>CM070073.1:21129683-26129683 GCA_036320875.1 Cotoneaster glaucophyllus | reverse complement strand
AAATCATTGTTCGACTCTTGACAACAAGATTAGTCCCCCCTTGTATTGTACATATATGTGTGTGTGATGGTATAAAATAACAAAGGTCCTTTGAGTTAATGAACGAAAGAAAGTGATGAATGATGATATTCTAACAAACAACCAATTAAAACATGAAATCTAATATGGATATTTAATTAAATGTTTATTAATAATTGCGGTGCGGTTCGGTTTCGGTGCGGTTTTCAAAAGCCAAAACCAAAACCAAACCGTTTTCTATGTTGCGGTTCGGTTTCAAAACCGAAACCGTTTCAAAACCGCAAAACCAAACCGTTCGGTGCGGTTAGATTTGGTTCGTGTTTCGATTTCGGTTTTCGGTTCTAAGTGCCCACCCCTACCCGTGGTTGTAGTCCTGGTAAATAGGTCCTGGAAATACTGAACAACAACATCCTGAATACGCTGTCTATCCATCGTCCACGTGCCATCCTCCTCTTCTAACCCACGGATTGCATTCCTTCGTCTTCTTTTCATAGTCTGAGCATGAAAAATCTAGTATTTTTATCTCCTTCTCGCAGCCACTGTACTCTAGATTTAGTCCTCCAGTAAATTTCTTCATTCTTAACTGCTCGTTTTAACTCTTCCTCCATTCCCCTAATTCGAGGACCATCAAAACCTGGTTGTTGGTACGCATGTCTAAGCTCTATTTCAACCGAATGATCGCCTTATGCTCATTTCGTCCCGCCTTTTTCTGCCATCCAATAATCCCGTACCTGACCTGTTTCAGCTTGCGTAACAACATGTGGCCGGGGGGTCCCTCATGATCCATGGCCCACCCATTCCGCACAACCTCCATGCATTGCTCATCCTGATTCCATCGTGGGTCATACATAAATCTCCTCTTCCACCTGGTTTGTCGCATCTCCGTTGAAAGCACCAACATTGCATGGTCCGAGCCCTCAAGTACCACATGCTTAACAATTGCATTTGGGTAATATCTCACCCAATCATGTGAAGCAAAAGCTCTGTCAATGCGTTTTTTAATGCAACCCTCTTCCCTTCTATTACACCACGTACAAGGATAGCCTTCAAATCCCAAATCCAATAAGCATGTAGTGGTTACAAAATTTCGAAAATTACGCATACCAGAAGCCGTCCTCCTATTTCCACCATACTTTTCCGATTCCGCCAAAACATCATTAAAGTCCCCCATCACAAGACAAGGTTCCGTATAATTAGAAATACGCTGAGACAAAACATCCAACTGATGTGCCCTCTTAGGCTCCTCAGTACTTGCATAAACAACAAAAAAGCACCATTTGCAATGATGAACCAAATCATCAATCAAAATTTCAATGAAGAAATCACCATACTTTATTAAAACAATATCCTTGGCATCTCGCCAAAAAATACACATACCTAACGCACTACCCCTAGGTTCAATAGCATGCATACACGCCATACCCAGTCTCTTCTTCAAATACCAATACCGTCTACTATGATTCTTTGTTTCCACTAAAGCCACTACTTCGGGGGAGTGGAGCCTGGTTTGCTCTAAAAGATTGTCAACTGTCAGGTCTCCCCCTATACCCTGACAGTTCCAGCATAAGAGATTCATTGCAGTCGCGGAGACCCCTCGTGGGTGGTCTCCGCATAGTCAACTCCAACTCTGGAATGTTTCTTCGACAGATACCTCCGCGCTTTCCACTACCTCCTCACGGCTCCGCTTGGTTCCATCTTTCGTAACCGCCTCGATAATGGGCAACAGGTCAAAAGGGTCAGAATCTTGGGACCCCAAACCCTCTTCTAAATTTGCATCCTCCTCTCCCATCACCGCAGCATAATCCGTAAGGCCCTCACGTTCCTCCGCAGCGGGTAAGTTAAGATCAAATGCATGGTTCTCCACATCCTCTCTCTCTTCAGGATGGTCCAGCAATATTATTTGTCCAGCCTCTGGTGCAACTACTCCCCAAGGGCCAATAAGTCCAACATCAAAAGCCTTCTCACGGGCCAATTGCTACCTCTCCTCCTCCTCAGTCGCTCTGTTTCGACATTTATCTTGATCAACGTCCCCATCTCCTCGTCTTCTCCAAGTGGATGAGCTCGAACCACTCCAGGCTCTCGAGCCCTTATACGACTCCCCGGACTCCGATCTCGATTGTTGTCCTCTTCCTTTAAGCCAATTCCCCCGTAAATCATATTCCGCATCCAACCCCTTAAATGCATACACTTGCTCTACCTCTTCCCTCGTAGCTTTCTCACCCAACAGCTCCTCCTTACAAATCCGTGTTACATGCCCTAGCTTCCCACATATGAGACAGTAGTTAGGTAGTCCCTTATACCGAAAATCAATCCATATATCCCCATAATCTGGGAATTCCACATTGGCTCCCCTCATCAGCGATTCTCGGACGTCAAAGGAGACTTTCACACTTAAGAATCTCCCAATGCTGTCTCTACCATCATCCTTGTCCACTTTGATCACTCGTCCAAGCAGCCCTCCTATTGCCATAGCCACAACTTCCGTCATGTTCATCGGTGGAACGTTATGCAATTACACCCACATAGTGACCATGGATACAGCTTCCACCCAACACCCATGCCGAGATCCGTCGACGACTAACACCAAGTCCTCTCGGAACAGCCATGGCTTATCCGCATCAAGAACTCGACTCAAATCCCTACGTCCCACAAATCGAGCCATAAAATGATTACCCCCCAAAGGCCTAATCGAGACACCCTCCTTCCCTCGCCATAAACTGGTAAACTGATCAATGAAACCATTCTCATTCACTGCCTTATTCGAAAATACTTCTGCCATTAGACTATAGTGAAACCCCAGCAACGCCCCCTCAACATCCTTCTTCTCGATCTTGAGTCCATACTTTTCCTTCTCTGACAAGGAAAGGCTCATTCCAAACTTCCTCGTCAAAACCTCCAAATTCTGCCCGCTTCCCCGCTCCATCGCAGACGAGACCTACAGTTTCCAGAAGAATTCACCACCACAACCCTAGCGTCGTTATTCTTCTCACAAGAAACACTAACCCTAACCCTCCTTACGAGGACAGAGGCTAAAAGTGATGAGCGAATCAACTTTCTCTTAATTTTTTTTCAAATGAACATTTTCTCTACCTTTATTGCACTTAATTAGTGGTGTGTCATGACTCACAAGTTTAATATTGTCCCACACTTAACAATTAAGTCCAAACCCTAGGTGGTATAGTTGAATTAAACATGATAAAATACCAAAAATATATATGACAATATTTGGAAATTTCTTGTATATTCATTAATCTCCAAAGTGGAGTATATATAGGAGTTACAATTGGTATTAAATATACACTTCGTCAATGTGGGACAACAGACTACTATTTACACTTTAACTAATATATAAAATATAACTCGCAACACTCTCCCATAAGTTAGAGCAAAAATGTCACGCATGCCCAACTTGTCAAGCGAGTTGGAAAACACACTATTAAACACAACCTTAGTAACCACATCAGCAAGTTGATCTTGAGATCCCACAAATAGAAAATTAATAATTCCAGCATCCAAATTTTCCTTGATGAAATATCGATCACTCTCCACATGTTTGTTCGATAATGTTGCACTAGATTATGAGCAATCTCAATAGCAGTAGCCTTGTTATCACAATGGAGTTTTATAGCACCCTTGGATTTAAATCCAATATCTCTCAACAATTTTTTCAACCATAACAACTCACATACACCATGAGACATACCACGAAACTGAGCTTCAACACTTGACCTAGCCACTATTCTTTGTTTCTTGCTTCTCCAAGTAACTAGATTACCACCTATAAAAGTAAAGTATCCAAATGTAGCTCGCCGGTCAGTGATAGAACCTGCCCAATCTGCATCTGTATACCCTTATACATTCAAATGACCATTCGTGGAGAAAACCAAGCCTATGCCAGGAGCCATCTTCAAGCATCTCAAAATCCGGATTACTGCATCCATATGAGCTTCACTAGGTGAGTGCATAAACTGACTTACCACACTAACTGCATAAGCAATGTCAGGGCGAGTGTGAGACAAAAAAATTAATCTCCCCACAAGCCTCTGATACCGTTCCTTATAAGTAGGAACTTGATCCGAAAAAATGCCCAGACGATGATTCTAATCAATCGAAGTATCAACAGGTTTGTAACCTAACATACCTATTTCAACTAATAAATAAAGAACATACTTTCGTTGACACATAAAAATACCATACTTGGATCGTGTAACCTTGATTCCCAGAAAATACTTCAATTCACCCAATTTTTTCATCTCAAATTTAGGAGCTAGGTACTTTTGAATTGTACCTCCTCTTGATCATCACCAATCACTATCATGGCATCAACACAAATCAATACAGTTGGCTTACCATTTTGTTCCTTTAGAAATAAAGTATGATCTGAACGACTCTGAAAATACCCGAACTTCTTCATTGAACTTGTAAAACTCCCAAACCACGCTCTAGGAGATTGTTTCAAACCATACAAGGCCTTTCGCAATCTACACACAACACCTTTTTCAATAGATATTCTAATACTAGGTGGGAGATCCATATAAACTTCCCTTTTAAGATCACCATAAAGGAAAGCATTCTTAACATCAAAATGCAATAGCGGTTAACCCTGGTTTGCTGCTAAGGACAGAAGAACACGCACAGTGTTAAGTTTGGGAACAAGAGCAAAGTCTCCTGATAGTCCACACCGTAGGTTTGAGTATAAACATTAGCAACTAATCTAGCTTTGTACCAGTCAATAGTATCATCTGCTTTATGCTTAATAAGTTAATAATGAACATTGATCTGCATTCAACAGATTTCTTCCCATTTGGCAACAGAACCAAATCCCAAGTGGAATTATTTTCCAAAACTTCCATCTCAACTTCATGGCATTAATTCATTTAGGATCAAACAAAGCATCCTGCAATTTTGTTGGAACCGATACACTAGATAGCTGACATATGTAAGATGAATATGGTTTGGACAAAAGATGAGTAGACACATAGTTGTTGATAGGATACTTTGCTTTGGCATGCATATCAACCTCATTTGTACTTTAGATTTTCCACGATTAAATCGTAAAGGCAACTGATAAGTAGAAGTATCATCAAAATTTACCTTATGTGTGTCACCATCTTGTACCAAACCATTAGAAGAATCATCACTGGACGAGTCATCAACATGCAACTCGTCATCAAAAGGCAATTCGTCAGACATACCAACAACATGCAACTCGTTGGGCACATCTGACGGGTCATCAGTAGAAATAGTCTTAGGGATGACAATTGACCAATTGCCATCTATAGCCGACTGGTCAGTATCACACAGCATAATAGGTTCCATCCCAATTCTGCTTGTAACACATCATCCATACCATCTCTTCGAATCTGCACTTTACTCTCCCTCTCCCCCTTAAGTGGTGAGTCGGAAGAAGGCTTCACAAAATATGAAACTTCCTCGTGGAATATGACATCCATGGTAATATAAGTTTTCTGTGTCGGAAGATGATAACACTTATAGTCTTTCTAATTGTTAGCATATCCAATAAATATACATCGGATAACACATGGATCAAGTTTACTTCGCTGATGAGAGTAGATATGCACATACACTACACACCCGAACATCTTCATAGGAAGTTTAGATATAGAAACATGAGAAACATGTTTTTGTAGCACATCAAACAGTGTCTGAAAATAAGGAACCCTGCTTGGAACACGATTTATTAAGTACACAACAGCCAAAACAGCATGACCCCACAAATGATTAGGAACATATTTATCCAACATCAAAGAGCGAGCAACCTTCATTATTTGAAAATTTTTCCATTCAGACACACCATTTTGTTGGGGTGTAAATATAGTAGTCGTCTGGTGAATAATACCATGATCACAAAAAAAACATGCCAAAGTATGATTCACATATTCTCCTCCGTTATCAAACCACTCACGAATAATTTCATTACCCTCACAAGCAATATCATGTCCCTCATTACGAGCTTGTACACATGCTTCTAGAGCTACTCGATTAGCTACGGCACCAAGTGCATTTCCTCAAGGGTGTCCTAAAGTTCCGCCATCAAATTGTAGTATATAATCATCTCCAAAGATCTCAGTCAAAGCGCCTATGCCAAACGTGAATACCCCCTGAAGCCACATACAAAACACGACCTTAACTATGGTCTGAAACTGAGTAGACACCATTGCACAAAATTCTTGAAGAAGTAAAGGGACATCACTCTTATTCTTCATTAAGAACACCCAGTTAATCGAGTACATTCATCAATAAAAGTAGCAAACCAACGAAATCCATTAAAAGTATCCTTCGGCTAACTCCACACATTAGAATGTATCAAATCAAAAGGCAAAGTAGCTTTAGAATCACTTATGGGAAAGGAAGCACGATGACTCTTAGCCATGACACATGTTTCACACTTGTAACTTTGAATCACTACAGGTGCGAAACAAAGAAGGAAATAGATGCTTCATATAACTGAATGATGGATGTCCCAAACATCGATGCCACAACCAAATTTGATGTTTGTCATCCACTTTAGCTCTTAGAACTTGATTATTTGAACCTGAAGCAACAGTATCCTCCATAGTCAAGATGTACAAACCTCCAATTCTTTTACCATGACCAATTATCTTATGAGTTTGAATGTCTTGAAAAATAACAATATGTGGGGTAGAAGTGAGCGGAACAATATAAGGTATCAAGTACTTTTTCTACAGACAAAAGATTACACTTAACATCAGGAATAAGTAAAGCATGGACTAGTGATAAGGTCAGAGTGAGAGAGATAAGCATTCAACCTTCACAGGGGAAGATGCTTTATTTCCACTAGTAATATACGGATTACGAAGATAGTCACTAACTCATCAAACACTCTAGAGTCACCAGTCACATGATCAGTGACCCCAGTATCAATTATCCGTATATTTGTTCCATCAAGATGCATAACAACACTATGATTACATTGAGCCATTTAGCTAAAACACAAACAATAAAGGCACGGAAAATACAGAGTGGAATTAAGACAATTTACCAGAATACTGTAGCAAAAGCATTGTTCCAGCAATGCACTATTCACAACACTGTAGCAATGTACTGTAGCACGCACTATTCTTGGTACTGTGGGACGACACTGTTCATTTTATTTTTTTTACTAAGAAAAGTGGGCACAAAATTAAAACACACTGGTCACCAAGAGCGAACTGCTTTGATGCCAAGTTGAATTAAACATGGTAAAATACCAAAAATATATATGACAATATTTGAGAACTTCTTGTATATTTATTAATCTCAATAGTGGATTACATATAGGAGTTACAACTGGTATTACATATACACTTCGTCAATGTAGGACAACAGACTACTATTTAAATTTAAACTAGTATATAAAATATAACTCGCAACAGGTATAAGCCCTAATGAACCAGATATGTGAAATTTATCTTAAAATGTCTTGCAATTAGAAGTAGACTGTATACTAGATTATAGTTATACTCTTACAACGCGAGATCTGAAACCACACTGTGAAGCTTGTATCGAGTCAAATCGTAGATTCTTGTATTCTTAATTTTTTTTAGATCTTTGATTTCTTGACGGAGGACGTGGACAATCATTCTCATAGAAGAAATCTCATTTAAAAGAACAAAAAGTTGAATTAGGGTTGGTTAATTAATCTAAAATCAATATGTTAAAACGATGATTTTTCTTTTGGTGTTGAGTAACTTCCCTCTAGAATTCACCCCAATTATGATCTGTCAATTAATTATAATCGACTCACTTTCACAAAAAGCTGCAAATGTTGAGGAATTTTAGTGACAAAAATCTCACGTTTTATTTGGTGCATTTTGTTGCTGGCTGTGTCTTCCCTGTTCTTTTACTCGCAGTCAGTCCCTCTCTTCCTATAAGTTGTAACGTACAAACCAAACTAAGATGCCATCTCGGTACTCTTCTTGATTCGACAATCCAACTCAGACTCCTTTATTTATTTTTTTAATTACTGACGAATCCAACTCAGGTGAGATTTGATTGATTTAATTTTTTTTTTGTTTTGAAGAGTTGATTGATTTATTTTTAAGTGCGGCTTTCTTTCACTTCCATGGCATGTCCCATCTTATTTATAAGAATTTGAACCTCCGGTGGAAACCTAAAAACAAAAATACATAAAAGAAATCCATTGAAATGGTAACAAGAAAAACTAAGTGATAACTTTTTTGTTTTTTGGTAAACAAATTAGTGGGGAGAACGTTGGTTTTTCATTGGGGCGGAAAGGAAGTCTAGTTAACAAGTTTGCTGATGAAGTGGGTAGTTTCTGTTTGCAATGCATGCAAATATAATTGATCAGATGCAAAATTGACTGCAGTGACCTGGTCATCTGATCACTAACATTCAAATTTGAACTAATCTAACAAATCAAAACTTCATTTCACTTTAATTTAAGAATAATCGCATTTTAGTAACTATTGATTTATATTCCGTTCCACGTAATTCAATTAGTAAACAATTTATATAAAATAGTTCTATTCCTACTTCAATTTCATAAAATTAAAGTTAATTCTAACTCTGATTTCATAAATCTTCTTGTTATTTAGGAACTTTCAATTTGTTTTTAGAAAAATTCTAGGAACTTGGTTCTTACTAACAAGCAAGACATGTCTCATATGAATCATCTCGGATACACTTTGTGACTAATTTGCTAATAAGACAATTGTGAATAGGGTAAGGCATGTATATATTCCATGTCTTATATGAAAAGGCCAATTAATTCCTGTATTAAAGAAAAGATCAAACACGAACACTAGGAATTTATTTTTCTACGCAAGTAAAAATAAGTGGTAAGAAACATGTTCATCATGCAATCGATTTCTTTTTTTTTTTCCTTTTTTTTACCAAAAAAAAATAAGCAATAGATTCGTGAGAATATTTTTGCAATAGAACTCGACATTGACATAGCAATTGACAATTCATCTTTCAAAATGGACGTACAAATTATACATGTTTACCCCAAAAATGAATGCATCATGGAGACAAAAGGTCTTTTTCCCATGTGTTCGTTAAGTTTTCACCTTTACATGCGAAAGGAGAAAACACTTATTTAGTACCCCTTTTATTTGTCCTTTTATTCTGTGAATCAATTTTTTCCCCGTTTATTTACTACAGCTTTGCGTAAGTGCGTATTTTATGGGAAAGAAAAGTTAAAGACTTTTTAATTAAAATTGGTTTGAAATTGGTATAACTTTTTAATTTAATCATTGACAATGAAAGTGATAGAAGTAGTCTCTGAATTTATCCACCGTAAATTATTTTAATCCTTCCCTAAAAAATTGTTAAAATCCTTGTTAAGTGTAAGAGCTGGTTTGACAAAAATACTCTTAAAAAGATGATCACATTGTCGTTCACATAACAATTTAAGTGGATATTGGCATATTGGAACAGAAAAACAGACCACTTCTATCGATTTTCATTGTTAGGAACTAAAATGAGGAGTTATACTAATCTCAGAAACTATTTTAACTAAAAGTTAAAGTTAAATTAAAGAGTAAAGCCCCTTGGGCAACCCGTGCAAATAGAGTCAAGTCAAATGGCAAAACAAGCACAATGAGGGACAATGTCAAACCAAACACTAAATTAATAAGGGTATTAGCTACAAAATTAGGCTCACGAAAGCTGTTTATTGTTTAAATATGTGACTAATAGTAACATCCTAACATCATAACGAAAGCTATAAGATACCTGTGACAAGATGATATTTCAGCTCATGTGAATACATTGTATGTGTGTGTGTATACATTAATACATAAAGTAATTTTCCATGCTAAATAGTTTAAATGAGGTTGATTTCTCTTATTTTACTACCATCTTTTTTTCTTTTATTCTCTTATTTATTAAAAAAGAATCTAGCAGTCTATGTCACTGAAAATTTTGTTGGTAATTGGATGGAAGTAGGGATGGTAATTCCAACCGTTAAATCTCATATCCGTGGATAATCGTCCGGATGGATTCGATTTGGGTATGAAAATTCGGGTATATTTTGGATATGGGAAAAAACCATGAATATTATTCAGATATGGTTTTGGATATGGTTATAGGAATCACCAATCCGAATCCGAACCGAATAATATATAATATAATTATATAATATAATAGTATTATATATGTATATATGTATATGTATATTCATTATTCACCCGAGTCCATTACCTTGAGAATACAAAAGTTGCATTGTGTGAGTTGCATTTTGTGGGAAAGTTTGAAAGTTTTGATATCAATCAAAATTAATGAGAATTCAATGGTACTTATGGGAGATGCATTAATCTTTATACTCCATAAGATCCATTCATTAAATCATTTTATACATCAAATATTTAATGACCAAATTAATATTTACTAAATCATAATGCCTCAATTGGACGAATATATTTTTTGTATTGATGAAGTGAATATAACCGTTAACCGATGAGGAATCCGTTACCCGATGGGTATGATTATGGATAAAACCAATGGTTAATTTAAGCTTTTGGATATGGTTAATTTTCATAGTTACGAGGATTGAAATAACATTTTCATTCCCAAACTGAACTGTTGCCACCTCTAGGTGGAAGACTAGGGAAATCATTTTCATAGGGAAAACATGATGCATAAAAAGAAAAGAAAATTATAAATACTTCTTTAGGGACTTAATGCATGAATCTGATGAAATTGGGGTTCCACCATAAAACTAATTGGCAATATAGGGAGTAACTCAAGACCATATAAACATATAGCAAACATTGTCCCTCACCGATGTGGGACAACTCTTAACACGCCCCCACACGTATGCCCGATTTTCAAGCCTACATGTGGACAACAACTGGGTGACGTGGAGCGCGTGTGGCCGTTTGGCTTCACCCGAGGACAATCTGCTCTGATACCATGATGAAATTGGGGTTCCACCATAAAACCAATTGGCAATATAGGGAGTAGCCTAAGACCATATAAGCACATAGTAAACCTTGTTCCTCACCAATGTGGGACATCTTTCAACAGAATCACTCATATGTATTGTCCTGTCTAAGTTTTCGGTGAACATTAATCAAGCTCAAATCCATCGAAATGGACAAGCAGATAAAATCATGTATTTTCTAGGCTTTTCCACAGATCTGTTTTGGGATCTCAAATATAGGGTTGTAGAATTTTTAGCCTCTTGAACGTAGTTACGTAGTTGAACTTGTAATTTATTAGTACGTTAAAAGGCAAAAGATCAAAATATATGAACAAACCTAACCCACTTCCACCTGCCCACGCTCGCTTTATATAATATGATCTGGTCGAAAATTTTATTTTATTCTCAGAATCTCAGTGCCCAAATAATTGAACAAAGTTGGATTGAAGGTGTTTGGTGTCAACTGTCAAGCACAAGTAATGGACCAGTCGCTCGAAAACCCTAAAGAGAAATTAATTTACTTTTAAAATCCATTGACTGGTGCGTCCGACCATTCCAACTGTGTTTGTGTGGTAGACAGATCAAAAGAATGAGTGAATGCATTACTGCCTTTGTTTGATAATTGCCATATAATCTTGAGGATGTTGTAGGCCTATTTGATTGAGCGATCTAGGGAGAGAGTGAGAGAGAGGGGGCCGGCCACTTTAGAGAGAAGAGAGATTGATTTAATTGTGAGGTGTGTTTGATTCACCCCATTGTGCCTTTATTTATAGTAGTAGAAAGGGTAAATACCTTTCCCTTTAGGATTACAACATTTAATAGGTAATCTAGTCCTAATAGGAATATAAGATACTTTCCCATATTCTCTAGGATTTACACAATCACATTCCTATTCTAAATATGACTGCAACACTCCCCCTTGAGTGTGTAAATACTCAACAAACCATCGCATCAGATCTTCAACAGATAAGGTAGAATAATTGATGAAGTCATCGGCACAACGGGCAATCGCTAGTCTCAAATTTACTTTGAAGTATGCAGGTGTAAAAACTCACAAAAACCTCGCTATGGTAAAACCCAAGATATGGGAAAAACCCATAGACTAAGGGAAAAGTAAGAAAATATGCATAATGTCTTAAACAAACGTCAAACTGGACGAGTGTAGTGAACTCAACGGGAGTATGATCATCCCAGGATGGGTGCCTCATTACAACCTCTTTAGGTAGCAAAAACCTAGTGGGAAAAATGCTCCTAATCGTAGGAAAAAGAGTACATTAAGATCATGTGAGTATGCTTCTGGATACTCCCCCTAAGTTAGACATAACTTCTAAATAAGAGAACTACAAGCGATTCAATTTAGATAATTTGCGCATACCGATTCCTTGGACGAGCTTCTGAAATGTAGACTTGGGCAACGACTTGGTGAAGAGGTTGGCCAGGTTGTCCTGGGAACGGATTTGCTTGACTTCAATGTTCTGATGCTGCTGCTGTTGGTGTGAGTAAAAGAACTTCGGCGCTATGTGCTTGGTGTTGTCTCCCTTGATGTATCCCTTCTTTAACTGCTCGATACATGCTACATTGTCTTCAAAGATCGTCGTAGGAAGGTCAATGACTGATGTAAGACCACTAGTGCTTCGAATATGTTCCATAACTTCTCTCAGCCAAAAGCACTCACGCGATGCTTCATACAGGGCGAGAATCTCAACATGGTTAGACGAAGTCGCGACTAGCGTTTTCTTGGAAGACCTCCAAGATATAGCGGTGTCTCCAACGGTAAAGACATAACCCGTTTGAGAACGTGCTCTATATGGGTCAGACAGATATCCAACATCTGCATAACCAACAAGGCGAGAATCAATCCAAGGGCTATAGGGGCGGCAACACTTGGAGATTCACGGGTATAGAACAAGCCCAAATCCGTAGTACCCTTGAGGTATCGGAAAATGTCTTTGACACCATTCCAATGCCTGCGTGTGGGCACATTGCTGTATCTAGCCAATAGATTCACAGCGAAGGAGATGTCAGGTCTAGTGCACTAAGCCAAGTACAATAAAGGCCCAATTGCACTTAGGTAAGGAACTTCGGGTTCCAAAATCTCTTCCTCATCCTCTTTTGGACAGAAGGGATCTCGTTTAGCATCTAGAGTCCGAACGACCATGGGTGTGCTCGAAGGCTTCGCTTTATCCTCATTAAAACGTCACAACACCTTTTGGGTGTAGTTCGATTGATGTACTAAGATTCCATCCGAACAATGCTCAATCTCCAGGCCGAGGCAGTATCGAGTTTTCCCAAGATTCTTAATCTCAAATTCTGATTTCAAGTGTGTAGCAATTTCCTCAAGCTCTACGGGAGTCCCGATGAGGTTCATGTCATCGACATAAATTGCAACGATTGCAAATCCGGAATGTGACTTCTTTATGAACACGCATGGCATAGTTAGTTGTTCACATAACCCTGACTTGTCAAATATTCACTCAGACGGTTATACCACATCTGCCCGGATTGTTTCAATCCGTAGAGTGACCTCCTTAACCTGATTGAGAGAGTGTTCCGTGGTCTAGAACTATTTGAACCAATCAATGGAGGTCCTTCTGGAACTTTCATGTAAATTTCCGTATCTAGATCCCCATAGAGATACGCGGTTACCACGTCTATAAGCTGCATATTCAGTTTTTCGAAAACTACCAAACTGATTAGGTAGCGGAACGTTATGACGTCCATTACGGGGGAATACATCTCCTCATAATCAATTCCCGGGCGCTGAGAGAAGCCTTGCGCTACGAGGCGTGCTTTGTATCGCACTATTTCATTCTTCTCATTACGCTTCCTCACGAAAACCCACTTGTAGCCAACAGGCTTCACGCGTGGTGGTGTAGGAACGATAGGTCCAAATACCTTACGTTTTGCGAGCGAATCGAGTTCGACCTGGATTCCTTGTTTCCAGTTTGACCAATCAGTTCTACGTCGGCATTTATCGACGGAACGTGGTTCAATGTCATCGCTAAGCATGATGTCAATAGCTACTGAGTACGCGAATGCATCGTCGACGATCATCTCCTTCCTATTCCAAACCTCATCCAATACTGTGTAGTGGACTGAAATCTCGCGATTCTCGGGAGGCCGGCATGTTTCGTCTGAAGCATCACCGTAATCTAGAATAACCTCATGCGTTGGAACGGACGAGTGAGCGATGGTCGGATTCAAACTAGGGTCACTAGTTGGTGCCGTTTTCCTCTTTTGGGGTTGTGAATCCTTTGAACCAGGGGGTCTGCCATGCTTCAGGGTTGGAACAGATGATTGGCTAGACGCCAATGTACCTTACCGCGTGGAGGGTGCGGCCTCCCCATCTTCGGGCACGGCCCGGCCTTCCCAGGCAGGTTGTTGACGTACACGGGGTACATCTATCCTTGCAGGTGTGTTTGCAGCGAGTATATGTGATCTTGTCACCTTTGCTAGATCATTAAAAGCATCCGGCATGCTTTGAGCAATGCTCTGAAGATCTATAATTCGTCGCACCTCAGTTTCAGACTGGGCAGTGCGGGGATCTAAATTAGACATAGTGGGAGCATACCAAGATAATTCGCTGTGTTCTACGGGAACTTTAGCATGCTTGTCTCCCCCTAACGACGGGAAGACTGTCTCATCAAAGTGACAATCCGCAAAACGTGCGGTAAAGAGATCTTCTATCAAGGGTTCTAAGTATCGAACAATTGATGGCAAATCATAACGAACATAGATTCCCATTTTTCTCTGAGGACCTATTTTGGTACATAGTGGCGGCGCTATTGGCACATAAATGGCGCATCCAAACACCCGTAAATGCGAGACGTTAGGCTCGTATCCACCGACCAACTGTAACAGTGAATGTGGTTGGGTAGCGATGGGCCTCAGGCGGACCAACATAGCTGCGTGCAATATTGCATAGCCCCAGGCAGATACCGGCAGTTTGGTTCTCATAACCAAAGTCCGAGCTATCATTTGAAGGCACTTTATGAAAGATTCTGCCAGGCTGTTTTGGGTGTGAACATGGGGCACATGATGTTCCACATCAATCCCTACTGACATGCAATACTCGTCAAAAGTCTGTGACGTAAACTCTCCAGCGTTATCCAGTCGAATCGACTTAATCGAATAATCAGAATGGTGGGCCCTTAGCTTAATGATTTGAGCTAGGAGTTTAGCAAACGCGGCGTTGCATGTGGATAACAAGTAAACATGTGACCATCTTGTCAATGCATCAACCAACACCATAAAATATTTAAATGGTCTGCAGGTTGGTTGGATAGGTCCACAAATGTCCCCTTGAATCCTCTGAAGAAATTTAGGGGGGTCTTGAATAATCTTTGTGTGGGAGGGTTGAATATTCAACTTCCCTATAGAACACGCTTGGCATGTCGGAACCCTAGCATAGGGATGTAACTTATGCCCGTGAGAAGATTTGAGGATACGGCATATCATATCAAGTCCAGGGTGTCCCAAACGATCGTGCCAAAGAAACAAAGTGTCCTGGAACTCAAGCATAGGGCCAGCCACTGTGTGGGCTTCAATGCCCCGAATGGTTGTGATGTACAACCCACTCGACAGACGTTCCAACTTCTCATGAATATGCTTCTGGCCATATTCGTATGAAGTGATACAAAGAAATTCAGAACCATGGTCTTCAGTGGTTTCAAGATGATATTTATTATCTCGAATATCTCTAAAACTCAGCAACGTTCTTCCGAAATGTGGAGAATAGAGTGCCTCCTTAATGGTCAAGATTGTACCATTAGACAACATAATACGTGCATTTCCGTATCCTTCAATCAGGTTGGATGGGCCTGAGAGAGTTGTCAAAGGAGATTTCTTAGGTATCAAGTTAGTAAAATAGTGTTGTTCACGCAAGATGGTGTGCGTGGTTGCACTATCACAGACAACTAACTTCCCCACTAGACATACCTATAAATAAATTTAGTGAATTGGTCACTTGTATAATATAAGTCCATTCATTCAATTAAGCAATTCGAGAAAATCATATCCATTCAAATAACAATCCATAATTCAAAACAAACCAAAACCAAACAAATTATTCCAAACACTTAGGAAAATTGTCCAAAATTAAACCATAAACCTAACAAAATAGGGGGGTAGGGGCCGGCCACTCCTAGTGGGTCTGGCCACTAGGGGTAAACGCCCTAAAAACATGTCTAATTTATTCGTCCATAGGTGCTGACGCCTCCTGGAAATCCTATATCTCCATTGATGTAGTTGCATCTTCCGGATGATCCACATATGCAAAGTTAGACTCACAACGGGAATGATACTTGGCAATAGCCTCAGGGGAAGCTCGGCATACGCGTGACCAATGATCCTTTGATCCACAACGATAGCACATGTCCAATTCAGTAGAAGCAGCCTGAATGGGAGCTTTGCCCTTGTTCTTGAAGTTTGGGACCTTAGGGGCGAGTGGTGGACGCTGTTGGGTCGCAATTCTTCCCTTAGGTGCGGCACTCTGTTGACCTTGGGCTCGTGGTTGAGCTTGTCCACCATTTCCACGGCCACGACGATGCTGTCGTCGTTTCTGTCTGCGAGAATGAATCGCATACGCTTCAGGCGCGGCGTGTGAGCCAGTGGGTCGAGCTTGATGGTTTCCCATCAAAAGATGGTTCTGCTTTTCAGCGAGAAGTAAAACAGAGATCAAATCCGAGAACTTGGTGAATTTTTGTGCCCTATATTGTTGTTGCAGGACAATATTTGTGGCATGGAAGGTCGAATAGGTCTTCTCCAGGAGATCTGATTCGGTTAGTTCCACTTTGCAGAATTTCAACAAAGAACGGATTCTACAAACTTCAAAGTTGTATTCATTCACAGACTTAAAGTCTTGGAAGCGAAGATGCTGCCAGTCATGTCTTGCTTCAGGCAAGTATATGTCTTTCTGGTGATCGAAACGGTCAGCGAAAGCAAGCCAGAGGGTGCGTGGGTCCTCTTCAGCGAGATACTCGGTCTGCAATGCATCATGGATGTGTCTGCAAATGAAGATCAATGCAGTAACCTTCTGAGCTTCGTCAACAGATGGTTAGTCTAATGCCTTTTGCAGTTAAATGGAGCTTCACGTCTTGAACCCACTTCAGATAGTTTTTTCCAAAGACTTCTAGAGCGGTGAAATTGAGCTTGTTCAAGTTCGACGTGTCCCTAAAACGGAGGGAAAAACGTGAGTAGTCATATGGTAAGCCATAGACATATATCGTAGAACATACAGGTTCTTTAGACATGTATTGGTTTAATTTATGCATGAAAACTACAGGTTTTATGTGGTATGTTTTGAATGAAAACTTCAGGTTTCAAAGGCACTAAATTTGAAACTACAAGTTCAATTTAGTATTTTTATGAACAATGAGTTCATAATGAGAGGTTCCTGCAAGAAACACAGAATGCAATAGCAATATACTAACTAAGTGTAGTGGATTTGAGGTTCTTTGGGAACTCAAGTGTGAGAGCTTCGTTACTACGAAAGTATGTGACGGTTCAAAGTATAAAGATAATTTATGTTAATGTCTAAAAGTGATCTTCAGGTCAAGAATTTTGGATTCATTATCAGATTAATGGACTGCATGTCACTTTTAATTAATTCAATAAATCGGGCCATACAGGGTCGATTGTAGAAGCAAAATAATATTAACATAATATTATTGGATCGAAATTAGAGCCGCAAAATAATTTTTGGGCTTATGCCGTGGGTAAAAGGCACGGCTGGGTGCCTTGAGTAGAAACTCACGGCCCAAAAAGGGCCTCAAGGTGGTCTGCAGGCCACGGGTTGGGTGAGGACCCCCCCCCCCCCCCCAGCCGCAACTGGGTTTGGGTGTGTACCGAGGGGAAGGCACAGGGGAAAGACCTAGCAAGGCTGGCCTTCGGTTGTCACACGGGGGAGCCCAGTAACTGGGGCCGTGCGTGTGTGGTGCTAGGAAGGCTTCGGGCCTTGCACGGAAGCCTACCCCGAGGGCTGGCTGATATGAGTGCGGGCTGTGAAAGGCCGTGGGCTGCAGGCCCAACAGGAAACCCTCCAGGCCGAAGCCTGGTATCCTTTTTGCACATGGATGGTGCAGTGCCGCACCAACAAATCCAGTTTCCCCTTTTTTTTTCTCTTTTTTTTTCTTTCAAATCCCTTAGGGTTTAGGAAACCCTAACTTGTTTCTAATTTATTTTTATACTTTGACTCAGAAATTCCACATAACAATTTAATTGTGCGATGCATGAAACAAATATATATATGAATAATATATGAATATATATATCGGAAGGAAAATATAAACATAGGGGGTTCATGCATCATGGGGAATGTTTTCATGCTTCAGAGTCGTTTCAAATATCTTACTTTATTTTAAGCGTACCTGAGTAGCAGAAAACAAATAAGCCTTTGAATGTGGTGCATGATAGCCTCCTCCTACGATGCGTCAAGTCCTTAGCTCGTCAATTCCTTAGCTTCTGGCAAGAGCGTGCTGATAACGTATTGTAGGCCTATTTGTTTGAGCGATCTAGGGAGAGAGTGAGACAGAGGGGGCCGGCCACTTTAGAGAGAAGAGAGATTGATTTAATTGTGAGGTGTCTTTGATTCACCACATTGTGCCTTTATTTATAGTAGTAGAAAGGGTAAATACCTTTCCCTTTAGGATTACAACATTTAATAGTAATCTAGTCCTAATAGGAATATAAGATACTTTCCCATATTCTCTAAGATTTACACAATCACATTCCTATTCTAAATATGACTGCAACAGAGGAGTATTTGTACGTATTCAAACAAAAAAATAGGAAACTATGAAAAATAAAAAATAAAAAATAAAAAAATAGGAACCCATGCATATTCATACAACCCCAAGGAGGACAACAAACTTATGGAGGTCCATTAATGAATTTCACCATATCACTAAGCCTGTGGGATTTTCAAACGTATGTGCAGATATATATTGTATATACACACACAGAGAGAAGAAAGGAATTCTCATTTTTTTTAAATGGAGATTAGTTGTGGGATCCATTCTACATCGGATTTCAATGATCTGAATAATCTATTTTGTAAGTCTCGATTCATAGATCATCCTTATAAAAATTCAATTCAATCCGAAACCATTTGCCTATTTAATTGTCATATGAAATTTCATTGTTTCTTATAGAACAAAGTGTTCGTCAATGTCTTTGAACTCAATTAGATGTCTCAAATATTTCCTATTTATCTAATATAATGCAAGGATGATCTAATTGGTGCAGCTTGAAAAATAGACGTTTCGGATCGTTGAATTTCGATGTGGTGGGTTCCACAATTATTCCTCCTTTTTTTAAAAAAAAAAAAGGCCCCACAATCCGTTATATTCATGCGTTTAAATAAGTTGGCATACTTGTTAGAGATAAGTGAAGACCAAGTGAAGTGCATTAAAAAAAATTGTGAGAAAAAAGACTAGGGTTTTACCAGGGAAGGAAAATCTAAACTCCAGATACCGTGTTGATTGTAATTGTATTGATTGTATAATTCACAAAGATACAAATATATTTAAGCCCTTTGTATTAAGGGTACAAGTGTAATACAGTTAGAAATACAGTTAGTAAATAGTTGGTAAGGTTGTTAGGATTTCTCTTCTAAAAACAGTGTGTGTAATCTTCATTTGGTTAGTTAATACAAATCTTATTTCTCTCTCTAAACTCTCTCTCTAGAATCTCTTTTGTTTCTCTCTACCATCTTCCTCTTCCTCTGTACCAATTCTTCATCTTTTACAATGTAGTTAACATTTTGACTTGAATACAAGGAAACCTAAGTTCACAAGGATTTACATAACCAAGCCCATTAGAATCCTAGGCGGAATCTCCTACACTAACAGAACCCCTTCCCTTAAGGACCTCCTATATATTAGTTCAAAAGATAAAAACACATTTGTCCAAATTTGTACATACCACATTGCCACATAAATATTGCTTCAAAACATAAAAACACATTTGTCGTTAAGTACTACATACTCCCAAATAAGAGCCTAATACAAAAAACATCAATACATCACTACAAAATATCAAATGTGCAACGATATGCAAAATGAAGTAGTTTTTCTTTTCAAGGTTGTGAAACCTTTCTCATAAATCAAAACCTTGCCAATGAAACTCCATGCTGTTCTTTTTACAGAATCTTCAATTTTCATCAATCATCATGGGGAAATGGTATTGCAACTTTGGCTTGATCTATTGTCTTCAAAAGTTATCTTGATGATGTTTACAGTAGGCTTTCAACATCAGAATTCTCTTTCGCATAAACTAAGTATAGAAAAACCACATTATAAATCATTCAAATTATGAGAAGTTTACCAAAAATAATTGTGCAATGAAAGAAAACATTGGGCGGCCAAGATTAAAGCTCAGCCAATCCAACGGTAATCAATTTTCTAATTTAATTTAATATATATATATATATATATTTATATTTTAACTTCTCGTTCAGCTCATAATTAAATCCTACTACTGTTAATTATAGTATTTTTGTAGTGGTGTAAAATTATTAAATTAATATTTTTCTTGTCGTGTATTGGGTTACCCATGTGTATACCTAGACTGACCTATAATCTTAATAGGTGCTTATCAGTTTACCTGATAACGACTTGATTCGTTATTTTGTCGACCCGAAAACTTGTTACTTTCGTGTTGTTCTGTGTCGGATTAACAAGTCGTGTCAAAAATTGTCAGGCCTAGTGTGTCATATGCCAGCCCGGGCCAGGATGTGAAAATTTGGTATCAGAGCCAATCCTTGGCCGGAAGTGTGCCGATGAGGACGTCAGGCCCTTAAGGGGGGTGGATTGTAAGATCCCACATCGCCCAGGGGTGTGGATCGTGTAAGCCTTATATATATATTCCCATCTCTACCTAGCACGAGGCCTTTTGGGAGCTCACTGCTTCAGATTCCATCGGAACTCCGAAGTTAAGCGAGTTCGTGCGAGAGCATTCCCAGGTTGGGTGACCATTGGGAAGTTCCTGTGTGAGTTCCCAGAAACAAAACCGTGAGGGCGTGGCTGGGGCCTAAAGCAGACAATATCGTGCTATGGCAGAGTCGAGCCTGGGTTGTGGTGGGGGCCCGGGCTGGGATGTGACAATTTATTGTAAGATCCCACATCGCCCAGGGGTGTGGATCTTGTAAGCCTTATATATATATTCACATCTCTACCTAGCACGAGGCCTTTTGGGAGCTCACTGCTTCAGATTCCATCGGAACTCCGAAGTTAAGCGAATTCGCGCGATAGCATTCCCAGGATGGGTGACCACTGGGAAGTTCTCGTGTGAGTTCCCAGAAACAAAACTGTGAGGGCGTGGCTGGGGGCCAAAGCGGACAATATCGTGCTACGGCGGAGTCGAGTTCGGGTTGTGGTGGGGGCCCGGGCCGGGATGTGTCAGTTTGGTATCAGAGCATAAGTTGGGCAGTATTGCATTCATCACACGCGTGATGTAAGCATTTTCAATTCTTGAGCCTAATGCTCGAATCTTGCCACCTCGTCGAATACGAAAAATGTGTTAGTTTTTCCTGAGTTTTAAGTAGTTTTGTCGACTTGTCGACGTTTTAGAAGGTCACTTTGGCGAACATTTATAGAATTAAAGCGAAGAATTTTCCTTACCATGGGAAAGATGTGGATTTGAGATAAGTTGATGGCCCTAAAGCAGGGCTAATGTATTGATATCGATGGATCACCAGGGAATTGTAAACTAATTCCATCATTATTCTCCCGCCATTAGTATTAAATTTTTCAAGATTGGAAATCCGAAATAGTTTTGATTCCTTGGCAGTATTCGTTAGCATACCATTTATTAGCATACCATTTATTAGTATACCTATGAAGTTTACTTCGTCAAGATTCCAAAATTGTCTTGATAGATAACATGGTACTAAAGTGGTAGCACTCGACGAAATAAACATTTAATGGACAGTCATTTATGGTTCCTGATAATATTAGCCTTCTTAACCACACTAGTTGTCATTTTGGCTCTTTAGGAGAACGACGAACTCCCGCTTTAGCTGTTTTAAACTACATTATTAGTAAATTCCTCTTTCTTAACCACACTAGTTGTCATCTTAACCAATACTAGTTTCCAAATTTCTTTTGGGGATGTACTTGTCATTTGATGAGTATATGCACCGAAGTATGAGTTGTTATACCTATGATTAGTATGAAATCTTTGAAGTAGTGAGTATTCCCCCTAGAATTATGAAATTTCCCCTACAGGACCAGTTTCTTCTTAGTCATTTAAAAGCATCCACCTGAGTGGACTCTAGTTTGTAATCGGCTTATGGTGGTGCTACTAATTGACGATATTGTTCGATATCCAGGAACTGTCGACCAATATTCATGTGGTATGATTTCTGATACCAGATACAGGTGCTAGTATTTGTGAGTGATACCTTATACGGAATATCGGTTCACAGTTTCAGGGTAACTAATAATATTAAAATATCATAAATTTGTTAATTAGAGCGCTACCAATAGACTAACTAATAGTGGCTGTGGAAGTTGAAGAAACTAAATATCGGAAATTTAGAAGCAAGCCCTGTGTATTAGGATAGTAAACACATAGTTGTTTTTACCTTGTCACCTATCTAGGTAAGCATAACCTCTCCCACGAGCCACCTTTTCGATTACCTTCGCTGGTAGACAGTAGAATCGAAGTACGAGTTAATTTCTCACAGTTAGAGTGAATGGAATATCGAGGAAGCTGTGAAGACCCTTTAGGCCGTCGCGTGGTGAAAAGAAAGTATTATGGTACGTTTTGAGGATGTACATTCAAGCGTCACATTCCAAAGTCTTATCTTGGATATTATCATTGACCTACTTTCTCAGACTAAACTAGTTTCCTTGCATTTTTCGAGTGATTCACACCATTTGGAAGAACTTAGTTACTAAAGCTAATTGATTTGAAAAATTATTCAACCAAGCCTTTTAGATAGGGAACTTCGAACCTTAGAATTATTTCTAGATTTTAGCCACTTCCTTAAGTGACAATTAAAACTATTATCCCCTACTTCGAGTTGATGATCTAGTCGACCCATCCTTTGTAACTCGAGTTTTCTTTCTTAACTTGCTTACTTCATAGTAGTCTTTTCAACGATTTTTTTTATCTACCTCAGTAGTGAGACCAAATTTCTCAAGCATTAGCTTTGCTTAGATTGGTACTTATCTCGGAAGACGTGATCTTCGAGACGATATTCTTTCCTTTTTCTAGAAAGAGTTTTGAGGATGAAGGTTGAAATTCTCACAAAGTGTTGTGAGATTTGAGATATTGTTAGTCTTGTCGAGGTTATCGACTATAGTGTTCTTCATCACTTTTAGACCGAAGAAAGTTGGTTTAGTTTGGGATGAGTTATGAATAAAATTTTTGACAACTTAAGTGTTGTATTTTCCCCAAACATGATTCTTACATTTTTCGATGCATTAAGAATTTCGAAATCCACGATGACGTTTTCTTCGGAGGTTTTGGCTGTGTAGATGCATCATGACAGGGTAATGCTTATGTTTCCTAACGGTAGAACCATTAAAGGTGAACCATCATATATATGACTTAGAGTCAACAGTTGTCACTTTTCATCTGAAAACCAATTTGTACTCCTTTGTGAAGAAATATGTCCAAAATCTTCATTAACCTTAGAACTTCCCAATTTCACTTACTTTTGGATAGAGCTTAGTTTCTAGCAATGGCATTGGAAGAATTAGATCAAAGCCTATGATTGCACTATCGTGTATTATCCCGGTTGTGCAAACGTAATTACTAAGCACCGTAGTAAAAGTTGTTTCTACCCTAAACATTTTCAGTCTTCCTCATCCCATTCTAGTTGAAATTTTCAAGTATTGATGTGACGTTACCTCCGACCCATCTAGTAGTGATCATTAATTCTTCGATAACTTGTTAATACCTCGTTGAATGGATCGTTACCTTTGGTGATTGAATATTCCGGAAGTTGTTTTGGTAGAGTAATGGCAAACAATCAATTTAGATATCTTGAACTTTGAATTTGATGACCTTGTTTTGATTCTCGGATTCTCGAGTGTTCTTTTAGTCTGCTTGACATAGTTTCTTGCTCAATCAATGAGTAATTCACGATAGGTTGACTTGGCGGATGCGTGCGCCAGTTTTATATCGATGCTAGGAAACTATTAGAGTACCAAAAAGAGTTTCATATGCTTTTGAGGATTGAATAGTTTTTAGCATAGTATTGGTGAAGGTATAAAGCTTGGTAATTTTGGCATCACTCTCCATATATGATTGAGACTGCAATTGTCGTTCGAATGATGTCGATAAAGATATGGATTCTCTAATTCTGGATTTCAGAGGTTATATCCTTGATTTGGTGAATAACATTAGTGAATAGTCACGAAAGGAATATTTTACGATATATGTTCGTCTCTAAGCATCTTTTTATTATGTCATTCTAGGACTTCATGATTTGGGGAGTACACGGATATAGAAGCACTTCTAGTAGCTGGATTGGTGCATTCTAAGATATTACGGTATCGTGATCAAAGCATAAATCAAACGATCTGGCTTTATTCGCATATGAGGAGCAAAACAATATTTTGGGAATCCTCGAGAATTTCTCACTAGCTTATTGGGACAACGATGAGTTATCGGCATTACAGGCTGCAGACTGTAATATCGATGGTTTAATTGTTGGGTTCACTAAGCTAGTGGGCAAGATGACTCATCTACGACAACACTTACTAGTTCGCTATGGTTCACACTTACTAGTTAGCTATGGTTCAGACTTGTTCTATTTATATGAGTATTTCTGTTATTGCAAATATTGGGGAAGTTATTTTCACTCTTGGTTTTAAACTTGACACAAGTATTGGAATCGTGCGTTTTTATATATATGTATCTATTGTTGATATTTTATTATATGTATATTTCTTCCTTATGTTATTATGTAGTAATTGGTGTTCTTAACTTTACGGTTTATACAGGTGTTATACTATTACGTTATCGAGGAAGGAAGAAGATATGAGCTTGGAGGCATGAAAGAGGAATAATTGCAATCCGATCGCTATGGAATGACACTCTCTTTTATGCAGCCGCTCTAACTTGATTTATTCCTTGTGTAAGTATTTAGATAGATATGTATTTCTTATTTTTGAGTATTTTATATTTAACAAATTACTTAAAACTTTGGGGACAAAATTTTCTTAAAGGGGGAAGATTGTAACGACCCGTCCCTAAAAATGATGTTATATTGATTCTAATAAGTGAATTTACGAAAATGCCCTTTCGAAGCAAATGTGTTGACTTTTGTTGACTGCCCTGTCGTGTTACGTAATATTAGTTTTCTTGATATGTCCTCGTAGTACTCGTCACTATGAACGTGTGGGCGCAAGCAAAACGGGATTTGGAATTATAACAAATGAGATATTAACGTTTGAAGTCGGGGACAAAAGTGTAAATTTACTATTTCTGGAATACTCCAGATTTTTGGAGTAAAATATGGGAAGCCACGTGTGTGGCCCAGATTTAAAGATAGAAAAGTTGGTCAGTGGTGATGGAAAGATAAGGAGAGAAGGGAGGTGGGCACTGCCCAATGAGGAATAAGGAAGAGAGAGAGACTAATCAGAAACAAAGGAAACGAGGGAAATGAGGGAGGAGAGAAGGAGGGGAGCTCGGACCCCTCCACGACCCGTGTCTCTGTTTTGACCCGACCCAGCGGGACTGCATGGAATCCGGTGCATTTTGCGGCCAAATTTCGATGAATCACGTCAAAAAACCACCTGGAAGATGTTTCACGATCTTTCCTTTACCCATTACAACCAAAATTGACGGAGATTGGCTTCGATTTAGTGAAACCCGCACCAGTGGGTGCGATGGATTCGTGTCGTCAATCCTCATTTCTGAAATAATTTCTTCCAATTACCACCACCAAAATACTCCTCTAGAGACCAGAAACAAAGCCCAAACAAGTTTGGGGGCGCCGGGTTCGATTTGAGGACGAATTGGAGAACACCCAATTTAAGGGTTTCGTACGGTTGGAGCTAAATTGGGACTTTTCCAGGCCTAATTGGCCTTGGTCACAGGTATGGAAGTTACTCTACTCATTGAGATCTTCATTTCTGTAAATTTTGGTAATTCTTAGAAATAGTTGAAATTTCCGGCGGGTCGGGGCGGTCGACCGCCACCCACAGCAGCGTGTGGCCAGTGGGCCGTCAATGCTATTTTTAGGCTATGTTAGATGTCCTGAATTCAGTTTTGACATTCGAATGACGTAGGTTGATCATTTGAACCTAATTTGATTACGATACGTGGTTTGGTTAATATGTTAATCGACAATCCGACCGTTGGATCATCACCAAATTTTGATACATTATAGTACATAATATTTGAAGGATGTAGGTACTTACGGATCAAGAATCCGATATACGGATCTTCTTGAATTGAATTTGTAAGTTCATAAAATAAAATGTTAACTGCCACTTGGTTTTGGAAATTGGTGGAGATCCAACCGATGGATCGTAACGAAACTTTAATATGTTATTCTAGAAGCATAATGTGTATCTTTAGAAGTTGAGGATCGGGAAGTTGATATGCAGATCTTCTGGATCGAGTTACGTAGGGTTGTGACCCTACCGTCGAACTTTAATTGACGGTTGACTTTTGGTCAATTGGTCTCAAATTATTCTAGAATGTCCTTGAGGATAAGTTTTATGTGAGTTACGAATTCTGTTGATAAAATTTTTGAGATGTGATTCGATAATTATTTTAGGCGCCGATCGTTCGGGACGCCTCGATGTTTGTGCTAGGTAATCGTAGCCTGGATTCCAAGTGAGTGGGCTTTTGGTTTTCGATATATATACGTATGTACGTTTTACGTTTTTCCTAGAAATTGGTTTAAATGGTATTACGATTTAAATGCCATGTCAATTGCATTACATTTTAGAATATGTGTTAGTATAATTATGCATATTGTTGCTTGATGCTACAGACGCTCAGGTAAGCTTCAGTGAGTATATATTGATGGTAGTGATTGTAGTGTGTATGATTATGTTGGGTCGCATTTAGTACTTAATATCATGCACCCCGGTGTTAGTGCTCCAGTCTGTGGCTAGGGCACAGTCCTTCACGTGATGTTCACCTCCCGCACCGCACGCTCACCTTGGATCCAAGTTTGGTGCACAACCTTGTCGTATAGACCACATTAGGTGGTTTCGACTCATAGGTGACTTGCGATATTTCGCACAACCTTCACGTGATCGTAGCACTTGAGCGTAACTAGTTACACTTAGCCTTTCGTACATACCACCTTAGGTGGTTCCGACTCGTGTGCAGGAATTGAGTTGTGAGATATAGGCTCGTACAAGTCACATTAGGTGACTTCGGCTGGCACATCATTTTATATTGATTTATTCAACTTGGTTTACCTATTGCATTTCTGAGATACTTGACGTGGCATATACTCGGTTTTCACTACTCTCGAGTAAGATTTATATATATACGTACGTATTACTATTTTCTGGAAAATTATACGGGTTTTACGGTGAGGGGTTACTATTTTTGGAAAGAGAAATGGTTTTTGAAAAGCTTTGTTTTTGCCCACTCACATTTTCTTGTTTTGCGCCCCTCCAGGTTTTAGTTGCTGAAAGTTCGTATCGACGGTAATTCGTGGCAAGTCTCAGTTTGATTCTTACCCACACTACTGTACTTTACTTATGCTCTGACGTCACGTGTGAAATGGGTCCATTCTCGCTCACAACGCACTTCTGTCTTTAGACACTTTAGGTTTAAATTTATTCACATTTTACACATCATCACACTTTATGGCTTCGTCACCTTCCAGGTGTCGGACAACACAACTCGATTCGGAGTCTTAGTGGACGTTCTGGGTCGGGGTGTGTCATAGTGTGGTGGGGAGTTTGAACAAGACCCCTTTTACTTTTAATTTTAAATTTTTTAATGTCCATGAGGTCCCATTGTGGCACGTGGTACCCATTCATTGTTCACGCAAGGTTTTGACAGAATGACTAACAGGAGTATGAAAGTGTCACACAATCATTACTTTAGGTATGAAACTGGTACCAAAAAAAAAAAAAAAAAAAAAAAAAACTAGATGTATAAAAGTTTGAAAAAAAAAATCACAATACTTGAGGTTAGTAAAATGAGAATTACCCTTTTAGGTTCAAAAACTAAAACGAATGACCGTGACTACCAACTATCCTTACATATTTAATCTTAGATTCTCAAATTTGAATTCTTTTTTATGAACTAATGATATTATCACACTAAGGGGAGAGGTGAGCTTAGTCTCACAATAGGTTTGCAATAACGTTGTTCAAATTTGCCTTCGGCGAGAATCGAACCTAAGACCTCTCACTTACAAATGAAGAGGAATACCACTAATCTGTGACTCAAATTTGAATCTTGTTCTCCCACTGTATGTATATTTGTCTTGTGCTGCATTTTGCAATGCTAAGACAAAAGAGTAGTAAGTAAATGCTTTAAAAACGCATATGGAATCAGCAAATGTTTGTCAATATCTCCCGTTTTACTTTTCCTTGATTTATGCCCCTTTATTTCCCAGAATCCAACGGATAAGAAACTTATCTGCCCTTGCAAACCTCCCTCAACTAAGTCAAAATACCTGTTTTTTCCTAAACGAAAGAAAAAGAAAAGGCAATGGCAATTAGTGTTACATTGGGTTTTATCAAAGGGAGTTGATATTTACTTCAGCAATATTTGAAGTGGTAATAACAATTTTCTTCGTCACTTTTTCTTGGTTATTTGTTTTGAAGCGCTTGAGTGTGCATGCCACTGAAATCTTCATCACTTTCTGCTCCCTGTACTATTGCCACAATGGCATTAGTTAGATCTTCATCAATTAAATAAGCTTCATAACTTGTTGACAAAAGGTTTCCTTGTGTTAGTCGACAAGTTACTTATAATAGGTTGACTTGCATGCATATATGAAAACAATAAATCTCTTGTTAACAAATATTTCTAAGGGTTTGGTTAATTTTGAGAGATGTATGAGTGGATGGTATAGGAACTACAGTTTCAGTTTTCAAGGACTCAGGCCTGACGATTTGGTATGTGTAATAAAAGTGGTAATTGAATTGAATTGAGAAAAAGGGAACTACAACTGCAAGTCCACGGTGTGGGTAGGATAGTTCATTTCATGCATGGCAATTGGCAACCCTAATTTAATATATATGTTGCCTTCTCAATCTGCTTCTTTGACTTCATTCAATTTTATCTATCGGCCTCTGCTCTGAAGTCGCTGTAGTTAACAAGGCCAACTTGAAAGTTTCAGACACCCTCTGAAAAAATAAACTTAACACAACCACGTCTTGATAAATTTTAAAACACAAATCGGACTTACGACCATAGGTATAATATAATCTTAACTCATTATTCTAGTACGATTCATCCGCTGCATCGTTTTCTTTTCTTTTTCTAAAATACTCAATTACGACAATATTAAAAGAGTTGAACTCTAGACCTATCAAAATCAGAATTCATTTTCGTAACCTTCCTCACCACTTAATCATTTTGACTGTGTGTAGTAGTGCACTAAACTCATTTCGCTTATGAAGGGTCGACCTAGTTTTTTGTGGTTTGTAAGACACAGTACTTGAAACCATAATATAGATATAACTTATAGGTTACTAAGAGAATGAGGTAGATGTTAGAAGAAAGTGGAATATATGTGGATAGTGCGTGTGAATATTCGAACTACTAAAATTATACTTGAGATTTCATATAAGAGAGTTGACAAAGACGTTTTTCCTGATAATATAGAATCATTAGGATCATGTCCATGAAAATGATTATATAAAAGATATCACTAGTGAGAAAAATTATTTGTGCGACAAAGCAAAATTCGTCGCGCAAGGATGTTTTGCTCAACGACAAGAGATCCTCCGTCGCATAAGGTTGGTGAACTGTACACGACGAAGACATTTGTCGCGCAAGAGTGTTTTTACGACAAGAAAAACGTGTTCATCGCGCAAACCCAGTAAGGAAACTGCATGTGTTTTTTTTTTGGCGCAAAATAAATGCACGACGAAGATTTTCCCGGGAAAACTTTACGCGACAAAGTCTTCGTCGCTCAAAGATCCTTCAGTTTTTGGAGCAGAGCATTCGACGCATGGGAAACAAAGGAACACTTGCGCGATGAAGGCTTCATCGCGCAAGTTGTTGTCAGTTTTGATTCAGACAATTCAGTGCATGTGAATCAAAGGAATCTAGACTATATTTGGTGCGAGTCTTTGCGCGACAAAGCCTTCATCGTGCAAAGGCCCTAGCCTTCCTATAAATATGCACTTCTGCTCTCCTTATTCTTCACAATTCTGTTCATGCTGGGATGGAGGATGAAAGCAAGGATTAGAGCGTGCCTGCCGCCGACCCGAATGATTTGAGGCAGCATTTTGAGTTCGTGCATGCGATTGTTGTAGCCATGGGGAATAATTGTCTTACTACTGAGTGGCGTTCGTGGAAAGATGCCCCCGAGAATGCGAACAAGGCGGTGATGGATCAATTATTAGTAAGTATACTGTTGATTGATCAATAATTACTTTTGTGAAATTTTTTGTTATATGTTAGAATTAATTATTTGCATATATGTGTAACATTGTAAGTATACTCTTGATGATGATACGAACGAACAGTTGATAAAGTTGATGGAGGATGCGGTGAAGGGAGGTAGTTTTAAATTTATGTTTTGTATAACTGTAACGACCCGTCCCCAAAAATTATAGTCTTTATAATTTTTAAATGTGAATTTACGGAAAATGCCCTTTGAGGTAAATGCCTTGACTTTTGTTGACCGCCTTGTCGTGTCATGTAAGATCCATTTTCTTGGCGTACTCTTGTAGTACTCATCGCTATGGACGTGTGGGCACAAACGGAATGCAATTTGGTGTTATAACGAAGGAGTTATTAACGAACAAAGTCAAGGACAAAATGGTCAATTAATTATTTTTTGGAATGTTCTAGATTTTTGGAGCAAAATCTGGTCATTCCACGTGTGTGGCTGTTATGGAAAAGAAAAATAGAAATCTAAAACTGCAGGGATGTAGGACTCGTCAAGAGATTTCCATGGACACCAAGATCACCCAAAACGGAAGTCGGATGAAGGAGATATGGCCGGGTCAAAAATAGTGGTTCACGGGTCAAAATGACCCATTTCGGGTCTCTCCTTTCCCCTCCCTTCCTTCTTTCTGATTGGCCTCACACTTCCTCCTTCTTTTCATTTCCATCACAGTCACACACGTGGCATGACCAGATTTTGCTCCAAAAAACTGGAGCATACCAGAAAATAATTAATTGACCATTTTGTCCTCGACTTCGTTTGTTAATAACTCCTTCGTTATAACACCAAATTGCGTTCTGTTTGCTCCCATACGTCCGTAGTGACGAGTACTACAAGAATACGCCAAGAAAATGGATCTTACATGACACGACAAGGCGGTCAACAAAAGTCAATGCATTTGCCTCGAAGGTCATTTTCCGTAAATTCACATTTAAAAATTATAAAGACTATAATTTTTGGAGACGGGTCATTACAATCTACCCTCCTTAAGAAAATTTCATCCCCGAAATTAAAAATAACTTGCTAAATGTAAAATACTCGAAAATAGGGAGAAAATATGTATGTTGATACATACACAAGGAAGAAATCGAGTTAGAGCGGCTGCATAAAATAAAATGTCATTCCGTCGCGATCGGATTGCAATTATTCCTCTTTCATGCCTCCAAGCTCATACCTTCTTCCTTCCTCAATAATATAGTAGTATAATTCCCATATGAACCGTAAGGTTGAAAACACCAATTATTACGTAATAGCATAGGGAAAAATATACATATGATAAAATATCAAAATAGATATATGTAAAAATGTACTATTCAAACACTTGTACTGAGTTTAAAACCAAGAGTGGAAATAACTCACCCAAAATTTGTAACGGCAGAAATACCCAATAAAATAATGTAGTAGAAAAATATTTGCACAAAAATCAAAGCCCAAAATGAAAATGGACCTCGCTAAACATTCGTCGTGTCCCAAACTTCAAGAATGAGTCCAAACCATAGCTAACACATTTTTCGTATTCAACAAGGTGGCAAGATTCGAACATTAGGCTCAAGAACTGAGAATACTTACATCACGCGTGTGATGAACACAATACTGCCCAACTTATACTCTGATACCAAACTGACACACCCCGACCCGGAATGTCCACTAGAACTCCGAATCGGGTTGTGCTGGCCGACACCTGGAAGGTGACGAAGCCATAAAGTATAGTGATGTGGAAAACGTGAATAAATTTAAACCTAAAAGTGCCTAAAGACAATAGTGCGCTGTGAGCAGGAATGAACCCATTTCACACGCGACGTCAGAGCATAAGTAAAGTACAGTAGTGTGGGTAAGGATCATACCCTCATAATCCTCGTCGATACGAACTTTCAGCAGCTAAAACCTGGAGGGGCGAAAAATAATGGTGAGTGGGCCTAAAAATATAAAGTTTTAATAAAAACCTTTTGAAAACGTTATAACCCCTCGCTGTAAAACCTGTATAGTTTCCAGAAAATAATGCTATGTAGGTAAGAAAAATGAATGCACAGGTGCAATAAAAACAGAAGCATGCCATGTCATAATATCTCAGCAATAATGAATGTAAGCCAGGTGTGAAATCAGACTGAACTGACATGCCAGTTGGAATCACCTAATGTGACCTGTACGACTGGATCTATAGCTCATTAATCTAGGCTAGCACACGAGTTAAAATCACTGTAACATGAGAAAACTCGTCGGAAAACCCTCGGCACTTTGTGGCTTCGACCTAGAAAAATGGAAAAGAAAAATGGAAATCTAACACTACAGGGATGTAACATCCCACATCGACCAACGAAGATGAGGTGATGTGCCTTATATGTACATGCCCACCTCCGTATAGCACGAGGCCTTTAGGGAACTCACTGGCTTCGGATTCCATCGGAACTCCAAAGTTAAGCGAGTTTGGGCGAGAACTTTCCTAGGATGGTTGACCCACAGGGAACTTCTCGTGTGAGTTCCCAAAAACAAAGTCGTGAGGGCATGGCCCAAAGCGGACAATATCGTGCTACGGCAGAGTCAAGCCCGGGATGTGGTGGAGCCCGGGTCGGGATGTCACAATTTGGTATCAAAGCCACTTTGCCATGTGGTGCGAGTGTGCCAACGAGGACATCGGGCCCTTAAGGGTGGTGGATTGTAACATCCCACATCGACCAATGGAGAGGAGGTGATGTGCCTTTATATGTACATGCCCACCTACATATAGCACAAGGCCTTTTGGGAACTCACTGGCTTCGGATTCTATCGGAACTCCAAAGTTAAGCGAGTTCGGGCGAGAGCATTCCTAGGATGGGTGACCCATTGGGAAGTTCTCGTGTGAGTTCCCAGAAACAAAACCGTGAGGGCATGGCCCAAAGCGAACAATATCGTGCTACGGCAGAGTCGAGACTGGGATGTCACAATGACAATATTTAAATTTAAGGGTTTTTTTTATATAAATTATGTATTTGGACTTAATTAGGTTTTAATTCATGTTTGGATATTTAAATAATTGAATGGAATATAATATCAATTTATTTAAGGTATTAATTATTTAATGTATTAATTGAATGAAAAATAATATCAATTTATTTAAGGTAGTAATTATTTTTTAGAATACATATTGTGACAACCCATCCCTAGTCCTACGATTTTATAAAAAAAAAAAATTAAAAGGTGAATTTACGAAAATGCCCTAAAGGCAAGGTTATTGACTTTCGTTGACCGTCATTTCGTGACACATACGAGTTACTATTTTTTCGTGTTCTCGAAGTACTTGATGGTACGAATGCATAGGCGAAAGCCAGTTGCGAATTAGGATTGTAACGGAAAAGTTACGGACATTTGGAATCATTTTATTACATTTTAGATTGGAAATTAATAAACTCCCACCTTTTGGGAAAGAGGTCCAATTAGATTGTTGTTGAGTGACCAATCATAAATTTAGGGGAAAAAGGATTGGACCAATCAGAAATAAGGGGGAAAAGAAAGAACCAATCAGGGGATGACCTCCCCAACCTCCCATTCGACCGGTACACCCAGCTCGTTCAACCCGGTGTAATTCTGGCCAACTTCCACCATTTTTCAGGCGAAATTCGTCCATCCATCACATGCAATCTCTTCCTCAACCTTTCTTCTACCATTTCCGCCCAAGACCAAAAGGTTTTTGGTTCAAAACGGCGAAGAACAATGTTGGAGAACCCGGGGGTGTTCGACGGTGATTCTGCCGTTTCGGCGAGTTGCACCACCCACCACCACCCTTAATCAACTCCCCTTGAGTCCAGAAGCAAACCCCAAACAACCTTGGAGGCGGCAGAGCACCAGAGAAAGCGAATCGAACACATCAATTTTTAGGGTTTCCAACAGGTACAAGCCAATTTGGGGTCTTTTCCGGTCAAATTGGACTTGGCCACGGGTATAAAACTTGCTCTACTCATTGGGATCTTCATTTCTATGAAATTTCATAATTTTTGGAAATAGTTGATTTTTCCTGCAGGTCGGGACGGCAGGCCGCTGCATGCGGCGACGCGTGGTGGTGGGGCATGGGCAGAGACACCCCTTAACCTCTCTAGGCTAAAATGGGTTCCCTGATTCCATATTAAACATCCGATTGACGAAATACTGTTGTTTGATTATATTTCTGTTAAGGGCCGCCACTTTGTTATTATATGATTCGACGATCCGACCATTGGATCATCACCAAACTTTAATACACAATAGTACATAATATTTAAGAATATTATGACCTGGTAGATCAGGAATCTGACGTACAGATCTTCCCTGATGGGTTTTCTAAGTTTGTAAATCTAAACATCAGCCCCCACTTAATCTTAGCGATTGGCGGAGATCTGACCGTTGGATCGTTTCGATACTTTAGGATGTTGTTCTAAAAGCATATTGAAACACTTGGGAAGTTATGGATTGGAAATCCGAAGTGTGGATCTTCCGGATTGAGTTACGTAGGGTTGTGGACCCTACCGTCGACCTTTGACCGACGATTGACTTTTGGTCAATGGGTTACAAATCATACTAGAACGTCCTTGGGGATGTGTTTTATGTAAGTTACGTGTTCTATTGATAAGAATTTTGAGACGTGATTTGATATTTGTTCTAGGCGACGATCGTTCGTGACTCCTCCATATTCGTACTAGGGAGTTGAAGTGCGAACTTCAGGTGAGTGAGTCTTTTCCTTTTTATAGTGTGTGTGTGTATATATATATATATATATATATATGATTGATAGTTTCCATTTATGCATTGAAAAAGAAATTTCTTACGTACACTTGGATTAGACTCAAATTTATAAGCATTAGCGGAATGACAAAATTTATGAAATTATTCCGGATCTTGCGAGATGCCTTAATCCAAGTTACAGCTTTAATGAATGTTATATTGACTAGAAATTATGGAATATGCTACATCCTACGAGATGCACAGGTATGCTTATAATCTTTGATGCCATAATTATATCTACAACTATGAATGTTAGTAGGTTGATTAGAACTATCGAATCACTGTGGTAGAACTATATTTGTGTTATCTGCTCATCTTTTGCTGCACCGGTGTTAGTGCTCGCCCAGGGCCAGGGCCAGTCTTTCATGTGTATGTTCACATCTGCACCGCACGCTCGCCTTGGATCCAAGTAGGTGCCAGTCATGTCGTACAGGTTATAATACGCAACTTTGACATCTTGTCTTACAGGTTGCAATAGGCAACTCCGACTCATATGTGACCACGAATAGTGCCAGTCTTCACGTGATTGTAGCACTAAAGCGTATATTATGATTACACCTAGTCCTGTCGTACAAGTTGCATTAGGCAACTCTGACTTGTGTGCTAGCATAGATTGATGAGCATTAGTTCAATTGTACAGGTTGCATTAGGCGACTCCGACTTATGTGTCAGCATGTGTCGATGAGCACTTGGTTTGATATGTTTGCTTATGCGAAAGTATACGATTACTGACGTCATGAACTTATGTATGAACTATTATGCCATATTGATATCTTGATATTTTGCAGGCTACGGCAAGTATTTTCATACTATGTTGATATTTTGAAAACTATACATGTTTTACGGCAAGGGGTTATAACGTTTTGAAAGGTTTTATTAAGACTTTATTTTCAGGCCCACTCACCCTTGTTTTTAGCCCCTCTAGGTTTTAGCTGCTGAACTTTTATATCGAAAAGGATTCTTGGAAAATCTCAGTATAGGTGGCTACCTTTGAGGATATAATCCTTATCCTATCTTACTGTACTTTACTTATGCTCTAACATCATGTGTGAAATGGGTTCATTCCCGCTCACCGCACACTCTTGTATTTAGGCACTTTTAGGTTTAAGTTTATTCACATTTTCCACATCACTACACTTTATGGCTTCGTCACCTTCCAGGTGTCGGCCAACATATCTCGATTCGGAGTCCTAATGGACATTCCGGGTTGGGGTGTGTTAGTTTGGTATTAGAGCATAAGTTTGGGCAGTATTGTGTTCATCACACGCGTGATGTAAGCATTCTCGGTTCTTGAACTAAACGTCGAATCTTGTGGCCTTGTCGAATATGAAAAACATGTTAGATTTTCCTAAGTTTTGGGGCGGATGAAGTGACTTATTGACATTTATGAAAATCGTTTTGGTGACCACACGTAGACTACTAACGAAGAACCTCCCTGCCAAGGAAGATTCCATTTTGGAAATGAGTTGTTAGCCCTGAAGCAGGGCTACTATATCGATAGTTGCGCATCATGGGAGATTTAGTCACCAATTCCACTACCATCTAGTTATCTCTACCAACCTTTTCGAATTAGGAAATCAAAAATAGTTTTGATTCCTTGGCAATACCTATTAGTATATCACCTATTGGAAATCCCAACAAGGTTTTTCTTTTCGCTGAATTTCCAAAAATGTCTCGTGTGACAATGTGGTGCTAAAGTGGTAGCACTCGACGGAAGAACATCTTGGGACAATCACTTTTGGTCCATGTAAGCACTAATCTTTTCAAACACACTATTGATCATCCTGGATCTTCAGGAGGAAGATCGACTTCCGTTTAAGTCCGTTCTAAAGTAAATTATTAGCAAATTTCTTTTTTCGGCCTTAGAACGTTCCAACCAATACTAGTTTTCTGAATTTCTTTTGGTGTTGTATTCGTCATTTTGACGAGCGTAGGCACATGTGTACAAATTGTTATATCTATGGTCAGTAGAAATCCATAAAGTAGTAAGTATTTCTCCCTAGAAACAACTGAACCACCTCACCAGACCCGTTCCTTACCAATCATCTGAAAACCATCCATCTGAGCGGGCTCTAACCTATAATCAGCCTACGGTGGCGCTATTAATTGATAATATTATCCTATATCTTGGAACTATTAACCAGTATTCAGGCGGTATGATTTCTGATACCAAACACATGCTAGTATCTGGGAGTGATACCCTTATGCCAGAACGCTGGTTTACAATTTCAGGTTAACGAACAATATCAAAATATCATAATTGTGTTATTTAGCAGCGCTATTGATAGACTGATTAGCACAGACAACCTGAGCTGAAGAAAGTAAAATTGTGAAAATTTAGGAGCAAGTTTTGTATTAGACAGTAAATTCGTAGTTGTTTTTACCTTATTACCTATCTAGGTAAACAGAACCTCTTCGACTAGCCACATTTTCGGTCATTTCCACAGGTAGACGGTAGAATCAAAGTGCGAGTTAATTTTCCACTGTCAACGTGAGTTGAGTATCGAGAAAATTGTGAAGACCTTTTAGTTTGCGTCGTTGTAAAATGAAGTAGTATAGTACGTTTCGAGAACGTATATCTTTAGCATCATTTCTTCAAATTTTGCTTGGGATATCACCAAATGGTGAAGTGAAGTAGGCCATCGATCCACTTTCTCATACTACACCAATTTTCCTTGTGTCTTTTCGAACAACTCCTACAATTGAGAGAACTTAATTACGGACGCTTACCAATTGGAAATTTATCCAACCAAACACCTTACCTAGGGAACTCAAATCTATCCGTGAAGGCGAAAGACTGAACCTTAAGATCGTACCTAGATTTTCGCAACTCAATCGGGTGATGATTAAAACCGTTAATACCCATACTTTGAGTTGCTAGTCTACCCGACTGACCTTTGTAACCCGAGTTTTCCTCCACGGCCTGACGAATTCATAGTGGTCTTATCAACGACCTTCTCATCTACCTTGACAGTGAGACCAAATTCTCTAAATATCAATAGCCAGCTTTATACCAAAGTCCTCAACTGTTAACTTTGATTAAATTTGTACTTTTCTTGGGAGACATGATCTCCGTAAACGATAATCTTTTCTTTTTTCCAAAAAGGGTTTAGTGGAAGAAAGTTAAAATTCTCACAAAGTGTGGTGAAATTCGAGATATCTTTAGTCTTGTCGATTTTATCGACAATTTGTTAGTGATCCTTCAGCTATAGTGTTTTTCCTCACTTATGACCAAGGAAAGTTAGTATAGTTTGGGATGTTGAATATGAGTAAAATTTCTGAGAATCGAACTGTTGTCTTACTTTACCTCTGTTTTACACCTTTTGATGACATGGATTATTTCGAAATCCATGGTGATGTTTTCTTAGATGTTTCGGCCGTGTAGAGGTAGCATGGCGGAGTGTCGCTTATATTTCCCCAATGTGTAGAACTGTTCAGAATGAACCATCTTATTCATGACTTAGAGTCAACAGTTACCATCTTTACTTGAAAACCGGATGACACTTCTCTGTAGAGAAATGTGTCCAAAATATCTATCAACCTTAGACCTCGTAAGTACATATCCATTTGAAAAGAATCAGATTTCTGACAATGGCGATAGAGGAACCAAATCAACATCTACGATTACACAATCGTGTATCATCCCCGTTGTGTAAACGTAATTATTGTTTACCACAGCAAAAGACATTATCTACTCTCGAAATGCTTTTGACCTGTCCTATTTCATTTTAATTGGAACTCATGAGTATCGATTTGACGTTACTTACAAATTATCAATAAATCCTTCGAGTGGTTATACTCACTTTCTGTATCCGAATGGAGATGGGAAATATCACCATCAGTTCCTGGCATGAGGTATCTTGTATATGTGGATATCATGATGATGTTTAAGTGATTATCGACTGATTTGACAAGTCAGCTCACTTTCCGTTAGTCTAGAGGGACTACATTTTAGACCATTTAGTTAAATTACTCATTCTTGAATTTTTCAGATTTTTTTACGTTTTGATCAACATCTTCTTTGACTGTGATTTCATATTCACCTTTTGTGCCGGAAGACATTCCAATCAACCTTGGGTACGTGTCTACCCTATTGCACTTTGTACTAATTTTCAAGCAAATAGACCGTTTAGGTGAATCGCCCGAACATTTAGATTTTAGTTGTGACTGTTAATTCCTCATTCACCTAACAAATACTCTGATAAGAGAATCCTTATTGTTGGTGATTGAATGTTCCAGAAGCTACCGTTGTAGCGAGATGTCATGCATTAATTTCAATTACCTAGTATTCTAGATTTGATGGACTTATTTGACCCTCAAATTCATGATTGTTCTTCTTGGCATAGTTTTGCTAAACTCGAGGGAAATTTAATATGAACCTGCTCACTATGGCGTTATGAACTGCATTGTTTTGTTATATGGTGTGTGTACTATATCTCACCATGACATGTTTCATTTTCAAGTCTTAGGAAGCCTTCTTAAAGGCCGTGTGTATTAAGCTTTGTCACTTACCATATTTCATCCTCAAACTAACAATTAGTCAGAAACGAGCTACTCAAACCTTAGTGGACATGTTGCAGTTTGTTCGTCCTACAATTAGCAAGGCTGTAACATACAATTATCTTTATTTTAGTTGCATGTAACTACGGTCATAATTTTGGTTTTGAGTATGACACTGTTGAGACGTTGTATGGAGACTTGACGCACAGTACATGATTGATAGAAGAGTATTGTGAACAGGAATTTGAATGATCAAGATTACGATATAGAAAATTGTATAATATTGACGAGGTAGTACGTTAGCACGGTCGAAGCGCTAATCAGACGAATTATACGTATTTCCCAATGAAGGGCAAATGGTAACATTGCACCCTCAAGAATTTGTTGCTTGCTTTTTGAGACAATAGTGAGCCGTCAGTATCGCGGGCTGCTGACCATAATATCGACAACTTATTCGTTGGAGTCGTTAAGCAAGTAGATAGGTAGGTCCTGTCACGTTAGTATACTTACTTAATTATTTATTATATATTTATTTATTTATTGTTTGGGCTCGACCCAAAGTTACTACATACTTATTCTCGGAGTACGTGACTCTATATGTGTGTCACATACCGGCCCGGGCTCGACTCCGTCGTAGCACAATATTGTCCGCTTTAGGCTTACCATTCTCTCACAGTTTTGTTTCTGGGAACTCAAACGAGAACTTCCCAGTGGGTCACCCATCATTGGATTGCTCTTGTGCGAACTCGCTTAACTTCGGAGTTCTTATGATACCCGAAGCTAGTGAGCTCCCAAAAGGCCTCGTGCTATATAGAGATGGGAATATACATATGAGGCATAGATGATCCGCTCCTATGGGCGTTGTGGGATCTCACAATCCATCCCCTTAGGGGCCAGACGTTCTCGTCGGCACACTTTCGGCCAGGGATTGGCTCTGATACCAAATTGTCACATCCCGGCCCGGGCTCGACTCTGTCGTAACACGATATTGTCCACTTTGGGCTTACCATTCCCTCATGGTTTTGTTTCTGGGAACTCACACGAGAACTTCCCAGTGGGTCACCCATCATGGGATTGCTCTCGCGCGAACTCGCTTAACTTCGGAGTTCATACGGAACCCGAAGCAAGTGAGCTCCCAAAAGGCCTCGTGCTAGGTAGAGATGGGAATATACATATAAGGCCTAGATGATCCACTCTGATAAGAGCATATTTATGCGACTTAGTTAGCTTGTTTTCTTGCATTTATGTAGTTAGTTCTTAGTTATTTTAGTATTTTAAGCTATTTTCGTGTGTTTGTAGGTCCAAAGGGCTAAAGTGGCAAGAAAGTGCATTTTGATGCCTTTTGGACCAGTTTTGGGCTTGGAATGGACAGCACATGCATGAAGCAAGGTGGATGGACGAAATTGAAGACCAAAAGAGGCTAGGAATATGCTAAAGAGATAAAGGAAATAAAGACAAGGAAGATAAGGAAACTCAGCAAGAAAGAAGGAATGTTAGCCAAACTTACCTTATTTTGTCCTTAACTTTCCTAATCCTTTTCCACCTAGGTTCCAGCTGGAAGGAGGCTTCCTAAATATATGAGGACACTTAAATACCTATTCTAGAAGACCTAATCCCACTTACAAAGGGTGCCGCACCAAATATGTTTAGATTACCTTCCTTGCCGTGCAAGCAAGGCTCCCCTTGTTTCCTAGGATGCTGCCGCACCATGTTTCCCTTTCCCTCTGGGATTTTGACTTTACTTACCATTTCCTTATGATTTTCGAGATCAAATTTGTCCCAAAATTAATTAGGGTCGTGCATTTCCCCAAGCCTATAAATACCATGCCTTGCTGCACCATTCTACATCATTCATCAATCCATCCTTCACCATAACTCACCTACATTCATCCACACCCACAATTCACCACTCATCCATCATCACAACCCTTGTGCCGCAGCAAAGAAGGAGAAGGAGGACCCGTGGACGTGCTTGCCATTCAAGCTTGGATTGCTGGAACGTTTTTAGGTGTAATCATTCTTTTGTTTTCAATGTTTAAATTCAATTATCTTTGTTTTGCGAACATGAGGAGCTAAACTCGTTTTAGCTAGAGGAGAATTCAAAGCCATGAACATATTTGCAATATGAATTGATTACTTCCAGTTGTGATTTCATAAATCGTGAATGCAATTTACTTAACTGTTTGATTGATAACTTATTCTTGTATGCTGATTAAGGAGGCCTACTTAGTTTGCATGCTTGAATTTGATGCTAGAATATAAGGGAGTTTCACCTAATCGTTATGAACTTATATTCATAAGTAGTGGAGATTGCTAGTCACAATCGCGTTAAGTAAATTCCTAGCAGGAGTATCATGCAGTTCATAGTTACGAATGCCTTGTCAATGCTTATGATTTTCACAGAGCTTAATGATCTTTGCTTGTATCTCTATTATGCAGTTCATGTAGGGAACTTGGGAAGAATAATTTGGTTGAAGATGCGTTGTCCATCCAATTCAATGACTTAAGGAAAATCTGAAGGTTAATTAGTGCAGTTCACGGTTAATCTGGGGCATTGACGTTCATGGTTTATCGAAAGAACAACTGGAAATCGATTCATCTGCATGTGTGTCATGTGTGGAGAAGGATCCTCTAGCTAGCCAATCACCATTCAATTTACCCCAATTTCGTGCAAACCTTGTTTAACTTTACAATCTGCTTGTTTTTACCTTAATTTCGTCCAAAACCATTCCCCCTTTACTTTGTTGTGTCAATTAGGTTAGAATCTGTCCAAACTTGTGTCTTTTAGTGTTTTGAGTCAAAATCAATTCAATTTTCTTTCAAAGTTACCCCTAGTGTCTAGTTTGAGTTAATTTGCTTGTTTTATGCTGTTTTGAGTCTTTAGAGTCTAGTTAAGTGTTTTTAAGTTTAGTTTTGTGTTTTTGAGTCAGTTTTGAGTAGATTAGCAATCCCTCCTAATCCCCCGCCTAGAACGATCCTTACTTACATCTTTACTACAATTGTCAACAAGAGGGTTTAATTTGTGTGTTAAGCTTTTATCACATCACACTCCCCTGGGCGATGTGGGATCTCACAATGTGCATAGGTGAAATTTTTCTATGTTCAGTTTTGACTTCAGCACAACTATTTTAAATTGTACGTTATATTACATACGTATTTTGAATATATGTTACTATATATCTATTTTGACTTGATGTTTTCATGAAGGAGTTTATATTGTAGTATTGTATTGAAGGAGAAGGAAAGTTTGAGTTCGTGACACGTACGAGCTACTATTTTTCCGTGTTCTCGAAGTACTCGACGGTACGAACGCATAGGTGAAAGGCAATTGTGAATTGGGATTGTAACGGAAATGTTATAGACATTTGGAATCATTTTATTACATTTTAGATTCGAAATTAAATAACTCCCACCTTGTGGGAAAGAGGCCCAATTTGATAATTGTTGAGTGACTAATCAGAAATTTTGAGGAAAAGGATTGGACCAATGAGAAATGAGGGGGAAAAGAAAGAACCAATCAGGGGAGGAGAGAGAGAATGACCTCCACAACCTCCCCTTCGACCCGTACACCCAACCCGTTCGACCCTGTGTAATTCCGGCCAACTTCCACCATTTTTCAGGTGAAATTCATCCATCCATCACCTGCAATCTCTTCCTCAACCTCCCCTCTACCATTTCCGCCCAAGATCGAAAGGTTTTTGGTTCAAAGCCTCAAAGAACAATGTCGGGGGTGTTCGACGGCGATTCAGCCATTCCGACGAGTTGCACCACCCATCACCAGTGGCGAAGCCACGTGAGGGCGAGGATTAGTGGCCGCCACTTCCCTCGCCGGAAAACGCAGCCCCAGCACCGGTTCAGCCCCTCCCCTCCCGGAAAACCCAGCCTCTGCTCGCTCCCTGTCTGTTCTTTCTATGGTGAACCACAACCAATACGCCTTCACTTACGTTCTCAAGGCATGTTGCTTCCTCCATGATAACAACAAAGGCCGGGAAGTCCACGCCCGTGTCGTAAAAATCGGGCACTTTTCCGATACCTTCATCCAAAACTCGTTGCTTCACTTCTACGTAACCCAAGCTGACATTGTATCTGCTACCCGGGTTTTCGATTCCATATCAAACCCTGATGTTGTTTCGTAAACTTCGGTGATTTCGGGTCTTAAAAAGTGTGGATTTGTGGAGGAAGCAATCGTTAAGTTTATGTCCATGGATGTGCCGCCTAATTCTACTACTCTTGTCATTGTGATGTCCACTTGTTCGAGTTTAGGAGCTTTAAAGTTTGGTAAATCTATTCATGGATATTGTATGAGAAGTTATCTGAAAGGAATGTTATTTTGGACAATGCAGTGTTGGATTTTTACATGAGATGTGGGTCTTTGGTGAGTGCACGGTACCTGTTTGTAAATATGCCCAAGAGAGATGTGTATTCTTGGACTAGCATGGTGGGTGGTTATGCACAAAGAGGATTTTGTGATGAGGCAGTGAGGCTTTTTCAGGAGATGGTTCAGGGAGAGGAAGTTGAGCCTAATGAGGCTACCATTGTAAATGTATTGTCAGTGTTCTTCGATTGCGTCATTGAGTTTAAGCCAGTGGGTGAATTCGTATATAAGTGCGCGGCCAGATCTCATGTTGAATGGCAATGTGGAAATGCATTAATAAACATGTATGTAAAGTGTGGTGAAGTAGGTATGGCAGTTTCGGCTTTTAAAACCCTGATTTGCTAGCATAACATTTCGTGGAGTACCATCATAAGCGGCATGGCCATGAATGGTTATGCTATACAAGCGTTGCAGCTCTTTTCACTCATGCTAGTCCACAGGATTCTTCCTGATGATGTAACCTTCCTTGGCTTGTTATCAGCATGCAGTCACGCTGGTCTAGTCAATCAAGGGTTGATGATTTTCAATGCTATGAAATATGTTTATCGGATTGCCCCTCAAACACAGCATTACGCCTGCCTAGTTGATATGTATGATCGAGCGGGGTTCTTGGAGGAAGCAAAGAGTTTCATGAAGGAAATGCCAAAAGAAGCAGACAGCGTTGTTTGGGGAGCGTTGCTTAATGCATGCAAAATTCATGGGAATGAGAAGATGTTTAAGAGGATCAGAAATAGTCTCCTCAAGAGAAGAGGAGTAAGCATTGGAACTTATGCTCTTGTATCGAATACATACGCTACTCATGAACATTGGCTTTGGTGTTACCGGTTGCAACCGCTTCGGTAGAGAGAGCTTTTTCTGCTATGAAGATTGTGAAAGCGCCGTTGCATAACAAAATGGGAGATCAATGGTTGAGTGATAGCATGATTGTTTACATTGAGAGAGATGTATTTGCTTTTATTGATAATGAGCCTATTATGCGACGTTTTCATGACATGAAACCTCATAGGCAACAATTGTAATTTGTTTGTATTGATTAATTATGAAAGACATTACTATATAAAAAGATTTAGTTGTTGCCATTTCTTTTTAACCTTACACTCTTTTTAAGTTCGCCACTCCCCCCAAGAAATCCTGGCTTCGCCACTGCCCACCACCACCCATAATCAACTCCCCTTGAGCCCAGGAGCAAACCCCAAACAACCTTGGAAGCGGTGGAAAACCGAAGAAGGCGAATCAAACACACCTATTTCTAGGGTTTCCGACAAGTGCGAGCCAATTTGGGGCCTTTCCTAGCCAAATTAGACTTGGCCACTGGTACAAAACTTGCTCTACTCATTGAGATCTTCATTTTAGTGAAATTTGGTAATTTTTGAAAATAGTTGATTTTTCTGGTGAAGCCAACAGCTGCGTGAGGCGGCGCTTGGCAGCGACGAGTGGGCAGACACATCCCTTGAGCTCTCTAGGCTAAAATGGGTGCCCCAATTCCATATTAAACATCCGATTGATAAAATTCCGTTGTTTGGTTATATTTCTGTTAAGGGCCACCACTTGGTTATTATATTAATCGACGATCCGACCATTGGATCGTCACCAAACTTTAATACATAATTGTACATACTATTTAAGGATATTAGGAACTGAAGGATGGGGAATATAACGTATGGGTCTCCTCGGATGGATTTTCTAAGTTTGTAAATCGAAAGTCACTTAATTTAGCCGATTGGCAGAGATCCGACCGTTGGATCACTCTGAAACTTTAGGATGTTATTATAGAAGCTTATTGAAACTCTTAGGAAGTTATAGATCGGAAATCCGAGGTGTGGATCTTCTGGATCGAGTTATGTAGGGTTGTGGACCTTACTGTCGACCTTTGACCGACGGTTGACTTTTGGTCAGTGGGTTACAAATCATTATAGAACGTCCTTGGGATGTGTTTTATGTAAGTTACATGTTCAATTGATAAGAATTCTAAGACGTGATTTGATATTTGTTCTAGGCGACGATCGTTCGTGACGCCTCGATATTCATGCTGGGGAGTTGTAGCGCAGACTTCAGGTGAGTATGTCTTTTCCTTTTTATAGTATATATTTTTTATTGATAGTTTCCATTTATGCATTTGAAAGAGAATTTCTTACGTACGCCTGGATTAGACTAAAATTATAAGCATTAGTGAAATGACAGAATTTATGAAATTATTCTAGATCCTGCGGGATGCCTTAATCCAAGTTACGGCTTTGATGAATGTTTTATTGATAGAAATTATGGAATATGCTACATCTTACAGGATGCACAGGTATGCTTATCATCTTTGATGCCATAATTATATCTACGGTTATGAATGTTAGTATGTTGATTAGGACTATCAAATCACTGAGGCATGACTATATTTGTGTTATCTGCTCATCGTTTGCTGCACCGGTGTTAGTGCTCGCCCAGGGCCAGGGCTAGTTTTTCACGTGTATGTTCACATCAGCACCGCACGCTCGCCTTGGATCTAAGAAGGTTCCAGTCATGTCGTACAGGTTGCAATAGGCAACTCCGACATCTTGTCGTACAAGTTACAATAAGCAACTCTGACTCGTATGTGACCACGAATAGCGCCAATCTTCACGTGATTCTAGCACCAGAGCGTATATTATGATTACACCCAGTCCTGTCGTACAGGTTGCGTTAGGTAACTCTGACTTTTGTGCTAGCATAGATTGATGAGCATCAGTTCAGTCGTACAAGTTGCATTAGGCAACTCCGACTTGTGTGTCAGCATGTGTCGATGAGCACTTGGTTTGATATGTTTGCTTATGCGAAAGCATACGATTACTGACGTCATGCACTTATAAATGAACTATTATGCCGTATTGATATCTTGTTATTTTGCTGGCTACGAAGAGTATTTTCATACTATATGTAGTATGTATATTTTGGAAACTATACATGTTTAACGGCGAGGGGTTATAACGTTTTGGAAGGTTTTATTAAAACTTTATTTTCAGGCCCACTCACCCTTATTTTTCGCCCCTCCAGGTTTTAGCTGCTCAACTTTTGTATCGAAGAAGATTCTTGGCAAATCTCAGTATAGGTGGCTACCTTTTAGGGTATAATCCTTATCATATCTTACTGTACTTTACTTATGCTCTGACATCACTTGTGAAATGGGTTCATTCCTGCTCACCACACACTCTTGTATTTAGGCACTTTTAGGTTTAAATTTATTCACATTTTCCACATCACTGCACTTTATGGTTCATCACCTTCAGAGTGTCGGCCATAACAGCTTGATTCGGAGTCCTAATGGACATTCTGGATCAGGGTGTGTCGCACATTATAACTGAAAATTTGTTTGTAATTTGTTTATATTAAGGAATATAATATCAATTTATTTAAGGTATTAATTATTTAATGTATTAATTGAATGAAATATAATATCAATTTATTTAAGGTAGTAGTTATTGTCGCTGTGCAAACCCCTCCCCGACAAAGGCTTCGTCGCACAAGTGGCGTTCAGTTTTGGTTGAGCGTATTTGGTGCATCTAATCAGAGAAATAAATACCATATTTATTGCAACTGTTTGCTCGACAAAGTCATCGTCGCGCAAAGTCCCTAACCTTCCTATAAATATGCACTTCTGCTCTCCTTATTCTTCACACTTTGTTTCGGAAACGCTTTACAATTCTGACTATTATAATCAGTTTGGTCTTTGAGTTTTAGTACGATGGCCGACAATGGTGCGTGTTCATCAAGGACAACAGATGGCGAAGGTTCTGGAAAAGGTTTGCGTTGAAATTTTTGCATTTTGTATAAAGTTTTTATTTAGCTTCAGTATTATGAAAATATATTTTGTTGATAGACAAGAAGAAAAGAGTTGCGGTACGGGTCCGACATACTTATGGTGGGAGCCATTACCAAATCACTGCTGAAGAAATAATACGGGTTGTGAAGTCAGATAAGCGCGCTAGCTTTTGGTCCAACGTAGGAGCAGTGGTGCATACCAAATGTGCTGCGGATTGGGAGTCTTGGAGAGCCATCCCCGAGGAGCTAAAGATGCACATGATTGATGAGTTATCTGTATGTGTTAATTTCATTAGTTAAATAATAATTATGTTTGTTAAATATAATATAATAGTGATATTTTAATTTATTAATTTTTGCATGACAGCCCAATTGAGACATTGACAAAAGTGACCCAAATATGATGAAGGCTATCGACAACGTGTTGAAGTCGAGATTTCGAGAATGGAAGTTTGTTAATGAACGCGCTACAGCACTACAACAAGAACCAGAACTACCGACGGATGAGTAGAATAGGGTTTCTTATTTTAATTGTATTGCTTATTTAATAATTAGATACGAATTTAAATATTTTTAGTATGAAACTTTTTTATTAAATATGCACAAATGGTATAATGAAATAAGTTCTTATTTATTAAATATGTATGCGGTTTGAAAAAATTTGAAGAGTGAATGGAAAATTTTGTATTTCGAAAAATGAATGTAAAAAAAAAAATGCGCGACGAAATGGTTTTAAAAAACGCGGGAAAGCGTAGTTGGATGGCGCCCAAAAAGATGAAGCCCAAGGTTTTGCGCGACGATGTGTTCGTCACACAAAGTTTATCACTTTACTAAACTTAACCAGATTGCAGGGAAGGCAGAAGCTGCAAAACAATTGCAGCAGCTGCCTTCCCCTGGTGGAATTTCCAAAAATTCGAGGTATAATTTTTTTTAACTAATTTAATTTTTATTCATTTAAATTGTGTTGTATGTAGTTTATAGGTGTTGTGAGTTTATGTATTTGTATGCAATCATTTTTGTAGGGATGTACAAAAAATGGCTTTCAATGTTCATATGACTTAGTTTCTCGTTTGAGAATTAGTTGGATTTTGCGAATGGATGAGAAAGCATGAATGCGGTCCAATTAATTCTTGAATTGTCCCAAAATTTTGTGATTGAACATTTACATGTAGTAGTTTGCGGTTCACGCATTAGAGTTTGAACTTGGGAAATGTGGTAGCATCTCTTTACGTTCTTTGGGTGCATCGTAGTTTTTTGTATCTACGTCATGCACTTGAAGAACTGTAAGGAGATATTGCCGAAATTTTCCCACTCCCGAACTCTAATGTGTTGGAATCATAAATTACAGCACGTAACTGTGCATTCTCGAATGAGATAGGACCCATACCGGGAGCATAAGGTGTCATGTCATAATTGAAGTTGTTGTAACCCTTGTAAATTTTTTTGTTTGCAGGTGAAATGGACAAACAGTGGATACATAATCTTAACAGATGTGCTGATGATTATTTGGATGGAATAAATCAGTTCATCGATTTTGCAATTGCAAACAACCGCAGTTAAACTCAAATTCGGTGTCTTTGTAGAAAGTATAACAACTTAATGATTGAATATTTTGAAACTGTTCAATACCATTTAGTCAGAAATGGGATGATGGAAACCTATACTACGTGGAATCATCATGGAGAACAAATACAATACGCTTCATCCTCCCACATTACCCCGAGCAATGGATATAGTTGAATATGTTGTGGAGCCAAATGACCAAATTATGGACATTATTAATGATGCTTTTCCAACCACTAGTTCGAATACACATGTGGAAGTAGAAGATGACTTCCCACCCACCATGGATAGTGAAGCATTCAAAAAATACGAAAAACTATTAAAAAGTGCCAAACAGGAATTATACCCTGGTTGCAAAGGATTTTTTATGCTCACGGCCATTGTTGAGTTGATGCATGGCAAAACAAAGTTTCGTATGTCGGACCAGTGTTTTGATTACTTTTTGGGGGTTTTCATTTAGATGCTTCCAAGGGACAATTGCCTTCCTAAAGATCATAAAACTGCAAAGAAAATGCTCAGTGGTCTTGGATTGGGATATGAAAAAATTCACGTGCGTAAAAATAATTGCATTTTGTAATGAGTCGCAGTTTAAAATGACCGCTATCAATAAAAGAAAGAAGATTCCACAAAAAGTTATGCGTTATCTCTCATTAAAGCCCAAGTTGCAGCGATTGTATATGTTGATGCACACTGCAAGCAACATGAGGTGGCATAAGGATAAACGAGTGGATGACGATGTTATAAGACATCCTGGAAAGAGTTTGATCAGATGTACCCCAAATTTGCACGTGAGCCCCGGAATGTTAGATTAGGACTTGCGATAGACGGGTTTAATCCATTCGGGGTTTTAAACCAAAACCACATCACTTGGCCAATCTTCGCAATTCTGTATAATTTTCCGCCTTCGAAGTGCATGAAAAAAGAATATATGATGATGACGTTATTGATAACCGAAGATTCGGGCACGTGTATTGATGCGTATTTACAACTGTTGGTCGATGAACTAAAAGAATTATGGGAAAGCGGTGTTCCCACGTACAATAAATCTACCGAGAAAATGTTCATTTTGAGAGTAGCCGTGATGTGGACTATAAACGATTTTCCTGCATACGCTATGATGTCTAGGTGGAGCACTAAGGGCTATTACGCATGCTCAGTTTGCAAAGAGGACACGACGTCTAGTTGGCGCGCAGGAAAAGTTTGATACCTAGGGCATTGTAGGTGGTTGCCGTGGGGCCATGAGTGGCGTCAGAACGAGACAACCTTCTTTAACGGCACAGAGCTTCGGCCATGACCTAGAGAATGGTTCGGCGATGAAATTTTGGCTCAGGTGAATCGGTTAGATTTTGCTCCGTTGGGCAAATCTGTAAATAGGACAAGACCAAACACACATCTAAACTGGACAGACAAGACGAGGTTATTCGAGCTCCCATACTGGTCCAAATTAAAATTGAGGCACAACATCGATGTAATGCATGTTAAGAAAAATATGTTTGATACACTGCTCGGAACTATACAACACATCGAGGGAAAAACAAAGGACACAATAAAAGCTCAGATCGATCTGGAAAAAATGGGCATTAGGCCAGCTTTATGGATGACGAAGGACAGAGACATAGCCAGAAAGAAGCTCACATCTTTTTTGGTGAAACCGGAAAAGAGGAAAGAGTTTTTGCAGTTTCTATCTTCTGTAAATTTCCAGATCGGTATGCTTCAAACATCGGTCGTTGCGCAAACGTGGATGGAGGCAAATTTTCCAGCCTCAAGAGTCATGATTGTCATGCCATACTTCAACGCCTTCTCCCAGAGGGAATTCGACACCTCTTGCCTAAGGACGTGGTGAAGCCGATTATGGAAGTCTGATGTTAAACAGTTGTACGACGATATTATTGAAGTGCTATGCAAGTTTGAACAAATATTTCCTCCAGCTTTCTTCAAAAGCATGATCCACGTGATGATTCACATGCTGGATGAGGCACTTTTAACTGAACCCGTCAACTATCGATGGATGTATCCAATAGAAAGGTATGTAATCGCCATAAATAGTTTAGTTTGTGATGTGTGTACAATTTGACTAATTTTATACGATAATTTGTTTATTGATGCAGACTACTGGGTGAATTAAAAAAGAGTGTACGGAATAGGGTAAAGCCCGAAGAATCAATCCTGGAGGCTACGTTCAACCAACAGCAACGTAATAATGATGGTGGTGTGAGAAGTGAAAAACTTTCTGTTTTTGCCCAAATTGCATGACCCTTTGGCAAACCAATCAGAGGGGAGTCATTTGACAAATGGACATGGAGGTAGCACATTGGTTTGTACTTAACAATTGTGACAAGACAATTACGTACCTCGATGAGCATGAAGAGTTGATGAAGTAGGAACATCCTTCACATTTATATGCCAAAAAGCATCGTGAATTGTTTCCTCGATGGTTTCGTGAAAATGTAAGTTGTTCATGTTTTGGGTTATTTGCATAATTGTAAATGTTAAACTAACACCACAACTTTTTCTCATTTATTTAGGTGAAGAAATTGAAGGAAATTAATTCGCCCACTTACACTGAAGAATTGTACAACTTGGTGATTGGGCCCTTAAGCGCATAATTGTACTTCGGTGATCATGTAAATGGCATCAAGTTTTTGGCAGCTAATCACGATGACAAGCTTTGTATGTAACATGTCCCTGGTGTGGGCGACATTGCAGACATTGATTTCTATGAAAACTAACAAGTGTTGTGCAATTGCTTTACAAAGACCGGTGTCAAGTTATCTTGTATAAATGTCGCTGGTTTGATACAAACCCATGTCGGGTTGGAAGTGTTAAGCGAGATGATGGTTTGCTATTAGTCAACACTAACAGATGTTGGTATAATGATGACCTCTACATTTTGGCAACAATGGCTAAACAAATTTTGTATATAGATGGCCCTAAGGATGAGAGGGGATGGAAAGTAGTTCAAAAGATTGAGCTCAAAAGGTTGTATGATATTCTGGACTGAGATCCTGCTGCAGATGACAATTATGTTGACGTTGCTGACCAACAATTGGAGACTTCAATGACAATTGGTGTGATACACTACGGGATATGACAATTGTACAAGAACCATATCAGGTAGTTGGAGGTCCTAAAATCGAAATACCAATCGACAACATTATGATTGACCTCAGGGATCTACTGCGATACAATGCACCCGAGCACACGAACGATGATGTTGACGTGCCTACAAATGAGGAGGAATGGGAGTCTGAATCTGACAATAGTGATGATATTTATTTTAGTTCAGACGAGGATTAATAAAAAAAATTGTGATGTAAATGTGATGGGGGACTATTAAAGGGCAGAGAATCAACTAGACGAACACTAGCACAACTAGAGAAGGAGACTAAGATAAAGAGCCAAGCTCTATTCATAAATTCATTCAAAATACCTCTCCCTCGACCCCCAGAATTCTAGCATTTTAAAAGGCCTAGCCGACTGCTTAATTAAATGCTAACATAACTTCCTAGTCCACTAAAACTTCATAAATGATAATCAAGTCCCAACCCAAATACATAATTAAAACACAACTTACCAAAATACAAATTACTAAAATATAAATTAGCCACTTAATTATGAGAGCTAAATGAATTTCTCTTTCATGTAGTGCATTAAAATGTAATGATATGTATTGAATGGTAAGTTTCATTTAAAATTTGTAATATTTTAAAAAAAAAAACATTATTTAATTATTTAAACCAAAAAATAAATTAAATTTATAGATTTGCATGATGATGAAAGTTAAAACACCCTCGTCGTGCAAACATGTACAAATTTGATTTTTTTGCCAAAATTGGGCGCGTTTTTAATTCGGCGGCTTAATTAACTCTCTCTTTCTCTATCTCAAATTCACTCAATCTCTCTCTCGATTATGTCCGATTCTCTCAAACTCCTCTCTCCCTCTCTCGTACTCTCTTTGTTTCTTTGTCTCTTTGTCAATCTCCCTATCGCATCCGCCGCACTTCGAGGCCACACCCTCTCCCCGCCGCAACAACATTACTAGGTAAGCACCCAGTTTCCCTTAATTCAATTATTTATAAGTGCAATTTTCTCAAATTTTATGTTGAATTGTTCTAATGTCAACATTTAGGGATTTAGAGTTGGAATTGGGAAGCCTAGGTTAGGGATTTAGGGTTGGAATTGGAAATCCTGGGTTAAATCTCCATGCATGTAGCTATACATTCTGCAAATGAAGTTTGCTTATATTTGGATCTTAGGGTTAAATCTGAGGATTTTTTATGTGCAAATAAAAGATTTTTTATGTTCAACACAAGGGTTAAATCTCCGTGCATGTAGCTATACCATTACAATCTAGTTTTGGATAAAATATTCATGTCAAAGCAAGGAAGACAAGTTGGTTTTTGTAACTACTTACAAGCAATCAAGTAAGAGAAAAATGGTCAAGTCCAACAAATTCAGTTACACAGAACCACCATTACAATCTAGCAGTATAAAATTGAAAACCTTACACTCGTCATAGTAAACCAATTAAATACCAGCTGCATAATGCATCAAAAGGATATATCTTATTTCGTAGGTTTATGTATGGCGTTGCTTTTTGAAGTTACTTTTTCTTTCTTTAGCATGAACCAAATAGATTCTTTTTGAAGTTAATCACCAAGAAAAACTGCTGAGACAATTACAAAACAAAATAACATGTGGAGCCAAAAAAGATAATAAAAACTGCTGCTGGATGGTTACCACTATATCTGTTGGTTGCCTGGGCATGCCTCATCTAACTGCAGCAGACTAATTCGAATTACGAGGAAGATTTGGCATGTAAACCAGCCTCTAAAATTATAATTCAAGTGGTAAGTAGTGTCTCAAGAGAGAGTTAGTCTGTCTGAGTTTGAAAATGAACCCAATGTGCTTTTGTGAAGCATAGGTAGTATTAATTCAATCTAATGCATTCAATAAACTCTGCATAATCTAATGTATTAATTCAATCTTGACTCGTGAGAATGACCTCACAAAGAACATTTTGGAGTAGTGCAAGTGTTCTGTGTTGTATGTTTGAAAAGAAGTTTGACATTTATAGCGATACCTAGTTTCCTTTGAATTTGGTCAATCTAATATTAGTTGTCAAGTGTTTTTGGTTGGATTAGGAACATCATTCATTTTAGTTCTTCTTTTAGTCTCCTTTTATATATTTGAGTGGTTCTTTCCTGGATTTTATTAACTTTGTAGATCATTGAAACTAAGAATTCATTTCTTCTCTAACCATTATTTACTATTGCATTCTTACGCTCTTTCGGCATTCTAATGCTTCATTCATCATGACAGGCATTGGAGACCATTGCTCTAATAAAGGAGTTAAACAGTTTACCGAGCAACTTCTCTGGTACTGAAGGATATTGCATGTACGGTCCATTATTTTCTTCTCATGCCTGCTTACTTTTTCCCATTGCTATATGTTATCCTTCTAGAGCTGATTGCTCATAGTTCATTCATCACATTATTTTTAACAACGTTTATATATGTTCATGTCAAGTTCTGATCTTGAGATTTATTTAACATATGGTGCTGCCTCCATGAGTTTATAGAAGAAGATATTGATCACCTTGTGAAATTGTGCTTTTTTGGCTTTTCTTTTTGGTGGTTTGGTGGAGTATAAATAGGGAAACTTTGAGAATAAAGAAGACATTGTGGCTTCACCTTAGGACAATCATTTTTTTATTCCTTGTGGCCAATACATATTTACCTAACTTGGGATCATGTTTTTGTTGGTGTGACTTGTAAAACAAGCCATGCCATAATAGAATTTTATATCTGAATTCTAAACCAACCCTTGTAAAAACCTGTCTTACTTCTTGTTAGCAAAACATATATATACGTAAATAAGTTAATAAGATATGCCTTGTGATCAGCTACCTAAAATCCATATCAGATGTTCTTAGGGATCAATCACGACTATGACAATGACATTTTGCTGGTTATTCGGATTCTCTGATACCTTTAAATTTCATATTGGCTATATATGCATGAGGGATATAATCCAACTTTTTAATCGTACGTTTGTCAATCGTGAGATTTAAATTTAGAATCTCTAATGGTTATTACTTCCTGGCCTAAATAGCATCTTCCTCCTCACAAATGTAATTTGTTCATGGTTAAGGGTTCAACACTTAATTTCATAATTTCATTCTTTGCCTCTTAATCAAATAAATAATATATAAGTTCATGTCCTCATACTCTTTCCATTTATTTTTATTCGAATTCGCACCAAGGTATTGAGTGATATGGATGGTTTTAGATGATGGCATGGGTCATTGGTTGATATATTACATGTGTCATAATCTAGTGAGTTGGGTAGTTATAAGGATTGCTTAGTCATTAAGCTTTGTATCTAGTATAAATAGTGGTGAGAATATTCTTTGTAACCAACTCTGAGAATTTTTAAAGATTGCAAGATCCTTCCATTTTCTCTTTTTCTGAGTTCTTCATCGCAAAAGTGTTTCAAGATTATTGAATTGTAACTATGTTGGTTTTAACTTTGTCATGGCATGCATTTGAAGATTATTGTAGATGGATCAATTTGTTTGTTTGTTTTTATGAATAAACATGTTTCTTACAATACTCTTTTTTATTCCTACCTCATGTTTTCATTCACTTTATATATGTGAAATGAAATGCATATAATAAGATGATATCTAAACAGATTCATGATTATTTTTGTAGATGTCGAACTTAATATCAAACTGGTGGGCAGCTAGTAGGGGAACTCAGACACCTTCTCCAAGAGGTAATGCTGCTGCCACCTCTACACCGGATATCGGCACGATGAGTGTCCCCCGGATCACGCCTTTGGGGCCAACGGTGTCTACGGCTACTGCATCATCGACTTCTTTGGTGACGCATCCTGTCCTCAGCGCTCGACGGACTCATTAACGGCCTCAGAGTTCTGAGGAGGCTCAGCCGTCTGGTGAGGCTTCTTTTGTCCATGAAGAAGGGTCCCAGACAGGTAAGCTTGCTATGTCCATTGATCAGCTTACTTCTGGTTTCATCTTTATTCATAGCCATAATGATATGTTCCTTACAAATATACGAGTGGCACATGTGGTTTCTAATATTTTCTCAAGTTTTGGCTTGAAAATTGATTGCAAACATTAATTCAGAATAGTCTCCATTAATGGATACACATGTTTTCCAGTCTTAAGCTATCTTGCAACTAGAGTATTTGTATTATTTTGAACTGTTTGTCCCATGCACGCACGCGCGCGTGCACGTACACACACACACACACACTCGCAACTAAAGTATTTGTATTATTTTGAACTGTTTGTCCCACGCACGCGCACGCACGCACGCACCCACTCACACACACACACACACACACACACATAGGTGTGGATTTTATTGGTTTTAACATTTTGATCTGTAGTTGCAAAAGATTGTTATATTCTTCTGAATATGCTAAGCTAAATAGCAATCAACCTGCTTTACCTCTTTCTTTGTCAATGATGAGATGATCCATTTAATTTATGCAAAGAATAACATGCATGCTAGCTAGTTAATTGGAATTGTGATTTTGACCTATATTAATTATTCTTAAGTAGCATTGAGTAAATTGAAGTCATATCAACAAGTTGTCAATTTTGTTTTAACATCCCAAATTGGTATAAACTGTTTGAATTGTTGGGTGGATGTGTTGTTTGTGTTGTTATATTGTTTTCAGGTTTTAGGAAATGTTATAGTTTTAGGGGAGGTTCTGCCAAATTTTCAGTAGAAACTAGAATTCGTCTACTATTTACTTTGTTTATTTAGTAGGTCAAAAAAAAAAAAAAAAAAAAAAAAAAAAAAAAAAAAAAAAAAAAACCCTTGCAAACTAATTAAGACGGCACAGACCACTCGCACCACGACCAAGAAGATCGCCATTACATGGGATCCTTGACATCGTGTGGCAGCAACAAAGGAGCAGCACAGTGCGTTGGCCACCTACGTTGGTTTAGTTACCAGTAACTATTGCCCCCTCAAGTGGGAGTCATGGAGAGTTGTCCCAGTAGAAACCAAGGAAGCCGTTCTTCATGAATTATCGGTAAGTATTTTCAACCTCAAATACTAAATTTTTATTAAAGTATACAAAGATTAAAAAATTTAACTACTATTTATTTGTTGAGTTTTGTAGCATCACTATGAGCTCTCCAACCTCGATGCCAATCAAATGCAGTACATCAACGACCTGGAGTAGGTTCACTCAATGGAAGAGCCACCTCCACAAGCATCATGAGCTATATGATGGTCTAGAGGTCAAGAGTGCCCTATAGAGTTGGTGGACCGTCGGGATGAATGGGAATGGCTCTGCAGCCATTTTCAAGACGAGATATACCTGGTACGTATAATATATATTTCAATAATATATTAATCAAAAATTTTACAATTTTAAATAAAATTTCCATTTTTTCATTCATTTGTTATAAATATCTAAACTAATAAGTTTTTTTAATTCAACAGAAAAAAGTGAAGGCAAACTTGATCAATCGGTCGAAGAAGAAACTTATTCACCGATCCGGCTCACAACGCTTCTCTTATAGGTTGGAGGAGTGACGTAAGGTAACCGTATATTTATTTTAAGTTTTCATTCTTTTTACTCTTTATTACACAATTGGTATTCTATGTTAGCACATTTTAAATTTTTTCAGGGGGGGTCAAAGTTTCCTGAAATTGACATGTTCAAGGAGGTGTACGTTCGGCCCGGGGATGAGCTGATGGAGCAGCTTCTTGTAAGTTATTTCGAATTTTTAATATTCAATTAGTATTAATATTAATTACATGTATATTCCAATTAATTTTTTTATTTCATTTTTAAGGGCCAGAACATTCTAGAGGAGATGGATTCCCAGCTTCCCCTAGAGACGATTGAGGAGGTGTTTCCCCCTGAGGATGCTAGGTTTCAGATCATGACAGACACACTTGATCAGACCTTCAATCACCGGCATGGGAATGTTCATTGGGGGTTTGGGAAAGCCCGTCTTCAGGACCCGTCTGCCTCATCCTCCAGGCAGAGAACTGAAGAGGTCCAAACGTTAGCATCTGAAGTGGTGGCTTGAAGGAGAAGATTGCGACGCAACAGTCTTAGATTGCGGCCAAAACAATTTGATGAACCAAATATGTCGCGCATTTCAAATCTCTGACATTCATTTCCTCGATGTTGAACCACCTCCAGAAACGACCTCCCAACCCCTCGCCCAGCCCCACGCCGCAATAGCTACTACCTCCCAGTCCCCCGACACAGCAACAACACCACCAGCCGACTATTGTGACGTCGAGAACTACTTTTTTTAGTTTTGTTTTAAATTGTTTTCAAATTTAAAAATACTTTTTTACATTGTATGTACATTTACATAATTTTTTAATTCAATATTCTTCTTTACATTTTCTATTTTTAATTTCATTAAATTCATTTTTCCATAAACGAAAAAAAAAGTTATTTTAAAAAACTAATTTAAATATAAATTATAAATTATATAAAAAACTAAATTTAAAATCTTACTGCGACTATGACAGCCCGTCCCAAATTATGTAATCCCATTTATTTTCTAAAGTGTGAATGGACGGAATTACCCCTGCTCGTTGGTTGTTTTGGTATTTTGGGCTAAGGAGAGAGGCCCAGAAATTATTGGTTTTGGACCAATTATAGAAGTTTCAAGTTAGTGGGAGCCAATGAGAGTTAGTATAGGAAGTTAGGGTTTGTAGTAAACCTGAGTAAGGACCAATTAGAATTAAGTTTTGGTGGTTGTGTGTGTTGTTGGCTGGTTTAGGACCACACACTCACACACACTCATTGATCTATCTCTCTCCCGTTGACCCTATCTCTTCCCACTCTCTCTCAGACTCTCACTCTCTCCCTTTGAACTTGTACGGACCAACCCCAAATTCATTCAAAACTTGCAGATCGAAGGTTTAAAGGGCACCATTGTGTTCCTGAGGTTCACGCGAGTTGAACGGTACCCTTTACAGGTAAGAAACCCTTCGAACACCCAAGAAATCCGAACTCCATTTTTATGTCACTATTCATATGGACGTGGTTATGGACGTTTCAGGAAACTACAAGCTTGTAGGAAGCTTTGGGACACTCTTACGAAGCTCGGAGAAGAAGAATCAAAGGTTTTGAACGTAAGGAACCCTAATTTTTCTAATCCCCAAGTTGGTCACTATTCACTAACTTTTAAACCCTTAAGTTTTTGTGAATTTTAGGACCATAGCGAGCTCAAGGAGGTCCTCACGATGCTCGGAGTGCATCGTTGGTAAGATTTGGTCCACGGGAAGCCCAGTTTCGAAGCTTCACAAAGATCGTCGGAGTTTCAAGCTTGCTCTGACGTGTTTTCGTGAAACTCGAAGCTCGAGACAGGTATAACACATTTCTCCTTGTTATAAGCTTCATTTTGGTACAAGAATCGTGAAAAATGGTTGAGAAATGAACGAGATTAAGAGATTTGAAATTTTACCCAGTTTCAGGCGCCAGCGACGGTCGCCGAAGCTGGAGGTTGAAGACAAAGGATATTCCGTCAGTTTTGACGGAATATTCTGACGTCGTCAGTTAGTTTTGACGGATTCCGTTAGCTTTTAACGGAATATTCCACATAATATTCCTAACGGCAGTTAAGCTGCCGTCCGTGTGCCAGGCACGTGCCTGCACGTGGGAGGCGCGTCTGGCCGTGCCTTGGCCGGAGCGTGAGGGCGCTTGGGTGATCGGAAAATTATTCTAAAAATATGGGGATGACCCTGAGGTTGTGTAGATCATTTTAGTATATTCACACACCTCATTTGAGCAATTTATGAGAAGTTGTTACCTAGTTTCATTTATGTGCTTTAAAATAACATTTTTATAGTTGTTTCTCACATAGGCGAGACCTATCCAGAGGACGAGCGTAGCCAGGCTAGGCACGGGGGCTACGATCCGTCTACATACCAGTGAGTGGGCTTTTGTTTTCCGTATATACCTATTTACTACGTATTTTTCCCAGAATATGCATTTTAAATGCTTTTATAAATGAATTGCCATGCCAATGCATATGTATACTTTGAATATGCATTGTGAATTGTATGCGCATGATTGTTGGTGCTATGGCGCTCAGGTAAGTTTCAGGTAAGTTCATGTGTGGTTATTAAGAAGTTGAGTTATGAAAAGTATGATGAGATGCATTGAGAGCTCATTAACCTGCACCCCGGTGTTAGTGCTCCCGCCCAGAGTTAGGGGCGTAGTCTTTCACGTGATGTTCACCTCCCGCACCATACGCTCATCTTGGATCCAAGTTAGGTGCACAGGCCTGTCGTATAGACCACTTTCAGTGGGTTCGACTCGTAGGTGACCTTCGATTATTCGCACAGTCTTCACGTGATTGTAGCACTAGAGCGTATTATATTACACCCAGTCCTGTCGTATAGACCACTATAAGTGGGTTTGACTCGTGTGCAGGCATGATTTATGAGCTAGAGATCAGCTGACGAGCTGTACAGTTATTATTTCTTATGATTCACTTACCTGATGATTTGATATACATGGCATGGCATATTCATGATTTGTGCATTGAGTATGATGATGATTTTCAGATGAGATTTAGTATATGTATATACTATTTTCTGGGAAAGTATACAGGTTTTACGGTGAGGGGATATAATTGATGTTTTTGAAATGATTTTAGAAAAGCTTTGTTTTTGCCCATTCACGCTTTTGTTTTGCGCCCCTCCAGGTTCTAGGTAGCATAGTTGGTGGCATCTGAGGCTGCAGCTGTGATTCTGACAGACTATCACTCAAGTAGGACCCCTATAGGTGTTTTTAATTAAGTACTCCTTATGTTCGACTGCACCTAGACAATTACACTCTGATTGTGTATTAATACTTCTTGAATTTGGTTTATTTTAATGCTTCCGCACTGTGCACATGGTTACGTCACCCTCACGTGACGGCCAGCATGCCTCGATTTCGGTCGGGGTGTGTCAGCGACGGCCTCTATTTCCGTCGCGCAAGAGTTTGTGGGTCGAACCTGTATGTCCGTCCAGCAAGCGTTTGTGGGTCGAACCCATATGTTCGTCGCACAAGAGTTTGGGGGTCGAACTCCAGTTTCATCGCTCGCTACGCGCAACGACCACCAGTTCCATCGCGCAATCTTATTTTGTACGATGAAGAGTTTCCTTCCGTCATATCTTATTCATTTTTTTTTAGATTTTTATAAAATAATTAATAATATAAGGTAAATCAGATAAATGGTCTATGTAGTTATAAAGTATTCGGAAGATAGCACATGTGATAAAAAAAAATTGAATTTAAACCCATGTTGTGTAGTCCGTTAGCAAAATTAGTTCAAAAGTGATTTTTTGTGGAAATGTCCGCTATATACATGGATAAAATTGTACTTTGAAGTGGTGTTGTGAAAAGCAATATTTTAGTACCAGTAAAAACATTTTTTTTCCGATTCATCCATCATTTTTATTGTGAGGACCAATTTTATTCCAATTCATCCATCATTTTTACTGTGGGGATTTTAATTTTATTTGTTGATTATACTGAAATTTAAAAGAAGAAAAAGAATCTAGTTTTGAGAACGAGGAGAAGGAGGAATAGCTGCTGCTTCCTTATTCTTTGTTGGGATGTTGCCATTCTGGCATGGATTCACGGGTTTTGTCTGGCGAGTTTGATATGCCCAGTAATGGTTGCAAGATGTGTTGCGCATGCAATACAAACACTACCGGTATCGGTCCTAGATATCCCTGCCAGAGATGTGGCTGATGTATTTGTGCAAAGTGTATTCAGGGCTATAAGTAGGATAGCATCGAGATCAGTGATGAGGCTGAAAAGAAATTACAGACCTTCTTCTTATCCATACTTCTCAGACATGGTTTTGTGAAAATACACATTTGCAGATAAAGCATGAGGAAGAAGAAGGTTTTGTGAAAAATACAATTTTAGCCATGTATTTAATGGACATTTAACGGAACAAATATTTTTGGACGAAATTTGCTAACAGGAACTATACCACAGGGATTTAAATTTGAATTTTTTTACCACATGAGCTATCTTCCGAATACCTTATAACCACATGAACCATTTATCCGATTTGACCATAATATAAATGATTTCGATCATAAACATGAAGTTGTGCAGTTTGGTTACAAAACCTTGAGTAGAAACTCTATTCATATAATTCTATTTTCTAATTAAAAATAGTTAAACTTGTGTGAAATTACAGCCATCAAATGATAGGATATCAGATCCACCCATGGATGCAAACAATGGAGACACGAAGGGAGAGGACAATGAGATGATTTCGTAAAAGGAAAAAGGGAGAGTCGCGACTCTGCCTTCCATCGACATTTGCATAACATTTGAAAATTCAATGTGACAAAGTGTGGTAGGCCACGCAGAAGAACACAAAAGCTGTAAAGGAGATTGAACATTTTTTGGCCTTAAGGTTAAATTAACCATAAAGAGCAGAATAATTCTAGCAGCTAGGTACAAACGTATACTGTCTACTATAGATATCGGTGGGGACTCTGTTGACTTGACTTGATTGAAAAAGTTTCTACGTTAAATGTTTTTTTACGAATATGAACTTTGCTGGAAGCCTTTTAGTTTGAACTAGTAATAGAGCCCGCGCGTTGCAGCGGATTTTAAAAATGTAAAACATACAATAAGTTCTATACATAAGTATGATCGTATTAGGTGTTGAACAGTGGAGTTTACATTCCTGTTTACAGCTATATTTACATACATACACTAATTAGCACTATTTAAATTTCATTCACCGTCACTTTAGAACTTCCTTGATTTTTTTTTCATGATATACATGCTTCTCTGACAAAAATAAGAAAAAAACAGAAGTTAATATAAATGAAAATTCAAGTGAGCAGGTAAAGAGAAGCATATATATATACATATATCATAAAAAAAAAAAATTATTAATATAAACAGAAGTTGTTAGTATATGAAAAAGAAATGCAAGCTACCTATTATTGTCGATCAGCAACTTTCTACAAATTTTATTTTGGTGGTACCAAAGGTTGATCAGCAATGTTTACAAATTTTTTTTCCTGCATAACATTCATAATAGTAACACGTTGTATGACAGTGTTATGATCATAATAATAATAAAAAATAAAAAAAGTTGAACTGTTTCCTTCCAAATCAAATTCACCTATGGGAGAGGTTGATCTAGTGTTTATTTAGATGCTGAGCACATGCCAAAGATGTCAATCATTGAAGCTAATGGCATACTGTTGAAAAAAACACTAAATTGTATAATTTCCGGTGCATGTATCACGAAACTCCATATATGAATATATATATATATATACTATTCTCAAAATAAATTTATGCAGAAACTATACACTGTAAACTTTTTCAAAGATACAATGTCCTGCTTCAACATTACTCAGAAGACATAATCCATTGAATTAATTTGGAAGAAGGGTAAACAAAATTTACCTTAACATCGCTATTAAGAAAATGTGCATCCAAGAGACTTTCTAGTTAAAGCTGAAAGGAAAATTAACAGATTTTCATATTCAAACAGTGAGCAAAAATGAATTCAGTGCAACTATAGTCAAACCTGCCACTCTTTCGGATCAACTATAGACTTCTGGCTGTTTTTCCGTTGAGTTCTGAACGTGGTGTACACTGCCAATTGGGATGGTTTTTTTCTCTAGCATTTTTACTAAATTTATAGGGCACCCATTTTTTCTGCAGTTTCCTAACCAAACACAACCACAAATTACTTAATCACCACACAAAAAAAACGCATAAGTAGAAAATGAGAGCAGGTAATGGAAACATAGAGCTACATACATAACAAAGCATTAGTGATGCATATTTGAATGAGAAAAAAAAAAGAAAAAAAAAGGAGAGATCTTCAAAAAATACAGAAAAATTAGCACAATCATAAATTAAAAGAGTAAGTTGAAAGAAGCTGTAATATGCCATATGGTTTCATCAAATCAAAAGGTCGTGAGCTCATCACAGATGTATTAAATTAGTGCCTATAATTGAAGTATATATAGACTGCATTTTTGGCATTTGAAATATCAACCATTTGTCGGAGTGCTACGTCACGTGTATGTGCTACTGCAATTTGTTTATGCAAAGTGAGTGTCCCCACACATGACCAATTAGGTAGCATACTTAGAACGCGTAGTATTTACAGTCAGAACATATCTCCAACTATTGTGGAGCTCGAATTTATATAAGAAAGGACCAATCCAATCATAAATTAAAATGAAAACATGCAAGTAATTAAGAATTATTACTTGCTAAAGAAATCCCAGCAGTCAGTTCCTTCTTGTTGCTTCAGGGACTATTCAATTGAACCGAATCTGATCAAATTGCATCACCCAACCAAACAAACAAAAATAAAGTTAAAAAGGAAAATCAGGGGAGCCAAGGAAAAATTTGAAAACTCACCAAGAACCAAAATGATATTGGAGTTCTATCTTTCTATCATTTTCCTTATTCATTTTGAAAGTGAAAAATTCGTACTCTTTACTTTACCCAAGCATTGAACTGTTATACATTTAATAAAGAAAACTGACCTTGATTGGGATCAATAGAGTGCTTGATCATCACATTGCTGAGTTTTATAAAATCCTTCATGTTTATAACTAAATTCATAAAAACGCTCAACATCTACATTGGAATGGAATGCAAACTGTGAATCACTATTCACAAAGCACGAAAAAATTGAAAAGAATACGTTAAACAGATAAATCAAACTTTCTAAATAAGAAAACCAAAAAACACACCTGTAAGTAAAACAGCACAAAAGAGAGTGCTCCACCATCACATCTTTTATCTTGGATTTCTTTTTACGTTGGTAACCATTGTTCCTACCATCTAACTTCTCCAAATTGTCACCTATTTTCAAAAGAAAAATTCAAGAGTCCAATAACTTCTTATCTTTCCATCGTTTTCCTTCTTCATTCCCAAACCAAACAATTTCCACTCTTTACTTTACCCAAGTATTGGACTTTTATAGATTCAATAAGTACACTAACCTCCATTGGAACCAAGAGAGTGCTCCACCATCACATCACTGAGTTTTATAAGATCCTCCATGTTGACAGAATGTTCATAACTAAATTCACGTAAAGGCTCAACGTTCTACATTAGAATACAATGCAACACTGTAAATTACAAATAACAGAACACGAAAAAACTAAAAATGATACGGTAATGCAACATTGGCAGCATCCAAATTGACAACTCGATGAAATGGTCAATGCAAACATTACAGATAGATTCAAAAACAAAAATTGAAGCCATGAAAAAACTTAAAAACCCACCAAAAAACCAAAATATTATAGGGGCTTCCTTATATTAATCACACAACGAAATTACGAACAACAAAACATGAAAAAATTGAAAAGGATATGGCAATGCATCGTTGGCAGGATCCAGATTGACAACTGCAATTTTTCTGCAAGCCGAAACTATGAAATGGTCAAATGTAAACATAACAGACAGATTTAAAAACAAAAAATGAAGCCAAGGAAAAACTTGAAAACCCACAAAAAACTGCAGACATAACAAAAATGAAAAAAAAAACACCATAAAAATTTTCAATCAAAAGTTTAAGACACTTTAACTCACAGGAAGCTCTGTAACCAGTTGCTAGTGGCTGCACACAGAAAAGACGACTTTGCTGCAAAATAATTAACGTAAGAAACAGTTTAGTATAACTTAAAACACTCCGGGAAGATTATGGGTATAATTGTCATATACCAATTGATTAATAAATTGTGACTATCCATCCAAGAAAAGCACCTATATGCACCGTGGTATGGTAGATTTTTCATGTGTTCTAGATTCATCATCTGCAAAATATGCATTTGTCGAACAACATAAGTCTATAGAATATTATCTTAACGGAAAAAAGAAACTACAAAATTTGAACTTTGAGCTAAAAGGCATTCATTAATTTCTTTATATCATTTGAATAAAAAATTATTGCATACAATGAATGTATCCAGTTCACCACAGATTAGTAACCCATTCTAATTTGGTCAACATCATCGAATATGTGTGTGTGTGTGTGTGTGTCGCCATTATATGCAAATCCCTAACAGATTGAAGTGATCTCTTAAAACTTGATCTGGAGCTTCGTTCTCTTCCCCTGTTTGTCGTATATATTACATGATTCCATTTTAAACATTATGGCCAATAGCTACGGCGGTCCATCAGACAAATTAGATGGTTTAATACGTGCTCGATCTCTAGTCCTATATCAGCATTGTGTAGTGTGGAAACTTTATCTCAGGAAACCTCAATATGCAGATGAGATATAACATTTGAATCAAGAATTCACAGATACAAAAACTACTTAAAATAATTTTGAAAGTAAGTAAAAAAAATCTGTTGTATGCCTATTACCTTAGCCAGGCCCAAAAAAGGTTGGAAATGCTTGAAATTGGCCCCAAAAAAACTCGCATCTTCGTTGGAAAATCCCACCCGCAAGCTGGGCTTATTGAACTCTTCGATCGAGGGGTAGATTCGAGCATGCAAAGCTCGAATGTTGTTGTTAGGACTCTCCTGAGTCGCTGGAGAATAGCAAGGGGAAGAAGAGAGAAGGGATAAGGAAGGATAAAAAAAATTTAAAAAAAAATAGTGCATATTAAACCGATCCAGGGACACAATTAGAATAAGGCTAAAACTGTGAGGTTGAGAGGCTCACCCAAAACATAAGAAATACCTGCATAAAAGTATTAACACAAAAAAATCATCTCATTTGAATCTCATATCATGTGCCGCAGGCCAAAACAAAAAATTTGAAATTTAGACCAACCAAAACAAACAAAAGTTAATTACCAGGGAAGATTATCACAAAATCGCAAGACCCAAACAATCTAAATTGAGCGGGTTCTACGGGGTGGAAGAAAGCACAAAATCTATTGCCGCGGTGGAGCAAATTGCAGAAGGCAGGGTAGAGAACTCGAGAATGGCGAACGGAGTGGATACCCCTTCTGAAATCAGTGAATAAAACAAATGAGTTTTTCGACTGCTTTCCAGGCCTTTCCACCGCTTTCTTTTCCCCGATGACCAACACGTGTAAACGTGGGGGCAGAAAAAAAAATCAATTGCAGGAAATGGCGAGAGAAAAGCAAAACGAAAGGCAGATAATGAAACAGCAGGGAAATGGAACAGAAACGGTCGCGATGAAGAACGCGTGTCGAGCGAGGATAAAGTTGTCCTTTCGTTGTACAAAGGAGGATAAAATTATAGAACCAAGAGCAATTGGAGGGTATTACCGTCCTTTTACTGTTAATGAACAGTGTTTTGTGTTGGGTTTTAGTATAGGTATAATATCCTATCCTTGATGTAGCCTGATATGATCCAAGGCAATTGCAAATGGATCAGGTCATAAGGCTATGGACTGTATTTGGCCTGCAATGAGAAAAAAAATTGTCTCCAATGGAGGTTGACCCAAAAGAAAAAGGGACCCACCGGCCCAAACTCAAGCCCTTTGAACATCGGACTGGGCAAGTCCAGCCAACCAGCTAGCCCATTTGAGGGGCCCAACTTGCAGTACCTATTGGATTTTTAATTTTATTTTTTCTTTTTTAAGGATGAAATTTTTAAAAATTAAATAAATAAATAAATGCTTTTTTTTTAGGAAAACTAACCAAAAGGGCCTGAAAAGTTTAACTTTTAACCAAAAACCACATTGGAAGTTTATTTAATGGTTAGTACAAAGCCCACTTTTATATCAGCCCAAATAAAATAGCCCAAACAAAATAACATGGTGATTTGTCAACTTTACCCCTAACGGATTTGGTTAACCTAACTTAACTATTCTAGTTAGCCGAACCTATAGATTTATTGAATTTTAATTTTTGCAGACCAGTTGCAGAGAGTTCTTCATTTTTTTCCGAATCTGGTTGAGTGGTTTGAGTAATGCTTGCCGACCAATGTTGAGAGCGCATTTTGAAATCATGATCGCCGTTGTTCTTCGTCCCTGTTAGGGGGATTTTTCTGAAATAAACTTTTGTTTCAGAACAGATTCGCCGTGGTTGCATGTTTTGATATTCTATCGAATCCTTGTTATCGGTGTTGTTCGTTTTGCTTGAATATTTTCACTGGAGTGATCGTCTTTCATATTTGGTTCGATTTTCGTTTGGAGGTAATCGACATTGCTTTTGTAGTTTTGAATTCGATTTTTTTGTTGTTGTTGTTGTTGTAATATACTTAGCTTTTTTGTTTGACTTGTATATTTTTGTTGATTTATTTTCAGATTAGCAGATTGATTCCGGTTTGTGAAAATTTCAGTTAGGAGTTTCTTATTTCGAAGAATCTGAGGTAAGTTTTGATTGTTTTGTTTTTTATGTTTTTGTTTTGTTTATATTGTATGTTGTTCATCTTGATTTTGTTTTCAGTTTTCGGAAATTTATTATGAATTAATTCGTGTTCATCGCATTTGATGTTGTTAACATTTTTTCAGAAATGGTGTTCTTTTTTTATGAAACAGTGGATATTCAGTTTACTTTTTGTTTTTGTGATTGTTGTGTTTTATAAATAGTGTTATTTTTGTTCACTTTATATGTATATTGTTTTAACTAATAGGTGTTCATCACATTTGATGTTTTTAACATTTTTCAGAAATAGTGTTCTTTTTTTACGAAACAGTGGATATTTCAGTTTACTTTTGGTTTTTGTGATTGTTGTGTTTTATAAATAGTGTTATTTTTGTTCACTTTATATACATACTTTTTAACTAATAGGTATTGATTTGTTTTACAAAGATTGGAATTTAGACTTGCAACAGATTAATAAACAGTTGTTGTTTTTACATTTTGTTGTGGTTTATTGTTATGTGTATAAAAGATTGTGTTTTGATTTGAATTGTTTTGTTTTTGTTCAATAGTGATGGAGAATGGTAAACTAGTTCGGTTTACATATGGTGGTTTATCTGTTGTTAGTTCTATTTCATCAACTTCTACGTTCAGTCAGATTTGCATTGATCTTTGTTCTAGGTTTAAGGGTTTGAGAGTTGGTTGTTTTGAGTTGCGATATGCTTTGAATGAAGATCCTATTTGCCTATTAGATTGTGAAGCCGATGTTATGAATATGTTGATGGTTCTTGATGTTGTTGGGAAATCCTTTGTAGAAATATTGGTTATGGATAAATGTGATGGTTCTATGGTTGAATTACCTACGGAAAGCATATCTTCTTTTTGTCGTACATCAGACTCTATGGTTAGTGAAAATGATCATTTAGGGAAGTATGGTTCTCATGGTGTCTACAATTATATGTCATGTGAATGGGATAGTTACATAGAATCTGAGGGGCAAGTTTTTAGGGGTGGCTGCGTTGATTTTTGAGATAAGTTGAAGAAGTTTTCTGTTGAATGTGGTTTTGATTTGAAGTATTTGAAGAATGATAAGAATCGCATTAATGCGGAGTGTTCTAGGAAGGAATCTGATGGTTGTCTTTGGCGTGTGTATGCATCCAAGTGTGATATTAATGACTTTTTTGTTATTCGGAAGTTGCATAATGTGCATACATGCAAGGGTATGATTCGAAAGAAGGAAAACAAAGTTGTTGGACGGCAGTTTGTTGCTTCTCTCATCAAGGATAAGGTTCTGTCAAATCCTCTTATTAAACCGAAGGATATCATTTCAAACTTAAAACAGTTTTATGGATTAGATATTGATTATGCTACTGCATACTTTGGCAAAAAGAGAGCAGTTTTTGAGTTAAATGGTGATGATGTTGATGCTTACAAGTTTTTGCCTTGGTATGTTGAATCTGCCCGTTCAAGCAATCCTAGATATGTTTTTGGGCTTGAAGTTGTACCAGAGAGCAATAGATTTCTTCATTTGTTTATTGCTTATGATGCATGGATAAAAGGTTTCATGTTTTGTCGCCCGATGTTATACATTGATGGTACTTTTATCAAGAGCAAGTACAAGGGAACACTTCTATCTTGCTGTGCAAAAAATGGCAACGATGGTGAGTTAATAATTTCAGACTTTTATATTTTATATTATTGGTTTCTGTTTTCTTACTGGGCAAAAGAAACATATCCAAAAATGGTTGAAGAATAGTTTAAGAAATAGTTCAATCGGTCTCATAAATAGGTGATACTTGACTGTATCTGTTTGTTTTTGTTGTGGATTGGTCTTTGATTTTATTTTTCAAATAAAGGAAAAAATATGCATTACTATTTCACACAGAGTTTAATAAATAGTTCAATTACAGTTTCAGAAGTAGTTGACATTTGACAGTGCATTTTCACTTACGTTGTGCAGAGATTTTTGAGGTTGCTTATGCTATTGTTGATTCAAAAGCGATAGCAAATTGGAGATGGTTTTTGGGAATATTATCTGGTATATTGAGGCCTCAAGGGAGGGTGATCACTTTTATGTCGGATAGACATGATGGTATTTTGAAGAGCATTCGAGAATTCTTTCCCGAGTGTCCACATTCATTTTGTATTGTTCATTTGAAACAGAATGTGAGTACTTTATTTCCAAAGGCTGCTGGTGAAGGACTAAAGAAGAAAATGATAAATCTGTTGGCAAATTGTGCGTATGCATGTACTCCATCTGATTTTGATGATTGTATGGTGGAATTCAAGGATAATGGGCGAGGGCATGTGAAGAATTTTTTGTGTGATTTGCCAAAAGAGAACTACGCTATTGCCCATTTTCCTGGTAAGAGATGGGGATTGATGAGCAATGCACTTTCGGAATCTTTTAACGCCATGGTGTCGAATAGTCGTTGCATGCCACTTATGGATCTTCTTAAAGACCTTAGAGTTCGGCTTATGGGTAGTATGGCTGAGAAGAGAATATTTGGTCAGAATATTCATACGATTTTGTGTCCAAAGAAAGAAAATGAGATGAAGTTGATGTTGAAGGAGGGCATGCATTGGAGGATTAGTCGTTCTGATGCAGATGTTTTTGAAGTTAGGACGGAGCGGAATCGGTTTGTTGTTTGTCTTGATGATAGGACATGTTCTTGTGTGCAATGGCAGCATAATTGTTTTCCATGTTCACATGCTTTGCAGGTGCTGCAACATGATAATCGTGATGTTTTTTTATTACGTTGATGATTACTGGAAAGCAAGCTTTTATCGGAAAACATATCAATTTGTCATGCATCCATCTTCAGATTTGGAAAAGCCAAATGTTAATACTATCATAAATGGTGTGAGGCCTCCAATTACAAAGATTCCATCTGGAAGACCAAAGAAAACTAGGATCAAATCTGCTGGGGAAATCAGTGGGAATAAGAAGACTGTCACTTGTAGTAGGTGTGGATGTTCGGGGCATAATAAGGTTTCATGTAAAGTTGTTATACAAGACGGTTGATTTTTTGCTTTTTGGTTTTGAGAGATTGGAGTTTTTGGTGATATGTAACAGATTTTCATTTTGGATATTGTTTCTTTTATTTCAATTGGTGTTTGGGAGTATGTAATTGTTGATTTGGAATTATGTTGGAGTGATAAATAGGGATGAATTCAATGTTTTAGTATTTCCAGTTTTACGAAACAGTATGTTGAGTTTGATAAACAGTGAATACACATCTAAGTTTATGGCTTTGTGGTTTCAATATCTGTTTTGTAGGTTGTATGTAATTATATGTGTGTTGCATTTAATTTTTTAAAGTGAATGTAAGGCTTTTTGTAGGAGGCAAGTATGTTGGTTTTCATTCTTGATCTAGTTAACATTCCATTTTAGGTTATAAAAAATGAAAAAAAACCATCGCTCGATCTTTTTATGAAACTTCGGTTGGCCAACAATTTGGTTGGATTTAAAATTGGTTGACACTTACGTACAATGATTTTAATACTTTAATGAAACAGATTTTGCATTTTAATAAACAGTTGTTAAGGTTATGAAACAGTGTTTAACAGTTCCAGCAATAGTTGTATATGAATACATAAATAGTGATCTTCATTTTTTGAAATAGCTATGTAAACCTGTTTGGACCCGATTTTACATTTATCGGCCCGAGTAATCAAGGCCGTTGAATGAGTAGAATTCTGAATCCATTGGATTTGATATTGAAGATTAATGCTATCTTGGTTGAATTACCATGATGATATCGAAGAATTATCTGTCGCATGGCGGTTTAGCGAGGAGTCCAAGAGTTGCAGATAAAGATGGGAAGTCCAGCTTGGTATGTGACTACAATTGGGATGACAACCACGATATCCGAGGGATGCTAAGTTAATCACTCTTTTTGGTGGGAATTAATTAAAATTTTTGGAGTCCATCTAATTGTGAAGTAGTCAACTGCGTGTGGTCTCTTGTTTGGATAAGAATCAAGATGCTTTGGTTGAGATGCATGGTTTGCATGCCTTGGTCTAGCACGTGGAGATATCAAATATTTGGATTAGGATTGATTTGCACAAAATAAGGAGATAAAGATGATCTGATGACGCCATTGGTTGGTCAACAAGGTGGAGGAGATTGGGTTACTTGCCTAGCACGGGGTAATTTGCTTGATAATTAGCCAATAAAGGTGTTGTTTAAACCATGCACATGGAAATATGGGATAAACAATGGCATATGCCATTTTATCTAGTTGAGATTTTACCTGATGGCGCGGCAATTGAGATTGGGATAAAAGATGGTTGTGATTTATCATCAAGATGGTTGGAAGATCACGACTTGGATTCTACAAACACATCTGAAGCTCGTTAACTCTATAAATACAAGGCTACAAACAACGGAAAAAGGATCTCCAATTCAACACACAAATCTGCCCTGCGCAACCCTCTCAACCTTTTTGAGAATTTTACTTTCTTGTCCGCCAACACATCTTCAGTTTGGATAAACAGCACTGTGAAGGCAACCGGTAAACATCTTCAGTTTGGATAAACAGCACTGTTGCCGTAGAATCAGCCGACCGCGGAGCACCTTCAGTTTTGATAAACAGCACTGCGTCGGGGCCGACTGGTTATCTATCCAAGTCTCGGCCGAGAAGGATTTTCGAATTCTTTTCGACATAGGTCATCTCACCAGCCTTCTCGGCGAAGTGAGGTGTTACAGTTTATTATATTCGGCACATTGAAAGCCGAAATTTGATATTGAACTTCGCAGAACTAGCAACCTTGTCTTCAGGCTCTAGGACCCAAAGGCCGAGGCGTGTTCCTTCCTCGGCCGCAGTCGCAAGATCAAGAAGTCAGCCGCGCAACACAACACCGCATCCATATTTTACTCACCGGCCGAGCTCGGCCGTCGAGTTGGCACGCCCCGCATTCAACCGAAGGACGTAGTTAGCTCATAGATTACTCGGCCTGCGCGCCACGTAGGCTTTGTAGTTTTTAGGGTCAACAAAACCATAACATTTGTAAAGTGCAAAGTGCTTGTTAAAATGAATACAAACATGTTTAACAATAACATTTGTAAACCATAGCAAAAGTAAGCTTGAACCTTAAAAAGTACATCCGCATCAAAATTACATATAATGCGTATTTTTTATTTTTGATTCTAATGTCCAATACTTGTCATTTGTTCTGAGATTTTGATATATGCTTCTTGTTCCTTTGTCCAACTGAAATCGTGGTTCATCAAATCCACGAGGATATCTTTCCTTGCTTTTATGACTTGGTAATCTTTGATACGTCCTTGAACCTTCCGGTTAGTTGAGAGTTGGTCAATGAAGCTCATCATGTATAAGCCGCAATCTAATCTGATTTACAAAGAAAATCAAGTCAATGATTATGAGTATTAAAATGAAATGAAGAATGAAGTGTGTCGTATAGAGTAGTTGTTTAAAAAACAAACTATTCCTATAACCGCATCAAATTATTCATATTGTTTCTGAAACTGCAGTAAACACAAACTATACATATGTATAACTAAAATGCTTTTAATTTTTTTAGCATACGATGTTGGTTTCTGTTGTGCACAGGTTCTGTCTTCTTTGACTTGGAATTCAAAGTCACTTTTGATGGAATTGATTTTCTTCATTGTGGCTTGATTTGAATCCATAACATTCAAATTGCTTGTTGATTTCCTTGCTTTATCAAGCCAATATTGAACAAAGAGGTCCTGCAAAAATTTATAATGTAATAATAAGATGCTTGTTTTCTATAAATATGACAGAGTTTTTGGTTGTGCGTTTTTGCTTACTACTATTGCTGCATTTTCCCAGTAGCAATCAAAGTCCAGATCCTCATCTGTTGTGCTTTGTCGAAGAGAATTGTAATGAATCATTTCTGCATTTTTTGTGTCCAAAACTACCAAGGAGAAATGGTTGTAATGAAACAATGGGAAGAAAATCTTTGATACTTTTCCATATTGGTCCATCAATTGGTTGTAGAGCCTTTCCTTGTTTCGCACAGTTGTTTCAATGCTTTGTTCATTGATGTTGTGCTGTTGGAAATGAAAATCATCGAAAATCATAATTACAGATTAATTGTTCTAATTTTTATATGTATATGTAAATATATTTTGCAGAATATTAGTTGTTTTGTTTACTCACAAAGATTGTTGTGGAGACATAGAAGTTCATTTGTTTCGTTAAGTTCTCTTTTTCTCTTTTCAGGTAGCAGAACGAATCAACAATCTGAGTTGATGTAGGTCCATTTGCCATCAAACTGTGCAGGTCTTCTTTCAACACCATTATTTTGTAATAGTTGAAATCTGTAGTTTCAGCCGTCCAGTATTCATCACTGCAGGACAGTGCAAAAGTTTTAGTTATACATTAATTCGTTAGTGCTTCTAAAGTTATGGGACTGTGTAAAAAAACTTCAGTTAAGAGTTTTGTTTTGTATTACTTACCTGCTGTTTGTTAACCAGAATTGAGTTATTCTTCTTCTATCATCTGGTTTCAGCATCTTGTACACTTGAAGTTGTGTCCAATTCATGCTGCCGTCTATGTGATTTGTTGCTGGAAGGTCATCCGGTTGTGAAGAAAGCTCATCTTTTAAACCCAGGTTGAATGATGGAATTTCAGGTAAGACTTTCTTTCCTTTTTTTTGTCGTTGGCTTTGTTGCTTTTTGACTGAATGTTTGCTTTTTGACTTGTATATCATTCTTGTTGAAAGCATTGTTGCTTTTTGGAGCTTCAATATCTGTTTCTTGCTCTTTTTCTTTTGCCATTGGTGAAACATTTTTGTCCTGCAATGTGTCCATTTTGTCACTATGCTCAATTGTTTGTTGTATTGCCTCTTTTTGCACTATTCCTTCTTCAATTTGTTGCTTGTTTGATTCTGAAACTGGTTTGGCATTTTCTTTTTTCTTTCTCTTGATTGATGTTGGTGGTTGTAGTGTTTTGCATCTTTTCTTCTGTCTCTTTGATTCACAATGGTTCTGTTCTTTAGGTTGTGTCTCCCTCTTCCGCTGCCTTTGTAGTGGTTGTTTTCTTTGCACTTTTTTCTTTGCACTTTGCATTGGTTCTCCAACTTCTTCTTTAGTAGTGGTGTCAATCTGTAGATGAAATGTCTCCTTCTTTGTATGTGATATGTTTTCTATATGTCCAAGCATTTTCCTTTGTTGCGTCCTCTCTGTTTTTTTCAATATCATTTTGACATTGGCCTTTGTTGAGTTTGACATTTGTACAGTTATTCTAACTGAAACCATCTGTCAATACAGTTTTATTAGAATGCAACTTGATTGTAAAGAAATAAAAAGCAGTAAGAGTGTACACACTATATCTGAAACATACCAAGGTGAATTACTATTTATGGAAATACAAAACATTTTTATAAGTGCATAAATCTTTATAAGATTCACATAACTAAATAAATTATAAATAGAAATGCACATTAGGAGGTGTATTAAGTGTAAGATCTGGAAAAAAGTGCAATTCTATTTATAAATGAAGCAATTTGTAAACTGTTTCATAAACACTGTTTATTAAACTTTAAAAAACGCAAACTTATTTACTGAATGTACAAATTATTAACAGAGAATCACACTAGTTCGTGTAATAGCGTAATATATGTTTATACTATTTCTTGAATGCATCCCAGATTATACTATTTCCGTACATTTCAATTCTATTTACAAAATGAAGCAAAAATTGCAAACTATTTCGTAAACACTGTTTATTAAACTAAAAAATCGTGAAGTATTTTACTGAAGTGTACAAATTACAAATAGAGAATCACACTAGTTCGTGTAATAGCATAATGTATGTTTATATATTAGAACGATTGGCTAGTAAATAGTGTTTTTTTGGGTGGATCTGTGATGGAGTCGTATTGAGAGTAAATAACAAAGTAAATTTACGGAAATAGTATACTATGGGTTTTGTTTAAGTTGATGCATGTTATTGTATATGCTTCATTCCAGTAGATGTTAGTTATAAAAACAATGAACCGTATGATTTTGTGAAATATGTTGAGAAAAATTGTAAGATTGTTACCTTTGTTTATTTTCTGGGTATTTTTGCACCAAGTTGCTCACCGAAGTTGAAATTTGCTTGAATTCGTCCGTGAAAGAACTGGAATGATGTACGAAATCGGGAAATGAGGATGGATAATTTGTGTTGGGGGCTGGGTTTCTGGGTTTTTTATGGTGCATGCAGTTTCTTCATCGTGAATGGCTTATTTGTGCGTGAAAATGGAAGTTGTTGTTAGGGAGAGAATGTGAAGTTAGTGTGAGAGTGTGAAATGATGATTTTTGCCGGGGGCTAATTATGTGTGAAGGATGGGAAATTTGGGTGCTACTCTGGCACTGAAAAAAAAGAAAAGAATAAATAGCGGGAAATTTGGGTGCTGATCTGGCACTGAAAAAAAAAGAAAAGAATAAATAGCCGTTATTTTTCATTTTTCAGATATAGTGGGTACATGTAGCTGTTATTTGTTTTGCATAAATTTATCTAAATTGATAAGTATATTCTTTGGATAATAAAATGTGGTTGTTTTTTGAATAGTCGTATCAAAATCATAGTTTCAATAAAATTTTTGTATGGTAGTTGTATTTATTTAATTTGATTGTGTTGTATAATAGATGAAACAAATTTATATTTAAAAAATGATAGTAGATGTCATAAAGTAAATTCGTACATTGATATAAAACGTAATTTGTATAACTCAGGCTATTGTAATAAAATCCTCATCCGGAATGTCATCATATTGACCATGTTTATTTTGTCGTCTTCTGTCTTCAATTATCTTCTTCAGTCCATTTGCATAACTATTCTCGTGATTCACAAGCATAGTTGCAATTTGAGCTCTCTTGGCAAATACTTCTTCCTTCTCAAAGGTGGCTTGTATTGGTTTGCCCTCTTGCACTTGCATTGCAAATTGAATGACAAATATGCCACAATCCAATCTGCATTTTTTTTTGTTTTTGAAAAAACAATTAAGTATGACAGATAATGAAATCATATTATAACATTTGATGACATATTGAAAGTGAAAAATGAAATTATTTCTGAAACTGGATCATGACACTATTTTGCATACTGTAAATTCATACCATATTTTCCCCATAATGATTTTGTTTTTTGTTCTTTTTGTGTTTTATTTTGCATATAATTTAATTAGATCACAGATAAGTACTGAAAAAAATGGAACTATTTCTTGTTTGTAACACTGTTTTGCAATCTGGAACTATTTCTGAAACTATATTATGACACTATTTTGCAAAGTCTAAATTTAAACCATATTTTTCCTAGAATGATTTTGTTTTTTGTTTTCTGTTTTCTGTGTCTCGTTTCCATATTTTCCTAGAATGTATAAATTTGATTGAAAAATATAGAGATCTACTTCTTGTTTGTACTTACGAGTCCTCCTTTTGTTGTGCACAAGTTAAGCATCTTTGAATTTCTATTGTGAGGCTGCTGTCACCTTTGAAATCTTTGTAAAGTGCTTCTATTTTGTCTCTCTGCCAAAACAAATAAAAATAACATAAAAAACAAAACAAAACAAAACAAAAAAGAAAAAAAAATAAAAAAAGAAATTGTATTATGAAGTTTGAGTTATGGTTTTTTTCTTACCACTTGCAGAGCATGATCAAAGTATTGGTTTGTATTCCCATGTATCCTCGGTAGTTTGGAATTGTAGTGTGTCATTTTCCATCTTTAATGTCCCAAACTACCAAGCTAAAGTGGAAGTAATCCTTGATCACTATGAAGACCTTTCCAACTTTATCCACATTATCTTGTAAGATTGTCTTCAATGTTTGGTCACTATGCTCCTGATCACTCTTGCTTTTTTCTTTCTCCATGTCATTCTGACCCAACAATACACATTTATTTATTAATCTTAATTAATAAGTAACACTAATTCTTAAACTGAACCAAAACACTAAACACTATTTATGAAAGTTAATTAAATTTACAAAATATTTATAAAATCGCACAAACACAAATTTTTGTAAAGAAAACTGTTTGGCACTTACAAAGATGAATGAAGGAAGAAACAGATTTTGTTGTTGCCCTGTTTTTGATTTGTTTTCTGCCATTATGTAGAATGAAGCATCAATTATGTTGGCGTCGATTGCTCCATCCACAAACAATGATGTCATATCTGTTTTTAGGACAACAAGCTCAGTTGCCATGGAGCATTGCCTTGGTTGCATCCAGAAGTAGTCCCTGTGTGAGAAAATAAAAAGTATTATATATATATATATGTGTGTGTGTGTGTGTGTGTGTGTGTGTGTGTGTGCATGTATTAAGTTCTGATTAATAATGTAAACTTACATTTTCTGTTGTCTGTAATATTCCTTGAATTTTTCTTTTGTCTCATCTTCAAGTAACTTGTACGCCCTTGTTGATGCAGGTAGACGATACCGTTTGTCACTTTTGTCAAGCTTTTCCTTTGTTTGCTTTGGCTTCTTTGGATGGTTCTTTACTGTTTCTTCAGCAATTGGATTCAAGGGTGATTGAACCTTTGGCTGCTGCTGCTGCTCCTTTTCTTTCTCAATTATTGGCTCCAACGGTTGGCTTTGTGACGGAACTATTGAAAGGCTTTCACTGTCACTCACAGCATAGATGTATTTGGCCTTCTTTTTCTTTTTCTGGATGGGGATATAATCATACTGTGGATTGACATTTGGTTTACGATCATCCCTCTTCCGTACATTTTTTATTAGTGTTCTCGTCTTCTTCTTGGCAGTTTCTTTTCCTTGCTCTTTAGGATCTTTACTAGTTGGAGTCTGCATTTGAACATCTTGTTGAACTCCAGAGGTCCCTTTTTCAGTGGCAATGTCTTTTCCTTCATGCTCTTGATCTTCCTCAGCTTGATCCTCCTCATTTTCATCTGGATCACAATCAGTTGCATGCCCTTGTTCTGGATCCTTCATAGCCACATCATTTTCGTTTGCATTCTCTTGAACTGGATCCTCGGTAGCACTATCCTTATCATGTGTATGCTCTTTAACTGGATCCTTGAAATTTTGATCTTCCTCAGTTGAAGCATTTAGATCTGGTACTATTTGTTGGTTTTCCAGTAGCTTTTTCTTCAAATTTCCAATTTCATCCAGAAGTTTATTTACTTTCATAGAAGCTGCTGCGTTCTTTAATTGCAACCGTCTCATTTCAAATTTCATTGAACTAATCTTCTGCTTGTCCTCATTTTGTTCTTGCACAAGATTTTCAATTTTTCTATTGAGTGCTCCAGCTGTTTGATTCGTTACAATTGAATATGTGTGTAGGTTGTCAAGTGCATATATCATCATGTGACTGAGGACTAGATACCTCTTTTGATCCATGCTCGCACATCTTTTAAACTCTTCAAAACCTTCCACACCTAACGTGTTATCAATCCCGATGATGTCCTTTCGATAAATTTCATCAAGTTTCGTCAATTCTTCTTTGTACAGTTGATCAAACTGTAACTGAGCTTCATTGATGGTGATACTGTGATCTTCTTGAGCTTCTGCTTCAGTTCTCTTCCTTTTCCTTCATGTTGCTTTCTTTTCTTTTTTTCTTGTAAGCAGTAGGAATATGGTGACATGGTTTAGCACAAGGAATACCACCACCAATCTGTAGAGTCACACATTAAATAGCTGTTAAATTACATAATAATGTCATTGTTTCGTAAACACTGTTTATTAAACTTAAAAGAAGGCAAACTATTTACTGAATGTACAATTACACTATTAGTTAGTGTAATAGTGTAATATATGTTACTGTTTATAGAAATGCTAAGACAAACTATATATACAACATGAAATCTAAACTATTCCTATATCATTATTATGACACTGTTTCTGAAATTGTAAACTATCAATATTTGTAGTATGACATTATTATCTGGATTTTGTATGATTACATTATCGGACATGAACTCTTTTAAACTGCAAACATGAAAAGAAATTTAGAAACTATTGCTGGATTTAACACTATTTCTGTTTTATATAAATGGAACTACTGCTGGATTTGTTGTATTAGAGATTATGCAGATTTCATTGTTGGTACAAATGCAAAGTTGAATTATTATTGAACTTCAAATTTGAACTATTTCTGTATGATTATGAAGCCACTATTTCTTAAACTTTAAACTGTAAAGATCACCATGATATGAAACTATAAAGTGCAAAAATATATTGTTTATTCAAATGTAGATTGAAATATTTTTATTATTGGTCCTTACCTCAATTTGTTCAACTGAAATATCTCTTATTGCTTTGTGGATTTTGGTTATGTCCCATCTTCCAATGGCAGGAACCATGTTTTCTCATCCACTTATTGTCTCCACCAGATTGGAGTGAAAACAAATCCAATACTGCATGAAATAAGAACTTTGAATTACTTTCTTGTGTAATTTATAAGACAGAATTCATGTTTTTAAAATATAGTTCTTATTTCTTACCAAAATAAGGGCAGTGCATCCGCTTGTTGTTGCTGATTCTTCTCCATTTTTCCTCTTTTTCTTTGATTTGTTAATCATCTTGAACAAGTAGTCCCTCACTCCTTTTGCCCAGTTGTATTTGCTGATTTGGTTCAATTCCCCACAAATTGTTATGAAGCTCCATGAGATGTATGTTCCGGAGGTTGTAAATAAAAGGGATTGTAGGAGATGCGCACATATGATTGAAGCAGCAGCTTTTGCCCCTTCAGGAGTTTCATCTTGGATTGATTTTTGGTACGCTTCAAGAATGTCCTTCTTTTTCACTATTTTTTGGTTCGCAAAATATGTTTTCACAAAGTTGTCCTTCATGTTCTTTGTGGATTTGTCTGTGTTTGGCAGTTCAACTCCTTGGTTGTTCAATCCAAAAATTTGAGCAACATCTTCACTTGATATTCCTCTTGGCTCATGATCTCCGAATTTGAACTTTTGTTGCTTGGAGTCATAGCATTGTATAATCTTGATCAGATCCATATTAGACTTCTTTTTCCTTTCTGTTGCAATGATTTCATCATCCATGTAGAACTTGATCAGACTCCAAAATGGCGTCTTGCCCAAATGATTGCAGACATCATTGCGTTGTTGAAGCATTGGCTTGTACACTTGCATTGATTTTGCAAAGCCAAAAACATTGCATCTATATTGCACATAAGATGTTGGAGATCTTATGTTCTTTTTCTTATGTTGACTCTTTACAGCAAAAGTCTTAATTCTTGGTTTCTTGGCTCCGTCCATCTGTAAGAATAAACATTGTTTAATTAGAAAACCACATTTTTTTACCAAAGCAAACTGAACTATTTATCAAAGTGAACTAGAAAACCACACTTTTTTACCAAAGGAAACTGACCTATTTATCAAAGTGAACTAGAAAACAACACTTTTTTACCAAACCAAACTGAGCTATTTATCAAACTGAACTAGAAAACCACAAGAAAACCACACTTTTTTACCAAACCAAACTGAACTATTTATCAAACTGAACTAGAAACCCACACTTTTTTACCAAAGGAAACTGAACTATTTAACAAACTGAACTAGAAAACCACACACTTTTTTACCAAAGGAAACTGAACTATTTATCAAACTGAACTAGAAAACCACACACTTTTTTACCAAAGGAAACTGAACTATTTATCAAACTGAACTAGAAAACCACACTTTTTTACCAAAGGAAACTGAACTAGAAAACCACACTTTTTTACCAAAGGAAACTGAACTATTTATCAAACTGAACTAGGAAACCACACACATTTTTACCAAAGGAAACTGAACTAGATAACCACACTGAACTATTTATCAAACTGAACTATTTATCAAACTGAACTAGGAAACCACACACATTTTTACCAAAGGAAACTGAACTAGATAACCACACTGAACTATTTATCAAACTGAACTAGGAAACCACACTATTTTACCAAAGCAAACTATTTATCAAACTGAACTAGAAAACCACACTTTTTTACCAAAGCAAACTGAACTATTTATCAAAGTGAACTAGAAAACCACACTTTTTTACAAAAGCAAATGAACTATTTATCAAAGTGAACTAGAAAACCACACTTTTTACCAAAGCAAACTCAACTATTTATTGATCTATCTGAATAGATCAAAACTAGAATACCACACTGATTCTGGATCCACAACAACATGGCCACAATATTTATCAATAAAAAAAACTCAAAGTACTTGCGAAACTTAAATCAAAATACTAAAGTATTGATGGATTTAAATCAGAAAATGGATGCTATTTAAGAAAATGAACTAAAACACCAGAACTTATAGGTTCGTACCTGTGTTTGTCCGATGTGGACTCTGCAAATATACAATTCGGATTTTTTCAGTTTTTCGCCTTCAAATGGAGATTTTTTCAGTTTTTGGGTTCAGAAATTCTGGATTTGATGTGTAGATTATTGTTTGAAAAGGTGAATCGAACATGAAAGTGCTTTGAGATCTTGACGTTTCGAGCAATGGAGGTTTCAATTTTTTGGTACGGTGTGCTGGGGTTGGTGAACATTAATGGCGTTGGATGGATGAATGATGAATTTTAGTAACTGGAACTTCGGCTAACGGGCTTGGTTTAGGATCCGTTAGGGGCAATTTTGGAATATTAATTGTTATGCTGTTTGGGCTTTTTGTTGAGCCCGTTTGTTTTAGTTTTTGTAGGGCCTGAGATAAAAGTTTGTGTCCTTATGATTAAAATTTAAGTCATTTTTATTAAATAATAGTTTAGGGTGGTTTTTCATTAAATAAAACTTAGCCCAAGCCCTTTTCGTTAAAGCTCCCTTTTTTTTTGGATAAATTATATTTTACTCCCTCATGTTTGGGGTTGATTGCAACTTCATACAACATCTTTAAAACATTTCAATTTCATAAATTTACTTATCAATTATTTCAATTTTATACATCCGTTAGAAAATCCGTTAAGTGATGACGTGGCAAACATGGGACACACATTTGTGCTGACGTGACTGCTAAATTTGTGCCACGTGACAAAAAAAAACTAATTTTTCTATGCATTTAAAAAATATAATTTAATCAAAATATTAAATACTAAAATAATTAATTAAAGAAAAGTTATAAAAATAAAAAAATAAAAACCCTGAAACCATGTCTTCCCCATCCCCAGTTGCAGTCATCCAATTCCACTTCGTCGCCTTTCTCATTGCAAAATTCCTCTCCTCTTTTTTTTTTTTTTTTTTTCGGCGCAGTTGCAGTCACCCAATTCCACTTCGTCGCCTTTCTCATTGCAAAATTCCTCTCCTCTTTTTTTTTTTTTTTTTTCGGCGCAAAAATTCCTCTCCTCTTTAATCTCCTCATCCCCGTCACTAAAATCCAAACTAAGGCTCTAATTATCAAACTGATGTACATAGAAATATCCATATGCAGAAACCACATTCCTTACAAAACCAGCCTAACCCCATGAGCCAATTTCAGATAATTTGATTTGTGGTTGTTGAATTCAAGCATTGTAGAAATATACACACATCAATTAGGAGAAGCAACAAATCGAACAGTTCAAGAGGAACATCGACAAAAACACGGTCGCACCGTTGCTACCTGCCAAACCCTCACCGCAACTGCTCTGCCCAGATCAATTCTTGATCTGTTAAAGGCTTGAAGCCAAGAAACCCGCCCATGGAGTCCAAAATCATACGACCCACGAGGCACTCTAGCAGGAAACAGAGAAAATAGAAAACAAAAAAGGAAGGACCTCCGTTGAAGGCTTGAAGCCATGAAACCAGCCCATGGGGCCCAAAATCCGACAACCCACGAAGCCCCAGAAGAAAAACTACAGAGAAAATAGGAAAAAAAAAAAGGAAAAGGACCTCATAGAGGGCGCTGACCAATCACATCTCCCTCGCGCCTTTCTCAACGAATTGGAGTACAATTGAGCTTTCCACGCCCACAACGACCCCTTCAAATCGGTGATGGACACCACGTCTGCCGGAAGAGCTCGAACCCAAAGCGGCTGGAACTGGTTCATCGCACCGCTCTCACCCTTGCTCCACTGCGTCACCTTTGAAAAAGCGTTGGCGTGAATCGACATCGTCGTGAAAAATACACCGAGCCGATCTGGGTGGTGTGAATTTAGGTTATGAGTTTTTCTTGGGTTACGACTTTTAGATGAAGGGAGGGAGAAGAAATTATGGGTTTTTGTGGTTACAGAATTCTGATTGTGAGTATGAAAATTAGCATCTACATTCATTGGAGGAGATTGCTGCAGAAGAAAGATTGGGTAAAGAAGAAAGGGAGAAAATGATGTAGGGTTCTTGTATATTTTTAATTTGTTTTAGATTAGTTAAAAATTTGGATTTTTTATTAAATAATATTTTGATTTACATGCTATAAAGTTAGTAGCCACATCAGCACAAATGTGGATCTCATATTTGCCACGTTATTACTTAATAATTTACTTGACGAATTTTCTAATGTATGAAATTGAAATAAATGATAAATAAACGTATGAAATTGAAATGTTTTAAAAATGTTGCATAAGGTTGTAATCGACCCCAAACCTGAGGGGGTAAATTTTAATTTACCTTTTTTTTTTTCTTAAATACCTAAACCATTTTTACACCATTTCTCACATCATTTTCACCCTTTCATACTATCTTACCTCATTTTATTTCAATTTTTCACATTCTATTCACCTCAAACATTCTTTTCATACACACCCTCACCTCTTCCGATAATCTAAATTAAAAATTTTCCAATATTTTTCAAATGACTACATCTTCAACCAAAAGAAAGGCTTAGACCTAAAAAGAACATGAAGCTCTTTGCAAGGCTTATAGATGGGTTTTGGAAGATAGTATTAAGGGTATTTCTCAAACAAGTGAAGGCAGTTGGACTCATATGTACTATGAGTTCTACGGAGGCACCACTCCACCGAACCCCAGAAACCACGAGAGTTGTTCTTCACGATGGAAAAAACAACTTCATCCAAGGTTGAACAAATGGCATCAAACCTTGATAAAGGCCAAAATGAGAGCTAGCGGAGCTAATCTATACGACAAAATAAGTGTTTTCACAAGTTCTTTTAAATATTTAATTAAGTTACATTTAAATAAATAAATTAATTTCCTTTAACTTTTGTAATTATATTTTCTAGGTACACCAAGCAGAGCAATTGTATATGGATGACATGAAAAAACCCTTTACTCATCAACGTTGTTGGGAAATTTGTAAAGGGTGGGTGTTATTTCGAGATTCACCTCAAGAAAAATTTGGTACTACGCCGGTGATTGGAAATGTTTCCTCAAATACAGTTGGGGATGAAGAAGTATCTCCTATCATATAAGAAACAAGGCTAGAAACTCTGTCTCCGGGTCAACCTTTCTTACGTAAGGCTATGGGACGAAACAAGGCTAGAAAATTGAAGGAAGAAGGTAAGGAAAATGAGGAGTTAGCCTTTCGAGAGAAAATGGCCTCTTCATTGCGATCAATGGCGGAGAAAAATGCCATTGCCGCAGAAGAAATGAAGCGGAGACACGAAGAACGAGCAAAACAAATATAAGAAGAGATGAATGATAGGAACATGGAAATGGACACCACGATTATGACTCCAATGAGTAAGGAATATTTTGAAAAGAAAAAGGGGAAAATTATGGCCCGACAGAAGTTGTTTTCAACATCCAATTATACTCTTACAATGGCTGAAGATCATTAATATTAGTTGTTGTAGTTTCAATATTTAAGTTGTTGTAGTATTTAATATTTAAGTTGTTGTAGTGTTTAATATTTAAGTTGTTGTAATCTTTAATATCTAAGTTGTTGTAGTTTAAAATTTAAGATGTTGTATTTCAATTAAGTTGTGATCTTTGAATTAATGTCTAAGTTGTTAACATGCAAGTAAAATTAAAATACTAATAACATGAAACTTAAACAACGTTTAACACCCTAATACTACTTCGGGTAGTTATTGAAACTTAAACAACATTTAACAAAAAACAACACAATCGCCACCCTAGTACTACTTCGGGAATTATTGAAACTTAAACAACATTTGGTCCATTAGGTCTACTCCATTGTTCTTTTGGCCCAAAGATATGCAACAAACTCATGTTGTAGGTACATGTTTGTGGTACGCAAACGTATCATCCTATGATGCCTCATGTATTCATTTAAAGAGATGTTACCAGTTCTTGGATCTAAAGGCAAATTAGGCCCATTATATATCCTCGCACGAGCCTTCCTTGACCTATTTGGATTATATTAGTTGTCATTAGACTATCCATCAATATAGTCATCTCGCTCATCCTCCACAATCATGTTTTGTAATATGATGCACAACATCATGATGGAGTTCAATTTATCTAGACTCCACCCTATTGTTGGTTCCTTAATAATTTATGTGCTTGTAGAATACTAAAAGTTTTCTCAACATCTTTCTAGTATGCCTCTTGGTGTAAGGTAAACCATCTTTCGGCGTCATCCACAAGGTTTGCAATTGCTTGGACAAGTGTCGCCACCTCGAGTAGATGTCATCTGTTAGGTAATACCCCATATTGTACTGACGTTTGTTGATTTAATAGTCCAGTTGAGGTAATTTACCCTTCGTCAAGTTAGTAAAGAGGAGTGAACACCCATACTATAATGTCATTTTGGGATCTGGGACTCCAAAGAAAGCATGTCAGGTCTATGTGTCAAAAGAGGCAGCCGCCTCTAACACAATGATTGACTTTCTCGATCTTTCGCTAAATCCTCATTACCAACCGGTGGGACAGTTTTTCCACTGCCAATGCATGCAATCTAATTACCCAGAAAACCACGATCTCCAGGTTTGCGAAGAAGCCGAGCAAGATCTGCTTGATTTGGTTCACGATGGTACGTATCTTTGTTAAGATGTGTGACAAAATTGAGCAAGATTATTAAGGCATATAGACTTAGACATACCGTATGTATCATCCATCACATCAGCTGGGGAGGCGTAGGCTGTCATTCAGAGTGCAACAGTAATCTTTTGGTAAGGCGAGAGGCCAGGATGGCTTGCTCAATCAATCTTCTGCCGAAAGTATGGATTAACATGTTGGACATCATGAAGCAAACGCTGGGAGACGTGACGCCTAATCCAGAAGAAACATCTGAAATCCTCTTCTAGGTACACCATGTTGAAGTTAAAGTAGTTGTTCATCAGAGTTTCATGTGCCATCTATCTTTGTCATGGTCTGTAAGAGCGACCAACAATAGAGTCATTCCATTGAGATTGTTGTTCAGTTTCCTCACACGTCATGGTCTTGGCCATTGCTGCCATAAATGTTATGTTACTCCATGCCTCATCTTTTTCATCAGACTCCTTATCTTCTCATCTATGCTCCACCCATTTGTCTTCTAATTCGAAATTGGATGAGGACCTCTAGTTGGAATGCAAAGAGGATCTCAAGTTGGAATTTATTGCAAACTTGAATTGAAATGACAAATTTTAGGCAATGACAAGAGATATTGAAGAGGACAAAGATGAAGGTGTGAGAATTTTACCCCAATATCCAGCCAATTTATTAACATTGGAAGCTGGAGATAAGAAGTGCCACGCAGATAAGAATCTTATTTGAAATTTGCATAACCAATTACATCTCGACACGTGTCACTTAAAAATCCTATCCAAAAAATTATTAAGATTACATAAAGATAAGAAATATGAAGAGTTACTCATTTAGCAACACGTGTCACTCGAAATACTATCCGACAAATTATTAAGATTATATAAAAATAAGAATATGAAGGCTTATTCATTTAGCGACAAGTGACACTCAAAATATGTCTTCATAACCTTATTTTAATATGGTTGTTTAATTCAATTAACTAATAAAGTTAAAGAACAAACTTAAAAATAATAAATTACTTAAGGGGGCTAAAAAATAGCTCATTCAATTAGAAATGATATATAAATATGGTCTGGCACTATTATTTAAAAATAATTTCTTGCAGAGCTATAACTCTGCACGGGGCTAAACATAGCTCATTCGGTTTTAGATTTTTCAACCCAAAATGGTAAATATGATGTAGCTAGATAGGTTATTAATTAATGTAGGATAGTTTGCTTCAATTAGCCATTGAACTGCGTTGCAACTTGCAAAGGTAGTCTTTCATTCATTTGCAAGTAATGCTACTATTACTACATTATTATACATAATTTATATATCACCTTATGTGGCAGCTTAATTTGACAATGCCACATCTTTAGTTTTATTTTTATTATGAATATAATTAACACATTTATTCTTTCAAAAAAAAAATAATAATCAAAACACCCTAATTAGAATTCATTAGGTCTCACGTCCATGTTCCATTCCATCTTCTTTCTCCCTCTTACCCCAGTCTCCTTCCCTTTCAAACTTCTGCAATCTCCATTTTTTGTCAATTTTATTTGGTTCTTAACTGATCGTACTTGTTTTCCTTTTCACTGTCATAAAAAAGGGTTAACTAATCGTTTCTTTGAACAATGCCTGTATATGCATTTAAAAAAAAAATTGATGGAGCAGTCAAAAGAAACAAGTTTTCTATTAGATTGAAGATCATGGGGCCACTATTCTTGTTCCTCAAATTTGTGCTGCAATTGCTTGGCAATTATTGAAATTAATTATGCTTTTTTTTTACTTTCTCAATTGGCATTTTTTTTTAATGTTCTTTCTATTTGTTCTGGAAAAAGAAGGAAGGAGGATGAAGAAGCACAAGACAATTAGAGGAACTTTAAGGAGGGAGGAGGAGATTAGGGATGACAAAAATAGTATTTGAGGACGACTAAACAAGGGATGCAAGAATATTAAAATTGAAGTGTTTTAATTCAAACTAATATCTATTTCCAAATAAAAATTAATGAAAATTAATAAAACCTATGTAGAAATCCAAGTATAATGTAATTAAGTGATGTGGCATGTTCAATTCAGTCGCCACATTCGGTGGTATAAAATTGTGGTATAATAATGCAGTATGAATAGCATTATTGTTAATTTGCATTGCTTTTAAAATGAAGATATCCAACCTTTCTCCTTATAACTGGTCATTGGGTATAAGTTCAATGGTTGTGATATTGACAAGTATCATATAAGCTGTTGTAAGGATAGCTTTATTTGTAAGCTATTTGTAAACATGAAAATTCTGTAACAAATGAAATAAGAACACGTGTACAAAGTAGATTTGTATTGATTTGAATTTGTAGGTTACAATCTCTGTTTTCAGTTTTCCTCTGATTCAGTCTTCAAATTTGATATAGATGCGTAGGATGTTGATCTAATGGTCGTGATAACCTGATCTCAGACGAACGATTGAACAATTGCTTCAAGTTTTGAGCTTGAAACTATGCATGGATGGTCTTCACCTCAAAGTTGCGGCAAAGGTAGTGTTGATGTAGGATTTCGTTAATTCAAGGGTCTTGGCGACTTGATCTTGAATCGAACGTCGTTACAAGTTTTGAGCTTGCAACAAAGTCTTGAAGGAATCGGCACGAGTGCTTGTTGATTCTTCAAGGGAATGCTTCGGCTTTGGTCGAAAGAAAGCTTCAGCTTTGGTCGAAAGAAAGCTTCAACTTTGGTTGTGCATCCTTCGAAGAGAGCTTTGGCAGCATATTAGTCTTCAAAGATTTGTCCAGAGGTTATTCTCAATGTGCCATTTTCGACCCCTTTGTGTGTCTTGGGTCCTTGTATTTATAGACTTCCAAAGTCATGAATTTGGATGGATTTGGCCTTGATTTGTGTCTTAATTTCAGCCACCTTCCTCATATTGGCCGAAGTTTATAGGCCTTGTTGTCTATTTGTGAGCAATCTTCAATTCTTGCTTGTTTTGTGAAGATGCTTTGGCTTTCTTTCCAGTTTTAGGAGATTTTGGACCCCTTGCCAATTTTAAGGAGGGATTTCCTCCTTTAGTCGAATTTTGGGGAAGTTTTACACTTCCTTTTCTTGATTTGTGCCACATGTCATTGATGACTTGTCCATTTATGATAAGTCATATGCCACGTGGAGCTTTGTGATGCACCTTTTGTATGCAACGAAATTTATATGTCTACACTATCATAGTTAGGATATATATTGATATTGTAAAGTGTAAAGTTCATTCTCTGTTAATGATAATACAGTTTCCTTTCTTTTTTCTCTAAAAGAACTCTCGATCTTTCTTCTCTATAATCATCTTCTCTCTCAGTTTGATACTCTTGATTCATCTCAATCAGTTTAATGTTTCAATTAAGATTTTACAAAGTGATGGAGGGTGAGTATATAGGAAAATCTTTCAAATCATTTATGTTGGATTAGGGAATTAGCCATCATACGTCATGTCCCTATACACCATAACAAAATGGGCTAAAGAAAGCACATACACTTCATTGAAACCATTATTACACTTTTACAAACATCATCATTGCCTTCTTTTGGTCCCTTGCTTACCAAGCATCTGCTTATCCTATCAACAGAATGTCTACTTTTACCTTGGATCATATATCTCCATTTGAGGTATTGTTTAAATCAGCTCCTGAGATTAATCACCTTAAGATATTTGGGTGTTCATGTTTTCCATTACTGAGGCCATATAGTAGTACCAAATTACAACCAAGAACCACAAAATGTGTATTTCTAGATATGCTTCTAAGTTCAAAGTCAACATTTGTTATGAGGTGTCCAAAAATAGAGTATACATATCTAAGCATGTACTCTTTAATGAGTCTGAGTTTCCATACCTTGTTATTGTCAATCAAGTGTCTCATAATGTCTTTCATACTATCTCTCCATCTGTCCAACCTTTGATACCAGAACCAAATCATAATAAAGTTCTGGTTGTAACTCAATCCAATGAAATCACTTCAATTACTCCTACATTTATTCAATCTATGCCTCATACACCTTTTATGTCTAGTCATGTATATGTACCTATGTCATCTACTACACCTAGTCATAATTGTGCAACAGAAGACTAATCCATTACTACTTCTACAACTCAGTCCTCCTCTTCTCATACCCATGTGGTACTTGAATTCCATCCTAAGAGTTTACAAGTTGTACTGTTTATTCCACCTCTTAATTTGCATCCTATGCAAACAAGGTCCAAGAGTGGCATCTCAAAGAAAATTGCCTTAATACGTGCCGTACATGAAAATTGGGGTGTTGATTTCACTAAGGTTTAGCCTGGAACCTATAAGTTAGCTTTGAAATCTCTAGTTTGGGCTGCTACTATGCAAGAGGAATTGTCAGCCTTATATTCTTAAGGAACTTGGTCTTTGGTTCCCCATCCTCCAAAAAAGAATTTAGTTGGCTGTAAGTGGGTTTTTAAGATAAAAAGGAATGCAGATGGTACAAATAGGAGGTATAATGCTAGGTTAGTTGTTAAAGGGCTTAATCAAGGAAAAATGATTTGATTATGGTGAAATCTTTAGTTTGATAACTGGAAATGCTACTACTGCTATTACTGATGTTATCGATGCTCTTATAAAGGAAGTTGATATTAAGGATTTGGGATTTTTACATTATTTCTTGGGGATACAGATTGTTCACAAAAAGGATGGCATTTTTCTTTCTCAGGATAAGTATGTTACTGAGTTACTTACCAAGTCTTTGATGTTTTTGCCAAAACCTTGTACCACTTCTTGTTTACCATATAACAGGTTGTTAAAGGATGATGGTAAACCCTTTAATTAACAACCCATCATTATGCATACACTTGGTAGGAGGCCTTCAAAATCTTACATTTATCAGGCCTGATATTACATTTACAATGCATCAGGTTTGTCAATTTATGCAGCGACCCATGGATTCTCATTTTGTAGTAATAAAAATGATCCTTAAGTATATGAGAGCAACAAAGGGCTGTGTGGTACACTATCTTAAAGAGGATTTGAACATCAGGGCTTTCAGTAATGCTGACTGGCAGATGATCACAATGATAGAAGATCTACTACTGCAGTGCATTTGTTTCTAGGTTCCAATCTTATTTCTCGGTCCTTTAATAAACTATAAACTATTTCCAGATCCTCTACTGCAGTAGAGTATACAGCTTTGTCTACCATTGATGCTGAACTTAATTGGATAAACATCTGCTCACTTTTCTGTAGGTTCCATTTTCTTTGCCTCCAAGTTTGTTCTGGTGATAATCTCTCAGCTACAGCACTTACTTGTATCCAATTATACATAATAATAATAATAATAATAATAATAATAATAATAATAATAATAATAAGAAGAAGAAGAAGAAGAAGAAGAAGAAGAAGAAGAAGAAGAAGAAGAAGAAGAAGAAGAAGAACAACAACAACAACAACAACAACAAGAATAATAATAAGAATAAGAATAATAATAATAATAATAATAATAATAATAATAATAATAATAATAATAATAATAATAATAATAAGAACAACAACAACAACAACAAGAATAATAATAAGAATAATAATAATAATATAATAATAATAATAATAATAACAACAACAACAACAACAACAACAACAACAATAACAACAACAACAACAACAACAACAACAACAATAATAATAATATAATAATAATAAATAATAATAATAATAATAATAACAATAATAATAACAACAACAACAACAACAACAACAACAACAACAACAATAATAATAATAAGAATAATAATATAATAATAATAATAAATAATAATAATAATAATAATAATAATAATAATAACAACAACAACAACAACAACAACAACAACAACAACAACAACAAAACAACAACAATAATAAGAAGAAGAAGAAGAAGAAGAACAACAACAACAACAACATATTGAGATTGATGTTCATTTTGTGAGGGAAAAAATGGCTAAAAGGTTACTGCAAGTTTAATTTGCTTCCTTAACTGAATAGTTTGCTGATATCATGACAAAATGACTCTCTACTCCATTATTTCAAACACATTGCTCCAATCTTAGGATTCTATTCTCTACTACCTAGTATAGGTTCAATGGTAGTGCTATTGACAAGTGTCAGTTAATTAGACAGGTAGTTATAAGCTGTTGTAAGATATCATAGTTAGGTTTTACACTAATTTTGTAAAGTGTACAATTCATTCTTTCTTAATTATACTACAATTTCAATTCTTCTTTTCTAAGAAAACTCTCAATTTCTCTTCTATGCAATCAACTTCTCTCTCTCTCTCTCTCTCTCTCTGATAATCTTGCTCTCTAGGGTTCATCTCATCTTCGCAGACAGTTTCTTGTCTTAAAAAATGAAAGGAAAAATGTAATATTTTGAATATTTTAGGGTTATTCATTAATACCATGAATTGGTTTGGCAAAAGAATTTTATTTCACTGAAAAACTGTATCTAGGCATACATAAAAAATTGTTATGAATCCATTCTTTTTTTTTTTGTTCATACAAATATTTTGAAAACACACAAACTCCGAATAAAATGATATTGTTTTAAACTTATAATAAAGTGATATTGTTTTAAACTTATACAGGGTTTCATATTGCCATTGAAATCAAAAGTAGCCTAAGTTAAGGAAGTAAGTTATGTATAAAAAATAATGGTTGCAATATTAGCTTAGTGATTGATGAGCGAATAATTCATTGTAGAAATGTCCCACAATGACCGTATCAATGAGAAAAGAAGAGTTTAAATATCATAACCTGACTCCAACTAACACCGAGACCTTTTGTGATAAAACCCCACACCTGACAGATTGTGCAGGTGGTAATTACCAAGTTGAGGACAGTATCGGTGTTGTTGGAAGTGGGCCTTTGACCAATCTCTCTGATAATTCTACATGGTATCAAAGTCAGGGAGCGAGCCCGTACTGTATTGCCACGTGATGGGTGGGTCCTCTTGGCCCCGCGCAATGATAGTGGGTCCCTTGACCCCTCGTGTAGGGTGAGTTCCCGTGACTCCATGTGGTTGTCAATGTGTGAATCTCTCACGTGTGACCCACTAATTGGGTCTCATGTGAGGGGGCATGTTGAAATGTCCCACATTGACTGTATCAATGAGAAAAGAAGAGTTTAATTATCCTAACCTCACTTCAACTAACAGTGAGACCTTTTGTGATAAAACCCCACACCTGACGGCTTGTGCAGGTGGTAATTACCAAGTTGGGGACAATATCGGTGTTGTTGGAAATGGACCTTTGGCCCGTCTCTCTGAGAATTCACATCATTATCCTCGTACATGATGAAATTAAACACTCTAATCTCCCGGATTAATTGGGTAACCCCACCAACAATAGGTGAACTTGATTGATCTATGGTGTATGCATGTTAGAATGTTGTGATATTAGCTGGTGAATTGAAAGAGATCATTGTCATAAAATGACAACAATTTGATGGATGTTCCACGGCAGGGGTTTGGTAGGGCAACAAAATTGAGAAGTGAGAAAAGGGCAGTTCCTACTTTAATAATTAATTTCCAGAGGACCCTTAATCTTCATAGTTGTTGAACCAATCTTTGGATGTACCACTACCACTATTTTTGCCCTATCAGTCCGTCCGAGGCGTCAAAATTTTTGAAAGATTCAAGTACATTCATGCATTCTGATTGCTGAATAGGTGACATATTGTTATCCTATCTTACTATGTTCTTAATGCATCCACCAACCAACAAAGTTACAAAACAAGAACATCCCACTTCCCACTAGTAATATTCTCGTCTTGTTTTCTATTTGACTAAATGGACCTGGATTTGTATGTTATTAGACCATTAAGTATTTGTCATTTTTCAATGAAATCACACACATTTACATTGGATTGTTTTGGTGTACCTGCTTAAATACATCATCTGCAAAATGAGTGTTAGGCCTGCAAGTCAAGCAATTAGGCATAAATTGAAAATAAATCTTTGTATCTCCTCGTATGCTTATTAGTATTCTACATTGTCCATATTAGAAATATCGTGCAAACACATCAGATAAATCAAAATGATTTCAGATGATTCTTAACCCCTCAAGATATTAAATCAAAGAGTAATTCTGATACCCACCACATTTTCATATATATCGTAAACTATTATGTTTCATACAAATGAGTGTCCTACCCCCACAATTCGACAAGTGTTCTCAAATTCACTTGACAAACTTCATTAGTGACAAGATATCAAACAGATCCCAGCCCAGGGCTGTCTCTATAGGTCCTTTCTTCAATCCAAGGTGAAAACGACACAAAATCAACGAGTTGAAATTAGCCATAAGCATGTTTGGGTCATAATCGTGTTGACTCGTAGAACACGGTTGATAAACAGTTTGTGCTTGGGGTCAGTCCACTCAGAAACTAACAGCTTTAACAAATTTACATAATCATGTGACCTATTAACCATAAAACACAAGATAGTACATCTAAACTGAAGGTGGGGGTAATAGGGCGGGCAGCTTTATCTACTAAACGGGTTAACAAGTGTGTCATGTTTGAGTTGACCCTAATTTGTTCGTGTCCCTAACTCTTGGGATAATTGTATTCTCTTGGTAGTCCAAGCATGTTCCCAAGTTAGGCAGGCCTTTGGATTCAGGTCGTCATTATACAAACAAAATGGAAACGGACGAGGTTGGTTTCACATTTTCTACTCTTCATCTCCCCAGGCTTGTATTTAACCAGACAAGAGTCACAAGACCGAGCTGGAGATGGACCACTCCTCCACGACACATGCGTCCCTTTCCCATTTTCAAACTCAAGTCGGAATCTTTGGGTCACAACAAACATTACATTTCACTTGAATCTTGGGTGGATATAAGTGAATTTAAACAAGATCAATTGCCACCTGCATACATTTTATTTTGAGGAACGTGCCACAACTCAAACACCTATTGGGAATCTGTGATGCTCTAAATCAAGGATTGATTACCTACGGTTTATTTTCTGTCAACGTGATGTTGAGAAAGGGTATCAAGGGACCATCTAAATCCTAAACGGTTTCATCTCCAACGTAAAGTGGTAACCACACCTGTTCATTTTCTGACGAAAGAAACCCCCTTCTGAATGCTTGTTGCTACTTCTCTCTTTGCCTTCTCCAAGCCGGCCCTGTTTTGTATACTCAGAAAAATGTAAAACTTGTTCCAGGGAATAAGGCAAGTCAATTGCAAGGGCTCAAAACAGGTAAAATTACAGACCTCTCATACTCATTCAGGGGACCCAGAGGGTATATTTCCTCAGCTCCAGTACGGCCAAGCCGTACCTTGGATGCAAAGAAGGGAACTTCAGTAACCTACACTATGAATGCATTCCTTCTTAGGTATAAAAAAAGAACAGAGACAAGTTTGAGATACACTCTCGGTCCACACCAAGTCAAATAAAATGCTAGTAACATGCCTGAGAAGCCACAAATGCACATTCGACTACGCCAGCATCTCCTCGCAAACCTCGGAGGCATGCATCTGCAAATTTAACAGCAGCATATGCCTGTATTTTTTTTCACTTGTAAGATTAACATGGATCCAAACAGCTCGAAACAAGGACTTGTGAAGAAATAGTGAACCAAAAATAAACTAAGCCAAAGAAAGAACTGTTAAAATTACTAACCATTGATAATGTTGCAGAACCAGCTCCAGCTTTTGCCTGAAAACAATGTCAAAATTGCCTAGTCAACTGACACTCTTAAGTCTCAAAATAAAATGGCAGTATGAGATTGCAAAAGGTTTTGAAGCAAGGCACCATTTATTAAACTTCCAATCATGTAAAAGAGATACTTAACTCTTCAAAAAGATGAAACTATAGTATTGTCATCATGGACTTAACTAAACAATCAGAAAAGCTAAGTAGCGTGTCAAAGGACCATTTGAGCATTGAGCACACTTATTAGTAGCCTAGAGACAGTAAAGCACGTTTCTATACAAAGCAAAAGAGAATTCCAAGACTACTTAACCCTTTCCATAAGATCATATTACACACTTCAGGAATCCATGCCTACACACACGGAGGGAATAGCCAAAACTCTCAAACCATCTGCATCCATTTACCAGAGCATTTTTTGTTCGCGTCCTAAATGGTAATTCGTTGAGGATCTAGCTCGTGATAACTAGATACCTTATCCCACCCTGTTCAATGAATATCACGTTGCATACCCTAATTTGCACCTATTGCTGTACCATAACAACAAACAAATACAGTCACTCAGTTTCTCAAGATCCTTATGGCTTTTCAGCCTCCACTTCATTCAATTATCCTACCTGTTAAAGCACCTTCTGAGCTACTTTGTCGAAGTATAGAACTTATAATTCTTCCAAACTACTGTCTACCAGGTGTTGGAGCTGTATAACTAATTTCCAACACTTGTTCTTTGAAATTATTCTATAAATCCTATTCATTAAAAAAAATAACATCACTTGGAAGTAATGTAGAGTGTCAGTGTGATACCAAATAACTAGCAACCACTCAAGAACCTTAGCATTTTGTTACTCACCTCCACAACCTCAGTCCCACCATTCTGAATGCGATACGTTAGATCATCAACTTCTTTCTGGGTGAAAGAACATGGAGGCTTAACCTTCATAAAGCAATAGCAAGAATGGATTCAAATAAACTCTATGCCAACCTGTAAACAGACACATAGTTGAAAATCTGAAAATAAGCAGTCCCTACCTGAGACAGAAGAGGCAAAATTGTAACCCCTGCATGACCCCCAACAACGGGAACATCGACGTCCCTAGGATCGAGTCCCAAAACCTCTGCCTGCAATCATATTACAATTTCATAATCTGTAACCAAAATGCGCAATTGGGTATCAATAAAAACATGATAATTGAGTTACGAAATGCATACCACAAAAGTATTGGCTCTAACAACATCAAGCATGGTAACTCCCAACAGTTTCTTAGGGTCAAAGGTACCGACTTTTTTTAAAACTTCAGCAGCAATGGGAACAGTGGAGTTCACAGGGTTGCTAATCACGTTAACAATGGCGTTCGGACAGCACCTGGCGATTGCTTCACTGATCGTCTTGACAATTCCGGCATTGATGTTAAACAAATCGTCCCTTGTCATTCCGGGTTTACGAGGCACGCCGGCCGGGATGATCACCAGTTCCATTCCGGTCAGCGCTTCGTCCAGCTGCTGCTGCCCCAAAAACCCACGCACCTACAAAACCCAATAACCCAATTTTACAAGTTTCGAAATTTGTGAATTGAAATTGATGAATCAAAACAAATATGAAATTTGGAGTTTGGGAGCTTACGACAGCGCCGGTGTCCATGTGGCTGATATCGGAGGTGACGCCGGGGGTGTTGAGGACGTCGTATAGGTGGAGAACGGAGACCAAAGGGTTCATCTTCATCAACATGGCGAGAGGCTGGCCTATGCCGCCGGCTGCTCCGAGTATGGCTACTTTGTAACCAGTGGTACCGCCTTTGGCGCGGCAATTCAAGCGGCTAACAGTGGCAGCGTTCTCCATCTGGAGATTCGGAGGGTCCAGATGGGCGGAGATTCTAGCAATCCGTTGATTCACGTTTACTTCTGAGCTACGATGCTGCTGCATCGTATGATCTTGTGACGGGAAATTGATCTGATCGTCAATAAATAAATGAACAGAGAGAGGGAGATGGAGAGGATGAGTGACGACGTGAAAGCTTTACTGGGAAATTGGAAGTGTGAAATATGGAAACTGATCTTATCCCCAAAGGAGGCAGATTGTCTGCCCTCCTTTTAGCGTACCATTTCCATCCCTTCTGATTGTTCAGTCACGCTTAAACCACGTTAACATTTTATATTTTTATTGTTTTTTATCTTATTATCTCTATAAAAAAATTAATATAAAATGTTGACGTGGCTTAACCGTGACCACACAACACAGAAAGGGATAAAAAGGGTATGATATTAGGAGGGCAGACAATCTGCCTCTGTTCCCAAAACCCAATAATATGACTAATCCGAACTTTCCGACTTCTGGTGCTTCACAGCCCACCCTTCTAATATTTTATAGGTGATGGTAGGGGGATTTATTTTTTTAACCGTAAATCACATAATGTTGCAGCTGATTGTTGAATTACTTCTTCAAGTATTAACAAAAAAAGTAAAAATAAAATAAAAAAATCTTCAATTATCAAATCATGTGGTTGTGTAAATCCTAGATTAGATTTGATTCTAATTATCATTTCTTATTATAACTTGTAATACTTGGGGAAGAAGTAATATCTTCTTTCCTTTTATTACTATAAATAAAGGTACAAGGACTCAGTTGCGGAGCCACCTTTAGACTAGGGTAGTCTCGGGCCTATCCTCAAATAATTTTTTCCCAATAACCTCTACTAACATTAATTAATTTTATAATACCACTATCAACTTGAATTTGAAATTGTATTGGTTAGTCCAATCCAACAAATACAAAGCCTTAAATTTTTTACATTAAAGATTGGAAACTATAGTTCTATACTAATATTAGTTGATCATATTCTCTATTTCTTGCCTATATACAATTTTTCCCTTTGCTTGCAGACAATTATTTTGGTTAATTTTTCATTTCCCTCTATTATATCGTCTATGAAATCAAGAAGAGAAAAATATTTCCTTTTTCCCAAATTAGCACAAAAAAAACCCTTCAAATGCTCTCATGTCTTAATGTTTTTAGAAAAATATTTTCTTGATCGCTATGAGAAAATGAATGCATGATCAGCCACCTTTGAATTTGATATCAAGAAAGAAAAATAAATGAATGTGCTTTCAATAATGTTTCGACTCTTGATATAGTTGACAATTTATAATGAAGAATAAATGCATGGTCACTCATTTTTAAATTTGATACCAAGGCGACCAAATGAACGAGATAGTTTCTACATGTATTATGTCCATTTTGATCTAAAATGTGCCCCTCCTAACATGAATTTCTGGCTCTGCCACTGCAAGGACTGGGGAAATAACACACAATTCCTCAAGCCTATTCTCCAATCTCTCTATCTTCCCTTTGCCGCACATCTCTCTCCTTGTCAGATAAAATAGGTCACAACACATTATCAACACGCTCATGCCGCTGCACTTAGGAATCTGACGTTCAAAGAATTTGTCTACATCAAATCGGTTCATCCATATCATCACGCAATCAGGTTCTTTCAAAACAACGGTTTTTAACTTGATATTTTTGCAGCCCTAATAGCATGAACATTCACCACGATGCATGACCCAACTTTACGTTTTACGTATTTTAGATTCTACATACATTGTGTATGCCTCATAATCATAATTGCTGAATTATGTGAATTTGATATTTGCCATGAATTGAATCATACACATGTACATGCATTGAAAATATTATTTTGCATATGCATCAAATTGAATATGTGTTTCATTGAAATATATATAATTGAATTGAAAAAAAAAACTATTGGGAACCTAGGGTTCTTTCGAACCCATGACCACCATCCTGCAAATGGGGTTTTTTTTTCCAAGCAAAGCCGAGAGCCTGCAACTCTCTTTCTCCCTAGCAAACCCACGGAGCCAGAAGCTTTTAGTCTAAAAACCAACAAAACCCGACACCTTTCATGGTGTCCTCAACCACGGCATGGCTTGCAACCACTGCCTTGAACCTATGGTTCATATTGCCGACGACCAGCAGTCATCCCACGTCAGAATTAGGACGAGATTTTTTTTTAATCTCATCGAAAAAAAAATTCGCAAATTTTTCGATTCGAAATTCTAGGGTTTTGCTATCACGTCGAGATTTCTCCAATCTCCGTCCCTATTTGGTTGCCCAGTTGATTCCCCGTGCTTCGATGTGCCATAAACCCCCGAGGACTGTCACCTGAAGCGACTCCAGCATCCTCCCGGCCACGCTCCGACACCCAGCGTCGTTGTGGTGTCTTAAACCTCCTCGACCCGAGCCCAATTGGGTCTCGACCACTCGGCCTACATTAGTGCCCTTTGGGCCTGCTGCTGCTATGCGTTGTCACGACCCAGCCCGTGTGAAAAAAACATAAATAAATAAATAAAAAAACATAAACAAACAAACAAACAAACAATTTTTTTTTGGGTCTGCTGCCCCATTTCCCTGTGGGCCTGTAGCCCCACCCTAGACCCCCAGCCCAATTCTTAGGCATGCGATACACGGCACAATTTTTTTTAAGCCATCCATGGCTTAGTTTTTTTTCTTTTGGGCCCCGAATTTTATTCGTCTAATTATTTAGGCCCAATGGGTTTTATATTTTTTCTCCCACACTTTAATTTAGCCCGAAGTCCAAATATATTAATTCAATTATAATTATCAACCTCAATTTATATTTTTGCATATTTGTTTGCGTATATATTTGTGTTTGCCTGTAGGAATATATGAACCTGAAGTTCATCAGTCTTTTGAAACTTGAAGTTTCTTATAAACATACCTTGCTTGAAAACCTGAAGTTTTTCATTTAAAAATATCACCCATGAAAACCCGCAGTTTTCATGCAAAGTTCAACCAATACATGTCTATTAGAACCTGTATGTTCTACTCCTACGTGAATGGATTGATTCTTCTCCATTATACTAACCACATCTTGTCCATCTATTTTGTGATAGGAACATGTCGAATTTGAACAAACTCGACTTCACCGCTTTGGAGGTCTCTGGAAGGAACTACCTCAAGTGGGTTCAAGATGTGAAGCTCCACCTCACTGTAAAGAACTTGCGTCCTGCCATTGAAGAAGCAACAAACAAGCTTGTTGGCAAAGTTGAAAAAGCCACCGCTATGATCTTCATCTGAAGACATATTCATGACGCCCTGCAAACTGAGTATCTTGTTGAGGAGGATCCATGTGCATTATGGGTCCCTTTGGCTGATCGTTTTGATCACCAAAAGGACATATTCTTGCCTGAAGCAAGACACGACTGGCAGCATTTGCGCTTCCAAGACTTTAAGTCTGTGAATGAATATAATTCTAAAGTTTGTCGAATCCGATCACTTCTCAAGTTTTGCAATGAAACTTTGACTGAAGAGGATCTCTTGGAGAAGACCTATTCGACCTTCTTTGCTTATAATATTGTCCTGCAGCAACAATATAAAGCTCAGAAGTTCACTAAGTTCTCGGATTTGATCTCTGTTCTACTTCTTGCTGAAAAGCAAAATTGATGAAGAATCAACAAGCTCGACCTACTGGGGCCACTGTTGTGCCTGAAGCACATTATAACACAAATCAACGCCCAAAATGCCAAAAGAGGCGTGGTAGGGGCGGCCAGAAGCCATCCCACCAAGGTCAACAGAGTTAAGGCCCGTCCAAGGGAGGAAACAAAGCCCAAAAGCGCTTAAACCTCGCTCCCAAGGCCCCGAACTTCAAGAATAAGGGCAAAGCACCTGAAACCATGGATGCGGACATGTGTTATCGCTGTGGTTCAAATGACCATTGGTCCTGTGTTTACCGAGCTCCCAAGAAGGTTGTAGATGAATATCATTTTCGTCGTAAGAAGTTTGAATCAAACTTCATGCAAGTGGACGACCCGGAGACTACAAAGATGGAGGTTTCTGATTTTTAGGAGGATACCACCCCTATGGAAGATTAAAATCTTAGACAAAGACTTATTTTTAGTTGAAATAAGACAATTGGGGCCGAATTCCACCTAGTGGCCGAACCCCCCTTGTTTTTGGTTGATTTCTTGAACAATTTTCCTTTATGTTTTGGATTATTAGTTGGTGATTTGTTTTGGATATTAAGTTTTTCCTTGAATAAATGAAATTATTTTGAATTGATAATTGTTTTTATAAACTTTTATGCATGTGACCGATTCAAATTAATTTTTCATTCTAGGTATGACTAGTGGGAAAGTTAGTTGTCTAGCAGATAGTGCAACCACGCACACAGTTTTGCGTGAATGCATCTATTTCACTAACTTCATACCTAAGAATGCACCTCTGACAACCCTCTCAGGCCATCCAACCTGATAGAAGGATACGGTAAAGCATGTATATTGTTGTCCAATGGTACAATTTTGACCATTGCTGAGGCACTCTATTAACCACGTTCCGGAAGAACGTTACTAAGTTTCAAGGATATTAGAGATAATAATTACCACGCTGAAACCCACGTAGAAAACAGAGTTGAATTTCTGTGCATAACTTCCTACGAATATGACCAGAAGCGTATTCTGGAGAAGATGGAGCGTATCCCGAGTGGTCTATATACTACGACCATACGCCCCATAGAATGCCACTATGTGGCCAGCCCTACTACTGGGACCGACCATGAAATTACACTTTGGCATGACCGTTTGGGACATCCTGGACGATAGTGATGTGTAGTATCCTCAAATCATCGCACGAGCATCCACTTCCCGAAGTTTAGGTTCGATCCAAGGAATCGCATGTCTAACATGTTCAATGGGAAAGCTTATTACCTAGCCTTCTTATCACAAGATTCGTTCGAATCCTCCCATTTTTCTACAATGGATTCAGGGGGACATTTGTGGACCGATTCACCCTCCCTGCAAACCATTTATATACTTTATGGTTTTGGTTGACGCTTCCACACGTTGGTCACGTGTGTGTTTGTTGTCCACAAGGAACGCTGCATTCTCCAAACTGTTGGTTCAGGTGATCAAGCTCAGGGCTCACCACCCTGATTATGATATCAAATCTATTTGATTGGATAATGCTGGAGAATTCACATCTAAAACTTTTGATGACTATTGCATGTCGGTTGGGGTTGAAGTTGAACATCTTGTACCCCATGTTCACACCCAGAACGGCTTGGCAAAGGCTTTCATTAAGCGCTTACAAATGATTGCTCGATCGTTGGTCATACGTACCAAGCTCTCGATCACTGCTTGAGGCCATGCAATATTGCATGCAGCAAAGTTAGTGCCCTTCAGTTGGTTATCGGATACGAACCCGACATATCGTATCTGCGCATTTTTTGTTGTGTAGTATATGTGTCGATCTCGCCACCCTTACATACAAAAATGGGGCCTCAGCGAAGGATCAGAATCTATGTCGGATATGATTCTCCTTCGATTATTCGTTACTTAGAACCTTTAACAAGCGATCTGTTTACTGCTCGTTTCGCGGATTATCACTTCTATGAGACAGTCTTCCTGTCATTAGGGGGAGATAAGAACGACGCGAATTATCGTGGACGACTCCCACTTTGTCCGATTTAGATCCTCGCACTGCTCAATCTGAAACTGAAGTGCAGCGTATATTAGATCTCCAGAGCATAGCTCAGAGCATGCCAGATGCTTTCACCGATCTAGCGCGCGTAACAAGATCACATATTCCAGCTGCAAATACGCCTGCAAAGATAGATGTACCAAATGTACGACGGACTGCCCTCCTGGAAGCCCGGGACGCCAATTCTGGTGATCCACGTACATTAGCGGCTAGCCAATCATCTGCCCCTACACAAAAGCATGGCAGACCTCTTGGTTCAAAGGATTCACACCCCCGGAAGAGGAAATCCATGGCACAAGGTCCTGAAGAGCCTCCCGTGAATCCGACTATCACTTACTCATTCTACCCAACTCATGAGGAAATTCTAGATTATGGAAGCGTCCTTGAAGAGACGAATCTTCCGCCTGAGAATTGTGAGATTTCAGTCTATTATGTTAGCTTAGATGATGTGTGGCGTAGAAATGAGATGATTGTCGACGATGCATTAGCATTTGCAGTAACTACTGAGATCATGTTGAGCAATGACATTGAACCGCGTTCCGTTAAGGAATGTCGACTGGAAACAAACAATCCAAGTCGAACTCGATTCGCTTGCGAAATGTAAGGTGTTTGGACCTGTAGCTCCTACTCCTCCACATGTGAAGCCCGTTGGCTACAAGAGGGTTTTCGTTCGGAAGCGTAATGAGAAGAACGAAATTGTGCGTTACAGTTTGGACCCAAATTTACATCATCGGTCCGAGTAATCGAGATCGTACACCGATGAATAACACCGTTGTTACGATAATTTTTTAATTATTATTTACGGGGTGAAATTATGGTGAAATTATGGTTGCGTTAATCATATATTTATCTCTTGAATAATATATTAATATTATCTAGAGAACATCTGGTTGGGATAAGGATGGAATAACAAGGGATTGCTACAGCTGGCAATTACAATTCCATGCAATTAGCACGGAAGCAATATTAGGATGTGATCCTAATAAACATCAATTGCACAAGGCATATTAGGATTCTATCCTAATATTCGACTTTTATTAGGCCTAGGTCAGCAATGTAGCAAATAATCTCGCATGTGAAGTGATCAGCAGGTGAGCATTAAAAGGGGATATACCGTGTCTTTATCCACTCGTGATTTTAAGTGCATTATCTACAGCAAGGTGTGATGTTATCAGAAAAGAAGTGGATTATCATCATAGGTGATTTGGTGATGCACGGTACATTTCTATATCGCATCCAAATGTATTTTCAGCCGTTATAAATACAAGAGGTCGTGCAACATTCTAGAGACCTTCAACTCAACACACAAATCTGCCCTGCGCAAACCCTCTCAACCTTGAGATTTTTTATTTTCCTTTTCGCCAACACATCTTCAGTTTGGATAAACAGCACTGTGAAGGCAACCAGTGGTATCTTCAGTTTGGATAAACAGCACTATCACCGTAGAACCAGTCGATCGCGGAGCACCTTCAGTTTGGATAAACAGCACTGCGTCGAGGCTGGTTGGTTATCTATCCAAGTCTCGGTCGAGAAGCACTTTCGAGTTCTCATCGACAGAGGTCATCTCACCAGCCTTCTCGGCGAAGTGAGGTGTTACGAATTACCGAGCTCGGCACACCGAGCGCCTAGTTGTTTTATGATTGGATACTCACAGGTTAGGTTTAGAGTTCGGCATTCCGACGGCCGAACTACTTTCACCATCAAGACATATATCTGTTTTGAGTATCTGTGCCCCTATACTTTGGTGTCGGTTCGGCGTGCTTATACCTTTACGAATATAATCACTGTGACCGAATCCGGCGCCGACGATTCGTGAACTTAGCAATACTAGTAGCCTTGTCTTCAGGCTCCAGAACCCAAAGGCCGAGGTGTTCCTTCCTCAGCCGCAGTCGTAAGATTCAGAAGTCAGCCGCGCACACAACGCAACATCAACGTTTTACTCACCGGCCGAGTTCGGCAGTCGAGTTGGCACGCCCAGCATTCAACCGAATGACGTAGTTAGCTCATAGATTATTCGGCCTGCGCGCCACGTAGGCTTGGTAGTTTTTAGGGTCAACATTTTGGCACGCCCAGTGGGACCTAGTGCTAAAACTACGAAGTTCATATGATATATCAAGATTCTGATTCGGCTCCATGTAGCCGATTGTATGAGGAAAATAAAAGATCTTTGGAAGTGGAAAAAGTTCTTTATGGCCAAAGAGAGATGCAAAAATCATTCGCTCGCATGTTGAGAATAAAAGCTCCTGTTAGCCTCCAAGAGCAATGGGTAAATGAAGACAAGGCTCGATTTAATGCCTGGCTAGATAGAGAGCATTTTCCTCATGTTTTCGACTACAAGTCAATTCCATTTGATGAATGGTTGGTTGAAATGACCGGGGGGGCAATTTTTCACTCTGGTCACAACCAACATTCGGCTTAAGAAGATTGTCGACACAAATACCTAGGCCACATGTTGTCTCGGTCGAGACTGAAAGTGTGGTAGGCCTAGACGAAAGAGTTCAAGTTTCTGAGTCAAAAATTGACTTAGAAAATGATTCGTCAACGGAGTGTTCCAACGACAAACAGGGCCACGACACGATTTTCGACGCCGAAACTACACCAATTGATATGATTATTGGTGATAAAGCCGAAATGGAACAATCCCGTTCGGCTAAGTTGTTCGAGTTAAAAGCTGAAATTGACGAAATTATTTTGCCTGTGAGGCTTAACAATTGTTCAAGGCATTCGGCGGCTGAGAATCAAAAATATTTCGTCAAGTCAAATATATTTGGAGATCGTTATTTATTTGGCACAATGCAAAATTTGATTGGCTATGTTGATATACAAAGATCTCGGCTCGGAATAAAGCATTGTTGGCCTCCTCCTCTTCTTAGCTCGGCCACTTTTGTTTTCTTTTGTTAAATAAAAGAAAATTTATTTTCTTAACCATTCGGCTGCTTGGGCCGATACTTGAGAAAATAAGGGGGGCAACAAGATGGTGTGCTCAGCAAAAAATTATGACGAGCTCAAAATTAAAGTCTTTGGTAGACTATTTCGGTCGAAACCCACAACATGAACGACTGATAAAATTGGGTATCCTCGGCAGTTAAAAAGAATATTTTCAGCATGCTCTACACCTACCTATCCTCGGCCATTCTTCCTTACCAACATTTCGGCCATGGGAGTTTAGTTTTTTCACAAGAAAGATTGGCCGAATAAAGACCGCGGAAATATTGATTTGGATGCTTCATGCTTTGGGTGGAGTTGACTGTTCAGAGGTTGGTTTTCCAAAGATTGGTTTATATATATATATATATATATATGAGTCGGCCATGAGGTGGAGTATATATATAAAAAAATCCAAAGTTTTTTTTTTTTTTTTTTTTTTTTTTTTTTTTGTACGAAGGCTCATTGCCCCCCTATTTTCTGAAGTATCGGTCAAGAGACCGAATGGTTAAGAAAATGATTTAACAAATGGAAAGAAAGGTGGCCGAATCATAAACAGGAGGAGGCCAACGATGTTTTATTCCAAGTCGAGATATTTTAATATTAAAATTCTCAACTTGATTTCGCTATGGGCCGATTTTATTGCAATGTTTGGACCCGATTTTACACCATCGGTTCGTGCAATCCAGACCGTTGAGTGAGCATAACTTTACACCGTCAGATGAAAGTGGAGATAATTCATTTTATTATTAAGGGATAATGTTATGGTGTTTTATCATAATTATCTTTTAACAATAATTTATTATGAAGGATGAGATGTATATCGCCAAGCTGAAGGCATGGTGGCACAGTTGGCGTGTGAATGTGTGGATGGGAGCAGTTCGGTCGACTGACGAATTCAAGTGGTTTACTGCAAATTGATTATTGCCCATTTAAAATATGGTGATAATTAGTTGAATTTGGAATTCATCTAGGCAGCCATCAGGATGTGTGCATGGATGAGGTTAATTATGGAGAAGGATAATGATTACTTTTTTGGCTAGGCTATAATGTGAGATAAGTAGCCTAGCTAGGCTATGATGATGAGATAAGAAGACTTTTGTTGGATAGGCTGCAGATAAGTATTTTAGTTATGCAAGTTAGCGTTAAAGTTGGACTCTACAAAAGTATCTGGCCGTCCCAGGCAGAAGATATGAATGCTATAAATAGAGCTATAAATAGAGAGTCGCAAACAACATTCAAGATCTCCCACTCAACACACAAATTTGCCCTGCGCAAACCCTCTCAACCTTGAGATTTTTTATTTTCTTTTTCGCCAACACATCTTCAGTTTGGATAAACAGCACTGTGGAGGCAACCGATAAACATCTTCAGTTTGGATAAACAGCACTGTTGCTGTAGAATCAGCCGATCGCAAAGCACCTTCAGTTTGGATAAACACTACGTCGAGGCCGACTGGTTATCTATCCAAGTCTCGGTCGAGAAGGGTTTTCGAATCCTTATTGGCAAAGGTCATCTCATCAGCCTTCTCGGCGAAGTGAGGTGTTACAGCTTACTATATTCGGCACATTGAAAGCCGAATTTGATATTGAACTTCGCAGAACTAGCAGCCTTGTCTTCAGGCTCTAGAACCCAAAGGCCGAGGCATGTTCCTTCCTCAACTGCAGTCGCAAGATTCAGAAGTCAGCAGCGCGCTCAACACCACATCCACATATTTTACTCCCCGGCCGAGCTCGGCCGTCGAGTTGGCATGCCCCGCATTCAACCGAAGGACGTAGTTAGCTTATTAATTACTCGGCCTGCGTGCCACGTAGGCTTGGTAGTTTTTAGGGTCTAACATTTTGGCACCCCCGGTGGGACCCAGTGCTAAAACTACGAAGTTCACATGATAGATCAAGATCTCAATCAAGTTCCATTGGATGAGATTTGGCGCCTATTCACAGAAAGTTCCGAGAGGTATGCCAAATTCCTTGAGGAGTATTGTAGAGTTATTGACAAAAGGCTAGAGGCCGGGGGGCAATTTTTCGCTCCGGCCACAACCAACTTTCGGCCTAAGAAGATTGTCGAGACGACCGAAGAAATACCTAGGCCACCTGTTGTCTCGGTCGAGACTGAAAGTGTGGTAGGCCTAGAAAGAGTTCAAGTTTCTGAGTCAAAAATTGACTTAGAGAACGGTTCGTCAGAGGAATGTTCCAATGACGAACAAGACCATTTCACGGTTTCAGCTGACCAAACCCCACCAATTGATATGATTATTGGCGATAAAGCCGATATAGAGAAATCCCATTCGGCTAAGCTGTTCGAGTTAAAAGCCGAAATTGGTGAAATTATTATGCCTGGAGGGCATAATAATTGTTCCACACATTCGGTGACCGAAAATGAAAAATATTTCGCCAAGTCAGAAATATTTGGAGAAAATTCTTTATTCGGCCTAGAGCGAAATCAATTTGAAAATTTTGATATAAAAAGATCTCGGCTTGGAATAAAGCATCGTTGGCCTCCTCCTGATTATGGTTCGGTCACTTTTCTTTTCGATTGTTAAAAAAAAAAAAAAAAAAAAAAAAACACGTGAATAAATTATTTTCTTAACCATTCGGCTTCTCGGCCGAAGCATAAGAAAATAAAGTGGGGCACATTAATCGGCAATCTTTATCGATCGCCAATTGTTGACTTTGATTGGTGATAGGCCGAGCTGCCATTTTTCTCAACCTCGACCTTGACTTTGATTGGTGATAGGCCGAGCTGCCTAACTTTCTCGACCTAGGCCCAATATGTCTCGGCCATCTACTGTCTCTCGGCCAGTCACTGTGAAATGCCTTTGGTGGCATTTTCCCCAAACAGCCCACTCGGTGGTCTTTGTCAGAAAATTTGGGCGACTACATTTTTGGTCGAGCCGAGCCAATTTTTGATCGAAAGAATAGAACATTTTGTTAGGCGATGGCTTCTCATTAGTACTCAGCCCAGTTAATTAACTAGAGATACTTAATTTCCTTAACCATTCGGCTTGCGAGCCAAAGTTCAAGGAAACTGGGGGGCAATGTTTAGACCCAAATTTACATCATCGGTCCGAGTAATCGAGATCGTACACCGATGAATAACACCATTGTTACGATAATTTTTTAATTATTATTTACGGGGTGAAATTATGGTTGCGTTAATCATATATTTACCTCTTGAATAATATATTAATATTACCTAGAGAACATCTGGTTGGGATAAGGATGGAATAACAAGGGATTGCTACAGCTGGCAATTACAATTCCATGCAATTAGCACGGAAGCAATATTAGGATGTGATCCTAATAAACATCAATTGCACAAGGCATATTAGGATTCTATCCTAATATTCGGCTTTTATTGGCCTAGGTCAGCAATGCAGCAAATAATCCTGCATGTGAAGTGATCAGCAGGTGAGCATTAAAAGGGGATATACCGTGTCTTTATCCACTCGTGATTTTAAGTGCATTATCTACAGCAAGGTGTGATGTTATCAGAAAAGAAGTGGATTATCATCATAGGTGATTTGGTGATGCACGGTACATTTCTATATCGCATCCAAATGTATTTTCAGCCGCTATAAATACAAGAGGTCGTGCAACATTCTAGAGACCTCCAACTCAACACACAAATCTGCCCTGTGCAAACCCTCTCAACCTTGAGATTTTTTATTTTCCTTTTCTCCAACACATCTTCAGTTTGGATAAACAGCACTGTGAAGGCAACCGGTGGTATCTTCAGTTTGGATAAACAGCACTATCGCCGTAGAACCAGTCGATCGCGAAGCACCTTCAGTTTGGATAAACAGCACTGCTTCGAGGCCGGTTGGTTATCTATCCAAGTCTCGGTCGAGAAGGACTTTCGGGTTTTCATCGACAGAGGTCATCTCACCAGCCTTCTCGGCGAAGTGAGGTGTTACGAATTACCGTGCTCGGCACACCGAGCACCGAATTATTTTATGATTGGATACTAACAGGCTAGGTTTAAAGTTCGGCATTCCGACGGCCGAACTACTTTCACCATCAAGACATATATCTGTTTTGAGTATCTGTGCCCCTATACTTTGGTGTCGATTCGGCGTGCTTATACCTTTACGAATGTAATCACTGTGACTGAATCCGGCGCCGACGATTCGTGAACTTCGCAAGACTAGTAGCCTTGTCTTCAGGCTCCAGAACCCAAAGGTCGAGGCGTGTTCCTTCCTCGGCCGCAGTCGCAAGATTCAGTAGTCAGCCGCGCACACAACGCAACATCAACGTTTTACTCACCGGCCGAGTTCGGCCGTCGAGTTGGCACGTCCCGCATTCAACCGAAGGACGTAGTTAGCTCATAGTTTATTCGGCCTGCGCGCCACGTAGGCTTGGTAGTTTTTAGGGTCAACAGTTACAAAGCTCGTCTTTTTGCACAAGGCTTCTCACAACACCCTGGGATTGACTATGACGAAACTTATTCACTCGTTATGGATGTGATTACTTTTCGTTACCTTATCAGTTTGGTAGTTTCCGAAAAACTGGATATGCAGCTGAGGGACGTAGTAACCGCGTATCTCTATGGGGATCTTGATACAGAAATCTATATGAAAGTTCCCGAATGACTCTCGTTGACTAGCTCAAATATTTCCAAACCCCGGAACACGCTCTCGATTCGGCTGAGGCGTTCACTCTATGGTTTGAAACAATCCGGAAAAATGTGGTATAACCCTCTGCGTGAGTATTTGACTAGTCAGGGATATGTGAACAGCGAACTATGCCCTTGTGTGTTCATTAAGAAGTCACATTCTGGATTTGCGATTGTTGCAGTATATGTCGATGACATGAATCTCATCGGAACTCCTAAAGAGCTTGCGAGATCTGTCGCGCACCTGAAGTCGGAATTTAAGATGAAAGATCTAAGTAAGACTCGATATTGTCTCGGTCTCGAGATAGAGCATTGTTCGGATGAAATCCTAGTACATCAATCGAACTACACCCAGAAGGTGTTGCACCGCTTTAATGAGGATAAAGCGAAGCCCTCGAGTACTCCTATGGTCGTTCGTTCGCTAGATGCAAAACAAGATCCCTTCCGTCCAAAGGAGGATGAAAAAGAGATTTTGGAGCCTGAAGTTCCTTATCTAAGTGCCATAGGCGCTTTATTGTACTTAGCTCAATACACTAGACCCGACATCTCCTTCACTGTTAATCTTTTGGCGAGATACAGTAATGTACCTACACGCAGACACTGGACTGGCGTGAAAGACATCTTCCGTTACCTTAAGGGTACTACGGATTTGGGCTAGTTCTATCCCAATGAATCTTCGAATGGTGCTGTACCATATGCTCCTCGAGTCGATTTCCGCCTTGTTAGTTATGCCGACGCAGGATACTTATCTGATCCGCACAAGGCGCGCTCTCAAACGGGTTATGTCTTTACCGTTGGAGGCACCACAATCTCTTGGAGGTCAACTAAACAGACCTTAGTTGCCACCTCGTCTAACCATGTTGAAATTCTCGCCTTACATGAAGCAACTCGGGAATGCTTTTGGTTGAGAGCAGTAGTGGGCCATATTCGAAGCTCCTGCGATCTTTATCCCACCGTTGATGTCCCAACAACGATCTTTGAAGATAACGCAGCATGCATCGAACAGCTCAAGAAATGTTACATCAAAGGAGGCAACACCAAGCACATTGCGCCGAAATTTTTCTTTTCACATCAACAACAAGAGCATAAGAAGATTGAAGTCACGCAAATCCGTTCGCAAGACAATCTGGCCGACCTCTTCACCAAATCACTGCCGAAGACGACGTTTCAGAAGCTTGTTCATGGAATTGGTATGCGTAAACTTTCTGAGTTGTAACTTTGCTATTTCTCTTTAGAATTATGTCAAACTTAGGGGGAGTATCCTGTAGATACTTGCTTGTACTCTTTTTCACTACGATTAGGAGCATTTTTCCCATTGGGTTTTTGCTACCTAACTAGGTTTTAATGAGGCACCCACCTTGGGCTGGTCATATCCCTGATGACGTTATCTAGACTTTTCTTTTGACTTTGCATTTCTCACACATTTTTCCTTAGACTGTGGATTTTGTCCTTACTCGGGTTTTTGCCATAGCCTTAGGGTTTTTTAGTAAGACTTACTATTTATGCAAGTTCCTACCTTACTGAGAATAAGCGTTGTTCCTTAGAATCAGTGTCGATGAGTCGACTTCCTCAACTTTTGCATGATGCTGAATCTATCTTGAGTATTTACACACTCAAGGGGGAGTGTTGTAAACATTCCTAGTTTAAGTGTGATTGTGTAAATCCTAGATTAGATTTGATTCTAGTTATCATTTCCTATTACAACTTGTATTACTTGGGGAAGAAGTAATATCTTATCTCCTTTTATTACTATAAATAAAGGCACAAGGACTGGGGAAATAACACACAATTCCTCAAGCCTATTCTCCAATCTCTCTCTTCCCTTTGCCGCACCTCTCTCTCCTGGTCAGATAAAATAGGCCACAGCAGTTTAAAATTATGTTCTTTTGCATTTTCTATAGTATTTTGAACAATGTATTAGTGCTTGTGATCAAATCGTTTACATTAAATTGTGTTGCTAGAGGTGAATCTTAAAATAGTGTACTTATAATAGTCGACATAGAGTTCTTTTAGGATATAAAATCCGTATTAAACAGGAAGAATCCAAGAGGATATCTAAGAGGAGATATTGCATCATAAGAGTGTGATTACTTGGGCCGCGCACTAATCTCCAGATTGTAAGAATCTCCATGAATATAGAAAACTTATATGATTGTTAATTAGATCAGGCTTCCGTATCTTGTTGAACAAGAATTGTCAATCTTAGCAAAGTCAGGGGACCTCGCCTAACTTTCCAGAACACAAGATAATAGTTGCATAGCTGGTCCATTTGTGCAGCTCAGTTTGATCAGAGCTGTTGAGTCTATTGACCAAACTTCTGAGATATTGTATTTCGATCCGTCTTTAGCGGCCCTACAAATCATGGTCTCACAATTACTCTTAACTATGTATTTGAATGGGTTCTTGAGGATGAATAGTTATCCAAAGACCATACTTGTCAGAGTAAATCGGAATGCATACCGTTTAATTTCTTTTAACACGTGGCAATCTAACCTCGTTACTGTTGCATGGTAATTGAGGTGTTCCGAATTTAGACGTGGGGCCTCGAAAGTTGTGACTTTAAGACGACAATGATGAAAAAAATTCACCTATCGCACACACGAGGAGCGATGGGCTGCTTTTCGCCATCTCCAAGTAATTCCGGCTATCAGACAATAGATGTCAACGCAAAAACTCTTTGGATTCAATGCTAAGATTACTCATAAAATCTTCTATAAGTATCACATGTTCACTTCTACTCCTTCTAAATCTTCTTTTTCATATTTTTGATCAAAACATGATTTTTCTCAATATTTTTCATGCTTCACCGCTTGAACCCATCCCTCACTTTGAGTCTTTAATGATTAGGATACATAGCCAAGAAATTAGCAATACTCGTATGCGTTGCTATGAGGAATTATTTAATGGAATAAGGATGATCAACAACCCTTTAAGGGTGAATTCATTTCCCTTATCAAGTTTCCCTTTCTTAGCTTCATACTATGCTCCTTAGACTAAAGAGACATCCTCCTCATAATCTTTGCATGTGGTTTAACTTGAGCAGAGTGTCGAGATTCTTGAGCAGGTTCTTCTTCATTGAAGCCCTCTCGGCATCCTCTTAAAGTGAGCTAGGCAAGCTACAACAACAAGGATCTCTATTAGAAAATAATGGATTAGAGAAATTTTGCGTCTGGGGTGAGGGATTGTCTCCCCCTTAATTGTACTCCTTTTGCCCTGTTTATGGGACTTTGATTATTCTATCTAAGAAAAGCATGATCACACATTTTTGCTAAGTGTTATTTACTCAAGTCATTGATCTTGTTAGGGTAAAATACTTAGGACATTTCGTCCTCTACTTTCTTATCATAGAATAAAGTTTAATCGAACAATTTTTCAAAGTAAACCAACTTCGGAGTTTGAGTCGTGGAGTTAAACACGATTAAGCTTGTATGCCTATGACAGAACTCTAGGCCCACCTTGATAACATTGCAACAAAAAATGCTATCTCCTAAGCTTAGTGTTTACAAAAATTTTGACTGTGATAATTGGATTACCACCCTATTCGGACTGCAAGTCTAAGACCCATGAAAAATCTTTTTACTCTAAGACTTGCTTTTGATGCATTGATCGGATTAAGGATGAGAAAGTATGATTCGTGTCCAAATGGTCTCCAGATCTTAATGTTAATCCGACATGTTCAGATTACCTTGCTGGCTAAGTAAGAATAATTGCTAAAACTTGCAGAAGATTAATAAGTATTTATGAGAGGTTATTGTTCGGTTACCAAGCATATTATTGGAAATAGTTTAATTCAACTAATCAAATACGCGGTGAAAAGTGATAATAAAAACATACAATATGTTATGCCAATTATATATTTGGTTCATTGTAATTGATCAAGCAACAAACAAAGAAGTAGAAGAGATTAACCTACTTGAATATCTAGCCATGTGCATAACACATGATTGGATCATCCCTATGCTTGCAATCTTCCTCTTCATGATTGATCACGCGAAACTCCCCAGCTGTTGAATCTCTAAGAGCATTCAAATCTAGCAATCTATGATAGAGTGATTAATTTAAATGTGCGAACAATATCTCTCACTTGGATTAGTATAAAATGGGCGGCACTAAGGTGTCTTGGCATAGGGTTTTCTCTCTCTTTTATTTGAGGGAGAAAACTGAACAACTTTTGCATTGCGAACATTGAGAGAACACATGGAGTATTTATTGTAGCACCCCCTTAGGGTTTGGCGGTTAGATTTTATCCCACACTCCAATCCCACTCACTTACCCACTTTGGATTTATGACTTGGACCATGATGAATCTCATGTTAAAGGAAAATCACGAACAGTCATCTATGATCACCATGATGAATCTCATGTTAAAGGATTTCTTACCAATATAGCTTGATCAACAGTTACTCTGGCCAGAGATTTCCAAGATGAATCTTCAAGTGGCTTCGAGGCATATCTCATTCTATCAAACAATTATCAGAAGGTGATAGATTCCTTATTACACATTCATGTACCTTCATACTTACTCATATGAACCCGAATATCACACTATCGGGCTATGCAATCTCATTAAGGGCTTTAAGGAAAATCAAAGGTCATATCTACAAATATAAGATACCTATGATGTTTTAAGAGTAAGAATTATTTGGATACTACAACCAGAAGTTTTGTAACGTTATCTATACGTTTAAGCTTATCGGATGGTCAGTTTTTCAATGAACTTGTCCAACAACCAAGCACATGTATATCTATCACATGTCCAACATGCGTAGCATGAGACCATTCTAACCTTAAATGCTATGGACTCATCTATAGTATATTATCATGATAATATAAAGCCAAACTCATGAATGAATAAAACTTATCCTTTTATTAATTAATTTATATGGAGTTATTACATAAAATGGCTTTTAGGGCCTAACTTCAATAATCTCCCACTTGCACTAAAGCCAGTGATGCCAATGAGGCACACCCACACTATCTAAATGTCAATCAAGCTGCTTTTATGTCATCGCCTTAGTGTACGTGTCAACTACATTTTCTGCAGTGTCAACTCTTTGTTGGAAAATATAATGTAAAGTGTGACATGTTAGTTTCATTATCCACTTATATTATAACAAGTAGTATACCATTTTATCTCTAGAGACATAAATAAAAAAAAAAAAAAAAAAAAAAAAAAGAGGGAAATTAGCTATAATAGAAAGAATTCAAAGTTTGGTTGCTGAGATAGAAAGAAATATACGAGAGATATAAACAAAAGACATGAATGATAGGGGCGGAAAGATGAAGTGTCTAAAGTACCCATATATAAAAATGATATATTGAGATAGCATAGATATTATCGATACGATGTCCATATAATATTGATATAGTATATAGCTATTGTTGATAAGATGCCTTATATTAGCTTAATAAAGACATTTTTCAATGATATTGCTGATATATTTTGAACACACTGCATGTTTATATGTTCACACAATATTGTTGATAATATTACTATCGATAGTTGCCAACTGGAATTATATGTTGCTGATATCTCCTGAATATTTCCCCAAAATTCTTCTATAACCTTTGTCTTCTTCATCTTCATCCCATACATTTCTCGAGCACCTCCCATCTTTCATCATCATCCATGGTTACCAATAACGAATATCTCTACCCTAACAAACCAATTTCCTAATTAACATATTGTAAATTTCAAGAGGACAACTGCCGTCGGGAGACATAAAAAAATATATCAAGTCCTCCACTTAAATACTCGATACTTACAAAATCTCTCATCTTCCTCTATTTTCATCTCTGATTATCTGGTCCCCTCCTCCCCATATCATACCACCTCAAACCTCACCTTCTCCCTCACCCAATACAACCCCAACCCCCACCTCATTATTCAGCCCTACCCCATTCCTTTCACTCAATGTGGAAGCCAACTTACCTCGTCCATCCTCCCTCACCAACGTCGCCGTACAAACCCAACTAACCTTTTTTTTTTTTCTCTATTTTTTAGTTTTTAGTTTTCTATTCAGTTTTTGCAAGGTGAAATTACTTTGTCATCTCCATATTTGACAGAAAAACTAACAAAATTAATAGATGGATTAACTAAGCGGCACTGGTAGAATTCCTTTGCGTACTAAGTTCGTTCTTTATTAAGAAAGGGTAATTTTTATAAGAGAAAATTGGATCATTAGTACATAGACATTGGCCCAGTTGGAGTTTTGACCACTGTACTAAAAATCTATTGATATTGATCTATGAAATTGTTAATAATGTTGATCAACAATCTATTTGGGTAACACAATTAGAACTTTCAAGATTCGGTGTTAGGATATCCTCCAGGGGGTCATCTGTCCCATCCCCACTTTCTAAAAACTAAAGATTTAAATGGACAAGTAAGGGATGAAAGTTCATACGAAATTACACAAAATGACCATTGCTCCATATTGTGATAATTCCAAGGATACGAGTTTTAGTTTAATGACCAAAGCTCAAATTCGACTAAAGTTCAAAGACCAATGCTCTAATTTTGTCTTTGGATAACTTATTTGTTACATGTCAATTCTTTTTGCTGTTAGATACAATAATAATGAGGTTATATCCAACCGATCATAAAGTTCAGAGTCAAATTTATACTCGACTTTAAATTTGACTATCTGTCTTCAGTGCACCAAAATAGCTAGGGTAATATTTGACTTTTGAGTTATATGCAAATTCATATTTAGCTTTAGATAAAACTCTAGCGTTAGGCTATTTCCAATGAATTGGAAAAGTTAAATAAAAAAGTTATAGTTGAGTCAATTCGTCTCAAAAGTATCTATTAAGGTGGGGGTCATATATGACTTTTAAGTTGACGTAAAACTTCTTATTTACAAATGAAAAGGAATACATCTAGACTATAATACTAAATAACAATACAACTCAATTTTCTTAAAAAAAATTCAAAAATTATCTTACTTTAGATTCTAGAAATGATTCATTTAGACTCATAAGCCCACAACTATTTTTTGGGCTCCAAAAAATACCTCATTCTTCATTCTTGTATTTCATAAGATGGAGCCCAATTTTCTAAACCCTAAAAATAAAGACCAGTTAAAGAATACTTTTTTTTTTTGAGCAAAACATATTATCTACACTAAGAGGGTGGGGAAGTGAATTAAACCTCACAATGTGCTAGCAATAATGTGGTTCAAATTCGCCTTTAGCAAAAATCGAACCTAAAGCCTATTACTTACAAGTGAAGATGAATACCAGTATAATGTAGTACTAAGATGCGACTAGTTAAGAAATAGATATGAGGAGATTCAAAGTTTGAGCATAATAGAACACACTTCGCATCAAGGTTTAGGAAAATAGTTGAGTCATGTCTTTGGTGGCAAGCCTTTGCCCTTGATTGCCGGTCAAAAGATAAAACTCATCTTCGAAATTGTTTTTCATACTTGGGCTATGTTGTAAATGACTTTGAGCTCATTGGACGTGATGGGTTTCTTATTCTTCTTCTTCGGCTTGCTAGTAATTATTCTGCTCTTCAAAAAATTTGTATCAAAACTTAAAAAGATACTTAAAAAAGAAAGATATAGGGTAAATTACATAAAACTACCTCAATTATTAGTCTCACGACACTATCATACCTCATCTTTTAAAATTGATAATGTCATACCCATCTTTAGAATTTAATCCAATGTTATACCTTCAGTTAGCCTGGCCAAGAATTTGTCAGTTAAATGCTGACGTGGCTTCTATTAAAATATTAAAAAAAAAATCATTTAATATTTTTTAAATATTAAATTAATAAAGAAAAGTAAAAAAAAACACAAAAACAAAACAAAATCTCAGTTCGTCCCTTCCCCTCTCCCCCATCTCTCTCTCTCCTCCCTCATCTTCATCTTCTTCCCCCTACCTGCAACCCAAAAAAAAAACCATCATCATCTTCCCCGACCCCCTTCCCTGCAACCCACCCCTTTCTTCCCCCTCCCGTCTTCCCTAAACCCTCCGCACCCGCCCATCTTCCCCGACCCCCTTCCTTGCAACCCAGAAAAAAAAAAAAAAAAAAAAAAAAAAACCCCAGATCCCGTCTACCCTGGCGAAGGCCAATTCCGCGGGTGGAGAACCTGGGCGAGGAAAAAATGAGGGGAATGGGTGTGGATTTAAGGAGTGAGGTGTGTAGAGGAGGGTGTGAGGGTGGGTGGGAGGTTGGGTGTGGAGGGTGGGTGCGAGGGTGGGTGCGGGGAGAAGACGAACTGGGAAGAAGATGAAGATGGGAGAGAAGAGAGAGAGACATGGAGGGGAGGGGGGAAGGGACGAACAGAGGTTTTGGCTTTTTTTTTTTTTTTTAACTTTTCTTTATTATTTTAATATTTAAAAAATATTAAATGATTTTTTTTAGTTTTTTAATATTTTATTAATTTTTTAATAGAAAGTCGGCTCTGGATCAAGCCACGTCAGCATTTAACTGACAAATTCACGGCCAGGCTAACAGAAGGTATAACATTGGACCAAATTCTAAAGATGGGGTATGACATTGTTAATTTTAAAAGATGGGGTATGACATTGTTAATTTTAAAAGATGGGGTATGATAGTGTCGTGAGACCAATAGTTGAGGTAGTTTTGTGTAATTTACCCAAAGATATATAATTGTCTTGAATTCAACACATGTAGTCGACGAAATTCGAGCTCAACACATCCTTTATGAAGGAAACCGGTTGAAAGAACATATTGCACATCTTTTGGCTTTGTAAAGTCGCCTAAACCATCCTCTAAGCTCTTTTATAGGAATGTTTTTGGGTTGCATAAACCATCATTTGTACCTTGCTAATGTCTCCCGAATTTCATTACCCAATATGTCTCTTAGGTTCATCTATCTAATGTTTTGTCGGCCTTTTTGTTTCCATTGGTAGTGGCACTTGAAAAGCACTAAAATAATGAGCTTCTAGATTAACAGCACGTCGCTTTTGGTGTCTTATATTGTGGAGAACGTTTTGATGGGTTCCTTTGAAAATGTTGGTACTAGAGAATCATTGACGTTTAAGGCACAATACCACCACCAGTCGTGTTCTAATTTTTTTTTTTTTATGGATGAACTCTAAATCATGATTTCATAGCAATTGAAGATTATTTAATTAGTAAGAGTAAGATGTTAATTTTAATTAAGTTGAATATTGATTGTTTAACTTTGTATGAATATATTGTCTAAAGAATTATTTTTTAAAATAAAAAAAGGTCATTTTATTAGATCCGCACAGAACCCTAAAATGTCAGAGACGGCCTTGACCACCACCACAACCCTTTTATTGTCCACGGGGTGGATATTGGATATATCATATAAGTCTCCACCTTGAGCCTATGCTTTATTGTTTTATTTATTTATACCAACTTAAATAACTCACAAATGTCACTTAATACTACGGTCCAGTGGTATTCCTCTTCAATGGTAAGTGAGAGGTCTTAGGTTCGATTATCGCCAAAGGCGAGTTTGAACCACATTATTGCTTGAGGCTAAACTCACCATCTCCCTCTTAACGTAAATAATATCGTTTGTTAAAAAAAAACTCACAAATAATCCCATTATTTGGAAAGAGATCCTCTCCGGATTTCTCCCTCTAAAGTCTAGGGATCAAGTGATCTGGACTTTTAAAATTTGATCCAACGACTAAAAATTACTATTTTTTTTTTTAAAAAAAGTAGGGTAAATTACATAGTAAACCCTCAGGTTTGAGGTCTATTACAATCTCATACAACATCTTTAAAAAGTTTCAATTTCATACATCAACTATCATTTTATTTCAAAACAATACCTCCGTTAGATTTTCCATCCATTAATCTGTTAAGTGATGATGTGGCTGCCACATGTGTGCCACGTGGCAAAAAATAATATTTTTTTTAAAATTGGGTTAATATTATAATATTTTTAATGCATAAAAAATTATTTTTTATGCCACGTGGCAGCCACATCAGCACAAATGTGGCAGCCACGTCAGCACTTAACAGATTAATAGATGGAAAATGTAACGGTTGTATGAAATTGAAATAAAATGATAGTTGATGTATGAAATTGAAACTTTTTAAAGATGTTGTATGGGGTTGTAATAGACCTCAAACCTGAGGGTTTACTATGTAATTTACCCAAAAAAGTACTATTTTTTGTTCATCCCTCATAGTGCATTAGGTCGGTCTCTTTCCCTCCGAGAATAATCATAATTAAATGGGTGAAAGGAAAGAAGGGCTCACTTTCTGTCTTACCAGAAAACAAACCAGAGGGTAAGTTGAAAATGGCGTTTTCAAACGAGAGATTTTTTAATGTGTTCGGAACACGGCGCAGAACATTACATGTCATTGACAATTGGAGTTGCAGGGACACTTGAAAAGAATAAAAAAATGTTTTCCACCAATTGTATAATAACATGTGGTATTTCACTCCATGTTCCGGGCACACTGAAAAGTTTTGCGTTTCACAGGCGAAATTTAGCCGCATGGCCTAAAACAAATGCCTCTTCATCTTCCCATCTCGTTCTTCCGGCCCCAATCTATATAACCGTATCTCTTCCTCTCTCACTCTTCTCCCATAGTCTCTCCCTCTCTCCCTCTCTCTGAAGGAGAAAGAAGCTAGAGGGAAGAAGCCACAAGAAGAAAATAAGGAAAGAAAAGAGACGGAATAAGTGGCGGGGTCCAGCTTTGGGCAAGCAAAGTCGTCTCATCAGTAATGGCACAAGACATAGAAGACAAGGACTACTTGTTTCTCCACCACCATTGCCCAATATTTCAAGTGCATTGACCAAAATGCCCTACCCTACATATGAAGACATTCCATTGATCCATTGGGGCATGATCAGAGGTCACTTTCAAACAAATCCCAAGAAGGAAGAAGTGGTGGATCAATTAATGCAACTGATCTCTTACAGGTTGGGTAGAAAGAGTACCAACTCAAACAACACCATTCCTTGCTAGAAATTTTAGAGGCAGACAGGATGGAGCCAGGCAATTCTAATTACAGTTTTCTCATGTATTTTCTATTTGGTAGATTCCAAAGTAATTCTACATATTATTATTGTTTAAGATTTATAGATACATATACCAACTAGCCTTCAATTCTTTCTGTGTGATTCTTCTGACTTTGCTGAATCTAAAGGAGGTGAAGAAGGGAATAAGATGGTTAAAGGGTTCGTTGGTTCGTCATAGTCTTCATGGGGGAAAAGTTCATGGAAGGAATAAACAATTTATAATCAAGGGATCTGGTTTAGTTCAGTATCTAATCTGATTTTTTTTTTTCTCTTTTATTGTAATGATGATCGATATATGCTGCTGCTGCTGCTGCTTTTACTTTTTTTGCATTCTCTTTCTGATATTCACTTGAATTTCATCTGTTTAAATATATATGTATATGTAGTTAGATGTACTGGATTTATGTAATGAACTAGAGGCTCCTATTGCTACCTAACAAATTAAGTCATGATTTTCTTATCATCCAAGTCATTATTGTGCGTTGATTAATTGTAATTAGATGATTGTGTGATCAGTTTGTTGGTTTTCTTGTAGATGACATTTTGTAGTATTTAGTACGTATATATGATCTATCTGATTGCAAGGATCAATATTCCAGACTAGAAAATTTCCAGAATCCCTCTACCTCCCTCCACCGGCTAGTATAGTTCCGAATTGAATGCAATATTTTTTGGGAGTAAAGGTTTTGTTGCGGCTACCAACTTATTTCAGCGTCTAGTACGTACATATAGATCGTTCGTCGTTGTTATTGTCAATATTTATGTTTCAGATGAATCAAATATCAAGTAAATTATACATACTCGATACTGTAGATTGGTATTCAGTACAGTGATTGAATTACAGTCCAATTTAGACTCAGTAGCCTTGGCACTGCAATATGTCTGCACAGGATCGGTTTAACTTTTTGAAAATGAAGTTAACCTCGCCGACACTTTTGGGATTGTATTTCTGTAGAATGGATATTGTGCAAGTGTAAAATGCATAATTCAAGGTTTTTTTTTTTTACCTGCATCTCATGTGCTTTATAATAGGTTATATATTTTTCATGGGAGAATTTTATTTGATGATATTCATATATACTACAGTTTTGTATAACGTAGGGTACCATTGAAAACTGGGAAAATATATAGTTTGCTTCCCAGCTCCTTCGTTTGTTCAAATATTTCTGCTGTCTACATATATGTTGGTGTTTATTATAGGGTTCTTGATTCTTTCAAGTATTTCAGAATTGAAAGTAACCATCAATTGTTGAGACTTTGTTACTTATTTTGAGGAATAATATATATATTATTCATATGCTTGCTCTATTACAGCCGTGTGTTCTAGGGCAGTGCGTATATGTTTTCTTGTCTGGCTTCTTTCTGTCATGTTGTATATATTTCAGGGAATCCACGGTCAAGAAATGCGGCAATTTCCAATAATATTTTGCGTACGGTGATATGAATAAACCATTTTTCTTTAAAAATAAGATAATTGGTAGCAAGCTATATTCATTATTTTCGAGTCAGAGAGGTTATGGAGAATTTCATCTGTCTATAGCCTCAATCAATCATTTGCATGTATGAGTATTTTTTTTTTGGAAATCAGATATATAAAACTGGGCAAAGATGCCAGAGAGAAACAGAGAAGCCTACTAGGGGGCCAACAAATACAACAAAGAAGAGATGAGGAAGGAGGTAACAAATTTAGACGCCACACCTAATGCTAAAGCGTCCCTCCTTACTCAACCAAAAGACTTAGTGAGGGCAAGGAAGTCCATCATTACACAAAACATTAACCAGGGAGGATGGGGGTCGGTCTACCCAAATTAGATCACAAACCTCCTTACAACGCCGCGAGGCCAAAAGGTCCGCTGCCATATTGGCTGATCTTGGAACCCAAGACCAGCGGCACTCTTGAAAACCACTTCCCAGCCGAATACATCTAGTAATGATTGGAAAGGCTTCCTAATTGCCATTCCTTATGCCATCTTTCAAGCAACTAATAGACTCCAACGAATCCGATTCCACCACAATTAAATCCCATCCTCTATTGACACCCAGTTTGCACCCCTGCATAATGGCTTTCGCCTCCATCATAGAAACACTGGAGGCATTTTCTTTGAACCTGCAAGCTGCCAAGAACCTTCCTTGCTCATCTCTAGCAACAGCACTCGTAAAACCCATTCCATCAGAGGCACACCAACTGGCATCAACATTAATCTTTACAAAACCCGACATAGGAGAAACCCATAAAACATCATCGACAACCACCCTGGAGATGGGAGCAGCCGGCGATAGGTTGCGGGACCAGGCGTCCCTGTAGGAGGACGTAGAGCGACTAATGGCAGCTAGGACCTGAGAGGGGCAGATAGATTGTTGATAAAATTCGTCATTTTATGTGTTTTTGCTATTTCTCAAGACAATCTATATATGTACGAACATCAACAAGGACATGCTTGCATAAACATCAGGAAACTAACTCCACTTTTAACATAAAGGTACGTGAAATTCTAACTTAAATATGCAATATGGAAAGTTGATCAAACTATCCCCCTGGATAAAAACAAAACCCTTTTTTTTTTCTTATTGAGGAAGCCCTCTCTCTCGACGGAACGAGGCGAATTATTTTTTATTTTTTTTTAAGATACAAGACTCTGCATCTACAGTTTCTAATGATTTTATTGGTCATTATAAATTTTGAGTTTTCCTAAAGACGATTAAGACGATAGGATGCCAATAATCATTTAATCTAGCAGCAGTAAATTTGTATCTATTATAAGAGGTTTACGATTCAAATTTTATGGACCAAAAATTGTTGAATTAAAAAGAAAAAGACGGACAAGTAATTGATTGCTTTTGTAATTAGGGTCTTTTTTTCTAATTCAGTGTATTTTGGGTTCAAACCCTTTACTCCTTATTAGTGTAGAATATAATACTTTATACTGAAAATATGATGAATGAAATTAATATAAGCATGAACCTTAGTGTTCCGACAAAAATAAAGAAACCTTAGTACAATTAAGCAAGTGTAATTTGGACCTTTCCGCAGGGCCTCAGAGACCAACGCTACAAATGTTGGCCCAAATTTTGTTTCGGAAGTCATTCCCCGAATCTTTTGCTGTAAGGGAATTGAACTGTTGTTTTGTTTGTGTGAGAGTGTCCGGCCACAAACAAGAACAAACAACCGTAGTTAACCCAAAATACCGGCGTGGTACCGATCAAGGGCTCTCCGACAGTTTTGTATAATTCTTAGAACTCAAGCAATGGACAAGAGAGTAAAGTATGCATTATAGCTTTACCATATATGAGACCTAGATGAAGATATTTATACTAGTTCAGAGAGACCCTTTTTGGGTATAGAATTTGTAATAATCGGGAGAATTCTAAAGGATATTTAGTATGAGATATTGCTCCCTTTTAGGATTGTGATTACTTGCAACGTATGAAAATCCCTAGATTGTAGGAATATCCAAGAAAATAGAAAACCATTACGATCCCAAGTCATACCAGATTTCCATATCTTATAGAATAAGATCTCAACTAAGTCTGCAGGCCTTGCCTACCATTCCAAATCTCAACAGGGTGTAGTGGTACCATTGGTCCGTTTAGGTAGCTTAGTCTGATTCGGAGCCGTTAAGTCCATGACTAGACTTATGAGCACTTGTATTTCGATCCACTTCACTCCGGGCCTTACTGTTCGAAATTCCTTGACCCCTGTCAATCCAGTTTGGTTACCAATGCTAGGTAATGGAGACGTTTGATCTTGACAGTCGTGCAAAAGACAATAATGACAATGAGCCAGCACATCGCGAGTGCACGAAGCCTGAAAGGCTACTTTTTATGTTCTGAGAGAGATTTTTCAGTGTGATCGGTACACGGAGTGGTACACCACGTGTCATTATACAAATGGTGGGATATGTGTGTTAAAAAGTTAATAACTTAAAAAATAAAAATGTTCACCACTTTTATAAAAATACATGGTGTACCACTCGTGTTCCGGTCACAATGAAAAATTTCTCATGTTCTGAGAGCTTATACCCGTCGGATTTGTGAATCTCAAGATGAATTGTTCAAAATCAAACGGCTACATGATTCCAAAGAATTCTCTCTAAATATCTCACCTTCTCTCTCATTTCGCTCCACCGCGTCCAAGTTTTCTAAATACTTTCTGTGCAAATAGCTCTGAAAATTCCCAAATCCTTTCGAATCTTAAAATTTTCGTCTTTCTCTTCATTTGTTTGACGAAAATAATGGCCTTTTTCCAGCATTCAACCAACTCTAGTAGCCAACTATTATACCTTATATTTTCCACCATTGCCCAAAGTTTGCAGGCGAAGAGGACTGCAAGGCCTTCGCTAGATAGAGGCGACATTTACTCAACGGTTGCATACTCTGGTAGGAAGCTTGTGAATGTGTGGAGTCCCATAATTTCTGAATTTCATATATTTTTCCTGACGTGCTCTTTTGATTAAACTTTTAGACTTCTCTTTTATGGGTTTATATCACAAATGGTCCCTGAAATTGACCTCATCAATCATGATGGTCCCTGAAATTGAAAATCGATCAATGTAGTCCCTGAATTTTAACTCGCGAATCAATGTGGTCCTTCTGTTAGTGTTCCGTCCAAATTAACTTTAAAAAAAAGTTAGAGAACCAATTTTTCATGGTAAAATGATAAAAAATAACCCTGTTACTTATAATTTTACTTACTACCTCTCTTTTCTTTTTTCCATCTTCACTTTTCTCTCCATTTTTTCATGGATTTGGTGCTAAAACTAAAATAAAAACAAAAAAAAAGTGGTTCTCTAACCTTTTTTTGGTCATTTTACCATGAAAAATTGGTTCTCTAACCTTTTTTTAGTGTTAATTTGGACGGAACACTAACAGAAAGACCACATTGATTCGCGAGTTAAAATTCAGGGACTACATTGATCGATTTTCAATTTCAGGGACCATCATGATTGATGGGGTCAATTTCAGGGACCATTTGTGATATAAACCCCTCTTTTATTTAGTCTTGCTTGAAGGGGGAACATTTTTTATTTAGCTTAGGTTAGCTAAGTTTAGATTGAAACTATTTGACTATGAACCTTATACAAATTTTATTAGCCCATTTGGGATAGGAAAGTGCGGACAAAGGTTTTTCTTGGAGTGGTGTATGTATGCCGACTAACAGAATGTTTGGTTTCGGTTTCGAGTCACAAACACGTGTTGACCGCATGTTAAATCAAGGACACCTCCTAATACTAGGATTGACACCTTTGCTCAGTAGGTTTGACACCTCCTGTTTGCATGGAATACTACCATCAAATAGTGACAACTAGCCAACGGATAAAGGTAATCAAAACTAACATCTATTTATCAAGCCTAGTAAAATCCAACAAGCACAAAGTACTAACGTAGCTGTTGACCAAAAGAACCTAAGGACACTAATCTAATCCTTAGTTGTTTGGTAAAAGTTATAGCTTAGGTGTTAGCATTTGAGGTTGAGATCTTGTGACTATTGAAGTCTAGGTTGTGACTAATCAAGCCTATTAGCTAACGTGGCTTGTTGGAGTAGCATTTGAGGTGAAATCTTTAACCAATGAGAACAAATTCTTGCCGCCTGATTCATGGTATAAATAGGAGCAATGCTCCATTTGTAATTCTTCTTCTTGCAACATGCAATACGTACCTTACAAAGAAAGTGAGTAAGAGAGTGTTAAAAGGGATAAGCAAAAGGAGTACTCGTGGAGTAAGAAGTGAGGATTCGAGGTAGGGGAATTTGGGGAATTAATTGATTACTTTTGTTACTTGTATTACGTGAAATATTGTTATGTGAACTTGAGATATATTCAACTATTGACTTAAATGTGATTTTTTATGTGGTATATTATTTCTGACATGATCATTATCATGTGTTAAGGAAGTAAAGGAGTTATTTATATTGTGGGAAAATGTGGAAATTAGCTTTTGTGTAGTTGAGTCTGTTCATTGTGAAACCAGTTCCAGGCGAGCCCGATGTGCACAGTAGACTAGGATATCGACGGGAATTGTCGATGTGGGTGATTTGGGCTGGAGATCAATGAATCAGACAAGATGACTAGCAAAAGGGGTTATGAACTTGGGCCAGATGATGGGGGTTATACTATGTATTAAAGCATTCAGGACCACAGTGGTAAAATGCATGGTATAGGACATGCAGGTCTGGTTGTTTTAATATATAGTTTAACGGGTGGGGTAGAAAAAGTAGTATTGTTTGTGCATTACATTACTCATTAAACATTTATAACATTAATAATACTAATCACTTGAGACTCTGGGCCCCTACTGAGCTTTTAGCTCACCCCTTAATAGTTGTATTTCAGGAGCTGAGACAGGAATCTAGTGGCTGACTCGGAAGAAAGAGAATGCTTATAAATAGTTTTAAGCTTTTTAAGGAGTTGTTGTCGTTTCTTTTATGTATAATGACTATGTAAATTATTTTGTTTAATGAAATGTTTGAGTTCAATACAGTCACCTGTTATTACCTTTAAGTTACCCTTTTTAATTCATGCTCTATAAAAAAAAATTAAAAAAAAAAGAATAATTAAATTTAGGGCGTGACAGAATGTATCCATGCTCTACTACCTAATTTGTCAATTCTTAGACGACCATGTACCAATTTGCCCTTGGTATTTGGATATGGGACTGAGGTTCCCAATCTTGAACTTCACAAAAAAGGTTTTGGTCATCTATAATCTCATCATATGCAATTTGAAGCCACCATCGTATTGGATTATTAGTTTATTACTAGTTTTGAACTCCTCAACGAATGAGATGGGGTAGAACTCGGCATTCAAAAAATTTGCAAGTTGTACACGATCCAGCAAAGTTCGAAGTGTCTCTACTTCTTCCAAGCTTGTGCGAGTCTTCAATGGGTGACTTATATCACTAACTTGCCTAAACAAGATAAGGATTGGTATAAGAATATTCTTGTTGTCGAGGGAGAATGGGAAGGCAAGATCATCGGAGTTCGAGTCCTACACATTCCAACCAGGACCTGGTGATTGACAATAATATAAAGAAAGTTGGAGTTTGTTGCCCCTAACTTATTGACAGAGCCTTTGTAATCATTCTTGATGAGCACCAAGATCCATACTGGAATGAATCTAATGGCACCGATGTTATTGTCTTGCACTATTTTGAGTAGCCAATTACGGATCCACTCTGGATAAACGGAGTTGGAGAAGAAAGGGGTGTGGTGCATTGAGAAACCCAAGAAAAAGAATAAGAAGTCCGATGAAGCAGTTTAAAAAAAAAAAAAAAAAGCCCAGCAACAAGGCTTCACGCAAAAGAAAGTATGCTAATGAGTGAGGTTCTAAGTCTTTATTTGAGGAAAGTTGAAAAATATACCATCGTTGGAGAGATGACTCTGGACAAAGTAAGAGCTCTCGTAGTGGTGATGCTCAGTGTCTAAGCTATTGAATAAAGATGAGAAAGAAGAGAAGAGAAAGAAACACCAGCCAATGATTGCGAATGACTCCTAGAGATCCAGGATGAATCCGCTAAATGAGAGCATGGGAGAGAAGAGTGAAGGAAAATTTGTGAAAAACATGTTCATTTGAGCAACATCTATGGCATGCAATTAACAATTAAAGGCGGAATCATGCTTGTATGCACTCAAAACAAAACATTACCCATGAAATTCAAAGCCTAGTAGAAATGGTGAACCAAGACTCAACTCAAGATCTAAGAAAAAGAGTTGAGAAACTTTATACCTTTGAAGTACCTCTTTGCTTAGCAAAGGTTAATCACCCATGTGAGGGCCTTCTTCCTTTGTCACCTTGCTCCTTGGCTCCATGGATGAAGGTGGAAGAACTTTGCTTCTTGGATCCATGCCTTCTTGGATGTGGATGGAGGAATAGGTTTCTCCAAAAGTCACCAAAGTTGGAGACCTCTAAGTTTCGACACCAAGGATGGTTGAGGAAGAAGATGAGTGGCCATGGAGGAGTTAGATGCTAGTAAACTCCCCATGGTGGCCGGCCTCCCTAGAGAGAAAGAGAGAGCCAAAAACTCTCATCTTTCCTCAAAGAAAACCCTAATGAAGAAAAAGCTATAAAGTCATATTTATACCTCCCTTCATTGGAGTGGCAAACTTGTAATAAGTCCAAAACCCACTCCCTCTCTAATCATGGCCGGCCTCCCTATTGTTAGTGGGTTAATTGCCCATTTTGTTTTAGTTGTCACACAACTTAAACATTATGTGCCTTGTGGACCAAAACCCTTTTTGTGTCCCGAAACCCAAAACTAACTTAAGGCCTAAAACGAACCTTTCGTTCTAGATTAATTAACTTTTAATTAATCCTTGCCACATACAATTAAACTATTTAATTGTCCTTACTCATCTTCATTATATCCTTCAATCATTACCTTACACGGTGTGCGATCCATTAGGTTCCTCTTAGCGAGGCAGTGGGCGATTGTTACTCTTAACGATCAATTATGAATTGAAACGTACTTTCAATTCTCCCTTAAATGATTATACATCTTTAGGGCTTCCACAAACCATGAGTGACACCTAGCAGTGTATCATGGCTACCCAAGCTAATCAGAAGAGGTGGAGAACCTATTCAGTTTAGGATTACAATGCAATACGGTCTTTCTCTAATACAATACTCTTGACCACATTGTTTGGTTTGATAGTTTATTCATGTCTACTATCCAACGTGATTCATTTACTTATATGATTACCTTGAATGTGATTTGGAACGACTTCCTCAATCTCATTCATACTCTGGCCAGAGATTCTTAATCATATCATAGAGTATTCTCCCTCAAACAGTTTGAAGGTTAGAGATCCCTTGTTGCGCATTCACTTTCCTCCATGGCTAAGTGGCTTAACCCCAACTATGTCGTGGACACCCTCTGACGGAGTGACTTTGACATAGTCAAAGATCAAGGACCTAACCACAAGACAACTGTGATGCCTCAGGTCAAATGACTACTTTGCATTATCCCAACCATGAGTTCTCATATGACATGAATATGAGAACTCCTCGTTGATCGCGTTCAGTGGACTCATTCTCTATCGAGCACCTACATGCTTGTCTTGGTGTCATTCACACCAATGACTCGAGACCTGTCACTCTCCCTAAGAGAAGACATAACACGTACTGATCTTAACGGACTGTCAATGCCCAATTGGCAATCCTATGATCAGGAACATTTAGGATATGTATACAAAAGAGAATGGTCTCATGAATCTAACTTCTTTAGATTACATTCTCCTAATAGCATATTCCTTGGACTTATCGTTTAAGCACATAACATTTATATGAGACAGCTTGAAACAATAATCTTTGCCCTTTATATTAAACTAGATTAGTTTAACATGTGAAATGTCCGTAAAGTATCATCATATGATTGGTTTTAGGGCACATTTCCAACAAAGAGAAGAGGTAGCAGAGAATTAGTAGCAGTGCGATCATGCTGCAAATCGGATGGTCATGATGCTAACTCCACCAGGAGTTAACTTGCGTTCCGACCACTATTCTAAAAATCTTCGCCTAGCACCGTCTAGGCGCTAGGCGGCTAGTCACCACCCAATTAATCCCTAGGCATTTGAAAATTAAGAAATGGTGGCTAGACCTTCTTTGGCATCTGCCTACCGTGCCTAGACTAGTCACCACCCAATTAATCCCTAGGCATTTGAAAATTAAGAAATGGTGGCTAGACCTTCTTTGGCATCTGCCTACCGTGCCTAGACTAGTCTAGGCACCCTCCTAGACTGGTCTAGGCACCCTCCTAGACTGCGACTCTCACTTAGACAGAAAATCGATAACTTTCATTTTAGATTTTATTTTTGTTTAATAAATTGTAAGAGACTTATTGAACAATTGGATGAACACTCATTACAAGCTTATTCCTCATATTTTCAGTATGTTACATTACTTTATCTATATGTCATTTTATTTTGTAATTTATGTATCCCAATGCAATTATGTATTTTTTTAAGTTTAAATAAACACTTATTTAATGCAAAATAATAAATTTACTTGAATCTGCCTAGTCCACTTAAATCCTGTCTAGGTGCTATGACTCAACCCACAGCCCAACTAGCATCAAGCGTGTTTTAGAATCTTGGTTCCTAATCCCTCGTATGTGGCAACACCAACCATTCTTGCACCAACTCTCTAAAGGTAACAATTTCTAAACACAACTCCGCTGCAGTTCTCATGGCACCTGTTTTTTTTAATGAGGCCCTAATTATTAGAGATGCAAGCTCTTCTGCTGCTAACATAGCTGGAGTTAAGCAGTCGGAACAACCACCACTTTTCTTAAAACCGATGTGGAATACGCGGCCACTTCCGGCGAATTCCTGCGGACTTGATAATGTAAAGCATGCCCAAGCCATTATTCGTGCAGCAATAGCTCCAGCGGAGAAACTGAAAATACAAACAATGAAAATAAACAAAAGAAATTCAAACATGGTAAAAGGCTGAAGAAAACTCCACCATGTTCTTTACAAACCAGTTTTCCTGTTCAACTTCCATAAATCCCATCTCAAGCAATTTCACTCTTATTTGGTTTTCAATCACATCTAGATCTAATGTGTGCAGGACAATTACACCTATCCTAGAAATCATGCAAAAACAAAAAAAAAAAGGAAGAGAAAATCGACGAAATTCGCTGAAGGTTTAATCTGAATTGGTGTGTTGTTAAACCCCACCCCCATTTTTAATTAAAAATGATTTTTGGACTTTAATTGGTGAGCCGGGTGGGAACCCTTTCTATTTTTGGTTTTCGGTCTCTCTCCTCTCTTTCAGTTTTCTCTCTCTCTCTTCCCTCTCTCAGACCTCTCCTTCTCTCCTCACTTCCCCATGCTCACTCTCTCGGCTCTCTCTGCAACTCTCTCGACTCTCCCCAATGGCCAACCCATACACTCGTGCCCACACACCATCGACGACAGCAGCACCACCATCTTCTCCTCTGCTTCGCACAGTAACACCTTCACTGTGCAAGTTCCTCCTCCGGCGAGTTTCTTGAGGCTCAGACCATGGTAAGCACCTTGGACCCTTTTAGTTGTTGTTTTAGGTTTTATTGAGTGGTTTCAGAACCTTGGTGACACTCGAATGCAGGAACAACTCGGGAGGCTTTCTCCATATTTTTCGGCGGACACCCGTGGCTTCCAGGCCACTTTCCAACCACCTCTGATCCTCTTCTCGACGAATCATGGGTATAAACCTCTTCCTTTCATCTTGTACTTCACTTTCATACCTAGATCGTATCTCTAGGTTGTTAGTAATGGCGTTGACCGGAGCTAGGATGCTCTGGCCTTCTTCTCCGGCATGACCAAGCAACTAAGGCCTTCGGGCCTAAACCCATTCGAACAAGGCCCTTTGGGTCGTGCCTAAACCCAAGCCCAAGCCCCTTTTATTATTTATTTTAAATTCTAAGGGCCTTTGGGCCGTGTGTTGTTGGGGGCCTTGAGCCCAAGTTCTAAAACCCAGATCCCTAAAGCCCTAAACCCGACTAAGCCAGCCCACCTATTTAACAAAACCCTTAACCCTTTTTAATTGGGTCGGGCCTTAAGCCCTAGGCCATTAGACCCAAAACCCTTTCCCCCTTAGGCCCAAAACCCTTACCCAGATCCAAGCCCAAACCCTAGTTGGCTTTTGACCCGGGTTGACCCGGTCAACGTTGACCGTTGACCGTTGACTTTGACTTTCGACTTGACTTTTCAGATTTCGTTCGGGAACCCTCTTAGGCTAATTTCGATGTCATGGACCCGTTTCTGATGTCAGTTTTCCCAAATTAAATTGTTTGAGTAAAGTTTGACTAAGTGTACCCTTTATGTGCTTAGGGGCAATTATTGTGGCGTTCTATCTTCCCTAGTCTGCGCAGCTTTCAATGGCGAAGTACTGTGAGTGGACCCCTTCTAAAAATGCATGTTTTAATAGTATAAATGCATACATAGAAAAGCATGATTTAACAATTATGTTCTATGAAACGCTTTGAGACAACATGCTTATTAAGGCTAGTTTGAATTACTACTATTTTTCCTATAACCCATGTTCTTTTTAGGATATCTGATGGATGACGATACAATGATTAGAACATGTTTCGAACACCTCTTTATAGTATAGATGATGGATGACTTTATACTATGAAGTTGTTTTTCAATATATATGTTCAATGGTTTTGTGCTTACCTAGTGGTCCTTATTCCGCTACGAGACGTAGGGATAGATTCTAGTCCGTCTCGGGCGACGGTTTGGTGTTGGCATAGGGCCTGGAGTGTGTTTCCTCTGGCTATTTAGCACAGGGACGGGAAGCCGGCATGGGGCCTGTAGTGTGTTTTCCTCTGACTGTCTGCTCAGAGACGGGGAGCCGGCATGGGGCCTGGAGAGTTATATTGGACATTCACTAGCGATTATTATATATGACTTATGATTTGAGACATTGCACGACATGCTAGTTTTCGGAAAACCTATTTTGATCATGATATATGTGTTTTCATAAAACCTGGGGGTTAGTATGTTGATAACTGTTTTATTATATCTATATCAACTTGGTCCACTCATGTTTGTTTTGCGCCCCCTTCAGGGCATAGAATCGAGGCATACAATCCCGGCGTCAGGGCACTTCCGCATCGGCATCAGAGCACTTCCGCATCGGTATCTTCGAGTCCTCTCGGTGTAGGACCCATTCTTTTATTCATATTAATTTTATATTATTTCTTTTAGTGTTCTAGTTAGCTGTATGCTCTGAACACGTTCCTTAAATGCATAATCATTATTCTTTTATATTTATAAGTCTTATATATCCCTTGTTTTCAGCTTTTGCACTCAATAAATGACTTTCGTCACCCTCGGGTGTCGGCCAACAAGTGCCTACCCTGGTGTTCGGGGAATATTGGGGTCGGGGCGTGTCATGGGTTCTTCAATCACCATTCTGCAAGTTCACCTTTTTCATTCCATTAGCACCATAATGTTCAAGTAATCTGATTGGGTGGTTATTTTCTTCATTTTTTGCAGAATTATGAAGGACGAGGTTTTAAAGAATAACAGCAGGTTTTGCAAAATTTTGGATCAATTTTTTGGTGATTCTATTAGGCAAGGCCTGAAACTTTTCTCAATCTTTCTCTACATTATTTTTATTCCATCGAAAGGCATTCTTATTTCGATAAACCTTGCAAAGGAAAAATAAAAAAGCAAAGCGGTGATGGGAAGTGAAACATTAAGTATGAAGTTCAGTAGTTGGGCAAAGCAATGGTGGTTTGGTTTTTTTTTCTCTTTACCATTTTACATTCTGTATGTTACTTCAATTTCTTTTGTATTTTCCTATATGCATGTTTTGTTTAAATCCATCATGAATGTATGTGTGTGTGTGTGTGTTATACATCCCAATATATATGGGTCAATTGACAAATTTGCACATCGTATGCATGTCATGTGTTTGACGGGATTAGGAGTGGGATGGATTCTATTTATTCTGTCCAATACTTATACCTTCCTCAACGATTTCATATTGGAGAAAACATCCCCAGAAATGTCACTTCCAGGTACTGAATCTTCATATAAATAATTTTCTGAAATGGTATTGTTTCCCTTTACTTTCTTTATATTATTCTTTAATTTTTTGGTGATTATTTTGATCCTACTCTTCATATCAATGAATGTAATGAGATGCTTATGAGTTAATTCTTCATACACTTAATTGGTTCGCGCAGAAGATGCTTATGAGTTTATTTTCTCTCTGTTTTATGTGCTTATTTGGTTTCTACACTTCTCTTTCTATCCTTTGTAGATTTGTAAGGGAAACGTCATAAGGCGTGCCACATCTTTTTTAATTGTAATTCACCAATTTTGCTTATATATGTGTGAAGAGTTTGCCAACTGGAGTTGTAATTCATAATTTGTGATGGGAGTACAATTTCGTGAATATGAAGTGGTTGTCTTTCACTGCTTAACAATTAATGATCTCTTTGGTGCATATGTTGATTTCGCGATTGTTGGGTTAAAAAAAAAAAAAAAAAAAAAGTGTTTTGAAAGAAGAGATGCACATTAGAGCTGTACATGAAACATGAACACTTGAAAAAAAAATTAACATTATGTTTCTTTTCGGTTTTTCCTTATCTTATGCAAATTCTTATCATTTTCATTTCTTGGATATTATTGAGTTTGTAGAATTATGTAATTAAAATTTAATCATCAAAAGCCCACTTTAATTTCAAAATTGTAATTTTACTCATTACTTGATTTAAAGGATTTTAACTTTTTTTTTATGAATTTGTTTATGGTGTTTCAACCAAACATTCTGTTTGCAATAACAATTGGATAATTTAATTGAAAACTACCCGTTTCTTTGAGACATTTGGTAAAATTGAGTCAAGGGAGGGACTAAATTCAATTATGATCTCTAAATTTGACAAGAAAAAAACATTACTCTACATTCATGTATGTTCTACTAGGGCTGGTTTCGGTTTGGCGGCCGAACCAAAAGCCTTATACCAAAAATCGAACTGATAATTTTGGTACAGGAAAAAAATAATTGAAATTGAACCCATTTTTCTGTTTTACCAAAAACTGGAAAAACATAAAAAATAATAAAATAATAAAAAAAAAGGTATTCGGTTGGTTCAGGTAAACCGATGTTTGCATGTTCGTCGCCTGGCGTTGCCATCCACCGCTCAAAGATGCTAGCTATTTCTCTAGATCTGCAGCCGATTCTCGTCTGAGGTAGGTGGAGTCCCAAACCCTTCAATTAAAGTGCCAATTCGATTTACAAATCCCTAAAACTAAATTCAAAATATCACCAGAAGTCCCTAATCTTTGTAATATGCAATTAATATCTTACCTTGAACGCCAAATAGAGATCACACATATATGTGGCAAGAGAATTTGCAAACTGAGTCAAGGGAGGGACTAAGGTGTTGCGAGTTATGTATTAGTTAAAGTGTAAATAGTAGTCTGTTGTCCTATATTGACGAAGTATATATGTAATATCAATTGTAACTCCTATATATACTCCACTTTGGAAATTAATGAATATATAAGAAATTCTCAAATATTGTCATATATATTTTTGGTACTTACCATGTTTAGTTTGATATGGCATCAGAGCAGTTCGCTCTTGGTGACCTGTGTGCTTTAATTTTGTGCTCACCTTTATCGTGATTTCCTTTGTGAGGAAAAAAAAAAAAGGTGAATAGTGTCGCGCGACAGTACAGCGCCTGTGAACAGTGATCTGTTGTCGTGCATGAACAGTGCTCTGCTACAGTGTCGTAAACAATGGTCTGCTACAGTATTCTGGTAAATTATTTTCATTCCGCTGCGTATTTTTTGTGCCTTTATTGTTCGTGATTTGGTTCAATGGCTCAATATAATCATAGTGTTGTTATGCATCTTGGTGGAACAAATAAATGGATAATTGATACTGGAGCTACTGATCATGTGACTAGTGACTCTAGAGTTTTTTATGAGTTAAGTGATTATATTCATGATCCGTATATTACAAATGCAAATGGAGCAACTTCCCCTGTGAAGGGTGACGACACTATCTCTCTTACTCCGACCTTATAACTGGTTCGTGTTTTACTTGTTCCTGATGTTAACTGCAATCTTTTGTCAGTGAGAAAACTTCTTAATACCTTATCTTGTTCTGCTCACTTCTACCCTATGTATTTTTATTTTCAAGACATTCACACTCAAAAGATAATTGGTCGTGGTAAAAGAATAGGAGTTTTGTACATCTTGACTATGGAGAATACTGTTGTTCTGGTTCAAATAATCATCAAGTTTTAAGTGCTAAAGTGGATGACAGACATCAAATTTGGTTGTGGCATCGACGATTGGGACATCCATCATTCAGTTATATGAAGCATCTATTTCCTTCTTTGTTTCGCACTTGTAGTGATTCAGAGTTCAAGTGTGAAACATGTGTCATAGCTAAGAGTCATCGTGCTTTCTTTCCCGTAAGTAATTCTAAAGCTACTTTGCCATTTGATTTAATACATTCTGATGTGTGGGGTCCGGCAAAGTTACTTCTAGTGGATTCCGTTGGTTTTTTACTTTTATTGATGATTGTACTCGATTAACTTGGGTGTTCTTGATGAAGAATAAGAGTGATGTTCCTTTGCTTCTTCAAGAATTTTGTGCTATGGTGTCTACTTAGTTTCAGACCAAAGTTAAGGTCTTCAGGTCTGATAACGGAGGAGAATATGTGAATCATACTTTGGCATGTTTTTTTCGTGATATGGGTATTATTCATCAGGCGACTACTCCGTTTACACCTCAACAAAATGGTGTGTCCGAACGGAAGAATCGTCAAATAATGGAGGTTGCTCGCTCCTTGATGTAGGATAAATGTGTTCCTAATCATTTGTGGGGTCATGCTGTTTTGGCTGCTGTGTATTTGATAAATCGTGTTCCAAGTAGGGTTCTTGATTTCCAGACACCGCTTGATGTGCTACAACAACATGTTTTTCTTGTTTCTGTATCAAAACTTCATCCGAAGGTGTTTGGGTGTATTGCGTATGTGCATGTATACTCTCATGAACAGAGTAAACTTGATGCATGTGCTCTCCGATGTGTATTTATTGGGTATGGTAACAATCAGAAAGGTTATAAGTGTTATCATCTTCCGACTCAGAAAACTTATATTACCATGGATGTCACCTTCAACGAGGAAGTTGTGTATTTTGTGCAGCCCTCTTCCGACTCTCCACTTCAAGGGGAGAGGGGGAGTGAAGTGCAGATTCGAAGAGATGATATGGATGATGTGTTACAGGCAGAGTTGGGGACAAAACCTATTATGTTGCGTGATACTGATCAGTTGGCTATAGATAGTGATCGGTCACCTGTCATTCCCGACACTATTTCTACTGACGACGGTTCAGATGTGCCCAATGAGTTGTCTGTTGGTATATCTGATGAATTACCTTCTGATGACCGGTTGCCTATTGCTGGTATGTCTAACGAGTTGCCTGATGATGGTTCGTCCAGTGATGATTCTTCTAACAGTTTGGTACAAGATGGTGGCTTACATGAGCTAAATTATAACAATTCTTCTACTTATCAGTTGCCTCCACGAGCTAATCGTGGAAAACCTAAAGTACAATATGAGCCTGATATGCATGCCAAAGCCAAATATCCTATCAACAATTATATGTCTATTCATCGTTTGTCCAAACCATATGCATCTTACATATGTCAGCTATCTAGTGTATCAATTCCAACAAAATTGCACGATGCTTTGTCTAACCCTAAGTGTAATGCCATGAGAGTTGAGATGGAAGCTTTGGAAAAGAATTCTATTTGGGATTTGGTTCCTTTACCAAACGGGAAGAAAGTTGTTGGATGTAGATGGGTGTTCACTATTAAGCACAAAGCAGATGGTTCTATTGACCGGTATAAAGCTAGATTAGTTGCTAAGGGTTATACTCAAACCTATGGGGTGGACTATCAAGAGACTTTTGCTCCTGTTGCTAAACTTAATACTGTGTGTGTTCTTTTGTCCTCAGCAGCAAACCAGGATTGGCCTCTGTTGCAGTTTGATGTTAAAAATGTTTTCCTTCATGGTGATCTTAAGGAGGAAGTTTATATGGATCTCCCACCTGGTATCAGAACATCTCCTGAAAAAAGGTGTTGTATGCAGATTGCGAAAGGCTTTGTATGGTTTGAAACAATCTCCTAGAGCGTGGTTTGGGAGGTTTACAAGTTCAATGAAGAAGTTTGGGTATGTCCAGAGTCATTAGATCATACTTGTTTCTAAAGCGACAAAATGGTAAGCTAACTGCATTGATTATTTATGTTGATGACATGATAGTGACTGGTGATGATCAGAATGAGATACAACACCTTCAAAAGTGCCTAGCTACTGAATTTGAGATGAAAGAATTAGGTGAATTGAAGTATTTTCTGTTGGAAATGTGCCCTACAACCAATCATATGATGATACTTTACGGACATTTCACATGTTAAACTAATCTAGTTTAATATAAAGGGCAAAGATTATTGTTTCAAGTTGTCTCATATAAATGTTATGTGCTTAAACGATAAGTCCAAGGAATATGCTATTAGGAGAATGTAATCTAAAGAAGTTAGATTCATGAGACCATTCTCTTTTGTATACATATCCTAAATGTTCCTGATCATAGGATTGCCAATTGGGCATTGACAGTCCGTTAAGATCAGTACGTGCTATGTCTTCTCTTAGGGAGAGTGACAGGTCTCGAGTCATTGGTGTGAATGACACCAAGACAAGCATGTAGGTGCTCGATAGAGAATGAGTCCACTGAACGCGATCAACGAGGAGTTCTCATATTCATGTCATATGAGAACTCATGGTTGGGATAATGCAAAGTAGTCATTTGACCTGAGGCATCACAGTTGTCTTGTGGTTAGGTCCTTGATCTTTGACTATGTCAAAGTCACTCCGTCAGAGGGTGTCCACGGCATAGTTGGGGTTAAGCCACTTAGCCATGGAGGCAAGTGAATGAGCAACAAGGGATCTCTAACCTTCAAATTGTTTGAGGGAGAATACTCTATATGATTAAGAATCTCTGGCCAGAGTATGAATGAGATTGAGGAAGTCGTTCCAAATCACATTCAAGGTAATCATATAAGAAAATGAATCACGTTGGATAGTAGACATGAATAAACTATCAAACCAAACAATGTGGTCAAGAGTATTGTATTAGAGAAAGACCGTATTGCATTGTAATCCTAAACTGTATAGGTTCTCCACCTCTTCTGATTAGCTTGGGTAGCCATGATACACTGCTAGGTGTCACTTATGGTTTGTGGAAGCCCTAAAGATGTATAATCATTTAAGGGAGAATTGAAAGTATGTTTCAATTCATAATCGATCGTTAAGAGTAACAATCGCCCACTGCCTCGCTAAGAGGAACCTAATGGATCGCACACCGTGTAAGGTAATGATTGAAGGATATAATGAAGATGAGTAAGGACAATTAAATAGTTTAATTGTATGTGGCAAGGATTAATTAAAAGTTAATTAATCTAGAACGAAAGGTTCGTTTTAGGCCTTAAGTTAGTTTTGGGTTTCGGGACACAAAAGGGTTTTGGTCCACAAGCCACATAATGTTTAAGTTGTGTGACAACTAAAACAAAATGTGCAATTAACCCACTAACAATAGAGAGGCCGGCCATGATTAGAGAGGGAGTGGGTTTTGGACTTATTACAAGTTTGCCACTCCAATGAAGGGAGGTATAAATATAACTTTATAGCTTTTTCTTCATTAGGGTTTTCTTTGAGGAAAGATGAGAGTTTTTGGCTCTCTCTTTCTCTCTAGGAAGGCCGGCCACCATGGGGGAGTTTACTAGCATCTAACTCCTCCATGGTCACTCATCTTCTTCCTCAACCATCCTTGGTGTCGAAACTTAGAGGTCTCTAACTTTGGTGACTTTTGGAGAAACCTATTCTTCCATCCACATCCAAGAAGACATGGATCCAAGAAGCAAAGTTCTTCCACCTTCATCCATGGAGCCAAGGAGCAAGGTGACAAAGGAAGAAGGCCCTCACATGGGTGATTAACCTTTGCTAAGCAAAGAGGTACTTCAAAGGTATAAAGTTACTCAACTCTTTCTCTTAGATTTTGAGTTGAGTCTTGGTTCACCATTTCTACTAGGCTTTGAATTTCATGGGTAATGTTTTGTTTTGAGTGCATACAAGCATGATTCCGCCTTTAATTGTTAATTGCATGCCATAGATGTTGCTCAAATGAACATGTTTTTCACAAATTTTCCTTCAAGTGGTATCAAGAGCCTAGGTCTAGTAGTTGGTGAATCCTTTTGGGTTTTGTAGTTCATAGTCTTTGATTTAATGTTGTAATTGTTACAAGCTTTATTCTTGCTTCTTTGAATGTAAATTTTGCTAGAAAATTTGCCATCTCAAATGTTGTAGATGTAGTTCATATGAGCATGAATTTTGGAGCTAAAATTTGGTGCCATGTTTTTTTGGGAAATTCAGCCAAATCCAAAGGGTGGATTTTTGGGTTCATGTTTGTCTTGTTAAAAATGTTTTAAAGTGACATTAGGAACCCCTAAGTACCCTAGGATGTTAACCCTCTTATGAGTAGTGAAAATTTGAGTTTTTGGGGTGTCTTTGGGTGAAAAATGTTCATGGAGCTTTTATGGGTTTTCATGGATGTTCTTCATTGTTCTTGTTATTTTCTTGTCAAGAACAAAAAGTTTGTAGTTTTGATTCAAAAAGGTGTTTGGTTGTTTACTTGTTTTTGTAAGTGATGGATGATGTGAATTTTTCAAATCAACACCCATACCTTTTCAACTATTCACACCATACCAATCACTTACACATTTCCATCACCTTTTCAAACACACAAACCTACTCACACACACCATCCCCACTACCTTGGCCAGCCACTCCCTCAATGGGAGTACTTTTGGGGCTTTTATGTAATTACATAAAGTTTTGATATTTTTGTGTATTTGCACTTTGACCCGAAAGTTTACGTTTTTACGTAAAGGCCCAAAAACACTAAAGAACAAATTGTTTTGCTTCTTTAATGAAGTTTTTGTATTTGTTGAAATTTTTGGGTTCTAGTTGTAATTACATGAAGTAGTGGACTTTTGTGTTTTTACAAAGTGACCTCAAAAGTTTGTGTTTTGCAATATAGCCCAATGGTTGAGGTTATTGCTTTTTGGCCCAAATTAGGTTGAGAACAAAATGGTTTTGTCTCTTTAAATGAGAATTGGATTTTCATTTCATTTAGCTCCTATTAAATCAATTCTATGGATACAAAAACCAAATGACAATGTTGCATTCAAGTTTAATTAGTTAAAGCGTTAATTAATTGAAGAAAGGGTGATTATGAACCTAAGCCTACGATAATTGAGCTATGTGAAATGCCGTCTCAAATTTGTTTGAACCATGGGAATGTGTAGATTAGATTTTGGTTGTAATTTGATATGATCAAATGTTGTAAAAGAGCATAAGCTCTTCTTTGCTTTAAAGTAATTTGTTTTGATCAAATGTTGTAAAAGAGCATAAGCTCTTCTTTACTTTAAAGTACTCCTTTTATTGTTTTATTTGATATGCATGAAATTGGAGTAGAGGGTCCAACGCCCAATAAGAAAACACGCCTTAATGTGATTAAACGCGTAACTAAAATCAATCACCATCCCTAGACCGAGATCCAACACTAGGCTCGTGTTGGATCAAATCAAAGGTTCATAGTCATCCTAAGACCCTAAGGCAACTATATAGTCCATTAATGAATGCAAAGCTTATGTTAGTAGTACCATATATTCTTGCTTTAAAAACCGTTTTACAAACATAGTGGGAGTATCATATACTACTAAATCAATCACATGGACCAATAGTTGTAATAGGACCGAATTGTTTTAATGTGATTAAAATGCATGCTTATATGTGATGAGACCTAAAACCCTCAACAAACCATTATTAAGTTGACAAGCGTGAGAGTGCTTTGAACACTCTTTCGTGGCCTTCCACCGTGGTAGGCTCCAATCGTTTGTGACTCGTACACCGACTTCACCCTATCATGGGGGAGTACAAAGTGCGTCCTTACACTCAAGAGGAGTTCTATATGCATACATGATGTTGTGAAGGTAGGCAACGAGAATGATCAACATCATATCATTGTGAGGTTGTTCTTGAACCCCTACCCGAACTTGCATGGTGGGAATGACTTAACTAAGTGCAATGGAGCCAACATCATATCATTGTGAGGCTTCATTCTCTAGAGGCCAAATAAGATGGGTACTTGCAAGAGATGCAAATGAGTAAGCGTACTCTCTCATTATTATTGATGCTAGCCAACATCATATCATTGTGAGGTGGGCTTGGTAATAGTGAGCCTCCCATACCCTACTAAGAGTTTTCTCCAAAACTCTCGAATTCCGATGAGGGATATGGAATTTGCCGAAAATAGTGGGTGGTGCTATTTGATTTAAAGACCCGGATCAAATAGCTTAAAATCAATCAATTTATATTCGTTATGTATTTATTTACCGATATATTTGCAAACGCTATCCAATACTTGACAAAGAAAAGCCGAAGGCTTTAGTTTCCGGACTTGGTACCGCAATCCCATAGAATGTCTTGAATGGATTGTATTTGTACCTAAGTAGTCTCATCCTCGCAATCTTCCTATTGATAATGTATCATTGGAAAAATATGTTAAAAAAGTCTATCATAAAGAGGACAACACTTTTAGTGTCATAATTCTTCAATTACAAATTGTTGTATGAAGAAATAAGAGTTGCTTTGAACAACCCTTAGTTAACGCAAACACTAGTGCTTGTTTCTTTGTTATATGAACAAAGAACTTGAGAAGTAAGCACAAAGGCATGGACACTTTATGTACCATGCTTCTTCACTTACAAATTGTTGTATGAAGAAATGAGAGTTGCCTTGAACAACTCTTAATAGTTTGTATTTATGTTTAGAACATAATGGTTGGTTGACAAAAATAGTCCATCAACATGGACTTATGATGATTTTGAATCATTGAGTGTTGAAGTGTTAAACCACTTCTAGAGACGGAAACTAGGCAAGGACTTCACTTTTGTGTCCCTATCCAAATGGTTCACTAAGTTTATTATAAACTATATAGTGAACAATAACCGCACGCTCTCCAAATCGTTTGATGTGTATAACACGATTGAAATAAGTTTCAAGAGAGATAGTGGGAGTTTAGGGACCATGACTATTGTAGTCAATGGAGAAGTCAAATGAAGAAAGCTAAAAACTCCAAGGGAACAAACTTTCTTTATGAAAGGATGGACATTGGAAGGGGTATTTGCAAGAAATGTCTTGCAAGTGTCAAGAACACACTTTTCGAAGGTGTTGTAAAATGTTCTTGAATAAGTTCAAAATAGTTGGTTCTTCTACTTGAATGTTTGATTCCGTATTAGTAACTATGTTTTACAATCGTTGTAAAAGTGTTGCTAACAAGAAGTAGAAGATTAATGAGAGAAGAGAAAGTACTTCACATTCAGAACGTGAATCAAATAATGATCTCTGCGAAAGCAGATAGTACTTACTTCCTCATATGAACTACCAAAGAAATTGGAAAAACAAAGATTGTCTTTACATTCCAATTTGAATAAGGAACATAATTCCGTCACTAAAATGTTAGGAGATGGATGAATGTTTTGTTTGACTAAACAATTGTTCTTTATGAAAGATTGGATTATTGTAATCTGATTGATTGTCTCTATAATAGAGATAATGTGGTAGTGTTAACTGTTTAGAATATAACGATGCTTAAAACCCAAAAGGTTGCAAGGAAGTGACTAATCCCACTAAGTTGTGACACCTCTAAAACATAAATTACGAGTTGGTCATAAATGGATGCTGTGGATCGTTAGATCCGGATCCAATGCCTTCTTGTTAAAATTGTATAGAGGTGAAATGTTCAAATCTTTATTCTTTTTGGAAAGAAGAAAGAATCACAAAGTCATTGAGGTTAATTCACTTACATGTTAGTGGCACATGTCCACAACATAATACTACTCATGTTGTATGACATTCACCGAAGATAGCTCTCGGTTGGACCATTGTTTATTTTGAATAAACACAAGTTCGAATACTTTGCAAAAGGTTTCAAAGAATTCAAGAATGTAAGTTGATGAGTAAGACGTCTAAAGTTTTTACTCCTTAGATTTGATCCAAGGAAAACTAACACTTTAGATGAGTTTCCTTGAAATATATCAAGGAATGTAGCATCATAAGATAATGTATTTCTCCATTGGGAGAAGAACGAACTCGAATAAGATTTAGTTCATTGGATGTTATCAATTACCCATATATAGGATATATATTTCTAAGTCAATATGATTGTCAATTAGAAAATCTTCCAAAACGCTTCATAACTCCATATGATGTAGTTGGAAAGAAAGACAAGTCTTAATCGTGTTAAGACTTGAGGTTATGTGCTAATAAGCAATATTTGTTATAGAACAATCTTGTGGGATATCCTTAAATTAACTTTTGGATATCACTTCTATGAACCAACTAACAAATGTTGTTTGTTGGGTAGTTCATTGGAATCCTACACTAGGATTTGCCTAAGATAAAGCAAATGAACGAAAGATAGAATTCAAAGAATGGGTTCTTTGAAAAACAAGATGATAATCAACAAATATGACAACCTAGTTCCTACACCACTAGCTACAAGGTAGTCGAGAAGGATTTATAAACCGTCTTAGTTGAATGGTTTGAACTTTATGACTATGTCATAGAGTTACACCTCTTAATTCGAAAGAAATAAGAATGAAAATCCTTATGACTACATTGAGTGTATATATGACATATACTCAAGGAAATGGTATAATACCATTTGACCCGAAATAATGAAACCTTCATAGCTAATTGGTAGCTTAAGGTGACTACAATCAAGGAGATTGGTTGACTTGGAAGAAACCATCTTTGATGTAGTCTTGGTTTCTATTAATTCGAAGATTGCTATGTACAACTAAACGGTGATTCAATGTTTAGACATAATATGGGTTTCTGAAACCATTATCAAGATAGTCTTGATAATATTTGTCTAAAACTAGGAATCACAAGACCTGTAAGTTGTAGAGATCCATCCATCATGAATCTTAGCAAGCTAGTGGGAGCTATAAGCATCTTATGAGAGAAAGATCAAATCGTTTGATTTCTCATAAAGATGTAAATAAATCTTTTGTTTACTAGGTTTACAAAAGATTAGTGGGAGTATATCATATTCCTAAATTTGAACATATATTTGATATATTAATTTTGAAAATGAAAGGAATTCTTCTTCGTTAAAGTTATGACTTTAAACGTTCTATAATGATAGAATGTATATGGGAGACATTGTCTATATACATAGGATGGAAATCTATAATGATCGATTTCAAGATATAATTGGATTATATCAAGACCTAATGATAGACAGAAGATGCTAGGAAGTTTCTCATATGATGATAAACTTCAATCAGAACGACAACTCTAGTAAGACTAGGAAGTCGCTCTTCTCAAAGGGGACGTACCCTTTGACTCCCAAAGAAACATAATGCGTAACTGGAATCCTTTATGCATACGCATAAAGGCGATTTACGTATATCATATTGTATGAAAAACACTGATATGAGCTGTACCTAGAACGGTACAAGATGATATCAGTACAAGCCCACGATCAGAACCATGGCAATTGTCAAGTTGGTCCTTAAGTATTTAAGAAATACTAAAGGATAGATTCCTCAAGAATGAGGAAGAATTAAAGTGACGCAATGGAAGCGTAAATGTATTAGATTATGAATCTAATATCGTATCCATCATTGGATGTTTCTTCATTATGAATGAAGAGATAATAGGATATCTCTTTATTATGACTAAAGGGATATTTGGGTGGAAACATTACAAGTAATGACTTTAGTGTGTTCCATCATGAATGCAAAATATATCGCCATATAGAAGTTTACAACAATGTTGTTTGGATGGGAAAGTTCATTTATGAACTCTCTATTCGGTTCCAACCAGAAAGTGTCTCTAGTGTACAGACACTACGACACTAATGGGGCGATAGCTCAAGCCAGGGAATCAAGGTCTCATCAAGATCCGAACTCAAGTGAGAGACTAAACCACATGATTGAGAATCATGTATAATGGTGACGTCGTTATTCTCAAGGTTGCTTCTATGGATAACATATAGATATCCATTGTCTAGGCCTATTATTCAGCCATTTTTGAAATGAATTCAGAAGAGGTATCATCACTGATAACCAAGCTGATTGGCTCTAGTGCAAGTGGGAGATTGTTGGAAATGTGCCCTACAACCAATCATATGATGATACTTTACGGACATTTCACATGTTAAACTAATCTAGTTTAATATAAAGGGCAAAGATTATTGTTTCAAGTTGTCTCATATAAATGTTATGTGCTTAAACGATAAGTCCAAGGAATATGCTATTAGGAGAATGTAATCTAAAGAAGTTAGATTCATGAGACCATTCTCTTTTGTATACATATCCTAAATGTTCCTGATCATAGGATTGCCAATTGGGCATTGACAGTCCGTTAAGATCAGTACGTGCTATGTCTTCTCTTAGGAAGAGTGACAGGTCTCGAGTCATTGGTGTGAATGACACCAAGACAAGCATGTAGGTGCTCGATAGAGAATGAGTCCACTGAACACGATCAACGAGGAGTTCTCATATTCATGTCATATGAGAACTCATGGTTGGGATAATGCAAAGTAGTCATTTGACCTGAGGCATCACAGTTGTCTTGTGGTTAGGTCCTTGATCTTTGACTATGTCAAAGTCACTCCGTCAGAGGGTGTCCACGGCATAGTTGGGGTTAAGCCACTTAGCCATGGAGGCAAGTGAATGCACAACAAGGGATCTCTAACCTTCAAACTGTTTGAGGGAGAATAATCTATGATATGATTAAGAATCTCTGGCCAGAGTATGAATGAGATTGAGGAAGTCGTTCCAAATCACATTCAAGGTAATCATATAAGTAAATGAATCACGTTGGATAGTAGACATGAATAAACTATCAAACCAAACAATGTGGTCAAGAGTATTGTATTAGAGAAAGACCGTATTGCATTGTAATCCTAAACTGAATAGGTTCTCCACCTCTTCTGATTAGCTTGGGTAGCCATGATACACTGCTAGGTGTCACTTATGGTTTGTGGAAGCCCTAAAGATGTATAATCATTTAAGGGAGAATTGAAAGTATGTTTCAATTCATAATCGATCGTTAAGAGTAACAATCGCCCACTGCCTCGCTAAGAGGAACCTAATGGATCGCACACCGTGTAAGGTAATGATTGAAGGATATAATGAAGATGAGTAAGGACAATTAAATAGTTTAATTGTATGTGGCAAGGATTAATTAAAAGTTAATTAATCTAGAACGAAAGGTTCGTTTTAGGCCTTAAGTTAGTTTTGGGTTTCGGGACACAAAAGGGTTTTGGTCCACAAGCCACATAATGTTTAAGTTGTGTGACAACTAAAACAAAATGTGCAATTAACCCACTAACAATAGAGAGGCCGGCCATGATTAGAGAGGGAGTGGGTTTTGGACTTATTACAAGTTTGCCACTCCAATGAAGGGAGGTATAAATATGACTTTATAGCTTTTTCTTCATTAGGGTTTTCTTTGAGGAAAGATGAGAGTTTTTGGCTCTCTCTTTCTCTCTAGGAAGGCCGGCCACCATGGGGGAGTTTACTAGCATCTAACTCCTCCATGGTCACTCATCTTCTTCCTCAACCATCCTTGGTGTCGAAACTTAGAGGTCTCCAACTTTGGTGACTTTTGGAGAAACCTATTCTTCCATCCACATCCAAGAAGGCATGGATCCAAGAAGCAAAGTTCTTCCACCTTCATCCATGGAGCCAAGGAGCAAGGTGACAAAGGAAGAAGGCCCTCACATGGGTGATTAACCTTTGCTAAGCAAAGAGGTACTTCAAAGGTATAAAGTTACTCAACTCTTTCTCTTAGATTTTGAGTTGAGTCTTGGTTCACCATTTCTACTAGGCTTTGAATTTCATGGGTAATGTTTTGTTTTGAGTGCATACAAGCATGATTCCGCCTTTAATTGTTAATTGCATGCCATAGATGTTGCTCAAGTGAACATGTTTTTCACAAATTTTCCTTCATTTTCTTGGAATTGAGGTTGCACGATCCAAGCATGGTATTTTTCTATCTCAACGGAAGTATGTTCTTGATTTGTTAGCTGAAACAGGTATGTTAGATTGCAAACTTGTTGATACTCCGATTGAGCAGAATCATCGTTTGGGCTTATTTCTGGATCAAGTTCCTACTCATAAGGAATGGTATCAGAGGCTTGTGGGGAGATTAATTTATTTGTCTCACACTCGCCCTGACATTGCTTATGCAGTTAGTGTGGTAAGTCAGTTTATGCACTCAACTAAGCTCTTATGGATGCAGTAATCTGTATTTTGAGGTACTTGAAAATGGCTCCTGGTAGAGGCTTGGTTTTCTCCAAGAATGGTCATTTGAATGTCGAAGGGTATACAGATGCAGATTGGGCAGGTTCTATCAGTGATCGGCGATCTACATCTGGATACTTTACGTTTATGGGTGGTAATCTAGTTACTTGGAGAAGTAAGAAACAAAAAGTGGTGGCTAGGTCAAGTGCTGAAGCTAAGTTTCGTGGTATGTCTCATGGTGTATGTGAGTTGTTGTGGTTGAAAAAATTGTTGAGAGATCTTGGATTTAAACCCAATGGTGGTATGAAACTCCATTGTGACAGCAAGGCTGCTATTGAGATTGCTCATAATCCAGTGCAACATGATCGAACAAAACATGTGGAGATTGATCGACATTTCATCAAGGAAAAATTGGATGCTGGAATTATTATGTTTCCATTTGTGGGATCTGAAGATCAACTCGCTGATGTACTTACCAAGGCTGTGTTTAATAGTGTGTTTTCCAACTCGCTTGACAAGTTGGGCATGCGTGACATCTTTGCACCAACTTGAGGGAGAGTGTTGCGAGTTATGTATTAGTTAAAGTGTAAATAGTAGTATGTTGTCCCACATTGACGAAGTACATATGTAATACCAATTGTAACTCCTATATATACTCCACTTTGGAGATTAATGAATATATAAGAAATTCCCAAATATTGTCATATATATTTTTGGTACTTAACATGTTTAGTTTGATATAAGGGAGAGAGGGAGGGCACCGAGGTCCCTAAAATTAAATTCAAATACCACCAGAAATTCCTAATCTTAGTAATATGCAATATCTTACCTTGACTGTCGGAGAGAGAGAGCACACATACGTGTGATCGACGACGAGATGACAGAGGAGTTGATGGTGGAGAATGACGCCGGAGAGAAGAAATAGAGAGAGTTGAAGGAATATAGAGAGAGAAGGTTGAATGTGGTGTGGCATGGCGTGGTCTGGTGTGGCTGGAGAAGTTGCAAACTGAGTCGAGAGAGAGAGAGAGGGTAACGAGATAGGGATTGAGGGAAAGAAGGCGTCTAGGCTTGGAGATGAGTGAAGAGTGAAGACCTAAGAGATAGAGTTGATTTTAGAACGAGGGTTGAGATTCAATCTCAACGAAATCCAACGGTTAATATTAATTCATTTAACAAAAAAAATAAAAAACATCGTCGGTTAAACCCTTTATGAAAATCGAATATCATACCAAAACTTTCGGTAAGTTTCAATTTTAAGCTCTCGCATCGGGTTTGGTATCGTTTTAGTGGGGTTTTATCTGGTTTTTTTTCATCCATATGTTCTACTAAATTCTATTTTAGTAACTAGCGAGACAATGTATATTCTACCATACTTGACAAGTAGGTTCTTCCATGCGGAGAACACAAGAAAATGCTTGTGTTCCCTCCATGGAGGAACTACTTGTCCTTCCACTTACAATTAACAAATCTTCACCATGCGAACATCATAACCAAAACTATTCATTATTTTTATTATCATTTAAAGATCACATATGCAAATAATCCATTAGTTTGAAGATTTTTTGGTCATTCAAATGCATACAATAAATGAATAACTAATCATAAAGATGCTTCTTATTACCAAAATCGTTGATTAGTTTAACACGCATGAATGACTAAACGTATGTATAAATGCATGCAGATATGCCGGTATATATATTTTTGGAGTGTGATATCCAAATACTCTTTTTTACTTCTTACATATCCTTCTAATTTTCGATCGTCAAATCGGATGAATTGAAGAAGATCAAATGACATATATTAACAAGAAATGTGTAAGAAATAAAAAAAGAGTGTGTAGATAATACCCCATATTTTTCAGCCATATAAAATTCTCTATCCAGAAGTGTAAAACATGGAAAGAGATCATTTCCGAATCTCTCCCTCGAAAGCCCAATGATCAAGTGATCAGGGCCTTTAAAATTTGATTCAACGACTAAAAACAGAGAAATTAGTAAAAGCTTTTAAAAACTATAATAATTTTCAACTGTTAGATCAAATTTTTAAAGATTCGGATCACTTAATTTTTGAACTTTGGAGAAAGATCCGAAAATGATCTCTTTCAGTCAAAAATTGCACTCGATGAGATGACTACCAAATACAATTAATATTATTATCAATTTATTGCATCTGTAACCACACATCTCATGTCTGCCCAATTTCCATGGTCAAATATGCTAAAGCAGTCCACAAAGTAGCACAATCATTTTGTGCATATAAGTCAAGTGGGTCACACCCACCCGACACTTACAGTTGGACTGGTTGACTAGAGAGTCCAAGTAATCTTTGTTAGTCGCAGCAATAGTGAACTGTGAATTTACTATATCAAATACATTATTGGTTGAAAGCATAATGTGATTTTGAAACTTGACCCTAACAATGAAATGGATAGAGCCAAATGGTGTTAGCTCAACTACCTCGCTTTGTATCAAGCCCCACTGCTAGGCACTAGAAAGTGATGGCACGTATATAAACATGTACAAAATAAATTTTAAGATGAAGTGCCGATTTAGTCTTTGAATTATTACCTCAATGAAAATTAGGTTCCTGAATTTTTTTTTCGGTAAATTAAGTCCTTAAATTCATTAAAAATTGTTAATTTCATCCCTATTATTATATTCAAAGCTATTTTGTCCAATTTTTCTTCAACTTAAGTCACTTGACACACTTTAGAGTGTATAACACTGTCATTTTCTCGCCTATAAACCCTTCACATTTCATACACTATTTCTTTATGGAAAACTACAAATCTACCTTCTAATGTGTATCACATGCAAGTAATGTGACTTAAATTGACGGAAAATTGAATATAGTAGCTTTGAATATAATATTAGGGATTTAATTGGCAGATTTTTATAATTCAAGGACTAATTTTTCTGAAAAAATAGTTTAGGGACCTAATTTTTACTGAGGTGATAATTCAGGGACTAAATTAGCAATTCACCCTATCTATAGATCACCAGAAGAAATTGGTCCACCTATGTTCATCAGGAAATAATATATTTGGGGAGACATTTTCAGCCTGTTTAAATTCAAAGACTTATCTAGGATACATACATTTACATAACATATTCACTATCTAACAATTAGATATTCAACTAAATAATTAAATTCACTTCTTAAGAATATAAATAATTTGACAAAAAAAATATTATTCTCCATTCATGTATGTTTTACTAAATTAAATTTTAGTAACCAACCTGAATAATGAATGTCTTTTTGACTGAATTCCACATAGTAACCAACCAAACTATATAACTTAATTAGCATATTTTTTAAATGCAACACAATTTTATACCAAAGAGTAGGAGATTTGACTTAAGTCACACGACGGAGTAACGTAGTAAATTGTATCAAACTCGCTACTTAAGAAAAATCGAACTTAAGACATTTTATTCATAAGTCAAGATGAATAGTATAAGACTGTAGTACTAGACACAATCTAATAAGCGGCTTAATTAAGCTTCAAATGCCAATCCAATTGGGTCGCCCCATTTGTTGCTGGCCGCATCAACCGTAATTCGTTTGAAGTTCTTATTAAGCATATATACGGGTGGTGTGTGTACATTTGATGTATGCCGCAGATGAAGCTTCGGGTCTCTCTAAGGGGAAAGTTCTAGAGTTTCGTTTCTTACATGAAATAATTCGACGTGGGGGTGACTTTGGGGAACAGAAAGTTTTGACAGTTTCGAACCCAAACAACCGGGCCTTCACGGCGACTTTATAGACCCTGTTTCACCTGCATGGCACTACAACAAAAATGAGCTTTGGGTACAAAACAAAGGGCACAATTGAGAATTTTGTGTCAGTTTGACCACCAACAAGCTTAAACAGTTCCCATTCTATAGAGGGCACCATCTATTGTGCCCAATGTTTAAAAAAGCAGACACAAAACAGTAATGGGCACGGAAATCGTGCCGAGTGGGGTCAGATGACAACTTTTTTACTGAAAATGGGCACAAAAAACATTTTGTGTCTATAAAAATTATTTGTCAGAGGACTATATGTTCTCTCTCGTTTATCTGTACCTCCTCTAGCATGCCAATAATTAAAATTTATAAAATTGTGGTAAATAATGGTATGGAGCTGTTTATTACTGTGCAATATTTTAGCCTCAAAATAAGTTAGCAATAATGTTGTTCAAATTCGTTTTTCGCGAGAGCCGAACCTCATATCTCTCACTTACAAGTAAAGAAGAATAACACTACACCGTAGTACTAAGTGGCGTGTTTTAGATTTACCAAAATGATGACGAAGCTATATGTAATAAATTAAAGATGTGAATGAATTTGAATTAAAAAGCTCAGTTTTATTAAGTACTGAAATTAATCTTCGATAGAACTTCAAAATTAAAACGAAATTGGACTATAACTGATAATGGCTTATAAAATTGGATTTATATTAAGTTTCCTCTTCTCCAAATTAGACTTCTCCCTCTCTTTTATGGTGCAAGTTTGGGTTTCCCACCACCAAATTAAAAAACTTGGATTTCCACCACTGCATTACACAATTGTGCCCATTAACTCTTATAATAATAGTTAAAAAATAATGTTTTAATAATAATTGTGCCCACTACTTATAATAATAATTAAAATTCTACCCTATTTCTATTTGGGTCTCTTCTTTCTCTCAGTCCGTCTCACCCTCACTCTCCAAAAAATCGAACGCCGCTCCTCCCCGCTCCTCCGTCCAGTTCGAACCCGCTCCTCCATCTAGTCCGTCCACTTCAACGTCGCTTATCTGTCCAGTTCAAAGGCATTCCTCCGGCAACACACACAGAGACACAGGAGGCCCAAAATACAGGTGAGGTTTCTTAAATTCAAATTTTCAATTGGTTTTTGTTCTTTAGGGTTTAGGGTCAAATTGGATGTGTATTTTGTCGAATATGGTTTATGGTTTGAGGACAGTGGGTTTCGGAGGATAGTGGGTTTAGGATTAGGAATCTAGGATGGGTGCAGGTCTTTGGGATTGGAAGGGTTTCAAGTTGGGTGTGCTCCGGTTTAGGGTGGGTGCACGACCTGGAGGTCATTGGGAGGGTAGGGTGGGTGGGTGCAACAGCTGCAGCTTTTTTGCTTGATATGAAATTGACAAATAGAACTAGGGTTGATTATGTTTATGTTTATGTTTATGAAATTGTAGTCCTGATTATGTTTATGTGGAATTGACAAATAGGATTGATTATGTAGTTTGAGTTTTCTCCTTTCGTTGATGTAACAGATTAATTAGAATTTCGTTCTTATAAATTGTCAGAAAATGACTCCTACAACTTTTTTGCTTGCTGTCATCTAGAGAATGTAACTTTTGGCTATAACATATGTTTTGTAGAATCAGCTGCAAGTTTGATCATCCACTTAGAACTTCACTTTCATTTTTCTCTGTTTCTGCCTGCTTCATATGTTTGTTGAAACTTTCTCAAATGCTCAACTTTGGACATTTTATTTTCCTTTATCTCGTATGAACTTTCTTTTTTGTATTTTATCTTATCTCGGTTTCTCTAAAATCTCAGAAATTTCCCATTATCCAATCTGATTCTTCATAACTTACAACTGTGTTTCATCTTTAATGATCCCCAAATAGTTACCATCATTCTTAAATACAGGTTGGAAGTTTTCAATTCCTGCTGTATTGGGTTATTTTATTTTGCAAATTTCAGAAACTTAACTACTTCATAAAGCACTTCTGAGAAAAGAGATTTTGTAATGGGGTGTTTCAGATCATTTCTGCTGTTCTGTTTTGCATAGAGCTTCTTACTTCTAGGCACTCATCAACTCCAATCCTTACAGACCCAAGTGCTTCTGCAGCTCAGAAAGCACTTAGAGTACCCAAAACAACTAGAAATTTGGAACAATCACAGCTTAGATTTCTGCTCCATTTCTTCTTTTGGCCAAGTAAACATAACATGCTTGGACAATCTTTTAATTGAGCTCATAATCAAGGGTGATAAGGTTAAGCAATCCAAAGAAAGTGGCTACTACAACGGCTTTCCAATCCAAAGCCAAACTTTTTCAGATTCTTTTTCTTTGGATTCTTTTGTCACTACCCTTTCAAGGCTAAACAGTTTGAGAGTTCTTAGCCTTGAGTCTTTGGGCATTTGGGGTCAACTTCCAGATAAGATTCATAGGTTGTCTTCCCTTAAACATCTCAATTTGAGCTCGAACTTCCTCTTCGGTTCAATCCCATCTAGGATTTCCGCAATGGCGATGCTTCAAACTTTTAAATCGATGAGAATTTCTTAAATGATACTATCCCTGATTGGTGTGATTCGCTTTCTAATCTTACAACTCTGTGCTTGAGGAACATAAAGTTGGAAGGTACGTTGCAAGATCTTAGTAGCCTAAGCAGTTTACAAGTGCTAGATTTGAGCAGGAACAAATTGAACTCTGTGTTGCCTCCAACGCCGAAAGGGTTGGTCATGCTTTCCGTCAGCGAAAACTCCTCCGGCAAGATTCCAGTGAAATATGGCAAGTTAAGTGGACTTCAACACATTGATATGTCACACAATGCACTTATAGGCACACCTCCTGCTGCAGTCTTCTCTTTGCCTAATATTAGTTACTTGGACTTGGGGTCAAATCTGCTGAGTGGCTCGCTTTCGGGCAATCTAATATGTGGTAGCAAGCTTAATTTCATCGATATATCAAATAATAGTTTGACAGGTAAGTTGCGTTCATGCTTAAGAAATGAACCAGAAGATAGAGTTGTGAAGTGTGGTGGGAATTGTTTGTCCATTGGTATGCAAAACCAGCATGAACAAGCATACTGCAAGGAAGTGATCAGCCTGAAGAAGAAAGAGTCCGGAGAGAACAATGTAGGGATCTTGGTGGGAGTTATTCTAGGAGTAGTTGTACTTAATGTGCTTCTGGTTTTAGGGTTTATCATTTTCTGCAGAAGATATTGCCTTTGTGGGATATCGGAGCGACATTTGCTGCATAAATCAGTGCAGGAAAATTCAGCAGTTGGGTTTTCGACCGAGCTTCTAACAAGTGTAGGTAGGTTAATCACTAGCCAGAATGTACTTTTTTTTTTGTTTCATTGAATGAATATTTAAGCTGATCAAGTTGGTTCTTTTTGCTTATTTAGGATTTATTTCACAAGATGGAAATGTAGGGATACAAGGCCTCCCTGTGTGCCGGACATTTTCTTTGGAAGAGTTGATGGAAGCTACGAAAAATTTCAACAGCTCTGCCTTTTTGGGTGAAGGTTCATATGGGCCAGTATAGTTTCAATGCAGAACATAATTATGAATTGAAACTATAATGTTCATGACAACATATTTTTTTTAAGTTCTTACTCTTTTTTTCCTTTGGCATGCAGCTTTACAAGGGAAGACTATACAATGGGACTCAATTTGCTATAAGCAAGCAACAGCTGCAGGATTTGCAGGGCCAGGCTCAACAGAAGTTTCAGTCGGTAACTTTGTTGCTAGCTCCTTATATCCCTTTTTTCTTCCTTCCAGAGCCTGGTTGCATATCTGTACTCTCTATATAACGAACCCTGATTATTATTTACTCATTTCTTGTTATCATCCTTTCAGAGATTTCTTATGTTTTTGTAAGGTTCTAGATGCTTTATTATTTCCTCATTTCTTGTTATCATTCTTGTTATCATCCGTTGCATTTCATATGATTCTCAGTAGCCTTTCTATCAATTGTCAACTAAAAATGTTGTAAACTTGATCTTTTCAGATTCAAGATTTACTCAAGAGGAACTTCCAGCATGTAAGCCAATTCTCACGCCACGATGGGTAGGTTTTATAGTATTGTATTCAATATCTCCTTAGTCAGGCCATCCACATTCGCGTGTTAGATTTTTAGTTGAATTCTTGCCTTATCTCGTTGTGCGTGTGCGCACTTGTTCTTGCAGGTGATCTCAGCATTCATGCTCGTAAGCACTGTATTCATTCCCATCGGAGTTGCTTCTCTTTTTGCTTCTCGAGATGTATGGCTGATTTAAACCCAATTCTCTGCATAATCTGTTTTTTTTTCTTTTCTAGTACTACATGTAGTTGATCAGGAAAATGATGTTTCTGTCAGGTTGTTGAAATTATTGATCGTTATGAAACTGATTGCATACCAATACCCGCTAGAATATGTTTACTAATATATATTTACTGATCTTTAATTTTACTCCAAAAATGTTATCACCCTTTACCCACTACAATTTTATTTCTAAAACTCCTCAGACTAAGTATCTTGGTGGTTTCATAATCGGATTGCTGAACAGAAAGTTTGTGTGATCAAGCATGTATCACTGTAATTGGGAATTTGTGGCGTGATACTGTTGTGTTGTTCATTCAGTGTTTCAATGAATAAATTTTCCATGTCATTTCCATTATAATTAGAAACTAAAAGCATACATGATGTTAATTTCAAATAGGGTCTTTAGAGTCTCTCTTTTAGACTTGGGTATTTATGATTTTGATTCACACTGAAATGATCCGAGTTTGTTGTATGTATTTGAAAAATTAGGCCTTTGATTGTACGGTTTGTGTAATTGTTCTATTTATGTTTATGTAAAATTGCTGAAATCAGTTTAGTTGCTTTGCAGGGTTGTTTATTTGGATTTCTGGTGGGTGAATCAGTTTTCAGCTCTTCGGGCACCAACACTAGCAGCTGCACCATTTGGTTATAATCTTTGGAAAACTAAGCACTGGGGTATGTGTGTTTTTGCAAGAAAAACTGAAACTTTTTGTTGAGGATGAAGATTGATACTGATTGAGAGATGGATATACATTTTTTATGGTCAAATTTGTGTTAGAGATTGCTATTTGAGATTACTATCAACTCAAACATTTGTTTTTCTTATGATTTCTAGGCTTATATATTAAAAATGTCAGCTTCAATAATTTGGTATATGATCATGTAGAAGATTGGGGTAATGGCAAATTTAATGTTTGCTTTCTATAGTTTCTTATATTGCTCTATTGTTTTAGGCTGTATATGAAGTGTGAAGTGTTTATGCTTACTGAGTAAAATTAAGAAGTTAATTAGGTCCTCTTGAGGAATACAGGGAATAAGCCTATGGGTGTTAACTTGGTTCTTTGATTGTTTCTCAAATGATAACATCAAATCTGAATGTTTACATGCATCTGCAAAATATTTGATGTCATCTGCTAAGTACTAGGTTGCATTGCATCTTTGAAAAATGGTTAATCAGTGGACATATTAAACTTATTCATTAACTTTTGTTATCAAATTGTCAGTTTAACTGTAAACAAGTGCCAAACAGTAGAAAACAAGCGACCTAAAGATTAATAAATATATTAATTAGTTAATTTTACAACTATTATTTCTCTCATCAACTGAAAAAATGGGTGCGTCTCAGTGGTATTACTATTTCGTTTTATTATGTGGTATTTGAATATATGTTTTTTTTTAATATTTAACCTATTGGGCACAATAATAAAATTTGTGCCAACATTGGATGAGAAAGTACTCTGACAGCATTGTCAGAATCGAGGCACAAAAGGCCCTTAATTTGTGCTTGCATCTTTAGCACGAAACACGGTATTGTGCCCTTTGACAAATGGTGACGCCCATAGAGGGCACAGATACAAACTTAGTTGCTGCATTGTTGCTATTGGTCTATGAGCACAATTGTTGGTGCTTTTTGGCCTCAAAGGGCACAAATAATGTATTGTGCGCAGTGACCATTTTTGTTGTAGTGTGGCTGCTAGCCTGCTAGTGTCTGCAACTTCCAATGCAGCAACGTGTCTAATTTATTCAACAAATATGTATACACATATAATAAACTCACACACACACACATCCTTTAACAAGTGGAATCTCTATTTTTCAAAAAATATGGGAACATCCTATTGACCGTTAGATTGACTTTAATGAAATTGCATGGTTAAAATTGTGTGATCTGTGATTTAATCTCAACTACACAATTTCATTAAAGTCAATCTAACGGTCAAGATGTTGTTCCCATTAAAAAAAAAAATCCCTTCTTTTAAAAGATCGGTATATAGATATATATGCTCCCCTTGACTAGGGATGGGCAAATACCCATTGGTTATGGGTAACCACGGTTACCCGCCCGTTTAAATTAAACGGTTACGGTTATGGGTAACCGTTTAGATAAATTAACGGTTATGGGTATAACCGTTTACCCGCGAAATTTAAATGGGCGGTTATGGGTATTAACCGCGGTTATAAACGGGTAACCGTTTACCCATTTATTTTATATATGTAAAATTAACACAAACCATATTCCCTATCGGACAAAACTTAGATTAATGCTATTGACTATAGTGCATGATTTCATGGTCCATTATATATATATATATATATATATATATATATATATATATATATATATATATATATATATATATATATATATATATTATGTTAATACTTTACATTCCGAGTTAAATAACCAAAGAATATTGTCTTTTAACAGTTTTCGTAACCCAAGAATACCTAGCCAATTTTATATTACCTTCATTATTAACAGTTAAAAATATCATCCGTAAACTATTATTTCAATTATTGGAATGGTATAAGGACTTAAAAAATTAAAATGCGGAAACGTTTGATGAATGTACCTATAACGGTGTTTAATTGTTAGAAAAAGAAAATTATGACAAATTTTTCTTTTTTAATTTTCAAGTTGTTAAAAAAACACGTAGACGGGTGAAAAATGAGTAAATGGTAAAAAAAAGAAAGGATAAACGGGTTAAAAAATGATAAATGGGTAAACGGGTATTAAACGGTTACGGTTAAATGAGTACGCGGTTATGGGTATGGTTAACCGTTTATAAACGGTTATGGGTATGAGTATAACCGTTTAGGCAATTACCCAACGGGTAAACGGTTATGCGGGTATGAGAATAAACGGTTATGGATAAATAACCGCAGTTACCCGCCCGCCATAACCGTTGCCCATTCCTACCCTTGACCAAAAAATATATATATGCTCCCTGAAATGTAAATGGTTGGAACCACATAATTTTGTTACTTACTAGCTCCATGCACAATGCGCATGCTTTATAGGTATCCGGGTTCGTTAGGTTTTGAGAATAGAGCAGACGTTAAATTCAGGAATTGGGTTCCTAGTTGTTCAGGCTTCAGCCGTTGGAGAGAGCATCCGGTACAAGTAAAAAAATACTGGAAATATCTTCTTCCACTAATTTAATGATATTTGGTGTATCAGTCAAGGTGGGCCTCAACATGAGTCGATGCATGTCTTGAAAATATAATTTTTAAATCTCAAATTTGCATCTCTCGATTGAATATGTTCTAAGAGAACGAAAAATGCCCATCATGGCCAAAATCTGTAAAGAAAGCAATTTGCCTTATGAGTTCAAAAAGAAGTGGGTCAAATGGGAGATGGAAGCAATAACATTTTAGATTTTCTTTTGTTTGTAGGAAATCTATGGACAAATTTTAAGGGATGTAAAATGTTCATCTTGGCTGAAATTTTGTTTTTGTTTTTATTGTAAGAGTTTTACTCCTAATGTGAGTGAGACCAAACTATATTTAGTGTATATGTGGTTTGATATATAAGTAAATGGACAGATATTAGTATTGGACTAAATGTTTAATTACAATTAAATATTATGGAGACACGTTTTGGACTCATTTTGTATTAAAATGTTGTTAAAACCTCTTGGGAAACTGTTGTAATGATAGGAGGAATGGTTACCAACACAAAGTTAAAAGGTTTCTTTGGCCTCTCTTATCAAGTTAACGGGTTCAATATTTAGAGCAAGAACCGTAGGGAACTGAGAGAAGAGAAGATCAAAGCACGAACTTGTTCACGATGAATTCTTCTGCAGGTACGAACTGTTGTTAATCTAAGTTTATTTCTGATTAGGTGTTCTAACTAATAGAGCGTGGTTTAATGGCTCTATTGATTTCGTTAGTGCTCAGTTGTGTCCACATTATGCTTTCATATGGTATCAGAGCCAGTCAACAAAATCCTTAAACTCGTTTAAAGATCAGAATTGAAATTTTTTATTTCATTGCATTTGTTTTCGATTATTTTATGTGATTCGTTTTGTACAGTCTGTTGTAAAACCAAATTCATATTAACTCAATCATTTCATCTAGTCAAAATTATCTTGATAACTACACATCAAGTTCTGTCTAGTCATAAGGATAATGAATTGGTTGTTTGTTAAAATGAATACTAGAAACTCTAATTTTAGGTTTGTCTAATGGACTAATGAAAGAGTTATTTAACTTTAACTAAAATGATTGAAGTTGATTCTTCTCTGGATTCTTTATATGAATTACCAAAGTAGGTTATTTATCTTTTGTTCCAAAGGATTCACTTATAAAAAATCAAAGTGTAGTTTATACAAATAAGCAGGTAAATTTGTCTCCAAAGAAATTGTCTAATGTGTTCATTATAAAGTAGTGCACAGTGAGTACGATTGACATGAAATTCCTGTGAAAACTTCTTGCCCAAAGGTTTTGTTTTTGCTTAAATATTTGAATTTTATATTTGACTATGCAAGATTTGTAAATTCATTCATACATATGGACAGTTATCTTGCCAGAATAGCAATGAGGCTACTATTCTCTTAATTGTCACAAACTTAAGGATTTGCAAATCATGTTGTACTTCTACGCAATTCAACATGCCCAATCTCATTAATATTGAGAAAGCTTGGAATAAGCAAATCAAGATGCATTTGGCCATGTTGGAATTTTTATTGCCTTCAACAGTCTCAACCTTCAGCTGTGACTAGTGAGAGCACTAGCCAACGTGAGATGATTTGCCAAATGGGATAGGGCAAATCAAATGTCTCACTTTTGATCATGCAAAATGATATGGAGGATCACATAAGGGGTTTATTGGGTTCTTTTTTTCTTTTTCTTTTTCTTTTTTATTGGCTACTCTTTCCCTCGCAAACTTCACTATAGAAACAAGCTTTCAAAATTGTCGGCAATCTTCTGTGTAAATCCTTCTCTTTTGGCTGGGTTTGGTCATTTTCAGAGTTTTCCAGCAAGAATCACTCACCATTATGAGATAATTTGGGTACGATTTAATTTGACTTGTGCCCTTCACATAACTTAGATTGTTTTTTACCCTCAAATTCTACAAATCCTTCCACCAATGAATATGAAATTTTCGTTATAAGTTTGTTGAGTTTTACCCTCAAATTCTACAAATCTTTATTTTGTTTATACATGGATCATCTAACTTCAGTTTGGCAGACATGAATTACATAATATGTTATAAGTTAGTTAATTTTTAGTTTCTTCCAATATCATTTTACAATTTTTTTCCTTGATTTTAGATGCAGTTTAAATAAATTGTCTTTCTTGATTTGATTTAAGTTGATGTGCTCATATCATTTAGTTTAATGTAATTCTATAATCGGGCTTTTTGGGATTTTATCCAAATTTTTTTAATTTCGTTTCGTTTGAATCCTCGTTGTAATTTTGTGCAATGAATTACAAGAAAAATGTTGGTCACTTTGATGGATGGGTTGATTAGTAAACTTGAATTATAAAGGTTTCATTAACTTAGATTACTTTCAAACTCTCTAGTATATCCATATGCGTTTCTAGGGTATTCATACTTCCGCTCACCTTATTCTATTATGGGAGACTTTGGATGTGGTTCTTAGCTATAAATTTTCTTTGATTAAAACCTTGTTGGTTTTTAATTTTTGATCGAGGTCCCTTAAATTAATGTGATAATTTATTTCTATGTACGTTACTATATTTTTTAAATTAAAAATTAGAAATTTTAATTGTTTATATAAATGAGATTTTAAATAAAAAACCATAATTTGTGGGATTAAACATATTAAAATATAAATATACTATAGTATGTGTGTATATAAACATGGGTACATTCATCAAAATTAACCAAAAGAATTATTGTATCAAAACATGGGTACATTCTTCAAAATCACAAAAAAAAAAAAAAAAAAAAAAGATATCAGGCTTAATAACATTAATAAATTTCTTCGATTAAACTTGACATGGATATATTTTAAAATCAAAGAAAAAAGAATGTACCCATATAAGTTTACAAAGGATTAGAAAAAAATTGAATAGATTTTATATATAAAAAAAAGGGTACATTTTACATATAACAAATTGGTATATTTAAGAATGAGTACATTTTAAGATTAAAAAGTTTTACATGAATAGGTACATATAATTAGTATGGGTACATTTAGCAAAATAAAAAGTACAAATAAAAAAAATATATGGGTACAAATACAAATAAATGTTAAAAAATATGGGAACAAAAAGAAATTAATATATAGGTACAAATTAAAACTGAAAAGAAAATTGGTACAAATTAAAACTGAAAAGAAAATTGGTACAAATTAAAAAAGAATTACATTTAAAAACTAAAACTAAAAATATATGATAAAAAATTTAGTCATAAATATAAATATACTAATTGTAACATTTTTAACATTAAATGAATATATTTAGAAATAAAAAAAAATATTTTATTATTGAAATAATTAATGATGTTATTAATATCCAAGGACCTTGATCAAAAGTTGAAAAAAGAATAGGATTTTAATCAATGGAGTAGCAAAAGGAAGGATGAGAACATAATTTCTCCTTCTATTATTATCCATCAATCCACTAACCTTGTATTGTAGAGAAGAATTGCATTAGTTGTGTTGCAATTTTCTTGTTATATTAGTTTATGCTCATGGTTTCAAATTTATTGTACTTATTTGAACTAAATTGACTTGTTGATTCTGTGGTTAAGAAAATCTAGTTGAACAAACCTTTTAGGATTATGGAAAAGGAGTTGCAGGATGAATGTCATGCTTTCTTGCTTTCAAAATTTGGAGTTCGATATCATGATGATTCAGAGTTCAATATCTTCAAATATCATGTTGATTCATGTCAATTATAGACTTGCTTTATCAAATAGGCATGAATTTGCAGAAACCATGGCATATTATAATGTCCGTTTTAATCTTTTGAAAATCATTGAATATCCAACAAAATAGATTATTTGATACTAATCTAAATTATTATTTAAAAAATCATAACTTAGAGCAGATCATAAAGTACTAGACTGGCTGTTATTATGATCTATCTTAATTTGGACTGAGTGAGATAATAAAAGTAGAATTCTTTTTCTTAAGGTAATAGTTTCTGAAAATTATGTCAAAAAATGAATTTTTTTTTTTTGGTTTCATACATTATACACAAGTGCATAGAATTTTCTGTAAACTATATGTGATGATTAATGTTCGTTTAGTAATTCATCTATTTTGATCTCCAAATGTCGTAAATCTTGGATTTTATATGTACATCAGTAACATGTGCTAGTTCATTAGTCTATACAGTTATAAAAAGTGTGTGTTTTCCCAAGTGGTAATTTTTCAAGTATATGAACCTCAAATAGTGAGTGTTCCCCAAGTGGGAGAAGTAATATATGTTCAGGACTTAACACACATCAAAATTTCAGTTGTAGAGATAAAAACTTATATTGTTTTGGTTGTGTTTTATCTGTAGTTTATATGTTATTGATGAATGAGTAATTTGCTCAAAAGTGTTTCATTCAGTCCAACTATAAATCAATGTATAGTGGAAACATGGAATTGACAAGTTTATATATACTTAATCGGCTCAAAAGTGTTGAAGTTATATATGTGTGCCCTTATGTTTTATATTTTGGCTATGAAGCCGAATATAATAAGTCCCTGTCCAAAGATAATTATGGGATTATGTCTTGTGTTGCGGTAAAAAAACATTTAGCTAAAATTTTATGAATCTGTAAAATGCATAATGTCAAAAACTGACTAATTTATCATGTATGCAAGAATCATTTCTCTATAGTTATCTGACATAGAAATGAAGTCAGAAAGTTAGTAAATGTTTGTTGAGCTCACAAGTTCTACTATTTTAGATCCCATGACTAATACTTTATCAACGGGAGTATTTAAAAAAAAAAAGGTTTCATTTTACAAATGTATGTTCCAAGAATGGGACTGCAACCTTCATTTGATCTACCTTGAATGTGGGTGCAAGGTATTGTTACTTTATTCAAGTTTATATTATGAGTAGTTCTGATGAGTTGTTTCACTAATCATGTTAATCTTTGTAAAGTAATAATATGAAGTATGTTGTATACTTTCATGGGATCAAAGACATGTGGGAGCTGTAATGGTCCTAACAAGCTTCCATTTTGGGTTCTCCTAATATCAGTCACTAATCACGTTTACTTGTATAATATATATAAATAGTTTGATCACACTCTCATATGGGAGAATGTAATAGTTTTACTCCTAATGTGAGTGAAACCAAACTATATTTTGTGTGTATGTGTTTTGATAAATAAGTAATTGGACAAATATTATTATTAGATCAAATATGTTTAATTACAATTACAATTTATGGAGATATGTTTTGAACTCAATTTGCACTAAGAGGTGGTTAAAACCTCTCAGAAAACTGTTGTAACTGACTGCATGATAGGAGGAGCAGTTACCAATACAAGTATAAAACGTCATTGGCATCTCTTCTCAAGTTAACGGGTTCAATAAACGCTTTGTCCTAATGAGAGGGAGAACTGTAATGAACTGAGAGAAGAGAAGATCGAAGCACAAACTCGTCCAAGGTGAATTCTTATCCACGTACAAACTGTTCTTAATCTAGGTTTATCTCATTCTGACTAGTGGAGTGTGATTTAATGACTTTATTGATTTTGTTAGTGCTCAGCTGAGTCCGTATTATGCTTTCATTTACATATTTAGGAATTGAGTCTCATTAATTAAAGAGACAAAAGCAAACGGGATCCTAAATTTACATCTTCTGGAGTAGAACTTCTATTTAAAGAGACAAATGTAAATGAGATGTAAATGTAGTTCTTACATCTCAAATCAATTTTTTATAATTGCCTACAAAAGAGTGAGATCTATGTGTATGCATTTCTATGTACACCACTTACTAGAAATGCTCTTATGTTCCAGTGCATAATCGTAATAATATGTATCTCTTATTGATAGTCTGACAACATATATAAGTTATGCGTTAAAAATTTTAGAAACAACCATTTTAATAACTCTTATCTCAATACATATATCATACGTGATCACTGATTTGTTAGTTTAATTGTATATTTTAATAAACTATTATAGGAGTCTCGTTTACTTTGTCACATGTTGATTAAAATTTTTGGTCACTCATGCTTAAGATTTGATATCGAAAATTGAAACTAAAGTACTAAATCACATTAAATTATCTTTTACTATTCCTAGTCTCATGCCAGCTTTCATTCTTGGGAGTTTTAACGAAACACTCCTGGTACTATTCACTTCTAACGAAAAACCACATTTTTACCTTTTTCTGGTACTATTCACTACACATTTATTTATCATTTTTCATTAAAACTAAAGTTCTTTTGAACTTTTTGTTAGTTTTCCTTTCATTCTTTGATGTTGTAACTATTTGTTGTCGTGTTTTTCTTAATAGCAATATTCTAATTACTGCATCTACCATGATAATTCAAATGTGGTACCCATTACACACACCACTTGTTTCAGGAGTTTAGTCAAATAAATTCACAATTGTCCTCCAACCAAAGGCTATTCTTCTAACGAGTTTAGTCAAATAAATTCAGAATACAAGCGGAAGGTGCTATTACAATAATGTCAAAGCAGAAAGGATGGCACGATGTCACTGGTAGGGGAATGCCTCGTAGCTCGGATTGTAAGCCTCGTTCCTATGTCCTGAAGGGGCGCAAAACAAACATAAGTGGACCAAATTGATATATAAGTAGTACAAACATAGTTATTCAACAACGTACTAACCCCCAAAGTTTATGAAAACTAATAGGATAATATGTAATAGGTTTCCGAAAAACCCTAGTATGCCATAAAACCTTTCATAAAAATATATATCATATCTAGTGTGCTAACTAGTGGTATCATAATTTGCCCGAAGGCTCTCCATCACACGCCCGTAGGTAGGACATACGCCCGTAGGAGGAACATAGTAAGCAGAACATACGCCTGTAGGCAAGACCGTCACGCGCCCGTAGGCAGAACATACGCCCGTAAGCTGAACCATCGCCCATAGGCAGGATATGCGCTCATAGGCAGAACATACTCCTGTAGGTAGAACATACAGTCGTAGGCAGGACATAAGCCCGTAGGCAGGACAGTGATCACTAGATAAGCACAAAAACATTGAATATAATCTTTCCAACATAAGTACATATATCTCAAAACATCTTCCTAGTATATAGTCATCCATCATATATGCTACAAAGAACATAAATTCGATAAAGTATGGTATTCCAAAATATTCTCAGTAAAGCATGATAATCATAAAGTGTAAATCTAATTTATTCATAAAATGTTTCATAAACATAACCATTAAATCATGTTTTTCATGTATGCATTTCTACTATTAAAACATGCATTTTAGAAGGGGTCCACTCACAAATACTTTGTTGTCAAAGAGCCGTGCAAAATAGGAAGAACGAAATCGCCGCTAATAATCGCACCTAAGCACATAAAGAGTCCAATTAATAAAACTCTATCATAACGATTGAATTTCGGAAAACGAACGTCATAAACAGATTCAGGACGTCGACAAACATAAAGGGGGACCTCGGGTACCCCACGCGCCACTGTGGGTCATCGGAAAGTTGGCCGAAAAAGTCGACGGCGGCGCGTGTGCTCCACTCCCCGGTACCAGCTCTGCCTCACGTGCAGCCTGGGTTCCTGGGATTTGACTGGGCTGGGTCGCATCTGGGTCTGGGCCTGGGCTTGGTTCCTGGGCTTGGACCTATTGGGTTTGGGCTTTGGGTATTGCGCTGGTAACCTGGCCCAAGGGAAAATGGGTTTTGGGTTCAACGGGCTAAGGCCCTGGGTTTGGGCCTGAAAGCCCGGCCCAAGGGTTTTTAGGTTGGGTTTATATAAATGGGTTTGGGTTTGGGGTTTAATGGGTCGTAGGCCCGAGCTTGCACGGCCCAAGGGCCTAGGTTAATTGGGTTAAGGGTTTTGGGTTTGGGTCAACTGACCCGTTTCTCATTGAGGAAGAAGGCCGGAGCCTCCCGAGCTCCGGTCGACGCCGATTCACCACCTAACCCTACGATCTACCTATTAAAATGAAGGTAGAAATGAAAGGGAAAGATTTGTACCTTCGTGGTCCCTCGTCGTGGCCGGATTTTGGGCTTGAAGTCGTCGGACTCACCGAAGATCCTCAGTGCTCCACAAAGATGAAGGGAGAGAGGGAGAAAGAAAGCTAACGCAGTGATGATGGTGGTGTTGTTGTCGTTGTCGGGGTGTTAAGATTTGGGGTGTGGGTGTTTGGGTGTCGCCGGGAAAGGGAGGGGGATAAAGGTCCGAGAGAGAGTGTGTGACTCGGGGAAGAGGGGAGAAGAAGAGAGAATGAGATAGGGGACTGTCACGTGGCAGTCAGAGAGATGAGAGAAATTTGTAGAAAATCCAAAAAAAAGGAACCAGATTGGGTAAGGGATAGGGGCAAATTAGTAATTCCATAATTCCATTAATATGTTAAAATACATATTTTTGGGACGGGGTTTTACATGGGGAGTTCGGCTAAGCCACACAATGGACAACCTAATTTGATATCGAATTCACAATCCACAAGATTTGAACCTAAGACCTCTTACTTTCAAGTAAAGAGAAATATCACCAGACAGTAGTACTGAGTGGCAATGGAAGAGTTTACTTGACTGCAATATATGCATTTATTTAGTATATTTATTCTAATTAGATACGAAGGGAAATGATTTTCATACATCTTTTTAGCTTTTCACACACTTCTCTTTATTTATGATTATTGAATTGAATAAGTCAAACAAAATTAACGACTAGAATTAAACAAGGACGTGTAAAAGATTAAAAATTGTGAATTTCACTTTCCTTAAGTAAATTCATGTACGGTACCAATTCCTCCATATATTAAAACGTCATTTCTAGCCAATGTGATTACAGTAATACCGCTCCTAAAAAAAGGAGAAAATCAAAACTATAGAAAACCGAGTACTGCCGATTCTAAAATTGACGTGAACCAAACATTTTGCCATGCTTGCTCCTCATGCTGGCTTTTTCCTTCACATATATCACTCTAGTGTTTGACTGTTTGATGGTTCATTAGCTAGGTAGAGCATAAATTCCCAACCTTGACAAATATGACATTGTTTCCCCCACTCAAGGAAAAAATGGAAATAACTTTTCCCATTTGATTCTCATTCCTATCCTCCTCTGTTCCAAGTCCAATGTCCCTCCAAAAAAAAATTAAGGAATCACATGGAAATAAGTCCATACAAGCGCCACTCAGTATTACGATTTGGTGGTATTTCTGTTCATTTGTAAATAAAATGTTTTAGGCTCAAATCTCGTAAATAGCGAATTCAATACTAAATTAGATTGCTCATTGTATGATTTAGCCGAATTCTTCTCTATACTACTATACTAGCAGCTAAAATCTCTCCATCTTCTAGACACAAAATACAATGACCCTAGTTTGAAATTATTTCTTTACTTTTTCCCTTTTCCTTTTATTAAATTTTCTTCTTTTTTGAAAATATAACCGCCCATCAATTTTTGTCTTCTACTTTTTAAAACCTTTGCCAAGTTCCAACTCAGTACTAAATATGTCACTTGCGTACAGTTTCGATAAACCTACCAATTACCAAACCCTTCTTTCTCTCGCAATATCCAATGAGATGAAGCAATAAAGCACCTTCCATGTGAAGCCCCCTTGAAAATTCAAACCCTTTTAAATCTCCCTCTCGAGTCTCAGCCCCTCAAACCGTTACTTATGTTTATAACATGAACTTCATTTCCTCACTCTTCAAACTTTAATCTGTGTCTCCATTTTTCTTAAGATGACACAATTAGCACCCCTAATGCCCCTTTTAGTGTTGTTTTCTGCACTCTCGTGCCTTTTAACAGTTGCACCATCTTTGGCCGGGGATACTCAGAACCTGATTCGGGTCAAGGCACAACTCTCCGACCCCGACGGAAAGCTCCACGACTGGGTTCCGGGCATCGACCACAATCCATGCAATTGGACGGGAATCACCTGCGACCGGGACAACCACTCTGTGCTTGCTGTCAACTTATCCGGGTTCGCTGTTTCGGGCGGGTTCCCGTTCGGCTTTTGTAGCATTCGGACCCTCCAGAACCTCTCTCTGTCCGCCAACTTTATCAACGGCTCTCTCCAAACCAACACCCTCTCTCGCTGCTCCCACCTCCATGTTCTCGAGCTCCACGATAACCTCTTAGTCGGAACATTGCCGGAGTTTCAGCCGCAGTTCACCGACCTGCGAATCCTGAACCTCATAAACAACAACTTCACCGGCGATATCCCGGCGAGTTTCGGCCGGTTTCCCTCCCTGCAAGTCCTGATGCTCTCCGGGAACTTGCTCACCGGTACAATCCCCAAGTTCCTGGGCAATCTTACCGAGTTGACTCGCTTGGAACTCGCTATCAATCCATTGAAGCCCGGCGAGTTGCCTTCCGAAATTGGAAACTTGACGAAGCTACAGACCCTCTTCGCCCCGCAATGCAACATCAGAGGCCGCTTACCAGACTCCATCGGAAACCTCGTCTCGCTGATGAACCTCGATTTGTCTACGAATTTCCTATCCGGTCCGATTCCGGCAAGCATCGGAGGATTGAGAAGCGTGACGCAGATCGAGCTGTACGAAAATCACCTGTTCGGCGAATTGCCTGAGAGCATTGGAAACCTGACCTCTCTCCGGAACTTAGATCTCTCTCTGAACGCCTTCACCGGAAAAATCCCAGAAACAATTGCAGGACTGCAATTGGAGTCTCTGAATCTCAACGACAATCTCCTCTCCGGCGAGCTTCCTCCGATCTTGGCCTCCAATCCGAAACTGCAGCAGTTCAAGATCTTCAACAACAGCTTCTCCGGCTCCCTCCCGGAAAATCTCGGCCGATATTCCGATTTGGCAGAAGTCGACGTCTCCACGAACAAGTTTTCCGGCGAGCTGCCGAAGTTCCTCTGTTACCAGAAAAAGCTCTGGAATTTCATCGCAATGGCGAACCAGTTCTCCGGAAATTTACCCGATACGTTAAACGAGTGTCATTCTCTCGGATACGTTCGAATCGAATTCAACGAGCTCGACGGCGTCGTTTCGGACAAGTTTTGGGGTCTGCCTGGTCTCTATTTCGTCACGATGAATAACAACAGATTCAACGGCAGCGTATCGCCGTCGATATCGGAGGCTACTAAATTCTCGACACTTAAGATCTCCAGCAATTCATTTTCTGGCGAACTTCCGTCGGCGATTTGTAAGCTTACGAACCTCTCGAGCCTCGACGTGAGCAGAAACAAATTCTCCGGCGACTTGCCGCCGTGCATAACGGAGCTGAAGATTTTGCAGAGGCTGAAAATGGAGGAGAACATGTTCTCCGGTGAAATTCCGAGTGCAGTGAGTTCATGGACCCAGTTGACGGAGCTGAACCTATCTCACAATCGCATAACGGGTCGGATCCCACCCCAACTCGGTTACTTGCCGGTATTGAATTACTTGGATATCTCGGAAAATTTACTCACCGGTGAGATTCCGTCGGAGTTGACCAAGCTGAGGCTCAATCAGTTCAACGTCTCGAATAATAAATTGTACGGGAAAATACCTACTGCCTTTGATTACAGTCCCTTCAACCTGGGGCTACTGGGTAACCCGAATTTGTGCAGTCCGGATCTGGATCACTTCCCTACCTGCTCCAAACCCAGATCTCCGACCCCAATTTTGATAGCCATTTTATCCGTGTGCGTTGTACTTCTCCTCGGGTCGGTTCTTTCGTATTTGAAATTCCGGTCCAAAGCTTTTGGCGGTAAAATGAAGCGGCTCTGCAGGGTCACCACTTTCCAACGGGTCGGGTTTAATGAAGAGGAGGTGATGCGATCTTTAACGAAGGAGAATCTAATCGCGACGGGCGGTTCGGGTCATGTTTATAAAGTTAAGCTGAAGACGGGGCAGACCGTGGCGGTTAAGAAGCTGTGGGGCGGGGCAAGGAAACCCGAAACTGAATCCGTTTTCCTGTCTGAGGTGGGGACTTTGGGTCGGATCCGACATGGCAATATTGTAAAATTGGTGTTTTGTTGTAGTGGTGAGGACGGTAGGATTTTGGGATATGAATACATGGAAAATGGGAGTTTGGGTGACTGTTTGCATGGTGAGAAGGTTGGGCCTTTGGCGGATTGGGCCAAAAGGTACGACATTGCGGTCGGGTCAGCCCATGGGTTGGCCTATCTACACCACGACTGCGCTCCGGCTATCGTCCACCGGGACGTGAAGAGTAACAACATACTATTGGACGAGGACTGGACCCCGCTTGTGGCGGATTTTGGACTGGCCAAGACTTTGCAGCGTGAAATGGCGGCCGGAGGTGGTGCCATGTCACGGATTGCTGGGTCCTACGGCTATATCGCTCCAGGTGAGGTTTTTTAAATTTTTTTTTTTTTTTTTTTTTTGGATGGGTGTCTTCATAGATTCTCTAGGTGTCTTACTATCTGCGATGACAATTTTAACTTCGCAACTAGTCTTACTACTTTCAAAAGAAGTTTTATCGACAACTGTCAAAAGTTGACGTGGACAATTGTTAGCTGTTGATATATTTTAGTTCGTGATAACATATGTATTATAGCATATTTCAACTTATAGTAATTTGATTCCTTCGGTTTAAAGGAACATTATATGAACATATACGCTAAACCTAATTGTGTTATATTTGGTTTGCAGAGTACGCATACACGCTTAAAGTAACTGAGAAGAGCGACGTCTACAGCTTCGGTGTGGTGCTGCTGGAACTGATTACTGGCAAGAGTCCGAATGACTCGTCCTTTGGTGAGAACACAGACATTGTGAAGTGGGTTCGAGAGGCTGCAATGTCTTCTCCTGAAGGAGGAGAAGGCAGCAATCTCTGCCAGATAATTGATCCAAGGATTGATCCGTCGACATGCAACTACGAAGAGATTCAGAAGGTTTTGAAGGTGGCTCTTCTCTGCACTGCTGCATTCCCAATTAACAGGCCCTCCATGAGAAGGGTGGTCGAATTGCTTAGAGATCAGAAACCATCTCGACCGTCCAAAATGATAAGCCTTTGATTCATTGTTGAATAACTCAGTTACTATCAGTCTATATGGGATTTCGTAGCATTGTGTGTAAAGATTAGTGGTTCAAAAATGGCCACCTGGGTTTAAAATATTGCTCCTTTTCAGCAGTTATAATGTAAGAACTAGAAGAAGAGAAAAAGTTCACATATTTATGAAGTAAACATCTAGTTTTTGATCGCCACTCACTCGTTTTGGTTTAAATTCTCTTCCTCCCTTGTCTTAGTATAGCTCAGAATAGTAATATCGCTTGTGAAAAAAAAATGATTAGTTAGTGATTGCAGTTTCTTTAAGACAAGGAAAAAAGAAAACAAATGTAGAAATCTGTGAAGCATGCTTACAACTTACAAATTGGTTCTCCTCTCGTTATCAAACATGCCAGTTTAAACTAATACGTGTTAATCATTGTAATAAGGTGAGTAAATGTTGGGGACAAACCTACTTTTTGTATGTATGTATGTTTCTTTTTTATTTTCTTTTTAGTTGTGGGGAAAATTAAATAGCACTCAAAGAAGCTTATGTAGGCTCCACGATACGAACATATGGAATTTTTCTAATTGAAGTTTATGGGTGTGTTTGTTTCCCTTCACTAGTCCTCATTGGAATGGACTAGACTAATAGTTAGTCCAGTCCCATGTTTGTTACTTCATGGGACTAGCTTTAGTGGGAGTAAGCAGGACTCGTCTCGACTAAGGACCATACTAGACAGTCTTAGCGAGAGACGTCGCGAACCATAGGACTAGCTAATCCCTTCGATCGCTCTCTGCTCGCGTCCTCTACTTTCCTCTCTGCTTGCGTTCTCTCCCTATCTCCTCGTCCCCAACCCTGAATCATGAACAAAGACCTCGATTCGAACTTCAATCGGAGAACTCATGAGCTCCTTCGTCCGATTCATCTCCGCAAACCAAGCTCATCAGCCGCACCCTCCGATTGGTCTCCTTCCTCCTAGACCTTAATTTTTGACAGCAAGGACTTCGGGCTCCGTCCTCCTTGACCTCTTCCACTGCTAACTCTACTCCGCTTTGCCCCTCACATCTCCTTCTTCCCTGCTTCTCACAACCAGAAAACCCAGAAAAATTGAACCTAGAAAAATTGAACTCAGAAAACCCAGAAAAGGGAAAGGGGAAAGAGACAATGGCACAGATAAAATGGCAGAGAAAGATGAGAAGGGAAAGATGCAGTGGGTGGAAAAAATGAGAGAGGAAGATGAAATGGCAGAGAAAAAGGAGATGGGAGGGATGTTGTGGGCGGACAGAAAAATGAGAGTGGAAGATGAAATGGTAGAGAAAGATGAGAGGGGAGGGATGCAGTGGGTGGACAAAAAAATGAGAGAGGAAGATGATTCTAGAAAGGAAAATGATAATTTAATAATAAAATATTAGTATATATAGATTAAATTAATGATAAAATATTGTAAATATAAATTTAATAATATAGTGTATGAGTCCTGCTTTTTAGTCCGACACAGCACCAAACGCTTCACTAAATCAGTCCAGCTTAGTCTATTCTAAGCCAGTCCAGCTTAGTCCCTGAAGCTAGTCCAGTCCAGCTTAGTTCCTGAAGCTATTCCAGTCCAGTGCAACAAACGCACCCTAGAAGGTTTGAGTTTCAGTCCTCCATTTGTTCATCTTGAAAACTACATTTTCCTACTTCCAACAAACTTTGTGTCTTCATATTTTTCTTTTGCTTTCCAATAGTGATGTACAACTTTTTTTTTTTTGTAGAGAGATTTTGATAACACAACCCAAATTTACAAGACGTGTCGTACAAGTATATATATATATATATATATATATATATATATATATATATATATATATATATATATATATATATATATATATTCTTCAATGATCAATTTTTTTGATCTGAAGAGATTTGCACAATTAACAAATGAGATACAATCCTTATATGGCTGCCATATACTAGAATTAGGTGCAAATGATATAATTTAGTACAAGGACAATAGAAGTGACAAATCAGGCATCGAATGCACACATAAAGCCACCGTTAAAATAACAAGGTCACATCACATACCACTGAAACATAGAAATCACACACTTGCCGAAGTGACATAACACAAAACATTAACCAAAACTAGCTAATTCGAGAAGGGAATCGTCAATCAACTCCATTTCACAGCGTTGACTACACTGCTCCTAGAGATATCCATAACATCCACCAGAGGAACCGCCTTAGATCTGGCCAGGTAATGCGGGTCGGCTAAAGAGCGCAAAGCCCCCTTGGAGAACCAGTCCTAGCAGGTGGATCTGACCCACAACAACCACAAATCGTGCCCAAACCCATAGATCTAGCCCACAAGTGCAGAGGCTGGGATCAGGAAGAACTTCGTCAAACGAAGGGTTATCTGCAAAATGATGGGAGATGGGATGGTGAAGGCAGGTGCAAGGTGTTGGAACTAAATTCGTGCACCACCATATGTGAAGGAGATGTACAAACACGACTACTTGTAAAAGAACAAACAATCGTATGACAACCTTGGAATCGGTGGGATACCGACCAACAATCAAGTTAGTAAGCAATATATGAGACTTAAGTAGTGGGTAAGACATTAAAGTGTGCAATATTTGTGTTACCAGAGATGAACGCTAGATGGGTATATTTATACTAGCTAGTTGGGAGTGAGACTTTTTAGGATATATAATCCATATTAAACCAGGAGAATCCTTAAAAGATATTTAGAGATAGATACTGCTTCCTTTTAGGAGTGTGATTACTTGCAGTGTAGGCCAATCCCTAGATTGTAGGAATCTCCAAGAATATGAAAACTATCTAACCCCTACCGAATCAGATTTCCATGTCTTCCGGAACAATAACGGTCAATCTCAACGAAGTCGACAGACTTTGTCTACCCTTCTAGAACACAAGATGATGGTGACATCGCTAGTCCATTTGTGCAGTTGAATTCGACCACATATGTTGAGTTTATGACCGCACTTTTGAGGTATTCATATTCTGATCCGCTTACTCCGGTTTTGGAAAATCATGGCCACACGAGGTAAGGAAAATGGAGGGGAGAAAGGTGAGGCAGGGGACGGGTGGCATGGCACGAGTTTGGGGAAGTGGAGGGAGATAGGTGGTGCGGTGTAGGGGTGGGCATGGGCCGGGCTGGGCCCAATTTTGGAGGAACCGGACCTTACCCGTTTTAAACAGTAACGGGGCGGGACGGGCCGGGTAGAGGGATTTTGAGTTTTGGAACCGGACCTAACCCGGCCCATTTCAAACGGGCCGATTCGGGACGGGTCCACGGGTCCAACTTATATATTTTTTTTTTTGGTAATTTATAAACTGCATTGCACAGCAGCAACATACATGAATTCTTATATATTATTCAGCCCCAGATATCTACTCCTTGGAAAGGTTGCCTTCCAAAGCCGATGATCGATAGGATGCTTCACGAAGGTTTACGACTGATGCAGGTTTTGGGACATTTGGTGGAAGCAGCTTCTCTTTGAGGTCCTCCATTACGTATGAGCTCTCATTGCTACAACATTAAAACCAAACGACTTTAATTTCGATATAACACTTGTCTACATCTATATGCATAAAAATCCAGGGCCAACGATTGCATAACTTCTTGATTAAAATAAAGGAAAATACATTCCTCACAGCCATTTTCGGTCCATAAATAAACAGGGGTGTGTGAATCATGAAAATCTAGAACCAGTTAAAGTAAAAAAAATCCAGCTAAAGCCATTCACAGAAGAATGCAATCAGACATTTCCCCCCTTTTTCCGTCAATTTTTGGCAAGTAACAAAACTTGAAAATAAGGAGAGGGGAAGCATGATATATAGGTTCGATTGACATGTAATTTAACTGAACACATGTTCAGAAAATTGCATAACAAATAATGGAGTTTCATATCAGCCTGAATTATAAACTTCCAAGCTAAAAGTGGTGCTAGAGCTGCACAAGGGAGTGCTGCAAATAAATGGTAGGAATATTTGGTCACAAACTCCTTTTCCACAAATCTTATTATCAGTAGAGAGTAAATCAACAAATCTTCGAAAACACATGAACAATTTCATGAAAGAATATAATTGCTGGTGCTAGCCAGATTAGCAGTTTATGGCATTGGACAAGCTTTGGTCATATTTACAAGAGACATAGCATTTGACGAAGAATTCAGCCATCTAATTTGAACCCCACATGATTAATCGACTAACAAATAATAATTAACAATATGAAGGTCCACTTTTGAGATTCATCACTCAGCATATAGAGTCTGTACTAAGAAACTCTATTAAGCACTCTATTATAAGAACATGAACTGATAGTTCAAAAGTATTGGGTTTGAATTTCATATCAAAAACCAATCAAATTCCCAACTTACTTCCACTTCCAGTAAGCAAACAATTCATATATACATATAATATAACAAGAAATTGATTGGTAACACTTGAGTTTCATATAAAAAACCATCAACAAATCAATTGAGACTGCTCAGACAAAGTAAGGAGGAGAGAACAGCAAAAGGCAACGATACTTGCAGATTAATGAAAACCCAACAATCTATAATTAATACAAAGTTATAAATCTCCTCAAACCATACCTGCAGATTAATGAAAACCCAAATGGGTCCTGGGTTTCCTGAACGTCTTCCAGGAAGAAACGTCGTCAGAGTACAAGACGCCGACGTGGATCTTCCCGAATCTGACCCGGGACTCATACCGCTAGGCGCTCCCTAATCAGACCCTGCCCACACCAATACATTAGAGTTAACGCAATTGGTTTCTGTTCCCATCCAGAGTCATCCTAGCTTTATCAATCAAATCCTTCAAAACCCAAAACCCAAAGTTAAAAACTAAAGTTTCCCAATTTTATCTGAAACAAAAAATTGAAAATTACCTGTTTGGCCGAAAGAAGTTCGCGGCACTGATCTTCCAAAGTCGACAATTCTTCTTGAATCTTCTTTATCCTCGAAACCAGCTTCATCGGGTTCGCATTATCTGGGTAGATTTGCTGGAACTCCCTCTCGAGCCAGTGCTGGACCACCGTTGGAGGAGGGTTTTGGGGGACGACTGACGGAGAGTGACGAAGGGGAGGAGATGACTGACGGAGAGTGACGAAGGGGAGGGGAGGGGACGATGCATGCTTGACAGCGAGAGAGAATGAGTTCGAGATCCAGTCTCCATTGACAGAGTTGAGGACTCGAGACGAGAGAAAGAGAGAGAGAACCTAGGGTAAAACTAACGGTTCAGATTGAATAGTAGCTTAATCTTCAATCTCATCCGTCCATTGTAATTACAAACGGGCAGGTCTGGGTACACGTTTTTCTATATTTCTGGAACCGGCCCGCCCCTAAAATTTCAAAGGCCCGCCCCGGCCCGCCCTGTTTCTCTTTTTAAAAATTAGGAACCGGCCCGTACCAGCCCCGAACCTTGATTACCCGCCCCGACCCGCGGTTCCTGTACCCGTTTGCCCACCCCTAGTGCGGTGTGTGGGAGGGGACGTAATAGATGATAGGAAAAACAACTGGAATGAACGGTAGAGGGCTGCCGCAGACTCTGAGTCGGAGTAAAGGGCCGACGATTGTGGTTTTTTTTTTATCTAGGATTTTGGAAGAGAGAGTCGGGGAGAATACAAGTTTTAGGATAGTGATGCATACTTCTAGTTTATGGAAAATGCTACCCTTTTGGATTTGGTTGCCCACCTTTTTTTCTTAACATCTGTTCAAGAATTTGTATAAAGGGTATCATTCTTTGTATATTTAGGGGTGCAGGTTGGAATGGTGTTTCTAATTTCGACATTAAAGTTTCTAAATATGAACTTGAAACTTATGAATTTGAATATTTCTAAAAAATTGGAATGCATTTATAATTAAAAAAATTTGCGATATTTTCGATTCAACAATTTTCACTTATTTCGATAAATTTTTTGGTTGTCCCACCTTTCTCTAGTCGTGATGCCAACAAGTTGCGACAGATAGTAAATTCTAATTAAGGGAAAGACTATACAAATGTCCATACCAAAGGCAAGCTGTATATAACTGTTTGGACCTAAATTTACAATTTGGGCCGAGCTTGAAGTTATTCTCGGCCCGACAGTTTTCAGGTATTATTGGTCGGTTAGGTTACCATGGGTTATCCAATCAGGTTGGCCGAGTCCTATGGCAAAGAGGATTGATTTGGATAATAATGATGAGGTGGGGCGCTAGAAGCTCGGGAATGAATCTGGCTCATATTTGAGCTTGCTTCAGATACCCATTGAAACCTGGATTGGCTGAATCCTAATCGGATTGGATTTGGGAGTTTAAGTCTGAGTACATCTCTAATTCGGCCAGGAGTAGGCTTATTACTATAAATACATGGGGCTGTGCAACACATTAAGGACCTCCAATTCAACACACAAATCTGCCCTGCGCAAACCCTCTCAACCTTTGAGATTTTTTTATTTTCTTGTCCGCCAACACATCTTCAGTTTGGATAAACATCACTGTGGAGGCAACCGGTAAACATCTTCAGTTTGGATAAACAGCATTGTTGCCGTAGAATTAGTCGACCGCGGAGCACCTTCAGTTTGGATAAACAACACTGCGTCGGGGCCGACTGGTTATCTATCCAAGTCTCGGCCGAGAAGGATTTTCGAATTCTTTTCGACAGAGGTCATCTCACCAGCCTTCTCGGCGAAGTGAGGTGTTACAGTTTATTACATTCGGCACATTGAAAGCCGAAATTTGATATTGAACTTCGCAGAACTAGCAGCCTTGTCTTCAGGCTCTAGAACCCAAAGGCCGAGACGTGTTCCTTCCTCGGCCGCAGTCGCAAGATCAAGAAGTCAGCCGCGCAACACAACGCCACATCCACACATTTTACTCACCGGCCGAGCTCGGCCGTCGAGTTGGCATGCCCCGCATTCAACCGAAGGACGTAGTTAGCTTATTAATTACTCGGCCTGCGCGCCACGTAGGCTTGGTAGTTTTTAGGGTCAACATTTTGGCACGCCCAGTGGGACCCAGTGCTAAAACTATGAAGTTCTTATGATAAATCAAGATCTCAATCGAGTTCCATTGGATGAGATTTGGCGCCTATTCAAAGAAAGTTCCGAGAGGTATGCCAAATTCCTTGAGGAGTACTGTAGAGATATTGACAAAAGGCTAGAGGCCGGGGGGCAATTTTTCGCTCCGGCCACAACCAACTTTCAGCCTAAGAAGATTGTCGAGATGGCCGAAGAAAAACCTGGGCCACTCGTTGTTTCGGCCGACATTGAGAGTGTGGCAGGCCTAGAAGAAACAGTTCAAGTCTCTGAGCCAGAAATTGACCTGGAAAATGGTTCGTCAGAGGAATGTTCCAATGACGAACAAGACCAATTCACGGGTCCAGCTGAACAAACCACGCCAATCGATATGATTATTGGCGATAAAGCCGATATAAAGAAATCTCATTCGGCTAAGTTATCCGAGTTAAAAGCCGAAATTGGTGAAATTATTATGCCTGGGGGGCATAATAATTGTTCGACACATTCGGCGGTCGAAAATGAAAAATTTTCTCCAGGTCAGAAATATTTGGGGCAAATTCTTTATTCGGCCTAGAGCGAAATCAAGTTGAGAATTTTAATATTAAAATATCTCGACTCGGAATTAAACATCGTTGGCCTCCTCCTGATTATGATTTGATCTCTTTTATCTTCTTTTGTTTATAAAAAAAAAAAAAAAAAAAAGAAATAATTATTTTCTTACCCGTTCGGCTCCTCGGCCGATGCGTAAGAAATTAAGGGGGGCATAGGTGGTACAAGGTGGTACACGGCGTTTAAAAAAAAAAAAAAAAAAAAAAATCGGTTGTCTAGGCCGAAGGTAAGCAAGCAAGCAAGGCGGTGGGTTTCAAAGGCCGAGAATCAGGGAATTGCTATGGTTTAGTTATACTTTTGCAATTCGGCAGAGATCCCCAGTTCTTTGGCCGAGTAAAAAGAAATTTGGTCGAATACCATTCTTCAGCCGAATAAGAAAATTTCGTCGGATACAATTCATTGGCTGAATAAAAGAAATTTGGCGCGCTCGGTGAGAAGCATTGCGGGGCGTTTTGTGGGCCGAAGTTGGTTTGTCATGATTCGGGCCGAGCTGCCAAAACTGATTCTTCTCGACCTCGGCCCACTTTACTCTCGACCCCAATTTTTCTCTACCCCCAACGATTTTTGCTGAGCCTGGTATGAATTGTGGCAGCCGAGGAAGACTACGGCGTTGGCAGAACATAGGTTATTGCCGAGTACTGGTGCCCGGCCATGGGGTCATTCGGTTTGCAGTATGTGCTGTCATATAGTTAATTTCCTCGGTGGATAGCCGTATGTTGAAAGCCAGGCACTAATGATTAATTTCCTCAACCATTCGGCTTCCGAGCCGAAGCTCAAGGAAATTGGGGGGCAATGTTTGGACCTAAATTTACAATTTGGGCCGAGCTTGAAGTTATTCTCGGCCCGACAGTTTTCAGGTATTATTGGTCGGTTAGGTTACCATGGGTTATCCAATCAGGTTGGTCGAGTCCTATGGCAAGGAGGATTGATTTGGATAATAATGATGAGGTGGGGCGCTAGAAGCTTGGGAATGAATCTGGCTCATATTTGAGCTTGCTTCAGAGACCCATTGAAATCTGGATTGGCTGAATCCTAATCGGATTGGATTTGGGAGTTTTAGTCTGAGTACATCTCTAATTCGGCCAGGAGTAGGCTTATTACTATAAATACATGGGGCTGTGCAACACATTAAGGACCTCCAATTCAACACACAAATCTGCCCTGCGCAAACCCTCTCAACCTTTGAGATTTTTTTATTTTCTTGTCCGCCAACACATCTTCAGTTTGGATAAACAGCACTGTGGAGGCAACCGGTAAACATCTTCAGTTTGGATAAACAACACTGTTGCCATAGAATCAGCCGACCGCGGAGCACCTTCAGTTTGGATAAACAGCACTGCGTCGGGGCCGACTGGTTATCTATCCAAGTCTCGGCCGAGAAGGATTTTCGAATTCTTTTCGACAGAGGTCATCTCACCAGCCTTCTCGGCGAAGTGAGGTGTTACAGTTTATTACATTCGGCACATTGAAAGCCGAAATTTGATATTGAACTTCGCAGAACTAGCAGCCTTGTCTTCAGGCTCTAGAACCCAAAGGCCAAGGCGTGTTCCTTCCTCGGCCGCAGTCGCAAGATCAAGAAGTCATCCGTGCAACACAATGCCACATCCACACATTTTACTCACCGGCCGAGCTCGGCCGTCGAGTTGGCACGCCCCGCATTCAACCGAAGGACGTAGTTAGCTTATTAATTACTCGGCCTGCGCGCCACGTAGGCTTGGTAGTTTTTAGGGTCAACAATAACCAAGCAATTACGCCAAACTAAACAATGCACCTAAACTAAGCATACTCGAGGAAGCACCAACAAGCATCCAAGTAGAGTTTCAATGCAAATCACACGACACACATAAAAAAGTGAGGATAAAAATCAGAAAAGACGGGCACGTACACATATAGGATCGCACCCCTTGCCTATGAAATTCAAAACCCTAACGTTCAAGCAAAGGAAAAGATGGAATCATGCTCGGATTTGGCACTGGGGCCAATAGAAAAGACAAAGAAGCAGGAAGAAATTCAAAAAAGTAAAGAGAGGAGGTTGAATGAAAATTAGATTTATTACTGTTCCCCCAATTTCATGAAATATTGTGTGCCAAACAAACTCGTGTATGCCATTTTGTGTGTGTATCGTGTTTCGACGAGTACAGAAGGGGGGTTCAATAGATCCATGCTGCTCGACAGACGCAAATGGTCAACGGACTAGAAGGTGTTAACGAATATGCATGCAATTATTTGGAAATGAGTTTGTTTTTACTGACTTGAATTCCTTCATGTCATTTTCAACACGTGTACACCAAAGGAGAACGTGTACCTGAATTCCTTCGTGAGACCATGTGCGATCTAGCTTTCGTGATTGGACGTGATTTGTAAATTGACTAATTAAAATTAGATTAATCACTTCGATTTTGGATTTGCAATGTATATCTTTCTTTCTTATATTACAAGGATATTAAAAAAAAAAAAACATGGTATCGCATAGATGTAAAGTCTCTTAACCACTCAGAGTTATAAATTACTTATCACCCACACTACTACAAATTTTTAAATTAATAATTGTAAGGTCTCTTAATTATTTGAGCTATAAACTGTCCACACTACTACATGCTTTTAAACTAATAATTGTAAGGTCTCTTAATCACTTGAGTTATAAACTTACTATGCACACTACTACATGCTTTTAAACTAATAATTGTATGATGTCCATTTTTTTTGTGTAATTAGCATTACACAAGCTTGATTATATTACTAACAATATGTTAACATTTATATTTGCATAAGAATTAAAAGCAAAAACATTGACAAGCACATAGGATAATTACATTAATGGTGATACAAACTTAGGTGCAGAAATGGAGAACATGACTATAGCTAATTTAACTAAACCCAAGTAAAAAAAATTTAGTCATATCTGCGAACCGATGAAAGCGTATTATTTATTATCAAAGAAAATACTGATACTCTTGAGCTAGCTAGGGTGGGTAACAACCAATTTGGGCGGAAGGCCAACCCTACGAAAACAAATTAATTTTTTTAAATTTACAAAATGTTTAGTCATTTCAAATGCAAAATATTACGTTGTATCTCGTTATCTCAAATTCATTTTAAATACAATGTATTAACTGCTCTTATGGTATATTTTTCTTTGGCTAATAGATATCCCCATTGCCAAATTAATCCAAACTATTTCCCTTCAAGCCATGTCATTAAAATATATCCTTGGATTGTTTATAATTTATATAGTTTACGAGACGGAATAGGCATGAAATGCAACGCATACAGATATATATATATATATATATATATATATATATATATATATGTGTGTGTGTGTGTACAAACACACGCATGCACTCACTCCCCCAGTTTTCCCGATTAAGCAAAATCCAACCTACATGTATTTTGATATAGGCTTCTTCTGCCATCTAAACCTAGAAATTGACGTTAAAACGTATCCAAAAGTACTCGCTTCATTCGACGACTCTTTCGCCCAAACAGTTGCAGATCATCACAAAATAATGCATCTCTCTCTCTCCTCACCCTCCCCCTCCACCAAACCATCCAATCAAAACTAAATATTTAAATAAATAAAACCCCATTTTACATCTTCATCATCCCAAATGGCACCATCAACAACAAACAACCAACACACGATCATCAGCAAGCTCCCACCAAAACCCAACTCCAAATCGACGACTGCCAAGTCCGTCGTAAACCACTTCCACTCCTCACCCCACACAATCCCAATCGAACAAGGCCTGACCGACGAAGAGCTCGCCTCCCTCGAAGCCGCCTTCGACTTCACCTTTCCCCCTGACCTCCGTGTCATCCTCCAGGAAGGCCTCCCCGTGGACCCCGCCTTCCCCAACTGGCGCTCCTCCTCCCACCAACAACTCCGGACCATCCTCAGCCTCCCATCCCGCAGCCTTATCAGACAAGTCTCCAACGGAACCCTCTGGTGCAAGTCGTGGGGTCCGAAGCCCTCACCCCACCGTCGTCATAGTGATGTGGACGTGGCAAACCAGCTGTTGAAGAGAGCGCCGGTTCTCGTTCCGATATACCGGAACTGTTACGTGCCTTCCAGGCCGAGCGTGGCGGGGAATCCTGTTTTGTACATTGACGCGGAGAGGGTAATTAGGGTTTTGAGCTGTGACATCACTCGGTTTTTTTGCCAAGAGTTTGCGTTCATGCACGTGCCTGTGTGGGCCCCCAAGGTGGCGCGGAGGATCGAATTTTGGAGCGATGTGGCGGCGCGTGAGGAGAGGCGGGGGTGGTGGAGTACTTAGAAGTTGGCGGAATGTTTGGAAGAGGTGTTTGGGACGCTGAGGGAGGGCGGGTGGGAAGAAGAAGAGGTTAGGGAGATGATGATGATGGATGGCTATGATGGGAAGATGAGAAGTGGGCCCTACGCGATGGGTGATGGCAATGACGAGGCGGGAGTGGGGTGGCGCGTGAAGGTGCTGTCTACGGTTTTGTTGCGTGGGGGTTGGACCAAAGAGGATGTGATAGACTCCCTTGGAATTGAGGGAACAGAAAGAGTAACATGCTATGCGCTTCTTCATAATTAGAACCCTCATTTGTACCATCATCGTTCGGAAATTAGTCCATTACCCAATTTACAAATAACATATTTTTATTGTAAAAATTTCATAATTAGAACCGTTCAACATTTTAGACTTTATTTTAAAATCATCATTACAAAAAGTCATTTGAATTAGAGTTCGTTTAGTCATCCAAATTTATCAAAGAAATCAACGGTGTATATACTAAGTAACATATTCATAATGTACCGTCAATTTATTTGATACATTTGGGTAAAAAAACAATTTCTTATTCGAATAATATTTTGTAAGTATGATCTTCAAATGAACATTATTAAATGGGTTTTTATCACAAATGGCCCCTGACATTGATCAAACACATCATTTTGGTCCCTGACATTGAAAATCAATAGAAATGGTCCCTGAGATTGATCAAACATCACAAATGGTCCTTCCGTTAAAAACTCTTTGGGTAATTTTCAAAGCTTCGTAACTCAATCGTTTCTTAACCAAATTTGACTCATAATATATCAAAATGAAGATAGGAAAGTGTAGAACAAGATTATACCTATTTTGAAGCCCAATGGCTGCCAGAGATGGCCGAAAAATAGCCTCAAATGTGACTGGTCTGCAGAAAAACTGGAAAACTCTCCGGAAACTGGGTAAACTTTAAACATTCATAACTTCTTCAATAATCAACGAAATCGAGTGATTCAAAAACGAAAATCATACTTCTCGATGAGACGAAGAGAATGGTAGCTTTCTTGATGACTAACTCGCCGTAGTTTGGCCGGAACATGGCTCGAAATTGGCTAACTCGAAAATGGTTATCCAATTTCGAGCCGTTTTTCGGCCAAACCACGGTGAATTAGCAGTCAATTAAGGTACCATTCTCTTTGTCTCGTCGAGAAGTATGATTTTCATTTTTGAATAACTCAATTTCTTTGAGTATTGAAGAAGTTATGAACGTTTAAAGTTTACCCAGTTTCCGGCGAGTTTTCCAGTTTTTCCGCGGACTAGTCACATTTGAGCTATTTTCCGGCCATCTCCGGCAACCATTGGGCTTCCAAATAGGTATAATCTTGTTCTACACTTTCCTATCTTCATTTTGATATATTATGGGTCGAATTTGGTTAAGAAACGATTGAGTTACGAAGCTTTGAAAATTGCCCAAAGAGTTTTTAACAGAATGACCATTTGTGATGTGTTTGATCAATCTCAGGGACCATTTATATTGATTTTCAATGTCAGGGACCAAAATGATGCGTTTGATCAATGTCAGGGACCATTTGTGATAAAAACCCTTATTAAATTGAATGGTTCCTGTTTTAAAATTTCTACGTTGAATTTTTTTTTTTTTTTTTGCAAGTGAGAGAATAAGTTTATCTCCAAAGGGGGAATGTGAGCATTATCTTTTGTTTTTAATATAGGAGGTATCCCACCACATATTTGATTGTATTTAGCTAGGATGGAAATTAGTTATATTTTGATATTTTTTTTTGGAGCAATTTCACTCGTTAAGGAAAGGCAAAGATGAGAGCATTGAATTTCCTTTACTATTCACTCTAACAAGTAATTACTAATTACCTTTGTGCAACTCCATTCGTTGGGCAATAGCAAAAGCGATTACTATTTACAAATATTTTTTTTTTATGCTTTGTTGGCCTTATCCTCCACGTGTCATTAACGCCTTAGATTTCTGATGAGATTTTCAACCACTCTTGTCACACCACATGTCATTATCCATTAATAATATTCACTCAAACTTTTTAAAAGAGATTCTCGACCATTCCTGTAGTGCCACATGTCCTTATCCAATCTTTTGGTTTTGTCATATTTCTCCATTAAACTCCTTCAAACCACCACATCTTCTTACACCAAGCCTCATCCATTATCTCTACTCATCTCAATTCATAGATTTTTAGAAAGAAAGTTCTTTCAACAATGTCTATATTGAGGAGGTTACAAGAAAGTTGAGAACAAGAAAACAAGCGAAAAAATGAAGAACAAAGAAGAAGAACTGCCCAACAATGAAAGCGTAAAGAAGCATCAACCTGTCAAGTGGTGCAAGAGATAACATCAATCGATCAACACAACAGAGAAACAGGTGGTTCAAGAACCGGTCATGTGTTGAACCTCAATCGACACAGGGGCAACCGAGGTGATAATCTATTGGAAGATTACTTTATCCCAAATTGTTTGTAGCTGGAAGATTTATTTTCGAAAAAGATTTAGGATGCGACCACATTTGTTCAACAAAATCATGGTTTCTATTTGTACTATGATAATTACTTTGTTCAAAAGAAAGATGTTGCGAATGTTTTAGGTCTTGCTCACAAGATAACCTGTCTTGCTCCATATTCAATGCATGTTGGTGAGCCAATTCATCAACCAATTTTGAATAATCATTATTCAAAAAATTCCCTCTTGCAACTATTGTCTTAGCAGGCTTCTTACTAATAGACATTGGGGTTTCTTGGGTTTGTGCGACCAATTCAATTGGGGTCTCCAACAATGACTCTTCAATAGTTGATTCGTGTAGGGGAGTCTCGTTCAATGCAACTTGTGGACCACTAGGCAGAATTTTGTACTTTAGAGTTTGTTTCACATGCTAATTGCATTTTAACATTTATTAAGAATAAAATGTTATTACCTCATTGGCTAGATTATCGTCACTTCGATAAATTCCTTCCCTTTTTGCGACAGCTTCTTGCCAAGCTTTCAAATCTTAATGTAGATGTTTTTACCTATGCGACAAAGATTTCTCAGTCCGAGGTGCGCCTTGAATCTGCTTAGCGAATTGTGCATGAATTTTCTTCTATATGTGTTGCACCCTCATCTCATTTTCTGTGACTAGGTCATGAGTAACAAGCACCCAAGCCTCTAGCAAAGTAACGTCTTCCCCGATCGACCAATTTTTCTTCCCACTAATTTATTTATTTTTTTTTTTTTGTAACAAAAGGATTTGAAAAGTGGAAAACAAATATAATAGATTGTAGTGAAAATAAATATTGAGTTGTGGTGTGGGAAATGAAGAAGATTGTTGAATAATTATAGAATAAAAAAAATTCTATTTTTTTGTTTTTTACCGTTACATTAATCTTGTCATTGACTTCCATATTCTTTGGAAATTAGACACACCAGGTTATGCCACGTGGCACATGTGGCATCCCGTTCTGAATATTATTCCCACAAACAATGCAATTACCATAATGCCCCTAACATGCCACATGGATTTTCTACGTGCACTTGTCATTTATTTTCACTCCTCGTCTTTTATCTTGCCATATTTAAATAATTCTCTTCAATACGAACACTAGGTTGTCAGCCTTGTTTCAAAATGCAGACTTTACCTCTACTTATGTTGGGCAAGTGGCCCAAAATTGTTTAACAATTTTTCAAACTCAACTTAGGTCTATAAATTTTGTTGGGCTTAACCATCTACACAGAACTAGATCATCTCTCTCCTTTTCTTCTCGTGTCTCTCATTCTTGACTCACTGTCTCTCCTTCAATCCCCCTCGTCCCTCTGACTCTTACTCCCTCTAGTTTCTCGTAGCTGAGACCACGCCACGACTGCTCTTGCCAACTCCGATGAGACAACCACCACCAAATCTCTATCTGTCTCATATTCGAACCAAGCTCAATGCACTAGACCATACATCTTCTTCACTGTTAATCTTCTAGCAAGATATAACATTGAACCTACACTCAGGCACTGGACTGGAGTTAAAGACATCTTTAATTACCTCAAAGGAACAACAAATTTTGGTTTGTTATATCCTACGAATCCTCAAGATGAGCCATCGCCTCCCTCTATTTTGGAGATGATTATTGCCTTGTTGGTTATGCTGACGTAAGTTACTTGTCTAACCCGCACAAGGTGCGTTCTTAAACAAGTTACGTCTTTACCATCTAAGACAACACAATATCTTGTTGAACATATTCGAAGCACCTGCAGACTTTCTTTTATCGTTGACGTCCCTAAAATGGTTTCTGAAGATAATGCAACATGTATCGTACAAATCAAGAAGGGATACATCAAAGAACATCAAAAGATTGAAGTGAAGCAAATCCGTTCCCAGGACAACCTGGCCGACTTGTTCACCAAGTCAATCCATAAATCTACTTTTCATAAGTTTGTTCGAGGAATTGGTATGCGTAAATTTTCTGAGTAGTAACATTGTTAGTTCTTTTTGGAATTATATCAAACTGAAGGAAGTATTCGAAGTATGCTCACTTGAACTTAATATACTTGTTTTCCTATGATTAGGAACATTTTTCCTTTTGGGTTTTTGCTACTTGACTAGGTTTTAGCGAGACACCCATTCAAACTGATCATACCCTTGTGTAAGTCCTGTAGACATTTAAATTGGCTTTGCATTAACTCACATTTTTCCTTAGACTATGGCATTTTGTCCCATATTGGGTTTTAGAATAGCTGGATTTTGTGAGATTTATTTTCATATGCAGGTTTCCTTGTTTGAGACTAGCGTGTTCTTAAATAAATGCCGACGAGACGACTTCAACTTTGTTGTATTTGATGTGACATCTACTTGAGTAATTGCACACTTAAGAGTGAGTGTTGTGAATATTATTGAATATGTGATCATGTAAATCTTAGTTGAATTGGGTTTAATATGTGATCACATATTATTTAATATGTGAGTGTTGTGAATATTTTCCAAAAGTGTGGATAAACATGCATTTGTAATAGGCAACCTTGGGCCTGTAATTTGTTGGGTGTAAACAGAAAGTGGTTCTCATGGAATTTCCGACTCCTTCTACACAATTCATGCAACAAAATTGTCAACAATTGGTTTCGCATTTTCATTTGCCATAAATTCTCTGCGCAATACAACATCAACGACTCGCAGATACAGCTTTGCTAAGAGATGGCGATGGCGATGGTTCGAGCTGCTGGGCTTCGGACAGCCCTGCGCGGCGGCTCTCGATCAGCTGCTCCTCCAAAGCGCTCCTTCTCCTCCTCTGCTGGACACAACGATGCTCGTAATTTCTTATCTTTCACTCTCTCCGACGCCCGCACACACACGCACACGAACACGAATATATGCGATTATTTAATTTTTCTTACTGATGGAATTATTATTTCTTAGTTTTATTACGAATTTTTTATCCTAGAAAATCCAATTAACATTTGGAACTGCGGGTGTATGTTAGGGTTTTTACTTTAGTTCCTATATTTTTGTTCAATAGTTTGATAGGTTTGTTTTGTATATTGTTGTAAAAGAAATGACCAAATATAGGATGAATTTAATTCCGGAATTCGGCGGAGTCTGAAGCCTTTCCCGTTAGCTTGAATAATGTAGATGCTATGGTGACACCTTAAGCATTGAGATCCATCTGGGTTTGGAGCATAAAATTCCTTCTCGATGCCGATTATTTTTGTGGTTTTACATCGGATTCATCTGTTTTTCTACTTCACTTACTCAGGTGAGGCGGACAAGTGGGAGAAGATAACTTACTTAGGCATTGCTGCCTGCACTATTTTAACTTTTGTTAACCTGTCAAAGCCGCATCCTCACTATGAACCGCCTCCTGTGAGCTTTCTTAAGCGTTGCCATTTTTTCACTTTGCATTCCTTGATATTATGTCTTTACCTTGTGCAGTTGATAGTGATCCACGTTTTCTGTTCTTCATGTTTGCAGCCATACCCATACTTGCATATCCGCAATAAGGAATTCCCATGGGGTAAGATATATGATTCTGAACATCATTATAGACTGATTTTATGATAATCTTTTGTTGACCTAATGTGCATGTTCACTGTTTTCTTTTTACTAGAAACAATCATTAGATTTGAATTGTTGTCTCATGTGATTAAGTCTGGTTTGATGTTTTTAGTATATTCCTCAAAGATGGATTCTATGTTGGAAATCAAATAATTTGGTTTTTTTTTTTTTTCTAAGGAGGGGGAGGTTGTCAGGTAGTCGACAGCCAGCACTCTGTTCTTATGTCGAATCGTTAGACTTGGACTACTTGGATCTAATAGAAGACATAACACAATACCGAGCCCAGTGGCGTTCTGGGATTTCATATAGCCGACCCCACTTAGTGGGATAAGGCTTTGTTGTTGTTGTTGGTGTCTTTTAAATATATCTTTCATTTGTTTGCTACATCTGGCATCACATTCTAAAACATTGTATTCACCTTAGCCATTATTTTTTATCTTGGTTTTCGTTAGTACCAGTATGTCTAGTGAAGAACAGGTCGTTCGGGTAGTAGTAGGAGCATGTTTGAATTGTTTTCACGACCTTAGATGTATTTTGATAATTTGAAAAAAAAAAAAAAAAAGGAAATGAAATAGGGAGACCACTATCTACCAAGTATGTGAAATGTTGTTCCCAAGTTGATACCAATTCTAGGACTGGATTTTAGAATAGCTGAAATTGAATCATTGTTAAAGCTGGTACATTCTTGTTCGTAGACAGACATGCGTGTTTATTGGTAAAAAAGGTACGCTATTTTGTTTTTCCAAATTAACTTGCATTAAAAAGAACACAAACTTCAATTGCTTTTGTGCTCTGAACAGCTTTCTAATTTGCCAACTTTTCCTCTCTGTATTTGGAGATATTGAGATGTTGAGGCATTATTGTTTTCTGTTTCTACTTGTTCACAAAGTTTCGTCTGTTTATTCTCTATCTCTCAAGAAGTTTTGCTCAAATATGTGAGCATTTTCTTTGGTGTTCAGGTCCGGATGGCCTTTTCGAAAAAAAGCACGACCACTAGGCTGGCATTTGGGACATTTCAAGAAGGGACCATTTGGAACAACTCTCGTTCATGTTCATGTCAGACGGATGCATTAGTCATCTTTGGGTTTATTTGGATGTGAATACGTGCGTGTATTTTTCTTTATGAAATCGGGATCAAGACTTTGTGGTTGGTTGTTCAGTTTTTAGTTATGTTTATCTGTAGCCATTGACGCACATAAATACGATGATCAAGGGGTAAGGTTTTGCGTGTCCGAAGATGGTCATATGGTCGGGATGTCCGCACCTAAAAAAATTCTGAGAGTGAGAGGAAATACAGCATCAAAGAGTGGATCATATGAATTATGCAATTGCAGAAAACTTGAATCTTACACCTTGTCAAAATATTACCCACAAGATTGATAATATACCTTAGCACTATAATCACAAGAAGGTTGAGTGGTAGAGTGATCAATGAACGTTACAGTTATGCACAATGAGTAATCAGCTCACAAGAAAAAATATATGAAATCAAAATGACATAAATGGTTGCGCAACGAATAGTGAACTTTTTAAAATGTTTTACTCAGCGGCCGTTTCATCATTGTTATTAGTTTCAGTTTTGCTTTCCGGCAAAGTATCCAGGTCTATACGAGCCTCTTTCTCTTCTTTGGGGATTGAAGAATTTGTCGAATCCAGTGTCACATTCTGGCTCTCATTAGTATTGTCATTCAAGTTCGAAGAATCTTCGTTCTCTTTCTGGGCATTACCAGATCCTTCTCCGACAGCACCTTCATTCTCCTTTTGGCCTGCATCTGCATTGACATTGTCGTTGGTGTTGCTTCGAATAACATTCTCATTCTCATTCTGTCCAGCCTCAACATTAGTATTGGTGTTTGAAGATTCTTCTTTGTCTTGGGATACTGAAGAATTCGACGAGTCAACTGATTCTTCCTCTTGGCCTGCATCTGTATTGGCATTTTTATTTGTGTTGTTCGGAACAGCACCGCCATTTTCATTCTGGCTAGCATCAGAGTTGTTATCTGTGTTTGAGGGTGCATCTTTCTCTTGTTGGAATGAAGAATCAACTTGTTGCTTTTGGCCAGCATCTTCATTCTCGTTTGTTTTTCGAGAGAGTATATTTTCCTGTTTTCCTTCTACCTCCATGTCACTGCCGAGATTTTGAGTCTGCACAATGCTCATGGTTGAAGGTGCAGAAGTTTTATCAGTTTCCGTAGGTGTACTGGAGTCGACAGTCTGACTATCCAACACAACGGATTCTGCATTACTAGAAGTATCTAGGGTTACTCCATTTGTTGCATCTCCATTCTGAGTTAAAGTGGAAGCTGTTGTGCTAGAGTCTTGTTGCTCGCTGTTGGTAGCTACATCAGATCTCTTGGTTTGCTCTAATACAACATTTTGCTGTGCAGAGTCATCTTTCTTAGGGTCCACTTGCTGCTGATCTGTAGAATTTTGTGGTGTAGAGTCATCCATCTTTGTGTCCTCTTGCTGCTGATTGGTTGAACTATTCAGTGTAGAGTCATCTGTCTTGGTGTCTACTTGCTGCTGATCAGTTGAATTACGCGTGGAACCATCGTCTGATTCCAAGTGATTACTCTCACCACCACCCGCTTCAGTTTCCTTGGCCTTTTCATTATCATTCAGGTCAATCTTTTCAGTCACTTCCACATTTGAGACAGACTTGTTTTGATCAACATCAACCACTTCAGTGCTATTTGTATTATTTTCTTTGTCTCCAAACTGCTTTTCTTCTTCAGAATTTTCTGAACCGCCTTGTTCATTATCTTGCGTTGCATTCTGAATTTCATGGGACATAGCACTGGAGGCATCATCAGCCTTGTAAGGCTCTTCTCTTGCCCCCTCATCAGTTTCACCTCCATCTCGAACCCGATCATCAGTTAAAAGCAGCTTTTCAATCTTATCACCTTCCTTCTCTTCGGCCTCCTTTTCTTTATCATCTGTATCATTGCGCTGTTCCCCCTCTTCATTATCCACCCCTTGAGTCTCCTCCGATGTTCCCTTCTCGTCACTTGTGTCCTTTTTGGTCTCTTCATTCTCCTTCTGTTCAATTTCTTTCTCTTTGGTCTCGTCATTCTCCTCCTCTTCATTTTCTTGCTCTTTGTTCTCTCCATTCTCCTTGTGTTCAATTTCTGTTTCTTTGGTCTCTCCGTTCTCCTTCTCTTCATTTACTTTCTCTGTAGTCTCTACATTCTCCTTCTGTTCACTTTCTGTCTCTTTGGTCTCTCCGTTCTCCTTCTCTTCACTTTCTTTCTCTACGGTCTGTACATTCTCCTCCTCTTCACTTTCTTTCTCTTTGGTCCCTTGGGACTCCTTCTCATTGCTTTCCGCACTCTCCTTGGCTTTGTCGTCTTCATCCTTTCCGTTTCCAGTTTCATCCTCCTTACTCTCTTCACTTTCGTTCACATTCTCCTCACTAGTAATCTCCTTGCTCGTTTCACTTTCTTTCTCTCCTTGTATAGAATCTCCGGGATCATTTGTTCTCTCTTCAATTTTATTTTCACCATTTTCATTTACCTCATCATCTCCAGTGCCTCTTCCTACGCTATCGATCTCTTCAGGCTTGTTTCGCTCTTCTCCATTCCTGTTATCTTCTTCTTCCTCCTCCTTCTGCCCTGCATTGGTATCAACAATTTCATCCACAACAGGCTTTAGATCCTTTCTTCCTAACTTTGAGATTTGGTTGCCGCCATCCTTTATGCTTTCCTTGAACTCGGCTTTCTTGCCATGAGACTGCTTGACTTGGTAAGCCAGCCAGACGCAGACACCCAGCAAAAGAAATAGCTGCAGAGCATGCTTGACCTTGAACCCTTTAGATCTCGAGTTCCTGCGAGGAGATAGCTTGAACATACCGAATCTCTATCAGGCTCCAACCAGTATGTTTTCTTTACAAAACCTGCGTAAAATTCAACTTTTCAAATACGGGCAAACAAAAATTGAAATCTTGCCACTTGCCAGTTTCACCAATCATAAGATGCAAGCAAACAGGTAACTTTACTCTGATAAAATCGAAATTTGGTACAAGAAAACATTCACTTAAACTCATCTACTTATCATCTTATGACAGCAAAAAAGTGTTTGCACAGCAGTAACTGTGTGAATGTCAAGTCCCTATCGATTTTGAGATGAAAAGCTATCAACATTGTTAATTTCGAGAGAAATCCCACTTGGGTTTGATCATCATCGAACCAAATCAACAATCTTTTTCCCATTTCACACCCAAGACATTGGCAAAATTACAATCAGACCAAATCTTAGAATGCCAATCGAGAGAGACAGAGAGAGCGAAATACCAGAGGGAGTTGGAAGCGGTTGGATTCTGGCAAGGATGCCCGTAGAAATGCTGAATTGCAGAGAGTAGCAGTAGACAAAGCTTTTTCTGGTTACCATGCAAATGCAAGATCTGCCCTCCAATGCTGCTGCTTCTTAGATTTGGATCTCCAATCTGCAACGTCCACCTGCCTTACCTTTTTGTTCTTCCCAAAACGACGCCGTCCCCATTACCACGTAGCACATACGCGGTTCACAACTCGCCACGTGTCCATCTCTACATCGAATATGTCGGTGACCTTTAAGGCAATCCCTTTTCCCTTTGCGCCTTCATCACAGCACCACCAAACCGACGCAAACGACGACCGCCAAAAAAGTAAAAATGGCATCGAAGCTACTTGCTTCCGCTTTCCGCCGCCAAACCCTAACCACAAAACCCGCCTCCACCGCCTCCGACTTCGTCCGCACCCTCTCCACCGCCGCCGCCGTCGCCGAAACCTACGACGACCCAGATGGAGTTTCAATGAAAGGGGTCAAAATTTCTGGCCGGCCTTTGTACCTGGACATGCAGGCCACGTCGCCGGTGGACCCCAGGGTCGTCGACGCCATGCTTCCTTACTACCTCACCCGATACGGAAACCCCCACTCCCGGACCCACATGTACGGCTGGGAGTCCGACTCCGCCGTCGAGACCGCCCGCGCCCAGGTCGCCGACTTAATCGGCGCCTCCCCCAAAGAAATCGTCTTTACCTCCGGCGCCACCGAGTGCAACAACATCTCTGTCAAGGGCGTCATGCACTTCTACAAGGACAAGAAGCGCCACGTCATCACCACCCAGACGGAGCACAAGTGCGTTCTGGATTCCTGCCGCCATCTCCAGCAGGAGGGATACGATGTGACCTACCTGCCGGTGAAGTCCGACGGGCTTATCGACCTCGACGAGCTCCGCTCCTCGATTCGGCCCGATACAGGCCTCGTATCGGCCATGGCGGTGAACAACGAGATTGGGGTTATTCAGCCGATGGAGGAAATTGGGGAAATTTGCAAGGAGTTCAAAATTCCATTCCATACGGACGCGGCTCAGGCGCTTGGGAAGATCCCAATTGATGTGGACAAGTGGAATGTGAGCTTGATGTCCCTTTCGGGGCACAAGGTTTACGGGCCCAAGGGGGTCGGAGCTTTATACATGAGGAGGAGGCCAAGAATTCGGGTGGAGCCCCAAATGAATGGAGGTGGACAGGAGAGAGGGATTCGGAGCGGAACTGTTCCGACTCCATTGGTGGTAGGGTTTGGTGCGGCCTGCGAAATTGCGAAGAAGGAAATGGAGTATGATGAGAAGAGGGTAAGAGCGTTGCAGGATCGAATGTTGAAGGGAATCAGGGAGAAGCTTGATATGGTTGTGGTGAATGGTAGCGAGGAGAGACGTTACCCCGGGAATTTGAATCTTTCGTTTGCTTATGTGGAAGGGGAGAGCTTGTTGATGGGGTTGAAGGAAGTGGCGGTGTCGAGTGGGAGTGCCTGTACCAGTGCGAGTTTGGAGCCCTCATACGTGTTGAGGGCTTTGGGGGTGGATGAGGACATGGCTCATACCTCTATTCGGTTTGGGATTGGGCGGTTCACAACGGAGGAGGAGATTGACCGGGCGGTTCAGCTGACGGTGCAGCAGGTGAAGAAGTTGAGGGAGTTGAGCCCGCTTTATGAGATGGTGAAAGAAGGGATTGATATCAAGAGTATTCAGTGGTCACAGCATTAAGGAATTTGGTAGAGGAACTGGGTGAAGCAGCGAGTATACATATGCACGAGTGAGCTGCAGCTGATGGAGTAGATGGAGAATTCGAGGTTCATTTTACATATCCTTGTTGTAAATGCCTTTGACAACTCTCCATAATTACTTCATAACTAAGTTTTGCAAACACATAGTTGTTTTCGATATGTGCCCCGTGCTGTTATGTTTCCTTGGCATTTGATATGGGCAAAGATAGGTGAGGATGATACATTTGTTGGTCTGATATATTGTTTTCTTTGCTTGGGGTTTGTATGGGTTGAATAACTATTTTTCACTAGAGAAATGTTTCAATATGATATATGAAGAGTGTGGTGAATGTTTGAATAATGGTTTGTTACTTGGTAGTTTGGTTCTTTTTCATACATAATATGCATATACTCATGAGTATGGAGAGGACACAAGATTGCTTGGTAGTTTGTTACTTGGTAGTTTGGTACTCTACCCCTATCCATCATGTCCATATTCAAATTCTGCTTCATTGTCATGCCTTGTCTTCCCAACACTCCTTTGGTAGCACTTCTGTTGTCGTAGTATACCGTCAACGACGTCGTCTCCGTTTGATACGAACCAGTTGTGATGCAACCAAACACTCACAACCATTTTCAGCATAAGGGATCACTTCAACTTACACCACACGGAAATTCAATGAAATTATTCTGCTTCAAATTGTTTTTTTTTTCTTTGATGTGTCTTGGTGATGCACCTGCCAATCCATATGAGAATATATATATATATATATATACACACACACACACACAGTGTGACCCCTTTTGCCTGGAAGGCTTTACGATTGGTCAATTCTGATCCGAATTATACCATCTGCTTTTATGCTATATTCTGTAAAGATTATAAACTAAGGTGGGTAAGCAGTAATCTAGACATATATATATATATATATATATATATATATATATATATATACAAGTCATTAATTAATTCTTGCTGAGTAACAGAAGAACTAGTTTCTGCGTTTAATTTCCTATTGACCAATGAATTGATTAACTCTTGATCTTGACCCATCCTATCGGTTGGTATGGATCCAGAAAAAGAATTTCTGCTAGGACCAAATGATCTATGAGACTAGGTAGACTCACAAGAATGTCTGGCAGGATGATCAAAATTAATTTTAACCGTTCCATCAAAATACTGTTCTATGTTGTCTAAGTTGACTAGACTGTTTTGGATAGCTACTGGCTTACTTTCATTAATTAGACACCAATCTGACGGTAAACTGATATCTGACCACCTAATGGTTCTAGGGACCTTGATATTGGCATTTTCTTGGTTGGTTTGGATTAAAAGCATATGATCTCTAGGACTCTTGGTTAAGGCTTGAAAATTCATGTTCGTGCCAGTGACCTTATAGTAGACTTGATAAATTAGTGCTAAGGGCTGTGTTCCGTCAAAGACTTGGTATCCTGAAGTTTTGATATTTAGTGTGAGTGCTTTCAGCATATGAGGATCTGAAAGACTTATGGTGAGATCTGGAAAACAATCAAAATGGATAGGTCCATTGTAAAGACTGGATTCAATCATTCCAAGTATACTATCACTAAAGTTAGTGAATCTGGCATCTAGGAGACATAATAAAATAGAGGTGTTAAGGCCTCTACGTGTTAAAGGTTTTACGGCTATCTGGACTAAGCCGATGTGGATATAGTTATGACCATCTTTCCTATGAGATTTGATTTTTTCAGGTGAAAACAATTGACAAGTTTCATGTTCTTTACTAAGAGCACTTGACTAAGAGCATAAGCTTTTTCAACTGTCTTAACATGATGTTCACTTCTAAATGAGGTCATTGACCATTTCTTTTTGTAAATATTTTTACTAGAAACCTTGGGGATATTCCAATCTCCAAAGTCGACACTATCATCAGTTTGAAAATCAAGTTTTTGTTCTTCAATAACAATATCTGGAATTGTTCCTAAATTTGATCTAGAGCTAGTGCTGACCATTGAATTAGATCTAAATAATCTACTCATAAAGTTCACAAAACAGACAAGCTAAATACAGAAAACTTAAATGCGTCACTTTCCTCGCGTATTAGCTATACCCCTTCCCCGCTCATGCCTCTACTTGAGACTTATTGTTTGGAACACGCCTTACTGTTTGGTTGGGAGTAGAACAAACGAACAGGTGCAGAAACTAGTTCTTCTGTTACTCAGCAAGAATTAATTAATGAATTGATTAATATAAAATTAAAATCGGTAGAAACAAACTCCCATGTTACACATCCAGTCTACCAACCCCAATCCCAAGACCAAGGAGAACAAACTACATCTGATTTTGCAGCAGATCAGATTAATCACCAACTTTTAGTTTTAAACAAACTTTTTAAATGGAATAAGAAAAGGATTAATGCAGACATTGAATCTGAGGAAAACATTCCCAGACGAAATACTTTTAGAAGTAAATATACACAAGAACAAAAATCAGAAATTTATACAGAATGGACCAATTACATGGAAACTCATAGAACAAAAGTATTTTTCTTCGACTATGTTGAAAAGTACTATGAGTCTGAAAAGATATTAGAGGTAATAACCAAAGAAAATTGGCTTAAAGAAGACAAGACAATAGTCTCCTCTAGTCATCCTCCACAAGAAACTATTCTTATCACCACAACCAATACCCAAATCCCAGCTACTCCTTTTAAACTTCCCAAGGAAGAAGCAGGAGTTAAACCCATCATTGAGCAGAATAATTTTACCAATCAAAGTCTTCACACTATTGGTAAACAACTTGATAGAATTGAAACAAAAATTGATAATCTCTCTCAGCCTAAATCTTCAATCAGGGAAAAGCCCCTGGTTAACTTCTCAGAATCCTCTTCAAAGGCAGTAGCCTTGAAAACCACTTCTACCTCTAAGAAGATAGATTTAATGCTTTCAGAATTAAAAAAGGAAAAGACAGTTCAGGTTTTAAGCCATCCTGAAGAATCCCAACCAGAAATATCCATAACTCTATGAGTCAGAAAATGATTCAGGTTCCATCCAAAAAGTTGAGCAAGCTTTTCAAAATCTTGAACTTAAAAGAATTTCCAATAGAAGAGTCAACCCAACATCCCTCACCAAAAACTGGTATCCCAAACCAACTCTTCCAGATATTCAATTTTTCAGAACAAGAAATTCTTAATAAACTTCAACATATCTCTATGGTTGCTAATAGCTATATTACCAATCATAATCTCAGACAATCACAAATTGTCGACCCCTTGGTCACCGGATTTACAGGAATGCTCCATTCTTGGTGGGAGAAGCATCTCACTGAACAGTCCAGAAATGAAATAAAAAATGCTGTTAAAAAGGATGAAGAAGGAATACCAATATTTGATGAGCAAATTGGACAAGGAGTCCCAGATTCCATCAATACATTGCTTTATACAATCATAGAACATTTCATAGGAACACCTAGTAATGTTACTTCTAGGATCCATGATCAGCTCAGCAATCTGAGATGTCCAACTCTAAGTGACTTTAGATGGTACAAAGATGTGTTCATGTCTAGAGTCAAGCTCAGAGAAGACAGTAATCAACCATTTTGGAAAGAAAAATTTATAAATGGATTACCAAATTTATTTGCACAAAAAATTAGAAATGTCTTAGTTAATGAAGAAGGTATCATACCATATCATACCCTTACTTATGGAAATATTATTAATATTATCCAAAAGGAAGGATTGAAAATGTGTATCGATATGAAAATCTCAAAACAAGTTAACAAAGACAAATCTATAGCTAAGTACGAATTAGGAACGTTCTGTGAACAATATGGATTACCTCCTATTGCTCCCTCTAATAAAAAGAAAAAAATTCCAAATCTATCATAAGTACTCCAACAAGTACTTAGGTAGGCAATACCCCAAGTATAATAAATACAAATAAAAAAATAAACATTTTGAAACTAATAAGTTTTATGAAAAACCCAAGACCAATAAGTGGAAGAGGAAACCCTCTGGAAAAATCCACTCTAAAAGCCTAGAACAAAAAGGAAATTGCTACAAGTGTGGCAAGTATGGCCATTACGCCAACAAATGTCGTGTCAAGAAAACCATCAACCGGTTGAAGATCTCTGAGAAAGAGAAACTTCAATTAATCCAAGTCTTAGAACTTAGGGACACAGACCATAGTCAGTTAGAAGATGATTTGAAATTATCCTCTTCTAATAATAACTCTTCAAGTGGACTTTCCTCCCCAAACATCAAGCTAGGATGTACCGATGCTTGTTGTAATCGAATTTCAGTTCTCAATAAACAAGAAGAACAAGAAAAATCTTCTTATCTAATTAATAAGCAAAGTAGATGACCCCGAATTAAAATCTTTTTATCTTCTGAAGAACCTGGCACTAGCCAACATCCACCAACTCCAAAAATCTCTCTTAGCACAACCTTAGAAAGGTTTAATAAGACTAAGAAAGAAATCACTATCAAAGACCTCCAAAGCGAAGTCAATAAAATCAAAGATGAAATAAAGTTTTTAAAATCTGAAAATGTGGAAATCCGCACACATCTCAGTAAAGTCCAAACACAAGCACTTGTCAACAACAATGAGGAAGAGCAAAGCAGTTCTTCTTCAGATCACAATTCTGATGCTTAATCGAGCAAAGGATCCACTCATAATTTAGTTTTAGGTCTTTTAGACAAGATAAGATTAATAGAAAGTCCGAAAATGAACTTAACTCGAAGATTAAGAAGATGCTAATGCAATTCCCACTCACTTGGCTCTGTTACCAAATGGGGGCGAAAGCTTATATCTAAAGATGATTTAGAGGTATCGTGCAGAAATGCAGTTATAAGGATCAAATGGACAACAACTAAGATCACAATAATGAAGTTCATTATATATGCAGAGATGGAACCAAAGGTTATAGATACAAAGAAACAATTCAATAAAAGACTGATCGGTATTTACCTTGAAGATAAGATACTCAATGAATTGATTGTAAGTAAAATCAGAAGTGATGAAAGTATTCTTCATAATGAAAATAATGAATTTAAATTAATGATGCAGATATATTTGAAAATAGTTTTATTAAAACACTTGAATTGTAACTTACAATTTTGCTTACTGGCAATGGATGAGGAAAAAGATGGAGCTCACAGGCATCCTTGATTGTAAATAAATACAAGTGTTTGTTTTTCTGGATTATAGATGAACTTATGTTCTTTTTTAATGCGCCGATGTTTTGCTAAAAATTAGCCTTCTTCAAATGAGCTTCGAGGTCTGAAGATATAGGTCGAATGGATGTGATGATTAATCTGAGCTGGATTGTGGAAGCGGGAATCCCGACTGCATGTGCTAAAGCTGTAAAGGCTGAGGATGAATGATGAAGAATCTTCACTATTGGATCACGCTTCCGTTGCTGAAATGATGGATGAATAGTAAAAGTGTTTTTTACTATTCATGAATAGTAACTTGTCAGAATGAATTCTGCTACTGCAGATGCTGCTTTCGGTGTTGAGATCACATGATTACAACTATAGAATTTACAAGGGTAAAAATGCGAAATGATTACATGTTATTACAATTGAAATTTCAAATGGGTCCTGAGAATCTTGGAATTTGACATCGGCCCACTTGCCAATTTGGCTTGATGTGTTGACTGGTTGCTGAGACGAAGCGTCTGATGTGTTAGAGTTGTCTGAATCTTCTTCTTCATTATGCAGCAAGGCTGCTTCTGCCATAAGCTGTTGAGCCAAATCTTTAAGCTGCGAAGATTTTTCTTTCTTCTTCGAACTTGAGGATTTAGATGACTTGGATTTTCCTTTGAGGGATGAACTTGGACTAATGTCCGATAATGACTGTGTATTTTCTGGGATTTCTGGTAATACCTTTGTTGAAGATTAAGGTACTGCTGCAACTGTTGGTGGAACAGTGACAATTGGAAATTTCGATTGAACCAAGTTGATGATTTGTTGGTAGTCAAATTTGTCCCACCATTTCACCCACCGAGCTCGATAGACTGCACCTGATTCAGCTTCAAAATTCCATCTCATAATCCACGGAACTTTATATTTGGCCATGAATAATGGGAGGAGAGTAATACTGTTGTCGAATCGACTTCGGTCAAATTTTTTCTGGAAACCAGATACTTGCATGAGGTCTTCTGGAAATAAGGAGGTTGTCGAGCCATGAGTAGACCACCATCTTGGAAACCAAGCTGGGAAATTCAGTCTGAAACTTTTATCAAAAGTAATAAACCATGAATGACTAAAGTCAGATGTTTGATGAAGAAATATGTTGGTCCATGCTTGGATATAATCGTAATAATTATAATGGTTGTTTGGAATGAGAACATGCTGGGAATGCAATGGTTTGGTTTGATAAAGGGGGAATCCCCATTCTGTTTCGGTAAGAAATTTTCCAATATGGAGTGAATGATAAAGAAGTTTGTTTTCATGAGTGTTGCTGTAAATGGGCTTAATAGCAATGCTTTCTATTGATATTGAAAGGGATGCTAAAAAGGTATTCTGTTGGGTTTTTCTTGATATAGGGTGATGTTTTAGCATAGCTAGGTGTTTTAGGAGTTGAAGGTGATGGCATGGATGAATATGGATCATAAGTACTGGCTAATGCCGTTTGGTAATTTGGTCTGGGTTGTTGGTAGTTTGGCCTGAGGTTTCCTATTGTGGAACTTAAGGGAGTGAAACGGTTGGTAATGGCTAGAGCCGATGAGGAATCGGGAATAGATTCCTGTTTTACTGGTGGTGGTGGAGGTAGAGTGGCTGGAAAAGTAGCTGGAAGCCTCATTTGGCTATTGCTTCCTGTCATTCTTCCCCTGTAAAAATTCTCTGGTTAAGAAATCTGGAATGCAATTTTGGCTGCCTTTAATGTATTCAATATCATTATAAAAAATACTTAATATGGCTTGCCAATGTGCAAAAATCTGTTTTGATGCAATGTTTTGAACATCTTTTTGTAAAACATGTTTTGCAGATTTGCAATCGACACGGACTAAATTTTTTTTTATTTAATAAATCATCTTGAAATTTACTAATGCATAATACAATAGATAATATCTCTTTCTTAATAGTACTATAATTAGATTGTGCATGATTCCATACTCCTGAATGGAAACGAACAATTTGTTCAGGAGATTTGGAAGAAGTTTGTTGCTTGAGGATACCTCCATAACCAATATCAGATGCATCAGTTTCAACTATTTTAAAAGAGTTGGGAGTTGGAATGCCAAGGCATGGCAAAGTCTTGACATGAGATTTAATCTGTTTGACAATAGATGTATGAATGGTAGACCATGCTGGAGGATTATCTTTAAGACGATCAAACAAGGGTTTACACTATTGACGCAAATGAGGATAAAATTTCAGATACATAGTTTAAAGAACCTAAAAATCGCTGAAGTTGAGTTTTGTCAGTAATCTGATCAGGAAATTTATCAGCTAATTGAATGACACGATCAATAGGTTGAATGGTAGATTGATGGATATTATATCCTAAAAATCTAATGTTGGTCTGAAACAGCTTAATCTTAGATGCAGAAACAACTAATCCATTGGACTTAATTATTCTAGCAAACAAATGCAAGTGTTTCCAATGTTCGTCTATTGACTTTGAGTAAATAAGCACATCATCAATATAAACAATGAAAAAATGGCTATACTGATTAAAAATCTCATTCATAATATTTTGAAATTCACTTGGGGCATTCTTAAGGCCGAAAGGCATTACGTTCCATTCATAATGTCCGAAAGGAGTTACAAAAGCTGTTTTGTATTTATCATTTTCATGAATTTGGATTTGCCAAAAGCCTGATTTCATATCAAATTTTGAAAAAAATAACTGCTTGAGAAAGTCTCTTTATCAAATCTCTTTTGTTAGGAATTGGATACCGAATCCATTCTAAAACTTCATTCAAAGGTTTGTAGTTATTAACTAATCGGGGAGTTCCTCTTTCTAACTCAGCATTTTTCTGAACATAAAATGCTGGGCATGACCATAGGGACTTACTTTTACGGATAATCCCTTTATTAAGAAGTTCTTGTATTTCTGTTTTGCAGAATTCTAAGACTTATATACACATACACACACACACACACACACACACACACACACACACACACACACACACACACACACACACACAATGTGACCCCTTTTGCCTGGAAGGCTTTACGATTGGTCAATTCTGATCCGAATTATACCATCTGTGTTTATGCTATATTTTGTAAAGATTATAAACTAAGGTGGGTAAGCAGTAATCTAGACATTGGTTTGGAAATTATAATAAGCAGTTTAGAATCTAATCTATGTTTTTTTATAACTTCAAAGTCACAATCGGTGTCAATGTCGGCGCTATATGCTTTATGTTTTTTACATCCTTTTATTTTTCTCTCTCTCATGTGACCAATGATGTCATTGTGTTGTTACTGACCTGTAACTGGGAAGTCGTTTTCTCGTTGCAAGTAGGAAGTGAGGAACAATACTTATCGTAGGGGCTACGGAACAGAGTAGGATTCTCTCCCTTCCTATTCTTATCCATTTCCTTCCTCGTCTCACACTTTGTTTTTTCTCTTATTGTCTCTATTAAGAAAAAAAACTAATATAAAATGTTGACGTAATTTAATCGTAATCGTTCAAATAGGAAGAGATGGTATGAAAGGAGAGAGAGATTAGGAGGGGAGAATCCTCCTCCTTTAGGAATGGTGTGTGTCTTTGTGTGTTGGAGAATGTGGGGATGGTACATTTTGTCTGTGGCCTAGCTAAGGGATGAGAAGAAAATGATGTATACAAAATCACTTTATTTAAACTATCAAAAAGGTGTGTGTCTTTGTGTGTTGGAAAATGACGTATAGTTGAGTGAAAAAGAAGTGGGAATCGCATATATATACAATCTTAAAACGAAAAATTTCTCTCCTTTGTGAGGAGATGAGATCTTCTGCACCCATTTTTCCATGTGACCTCCCTGTGCCTTTGTTAATTGGTTGAAAATTTGGTTTATTTTTTATTATTTTAATTATTGTCAAGTTAACATTAATTATGTTTAGTTCAATTAACAAAGACACAGGGAGGCCACAGGCAAAAATGGGTGCAGAAGATCTGTGAGAGACCTCTGGAGTGGAGTGAGTGATTTCTCTCCTTGGTGAGAGTCTTAGTTTGGTCTAATAACTGCAGATTCGCTTCTTTCGAGATTTGTTAATTATCCTCTGGGTATTTTCTTCTTCTATGTTTCCTCTAAATTGGGGATCTGGTCCTTGGATAGATTCGGTGATTGTTTGTTTCCTTTGATCTGGTTGAGCTGGTGGGTCTTTGCGATTGTGTCGGTTCTAGCTCTCTGGGCAGCTAAGGAGGTAGGTGGAAGCGTTAATTCACAAGATCTGGAGTGGGTCTTTTGGGCGTGGATCTTTTGAGTCGGTGCAGATGATTTGTTGGGGAGACTTAGGTTTGGTCTCTTTGGGTTGGTGGGGAATTAAATTCCTTTACCAAACTTGTGACATTTAGTGCGCTTGTGTGAACTTTTGACTTGGGAAGTAATTGCCCGCAACTGCTACTACATTTATTGAAGTCATGGGGGTCCAAATAACTGCTGCTTCAGAGAATAAATGTTTCGAGGACTTCCTTGTCATCGAGGTATTTTCCTTACTTTCCTACCTTATTCTTCTATGTTGTTCTTGTACCTGGAAAAGAAAATAAACAGGGAGAAGGTTACAGACAACGCCCTGATTTGGTACTGAGGTGATTCTGAAAAAATAGGTATCAAAAAAAGCTGGGAGCTTTTTTGTGTTTGGTAAACTTCAACTTCAGTTTTTTTTTCACAGTTTTGGCTGAAAAAAAAGAAGCCAAAAACAAGAAGCTGCAAAACCCAGCTTTGAAAAACTGGCTTTTAATCCAGTTCATCTGAGCAGCTCCGAATCCACCTCATGAAAGAACCGAGCATACATGTACGAAATCCCAACGTTATTAATCAAAAGTCCCACATCCAACCCTTCAATCGTCTCCTGAATGAGCCTGACGCCGTCGTCGAGGTCGCCAGTGAAGTCAACCACGACAGTCTTGATCTGGGTTTTGCCGTACTTGGCCAGAATAGCGTCCAAAACGTCCTTCAATTTGTCCTAATTCTGACCTACCAAGATCACAGTGAGCCTCTTCCGAGCCAGTTGGAAGGTAAAGGCCTTGCCAATGCCATCGATGGGTTCAGTGACGAGCGCCCAATATCTGTACTTTTTTAGATTCTTGGCAGGTTTGGGGAAATTGACGTAGACCCATAAGAGAGAGAGTTTGAGGAGAGAGAAAGAGCCAAGAGCATAAGAACCCAGAAAGGCTGAGCCTTGAGGTGCTTGAGTAAGCAGGAACCCATGTCTGTTTCTTGCTTTAAATCTGAATTCTTGAATTCTGAGATTTAGGTTTTTGAACTAGAGTGGGGAAGAGATGAGGGAGTGGCGTGAGGAAAAAAGGCAAAGAATGGAGTGAACGGTGGGATTAAATTTATAGAAGCATCTGAAACTAGTAGAGAGGAAATGTTGGATGGAGTAGATGAGCGAATAACCACCCCAATTTATAGTTTACCAAACACTATAATACTGTTTTTTTGCTTTTCAAAAGCACTTTAACAAAAAAATTTACCAAACACTCTGCTGCTTTATTTCACACTTGCTTATTCTCACAACATAGCAGAAGCAGTTTTTTTTTTCAAAGCACAGCAATACCAAACCAGCCCAACGTATCATTTACTGTTCTAAGGAGATTCTGCACAAGGCGTTCATACTCTTTTTTTGTATAAATCCACTCATCTGGTCCAAGAAGTAAGCTATAGTAATAGTTATATGGCACAGCAGGAAGTGGAGGAATTGGTGGTCCATCTAGAAAAAATGATGGATTTGTCAACCATGGAACACGAGATCAAACTGGTGGGTGCAGCTTTGGTAAATCGAAACCTGAATAAATGGGGTGTCCGGAACATTCTTTAATCATTATGGAAGGACTTGGGTGAGATTCAGGTCAAATGGGTATGTGAAAACCTTTATATTATCTCTGCTCCAGATAAAAGTGTGGCTGATAGGATTCTGAGTCAGGTCTCCTGAGTAGTCATGAAGCAAACTTTTTCAGTAAAAATGTGGCCTCTGGAACTAGCTTTGGAAGAGATACAACTGGAATTGGTTCATTTCTGGATTCAACTTCAAGGAATACCTCTCGCACTCACGTCCGATGCTAATGTAAGACGTCTTGTACAAGATGTTGGAGAATTTTTGGAGCTAGAAGACCCATCCATAGCTCGAGGTTTTCTTCGAGCTAGGGTTGTTGTCAACACATTGCATCCATTAGTACCTGGGTGCTGGCTCTCTAGGGTACAGAATATAGACACGTGGGTAGAATTTATATACGAAAGGTTGCAAGACTTTTTCTACCGATGTGGGAGAATAGGACATGTAAATATTGAATGTTCGTTTGAGCCTTCAAGGGGTGGTTCAGCTGGTTATGAGGAATGGACCAAGGCGGCTCTAATTCAAGATGTGGTGGTTCCGTAACGATCACTTACTCTTGGAGTGGGGGAGAGACGGCATGCGGGTGCAATCAGGAGTAGTAGACTTGGAAGCTCGCAAGGGAGTCGGGGAGCTAATGATGATGAACCTCAAGGCGAGGGTGCTAGTAGGTCTGAAAGGTTGATAATGAGTACTATGCCACAACTTCCAATTATGAAATCTAAGAGATAGCATCGACTTGCTAGACCTGGAGGGGAAGAGGTGATACCTATTCCTTCAGAGAGTGTGTCCGAAGGTCTGTACATGGAATTCAGGTCTGAGTCTTCACTGTCAGCACCTATGTGGACTCTTTCACGACGATATACGGGCAGTCCTTCAGTCACATTTGAGGAGATTCTAGAAAGTAGTGAAGGGGATGCTGAAGGTTGCCAATTGAAAAGAAGTGTTGAGGAGGAGGACTTGGAGCCTATCTAGTCTCCACAAAAAAAAAAAAAAAAAAAAAAGGTTTAAGAACATTGAAATCAGTCAGGACAAGAATAAAGGTGCAGCAGAGAGACTGAGGCATATGAGTATTAGAGAAAGATGTTTAATGGTGGAAAGAGCTATTTATGTGGAGAAGGAATTTGAGGAACTACCAGTTGAGTATCAAGATATGTGGAAGTACTTGGAGGAGGTTTCTGAGCATGAGCGGGCAGCTCTGTTGGCTCGAAAACAAGCAAAGTTTTCCCAAGACGGTGGCGGCTGGCCTCCAACAGCCGCAAGGTTACCATAAATTATATCTTTTTGGAACTGCCATGGTTTTGGGTCGAACACGATAGTTCGAGCACTTTATAGGCTTATTCGGAAATATCGGCCCTCTATGATTTTTCTATCTGAGACAAAGATGAAGGAACATAGAATGGCTGGCGTGTGTCGACGTTTGGGGGTTTAAGAATGGGTTCAATGTCCCTCCCATTGGTAGGTCGGGAGGTTTGAGTCTTTGGTGGGCTTAATACTTGGACGTGGTTATCAGTTTGCATTCTAAGCCTGTTATCGATGCCCGGGTTCAACCGGAGGGGGAGTCTCGATGGGTGTGTGTTACAGGTGTATATGGAATTGCTTATCGGGAGGAGAAAGCACAATTTTGGGATTGGATGAATACTCATCTTCATTCCTCTTGTGTTCCTTGGTTGTGTGGTGGGGATTTCAACGAGTTTCTTTGGGATTATGAGAAATCTGGTGGCTCGGCTGTTTTGTATAATAGGCTTCAGTATCCGGCAAATTTTATGCACATCGTTGAGCTGTTTGACCTTGACTTCAATGGCCCCTATTTTACTTGGCGTGGTACTAGAAATGGAGAGTTGGTGCAAGAGAGGTTAGATAAGGGGCTTTTCAACTAGTTATGGCAGGAGTTATGGCCCAATACTATGGTCACTCATGGTACTATGTTTGGGTTGGACCATTGTCCTATTATCGTCCAGTGTGATCCTCGAAAGATGGTTGGTCTACGGCTATTTCGATTCCAAGATTTTTGGGCGAAAGAGGAGGAATGCAAAAAGTTGGTGGAAACGTGTTGGGCACGACCTGGTAGTGGTGCCGCTTTGGAACGTTGGCATAAAAGGTTTAATAACTGTCGATCTCAACTTCTTATGTGGAGTAGAAATAAATTCAAGCGGCGAGAGCAGCAAATTGAGCAACTAACCTCTGAGCTAGGCGAGCTTCAACAAAATTGGGATGCACATGTTGATAAGATTCATGAGAAAGCTAAATTGATTGATAAGTTATTGGCTCAGGAGGAAAGCTTTTGGCAACAAAAGTCACTTATTCAATGGCTTAAGGCTGGGGATGCAAACACCAAGTTTCCGTTAGTCAACCATGCAACGGTGGCGGAGGAATCATGTGCTGAAACTTAAACAAGAGGATGGTAGTTGGGATGAGCGGCCAAATAGGGTTAAGACGCTTATTGATGACTATTTTCTCAATCTTTTCACTTCTTTAGGGAGCAGGAATTGGGAATCCCTTTTGGAATGCGTACCTACTTTACTTTCAGATAGTATGAATGAATCTTTGTTGTCTTCAATCTCTGATGTCGAGATTCAGGATGGAACGATGCAAATGGGTAGGCTCAAGGCTCCGGGACCTAATGGTTTTCAAGGTGTGTTCTATTATTCTTTTTGGAAGACTCTTAGGGAGGATTTTCATGCTCTGGTTCGGCTGCTGGAATGTGGAGAGGTTAATCTTAGTCGACTAAATTCCACTCATATTATGCTTATACCGAAAGTTCCACATCCGGAATCTGTCTCTCATTTTCGACCAATTAGCTTATGCAACTACTCATATAAGATTTTGGCTAAGGTTTTGGCGAATCGATTGAAGCCGCTGCTTCCCAATCTTATTCCGCCTATGCAAAATGCTTTTGTGGGGGTCGACAAATTCAGGATAATATTGGGATTGCTCATGAACTCTTCCATTTTCTTAAACTTCGGAAAGCTAAGTGTTAGTTTGAGTTGGGTATCAAGCTTGATATGCATAAAGCTTATGATCGGGTGGAATGAGATTTCCTTGATGTGGTGATGGAAAAAATGGGGTTTCATTCTCGTTGGCGGAAGATTATCATGGGATGTATCAGCTCGGTTAATTTTGCGGTACTTCTTAATGGCCAACTTGGATCCAAGTTTGCTCGTTCAAGAGGTTTACGACAAGGGGATCATTTATCTCCTTATTCATTCTTTTTTGTCAGTGATGTTCTATATAGGATGATTAATTCGATAGTTGAAGTATTTGGAAGGGGTGAAGATGAACCAGAATGCTCTGGTAATTTCCCATATTTTTTTCGCTGATGATACACTTCTCTTTTTGAAGGCTACTAAAATGAATTGCTGCCATTTGGTTAAAATTATTGAAGATTATTGTAATGCCTCAAGCTGTTAATCTGCTAAAAAACATCAGTGTTCTTTGGTGTTAACATGCTGACGGCTGTTTTGACGGAGCTGGGGAACATTCTTAATATGCAGGTGGTTTCCGATCCGGGCACCTATCTTGGTGTTCCTGCCCTATAGGGTAGATCAAAACGGCAAGGTCTGGCTTTTGTTAAGGGAAGAGTTTTGCAGAAATTACAAGGGTGGAGACAAAGTAGTGTTTCTTAAGCAGGTAGAGAGGTATTAATTAAAGCGGTTGCCCAAGCGATTCCTACTTACCCTATGAATCTATTTAAGTTCCTGGGTGTGGTGTGCAACGAGTTGGACTCTCTGATATCGAGCTTTCGGTGGGGGTCAATCGGCGAGGAACGAAAAATTCACTAGGTGTCTCAGCACACTTTGGGTCTCTTGAAGCCGGATGGAGGTATGAGGTTCAGAAACTTTAGTGATTTTAATGATGCCTTACTTGTGAAACAATGTTGGCGACTGATTCAAAACTTGAACTTTTTATGGGCATTGGTCTTCAAAGCTAGGTATTTTCTGCATTGTTCTTTTTTTGATGCTAAACGTGGGAGTTGAGCCTCTTGGGCTTAGCATAGTCTTTTGGTGGGTCAAGATCTGTTGAAGAATGGGTCACATTGGCAAATTATGAATGGTTTTACTGTTCGTCTGGGGGTGGATCATTCGTTGCCTTCCCTTCTGTTAGGACATCCTATGCCTGGATCGGTGTCTGTCACTAGGGACACACATGTTGAGTCTCTCATAAGCCCTACTCCCCATGCCTGGGATCTTAGTTTTCTTCAAACTTTCTTATCGTCAGAGGAACAGAATGCTATCTTGGTGACACCCATCGGGGATCCTATGCAACATAATCGCCTTGTTTGGCCTTCTATGTACGTGGTCAAGTCTGGATATCATTGGGCTAAATCTTTGTAGGGTTCCCCGACGGATCTCCGACCCTCTTCTTCCTGCTCCATTATTTGGAAATTAAGAATCCGCCTAAACTTCGTCATTTTATGTGGCGCATTGCTCATCGTGCCCTGGCTATGATGGGAACTTTATTTGTCCGCCATACTGTCCCATCCTCTATGTGTCCGATATGCCATGATCATGCAAAATCTATTGAGCATCTCTTCTTGTTATGCCCTTAGGTGGAACCTGTTTGGTTTGGCAACCTTCTTAATTAAAAAGTTGATAGACAGGCAATCTCTTCATGGATGGATTGGTTTCATTCCATTGCTACTAGGAGGTTCCATTCTAAGACGGAGCAGGGTATTGTGCTTTCTCATGTCGTATTCACTTGTTGGCATATTTGGAAAGCCCGGTACAATTTTTTGTTCAATCAATCTCCTATTAATCCTACTCAGGTTCTTCTTGCCATTTCCTCTTCCGCTACAATGTTTCTCGACGTGACTAGTGATGTGACTCGTGGGCCTTCTCATTCCCCTCCTCCAGCTTTTTCCCCGATGACAATGCCAGCGGCCCGTTGGAACCCCCCTTCATCCCCTTTCCTCAAAGTGAATGTGGATGCTAGTTGGCATGCACCATCTATGACAGGTTTTGTTGGGATTGTGATTAGGGGTGAGCGGGGTATATTTGTGGCTGCAACAAGGTATGAGGTCCAGGCCCCAAATGCAGCGACGGTCGAAGCTTTAGCTATTTTACGAGGGTGTGAGTTGGTTGTGGATTAGGGTCATCGATAAGTTATCATTAAGTCTGACTCCAAGGCTATAATTTCATCTTTTTCAACTTCGTTGGACAATGACAGTTGGGAGGCCTTTCTTACCTTATTGGTTGTTCAAAGGTTAGAGGAATCCTTTCAGGACTGTCGCTGGTCTTGGGTTCCAAGGTCAGCCAATATGGCGGCGGATACTTTGGCGTAACGTCATAGTACAGAGATGTGCAATATCAATTGGGCCTATAGACTTCCATCTTCGTTGGTTCATGTACTCAATAAGGATGGCTTACCTTGTCCCTCATGATGTATGATGGCAGGTGTTGGGGCGACACTTAAACCTGGTTCCAGTGTTTTTCTCCTTATCCCCTTCATTGCTTTATTTTGTTGCTTTGTTGCTCGTTGGTCTCAGTGTAGGCTTTGTTTGTAGCTTTCTGGCATCTTTGCCCTGGGAATACATTTTCAGTTTTCCAAAAAAAAAAAAAAATGAGTGGGAATCGCTGAATCATAAATCAATTTGTTCTACAATTGTCCACCTCAATTTTCCTTTGTTTTCGGAGAACGCCTTACAAATAAAGGTATATCATCACGTGGTGTTCTATGTTAATAAAATAATAATTTATGAACAAAACTTTATACTCATTTTTATTCCATTAGCATAGAATGTCATTTTTTGTGACATGCAAATTTCTTAAAAAAGACTCAAAATAACTTACCATGGCCCACACTTGATTTTGAGCCTCGTACCCAACCTTTTTGACCCCACTAATTTTAACCCAATTAGAGTAATGGTTCCTTAACTAAAAGTTCATGACCAATGGTCTCTTAACTCCTCAAAACTTATAGCTATGATCATTTTCATCAACTCCGTTAAAACGAATCGGGTTGGAAGAATCATTGCTGCAATTGGGTTAAAGTTGAGAGACTATTGCTCTAATTGGGTTAAAGTTTAGGGACCATTGCTCCAATTGAGTGAAAGTTGAGAGACCATTTCTCTAATTGGGTTCAAATTGAGGGACGATTTCTACAATTTTTTTTCCATTTAGTTTTCCATATTTTCCCTTTGATTCTGATCTCATATGCGTGGCACGTGACTCATTGAAGTTTTATCTGAGCGACAAAAAGAACCATATCTACATGTTTTGATGAGTTAAGAGACCTAGGGATGGGCACGGGCCGGGCCGGGCCCAAATTTGGAAGGACCAAACCAGACTTGCTTAAAAAGGAAACGAGCAGGGCCAGGTCGGATATTACAAATCTAATCACTGGAACCGGATCTAACCCGGCTCGTTTGAAACGGGCCGGTTCAGGACGGGTCCACGGGTCCTCTTATTTTATTTATTTATTTTTTTTCGGTTTGGATCGCCTCCCGGACTCACTCTGTCACTCATCCTCCAGATCTTTGACATTGCCAGAGCTTACCGGATTCTGCAAAGAAGATCTAGAAATTGTCCAGGGTTAGAATCAGCTCTATTCCTTCACCAAATTAAATCAAAACCCTCCAGAAAATGGTGTGAAGGAAATAACCTTTCTTGGCCTACAACAAGTGTCGGCCAATAGAAGCCTGAAATTCAAAGACACCATCTGCAGCCACACATACATAAATAAAAAAGTTCAGAGCTTTGCTGAGTCTAAGCTTATTTGAATCAAAACCCAGCAATATACAATATATAAATACATACATAGAATTTTAGATGTTAAATTTGGCAGTACCTGAAATGAAAGTTGGAGAGGAAGAAGAAGCAGGAAGACCCAGAAAAAAAGAAGAGGAAAACAATGGAAAAGTAGAAGCAGAAGCTCTAATTAAACATCATACTTTCTGGGTCTTCTCTATCATCATTACCAACCTCTTCGCCCTCTACACTCTTCTTCCAGCTACTACGACTTCAAATCTATCCCTGGAAATGCCGTGTTCACCCAAACCCTCCTCGATTCTCCATTGTGGGTACCCAAGCGTCTCAAATCCTCATCCGGGTCCTCTCCCTCCGAACCCCTCTTCAACTGCCTCGCCGCTTCCTTCATTCCACAACCACAACAACCAATCTCCCTCCCCGCCACTGCCGAGTCATCATCAACCCGCCCAGCCTTCATTGTCGACTTTCAGGAAAACGGAGTCCGACTCGTCCACGGCCTACGTGGAAGCCGTCCAGAAGAACATCTTCAACCTCGCCAAAGCTCTGGTGACCCAGATCGGCTACCTGGTAGGTTCACAAGCAGGCATTAGCGCTCACGTAGGAAATGAGAGAGATTGAGGATGATGGTTGGTAGCAGCGCCCTCGACGGTGGTGATGGGGTGATAGTGGTAGCGACAATGGTGGTGTTGTCGAAGAAGAGATAATCGAGCCATGGTTCTAGGACCTGGGTTCTCTGGGATCTTGTCGAGGAGGATGGCTAGATGGGTGGTGCCGTTGTCGGTCACGACGGTGGTAAGGCTAGATGAGTGATGTCGTCGAGAAGACGATGGAGATTGGAGTGAGTGACTGAAACTGGAAGTGGAAACCTGGACACACAGGACATCGACTAGGGTAGGAATTAACGGTTGAGATTAGATGATAGGGTATCATTTAATCTCAATCATTCATTATTATTAGAAATGGGTCTGTCTGGGGCCCTATTTTTCTAAGGAGTAGGACCTGGCCCGCCCCTTATTTGACAGCGCTCCGCCTTGCCCTGGCCCGTTTACTCTTTACAATATTTGGAACCAGCTCGTACCTGCCTCGAACCTATATTACTCGCCCCGATCTGCGGTTCCTCTACCCGTTTGCCCACCTCTAAAGGGACCAATAGTCATGAATTTTAAGTTGAGGGATCATTGCTTCAATTGGGTTAAAATCGATAAACTATTGATTCTCAATAAATAGTTGTTGCATGACTATCAAACTTATTTTTTGCTTAAAACTTGGTGGATCCACTTGGTAATATAATAAGTAGTTTTGTAATTTTTAAAACATGAGATATGAGATTGTAGTTCAACACATAGTTGAGATAGTTTAAATAAAGTGATTTTGTATATGTCATTTTCTTCTTACTACAATTCTATTAAGTGGAAACATATATGCTAAGCCATACAATAAATAAGTAATGATTGTGATATGGTATCTGCTATTCACAGAAGCCAATGATGGAGTCAAAATTTCATGTTAGGAGGACACGCTTTAGATTAAAATGGACAGAATATAAAGAAATGCTATGGAGACTCGCCCCTAATGCAAGTCTCAACGGACTCTCCCTCCACGTATGAGTTGGGCTCAGAAAAAAAATAATGATATGTATGGGTCTCACCAATAACACAATAAAAAGTAAATGTTGGAATTAAAAATTCCTCTGTCTTGCCTCACCCTCTCTCCTCCCCACCTTCTCTCCTTCCCGATGAAACATAGACAAACTATACTTTTCACCCCAAAATTGCCCTTTGTTGATCAATTTTTCCCGTTTTTGTACAACGAAGTGGCAGATTTACCCCTGTTGGCCACGCGTCTCTCATCGCTTCAACTTCTGTTTCTCGACTCTTCTACTTCATTCCACTATCTCATTCAAAATATGAGATCTCTCATCGCAGCTTCTCCAAGCCTTTGCTTCAACTACAACTTCTAGATTTTTCATTTTGGGCGCACTTCTCTCTCTCAAATCTCTACTTCCGTCGCACTCGAACTCCTTATGTCGCTCTTTACTTTCTAAAATCCATCTAAAAAAATGTATAATGGGTATTTTTTTCTCTCTGCAGGTTACTCGGAGAAGTCTGTGAAGGGTCAATAGGAAAAGGTGGATTGTGTTTCAGAGTGCAAAAAAATATAGGGCATGCCTCTCTATGCGTTTCCAATCTTCCAAAAATCTTGTTCGCGGAGGCGATTTGAGACGGATTTGAAGTTCGGCTACAGAGATTTGATTCAAATTGGTGGATTTGGGTAAGAAACTAAGGAACCCTAATATTTTCTTTTGACTTACAGAGAACTATGCAGATTTTTGTGTTTGGATTGATGGCAGGCCGGTCTAGAGTTTTTTTAGGCCCGGGGCGATGCCACAAAATGTGCCCTCATTTTATATAAGAAAATTATTTATTTTCACACGTAAGACATCGATAAAATTATACTTAGAAAACACTTCAAACTTAATAATTTAGAAACACGGAAAAACTAATTTATTTTGTATTGTGAGAAGGAAACAAAAAAAAACTCCGTGTTTACAAGTAGATAAATATGAGTTTTGTTTTCCATCTGAACTTTTAAAGTGTTTTTGTATGAATCGTGAGGTGTTTTTTCTTATTTACTAACCTTGTCAATATGGGACTAAAAAAATAATGATGTTTTTGAGTCTTTAGTTGATATTTATAAGTAATAAATGGGTACTAAATTAAACTTTTTTATAACACGTCATATGATTTGTAAATTTGGTCTAAAATTTTGGTCAACACATTACTCATTGTTGAAGATTAGACTTGAATTGGAACAAATGTTTTAAAAATAACAACTCACATAGCTACTAGCTACTAATTAAAAATAAATTAACAACCAAACAAAAATTTGTAAAAATTGGAAAGTAAATAAGCACACATGGTGTTTTGAACCCAATACCTCTTCATTAATTTTAAACAACTAAACCACCAGTTCTAGTTAAATTTCTTTGTCATTGAACCAAATTTTATAAATTTATACTCTTATGAAAACATATATAAATATACCACCCTAATAATTTTGATGCCCCCAATTATTTTGGGCCCTGGACGGTCGCCCTGCCTGCACTGGGCCTGGGCCGGCCCTGATTGATGGAAATCATTCGAGAAAAGATTCTTGATCGTTTGGTGAAATAAGCAGAATTTTTATTTGCCATGTTTATTTGTATTGTGAATCCGATGGCGGATGGCTATGAAATAAGCAGAATTTTTAATATTTGATGTGGTTTGGTTTTTGGTTTCGATTGGAATTTCTGGGCTCATCTAACCCAATGTTTCCTGGTGAGAAAGTTGCTTAAATTTTGATTTTTCTTAAACTCAGGTGAGCTTCTTCAGTTTTTTGGATTGATTTGAAGGAATTTCTTGCCCAGTAAAGCCAGGGTTTCCTGGTAAGTTTTTCGAGTCTTACATCTTGGGGGTTTTCTGTTTGGGTTTCGATTTGGACTTCTGTTTGGGTTTGATATTTTTCCTATATATCGTGATTGAGTTGTGATCTTAGAACTGAGTGTAAGAGATATGTATGTTTGTTAGAGTGAAATCATGTAAAGCAAATAAATACATAGATCTTCGCAACACATACAAATTTAGTAAGAAGACAACATGAAACAGTCAAACAAAAGAAGGCCATTCGAAAAGGGTTGAAATCCAAAAAGGACTGTACAGGTGATGTTTTCGTTAAAGAGACCTAGAGCATGGATTCCAACTAAGTTGGACAACCAAACCAATTGAAATAAAGTAGGATGTTTTTAATGATTTGAAGAACTGAGCTGCACTACGTGAGCATCTGCTGATAATGTATGACCTTCTTTTGATGCTTTCCAGTTCAATCAAAGCAAATTAGACAGAATCATGAATTAATTAAAACAAAAAACTAAAAATGTGGTGTCTTCCTTTTGCCTCTGTTTCTTTTGCTGTTGGGTGAAAGTGAGCATGGGTATATGATAACCTATTTAAAAGGAAAGCTGGAGAAAGAGAGAGGGTAATAAAGTAGGTCTATATAGGGACCCTGAAGTCAAGGCATACTGACAGAGAAAAATACACAGATTGGTATGGTAAAAATGAAAAGAAAGTTTCCCCTTTCTTTTTATTAGTTTTAGGATTGGGTCGAACCCAATAGAATATAGAAAATGAAGTGTTTAGGTGACTTGATATCGATTTTAGATATGTAATCGGTGCGTGATCAATTTTGAATACAGCATGTGGAACACTTTGAATTCAGGTTGTCTTTTTTTCCCTTTTTTTTTCTTTCTATTTATTTAACTTCTGATTGCTTTATTTGTTTTTCCAGATTATATATTTGAATCTTCTCTAAAAACTTCTTTGTTGTCCACTGTCATCCGCTTCTGCTCCTCGACTTGCTTGATTTTTAGTTTTCGGACTCTGATTTTGTACATGTGTTAGCAATTGATTGCCTTCTTTTGGAAAAATGCTAATGGAAAACTGAATTTGGATTGTATGATTAGTGGTTTTTATTCTTCATTTTACTAACATTTTGGTCCATTTTCACCAATTCTCTCTCGCAGCAAAATCACCGCCACCACCCAACAAACCCATGAGCTGGAATTTCAATTACTGTGCATGAAGGGAGGTAAAGTTGTTATCTTTCTCTACAAAGTGTAGATTTATTATTTCAGGTTTCATTTGTTTGTGTTGGGGGTAACTTGAATTTTGCTTCAAATTGTAGTAATCACCGTGCAAATTTACATTTTTTGTGTGTGAAATTGGAGAGAGTTTCGGTTTTGAAAGTTATATTTGCAAATATAAAAAAAGATTATGTAAAACGTGGAGGAACTGTGTGTTTAATTATCATTAAACGCTACCTTTTAGCTATGTAATGTAGAGGCTATTAAAAAGAAATTTTATATCATGTTTTAGTTTTGTTTCATTTTTTTTATCTTCGGGCTTTGTTGTGTAAACTTGGTTGTGCCTTCTTTCTTCAGCCTTTTTGTAACTTTTTTTTTTTCATATCTCAAATAAAATTTGTATTTCCTGATTTTGTTTGTCCAGTTCAGACGAGAACGGTGTTTTCATGTTCTCCCCAACATCAACAAGCAGCGCTTTGTTTGTGCTGAGGAAGCACTACTCAACCCTTCTCTACCATTATGAACATGTTCACATTTTAGGCACATGGTCCTTTATCTACCCCCACACAATCTTCTATATTTAATCTTTTGTAACAGTCTTTTATACCTTTCAAACATAATTTTTCATACGATTCTTAATCCCACAGCAACGCACAAACAGCGTTTTCTAGTTTCTACTAGTTGTCGATGAATATTTGAGTTCGGCTCGATTCGGGGACCTAGTTTAAAATATTCATCGGCAAATACCCATGATTTGAATTTGCAAGACCAACTCCAAGGGCAAGAGCCGAACTCAAATATTTGGGTTTAAACCCAAAAAATGTGATAACTAAGCCAACAAATTGGCTTTAAACCCAAACTAAAACCTAAATTTGGGTTTCTATTTGGCTGACCCATGCCAGTGGCAGACAGCTGGCCTCAAATGGCAAGGGACTCAGCCTTCCAACGGTAACATTTGAGTTTTGTAAGTTGTTCGATTTTTGTACCGTTGGTGATCCACCGTCCGGATTAAAAATAGATTGTTTTTTCAATCTTTTTATTTTGACCTAATGGTTCATATTTGTACTAATTCATTTGTTCATTCACCTACACAAATCAATTTCTTCCTCATACAATTTTCATATCCTTCTTTGTCCGTCAATTTTTTTTTTTAAGATGTCTTTATGTTTTAAGGTATTGTTATCATTGAAGTTGGTTGGTGTGATTTGTTAGATTTTTAAAAGTTTGTCGAAATTTAAATGTTTTTAGGTTAAAACATTCGTAAAATTAAATCAAGATAACCTAACTCAAAGTTACAAAAACAAAAAAAATCCTTGCCAAAATAATAATAATAAGGGTTAAAACCATTCCACAATAACTAATATATTTTAGGTCCTAAAATTTAGGTCTTGAGAGTTGAGTGACATGCACCGTTTACCGACCTAAATTCTATCTTTGTAGACCTAAATATTTGAGTTTGGGTCTAAAAATTGGAGTTTGTCTAAACAGAGGTGACCCAAGATCTATAACTTGCACGAAACAGTGCCTCCACCACCACCACCATCATCATCAAATTCAAAGGCAAGTGTCCATGCATTCATTTTCTCATGGTGACCCAAAAAACATTTTTGTTAAAACATTTTCACATAGTGACCAAGAGAACATTTCTGTAAAAGTATTAGATATGAGAAAAAAAATTTGCTAATTTGAAAAAAAATGAAATATTTCCCTTCTTTCCCTTCTTAATTTTATAGATGATATAAGAGAGGGAAATGAGAAATTAACCAAAATAATAGTTTGCAAACAAAAGGAAAAAAATTGTATATAGGCAAGAACAGAGAATATGATCAACTAATATTAGTATAGAACTATAGTTTCGAATCTTTCATGTAAAAAAAATTCAAGTCTTTGTATTTGTTGGATTGAAGTTAATTGCACTAAAATCAATACAATTACAAATTCACTTTGATAGTCATATTATAAAATTAATTAATTATAGTAAATGTTTATAGGACAAAATAATTTCAGGAAAGTCCGAGCTTACCCGAGCTTTAAGGTGGCTCGGCCATTAATGAGTTGAATGTCAAAAAGTTATATTTACGAGTGAAGAATCGTACTAATAGATATGAATATTAAAAGTTGCATGTCATTTCTCGTTATATGCATATCATTGTTTATGTTCAATATAATTCAAAGTAAAATTAAAAAACAACAAAGAAGAGTGCAATGAGCGAGGAAATCATTTTTCTGTAAACAACTTTCCAGTGTTAGACATCATTTTGTTGGGCATGTTGACACTGCAAACGATAGCCGCCCAAGTCGTTTTGGGCCAGCTGTTAGTTTTAAACTAACTGCCCTAACTACATAGTTTACGTCAGCAAACAAAGGGGTTTAATTAAGAAGTGTTACACGCACGAGGGAGGGAGGGAGGGAGGGAGGGAGGGAGGGGACTTAGGGAACTACAGAGTGCAGTTTGCGTTTGAGAGCAGTAAATGCAGCAAAAACCAAGGCCAGACTATTATCAATATCAGTCTAATTGTCACTCTCCATCATACGAAAAACCAAAAATGCACTAAGAAATCAGCCTCAAACGCAAATTGACACACCCCAACCCGAAACGTCCACTAGGACCCCGAATCGAGCCGTGCTGGCTGACACCTGGAAGGTGACGAAACCATAAAGTTTGCTGACGTGTAAAGTATGAATAAATTTAAACCTAAAGTGTCTAAGAGCAGAGGTGCGCGGTGAGCGGAATTGAGTCAATTTCACACGCGATGTCAGAGCATAAGTAAAGTACAGTAGCATGGGTAGAAGTCATACCCTCAGAGGCAGCCACCTAAACTGGAATATGCCACGAATCCTCGTCGATACGAACTTTTCGCAATTAATACCTGGAGGGGCACAAAACAAGAAAATGTGAGCGGGCGAAAACAAAGCTTTTCAAAACCTTTCTACATTATCAAAAGTATAACCCCTCGTCGAAAAACCTGTATAATTTCCCAGAAATTATAATATGCACAAATATATATGTCTCAAGATCATTTCCATAAATCCAGAAATCCTAGCATGTATATCCTGCGAGATACCATATAATTAATCAAGCCCAACAGATGAACTAAAACGATGAATAATAATATGTCAGCCAGATCCACTTATAGTGGCCTGTACGGCTTGTTTGTACCATATATATTGGGCCTCAGTATTTGGGCCTCGGGACTAAGCCCGTCATTTGTGTAAGAGGGAGGGTGACTTATTCTATAAAAGGCCCCTTCCCTCACAATTCTAGGGAAGAGCCTTCTCTCACATCTCAGAGAAGATCTCACAACCATAGAGCCTTTCATCATACAGAGCTCTCATCTCTCTCCCTCTCTCTCTCTCTCTCCCTCAGACTTAGAGAGAAACATATAGAAAGAATGCAAACACAAAGCCTCTATAGCCTCCGGGCATATTGTAATCTTCATACATAATATCAACATCAGTGTGGACGTAGCCCAAACATTGGGGTGAACCACGATACATCTTTGTGTTCTTTGTGTTCTTTGTGTTCTTGTGCTTTTGTGCGATCCACGGTCGGATTTACGTTGGTCCAAAGCCCACCCGATTTTGTGCATCAACATTTGGCGCCGTCTGTGGGAATTGACACGAAAAGCTATGTCGGTTCTCTCTCCATTTTTCATATCACCACCGTGAAACTCTAACAAGCTCCACCGTGGATCTGCACAAAATCAAAAAAAAAAACAAAAAACAAAATTGCACTCAGGTGGTCTTGGCATTTGGCACCGACGCATGTATCATACAAGAGTCAGATCTGCCAGGCATACTTGAGGAACTGCTTGTCAAGTCTGCCATACTTGATGCAATCAAACTCAGGATCTATGAAGGGACAGCTGGCGGAATCATAGAGCGGGTAAGAAGCATCAAAAACCCAATTGCCTTCGAACAAATTGCAGCCGCTCACTTGCGCACCACAAGGAATAAAATAAAATGATGCCATGCCCCTGTTTCCACATCTGGTTACTTTACATTTGTGGGAGGAAACTTAGTCACTTGGCGGAGTAAGAAACAGAAAGTGGTTGCTTTGTCAAGTGCCGAGGCTGAGTACAGGGGTATGGCAAAAGGAGTATGCGAACTATTATGGCTTCAGAGGCTGCTCGGTGAACTCGGGTATCCGTCGAATTCGGCCTCGAATTTATTTTGTGATAATAAAGCAGCCATAGATATCTCACACAACCCAATTCAACATGATCGTACAAAACATGTGGAAGTTGACAGACACTTCATTAAGGAGAAGTTGGATGGGAATATTATTCAATTCCCGTTCGTAAAGTCAGAAGATCAATTGGCAGATATCTTAACTAAAGCTGTTGCAAGCCAAGCGTTCTACAACTCTCTTGTCAAGTTGGGCATGAACGACATTTATGCACCAACTTGAGGGGGAGTGTTGGAGAGTTGACTTCTTGTGATTATTTAGTTACCTTTTCTAGGTCCTTGTAATCAGATTGTAATTAATATTTCTTTCCTTGTAAATCCTCTTGTACATTATATATTTTCCTCCTTGGTGAGAAGAATCATATCAGAAAATTAAACCCCAAATTGACAGAAGCAACGGTCACAAGTACTTCAACTTGGTTCTGATCCACAACGTCGCTGGCGCAGGGGGTATAGTGAAGGCGTACGTTAAAGGGACGAACACTCCGTGGATGAGTCTGAGCCGCAACTGGGGTCAGAACTGGCAATCAAACTCAGTCCTGGTTGGACAGTCGCTCTCCTTCAGGGTGACAGACAGTGACCGACGCCCCTCTCAAGCTCCGCCTGCTCAGGGGCACCGATGAGATCTGTCTGCCATGGCAGAAGTGAGACGAGGCCCAGGTTCAAATTTGATCCACTTGCCAAAAGAAGCAAATAAAAAAAAACAATGATGGTGTCTGGCAAAGCAAATGAAAAAGAAAAGAAAAAGAAAAGCTAGATGCCGTGGAACAAGAAAGCAGAAAATAAAGGGGCCGGATCTAAGAGTGGGGGAAAAGTCACACCCCATCATTATGTTCCAAATGGTTTGCACAGTATTTGCATGTGGTCGGATCTGAGAGTGAAGCATTTCCAGCAAAGCAAAAGCTCCTCACTCACTTGAGCACCGAAAGCAGGTACCTGCGCACCACAAGGAATAAAATAAAATGATGCCATGCCTGCCGTCCACCAGAAAGGAAAAGAAATGATATAAAAATAAATAAATAAATATATATATGTGTGTGTGTATATATATATATAAAAGAAAGAGAGTGGGTGCCATGTACACCAGAAAAAGAGCTTCAACATGCGTACTTTGACACAAAGTGATGAAGGAACTCACCTTCGTGCCACCAACCAGGTGATGAAGGGTACAACCCGTACCTTAATATTATCAGGCAACCTGCCATTATTATCATCAACCGGGTGATGAAAGAATTTACCTTCGTGCCACCAACCAGGTAATGAGAGGTACAACCCGTACTCTAATATCAGTAAGCAACTTGCCACTTCATGCATAGCAAAACATTCATGACCATCACTCATGTCAACATTCATGAGCATCACTCATGTCAATCAACATTCATGAGCATCACTCATATCAATCAACATTCATGAGCATCACTCATGTCAATCAACATAAACATCATACATTTCAAACACATTCATACATAAGCCAACTGAGCTTCAAGGGGTTCAACATACCTCATATATTTGGCAACTTGCCACTCTTATCACCAACAGGGTGACAATCAAAGCTTCATCCAGAGCTTAACAATCAAAGCTTCATCCAGAGCTTAAAAATCAAAAGCTTCATCCATAGCTTAACAATCAAAGCTTCATCCAGAGCTTCACAATCAAAGCTTCACTCAGAAAGCTTCGCCCACAGCTTCAACCTGAAAGCTTCGCCATCAGCTTCACCCTGAAAGCTTCGCCCACAGCTTCACTCAGAAAGCTTCGCCCACAGCTTCACCCAGAAATCCACTTCGGCACACACATGGATTGGATTTGAAGTCTCCAGCCAAAAGCCTCTCTTGACTGAAGACTTGGGGGACTACAGTGAGTACCATATATTTGGGCCTCAGTATTTGGGCCTTATTATCGGGATTAAACTCATGATTTATGTAAGAGGGGAGAAAAACCTTTATTTATAAAAGGCCTCTCCCTCGCTCACAACAAACAAGCCTCGAGTTCTAGCCCATGATTTATGTAAGAGGGGAGGAAAATCTTATTTTATAAAAGGCCTATCCCTCGCTCACAACAAACAGGCCTCGAGCCTAAGTCCGTGATTTATGTAAGAGGGGAGGAAAACCTTATAAGGGGAGGAAAACCTTATTTTATAAAAGGCCTCTCCCTCACTCACAACAAACAGGCCTCGAGCCTAAGCTCATGATTTATGTAAGAGGGGAGGAAAACCTTATTTTATAAAAGGCATCTCCCTCGCTCACAACAAACAGGCCTCGAGCCTAAACTCATGATCTATGTAAGAGGGGAGGAAAACCTTATTTTATAAAAGGCCTCTCCCTCGCTCACTACAAACAGGCCTCGAGCCTAAGACCATGATTTATGTAAGAGGGGAGGAAAACCTTATTTTATAAAAGGCCTCTCCCTCACTCACGACAAACAGGCCTCGAGCCTAAGCCCGTGATTTATGTAAGAGGGGAGGAAACCTTATTTTATAAAAGGCCTCTCCCTCACTCACAACAAACAGAACACAACACAAGTCTAAGAGCTATCCAGAAAGCTTCATACAGAAAGCCACTTCGGCCCGCACATGGACTGGATTTGAAGTCTCCAGCCAAAAGACTCTCTAGACTGAATACTTGGGGGACTACTGTTTGTACCATATATATTGGGCCTCAGTATTTGGGCCTCGGGACTAAGCCCGTCATTTGTGTAAGAGGGAGGGTGACTTATTCTATAAAAGGCCCCTTCCCACAATTCTAGGGAAGAGCCTTCTCTCACATCTCAGAGAAGATCTCACAACCATAGAGCCTTTCATCATACAGAGCTCTCATCTCTCTCCTTCTCTCTCTCTCTCTCTCCCTCAGACTTAGAGAGAAACATATAGAAAGAATGCAAACACAAAGCCTCTATAGCCTCCGGGCATATTGTAATCTTCATACATAATATCAACATCAGTGTGGACGTAGCCCAAACATTGGGGTGAACCACGATACATCTTTGTGTTCTTTGTGTTCTTTGTGTTCTTTGTGTTCTTGTGCTTTTGTGCGATCCACGGTCGGATTTACGTTGGTCCAAAGCCCACCCGGTTTTGTGCATCAACACGGCTGAACCTATAGCTCATCACATATGCCTGCACATGAGTCGGAACCATCTATAGTGGTCTGTACAATTAGATTGTGTCGGAACCACCTATAGTGATCTGCACAACTAGACTATGTCGGAACCACCTCTCGTGGTCTTGTCACGCCCCGCCCCGAAATATATTTATTTCGGGAGTTAAATTCGATGATAGGCCCAATTCAAAATTATGGTTAATTTATTACCATTTATTAACATTGTAATTACTTCGAACAATTTAATTGTGTACAAGACTACCCATGTTTATAAATGTTAAACCATATCTTTAAAGTAACAATTTAATATACCAACATCGGCCATCCTTTTCCAATTATTTTCCTCCATTCCACGTAATATCCCTAACCATTTTTCTATTCCCAAAACAAAAAATTACACATCCGAATTAGAACCATTTCCTTGTCTTAAAATCAACTTTTCTATCTATATATTAATTCTCGAATAATTAAGGCTGCATCTAAACTCTGTTAGACTGCCTACGTACCCTTGAGCGGGATCAAACCTTTCGTAGTTCACACTTCCAAAATTCAAACCAAAACCAAATATATTCAATTAATCTAATATATACCACAATTGGGTTAATATTCAAACCACAGTAGTTTAGTCTCAAAAGCATAATTAGAAAAACGGAATTCGCAAGAAAATACAATGCCGGCTCTCTGGCCGTGCACCGCCAAACCCGCCGCCGCGGATGGTGGTCGGCCGCCCCGGCTCGCTGGAAAACTCAACTATTTCTAAATATTCTCAAAATTTACAGAAATGAAGATCTCAAAGAGTAGAGCAAACTTTATACCTGCGGCCAAGTTCAATTTTGCCTGGAAAGGCTCCAATTTTCCTCAAACTCACCGGAAACCCTATAAATAGGTGTCCTCAATACGTCACCTCCGGTGCTCCGCCGCCCCTACCATTGTTTGGGCTTTTTTCCACACCTCAAGGGAAGTCTAATGGTGGTGGAGTTGGAGGTATTTTGCTTTGGATTTAGTTGGATTCGACACACCCAAACCGCACCCAACCGTGCTGTTTCTACCAATTTTAGGTCCAAAATCCTATATTTTTGGGATGTAATAGGAAGAGGGAACGATTGGGTTTGAAGTAAGGATCAATTTGGCACCCTTGCCATCGTTTAAGGTGGCCGGAATCAAAAGATCCGACTAGGTCGGATCGTGGGAATAACCGGGTCGAAGGGGGGTCCGGTTTCCCCTCCTTCTCCCCTTTCTCCTTTCCTCTCCTTGCTCCCTTTTCCCATTCGTTTCCCCCCTCCCCTGATTCCTTCTTCCTTTTTCTCCTTTCTCTTCTCTCCTTCTCATCCTAGCCGTCCCTTTCTTTCTTCTCTTTTCTTTTCCCTTCATCCCAGCCACATATGTGGCATAACACATGGCTTATGATTTCTAGAGCCTTCTAAATGAATTTAAAATTACCAAAATATCCCTGACTTTGAACGTTAATAACTTCTTCGTTATAACTCTGTTTCACAAACGGTTTGCGCCTACGCGTTCGTGAGATCGAGTTCTATCCAAAAACATAAATTGTGACCTCAAAAGGTCTACAGATTTTAAATAATTAACTCCCAAATCCCAAACTTCATACCTAGTTTAATTTAAAGCTAAACCTAAATGAATTAATATAATTTCTCCAAAAATAACATAAAATCTCAATAATTCAAATACGTAAATTATAATGATTTTCGGAAACAAAACTTTAAAATTCCCCAATTCTATTTTCATAACCATAAATTGATTTATTTTCGATTTTTCTCCGCATATTCATATATTTAAAATTTTAGGATATTACAGGTCTGTACGACAAAACTGGGTCGGAACCACCTATAGTGGTCTGTACGACAAAACTATGTCGGAACCACCTCTAGTGGTCTGTACGACAAGACTGTGTTGGAACCACCTTTGGTGTTTTGTACGACAAAACTGTGTCGGAACCACCTATAGTGGTCTGTACGACACATAGATCAATCTATGATATCACATGAGTCGGAGTTTCCTAATGCAACCTGTACGCCTCATAGGCAACCTGTACGACAATGTCGGAGTTACCTATTATGGCAACCTGTACGATAATGCTGGAGTTGCGTAAAACACAATATAATCAAGCCATAACCTAACCATTTCAAATAACACCATAAACTCACATGAACTCACCTGCCCGTCCCGCGTTCACCTTAGCACTTCAAGCATTCACGACAATTATAGGTAGGTAATATGCGTATGGGTATGCCATAATGCAAATTAAAACGCATTCATATCATAGTATATGCAACTAATAAATACATAATCTAACGTATAAACACTTAACATAATATTTCAGAGCATATAACCAATTATATGACTTTTCTGGGAAAATACAAGGTATATATACATATATAGAAAATCAAAATGCCCACTCACCTGGAAGCCGCGCTACGATTCCCTAACACGAACATCGATGCGTCCCCAACGATCGGCGCCTAGAACAATTATCGAATCACATCTCAGAACTCTTATCAATAGAATACATAAGTCACATATAACATATCTTCCAGTTCAGAATGGTTTAAAACCCATTGACCAAAAGTTGTCGACCAAAGTTCGACAGTAGGATCACAACCCTACATAACTTGATCCGGAAGATCTGCATCTCAGATTTCTGATCCGTAACTTCCAGAGATCCACATTTTACTTCTAGAATAACATACTAAAATTTTGTAACGATCCAACGGTCGGATCTTCGCCAATTGCCAAAACCAAGTGGCGGTTAACGTTTTATTTTATGAACTTTCAAATCCAATTCAGGAAGATCCGTACGGCGGATTCTAGATCTGTAAGTTCCTATGATCTTCAAATATTATGTATTACAATGTATCAAAGTTTCGTGACAATCCAACGGTTGGATCGTCGAATCATATTTTCACCTAACCACGTACCGTAATGAAATTAAGTTCCAACGACCAATCTACGTCATTCAATTATCAAAACTGAACTTAAGACGTCAAACATAGCCTTAAAATAATATTGATGGCCCATTGGCCACGTGCCGCCACACGCGCCGCCGTGGGTGGCGGTCGGCCGCCCCGACTCAGCTGAAAATCCAATTATCTCCAAAAATTACCAAATTTTGTGGAATTGAAGATCTCAATGAGTAGAGTAACTTTTATACCTGTGACTAAGGCTAATTTGGTCGGGAAGAGCTCCAATTTTGCTAAAATCCATCGAAAACCCTAGAATGGGTGTGTTTCGATTCGTCTTCAAATCAACTCTGATGCTCCAACCAATGCTTGGGCTTTGTTTCTGAGCTCAAGAGAAGTACATTGGTGGTGATAATTTCTCGAGATCGTTTCGGGAATGGCGGATTTACCGCCGCGGGTACCTCCCGCCGATGTGAGCTCTCCCCCGTGTAACACGACCAATGGTCCTCAAAACTAGATGGAAATGGAAGCTAACGTGACGCCATGAAGATTGATGATGTTATTTGGATACAACTGATCAGAAAAATCGAAGGAAGATGAAGAAAACCATCGGAAAACTTGAAGATAAACGAGTCGGCCGTGCGGGTCAAGAGGATCCTGCCGATCCCCCGTTTCATTTCCTCCCTCCTTTCCCTCCTTTCTTCTCTTCCTAATTGGTCTTTCACCACTCTCTCCTCCTCCGGTTGGCCAATCTTTTCCCCTTTGATTTTGGCAGTAGCTCTCCCTGTTGTCCCTCTCCATTTCCCTTTTCCCTCTTCCTTTCTCATAATTAAAATTAAAATAATCATAATAATATTAATAACAATAAAATAATTATGAGAAATGTATAAAATAACAAATAGTAGCATTTACCAACGTACTTTTGGGATTCGTGGATCCGTAAAACTTTAACCGTAACTCCAAATTCAGTTTTTCTTGTACGTACGTGTTCGTATCGTTGAATACTTCGAGGATACGCTAAGAAAACGAACCTTACGTGACATGACACCACGGTCAACAACGGTCAAAGCACATGCCTCGAAGGGTATTTTTGTAAATTCACTTATTAAAATTATAATTTTTTGGGACGGGTCGTTACACAATTCATATTTGCATTATATAATACTATTTACTATGCTAATTAATCAATAATTACAAAATTATCATATTTAATAAGAAAAAAGGGGGAAGCAATACGCGTTAGAGGTTAATGCAATAAATTGCATGGACTAATATGGAGTCTAATCAAACGTAAGATCTACCAAGATGTGTCCCCTTTCCCTCCAATATGCGTTTCCTTAGCTGCCAAGATGGGGATGTCTTATTATGAAACTAACGGTAAAGTTGCGGAGTTGAAAGCACAGGCCCTAAAAAGATGGGGTTGTCTTAATTTGGATGGGGTCACTATTTCGGTGGCGGAGGCTTTGGCCCTAAAAGAGGGTCTCCTATTTGCTTTTCGGAATGATGTCAAGCTGCACCTCATCCCATTTATCGAAGACATCAAATGGCTGGTTTGTAGGTTTCTCAATATCCAATGGCAACATATATTCTTAGAGAAGCGAATTTTGTGGCACATAAGCTTGCTAGCGTTGGGGTGTCGGTGTCTAACCCCCCACTTTTGGGATTATTGCCTCCCTTCTTAGGCGTTAAATGCTTTGAATTTTGATTGTATTGAGACATGTTGTTCTAGAGGTTTTTCTCTTTAATAAAGTTATTTTCCATTAAAAAAATGTAACCAAAAAAAAAAAAAAAAAACTATCAAGTAACCGTTATTTTTTCTACGTAGCAACATTACATTAGTTAGAACAAGTACGCTCTCTCCTTCACGTGTGTTCCAATTTCCATATCCACTAAAACTAAACCGTATTTTGCATCCCACAAAAAATATGAAGAAAACATAACGAATGAAAAATCAGGGTTCACAGTATCAAAGTAGCAGTCACTTTCCATCATACAAACAAGACTGGACAAGAAAATCAGGGTCCAAGCTGCCAAACAATCATAATTGCATTAGTATATATTTTATATTATGCTAATCAATTAGCTTACAAAGATGGTAAGACTTGACAAAAACAGGGGAAGTGAAATTACATAAATTACATTAGAGCCTAATTAGCAAGACTGCATGGACTAATTAAGGAACAAATATTTAAATTCTTTTTTCTGGAATTAGTATCCTATGATTTGTCATCCATTTACAGGATCCAACAATGGGTAAGCTCCTCCTTCACTTAAACCTTAATTAATTAATTAACATTTTAATCATGATTAGGGATTGAAGATGGAGCTGCCACATTTGCACTTTCAACTCATGGGCTTGTAGTTGCTGGAGTTCTCATCACCTCTGGCATAAGCAATGCCGGATACAACTTTGGAGGGGTTTTTGCTGCCTGGTTTTGCATTTGTTTGGGGAGTTGCAGGCACTTGAATTGCCTCACAGTGGCCGCAGGAGCTGCACCTTCTCTCACACCTTGGAGGCCTCGAACCTATCTGCCCTCTCAGATTCACTTTGCTCTCTTCATTCCCTGCCTACACAAAAAAAAAAAAAAAAACACTAGACAAATCAGGACATTTGGGTGCAAATAGGGATGATAATTTAACCCATCAAATCCGATCTCCGCAAGTAACCGATCCGAATGGTTCGGTTTCGGGTACAAAATTTCGGGTATTTTACGGGTATGGGTAACCGTCGGGTAAATTTTTCGGTTTCGGGTTCGGTTATGGTTATAGGGGTATCCGCCCCAAATCCATACCCGAAACCGAACCATTTCATCTATAAATAAAAAAAATATAAATATTTAGTATATGAAAATGGTTTGTTAATATTCATGCATTATTAAATATGAAATTAATTATTTACTTTTATATCATTAATAATAGGAATTATATGCTTATAATTTTTAAGAGTGTAAATGTTTTCTTAGTAATATAAATTTGTAATATTACTTATTAGATGCATTGTATCAATTGTATTACTAATAGCAATTTATTTAATAATTTTTTTTTAATATTATTCATTTAGTTAATAATATAAATAAATATATAAATATCATAATGGGGAAAACCGTTCCCCGATCAAAAATCCATCACCTGACGGGTTCGGTTATGGGGAAAACCCGTTCGGGGATTCTGCGGGTTCGGATTTGGGGAAAATAAACGGGTTCGGGTTTGAGGATAGCACATCCGAACCCAATCCGCCCCCTTTGCCATCCCTAGGTGCAAATCAAAGGTGTTTGATGAAAGTCCTCAGAGAAAGATTTGAACTGTAAGTCCACTGGATAAAAAGTTAAAAACCCACCTAGGAAATGGCAACTATGTTGTGAATTTCTCTGCTTTCAGCATTTGGGAACAAAATCTGAAGTGGGTTGGGCACAGAATCAAGAGAAACACAAGGGAAATCGAGTAAAAGTGGAGGCAACCAATTAAAGTGGAAATTGAGATGAAGCTTTTGGAGGTAAGAGAGGGACTAAGTAATGAAATGGGCTGTGAAAATTTAAGAGGGAAAAATTGATGTGAATAAAGAAAACAGGGACAGAAACCCTGTAATATATAACTTTGATGTGCTTCTGGAGGAGCATCAAAATATTGGGATTTTCGAGGTGATGGAACCTGAATGTGGATGCCGATGGATGCTTGTTTGGATGGACAAATGAGATAAATGGCAGAGGATCAACTAAAAGGAAGGCATGAAAAGGGAATAACTTGAAACCTCGATTTAGGAGTCTTGTAAAATCAAAATAAATATTTTATAAAAATTTTGGAGGAAGAAAGGACCGGACCTTTAAAAAACAGAGCAGGGAGAGATTTGGGATAGAGGACAAAGAACCCGAACAGCATAAAATCCAGAGACAAATTTTAACCCCATAAGATATGAAGGGATGAAATATAAAGGACATGGATTTTACAGCTGTGGATTTTTTGGGTTTTCGCTTTCAGTGGAAATTTTATTTTATTTTATTTTTGTTGGAAAAAAGTGTTATTTTTTCATTCGAAGGAATTTTATTTTATTTTATTTATTTTTTTTTTTTTGCGGTTAGTTTGAAGCTGATAAGCACAAGTGGTACCTTAATCACGCCATCTCTCTCTCTCTCTCTCTCTCTCTCAATTTCATTCATGAATCATGGAAGTGTAACTGAGAAATGGTAAGAAGATTTTCTTGTAGAACTCTTTATGGATCCCCGTCATTTCATGTTTATGCAAAATGTTTTTTAATACTTACATAAAAATTGATGTTAAATTGTGAGGTGACATAGATTTTATGAAAAATCATACTTTTTGAATGCGAGCCAATTTATCAAATGTCACATTATAAACAGAGAGGCAATAAAAAAAAAATATTATCCTCTTATATCATGACATATAATGTGTCAACTCGTATTATAGGCACACTAAAATATCTCCAAATAAAAAGTTGATTTTTCATCATTCGTTCGAACCACATTGGTTATTTTTTACCGCCAAGATGTGAACCGTGCACTAGGTAGATAAATTGGCTAGAGAGAAAGGAAAGTGTAACTCTGATTCTCCAACACGTGAGAAATTGATAATGAAAATGTAACTCATGTTAAAAATGGCACCACAAATTGCATGAACAACACAAGTTATTCCAGTGAAAAGTGATTTAAATTTTTCTCCCCCATTTTGTTATGGTAAGACAAAGGAAGAAATTGCTAATGAAGCACAACACATAGTAAGGAATAAAAAGTGAAGCATAACACGCAAGAAAGAAGGATCAATGCAACTCGGAGAAACAAAACAGCACACAATGGTGCAAAGTTTGGAATCAAAGTGATAATATCTAACAGATTTAAGCACAAAAGACACAAGAGTAAGATAAAGTCAGAGGATTAGCAAGATTAATTACAACATAAACCGAAAGGAAATTGAGTTTCAATTTTAACAACCACTGTTCAATAGATAACAAAATAGAACTCCCCCATAAAACTTGCTCTCAATAAAACCCCTACAAGAGCTCCCCCATAAACTTAGAACTCCTTTGATTATGATGAGTCCTCTGAGTTGACAGGAGATCCAGCAGTAATGACATCTTCAACGGGAACATCTCCAGGGCATAGATCATGACCAAGACCTACTTTATTTTCATCTTCATCAGAGGAATATGTGAACCTGATATGCTTGCCCTTCGAAGTAGGAGTGGAAGAGAAATGTTGGTGGACATTGACGGACACTTCATTTCCTTTAGCAGCGTAGATATAATCCATTTTGGCAACAACGACACTAGAATGGCTGGAGGAAGCAGCAGTGTGATAGGATACAGATGAAGGGTACATGGCGATGAGAGACAAGCATTGGAGGTTGCAGAGAAGGCTCGGGGACAAATGAAGGAGTATTCAGAGAGGTTTGACTCAGAGATAGTGAGGAGAATGAGTTACTGACAAGTGGTGAAGATGCTTATTGATAAACCAAAGACTTAAAATCAACAAATTATTTTCTAAGAGAGTTGATTTTATACTCAAGATAGGCTATTTTCCTATCATGGGAGGCAGTTGATGCGGGACTGGTCCAGGATCACCTTGAGCTACGGCACACATGACATGACTGAGATTCATCATATTTCTGTCAAGGTCCCTAGTAGTTCTAAGACACAAATCACATAACTGAGTGATCAGACAAGGGTGAATGGTAAACCCTCTCTCGTAGGTTCCTGCAATCTTGGACTTGGACAAAATGGACTTGAAAATCAGAAAGCCAAAAGGTACATCACAGTGAGTTAACATGGAAAATAATACTCAGGCTGACTCAAAGGAAGGGTTACCATTTGATGATGTACCGAGAACATTTCTACGAATAAAGTAAGACCAAATCCTATAGAAGGGTTTGAGGCGAGACTTTGAGATTTGAACTTTAACAAAAAGAATAGACGGATCAACATAAGCCTCACGATGGTAGGCACTCAGGTCATACTGACTGGTTGCAACATTAAACTTTGATGACATAGAGGCAGAGGACAGGTCAAGTTCAAAATCGTATAAATGACTGATGGGTCAAAGGCAACCATGACACCACAAACATAAACAAGACCACCAGACTCAGGGAAAGTTGACGGAATGTTAGAGTATAACTCTTGAACCATAGACAAATTGAAATTAGAAGGAAAAAAGTTTACCTTATGAAGTCTGTACCGTTCAACTAAGTCATTAAAGCGGATAGCGTCAGCCAAGGGAAGATCATCCTAGATGATTCGTCGTTCAAGCAAAACCTTTCGAGCAACCATCGTAGAAAAGAAATTCGTAGCTTGAGTGGACGAAAAGATGGGAACTTGGTTATTAGATGTACCTCATAAGGAACTCCTCGCAGTCTGAGATCGAGTAGAGCGATGAGAGGGTTGAGCACGGGCAGAACCAATGTTGCCAACCATTGGTAGAGAAATTTTTTGATGAAATGGATAGAGAGTTTGAGACAAAAGGGAAAGAGAACTCAAAGCAAACGACACAAAAGGAGGTATGGTAAAAACCTAGAGTTGACACTACACCCCAATCAAGACCAAAGTAAGTTTAACCCTTAAATCAACGAGAGCTTTTGTCAAACGATACAAAGATTTTTCACTAGCCAATAACCATAATAGGGAGAACCTTTGACATCACAGAGAAAAAATTAGTCAAGGTTAATCTACAAAATGCTAACATGTGAGATAGTTAAGAAGAGCACAAAGTGACAAGCAGACTTAACTGATGAGGTGATTGACAGGATATGTACAAGAACAGGAAAAGTAAACATGCAGAAGAATAACAAAATGATAGTCAAGCTACTCAAGCTATTCAATCAAAGGCACAAAACTCAACAGACCCTCGAAGATTTTTGTGTCTTCGATTTTCCAAGAGACTTATGAAGTTCACAGCTAGTTGTTTCTCACGTGGCATCAAGTTTTTATCAAAGACATTTCCTCACAGAAATCTTCTAAGAGCAAGATACTTGTTCTTAAGACCTTTGGAGATTAAATAATTTACAACACTCAACTAAACAACTAGTGCATAAACTTGATCATAATGTACATCAAGGGCCAAATCAAGATTATCAAAATGAGGAATAAGTCATGATGCAAAGATGTAAACAAACAAGGTGTATGGATAAATTACATTCATAAGTGAGAGAGAAGCATACCTTAGTGAAGTGATACATGCAACGTCCAAAGTGAGAGGCAACTCATCACAAAACAGAGTTGGAGATTGAAAATTTCAAATTTCATTCTCTAGATGATGGACTTTGGCAAAGATAGGGCAATACTCCACAAAATGAAATACAAGAGGATGTCTTCCCAAGATGCTAGGTTCACGCAAAAAGCATTCAGAGACAAAGTCTTATAATTTTCCACATTTGACCATTTGCTGAAAAGTATATGTGTTCCAATCTGAGCAATCATCACAATTAGAGGCAACAATTGTATAGCAATTTTCCTTTTATCTTGGAATCACCAACATGTTCTTCCCATGTTTATCAGCAATTCTGCAACTCGTCTTGGAAAAGCAAATTTCATTAGCAACTTCGTCACAGAGTAGACCAATACTAAGGAGATTAGTTGACAATCCAGCCACATATCAAACATCTTCAAGCATAGGAAGTCCAGGAATCTTCAATACTTATTTTCCAACAATCTCAGTCATGTTTCCTCCACCAAACACATTCATACCACTTTTGAATGGTACAAGAGATAAAAAAAAAAAAAACATCTTTGTCACATGTCATATGATGAGAGCAACCACTGTCGAGGTACTAGGTGTCTGGACTAGAAGATGATGTTGAACTTTGAGCAAACAAACATTTTCCAAATCCACGCTCAAAGCCACTTAAACTTTGCTTGACATTTCTTGAGCTTGAAGAATTAACAATATTGGATATTCTGCTGACCTTTATGGTTAAACGATCCACTTATTCCTTTAATCATTTTTCCTTTCCAGATGTAGTTTTCTACACCTAGGTCTAATGTGGCCAATCACCACAATGATGACATTTGGGAACAAATCTAGACCCTGAAGTAGAGTCACCCAAAGAAGATATAACAGATAATTCCTTAGAAGCATGCAAGTTCACACCCAAGGAACTTGAACTACTTTCATCACAAGCAACCACATCATCACCTTCAAACTAATTTCCTGTAGCGAATACTCTTTCTGATGAGTCAGCACCTATATACAAACAGTTTAATTTGCAAGTAGCCTCATTCAATTCAGAAGTTAGCTTCAAATTAGCTTCCCGGTACAGTTCATTGTTTTCCCATAGCAAATGAATTTGTTGAAGCAGACTTTCGTGCGATATCATTAATCTCTTAACATGATCTTCAAGAGAAGAGATTAGGTCATCCCTTTCATCATCATCATCACCATATAAAGAACCTCATTCATTTAGCATATGAAGTTCAGTGTCTAATCGTATGACTTGTCATTCAGTTCTGTTATGACAAGACAGAGAGACTCAAGCTTTTCTTGTAACACAGATACGTTTTTGACAACTTCTGCATTGTCCAATGTTGCAACACACATCTCATCAAACAGAGATTCATACAAGTTGGACAACTCCTGAGATGATGACACATTGGTATCATCCAATACTTCGTCATTTCCTCCGGAGGATATTTCATCGACAGATGCAACAAGTGCAATAATCTCATCTGATAACTTGTCTGATGACACGAAATCTTGCTCATCACTGTCACTCCAAGTAGCCATCATAGCTTTTTCATGTTTCTTACTAAGAAGGATGGTGTTGGCACATTCAGCTGCACGGTGCCCACTTTTACCCCACACAAAACAAGGGCCAGCCACTTTGGATAGACTTAATTCAAAGGCTACCAAACTTTTAATAACCCATTGAGAATAAGACACAATCCTTGCAACATAAATTGAGCCAATATCTAAACAAAAAACTACTCACAATGAAGACCCCATCCCAATAAAACTTTTAAGTTAGCAAAGGTGAAATGGATCACATGATCATTGATGGGATTGGTGGAATTGCATTTGGACAATCCAAGACACATTTTGAGTCCTTGAGATAGGAAAAAAAGAATTGAACGTTAATGACATTGCATGAGATAACACTTTTGAGAATTTTGGAATTTTCCCTTCTCCCTTTTTTATTGAATTTTTAGAGCTTTGCTCATGAATATAGAGATTGAAACTGAGATATATGATTTTACTCTTGAGATAGTCTGAGCACAGTGAAAGACAAACTAGGTGGTGTTTCACATTGGAAAAGACACTTAGCCCAATTTATATAGAAGAATTATCATTACACCTCAATCTAGACCAAAGTAAGCCTAACTCATAAATCAATAAGAGCTTTTGTCAAATGAGACAAAGATTTTTCAGAAGCTATTAGCCATAATAGGGAGAACCTTTGACATCGTAGAGGAAGAATTAATCAAGATTAATCTACAAAATGTCAACAAGTGAGACAATTAAGAAATGCACAAAGTGACAAACAGACTTAACTGATGAGTTGATTGACAAGATAGACACAAGAACAAGAAATGAAACACGTAGAAGAATAACAAAATGGAAGCAAGGCTACTCAACCTGTTCAGTCAAAGGCACATAAGTCAATAGACCATCGAAGATTTTTGTGTCTTCAATTTCCCAAAAGACTTATGAAATACACAGCTAACTGTTCCTCAGATAGCACCAAGTTTATATCAACAACATTTCTTTGCAAGAATCTCTTAAGAGACAAATGTTTGTTCCCAAACCACTTGAAGGTTAAATATTTGACAATGTCCATCCAAACAATTAATGCATAATCTTGATCAAAATGCACACCAAAAATCAAATTAAGATCATCAAATAGAAGAACAAACCACAAAGTAGAGATGCAATCAAACAAGGTATATGGAGAGCTTGCATTCAATAAAGATAAGGAAACATACCTTGGTGTTGCAATACCTCCGGCAGTCAAAATGAAAGGCATTTCACCATGAATCAACAATGAAGATTGAGTGATCAAAATTTCATTCTTTGGATAATAGTTTTTGGCAAGTTCAGAGCAATACCCCTTTGTGTGAGATATAATCGGATACATTCCTAAAATGCAAGGTTCACACAAGTAGCATTCAGAAATGATGACTTGTAATTGTTCACATTGGACCATTTGACGAAGAGAATTAGTGTGCTAACTTAAGCAATCATCACACCCAAAGGCAACAATTGAATAGCAATTTTCCTTGAATCTTGGAACCACCAGTATGTTTTTCCCATGTTTATCAACAATTATGTAACTTGTCTTGGAAAAACAGACTTCATAGGCCACTGTGTCATAGAGTTGACCAATACTAAGAAGACTAGTTGACAACCCAGTCACATAGTAAACATCTTCAAGCATAGGAAGTCCAAGAATTTCCACCACTCATTTTCCAACAATCTCAGCTGTCTCATCCACCAAACTGAATCATACCACTTTTAAATGATATAAGAGACCTGAAAGCATCTTTGTCACAAGTCCTGTGATGAAAGCATCCACTGTCAAGGTGCCAGGTGTCAAGCTTACAGAATGAAGTTGAACTTTGAGCAATCAAGCACTTCCCAAAACCAAGTTGAAAACCACTTGAACGCGACTTTACATTTCTTGAGCTTGAAGAATTACCAATATTGGACATTTTGCTGACCTTTATGGTTAAACGATCCACTTGTTCCTTTAGATTATTTTTCTTTTCCAGATGTAGTTTTCCATACCTAGGTCTAATATGGCCAAGATCCCCACAATGATGACATTTGAGAACGAATCTAGACCCTGAAGTGGAGTCAGCTAAAGGAGATATAACAAGAAGTTCCTTAGAAGCCTGCAAGTTGACACCCATGGAACTTGAACTACTTTCATCACAAGCAACCACATCTTCACCATCAAACTGATTTTCAATAGCGAATACTTTTTTTGATGAGTCAGCACCTATAAACAGACAACTTAACTTACATGTAGCCTCATTCAATTTAGAAGACATTTTCAAATTAGCTTCCCGAAACAATTCATTGTTTTCCTAGTAAATGGATTTGTTGAAGCAAACTTTCATGTGATATCATTAAACTCTTAATATGATCTTCAAGAGAGGCGATTAAGTCATTCTTTTTCATCATCATCACCAAAGAAAGAGGCTCTTTCATTTAGCTTGTGAAGTTCATCCTTTAACCGTATGATTTTGTCACTCAAGTCTGATCTAACTAGCCGAAGAGACACAACCTCTTCTTGCAACATAGATACCTCTTCGGTAAGCTCAACATTATCCAATGCTGAAATACACATCTCATCAAACAAAGATTCATATAAGCTTGACAACTCCTGAGATGATGACACATAAGTATCATCCACCAACACATCTTTTTTCACTAGAAGACGCTCCATCAACAGATGCAACAATCTCTTCTTCATTATCTGATGACTTGTCTGATCACACATAATCTTGATCATCATTGCCACTCCAAGTGGCTGTCATAGCATTTTCACGTTTTTGACCAAGAAGTCTAGTTTTGGCACACTCAGCAGCACGATGCCCATTTCCACCACATGCATAGCAAGAACTAGAAACTTTTGATAGATTTTTGTCTTTTTTTCCCTAAGGAATCACTAGATTTTTCACCAGAGAAAAGTTTTTCACGATTGTTTGGTGACCCCTTAGACCACTTGACATATCTTCCTTTGTTTTTGAGACCTCTTCTGAATTGCTTGACAAATAGTGCAAGATCATCCGCAAGTTCACATATGTCACTTAAAACTTTTGTTCTCGACACCTTGAAGAGCAACATCTTTTTTCTTTTTGGAGACACCATCATCCATGTTTAGTTTCATCTCATAAGTAATGAGTTTCCCAACTAACTTCTCGAGTTTAATCTCATTTAAGTGAGTGCTCCACGTTCGACTTAGATGAATGTTGATGGCGTATTATAATTGCGTTGAATTCGATATAACTATGGTTATCTCATTGGACATGCATGCACACAGAGACAAAGACAGACAGAGAAACAGTGGGCAAGTTTCGATTCCTTTCTTCTTTGTCAGATTTCATATTCCCATTCCTTTCATTCTCATCCTCCCTTCCCCAGACCCCACCAACCTTTTCTTTCTTTATTAATTTAAAAACAAGTATCCAAAAATCATAGTCATCCAAAATCTGTGCTTGTTTTGCTTTACTATATATTCTACGATCGACCCAGCTTCTGATCCGCAAGGACTCTAAGCTCCGCGATTTGCATCTCAGATGGCGTCGTCGGCACAGCTCCGGCTCATGTCTGATCTCAGAACCATCATCAACGAGCCTCCCGAGGTATATTCCGATCATGTTAACCTCAAATTCCGATCAAATCCGATCAGAATGACTCAACTCCATCTGGGTTTTTGCAGGGTTGCAGCGCCAGCCCTCTGTCCGACGATAACCTGATGGTTTGGAGCGCCACCATATTTGGGCCCGACGAGACTCCATGGGAAGGTCGTCGGGAGATCTGTTTCCTTTTTTTTTTTTTTGTGTTTCTTTGTTTGTTGATTTGGTTTTGGAAAAATTTGATTGTTTTAATGTTAAATTTGGAAAAATTCAGGTGGTGTTTTTAGTTTGAGGTTGACATTTAGTGAACGTTATCCCGAAAAGCCACCTCGGGTTCGATTCACCTCCGAAATCTTCCATCCAAATGGTTAGTTTGATTTGATCAATCATATCTTATCTACTTTCTAGTGAATTGCTTTCTGTATTTATGTGTTCATTTAAGTACTAAATTACGAATTTAATTAGTATTCTTATGTACCAAATGTTAGTAATTCGATTCTTATATATGAAATGTTAGCAACAACTGAACTCAAAAGCTTAAGCTTTTAATCTCATAAATTATTAAACAATTGAAGGTGTCAACAACGGGTCGCTTGTAAGTTGTAACCGAAGTTATGATACCATGTTAAACAACCACTTCAACATTTCATCTCAGATAATCTTGACGGTATCTAAATTCCAAACCTTAGGTAGTGTTGATCAAGAGGTTAGAGATCAATTTTACTTGTAGACGAGGACTATTCAGTATGGTCTTGCCCGCATAGATAGATCAAGTGTTAGGTTGTGAACTCAAGTAATTCCACATTAGGAACAACAAAGAAAGTGTCTGAACCAACAATCCATATCGAGCTAACAATGGCAAGCAACCGATGCTCTGGTCTGTTGCATAGCATTTCAATTTTCAATTCCCTAGTTTGAAGTTTCACATGTGACCAAAGAGGCTGAGCACATATTCTTGTTTGCAGTACTGCAACCAAACTTACAAATATGCAAACTTATGGTTGTGCGAGGCGCAATTTATCTTCAGTAGTCTAAAGAGTAAAGACCACTGTTCTTATTTCTCTTGTGATATCAAATGAAATCCTTGGAGGCGATGTTAAGATCCATTGTTAAAAGGAAACACATGACCACTATTATCAATTTATATTTAGATTGGATATAGGGTATGCATGATGTTCTGCTACTTAAACTTTCAAGAGTATGGCATGATGATGTTGAGATTATTTAACCATCGCCCTCTTATTGTTTTTATGCCCATACATTCCTACCTGTATACATTGATATGTATTTTCCTTGTCATTGTAACAAGCAGAACAGTAGTAGTGGGTAAGGATCATATCATCTGTGGTTAAGTCGCTTAAAAATAGTTGGGGTATATCGGTTTCAATAAATCTGAGGGTTTCTGAAAATTATTAGTATACATGAGTGCTAGTGAACTACTACAGAGGACGATATCTAACTACAAAAGAAGAAAAGAAACCAAGGAACTGAAGCCAAAAGCTTCGTATCTTAGTTGAAATTTGAGAGCTTATGGTCTATATGTCTCTTCATTATATTGGTTCATGTATTATCAACGTAAACATATTATTGTACTCTGCTCCAGTTTATTGACTTGATACAATTCTACAGTTCTACATTTCTGCCTTTTCTTCACCAAGAAAAAGGAACCCAACTCATTACTTATGATGTTTGTGCAGTTTATCGTGACGGTACACTCTGCATGGATATAATTCAGGATGCATGGTCACCATGCCACAATGTATCTACGATTTTGACATCTATTCAAGTAATTTTCAAATCTCACAACTCATTTCCTTCTCTCCTACATTCATATTACATGGCGACCATGTTGGTTAATTTACTGATGAAACAAATTGTTGCAGTCACTTCTCACCGATCCAAACGCTGCAAGTCCAGCAAACCCTGATGCTGCTCACATGTATCAGCATGACATACAAGCTTACAACAAGTCTGTGAACATTTGGGTTCACCTGAATCTGTTTATTTCTATTTACGCCTATTTGAACTGACTCTTCTTCATAATTTGTAGGAGGGTACGCCGTTCTGCTCGTCATTCCATCGAGTCTTTGTAGTAGCTGTTTGAAATTATTCACGTCTACTTTTTTAACACTTTCGGAGAAGGCTTTAGTACTGCTTTATGCCCATCCGCAGCAGCTCGTTTATCTCGCTCGTATTGTTGAATGCAATCATATAGAATTTTTTCTCTTGTTCATATATATTATTCAAAGTTGATATCAATCTCGCACATAATAGCAAAGGAATGTAAACATTAGTTAGAAATAGTATCATTTTATTAGAGAGCATTCAGCTCCACTTATTTGCACTGGTAAAATTTATTGCTTTAGGCCGGTGGCAATCAACCCTTATGTCCCTTTTCTTCCTTCCCTTTCTTCCCCCTTTCCCTTCTCCTCGCCCTCCCTTCTTTTCTGCACCTGCGATAGGCTTCGATTCCTGTTAGGGAATGGTGGAGCTGTAAGAATTTTATATCGAATCAACTAGTTATGATAAAGGAGAAGTAATAGGTTGGTAATACAAATCAATAAGAGTTTGGATGCATGTAAGGCTACATCCTATAATTGAGGATTATAATTCCAACATGCATTTGAAAATAAGCACTAATCACAGATGCTACTATACGATGGGGATTTGAGGCAACGGGAAACTAACCAACCCTCCACGATAGATGGGAGTTGGCTGTCATTGCTTCTATAGGTACAAGAATTCCCTGCTCATAGAGCACGTGTTCTGTGATATAGGCTCTATCACCATCAGATTATAAAGGTCTCCTAGTGAGTAGAAGAAGTTCTTGGGTTGCTACAATGTCTTCGACATGTATCAAACTAGTTATATATGTGTGTGTGTGTGTGTGTGTGTTTGTCCTTAGGGTTTTTTGTGTGTTTGTCCTTAGGGTTTTCTGTTAAACTAGGGTTTACTCCATCAGGAGTAACTCACCCTTTATGGGTGGTGTGGATGGAGCTTAGTCTTCCGCATAGGCAGAGGCGGATCTAGGATTTTAAACTCGGGAGGTCCCAATAATAAAGGTCAAAAAATTTATAGACAAAAATAACATTGAAATTTTAAATATAATACGTTTCATTCAAAAATTATATGCAAAACAATATTACAAATTATAAAATCATAATTTAAGCGTCATTATGAGGTTTCATAAGTTACTAGGGAGTACCTAAGTTATTGATTATCTAATATGGACCGCTATATTTAAAACACCGGTCAAATAAAACTCTCCCCCAAACTCCCACTATCTTTCTAACCAAACACACCATTTTTCTCTTTTACTAGTTTCCAAACATCCACCTTCTCTCTCACTAAGAACACAGCTGCCATACCTCCACCAACCGCCTCCCTCCCCATTCTCCCGAAGCCATGGCAGCTCCACCTCAAAATTTCACCAACCCATGACAGATCATATCCATCTTACTAACCTTATGAAGGAAATTTCACCCATAAGAAAAATTAATAAGGCGGTTGAAATAATTTGGGGAAATTTGGGCTTATGTACTGCCTCCGCCAGACGACTGAGAAAGGTTGGTGGAGAAGTGGGTGGCATCGATGGTGAGACCATGGCAGAAGCAAGGAGGAGAGAGGCAGGAAGGGTCCCTATTTTCTTTCTTCTCCGTGCGCGGTCATCTTCTATGAGAAGAAGACAGCCACTGCAACCTGCAACCTACAACCTGCATAGACCTCATGCTTGAGTACGAGGGGTCCCCGGAAAATTTCTAGCAGCGATTTAGGATCGCCGACGGGTCCTGGGACCTCCCAGGTCCCTATGTGGATCCGTCCTTGCGCATAGGGATTTATGTCTATTGATTTTTTTTTAACAAATTATATTTTTTACACTAACGGGGAGGGAAATGGGCTTAACCTCACAATGAGCTAGCAATAATGAAGTTCGAATTTGTTTTTTACGAGAATCGAACCTAACACCTCTCTTTTATCCCTCTACTTTGAGGACTTTCGCTCATACTCTTACATTGTCAAATCAATCATCCACCCTTTCACACATCACTTCCCGTCTAGATTTGACAGGTCTCATCTCGACATTGATTCACCATAGTACCCAAGCACCTCTTTGAACTGAGATGACCATATGTTACCACCCATACAAAAGTCGATTATCTCCTTGAATAGATGTTTACACTACTTGACCTTTCTCGGTTCTGCTTGGTTCGAGGCATTAAATTTTTCCTTTGTATATTTGCTTTTGGTTGAGAAATTTGTGGTAACTAGGGTGTTGGAAGCTTATCTAGATCTCTCTGTATTTCTCTTCATTACTTGTGTTGATCAAAAAATCCTCGCCTAACGTCGTCTAGGCCCTGCCTAGGAGCTAGGCGGCTGGGACTACTTTGATTAATCTCTAGGCTTTTGAAAATTAAGAAAAGGGGCCTAAAATGCCTAGACCCGCTAGACACCTGTCTAGATCGCGACTCTCATTTAGGCAGAAAATAGATAATTTTCTTTTTTGTATTATAGTTTTTCAACAAATTGTAAGAGACTTGTGGAGTACTTGGATGAACACTCATTATATGTTTGTTCCTCATGTTTTCAATATGTTTTAATACTTTATAATCTGTATGTCATTTTATTTTGCAATTTATGTATCCCACTACAATTTTATATATTTTTTTTTGAAGTATAAGCAAACATTTATTTATATATAATATAATAAATTTAAATAAAATTGAAAAAATTGCCTAGGTCCCCACCTAGACACTTTAGTGATAGGCTCTTACCCACCGCCTAACTAGCGCCTAGCGCCTTTTAGAACCTTGATTTTATGTAATTTTGTACTCGGTGTAGATGGAAACCTTTACTTATGCGAGATATGTGTAGCATTTTCTTGTGTGCTTCAGGCACAACGGTAGCGCCAGTAGGTCGAGTTTGATGATTTTTCATCAACAATTGATTTTTCTTTTCAGCAAGAAGTAAAACAGAGATCAAATTCAAAAACTTTGTGAACTTCTGAGCCCTTTATTGTTGATACATGACATTATTGGTCATAGAGAAGGTCGAATAGGTCTTCTCTAGGAGATCCTCTTCGGTCAAGTCCTCGTTACAGAACTTAAGAAATGATCGGATTTGACAAACTTCAGAATTGCATTCATTCACAAACTTGGATTTGCAAATGCTGTTTGTCGTGTTTTACTTCAGGCAAGAAGATGCCTCTTTGATGATCGAAACGATCTGCCAAAGCGACGCATAAAGCTCGTGGATCTTCCTCAGTGAGGTACTCGGCTTGCAATGCATCATGAATGTGTCTTCTAATGAAGATCATGGCAGTGGCTTTCTTAGCTTCACCAACCAGGTTATCCATCTCAATTTCTATGGATGCTCTAAGATTCTTAGTGGTGAGATGGAGCTTCACATCTTGAACCCGTTTGAGGTAGTTTCTTCCGGAGACCTAAAGTTGAGTTTGTTCAAATTCAACATATCTCTATCACAAAGTAATTGAACAAGACTGTGGTTTGTGCAATAGAGACAAAATCAATCTATAAAATAGGAGTAGAACATTCAGGTTCTATTAGACATATATTGGTTTAAATTTTCATGAAAAATTTCAGGTTTTCATGGGTGTAACGTTTTAAGAAAACTTCGGGTTTTCAAGGCATATTTTTCAGAAACTTCAGGTTTTGAAAAGTATATGAACTTCATGTTCATGGGTTCCTGCATGCAAACGCAATATATACAGAAAACATGCAATATATAAAAGCATTTAGAACTACAGAGTAATTAAATTAAATTAATTAATTGGTTTATTGGACTTCGGGCCCATTGGGCTTAAGTGGACCAAAAACACTCCAGTGTTGCTGGGTGCACTCGTTGGAGAAAAGACTAGCTCCGCCATTTCTGGCGGTTGTGTTTTTAGGTCAGGGACCTTGTGGCGAGTCATGGTACAACATAGAACCTCTTTTTGGGTGACAGAAAGTTAAATCTCGGCATTCACAATCCAAGAAACCCTCGGATTCGAGTTAGGATTTTTGAAATCCAGTGAGATTTGTATGAATCTTGGCCAAGATCATGACGGGGACGACATCTGGTCGTTGAGGATCGCAGCTGTGGTGGATGGGTATGGCTGCAGGACATGCATACGTTGATTTAGGGGTGGATGATGTCAGAACAATGTCATGGGTTCTCAATTCCAAGGGAGCATCTGTGCTCTAGCTTGGGTTCGAGGCTCGACCTAGCCACACAGGCCGCTAGCCTGGTTTTGGCGTCTCGGGGCTCAGTGGGGCAGCTCAAAGCCTCTGCTCGTTGGGTTTCAAAAAAAGGAAACCTAATAATTTTTTTTTTAATTTCATGCATAATGAGTATATATAATTCAATGCATGATCACAATATTAGTTCACAAAATTCATCAATTAATATAATGCATAGACAATTTGTGTAGAATCTAAAATTCGTAAATGTAAAGTTGGGTCCTGCATTATGGCAAATATTCATGCTATTAGGTCTTAAATGTGAAGTTGGATCATGCAGTATGGTAAATGTTCATGCTATCAGGGCTGAAAAAGATATCGAAACCGTTGTTTTGGAAGAACCTGTTTCGTGATGATATTGATGAACGGCTTGTAGTAGAAAGTTCCAATCAGATTCTTTAGCGCAGCAACGTGCTGATAACATGTTATGACCTATTTAACTGACAAGGGAGAAAGAGGGCACTACAAAGAGAGAGAGAATGTGTGTGGAGAAAGTGTAGGAATTTCTCTGTGTGTATGAGATATGGTATTCCTCCTACACAGTGCCTTTATTTATGGTAGTAAAGATGAGGGAAATTACTTGTCCTCCAAGTAAATACAATTCTAGTAGGGAATAAATAACTAGTATCCAAATTTATCTACAATTTACACAATCACATTTTAACATAATATCTATAACATATATGTTTAATCTGAAAATTTTTGGAACATGGCATCTACATCTAATAGCCTAAAAATGTGTAGACACTTAATACTACGGTCTAGTAGTATTTCTCTTTACTCGTAAATGAGAGGTCTTAGGCTTGATTTTTGTCAGAGACGAAGTTGAACCACATTATTATGGCTGGCGCAGTGTAACACTTATCTCACTCCCACCCCTTTAATGTAAACTATCGTTTGTTCAAACAAAAAAAAATGTAGTTGTGTAAGCAGTGAAATGTAGGTTGACAAATTTTTCAAGTCTTCTAAGTGGTTATTAAATTTGTGATATAACAATAGTAGAAAATTTCAATGTTTATTTATGGCTTTGATGTTAAAAAAATGTACTAATAATGTTAAAGGGGTTCAATTTCATATCACATTATGTATACTAGTAACTATTGCACATGCTATGCACGTAAGATGAAAGTTATTGTAGATGAAAAAGAAGGATTAAAAAGGTGTGAGGGGAGATAAAGTAAGTTAAATTACAAGATCACCCTTAAGTATTAAATTTCTTATTAAACTTTAACTTAAAATGGACATAATAGTAATTGGTCCTTTTTGGTTGACAAAGAGAATTTTCTCAATAATAATATAGATATTGTTGTGAAACATTCCTAATCGAAGTATGATTGTGTAAATCCTAGGTTAGATTAGATTAGAGTTTATTCTTTCCTATTGTAACTGATATTCCTTGGGGACCAAGGAATATCCTATCATCTTATTATTATAAATAAAGGTTCAATGTAGGAGGGATAAACACACAATTCCCCTACAATTCTACAAACACACATCTCTCTTTTCTCTCTTTCTCTGCCGCCGGCCCTCTCTCCCTCTGTTAGATAAAATAGTCCACAACACGTTATCAGCACGCTCATACTGCTGCGCTTAGGAATCTGACGTTGGAGAATTTTTCTGCATCAAACCAGTTCATCCATATCATCACGCAATCAGGTTCTTTCAAAACAACGGCTTTTAACTCGATATTTTGCAAGCCCTGATAGCATGAACATTCACCATGATGCATGACCCAACTTTATGTTTAACGTATTTTAGATTCTACATAAATTGTGTATGCTTCATAACCAAAATTGCTACAATTATGTGAATTTGATATTTGCCATGAATTGAATCTTACATATGTACATGCATTGAAAATATTATTTTGCAATGCACCACTGTAAATCTGTGATTCATTGAAAATATATATTGAATTTCGTATGCATATAATTGAATTGAAAAAAAAAAACAAAGAATTTTTTTTCTGCGATTGGGACCTAGGGTTCTTCGAACCCATGCCTTTGCATCCTGCAAGGCCGCAAAGCCACCAGGCCAGCAGCCTGCGATGGCCCAGCCCATCCCCTCGCCAGGCCTGCAGCCTGCATCGAAACCCCAAGCCGAGAACCCCGACGCCCATGGCGTCACATCCCCAGAAAACCCCGACATCATCACGGTGTCCTTGTCCATATCGACCATGAGATGGCCTGCAGCCATCACCATGAACATTTTGTTCACAGAGACGACGACCAGAAGTCGTCCCACACCGGAATTGGACTGCGATTCATAAGTTTTTTTTAAACGAAACCCAGACCGCCGCCAGAAGCGACAGGTCCGGTGTTCTTCTCCGGCGACACAAACCCAGCATACGCTGGGATGTCCTGGTTCCTTGCAACCCGAGCCCTAGTGGGCTCCTGTTCCTCGGCCTGCATCAGCGCCCTTTGGGCTTGCTGCTGCTCTGAGATGTCACGGCCCAGCCCATGCGAAAAAAAAAAAAAAAACAAATTTTGTTTTCTGGGCTTGCCTGCAGCGGCCCAGCCTGAAAGAAGAAAAAAAAAAAAAAAACTTTTTGTTTTTTTTGGGCCAGCCTGAAGCGGCCAGCGAAAAAAAGGTTTTTTTTTAGGTTGCTTAAAGCAGCCCAGTCCACCCCTTGAGCCTGCAGCTCACCCCGAGACCCTCCCCTGCCCAATTTTTGGGCATATGTCTCACGGACCAATTCTTCAAGCCACCCGTGGCTTAGTGTTTTCTTTTGGACCCTGAATATTGCTTGCCTAATTATTTTTAGGCCCAAACGGGTTTATATATTTTTCAACCACACTTTAATTTGGCCCGAAGTCCAAATAATTCAAATTCAATTATAATTATAAACCTGAAGTTATATTTTTGCATATACTTGTTGCATATTTGTTTGCATATATATTTGTATTTACCTGCAGGAATATATGAACCTGAAGTTCATAATTATTTTTGAAACCTGAAGTTTCTTCTTATAAACATGCCTTGTTTGAAAACCTGAAGTTTTCACTTAAACAACTCACCCATGAAAACCCGCAGTTTTTCATGCAAAATTAAACCAATACATGTCTATTAGAACCTGTATGTTCTACTCCTACGTGAATGGATCGATTTTCTTCTCCATTACACTAACCACATCTTGTCCATCTATTTGTGATAGGAACATGTCAAATTTGAACAAACTTGACTTCACCGCTTTGGAGGTTTCTGGAAGGAACTACCTCAAGTGGGTTCAAGATGTGAAGCTCCACCTCACTGCAAAGAACTTGCGTCCGGCTATTGAAGAAGCAATAGATAAACCTGTTGGCGAAGCTGAAAAAGCCACTGCTATGATCTTCATCCGAAGACATATCCATGACGCTCTACAAACTGAGTATCTTGCTGAAGAGGATCCACGTGCATTATGGGTCGCTTTGGCTGATCGCTTTGATCACCAAAAGGACATATTCTTGCCTGAAGCAAGACACGACTGGCAGCACTTGCGCTTCCAAGACTTTAAGTCTGTGAATGAATATAATTCTGAAGTTTGTCGAATCCGAACACTTCTCAAGTTTTGCAATGAAACTTTGACTGAAGAGGATCTCCTGGAGAAGACCTACTCGACCTTCTCTGCTTCTAATATTGTCCTGCAGCAACAATATAGAGCTCAGAAGTTCACCAAATTCTCGGATTTGATATCTGTTTTACTTCTTGCTGAAAAACAGAACCAGCTGTTGATGAAGAATCATCAAGCTCGACCTACTGGGGCTACTGCTGTGCCTGAAGCACATTATAGCACTAACCAGCACCCAAAACGCCAACAGAGGCGTGGCAGGGGAGGCCAGAAGCCATCCCACCAAGGTCAACAGAGACAAGGCCCACCCAAGGGAGGAAATAAAGCCCCGAAGCGCTCAAACCTCGCTCCCTAGGCCCCGAACTTCAAGAATAAAGGCAAAGCACCCAAAACCATGGATGACGATATGTGCTATCGCTATGGTTCAAAGGACCATTGGTCCCGTGTTTGCCGTGCTCCCAAGAAGGTTGTAGATGAATATCATTCTCCTCGTAAGAAGTTTGAATCAAACTTCATGCAAGTGGACGAACCGGAGACTACAAAGATGGAGGTTTCTGATTTTCAGGAGGATACCACCCCTATGGAAGATTAGAATCTTAGACATAGACTTATTTTTTTTAGCTAAAATAAGACAAATGAGGCCGAATTCCACCTAGTGGCCGAACCCCCCCTTGTTTTTGGTTGATTTTTGAACAATTTTCCTTCATGTTTTGGATTATTAGTTGGTGATTTATTTTGGATATTCAATTTTAATCCTTGAATAAATTAAATTATTTTGAATTGATAATTGTTTTATAAACTTTTATGCATGTGACCGATTCAAATTAATTTTTCATTCTAGGTATGACTAGTGGGAAAGTTAGTTGTCTGGTAGATAGTGCAACCACGCACACAGTTTTGCGTGAACGCATCTATTTCACTAACTTCATACCTAAGAATGCACCTCTGACAACCCTCTCAGGCCCATCCAACCTGATAGAAGGATACGGTAAGGCATGTATAATGTTGTCCAATGGTACAATCTTGACCATTGCTGAGGCACTCTATTCTCCACGTTCCGGAAGAACGTTGCTAAGTTTCAAGGATATTAGAGATAACAATTACCACGCTGAAACCCACGTAGAAAACGGAGTTGAGTTTCTGTGCATAACTTCCTACGAATATGGCCAGAAGCGTATTCTAGAGAAGATGGAGCGTAACCCGAGTGGTCTGTATACTACGACCATACGCCCTATAGAATGCCACTATGTGGCCGGCCCTACTACTGGGACCGCGCACGAAATTACACTTTGGCATGATCGTTTGGGACATCCTGGACGAATAACGATGCGCCGTATCCTCAAATCTTCACACGGGCATCCACTAACCCGCAGTTTAGGTTCGATCCAAGGAATCGCATGTCAAACATGTTCAATGGGAAAGCTTATCACTAAGCCTTCTTATGACAAGATTCGTTCGAATCCTCCCATCTTTCTACAACGGATTCAGGGGGACATTTGTGGACCGATTCACCCTCCATGCGGACCATTTAGATACTTTATGGTTTTGGTTGACGCTTCCACACGTTGGTCACACGTGTGCTTGTTGTCCACAAGGAACGCTGCATTCTCCAAACTGTTGGCTCAGGTTATCAAGCTCAGGGCTCACCACCCTGATTATCCAATCAAATCTATTCGATTGGATAATGCTGGAGAATTCACATCTAAAACTTTTGATGACTATTGCATGTCGGTTGGGGTTGAAGTTGAACATCCTGTACCCCATGTTCACACCCAGAACGGCCTAGCAGAGGCTTTCATTAAGCGCTTACAAATGATTGCTCGATCGTTGGTCATACGTACCAAGCTCCCGATCGCTGCTTGGGGCCATGCAATATTGCATGCAGCAAAGTTGGTCCGCCTGAGGCCTGTTGCGACACAACCATTTAGTGCCCTTCAGTTGGTTACCGGATACGAACCCGACATATCGCATCTGCGCGTTTTTTGTTGTGCGGTATATGTGCCGATCTCGCCGCCCTTACGTACAAAAATGGGGCCTCAGCGAAGGATGGGAATCTATGTCGGATATGATTCTCCTTCGATTATTCGTTACTTAGAACCTTTGACAGGCGATCTGTTTACCGCTCGTTTTGCGGATTGTCACTTCTATGAGACAGTCTTCCCGTCGTTAGGGGGAGATAAGAACGTCAACGTTCCCGAAGAACGACACGAATTATCGTGGATGACTCCCACTTTGTCTCATTTAGATCCCCGCACCGCTCAGTCTGAAACTGAAGTGCAGCGCATATTAGATCTTCAGAGCATAGCTCATAGCATGCCAGATGCTTTCACCGATCTAGCGCGCGTGACAAGATCACACATTCCAGCTGCGAATACGCCTGCAAAGATAGATGTACCAAATGTACGACGGACTACCCTCCTGGAAGCCCGGGACACCAATTCTGGTGATCCACGTACATTAGCGGCTAGCCAATCATCTGCCCTTACACAAAAGCGTGGCAGACCCCTTGGTTCAAAGGATTCACACCCCCGAAAGAGGAAAACCACGGCACAAGGTCCTGAAGAACCTACCGTGAATCCGACTATCGCTTACTCATTCTACCCAACTCATGAGGAAATTCTAGATTATGGAAGCGTCCTTGAAGAGACGAATCCTCCTCCCGAGAATCGTGAGATTTCGGTCTATTATGCTAGCTTAGATGATGTGTGGCGTAGAAATGAGATGATTGTCGACGATGCATTAGCATTTGCAGTAGCTACTGAGATCATGTTGAGCGATGACATTGAACCGCGTTCCGTTGATGAATGTCGACGTAGAGCTGATTGGTCAAACTGGAAACAAGCAATCCAAGTTGAACTCGATTCGCTTGCTAAACGTAAGGTGTTTGGACCTGTAGTTCCTACTCCTCCACATGTGAAGCCCGTTGGCTACAAGTGGGTTTTCGTTCGGAAGCGTAATGAGAAGAACGAAATTGTGCGTTACAAAGCTCGTCTTGTTGCACAAGGTTTCTCACAACGCCCCGGGATTGACTATGACGAAACTTATTCACCCGTTATGGATGTGATTACCTTTCGCTACCTTATCAGTTTGGTAGTTTCCGAAAAACTGGATATGCAGCTGATGGACGTAGTAACCGCGTATCTCTATGGGGATCTTGATACGGAAATTTACATGAAAGTTCCTGAAGGACTTACATTGACTGGTTCAAATATTTCCAAACCTCGGAACACGCTCTCAATTCGGCTGAGGCGTTCACTCTACGGCTTGAAACAATCCGGAAGAATGTGGTATAACCGTCTGAGTGAGTATTTGACTAGTCAGGGATATGTGAACAACGAATTATGCCCTTGTGTGTTCATTAAGAAGTCACATTCTGGATTTGCGATTGTTGCAGTATATGTCGATGACATGAATCTCATCGGAACTCCTGAAGAGCTCGCGAGAACTGCCGCGCATCTGAAGTCGGAATTTGAGATGAAAGATCTAGGTAAAACTCGATACTGTCTCGGTCTCGAGGTAGAGCATCGTTCGGATGGAATCCTAGTACATCAATCGAACTACACCCAGAAGGTGTTGCGCCGCTTTAATGAGGATAAAGCGAAGTCTTCGAGTATTCCTATGGTCGTTCGTACACTAGATGCAAAACGAGATCCCTTCCGTCCGAAGGAGGATGATGAAGAGATTTTGGAGCCTGAAGTTCCTTATCTAAGTGCAATAGGCGCTTTATTGTACTTAGCTCAATGTACTAGACCCGACATCTCCTTCGCTGTTAATCTTTTGGCAAGATACAGTAATGCACCTACACGCAGACACTGGACTGGCGTAAAAGACATCTTCCGTTACCTTAAGGGTACTACGGATTTGGGCTTGTTCTATCCCTACGAATCCTCGAATGGTGTCGCACAATGTACTCCTCGAGTTGATTCCCGCCTTGTTGGTTATGCCGACGCAGGATACTTATCTGATCCGCACAAGGCGCGCTCTCAAACGGGTTATGTCTTTACCGTTGGAGGCACCGCAATATCTTGGAGGTCGACTAAACAGACCTTAGTTGCCACTTCGTCTAACCATGCTGAAATCCTCGCCTTACATGAAGCAACTCGGGAATGCTTTTGGTTGAGATCAGTAGTGAGTCATATTCGAAGCTCCTGCGATCTTCACCCCGCCATTGATGTCCCGACGACGATCTTTGAAGACAACGCAGCTTGCATCGAACAACTCAAGAAGGGTTACATCAAAGGAGACAACACCAAGCATATTGCGCCAAAGTTTTTCTTTTCACATCAACAACAAGAGCAGCAGAAGATCGAAGTCACGCAAATCCGTTCGCAAGACAATCTGGCTGACCTCTTCACCAAATCACTACCGAAGACGACATTTCAGAAGCTTGTTCATGGAATCGGTATGCGTAAACTTTATGAGTTGTAACTTTGCTATTTTTGGAATTATGTCAAACTCAGGGGGAGTATCCTGTAGATACTTGCTTGATCTTAATGTACTCTTTTTCCCTACGATTAGGAGCATTTTTCCCACTGGTTTTTGCTACCTAACTGGGTTTTAACGAGGCACCCACCTTGGGTTGGTCATATCCCTGATGACGTCATTTAGACGTTTCTTTTGACTTTGCATTTTTCTCACGCATTTTTCCTTAGACTATGGATTTTGTCCCTACTCGGGTTTTTGCCATAGCCTTAGGGTTTTTAGTGAGACTTACTACTTATGCAAGTTCCTACCTTATTGAGAATAAGCATTGTTCCTTGGAATCAGCACTGACGAGTCGACTTCCTCAACTTCTGCATGATGCTAAAATCTACCTTGAGTATTTACACACTCAAGGGGGAGTGTTGTGAAACATTCCTAATCGAAGTATGATTGTGTAAATCCTAGGTTAGATTAGATTAGAGTTTATCCTTTCCTATTGTAACTGATATTCCTTGGGGACCAAGGAATATCCTATCATCTTATTATTATAAATAAAGGTTCAATGTAGGAGGGATAAACACACAATTCCCCTACAATTCTACAAACACACATCTCTCTTTTCTCTCTTTCTCTGCCGCCGGCCCTCTCTCCCTCTGTCAGATAAAATAGTCCACAACAGATATTACGTTAATGTCATATTATATTATCTATCCTCACAATTTATTAATCATCATTTGTGATGTGCATTTTGCCTATAAATCTCTAGCCTTTCTCGATCATAGCTTTCTCTCCTCCTGAGAGTTTTTCTCTCATTGTGAGAGCTCTTCTCATCATGTGTATGTGTGAATCTTCATATCAACGAAACTGTTTTGCCGCTAGCCCTTGCTTTGGCAAGGGTCGGCGACAACCTCAGTTTTTTTTTTCTTTTCGTTTCTCTACGTTTTCTCCCTATTCTCCAGCTTAATTTTCTCTGACACCTTTCCTTTCCTTCTTTGCCCTAGATCAGAAAGCCCTATACTCTGATTTCCCCTCTCCTTTTCTCCACTCTTTGTTTTTACTTCCATGTTTCCAATCAGTTCATTTTATTCCTCTACTTTGTGGATTTTTCATCCCTCTATATCATCCATCCTTCATCATTTCTTATCCTTCTTTTGGTTCCATCATCCCTTGGCTCACTTTCAGATCCATTTTGGCTCCCTTAATCGTGGTTTGTCGCGGATCTACGAGAGGCTGTGCAGAGCTTCGGCTCAAGTGCTCGCACTACCACCTTTGTTGGCCTTTGTTGGTCCTGCCCGGTGTTCGCCCTTGTCGACGATGTTGCCCGTGGGAGTTTTCTTCTCTCGTGCTTCTTTGGTTCTTTGTCTGTGCTTGCCGATGTTGGCGTTATTGCTAGTGGGATGTCTATTCTCACTAGCTTATTTGGAGTTCTGGTATAGATCATTGTGGGTGGTGTTAATGGATGGTGGAGCTATCTTCATCAACACTTTTAGGGCTTTGTGTGTATTGATCCTGGTGTAGTTAAGAGGTGCAAGTTCCTGTTGGTTGGTTGGTGCTCTAGCGACAGAATAGGGTTTCAACTGGTAGGGTTTTCAGATGTGTATTTTACTGTTTATGGCCATATTCAGTGTATTGGTTTTGGCTTGTTTGTTGTACTGCTTTTGAGGCCCATTTTGTGCTTTGTACTACCTTTGTTTATGGGCCTTCGTTTGTATGCTTCGCTCTTTTGCTAATGAAGTTTCAGCTTTGACCAAAAAAATTAAAAAAAAAATCTAGCCTCTTTCTCTAGTGGAGGGAAGACTAGGTTGGCTAAGCTAGAGCTATCTTATGAGTTATCATGACGTGCAATGCAAGTGCATGTACAACTAAATATTAGCCATACTTGGAGAGTTCCGATTAAAAAAATGGAGAAAGCTTCAAACCAAAACTGAAAGAATTTAAGCTAGGGTTGTAATGATTGATTGCATAAGCTTAATTCAGTTAATGATGAGTGAGGTTTTGACTTCATTATATAGAGATTACAAGATAAGTTTGTTACAGTATAAACGTGGATGACAAGTGAATTCAAATTACAAATATACACTGATAGAGTCTAAGAAGAGATAGGACTGCGTTGGTTCTCTATCTGGCGAAGAGTCCTTGAGTTATCCAAACTGTGACTTTGACTTGATGAGCGGGATTTAGGTGATTCAAACTGCAGGGATGTGGATTGCTGACCTGGAGTACATGTAGGAATAATAGGTTTATCATGCCCCTGCAAGCTAAGTGGGCATTGATGAACGGGAAGCTTGCAGAGTAGATAACTGAAACGAGCAAAGGACAATCCTTTTATGAGAAGATCGGCAATCTGATGTGTAGGGGTGACATAGCCAACTTGAATTTCTTTGCGAACAACCTTTTCTCGCACATAGTGATAGTTAACGTCAACGTGTCTCATCCTTGCCTGATAAACATGATTAGAAGCTACTACAAGTACACTCATATTGTCGCACTATAACTTTGGTGGAGAAAGAGAAAGGTGCAGGTCATGAAAGATATGGTGAAACCAAGATAAAATGGCTGCCGTATAGGCCAGTTGTTTATACTCGACCTCAGTGCTTGAACGAGACACCCCTCGTTGTTTTTTGGAGCTCCAAGAGACGAAATTATCTCCAAGGAAAATGCAATAGCCCCTAGTAGAGCGGCGATCATCAGGATCTCCAACATAGTCCGTATCGGCAAATGCAATGAAGGTGAGAATACTAGGTTTATAAACAATGCCCTGATCATGAGTGGCCTTCAAGTATCAGATTATGTGTTTGACAGTAGCCCAATGAACAGTAATGGGTGAATGCACATATTGGCAGACCTGATTGACGGTGAAAGCAATATCAGGTCTCGTGAAAAGAAGATATTGGAGAGCACCGACTATACTTAAAAAATTGGTGTCATATGAGAAAGGTTCTCTTTCATACATACTCAACTTACAGCCAGTTGCACCGGGAGTGTTGAGAGGCTTTGCATCAAACATTTTGGTCTTCTTGAGAAGGTCCAGGATGTACTTGGATTGAGAAAGATACATGGCAGTGGATGTCCATGTAATTTCCATTCCCAAAAAAATAATGCAAAGGACCTAGATCCTTCATAGAAAACTTTTGGCCAAGCTGTTGAATGAACCGATATATATATATATATATATATATATATATATATATATATATATATATATATATATATATATGATGGATTATTGCCCGTAACAAGGATGTCGTCGACATATATCAACAAGTAGATACCTATGGATCCATTAAAGAAAGTGAACATCGAAAAATTTGCTACTGAGGCCTGAAACCCAAGTTCTTCAAGATGTTGGGAGAAACATTGAAACCAGGCACAAGGTACTTGTTTCAAACCATATAATGATTTTTCCAGTCTACAAACATGTGATAGAAACTGAGGATCCACAAAACCTGAAGGTTGTCGTACATAAACTTCTTCTGCCAAAGAACCATGTAAGAAAGCATTATGAACATCAAGTTGTCGGATAGGCCATTTGTAGTGAAGTGCAAAGGAGAAAATGAGTCTGATTGTTGCATGAGTGATAACAACACTGAATGTCTCGCTGTAATCTATACCTTCTTACTGGAGAAAGCCATTTGCGACTAGTCGAGCCTTATACTGTTGTATGGAACCATCAGAATGTCGTTTGATTCGATATACCCATTTATTTGGAAGAACATTCATAGATTGAAGAAATGGAACCAAGGAATATGTGCCAGTACGCAAAAGAGCATTAAACTCTTCTGCCATTGCTTGTTGCCATTTGGGATATTTGTTAGCCTGTGTAAAACAAGTAGGCTCAACCACAACATTAGTTACAGTGGAAATAAAGGCAAATTGGGATTAGGTTTATGGATCCTTTCTTTAGCATGTGTTATCATAGAGTGAGTAGGTTGAATTATCCTTTAAGATGAAGAGGATGTAGAAGCAACTTGACTTGCATTCGTGGGTCCAAGAGGAATAGTGGGAAATGTAGGATTAGGGACAGGTAAGACTAAGGGAGGGGTAGGTGAGGCATGAGCAGGAGATGGTAAGGCTAGTGAAGTAGGGTTTGGTGAGGGAGGGTTGGAGTTGTTGGGATGGATGGGATTAGTGGCAGGAAGTTATGGTAGGATAGGAGTAGAAGACGATGTGCGGTATGGGTGGGATAGACCTATATCTATTATCATATAGGATGAGGAAATAGGGGATGATAAGGACACAGTAGAAATGGATTCTTTATATGAAAATGAGTTTTCATCAAATACAACATGACGAGACAAAAAAATTCTTCATGGAAACATGTTTAGACATCTATAACGTTGTTGATTTAAAGAATAGCCAAGAAAAACACAACGTTTGGATCTAAATTGAAGTTTATTAGTATTGTATGGTCGAAGATATGGAAAACATGCACACCCAAAAACATTTGGAAAATCATACTGAGGAGGTTTGTGAAAAAGTTTTTGAAATGGTGACTCATCATTTAAGACTTTAGTAGGTAAACAATTTATCAAATAATTTGTCGCATGAAATACTTCATCCCAAAAAGATGTGGGTAACGATGAATGTGCTAGAAGAGTAAGGCCAGTTTCAACAATATGTTGGTGTTTGCGTTCAGAAATTCCATTTTGTTCAGGATGATGTATGCATGTTAAACGATGATTAATACCATGATGGTTTAAGAAAGCCTTGAAATTGTTATTAAGATACTCACCTCCTCCGTTGGTTTGAAATGATTTGATGGTGGTGTTAAACATATTTTCATCCAATTTCTTAAAATCAACAAATGTAGAAAATACATCTGATTTCAATTTTAAGGGATACAACCATGAATATCGAGAAAAAATCATCAATAAAGACGACATAATATTTAAATCCATTAATAGAAACAGAAGGAGAAGTCCATACATCCGAATGAATCAATTGTAAAGGAAAAGACAATTTTGAAGTAGAAAAACTAAAAGGTAACCTGTGACTCTTGCCCATGGGCCATGACTGACAAAAATCACTGGTTACAACGCCAATTAAACTTTTCAAAACATGGGAAGACGGATGACCTAATCTAGAGTGCCAAATAGAGTTGGACAATCTAGTATCTATGAATGCAGAGACTCCTTTATTGCATGACGAAACAGTGGAGAAGGGATAGAATCCATTTCTACTCTGGCCGTGGAAAAGCATCTTCCCTGTGTGAAGATCCTAAACACGATATGAGTTTGGGTATAAAGTTATGGAATAATTATTATCATTGGTAAATCTATGAATGGAAATAACATTTGTGGATGCATTAGGGCAAAGTAATGTGTTTGATAGGTGAAAATTGGCTTGGGGTGTACAAATGCAAGTGTTACCAGCATGAGAAATTTTTAAACCTGTTCCTTCGACTACGCCATTCACTTGATCAGTGCCATTGTAAGGAAAATGATTGCACACTTGGGTTGGATCATTTGTTATGTGAGCATTGGCTCCAAAATCAAAAAGCCAATTCTGGATAGCTGGAGCACTGGCAGATGCAGGTGGAACACCAGCAGCATATGCTTGAAGTTTTGGTGCTGGAACACGCCCTTCATAGGACATGTTTAGATGGTTGAAACAATCGATTGCTGAATGACCATATCTATTACAGATTTGGCATTAAATCTAACCAGTAGGAAAAAAACTTTGATATGGAGCATTACCGAGAAGACCATCAGGTTGGCGAGAGTGAGATCCTTGGTATGATCCTTGATGAGGCCCATGATGAGAGCCTGGTGAGTTGCATGGTTGGTAGGAAGAGCCACGACCACCATTGGGACTGCTGCCACCTCGGAACCTAGAAGAAGATCCGCGTCCTCGAAAACCAGCAGGTGCACGACTACCATTGCGAACTACAACAAAGGCAGTAGGTCCGACGTCAGCAGTAAATGCATAATGCATTTTCCGTCTTCTTTCAATGCCAAGAAGAAGTGCTTCCAAAGCACTGTAAGTGACTGCCTCGTCACGAGCTTGGGCGGAGGCAACCGTGCTTTCATAAGCAGGGCCGACATTATTAAGAATGATTGGGACGATGTCGGAGTCTGAAACAGGAGCATCAGAAAGATAGAGGGTATCTGCTAAACAATTAATTTTATCCAAAAATTCAGAAATGGAAGAATCACCTTTGTGAGTATTCATCAACTCACTTTAAAGCTGAATGAGGCAACCGGTTGACTGACAAACATATCGATCAAGGTTGTCTAGGTAGAATGGGAGCTAGTTTTCCCAATTAAAGCAGCAAGTACGGTGGGGTCAATTGAAGAGTTGATCCAGGACATGACAGTGGCATCCTGTTGTATCCAGGTGTCGAAGTCGAGGTTGAATGTGTCAGTGATGTTGCCATCCCCATCTTTCAGAAATGCTGGAGTACACTGACTGGTTACATCTACAAATGAAACAAGGTTTCTACTTCGCAGGAGAGGTAGCATCTGGGCTTGCCAAAATGGGTAGTTGGTACGATCAAGTTTGATCGTGAAGAAATTGGAGGCATTTGGTTAGGGAATGGGAGAAGAAGATTGAGAAGCCATGTGAGAGGGGAAAAAAAAATAGTTTATGTCGTTAGACTTTAGCTGTGTGATACCATGAAAGAATTTAAGCTAGGGTTGTAAAGATTGATTGCATGAGCTCAACTAGGGGTGGGCAAACGGGTACAGGAACCGCGGGTCGGGGCAGGTAATCAAGGTTCGAGGCGGGTACGGGCTGGTTCCTAATTTAAAAAAAAAGAGAAACAGGGCGGGCCGGGCCAGACCTTTGAAATTTTTGGTTCGGGCCAGTTCCTGAAGTATAGGAACCGCGGGTACCCGGACTGACCCGTTTGTAATTGAAATAGACGGACCAGATTGATGAGTAAGCTACCATCTCTAATCTGAACCGTTAGTTTTAGTTTTACCTAGGTTCTGTATCTCTTTCGTCTCGAGCCCTCGATTGTGTCACTGAAGACTAGACCTCTCGCCGTCAAGCGTGCGTCGTCCCTTCCCCTCCCCTCCCCTCCGTCACTCTCTGTCAGTTCAATGGGATTTGGCAGCTGGGTGAGAATCCAAATGGGTAGCGAACCGTTTTGGCGGATTTTCCCGATCCGCATGTGGGTATGCAGGATCTTCTCGATTCTCCTTCTCTCCTCCTCGACGACATCACCATCGTCGGACTCAGACTCCGAGTCGCCGGCTCCACCTCCACCACCACCTTTGGAGCTCAACAACCCTCAAGAACCGACCCCTGCGCTGCCTCCACCTCCTTTGTCACTTCTCGACAGCCCCAATTCCTTCGATAACCTCCAATTCCCATTAATTTTCTATCTTTTAGCTTTCTGTTGTGATGGCTTTTTCCGAGTTGTGCATCAAGTGTTTGATATGTTTTGCCTCTGAAGGCTGTTTCTGTTGTGATGGCTTTTTCCTATTCCCATCAATTTTCTATCTTTTAGCTTTTTGTTGTGAAGGTTGTTTCTGTGATTTTCTTCTCTCACAAAACCCAGCTCTCTTCTCACCCCAAAAATGGAAAAATATAAAATATAAAAGCCCAGCTCTCCTCATGAATTCATGCAACAGAGCTAATTGGTGGAAGGAGGAATCGAGCCCCCTTCACCTTACTGCCCTCAATTTCCATTACAATGACCATAGTTGACTGTAAATTTTGCTTCCTCTTCCTTCAATCTGCTTTTGCTTTCTACCCAATTGTTCAAAGCACTTTTTTTTTGCATGTGGGATCTTCTAATTCCCCGAAAATTGCAGTTTCAGAGATCCCCTCACAAGCTTAATTTGCCATAAAGGCACAAAACCCAGGTGGGTTTTTGTGCTGGAGCTCTGAAATGGCCAACTGCTCAGAGGAATTGGATAATGCAATTGGTGAGTTTTGAGTTTTTTTATATCAAATACCCATGATTCCATTTGCCTTTGATAGTGGCTGCATGTTTTAAATTTCACTTCTTTTTGTTACAATTTGATTGGCCTGTAGTAGCTTACTAGATTTATTTTTGTTCATTTTTTATGCTGTTAAATAGCAAAATTGCATCAAAACTTTCAGGAATTGAGGGACCACCTTGAGAAGTCCTTCTTAGAGCAAGGCAGGGGGGGCCCTGTTGAAATTTGAAGCTCAGTGGAAAGATCTTAAGAAAGATCTTAGCAGAGAAAACGAGCAGCGGCAGGTTCACCTTCAACAAATGGTATCTAATTATTATTCTCTCAACATAAATCAAGTAAACTTTGGTTTTGCATATGGTGCATTTTCGTGTTGGTTTGAATGTGATCTGAATTTCAAGTTAGTGCATTGCCATTGGGGACCGGGTTCTTCAATCCTTACATTTATTCTAGACTTCTAGTTGTTCCAGTACTTATGTGACATTCAACGAAATAAAAGGGATCTATCGGATACTCCTCTCCCGCTTGGTTCTGCGTAGTCTTTCCAATTGAAGGCCATGTTTGAACTGAATTTTTGTAGAAATTTAGAGATCACACACCCTTTCAAGGCAAATTTTATCTGAACGTATTTCGTTTACAAGGTATAATTGAATATCTGAACGTATTCCGTTTATTTAAAAAACAAAAAAAAAAAAAAAAAAAAAAAAACCAATGCCCGAATCGGTCTGTTTTAACCGGGCCGGGTAAGGTTCGGTTCCTGTATTAGAAAATGTTATATTTGGCCTGGCCCGGCCCGTCTCTTTTAAATCCGGGTCCGGTCCGGTCCCTTCAAAATTGGGCCCGTGCCCACCCCTAAGCTGAACTCAATTAATGATGAGTGAGGTTTTGACTTCATTATATAGAGATTACAAGATAAGTCTGTTACAGTATAAACGTATGGCAAATTACAAGTGAATTCAAATTACAAATATAAACTGAGAGAGTCTGAGAAGAGATAGGACTGCGTTGGTTCTCTATCTGGTGAAGAGTCCTTGAGTTATCCAAACTGTGACTTTGACTTGGTGAGCGGGACATAGGTGATTCAAACTGCAGGGATGTGGATTGCTAACCTGGAGTACATGTAGGAATAATAGGTTTATCAAAAACCATCCAAATAAAAGCTTATAACTATAATTAAGGTGGTTATTACATAAGCATCACAATGATGCAAAATAGATAGAACTTGTCTAGCCAGCTCCAGCTAGGTAACCTTACCTTCTTATCCATTCGTACATGGAAATATCAAAACATGCCATTAACACAGGTTCAGCTGCAGCCTCACAACGAAAACAAATGGTTGGTATCTTTCTTTCAAACTTGAGAATTTCTTACGTCCAAAAAAAAAGGACATGAGCATGTGGAGCTGTCCATGCTCGTCGAAAATACAATGAATTAGGGTCGGGTGCTAATTAAATCTGCACTTTCATAGATCAAATTCCAGACCCCACGACAAGATGTTAGAATCAATGCCCTGCACTTCACAATTGTTTCTAGTTACTACCTGATTGAGTACTATTGTTCTTACTGGGATAATATTGCAATAAGCATGTTTGACATGTAAGATATATTTTGAAATCATAGTAACAATAAGACATTAGGATCACAGATTTAATAAACCAATTACAATTAATTTATCTGTAGAAGAGAAATCAGCGCATACATAAGAATGTTTTCTACTATTTTCAAGCTATATATTCTTGTAACACATGTTAGAACTTAGAACACATATGTGAGAGCATGGCCAATCCTATACACAGTGATTAGGAAACCGCCTGTTATAGTGAATAGAGAGATACACCAAATCACTATTAGATCAAATTGTTGTCCTACCATATCAAGTCTCACCAAATAGGGATTACACAATTTGTTAATCAGAGTTAAGACTATTATTCTAGCCATATTAGGCTGCAATATCAGTAAAATATCAAGTCAAATAATAAGTTACTCGAGATTTAATTGACAAGTTATTGATACTCACTATAATTCTTACCTGACATTCCTATATATATAGGATAATTCAATTGAGAACACGCGTGAGAGCGTTTAGACAGATTAGTTAGGATGAAAGATTGTTCCTTAAGATTGAGGAGGAGTTCCTCCTCAAGATACTTTATGACCGATTCACAAAATTTCATATTATGATCAGAACTGTTCATATTATAAATCATTTTGTAAAGATTATCTCTTCAAAGAGTTCTGTGAATCAGTAACGACGCATCTTGATGAGAAACTCCTCCTCCTTCATTGAATAGCCATGTTAATTCCATTAGTTAGATATGTGTATGTGTTGATTTTTTGCGCGATTCCATAGTTGTCATGTCTTTTTCGTTTTTTTTTTTTTTTTTTTTTTTTTGTCAGATATTGAGGAGAGTATTAGAACTCGATACTTCTTCTAACGTGAATGAAGAAAGTACTGTTAGCCAAGAGCCAGTTGATTTCCTAATTTACGTGCACGAGAGGTTTATAATGTAGGCATGCAATTGTAAAATGTGTACAATATTTCATAACTATTTACCTGCGCTTTCTGTGATCATTGGACTTTGCCATTTTAATCATAAGGTGATGAAGAAAGTTGAAATTTCACCATAAAACTAATTGGCAGTAGAGGAGTAGCCAACTGACTTATAAGCTCATGCAAGGTCTATCTTTTTATAAATGTGGGATTCATTCTCAACGCACCTCATCACGTGTGGCGAATTTTCAAGCTTAACATGTGGACAACACAAATATAGTGATGTGGAACACGTGTGGTCATTCAGCTTTACACGTGGGACAACCTGCTCTGATACCATGAAAAAAGTTGAGATTCCACCATAAAACTAATTGGCAATATGAGGATTAGCCCAACTTACTTATAACCCCATGCAAAGTTCTTCCTTCTATCAATGTTGGATTCATTCTCAATAGTTGATATATATATATATATATAATTGTTATCTTAATTGATAAGCTGAAATAATAAAAGATATAGTTTTGAATGTACACAGATTCTACAATCAAATAACGTTATTGTGCAGAAATTCATTACTAAGGAAGCCCGTATCTTTTAAGCTAAATAGAAAGAGATATTTTTTTGTGTGAAGGGTAGTGAGTTCACACTCCCATTTTCTTCTCCTACACTTTTTTCGTTTTTTATCCCTTAAATTGCGATTTAGTTACTAAATCCAAGAGTTAGAAAAACAGGCAAGAATGTGGCCTATGTGAATAGGGTTGAGCATGAGAACAATTCTTTCAACAGAAACCTAAGTCTCATAATATAAGTCTAGCAAAAGAACATAGCTCATCATATATATGTGTGTGCATATACCAATATACATGAGTAATTGAACGTTAACCAATTTTAGCAAGTTAATATGGCACTTGCTAACCACCCATTAAATAACACACCCTACAAGGTCATTTCTTCATTAGAGCCATTCATTTTTTGGGACTCAGTCAAGCACCAACCTTTCAATTCGAACATCATGTCAACCACTCCTATAAAAATATACATATATGGTTCTCAGCTTTCGTTGAAACTAGCAATTGAGCCCGCGCGATACCGCGGGTTTTAAAATTGTGTTAAACGTGTGAAATATATTAAAATCTATTTACATCCATATCAAAATTTATTTACATATTTATGTTCAATAAGAAACAAAAGATGAGAGATTAGATGTCAAATGAATCCATTGTGATGCTTATCACATACCCTACACTACAAATTCTTATTTGTAAAGAACCATATGAGAAAGTGATATTAATGTCCCAAATCTTTGTGAAAAACCATAAAATGGTCACTTCCAAGTACAGGTTTTCCAAATAAAAAGCAAAAGCAGGAGAGTCCACTCACCCTAGGTGAATATGCCCGTCTACGTTTCCAAAAATTAGTCCGTCCCAGCTGCTAAATCCTTTTCAACTTTGTGCAAAAAAAATCTCTTTCTTATGTTTACTTGAAGTGCTGATTTCAAATCGGTGATCCCTTTCTCACCCTGGTAACATTTAACAATTGCAATCAGTAAAAATTTATTGGTAAGGGAAAAGAGAAGGGTAAGTAATAAGCAAAGTAGACAGACGTAATAGACCAATGCACATAGAGAGAGAGAGAGATAGGGAGACTTAATGGTTTTATATGAAACTTGAATTCCTTTAACTCTTAGCCTTCTAATAGTTGCAAGCAAAATTGAGGTTCACATGCTATAAACGTGCTACTGAAGTTTCATATAGAAAAGGTCAGTTGTTTCTTATTTTCTATACTATTATTGAATTTTGAAAGTGTAAACAGTTGGATTTTCTGGTTGCTTCATTTGCTTCAATACAGAGAAACAGTGACCCTTTTTAATTTTTCAAACCGCAGCCAATTGAACTTTTCAAAAACCTGCAATTGTTAGGCAAAGTTTTAATATGACACCTAAACAGGAAAAAAAAACACACACACACACATTGAAAATGGTAGCTTTAAAATTTTAAATCGCAAATTACCACCTTTAGGCTAATTCAGATTCGCAATGAAAACAGAGGCGCAAATGCAAGAACACAGTTGCCTGAGACGCTGCAAAAAACGAAATAACAACTTATCATTACATTGAAAAATTAGACTACTTGTAAGCATATCACTCTGACAATGGGATTACAAACAAACATTCACGTAACAAATTTAGTACATGGAATGAACAATTAACACAAAATTGATAAATAGGCAAGTAGTAAAGAGCTAGAAATGACATGAATTGTCAATCTGTGATTGATTAACAAAAGCAGGGGAAAAAACATGAAGAAAAATGCTGAAGTTATTAGCATTTTTACAAATGCAAGTCAATATCAACAACAATACAAGGCTATCTAAATTGTAAACCCAAGCCATGAATACCAGTTAGGAAAAATGTATTGAATAAAGAAAAAAATTTAAAATAAAATTGCTGCACTCTCACCGTTTGAAATTTGGCAGGAATGGACAATGCCATAAAAGAGCAAAAAATTGCACCACCGATGATTGTACAACAGGCTTCTTCGACTGTTTTCCTATGTACCAATCCTTAACTGCAAGCCATGAAAACCAACGTTATCAAACTAAGTATAAAATTGTTTTGTAAAACAGAAAGTAAATGTAAACTGATAGAAACAAAGGGAAAACCGACAATGCAGAAATTTTATTCATGAAAATTATCTCATTTTGTAACCACTATATAGCAGAACACAAAAACTATAATCAGCACACATTTCAACTTTATACTACAATTAAAAATAACAAAAGACTGAACTAAACCGCCAACAAAGAACATTTATAAAAATTTAAACCAAAGATGTCCAAAATTGTTTTAATTTCATAAATACACTCATAAAAAACCAAAGATGTTTATAGATAGGTTGAATTACAAAAATAACTTAATTGATAATAGATCTCAAACAATATTGTGGATGCAAATTTTCTCCTCTTCGATCTTGGACGATTTTGCACCAACAAAACAAGTAGCACCTTAGGTTAAGGCCAAGAGCCTCACGCGCCCACGATGAATGGGGGGGGGGGCTTTGGTCGAAGAACCTCTGATGCCAAAGTTAGAATTTTAGAGAGAAAAGTGTTTAGTGAATTTGGGATTTTTTGCAAGAGAATTGGAATGACTTTTTGGTGAGAATGGGTGCCTATTTATAGGGTTAGGCCTTCCCAATTTTGAATATAAGTGACCGGCCACTAAAGAACTTTTTGGGTTCAATTTCATGTTTAATTAGCCAATTTATTGGCTAATTAAATATGAAAAGAATAAATGTGTGGTTACAAAAATAAATGACTATTTTAATTTGGGTAATAACTTAGGGATAAAGGGAAAGATGAGGATGGGAATAGTGAGATGGGATAGCTGGCCCTTTTGGTTTAAATTGTATAATTTAATAGGTAATTAATGGATTAAATGGGTGATTAATCCATTAATTTACCCATTAATATTATTTTGGAGGTTACTTTGCAAGAAAAGGATTTGATGAGATGGATTTGAATTGGTTACCTCTCTTTGGAGCATTTTTGGCTTTTGTTGAAAGATGATTGTCTGCTGCTCGCGTGTGGAAATCCCGGTGTGCCTCAGGGGTAGTTTGGTCCTTTTTTGCTAAAATGTCCACGTGTCGCCTTGTGATTATTTTTGGCTCCACAAATGCCCCCACACCTGTTGGGCTGCTCGTAGGAAAGGGCAGCAGGTGTAGAGATTTCCTTGCTTTTAGGAGACTTAGGACTGCTTCCTATTTTGATGTAGATTCCCTCTTCAACAGGAAATTAGATCCTTCTAGGAAAGGGAAATAAATTTCTCTCAAAGCCTATTTAAGTCCACCTTAAGTGGGTTATTAAATCAACTTTGGAGAGCGATTTATTCTACCCTACAAGAGAGAGAGAGCTTAGAGGATATTTGTTCCCCCTCCTCAAGCAATCTTCTACATCTTGCCCGTGCAAAGGACCGTCTTTCGTTGATTTCTTTGTCTTCTCCATGCCGCACCGATGTAAGAAAATTTTAATTTTTCTTGTCTTCTTCTTGGATAGTGCTGTCGCGGGGCAGCCGTCGGGGTGATGCGACACGTCGGCTGGCGGGGGCCAGGAGTCGGCTCGGCATGGGCCAAGGAGGTGTTATGGCAAGGGCCACTGCTTGGGTTGCTTGGCTTGGCTAGAGCCAAGGATTGGCTTGGCTAGAGCCAAGGATTAGCTTGGCATGGGCAGAGGAAGTGGCGTAGTTTGGGCTGCCACGTCTGGGCTGCTTGCCAAAAATGAGGAAACTGCTTGAGTTTGATTTCTCAGCTGCCGTAGATGAAGCAGTCAAGGATGGAGTTGCCAAGATCGGAGCTGCTGAAGATGAAGTGTTGGATGAGAGAACTGTTAAGTGCAAAAGTGGTTGCTGCCCCCTGAACATTTGCTGCCTATTTGATCTTCTAGCATTCGATCTTTTGAGCTATGTGGCTTTTTCGCACTGGAGAGCTTACCCATATGGGTGTCGGGGAATTAGTTTACCCTCTCGCGTTGGAGAGCAATTAATTTATCCTCTCGCACTGGAGAGCATACCCATATGGGTGTCGGGGAATTGGTTTACCCTCTCGCGCTGGAGAGCAATTAGTTTATCCTCTCGCACTGGAGAGCGGACCCAGATGGGTGTCGGGTGATTGGTTTACCCTCTCGCGTTGGAGAGCAATTAGTTTATCCTCTCGCACTGGAGAGCATACCCATATGGGTGTCGGGGAATTGGTTTACCCTCTCGCGCTGGAGAGCAATTAGTTTATCCTCTCGCACTGGAGAGCAGACCCAGATGGGTGTTGGGGGATTGGTTTACCCTCTCGCACTGGAGAGCATGGAAGTTTTGCCTTTGTTAAGGTGGCGGAGCTCTTGGCTACCGCCGATTGTAACTTGCTGGTCTAGGCTGCTCTTCCATGTGTTCGGCTCGTCTATGTCGCGGCTACAGTGGGTGTGGTATATTCTTAGCAGGCGAGCGGGTAACTCGCAGGCTACTGGTTGAACTTGAGCCGGATTGAGTGACTGCTTCTCTCCGTCCATTGTGCTGCCTACTCCGATGTGAGGTGGAGGATGCTCCTTGTGGGCCGTGCCGCGAATGAACACTTCACCTGGAAGGTTGCTTATGTTGATTATCGGAATATGACCCCAACCGTGAGTGTATGTTTGTCCGTGGGCCTAACTGAGAGTGCACGCTCCTCCACGCGTTAAGACGGGAGTATACGCTATCTCGGGGGCCCAGTTGGGAGTGTACTCCGTTAGAACGCTCGGTTCGTGGCTGGTCGAGTGGCTGCTTGCCGGGAGGCTGCTGGAGAGGTTTTTTGTCTGCCCTCGTCCTACTTTGGGACACCTCGTCAGGGGCACATTGCATCTTAGTGTGCTACAAGAGCTGGTTCACCAAGGTCGTCTGCTGTGCTAGGGCGCTGGTTAACTTTATGACTTGTCGAGACAAGTGTTGTTCGCCATTTAGATTGAAAAAGCTTGGAAGGAACGTGCCTCATTCAGCAGTGGAAGGGTGGTAGACTCCGGGCGCAAGATTTGAGTTGGGAAATGCCAAATCCACAGAGAAATATGGTGAGAATGCCCCCGGCTCGATGATAGGTCTGGATGGTTGATATAGTCTTGGGCCTACTTGGACTGCTTGAAAGGCCACAGGAGCAAGATGGGCCACGAGAGCAAGCTGGGCCACGAGAGCAGGCTAGGCCACGAGAGTGGGCTGCTCGGCGGGAGCAGGCTGGGCCACTAGAGTAGGCTACTCGGTGGTAGCAGGCTGGGCCACGGGAGTGGGCTGCTCGGCGGGAGCAGGCTGGGCCACGAGAGTAGGCTGCTCGACGGGAGCAGGCTGCTCGACATGTGGCGCATGTAAGTGCGAGGCTTGGGCTCGGCTCGGCAACGCATTGGGCTCGCGTTGGATTTGGGCGGCATAAGCCGGTTTTCCTTGGGCTTGGAATGACATGGCTTGGGCCGTAGCTTTGGTGCCATGGACCTCGCCGCGGGTGGTTGTCGTGGTGGCCACCGCGGTGGTTGCCATGGTGGAGCCTCGTAGTGGTGGTGCCGCTCCAATTATTGTCACATTTAGCCTTGTGGATCGCCGCGGTCCCATCTCTTAAATTTTGGAATTTTCACTCGTGGAGTGTTCTAAATTTCTAGCCATTGTATTTCTTTTTTCACGTTTTATCAAAGAATCTTTGCAAATAAAAAATTCTAATAATAAGAACATATGAAAAAATACAAGTGGACTAGAAAATAGAGAAAAAACCTTTTTTATGCGAGAGTCTTCTACGAGTATGGATTTCAACTCTCACTGAAAGCACCAATTTGTGGATGCAAATTTTCTCCTCTTCGATCTTGGACGATTTTGCACCTACAAAACAAGTAGCACCTTAGGTTAAGGCCAAGAGCCTCACGCGCCCACGATGAATGGGGGGGCTTTGGCTGAAGAACCTCCGATGCCAAAGTTAGAATTTTAGAGAGAAAAGTGTTTAGTGAATTTGGGATTTTTTGCAAGAGAATTGGAATGACTTTTTGGTGAGAATGGGTGCCTATTTATAGGGTTAGGCCTTCCCAATTTTGAATATAAGTGACCGGCCACTAAAGGACTTTTTGGGTTCAATTTCATGTTTAATTAGCCAATTTATTGGCTAATTAAATATGAAAAGAATAAATGTGTGGTTACAAAAATAAATGACTATTTTAATTTGGGTAATAACTTAGGGATAAAGGGAAAGATGAGGATGGGAATAGTGGGATGGGATAGCTGGCCCTTTTGGTTTAAATTGTATAATTTAATAGGTAATTAATGGATTAAATGGGTGATTAATCCATTAATTTACCCATTAATATTATTTTGGAGGTTACTTTGCAAGAGGATTTGATGAGATGGATTTGAATTGGTTACCTCTCTTTGGAGCATTTTTGGCTTTTGTTGAAAGATGATTGTCTGCTGCTCGAGTGTGGAAATCCCGGTGTACCTCAGGGGTAGTGTGGTCCTTTTTTGCTAAAATGTCCACGTGTCGCCTTGTGATTATTTTTGGCTCCACAAATATAGATTTCAGAGAAAGAAGAGCCAATGCACCGCATAACAAAAAAGGATAACCTGAATACAGGACAACTTTATAATATGATTCAAAATAATGAATGCTCCACTCAACTGCCAACACAGAAATTCAAATCTAAACTTCTGTTGTAAAATAAAAGGCCAATGTAAATGGACACAGTCAGAGGAAACATATAACACATAAATTTTTTGACAAATATCAATCAATTTTCTAACCAATCCATACCACAACACAAAAACTATTAACACAACACAATTCAACTTTTTAATGTGATTTAAAAAAAGAAAAAGAAAAGAGAACACTGAACTAAACAACCAAGATAGAAGATTTATAAAAATTTAAAGTAAATATGATGAAAAAAGTTTTAATTGCAGAAACACAGTGATAAATACGTCAATACATTAAATGAAAGATGCAGCAAACTAATCACAGTGGTAGAAGGAGATACATTTCATATGCAGCCAAGGCAGTAGTGTATATCATGATGAATCATGACGAATGGTATATGGACATGCATGTGTGATGCGAACCGTGATTACCCAACTGGATGCATCTTTCATCCACCATCATACAATTAATTAATCGAATCTGCAAATGTGATCCAATTCTACTCTCTCACTCACTGATTAATTATGTGCGTTCCCATTTCCCATATACCATTCCATTCCATTAGTTTTAATAGGAAAGATTATCCAAAACATCTAAAACAATGAAAACTTCATTTTATATCCATGTACAAAAGCTTAACAACAAAACCAATTTTAAGTCGTTCCAGAGCAACTAAATAAAACAGAACTAAACACAACCGAGAAGAAAAACTGTTTAAGCCGAGCATACACAGACTATATAAAATTACACTGACATGAGTTTCCTTTCATTCAGGAAAGGAAAGGCACCAAAGCACAACCACTGCTTAATTATACAATTAAATCTTTACAAACCAACTGAATGATGCAGAAATGCTTAATAACAAAATAGTTAAGCAACAAATCATGTAAAATAATCATAAGTCAACTCAACAAATCCAAACAAAACACCGACACCACTCAATAAACCCTGCCCATTGGAAAAAACTAATACCTAACAAAGAACCCAATCACTGCAAGTGTAAATTCAAACAACAGAAGCGTTCAAACACTGCAAAAATAAGTGGAAGAAAAACACAAAGTCCCCAAAGACAAAAGCTTCCTAAAACGAAAAATCAAACCAGATTAGACAAATGATCACAAAATAGAAGAAAACATTCGAAAGAAAGAGCTAACAGACCTTAATTGGAAAGGGTTTGCAACGCTGCTCACAAAAACCCCAAAATCTGGAGACCAATATTTTCTGCAGCAAAAAAGCCAATCAGATTAGCGAACCACACCGAAATCACTAAAAAAATTAACCAAATAATGAATGAAAAACGCTTAAACTTCAATTTCACACCGATCAAGCAATAATGTATAGGAAAACCCTAAACCCGAAAGGCCCAAATTTCCCAAAACGAAAAATCGAATTAGATGGAACAACCACACCAAAATAAGCGGAAAAAAGAAGAAAACATTCGAAACAAAAAACTTACAGACCTTAATCACATATGGTCTGCAAGGCTATTCCCAAAAACCCTAAAATTCACACACCCCTCCCCCCAACATACCCCGAACATTAATGAAAAAAAAAAAATCCTTAAATTCAATTAGACAAAATGATGAAATTTTTTCTAAAGCCTAATTTTATTAAATCACAAATTCGAAATAGATTTTAACATGCAATACAGCTATAAGATAAGAATCCTTTTAGACTAACCTCGATGGTGAGCGTCGCCGGAATCGTCGGAAAACTCGACTCCAATGTTGATGTGAAATTCAACATGGAAGGGTGAAGAAGAGGAATTTCAACTGGAAAGATCTGGAGAAGTCGCTCCAGAAGGTTTTCGAATGGAATTGGGTGATGGGGAACTCTGAGTATCATTGGTTTTAGATGATCGGTGAAGGGGAAGAAATTGAGAGCGAGGGAGGGCTAGTTCGAAAGGGACAGAAATCCCCAACACTTAAAAGCTAAAAAAACCCAGAAATCCCTAAAAAACCCACAAATTCAGAACCACAAAAATTCAATCTAAAAGATCCAATCACCAAGATCGTTTAGTACATGAATCACGGCCATCCAAACACAAACTGTAGTTCATAACTATTGTACAGAGTCGAACTCTTACCTGCAGATCCACCGCGTCCTTGCGACTGCCAATACTGATCACTCGCAAACGATCGAAAAAGGCAAACACAAACGGAGAGAGAGGAGAAAAGAAGAGGAAAGGGAAAATGAAAGATGGTGTACACGAAAAGTGAAAATGAAAGGTAAAGCAAGCAACCCAGTCGATAGAGAGAACCCAGCGATGATTAACGCGTGGATCAAATGGGCAAAACCGACTTTTGACTGTAGAAAAGTGGGCAAGCAGAGAAGAAATCAGGGGCATTTACATCTTTTCATTGTTCACGAACAGTGAAAAACAGTGTTTGCCGAACTGAGTTTTAGTATATGTATAATTTTGTTATTAGAAGCCTATTACATAAGACTTAACGTTGTTGGTTAGTCAAATCTCGCCACCCTAAGTACCGGCAAAACTAAGATTATCGAAATGCTGGTGGGCTACCCAAAGCCAAAGATCAAAATAATGGAACGACCATGAATATATTTGATGTGATTTGCTTTGGAAAAAACAGGACTACCACTTTAGTCCTTTGAATTATTAGCGTAGCAGCTCCTCAAAGCTTAATTATAGAGAAATTGTTTTGGCATTAACTAGATTGACTTCAACGGAAGAAAACATTCTGACTTAGTTAATGAGAGGCAAATGTATTTCAAGTGTTTCAGAGCTAGCAATACTGCATCTGAATGTAAATTAAATCTAGTTAATGTAGTGGGTTTTAAGACCTGTGATCTTTCTTAAATCCCTTTAGTACTAAAAGGCCCCGTTTGTTACGTGTTCTTAAAGTGGGACTGGCTTAAGCAAGACAATATTCTCATGTTTGGTGTGGATTTGGATTAAAGGAAATGAGATTAGCTGGGACTCGCTTGGAATAGAGTCCTTGCTAACACAGGACTATCATCTCGTGCTCCACCATGGGATTGCTATAAGACCCCCTATCATCTCTCCTAGATCGTCTGCAACTGCAACGCATTGTCGCCCAAATCAACCTTGTTGCCAACTCCGACACCTCGCCAACGCCTTGTGCTGGAGATTTTCTTGCCTGCCGATTCCAATGCGTTGAGAAAAAACCCCAAAACCCTAGATCCCCAAATTGAAATCTAAAACATGAACAAGCAGAAATCACAGCCCAACCCAGGAGAGAAACAAATAAATCCAACGCGGATATATAAAGAACAACTATAATCAAATTACAAACACATATTGTTACTCATCAAGAATTACATTTGGGATACTAATTAAAGAAATAAGTAAATCTAGCAAATGTAAAAGATCAAGTATTTCTCCAAAAGAGCCTTTCGAGCGGTAGTAACCTTGAATACCTACTTGCTACAAATGAAATAAAATATACCAAATGTATGTGTATGTATTGCAAAAAATATAGAGATAAGGTCAGTTCAGATTAAAACGTACAAAGAAAATGCAAACGACTGTATTTTGAGAAATAGCGGAATAGAATAAATAGAAGTTGGCAAGTAAAAAATTTCGAAGTATCATCAAGAATTTTGTGTTATTTCTTTGATGCATTTCATTATCATTTTATATATTTGCGAGGTCTCTAAGGATTTTTCAGAAAAAAAATTAATGTCTTATGCATTTAACGACGTTATTATTTTAGTAACTGGCCCGAGTTAGGATTAGAAAATTGGGTAAATTACACAGAACCACCTCAACTATTAGTCGTGAACAATTTCATACCTCGTCTTTAAAAATTTTCAATGTCATACCTTATCTTCGAATTTGTTTCAATTTCATACCTTCCGTCAGCCTTCCGTCAATTCCTTTGTTAAAATGCTGACGTGGCAAGTGACGGGACCTATTTTATATTAAAAAATATTTTTTCTTCTCTCTCCTCCTTCTTCTGGGCAGGGCCGAAACACTTTTTTTTTTTCTTCTTCTTCTTCTCCTCTTCTCCTTCTCCTTCTCCTTCTTCCAGATTGCAGGTTTTTTTTTTTTTTTTTTTTTTTTTTCCTTCTCCTTCTCTCTTCTTCTTCTTCTCTTCTTCTTCTTCTCTTCTCCTTCTTCTTCTTCTTCTTCTTCTTCTTCTTCTAGGCAGGGCCGAAACAATTTATTTATTTTTTTCTTCTTCTCTCTTCTTCTTCTTCTTCTTCTTCTTCTGGGCAGGGCCGAAACACTTTTTTTTTTTTCTTCTTCTTCTTCTTCTCGACACGTTTGGGGGGAGGGCCGAAACTTGTTTTTTTTTTCCTCTCTCTCTCTCTCTCTCTCTCTCTTTCTTTCTTCTTCTTCTTCATCCTTCTTTCTGGGTTGCCGAGGGTTGGGTTTTTTCGCAAGGGGGGGGGGAAGGGGACAGACGAACTGTTTTTTTTTTTTTTTTTTTTCTTCTTCCTCTTCCTCCTTCTTCTTTCTGGGTTTGCAGGGGATTGGGATGCGGGGGGGGGGGGGGGGGGGAGACGGACGAAGAAGAAGAAGAAGAAGAAGCAGGAGGAGGAGAGAGAAGAAGAGAAAAAAAAAAAAAAAAAAAAAAAAAAGAGAAGGAAAAAAAAATTAATTTTTTAATATTTTTTTAATATAAAGTGTGCCACGTGGCATGCCACGTCAGCATTTAACAGAAGAATTGACAGACAACTGACGGAAGGTATGACATTGCAACAAATTCGAAGATAAGGTATAACATTGAAACTTTTTAAAGACGAGGTATGAAACTGTTAATGACCCAATAGTTGAGGTAGTTTTTGTAATTTACCCTAGAAAATTTTATTATTCAACCAAAGATATTACTTTATCGAACATTAATTTATCAAGACCTTACTATATCTAGAAAGGCTTTAGATATCAATAGTGAACCGTCACTAGTAGGAAAAACACTTTGCGCGACGTAGGTACCTTCGTCGCGCAAAGTCAAAAAAGGTCGCGCAAAAGATAGCGCGACATACCTCCGTCGCGCATTCTTCGTCACGCAAAGCCCGTGACAGAAGGGTTTGCGCGACGCTAAAGGTACCTGCGTCGCGCAAAGGGTGTTTGCGCGACGCAGCCTACGTCGCGCAAAGGGTGTGCGACGTAGCCTACGTCGTGCAAACACCCTTTGTGGGACGTATCTTGCGTCGCGCAAATTTTTTTTTTTTTTTTTTTTTTTAATTTTTTGCCAAAGACTTTTTTTATTTAATTTTTAATAAACATTGTAATTAAATTATATTTTTTTTTTTTGCCAAAGACTTTTTTTATTTAATTTTTAATAAACATTGTAATTAAATTATTATTATTATTTTTTTTTTTTGCCAAAGACTTTTTTTATTTAATTTTTAATAAACATTGTAATTAAATTATAAACAATAATTAATAAACCAAGAAAAAGGTTTTAATTATAAAATATATGAAAATGTACTAATACAAGATGTCCTAACAAAAAAGAAAAAAGTACAAGTCTTCTAGGTTCAATACATCATGCTACTGGGAAGTCGAAGGTGGAGCAGGATCAAGTTCTTCCATCGAGACTTGGAGGCCGGACCTCAATAAGAACTCTACAAGCCTACGCATCTTCTCGTCCTGGGCCCTCATGTGCTCGTTACAGGTTACAAGCTGGCCTTTTAGGGTTGTCACTTCCTCCTTCAGGGCAGTGACCTCTGCTGTGGATGATTTGGAAGAGGAGGCACCCGTCTCACGAACCCCCGCCTTCCTCATACACCGAACAGCCTTGCCATGACGACGACCCAACTTTTGATTCAGGACCTCATTCACGATCTGAACATCTACATTCTCAGGTACAATGACGTCTTCGATCGGGGTCTCCGGGGGAAGCTGCGATGTTGCTTCTTGAAGAACAGTAGAGCTCTTTTCCATCATATCACCCTGAAATAATAAAGAAAAAACATATAATGTTTAATAACAAAATATAAATAATATTTGAAGGATTCATAATAAAGCTGCTGAGTGAGCTCAGCGTCGGGTCGAACGTAAACGTCCTTGAATATGTCAACATGTGGGAACTTAGAACCCTCCTGAATAAAAAAAAAAAAACATTAAGAAAATTTTATTAATCAATAATAATAAATAAATTGTATAAAATTTCAAAATTAATATACTTTTACCTGACATCGTGACTCAAGCCTATACGAAAAAGGCATCGAACCAGAATGGTGGAGAAGTGTCTTTGCCTCCCGAGCTTTCTGTCCAGCAATAGATTTCTTCTGTTAAACACACAATATACATGTTAGTGCAACTATTTGAAATAAATTAACAAAATAAGCTTAAAAAATAACCAAAACAATAATAAAATATTATTAAAATATTATGTACATACAATAAACTTTGGGTCCGTGAAATGTTTGCAGAGCCACTGCCAATCCTCTGGCTGGTCCTTCAACTCTTCCGGAACATGTAGGCTAGCAATCTCCGGATCATCCCATCGCTTAAAATACGTGTGAAAATAGTTCTTCCAATTTTTGTACCGGGTTGCTAAGTTCTCCTCTATGTAGGTCATGGCCTCGGGGGATATGTTTGTAAGATCAAAGAAGACCTACGAATATGAAAAATAATAAAATAATAGTAATAAATTTAATAATATTTGTAAACAAAATTAAAAAAAAATGATAAAGGGTAAAAGTTAATATACTAACCGACAGTGCGTCTCGCACCAGTTCCTTCTTTTCGTCCGGAATTAATGCCCAAGAGTCCCACTGAAAATGACAATGGTCTCGAATAATAGTACCACAACTAGTAGCGATGGCGCTATGCTGCTTTGAGGTAGGCGCTCCACAATGTCGCGGGTCATATGCAATCTTGATCTTGGAATTGGTCTGACGTATAATTTCCTGTTGCTTCAGCATTCGACTAGGCCCCCTTGTGTTTTTTTTAGCTGGCAACACATTTCACAATCCAACAAATTATCACCATCATAACTACAATAGTTTTATAATGGAAAAAAAGACAATGTAGTGAGAATTAGAAAGAAAAAAAAACCCACCTGGACGGGAGGCCTCACCCTCGACTCTGGATGCCAAGGAAGTATTATCAGAAGGCTCCGGCTCGCGGCGACGCCGGTGAGGCCGCCGTGCACTGAGCGGCTCAACCGACACTGATGACGTCGATGAGACGGGCACCTGGGACGCCGTATCAGCAGCCTCAGCAAGGGGTGTTGGCTCCCCAATCATTGGAGCACTCACAGCTGGAGCAGTAGGTGCTGATAATGTGGGAGGTGCATTCGCCACACTTCGACGACGAGTGATCAAGTGCGACATCTATACATTTTTTGAACCGTAAAAATATACCATTAGAAACTAAATATAACATTGCTTTGGAGTAAAAAAAATCTCTACTAAAAATTAAAGTCTTTCTTATATCAATCCTTAACTTCATTAATTCAACACAAAGGGTTGGAAAAATAAAATAAAATAAAATAAAATAACTTTGGAAAACAACTATATTCTCAAAATGATGACCTCACAATTTAGTTTTTTACTTTTGACTTTTGCATCAACTAAACAAAGCTCATTTCATTTTCTTTCACCTTACTGTAAAAGATATAAACTACAGATTGCTTAAACATAAAACAGAAAAAAATAACAAAAAAATTGAATTTAGAACAAAGCAGCAAGTGAGGAGCACATAAGAAGCAATCAAACGCTCACTCCGTGTTTAAAGTAACATACGTTGAGCAGAACTAAAAAAATTAAAAACTAGTCCATGAAAGAGGCCTCCAACCAAATGATTTATTCAAAGACACATAACTAACATAAATTATTATGAAGTTCTACATTGTTTAATAATCGAATAGCATAAAGAATTTCCACTCAAAAATTGGAAACCACTTCGGAACCCACTGCAAACGGGTCTAAATGACAATCGTCACTTGTTACATTATTATGCAACCAATTACACGTTATCGCAGCAGAAACAATCGGAAACCAGATTGTACCAATTCAATAACAACGAGTTTATCCATCCATTCAATAATCTAAGGCACACAAAACCACAGGACAAATAATAAAACAAAATTGTGATAGCTAACCATTGAACTTCAAAGTCGAAATTAAAATTCTAAAGTATCATATCAAAATACATAAACCATAATCCAAAATTGTTGATTCTTTACTAACTTTTATACCTAAACTTAAAAGTCCAATCGTAATCTGATCTCTGCAACTGATTATTACATCCTCGAAGACCACCAAGCCAAACAATGACAATCTCATTAAGGGGTAAGAAAATGTTTTTATCCTAAGAGAAGTTTGAAGATGAGAAAGAAAAGCACAAAAAAGGATCTATGATTAAACAGTTCCACTGCATATGCTTAGGTGTACCCTAGTAATCAGGTGATCTATGATCCAGAGGGAGGAACAATTTGGATGATCTAAAAGGGGACAATCGAACCAATGGCTTCTAGGTTGTAAGGTTGCTGTTAGTTGAATCCACCCTGCCCACCGAACCCCTCACCACCTCGTCTCCCAATCCCCAGGCTACTGAAACATTAAGAGCACAGAAAATAAGTGCAGTGCCTCCAAATTAAAACAGAAGATTACCTGCCATATATAACCAATGGTTTCCCATATGCAACCTCCCACACATAATTATGCATCTCCCTATTTAATGTACGATCGCTAGAGTTATTCATTAAAAATCATCTTACATGACTCATTAGTCGCGACAGAGTGATGATTTGCAGACAAATAAGGGAGGACTTAACCTGTTATTGGACAATTATAACTAAACCGAACCTATCATAATGAAATTGTCTATCCCTGCTAAACACTAAACCTTCTATGCTAACAAATGAATAGACTTCAAATGCAGAATGTCTACATTCCATTTTGGGCATTCAAAATCATGATCAGTCGAATCTACATTAACGAAACTTTTATCCCTCCTAAGCGTAATGATAAATGGACTCCAAAATCCCGAGTGATCACATCCACTTTGGAGCATTTATCAAAAACAGTTAAAACCGATGATTGATGATCTCTCAATAACGATTGTCATCAATACTATATACTTTATATGTGTTCTCCTATACACTGATACAAGATCACCTCCTGCAGGAACCCTCCAGTTCAAATTTAATAAAGATTCAAAGGCAACGAAACGTTATAAGACAAAAGTACCATGGCAGAAACAAGAAAAGCAGTAATTACATTTCTGATGCCAACGAACAAGAACATACAAAAAAAACCCCAAAAAGAGCGTTGGCGAATCAATTGAAATGGAAAACTCAGTCAGATCTGATGGCACAAATTTCAAACACAAACAAATAAACATCCAAATTAAATTGACATGAGCGAATAGAGAAGAACTAACCAGAGTTTCAGACTTCAGCCAATATGGGGAAGAAGAAGAAGAGCGTTGGCGAACGGACCTCAAGAAAAACCAGCGCGTGCTGTGCTGCTGGGGGTTCGAAGATTGGGTTCAGGATTTGGGTTCGAAGATTTGGAGGATTTGGGTTAGAAGATTTGGAGGTTAGGGTTTCGAAAATAAAGATTTGGGGATTCGAAGGAAGATCTGGAGATTCGAAGGAAGATTTGGGGTTTCAGAAATAAAGACTTGGAAAGAAAGAAGGAAAGAAGAAAGGTTTCAGAAATAAAGATTTGGGGAAAGAAGAAGATTTGGGGAAAAAAGGGTTCGAAGATTTGGGGAAAAAAGGGGGAAAAAAGGGTTCGAAGATTTGGGGAAGAAAGGGTTCGAGGAACAAAGGGTTCGAAGATTTGGGGAAAACAGATTTGGAGGGTTTCAGAAATAAAGAGGGAAAGAAGAAGGGTTCCAATATTTGAGAACGCGCCCTTTTTTCACTGTTACTGCCAAATTATTTGAGCATGCGCGACCTAAATATACAATTTGACGTCGCGCAAAGTAGTTTTGCGCGACGAACACATTAAGACGTCGCGCAAAGTTTTGTTTTTTAAAAAAACAATTATTATAAAATGACCAATTTAACGGTTATTTTAACTCCGATTTTGATGATTTTTTACAGATAAACTCTTAAACCCTCTATGAATACAGTGAACCAATTCGATCGTAAATTTAACACATTTACATAAGTGGATACCACAAAATCTTATGTTATACTTAATGAAAGTATAAATAAATTCCAAGTGTTGGTGAATCTACTGTTTTGATGGGATACGCATTGTACGAAACAAGTTTCAACGATCCAACCGTCATATTTGTTTGTATATGCTTCGAGATTGCATACGCCAAAAATCAGCAAAAACAAACATTCAGAGATCAAGTAACGAGACCAACTTTTTGGACGGCTATAAATGAAAAATCACCAATTTAACGGTTATTTTAACTCCGATTTTGATGATTTTTTACAGATACACTCTGAAACCCTCTATGAATACAGTGAACCAATTCGATCGTAAATTTAACACATTTACATAAGTGGATACCACAAAATCTTATGTTATACTTAATGAAAGTATAAATAAATTCCAAGTGTTGGTGAATCTACTGTTTTGATGGGATACGCATTGTACGAAACTAGTTTCAACGATCCAATCGTCATATTTGTTTGTATATGCTTCGAGATCGCATACGCCAAAAATCAGCAAAAACAAACATTCAGAGATCAAGTAACGAGTCCAACTTTTTGGACGGCTATAAATGAAAAATCACCAATTTAACGGTTATTTTAACTCCGATTTTGATGATTTTTTACAGATACACTCTTAAACCCTCTATGAATACAGTGAACCAATTCGATCGTAAATTTAACACATTTACACAATTCGATCATTCAATTTCTTAAGTATAAGTACAAAATAAATAAATTAAAATCTACTTAGTAAATATATTTTTCTAACAAAAATCGACAATAATATTGTAAACACGAATTTTTCCTGAAACGAAACGCGACAAGAACCAACGTGTACAAAGTGATATTTGTATTTGATGATTTTGGGTTACAATCTCTTTGAAAATTTGCCTCTGATTCTATCTCCGTAAGAACTTGATTTGGTGGTTTGATTGTTGATCCAAAGGGCCGTCGGGGCTTGATCTTTGGGATGAACAGTGGATGATTTCCTCAAGGGCCGTCGGGGCTTGATCTTGAAGGTTGAGGATGAATGGATCTTCGAAGGGCTTTTGGGCTTTTAGGCTTGATCTTCGAGGAATTATGAACGATGAACTGTTCTTCAAGGGCTTTTTGAGGCTTGATCTTGAAGGTGGATGAACGATGAACGATGAACGATGAACTGTTCTTCAAGGGCTTTTGAGGCTTGATCTTGAAGGTGGATGAGCGGATCTTCAAAGGCTTTGGGGCTTTGTGCTTTGAGGTGGATGAACGGATCTTCAAGGGCTTTTGAGGCTTGATCTTGAAGGTGGATGTGCGGATCTTCGAAGGGCTTTTGGCTTTTGGACTTGATCTTCGAGGAATGATGAACGATGAACTGTTCTTCAAGGGCTTTTTGAGGCTTTGTGCTTTGATGAAGAACGTGGTTGAACGGATCTTCGAGGGCTTTGGGGCTTGTGCTTTGATGAAGAACGTACAGAACTTCGAGGAGCCTTGGGGCTTGATCTTTGATGAAGAACGGACAGAACTTAGAGGAGCCTTGGGGCTTTGAACTTTGATGAAGAGCGGACAGAACTTCGAGGAGCCTTGGGGCTTGATCTTTGATGAAGAACGGACAGAACTTCGAGGAGCCTTGGGGCTTTGAACTTTGATGAAGAACGGACAGAACTTCGAGGAGCCTTGGGGCTTTGAACTTTGATGAAGAACGGACAGAACTTCGAGGAGCCTTGGGGCTTGATCTTTGATGAAGAACGGACAGAACTTCGAGGAGCCTTGGGGCTTTGAACTTTGATGAAGAACGGACAGAACTTCGTTGATTCTTCGGGATTTGCTTGAGAGCATTTGGAGTTTCAGAGCTTCAACGCTTTTGTGTAATGTGAATTGGTGAATTGAAATGAATGAAATGGCTTCCTATTTATAGAATTCCAAAACTTGATTTTTGGGTTTTAATAATCAGATGAAATAAGTCACTTCTGCCAGGCGTTGACATGTGTCCTGTTTGATGACTTTTCTGAATTATTTTGATTTTTCGTTGATTCACATGCTATGTATAAAATTTATGTGATACATGAGCGTTGAAATTTTAATTTTTGGTCAACATTTATTTCACGAAATTTCGATGTCTACAAATGCCCCCACTTCAAGGCGCGTCGCATACTTGTGCTTGTCACTTGTAGGCGATGTGTTTTGAAGTTTCTCAATGTAGATGTCAATCCAAGGGCCGTTGGGGCTTGATCTTGAATTGGACTGGAAATTTCTTCAAGGGCCGTAGAGGCTTGAATCTTGATTTTTGTGCTGCAAGTTTTTTCGAGGGCCGTTGAAGCTTGATCTCGAAATGAACTACAAATTTCTTCAAGGGCCGTTGAGGCTTGATCTTGAAATGGACTGCAAATTTCTGATGTTTAATGCACAAGGTAATGTATCAATTTCACTTGAAGCTTACTTGTGGTTTCGGGCTTGGTCAGGTACTACGCAAACCATATAGTAGGAGTTCCTCAAGTCGCCGAGCTAGGAGATCTCGGGTTCCGGTTGATCATTCTCCTTCTACTTGTCTCTCATTTAGCAACGAGGACAAAGAAAATGAGAGGGAAGAGAGACGATATGAGATACTCTTGCTTTCAACGAAGTGGCCGACGAATCGACACGTGCTTTGTTGTGCTTGTTGACTTTCCACAGCTTTGATCTTGAACTGGGTTTGAAGGATTTTCTGGTTTCCTCCGGATGGATCATGCGATTCTGCAGACGAGGGCGTCATGCTATAGTGATCTGTTCCAGCTCACTATGTTACATTCCTCTCTGCTTGTTTCTTTTGCCTGGCAGAAGTGGTGCGCATCCTTTTGCTTTTAAATGGTCCTTCAGAGCACTTGAAGATGAGTACTTGAGAGCAAGGCTCGGTAAGCAACCAGGCAAAGGTTCCGGGCAATCAGTTCCAGATCGGACGTTTGATTTCAGGTTCTGACTGATTGCTTTCTTTCTCCATATCTTGCAGGTAAGAGCAAGGGTAAAGGAAAGAAAAGGGAAAAGCATGATATGAAATACCTTTGCTTTCGACCTTGATGATATGAGATACGTTTGCTTTTGAAGCAGTAACGGATGAACCAACACATATATATTGGTTGCGCTTGTCTCCACATGCTTCAATGTACTAGCTTCACCTGTCTGCCTTATCTGTTCTTCAGGCAGATGTGGTATCTTCCTGGAGGTTTGAGTGGAGGTTTCGACATATTGCTTTTCTTTATCCTTGTCTTGCAGATAAGAGTAGGGACAAAGGAAAGGACAGGGAGATTGCATGCTATGAGATAGCTTTGCTTTCAACCCTGATGATATGAGATACCTTTGCTTTCGAAGAAGTCGTTTTCCACAGATTTAATCTTGAACTGGGCTAGGAGGCTTTTTCTGGTAGACTTGCTACAAATGTCTGAATTTACTCCTTTTACCTGGAGTTGGGCTCGATTCAAGGGTGGTGGACACTTGATCTTGAATTGGGCTTGTGATTTCTTCAAGGGCCGTTGAGGCTTGATCTTGATGAATGGAAACGAGACCACGAGCGGCTTCAGGATTTGGGCATCCGGCAAGCAGACACGAGATGGAGGTAATGGTCTGTTTCTTTGTTCGATCTCCCCAATTCATGTTGAAGAGGGTTAGAGGATGAATCAGCACGTGCAGTTGTTGCGCTTACTGATGATCCCCAAGATTGATGCTTCATTGTCGCTCGTCTTATCTGTTCTCCAGGCAGATGAGTACTCGAGAGCAAGGCCAGGTAAGCAATCAGGGAAGGATTTCTCAACAATCCGTTCCAACTGGGAAGGTAAACGCCGGCTGATCACTTTGCTTCTCCTTATCCTGTAGTTAGGGGATGAATCAGCAAGGTTGATGCTTCATTGTCGCTCGCCTTGTCTGTTCCCCAAGCCGATGTGGATGAGTACTCGGGAGCAAAGCTAAGTAAGCAATCAGGGACGGATTTCTAGGCAGTCCGTTCCTGACCAAAAACTTGGTTCCTAGCGCCGCCCGATTGCTCTCCTTCTCTTTGTCCTGTAGTGAAGAGGGAGGACAAAGAAAAAGGATGGGAGAAAGCATGATATGAGATACTCTTGCTTTCGACCCTGCTGATATGAGATACTTTTGCTCTGGTTTGATTTGTTTGCAGAGGTATTCTCGGGAGGAAGAGAGCCAAGCATTTTGAGAAAGCTTTGTTGGGGTTTTGCTGGGAGCGTTACCCTCGGAAGTGAGGAAGAGTTGGGCATGTTTGCAGGTCTGCTTTGTCATGAAGACGAGCGTCGACCTATAAGGGATCCTTTTACAGCAAGCAGTGACACTATTCCTTTACCCTTGTCGGTAGCTGTTGGGTAATTGAAACAGTAGGATTCACGTGTCTTCCTTTTGTCAGAAATCAAAGTTACCCGTGATTTACGCAAAGCTGAGGTTGCGTGTGAAATGTGCCGACAACTTTTGGAAAAGCTGATATTTCGAGATGCGTGGAGCGGCGTCTCTTTGCTTTTTTGCACCCGTGACTCCCTTTGCCTCTTCGATTCTTGAGAGAGAGTCGTCGTGCTGGCGGTCTGGCTCTCGAGTTTAGGAGAGTGGCGCCTCTTCGATTCTCGAGAAAGTAATCCTGCTGGTGATATTTTCTTGGATGTGAGGAAAGGTTGGGCCATTTACTTTGCCACGCGGCATGGAAGTTGACACGCATCAAGCTTTCCCAGTTATCAAGCAGTGGTGTTGCTCCTTTACCCTTATGGGTAATGGTAGGTTAGCTGGATCCAGGGAAATCTGATTCTCGAGGTCTGGAGAGTGGTGTCTCTTCGATTTTTGAACAAACGGCCCGACTTTTGATATTCGGGGAGAGGTGCCTCTTCGATTTTTGGACCGGCGCCTCTGTTGCTTCTTCTTTTATGGAGGTGTCGATGGCGTGCTAAAAGCATGCTTAGAGAGTTGTTTCTTGCAAAGAATCCCCTCTTTTGTATTTCTGAGAATTTGATTTCACCCGACCTCTCCTTCCTTCATTATTTTCACAAATGGATTGCCCATCTGATCATCGTCTTGACTTGAATATTAGTGGAGAGGCATCTGCGTCTCCTCAAGACAATATATGGCGTCCATCTCTCTTATCCCCTTCTGGTCCTCTTACCATTGGGGACTCTGTAATGAAGAATGATATGACTGCTGCGGTGGTGGCCAGGAATATGTCCACTCCCAAAGATAACAGATTACTCGCCGGGCGGTCCGATGAGTTGGCCGTTAAGGATTCTCTGGCTTTCAGTGTCCAGTGCGCGGCTTCTGTTTCCAATATGGCCCAGCGCCTATTTGCTCGAACCCGCCAAGTTGAATCATTGGCGGCTGAAGTGATAAGTCTCCAACAAGAGATCAGAGGGCTCAGGCATGAGAATAGACAGTTGCACCGGCTTGCACATAACTATTCTACAAACATGAAGAGAAAACTTGACAAGCTGCAGGACTCCGATGGTCAGTCTTTAAGTGATCATCAGAGGTTTGTGGGTTTGTTTCAAAGGCATTTAAGGCCTTCGTCTTCTGGAGCTTCGCCGAGTGTTGAGGCTCAAAATAATCAACTTCCAGCGCCTCCTGGGGTTCCGCCGAGTAATGAGGCGCCACCTGGCCAATGAAGGCTTGTTTGCACATTCTTTTTTTTTTTTTTTTTTCTTCTCATGTAAAAAAAATGTAAATTTTATGTAAATTTTCAGAGATGTCAATAAATAAGATTTATTTTATTTCATTCGATGTCTATATATACACATATATAAGTATACATGCATACACACATACCAAACACAAACCTTATTCATGCATATATTTTTTTTTTTTTTTTTTTTTTTTTTTTTTTTTCAAATTTTGATTGAAGTTGCCAACATCCAAAACTCTTTTTTTTTTTTTTTTTTTTTTTTTTTTTTTTTTTTTTTTTTTTTTTTTTTTTTTTTTTTTTTTTTTTTTTTACAAATTTTGATTGAAGTTGCCGACATCCAAAACTCTTTTCTTTTTTTTTTTTTTTTTTTTTTTTTTTTTTTTTTGCAAATTTTGATTGAAGTTGCCGACATCCAAAACTTTTTATTTTTTTTATTTTATTTTATTTTTTTTTAATTTTTTATTGTTAGGAATCATGATATTTTTTTTTCTTCCTAGTAATCATGACATTTTTCTATATAAATAGACCTTCCCGTAAGCTTTAAACATATATTCATTTTCCATTTTATTTCCTTCAAGTCACAGAGTGCTTGAGCTGTGTGTTACGACCACCACTGATCACCCTTTGCTGTGCTGTATATTCTTTTTTTTTTTTCTTGTTGCCGCAGGTTCGAGTTTTGCTGTGACTTTTTATATACGTGCACACACGGGGTTTGGCTAATCCCTTTTTTTTTTTTTTTTTTTTTTTTTTTTTTTTTTTACAAAGTAATACTTATTTATTTATTTTTTTTGTACAAACGAATTTGTAATGAAATTGATTTTTTTTTTTTTTTTTTTTTTTTAGTACACATACATACATACATACATGCATATATATATACATATACATATGTTTGGTGGTGTTTGAACATACACCCACCATATTTATTTATTTTATTTATTTCATTTATACGTATATGCTTGGTGGTGTTTGAACACATACCCACCATATTTATTTATGCATTTTTTTTATTTATTTATATGTATATGTTTGGTGGCGTTTGAACATAACCCACCATATTTATTTATTTATTTATTTTTTATACGTATATGCTTGGTGGTGTTTGAACACATACCCACCATATTTATTTATGCATTTTTTTTTATTTATTTATATGTATATGTTTGGTGGCGTTTGAACATAACCCACCATATTTATTTATTTATTTATTTTTTATTTATTTATATGTATATGTTTGGTGGCGTTTGAACATAACCCACCATATTTATTTATTTATTTATTTCATTTATACGTATATGCTTGGTGGTGTTTGAACACATACCCACCATATTTATTTATTTTTTTATTTTTATTTTTTTTCTTTAAATGCTGCATTGTTGCAGCGATGGAGAGCAGGAGATGAAGCCGAGCTTTGGAGCACCGCCACTGAGCACTGCCATCAACACAGCCACAGAACACCGCCACTGGGCACTGCCATTAAGCACAGCCACTGAGCACTGCCATTAAGCACAGCCACTGAGCACTGCCATTAAGCACCGCCACTGAGCACTGCCTACCCGTTGCACTGCCTACCCGTTGCACTGCCTTCCGTCAATGACTGAGCCCAACAGTAATGGTGTCAAGCTTGAAGGGGAGGAATTGCAGAGGAGATGTCTGCAGTGGTGGAGTAGAAGAGCTTCACGACCGGCTAGTCGTTTGACGGCGGTTACTGAAGTTCTTCGTCGACTTTGATCAACGTGGTGACACTTGCCGTTCTTCCTGCCGACACAGAGAGTTGGAGTCAAGCTTGGTGACGGGCTAGTCGTTTGACGGCGGTCATTGAAGTTCTTTGCCGACTTTGATCAAGTGTGATGACGTTACCGTCTGGATGCAGAAGAAACAGAGAGCTACAGTCAAGCTTGGTGGTATTGCAAAGCATTGAGCTTCACGACCGGCTAGTCGTTTGACGGCGGTCACTGAAGTTCTTTGCCGACATTGATCAAGTATGATGACGTTGCCGTCTGGATGCAGAAGAAACAGAGAGCTGCAGTCAAGCTTGGAGGTATCGTAAAGCGTTGAGCTTCACGACCGGCTAGTCGTTTGACGGCGGTCACTGAAGTTCTTCGCCGGCTTTGATCAAGTGTGATGACGTTACCGTCTGGATGCAGAAGAAACAGAGAGCTGCAGTCAAGCTTGGTGGTATTGCAAAGCATTGAGCTTCACGACCGGCTAGTCGTTTGACGGCGGTCACTGAAGTTCTTTGCCGACATTGATCAAGTATGATGACGTTGCCGTCTGGATGCAGAAGAAACAGAGAGCTGCAGTCAAGCTTGGAGGTATCGTAAAGCGTTGAGCTTCACGACCGGCTAGTCGTTTGACGGTGGTTACTGAAGTTCTTCGCCGGCTTTGATCAAGATGGTGACGTTGCCGTTCCTCCTGCCGTTGCTTCGAGCTTTGCTCATTTTTTTATTTTGATGTGACTGAACTCAAAGTTGAGCTGCCTACGTACCCTTCCAAAGAAGAGATCAAGTCATAACGTAGTTCAAATACATTTTTTTTTTTTTACATGTTTTCTTTTGTGCCGTACGCAGTTTATGCTCTTGCGGGCCAGGAGCATTGGTGCCTTGTGCAGTTTCAGCTCGTGCAGGCAAGGAGCGTTGGTGTCGGCTTTTAGGCTCGTGCGAACGAGGAGCATGCTTCTTCTCAAGCGTAGTACTGCTTCAAGAACTTGCCGTTTATAGGGCCAATCTTCAAGCCGTCTTCTGCCATGATCAAGTAGGCGCCGTTGGTGTAGACCTCTTGTACTACGTATGGTCCGTCCCACTTTGATGTGAACTTGCTTTTTGTCTTGTGAGTTGTGATGATAGGCCTACGCAATGCAAGGACGAGATCTCCAGCTTGAAAAGACCTTGGGCGGACCTTCTTGTTGAATGCCTTTGAAAGCCGTGCTTGGTAGCATTCCAAGTGTTGTTGAGCCTCGAGCCTTCTTTCGTCAAGTGCTTCTAACTCTTGAAGTCGTAGCTTTGCATTTTCCTCATTGGTCAAGCCTTCTTGTATAGCCATCCTTAATGAGGGGATTTGACTTTCAAGTGGCAAAACAGCTTCCACGCCATATACGAGAGAATAAGGTGTAGCTCGGGTAGGGGTCCTGTATGTTGTCCTATACGCCCAAAGTGCTTCGCCGATTCTTTCGTGCCAGTCTTTCTTTGTTCGGCCTATCACCTTCTTCAAGAGGTTGCACAATGTCTTGTTGAATGCTTCTGCAAGACCGTTGGCTGGGGCATGATACATAGAAGATTTGTGCTGCTTGAACCTATATTTCTCGCAAAGCTCTTCCATGAGTCGGTTGGAGAATTGTTTTCCGTTGTCAGTGATGATGTAGCGGGGCACACCGTATCGATAGATGATATGCTCTTTGATGAAACGGATGACAGTTTCCTTTTTGACTTCCCTCAGGGGTATGGCTTCAGCCCATTTGGAGAAATAGTCTGTTGCAGCCAAGATGTAAGCTTCTCCCGCTGATGACTTCGGTGCAATTGGTCCTACGACATCCAATCCCCATGCATCGAACGGCCATGAAGCAATTGTAGGGTGCAACGGCTCGGGCGGTTGATGTATGAAGTTGGCGTGGAACTGGCAGGCTTGGCACCTCTTGGCGTGTTCCATGCAATCTTTCACCATACTTGGCCAGTAATAACCCATTCTTTTGAGCTGGAAATGTAGCTTTGGTCCAGACTGATGTGCCCCGCATACACCTGAGTGTGCTTCTTTCATGGCTTGATTGGCTTCCTCTTCACCTAGGCATCTCAGAAGTACACCTTCGAAAGAGCGTCGGTAGAGTGTTCCATTGTAGTAGAGGAAGCGATGTGCTCGTCGACGTATTTCAGAGCGGTGTCTTGGATCATCTGGAAGCTTTCCATGTTCCAAGTAATTGATCAGAGGTTGTCTCCACTCTTCAGCATCGACTGGAAGTACTGAGACGACATTCGTATCATCCAGTGGCGTTTCAGTAACCAGCGGGATCACCCATCTTTGGCAAACTGGCACATCTGTAGCTTCATCTTCTCCTAGCGTCATACTCGAGGCTAGGTTGGCGAGAGCGTCTGCCATTTGATTTTCTTTTCTTGGCACATGTTCTAGTGTCACGGCTTCGAACTTTTGTAGCAATCGTGTTGCCAGCCAAAAATATGGGACGAGATCATCTTTCCTCACCTCATATTCAGTTAGCAGTTGATTGATTATGAGCTTAGAGTCGCCGTACACCTCAAGGGCTGTGATTTCCATGTTGATCGCCATCTGGAGTCCGATGATCAGTGCTTGGTACTCAGCGACGTTGTTGGAACACAGTTCGCTTAGTTGGAATGAGTAAGGTAGTACTTGTCTTTGTGGTGACATGAATACTACTCCTGCCCCCGCTCCGTCTGCTCGTGCGGATCCGTCGAAGAACATCACCCATGTCGGGTAGACGTTGATGTAGAACACCTCCTCGTCAGGCAAGTCGTCTGAGATTTTCCAATCAGCTGGGATTGGATGATCGGCAAGGAAGTCTGCTAGCGCTTGTCCCTTGACGGCTTTAGCTGAGATGTAGATGATCTCGTATTGGTTGAGAAGCAATGCCCATTTAGCTAGTCGCCCTGTCAAGACTGGTTTAGACATGACGTATTTGACCGGGTCAGCTTTAGCAACTAGGTGGATAGTGTAAGCATGCATGTAGTGTCTGAGTTTCTGAATGGCGAACACCAAGGCGAGGCACATCTTTTCTATCGGGGAATAGTTCAACTCAGCGCCGGTGAGGGTTCGACTAAGGTAGTAAAGCGCTCCTTCTTTCTGGGATTCATTCTGTTGTGCCAAGAGTGCCCCAACTGAACTTTCTTGAGCGGCAATGTACAATATGAGTGGTCTCCCAGGCACTGGTGCCCCCAGGACAGGTGGACTTGATAAGTACTTCTTTATGCTTTCAAAAGCGTTGTGACATGCTTCGTCCCATACAAACGGAACATCTTTCTTCAGGAGTCTACTGAACGGTTGACAACGCCCTGCAAGGTTGGAGATGAAACGTCTGATGAAGGCCAATCGTCCCTGTAGACTCTTCAGCTCGTGCAGGTTTCTTGGCTCAGGCATGTTTTGAATGGCCTTGATCTTTGATTGATCCACTTCAATGCCACGGTGCTTGACAATGAAGCCGAGGAACTTTCCAGAGGTGACGCCAAATGCACACTTTAACGGGTTCATCTTGAGGTTGTATTTTCTCAGCCTTTCGAACACCGTTCGCAAATCCCTCAAGTGATCTGATCTTTTCTTTGTCTTGACGACCACATCGTCTACGTAGCATTCTACGTTTTTATGCAGCATGTCATTGAAGATTCTTTGCATCGCGCGTTGATATGTAGCTCCAGCGTTCTTCAGACCAAAGGGCATCACCTTATAGCAGTAGATACCTTTTGGAGTGCGAAAGGCTGTTAGTTCCTCGTCTTCGAGAGCCATGCGAATTTGATTGTATCCAGAAGAGCCATCCATGAATGACAGTGCCTCGTGGCCAGTGGTTGCGTCCACCATGATTTCGATGATTGGCAAGGGGAAGTCGTCTTTCGGGCAAGCATCGTTGAGGTCCCGGAAGTCTACGCAAACACGTATTTGTCCAGATTTCTTGAGGACAATGACGATGTTGGAGATCCACTTGGGGTATTGCACCTCTCGAATGAAGCCTGCTTCGATTAGCTTGTCCACCTCGGCCTCAATTTGTGGGATGAGCTCGGATCGATAGCGTCTTTGAGTTTGCTTTATCGGCCGCGTTCCAGGCTTGACTGTAAGATGATGCACAGCGATGACAGGGTCGAGGCCGGGCATTTCTTTGTAGGTCCAAGCAAAGACGTCTTTGTACTCTAATAATAGTTGGTAGTACTCTTCTATCTCGTCCGCAGTTAGTAGTGCACTTACGTAGATAGGCTTCGGATCCTTGCTCGTGCCTAAGTTGAGTTCCTTGAGGTCATCAACCGTGGCTTGTCCCCCATCTTCAAGCTGTGGTGGCGCAGCAGCGACATCCTCTTCAGGGATTTCGTCTTCTTTGCCTTCTTGGATGGTGATGTGGAAGACATCTCGGATCTTGCCTTCAATGTTGTCATCTCGAGTTTGTTGGCATGAACGTTGTCCGGTATGGATAACGGTGCACTTTCTTACTTTCAGTGGCCCATTTGTGTCCACCTCCAAGATTACTTGGCGCTTCATCCTTGAAGGAATTGAGCTTCGAACGTCGCATTTTTTTGCTAGTATGCCGAGCATTTCTTCCTCTGGCGTTGCCTCCCTCTTTCTAGAAGGCTTCTTGCTGTCTTCAAGTCTTTCCATAGCTAACCGTCGTGGAGGAGAGCCAATCGTATTGCTTTGTCCCTTTGGTTTTGACAATCTTTCGAAGACAGAGCTTTGGGATGCGGGCGTGCTAAGCCTCTTGAAGACGGAGGTTCGGTTTTGACCACCAATGCGATTAAGTGCCGAATTCCTGGGCCTTGAATGATTCATCATGTTGAAGACAGACCTCCGAGTGGCAGGTTTAGGTTCCTCTTGATCTTGTTCAACGCTTACACTGATGTGTTGAGTGCTAGCATTTTTCGCCTTGCTTGAGATCTTCACAGGTGCATTTGGTGTGAAGCCAAGTCCAGCCTTGTTGTTGTCAACTCCGTAACCGTGCTCCTTCAACTTCGTTTGAGTCTTGGTGAGGTCACGTTCTGTATCGTCGACGGTGCTTGAAATTTTCTTTCCCGGATTTGAAGAGGAAGAGAAGTTGTACCCAGCCTTCGCCATGAGTTTGTAGGCGTTTGGATCAAAACCTTCTGCGGTCCTTTTAGTTGGAAGAGAGTTTGGTTCTACTCCATCTGGAAGAGCTTTTAAGAAGCCTTGTGGTAGTCCTGCAACCTTAGCGTCACCCAACTGTGTCAGAGGCAGAACTGCATTTGTCTTGAGCAACTTCACATTATCTTTGTGTCGTTGTGCATCGGCTTTTCTTGCCCCAGTTTCGAACGGGGATTGACCATCCTTTCTTCTTGACATTGGGATGTATCGGAAGACAGGTGTGTTCGGTCCTTTTGAAGGCGTCCTATTCCCTTTGGTTGTTGCAGGTCCTGCAAGCTCATCATCGTTTTTGCTTGAAGATGGCATAGCTTCCCCTTCTTGCTTCATGGGCACGGCTTGCCATTCTTGTTTTTTAGGTATTGTTTTGCCTGTGGATTTAATCTCTTTTGGAAGGGCTTCGGGCACCATGTCTTCGTCCATGTAGAACTTGGCATCTGCAAAGTGTGATTCGGCTTCAGTGAATGGCTTTGTATCACCTTGAATTACCTTCACTCCTTCTCGGTAGAATTTCAAGCATTGATGGAGGGTGGATGGCACTACTCCATTCCCATGGATCCAAGGCCTTCCTAAGAGCATGCTGTAAGAAGTTCTTGCATCAATTACGTGGAATATCGTGCTTGACTTAAGTTCACCAATGGTCATCTCCACTCGGATCATGCCCATCGCCTTTTGTCCTCCTTGGTTAAAACCCTGGATCAGCAGACGGCTGGGGGATAGTTCATCCACTTTGATGCCGATTATGATCATCGCTGTCTTTGGCATGATGTTTATGGCCGACCCACCATCTACGAGCATGCGGTTGACTTTGCGCTCCCTTACGTACCCTGAGATGAAGAGATGACAGTTGTGAGGCTTTGATCCCAGCAGCAAATCCTCGTCTGTGAAGTTGATTGCGTCCTGGGCGGCACAGCACGTGGCCCTTTCATGCGGCCGAAGCTTCGAGCTTTCGTCCTTGCTTTCTTGCGCTTCGTGGTCGTCAGGAGTTATTAGGACTGCTGCCAGTGCTCTTTGCATCTCTTTTGGCAATAATAGCGCTTCTTCGATGCTATAGTGTGTTGGCATACCTTCTTCAGGCGTGAGGGTCTCTCTTTCCTCAGTGGCGATAGCTTTGCCTTTTGAGGGCCTTTCTATCTCTACTTCGACCATGTGGCAGGCGACGGTAGTGTGCTGTCGGAAGAAGTCATTCGGGAAATACTCATGCAGGGAGACGGGAATGCGTGGCTCTTGCTCCATAAGCTCTTCACTGTATGTTGGCTTAGTGGTTTTTGCGCTTCCTTTGGGCTTTCTATTGTTGCGGCGGCGGTGTTTTCTTCCTTGTTCCACCTTTGGCTTTGCGGGTTGTGGTATTGGCTTCCTTGTCTTTTTGTAGGTCACCAAAGTCCACCCTTCTTCCTCATTGATAGGTGCGTCTTGGTCGCTTGCCCCCGGCGGTGGTTGCGCAGAAGGTGTCGTGTGACTTGAGCTTTGGCAAGAACGATCACGAGTCCTTTGGAGGGGAACGGGATCGAAGGATCCAAACATGATCGTAGTGGTATGAGTTGAGGCCGTGTCTTCTAGATCGAGTTCGATCCGCCCTTGTTGTGCCAACCTCATGATGAGCTCTTTGAGGATGAAGCATTTTCCGACGGGATGACCTACGATTCGATGATACTTGCAGTATTTCGGGTCGTTTACGAGGTGCATCTCCTCAGGGCGCTTGCATTCTGGCAGCTCAATCACCTCCTTTTCTAGCAAGTCGTCTAACATTGCTGCCATATCCGAGTCAGGAAAAGGGTATGTTTTTTGCTCCAGCTCCCTCAAGGTGTTTCTGTACCTATCTTGGGTGGGGAAAGGCTCGTCTCTTTTTATCTCCTTCGTTTTAATTTTGCAAGAGATCTTGACGGGTGTAGAGGAGGCTTTGACGGGTGTAGATGAGGCTTTGACGGGTGTAGATGAGGCTTTGACGGGCGCAGTGTTAATAGTGAAAGCTTCCTTGGCAGGCTTCTTCCCGTAATTGTCCACCTTCGGGACAAACGCCTTGTCTTTCTTGAAGTCGGAGATCGGCTCTTTCTTTCCATGGTGGGCTATGCTTAGCTCCATGTCGTGGGCGCGGGTGGCCAACTCCTAAAAGGTTCGTGGTTTGATGCCTTGGAGGATGTAGTGTAAACCCCATTGCATGCCCTGGACGCACATCTCAATCGAGGAGATCTCCGAAAGCCTGTCTTTGCAGTCGAGGCTAAGATTGCGCCATCGGTTTATGTAATCCACCACGGCTCGTCCCTCCATTGCTTGGCGCTTGTCAGCTCCAGCATACTCACGGTGCGGCGGGTGCTGTAGAAGCGGTTGAGGAATTCCTTCTCCAATTGCTCCCAGCTACTGATGGACTCAGGCTCCAAGTCCGTGTACCACTCAAAGGCATTACCCTTCAGCGAGCGTACAAACTGCTTGGCAAGGTGGTCTCCTTCCGTACCTGCATTGTTGCAAGTTTCCACGAAATGGGCCACGTGCTGTTTCGGGTTGCCTTTTCCATCGAACTGCATGAACTTTGGCGGCTGGTATCCCCTCGGCATCTTCAAGGCATCGATCCCCTTGGAATAAGGCTTTGAGTACAAAGCGGAGGTATAAGAGCTCCCTTCGTATTGTGCCTTGATGGTATTGGCGATCATCTCCTGCAGCTGCTGGATAGAGAGAGGTCCTAAGAGTGCCCCTGATTGGTCTGACTCCCTCTTTTCTTTGTCCTTCTCCACCTGGGGCTCCTCTTCTTCGTCAGATTCTTTCTTTATGCCAGAGCCGTCTCCTTCCTCATGATGTGCTCCCAATTTGAGTGCCGCAATCTGTAAGTCTTTCTCTTCCACGGTTCGGGTGAGTTTCGCGATCGCTTCATTCATCTGCGCCAGCTGCTCTTCAATCGAAGTCGCTCCAGTGGTCATGACCTGCATGGCTGTGCTGCTGTTAGAGTCAGCGTCGGAAAGCAGGGACTCAGAGTACTTTTTCGGACTCTCCTCCCTCGGCACCCTTAGCGAGGCTAGGGTGATCACAGGCTCCTGCCTCGGGTTTCCTTGTTTCTTTGGCAGAGTTGGTATAGGGGTGGAAGAGGCAGCAGAAAGAGCTTTTGCCTTGCTTCGAGTTATGATGCTTGAAACGTCACCACCTGCAATGAGGATGTTCTTGTTCTTTGCTTTGATTGCGGGAACGGATTGATCCTTTCTTGATGCCATTGCTTTTGGAGTATGCTTTGATTTTCTTTGAACGGAGGAAAGAGATGAGAGGTAGAGATTGTCCCACTGGGCGTGCCAAATTTGTAAACACGAATTTTTCCTGAAACGAAACGCGACAAGAACCAACGTGTACAAAGTGATATTTGTATTTGATGATTTTGGGTTACAATCTCTTTGAAAATTTGCCTCTGATTCTATCTCCGTAAGAACTTGATTTGGTGGTTTGATTGTTGATCCAAAGGGCCGTCGGGGCTTGATCTTTGGGATGAACAGTGGATGATTTCCTCAAGGGCCGTCGGGGCTTGATCTTGAAGGTTGAGGATGAATGGATCTTCGAAGGGCTTTTGGGCTTTTGGGCTTGATCTTCGAGGAATTATGAACGATGAACTGTTCTTTAAGGGCTTTTCGAGGCTTGATCTTGAAGGTGGATGAACGATGAACGATGAACGATGAACTGTTCTTCAAGGGCTTTTGAGGCTTGATCTTGAAGGTGGATGAGCGGATCTTCAAAGGCTTTGGGGCTTTGTGCTTTGAGGTGGATGAACGGATCTTCAAGGGCTTTTGAGGCTTGATCTTGAAGGTGGATGTGCGGATCTTCGAAGGGCTTTTGGCTTTTGGACTTGATCTTCGAGGAATGATGAACGATGAACTGTTCTTCAAGGGCTTTTTGAGGCTTTGTGCTTTGATGAAGAACGTGGTTGAACGGATCTTCGAGGGCTTTGGGGCTTGTGCTTTGATGAAGAACGTACAGAACTTCGAGGAGCCTTGGGGCTTGATCTTTGATGAAGAACGGACAGAACTTCGAGGAGCCTTGGGGCTTTGAACTTTGATGAAGAGCGGACAGAACTTCGAGGAGCCTTGGGGCTTGATCTTTGATGAAGAACGGACAGAACTTCGAGGAGCCTTGGGGCTTTGAACTTTGATGAAGAACGGACAGAACTTCGAGGAGCCTTGGGGCTTGATCTTTGATGAAGAACGGACAGAACTTCGAGGAGCCTTGGGGCTTTGAACTTTGATGAAGAACGGACAGAACTTCGAGGAGCCTTGGGGCTTTGAACTTTGATGAAGAACGGACAGAACTTCGTTGATTCTTCGGGATTTGCTTGAGAGCGTTTGGAGTTTCAGAGCTTCAACGCTTTTGTGTAATGTGAATTGGTGAATTGAAATGAATGAAATGGCTTCCTATTTATAGAATTCCAAAACTTGATTTTTGGGTTTTAATAATCAGATGAAATAAGTCACTTCTGCCAGGCGTTGACATGTGTCCTGTTTGATGACTTTTCTGAATTATTTTGATTTTTCGTTGATTCACATGCTATGTATAAAATTTATGTGATACATGAGCGTTGAAATTTTAATTTTTGGTCAACATTTATTTCACGAAATTTCGATGTCTACAAATATATCATTCAATTTCGATCGTAAATTTAACACCTTTACATAAGTGGATACCACAAATGAAAATGGTAATGCAAGAACCCAAAAAAAAAAACCAAAATAAGAGAAGGAAAAAAAAAACAAAAAACTACTTTGCGCGACGCAGGTTCTCTTAGGTCGCGCAAAGTGTTTTTAAAAAAAAAAAATTTATTATAAAACATTTTTCTCTTTTCATATTCAAATTTTTTTATACATAAACCCCACAATAATATATTTTTCTAACAAAAATCGACAATAATTCTTTTACATATATATCATTCAATTTCTTAAGTATAAGTACAAAATAAATAAATTAAAATTTACTTAGTAAATATATTTTTCTAACAAAAATCGACAATAATATATCATTCAATTTCGATCGTAAATTTAACACCTTTACATAAGTGGATACCACAAATGAAAAGGGTAATGCAAGAACCCAAAAAAAAAACCAAAATAAGAGAAGGAAAAAAAAAACAAAAAACTACTTTGCGCGACGCAGGTTCTCTTAGGTCGCGCAAAGTCTCTTTGCGCGACGTAGTACCGCGTCGCACAAAGTGTTTTAAAAAAAAAAAAATTATTATAAAACATTTTTCTCTTTTCATATTCAAATTTTTTTATACATAAACCCCACAATAATAAATTTTTCTAACAAAAATCGACAATAATTCTTTTACATATATATCATTCAATTTCTTAAGTATAAGTACAAAATAAATAAATTAAAATCTACTTAGTAAATATATTTTTCTAACAAAAATCGACAGTAATATATCATTCAATTTCGATCGTAAATTTAACACCTTTACATAAGTGGATACCACAAATGAAAAAGGTAATGCAAGAACCCTAAAAAAAAACCAAAATAAGAGAAGGAAAAAAAAAATAAAAACTACTTTGCGCGACGCAGGTTCTCTGACGTCGCGCAAAACAGCTTTGCGCGACCTAGGAGCACCTGCGTCGCGCAAAGTAGTTTTTTTTTTTTTTTTTTTTTTTATTTTTTTTTTAATCTTATGGTTTAGGAAATAAATAAATGTAAAGCTTCAACAAATAACAAGCATTCTCTCATCAAATTCAACTGATTCTATACCGTTATACAATAAACATTCAAAACAAATTATTGAAACTTTATATATATATAAGCCATCAAAAGTATTCAATTCACGTTTCTAAAGAAGAAAAAAATATTGAATTCTCAACAACTAATTTTTTTACATATATATTATTCAATTTCTTAAGTGTTATAAGTACAAAATAAATAAATTAAAATCTACTTAGTAAATATATATACCATTGAAGTTGATAGGATACGCATTGTACGAAGCTAATTTGAATGATCTAACCGTCAAACTTGTTTGTATACACTTCGAGATCGCATATGCAAAAATTCACAAAAAATAAACAAGTACATGGTATGATTTCCGGATGGTAATACAAAAACTGATTTCAACATATTCCTGTACAAGTTTATATTAGTCCTCATCCGAACTACAATAATAACTCTCGCTATCCTCACTACTATCATTTCCGGATTCCCATTCGTCTTCATCTTCGTTTGCCTCTTCCGGTGCGTTGTATTGAGGCAGATCACCAAGGTCAATTGATATTTCGAATTCGGGAACTCCAGGTACATCAAACGGTTCTTGGACAATATTAGCATTCCAAAGTGTTTCTTCACCAATTTCTATCGAAGATAATAACTGTTGGTCAGCAACGTTGTCGTCATCATCATCATGATCTTCTGGAATATCATATAGCCCTCTTCGATCAATCTTCTGAACAACTTTCCAACCATTGCCGGCTTTAGGGTCGTCTAGATAGAATATTTGTTTCGCCATAGTTGCCAAAATGTATGGGTCTTCATCGTACCAATGTCTCGTAGTGTTTACTGATAATAAACCATGGTCTCGCTTAACACTCGTTCGGTTATGTGGGTTTGTATCAAACCAAAGACACTTAAACAGTATCACTTGACACCTGTCTTTGTAAAGCAATTGTACTACACTAGTTAGTTTTCCATAAAAATCAATGTCTTCACTGTCGCCCGCACCCGAGACATGGACACCACTATTTTGAGTAGACAACTTGTCATCACGCGTTGCCCCTAAGAACTTGATCCCATTGACGTGACAACCTGAGAACAATTCAACGTGAAGCGGTCCTCTCGCCAAGTTATATAATTCTTCATCGTAATAGGGTGAATTCAATTCTTTCAACTTGTTCATCTAATATGACATATACAAAAAGTTAACCTGTTAGTGTAACCAATTTTAAAGACGGGCTTCGACAAGTTGGAAAATATGCTCAATTCAAACCACATACAACTTACATGTGTGTGAAACCACGAAGGAAACAAGTCACGATGCTTCTTGGCATACACTTCTGAAGGATGTTCCCGCTTCATCAACTGTTCATGCTCTTCAAGGTATGGCAAAGCCTCGTCACAATTGTTGAGTATGAACCAATGCGCTACCTCTATGTCCTTTTTGGTAAACGATTCGCCCTTTACAGCAACACCGAATGGTCGCGCAATTTGGGCAAAAACAGACAGTTTCTCTTTTCTGACACCACCGTCATTATTGCGTTAAGGCCGATTGAAAGTTGTCTCAACATCTTGAAGATACATTGCACAAAAAGTAAGTGACTCATATGCAACCCATGCCTCCACAAGTGATCCTTCGGGCTTTGCCCTGTTTTGGACACACTTTTTCAACTCACCAAGATATCTACACAAATAAAAGGTATGATACAAATTATTCAAAGCGTTTGTTGTATGTATATATATATATATATATGCGCTTAATTAAATACCTTTCTATTGGATACATCCATCGACAGTTCACTGGTCCGGCAAGCAATGCCTCATCTGGCAAGTGAATCATCACGTGAATCATACTTGTAAAGAAAGCTGGGGGAAATATTTGTTCGAACTTGCATAAGACGTTCACAATGTCTTCTTGCAATTGTTTAACATCCGACTTCCGCAAACACCTTGCAGTTAACTGCGAAAAAAATCTCGACAACAACACGATTGGTTTCACCACATCAAGAGGCAATAAATGTCGAATACCAACCGGAAGAAGGCGTTGGAGTATCACATGACAGTCATGACTCTTCATGTTTGAAAATTTACACCCCTTCACGTTCACGCAACGCGAGATATTGGAAGCATACCCATCTGGAAACTTTACAGAAGAAATAAAGTTGAAAAACTCTTTCTTCCCATTCGGCTTAACTGTAAAAAAAGGATGGCCTTTCTTTAATGTACCACCGACTTTCTTCATCCACAAGGACGACCTAATGCCCATTCGTTCCAAATCGAGCCGAGCTTCAACCGTGTCCTTTGTTTTTCCTTCAATGTCTAGAATTGTCCCGACCAAAGTATCAAACACATTTTTCTCAATATGCATAACATCGAGGTTGTGTCTCAATTTTAACTTTGACCAATACGGGAGCTCAAAGAACATACTCTTGTGCGTCCAGTTCAAATGTGTAGTTGGCCTGGCCTTACTGACCCCTTTGCCGAAATGACCAAATTCCAAATGGTTTAACTGATCCAAAATCTCATCTCCGGACCATTCTCTTGGTCTTGGCCGAGTCTCTTTTGTGCCGTGGAAGGCTCTATCATTCTGACGCCACTCATTGTCCCAAGGGAGCCATCTACGATGACCAAGATAACAAACTTTTCTTGCATCCCAAGACGATGTTACGTTCTCCTTGCATATTGGACATGCCAAATAACCCTTAGTCATCCACCCAGAAACCATTGCATACGCGGGAAAATCGTTAACTGTCCACATCACTGCCGCTCGCATGGTGAACATTTGCCCAGTATACTTATCGTATGTACGAACACCGTTTTCCCATAAATCTTTTAGCTCATCAACCAACGGCCGCAAATAAACATCAATGGACTTTCCTGGATCTTCGGTAATTAATAGAGTCAACATCATGTATTCTTTTTTCATGCACTTCCAAGGCGGCAGATTATAAGGAAACACGATGACCGGCCAAGTGCTGTGGATTTGGTTTAAAGCCCCAAACGGATTAAATCCGTCAGTGGCAAGTCCCAATCTGACGTTGCGCGGGTCAGCTGCAAAATCAGGGTACATCCGATCGAATTCTTTCCATGCCTCTGCATCTGCAGGATGCCTCATAACATCATCATTTACCCGTCCTTCTTTATGCCATCTCATGTCGCTTGCGGTATGCATCGACATGTACAATCGCTGCAACCTAGGCTTCAATGGAAGATAACGCATTACTTTTTGTGGAATCTTGGTCTTTCTATGTTCTGATGTCATTTTAAACCTCGGCTCATTGCAGACAGGGCATTTATCCAACTGTTTGTTCTCATTATAGAACAATATACAATTATTTACACATGCGTGAATTTTTTCATACCCCAGTCCGAGACCCTTCAACATTTTTTGGGCATTTTTATGATCTTCAGGTAAACAATTCTCCTTTGGAAGCATCTTCTTGATAACTCCCAAAAAGTAATCAAAACACTTGTTTGACAAACGAAACTTGATCTTGCCATGCATCAACTCCACCATTGCTGTGAGCACCGAAAAGTTCTCGCAACCCGGATATAATTCTTGCTTGGCATTTTTCAATAGTTTTTCATAGTTTTTGAATGCCTCACTGTCCATGGTTGGACGACTATCATCTCCCCCTTCCTGATTGGTGTTGCTCGAGGCGTATGGATAAACGTCATTTACAATATTCAAAACTTGTTCATTAGGCTCCACATTAGATTCAACGGTCTCCACTTGTGTCACGTATGAAGATGAAGCTTGGTCTAATCGTTCTCCATGATGATACCAAGTAGTATAGGTCTCAACCATCCCATGTCTTACTAAATGAAATCGAATATTCTCGAATGTCTCCCACATTGAGTTGTTACACCTCCTACACGGACATCGGATATGAGTTGAACCTACCTTGTGTCTACTTGCAAATGCAATGAACTCATCTATTCCATCCAAGAACTCAACATCACATCTATTATGATTATGTATCCACTGTCTGTCCATTTTGTCTGCAATCCCAATAAAAGTACAAGAATTAGAATAAATTCAACTATTGTCTTGTCACCTTATTCCTCCGGTCAGGGCCCTATCCCATTCAGGAATGCATAGTTATGTGTCGTAATTTACGATTCCAATGGGTTAAATTTCGACGTGGGCTAATTTCGGCAGCATCTCCTTACAGTTCTTCAAGTGCACGACGTAGATACATAATATCCACCGTGCACTCAAAGAACATCAGGAAATGTTACCAAAATTCCCACTATCGAAACCTAATCCGTGAACCGCAAACTACAACACATAACTATGCATTCCCAAACTGTCCAAAAAATGGGATAATTCAAGAATTAATTGGACCGCAGTCATGCTTTCGCATCCATGCACGAAATCCAACTAATTCTCAAATGGGAAACTAAGCTTTTATTGAACAAAAAAAAAAATGTACGAAGTTAAGTAATATTAACTTCGTGCAACACAAAATAATTTTGTACATGATGTACAAACATATGTGCATACAAATAAACTAAATCACAATAATCACTAAAACTAAATCACAATAATCAAAACAATTATGTGTGTGTGTGTGTGTGTATGTGTAATCAAAATAATTATGTGTGTGTGAGTGTGGATGTGTGTGTGTGTGTGTGTGTGTGTGTGTGTGTGTCAATAATCAAAATAATTATGTGTGTGTGTGTGTAATCAAAATAATTATGTGTGTACGTGTAATCAAAATAATTATGTGTGTGTGTGTGTCCCTTATTTTCTTGGCAAACAAACACATCTTAGAAATAGGATAAATCTAAAAATAAGGTAAAATTAAATTAAAAAAAGGGTGAAATTTGACTCACTTTGATATCCAAGGATTTATGGAGATGACGTGAACGTGAGAAGGACCTCACGGAGCTTTAGATCAGGGATTGGAGAAGGTTTTGAAGAGAGATGGAGGATGGAGGCAGCTACTGCAACTGGGTTTGCAGTTTCTGCCTCCCAATCTGATTATGTAGAGCAGAAAAAAGCGTTGACTTTGCGCGACGAAGGTGGCGTCGCGCAAAGCTTCTTTGCGCGACGTATGTAATTGTGCGTCGCGCAAAGGTGGAAAAAGCGGTAAAATAGTCTTTGTTTGGCGCCAAAACTTTGCGCGACGAGGCCTTGCGTCGCGCAAAGTACCTTTGCGCGACGTAGGAAAAGTTACGTCGCGCAAAGTGTCTTTGCGCGACGCAGGACCTCGTCGCGCAAAGTGACGTCGCGCAAAGTCACTTTGCGCGACGTTTGCTGTTTTGGGTCGCGCAAACCATGTTTGCGCGACGAAATTTAGTCCGTCGCGCAAGATTCCGTCGCGCAAACAGGTTTTTCTACTAGTGCGTCTACCTTTATAGATATCGTAGTTTGTTGTGGAGTACTGTATATGCATGCATGGCTTGCATTGAGTAACATAAGCCCTAGCCCTAACGGTAAACCCTAAATACAAAGATGAGAGACTTTAAATATTTCATGCTTTTGCATCAAAGTATACCAAAATTTCTTTTCAAATGTACATATACTATCTTTTATGGATCGAAAAAGTTGCAGGTACAAATGTATCTTTTATGTGTGATGCTCCAAAATCTGCTTTCTTACAAAATCTAATCCTCAGCACATATGGTTCATATGTTTCCACTCGACTCTTTTAAAATGAAATATCAAACAAATGAACATCATAAAATTCAGATGCATGTATAGCTGAAAGATATTGTACTCTCGGTCTTTCAACAATATTTGTAATTTACTGGCAGAAATTGATTATTTATTTATTTTTTCGGAGGACAAAATCTGCATCCTGAGTAAATGATTGAAAAGGAAATACATTTTTATAGTTTTGCTCCATTGTTATTCATTTCATTCCCTCGCTCAACAAAATGATAAAAGATATTAATGCATGACCAATAATAATTCATGCAGTCAACAATCTGATAGCCCAAAATTATTCCCAAATTATTGGATATATAGACCAAGTGGATGTGGACAATTATAGCGTTTTATTCGATTATATTGAAAAGGACCATGTTCGTTACGAGAATTTATCATTTATAGTCAAAATTTAACTTTTAAATTGAAAAATATTATCATTATCATTTATAATCAAAACCTCAGGTCAATTTATCGAAGTACCCTCAAAACAGAAAACAAAACACCAAGAAAAATTTCTTTATGTCCTTTCTTCTTTGTTCTTTTTTCATTTTAATGGTTTAAGGTAGAAAGAAGAGCATGATGAAATTAAACATTTCATGAAGATGTATTTATTCTGATGGAAATTAAGTCATTCAAATTATCAATTTCATTCCTTATTAATTTACATTCATGAAGATGTATTTATTCTGATGGAAATTAAGTCATTCAAATTATCAATTTCATTCCTTATTAATTTACATGCCTACAATCCAGATGATGATGAAAATTTCACATAACTACAACTTTTGAATAACTTGTGTCATAATTAATTGGTATTTTTTTTATAAATTTTTTAGAACTATAACTTCTGCATATTTTTTAAGAGTATTATGCAAGTATTCATTTTGATGAAAATTGCGATTATATGATCTCATGATTCTGCACATGAGCTCTTAAACAGAGGGTTGCCCCAATTAGGCATTTAATTATGTGATAAAAATCGAGCATAATACGCACAACCAGTGAAGTAATTTTAATATGGATATGTAAAAGATGAAAAGAAAAAGCTGGAGACGGAGGAAGGTTTTTGCAGCATCACTCCAGAAAAGTGTGTTGGAAGATGAGAATATTTTGAATCAATTTTATGGTGATTGGCTTCTGACGTGAAGAGAATCATATATATGACGACTCAAATCCAAAGTCAATGCAAGTTGTTGATGCTGCTTTTGGATCTCAATATGGAAGCAATGATACTGGAGAACTAATTAGTTTTGAGGGTAGCTGGGTCTATTTAAGTGAATTTTTAGTTGTATTTTGTTGGGTTTTGTATTATTCCTCTCAAAGATGTCGATTCCAACTTGAAATGTAAATGTAAACTAAAATATAAATTAGCTTCTGTACGTGATAAACATTTCAGACTCAACGTGATTCACAACTAACATTATCGATATCTTAATTTAATCATTCATTAATAGATGTAGGATTTATCACAAAAGCTTCAGCAATATTAGAAGATAAATTGTATATTACTTTGTTATGTATCATTCCTGATGTGAGACTCTATTCTCCAACACACCCCCTCATGAGTGATCCCACATATGGTCACACAGGAAGCCAATTCCCACATTTGAAACTGGTTGATTTATTGGGCCAGAGTTACCACAAATTTTCGAGGACCCGGTTTCATTAACCAGAGCCAACACATATTTTTGAAGGTCCAAGTATTCATTTGATACCCTTAAGCTGGAGCTAGCACAACTTTTTGAAATCTCAACTTAAGGAAGCCAATTCAAGCTCAAGAAATTGAACTCAAGTCGTGTCGGAAGAATAACATACTCTGATACCATGATAAACTTTTTAGGCCCAACATAACTATCAACTAAGATCACCAATATTGTCCCTAACTTAACCACTTATTACTAGGTGTTGAGTTTTATCACAAAATATATAGTTCAATAATATGAGAATCGAACCATATAAGTTATATATTATGTTGTTATCTCTTTGATTTGCAACTCTATTTTTCCACTACAATACTGCTGCACACCAAAACTTTAACAACAGCGTAGTAAACAAAAATAATGCTAATTCCTGTTAGGAGATACATAGTTAAGGAATATTGTTAGCTTTGTATTAACTGACAAGTGTCATTAGGAGATTGGTTGTGTTATAATCTAGAGTAATTACTGTGAGAATTTATACTGTAAGGAAATACTTTGTACAATTCAACAAGTGAAATGAAAAGTCTTCTCCTTCAAGATTCTCCTCCTTTTCTCTGAATATTTTCCCGCTCATTTCTTCTGAGTTCTTTCTGTTAACATGGTATCATCGCCGATCAAAGGCTTGCACCGTTGATTGCGATCCTCCTGCTTCCGCCGTGCTTGGTTGGTGATTGTTCTTTTTGCTTGCCGTTGTTTGTTGATTACGATAGTCGGTGATTTCGTCGGTGGTTTTCGTCGGTGTTTTTCGTCGGAAGTGTTCGTCGGCAATTCTCTCTTGGTTTTTTGTGGTTGTTGTTCGTCGTTTGCTCTTCGTACACACAGAGGTGATATCTTTTCTTCTCTGTTACTGCCGATTTGTTGTGTAATCGCAGATCTGTCAAATCTGCGGTGATGTATAAACCCTAATTTTTGGGGCTTTTTCGTCTGCGTTGTGATTTGATCTTCTGCCTTATCTTACTTGTTGTTTTGGAGTGGTGATTTCGATACCTATCTGTTCACTTTGTGAATTACTTCGCATTGAAGCAATTGTCGGTTTAGTCATCATGGTTACTTCTGCTCAGTTAGCCCTTACACAGTCGCCAATTTCCTCTTTGATTCCTAGTGTTAGCAATACTGTTACTGTTAAACTTGATGATTCGAATTATGTTACGTGGAATTTTCAAATGGAGTTATTACTTGATGGCAATGGAATTCGTGGATTTGTTGATGGTTCCATTCCGTGTCCACCAAAGTTTAATGAGTCTGACTCTGAAGGAGAGATTGTTGACGATATACCTGTGGTGTCTGATGCTTATAAAGTATGGACAATTCATGATAAAGCTTTGATGGCACTTCTTACTGCGACCTTGTCTACTGCTGCACTCTCTTGTGTCATTGGTTGTCAGACTTCTAAAGAGATTTGGACTAATCTTCGTGCCCGCTTTGCTAATTTGACAAGAACCAGTGTTGTGCAACTGAAGATTGATTTGCAGAATATAAAGAAAGGACCTGAGTCTATTGATGATTATCTTAGAAGGATTAAAGATGCTCGAGATCATTTGGCTGCTGCTGGTGTTGTTATGTCTGATGAAGATGTTGTTATTGTTGCCCTTAGAGGACTTCCACCTGAATACAACACTATTAAAGCTGTCATTCGTGGCAGAGAAAGTCTTGTCTCATTGACAGAATTACGGTTCCAACTTAAAGCTGAAGAGTCAACATTGGATGAAACAGCAAAACAGGTTCCTCTTATGTCTGCCATGTTAGCTCAATCCTCCGGTTCTATGTTTGATGCTAGCAGTTCTTCTGGTCCTAAGCTTGGCAACTCAAATCAAGGCTCCAACTTTGCATGCTTTGCACCTGGTCCTTCTGTTCAGTCGTTTCCATCGTTACAACAATTTCAGATGCCACAGATGCCACAGATGCCTCAGATGCCATAGATGTCACAGATGTTCCCTCCAGGACCATTTGCTTTCGTATCCCAACAAGGATCTGGCACCTATAACAATTTCAGGGGAAATAACTACAAAGGGAAAGGAAAAGGCAAGAAATTTTTCTCGAGCCATCAATCTCAATTTTCTCCCTCGAATTCCTACAGTGCCAATCCTTATTCTGGGCCACAAGGGTCTTCCTCTCCGGTCTTTAATCCACTGCAAGTTTGTCAAATCTGCGATAGAAAAGGACATTCTGCACTTACCTGTTTTCAGCATGGATGTCAGATATGCCATAGAGTTGGTCATACTGCTGCTACATGCTTTGACAGAAGTGGTTCCTCTTCTGTTCAATTTCAGTCTCCACAGGGCTATTCATCACAGGGTCATTCACCTCTAGGTTATTCTCCACAGGGTTATTCCAGCTCTCCACCATCAATGGCTTCCTCACTACCTCAATCTGGCTCTCCACTGCACTATTATTCTTCTGTCCCTCTTCAGTCTCAAGTGCCATTTTCAGGGGGTGGGGTGTCTCCGTCTCAGTCTCATGTTGCTATGAATGTGCGCTCCTCTGTGTCACCTTCAGCACCACAACAAGAGTTCTGGCTGTTGGACTCTGGGGCTACCAATCATATGACATCGGATCTGTCTAATCTTCAGATGGCTACTCCGTATTCCTCTCTCGAGAAGGTCACTGGTGCTAATGGTGAAGGTTTGGATATTACACATATTGGCAGTTCGACCCTTCATACTCCTTCTCACAATTTCAAACTTAATTCAGTTCTTCATGTTCCCCAATTGTCCCAACATTTATTATCTATGCATCAACTGTGCAAAGATAATAATTGTAGGTGTATTATTGATGAGTTTTCTATCTGTCTACAGGACAAGGTCACTCAGCAGCTTCTCTATCAAGGACTGAGCAGTAATGCAGTGTATCCTCTACCTATGACCAAATCTTTACACCAAACTCCAGCAGCGTATATAGGTCAAAAAGTGTCATCTGGTCTATGGCATTCTAGGTTGGGTCATCCAACTAATTCTGTTGTGCAACTTGCACTTAGTAAGTCATCCATTCCTGTCAATTGTAACTCATCACCTCACATATGTAAATCTTGCTTGCATGGCAAGTTTACTCATTTACCCTTTCCTTCCCATGCTTCAAACTCTGTAATACCATTTGAAGTCATTCACACAGATGTATGGGGTCCCTCTCCTACTCTGTCCATAGAAGGGTATCGGTATTATGTGTCTTTCATTGATGAGTGTACTCGATATACTTGGATTTTCCCATTAATGAATAAAGCTGCTGTGTTTGGAGTATTTGTGCAGTTTCATGCCTTTGTTTTCAATCAATTTAATGCTTCTATTAAAACTTTGCAAAGTGATGGTGGTGGAGAGTACACTGGTCAGTTGTTTCAGAATTTTCTTCAAACTAATGGCATTATTCATCAAAGGTCTTGTCCCTATACACCAGCACAAAATGGCTTAGTTGAACGAAAAAACAGACATGTAGTTGAAACTGCTCTTACCCTCCTTCATCAAGCCTCTTTGTCCTCTGTTTTTTGGTATCACAGTTGTGCCACTGCCACCTACTTAATCAATAGGATGCCTACTTCTGTTTTAGGCATGCAGTCACCCTTTGAGGCGTTATATCACTCTCCACCTAAGTTAGACCATTTGAGGGTATTCGGGTGTGCCTGCTATCCGTCTATGAAACCTTATAGGTCCAACAAACTTGAGTCAAAAACCACTGAATGTATTTTCTTGGGGTATGCATCTCAGTACAAAGGGTATATTTGCTATTCTCTTTCTGGTCATAAGTTGATAGTCTCAAGAAATGTCTTATTTGATGAAGACAGTTTTCCAGGTCTCCCACCACACAGTAATCCTTCAGTCTCTAAATCCTCTGTTGCTTCTCCTATAGTTCATCCTAATACATTCACTTCTCCAGTTATACCTATACCCCTGCCTCAAGTATTTGGGTCTCATTCCACTGCAACCTCTCCGCTTACTCGGTCTCAGTCCTTGCTCAATGGTGATCTTGTCCCTTCTACCACAAGTACAACTACTTCATTCAGACCAACCTCTGCGACTCCAACGGATATTGATCTACATCCGTCTACTGTCACTTCTCAAGCTTCTGATCTGCAACTTGTGCATCTTGCATCTTCCAATTCTCATCCTATGCAGACACGTTCAAAGTCGGGCATTTTTAAGAAGAAGACAGCTTTTAAAGCTCAGGTTCAGAGTGATAGTCTCACAGAACCCCAATCCTTTCGTGTTGCTTCTAAATCTCATGAGTGGCAACAGGCTATGAATGAAGAAATGACAGCTCTCATTCAACAGCACACTTGGAATCTGGTTCCCCTTCCACCACATAAAAATCTAGTCGGTTGCAAATGGATTTATAAGGTCAAGAGACACCCTGATGGTTCTGTGGCCAGGTATAAGGCTAGACTTGTTGCCAAAGGGTTCTCTCAAGCTGCAGGTTTGGATTACTATGAGACTTTTAGCCCAGTAGTTAAACCTGCCACAGTTCGATTAATATTGTCCTTGGCTGCTACTCATGGTTGGAAATTAAAACAATTGGATGTTAAAAATGCGTTTTTGCATGGTGTTTTGGATGAAGAAGTATATATGAGTCAACCACAGGGTTTTGTTGATACAGATCACCCAGAGTTAGTTTGCAAACTTCAAAAGTCTCTTTATGGTTTGAAACAAGCCCCACGGGCTTGGAATGACAGATTTACTAAGTTTCTCGTAACTTTGGGATTCAAATCTTCTTATGCAGATTCTTCTTTGTTTATCAAACATGATGGGAGTTCTATGGTTGTGTTGTTACTTTATGTGGACGATATTATACTCATTGGTGATAGTGACAGTGCTGTTCACTCTGTGGTTCAACACTTAACTACAGAATTTGATATGAAGGACTTGGGCCTTCTACATTATTTCCTTGGTTTGGAGATTGAGTACCAATCACAAGGTCTGTTTGTTCATCAGTCCAAGTATGTGAAAGACTTACTCCACAAAACAGCCATGACTGATTGTAAGCCCTGTGTCACTCCTTGTCACCCCAATCACAAGTTGTTGAATCATAGCAGTCCTTCTTATGCAGATCCGAAAGCCTATCGAAGTATTGTTGGTGGGTTACAGTACTTAACTTTTACTAGGCCTGATATTGCCTATTCTGTTAATCAAGTTTGTTAGTTTATGCAAACACCGTTGGAATCCCATTTTGCTGCAGTCAAGAGGATTTTACGATATCTAAAGGGCACTATAGGTTGGGGGTTATGTTTCAGACCTGTTTCTTTGGATCTGAAAGCCTATACGGATGCCGATTGGGCTGGTGATCCTATTGATCGGAGATCTACAACAGGTTTTGTCATCTTTCTTGGACACAATCCGATTTCTTGGAGTTCTAAAAAACAGCACACTGTTAGTAGATCTTCCACTGAAGCAGAATATCGGGCAATGGCCACCACAACTGCAGAAGTGGTTTGGCTACAACAACTACTCAAGGATCTTCATATTTCTGGTTCTCTTGCACCTGTTCTTCACTGTGATAACATCTCCGCTATGGCTCTTGCCACAAATCCAGTTTTACACTCTAAAGCAAAGCACATTGAGATTGATTGTCACTTTGTGAGAGAAAGAGTTCAACAAGGCACAATTACCTTGCAGTTTGTTGCTTCTGAGCATCAGTATGCCGATATCTTCACCAAAGGGTTATGTTCTTCTTTGTTCAATGATCATTGTTCCAATCTTATGTTAGGACATTCCCAACATAAGCTTGAGGGGGAATGTTAGGAGATACATAGTTAAGGAATATTGTTAGCTTTGTATTAACTGACAAGTGTCATTAGGAGATTGGTTGTGTTATAATCTAGAGTAATTACTGTGAGTATTTATACTGTAAGGAAATACTTTGTACAATTCAACAAGTGAAATGAAAAGTCTTCTCCTTCAAGATTCTCCTCCTTTTCTCTGAATATTTTCCCGCTCATTTCTTCTGAGTTCTTTCTGTTAACAATTCCTTCACATTAACAACATCTTAGACTAGGTTTAAGCTAACCCTACCCTATCCATTCAATCATGTTTCCGATGAATGTTCAGATCTCTCCCTGCTCGATTTCATATTTGGTAGATGAGGAATTTATTTCTGTAGCTCTACCATTCATTCCTCTGACAATCTGAGCACCTTATCTCTGTTTTTCATTAGAACATGAAATCTTAGAACTCTGTTCTTTCTAGTGAATTTTTTTTTTTTTAAATAGTTTTGTTATAGTATCTATAACAGCCTCCGGTTTAGGTGGACAACCCGGCAAATAGATATTCATAAGATTAGCTTATCAACTACCCGAACTGTATTATAAGAATCGGTACTTAACATCCACTGTAATTGTGCATGCTCCCATACACAAGGATCTATCTCCAGTGACACAAGGATCTATCTTCGTATCTTTGAATTAAAATGGCTTTGGGTTAACTTGGTACTTTTATGAGTTCAAATAAGCTTAACCTAAATAACATCCATTGGCATTTTAAAATATAAAATAATGTCTTTGAACGATAAAAATATTTAAAATAAGATACTATCATAGTGTAGTGATATTAAAATATTGTAAAATCATATAAAATCCGAAAATATTAAAATGTAGTGATATTAAAATAATGTCTTTTAACTTAGTACTTTTTTTTTAATTCATAATATTTTTACGGTAAATTAACGTCATTAAAATGAAGAGTTTTCTCCTTCTCAGTGAATAGGAAAGTATCGTCCAAACCTTACTATTGTATTATTTTAGAAGACTTTAATTGGGTTAGTGTGAGAGAAAAGAAAAGTATTTGGTCAAATTTTCTGAAATTAAATTCCAAAAGCCAACTCAAGGAGAAATTTTTAGTTGTAACGGGAACACGGATGGTACACTACGTGTTTTTATGCAAGTGGTGGAAAATTTTAATTTTTAAGTTATTAACCTTTTAACACACATATAACCCATCATTTATATAAAGATATATAGTGTACCACCTCGTGTGACGGTCACATTAAAAAATCTCTCTAAGAGCAACTCCACCCGTTGCTCTTGCTCGGAGGACAGTGGAGCACAAGGGGCCTGAGGGCCGGTGGAGGTTGGTCCACCCGTTGGGAGCCCAAGCTCAGGTGGGAGCCCGAGCAGGGAGGGAGTCAGGAATTCACGGGCCTGTGGCCCGAGGCCCTTCGATTTTTTTATTTTTTTTCTGTCAGGCGCGTGCCCCTCACTCGTGAGTGGGGGCGCGTCGCCCGACCAAAAGTCAGAAAAAAGAAAGTTGCGGCAGGGTCTGTCAGTTACCGTTGGGAAGCCACGTGGCTTCCCACGGTCCGTTCGATCAAATTCCCTTTAAATAACAGCCGTCCGATCCCAATTTAAAAATCTGATTTGAAATTAAAAAAAAAAGAAAAAACAGTTTAATAATTAAGAAAAGTTACCGTTGTGACACGTGGCACAATCTGGAGTGTTGGAATTCAATTTTTTTTAAATCCAACGGCAGAGATTAATTATTTGATTAAAATTATAAAAAAAAAATCCGAAAAAAATTGTAAAAATTATGCAAAAAATTCTGAAATAATTTGTAAAAAATTCTTTTTACTTTTCTATAAATACCACTTCTTCTCCATCTACCTTACACCACAATTTCATATTTTCTCAACTACTTTCAATCAAATTCCTATCTTTCTCTCAAAGTTTCAATCCAATTTTTTTCCACAAAATGACTATTGATGCAGGTACAAATTGGTCGCTTCTTGAAGATGTTGCGTTGTGCACTAGCTGGTATGAAGTTACTCATAATTCCCTTACGGGTAATGAGATGCATTTGCGAGAAATGTGGAGTTTCATACATACCAAATTTCTTGAGCAAATCGGTGGGACAAGAACCAAAGAATCGGTGGCCAGTCGTTGGAAATTACTTAGCCATTCATTTAGTACGTGGAGAGACGCCTTGGCACAAGCTAGTAGTAATCTTCGAAGTGGGGAAAAATATGCGGATGAGGTAAGAATATATTATAATCATTTGTTTGTATTATTATTTGTGACCTAATAATTTCATTATTATCATTTGTTTGTATTATTTATTTGTTACCTAATAATTTCATTATTATTATTTGTTTGTAATATTTATTTGTTACCTAATAATTTCATTATTATTATTTGTTTGTATTATTTATTTGTTACGTAATAATTTCATTATTATTATTTGTTTGTATTATTTATTTGCTACCTAATAATTTCATTATTATTATTTGTTTGTAATATTTATTTGTTACCTAATAATTTCATTATTATTATTTGTTTGTATTATTTATTTGTTACCTAATAATTTCATTATTATTATTTGTTTGTATTATTTATTTGCTACCTAATAATTTCATTATTATTATTTGTTTGTATTATTTATTTATTTGTTACCTAATAATTTCATTATTATTATTCATTTGTAGCAACTTCAAGCACAAGCATGGTATGCTGCCAAAATCAAAGCAAAACAAAAATCATTCAAGCGGTGGGAATGTTGGAATATTGTTAAAGATGCTCCTAAATTCAAAGTTGTGCCTGTTGGTCCAGAAGTATACATGAACAACACCCCTCTACACAGCACCCCTCTACACTCTACACCCGATCATGGCTCCCATGTTGATGAAGAAGATAGAGAAGAAGTTCCTGAAACGCCGATTCCTGAACAAGCGTCGGGGTCGACCCGTTATCCAATTAGGCCTCAAGGTAAGAAGGCTTCAAAGAGGAAAGGGAGTGCTTCCAAGAATGATTATGGAAAGTACATGCAAGAACTTGGTCGTCAAGGTGAATTGACGTTGGCACGGGAATTGGCGAAATATGAGGCTGATAAGGCTAGAGATGAGGCAAAAGCTGCAGCTATTCAACAAGCATTTCAAGCTGAACAGAGGAAAAGAGAGCTACTTAGGCAAGAAAGGGAGTTGGTTAGAGAAGAAAGAATGGCACAACGAGATCGTGACATTATGAACACGCCTTTAGAAGGGATGTCTCTAGATTCTAAATATTTTTGGCGGTCGGAGAAGAAGGATGTGGTGCAAAGGAGGCGTGCAAGAGAAGCGAGATTAAGAGGAGATGGTCCTAGCACAACAAATTGGTTAAGTGATGATGAATAGGGTACTTTTTTGTAATCGGAGCCCATAATTTTTCAATCACTATGGGTTGTAATTTATTATTTATGTTGTTTCCAATTTATTGAAGTTAGTACTTTATTTAAAGTGAGAGTACATTTATTTAATTTCGTAATATATTTATACTAATAATAGAATTAAAAAACACACCAAATGGAATTAAAAAACACACCAAATGAAATTACATAAACACACCAAATGAAATACACCAAATGAAATTACATAAACACACCAAATAAAATTAAATAAACACACCAAATACAAACAACTAAACACACCAAATACAAACAAATAAACACACCAAATACAAACAAACATACTAAATAAACTTAAGTATCTTCAGCTTGTTTCAATGCCCACTGGTGCTCTATCAAGTCAATTTGCCGAGCATTGTGCATAGATGACCTTTGAAGTGCAGTATATCGTGCAATGACCCTTTCATTGTAACGTCCATCCCCTAATGGCTCGTGTTGCACGGGTTCTTCGGTGGCATCATGCGCACAATATATCCGTGTTCTTGAATTGTTCATCATGTCTGGCTCTGGCTCATATTCATCAACCGCATCATAATCGTACTCATCTTCCACAATCATGTTGTGAAGAATGATGCACGTCATCATGATGGATCGAAGTGACTCTACATCGAACATTCTGGCAGCACCCCTGACGATCGCCCAACGAGCTTGGAGGATACCAAAACAACGCTCCACATCCTTCCTGCACCCCTCTTGACAGCTTGCAAAGTGTTTTTCCTTTGCACTTCGCGGACGTGGCACTGTTTTGACAAATGTTTCCCACCGTGGGTAAATGCCGTCAGCTAGGTAGTATGCCCTGTCGTACCTACGTCCGTTGACGACGTACGTGACTTTTGGTGCCTTTCCTTGCAGGACGTCGTTGAACACTGGGGATTGGGCAAGGACGTTGAGATCATTTTGAGCCCCCGGAACCCCAAAAAAGGCGTGCCATATCCATGTATCAAAAGATGCCACTGCCTCCAAAATGATAGATTTTGCTCATTTTCTGTCCCCATATGCGCCCTGCCATGCACTTGGACAGTTTTTCCACATCCAGTGCATACAATCGATGCTTCCTATCATCCCAGGAAAACCTCGCATCTCGCCCTTCTTCAGAAGCCTTTGCAAGTCCTCGTCAGTAGGTTTTCGGAGGTACTCTGCGGTGTACAAAGATTCGACTGCTCCGCAAAACCTCATCAGGGCCTCAAGAATGGTTGATTTCCCCATCCTCGCTATCTCATCCACTTGGTCTGCAGATGCTCCATACGCAAGCATCCGCAACGCAGCAGTGATTTTTTGCTCAGGCAGGAGACCCATAGCACCACAACAATCCTTTTTTTGAACAAAGTAAGAATCATGGTTGCAAACATCAGTCATGATTCTGTTGAACAAATGTCGTTCCATTCTAAAACGACGTCTGAAGTACGTATCAGGAAATGTCGTTCCATTCTATAATGAGATAGAGATGTTGAGAAAATTGGTGTGAGATTTGTGAGGATGAAGGGTGGATTATATGGACGATTCAGAAACGATTGGATTGTAGATAGGGCCACGTGGCATGCCGTCATTCGTTAAAAATCTGATCGAAATCTATCCTCAAAGATTCTGAAAAGATAACGACACGTGGCACGATCGTATTGGATAAAAATCTTATCGAAATCGATCTCCAATAATTATCTTTTCGGATAAATGACACGTGGCGCAATTTCGAACGAGTTAAAATCTGATCGAAATCTATCGTCAAAGATTCTGAAAAGATAACGACACGTGGCACGATCGTATTGGATAAAAATCTTATCGAAATCCTTCGCTAAATAATTTTTTTTTTTTGATAAAATGACACGTGGCGCAACGAGAACGATTTAAAAATTCTTATCCGAATTTACAAATAATTTTATTTTGTATTATTTAAACAAACAAAAAAAACTAATATTTTAATTGCCTATTGCCTAGGGGGAAGGGCTCCATGGGTGGAGATGCAAATGGCAGTTACTATTCATTACTGGTAGTTACTATTCATTTAAGGCAGTTACTGTTCATTAGGGTGGATTGCATAATAGATTGCCTGGGGGAAAGGCTCAATGGGTGGAGTTGCTCTAAGAATGAGTCTTCCACTGGCAACTGGCAAGAGCAAAAGGCAGTGGTGGTTTGTCTTGTGGTTCTCATTCACTCAAATCGTCAAATTGGCAGGTTTCTGTTGGGTCCTACGTTTCCACGGCCTTCTTGTCAATGTATGTGCCCCGACAACACTGTAATCCATAAAACGACAAGGCTTTTGATTGGCGTCGGATCAGCCACGTGGCATGAATCAAAATCGTCATTTATGCTATGAGCCTATGTAGCCAGTTGTCAATTTTGTGGAAGTGCCAACTAGCTTTAGTAAGTTGTCATAAGAGTATTACAAAGCATTCTGGAAGGATAATATTATAGAGACTAAATTTGCATAAAAAATTTGTAAAATAAATAATATAAAAGTTGATGATTGAATTATTATTTAAACATTGATAAACGTGCTCATTTTTTATTGGTGACACATAATTTAGTTTGCAAATTTTATCAACAAATTTAGTCTCTCTAACGTTACTCTTCTTCGTACGAGTCTTAAAGAAAACTTAAAACGATACGGTACGGTCCAACTATAATGTTTCGTCCTAATCAATAGTATGAGTTTTATATAAAATATCACTGATTCAAATCTATTAATTTTTTGTTGCAAAATTTGAAAGTTAATTTTCTGAAGCACTCAGGGCAAATATGTCTAAGGCCTCGTTGTGTATGTAAAGGGTGCTGAATACCTTTCATTTTTCTCTATCAAATTAACCATGCCACCCAAGATGAATATGAAAAATCAGTTAACTGAAACTATTCGTGTTGAGTTGTGCAAAATGAAAGCATCAAACCCCAACTATAAGAAAAAAATATTATAAGAGAGCATCAAACCCAACTTAAGAAAAAAATTATAATTATGTGGGGTGTGTTTCCTTAAGATGGGACCAAGAAAAATTACAACTTATTATAATGCTGAATTTATTCTTATACATAACTGATCTCAAGTTGCGACCGAAATTTTTTATGACTTCGAGAAAGTTATTTCTTTATAAACTATTATTTTAAAAAGTTCAATGTTATTTAAGACCATCTCCAATGGTGGGCTAAAAGCCAAATTACCCCTCAAAATTTCCCTCCAAACTCACTCCAACCCAAGGGGAAAATTTGGGCTAAATGCTAAATGCTAAACCAAGGCCAAATTCCCCCCAAAATTTAGCCCATAAATCGGTGTGGGCTCCACCAAACCGAGTGAAAATATTTATCATAATTTAAATTTTTTTAGATTAAAATGTTCATAAAATTAATTTACGATAGTCTACATAAGTTTATTCTTTAATAATCCCGGGCTAAAATTTTAGGCTATAACGGTTGGAGCAGAAAAACTGTTTCTGGGCTAAAAGCTAAATTTTCCGGGCTAAAATATTTAGCTTTTAGCCCAACCATTGAAGATGGTCTAAGGGAAAAGGATGACCAGATTCGGATTCTTGCTGTGAATGTTTAAAAGTTATCTACCAGTTAAGCCAAAACTCATCACAATTATATGATGATAAACATTCGAGCTAGGTTAGTAATGTACATGACAAATAATTGCCTCTAATGATATAGTTAGTTACAATCTAGTGAGGATAAACATCATAAAAATAAACAATGACCTTAAAATGGTGTTTGAAAACAAAAATCCCAGCCTGTAAAGTGAGAGCCACATCAATGGGTCCATCAGTAGAACTACCGGCCAGTCAGCATCCCATATCAATCAATTTATATTGACTGTAACGGAAAGAGATCATCTTCCGATCTCTCCCTCCAAAGCTTAGGAATCAAGTAATTCGAACCTTTAAAATTTGATTCAATGGCAAAAAATTATTATAGCTTTTAAAAGTTTTTACTAACTTCTTTATTTTTAGTTGTTGGATCAAATTTTAAAGGTCCAGATAACTTGATTTTTGGGTTTTGAAGGGAGAGATCCGGAGAGGATTCTTTCCCGACTGTAACATTGATATCTTATAAGGCCGAATTTTCATTGGACGGCTTTCACTTCAGGGGAGAGTGAGAGGCTGCTATGTGGTATTTTTATACACAACACTGATATCTTAGGGCATGGAGTTAGGTGCAAGTAAAATCATATCAATATTCCACTCTTGTAAAATCACACTCACCAACCTTAGTACCTTACTATGCTTTTAGAATCTCATGGGATATATAGATACAACCGGGTGAGTTGGGCAACATTTTCATTTACATAAAAGATAATACTTGTAAGGGTAAATTACATAAAACTACTTCAATTATGAGTTAAAACACAATTTCATACCTCATATTTTAAAAATTCAATGTCATACCTCATCTTACGAATTTGTTACAATATCAAACTTCGGTCAGTTTTTCTGTTAATTTCTCTGTTAAATGCTGACGTGGCTTGAGGCGGGGCCCAATCCCTAACCCAATTAGATAAAAAAAAATTAATATTAAAAAATTAAAAATTAAATTATTTTAATATTTTTATTAAAAAAATGCAGAGCCCACCACTACAAACTCACCTTCTTCCTCAATCTATCCGTATTTGCTGAACGAAGTTGGATTCTCTCCCCTCCTAATCTATCTCCCCTTCCATCTCCTCCTATTTAAACGGTTATGATTACGCTATGTCTACATCTTGTTTTGAATTTTGAATATAGAGAATAAGACAAAAATAAGAGTGTGAGAGGAGGAGATTGAAGGGGATGGTAATAAGACAAGAGAGAATCCTACTCCTTGCTGAACCTTCCTTCCTTCACCACCAAAACCAGAACACACTCCCCCGCCACCGCCCTCACCCGCTAATCACCACCCTCTATCCATGTTGCTCTTTAACCCAAATTATTGACTACCTATTACTTTACCATTTCGGTCCCCAATATTGTTAATTTACTCAAACAAATCAAATCCCGAAATTTTGCAAACTGGGTGGGCCCTGTTGCTACGCCTCTTTGACACATTTGCCATCGCCACAAGAAAATCCACGTGCATCCATCTTTTTCTTTCCCTTCTATTTCGAACACGTGGTGGTGTGTTTGTCAGTCTTTGCACATACAATCATGCTAGCATCATCTTGAGCAACGACACTGGGACATCTTGGGCAACAACAACAATCTTCCTAATCTTCTTAAATTACCAACACCAACAATGATTAATTTAAATAAATTTATATAAATTGAACTGATTGAATGAAAAATTTCAGTAAAATCAACAAGAAACAGACCTGTTTGTCGGATTTGGGTTTAGATATGAATTCAGAGCTAGCATCATCTTAGGCAACGACACTGGGGACTGATTGTTGCAGCAAGGCTTTGGAGATCTTGAGATCGACGGAGGTGGTACTCCAACGAGCATGTTCTTGGGCTACTGTTTCAGAGTAGGATATGAATTCCCACGAGGACTCAGAGTGGCAAGAAGCTCGGGAGGGCTTTAAGGCTTATTCGTGTTCGTCTTCCTTAGAGGACATGAGGTGGTTGCGCTGGTGTTTTGGGGTCGAAGGAGAGTGGGTTCGATCGGGTTTGTGGGGTTGAGTTTGGGGTCCGGGAGAGGCGCATGGGACGATTTGGGATTGGAGGTAAGAGAGAAGTTCGAGCTGGGTGGTGCACTGAGACTCCATTCGAGCTGGGTGGTCCAGTGAGAGAAGGTGGTGATTGGCGGGTGAGGGCGGAGGTTTGGGAGGGGCTCTGGTTTTGGTGGTGAAGGAATAAAGGTTGGGGGAGACGAGTGGACTAGGGAAGAAGGGTGAGGGTGGTGGGTTTGTAGGGGTGGGTCCCACATTTATTGGGAAAAATGTTTAAATAATATAATTTTTATTTTTTAATATTTAACAAAGAAATTTAACAGAAAAACTGACGGAGGTCTGAGTTGGGCTAGGGAGCATTTAACAGAGAAATTAACAGAAAAACTGATGGAGGTCTAACTTTCAACAAATTCGTAAGATCAGGTATTACATTGTAATTTTAAAAACATGAGGTATGAGATTGTGGTTCGACCCATAGTTGAGGTTGTTTTGTGTAATTTACTCTACTTGTAACTTCTAAGCTTTACTTGTTACTATTATGTGGGAAATACACATAAATAACACGTTTTGCTTAACCAAAATGCAGCTTCACTTGTAGATCTCCATATCGACCCGTAGCGACAAATGATACCGCTAGTGAGTTAAATTGTTAATCGTTAATGGAGAAAGAGAAGGGGTGGGATCGAACCAGTACCAAGCAATCGCCCAGGCTCTGTGTTCGGCCTCAAGGAGCGGAAGAGTGAGGCCAGAGCCGAGACTTCCCTGTTAGTTCCATTAGAATTTCCAACCATGTTTTCTTTTATCTAGGGCATGTGAATCAAAGAATTAAAAAAATTCTAAGACTAGGTGTGTTAGAAAAATTCAAAGCGGTATAAATTTGAAAAGAATTACAAGAGCTTCTTTGAGATTTGAATCAAGCTCTCAATGAAAGCACCAATTTATGGTAGCAAAATTATGCCGCTACAAATTTGAAGAATTTGTACTTACAAAACAAATTAAACATCCTTAGTTACTATCAAAGACACTTGCCTAGTAAGAGGGGCGAGGTTTGAACAATGAACCTCTGATGTCTAAATCAGTTTCTTTGAGAAGAGAGGGAGATTTATAATTGAATTGTATAGAAACAACTTACCAAAGAATGAACATGTCATTGGGTATTTGTAGGAGCTAGTAGCCGGCCATGGGGTGTAGGGGGTTCGAGTGGCCAAAGTGTGTCATTTGTTGGATGCATTAGAAAAATATCTTTAAGATGTTGAAATATCATAATGATGCTTGAGAATAATTCATGTGTCATCTTATCCTAACTTTGTTAAGTTTTCCATTCAAAATAAGTCATGTGTCTCGCACATAACTTAAGTTCAAGTTTGTTTTCGGCACTCAACACCTCACTCCCTTTCCAAAGTTGCCTTCCACCAACAAAAAACAAAAAAAAAAACAAAAAAACCTAGAATTCCTTAAAGATTGTCATTGAGGTCCTACAATATATTGTTTTGGGATCAAGAAAATGTTGTGGACCTTAAAAGCTTGCAATTAGCCACAACTCTATATTAGTGAGCTTAATGTACTTTTTTAGTAGTTCACAATAACTAAACTTTTTAAACGAACACAACATGTTTTTAACTAGCCAAAATTAAAGAGTTTGTGCTAAAGAAAAGTAAAGAATTTGTGGAAAGGAGGTCAAAAGTCAGCAATAACCCTTAATACAAGTCACGTGCACTTATTTTTTTATGGAAAACTTAACGTAATTGATATGACAAATTGTTTAAAATTTTAATTAATATGAAAAATTGAAAATTGTATAAGTTCATGTGACATTTTAAAAAATTTCTCATAAAGAAAGTGATGGTATTTAATTACGTCGCGGGGATTAACTAAGAAAGAAGAAGCGCGAAAGAAAATTACAAACTGTTGGGTAGGACCTAACTGAAAGCTTGCCATTAGCTGGATGGAAAGCAAAGTTGTGATGGAATTTCCATTGGGAAGTCGGTCTTCTTTCCCTTCCCTAACTAAATATGTATAAATAGCCCACATCTTCTCATCATCCAAATCACATTCAAATTATTAATTCCATAACCTATCATATTTTTGTGTGACAAAATCATGGCCCTTTACCTTAGTTGGAGTTGGAGGGCTGTCGTTGCTTCTTTCTGCTTTTGTTTTCTTTCTTTATTTTCTCTCTCAGCTTTTGGACGACCAGCCACTTTTCTTCAGGACTTCCAAGTCACATGGTCCGATTCTCATATCAGGCAAATCGATGGAGGGATGGCCATCCAACTCGTTCTTGACCAAAATTCTGGTAAATATAGTTATTCGATCGTGGGGTCAACTTTAGTATTTTTAGTATTAATAATATAGTTATTTTTATACAAAAAGAATAAAAAAAAAGGTTCGATTCGATCCGAGTATTGTTTGTCTTCACAAAATATGACAAAGTAATGAGTGCTTGCTAAATTTGATACATTACTTTTTCAGGATGTGGGTTTGCCTCCAAGCACAAGTACTTGTTTGGACGTGTGAGCATGAAGATCAAGCTCATCCCTGGAGACTCTGCTGGAACTGTCACCGCTTTTTATGTAACTTTACGGCCTCAAAACCCTGAATAGATTTCTGGGTTTCTTGATTTCTATGAAATGTTAATCTGATTTGCATTGAAATTCTTTGGCAGATGAACTCAGACACCAATACAGTTCGTGACGAGCTAGATTTTGAATTCTTGGGGAACCGGACTGGACAGCCTTATACAGTCCAAACCAATATCTATGCTCATGGGAAGGGCGATAGGGAGCAAAGGGTTAACCTCTGGTTTGACCCTGCTGCAGACTTCCACACTTACACCATCCTCTGGAACCATCACCATATTGTGTAAGCTAACAAGTTTATAGTCTGTCTCACCAGATATCTAACATGTTATGATGTCAGATAGTATTACTTGTGTTAAACAAGAATAAGTCACATATATATTTGACCAGTTTTGATTCCCAGTCATCTGACATCATAATATTATTCGAGGAGGGAAGATGATTTTTCACACACCCGTTTCAGCCTCTCAAACACCCTTTTTTTATTTTATTGTCGTATCGAATAAATCAAATTAAAACAATGACCAAGATTAAACATGAGTGTGTAAAAAACTAAAACGGGTGTGTGTTTATCATTTTCCTTCGAAGATATTTCACTACATTAAACATTATTTTTACTTTATTTAAACGTGTGGTCAGAATTTGGTGTGAATGTCAATATTGTTGGTGGTGCAGCTTCTATGTGGATGATGTGCCTATAAGGGTGTACAAGAACAATGAAGCCAAAGGAATCCCATACCCAAAGCTCCAACCAATGGGGGTGTTTTCGACATTGTGGGAGGCCGACGATTGGGCTACCAGAGGAGGACTTGAGAAGATCGACTGGAGCAAAGCCCCTTTCTATTCATATTACAAAGATTTTGACATTGAGGGATGCCCTGTGCCAGGACCAGCCTCATGTGCCTCAAGCACCAACAACTGGTGGGAAGGCGCTTCATACCAAGCCCTCAACGCCCTTGAGTATCGAAGATACAGGTGGGTTCGTATCAACCACATGATCTACGATTACTGCACCGATAGATCCCGGTACCCAGTAGCCCCACCAGAGTGCACCGCCGGCTTCTAAGTGGCCTCCAATTGCCAAAAACAAAGATTGTTTGTACGTACATCCATATATCATACTTGTTATCACCAACGTGCCCTTGTACATTAACGTGTAATAAGAGCCATGCGCGGTAAAGGGTATATTGGTAAATATGGGAAATTCGTGTGCAAATGTAAGTGTGTATATGTGGATGGAAGACCGAGTCTGTTTTAGAAGTGAGTAAATGTGGATATCTATTAGTGGCTGTATGTGCGTGTCTCCAGCTCGCATTATTGTACCAATAAAGCTCCTGCGTTATTGTGAAAGGGATATGTGTTTAATTTAAACTCTTATCAGTTTTCGAAATTTTGAAAAAAAAATCTTCCCTTGTTTTGTGCTGTTGAAAGAAGCAATTGGTCCATACTGACACGATATAACAAATTAAAAAATGGAAGCAAACAAAATGATCGGTCGATTTCGTTGAGCACTACTGTTTTCAACTCGTCCGACTGAATCGAATATATGTAACACGAGAACTTTTGCAACGGTTGTTCATCCATCCTTATACTGCTCTCATCCAGTTTCATTTCTGAGTGCATTTATCTTACTGCCCAAGAACGTGTTTAACGTTTTAACGTTTAAGGACAGTAAGTGTATGATCTGACTTCGACTGAAATGTCTCAGGTGGGGTAATGCACCTTGGTCTTAGCTAGCATAAGCCATAAGTACCTACCACAGAGATGGTCCCAGGTTAATCAGCAGAGTCACAATCAGTTGTTGCACGCATGGCCCTGAAACATGTCACGATTACGAGCATTGTAACCATTGGGACGTCAGATTTATGATCCATGTAGATGTAGGGTTGTAGACTGTGAGAAATATTGTCTACTTTCTGAATATGCAAGCAGCTCAATCACTTAACACTCGCAAATGATAATCCCAACTAGCCATTTGGATGGTCTCTCTTTGGTCAATAAACTAAAACAAATTTTTAAGTCCATTATTAAAACAGAAAATTGACAAATTAAAGTGATAAGGCGAAACTCGAATTTTTATGTTAGAATGCTTAGAGAATAAACCCTTCAGCAAATTCAACGAAGTAGAACCGAACTAGCCATTTCGATATGGTCACTCTTTGGTAAACTAAAACAAATTTTAAAGTCCAACATGAACATAGAAATTTGACAAATTAAGTGATTATGGGAAAACTTCAAATTGCGTCGAACTTTTAGGTTGGAATGCATAGAGAAGAAACCCTTCAATGAATTCAACTAAGTAGAACTGCATGTTATTAGACTAAATGGTTAGTCGGATGTGTTATCCTAGTCACACGAGCAGGCCTGATATCGACCAGATCGATAAGAGGGCATTAAAAAAGGGACCCGTTGAACTTAAGCTATTAAAAAGAGGGACCATTGCTATGATGAACCAAGCAAGAGAGTCCAGAATTCATGGTGTAAAATGATGTTTTTGCTTGGGGCATGGCACATCTCTTTTGATTTAGTTACTAAGCATTTTAGGTCCACAGGTATAGTGCCAAACAAAGTACCTAAAAGCAGGACGTGGTTGCCTTGCATTCCACGCTGGTTCAATTCAACCCAATGGCCCGACTGTCGGTATAACTGTAAAGGTGCTCAAAAGACAGTCCATATACAAACAGCCGACGATTTATATGAAATGAATCAATTAGCAACAAGAAAGTCCATTTGATAAGTCAATAACTACCAGAAGGGTAACAAAAGTTCGTACTCCTTTTGTTTTTTGTTTTCATTTTTTATATTTTGGTTTCAATAAAATCTTCCGCTTAATTAGTTTTTGAACTTTTTGTAGACGTTGAGTTTGCACAGTAACTCAATTTTGTTGGGTGAAGGAAGAAAATTAAAAACTAGAAAATATATAGGAGAAAGTGAGGGATGAATGGTGGAGGAGAGAGGCGGAAGAAATTAAAACCTAGAAATTGAAAATAATTTTAAGTTTTTTAATTTAAGGTTTTGTTTTATTCATTATCTTTCACTCTCCTTCAGTCATGTATTCATTTCTACTTTACTTCACGTATTTCTTCTTTTATCTCTAACAAAAATAAAATATTAAAAAACTAAAACCGAAAAAGTTACCAAACAGGTGCGTAGTTATCAAGTGAACATGCCACTGGATAAGGGTTGGACAGAGCATAATGGATAAGAAGCTACTTTCCAACAATCGATGGGTAGTACAAATGATTTGAGTGTTGAGCTCTAGTGGGATAAGGATGGTACTAGAAATGATATGACTAAAACGTATTCGGATGTTGCTTACCGTACAGCTTTCTGTGTCTTAGTACTCACATTTCCACACTGCTTCAAAATTTAATATGAACATTAATCCAAAATTTGTGCTCTTCCGGTGAGAACTTCATCGCATTTGAAGAACACTTCGGGAAACTGAGAGCATCAACAGATCTTTGATTAGGAGGACTAGAAGACGTAGATTACTTCTTAACGCTGTTGATTTTCACCGCAACTGGTTCTGAACAGTATGGACAGCTTCCAAATAAGACATCAAATGACCTGTTATGCAAGTATACACAGATATCATAAATCAAGGAACCATAAAAGGAAGCCGTGTTTGCCATAAAATGATTAAAATAATTGCTATTGTCCTCGTAACAGAACGTTTTAATGGGATGATTTTGCAAGAATCCTATGTGGACTTAACTACTTGTGATAAAGGTGGAATTACATGTGGATAATACAACTTCAATAAGAGTTTGATACGTGGAAAACTAACATCCTATAATTCAGGAAACACATCCGAAATATTTGGGATGCAACTGTCTTCCACTAACCCTTTTTCCATTGAACTTGATACAACGAGACAATAACCAACTCACCCACGATAGATGGGAGTTGGCAGCCGTTGTTTCTATACATGTAGGAGTTCCCTGCTCACCAAGAGGACATTCTTTGACATAGGGTTCTATCACCATAAGAATATAAAGGTCTTGAGTGAGTAGAAGGATTCCTTGTGCAACTAACCATGTCTTCTTCAGAGCTCTTGTGTACGATTAACAACCACCATGGCTGCACCAGGTAAGTTTTCTCATTATATTTGATCATGACCTAGCAGAGCATGCTAATATGAACTTGGGTTGTTGTTACATTTGGTATCAGAGCCATGTTAGTAAGCCCTAGGTCCGATGAATTAATAAGAAATCCCAATGCTTTATGCACGTATGAAATTCGTATGATGATTGCTGCAGTTTTTCTATAACATGATTAATTGTTCTAATGCCATATGCTGCTGCTAATGTTTTATTCACTGCAGGAAAATGAATACATGGTTTGAAGATTAAACCACTGTAAGCATTGTGCTTTTGTCATTCAGGAATTGGTAGTCATGGTTGCTTCAGTTTCACAAACGATGATCGGTATCTGATTGAAAGTCGGTATCTGATTGAAATCAGTTTCTTGATATCTATTTGATATTCATGTTGCAACCAATATGCATAAACTTGTGACAGGACATCAATTTTCTCCGAATAGAACTCTTCTTCGAATAACATACGTGATATCAAACATATCCTCAACCTTGAGATTTATCACTGCTAATATATGTAATATATGGCTGAGAACATACCTACATGTATGCTATCTGCTCCATTCTTTTCGATAAACCCTTTTGAGGGTTTATGATGATTTTTGGTTTATGGTGGCAAGTGTTGATTTTATTCCGATCTTGGAGTTGTGGTTCTCATAATTGATAAATCTTTTTCGAGTCGAAAGTGAATTTCAGGTTTTTTGAGTTGAAGTACTGTCATGGTAACGTTAATATGGAATCATTGTCTTTGAATCTTCATGAAATTTTGAACTAGAGGGTTCCTTCAGGGGGGTGATCCTATATCAATGTTTATTTGAGAGATTTTGATTACGGTCTTTACTAGGAGAACACATATAAAGTATAGCATTGATTAGAATCGTTACTGAGAGAAATCATCGGGCTTTAACTGCTTTCGATAAAAGCTCCAAAGTTGATCTGATCACTTTGGATTTTGGAGTCCATTTATCATTAAGCTTAGGAGGGAATATTTTGAGTGGTTTGATATGTGAATTTGGACGTTGTATCTAATGGAAAGTTAAACAAATTCGATTCTTTTAATTACTATTGTCGTTGATTATATTTTGATCCTGGGCACTATAATTCTTCGATTAATGTTTGTGAGTTCTCTGTTTTTCTGGGACATTTGTGTTTGCACAGTGGTTAATTGAACATAAGCCATTGGTTGAAGGGCGTTGCTGTCTTGAACTGCACCAGCTGCCTTGTACCCGTGGGTTGCTTCTATGAACTCTGTTTTGGAATTGGTGCTGTCATGTGGGAGTAAAAAGTGTACTGATTTGTTGAAGCCAAAAGTTGATGAGCTTGGTTGACGAGTTTGGCAGTAGGGATATTCAATAATCGTGCTGCAAACATGGGTGTGGTTGAATCATTTGACTCAACTGCTGTATGAAAGTAAGGGTTGTTCTTTCATTTTATTTTGCCTTATGCTTTAAATAAAGCATGGACTTATGTGCTGGTGAATTTTACCATGTTAATGGTTGAGGTTTCATTTCAGTTATTGTGCATATGTACAAATATATGTACGCAATATATTGAAATATTGTGGACTGATGAAAGATTCAGATCGAATGAGCTTGGTATTATAAGCATTCCATTGAAGCTCAACAAAAGCTTGACAATATATGGTGGAGCACTCTGATAAGTGGGAGCTGGGAAACAGAGCTTTAAATTTGTTTTGGTATTTGCATAATGCATATTTGACAGTTTATGTTTCTTGCCCAAAGGTGTAACATAAATCTGTGTTCTTTGATGCTGCACTCTTTGCATACAGTTTGAACTCGATGTTGTGTATGTATGTTAAAGCAAAGGGGAGTGGAGATTGGGATTTACGTTGAACTTGAATATGGCTGAAAATTGATATGAATATTGGTCGACTGCAGTAAAGTCTATGTGGTTTAAAACTCATGAAATGTTCACATTCCTTTCCAAAGAAGGGGATGTATAAATTGTTAGAAGTTTTAATCACCGTATAGCCACGTTCGTTATCGTTGCAATGTTAAAACTCACTTTTGAATAGTGGGACTTAAGCTTCTCTTAGTCCTAGTTTGGATTCGACTGCCCTGTTTGAGTTTGTCTGTGACTCTCTCCGTGGAGTGTGGTGTCGAAGGGATGGAGACCATGGTGAGGATATTGGTCTAAAAGATTACTGGGTTGCCTCTGATATTCTGAATGGTACCAGCTTGGTGGACTAATGTATATGGCTTCAATGGTTTTCTGGCTAATACTCTCTTTGGTTGTGATTATAATTTTTCACATAATGCTATTCTTTGCAAGTCTTGTACATGAATGATCCCAACAGAAAACAACTAAGGCTGCAACATCTGGAACAAATAATCATGTTATTTAACCATTGGACAAATGTTTATTAAATCTTCACCAAAGTGAGATTTTATGGAAATTTTGGTCTGGGTGCTGTGTTATGTTTGCCAGCATATAGGATGGTGGAAGAGGTGATACAGCATGCTTGTGCCGAAACCATTCATGAAGTAAGTGATGCCTTTATCTAATTATTTGGATGTGGCTTTGTTTATTAGCTTTAGTCGATGTTGTTTGGGATTTCATGGGTCACATACTAATATTATGCAAGTGTTATATACATTTATGTATGCATGTGTGTAAATATACATGATAATATTTATACATATCCATTTTGCTTATGTGAAAGATATGATATGTTATTATATGACTGTTGAATACAATGGTACCGTATTAACCAAGTTCCTAGAAAAGTCATTGTGATCCAGAGTGTTTTCCAGCAATTCACATTGCTTTATTAGATTTGTTTTCACATAGGTTGATCCTATAACTATGAATACTAGTGGTGAAAGTAAATAATCAATGATTGCTTGCCCAAGTGGGAGAATTAGAAAAAGAAAATTGGGCATCACACTCATTAATTTATTTACAATAAGTGTATAAATTCTAGAAAACTTAATGGGAGTTGTTCTCGGTTATTCTAATCATATTGTTTAAAAAGTTTTGGGCATTAGGTTATTAAAGCGTTATTCTATCTTAATCTATTGTATGATGGCTATACATTAAAGAGTTACGGCAGTTTATGTCTCTTGCTCAAAAGTGTGACATAAACATGCATGACTAAATGCACTTGTTTTTACGGCCGCTTGAGTTTTGAGGTAATTTTGAATTAAAGATTGCATAAATGGTTTTGACTAAGTAATCATTTTGTCATGGATGACTTCTTTGCCTAATGTTTCTTGACTACTTCGGATGGTTGCAATCATAACAATAAGGTCTTTTATGATAATAATTTATGCACAAACATTTACTTCTTCACGAGAACTTCTTAGCAAGATTTTATAGTGCATACTTGTGTAGAAGATTTTAGGTACTAGATTATGTAAATTATGGTTTTAAAACTCATAACATGTCAATATTCTTTTCCAACGAGAGGAATGTATGAATGGTTTGAGATGTTTTCAGGATATAACATTTTTAAGAAAATTAAGTTGACTGTTTTCTTGTCCAAAGACTTGAAATCTTGAATGTTTTCTTAATCCTTTACATGGTTGTTATACAATAAGGTTACTTATCAAATAGTGGAAATGTGGGAGTGAGATCGACATTCTGACATGCATAAGTATTCGTGTTCCTGTTGCTCTTGTTGAATCATGTTTCTGATTCTGTCAACTGAATGCAATGAATGTATTGTAGAAATTAATCAATTTCAGTGCTTGATAATGTTGCGATACTTCATCATTATTATATATTTGATTCATAAAGATGATTGACAACAGATTGAAATCTGTTGTTCGAAGTGTCTGTCCAAAGACGATACATGAAGAAACCTGGGTTTTGTATGATTAAATAAAGGCACGATAAATCCATTTATGGTCTAAGGAAGCATCATACAGTTTGGGTTTAAATACTTGTGGTTCTGGAGTGCATGACAACTTGGGTTCCATTGAAGTGTGGGAGTAACAACCTGATATGTGTTTTACCTTTGCCCAGTTTACTTGCTTTAAGTTTGTCATTGCTGAATGTATGAGGTTTTAATTTATGACTTGCAATAAAATGTTTGATCGTTATTCCAAAGAACATTTGATTGAGTTTTATTCTGCAGGAAAAAGGAATAGGAATCTAGTGATTGAAGATGGCAAACCACTTTCAATTAATAAAGGTAAACTGGATCAATGGGAACGAAATGGGGTATGCATCAAGAACCGTGTTTAGAATGTGTATAAATGTATGTCATCATTAGCATTTGTGGATTGTGGTTTCGGGGTGAATGCAACATTATTGTATGCATTATTTCCTGAGATTCGAACTCCAAATGATTACTGGTCAATGTGTATAAGATGCTAGTTGCGTAGAACTCAAGTGATCACTAAGGAATGAAGTTATGTAGTACATGAAATTTCAAAACCACAACTAGTTAGCGTCCATGTGAGAGAATGTAAGAATCCTATGTGGACTTAACTACTTGTGATAAAGGTGGAATTACATGTGGATAATACAACTTCAATAAGAGTTTGATACGTGGAAAACTAACGTCCTATAATTCAGGAAACACATTCTAAATGTTTGGGATGCAACTGCCTTCCACTAACCCTTTTTCCACCGAACTTGATACGACGGGACAATAACCAACTCACCCACGATAGATGGGAGTTGGCAGCTGTTGTTTCTATACATGTAGGAGTTCTCTGCTCACCAAGAGGATATTCTTCGACATAGGGTTATATCACCATAAGAATATAAAGGTCTTGAGTGAGTAGAAGGATTCCTTGTGCAACTAACCATGTCTTCTTCAGAGCTCTTGTGTACGATTAACAACCAACATGGCTGCACCAGGTAAGTTTTCTTATTATATTTGATCGTGACCTAGCAGAGCATGCTAATATGAACTTGGGTTGTTGTTACAGATTTGAATCTGGAAGTGCATGTATTTTCTTTGATCATCTGATAGTGAAAATGTTTCCACATGTCATATAGAATGTCAACCGAAAATTTATATTATCAAATATTGTAAATGGCAAGTAAAGCAACACTCATGCATACAGAAAAAGATTAACTATGATGCAAGAAACTTAAACATACTGCCTTCTTGTGGTGATAGAGCGCAACCAGTCCACAAGACATATGCTGTGGAAAGCCTTGTTGCAGCTGGTATTACCGCCTGTATAGTCAGTTCCAGTTCCACTCTTATCTCTAAGCTCATCATCTACATTAGAACTGCCAAGTCAATGACTGAAAAAACTCGGTAAATACCTAAGAATGTATACACAGAATTACTGATGGGAAGACTCTGAGCATAACAAATTCCACATTCAACTTGCTGGTCATTCTTCTCGACATCAGGGGGCGTTGGCAGTTGAGTCTCCAGAAGACATTCAAGATTTTCAAGAAATGGTTTGTCTTGAATCCTATGTAATTAGAGTAGATAATTCATAATTGATAGATAAATACATTATCAGTTCGTCTTTTATTTTCTTCTCGAAATATAAAGTTGAACATTAAATGGAAGAGCATTGCAATAATTGATATATAAGAACAGGGTCCAGCAGTGTTCTCCTTGTAAATTCGAAAGACAGTGTGCAGGCAGGAAATCTAGCTGGCGGGCGTCCCTGGCTCGAGCACACAGCTCCACGAGGAGTTGGCACTTTGGTTTGTCGTCGGGTTCCAGCTTGTTAAGAAGCTGCAAGAGGAGGGCAAAGTTAGTTATGAAAGGTGCCTTTGTGAGGCCTTAGATGTAGGCCTTGAGGCTCGCAATCAAAACTAACTAAGTGCTTAGGCGTGCCACTGCCATCTTTGTATGGCAGATGTAGAACAAGTGTGTTTAAGCCGATTACTTGCGCCCCAAGTTATTCTGACTTCTTGTTATTAAAGGATTGTCGTAGATGTGTTAAGTCTACATTAAGTTCTTTTCTATGCCTTGAGACCAAGGACTTTTAGTTCATCATCTTGTATGCTTAAAGGGTGGAGGTCCAGATTTGATCAAGTCATCAGTTTAGTTTACTTTTAATCTCCTTATAACAGTAAAACCACTAGGTGAAGCAGATATGAGAACTGATGGAACTTTGGGGCATCAAAAGACTAGAAATACCTTGACTATATACTGGGGAATACATTATAACACCAGATCTATTAATTGAAAGACAAAACAAAGAGAGTCGGGTAAGGTTACACGTCTTGCGATCTCTTCTCTTTGTAGTTACAAAGGGTTGGGCACTAAAAGGGAATGAATGGTAAACGAGTTTACACAAGAGACATCGATACTATAACATTTAGAGAGGGTAGCAGAGCTTTTACATAGACAAAATATGTCTTTCTAAGGGAATCTAAGGCTAAAAGGGTGCAGAATCTGGACAAAGCACAACTTTCTGGGTATTTGCTTGACTAAGAGGCAAGTTGTATGTTTGTTTGTTTGATTGGTTGTGTGTCCCTGTCTCTGGGCCCTCTTCTCCATTTTATAGGTGAATTTACCTGATTATGCTGTAGCTTTACTTTTGCCCGAAAGCAACTGGAGGGTGGTGATTCATCAGTATTTTACTTGCATTGCCACTGAAAAGTACTTTCGGCTGTTTATGAGTTAGTCTCCATCACTTGTGCCATTAGATTATAGGCACATAGCCTATGCATTAATGGGAAGCCGTCACATTGTCTTGAGAGGGTTGGTCTAGGCTTGGCATTGGGCCTCGGGCAAGTCTCCCCACTTCAGTCCTTTTGGGCATTCCTTCCTTTCTTTATTTCTTTATGCCCAAAGTTCAAATATTAACCCAAACAGTGCCCTCTTCAATCGTTGTTAAGCCTACAAACTGAGGCGCAAATAATGATTGAACAACAGTCTTTTATTAATCACCGTTGCACGCATTCTCTCGAAACTTGCACCGTTCAAAAGCAACCGTTAATTAACCGAGCCTTTGCACTGACCCAAGAATTTTAATCTTTGGCTAACCACTTGTTATATAATCCCCTGCTTAATTCTCCTAACAAATTTCCAAAGCCATCTTGAGCCTTCGAATTTCAAGAAACTCCAGTATGCTTTCGCTTCCTTAGTTCTTCAATTCTTGTTCTCTAATCTCAACTTTTCTCATCGTTTCCTTAAATTCTCCCAATGGTATATGAAGTTGTTCAAACTCATCTTCCTTGCAAAACTGGTGAAGGGATTTTCACTATGCTCTGCTTGCTTAGAGGCCTTCATCGTCCTCGGGCATGCCTGCAGATTTCTCATTTCTTCGAAGAAGGAGGAGGGCCTTCCTTGGTTTTTGCTTGGACCTCCCAGGTCTCTATGATTGTTGGAAACAACATGCCAAAGGAGAAGTCAGTTTCTATAATATCCTCAGAAAGACGTACTGCCTTCAGCTTCTGTTTTAGGACTTCTATAGCATTGCAGACTAGGCGAGTGATCTCAATCGCACCGGTAGATTCCATTCGCATTGATATCTACATGACCAGACTTGCCCATAACATCTACTTTCTTGATCACTTCATCATCATAGGTGTATGCTTTGGGATCAACTACCATGACTTCTATGTCGAAGATTTTGGCAGTACTCGTAAAAGAATGCTTCACAATAGAGGCAAGGATTATGGAGGTATCCTCTGAAATTGAGAGGTTGGAGGAAATAAATGTTGAAGTTGAAGCTGCATGGTTAGCTATTAGTAACACTGCTTTGTAGAAGTTGGACAACACCTTTACTATCATGCTGAAATACCATTTTAGAATAGCTGCCCGAACTAAGGATGTAAAACTATTAAGCTGATTTCTGAGTAACTTTAACATTTAATGAAATGAAAATGGCTTATTTAATTCACTCTTGCTTGCATTTCTTCCCTGAATTTCAACTGTGGTGAACAAATAAGCTGACTTTAAACCATTCATAATGTCTATATTTCCTCAATGTAACAATCCCTAACATACCACAAAGTTGGGTGATACTTCTTCAAAAACTTGGCATTAACTGGGTTATTCTGAATTCTTCCTTCTAAATCTTCCAAATAAAATCCCTCTTTGTCCAATATTTGATTGATAACGAAATGACCTTCCCAAGTTGGACTCCATTTCCCAAAGCCTCTGATCTGAGATCCTAAAGGCAGAATTGCTTTCCATACTAACTCCCCTTCTCTGAAGTTCTTCAATTTCACCTTTTTATTGTAGGCTCGGGCAACAACCTTCTTCCCTTCTTGAATTTTATCTAGAGCCTCAATTCGGGCTATATCAATGTCCTCAATTCCTTTACATATAGCCTGAATGTACTCTTCATTGTGTAGCTCGAATTGATTTTGAATTCTGACCGAACTCACATTAATTTCCATAGCATCTTGCCCGAAAGTTAAGGCATAAGAAGTAGTTGTAGTTGTGGTCCTTTATCTGGATTCCCAGCTTCTCATGCCATTTCTCTGGATTCCCGGCCACCATTCTTTTAATAATGTTTACCAAGATCTTGTTGCTGGCTTCTGCTTGACCGTTTGACTGGGGGTAGTAAGGGCTAGAGTGGACCATCTTTATCTTAAACTTACTGGCAAACTCTTCTACATCCTTTGAAATAAAAGATGGCTCGTGGTACGTGACAATTGTCTCGGGTACCCCAAATCTATGTAAGACCTTGGTTTCAATGAATTTCTTGACTGCAGTTGAAGTGATAGTCTTCACCGCTGAAGCCTTTACCCATTTGGTGAAGTAATCTGTTGCCACAATTAAGAACATGTGTCATTTTCTAGAAGCTGGGTAGATCTGCCCGATGAAATCTATTGCCCATCCTCTGAAAGGCCAAGGCTTGACCACGGGGTTTAAGGGTATTAAGGGCACATGTTGGAGTGGCCCATGTCTTTGGCATTCTTCACATCCTTGAGCACATGCTTTGCAATCTTTCTCCATCTCGGGCCAGAAATAACCGTATCTCCTAAGTAGCCACCTCATCTTGGTTCCCGCCTGATGTGCTCCACAGATCCCTTCATGCATTTTAGCCATTACCCTCATTGATTATTCTTGGCCCAAGCATTTTAACATTAGCCCATCTGGAGTCTTCCTTAGTAGATTATCTCCCCACAAAACGTACTTAGTTGCTTGCTGTCTATTCTTCTTACTTGTGGGGAATGATGGATCTTTTAAATATCGAAGAACATGCGTCCTCCAATCTTCAGTTTCCACCTCTTCAGTCATTACATCTAGGTTGAATCCCTTTTCCAAGATGGAAGGAAGATTTCTTCTCTGGACTTCTATGTCTCCTTCAAACTTCCTCTCTTGGATCTGTACTCCAGAGGCCAATTGTGCCATCTTGTTGGCAATTGCATTTGCTTCTCTAGGGATGTAGCTAGCTGATATTTCAGTACCCCAATAACTTAACAATTGAGTGGCCGCTAAGTAATAACCGGCCATGGTGATGTTTCTGCACTTGTACTCTTCATTCAACTGATTGATCACCAACTCTGAATCACCGAATACCTCAACTTCAGTTGCCCCCAATTCTATCAAGATCTCTAGGCCAATTATCAAGGCCTCATATTCTGCCTGATTGTTGGTAGTTTCTTGATAGTTTAAGAGGAAGGAATAACAATGGTGAGTACCTCTAGGATCGATGATGGCAATCCCAGCTCCTGCGGCATTCTGGGTACAATATCCATTAAAATACAGCCTCCATGGAGTAACCCAAAGGCTGGATATCCTTTTTACCTCCTGTTGAATCCATTCTTCTCTACTCGAGAGGGCTTTGCTTGGTGGGATCCAAAGGTTAGCTACCTTCAGAGTTCTGGGGATGTTGATAGGCTTCTCTCCTGTTTCTTGATGTTTAGCTAAGAAATCCATTATTGCTTGCCCCTTTATCGCCCTTTGTGATACATATTGAAAACTAAATTTTGACAATGCAAGGATCCACTTCCCAATTCTTCCTGTCAACATTGGTTTTGACATCATATATTTGATCATGTCGGTCTGGCAAAGTAACATGTAATGCCTCAGCTTGCAGGCAGTAAAATACAAAGCCAAACATAATTTTACCACCGGAGTATATCTTGTCTCTACCTCAGTAAGGATTCTACTGAGGTAATATATGGCTTGTTTCTTCCCACCTTCATTGTTTTGGGCCAGTCAGCAGACTTCCAATTGACCTCTCTGAGGCAGAGATATAAAGCTTTAATGGCTTTCCTCTTTGAGGTGGCATGAGCACTGGGGGAGAGGCCAACTAAGCCTTTATGCTGTCTAAAGCATCTTGGTGTGGCGAGCCCCATTCAAACTCTTCTTTATCTTTTAGTCTCAGCAAATGGGTCAACGACTGAATCTTGCCCGCTAAATTGGCAATGAATCTCCTTCAGAAGTTGATTTTTCCCAGCAGCCTTTGTAGTTGTACCTCATTGGTGGGGGGATGTGACTCCATTATTGCCCGAACTTTGTTTTTGTTAACCTCCACTCCTCTTTGATGAACGAGGAAACCCAAAAAGTTGCCCGATCTTACTCCAAAAGCACACTTCTTTGGATTTATTTTTAGCTTATGGATCCTCATTCTCGTTAAGGCTTGTCTGAGGTCCATCAAATGCTGCTCTTCAATTTTGGATTTTACCACGATTGTATCAATATACACTTCCATACTATGGCCGATTAAATCATGAAAATGGCATTCATTGCTCTTTGATAAGTTGCACCGGCATTTTTGAGCCCGAATGGCATTACCAAATACTCATATGCTCCGATATGGCCTATGCACCTAAAAGTTGTTTTATGTATATCTTCTTTAGCCATTTTTATCTTATTGTATCCAGCATTCCTATCTATAAAAGATAGAACTTTGTGCTTAGCAACTGCATCTATGGATAGGTCCACCATGGGCATGAGGTATTCGTCTTTAGGCGTGGCTCCATTAATGTTTCTATAGTCAACACAACATCTAGCTGCTTTAGTTAAAGCTTTTAAAACAGGTACAATGTTGGCCAACCACTTAACATACTTGGCAGGCCTAATAAATCCGGCCTTCACCAGCTTTTTGATCTCTTCTTTGACCTTTTCTTCGATTTCTTTGGACATCCTCCGTGGTTCTTGTTTAACAGGTTTAAACCCGTCCTTTATAGGCATCATGTGTTCTACCAAGGTTGGATCTAAACCTGGCATGTCGGTGTAATGCCAAGCAAAACAATCTTTAAATTCATGTAAAAGGTCGACCATCTTTGCCTGATCCTTGGTTTCCAACAAACCACTGATCTGTATTGGTCTTGGATCCTCCTTAGTTTCCAAATCAATGGTCTCAAAGGGGTTTTACTTCTGGGGCTAGTTTGTCTGGTTCTGCACACAAAAACTCAACAAGTTTTGGATTCTCAGGCAAATCTTCTGGCTCATCCAAGTCATATATACACTCAGCCATTTGGATGGTTGCTTCTAACTCTTCCTCAAAAAATTCTTCTTTATTTACTTGGCTGCTTGAAGCCTCTCTGCTCCAACCCTTTTCTTCTCTGGCTGAGTTCTCTCTCTCTTATATCTTCTCTCTTCCATACACCAACAATCTGACTGCAACCACTTGGTCATTTCTTTTTTTGTTCTGACATTAATGGTGTTGGGGAGTTGGGATGACATATAGCCGATCTCATTCTTCCTTTGTAAGAGACAACCCTTGTTCCAGAAGCTTTTGGGCTGTCACCTTAGTTGGGCGACCGTTCTTATCAGCTCCTGAACATTGAAGAATCCCAACATTGGGATTATAGAAGTTGGCTTCTGCGACGTTAGCTGTAAGGAGAAATTGTCGTGATTCGGCCTCTACCATTTCCCAGAACCCGGGTCCTGTTTCCCCTTCTTCATGGTAGATAACCACTTGTTGGTGTAAGGTAGATGGTACAGAGAGACTTTGATGAATCCAATTTCTGCCCAGTAAAGCCCCATAAGTGGAAGTACTGTCTACAACAAAAAAAGGCCAACATGATTTGTTTTGAACCCAAATCAACCTCTAATGGTAGTATCCCAAGGGTCTTGGTGATAGCTCCTGAGAAACTAAAAACTCTACGATCTGTAGGGATAAGATCATCATCACTTCTGCACATTCTCTTCATCTGCTTGTATGGCAGCACATTGACCCCCTTCCATCGATCAAGACCATCTTGAAAGGTACTCCCTCCAGGTGAGCAGTTACATATATGGGCTTGAGATGGTTGGCTAGGGTCAAACTCAGGCGAACAAAAACCATTTTGTCCGAGTATATTCTTTCAGGCTTCTTCCCTAATTGCTCGAGCAAGAATGTCTGGCTAGGCTCTCCTTGTCCTGCTTCCTCGACACTAACATGTGCCATCATAGGTTCTGTCGCTAAATAATCACCTTCTATTGTGGGAGGTTGATCATGCTCGGCGCGAAACATGGCTAATAAAACATATGTTATGTTTATGTGGAAGTTGCTGGGTCCAGGTAAATCTTTCTCCTTGCCCCCAATACTGTTCATAAACTCGTCCAACCAAGCTTGTGCTTCTTCTAGCAGCATCAGTTCAGGCAGCCTCTCTTCCTGGGTCATGCCAAAGTTTGCATATGTTCTGGAACCTCGCAGATAATATCCACCCACAATGGCACGGTCAATCCTCTCTCGGGTGAAATAGTTCCAAAGAAGATTGGTTCTGGGCTCCATCTTGGGGTAGGTATCATCACCATATCTTCTTGAGCTCTCCTCAATATTTTGTATTTCTCAGGATGGGGATTTGACGGCACATGGTTTCCTTCCCCCTCATTTTTGCTGTTTGCCTTCTTCACCTCATTCTTACTCCTCCAATAAGGTTGATTTCTTCCTTCATGAGGAACATTTTCAAACTTTACATTCTTCGAGGTTTCTAAAGTAGTGGGAACTTTCAACGAGTTCATGTGGGCCTTATGCTGCATTTGGACCCTCCTAATCATAGAGGCTCCCATCTCTTTGACATGCCTCCCATCTTTTCCGACTATATACTATCTCTGCTCGAGTCAGGCAAGATTCTTCTTTGTGACCAGGTTCACTGTCCTCCATTTCATTCTAACATCTCCAGCGGCATAACTTGGCTGGGATGGCCTCACATTCATCCACCTTGGTGTCTTGGCTTCCTTGTCCTCCACTTCTTCTAAAGCTTCATAGTTTCTGAATACTTCTGACAAGTTTTTAGGCTGAGAGTCTCCTCTTAACCTTTGGAAGACGTTCCGAGAAGTTTTCTTCTCAGCTGCCCACATGATGCTCATGCGATTTTCATGATCTTCCTCCCTCCTTCTCTTGATCAGTTCCTGATCAATGACGGCTCCTGCTACTGGTACCTCTAGTTCGCATTCACATTGACACCTGCTGCATAGCACTACTCATTTGATTATGGCGGCTTTAGGCTTTTCAGGCAGCTTGATAGCTCCCTCAGTTGGTCTATCGGTTGGCCTCATTTCTGCCTTCACCTCCCATGTGGCCTTTCCTTTTCCTTTCTCTGCCCATGTTAGGTTGATCATGTTCACTGGGGCTTATAGAAAAGGATCAATATCAATCATTATATTAGCATGTGGTTCTTTTAGTAACCGCTTTATTTGTGGCCCGCACTGCCCCCTGCTACCTAATGAAAATAACAAGGGGTCGGGCAACTCTGGTTTCTTGATTTTCTTCAATACTGGCTGATCTACTTCAGGTCTTTCCTTGTTCTTTTGTTTATTCCTCTTCTCCTTAAGTAAAGAAAACAGAGGAATAACTGGCTCCTCCACAAGGCTGGCTTCTTTCATCGTCTTTCTAGCACGATCATTTTCTAGGGTAGAATATTCCAGATCTAGCCTTCTTTGCAAACTCCCTGTTAAGGAACAGAGTCTGCTTACTTCCTCTCTTGTTTCTAGAGAGTTTTTCTCCATACTTTTTAAGACAGCCATCATGGTAGCCTGCAGGTCTTCATTTGGGATCCTCCCTCCTGATTTCTCATAAGGAGTCGGGCTTTCCGTCAAGGCAAGTCCTTGCAAGTCTTCGGGGAGATTTGCCATGCTAGACCTTAGTGTATATTGGGGTAGTTTCTGTTTTGCTCCCCACCTGAAGGTTTGTTCTTTCCTTCGTCTTCTTGGCATACAAGATTTGTGATCCAACAAGGCGTGCCAAAACTATGTTCGGGCAGGAAATCTAGCTGGCGGGCGTCCCAGGCTCAAGCACACAGCTCCCCGAGGAGTTGGCACTTTGGTTTGTCGTCGGGCTCCTACTTGTTAAGAGGATGCAAGAAGAGGGCAAGGTTAGTTCTTAAAGGTGCCTTTGTGGGGCCTTAGATGTAGACCTTGAGGCTCGCAATCAAAACTAACTAAGTGCTTAGGCGTGCCACTGCCATCTTTGTATGGCAGATGTAGAACAAGTGTGTTTAAGCAGATTACTTGCGCTCTAACTTATTCTGACTTCTTGTTATCAAAGGATTGTCGTAGATGGGTTAAGTCTACATTAAGTTCTTTTCTATGCCTTGAGACCAAGAACTTTTAATTCATTATCTTATATGCTTAAAGGGTGGAGGTCCAGATCTGATCAAGTCATCTTTAGTTCACTTTTAATCTCCTTATAACAGTAAAACCACTAGGTGAACCAGATCTGAGAACTGATAGAACTTTGGGTCATCAAAAGATTGGAAATAACTTGACTATATACTGGGGAATACATTATAACACCAGATCTATTAATTGAAAGACAAAACAAAGAGAGTCGGGCACGATTTCACCTTGTCGGGCAAGGTTACACGTCTCGCGGTCTCTTCTCTTTCCAGTTACAAAGGGTTGGGTACTAAAGGGGAATGAATGGTAAATGAGTTTACATAAGAGATATTGATACTACAGCATCTAGAGAGGGTAGCAGAGCTTTTACATAGATAAAAGATGTGTTTCTAAAAGATGTGTTTCTAAGGGAATGTAAGGCTAAAAGGGTGAAGAATCTGGACAAAGCACAACTTTCTAGGCATTTGCTTGACTGAGAGGCAAGTTGTATGTTTGTTTGTTTGATTGGTTGAGTGTCCTTGTCTCTGGGCCCTCTTTCCCCTTTTATAGGCGAATTAACCCGACTGTGCTGTAGCTTTACTCTTGCCCGAAAGCAACTGGAGGGTAGTGATTCATCAGCATTTTACTTGCATTGCCACTGAAAAGTACTTTCGGCTGTTTATGAGTTAGTCTCCATCACTTGTGCCATTAGATTATAGGCACATAGCCTATGCATTAATGGGAAGCCGCCACATTGTCTTGAGAGGGTTGGTCTGGGCTTGGCGCTGGGCCTCGGGCGAGTCTCCCCACTTTAGTCCTTTTGGGCCTTCCTTCCTTTCTTTATTTCTTTATGCCCAAAGTTCAAATATTAACCCAAACAGACAGCAGTGTTATAACAATATTCCCATTATAGCAGAGTTATTTTTTATTCCCAACCTTCAGTCTAAGGCTAATGTAGAGTTCACTGGTGAAGAAAAGCAGAGGGGAAGCTATACAAATTTAAGTGTACAAACAGATAAGTAGATTCTTCAAAAAGGATGATTGAAAAGTAACACCCCCACAAAATTCATATTTGGGCTACCTTCAAAACAAGTATCAAAGCCAGAATACAGATTCAAGGACAAGGAAGGGATGCAATGATTTACCATCTTTTGCTATTTCTTCGCCATCTGTTTCTCAACAAGTTCACAAATGGACCTGAACCAATAAAACGACTGTAAACACGAAAATTTCCTGAAACGAAACGCGACAAGAACCAACGTGTACAAAGTGATATTTGTATTTGATGATTTTGGGTTACAATCTCTTTGAAAATTTGCCTCTGATTCTATCTCCGTAAGAACTTGATTTGGTGGTTTGATTGTTGATCCAAAGGGCCGTCGGGGCTTGATCTTTGGGATGAACAGTGGATGATTTCCTCAAGGGCCGTCGGGGCTTGATCTTGAAGGTTGAGGATGAATGGATCTTCGAAGGGCTTTTGGGCTTGATCTTCGAGGAATTACGAACGATGAACTGTTCTTCAAGGGCTTTTTGAGGCTTGATCTTGAAGGTGGATGAACGATGAACGATGAACTGTTCTTCAAGGGCTTTTGAGGCTTGATCTTGAAGGTGGATGAGCGGATCTTCAAGGGCTTTTGAGGCTTTGATCTTGAAGGTGGATGAGCGGATCTTCAAGGGGCTTTTGAGGCTTGATCTTGAAGGTGGATGATGAACGATGAACGGATGAACGATGAACTGTTCTTCAAGGGCTTTTGAGGCTTGATCTTGAAGGATGAACGGATCTTCAAAGGGCTTTTGAGGCTTGATCTTGAAAGTGGTGAACGGATCTTCGAAGGGCTTTTGGGCTTGATCTTCGAGGATGGATGAACGATGCTTCGAAGGGCTTTTGAGGCTTGATCTTCGAGGTGGATGAACGGATCTTCAAGGGCTTTTGAGGCTTGATCTTGAAAGTGGATGAACGGATCTTCGAAGGGCTTTTGGGCTTGATCTTCGAGGATGGATGAACGAATCTTCAAGGCTTTGGGGCTTGTGCTTTGATGAAGAACGTACAGAACTTCGAGGAGCCTTGGGGCTTGATCTTTGATGAAGAACGGACAGAACTTCGAGGAGCCTTGGGGCTTTGAACTTTGATGAAGAACGGACAGAACTTCGAGGAGCTTTGGGGCTTGATCTTTGATGAAGAACGGACAGAACTTCGAGGAGCCTTGGGGCTTGATCTTTGATGAAGAACGGACAGAACTTCGAGGAGCCTTGGGGCTTGTGCTTTGATGAAGAACGTACAGAACTTCGAGGAGCCTTGGGGCTTGATCTTTGATGAAGAACGGACAGAACTTCGAGGAGCCTTGGGGCTTGATCTTTGATGAAGAACGGACAGAACTTCGTTGATTCTTCGGGATTTGCTTGAGAGCGTTTGGAGTTTCAGAGCTTCAACGCTTTTGTGTAATGTGAATTGGTGTCTTGAAATGAATGAAATGGCTTCCTATTTATAGAATTCCAAAACTTGATTTTTGGGTTTTAATAATCAGATGAAATAAGTCACTTCTGCCAGGCGTTGACACGTGTCCTGTTTAGTGACTTTTCTGAGTTATTTTGATTTTTCGTTGATTCACATGCTATGTATAAAATTTATGTGATACATGAGCGTTGAAATTTTAATTTTTGGTCAACATTTATTTCACGAAATTTCGATGTCTACAAATGCCCCCACTTCAAGGCGCGTCGCATACTTGTGCTTGTCACTTGTAGGCGATGTGTTTTGAAGTTTCTTAATGTAGATGTCAATCCAAGGGCCGTCGGGGCTTGATCTTGAATTGGACTGGAAATTTCTTCAAGGGCCGTAGAGGCTTGAATCTTGATTTTTGTGCTGCAAATTTCTCCAAGGGGCCTGAGGGCTTGACCTTGGACTGCAAATTTCTTCAAGGGCCGTAGAGGCGTGAATCTTGATTTTTTTGTGTTGCAAGTTTCTTCAAGGGCCGTAGAGGCGTGAATCTCGAATGAACTGCAAATTTTTGTGGTTTCGGGCTTGGTCAGGTACTACGCAAACCATATAGTAGGAGTTCCTCAAGTCGCCGAGCTAGGAGATCTCGGGTTCCGGTTGATCATTCTCCTTCTACTTGTCTCTCATTTAGCAACGAGGACAAAGAAAAGGAGAGGGAAGAGAGACGATATGAGATACTCTTGCTTTCAACGAAGTGGCCGACGAATCGACACGTGCTTTGTTGTGCTTGTTGACTTTCCACAGCTTTGATCTTGAACTGGGTTTGAAGGATTTTCTGGTTTCCTCCGGATGGATCATGCGATTCTGCAGACGAGGGCGTCATGCTATAGTGATCTGTTCCAGCTCACTATGTTACATTCCTCTCTGCTTGTTTCTTTTGCCTGGCAGAAGTGGTGCGCATCCTTTTGCTTTTAAATGGTCCTTCAGAGCACTTGAAGATGAGTACTTGAGAGCAAGGCTCGGTAAGCAACCAGGCAAAGGTTCCGGGCAATCAGTTCCAGATCGGACGTTTGATTTCAGGTTCTGACTGATTGCTTTCTTTCTCCATATCTTGCAGGTAAGAGCAAGGGTAAAGGAAAGAAAAGGGAAAAGCATGATATGAAATACCTTTGCTTTCGACCTTGATGATATGAGATACGTTTGCTTTTGAAGGCAGATGTGGTATCTTCCTGGAGGTTTGAGTGGAGGTTTCGACATATTGCTTTTCTTTATCCTTGTCTTGCAGATAAGAGTAGGGACAAAGGAAAGGACAGGGAGATTGCATGCTATGAGATAGCTTTGCTTTCAACCCTAATGATATGAGATACCTTTGCTTTCGAAGAAGTCGTTTTCCACAGATTTAATCTTGAACTGGGCTAGGAGGCTTCTTCTGGTAGACTTGCTACAAATGTCTGAATTTACTCCTTTTACCTGGAGTTGGGCTCGATTCAAGGGTGGTGGACACTTGATCTTGAATTGGGCTTGTGATTTCTTCAAGGGCCGTTGAGGCTTGATCTTGATGAATGGAAACGGGGACGACGAGCGGCTTCAGGATCTCGGCAAGCAGACGTGAGGTGGAAATGATGGCCTGTTTCTTTGTTCAATTTCCCCAATTCATATTGAAGAGGGTCAGGAGATGAATCTTCAAGATTGATGCTTCATTGTCACTCGTCTTGTCTGTTCCCCAGCAGATGAGTACTCGAGAGCAAGGCTAGGTAAGCCATCAGGGAAGGATTTCTCAACAATCCGTTCCTGACTGGGAGCTTGGCTCCGAGTGTCGTTGATCGCTCTCTTTCTCCTTGTCCTGTAGTGAAGAGGGAGGACAAAGAAAAGGTTAGGGGGAAAGCATGATATGAGGTACTCTTGCTTTCGACCCTGCTGATATGAGATACTTTTGCTCTGGTTTGATTTGTTTGCAGAGGTATTCTCGGGAGGAAGAGAGCCAAGCATTTTGAGAAAGCTTTGTTGGGGTTTTGCTGGGAGTGTTACCCTCGGAAGTGAGGAAGGGTTGAGCATTTTTTGCAGGTCTGCCCGTCTGTGGAGGATGAAGGTCGACATATGTAGAATTTTTATCGACAAGTGGTAATGCTGTTCTTTTACCCTTCTCGGTCACAGCGATGTAGTGAGAGTGGCGGGGTTCACGTGTTTTAACTTTGTCAGAGGCTTTTGACAAAGTGGTCCGTGATTTCCGGAAAGCTGGTGCTGAATCCGACTCTCGAGGTTTGAAAAGCAGTGTGCCTCTTCGATTTCTGAGAAAGGCGTCGTGCTGGCGGTTTGGCTCTCGAGATCAGGAGAGTGGCGACAGATTTGATCCGGAAAATCCGGCTTTTAAAATCTCAGAGAGTGGTGCCTCTTCGATTTTTTGAACAAACGGCCCGACTTTTGATATTCGGGGAGAGGTGCCTCTTCGATTTTTGAACCGGCGCCTCTGTTGCTTCTTCTTTTATGGAGGCGTCGATGGTGCGCCAAAAGCATGTTCAGAGAGTTGGTTGCTTGTAAAGAATTCCCCTCTTTTGTATCTCTGAGAATTTGATTTCATCCGACCTCTCCTTCCTTCATTATTTTCACAAATGGCTTGCCCATCTGATCATCGTCTTGACTTGAATATTAGTGGAGAGGCATCTGCGTCTCCTCAAGACAATATATGGCGTCCATTTCTCTTATCCCCTTCTGGTCCTCTCACCATTGGGGACTCTGTAATGAAGAATGATATGACTGCTGCGGTGGTGGCCAGGAATATGTCCACTCCCAAAGATAACAGATTACTCGCCGGGCGGTCCGATGAGTTGGCCGTTAAGGATTCTCTGGCTTTCAGTGTCCAGTGCGCGGCTTCTGTTTCCAATATGGCCCAGCGCCTATTTGCTCGAACCCGCCAAGTTGAATCATTGGCGGCTGAAGTGATAAGTCTCCAACAAGAGATCAGAGGGCTCAGGCATGAGAATAGACAGTTGCACCGGCTTGCACATAACTATTCTACAAACATGAAGAGAAAACTTGACAAGCTGCAGGACTCCGATGGTCAGTCTTTAAGTGATCATCAGAGGTTTGTGGGTTTGTTTCAAAGGCATTTAAGGCCTTCGTCTTCTGGAGCTTCGCCGAGTGTTGAGGCTCAAAATAATCAACTTCCAGCGCCTCCTGGGGTTCCGCCGAGTAATGAGGCGCCACCTGGCCAATGAAGGCTTGTTTGCACATTCCTTCTTTTTTTTTTTTTTTTTTTTTTTTTTTTTTTTTTTTTTTTTTCTTCTCATGTAAAAAAATGTAAATTTTCAGAGATGTCAATAAGATTTATTTTATTTCATTCGATGTCTATATATACACATATATAAGTATACATGCATACATATACACACCAAACACAAACCTTATTCATGCATATTTTATTTTTTTTATTTATTCATATATGCATTGCCGACATCCAACACTCAAAAAAAACTGTCATCATCATTTTTTTTTTTTTTTTTTTTTTTTGCTGGTTGGTGCCCACGCACCCATCATTCTTTTTTTGCTTTGTTTTTTCTGTAAGTGGCACAGACACCATCATTTTCTTTTGCTTTCTTGGTGCCGTGCATCTCTTTTCCTTTGCTTCCTTTCCTTTGCTTTCCTGTGACGCAACACTGAAGATGGTGGAGCTGTGGCGTCGATCAAACGACTGAGAAGCATTGAGGCTCCACCATTTTTTTTCTTTTATATATGATGCTCTGCAGGACTGGATTTGTGGGTGAAAACCCAGGAGGAGCTGCATGTGCTGTTGAAGCTGTTGAAGCTGACCGGCTAGTCGTTTGACAGCGGTCACTGAGCTCAGCCACTGAGCACAACCACCAAGCTGTTGAAGCTGCTGGAGCTGACCGGCTAGTCGTTTGACAGCGGTCACTGAGCACAGCCACTGAGCACAACCACCACCACCAAGCTGTTGAAGCCGCTGGAGCTGACCGGCTAGTCGTTTGACAGCGGTCACTGAGCACAGCCACTGAGCACAACCACCACCACCAAGCTGTTGAAGCCGCTGGAGCTGACCGGCTAGTCGTTTGACAGCGGTCAGTGAGGTTGTTGGCAGCGGAGGTGCGAAGATGGAGATGATGAGAAGGACGGTGCTAGAAGTTGGTAGGCTGCAGGAGTATGGCGGATTTGAAGGAAGGAGGAGGCAGCTGGGTTCCGGGATCAAGGTCATCGTCGACCTCTTCAACGAGCTTCTCTCTCTCTGCCCATCAAAAGCTCTACCAACCGTCGATCAACACCGACGTCAAAAGCCCAGCCATGAACTTCATTGTCCTGCAAGCTTTAGGGAGCCCGACCGTCCTCAATACTTGCCTCGGCTGGTCAACCTTTCAACGTCATCGCATAATCAGCACCCGTGCACGTCAACGTACTCGTAGCATCGTCATAGGCGTAGCTATACGACTTGGGGCACACCGCCTTTAAACATCTGCGAGTAAACCGTCGGGCTACAAGTGCTGGGTGTACCACTCGAGATCAGATGCCATGAGACTGGTGAAGAGCGAAATCAGGCCCAGCCCAACCAGCATCAGCCCATACACCAGTGACCAAGACCACGACATCACCGTTCTGCTTCCTCTCCTTCTGCGACAGCGACGGCGTCATTTTGGTGGCGATGGCGATGGCGATGTGAGAAGGTGAGGGACACCCGAAGCTTGAGGCTGCAGCCATGGAGGAAGGGGGTGTCCTGGAAGAGGCGATCGGAGGAGATGAAGTGGAGAGCTTGACGCAGCCGTGGAGGAAGGATGATTTCTGAGCCGAGCTTGAGTGCTTCGCGGGGGAAGATGAAAGCAGACGAGAGCAGATTTACCACTTCCTCTGCAGGTTTTGCAAATCTACCATTTCCCCTGGAGTTTTGCAATTTTTCCTGATCCCAGCACCTTGAACCTTGATTCCGAACCATTTCCTTTGAAGGCTTTGCGGAGCTCCGACCGAGAGAAAACGAGAGCAGGCTGAGGTGAGAGGATCGAATCGTCGGTCTCGCCGGTACTGGAATCCGGCGCCTGAGCGACCTTGTTGTTCTTCTTTTGCTTTCTCCTGCGACGGCGTCGCTCGCTCTCCCTCGACTTCTTAGCGGCGGTGGCGTTGTTGGTAGGGATTGCGTTCAGGTCGCCGTTCGCGACGACGCCGTTTGGCTGCAAGAGAACCTCCGCGGTCATTCGGGATCGGAAGTGCAAAGCGAAAAAACAAATCGAGAGGAAAGAGGCTCCCTCAGAGTGGCTGAGATTTGGGAAAGTCCCATATGGATTTAGGCTGTGGGTTTTGAGAGCACGGCCTGGGCCTGGCGACTTGGAGCTGGTGTGGAGACGAGAAGATGGGCCTGGGCTCGATGCCGAACCTGTCTCTGGGTGCTTCTGCTGCTGGGCTGCCCCCTTTTGGGCTTGCGGCTCCTCTTTTTTTTTTTTTTTTTTTGGGCCTGGGTGTGTGCACGGCTGGGCTTGACCCAGGATTGGGCCTGTAGGTTTGGCTTCTTGATGGGTTTGGGCTGGATTGCAGCAACCCTTTTTTTTTTTTTTATATTTTATTTAACAACTTGTAAAATTTTTTTTTTTGTAATAAAACCTTATTTTTTTTATTTTGATGTGACTGAACTCAAAGTTGAATGTTCGAGCTGCCTACGTACCCTTCCAAAAAGAAAAGATCAAGTCAAAACGTAGTTCAAATACATATATTTTTTTGGCGCCGTTTGCAGTTTCAGCTCGTGCAGGCAAGGAGTGTTTTGATGTGTCACCTTTTATGCTCATGCGGACAAGGAGCGTTTTGGTACCGTATGCAGTTTCAACTCATGCAGGCAAGGAGCAATTGGTGTCGCCTTTTTAGGCTCGTGCGGACGAGGAGCATTTTGGTGCCGTGTGCAGTTTCAACTCATGCAGGCAAGGAGCAATTTGGTGCCGTGTGCAGTTTCAACTCGTGCAGGCAAGGAGTGTTTGTGTGTCGCCTTTTATGCTCGTGCAGACCAGGAGCGTTGGTTGTCGCCTTTTAGGCTCGTGCGAACGAGGAGCATTTTTTTGGTGCCGTGTGCAGTTTCAACTCGTGCAGGCAAGGAGTGTGGTGTCGTTTGCAGTTTCAGCTCGTGCAGACCAGGAGCGTTTTGTTGCCGTTTGCAGTTTCAACTCGTGCAGGCAAGGAGCGTTGTGTCGTTTGCAGTTTCAGCTCGTGCAGACCAGGAGCGTTTTGTTGATTTGTCAAGCGGTGTAGGGAAGGTGATCCTCGCAATCTTCATAGCAAGGAGCCTTGACCGAGTGTTTGAAGAAGTCTTCGGGGAAGAAATCACGCATTGTGATGGCAACAGACGATCTTCGTGTAGCAATTTCATCATCCTCAACACTTTCATGTAGCTTTGGAGGTTGACGAGAGCTGCTTTGCCCCCTTTCCGATTGGTGAACTTGCGGTGGAGATGTATGTTTCTTGTGCAGTTTCTTCGGAGTGACATGAGTCCATCCTTCAACTTCACTTGACTTGACTGACATGGTTTTCGAGCATGCCCCCAGCAGTTGAGGTGAAGATTTTGAGCCGACAGAGCCAAAAGTGACGGTGGTATAATTTGACTTCACCACTTCGTCAAGATCTAGCTCGATGATTCCTTTCTGAGCCAGCTTCACGATGAGATCTTTCAGCACGAAGCATTTTTCCGTCGGATGACTGATGAAGCGATGGAATTTGCAGTACCTTGGGCTGTCAGTACGATTCATCTCTTCCGGCCGTCTACACTCAGGTAGGTCGATCACCTTTTTGTCAAGCAAGTCTTTCAACATGGCAACCACATCAGAGTCGGGGAATGGATAAGTTTTCTCCTCAAGCTCCTTCCAAGTGCATCTACGCATCTCTTGATTACGAAAAGCTTCGGTTTGAATCGCCTTGCCTCGTGTAGAGATTTTGACGGGAGCTGTGTTGACCGTCATTGCTTCCTTGGTGGGTTTCCACGCAGCCTTCTCCACCTTCGGTCCAAAAACTTTGTCGTTCTTGTGGTCGGTGAATGGTTCTTTCTTCCCATGATGGGCGATGCTTAGTTCCATGTCGTGGGCACGGGTGGCCAGCTCTTCGAAGGAACGTGGTTTGATGCCTTGAAGGATGTAGTGCAAGCTCCAATGCATGCCCTGGACGCACATCTCGATTGCTGAAATCTCCGAGAGCCTGTCTTTGCAGTCGAGGCTAAGGTTGCGCCATCGGTTGATGTAGTCCATCACCGGCTCGTCCCTCCACTGCTTTGTGCTCGTCAGCTCCAACATGCTCACGGTGCGGCGGGTGCTGTAGAAGCGGTTGAGGAATTCTTTCTCCAATTGCTCCCAGCTGTTGATGGACTCGGGCTCTAGATCTGTGTACCACTCAAATGCATTCCCTTTCAGTGAGCGCACAAACTGCTTGGCAAGGTAGTCACCTTCCGTCCCTGCGTTGTTGCAAGTTTCCACGAAATGGGCGACATGTTGCTTCGGGTTGCCTTTGCCATCGAACTGCATAAACTTCGGCGGTTGGTAGCCCCTTGGCATCCTCAAGGTGTTGATCGTCTTGGAGTAAGGCTTTGAGTACAACATGGAGGTATAGGAGCTCCCTTCGTACTGCGCCTTGATGGTGTTGGCGATCATCTCCTGCAGCTGCTGGATAGAAAGAGCTCCTAGAAGTGCCGCCGGTTGGTCTGGCTCTTGCTTCTTTTCTTCGTCTTTCTCCACCGGAGGTTCTTCTTCTTCTTCGGCATTTTCTTCCCGCCAGAGCTGTCTCCTTCCTCGTGTTGTGCTCCCAATTTGTTGGTGAGTGCGGTGATCTGCAAGTCCTTCTCCTCTGCGGTTTTTGTGAGCCTTGCGATCGTTTCCTTCATCTGGGCCAGTTGCTCTTCGACTGAAATCACGCCGATGGTCATGACTTGTGCAACCAACATACGTGGCTTTCCTTCAGCAGCATGCTTAGGTGCCCCTAGCGAGGTCAGGTTGATGACAGGCTCGCGTTTGTGATGTTCACCTTGCTCCCTTGACGGCACAAACTCTGTAGTGGCACGTTGAGGAGTGGTTGTGGCGCTAATGGATGCTCCGTTCGCGGTGGAAGTGCTCAGGCTTCTTCCCTTGGTGGTTGCGAGAACAACTTGTACTTTGCTTGATGCCACTTGTGCTTTTTGGCGGTTGGTGAGTGCGTCAACTTGCAAGTTTTGCTCCTCTGCGGATTTTGTGAGCCTTGCAACTGCTTTCCTCATCTGAGCCAACTGTTGTTCAATGGAGGAAGCTTCAATGGTTGTAAGAATGGCTTGGCCTTCTTTTGATGCCATTGCTTTTTGGAGTGTGATTTGATTTTCTTGAACGGAGAAAGAGATGAGAGGTAGAGATTGTCCCACTGGGCGTGCCAAATTTGTAAACACGAAAATTTCCTGAAACGAAACGCGACAAGAACCAACGTGTACAAAGTGATATTTGTATTTGATGATTTTGGGTTACAATCTCTTTGAAAATTTGCCTCTGATTCTATCTCCGTAAGAACTTGATTTGGTGGTTTGATTGTTGATCCAAAGGGCCGTCGGGGCTTGATCTTTGGGATGAACAGTGGATGATTTCCTCAAGGGCCGTCGGGGCTTGATCTTGAAGGTTGAGGATGAATGGATCTTCGAAGGGCTTTTGGGCTTGATCTTCGAGGAATTACGAACGATGAACTGTTCTTCAAGGGCTTTTTGAGGCTTGATCTTGAAGGTGGATGAACGATGAACGATGAACTGTTCTTCAAGGGCTTTTGAGGCTTGATCTTGAAGGTGGATGAGCGGATCTTCAAGGGCTTTTGAGGCTTTGATCTTGAAGGTGGATGAGCGGATCTTCAAGGGGCTTTTGAGGCTTGATCTTGAAGGTGGATGATGAACGATGAACGGATGAACGATGAACTGTTCTTCAAGGGCTTTTGAGGCTTGATCTTGAAGGATGAACGGATCTTCAAAGGGCTTTTGAGGCTTGATCTTGAAAGTGGTGAACGGATCTTCGAAGGGCTTTTGGGCTTGATCTTCGAGGATGGATGAACGATGCTTCGAAGGGCTTTTGAGGCTTGATCTTCGAGGTGGATGAACGGATCTTCAAGGGCTTTTGAGGCTTGATCTTGAAAGTGGATGAACGGATCTTCGAAGGGCTTTTGGGCTTGATCTTCGAGGATGGATGAACGAATCTTCAAGGCTTTGGGGCTTGTGCTTTGATGAAGAACGTACAGAACTTCGAGGAGCCTTGGGGCTTGATCTTTGATGAAGAACGGACAGAACTTCGAGGAGCCTTGGGGCTTTGAACTTTGATGAAGAACGGACAGAACTTCGAGGAGCTTTGGGGCTTGATCTTTGATGAAGAACGGACAGAACTTCGAGGAGCCTTGGGGCTTGATCTTTGATGAAGAACGGACAGAACTTCGAGGAGCCTTGGGGCTTGTGCTTTGATGAAGAACGTACAGAACTTCGAGGAGCCTTGGGGCTTGATCTTTGATGAAGAACGGACAGAACTTCGAGGAGCCTTGGGGCTTGATCTTTGATGAAGAACGGACAGAACTTCGTTGATTCTTCGGGATTTGCTTGAGAGCGTTTGGAGTTTCAGAGCTTCAACGCTTTTGTGTAATGTGAATTGGTGTCTTGAAATGAATGAAATGGCTTCCTATTTATAGAATTCCAAAACTTGATTTTTGGGTTTTAATAATCAGATGAAATAAGTCACTTCTGCCAGGCGTTGACACGTGTCCTGTTTAGTGACTTTTCTGAGTTATTTTGATTTTTCGTTGATTCACATGCTATGTATAAAATTTATGTGATACATGAGCGTTGAAATTTTAATTTTTGGTCAACATTTATTTCACGAAATTTCGATGTCTACAACGACATCTGACACAACTTGATACTCACAGTTGAATGAAAAGAAAATGATAGAAAGTAGGAGTTCTAGAAACTGATTGAGGTGCAATCTCACTCCGGTAAAGTTCTAGGATCAACGGAATTAATGGACAACATGGTGCAGCAATCATTTCCTGAGAAACAAAAACCTCAACAGATTTAACACAAGAAACAAAAGGGAGAAGAATTATCGGTACGTATGAACTCACCTATAATGATTTGGCGATAGGATACATCAGGGGACGCTTGTTTAGGATCAACAACCCAAAGGGACCTGTCGATATCATCCAAAGTAGACGAAAATGCCTGAAGCGTCTCCAGATGCTGAGTTCAAGGATCAATTGTTGATAGCTTTTAGAAAGCGTCCGAACCCAATAAAATAACTCGACTACTGAGATAGACAATATCTGATGCAACATTTCGTATGCAATTTGAAGAAAACAACAAATGCCTTTTTAAACTGCTGCACCACGTCTTTCAATCTGGAGTTTGATGACCATTTTAAATTAAACAAATCTGGCACATTCAGAAGAAGAAACTCAAATATTATTTATCCGTCAAATGGAAAAATGTTAACCATCCAAAAATTTGAAGACGTACTGCTGAAATTGGAGGAGGACATTTGGGATGTGTTTTATCCAAACAAATTTCCATAACATTCCATAACATGCATGCTGCCCTTGCCATCTCTGCTAACCAGATTTAAAAAAAATAGAAATGAGTGCCAAATTTTAAAAAATTAAAATTACAAAAAAAAGAAAAAAGAAAAAAGAATGGGAAAAAGTCACGTCCAACTGCAACAGATTGCAACTACAGCCTCAATGTAAGGAAGATTTTTCTCTAAACAACGTCATACTAGAGCAACTGCTGAGGAGTAGATATGAACTAGGATAAACACCCAGATAACGTTTTATAATTGCTTTGATACTTCAAAATGGTCTAAAAAACATGGTCTCCCTAGCATATTCCTTTTATAATATCCTTGATATCACAAAAGGAAAAAGGTTGAGACAAAATCAAGAAGAAATAGCTTTCTAGTCCATGGATATATACAACCTTGAAACTTTTGATAAATATAGGATTCCGTAATGTGTTTATAGCGTAAACAACTTATTGAGACATAACACAAACATGTTTGCTAGCACTAATTCGTTCCGACAACTACGCATCTCCAATTCCTTCTTATATTCAAATCACTATAATTTATCTGGAATACTAGAAATTTTGTGTATAAGTTCTCAACATATCCAAAGTAGAAATTTTTAAGTGCTGCCGACACATTCTTTTTCCAGTTTGGCATAAGCAAAATGAATCAAGTAAACAAGTTTGTGGATAATGAATGTGAATAAGAATATCGTACAATATCCAAAAGCTGAGAGATGTTAGATCTCCACTGAACCTCGCCAGGTTCTCCCATCCAACCTCCTCTATCTGCATTTATAGGATCATCATCAAGTCAAGGATCGTAACCACACAACATTATAGTGACAAACCCATTCTGCCACTGAATATCAATGAAGCAGCAAAAGTTCATATGTAACCAAATTTAAAAATTAATGTAAACCCAGTCGTTGCTAATAAATTCCACAATGGCTTTCACACAGCTGCTAGTGTTAGAACGTCAAGATACAGGTTCATGTGAAGAAATAATAATTATTAACTGCTGCAAGCAAAACTTCAAGCAGATTCTTATGCGTAATGCTGGTGTTTTCCTAGTTTCAATGGGAAATGAAATTAAACTTTTATAAAAGGAAATAAAAGTTGAAGCAATGAAAAAAAAAATTAACTTAAATGTGTGTGTCTGGCCTCTCTGAAACCAGCCTTTACTCCAAAAGGAGAGGTTTGTCCTTTAAATTGGGGTAAAAAAAGTGATTTCCGCACACCCTGGCCTCTCCTCGGTATTTATTGCTTTCAAATTGAATAAATCAATAGATGGTAATAAACAAGGTGAAACTGGCTAGAATAATGAGGTGCGAAAATCATTTCCCAAATCACAAGCACCAATAGCATTTTAAATTTACTTTTGGTCCTTAGAAAGTATATATTTTAGAATGTTCAAACATTTAAAACATAATTACTTCAAAAAAAACAGTCTAGCAAAAGGTGTGATAATCCTGCAAATAAAATATTTTTCGTTCAAGGAATTTCTAAATGACCGGCAAGAGATAAAGGGAGCATACTCACCTCCGAGTACACTGCACGGTAAAAGGTAAATGCTTGGGCCAGCTCTCTGCATCTCCTCCGCTCAGCACATTCCTGGGCTCAATAACATTTGGGATACATCCATTTATATATAGACAGATAAACCCATATACAAATACAGTACAGCATCCATATTATACTGGACGTTGGCTTCTACGGATGAATAATTTATCTTAAATTCGGGTTTCTTAACATTATCATTGGGGAATTTTAGCAAGCACTTGGTGAGCATATTCTTTCATTTTTTTAATACATTTTTGTAAGCTAAATGGAAAAGAAGTACCATTTGGTTCGGAGAGAACACTCGAGAAATGAATTCAATCTTGTTCCTTTTTCATACCAATGAGCGGGTCGTACCCTCCTCAAAATTTGATGGGCACAAGCGTTCCCATCAACCAAATTGATGTATTGTTGAAATTTTCAGGCTAACCAAAGAACTAAATGTAGATTAAGAAATTAGTATGGAATAGTGGGTCCATGCATAACACCACACAGAGATGGAGATAGCCCCAAATTAGTTAGGAGGAGAAGCCATAGAAATTCAGGTGATAGAGACCTTTATTGCTATGTTTTATCCTAAACAATTCCGGATAATATGATTATATGAGTGGATATCCATAATCTTGACAGATCGGTATATACTAATATTGTTTTAGACAGCGAATGGTGTGTCCCTTGCCATAAGTGTTATGACACTAAGATAAATATATAGGTGGTCATGAGAATAATAACACTGAACACAGTCAATGAGTCTTTGCATGGCGTTCTATCGACATGTCAATCAAGTGACTCATTAGTTGCAATAATATAAATTAATACTTAAGACTTGAGAATGTCATTGTTGTCACGTGGATTAGCTTTTGACTTCTGTAATTCTACACTACATCACAAAGGCAAGGTTATCGAGTGTATCGCTCAGGTTTATGTAGTGACATGTGAATGTTCAACAATGAGTCTCTAAAATATCCGATATGAAACATTTAAATGCTTTGTTTATGATCCTGAAATTCTTCAATTGGAGTGTTAAGTGTTTCTGTTACTAAGAGACTTAAATTCAGAGAAAAATGTAAAAGTGATAGATTAATCAAAGCATTGGTTAGCAGTATTTAATTGAAGAATTTCAGGATCATAAACAAAGCATGGCCAGTTTTGGCAAGTGGCAGAGTGAGGGGTATTATTCTATTAGACAATCTTGTCTTTATAATCAACACACTTCGTTGGTGAGAGTATTTCGGTCTCATTGAAAGCTTTTATCACCGTTTGTGTGAAGGTTATTAGTTTTGGGTTTAATATTTTAGCCGTCGGCCCTAGCTATGATCAGAGTCGGTGGCAGTCCCTTACTTTTTATTTCTAATTTCTTTTCCTTCCGTTCTGTTACGTTTTCTCCCCTGCTCTCCTTCCTGACCAGCGTGATCTTTGCATCCCACAAGTCATAGATCCTACTAAACTATGTCTCCATACTTTTCTTTTATATATTCCCTACTATCCCTCCATCTTCACGTCCCTTATCCCTCTACAATTCCGATCTCTCTTTCCACCCGAATCGTTCTCTCTAACTTGGCACGTAGGGCTTTCGTCGGTTTGCTATTTGTTTGTGGGCCTAATCTTTTGCTTAAGCTTTTGGTGTGTTGTTTGGTGTGTTACTTGCTTTGTTGTTGTTGGGGGACTTTTAGGTCGAGGTGGATTTGAGCTTTGAGAATGTCCTTTTGTCTCCCTTGGAGTGGATTTGTACCAAGTCCTAGAATATCTCGAAAGAGTTAGCTTGTCTTAGGAACTATCCCGGTAATATCAAGGGCTCAAAGATAACATGATTGATCAAGATAATGACTTGCTCAAGTGAAGCTTGGTGTGAAAGCTAGAAGATTATCGGTTTAACATGAGAGAGAAAGGATTTGCATGGCTGCATGGCATTCTTGATTGGATGGTTTGTGTTAAACCCCTTCCCAAAATTATTGTATAATTTTACATTTTCCCTAAAGTTCATGTAATTTATACAATTTGGTCCCCTTATCTTTTACCCAATCTAGATCCACTTTTTGGATTCCCTCAAACCTATCCTCATTTCACAGCTTGCCACATGGCAAGCACTCGACTCCCTCTCTCTTCTTTCTCTTCTCCCTGAGCACACTCTCTCTCTCAGCTCTCAATCTCTCTCACTCACTTAACTCTCTCTCTGCCCTCACCTACACCAGCGACACACCCATACAAACCTTCGAACCCCCCACCCCAACAACGATGACAACACCTTCACCATCACCTAGACCTTCTCCTTCTCTTCCCCGTCCCTGTGAAGCACCGAGACACCCGCAGCACACTAGGTCCGGCGAGCCGTGGTTTTCGAGGCGAAATCCGGCCACACCACGGTGAATCGAAGGTGAGAAAACACTTCCCCTCACCTTACATTTCATTTTCGTACCTATATCATACCTAGAGTGGTTGATCGGAGCATAAGAGGCGGTGGCCTCCTTCCCCAACGAAAACCAGCAAACCCAGGGCCTTTAGGCCTAAACCTCAAGCCCAAAGCTTTAGGGCAGCCCAAACCTAAACCTTGTTAGTTAGGCCTTTGGGCCGTAAATGACTCGGGCTTTAGGCCCGTTACCTTCTTTAAAACCCAACCCAAATCCTTTATTTATTTCTTTTCTTTTTTTTTAACCCAAAACCCTTTATTTGGGCCAGGCCTTCAGCCCAAGACCAAAGGGCTTCGGCCCATGAGCTATAAACCCAAAACCCTTAGAGGCTTAGGCATTCGGGCCGAGTGAATAAGGGCCCAAGCCCAGAGACCCCAAACCTAGTTAACCCCAAGGCCCAACCCGGTTCCAACCCAAGCCTAACCTGGTTGACCTAAACCGGTTGACTTGACCCAGGCTCGTTGACTTTGACTTTGACCGGTCAACGATCAACGTTGACTTTTGTTGACTTTTTTTTTTTTGGGTTTTCGTTCAGGACTCCTCCTAGGCTAATTTCGATTTCCTGGACCCATTTCCGACGTCCGTTTCTTGAAATTTAATCGTTTGAGTATAGTTTTATTAATTGTACCCTCTATGTGCTTAGGTGCAATTATTAGCGGCGATTCCATCATCCCTATTTCGTACGGCTCTATGACGACGGAGTATCTGTGAGTAGATCCCTTCTAAAATGCATGTTTTAATGGTAGAATTGCATACATGAAAAGCATAATTTAATGATTACGTTTTATGAGATATTATGCTTACTGAGAATATTTTGAATTACCATATTTTATCAAACTGATGCTCTTTGTAGTATATATGATGGATGACTATATACTGCTTATGAACATGTTTTTACACACTTCTTTATAGTAAAGATGATGGATGACCTTATACTATGAAGATGTTTTTGAGATATATGTACTTATGTTTGGAAAAATTATGTTCAATGATTTTGTTCATATCTAGTGGTCACAGTTCTGCATACGAGCGAGGGAGATATATGGCTGGCAGGAGGTATATATATATTGATGACTTTGGGCCAAGAGATACTGATATTGATATCACTAGCTAGCACACTATATACGAGATATGTTTCATGAAAGGTTTTATGGCATGCTAGGGTTTTTGGAAAATCCTATTACATATTATGCTATTAGTTTTCATAAAACTTTGGGGGTTAGTATGTTGAATAACTGTTTTATTATTATGTATATCAACTTGGTCCACTCATGTTTGTTTTGCACCCCCTCAAGACATAGGAACGAGAATTATGACCTGAACTATGAGGGTTCCCCTGTGAAATCGTGCCATCTCTTCTACTTTGACATCATTGTAATTTCACATTCCGCTTGTATTCTGAATTAGATGTATGCTCTGAACATGTCATGCATTTTCATTATGTTTTTATTGTTGGCAATTGAATATTATTTTATTATATTACTATTTTGGGCGAAATTTATATGCATGTTTCACACGTTCTCAGCTTTTGCATAGACATCGGGATCGGGGCGTGTCAGTTTGGGCTTTCCTTGGGTGATATCAAGGCTTCTAATGGCTGAGACATTTAATGGAAGGTTGTGGAAGTTACTAAGGTTGAATGGATGATGATGCTTAAGGCTTGAAGTATGTTTCTGGGCTAAATGAAACTCTTTGAGCTTATTTCCTGGGCGGTTCTCTCTTCTTGTGTTTCTTCTATCTATCTTTGCGTTACCTCCAATATTTCCCCCTTGCTTAAATGGTTTCTCTCTCCTTATGTAAGTAAAGGGTTCTTCTCTAGGCTTCAAATGAATCTCCCCTTGTGGCTTGGTCTTCCCCTTCCTCTTCCTAGCTTTCCTAGTATTCCCCTTTCAGTGTAAGATAGTTGAACTATTGAGACCTGTAGTTTGCTTCTTCCCAAGGCGCGGCTTTCCCAAGCTAACTTTCCACATGTGTTACTTCTAGTAGCGCTCTTCATGGCTTTTGCGTTGGTTGTCTGTGCAAGCTGGGAATGGAATGTCAACATTAAATGCCTGACTTGCTAGGTTTAGCATACATTAAATGCAGGAATCTAGTTTTGTCCTAACTAAGGGGATTGGTTTGCTAGAGAAGGGGGTAAACTAGGTTAGTTATCTCTCAATGTTGCCTGCATGAAATGCAAAAGATATGGGCTTGGATCTTTGGGCCTCTAAGCAGCCCAAAGTCTTCTATAACCCCGATTCCACGTAGGCCCAATAACCTTCTGTAACCATCCACACCACGATCCACTTAACAAGCCTTGAGTGTGTGACTTTGGCTTAGCATGAATAGCGACTAGCATGAGGAAGCTTCGCGTGATGCCTAGGCATGAGCATGGCATGATTTATGTGAATATCCGACTTAATTACCGTGTCGTGGCATGACATGTTTGTAAATATATTCTTCATCAATCCTGTACCTTGGCATGTGTTTGGACTTGAATGTAGGCTTTGCACAACAATTGGGCCTTGAGACTTGGTTGGGTTGGTGTGTGACATTTTTGGGCCCCAACAGTTGTTTTCAAAGCCCACTTTTCCTTTGTGTATTTATTTTGGGCCTTTGCTTTGTAAATACAACTCTCTCTCTCTCTCTCTCTATCCTTAAGTGTGAGAGAAAAGAAAGAGAGCGAGCAAGATGGTTTTCATGAGTTGAAAACTATTGGGGTTGTGTCTTAAAAGTCAATTTTTGTAATATTGGATATTATGTAATAATTTCGTACTAATTAATTAATTAATAAAAGAGCAAGTTTTGTTCATTCATGGGTTGTTTTTTTTTTTTTTTTTTTTTTAACAAACGATATTATCTACACTAAAGAGGAGGGGGTGGATTTAGCCTCACAATGGGATAGCAATAATGTAGTTCAAAACCGCATTTGGCTAAAATCTATTCATGAGTTGGTTTTATATTAAAAAGATAATAGACTAAAGAAAGAGTCCATAGGACTTAAGGTATGGAAGTAATGTCCTAACTCTTAAACGAGGTTAGGGCAAGGAGACTTGTATTCCATAGTCACTTAGTCCTCAAACAAAGTTCCTAGCCGTTTGGAAAGTCAACCGGACATTGACTATGTGGAAAGGCTGATGTATATCCCATTAAGGCTAGCATGGTCTGGTGCTACACGTGTTGGACAGGTGCTGGATAAATAGGTGCTTGTCTGTTGAACAAGTGTTTGAACACTGACCACTCAAGAAGCTTAAACGTATAGATGCTTACCACATGTCAAACGTTACAAATCTTCTTGTTGTAGTATGCAAATAGTTCTCAGACATGAGGCATCATAGGTACCTTGTTTTTATAGATACGAACTTTGGTTTCATCACCTCAAAGCCTTCATTGCTTCGCATGCCCAATAGTGTGACAATCGGTTTCATATTTATGAGTATGAAAATACATGAATTTGCAATAAGGAATCTATGACCTTCTAGTAAATTTTCAGAGAAGGAGACATCCCTCAAAGCCACTTGAAGATTCATCTCGGAAATATCTGCGGAGAGTAATTGTTGACCAAAATACGTTTGTAAGAAGGGGGCTTCAACAAGAGATACATCATAGCGATCATAGATGACTACATGTGATTAACATAAATCTTGATCGAAATTTAATTAATTTCTCTGTCTGCTTTAGTTAGAACTTAAAAGGTCAAACACCTATGATAAGTTTTAGTAACATTTTGTGGATGATAATAAGATAATTAATTGTTAATTATTAGAATTAGATGCCCCATTTTAGACTTTTGTAGACTAAACATTTATGCTTTTTGAGTTTTTTATTAAGCTTTTGAAACATTTGATTAAGATACTCATACTTGAACTACTTCAGATTAATTGAAATTAATTTACATAATATATTTTAAATAATTTGAACTATATTTAAGTCTAAAAATTTAAACTTTTCAAATCTAAATGTACACCCATGTCAAATGGAAACGTACCAGAATTAATTGAAAACGTACCAATGTCAAACGAAAACGTGCCAACCCGGATTTAAAACATACCCAATTATAAACTATATTAAAATGAATATTCATCTTTTTGGAATGTTTAAAAATATGTTTGATTCATACACAATGCTCTAGATAGTCTTGTTTTTTGGTAGATAAGTCTCTGGAACAACTTTTAGTTGATCGAAGATAAATCCTTATTATTGTAGAATGCTAAATAATAACGATAAATCATATAATTTTGAATTAACTAAAAGGTTATTATCCGTTGATTAATGACTCTTTCTAGAAAAAAAAAAATTAATTAAAGTAATTTAAACTTTTACATTGTTAACGACTCTTTCTATAAAAAAATAATTAATTAAAGTAATTCCTCATTATTAGGACAAAAAGTAATAAAACTTATGTTTTGAAAACAAACGTACCAAAAATTCAAATGTACCAAAAACTAAATGTACCAAAAATTCAAATGTACCAAGAAGCCAAATGGACTAAATATTCAAATGTACCAAGTAGACCTGGCAGTTTCTGACACGACACGATGACACGACACGAAAACGACACGAAAATAACGGGTTTCGGGTCAACACGATAACTTATCGGGTCATTATCGGGTGACCCGTTAAGAACCCGTTAATAACGGGTTCTTAACAGGTATACACGTGGGTGATCCGTTTCGACCCGTTAAGAAAAAAATTATTTTGATAATTTTAAAGTTTAATTACTAAAAAATTATTATAAAATACAATAGCCATATTAATATATACAATATATTCTATATTAAATATATAGTTTTGTATTATTATTCTATATAAGTTAAAAAAAAAAAAGTTTTAGTCATTATTTATTTTTATTGTGAAAGTTCTTTATTATCATTACTAGGATAATAAATTTTACTTAACATGTTCTTGTCCAAAATTAAAATAAACTAGTATAGTATTTGTATAGGAAAGAACTAAGAAGACATACATACAAGTATGAAAAATGTGAAAGAATATATAAACACTTGTGATTCATCATTATTCCTCTACGAGTAGATAATGGTTACACTTACATTATTGTTTAGATTTTTAAAATCCTCCAAACCCTCATAAATAATGTTTTTTATTTGAGGGCAAAATTAATAATAATTATTATAGAAGTGTAAAAAATGTAAAAAAAATATCCAATCACTCATAATGACAAGCTTTACAACTTTCATGAAGGGGTCAGCTTCGAAATCCAACACTATAATCCACAAACCTTAAATTTATATTTAACCGTCGATTGTCATTTACGCTTTATTCTTGTTACTGAATTTCATTTTTTAAATTTTCTTTTTTGAAAACATGATCATCTGGCTAATGTAAGAAGTTGAACGGTTCAGATCTTTGATATCACGTTTCGATATTTACGGTTAACTGAAATATGAGCCAATGTCATATAGTTTGTAGAAACTTTATAAACATCAAGCAATATTTTCACTAATCGTAAAACTCAGAACATAATATCAACGATCCAAACCGTTCATCTTCTTGCATTCTCTAATAGATCATGTTTTCAAAAAAGAAAATCTGAAAAAAAAAAAACAAAATTTGATGAGAAAAATGAAGCATAAATGTAAACAATAATCAATGGTTAAATTTTGATCTATGATTTATATGATTATAGTGACGAATTTCGAAATTAAGCTCTTCACGAAAGTTGTAAAGCTTGTTATTACGAGCGTTTATATATTTTTTTTCTATATTTTTTATACTTCTACATTGAAGGGTTTGATTGGAAGAAAATGTGCAAGATGTTCTAATGTTCCAATGTCCTTAATTTTACAAATCTTTGAACATTTGATATTTTGTAATGTTCTAATGTTTTTTTTATTATGCTCTTATTTTGGATATGTAAATATACACTTAAAAGAAAAATCCGTTTTTATGTTTTGGATGTGACAATACTTAAAAAGAAAAATGCGTTTTCACTCAAAAAAAGTATTATGTTTTTTATTTAATTATTTATTGGTTTAAAATATATTTTCCTTAACAGGTAACGGGTCGGGTCATATTACCCGTTAATATTATCGCGTCGATTTCGGGTCGGGTCATTTTACCCGTTTATTTTAACGGGTGTTACACGACACGACCCGTTAAGATATCGGGTATGACACGAAAACGACACAAACACGGGAAACACGACACGAATGCCAGTTCTAGTACCAAGTAACTAAATGTACCAAGTAACTAAATGTACCAAGTAACTAAATGTACCATTATAATCAAACGTACCTAACAACGAGTTTTGTTACATTCTATTTAATTTACTAAAATTAATATTTTAATATTTTTTTTTAAAATTATCATAATAAGAGATGCATAAAAATAGGAGGAAAAAAGGGAATACTAACGTGAATAGAGTTCTAATGAAATAAAATTAAAGTACCAAAATTGTATGAAAAATGTTTAATCAAATAGGTTTTGACCTTTATTTAATTAAAAGGAGTTCAAGTCACGAGCCTAAAACTGAGCAAGTGTTTGAGCAACGTGCATGGGATAAAGCCCATGGCGCCAAACGCAGGCACGCTATTTAATTGTGTCCCGAAACTATGTGATATTTAGATTCAATTATTTAAGATCAAATGACGACTAGGTCGGCTTCCCCATCTATAACAAGTGCCCATTCTGGTTATCCAAAGATGAAACATTTGCCAAACTCAGCAGACGAGCAGTCCTAGTCAAACAAACCTACATATTGCTGTCTTCAGATTGAGGAGCAAAAACCAAAGTCTATGCTTAGGAAATGTCCATGCCCTATACTACAGTATCTTTAGAAGTCAAAATAAAAAATTAATGTATAATATTGGAATATATTGTTATGTTGTCTTAAAACAAATTCACACATCATAATATATGAATAGTCAACGAGGTTATATTTTAGAGTACGATATTGATAATCAATTCACGCTGTAAAACGCAAACACAAATACATTATAGTTATATCACATGAAGTTATTCGGTACTACAAAATGACTTCTCAAATGGAAAAATTATTTTATAGTATCTACTACCCACTAGTCAAAAGGAAGTTTAAATTATCTTTTTGAAATTTGGCTAGTTGTTAATGAGGCATGTTGTATTTCTTCACGCGTGTACGAACTAGTCACAAGCTGCCCAGCCCATGAATCATGATTGATAGCCATGTTTATTTTCTTTTTCTTTTTCCTTACTGCTGACTCATGTATGGGCACCATAGCATACGTATTTCGTGTTGCTTTATACCCATGATGCATCCACGCTCAAGTTTGAATTCAGCTTAGTTGCTTTCGAGTGACTAAATTATGTAATTGGAAGTAATAATTCTAAATAATTAGAGCCGTAGGAACATCGTCTTTAGGTGTATTTGCGTCATGTCATCTTCATGCATTAACTATCAAACAAAACCCTAAATATAAAATCTGTAGTTTCGTGTTTTTCTCGGTTCTGTCCCTCTTTACGTTGTAAAAGCTACAATATTGAAATAATATTACACAAAATACAAGTTGACATATTTCACGTAGAGATGGCAATGGGGTAGGGCATGATCAGATTTTCCCTCTCCATTTCGATCCCTAAACCCAATTTGGGAAATACAACATTCTAGATTGAGTGTTTAGATGCACGTATTTGTCTCCAGACATCCTCGTCCCCCTCTCTTATTTTCTTCTTGCATACGTTTCTCATTTGAGGCGAGTCCCAACTTAGATCATATTTAAAAAAGAAAAATCATCCCTATAATTTTACACTGTAAAATAAGGCCTCCCGTGATTCAACATTTCATCCTAATAGACACATTAGTTTTTGAAATTGGTTAGTTCAACTCTTAAACGTTGTAGGATCATTAAAAAAACGATATTCACGAAGAATTTTATCTTTGTTTTCAGTTGAAAAAGACTTTTGTGATATAGAATTATAGACATGTGAGTCTTTAGTGCATAGACATAAAGTTGCGTCTTCACACTTTTTTCTTTAGATTAAAAGTTGGAGCAAATCGAATTTTGAACCTAACATATTCATAAACACATTATTTATCTCATAAGAAAAAAATGAGTACCGTGAAAATTTACTATTAACTCAAGACTAAATTTCAATCTTCCTTTCCTGATACAAGTGAAAGTATAGTCAAGTAATATATATGATGAGTCAATATTATATTATATATTTTACCCTTTTCTTAGTATAATTTGGTGATTATTTTGGTAGAATTTTGATACTTTGTTTTATATTTCTAATATAGGACATTCGACTTCCTCTGGAGCAAAAAGTGATCAAACGGATGAATTTTGGAGTGATTCCAATTGGAGGATGTTCGTGTGCCTTTCAAGATGATTGTGTCAAAATTCCAGATTTTTCTACCGAGCCGTTTGACCATGGTGATGAAAAGAAGACCCAGCGCGCAACTTTCCCAGATTGACGTTTCCAGACGTTTTGGGTATTTTGGAGGTCAAGATGGCATATTGTGAGGAGGACTCCTTCTGAGGATTTGTAGGGAATGTCTTCAGCTTTCAAAAGAGACCTTTTGGGACCAAATCGGAGTTGATTTGGTCAGTCAAAAGTCTGATTTTCTGAGAAGTCCGAATTCCAGTTCAAATAGGAAACCTTTTATTTTCTGTTTTATTATTTTATTAGGTTTCCTAGTTTTATTCTAAGACCTTTTACCAGGAGGATTTTAATTATAGTAGTATAAATAAGGCTTTTTAGCCATTAGAGAAGGAGGCAAGATAGGAACGCAACTTTAGGAGAAGACATAGGAGGAGGAACAATTCAAGTTTATTTTCAAGGTGTTTTCTTTCCATGTTCTTAATAATATTTTGTTTTATGTTTATTAGTAACTAGTTTCGTTTGCCAGGGCGAGGCCACGAGGCTTAGCAAGATTATGTAGTTTCTTTTCAATTTGCTTATGATATTATGCATGCAAGTTTTGAGTTATTAATCACCGTGCTTGAAACTATCTAATTGTCTTGATGATTGGCCACCATTAGGATATTTAGAAAAGTAATTTGATGCAATTTTGGCGGAGGGCTGTCCCTGAAATTGGCGCTGGCTTCTTGTGGTTAATATGTGTAACTACTTAGGATGAACGACACGTCTTAGGAGTTATATGGTTTTTCAAAAGGTTTTCACAAAACTTAATGAGTCTTGCATGTTCACATTCGATCTGGACGCCACGGACGGGTTGCATGTTAGATATACGTTCTATATTGGGGGTCCAAGTAGGGCATACTTTAGGAAAACCTAACCTTCAAATATGCATGTGTAATTCATAAGTAATTGGAAGAACTACGTAGGATTGTTAAGGTGACGGCTGAACCCTAGTGCTCAAATTTATTTTCAAAACTATTTTCTTTACTTTGCCAATTTATTTAATTGTTTTTATTAAATTCGTTTTTAATATTTTAGGTTATAAAATCAACCTCTTCCCAATTTCGTTTTTAAATAATTAACTGAGATTTGGTTTTAACATAGATTATTCATTCAATCCCTGTGGAAAACGACCTTGCTTGAGCTGCTATACTACGACAACCTTGTACTCTTGCAAGTATTTTTAAGTGTTTTTATCCCTACTTTTGCAGGTGGTAAAAATCCTATCAATATACTTGGTTCTTTAGGAAGACAGACAAGAAAAGTAAAACAGAACAATTGATTATCATCATAATCAAGGAAAACAATGAAGGAAAAAAAATCAGCATCATAAAAAAAAATAGAAAGAAAAAAAAATAGCGTGTTTAAAAGTTTTCTTTTTTATAAATTAGGATAGTATTATTTATACACGATTTTTTTTCTCTAAAACACTATTATTAATTTTTGTTCATTAATCCATTTCAATTCTTTTGATTTGATGGTTGAAAGTTGAGAAGGGGGCGTGACAGTTAAAAATGAGTGTTCGGACACCACTCTTAAATTATTATTGAAGTCGCCATCTGCAAGATGTGTATTGAACATAAGACTTTTAACTTATAAATATAAATAAAATACCATTTTATCATAGTACTAAATAAGTGATGTGTTTAAACTTTTCATTAAGGTAGCATGATAAATGTATTTTCAGATAAAAGTTCGCAAACAAACATCTAAGAGGGAAAACAATATATAACAGGTCACTACTTTTTTCCCTCAACTGGTTGAAAACCTATCACTAGTAAAGTTCTAGAGCTGGTTGGTAGCTGGTCACTAAACCAACCTAATAAACACACTTTCAAACATTAGTGTAATATAATTCCTGCGTAAAGTGATGCAGAATTTTGTGTGATTTGGTAATTTTCGAAATAATATCAACCAATTAATCATAACAGAGTGGTTTAGTAGTTGGGAACGAATTCCAAGTTTGTATTCCATACGACACGTTCTGGGGTGGATTTCCAATGCTGGTGAATTGCATGATGATGGTTATAAAATGTTGAAATGTCTTTGTGAACCTTCTCAACACTCAGAAGGATAGACTGTGCTCGCGAATCACCAACTAATCACTTTTTGAAAGAGAAAATAATATCAAACAATTCCTTATGTATAAGTCGACGGACCGGCAAATCATCCAATGAAAGACATGTGTTTTCTGGTCCATTTCTTTATTTACTTACGTATGTGCACACGTAGACATGGGATGCTTATTATAAAGCATGACCCTACGGGTTTTTGCCTTCAAATAATTTGATTATGATTTTCTTAATCTAAAACTTTTGTCCCCTTACCATCCCCACACGGTAGACAACAAGTAATCCACTTATAATAGCATTTAACAACCCTAAAATCTCCCTAAAAGGCAAAACCGGCAAAAACTAACAAGTGCAAAACTGCCACCCATATAGCTTGGCACAGCTTTCACACTCTTTAGCAATCAAAATATTAATTATTTCAAGCTTGGAATTTAAAGGGGGTTGAAGGGTTCGCATAAAATTATGATTGTGACAGAAAAACTGGGTGATGAAAGTGATGATGAGACCACAAGACAAAGAGGTTTTCCCGGAAAGTATACTCTTTTCCTGGAAAGTTCCCCTCATGATTTATTTGGTCCACACTCTACACCATCCATTATGATTGATGTTTGGACTTGTATTCAGAACAAACCTTTCTCATCGTTCATCATAGCGTGCCAATAACGTAAACATGTAGTAATTTTTCTTTTTCCTAATCAATCTGGACCCTCCATTTATCTGAGTATATAGCTAAGCTACTCTCAACTTATTGCGTTTGTGTGTTCCATTATTGTAAAGGTAGAATATACGTTATTTTTTTCTCGTGGACTCTATGGTCTAAAGAAACGATAGTTACTTAACGTTTAATCTAATCTAACAGATGATGAGGTCTTTTAGCTTAGTTTTATTTTCTTTTCCACTGCTACATTAGATCGAACAATAGGAAACCATATTTTTTCTTGAAATATAGGATAAATAAACGGAACTGAGAAATTTTAGCGGGGATTTAGGAATTTTAATCCATAGGAGGGGAAGGTGGATTGGATCCTTGTTAGGGTTGGGGTCCATGCATCAAATGGGGAAGCAGATTCTGACTTTGATACAAAATCTCTTGATAAGATTTAAAGATTTTGTGAAAGAAATAAGATTAAGAGAGCCATTGGTATATCACGTGGGTTGTGACCCCATTGGTCCTTATTAAAACCATAGCATGTCACGTGACCATAATCCTTCACTAAAATTATTAATTTTTATATGTTGAGTAAATTATATTTTGCACCTTCAATTTTGAATCACATAACAAACTCATACCTTATTTTTTGAACATTGTAATATTATCTATTAACTTTTGAACATTGTAATATTAAATGAAAAATCATCTAAAGTGCGTTATATGCAAAAAGCATAAGCATGAAGCACTTCAAATGTTTTTAGAACTAAAAAATGTTCTTTAAAATTTGAAGACATTTCCCAAATGAGCCCACAATATATAGTTAACTCGAATTAATGAGTTTACAGCAAATTCAAATTTTCTCAAATGATACAAGAATATACATGTTTACTTCAAACTTATTGTTTGCGAGTGATTGCTATTTTCTTCTAAACCGCTTTCATCCTAAGAATTGATACTTCTGTCATATGCACTGTTTTTCTTCTTCTTATTTTTGGTATCTTAAATACACAAAAGGAAAAGAATTTTGTGGTGGATATTGTAATTATTCCGATAATTACGATTCTTCCAAAAACATAACCTTTGTTTGGTCGAGTGGTTCGAGATTTCAGTCCTATCTGATATTTCATACATCAATGCCAACCTCTTTCACTAAGTCATGCATGAGGATTGTGGTTTGTTTAAATTTTCATAGATTATCAGATATTTTCATGCTTCCTTACGTAAGCTATGCACGCTTGGTACAAAAATCAACTCCTCCAAGAAACTTTTTTTTTTAAGCATCGATTAATCAACAAATAAATAAGCAATAGTATCCCTTCATAGATATATATTTCTTGACGATTTACAAACATATATAATTAAAAAAGAAAAGTAAAAGTAATTGATCAGTAATAACTATTTTCTACATATTAATTACACTAGTCATTCGTTCCACTAAAAAGCCCTTAACCAAAAATATAGGGATCATGAGGGTTTGATTTCTCTTAAATCCATTCCTAACACAACAATAATTAATATCCTAATCAACAAGCTGCTGAGGGATTGGTAAAGTGATTGTAAAAGTGAGGTTTTGGAGCCATAGAAAATGGGCTCTTGGATGATCCCTCGCTACCCACCCCTCCGATTCTTTCACAAGATGGACACATAGTGAGGGTGGCTGCTGGCATGTGCATGTACAAAGGTTGGCTTAATTTCAGTGCCTTGAGTTCTATCAGCTCTTTTTGTAGCCTCCTGTTCTCATCTGTTAGTGTTTCACAGCACTTCTTCAAGAACTCACAGTCTACCTCAGTTTGCTTAAGCTTTGTCCTGCAAATTAACCAATCAAAGCCAACATAATCAATTTCTGTGTATTAATTACTTTCTGGACCTATTGGACAATAACCCAGAAATTTTAATTTGGCCTGAAATTAATTTTTAATAGATACCTTGCTCTCCTATTTTGGAACCATACTTCCACTTGTCTTGGCCTCAAGTTTAACTGCCTGGCTAAAGCTTGCTTTTGCTTCTGTAAATAAAGCCAATGAAATTAATATATGTTTTCCTGGAGACAATAGTGGTAATAAAAGATAAATGATTTTCAGACATGTTTCCTTTCTTGTGCGCATTTTGTTTATTTTTGACTTTTGAATTGAATAAATTACAAAAAAATCAAGATACAAAAATAAACAGCGACCTGCAAAATCTTTCTCTGATCAAATAGCCAACAAAATGATGATTAGAGAGAGAGAGAGAGAGGAGGGAGAGAGGGAAATTACAGGATTTAGAGTGCTATGTTGTTTGAAGCTTTCCTCTAAGAGAGCAGATTGTTCCTTGGTGAGCCTAAGCTTCTTTCTAGGATTAGAACCGTCTTCATCTTCATCACTCACTCTTGAGGAGACTTTCTCATCGATCTCAACCTCTTCACTGCTGATGTCTCTCTCCCTCTTGACCCCTCTACCACTAGAGAAGGAGTTAGAGACTGCGCTATGACTGTGAGGAGAGGACGCTGCTGCAGCTTGCCTGTACAAATCAACTGTTTCCTCCTGAGAAGAATTACCAACCTTGTAAATATTGGAGGCTACCATTTGTTGATGATATGGCTCACCAAAAAGACCTAAAGTTAAAGATGGCTCAAAAGCACCACTTGTTGGAGCATAATTTAGGGAAGGCTTCATATTATTCTTTGCAAACTTTGTAGGGTTAGAACTCTCCTGAGAAGCAGACGATGTGAGACCTAAGCCTAATACAAGGCCTGTGTTACAAGCATGATCATCAAAACCCATTTGGCAGAAGAGAAGAAGAAGGAGGAGGAGATGTAATTGGTGGTTTGTTATGTGAAGTGGGGGGTTGGGAGAGATAATATATATGGTTAAAGTTATGGGAGTCGAAGGGTGTGCGTTATGTGAGAGAGAGAGAGAGAGAGAGAGAGAGAGAGAGAATTAGGAATGAGACTTTTGTGGGGGCGTTGGGCTGGTGTGGGTGGGTGGCTATGATTATTAATCAATCGAAGGAATGAGTAGAGAAACGAATCTGGGGCATTGGGAAATTATGAAGGTACCTCCCTTATCTATACATAGGTTGACCATTTGAGTCCCACTACCATATAATATTATACATAATATTACATAAATCTCCATTCCACTATTATACCCCCCCTCTCTCTCTCTAGAACTCATATATATGCTATTGCTTGCTGCTAGAATCCCATGGCAGTGGGAAACACATCAAAGAGGATGATTCGCTTGTGCTTCGCCACCCATTAACGTACCAATTCTAACTATTGCTAGCTACTACTTTAATTTTCTTTTCATATATGCTTCCTCTTGCGTTTGTAGGTTCTCACTTTACATGTATATCAATTATTGGGCACACTTTTTCTGTTTGCTTTCTTACTTGTAAGGTTCTAAAAGATGCTAGACACGCTAGGTGCTAGTTGGGCGGTGGATTGAGGCCTATATAGTACCTAGGAGACTAGGCAGGACCTCGGCGGACTTAAGTAAATGTGTTATATATCGTATAAACAAGTGTATGCTTATACTTAAAATTACATAATTTCACTGGGATACGTAAATTGCAAATAGAATGACATATAGATTATAAAGTATTGGAACATAATGAAAACATGGGGAACAATCATATAATATGTGTTCAACAAAGTATTTAATAAGTCTATTATAATTTATTGAAAAAAAATAAACTGCCAAACAAAAGTTATCTATTTTCTAAGTGAGAGTTACGACCGAAGTGGGCGCCTAGGCGGGTTTGGACATGCACCTACACAGGTCTAGGCGACCTTCCTTAATTTTCAAACGCCTAGAGATTAATTAGGACGGTAGCTGGTAGCCTAGAGCCTAGACGGCATTAAGTGAGGATTTATAGAACAGGTGTGTCCTAGCAGAAGTAGTTCGTGACATATTTTCATCAGAAAAAAATATGTTCTCTTAGTCACTAAAAATGTATGGTCATGTGGGCTTTTAGATTTGATATTGAAAGTGTATATAAACAAATATGTTTTTAATGTCATCATCTCAACCCATGATATCAAATTCAACTGTGAGTGATCATATATTCTTAATTAGTAGATAAGGAAACGTGACTCTAATATTTATGCCCAATTAGCTAGTGTGGGATTTGCTCATTCAAAAATTGCTTTATCTGATTGGAAAAGGAAATGAATAAATAAATATTGAGAAGATCATGATTGGATATTAAGAAGTTCTTTTTAGTTGTAACAGCCCACATGAACTGTCTCCCACTCCATGCTTGCTTCATTCAACTGGCTAGAGAGATGGACATGCATCACATATGTGTCACCTCCTTGAATATTGCATTCCAACTTTTTATTTAATGGGGATGGGTGGATATTATAGATAGGTGGGTGGTTTTTAATTTTTTTCTTGGTTAATTATGATTTTAATTGAGAGAGATTAAAAAGAGATGTCCACTAATATAAATGTGTACACACACATATATATCTAGCATTGCAGATATAATTAGTGTTGGATTAGCAGTAATTTCCTTGTTTTCTATGTTTGTTTTGTGAGAAAGAAAAAGAGAAAGGGAAAAAAGAAAAGTAGGTCGAAAACATCCCATTGGAGGAGTACTACTGCTAATATAATTCAATTAAAAAAGTTCTAATTGTGCCACGAGAATATGATTCATCAACAAGAATCCGGATTTTTGCTTAACTAGAAAGTTGATGTGGAGTGTGTGGGACCTACTCCTCTCTGTTCATACAAATACAAATACAAATAATAGTAATTAAGCACTCTCTCAATAATATTATTGCTTTGTCGGCGAACGATCGATGCTGATGAGGGGAGCTGAGTAGTTAGGTCACCTACAAAACATGATAACCCTAAAATAACGCAACGCAAGACAACAGCAATACAAGCTTCTATATTGCATGCTTATTAACTCCAATTACAATGTTAATTTAAGACAAACAATTAGGGTTTGAGAGAAGGAGGATCACTGTTTAATTATTAAGCTTAGACATTCATTGACGAGAATAGTGTGGTGGCATTAGTACTGCTCCACCGAAATATAATGTCCACAATTATATATATATATATATATATATATATATATATATATATATATATATATATATATATATATGGGATTAATTCTTCTTACTTTTTAGTTGTTCAAGTTTGAAGCATGATACAAAGTAGTACTTTCTTAATCATCAAGAATTCAAAGGGGATTTAATTATTAAACACTTGCATTATCACATGATTTTGTTTTGAAATGCCATGCATGCAATTCTATATATTCAATGGTGCATATGCACCTAATTCATAAGAACTTCAAAATTTTAGATCCAAATAATAAAGACTTTAACGTGCGCTTCAGATTATCAAAGATACTTAGAACACTTCCACCCCTGAAAAAATTGCCCAGCATCTAGTGAAAAAATTGCCCAGCACCCTATTTTTGAGCTCCAGCCCGCCCACTTGCCTGGCACCCAGCCCATGCCAGGCAAGAGCCCAGCCCAAAATTGACAGACCACTTGACTGGGCAGTCTGATGGCGCGTGCACTACAATCGCCATTCTGGGAGAGTAGCCGACAGGCTACTGTGCGAACAGGCCCGCTGTCGGGCCAACTTTTCAGACGCCCGTGAGGGGCGACGTGGCACTACTTCCTGCCGTTGGATTTCCAACAGCTAGTTATTCTAGACCATTGGATTTCCAATGGTAAAAAAATTTTGAAATTTGTTTTTAACGTGGACCGTTGATCTGTGATCCAACGGTCCACAGTTTTTCAGCCAAAAAAAAAAAAAAAAAGTCCCAACGGTCAGAATTATGACCGTTGGCCAGGTGGCTCATTATGGGCTGTTGGATTTCAAATCCAACGGTCCAGATTAATTATAACATTAAAATTAATTAAAAATTCTTTAAAAATAAATTAAAAATACAAATTTTTTTTTTTAAAATACAGAATTTTTTGTTTATAAATACCTAACAGTTTGTACACTTTCTACACCACATTTCATTATTTTCTACACTTTCTACACTTTCTACATTTCAATATTTTGTACACTTTGAGAGAAAAAAATGAGTTTGTGGAAGAACATTGAAGATATTACGTTGTGTGAAAGTTGGTATCACGCTACTCATGACCCGATTACGGGTAATGAGATGGATAAGCGAGAAATGTGGAGTAGAATTACGAAAGCGTTTTGCGATGTACATGGAGAAAATGCAAGAACTAGTAAAGGTCTTCAAGGTCGTTGGAAAAAGCTCAACGCATCCTTTAATTGTTGGAAAAACGCCATCTCTCATGCTTCCGGTAATCTGCATAGTGGGACAAGTTTAGCGGATCAAGTAACAATAATTTTATTTATTTATATGCATTCTACCCGCACCAATCTTTTAATTTATTTAATTTCTTATCAAATATATGTAATTTTTATGTACTATTTTTTATGTAATCTTTTAATTTATTGAATTTCTTTATGTAATATATGTAATTTATATGCATTCCACCATCATCAATATTTGAAATGATTTATTTGTGTTACACCCGCATTTTTTTAATATCATCTTATCCCACATTTTTATAGACACTACAAGCACAAGCATTCTACAATTCAAAGAACGGAAACAATTCATTCAACAGATGGGATTGTTGGGAAATCGTAAAAGATTCCCCCAGATACAAAATTGTGCCAATCGGTCCAGAAGTTGTCATGCATAGCGTGGGTCTACACAGTTCGCCAGAACCAGACACGGTCGAACAAGAAGCCGACACATTTGAAGACACGGAAGAGGCGCCTGAACAAGTGCCGGAGCCCCAACCGACTCGTCATTCCCTTAGGCCTCAAGGTAAAAAAGCATCAAAGAAAAAAGGTTGTTCTTCCAGAAATGACTACACTAAATATATGGAGGAACTTGCTCGGCAAGGTGAACTGAACATGGCGCGGGAAAACGCTAGAGATAAGGAAAAAGCTGCTGCTATGACAGCTTTACTAGCAGCTACTGAGGCCCGTGATGCGGCAGTTGAGAGACAAAGAGAAATACTTAATCGAGAGAATGAGTTGATTAGAGAAGCACTTCATAGAGAAAATGAGATGCTTAGAGAAGAAAGGATGGCTCAAGTAGATCGTGACACTATGAACAAGTCTCTAGTAGGACTGTCTCCGAATTCAAAATATTTTTGGACATCGGAAAAAAGAGACGTCGTGCGAAGGAGGCGTGCAAGAGATGATGAAACAAGTGGAGGGGGTTCTAGCCACAGAAATCCTAGCAACGAAGATCCTACCACCACATATCCTCGCTCCACAGACTTTGTATAATTTCGTATTTATTTGTAGTACTTTATTTAATTTCTTATTTATTTTAAGAACTTTATTTAATTTCTTATGTAATCTTTATGTAATTTTATTTAATTTCTTATGTAATCTTTATGTAATTTCTTATTTATGTTTAGAACTTTATTTCATTTTTTTGTCATTTTATGTAATTTCTTATTTATTTTTAGAACTTTATGCAAATAAACTTAAAAAAAAAAATTACATAACTCACCAAATAAACTTAAAAAAAAACACCAAATAAAAATACATAACCTCCACCATATAAACTTAAAAAAAAACACACTAAATAAGATTACCTAAAAAAATACAACACTAAATAAGATTACTTAAAAAAACACCAAATAAAAATACACAACCTCCACCAAATAAACTAAAAAAAAAAAAACACACTAAATAAGATTACTTAAAAAAAATACAACACTAAATAAGATTACTTAAAAAAATACAATTTATTCTTCAACCACAAGCCTCATTTTAATTATCTTCGCCTTCGTGCAATGTCCACTGGTGCTCAATCAAGTCATTCTGGCGGGTTATGTGCCAGTATGGCAGTTGCAGTGAAGCATACCGCTGAGCGATCAATTCATTGTAACGTCCATCCCGTTCCAACGGCTCGTGTTGCACGGGATCTTCAGTATTGTCATGAGCACAGTAGATACGTGTTCGTGAGTTGTTAAATGGATCCGGTTCGTATTCATCGACGGCATCATAATCATACTCATCTTCAACAATCATATTGTGGAGAATAATACACGTCATCATGACAGATCGAAGAGCCTCAACATCAAACAATCTAGCTGCAGCCCTGACAATCGCCCAACGAGCTTGCAGGATTCCAAAACAACGCTCGACATCCTTCCTACACCCCTCTTGACATTTTGCAAAGTGTTTTTCTTTTTCACTGTGGGGATGTGGCACTGATTTGACAAACGTATCCCACCTTGGGTAAATGCCATCTGCAAGGTAGTATGATCCCTCGTATTTAGTACCATTGACCCAATATGTGCATTTCGGCGATTTTCCTTGCAGCAGGTCGTCGAGCACTGGAGATTGGGCAAGGACATTTATGTCATTCTGAGCTCCTGGAACACCAAAAAAAGCATGCCAAATCCAGGTATCAAAAGAAGCCACCGCTTCCAAAATGATGCTTTTGGCTCCTTTTCTGTCGCCATAAGCTCCTTGCCACGCACTTGGACAGTTTTTCCAAGTCCAGTGCATGCAGTCGATGCTTCCAATCATGCCAGGGAAGCCTCGCATCTCACCCTTCCTCAGAAGCCTTCGCATGTCCCTTGACGTGGGTGTCCGGAGGTACTCATTGGTGTAGAGGGCTTCAATTGCAGAGCAAAACCGCATCAAGGACTCCAGAACAGTTGTTTTTCCCATCCTCGCAATCTCATCCACTTGATCTGCAGATGCTCCATAAGCAAGCATTCGCAAGGCAGCCGTAATTTTTTGCTCGGGAAGAAGACCTAGAACATGAAAAGCATCCTCTTTTTGCACAAAATATGGATCATGGTTGCAAACAACACTCATGATTTTGTCGAACAAAGATCGTTGCATTCTAAAACGACGTCTAAAAACATGATCTGGGAAAACACTGTTGGGAATAAAATAATCTTCCAAGAGATCTTTACCTCGTCTTTCCCTTTTTCTATCGAAGTTTGCGGCACGTCTTGGTTTGGCTATCTGACCCACAGCTTCCTGAACACGGCGGGAATGTGAGGCCCTCTACCTTCTGTGGTGATCATCTTCATCCTCCTGCATGAAGAAAGCCTCATCTCCACCTCCATATTCCTGGAGATTGAACAATTCTTCCTGTTGTGCCAACAATCTTTTCTGTTGCTCCTCGTATTGTTTTTGCACTCTCCTTGAAGAAGACATTGTAAAAAAACTCAAGATTTGAAAACGATGAAGAAGGATTTTCAGCCAAAAAGAAGTATTGAGTTTGGTGTGAGGATGGATGTAGAGATGTAGGGTTTATATTGACAAAAAAAAGAAAGGATGAGGTTCTGGACAATGCCACGTGGCACTACGTGATTGGTTGAAAATCTTATCGAAATCTTGACTAAATTATTGCAAACAGGAAGTGACACGTGGCGCGTCGAGATTGGTTGAAAATCTTATCAGAAATCTATCCAAAAAATAGTACGTTCGGATAATGACACGTGGCGTGACAAGATTGGTTGAAAATCTTAGCGGAAATCTATTCACAAAATAGTACGTTCGGATAATGACACGTGGCGTGACGAGATTGGTTAAAAATCATATCCGAAATTAAAACTATTTTTTTATTATTATTTTATAAAAAAATTTAATAATATTTGAAATGCGCTGGGTGCCAGCACATTTTGTAGGGGTGGAGATCGTTTGGGCCAGCGCATTTTTAGACTAGGTGCCAGCGCATTTTTTTTAGGGGTGGAGATGCCTTGGCCTATTACTGTTCATTGGAGTATGTTACTGTTCATTTGAGTGGATAAATGCGCTGAGCACTGGCACCCAGTCTTAGGGGTGGAAGTGCTCTTATGAAATATTTGACAAAAAAAAAAAAAAAAATTTAAAATGCATTTGGATTACAAAAAAAATACTTGAAATGATTTCTAGAAAAAGCATCTATGATGTGTTTTTTTTAAGAAACTTTTCAAGTACTTTTTTAAAAAACACTTGCATTTTCATTTAAATATTAATATTATTATGATACAAGCATTTTTTAATTGAAATCGATTCTGAATAAAAGTGCTTTTTAGAGACCCTAAGGGCACGTTTGTTTGACAGGATTAAGAGGGCTTGGACTGGACTAGATTATAGTCCAGTGTTTGCTATGTACCGGGATTAGCTTTAATGAGCTTAGGTGGGATTCGCTGGGACTAACGGGCGTCTTAGCCGTTCTTAACGAAGCATCCCATTTTCGGGCGGATTCGTAAGCCAGAGAAAGCGAGAGAGTTTCTGCGTTCTTCCCACATCGTCCTCGTCGTTGTCCGCTCCCTCGTCTTCGCGTAACAGATCTGCTCGCCCTCATCTGCCTCCAGTTGTCTGGTAAGCTTCGATTGTTCGATTTTTTTCGTCGATTTGGGTGGATTTGTTTGTGATATTAACTGAGCTTTATTTGATTTTGTTGTTTTGGGTTTGATTTTGTTGTTTTGGGTTTGAGCTTTATTTGATTCTGCAGTTGAACAAATTTTAGGGTTTTGATATTTAGGTGAAATTGAGATTAGAATTTGGGGTTTTCATAAAGCTTGGAATTTGAGGTTTGAAATTGAGATTAGAACTTGGAAGTCCTACCCACTCTGTGTGTGTGTGTGTCTGTGCATGTGTGTGTGTGTGTATTTCTGTACTCTGTGTGTGTGTGTGTGTGTCTCTGTGTATGTCTGTGTGTGTGTGTCTCTATGTGTGCTTTGTGTGTGTGTGTGTGTGTGAGAGTGTGTGAGTGTGTGAGTGTGAGTGAACCAGTATATGTGTGTGTGAGTGTGTTTGTGTCCGTGTGTGTGTGTGTGTGTGTGTGTGAGTGAATGAGTATGTGTGTGTGTGAGTGTGTTTGTGTCCGTGTGTGTGTGTGTGTGTGTGTGTGTGTGTGTGTGAGTGAATGAGTATGTGTGTGTGTGAGTGTGTTTGTGTCCGTGTGTGAGAGTGTGTGAGTGTGTGTGTGTGTGAGTGAATGAGTATGTGTGTGTATGAGTGTGTTTGTGTCCGTGTGTGTGCGTTTGTGAGAGTGTGTGATTGTGTGTGTGTGTGTGTTTGCGAGAGTGTGTGTGAGTGTGTTTGTGTGAGTGTGAGAGTGTGTGTGTGTGTGAGTGTGTGAGTGTGTGTGTGTGTGTGTGTGAGTGTGTGTGTGAGTGTGTTTGTGAATGAGTGTGTGTGTATGTCCGTGTGTGTATGTCCGTGTGTGTGTGTGTTTGTGAGAGTGTGTGTGAGCGTGTTTGTGAATGAGTGTGTGTGTGTGTGTGTGTGAGTGAATGAGTATGTGTGTGTGTGTGAGTGTGTTTGTGTCCGTGTGTGAGAGTGTGTGAGTGTGTGTGTGTGAGTGAATGAGTATGTGTGTGTGTGAGTGTGTTTGTGTCCGTGTGTGTGTGTTTGTGAGAGTGTGTGATTGTGTCCGTGTGTGTGTGTTTGCGAGAGTGTGTGTGAGTGTGTTTGTGTGAGTGTGTGAGTGTGTGTGTGTGTGTGAGTGTGTGAGTGTGTGAGTGTGTGTATGTTAGTATGTGTGTGTGAGTGTGAATGTGAGTATGTGTGTGAGTGTATGTTCGTGTGTGAGTGTGTATGTCCGTGTGTGTGTGTTAGTGTGAGTGTGAGTATGTGTGTGAGTGTGTATGTTAGTATGTGTGTGTGAGTGTGAATTTGAGTATGTGTGTGAGTGTATGTCCGTATGTGAGTGTGTATGTCCGTGTGTGTGTGTTAGTGTGAGTGTGAGTATGTGTGTGAGTGTGTATGCTAGTATGTGTGTGTGAGTGTGAATGTGAGTATGTGTGTGAGTGTATGTCCGTGTGTGTGTGTTAGTGTGAGTGTGAGTATGTGTGTGAGCGTGTATGTAGTATGTGTGTGTGAATGTGAATGTGAGTATGTGTGTGAGTGTATGTCCGTGTGTGAGTGTGTATGTCTGTGTGTGTGTGTTAGTGTGAGTGTGAGTATGTGTGTGAGTGTGTATGTTAGTATGTGTGTGTGAGTGTGAATGTGAGTATGTGTGTGAGTGTATGTCCGTGTGTGTGTGTTAGTGTGAGTGTGTGTGTGTTAGTGTGAGTGTGAGTATGTGTGTGAGTGTGTATGTTAGTATGTGTGTGTGAGTGTGAATGTGAGTATGTGTGTGCTTGTATGTCCGTGTGTGTGTATTAGTGTGAGTGTGTGTGTGTTAGTGTGAGTGTGAGTATGTGTGTGAGTGTGTATGTTAGTATGTGTGTGTGAGTTAGTATGTGTGTGTGTGAGTGAATGAGTATGTGTGTGTGTGAGTGTGTTTGTGTCCCTGTGTGTGTGTTTGTGAGAGTGTGTGATTGTGTCCGTGTGTGTGTGTTTGCGAGAGTGTGTGTGAGTGTGTTTGTGTGAGTGTATGAGTGTGTGTGTGTGCGTGTGAGTGTGTGAGTGTGTGTATGTGTATGAGTGTGTATGTTAGTATGTGTGTGTGAGTGTGAATGTGAGTATGTGTGTGAGTGTATGTCCGTGTGTGAGTGTATGTCCGTGTGTGAGTGTGTATGTCCGTGTGTGTGTGTTAGTGTGAGTGTGAGTATGTGTGTGAGTGTGTATGTTAGTATGTGTGTGTGAGTGTGAATGTGAGTATGTGTGTGTGTGTATGTCCGTATGTGAGTGTGTATGTCCGTGTGTGTGAGTTAGTGTTAGTGTGAGTATGTGTGTGAGTGTGTATGTTAGTATGTGTGTGTGAGTGTGAATGTGAGTATGTGTGTGAGTGTATGTCCGTGTGTGTGTGTTAGTGTGAGTGTGAGTATGTGTGTGAGTGTGTATGTAGTATGTGTGTGTGAGTGTGAATGTGAGTATGTGTGTGAGTGTATGTCCGTGTGTGAGTGTGTATGTCCGTGTGTGTGTGTTAGTGTGAGTGTGAGTATGTGTGTGTGTGTGTATGTTAGTATGTGTGTGTGAGTGTGAATGTGAGTATGTGTGTGAGTGTATGTCCGTGTGTGTGTGTGTGTTAGTGTGAGTGTGAGTATGTGTGTGAGTGTGTATGTTAGTATGTGTGTGTGAGTTAGTATGTGTGTGTGTGTGAGTGAATGAGTATGTGTGTGTGTGAGTGTGTTTGTGTCCGTGTGTGTGTGTTTGTGAGAGTGTGTGATTGTGTCCGTGTGTGTGTGTTTGCGAGAGTGTGTGTGAGTGTGTTTGTGTGAGTGTGTGAGTGTGTGTGTGTGTGTGAGTGTGTGAGTGTGTGAGTGTGTGTATGTTAGTATGTGTGTGTGAGTGTGAATGTGAGTATGTGTGTGAGTGTATGTTCGTGTGTGAGTGTGTATGTCCGTGTGTGTGTGTTAGTGTGAGTGTGAGTATGTGTGTGAGTGTGTATGTTAGTATGTGTGTGTGAGTGTGAATTTGAGTATGTGTGTGAGTGTATGTCCGTATGTGAGTGTGTATGTCCGTGTGTGTGTGTTAGTGTGAGTGTGAGTATGTGTGTGAGTGTGTATGCTAGTATGTGTGTGTGAGTGTGAATGTGAGTATGTGTGTGAGTGTATGTCCGTGTGTGTGTGTTAGTGTGAGTGTGAGTATGTGTGTGAGCGTGTATGTAGTATGTGTGTGTGAATGTGAATGTGAGTATGTGTGTGAGTGTATGTCCGTGTGTGAGTGTGTATGTCTGTGTGTGTGTGTTAGTGTGAGTGTGAGTATGTGTGTGAGTGTGTATGTTAGTATGTGTGTGTGAGTGTGAATGTGAGTATGTGTGTGAGTGTATGTCCGTGTGTGTGTGTTAGTGTGAGTGTGTGTGTGTTAGTGTGAGTGTGAGTATGTGTGTGAGTGTGTATGTTAGTATGTGTGTGTGAGTGTGAATGTGAGTATGTGTGTGCTTGTATGTCCGTGTGTGTGTATTAGTGTGAGTGTGTGTGTGTTAGTGTGAGTGTGAGTATGTGTGTGAGTGTGTATGTTAGTATGTGTGTGTGAGTTAGTATGTGTGTGTGTGAGTGAATGAGTATGTGTGTGTGTGAGTGTGTTTGTGTCCCTGTGTGTGTGTTTGTGAGAGTGTGTGATTGTGTCCGTGTGTGTGTGTTTGCGAGAGTGTGTGTGAGTGTGTTTGTGTGAGTGTATGAGTGTGTGTGTGTGCGTGTGAGTGTGTGAGTGTGTGTATGTGTATGAGTGTGTATGTTAGTATGTGTGTGTGAGTGTGAATGTGAGTATGTGTGTGAGTGTATGTCCGTGTGTGAGTGTATGTCCGTGTGTGAGTGTGTATGTCCGTGTGTGTGTGTTAGTGTGAGTGTGAGTATGTGTGTGAGTGTGTATGTTAGTATGTGTGTGTGAGTGTGAATGTGAGTATGTGTGTGTGTGTATGTCCGTATGTGAGTGTGTATGTCCGTGTGTGTGAGTTAGTGTTAGTGTGAGTATGTGTGTGAGTGTGTATGTTAGTATGTGTGTGTGAGTGTGAATGTGAGTATGTGTGTGAGTGTATGTCCGTGTGTGTGTGTTAGTGTGAGTGTGAGTATGTGTGTGAGTGTGTATGTAGTATGTGTGTGTGAGTGTGAATGTGAGTATGTGTGTGAGTGTATGTCCGTGTGTGAGTGTGTATGTCCGTGTGTGTGTGTTAGTGTGAGTGTGAGTATGTGTGTGTGTGTGTATGTTAGTATGTGTGTGTGAGTGTGAATGTGAGTATGTGTGTGAGTGTATGTCCGTGTGTGTGTGTGTGTTAGTGTGAGTGTGAGTATGTGTGTGAGTGTGTATGTTAGTATGTGTGTGTGAGTTAGTATGTGTGTGTGTGTGAGTGAATGAGTATGTGTGTGTGTGAGTGTGTTTGTGTCCGTGTGTGTGTGTTTGTGAGAGTGTGTGATTGTGTCCGTGTGTGTGTGTTTGCGAGAGTGTGTGTGAGTGTGTTTGTGTGAGTGTGTGAGTGTGTGTGTGTGCGTGTGAGTGTGTGAGTGTGTGTATGTGTATGAGTGTGTATGTTAGTGTGTGTGTGTGAGTGTGAATGTGAGTATGTGTGTGAGTGTATGTCCGTGTGTGAGTGTGTATGTCCGTGTGTGTGTGTTAGTGTGAGTGTGAGTATGTGTGTGAGTGTGTATGTTAGTATGTGTGTGTGAGTGTGAATGTGAGTATGTGTGTGAGTGTATGTCCGTATGTGAGTGTGTATGTCCGTATGTGTGTGTTAGTGTGAGTGTGAGTATGTGTGTGAGTGTGTATGTTAGTATGTGTGTGTGAGTGTGAATGTGAGTATGTGTGTGAGTGTATGTCCATGTGTGTGTGTGTGTGTGTGTGTGAGTGTGTGTATGTGTGTGAGTGTGTATGTTAGTATGTGTGTGTGAGTGTGATTGTGAGTATGTGTGTGAGTGTATGTCCGTGTGTGTGTGTTAGTGTGAGTGTGAGTATGTGTGTGAGTGTGTATGTTAGTATGTGTGTGTGAGTGTGAATGTGAGTATGTGTGTGAGTGTATGTCCGTATGTGAGTGTGTATGTCCGTGTGTGTGTGTTACTGTGAGTGTGAGTATGTGTGTGAGTGTGTATGTTAGTATGTGTGTGTGAGTGTGAATGTGAGTATGTGTGTGAGTGTATGTCCGTGTGTGTGTGTTAGTGTGAGTGTGAGTATGTGTGTGAGTGTGTATGTTAGTATGTGTGTGTGAGTGTGAATGTGAGTATGTGTGTGAGTGTATGTCCGTGTGTGAGTGTGTATGTCCGTGTGTGTGTGTTAGTGTGAGTGTGAGTATGTGTGTGAGTGTGTATGTTAGTATGTGTGTGTGAGTGTGAATGTGAGTATGTGTGTGAGTGTATGTCCGTGTGTGTGTGTTAGTGTGAGTGTGAGTATGTCCGTGTGTGTGTGTTAGTGTGAGTGTGAGTGTGAGTATGTGTGTGAGTGTGAGTATGTGTGTGTATTTTGCACATTTGTCCGTGAGTGTGTGTGTGTGTACTTGGTTTATAACCATGATATTACAATGTGAATGTTTTGTATTGTGTGGGGTTGATGCTGAATTGCAATATTCTGTGCTTGTTGGTTGCAGAGAAGAGGAGCATAAACGGAAGGCTAAGGCTAAGGCTACTGCATTACAGGTGTCCTTTAATTTCCCTCTTCACATGCAATGCCTAGCAATGATAGCAATCCTCATACTAGTGTTCTTAGACACATGTTTATAGATGTATAAGAGTAGAACATTTTGAATATGATGCCTCGGGTTAATGATAACTTTTTTTTTTTCAACACCACTTGTATATTTGTTGCCTCGGATGATAACTTTTTTTTTTTTCAACACCACCTGTATATTTGTTGCCTCGGGTTAATGATAACTTCTTTTTTTTCAACACCACTCGTATATTTGTTGCCTCGGGTTAATGATAACTTTTTTTTTTTCAACACCAGTATATTTGTTGCCTCGGGTTAATGATAACTTTTTTTTTTTCAACACCACCCGTATATTTGTTGCCTCGGGTTAATGATAACTTTTTTTTTCCAACACCACCCGTATATTTGATGCCTCGGATCGTGACTTCGCTAGTTACTTTGATCTAGTTCATTTCGTATCATAATCACTTCATTTCCATCACCCTTAATAACAGTAAATATTACATATATAATGTCCTTAATTTTATTTTCGTTTTTTGTTTGTTTGGATAGATATGGATCGAAGGAAGCTTTTATTGATCTTATTGTTAGAGATGTCTTATTTAGAGATAATTTGCATTTGTACGATTCTTGTGTTGATGATGCTACGTGGCAAACAGAGACATGTTGAACGACCCACATTGACTAACAGTTCACTTATTAGACGAGAGATTAGTTTGTGTTATCTGAATGGTATAATAGGGAATACTGATACTGAATGTGTCAACGAATTGAGAATGGATAGAAGGACTTTTGGCATATTATGTGACTTACTTCGTCAAGATGGGAGGGTAAAAACGGATGGTTTGGTGTCTGTAGAGGAGCAGGTGTGTATGACTTTACAAATATTAGCACATCATACTAAGAATCGTAGTGTTGACGGTAGATTTTATAGGTCGGGAGAGACTATAAGTAGGTATTTCAATAGCGTATTGCGAGGAATTTTGCGATTACAAGGTATCCTACTAAAAGTCCCTCAGCCTGTGCCTATTGATTCTACAAATCCTAGGTGGCGATGTTTTAAGGTATGATGATGAGAATTTTTTTTCATTTTCCCTAAGCTTTAACTCTTCATTCCCTTTGTATAAATTAACAAAAACTTTTTTTTTTTTTTTTTTAAGAATTGCTTGGGAGCATTAGATGGAACACACATTGATGTGCATGTACCTGAAATTGACAAACCAAGATACCAAACAAGAAAGGGTCGAGTCGCAACTAATGTGTTAGGTGTGTGTTCAGGAGATATGCAGTTCATATATGTGTTTCCGGGGTGGGAGGGTTCCGCATCAGACTCTAGAGTGCTACATGATGCAATTACTAGGCCTAATGGTTTTAAGGTACCAGCGGGTAAGATTATTACTTAGTCTCAACTTTGTAAGTTAGGTCTAGTTCTGTTTGTCAACTACAAAACACTAATAAGGTCTGTTTTTTTTCATTAGGTTATTATTGCCTTGTAGATGGTGGTTATACAAATGGTGAAGGATTCCTTGCACCCTATAGAGGAATACCTTATCATTTATCTGAATGGGAGGGACGAACACCTTCTAATAAGGAAGAATATTTTAACATGAAGCATTCTAAGGCAAGGAATGTAATTGAACGCTGTTTTGGCTTGCTAAAAGGAAGGTGGTCGATACTAAGGAGTCCATCTTTCTATCCGATAAGGACACAAGGTCGAATAATTACCGCTTGTTGCCTACTACACAATCTTATTAGGCAAGAGATGTCTTTAGATCCAATGGAGAATTTGCCAATAATAGAAGATGGACAAAATACAGAAGAAGGTGAATATGTTGGTAGTGTTCAAACATCTGACCAGTGGACTGCAAAGAGGAATGACATGGCTCAGGAAATGTATAATGAGTGGAGAGCAATTAGGAACTAGCAACCGAACTAGCTATATGTGTTAATGATAACATTTTATTTTAGTATTCCTTTTTATCATGCATTTGTTGGATATTAGCACAATGATTGGATGGTATGCAAATTAATTGGATATTATGCAACTTGATTGGATATTATGCAACTTGATTGGATATTATGCAAGTTGATTGGATATTATGCAAATTTATTGGATATTATGCAAATTGATTATTTGTATGGTATTTTCCTACATTCAAATATTTTTTGTTTAGGTATGGATAACGAAAATATTTTTAATGCTACTCAAGAGCCAAAAGGAAGAAGGCGTAAATGGGAAGCATTTGAGGAAGAAGTATTACTATCCGTTCTTGAGAATTTTGTTGCTCGGAAGCAACGGTGTGACACCGGTGCTTTCAAACAAGGTACTTTGGTTGAAATAGCAAAAGCTGTCAATGTTTTATGTCCTCATTCAAATATAAAGGCAAATCCACATATTGAGTCTAAGATGAAGAAATGGAAAAAAACATATAGTATGGTCGTTGACATGATAAACACAAGTGGATTTGCATGGAATGATGTCAAAAAGTGCGTTGAAGTTGACAGTGATGACGCATGGCAAACTTATGTGCAGGTTCATATCCTATTTTATTTATACATTAGTTATATTCTTGCTGCTATATTTGTTACGCATGCTAAATTTTAGTTTTGCTATGTTGATATAATCTTAGAGAAATAAAGAAGCCGATGGATGGAGAAGCAAACCTTTTCCACTGTTTGATAGATTTGCATATATATTTGGAAAAGATCGGGCTACGGGTAATGTAGCCGAAACCCCTGCTCAAATGGTGGAGGAACAAAGTCATGATCCTGTTGGTGAAAGTGATATTGGAGGTGAAAATTTTGTTTCTTCAATGAACCAACAAAGCCAACAAAGCACCCCATCTGAAAATAGCCAAAGAAAGAGGAAAAGAGTTGTGGGAAGTTCAAGTGATGGAACCGAGGCAATTATCAGTGGACTGAAAGATTTATATGTTGAAAGTGGGAAGAGGATGCAAATGGTAACTGAAGCTTTAGTTCAAGGTACTGCAGATCATAGTGACATAGCTAACGAACTTGAAGCAATGGGTCTCTCTCCTATGGATCAAATTGATGCATTGTCTCTTATTTTGGATAAACCAAAAAATGTGGGAGTGTTCAGGGCAATCAAACCGGAACTTAAGAAAGTGTTCGTCCAAAGGCTTTTAAGTGACAACGCAAGCGGATGAGTATTTTGGCTAATGTTAACATGGATGTATTTTATTAACATGGATGTATTTTATTAATGTTAACATGGCTAATGTTAACATGGATGTATTTTATTAATCGTACAATCTTATGTTATGGCTTATAACTTAGCTTTGCACTAGTATTTTGGCTAATGTTAACTAGCCATTTTGTAAATTATGGAGATCTATTTTGGCTAATGTTAACTAATGTTAACTAGGATTTTCTAAATTATGGAGATCTTCTTATGTACTTGTATTTGTTGAAGTTGCATGTATTGGGCACTATTATTTTTCTTCTTTTGGGTGATAGAGTTTAAACCAAGCTACATTTGCAAATTAAACTCAACGATTTATAAATAGTATGTCCCAACTATAGTATGTCCCAATTCTATTAGCAGGTAATAGAAACAAAACAATTGTCATTTTTGTTTAAGATTCATAATATACATGGCAAAAATATGCTCCAATTAACCCATATCATGAGATTTGTAGCATTACTCTATTACACAATGACAAAAATTTGTAGTCCTAGTCTAAGCAAACACAAATCTGGTGAACAGTACTGTTTTTATTATCCTGCTTCTTAGTCCGACACTGCACGAAACGCTTCACTAAGTTAGTCCAGCTTAGTCCAGTCTAAGCCAGTCCAGCTTAGTCCTGGCAGCTAGTCCAGTCCGAGACAGTCCGGCGCAACAAACGCACCCTAAGATTATTGGAATCATATACATTTCTTAACCTGTCGAATTAGCTCGAGACATTTGATTAGCAATATATGATTCACATACGCATTATTGTGGTGCTATATTCATTATTCAACTTGCTCAAAATATCAAACATGGATTGAAAACGTGGTTAAACTTATTCTTTATATTTCGGCTAAAGAATAATAACATCTTAGACAGTGGAGAAATATTGACTACATATGGTTCATTTGAGAAAACAAATATATGGTTGAGCCTAAACTTACAAAGAACGTATAAGGTTCTTTATTTTCCACTCTTGACCCATAACATTCAAGAGTCACTTTATAATTTTATATATAAATAACTAATAATTATTAGACTGAAGAAAGATCGATAAAATGATTAGAGTTCAAGAAAATTAACTAGTATTATAATTAAAAGTAATCCTAGTCCTAGAGGCATTACTTTTGTTTTTCTCGTTTTTTGCAAATGATTATTTATTCCAAATTCTTCTAAACGGAAATAAAACTTTAAATCTATATGCATATGGTGAAAGACACTGCTTTAGCCATCTTACTAAACTTAAGACTACATCAAATTCCTTGTCTGATAAAACTATTTGTACTGTATAATAATTCTCCACAACTCATTCCTTCTACATACATGGCATCATCTCTATTAGTAATGCTATCCAATATGTGACCTAAAAATAGGATATAAGGAGTCTTTTATTAAAAGAAAAAAATTATGAGTCCATTACGTGTTTGTAATTAGATTACACCATGGCTCATGCGTGTGTAAAGATTGGTCATGACTCGTGAGAGATGTCATTGAAATGTTTCAACCTCTCCCTTAATTTCATGTATTTTATATATATTTTAACTTTTTTCTCGAAAAGAAACTTATAATTGAGTAGCTTGGTCGTTTTCTCATTTTCAAAATATTATTATTATTATTATTATTATTATTATTATTATTATTATTATTATGACTGTGTTTGAGAAAAGTAAGGATAGATATTTAGAAAAGGATAATGTAAGGAGATCAAATTTTTTAAATTAAATTTGCAAATCAAATGACGTAACTGTAGATGATTGAATTATTATTTTTTAATTCTTCTATTTAAAAAAAAAGAGAAATAACGGGTAGCAAGTCACAATTAACTAAATGTCATACTTATTTATATGACACATCATTTTATTTACATTTTTAATTTAAAAATTTGTCTTCTTAAAATTATCTAAATGATTATCGAAAGGCCAAAGCTTTCGTCATCGATCGAGTAGCTTAATATAAAAATGATTTACAGCCAATCTTTTTGGACCACAAGTTGATAGCCATTGACTTTGACATATTGTGAGAATATCAAACTAATTTATACAGTCCAATAATATAAGTAAAATGTACGTGTGTATCTCGCAACTTTCACTTTAAAAGCATGATTGGGGGCACATTCACAAATTAACATAAAACAAACTTTGAATTGATGAATTAGTTAAATAATTCGTACACCAAAACGAAGTGACATAAAACCAAATAAACTAGAGGTGGTTGTCGATCATGTTTCATCACCACCCTTATCCGGCCCCCCCCTCCCTCATTTTTTTCTTTTTACTCTTTTAAACAAATAACAACTACATAAGATATTGATATTAAGTTTGATATATAGTTTCCATTTAATACTACAATTTAGTGATATTTCTCTTTATTTGTACGTGAAAGGTTACTTAATGTATATATTATTTTGAATCACATCATTGCTAGCCTATTATGAGACAAAACCCACTCCATCCTCCCCCTTAATGTAGATATTGTTCGTTAAAAAAAAAGTTTGATACCTTATTATCGTCTGACTCGTTATGTTACTTAACTCAATCATCATCTTCATTAGACTCGTTCCCGTGTGATATCGTTGTATAACATAATAAATAATAATAAGAAATGAGGAGCGGAGAGGGTGACACGTGGATGGGTATAAGGGTTGGGACATGGAGGGCCCACCAATGATTTGGTATGATAGGGCATTTGATTCCATGGAGGGCAAAGGTTGATGATTGTGGAGCGTAGAAGTTGGCAATGATGGAGGGAGAGAATTTGGGATAAGGTTTTTGTGAGATGTCTCCTCTTCCTCTCCCTTTAAAGCCCAGCCAACCATGTTGCTATTTTCTGTTTGTGCGTGCGTGCGTGCGTGCGTGCGTACGGGGGAGGCGGTAAGCCTATGTATATTGTGGATGTAAATTTTCTCCTATTCGATCTTGAACGATTTTGCATCTACAAAACAACTAGCACCTTAGGTTAAGGCCAAAAGCTTCACGCGCCCACGATGAATGGGGGGCTTTGGCCGAAGAACCTCCGATGCCAAAGTTAGAATTTTAGAGAGAAAGAGTGTTTAGAGTATTTGGGTTTTTTGCAAGAGAATTTGAATGCCTTTTTGGTGAGAATATGTACCTATTTATAGGATTGAGCTTGCTCATTTTCCCCAAAATGTGGCCGGCCTTAGTGGGTTTTGGTGGTTATGGCTAATTAAGTATGGAAGAAGTAAATGGGAGGTTACAAAATTGTTTATTTGTATGAATGGGGTAATAAAATGGAAAAAAGTGAGAAAGGTGAGGATGAATGGGAAGTGGCCGGCCATTACCTATTTTTAGGGTTGAATGGGATATATTTTGTGGTTATTTGGATGATTTAATTGATATTTAATGGATTAATTGGGTAATTAATCCATTAATTAACCAATTAACATTATTTTGGAGGTTACCTTGCAAAAAGGGGATGATTGCCTGCTGCTCGCGTGTAGGAATCCCAGTATGCCTCAAGGGTATTTTTGTCCTCTTTTACCAAAAATCCACGTGTCGCCTTGTGATTATTTTTGGCTCCATAAATGCCCCCACACCTGTTGGGCTGCTCGCAGGAAATGGCAGCAGGTGTAGAGATTTCCTTGCTTTTGGGAAACTTAGGACTGCTTCCTATTTTTGATGTAGATTCCCTCTTCAATAGGAAATTAGATCCTTCTAGGAAAGGGAAATAAATTTCTCTCAAAGCCTATTTAAGTCCACCTTAAGTGGGTTATTAAATCAACTTTGGAGAGCGATTTATTCTACCCCGCAAGAGAGAGAGAGCTTAGAGGATATTTTTTCCCCCTCCTCTAGCAATCTTCTACACCTTGCCCGTGCAAAGGACCGTTTTTCGTTGATTTCTTCGTCTTCTCCGTGCCGCACCGATGTAAGAAAATTTTAATTTTTCTTGTCTTCTTCTTGGGAGGCACTGCTGCAGAGCAGCCGTCGGGGCGGTGTGGTACGTCGGCTGGCAGGGGCCATTGCTTGTGCTGCTTGGCTTGACTGAAGCCAAGGACTGGCTCGGCATGGGCCGAGGAAGTGGCGTGGCATGGGCTATGGTTTGGGCTGCCTCGTTTGCGCTGCTTTCCAAAAGAGCAGCCAAGGATGAAGCTGCCGAGATCGGAGCAGTGGCTGCTGTCCCCTGACCATTCGCTGCCTAGTTGGTTTTCAAACATTCGATCTTTTGAACTGTGTGGCCTTCTCGCACTGTAGAGCAAACCCATATGGGTGTCGGGGAATTGGTTTACCCTCTCGCGCTGGAGAGCATACCCATATAGGTGTCGGGGAATTGGTTTACCCTCTCGTACTGGAGAGCAATTAGTTTATCCTCTCGCACTGGAGAGCAGACACATAAAGGGTTTTGAGCAGTTTGTTGTAGACAGCTGTTGAGCCAGGCTTATGAATAACTTCTTGAGTCTTTATTGAGAATAAAGAAATAAATCAACTGTGCTGGAAAGTAGAAACTGCATAACAAACTGAATAATCTTCGACTTGAGAGGCCTTGTTCGTCAAGCTGCTAAAGACTTCAAACTTATTTGGAAGAGCCCAAACGGTGTTCAGGGGGTGATAGCGACTTCTCCTGCTTGTGTAAGCCGTTTCGTTGATCCGTCAAGATACTCGTCGCATCGACCCTCATTTGTCAGCTTCTCAAGGTACTGCTTCCACTTTAGGCAGCCGTTGGTAGTGTGGCTCGGTCCTTGATGGAATGCGCAATATTTTGTATGATCCAGCCTGGTAAGATCGCCTTTCATGGGTGGCTGCAGTTCGAACCAAGGTTCATCCTTGAGCTTGCAGATAATTTGGCCAATTGGAATTGTGAACTTGGTGAATGTTTCAGGTGCTGAGTCTTCTCTGGTCGGGAAACGTTCTATGTGCTCCGACTCGTTTTTGTTAGACTGCTTAGCATCGTCTCATAGTGCATGTTTTTCTGCCAAAACATACGAAGCTTCTAGGGTCAGTTCTTCTCCCATGATCAGTTTTCCGAATAAAGGGTGTTCGGTGGGAAGCCCATTTCTGAACGCTGCCGTTGCTATATCCTCGTTCCAGCCAACAGTCTTGGCCTTCTCTGCTTTGAATCTCTTGACATAGTCGCGAATTGTCTCCCAAGGGTCTTTTACGATGCTGAAGAGATGGTCAGATGTCTTTTTGATTGAGCGGTTAGACGAATACTCCTTAGTGAAAACAAAGGAAAGTTCGTTGAAACTTCGGATCGATTGCGGTGGTAGAGTGTGGAACCAGTCTTGCGCCTCGCCTTGCAAAGTTGTGGCAAAATTTTTGCACATAAGCGCATCGTTGTTCCTGTAGAGGATCATGGTACTGTGATAGTGCTTAAGATGTCGATCCGGATCTTCGTCTCCTTTGTACGAAGTAAAGTGAGGCATAGTGAACCCGCGAGGTAGATCTGTCCGCTCGATCTCATTCGTGAATGGCGACATGCTTATGTTGGTCATGTCTCGTCGAAGCGCATCGTCAGCAACCCCGTTCCGTTGGAAATTATGCAATCGTTCGGACAGGAGCCTATCAACTTCTTCTTGAATTTGCCTCTGCTGGGGCAGTGGAACTTTCGGCTGCCCCCAGTCGTGACTTATGGGTCTGGACCTCTCTTCCCTATGCTCGACTTGTCTACGTCATGGCTGCGGTGTATGTGGCATGTACCTAGCAGGCTGCCGGTTGAACTTGAGTCGGATTGAATGACTGTTTCTCTTCTTCTGCCATGCTGCCCACTCCGATATGAGGTGGAGAATACTCTTTGCGAGCCTAGCTGTGAATGAACACTTCGCTTGGAAGGTTGTCCATGTTGATAGTCGGAGTGTGAACGTATGCTCGTTCGTGGGCTTGATCGGGAATGCACGCTCCTCCACGCTCTAAGACGAGAGTATACGCTATCCCAAGAACCCAGGCGGTAATGTAAACTGCCAGAATGCTCGGATCGTGACTGTGGGTGCGAGGCTTGGGCCGTGGCTTTGGCGGCATGGGCCTTGTGCGGTACGGCTTGGACTTGCCTTAGTGGGGCGATTTGGGCCATGGTAGTGGTGTCATGGACCTCGTCACGGATGGTCACCGCGGTGGTTGCCATAGTAGAGCTTTGTGGTGGTGCCGCCCCTCCTAAGATCATATTTAATCTTGTGGATCGCCGCGGACCCATTTCTTGAATATTGGAATTTTCACTTGTTGAATTTTCTAAATTTCTAGCCATTATATTTTGTCTTTTTCGTTTTATCAAAGAATCTTTGCAAATAAAAATTCTAATAATAAGAACGTACGAAAAAATACAAGTGGACTAGAAAATAGAGAAAAAACCTTTTTTTTATGCAAGAGTCTTCTACGAGTATGGATTTCAACTCTCAATGAAAGCACCAATTTGTGGATGTAAATTTTCTCCTCTTCGATCTTGGACGATTTTGCACCAACAAAACAACTAGCACCTTAGGTTAAGGCCAAAAGCCTCACGCGCCCATGATGAATTGGGGGGGGGGGGGGGCTTTGGCCGAAGAACCTCCGATGCCAAAGTTAGAATTTTAGAGAGAAAGGGTGTTTAGAGTATTTGGGTTTTTTGCAAGAGAATTGGAATGACTTTTTGGTGAGAATAGGTACCTATTTATAGAATTGAGCTTGCTCATTTTCCTCAAAATGTGGCCGGCCTTGGTGGTTATGGTTTTTGCTTAATTAGCCAATTTATTGGCTAATTAAGTATGGAAGAAGTAAATGGGAGGTTACAAAATTGTTTATTTGTATGAATGGGGTAATAAAATGGAGAAAAGTGAGAAAGGTGAGGATGAATGGGAAGTGGCCGGCCATTACCTATTTTTAGGGTTGAATGGGATATATTTTGTGGTTATTTGGATGATTTAATTGATATTTAATGGATTAATTGGGTAATTAATCCATTAATTAACCAATTAACATTATTTTGGAGGTTACCTTGCAAAAAGGGGATGATTGCCTGCTGCTCGTGTGTAGGAATCCCAGTATGCCTCAAGGGTATTTTTGTCATCTTTTACCAAAAATCCACGTGTCGCCTTGTGATTATTTTTGGCTCCACATATATCTTAGTGATTACACAATAAAGCAACATACGTTTCTTTAAAAAAAGGGGTTAATTTTATATACGAGTAATCTCGAAATATGTAATAGAAAACAATTACATACAATAAAAAAACATACGCTTCTTTAGAAAACAAGCTAATCATATATCCGAAAACCATTCCTCTCTTTGGTAATAATAATAAATTAAAAAAAAAATTGTACTAAAATTCTTGTTTTACACACAGGCCAAAGCAAGGGAGGTTTAAACTCTGGCATTGGCTGACGGATACGAAGAAAAAAGTCTTGTCACAATGTAGTCTTACGAGTTTTGTAGTCTTCTTGGCAAATTTTGTAATGTTTTTTCGTTTTCAATAACATTCATAGTTGTGTAATTTGTTTATTCGTTCGTAGTTTTGTGTATTCTAATTTTCAACTATCTTATAGAAACAGTGATCCCTCCTTTGTCCATATCCTTGCCTTCCTTTCTTCAACTTGACATTTTATTCTTTGAGAATAGATAGTTTGATTTTTAGTTAGGACGAGAAATATCATTTGATTTGTTCTTCTATTTCTTCTCTTTCCCTCTCCACCCCTCTTGTTCTTCCTCTCCGTTGCCTTGAGAAAGATCTCCGGCAGGAAAACTGAACAGTACCGCACCTACGATAATTTTTTAAGCAAAAAATTATACCACTCGTACGATAATTTTTTAAGCAAAAATGTTACACTAGCTACTTACAAGAGCATGCCGTGCATTGTTTAGTTTACCATGAAAAACAACATGCATGAGTTGCACGCTATCTGCAAAATGTATCTACAACATACCATTATATATATGACAGCTTGACATATTTCTAAATTTGTGCAACAATCATAAGCTCGCAACACTATAATTTTCTCCTAGTTCTACTATTTAAATTTCTTCTTTGACCATCGAATTGCGACTACAATAGTCTTCGACTGTGATATAATGAGCGAGAGTGAGAATTTGAAATGTGATCTTTTTTAGGGTTATATAATGGGTTAATATTCTCATTCCCAGTCAATCGGTGGTTTTGAATTTGAATTTATATTTGTACTAACTTGTGTGACAAGTTCTCTTCACCTTTAACACCCCAACAAAAAGAAAATAATAAAGAAATTTTATAAATTGATGGAAACTTGATTGTGGATTGTGTATATGTATGTATTTGTTTATAATAACAAGTGCATAAAGTATGGTGGTAAAGGAAAACCATGTCTTTGTGCCTAGCCAGCAGGTGTGCCATGACTCACAAAAAGTGAGTTGATATGAATATGGACATTACCATGACAAAAAAAGTTGAATACTCAAGGGGATATAAAGGATAATCTTTTGGAGTAAACTGTCTTTTTATAGTATAGTTCTGGAGGTGGTCGTATCAACAACCGCACCGACTTTTGATAAAGCAAAAGCCAAAAGCCAAAAGCTTTGGCTTGCCCCGCTAGAACTCTCTTTTACAAGAATTACTGGGTGAGCCTTTTCCCACATAGCCATCCGGCTTAAGTTGAAAAGTTGTGAAAGCATAGAACCATGTCATCCCTCACTAATGGTGACTACCTTTGCTTTCAATCACCTAGAGTGTTGAGTCAGTTAGCATGGTTTATGACTTGTTTGATAACATGGTTTGTCGTGTTTGAATTATTGCTCAAGTAAAATACCTATTTAAATTACCATACTGTCAAAAGATATGGAGTGCAATTATTGATGAGTATAAATTCTGTCTACTGTGGAAGAAAAACTTGCATACAATGACAATGCTGCATTTCGGGTTTAACATTATTATTATAAGAAAGTTAAAACGTTAATGGTGCGTGATTATCTCTACTCATGAACACTTATGCTATAGATGCTTTTATTATATATCAACTATAAAAAATAAAAAATCCAAGTTAACTTAAAAAAGCACTTGAGAGTGTCTGAAGAAGCATTGACATGAGTTACTTTAAAAGCGCGACTATAGAATCTCTTCAAAGTTTTTCAACCAAACATAACTAAAAGTGTTTTTGGCTGTTAAAAAACTTTTATGACTGTTAGAAAAACAGTTCTAATATATTCAGAAGCAATCTCCTTTCATTATGATAGTAGTGAGTAATTTAGAAAGTAATCACTGGAAAAGGGACACTTGGGCGTGGGGAGGCATAGCCAAATTGACTAGGGGGTTGGGGTAAGGGGAAAAACGGTTGGAAGGATTTGATATGCCGGCTATACTGGGGCACAAAGTTAATAAAGGCAATAGGGTCCGACTAATGTAGGGTTCTTATACAAACAGGAAGGAGTCGCATTGGTATGTATGAAGTTATTGATGTTGGTGGAGGAGTATCCTTAGCTTGCCTGTGTTTGTGTGAGCACTCAGCACACATGTTCCAAGCCGGCAAGGCACATGGGCATGGTCATTTGGTCATCAGCATGCCATGATCATCGATCCAAAGATACGAAACATTGCATGGAAGCTAGTTGATTATGTGACCGCATGCTTCCAAAATGGTACCTTATCTATAATGCATGCTATCACTCGGTAAGTAGGGTCCGAGCTTCAGCAACGGGGCTTGCTAAGTTGGCCATGTGGCTGGTTGATATGTAGTCAGAGTCTGATAATGGATTGCTTTAATGAGCGAACAACCTAATCTTTATAGAATATATACTGTAAACCAATAATTATGTCTTAAATTTAAGGGTAAATTACATAGTCCTCAGGTTTAAGGTCTATTACAACTTCATACAACATCTTTAAAACATTTCACTTTCATACCTCACGTACTATTTTATTTCAAAATAATACCTCCGTTACATTTTCCATCCATTGATCCGTTAAACGCTAACGTGGCTGCCACATTTGTGCCACGTGGTTGCCAAATGTGTGCCACGTGGCAAAAATAATAATTTTTTATTTTTTTTAAAACCCTAAATCTTTTAAATTTAAAAAAGAAAAAAGAAAAAGAAAAGCTGAAACCTTATCCCTCTTCCTCCTCTATTCTCCCCACAACCCCAAAACTGAGAAACCTTATTCCCTCCTCCTCCTCTCTTCTCCCCCATCTTCATCTTCTTCCCAGAAAAAAAAAAAAAAAAAAAAAAAAAAAAAAAAACGTCCTTTGGTTCGTCTTCCCCACCCCTCCTCTTCCTCCTCCTCCTCCCTTATTCTCCCCCATCTTCATCTTCTTCCCCCAAACCCCCTACCTGAAACCCAAAAAAAAAAAAAAAAAACCTAGATCCATCGCCAGGTTCGTGACGTGGGAGGAATGGGTGTGGATTTAAGGAGTGGGGGAATGTGTAGAGGAGAGTGGGGGGTGTGTAGAGGAGAGTGGGGGTGTGTGTAGAGGAGGGAAGAGGGTGGGTGAGGAGGGTGAGGTGGGTCGTGCGGGAGGGAGGGTCGCAGGAGGGGGAGAGGAGGCACGGTCGTCGGGGGAGGGGGGAGGAGGTGCGGTCGCCGGGGGAGGGGGTGGTGTGTGTTTCTGGGTTTCTGGTTTTAGGGGGGGGATTCACGGGGGTGGGGGTTTTCTTTGAGTTTTTTTTTTAGAAGATTCAGAATAAAAAAAAAATAAAAAATTATTATTTTTGCCATGTGCACACATTTGGCAGCCACGTGGCACAAATGTGGGAGTCACGTCAGCGTTTAACAGATCAATGGATGAAAAATGTAACGGAGGTATTATTTTGAAATAAAATAATACGTGAGGTATGAAAGTGAAATGTTTTAAAGATGTTGTATGAGGTTGTAATAGACCTTAAACTTGATGGGCTACTATGTAATTTACCCTAAATTTAATGAGATTCTAGAATGCAGACTGAACTTTGAAATTAGTACTAGGGGAAATCGTCTGTAATAATATGTAATAACAAGAAATACAACACCTTTTTCTATCCAAGACAACCCCAATATAAACACAAGTGGATAACAACCAAAAGTCAACTAGTCAGATTATAAACACATGTTTGACAAATCACAAGTTCCTAGTCATACAAAAAATGCAACACAGATAACAGATATCAGGGTTTATTGAAAGGCTGTAATTTGCCAGCAATCCAATCACCCAATTAGCTAGTTCGTTTATGATAAGAGTTGGAGGACAAAGGTCAAACCCAGATATTAGTGCCCGAAAAATCTATACCTGGGTAAAAAATCGAGGGAACACCCAGGAACTCCATCCATTAGTAGAAAGTCAAGTTCATACAAGAATCACACGCACACAAGCACAAATCATAGACTAATATAAAGGAGCAGCTTGTATCTCTATGCAACTTGAATTTCTTGAAGGAGATCTGAGTTTTGTCTTCATACCTGTTGTGGATCCCAAAATAATCTCAAAAATTCTAGAGGCGACACGTGGACTTTTTCCCAAAAAAGATAATATTACCCTCCTTAAATGGGCAGACTCCTCAGATATTCCCACGTGTAGCTCACACCCCTGAAGGTCTCAGCAGCTGAATATGACTACCCACAGCTCACCTGCTCTTGGTAAGGAAAAGTCAAAACATTAAAGATAAGGATTAATTACCCAAATCCTATCTTTAATACATTCCCAATTGAAGATTGACTCCAATCAAGAAAGTAATCCCAATTTAATACAATTAGGGATAATTACTCTATTATCTCAAGATATTATTTCCTATTTAATATCTTGAGAATATTTCTCCATAAACATTGGCCAATAGGATGCCGCCATGTGTAGGGTAAAACCCTAACACTATATATACCCCATATATATACTCCATATTCTACCAAATTTCAGAGGTTTTTGCTACCCTAAAAAAGCCCTAAACACTTTACTCTTCTCAGATAAACTAACTTAGGCATCGGAGATCCATTGGCCTAACCCCCCTAACTCGTGGGCACGTGAGGCTTAGGTCCTTAATTAAAGGTGTTGATTGTTTTGCATGTGCATTTTCGTCAAACCTAAAGACATAGGAAATTTGCATCAACAAATTGGTGCTTTCATTGAGAGCTGATTCAAATACTCGAAGAAGCCCCTAGCATTTGTTTCTTAAATTTTCTGTTACGTTGGATTTCTCACACGTCGTATCAATTAATTTTTTCTAGAAAAGTTTCTGGACCAATCCCTGGAGAAAGGATACAATGGTAGGAAATTCTGAAACCATGACGAACGAAACCCCGTACGTACAAGAATTTGGACCAGAGAGTGAAGACGAGGACATAGCCCCACGATGGCTATCCTCAAGGCTCAACGCGACGGTGGCCAGATCTCAGCTACCCCACGCCTTCCTGGTGGCCAATTTCAAAGAAGTACCAGAACTCATTTATGGTTAAGCCAAGATAAAAAAACCTGCTCAAGTTTGAGAACCCCACCATCGCACGAACTGCATTCGAGAAGAACTGAGCAGACGCGCATTTCATGGAGTAGATCACCTCTTGGAAGAGACGCAACATGGGAAAAGTAAATCCCAATATGTAGTAATACAGATGGAATTTGATATCCTTCTTCCTAACAGTGGAACCCTCGCCGTATGGTTTATGGCCACTATCATTCTTCACCCGCTTGATGCGAACCCGTAACAGAATCGTATGCTTGTACGTCTCAACAAAGTCCTAGAACAGCTCGTTGGAATTAATTTTGACATGTGCTGCCTTGAAATAGCCCACCTTGCTGAAAAAACCACCTTGATGGTACAAAGGTGGAGGATATTCGTCACTTTTGTGATCGAAGGAAGGCATCTTAGAGCCCCTACAAAAAGTACAAACGAGAATATTTAGAATGCAGCTCACGAGAAGAGAAACAAAAAAAAAAAGAAAAAGAAAAAAACAAAGGACCGTAGAGCCCAGCGCCCAAGCACTAGGCTGCACGACCCGGCTCACCCACACGGCCAGGCCGCAAGAGAGCCCAGCCCTCACACTATCTATCCTATGCGCAGCCCAAGCTGTTCCAGCCCAACGCGGAAGGAGGCCCGTTCTTCCCCCATCCCTTTCTCTCTCGCGTGCAAACCCAGCAAGGGCCCAAGTCCTCTCAGCCCAAACCACTGTTTAGTCCCAAAATATTATTTTGGGCCAAGCTTAGAGCCGTTCTCGACCTAGTAATCTTCTTCTAGAATTATCATGGGCCATCCAGTGAGGATCGACTGAATCCTGTTACGAGGGGGATTGGTTTAGATAAGAGTGGGTAGTCGAAACTAAGGATGGGAAAATACCCATTGGTTATGGGTAACCGCGGTTACCCGCCCGTTTAAATTAAACGGTCACGGTTATGGGTAACCGTTTAGATAAATAAACGGTTATGGGTATAACTGTTTACCCGCGAAATTTAAATGGTCGGTTATGGGTATTAACCGAGGTTATAAACGGGTAACCGTTTACCCATTTATTTTATATATGTAAAATTAACACAAACCATATTCTCTATTGGACAAAACTTAGATCAATGCTATTGACTATAGTGCATGATTTATGTAGCTAATATAATATAGTTTTCCTTAACCACTTTAAATTTCATGGTCCATTATATATATTATGTTAATATTTTACATTCCGAGTTAAATAACCAAAGAATACTGTCTTTTAACAGTTTTCGTAACCCAAGAGTACTTAGCCAATTTTATATTATCTTCATTGTTAACAGTTAAAAATAAGGAAAACTAATGAAAAGTCCAAAAAAACTTCCCTTTTAACGAAAAGCCATTTTTAAAGGTATAGTGAATAGTGTCAGGTAAAGGTAAAAATGTGGTTTTTCGTTAAAAGTGAACAGTACCGGGAGTGTTTCGTTAAAATTCCCTTAAAAATATCGTCTGTAAACTATTATTTCAATTATTGGAATTGTATAAGGACTTAAAAAATTAAAATGCGGAAATGTACGATGAATGTACCTATAACGGTGTTTAATTGTTAGAGAAAGAAAATTATGACAAATTTTTCTTTTTTTAATTTTCAAGTTGTTAAAAAAACACATAGACGGGTGAAAATTGAGTAAATGGTAAAAAAGAAAGGATAAACAGGTTAAAAAAAGATAAATGGGTAAACGGTATTAAACGGTTACAGTTAAATGGGTAAACGGTTATGGGTATGGTTAACCGTTTATAAACGATCATGGGTATGGTATAACCATTTAGGCAATTACCCAATGGGTAAACGGTTATATGGGTATGAGAATAAACGGTTATGGATAAATAACCGCGGTTACCAACCCGCCATAACCGTTGCCCATTTCTAGTCGAAACCTAGTGTAACAAGGAGTCTTTAAGCTTATGACTTAGGAGATGAATCTGGCTTGTTAAAGAGCTTGGTTCAAAGTCCTATTGGAGTTAGGATTAGCCAAGACCTAATCAGATTAGGATGAGGAGTTCTAATCCGAATACAATTCTGGCTCAGTCATGAAGGGGGTTGTTACTATAAATAGAGAAGGGAGTGCACAGTGAAAAGCCCCTTCAAATCAACACACAAATTGTCCTGCGCAAAGCATCTCAACAACCCTGAGAATTTTATCCTTCTTCCCTTTCTTCCCCCCAACACATCTTCAGTTTGGATAAACAACACTATGAAGGTAACCGGCGACATCTTCGCTTTGGATAAACAACATTGGAGCCGTAGAATCAGCCGATCAAGGAGCACCTTCATTTTGGATAAACAACACTGCTTCGAGACCGACTGGTTATTTATCCAAGTCTCGATCGACAAGGATTTTCGAGTCTTTGTTGGTAAAGGTCATCTCATCAGCCTTCTCGGAGAAGTAAGGTGTTACCAGGTTACTACATTCAGCACATTGAAAGTCGAATTTGATATTGAACTTTGCAGAACTAGCAGCCTTGTCTTTAGGCTATAGAACCCAAATGCTGAGATGTGTTCCTTCCTCAGCCGCAATCGCAAGATCAAGAAGTCAGCAACGCGCTTAACGCAACATCAAAACATTTTATTCCCCGGTCGAGCTCGGCTGTCGAGTTGGCACTCCTCGCACATAACCGAAGGACATAGTTAGCTTATTAGTTACTCGGCTTGTGTACCATGTAGGCTTGGTAGTTTTTAGGGTCAACATTTTGGCACGCCTAGGGAGACCTAGTGCTAAAACTACGAAGTTCATGACCATTAAGACACGGTCAGTAAAAAAAAAACAGTCATGGGTAAGTCAACGAGTAATCTTCCACCTCCAGTCTAAAACCCAGGACACGATGGCTTGCCATAAGCACAGTATCCTTTTGTTGTCGTGATACCTGAAGCCACAAGTGCAAGACACCAAGAGAAGGAAGTTAGTCTCGGCGGTCAGCCTCGTGATGCAAAAATCCCCACCAAAACAACGAAAGGCATTTTTGTGGATGATGGTGAGGCCTTTGACCAAATGTTCAGCCGAGACTTAAAAAGCATACTTGAAGAAATGTATGATAATAGTGTTGTACACAACAGGTTGCTCGAAGTACTTGTTAATAAATCCCACGAATGTGGACTTGCCGATCGTTTCAAGCAGCCTCCATTTAAGACTAACCCACTGCCAACAATACAGATCGAGACCGGATCCGTTCGACTTAAAATGATTAGCTTAGAAAAAAATGGCGGGTCAACTAGCAGATCGGATGGACTTGACCAGAAAGTAGAAACGGCATCGGTTGATATGGTTAAAGTTTAGAGAATGATTGATTCGGCCTTGGAAAAAGGGCCGAAGTTTCCAAAATTCATTCACCCATATCCTGCTTTTGCCAGGGGTTCAAGATCCCAGACTTTAGCCTTTTCGCTGGAGAGTTATCCCCGTCGTCGTTAGAACAAGTGGCTTGATTCACTGCTCAATGTGGGGACATTAACAGGGACATCAACCTTCCACCTAAATCCATCCAAAGTTGGGAAGAACTGGTCGAGAAATTTCATGAGCAATTATATCGACCAGGATGGCTCACGCCTCTGACGAGTCACCAATGGAATACCTTACGAGGTTTAAGTCGGCCCAAAACTGGTGCCGAGTACCTCTCCCTGAAGTCGAGCTCGTTAGGCTCATCCTAAACAGCCTGGATGTGGAGTACAAAAACAAATTCTTGGGGGAAAACTTCCGAGATATGTACAAACTGGCTCAACACGTTGAGTAATATGATTATTTGCTCCGGGAAGAAAAGATCTCAAAGTCTCCATCCCGATGGACGATCTACAAGAACCCTACGGTCAGTTATGCTTCAACCGAAAGCGAAGAATCCCAATATGCCAGTATAGACGTGATAGGAGCATATTTATGCGACTTAGTTAGCTTGTTTTTGTGCATTTATGTTGTTAGTTCTTAGTTAATTTCATATTTTAAGCTATTTTCGTGTGTTTTCAGGTCCAAAGGGTTAAAGCAAGCTAGGAATCTGCCAAAGAGAAGAAGAAAATAAATTCAAGTCAAGGAAGGAAAAGGAATCCAAGAAGAAGAAGGATTGACTAAGTCAAAGTTTCCTAATCCTAATGTACAAAGGTTTTAGCTACAAAGATGCTTCCTAAACAGTTTGGGACACCTAAATCCTAGCTCTAGAAGGTTGCCGCACCTCCCCTTGAGGTTACCCTTCCTTGCCGCACAAGGAACCTTCTTCCCATTCAATTTAAGACACAATTGCACCCAAATCTGCAAGGAATTCTTCCTTGCCGTGCAATGAGGATTAATTTCCCTTTCTCCCCTAGGTTTCCGCATATCACATCCCTTTTCCCTTGGGATTAATTCCCTATTTCCCTTAAGTTTTGGAATAAATTCTGTTACCTAATTTAATTCTCAGCCTTGTTTTCCTAAAGCCTTTAAAATAAGAACCTTTGCCGCATATATTGGAATCTCTACAAGCCTAGCCGCACACCCATTCACCCTAATTCCCATTCCTGACCTAAAGACACATCTCATACACCCCCTCACCCTCTTGTGCCGCAGGAAAGGAGAAAAAGGAAGGCCCTTGGATGTGTTTGCCATTCAAGTTGGATTGCTGGAACGTTTTTAGGTGTAATCTTTCTTTTGTTTTCAATGTTTAAGTTATTTTCCCTTTGTTTTGCTGTGAACATGAGAGGCTAAACTTGTTTTAGCTAGGGGGAATTTCGAAACCATGGTTATATTTGCAATATGAATTGATTACTTCCAGTTGTGATCTCATAAATCGTGAATGCAATTTACTTAACTGTTTGATTGATAACTTATTCTTGTATGTTGATTAAGGATGCATACTTAGTTTTCATGCATGAATTTGATGCTAGAATATAAGGGAGTTTCACCTAATCGTTATGAACTTATATTCAAAAGTAGTGGAGGTTGCTAGTCACAATCGCGTTAAGTAAATTCCTAGCATAAGTATCATGCAGTTCATAGTTACGAATGCTTTGTCAATGCTTATGATTTTCATGAAGCTTAATGATCTTTCTTGTATCTCTATTATGCAGTTCATGTAGGGGACTTGTGAAGAATAATTTGGGTTGTCGCATGCGTTTTCATCCAATTCGATGACTTAAGGAGAATCTGAGGGTTAATTAGTGCATCACGGTTAATCTAGGGCGTTGAGGTTCATGGTTTATCGAAAAAGCAACTGGAAATCAATTTATGTACAAGTGTGTCATGTGTGGAGAAGGACTCCTTAGCTAGCCCATCAACCATCCAATTCATCCCAATTTCGTGCCAAAATCTGTTTTACTTTACAATCTGTTTGTTTTACTTCAAAATCGTCAAAACCAATCCCCCCCCTTTACTTATTTGTGTCAATTAGGTTAGAAACTGTCCAAACTTGTGTTTTTAAGTGTTTTGAGTCAAGTTAAAACCAATTTTCGTCCAAAGTTGTGTTTAGTGTCTAGAATATGTCTATTTGGTTGTTTTAAGCTGTTTTGAGTCTTTTAACTTTGTTTTGAGTCTTTTGAACCTGTTTTGAGTCCCTTGAGTCTATTTAAACGTTTTTAAGTTTGTTTTTGTGTTTTTGAGTCAGTTTAGAGTTGATTAGCAATCCCTCCTAATCCCTGGCCTAGAACGATCCTTACTTGCATCTATACTACAATTAACAACAAGAGGGTTTAATTTGAGTGCTTAACTTTTATCACATCAAGACGCGGCCAAGATAGTGATTGAGAAGCCATACATATGCAAAGCATTGGCTCATGCTAACTCCAAAGATGCCAAAACCCATTCGGCCTCTAAACAAGCTGCCATCAAAACATCGAAAGTCTATACTTTTGAAAAGCGAATCAAACTCCTCCCACTGCCGGGGAAGATGAAACCTTGCCTTGAACATTTTCGAAAGGAAGCTGAAAGCAAACTTCCTGCACTACCCCCAGAAGAACCATTAATCAAAGTCCGACCAAATCTCCACCCGCCATTTCTCGGCGAAGCTTTAGAATACATGCGGGAATTCCACAAGAAGCATTCGGCTAACGACTTGTATGGCCTGCCAAAAGCATGCCAAGAGGCTCTTGATCTGGCATTACCTTGCCCCGATGCTGAACAAATCATCCAAAAGACCACAGATCGGGGGATGAAAGCTAGCTTCCAGCATATACGTAAGGCTCGAGTTCTCGGCTTTAAAGTAGATATGTATACTGATATCAACGTCGTCGATCTCCCCTTCTCTCTTGAGGATCTTGAATATTTACGGTATCATTTTGAAGCATTTTCAGTCGTTTCCCTATTCAGCCTCATGGCTGATGAAAAAGAGCGCATAACACAATTAGACGCTTACCTTGACACAAGAGACGCCCGCATCGTGTATCAGGAGCGGACTCGCAAGGCTTTACAAGACCAAGTCCCAATGATGAGTGAACCAACGGTTGAAACTCGAAATGAAATAGCTCCGACAGATATGCCACATGACCATGTTGTCACTACAGCCGAAGATAGCCAAGTAAGCAATGCTCATGAGTAAGATACCTCTCCAGAGAATCCAAAGGTCGACGATCACGATCTGATGAGCCATTCGGTTCTGGACAACATGAAAATCAGCATGGTCCATGTCTTACCCGTCGAGTTCCAGCCAACCACATCACAACCAAACTTCCTGGACGGCGACCTGGTTGCCGAGGAAGCCACACAAGTTGATATTGTGGCCACCGAAGAGATCGAGCATGAAAGCAAGGAAGATAAACTTAAAACAACCTTTGCCGAGTTGTTTTCTTGATCTTCGTCTGTTAATCTTCAGCATTTGAAGCCATTGTATTTTACGACTTATATAGAAGAATACCCGGTTTCCAAAATTTTCATTGACTGTGGAACAAAAGTCAACATCATGCCCGTTGCTATCATAAAAGCATTATGTCGCTCCAACGACGAACTCATTCCATCGGGGGTAACCATAAGTAGCTTTGTCGGCGACAGATCTCAAACCAAGGGAGTGCTTCCCTTAGAGGTGACAATCGTAGGTCAAAAATCACATGACTGCGTTCTTTATAGTAGATTCGAAGATCGAGTATAATGCCTTGCTTGGTCGAGATTGGATCCACCAAACTAGCTTTATCCCTTCGTCCTTAGATCAAGTCGTCGTCTTCTGGGACGACAAGTAGATCGTAATTCATCCAGCTGACAATCAGCCATTCGAAGCTAATATGAATTAGGCTCGCTATTACGATGATCACGTCGGCTACATCACCCTACAAGGTTTTAATGATGAAGGACATCTGACTCGAATCTCAGTTCAGAAAGCCATCGAGGTTGGCGTCGAGACTATTCACCAAGATTCGACGAGACTTGGATTGGCTGATCTAATTACCGATCTTGATGTCTCGTTGAATCTTGGTGACCAGTCTCGGCACCAAACATGATAGACACTGGGTCGCGGTCTCATCTGCCATGCAACGACTGCTGGCCTATTGGTATACTATTTCCCAGCAGTCGAATTCTGTCATGAACTTAGTAGAGTTCCTCGCCAAATGAGATAATGGGTCTAGTACTATCACTTAACAAAGTCTAAGCTGCCCTAGCCGAGCTTGAAAATAGTCGGCCCTAAGTTAAGGACCCGTTAGAAGAAATAAATGTTGGAACTGCCGAAGACCCTTGGCCTTTATTTATTAGTGCTTTGTTACCCCAACCCATGAAAACCGAGCTTTGTAAATTACTCAAAGAATTTAAAAATTGTTTTGCTTGTAGTTACCGTGAGATGCCTGGTTTAGATCAAACACTCGTCGAGCATGAATTACGCACCAGGGCTGGTTGTAAACAGTTTCACCAGCCCCACGACGATTCTCGATCGAAGTACAACTCGTGTAAAAGATGAACTCGTTCGACTTTTAAAAGTCAGGTTTATTCGGACAGCTCAATATGTCGAATGGTTGGCAAACATTGTTCCAGTTTTAAAGGAAAGTTGTGCTCTACGCATTTGCATCGATTTTCAAAATTTGAATTTGGCAACCCCTAAAGATTAATATACAATACCAATTTCAGATTTATTAATCGATGCAGCAGTAAACCACAAGATGTTATCCTTCATGGATAACCATGCTCGTTACAACCAGATTTTCATTGCTGAGGCCGATGTTCATAAACTTACTTTTCATTGCTCAAGGGCACTCGGGACTTACGAATAGGTCGTCATGCCGTTCGACCTTAAAAATGCCGGTGTTACATACCAACGCGCTGTGAATACTATCTTTCATGATTTAATTGGCACTATCGTCGAGGTATATATTGATGATGTTGTGGTCAAATTGAAAAGTCGCCGAACACATTTGGATGACCTTCGGCATGCTTTCTTTCGTATTCGCCAACACAACCTTAAAATGAACCTTGCCAAATGTGCCTTCGTGTATCGGTTGGCAACTTCTTGAGTTTCCTTGTACATCATTGTGGCATTGAGGTGGATACGAATAAAGCTCGAGCGATCATTGATGCTCCACCCTCGACAACCAAGAAGCAATTATAATCGTTGCTCGGTAAAATAAATTTCCTCCGCCGTTTCATTTCTAATTCGGCAGGGAAGATGAAAGATTTCTCCACGCTCTTGAAACTTAAGGATTCTGATAAATTCGAATGGCACGAGGAGCACCATGAGGCTTTCACGCAAATTAAGGTATCCCTCACTACCCCACCTGTCTGTGTGCCCCATCGATGCAGCAAGCCTCTAAAGTTGTATATCTTGGCAGTCGAGGAATCAATTGGTTGTCTTCTTGCACAAGACAACAACCTAGGACGCCAACAGGCTATTTTTTACCTTAGCCGGAATCTTAACCCGACCGAAATAAATTATTCACCCATCGAGAAACTCTGTTTGGATTTGTTCTTCGATGCGTCTAAGCTCAGGCAGTACATACTCCTATCTGTTACTCAGGTCATCGCCCAAACAGATGTTATTCGATATATGCTTACTCGGCCATTAGTTAAAGGCTCAATTAGGAAATGGACAATGGCATTGTTCGAATTCAGTTTACAATATGTGCCCCAAAATGCTGTCAAATGACAGACGCTGGCCGACTTCCTGGCCCAACATCCTTCTCCATATAGTTTTGAGGGAAATGACGTTGAAATTGGCATGTGGAAATGTGTGATAATTATTGGACGATGTATTTCGACGGCTCTAGTACCTCGAATTCGGTCGGTGTTGGAATCGTCATCCAATCCCATGATCACTACCGATGGTATTTTTCCCTCAAGTTAGATTTCGACTGTGCAAATAATCAAGTCGAATACGAAGCCCTTATCATGGCCTTAATGTCTTTCACGACTTAACGGCAACTTGCGTACTCATCCTTAGCTATTCAGAACTTGTGATTAACCAATTCAATGGTACTTTTCGTTGCATGAGTTGTACTCTGGTGCCTTATCACGTGGTGGCCAGCTATATAGCTGAATCTTTTAAAGGCATTACATTCAAGCACATCTCATGAGTTTGAAATATCGACACAGATGAACTGGCTCAAATAGCCTCCGGAGCACCACTCCTGGGGGGCGAGGTTGGCTTGGTTATACAGTAGTACGACGCCCACACCCAGCCTTGGTTAATCAACAAGTTCTGCGACATGACCATGTGATCCGTACGCGAGTTATGTCCCTACCCTTGTTGTTGGAACGAGAAGATCCTGTAGATGTTTGTGCGGTCGAGACATTACCAGACGACTAGAAAAGGTTAATTATGCAATATCTCGATAATCTCAATATCAACCATGACCGCAAGACAATGGTATATGCCACAAACTACGTAATCTACTAGAGTGAGTTGTACCGAAAGGCCAAAGATGGTTTGTTGTTATTATGTCTCCGCCCGAAAGAGGCTGCCCAAATGATCACAAAGGTACATGAAGGAATATGCAGGGCACATCAGTTTGGATGTAAAACGCATTGGTTGCTCCACCGACATGGATATTTCTGGCCAAGTATGTTGAAAGATTGCATTGAATGCGCGCGAGGATATATACAATGTCAAATCCATAGGAGGACTATACAGAGGGTCTCGGCCGAATTACTTCACTCGGTCACCAAACTATGGCCGCCGTTCAGAGGATAGGCTATGAAAGTAATTGGCAAGATTACGCCATTTTCTAGATCAGCAAGGCATGCATGGATACTCGAGGCGAAATCATACCCTGAATTAACATCTAAAAAAGTTTGTAATTTTGTAGAAGAAAACATTGTGAATAGATTCGGCATACTAGAAACAATCATATCTAAAAAAGACACAATTTTTACAGCCGATAAATTTAAAGAATATGCAACAAGTTTGAAAATTCAGCTCGATCAGTCCACGCTGTACTACCCACAGGCAAATGGATAGGCCGAAACAAGTAATAAAGTTCTAATCAGTATCCTTAAGAAAATGATAAATGAAAGTCCTAGAATGTGGCACTTGAAGTTAGACGTTTCATTATGGGCATATCGAACTTCACTCCAATCAACAACAGGGACTACCTCGTATGCGCTATTAAGCATAAACTCGTTGCGAGTTATCGAAACAGAGTAGTTTTTTAGGTGCCGAGTATCATCAGGCCATGAGGCAAGAGTGGGAAGACTTGGAGGAAGCTCAGATCAATGCCTATAACTTATTGGTGGCACAGAAGAAGATAGTCGAACAAGCTTATAATCGACAAGTTAGGCAAAAGACGTTCGGCAAAGGTGAATTAGTATGGCAAACTGTGTTGCCAGTGGGGATCAAAGACCCTAGATTTGGGAAATGGTCACCGAATTGGGAAAGAACGTTTGTCGTCCATAATGTTCTCGGCAAGGGGCATACCACCTTAGAAACCGAACTGGTTTAGTTCACAAATTACCAATCAATGGAAAATTCTTAAAGAAATATTATGCAGTCACTTGGGAAATGCAGGAATAAGGAATTTTTATTGATTTTCAAATGACATACAAGAAAAATTACAAAAATAAACTAGGCTACAACTAAAGACAAAATCCTAAGAGGTTCAAGGAAGGAAAACTTCAAGGGCGTCTTTCAGTTTTAGCCACCTTACTTCGCCTATTGTAACCTCGGCTTGCTATGTTCTGTTGTCAAGCTTCAGTTGCTGAATCCACTTTGCTCCAGCTGCATACTCCACCAATCGAGGTTTGTTCGACTTAAAATCCTTCTCAAGCTCAGAAGCAACAGCCGATCTTTCCTTCTTTTCCTTTATTACCTCGTGCTATGGACAGAGAGCTTCGTGAGTGACCATTGCAGCCTTGAGGTCGTCCTCTAACCGAAGAGCCCTCTAAAAAATAGTAAAATATTCTCGAGTTCTCTCCAGAACAGATGACAAATGAACAACAGATTTGTTGCTCAGCAGGCCACTAGATACAAGGTTGTTCAGGCACTTTCCCACATAATCGAGACCTTTACATTGCAGGATTTGTGAGGCCGAAAAATACATAAGCTCTTGCAGCTTGACAAACGCGCTGGATTTGGCCGTGGTCGTAGAAGGCTCGGCTGAGGTTGAAGAAGGTCTAGCCACCCCAGAGGTGCTAGAGGGAAGGGCGTCGAGCTCGACCTCCCATGAAGGTTGTATACATATTTAAAAAATTGTTAGAAAAGAGAAATTAAAAGAACGGCAGATAAGGAAGTTGTGTTAGACTTGCATATAAGAGACTTCGGCCATTCTGCTGGTTCATTGCTCGAGCCTAGAGAGCTTAATGGTCGAGCCCAGTGTTAAAGGCAGCCTTTTAATTCATGCGGCCGATGAAGGTTATCTACGTTTGATTGCCACTGGGGTGGCCAAGAAATATAAATAACGCCCTCTGGCGCATAGAATTTTCGGTGAAAGAATGATTGGACACCCGACATTTAATGTTTTTTCTTGGTTTATATTCTTTTGAGGCTTGGAAATTGATATAAGACAACAAGGACAAGACTTACAAAGGCTGAGGTGACCTCTTGAGGATGGATGCCGAGATTTTGGTCATGGGATGAACCGGCATATCTACTGTCGCTTCTGGCTCAACTGGAGGGGCGGCTTCATGTCCCATACCCGTTTCAGTCATAGGAAGGTCAACCTGGCCAACTGCCTAGACCACCAGTTGGGGATTGGTAGTTAGTTGTTCGACCGGTCAAGGGCACCTCACCAGCTGACGTACTTCACTCTCGTCCTCTTGGTCTAAGAGGATTGTTTGTTAGTTTGGAGATCCAGTTAAAGAACATCATTTTTAGAAAAATAAAAATGAGTGTACCTCTTCTTCCAGGATGATCATTGGATTCTTCTTTGGATTAGGGGGATGGATTTTCTCGGTCGTGGTGGCCTCCTTCTCCAAGGCAACAGTTGCTACTCCGACTTCAGGAGCAATAGCCGACCCTGAAGTTGTAAGACCCTCGACCAATAGGCCAACAACTGGTTCGGCCATGGCTTGCGTGGTGGGATGAACTTCAATGGTCTGGTACATTTGAGGGTTTTGCAGTACTTCCGTCGACGCCTGGACAACAGGGGAAAGGAGAGGGACACTAGGAGTAGTTGCTTCTGTGGTTTGACTTGAGATGATGTGAATTTCCCGTTCTCCATTCTTTGCCTTTTTCTTGATGGGCTTATGGGGCCAGGCAATGTTGCCAGTTGTCTCGACCTCTAGGCGAGGTCATTTACTCGGCACGGCCGACGCAGCAGGGGTCTCCATTAGAGTTGGTTCGGCCGAAGGAGGAGCTATGGTCGCAGCCCTCTTGAGGGAAGGAGCGAGTTTCTTTTTGGCCGCGACCATCGCGACAACTTTGGCCCTTTTTATTGCATGGCCACCTGGAAAAATGAGTTAGAACGAAGTTTGAATTAAGTAGATATAACAAGAGAAGGAAAAGGTATATATTCCTTGTGTCGTTTCTTTGGATTTTGGGGTGAGAGTTTTCCTCGGTCGATCGCCAAAAAGTTTCTTAGAAACTTCATCGACTAAGATACCAAAGAAATCCTTGACGTACGCATCCCACCAATCGGCGAATGTGCTTGTACTGTTGGTCTTTGGGGTATACGATCGAAGGCAGAATTTGGTGCATCGATCTTGGAATTCCTTCTCTGCCTCTTCGTATTCCCTCTCCGAAGAGCCAGAAAGGCATTATCGGCTCAAGAGTGAACGAGAAGTGAGGAACGGTAAAGGACAACCTAGGAGGTAGCCCAGTTGACGTCGAGCGTCGCAGCCAAATGAAAGGTCACGAGCTAGAATGAACGACCACCAAGATTATCGAAGGTCAGCCTCTTCTGCTTCTTCCCATGCTGATGTTAGGAGCCTGATAGAGGATGGATATTTATGGCTACGGTAGACCAAAAATACTTCCTCATATAAATCTTAAAGGCTGAAGAAATATTTGAATGTGTCTTCGGCCGAATGAGCCAGAAGGGGGTGTGAGGCCAATTGAAGACCCAATGCCTCATAAGAATTGAAGCTAAGGATCTCCGACCTTAGCGTGCAGAAGTAGACCTGCATCTAGAGTTGAAAGACCCAGAGTGGGTTGTTTTGGTATGGGTCGATCTTCCCAGTAGAGGCTTCGACCAAGTACTGAATGAGATTGGCAAAGATGGCCGGGCTGAGGGCCAAAACGTGACCACTGGTCAGGGCTTCGACCACTGGCATGTTATTGGCCAAACATTTATTCGACTTGGTACAAAAGATGAACTTATTGTACCAATAGAACAAGAAGGCCTCGTGCTCTCCCTTCTTGAGGCTTTCCCCTTCCGAGCTAGCAAAGCGGTTGATCAACGTGCTGTAATTGAAAAGTTTTTGTGTAGTTTTTGGATGTCTTCTTTTGATGGCCCTTGGTTTTTCTTCGTCAAAACTTCGACAGCATGATCGTCAAAGACTGCCTTTAAGTCGAGGTCAAATTCATACTTCCGAGATAGTGGCGTCAACTATGAGACTGGAGGGGCAGATGCCAAGTATGGTCATGACATCTAGCACGATTGAGCTGATAGGGCCGAGGGGAAGAACCATTGTATTGGTGGCCGAACACTAAAAGCTTAGGGTGGCCATCAAGAGCTCTCGATCCATGACAATTTTATGGGTCGAAAGCTTGATGATGTTGAAAATACCAAGGGCTTTCCACTCACCGCCGAAGTGTGGGCTCGATATGGGTGACCCAGGCTGTGGTGGTCGAGGGCCAAGCTCCTTGGGGTTTGGCCAATTCCTATTTCAAATAATCGTACCCTGGGAAAAGGGGTTTGAGGCAGTGGGACTTCAACATCGTGGTGATGTTTTCTGGGATGACCTTTTTGAAAAGTGGTCCCAGAGTTTGGTGGGAGGTGTTCAAGTCACCCTTGGATTAGAGGGATTTGATGTCGTTCCGATCGATTATATCTTAGCATTGGTTGCATTCATTGGCAAGCTTGGTGATAAAGGAGTTAGCAGCCATTGATGAAGGTTTGAAGGTTTCTGGGTTTCGAAGTTTTGTTTCTTTTCTGGGTTGAGAGTAAAAAGTAAGAGTTTTTGGAGTTTTGAAATCATAAAAATCATGAGCTGAGTATTTATAGGCATTTGGGAAGAAGATCAACAATTTCATTTTTAAAAAATGAGAGGTAAATTTGACCGGAGAGTTTTGTAATCATGACGGATATTCAAAGAATCCAATTGAAGAGACTGAAAATCTTGCGGATTGAGGATGCACATTTGCATATGATGGTGAGGTTTACGGCGAAGGGATGTTTCAATGCCTACATGCTTCGAACGTCATTATTGAAGACGGACAGGTGGGCTAAGGAACTGCCATGTGGAAAGGAATCTAACATGTTTAAGGGATTGTGCAATGGTACTCAATAAATACGCCTGGGTGGTTGAAGCATTCGAGGTCCTTTGGTATTCTCTAGTTTATTAGGAATATGCTAAATGATTATTTTGTTTCTTCAAGGTCGAGGCTCGGCCAGGACTTGCAGGCCAAAGACCTCAGAAGATAGGGGAGGGGGAGCAATGTTTGGGCCCAAAATATTATTTTAGGCCAAGCTTAGAGTTGTTCTCGGCCCAGTAATCTTCTTCTAGAATTATCATGGGTCATCTAGTCATCATGGATCGTCCAGTGAGGATCAGTCGAATCCTATTACAAGGGGGATTGGTTTAGATAAGAGTGGGGTAGTCGAAACCCAGTGTAACAAGGAGTCTTTCTTTACAGTATTGAATTAGAATACCAGAAGAACAAATGTAAGAAACGAAGAAGAAAACTCAGAGAAAGAGTTTGAAAAAGAGAGGAAATGAAAGATTGTATTGATAGAGATTGTAATTGAAATTTACAATGTGCTACTCATAGCCTTTTATACAGTTCTTGTATTTCATTTTTCTAACGAACTTTCTTATACAGTCAGCTTTCTCATAACCTCTCTAACTAACTATTTAACTATTTTCTTGATGACATGGCGTATGATGTGGCATCTCCACAGTCGATATGAGCCAACATGCCCCCTCAATCTCAACTAGGGGAACCTAGTTTGAGATTGAAACAATGTCTGGTAAACATAGGACTATGTAATCCCTTAGTAAGAACATCAGCAGTCTGTTCATCCGTAGGCAAATATTGAATCACCAAATCACCCTTATGTACTCTCTCTCTTACGAAATGGTAGTCAGTATCAAGGTGTTTAATCCTTGAATGATATACTGGATTAGCACTAAGTGTTATGGCAGACATATTGTCGCAGTTTATAATTGGTGGAACAGATAACACAACCCCCAAATCCTTCAAGATTAATCTGATCCAAGCCACATCTGCAGCAGTATGTGCCAATGCCTTATATTCTGCTTCTGTTGAGCTTCTCGAGACAAAAGTTTGCTTCTTAGATTGCCACGAGATAGGGTTGCTACCAAGATATACAACATAACCTGTTACTGACCGCTTTGTATTTAGATCAGCTGCCCAATCTGAATCTGAGAATGCTGTTAAGTTCACCTCTGTATCAGAAGAATAGCTAACTCCACATTTTGCAGTCCCATGTAAATATCTGATAATGCATTTGACAGCACACAAATGTACATCTGTTGGTGATATCATGAACTGGCACACAGAATTCACAGCATAGGCTATGTATGGACGCGTGAATGTTAAGTATTGTAGAGAACCAACCAAGCTTCTGTACAAAGTAGGAGCCTACAATGGTTTTCCCTCATTAAGTAACATCTGATTATGAGGCTTACATGGAGTATTTGCAGGCTTGCATGACTCCATCCTAGCTTTGTGTACAAGATCCTTGATATACTTTGTTTGATTCAGAAATATATCTCCATTTGCTTTGTAATGAATCTATAAGCCTAAGAAATATGTGAGTTTTCCCACATCTTTCAAGTCAAATACACCAGCAAGTCTTCAACCACTTCTGAACCTTAGTAGCATTTGACCCTGTGAGTATAATATCATCCACATACAGTAATAGGACAATTATATCTTGTTCATCAGTCTTCACAAATAAACTAGTATCTGAGGCAGATGTAGAAAACCCCAATACTGGTAAATAACTTGTGAACTTCGAGTTCCATGTACGAGGTGCCTGTTTTAGACCATATAAAGACTTCACTAACTTGCACACAAAATCTAGATAAGAGTGATCCACAAAACCTTGGGGCTGCTTCATGTACACCTCTTCTTGTAATTCACCATGGATAAAAGCATTCTTTACATCTAATTGTCTCAACTCCCATTTATATATAGCTGCCAAAGATAGGATTAACCGTATTGTAGTGTGTCTCACTACTGGACTAAAAGTTTCTGAATAATCCAAACCTTGTTCTTGTGAAAACCCTTGAGCCACTAATCTGGCTTTGTACCTGGAAACACTTCCATCAAGATTTTTCTTGATCTTATAAACCAACTTACTCCCAATAATTGATCTGTCACTTGGACGAGGAACTAGCTGCCATGTTCCTTGGGCTGTGAGTGCATCATACTCATCTTGCATTGCAGTTTGCCAATGAGGAATGGTAGATGTTTTCCAGAATGTGGAAGGCTCATCTGAATCTTTGATTGCAGCAAGGAATGAAAATCCACCAGAAAATTCATATGCATCGTTCAATTGCAAGGTTTGTAATTCTGGATATGAAGTAATGAAACCAGTGTATGATCTCTTTGGAATGGCACCTGACTTTAATCGTGTAACCATAGGATGACTTGACTCTTCAGGAATAACAGATGATGAAGAAGGATAAGAAAGTGGTAGTATTACCTCCAATTGTGAAGCTTTATGGACAGGTAACAGAGATATTGTACCTTGAGTAGATGCTGAATTATGAGTTGAAGAAGAGCTATGAGATGTATTATGAGATTCTGCCAAAGTTTGAATTGAAGAACTTGACCTCTGTGTACTATACCTGAACTCATCTCCAACAAGTTATGGACTCATGTTTTGTTGCCCTGGAGAGTGAGAAGCCTCTACTTGTGAATTTGTACCACAAGTGGACAACTGAACAACAATAAGGGAGCTCCTTGTATTCTGTGACATACATGTATTCCCAATGAATGTTACAACTCTATTCTTATAAGGAAACATATTTTCATCATGAATCACATGTCTGGAAAGAATTAGCTTGTTACTATTTCTGTCATAACACACAACACCCTTATAACCAGCAGCAAATCCCAGAAACACACATAATTTTGATCTTGGTTGAAGCTTATGCTGATTGTATGGCCTCAAGAATGGATATACCCTAGATCCAAAAAATTTTAAAGTAAGCAAATCTAGATCTTTTTTTAAACAATAACTGATAAGGTGATTTCATGCTCAAGTTCTTACAGGGCATTCTATTGATCAGAAAAGCAGCATGATTACAAGCAAAATTCCAAAACTATAAAGGAACACTAGTTTCTGTCAATAGAGTTACTGTTGTCTCAACCAAGTGCCTATGTTTCCTCTCAACAAGGCCATTTTGCTGGGGAGTGTAAGGACATGACACATGATGTACAATGCCTTTTGATGCTAAGAAAGCTTGAAATTTGTTACTCATATATTCAGACCCACCATCAGATTGTAAACACTTGATTGATATATTGAACTGTGTTGCGACAAAGGAATAGAAATTGATAAATACTTGGAAAATGTTTGATTTATTTATCACATGAAAAATCCACATAAACCTTGAAAACTCATCAATGAAGCTTACATAGCATCTAAAACCTTCTAGAGACTTAATTGGAGCTGGTCCCCATATATCAGAATGGACTTTATCAAAGATACAACTAGCTCTAGTTTCTTTTACAGAGAATGATTGTCTACACATTTTTCCAGACATACAAGAAGAACATACTTAAGGTAGAGTATCCTCACTAACAGAATGTCTAAAATTCCTTATCATAGCAGAAAGTACTTCATCGTATGGGTGCCCTAGTCTCTTGTGCCACACTGAGATCTTCACAGCTTTTCCAAGTAGTGCAACTGGCTTATTTGAACCAGCAAGAAATCTTCTCGAAAACACATTGACCGGAATCTCATATAGCTCTCTTTTACTCCTGCCTTGGTACAATATCATTCCTGTTACCTTGTCCTGGATGAAAAACACAATTTCATCACAAACGAACCAGCATCCGCTATCCTTGCAAAGTTGCTTCACAGATAAAAGATTGACTGTAATAGTTGGAACATGTAATATATTTCTTAAATGTAGTGAATGATGTGAAGTAGAAAGGATTGCAGAGCCAATATGTTTAACAGCAAAACCTTCACCATTACCAATAGTGACCTTCTCATCCCCATTATATGCCATTGGTTGATTCAAATTACCAAGGTTTGGTGTCATGTGATGAGAGGCACCAGTGTCCAGAATCCAAGTATCAGCAACAGGAATTCCTTGAGCTTATTGTCCAAATTTCGCTGCAGAGACCTGTGTAGATGCTTAAGCTGAATAGGCATTGAGTGAAGAAGGTGGAGGTGCACCTTGATAAGAATAGTTACTTCGATGTCTACATTCCAAAGCACTGTGACCTTTTTTCCCATAAATTTGACAAACAGTCACCTGATAGCCTCTATTATCACTTCTATTTGGACAGTTTGGAGCCGTATGACCCCTGTGAGAATAGATCTGGCATTCAACCATAGTCCCAGCTTTAAAATTTGTATTACCATTCCAATAATTTATATTTCTATTATTAGAATAGTCATTATAGTTGTTACTTCCACTCTGTCTATTCCCATTGTAATAAGGCCTTGAGTTGTTGAATGAGCCATAACCATTTCTATTGTAGGACTGAGAAGTATTGTACCCATTTCTATTCTGAAACCTGCTATTTCCTTGATACCCCTGATGATCAACAGATTTGGATCCTGCAGTTGAACTCTCACCTTGTGAATACCCCGAATTCTGGTTGCCACCTTTGAATTATTCTCCCTGAACATACATTGCAGCCATGCCACTTGCCAAATTGTTTATCCTTGCTTCTATCGCAGATTCAGCACCAATCAATTATACTCGAAAAATTTTCAGAGGAATAGAGGTCTTTCTTGCCAAAACAACAATCTTCACCATATCAAACTCAGGTGGTAATCCAGCCAAAGCAGTTATAACCAGATCATTATTAGTAATTCTCTCCCCTGCAGACAAAAGTTGATCACGAATAGCTTTCAATCTGAGCAAATACTTATCAATAGAGTCACTTCCCTTTTGAATTGTATGGAACTCAGTTTTAAGTTAATTTATTCTAGCCCGTGACACAGAAGCATATCTGTCCTTTAAATTTTTCCAAGCTTCATGTGACGTTTTACACCCTATTATATATTCCATAGCATCATCTAACAACGTATTAATCAACAAACCAAACAGTGCCATATCCTTCTGAACCCAAGTCTTATAAGCTTATGTTATTTCTTTAATAACTCCACTCTCAGTATCAATCACAAACTTTGGTGGACACGGAGCTTCACCAGTAAAGAATTCCAAGAAATCATAACCTCGTAAAACTGAATGAAACTGATAATTCCACTTCACAAAATTGTCATCTTTCAATTTCACAGTTAACATGCCAAGCAAATTCTCAATTCGTACTGATTTATCAGACATCTTGATTACCCAATTCTTTTCACACTAATCAACAATCTTTAACAACTTATCACAATATACAGATATCAATGTTTCAACAATTATCAACTTCACAATATACCAACAATCAACAACAATGAACAATCATTCGACTTCAATCTTCAACAATGATCCACATCTTACAGCAATGACACAAATCTGTGATTCAATTCTCTATCACAAACACACATAAACTTCGTCGATCATCAACAATTCTTGGCATCACAAACACACATAAACTTCTTCGATTATCAACAATTCTTGGCATCGGCCTTAATCATACACAGAAGAGAACCCAGATACAAATAACCACACAAAAACACCCAAAATCGCCATAAATCTTCACTGATGCAAAACCACAAACACTTGGTGTGCAAAAAATAACAAAAGAAAGGAATCGACCTGATATCGAATTCAGCAACCCAAGAACTGAAGAAATCCGATCAGCAAGTCTCCAAGAACTGCAACAAACTCGTCAGCGGAAGAACTAGTACCAAGGATTGTCCGGGCGATTGATACCATCTTAACAGTATTGAATTAGAATACCAGAAGAACAAATGTAAGAGACGAAGAAGAAAACTCAGAGAGAGAGAGAGATTGAGAAAGAGAGGAAATGAAAGATTGTATTGATAGAGATTGTAATTGAAATTCACAATGTGCTACTCACAACCTTTTATACACTTCTCGTATTTCATTTTTCTAACAAACTTTCTTATACAGTCAGCTTTCTCATAACCTCTCTAACTAACTATTTAATTGTTTTCTTGATGACATGGTGTATATGAGCCAACAGTCTTTAAGACTAAGACTTAGGAGATGAATTTGGTTTGTTAAAGAGCTTGGTTCAAAGTCATATTGAAGTTAGGATTTGCCGAGACCTAATGATGTGATATAAATTAAGCACTCAAATTAAACCCTCTTAGTATAGATGCAAGTAAGGATCGTTCTAGGCCGGGGATTAGGAGGGATTACTAATCGACTCTAAACTGACTCAAAGACACAAAAACAAACTTAAAAACATTTGGATAGATTCAAAAGACTTAAAACAAGTTCACAAGACTCAAAATAGGCTAAAAACACTCAAAACTGCCTAAAAACACCAACGAGGCAGTTTCTGGCTCTAAACACAATTTTGGACGAAAATAAGGTTTGGGCTTGACTCAAAACACTTAAAAACACAAACAAAACAAGTTTAAAACAATTTGAAACAAGAAAGTAAAGGGGGGGTTTTGTTTTGGACGAATTTAAAATAACAAAACAGATTGTAACTTAAAAACAGTTTTGAAAACGATTTTGGGAAATTGGATGGATGATGGGCTAGCTAGAGGCTCTTTCTCCACACATGACATGTATGCAAACGAATCGATTTCCAGTTACTCCTTCATTGAATTATGAACGACAATGCCCCAAATTAACCGTGACATCACTAGTTAACCCTCAGATTTTCCTTATGTTATTGGATTGGATGACATCATTCGACAACCCAAAGCATTCTTCAAAAGTTCCCTACATGACATCATAATAAAGATACAATCAAAGATCATTACATTCAATGAAAATCATAAGCATTGACAAAGCACTTGCAACTATGACATCATGTCACTCATGCTAGGAATTAAACTTAACGCGATCGTGACCAGCGACCTTCACTACATATGAATATAAGTTTGTAACGATTATGTGAAACTCCCTTATACTCTAGCATCAAATTTATGCATGCCAATTAAGTGTCGACCCTCAATCAACAAACACAAATAAGTTATCAATCAAACAGTTAAGCCAATTGCATTCACGATTCAAGAATTCATAACTGGAATTTATCAACTCATATTGCACACATAATCATGGCTTTGAAATCACCCCTAGCCAAGAAGGGTTTAGCCACTCATGTTCACAGCAAAATGAAAGAAAAAGAAATTAAACATTGTAAATAAAGAACGAATTACACCTAGAATGCTCCAACGATCAAGCTCGAACATCCAAGAGTCCTCCCTCTTTCTTCTTGTTGCGGCACAAAGGTGGATGGAGTGTATGAGATGTGTTTTGGGGTCAGGTATGTGTTTAAGGTTGAATGGGGCTGCGGCAAGGGTGTAGAGATGGCAGGAATTATGTAGAATGTTGTAAGGTTGTGTAAATTGGTGAATGAATCCCCCTAAGGCTGCGGCAAGACTTCATATATATAGAGAGAATGTAAGGGCACGGCTGGAAGGATTCTAGGTAACCTAATTTATTCCAAAACTTAAGGGAAATAGGAATTAAAACCAAAATCCCAAAGGGAAAAGGTATAGGATATGCGGCTGTGAAGGAAAACAAAGGAAAAGTGAAAGTTTAAATGCGGCAAGGCCTAGAGATAAAGGGAAATGTCTTACAAGGCAAGGAAAAGGGTTTCCTTGCTGATTTAGGTCCTCAATTAAAAGGGAATGTGGCTGGAGTATGCGGCAAGAAAGGGAAATGCAAGGGAAGGTGCGGCTAAGTCCCAAAGAGCAAGGGAATGTAAGTTGTTTGGGCAGCAAGGAAGAGGACTTAAAGGAAAGGTGCAGTATCCTCTTAGAACTAAGATTTAGGTGTACCAAAATGTCTAGGATTCCCTCTTTGTGGTTGAAACCTTGATAAAATAGGATTAGGAAAGTCAAAGGTCAAAGTAAGGAAACTTTGACTTAGTCAATCATTCTTCTTCTTGGATTCCTTTTCCTTCCTTGACTTGAATTAATTTTCTTCCTCTTTGGCTGATTCCTAGCATGCTTTGGTCTTCAATTTCGTCCATCTATATTGCTCCAAGCATAAGCTATCCAAAACATGCCCAAAACTACTCCAAAAGGCTCCAAAATTCACTTTCTTGCTACTTTAACCTTTAGGACCTACAAACACACGAAAATAGCTTAAAATACTAAATTAACTACGAACAATCAACATAAATGAACGAAAACAAGCTAACTAAGTCGCATAAATATGCTCCTATCACCTAATCAGATTAAGATGAGGAGTTCTAATCCGAATACAATTCTGGATCGGTCATGAAGGGGGTCGCTACTATAAATGGAGTAGGAAGTGCACAGTGAAAAGCCCCTTCAAATCAACACACAAATTGCCCTGCGCAAAGCTTTTCAACAACCCTGAGAATTTTATCCTTCCCCCCTTTCTTCCTGCCAACATATCTTCAGTTTGGATGAACAACACTATGAAGGCAACCGACGACATCTTCAGTTTGGATAAACAACATTGGAGTCGTATAATCAGCCGATCAATGAGCACCTTCAGTTTGGATAAACAGCACTGCTTCGAGACCGACTGGTTATTTATCTAAGTCTCAATCAACAAGGATTTTCGAGTCCTTGTGGGTAGAGGTCATCTCATCAGGCTTTTCAGCGAAGTGAGGTGTTACTAGGTTACTACATTCAGCATATTGAAAACCGAATTTGATATCGAACTTTGCTGAACTATAAGCCTTGTCTTCAGGCTCTAGATCCCAAAGGTCGAGACGTGTTTCTTCCTCGACCGCAATCGTAGGATCAAGAAATCAGCAACACGCTCAATGCAACATCAACATATTTTATTCCCCGGTTGAGCTCGACCGCCAAGTTGCCACGCCCCGCAGATAAACGAATGACGTAGTTAGCTTATTAGATACTCGGCATGTGCGCCACGTAGGCTTGGTAGTTTTTAGGGTCAATAACCATATACACCAGAAAGCTAGACCACGCTGGACTCTCCCTCTCTCATCAGGATTCCAGTGAGCTCGAGCCCAACATCGCTCCCCTGTGCCTTCGACCCGAGCTGAGCCATCACCTGGCCTACGTCAGCTGCGTGCCACAGCACCTCAACCCAAGCCGAGCCAACCCCGTGCCGCGCCGTCAGCGGCCCTGTGGCACCCTTGCCACGTGTTTTACATGTCCTTGGCCCCCGCCGAGCCAATTTTTCAATTCCCAAGACTCCAAAAATAATCAAGAAAATTCAATTTTTTTCTTGCCTTGGTAGGGCACGGATGAGGAATAACAACGAAATATGACTCTTTGCAATGGCAAGACAACAAGAAAGCTAGGGAAGGGGGAAATTTTTCCTCTGGCTTCTCTCTTCCTTGTTGGAATGATGATTGTTCTCCAAATTTATTTAATCCCCTCCATAAGGCAGAATTAAATAGGTATTGGGGGCAATTGGTTTCATTTTCTTAGAAGAAGTTTATCTCCAAATCAAGAAAGGAGATCAAGTTTATATTGAGAAACAACTCTACAAACCCATGCAGCTTGGGATTTCTATACCTACTGTCATTTTCCTAATGGCAGCCCTGCAGGTGTGGGGGCATTTGTGGAGCCTAAAATAATCCTAAAAATTCTAAAGGCGACACGTGGACTTTTGCCCAAAAAAGATAAGATTGCCCTCATTAAATGGGCATGCTCCTCAGATATTCCCATGCGTAGCTCACACCTTGAATGTCTCAGCAGCTGAATACGACTGCCTGTAGCTCACCTGCCCTTGGCAAGGAAAAGCCAAAGCATTAAATATAAAGATTAATCACCCAAATCATATCTTTAATACATTCCCAATTGAAGATTGACTCCAATCAAGTAAGTAATCCCAATTTAAATCAATTTGGGATAATTACTCCATCATCTCAAAATATTATTTCCTATTTAATATCTTGAGAATATTTCTCCATAAACCTTGGCAAATAGGATGCCACCATGTGTAGGTAAAACCCTAACACTATGGATGGCCCTTTCCTCCTATATATACCTCATATTCTACCAAATTTCAGAGGTTTTTGCTACCTTTAAAAAGCCCTAAACACTTTACTTTTCTGAAAGAAAGTAACTTAGGCATCAGAGATCAAAGGTGTTGATTGTTTTGCAGGTGCATTTTCATCAAAGCTTGAGACGATGGAAATTTGCATCGACACCTGTGACAGCATCAACTTGAGCTCTTCGCCTGCAGCACGTGTGAGATGAATGAGAGTGAAATGAGATCAGAATGTAGATTCAGAAGATTTGATATGAATCCTTACCTTGCGGCAAGTGTGAGATTCAACTTGACCTCTTCGCTTGTGGCACGTATAACAAATATTCTCAATCGAACATCAACAGATTGAGAAGATTTGATATGAATCCTTACCAAGAGATCTATATGCAAAAACTATAAGCTCGTATCAAAGATGAATCAAGAACTTGAATTATGTGGATATTTTTGTGTAAACAGTTAGCTGTAGCTAGCTCATACATAAGGCACACCCGTTCAATACCAATAGTGTTGACTTGTATTGAGATTCTCCTACAAAAATGGCTTGAACCATCTTTCACAGAAACTTAAGGGGAAGTGTTAATTAGATTCATTGAACAATTAGGCTCATTAAATCTTACATAGGTTCTTCGTATAAAATAGTAAGGATGTGTATCTTTATTTAATCCATGTATTTGTATTTCTTATATATTATACTGAGGATTAATATAATTAGGTTTTAAAGCATTCACTTCTTGGCATCAAACCCTAGGCTAGAAAAGAACAAAAATGAAGTGCAGCCAGTTGTGTAGCATCATTTGACCAACGAGGGACGCCATGGTTGCTGACCTGAAAAACCTAAAAACTCCAACTGCGCAGCTAGTTGTGCAGTGTGCTGTCTAGCAAGCGACGCCGTCATTGCTGGCCCGAGTTCACCGCACCATCCTTGCCTCAGACTGAAATTTGTAAGACCCATGTTTGTATGAACCCGTGGTTGCCACCTGGAAGCATTGACGCCACGCACCTCACTGTCCTTTGAAATCGTTTGTCATGTACTAATTACAGGTATTTGAGAATGGCAGCCCATGCTCGTCAATTTAGCAAATGTTATCATTGTGGTCTAAAGGGACATTCCAAAAACCAATGTTTCAAGCTTATTAAATATCCTGATAAATGGGGCAAAACTTTTGATCCCTGTTGTAACAAGGCACGTACCTCGATTATTGAATCTAAGATCGATTCTAAACATATAGCAGAAAAAATTTCTGCTTTGCTTACTGAAACAGGTAAGAATGGTAAGACGTTAAAGGTTACTATACCTGATATGAATAATACATCAATAATTGTTTCTGGTGCTAGAGCATATGACTTGTGACTTTAGACAAGTGCAAGCCCTAAAACCATCCACGAAAACTTCTGTAATTGTTACTAATGGTTATGGTATTAGAAATGGAAAGCTTTACTACTTGGAGCTGACATCTAACAGTACCCAGATGTTGACTCAAATTCTTGCCGTGGAAAGATATTAGCAGAATAAGAATAATGCTTCACAGGTTTGGTTGTGGTATTGTTGCCTTGGACATGCTTCTTTCGCATATTTACAGAGGTTGTTTCCTAGCTTATTTGCTAAGCATGATGTTTCTAGCTTTATGTGTGATGTTTGTGAACTGGCTAAAAATCAGCGTACTTCATTTTCATCAAGTTTGAATAAAAGATCTGCTCCATTTTTTATAATCCATTCTCATGAGGACCTAATACTGTTATATTTATTGGTGCAGGTAATGTGGATGCAAATTTCTGCCAAGAAAATGCACCTGCAAAAAATAACACCTTTGATTAAGGCCAAAAACCTCATGTGCCCATGATAGATGGGGGAGCTTTGGCCGAAGAATCTCTGATGCCAAAGTTAGAATTCTGAAAAGAATATATTTAGGAGTTTGTGGGTAGCAAATGGCTTAGCATTTTAGTGAGATAAGTGGGGTATTTATAGGAGAGTAGTCGTCCCTATTTGTGGAGAGTGGACGGCCATATATGGTGTAATTGGGTGAATAATTGCAAGATATTATGTGAAATAATATCTTGCAATTAGCATGGCAATTATTCCTAAATTGAATAGGAAGTTTTGGGAGTTACATTTTGAATAAAATCAATAAGGGATTGATGAGGAGTGATGAAAGGGATTTGAATAAATACCATATTCATCACCTTTGACTCTTCCATGATTGAGCCGTTATTGTCCGTTGCATGTGTGTAGGAATTTTGGTGTGCCTCGAGAGTAATCTCATCCTTCTTGTCCAAAAATCCATGTGTCACATCCATGATTTTTTTGGGATTATTTTTGGCTCCACAAATGCCCCCACACCTGCTGAGTTGCTCGTAGGGAAGAGCAGTAGATGTAGAGATCTCCAACTTTAATGCAGATTCTCACTTGGACTTGGAATTAGATTCTTCTAGGAAAGGTAAATAAATTGCGATCAAAGCCTATTTAAGCCTACCTTAAGTAAAGGATTAAATCAACTTCGGAAGGCAATGATAAATATCTAAGCCATAGAGCTAAATGATAAGGCATGTTGAAACTGAATACTCTAATCCTAATCCCTATTGAATCCATTGATGTGGATGAGATGTAAATATTAACTAACATGTTTAAATCAAGCAATTCTAATCTATCGAAAAGTTATTAAAAGTAGTTCAAGTCTTTATAAGCATATGTAAGGTCCCTTTTTTTCTGATGTAGAATTCCTACGCTCAACACTATGCATCATGTGTCCAATTTTTAAACCTAACACGTGAACAATAAAAATTAGATGACGTGGAGCTCGTGTAGCCATTGGGGCTTTACATATGGACTTACTTGCTCTGATACCTTGAACAAAGTTATGGTTTCCACCATAAAATCAATTGACAATATGAAATAACTCAATTCTCTATAAGCACACGCAAAATTTCTTCTTTTCCTTATGTAAATCTCAAACTCTCAACATGATTTTTTTTTTTCCTTTTGTTGAATCGAGTACTAACTACTAAGCTATGATCAAGAGAGAGTGGAAAGAAGGATTGTGCCATTATGAGTCAAATAAACACCTATGAATGGGTTTGTGATTTGTTGAGCAAAAAATAATCAAGAAGATTATGGAGGCGACACGTGGACTTTTGGGTGAAAAAGACAAAATTACCCTTGAAGCACACCGGGATTTCCACACGCATACAAAGGACAATAACGGCTCAATCGAGGTCAAAGGTAATCAAAATTGTATTTATTCAAAACCCTCTCATCACTCCTCATAAAATCTCACCCACAAGGTAACTCCTAATTATTCCTTTCAAATTGGATTAATTACCAAATTAATTGCAAGATATTATTTGACATAATACCTTGCAATAATATTCAAAACACCACCATAAGTGGCCAGTCCCTATTTCTCCAAATAGGGCTGGCCACACCCCTATATATAGCCCCATATTTCTCCAAAAACCTAAGCTCATTCTCTCTCAAAAATCCCCTAACACTTTCTCTCTAAAATTCTAACTTTGGCATCGGAGATTCTTCAGCCAAAGCCCCCCCCCCCCCCCCCCCCCAAAATTCATAGTGGGCGCATGAGGCTCTTGGCCATAATCTTAGGTGTTATTATTTTGCAGGTGCATTTTTGTCAAAGGAGAAGAAGGTAGAAATTTGCATCCACAAATTGGTGCTTTCATTGAGAGTCTTGATTCACACACTTGAAGAAAACTCTGGCATTCAAAAGTTTCTCATTTCTTGTTCATTCGTAAATTTTTCGTACGTTCTGGTTCCTGGAATTTTTTATAAAATTCTTTGAATAAAACGTAAAAGAAAAGTACAATGGCTAGAAATTCGAAAACCACGACGAACGAAATTCCCTACGTCCAAGGATTTGGACCACAACGATTTACGAGGCCTAACATGATGATGAGTGGAGCGGCACCACCCCCACGGGGCATCATCGTGGCTATGCCAACGGCAGTGACCGTGGCAGCTCACAGCGAGATCCGAGCCGAAGGTGAAAACCTCACCTTGCAACAACTGACTACTCTTGCACTTCAAAAGAAGACCGCGCCTTTCTTAGGGCCTTATCACAGGAATTGCGCCCCCTTGGGGACCAACCATGCTCTCCAGTGCTATAAGGTAAACCAATTCCCCGACACCTACATTGGTTTACTCTCCAATGCAGGAGGATAAACTATACAATTATAATATCCAGACGTGGATGAGTCGAGCTGCCCTAGTATAACTAGGTGCACGATGGCTTGCGTCGAGATTCCTTGAAGTAGCCACAATGGTCTTTTTCAAGGCTTATCTAACTGAAGGATTTTGGGTCTCTTAGCCTAATCCGCAAGGAACCGGGCCTCAGAGACGGAGGAGGCACAGTATGCAGTACACCCTATAGACAGCTACCCTGGAATCCTAAAGCTCCTACCGAGTGCGCTAAGGTAGCCTACGATTCCAGAAGACTGCCTACGGCTTTCCCTTCGAGCAGTAAGTTACGCTAAACTTATACAACCGCACGTTTTGTGAAAGGTTAAACAAGTTAGCGTGCATATACGAAGCTTTATCCACTGCCGACATGCTACGCATTCGATAAGTTTCACCTTTGCCAACGCGCGGAATGATCGCTTAGATATACACTAATTCCTAAAGTGTTGTGATACTTGCTACGCAACCCACGGAATTAGTTACATAAAAAGCAAGGAGTTCTCTTGGACCTTTATTTACGAAATTCCATACAACCACGTACTTTTGATACGGAAGGATAGCGAATTTCATGACCCAAAAATCTTTAGTATGTTGTGATGCATTCCACACAGCTCAAAGGATTGAAGAAAGCCAAGGTTAACAGCCAAGTGGTCACACGGGCTCATATGCTTCTGTAAGTAAGGTGTCCGGCTGTCGACCCTATGGCTAACAACTTTGCAAAGTTCTACACCAACACCCACGGCTACATAGGCTACGCGGGCCAGTCTGCTTATAGAAAAGTAGCACGTCTGCCGAGTGTCTAAAAGTCAAAGGTTGGGCGTGAATAAAAGAAGCGAAGATAAAGAAAAGCGAAGGAAGCAAGTTTATTAAATTTTCTAGCAAAATTGATAAACAACTAGCAAAGGCCAAAGGAGTTCAAGCAAAGCAAAAAGCAACAAGAAGAACAAAGAAAATCTTAAAGACTACCTAGAAGACTACTCTTCAGCAGTTTGGACATCCAACGACTACTCGGTCGCCACGCCTTCAACAACCGTGACGCTCCCAGCAGCGACGTCATATGACGCTTCACCCTCGATAGCCCCAACTTAGGCACCAACTTCTCCGACTACTTCACCAATGAAAGCCTCGAAAATGCAAGTCTTTCGGAGAAATAGAGAAGATCTCGAAGTCTTTTCCAGCAAACTCGAAGTTAGATGGCCTACCAAAGAGATGATCTACATAACCTAGCTTGTAGAAATCGGCCTGACTCTGAACAAGTGAACTCTCGAGTCCAACTTTTTCACCCTTCTGCTTATTCTCCTCGAAGAGACCAAACGGACTCGCTGCAGCTCATCCACTTCTTTCTTCAGACTTTCATTGATCTTCAATGAGCCTTAGAGTTCCAGCACTTGGGGTTCAAGCTTATCGGTGATCTTTTTGAAGTGGATCACTTGATTATAAGGAGCAATCAACTCTTCATCCTTTACATAAGCAGCAGAATGAAATTTTGAGATGGCACGCGCAAGATCTTGAATCTGAGGTATGTAATAACCAATCTTCTTCTCTGCACCGTCAAGCCTAGTCTTCAATTCAACGATCTCTTGGCAAGCGGTCTCAAGCGGCAGAGAAGTAGGGACAGAGATATTAGACCCCTTCAAAGCAACAAGCTCAGATTCTAACCTCTTAATCTTCTCGGCCGAGGAATAAGCTTCGGTTGCTATAGACTTTGCCACCCCTTTGGCAGCCTTGGTATCTTTTTGGTCAAGAAGCATAGACTCGGCTGCCAGAATCGTCGTTTTCTGCATTATAGCAAGCAGAGCAGTCCTCCTATATTTGATTGTATGCTTCACAAATGAACTCGGGCAGACAATCCCTTTAACGCCATCAATAAGCTTAGCACACCCATCCATGTCTTCAAGAAGATCTGGTTTCAAGAGCGCACAAATCTTAGAAGCCACCCTAGAAACAAGCTTGGTGGATTTCTCACAAGTGCCCATACGAGCAGTCTTCTCTTTCTCAATAGGCGAATCAATCTTAGCAGCGATGGGAGTAGGTTTTGTCGCCACTCTAGCAGCAGAGTCCACCTTATCACTCGTCGTAGTAGCAAGTCTCTCCAAGGGTGAACCATACTTAGCCCCCGAGCATGTGGGGAAGATCTCTTTGTTCCACCTTCATTCGCAGCAGGCTCCACGACAGCAATCGGAAGAGCCAATGCCTCTACCTTGATTCGCTTTATCTCTTCTCTCGGGGGCAACCCACATTTCTGTTGGCGAAGAGGACTAAGCAGCCAACGTTACTCACGGTAGTAAAAATGGATACCTGGTGCAACATGCACCTTCTTCGTATTTGGAGAAGTCTTGAGAGTTGAACCGAATTATGAATCTACATAAGCAGAAGAGGACAATCAATATATTAGAGAGCAGCTCAGCAAAAGTACAAAGTAGCCTAGAGACTAAGCAGTCTACTTACCGATGATGAAAGTCGTCGGAACACACAACTCAGGGGAAGAATCAGACTCCCAATCTCCACTTATCTCCAAAGTCTCCTTGATCTAGTCATAATCTCCCTTGCTTGAATGATCGAATAGCCTATGACGAGATCGCAGCTGCCCAACTTCTTCAATGTGGCCTATGTCAAAAAAAAGTACCAAAATTCGTTGACAATCAAATCCAAGTTGAAGAATTGGCTAAGATTGAGGAATCCCACCATCACACGGACCAAATTAGGAAAACATTGTGCGGGGGCACACTTCATGGAGCAAAGCACCTCTTGGAAGAAATATGGCATAGCAAAAGTAAATCCCAACACGAAGTAGTAGGGGTGAAACTTAATGGTTCTCCAAGCCCCATACATGGCTCACGGCTACTACTTTCCTTGACATGCTTCACATGCATCCCCAACGGAATGGCGTGCCTATATGCCTTAAGAAAGTCTCTAAACAAGTCATCGGAGTTAATTTTGAAGTGAGCAACCTTGGAGTAGCCCACCTTACTCAAAGACCCGCCTTAACGGTACAACGGTGGCACTCCATCATCACCCTTGTGGCTTGAAGAAGACATGCTCAAGGAAATCTACAAAAACGCGAAAAAAATTTGTTAGACGGCTGCACAAAAAAATAAATTTAAAAAATTTAAAAAAACAACCAATCGGCGCATCAGGCCTCATGGCCCAAAATCCAAGCCACGGCCCAGACTGCAGGAGCCCAACAGCCGCGCCAGGCCCCACGACCTGATCTTTTCTCTCTCGTCTCGCAGGCCTCACGGCCCAATTCAATTAGAGGAGGGCTGGCGCCCCCACGCTTCCTTCTCTCACTTCTCACATGGGCCGAATCCCAACCATCCAACTCAGGAAAGAGACCCGAGCTTAGCCGGAAAAAGGCATGCGCCTCTTTCTCTCACCACTTCCGCACAGGCCTAAACCCGGTGCCCCAGCACCTCACACGCCTGGCCTGTGCCAAGCCAAGCCCCGCGACCCATGTCGTTGCACCGGAACCTCGGCCCGCGCCAAGCTGCCGCTGCACCAAGCCGACAACAGCCATGCCAAAGCCTTTCCAACAACCTTTTCACACATTCTTGACCCTCGCCAATCCAAATTTCAAGCCCCAAGGCTTCCAAAAATTACGAAGACAAGGAAAAGTTAATTTTTTTTCTTACCTTGGTGCAGCGTGAAGACAAAGAAAGCAACGAAAGATGATCCTTTGCAAGGACAAGTGTATAAGGTTGCTAAGGGAGGGGGAACAAATATCCTCTAGCTTTCTCTCTCTTGTAGGGTATAATGAATTGCTCTCTGAAGTTGATTTAACCATCTACTTAAGGTAGACTTAAATAGACTTTAGAAGTAATTTATTTCCCTTTCCTAGAAGAGGGAATCTACATCAAAATAGGAAACAATTCTATGTTTCCTGAAACAAGTGAAGATCTCTACACCTGTTGCCCTTTCCTGCGAGCAACCCAACAGGTGTGGGGGCATTTGTGGAGCCAAAAATAATCAAGAAAATTATGGAGGCGACACGTGGACTTTCGAGTGAAAAAAACAAAATTACCCTTGAAGCACACCGAGATTCCCACGCGCATACAATGAACAATAATGGCTCAATCGAGGTCAAAGGTGATCAAGATGATATTTATTCAAAACCCTCTCATCAAATCCTCACCCACAAGGTAACTCCCAATTATTCCTTTCAAATTGGGATTAATTACCAAATTAATTGCAAGATATTATTTGACATAATACCTTGCAATAATATTCAAAACACCACCATAAGTGGCCGGTCTCTATTTCTCTAAATAGAGCCGGCCACACCCCTATATATAGCCCCATATTTCTCCAAAAAACTAAGTTCATTCTCTCCCAAAAATCCCCTAAACACTTTCTCTCTAAAATTCTAACTTTGGCATCGGAGATTCTTCGACCAAAGCCCCCTCATTCATCATGGGCGCGTGAGGCTCTGGTCATAATCTTAGGTGTTATTATTTTACAGATATATTTTCGTCAAAAGAGAGAATGCGGAAATTTGCATCCACGTGATTGAGTCTCTCAGTCGTGCTTTGAATGATTGTGGCAGTTGTTAGTAGGGCTGGAAAAAATTCCCAAAATTCCCAAACCAAACCGAAAAAGTCCCGAACCCAAACCGAAAAATCCCAAACCAAAACCATCCCGAAATTCGGTAATCCCGTCCCGAAAAATACCGAAGTATTCGGTATGGGATTGGTTTTCCAAATCTCAGTTTTCGGTATTCCCTAAATCCCCGAAATCTCGAGACCTTTTGTTTTTTTTTAAGGGTTTTTGGCATTCGGTCTGTTCCTCTAGGCAATAGCCATCTTACTTCTTCACCTTTTTCTTTTTTTATTCTGCTTTTGTCTGCCATCTTCACCTACCATTCATTTCCTTCTCTTTTTTTTATTTCTTGATAGCATCAATATCTGCCATCTTCCCACTCCCACTGACAACCATCCTCTATCTCTTCTCTCCCTCCACCGACTCCCTCAAATGCACAGAAGGAAGCAAGCCCAATGCCTCCAAATCCTTTCTCAATCTTTAAAAAAAAAAAAGTGAGAGTTACTCTATAGCTTCTTTTTTCTTTTTTCTTTTTTCTTGTTTCAGATCTAGAAAGCTTCACAAATTTAGGATTTGGAAACAACCACACATCGATGTCATGGCATCAGAATTCTACGAAGCGGTGCCATCGCTGCAAAGAAGAGCAGCCCTCCGATGGCGATTTCGTTCGGCAAAACATGGAAAAGCTCACACATCAATGACGATGGGTACCTGATTATGTTCGATGCACGTTGCAAAGCTCTCCGACTCCCGAAGGCAGCAAAGACAAACCCAGGAATGAGAAGGATGGAGATGGGGGTGGGAAGGTCGACGAATCTGGAACGAGGTGTGGCCGTGTGGGCTTGCAGGGGAGTGGGAGGTCCATGAATCTCTGATTTTAAATTGGGTTTTAAATTTTGAAGCAGGTTCGGTTTGGTTTCGGAAAATCCTGAAATACCGAAAATATTTCAGGAATCCCGAACTTCGGGAATACCGAAATTTTGGTTTGGGATCGATCCTCAGATTTTCATCCCGAAAATAAACGGTTTGGGACTTGATATGTCGTTTTTGGTTCGGTATGGGATACCGAACCAGCCCTAGTTGTTAGGTTCATCTTGTCTTGTATCATTGAGGTTTGATTAATTAATTATAAAGAAGAAAAAAGAGCCGAGTAAACGAATTCCAACACCATTGGGGATATTTTTTGGAATTTGGCAGCCCACTTCCAAGTTAAGCCAAACCTATAGGGCACGTTTGTTTGACAGGACTAAGGGGGCTTGGACTGGACTAGACTATAGTCCAGTGTTTGTTGTGTACCGGGATTAGCTTTAATGAGCTTAGGTGGGATTCGCTGGGACTAACGGGCGTCTTAGCCGTTCTTAACGAAACCCCCCATTTTCGGGCGGATTCATAAGCCAGAGAAAACGAGAGAGTTTCTGCGTTCTTCCCACATCGTCCTCGTCGTCGTCCGCTCCCTCCTCGTCGTCCCCTCCCTCGTTGTCGTCCGTCGTCCGCTCCCTCGTCTTCGCGTAACAGATCTGCTCGCCCTCATCTGCCTCCAGTTGTCTGGTAAGCTTCGATTGTTCGATTTTTTTCGTCGATTTGGGTGGATTTGTTTGTGATATTAACTGAGCTTTATTTGATTTTGTTGTTTTGGGTTTGATTTTGTTGTTTTGGGTTTGAGCTTTATTTGATTCTGCAGTTGAACAAATTTTAGGGTTTTGATATTTAGGTGAAATTGAGATTAGAATTTGGGGTTTTCATAAAGCTTGGAATTTGGGGTTTGAAATTGAGATTAGAACTTGGAAGTCCTACCCACTCTGTGTGTGTGTGTCTGTGCGTGTGTGTGTGTGTGTATTTCTGTACTATCTGTGTGTGTGTGAGAGAGTGTGTGAGTGTGTGTGTGTGAGTGAATGAGTATGTGTGTGTGTGAGTGTGTTTGTGTCCGTGTGTGTGTGTGTGTGTGTGTGTGTGTGTGTGAGTGAATGAGTATGTGTGTGTGAGTGTGTTTGTGTCTATGTGTGAGAGTGTGTGAGTGTATGTGTGAGTGAATGAGTATGTGTGTGTGTGAGTGTGTTTGTGTCCGTGTGTGTGTGTTTGTAAGAGTGTGTGATTGTGTCCGTGTGTGTGTGTTTGCGAGAGTGTGTGTGAGTGTGTTTGTGTGAGTGTGAGAGTGTGTGAGTGTGAGAGTGTGTGAGTGTGTGTGTGTGTCCGTGTGTATGTGTGTGAGTGTGTATGTTAGTATGTGTGTGTGAGTGTGAATGTGAGTATGTGTGTGAGTGTGTGTGAGTGTGTATGTTAGTATGTGTGTGTGAGTGTGAATGTGAGTATGTGTGTGAGTGTATGTCCGTATGTGAGTGTGTATGTTCGTGTGTGTGTGTTAGAGTGAGTGTGTATGTTAGTATGTGTGTGTGAGTGTGAATGTGAGTATGTGTGTGAGTGTATGTCCGTGTGTGAGTGTGTATGTCCGTGTGTGTGTGTTAGTGTGAGTGTGAGTATGTGTGTGAGTGTGTATGTTAGTATGTGTGTGTGAGTGTGAATGTGAGTATGTGTGTGAGTGTGTTTGTGTCCGTGTGTGTGTGTGTGTGTGTGTGAGTGAATGAGTATGTGTGTGTGTGAGTGTGTTTGTGTCCGTGTGTGAGAGTGTGAGTGTGTGTGTGTGAGTGAATGAGTATGTGTGTGTGTGAGTGTGTTTGTGTCCGTGTGTGTGTGTGTGAGTGTGTATGTTAGTATGTGTGTGTGAGTGTGAATGTGAGTGTGTATGTTAGTATGTGTGTGTGAGTGTGAATGTGAGTATGTGTGTGAGTGTGAATGTGAGTATGTGTGTGTGAGCGTGAATGAGTATGAATGTGAGTGAATGAGTATGTGTGTGTGTGAGTGTGTATGTTAGTATGTGTGTGTGAGTGTGAATGTGAGTATGTGTGTGAGTGTGAATGTGAGTATGTGTGTGTGAGTGTGAATGTGAGTATGTGTGTGAGTGTGTATGTTAGTATGTGTGTGTGAGTGTGAATGTGAGTATGTGTGTGAGTGTGAATGTGAGTATGTGTGTGTGAGTGTGAATGTGAGTATGTGTGTGTGTGAGTGTGTTTGTGTCCGTGTGTGTGTGTTTATGAGAGTGTGTGATTGTGTCCGTGTGTGTGTGTTTGCGAGAGTGTGTGTGAGTGTGTTTGTGTGAGTGTGAGAGTGTGTGAGTGTGTGTGTGTGTGTCCGTGTGCATGTGTGAATGTGAGTATGTGTGTGAGTGTGAATGTGAGTATGTGTGTGTGAGTGTGAATGTGAGTATGTGTGTGTGTGAGTGTGTTTGTGTCCGTGTGTGTGTGTTTATGAGAGTGTGTGATTGTGTCCGTGTGTGTGTGTTTGCGAGAGTGTGTGTGAGTGTGTTTGTGTGAGTGTGAGAGTGTGTGAGTGTGTGTGTGTGTGTCCGTGTGCATGTGTGAATGTGAGTATGTGTGTGAGTGTGAATGTGAGTATGTGTGTGTGAGTGTGAATGAGTATGTGTGTGTGTGTGTGTGTTTGTGTCCGTGTGTGTGTGTTTGTGAGAGTGTGTGATTGTGTCGTGTGTGTGTGTTTGTGAGAGTGTGTGATTGTGTCCGTGTGTGTGTGTTTGCGAGAGTGTGTGTGAGTGTGTTTGTGTGAGTGTGTGAGTGTGTGTGTGTGTGTGTCCGTGTGTATGTGTGTGAGTGTGTATGTTAGTATGTGTGTGTGAGTGTGAATGTGAGTATGTGTGTGAGTGTATGTCCGTATGTCAGTGTGTATGTCCGTGTGTGTGTGTTAGTGTGAGTGTGTATGTTAGTATGTGTGTGTGAGTGTGAATGTGAGTATGTGTGTGAGTGTGTATGTTAGTATGTGTGTGTGAGTGTGAATGTGAGTATGTGTGTGAGTGTATGTCCGTGTATTGTGTGGGGTTGATGCTGATTGCAATATTCTGTGGTTGTTGGTTGCAGAGAAGAGGAGCACAAACGGAAGGCTAAGGCTAAGGCTACTGATTGCAATATTATGTTATGGCTTATAACTTAGCTTTTCACTACTATTTTGGCTAATGTTAACTGGCCATTTTGTAAATTATGGAGATCTATTTTGGCTAATGTTAACTAATGTTAACTAGGATTTTCTAAATTATGGAGATCTTCTTATGTACTTGTATTTGTTGAAGTTGCATGTATTGGGCACTATTATTTTTCTTCTTTTGGGTGATAGAGTTTAAACCAAGCTACATTTGCAAATTAAACTCAACTATTTATAAATAGTATGTCCCAATTCTATTAGCAGGTAATAGAAACAAAACAATTGTCATTTTTTTTTAAGATTCATAATATACATGGCAAAAAAATGCTCCAATTAACCCATATCATGAGATTTGTAGCATTACTCTATTACACAATAGCAAAAATTTGTAGTCCTAGTCTAAGCAAACACAAATCTGGTGAACAGTACTGTTTTTATTATCCTGCTTCTTAGTCCGACACTGTACCAAACGCTTCACTAAGTTAGTCCAACTTAGTCCAGTCTAAGCCAGTCCAGCTTAGTCCCGGCAGCTAGTCCAGTCCGAGACAGTCCGGCGCAACAAACGCACCCATAGAGTATTGCGCTTTTCGTTTACGCTTTTTTTTTTTTTTTTTTTTTGAAAAAGAGAATTAGCTGGTTATTTTGTCATGACAATTTATCTTTTTAGAGAACAAGAAGATCCACAAATGCATTAATTTTTTTTGAGAAATTGACAAATAATGCTATTATGAGCACCATTTGTCAGAAGGCATTTGTATAATAAGTATACACTTAAGCAAGCCCCTTAATTAGCTCATATTGTGGTTTCATATCTTCATGCGTTCTCATGTAGCTGTTTTTGTATGCAACATAGAAACGCAAAGGATTCTCAAATTTATATTATGTACAAATTTGATCTCATTTGTCTTAATAAATAATTATTGTAAGTACTGAGTAGCAGTTTCATAACTACTTTTTTTTAATTTTTAGTTTCACGTTTTCAAAAATAGAAATTGAAAACTTATTTAGTAATTATTTTCAAGTTTCAGTGAAAATTTTGAAAATTAAAACCCAAATTTTAAAAACCAAAAAAATTGGCTTTTAAGTTTAATAAAAGTCCTATAGCTATTGTTTTATCCATGACTACAATTATTTGATCCGTGGCAAAAAATATGTGGCCTTTGCTCCCTTTTTCTGCTAGTATGTCATGTGGGGAGGATAAGGGAGCAATGAATTGGGCCTTAAGATTTCTCTCTAAAGAAGCAATGAATTATACTTGTTGATCTCTTAGGCTTATAGCCACTAAAGAAATGGCGAAAGTTTACAAATAAACTATAAGCGTCTACATCTTCTCTACAGATCCCATGTATGCTTCGTAGTGGTTTGGGCATCTTAGCATCTCCGTGTTATAAGTTGGCCAAGAAAAAGTTGTCTGAATAAGTAACAATGATGAAGAGAATTGCAGATAATGAAAAAGACATGCGTGGGTCAAAATGTTCATGCCTTTATGTCAACATAGATTATCTTTTATGGCATTTAAATTATTGGGCATATTATTTTATGGTCAAACAACAATCATGCTCTCTCAGATGCCCTTGATTTTCTGGTTGAAATGTCCGAGGGAATAGATATATTAATTATATTTTTTTAACAAACGATATTATCTACACTGAGTGGGAGGGTTGGGCTTATCCTCACAATGGGCTAACAATAATATGGTTCAAATTCGTCTTTGGCGAGAATTGAATTTAGGACCTCTTACTTACAAGTGGATAAAAAAATTATCATTAGACCGTAAAACTAAGTGGTCATTAATGATATTAAGGTATAAAGAATATGAAAGAAAGGATATTTGATTCATAACATTGAAAAGCAGCAGGTGTTGCTTTGTTTTTTATGTAGCATGTAGATAAAATTATATCCTCGAGGCTTAACTGTATTGTGTATATTCTTCTCTCAAGGAGGCAAATATATATATATATACAAACTAAATAATTGACTAGTGATATAAGAAAATGCCTAACAACAAGGAAATCTCAAGTAATAAGGAATTACAATTAAATAATAATTACAATAGTTGACATTTGACTCACTTCAACACCCCCTTAAGTTGGTGCATAGATATTTTCTAAGCCTAACTTGTCAAATGACTCATGAAAAACATGCGGACACCGCATGCTTTAAGAGATCCGCTAATTGCTCCTCAGATCTTACATACGGAGCCCGACAAACTCGATGTCCAGCTTTTCCTTGATAAAATGTCTATCAACTTAAACATGGTTCATATGGTCATGTTGAACTGGATTACTGGCAATCTCCCTAGCCGCTTGATTATTACAGTAGAGTTGCATTAGACCCTTCGGTTTAAAGTCAATTTCCGCGAGCAAAATTCGAAGCCATAAAAACTCACAACTACCATAAGCCATTCCTCTGAATTCAACCTCAATAGTGGACCGAGCAACAACATGTTGCTTGTTACTACACCAAGTAACCAAAATTCCACCAACCAAATGAAATACTTAGATATCGAATGCTTATCAGCTATATTGCCGTCTCAATCCACATTAGTATCCCCTTTAACCTCCAAATGTCCATCCTTCCACAAAATTAAACCTCTTCTAGGCGAAGACTTCAAGTAACTCAAAATCCCTATCACAACTACCATATGATCCTCACTAGGAGCTTGCATAAACTATTTTACAACAGTAAAGCATATGCAATGTCGAGACGAGTAAAAGACAAGTAAATCAAACGACGACCAACCTTTGACATCTCCTTTTATCCATTGGAAGTTGGTCAGGATGTATACCTAGACGATGATTTTGGATGATGGTTGTTTCTATAGGTGAATCTTAAACAAAAGTTAGTTAAAGACTTGGTCACTTGCATGTGGATCGGAAACACTTTTGAAATTCTTTTATCAGACCCTGTGTGCATTGGACCTGAGCATTTTCAGTTGGACTACACTAAGCTGACTTAGCTAAGGTATTTCCACATATCGAAGTTCCACTAGAGTAAAATTCCTCTTGAGAATTTCCTAGTCTATATGCCTCATTCGGACCTACTTAGGAACAAGATCATCGCAAAACGTACTTGACTTAGTACACTAGTCCGGTATAAAAATACTTGGGGTTGGAGTTCAGAGCCAACACTCGGATGATTCTAGATTGCCCTTTCGATTATTCTCTCGAATAGCCATAACCTAGGTTTGAATGTTAAATCTATCACCCTTATGTTGCATAAACTTTACGGAGGCTAGATGGTGCATTAGAAACTTCCAGATAAGGAGGTCATGTCCTTATGTCCATAGTCCACCTATCGTAACCGTAATTGATGTGGCTCGAGCATCTCAAACTGCTAATCGGACTATGGCATGGGCTATAACATACTCCTTTTACACTAATACTTTATACTTTTAAACTTTTACTTTTGCAGAGTTTCAAATATGTGTGATATTTGAGATATTGGGGGTTCCATAATCGCAGATAAAAAAAAAAAGAACAAAAACAAAAAAAAAAGTCATGCGAAAATCAAACTAAATTCTTGTTTTGAAAGAATGAGGTTCAAGGGAGACTATGATTATGATTGAATTTGTATAGGACTACCTACATATTTCTGAAAAGGAGAATCAAATCACTGGTGTAGTTCTAATAAACGATGAAACAATGTGTTTTACATTAAGGTCCATCTTTGACGAATATGCCTTAATTTAGGCAGGCTTTAGAGACGATTCTCCCAATTTACGCGTAGACGATAGTTTTAAGGTCAATCGTGGTTGAATTCATAATGGACGGCTTGCATATCTTCTTATGCTGAGGAAGAATAGAAGCACATGTAGTTCATTTGCAGATTTTTGGTGATACTATTAGTGCTTGTTAACATTCTATCTCATGGTGATCGAAGTTCCCTTCCTCTGTACTTTAATTACAGAAAATGAGATTGAAAAAAAAATATATATATATATATATAATTGCTATTTTCCACACATTTTCTTTGATGTAAAGTAATCCACTGTAAAGCCACTTTCCATGATCATGCTCAAAATTGTTACTTTAGTTGAAAAGGAAGAAGAATATTACAGAAAGAGCAAAACTGAAATTTCTGAGAGTTAATTCAGAGTCAGTCATCACCGCCTCAATCGCCACTCCGGCGAGGCACCAACCTTGCCGCCACCCTCACGTCTCACTTCGTCTCTAGCACTCTCCCTATTTCCCTCACCTCTCTCTATCTCAATACTGTGCTCTCTGCACAAAAATAGTAAGGCGACCACCGGAGTGGCAATTGAAATTGTAACCACAATTTAACACACTCATTTCTAAATAATTCATAAATCAGTCAAAGCAAGTGGATCCACATAGTAAAATAAGTCTTCAGTTTGCATCTAGATTATATTGAATTTACATCAACAGCCTAATGTCAATGGTTTAATACATGTTGGTGTCATTCTTATAATAACATTCCCAATAGAATGTCCAACAAAGCTATAAATTGCAGTTTGTTACAAAGCATATCCAAAAGTAAATTGCAGTTTCCTTTCTCTGAGCATGCAAATAGAGCATACCGTATAAAAAGATTAAAATCTGGACTCTAGCACCTATCAAAAATTTAAAAAAAATAGAAAACTAAGGAAATAACAATTCGGAAAGAACAAAATGAAACAAAAAAATTGAAAACAACAAAATCATAAAAGAACCAACAGAGTCCAAGTACAATGCGGATTGGAAGCTTCCTCAAACATTTTTCAGAGCACTAATGAACATTTCCTTTAAAGACATGGTGCGGTATAAATGTTGTTATATAACATCACTTGGGAATGAGATTCCAACCTTCCCATAATCAAGAGGAATGATGCGAAAACTAGAAGGTAAAAGAGGTGTATCATCAGCAAAAGAAGCATCAGTTGGAGTAAAAAAGCGTTCAGCACAGGAACCCACAGCATTCTCATCTATTCCACTGTATTTAAAAAACAAAGCCATGGAATTTAAGTAGAATAACATACAAGTTAGAAAATCAACTGGATGTTCAATACGACAGAATTGGTTTTTGAATAACTTAGAGATGAGCAATTCAAATTCCAATCCAAACTCAAACGTAAAATAAACCAGAATAGCAAATTGACTCTTCTGCTGTCTAATAATCCCAATACCGAACAGAGCAGACAAATTCTATAAGCCCAAAAGTTACTGAAATCAAACCTATTATAACTCCAATATAATACAGAAATACCAAACTCAATAATTTCAAAAGTTATTCAAATTCAATAACTTTAGAATATAAGAATACTAAATTCAATGCCCATACAATCCAACCTATTTTAATAACCCCAGAAGTTTAAATTGTTTACCTTGAGTATAGAGGAATTTGAAAGACGACGGAATAATGTTTGAGCCTGGATAAAAAAAATTAAAAAAAAAACCTCAAAATCTGAGAAATTACAACAACAAAAAACTCCAATAATTACATATTTTTTTCAATGTAGAAATCAGGAAACAAAGCCTATTGTGCATAAAAGCTATTAGATGATATTCCACAAAACTACAGACAAATACTAATATAAAAGGAAATAAGGTTACATGAATTGTCATCGGTTGCACATCCAAACACCTCATCGAAGACCCTATATTCAGTAACCAAATAAAAAGCGAAAGAGAAACAGAAGCTCAATTTCTCAGTACCTATTTTGGTACAGCTCGGTAATAGCTTGGGGCGGACACTCCATGCCTAACCTTCCACGCTTGTCCCAGCACCTGAGACTGTCCATTTTAAACATACATAAGCAACTACCAAACTATAACATTCTTTATTAATTACTTGAAACTTAGAAGAAAAAAAAATCCCAAAACAAAAATTAAAACTACACAAAGCATGCACATTGGATTCAAAAATTTATCAACTGATTGCGAAAAATGGCGAAAGTTTGATCGAATACCGAAGCTACTTTTGCAGCGAACAGTCCCCCAAATCATTGCTCTTCAATTGTTGAGGACTTGACTCGAAATATACGAAATTTCCAACCAAATCAACACCATTAGTGATTGAAAACTACAACTATAATTTCGGAAATAAAATAAGAAGCTTGGATTAAGCTCTGAGTTCTTATGACCATCAAAAGGACAGCAGTAAGATATGAAATTTGGTTTTACCGATACAGTCCAAATTAGGTACAACATATTTATAAAATAATAATTTGAAAATGTAAAGATAAAACAATATGCCCTTGCATGATATTTTCTTTGTTGCTTCATTCCAAAGAGGAAGGCTTATCATAAGCTTCAGGAATCTGTAAAAGAAAGGTAAGTATAAGAATTCTCTAAATAAAATTGAAATCAAAATTCTAATTTCTAAAAGAAATTGAAGACAAATTAAGAATAGATTATAAATTGAGTATATATTAAGAGTAAATTAAACACTACTTTCTCAGGAACTAAATTCACCGAGGGTCAATTCAATATTTTTAACAAAGAAAGGTGATGCAGATTGTTGCTTTTGATCATCTTGCTCCTTTTCTTTAGAGTTTGAGATGTGATTTTGGTGGAAAATGGGATATAGCAGAACAAAACCCTAACTCAATCGAAGCCCCTGTTAAAAACCCATCACTGATATTAAAATTATCTTTTTGGAAAAATTGGGTATGAGTGAGGGTACTGACCTTCGCCGGGCATGTCATCTTCGAAATTGGAAGAGTTTGAGATGTGATTTTGGTGGAAAATGGGCAGCACTGCAAAGTAAACAAAGCAAGTCCATGTTTCCGTGGAATCGAAGTTTCAGAAATCAAACGATGTAGATGAGGATTTTGAAGATTCCAAATTCAAGAAAGAGAAGATAAATTTACCTTTGGGAAAAGTGGCGACCGCTGCTGTTGAAACTGAAGAGATTTTGGCAAATGAGTCGAGAAGGAAAACAGTGGGAGTCGACAACTCAGAATTTTAGCCAAACATAAAGAGAATACGAAGAAACAAATAGTATTGTAAGATGCTAAGAAGAAAAAAACCAGGGAAGAATATGGTTTTACCTGAGGACTCGAGCTGGGTTCTGAGAAAGAAGTCAAGATGGGTTCTAGCCGAAGTCGTAGAAGACACACCAGAGGCGGTTGCCAGAATTTTGAAGATTTCAGAGAGTTTGATTTGAAAGAGAAAAGAAGGGAAAAGTGGGTTCGGTGGTGAGTGATGGGGTGAAAAGAAAGAAGTCTCTAGAAGAGCCCAGTTTTTCCCCCAGCTTTTAAAATTAGATGAGCGTGTTGTCGAATAGAGGAAGCCGAAGAGAAGCTTGTATAAGCCACGATCGTCTCTTTCAGTGTTTCTCCAGTTGCAGAGCCTTTTTTGAGATTTTTTAGAGAGAGTGGAATAAGGAGGACTCTCTCCCATCCCAGATGATCAACACACGTACCTTGCTAGATGACCCACACGTGCACATCCAGAGCTTTCCCTTCCCAAAGTGACAAAAATGAAACAGAAGAATTCAAAAAAGGCAAAATTGAAATTATACAAATCAAGCTAGGGCAAAAAGGGAAGCACACTGTAGAAGTAACAGTGATTTGAGTCTATTAGGACACAATGGGAATTAAATTAAAAGTTACTCTTCTAGTATATATATAATTTTATTTATACATTTTGCATACAGGTCTATCGAAGATGTACCTATAAACACATCCCAAAGTTCGTTCTTCTCTGAGATTCTCAAACCCATTTGAGCACAAGTGGGCAACAAGCCTGAAATCCTAAAATTATCGTGCTTAACATTCAAACAAAAAATTTCTTGAAAAGATCAATTGCTTCCTTTGTAAACCCGTTAATTGAATACCCACTTATCAAAGAGTTGCACACCACAACATTCTTCCCAGCATTCCCTCATACACTCTCTTTGCAGAGCTCAATGCGTAAGTTAGAGATAGTTTGAGAGAAACTATAAACAGAGAGAATTGTATCCATTACATCTTGATGATTGAACCATTGAACAAGAATCTAATGGTTAAACACCAATGTTTGAGAGAGATTTTTTTAAGTACCGAGTATTTTTTAAAGGTATAAAAGCACAGGATCAATCCAATGGCTGATGTGTTGCCATGTGTCAATAGATTAAGCTGATAAGTTTGTTAAGTTTGTTATGAGCTAGCTTAGTTCATAAGGAAAGTGTAGTATATATATAGAAAGAGCTTGTAAGGATTCAATGTGAAATAATACAAAAGAATTGTTTTCTCATACTCTCTCTAACTTTCTGCAATCTCTTTCTCTCTCTAAGTGGGAAACCTCCATTGTTAGAGCTTCAAGCTTTTCTTCTTACATGGTATCCTCGCCAGGAACGGACGGCGTTTCCCGATCCTGATCAAGTGTTTCTTCCGCTATCTTCGATCTCCTCTTCTCAACTACTTCACTGAATCTGTGGTATGAAATCCTCTTTCTTCGATCATCTCTGCTATGGCGAATTATAATTTGCAAGTCGGTTGTGTTTCTTGCACATGAACTGTTTGATGATATGTGTGAATGACTTTCTCTCTCTGAATCTGCGAATTTCTTCTTCTACAACTCTGGATATTAGTTCTAAAAAGTGAAGTGTGTGTAATTGCAAACCCTAGATCCTCAATTTCTTCAAGATTTCTCAAATTTTCTCAAAGAATTTAGAAAGTATGGTGACTGCTGCACAATTACAGATAGTTCAGTCTCCAATTACAAACCTGATTCCTAATGTTTCGGTCTCTGTAACGGTGAAGTTAGATGATACAAATTACTTGGTTTGGCATTATCAAATGTGATTGCTTCTTGAAAGTCATGGAATTTTTGGATTTGTGGATGGAACACTTCGATGTCCCACTCGTTTTGTTGAAGATTTAGATGTTAAAGGTGTTGAATCTGAAGAGTACCAAATCTGGAAAATGCATGACAAAGCTCTTATGCAGCTTCTTATTGCCAATTTATGCACAATCCTCTGGATATTCATCTAGTTGCAGTGAAAAGTATTTTAAGGTATCTCAGTGGCACTCTTGATTTTGGCATTCACTTCACTCCCGGACCACTACATCTTCAAGCTTATAGCGATGCAGATTAGGCCAGGGATCCTAATGATCGACGGTTAACGTCTGGCTATGTTGTTTATCTTGGTAACACTCTTATTTCTTGGGCCTCCAAGAAACAACACACGGTGTCTAGATCCTCTATTGAGGCTGAATACAGAGCACTTGTTATTACTGCTGCAGAGATCTCGTGGATACGGCAGCTTCTATGTGATCTTCATGTCCCTTTATATGATGCTCTTGTATTGTTCTGTGATAATATTTCAGCAATAGCATTGTCCTCTAATCTAGTCTTTCATTCCCGAGTGAAGCATATCGAGATAGACTACCATTTTGTCCGGGAGCGTGTTATTAGAGGTGACTTAGTTGTGCACCATGTCTTTTCCAAGGAGCAATTTGTTGACATTCTTACTAAAGGATTGTCTATTTCTCTGTTTCAAGATCACTGTTCCAATCTCATGCTTCTCATGCTTAGTTCTAATAAGCATGAGATTGAGGGGAGATGTAAAGGTATAAAAGCACAGGATCAATCCAATGGCTGATGTGCTGCCATGTGTCAATAGATTAAGCTGATAATTATTGTTAAGTTTGTTATGAGCTAGTTTAGTTCGTAAGGAAAGTGTAGTATATATATAGAAATAGCTTGTAAGGATTCAGTGTGAAATAATACAAAAGAATTGTTTTCTCACACTCTCTTTAACTTTCTGCAATCTCTTTCTCTCTCTAAGTGTGAAACCTCCATTGTTAGAGATTCAAGCTTTTCTTCTTACATATTTAAGCGATTCTCCACATGTTATAATTCAAGTGGAGGAAATGATATATTTTTGGGTAAATTACACAAAACTACCTCAACTATTGGTCTCACGACACTTTCATACCTCATCTTTTAAAATTGACAATGTCATACCTCATCTTTAAAATTTGGTCAATTTTATACCTTCCGTTAGTATGACCGTTAATTTGTCAGTTAAATGCTGACGTGGCTTGATTCAGACCCCACTTTTCATTAAAAAATTAATAAAATATTAAAGAAAATCATTTAATATATATTAAATATTAAAATAACAAAAAAAAGTAAAAAAATAATAATAATAATATCAAAACCCAGTTCGTCCGCACCTCACCCCCCTCTCCCTCCTCCTCCATCTTCTTCCCCTGCTGCAACCTAGAAACGAAATGAAAAAAAAAAAAAAAAAAAACAAAACAAAACAAAACCCAGTTCGTCCGCACCCCACCTCCCTCCCTCCTCCCTCATCTTCTTTCCCTGCTACAACCCAGAAACGAAACGACAAAAAAAAAAAAACAAAACAAAACAAAACAAAACCCAGTTCGTCCGCACCCCACCCCACCCCACCCCCTCTCCCTCCTCCCCCATCTTCTTCCCTGCTGCAACCCAGAAACGAAACGACAAAAAAAAAAAAAAAAAAAAAAAATCAAAATCAAACCCAGTTTCGGCCAGAAGAAGAAAAAGAGAGAAGAAGAAACCAAAAAAAAAAAAAAAAAAAAAATCAAACCCAGTTTCGGCCAGAAGAAGAGAAGAAGAAAGAGAAGAAGAAGAAGAAGAGAGAAGAGAGAAGAGAGAAGAAGAAAGAAGAGAGAAAGAAGAAAGAGAAGAAGAAACCAAAAAAAAAAAAAAAAAAAAAAGAAAAATCAAACCCAGTTTCGGCCAGAAGAAGAAGAAAGAGAAGAGAGAAGAAGAAAGAAGAGAAAAAGAAGAAAGAGAAGAAGAAACCAAAAAAAAAAAAAAAAAAAAAAAGAAAAATTAAACCCAGTTTCGGCCAGAAGAAAGAGAAGAAGAAGAAAGAGAAGAAGAAAATTGGTGCGGGTGGGAAGGGTGCCGCACCCCTAGGATTTTTTTTTTTTTTTTTTTTTTTGTTTTTTTATTCTTAATTTTTTAATATTTAATTATTAAAAATATATTTTTTTATTTTTTTATCCAGCTGGATTAGTGAGTGGTCCCGATCTATAGCCACGTCAGCACTTAACAGAAAAACTAACAGAAAAATTGACGGAGGTATGACATTGTCACAAATTCGTAAGATGTGGTATGACATTGTCAATTTAAAAAAAATGAGGTATGAAAGTGTCGTGAGACCAATAGTTGAGGTAGTTTTGTGTAATTTACCCTATATTTTTTGTTTCTCTATTTATTTTAGGGTTAATCTCTGTTTACTACCCTCATGTTTCATGGTTTTCAACATTTAGTACATCAAGTTTTTTTCATCCCAGAGTCATACCTAAAGTGTTAATTCTGGGACAGTCTCATACATCCGTTAGTCAAACTGTTAATTCTTCCATTAAGTGATGACGTGGCGCCCATGTGGACAATGACTGGGCGCCAAGTGTCATTAAAAATATTAAAATAATTAATTATTAAAAATAATAATAATAAAATAAAAGCCCTGTCTTCTCCCTCGCCCCCAACCCAGAAGAAGAGGAAGAAGAAGGAAGAAGGAAGAAGAGGGAAAAAAAAATACCTATCTCCTTGCCCCCGCCCCAACCCAGAGGAAGGAAAGAAGGAGGAGGAGGAGGGAAGGCAAAAAAGGAAAAAAACAAAAAAAAAATTAAAAAAACGAATCTACAGAAGGAGAAGGAGAAGGAGAAGAATGAGACGGGCAGGTGGGTCGCGTGGGCGGGTGTGTCACAGACTAGGAAATGGGTCGTCAGGGGGGGGGGGGGCGAGGTGACGAACGAGGGTGCGAGAACGGGGGGTCTTCCTTTCCTTGTTCTTCCTTCTCTTCTTCATTCTTCCTTTTCTTCTTCCTCTGGGTTTGAGATCCAGTTTTTTTTTTTCTCCTTCTTTTTTCTCTTCTGTTCTGTTCTCTTTTCTTCCTTGTCCCTCCCCCTCCTCCCATCCCCCTCCCCTTCTGGGTTTTTTGTTTTGTTCTTCTTAGATTTTTTTTTCCTCCTCCCCCTCATCCTCCCTCATTCCTCTTCTTGTTCTGGGTTGGGAACGGTCAGAAGAGAGGGGTTTTTTTTTTTTTATATAAACTTTTATTTAATTAATTATTTTAATATTTTTTAATGACACGTGGCGCCCAGTCACTGTCCACATGGGCACCATGTCATCACTTAACGGGAAAATTAACAGTTTGACTAACGGATGAGACTGTCCCAAAATTAACACTTTAGGTATGACTCTGGGATGAAAAAAACTTGATGTACTAAATGTTGAAAACCACGAAACATGAAGGTAGTAAACAGAGATTAACCCTTTATTTTATGACACTTGTTGTACCCATTTATATAGCGAATTTAAAAAAAAATTAATCGTTTTAGGGAACACCAGAATCAACTAGAAAAATCTGGAAAAAAAAAAAAAAAAGACTCAATAAGATCTTCCCACTTGTCAATCACCCTCGATCAAACTCTAAATTTCCTCATCGCTTTTACATTGTGTTGCTCCAGCAAACACCTGAAGAAATTCTTCAGTGTACACCAAAATATCATAATATGGCAGTTAATATTGCAGGCTATGTTTCTAGACGCTAAAAAAAAATCTCACACGCTTCGAGGTCTGAAGTGAACCCCCAGCTCGCCTTCCAAAAACGAAAACACCTCCTGGAAAAAAGCAGTTCCCTCCCTCAAACAACAAAACATGCCAAAACCCAATCTTTCCCTCCCGATCATCATTTTCTCCCTTGAGAGAAGTGTTAGATTCATTGAACAATTAGCCTTACTAAATCGTACATAGTTTCATTGTATAAAATGTAAGGGATGTGTATCTGTATTTAATTCATGTATTTGTATTTCCTATATATTGTACATGAATAAAATAATGTACGATGACTTATTCAAATTTAGAGTAGACTCACATGACAATGTTAAGTATGCACATGCCCGTACTTGACTAGACAGACAACACTGGTAAAGTAGTGTAAAATGCAGTCTTGAGGTGCAAATGCTTGAACCAAACCTTGTTCAGTGAGATAGCTTAAATCTTCACTACCACATAAGCTTCATCACGATCATATCATTGTTCTAATCTTAATTTGTGCTTCATGTGATAATAGGATCATATGAATAAATTGTTTGATGAAGAAAAGCCAACCTAACTAATTCTAGACTTTACAAACTCATTTCCTTTAGGTGTGAAACAGTGTCAAATATCTAAGCCATAGAGCTAAATGGTAATGCATGTTGAAACTGAATACTCTAATCCCTATTCCGTATTGAATAATCCTTTGATGTAGATGAGAGGTAAATATTAACTGACATGTTTAAATCAAGCAAATCTAATGTATCAAAAAGTTACTAAAAGAAGTTGAGGCTTCATTATAAAACTAACTAGCAACACGGGAAGTAGTTCAAGTCTTTATAAGCATATGCAAGGTCCCTTCTTTTTCTGATGTAGGATTCCTACGCTCAACATTATGCATCACGTGTCGAATTTTTAAGCTTAACACGTGAACAACAAAAATTAGATGACGTGGAGCTCGTTTAGCCTTTGGGGCTTCACTTATGGACTTACCCTGCTTTAATATCATGAACAAAGTTGTGGTTTTCACCATAATATCAATTGACAATATGAAATAACTCAATTCTTTATAAGTACAAGCAAGATTTCTTCTTTTCCCGATGTAGATCTCATTTTGTTGAATCGAGTACTAACTACTAAGCTAGATAGAATAGAAAGAAGGATTGTGTTATTAGGAGTCGAATAAACACCTATGAATGGGTGTGTGATTGAATCTACCAGTCGGGCTTTGAATGACTCTGGCAATTGTTAGGTCCATCTTTGTCATGTATCATTGAGGTTTGATTAATTAATTATAAAGAAGAAAAATGAGCTGAGTAAACGAATTCCAACACTGTTTTGGGGATGTTTTTTGGAATTTGGCAGCCCATTTCCAAGTTAGCCAAACCTATGGAGTATTGCGCGTGTCGTTTACCATTTTTTTTTCTTTTTGGAAAAGATGACTAGTTAGTAGTTTTGTCACATCAGTTTTTTTTTTTTTGAAACCAAAAAGATTCACAAATGCATTAGCTTTTTGAGAAATTGACAAATTATACTATTATGAGCACCATTTGTCAGAAGGCATTTCTATAATATGTATGCACTTAAGCAAGCCCCTTAATTAGCTCATATTGTGGTTTCATATCTTCAAGCGTTCTCATGTAGCTGTTTTTGTATGCAACATAGAAACGCAAAGGATTCTCAAATTTATATTAGGTACAAATTTGATCTCATTTGTCTTAATAAATAATTATTGTAAGTACTAAGGAGTCGTTTCGTAACAATAATATTTTTCATTTTTAGTTTCATGTTTTGAAAAAATAGAAATTGAAAACTTATTTAGTAATTATTTTCAAATTTTAGTAAAAAAATTTGAAAATTAAAACCCAAATTTTAAAAACTAAAAAGAGTAGCTTTTAAGTTTTCTAGAAGTCCTATAGCCATTGTTTTATCCATGACTACAATTATTTGACCCGTGGCAAAAGTATATGTGGCCCTTGCCCCTTTTTCTGCTAGTATGTCATGTGGGGAGGTTTAAGAGCATTTCCACCCCTAAGACTGGGTGCCAGCGCTCAGCGCATTTATCCACTCAAATGAACAGTAACAGACTCCAATGAACAGTAATAGGCCAAAGCATCTCCACCCCTAAAAAAAATGCGCTGGCACCTAGTCTAAAAATGCGCTGGCCCAAACGATCTCCACCCCTACAAAATATGCTGGCACCCAGCGCATTTCAAATATTATTAATTTTTTTTATAAAATAATAAAAAAAAATAGTTTTAATTTCGGATATGATTTTTAACCAATCTCGTCACGCCACGTGTCATTATCCGAACGTACTATTTTGTGAATAGATTTTCAACCAATCTTGTCCCGCCACATGTCATTATCCGAACGTACTATTTTTTGGATAGATTTCTGATAAGATTTTCAACCAATCTCAAAGTGTACAAAATATTGACATGTAGAAAGTGTAGAAAATAATGAAATGTGGTGTAGAAAGTGTACAAACTGTTAGGTATTTATAAAAAAAAATTCTGTATTTTTTAAATTTTTTTTTTGTATTTTTAATGTATTTTTAAAGAATTTTTAATTAATTTTAATGTTATAATTAATCTGGACCGTTGGATTTGAAATCCAACAGCCCATAATGAGCCACCTGGCCAACAGTCATATTTCTGACCGTTGGGACTTTTCTTTTTCTTTTTTCTTTTTTTTTTGGCTGACAAACTGTGGACCGTTGGATCACAGATCAACGGTCCACGTTAAAAACAAAATTCAATTTACCGTTGGAAATCCAACGGCAGGAGAAAGGCCACGTCGCCCCTCACGGGCGTCTGAAAACCTGGCCCGACAGCTGGGCCCGAAGCGCAGTAGCCTGTCGGCTACTCTCCCTGGGCCGCGATTGCTTCGCACGCGCCCATGATATCCCCGGTCAGTGGGTCAGTCAAATTTGGGCTGGGCTCTTGCCTGGCATGGGTTGGGTGCCAGGCAAGTGGGCGGGCTGGAGCTCAAAAATAAGGTGCTGGGCAATTTTTTCACTAGGTGCTGGGCAATTTTTTTAGGGCTGGAAGTGCTCTAAGGGAGCAATGAATTGAGCGTTAAGATTTCCCTCTAAAGAAGCAATGAATTATACTTGTTGATCTCTTAGGCTTATAGCCACTAAAGAAATGACAGAAAGTTTACAAATAAACTATAGGGTAAATTACACAAAACTACCTCAACTATTGGTCTCACGACACTTTCATACCTCATCTTTTAAAATTGACAATGCCATACCTCATCTTTAGAATTTGGTCAATTTTATACCTTCCGTTAGCCTGACCGTTAATTTGTCAGTTAAATGCTGACGTGACTTGATCCAGATCCCACTTTATATTAAAAAATTAATAAAATATTTAAAAAACTAAAAAAAATCATTTAACATTTTTTAAATATTTAAAAAAAAACAAAAAAAAGTAAAAAAAAAAACCAAAAAAAAACAAAAAAAATCAAAACTGAGTTCGTCCTCCCCCCCCCCCTCTCTCTCCTCTCCCCATCTTCATCTTCATCTTCTTCTTCTTCTTCCCCTCTTCCCACACAAAAGAAAGAAAAAAAAAAAAAAAAAAAACCAATTTGTCTTCCCCCCTCACCCACCCTCAGTTTGTCTTCTCCCCGCACCACCCCATCTTCTCCTCCACACGAGCCCAACCTGTAACCCCAAAAAAAAAAAAAAAAACATCATCTTCCCCGACCCCCCTTTCCCTTTCCCGTCTTCCCTAAACCCTCCACACCCACCCTCGCACCCACTACCTACAACCCAAAAAAAAAAAAACAAAAAAAAAAACCCAGATCCCGTCTACCTAGGAGAGGGCCGATCCCGCGGGTGGAGAACCTGGGCGCGGAGAAAATGGGGTGAATGGGTGTGGATTTAAGGAGTGGGGTGTGCGGGTGTGAGGTTGGGTGCGGATAAAGTTTGGGCTTTTTTTTTTTTTTTTGTTCTGGGTTGCAGGTAAGGGAAGAGGGGAGGGGAAGAAGTTGAAGATGTGGGAGAGGGAGAGAAGAGAGAAAGAGACAGGGATGGGAGTGGGGGACGGTTTTGGCTTCTTTATTTATTTATTTTTATTTATTTTTTTTTTTAATTTACCTTTCTTTATTATTTTAATATTTATAAAATATTAAATGATTTTTTTTTAGTTTTTTTAATATTTTTTAATTTTTTAACATAAAACGGGCTCTGGATCAAGCCACGTCAGTATTTAACTAACAAATTAATGGTCAGACTAAACGGAAGGTATAAAATTGACCAAATTCTAAAGATGAGGTATGACATTGTCAATTTTAAAAGATGAGGTATGAAAGTGTCGTTAGACCAATAGTTGAGGTAGTTTTGTGTAATTTACCCTAAACTATAAGCGTCTACATCTTCTCTACAGATCCCATGTATGCTTCGAAGTGGATTGAGCATCTTAGCATCTCCGTGTTATAAGTTGGCCAAGAAAAAGTTGTCTGAATAAGTAACAATGATGAAGAGAATTGCAGATAATGAAAAAGACATGCGTAGGTCAAAATGTTCATGCCTTTATGTCAACATAGATTTATCTTTTATGGCATTTAAATTATTGGGCATGTTATTTTATGGTCAGACCACAATCATGCTCTCTCAAATGCCCTTGATCTATGGTTGAAATGTCCAAGGGAACAGCTAAGTTAATGATATTTTTTAAATAAACGATATTGTTTACACCAAGAAGAAGGAGGTAAGCTTAGTCTCACAATAGCTAACAATATTGTGGTTCAAATTCGTCTTTAGCGAGAATTGAACCTATGACCTCTCTCTTACAAATAAAAAAGGAGTTTTAACGAAAAGCCCGCGGTACTGTTCAGTTTAACGAAAAACTACATTTTTACACTAAAAAGTCAAACCTGGTACTTTTCATTTTACCCTTTATTTTGTCCTTATCGTTAAAACTCAAAGTTTTCAAGACATTTTCATTAGTTTTCCTATCATTAAACTAGTACTAAGTGGCCATTAATGATATTAATTTATAAGAATATGAAAGAAAGGATATTTAATTGAGAACATTGAAAAGCAGCAGGTGTTGCTTTGTTTTTTATGTAGCATGTAGATAAAATTAAGGTAAATTACACAAAATTACCTTGATTATGGGTCGCACAACAATCTCATACCTCATGTTTTAAACATTGCAATGTCATACCTCAACTTATGAATCCATTGCAATGTCAGACCTTCGTTAGTGATTCTGTCAAATTACCCGTTAAGTGATGATTTGGCAAATGAAGAGCTTATATATTTGCTGACATGGCAGTCAACTTGTGTCATTAAAAAATAAATTTTTATATAAATATTAAATAAAATAGAGTGGAAGCAGAATCTGAACCATCAAAAATCCATCGTCTTCTCCGACACCCTCTACGCTCGCCGATCTCCCCAAAATCCCACTGCAGATACCAATCTGCCTTACATAAAATATGACATTTGAAAAAGAGTGGAAACAAAACCTTAACCATCAAAAGCCCATTGCAGAGTTTAATTTCTTCAAATTCACCCAAATTTGCAGTCTTTCTCCATCGACCACGTGAAGTTTTTGAAAATGTTCCTTCTTTTTTCCCTGCTTTCCGTCGGGTTTTCTCACGAGACCTTCAACTCCCACCTCCTGCCGCGACCGTTGATCCTCGAATACCCAAAAAACACTTATACCCACTTCAAGGAATTGGAGGATGAGATGGGTTTTGGGATTCAGGTTTGGGGTTTGCGGATTCACGTATGTGAACACCTTGTTTTTTGGGTTGTTAAGCCGCTGAGGGAGGCGATTGCGAGGTAGCAGCAGGTGCAGCAAACGAAGAAATACAAGGTGGTGTTTGCACCGCACATTGGGGAGGTCAAAGATTGAGAGGGGAAGTCGGAGAGGGCAGAGAGCGTCGAAGAAGACGATGGATTTGTGATTTGAAGGGGGCAAGGCCCACTCTTTTTTATTTAATTTTTTATATAAAAAAATTATTTTTTAAATTATTTTTCTATTTATTTATTTTTAATGCCACAAGTTGACTGCCACATCAGCAAATATATGGGCCCTCCATTTGCCAAATCATCACTTAATGGCTAAACTGACGAAATCATTAACGGAGGTCTGACATTGCAATGAATTCATATTCATAAGTTGAGGTATGAAATTGCAATGTTTAAAACAAGAGGTATGAGATTGTGGTTCGACCCATAGTTGAGGTAATTTTGTGTAATTTACTCATATTTGAGTTTTAATTGTATTGTGTATATTCTTCTCTCTAGGAGGCAAATATATCCTATATATATATATATATATATATATATATATATATATATATATATATATATATACATATATAGATATATATATATGTTGACGCACAAAATCAACGAGGACTTTGGTACAACAGAAAGTGTCGAGTTTGTGACCTTCGCTCGATTGCTCCGATCACTAGTGTGGATAAGTATGTAAAGAGTTAGAAACAGGGAAGCAAACACAAGATGTACGTGGTTCACCCAAGATGGCTACGTCCACGGAGTAGAGGAGTTCTTATTAATAGTGAAGGGTTTTCACAAATACATAGGTTCAAGCTCTCCTTTAGTGAATTCTAGTGAATGATTCAGTACAAATGACATTAGGAATTATTGTGGGAGAATGATCTCCTTTTATAGAAGAGAGTTTCTAGCTTTGTTCTGACATTGACACGTGTCGTGCTGTGATTGGCCTCTAATGTCAACACGTGTCGTGCTGTGATTGGCCTCTGATGTTGACCCGTGTCGCATTGTGATTGGCCTTCTAGTTGGAGGGGAAATCTTGTGGACCCTTTGACTTAAAGTCAATTTTTGCGACTAAAATCTGAAGTCATAAAAGCTCACAACTACCGTACGCCATTCCCTTGAATTCAACCTTTGCAGTGGACCGAGCAATGACATTTTGCTTTTTACTATGCCAAGTAACCAAAATTCTACCAACCAAATGAAATACTCGAATATCGAATGCCTATCAGTTATAGTGTCGACTCAATCGACATCAGTATCCTCTTTAACCTCCAAATGTCCACATGCTTCTAGAAAATTAAACCTCTTATAGGAGAAGACTTCAAGTAACTCAAAATCCTTATCATAACTGCCATATGATCCTCACTAGAAGCATGCATAAATTGACTTACAACACTAAAGCATATGCAATCTCGGGACGAGTAAAAGACAAGTAAATCAAACGACCAACCAACCTTTGATATCTCCCTTTATCCATTGGAAGTTGGTCAGGATGTATACCTAGACGATGGTTTTGGACTATGGGAGTTTCTGTAGGTGTACATCCTAACTATACATTTCTGAGAGCAAATCCAGCACATACTTATGCTAGGACCAAGTAAATTCCTCCCTTCGACAAAGCCACCTCAATCCTCAGAAAGCATTTAAGCGTACCCAAATCCTTCATCTCAAACTCAAATACCCTTGTAGCTTGTCAATCTTCTCCATATCAGCTTCAATAACTACTATATAATCAACATAGATAATCAACAAGGTCCCCTTACTACCCTTGCGTTTGAAAAACACGGTGTGATCCATATTCCCTTGTCGATACCCAAACTTTTTCATAGCTTAAGTAAGTCACCCGAACCAAGTTTGTTGGAACCAAATTCATGCACCATTATGTGCGGAGGAGATACACAAACTCGACAACCTATAAAAGAGCAATTACATGTAAAAACAACCTTGGCAACAATGGGGTACGAGCCACAAGCTCTCTAATGGTCAAGTTAGTAAGCAAAGTATATGAGACTCAAGCAATGTGTAAGAGAATGGAGTATGAATGAAAACTGGAGATTCGTGTCTAGTATAGTCTCCAGATCTTAATGTTCGACCGACATATCAGATTACCTTGTTGGCTAAGTAAAAGTAATTGCTAACACTTGTGGAAGATTAAGTTTAGTGTTTGCAATGAGTTCTTATTTTAAGCATGACTTTCTGTCCACTCGCTTGTTCACCTTGCCCCATTTTGGGTCTGAGGATTTTAATAATCGCATCGTGTCATTAAGAAGGGGCTTCCTTTTCAATCGGAATTGCGTGTTCGTTCCTAGTGAATCTTAAACAAAAGTTAGTTAAGGACTTGGGCACTTGCATATGGATCAAAAACACCTTTGAAATCTTTTTGTCACACCCTATGTGCATCGGACCGGAGCATTTTCGATTGGACTACACTTAGCTGACTTAGCTAAGGTATTTCCACGTATCGGAGTTCCACTAGAATAAAATTCCTCTTAAGGATTTCCTAGTCTATATGCCTTTTTTAGACCTGTTTAGGCACGAGATTGTTGCAGAACCTTTTTCAGACCTGTTTAGGCATGAGATCGTTGCAGAACGAACTTGACTTCATATGCTAGTCCATGATAGAAGTACTTAGGGTTAGAGTTCAAAACTACCACTCGAATGATTTCTGGATCGCCCTTTCGATTATTCTCTCGAATAGCCATAGCCTAGGTTTGAATGTTAAACCTATCAACCTTAGGTTGCATAAACTTTACGGAGGCTAGATGGTGCATTGGAAACTTCTAGATCAAGAGGTTATGTCCTTATGTCATAGTCTGCCTATCGTAACCGCATTTGATACGGCTCAAGCATCTCAAGCTGCTAATCGACTATGGAATGAGTTGTAATATACTATTTTAACACTAATACTTTAAACTTTTAGACTTGCATTTTTGCAGAGTTTCAAAGATGTGTGATATTTGAGATACTAGGGGTTCCCTTATTGCAGAAAAAGAAAAAAAGAAAGAATAAACAAACAAAAGTCACGCGAAAATCAAACCAAATTCTTATTATAAAATAATGAGGGTTTGATGGGAGATTGTGATTGAATCCAAATAGGACTACCTACATATCTCCGAGAAGGAGAATCAAATTGTTGGTGTAGTTCTAATAAAAGATGAAACAATGTGTTTTACATTGATTGAGGTCCATCTTTAATGAATGTGCCTTAACTTAGGCATGCTTTAGAAATGCTTCTCCCAGTTTACGCGTAGACAACAGTCTTAAGGTCAATCGTGGTTGAATTCGTAATGGGCGGCCTACATATCTTCTTATGATGAGGAAGAATAAACCCACATGTAGTTCGTTTAAGGATTTTTAGTGATACTATTGGTGCTTGATGACATTCCATCTCATGGTGATCGAAGTTCCCTTCCTCTATGCAGGGATGCAAGCCTTTTTATCTTCAAGCGCCTCGATATTGTCTTGGTGCTCCTGTTCTCCGTTGATGCAATTAATGCTGAGTGTATGTTTATTCGTTGGGCACCAATCTTTCCCTTCATCGGCAACATGTATTATTATTTTGAGTGCGTATGTGATTATAGAGTACTAATACAGTAAAATTAAGCTTGACATTCAAGTAGAAGAATATAAACATAATTGTGAGTATTAATTACTTGTCAATCCAATCACTTGATTCTCGAATAACTTATTATTTAAGTAACTTGATTTTCAAAGGGATTTTATGGCCTAATATGGTTAGAATAGTAGAGTCTTAACCTCTGATTAACCATTAGGTAATCCCTATTTAGTAAGACTTACTATGGTGGGACAAATTCTGGAATTGTGGTTATGAGTATCTCTCATTTGATAATAGACTTGATTAAAAGATATCCTAGCAACTATTGAAGGATTGCCCTGCTCTCACAATAATCACTTTATTATGTGCACAACCCTATTCGTAGCAAGAACATTTCGTAATACAACAGTTGTCAGTATAGCAGGGTGTGTTGTTATCGCATTGAAAAATATGTCGATGTATCTCACACACTTAAGAGGTCCTGAAGCGAGAACCCCCAGCTCACCTTCCAAAAACGAAAACGCCTAGTTCACTCCCTCAAACAGCAAAACATGCCACACCCCAAACCTCCTCTCCCGATCATAGTCGTCGTCATCATCGCCGTCGTCATCACTTCATTCCCGCCCTCCCTTGCATCGCAACCGTCCAATTCCCCCTCCTCCTCCAAATGGGCCCCACGCTTCCTGGGCAAATTCTCAACTACTACGCCAAAACCTCGACCGCCGCACCGGCAACAACAGCAACCGAAAATCCGATACGAAACCCGATATTTCGCTCAGCGGCTTGACCATTTCAGCTTCACGGACGCCCCGAAGTTCCAGCAGCGGTACCTGATCAACACCGAGCACTGGGTGGGCGCACAGCGGCTTGGCCCCATCTTCTTCTACTGCGGCAACGAAGGCGGCATCGAGTGGTTCGCCGAAAACACGGGCTTCGTCTGGGAGCTTGCCCCTCGCTTCGGGGCCATGGTTCTCTTTCCCGAAGTAAGGTTCTATTTGGTTCCCTAGAAAATTACAAAAAAAAAAACAAAGGTCAAAAGAAGGAAAGTTAATTTGGTTTTTGGAATTGGTTGGCAGCACCGGTACTATGGAGAGTCTATGCCGTACGGGAGTGAGGAAGAGGCTTATAAGAATGCCAGTACACTGTCGTTTCTTACCGCCGAGCAAGCCCTGGCCGATTTCGCTGTACTAATTACGGAGCTCAAGCGAAATTTATCGGCGGAAGGTTGCCCGGTGGTGCTCTTCGGTGGATCGTATGGTGGAAGTATGTGAATTAGTAATGCCCTGTTTTAGTGAAAGTTAAAATTTGTTTTAGATATGATGAAACCATGAAAATGTTTGATGCTTTGCTTTTTAATGATGTCGAAAACAGTGTTAGCAGCTTGGATGAGGCTTAAGTATCCTCACATTGCAATTGGTGCACTTGCTTCTTCCGCGCCGATTCTTCAATTCGAAGATATTGTGCCAACAGAAACGTTTTACAACATTGTTTCTAATGATTTCAGGGTAACTTGTGCAATTGTGCATCTTGTATGTTTATTTTGCGTTGCTTTGTGCTTTGTGCTTTTGTGTTGTGCTATGATATTGACGGAATATTACCTACATCTTATATCCCGTAGCGCGAAAGTAGTAGCTGCTTTAACACTATAAAAGAGTCATGGGATGCACTAGTAACTGAGGGACAGAAGGATAATGGCCTTGTCCAGCTGACAAAAACTTTCCACTTATGTCGGTAAGGAACATATGTTTTTTAGTGGAGAGTGTAGATGGTCTTGTTTATACTTGAATTCTTCTTAACTGCCACTGGGTTTCCGCTGATCAAAACCATTTTTCAGAGAATTAAAGAAGATAGATGATCTTTCAGATTGGTTAGACTCAGCATATAGCTATTTGGCAATGGTTAACTACCCATATCCTGCTGAATTTGTAATGCCTTTGCCTGGACACCCCATAAAAGAGGTTAGTTGATCATTTTCTCACAGTGCATTGTTAGCTATTATACCCCATGATTATAATTTGCTTTGAAACCAATTATTAACCATTGATCTCGTGTGATGTGAATGTACCATGTCCTATATATCCCAGCCTCTCCGGGATGTGCAAATGAAATGTTCTTGAAAATTATTAATCTAGGAAAAGAAAATGCGTCCAAGTTCCTTAATTCCCTATACCCCGTCTTCTGTGTATCTGTTTCGAGTTTATAATTATCTGTCTCAAATAATACGGCAAGTTCAGTCATTGTATTCTTTCTCATTGGATTATGATTTCTTCAATGAAACAAAAAAAATTTCTAATAACCGTGGTTGCGAATCGTTGTCACTTTTAGAATAATCTATTTCTGGCAATTGGCATTTACATCTTCTTTTTTTCTCGATCTGTGGCATTTATATCTTATCTTATAGGAATTAAGACCATAAATTTGTTGCCGAGACTGTTTCGCTTTTTTTTAGATATGCATGAATACTATGGAGTTCTATATTAAGAGTAGTAGTATTAGTATTGTAAAAACAAGTTGACACTTTCTGTTAGTACTCTGTTAGGAAATATAATATTCTGTTAGCCTTCTGTTAGTTTCCTAACTGTAAATGAGCTGTCATTAGCTAAGTCTCTTGTATGTATATATGTACTCCAGAATGTAATCTTATTAGTCAAGTGAGAAATAAAGATGACAAACAGTTTTCTCTTCATGGTTTCATCGCCATTTGTCTAACGACTTTTCGATCCTCACCACTGCATCGTCTTTCTCCGCCGTCTCTGTGCCCAAACCCTAACCCTAATTGTCATCCATGGCAGCTTCTTCCTCTCCCCCTGCCGATATTGCCTCCTCTGTCCCTTCTCCGTCCTCTACCCTCTCAAATTCTTCCACCACCTCCATTACGATCCAGAATATTGGTTCTATGGTGCCAATCAAGCTCACCACCACCAACTATCTTACGTGGAGCGCTCTCTTTGCTCCGATCTTCAGGCGGTACAATCTCACCGGCATAATTGATGGCTCTCAAGTAGCTCCGCCCAGGTATATCTGCGATTCTTCTGGAAATTCCTCTTTGAATCCGGCTTTCACCGCCTGGTACGAAACTGATCAGAACATTCTCATCTGGATAAACTCTACTCTCTCTGATTCTGTGATTCCTTACACTGTTGGTGTGAATTCTTCTCGCGAACTTTGGTCTAAACTTGAATCGAGACTTGCGACTGCTTCGCAATCTCACATTCATGAGCTTCGATCTCAACTTCGCTCTATAACCAAAGGAGATTCCTCTGCCGCTTCCTATCTTCAAAGAATTGAAGAAATTGCTGATGCTTTGGCCAGCGCTGGTGCTCCGATCGACGATTCTGAGTTGATCTCGGTCACTCTTCACGGCCTACCTCCTGAGTTTGACTCATTTGATGATGCGATTCAATTTCGCCTTGGATCTACAAATATTGACGAGCTTCATGGCCTCCTACTGAGCAAGGAGATTCAGGTCGAGAATCGCAAGAAAAGTACCTCTGCACCGATTCAGGCCTTCAATACCTCTGCTGGAATCCTGCCTCTTCCTTCTGATCATCACATATCTCAGGCCTACACTGCTCAAAATTCTTCAAACCCTAACCCTCATCAAGGTCGTGGCTTCGATCGCAGTGTCTCAAACCCTAGAAACTCTTCTTCTCGAGGCAATTTCCGAAACAATAACCAGCGGAATAATTTCAATCGGTTCAATAATCAGAGGTCAAATCAACATCGTGGCCCTCGCTTTCACAACTCAGGCTACTCTAATTCTGGAAGAAGAGTCACTTGCCAAATCTGCAAGCAATTTGACCATGAAGCTATTGACTGTCCTCAGCGTCTTAATCCTAACTTTGGCAATTCTTCACAGTCTGCTTTCTGTGCTACTGCCTCTACACCTCAGCACACTTGGTTGCTTGATTCTGGAGCTTCTTCACATATGACCAACTCGTATACAAAATTGCAGAATCCTGAATCTTATACTGGCCCTGAGCAAGTTTACATTGGTGACGGAAAAGGTTTGCCTATTCTGCATCTTGGTTCTTCTAATGTACCTACCTCTACTCATTGTTTTGATCTTAAACATGTGCTACATATCCCTGCATTAAAGCAAGATTTGCTCTCTGCCAACAAGTTTATTCTTGATAATCAATGCTCAGTCCATCTCTATCCTTTTCACTTTGTTGTAAAGGATCTTATTTCGGAAGAAGTGCTTTTTAAAGGACCTGTACAAGATGGCTTCTATCCTTTTCACACCACAAACTCCATTGCTGGTCAACACCATGCTTCTGCAGTAACTTCCAAAGCAACTCAGGATATTTGGCATCAACGACTTGGGCATCCCTCTTATAAGATACTCAATAAAGTTGCTTCTACTTCTTGTATTTCTCTTTCTGGTAATGTGCATAAATATCTGTGTTCTAGTTGTGCTATGGGTAAATGTTCCAAATTGCCATTCTCTATTCTCTATTGTTCTACTAGTAAGCCTTTAGAGCTTTTACATACAGATATATGGGGGCCATCACCAACTGTTTCTATACAAGGTTTCAGATACTAGATCATATTTGTTGATGACTTTACGAAATACTGTTGGTTCTTTCCTCTTAAATACAAATCTAAGGCTTTCTCCACTTTTGTTCAATTCAAGTCCATGGTTGAAAACTTATTGTGCACTAAAATAATTACATTGAGATCTGATTCTGGTGGAGAATTTCTTAGCACTCAGTTTTCAAACTTCTTAAGGATTCATGGCATTAGTCATCAACTTAGTTGTCCTCATACTCCGGAGCAAAACAGCTGTGCTGAAAGAAAGCACATACATCTAGTTGAAACAGCTCGCACCTTACTTGCAGCTTCACAAGTTACACATGTATACTGGGTAGATGCATTTGCCACAGCTCTATATCTTATCAATCGGCTTCCCACTGCTCACAAATGCTCTCCTTGGGAGTCCCTCTTTCACAAACCACCGGATTACAATTATCTCAGGGTGTTTGGCTGCAAATGTTTCCCTTGGCTCAAGCCATATACCAACTCTAAACTTGATCCCAAGAGTCAACCTTGTGTTTTTCTGGGATACAGCCTCCACCATAAAGGTTACAAGTGCATGGACCCTGTCACTGGCAGACTATATATTTCACGCCATGTGCTTTTTGATGAAACTCACTTTCCATTTCATCATCTGTCAGGTTCTCCAGCTATACCTCAGCCTCTCAGTTCTCTATCCAACCCTATACCTATTTCCTTAACTTTTCCTCCCACCTATATCTCCTATACCTTCCCCAACTACTACAACTTTCCCAACCACTACAGCACCTACACCTACACCTATTTCACCAACTACTACAGCTTCTACACTCATACCATCTTCCTCTTCTCCTGTTCCCACTTCATCTACTTCTTCCCCACCCAATTCTATACCTATTAACACTCACCCTATGCAAACCCGAGCCAAGTCTGGAATTATTAAACCTAAGGCTTATTCTGCCACAAACCATCCTATTCCTACTCACCTCAACCTCTATGTCCCATCTACCTATACTCAAGCCTCTAAATACCCTCACTGGAGACGAGCAATGCAGGAGGAATTTAATGCATTCTTAGCACTGGTACTTGGTCACTTGCTCTTCCTAACTCTTCCCAAAATCTGGTGGGTTATAAATGGGTTTTTTCGCATCAAGAGGAAACCAGATGGCACAATTGACAGGTACAAAGCCCGGCTAGTTGTTAAAGGGTTTCACCAACAAGGTTTAGACTACACTGAGACATTCAGTCCTGTAGCCAAACCAGTCACCATTCGATTGTTTCTTACACTGGCAGCAAGATTCAATTGGTTTCTCAATCAACTGGATCTTAGCAATGCCTTCCTGCATGGCAACTTATCAGAATCTGTCTTTATGGTCCAACCTCCAGGCTTTGAAGATCCCACCAAGCCTAACTATGTTTGTCATCTGCATAAATCACTATATGGCCTAAAGCAGGCCCCTTGGGCTTGCTATGAGAAGCTTCACACTGCCCTACTTTCTCTTGGTTTTACTGGCTCTCAAAATGACCATTCCTTATTTGTTAAAAAGGATCCAACCTTGGTTTTTGTTCTAGTATATGTCGATGATATACTAGTCACTGGTCCAAATCCTCAAGTCTGTAGGGATACTATTTCTCAACTTAGCACTCTCTTTCCTATCAAGGACTTGGGACCTCTTCACTATTTCTTGGCATTGAAGTCAAAAGGTCTTCATTTGGGATTTTTATCTCCCAAACAAAGTACTTTCTTGATCTGCTTCAGAAGTCTAATATGATCGGGGCAAAACCATGTACTACTCCACTTAGCACATCATCCTTGGATCATCAGTCTCCATTGTTATCGAACCCTTCTGAATATCGATCCTTAGTTGGTGGGCTACAATACCTTACTTGGTCACGGCCTGATCTCTCTTTTGCAGTCAATTTAGTCTGCCAATTTATGCACCAACCTCGAGAGGCTCATCTTCAAGCAGTCAAAAGGATTTTAAGATATCTTAAAGGCACTCTAGAACTTGGACTTTGGTTCCCCACATCTTCTACTTCTCTCAGCATCACTGCATTCTCAGATGCAGATTGGGCAGGCTGCCATCTTGACAGGAAATCCACATGTGGTTTCTGCATTTTTCTTGGTTCTTCTCTCATCAGTTGGAGTGCTAAAAAGCAACCAACCGTGGCCAGATCCTCTACTGAAGCAGAATATCGGTCCTTGGCAAACACAGTAGCTGAAATTACATGGATTTGCAAACTGTTAGTTGATGTTGGTCTGCAACTCCCGTGTGCTCCCAAGCTTTGGTGTGATAACATCTCAGCTATCTCTCTAGCCAAGAATCCTATCTTTCATGCACGGACTAAGCATATCGAGATTGACTACCATTACATTCGGGAAAAGGTTCTATCCAAAGCTCTTTCAGTTCACTTTATCTGCACAAAAGATCAAACTGCTGATATATGCACCAAGTCACTCCCAAAGGCTCGATTCCAGCTTCTCCGAGACAAACTTTCACTTCGAGACCCTCCGTTCAGTTTGAGGGGGGATATTAAGAGTAGTAGTATTAGTATTGTAAAAACAAGTTGACACTTTCTGTTAGTACTCTGTTAGGAAATATAATATTCTGTTAGCCTTCTGTTAGTTTCCTAACTGTAAATGAGCTGTCATTAGCTAAGTCTCTTGTATGTATATATATACTCCAGAATGTAATCTTATTAGGGCTGGTTTGGTATTGCTGTTCTTTGAAAAAAAGCTGCTTCTGCTGTGCTGTGAGAATAAGCAGCTGTGAAATAAAGTAGCAGAATGTTTGGTAAACTTTTATGTAAAACAAATGTGAAAAAAAGTCGGTTTTTCAAAGCTGGGTTTTGCAGCCGTGTGTTTTTGGCTTTTTTTCACCCAAAACTGTGAAAAAAAAGCTGAAGCTGAATGTTTACCGAACACAAAAAAGCTCCCAACTTTTTTTTATACCCACTTTTTTCAGAATCACCTCAGTACCAAACCAGGCCTTAGTCAAGTGAGAAATAAAGATGACAAACAGTTTTCTCTTCATTCTAACCGTGTGATTTCCTGTTTCTCTTTAGTCTTCCCTATCAGGGCTGTGTTGCTTAAGAATATTTGTCTAGCAGAATCTTCAGGAATGGTTTTTTCTTCAGCGGTAAATCAAAATAGTCATTTGGCTCTTCTTGTAGGTTTGCAGAAAGATTGACGATTGTCCTGATGGGACTAGCACACTGGAGCGTGTATTTGAAGGAGTAAGCATTTTCTATAATTACACTGGACAAGCTGAATGTTTTGAGCTGGAGGATACTTCCGATGTTGGCACAGATGGTTGGAATTGGCAGGTCTATCAGCGTTACAGGAATATTATGCTCTTTTTCAAATCAACATAATGGTTGAAATTTGGTACTCCCAGAAAAAAAAAAAAAAAAAAAAAAAAAAAAAAAATCCCTTTAATGCAATTTCTTCTTATTATGTGATTTCCATTATACAGGCGTGCACAGAAATGGTTATGCCAATGTCTAGTAGTCGGGATGCCAGCATGTTTCCAACCTACGGTTTTAATCTCTCTTCTTTTGAAGACGAATGCTTGAAGAATTATAATGTGAAACCAAGGCCTACTTGGATCACAACAGAATATGGCGGACATGTAAGAGAATGATTCATTATGAATTTATTTTTCTATTCCTCTTTAAAGTCTATTAGCATCTGATCATTTCATTGTTGCTGTTAAATAATAATTACTATCGTGTGAATAGTGCCGTACTGGTTCATTGAATGATGATCTTGTTTTTCTCCCTTATTAATTGTATATTTTCCTACTCTTATGCGTGGTGATGAAGGATGCCAGGCTAGAAAATTAATGAAGGGTGATTTTCTTTTCTAATAAAGGTGCTGCAATGTACTGATCTTGCAATAGATTTGGATCAGCATAAATTAGAACACCTCGGGTACAGTTTAGATTATATTTATATTACCTATCCAAGAGCAATGATTAACTTCTGATCTGCTGTTCTTAAATTACTCGTTTTCACATTTGTTACAACAATTTTTTGAAAATCTGGATATTAGAAATTTGAAGCAACTACTTCCTTGAATTTTACCTTTCACACTAGTACACCGGTGTAATGTGCGTATCTGCTGTCTGAAGAATGTGTTGTTGCATGTACCCGTAGGTACTTCAATAGATGATTTTTATTCCTTCTCAAATTTATAGTTTGATACTGGTACTCTTGGCTATTGAATTTGAAGGATATTACGGTCACCTTGAAAGCGTTTGGAAGCAACATCATTTTCTCCAACGGCTTATTGGATCCTTGGAGTGGTGGCAGGTAACTGTATTTTTATCTAATTTTGCAATTAGAGCCGTCGAACACTAAATATATGAGTTCTAATGTCTGCGAATGATATCTATTACAGTGTCCTGCAAAATGTATCGGAAACTATTGTCGCTCTTGTTGCTGAAGAAGGTATCTTCTACACTTGACGGTTGGCTTTACAAAACCATACCTGAGCACTCAGAAAAACAACAGATTGCTCGACGCCTCTTAACTGTTCTTGCTTCTACTAACAGTACAATTCTTTTGTTTTCTGTTTCTCAGGTGCGCATCACTTAGATCTGCGTTTTTCGACAAAAGACGATCCTAAGTGGTTGACTGAGCAAAGGGAAACTGAAATTAAGCTGATAGAAGGCTGGATCGAAAAATTCTACCAAGAACGGAAAGCAGATTTTGACATGTAGCACCGCCAATTCAACGTCCTTGAACGAGTTTGGTTTGATCATGTCCATGGAGACATGATTACCGCAGATAGACTTCCTGCAATAACAAGGTTGTATATGCACGGTTTGTAAAACATGCGTACTCCAATAATTTCGTACGTACTTTCGTAGCAATTAGAGTATAATTCGGATGCATAAACAATTTCCGATTCAAATGATATTTTGTAGATATGATCTTTAGATGAAAATTAAAAAATTGAAGGGTTCTGATTATGAAATCTATATGATGAAGATATGTTATGAGATGAGAAAAATAATGAAAAATAAAAATAAAATGACTTTCAAACAGTCCACTAATTAACTAAAACTAAGAACACGTAAATTATGTTAATTAGTTATAACACACTAAAACGTTAACGAGTATTGTTAGTAAACAAATTAGCTAAACCTTTCCAATATAATATAGGAAACCAATGAAAGACCCCTTCAGAAAACAACTTACCAGTTTTCTGTTGTTTCTCAATATAACAGAAACCCTGAGAGGCTTCTGATCAGCTTATTTATATAACTTACAAATCAAGGCAAAGAGTAGGTACAATTCAAAAGAAAAATGACATCAATGGGAAGCCGAGTAACCATTTTAGCAACTATCGTATGCATTTTTATGTGTCTTGAGGCCGCACAAGCTCGTCATCATATTCGCCGTGCTCCGACAGCGAACCCTCATGATTTTCTGAAGGTTCACAACAATTTACGACGGAAAATTGGCCTACCGCCCTTGGTGTGGGACGAAAACCTAGCAACGGTTGCTAGGATTTACACGAAACAGAGAGCGAGCATGGACTGCATGATGGTACATTCGACGGGGCCTTACGGGGAGAACATCTTCTGGGGCGGCGGGAATCAGCCGTGGGGGGCGAGGTTTGCGGCCAAGTCGTGGTCACACGAGAAGTTGTTCTATGATTACCAGACGGATAGTTGTAAAACGGGGCAGATGTGTGGGCATTATACGCAAATGGTGTGGAAGGACACGAAGCGTCTGGGTTGTGCACGAGAGGTTTGCAGAAATGGAGCTGGGGAGCTCATCATATGTAACTATGATCCGCCAGGAAATTGGGTTGGAGAGAAACCCTATTAGAAATTATGGGATGTGCATGCATGAACTGGTAGCACTTGGAATTGGATTATTGTTTTGATGATTAATTGATCATTACCAATAGTCTAATCACTTTATTAGAGGTCTAATGTAAATTAATTATTACAAGGGGGTTATTTGTGCTTTGCAAATTGCATATATGAGAATGTTTGTACTTGCATTGCTTGTAAAACTAAACGAGAAAAATACTGTGTAAGAAAATTATGAATCCTCGTTGCCCGTTAACCCCACACTTTACAAAACAGAAATTTTACACACATTTTTTGTCTTTGTAATTTCGTTTTTTTATTCTCATTTGATTTGTTTAATTGAAAAATAAAAAATATACATAAGTGCATAAACTTAAGAGAAAGTGAGTGTGCAGAACAAAAATAAAAGAAAATAGAATGATAACCGCAAATATTTTAGAACAACTCTATCCGAGCAACAAAACGCGCCTTATTAGTTTTGTTTTTTCATTTTGATAAAACAAATTCTGACCAAAAGTATTTCCTTTTTTTCTACAATCATTATAAATTTTAGTTGTATGTTTACAGAAGCGCCCTTAAATTTGGGGCATATTTCAGGGAAACCGGCTTTTTTTCAAATAAAATTTTTGTGAATGTGCCTTATATTTATAAGTAGAGCTTTGGTCCATGAGCGCATATATAGGCACAAAGAGGTAAACTTGTAAACGACAAGGGTTTTAGTTGAAGGGTAGAATTGTAAAAATAAAAAATATATAAAAAGCACGGTTCAAGTGGCATCAAGAGGAATTAATGAGGTTTATTTGAGTTGGTAATGATCGCTCTCTTTGTTAGATCAAGACTTAAATTCGAGTCTCGTTGCCGGTAATCTCTTTTAGTAAGCGATCTATAAAAAATAAGAAAATGGATAAGACACTCTCTGTAAATTCTCAAAAAACTTTGTGATATACCCTGAACTTAGAATGAGGTAGCCTCCCCACCTCACCCCCCAAAACCCAAAGTACGTACTCACCGAAATTTATCTCCTTCTCAAATCAATAGACGATGTTACTATCGAAGTACAAAGAAATACAACACTACTTGCTATTTTCTTGCACTATATTCATGAAAAATTCTATTTTTAACCATCGACTTTTAATTTTTGTGTTTCTGACTAAACAGCTAACGACCAAAAGACCTTGCGTATCTGCTACTGTGAAGCACTGTAAATAACATCTATATTTACAATATAATTTGAACTGTTTGTGTATTTTAGCATAACAATTTCACTCTCTTAGACCCTATGATCCAAGAAAATTGTGATTATAAAATTTCGGTGACAAACAAAATTTTTTGGTCGATAAATTTTGATAGTAGAATAATTAGTCATTTCAATGCATGTGGTCCAATATTCTAGTGGATAGGATGTTTGGTTTTTACCCATGTGTCATAGGTTCGAAACTCCCCACTTTAGTAATAGTTCTAAATTCTTTCCCCTCGTCTTAATAATAATAAACTTTAAAAAAAAAAATTGATAGCCATTCAATGAATAATAGCCGATTAGTAAAAATTCGATAATTTCTTGTATATTACTATATTTCTCCACTCCCACCATACATATTCAATTCCTCTTCTGCCAGATCAAGAGTTGGGCCAATTGGCTGGCATTACATTTTTTTTTATCAAGAAAAAAATTTACTAAAACTTGAAACCTCAAATACAACCATTTTCCATACAATCAAATTTCAAGGCCTCCATAACAGAATTAGGTAAACAATACTCCCAAAAATATGGATTTGTTATGGTTAGGCCAAAGTGAGCTAAAGTCACAAAGTTTACGTCCCTGAAGATGTGGTTTCACCTTATATAAAGAAATTCAGAGACCAAACATCTAGTATCATCCATAATTGGCTTAAGGTGCTAAGTAGTACCCCAAGCGCATTGCACCGCCTGAATCACCAGCCTGGAGTCCCCTTCCGCCATTATGTTCTTTATACCTTTGCGCCTGGTGTACAAAAGATCTTCTTTTAAAGCAATGACCTCCACAACTGAGATAATAGTGCCATCAAGAATAAAAGCATTTGCACCGACCGGTTTCCCCTCCTCATTCCTTGTAACAAAAGCAGCAGTCGCCATCTCCAAATGACCAAACCATCAAAGTTAGTTTAATAAAACCAGGAGGAGGGGATGCCATCTAATGAGATGCGGGGTACTCGTTCCACCCCCCAGAAGTCTACTTACAATTGACCTTGGAATAGGACAATCCTACATTTGCTGCAATGTACTCCGAGCAGGGATAAGATTTATACTCCTAAACACCTTATTATTTCTATCATTCCAAATTTGTCAGCAATTAAGACGAGCTTTACTTAAGTTACTCAAATCACCCATCCAACCTATAATATTGTCAAACTGCACCAAATTATTATTCCATGGACTCACTCAAGAAAGGTTCTAGATCATTTTTTACATAATGACCTTCAAGGAACAAATGATCTTGATTCTCACCACCATTGCCACGGGGCACATTTTATCAATATTCCTAACAAAATTTACTCAGCCGAATTCTGAGTATGTAATTTTCCATGTATAAGGAGCCACGCAAAAAATTTACCTTTGGGGGAATCATCAACTTCCACAATTTTCTTTAGTAACTTATGTCTGCTTACATCCTGATGGTTATACAGAACTCACCATTAGCCGAAGGTCTCCAAATAAAATAATCACTTCTATTTTGAACAAGAATAATAGTTGTTTTGTGCTGTATATGCAGAATGTCTGCAATGGCTGACACACCCCAACCCGGATTGCCCACTTGGACTCCGAATCGAGCTGTGCTGGCCGATACCTAGAATGTGACGAAGTCATAAAGTATAGTGTAGTGGAAGATGTGAATAAATTTAAACCTAAAAGTGCCTAATTTAAAGAGTGCGCTGTGAGCGGGAATGATCTCATTTCACACGTGATGACAAAACATAAGTACAGTACAGTAAAATAGGGTGAGAATTATACCTCGTCTACACCAAGATTTGCCAATAATTCTTGTCGGTACGAAAGCTCTGCTACTAGAACCTAGAGGGGCAAAAAACAAGGGTGAGTGGGCCTAAAAATAAAGTTTTAATAAAAACCTTTGAAAACGTTATAACCCCTCACCGTAAAACATGTATAGTTTCCAAGATATACATACTACATATAGTATGAAAATACTCACCGTAGCCTGCAAAATACCAAGATATCAATACGACACAGTAGTTCATATATAAGTGCATGACGTCAGTAATTGTATACTTTCGCATAAGCAAACATATCAAACCAAGTGCTTATCGACACATACTGACACACGAGTTCATGCAGAGTTATTTTGACATGAACAGGACTGGGTGTAATAATGATATACGCTCTAGTGCTACAATCACGTGAAGACTGACGCTATTTGAGATCACATACGAGTCGGAGTAGCTTATTGCAACCTGTAAGATAGGACTGGCACCTACTTGGATTCAAGGAGAGCGTGCCATGCGGATGTGAACAGACACGTGAAATACTGGCCCTGGCCCTAGGCGAGCACTAACACCAGTGCAGCAAACGATGAGCATAGACCATAAATATAGTCATGCCATAGTGGTTCGATAGTTCTAATCAACATAATATCATTCATAGATGTAGGTATAATCATGGCATCAATAAACATACGCATACCTGTGCATCCCATATGATCCACTTCGTAATTTTCCATTATTTCGCTAATTCTTATAAGCATTAGTCTAAGCTAGGCATACGTAGTAAAATCTCTTTCAATGTATAAATGGAAACCAACAAATATGTATATACTATATAAAAGAAAAGACACATTCACCTGAAGTCCGTGCTACAACTCCCTAGCACGAATAGCAAGGCGTCACGAACGATCGTCGCCTAGAACAAATATCAAATCACGTCTCAGAATTCTTATCGATAGAACACATAACTTACATAAAACACATCCCCAATGACGTTCTAGAATGATTTGAAACCCACTGACCAAAAGTCAACAGTCAGTCAAAGGTCGAAGATAGGGTCCACAACCCTACGTAACTCGATCCGGAAAATCCACATCTTGGATTTTCGATCTATAACTTCCAAAGATACACATTATGTTTCTAAAACAACATACTAAAATATTACCACGATCCGACGGTCGGATCTCCGCCAATTACAATTCCAGTGGTAGTCAACGTTTTATTTTACGAACTTACAAATCCAATTCGGGAAGATCCATACGTTGGATTCCCGATCCATAAGTTTCTATAGTCCTTAAATATTATGTACTATTATATATTAAAGTTTAGTGACGATCCAATGGTCAGATCGTCGAATCATATAATAACCAAGTGGCGACCCTTAACGGAAACATAACCAAACAACGGAATTTCGTCAATCGGATGTCTAATATGGAATTGGGGCACCCATTTTAGCCTAGGGATGTCAAGTGGTGTCTCTGCCCACGCGCCGCTACATGCGGTGGCCCGCCGCCCTGATTTCTCGAAAAAAATCATTTATTTCCAAAAATTCTCAAATTTTACAGGAATGAAGATCTCAATGAGTAGAGAAAGTTTTATACCTGTGACCAAGTCCAATTTGACCAGGAAACGCCTCAAATCGCCACGAACCCGCCGAAACCCTAGAATGGATGAGCTTCAATCCGTCACCTCCGGTGCTCCACCGCCCCTATAGTTGTTTGGGCTTTGTTCCTGGGGTTGATGGGAGTCTATTGGTGGAGGTGGTTGGCGGAGTTACCTTTGGATTTGATGGATTGCCGCCCCGAAGCCCGTCGCACCCACCGGTGCAATTTTCCACAATTCTAAACCCAATCTCCTCAAATTTGGTGCGGAAATGGTAGAGGAAGGGCCAAGATGATGATTGGGAGTGGTGGATCAGCCTAATTCATGGGAAAAACAATTAATTTCGCCGGAGAAACTCACCAGTCACAACCGGGTCGCGGGTCTCTCATTCCTCCTTTCCCCTCCTTTCCTCTTTTCTGATTGGGCAGTTTCTCCTTTCTTTGCTTTCTAATTGGTTGGTCTTTCATCCTCTCATCCTTTCCGATTGGGTCTCACTCTCCTCCTTTCTCTCATCTGATTGGGTAGCAGCCCTCTCTTTTCTTCTTTCCTCCGTCCATCATTCTATTTTCCTTCATTTCTCTTAACCAATAATAAATAGTCATTTTTACAAAAGTACTTTTCGGATTTGTGGTTCCGTAAAACCCCTATCGTAACTCCGGTTTCGATTTAGATTACGCTTACGTGATCATCCCGTCAAGAACTTCGAGAGTACGGTAAAATAATAACTCATATGCATCACAAAAGACGGTCAACGAAAGTCAATAATCTAGCCTCCAGGGCATTTTCGTCAATTCACTCATTTAAAAATTAATAAAATCGTAAAATTAGGGACATGTTGTCACAATGGCAATCATATGAGCATTGGTATTACTTGAAAAATAAAGATAAGGCTTGTGAAAATTTACTTGTTGACCTGAGGCTTAGCAAACATATTTAATGTGTTCAGAACATTCCTCGTTCCCTTTGTGGTTGTCTTAGCAAACAATAAACAAACATCTGCAAACACTAGATTTGAAATTCTTAATCCACGTGGAAAAAAACTTGGAATTTGGGACCTTCAATTCCCAAGTTTCAATTCCATGTAAATAGGTGTCATTTCTCAATTTCTATGATTGAGAGTTTAAAAATAACAAATTTTGTATTCAATTCCATTGTTCCTTTAGGTTAACTAAACAAGAAAATTCACAAATTCTAGAAAATAAAATCCCGTCATTTTAAAATTCCTTAGTAAACTTAAATTTCTTCATCCAAACATAGTGTAAGGGATAACAGAGTTCCTACATGCGATTTAGGATTGCTTGCCAAAATATTAAAATGTCTACTTAACAATTCCATGCAAAGAATGAAAATATAAGGTGAGACGGGATCACCTTGTCGTATTCCTTTCTTAGGGTAAAAGTAACCGTGAATAGAGCCATTTATCACAATCAAGAAAGACATAGATGAAATACGTTCCATAATCAGGTTCACCCACATTTTTCTCAAAACCGAATCTAAGAAGGACATACGCGATGAACTCCCAATTTCGATAATCATATGCTTTCTCCAAATCCAATTTAATCCCCATCACTCCCATCCTCCCTTTCTTCACTTTTAAAATTGAAAAACTTCTCATGAGCAATGAGAATATTATCATGAATAGAACGTCTAGGAGCAAAAGCCCCTTAATTACCCGAAATACAAAGATTAAGAAGAAGTTCGATCTCTTAATAATAACTTTGGTAATTATCTTATAACTAACATTACAAAGACTTATACGTCTATAAATATTTACCAGTTCAAGGTTTGCCACTTTGGGATAAAGAGCAATGTTATTGTGATTAATAAGCCTTAAGCTTGAATTCTTCTCAAAGAAATCCTTAATCATTGGGACAACCGAATCTTTGATTGTATCCCAACATTCATGGAAAAACTTGCACTAATTCCATCGAGACCAAGAGCTTTCAAAGCACCAATGCCTTTAACCTCCTCTTAAATTTCCTTATCCTCGATAGTCTTTAGTAATTGATCATTGTGATGATTGTAAACACAAGGGGTGATAATGTCAGCCATGGAAGCAATATCTTTCATTTTTCGAATAGTGCCCCGGTTTGCAAATATCTTGTATTTTTAACCCTAGTTGTAGCCAATTTGCTTTGACTTCTTGTGCCAACATGGTTTCTTCCTGTTTAAGTATTTTTAGCGCATCACTAAGCTTCTTCTCCACCTGCAGCTCTCTATCAATGATTTGATTCTTCATAATCGTTTCTTGTACCTCACTAAGAGAACTTAGGATCTTTTTCTTGTGTTCCTTTAAATTACCAAATGTTATTTTATTCTAGCTTTTCACAAGATACTTAAAAGTACTAGCACATGTCCTAAATTTATCAATTGGGGCAAACTCCCCATTACAACTCCATGCATTTTTAACAAAATCCTTGCACTCAGGAAGAATAAGCCACATTGCTCCAAATTTAAAAAAGGGTAATTATTTTTAATTTCATTAATCATATTGTAGGTTAACAGAATGTGGCCATGATTAGAACCATAAATTGGATAATTATGAAGATTGTAATAAGAGTACTCGGTTAGCAAGTAAAAGTTAGCAATACCTTGATCAAGTTTTTCATAGATTCTAGTACCATCAGAGTGACCGTTACACCAAACTTAAGGAACTCTCATCACATTCAACGAAACACCATATCAAAAACCCTGTCATAGAAGTTCCTTGGGATCTTATCCAAATTCATTTTAGCTTCACATAAACAAAAAAGGTCCAGCTTAATGATACTACACAAAAAACTAAATTCACTCCTAAAATCTGGTCTCCCTAAGCCTCTGCAATTCCATGCCATGCACTTCATTAATCTATTCATCTGCTGCCATAAGGGCTGCCACAACATCCCCAACATGGCTACTACTCTCCCCCACATTCCCACTTCCTTCATGAGTCACTACATTCTGGTGATTAAGCATACAAATACCAGCAAACATGGTCAGGCAAGTCAAGTTCCAGCCCTCAGTCAATTGAATCAAAGCCAATAACCCTACTCAATTGTCGTTTAATACTGTCAACCATATAGAACCCTAAACACCACAAGGTACACACCTCCCCACAACCAGAGGCGGAGCTACAATGGGGTCAATGGGATCGCACGACCTCTTGGAAGCCATGGAAATAACCTTAGAGGTCCCTTGGAGCTGCTGGTGCGACCTTTTGGAGCTGCACACCACGTGGTCGACGAAATGTCTGAAAGAAGAAGAAAGAGTTCGAAGTTGAAGAAGAAGGAGGCTGCCTGGCGCGCGCGCGAGGTTTTTTTTTTTAAAACAACCTGGGCAAAACGATGTCGTTTTGGCCCAGGGAATTTTTTTAAATGACTTGGCCAAAACGACGTCGTTTTGGGCCAGGTCTGAAGAAAAAAAACATGACCAGCGTATCCTCAGCCTTTCATTCTCCACAGATCCGATTCCTCCATTCCAAAACCCCAAATTTTCTTTTGTTTTCTCCTCCTCCAACCCTAAGTTCCAAACTCAATCCCCCCCAAACCCTCAACTCTATCTCCTCCCTTGCTGCCGCCATTGAGGTACCTTTGTGCTGTCGTCGTCGTCGCTGTGGTGATGGTGCCGCCAGCTACTCTCTTTGTATTTGCTCATTGTTATTGTGAAATTTCACAATTCAAGTAAGTTCTAAACCCTATGTATAATATATTTAATTTAATTGAAACCTAATTCATATTTATTTTGATTATATTGGTGGTTTGATTATATTGTGAGTTTTTATTTTCATTATTTTGTATATGTAGAATATATTTAATTTAATTGAAATTCAATTCATATTATGTTGATGGTTTGTTTATATTGTGAGTTTTTATTTTCATTATTTTGTATATGTAGAATATATAATATATTTAATTTAATTGAAATTCAATTCATATTTATTTTGATTATGTTGATGGTTTGTTTATATTGTGAGTATTTATTTTGAATATTTTGTATATGTAGAATTATTATGGAACGGTTTTTTAAGAGAAAGTCATCATCGGGTTCGGGTAGTTTGAATAATGTTGATAGTTCAAATACTGTTGGTAGTTCAAGAACTCCAAATTCAAGACAAAGTCAGTTAGATGGTGTTTTGGGTAATCTTCAAGCGGATCCTGGATTAAGAACTCGAATGATAGATTATGATGCTAATATGAGAGATGAGGTCCGAAGATCATATCTACAAAAAGGACCTTGTCAACCTAGAGGTCATAATTTCCCAATAACTAATATGTCGGGAATTAATCGACGCTTCATTCCCCAATGGTTTGATGAGTTTGATTGGTTGGAGTATAGTATATCTAAAGATGCGGCATTTTGTCTCTATTGCTATCTCTTTAAAACCAATTTTGAACAAGTGGGTAGTGAAGCTTTCACTGGAGATGGATTTAAGAATTGGAAGAAAGGGAGAGAAAGATTTAAGATGCATGTTGGACCGGTTGGGAGTGTTCATAATAAGGCTAGAGAAGTTGCTACAAATTTGATGAATCAAGCTACACATATTGAAACGGCAGTGAGCAAACACTCCGACCAAGCTCGTAAGGCTTATCGCACATGCTTGAATGCATCAATCAAGTGCACTAAGTTTTTATTGCGACAAGGTCTTGCTTTTCGTGGCCATGATGAAAGTGCCACTTCAAGCAATAGGGGAAATTACTTGGAGCTATTGCAATTCCTTGCAGATAATGATGATAAAGTTAGAGAAGTTGTGATGGAAAATGCTCCGGGGAATCTCAAATTACTAGCTCCTTGCATTCAAAAAGAAATTGTGAATTCATGTGCCTTTGAAACACTTGATGCTATCATGGATGGTCTAAAAGATAGATTTTTTTTCAATATTGGTGGATGAAGCACGTGATGTGTCGGTGAAAGAGCAAATGGCTATGGTGTTGCGTTATGTGGGTATGTAATTGAAAGATTTGTGGGTATCCAACATGTTACAGACACTACTTCAAGTTCACTAAAGGATGCTATTGAAACATTCTTTTCTCACAACGGTTTGAGCATTTCCAAGCTATGAGGACAAGGTTATGATGGTGCTAGCAATATGAGAGGTGAGTTGAATGGCCTTAAAACAAAGATATTGAGAGAACAACCTTGTGCATATTATGTTCATTGCTTTGCTCATCAACTTCAACTAGCTTTTGTTGCCGTAGCAAAGAAGAATATAGACATTGCCTCTTTTTTTGCAACGGCTAATAGTGTGGTTAATCATGTTGGAGCATCTTGTAAGCGGTATGATTTACTTAGAGGGCAACTTCAAGAAGAGCTTGTGATAGCTTTTGAAAATGATTGTCTTATAATGGGGCGAGGCTTAAATCAAGAAACAAGTCTCAAACGTGCCGGTGACACAAGATGGAATTCACACTATGGTACCTTGATTAGAATCATTTCCATGTTTTCATCCGTGGTTTATGTGCTTTAAATGGTTATTGATGATAATCCTAATGAAAATGCGGGTGAAGCAAATAAGTTAATGAGAGAAATACGTACTTTTGAGTTTGTGTTTCACCTTTTCTTGATGAAAGTCATATTGGGACTCACAAATAATTTGTCACAAGCGTTGCAAAGGAAAGATCAAGAAATTGTGAATGCAATGGCTTTAGTGAAATCATGCAAGGAAAAGCTACATTGGATGAGGAATAATGGGTTCGATGCATTGGTTGATAAGTATCTTCTTTTTGTGAAAAACATCATATTGATGTTCCTAACATGGAAGAGGCATTTATACTTCCAGGGAGGTCAAGGCGTAATGCTCCAATAAAGACAAATCGTCATCATTATAGTGTGGAGCTCTTTATTTATGTCATTGATGAGCAAATTACGAAGTTAGAAGATCGCTTTAATGAGGTAAATACCGAGTTGCTTATTTGTTTGGCATGTTTGAGTCCGAAAGATTCATTTGTAGATTTTGATAAACCAAAGTTAATTTTTCTTGCTCAATTTTATCCTCAAGACTTTTCGGATGAGAATCGTTTGGCACTTGAAGATCAACTTGAGATTTATATTCATTATGTGCGTTCCAGTAGTGATTTCTCTCAATTGAAAGGGATTGGTAATCTTGCAAAAAAAATGGTGGAGACAAGGATGCATCAAGTATTCAATTATGTATATTTGCTCATTACATTGTCTTTAGTTTTACCAGTTGCAACTGCTTCAGTTGAGAGAGCATTTTCTGTCATGAATATTGTTAAGGGTCCACTTAGGAACAAAATGGGAGATCAATGGTTGAGTGATAGCTTGTTTATATTGAGAGAGATATTTTTGCTTGTATTGAAAATGAAGCTATAATGCTTCGTTTTCAAAATATGAAACCTCGTCGTGGACAATTATAGCTTGTAATATTGTTTCCGTTATGAATTATGAATGAAAGTACTATGATTTCATTTTCAATATGTTTTTCCATCCTAAATTTTTATTTGGACTTTTACACTAAGACCCCTTGTGGTAAGATTCCTGGCTCCGCCACTGCCCACAACCAGTCAAATTGAAGGACTTTTGCACGAGTAGATTGCAGACATCTAAATAACCCGCAAATCTAATTGAAAGGGCCCATTGCCGACGATTTTCCAAAGCTCAATGGCAGGTTCATGAATAACCCTCCTCGAACTTAGAGCAATTCCACCCCTAAGAACTTTGTGCCAGCACCCAGCCCATTTATCCACTCAAGTGAACAGTAATAGACCCTAATAAACAGTAATAGGCCAAAGCATCTCCACCCCTAAAACTAAATAGCCTAGTCAATTTTATTAAAATATTATTAATTTTTATTATAAAATAATAATTTAATTTTTAATATCCCTTTTTCTTCCCACTTCTTCTTCTTCTTCTTCTTCTTCGCTCCGTACACCCACCAAAACTACTCACCACACCAACACTCCCCCAAAAATGGACCTCCTCCTCCTCCGCATGGGGTAGCGCAACCTCGTTGTCGTCTCCTCCCCGGAGCTCGCCATGGAGGTGCTCTACACCCAGGGAGTCGAATTCGGGTCGAGGGAGGCGTGGCGGTGGTCGCGGTGCTTTTTCTTCTGTCTTCTTTGATCTCCCTCCACCCCAAAATCAACCTCAGCCTCGAGGAGCTGTGCACCAAGAACCCGAAATCAACCTCAACCTCGAGGAGCTCTGCACCAAGATCTCTATGCGACGAGTTGATTGTGCGGGAGGTTGATAACCGACTGACGTCAGATGGCCCGGCATGTGGGTCTATCGTTTTTAGGACGGTCTCTTGCCTGGCTTGGGCTGGGTGCCGGTCAAAATGCTGGGCTGGAGTGGATAGCTTGGGTGCCAGGCTGGTTTTTTGGTTGGGTGCTGGCCTATCAGTTCCCCGGTGGAACTGTTCTTATGATTGGAGACCATCTAATCCCTTTATTGAACAAAGTTTTTATTTTCTCTAAATACTCAACCCTAATTTATTTCCTTTCCCCAGTCAATCTTACCCATTAACTCTAGAGCCCCCATTCCTTCTACCAGTGTTCTAAAAAAGGGCCTAGGCGCTAGGCGGGTTGGAACTGAGGCATTTTTGTGCAAAACGGCTGGAAAAATCGGGTTGGCTCTAGGCGGCCTAGATAGTGCTAGGCGGCTGGGCGGTTTTTTTTAATTATATATATATATATATATATATATATATATATTTATAACTTTATACCTTGAAATTTTGTTAATTTTATAGAATAGGTGTGTTGTGTGTCAACTTAAACTCCAGGATGCTAAAGATAAGTATCTTACATTACTATATTTCCTTATTTTCCTCCTATTTTCCTCCTATTTTCCATTTTATGTTGTTTTAAATTGTGAACTTGTTGTACATGTGTGATGATACTCCTCACTATGGTTATATGGCATATATGCTTAATGTGTTTTTAAATTTTGGACTTGTTGGATACTCTTTTTGCATTTTATCGTACAAGTTTTTTATAAATGTCAATATGCACTTATTTACAAGATATACAAGAAATTTACTTAAATCCGCCTAGGCGCCCGCCTAGACCCCGCCTAGACGCCTAGGCGCTTAGGCGATAGCCCGCCGCCCGACTAGCGCCTAGCGTTTTTTAGAACCTTGCCTTCTGCAGACATTACATATTGAATTCGTAAACTCAAGGGGTTAGTATATTAGAAAGCTAACAAAGATTTAGACATTCATTTCGAGTTTTATCTTCTGCGCATATATTTATTTGGTTTATCGACACTATTTTAGCGGTTGATATGAGTGCTGAAAATATGTTGCAGTCTCAAGTGGTATATGGGTTACATGGAGAGAAAAATTAGTCTGTCATCAATTGTGGTGGAATATCTTCTATATTTTTCTTTTTGAGTACATCAATATTTTTACACTAAGGAAAGGGGAAGTTCGACTAAGCCACACAATAGGCAGCCTAATTTGGTATCGAATTTGCTATCCACGAGATTCGAATATAAGACCTCTCACTTCCAAGTGAAGAGGAATATCATCAGACCGTAGTACTGAGTGGCGAAATACCTTCTATATTAAATTCGTCAATTTGATTTTCGATTCATTTTTTTTTTCTTTTCTAATAAATCTTGAAAATCTAGCCACTTAGTATATTACGGTATAGTGATATTTCTCTTCACTTGTAAGTGAATTCGATTTCTCACCAAAAACGAATTTGAACCACTAATTTATTTCACCAAAAACGAATTTGAACCACTAATTTATTGCGAGGCTAAGCCTAGTTCCTTATCTTTAGTGTAGATAGTTACATAAAAATGTTGAAAGTCCAAATTAAAAATAAAGGAAAACTAATGAAAAAGGCTTGAAAACTTTGAGTTTTAACGATAAGGACAAAATAAATGGTAAAGTGAATAGTACCAGGTTTGACTTTTTAGTGTAAAAATGTGATTTTTCGTTAAAGTGAACAGTACCATGGGCTTTTCGTTAAAACTTCTATTAAATAATATTTTACGAAATTGATGACGTGGAAAGTTGACTCCGGTTAGCTGCTATTGGAATTTGGAAGAGTGGGATCCCGTCTCGCACGTCACATTCCCAAAGTAAATTGAATTTTAAATCACAATCTGTGCCGCTAATCCGAGAATTAAAACGAGGCTTATTACCAATACCCTCTTAAACGACGTCGCCTCTCCTATCATACAAAAGCTCACCCAACTCAGTCCAAAGAGTAAAATGCTCACCCAACGCACAGGACAAAGGCATCCAAAAAACTCAGAGGAGAGAGATAAAGAGAGAGGAAGAAAAAAGAACTTCGAAAAAGCGAGAGAGAGAGAGAGAGAGAGAGTGAGTGAGGAGAGAGAGAGTGAGTGAAAAAGCTGAGGAGTGGGAGATCAAAAGGTGCAGGGAGAGAATCTAGGGTTTCGTTTCGTGGTACTGAACCGGTGATCCGACGTCGTAATGGCGTCTCCACAGTCGGAACTCTGCGGGAGGACGCCGAGTTCCGGCAGAGCTCTCTCAATAACTTCGGGCTCTAGGATTTTGCAGAGCCCTGGCCCCGTCAGTGATGAAACGATCTGGAAGCGCCTTAAAGAAGCCGGCTTTGACGAAGAATCGATTAAGCGGAGGGACAAGGCGGCGCTCATCACGTATATTGCGAAGCTTGAAGCCGAGGTTGTTTTCTCAACTCTGTACAATTTTGAATTTTGTGTTTTGAAATTTGAATTTTTGAATTTTTGAATTCTACTCTCTAATTCCAACCGTGGGTATTTTGTTTAGTTGAATTTTTTGGATATGGTTTGTGGGAGATGTGTTTTGGCCGAATGTAGGATTTGGAATTTAACAGAATTCAATTTTTTTTTTTTTTTTTAATTTTAAGTAAGGAATACAATTTGCCCAAATAGGAGGTTGAGTTCAATTTTTTTATATAGATGAATTTCTTGTTAGTTTCTCTGTTTGATTCGATTTGATTCTATGGCTGGTAGAGGTTGGAGATAGATAAATGAAACAGTAAAAAAAAAAACTTATATCCTTTCTAGTGAGTTTTGATTGGTCTCAGAAAATGAATATCGTAATAGAATGTGCTTGGACATGTTGTTATGTATACAATGAGTCCTGATAAGAAAACTATTCTATTTGATCCGAAGAAGAAATGACATAAGTCCGTGGCTTCTATCGATATCAATTTCTATCATTTTCTACTTGGACCACAGAAAACCATTATAATGAATGGATCAGATTTTTTTTCTTTCTAGGAAAGTATGTATTCAACATTGAGTCCTTTTTGTGGTATTACTTTTGGTGGTGGGGATATTCTTTAATTTTTTTTTTTGTTTTGTTTTTTTGAAGTGAGAAACTTGAATATGTTGTTCATATATTTTTGTGTGTGGTAGAAAATTTTCTTTTTGTTGTTCTGCTGACCAGTTTAGTTTAATTTAGATTTTCGACCACCAACACCACATGGGCCTTCTCATATTGGAAAGAAAGGAGTTGGCATCCAATTATGATCAAATTAACGGCTCTGCTGAGACAGCTGAACTTCTGCATAAGCGTGATCAAGCTGCACATTTATCTACTTTGGCTGATGCAAGGAAACGGGAGGAGTGCCTAAAAAAGACAGTAGGAGTCAAGGAAGAGTGTATAGCTAGTGTAAGCTTTCGACTGAGAATCTTTATTGTAACCATCTCCTTCATTTGCATGTGATGATAACATGTTCTTGCATGGAAATGTAGATTGAGAAGGCGATGCATGAGCTGCGTGCAGAATCTGCTGAAACAAAGGTTGCAGCTGACTGTAAATTGGCCGAAGCACGGAATATGGTGGAGGAGGCTCAGAAGAAATTCTCTGAGGCTGAGGGAAAGCTGCATGCAGCGGAATCTTTGCAAGCAGAAGCTTGTCGTTTTCACCATATTGCTGAAAGAAAGATGCAAGAAGTTGAAGCTCGTGAAGATGATCTTAGGAGGAACATTCTGGCCTTCAAGACGGAGTATGTGTTTAAGTTATTTTTAAAATAATGAACTTGTTCTCAGTCTTAGAATCTGTCAGCTTTACCATTACCTGTCAGATAAATACACTTCAGACAAATTCTCATTTGCGGGGCTTGAATGAGGGACAAGTGAGGAACAATGCATCAAGGGATGGATTCACTTAAATTGAATTATTAATTCAATAGTTGTATTAAATCTTGCCATTAAATGCATTGTCCCCCACCTATCCCTCGATGTGGGTCCTTTAGGTGAGTGCTGTTCAAGGCAGGCTAGCTCAATACACGATTTCTGTGTATTCTATGCATAACATCAGTAGAAATATTTTTTTGGGACTTTATTGATTTTGATTTTCTTTTGATTTTGTAGTTGTGAAACAAAAGAGAAAGAGATAAGCCTTGAGAGACAATCTTTAAGTGAAAGGCAGAAATCCTTGCAGCAAGAACAAGACAGATTACTTGATGCACAAGCTCTGCTTAACCAAAGGGAGGATTTCATATTTGGTCGATCTCAGGAACTAAATCGACTTGAAAAAGAGTTGGAAGACATAAAAGCAAATATTGAGAAGGAGCGTAGAGCCCTAAATGATGGGAAATTGAATCTGGATCTGACTGAGGCTTCCCTTATTAATAGAGAGGAGGTTCGCATTTTTAAATTCTTTTCCCAATCCGAATGTTATTTGTTTATTGAAATCTTCACTAATGTGATTCTGTTTCGAGTAATTGCAGGCTTTGACCAGAAGAGAAGCTCTATTGAACAAAAAAGAGCAAGAGATACTTGCTTTGCAGGAAAAACTTGTGAGCAAGGAATCTGTGAGTAATTTAATAGTCTATTTCCTGTTAAATTTGTTCTGATGTTGACTTAATATCTGTTAATTCCTTCTTAACCTCAGTCTTATATGGATGATCCAGGATGTGATTAAGAAAGCCATAGCAAGTCACGAAGCTGATTTGAGGAAAAAGAAATCTGAATTTGAAACAGAGCTGGGCATCAAGCGGAAGTCATTTGAAGATGAAATTGAGGCCAAGAGACGGGCTTGGGAGTTGAGGGAGGTGGATCTCAATCAACGGGATGAGCTACTGCGTGAAAGGGAGCATGAATTGGAAGTTCAATTGAGGGCATTGGTGGATAGGGAGAAAGAAGTGGCAGGCATGTCAAATCTTGTTGGCGAGAAAGAAATAACTTTAAGAGAGGCTGAGAAGGAGTTTGAGATGAATAGTGGTATTTTGCAAAGAGAAAAGGAAGAAATTATCAAAATGAAGCTAGAACTTCAAAGCTCCTTGGATTCACTTGAAGAAAAAAGGAAACAACTTGATTGTGCTAGGGAGAGGTTTGAGCTTTTGAAATCTGAAACAAGTGAGCTATCGGATCTTGAGATGAAGCTTAAAGAAGAAATAGATTTAGTCAGGGCTCAAAAGCTAGAGTTAATGGCGGAGGCAGATGAATTGGCTATAGAGAAAGCCAAGTTTGAATCTGAGTGGGAATTGATTGATGAAAAGAGAGAAGAACTGCGTAAGGAAGCGGAGCGTGTATCAGAGCAGAGGTTGGCGTTCTCAAAATTTATCAAGGATGAGCATGACAACCTGAGGCGAGAGAAGGATGAAATGCGAGATCAGCACAAACGGGATGTGGAATCACTTGTTAGTGAGCGGGAGGACTTCATGAGTAAGATGGTCCATGAGCGTACTGAGTGGTTCAGTAAGATGCAGAAGGAGCGTGCAGATTTCTTACTGGAAATTGAGATACGGAAGGGAGAGTTGGAGAACTGTATAGATAAAAAACATGAAGAGCTAGAATGTTCATTGAAGGAAAAGGAGATTGCCTTTGAGCAAGAAAAGAAAAATGAAGTTCAGAATATCAGCTTCCTTAAGGAAGAAGCAGCAAAAGAGAGAGAGCAGGTTTCTCTAGAAAGGAAAAAGCTTGAGTCTGAGAGAATAGAGATAAATTTGGATCGTGAGCGAAGGGATCGTGAATGGGCAGAGCTAAATAATTCAATTGAGGAACTGAGGGTTCAGAGGGAGAAACTAAAAGAACAGAGGGAATTATTGCACGCTGATAGAGAAGAGATTCTTGGTCATATCCAACACCTGAAGGAACTGGAACATTTGAAGGCTGCTTTAGATAGTGCATCTGTGGCTGAGATGCAACAATCTAATTTGGGGCCTCGCAGCCGGAAAACTTCTAGAAGATATTTGAAGCAGACAACTTCTGTACGAGACACCGATGTTAATTTGCATAATGAAGTAAATGCTGCCAACATTAGCAACCCATCCATGCTAAAGACAGGGTTGTCTCCTTCCAGTTCTGCTCGTTTCTCGTGGGTAAGACGTTGCACAGAATTGTTCTCTAAAAACTCTTCTGAGAAGCAACAATTGGAATTTGAAGAAAGCCATGAGATCTCTCGGGGAAAAACAAACTTGACGGTAACTGAACAGGTAGAAACATCAAGTAAATATGATGGGCATCGGTACATGGGAAATGGCAGTTCACCTGCATTTTCCAGCAAGAGACAGAGTGCTTTTGGTGGACCAAAGGTTATTGTTGAAGTTCCCTTTGTTGGTGACATTGCAAATGGAACAAAGGATTCTGAAATTAAGGAAGTTGATGGTGAAAGTTGTGGCCCTGTAGTCTCTGAACAAGTCTTCAAGGGAGGAAGAAAAAGAAGAGTGGACAAATCATCATCCAATGGCTGTTTTGATCCAGTACTTGAGCCTAGGCAAAATGTTAAGAAAAGGAGGCAACAGCAGGATGCCATTGTGAACTCCTCAGAACATGCCATTAGCCACTGGTATAACACTTAAACCCTTTACTGTCTTTTGCCAGTATCTCTGGTAAAAGTACCTTAATAATTCATCATTTCATCTACTTCAATTGTTTGAGAAAATTTAAACTGAGTCATATATGTATTTTGGCTTCAGTGTTGCATCAACTCAGGAAAAAGTGCTTGAGGATCAGCATGTATCAGTGCCATCTGATCAATTTCGTGAAGGTGCTGAAGAGGGTAGTGTTTTAATAGTAGATAAAGTCACAAAGATTACTGAAGTGATTTTTGAGGAGAGTGTAACTGGCACTCCTTCCAATGAAGACAAATTCGAGGCACAGATTTCTGTTGTGGAACCACACCATGTAAAGAATGGTGTCTTGCCCTGTGACACTAAGGCTCAGTAAAAGATACAAGAATTGAACTTGGGGGATGCTGGACAAGTTGTTGACCACTGCCAGGTATTATTTAATTATGCCTGCTCTGATGTTTTTCCTTGCGGATGTAAAGCATTAAATTCTGCTTCTTAATCATATAATGTCTTTGCATGGGATGCTTTGTGTGATAATTATGTTTGCATATATTGCAATTTGAAGTGTTTACGTTACTAGCATCAACAGAAAGGACATGGAATTGATTGTGTCAGTTAAGTTAACAATAAGCAGAATTTTGTTGGCCCCACTGATTTGAACGTTCTTGAAGGCCTCTACTAAAATCATGATTATGTGTTTCTTATTATTTTTTGAAGTTGTGCTTTTGATTGTTTGACATCAATAATTTTTTATTTGGATTATATCAATTAATCGTGTGTGCTTTTGTTGGCTGTGGGGTGATGTCAGTTGTTGAATAGGATTGATTTTAATGTCAGTATAAAACCGGATTTAGGTTTATAAAAAGGTATTTTGTTCTGGTAATGCTTTGGAGTTGCTTGATATCCAGATAACATTTTTTTCATTCTATGCGGTTATTATTGTTTCAGACATATTTGGATTCTTCAATGGTTCCTATAAATATGCTGTGAAAAGTATGCATAAATTATGGGATCTGATGGAGTGTGCGGATATCTCTCAGAAGACTATCTTACTGGAAGGAATAGTTAGTTTTAATTTCTCTGTGATTGTCATTCCAGACCCCATTTCCCAAATAAAAAGTTAGAGTTTGTTGGTTACCTGTATTATGTTAAGGCACAAAATCTCTGTATTAAAGTGTAGTAATTTTGTACTGCTGCTTCTGTACTCTTTATATTCTTGCGGTAATGGCTTTGAAACTAATGAATGCGTTGATATGCAGATTCAAGAGGAAGATATAACGAAAAAGAATTTGCAGTCCGAGTGAGATGATAATGGAAAAGTGTGTACAGAAGCTTATGAAGGGACAAATCAGAAAGCTTACATAGTAAAAAAGAGTAGTGGTAGAACTTTGGTTGTTGATAGTGTACTTTAGTTTGTTTCCTGGATGGTGAAATAGATGCAAACAGCGTACTTTTCGTGGTTATCGCTTTTTGAATTTCATTAAGGTGCGTGTAAGTAATGCAAAGTCGTTCTTGCTGATTAGATCTAGTTTGGAGTGGGACAATTTGTGAATGTTTGGTTCGTCCGGTATGATATTCGTTTCCCTTTTGTTTTCCTTTTGGAGTTGGTGCTTAAGGGGAAACGTGGAGTTTAGTGTGGCATGGCATTTGTAAGATATAGGACCTTATTTTGTTTGATGATCAAGGGATTTGTCTGGTTGTTGCTGCTACACTTCGACAGGGCAACTATATTTTAAGTTGCAGTACCATTTGTAAACAGTATGTGATTTGCCAAGCGTTAATTAATCTTAGTTGAGTAAGTTAATTATCGTTACCGCTAATTATGCCGATTATTTGTATTTAATTACTTGGTTTATGACTAGGGTTTAGTTTTGAAGTTCATTTTATGGTCTGGATAAGGACGGAATTATTCACAAACTTATTTTTATTTTCTATATTTTTTTTTAATTTTCGATCGTTTTTTATTGAATGATTGAAAAGGATAAGAGGATGCAAATTGACAAGGCGACTATGCTTTAGAGATGGAGTTAACCAACGTAGACGTTTCATTAAACGTGAAAAATGGCTTACAACGCCCATCAACCATTTTGGACCCTCTTTCCATTTACCCATTATTCTTATTGAATTTAGGGTTCTTTAGATTTTGGCTCTTATTATTTTTAGAATTTAGGGCTATGTCATAGTTATCTAGTTTAGTTTACTCGTGTGATGAGAGGGAGAGAGAGGGAGAGATGTAAAGTTGTTCTTGAGGGTTTAACTAATTTGTATAATAACTATTTATAATGATTGTTTTGGTCGAAGAGCCGTTTATATTGATTTGAAACGAACTTATAACGTTTTATTTACAAGTGGTGAAGAATTTTGCTAAATTATAGTGCTAGTGACTGAATCATGAGTATGAGTTGGTGGAACAATTTATCAGCTTATTTTGATTATTTATATTATGACTTGTTTACTAATACGTAATTAGAATGAGATGTGAAGTGCTAGTGACTGAATTATGGGTATGAGTTGGTGGAGCAATTTATCAGCTTATTTAGATTATGACCCGTTTGCCAATACGTAATTAGAATAAGATGAATTAAATTGAGGATGAGTTGTAATTCGAACGAGTCAAAATTGGTTTCTTATTAAAGTTGTTTACTAAAGTGTTCTGGATTCGGAAAATGAATCGTAATTAATTTCATATAAGTTTTTACTAATCTACTTGAATCGGAACTGAAACTAATATGCTTACTAAAATACTCGCCCTAAATTAACTATTTTATTTACTATTAATATAAAAAAAACAAATACACTTTTCTACCAATATTAAAAATACTGCAATGTACATTAAAACCCTTTTTCAGAATTTTAATTATTCCAATATTTTTATTTTAAAAGAACTTTCATTCTTATTATTTTATTTTATATATTTAAGAGTAAAAAACTCATAAAAAAGAATTTTAAATGTTACTTTTAGGGAAAACATAAAGCGGTGAACGCCTCAGTCTACTCTCCACCCATTTCTTCAAATTTATTTTTCATGGGCTGCTCCACCTCAAATTGATTTTCCTCACCACCCCAAGCATCCCTCTCTCTAAGAAAATGCAAAGCATTGAGAAATAACACTTATAAGAGATAAAACTTTTAATCCGAAAAATATTAAGGATAGATAAAATTTTATAAATAAGTTTATAATAGTTTATGAATTTGTAACAGAAATTGGATGGAATGTACTTAATTGACCATCGAAAATAAACAAGAAGATCAAATTGGAATACAAATACTAAAATTGGTCAAACTAGCATGAATGCCCGCGCTTTGCTGCGGGTTTTCAAACTATAATCGACAACCTACATGAATAATATCCACACAAAAAATTAATTGAAATTGATGTAACAATACAATTGCATTATTAAATGTGAGCACAAACAATCCCAGAAAAGAAACTAACATAGAATCAATTCAAGTATATTAGGAGCACGTTTGCACTCAACAGAGGGGAACCAGTCGAACGGAAATCCGTAGATCTTCTAACTTTATTGTTTGGCCTAAAGAGAATTTGTAAGCAATAACCCTAAAAGCTGTCAAACAAAAAATAAGACAAAATTCACAAATTATCAAAATAAAATTCAGCAACAAATTGCAAATAAAAAGCAGAGAGTTCATAAACAATCAAAATTAAAAGCAGGAAAGAGTGAGAGTTGTGTACCAGGCCGATGTCTGACTTGTCATGGAGAGCTTCAATCACTGATTCTGGCAACTCGGCTGAAAGAGCTTTGAGAGAAAAATAGGCATTATCGCAACTATCTTGAGAAGTGAATTTCACATCCACAATTGAAATTTCAAAACCCACCACAGAAGCAGCATATGAAAACAACAAAAAAGATTTTAGTCAAAGTTATTTTCTGATCATTAGTAATTTAGTATCCTAACCAAAGCAATTTTCAACTTCAACATTCAAAACGAAAACGTGAGTTTATATTAATCACTCAAAGTAATGTTTACATTTTGTACCACTAAAGCACTACTAATTAACCTTTTCAAGGTCCTTATTAACACTTGAAAACTCTTTGACACATAAAACTGAAAAGTGCAAATAAGTAAATTGCTTCAAAAAATATATCAGGATGATGTTACCTTCCCAATCACAACCCATTTGCATCTTGCCAAAACTATCGGACTCGTACTTCAAATTTTCGACATTGTATTGCCAGGAGGACCCAATTGGCCTGATTAAAAAGTGCTTCTTTCCCAAAACCTTTCAACTGTTCAGAGTCCAAATTCCAGAAAACAAATGCTAATCAATAGCCAATTAATATTGGGTAATCATTGAAATTAAAGTCCAGAATTTACTAATGTCAAATTTACAGCCAAAGGAGCAATCAATTTACTGAACTCCAAAGGGAAATCTTCACATAAAAGTATCTAATTTCACAAAATAAATGAAACCATATCAAATGTCTTGATATAAACTACGAACTCGAAAGTTTAAGCAAAACCCACTCTCAACAATGATGTAAATAAAGAACTTATTCATTCATAATTTGAAATAATTTGAAATAATTCAAAATTGCAAGCAAGAAAACGCTCCAATTCAAAAAAGCTCTGCAAGGTCATGAAATTGCCCATGAATATCGCCACAAATTGTCACTGACCTTTGTACAGACATGCAAATAAATAATAATAAGTGTCTACCCATATAATTTGAAAGATCTACACCAGTGCTACCAGTTCAAAATGAAGGACAATAGTAATGCTTTTTTCCCATACAAAATGCAATAACAGTGAAATATGTAATGTAATATAAAGAAACCAAAATTTCCACCTGAACATTGCTTTCTCCCATTAGAATTTCCTTTGCTTTCTCGCATAATATTCTCACCTACAATGAAGCAATGAAGAAACAATTATGTACAGATAGACGATTCTGATACTAAAAGATAGAAGATAACCTTTTTTTTTAAATAGAAAACATAATATAACTTAAAAGGTGCTTAAACATCATCACGTAGCAACAACATTCTGTTGAGCAGCACCTGGGTTTTAAGAAACGGAAAACGAAATCGGATAAAGTAATGACAACGAACTTGAATAATGGGTTTCTACCATGCCTTTGCGAACTGTCCTTAGTTGAGCAACATATTCAGATATTTTCTTGATTGCTTCCACTTACAAAGGTAAAAGCAGAACATCAAAAATCATACCGCAAGTGTCCCTGTAGAACCTTTCTAACTGAGGAAAAATAAAGGAAGATATCAAGGCTGACCTGCTAAGCCAAAAACTCAGTTTCAACAAAATCTGTTAACTGCACATCTTTGTTCTTCTCAGCAAGCTGTTAGTCGTAAATTCGAGGATGAACATAGTATAGTAAGATTGTTAATTCATAACATGAACCAATCGATGTTAATGGTACAAAATATAATCAACTAAACCTAATCATCTTATATTAAGAAGACATCATACAATAACAATGAATGTCTTACACTGTGCAAGTGGAGCAGCTTTCATTTGCCAATTTCTCAAGCGATAATGCAAACTCCATTGCTGAATAAAAAAATTCAGACTGAGAAGACATCAAATCCAATGCAAAGAGCAGATAAAATTGAACCCAAAAGGCAGAAGCCTTCTCTAACAATAGATACATATAAACAGTCGCTTGGGATATAGATATGGGTGTACCTGGAAGAATAGAGACCCACTGAGAATGTCTAAGACTGTGCAAGTGGAGCAGCTTTCATTTGCCAATTTCTCAAGCGATAATACAACCTTCATTGCTGAATAAAAAAATTAAATATTTCCAATTTGGTGGCTAAGAAACCAAAAAAAGTACTGAACTTTTTTCCCTTAAGAAAATACACACAAAAATTCCACCAGAATTGCAATTCCCACAAATCCAACAGCAAATCAAGAAACCCCATGGCCCCATTTTCCTTCCCAAATTTTCCAGGTAACCAAACAGACCCCAACTCAACCTAACTCCAAATCACTCAACAATGGGAGGAGAACACATTTATATAACTTGTAATTAGAATTTGGGTTGGAGAGAGTTACCAGCAGTGTCACATAGGCCTAAGTTCATAGTGGTGCCTTCAACCACAACATTTGCACTGAATTTATCAAACACAGTTGGTATATGGTCCTGATGACCTCGATTAAGAATGGCAAACGCGTTCCCCTTAAACCTACCCCCAAAAGGCACAGTCTACCCCCATACTCCTCCCTTACTTTTTCTCCCTAAATCCATACCTCCCTCCCGGAGAATCCTCTCCCCTACCCCATGCTTTCCCCCATCTCTCTCTGCAATAGACAGAAAGGTCATAAATTATCAAGAATTAATAAAGAGATAACCCATTAATGTACAACCACCTTAGAACTGGAGCAATTTCCTCCGATTTTAGCCAACTAATGCCGCTTAACCAAATCTACACTGAGCTCACAATAATTTATCCTTATAAATTGACAGTCTTCAAAGTACGTTATAATTAGTTTTCTTGAATTTAAGCGAACACAACCAACTTAATCAAATTTACAGTGAGCAAACACAACCAAATCTAAAAATTCAAACTTGCAAAAAACCCATTTCCAAATCCAAACTTACAGTTCTAAACAAAAATTAAATTTGACAGAAAACTCATAAATCATCAAGAACACAATAAGAAAACAGAGACCCAGTTAGTCTAATCACCTTAGAATTGCAGGTATTCCCCCTAAGTTTAACCAACAACCAACCAAATCCAAATATCGAAATTTGCACAGAAACCCCATTTTCCAAATCCGAATTTACAGTTCTAAACACAGAATTTTTTTTTTTACAGAAAAACCATAGATCGGCAAGAATTCAACAAAGAAAAGAGAGACCCAGTTAATATTATCACCTTAGAATTGGAGCCATTGCTCTTTGGCCATCCAAACCCGAATCCTCCACCGCCATTGCTCGACAACAAATCATAAATCTCCTCATGGTAAATCTCCAAAACAGTGACCTGCACAAACGACCCAACCGCCGTGCCACCATCGTCTTCTCTGTCCCCAAGAATATCTTTCAGCGACCTGTTACAGAAATGGAGGGAAGGTTTGTGTGGTTTTGGGAAGCAAGAGCCGATGCTATTGCAGAGGTGGGCTCAGTTTTGGAGTTCTGGCTGCTAGGGTTTGAGAAAGGGGAAAATGAAGGCCAAATGGGTGTGTTTCTGTCTCTCTCTCCCATCACTCTCAATCTCTCAATCAGCGACACCAACCCTTGATTTGAGGAGAAAAAATCAACCCTAACCCCACCTTTTTGGCAGCCTCACTCCTCTCTCTCCCTTCCCCTCCCCGCCATCCCACGCCTCTCTCCCTGAAATCACCCCACAAATCCGTGAGTTCTGTCTGAAGCACAGCCACACACAATGGTAGAAATGTAAATAATGCAAAATCGAGGGCCCATTTTAGAATAGACTGGCAAAACCGTAAATATATCAAAATCTGGTCAGAGTCAAAATTACCCTCCCAACTTTTGATAATTACCCTCCTAACCAACGCCATTTGACTGGTATTGTTGTAAATAGCGTGAAATCAAGTGGCAACCAATTGACTGTAGCTAAGTCCTTCCTCAATTTTAGAATAGATAATAACTAAGAGCTCGTTTGGATGTGCTTCTAAAATAACTGAAAGCGCTTTTAGAGAAAATGTTTTTTGGTTCCAAAAGCACTTAAAGTACTTTCTGCAAGAAGCACCAATAATGTGCTTATTCCAGGAAGCACTTTAAGTGTTTTTTTTAAGGATTTACTTGCATCTTTACCAAAGATTGGTTTTAAAAACATTTTCACTAAAAACGTTTTTAGTCATTTTAAAAGCACATCAAACATGCTCACAGAGATTAGTTCACATTTAAACCAACTAATAATCAAGTTATTTGACCATACCTAATAATTGCTGACTCACAAAATTAGATTTATATCACGTTTTCTATTGGGGTGTGCTATCCACACACTCCTTTTTACTTCATACACATATTTTTAATTTACAGCCGTCAGATCGAGTGAATTAAAGAAGATTAAAGGGCAAAAATTAACAAATAGGGTGTGAGAAGTAAAATACGGTATGTAAATAGCATACCCCTTTCTATTAAGGAAAAACCTCACACTCAGACTCAGCACACAAAGACCCTCGTTCTGCTCTCTCTCTAGTATATTATATTTATGGGTGGGCACGGTTTGGTTCGGTGCGGTTTTGAGTGAAACCAAAACCGAAACCAAAATTTTTTGCGGTTTGGTTCGGTGCGGTTTTGAAGCTAAAACCGAAATGAAACCAAACCGTTTGGTTCAGTTCGGTGCGGTTTCAAACGGTTTTGGTTTGGTTTTTAAGAAAAAATGTACAATTTTCAATTTAACATATTAATAAGCATTGCTCAGTAACAATAGGAAAAAGACATTTGTTATGTAAACAATTAGCATGTTGCATGCAATTGTGATGTTAAAATATGTTTGTGCAACAAAAGGAAGTCTCGTACAAGGTATAACATAAAACAAGTTGAATACTTTCAATTCATTAAACGTGAGCGAAACTTTCATATTAGAATATGTGATATCATGCTTCAAATGAGTGGACTTCATTAGATCATTGTTCGACTCTTGATAACAAGATTAGTCCACCCTTGTATTGTACATATATGTGTGTGTGATGGTATAAAATAACAAAGGTCCTTTGAGTTAATGAACGAAAGAAAGTGATGAATGATGATATTCTAGTGTGGTTGAGTCTATACTAAGTGTATGGATTCTAACAAACAACCAATTAAAACATGAAATCTAATATGGACATTTAATTACATGTTTATTAATAATTGCGGCGTGGTTTGGTTTCGGTGCGGTTTTCAAAAGCCAAAACCGAAACCAAACCGTTTTCTATGTTGCGGTTCGGTTTCAAAACCGAAACCGTTTCAAAACCGCAAAACCAAACCGTTCGGTGCGGTTCGATTTGATTCTTGTTTTGGTTTCGGTTTTCGGTTTTAAGTGCCCACCCCTGATTATATTCACATCTACAGAGACGGAGGAGAGAGATAGAGAGAGAAAAGGAAGAGAGAGAGAGGGAGGGTTCTAGTGTTTGTTCTGAGAGAGTTGAGAGAGAGAGATGGAGAGCAGCGCCGTCCTTGGAGGTCTTCAGCTAAATTACCTTCTTTGCCCCTCCCGCAATCCTTCTTCCTCTCTTCCCATCCGCCCCTTCTCCTTCACCTCCCATTCCTCTCCTCTCTCCCTCAAGGTACGCTCCTTCATCCTCCACTTTTTAATCTCAAATATATATACATCCATATTGTTTTTATTTGAATTTTGATTTCGTTTTCGAATTGGGTCTTGCTCACTGTTTGTTTTGCAGCTCCAGAAGCAGCTTCCTTTGACTTCTCATGGAGCTTCCGCCGCCTCCTCTCCCATTCGCCCATATGCCACATTGTCCGATACATTCGTGTAAAGCCGCTTCCTTCCCATTTGGGTTTCCTTTGAATTTTGATATTGTTGTGGAAATGGTGAATTTGATTGATTTTTAACTCATTGTTTGCTTTGATTATGTTGTTGTATTCTTCTCAAAAAAATTATGTTGTTGTATTCTTCTCAAAAAAATTATGTTGTTGTATCAAACTTGACATTAGTTAATCCCTGCTTTCAGATTTGATTTGATCCTTTTACGTAGTTTTGATTTAGTTAATGTGTTCTGTTTTACTCAGTTTTGATTTCGTTGTCCAATTCGTTTTTCGGGTTTATGTGATTTGATTTGCTATGTTTACATGTTATTGTTGGGCTCAGCAGTGAAACAAGCGAATTAGCTGACATCGAATGGGACAACCTTGGCTTTGCATTTCTTTCTACCGACTACATGTACGTCATGAAATGTGCTCAAGGCGGAAGCTTTTCTAAAGGTGAATTACAGCGTTTTGGGAACATTGAATTGAGCCCCTCAGCCGGAGTCTTGAATTATGGGCAGGTTAAATACTTAAAACTTTGCACCCTAATGCTATTTTTATTTAATATAAAGTTTTGTATTTTTGGATTCTTACTTTCATAGTAAATTATGGGTGCAAAACTTTGACGGGAGTATTGGAGTTTATACAAGTCCATTGATGTGCCTACTATTATACGAGATCTGTGTGCGATGTCTAAACATTATTTGTTTGTTTTTTCTGATTTGGAGCATATATGATTATGTATACATTCTCAGTCTAATCATGTACCGATGTGGCGATCCAGCATTTCCTCATGAAGTTTTTATTTGTTTATGACAGGGTTTATAACCCTAGGTTGTAGAAATTCCATGTAGCATTTATGTTTTAGGGTTTCACTTTCTTATTTGGATGTTAGCCCAAAGTTCAAGAGTTAAACCCTAACACCTAAGTCCTAAATATGCACATTTTTAGTTTGTTCACTGTTTGAACTGCGCCATATCTTGTACTGGACACAATTGAACATAAAATTATTGTATGATATATTCCTTTTTACTGATATGTTTCCATGTTGGGAAAAATCATGGGTTCAATCTGGCCTATGGTGTGATTTTTCCTTTTTATTTTTATTTTTGATGCTTTGCATATAGTGTTGGATGAGCTATTAAAGTGACTTAAACATAGCTTGCGTGCTGTACAACAGACTTCGAACAAGTATCATATCCTGCGCCAGTTTAGATGTTCTCTTAATTATTTTGGTGTTTGAGATATATAGGAGTCTGAAACTCAAGGTATCAAGTTTAAATCTTAAGTCATTACCAAGAACATGCTGAGCCTTGTAGTGCAGGCTTGTAACCAAGCAGGGCATTAAAGTGATTGGTTTCATATATGGAGGATAAGTCAAGGGGGTGAGAGATTCATTGTGATCTCATGTTGAGGGCACACCCACCCCAAATAGGTGGTGATCCCAGAAACTTGAGGAATAAAGTTAAACTGAAAGAAAAGTTAGGGAAATAATATAATTTAATTAAGTAGTCGGACTACTTGAATATTGACTAATCTCACTTTAATCTTTCTTTTGTTAATCTCTTTAGGGACTTTTTGAAGGTTTGAAAGCCTACAGGAAAGAAGATGGTACAATACTCTTGTTTCGTCCAGAGGAAAATGCGTTGCGGATGAGGTTGGGTGCAGAGCGGATGTGTATGCCATCGCCAACTGTAGAACAGTTTGTCAAAGCTGTAAAGGCTACTGTTTTAGCAAATAAACGTTGGGTAATACGAACACTCCTGTAGTAAGAAATTATCATTTTGAATGTTAGTATATGTAATGTTGTTAATGAGTTGTCAATCTCTCGTTTCAGGTTCCCCCTCCAGGCAAAGGTTCCCTATATATCAGGCCATTGTTAATGGGGAGTGGTGCTGTTCTTGGTCTTGCACCTGCTCCTGAGTACACATTTCTTATTTATGTTTCACCTGTTGGAAACTATTTTAAGGTTTGTTGTTGTACTTGCATATTGCTACAAAGTGGAAAATACCATGTCACTGCCCTTGGTTTTCAGGAATTTTATTCAAATTGATTTTGTTATACCAAGTTTAATAATGTCGTTCTATTTCACACAAGTTTTGTGTGATTTGCTAACTAACGATTTATTTCAATTTAAAGCAAATTGATTTTGGTATACCAAGTTTAATAAGGCTTTGTTGTTGTAAAGCAAACTCAATATTGCTCATTGATTGTACAATATGATATAGTCATGATTGGTACAAGCGTTTTGAAGTCTTTTTAGTGAGTTGTGGTCATGAATACTGCAAGTTACATTTTAAGGTTTTATCGTAGTGTTTGGTGCTTGAATGTATGATTCAATTAATTATAGGGCAACACTTCTTTCTTTTTTCATTGGGTATGCGGTTTTTTCTCATTACTTTTAGCTTCAATGTTCTTGTCTTATTCCATTGTTTTAATGTAAATGGCAGTTGTTTTTATTTGGTTTTACCCTATTGTAATCTTTTTGTTCTCTAATTCTTTGCTAGTTTTGTTGCATTTCTACCTACAATCATTCAGTGTCTTATATCTATATATCTGGTGGCAGGAAGGCGTTGCACCAATAAATTTGATTGTCGAACATGAATTGCATCGTGCAACTCCCGGTGGTACTGGAGGGGTCAAGACTATAGGGAATTATGCTGCAGTAAGCTAGTGGTTCTCTTATTCTTTAGTTCTTAATTACCTGAATCTTGGCCAAATTCATCTTTGCAAATTGTTAATTGTCTGCTTCTACAACTATGGTCTGGCTCAATTTTCTTGGTGTGAGGTTATAAATACCTGTGACCGTAATGTTTCCTTCTGCATACGGTTTTTTCTTCTTTAGTGCTTCAAGAACTAAAAGCAACAACCCTTTTACTTTCATAGATGTTAATTGCAAAGTGATCACTTACCCTTTTATTCTCTCTTTAAATATGAGGCTCCGGCTGTGTCCATCAATGAAAATCAAATATTTATTCTTTAATGATTAAGTCCATGTCTGAATAAAGACTCATTTCAACCATTTTCCTGTGGTTAAGTAGTGCTTCTAAATGTTTATCATTTTACTTTGTTAAACTTAAAAGTTAAAACTATAGCATGTAGCTGCTGACCTGTTAAACTTCAAATGTTAAATCGTTCATCTGTAGGTTTTGAAGGCACAGTCTGCCGCAAAAGCAAAAGGCTATTCTGATGTTTTATACCTCGACTGTGTTCACAAAAGATATCTAGAGGAGGTTTCCTCGTGCAATATTTTTGTTGTCAAGGTAACGTGACTGGAATTTAGTGGTTGCATGTCTTATTTTATTTGTTGATATTATTATTTACAAAATATATTTCTATTGATTGGTGGCTGCCTAGATGTTTGCCTACTCAATGTGCCATGTTTTCATTGTGTTTGTGAGTTCACAAAATGGCGTGCTGAATAAAACCATCCACCTGCAGTTGCTGCAATCTGGATCCTCATGCCACCACTTGTACAAATGCAGCAGTATCCAAGCCAGAACTTTTTCTTTTAAGAACCTAACCAAATATAGATATCACTTGGCATGTCTGATAACCTTAAGCATTACAATGGATACTGTAGCATTGCATCATTGCTGTGTCTCATAAAATCGAAGAAGAAATTTTTACCCCCTTTAGGTTCTGGGACAAATTCTAGTGTAATTTTGCTCGGTACTTGAACAGCAGCATTGTTTCTTGAATTTAAAATTTTAAACACAGCCCTTTCCAAGATTAGCCTACTGGCGTCTAATATGATTATTAATGATTTTGCTTATTTGGAGATGGTCTGTTGTCTGCTCTCCCATACGCAAGTATATTATTTTCGTGGAACTTAACGTTTGTTGCAACAAAGACCCCTGCATCTGGCATGTCATTTGTACTTTCATTAAGCATATATGTCTTATGTTATCGTTTGAGGTGGCTGCAGCTAATTTGTCCATGTTTATTGTTTTCCTAGGATAATGTTATCTCTACTCCAGCAATAAAAGGGACAATCTTACCTGGCATTACTCGAAAGAGTATAATTGATGTTGCTCGTAGTGAAGGATTCCAGGTACGTATAGGGTACTTATCAATCAGTATGATAGTACATATATGATCGGGGAGTTGGGGATGGGGAAGACATTTATTATTGGCCTTTTATTTTTGGTGTTTAGATAGTTCAAGGCATACGCTACTAGTTATAGAGATAAAATAATAGCTTGATGTTTTCTTCAGTAACTTCATTGCTGAATTCCATCTTATAATGTGCAGGTTGAGGAGCGCCAAGTGGCAGTGGAGGATTTACTTGATGCTGATGAAGTCTTTTGTACCGGAACAGCTGTGGTTGTATCACCTGTTGGCAGCATAACGTATCTTGGAAAAAGGTAAGTTTTGTTTGTCTAGTAAAAGTTTCAGAGAAAGAAAACAATTTTTCTTTTTCTTTGTTGGCCTGCAAAGCAAGTTTTTCTTTGTCCATCAACAAAACGATAAAAACGAGTCTTGACATTTTGAAATGTTTCCTCAAAATGGGAAGCGGAGATTTCTTCTTCAGCCTTTTCTTGTTTGCTGGTGAAGAAATTAACGTAATCTTTGATTATGTCATCCCCTTATAAGTGGAAAATTGCCCCTTTAAATTTTATTATTTATAGGAAACTTGGGCTAAAGTAGATTCCTTGCAAAATATGTTTCAGTAACACTCCTGCTTATGAAAATAGAAAATTGGGTTTAGGTGGGAGCATCCATACCACATTCAAAGAAACATAAGTCACCTTTTTCTTGTGCAGGGTTTGTTATGGAGGTGGTTTCGGAGTCGTGTCGGAAAAGCTCTACTCTGTGCTTACCAGATTACAGATGGGTCTTTCAGAGGACAAGAAGGATTGGACTGTTGAGCTAAGGTAAAGCATACTGAAGTGGAAATTCCACTCAGCAATCTCGCTGTAGGTGCTGCAAACTACGTTCAATCCTGGTTATATCTTGCTTAGTTGTGTCGTTTTCTTATTTCCCGAGTCTGTAGATACTAGATAGTAGGTTCTTGTGCTGGTATTTGGCATTTTCGTTAGAATTTCTTTTGCGTGCGTCACTGGCCTCGAAAGATAATAAACTGCCGCATTATGGTAAGTCTAGATTTCTTCGTGGAAATTACTTCAATTACTATCTTTCATTAAGTTAATCTTATATTTCCGCTTTTCATTTTTCCAACTTTGGGAGTTAAAATTACTTCCAGTCATGATGGGTGCCACCTGAGGCACCAACGCTTCTGCTGTAGAGGTGTCCCATGATGGTGCTTCTAAGCGCAAGGCATTGGCGGCACCTTGGAAGGGGAAGGGGGATGGTTGTCCTAGTGAATCCAAACTGGATCCTAATTCTTTTCTGTGTTGACGTTGGTCTTTTTTCAGGACACGTTGAATGTCTAAGATTGGACTTAACAACTCTCTAGATATAATTTAAGTTGACAGAGCCCTAACATTTTGCAGCCGCCGGACACCTTGCTCTAGCTTGGGGCCTGTGGCAGCCCCTTTCCTACTCTTTCTCCCTCCAGTCTCTTCCTCCCCCTCACTCATGTGGCTCGTCTCTCATACCTTAACCCCTCCACACCTCACCTCCCTGCCTCCTCCCTTCTCCATGGCTGCGCCCGAGGCCCTCTAATCGAAACCTGCGTCTGCCTGTTCCCATTCTCTTTTCCACCATTTTGCCAACAACCCTTTAAGTTCGACGGAGTAATCTTCTCAAACGCGGGTTGTGCCTTAGAATTGGACTAGATCCATGGTTGTGGTTCAGATTTGCGGTTGTGGTTGGTCGGATCTACGTCTTATGACCCAATTTCCATGGTGTTTGAGTGCTAATCAGCCAACCCGTGCCGCATAGCGGGGCTGTGTCGCTCCGGCCACCTATTGTGGCCTCGTTGTTACAACGGCGATTTGATATGGCCTCGCTTTTAGCGGCGGTGTTATGTGTGCATCTGGTGATAGATTTGTCGCATTTATTGTCTGTGTGGCAAATTTATATTGTTTGCACTTAGTTTTTGTGGTAGCCAGTAGAGTTGAACTTATTTGCTAGAAATTGGTCACTGGAAAATATGTATTTGTTCGATTCCTATTAATAAAATCACTCTATTGTTGCTTGTCAAAAATAAAAACGAAACTTAACTCTCTTAATCCCCACAAAATGGTAGGATTGTGAGGGGTAAGTTACTTTCATGACCTATTCATCTTTTGCCTTTAAGTTACACAAGATTTGGAAGTTTCGTCCATTTCTTTATAAACATTCATTGAATGCAAAGAGTAACCCAATCCAATTCTAGACACAAATGCGGCACATTCTAATAAGTTATACCTCATGACTGAGCTCATGGTGTGCACAACGAAATGAGTTGAGTCCAACAAAAGCCGTATCTCTACAATCCTTCTTTTCCTCCAATATATTCTAAGACAAGTTAAATTCTTCTTTCAATGAGCATTTTTCGATGTTTAGATTCGTTCTCTGCTTTCATCTCCGTTTTCTTGTCTTTCTCGTCATTTGTCTAAGTTGTGATTGTGATCGTCTAAAAAGATAACGTCCTTCTAACTATCAATAGAAATCTCAGAAGATATTATTTGTGTATTTTCATGTGCCCCCATTCAATCAAAGCCAATTCTCAGGAGTGTCCACAATTAATACTTTAACGTGTTCCGTCATGCTATGCATTATAAGAACAAATGTAGCTAGCGCCTTTTCCTTGACTTTGGATCTTAGCATCCTAGATTTGGAGTTTCCTTAAGGTTGGTAAATCAAAATGTGCCACCCTAGCCCATTGAGCGCTCTACCTCAAGCTATTCATATCATACGCTCTATTGACGTTGCATCATAAGATGGCTCTTAATATCTAAAGTTAAGGTTAAACCAAGGATTATGCAAAATTATTGCATGCGACAGTAACACCATGTGACATGCCAAGATAAAAAACGTAGCGTAAATGAGTTTCCTCATGATCATTGACCATCCTTCTTCCTAAAGTACTAGGAAGTGATTTTTTCCATGTATATTCACCTTCTCCACCTCTTTTTAATTCTGGCTTTTAATATTCTTTTAATATGTTCGATCCAATGACTAAAAAAAAAGAACGTGGACGATGTTAAAAAGGATTTTCATAAATCAGTCCCGTTACAGGGGGAATGCAACTCAATTACTCAAAACCATGGCTTCTGCAAAATTTGTTATTTTGGAAAACACCATATATTGGAGTCCTTTTCAACTCCTGCAATCTGCTGTATTTGTCGTTTTTGCACGAGTCAAATTGCTTTCTAGTTTCCACTGTATGAAGATTTTAGCGTCCCCAGCCTAAACACAATCTCCGGGTTATCAACATGCAAAAGCTAAAACACTAACCTTCAAAAGTAAATGCTAAAATATATGTAAAGTTTATCTGCATCTTTGTCTTATCTATTTTTTCAATGCCTCTGCACCCTCTTTTCCTCCTTCCCGAAAGTACAAGGATGAAACCGCGTTGCTGCCTTCGTTTTTTAATGGAAAGTAAAGCAAAGCAAAGTTGAGCAGACCAATGATTTTCATAAGAGAAAGGTTCAATTGCTTTCTTCTTAGAAAGTTTTTTGTTGCAGTCAATTATGGGAATGCTTCCCTCCTCCGATCCCCTTTGTCACAACACTCACAAAGCATTCGAGATCTGTCGCTGTCCGGCGTTGTCGTCATTACAGAAATTATGATTGCACAGATTTTTTTCTCAGAATTTCTTCTATTTTTACTGTTCAAGTTTGTATTTAGAAGATGCTATTTATAAGTAGACTGCAACAAAGTCGGCGTCATGCGTTGGAAATTTTCACAAAACACAAAGAGGGAACTACTTTTGAATTTTTTTGTTTTAATACAAAGTGGATAGTAAATACTCTTAACCACTTGAGCTACAAGTCTTCTGCACTGTCTTTTTTTTTTTTTTAATTTTTTTTTAATTTATAATTATAAGCAAACTTTCGGATATAATTAACTAGGGATGCTGTCCCTAAAAATATACAGTTCCCAAGCTAAGTAACAGTGTAACGCATATCATAAAATCATATGTAATAGTTAAACTGTAGTTTTCGTGCTTCATAAAAGTTTAAATCTGTTTCTAACCCCTTGTGCGGATCAGTATTCATCCTTCTTTTGAAGTGATAAAATCCTTGCATGTATAGAAAGTTCAACTTCTAGAAGTCCATTTTCTAGATTAACTTTCCATGCATGTGTAATTTGCAGGGTCAAGGTGTGATCAGTGCTGTCTAAGACTGTCGGTCTTCAGAATCCAAAGTTTTCTAGATACTTCATCCAACTACCAAATTGAGGATTTGCAGGTTAATTTTTAGATAGTCATATCTTCTTCCACTTCTATTCTTGGTTTATTTACAATATGGTTTAATTATATGAAAAAAAAAGAATAATACTTTGGTTTAGAGGCATGAAAATGCATGCATGGCGTCTAAACTCCAAATTAAATTTTTAGTGGACTATAGTAGACAGTACTAGAAACAAATTAGACGAGAAAAAACAGGACATCCGTGTTTATAATAGAATTTAGGAGAAATTAGATTCTCATCCCTCTTTTTACTACTTCATTGATTAAAACCTTATTCCACTTCAATTTTTGATCAAGGTCCTTAGGTTTTAATAAACGTCATTAATTATTTCAATAAATAAAATATTTTTTATTTCTAAATATATTTATTTAGTGTTAGAAATGTTACATTTGAAATATTTATATTTATGACTAAATTTTTTATCATATATATATTTTTTAGTTAGGGGGGCCGACGTCCTCTTCTGCACACTTCTGGCCAGGGATTGGCTCTGTTACCAAATTGTCACATCCCGGCCCGGGCCCCTACCACATCCCAGACTCAACTCCGCCGTAGCACGATATTGTCCGCTTTGGGCCTGGCCACACCCTCATGGTTTTGTTTCTGGGAACTCACACGAGAACTTCCCAGTGGGTCACCCATCATGGGATTGCTCTCGCGCGAACTCGCTTAACTTCGGAGTTCCTACGGAACCCGAAGCCAGTGAGCTCCCAAAAGGCCTCGTGCTAATTGGAGATGTGCATGTACATATAAGGCATAGAAGATCCACTCCCCTAAGCAATGTGGGATCTAACAAAATTGACATTCTCCTATATATATATATATATAGAATTCTCTCTCTCAGTGCAAAGTCCAATGGTGGGAACCTTATATGCATTCACTTCCATTAGAAGCAAACCAATTTCAAAGCAATATTAGAACACAAATTAAAATCCCCTTCAGTCGTCCAAGGAGAAAACAAGGTGCGCGCTTTTAAAACAATACTAGGCTAAAAATCAGAGTATGCTAAACATACGAGCAAACGGACTACAAAATTACGAATATTATTTAACTAACTAAAAATAAAGAAATGTTACAAAATTTCTACGAAAACAACATAACCGGAAGAGATTACATCTTTCTAGACTTATTTCTAAATGAGTTACATACATCTTATTTACTAACCCTAATTCTAATAGGCAAGGAACCCAAATCCTCATCCTACAAATAAACTCCCAAATAATAATAAACTAAAAAAACCCAACTAATTAACTTTTCCAGTAATACTTGTGTTCTTGCATATATAGGTGCACCTCCTTGTAGACCAACTAAAATGAATAATGTATTCAAATCATATAGTAAAGTCCTAATTATAATAGTTTATTTTCTTTATCGTCATTCAAATATCATATTTGTACATAATCAATTGAAGCATTTAGTCATCCACATGTAGCGCATGTCCTAACCTTACTACTTGTTCGGGAAATAAGGTTAATTCCACTCGATTGTTGGTGGCAAATAATTAAGTTTCTAATTTGTGGTTGCCAAATTAGTTGATTATATTGCAGCAATTCATGAAAGTTAGCTCACACATGAAGAACAGTTTTGTTTCCATTTCTTGAATGTACTTGTGCTGTATTGCTTTGGTTTGGTTAGAAAAATTCCTCTAGAAGGAAGTGGCCTTGAGCTGTATTGCGCATTGAACCCTGTCAAAATAACCCTTTCACACTAAGTAGGTCTACGATCAGACACAGAAAAAAGAAGATATCAAAAAGTTGAATAAGAAACCATGAGATGGAGAGAGAGAGAGAGAGAGAGAGAGAGAGTCAGTTTAGTTGGCCTAACAAGAAGACCGTTTCCACAGAGAGAGAAAGAGAGAGTCAATTTACTTGGCCTAACATGAAGACCGTTTCCTTCATTTTATCAAAATGTACTTCCTTCAACTTCAACCTTACTTTATTACTAGCTACTTTTTTCTTTCATTATAAACCCAATTCCTAAACTTTATGTATTATTTTCCTTCAAAAAAACTTTCATGTACTTGTTGAGACCACATGAATAATTCTAAGTAGACTAAATTTATAGATTAGATTTGCAAACTACATAATGTGTCATACTTAAAAAATAAGTACGTTAAATTAACAATTAAGTAATAATTAATCATCAATTTTTATATTATTTAATTTATAAATTTAATCTCAATTACATTACCAAACTACGTATATATCGACAACAAAGCACAATAAAAAAGAAAATCAAGGCAAATCTTAGCACCATAAGAAATCAACCACCATTTTGTACAAGTCCACCTTTGACTTTTACCCTTTCACACTGAGTCAAGTCAGCCAATACTTTCTTCCTTGGTGTCCATTTTCTCTTTTTCTATGTTCTTTCCCTTCAATAATTAAGCTGGCCCTCTCATGAAGAACATTAAAAATAATTTTATAATAAAAAGAATGATACAGATCGATTGTCGTGATGTAAATTTTCTTTCAAATTCAACCAAAAAAAAAAAAAAAAATTCTTTCAATTTATTGCATAATAAATTTAAACTCTCTCCCATCTATGTAAATTAATGTAAAATATCGATTACGAGAATTTAAAAATACTTTGTAATGGATACAACGAGAAACGAGATAGATAGGATCGATCATCATCAAATCCTAAAAAAATAAGCGGAAGAGCTTACTGCCGGAATACAACAAAAAATACTGAAATCTCTATAAAGTTTAATTGATAATAAATATGAATGAATGTTGAAATACAACCTTTATATAGTCTTAGTTCCCAAAGAAAATTAAAATATGAATTAATAAAATAATAAAGACTTCCTAAAATATAATAAATACGGCATAAGTGTTTATAGTGGAATGGTCACAAGACCTATAATCCAGAAACTTAGTGCAAGTTTCTGGAAAACAAGTCTTGGGACTAAAGTCTCAGAGATTTGTCAACACCGAACCTTGTTCTTCTTTTTTTTCCTCTTGTGGAGCTACCTAAAAGTCCAGAACATTATCTTTCAAGACATGACAACAACAAATAGTATTCAAATTTTTAATTTTTCAATCACTTTTTTTTTTCATTAAACGTTGCTTCCTCATTTTAATTTTATTTCATCTGAAGTAACTCAAATTTGATGCTACATCATATTGAATTTTCACTTAGTACTATGAACTTGCCGTATTCCTGATCTTCATTTAAAAGTTAAAGGTTTTAGATTCGACTCTTATAGTTGGTGAATTTGGTATTAAATTATTATATTTAACTCACTTAATCAAATTCACGAAAAAAAAAGAGACACCACACTAAATTATAATCAGAACGATAAACGACATACAAGAAGGTCTATATATGATATAATAAAATTGACAGTGGAATTCCTGTATGTGACTGGTGGCTGAATGCTAATATAAACAAGTACACTTGTCTCGTAAAGTCTTTGATCATATTTATTGGACAAGGATCCTCGCCGGATCCCCTTCATGGGGATCCTAGGGATCAATGTATGTGGGCCGTTGATCGAAAATCGTGCGGTCCAAATTAAATGTTTTTTATATTTTTAAAAGTAAAATAACCTCGTTTTGCGTGAAAAATATAAAAAAAATAAAAAACTGTGACCGCACGATTTTTGATCAACGGTCTAGATGTGTTGATCCCTAGGATCCCCATGGAGGGGATCCGGCGGGGATCCAATTCCATATTTATTATGCCAATTGGGTCCAAAAATGGCATGTGTCATTAGCATAATTGGCTGCTTTATAAACTACAATGGTCCATCAGTATTCAATTAATTAATTAATAAACCCTTGTTATATCTTGTTTTGTCATCTATAAAAAGCTACCCATTATTGGTGTTTTCTACCTCTGTGGTGTGTGTGTGTGAAGTTTTTGACAGTGTAGTGCTATTTATACATTTATTTTTACTTTTCATATGCTTCTTTCAATTTTTGGTTGTCAGATTGAACGAATTGAAAAAGATTAACGACAAAAAATTAACAAAAATTTGTCGAAGGTAAAAATAAATGTATGAATAGCACTATTCTTCTTGAAATCTTTGTAGGCAATATTGTCACACGACTGATATATAACACCGTCGTCATATCTTACTATCACTTCACAGTTTCTGATTTAATCTCATGGTAATGGTAATTTCACGGTGATTGGTCATACCTGTGGGCCCCCCCCGGGGACTTCTTGATCTTTCAAAATATCTATATATGAGTAGTTCCATCCCTAAAAAAATGCGTCAAAACCTAGCCTATTTAATCCATTCAGTGAACAATGATAGACCTCAATTAACAGTAATAGGCCAAATGCATCTCTACCCCTAAAACTAAATAGCCTAGTCAATTTTATTAAAATATTATTAATTTTTATTATAAAATAATAATTTGATTTTTAATAGACGATGAGGAACTGAAAAATTGGGCCACTCTACCACTGACCTTGAAAGCCCAAAATACTAGAAGCTCCCAGTCCGTCGTCAACCTCCCAACCCCGCCTCTTTTTGTCAACACTTTCACTCATGGCTCCCCCCGAAATTCTGCTCTCCGGCGACGTTTCCGGCAACCTCAAGCAGCTCTTCAAACGCGTCGTTTCAGTATCTCTCTGTCTACCTCTACCTCTACCTTTGTATCCTTTTTCTAGCTCCACTAGTTTTTAATTTCTAATTTTACTGAGTTAACTCGTTCTAGGTCAACAAATTGGCGGGGTCCATTCGACACGCTATTATGCTGGGCCAGTTCTTCCCTGACTCGGCGGACCAGCTCGACGAGTTCAATGACTACATTGAAGGCCGGGCCCAAATTCCCCTCCCGACCTACTTCATATGCGATTAACGATGGTCCTCTTGGCGCAAAAAAAAAAATATATATCAGGTGCCCTCCACAGCCACGCTGGCGTCAGATGGGCCGGTCCATGACTTTGTCGATTCTAGGCTAGCCTGGAGACCAGCTTGGACTGGGTGCCAGCCTATCTCCTGGGCTGGAGTGGATTGGCTAGGTGCCGGTCTAAAGGTTCCCCGATGGAACTGCTCTAAAGAGAGTGGAAAAGTGAATAGTGATTTTAGTGTCACCAAGTTTCGGCAACAATATTTGGACAAAAGTGCCCCCAAGACAAAAAAATTCAAAGACATCCCAAAATAATGCATCAAATAAGGCATAGGCATTTTCAACATTTTAATAGTATTTTTTTAATAATTAATTTTTTTGTGTTTTTTTTATTAGTGTCTCATAATAGGCTAGCAATAATGTGATCCAATTTCTCTATTTTTAAACACGTTCAAAACATATGAAGAGACGTGTAATGCCGGTTATAAAAAAAGGTCTTTTGTGGATAATAATGTGATTAAATTAGTTGTCAATATCTATATATAAAGAGAACGGAAAAGTGAATAGTGATTTTGATGTCACCAAGCTTTTACAATAATATTTGGACAAAAATGCCCCCAAGATAAAAAACTTCAAAGGCATCCCAAAATAATGCATCAAATAAGGAAGGGGCATTTTCGTCATTTTAATAGTATTTTTTTAATGATTAATTTTTTTATTTATTTTTAATTAGTGCCTCACAATAGGCTAGCAATAATGTGATTCAATTTCTCTATTTTAAAACACGTTCAAAACATCTGAAGAGGCGTGTAATGCTGGTTATAAAAAAAGGTCTTTTGCGGATAATAATGTGATTAAATTATTTGTCAAATGATTTTTTTTCTTTTTTTAACAAACGATATTATCTATACTAAGGGGGAGGGGGATGAGCTTAGCTTTACAATGGGCTAGCAATAATGTGATTCAATCAATTGTTTATTAAATATTATTTTCTCTATTCTTAATGTAAATTCTATAGAGACCGATTTTATTATGTGAATTAAGCTGCTTTAATTGGTTTATGAGGGTTTTCTTTTAGCATGATCTAAGATTATTCATTTACTTCAAATATTTGACTTTCCTCTTGTCAATTTACGCTAAATACATTTACAATGTGTAAGTCGCAGGTAACACGCCGTGATTCAAAAAATGTCTTCTGCACGCGCGTGTAGTGTTCATAATGGGAAATGATTAGAGTATAATACACTTTGAATTCTTAACATCTTACTACTCCAAAGTTTATAAGAAAAGGTTATCACATTTTCTGACAAATTTAGCAACACGTTTCAGTTGATTTATTTTTTAACATGTAGTAACAATAATTGGTGCAATAATCTACGTGTCAAATACATTATACCTAAATAGTTTGAATATTTTTTTTTTTTTGGCCAGACTTTAAGAATATAAGGTGTTTATTTTGTCAAATTGTAAATTTAAATCATTGATCACACTTACAGACTTACGGTTTAGAAATATTTATTTGACGCTAACGTGTAAATATGAAAAGAAATATTATATACAAGATGTAAGAAGTTAGAAAAGAGTGCCAATAAATAATGCTAGCCAAGAAAGAATTCCCCACTTGTGTTACACTAGAAGCCGCCGGTAGTCCAATTGAGAATGTCATGTAGTCTAATAAAAGGAGTAACCTCTGCTATCTCTCTTTACCTTCTATGTTATCCAGGTGAACCGAATACATATAATTCATAAAGAGTTTTCCCTTTTCAAGTAAATAAAATATATTTTGGTTGTTTGTTCCCATATTAGATGGAGGACACAATTTTCTTATAGCAAGTATATAGCGACTGTTACTGCTTCATCCACCATGGGGGCCTGACATATAGCGGTGTGTTCCTTTACAAGAAAGTGTCCCTAATTAACACCTCAAAACCCTCTTGGTATTTTCATCGAAAACCAACCCCAACGACTCCAAAACCAGAGAAAGGGACTTGAAATAGTCATCTAAGTAAATATATTATTTAAGCAGTAATTCTACCGTTACTAAATTTTACATAATACATTTGTATCACCTCTCTAACAGAGGTAGGACCACTAACATATGTGAGTTTCATCTCTATTAGAAGTAAAATTGTAGTGTGAAAATATGGTAAGAGTAACATTTTTGCTATATAAGTCATAGACGCTACTTATATAGATAAACCTTTTTTATCTTTAAAACAAAAATTTAAATAATAGAAAAATACCTTAACTCATGCTTAAAATAAGATCCTGATTAGCTATAAAACTTTTATATGTGCATGAAACATTGTCACGTGGTGTTTTCATTTCACACGTTCCTTGTGTTGCATATCAAGACCATGATGATGGCTGCCTGGACGAATTATTCTTAACTTCTTACTAAAGGCTTCAGGAACCATTCACGGTCATAAACCAGTGGAAGAGTTCAAACCAAGCTGATGTTTGCTTCAACTCTTTAAAGCTTCTAGTTGCGTCACTTATTTTTTGATCGTCATCATCATCCACTATCTTATGTTTCTTCGAGAGAGAGAGAGAGAGGGCATTTCGAATTCTCTAATATTCTATAGGTAAAGGCTCACCCTTTTTTCAATTCAACTTTTTGAATTTCTGTGACCCTTTCCATGTCCCCAGCCATCTCCTCAGCTCTCCAGCTATTATACTCTCTCTCTCTCTTTCTCTCTTACATATATTATATTAACATTATCATAAACTTTTTGAAATTATCATCAATTGGTAATCATAAAGGGGGAGCTGGCTGATACATATATAGCTAAACCAAAGCTCATCACAACATAACCCACACATCCGGAAAAAAAAAAAAGCCAGGTTAAAGCAAAAGCCATGGGCAGAGCTCCTTGCTGTGACAAGGCCAACGTTAAGAAAGGCCCTTGGTCACCTGAAGAAGATGCTACACTCAAGGCTTATATCGAGAAGAATGGCACCGGCGGCAACTGGATTACATTGCCTCAGAAGATAGGTCAATAATTAATCACTTCAGATCCTCCTCATCCCAGTTAATTAACAAAATTATTGATCATGATCCAACCTATATTTTTAATTATTAGCTTATCACTTTTCATCAATACTATTGTACTACTTTTCATGATCAACGACAGGCCTTAGAAGGTGCGGCAAAAGCTGTCGACTTAGATGGTTGAATTATCTTCGGCCGAATATCAAGCACGGCGGGTTCTCAGAGGAAGAAGATAACATCATTTGCAGCCTCTACATGAGTATTGGAAGCAGGTATATTTTTAACAATTTCAAGGCTATATATCTTAGTTTTTAATGCTCTTCAAATTTGGAAGTTTATCACTTTATGAATTTTATGTAGGACTTTTTTTTTGGACAGGTGGTCTATCATTGCAGCCCAGTTACCAGGGCGAACGGACAACGATATTAAGAACTACTGGAACACAAGGCTGAAGAAAAAGCTCTTGGGCAAGCAGCGTATACAACAGGAGGCTCAGCAGAGTCGCCGCGATGCCATCTTTAAGCAAGAGATGATCAAAAGATCAGAAACTAATGCAAATTTTATTAATATCTCAGCTGGGTTTTTCAACCAAAACCCTTATAACTGGCCAGAGCTGGCTAATTATCAAACACATGACCCTCAACTCATGAAGGATGAGGCTTCCATTAAGACCATGCTCATCAATCTTGGAGGAAGATTTTCCCTTGATTCTGACACTAGCACCACAAGTTTTCAGTACCCAGTTGATATTTCGTCCACCTCGTCATCAGATCACCAATTCTATCAGAGCTCCATTGATGTTCTTGCTTCTACTTCAGCAGCCAACAGTAATAACTATTCTCAATTTCCAAGCACAAACTTTGATGCTAGTAACGGTACTGGGGGTTCAAGTAGTCCAACCATATTTCACGGGCTCGACGATCAGAATAACAATCTACAGGCTGATCATCTTCACCAGCTAACTGAATTGGAAGTTTACGACAACAGTTTTGCTCATCAGCATCAGCAACTGGGTGGTTTTTATTATCAAGCCTCCGAGGAGACGTTGAACAACGGTAGCAGTGCAGGGACCAGTACTGCTTCTGCAGAGAGTGAAATTAGTTGGGGAGACATAAACTCACTGGTTTATAGTACTCAAATGGTTGCAGACTATGATACCTGCTGCCAACAAGCAGTAGTAGTACAACAAGATCAACATTCTTCTTTTGCAGAGGCAACCTACTTTGGCCTCAAATAACACCAATAATGCATGGTAATTGGGGTTTTGTAAATTGATTTGGTGTCTGAATTCAGTAGGATTTCTTTCCTTTGCAGTCATACTTTGATCCACCTCTCTTAGTTTTTTTTTTTGGTAATTCACGATGATCCAACTGGGTGCTAGTGGAACCCAATGCCTACTGACCTCTGATTGTACCACTAAGCCAACAAGTTACAAGGGGATCCACGATCTATTTCTCAAATTTTTTATTTATGAATTATAAGCTTCAGTTTCTCTCCCAGTTCAAATTTGAATTACTTGTGGACGATGTTGACTGTTGTGTTTAACTAATTTAGGAACTTGTAGTCTTGAACATAGAACAATGTGGTTCTGTTCACCTGCATGGCAATGAGATCAGTTGCGATACCATGTCTGTTCTATTGACTAGTCTGATATGCAGGTGCAGTTTGGGCAACTTTATGATTTAATTCTTAGTTACAACTTTAACATGGTAAAAATGTACTAGACTACTAGTACTTCTCTTCCCTTCTCTTCCCTTCTCTTCATTCCAGTCACATTGGTTGAATTCCATGTGGCAGAAAGTACCTCTGAACCCTCCATCACAATAAAGTCAGTGCTTTGACATTTTGGCCATAACTGGCTCGACTCTAGCATGCAGGGAATCACAATGTGGCTGCATTCCTTTATAATTTTCTTCATGTCTTCAATGGTGACAAGAGCTGTAAAAACACATTTTCTAGTCCATGTTATGTGTATTTCCAACTAGTGGAAATATATACACATTTTGTTGCAGTTCTAATTTCATTAGGACTGTAATTTTGTATATCTTAGTAAATTATGTATAGGATTCTATGAGATCTTTCCTTGTTGTATTTGTATTACTTGAAGAGTAAGATTCTCTCTTCCTTATCATTGTAATAAAGGCACAAAGGACATATCACCACAAAATTCCTAAACTCTCTATTCTCTCTCCCTGCCGCCAGCCCTCTCTTTCTCTTTCGTTCAGTAAAATGGACCTATAACATGATATCAGCACGCTCATGTTGATGCTCTACAGAACGGAAGCATTTTGGAGAAGGATCTTCTACAACCAAAAGCTTCCATTGTTTCCATTCAATCAAGTAACTTCTAAAACACACAATCAATATTTTATAAGCCTTGATAGCATGAAAACGTTCATCATGATGCATGAACCCTAAATTTATTTTGCATTATATATTGCTCTATTATATATGTTGTTCATGAATACACAATATTCTTTTGTATATGTTGTTCATGCATATGTAACATTATATTGTATTATTCAATATTGCTATGGTGAAGTGTTTGAGGACAAAGGAAACAAGAAAATAGAAGCAAAATTAAGAATTTTTCAAACCCTAATCACGTGTGAACCACGTCCCCAAGCCGCCGAGCTGTGCCGCACACGGAACCAAGCCATTCCTGTTCCAAAACCCAAAAACGACGTCGTTTTGCGTCATCTCTATCATCGCCCATTTGGGCTCGCCCGTAGTCAAATCCACGACCTCCTCGATGAAACATCGTCGTGTGCGACGACATACATCGAGATTCAAGTCAAATCTCATCGTGATTTGCTTCAAATATCATTGGTTTTGGACCCATCCGTCACGAACTAACCCTCGATGCCGTCTTTCAAGACGTCGCTGACCTTCGAGACCAATGGGCCGCACCTGCATATGCCACCTCGGTTTAAGAATACTGTCACAAGAGGCAGCGCCATTGATCTTCTCCAGCTAAACCCACACCCATCTTTGATGGGCTTTCTCTCATATAACCTGCAACCCTATTGGGCTTATTGCTCACTCGGCCGACACTTGGCTACTGTTGGGGCCCTTTTCCTAAGCCCAAATCCATTATGGGCGTTCTTCTTTGCTTCAGCCCGCACCCCACCCAGCTTTTGCTGGGGTGCCTATCTTTACGGGCTTAAGCTCAACTATACGGTTCCCACTGGCCCTCAGTCACCCGGCCCAAATATGGGTCTGAATCACTATATTTTCTTGCTTCCACTCTCGATCCTATTTGGATCCAGCCTATTGGATTAATTAAGTGACTTGCAGTATATAAGTTCGACAAAAAACATATTCTTGACCATCAACCCAATTTTTATGAATTACGATCCAATATCTTGTACATGTATCTTGTGTTCCCGAAGTTTCTCACATATGCATGATGCACTGCAAACTGAATACCTAACTGAAGAAGATCCACGCACTATCTGGCTCACTTTGATCACTACAAAGATATCTTCTTGCATAAAGTAAGACACGATTGGCAACATTTACGCTTCCAAGACTTCAAGTCTTTGAATGAATTAGACTTGACGATAGTGTCGTGTTTGTGTTGTTTTCGTGACATGCCCAATATCATAACGAATCATGTTATGTCAAACCCCTTAAAATAAATGGGTAATATGATCCAACCCGTTACACGTTAAAAATATATTTTTTATTTTAATATATAATCAAATGAAAAACGTCATACCAAATTAGTATATGCATACCACTTTGTCCCTAAACTAATATCTACATATGCTAAATCCTAAACCCTAATGTTCCAAACGACGATGTAACCATTGTCAAAGTATAGAGGTTGCGATAACAAATGTTGGCATAATTTTTCACTTTTTTGCACTTGTAAATGAATTATTTACACATTTTGAACTCCATCTAAAAACACTGTTCACGAGAGTTTGTAGAGTTTTAAAAATCCAAACAACGATGTACCCATCGTCAAAGCGTAGAGGATGCAATCACGAGTGTTTGCATATTTGTTTCACATTTTTCACACTTGGATGTACTTTGGAATCAGAATGAGATGTTAGTCGACAATGCATTTGCATACACATTAGCTATTGATATCATGCTGAGCGATGAGAAACCGTGTTCAATTGGTAAACGTCGAAATAGAACTGATTGGTTAAACTGGAAACAAGCAGTCCAAGTTGAACTTGATTCACTTGCGAAACATAGTGTTTGGGCCAATAGTTCCTATACCTCTACATATGAAGCCCGTTTGGCTACAAGTGAGTTTCGTAAGAAAGTGTTATGAGAAGAATGAGATAGTGATCTAAGGCATATCTCGTGGTGCAAGACTTTTCTCAACGCCTTGGGATTGATTACCAAGAGACGTATTTCCCCGTAATGGACGTCATAATGTTCTGTTACCTTATTAGTTTAGTAGTTTTTGAAAAATTGAATATACTACTTATAGACGTGGTAACTGCCTACCTCTATGGGGATCTTGATACGAAAATCTACATGAAAGTTCCCAAAAGACTTACATTGACTGGATCAAATAATTCTAGACTACAAAACACCCTCTCCATTAGATTGAGGCGTTCACTCTACGGATTTAAACAATTCGGGTGGATGTATTATAACTGTCTGAGTGAGTATTTGATTAGTTAGGGATATGTGAGTAATGAACTATGCCCTTGCGAGTTTATCAAGAAGTCACATTCCAAATTTTCAATAGCTACAGTTTATGTCGATTTCTTATTGCGATAGCTGAAGTCAAGCAGATTCGTTCTCAGGACAACCTTGCCAACCTTTTAACAAAGTCATTGTTAAAGTCTACTTTCCTGAAGCTTGTTCAAGGAATTGGTATGCATAAATTATCTGATTTTCAATGCTTGTAATTCTCATTAGGAAGTTTTGTAAAACTCATGGGGAGCATCCTGAAGTGCACTTACTTGGCCCTAAAGTACTATTTTTCTCTTAGATTAGGAGCATTTATCCCATTGGGGTTTTGCTACCTGAAGAGGTTTTAACGAGGCACCTATCCTGAGATGGTCGTACCGTTGTGTGCATTTTACATGCGTCTTGAAAACAATTAATTTTGACTTAATGCATCTTCTCACATTTCTCCTTAAATTATGGGTTTTATCCTACCTTGGGTTTTATCATAGCCAGATTTTGAGTTTTATTATAATATTATTGTTCTGTTTGCTTTTGAGAGTCGCAATTATTCTTTGTCTTGACGACTTCGTCAACTATCTCTACATCATCGTTGAAGACTTGATGCGCCATATACTTGAGTATTTGCATACTCAAGGGGGAGTGATGCAGTTCTAATTCCATTCAAAGTGTGATTGTGTAAATCTTACTAGATTATGTGTACGATTCTATGAGATCTTTTTGAAGAAAGTTGAGATTCCACCATAATACCAATTGGCAATATGGGAGTAGGCCAACTTACTTATAAGCTCATTTATGGTCCCTCTTCCCATCATTGTGAGATTCATTCTCAACACCCCCCTCAAATGCGGCGAATTTTCAAGCGTAACATGTGGACAATATAACTCGGGTGACGTGGAGCATGTGTAAGCCTTGGGCTTCATATGTAGGACAACCTACCCTGATACCATCAAGAAAATTGAGGTTCCACCATAAAAATCATATACCTTTCAAATAAGTAAATAGTAGCCCTATTATAACTCATACAATTTCGTTTCAATAGCACATGATTACGATTACTTGTAGATACAATAACTTTCTTTTTCACTTACAAGAGGAGAATTCGAATTTAAGATCTTTTCCAAAAATTGAGAAAAGTAGTACTCCAAATAACTTTTCTCTTTTTTGATGTCAAATTTAATTTCTATGACACTAGCAAAAGTAGAGAGTGGTACTTCCATTTGTACTTACTAAAATTTTCATGTGCATAATGATTTCAAAAATCTTGACATCTACAATTTCAAGTTAATTTTTTTTTCACCCTAACACACCGGAAGATTTTCGATCTATCAAGACAGAAATGGAACTTTCAGGTCCTATATTTTGTTGGATGCAGCTGCATTCCTATTGTTGAAAAAACTCAAGACCTCAAGGATTCAACAATACTACATTTTTATGTTGTGCGTTATTTGTTTCTTGAAAGAGTAGAATGCAGTGAAATCAAGTGTGCCTATCAACCAAATGTTGCTTTCTTTACAATATTCAGAACATAGTATTTGAGAAGTATTTGCAACTAAGTGATCTTTATTATAACTTTGTCCTTGTGAGTTAGTTTTGTAATTAGACATGTAGCTCTGATTTGTTTCAAAAATATGCACAAAAGATTAATTTGACTTTTTAGCTAAAATAGTGTATGAAATTTGACATAACTATTTTTACTTTGGTATCTGAGAATTAAAATCGACATTGATTCTTGAATTTGTCCATAATCAATTATTTTAATCATTTTGTGAAATTTTTTTGTTAAATAATGATAAAATAACAAAAATATTCTTAATTTTTGTAAATCATTTTAGCTTTATTAAATTAAGAGTATTTATATCATTTTTGTCTTTATATAACATTATTTTTTTAAAAATAATTAAAATAATTAATGGTGAACAAACTCGCTCAGAATTTGAAGTGAAAAGTAACGTCAATTTAAAAAACTATTTTGTATAAAAAAAAACCGATTAATTTTGTAGAGAGATTGAGAGATGATCAGGTTTGTCCTACGCTCCGCAAGTCAAAAGGAGATAAAAGCAAACCGCATTAATAGCAAAGTTAAACAAGATTGACAAAGTTATTAACAGCTAGCCGAAGCACAAGTCAAGCTCGCAGTGTTTACCAAGTCAATCAGTACTAATCTTTTCAGCATCAAGAGTGTCCGTTGATAATGTGAAAGTACGAATGAATTTTGCTTTACAAGCACAAACATCTATTTATATATATTAACGCTTGGCTGACATGCATTATACTGCGAAAAATAGAAGACTTAAATTAATTTTATTAAATCTCAAATTTCAGTGATCTCAAGTATACTAATCGGATAATAGTATAGCATATAAGCACATATATTATTCCACAGAAATTGAATTGATTATAAAAGTCTCACTAACTAAATTGAAACAAATTATAGTTTTGTTTGTTTTTTTTTTTGAAAGGACGATATTCATTAAAGATTGAAATACGTACAAACTAAGGATAGGGTGCTTACAATGGGCCTCGATAAAAAGCTTGCCGGGGCTTTCAACCCCATCAAAGGGAAAAAGAACATCCCGCACCAAATTAACTACTAGTACTATCTTCTAATAATAAATTAGAAATTACATCAGGAGGTTCTTCAAACCAAGAAACCGGGTGATCAACAGTGAGACTAAACCGTGCAAGGCGGTGGGCCACCCTATTCGTCTCTCGCCGTCCAAAGGTGATTTTCCATTGCTTGAAGTCGTGCAAAAGCTGCCTAGTATCATCAAATATATGTCCATAATGCCCATGAAATGTCGTTCCTGCATTTTGAACTGCATAAGTCACCAACAGTGCATCCTCTTCCACATGGACATGCTCCGTGATCCACCTGCGCAAAAATACAGCTGCTTGTCTAACAACCGCTGCCTCTGCATGAAAAGCCGATCTCACAGCAACCTCTCTACTCACCTGTGCTGCCATAAATCTGCCATCCGAGCTCCCCACTACCAGTCCACACCCTCCAATCGACTTTTGCTCATCCCATGACGCATCAAAATTACATTTTATCCAACCATAGGCCGGCAGTTGCCATTTAGTTGAAAGTTTCATAGAGGTACGCACATCCACCTCATTCCATTTTTATACTCAACTAGCCAAGCTTGTGCCTTGATTTGAATATCCATAGGAGAAACCTCAACGCCTATCCATATGAACTCATTACGAGCCTTCCAAATACTCCAAACAAGAATAAGAAGCAACTCAAAGCTTTCCCTGGATACATGTTGCGCTATATATTCCAACCAACGTCCAAAGCCTCTTCAACCAGTTGAAAAGAATGGAGACCCAAAGAACTTCCAAACCACACTGATACCCTCTAAGACACGTTAAAAGAGCATGTTCAATAGTTTTAGCTTCTTGATCACAAAAACCACAAGTATCAACCCTAAGTGCCCGTCTGGTCATCAGATTCACTTTGGACGGCAAAGCGTTCATATATCCGCGCCATACACAAATTTTCACTTTCCCCGGGACCTTCGCTCACCATGAAGCTTTCCATAGGAATTTTATATCAACATTAAGTACCGATCCCATAGGCACATCACCACTTATTCCTGTATCTGATTGAGCCACAAAATATGCACTCTTAGTAGAGAACTCACCTTTAGGGTCCTTTACCCAAATCAATGAATCAGCTGAACAGAATAAACTCAAAGGTATACTTAAGCTCGATTCCGCTTCTTCCTCCAAGAACCACCTACGAACCAAATTAGCATTCCACCTAACCCCCTCGTCCTCTACCAACAAAGAGCTCACCGTGAGCTCTGGATGAACCCCCACCGGTCTCTGGCTCAGCACTTTATAAAAATGGTCCCGTGGCAGCCAGCTATCCCCCCAAATATGAATTCGTAGACCATCTCCCACCCTCCATCGAGCACCACGACAAATAATAGTTCTAAATGCCGCCACACTACACCAACAGTAGGACGAGTTTGGTTTAACTGGAGCTCGTAAGAACTCAGAATTAGGATAATAACGGGCCTTAAATATTCTTGCCACCAGAGAGTTAGGTTGTTGTAGTATTCTCCACCATTGCTTTGCAAGCAAAGTGAAAGCATATAAATCTTCAAATCCCAATCCCCCATCACTCTTCGGTTTACACAACCGTTGCCATTTCACCCAATGTATTCTCCAATTTCCACCTTCTCTTCCCCACCAAAATTCGGCCACCATTTGGTTTAGCTCATCACAAAAGGACTTAGGTAACAAGAATGTCTGCATGGTATACAAAGGCACTGCCTACGTAATTGCTTTTATTAAAATCTCTTTGCTTGCACTACTCAATAGTGAACCTCTCCATCCATACAACTTTTTCCACAATCTATCTTTAATATAAGCAAAAGCATTCTTTTTGGATTTACCAATAAACACTGGTAGACCAAGATAACGCTCATGATAATCCACCCGTGCCATCCCTAAACAATCGGCCAACAATTGTGCATCTACCTTCGATAGGTTCCTACTGAACGCCACATAACTTTTGGAAAGATTAACTACTTGCCCAGATGCCCTTTCATATGTACGCAGTAACTCTTTCACCTGCAAACACTCCTGCAAGGAACTCCTTGCAAAAATAAAACTATCATCCGCAAATAACAAATGATGAACACTCGATGCCCCTTTACATACCTAGGCCCCCTGGATTCGGCCTTGTACTTCCCAAGAATCAAATAAAACCGATAATCCCTCCGTACATAAAACAAATAGGAACGGTGAAAGAGGATCTCTTTGATGAATGCCCCTCTTAGGATATACTAACACCACAGGCTCCCCATTCAATTTGAACGAATAAGATATTGTAGACACACACATCATTATCCATTGTATCCATTTCTCTGCAAAGCCCAACCTTTTCATAATTTGCTCCAAAAACCACCATTCAATATGATCATAGGCCTTATTGATATCTAATTTCAACGCCATGACACCATTCCACCCATTATTCTTTCTATGCATATAATGAGCAATCTTCGAAGCAACCAAACAATTATCCGAGATTAGCCTTCCTGGATAAAGGCACTTTGTGCTGGTGAAATAATTTATGGGAGGATGACCTTCAGTTGTTTGGTAAGAACCTTTGAGCAAATCTTATAAATTACATTACAAAGATTAATCGGCCTCAATTCATTCATCGCATAGGGATTAACCTTCTTCGGAATCAAAGTGACATGGGTATAATTGATTTTATTAAGCATATGACCCGACAAAAAAATATGCCTTACCCCATCACACACATGGACAACTGTCTCCCAATGCTTCTGATAAAAACCTGGTGACATACTGTGAGGCCTTAGAGCTTTTGTCAGATGCATTTGAAACAACACCTCATTAATCTCCTCATTGGATACTTGTCGGAGCAGCTCTTGGTTCATCTCAACCGAGACTTTGGATGTCACCACCCTCATAATTTCCGACACATCCGTCACACCTTGAGAATCAAACAAATTCGTGAAGTCGTCAACAACCACCTTCTCCATTCCCCTCTTATCTGCGTGCCACACCTTTGCCTCATCATACAACCCTGGCAAAGCATTCCTACGTTGCTTACGATTAGCCTTTTGGTGAAATTTTTTTGTATTTTGATCCCCAAGCCTTAACCAATTTTCCTTGGATCTCTGCCTCCAAAACACTTCTGCCTACGCCAACAAAGCTTGCAACCGAGTGTTCAATTCGTGCCGTTGTTCAATAGTAGTTTCATTAAAGGGCTTACCAAACAAGGCATTCAACTTATCTTTTGTTTCAGGTATTTCTCCGGAATTGATCTTTTAGTTGCTTTTGCCCAATTAGCCAACTGTAGTCTTGTTGCCTTAATCTTCTCCGTAACTCGAAACATTGGTGAACCATGGACCTCTGCTGTCCATCCTTATTGCACCGCCACTACATAACCCTCCTTCATCGACCACCCTTCCTTATATCGAAATGTTTTTTTGAATCTACCATTGTTCCTTGGCAACCATTCCAGCAGTATAGGGATATGGTTCGACGAATTCGGTTTCAGATGAGAGAATCGAAAACCTGGAAAAACATCTACCCACTTCTGTGACGCTACAGCTCTATCTAATCTGACTTTGATTCCCCCACACCTAGTAGTCACCCAAGTAAATTTATTTCCAACACACCCCAAATCCTGTAATTGGCAACTTACTAAGGCATTTCGAAACCCTTCCATTTGTCGGTCACTTCTCACATCACCTCATTTCTGTTCTTCAGCACACAAAATCTCATTGAAATCACCCATGCAACACCACGGTAAATTCAAGTTCTCCTTCAGCCTTTGGAATAAACTCCATGATTTATGTCTATCTGATTCTGCCAAATAGCCATAAAAGAATGTAAGTCGCCAGTGAATATCATCTCCTAATCCTCCCACTTCCAAGTCAATATGATTTGACGAAAACGATCTGAGCGACAAGTTCGCCTCACCTTTCCACATTGCACGTAAACCCCCAGACCTTCCTGAGCTTGGAACTGTAAACACAAAATCAAAATTCAACTGTGATTTTAACCTCTTCATACGCTCATTAGAACTTTTTGTTTCACACAGAAAGATCATCATGGGATCTTTGAAGAGAAGAAGTCTCTTAAGCGCTCGAATTGCCTGGAGGTTCCCAAAACCCCGACAATTCTAGCTCACACAACTCATTAGGCTCGGCGGGGCTGAACTTCGTCAGCCTCCGCCGTTGTGAATCTCATTGAAGTAGACAAAGCACGCTTCTTTGCACCCGGGATCAACCCCCTCTCCTTCCTTTCTCGGTGGTTTTTTTTCCCAACTCCGGTAAACCAACACGGCAGGATTTTAAACACCTCATTTTATAAGTAGTAGAAGCTCTCCCCCTGGAGCTATCACCTTGCACCACTCCCATTCCAAAGATAAATGGGGCTAAATTAAAAGGGTCTGAATTAATAGAACTAAGAGAGTCACCTCCTACCATTGTATCCGTATCATTAACCCCACTTGCCAGTGTTAAAGCAAAGGTATCTTCACAAAATCTTCTTTCCTCCTGACCTTCTCCCTTACCTCCCACACTTGACTCAATCACCGTGCCAAACAGCCAATGTGGCTGCGTCGTCTCCGTCAATACACCCTCCCTACTATCATCCAACGCATCATGGAGTTGTATACCCATTGCACCCTGCCTGAAAAGGTACCACTGCCATACTATCTCCTCCACTCTCTGGCTCTCCACCTGGCTCATTCAAATCAGGGATAGTCGAAGTTCGAAGCCCCATTACCCTCGTCTCCACCACTTCGCTCCCTTCTACATCCATTGGAACATCAACCTCCTCAAATACTAGAGCCTTCATTACCCAGCCAGCCTCTGCATCTAAACCAAAACTTCTCCCTGTGGTGCGTTGATAGTCTTTATCTAACACATCCATTTGGAACCAACGACCATGAGGTTTGGCCTTATCATCGAGAACTTTTCCTTTATAGCACTCACATTGTTCTTCAACATGGTCCATCTATCCGCAGAGAAAGCATGTGAGGGGTAATTTCTCATACCTAGCATCAATTTGTTTTGCCTGCCCTCTAGTTGAATATTCACAAACCTTCGCAATGGATTCCTCACATCCAGTCGCACCCGCACTCGAAGAATACTCCCAAATAATTCGTCCTTGCGACTTTGATCCGTGAGGATATTATCTCCTAATATATTTCCTAGAAATTCTCCCATATGCCGAGTTATATAGCCTAAGGGTATCCTCTTAAACTGCACCCAAAATTCCTGAAAGAACAAAGAAATCCGAGAAGGGTATGCCAGCGTATTTGCCTTTCCCAGTAGCATCAGGTACTGCTTGTTATACAACCACGGCCCTCCACGTAAAATAGTTGTACGTTCCTGCATGGAATTGAAACCGAAAGCAAATCGATTATTTTCCAAATTCATCACCGCCACATTCACTTTAGGACGCCACAGATTTCTCATATGTCGTTTAAAACCTTCCTTATTCACCAGTTTGTGAGAAAAAAAACCCTTCCAACGAGAAAAAAATCTCGAAGACTTCATTGTTTTAGCCTCCCTCTGATCAACAACAATCAGTTTGTTTTCCTCCTCCGTGATCGCAAACCTACCTGCGAATTTCATCATCAAATCCTCCATAGCCAGCAAGGTGTTTGATACCAAGGCCCAGGTACGTGCTCCCACTAGAAAACACCGCACTAGTCCTCTACAAAGTCGTCCCCACACCATGAAAATAGCACCAGCCCTTCGAAGCCCTAGACCTTTTCACAGCGTCGCACAGATCACAAATCGCCAAGAAGTCTACAAAATCCAATGATTTCCGTTTGACAGCCGCCGCTCTCCTAGGGTTCGGGAGAAAGTAAAATGCATGAAAATAATCGAATTGAAACATAAGAAAACAAGACCTAGGACATCCGAATTCACCATAACATTTCTACTTAATCCCATTAATATGTTATGAACAAGTAGTTCTCCAATATTGATGATCGTTTTTCCCTAAATTATTCAATAGGCTTTGGCATCTGGTTGCATCAAAAGCATTCTTACATGTTAATCGTCGGTGGCATCTAGATGAATTTAAACAAGTAAGAACTCATTAAACTTTATGGAAATCATTGAAAATCACACAAAACCTAATTGCATGGCGTCTACAAATATATGATTATGGTATTAACTGCAAGAAGCTAAACCCAAGTATGACATCTACTCTAACTTGCATCAAATGAACTTAATTTAAACCTAGATGGTGATTAAACATCCAAATAAAAATCAAGAGCATTACAAATATTAAAAGATACTCAATATGGAATAAAAACTTGATATTAATAATGTCACAAGAAAATTAAGCATTCATGATCATGCTATATCGTAGTTCTAGAATAGATGAAAAAAAGACCCCTAGCTTTCTTCGTTATTGCCTCAACCTTCTCCAATATGATGATTTTGATTTAGTTGAAACCCTTTTCACTAGGAGTTTTAATCTCCTCTTATAACCCACGGCAAAAAATTAAATCCAACTGAATTCTGATTACGAACCCACTAAAATTCTAGCTAATGTACTTTAAGTCCTTATTAAATAAAATAAATAAATGAAAACAATAAAAGCTAGAAATTAAGTCTCCTAAAATCCAATAAATAGCATTTACATGTTTTTGATCTTTAAAACGGTTGCAGTCTCATCTTCTTATTGTAATGCATATGTCTTGGTGTAGTTAAATAGAGTCTTGCTCCACTGAAATTAGTCTAGACATCGAAAAACTCGTTTTCCCCTTCTTTTTTGCATAACTTCAGTATTGAATGCTTATAAATTAAAACATTAGAATTTAGTGCATTTAACCCATCTAGATATATAAATTCCAAAGGAGATATATGATAAAAATATGACCACATCAAATATCCGCTAACTTAGATTTTGCTAGTCCAAGAGCAAAACAAACAAAACACAACGACTCGACAAAAACAAATTAATAGCTAATTTCTAAATTTTAATTTTAGAGATAACACCAAATGTGAGATAACTTTCAAGAAATAAACAACAATAGTTTAAGACATTATCAAGAGTTAACTAAATTTAAATCAAATCAATTTGGAGTGTAGTGTTTGTAATAGTTATGTCAATGCACTTCCAAACTTCTTAAAATTATTTTATGCAAACAAGTAACCTCATCAGGCATACATAGTACATACACTCGTTCACAGATATTTACGACTTAATGTAATACGCTTAAGTGATTTCATTAAACATGCCTTCATATGTTTGCTTATCCACCCAACTCAGTATTAATATCAAGGAATTTCTTAGATCAAAACGTCTTTCACAGAAATCAATGAACTTGAATACGATATGGAAAAGTAACCTGTACTAAATCTAATAACAGCCACAAGTTTTGAACTCGAATCAAAGAATCCACCTGATTAGTGACATCGGTAATTATGAAAATTTCATGATGATGAGGGGAAACCAAGGAACTTTCCTTATGTACTTCAGTAAAAAGGGTTGGGTATTTGTAACACAAGTTTGTGTAAGCAGTGACGTCAATAGAAGAGAAATAGTGTGGACTGCTAGTAATGGGCTGCTTAATGTCTACATATTACACACACCATGCACACTACAACTTCTATGCATAATGTCAAAAGGGTCTGCTCAATGCTCCCCTCCACAAAAATAAATGAATAAATAATATAACAAATTGATGAAAGGGAGATCTGGGTTATGCATAATTCTACACAATATACAAAGGAAACTACTATATGCTCCTACAAGTCTAAAATGAACAAATGAGCAAGCACTACGTTTCTCTTTTCTCTTCTTTTTTGGTAATTCTAGCTGCTGGTGGGATGACGGTTTATATGTAAAACGGTCGTTTGAGAATGAATTAGATGACGATTTTGAAACATCCAAGACGACGAATTTATCCACCGTCGTCCAAATTCCCACTCATTGCTTTTCTGTTTCTTGTGGTATTCCTAGTGTCATATGGTGATTTGAATTAAGCTATGCTCATATCTAAATTCCCACTCATTTCTTTTCTGTTTCTCCTTCATGCCAATTCTATTCTCACTATACTATCTCCGACGTCTCCTATTTTTCCTAAACTTCAAAGGGAAGGATTTTGTAATGGTACCAAATTAAATGGCAGTTTATTTGATGCAGCAGCCTGCGAGTAGTATGTGAACAAAACACATGTAGTAAAGCCTTCTAATTACTTTATTATTGAAGGGACGTGGAAACAATGCCAATTATAGCAATTTACTTACAGTGTAATTAGTGGCAAAACATGTACACAATAAAGATGAATAGTCCTCAACGAGTAGTAGAAAGGGAAAATCCTCCTATCAAAAACACTTCCAAATTTAAAGCTACTTTTAGGAGAACTCACATTCTCACACACCATGACGTAATTATAATAATAATAATTAACAACAATAAGTACTTGTGTAGAATTTTTCAGGTCGACGGGCCGAGGGCCCACTCCAACAACATCGATACTGTCCCCACTTAACCACCTGCACAATCCTCAGGTGTGGGGTTTTATCACAAAAAGCCTCGATGTTAGTTAGAGTGGGGTAATTCTATTTAAATTGCTTTGCTTTCCTTCCCCTAGCCGATGTGGGACAAACAGGGGGTTCCAACACTCCCCCGCACGTGAGACCCCATTTATGGGTCACACGTGAAAATCCACATCGGCAACCACGTGGAGCCATGTCGGGACTCACCCATCACGCGGGGCCAATGGGGACCCACCCAATCACGTGGCATCTTTGGCCTACGTGGAGCCATGTCGGGACTCACCCATCACGCGGGGCCAAATGGGGACCCACCCAATCACGTGGCAGTACGGGCCCGTCCCCTGGCTCTGATACCATGCAGAAATTTTCAGGTCGACGGGCCGAGGGCCCACTCCAACAACACCGATATTGTCCCCACTTAACCACTTGCACAATCCTCAGGTGTGGGGTTTTCTCACAAAAGGCCTCAGTGTTAGTTAGAGTGGGGTAATTCTATTTAAATTGCTTTGCTTTCCTTCCCCTAGCCGATGTGGGACAAACAGGGGGTTCCAACACTCCCCCGCACGTGAGACCCCATTTATGGGTCACACGTGAAAATCCACATTGGCAACCACGTGGAGCCATGTCGGGACTCACCCATCACGCGGGGCCAATGGGGACCCACCCAATCACGTGGCATCTTTGGCCTACGTGGAGCCATGTCGGGACTCACCCATCGCGTGGGGCCAAATGGGGACCCACCCAATCATGTGGCAGTACGGGCCCGTCCCCTGGCTCTGATACCATGTAGAATTTTTCAGGTCGACGGGCCGAGGGCCCACTCCAACAACATCGATACTGTCCCCACTTAACCACCTGCACAATCCTCAGGTGTGGGGTTTTATCACAAAAAGCATCGATGTTAGTTAGAGTGGGATAATTCTATTTAAATTGCTTTGCTTTCCTTCCCCTAGCCGATGTGGGACAAACAGGGGGTTCCAACAACTTGATTAACAACCAAATGAACCTTGATCGAAGCCTTGTTGCTGGTAACCCCCATGATAGAACAAAAAGGCCCCCGACTTATTATATTTACTAAAACCACGTAAATTACTAAACCACACTTCTTTTGTTTAATTATTTAGTGAATTGACACTCACTAACATGAGAAAATAATTTTTTTATTAATGTCAAACTGTTTTCATCTTTAAAGTTACCAATGCTTTTTTAAACAATTAATAATTCCTCGTGAAAATCAATGTGTCCATTATTAGAGAAGACGTTTGAAAAAAAAAATGATATATTGAATTAGCTGTTGTAGTTGCGAATGAGGGGTGATGGGATGGGAATAGTGCATATAGTCCATGAGGGAAAGGGATTCGGTCCTCTTTTGGATTATTTCCTCCTAATCTATCAAATCAAAAGATCCGGACTACTGAAATTTGATCAAACGATTACAAATACGGGTTCACTTTAAAAGTTATAATAACTTTAGCCGTTAGATCAAATTTCAATGACCCGATCACCTGATTTGGTGGATTAGAAGGAAGGGATCCGGGGAGGATCCCTTTCCGTCCATGTGTATCATAAAAGTTAGGGTAAATTACACTTTACCACCTCAGGTTTGGGATCGATTTCAATTCCTTACAACATCTTTAAAACATTTCAATTTCATACTTCAAGTACTATTTTATTTCAATATAATACATATGTTACATTTTCCATCCATTGATCCTTTAAGAGCTGACGTGGTTACCACTCTTCCCTTCTATCTCTGACTTTTCAATTCCAGAAAATCCATTCCAGAAATCAGAGGGCAATGGAATCAAAAACAAAAACCCACAAAAGTGCAAGAAACCTAGAAGAAAGAATGGTCCTTGCGGGACTTCGAGATCGGAAAACCCATCTCCTCCATTCTATTATTCTTCTGCTTCTTCTTCCCTCTCGACCCACTTGGCGATGCCGCGAAGAGGCCCGTCTCGAATATGACTTTCCACGGCAAAGTCGACAACGAGGAAGAAGGTTTTGTCAATGGAAGCGAGGCGGTGGGTTTGCGGGGATGGAGACGTCGGTGGGCGAGGATGGAAGAGTAAGGGGTTGGCGGGTTGGAGAAGAAGGAGAGAGATGGAGGAGGTGGGGGTTGGGTTTTGCGTTTTCAGTTTGTTTATTTATTTAGAAGATTCAGGTTTTTTTTTTTTTTTTAATTAAAATTTTTTTTTTGCCACGTGGCACAAATATGACAGCCACGTCAGCTTTTAACGGATCAATAGATGGAAAATGTAACGGATGTATTATATTGAAATAAAATAGTACTTGAGGTATGAAATCGAAATGTTTTAAAGATGTTGTAAGGAATTGAAATCGATCCCAAACCTGAGGTGGTAAAGTGTAATTTACCCTAAAAGTTGCAATTGATTTTTGAGAAATGTTAAGAAAAAACTCTCTCAAAGTAGAATTTTTTATAGATTTTTTGTCACCTCACCAATTTAATATTAATTCTCATATCAACATTATAAAATACGGAAACATTTTTACTCATCACCATAAACTATGGTATATGCTCACCATCCTATTTATCATTGTTAGATGATTTTGAATTTTAAGATTCGTATAATGGATAGACACAAATCTCAAAATTTAAACTTATCTAAAAGTGATAAATAAGGTGGTAAACACTACCACCACTTAAAGATGATGAGCAAAAATTCACTCAATACGATACTATGCAAAAAAATATAAGGTGTTAAAAAGTTTATAGAGAGTCATATTTTTAGAAAGTGTCTTTAACATTTCTCTTCATTTTTTGATCCACTTGATAAGGTAACTTTTATGTCAATCAATCATTGGCCTTAAAAAAAAGAGAAGTGTTAATGGTTCTTTGGAACTTTTATTAGTACTATAAAAATTTCACTTTGCACTCTTTTATCTTTTACTTTTAAGATATTTGTCAAATTTTCTCCGAACTTGTAAGGAGCTACTAATTTTTTCATGAACTTTAATTTTAGCCAATTTGACACACCTCGACCCGGAACGTCTGCTAGGACTTCGAATCGAGCCGTGCTGGCCGACACCTGGAAGGTGACGAAGCCATAAAGTGTGCTGATGTGTAAAAATGTGAATAAATTTAAACCTAAAGTGTCTAAGAGCAGAAGTGCGCGGTGAGCGGAATCGAGCCCATTTCACATGCGATGTCAGAGCATAAGTAAAGTACAGTAGCATAGGTAAAAATCATACACTCAGAGGTAGCCACCTAAACTGGAACATGCCACGAATCCTCGCCGATACGAATCTTTAGCAAATAATACCTGGAGGGGCGCAAAACAAGAAAATGTGAGTGGGCGAAAACAAAGCTTTTCAAACCTTTCTACATTATCAAAAGTGTAACCCCTCGCCGTAAATTTTGTATAATTTCCCAGAAATTATAATATACACAAATATATATGTCTCAAGATCATTTCCATAATCCAGAAATCCCAATATGCAAATCCTGCAAGATACCCTAAAAATAATCAAGCCAAACAGCTGAACCAAAATGCTGAATAATAATGTGTCAGCCGGATCCACTTATAGTGGCCTGTGCGGCTGAATCTATAGCTCATCACATATGCCTGCACATGATTTTACGTTTTTATAAGTCGTCAACTCCAAGTAGAGGATAATAATTTTAATCGTCACTTAAGAAAGTGACTAAATTCTAGGTACAATCCTAAGGTTCAAAGTTCTCTAAATAGGAGACTTAGTTAGATAAATTCCTTAATTGATAAACTTTAGTAACTAAATTTTTTCAAATAGTGCAAGTTACTCGAAAAATGCAAGGAACTAGTGTAATATGAGAAGATGAAGCGATGATAATATTTCAGGTAAGACTTTGGGATGTGGTGCCTGAATGTACGTCCTCAAAACGTAATATAATATTTTCTTTCACCACGTCACAGCTAAAGGATCTTCACAACTTTCTCAATATGCATTCACTCTAATTGTGAGAAATCAACTCGTGTTTCGATTCTACTATCTATGTAAGACCTCAAGATTTTGTTATCGAAGAAGAGAAATATTAAATATATATATACATATATATATGTTGTGTTTATCTAGTTAGAAGATACTGGACATCATTAAGATTCGTAGTATTTTCAGATTATCTTTTAGAGTTAAGATGAATTTTTAAGGTAATTTACACATTGGACCAATGAGTAAGTGACATGTGGCAGCCAATAAGTGGCCAGCTTGCCATGTGACAGCTGCTGGTTCTAGACAGCATGGGGATTGGTCTGATCGGTTAGTGGCAATTTAGCCACATGGGAAGTAAATGATTAGATTGAGTTTACATGCACTAAGTTGGAGGTGTCCATAATTATGCATGCAGTTTGTAGTGGAAAATATTGCATTAGTTAATTAGGAAGATAGGTCGAGTTGGAGTATTCTAGAATAATAATACGTGGTCTGTAGAGACATGGTTAGGAGAACAAATAGTGGGAGGTGGCTTAAATGTTTCATGCAGATTAGTAGGTTTGTAATTCCAGCAAACTTGGAGATCCACCTAAGGTTGGACATGTCATGATTTGGTTCTTAGCTATCAAAATTAAGGTGCTTGTAAGCACTTTCGTATTTGAGGTGGCAGGTGCAGGTTAAATCTTTTGAGTTGCTATTGACACCTGTTGCATCAACTAAGTGACTAAGCAATTAGGTGTTGGACGCACAGTACCAATTGTCTTCATCTTTACACACAGGAGCTTATAGAAGAAGTAGATAGGTCCATTGGCCGTTTCCTACTAGTATAAATAGGAGTTCATCCCCATTTGTTTTCGAATGAGAGCTAGCCTGCGATGCATGCTTTGCAGCTCGTGTGTGTGTATATATGTAAGTGTATATTTACAATGATAAATATGTACGCATACTTGTATACGTACTTACATGTATTTATATATTTATATATGATATACATGTAAGTGTATATATATAGTGAGATCAGAACATAAAAGAGTGGAAGAAATACATGGTATTTGGACATGATCAAGGAGCTTACTCAAGTACATGGAGCTTAGGTTTTTCGGTAGTGACGTGGATAAGTACGTGGAGCTTAGCCATTGACGAGGATCTTTATTTTAGCTTTGGAATCCAGGTAGGGGAAATACGGCAGACCTTTACGGAGATTGATTTTATTAAATTTCGTGAAGTGTTATTGTTAATATTGATTGACTGATTGAGATTGGATGATAATTGGTTATATGTGTATCATTGCTTGATTCGAATGTTTATAGAGTTGTGATTGTGAACTGTTGTTGGAGTATTGTTCACTGGTGATATATGTGGAATATGAAATGAGATTAATTGTGCATCATTCATGATGTTTATGTGATTGGAGTTTCGGTGTTGAGGAAGGAATTCTGGAAATGAGGGTAGTTGGAAATGATCTTTTGTGTAGTTGAGCCAAACTCTTAGCAGGTACCAGGTCTCAGGCGAGCCCACAGTGCACATATTCTTTAAGGGTAATTCGGGACTGGTGACGAAGAGTTTAGGCAAGATGACTAACAAAAGGGGAAATCGGGATGATTGAGTTACAGGGGGTTAATTTGTATATTAGAACATTCGAACCACCACTGCAGAGGTAAAATGCACGGTATGGGACGTGGAAGTCCGCGTGTTTTATTATATAAATTAACTGGTAGAGATGAAAAGTATTGCATTGCACTCATGCATTGTTATTGATAATGATTGGGTACTTGATTACATGATTTTATGACACTTAATTTAGTACTGTCAATTACTGTGATAAGGTTATGTCCCTACTGAGCTGTTGAAGCTCATCCCTATATTGTTATGTAGGTTTACGAACTTAACAGTCTAAGAAGGTAGATGGAATGAGAACAAATTAGATGTGAGGCTAGAATTGTATTTATTTATTTTAGTCCTGTAAAGAATTCTGGAGTTATTTTAATAAGAGTAATTTATTTTTCACTTCGTTATTTCAGTTTCATTTTATTTATTTAGTTTTTAACTCACGTTTCGGATTCGGGTTCGAGTTCTTACTACCGACCCCGGGTCCGGGGCATGACAAAATGGTATCTGAGCATAGGAATTAGACACCATTGGGAAGAAAGTGTGGGAGAAGAGTAATGAGATAGGGTTGAAATTTGAAAAGGTTTGTGACATGTGGATTTTTTAGAAGTGGATATGTGGAGTTTATGGAATGCTCTTGAATTCAGTTTTTGCACATGGTCTTAGCAGTTACGTTTATATATACTGGATACTTTGAAAGGTTATGTTATTTAATATGCTTTGGGAAATCTGAAGGAAGTTAAAGTGATGGAGAATGGATGTAGGGATCGAAGAGTGGATGAATAATTTTGGTAAAGCTTTCCATAATGAAAAGGAAAATCGGGATTTTGGGAACGATTTATAATTTTTTTGTGTCGTTTCGTACGTAAAAGTCAACTTATTATGATATATGCTTTCAAAGGAACTTGCTAAAAATAAAAATAAAATAATAATGTGTGTATATGTAAACTTGTGTTTGACTGACTTCTTTTAGTGAAATTGGTACATAAAGGAATTATAGGAGACCAAAGCTGAACTATGACTAGAATGGTGTGACAGTGGTTATCAATCGCCAAGGAAAGAGAGAGATAACATGATTTTTTGTGTTGCTAGCTATCTCCATTAGCTAGATAATGGGAGTTGGCATCTAATATAGAAGGAGTTGGACTTTTTAAGAGTGAAGGGGAATATGAGACCTTTTATTTTTATGGTATAAAGGTTATAGAAAGTTGATAAGTTAGTTGAGAAATTATAAACGATTTTAGAGTTAAAAATTGAATGAGAAGAGAATTTTGACACAATATAGAGTTTCATAAGTTATCGTATTGTCTTGATCTTGAGTAGTGGAATAGTAAGAAGGATTTTTGTGTAAAGGATTTATACTAAACGAGCTACTTATGATGTTGGAATGATTAGATTATAGAGTCAGATACTATGCTTAGATTTTGTTAGTCATGAAATTTGATGCAAGAGTATGTGATTACGCATATCTAAGTTTGAACATGTCTGTGGATAGATCAAAAGAATTTGAGAGTACCTATATTCATGTTTGAATGTCAAGGAATTCAAAGGAAATCGTCAAAGATCTTGAAACTGTGGACCATATATTGAAAATTAGACTTTAACAAACATTAAAGATGATATTTGTACTAACACTAGAAGAAGTAAGTACTATCCATGGAAGAAATAAGAATTTGTTTTTAGGATGCTTGGTGAGGAGAATAAAGAGTAAAAGACCTAGAGAGAATGAAAATCACAATTATACATTCTTGGTGATATATGTATAAAGAAAAGGTGAAGACAATGGAAAAAGGGAAAGTGAGAGTTTCATAATATGGCGACTTGGAATTTTCATAGGATTGAGTAGGAAATTGGCCTATTAAACTTGGACATATTAGACCACTTGGTTGAGGATGTAGTTATTGAAAGAAGAAATAAGTTAAGATAAAGTGGAGCTTTGACTTATTGCTGAATCAAAGAAACAAGGAGAAGTTGGTGAATTGTAATCTTTAAAGACTCTTCCTGATAGTTAAGTGACCCTTGAAATTCAAAGCTTCAGTAACTGGTTATGTTGAAGCTAGTGAAAAATGAGGTTGATTGAAGGTAAATGATTATTAAGGAAATAATATCTTTGAACTTGAGGATTATTTGTTCATACGGAGAGTAGTTTGATTTGAACTCAAGGATTTCAATTACATGAATTAGGTGTTTTGAATTCTCAGATAGAATATGAAAGAAGAATTGGAACTCTAGAAATGGAAATTAAGTAATGGGTGTCGATATAAATGTGTTTAAATCACCTTCTGATGTGAATTGTACTATTTAGTTATGAGTATTAGGATAAAAATAGAACTTGAAATGTCGACTGGAGAAATGTGGTAGGACCCTAGTGGTCATCAAAGACCAAAGAGAGATAATATGCAATTGGAAATGTTAACTTTCGTGTTAAGTTGTTCCGTGCAATGATGAAAGTAGTTTCAAATAAGGTTATTAAGTGATAAATTACTTAGGTTATTTATAAGTGTTAGTGATGAAATCAAGTGCAACAATTTGGTCAGTTAGTTTTGAGTTTTCAGTGGAATGAGATGTGAAATTTTGTCTATGAAATGAATGGTTGCAAATGTAATATTTAGAAGGTGAATTAGGGAGAATCTTAGGCTTACTACTACACCAAAGTGCAAGAGGAGAAATTGGTGATCATTCTCTGTTCTTTGTAGTGAAACCATGGACATAACTAAACAATTTGAGGCTATTGGAAGGTTGGAGTTAAATTACTTATTTTTGAAAATATTCATGTTGGGGATTACATTTGGACTTAGCTTTATGAATATATTTTACTGATCATTAAAATCTAATTGGGAGTACGTATCTTTCAAGTATTTGAAAGCTTGGAGACTGAGATTAATAAGAGGATGTGGCAAGTGTATTGACGAGGTCTCTAATATTTGCTAAGTATATGAATTATGACGCATAGTGTTGATCCTCTCTACGATTTGGAAGTAATGGTTGATTGATAAGTACAAATTCAATTGACTAAGGAAAGTAATCATTTGGAGCTATGAGTGTCATGTACTTTGTTTTACCACAAGTATTTTGGAGGCCTTATGAAAAGTAATGGAGAGTCAAGAACTAGATGATCAGGGTAGTCCCCTTAGGCTTGAATAATATATGTGTGTACTATTGACTCAAATTGAAGAATTTCAATACCTTGATTTATATATAAAGTGATGTATAAGATTGATGTAAGATTTTAATCCATAACAATTAATATGGGATTGGCGTTGGTTTGTAGAGAATTAGAAAAGTGGTAATTTGAAATATTGGTTTTTCAGTGGCATTGTGAAATAAGCTTCAGATTGACGTCATAGAGTGATGGATTACTCTAAAGTTGTAGTTTCATAGTATGTGATTAGTGATTCATAGGGGATTTAAAATATGTTGGACTTGGAGACATAAGCAATGCATGTATAGATTGATGAAACTACTTAGGAAGAGTATTAAAGTTAAGTTGAACTCTCTTGGGGACATTTGGGCTATAAACAAAAATTGATATTGGTGACATAATATTCCAAAGAATTTGTCCGCCTAAGCTGAGTATTGTGGCAGGCTTTGGTGGGATAAAGAGTCTTATGGTTGCTATAAAGCGAGTAATGCAGTGTGGAAGTTTGACATTGGAAATGTAGATTGTTGAACGAAGAATTTCCTAGAGCTTACAGCCAGTTGGAATATATATTTTCTTTTGAAAGTGCAAGAATAAAAATGGTGGGGTATAGTTCAATTCATATTTTAAGATATGGATATGAAGAAAAAGAAGATGTATGTTGATAACCATCTATCTTTATTATGAATCTGATTTGAGGAATTAGTTAGTATTGAGTTTCAAATGAGGTATATTAGTGAAAATTAAGGGTTAACAACTGATCATTCATGGTTTTTGGTTACTCTGCAAAGTTTGTAGTTTTAGTCTCTAATATTTGTATTAAAATTGGTGACTAAGCTCATATGGATCTCTGTTGTTCGTTATATATTTGTTGTTTCCATAGTAGAACTTGAGTTTGTTGTGGCTCACTTCTCGACTTAAGATTTTGGAAGCATACATTTATGAGTGATAGTAGATAGTGTGCATGGCTGGATGCTTTACACTTGAAAATGAAGAAAGGAAGAAATGATGAAATTAGATCAAAGCAACATTATGATGATCATAAGAACTATTGTCATACAAAACTCAACAGATTTCGAGAAGAAAAAAAATATCAAATAGGAAGTTAGCGAATAGGAAAGTTTACGAAATGTTGGAAGATTGGATCTTCTTATTACCTTAAAGGTAAGATACTACTTCAAAAGGATGTGAGGAATTTGAAGTTAACAATTCGAATCAAGGTCAGTGTACTAGTTCAATCAACTATGAAGCTGAAGAAACAACTTGGGAACAGGAATCGGACATTTGCATATCCACCTACACTTATAGAATAGTTGACTACTTAGTGGATTGCACTTGCGGTATAATGACTGGAAAGTATTAGCTATTTGTTTCTTTTCTTATTCATGTAATCCTTGTCATTCGTTCGAGTTAAGGGACTGACTGGCCACCGGATCTTTGATACTCCAAAGTGGAATGTCCGTTGATTTATGGAATAAGAAATATAACAAATAGCATGCTATAAGAAAATTGTGCAAAGGTACCCACAATTTTATTGGAGGTTTATGTGTGTTCGACTAAGTACTAGATATGAACACGAGTAACCAGTTGCTTAAGATTTCGAATTTGACTTGGAGAAATGGATGAATTGTTACGGTACATGCAACTATGGATTGACTTGGAAATTAGAGTTCGATTACAGGTGAAAACTATGGACTTTTCATGCAATCGGTGTTTAAGTAAATCTCGAGGACGAGATTTATTTTAAGGAGGGTGGATTGTAAGATCTCAAGATTTTGTTATCGAAGAAGAGAAATATTATATATATATATATATATATATATATATATATATATATATATATATATATATACATGTTGTGTTTATCTAGTTAGAAGATATTGGACATCATTAAGAGTCGTAGTATTTTCAGATTATCTTTTAGAGTAGTATTTTCAGATTATCTTTTAGAGTTAAGATGAATTTTTAAGGTAATTTACACATTGGACCAATGAGTAAGTGACATGTGGCAGCCAATAAGTGGCTAGCTTACCATGTGATAACTGCTGGTTCTAGACAGCATGGGGATTGGTCTGATCGGTTAGTGGCAATTTAGCCACATGGGAAGTAAATGATTAGATTGAGTTTACATGCACTAAGTTGGAGGTGTCCATAATTATGCATGCAGTTTGTAGTGGAAAATATTGCATTAGTTAATTAGGAAGATAGGTCGAGTTGGAGGATTCTAGAATAATAATACATGGTCTGTAGAGACATGGTTAGGGGAACAAATAGTGGGAGGTGGCTTAAATGTTTCATGCAGATTAGTAGGTTTGTAATTCCAGCAAACTTGGAGATCCACCTAAGGTTGGACGTGTCATGATTTGGTTCTTAGCTATCAAAATTAAGGTGCTTGTAAGAACTTTCGTATTTGAGGTGGCAGGTGCAGGTTAAATCTTTTGAGTTGCTATTGACACCTGTTGCATCAACTAAGTGACTAAGCAATTAGGTGTTGGACGCACAGTACCAACTGTCCTCATCTTTACACGCAGGAGCTTATAGAAGAAGTAGATAGGTCCATTGGCCGTTTCCTACTAGTATAAATAGGAGTTCATCCCCATTTGTTTTCGAATGAGAGCTAGCATGCGATGCATGCTTTGCAGCTCGTGTGTGTGTATATATATAAGTGTATATTTACAATGATAAATATGTACGCATACTTGTATACGTACTTACATGTATTTATATATTTATATACGATATACATGTAAGTGTATATATATAGTGAGATCAGAACATAAAAGAGTGGAAGAAATACATGGTATTTGGACGTGATCAAGGAGCTTACTCAAGTACATGGAGCTTAGGTTTTTCGGTAGTGACGTGGATAAGTACTTGGAGCTTAGCCATTGACGAGGATCTTTATTTTAGCTTTGGAATCCAGGTAGGGGAAATACGGCAGACCTTTATGGAGATTGATTTTATTAAATTTCGTGAAGTGTTATTGTTAATATTGATTGACTGATTGGGATTGGATGATAATTAGTTATATGTGTATCAATACTTGATTCGAATGTTTATAGAGTTGTGATTGTGAACTGTTGTTGGAGTATTGTTCACTGGTGATATATGTGGAATATGAAATGAGATTAATTGTGCATCATTCATGATGTTTATGTGATTGGAGTTTCGGTGTTGAGGAAAGAATTCTGGAAATGAGGGTAGTTGGAAGTGATCTTTTGTGTAGTTGAGCCAAACTCTTAGCAGGTACCAGGTCTCAGGCGAGCCCAGTGTGCACAGATTCTTTAAGGGTAATTCGGGACTGGCGACGAAGAGTTTAGGCAAGATGACTAACAAAAGGGGAAATCAGGATGATTGAGTTACAGGGGGTTAATTTGTATATTAGAACATTCGAACCACCACTGCAGAGGTAAAATGCACGGTATGGGACATGCAGGTCCGCGTGTTTTATTATATAAATTAACGGGCAGAGATGAAGAGTATTGCATTGCACTCATGCATTGTTATTGATAATGATTGGGTACTTGATTACATGATTTTATGACACTTAATTTAGTACTGTCAATTACTGTGATAAGGTTATGTCCCTACTGAGCTGTTGAAGCTCATCCCTCTATTGTTATGCAGGTTTACGAACTTAACAGTCTAAGAAGGTAGATGGAATGAGAACAAATTAGATGTGAGGCTAGAATTGTATTTATTTATTTTAGTCCAGTAAAGAATTCTGGAGTTATTTTAATAAGAGGAATTTATTTTTCACTTCGTTATTTCAGTTTCATTTTATTTATTTAGTTTTTAACTCATGTTTCGGATTCGGGTTCGAGTTCTTATTACCGACCCCAGGTCCGGGGCATGACAGTCTACCAGTGAAGATAATAAAAAATGACTAACAGAAGAAGTCATGCTTACCTAGGTAGGTGATAAGGTAAAACAACTATGAGTTTACTATACCAATACGAGGCTTGCTTCTAACTTTCCGACATTTAGATTCTTCGACTTTAGCAACCACTGTCAATCAATCTATTGGTTGCGCTCTAATTAACAAATTCATGATATCTAAATATTATTCATTATCCTGGAATTGCGAACCAATATTCTGCATAAGGTATCACTCCCAGATACTATCACCTATGCCCGGTATCAGAAATCATACCTCTTGAATATCCGTTAACGGTCCCTGGATATCGAACAATATTGTCAATTAGAAGCGCCACCATAGACCGATTACAGGCTAGAGTTCACTCAGGTAGATGGTTTTAACGTCTAAGAAGAAACTGGTTCTAAAAGGGAGGTTTCAAAATTCTAGAAGAAATACTCACTACTTCGAAGATTTCAAACTAATCGTAGGCATAACAACTCAAACTTAGGTGCATAAACTCATCAAAATGACGAATACTCACCAAGAGTGATTTGGAAACTAATAATGACTAAGATGTCCCAAAACCAGAAATAGGAATTTACTAATACTCTACCTTAAGACGGCTTAAACGGAAGTCGATCTTTCTCCTAAAGATCTGAAATGATAGTCAAGGTAGTTAAGAAAGCTAATACTATCGGGAACCATAAGTGACTGTCTCCCAGGCATTTCCTTTGTCGAGTGCTACTACTTTAGCACCAGTTTGTCTATCAAGACAATTTTTGGAATCTTGACGAAGTAAATTTCATAGGAATCCGAATAGATAATATACTAATGGATACTGCCAAGGAATCAAAACAATTCCGGATTTCCAATCTCGAAAAATTTAATACTAATAGCTGCAGAATAGTGATGAAATTAATTTACCATTCCCTGGTAATCCACCGATATCAATACCTTAGCCCTACTTTAGGGCCGTCCACTCGTCCTAAATCAACATAATTCCCTTGGTAAAGAAATTCTTTACTTTAATTCTAAAAAGGTTCGCCAAATTGACTTCCTAAAAAGTCAACAACTCAACAAAACTACTTAAACTCAGGAAAACCAATACATTTTTCGTATTCGACGAGGTTGCAAGATTCGAGCATTAAGCTCAAGAACCGCAAATGCTCACATCAAGCGTGTGATGAATGCCATACTGCCCAAACTTATGCTCTGATACCAAATTGACACACCCCGACCCGGAATGTCCACTAGGACTCCAAATCGAGCCGTGCTGGCCGACTCCTGGAAGGTGACGAAGCCATAAAGTGTGCTGATGTGTAAAAATCTGAATAAATTTAAACCTAAAGTGTCTAAGAACAGAAGTGCGCGGTGAGCGGAATCGAGCCCATTTCACACGCGATGTCAGAGCATAAGTAAAGTACAATAGCATAGGTAAGAATCATACCCTCAGAGGTAGCCACCTAAACTGGAACATGCCACGAATCCTCGCCGATACGAACCTTTAGAAAATAATACCTAGAGGGGCACAAAAGAAGAAAATGTGAGTGGGCGAAAACAAAGCTTTTCAAACCTTTCTACATTATCAAAAGTGTAACCCCTCGCCGTAAATTCTGTATAATTTCCCAAAAATTATAATATACACAAATATATATGTCTCAAGATCATTTCCATAATCCATAAATCCCAATATGCAAATCCTGCAAGATACAGTAAAAATAATCAAGCCAAACAGTTGAACCAAAACGCTGAATAATAATGTGTCAGCCGGATCCACTTATAGTGGCATGTGCGGCTGAATTTATAGCTCATCACATATGCATGCACATGAGTCGGAACCACCTATAATGGTCTGTACGACTAGACTGTGTCGGAACCACCTATAATGGTCTGTACGACAAATCTGTGTCGAAACCACCTATAGTGGTCTATACGACACATAAATCAATCTATGATATCACATAAGTCGAAACCACCTATAGTGGTCTGTACGACAAAACTATGTCGGAACCACCTCTAGTGGTCTGTACGACACATAAATGAATCTATGATATCACATGAGTCGGAGTTGCCTAACGCAACCTGTACGACAATGTCAGAGTTACCTATTATGGCAACCTGTACGACAATGCCGGAGTTGCGTAAAACACAATATAATCAAGCCATAACCTAATCATTTCAAAGAACACCATAAACTCACCTGAACTGACCTGTGCGTCCCACGTTGACCTTAGCACTTCAAGCATTCACGATAATTATAGGTAGGTAATATGCATATGGGTATGCCATAATGCAAACTAAAACTCATTCATATCAAAGTATATGCAACTAACAAATACATAATCTAATGTATAAACACTTAACATAATATTTCAAAGCATATAACCAATTGTATGACTTTTTTGGGAAAAATACAAGGCATATACATATATAGAAAAACCAAAATGCCCACTCACCTGGAAGCCGCGCTACGATTCCATAACACGAGCATCGAGGCGTCCCGAACGATCGGCCCCTGTGACCAATTATCGAATCACATCTTAGAAATCTTAAAAATAGAACACGTAATTCATATATAACACATCCCCCAGGACATTTTAGAATGGTTTAAAACCCATTGACTAAAAGTCATCCGTCGATCAAAGCTCGACGGTAGGGTCACAATCCTACATAACTCGATCCGGAAGATCTGCATCTCAGATTTTCGATCCATAACTTCCAGAGATCCACATTATACTTCTAGAACAACATACTGAAATTTAGTTACGATCCAACGGTCAAATCTCCGCCAATTGCCAAAACCAAGTGGCGGTTAACGTTTTATTTTATGTACTTCCTAATCCGATTCAAGAAGATCTGTATTATAATGTATCAAAGTTTGATGATGATCCAACGGTCGGATCGTCGATTCATATTTTCACCTAACCCCGTACCGTAATGAAATTAAGTTCAATTGATCAATCTACGTTATTCGATTATCAAAACTGACTTTAAGGAATCAAAATAGCCTAAAAATAACTTTCCCGACCCATTGGCCACGCGCCACCGCACGCGCCGCTGTGGGTGGCGGTCGGCCGCCCCGACTCGCCGGAAAGTCCAACTATCTCAAAAAATTACCAAATTTTGCAGAAATGAAGATCTCAATGAGTAGAGTAACTTTCATACCCGTGAACAAGGCCAGTTTGGCTTGGAAACACCTCAATTTCATCAAAATCCGTACGGAACCCTAGAATGGGTGTTCGTCGATTCGTCCTCAAATCAACTCTGATGCTCCAACCAATGCTTGGGCTTTATTCCTGGGTTTTAATTGGAAGAAAACGTTTCAGAATTTGGTGGGTTTTCGAACAAGCTTCCTGCGGCACCCACGGGGTAAACCTCACGAAATCTCCACCATTTTGGGTCAATCTTGGTTAGAATTGGATGTTGGGATATGCTACTGAGGTTTGATGATGGTGAATGGGTGAGAATACGGGTCGCGGTAGTGTACGGGTCAGGGGTTGAGTGTTTCTCACCCCCTCTCCTTTCTCTCCCCACTCTCTTTTTCCATTGGTCATTCCTTCCTTCCCCCTTCTTCCTTGCTGCCATTTGGCAGCGCCACTTCCCTTTCTCCTTTCCCGATCCGTACCATCTCCCCTCATTTTTCTTCTTCTTCCGTTCCCCCTTTCTTTTCCTCATCTTCTAAAAAAAAAACCTTTAACTAATATTATAAAAATATATAAGATAATAAATGGTAAAATTTAGGAACGTACTTTTCGGATTTGTAGCTCCGTAAAACTTTAACCGTAACTCCAAACTCGCTTCTGCTTGCACCTATGCGTCCGTACCGTCAAGTACTTCAGAAATATGCCGAAAGAATATTTCGTATGCCTCACTATACATTGGTCAACAAAAGTCAATACCATCGCCTCCAAGGGCATTTTCGTAAAATCATGCTTTTAAAATTTATAAAAACTTAAAATTAGGGACGGGTCGTCACACAATTACGTGTTGAACTTTTATAATTGGCCAGTCTCCACTTAAACTTTAATTTTAGCCGATTATCCTCCTGTACTTATATAATTGGCTAATTTCTCCCATAGCGTTCTATTATAGAATTTTTTTCATCCATTTGGTCACGTGCACGGCACATGACAATTGCCTGAGGGTAAGAAGGTAATTTTATTCCTAATGTGAACAACATATTGTTTTTTCTTTCTTCTTCTTCTTCTCCTCTTCTGCTAGTTCACTCCGTACACTTTTTATTTGAATTTTATCCCTAATATGGACATCTATGAATCTTCTCCATGGTCTTGCTTTTCAGCAACATGTGGGGGATGTGATGCCATTTCATTAGTCTTCCTTGTGACTTGATTCACATGACTATCTAGGTTCATCTATTTCAATTCAAGACCCAAGTTCAAATTATAAAAGTAATTACCCAACTCAACAAAGAAACTGGCCAACTATAAACGTTCAGGGTATCGACTAGAATTAAAGTTTGGGGCAATCGGCTCAGATAAAGTTCATGGGGTAATTGGCTAAGATTAAAATTGAGGGGGTAATCGGGAAACTTAAAGTTCAAAGGAAAATTTGCAGCTTTTTACAAGTTTTCAGGAGGTTAATCGATGAATATCTCTAATCCAAAGGTTTTATTTTTTTTATCTTTTTATCTATGGGTTACGATCAGGACACCCATTTGTTGATACAAATATTGTAGGGTCCACTTCATAAGGTAATTTAACGAATCTAACTGCTTATCTTCTAGGTATTCCCTCAAAGATCATGTCTGCTAAAAATCGTCCAAATTTAAATGATAGTTATTTTAGTATTTATAGGGGCAGAGGACACCTATTTTGACATACATTTTGTAAGGCCCACTTCGTAATATATTTTAACAATCCAACAGTCTATCTTTTAGGTCTCCTAAAGATTATGTCTATAAAACATCACCCAAATCTAAAGCCTCATGACCGTTGGATTAAATGACTCGGTAATGACATAAACATCAATATTGTAACCTAATATCATCGTTTTATTAACAACGATATATTAACATATCAATTTCAAATATCCTTCATATCAACAATATGTCAATATCTATAAAATATTGATGAAATATATATTGAAAATGTACATTGTTAATATGAATTAATATTCAGTAGCAATATTGTCGTTCACGCTAAGAGGATTTTTACCACTTGCAAAAGTAGAAATAAAAACACTTTAAAAATACTTGCAAGAGAACAAGGTAATTGTAGTATAAACGACTCAAGCAAAGTAGTTCTCCTCAAGAATTGAATAATATTGTGTATTTAAACTAATTCTTAATTAACCATTCAAATAAAATTTTGAAAAGTTTGATTCTATGACTTAAAATAATAAAAATAAATTTAATAAATACAACTTAAAGGATTCGGCAAAAGTAAAATAACTAAAAAGAAAAGGTTTTTGAAAATAAAAATGTGAAAGCACCAAGGTTCTGTCGTCACCTTAATAATTTCACGTAATTCTTCCAATTAGGGCTGGGCACGGGCCAGGCCGGGCCCAATTTTGAAGGGATCGGACCAGACTCAGGTTTAAAAGAAACGGGCTAGATTGGGGCGGGTACAACAAATTTTAATATAGGAATCAGACCTAACCCGACCCTTTTGAAACGGGCCGATTTAAGCCGGGTCCACGAGTCCATTTTTATATTTTTCTTTTGGTCAGGAACGACCTCGTTGAGGTTGTCTTCCTTAGCACAGAAGGGGATCGAGCTGCCTCATTTGTCCCCGTCTCTCTTGCTCATCTTTCCCAATCTCATATCGAGGTCTTTGTCTCTCGACTTTGATCGACGAATATGGCGCGAGACTCCAGATTAAAATATGACTCAGATCGACAATAGCGCAAGGATCCAGATCGATTCAGCAGAGATCTGACACAGTCGACGCAATCAGCGCAGTCAATTTGAGGGGTGGGAGGGAGAAGAGAATGAGGAATGGGTAGTGCTGTCGAGGAAGAGATAGCGCCTGAACCAAAGATCTTGATGCCGGTGATAGGGTGGTGGTCATTGCTGCGGCGGTGATGGGATGACGATAGATCAGTGGTATGGGTTTTCGGTGATATTGTCGAGGGAGATAGAGATGAGTATGAAAGATGAGATAAGTGTCGATAATGTGGGACTCGAGAGGGAGGGAGACTAGGAGGAGGACAATCAAGAAGATGAGTCGTCATGGTGGTTGCCAGACTCGCGATGGCGGTGATGTTCTGGGTGGTGGAGAAGATGATTGATGAAGACAGAGAGTGTGGGTGGAAGGGAGGAGACGCAAGACAGACTCGGGTTTGATTGAGACCTAGGGTAAAAACTGACGGTTAAGATTGGATGATATTGTACTCTTCAATCTCGTCTGTCCATTACAATTACAAACGGGTTGGTCCAGGGCCTCGTTTTTAATATATCTGGACTCGGCCCACCCTAAAATGGCATCGCCCCTCCTCGCCCCGCCCCATTTTCCCTCTTAAAAAATTGGAACCGACCCGTACCCGCCCTGGCCTGCGATTCCTATACTCTTTTGCCTACCCCTACTTCCAATTACTTATGACTTACTCATTGATATTTTGAAGGTTAGGTTTTCCTCATTTATGCTCTACTTGGATCCCCAATATAGAACGTATGTTAAACATGTAAGACTCATTAAGCTTTATGATAACCCTTTGAAAAACCATGCATCCCTTAAGATGTGGTATTCATTCTAAGTGAAATTACAATTATTAACAACACGAAGCCTTTGCCAATTTCAGGGACAACCCTGCAACCAAAATTCCATCAAATTACTTTTCTAAATATCCTAATGGTGATCAAGCATTAAGACAAATAGATAGTTTCAAACTCGGCGATTAATAATTCAAAACATGCATGTATAAAATCATAAGTAAGTTTAAAAGAAACTACTATTCTTGCTAAGCCTTGTGGCCTTGCCATATCAAAAGGGATTAGTTACGCACAATCATAAAGAAAAATATTATTAAGAACATAGATAGAAAAACACATTGTAAATGAACTTGAATTATCAAAAGCTCTCTATGTCAAATTCTCTAAAGTAGTGCGTTTTTTACCCTAATGGCTAGTTAGCCTACTTCTAGTACTACAAAATAAAATCCTTCCGAGAATAGATCTTCTAAAAACTATGAAACAAATAAGTTAAGAGAAACTAGGAAACATAATCCCTAAATGAAAAGGAAAATCTGCCAGCAAAAAAAAAATAGTCACGTTCTGGACTTTAGACACCTCCAAAACAAGTCCAACATGACTTATTTTAAAGCTTAAGATGTCATAAACATATTTACAGAAAGGTGCGAACCCAGAAAATGCCACCTTGGATAGGGGTGGGTTCAAAAAACCGAAAACCGAAAAAAACCGAAAACCAAACCGAACCGAGGCCGAAAAAAACCGAACCGAAAAAAAAAAGAACCGAAACTGCCAAACCAAACCGAAAAAAAAATCATATATAAATAGTAAAAAAAAATGGCATCGTCAGGGTTTGAACCCCTTCCCTGCAGATTGGGGTTAGCGCCTGCAAGCCAACTTGACTGTAGGCTTTACATTGTTATGATTGTACCGGTAATATATTTATAGGTTTCTTATGTTTAATGCTTTATAAAATTTCTTAACTTTACAAACCCTAGCCGTCTCATTCCCATTCATTTCAGATCTCAAAAATATTTCAGTCCGCTGCTTCCTCTGTCTCTGTCTCTCTGTCTCTCTCTCCCCCTCATTCTCTCAGTTGCTTCCTCAGTCTCTCTCTTTCTCCCTCCTTCCCTCTTCTTCCTCTCTTCCTCCAAATCACTCTCTTCACTCTTCTCATGTCCTCCTCGCAGATTCCTTCTTCCAAACCATATGATTTTCACTCGGCTCTTTCGAGACCCGACGAGACCCCACGAAAAGAGGAATTGTAAGAGCTTGTGACGATCATGGCAATATCGCTGCAGCAAAGGTTGTGGGTTTTATTTATTTTTTAGTTCATGGGTGTTTAATTTTATGGTTACCCATTTGAAATTTATGTAATTTAAGGTGGAAAAGTTTGTATTTTTCTCTGAATATGTTTTGGAATTTTCTAGATCTATTGTGGACTCGACTATGAATTTGAATGTGGGCACTGGGCATGTGATATTGGAGTCCGATTATGGCATTTAGACGAACCCGTTTACTTTTTTTTTTTTTTTTTCGATCTGCATCTATCAACTAATTTGTTGAATTATTTCATGATTTTGTAAATTTAAAGTTTTAGAATTTTGAATCTGGCGATGTACATTTCCTTGAAGAATATATGTTTCTATATTTGATCATAAGTAGTTGAATTACTTGAATATATTCAGGATTTTAAGGCTCTCAATTCTCTGATATATGAGAACTGGGAGGTTGATAGGTTAGGTAGGCTCCTTCCATTTACAGTATTTAAAAAAAAAAACGAAAAAAACCGAAACCGAAAAAAACCGAACAAAAAATGAACCGAACCGAACCGAATCGAAATTTCAGTTCGGTTTCGGTTTTGGCAAAAAACCGAACCGTTTTGAACCGAACCCAGCCCTAATCTTGGATGCCAAAAAGCTCAAATAAGCCCAAAACATTACTTTGACAGCACTGCGCGTTGCTTCTTTATTTCATAGCCATAAATTAACCACTTGGTAGAAAAATCTGAAAGTTTGAGACAAACAAGTTGAAAGACTGACGAACATCTTCCAACTTGAATTACTCCAGAACTTGTCTATTTGATTACTTTTTGCTCAAGAGAAAGTCACATGTCCTACATTAGAAATATACTTTAAAGCATCAAAATTCTCACAAAAAACTAATAAATTAATACTAAGAATAGAGCAAAATATATAGCATAAGATTGAATCATCACACGCCATAGAGCACAAAAACTGTATTATGGGATACTGCTAATAGGCCGAATTTTTTGTTGGGCTATCCATCTGTACATCGGCCTGAAAAATTTTGAGATTGCATCCTCCCTTGTAGGATATTGGATCACACCAACCTCTTTTGGAATGAGTCTTACGCCAGAAGTCCGGTTTGAATAGAGGGGTGTGGTGGATGGATTAGAATTTGGTGAGCTCAAATCCAAATTCTTAGACTAATTCAGGCATTGAATTCATTTTTGTCCTAAATCCTTCTGGCATTTTAGAATGGACTCTCTTTTTAAAATACTTATCGACTCCGGGTTTTGGAGCTTGAAAAGCCTTAAACTGAAATGGCTTGGTGGTTCAATGTGGTGGATATGGCTCAATGTGCATTGTGTTCATACAAAACAATTTTAAGAACATATGCGTAAACTTAAATTAAGTTTAGAATTCTAACCTTTAGATTTCATAAAAGGATGAATTTGTTGTTGAGACTCTCAAGTATTTGCCCTCTACTAATATCCACACGAATGAATCTCAAGTTGGTGAAGAAAGAAGACGACAAACTGCTAGGTCCTTCTCCTCTATTAGGTGCATCGGCAAGGAGTATAAGTTGTGGTGTTTTGTTTTCCAATTTCTCTAAATTTCTAAAACATAATTCCCCGTTCTCTCAAATTTTTTTATCACACAATGTGTAAAATCCACTCTGGATCAAAAGACCCTCTAGTCTTATATATATAGAACAATTCCATAAACCAGTAGAAGTACAAATTAATCCTCCACCACACATATGTGCCGCATGCGATACAATTCATCTGGGCTTGTCGCACAACCCCTTGGTCACGGGATTTTTGCCCAGTTCGCTCCTATTTTAGTTATTTGATTAATTTGGTCTTTCATTTCGAACTGGATTTCCTTATTTTATTTTAGTTTGAATAACTTACAATAAATATAAGTCCTAAGTAGGACTTAAGTTTGAAACTTTGAGTACATATTTGAGAAATATGAAAACGGAGTCTACTGCTATGTCTTGGGTTTTGTTAAAATTCTTGAGTTAAGCTAAGCGCACCATTGAGTTTTGTCCGATTCATCTTGGGCCCTTGGGTTATACCGGTTAGGAATACAAAAATCCAGTTTAAACTTGCTCCTTCCAACGGCTTTTTGTTTGCCCAAAGTGGGCGAAAGGTTATTGGCGAAAATGAAAAAAGAAAAAAAAAAAGCCAAACGGTTCAGTTAAGTACGAGAGATTTTTCAATGTGATTAAAACACAGAATGATATACTACGCGTCACTTTTCAAATGGTGAGACGTGTGTGTTAAAATGTTAATAACTTAAAATATAAAAATTCCCATCACTTATATAAAAACATGTAATGTACCACCCGCGTTTTAGTCACAACAAAAAATTTCTCGTTAAGTACCACCAAATTAAAGGCAACTAAGCATGTACGTCCGTGGAAAAAAGAAAATTGCAGGCACCAAATACTTTGTTCCGAATATTCAACATCGATCTTCGGGAAAGAGTCACAAGACAAAAACAATATGTTTGAGTAAAATGAAATTATTATTCACTCCTCCTCGTATGTCTAACAAATGCGCAAATTCTTGAAAGCACAATAAGGAAAAACTTGTTCTTACATACTAAAATATGACTTGTTTGTAAAGAAAAACGACTCATCCCAAATAAGCAGCCAACTAAGCATTTGTATTTGAATTTAAACCTTTTTTGGATCACCATATTCCAAGCGGCTCCATCCTGAAGTGGCATTCCTCTTGCAGCATTTGTCTTTTGAATACAAAATTTGAAGGTTGAAACGTTATGTAAGGACAATTGGAGACTGTCATGTTTTAGCTGTGACCCTCCACTACTAGAATTTTGGCTAAAAGAGTGTCTATTATAAAGAGTGGACACTCACATTGGTGGTAAACCTCAATTACCACCAAACAGCCACTAAATAAGAGTACATGTCCTATGTAGAAGTCTATATTGTTATCAAACACCACCAATACTGCATTGGTGTGTATATGAATAGTACAACATTTGTATATTTTATAGTTATTTCTAAAATTCAAAATATCTCATTCTCCCTCTTTTCAGTGGCTAGATTTGAAACTAACATTGGTGCCATTCATACTTAAACACACACCAATCCTATGTGTCTATATTAGGATCAGTGGCTTTGAAGATATACGCACCAAAGTGGGTGTTAATTACAACATACATCTATCCAAATGGTTATATTTTGAATTGTATTACATGCATTTTAGTAATAGCTCTGTACTATATTAAAACACATGTTCTTAATATAAAATTCACATGAAATTTAAATTTGCAAAAGGATTCACATTTCCAACCAACCACACTTTATATACAATAGATTTATCAATAACAAGGTTTGTGCTACATAAGAAAGCATATTACATTCAACGATATTATCCAACACAACCAAGTACCCAAGGGTGATGACGGTGCATTTTATCCCACCTATGTAGCTATGCACATCCAATGCACATCAATCTGATAACTAACAAAATCCATCCAATTGGTTCTATGCCTTCCCTATGGCATTTCTAGTCTATACATCAAGTAAAATTCACAAAAAGGATCATAGTTAACTTTTCACTTACTGATGCCAGTGACATTCACCATGCTCCACACACTTCCAGTCATCCTTCTTACTTGAAGCTGCCACATAAAGACACCAGTTTAATATATTGCATATAATACCAAATAAAAAAACTAATAGTCATGGCAATGCTTGGTTGAGGATTGAATGTCAAAATATACAAATATTTCCATATCCTACAACACTTTCATCGAATCAATACTTCCTATAACTATTACCTCATCATTATCACCAGTTGCATGTTCCACATCCTGTTTATCGCACGGATCATGATCATGTGTTGAGGACATATCAAAGAAATCATGTGGTCTTGTTTTGATTGCAACGTGCCGTTCAATATCTGTTGGATCTTGTATATAGAACACTTGTAGTGCTTGTGATGCGAATATAAAGGGGTCACTCGCAGACGAAATCTTATTGAAGTTAACCAATCTAAAGCCATATTTGTCTGTTTTTACTCCCTGACCATTATTTCTGGAAGTGCCATCAAACCAGTTGCACTTGAATAATACCACTTTGCGTTCCATATGGTACTTGATTTCAAATACATCAGTTAGAACCCCATTGTAGTCTACCAAACCAGTAACAGGGTTCCAGTCACATGGGCTAGCATAACTTGGAACATTAGACTGTAGGAAAACACCATAGTTTTGGTATTTCCCATTGGATTGTGTGCCTCTTACTTTAAACTTGAACCCATTACATACAAAAATCTTATATCTCTGACACCATTTACTAGGTCCATTAGCAAGCGCCACCAAGTCGTCAGTTACCCTTGGATCACCTGATTGTTGCAATTGATTAAGAAGCCCTCCTTGGGGCGAGAAAGACCATGTGAACACATGTCTTCACTGGTGTGTCGAACCATGTAAAGCCTTTGCAAGTGAGATGTAATAGGAAAATATGTTAGCACCTTTCGAGGTATTCTCTTTTTACTGCTTGGCGCTGTGTCATCTATCTCGGTTGTATATCTGGACACACCACATGTATGATAAACATCTAAACCACTGTTATGTTTCCAATACAACATGGAGTCATTTTCATATGGATGGGTCTTTTGGTGAGGCAACATGAATTTTTTTAGCAATGCCGTTGTACTCATTAGCTTCTTTGGTAATGAATGACCATTTAGGAGTATATGTTTGAAAAGCTGAAGATTAGTTTGCACTACACTTTCGCTGCACCTATATAAGCAGTTGTTTTGAAATACTCGTATGAGGAAATCCATTTTCTTCATATCACAACCCTAATATAATTCCATGTTGGCATCTTGCACCATGGCTTGAAACTTACGTGCATATGCAGGTATTGGAGCTTCTTGACTGGTGTGATTATTAATAAGCATGCCACCTATTCCACTGGGACTCGAGTATATATCTTCAAGCAAGGGGCCTAGTTCACAATGAGGAGTATTAACACCAGCAATTTGTTGTGCAGCTTGGCCACTTGGAAGAGGGTCACCAAATGTCTCCCTATGCCATACCCATAGGTCTTCCAAGTATGAACGGTCCATACCTTCAACAATTAGATGCGCTTTGACTTCATTGTTACTCAACCAGAACCTATCCAAGCATTTAGCACATGGACATTTGATGTTGCCATCATGAGAAGATACTTTCCATGAGTTTGAGATAAATTTTGCTAGCCCTGTTCTGTAATCCTCTACAAACGGATTCAAAGTGGCCCAACTCTTGTCCAATGCTTGAATATAATCAATAGTTTCTAGAATTGGAACAATAAGGTGCCTAATGATTAAGAAGTCAAGTAAAATATGTAACTAAAACAAATTAAGTAAATATAGTATGCAAATAAAGTGACAAAAATTTACAAATGCAGCTACAAGGGAGAGTATATATTGTACGAAAGAATCATTTGTAACAGGAAAACAAAAAAATCAATCGATTTTATGAGTGACATTGTATGTATGAGACTTCCAATAGATTTTAAGGTGCAAGGGATAATCAGAAGTTCATATAATTCACCAGAAGAAGGAAGAACATATTTCATATACTCAATACTGTCGGTCGGGCAGTCATTAATATAATGAAGCTTAAAAATAGGGAACAAAAGAGGCAAGAAACTAGGAAGCCAATAAAGAAATTCTTTAGTTAAACCCTAAAACGTGAGTAATTGGAGAATCAACTAGATTAAGAAGCATGATAAACAAATTGAACAGTTTGACATGAAATTTTTTGAATATTAAATATAAAAAACTAAAAATCATCTGCTGGAAATCCCTAAAATCACTTTTATGTCTTGCACCCCCAATTTGATAGTACGAAACCCAACTAAAAAAATAATAATGAACCAAGGAGCTTTATCTGTTAAGAAATTAAAAGGGCAAGGTTTGAGAAGCAGATAACCAGCATCCTGCGAGTGAAGCTTCTGCTGCCCACGCCCGTCGCCAACTAAATGAGGCAGTTCACCATCTAACCTACTACCCCCTGTTCGCATCTTGCGAGTGCTCCTGGTTCGAGGAACTGCACGACTTCACACTGATGTAATACTGGCCGAGAGATGCTACTAGGGTCGAAGGCTCTTTCCTTCTATAGGTTTTGGCCTCTGTCTCCCTTTTGTTTTTCACTTGCATCTGTAGGTTTTCTTCTCAGTAGATTTCTTCTCCTCTTGCAATATATATCGTAGCTTTCAAAAAAAAAAAAAAAAAACCAGCACCACTTCGGTGCCTAAGTAATAAATAATAAAATTAAAATGCAGAAGAAAAGTATTTTTAAGAAATAAAGTTATTTAACAGACACCAATAGTTGGTGTCTCAATTTTCAAGGTCACCAATATTAGCGACATCTAACTATAAAGATACCAAAAAATACTAAGAGTGTTTGCTTTATGTCTGTGGTCTCCAATTGCAAATGGTATGCAAACATCAGTGTCCTACAACCATAATTCTAGTAGTGTTCACCACTTCATGTCCTATTTTAAAATTGAGCAAGCATACCAAATCCAAAATTATCTCCAAGGTGAAGGCAGGTTAGACCTTAGGGTCAGATTTATTTACTTTGGACATGCATGAGCTTTCATGGAAGGTGCCCTGCCGGTAAAAGTTTATGAGGTGACCAAATCACTGTACACCACTACTTGAGCGGGATATCAGGGATATCTCAGCCACTTTGGGAGGCAATATAGAAAGCTAAAAGCTGTATGTGTTACATAAAGGAATACACTACCATTGACATTGTATTGGAATCAATCAATAACTTTGTTGATATAAGAGAGATAATGGGGGAATCAAACTCAGACGTTAGTTGTATTGGTGAATGCTTTTAATTGCTTGAAATCTATTGTATAAAGGATGCATGATATAAGATTTTAATTTGTACTGTAAAAAAATCAATCCTTTACTGATATTTGATGTATTATCAAACATCTAAAATTAGAACCATAATTTAATTAAAATTCATGAAAACAGTGGTGGTAAGTGTTAGGCTATAAAGATGAGCTTAGGATTGTGCCGAGTGTCATGTATTAGATGAGTGCCATGTGTCACAAGTGTATTAGATGAGTTAGTTATATGGGGATATATTAGATGAGTTAGTTAGATGAGTGCCATGGAAGATTATTGACTGATGATTTATTGCAACGCCGAGGTGTGGCTCTAGCTTCTTATTGCACTTTTTGTCGTAATGCTAAGGAATCTTGTGACCATCTTCTTCTGCATTGTCCTCGAACAGTTGCTTTATGGAAATGGATTTTCGTTCTTTTTGGCAAGCCTTATGATCCTTGGCAATGCATTGAAGATATTTTTGATGGTTCTATGGTCTCATCTTTCCCCACATCTATTCGGAAACTTTGGTTCTTGGTTATTTGCAGTTTCTTTTGGTGGCTTTGGCATAAAAGGAACAAGATCAGGTTTGAAAACAAAAGTTTTAGTATCGTTGAGTCCCAACGTTGTCTTTTACGGCATTGGAGGGAATCAGCTTCTATTTGTTTTTCTTCTTTCACTGGTTATGTTTCGATTCCCATATTCTCCATGTTAAGAATTTCATCCCTTTCTTTGGATGCTCTTAGTTTTGTGCCTGTGTTTTGGCGTCCGCCTCCGGTTGGGTGGATTAAGATTAACACAAACGGGTCTTGTAAAGGGAATGGTCAGGTGGGTAGTGGTGGTGTTTTCCGTGACTCCAGTGGTCTTTTTTTAGGAGCGTTTGCCTCCTCGTCTTCTTATCCAAGTGCAGTTGTTGCGGAGATTGTGGCTGTCATTGAGGCAATTCAGATTGCATGGGATAAAGAATGGCATAACATTTGGTTAGAGACAGATTGCATGTCATCAGCCTACTATCAGCTTATTCCATGGATGTTCCATGGTTTCTTAAAGTTTCTTGGGCAAATTGCTTATGTCATATTGCTCGCTTGCATTTGCGTTTTTCGCATATTTTCAGGGAAGGGAATTGTTTGGCGGATGCTTTTGCTAATTTTGGTGCAATGAATAGTAGCTTTACGTGGTGGGAATTGGTACCCGATTTTGCTGATGCGTCTTATAGAAGAGACCGTGTTGGGCTTCCATTCTTCCGTTCAAGCTCATGAGGAGCAAATTGTTGCTATAGAAGTGGGTTTTGGTAATGAAATATGAGCAGCTGAATTATGGGATATCAATTTCTGATGACTGAAGCTAAGCAGTCTTAAACTAGTCCATATCATTTTCATTATTTGTTTTTAGCGGGTATTGGCCTAGTCCCCCCGTTTGTTTTACTTTTCCTTTTTTCTTCATATTATTAATAAAATCTTGTAGAGGGGGGACGGGCGGGGGGTTTCTGGGTGCAACGGTCCTTTCTCCTTTGGGAGAGGGTTGGTGCCTCGCACGCGACTGTTGACGAAGAGCTAATCTCGCCTAATACGTTCTACAAAAAAAAAAAAAAAGTGATGTAATAATTAATTAATGAATACAGTGAAATATTGAAGAAATATCCATTTCTCTTTCTACTTTCTCTCTCAAAACTCTCTGTAAGATTTGTTAACATGGTATCTTTGCCGGCGATGGGTAACTCCTCCGGTTAACGACGGTCTTTGTGCTTTGGCTTCCTTTTGTCTCTGCTATTATTGGTGGTTCTTTTTACGTCTCTGTTGCTCGTCGCTGTTGTTTGAAGCTAAGTCGGTGCTAAGTCGGTTTATGAAGTCGGTGATTGAAACCCTAATTTCTTTGGGTTTTCTGTAAGTCGATTGTTAATTTCTTGATTCTTACTTCCTTTCGTGTCGATTGTGTTACTATTTGCTGGAATTGTAGTGTGCTGGTGTTGATTCTTAATTCTTCGATTGTCAATCAGTTGATTTCTTTTTCTTGAAGCAAAGTATCTTGTTGATTGGTTGTGTTCATATACAATGGTTACTGTTGCTCAGTTAGCTCTTACTCAGTCACCGATTTCTTCGTTGATTCCTAGTGTTGGAAATACTGTGATTGTGAAACTTGATGATTCCAACTATATCACATGGAATTTTCAAATGGAACTCTTGTTAGATGGCAATGGAATTCTTGGGTTTATTAATGGTTCCATCCCTTGTCCAAATAAGTATGTAGATTCTGACTCTTTAGATGAGACTGTCAAAAATCCATCATTGCTTACTGATGCATACAAGGTTTGGAAGATTCATGATAAAGCTTTAATGACTTTTATCACTGCCACATTATCTACTGCTACTTTATCGTGTGTTATTGGCTATCAAAGATCCAGAGAATTGTGGACTAATCTCAAAGAAAGGTTCTCTAATATGACAAGAACTAGTATTGTTCAGATGAAAATTAACTTACAGAATATCAAGAAAAGACCAGAATCTATTGATTTGTATTTGCAAAGAATTAAAGATTGTAGAGATCAACTTACTGCTGTGAGTGTGTTGATTTCAGATGAAGATATAGTCATTGTAGCTCTTCGAGGTCTTCCTCCGGAATATAATACTATTAAAGCTGTCATTAAGGGCAGAGAAAACCTTGTCTCTTTTAAAGAACTTCGATCACAGTTAAGAGCTGAAGAGTCAACACTGGAAGAAGTGATTAAGCAAACTCTTGTGATGAGTGCCATGTTTGCAAATTCTACAAACTCTGGTTTTGAGGTTGGTAGCTCTTCTGGATCATAATCATATAAATCAATGCCTCAATTCTCCCAGATGTCTCAATTGCAACAGATACCTCAATTGCAACAGATGCCTCCATTCGAACAGCTGCCTCAATTGCACTCTGTTCAACCAATGCAATTTTCCTAGTTGAATGAACCACTTGCATATGTGACTCACATGGGTTCAGGAACCTATAACAACTTTCGAGGTGCTAATTTCAAACCAAAAGGCAAAGGGAAGAAGGTTTATTCCAGTCATTCACAATTATTTCAGCAACTTTTGGCACATGGCTCTTCATTATCACAACAGTCTTTTCAGCAATTGGGCAATTCAATGCCAATAGGACAAGTGTCTCAACCATTTCAATTCTATCAGATTTGAAACAGGAAAGGCCATAGTATTCTTACTTGTTTTAAAAAAGGGTGCCAAATATGTCACAGGGTTGGTCATACAACTGCAACCTGTTTTGACAGAAACACTTATGCAGGTCCATCTATGCCCATGCAACATAGTGTTCCACCTTATTCCCACCATTTTGGCATGTCTTTTAAAGCATAGAATCCTGTCCTGACTTCTTATACTCAGGCTCTAAACATGATGGCTCATTCTTCCTATAATTCTCCTATGATGATGCCACAAACTGTGCCCTCTGTTGCAATGACTGCACAAACCAGTGCTTCTCCTTCTGCACCCGAAACTAAGTATTGGTTGCTGGACTCTAGTGCTACAAATCACATGACATCTGACTTGTCTAACCTACAAATGGCTATTCCATATTCCTCTTCTGATACAGTAACTGGAGCTAGTGGTGAAGGTTTGCATATTACTCATATTGGCAATTCAAATCTATCACTCCAGTCGCATAATTTTCATTTAAAGTCTCTCTTACATGTTCCCAAGTTGTCTCAACATCTGCTCTCTATGCATCAATTATGCAAAGATAATTACTGTAGGTGTATTGTTGATGAATTCTCTATGTGCATACAGGACAATACCACTCAGGAAATTCTCTATCAAGGACTGAGTAACAATGCCGTTTATCCATATCCTGTGCTCAAGCTTTCCAAAGCATCTCCAGCAGCTTATATTAGTCAGAAAATAAACTATGCACTTTGGCTTTGTAGATTGGGTCATCCTACCAATTCAGTTACTAAGGTAGCTCTTAGTAAGGCTGACATTCCTTTTTCTTGTATTGATACCCCTCACAATTGTACTACTTACTTGCAAGGCAAGTTTACTAGACTTCCATTTCCTTTAATGGCTTCAAAATCTGCTGTTCCTTTTGAAGTCATTCACTTTGATGTCTGAGGACCTGCTCCTAGTGTGTCTATCGAGGGTTTTAGATATTATGTTTCATACATTGATGAATGTACCAGATACACCTGGATATTCCCATTAATGAATAAAACTGCTGTTTTTGAGACTTTTGTTCAATTTCAAGCTTTTATACAGAATTCGTTTTCTACAAATATAAAAAAATTTCAGAGTGATGGTGGTGGTGAGTATATGAGTGCTCAATTTAAAGCTTTTCTTAGAAGTAAGGGTATTCAACATCAAAGGTCTTGCCTATACACTCCTGAATAAAATGGCCTAGCTAAAAGAAAAAATCGTCACATTGTTGAAACTGCCATAACACTTCTTCAACAAGCATCCTTATCCTCACAGTTATGGTATCATGCTTGTGCGACAACTATTTACCTCATTAATAGGATTCCTATTTCTGTCTTGTCTATGAAATCTCCATTTGAGATGTTGCATCATTCAGCACCTAAACTAGATCATGTGAGGGTGTTTGGTTGTGCTTGTTATCCTTCCTTGCAACCTTATAAGACTAATAAGCTTGAATCTAACACCACCACCTGCATTTTTTTGGGATATGCAGCACATTATAAAGGTTTTATTTGCTATTCTCTTCAGGATCATAAAATCATTGTGTCCAGACATGTTTTATTGGATGAACATGTCTTTCCTCGATTCCATCCACTTTCTAGTTCTGAGACCACCAGTTTTCAGTCACCTAAACCCTTGGTTGTGCATCCTACTAATTTTCATCATCCACCCCTAATTCTTATTCTTTTCCCACAAGTGCTTTCACAGTCTACCTCTCCAACAAATGTTACCCAGTCCTCTCCTCAATCAACAAGTGATCTTGTCTCTACTAGTGGCTTTTCATAGTTGGGTCCAATCTTTACTTCTCCACAAGTGTCACAGTCTGAGTTACATCCAGATGTGTCCATATCTCAGGCAACAAAGTTACAACAAGTATCTTTGTCCTCAAGCAATGTTCATTCGATGCAGACTAGATCCAAGTCTGGTATTATAAAAAAGAAGCAAGTTTTCAGTGCTCATGTGCAAGAAGATTTTTCTATTAGTGAACCTCAATCCTATTCTACAGCATCCAAATTTGCTCATTGGAAAACAGCTATGCAAGAGGAGATGGATGCCTGAGTTCAACAGGGCACTTGGAGTTTAGTTCCACTTCCTCCTAATAAAAATGTGGTAGGGTGTAAATGGATATATAATTATAAAGTAAAAAAGCATTTGGATGGTACGGTTGCTCGTTATAAAGCCCGATTAGTGGCTAAGGGGTTCTCTCAGAAAGCTGGCCTTGATTACTATGAAACGTTTAGACCTGTAGTTAAACCTACTACAGTGAGGCTTATGTTATCTCTAGCTGCTTCAAAAAGGTGGAAACTGAAACAACTAGATGTCAAGAACGCTTTGTTACATGGATTTCTTGATGAAGAAGTCTTTATGGCTCAACCACAAGGATTTGTGGATGTTGATCACCTTGAGTATGTTTGTAAACTGCAAAGGTCTCTCTATGGCTTAAAACAAGCTTCGAGAGCTTGGAATGAGAGATTTACCAGGTTTATTTTATCCTTGGGGTTTAAATCCTCGTATGCTGACCCATCATTATTTGTGAAGTCTTTTGGCTAGTCTATTGTTGTTCTACTTTTGTATGTTGATGATATAATTTTGATTGGGAATGTTGAGAGTAATGTTCAAGCTATGATCAGTCAATTGACCAAAGAGTTTGATATGAAGGATCTTGGTCTACTGCACTATTTTCTTGGCTTACAGATTGAATATCAAGCTTAAGGTATCTTTGTTCATTAGTCAAAATATGTAACAGATCTTCTACAGAAAACTGAAGCGCAAGTCATGCATCACTCCTTGTTTTGTTGCTATAAAAAGGATTTTGAGGTATCCTCGAGGTACCATTGGTCTCGGACTATGTTTTAGACCTGGTTCCATGGATATTAAGGCATACAAAGATGCAGATTGGGCTGGTGACCCTAATGTTAGGCGTTCAACCACTGGTTTTGTTGTGTTTTTAGGTTCTCATCCGGTTTCTTGGAGTTCTAAGAAACAATATACAGTAAGCCGGTCCTCTACAAAGGCTAAATATCGAGCAATGGCTACTACCACTGCTGAAGTTGTGTGGATTCAACATCTACTTAAGAATATGCATCTTTCTAGTCGCTCTACTCCCCTACTACATTGTGATAATATCTTTGCTATGGCCTTGACTACTAATCCTGTGTTACATTCCAAAGCCAAGCATATTGAAATTGACTGCCATTTTGTGTGAGAACGTTTTCAACAAGGCACCATTTTGTTGCAGTTTGTATCTTCTGTAGAACAGTGTGCAGGTGTGCTTACCAAGAGGTTATGCTTTTCTCAGTTTAATGTTCACTGTTCCAATCTTATGCTCGGTTCTCACCTCCATAAGATTGAAGGGGAATGTTAGGCTATAGAGATTAGCTTAGGATTGTGCCAAGTGTCATGTATTAGATGAATACCATGTGTCACAAGTGTATTAGATGAGTTAGTTATATGGGGATGTATTTATATATAAACTAGTGATGTAATAATTAATTAATCAATACAGTGAAATATTGAAGAAATATCCATTTCTCTCTGTCTCTACTTTCTCTCTCAAAACTCTCTGTAAGATTTGTTAACAGTAAGTTGTTTGGTAAGTGAATTTGCTTTACGTCGTACACGACATTCCCACACAAACTCACCATGAAATGGGCAAGCTAGCTATTATGTCTGCAACCAAACAAAAAAGTGATATGGTAACCTGTCCCTTTGATTCATTAATGATAATGACCTATACTGAACTCTCAAACGAAATAGTCATTGGTCAATAACATATCCTGCAAATTGATCCTTGCTTGAAAAAAAGGCTCTTGAAGAAAAAGTATGTGCACGTAGAAACTTAAAATATCGATCGATGCGTTCATTCCTGTTGGCCCCTTCAAGCTTCACTACAAAAAGCTCGTATAACTTTATACATGTAATAAAAGTTTGTGCACGTAGAAAGAAAACTTTGTGCACACGTAGAAAGAAAGCTTTTTCTTTTTCTGTATCAATATTCTCTATGTACTAATATTGAATTGAAGCTGCTGCAAGTAAAACACAAATTAAACAACCAGAAAGTGAGAAATAACAACGCATTTCCATCATATAGCCCTGTAGTGAAGACAAACATCTCATTTGCTCAATCATTCTCAAAAAAATTCAACTGAGAAACTAATCTATATGTGGAGCCTTATTGGTAGATACCCAAAATTTCTTGGTATGAGAAGTACTTACTTGGGTTAGGAAGCACTAGTGTGCGCTCAAGAAATCAGCCATTTTCATGTGATGTAGCCCTCCTTTGTCTCCACCCATGTAGTCATGAACTACGGGAGAGCATATCAGTTTGCTTTTTTCACTGTGGTTCTAGAGAAAAAAACACCACATCGAACTTTAACGATCCAAATTATTTGTTTTTCAACTTGCACCTCAAAGATTATCTTTGCAAAATATTAGCCAAATCGGAAATATTTGAGGTATCTAATTAAGTTCAAAGGAATTGACGAACACTATGTTTTAAGAAACATTGAAATTTCATTGTGACAATCAAATAGGCAAATGGTTTAAGATTCAACTGAATTTTTGCATAGATAATCTATAAATCGAGACTTATAAAATAGATAATTCCGATCATTAAAGTTCGATGTGAAATGACATCCACAATTAATCTCCATTTTCAGAAAAAAATGAGGATCTATTCCCCTCACATGCGATACCCCAGGGCTTGCTCATGTTAAACCCACATGTTCATCCATACCCGCGTAACCAAAATTTTCATGTCCTGCCGCCAACCGAAAAGACTACCTTGAATAATGGTAATTTGGATATATTTACTTCTAATTACCATTTTAGCGAGAACTACATAATTTTTTTCTACCTTTCATGTCACAGCCTCTATATGATGATGATAGTTGTAAAGTAGACACTGTACGGTTATTTTAGGTCTAATGGTAATGCGAAATGTTTGGTGTCTGTTTCTCTGTCGAAGTAAGATCAAAAGGTTTCCGTGTCTGAATTATTTCTCGTCTTGTCTGCATGAAAAGCTAATTAATTAGCTGTTTCCTGACTTAGACACTGCTTTGTTGAAGTACATAGAGCACCTCTAAGAGTTTTATTAAATTTTTCCTAAATTAGTTGGTGAATAGTGCTATGCTAGTCAGTTTCACTTAATATTTTCAACAAAACTTTTTATATTAACATAATTTTACAACTAATGTTAGGTAGACCAATTTTTTAGATGAAAATTACAAATCATATGATGTGTTGTTACCAATGAAAAATAGAGAATTTTCATGAAAAGGCTTGGACTAAGTTTATTTTAATAAAAAACTATGCTATAACTCACACACCCCGACCCAAATCGAGGTATGCTGGCCGTCATGTGAGAGTGACATAGCCATGTGCGCTATGCGGAAGTGAATATGATATAAAAATGTGAGTAAATAAAAACTAACTAACTAATTTACACTAAACTAGCATATAAGTGCGAGTGAAGTGTTTAGAGTATAAATTCTCACACAACCAGAGCATAGGTATCAGAGTGCAGTCCAGAAGACTACTTACTAATTATACAGAACATAAAAGAAACCCTAAATTGATGGATGTCTGTCAGAACCGCCATTGAATCCTCGTGAGCCACTAACACGAACTCCTACCTAGAACCTGGAAGGGCGCAAAACAGAAAGTGTGAGTGGGCAAAAGCAAAACTTTTTAAAATCATTTCTCTTTTCAAAAATAATAACCCCTCACCGTAAAACCCGTATAATTTTCCAGAAAATAGTAATACATACGTATATAAAATCATGCTCGAGAGTAGTAAAAACCACATGTATGCCATGTCAATCATCTCCACATTGCATAAGTAAGCCAAATGAAATGAATCAATATAAAATAACATATCAGCCGGAGTCACCTAACGTGACCTGTATGGCTGAGTCTATAACTCATCAGTCAAGTCCTGCACACGAGTCGAAACCACCAAATGTGGTCTGTACGACAGGCTGGGTGCAAATGCATACGCTCAAGTGCTATAATCACGTGAAGGCTGTGTGAAGTATCATAAGTCACCTACGAGTCAGAACCACCTAAGGTGGTCTGTACAACAGGCTGGCACCTGCCTTGGATCCAAGGTGAGCGTGTGGTGCAGGAGGTGAACGATCACGTGAAGGCTAGGCCTTGGCCTCGGGCGGAGCACTAACACCAGGGTGCAGGACAATGAATTCTACACTAGTCGATTCGTAACTAGCTACTAAGAAACCATACCAACAATATGTACTCACCTGAACCTACCTTAGCCTCCGCAATAGCATGCAACATTATGCAAAGCTATACTAAATCATATGCTAAAATATAAAGCAAATATGACATGGCATTTTAGAACGTAAAAACCATTTAAAACCATTTATGGGAAAACGTAAAGCACATATATACGAATATATGGAAAACCAAAAGCCCACTCACTGGTATGTAGCCGGGTCGTAACCCTCGAGTCTCGCCTGGCTGCGCTCGTCCTCCGGAAACGTCTCACCTATATGTGAAATAACTATTTTAACGTTAATTTTAAGCACATATACCAAATCGTGTAATAACTTCTCATACGTTGTTCAATTGAGGTGAATATACCATCGTGGCCTACTTAACACCACGAACATCCCCATATTTTTAGAATAATTTTCTCACCTCTCACACGCCGGCCACACGCAGGCACGTGCCTGGCACGCTGACGGTAACCCTAACGCCGTTAGGGAATATTCCATTAAATAGTAGCGTATACCGCTAACTTTACCTGACACCGTTAAGTATATTCCGTCAAAATTAACGGAATATTCTCCTTTCTTCTCCGGTGGCTCGCCAGAATCCGGCACCGGTCACCGCTGATAGGAGCATATTTATGCGACTTAGTTAACTTGTTTTCTTGCATTTACTTAGTTAGTTTATACTTATTATAATGTTTTAAGCTATTTTCGTGTGTTTGTAGGTTCAAATGGCAAAAGTGGCAAGAAAGTGCATTTTAGAGCATTTTGGAGCAGTTTTGGGCCAAGAATGGATAGCTTACTTATGGAGCAAGGTGGATGGATGAATTTGGAGTTCAAATGAGGCTAGGATCATGCTACAAATCTGGAGAAACAAGTTCAAGACAAAGAAGATAAGAGAAGAGCAAGAAACATGGAACATTATCTCAAACATTATCCAAAACCTTATCTTATCTTATCCAAACTACCTTATCTTATCTTTACCTAATCCTAATCCTATCCTACCTTGTTTTCAGCTACAAAGAGGGATTCCGACTTACTTTAGAGCATCTAGAACCTGATTTCTAGAAGCCAAAGCCTTCCCCCTAAATTCATGCCGCACCTGCCCTTCTAGAAGCCCTACAAACCTAGCGCAAGGATGTATCCTTTTCCTCCCTGGAATTTGATTGAAGTTAACCTTTTTCTATGAGAATTTGGAGTCCTTTTTAGCCCTTGCCGTGCCTTTCTCCTCTCCCTATAAATAGATGTGCCGCACCCCTCATTCATTCACCACTATAATTCACAATACACACTAGAGATTTCTGCGAGCAATTGAGAGATTTTTAGAGAGTTTCAAGGTGTGTCGCAGCAAAGGAAAGGAGAAGGAGGGAAATCTGGTGCCGTGCCGGCCACCCATTCCTTGGGAGTGTTGGAGCGTCTCTGGGGTGTCTTCTATCCTTGTTTTAGTTTTACAATTATGTTGAACTCATTGTTAAGTTTTACAATCATGTGGAACTAATTTCGTTTTAGCTAGGGGCGATTTCAAAGCCATGAACATATATGTGACATGAATTGATTACTTTCAGTTATTATTTCATAAATCGTGAATGCAATTTGCTTAACTGCTTGATTGATAACTTATTCTTGTATGTTGATTAAGGAGGCCTACTTAGTTTGCATGCATGAATTTGATGCTAGAATATAAGGGAGTTTCACCTAATCGTTATAAACTTATATTCATAAGTAATGGAGGTTGCTAGTCACGATCGTGTTAAGTAAAATTCCTGGCAGGAGTATCATGCAGTTCATAGTTACGAATGCCTTGTCAATGCTTATGATTTTCATAGAACTTAATGATCTTTGATAGTATTTCTATTATGCAGTTCATGTAGAGAACTTGATAAGAATAATTTGGTTGTCGGCGCAGAGTCCAATTCAATGAACTTAGGAAAATCTGATGGTTAATTAGTGCAGTTCACGGTTAACTTAGGGCATTGTCATTCATGATTTAGATAAGTAATAACTGGAAATTGATTTGTGTTGCATATGTGTCATGTGTGGAGAAGGACCCTCTAACTAAGCCCTTTACCCATTTAAATCACCAATTTCGTTTAAGTTTTGTTTAGTGCTTTTAATCTGTTTGTTTTAGTTTAATTTCGTCCAAAACCAATCCCCCTTTACTTTGTCATATCATATTAGTTAGAATCTGTCCTAATTTAGTTCTTTTGAGTGTTTTGAGTCTGTTTAGTGTGTTTCGAGTTATAAGTGTCTAGTTTAGTGTTTTTAAGTCTAGTTTTGTGTTTTTGAGACATATTTGTGTAAATTAGCAGCCCTAGTTAATCCCCGGCCTAGAACGATCCCTACTTTCTTATACTACAGCTATCTTAATAGGTTTAATTTGTGTGCTAAGTTTTTATCAAATCAACCGCTGTGTCGTCGGTTTCTGGAAAAACGTTAAACGTTAAACCTTAATATCTTCCTCATTTTTCATCCAAATTCCATCAAATTTGTACCAAATTGAAGCTCTCAACTAGGAGAACATGATCTTACATGTTTAAAGTCCTAAAATCGACGGTATCTGGTCAGAAAATAACTCGAACTTCCGGCTAAACTTGGAAACCCACAATCGAGCTTATTTTGATGTCCAAACTTAACCAAAAGTAGTCTAAAACACTACAGGAGTTGTAATAATACCTTTCTAAGTCTCAATAGCAAGTAAAACTTCGACGATCATGTCGGGGAAACAGGGTACCCCACCGGAGCCTTACTGTTCTCGGGTTCCAGTGAACTGTTCTTCGTCCCAAAAGTGTCACCTTGAGTCGTGGAACCACAAGGAAGATAATAGTGACCTCCAATCACTCGATCTGTGAGTGATGGATAGTGTTTGAGGGCTGGAGGGTTTGGATCATACGGACGAGCAGGAAACTTCGAGAGAAATGAGAGAGAAGAAGGTTGCAAGTGTGTGTAGGTGTGTGTGTGTGTGTGTGTGTGTGTGTGTGTGTGGCCTACGGGATTGGCCACTTAAAAAATCTCAAGCCCTGATTGGGCTACAAAGCCTAAGATCCATGCAATTGGATCAAATTAAAAATAACCAACCCAATTTCCTCCTTATTCCTTCATAACATATTCTCCACAAAACCGACTCGGCCCTAATTCACGTCAACGCTCTCGTGACGTCAGGTACCATTTAATTATGTCAAAGGGAAAAATAATTTAAAACTATATACATACGTCAATGTCACTAAGCCTCAAGGGCATAATCGACATTTCCACGCATTCGAGGTTAAAAAATATATATATTAATTCGAGACGGGTCGTCACAATAACTTTATTTAACGAAAGACACTTAAATTTTAATGAAAAACTCTTAAACTTTAATAAAAAGGATTTTTTTTAATGAAAAAGGCATATTCTAATATTTAAAAAAAAAAGAAAAAAAAACTGACACGCAAACCCGCGTGCCACTCATACAAATTGTTTATGAAACATACTACACTGTTTATAAAACTTAATGGTACTACACTGTTTATGAAAGTTAACGTTACTACACTGTTTAAGAAACTTAACGGTACGACACTGTTTATGAAACTTAACGATACTACACTGTTTATGAAACTTAACGGTTGATACTCGTCCTAGATTTTCAAGTTTTCTTCACCAGAATGCAATAAAAAGATTTAAAAAAAAAAAAAAAAAACCTGTGATAGAGATCAATGTCCACGTGCGTTAAAATCATGCATGGCTAAAAGATATATATATATATATATATATATAACATGATGGAGGTCAACGTCAACGCTCACACCTGACTGACTCCCTCCCAACCATACCGCTCCAAATGCGGTTCTGAATTGAACAGAACCCACTTCAATTTGAAATTTTAATTTTAAAGGAATAAAATATCCTTGGATTATGTCAAAGGGTTATGCAACTGAAGGATTGGTTAGGTGCTCTTTGCACGCGCCTTTAGTTAGGTTTTTTTTGTTTTTTTTTTCTTTCACTTGTTCTTATCATTACATAAAGTTATAGCATGGTTTTTTTGTTAAAACTCAAAGTTTTGAAACTCTTTTCATTAGTTTTCCTTAAAAAATAAGCACGTTAATCAATACTTCAGTAATAATCTAATAATCAACTACCACGTCATATAGTTTACAAAATATAGTTTAAATTGTTGGTCTCTCTAGCATTATCCAACGTTAATATTTTATTACATTTTCAAGAGGGAGAGCTTTAAAAGGGGGGGGGGGGAGAGAGAGAGAGAGAGAGAGAGAGAGAGAGAGAGAGAGAGAGAGAGAGAGAGAGAGAGAGAGAGAATTGAATAGTTGGTGGTTTTTAATAATTGGATGGATACCTAAACCATATAATATAAGATGGATGGATGAAGTGGAATAGTGCATCATGTCTGTTGTGCGATCTTTGTATGCCACTAAAGCTCAATGAAATATTTTATAGGATGGCAATAAGGCCAACAATGCTCTATGACACAGAATGTCGGCGGTCAAGCATCAACACATATGCAAAATGATTGTAGTGAAGATAATACTTTGTTGGATATGTGGGCACATGAAAAAGGACATGAAAAGAACGAGGATGCCCGATGTAAAGTAGGAGTAGCCAAAATTGAAAATAGGATGAAAGAAAATCAATTAAGGTGGTTTGGACTGTGAAACGAAAACCTACAGACACTTTGATTTGAAGATGTGATTACGAGACAAAGGCTCAGGACCAAAGGGGTAAAGGAAGACCTAAAAAGACTTGGAAAAAGACTCTAATATGCCAAGAAATGAGGAAAACATGAAAGAATCTAAAACTTCCACGTAGAACTCTGTGTAGCCCAATAGGGGCATTTCGTCCTTTTGCAAATTTTGAAAAAATAATTTACGCCAAAATTTCGGGACTCATTGTAACAACCACTAACATGAGATACAAATTTTAAATAGTGAAATCCAAGGACGGGATTTCACAATTGGTCTCCTAGTTGGAAAGACTCATGTGCTTCGGCATGGTGCCTTTGTACAAAAACTTTAGTAGGTCCATGAGGGTATAAAGTGATCGGTGCTAGGTCATTTTGGGGGTAGAGCATCTCCACCGGTCCTTTTGCTGCCCTTGCAATTAGGTTAAATTGCCTCCACGCCATAAAAACTTTCTTCACCGATACAAAATTAAAAAGGCAATTGGGGCCAAAGGCTTTCAACCTTGCAAGAATTACACAGACTTGCGCCTTTTTGATCAGCATGAGGGTGAGGGAGGGCCCCACCCATGTGACAGCCTAGCCCAGAAACCCACGTGACAGCACAATTTCAGCACGCTTGCAGACCTTTGGATTTCCAATAGTTCTTTTATCTTATCCGTTATATTTTCTATGGTTAATAAAATTTGATAATTTTGTAGCGCTGCCATGTGGTGCTTTGTGAGCATCTGGTTCAAAAAATTGGAAACTAGGATAGCCATCATTAATGCAACTCTAAAAAATAAAAAAAATAATAAAAAAACATAAAATTACCAAAAAATTTTTAAAAAAATTTAAAACTTATAAAGTTTACACTTTAAAAATCTTACAAAGTTCAACACACTTGCAAATTAAACATTTAAAATTACTCAAAAATCTACGGTGATAATGATATGTAGGGATAAGAAGAAGAAAACATTAAAAAATAAAAAAATATTTATGAATAGTAATCGTCCTTGCCATTCCTTCTTCCAAACAGGTGGACTTGCACAAAAGTAACTACTGATTAGAGTGAATAGTAAGGACAATTTTATTGCCCTTACCCTCCAATTACCCTTGCCCTCCACCAACGGGTGGAGACACTCTTAGTGAAGTAGGAACAAACAATGCTTCTCAAGTTTTCAGAGTGAGAAAAACTTCTCGGTTGTGGACTTCTGTTGTAAAATGGGAGGAAAACCCTTGCCCTTTCGAAGTGATCCCTCACCTCGTTTTAGAGAGAGCTCTCAGTCCAAAATTGTACCCTCTCTACTTTCTCAAAGCCAACTAGCCTCCTTGTATAATATAACTCACATTTACACAGTGGAAACGAATCTACACCAACATAGACGTAAACCACGACATATCCATAAGAATTGTGCTCGATAGTTTGAGTGTATCGTATTAATGTTTATATAGAGATTACAAGTAGAGTTTGAGTGAAGAATAAACTCTTCAAAACAAACCAAAGATAATTTACAGATGATACAATTAACAAATAATCTATTTGAATTCAAAATCGTTCAACATCCAAAGGATTGGATTGTTGAAGTTTTGTGGCGGGAAGCTTTGATTTCAAACGTAGCTTATAAATATCTTATCCATTCTTGTGTTTGTGGGATTTACGTCCGCATTTAAGTTGGTCCAAAATTGATTCGATTTTATAAATCATCAATTCAAACAATCCATATATGAAGGAAAGTTCGAGAAAAAAAAATGAAGAGACAACGAACAGATCTCTGCTTAAGGATAAATTAGAATTAGATGCTTCATTTTAGATTTTTCTAAATTAAACATCTGTTACTTTTCAACTTTTGATTAAAGTGCTTTTACTTTTAATTAAACTTTATATTCTAGGTATATTCTTTGTTTATGTATTTTATAAATTCTTTTAAATCCATTTCTATGTAAAAAAAATGCACTCAATAATATTCATTAATTTATTGCTATTTTTATGGAATCTCATCCCTTCCTCAATTTAAGGATTCAATTATATCTACTGGGGTTCACGATTAATTGGATGAAATATAGTTTTTCCAATTTCCAACTCAACATTTTATATAGATTATAAAAAAACAAGAGTTCGTTTATAATTAAAATTGAGATGTAGACTAGACTGCCTAATTTCATGCAACTGAAAATAAATTTGAATTTTTTAACAGCTACTTATAGTAGAAACGTGAATAAAGAGTTTTCACATTTTTATTTTTATTTATTATGAGTCCTTATTCCAATAATTAATTATTAAGAGTTGACAAAATATTTTTTAGTGCAATGTTTTAATGTGAAAAGTTATCTTTTTTTTGGGTTACACAACTTACACATAACATACCATAAGTTTTGTACGTACCAAAATAAGGATAATACAACGTACTAATAACTTGGTACGTACTAAATAAAGAATTGCATAACGTACCAAAAACAATATTTTATAACGTACCAAAATACTAATACGTACCCATATTAAATTTATTTAACGTACAAATAACGTACCAAATGATTGGTACGTTATATTTAATATATGTGCATGTTATATTTCATAATTGTATGTTAATAGGATATTTATGTGTTTTTAGAATTTAAAAAAAAAATTATTTGAATAAGAAAAATTCATTTTGAACGAATTATGATAAGATAAGATAGGATGTTTGTGGTGATTTTAGGATATTTGTGAATTATTTTCTGAACTAGTTGGTTAATTAAATACAATAAAAATCATAATTTTTTAATTAAAAATTAGTAGAAGAATGTTTAATCAAAAGTTTAAAAGTTATAGATGTTTGATTAAAAAAATTCAAATTTGAGGCATCGAAATCAAAATGCCCCTTCTATGGGTTTCCTGCTCTTGGTGATAGAGTTAAATCTTGGAGATTATTGGAGACACTGGCTAGTAATGAGCCTACACCGTGGGTTTGCATTGGAGATTTTAATGAAATCCTACTAGCTAATGAACAGGAAGGAGGTAATGTAAGACAGGCGAGTCAAATGGAAGGTTTCAGAAATGCGATCGACCATTGTCAATTGCTGGATCTTGGCTTTGAAGGTAATAAATTTACGTGGTTCACGACACGAGGGGGAGGTATAAAAGTGAGGTTGGATCGTGCGTTGGGTAACCAATCATGGATGGAGTTATTTCCGAGGTTCCATGTGAAGCATTTGAATAAATCTACTTCGGATCATGTACCGGTTCTACTCATTTGGCTGGGCAGGGTTTCAGTTCGAGGTAAGAAGCAGTTCCGTTATGAGGAAGCATGGCATATGCAGGAGGGGTGCCATGAAGCGGTCCAAGAGGGTTGGAATCAGGATGTGGAGGGTTCGCCAATGTTTCGGGTTACTGAGAAGATTAAGCGGACAAAAATGACGTTGAATAACTGGGTACGGAATACTGCTAGGTCAGGGCCGGCACAGATTAGGGAAGTGGAGGATAAGCTTACAAGTTTGCTAGGTCAACCGTTCACAGAGGAATCCATTGCACAGAAGAAGGAACTAATTGGTAAGCTGAATAGGTTGCTTGAGCAAGAGGAGCAATTTTGGAGACAACGGTCGAGGGAGAATTGGGTTAAAATGGGTGATCGTAATACCAAATACTTTCATCAACGAGCCAATCGGAGACAGAAGCGCAACTTTCTGCAGGGGTTAGTAGGTGATAACTGGTGTGGCATGAGGATCGTACCGGTATGGAGGAGATTGTGGTTAATTACTTCCAAAAACTGTTTAGTTCCAGTGGGGTGGCAAATTTTGATGATATACTGTGCCATATACGGCCTTCAGTGACGGAGGAGATGACGAGTTACCTCGATAGTCCTTTCACGGATGAGGAGATTAAATTGGCTGTGTTTCAGATGCATCCTACGAAAGCTCCAGGCCCAGATGGGATGTCCCTGGGCTTTTATCAAAAGCATTGGGGGGTGATTGGTCATGATATTTGTCATGGGATCCGGTCTATGCTCTCTTCAGGTAATATTCTACGGAAAATCAATTATACTCATGTTACACTCATTCCTAAGGTTAAGGATGCTACCTTGATGACACAACTTTGTCCCATTAGTTTGTGTAATGTATTGTATAAAATTGTGGCGAAAGTCTTGACGAACAGGTTAAAGATTATCCTTCCATGTGTTATTTCACCTACACAAAGTGCGTTTGTCCCTGGGCGTTTAATCTCAGATAATTATTTGGTGGCTGTTGAAGTGGCTCATTATATGCACAAACGGTCATCTGGGACTAACGGACTTATGGCGGTGAAACTGGATATTAGTAAGGCGTATGATCGGGTGGAATGGAAGTTTCTTGAGGCTATGATGATTCGTATGGGTTTCTCCGATAAGTGGGTTCACACCATTATGATGTGCATTACCACGGTGATGTATTCTTTTAAGTTGAATGGGGCCCCGGTGGGTTATGTGAGCCCTGAGCGAGGGATAAGACAAGGGGATCCCTTATCCCCATATCTGTTTGTTATGTGTGCAGAGGGTGTTTCGGCACTATTATCCAAAGCTGAGTTGGATGGCGAGATGCAGGGGATTAAGGTTTGTAGGGTGGCTCTAAGTATCCATCACTTATTCTTTGCGGATGACAGCTTTCTGTTTGCTCGAGGTACACTCAGTGAGTGTACAAAGATTAAACAAGTGCTGAAAACGTATGAATTGGCATCTGGCCAAGCGGTAAATTTTGAGAAGAGTTGTATATCCTTTAGCCCTAATTTAGCTATATGTGATCAGCAGTTATTGGCAGATTGCCTTCAGATGAGAAGAGTGAAGTTTCATGACAAATATCTGGGATTGCCGGTGTTAATTAGAAAGTCAAAGAAGGAAACTTTCGCGTATGTGAAAGACAAGGTTTGGAAGAAGCTTCAAAGTTGGCGAGGGGGGCTTCTGAGTAGTGCGGGAAGGGAGTTATTAGTAAAAACAGTGGCTCAGGCGTTACCTTTATATTCTATGCAATGTTTTCTTCTTCCAAAATCGTTTTGTGAGGAGTTGAACTTGTTGATAGCTAAATTTTGGTGGAGTGGGGATCCAGGCAAGAGGAAAATTCATTGGCTTAATTGGAGGACTTTATGCAAACCGAAGCATGATGGAGGGCTTGGGTTTAGAGACCTTTATGCCTTTAATCTTGCGATGTTGGCAAAACAAGCTTGGCGGTTACTTCAGGACTCTGAGTCTCTTGTTTACCGTGTGTTTAAAGCCTGCTACTTTCCCAGGGTTGACTTTCTGCAAGCGAAGGTGACATCTAATAGCTCCTATGTCTGGCGTAGTATTGTTGCATCGAAACCGGTCCTTCAGAAGGGGCTACGGTGGCAGGTGGGAAATGGGAGGTTGATTAGAATTTGGCGTGATGAGTGGGTGCCAAGGGAGGCCTGATTTTGGATATTATCTCCACCACCGGTTCTTTGGGACGGCGAAGAAAAGGTGGACAAGTTAGTTTGGGAAGATTCGAAGCAATGGAATATTCCATTATTGCGTGAGCTTTTTTGTCCGGAGGGAAGTGGATTTAATTAGTCATATACCACTAAGCTTAAGGGATTCCATAGATCGACGCGTTTGGCACTATGACAGGCATGGGAAGTTTACAGTGCGTAGTGCCTATCATGTTGCTAGGGCTTTTCTCGGACATAATGGAGAGGGTGTAGTTGGATCCTCCTCTAATTCGCATGAGGCGGGTGGACACTTTTGGAAGATTTTGTGGAAAGCCAATGTTCCTGGGAAGGTGAAGATATGTGTATGGCGGGCTTGTTTGGACTCGCTACCTACCAGATTAAATCTCTGCAAACGTAAAGTGTTGAATGATGATTCATGTGTCGTTTGTGGTGGACCTGTGGAATCAATAGAACATGTGGTGCGTGATTGTAATGTGGCAAGAGCGGTGTGGTTCCGAAGCTTGGGGTTAAGGGTGGATGCCGACCAACAGATGTCTATCTTAGAGTGGCTAGCGAGGTTATATTCGAGGGGTACTAAACCAGGTTTTGAGCTCTCTTTGATGCTAATTTGGAATATTTGGAAGCAACGGAATAATTATATGTGGAATGGTAAGGTCGTGCCTCCGCTCGATATTGTTCTTCAAGCCGAGGGTTGGTTGAAGGAGTATCTACATTGGCACAATCTTGGAGCTCAGAAGGTGTACCGAGAGAATCAGCGATGGGGGAGGCCAGCCGAGGGTTGGTTGAAGTGCAATTTTGACAAAGCTTGGAGCCATAATGGGAACCGGGGAGGCTTTGGAGTGGTGATCCGTAACCATTTGGGGCACTTTGTTGCGGCGGCTGCAGGCCCGGTGCATCCTACTAGTTCGGCTTTGTATGTAGAATTTGTTGCAGCCAGGTCAGCGCTTGTGTTGATGAAGAGATTGAATATGGTGGAGATGAAGATGCATCTTGAAGGTGATGCTAGCTTGGTACTCACTACCATGAAGGGACAAGGAGAGGATTGCTCCGTGCTTGGTCCTATAATTAATGATTTACGGCATTATCTTCGAGAGTGGGCCACTGTTCTCATTAGTCATATCCCGCGAGAAGGTAACTCAGTTGCACACCGGCTTGCTCGGATGGGGATTGCAAGTCCAATGGAGGTAATGTGGTTTGAGGATCTGCCAGATTTAATTAGGGATATTATTGTGGAGGAGTCCTTGTAATTTTTCTAATTGTCCATTTGAGGATAGGTTTGTTGTGCGGGACACTCTTTTCCTTCAACCGGGTTGAAATCCCCGGAAAAGTTTTTATCGGGGCCCATTTTGCACACTATCCTCAATATGTACGTATTCTGTTTTGCTTAATGAATATCGTACTTTTCTCAAAAAAAAAAAAAAAATCAAAATGCCCCTCTGCTTAATGACCTACCGTACTAATGCGGAGGTACAAGATTAAAGTGTATGTTTCTTTATAATTAAGTGATTTGACTAAGTAAATATTTTTTGCAGTCCAAAAGCTTTAAAGGAAATATATTTACATCTGCCGTCTGGGATCTCGTTGGCTGTCCTCTTTGACCCTTGATTACAAGAAAAATATTGAGATAGTTAAATATGCTAATTAAATTATGGTGTATGGTAGGCCTACCTGAGATCTTCAATTAGTTTTAATGCACAGTCTTACTAAGACACTGATCAGTTATAAACCCAGAATATTTGTAAATCAAAAACCAGGTTTTATTGAGGAACACATGCAGAGAGTCAACAAAGAACATGGAAATCGACAAAAATTCCGACTTCTTCCATATTTTAATTGATAATTTATAGGAAAAAATAATTGATACATATTAATTATAACTTAATGAGAGCTAACCAATTAAATCCTATCACATGCAAATATCATGGGCCGTTTGGGAGGTTACCTATCAGAAATTTGTTGCAATAATCGAACAACAACCAGATCAGAATCAACATAAATCTGATTTAATTTGAAACTATAATATGGATGGTAGGTGAAATATTTAAATTTAAATATGTTCAACCAATTTTATATTTTTATTTTTTAGATAATATTTTGCTTTTCTTTTTGGAAGATAATATTTCACGCACTTTCTAATTGATACATGTCAACGAGGGGTAGCAACACTTTATTCTTGTCACATGTCATCGAAATGGCTATTACTTGGACTTCGCATAATAAGATGAAGAAGGCTAATCTAAATTAATCCGAAATTCATATTAAACAACACAAATTAAGAAGGCTGCTCACACCAATGTCTTATTTTCTCATTTATATTATAGAGTTTTGTTCTCCTAATATCCTCAATTTTGAGCACAAGATTATATGGCTGTTACCTGGACTTCACATACTAAGATGAAGAAGGCTAATCTAAATCATGAATTAATCCGAAATTTATATTAAACAACACAAATTAAGGAGGCTGCTCACCCTAATGTCTTATTTCCCATTTCCATATTTAAGTTTTGTTCTCCTAAGGTCCTTATTTTGAGCACATGTGAGGACTAAACGCATATTAGCCACAAAATTATATTCATATGCATCCAAAGCCTTAAAATATTTGGCAGCTTAATAAAGTAAAACAAGAAAATATGTTTTCTAATTGTTCATGAGTTTTAAGTTAGTTTTGCTTTATTAAAGTGTCAAATATTTTAAGCCTTTGAAACTATACTAATATAACCTTGTGGATCCTTAGGAGAGCAAGACATTTACATTATGATCTCACCCACAATAAAAAAAATTAAAACGGTATATTCCACCCACTTTATTCCATAATAAAGTCTAATATATATATATATCTAAATTCTTTTGTACTATTTAGAAGAATAAATATTAGAGTGCTAATAAAGTCAGCTGAGCCTCCACTCACGAAGCTTCCATTCCCAATTTTTATTCCGGTTAGAATTCCAAAATCTGATCACTTCCTAGATCTTCAGCCAATTGCAACCCTCTTTCCCCTCTCTCTCTCCAGACACCCCTCCACCAACGCAACCCCCTTCCAAAATCTTGCGTAGTGCTGACGATCCGCTTTGAACTTCCACAACAGTTCCAACTTTCGGTTCATTATTCCATTCTAGTACTCCTTTCAGTTTAACATGCATTATCATACAAAAAGAACTTCGTGACCCTCAATGGTTTTTAAATTATTAATGATTACTAAACCAAAAGCTTTAATTTTTTTTTTTAGTAGAGCGATAGTGTTAATGAGTTAGATATTGTTAATGAGTTAGGGAGAGAGAAATCGGTGGGAGTCGAACACGCACCAAAGTGTATAGATATGATTGCTTTCCGTCACTGCGGTAAAACGTCATCTGCTAAAACATTTTATTTTTAGTTTGACAAGTTATTTTATTTATAGACATTCGATAAATGATGGGAAAAAAGTTTACCCTTTCAAATTTTGACACTATAAGAGCATATTTTGTACAAAATGACAAAATAAACTTTTAATGAGACATATCTTGCATAGGCTCTCAAGGCTCTTCAAAGGGTCAGTTTATAGCATCGCCACCCATTGGTGGAAGGCAAAGGCAAAGGCAAAGACAACAATGTTATCCTCAAGCCCAAAAACACCTCCATGTAATCCAATAAGGCAAAGGCAAGTGGTGCGCCAACCATTGTCCACCCAAAAACCGAGCAGGAGAAGCCCAACCTTGTGCTAGCAAGCCGACGTCAGTATGACGTCAAGCCGATGCCAGCGCATATTTTATTTTATTTTTCTTGCTAGGGGCGTGTGTTCTTAGAAGGAGAATGGCCCGACAAAATTGAAACGATGGACCCCGCTGCAAGGCAAGAAAGGCAAGATGGGAAGGATAGGATGATCATGTCCCGACACCTTAACAATGAGTTTTCTAATTCAAAATATTTTTGGAGAAGTGAAAAAAATTGCATCATGAGAAGAAGGCTTCCCGCAAAAGATAAAGAAGTTCCATACACCCGAAGGGAAGATGGACTGAGTCACAATGACTTTATCCTCTAGGTTGAATGCTATTAAGAATATAATTGTTTCAATTTCGCAGTTGGTTAAATTATTAAGGGATTTTTTTTTGCCTTTTTTTTAATTAATTATATTTGTGTAATACTATGCTTTTGTCATGTATTTGAAATAATTTAATATAATTAAACATTTTCAAAGTATAAAAAAAAAAAAAAAAAAAATTGAATAGTACTTGGCCTTGCCATTTCAAATGATTGTGTGGGGCGATGATTTTTTAGGGCCGGAGTAAGGCTGATCCGCATACAGTTACCTCAGAAGTCCAGTCATGGACTCACCAGTTCTGGGTAGAGCTGTATCAGACAGAGTAGTTGTGCCATCATCACTCAACTTCGAGGCATTAGGCGGAGTCCTAGCAACTCTGCTGGATGACCATTCTTGATCCACAAGACACGTGATCTGATCCCGTTATGGACACAATCAAATCTTATAAGTCTTGGAGTTCTTATAATCTAGGATTGGAGTGCGCCACAAGTAATGACAACTCCTAAGAGGGTGCAATATCTACTTCTAGATATCCTCAAGGATTCTCTTAGCTTAAAATGAGGATTCTATCCTAAAAAGGTCTCTTTCTCCACAGAATAAATACACCCACCTAGGGTTCATCTATGGTAACGCAATCTAAACACTTGAATTCTCTTGCCCACTGCTTGAGTCTAAAATCATTCACTAACTTGACCGTTGGAGAGCCTTTGGCTGGAACACCCCCTCCCCCAGGCTCTTGGCTTGCTCACTGTTGTTTCACTGTTTTGCAGGTTGCTCTGATTTGTGCTCAACCATTGCTCACGGAGGTGCACGAATTTGGTTCCAACAGTTAGAGTTGCACAAAGGCAAGTACGATTCATTATAAATAGCAAGGGCAACTTATGTGCCTCTACCCTTGCTTTGCCCTTGCCTTCGCCTAATATGTGGAGATCCTCTTAGCCCCTATTCTAGCCCAAAACTTCTCAAGGGAACAATTTATGAAAAACTGATAGCCAATGAAAACCAGTCTAGCTTTCTCGTCCAAATTAACACTAGAAAAGGACAATACTAAATCCTGCTCAGGAGTAGTCGGAGATGATCCAAGTTAGTCCTAGGAGTCTAACCCCGTGAGAATACCATTAATATGTGCTTTTTCTCGTGGGGATGTGCATTTTCTCAAGGGGATGCAAGTACTATATATATAACCCATTCCTATGATGGTTCCTAGCTCCGCTTTTGATCGAAAAACATTTTAGCATATTTCACTCAAACTAGAACATGTGAATTTGTTTTTATTAATATAGCCTACAAATGGGATATGCAAACATGTCACTTGCGCATATTATAATACGTGAAAGGTACATCATCACCTAAGAAGTTTTCGAATACACATAAAAGTTTATGTTCTTAACCGCATATGCGTTAGCTAGAACCAAGGTCTAAAATATCGATGTTATCGGAAATCTCGGTAGTCCAAAAACACGGAAATTTCGATGGAAATATCGGGATATTATCGATATTGATAAAAATTGAATAAAAACCACGGAAATTGTAAGAAAAACTTGGAAATTTTTATTGAAACTTTGCAAGATGTTTATTTAGTCAATTATCTATTAGTTTATCACAAAAAGTTGGAAGGAAATGCATTGCATGATGGATTTAACTGATTTAAGTTGATTATATAGCGAGCTGGCAAACATTGTGAGTGTAGAAAGTATGTAGTAATTAATGAAAGAAGTTTAAACACACCATAATCATTTATATATAATGAATTAGTACAATATTTTACACTTTATAATTGCATGGTAAGATACATGAGTGACTTAGTACCACATAGAGTTCCTATGAGGTTCAAAATTTTCACTATCTTCATCATCTCTATGTGTAGAGTAAGTGTATTGTGAAGAGTAGTCATCAAATGATAAATCCCCAAAATAGTTTTGCATGTAATTGTTAACATGCCACCCATATGGATCCGAGATTGGTTGACGTTGTCCATAAGAAAAATCATTTGAAGATTGAGTCTCAGATTCTTTCCATGAGTCGCTCGATTCCATCCCAACAGGAATGGGATATGAAGGGTAGGGAAATGGTTGGTTATGAGTATAACCATAGTTACTACTTCCCACTCCAACAGAGTCCGAAGTTATAGATAACGAGTCATCTTCTTGACTTGACAAAGTCCCCTTGCCTCTTTCTCTACGAGTATAGTCCTTCCCTATGGTACCAATTCCTGGTCCTGCCCGCCTACTGCCATGGTCCTCATCCTGTGTTGCATGCGTGAAGTTTGCCTCACCAGTGAAGGGGCTCATAAATCCGGGAGGTGGTCCAACATAGTTTCCATATCCACCACTACCTCCAGCTCCACTATATCCTTCATCATTCCCACCTACCTCCGGTGGTAGGTGAGTCTCCTGATCTTGTACTAGAGCTATCATTAGTAACAGCAGGATCTTGTGGTTGTGTAGGATTGGAAGAAGGTGGAATTCCAGTGTTTCTTGGTCTTGGGAGCAAAAGTGTAGGATTGTCATGTGCAAATTTGTTTCTTGCAAAAAGAATTCAAAACAAGACCATATATATAAATATTTTAGCATATTTTCACAAAAACATAAGTGATATGATGGTCAAGGTGTTGAAGGAGTAAAATGGGAGGGGTTCGCATCCCCTTGGTGTTTTTCTAAATATAGAAATTTATCCTAGTTAGTAAATATTAGCTTGCAAGCCTTGCAAACATCTTAACGACCATATAAATATTACAGACCGAATATGTAATCACAAACACATCTGTAGCGAGTTGGATAAGGCCCAGGTGCGTGGTTGACAAAGGGAGGGGTTCGAATCCCTCTATGCACAATATTGAGACTTTTCATCATTTTTCAAGTATTTTTGGGTTTCATCTCGTGACATTATCGATAATATCGCGATATATTGCCCAAATAATGCATTTAAAATGCTGAAAATATCGTGGCAAAAATATCGATATATTGACGATAATTACGTGGACAAGTGTGAAAATATCGCCCTCTCAAAAAAACGATATTATCGACGAAATATCGCCGATAATATCGATATTTAAATCATTGGCTAGAACCTCGTCTCAAAAGAAGGAAAGTTATTTGAAACCCTAGCACAATATTTGGCCTTCTTTTCTCACAGTATGGCCTCCAACGCAGAAAAATACTTTGATTGAAGTAGATCGTAAGCTTAAATATATTAAAATTTGACTTTCCTACACACGGTTTCAAAAATGTAGAGGGCATTCAAGCATTAGTGGAGATCTGCCGGCCAACGTCGGCAGCGTATATATGACATGATCATATGAGTCAGTCACCTTCTCAAGCCGCAAACTACGGTGGCGCCACTAAGTATGCTATATGGCAATTGGCAATGAATATATGATTATGGGAGTTCACACACATTGTATATAATCAATAATGCATCATAATCACAATGGAGTAATTATAGTTTTCGAAGACATTAAGGAAATTTGGTGCCACACAATCACCGAAACAAGTTCTACAAATGAAGCTAAAGCCACTTCACATCCCCAAACACGGACCGAGTGCACTTCTCTACATTCTTTTTTTTTTTTTTTTTTTTTCCGGAAAGATGATATTTATTAAATACGAATAGCAACATTTGCATCTTCTGCTAATACATTGAAAAGAAACTCTGGACCAAGTTCATCCCAACCAAACCTTCCACCATGCTTAACAACATACGCCGCAATCGAATGGGCTGCACGATTACATCGCCGAGGGGTAAAGCAATACCTTACCAGCTGAAATGAACTCGCCATTTGCCAAATATCATGGACATAAATTTCCAAATCCACATCAGGCACAACCTCCTTCTTCAACACTTGGATCAACCCCTTGTTGTCCGACTCCACCACCACCATGGTAGTGCTCTCAATATTACCACTCAATGCCACTGCCACCAACCCTTCTCGAACCGCATCTGCCTCCGCCATTAAAGCACTCACATAACGTCCTCCTCCCACCCCTCCGGCCAACATCGGAAGCCCAGCAAAATCTCTAAGCACCCACCCAATTCCCCCCCTACCATTCTCTTTCCCCCAAGCCGCATCACAGTTGAGCTTAACCTCCCCAAAACACGGCTTCCTCCACATCCCCTCCGTGACTCCCACTCCTTCCTCCGTCTCCCGTCCCACCTGCTTCTCCCGCTTCTCCTCAGGAGGTTGAACCATTGCCAGTCGAAATTCTTCGAGTTGCTGTCGCCAAAGCTCCACGGCAACAATTGGCGTGGTGTGATGCCCTGTGAATGCAGCCTCATTCCTGCATTTCCAAATCCTCTAGATCCCAAATGCCACCTGCCGTAATAAATCTTCTGCATCCTGCTCCTTTTGAAGTCGCTCCATTAACATTTGCCATCCATCCAAAAAATCCTTTGACCCATAATGCCCCATATTCACCTGTAAGGACGTCTCGAACCAAAACACCCTGCTAAACTCACAACCAAAGAAAATATGCTCTTCAGTTTCATCATGCTGCCCACAGAATGCGCACTTGTTCAACCTCGCATTCGCCGGCGCTCCAAGTTATGACATACCGCCAAGGCATTGCGACAAGCCTTCCAAATGAATAATCGAATTTTATTTCGCACCCCTAACTCCCATATAGACTTCCACACCGCACCCTTATTTGACTGACAACTCGGCATTCCACCACCCTTCCGTCCAAACTCGCCATTCCGCATCATTTCCATGACCACATGATACCCTGATTTCACTGTATACCTCCCATTCTTCGTATAGTGCCATACCCGTTTATCCGGGCATCCACTTTTACTTATCGGAATAGCATGAATCATGTCTACCTCCTCCGGAACAACCAGGTCCAACACCAACGACATCTTCCATTGCTTCGTATCCTCCGTGATTAACGCAGCCACCTTCATATCACTAGCACCAGTCCGTAGTCGAGGAGTAAAAGAATGTGGCTTAGGTAACCATGGATCACTTAACCAAATAGTCTCCCCGTCGCCCACTCTCCACCTAAGGCCACGAAGGAACACTTGCCTTCCCAAAAGGACACCCTTCCAGGCCCAGGAAGATTTATTTTGGTTCTTTGCCGTTAAAATAGTACCATTAGGAAAATACTTTTCCCTAAGAATCACGCCAAGCATTGAATCCGGGTTATGAAGCACCCTCCAACTAATTTTAGCTAACATAGCTAAATTAAACCCCATTATATCACGGAACCCAAGCCCTCCTTCCTTCTTACTCACGGTGAGTTTGTCCCAAGCCACCCAATGACACCCTTTAGACTTTCCTTGTCCCCTCCACCAAAACTGAGCCATGAGACTTTCCAACTCCTTACAGATACCCACCGGTAGTTTAAAACACGCCATAACATGGTTCGGAATCGCCATGGCGACAGATTTAAGCAAAACCTCCTTACCTGCTGGAGACAGGAATTGCTCAGCCCAACCGTGAATACGATTTTCAACCCCTCTACGGACAGATTCAAACACCATCTTCTTAGAGTGCCCAAAGTCAGCCTGAATCCCCAGGTACTTACCAAACCCTTCTCTATCCTGAATATTCATACGCCCCACAATGCGCTTCTTTTCCTTCTTTGCACAACCTTTACCAAAGAAAAGAGAGCTTTTTCCGACATTAATAATTTGACCAGACACCTTCCCATAGTCATCCGGAATCCTTACCACCTCGCCTGCTTCGTGAACATTCGCCTTGCAAAACACCACAGAATCGTCTGCGAAAAACAAGTGTGTGATAGGGGTAGCGGCGGGCGCCACCCGAACCCCACATATTCGGCCCTCCCTTTCTTTGAAGCGAATAAAACTCGAAAGCGCCTCCGCACAGAAGAGGAACAGAAAGGGAGATAATGGATCACCCTGCCTCAATCCGCGTTTCGGAAAGAAATACCCAGAAGGCACACCATTCACCATGGCCTTATAGGAAACCGTTGAAATGCATTCACGAATCCAACCACAAAAGGTGGCGTGAAAACCCAATTTTCGCATAACCTCAATCAGGAAGCCCCACTCCACCCGATCATAAGCTTTTGCCATATCCAGCTTAATCGCCATTCGTCCCTCTTCCCCGTCCACTCCTAATTTAAGAGAATGCAAAATTTCATGGACCACCAAAATATTATCATGAATCAATCGCCCGGGGACGAACGCCGACTGATTATGACTAATTACCTTATCCATTACCACTTTCAACCTCCCCGTTAATAACTTCGCAATAACCTTATAAACAACATTAAAAAGCGCGATAGGTCTCAACTCCATCATCCTCCTTGGCGCCTTTACCTTCGGAATCATCACAATGTGTGTATGATTTAATTTACGTAAGAGTCGTCCTGAGTGAAAGAACTCCTGCACCATATTAATCACGCCCCCTACCACTTCCCAATGATCATGGAAAAACCGCGACGTGAACCCATCAGGACCAGGAGATTTATTAGCCGGAATCGAAAAGACAGCTTCTCGAATTTCCTCATGCATGAAAGGTCTAATTAGGTCCTCATTTTCACGGTCCGTTAACTTTGGCTCCACACAAGCCGTGACCTCCCCACCATTGCCACTAACTTTAGATTTAAATAAAGAAGCAAAGTAGTTGAGCACAACGTTTTGGACGCACTGCTCATCCTGCTGCCAGACTCCATTCTGGTCTTCCAACCCCAGGATACGATTGGATCGCCGTCGTTGCATCGTTTGGGCATGGAAGAATTTTGTATTTTTGTCCCCTTCACGGAGCCATGTGTTCCTTGATTTCACCTTCCAGTACACCTCCTCTTCCTTAATTGCATAACCCAACTCATTTTCCTTCTCCTTTATAAACTCATGCCGTACTGAAGGGTCCACCAACCCTCTCCTAATCTCCCCCCGGAGTTGCTCTATTTTCCTCTTGGAGTTTGGTTTATTCATCCTTCGCCACCACTCAAGCCTTCCCCGAGTCCCTTTCAACTTATCCCAAACTGTGGATGCCCTAGACCCCACTCCCGGTTTCCTCCACACTTCCTTAATAAGTGCCCTACAATCCTCATTATTCCCCCATCTAGCATCATAAACAAAGCGGCGTGGTCTCTGCATTCCAGCCCCCTCAGAGACAAGTATTAGCATAGAATGATCGGAACCTTCTAATACCTCATGACTAACCTTTGCTCGTGGGAATAAATTGAGCCAACCCGGACCTCGATCTAATCTCTGTTGAATTGAACCATTTTCCCGCTTGCTCCTCCATGTAAATGGATATCCCTCAAAACCCAAATCAAGGAGTTCATTGCCCGCCAAAAAATCCCTGAAATTCCTCGTACCTGCCATGGACCGGTATGTACCCCCTTCCTTCTCCTCGTCATCCACTATATCATTAAAATCACTCAACAACATACACGCGCCATTTGACCTACCAATCCTTTTACTCAACTCATTCCACTGCTCTTTACGCCGTTTATCGTCCGTGCTGGCATACACCGCTATCATATGCCATTCAGCATGAAGTGGGTCATCCCCAAATCCCAGCTCAATAAAGAAACTCTTCCACACAATACTAGAAATATTCACCTCATCCTTCCAAAAAACACACAATCCACCACCTATGCCTTTTGGTTCCACCGGTTGCATATAATCCATCCGTAGTAACTTAACTAAATACTTGTAACGAACACTTCTATTTTTGGTTTCCAATAACACCACCACCCCGGGGTTGTGAAGCCTCACCTACTCCACCAAGGCACTAACTGTCAAGGAACCCCCAATTCCTTGACAGTTCCAACATAATGTTTTCATGGCGACCTTGGAGACCCCTCACGGCTAGTCTCCTCCGCCTCAGTAGAGATAAAAATTTGTTTGTGCCTTCCATCACACTCCCCCTCAACTGCCCCGTGCACCCCAACTTCGGTCTCCCCAAATCTACGCTTCATTCGCTTGCTTGCCAAAGAGACTGCCTCGATAATGGGTCCAAGTTCAAAAGGATCAGAGTTCTGAGTCCCGGTGTACACCATGTCTACCCCTCCTCCCTCACTCTCCTTCTCCTGTTGTGCCAGACCTACCTTGTCTCCGTTCTCCATTCGTGCGGGGAGATTGAGATCCACAGTGCAACCCCTCGGACTCTCCCTGTGTCCATCGTTCGTGCCCCCCTCAGGCTCCACAAAATCAACCAAAACCACATTCTCAGTACCCGGTGCAACATCCCCCCATGGCCAATAAGGCCTGCATCAAACGCTGCCTCCCTACTCCTCCGTGCCACCTCCTCCTCCACCCTACGCTGCTCCAAGTTCCCCCGTATGTTCTCCCCCATTATTGGCCCCTCCCTTTTGAAAAGCCCACCTCGCCGGGCCCTTGTCAATCCACCCCTATTCTCCTCCACATTCTGCTTGGTAGCTCTCCGTGAAGGAGACCTAATAGCATTCCCTCGTAGGTCTATACATGCATCCAGTCTTGCATACGGCCAAGACCCCATTGTCTCCTCCATACTGTCATTATTCCCCCCCATGGTATTGCATGCCCTACTCCCATGGCCAAGCTTTCCACAATGCAAACAATAGTTAGGCAGCCCTTCAAATCGAAACTCAACCCACAGACGCCCTTCATCCGGGAACGTGACCATCAAGCCTCTCATCAGTGGCTCGCGGAGGTTAAACCTTATACGAACCCTCAGAAATCTGCCAATACACTCCCTGCTTACCAATTTGTCCACCCATACCACCGTCCCAATCTTCCCACCTAAGGCCGAAGCCACCGCCGCCGTCATACTCCACGGTGGAACCTTATGAAGCTGTACCCACATCTCCCCCATAGTTAAAGCTCGCCAGGTAGCCTCCCGTTTATGCGTGCAATCCTCTAGCAAGATCACATCATCTCGAAACGTCCAAGGAAATTCCGCGTCAAGCACATGTTGCATATCCCTCTTAGCCACAAACCTGACCAAAAATTGCCTATCCCCAATATTCCTAATGGAGACTCCTTCTGTCCCTCGCCACAAGGACATAAACCTGTCGACGAACGCATCGCCATGCACCGGTCTCTCCGTTAGGACTTCTGCTACAAGTACAAACTGAAACCCTAACAAGGCCTCCTCCACCGACTGTCTTTCAATCACCAGGCTCTCATTTTCCTTATCCGTGAGTTGCAATTTGACTCCCAACGAATGCCCTAACTCCTCCAATTCAGTATCCGTAGTTGGTTCGCCCATAGCTGACTCTCTCCTGGCTTGCGTCGCTGCACCGTTTTCCGCCGTCACGCCGCTAGGGTTTGCAGACGCCAAGAAATCCCAGAAACGGCAGGTCCGACTTTCTCGGACAAAACCTCCTTTCGAGGACTCTATCCAGTCTAAAATATTTCCCACTTCTCTACATTCGGATAAAAAAAATAACTAAACGAAAATAAAAGGGTAAATTACATAAAACTATTTCAACTATTGGATTATTAACAGTTTCATATCTCGTCTTTAAAAAGTTTCAATGTCATACCTTATCTTCGAATTTGTTGCAATGTCATACCTTCCGTCAGTTGTCTGTCAATTCCTCTGTTAAATGGTGACGTGGCTTGAGGCGGGGCCCCATTTATATTAAAAAATTAATAAAAAATTATTAAAATAATAGTTTTCCCTTAAAAAAAAAAAAACCAATCATCTTCCCTGACCCCTTCCCCCCTTTTCCTTCCCTGCAACTCAAATCCAAAACCTCTCCTCTACCACCCCTTCCACGTCATCTGCCGGCGCCATGGTTTCTCTCCTTGTTGCCATCGCCACTGTAACTCCAACCGTTATTGTCACTCTTCCCGCTTGGGCCCCGCCTACCGTGCCTCTGACCCTCGCGTCAACTCCAACTACCGTAATCGCAAACGAGCTGTGTTGTCATCTGATCCCAAACAGCACCCCGTGTTGTCGTCCTAGCCGGAGGAGAAAAAATCGGTTGTGCTCGACGATTCTCGGAGATTATTTCAGAGACGGTGGACCGACGAGGACGAGATCGAGCTTTTACAGGGCTTCATCGACTACACGATGCAACAAAGGCTCACACCACGGCCCAAACGACACCGCTTTGTTCTACGACGCAGATCAAGTGTAAGCTCTAGCTCGACTTCAGAGGCTGTTTTTTATTTATTTATTTATTTTTTTAAATTTGTTTGTTTCTGGGGAGAGATGAGAAGAGTGGGGGAGTGGGATGAGTGGCTAGGGAGGGTGGGGATGTTAGTGCGGGTGGGGGAAGACGGGAGTGGGAAATTTTTTTGATGGGGATAAGGGGTGAGGTGATGGGTTTGTAGGGAGGGATGGAGATGAACAGAGGGAGGGGGAGTCGAAGAGGTGGCGGAGGAGAGGTTGGGGTGATTGGTTTTGGGTGAGGTGGATGTCTGGGTGAACTGGGAATAAGGGGTGGGTGGGAATGGTTTTGGATTTGGGTTGCAGAGAAGGGGGGGGGAAGGGGTTGGGGAAGATGATTGGGTTTTTTTATTTTTTATTTTTTTCTTTAAGGGTAAATTATTATTTTATTAATTTTTAATAGAAAGTGGGCCTCGCCTCAAGGCACGTCAGCATTTAACAGATGAATTGACAGACAACTGACGAAATGTATGACATTGCAACAAATTCGAAGATAAGGTATGACATTGAAACTTTTAAAAAACGAGGTATGAAACTATTAATGACCCAATAGTTGAGGTAGTTTTATGTAACTTTTTGGCAGAAAAAATGTAATTTTTCTTAGCGGTTTGTTGTACTCAGACCAGGCTACCTTTCATCTACCGGGAATAAGACTATGGTCATCGAAGGATAGCCGGAAAACCCACTTCGTGAGCGACCGTCTTCTCGAGTGGATTAAATGGCTGCTTTGGCTTCGGCCATTGACCTCAGGGACGTTGTAATATTCCCCTACAAATGCCTTCAGTCTCTGAATTGCCAAGTCCAGAGTTCTCTCGGGCAAGTTGGCAAAGCAGACACGGAACCAACCAGGTTTCGTGCAATGACAAGACGATCCAGGAGAGATATTGAGGTGAACTTCGTATACAATGTTTTTCCAAAGCTCCATTTCAGCTTCAAAGGTGTTCGACCTAAGCAAGTGCCTCATATCCACCCAACAGGACAAGCCAGCATTGCCGTTGAGGCAGCTAATGCCAGCTTTCTGAAGGCCGGAGACGAGCTTTTTCTGACGTTGTTTGAGTCTTTTGTGGTTCTCGGCTATGTAGTTCTTAGTGAGTTTCTTGTCGGATAGCATGGCGGAGAGAAGGTACTGAGTTTGAGAAGAAACAAGACCAAAGCTTGACATTTTTGTAGCGGCGGCCACAACCATGTCGTCGTTGGAGTAAATGGCGCCAACTCGAAAACCCGGAAGCCCAAGATCCTTAGAAAGGCTATAGACAACGTGAACTCGCTGCCAAACTTCGGAATTCTCATCACAGTTTCTATCTTTGAGAACTTCCATGACGCTTATAAAGGATGGGGAGCTAAAAGCCGTGCCGGAGTAAATTTCATCGCTAATGAGGTGGATGCCTTTGCCTTCAACGAAGGAAAGGAGGAGGTAGAGTTCGTTTCTGGTCATTGTGGTGCCCAATCGATTTGATGGGTTCGTGACCAAGACGCCTTTGACTCTGAGATTGCGTTTTTCGGCTTCTTGGTAGGCTTCTTCCAGAGCGGTTTCAGTAATTTGGAAGCCATTGGAGCTTGTGCAGTGAATGGGTACAATCTCGACTCCAGTTCGCCACTTGAGGTCTCTATCAAATCTGTAAGACACGTAAGAAAATACTCGGCTATTAGGGATGAAATTAGTGTTTAGTTATTTCTTATCTCGAAATGAAGTTCATGCCCCACGTCAGAATACTAAAAAAGTAGTAGGTCTTAAAGTTCAAATTGTTTGTAAAAAAACAAAGAAACAAAATGAAGTGAAGATTAAGATACGTACCCTGGGTAGTATGGGGTAGGAATAAGAACGGCTTCGCCGGGGTCTGCGAGGCAGAAAATAAGGGTCTCATTGGCTGAAGTTGCACCGGCGGTGAGCACTAAGTGGTTGGGATCAAAGGTCACTTTGTTCCCTCGGATTTCCGCCATGAAATCTACCATTGCCTGTAAGAAAAATAATGAAAAGCTGAGTTAGACATGCAACTGGCTAGAAGACTTGTTCTAGTAGTAGCTTGTAATTACATTAACGAAAAGTGAGCTTATACTATAAATTATTATAATTTATAAGTTTACCTTTTTGAATGCGGGAAGGCCATGATAATCTTGGAAGAGAGCAAGCTCTGCAAATATGGATTCTCCATTTTTTTTAAATGCAGCTGCTTCTGGATTCTTAGCCAGCCATGACTCGGGAAGATCAAAGCAGAGCTGGAAAAAAAAAAATTGAAATGCGCACAAAGTTTATATACTAAATATAACTACATATAGCAACAGATATGCATGGTAGTAATAAAAAATTAAGCTCGTAAATTATAATAATTAATTACCTGATTTTCTGCTAGACCCATCTGAATAATCCGGTTTGTGTTGTGGACCTCATGGTAGGGGTTCTTCTCATACTCTTGCCAACCTAAGAAGTAGGAGGAGTCTTGGCCGTGAGAGTTGAACGTAGCGTTTCTGGATAACATGCGCATTTTGGTTAATTTTCTTCTGTATGGATATAAGCTGTAAGACAGAAGTGTGGAAAGGAAGAGAAAGCAATGGAGAGAGAGTTTGAGGTATTGCTTTTGGTTTTGGATTACAAGTTTGAAGTGGGATATTGGATGTTGTTGGACTGGAGGGGTCTATATATAACAAAAAAGTAAAGATAACTAATGAAAAGTCCAAAAAAACTTCCCTTTTAACGAAAAACTATTTTTGAAGGTATAGTGAATAGTGTCAGATAAAGGTAAAAATATGGTTTTTCATTAAAAATGAACAGTACCGGAAGTGTTTCGTTAAAACTACCAAAAAGTAATCATATAAATTTAAATATATAGAAATTATTTGTCTAACAAAGGAATGCCACGTCACAATGAGTAGCCATATTTTTGAGAAATGCTAAGGAGATTATCTCAAAATGACATTTTCTATGAATTTTCTGTTATCTTACATTTTAACGTTAATTTTCGCGCCGATATTATAAATATTGTACAAAAAACATGGAAAAAAAATTATGAAGAATCTCACTTTTAAGAAAATATCTTTAATATTTCTCTGGTTCTTTTTCTTAACATTATGATCCGAGTATTTTGATTCAATAAAAATCCAAAAACACATGATAATTGTACGCGCTTTTGCTCCACCGTCCGAAGCAAAGACATTGATCAAGAAGGACCATCACACACTCCCAAATCCCAAAGCAATGAAGTTTTAGTGTTTACTAATCAACATTAAATAATTAATTAAGGGTAATACTAGAGATATTAAATTTGTAAATAAAATTTTGGAAACTAAAGTATATGGAAGTTGATGATTAGTTTATTATTTAAATGTTGGTAAACGTGCTAATTCCTATTGGTGACACATTATTTAGTTTACAAATTTTATCTCCAAATTTAGTTTCTCTAACATTGTCCATTAATTTATTTTCTCACTATTTGCTTGGACTGGGAGGTGTGTAGTGCGTCCACCATTACCTGGCATTACCTACAAACTTGCGTGGGGATAACAAGTGCACATAGAAGCATTAATCGGCTTGTAATTGAGAAAAAAAAAAGAAACAAGAATTAATACTCGGGTCTAGTTTTGTTTACAAAACCTTGTTAGAATCAATCAAATGTCAAATATACAATATATAAAATATCTTATACAATTTAATTCGAAATAATGTTTCACAGATACAAAATATCAAACACAAGCAATTAATGAAATTGTATATAAAACACTGACTTGAAGAACGATGATAGAGGCTTGCGGATGCAATCTCCTAAGACAGAAATACGTCCCTACACTTGTGCAGCAGATCAACGGACGTCTATCTTGCAGGATACAACTATCTAATCCAAGTTCTTGCACTCGAACTCGGATTCTTGGCGAACTGATTTGTGTTTTCTTTGTGGAAACTTTTGAATAATTGTTCTCTGTTGTTTCTGATCCAAATGCCATATTTATAATGGCGAAAATAAGATGCAGTTAAAATCCGTTCTGATCTAAGAACGGTTGCATCCGTTCAACTGATCAGTTTTATCCTTTCGGAAAAACTGAATGCAACTGAATGCAAAAATCAAAAACGTAAAACTGATACTTGTGTTTTTCGTCCATCCGAGCCCAAGAGCCCCAAGGCCCAAGGCCATCTTTGACATTTAATATATACACCCAAACCCTCCAAGTCTAAGGCCCAAGGTCCATGGCCTTAGCTCAATTCTTTTCAAACTATAAGTGAGTGAACTCACTTATAAAGAATCCTTTTATGTTTTGTTTGGGCGATGTGGGACTGAGTCCCCAACACAAGTTCCAACAATACCCCACATTTTCTATTCAAACTTTAGCAATACCCCACATTTGAATAGAAAATAAGATACTAACTAAATTAGTAACGTTTTTCCAGAGAACAACGATATGATATGCATCGGGAAAGGTGTCTTTTGGACTTGAACCTTCTCTAGTGAGTACTTATCGGATTTACCTAATGAAGCAGTGAATTTAATATCTTGAACTGATCATTCTTAGTAGTAAATCAAAACAATAAGTATCACACATATCACATCTTGACACACTTCAATTCATACGGTTGTGTTCTTTTTGGTCCTGAACATATCCTGGTTTCATGAGACCTTTAGAGAATTGTAGCCATGTCAATTCTCAAAGATGCGACCCCACATCAATCTCATATAGGTAATGCTAAACAAGAATAGCTTGTTCTATTCATCTTAATCATAAGATTTTAGCATTATTAAGAATAGTGATTCACCCTCTTCGTCTTACAGGTAACACACTGTTTTCCATCATAGGAATGAGTAAGAATCGTGTGTTTCTTACTTTGAGTTTTCCCCAACTAGTTTGCCTATTGAACCTAGACCATGGGATCTCCAATTAGCTAGGTTAGGTTTCCGTCAAGTTATAACTCATTGAGTTGGCTTTAAACCCATTCCCCTCGATGTGAATGCCACTTTATCCTTGGATAGGCCTTTTGTCAAAGGATCGACAATATTCTCCTTAGATTTAATATAATCAATGGAAATAGTTCCATTCTTGAGTAGCTGTCTAATGGTTTTATGTCGTCGCCTTATATGTCTCGACTTCCCATTATATTCAGCGTTTTTGGCTCGACCTTATGCTGCCATACTGTCACAATGTATACATATTGCAGTCACAGGCTTTGGCCATAATGGAATATCTTCCAGAAAATGTTTAAGCCATTCAGCTTCATCAGCAGCTGTATCTAAGGCTATAAACTCTGATTCCATTGTCAAACGTGCTATACACGTTTGCTTACATGATTTCCATGAGACAGCTGCTCCACCAAGTGTAAATACATATCCACTTGTGGATTTACTGTCTGTACTCCCTGAAATCCAATTTGCATCACTATATCCTTCTAATACAGGGGGATATTGTGTGTAATGCAAACCATAATTCATTGTATGCTTTAAATATCTTAATACCCTTATTAAAGCATTCCAATGATCTCTTCCAGGATTACTTGAATACCTGCTTAATCGACTTATTGAGTAAGCCAGATCAGGTCTTGTACAATTCATAATGTACATGAAGCAACCTATAACTTGTGTATACTCCAATTGAGATACGCTATCTTCTTTATTTTTAGCAAGTTTATGAATGGGATCAAATGGAGTTACTGCAGGTTTACAATCATAATGTCCAAACCTTTTGAGAACCTTTTCAACATAATGTGACTGAGTTAGAACATAACCATCTGAATTCCTTAGAATTCGAACTCCAAGAATCACATCAGCTAATCCCATATCCTTCATATCAAAACTAGAATTTAGCATTTTCTTTGTGGAGTTAATCACATCTTTGTTTGTTCCCAATATAAGCATGTCATCAACATATAGACATACAAAAACACAAGCATTTTTTGTTTGCTTAATATAAATGCATTTATCACTTTCATTTATCACAAATCCATTTGTGATCATGTTATTATCGAATTTTTCATGCCATTGCTTAGGAGCTTGTTTAAGTCCATATAATGACTTAATCAATTTGCAAACTTTCTTTCCTTGACCTTTTATAATGAAACCTTCAGGTTGTTCCATATATATTTCTTCATCTAATTCACCATTTAGAAATGCAGTCTTGACATCCATTTGATGTATTTCGAGATTGTACACAGATGCTATAGCTATTAATAACCTTATAGATGTTATTCTAGCTACGAGTGAATAAGTGTCAAAATAGTCAAGTCCTTCTTTTTGACGATACCCTTTGGCAACTAGACGAGCTTTATACTTGTCTATGGTACCATCCGGTCTCAATTTCCGCTTAAAAATCCATTTGTGTCCTATTGGTTTATTTCCAGGAGGCAAATTAACCAATTCCCATGTATTATTTTGCATGATGGATTCCATTTCACTTTGAATAGCTTCTTTCCAATAAGGCGCTTCAGAGGACTCTAATGCAGCCTTATAAGTTTGAGGCTCGTCTTCGGTTATAAAAGTGAGGAAATCAGGACCAAAATCCTTTGCAATCTTTGCTCTTTTACTCTTCCGTGGTTCCATATCTTGGTTTGGAACTCTAGAAGTTGAAGCATGATTTTCGTCATCATTTCTCGTAGAATCATTATGGACTCTTTTGTTCATAACATATGACCTATCTTTATAAGGAAAAATTTCCTCAAAGAATTCAGCTTCTGCAAATTCAAGTATAGTATTTACATGAATGTCTACAATTTCAGATTTATGAACCAAAAATCTGTGTGCCGAACTATTATTGGCTTGACCAATAAATATACAATCTACTGTTTTTGGTCCAAGTTTTTGTCTCTTCGGAAGAGGCACTTGAACTTTCGCAAGACAACCCCACACTTTCAAGGTTTTGTATGTAGGTAATCTACTTTTCCAGATTTCATAAGGAGATTGATTAGTCTTCTTATGTGGAATTCGATTCAAAATTGTGTTTGCAGCAATGAGTGCTTCACCCCATAAATTATGTGGTGCACCAGAACTGTTCAACATCGAATTAATCATATCCTTCAATGTACGATTTTTCCGTTCAGCCACTCCGTTTTGTTGAGGAGTATATGGAGCTGTCGTTTGATGTATTATTCCATGCATTGAACAAAATTCTGCAAAGTCATTAGATTCGTATTCACCACCTCTATCCGATCTTAAGATTTTTATTCGTTTGTCTAGTTGATTTTCAACTTCGGCTTTAAATGTCTTAAACATATTTAAAGCTTCATCTTTACTATGAATCAAATAGACATAACAATACTTGCTGCAATCATCAATGAAAGAAATATAGTAGTTCTTTCCTCCACGAGTTGGTGTGGATTTGAAATCACAAAGATCACTATGGATTAAACCAAGTATTTCGTTGGATTTTTCCACAGATTTATATGAGTGTCTTGCATACTTGGATTCTGTGCATATCTCACATTTAGAAACCTTGTTCATAGAGCATTTGGGCAATAGGCCTAAATTAACCATTCTTTGTAGAGAACGAAAATTAACATGACCTAATCTTGCATGCCATAATGTAGATGACTCAATCAAGTAAGCAGAAGAAGCACTAGGCTTGTTATTGTTATTAATAGCATCAACAGAAAGTACATTCATTTTAAAGAGCCCCTCAGACAGATAGCCCTTTCCCACATACATCCCACCCTTGGTGATTACAAACTTGTCAGATTCGAAGACCATTTTGAAGCCTTTGTTACTCAGAAGCGATCCAGAAATCAGGTTCTTGCGAATATCAGGAACATGCAGTACATTGGTGAGTGAAAGCTCTTTTCCAGAAGTGAGTTTGAGCGTCACTTTTCCCTTCCCTGCAACAGCAGATGCAGTTGCATTTCCCATGTACAGATTTTCTCCTCCATCAACAGATTGGTAAGTAACAAATAAATTCCGATCAGCACACACATGCCTTGTTGCTCCTGTATCAACCCACCAGTCATTGTATTAGTCAGTAAATTGACTTCAGATACAACTGCAACAAACTTATCTTCTGCAATGTTTGCTTGATTGGAATTCTCAGAATTCTGATCCTTCTTGTGGCGGCAATCCTTTGCCCTATGACCTGTCTTTCCACAAACCCAGCAACCTCCTTTGATTTTCTTGAAGGTTTTTCCTTTTGCAGCAGTGAATGCTTTCTTCGCAACTTCTTTGCCTTTGTTTTTCTGATGGTACCTTGCCTTGTGTGAGTCACTTCCTTCCACAACATTGGCTTTTGCCTCCAGCGATGAGACATCATACTTTTCGTTTCTGCGATGATCCTCCTCCACACGCAGTTTGAGAATCAATTGATCCATGCTCATGTCCTCAGTTAGATGCTTAAGATAAATCTTAAAGTCCTTCCAATTCGAAGGCAGTTTCTCTATAATAGAGCCAACCACAAAACCTTCTTTCAGACCAAGATTTTCTTCATCTAACTCATGAACAATCACTTGGAGTTCTTCAACTTGCTTGACAACAGACTTAGACTCACTCATTTTGTAATTCAGGAATTTTCCAATCATAAACTTCTTGGAACTAGCCACTTCAGACTTATACTTCTTGTCCAGAGACTCCCACAGTTCTTTCGCTGTCTTATATGATGAATAAACATCATACAGGGAGTCATCTAAAGCATTCAGAATGTAGTTCCTACATAGAAATTCACTGTGAGTCCAGGCTTCTATAGCCTGCAGAATTTCGGCAGGAATATCTCCCTCTTCTGGCGCTTTAGGGGACTCAGAAATAATCACATGACTCAAGTTCAGAGTGGTCAAATAAAACAACATTTTCTGTTGCCAGCGTTTGAAATCAACTCCCTTGAACTTCTCAGGTTTCTCAACGTGTGGCTTGACGACACCAACATTTGATTGATCCATGGTTAACTATTTCTGTCTTAGATTGTTAGAATCAATCAAATGTCAAATATACAATATATAAAATATCTTATACAATTTAATTCGAAATAATGTTTCACAGATACAAAATATCAAACACAAGCAATTAATGAAATTGTATATAAAACACTGACTTGAAGAACGATGATAGAGGCTTGCGGATGCAATCTCCTAAGACAGAAATACGTCCCTACACTTGTGCAGCAGATCAACGGACGTCTATCTTGCAGGATACAACTATCTAATCCAAGTTCTTGCACTTGAACTCGGATTCTTGGCGAACTGATTTGTGTTTTCTTTGTGGAAACTTTTGAATAATTGTTCTCTGTTGTTTCTGATCCAAATGCCATATTTATAATGGCAAAAATAAGATGCAGTTAAAATCCGTTCTGATCTAAGAACGGTTGCATCCGTTCAACTGATCAGTTTTATCCTTTCGGAAAAACTGAATGCAACTGAATGCAAAAATCAAAAACGTAAAACTGATACTTGTGTTTTTAATATATACACCCAAGGCCATCTTTGACATTTAATATATACACCCAAACCCTCCAAGTCTAAGGCCCAAGGTCCATGGCCTTAGCCCAATTCTTTTCAAACTATAAGTGAGTGAACTCACTTATAAAGAATCCTTTTATGTTTTGTTTGGGCGATGTGGGACTGAGTCCCCAACACAAGTTCCAACAAACCTTACCGACAAGAAGTATCATAGAAAATGCCTAGAGTGACCCACCCTGGTCCATATGCTTCTTGACTCTATTAGCCACAACTAATTTTGTCGGGCATTTTTCTCCCTTTCTATTTTTTTTTTAAGAAAAACTAATGAAAAATGTTTAACAACTTTGATTTTTAACAATAAGGATAAAATAAAAGGAAAAATGAATAGTACCATGATTGACATTTTAGTGTAAAAATATGATTTTTTGTTAAGATGAACAGTACCAGAAACATTTCGTTAAATTTTTTTTTTTTTTAACCTATGTTCGTACAGGTTTTTGTGTCTGCTCAATTCATTACTCCAATTACCAAACAATGTTTTGATTTGGAACTAGGATTCTCTTTCCTCCTCTTTCCATACCCTTCCATCGTCTCCTCTCACACTCTCTATTTTTGTCTTTCTCATTCTGTAAAAAATTAATATAAGATGTTGACGTAGCTTAACCGTGACTGTTCAGATAAGAAGGAAGGAAAGGAGATGGAAAAAGGAGGTGAGAGAATTTTTTCCTTTGATTTGAGTCAACCTCGAAAATCCGGTACGAACAAAAATAGCATCTCTTTTTTTTCTTCATTTGACATCATGACTCTATCTCCTTTATAATTAGGTATACAAAACAAGGAAAACTTTCTTCATTTGACATCATGACTCTATCTCCTTTATAATTAGGTATACAAAACAAGGAAAACACTAGAATCATCTATTATAATAAAACCATTTTTGTTAACCGTTCATTTAAAGGAGAATTTGGATTTGCCATGAGATAAATAACTAAAAACAAAGTTGAGATTCCACTAAAAATTAATTGGTAACTGTTGGTCCTAAAAACTACAAAGCTTACGTGGCGCGCATGCCGAATAACTAATAAGCTAACTACGTCCTTCAGTTGAATGCGGGGCGTGCCAACTCGACGGCCGAGCTCGGCCGATGAGTAAAATATGTTGATGTTGTGTTGTGTGCGGCTGACCTCTCGATCTTGCGATTGCGATCGAGGAAGGAACACGTCTCGGCCTTCAAGTTTTGGAGCATGAAGACAAGGTTGCCAATCTTTGCGAAGTTCATGAACCATCGGCCCCAGATTCGGTCACAGTGATTATATTCGTAAAGGTATAACCACGCCGAATCGACACCAGAGTATAGGGACACAAATACTCAAAACAGACGTACGTCTTGATGGTGAAAGTGGTTCGGCCGTCAGAATGCCGAACTCTGAAACTAACCCGTGAGTATCCAATCATAAAACAACTCGGTGTTCAATGTGCCGAGCCCAGTAATTCATAACACCTCACTTTGCCGAAAAGGTTAATGAGATGACCTATGCCGAGAAGGATTCAAAAACCCTTCTCGACCGAGACTTGGATAGATAATCAGTCGGCCTCGACGTAGTGTTGTTTATCTGAACTGAAGATGTCACCGGTTTTCTTCACAGTGCTGTTTATCCAAACTGAAGATGTGTTGGCGAAAAAGAAAATAAAAATCTCAAGGTTGTTGAGAGGTTTCACGTAGAGCGAGGGTTTGCGCAGGGAAGTTTGTGTGTTGAGTTGGAGAGAGCTTAGAATGTTGCACTCCACCCTCTATTTATAGTAACAAAAATGCTCCTGATCGAATCAAAATCGCACTTTGACCAGATTCCTTTTCCTAACCAAACTTTATCTCGGACGATCCCTAACTCAATTAGGACTCTGAATCTGTCCCAACCGTGAGCTAAATTCACTTCTGTATCATGGCTCATTTGGGACTCCTTTTCCCAATAGGTCTCGGCCTCTATCACATTCTCTTATGTTTATCTGCATTATTCCCACTCCTAATGAAACTTGGTTACCCTGATGTCGCGGCCCATGGCATCAGGCCATAGCGCCTCCGAGAAGGCACTGGGCCAAGGGTGATCCGAACTCGGCCCAATATTATTTTGGGCCCAAACATTGCCCCCTCGGTTCTGAGGTCGTCGAGCTACAACTCTTGCTCGAGTCTCGGCCTTGAAGAAGCGAAACGACGTTCCTTCTTTCCTACAACAATCACATGACCATCTTGGAAAACACTATCACGCCTATTTATGAGAAATGATTCTTCTCTCGAATTATCCCCAACACTGCCACGCGTCGACCCTCGATCATCCCAACAGTCTACAATCATTCCTCTGGACGCATGCAACTGTCAAACCGTCTCTTTGCTTTAAATTCGCCGTCACACGCAATCATGTGCCCTCAATCCGCGAGATCTTCGGTCCTTTCGCCTGGATTCTCTGAACTCTCATAATGGCGCGCAGTCACAATTATTGGTTCATTTCAAAATTCAAAAACCAAACGATTGACCTTCCTAGGAGACGCCTATAAATATCTATCCTTCTTTGATTCCCACTTTACGCTTCAGGTTTTCGAATTCCTTTCTCTTTCTTAGATTTCCAGAGGGAAACCCAGAATCCCTTTTTAGGAAAAGAACTCTCCACCCATAAACTTTCATCTCGAAACTTCTCTTCTCAGCAATGGCCTCTTTCATCTCCCAACTCTCTGATGAATGCAACAAATGCAAGGATATCATCGACCATAGTGCCGTCAAGACTCTGCATTTTGAAAGCGATCTGAGCACCACTCATCAAATTCTCAGGCCTCTATTCAAGAAACTGGTGCCATCGCCCATCACCAGCATCATGAAGAATCAGTGCCTGACGCCCTTGCGACAAGGGTTTGAATGGTCGAAATGGGATATGTCAAAGCCCTAAGGAGCCTGGCCCTCGACTACTGCAACCTGGGCAGCTTGGGTCGATCGGATGGAGAAGTTCTTCGGCCAGGAGTGGAAAGCTCTCGGTATTCATGATGCCATCAGGCTCTCAACCGTAGAGATCACCATAAACAAAGAACTCCTGATGGCGGCCCTTAGTTTCTGGTGCTCGGCAACCAACACCATGGTTCTTCCTCTTGGTCTTCTCGGCCCCACCGTTCTCGACATCTCTGCTATCCTCGGAACTTCCCCTTATGGTCTCCCTATCGATGCTGCTCTCTTTGGATTCTCGTCGAACCTCAACCTTAAGGCATTGTTTGATGCTCGGGCCGTTGAAACATTGAGCTGAGACGATCAAGAACCCTCGAAGGACGAAGTTCAGAAGCTACATAAGAACTTCTTCAACTACAATACCCTTATTGTCCACTTTTCTGGTCGAGGGGAGCCGAGTCTCCGTAAAGGAGAACATGAGGCCTTCTTGTTCTACAGGTACAACAAGTTCATCTGTTGTACCAAATCGAACAAATGCTTGGTCGAGAACATGCATGTGGCTGAAGCCCTGGCCAGTGGTCACACCCTGGCACTCAGTCCAGCCATTCTCGCTCACCTGCTGTGCTGCCTAGCCGAGGCAACTATTGAAAAGATCGACCCACACCAGAACGAGCCTCTCTAGGTCTTTCAACTATGGTTGCAAACTTACTTTACTACACTTCGGCCAGACGTCCTCAACTTCTCGTCGACCGAAGCGCTCGGCCTTCAGCTGGCTTCTCAACCGGTACCTCCACATCGAGCCGAAGAAGTCTTTAAATACTTCTTTGGCCTTGATGACTTCTCCGACGATGATTTTCTGATATGTCGTCGTCGAGAATACCCCTCCTCTATCAAGCTTCCATCCTCGGCCTGGAGTGAAGGTGAGGACGCTACCCTCCGCCAAAACTGGGGGTCGCTCGTGTTGACACTCGACCTTCCTCTCGGCTGTGACGCTCGTCGGGCAAGTTGGGAAATCTATCACCCTCACTTCACAGCCAGGTAGCTCGGCTACCTCCAAGGTTGCCCCCCCCAGTTCCTTTACTTACTTCCCAATCTCTCCTTAGCTGAGGACGACTCTCTGGTTCTTCAGAGAGGGAATGCAGAGACGCTGAGAGCGAGTTTCAAGAGCGATGTAGGAAATTCCGCCTTCGACCGGCTGTTCCTGAATTTTTGAGCAACGACACCTTTAGTGATTGGTGGGAGTCGTATACCCAGCACTTCTTTGGGGCACCAGTCGACGATGCCGTCACCAAAATTTTCAGCGACCGTCCCAAGAGAGGTGCTGCCCCTCCATCTAAAGAGAAAATCCAAGGTATTCGGCTATCTCTATTTCTATTCTCCAAACTTCTATTCAATCCTTAACTTTATTTTATTTTCTCAGGTGGTCGAGTGCCAAAGCAAGCAGTCGTGATTGCTGCGGCCGTGGCTAAGAAAAGGTAAGTTTCTTCCAAGAAAGCTGACACCGCTGTACAAACTCCGCCAAGCAAGCGGCCTCGCCAAGAGGTTGAGCTGGCACATGAAGCTCTCCGCCCTCCAAAACGTGTCAAGAAACTGGCGAAGAAGGGAGAGCGGGAGATTCATGTTATCTCCAGTCAGACTACCGAGGCGACCACTCCTGATGCCCCTCTCGCTGTTCCCGTCGCCTAGAGTCTATCAGAGCAACAACCAGCTTCAATTGGCCAAGCATCTCGGGTTCAACCTGTTTCAAAAACGGTCGAGCCGGCTGCCGTTTCAGCCATCCCTGAGTCGGTTGAACCAACTGCTGCTTCGCAGGCCGAGGAACCTGCAGCTCCGGTGCCAACTGTCGCACCCGTCCTGGCGGAAGCAAACCTCTTGGTCAAGAAACAACCTCCCCCAAGCATCCAAAACAATCAGCAATTATCTTGGACGAGGTATGAACGTGTTTTGTATGATTATGTAGGCAGTCTTCTCTCTTTGATTTATAAAAAAAAAACATATTTTTCCAGGACGACGACGTGAACGAAGAAATTCCATTGGAGCGTCGTGCTCATCTAGCCAAACTCTCGGTCTCCACTATCCAACAGCCAAACGTAGCAGCTCAACAAACTGGACCTACTATGGTCGAGGCGGAAGTGGCTGTTCCGCCTGAAGTGGATACGGCTGCTCTAGCCGAGGCGGATGCGGTGATGTGATAAAAGTTAAGCACTCAAATTAAACCCTCTTGTTGTCAATTGTAGTAAGTATGCAAGTAGGGATCGTTCTGGACCGGGGATTAGGAGGGATTGCTAATCGACTCTAAATTGATTTAAAAACACAAAAACAAAGTTAAAAACGTTTGAAAAAACTCAAGGGACTCAAAACAAGTTAAAAACACTCAAAACTGCTTAAAAACACTTTTTGGACAGATTCTAACACTAAGGATGGTTTTGGACTAAAATTGGTTTTAGTTTGACTCAAAACACTTAAAAACACAAACAAAACAGATTTTAGACACTTTGAAACAAGAAAGTAAAAGGGGGGTTTTGATTTGGACGAATTTGAAAGTAAAACAAGTAACTTGTAAAGTAAAACAGATTTTAAAGTAAAACAAAGTTTGAAAACGATTTTAGACTTGGATGGTTGATGGGCTAGCTAGAGGGTCCTTCTGCACACATGACACACTTGTACATGAATCGATTTCCAATTGCTTTTCAATAAACCATGAACCTCAACACCCCAGATTAACCGTGAATGCACTAATTAACCCTCAGATTTTCCTTATGTCATTGAATTGGATGAATGCATACGACAACCCAAATTATTCTCCAACGGTCCCCTACATGAATGCATAGAAGAGATACAGTTAGAGATCATTAAGTTCCATGAAAATCATAAGTGTTGACAAGGCATTCGTAACTATGAATGCATGATACGTTTGCCAGGAATCCAATTAATGCGATTGTGACTAGCAACCTTCACTACTTGTGAATATAAGTTCATAACGATTAGGTGAAACTCCCTTATATTCTAGCATCAAATTCCTGCATGAAAACTAAGTATGCATCCTTAATCAACATACAAGAACAAGTTATGAATAAAACAGTTAATTGAATTGCATTCATGATTCATCACATCACAATTGGAAGAAATCAATTCATATCTCAAGCATGTTCATGGCTTCGAACTCCCCCTAGCTAAGTAGGGGTTTGGCCACTCATAGCAACAACAAAATTAGAGAATAATAAAGTAAACATTGAAATTAAGAATGAAGTACACCTAGAACGATCCAATCTTCAAGCTTGAAATGTCAAAGGGTATTTTCTTCTCCACCTTGGTGCGGCACAAGTGACAAAGGGCTGGTATGGATGTTTTGGATGAAGTGATGGAAGTTTAGGAGGTGAGAGGGCTGCGGCAAAGAGTGGTTTTTGGCTGGATGTGTGTGAATGAATGAATGGATCAGTGGATGCGGCCAAGGGCTCTTATTTATAGTGGATTGGGCATTTAAGGCTAGGAAATAAATTAGGTAACATAAATTAAACCAAAACCTTAAGGGTGCGTTTGTTGCGCCGGACTGTCTCGGACTGGACTAGCTGCAGGGACTAAGCTGGACTGGCTTAGACCAGACTAAGCTGGACTAACTTAGTGAAGCTGGCTTAGACTATATTTATTAATATTTTATTTTTAATTTAATATATCAATTAATATTTTTTATTACTTAATCTTTTTCCTATTTTTCTAGAACCGGATCCCCTTTCTCTTCACTATTTGTTCTCTCCGCCTCTCTTCTCCTTCCCTTGTTCTCTCCGCCTCTCCATCCCCTTTCCTGTTTTCTCCCATTTTTATCCCTCCTTTTTTTTATTGCAAATCCTCTGCCACTTCATCTTCTTCGCCTCCTGCCTCTGCACTTCACCTCTCCTTCTTGCCTTTTCACTTCCTCTCACAACATCACTTGCAAATCTTAAAATCAAAACATAGAGCAAGAAAGAGATCGAAGAAGGTGGGCTACATGTGTGATTGGCTCAAAGGTGGAGGATAAGGGTTGGATCTGGTTTGGGTTTTTTGGGTGCATGTGTGATTGAAACAACCATGATCATCCCACTGCAATTTTTTTTTTTTTTTGGATTTCCTGGGTTTCTGAGTTTTGCAATCTTAGCGAATCTGGGTTTTGTGATTCAGACACACAGCGATTTTGTTTTTTTTTTCTTCACTTTTTTGTTCTGAATTTTGGATTTGGATCTAGTTTTGAAAATGAAAATATTGCAGAAATTTTTGCCTTTTGTTTCCAATTTTGTGGGATCTGGGTTTGAAAATGGTAGATGATAGGGGCGAAGCGAGGAGGAACGAAGCAGGAGGAGTTGGGCTTAGCAGTCCGGCCGATTTCGGGGGGTCTCCCTAAGACCCCCTAGCGAACTACTTAGTCCACACGAGTCCCCTTTAGTCCCACTTAACTTAGTCCCAGCACCTATCAAACATGGGACTGTAGTCCAGTCCAGTCCAATCCCTGCTAAGGAGGTGAAACAAGCGTCCCCTAAGGGAAATTGGAATTAAAGTCAAAAACCTAAGGGGAAAGGGAAGGGAATTGCGGCAAAGGCAGAAATTTAAAGGACATGTGCGGCAAAGACAAGGAAAGATGTTTCCTTGTTGATTTGGGTTCAAAATTGAAAGGGGAATGTGAAACTTGTGCGGCAAGAAAGGAAAGGTAAGGGAAAGTTGCGGCTGATTGGGAAAAGAAAGGGAAAGGTCCTTCCCTTGTGCGGCAAGGATGTATAAGTGAAGAGGGAGGTGCGGCACCCTTCTTGAGCAAGGAATTAGGTGTCCCAAAATGTCTAGGATTCCCTCTTTGTGGCTGAAACCTTGATAAAATAGGATTAGGAAAGTCAAAGGTCAAAGTAAGGAAACTTTGACTTAGTCAATCCTTCTTCTTCTTGGATTCCTTTTCCTTCCTTGACTTGAATTAATTTTTCCTCCTCTCTTTGGCTGATTCCTATCATGCTTTGGCCTTCAATTTCGTCCATCTACATTGCTCCAAGCATAAGCTATCCAAAACATGCCCAAAACTGCTCAAAAAGGCTCCAAAATGCACTTTCTTGATACTTTACCCCTTTGGACCTACAAACACACGAAAATAGCTTAAAATACTAAATTAACTAAGAACAATCAACATAAATGCACGAAAACAAGCTAACTAAGTCGCATAAATATGCTTCTATCATGCGGCTGCTCCGGCCGAGGCGATTGCTGCTGTTCCGGTCGAGATGGGTGCCCCTGCCGAGCCAGAGGCGACGGCGGAGACCCCAATGCACCCGCAGGATCTCGACCTCGGCATTCCACCTTAAGAGGTTACATCAGCCTATGTAAGGATTCCTGCCTCTTTACTTTAGTTAACGCCTTTTCTTTTTAGAATTCTGAATCGAGGATATACCAAATGCTAGGTACCTCCCCATTCCTTTCATCGAAAATTCTACTCGCCGAGGGGTGTTGTCTATATTTCTTGGCCACCTTAGTGGCCGTCGAATGTAGAAAACCTTCATCGGCCGCATGAATTGAGAAGCAGTCTCAAACATTGGGCTCGACCTTTAAGCTCTCTGGGTTCGAGCAGTAACCCAGCAGACATGGCCAAAGTCTCGTCTCGTCAGGTCTACTATTTCTTCATGTTTTTTAGTTCCTTGTGATTTGGCTTGTTCTGATATTGTCTCTTCATGTAGCCATCGTGGGACGCTGAATTCGACGCTTTTCTTGCTGGCACAACCAAGAGGACAGCTGGGCCCTCGACTACTATGGAGCAGGATATAGTCGACCCAGATTCATTCGCCAAGCTGCAAGAATTCCTATCCTTATCAGCCTCTCAAATCCTCGAGCGCAAAGGCCTTGACTCCGTTGGGGCATCCCTGAATGATCTCGCGGCCAACGACCGTCTTGACAATGCCGCTGTTACCCGAGCCTCTTCTATCCTAGAAGGAACCGGCAATACTTCGGTATTTCCCAGAGAGCTATTTCAGGCCGAGGATGACTGGAAGGCAGCAACGGCTACCCAAGAAGCCCTTCCCCCTAAGGTTGAGATGCTGATAACGAAGAAAGAGCAGCTGGCCTAGTTGACCTTGATCGTCAAATTGCAGAACTCCAGAATCGAAGGTCGGTTTTTGCCTCCGAACTGGCCAAGGAGTTTGAATCGGGCAAATCTTTCCTGACCAAATATGCGACCAATGGGAAGTGGGTCGACCAGCTGAAAATGGATAAGAGGAACTGGCAGGCTAAGGTCACCAAGGGTGAAGTGAGGTGGTTGGAGCTGAAGGCCTTCCTTGAATTTATCCTCCCTTCATCACCTTAGGGATATTTACTTGTAAACTGGTCGATCAGTCTGCTTATGTACACCTCTTCGAACTTAATGAAAAGTTTTTTTTTTTTATTCTCGCATTTCCCATGTGATTGGATAGTATTTCTTTAAGAACTTTCCATTAATTGGCAATTTATGAATTAAACCGTTTCGGTCTTTGAGGCGGTATGCCCCCTTGCCGAGAACCTTGTGAATGATGAACGACCCTTCCCAATTCGGTGACCATTTGCCGAATCTAGGATCCTTAGCGCCAACAGGTAAGACGGTCTGCCAAACTAACTCTCTCTCGCTGAATGTTTTTTGCCTGATCCGTTGATTATAAGCTCGTTCGGCGATCTTTTTTTGTGCCGCTAATAGGTTGTAAGCATCAAGCCGAGCTTCTTCTAAATCTTCTAACTCTTGTCTCATGGCCTAACTATACTCGGCACTGAACAAACTGCTTTGTTCTATTATTCTCAACGAGTTTATACTTAGTTCGACATGCAACATTGCGTCGTGTCCGTAAGTCAGGGCATACAAAGTTGTTCCAGTGGCAGACCGGGGTGAGGTTCGGTAAGTCCATAATGTTTCATTTAGCTTTAGATGCCACATAACAGGCTTTTCTTTTACCATTTTTTCGAGGATACCAATCAAAACCTTGTTACTTGCCTCAACCTGTCCATTTGCTTGTGGGTAATATGGCGTAGACTGCTCTAGTCGGATATTCAATTTACTCGTATATTCCTTCAACCTTTCGGATGCGAAGATCTTACCATTGTCCGTTATGATCGTCTTTGGTACACCGAATCTAGTCATGATGTTCTCTTCCACGAAACTAGAGACTTCTTTAGACGTCAATTCAGCATATGATTTTGCTTCGACCCATTTAGTGAAGTAGTCTGTCGCCACTAGTATCCATGCATGTTTTGCTGCCCCGGAGGATGGTGTAATTTTGCCGATTACATCCATGGCCCATCCTCTAAACGGCCATGGTTTAGTGTGTTGGAAGTATGCCCACAAAGCCACTCATTTGATGTAATAGCTTTTGGAATACTTATTGTGTTAAACTATTGTATTGTTTAATGAAGGGCAAAGCTTATTGTTAATCATTATTTATTGGATTATATGTTTAAGCAATAAGGGAATCCAAGGAATGTATTTAGTCTAAGAGAGAAGTGATCTAAGTAAGTTAGATTAACGAGACCTTTCTCTTATGTTCATTCCTAAAACGTTCCTAGCCATAGGATTGCCAATTGAGCATTGACAATCCGCTAAGGTTAGTATGTGTTATGTTAACTCAAGCGTGAGTATGACTAGTCTCAAGTCATTTAGTGTTGGACACTGAGACAAACACATAAGTGCTCGAAAGGTAATCGAGTACACTGAACAACGATCAAAAGAGAGTTCGAACATACATGTCATGTAAGAACTCGTAAGTTGCAATATGCAAAGTAGTCCTTTGACCTGAGTCATCATAGATGTCTAATGGTTAGGTCCTTGATCTTTGATCATGTCAAAGGCATTCCATCGAGAGTGTCCACGGCATTGTTGGGGTCAAGCTATCTTGTCATGTAGGCATATGAATGCACAACAAGGGATATCTAACCTTCCATGGTGGAAGGAGAATACTCTGAGATATGATTCAGGAGTCTTTGGCCAAAGCATACGAATATGACTTAGGAAATATGTTTCAAGTCATATTCAAATGAATCATATAGAGAAGTATCACATTGGATAGTAGACATGAAATAAACTATCACTTAAACAATGTGATCAAGAGTATTGTATTAGAGAAGGACCGTATTGCATTGTAATTGTAACTGGATAGGTTCTCCAACCACTTCTACTTAGCTTGGGTAGCCATGACATACTGCTAGGTGTCACTCATGGTTTGTGGAAGCCCTGAGGATTAGCTAACACTAATCTTCATCAAAGGGAGAATTGAAATGTAGTTTCAATTCGCAGTCGATCGTTAAGAGTAACAATCGCCCACTGCCTCGCTAATTGGAACCTAATGGATCGTACACCGAGTAAGGATGAAAGTGAAGAAATATAAATGAGATGGATAAGCAATTAAATAGTTTAATTGAGAATGGTCAAGATTAATTAATTAGTTAATTAATCTTACGAAAGGTTCGTATTGGGCTTTTAAGTTGGTTTTGGGTTTCGGGGCCCAAAAGGGTTTTTGGTCCACAAGGCCCATTGAGTTTAGGTTGTGTGACAACTAAAACTAAATGGAAATTAACCCAAAAACAAAGTCAAAACCGGCCTAGGGTGAGTGGTACCCAACTTGGGTTAATTGCAAGTGTGCCACTCACATGTGAGGTGGTATAAAGGCAACTTTATAGCCATAACCTCATTAGGGTTTTCTAGAGAAAAAGAAGAGAAACATTTTCTCTCCTTTTTCACAATAGAGGCCGGCCACTGAGAGAGGGTTTCACTAGCATCAAAATCTCTCTAAGTCATCCATCTTCTCTTCACACTACATCCTTGGTGTGGAGACTTAGAGACACTAAATCTTTAGTGTTCTTGGAGATCCTTTCCTTACATCTTCAAGGAGCAAGAGGAGCATTCAAAAGGAAGAAAATCACAAGGAAGATTCAAGGAGCTAGGAGGTGACTTGAAGGCCCTCCACTTGGGTGAATCCCTTGTGTAAACAAGGATGAGCTTCAAGGGTAATGAATCTCAAAAACCTTCCTTCTCTTTAATGTTGTTAGAGAGTCTCTTGGTTCACCATTCACTAGGCTTTGAAAGTCATGGGTTTTAGAATTGTTTTTGAATGCATGCCTACTTTAAAGTGTTATTAGTTTGCATATGTGTTCAAATGTTCTCACATGTTCTTAGCTAGGACAAAATTTTTCCTTCAAAGTGACTGAATGTAGTGTCTCGGCCGGAACCCTTTGTATGGGACCATGAATTTGGCACTGTACACATCTTCGGGTGAACTCGATACAATCCTTCAACACACTCGGCCAGAAAAATCCATGGCGACGAAGCAGCCATCGCATCTTTCGACCAGATTGATGAGCTCCGCAAATTCCTTCGTGTACTTCTGTGATTGCTCGAGCGGCCTCTTGTGGTCTGAGGCACAACAGCAATAAATAGTCCTCACTTTTTCGGTACAATTCATTCTGGTACATGATGTAGTTCGTGGCATGAACCTTCATCTTGCGGTCATGTATGTCACCTGGATTATCGAGATATCGCATAATCGGTCTCCTCCAATCGTTTGGTAGTGCCTCGACATCACAAGCATCCACAGACTCTTCTCGTTTTAATAACGAAGGTAGGGACATTACGCGTGTAAGAATTACATGGCCGCGGTGAAGAACTTGTTGATTAACCAGGGCCGGATATGACTGGCGTAATATGGGTATTGTCCGGCCTCACTTGTCCCTAAGAGTTGTGCTCCGGAGGCCAGTTGAGCGAGTTCATCGACGACAGTGTTTCGATCACGAGAAATATGCCTAAATGTAATACTGTCGAATGACTCGGCCAAGTAACTGGCAACCATGTGATAGGGTGCCAGAGCGCAACTCATGCAACGAAAAGTTCCATGGAGCTGGTGAATCACGAGTTCGGAGTCGCCGAGGACGAATATGCGACGCGCGCGAAACTCATGAAGAACGCCGAGACAGATGACGAGGGCCTCGTATTCGGCTTGATTATTTATGCACTCAAAGTCAAGTTTGAGAGAGAAATACCAACGGTGCTGTTGTGGAGATTGAATGACGATGCCTACACCGGCCGACGTTGCAGTACTAGAACCATCAAAATAAAGCGTCCAGTAATTGTCACGTGTTTCCACCATGCTGATCTCGATGTCATTACCCCCGAAACCATATGGGGAAGGGTGCTGAGCTAGAAAATCGGCGAGAGCTTGTCCTTTGATCGCTTTTTGGGGTACGTAGTGTAGACTAAGTTCGGACAATGCCATTGTCCATTTCCCAATCCGACCTTTGATTATTGGTCAAGTTAGTATGTACCGGATGACATCTGTCTGAGCAATCACCTGAGTGACTGATGGGAGCACGTAGTGCCGGAGTTTTGATGCAGCAAAAAACAAAGCCAAGCAAAGCTTCTCGACCGGGGAGTAATTGAGCTCTGGTGAGTTGAGATTCCGGCTGAGATAGAAAACGGCTTGTTCCCACCCGGCGGCATTGTCTAGGCATCCGATGGACTCTTCGGCTGCCGAAATGTAAAGTTTAAGAGGCTTATCACGCTAAGGGGGAACGAGGACGGGTGGTTTTGAGAGCGAGACTTTTATGTGCGTGAAAGCTGCTTGGTGTTCTTCGCGCCATTCAAACTTGTCTGAGTCTTTCAACTTCAAAAGCGTGGAGAACATCTTCATCTTTCCTGCCGAATTTGCTATGAAACGACGGAGGAAATTTATTTGGCCGAGCAAAGACTGAAGTTGCCTTTTGGTTGTTGGAGGTGGAACGTTAATGATCGCTCGAGCCTTGTTCTCGTCTATCTCAATGCCACGGTGATGGACAAGAAAACCCAAGAAATTGCCGGCCGATACACTGAAGGAACATTTGGCCGGATTCATCTTGAGATGATGTCGGCGCATACGAAGGAAGGCCTGCCGAAGATCGTCAAGATGCGTTCGACGACTCTTTGATTTTACCACCACGTCGTCGATGTATACTTCTACGATTGTGCCAATCAGGTCATGAAAGATGGTGTTCATAGCGCGTTGATATGTGGCACCATCATTTTTAAGGTCGAAAGGCATGACTACCCACTCGTAGGTGCCGAGTGCCCCCGGGCAACGAAAGCAGTTTTATGAACTTCGGCTTCGGCAATGAAGATCTGGTTATAACCAGCATGACCGTCCATGCAGGATAACATTGCGTGATTGGCCGCGACGTCAATTAATAAATCAGAAATTGGCATCGGATATTCATCCTTGGGTGTTGACAAATTCAGATTGCAAAAATCAATGCAAATACGAAGGGCGCCGCTTTTCTTAAGCATCGGAATAATATTCGCTAGCCATTCGACGTATCAGGCAGTCCGAATAAACCCGGTGATAGGAGCATATTTATGCAACTTAGTTAGCTTATTTTCTTGCATTTACTTAGTTTAATTATGTTAATTATAGTGTTTTAAGCCATTTTCGTGCAATTTTAGGGCTTAATGACAAAGTGTGCAAAAAGAGCCAATATTCTAGAGCTATTTTGGGCCAAGGATGGATAGCTTATGATTCAAGCAAGAAGGATGGATGAATTTGAAGATTAAAAGAGGCTAGGAATCAGCTAAAAAGATGGAGAAAATAAAGTCAAGATAAGAAGATAAGGAATCAGCAAGAAAGAATGAACATTATCCAAAACCTTATCCAACCTTATCTTATCCAAACATTATCCAAACTAACCCTATCTTATCCTACCTTATCCTAATCCTATTCTACCTTAATTCCAGCTGCAAGGGGGAGTTATTTTCATATTAGGACACCTAAAAACCTGGTTTCTAGAAGGCTTATCCCTAGATATGTGCTGCACTTTTTCCTTTTCCTCTTTGGTTTGGGGTGTGAAATCCTTTTCCTTGACAACCTGGGTTGTGCTCAAGCCCTATAAATACATACCCTAGCCACACCATTCAAAGGGGGAGCTTCAGAGACATATTTTTAGAGAGAAAGCACAAGTGCCGCAGCAAAGGAGAGGAAGGAGTGCAATCTGCCATTGCTGGAGCATTCTTAGGTTGTTTCTATCCTTATTTTAGTTTTACAATCATGTTGCTTTCATTGTTAATTTTTACAATCATGAGGAACTAAACTCGTTTTAGCTAGGGGCGATTTCAAAACCATGATTATATATGTGACATGAATTGATTATCCAATTATTATTTCATAAGTTATGAATGTAATTTGCTTAACTGTTTGATTCAAAACTTATTCTTGTATGTGGGTTAAGGGTGCACACTTAGTTTGCATGCATGAATTTGATGCTAGAATATAAGGGAATTGCATATAATGAACTTGTATTCATAAGTAGTAAAGTTTGCTAGTCACAATCGTGTTAAGTTAAATTCTGGGAAAACATATATGTTGTCATATTTTCCTCGTCAATGCTTATGGTTTTCAACGAACTTAATGACCTTTGAGTATGCTATCATCAATAAGGATAATTTGGTTGGATACGTATTCTATCTAATTCAATGAACTTAGGAAAATCTGAAGGTTAATTAGTGCAATTCACGGTTAATCTGGGGCGTTGTCATTCATAATTTAGAAAGATAATAACTAGAAGTTAATTTGTGTTGCATATGTTTCATGTGCGGAGAAGGGTCCTCTAGCTAGTCCATCATCCATTTAAATCACCCAAATTCGTATTCAATCTGTTTTGCTTTTAAAATCTGTTTGTTTTAGTTTAAATTCGTCCAAACCATTCCCCCTTTCATATAATGTTGTTAGTTGAGTCTAAATTAGTGTTTTGAGTCTTATTTGTGTTGATTAGCATCCCTAGTTAATCCCCGGCCTAGAACGATCCCTACTTGCATCATATACTACAATTGTCAAAAATAGGGTTTAATTTGCGTGTTAAGTAATTTTCACATCACCCGGCGTTTAAAAGATGAACAAGTTCATCTTTTATGCCTAGTTGTACTTCGGTCGAGAACCGTCGAGGCGGTTGAAGAAAAGCCTTGCAACCAGGTTTGATACGTAATTCATGCTCGACAAGTGTTCGGTCGAGACCAGGCATCTCATGATAGCTCCAAGCGAAACAATCTTTAAACTCGCGAAGTAACTTACAAAGCTCGGATTTGATAGGGTGAGGTAACAAGGCACTAATAAATAATGGCTGAGGATCATCGGCCGTTCTAACATTCACTTCTTCCAACGGGTCTTTAACTTGAGACCGATTGTCTTAAAGCTCGGCCAGAGCGGCTTGAATATAATCGAGAGAGAGAACATGACCGTTATCTCATTCAGCAAGGAACTCCATGAGGTTGACGCAAGAGCGTGACTATTTGGAAATGGCATACCAATGAGCCAGCAGTCGTTCCATGGTCGATGAAACCGCGGCTCGGCGTCTGGCTTGGCTGGTGTCAAACATCAGGATCGGTGATAAAGTTAGCCAACTTGAGTCTCGCCGAATCCTGATGAATAGTTTCGGCGCCAACCTAGACAGCTTTCTAAATCAAAATTCGAGTTGTTCGTCCTTCATCATTGAACCCTTGTAGAGTAATGTAGCCAACGTGGTCGTCGTAGTACCGTGCTTGAATCATGTTGGCTTCAAAGGGTTGATTGTCAGCCGGATGTACTACGATTGATTTACCGTCCCAAAAGACGAGGACTTGATATAATGACGAATGGATACAGCTTGTTTGATGAATCCAATCTCGACCGAGCAATGCATTGTACTCGGTCTTCCAGTCGACTATGAAGAAGGCAATCATATGGTTGCGACCTACGATGCTTACCTCTAACGGGAGTACTCCTTTTGTTTGGGATTTGTCCCTGATGAAGCTGCTCATGGTGATCCCTGATGGGATAAGTTCTTTATTAGAGCCATGCAAGGCCTTCATGATGGTCACAGGAATGATATTGACAGTAGCCCCAAAATCAACGAAAATTTTGGAGACCGAATATTTTTCGATGTGGGCTGTAACATACAATGGCTTTAGATGACGGAGATTAGCCAATGACGAGCAAGAAAATAATTTGGTTAAAGCTGCCTTGAGGTTATCGTCTTTTGTCGTTGGCTCGACATCGGTGGTGGTGACGAAGTCGACTTGGGTAGCTTCTTCGGCAACTACGTCGCCATCTAGGAAACTTGGTTGGGAAGTGCTTGATTGAAAATCGGCCGGCAAGATGTGAACCATACTGATTTCCATGTTGTCGAGGATCAAAGGTCCCATCGGGTTATGATCTCCCTCCACTAGTTCATCTTCTTCTGGTTCCTCGTCTTCTGGATTCTCCTTATTTGGACTCGTGGGGGGTGTATCCGCGTCGACAGTCTTGACTGATACCAGAGCATGTTTTGGTGTGTCCACGAGGTCTCTTTTTCCCTATTCACAGGTCTTTGGTTCCTCCGGAACTGGAATTGGGTTTTGGACTTGAGCCGTGATACGAGCTTGTTCTTGATATGTGATACGGGCGTCCCTTATATCCAGATAAGCATCTAACCACACGACGCATGTTGTCTCGTCGGCCGTAAGGTCGAAGAGAGAAACGGCTGAAAATACTTCAAAATGGTAATGTAAATATTGAAGATCTTCAAGAGAAAAGGGAAGTTCAGTTGGGCTGACATCGGTATATGGATCGACATCAAAGCCGAGGACTCGAGCTTCACGTATGTGTTGAAATCTAGCTTTCAACCCTAGATCTGAATTCTTCTGAATAATTCGTTCAGCATCTAGACAGGTCTGTACGAGGTCGATCGTATCTTGACATGCTTTCGGCAAACCGTATAGATCATTAAGCGAATGCTTTTTATGAAACTCGCGCATGTACTGGAAAGCCTCTCCGAGGAATGGTGGGTGTAGGTTTCGTCGGACCCTGATCAAAGGTTTCTATACGGTAATGGGGGAAGTTTGTCCTCGGCCTCTTTCCTAAAATGCTCGAGACGTGCCTTTATTTCCCCAGGCCAAATAAGAAGTTTGATCCGCTTTTCAGCCTCTTCAAATGTGGTTTCTAGAGCATGATCGACCGACTGCTTACCGGATCAACTCTGTCATAATCGTCGGGGTTTGCCGGCCGTCCTCGTTGCCAATTTTTTCTTTCGGCTGCCACTTAGGGGCTGAAGTCTCCTACGCTGCTCGTCGGTGGGCCAAACAGTCTATTCTTTGGCGCCGACGCTTCTGTGATTTGGACAGTGCAGTGTATACTCCTTGAGGCGAGTGATAGGTATACCAATGCTGATCTCGTGGTTCAGGGGGTTTGAAGGTTTTTTGGTTTGCGGAAAAGCTCGAGCTACTGGAATTGCGGGCATAATATTCTTCGTTGTAGAATGGTATATCGAAGTCGAGCCGTCGCCTAGCTGAAGATGGCTTAACGTCATGCGGACTGAGTCTATTGAAGACTGTATTACGTGGACTTGTGCCAGGCATTTGTTGGGGTGTCATCGTGGCTGAGTGCCTATGTGGCGTTTCTACTTGTTGCGGCCGTTCTCTTGGTTTGACCGAAACGTCTGCTTTGCATGGAGTACACAGGGTTGTAGAGTCATTAGTTTCTTTGGCGCTAGAACTTGACATGGATTCGACGATGACTGGTCCGGCTAAATCTTAGGGTGGCGCATTTGAGAACAAATCAATTTCGAGCTGTGGTTGAGAGCTCTTTTTTGGGATGTGTCGCATCGAAACGAACTCGGCCTTTCCTTTCCCTTTATCCCTAGGTAAATGAACATCTACCATGCTCACTGTCACCGTAAGGAAAGGGTCGTTGTCGACACCTATTTTCTTCTCCGAAAATTTAAGTTTAAACACAGTCGATCTAACTTTGGATGGCATCCCGAAACACAATGCAGTTGTTTGTCGTGTGTTTGTTTGAATTATGATACTTGCAATATGTCCTTCCCTTCAGCTCTTCGACCTTGGGGATGTTGTGCCCCGGCCGAAGTTTTATAATGTTGGCAAGCAACAATTGGTCGAAGATGGTGTCGACCTTAGTAATATCGAACGTATATACTTTTGATGTCTTCATGGCAGTTTCTTTAGATGTTGGCCGAACCTTGCTTGTCAATCACTATCTCGGCCGCGTCTATACTGGCATATTCTTCAGGTTCCGCCGAGGCATAACTAACCGTGGGATTTTTATAGATGGTTCCTCGGGATGGGGATTTTGAGGCTTTCTCTTCGCGAAGCAAATAGTCGTATTGCTCGACGTGTTGAGCCAATTCGTACATGTCACGGAAGTTCGCCCCCAAGAATTTCTTCTTATATTCCATGTCTAAACCGTTCAGTGCGAGTCTAACAAACTTGACTTCAGGTAGAGGTACTCGACACCAATTTCTAGCTGACTTAAACCTCGTAAGATAATCCATCGACGATTCGTCAGATGCTTGTGCCATTCTGGCCAACGAAGAGACCGACATTTCCATCCCGGGCCGATAAAACTGTTCGTGGAACTTCTCGACCAATTCTTCCCAACTTTGAATGGAATTCTGTGGGAGATTTATGTACCATGCGAACGCCGAGCCTGTCAGCGAGAAGTTAAATAATCGCAATTTATGGAAGTCACTGTTAATATCTCCACATTGTGCAGTGAAGCGGGTGACATGTTCTAATGAGGACAGAGATGACTCTCCAACGAAAAGGCTAAAATCTGGGATCTTAAAGCCCTTAGGGTATTCGAACTTTTCTACATAAGTTGGATATGGGTGGATAAACTTTGGAAATTTCGGCCCCTTCTTCAAGGCCGAATCAATCATTCTCTGAACTTCAACCACATCCACGGACGTCGTTTCCGCACTTTGATCAAAGTCATCAATCCGGCTGCTTGATCCACCCTTTTTGTCCAGATCAATCATTTTGAGCCGAGCTGGTCCTGCCTCGGCTGATAACACTGATATGGGATTATTCGTTGGAATAGGTGGTCTGGATCGATCAGAAAAGCCAATATTCTGGGTATTGCTAACCAAAGCCTCGAGCAATCTCGTGTGGACGGCGTTTTGACCACACACTTCTTTGAGTATCCCTTTTATCTCTCGACTGAACGTCTGTTCAACCTGTCGAGACTGCTCGTCGAGCCGTCGCCGAAGAAACGATCTGGTCGGCGGATTGGAAGCATCATCACCGTCTTCATCACAGTCCTCTATTATACCTTCGATCATGGCTCCCTTCGTTATCTTTGCGAGGATCCCCGTATCTCGAGGCAGCTCACTGAAACTCCCTTCTCTTTCTTGTCGTGTCCCTTTTGGTGCCTCAGGTGTCACGGCAGCAGTAGTCTGTACCCGTGACAGACCTTCAGACCCGGGGTTTTGACTTGTATGGGTAGTGGTCGATTTTCCCATGGTTGATTTCTTTGTTACTGACCGTGTCTCAATGGTCATGAACTTCGTAGCTTTAGCACTTTGGTCCCACCGGGCGTGCCAAAATGTTGGTCCTAAAAACTACCACGCCTACGTGGCGCGCAGGCTGAGTAACTAATAAGCTAGCTACGTCATTCGTTTGAATGCATGGCGTGCTAACTTGACGGCCGAGCTCGGCCGGTGAGTAAAATGTGTTGATGTTGCGTTGTGTGTGCGGCTGACCTCTCGATCTTACGACTGCGGCTGAGGAAGGAACACGTCTCGGGCTTCAAGTTCTGGAGGCTGAAGACAAGGCTGCCAATCTTTGCGAAGTTCACGAACCATCGGCACCGGATTCGGTCAAAATTTGATGTGTCACTTACTTGACACACAAATTAAACCCTATTGATGACAATTGTAGTATAGATGTAAATAGGGATCATTCTAGGCCGGGGACTAACTCGGGATGCTAATCGACACAAGTATGACTCAAAAACACAAAATTAAACTCAAAAACACTAGACTAGGTACTTATGACTCAAAACATGCTAAACAGACTCAAAACAGCACAATACTAGCAAATAGACTCAAAACTGACTCTAGGAATGATTTTGGACGAATTTAAGACTAGTAAGACTCAAAACACTAAAATGGACATATTTAGACAAGTTTTAACTAAACTAACTTAACACAATTAACGGGGGATTGATTTGGACGAAATTAACTAAACTAAGCAGATTATAAAAACAAAATAAATTAAGAACGAATTGGGTGATTTAAATGGATGATGGACTAGCTAGAGGACCCTTCTCCACACATGATACATATGCAACACAAACCAATTTCTAGTCACTATCTTTCTAAATCATGAATGACAACACCCCAGATTAACCGTGAATTGCACTAATTAACCTTCAGATTTTCCTAAGTTCATTGAATTGGATGGGATACGCATCCAACCAAATTATCCTTATCGATTTCCCTACATGAACAACATAATAGAGACACACTCAAAGGTCATTAAGTTCTTTGAAAACCATAAGCATTGACAAGGCATTCATGAAAAGCATGATACGTTTGCCAGGAATTTAACTTAACACGATTGTGACTAGCAACCTTTACTACTCATGAATACAAGTTCATAACAATTATATGCAATTTTCTTATATTCTAGCATCAAATTCATGCATGCAAACTAAGTGTGCACCCTTAACCCACATACAAGAATACGTTTTGAATCAAACAGTTAAGCAAATTACATTCATAACTTATGAAATAATAACTGGATTTAATCAATTCATGTCACATATATAATCATGGCTTTGAAATCGCCCCTAGCTAAAACGAGTTTATCCTCTCATGTTTGCAATTACACGAAAATAACTTTATTTAAACATTGAAGTATAAGGATAGAAAACACCTAGAACAATGCTGCAACAATCCAGAGTGAATAGCAGGGCACGGCAAAGGTCTTTCTTCTCCTTGCAATTGCGGCACAAAAGGGCTACGAGTGTACGAATATGGGTGTGAAGGATGTGTGTTGAATGAATGGTGAGTGGTTTGTGAAAGGGTGGTGTTGAATGAAGGGTGCGGCACAATGTATTTATAGGGAGAAGGAATAGGCACGGCAGGAAGGAGAATGTGTGCAGACTTGGGACTTCAAAACCACAAAGAAAAGGGACACTCTCAAACACAATCCAAAGGGGAAAAGGATGTGTTCTTCCAGCAGGAATTATGGCTTCTAGACAGGACATACACCTTTGTAGGGTTCTAGAAGGTGATATGCGGCACAAACTTAGGGAACCAGGTTGCATGTTTTTAGGCTTCTAGAAATAGCTTCTAGATGTTCTAATGTAGATAGGAACCCTTCTTTGTAGCTGAAAACAAGGTAGGATAAGATTTGGATAAGGTAAGGATAAGATAAGGTTGTTTGGATAATGTTTTGAGATAATGCTCCATGTTTCTTGCTAACTTCTTATCTTCTTATCTTGACTTTATTTTCTCCATCTCTCTAGCTGAATCCTAGCCTCTTTTAATCTTCAAATTCGTCCATACTTCTTGCTTGAATCATAAGCTATCCATCCTTGGCCCAAAATAGCTCTAGAATGCTCCACAATGCTTCTTTTTGCATACTTTGTAATTAGGACCTGAAATTGCACGAAAATAACTTTAAACACTATAATTAACATAATTTAACCAAGTAAATGCAAGAAAACAAGCTAACTAAGTCGCATAAATATGCTCCTATCAAATTCCCCCACACTTAGATTTTGCTAGTCCTCGAGCAAAACGAAATGCTCCCATTGCACTTCTCCCTCTATTTATAGTAACAAAAATGCTCCCATGGCATCAACCCATAGCGCCTCCGAGAAGGCGTTGGGCCGAGGGTGATACGAGCTCGGCCCAATATTATTTTGGGCCCAAACAGTAACATAAGAATAACCTAAATTAGTTATAAGTCAAGAATAAGTGTTAGAAAAAGAGTTGTAAACACGAAATTCTTGCAATAAATAACTCAAGAATACGTGTACAAAGTAATAATTGGTATTAATGAATTTAGGGTTACAATCCCTGCTACAACTTTGAATCCTCTCATTCGATCTTCTGGGTGAAAAAAGTGTGTGTTGTTGATCCGAAAATCGCGATGACTTAATCTCGAATGAACGAATGCTTCAGGGTTTTGGCTTATGGCGATGGAGGAACCGGGACGTGTAAAGGTGTTTGGTGGTTCTTCACAAGTATGACAAAGAATGCAGAGAGTTTTCTTTATCTTTTGAGTGTTTGGGTGTTTGAGAGTCTGAGTGTTTTGATGAATTTTTGACCCATTTCTTTGTCTTGGAGCGCCGTATTTATAGGCTCTCCTAGTCTTGCCTACAACTGGATTTGACCCTGATTGTGGACTTCATTCATCGATGAAAGAACCAGAAGTTGATTCCAAGCTTGGTTCGCAATTTGAGTCCATCAATTAATCAATCACATTTTAAATTTAAATCAATTAATTTATTTGATTTAAGTTAAAATTAATCAAAGAATTAATAAGGATAAATCCTTAATTAATTTTTGCCAAACGTCGACACGTCACTCTTGATGACTCATCCAGTTTTGATGAGCCACGTGCTATGTGTATGATTTGTGAGACACATGGTGCATGCCACGTAAGCTTCGACTTTAATGTGGATGAACCAACACATGTATTTGTTGTGCTTGGTAATTCTCCATGAACTTGATAAAGAGCATGAGTGTGAGCTATGAAACATGGTTCACAAACTTGTGGTTTAATGCCTCTCAAAGTGAGTGCTTTCGTGCTTATTTAGGTTACCACCATTTATGTGAAATGAATGGAGAGGCATATGAGGACCCTATGAGATGGACTTGTAATTTAATTTGAAGCATCTCCTCTTCTTTTAGACTTGTGATTTGAAGCCTTCTATTTTCCTTTGGCCGAGATGCACACTTACTTTACCTATTTGGCTCCATAAAGCTTTAATAGACTTAGTTCTTCCCTCGGGAATGGGTGAATTATAGTGTAATGACTCAAAACTACTACTCGAACGTAGGGGAGCCCTAGGAGATGAGATCTTCTGCACCCATTTTTGCATGTGGCCTCCCTGTGCCTTTGTTAATTGAACTAAACATAATTAATGTTAATTTGACAACAATTAAAATAATAAAAAATAAACCAAATTCTCAACCAATTAACAAAGGCACAGGGAGGCCACAGGCAAAAATGGGTGCAGAAGATCTCATCTCGAGCCCTAGGGAGGGTAATTAAAGTGAATCCAACAAAAAGGAAAAGTTTGTAAATTTTCTAAAATGCAGTTTGGGGGGTCTAAGGCCATCTCCAACCGAAGGTACAGAGGACCGAAAATAGCCCGAAAACCGTCTCCAACAGAGGGCCAGACCAAAGGGCTCTTGAGCCCCACTGGACAAAAAGGGGCCAAAGGGCCAACCCAGCCAGGCAGCTAGCCCCGGGCTAGGCCACATGTTGACATCATATTTAATATTCTTTTTTTACAATTTTTTTTTTAATTTAAAATTCTATTTTTTTTCCTATAACTTCCTAAGTCATTAAACAACATTAAATAATATTAAGTAACATGAAACAACATTAAATAACACTAAGTAACATTAAACAACATAAAAAAAAATTTAACAACATGAAACTTAAACAATATTTTTAAAAACATTTAACAACATGAAAATTATTGACAATCCATAACATATAATTATTGAGGTAATTTAATTTGAGTAACCATAGTAATTCAATTAAAATAATAAATTATTTTTGGCTATTGCCCTTTGGCTCTTAGCTGGAGATGATATTTTTTTTTCACAAGGCTATGTTTGGCCTCTGACCCCTCGGTTGGAGATGGTAAGAATATGGCCCTGCACTATTCATTAAAATAATAATTTCTTAGAGGGTCAGAGAGCTAAAACGAGCCATCTAACCCTCATTCGGTTGGAGATGGCCTAAATGACCTCGGATGGCCGAAATCCATCTTATGTCACGTTAATGTTCGCATTGCTTATCGGCTCACACGCTAATGTTCACACTACCCGTTGCGTTTCTGCCACTGTTGTACACTGCACTGCTTGTTGTTGTGCCGCTGCTACCTTGCTGCACTGCGAATTGCACTGTTTTCTACGCGTTGCACTGTCATGGCTGCTTCTTGTGCTACACTACCATGGCATTGACTGCTGCACGATAGGAGCATATTTATGCGACTTAGTTGGCTTGTTTTCGTGCATTTATGTTGATTATTCGTATTTAATTTAGTATTTTAAGTTATTTTCGTGTGTTTGTAGGTCCCAAGGGGTAAAGTATCAAGAAAGTGCATTTTGGAGCCTTTTGGAGCAGTTTTGGGCATGTTTTGGATAGCTTATGCTTGGAGCAATGTAGATGGACGAAATTGAAGGCCAAAGCATGCTAGGAATCAGCCAAAGAGAGGAAGAAAATTAATTCAAGTCAAGGAAGGAAAAGGAATCCAAGAAGAAGAAGGGTTGACTAAGTCAAAGTTTCCTTACTTTGACCTTTGACTTTCCTAATCCTAATGTACAAAGGTTTCAACTACAAAGAGGAGTCCAAGACATATTGGGACACCTAAACCCCAATTTAAAGAGGAGCCGCACCTACCCTTCAGCCATACACCTTCCTTGCCATGCAAGGAGTCACTTTTCTTTGCATTTTGGGACCTTGCTGCACCTTCCTTGTGCACAATCCTTTCTTGCCGCACAAGTATCATCTTTCCCCTTACAATTTAGGCCTTTCCCTTACCTTGCTGCACATGTTATCACATTCCCTTTTTGTTTAGGACCTAAAATAGCAAGGAAACAATTTTCCTTGCCTTAAAAGACCTTTCCCTTTTATTTTCTTCCCTTGCCGCATAAGACATTACCTTTCCCTTTAAATTTCCTTCACAACCACACCTTATGTCCTAATTCCCTTGGGATTTTGCACTTAATTTCCTATTTCCTTTAAGGTTTAGAAAAATTCCTGATTGCCTAATTTAATTTGGAGCCTTGTCCTATAAATACTAAGTCTTGCCGCACCCTTTAGGCATTCATTCATCCATTCATTCACAAAAACACTTTCAGCCATAAACACTTCTTGCCGCAGCCACTCACCCCCTAAATTCCCATCTCTGACCCCAAAACACATCCTAAACATCCCTCACCCTCTTGTGCCGCAGCAAAGGAGAAGAAGGAAGGCCTTGGACGTGCTTGCTCTTCAAACCTTGGAGTGTTGGACGTTTTAGGTGTAATTCTTTCTTTGTTTTCAATGTTTAAGTTAATTTCCCTTTGTTTTGCTATGAACATGAGTGGCTAAACCCCTCTTGGCTAGGGGTGATTTCAAAGCCACGATTATGGGTGCAATATGAGTTGATAAATTTCAGTTATGAATTCTTGAATCGTGAATGTAATTGGCTTAACTGTTTGATTGATAACTTATTTGTGTTTGTTGATTGAGGGTCGACACTTAATTGGCATGCATAAATCTGATGCTAGAGTATAAGGGAGTTTCACATAATCGTTACAAACTTATATTCATATGTAGTGAAGGTCGCTAGTCACGATCGCGTTAAGTTCAATTCCTAGCATGAGTGACATGATGTCATAGTTGCAAGTGCTTTGTCAATGTTTATGATTTTCATTGAACGTAATGATCTTTGATTGTATCTTTATTATGATGTCATGTAGGGAACTTTCGAAGAATGCTTTGGGTTGTCAAATGATGTCATCCAATCCAATAACACAAGGAAAATCTGAGGGTTATGATAAGCTCATATTTATATATATTTTACATCAAATTCACTTGTCTTTTCTTAGTTAGTTCCTTATATTTTTGAGCTATTTACTTTGTTTTTGTGTTTTGTAGGATTTTTCAAGCAAATAAAATAAAAATAGCATAAATGGGATTTTAAGTAACAAATTCGTCAAAACTGCCTGTGCAGGTCAGCTGACTTTGGAAGCAAGTTGCGGACAGCTCAGAATGAATTAGAGAAGGAGCCTTATATGGTTGGAAAGCTACGGATGTCTATTTTCTGGAGCATTTCGCGGATTGTTAATATCATTTTTCTAGAAGAAGTTATAGCCGTTTTAACACTGAAAGGTTGACAAGAGGCTGAGCAGTTTGTAACTGAAATGAAAGCAATAAACCTAATCAATCTAGCAGCCAAAACTGATGCAGTAAAGTACAAGCCAGCTGACCCCTATTCAAATATCAGAGGAAATGAAATTGAAGATGAGGATTAAGTGGGAGTAATGGGCATAAAGGCTACCTAAAGAGTTACAATTGTTTTACCATTTCATCTCACTTATTGTCAACACTAAATGGCTATTAGTGGGTGAATTAAGAAGAAGAAAATGGGCAGCAAGTTAAATAGGGAGAAAGCTGCAGGTTGCAAAGGAGAAGCAAAAGAAAAAGCAAAGAAAAAAATTAGAAAAAAAAAATAAAAAGAAAGCTGCAATTGCAGCGGCACAAAGGAAAGGCAGCATAGAGGAAGGCAGCAGAGGTTGGACGAGGAAGGAGAGAAGAGGAGACTCGATTCTTTTGGTTTTATCTTCTCAAACTCATGTCTATCTTTTGGTTTTATTGAAGAATTATGTATAACTAAATTTTTAGTAGTTAGGGGCTGTTTTGAAGCCCCGAATATGATTGCAAATGTGCTATGACATTTTGTTTGAATTACTTTTATGAATGGATGAAAATTGGTTCACCACTTATCTCATTGATGAATTCTTTATGTGTTTTCTATGGATGCATACTTAGTGAGCATATCTAAGATTCTAATGCTATGAATATGTGTGTGCCTGCCCTTGTCGAATGAGGACCTACATATGTTCTAGAGTAGTACTTGTTAATTGCGATTAACATGTGAACCAATTTCTAGGATAAGTAAGACAACACCAGTACTTACGATGCCTTGTGATGACTCAAACTCTTTTCGTTCTTAATGATTTCTACTTGTTAAATCTATGAACACGCCATTCTAGATTGCATGCTAGGGACTAAGTTAAGTTGAAAACGCCATTCTCTTAACATACCACATAAGAAAGAGTAATAGGTTGAGTTCTAACATTGAGCCAACTTGAGCATCTTCATCCGGAAATAAAAGGAATTTGAATGAAACATAACATGTTTGCATGATTATTTGGTGGTGGATAGCACTTCCCCTAACTCGTTTTCTTAACTTGTGACTACAATCTATTTTTACTACTTAAAATTTGTTTCTGTCCTGTTTTTGTTCGATTTAATTTAAATATCAAATCAACTCCAAAAATCCCAAAAATTTGTGTGAGTGTAGGTCCGTGTGTCTCCTATCTGCATATAAAATTTCGTAGACTTTAGATAAGTATAAGTCGGTCTAATAATTATTTTTCGGTGGCTGGTCAGTAGGGACAGCAGCCCAGTTTTTGTGACATTTTAAGTAGTTAGATAAAACAATCTTCTGCGGGAAAGACCCTTATTTTCATATGCTACAATTGACAAATCTTAGTGTTAATAAGGAAAATCAATAGGATATTTGTGTGCTACTTTGTGGTGTGTATTTAATCCTATCAGGTTAACATAGTGATGTGACGGTTAATTTAGGGCATTGTCGTTCATAATTCAATGAAGGAGTAACTGGAAATCGATTCGTTTGCATACATGTCATGTGTGAAGAAAGAGCCTCTAGCTAGCCCATCATCCATCCAACTTCCCAAAAACGTTTTCAAAGTTGTTTTTAACTTACAATCTGTTTTGCTATTTCAAATTCATCCAAAACAAACCCCCCCCCCCCCCTTTACTTTCTTGTTTCAAATTGTTTTAAACTTGTTTTGTTTGTGTTTTTAAGTGTTTTGAGTCAAGCCCAAACCATATTTTCGTCCAAAATTGTGTTTAGAGTCAGAAATTGCCTAGTTTGTGTTTTTAGGCAGTTTTGAGTGTTTTTAGCCTATTTTGAGTTTTGTGAACTTGTTTTAAGTCTTTTGAATCTTTCCAAACGTTTTTAAGTTTGTTTTTGAGTCTTTGAGTCAGTTTAAAGTCGATTGGCAATCCCTCCTAATCCCCGGCCTTGAACGATCCCTACTTGCATCTATACTACAATTCACAACAAGAGGGTTTAATTTGAGTGCTTAACTTTTATCACATCAAATTTTTGGCGCCATCCCCCTTTGTTTCCCCTTTGTTTCTTTTCGTGTCTTTTCTTTTTAGTTTCTGTTTTGTTTTGTTTATTTTACTTTTGATATTTGATTTAGTTTTCTTTCTTTGATTTCAGGTACTAGAGAAGCAAGACATGGCAATTGCTAATATTCAAGCTCAAATAGTGAATCTTACTTCTCAATTGTCGCAGCACATCGAAAGGACCACAATGCAAAGTGTCCCTACATTTGGTGCACCCTATAAGCGAGGATATGAAGCTGATCAACGAGATTGGAGTAATCATTCAAATTCAACACGAAGCATATTGGCAGCCATATGAGGAGTTCTATTCAGAGCCTATGCCTCCCCCGCAACAATTTCAACCAAATTCAAGTTCGTCAATAGATTATAATCAAATTTTTGATGAACTAATTTCTTTGGCGCAGGGCTCACAAAATCAAGCCAAGGAGGCTCAACACGATGGATATTGGCAACCATATGAGGAATTCTATGCAAAGCCTATGCAGCCACCTCAACCTTCCCTGCAACAATGCCAAACAAATTCAGGTTCGTCGATGGATTATGATCAAATTCTTGATGTACTAACCTCTTTGGCATAGGGACAGGAAAATCAAACCAAGGAGATGGGCAAATTGCAAAATGAAATGGGCGAATTGAATATTCAACTTGGAGAGATGGTAGAATTCATGGAACAAAGTCAAGAACAAAGTGGCATGGAGGTTGGAGATGAACCCAAAACGCCCATAACATGCCTAAACATGGATGCACAACTGCTGTTTGAGGAAGAGGAAGAAGAAAAAGCCACGACAAGGGAAGAACCATCCTTGCCGCAGCCTCTCATTGATCCACCACCCTTGCCACAACCTTCTAAGGCCCCTACACCATCCAATTCAAGTAAGGTAGTTCCATATTCAATACTTTCTGACTCCGTTCCACCGAATGTGCCTATTCCTTGCAGATTCATGCAATCCAAAGAAGGAAAGGGTGAGAAAGGCATCTTCGAAACCTTACCAAAGATTCAAGAAGAAGAAGTGGTTGGGGAGTGTCTAGAATTCATCAAAGTAGATATACTTGACACAACAATTCCCAATGAAGTTGAATTTTATGACACGGGACAAGTCACAACACCAAAAACACCCAATCTGGCCGAATTTTCCATTCCTGAAACTTTCGAATTGGTGTTTGAGTTCTTGTCAGAACACAAAGGTAAGCCACCTCCCCGAATTTCAATTTTGTTTTGTACTAACATATTGTTGATGATCCAGGCACCCACTCTAGAATTTAAACCATTACCGGATCATTTCCACTATCATCTTCCATTCAAAGAGAAGGAGAGGACTCGTCCGGCTGCAAGACGTTAAAGAAAGCGCTTCATGGGAGGCAACCCCTGCCATCAGCAAAGGAAGACCGAGAAAGCACTCCATTTCCAGATTTGCGTCCCTAAACCCTTCTCTTTGTTGTTTTTATTCTGCCATGCTTATTGTGTTTTGTTTGTTTGATTGTTTGTTTGCTTTTGTGTGAGTTTATGTTTGAAACATTGAGGACAATGTTTGATTTAAGTGTGGGGGGGTAAACAAGCTGTTTTTGCATGAATTTCGTGGGTTTTATTCACCTATCACTTACAATGTTGTTTTTCACTGTTTTTATGTGTTTTTAGTGTGTAGCATTTTAGTGTGTTTTGACATAAAAATCCGAAAATCTCATAAAAATTTGAAAAATTGTTTTGAAAAAGCCAAAAAGAGTTGTTTTTGTGTGTTTGTTTGTGTTTTAGGGTACCTTCCAACCCAATTATGAGGATTTGGTTTTTAAATGCATGGCTGTTAAGGAAAGTTGTAAACATGGATGGAAGTTTGATATACCTTTGGTTTATGCTTGGTTGTCGTTGTTGTTTATGAATTCACATTTGATTACAAAAGAAAAATATCAGTTTTTGTAACATGCTTGAAGGAAGGAACTCAAATTAACGCTACAACCCTGTGAGACTTGAGCCTAAACGTTCTTTGGAGAGTTAAAATCTGTGCATTTGTTGTTTTCTAAAGTCGTTGCATGATCTCATTATTCTTTGCTTGGTTACTACTTAGAAGGCGTTTCATCATTTTGTTCCAAATAACTAGAACTCATGCCCGTTTCATTCAAAACATGATATTGAGTGCATAACACACGAACAAGATGAAGTTGTGTAGTGAGCCAAGAGCCAAACAGCCATCCCCGTGCAATTGTGTTTAGGTTTAACCCCGTTGAGCCTTGTTTAGCCTATTTTCTTTGTTAACCCACATCATCCTCACCTAGCCTAGAATAGGACCATCCATACCCTTGTTCTTGAAGCATAGTAAGCATGACTTAGAGGGAATTCCTTTTGAGTAATTGTATGCAGAAAACAAGTGTGGGGGAAGGGATTTTTGTGTGTTTGTGTGCCAAAAAGAAAAGAAAAATTCGTATGAAAAGAAAAGAGAAAAAGAAAAGTTGTGAAAAGAATGAAAAAGAGTTGAAAAATATGTGAAAAAGAGCTCTAAAGTGTTGTTTGTTGAAGAAAGGGTCCAAAAAGTTGAATTAGGCCCTAAATGTTGCATGAATCTTCCCTTGTGTTTAAAAGTTGATTTCTGCATTCTAAAATGAATTCTAAGTGTCAATTTCATTACTTTGCTTGCTATTGCTTAAAGAATGTTTGTTTATCCTTACCTTTCTTTGTTAACCAATACCCTTAAGCCCCGTTACAACCCTTAACTTCGATCTTGGGTGTTGTGTGTTTCAACTTGTGGAGTTTGGGATTGGTATGAGCATATGGTGTCACTGGTTCTCGCGTCTAAGTAGTAGCATTCCATTCATGAGATCATATTTAAACATGCTTAATAACTCCAGAAAATGCTTTCTTTGTTATAAACATATGTGAGTGTTCGTGTACATTTTTACATCAATCTTCTCACATATACCTAGTGTAGGGTGTGTAGTCAGAAATTCTGTGTGAAGAAAGAGAGTATCTTGTAAGGAATTGGGTGAATTCTCTAAGGCATGTTACTACATTCAAATCATTGTTTTAATTGATTGATTGTGAGCTAATAAGTGACGACTGTTATTAAGTATGTGCTCAAGCGTAAGGATGACTAAAATCTATGTGAATGATGATCTTTGACATGTCATGTGCGTTGGAAATCCCTGAGGCGAAAGTGGGAAGGTTTAGATTGTGTTTTGTTTATTTGTTTTGTTTTGTTTTGTTTGTTTCGTTTTGCTCGAGGACTAACAAAAGCTAAGTGTGGGGGAATTTGATAGGAGCATATTTATGCGACTTAGTTGGCTTGTTTTCGTGCATTTATGTTGATTATTCGTATTTAATTTAGTATTTGATAGGAGCATATTTATGCGACTTAGTTAGCTTGTTTTCTTGCATTTACTTAGCTTAATATGTTAATTATAGTGTTTTACGCCATTTTCGTGCAATTTCAGGGCTTAATGACAAAGTGTGCAAAAAGAGCCAATTTGGAGTGTTTTGGAGCTATTTTGGGCCAAGGATGGATAGCTTATGAGTCAAGCAAGAAGGATGGACGAATTTGAGGATTTAAAGACAAGGAATCAGCTAGGAAGAAGGAAGAAACAAGTTCAAGTTCTAGAAGATAAAAGAAGAGCAAGAAATAAGGAGCATTATCTAGAACCATTATCCATAACCTTATCTTATCTTGCCTTATCCTTACCTTATCTTATCCACCTTATTTTCAGCCAAAAAGGGGGGGATTCTAAACAGATTTTATCACCTAAATTTGGGGGTTCTAGAAGCCTAAAAACATGTAATAAATCCCTTAAACCTCTCCTACAAATCTGCCACATCCTTCTCCTACAAAGGTGGCGCTTAGATGTCCTTCTAGAAGCCTTTCCCTTGTCCTAAAAACCTGGCGCCTAAATGCCCTTCTAGATGCCTATTTTTTGCTGGAAATTACATGTCCTTTTCCTCTTTGGATTGTGATTAAATTGGCCTAATTTCTGAGGGAGTTGGAATTTCAAATCCTACACCCATTCTAAGTCCTAAATCAGCCCTTGTTTTGGACTTCATTCAGTCCCTATAAATACAATGCCGCACCACTCATTCAAAACATCACCTCTCACCACAACCCACCTCTCACTCGACACATTCCCTCAGATACACATTCATACACCCATCCAAAGCTCTTGTGCCGCAATTGCAAGGAGGAAGGAAGGACTTAGTGCCGTGGCTGCCCATTGTTCTAGGTGTTGTCTTTCTTTTATCTCAATGTTTAATTCAAGTTATTTTTGTGTAATTGCAAACATGAGAGGCTAAATTTCTTATTAGTTGGGGGTGAATTTGAAACCATGATTATATGCTATATATGAATTGATTACATCCAATTATTGTTTCTTAAGACTTGAATGTGATTTGCTTATCTAAGTTATTAAAACTTGTTTGTGTGTGTTAATTGGGAGTCGACACTTAATTTGCATGCATTAACTTGAAGCTAGAATATAAGGGAGTTTCACCTAATCGTTATGAACTTATATTCACAAGTAGTAAAGGTTGCTAGTCACAATCATGTTAAGTAAGTCCTAGGCAAGAGTTTCATGCATTCATAGTTATAATTGCCTTGTCAACACTTATGATTTTCAAAGAACGTAATGACCTTTGATATGTTTTCTATCATGCAATCATAGTTAGGGACTTGATAAGGATAATTTGGTTGTAATGCATGTTTCATTCAATTCAATGAGAAAAAGAAAATCTGATGGTTCATTTATGCTTACATGGTTAACTTGGGGTGTTGTCATTCATTGTCTAAAGGAATAATGATTGGAAATTGGTTCATGTGCATATATCATGTGTGGAGAAGGATCCTCTAACTAAACTCATCATCCATTCAATTCATCAAAATCGTTTTTCTTAAGTGTTTTAAATAAAGTTTCTGTTTTAAAGTTTAATTTCGTCCAAAACAATCCCCTTTTCATCTAATCTTGTTATTTGAGTCAAAACCTGTTTCTTTTAGTCTTTTGAGTCAAGTTTTACCTTATTTTCGTCAAAATCACTTCTTGGGTCTAAAACTGAGTCTTTTTGGTTGTTTTAAGTTGTTTTGAGTCTTTTAAACCTGTTTTGAGTCCCTTGAGTCTATTTAAACGTTTTCAAGTTTGTTTTTGTGTTTTTAAGTCTAATTTGTATTGATTAGCATCCCTAGTTAATCCCCGGCCTAGAACGATCCCTACTTGCATCATATACTACAATTGTCATAAATAGGGTTTAATTTGCGTGTTAAGTAATTTTCACATTAACAAGTCATCACATATATATGTACAAAGTTGGATTTATTAAAATAAAATCTGAAATTGATCCCACGATATATTTATATGTATAAAAGAATCAAAGTCTACAGTTCTTCATGCAATTGAAATGGACTTTTTGTTTTCTTTTATGGTGAAATGTTGTGGAGCCTTATTCGGATCTAATTACAACATATTTGTCCAACTAGGTCTTCACCCGTTCGGAAGATCTCGATGAAAATTGCAAATTTGAAAAGTAAAAAAGACATTATTCTGTTTATTTTCAGGAGATGATGTAATTTTGGGTGTAACTGATAGATATGAATTCAAATTTATATGCTTTACAGTTTTTTTACATCTTCCGATCTAGATGGTTGATTTACATCATTTGAACTTGCTCACTGAAATTTTTTCCAGCAGAAAGGAAATTTATATATACTATACATACCTATATACAACCAAGACCATAAATGCTTATAAGAGTGTTAAACCTTCATATATAATAGCCAATATTAGGGTTACTTCATGGTTGTTTCTGTAAACGTGAGTCGTTATTTAAGGAAAAAAAAGGAATGTAAAATATTGTAAATATTAGGAGTCCTTATTAGGTAGGATATTGTTTGTATCCTTTATTTGTTTCCTTATGGAACAAGGATTGTATATGTATATATTTCAATGAAGTAATACAATGAAAATTACCCCATAAAATTCTATTTGGCATTAGAGCCAAGCTGCCTTAATCCTAGAAACTGTAAAACAATATTTTTCTTTCGCGATGTGTTCAGTCGACTTGGTTCCTGCGTTGTTGTTGCAGAAATTGATCAGGCTGTGTATCCTGGTATTGCAGCGTAGTGTCTTCTTGCTGCCGTGAGGGTTTTATTGCACAACTTAGGTGCTGTGATTCTTTCCTTCTTCTTTGTACGTCACGATGGCAAATATAAGAGATGACTCAACTTTGAAGTTGGAAAGGTGGTTCCCGCACACCAACCAACAACCCGGTAGTGAGCCTCGTTGTGATTCAGAATGATGCATCGACGGTACCAAGCATCGTGAAGTTGAATGGATCAAATTATCCTCTTTGGTCCAAGGTATTGGAGATGCACATTGTTGGACATAGTAGAAAAGGCTTTGTGATAGGGAGCACCAAGGAACCTGCTGAGGATAATGCTGATATGAGACGTGGGAGACAGGGAATGCAATACTTAATGAGTGGCTGATCAATTCCATGGAACCTGCTATGATGGGATTTTTTGTTCACCTGCATACAAGTAAAGAAGTTTAGGAAGAGGTGGCTTGGACCTATTATGATGGTTCGAATATTTCTCAAATTTATGAATTGAAGGTCAAATCATTCAGACTTCGTCAAGAGGGCCGGCCGGTTGGCATGTATTTCACTGACCTCAAGTCCGTGTGGCAAGAGTTAGATCAACAGAGACCAAGTAAGATGGAATGTGCTGCAAATCTGAAGACACTTCGGGAAGAGATTCAAATTGATCGTGTATGCTTTTTGGCAGGTTTGGATGACATATTTGATAAAGTACATAGTGATATTTTACGTACTCAACCTTTACCATCTGTCGAGGAGGTGTTTTCTGTTGTTAGGCATGAAGCACAACGACATGCCACTATGATGGGTGGGAGTAACAACCAAGGAGGGCTATCGTCCGTGGCCATGGTTTCTCGGCCACCTCCACCCAGTCATCCTACTAATGCTTCAAATCAATCTTTAAATTCTCATCTTTTTTTCCAGAGAAAATTAAGATGATTCTAAGTGTACCTTCTATGGTCATACCCGTCATACTGAAGAAACATGTTTCACCAAGCATGTGGTGCCTAAGTGGTTTTCAGAATATAAGAAGAAGTTGCATGCCAAGGAACGTGGAACAACATAAACCAGTGGAGGATGTGCCTCCCTTGTCCCTACTACACCGACAGCCAAGGGGGTTGAGCATTGTTCTAGTGATCCTAGTCAAATTTTGTTGACTCGTACTACTCAAGGTGACTTGTCCTCCAACACAGGTACTACGAGACATGTTCTTTTAGCCTCTGAAACTAAGCAACATATAAGTTGGATTCTGGATTCTAGTGTAATGGATCACATAACGCAGGTATTGTGAATCTCACCCAATTTCTCCCTTTGCATCGTTGCTTGCTTGTTCCCTTTTTATCCCATCATTTATTATCAATACCACAAGTTAATGAACAATTGGATTGTGTTGTTATAATGTATTCGTCCTTTTGTCTACTTCAGGATATTCAGACCAAGGAGATAATTGGGCATGGCACTAAGAGAGAAGGGTTGTACTATGTGGATGACATCGTTCCTAGTAGAGCTAATGCAGTTCGAGCGTCTCATGCTAGTAATTTACAAGAAGTATGGTTATTGCATCGTCGGTTAGGGCATGCATCTTTTGGGTATTTACGGCATATGTTGCCTAGTCTATTTAGTGGAATAAATGAATCAGACTTACATTGTGAAGTATGTATTCTTGCTAAAAGTCATCATGCTTCGTTTTCTCCTAGTCTAAATAAAAGGTCTTTGCCTTTTGAACTTGTACAATTGAATGTTTGGGGTCCTTCTCCAGTTGTTACTTCTTCTGGCTTTAAATGGTTTGTTACGTTTGTTGATGATTGCACTCGTATGACCTAGCTATATGTGTTAAAAAATAAAAGTGATGTTGGTATGGTATTTAGATCTTTCTCTCAGATGATTCAGACACAATATTCATCTGTGATTAAGGTTCTACACTCAGATAATGGTCGTAAGTATATTAATTTGGCATTGTCGGAGTTTCTTCGTGATCGAGGCATTCTCCATGAAACGACCTGTCCTCATACCCCACAACAAAATGGGGTTGCTAAGAGGAAAAACCGCCATATCTTAGAAACGGCACGTGCTCTACTTTTTGGAGCCTCTGTTCCTAAGGTGTTTTGGCATGAAGCTGTCACTTATGCAGTATATATGATTAACTGTATGCCATCTCGGGTTCTTGAATTTCGAACACCTCTCCAAGTCCTTACTCAACATGCTCTAGTGGTGTCTACTAATACTCTCACTCCTCGAGTATTTGGGTGTGTGGCTTATGTGCACATTCAGAAAATTCATCGCACTAAGTTGGATCCATGTGCCCTACGGTGTGTGTTTGTTGGTTTTTCGCCCAACAAAAAGGATATAAATGTTATCACCCTGAGACCCGACATATGTATGTCACCATGGGTGTAACCTCTCTCTCTAGTTCCCCAGTGCCGCCCAATATGTCTTCTTTGAATATACCTGAGGTAAATGTTGTGGATGATTATGTAACTAATCCAAATAATAATGTGAGTGCATATCAGTTGCCACCGAGACACAATCGAGGTGTGCCACCTGATATGTTTTCTCCAGAAGGGAAGGTGAAGTATCCAATAGCCAACTATGTCTCATGCAATGGTCTTGCACTAGAGCGCCGAACTTTGGTGGACATTATGGAGTCAGTTCGAGTACCAAACCGTGTGGGGGAAGCTCTAAAGGATCCAAAGTGGGCAAAGGCAATGGATGAGGAAATGTTGGCGCTGCAGAAAAATAATACATGGGAGGTGACCGTGTTACCCAAAGGAAAAAAGACGGTTGGATGCCGGTAGGCGTTTACAGTTAAATACAAAGCTGATGGATCGATTGACAGGTACAAAGCAAGGTTGGTAGCTAAAGGATACACTAGACATATGGTGTAGATTACCATGAAACATTCTCTCTAGTTGCCAAGATGAATACAGTACGTGTTCTCATTTATTTAGCTGCCAATATGGACTGGCCATTAAAACAGTTTGATGTAAAGAATGCTTTTCTCCATGGGAATTTGGAGGAAGAAGTATATATGGATTTTCCTCCCAGGTATAGTGCTGATGGGAATACCTGAGTATGTCGGTTGCGTAAGTCACTTTATGGACTTAAGTAATCGCCTCGTGCGTGGTTTGATAGGTTTACTCGGGTTATGAAAAAGAATGGGTATTGTCAGAGTCATTCTGATCACACGTTGTTTGTGAAACGAAGACAAAATAAGGTGACGGCCTTGATCATCTATGTAGATGACAGGATTATAATTGGGGATGATTTTGATGAAATTTCGAAGTTGCAGGAAAATCTTGCAGCCGAGTTCGAAATGAAGAACCTAGGAGATTTGAAGTACTTTCTTGGGGTTGAAGTTGCTCACTCTTCTAAAGGTATCTTCTTGTCTTAACGTAAATATGTCCTGTACTTATTACAAGAAACGGGTATGCTAGGGTGTAAGCCAGTAGACACTCTAATTGTTGAAAAGCATCATTTATGTTTGGATTTGAATCAGAAATTATTGATAAGGGTAGATATCAGAGACGTGTAAGAAGACTAATTTATTTAGCCCATACATGTCCGGATATTGCCTATGTTGTGAGTGTAGTGAGTCAGTTTATGCATTCACCGAGCATAGATCATATGGCTGCTGTTATGCGTATCCTAGCGTATTTGAAGTCTGCGCCAAGGAAAGTTTTGTATGAGAAGCACGGGCATTTAAAGATTGAGGGATTCACAGATGCTGATTGGGTATGTAATGTAAGTGATAGGCAGTCTACTTCTGGGTATTTTACCTTTGTAGGAGGAAATCTGGTTACATGGCGAAGTAAGAAATATAAGGGGCATGGCTCACGGCATTTGTGAGATTCTTTGGCTTCGGAAACTTCTTTGGGGTCTTGGGTTTAAGCCGAAGGAGACTATGAAACTATATTGTGATAACAAGTCCGCGAGAGATATAATTGATAATCCAGTGCAGCATAATAGGACAAAACATGTAGAGGTTGATCAACATTTTATTAAAGAGAAGCTCAAGAAGAAGATTGTGTCAATACCGTTTGTGAACTCGGAGGAGCAACTTGCAAATATTCTTACTCATGCGGTGTGTAGTTGGAAGTTTGATGGCTCGCTAGTCAAGTTGGGCATGTATGATATCTATGCACCAACTTGAGGGGAGTGTAAACGTGAGTTGGTATTTAGGGAAAAAAAAAAGGAATGTAAAATATTGTAAATATTAGGAGTCCTTATTAGGTAGGATATTGTTTCTATCCTTTATTTGTTTCCTTATGGAACAATGATTGTATAGGTATATATTTCAATGAAGTTGTAAACACGGAAATTTTCCTGAAACGAAACGCGACAAGAACCAACGTGTACAAAGTAATATTTGTATTTTTTTGATTTGTTTTTTGGGTTACAATCTCTTTTTAGCTTGATCCTCTGATTCGATCTCCGTAAGGTGTTGATTTGGTGGATTGGTTGTTGATCCGAAGGGCCGTCGGGGCTTGATCTTTGGATGAACAGTTCTTCAAGGGCCTTTAGAGGGCTTGATCTTGATGAACGGGGATATGTGGATTTGTTGATGAGCTGTTGATCCAAAGGGCCGTCGGGGCTTGATCTTTAGGATGAACAATTCTTCAAGGGCCTTTGGAGGGCTTGATCTTGATGAACGGGGATATGTGGATTTGTTGATGGGCTGCTGATCCAAAGGGTCGTCGGGGCTTGATCTTTAGGATGAACAGTGGATGATTTCCTCAAGGGCCGTCGGGGCTTGATCTTCGAGGATGGATGAACGATGCTTCGAAGGGCTTTTGAGGCTTGATCTTCGAGGTGGATGAACGGATCTTCAAGGGCTTTTGAGGCTTGATCTTGAAAGTGGATGAACGGATCTTCGAAGGGCTTTTGGGCTTGATCTTCGAGGATGGATGAACGATGCTTCGAAGGGCTTTTGAGGCTTGATCTTCGAGGTGGATGAACGGATCTTCAAGGGCTTTTGAGGCTTGATCTTGAAAGTGGATGAACGGATCTTCAAGGGCTTTTGAGGCTTGATCTTGAAAGTGGTGAACGGATCTTCGAAGGGCTTTTGGGCTTGATCTTCGAGGATGGATGAACGATGCTTCGAAGGGCTTTTGAGGCTTGATCTTCGAGGTGGATGAACGGATCTTCAAGGGCTTTTGAGGCTTGATCTTGAAAGTGGATGAACGGATCTTCGAAGGGCTTTTGGGCTTGATCTTCGAGGATGGATGAACGATGCTTCGAAGGGCTTTTGAGGCTTGATCTTCGAGGTGGATGAACGGATCTTCAAAGGGCTTTTGAGGCTTGTGCTTTGATGAAGAACGTACAGAACTTCGAGGAGCCTTGGGGCTTGATCTTTGATGAAGAACGGACAGAACTTCGAGGAGCCTTGGGGCTTGATCTTTGATGAAGAACGTACAGAACTTCGAGGAGCCTTGGGGCTTGATCTTTGATGAAGAACGGACAGAACTTCGAGGAGCCTTGGGGCTTTGAACTTTGATGAAGAACGGACAGAACTTCGAGGAGCCTTGGGGCTTGCTTGAGAGCGTTTGGAGTTTCAGAGCTTCAACGCTTTTGTGTAATGTGAATTGGTGAATTGAAATGAATGAAATGGCTTCCTATTTATAGAATTCCAAAACTTGATTTTTGGGTTTTAATAATCAGATGAAATAAGTCACTTCTGCCAGGCGTTGACATGTGTCCTGTTTGATGACTTTTCTGAATTATTTTGATTTTTCGTTGATTCACATGCTATGTATAAAATTTATGTGATACATGAGCGTTGAAATTTTAATTTTTGGTCAACATTTATTTCACGAAATTTCGATGTCTACAAATGCCCCCACTTCAAGGCGCGTCGCATACTTGTGCTTGTCACTTGTAGGCGATGTGTTTTGAAGTTTCTCAATGTAGATGTCAATCCAAGGGCCGTCGGGGCTTGATCTTGAATTGGACTGGAAATTTCTTCAAGGGCCGTAGAGGCTTGAATCTTGATTTTTGTGCTGCAAGTTTTTTCGAGGGCCGTTGAAGCTTGATCTCGAAATGAACTACAAATTTCTTCAAGGGCCGTTGAGGCTTGATCTTGAAATGGACTGCAAATTTCTGATGTTTAATGCACAAGGTAATGTATCAATTTCACTTGAAGCTTACTTGTGGTTTCGGGCTTGGTCAGGTACTACGCAAACCATATAGTAGGAGTTCCTCAAGTCGCCGAGCTAGGAGATCTCGGGTTCCGGTTGATCATTCTCCTTCTACTTGTCTCTCATTTAGCAACGAGGACAAAGAAAAGGAGAGGGAAGAGAGACGATATGAGATACTCTTGCTTTCAACGAAGTGGCCGACGAATCGACACGTGCTTTGTTGTGCTTGTTGACTTTCCACAGCTTTGATCTTGAACTGGGTTTGAAGGATTTTCTGGTTTCCTCCGGATGGATCATGCGATTCTGCAGACGAGGGCGTCATGCTATAGTGATCTGTTCCAGCTCACTATGTTACATTCCTCTCTGCTTGTTTCTTTTGCCTGGCAGAAGTGGTGCGCATCCTTTTGCTTTTAAATGGTCCTTCAGAGCACTTGAAGATGAGTACTTGAGAGCAAGGCTCGGTAAGCAACCAGGCAAAGGTTCCGGGCAATCAGTTCCAGATCGGACGTTTGATTTCAGGTTCTGACTGATTGCTTTCTTTCTCCATATCTTGCAGGTAAGAGCAAGGGTAAAGGAAAGAAAAGGGAAAAGCATGATATGAAATACCTTTGCTTTCGACCTTGATGATATGAGATACGTTTGCTTTTGAAGCAGTAACGGATGAACCAACACATATATATTGGTTGCGCTTGTCTCCACATGCTTCAATGTACTAGCTTCACCTGTCTGCCTTATCTGTTCTTCAGGCAGATGTGGTATCTTCCTGGAGGTTTGAGTGGAGGTTTCGACATATTGCTTTTCTTTATCCTTGTCTTGCAGATAAGAGTAGGGACAAAGGAAAGGACAGGGAGATTGCATGCTATGAGATAGCTTTGCTTTCAACCCTGATGATATGAGATACCTTTGCTTTCGAAGAAGTCGTTTTCCACAGATTTAATCTTGAACTGGGCTAGGAGGCTTCTTCTGGTAGACTTGCTACAAATGTCTGAATTTACTCCTTTTACCTGGAGTTGGGCTCGATTCAAGGGTGGTGGACACTTGATCTTGAATTGGGCTTGTGATTTCTTCAAGGGCCGTTGAGGCTTGATCTTGATGAATGGAAACGGGACCACGAGCGGCTTCAGGATTTGGGCATCCGGCAAGCAGACACGAGATGGAGGTAATGGTCTGTTTCTTTGTTCGATCTCCCCAATTCATGTTGAAGAGGGTTAGAGGATGAATCAGCACGTGCAGTTGTTGCGCTTACTGATGATCCCCAAGATTGATGCTTCATTGTCGCTCGTCTTATCTGTTCTCCAGGCAGATGAGTACTCGAGAGCAAGGCCAGGTAAGCAATCAGGGAAGGATTTCTCAACAATCCGTTCCAACTGGGAAGGTAAACGCCGGCTGATCACTTTGCTTCTCCTTATCCTGTAGTTAGGGGATGAATCAGCAAGGTTGATGCTTCATTGTCGCTCGCCTTGTCTGTTCCCCAAGCCGATGTGGATGAGTACTCGGGAGCAAAGCTAAGTAAGCAATCAGGGACGGATTTCTAGGCAGTCCGTTCCTGACCAAAAACTTGGTTCCTAGCGCCGCCCGATTGCTCTCTTTCTCTTTGTCCTGTAGTGAAGAGGGAGGACAAAGAAAAAGGATGGGAGAAAGCATGATATGAGATACTCTTGCTTTCGACCCTGCTGATATGAGATACTTTTGCTCTGGTTTGATTTGTTTGCAGAGGTATTCTCGGGAGGAAGAGAGCTAAGCATTTTGAGAAAGCTTTGTTGGGGTTTTGCTGGGAGCGTTACCCTCGGAAGTGAGGAAGAGTTGGGCATGTTTGCAGGTCTGCTTTGTCATGAAGACGAGCGTCGACCTATAAGGGATCCTTTTACAGCAAGCAGTGACACTATTCCTTTACCCTTGTCGGTAGCTGTTGGGTAATTGAAACAGTAGGATTCACGTGTCTTCCTTTTGTCAGAAATCTTTTGACAAAGTTACCCGTGATTTACGCAAAGCTGAGGTTGCGTGTGAAATGTGCCGACAACTTTTGGAAAAGCTGATATTTCGAGATGCGTGGAGCGGCGTCTCTTTGCTTTTTTGCACCCGTGACTCCCTTTGCCTCTTCGATTCTCGAGAAAGTAATCCTGCTGGTGATATTTTCTTGGATGTGAGGAAAGGTTGGGCCATTTACTTTGCCACGCGGCATGGAAGTTGACACGCATCGAGCTTTCCCAGTTATCAAGCAGTGGTGTTGCTCCTTTACCCTTATGGGTAATGGTAGGTTAGCTGGATCCAGGGAAATCTGATTCTCGAGGTCTGGAGAGTGGTGTCTCTTCGATTTTTGAACAAACGGCCCGACTTTTGATATTCGGGGAGAGGTGCCTCTTCGATTTTTGGACCGGCGCCTCTGTTGCTTCTTCTTTTATGGAGGTGTCGATGGCGTGCTAAAAGCATGCTTAGAGAGTTGTTTCTTGCAAAGAATCCCCTCTTTTGTATTTCTGAGAATTTGATTTCACCCGACCTCTCCTTCCTTCATTATTTTCACAAATGGATTGCCCATCTGATCATCGTCTTGACTTGAATATTAGTGGAGAGGCATCTGCGTCTCCTCAAGACAATATATGGCGTCCATCTCTCTTATCCCCTTCTGGTCCTCTTACCATTGGGGACTCTGTAATGAAGAATGATATGACTGCTGCGGTGGTGGCCAGGAATATGTCCACTCCCAAAGATAACAGATTACTCGCCGGGCGGTCCGATGAGTTGGCCGTTAAGGATTCTCTGGCTTTCAGTGTCCAGTGCGCGGCTTCTGTTTCCAATATGGCCCAGCGCCTATTTGCTCGAACCCGCCAAGTTGAATCATTGGCGGCTGAAGTGATAAGTCTCCAACAAGAGATCAGAGGGCTCAGGCATGAGAATAGACAGTTGCACCGACTTGCACATAACTATTCTACAAACATGAAGAGAAAACTTGACAAGCTGCAGGACTCCGATGGTCAGTCTTTAAGTGATCATCAGAGGTTTGTGGGTTTGTTTCAAAGGCATTTAAGGCCTTCGTCTTCTGGAGCTTCGCCGAGTGTTGAGGCTCAAAATAATCAACTTCCAGCGCCTCCTGGGGTTCCGCCGAGTAATGAGGCGCCACCTGGCCAATGAAGGCTTGTTTGCACATTCTTTTTTTTTTCTTCTCATGTAAAAAAAATGTAAATTTTCAGAGATGTCAATAAGATTTATTTTATTTCATTCGATGTCTATATATACACATATATAAGTATACATGCATGCATATACACACCAAACACAAACCTTATTCATGCATATTTTATTTTTTTATTTATTCATATATGCATTGCCGACATCCAACACTCAAAAAAAACTGTCATCATCATTTTTTTTTTTTTTTTTTTTTTTTTTTTTTTTTTTGCTGGTTGGTGCCCACGCACCCATCATTCTTTTTTTTGCTTTGTTTTTTCTGTAAGTGGCACAGACACCATCATTTTCTTTTGTTTTTTTTTATTTTTTTTTATTTTTTATTTTCTTTTCTTCCAGATGGTGCCAAATGCATCATCATTGTTTTTTTTTTTTTTTTTTTTTTTTTTGATTTCTTCTTTTCTTTTCTTCCAGATGGTGCCAAATGCATCATCATTGTGTTTTTTTTTTTTCTTTCTTTTTTTTTTTCTACTTTCCGCCCATCTCTTTTCTTTTGCTTTTTTGGTGCCGTGCATCTCTTTTCCTTTGCTTCCTTTCCTTTGCTTTCCTGTGACACAACACTGAAGATGGTGGAGCTGTGGCGTCGATCAAACGACTGAGAAGCATTGAGGCTCCACCATTTTTTTTCTTTTATATATGGTGCTCTGCAGGACTGGATTTGTGGGTGAAAACCCAGGAGGAGCTGCATGTGCTGTTGAAGCTGTTGAAGCTGCTGGAGCTGACCGGCTAGTCGTTTGACAGCGGTCAGTGAGCTCAGCCACTGAGCACAACCACCAAGCTGTTGAAGCTGCTGGAGCTGACCGGCTAGTCGTTTGACAGCGGTCACTGAGCACAGCCACTGAGCACAACTGCTAAGCACAGCCCCAGAGCACCGCCACTGAGCACTGCCACTGAGAACAGCCACTGAGCTAGCATGATGCACAGAAGCTGAAGGGAGGATGCACAAAGGAGCTTGGAGTAGTAGCCATGGCGGAGGAGATGTCTGCAATGGTGGAGCAGAAGAGCTTCACGACCGGCTAGTCGTTTGACAGCGGTCGTTGAGGTTGTTGGCAACGGAGGTGCGGATGCAGTGGAGATGGAGGAATCGGAGCGGTGAGGAGGATGGGCATGGAAGTCACAGCGATGGCAGTGAGAGAGAGAGTTTCTGGTGGAGTTGGAGATCATGCAAACAACAACACTGGTGGAGCTGGATCGTCCTTTTGGTCTTGATGTTACCGTGGGTGAGCTAAACACGAAGGAGATGGAGCATGGCAAGGGGGATAGAAGTTTCACCACTTCCATTGCTGAGCACAAGCACAGAACAAAGCCACCGAGCACAGCCAATCGATGGTAGCCATCAATCATTTCTCGATCCTACTCCTGTGCAATCACTTCATGCATTCTTTCAGCGTAAAAATTAGCCACCTGATTGCCTGCCATGGCTGTTGTAGACGCCGAAGAAATGAACGGGTGAGATCTGGCCGGAGGATCTGGAACCAGGCGTCGTACAACCGTCCACATGATCGCACGTGCGAGACATGAAGCTCAGAATTACAGCGACGGCGTCCTCCATCTCTCGCCTCCTCCCAATCACTGAAATGAAATCCCAGGTCACTCCCTCGTTGTTCCTCCCTATGCACTTGGGCCGTGTAACTGCCACTTTCACTTCTTCAGCGGTCGAGAGTGCTGGGTCGTCCAGACTCGGGACCAGCAGCGCCGGAATCTTGCCAGAGCTGTTCGTCGTCGTTTGTGAGACCTCGCCGGAGCTTGTCGTGTTTCTGTTGTCCTTGGAGGTGAGTACAGAGGACAGGCTCATGCTCGAGCTCGTAGATGCTAGTTTCGACGTAAGGCAGTGAGTTGACTCGCTCGAGTTGGGTCCGAAAGGTGGATCTGGAGCAGCGGGCTTGGAGGTAGTGGTGGACCCGAAGCTTGGACCAGAAGCTGGACTTCTCCGACGATGTGGAGGCGGTGGCAGAGACTGGCTAGAGTGGAAGAAGAATGAGGGCTTTCCGTAGCAGAAGTTGCTGCAGCATTTGGGGATTGCAGCAACCCTTCTGGAGGTGTGGAGGCCGCGGCGTGCTGGAGGTCGAGCATCTCGCTGTGGACATGGAGATCTGGGTCAGAGCAGAGGGAGTAATTTCGGTTCCCTCATGGGCTTGCTGCTGGGCTGCTCTCTTTTTTTTTTTTTTTTGGGCCTGGGTGTGTGCACGGCTGGGCTTGACCCAGGATTGGGCCTGTAGGTTTGGCTTCTTGATGGGTTTGGGCTGGATTGCAGCAACCCTTTTTTTTTTTTTTTTTTTTTTTTTTTTTTATATTTTATTTAACAACTTGTAAAATTTTTTTTTTTTGTAATAAAACCTTATTTTTTTTATTTTGATGTGACTGAACTCAAAGTTGAATGTTCGAGCTGCCTACGTACCCTTCCAAAAAGAAAAGATCAAGTCAAAACGTAGTTCAAATACATATATTTTTTGGTGCCGTTTGCAGTTTCAGCTCGTGCAGGCAAGGAGTGTTTGTGTGTCGCCTTTTATGCTCGTGCAGACCAGGAGCGTTGGTTGTCGCCTTTTAGGCTCGTGCGAACGAGGAGCATTTTTTTGGTGCCGTGTGCAGTTTCAACTCGTGCAGGCAAGGAGTGTGGTGTCGTTTGCAGTTTCAGCTCGTGCAGACCAGGAGCGTTTTGTTGATTTGTCAAGCGGTGTAGGGAAGGTGATCCTCGCAATCTTCATAGCAAGGAGCCTTGACCGAGTGTTTGAAGAAGTCTTCGGGGAAGAAATCACGCATTGTGATGGCAACAGACGATCTTCGTGTAGCAATTTCATCATCCTCAACACTTTCATGTAGCTTTGGAGGTTGACGAGAGCTGCTTTGCCCCCTTTCCGATTGGTGAACTTGCGGTGGAGATGTATGTTTCTTGTGCAGTTTCTTCGGAGTGACATGAGTCCATCCTTCAACTTCACTTAACTTGACTGACATGGTTTTCGAGCATGCCCCCAGCAGTTGAGGTGAAGATTTTGAGCCGACAGAGCCAAAAGTGACGGTGGTATAATTTGACTTCACCACTTCGTCAAGATCTAGCTCGATGATTCCTTTCTGAGCCAGCTTCACGATGAGATCTTTCAGCACGAAGCATTTTTCCGTCGGATGACTGATGAAGCGGTGGAATTTACAGTATCTTGGACTGTCAGTACGATTCATCTCTTCCGGCCGTCTACACTCAGGTAGGTCGATCACCTTTTTGTCAAGCAAGTCTTTCAACATGGCAACCACATCAGAGTCAGGGAATGGATAAGTTTTCTCCTCAAACTCCTTGAAAGTGCGTCTACGCATTTCTTGATCACGAAAAGCTTCGGTTTGAATCGCCTTGCCTCGTGTGGATACTTTGACGGGAGCTGTGTTGACCGTCATTGCTTCCTTGGTGGGTTTCCACGCAGCCTTCTCCACCTTTGGTCCAAAAACTTTGTCGTTCTTGTGGTCGGTGAATGGTTCTTTCTTCCCATGATGGGCGATGCTTAGTTCCATGTCGTGGGCACGGGTGGCCAGCTCTTCGAAGGAACGTGGTTTGATGCCTTGAAGGATGTAGTGCAAACTCCAATGCATGCCCTGGACGCACATCTCGATTGCTGAAATCTCCGAGAGCCTGTCTTTGCAGTCGAGGCTAAGGTTGCGCCATCGGTTGATGTAGTCCATCACCGGCTCGTCCCTCCACTGCTTTGTGCTCGTCAGCTCCAACATGCTCACGGTGCGGCGGGTGCTGTAGAAGCGGTTGAGGAATTCTTTCTCCAATTGCTCCCAGCTGTTGATGGACTCGGGCTCTAGATCTGTGTACCACTCAAATGCATTCCCTTTCAGTGAGCGCACAAACTGCTTGGCAAGGTAGTCACCTTCCGTCCCTGCGTTGTTGCAAGTTTCCACGAAATGGGCGACATGTTGCTTCGGGTTGCCTTTGCCATCGAACTGCATAAACTTCGGCGGTTGGTAGCCCCTTGGCATCCTCAAGGTGTTGATCGTCTTGGAGTAAGGCTTTGAGTACAACATGGAGGTATAGGAGCTCCCTTCGTACTGCGCCTTGATGGTGTTGGCGATCATCTCCTGCAGCTGCTGGATAGAAAGAGCTCCTAGAAGTGCCGCCGGTTGGTCTGGCTCTTGCTTCTTTTCTTCGTCTTTCTCCACCGGAGGTTCTTCTTCTTCTTCGGCATCTTTCTTCCCGCCAGAGCTGTCTCCTTCCTCGTGTTGTGCTCCCAATTTGTTGGTGAGTGCGGTGATCTGCAAGTCCTTCTCCTCTGCGGTTTTTGTGAGCCTTGCGATCGTTTCCTTCATCTGGGCCAGTTGCTCTTCGACTGAAATCACGCCGATGGTCATGACTTGTGCAACCAACATACGTGGCTTTCCTTCAGCAGCATGCTTAGGTGCCCTTAGCGAGGTTAGGTTGATGACAGGCTCACGTTTGTGATGTTCACCTTGCTCCCTTGACGGCACAAACTTTGTAGCGGCACGTTGAGGAGTGGTTGTGGCGCCAATGGATGCTCCGTTCGTGGCGGAAGTGCTCAAATTCCTTCCTTTGGCGGTTGCGAGAACGGTGACTTGCAAGTTTTGCTCTTCTGCTTTCTTTGTGAGCCTTGCAACTGTTTCCCTCATTTGAGCCAGCTTTTGTTCAATGGAGGAAGCTTCGATGGTTGTAAGAACGGCTTGGCCTTCCTTTGATGCCATTGCTTTTGGAGTGTGATTTGATTTTCTTGAATGGAGAAAGAGATGAGAGGTAGAGATTGTCCCACTGGGCGTGCCAAATTTGTAAACACGGAAATTTTCCTGAAACGAAACGCGACAAGAACCAACGTGTACAAAGTAATATTTGTATTTTTTTGATTTGTTTTTTGGGTTACAATCTCTTTTTAGCTTGATCCTCTGATTCGATCTCCGTAAGGTGTTGATTTGGTGGATTGGTTGTTGATCCGAAGGGCCGTCGGGGCTTGATCTTTGGATGAACAGTTCTTCAAGGGCCTTTAGAGGGCTTTATCTTGATGAACGGGGATATGTGGATTTGTTGATGAGCTGTTGATCCAAAGGGCCGTCGGGGCTTGATCTTTAGGATGAACAATTCTTCAAGGGCCTTTGGAGGGCTTGATCTTGATGAACGGGGATATGTGGATTTGTTGATGGGCTGCTGATCCAAAGGGTCGTCGGGGCTTGATCTTTAGGATGAACAGTGGATGATTTCCTCAAGGGCCGTCGGGGCTTGATCTTCGAGGATGGATGAACGATGCTTCGAAGGGCTTTTGAGGCTTGATCTTCGAGGTGGATGAACGGATCTTCAAGGGCTTTTGAGGCTTGATCTTGAAAGTGGATGAACGGATCTTCGAAGGGCTTTTGGGCTTGATCTTCGAGGATGGATGAACGATGCTTCGAAGGGCTTTTGAGGCTTGATCTTCGAGGTGGATGAACGGATCTTCAAGGGCTTTTGAGGCTTGATCTTGAAAGTGGATGAACGGATCTTCAAGGGCTTTTGAGGCTTGATCTTGAAAGTGGTGAACGGATCTTCGAAGGGCTTTTGGGCTTGATCTTCGAGGATGGATGAACGATGCTTCGAAGGGCTTTTGAGGCTTGATCTTCGAGGTGGATGAACGGATCTTCAAGGGCTTTTGAGGCTTGATCTTGAAAGTGGATGAACGGATCTTCGAAGGGCTTTTGGGCTTGATCTTCGAGGATGGATGAACGATGCTTCGAAGGGCTTTTGAGGCTTGATCTTCGAGGTGGATGAACGGATCTTCAAAGGGCTTTTGAGGCTTGTGCTTTGATGAAGAACGTACAGAACTTCGAGGAGCCTTGGGGCTTGATCTTTGATGAAGAACGGACAGAACTTCGAGGAGCCTTGGGGCTTGATCTTTGATGAAGAACGTACAGAACTTCGAGGAGCCTTGGGGCTTTGAACTTTGATGAAGAACGGACAGAACTTCGAGGAGCCTTGGGGCTTGCTTGAGAGCGTTTGGAGTTTCAGAGCTTCAACGCTTTTGTGTAATGTGAATTGGTGAATTGAAATGAATGAAATGGCTTCCTATTTATAGAATTCCAAAACTTGATTTTTGGGTTTTAATAATCAGATGAAATAAGTCACTTCTGCCAGGCGTTGACATGTGTCCTGTTTGATGACTTTTCTGAATTATTTTGATTTTTCGTTGATTCACATGCTATGTATAAAATTTATGTGATACATGAGCGTTGAAATTTTAATTTTTGGTCAACATTTATTTCACGAAATTTCGATGTCTACAGAAGTAATACAATAAAAATTACCCCGTACAATTCTATTGTTTCTATGATAATGACCGATCAGTGCAGCTATATGCCGCAGTGAGGTGTCACTAACTTCTCTTGATTCAAATCTGGGAGCCAGTGAAAGAAGCGGCCCATCACCATCGCCTACTTACTCAGCCTTGTTACGTGCTAATTAATTGCTTCAATCAAATACCAATTAAAAAAGAGATCAACTGTCTCTCTTAATCACTTTAATTAACCCAAGAAATGCATTTGTTAAGTGGGTTTTGAACTTTATTACTTCCTGTTGCGACAACTATTAAGACTTTTAATCTATGCGAATTACAATGGGAAGTAAAGCTTAGAAATCAGGTAGCAGAAACAAAGGGCGGACTATGGGTTAGAAGTTGTTAAGAATAATAATTGTTGTTTGCTTTTATAAAAATCGTAATCCAACCATCACTTTATATTTTCAACCTAATTAAGTATTTTTATTTATTTTATATTTTTATGTTATAGCTTTAACAATGCATTTCATGGTTTGAAAAGCAAACCCGATCACCGCCGTCAAAGAGGCAAGACATTATCATGAAAATACGACTACCAAAGATTTGCTGCTCAAGTTTGGTGGTCCAATTAGGATGCCCCACTCATGAATTATAAAAATTGATCAATTTTCGGTTGTTCAATCGCGATTTGCAGCTCAATTTTTGGAAGTCCAACCAATGGGCAATGTATTAGGAGAGAAAATAAAATATTAATAAAGGATTTGAAAGATGGTTTAGATTTTGGCAATAATACAGTTTTTTTATGCAAACAATAATACTAAGTTAGTTGGAATAACAGAAAACAAAACCAGATTTAAGGTATTTGGTAATAAAGTCATTTATAAACAACCACCCCATTGTGATTTTGAATTGCATCTATATACCATATACTCATTATATATTGAGCTCGTTAAATAAAATATTTGATTTCTACAAAAAAAGGACCCCCTAAATAAAGTATTTGGATTCTAGATATAATATCTCTTTCTTTTTGTTATTATATTTTCAACATAATTATTAGTTCGGTGATTGATATTAGTTATTTGGTTTTCAGTGTATGGAGATTGGTTGTTTAATTTGTATATAATTATTCTTCATTTGCTTTTGTTAAATGTAATTTTATTTTTTCAAAAATTTATTTGTAATTGGTATCTCTGGATTTTACTAAATAGTTTGTGTGCTTTCATTATAATGCTAAACTGCTAATTGCTTGAAAACTTTATAGTTGCATGCATATTCTAGTTTTGAAGTAAGATATGAAACTAGTATTTTAGATGCAATGGGTAAGTTGATGATACAACTGAGTCATCTTTTGAAAGTCTTCTTTTTAATTTATTTGATAATAGTTTGTCACAAGGCTCGTTTCGAAGTACTTTTAAAATCACTAAAAGTGTTTTTGGTGAAATTGATTTTGGTTCCAAAAGCGTGCTTTTTAGAAGAAGCATCATGTATGTGATTCTGTACTTCTTGCAGAAAGCACTTTAAGTGCTTTTCCATGATGCACTTGAACTTTTATTGAAGATTGGTTTCAGAAATATTTTCACTAAAAGCGCTTTCAGACATTTTAAAAGCACTTCCAAACGAACCCTAACATATGACAATTTACAGTACCTTTTTGATTAATTCATAAGTAATCTAATGTTAAATCTTTTGAAAGTATATAGTGCATATAATTTCATGGAATCATAATTAACAGAAATATTGAGAATGAATATATTGATGGGAGAATAGGTCTTGCATCAGATTATAAGTTGAGTTATTCCCCATATTATTGATTGATTTTATGGTGGATCATCAATTTTTTTCATGATATCATAGTAAGTTGTCCCATGTGCAATAGTGAACAACATCGTGCAACAGTCCTCGCAGCCAGTAGCGGCCCTTGTAGCGAGGCAGCAACCCTTGCAGCCGGTAGCAGTGTGCAGTGATGTGATAAAAGTTAAGCAGTCAAATTAAACCCTCTTGTTGTGAATTGTAGTATAGATGCAAGTAGGGATCGTTCTAGGCGGGAGATTAAGAGGGATTGCCAATCGACTTTAAACTGACTCAAAGACTCAAAAACAAACTTAAAAACGTTTGGAAAGATTCAAAAGACTTAAAACAAGTTCACAAAACTCAAAATAGGCTCAAAACACTCAAAACTGCCTAAAAACACAAACTAGGCAGTTTCTGACTCTAAACACAATTTTGGACGAAAATATGGTTTGGGCTTGACTCAAAACACTTAAAAACACAAACAAAACAAGTTTAAAACAATTTGAAACAAGAAAGTAAAGGGGGGTCTTGTTTTGGACGAATTTGAAATAGCAAAATAGATTGTAAGTTAAAAACAACTTTGAAAACGTTTTTGGGAAGTTGGATGGATGATGGACTAGCTAGAGGCTCTTTCTCCACACATGACATGTATGCAAACGAATCGATTTCCAGTTACTCCTTCATTGAATTATGAACGACAATGCCCCAAATTAACCGTGACATCACTATGTTAACCCTCAGATTTTCCTTGTGTTATTGGATTGGATGACATCATTCGACAACCCAAAGCATTCTTCGAAAGTTCCCTACATGACATCATAATAAAGATACAATCAAAGATCATTACGTTCAATGAAAATCATAAGCATTGACAAAGCACTTGCAACTATGACATCATGTCACTCATGCTAGGAATTGAACTTACCGCGATCGTGACTAGCGACCTTCACTACATATGAATATAAGTTTGTAACGATTATGTGAAACTCCCTTATACTCTAGCATCAGATTTATGCATGCCAATTAAGTGTCGACCCTAAATCAACAAACACAAATAAGTTATCAATCAAACAGTTAAGCCAATTACATTCACGATTCAAGAATTCATAACTGAAATTTATCAACTCATATTGCACCCATAATCATGGCTTTGAAATCACCCCTAGCCAAGAGGGGTTTAGCCACTCATGTTCACAGCAAAACAAAGGGAAATTAACTTAAACATTGAAAACAAAGAAAGAATTACACCTAAAACGTCCAACACTCCAAGGTTTGAAGAGCAAGCACGTCCAAGGCCTTCCTTCTTCTCCTTTGCTGCGGCACAAGAGGGTGAGGGATGTTTAGGATGTGTTTTGGGGTCAGAGATGGGAATTTAGGGGGTGAGTGGTTGCGGCAAGAAGTGTTTACGGCTGAAAGTGTTTTTGTGAATGAATGGATGAATGAATGCCTAAAGGGTGCGGCAAGACTTAGTATTTATAGGACAAGGCTCCAAATTAAATTAGGCAATCAGGAATTATTCTAAACCTTAAAGGAAATAGGAAATTAAGTGCAAAATCCCAAGGGAATTAGGACATAAGGTGCGGCTGTGAAGGAAATTTAAAGGCAAAGGTAATGTCCTATGCGGCAAGGGAAGAAAATAAAAGGGAAAGGTCTTTTAAGGCAAGGAAAAGTGTTTCCTTGCTATTTTAGGTCCTAAACAAAAAGGGAATGTGATAACATGTGCAGCAAGGTAAGGGAAAGGCCTAAATTGTAAGGGGAAAGATGATACTTGTGCGGCAAGAAAGGATTGTGCACAAGGAAGGTGCAGCAATGTCCCAAAATGCAAAGGAAAGTGACTCCTTGCACGGCAAGGAAGGTGTATGGCTGAAGGGTAGGTGCGGCTCCTCTTTAAATTGGGGTTTAGGTGTCCTAATATGTCTAGGACTCCTCTTTGTAGTTGAAACCTTTGTACATTAGGATTAGGAAAGTCAAAGGTCAAAGTAAGGAAACTTTGACTTAGTCAACCCTTCTTCTTCTTGGATTCCTTTTCCTTCCTTGACTTGAACTAATTTTCTTCCTCTCTTTGGCTGATTCCTAGCATGCTTTGGCCTTCAATTTCGTCCATCTACATTGCTCCAAGCATAAGCTATCCAAAACATGCCCAAAACAGCTCCAAAAGGCTCCAAAATGCACTTTCTTGATACTTTACCCCTTGGGACCTACAAACACACGAAAATAGCTTAAAATACTGATGTGAAAATTACTTAACACGCAAATTAAACCCTATTTATGACAATTGTAGTATATGATGCAAGTAGGGATCGTTCTAGGCCGGGGATTAACTAGGGATGCTAATCAACACAAATTAGACTTAAAAACACAAAAACAAACTTGAAAACGTTTAAATAGACTCAAGGGACTCAAAACAACTTAAAACAACCAAAAAGACTCAGTTTTAGACCCAAGAAGTGATTTTGACGAAAATAAGGTAAAACTTGACTCAAAAGACTAAAAGAAACAGGTTTTGACTCAAATAACAAGATTAGATGAAAAGGGGATTGTTTTGGACGAAATTAAACTTTAAAACAGAAACTTTATTTAAAACACTTAAGAAAAACGATTTTGATGAATTGAATGGATGATGAGTTTAGTTAGAGGATCCTTCTCCACACATGATATATGCACATGAACCAATTTCCAATTATTATTCCTTTAGACTATGAATGACAACACCCCAAGTTAACCATGTAAGCATAAATTAACCATCAGATTTTCCTTTTCTCATTGAATTGAATGAAACATGCATTACAACCAAATTATCCTTATCAAGTCCCTAACTATGATTGCATGATAGAAAACATATCAAAGGTCATTACGTTCTTTGAAAATCATAAGTGTTGACAAGGCAATTATAACTATGAATGCATGAAACTCTTGCCTAGGACTTACTTAACATGATTGTGACTAGCAACCTTTACTACTTGTGAATATAAGTTCATAACGATTAGGTGAAACTCCCTTATATTCTAGCTTCAAGTTAATGCATGCAAATTAAGTGTCGACTCCCAATTAACACACACAAACAAGTTTTAATAACTTAGATAAGCAAATCACATTCAAGTCTTAAGAAACAATAATTGGATGTAATCAATTCATATATAGCATATAATCATGGTTTCAAATTCACCCCCAACTAATAAGAAATTTATCCTCTCATGTTTGCAATTACACAAAAATAACTTGAATTAAACATTGAGATAAAAGAAAGACAACACCTAGAACAATGGGCAGCCACGGCACTAAGTCTTTCCTTCCTCCTTGCAATTGCGGCACAAGAGCTTTGGATGGGTGTATGAATGTGTATCTGAGGGAATGTGTCGAGTGAGAGGTGGGTTGTGGTGAGAGGTGGTGTTTTGAATGAGTGGTGCGGCATTGTATTTATAGGGACTGAATGAAGTCCAAAACAAGGGCTGATTTAGGACTTAGAATGGGTGTAGGATTTGAAATTCCAACTCCCTCAGAAATTAGGCCAATTTAATCACAATCCAAAGAGGAAAAGGACATGTAATTTTCAGCAAAAAATAGGCATCTAGAAGGGCATTTAGGCGCCAGGTTTTTAGGACAAGGGAAAGGCTTCTAGAAGGACATCTAGGCGCCACCTTTGTAGGAGAAGGATGTGGCAGATTTGTAGGAGAGGTTTAAGGGATTTGTTACATGTTTTTAGGCTTCTAGAACCCCCAAATTTAGGTGATAAAATCTGTTTAGAATCCCCCCCTTTTTGGCTGAAAATAAGGTGGATAAGATAAGGTAAGGATAAGGCAAGATAAGATAAGGTTATGGATAATGCTTCTAGATAATGCTCCTTATTTCTTGCTCTTCTTTTATCTTCTAGAACTTGAACTTGTTTCTTCCTTCTTCCTAGCTGATTCCTTGTCTTTAAATCCTCAAATTCGTCCATCCTTCTTGCTTGACTCATAAGCTATCCATCCTTGGCCCAAAATAGCTCCAAAACACTCCAAATTGGCTCTTTTTGCACACTTTGTCATTAAGCCCTGAAATTGCACGAAAATGGCGTAAAACACTATAATTAACATAATTAAGCTAAGTAAATGCAAGGAAACAAGCTAACTAAGTCGCATAAATATGCTCCTATCAAATTCCCCCACACTTAGCTTTTGCTAGTCCTCGAGCAAAACGAAATAAATAAAACAAACAAAAGTAAACAAAACATAATCTAAACCTTCCAACGTTCGCCTCAGGGATTTCCAATGGTACATAACATATTAAAGATCATCACTCCCATAGATTTTAGTTATCCTTACTCTCGAGCACATACTTAATCACAGTCGCCACTTACTAGCTCACAATTAATCAATTAAAACAACGTTTTGAACGTAGTAACATGCCTTAGAGAATTTGCTCAATTTCTTACGGTTTACACTCTTATTTTCACACAGATTTTCTGACTACACACCCTAGACTAGTTATATGTGAGAAGATTGATGTAAACATGAAAACGAATACTCACATATGTTTATAACGAAGAAAGCAATTTCTGGATTTATTAATGCATGTATAGATATGATCTCATGAATGGAATGCTACTACTTAGATACGAGAACCAGGGATACCATATGCTCATACCAATCCCAAACTCCACAAATTGAAACACACAACACTCAAGATAGAAGTTAAGGGTTGTAACGGGGCTAGGGGTATTGGCTAACAAAGAAAGGATACGGTAAACAAACGTTTTTAAAGCAATAGTATGCAAAGCAATGAAATAGGCACTTAGAATTCACTTTTGAATGCAAAAAATCAACTTTAAACACAAGGGGAAGATGCACACAACTTTTTGGGGCCGAATTCAAACTTTTGGACCCTTTCTTCAACAATCAACACTTAGAGCTCATTCTCTCTTCTTTTCAACTCTTTTTCTTACTTTTCTTCACACTTTTCTTTTCTTTTTCTATTTTTCACGAATTTTTTTCTTTTTCTTTCTTTTGGCACACAAAACCGTGAAGACCTAGTTGGACAAATATGTTGTAATTAGATCCAAATAAGGCTCCACAACATTTTACCATAAAAGAAAACAAAAAGTCCATTTCAATTGCATGAAGAACTGTAGACTTTGATGCTTTTATACATATATATATATCGTGGGATCAATTTCAGATTTTATTTTAATAAATCCAACTCTGTACATATATATGTGATGACTTGTCCCTAATTTTCTATGTAATTTCTTTCCGAATGTGTAAATTGAAATTTATGCCCTTTTTGTCAAAGTGATGTGGACGTGATTATGTAGCTTTAAATTATTTTTCTCGTTATTGTAATTAAATTGTACTCGACTTTACGAGTATGTGAGCGCGAGTTAGGCTCGAATAAGACTTGTAACGAAAAAGTTACGTTTCGTTTAAGTACGTACACGATGGGTAGATTTGTACACGTGTGTGCAAATAACTTGGTGTGGGAACTCACTGTTTTTTATAGGGTGCGTTAGAGTTTGTCTGACATCGAATTGTACAACCTTATCTCTTATTCTCTTTAAAAATATGTCCCAAGTCCCCCATTTCACTCACCAACGAATTAATAAATTTTCCCTCAATTTCCTCCCCACCAATCAAACTCTCCCCTCACTTTCAGCACCCAATCAGACACCATCACACCAAATCTCTCCCCAATCAGAAATATTTCTCTCCATCTCTCATCTTCTCCCTCTCTCTCTCTTCACCTGTCACTCTCTCTTCTCTGCAACTACAAGGACCTTCATAAAATACTCACAAAACGAACTTAAAAATATCGTAATTGTGTTTCTTTCGAACCCCTCGAACCCAGTCGTACCAACCGATTCTCAAATGGACGAGTTTTGACTCGTCAACTCAGAAGATCCGACTCGGTGAGTTTTCCTCCGACGAGTTTCAGGCCGAGTTCCAAGGTTTTAGGATGTGGGGAAGCTTCCACACAACTCCCTAGAGTCCCTAGGCTAAGTTTGGAGTGAAGATAACGTCGAGAAGCACGGTTTCAAGGAGTCGAGTTTTAGGCCGAGAATTACGAGGTTTTTTTCAGGCCATTTTCTATCCATTTTTGGGCTTTTGAAATGTATAATCTTGTTTTTCTCCTCAAGAGCTTCATTTCCATATAAAGTTGGTAAAAAATGGTTGAGAAATGAAGTAATGCGAGTTTGAAATTTTTTTCAGAAACCGGCAAACCAGACGGCGGCACCAGTCGAGGTGAACAACGAGGCTCACCGGAGAAGATGAGGAATATTTCGTCAAAGTTGACGGAATAGTCTAACGGCGTCACCTGACGTCGTTACTATTTAACGAAATATTTCGTCAATTCTGACTGAATATTCCTAACATCCGATAGATTTCTGTCAGTCATTGGCACGCGTGTAGCCGTGGGCTAGTCGACGCGTAAGGGCACATCCTGCCTCCGGCCAATGAGTGCTTGACATGTACGAGTCTATGGCGTCGAGTAGAACATTTTTTCGTATATTTAAACCTTCTTTTTGACCAAGCTATGAGGAGTTTTTCCTAGCTTTTTAGTATATGTGTTATTTAATTAATTATTATTAGTTGTTTCGCATATAGGGGAGACTTACCTTGAAGACGTTCGAGGACAAGCCAGGCTAGGGGCTACGATCCATCGACATATCAGTGAGTGGGCATTTTGTTTTTGTGTGTGTGTGTGTGTGTGTGTGTGTATATATACATACTTTATAGTTTCCACAAATACTTTTAAATTGATTTATGCATATCATGCCATGGTTTATTTTAATCTTAAAAATCCTGTTATGTGGCTGAGATTTATATATTGTCATGGCATATTCATATACATTTTACCTGCTCATCAATGTTGTACTGTTGTTAAATGCTAAAACAATCCTACATGATACGTATGTAAGTTCAGGTAAGTTTATTATGTTGATTGGAATTATTGAATCATTATGGCATGCTTATAATCATGTAATCTGCTCATCATTATTGAACCCCGGTGTTAGTGCTCACCCTGGACTAGAGCCAGTCCTTCACGTGTATGTTCACCTCCGCACCGCACGCTCGCCTTGGATCCAAGTAGGTGCCAGTCCTGTCATACAGGTCACATTAGGCGACTCTGCCTTATAGGTGACCGCGATTATCGCCAGTCTTCACGTGATCGTAGCACTAAAGTGCATATTATTACACTCAGTCTTGTCATACAGGTCACATTAGGTGACTCCAACTCGTGTGCTAGCATAGATCGATGAGTAATTAGGTCAGTCGTACAGGTCACATTAGGCGACTCCGACTTGTGTGTTAGCATAGATTGTTAAGCAATTGATTTTACTTGTGCTACTGTCGTGATATCGTGATTTGGCATACTTCTGGATTTACTGCTGATTTGCATTTGAATTCATACATACGTAGTACGATTTTCTGGATACTATACATGTTTTACAGCGAGGGGTTAGTATGTTCAGAAAATAAATGAATTTTATAAACCTTTATTTTTGTGCCCACTCACCCTTTTGCTTTTCACCCTTCCATGTCCTAGTTAGCTGAATTCTCTGTGGCATTCGAGGAATATCCGGCGATTCTGACATATCTCTATTTAACGTAGGAAATTTTCCCGGTTGTGTATTAAGCACTTTTCTAGTTCCGACTGCATTACTGTTATGTTATCTATGCTTTGAACATTTGTATCTTATGGGTTCTACCCATTACTGCGCACTCACTTTATTAGTTAAATAAGTTCTAGTTCCGGTTTTTAATTTATTCACATTTTTGCATCACTCACACTTTTGGTTACGTCACTATCGGGTGACGGCTAGCATGCCTCGACTTTGGTCAGGGTGTGTCAGTTTGGTATCAGTCCAAAGGTTTGGCAGTCCTACATTTCCTCGTATGTGTTATAAGTCCTAATAATTTTTTATCTCTTATGTCAGAATCATGCCACCTCGTAGAGAGCCACATGTCCATTCTGAGACTAATTTTCCTGATTTTGGACAACTCGGTGAGGCGATCGCCAGCGCCATTCAGTCCACACTTCGTCCTCCTCAAATGACTACCTTGGAGACAGTATCCCATCTTTAGATAAATAATTTCTTTGGCAATGAGGGACTTAAGAAATCTGAGATTTGGATCGACCATGTTGAGAAGACTTTCCAAGTTATGCAGCGATAGGGGAACCTTCTAGCGGAGAGATAGGTCGAGACAACGACTTGGTTCTTTCGGTTGGGAGCAGCATCATGGTGGGCTTAGGAGTCACGCCCATTGTCTGCTCAAGAGGCCATGAATTGGGACGTCTTCAGACGCCTATTTGAGGGTAGGTTCACATCTCCGGAGTACAAGGATCGAAAGAAAGAGGAATTCACATAATTGAAGCAGGGAAAAATGTCAGTCACAGAGTACCACCGAAAGTTCATTGACATCCCGTTATTGTCCTGAGATCGCTGGAAATCCGAGGGAGATGCTCAATTGTTTTAAGAAGATGACTCGCAAGCGATTGCATTCTTTGGCGACCTTGATATGAGCATATTTATGTGATTTAGCTTGCTTGTTTCTTGACGTTTTAGTAGTTAGTTTCCATTTAATTTAGTGTTTTAAGTCATTTTCGTGTGTTTGTAGGTTTCAAGTGTCAATAAGGCAAAAAGATGCATTTTGGGCCCTTTTGGAGCATTTTTGGGCCAAGTTTGGATAGCTTATGTATGAGGCCAAGGGAATGTACGAAATTGAAGACTTGGAAAGGCTAGGATGGTGATTGAAGACTGAAGAATTAATTCAAGAAAATGAAGGAGTCTTGAAAGAAGGAAAGGAATCACCTAAGTTCCTTGTTTTGGCCTAAAACCTTTCCTATTTTCAATCTACTTAAATTTCAGCAAGCCAACAAGGATTCTAACCATTCTAGGACACTTAATACACTTCCTAAAAGACCCTAAACCACTCCTAGGACCTTGCCGCACAAAAGAAGAACTTTCTTTCCCTTTCCCTTTCTTTGCCGCAATTCTCCTTTCCTTTTTCCCCAAAATCAGCAACCAAATTTACATTCCCTTTTCCTAAAATCCTTGCAGCTAATACACTTACCTTTTCTTGGTTCAAATCAGAAATTAAAGGCCCTAAAACTTCCTTGCCGTGCAAGGAAGAAGACTTCCCTTTCTTCTTCGTTCTTTGCCGCAAATCACCCCCCCTTTCCCTTAAGTTTCTGATTTCAATTCATTATTCTGAGGGGATTTGGGTTAATATCTGATTCTCTTTTGAATTAAAGAGGGATTTGGACTTAATTTCTGATTGTAAAGACCCCTTTTAGCCGCACCTTTTAGGGAAAAGAATTAAAATCATTCATTAAAACAGATTTCATTCCATTCAACCTTTCCCTTCACTCTCTACTTAACCTAGCTGCGCCACCATTCAACATTCATTCACTCACCACCCCATTCACATACACTACACACCCATCCAGCCGCTCCACACCAATCCCCATCCCTTGCCGCAGCCATCCAACATCCAAACACCCATCCATTCACTCAAAACACATCCCTACACTCCAAAACCTTCTCTGCCGCACCCTGCCTTCACCATTCTCCATATTCTCTGACCTCAAACACCCTTGCCGCACCCTACATCCATCCTAAACACAATTCCATCCCTCTCCACCATCCATAACCCCCAAAACCCATCACCAAACCTTGTGCCGCAATCAAGGAAGGGAAGGAAAGTTCTTGGACGTGCTTGCTGTTCAACTTTGTTCGCTGGAGCGTTTAGGTGTTTTCTTTCTTTGGTTGTCAATGTATAAACTCATTAATCTTTGCTTTGCGATTATGAGGAACTAAACCCCTCTTAGTTAGGGGGGAATTCGAAACTATGGCTATGCTTGCAATATGAATTGATAAGTTTCAGTTACAATTTCTTGGATTATGAATGCAATTGGCTTAACTATTTTATTCAAAACTTGTTCTTGTTTGTTGATTGAGGGTCGACACTTAATTTGCATGCTTGAACTTGGTGCTAGAATATAAGGGAGTTTCACATAATCGTTATGAACTTATATTCATATGTAGTGAAGGTCGCTAGTCACGATCGCGTTAAGTCCAATTCCTAGCATGAGTGACATGATGTCATAGTTACAAGTGCTTTGTCAATGCTTATGATTTTCATTGAACGTAATGATCTTTGATTGTATCTCTATTATGATGTCATGTAGGGGACTTTCGAAGAATGCTTTGGGTTGTCGAATGATGTCATCCAATCCAATAACTCAAGGAAAATCTGATGGTTAATTAGTGATGTCACGGTTAACTTGGGGCATTGTCGTTCATGATTCAATGAAGGAGTAACTGAAAATTGATTTATGTGCAAGTGTGTCATATGTGGAGAAGAACCCCCTAGCTAGCCCATCATCCATAGTTTTACCCAAATTCGTCCAAAATCTGCCTAGTTTACATTCTAATTGTTTTAGTTTTAAATTCGTCCAAATCAAAACCCCCCATTTACTTTCTTGTTCTAAAGTGTCCTAAATATGTTTTGTTGATGTTTTGAGTGATTTTGAGTCAAACCAAAATCATATTTTCGTGCAAAGTTCATTCAAGGTCAGAAACTGCCTAACTAGTGTTTTTAGGCAGTTTTGAGTGTTTTCAGCCCGTTTTGAGTCTTTTGAACTTGTTTTGAGTCTTGTGAGTCTTTCCTTACGTTTTTAACTTTGTTTTTATGTTTTAGAGTCAGTTTAGAGGTTTTAGCAAGCCCTCCTAATCCCCGGTCCAGAACGATCCCTACTTGCATCTATACTACAATCTACAACAAGAGGGTTTAATTTGAGTGTCAAGCTAATTGTCGCATCAGACCTCTACTCCCTGCTCTACTTACCAAGAATTCTTTGAGGTTCTGCTTCGTGTTGAAGATTATGCTCCTGATGATTACGATGATGAAGAGGATAATAATAATAATACTCAGAGGAATAATAACAGGGGCAGTCATCTTTTGGCCCTCGAAAGACTCAGAATTTCAAGGGAAGTGGTAATAGTTTTGGATCGTCGAGCGATGGTTCAAATTCCAATACGCCGCAAAGGGGCTGCAAGTCTGCAGGTAGTTCCCGCTTTCAGAATCAGAGGAACCCTAGCAATTCTGGTGGTCCACTTTGTCACAGATGCAATAGCCGTCATTTCAATGAGTGTAAAAGGGGAAGTAATGAGTGCTATACTTGCGGTCAGATGGGGCACAGAGCTAATCAGTGTCCGCATAGTTAGCAAAATCAGCCTCCTACTTTACAGCGTGCAGACCCTCTCGAGTAGATTTAAGGACCTAGTACATACACGACGACAAGTTATAGTGGTACTTACGACTACCAGGGTGACATAGCTCAGTATCCAGGAGGAGCATATCAGTAACCACCTGATCATTATTACCAGGGCGGTTGTCCATAATACCAAGGGTTATACGCCGTATCAGGACGGTGGATCGCAGTGGTATGCTAGGGGATAGTCCCGAAATCTTGAGGTAGCTTCTAGTAGCGGTGCATCGACCAGGCAGCCTAATCCAACAAAATCAAGGTCGAGGTAACCAGGGATGCGGCAACCAAGGAAACAGAGGTCGAGGAGGCCGACAGCAGGCACAGGGTCGAGGAAGCCGACAGCAGGCACAGGGTTGAGTCAGTCACATCACCTTGCAGGATGCACAGAGTAACCCCTACTTGATTATTGGTACATTGAATGTTCTTGGCCATTTGGCTAAAATACTAATTGACTATGGTGTTATTCATTTGGTTATTTCCCATACGTTTTCTCAAAGGACTCAACCTCACCCTACTCCCCTCGGTTATTAGTTAGAGTTCTCGATGCCTAGGGGTGAAGATTGTTATGTTAGTTGGGAGTATCGAGGATGCCCCGTTCTTGTCGTGGATGTTGTAATGCCAGCCAATCTTGTTCTTTTGGATATCGTCGACTTTGACATTATCTTGGGCATGGATTGGTTACATTATAATCGTGCCAAGTTGGATTGTTATCAGAAGATTGTTACTTTTCACCGACAGGCATGCCTATTGTAACGTTTGTTGGTGAAGATCATGGTCTGCAACATGGAGTTATCTCTGCCATGTGGGCAAAGCGGTAGTGAGGAAGGGTTGTCAAAACTACTTGGCTCACATAGTAGTGAGTGAAGATAATCCTGTTCGTGTGAAAGACGTTCGGGTAGTCAGATACTTTCCTAATGTTTTTGCTGATAATTTACCTGGCCTACCCTCGGATCGTGAAGTGGAGTTCGCCATCGATCTAATTCCAGGTACCGATCATATTTCTCTAACTCTCTATCGTATGGCTCTTGTTGCGTTAAGAGAATTAAAAACCCAGTTGCAAGAACTTATTCAACCGAGCACTTCTCCTTGGGGAACTCCAGTCTTGTTTGTGGAAAGAAAGACATAACTGATGATATTCCGAAAATAGCCTTCCGAACTCGGGTGACGATTAAAAACTGTTATCCATTGCCTCGTATCGATGATCTTTTTTATCAGCTTCGTGGTGCTTATGTTTTCTCCAAAATTTATCTGAGGTCTGGTTATTACCAGCTAAAGATCAGAAATGATGATGTTCCGAAAACAGCCTTCCGAACTCGATATAGTCATTATGAGTTTCTTGTGATGCCATTTGGGTTTACTAATGCTCCAGCAGCCTTTATGGACCTGATGAATCGGGTATTCTATCTGTACCTTGATAGGTTCGTAATTGTCTTCATCGACGACATTCTAGTATAATCTAATAGTGAGGTTGACCATGCTAGACTTCTACGTCTAGTTCTGAATAAGCTAAGGGAGAATCAGCTGTATGCTAAATTCAGTAAGGGCCAGTTCTGGCTGGATCTAGTGTCATTCTTAGGACACGTGATATTAGCTCAGGGTGTTCTCGTGGATTTTTAGAAAGTAACAATAGTGGAAAATTAAGAGCAACCGCAGATTGTCAATGAAGTACGAAGTTTTCTTGGTCATGCAGGCTACATCGACGCTTTGTGAAAGACTTCTTAGCCAGAGCCCTACCTCTGACAAGGTCGACTAGGAAATGAGTTAATTTTGAGTGGAATGATGATTGTGAACGGAGTTTCCAACAGTTGAAGTACTGTCTCACTCATGTGCCTGTCTTGGCACTTCCCGATAGCAGTGGGAATTTCAAGATCTACACTGACGCCCTCTAAATAGTCTAGGTTGTGTATTGATGCAGCATGGAAAAGTGATCACGTATGCTTCACGATAGCTAAAGTCTCATTAGATGAACTATCCTACTCATGATTTCGAGTTGGCAGCTATTGTTTTCGCTTTGAAAATTTGGTTGCACTATCTTTATGGGGAAAAGTCGAATCTTCACTGACCATAAGAGCCTCAAGTATATTTTTACTCAGAAAAAACTCAATCTCAGGCAACATAGGTGGATGGAGTTAATTAGTGATTATGACTGTACTATCGAGTATCACCCTGATCGTGCGAATACTATAGCTGATGTTCTCAGCAGGAAATCTCACGGCCGACTTAATGTTCTTTATGCATGTTGTGTTCCTCTTCTGACTGACCTAAGATCTACTGGAGCGGCTTTAGAGGTGGATCAAATGGAACTCTACTTTCCAACTTTCAAGTCAAGCGAGTTTTGTTGGATCGTGTTCTCGAGGCGCAGATGAACGACTAAGAATCTATGAGTTAAAACAAGCGATGTTGAACGGCAAAAAGAGAGATCTCATGATTCGAAGGCCTGATGGTATGCTAATGCAAGACGATCAGATGTATGTACCAAATGTGGAAGAACTGAAGAAAGAAATACTCGATGAGGCACATATCTCAGCTAATGCGATGTATCCCGGGAGTACTAAGATGTATTATACCATCTGACCTTTCTACTATTAGCTTGGAATGAAGAGAGAAATTGCAGAGTATGTGAGTTGGTGTTCAGTTTGTCAGCAGGTCAAGGCGGAAAGAAAAAAACCATTTAGGTTGCTACAGCCACTCCTGATACCTTAGTGGAAATGGGAAGATATCACAATGGATTTCATGTACAAGCTGCCTCGTACGCGAAATGGCTATGACGGTATCTGGATGATTGTAGATCGGCTTACCAAGTCAGCGCACTTCCTGCTTGTTCGTGAAAACTACTTGTTGAGTCGGTTGGCGAAATTTTTCAGCTTTGAAATCGTTAAGTATCATGGTTTTCCAGTTAGTATTATTACTAACTGGGACCCCAGATTTACTTCGAAATTCTGGGTAGCTTTCCAAGAAACTCTAGGATCGAAATTAGTCTACAGCACCGCCTACCATCCTCAGATTGACGGAGAGTCAGAGAGAACTATTCAGACACTCGAAGATATGTTGAGATCTTCAGTCCTGCAATTCGAAGACGTATGGCACAAGCACTTGCCATTGATAGAATTCGCCTACAACAATAGCTTACATTCCAGCATTGGTATGTCACAATTTGAAGCGTTGTACGGGAAACCATGTCGTACCCCACTGTATTGGTCCGAAGTTGGCAAAAGAGTTTTGGTTAGTCCTGAAATTATGGATGAAACAACGTAGAATTTTCAGGTGATAAAGGTTAACCTAAAAGCAGCACAAGATCGGCAAAAGAGTATAGCCGACAGACATTCGACCGACAAGGTAGACAAGGTTGAAGACTGGTATTCTTAAACCTGTCACCGTGGAAAGCTGTTGCACGATTCGGAAAGAAAGGGAAGCTAAGCCCTCGTTACATCGAGCCATACCAGATCATTGAGCAAGTTGGTGAAGTTGCTTACCGACTTGATCTACCTCCAGAGTTGTTGAAGGTACATAATGTGTTCCAGGTGTCCATGCTACAGAGATATCTCTCTGATCCGTCACATGTGATTCCTCCTCAACCATTAAAGATCAACCCAGACTTGACTTATGATGAGGTTTTAGTGACTATTATTGACTGGAAAGATAAAGTTCTTAGGAACATGATCGTTTCTATGGTAAAAGTCTTATGGAGGAACCACTCGGTTGAGGAAACTACTTAGAAGACAGAGGAGCACATGAGGAATCTCTATCCACATCTGTTCTATAATTATGATTTTTAGTAGTGTTGAAATTTCAGGGATGAAATTTTCTTAAGAGGGTCGATTGTGACGACCCGTCCCTAATTTTCTATGTAATTTATCCTTGAGTGTGTAAATTAATATTTATGCCCTTGTTGGCAAAGTAACGTGGATGTGATTATGCAGCTTTAAATTATTTTTCTCGTTATCGTAATTAAATTGTACTCGACGTTACGAGTACGAGGGCGCGAGTTAGGCTCGAATACGACTTGTAATGAAAAAGTTACGTTTCATTTAAGTACGTACACGATAGCTATATTTGTCCATGTGTATGCAAATAACTTGGTGTGGGAACTCACTATTTTTTATAAGATGCGTTAGATTCTGTCTAACTTTGAATTGTACAACCCTATCTCTTTTTCTCTTTAAAAATATGTCCTGAGTCCCCCATTTCATTCACCAACCAATCAATAAATTTTCCCTCAATTTCCTCCCCACCAATCAAACTCTCCCCTCACTTTCAACATCCAATTAGACATCATCACCCCAAATCTCTCCCCAATCAGAAATCATTCTCTCTCTCATCTTCTCCCCTTCTCTCTTCACTTGTCACTCTTTCTCTCTCTCTACAACTGCAAGAACCTTCATTAAACACTCACAGAACAAACTTAAAAATACCACCATTGTGATCCTCTCGAAACCTCAAACCAGTCTTACCAACCGATTCTGAAATGGACGAGTTTTGACTCATCAACTCGGAAGATCCGACTCAGTATGTTTTCTTCCAACGAGTTTCAGGCCGAGTTACAAGGTTTTAAGATATGAGGAAGCTTCCACACAACTCCTTGGAGTCCCTAGGCTAAGTTTGGAGTGAAGACAACGTCGAGAAGCATGGTTTCAAGGAGTTGAGTTTTAGGCCGAGACTTGTGAGGCTTTTTCAGGCCATTTTTCGTCCATTTTTGGGATTTTGAAAGTATAATCTTATTCTTCTTCTTAAGGGATTCATTTCCATATAAAGTTGGTAAAAAATGGTTGAGAAATGAAGAAGTTATGCGAGTTTGAAATTTTTCCAGAAACTGGCGAACCAGACGGCGGCACCAGCGGCGGCTGACAACGAGGCTCACCAGAGAAGGCAAGGAATATTCTGTCAAAGTGGACGGAATATTCTAACGGTGTCATGCCGTTACTATTTAACGAAATATTTTGTCAATTCTGACAGAATATTCCTAATGGCCACTGGCTTGCGCGTGTGGCCATGGGCTAGCCGGGGCGTGAGGGCACGTCACTCCTCTGGCCGGCGAGTGCTTGATGTGTACGGGTCCTTGACGTCGAGTGTAACATTTTTGTATATTTAAACCTTCTGTTTGAGCATGCTATAGGGAGTTTTTCCTAGCTTTTCATATATGTGTTATTTAAATACTTATTATTAGTTGTTTCGCATATAGGGGAGAGTTACCTAGAGAACGTTCGAGGACAAGCGAGGCTAGGGGCTACGATCCATCGACATATCAGTAAGTGGATATTTTGTTTATATATATATATATATATATATATATATATATACATACTTTATAGTTTCCACAAATGCTTTTAAATTGATTTATGCATATTATGCCATGGTTTATTTTAATTTTAAAAATGTTGTTATGTGGCTAAGATTTATATATTGTCATGGCATATTCATATACATTTTACCTGCTCATTAATGTTGTACTATTGTTAAATGCTAAAATAATCCTACGGGATGCGTACGTAAGTTTATTATGTTGATTGGAATTATTGAATCATTATGGCATCCTTATATTCATGTATCTGCTCATCATTGCTGCACCCCGGTGTTAGTGCTCGCCCCAGGCCAGGGCCAGTCCTTCAAGTGTATGTTCACCTCTGCACCACATGAGACCTTGGATCCAAGTATTGAAGGAAAATTTGTGAAAAACATGTTCATTTGAGCAACATCTATGGCATGCAATTAACTTTTAAAGGCGGAATCATGCTTGTATGCACTCAAAACAAAACATTACCCATGAAATTCAAAGCCTAGTAGAAATGGTGAATCAAGACTCAACTCAAGAACAAAGTGAGTTGAGAAATCTTATACCTTTGTTGATTCCTCTTTGCATAAGCAAAGGCTAATCACCCAAGGAGAGGGCCTTCATTCCTTGCTTCTTAGCTCCATGGATTTCTTGGAGGATGGTGGTTGAAAGGATTCTCCAAGAGTCACCAAAGTTGGAGACCTCTAAGTTTCGACACCAAGGATGGTTGAGGGAGAAGATGAGTGACCATGGAGGAGTTAGATGCTAGTAAATCCCTCCATGGTGGCCGGCCTCCCTAGAGAGAAAGAGAGAGCCAAAAACTCTCATCTTTCCTCAAAGAAAACCCTCATGAAGAAAAAGCTATAAAGTCATATTTATACCTCCCTTCTTTGGAGTGGCAAACTTGTAATAAGTCCAAAACCCACTCCCTCTCTAGTATGGCCGGCCTCCCTATCATTAGTGGGTTAATTGCCCATTTTGTTTTATTTGTCACACAACTTAAACCTTATGTGCCTTGTGGACCAAAACCATTTTGTGTCCCGAAACCCAAAACTAACTTAAGGCCTAAAACGAACCTTTCGTTCTAGATTAATTAACTTTTAATTAATCCTTGCCACATACAATTAAACTATTTAATTGTCCTTACTCATCTTCATTATATCCTTCAATCATTACCTTACACGGTGTGCGATCCATTAGGTTCCTCTTAGCGAGGCAGTGGGCGATTGTTACTCTTAACGATCGATTATGAATTGAAACATACTTTCAATTCTCCCTTAAATGATTATACATCTTTAGGGCTTCCACAAACCATGAGTGACACCTAGCAGTGTATCATGGCTACCCAAGCTAATCAGAAGAGGTGGAGAACCTATTCAGTTTAGGATTACAATGCAATACGGTCTTTCTCTAATACAATACTCTTGACCACATTGTTTGGTTTGATAGTTTATTCATGTCTACTATCCAACGTGATTCATTTACTTATATGATTACCTTGAATGTGATTTGGAATGACTTCCTCAATCTCATTCATACTCTGGCCAGAGATTCTTAATCATATCATAGAGTATTCTCCCTCAAACAGTTTGAAGGTTAGAGATCCCTTGTTGCGCATTCACTTGCCTCCATGGCTAAGTGGCTTAACCCCAACTATGCCGTGGACACCCTCTGACGGAGTGACTTTGACATAGTCAAAGATCAAGGACCTAACCACAAGTCAACTGTGATGCCTCGGGTCAAATGACTACTTTGCATTATCCCAACCATGAGTTCTCATATGACATGAATATGAGAACTCCTCGTTGATCGCGTTCAGTGGACTCATTCTCTATCGAGCACCTACATGCTTGTCTTGGTGTCATTCACACCAATGACTCGAGACCAGTCACTCTCCCTAAGAGAAGACATAGCATGTACTGATCTTAACGGACTGTCAATGCCCAATTGGCAATCCTATGATCAGGAACATTTAGGATATGTATACAAAAGAGAATGGTCTCATGAATCTAACTTCTTTAGATTACATTCTCCTAATAGCATATTCCTTGGACTTATCGTTTAAGCATATAACATTTATATGAGACAGCTTGAAACAATAATCTTTGCCCTTTATATTAAACTAGATTAGTTTAACATGTGAAATGTCCGTAAAGTATCATCATATGATTGGTTTTAGGGCACATTTCCAACAAGTATGTGCCAGTCCTGTCGTACCTGTTGCATTAGGCGACTCCGACTTGTAGATGACCGTAATTATTGCTAGTCTTCACGTGATCGTAGCACTAGAGCATATATTATTACACCGTGTTCGATTGTACAGGTCGCATTAGGCGACTCCAACTCATGTGCTAGCATAGATCGATGAGCAAGTAGGTCAGTCGTACAGGTCGCATTAGGCGACTCCGACTTGTGTTCTAGCATAGATTGTTGATCAATTGATTTTGTTTATGCTACAGTCGTGATATCATGATTTGACATACTTCTAGATTTACTGCTGATTTGCATTTGATTTCATACCTATACGTAGTATGGTTTTCTGGAAACTATACATGTTTTACAGCGAAGGGTTAGTATTTTCAGAAAATAAATGAATTTTATAAACCTTTATTTTTGTGCCCACTCACCCTTCTATTTTTCACGCCTCCAGGTCCTAGTTAGCTAAATTTTATGTGGCATTCATGGAATATCCAGCAATTCTGACATATCACTATTTAACGTAGGAACTTTTCCTGGTTGTGTATTAAGCACTTTTCTAGTTCTAGTTGCACTACTTTTATGTTATCTATGCTCTGAACATTTGTATCTTATCGGTTCTACCCACTACTGCACACTCACTTTATTAGTTAAATAAGTTCTAGTTCTGGTTTTTAATTTATTCACATTTTTGCCTCACTCACACTTTTGGTTATATAGCTATTTGTTAGTCTTTATTTAAAGATCATTCTTACAAAAAAAAAATCAAATTAAAACTATTAAACCATTTAGTTATAGCAAAAAAAAAAGAGTAAATTTGATGTGAGTTTAACTTTTTTAAACCTTAAATAAAGGCACAATGGGGTGGAATATAACACACCTCACAATTACACATCTCTCTCTTTCTCTCTACTATTGCCACACCTTTCTCTCTAAGGCCTTCATAATTGTTCAGTAAATTATGCCTACAACACGTTATCAGCACATTCTTGACGCTGCGCTAACAAGAGAATTTATTCTTCAATGTTGAACGTGATACAACGCATTGGAGATGCAATTCCAGCTTTTCGAGATGGATCTTGTACAAATTCAAAGGCTTTTGTTGTTTTCTACCAATCAGGTACGCTTAAAATAAAGGAAGATGTTTGAAACGTCCACAAAGCATGAAAACATTCCCTATGATGCTTGAACCCCCTATATTTATATTTTCCTTCAGTTATATATAGTGTTTACATATATTTGTCAATATATATATCATTCATGCATTACGCAATTATAAATTCGTTATGTGGAATTTGTGAGTCAAATAATCTAAATAAAATAGAAGCATCATTTTTTATTGGGTTCTAAAAACCCCAAATGATGAAATTTGAAAATTAAAGAAAAAAAAAGGAAAAACACACTTGAGCTTTTCGCCTGAAGCCGCGCCATGCCGAACCATCAAGCCAAAAGTGCCAGTAGCTCTTGGCCCAAAACCCAGATAAACGACGTCGTCTCCTACCATAGGACTCACCGCCTCTGCTACGTCATTGCCTGCAGTCGAACGACATGAGGTTGCACAATCCCGACGACCTACTACCATCCTCCAGCGCTCGGAATCTTTTCCCAACATCTGGGTCTTAGAAATTCTAGAAGAAATCCGACCAAGTTTTGGAGATCCACTGTGATTTTCACATTTGAAAATTTCATCTCCATCATGAACTTACGGTTCCCATTCGAACCTAGGCTCATCTCATCTCAGGACACCCCACCTTTTTTGGTTTTGCTGATCATTCAGCCCAAAGCCCAACTAGGCTTATTTTTTCTTTTTTTCTTCAGCCCGCTTGGATGCACTATTGGGCTGCTGGCCAACATGATGCTGGGATGCTCCCTCATCGGCCCGTAACAGTGTAGCAGGCATACAACTTGTTTTGCATATTATGGGCTGCCAATTGCAGCTTACCCAAACCTTATTTGGGCCTGATTTTTCATGTATGGCTTGCAACCAGCATTAAATCACACATGGGCCTAAATAAATATATTTTTTGCTTCTACGATCGACCCCGAATGATCCCAATCTATTCAATTAATTAAAAGTGACATGCAATCCATTAATCTTATAATTGATCCAAAATTATTGGCCTGCAGCCCACTTTTGGACATTAACGATTCAATATTTTATTTCTTCTCTTTCAACTATTGACTCACTTTCGTAGTCCCGAAGCACTCACACTTGAGTTCCTGAAGCAACTCAAATCCACTACACTTAAATCAGCATATTACACTTTGTGTTCGTGTAGAAACCTCTCTTTTATGAACCAAACATTCATAAACTAACTTGAGCCTGTAGTTTCAAATTTAGTGCCTTTGAAACCCGAAATTTTCATAAAATAATACACCCATGAAAACCATGTCTTAGAACTCGAATGTTCTAACTTTGATGCTTATGGATATTTTATTTTCATAGCACCAATCACAATCTTATTCCATCCATTTAGTGGATTGTCGAACCGTAACAAGTTCGATTTTCCTAAATTGGACACTTCTAACATAAACCACTTTATGTAAGGAACACATGAATCTCCACTTGACTATTAAGAAGCTGAGAAACCATTGTAGCCAACAATGGCAAGGAATAGCTGAATAAGCCTCCGCCATGATCTTCACTCGAAGACTTATGCTCGAAGCATTACAAACAGAAGTACCTCCCGATCAAGGATTCCATGGCTCTTTGGCTGACTCATACGGACCATCTAATCTTGAAAAATATTGCCTGAAGCTCACCATGATTACATCCATAAATGAGTACAATTCTGAAGTTTATAAATCCAATCGAATTTTGACTGGAGAATACTTTTCTCTTCCTTCTATATTTCTAACTCGCTCCTGAAGCAGCAGTGTAAAAAGTAGAACTTTACCAAATTCTCGAATCTGATTACTACCACAAACGTGTAAGAAAGGTATAGATCTAGCTTCGGCTAGAGTCTACCAAACGGTATAGACCCAGTTCGGCTAGAGTCTACCAAATGGCTCAACCCAGTTCGGTCAAAGCCTACCAAAGGGCATACTCTGCTTCGGTAGAGGTACACTGAACGGTACTACTCTACTTCGGCAAAGGCCTACTGAACCCAAGTTTGGGTCTGTCTCTCTCACGATCCAATTTCGAGTTTGTTTTTACAACCTATGGTAGAATCAGGGCCTGCCAGGGTGTGGCATTACGCCAAAGCGTGATCCTTGGCACCTATGCACCTGTTCGTGCCCCTACCAATGTCGTTGAGGAGTACCATTCTCGTAGTCAATATGTGAGACTAATTTTGCTCCACCAAACACCGTTGGAATAGCATAATTTTGACATGGATGACCTTGTTGGCCGAATCCTCTTAGTAAACCATTTTCTATGTTCTTGGATTAGGTAGGAATGTGGGAAAGTTAGTAGTCTGGATGAATACGATACTACACACACTAACTTTACACATAAATCACATCTCTAGCAACGAATTTAGGTCTATCCAACCTGATTAAGAGCATTGGCACACTCCTTGTTGTACGAATAGTACTGAATTACCATTTAAGGAACCTTAAATTCTCCATGTCGTTGAGTTTTTAAGGATATTCAAGAGACCAATGATCATAAATGAAACCACAGAAGAAAATTAAGTTGCATATCTTTGCACCACCTCTAAAAATGAGTCTGAAGCTTTGATTTGGGGCCAATATGTTGTCTCCTAATTGGGAACACGCCACATATGGCCGGCTTGGAGCCTGGTGATCGAGCAGTTTACTTGCTTTGGCACGACCTTTTGGGACACTTAGATCGAACAATGATGCCATGATGCATCTCCTTACCCAAAGTAAGGATCTTATGCCTACAAGCATACTTTGCCAAGCCTGCTCATTAGGGAAATTGATTTTTATATCATTCCTCGCAAAGATACAACACGACTATTTTTTCATAGTGGATTTAAGGGAATATATGTGGACTAATCCAACCAAAATGCGGACTATATAAATACTTATGGTTTTGGTTGATGAATCGAAAAACTGGTCATATGTTTGTCCACACACATTGCTGCTAAACCCCCTGGTCGATTAAAGTCTAGGAGTCTGTATAATCCCGGAGAGTTTATATCGACGGTTTTCGATAAAGTATTGCATGTATTTTGGGTTTATAATTGAACATTGAATTCCCATGATTCACTCCAAATAGCCTCACCCAGTGATCATAAAGCGCAATTTAAATGATCGCTCGAATTTTGGTAAACGTACCAAGTTTTTGGTTTCTGCTAAGGGCTATGCAATCTTGTACGCAGTTATGTCGGTCCACCCTGAGGCCCATTGCCACCCAACCTATATCACGTTACAATTGGTTATTACGTATGAACCTGACATTTTTCGTATTTACGCATTTGGGTGTGCATTCCATGTGCCAAGTTGCGCCGCCGCAACGTACCAATATGGGTCCTCAAAGAAGGATGTGAATCTTTGTCGATTATGATTCTCCTTCACACTAGCTCTCTTAGAGCCCTTGCACGCAATCTATTTACCGCTCATTTACGGGTTATCACTTCAATGAAACAGTCTTCCCACCGTTAGGGGGAGATAAGAACGTCAATGTTCCAGTAGAACTGCGTAAATTTGCGTAGACGTTGCCCACTATGTCTCATCTCGATCCCCGTATCGCACAAGTGTGAGTGTATTAAATTTTGGCTTTCAGAATGTTGGTCCAGACACATTCCTCTGATCTAGTTGAAGTGACAAAATCATATACCAGCTGCAAACATGCTTGCAATGATAGATGTACTCAATGGATGTCGAGTCAACATCCTTGGAGGGTGTGCCGCCCCTGTTGAACGATCTGGTACACCGACGGATAGCCAATCAATATGTCTTGGCCGGGAGCATGACAAATCACTCGGTTCATAGGATTCACTTCCTTAGAAGAGGAAGACACGACACAACAATAAATCCATACTTAATCGCTGTCTCAAATCATTTCCATCTCAGGAGATTAATCCGAATTACTCCCAAGATTTGAAGTTCTTGGTCCAGTATACTAGTTTGGGTGAGCTAAATGGAATTGAAATGAGATTACCATCGATGATGTTTTCACTTATATGGTAGCTATCGACATAAATGAAATGTGATGATATCGAACTGTGTTCCGTTGATTCAATGACAACGTAGAATTGATTGGACAACTGAAATAATAATCCAGGTCAAATTCCCTATTTAAGTGTGTTTTGACCTGTTATTCCTACATTGCCCGGGGTAACCCTATTATGTTACAAGTGGGAAAGGAAGTGTTATGAGATGAATGAAATAGTGCAATATGATGCACGTCTTACTGTGCAAGGTTTTTCTCAAAACGTCCTATGGTTGATAACAGCATTATGAAATGTGGTTAGTGTTGCTCCATGAGGATATAGATACGGAGATTTACATGTAAGTTCCTGAAGAATTACATGGACTGGTTCAAATAGTTCCAAAACCACGGAACACCCTCTTAACTCGTTTTAAGGCGTTCACTTATGAATTGAAAAATTTGACGGATGTGGTATACCTGTCTACGTGATTATTTGATTAGTCAGTGATATGAATTATGCCCTTCCATGTTAAACTATGAAGTCTTATATTGAACTGCTAGAGTTTCAGTTTATGTCGTTGACACGAATCTCACTAAGACTCCAGAAGAGCTTGAGAAAACTGCCTCACACTTGAAGATGGAATTTGAGATGAAGGATCTTAGGAAAACTCATTTCTACCTTGAACTGAAGTTCAAGCGTTGTTCTGACTGTACCTTGGTCTACGAGTCAAACTACACCCTAAAGGTGTCACCTTTGAGTATACCTTTGATCATCCATACGTTATATGCAAATAAGACCCTGAAGAGGTTATGGAATCCGAAATTCCATATCTAAGTTCAACTTTGTGCTTCATTGTACTTAGCTCATTGTATTAAGAAATGACATCTGATTCGCTATTGATCTTGGTAAAGATGCAGCACCGCGCCTACACGCAACCACAAAATTGGTATTAAAGACGTACCCTAAAGGTACTACAAATTTGGGCAAGTCAAATTCCGACGCATCTCGAGCGGATTCGACCCCCTGATCCTCGGAATGATGTTTTCCTTATTTGTTATGCTGACGCTGGTTACTTATCAAACCCACACAAGGAAAAATCCCCAAATGGTTATGTCTTTACCGTTAGGGATATCGCAATATCTTGGAGGTCCATGATATGACCTTAGTTGCGAAATCTTCGAATTGTTCCAAGACTCACCTCACTTCACTACGCCACAAGTGAGACATGGCTAGGAGTTCTTATTGATCATATTTGAAGTACTTGCTGTGTTTTCATCTATCGTTGAGTCCCAACGACGATCCATGAAGACTATGCCGCATGTATCAACCCGACCAAGACATAATACATCAACGAAGTCAATGCCAAGACATATTACGTCTACATCTACATCAGCAAAGCATCAGAAGATTGAAGTCATGTAAGCCGATCCCAGACAACCTTGCCGACCTCTACACGACGTCACTGCCGAAGTCAACCATCTAGAAGCTTGTCCGAGGAATTGGCAATGCTTGTAGTTCTCATTTGGAAGTTATGTCAAGCTCAGGGGGAGTATCCAAAAGTATACTCACTTGATCTTAATGTACTCTTTTTCCCTACGATTAGTAGCATTTTTTCCACTGGATTTTTTCAACCTAACTAGGTTTTAACGAGGCACCCATCTTGGGCTGATCATACCCTTGTGAGCTCTTCTACTTGCATCCAAAAGACGTATAGTTTTAACTTAATGCAACTTCTCACTTTTCTCCTTAGTCTATGGATTTTATCCCACCTTGGATTTTACCATAGCGAGGTTTTGTGAGTTTTACTTTTTTTTATGCATTCTTCCGTTGATTTGAGACACGCATTCGCTCATTGTGCCGACGACTTCATCAATTGTACTTGCTTCATCACTGAAGATCTAATGTGCCATTTACTTGAGTATTTACACACTCAAAGGGGAGTGTTGCAGTCCTATTTGATTAGGAATGTGATTGTGTAAATCCTAGTATATCTTGGAATATCTCTTATATTCCTATTATGAGTTGATTAACTATTAAGAGTTGTAATCCTAAAAGGGTAAGGAATTAACCTTCCCTACTACTATAAATAATGGCACAATGGGTGGAATAGAACACACCTCACAATTACACATCTATCTCTTTCTCTCTACTATTGCCACACCTTTCTCTATAAGGCTTCCATAATTGTTCAGTAAATTATGTCTACAACATAATCTACTTTATTAAAATAAGTCCAATCTCTTAAGTTTAGGATTATTTCTTTAATAATAGACTTATCATAAAAATTGAATTTTTTTCCTAGTTATCTCTTTAATTATTTCTTCATATTTCTTTTTTTTTTTCTTTTTGGTTATTTCTTGTTCTTCTTCTTGCTCTAAACCTATTCATAGGTTTTATTTTTAATTTTTATAATCAACCTATATTATAGGTTAATCGTATTTATGTATACATATATGCTAGATTTTGTTTTATAATCAACATGCATCACAGATTAATGAGTCTAACTTGTAGGTATATTATGTTTTTATTCTTTTTGGTTAATTATTAGATTATATCAGTTTTGTAGGTAGACATCTTTTCTCCTCATATATAGTTGGTAGTTACTAGATAATACTTTAATTTGAATATTTAAATATTCAAAAGCTGAATAAATGATATAAATATTAAAATATTAAAAGATTTTTAATTGAAAGGACAAAATTGGTATCAAGAAATGTAATTGGATAACTGGACTCAGTCTAAAAATAACCTATGTTTCTGGATCTAGATCCAAATTACCCAAAAAAAGACAAAAATTAAGTTGTGAGGCTTTGAATTTTAGAAAAAATTGCAATATCGTTAGGGGAAGACCAAATGACTACCAAACAGTTCGGGAATCGGAAAGTCATTGTACAGGATAAATTTTTCATTGTGACGGGAACACAAGTGGTATACCACGTGTTTTAATAAAAGTGGTGGGAAATTTTATTTTTTAAGTTATTAACTTTTTAGCACATATATCCACCATTTGTATAATGACATGTGGTGTACCATCCCGTATACTGATCGCACTGAAACATCTCTCTCAGAGTGGTCCGAGTGGGCATAAAGAGAATCCCTCGTATCAACTTATTTCAGGAACCCTTAAAAGATCATCACACTCCTCCATGCATTCACCTTTCACAGACGATGAATATCTTGGCATAATGGATCTGAAGATATGACTATCACATTCTTTCACTAAAAGCTCGTTCTTTTTTTAAACAGTTTAAATTTACATATCTTGACAATGTTTGTTGAATTCTAATAACAATGTGCTGAGATTTAAATATTTTTCTTTTTTCATTAAAGTCCAGTGTAATGCTTTGAAATTGATCATGTATGTAATCAATAATCCTTGCATTATAGTCCAAGCTAATTAAGATTATTACCCATGCATTTAAAACCAAACGTGAAGTCGGGTCTCTCATTCGGCTAGAATGATCTGATTGATGCAAATATGTGAAAACTAATTAAGGTTGGGCCACTTGTTTCCTAAAAAAAATTAAGGTTGGGCCACTTTGCTGGATTGAAGCATAGTTATGGGACGACAATTAAGATATGACCAGATACTTAAATTCCCAAATAATTTAATCAACTATTAGTGTTTTAAACGACCAAATCAATTTACTTAATCTCGTATTAGCCATTGCTGGCTAGCTAGCAAAAAACGCATGATGGAAAGGACTGTTGTTTAACATGAACACAGATAGAATACGATGAAGAGGGGAAATAATTAAAGAACATGTGATAGTAGCCACGTGGTTTGTAGTAGAGAGGGGGTTATTAGGGCACGTGAAACTCTCGTTTAAGTGCCCCCCAACCACACCCAGCGAGCTCTCTGTAAGCAAGATATACATTTACAGTTGGGGGACCATGAGAGACGTAGTCCATGCTGACAACTAACATGATGCTCACGTTATGCCATTCCAGGAGACATTGCCATGGACCATTTGCCCCCTTTTCTTCAATTACGTAGGTCCCTTAATTAATTCATAATTCCTCGTTCATATATTGATTAGGAGTTCCCGTTCTCGTTAACTCTAAAGTCCAAAAAAACTATGGTCATTTACTGTTCGTTATTAACCTAATAGCAGAAAAAAAAAAAGTACAACAAAAAAGTTGAACCGTTGAATTAAGATCAAATGGTGAGTGACTAGAACATGTTTGATGTATTGGTTAGTTACACTCCAATCCAATTTACATTTGTTAATTTGTATATATGCATACGTTTTGTTATATATTATAATTTTATAATATTAACCATTTGAAGGTCAACGAAAGCTATGGATACCGGCCATTTGACTACAAGAAGCAGAATGTAAACAACCCTATTGCGTGAGTAAATTAATTAGAGGCAGGTAAACAGAATTGCCTAAGCCTTCTCCACAAATCAGAAGAGGAAAGATAAGAAAGTGATCAAAGTTTCTTGCTTTTGGGACCATTGACTTTAATAAAAGTCATCAGCAATTGAAGGAGATGAACTGTTCTCAAAATTCAACCTGTTTTGATGTTATATATGTAATGAGTGTAACAGCTTCAAAAGCACGACTTATCCGTTCATTAGTGCTTATACTTGGGGAGGAAGGAATTGGATTTCATGTGAGGAATTTATATGTAATATGTTCACTGTCATCGTAATATCCTATTCATTGTCACCGTAAGACCATCTCCAATGGTAGCTTATAACCTAAAATTCCCCTTTTTTTCCACCCCAAAATCCACTTCAACCCATAACCTAAAATAAACCTAAAACCTAAAACTCAAATGTGGGTCAAATCTAAGTCACATTTTAAGCCACAAAGTAAAATGGGCCCCACAGCTTTTTGTTCAACTTTTTGAAAACAAACATCCCCACATGGGGGTGTTTCCCATTAATCAAACCAATAAAGTCATCCAAGGATCTCAATTATATGAGTTGTTGGTTAATCCAACGGTCCAGGTTCAAATTATTCTTTTAGGTTAAAATATTTTCATGTATTGATTTAGTGATTTTTCAAAATTTAAATATTTTTAGGTTAAAATGTTCATATAATTAATTTAAGATAGTCTACATAATTTTTTTTTTTTTTTAAAAAAGCTAATTTTTAAAAAATAGCCTTAATTCATTCTTTGATAATCTCGGGCTAAAATTTTAGGTCAGAAGGGTTGGAGCAGAAAAGTTGTTTCTGGGCTAAAACCTAAATTTTCTGGGCTAAATATTTTTAGGTTTTAGGTCATCATTGGAGATGGTCTAATAGCCTGGTCTAATAATGTAATGTTATGTAGAAAGAAAGTTATATATATAACATATATTATTAAATTAAGATGTCACAGTGACGAACAAGTTCTATATAATTTCTTGTTGTTTATTAGGGTTCAGTTGATATATAAAAATATTATTTTCCACAACCAGAACTTAGAATGGTTGATTAGTGAATGGATTTAGTAGTGCACGGATGACTTTGCCGGCAAATTTGAGTTGAATAGATTCAAGTAATTAAGGTTGACTACATCATCAATTGTTGATTTGCTACTTATCTAATTGTGTACGCTGTATTCATGACCTATGTCAAATTAATCATGTGCTTTTGGTATAATCTAAATGTTGATCATAGCCATAAAAAAAATGTTGATTCAACTTGTTGAGAAATTCAGGAGATCATGGGAAATATTTTCGGCTGCGAGAGGAGATCACATTCACGTCCACACATTCATGAAATATATCTTAGTTACAGCGTATTCAGATATACATTCATGAATCCTCCATATATATCTTAATTATAACGTATATATAGTTAGCTAATTACATCGGTCGGATTTAAATGAAGCTATATATATGGTTCTCTTCTCCCATATATGGACGTACGTGTTCATACTCTTCCCTTGCATACGCATGCAATTTGACATATAGAATGCGACAAGACAATTAATTAATAACGGTATGTGTGTCACTATATTTTGATTCCCCATGTTCATGCATGATTCTCATCCTTTTCATCTGCATGTCAACCTATGTATGGTAGAACCTCAACCACATATATATGTTCACAATTACTGATTGCATATTGAACCACCAAGTTTTACCATCTTGAGGATAATCATGTTCAGAGTATATCTCACTTACGTTGAAGAACATTCGATGTGCACTTTTCGACAAAGGATAATACTTTGTTCCCCACATTGGAATAATACTTTGTTCCCTATGCACATATTCTACCATTCTCAAATAACGTATTTTTATCATATACATGATTTATAAATCTTCATTTGAGGATCATTCATATAAGAATTATTCGAATCAGAGATTATTTAGTCATTCAAATGTATTAAATAAAATGACGGTTCATATGTTACTTGGTACTCACACCGTTCTATTTGTTCTATAAATTTAGATGACTAAACTATTAGAATGTTTATTCTCATTGAATGAAATGAATTATTACATTGGGTATTTATACAAGACTTTAATAAAAGACTAGTTGACTAATCAAAAGTAACTAATTAATATTAAACTACAATTAGTTACAAAGCTGATAATTACACACTAGCTAAACTCTAGACTGCTGAGCTGTGTCTTTATGCCCCCTCAAGCTGAACGGAGTGGAACCGAAGGAGAGCTTGGACTGGAGAAATAAGAATCTGTGTTTGGACAAAGATTTAGTGTGTATATCATCAATCTGATCCTGACTGGGAACAAATTTGATGTGCAGAAGTTAAGCAAGAACAAGTTCCCGAATGTAATGATAGTCTATTTCAACATGCTTCGTACGAGCATGAAATACAGGATTGGAAGCCAGTGATATGGCAGAAACATTATCACACCAAAGAACTGGGACCCGAGAAAGAGGAAATCCAATATCCTTGAAAATTTTACATATCCAGGTGAGTTCGGCAGATGTATGCGCAAGAGAGCTATACTCGGCCTCTATGGAAGAACGAGCAACAGTATGTTGCTTCTTTGCACTCTAACTAATGAGGTTGGAACCCAGATATATACAATAACCACTGGTACTGCGTCTGTCAAAAACACAACCGGCCTAGTCTGCATCAGAATAGGCAGTGAGAAGTAGAGGACTTTTCTTGAACCAGAGACCTGTATCAGCAGTACCTTTAACAAATCGTAACACTCGTTTGACTGCTTGAAAATGAGTGTCCCGTGGACAGTGAAGAAACTGGCATAATTGATTTACAGTGAAGGCAATATCAGGTCTAGTCCAAGTTAAGTACTGAAGAGCTCCCACAATAGATCGATATTCATGAGGATGGGACAATAAGGTGCCACTGTGATCAAGTTTTTGAGTACCAAGTGGTGTAGTACACGGTTTGCTGCCTTCCATCTTTGTCTTGATAAGAAGATCCATGACATATTTTTGTTGGGACATGAATATGCCATCAGAAGTTCGATTAACTTCGAGACCGAGAAAATAGTGTAAAGCACCCAAATCCTTGACGGGAAACAATTGTCCAAGCTGAGGAATGAAAGTTTTGCATACTTCAGAGTTTGGACCAGTAACCAAAATGTCATCCACATGTACCAGTACAATAACTAGAGAAGGTTGAGAAGTAACAAACAGAGAGCAGTCCGATTGAGAGTTGGAGAAACCAAGGGACAGCAGTGTGTGAAATAATTTGTCATACCAGGCTCGAAGAGCTTGTTTTAACCCATATAAGGATCGATGAAGTTTGCAGACATAGGATGATTTTGTAGAATCAATGAAACCAGGAGGCTGCTGCATAAAGACATCCTCTTTAAGATTGCCATGTAAAAAGGCATTGCTGATGTCCAACTGATTTAAAAACCAATCATTTTGCACTGCTAGAGTTAAGAGAATGCGGATGGTCACGGGCTTGGCAACAGGACTGAAAGTTTCCTGACAACCAATCCCTGCTTGCTGATGAAACCCTTTGGCAACTAAACGAGCCTTGTATCTGTCCACTGAACCATCAGGTTTATGCTTAATTCGAAAAACCCATTTGCAGCCAACCAAATTTTGACTTGGAGAAAGAGGAACTAAGGTCCAGGTGCCAGTGGATTGAAGAGCATGAAACTCTTCAGACATAGCATTCTGCTAGTGTTCATGTTGAGAAGCTTGAAGATATGTATTAGGAACAAAAGTAAGAGGGTCAATGGGATGCTTGGTAGCAGAGAGTGCTTTGGGTTTGTAAATCCCAGCTTTAGCCCGTGTGATCATAGAGTGTGTGTTGGTGGGTGGGTGTACAGGGGTAGGTGATTGTGTAGGGGCAGGTATGGGAGAGGAAGGTGAGATAGGGTGTGCAGTACTGACTGGAGTTGACCGATCAAAATTGGACTGGACAAGGTGTGCAGTGCGGACTGGAACTGACTGGTCAGAAGTTGACTGGACTGCTGAGCTGTGAGGGATGGGAAAGGTAGGGTTGGCAGACTGTGAGTTGTCTCTGTGAAGTTGAGAAAAAGGTAAACTAAATGGAAGATTTGTAGTTGAACTAGTTAGCTGGGAAGAAATCGAGGAAGGCTGCAGGTCATGAAAGGGATAATAGGACTCATTAAAAAGTACATGTCGAGAGATGTACACTCTAGATGTAGTTGGATCCAAACATCTATAACCCTTGTGTTGAAGACTATAACCAAGAAAAACACACGGAACACTTTTAGCATCCAACTTGGAATTGGTATAGGGCTTAATCCAAGGAAAGCAACTGCAGCCAAAAACTTTGAGTTTGGAATAATCAGGTGGTTTTCTGAATAGCAGTTCCCAAGGAGACTGAGTTAGGCCAGAGATACACAATCTATTAATCAGATACAAAGCAGTGGAGAAAGCTTCAACCTAGAAAATATGTGGAACTTTATAGGCAGCTAACAGAGTCCGAGCAGTCTCAGTTAAGTGTCTATGCTTACGTTCAACACACTCATTCTGCTCAGGAGTGTGCGGGCAGCTGTACTGATGAACAATACCATGAGTTGAAAGAAAAGAATTGAATAGAGAACTGGTGAATTCACCTCCAGAATCAGAACGAAGAATCTTGATTTTATTACCAACAATGTTTTCTACATAGCTCTTGAAACTTACAAAGATGGAATACACTTCTGACTTAGCTTTCATAGGAAACAACCAACTGTACTTAGTGTATTCATCAACGAAAAGTACATAAAATCGATAGCCACTGACAGAAGAAACAGGAGCTGGTCCCCAAACATCACAGTGTATAAGAGCTAAACTTGTAGATACTATACTAGTACTAGAATGAAAAGGCAATTTATGATTCTTGCCCAGTGCACAATCAGAACAAAAGAATGAATTAGACTGTCTATCACTGCATTCAATCTTATTTGTAGTTAAGACTTTTCGAAGAATAGCTGAAGAAGGGTGACCAAGTTGTTTGTGCCAGAGTTGAAACGAAGCTTTAGTGCTGACTAATGCCGAGGGAGACGTGATTGATGAGAGTGAACCATAGAACGGATAGAAGCCATGATTAACCGGTCCCTGAAAAAGCGTCATCCCCGAAGAGCGATCCTTGATTTTGGATCCATCACAATCAAGTGTTAATTTGCAGTGATTATCCTTTAAAAATTGATAGGCAGAAAGAAGATTGAACTTCATTTTTGGAACATGAAGTACATGTTTCAAATGAAATGTGGCAGTAGGAGTATGAACAACAGAATTACCAGTATGGTGGATGGGCATACCTTGTCCATCACCAATATAGACCTGGTCTTGACCATGATAGGGAACGGGAGATTGAAGCGCAGAAATGTCATTGGTTATATGTGAAGTAGCACCAGAGTCCATGAGCCATGTAGGAGGAGAAGACTTAGATCCAGTACTAACACACATAGCTTGCAGTTTAGCAGGGGGAATTTTTCCAGCAAAGGCGAGATTCAATCGTTCAAAACAGTCAATAGCCTCATGTTCTGTAGAATGACAAATTTGACAGGGAACGCGCCCTCCAAAATTAAAGCGATTAGAAGAACCAGAGTGGCGATATGTGTTCCCTGAATTGCCTCTGTAATTACCAGAGTTATTGCCACGATTATTGCCACGAAAGTTATAACGAAAGTTATTCCCACGATAGTTTCCTCTGCCTCGATTGTTGCCACGATACTGTCCAGAGGAGAAAGTAGGAGATTGTACTACATAGACTGCTGGTGTAGGAAGCAATGGAGGTTGAGAGTGCTGCTGGTATTGAGTAGCAAATGCCTGAAATGGCTCAGTTGCAGTGGAACATGGAACCGTTTTCTTGCGATTCATTAACATTTCCTTGTTCAATAATAAACCATGAAGTTCATCCAGAGAGGTCGATGAAAGACGAAGCATTACAGAATCAATGAAGGACTCATACGCATCAGATAGACCATTAAGAGTAACAGTAATAAGGTCATTATCAGAGACAGGCGCACCAGCCGCATTAAAGCGTCAGAGAGATTCTTGATACGCTGAATATAGTCAGAGATAGAGAGATCACCTTTCTGAACAGAATGAAGACGAGATCGAAGTTGATGTATGTGTGCAGCCAAAATTCCACCAAAGCGTTGCTCAAGCTTCGCCCAAAGTTCTCGAGCAGAGGTGACACCAACGGTGAAGGGGATCAGATCTTCAGAAAGAGTGGAATTGAGCCAGATGAGGACATTTTGATCTTTCTCACACCAGATTTCAAAATCAGGATTAGGAACTCCAGTGCTGCGACCAGAATCATCATGAAGAAACGGCGATGGACAAATCTCAGTACCATCGATGATGCCCGTGAGCTTATAACGACGAAAAATTGGAGCAAAAAGCGCCTTCCAAACCAGAAAATTATCACGCTTAAGCTTTGTAGGAACCATGCAACTGATGTTTTGAACTGTAATCGAAGAAATTACAGAAGAGGGAGAAATTGAAGAGGAATTAGGGTTCATCTGAGATGAATTGGGGGCGATGGTTTCTGGAGCCACCGGGGAAGAACTGGAAGAAGTCATGGAAGCAAGATTGAAGATCGTAGCAACGCGAGAAAAGATTGCACAATTTTGCAGAGATCGCAAGAAGATCAAGAATCATAGAAATGGCAGGAAGCGTAGGATCGAAGCCGTGAAGCGAAAAAGGGATGATACCATATTAGAATGTTTATTCCCATTGAATGAAATGAATTATTACATTGGGTATTTATACAAGACTTTAATAAAAGACTAGTTGACTAATCAAAAGTAACTAATTAATATTAAACTACAATTAGTTACAAAGCTGATAATTACACACTAGCTAAACTCTAGACTGCTGAGCTGTGTCTTTATAAACGGTCTCTAATTTGAATGACTTTTGTAGGAACACTACAGGAAAAAACATTTTGCCAGACGGAAAAACGTCATCGGCTAAACGGCAATTTGTCACCGTAATACTAAACTGATAGAGGTTCGTCAGACAAAAATAGTCGGGCAAAATCCGTCGCGCGGCGTTTTATACGACGGATTAAAAAGTCTGTTGGTTAAGTTAATATTTAACCGACGAATGTCGGCAATGCATGTATTTAACCGACAAGATTCTTCTTACTCAAAGGAAAGTACCTCGTCCGCTAGGAAATAATTAGATAGTGGGGTGAGCTTATCCCGACAGAAGAGTAGTAAGATGAGATTAAGTGACGACAGTTCAATCAATGAAAAATTTATTAAATTAAAAAAGAATATTTAATTTTAAAAATAAAAAATACAAAAGTAGAAAAATAAAAATTTTAAATTCAAACATTTAAAAAAAATATTGTAAAAATGGAAAATAATATTTACTACTAGGGCGGCTCTTAGGACGGCTACTAGAGGAGCTCATGGGACGGTTGTTGAGGTGACTCCTAAAATTGCTGCACAAGCTCGGGAAGCGGCGCAGGAATAGTAATGCCAGAAGTTGACAAGCTTTGGGATACGATAATGAAGTACTGGCACACTAATTCCCTTTGCGCACCAGCTCCTCTCCATCTGCTAAAGTCTGGAATTAATCCTGGTTGATGGAGTGAAGCTAGATGAAGAACAAGACTCGACTTCCTAAACCCCGTCTTGCTCTAGGCCGCATAATTCATTGCCTTTCCTTCACCCAACATTGTCCATCAGCACTTGGCGAGACACCTCTAGATTTGATGTTAGCTCCTTCACAGGCACGTCATGATGCTTCTGGAAGAGATTGGCAACGTACTCATCCTTCTTCTGTACCATAGAAACCTATAAAAAAAAACCAAAGAATACAAAATTAGATTATCAACTATAATTAAAACCATGATTATTGTAATGAAATTATAAATAAAAAATACGAAAATACACTTACGTAAATTTTAATCCGCAACCTCATTGCCATGATTAGCTTGGCTCTCCCCCCAAATCATAGACACCGGGAACTTCTCCCCAGCCTCCCGCCGACGATGTAAGGTAAGGGGTCGAGAACCGAAATGGTGATCGTACGACTTCTTGTCCTGGTTTTCTATATTTCTCGCCGATTTTTTTTTTTTGTCCATTACAAAATATTTGTTTAACTTGAGTAAAACAATTACATTAAAATAAAAACTAAAATATTTGTTTAACTTAAGTAAAAAATTATAAAAATTAAACAAAAATAAAAATTAAATTTCATTACCTGATAGTTTTCACTCTTTAAATGAATTAAAGGCACGTCCACTCATACCCTCTCCAATAACTCCTGGGGAGGGTCTACAAGTGTTGCCTCAGGCGTTAGACAAGTCTCGTAGTACTTGTTGAGCTCATCTTTCATTCCTTGAATTGACCGCTCTAGACCCGGTTGATGAAAGCCACACAAGCTTTGTCACGCTCGTTCTACTTGAAGTTGGACTGCAACTTTCAAAATCAAAATCAAAGAGTTGGTTTAAAAGGACAAAAAATAAATTTTAAAAAAATATTATTAAATTGAGCAAGTATTTGTACATTTACCGAAAGTTGGCAGTTCATCTCGGCACGAAACGACGCCCTATGCGTAATCTAGGAATCGGCATCTATAAGGTGTTTGTTGTGGATGAGGGTACCGTAATCATGAGTCGACAAACTATTGACATTGGCACACGTTCATTGGTGCTTGGGGAGGTATACAATCCGGATCCTTTGTTGAGTGGTCCGACTGATTAGATTTGTCTTTAAACTCGACAAATACTCCAAGTGTTTTAACTCTTAAGGATGGTAGGGAGGTGTCTTTCCTTCTCCACTACCTTCACGGAACTGATTCGACTTCTAAGCTGCCCTGAGAAGGGTGAGATGTGATCGAGATGGGTGGTGGGAATGGCTAGTTAGGATAACTACTGTGGAGTCACCTGGTAAATCGGGTTGGCTGGGGCAATGACACTGACGATCTGGTGTCAGCGGCCGACTTGGTAGTCGCTGCCTAGGTCCTATTAGCCCTCACAGTGGCACTGGGGACCGATCGCTCTCTAAGAGAAAGTGAAAGCAGAAAGGTGACCACTCGTGATCTATCGAAGAGCCATCTGTCAAAAAACCATTTCAAAACCATGTCAAATAATTACAAGAAGAAGGCTCTTCCAGAGAGCTCGAGTGAGGCTGAAAGCCACTGGACAAAGCATGACAACAAGGAACAAGGAACAAGGCTCTTATAGAAAACACAAACCCTAAGGAAGAAAGCGGCAGCTATAACTCACATACATGTGGTTGCTAAGTTGTAGGAGCAACTTGTAACCTACATGCATCACATTCAATTCACTTTCAACCTATATACATCACTATCAATTCACATTCAACCTATATGCATGACTTTCAACTTGTAACCTATACGCATCACTTTCAATTTATTAGGGTTAGAAATTCATAAATCAAATTAACAAATCCAACCTATATCCACAAGTAGCACCCCTGATTCACAAATTCACAAATCCATAAACGCATCCATGATTCACAATTCCATAAACCAATTCATAAATTCACAGATGGAGTATACACGAACATCATAAATTCACATACAAATCCACATATTTATCTCAAATTCACAAATTCATACAAATCCACAAATTCATCTCAATTTCTTAAATCCAAAAACAAATTCACAAATGTAAAATGATATTAAAACTTACAGTGACAGAGAGATTAAGAGAGGGGTTCGTCGGGGATTCTAAGTTTAAGAGATAGCATCGTGATGGCTGAGACCACTGAGTGAGATGAAGAGGATATAGGTTTAAGGGAAAGAATACTGAGAGAGATTGAGAGAGTACCTATAGAGATTGAAAGAGAACTGAGAGAGATTGACACATAACTAAGAGCGACAGTGAGAGCACTGAGAGCGAGAGTGAGAATGACGCAACGAAGAAGAAAGAAAAAGGTCATGGGCTTGTAACATTTTAAACCCTTACCCGATAAACGGTTCATCATTTAAAATTTCAACACATGTTTGTTACCTTAATCATTCATTAGGTAAATCAGCAAATATTTCAAAAAATTCAAAATTTTGGTCAAGTAAAACAACTTGACTCGACGAAATATCCAGATGGTCGGGCAAAGCTGGTCAACTTGACCTAACGGACCTAACAACAATGTCACCCAGGCTCCCACTATTGAGTAAGTAGCCAGCGCTGACAGTTTTGTGCAAACCGAGCTGGTATTCCGATCTGCTAGTCAGCCTCACAACCACAGGCATGAGCATGTGGAAGCCTTAGCCCCTGCCCAACCTGTTGATGGCACAGGGGCCAATTCGACGGCCGTGCAACAGGTGGGTCACAGAGAGCTCTCCACCAGGCCGGAAAGTCCAGGGGATCTGTAAAGGGTTAGCGAGCAACCGAATCATCCAAGTATCACAGGCTTGGATCCCAGTGGATTACCTCTCGATCCTGAATCATCAGTGAACAAGTAATAAAGTCAACAGGTTAGTGCTGAGATGCTGAGACAGATTTTGGCAAGTGTACAACTTTTATAATTTATTAATATCTTTAACTTTACTTATTTAATGTGGTTTTAACTGATTTTTTGGTTTTTTTTTTGGCATTTCAAGCCAACTTCGAGATCAACATGGAGGACAATGGAATACTGGTTGCCTAGGGTGGGTGTGAAGGGAGCGGTATAAGGGGTCGAAGTATGAGCTGCACTGCTGCTACAAGACTTGTGCATCTCCTTATGCAGCTTTTACCGATCCACCTGTAGAATTTCGGGAGAGGATATGTGAGTGGCAATGGATGTGCACTCATTTTCAGGCAAAAAATTTAAGGTAAGTTTTATTTATATTTTAATTTTGGTTTAGTTTTTCAATTATTTTAGTTAAGTTTAATTAAATTTTTTATTTTATAGAAAAATTCGACGAGAAATAAAGGCAATTGGGATAAGAGGCCGTACCTTCATTATTTTAGTTCTCGACTCTTATCTTACCGCATTGAGGAATATTAGACGAGTGGTTTGCATTTCCTGGAAGTGGAGGTTTGGGGGAGTCACCTGCCAATTATGGTAACCAGGTCATGAACGACATTTTTGTAAGTAGTTTTTATTATAATAAAAAAGGTTAAAATTATGATCGGTAATCTTAATTGGTTTCTCTCTTTTTTGTTGTAGCCTTCTGTGACACGGAAAAAGGATGAGTACCTCGCCAACCTCTCCTAGCAGCTAGGGGGGTTCGATTTTTTGCCAAAACCGAACTGAATTGAAATTTTGGTTCACTTTGGTTTCGATTCGGTTCGCTTTTTTTATATTTATAAAACCTGATTTTTTTATTTTTTTTTTAAATATGGATTTGGAGAAGCGGCTTGCATTAGCACACTAATAATAAGAAAATGAGAAATCACAAAAACAAAACCACATATGACGTGTTTGGTCTATCCTTAGGTACTATTTGCACACATAACAGCCCCAAATGAAGACACCTTACCACTTCAGATATGTTGCGCGAATCACAAAACGTCTCACCGATCGGTTGTAGTCGTTTTTCTTTTCTTTCTTTTTTTTTTTTTGTTTTTGTTTTTTTTTTTTTTGGTTTTTCAGTTTTGGTTCGGTATTTGGTCCGATTTTTTTCGGTTTTCAATGTTTTGGACCCAACCCCTACTAGCAGCAACATACGTGCCTATGGAGGAGCTGACACCTAATCAAGAGCTGTCTCTGCAGTTGTTGATGGACGAGTTTGGGCGATGGAAAGGCAAGAAACGCAGTTGCCTAAGAGCAGGTTAGGTTTGGACATTGGTGGGTCTTTTTGTTCAACAAGCTCTCATCCTTGTACCGAATCGTCTTCCAGACTGTAGCAGGTGGAGGTGGAGCTAGCACGATAAAGAGAATAAGATGGAGGTAGCACGCCAAAGCGAAGAAGTGGGGCGATTGGGAGAAAAAGCTGCTTGCGAGCATGACTGAGAATCAATGTGCCTCTACATTGCTGAGATAGCCCAATCCTTGTCTGCTTCTAGCATTCGCATTCTTGAATCCCCGAGCGACCTTTAGGCGCCATTCCCCTAGCCACCTCAGCATTCACGTATAGGTTTATTAGTTTAGTTTTTGTAACATAATTGTACGAAGAATTTTATTTTGAATGTAATTAAATAAATTTAAAAATTGTCATTGATTTTAGCTTTTTAAATTACTATAATGAGAACTAAATGGTTATTTACTATTAATATTGTTTCGAAAACGAATTTTTTTTAAAACAAATGAAAAAAAATTAGCCTGACGAATAATTTCGTTGGGCAAACTTTATATATTTTTTATTTTGGTTTTAAACATATGCCCGACGACATGTTTGTTGAGCAAACTTTATATTGAGGCAATTAGACATGAAGGATACTTCTCAATTTTATAAATGATTGGAATGAATGAGTATTCTTCTTGAATAATTCCTCTTCGATCGCTACTTAGTACTACAGTCTAGTAGTATTCATTTTTACTTGTAAGTGAGAGGTCTTAGGTTTGATTTTCGCCAAAGGTGAATTTGAACCACATTATTGCGAGCCCATTGTGAGACTTAGCACACTCTCATATCCCCTTAGTGTAGATAATATCGTTTGTTAATTAAAATAAATGAAAATTTCCTCTCCTACCTCCAAGTTGGCCATAATTTTCATTACTGCCTTTTAAGTTTTACCTTAAAACTACTGACTTATCCATTCCAATACAATCATCTATACCAAACGAGGCCTTAAGTTTTTCTAAGTTCAATATACACGTTTCCCACTTTGAAGGTGTGTTAACGTTAGAGTTCTGGTATTAACAAAAAACTTTAGAGTTTGGGCACCTATGAAAATTAAATTAGGAAAAGAAATAAGAATATCTGGCCTGTGAACCAAAGAGAGGCGCGATGTTGCTGTCCTAAAGCCGTAGACGCCTCCCTACATGCAGATTCTGGCGGTGCCTACAACTCCAAGATACAACCCAAAGCCTCACAGGATGTCTGATCCGATATGCAAGCCAACAACAGACGGGATTGCCAAGTAGTGATCAATTGGCCAAGAATTATGAAGTAGGAATATAAATTGACTAACAAAGATGTGAGAATTGAGGGAGACATAAAATTTTTAAGTGTATCTTGTTTTCTATCTGAGGTTTCTTATTTAAAGAACTTCTCATACCCTTTTAAAAGGAATATGACTCTTCAAATAAAACATAACTCTTAAATATTAAAAATAAATAAAATAAAATAATAATAAGTTTTGAATTTTTAAAATAAAATATTATTAAAATATTTAAAATAACCAACAATGGCTTCAATGCTAAGGCATTTATCTCACACATTAGGACTGTCATGAGTGTGGGATAGAGTTATAATTCCTTAATTAGTCGACATAATATTGGTCATATTAGCTAATCTAATATCTATATATTGGTCATATTAATTAGCTAATCTAATATCTATATATCTCACCCTAATGTTTTACCTTTCCATTCATCTTTGAATGAATTTTTCGATTACATATTTGTCCATTTGTAAAATGACTACTTACCCTCTTTGTGTTATTTTTTTTAAAAGAAGTTTGGGCGTGATAACTCTCACACTCTGTTTTGACGATTTGTCTACCTTAAACCATAATTCAACTTCCCATCTCTTTTCATTCATAGAAAGCAAAAAGAATGAACTTAGAAGATGACGTTTTTATTGAAGATGTAGAAGGTGATGTTTTATGGAAGAAGTAGAATCTTATGTTTTCACTGAAGAGGTAGAAGATTAATTTTATGAGTCAATCATTGGAATTTGTCTCAATAGTATGATTGAATTTACGTTATCGAACTTTTCATTTAAATTTGCATAGCTTTGTGGTTTTTCATTTGAATTCGCATACCTCTCTGGCTATGAATTAATATTTAACTTTTGCCTACAATATTATAATTAGTTAGGATTTTGCTCAATAGTGCAAGTCACTTGGATCTGCCATGGTGGATTAGTTTACGTCTGTTCATATGCGTATTTTATATATACATATGTGTGTGTGCATGCCTTAAAACGATTCCCATTTTTTTTTTTTTCAAAAAATGGGGATTAGGTGTGAGGCTCACTCCACACTTCAACGATATGAACCGTCTATTTTGTAAGTCTCGATTCATAGATCATCATTGTAAAAATTCAATTCAATCTGAAACCTTTTGCTTATTTAATTATCAGGATAAATTTACATTGTTTATTATATAACAAGTATTCGTTAATTTCTTTGAACTCAATTAGATGTCTTAAATATTTTCGTTTTGGCTAATATTTTGCAAGGATGATCTATGAGGTGCAACTTGAAAAATAGATGGTTCAGATAATTAAAATTCGATGTAGTGTGGATCCCATAATTAATCCCCATTTTTATAAAAAAAAAAATGGGGATCCTTTCCCTTAAAGATTTCCTCTGTGTGTGTATGCATATATTGAGGGTTATTTTAGGAATAATATTGGGTGGGAAAATAACATTTCAATTTTTTTACTTTTTATGGTGGGTGAGATTATAAAATGGGTGGGGAACTAAGACAATAGGGTAGGTCTAACAGCTCTCTATATATAAAGTGAGCATCCTAAAATAGTGAAACATTTAAAATACCATAAATTGCCCTTTAAGAATTTCAAAAATTACATTTGAACCAAAAGGAGTTAGTATAATTCACCACATTTTAAATTTGAATGAATTTAAAATTTAAAATATAGAAATAAAAAAAAAACTCTCACGTTTGTGGGTGGTTTCAGATTTTTGCTTAAATTCTTTCTTTTTTTAATAAAATATAAATTAGTTATTTAAATAAAAAACACAAAAAAAGGTCAATTGTCGCGGCGTGTGTGTGTGGTAAGAGACTAGTATATATAAATGGAGCATCCTAAAATAGTGAAACATTCAAAATACCATAAATTGCCCCTCAAGAATTTTAAAATTACAATTGAATTAAAAGAAGTTAAAATAATTCAACAAATAACAAAACTCCATGTTAGTGGGTGGTTTATGTTTAACTTCTAATTTATTTTCAAAAATATCCTTAATTAAAATATATATATAACATAATTTTAATTTATTTTGTAAAAAATTATTTAAAAAAAATAAAACTTTAATTTAAATAGTTTTTTTTTTTTGTAATTCTCAATCCTCATGTCTATGTCTATGTCAATATTGACTGATTTATCATAAATGACATGTCGATATATGGATTTCAAATACAACCTAAATATACACGGTTGACAAAAAACAAATTAATCAGTAAGCATAGCAGGTGTCCCTTCATCCTTTCTATATAATTGAACCAAATCAAGTTGTTCGAAGTCACACCTCCACTAGCGATAACCTATACCTACCAATAAGCGACTTATGATTTATGAACGGAGGACCATTTCATTTTCGTTATATAGTCTCTGTCGTGCATGGTTCTTTCACACCAGGTCAAATTTTGTCTTGTTATTGGCCAAGTGGGTCACTGAAGGAGCAGTCAAGCATGGAGTGTGCCTCAATTCCTCGTCAAGGAGTCACATTTTATGAACAAGTTTTTGTAATTATTTGCAAGCTGCCGGAATCCAAAGCATCCAAATCAACAGTAATCCCAGCGGCCCAGCCGAGTCATGCATGCAGTTTTCTCCTTATTGCGGACTCTTCCAGCCAATCTTTGAGAGTGAGAGTTGCTTGCTTTGTTTTATTCCTTCACTGTTTTTTATAGCGTGGCTAGATCGTAAGTGTATTTTCGCTGTTTTAAATTTTAATTTCTCTGACCTTTGAAATTGGACTTTTGCATGTTCGCTTGATTGGCATAAGCCATTTGGTCTAGTGATATACTAAATTTAAATATCATGAACAACATTTGTTTTTTCTTAGTTAGATGAAATATTAAATTTAAATATTTCATAGTTAGATGAAATACTAAATTTAAATATCATGAACAATAATTGTTGAATAACTAAAAACAATGTTGAATGAGTTGACATCGTTTTTCGAGCTATTATAATATGTAATTTCGACATAAGAGAAGCTAATTTCATGACATGCTTTGAATTCACTGGGGCATCCAACGGAATCGAATCAAACTTTGGAGCATTGACTTATGCTTGCATTTGTTTCAGCTTTTTGATAAAATGATATTTTATAGTAAAGGGTGAAGAATTTAGGCTAAGTCACCCAATTGACAAGTCATAATAATGTGTTGTGAAACTTGTTATTCTTGAAAATTGAACTAAGACCTAACTTGTAAGTAAAAAAAAAAATAAATAAACCACTAGACCATAGTTGTAGTGACATGGTGCAGGTTTAATGTTGATGATACCATCTCCTGAGTTCATCTTTGTAAGTCTTGCCCCCTAGAAAAAAAGAGTTTAAAAGAAAAACTTTGGACTAATGAGAATATGTTTGATTAATAATTTAATACACTCTGGATTGCTGACAAGAGGACACTAGTACATGGGAGCAGGACAAGTAATCCCTGAAATATATTCATAGGCCCAGACCCACAAAGACCAATACTGGACACACAAACACTGGACCCAGTTCATTTGAGCTCCATTCTTTCCATTTCCTGCACCTTAGGTGGGATGTTGAGGACAGTTCCAAACTTGAAAGATGTTAAACTGTGATGGCAAGATTAAATTTCTTTTATATTCACCCATTTAATTTTCTGTACAAAGTAAAACTAGTGGAATCGAAACATCAAATTTGTTTAATGAGTAGATTCCAGGAGCCTCAAGCGGCAAACTATCTTGAAACCTAAAGCACAAATGCATGGTTAATGCTGCAGATATTAAGTACAAAGGTATGGTTGATGCTGCAGAGTTTAAGTTTCAGTTGGATCAGCTTCTTCTGGACCTTGTTCGGATAGGAGACAGTGTTCGGGCGAAGATTTCTGTGGAGAATGATCATCGGTCCTCAACACAGCTCCCCAAAGTATTGGCACTTTGGATGTGTAGTCGGGCTCTTGCTTGTTGATGTGCTACAAGAAGAGGAGAAAGTTAGTTTTGAAAGGTGCCTTTGTGGGGCCTTAGGTGTAGGCCTTGAGGCTCGCAATCAAAATTAAGTGTTAGGCGTGCCACTACTATCTCAGTATAGCAGATGTAGAACAAGGGTGTGTTTAGTCGATTACTTGCACCCCAAGTTACTTGGACTTCTTGTTATCAAAGGATTGTCGCGGATGGGTTAAGTCCACATTAAGTTCTTTTTCTTGCCTTGTAAACAAGGACTTTTAGTTCATAATCTTGTATGTTCAAATGAAGGGAGTCTAGATCCCCTTTAAGCCATTTAGCTGTTTGCTTGGTTCTTAATTGATTTTAATGATAACATATCTATTAAACTAACCAAATCCAGATGCAAATGAGACTCTTAAAGTAGGAAAATAGGTGGATATGACTTGAATACATACTGGAGAATACATTACGTAGTAGATCTACAAATTCAGAAAACAAACAAAGAGCTTCGGGAAAGATTTCACCTTGTCTGTCAAGGTTGAACTTCTTGCAGTCACTTCTCTTTATGATTATAGGGGTTTATATGCTAAAAAGGGATGGATGGTAAACAAGTTTCAAGGTTGAACTTCTTGCAGTCACTTCTCTTTGTGATTGCAGGGGTTTATATGCTAAAAAGGGATGGATGGTAAACAAGTTTACATTCTCTTTGTGATTGCAGGGTTTATATGCTAAAAAGGGATGGATGGTAAACAAGTTTACACAAGGGAATCGATACTACATCACTGAGGGAGATAGCAGAGCTTTAAACTAGAGAAAGAGATTTCTTGTCGCTAAAAGGGACTGAATCTGGGTTGATTTCAGTTTTTGGATGCAAATTTGGCTTGAGAGCAGAGTTTGTATGTTTGTTTGTTTGATTGGTTGAGTGTCCTTGTCTTTGGGGCCTCTTCCCCCTTTTATAGGCCAATTAGCCCGACTGCTATGACTTTATTCTTGCCCAAAAGCATCTGAGGGGTAGTGAGTCATTAGCTTTTTACTTGTATTGCCACTGAAAAGTACTTTTTGGCTGATTGTGAGTTAGTCTCCATCACTTGACATTTAAATCATAGGCACATGGTCTATGCATTAATGTGGAGGCGCCAATTTGTCTCTGGACCTGTTGCTGGGCTTCGGGCAAGTCTTCTGTTAATTGACATGTCTGGGCCTTCTCACACTTGCAGCTCAATGTTCAAATATTAACCCAAACAGTGCCCCCTTTAATCATTGTTGAGTTTGTAGTCCAAGATGCTAATAATGATTAAATAGCCATCGCATGCCTTCACTCGGGACTTGCACCATTTAAAGCAACTGATGGTTAACAAAACCTTTGCACTAACCCACAAATTTCATCGTTAATTAACCACTGACCATATAATCCCCACTTTAAACTTCTCGGCAAAGTACCTTAGCAACTTCAAACCTTTGAATTCCCAGAACTCCCCAGAATTCTCAAAGCTTTCAGAAACTTCTCTCGTTCTTCAGTTCTTGCCCCCAAATTCCAACTTTCTTCTCATCTTCTTCTCAAAATCCTCAATGGCACCCAAAGTTGCTCAAACTCAATCTCCTTGCAAGACTGGTGAACGCATTTCCACCATGCGCCGTCTTCTCAATAGCCTTTATCACCTTCGGGTTGGCCTGCACACCGAGCTTTTCTTTGAGGAGGGAGAATCACACTCCTTGGGGCCTGCATGGACCTCTTCAGTCCCAATTGTCGTTGAAAACAACATGCCCAAGGAGAAATCAGCTTCTACAGTATCCTCAGAAAGGCGCACTACTTCCAGCTTCTGTTTCAGGATTTCTATGGCATTGAGGAGTAGCCGAGCAACTTCAATCGCACCGGTAGATTCTACTTATGGATATAAAGCTATCTTCTCTTGCACTGATATCCACAAGCCCAGACTTCCCCATAGCTTCTGCTTTCTTGATCACTTCATCATCATAGGTGTATGCTTCGAGATCAACTACCACGACTTTGTTGGTTTTAGGATCAACGTTAAAGACTTTGGTAGGACTCGTGGAAGTAGGCTCTGTTATGGAGGCAATGATCACAGAGGTGTCTTCTGAATTTGAGAGGTTGGAGGAGTAACTGTCTGTACTTAAGGCTGAACAAGCGACTTTAACCAACCAGGATTCTAGGATAGCTACCCTAGTCAAGGATGTAAAACTATTGAGCTGATTCTTATGTAACTTCAACATTCAATGAAATGAAAATGAATGAAAATGACTTCTTTAATCCACTTTAGCTTGCATTTCGTCCTTGTGACTTAACTATGATGAGCACATAAGCTGACTTTAGATTTCTCGCGATGTTTTCACTTCTTCAATGAAGCAGTCCCTAACATACCACAAGGTTGGGTGATATTTCTTCAGAAATTTAGCATTGATTGGATGCTTCTGTAAGCTTCCTTCCACATCTGCCAAGCAAGGTTCTAAAAAACGCTAGGCGCTAGTCGGGCGGCGGGCTGGCTCCTAGCGCCTAGGCGGGTAGGCGGGCACCTAGGCGGCCTAGGCAGATTAGGTAAATTTCTTGTATATCTTGTAAATAAGTGCATATTGACACTTATAAAAAATTATACTTGTATGATAAAATGCAAAAAGAGTATCCAACAAGTCCAAAATTTAAAAACACATTAAGCATATATGCCATATAACCATAGTGAGGAGTATCATCACACATGTACAACAAGTTCACAATTTAAAACAACATAAAATGGAAAATAGGAGGAAAATAAGGAAATATAGTAATGTAAGATACTTATCTTTAGCATCCCAGAAGTTAAGTTGACACACAACACACCTATTCCATAAAATTCACAAAATTTCAAGGTATAAAGTTATAAAATAAAAAAATAAAAAAAAATAAAAAAAAGGCCCAACCTCCTAGCACCGCCTAGCCCGCCTAGAGCCAACCCGATTTTTTCAGCCATTTTGCACAAAATCGCCTCGGTTCCAACCCGTCTAGCGCCTAGGCCCTTTTTTTGAACACTCCTGCCAAGTAATATCCTCCCTTGCCTAGTACTTGGTTGATAATGAAAAGACCCTCCCAAGTCGAACTCCACTTCCCAAATCTTCTAACTTGAGCTCCCAAAGGCAGAATTGCTTTCCAAACTAACTCTCTTTCCTTTAAGGTTTTTAATTTTACCTTCCTGTTGTATGCTCGAGCAATAGCTCTCTTCCCCCTCTTGAATTTTATCCAGAGCTTCAATTCGGCTTCATCTAGATCTTTAACTTCTTGACACGTAACCTGAATATATTCTTCGCTGTGCAGCCCAAACTGATTTTGAATCCTAACAGAACTCACATTAATCTCCATTGGGAGTACAACATCTTACCCGAAGGTTAAGGCATAAGGAGTTGTTGCAGTTTATGCCCTCTTGGAGGTTCTTTAAGCCCACAAAGTGTCTCCCAACTTCTCATGCCACTTTTCTGGACTATCTGCCACCATTCTTTTGGTAATGTTCACCAAGACCTTGTTGCTGGCTTCTGCTTGACCATTTGAATGGGGGTCGTAAGGACTAGACTGAATCATCTTTATTTTGAACTTATTTGCAAACTTTTCTACTTCCCTTGAAATAAAAGATGGCCCGCAGTCTAACAATTGTCTCGGGCACCCCAAATCTGTGTAAGATCTTGGTTTCGATGAACTTCTTGATTGTAGCTGAAGTGATAGTCTTCAAAGCTGAAGCTTCTACCCACTTGGTGAAGTAATTTGTTACCATGATTATGAACGTATGTCCCTTGCTAGAAGCTGGATAAATTTACCCAATGAAGTCCATTGCCCACCCTCTAAAGGGCCAAGGCTTGACCACGGGGTTCAAGGGTATTGAGGCATATGTTGGAGAGGTCCATGTCTGTGGCATTCTTCACACCCTCGAGCATAAGCCTTGCAGTCTTTCTCCATCTTGGGCCAGAAATAGTCATATCTTCTAAGCAACCATCTCATCTTAGTTCCAGTTTGATGTACCCCACAAATTCCTATACGTACTTCGGCCATTACCCTCATTGATTTTTCCTGGCCTAAGCACATCAGCAGAAGTCCATCTGGAGTCTTTCTTAATAGATTTTCCTCCCACAAAACATACTTAGTTGGTTGTCGTCTATTTTTCTTACTCATGGGGAATGATGGATTTTTCAAATACTGAACAATAGGTGTCTTCCAGTCCTCTATCTCTATTTCTTCCGTCATCACATCTAGGCTGAATCCCTTTTCAAAGATAAAAGGGAGATTTCTTTTCTGAACTTCTATATCCCCTTCAAACTTCCTTTCTTGGATATGTGCTCCAGAAGCCAATTGTGCCATCTCATTGGCAATTGCATTTTATTCTCTGGAGATATGGCTGACTAATATTTCAGTGCCTCAATAGCTCAATAGTTGTGTAAATGCCAAATAATAACCCGCCATGGTGATTGTATTCTCCATTTAACTGATTGATCACCAATTCTGAATCACCAAACACCTCAACTTCAGTTGCCATCAACTCTATTAAGATTTATAGGCCAATTATCAATGCCTCATACTCTGCCCGATTGTTGGTAGTCTCTTGATAATCCAGGAGGAATGAATAACAATAGTAAGTACCTCTGGGATCAATGATGACAATCCCAGCTCTAGCAGCATTTTAAGTGCAAGAACCATCAAAATACAATCTCTAATGAGTGATTCAGAGGCTAGTTATTATTTTTATCTCTTGCTGGATCCATTCTTCTTTGCCCGAGAAGGCTTTGCTTGGAGCGATCCACACACTGGCCACTTCCAGAGTTCTTGGGATGTTGATAATCTCCTCTTGAGGCTCTTGGTGCGCAACCAAGAAGTCTGCAATTGCTTGTCCCTTGATCACTCTTTGAGGCATATATTGAAAGCTGAACTCTGATAGTGCTAGAATCCACTTTCTAATTCTCCCAGTTAACATTGATTTTGACAGCATATACTTGATCACATCTATCTTGGTGATGATGTGGATGTGGCAAGGCAACATGTAATGCCTTAGCTTGTAGGCCGTGAAGTATAAAGCCAAACACAACCTCTCTACTGGTGTGTATCTTGCCTCTACATCAGTAAGGATTCTATTGAGGTAGTATATTGCTTGTTCCTTCCCACCTTCATTGTTTTAGGCCAACAAGCTTCCCATTGACTTTTCAGAGGCAGAAATATAAAGTTTTAAAGGCTTCCCCCTCTGAGGTAGCATGATCACTGGTGGAGAGGTCAAGTAAGCCTTTATTCTGTCAAAAGCTTCTTGATGTGGCAGGTCCCAATCAAACTCTTCTTTGTTTTTTTTTCTTAGCAGAGGAATTAACGGCTGGATCTTGCCCGCCAAGTTAGCAATGAATCTCTTCAAGAAGTTGATCTTCCCCAGCAACCTTTGCAATTACACTTTATTGGTGGGAGGAGGTGATTCCATTATTGCCCGAGCTTTGTTTTTGTCGACTTCCACCCCTCTTTGATGAACAAGGAATCTCAAAAAGTTGCTCGACCTTACCCCAAGAGCACATTTCTTTGGATTCATTTTCATCTTATGGATCCTTGTCTACCAAGTGTTATTCTTCAGTTTTAGACTTCACCACGATGTGATCAATGTATACTTCCATGCTATGGTCGATCAAGTCATGAAAAATGGCATTCATCGCTCTTTGATAGGTTGCACAAGCATTTTTGAGCCCGAATGGCATTACCAAATATTCATATGCTCCAACATGACCTTGGCACCTAAAATTTGTTTTGTGTATATCTTCTTTAGCCATTTTTATCTGATTATAACCAGCATTCCCATCCATGAAAGATAGGACTGTGTGTTTGGCAAATGCATCTATAAATAAGTTAGCCATGGGCATGAGATATTCATCTTTAGGTGTAGCTCCATTAATGTTCCTATAGTCAACACAACATCGAACTGCGTTAGTTATAGCTTTTAATACAGGTACAATGTTGGCCAACCACTCGACATATTTGGCGGGCCTAATAAATTTAGCCTTAACGAGCCTCTCAATCTCTTTCCTTGACTTTTTCCTCGATCTCCTTTAACATCCTTCATGGTGCTTGCTTTACAGGTTGATATCCCTCCTTAATAAGCATTTTGTGTTCTACTAAGGTTGAATCTAAACCTGGCATCTTAGTGTAATGCTAAGCAAAACAATCTTTGAATTCATGCAAAAGGCTGACTATTCTTACCCGATCTTCCACTTCTAGCTGACCACTGATCCGTATAGGCCTTGGATCCTCCTTAATCCCTAAATCAATGGTCTCCAAGGGGTCTTGCACCTCTAGTGGTGGCTTGTCAGGTTCTGCACACAAAAACTCGACTAATTCTAGATTCTCGGGCAAGTCTTCTGGCCCATCCAAGTCATATATACATTCAGCCATTTGTATGGCCGCTTCCAACTCCTTCCAAAAAAACTCTTCTTCACCTCTGCTCTGGCTGCTCGAAGCTTCTTCCTCCTATTCATTGGCCAAGCTCTCTCTTTCTTGTTTTTTCTCTTTCCCATACACCAACAATATTTTGATTAAGGACTTGACTGTAACTACTTGGTCATTTTTTCTTTGTTCTGACATTACTGGTGTTGGGGAGTTAGGACAATATGAGGCTTATCCCATTCTTCCTTGGTGAGAAATAATCCTTGTTCCAGAAGCTTTTGGGCCGTCACCTTAGTCAGGCGGCCGTTCTCATCAGCTCACAAGCACTGGAGATCCCAATACTAGGATTGTAAAAGCTGGCTTCTGCAACATTAGTTGTGAGGAGGAATGGTCGTGACTTGGTCTCCACCATTTCCCAAAATCTTGGTCTCACGGCTCCTTCTTCATGGTAAACTGCTACTTGTTGGTGTAGAGTGGAAAGCACATAAAGACTCTGATGAATCCAATCTCAGCCTAGTAGAGCTACCTAAGTGGAAGTGTTGTCCACCACGAAAAAGGCTAACATGATTTACTTGGAGCCCAAGTCAACCTCCAGGGGCAATATCCCATGAGTTCTAGTGATGGCTCTAGAGAAACTGGAAACTGTTAGATCCGTGGGGAAGAGATCTTCCTCACTTCTACACTCCCTTTTCATTTTCTTATACGACAACACATTGACCGCAAGTCCTCCATCAATCAAGACCCTCTTGAAGGGTACTCCCTCCAAATGAGCAGTTATATAAATAGGCTTGAGATGGTTTGTTAGGGTCAAACTCGGGCGATTGAAAACCATTATGTTTGAGTACACTCTCTTGGGCTCTTTCTTTGTAAGTTTGGTCAAACCTACTATGCCCGATCCCTCTTTTCCCGCTTCTTCAACATTAACATATGCCATCATAAGTTCTGTTGCCAAATAATCACCCTTCGTTGTGGTAAGTTGATCATGCTTGGGACAAAACATGGTAGATAAAACTTATGTCATGTTTACATGGAAGTTGCTAGGTTCAGGTAAGTCCTCATTCTTGCCCCCAATGTGGTCCATGATTCATCTAACCAAGCATGTGCTTCTTTTGGCAACATCAGCTCGGGCAACCTTTCTTCCTGTGTTATGCCAAAGTTATGTGCCTGCACTAGGTTCCCACAGAGAGTATCAACCAGCAACGTGGGGGCACTCCTCTATCAGGCGAGATAGTTCTAAAACATATTGGCTCCGGGCTCCATCTTGGTGTTGGTATCATTACCATGTCCTCTTGAGCTCTCATTTGGATTTTGTACTTTCCTGGATGAGGGTTTTGTGGCACATGATCTCATTCCCCCTCAGTCTTGCTATTTTCCTTTTCTACCACATTTTTTGTTTTCCAATGAAGTTGATTTCTTCCCCCATGAGGTACTTTCTCAAATTTCACATTTTCAGAGGTTTCTGATCTAGCAGGGACTTTCAGTGAGTTCATGTGGCCTTTGTGCTACCTCTGGACCCTCCTGATCATAGAGGCTCTCATTTCTTTGACAGGTCTCCCATCCTTTCCAACCACATACCATTTCCCTCCGAGTCTGGCAGGATTCTTCTTCGTGACTGGATTCACTATCCTTTCCCTCATTCTAACATCTCCACCAGCATAACTTGGCTGGGTAGGCCTTACACCCACACATTTTGGTACTTTGGCTTCTCTATCTTCCACTTTTTCAGAGGCTTCATAATTTCTGAATACCTCTGATAAGCCCTTTGGTTGTGAATCTCCACCCAACCTTTGGAAAACATTTCTGAAGTTCTCTTTCTCAACTACTTGCATGATACTTCTGCGGGCTTTTTGTTATTCTTTCTCCTTTCTTCTGATCAACTCCTGATCAATAATAACTCATGATGCTGGCACTTCCAACTCACATTCACACTAACGCTTGCTGCATAATACCACTCATTTGACTATGATTGTTTTGGGTTTTGTAAGGCAGCTTGATAGTTCTTTCTTTGGTCTGTCAACTTGCCTCCTTTCTACTTTCACTTCCTGATAGGAGCATGTTTATGCGACTTAGTTAGCTTGTTTTCGTGCACTTATGTTGTTATTTCTTAGTTATTTTAGTATTTTAAGCTATTTTCGTGTGTTTGTAGGTCCAAAGGGTTAAGTAGCAAGAAAGTGCATTTTGGAGCCTTTTGGAGCAGTTTTGGGCATAGAATGGATAGCATATGCTTGGAGCAAAGTAGATGGACGAAATCAAAGACCAAAGCAAGCTAGGAATCTGCCAAAGAGAGGAAGAAAATAAATTCAAGTCAAAGAAGGAAAAGGAATCCAAGAAGAAGAAGGATTGACTAAGTCAAAGTTTCCTAATCCTAATGTACAAAGGTTTCAGCTACAAAGAGGTCTCCTAAATAATTTGGGACACTTAATTATAAGTTGCTCGAAGTCCTAATACCTGCCTAGGAAGTTGCCGCACCCAATCCTCCAACTTACCTTTCTTGCCGCACCAAATTTGCAAGGAAATCACATTCCCTTTATTTTCTAGTCTTTGCCGCACATCACCTTACCTTTTCTCCTTTTAATTCTGATTTCTTACCTTTTCGTGGAGGATTTGGAGATTTAAACTTACCCAATTTCAGTCCCAAACTATGCCTTACCCTCTCCTATATATATATGTTATTACCGCACACAAAAAGGGGCTCTGGAATCATCTTCCACACAATTCTCACATCCTGCCGCATTCCATACACCATTCCACCATCCATCCTTCACCATAACAAACCTACATCCATCCACCACCACAATTCACCACTCAAACCATCACCCAACCCTTGTGTCGTAGCAAAGAAGGAGAAGGAGGACCCTTGGACGTGCCTGCCATTCAAGACGTTGGATTGTTGGAGCGTTTCTAGGTGTAATTCGTTCTTTGTTCTTAATGTTTAAATTTAATTGTCTTTGTTTTGCGAACATGAGGAGCTAAACTCGTTTTAGCTAGGGGGAAATTCAAAGCCATGATTATATTTGCAATATGAATTGATTACTTCTAGTTGTGATTTCATAAATCGTGAATGCAATTTACTTAACTGTTTGATTAAAAATTTATTCTTGTATGTTGATTAAGGAGGCCTACTTAGTTTACATGCTTGAATTTGATGCTAGAATATAAGGGAGTTTCACCTAATCGTTATGAACTTATATTCACAAGTAGTGGAGCTTGCTAGTCACAATCGCGTTAAGTGAATTCCTGGCATAAGTATCATGCATCATAGTTACGAATGCTTTGTCAATGCTTATGATTTTCATGGAACTTAATGATCTTTGCTTGTATCTTTATTATGCAGTTCATGTTGTATGCATCATCCAATTCAATGACTTAAGGAAAATCTGAGGGTTAATTAGTGCATCACGGTTAATCTGGGGCGTTGAGGTTCATGGTTTATCGAAAAAGCAACTGGAAATTGATTTATGTGCAAGTGTGTCATCTGTGGAGAAGGACTCTCTAGCTAGCCCATCAACCATCTAATTTCCCAAATTCGTTTTAAAATCTGTTTTAAGTTAAAATCTGTTTGTCTTTAATTTACTTGTTTTACTTTCAAATTCGTCCAAAACCAATCCCCCTTTACTTTATTTTGTCAAATTAGTTCAAAGCTGTCCAAACTTGTGTTTTTAAGTGTTTTGAGTCAAGTCAAAACCAATTTTCGTTCAAAGTTGTGCCTAGTGTCGAGTTTGAGTCTTTTTGGTTGTTTTAAGCTGTTTTGAGTCTTTTGAACCTGTTTTGAGTCCTTTGAGTCTATTTAAACGTTTTTAAGTTTGTTTTTGTGTTTTTGAGTCAGTTTAGAGTCGATTAGCAATCCTTCCTAATCCTCGGTCCAGAACGATCCCTACTTATCCATACTACAATTGTCAAAAAGAGGGTTTAATTTGTGTGCTTAATTTATATCACATCACTTCCCAGGTGGCCTTCCCTTTCCCTTTTTTCAGCCCACGTCAAATTGATCATGTTTATTGGGGGCTTCTGGGAAGGGATATGTGTCAATCATCATATTACCCTGTGGTTTCTCCAGCAACAACTTTCCTTTTACTATAAGGTCTTGTATCCAATCCCTGAACTGGACACAATTGGTTATGGAGTGATTGAAAGTATAATGCAGCTTGCAATACTTTTTCCCTCTTAGTTTCTCTGGTTTCGACATCTTTTTGGTGTTGTCGGGCACAATCACTCTTGCCCGCACTAACTCTTCATATATCTCTGAGGCCTTAGTTAAATCAAAAGAATAACTCTAGTATTTAAGGGGCTTCATAGGTACAAATCCACCATCATTCATCACCACTTTTTGATCCTTGACTGGTTGGACTAATGCCTTCACTATTAAAGGTTTGAAGGGGGTAGTCATCTCTGCTGCGCACATGTCCATCCCTTCTCTTCCATGGCCATCATTTCGTCCTGGCTCAACTCCTTCAAACTCTACTTGGTGAATGTCAGCTTTACTTTCAAATTCGTCTAAAACCAATCCCCCTTTACTTTAGTTCAAAGCTGTCCAAACTTGTGTTTTTAAGTGTTTTGAGTCATGTCAAAACCAATTTTCGTTCAAAGTTGTGCCTAGTGTCGAGTTTGAGTCTTTTTGGTTGTTTTAAGCTGTTTTGAGTCTTTTGAACCTGTTTTGAGTCCTTTGAGTCTATTTAAACGTTTTTAAGTTTGTTTTTGTGTTTTTGTGTTAGTTTAGAGTCGATTAGCAATCCCTCCTAATCCCCAGTCCAGAACGATCCCTACTTATCCATACTACAATTGTCAAAAAGAGGGTTTAATTTGTGTGCTTAATTTATATCACATCAAATTTTGGCGCCGTTGCCGGGGATTAGCAACTTTGCTAATCCCCCGTTATTTCCCCTTTGTTTCTTTTCGTGTCTTTTGTTTTTAGTTTCTGTTTTGTTTTGTTTATTTTACTTTTGATATTTGATTTAGTTTTCTTTCTTTGATTTCAGGTACTAGAGAAGCAAGACATGGCAATTGCTAATATTCAAGCTCAAATAGCGAATCTTACTTCTCAATTGTCGCAGCACATCGAAAGAACCATAATGCAAAGTATCCCTACATTTGGATATCCAGTTAATCAACAAGGTAGGGAGAGTGACAATACCTGGAGTGATCACTCAAACACTATGTGGTGGGAACCTCAACAAGCTCAACACGAAGAATATTGGTATCCATATGAGGAGTTCTATTTAGAGCCTATGCCTCCCCCGCAACAATTTCAACCAACTTCAGGTTCATCAATGGCTTGTAATCAAATTCTTGATGAACTAATTTCTTTGACACAGGGAACACAAAATCAAGCCCAAGAGGCTCAACAAGAAGGATATTGGCAGCCATACGAGGATTTTTATTCAATGCCAATGCAGTCACCACAGCCTTTCCTGCAACAATTCCAAACAAATGCAGGTTCGTCAATGAATTATGATGAAATTCTTGATGTACTAACCACTTTGGCGCAGGGGATGCAAAATCAAACCAAAGAAAAGCACAATTACGCCAAAGAGATCCAAAATCAAACCAAGGAGATGGGCAAATTGCAAAATGAAATGGGCGAATTGAAAATTCAACTTGGAGAGATGGTAGAATTCATGGGACAAATTCCAGAACAAAGTGGCATGGAGGTTGGAGATGAGCCCACAACGTCCAAACCAAGTCAAAACATAGATGAACAGTGGCTGCTTGAGGAAGAGGAAGATGACAAGGCCACGGCAAGCTTGGAACCACCCTTGCCGCAACCTATCCTTGATCCACCACCCTTGCCACAGCCTATCCTTGATCCACCACCCTTGTTGCAGCCCTCTAAGGCCCCTACACCATCCAATTCAGGTAAGGTAGTTCCATATTTAATACTTTCTGACCCTATTCCACCAAATGTCCCTATCCCTTGCAGGTTCATGCACTCCAAAGAAGAAGAGGGTGAGGAAGGCATCTTCCAAACCTTTCCAAACATTCAAGAGAAAGAAGTGGCTGGGGAATGTCTAGAATTCGTCAAAGAGGATGTACTTGAGACAACAATTTCGGAAGAAGTTAGATTCTATGACACGGGACAAGTCACAACCATCACAATAAATCTGGCCAAATGCAACAGTCCATCAATTTCTCCATGGTGCAGCAAGGATGTGCTTCCTAAAACTTTCGAAGTTGTGTTTGTTCTTGAGTTCTTGTTGGATAACATAGGTAAGCCACCTCCCCGAATTTCAATTTTGTTTAATACTAACTGAAGGAAAAATTTTGTCCTAGCTAAGAACATGTGAGAACATTTGAACACATATGCAAACTAATAACACTTTAAAGTATGCATGCATTCAAAAACAATTCTAAAACCCATGACTTTCAAAGCCTAGTGAATGGTGAACCAAGAGACTCTCTAACAACATTAAAGAGAATGAAGGTTTTTGAGATTCATTACCCTTGAAGCTCATCCTTGTTTACACAAGGGATTCACCCAAGTGGAGGGCCTTCAAGTCACCTCCTAGCTCCTTGAATCTTCCTTGTGATTTTCTTCCTTTTGAATGCTCCTCTTGCTCCTTGAAGATGTAAGGAAATGATCTCCAAGAACACTAAAGATTTAGTGTCTCTAAGTCTCCACACCAAGGATGTAGTGTGAAGAGAAGATGGATGACTTAGAGAGATTTTGATGCTAGTGAAACTCTCCCTAAGTGGCCGGCCTCTAGATGAGAAAAGGAGAGAAAATGTTTCTCATATTTCCCTCAAGAAAACCCTAATGAGGTTATGGCTATAAAGTTGCCTTTATACCACCTCAAATGTGAGTGGCACACTTGCAATTAACCCAAGTTGGGTACCACTCACCCTAGGCCGGTTTTGACTTTGTTTTTGGGTTAATTTCCATTTAGTTTTAGTTGTCACACAACCTAAACTCAATGGGCCTTGTGGACCAAAAACCCTTTTGGGCCGGCCCCGAAACCCAAAACCAACTTAAAAGCCCAATACGAACCTTTCATAAGATTAATTAACTAATTAATTAATCTTGACCATTCTCAATTAAACTATTTAATTGCTTATCCATCTCATTTATATTTCTTCACTTTCATCCTTACTCGGTGTACGATCCATTAGGTTCCAATTAGCGAGGCAGTGGGCGATTGTTACTCTTAACGATCGATTGCGAATTGAAACTACATTTCAATTCTCCCTTTGATGAAGATTAGTGTTAGCTAATCCTCAAGGCTTCCACAAACCATGAGTGACACCTAGCAGTATGTCATGGCTACCCAAGCTAAGTAGAAGTGGTTGGAGAACCTATCCAGTTACAATTACAATGCAATACGGTCATTCTCTAATACAATACTCTTGATCACATTGTTTAAGTGATAGTTTATTTCATGTCTACTATCCAATGTGATACTTCTCTATATGATTCATTTGAATATGAGCAGACTTCTCATTTTCAGCAGACGAATCAATCGCAGAAGCAGGATGAACAGGCCTTAGTGCCATCTTAGTAGCAGAATCCACATTCCTACTCTTCGTAGTGGCAAGCATCTCAGAAGCCAAACCAGACTTGGCTCCAAACGGACGCTTCGATACAAACCTAGACACTAGGGCACTATAGAACCCTTACACTGAGCAATCCTCTCAACAATGGTCGTAGCCACCTTCCAAGCAGCAGACTTTGTAAGGTCAGGCTCAACAGTGCTTTTCTCCCCTTTGAGATAAGTCAGATCAATGACAAGCTTTTTAGCAGATAATGGGCCCCCACGAGCAGCATAAAAAGTATTTGGCTTCTTCTCAACCGACGACTCTCGAGGAGGTGCAAAGATCTCTTCTTTACACTTTCATTAGTAATAGGCTCCACAGCAGCGATCGGACGAGCAAGCACCTCCTCCTTGATCGGCTTAATCTCTCCCCTCAGAGGTAGTCCATCTTTCTCCAGATGAAGAGGATTGAGCATCCAACACCACTCAAAGTACTCAGCAGGAATGCCTAAGGCAATGTGCACTTTCTTCATATCCGACGAAGTTCTTGGAGTTGAGCCAAATTCTGAATCTACACAAAGTGAGAATGATGGTCAATAAATTAAAGTCAATGGCAGCTCAACAAAAATTCCAAGTAGACCAAGAATGAAGCAATTTACTTACCTTTGATAATTTCAATCTGAACGCGTAACTCAGGCGAGGAGTCGGACTTTCACTCCTTGCTAACCTCCAAGGTATCTCTCACCTACTCATGATTACCTTTGCTGGAAGAATCAAACAACCTGTAGTGAGACCTCAGTTACCCCACACTTTCCTTGTGGACAATCTCGAAGAAGTACCATAACTCATTAATGGCCAAGCCTAGATGAAAGAACTTGTTCAAGTTCGAGAACTCTATCATTACGCGAGCTGCATTCAGGGAACATTGAGCAGGCCCTCACTTCATGGAGCATATCACCTCTTGGAAAAAAGTGGCATGGGAAAAGTGAATCCCCACACAAAGTAATACACACGAAATTTGATAACTCTATTCCAAGCCTTGGAAACTTCTCTACATGGTTTATGGCTGCTATCATCCTTCACTGTTTGACGCGAACCCCTTATGGAATTGCATGTTAGTACGTCTCGATGAAATCCCAAAACAACTCATCGAAATTGATATTGACATGAGCAGCCTTGAAGTAACCTACTTTGCTGAAAGAACCACCTTGACGATGCAAGGGTGGAGGATATTCATCTCTCGTGCTATTGGAGGAAGACATCTAAAAATTTCTGAAGTACGAAAATAAATATTTACAAGGCAGCTCGGGAAAAAGAAAACAAAAATAATATATATGAAGAATTGCAGAAGCGCAACATATACAGGCCAAGCCCCAACCAATTCCCAACAGCCCAAGAGGCTGGCTCCTCCTCCATTGCGGGCCAAACCGTAGGAGCCCAGCAACACGCCAGGCCCCATAGCCTGGTCCCTTTTTTCTCTCTCCGCTAAGCCAGCCCAAGGTTTTCTTGGCCCAGTTTGTTAAGGGGGAACAAATGCCCATCACCTCTCTTCCTCTCCTTCACCTCCAGCAAGCCCAAGCCCAACTCAGCACCCCTGCCTTCAGCCCATATGCCAAGTCGTCACCTGGCTCATGCTAACGCACGCTGAGCCCTAGCTCGCGCCGCAACACTTGGAGAAACTAACTTAGGCATCGAAGATCCACTAGCCTAACCCCCTTCCCTCCAAAACCCACATCGTGGGCTCGTGAGGTTTAGGTCTTTGGTCAAAGGTGTTGATTGTTTTGTAGGTACATTTTCGTCAAGATTGAAGATGGTGGAAATTCGCTACCACACATGTGTCATTTAATGAGTATGAAAGATAAATTCAAGAAGGTAAGAGGCATGGGCGGATCCATCATGGACTCCGTTGGTCCTAGAAGTCCGAAGAAACGCGTGTGAGGATTTTTTAGGATCACCCAACAGTTTTGGCAGGTGGTGGAAGAAAGAAGACCACCATGGTTGTGCATGTTATGCAACAGAAGCTTTAAACCAACAACAAATATATATACTTCAGACTAAGAGGAACACATAGAAGATTATCATGACCTTGTTGTTCTTAGACCTTTGTTCCAACAAAGAAAAACTTCTCTCTCCATTTTTCACGTGACTAACTCCCTATTTTTCTTTTGTTTTTTTAATTGTTGTCTAATCAGGTTGTGCCACCTAACATTTAATTAATAAATTGATGGTGTATTACTCAACAAATACTTTTTATATAGTATGTTTGACACTGTTTTTTTTTTAATTCACTATAAATTTATACGATATCTGAAAAATATTTCGTAAAGTGCTACGAACATGTAATCACTTGAACTTTCATCTCATAACATCAAATTCACTAAAATATTAAATCAAAATTTTTGATTTTTTTATATGTTATATGTTAAACAATAAATCTAAAATAATAAATTTAAATTCTCAACACAAGTATGTTTTTTTCTCAATACAAGTATAGTTTTTTCTTTTTTTTTTAAACGTAAACATATACTATTTATATGATATAATAAATTAAATTACATTTGCCTATTCCGCTTGGACCCATCTAGGTGCATAGGTGATAAGCTCTAACCAGCCGCCCGACTAGCACCTAATGTACCTTGATTAGGACTACCCGATGTTAGAATCCTAGATCTCACCAATGGTAGAAGGTGAATGTAGCTAGCAATCCTCAATCTTACTCCTAGTCCTTGCTCTTTCCACTAGAATTGCACTGAAGCCATCTCCAACCAAAATGGCTAAACATACCTCCCTATCTAGAATGATAGGCCTGCAAAAAAAGAATCTTTAAACAAACAGTATCAAGTATCAAGTCATACTCATATACTATCTTCAACAGAAAAGGCAAAACATAGTCCTCTAAATAATTTATTAGTTTTAAGTTTATACCTTAATTTTGTTGGTTAATTTAATTAAACTATTGTTGAATGTTTTCAAATCTAGCCGTTGAATTTTAATTAATTATTTCAACGGGAAGGGGGCAGCATTTGGCTAGCTTGATACCTTATTGACCAAATAATGACTTGATAAATTCCATAAAATTATAGACTAGCCATCGATTGAGAATTAATTTTTAGGCTATGTGTTGCAGCCATATTTAGAATAGGAATGTGATTGTATAAATCCTAGAGAATATGGGAATGTATCTTATATTCCTATTAGGAGTAGATTACCTATTAAATGTTGTAATGCTAAAGGGAAAGGTATTTACCTATCCTACTACTATAAATAAAGGCACGCACCTCACAATTAAATCAATCTCTCTTCTCTCTAACAGTGGCCGGCCCCCCTTTCTCTCTAAACCCTAGATCGTTCAATCAAATAGGCCTACAACACGTTATCAGCACTCTCTTGCCTGAAGCCGAGGAATTGACGCATCGTAGGAGGAGGCTATCATCCACCAAATGCAAAAGGCTTATTCGTTTTCTACTAATCAGGTACGCTTAAAATAAAAGAAGATATTTGAAACGTCCACGAAGCATGAAAACATTCCCCCATGATGCATGAACCCCTCTATGTTTATATTTTCCTTTCGATATATGTATTGTATATGTTCATAAATTCGTCAATATATATATATATATATTTGTTTCATGCATCACACAATTAAATTGTTATGTGAAATTTGTGAGTCAAAGTACAAATATAAATTAGAAGCAAATTTGGGTTTCCTAAACCCTAAGGGATTTGAAAAAAAAAGAAGGGAATTGGGCATGGTGCGGCACACCCACCACACCATCATTGAGCACGCTAAAACCAAGCTTCAACCTGGGGTCAAAATAATGGGCCTGTAGCCCTAAGCCTATCTGCAGGTTGATCCGTGGCTTGTTGCTCCATCTCGGACTGCACCAAGCTTCGGCTTGGGCTCCACGCAGCCAAGGCCCGCAGCCTTCACCCACCAGCCCAGACGGCTGGGCCCTTGCCATTCGCACGCATTAGCCAGCCTTCACTGGGCCTCCCTATGTGACAACCCACAAGCCAGCGTGAGCTGGGCTTGTCCCCGTGCTAACCACACCCAAGCATGTGGCCTGCAGCCACCATGGGTTGCTTCCCTGCACCTAAACCTGTGCCCCTTAACCCACAGCACCAAGCCCAATTATTTTTGGGCCTATATTTTTGATCCAATAATATTATTTTAATATTATTTAGCTTCTACAATCGACCTCGTATGGCCCGATGTATTGAATTAATTAAAAGTGACCTGCAGTCCATTAATTAGATAATGAATCCAAAATTATTGACCTGAAGATCACTTTTGGACATTAACGATTCAATCATTTATCTTTCTACTTTGAACCATCACATACTTTCGTAGTAACGAAGCTCTCACACTTGAGTTCCCGAAGAACCTCAAATCCACTATATTTAAGTTAGTATATTGCATTCTGTGTTTCTTGCAGGAACCTCTCATTATGAACTAATTGTTCATAAAAACCTAAATTGAACCTGTAGTTTCAAATTTAGTGCCTTTGAAACCTGAAGTTTTCATTCAAAACATACCGCATGAAACCTGTAGTTTTCGTGCATAAGTTAAACCAATACACGTCTATAGAACCTGTATGTTTTACGATATATGTCTATGGCTTACCATATGACTACTCACTTTTTTTCCTCCGTTTTAGGGATATGTCAAACTTCAACAAGCTCGATTTTGCCGCTCTAGAAGTCTCTGGAAGAAACTATCTGAAGTGGGTTCAAGACGTGAAGCTCAATCTAACTTCAAAGGGTATTAGAGTCACCATCGAGACTCTTATCACCGATAAACCCGTTGACGAAGCTCAGAAGGCTACTGAAATGATCTTCATCCGAAGACACATCCATGATGCACTACAAACTGAGTATCTCGCTGAGAAGGACCCACGCACCCTCTGGCTTGCTCAGGCTGACCGTTTCGATCACCATAAAGACATATACTTGCTTGAAGCAAGGCACGACTGGTAGCATCTTCGCTTCCAAGACTTTAAGTCTGTGAATGAATACAACTCTGAAGTTTGTAGAATCCTTTCTTTGTTGAAATTCTGTAAACTGGAACTAACTGAAATCAGATCTCCTGGAAAAGACCTATTCGACCTTCCATGCCACCAATATTGTCCTGCATCAACAATATAGGGCACATAAATTCACCAAGTTTTCGGATTTGATCTCTGTTTTACTTCTCGCTGAAAAGCAGAACCAGCTTTTGATGAAGAATCTTCAAGCTCGACCCACTAGCTCGAACGCACGCCTGAAGCGCATGCGCTTAATTCTCCCTGCCAGAAACGACGATACAATCATCGTGGCCATGGTAATGGGGGACAAGCCCAACCATGGGCCCAAGGTCAACAAAGTGCCGCACCTAAGGGAAGAATTGCGACCCAACAACGTCCACCACTCGCCCCTAAAGTCCCAAACTTCAAGAACAAAGGCAAAGCTCCCAATTCAGGCTGCTTCTACTAAATTGGACATGTGCTATCGTTGTGGATCAAAAGATCATTGGTCACACGTATGCCGAGCTTCCCCTGAGGCTATTGCCAAGTATCATTCCCGTCGTGAGTCTAACTTTGCACATGTGGATCATCCGGAAGTGGCAACTACATCAACGAAGATATCGAATTTTCAGGAGGCATCAGCGTCTATGGATGAATAAATTAGACATGTTTTTAGGGTGTATACCCCTAGTGGCCTGCCCTACCCCCTTATTTTCTAGGTTTATGGTTTAATTTTGAACAATTTTTCTAAGTATTTGGAATAATTTGTTTGGTTTTGGTTTGTTTTGAATTATGGATTGTTATTTGAATGGATATTATTTTCTCGAATTGCTTAAGTAAATGAATGGACCTATATTTATGCATGTGACCAATTCAATCAATTTATTTCTAGGTATGTCTAGTGGGGAAGTTAGTTGTTTGGCAGATAGTGCAACCACGCACACCATCTTGCGTGAACGACACTATTTTACTAACTTAATACCCAAGAAAGCTCCTTTGACAACTCTCCCAAGCCCATCCAACCTAATTGAAGGATACGACAAGGCACGTATCATGTTGTCTAATGGTACAATACTGACCATTAAGGAGGCACTCTATTCTCCACGTTCTGGAAGAACGTTGCTGATTTTTAGAGATATTCGAGATAATAAATATCATCTTGAAACCACTGAGGATAATGGTTCTGAATTTCTTTATATGACTTCGTACGAATATGGCCAGAAGTATATTCACGAAAAGTTGGATGTTTGCCGCGTGGGATGTACATCACAACCATTTGCGACATAGAAGCCCACACTGTGGCCGGCCCTATGCCTGAGTTCCAAGACACCTTGTTGATTTGGCATGATCGTTTGACATCCTGGACGTGACATGATGCACCGTATCCTCAAATCTTCTCACGGGCACAAGTTACATCCCTATGTTGGACTCCCGCCATGCAAAGCGTGTTCTATAGGGAAGTTGAATACTCAGCCCTCCCATACAAAGATTATTCATGACCCCCCTAAATTTCTGTAGAGGATTCAAGAGGACATTTGTGGACCTATCCAACCAACTTATGGACCATTTAAATATTTTATGGTGTTGGTTGCAGCACAGACACGATGGTCACATGTTTGTTTGTTCCACACGCAACGCCGCGTTTGCTAAACTCCTAGCTCAAATCATTAAGCTAAGGGCTCACCACCCTGATTATCCGATTAAGTAGATTCGACTGGATAACGCTGGAGAGTTTACGTCACAGACTTTTGACGATTATTGCATGTCAGTAGGGATTGATGTGGAACATCTTGTGCCCCATGTTCACACCCAAAATGGCCTGGCAGAAGCTTTCATAAAGCGCCTTCAAATGATAGCTTTAACTTTGGTTATGAGAACCAAACTGCCAGTATCTGTCTGGGGCTATGCAATATTGCACGCAACTATGTTGGTCCGCCTGAGGCTCACCGCTACCCAACCACATTCACCGTTACAGTTGGTCACTGGATACGAGCCTGATGTCTCGCATTTAAGGGTGTTTGGGTGCGCCATTTATGTGCTAATAGCGCCGCCACTACGTACCAAAATGGATCCTTAGAGAAAAATGGGAATCTATGTCGGTTATGATTCGCCATCAATTGTTCGCTACTTAGAACCCTTGACAGGAGATCTCTTTACTGCACGTTTTGTGGATTGTCACTTTGATGAGACAGTCTTCCCATCGTTAGGGGAGATAAGCATGCTAACGTTCCCGTAAAACGTCGTGAATTGTCGTGGTATGCTCCCTCTATGTCTCATTTAGATCCCCTCACTGCCAATTCTGAAACTGAGGTGCGTCGAATTATAGATCTTCAAAGCATTGCCCAAAGCACATCGGATGCTTTTAATGATCTAGCAAAGGTGACAAGATCACATATACCCACTGCAAACACACCTGCAAGGATAGATGTACCCCGCGTACATCAACAAACCGTCTGGGAAGGCCGGACCGTCCCCGAAGGTGGGGAGGCCGCACCCTCCACACGACAAGGTACATTGGCGGCTAGCCAATCATCTGCTCCGACCCTGAAGCATGGCAGGCCCCTTGGTTCAAAGGATTCACAACCCCGGAAGAGGAAAACGGCACCAACTAGTGACCCTAGTTTGAATCCGACCATCGCTCACTCATCCGTTCCAACGCATGAGGTTATTCTTGATTACGGTGATGCTTCAGACAAAACATGTCGGCCTCACGAGAATCGCGAGATTTCGGTCCACTACACTGTATTGGATGAGGTTTGGAATAGGAATGAGATGATCGTTGACGATGCATTCGCGTACTCAGTAGCTACTGACATCATGCTTAACGATGAAATTGAACCACGTTCCGTGAATGCCGACATATAACCGATTGGTCAAACTGGAAACAAGCAATTCAGGTCGAACTCAATTCGCTCGCGAAACGTAAGGTATTTAGACCTATCGTTCCTACACCACCACGCGTGAAGCCCGTTGGCTGCAAGTGGGTTTTTTGTGAGGAAGTGTAATGAGCAGAATGAAATAGTGCGATACAAAGCACGCCTCGTAGCGCAAGGCTTCTCTCAGTGCCCTGGAATTGATTACGAGGAGACGTATTCCCCCGTAATGGACGTTATAACGTTCCGCTACCTAATCAGTTTGGTAGTTTCCAAAAAAAACTGAATATGCAGCTTATGGACGTGGTAACCGCGTATCTCTATGGGGATCTAGATACGAAAATATACATGAAAGTTCCAGAAAGACTTCCATTGACTGGTTCAAATAGTTCTAGACCACTGAACACTCTCTCAATTAGGTTAAGGAGGTCACTCTACGGATTGAAACAATCCGGGCGGATGTCGTATAGCCGTTTGAGTGAATATTTGACGAGTCAAGGTTATGTGAACAACGAACTATGCCCATGCGTGTTCATAAAGAAGTCACATTCCAGATTTCCAATCGTTGCAGTTTATGTCGATGACATGAACCTCATCGAGACTCCCGCAGAGCTTGAGGAAATTGCTACACACTTGAAATCGGAATTTGAGATGAAGGATCTTGGGAAAACCGATACTGCCTCGGCCTGGAGATCTAGCATTGTTCACATGGAATCCTAGTACATCAATCGAACTACACCCAAAAGGTGTTGCGTCGTTTTAATGAGGATAAAGCGAAGCCTTCGAGCACACCCATGGTCGTTCGGACTCTACATGCTAAACGAGATCCCTTCCGTCTAAAGGAGGATGAGGAAGAGATTTTGGAACCCGAAGTTCCTTACCTAAGTGCAATTGGGGCTTTATTGTACTTGGCTCAGTGCACTAGACTTGACATCTCATTCGCTGTGAATCTAATTGCTAGTTACAGCAATGCGCCCACACGCAGGCACTGGAATGGTGTTAAAGACATTTTCCTCTAACTCAAGGGTACTACGGATTTGGGCTTGTTCTATACCCCTAAATCTCCGAGTGTTGCCGCCCCCTATGGTTCTCTGGTTCATTCTCGCCTTGTTGGTTACGCAGATGCTGGATATCTGTCTAACCCACATAAAGCACGTTCTCAAACGGGTTATGTCTTTACCGTTGGAGACACCGTTATATCTTGGAGGTCTACCAAGCAAATGCTAGTTGTGACTTCGTCTAACCATGCTGAGATTCTCGCCCTGCATGAAGCATCGCGTGAGTGCTTTTGGCTGAGAGAAGTTATGGAACATATTCGAAGCACTAATGGTCTTACAACAGTCGTTGACCTTCCTACGACGATCTTTGAAGACAATGCAGCATGCATCGAGCAGTTGAAGAAGGGATACATCAAGGGAGACAACACCAAGCACATAGCGCCGAAGTTCTTTTACTCACACCAACAGCAGCAGCATCAGAACATTGAAGTCAAGCAAATCCGTTCCCAGGACAACCTGGCCGATCTCTTCACCAAGTCGTTGCCCAAGTCTACTTTTCAGAAGCTCGTCCAAGGAATCGGTATGCGTAAATTATCTGAGTTGAATCGCTTGTAGTTCTCTTATTTAGAAGTTATGTCTAACTCAGGGGGAGTATCTAGAAGCATACTCAAATGATCTTAATGTACTCTTTTTCCTACGATCAGGAGCATTTTTCTGACTGGGTTTTTGCTACCTAACGAGGTTTTAATGAGGCACCCATCCTGGGATGATCATACTCTGTTGAGTTCACTACCTTGGTCCAACTTGATGTTTGTTTTAGACATTATGAATATTTTCTTACTTTTCTCCTTAGTCTATGGGTTTTGCCTATCTTGGGTTTTACCATAGCAAGGTTTTTGTGAGTTTTTATAAATGCATATTTCAAATTAAATTTGAGACACGCGATCACCCGTTGTGCCGATGACTTCATCAATTGTTCTACCTTATCTGCTGAAGATCTGATGCGATGGTTTGTTGAGTATTTACACACTCAAGGGGGAGTGTTGCAGTCATATTTAGAATAGGAATATGATTGTGTAAATCCTAGAGAATATGAGAATGTATCTTATATTCCTATTAGGAGTAGATTACCTATTAAATGTTGTAATCCTAAAGGGAAAGGTATTTACTTATTCTACTACTATAAATAAAGGCACAATGGGATGAATCAAGCACACTTCATAATTAAATCAATCTCTCTTCTCTCTAATAGTGGCTGACCTCCCTTTCTCTCTCTAAACCGTAGATTGTTCAATCAAATAAGCCTACAACCCTAAGGTCATTTTTTGGCTTTTGATTTTTTTAGCTCTCTCTATTGGACAAAGCATTAGGAATCAGGATGGGTCCAAAGACTTCAAAGCAGGAAGAAGGTGCGTCATTTAAAGCAAAGTAGCACACGTCGTCTCCTCGTCTGGCTTGTCTCCAACTCCAAGCGATATTTACTCACACTCTCACAGCTTCTGAATTCTGTTGTATCGGCCCGGGTCAGTTGGCTACTGTTTTTCCCTTTCAATTTTGATGTGAAATCTTACCATGTTTTGGAACCAATGTTAGGTTAATTTCTGAATTGAAATTTTGAGCTTTGGTTTTTTTGTTTTTCGAAGTTGAGCTGTATTTTCTCCGTTGTGGATTGCTTTTATGGCATTCCATGATTTGATGACAGAGAGTAGAGACTAGTACTGGATAGGAACAACCTGAAAATTGAAATGCAACTGCATCCCAAGAGAGTTGAAGGCACTACTCCAACAGTCCAACTACCCCAGCAAATTGCAGGACTTGAGACGATGAGGCATTGGGACCAGTGGGTCGAAGAGGCTCTTCACAAGCTTGATCGTCTGCAGCTTCTTCGTTCTCTCAGACCCATTTACCTCCATCATGGACCAACCCAAGAAGCCCAGAAATCTGCCGAAGATGAATTCAATGTGTTCGATGAAATGCAGACATGGGACCGCTCCTCTGTGGAGGTTCACATTCCCGAACCCACATTCGAAAAATGGCTCCATGACATTCCCAGTTCCGGTACAGTTCAATACAACCATTTTCCATTATATTATTTTCTTGGAATTTGGTCTAAATTACATTTCTGGAGTTTTTAGGAGATGAGGAAGGTACCCAGAAGTTTAAAAAGCTGCTACTTTTCTCTGGAAATGACTATTTAGGCTTGAGTTCACATCCTACTATTGGAAAAGCTGCTGCTAAGGTTCTCTTTCGGATAACTTCTCAAAAGATTTCTTTAATTCACCATGTTCTAAAACCATGTAATGAGAATTTATATTCAACCAGGCAGCGCTAGAACATGGAATGGGCCCGAGGGGTTCTGCTTTAATTTGTGGATACACTGATTACCATAGGCGATTGGAGTCATGCTTAGCAGACTTAAAGAAGAAAGAGGTATCAGCTGCTCTGTATAGATAATATACACTACTAATTTGCCTTCTTTATTTGGATTTTGTCATTTCCCTTCGTGCTGTTAAGTAACAATGGTGACAAGGGACCGTAACCTGAGACTTACTCTTAGACTGTATCCCCTTTTACGAACGGATTCCCCATACAATGAATATCATTTCCTTTTCCATTTCTAGATGAAGATTACAGTTTTGATTTGCATGATTTACTCAACTGAGTATGACCGTCTGAATTATGATTACAAAGTTAAGTTTTTGGGTGAAGTCCTTTGACATAATTGCTTGATTTATTGGCAGTCCAAGGCGTTGGGTAATATTGTTTTGAATTTTTTTTATTTACTCAATTACTTTTTCGTGTTTTAGCTGAAAACTGATGAAATCTTGTTTAAACTTTATCCACTAGGATTGCCTTCTTTGTCCCACAGGGTTTGCAGCCAATATGGCCTTGATGGTAGCTTTGGGAAATGTTGGCTCTCTTTTGTCCGCTGGAAAAATGCCTTTAACTAATGAAAGGATTGCAATTTTTTCTGATGCACTGAACCATGCGTCAATAATTGATGGTATTCGTCTTGCTGAACGACAAAAATCTGTAGAGATATTCATCTATAGACATTGTGACATGACACACCTTAATGCGTTGTTGTAGGTCTTAAACTTCTGGTTTAAATCTTTGTGTCCCTCTTCTTATTGGATATCTACTTCACTATCTCCGTTGGCTAAAAATGCATTTGTTGTTTGACAGATCAAGTTGCACAATGAGGAAGAAAGTTGTTGTGACTGATAGGTAAATGTTGCTATTTTTAGATTCTACTTTCTATACCCTCATTTCAGTCGGAATCAGTTTCATCTTCATACAATGTTCTATTTTGTTTTGTTTGTTATCTTTCTTATGACTTGCATTTGTCTCTCACTGCAGCTTGTTTAGTATGGACGGAGACTTTGCACCAATCACTGAGCTTGTGAAGCTACGCAGGGAGCATGACTTTCTGTTAGTTATTGATGATGTAAGTCCTCGTAAAAAACTTGTGAAATCTTGTACACATGGTACACATCAAATTGTCATAGTTGTGTTATGGTTGAGTTGTCTAGTTACACTCGCATTTCAACTAGTCTTCGAGTAACTATGTCCATATTGCAGGAAAAAGTTGCTGTTTGCTTTCATTTTTTATTTATGTGGTCTAAGGTATTAATGATAAAAAGAAAATTTACTCCTCTACTCAGGCTCATGGAACATTTGTTTGTGGAAAAAATGGTGGTGGAGTGGCTGAGGAATACAATTGTGAAGGCGATGTTGACATATGCGTTGGGACTTTGAGTAAGGCTGCAGGTTGCCATGGCGGATTCATTGCATGCAGGCAATTTTTTATTCTAGCTTTTTCATAGTAAATAATACATATTGTAAATGTTTGGTGTATAGTAGTTGTAGCAAATATGAAATGGAAATGATGTGCTCTATTCGTGATTTACTAAATTCCTTTGAAATGATAAATATAGAGGAAAAAACTGTCGCAGTTTGTGTTAAAACTTCATACTTTAGGTGCTAATGTCAAAACTTCAGACTTTAGGTGTCGATGTATTGGATTCTTGTGTGTTTAATCTCAGTTTGTAGAAAGTTATGAAATGTAATTACTCATTTTCTTTATTGTCATATAAACAGCAAAAGGTGGAAGCAATTCATACAATCAAGGGGTCGCTCTTTTATATTTTCAACTGCTACGCCAATACCAATTGCTGCTGCTGCTCATGGTAATTTATATAATTTTGTTTGGTTAGGGTGCTTTACTTGAATATAATTGCTTTCAAACATGTGCAACTTATTGCCCCGTTAGCTTTGGCCAACTTGCAAGCTGGCTTGGGCATGGGTCAAGCTTGGGTTGCAGACTTGTGGAAACCCTGTGTAATTGTTTAGAAAGATGACACAATAATATCATCATGTTGAGTAGTCTTTCTACGGGCAGTGTGTGTGTGAGATACAAGGTAAGTATATGGGGAAAGGACGGATGAAGAAGGGTGATGGGATAGTTTTTGGTGTTTGGTTTTTAGTTTTCATTTTGTCTCTTTCCCTATACATCTCTCTCATAATTCTTCGTCCACTCTTCTTCATCCTTCATTTCTCCTATGCATTTTCCCTTTATCACTAACACAAAAAGTGATAACCAAAAACAAAAAACCAAATGGTCATCAAACAGGCCGGCGCTCCATTACTCTATCAGTAATTTATCATCAATTGTTCACTTGGTGTGATTGTAGCATTTCCCCCCTCTTTTGTTGTACTTCCTGTTGTTAATAATACAAATTGAACTTTGCAGCTGCTGTTTTTGTGGCAAGAAAGGAAACATGGCGTAGAAGGGAAATTTGGAATCGGGTGAAAGACTTTCGTGCTCTCACTGGAATTCCCATAAACAGTCCCATAATATCGCTTATAGTAGGGAGTGAAGAGAAGGCTCTGCAAGCCAGCCAGTTCTGTTTTCCCACTCTATCTGTTTGTCTGTGATTTGTAGATCATTCAACAACTGCATCTAACTTTGTTATCATCAACAAACAGGAGTTTGCTAAAATCTGGCTTCCATGTGACTGCAATCAGACCCCCAACAGTGCCACCCAACTCATGCAGGTCTGTGACAAATCTTCTTTAGACTTTCCATTCTGCTACAGTGCATTTACAAGTTCGGGTTATACTCATCTTGTTCGTTTCGTTTTATGATGGTTTGCTATTTGACCTCGTAAGTACCATGTTGTTTCTTGTGTCCTTTACATCTTCATTTATTTTTTCTGACCAGGTTACGTGTGACATTGAGCGCAACGCACACGAGGAACGATGTCGAGAGGTTCACAGCTGCGCTCTCCCGTTGCGTCAATTTCCAAGAAATTGGCATCCATGGCTCAAATGGATATGCAAGGCTTTAGGATTTTCATTCGCTAGATTCCAATAGTTCATTGATGTACTAATAATGAATTGAACATCACAGCTGCACTCTCTATTGGTTGTAGACATGAGCGTAACCAAGTTGGTTAGAATAGTGCTTCTTTCTTTTGCACTTAAGTTTGAATTGACAAATCCCCCTCCATGTAGTTTGTAAGAGTAGAATCTCGCTTTGTTAACAAAAACTAATAAATCCCTTTGCAATTAATTTCAGTTTTTGTTTTCATTTTTTTCTCACCCTTTTTCATTCACCAATTTTGTGTCACAAAAAAGACATCGTCCAGTGTCTAAACAAGTGTCATCGAAAGCAATAAAAAAGAATAATGATAGGGAGTGAATTTTTTAAATCAAATTTGCAAACCAAATGATGTTGTTATTGATGATTGAATTATTACTTAAACGTTTATTAACGTGTTTATTTCCTATTGATGACACATCATTTGATTTACAAATTTAGTTAAAAAATGGTCTAGCATTACCATTAAATTATGTAGCTTTCCACATAAGCTACCACATAAAATAGTAAAAAAAATGTGGTACAAGCCACTTAGTACTACGGTTTAGTGGTATTTCTCTTCTTATAAGTGAGGTCTTAGGTTTGATTCTCGCTATAGGCGAATTTGAATTGCATTATTGCTAGCCCATTGTGAGGCTTAGCCCATCCCCATCCCCATCCCCCTTAGTATAGATAATACCATTTGTTAATAAAAATAAAAAAAATAAAAATTGTGGTACAAAAATATGATAAGAATAACATTTTTGTTATTAAGGAGACTCTTATTTACAGCTCATATCATAATAGACACTTACAAGATTTTCACTTCCGTATTCGTTTCTTTTAAAATTAAATAAAAACTAAATTATAAAAAAAAAAAACAACTTCCTTAGCAATTCATTAAGGTCTTAGATTCGTTTCTCTAATTGTAAAGTAAAACTTAGACGTAACGTATGCACTTTATCTCTCTCTTCACGTGAAATAATATGTATAGCATGTTTTTCTTGATGGATAACCCCCACGAAAGGCATGCAATGGTGCCAAGATAGCTAGAGTGACGCGGAAGACATGCAACGGTGACAAATAGCAAAAAGTGACGTGGAAACTGGAAAGCATGAAAACCATGCGATTCTAGGTTGTTTCGTCAAACTTGTGTACCCTTGAGGCTTCCCTATAAATTAAAGGAGCTAATAGTAGTCATGTGACAATAACATACTATCAAAGAATTGGCAGAGCCGAAATGAGAGACAGGCCTCTCAAAAGCCAATGAAAATGGGTAGCTGGGAGCGGCCTCATAATTTATTTTCATATCCTTCGTGAAAATTATGGAGATGACTTCCCTCCCATGCCACCCATTTCTACTACTTTTGGGAGTCTCCCTTTTCCCTTCATGCCATCCACTCCTCATGTTGATGATCTCTCTCTCTCTCTCTCTCTCTCTCTCTCTATATATATATATATATATATATATATATATATATGTTATTTCTGATTTCTTCTACTTGAAATTATGAAGGCATATTTGATTGAACGATCTAGGGTTTAGAGAGAGAGGGGGTCGACCACAATAGAGAGAAGAGAGATTGATTTAAGGGCGAGGTGTGTTTGATTCACCCCATTGTGCCTTTATTTATAGTAGTAGGATAGGTAAAAACCTTCCCCTTAAGGATTACAACATTTAATAGGTAATCTATTCCTAATAGGAATATAAGATACATTCCCATATTCTCTAGGATTTACACAATCACATTCATATTCTAAATATGACTGCAACACTCCCCCTTGAGTGTGTAAATACTCAACAAACCATCGCATCAGATCTTCAACATATAAGGTAGAATAGTTGATGAAGTCATCGGCACAACGGGTGATCTCGAGTCTCAAATTTAATTTGAAGTATGAATTTGTAAAAACTCACAAAAACCTCGCTATGGTAAAACCCAATATAGGCAAAACTCATAGACTAAGGAGAAAAGTAAGAAAATATGCATAATGTCTAAAACAAACGTCAAACTGGACGAATGCAGTGAACTCAAAGGAGTATGATCATCCCAGGATGGATGCCTCATTAAAACCTCGTTAGGTAGCAAAAAACCAGTGGGAAAAATGCTCATAATGTAGGAAAAAGAGTACATTAAGATCATGTGAGTATGCTTCTAGATACTCCCCATGAGTTAGACATAACTTCTAAATAAGAGAACTACAAGTGATTCAACTTAGATAATTTACGCATACCGATTCCTTGGACGAGCTTCTGAAAAGTAGACTTGGGCAACGACTTGGTGAAGAGATCGGCCAGGTTGTCTTGGGAACAGATTTGCTTGACTTCAATGTTCTGATGCTGCTGCTGCTGGTGTGAGTAAAAGAAATTTGGCGCTATGTGCTTGGTGTTGTCTCCCTTGATGTATCCCTTCTTCAACTGCTCAATACATTCCGCATTGTCTTCAAATATCGTCGTAGGAAGCTCAACGATTGATGTAAGATCACTAGTGCTTCAAATATGTTCGATGACTTCTCTCAGCCAAAAGCACTCACGTGATGCTTCATGTAGGGCGAGAATCTCAACATGGTTAGACGAAGTCACGACTAGCGTTTGCTTGGTAGACCTCTAAGATATAGTGGTGTCTCCAACGGTAAAGACATGACCCGTTTGAGAACGTGCTCTATGTGGGTCAGACAGATATCCAACATCTGCATAACCAACAAGGCGAGAATCAACCCGAGGACCATAGGGGGTGGCAACACTCGGAGATTCGCGGATATAGAACAAGCCCAAATCCGTAGTACCGTTGAGGTAGCGGAAAATGTCTTTAACACCATTCCAGTGCCTGCGTGTGGGCGCATTGCTGTATCTAGCCAATAGATTCACAGCGAAGGAGATGTCAGGTCTAGTGCACTGAGCCAAGTACAATAAAGCCCCAATTGCACTTAGGTAAGGAACTTTTTGTTTCCAAAATATCTTCCTCCTCCTCCTTTGGATGGAAAGGATCTCGTTTAGCATCTAGAGTCCGAACAATCATGGGTGTGCTTGAAGGCTTCGCTTTATCCTCATTAAAACGTCGCAACACCATCTGGGTGTAGTTCAATTGATGTACTAGGATTCCATCCGAACAATGCTCGATCTCCACGCCGAGGCAGTATCGAGTTTTCCCAAGATCTTTCATCTCAAATTCCGATTTCAAGTGTGCAGCAATTTCCTCAAGCTCTGCAGGAGTCCCGATGAGGTTCATCATCGACATAAACTGCAACGATTGGAAATCCGGAATGTGACTTCTTTATGAACACGCATGGGCATAATTCGTTGTTCACATAACCCTGACTTGTCAAATATTCACTCAGACGGTTATACCACATCCGCCCAGATTGTTTCAATCCGTAAAGTGACCTCCTTAATCTAATTGAGAGAGTGTTCCGTTGTCTAGAACTTTTTGAGCTAGTCAATGGAAATCCTTCTGAAACTTTCATGTATATTTCCGTATCTAGATCCCCATAGAGATACGCAGTTACCACATCCATAAGCTGCATATTCAGTTTTTCGGAAACTACCAAACTGATTAGGTAGCGAAACGTTATAACGTCCATTACGGGGGAATAAGTCTCCTCGTAATCAATTCCAGGGCGTTGAGAAAAACCTTACACTACGAGGCGTGCTTTGTATCGCACTATTTCATTCTTCTCGTTACGCTTCCTCACAAAAACCCACTTGTAGCCAACAGGCTTCACGCGTGGTGGTGTAGGAATGATAGGTCCAAACACTTTACGTTTCTCGAGCGAATCGAGTTCGACCTGGATTGCTTGTTTCTAGTTTGACCAATCGGCATTCATCGACGGAAAGTGGTTCAATGTCATCGCTAAGGGGTCTGCCATGCTTCAGGGTCGGAGTAGATGATTGGCTAGCAGCCAATGTACCTAACCGCGTGGAGGGTGCGGCCTGCCCACCTTCGAGGACGGTCCGACCTTCCCAGGCGGGTTGTTGATGTATGCGGGGTACATCTATCCTTGCAGGTGTGTTTGCAGCGGGTATATGTGATCTTGTCACCTTTGCTAGATCATTAAAAGCATCCAACATACTTTGAGCAATTCTCTGAAGATCTATAATTTGATGCACCTCAGTTTTAGACTGGGCAATGCGGGATCTAAATGAGGCATAGTGGGAGCATACCATGACAATTCGCGGTGTTCTACGGAAACGTTTGCATGCTTATCTCCCTATAACGACGAGAAAACTGTCTCATCAAAGTGACAATCCGCAAAACATGCGGTAAAGAGATCTTCGGTCAAGGGTTATAAGTAGCGAAGAATTGATGGTGAATCATAACCGACATAGATTCCCATTTTTCTCTGAGGACCCATTTTGGTATGTAGTGGCGGCTATATTGGCACATAAATGGCGCACCCAAACACCCGTAAATGCGAGACGTCGGGCTCGTATCCAGTGACCAACTGTAACGGTGAATGTGGTTCGGTAGCGGTGGGCCTCAGGTACACCAACATAGCTGCGTGCAATATTGCATAGCCTCAGGCAGATACCGGCAGCTTGGTTTTCATAACCAAAGTCCGATCTATCATTTGAAGGTGTTTTATGAAAGCTTCCGCAGGTCATTTTGGGTGTAGACATGAGGCAGAGGATGATCCACATCAATCCCTACTGACATGCAATAACCGTCAAAATTCTGTGACGTAAACTCTCCAGCGTTATCCAGTCGAATCGACTTAATCGGATAATTAGGGTGGTGAACCCTTAGCTTAATGCTTTGAGCTAGGAGTTTAGCAAACGCGGCGTTGCGTGTGGACAACAAGCAAACATGCGACCATGTTGTCGATGCATTAACCAACACCATAAAGTATCTAAATGGTCCGCAAGTTAGTTGGATAGGTCCACAAATGTCCCCTTGAATCCTCTAAAAAAATTTAGGGGGGTCTTGAATAATCTTTGTATGGGAGGGTTGAGTATTCAACTTCCTTATAGAACATGCTTTGCATGGCGGGAGTCCAACATAGGGCTGTAACTTGTGCTCGTGAGAAGATTTGAGGATATGGCGCATCATGTCACATCCAAGATGTCCCAAACGATCATGCAAAAGCAACAAAGTGTCCTGGAACTCAGGCATAAGGCCGGCCACACTATGGGCTTCTATGCCGCGAATGGTTGTGATGTTGGTTGGGCCCAAAATAATATGGGTCGAGCCAGGATCGCCTTCGGCCCAGTGTCTTCTTAGAGGCGCTGTGGGCTGATGCCATGGGCCGAAGGGTCAGGGTAACCGAGTGTTTAATTGGAGTGGAATGATGCGGATAAGCATGAGGATATGACCCGAGACCTATTAGGAGAATGAGTCCAGGGTAAGCTATGATACGGAAGTGAATCAAGCCCATTATTGGAGGCAGGTTCAAAGTCCTAGTTGGATTAGAATCGGCCTAGATAGAGTTGGATTAGGATCGGCCAAGGTAGAATTGGACTAGGAAGAAGATTCCAGTCCAAGGACGATTTTGACAATCAGGGGTGTTTGCGCTACTATAAATAAAGGGAGGAGCGCAACATTCAACCCTCTCCAACTCAACACACAAACTGCCCTGTGCAAACTCTTGCTCTACGCGAAACCTCTCAACAACCTTGAGATTTTATTTTCTTTTTCGCCAACACATCTTCAGTTTGGAAAAACAACATTGTGAAGGCAACCGGTGATACCTTCAGTTTGGATAAACAACATTATCGCCGTAGAACCAGCCGATCACGGAGCATCTTCTGTTTGGATAAACAGCACTGCGTCAAGGTTGACTGGTTACCTATCCAAGTCTCGGTCGAGAGGGACTTTCGAGTTCGTAACGACAGAGGTCATCTCATCAGCCTTCTCGGCGAAGTGAGGTGTTACAAATTACTGGGCTCGGCATATTGAATGCCGAGTTGTTTTATGATTGGATACTCACGAGTTAGTTTCAGAGTTCGGCATTTTGAAGGCTGAACCATTTTTACCGTCAAGACGTATACCTGTTTTGAGTATCTGTGCCCTTACACTTTGGTGTCGATTCGGCGTGCTTATACCTTTACGAATATAATCACTGTAACCGAATCCGGCGCCGATGATTTGTGAACTTCGCAGAACTAGCAGCCTTGTCTTCAAGCTCTAGAACCCAAAGGCCGAGGCATCTTCCTTCTTCGGCCGTAGTCGCAAGATCGAGAAGTCAGCCACGCATACAAGGCAACATCAACATTTTACTCAGCGACCGAGCTCGGCCGTCGAGTTGGCACGCCCCGCATTCAACCGCAGGATGTAGTTAGCTCCATTAGTTACTCGGCCTGCGCGGCACGTAGGCTTGGTAGTTTTTAGGGTCAACATTTTGGCACGCCCGGTGGGACCTGTTGCTAAAGCTACGAAGTTCATGACGATTGAGACACGGTCAGTAACAAAGAAATCAACCATGGGAAAATCGACTATTACCCATACAAGTCAGAACCCCGGGTTCGAAGGTTCGTCACGGGCACAGACTACTGTTGCCGTCACACCTGAGGCATCAAAAGGGACTCGACAAGAAAGAGAGGCGAGTTTCAGTGAGCCACCACGAGATACAGGGATCCTCGCAAAAGTAACAAAAGGAGTGGAGAATTGTGATGAAGACGGTGATGACGTTTTCGATCCACCAACCAGATCGTTTCTTCGGTGATGGCTCGAAGAGCAGTCTCGACAGGTTGAACAGACATTCAGTCGAGAGATAAAAGGAATACTCAAAGAAATGCGTGGTCAAAACGTCGTGCACACAAGATTTCTCGAAGTGTTAGTTAGCAATACTCAGAATATGGGCTATTTTGATCGATCCAGATAGTCTATTCCAAAAAAATAATCCCATATCGGTGTTATCGGCCGATGCAGGACCCGCTCGGCTCAAAATGATCGATCTAGACAAAAAGGGTGGATCAAGAAGTCGGATAGATGACTTTGATCCAAATGCAGATACAACGTTCATAGACACGGTCGAAGTCCAGAGAATGATCGATTCGACCCTAAAGAAAGGGCCGAAATTCCCAAAGTTTATCCATCCATATCCAGCTTACGTGGAGAAGTTCGAATATCCCAAGGGCTTTAAAATTCCAGACTTTAGCCTCTTTGTTGGGGAATCATCTCTATCCTCATTGGAACATGTTGCCCGCTTCACTGCACAATGTGGAGATGTTAATAGTGACTTCCATAAGTTACGACTGTTTAACTTCTCACTAACAGGCTCGGCTTTTGCATGGTACATAAACCTCCCACCGAATTCCATTCAGAGTTGGGAAGAATTGGTCGAGAAGTTCCATGAGCAGTTTTATCGGCCAGGGATGGAAATGTCAGTCTCTTCGTTGGCCAGAATGGCATAAGCATCCGACGAATCACCGATGGATTATCTTACGAGGTTTAAGTTAGCCAGAAATTGGTGTCGAGTAGCTCTACCTGAAGTCGAGTTCGTTAGACTCGCATTGAACGGTTTGGACGTGGAATATAAGAAGAAATTCCTGGGGGCAAACTTTGGAGATATGTACGAGTTGGCTCAGCACGTCGAGCAATACGACTATTTACTTCGCGAAGAGAAAGCCTCAAAATCCCCGTCCCGAGGAACTATCTACAAAAATCCCACGACTAACTATGCCTCGGCGGAACCTGAAGAATACGCCAGTATAGATGCGGCCGAGATAGTAATCGACAAGCCATATATATGCAAGGCATTGACCCACGTCAACCCTAAGGATACCAAGATTCGGCCGACGTCTGAGGAAACTGCCATGAAGATATCGAAAGTGTATACATTCGATATTACTAAGGTCGACGCCATTTTCGACCAATTGTTACTTGCCAAGATTAGAAAACTTCGACCGGGGCATAAAATTCCCAAGGCCGAAGAGCTGAAGGGAAGGACATATTGCAAGTATCATAATTCGAACAAACACACGACAAACAACTGTGTCGTGTTTCGAGATGCCATCCAAAGTTGGATCGACAGTGGAAAACTTAAATTTCCAGAGAAGAAAATAGGTGTCGACAATGACCCTTTCCCTACGGCGACAGTAAGCATGGTAGATGTTCATTTACCTAGAGATAAAGGGAAAGGAAAGGTCGAGTTCGTTTCGATGAGACACATCCCAAAAAAGAGCTCTCAACCACGGCTCAAAATCGATTTATTTTCAAATGCGTCGCCCCAAGATTTGGTCGGACCAGCCATCGTTGAGTGAATGTCAAGTTCTAGCGCCGAAGAAACTAATGAATCTAAAACCTTGTGTACTTGGTGCAAAACTGGCGTTTCGGTCAAACCAAGAGAACGACCGAAACAAGCAGAAACGCTACATAGGCACTCAGCCACGATGACACCCTAAAAAACTCCTGGCACGAGCCCATGGAATACAGTCTTCAACAGGCTCGGTTCACAGGATGTCACGCCATCTTCAGTTAGGCGACGCCTCGACTTCGATGCAGCATTCTACAACGAAGAATATTATGCTCGCAATTTCAGCAGCTCGAGCTCTTCCGCAAATCAGAAGACCTTCAAACCCCCTGAACCACGAGACCAGCGTTGGTATACCTACCATTCGTCTAAAGGCGTATACACTTCACTATCCAAGTCACAGAAGCGTCGGCGCCAAAGAATAGACTGCTTGGCCCGCCGACGAACAGCGCAGGAAAATTCGGCCCCCAAGTGGCAGCCGAAAGACAAAATTGGCAACAAGGACGACCGGCAAACCCCGACGATTATGACAAAATTGATCCATGGAAAACAGTCGGCCGATCATCCTTTAGAAACCACGTTTGAAGAGGCCGAAAAGAGGATCAAACTTCTTATTCTGCCCAGGGAAATGAAGCCGCATCTTGAGCATTTTAGGAAAGAGGCCGAGGATAAACTTTCCCCATTACCTGTACAGGTACCCTTGATCAGGGTCTGACGAAACCTACACCTACCACTCCTCGGAGAGGCTTTGCAGTACATGCGTGAGTTTCATAAAAAGTATTTGGCTAATGACCTATACGGTTTGCCGAAGGCATGTCAGGATACGATCGACCTCGTAAGGACCTGTCCAGATAAGGAACGAATTATTCAGAAGAATTCAGATTTAAGGTTGAAAGCTAGATTTCAACACATACGTAAAGCTTAAGTTCTTGGCTTCGATGTCGACCCATATACCGATGTTGGCCCAACTGAACTTCCTTTTTATCTGGACGATCTTCAATATCTACGCCACCATTTTGAAGTATTTTCAACTGTTTCCCTCTTCGGCCTTACGGCCGACGAGACGGTGCGCGTCGCGCGGTTAGATGCCTATCTGGACATCAGGGATGCCCGTATTATGTATCAAGAACAAGCTCGTCTCACGACTCAAGTCCCAGACGCAATTCCAATTCCGGAGGAACCAAAGACCTATGAACAGAAAAAAAGAGTCCTCGTGGACGCACCAGAACAAGCTCTGGTATTAGTCAAGATGAACGACGTGGACACACTCCACACAAGTGCAAGGGAAGAGAGTCCAGAAGACGAGGATCCAGAGGACGGAGATCATAACCCAATGGGACCTTCGATCCTCGACAACATGGAAATCAACATGGTTCACGTATTGCCGGCTGATTTTCAGTCTAGCATTTCCCAACCAAGTTTCTTAGATGGTGACATAGTTACCGAAGAAGCTACCCAAGTCGACTTCGTTATTACCACTGATGTCGAACCAACGACAAAAGATGATAAACTCAAGGCAGCTTTAACCGAATTATTTCCTCCCCCGTCATTGGCTAACCTCCGTTATCTAAAGCCATTGTACGTCACGGCCCACATCGAAGGATATCCGATCTCCAAGATTTTCGTCGACTGTGGGGCTACTGTCAATATCATGCCTGTGACCATCATGAAGGCCTTACATCGCTCTAACGACGAGCTTAACCCATCAGGAATCACCATGAGCAGCTTTGTTGGGGACAAATCCCAAACAAAAGGGGTACTCCCGTTAGAAGTAAGCATCGCAGGTCGTAACCATATGATTGCCTTCTTCATAGTCGACTCGAAGACCGAGTACAATGCATTGCTCAGTCGAGATTGGATTCATCAAGCAAGCTGTATCCCTTCATCGTTATATCAAGTCCTTGTCTTTTAGGACGGTAAATCAATCGTAGTACATCCGGCCGACAATCAACCCTTTGAAGCCAACATGATTCAAGCACGATACTACGACGACCACATTGGTTACATTATTCTACAAGGGTTCAATGATGAAGGACGACCGACTCAAATTTCGGTCCAAAAAGACGTCGAGGTTGGCACCGAAACTGTTCATCTGGATTCGGCGAGACTCGGGTTGGCAAATTTTATCACCAATTCTGATGTTTGACACTAGTCAAGCTAGACGCCGAGCCGCGGTTTCATCGACCATGGAACGACTGCTGGCTTATTGGTACGCCATTTCCCAACAGTCACAATCTGGCGTCAACCTCGTGGAGTTCCTTGTCGAAGGAGATAACAATCATGTTCTATCCCTCGATAAAATCCAAGCCGCTCCGGCCGAACTCGAAGATAATCGGGCTCAAGTTAAAAACCCGTTGGAGGAAGTGAATGTTGGAACGGCCGAAGATCCTCGACCGTTATTCATTAGTGCCTTGCTACCTACCCTATCAAATCTGAGCTTCGTACGTTACTTCGCGAATTTAAAGATTGTTTCGCTTGGAGCTATCATGAGATGCCAGGTCTCGACCGAACACTTGTTGAGCATGAATTACGTATCAAACCTGGTTGCAAACCTTTTTCGTCAACTGCCTCGACGATTCTCGACCGTAGTACAACTAGGCATCAAAGACGAACTTGTTCGTCTTTTAAACGCCGGGTTTATTCAGACTGCCCGATACGTCGAATGGCTAGCGAATATTGTTTCGGTCCTTAAGAAAAACGGCGCCCTTCGTATTTGCATTGATTTTCGTAATCTGAATTTGGCAACACCCAAAGATGAATATTCGATGCCAATTTCAGATTTATTAATTGACGCCGCGGCCAATCATGCCATGCTATCCTTCATGGACGGTCATGCTGGTTATAACCAGATCTTCATTGCCGAGACCGATGTTCATAAAACTGCCCTTCGTTGCCCAGGGGCACTAGGCACCTATGAATGGGTAGTCATGCCTTTCGGCCTTAAAAATGCCTGTGCCACATATCAACGCGCTATGAACGCCATCTTTCATGACCTAATTGGCACAATTGTAGAAGTATACATCGACGACGTGGTGGTAAAATCAAAGAGCCGTCAAATGCATCTCAACGATCTTCGGCAGGTTTTCCTTCGGATGCGCCGACATCATCTCAAGATGAACCAGGCAAAGTGCGCGCCTTCGGTGTGTCGACCAGCAACTTCTTGGGTTTTATTGTCCATCACTGGGGCATCGAGATAGACGAGAACAAGGCTCAAGCGATCATTAATGCTCCGCCTCCAACGACCAAAAAACAACTTCAATCCTTGCTCGGCCACATAAATTTTCTCCTACGTTTCATAGCAAATTCGGCCGGAAAGATGAAAACTTTCTCCACACTATTAAAATTGAAAGACTCGGACAAATTTGAATGGCGTGAAGAACACCAAGCCGCTTTCACGCAAATCAAAGTCTCTCTTACCAAACCACCTGTCCTTGTTCCCCCTCGGTGCGATAAACCTCTCAAACTTTACATTTCGACGGCAGAGGAATCCATCAGATGCCTCCTCGCACAAGACAATGACGCAGGATGAGAAGATGTCGTTTTCTATCTCAGCTGGAGTCTCAACTCACCAGAAATCAATTACTCTCCCGTCGAGAAGCTTTGCCTGGCCTTCTTTTTCGCCGCATCCAAGCTCCGGCACTACATGCTACCGTCGGTCACTCAAGTCATTGCTCAAACAGACGTCATCTGATATATGCTCACTCGACCAATAGTCAAAGGCCGAATTAGGAAATGGACGATGGCGTTATCCGAATTTAGTTTACAATATGTTCCTCAGAAAGCAGTCAAAGGACAAGCTTTCGCAGATTTTCTTGCTCAGCACCCCTCCCCATATGGTTTCAGGGAAACCGACATCAAGATCGGCATGGTGGAAGCACGTGACAATTACTGGACGCTTTATTTTGATGGTTCTAGTACCTCAACGTCGGCCGGTGTGGGAATCGTCATTCAATCTCCACAACAACACCGTTGGCACTTCTCTCTCGAACTTGACTTTGAGTGCACCAACAATCAGGCCGAATACGAAGCTCTTGTCATTGGCCTCAGCATTCTTCATGAGTTACGAGCGTCTAGCATACTTGTCCTCGGCGATTCTGAACTCGTCATTAACCAAGTCAGTGGCACTTTTCGTTGCATGAGTTGCACTTTGGCACCTTATCACATGATTGCCAGCTACTTGGCCGAGTCATTCGACGGTATTACCTTTAGTCATGTTTCTCGTGATTGAAACACTGTCGCCGATGAACTCGCTCAACTAGCCTCCGGAGCATAACTCTTGGGGGGCAAGGTAGGCCGGATGATACCCATATTACGCCAGTCATATCCGGCCCTGGTTAATCAACAAATCCTTCACCGCGACTAGGTAATTCAGACACGCGTAATGTCCTTACCTTCGTTATTAGAACGAGAGGAGTCGCTGGATGTTTGTGCGGTCGAGGCACTACCAGATGGTTGGAGGAAACCAATTATACAATATCTCGATAATCTGAGTGACAGACACGATCGCAAGATGAGGGTTCATGCTATGAACTTCGTCATGTACCAGAACGAATTGTACCAAAATAGTGAGGATGGCTTATTGCTGTTGTGCCTCGGACCACAAGAGGCCGCTCAAGCAGTCGCGGAAATACACGAAGGGATCTGCGGAGCCCATCAATCTGGTCGAAAGATGCGATGGCTACTTCACCGCCACGGGTATTTTTGGCCGAGCGTTTTGAAGGATTGTATCGAGTTCGCCCGAGGGTGTGTGCAGTGCCAAATCCATGGCCCCATACAAAGGGTCCCAGCCGAGGCACTACATTCAGTTACTAAACCTTGGCCGTTTAGAGGATGGGCCATGGATGTAATCGGCAAAATTACACCATCCTCTGGAGCAGCAAAACATGCATGGATACTGGTGGCGACAGACTACTTCACTAAATGGGTCGAAGCAAAATCATATGCCGAGTTAACGTCCAGAGAAGTCTCTAATTTCGTGGAAGAGAACATCGTAACGAGATTCGGTGTACCAGAGACGATCATAATAGATAATGGCACGATTTTCACATCTGACAGGTTGAAGGAATATACGAGTAGATTGAATATTCGACTGGAACAGTCTACACCATATTACCCACAGGCAAATGGACAAGTCGAGGCAAGTAACAAGGTTTTGATTGGTATTCTCGAGAAAATGGTAAAGGAAAGGCCTGGCATGTGGCATCTAAAGCTAAGCGAAGCATTATGGGCTTATCGAACCTTACCACGATCTGCCACTGGAACGACGCCGTATGCCCTGACTTATGGACATGACGCAATGTTGCCAGTCAAACTAAGTATAAACTCGTTGCGAATAATGGAACAGAGCAGTTTGTTCAGTGCCGAGTACAGCCAGGCCATGAGACAAGAGTTAGAAGATTTAGAAGAAGCTCGGCTCGATGCTTGCAACCTATCAGCGATGCAAAAAAAGATTGTCGAGCGAGCTTATAATCAACGGGTTAGACAGAAAATGTTCGGCGAGGGAGAGTTAGTGTGGCAAACCGTATTACCTGTTGGAATGAAGGATCCTAGATTCGGCAAATGGTCACCGAATTGGGAAGGGCCGTTCATCATTCATAAGGTTCTCAGCAATGGGGCATACCATCTCAAGGACCGAACCGGTTTAATTCATAACTTACCAATTAATGGGAAGTTCTTAAAGAATTACTATCCAGTTACTTGGGAAATGCGGGAATAAAAGTTCTCATTAAAGATTCGCAAAAGGTGTAGTACAAACAAGATTGACTAATTTACAAATGAAGAAGCCTAAGGCGAGGAAGGAAGGACAGATTCGAGGAAAGCCTTCAACTCAAGCCACCTCACCTCGCCCATCGTCACTTCAGCCTACCGATTCTTCTTGTCTAGTTTTAGCTGCTCGACCCGCTTGCCATTGGTCGCATATTCGATCAGGCAGGATTTACCCGATTCGAATTCCTTTGCGAGTTCAGAGGCAAATACCGACCGTCGACTCTGGAGTTCGGCAATTTGGCGGTCAAGGTCGGCCAGCTGTTCCTTCTTCGTTATGAGCACCTCCACCTTCGGACGAAAGGTCTCCTGCACAGTTGTCGCAACCTTCTAGTCATCTTCTACTCGAAGGGCTCTTTCGAAAATACCGAAGAATTCCTGAGTTCGCTCCAAAATTGAGGATGCTCGAGTGACGGCAGCATTATCCAGACGACTGTTGCCGGCAAGGTCGTTCAAACATGCCCCAACAGAGTCGAGACCTTTACACTCGAGAATCTGAGAGGCCGAGAAGGAAAATAGCTCTTGCAGCTTGGCGACAGAGTCATCGTCGGCTGAATCTCGTGGAGCAAAAGTTGAAGGCCCAGCTATCCTTTTCGATGTACTGGTAAGAAGAGCGTCGAACTCGGCTTCCCATGAAGGCTACATGAAGGGATAATGTCAGAGCAAGTTAAGCCACAAGGAAACAAGGAAAGAGAAGATAGTAAACCTGACGAGACGAGACCTCGGCCATGTCCCCTGGGTCATTGCTCGAACCTAGAGAGCTTAAAGGCCGAGCCCAATGTTTGAGACTGCTTCTCAATTCACGAGGCCGATGAAGGTTGTCTACATTCGATAGCCACTGAGGTGGCCAGGAAATATAAAGAACACCCCTCGGCGCATAGAATTTTCGATGAAAGGAATGGGAAAGCACCTAGCATTTGGTATACCCTCGATTCAGAACTCTGAAAAGAAAAGGACAAGAACTAAAAGAGAGAGAGGCATGAATCCTTACATAAACCGATGTAACCTCCTGAAGTGGAATGTCGAGATCGACGTCTTGTGGGTGCATCGGGGTCTCCGTCGTCGGCTCTGGCTCGGCAGGAGAGACCATCTCCGGGGTAGTAGCTCCCTCCTCGGCCAGAGCAGGAGCGTTTACCTCAGCTGGAGCGATGGTTTTCGCCCCGACCGGAGCAACAACCGGAGCGACAACATCTGCCACAGCCAGGGCAGCCACTTCCGCCTCGACCACAGCTGGGGCAGCCACGTCCACCTCAACCATAGCTGGGGCAGCCACGTCTGCCTCGACCACAGCAGGGCCAGATTGAAGGACGACCTTTCTTGGTTGTTGGGAAGCGGGGACCAAGAACTTGGCTGAACGAGCTCGACGAGGGCGATGAGCCAATGGAACCCCCTCGCTTACATCATCCTGAAACAATGAAGTATTTTAGAATCAGGCAAGATTTGACCACTATAATTGTATCTATCCCAAATTGTTCATACCTCCTCCAGAATGATCGTCGTTCGTTTTGGATGTTGTGCGGATGGCCTCTCGACCAATGCGGTCGCCGCCTCCTGAACAGGGGCAACAGTTGGCACCGGGGTTGCGGTTCCCTTGCCCGGCAAAGCAGCTGACGGCCCAACCTCCTCGGGGATAGGTGAGGTGGTGACTTGCTCGATCGTCTCTGCAGCAGGTTGCACTTGAGACGTTCGGTCAATCGCAGTAGGCCGTTGCTCTGGTAGATCCTGGACGATGAGAGGGGCATTAAGAGTGGTCGCCTCGGTTGTCTGACTGGAGATAACGTGAATCTTCCGCTCTCCCTTCTTTGCCAATTTCTTGACAAGTTTTGGAGGGCAGGGAGCTTCACGTGCCATCTTGGCCTCCTGACGAGGCCGTTTGGTTGACAGAGTTTGAGCAGCATTGTCTGTTTTTCTTGTGGAGGGAGGTAATTTCTTCTTGGTTGCGGCCTCGACAACAACTTCTACCCATTTCACTGCTCGACCACCTAGGGTAACCAGGATTGAACTTAGCAAAAATCGAGTGGGTGTTTAAGGAAAGAAGATCAAGATAGTCAAATACCTGTGTTTTTCTCTTTGGATAGAGTGGAGGGGCTATTTTGGGACGGTCGCCGAAGATGTTGTCGGCGACATCTTCGACCTGGGCGCCAAAGAAATCCTGGATGTACGTTTCCCACAAATCACCGAAGGTATCAATGCTGAGGGACTCGGGAGTAGCTGGTCGAAGGCGGAATCTCTTACACCGTTCTTGAAACTCAATCTCGGCGTCTCTGCACTCCCTATCTGAAGAGCCAGAGAGGCGTCATCGGCTAAGAAGAGATTGGGAAGTAAGCAAGGGCACCAGACAACCTTGGAGGTAACCGAGCTGTCTAGCCGTGAAATAAGGATGATAAACTTCCCAACTTGACCGGCGGGCGTCATAGCCGAGAGGGAGGTCGCGGGTCAGCATGAACGACCCCCAGTTCTGGCGAAGGGTGGAATCATCATCTTCACTTTAGGCCGATGATGGAAGCACGATAAAGGAAGGGTATCCTCTACGGCAACACACCAGAAACTCCTCATCAGATAAATCATCAAGGCCGAAGAAGTACCTAAAAATTTCTTCGGCTCGATGAGGAGGTATCGGTTGAGAGGCCAGCTGAAAGGCCGAGTGCTTTGGTAGACAAGAAGTTAGGGACGTCTGGCCGAAGCGTAGTAAAGTAGGTCTGCAACCAGAGTTGAAAGACCCAGAGAGGCCCATTCTGGTGTGGGTCGATCTTTTCAATGGTTGCCTCAGCCAGACAGCGCAGCAGGTTGGCAAGAATGGCTGGGCTGAGTGCCAAGGTGTGACCACTAGCCAGGGCTTCGGCCACAGGCATGTTCTCGACCAAACATTTGTTCGATTCGGTACAACAGATGAATTTGTTGAACCAGTAGAACAAGAAGGCCTCATGTTCTCCTTTACGGAGACTCGCCTCCCCTCGACCAGCGAAATGGACGATAAGAGTATTGTAGTTGAAGAAGTTCTTATGTAGCTTATGAACTTTGTCCTTCGAGAGCTCTTGACCGTCTCGGCTCAGTGTTTCGACGACTCGAGCCTCAAATAATGCCTTAAGGTCGAGGTTGGACGAGCATCCAAAAAGAGCAGCGTCGATGGGGATACCAGAAGGGGAAGTCCCGAGAATAGCAGAGATGTCGAGAACGGTAGGGCACCAGAAGCCAAGGGCAGCCATCAGGAGCTCCTTGTCCATGACGACCTCTACAGTCGAGAGTCTGATGGCGTCATGAATACCGAGAGCTTTCCACTCCTAACCGAAGAACTTCTCCATCCGATCGACCCAAGCTACCCAGGTTGCAGTAGTCAAGGGCAGGCCCCTTGGGGCTTTGACATGTCCCATTTTGACCATTCAAACCCTTGTCGCAGGGGCGTCAAGCAGTGATTCTTTATGATGTTGGTGATGGGCGATGGTATCGGTTTCTTGAATAAAGGCCCGAGGATTTGATGAGCAGTGCTCAGATCACTCTCAAAGCGCAGAGTCTTGACAGCGCTGTGGTCGATAATATCTTTATGCTTGTTGCATTCCTCGGAAAGCTGGGAGATGAAGGAAGCCATTGATGAAGAAAGGGAAGCTCCAATGTGGGCTTCTGGGGTGAGAATTCTTAAAAGGGATTCTGGGTTTTTCCTGGAGGTTCGAGAGAGAGCAAAAGATTTCAGAGATTTGGAAGCGTAAAATCGGAATGAAAAGAGAATGGGTATTTATAGGCGCCCAGCAGGAAGGGCAATCGTTTGGATTTCAAATTTTGAAATAAACCAATCAATGTGACTGCGCGCCATGATGAGAATTCAGAGAATCCATGTGAAAAGACCGAGGATCTCACAGATTAAGGGCACACGACTGCGTGCGACGACGGATTTAATGCAAAGAGACGGTTTGACAGTTGCGTGCGTCCAAAGGAATGATTGTAGACTGTTGGGATGATCGAGGATCGACGCGTGGCAAGGTTGGGAAGGATTAGAGAAAAATCATGTCTCATGAATGGGCGTCGTATTGGTTTCTAGAGCAGACCATTGATTACGTTGTTTCGCTTCTTCAAGGCCGGGGCTCGACCAAGAGTTATAAGTCGGCGGCCTCAGAAGCGAGGGGGCAATGTTTGGGCCCAAAATAATATTGGGTCGAGCCAGGATCGCCTTCGGCCCAGTGTCTTCTTAAAGGCGTTGTGGGCTGATGCCATGGGCCGAGGGGTCAGGGTAACCGAGTATTTAGTTGGAGTGGAATGATGCGGATAAGCATGAGGATATGACAGAGACCAAGACCTATTAGGAGGAGGAGTCCCGGGTAAGCTATGATACGGAAGTGAATCGAGCCCATTATTGGAGGCAGGTTCAAAGTCCTAGTTGGATTAGGATCGGCCAAGATAGAGTTGGATTAGGATTGGCCGAGGTAGAATTGGACTAGGAAGAAGATTCCAGTCTAAGGACGATTTTGACAATCAGGGGTGTTTGCGCTACTATAAATAAAGGGAGGAGTGCAACATTCAGCCTTCTCCAACTCAACACACAAACTGCCCTGCGCAAACTCTCGCTCTACGCGAAACCTCTCAACAACCTTGAGATTTTATTTTCTTTTTCGCCAACACATCTTCAGTTTGGATAAACAGCATTGTGAAGGCAACCGGTGATACCTTCAGTTTGGATAAACAGCATTATCGCCGTAGAACCAGCCGATCGCGGAGCACCATCAGTTTGGATAAACAGCACTGCGTCAAGGCCGACTGGTTACCTATCCAAGTCTAGGTCGAGAGGGACTTTCAAGTTCTTATCGACAGAGGTCATCTCATCAGCCTTCTCGGCGAAGTGAGGTGTTACAAATTACTGGGCTCGGCATATTGAACGCTGAGTTGTTTTATGATTGGATACTCACGAGTTAGTTTCAGAGTTTGGCATTTCGAAGGCCGAACCATTTTCACCGTCAAGACGTATACCTGTTTTGAGTATCTGTGCCCTTACACTTTGGTGCGATTCGGCGTGCTTATACCTTTACGAATATAATCACTGTGACCGAATCCGGCGCCGACGATTTGTGAACTTCGCAGAACTAGCAGCCTTATCTTCAGGCTCTAGAACCCAAGGGCCGAGGCGTGTTCCTTCCTCGGTCGCAGTCGCAAGAGCGAGAAGTCAGCCGCGCATACAACACAACATCAACATTTTACTTACCGGCCGAGCTCGGTCGTCGAGTTGGCACGCCCCGCATTCAACCGAATGACATAGTTAGCTCCATTAGTTACTCGGCTTGCGCGCCACGTTGGCTTGGTAGTTTTTAGGGTCAACAGATGTACAACCCACTCGACAGACGTTCCATCTTTTCGTGAATATGCTTCTGGCCATATTCGTACGAAGTGATACAAAGAAATTCAGACCCATGGTCTTTAGTGGTTCAAGATGATATTTATTATCTTGAATATCTCTAAAACTCAGCAACGTTCTTCCGGAATGTGGAGAATAGAGTGCGCCCTTCATGGTCAAGATTGTACCATTAGACAACATGATACGTGCCTTGTCGTATCCTTCAATCAGGTTGGATGGGCCTGAAAGAGTTGTCAAATGAGCTTTCTTGGGTATCAAGCTAGTAAAATAGTGTCGCTCACGCAAGATGGTGTGCGTAGTTGCATTATCGGCCAGACAACTAACTTCCCCACTAGATATACCTAGAAATAAATTGATTGAATTGGTCACATGTATAAATATAAGTCCATTCATTCAATTAAGCAATTCAATAAAATAATATCCATTCAAATAACAATCCATAATTCAAAACAAACCAAAACCAAAAAATTATTCCAAATACTTAGAAGAATTGTTTAAAATTAAACCATAAACCTAGAAAATAGGGGGTAGGGCCAGCCACTCCTAGTGGGTTCGACCACTACGGGTATACACCCTAAAAACATGTCTAATTTATTCATCCATAGGCGATGATGCCTCCTGAAAATCTGATATCACCATTGATGTAGTTGCATCTTCCAGATAATCCACATATGCAAAGTTAGACTCACGACGGGAATGATACTTGGTAATAGCCTCAGGGGAAGCTCGGCATACGCGTGACCAATGATCATTTGACCCACAACGATAGCACATGTCCAATTTAGTATAAGCAGCCTGAATGGGAGCTTTGTCCTGGATCTTGAAGTTTGGGACCTTAGGGGCGAGTTGTGGAAGCTGCTGGGTCGCAATTCTTCCCTTAGGTGTGGCACTCTGTTGACCTTGGGCCCGTGGTTGGGCTTGCCGCCTATTGCCATGGCCACGACGATTCTGCGGTCGTTTATGGCTGCGAGAATTAATTGCATGTGCTTCAGGCGCGGCGTTCGAGCCAGTGGGTCGAGCTTGATGATTCTTCATCAAAAGCTGGTTTTTCTTTTCAGCGAGAAGTAAAACAGAGATCAAATCCGAAAACTTGGTGAATTTTTGTGCCCTATATTGTTGCTGCAGGACAATATTTGTGGCATGGAAGGTCGAATAGGTCTTCTCCATGAGATCTGATTCGGTTAGTTCCACTTTGCTGAATTTCAACAAAGAAAGGATTCTACAAACTTCAGAGTTGTATTCATTCACAGACTTAAAGTCCTGGAAGCGAGATGCTGCCAATCGTGTCTTGCTTCAAGCAAGTATATGTCTTTCTGGTGATCGAAACGGTCAGCCAGAACAAGCCAGAGGGTGCGTGGGTCCTCCTCAGCGAGATACTAAGTCTGCAATGCATCATGGATGTGTCTTCGAATGACGATCATTGCAGTAGCCTTCTGAGCTTCGTCAACGGGTTTGTTGGCGATAGGAGTCTCGATGGTGGCTCTAATGCCCTTTGCAATTAGATGGAGCTTCACGTCTTGAACCCTCTTCAGATAGTTTCTTCCAGAGACTTCTAGAGCGGTGAAATCGAGCTTCTTCAAGTTCGACATATCCCTAAAACGGAGGGAAAAATGTGAGTAGTCATATGGTAAGCCATAGACATATATCGTAGAACATACAAGTTCTATATACATGTATTGGTTTATTTATGCATGAAAACTACAGGTTTCATGTGGTATGTTTTGAATGAAAACTTTAGGTTTCAAAGGCACTAAATTTGAAACTACAGGTTCAATTTAGGTTTTTATGAACAATTAGTTCATAATGAGAGGTTCCTGCAAGAAACACAGAATGCAATATACTAATTTGAATATAGTGGATTTGAAGTTCTTTGGGAACTCAAGTGGGAGAGCTTCGTTACTACGAAAGTATATGATGGTTCAAAGTATAAAAATAAATTATTAAATCGTTAATGTCCAAAAGTGATCTTCAGGTCAATAATTTTGGATTCATTATCAGATTAATGGATTGCAGGTCACTTTTAATTAATTCAATAAATCGGGCCATACGGGGTCGATTGTAGAAGCTAAATAATATTAAAATAATTATTGGATCGAAAATATAGCCCTAAGATCATTTGGGCTTGGTGTCATGGGTTAAGAGGCACAGGTTTGGGTGCCTTAAGTATAAGGCATGGCCCAAAAAGGACCACGAGGGATTGCTACAGGCCACGGGGTGGAAGCCTCCAGTCGCAGCTGGATTTCAGTTTGGGCCGGGGTGCATGGGACAAGGTCCAGCTGGAGCTAGCCTTATTGGTTTAGTCGCGGAGAGTCCAGCCGTAAAAAGGCTGGCTGCATGAGCAGGCCGCAAGGACTAAGCCCAGCCATGTGGGTTGGCTGACGTGTGCGAAGGGGAAGGGCCCAGCCATCTGGGCTGGTGGATGAAAGCTGCAGGCCTGGGCTGCGTGGAGCCCAAGCCGAAGCTTGGTGCAGTCCGAGATAGAGCAGCAGGCCACGAGTCAAACTGTAGACAGGCTTAGGGCTTCAGGCCCAGTACATTGACCTCAGGCCAAAGCCTCATGGTTGCGTGCATAGTGATGGTGCGGTGGGTGTGCCACACCATGCCCAATTCCCCTATATTTTTTTTTTCAAAATCCCATAAGGTTTAGGAAAACCCAAATTTGCTTCTAATTTAATTTTGTACTTTGACTCACAAATTCCGCATAACAATTTAATTGTGCGATGCATGAAACAAATATATATATTGACAAATATATGAACATATACAATATATATATATATATATATATATATATATTTTTTGAAAGGAATAAGCCTTTGAATTTGGTGGATGATAGCCTCCTCCTACGACGCGTCAATTCCTCAGCTTCTAGCAAGAGCGTGCTGATAACGTGTTGTAGGCCTATTTGATTGAACGATCTAGGGTTTAGAGAGAGGGGGGCCGACCACAATAGAGAGAAGAGAGATTGATTTAATTGTGAGGTGTGTTTGATTCACCCCATTGTGCCTTTATTTATAGTAGTAGGATAGGTAAAAACCTTCCCCTTAAGGATTACAACATTTAATAGGTAAACTATTCCTAATACGAATATAAGATATATTCTCATATTCTCTAGGATTTACACAATCACATTCCTATTCTAAATATGACTTCAACATATTCATTATTTTTGAAAATAAAAAATTGGTTCTAAGAAGAATACCAAACATGGCCAACTATCTTAGAAAAATTTCCTTTTCAATTTCTTGAGGTCTTCAACAAGATTCAAGACTATTACAATTTTGGTAAATGCTTGCAACGTTTTCTAATTTTTTTACAGGTGATTATTAAGCAGCTAATTAGAGATGTATGTGCACCAAGTTGGCCCTTCAACTAGCATTGCAATTAGAAATTGTTCTATGAAAGGAATATGAGTTGTACATGCATGAAAAAAAAATTGAAAGAAAGATAGCATGAAACAAATAAATTAGTTTTGAGCACTTGATAACAATTAGTATTTATATATGCAGCATATGCTGGGATTTTTTTTTTTTATTTTTTTTTTGTCAAATATATAATCTGGGATTTCAGTCAAGCAAAGCTAGCACACTTGGGAACTCCTCCTTTGCCAAATCAAAAGCATATATAGATTTATTTTTATTATCATTTTTAGATTAAGAGCATACGATTTCTTCAGTCAATTAAATACAAGTATGCATCGGCTGGAACAAAAACCAATTTACTTGTGCAGCATCAAACAAATAAAGCTAAAAGGAAATAAACACAAAAACCAACTTTAAGGAAGATTATTATTAAGAAAATTACTGCAGGGACTATATGATTATCATATTCACTAGCACATCAAAATATACAGGTAGGAATACAAGAAGAAGGATTGAAGCTATCTGAAAATTCAGTATTTAATTTCATTTTTCAGCAGAAGAATAGCGAAAAGGCAAACGAAAATGAATAGAAATTGACCAAAAAGAAAAAAAAAGAAAAGAAAAATACATAGAAAATTGAGAGAACAGTCCATAGACCTACCAGTAGTAGACATTGTCTTTCGATGTTCATGCTGCTTATCTATCATCTTTCTTCACTGGGATTTGAGTCTTTTTTCCTTCCATTCGAGCCCATCATAATCGTTGAGCCAGATTAGTCTCGTTGTATGCAATCATGTCATGAATCTCACAACACCCCTGTAATGTATATTGGCCACTGCGAACCAAACCCTAGTTATAGTCATTGTCAAGGTTCTAAAAGACGCTAGGCGCTAGTCGGGCTAGGGCTAGGGCCTAGCGCCTAGGCGGCTAGGCGAGGTCTAGGCTGGCGCCTAGGCGGACTAGGCGGATTTAAGTAAATCCATTATATTTCGTGTAAATAAGTGTATGTTTATACTTAAAATACATATAATTTCATCATAAACTACAAAATATATAATGACATATGTATTATGAAGTATTAGAACATAATGAAAACATGGGGAACAAGCATATAGTGTATGCTTATTTAAGTATTCAACAAGTCTCTTACAGTTTATTGAAAAAATTAAATGCAAATTGAAAGTTATCTATTTTATGTCTAAGTGAGTCGCAACCTAGGCAGGAGCTTAGGCAGGTCTAGGCGGGTTAGGCGGTCTAGGCGGGCGCCTCAGCTGGTCTAGACGTCATTTCTTAATTTTCAAACGCCTAGGTATTAATCGGGGCGGTGACCAGCCGCCTAGCGCCCAGGCGGCGCTAGGCGGGGATTTTTAGAACAGTGGTCATTGTTGCCATTATCCTTCTCTTCTTGGTTATCGATCCTTATCAACTCCGTGTCCGTTGGTGAACATTTTCTGACCGCAACTGTACCGCTTTCCTTTACCTAGATTGGAGACCATACGAGCTCAAACGTTTTGAAAATATTTAATTATAGAGCTTAATTAGTCCAAGATTCAGGCACGTTATATTCTGTCATGATCCAGAAATTAATATTGTCACAACCGTCATACTTGCACAGGGATACACACATGTATCCTCCAACAACCCCTAGATGGCGGAAGGACCTATCGTACTCGTAATTGGTAATGAAAGGCAGAGGCACCGCCCGGAACTCCTCCTTGGCCAGATCAAAAGTAAAGATATTAGGTTGTCTATAGTCGAGCCAATGCGGTGCCTCATTGATCAACAGAGTGACTCCATGTCCATGTGACCATTAGGGGCTTCAATCCTTTCACAAACGTTGGCTCTCAATGACTCCGAAGAGTCGGAGCCTCTTTCATAGAATTCCAACAATTTCTCCAATGGGTTAAATTTTGAAGGAAGATCAACAGTAGTTTAGTTGATGCTCAAATATGTGAAGTTCAATCTAATTAAAACAATAAGAAATCAGGCTATAGATGAGATTTTAAAAGTGTAATACTAGTAACTTTTTTTCTTGATGAAAAGGCTTATTATATTAACACCTCACATATTGTTGAATAAATCCCACATACTTAATACACCCTACATTTGCTTTTTTAATTAAAAATTATCTTAATACACCCCACATCTCTTTCAATTCAAGTTTGCAATGAATTCCAACTTTGGATCCTCTTCGAATTCTAATTGGGGGTCCAAATCCAATTCCGAATTGGAAGAAAAATGGGCGCAGATGAGACGAGAAGATGAGGAGTCTAAGATGAAGCATGGGGCAACACACAATATATAGCGGCCATGGCTACGTCCATGGTGTGTCAGCCAACAGAGGAACAACCTCAATGGGGTGGCTCTATTGCTGGTCGCTCTTACAAACCACGAAACAGAGCGATGGCGCATGACAATCTGATGAACAACTACTTCAACCCCAACTCGGTGTACACAAAGGAGGATTTCAGATGTCGCTTCCTGATGAGGCGTCATGTGTTCGAGCGTTTACTTCATGATGTCCAGCAGGTCAATCCATACTTTCGACAGAAGCTGGATAGAGCAGGCCATCCTGGTTTCTCACCTCATCAGAAGGTTACTATTGTACTATGAATGATGGTCTATGTGTCACGCCCCAACCCAAGGATTAACGTAAACCTTGGTTTAGAACATGAATCACATCCTAATTATAAGCTTAACTAACATAATTAAGTATGTGACATGAAATAAAAGCATGTACAACTCGCTTGGAATAAAATTCAATTGAACAACATATCATTATTGAAAGTTTCAGCCAAAATTACAACTTATGAACTACTCAGAGTTCACACAAAAGTAGTTCTTTATTCAAACAAGAGAGCAAAAGCCAACAAGCTCATCTTTTTATTTTTCTTTATACATAGTTACACAACGGACAACAAGCAAACTTTTAGGTATCTGGTTCTGTACCTGCAAAATTTAGTTAGGGTGAGCTTAAAAAGCTCAGTAGGGACCTATACCTTCATTACTAAAATAATAAAGTATAAGTACCATAGTAGAATTAAAACCATAATCAGAATGATGCGTAAGAATGCAATGCAAATGCCTTACTATACCCGTTAATCCACATAACTAAACACCCAGACCTTGTACGTCCCATTTCGTACTTATACCACTTGATCCCGAGTGTTTAAATATATGAACTAACCCCCATCCCTAAACATCCCCGAACTCCCCTTTTTGTTAGTCATCTTGCCTAAACTCTTTGTCTTCAGTCCCAAATTACCATTAAAGAATCTGTGCACTGTGGGCTCGCTTGAGACCTGGTACCTACTAAGAGTTTGGCTTAACTACACAAAAACTAATAGTCACTACCTTAAATTCCCGAAGTTCTTTCCAAGAATCCAACTTTACTCCCACATCATGGATTCTAAATTTCATTTCGAACATTTATACTCAATAACCTTTAAAAACAATATTCATATTCAATTTGAATTAAATATGTATATCAAACATGTATGTATACTTAAGTAAGCAACAATTAAGTTAATATATATATATATATATAGAAGGTTTCCCAGAAACCCCTACCTTGAATTCGATTAATTTTGTTCCTCTGAAGAACCTAATCGGAACACAAAAGTATAAAAACAAGTAACACATATTAGAAACCAAGCTAAGTGTTTAATCACAAAATTAATATTATCTAAAGAAAGTACATTAATTATGGAATATTATAACTCAAATAAGGTAAAGAAGACTAGAAAGGAATCTGGAAAAGAAATTAGGTGTGGTAAAAACAGTACTTTACATCTCCACAAAATCTGCAGAAAAACAGCACTATTGAACCAAGTTTAGACTCTTTTTTGAACATTCAAAACTAAACCAAATCATGTAATATTACATGGGTTTTGAATTTTCTGTTTTGTACTTTAAAAGCATATAAAGTTTGTAGAAAACGGAGCTCTAAATTGGAAGTTATGCCAAAAGAAAAATTGAGTCTTCAAAACTGGAAACCCAGTTTTCTGCTGCTGTTTGGCAACTCGCGACCCAAGTTTAAATAATGTTTTGATCAACCAAAACTCAACGGAACTAAGTGAAAACAATTGGGTTACGATCATGGACATATGTATTTTCAACACACTAAAATTTTTCTCCAAAGGATAAAGACCTATAAATTAAGAGCAAAATAAGGCTACTGGAAACTTGAATTTTCTCTGCAATGAAATCAATTTTGTGCACAACTTACAGAACAGTACATTTCCAATTCATATAACAAAACCCGAAATACTTCCAGGTAGTCCAGAGGTCATGTATACAACACCCAAATATAACATGACTCAAAATTAACAACAAATGTCTTTTGAACCAAACCCTTGATCAAGAAATTTGATCTACACACCCAAATCCGAATGACCCAACTCTAATTCATGTTCAGATTGGTTCATTGAATGATAGAAAACCCTAAATAAAACTAAGAACTATATATCATGGCAGTTTCAATTCAACTTAAGGAAATTAAATTCGAAAAATCAAAATAATCAAGGAACAAGAGATTTACCCTTCAAATCTATGAATCCTTCCTTCAAAATCACGTTCTCTAACTCTCAATTTCTCTGCCCCTTTTCTATTTCTGATGTTTTCCCACTTCTCTGCAACCCCTTTTATTGTTTCTCTAATCCTACTCAATTTTATCAAAACCATGATGAAAACCTAGCTTCTTAGGCCATCCACCTCCTACTTATAGACCTCTGTGGCTCTTCTCAGTTCATCCTCTGCCGAACACACTCCTTGGTGCAATAGGAGATGAACAACTCTCTATAACACACTCATTTGATCAATCAAACCTCGACCTATCACAAGATTTCCTAATCTCTATCCGATTTGAGTATGAAGAAAGAAGATTTTTTTTTTTCTTCCTAAAGCTATGGACTCCTTCCAACTTCTTTGTTTCCTTCGCACATAAAGGAAGAACGTGAAAGAGCGTTCTTTTCCTTTCTTTTGTAAAAAAAAAAATATATATATATATATATATATTTAAATACTACTTCATTGCTATACCAAAAAAAAATCCTTATTTGTACTCTTAAACAATAATAATAACAATAATAAGAAATAAAAAGTATAGTACTAAAAGCTACTAAAAAAATAAAACTAAGCATACTAAAATTTTGTATAAAAACAATTATAATCACACTTCACTCTTAATTAAACGAGGGATATTACACTATGCCTCCCCAACTGATGCAATGGATGATACATACGGTATGTCTGAGTCTATATGCCTTGATACTCGTGTTGAATTCTGTGACACAATTGCTCATCTTTACAAAGAGGAGTACCTTGATGTGATAAAAGTTAAGCACTCAAATTAAACCCTCTTGTTGTCAATTGTAGTAAGTATGCAAGTAGGGATCGTTCTGGACCGGGGATTAGGAGGGATTGCTAATCGACACAAAAACAAAGTTAAAAACGTTTGGAAAGGTTTACAAGACTCAAAACAAGTTAAAAACACTTTAAACGGCTTAAAAACACTTTATGGACAGGTTTAAAATACTAAGAAAGATTTTGGACGAAAATTAAGATTAGGTTGACTCAAAACTCTTGAAAACACAAAGAAAACAGGTTTTAGACACTTAAAAACAAGTAAGTAAATGGGGGGTTTTGAGTTGGACGAATTTGAAAATAAAACAAAGACTTTGTAAAGTAAACAAGTTTGAAAACGATTTTGAAAACTTTGATGATTGATGGGCTAGCTAGAGGGTCCTTCTCCACACATGACACACTTGTACATAAATCGATCTCCAATTGCTTTTCAATGAACCAAGAACCTCAACACCCCAGATTAACCGTGATGCACTAATTAACCCTCAGATTTTCCTTATGTCATTGAATTGGATGATGCATACGACAACCCAAATTATTCTCCAACGGTTCCCTACATGATGCATAGAAGAGATACAATTAGAGATCATTAAGTTCCATGAAAATCATAAGTGTTGACAAGGCATTCGTAACTATGATGCATGATACGTTTGCCAGGAATCCAATTAACGCGATTGTGACAAGCAACCTTCACTACTTATGAATGTAAGTTCATAACGATTAGGTGAAACTCCCTTACATTCTAGCATCAAATTCCTGCATGAAAACTAAGTATGCATCCTCAATCAACATACAAGAACAAGTTATGAATAAAACAGTTAATTGAATTGCATTCACGATTCATCAAGCCACAATTGGAAGAAATCAATTCATATCTCAAGCATGTTCATGGCTTCGAATTCCCCCCTAGCTAAGTAGGGGTTTAGCCACTCATAGTCACAACAAGATTAGAGAATAATAAAGTAAACATTGAAATTAAGAACGAAGTACACCTAGAATGCTCCAATCTTCAAGCTTGAAACGTCCAAGGTTCCTTCCTCTCCACCTTGCTGCGGCACAAAGAGTCTAAGATGGGTATGGATGTGTTTGGATGAAGGGATGTGAGTCTAGAGAGAGTGAGGGCTGCGGCAAGAAAGGATTTTTGGGCTGAAAGTGTGTGAATGAGTGAATGGTTGTGTGAATGATTGAATTGTTGAGTGAATGATGAATTGTGGTGCGGCAAGAGGTCATATATATAGGGGAGAGGTTAAGGCACGGTTTGGAATGATTTTAGGCAACAAAACTAAACCAAAACCTTAAGGGAAATAGGATTTAAAGTCAAAACCTAAGGGGAGAAGGCAAGGGACTTGCGGCATGTGCAGAAAATCAAAGGGAAGTGGTATGTTTTTGCGGCAAGGATAAATTCAAAGAGGAAAGGTCTTTTGGGACAAGGAAAAGTGTTTCCTTGCAGGTTTGGGTCCAAAATATAAAAGGGAAATAGGAACTTGGTCAGCAAGAAAGGAAAGAGGAGAGGAGAGTTGCGGCAAGGGTCCAAAAGGAACAAGGAAGCACTTCCTTGCACGGCAAGGAAGATATGGCTGGCATGTAGGTGCGGCTTCCTCCTTCAATTTGGTATTTAAAGTATCCCAATAGATCTAGGACTCCTCCTTGTAGTTAAAGCCTTAATAAAATAGGATTGAGAAAGTCAAAGGTCAAAGTAAAGAAACTTTGACTTAGTCAACCCCTCTTCTTCTTGGATTCCTTTTTCTTCTTTGACTTGAATTAATTTTTCCTCTTCTCTTAGCTGATTCCTAGCATGTCTTGGTCTTCAATTTCGTCCATCTACTTTGCTCCAAGCATATGCTATCCAAAACTTGCCCAAAAATGCTCCAAAAGGCTCCAAAATGCACTTTCTTGATACTTTACCCTTTGGGACCTACAAACATACGAAAATAGCTTAAAATACTAAATTAAATATAAATAACTAACATAAATGCACGAGAACAAGCCAACTAATTCGCATAAATATGCTCATATCAAATTCCCCCACACTTAGCTTTGGCTAGTCCTCGAGCAAAACGGAACAAACAAAACAAAATAAAGTAAACAAAACATACTCTAAACCTTCCAACGCTTTCCTCAGGGATTTCCAACGCACATGACATATCAAGGATCATCATTCACATAGATTTTAGTCATCCTTACGCTCGAGCGCATACTTAATCACAGTCATCACTTATTAGCTCGCATTTAATCAATTAAAACAATGATTTGAATGTAGTTACATGCCTTAGAGAATTCACCCAATTCCTTACAAGATACACTCTTTTTCACACAGATTTTCTGACTACACACCCTACACTAGTTATATGTGAGAAGATTGATGTAAAAATGAAAACGAAGACTCACATATGTTTATGACAAAGAAAGCATTTTCTGGAGTTATTAAGCATGTTTTAAATATGATCTCATGAATGGAATGCTACTACTTAGACGCGAGAACCAGGGACACCATATGCTCATACCAATTCCAAACTCCACAAATTGAACACACAACACACAAGATTGAAGTCAAGGGTTGTAACGGGGCTAGGGTGTTGGCTAACAAGGAAAGGTAAGGATAAACAAACGTTCTTTAGGCAATAGCAAGCATAGTAATGAATTTGACACTTGGAATTCATGTTAGATTGCAGAAATCAACTTTTAAACTCAAGGGAAGATTTATGCAACACTTAGGGCCTAATTCATCTTTTTGGACCCTTTCTTCAATAATCAACACTTTAGGACTCTTTTTCACATATTTTTCAACTCTTTTTCATTCTTTTCACAACTTTTCTTTTTCTCTTTTCTTTTTATACGAATTTTTTCTTCTTCTTGTACTCAAAAACACCAGAAATCTCTTCCCCCACACTTGTTTTCTGCAAACAATTACTCAAAACGAATTCCCTTTAAATCATGCTTTACTATGCTTCAAGAACAAGGATATGGATGGTCCTATTCTAAGCTTGGTGAGGATGATGTGGGTTAACAAAGAAATAGGCTAAACATGGCTCAACGGGGGTAATCCTAAACATATTTGCACGGGGGATGGCTATTTGGCTCTTGGTTCACTACACAACTTCATCTTGATTATGTGTTATGTACTCAATACCATGCTTTGAATGAAACGAATATGAGTTCTAGTATTTGGAACTAAATGATGAAACGCCTTCTAAGTAGTAACCAAGCAAAGAATAATGAGATCATGCAACGACTTTAGAAAACAATGAATGCACAGATTTTTAACTCTCCAAAGAACGTTTAGGCTCAAGTCTCACAGGGTTGTAGCGTTAATTTGGGTTCCTTCCTTCAAGCATGTTACAAAAACTGATTTTTTCTTTTGTAATCAAATGTGAATTCATAAACAACAACGACAACCAAGCATAAACCAAAGGTATATCAAACTTCCATCCATGTTTACAATTTTCCTTAACAGTCATGCAATTAAAAACCAAATCCTCATCATTGGGTTGGAAGGTACCCTAAGACACAAACAAACACACAAAAACAAATCTTTTTGGCTTTTTCAAAACAATTTTTCAAATTTTTATGAAATTTTCGGATTTTTAAAACAAAACATATTAAAATGCTTCAAAACACACTAAAAACACATAAAAACAGTGAAAAACAACATTTCATGTGATAGGTGAATAAAACCCACGAAAATCATGTAAAAACAGCTTGTTTACACCCCCACACTTAAACCAAACATTGTCCTCAATGTTGCATACGAAAACTCACACAAAAACAAGCAAACAAACAGCAAATAAAGATGCATTGTAAAGTAAAATTAACAAAGAATAGAGTTTAGGAACATAAACACCTGGTTATAATGCGGGGAGCATCCAAAAGCTCTTTAAAGGCATGGGTTGCCTCCCAAGAAGCGCTTGCTTTAACGTCTTGCAGCCGGACGAAGAACTCCATCTTTCAAGCATCCTTAGAGCCCACGGCATGGAGAGTTGTCTCCTCCACCACATGCTCCTCGAACAAGTCATAGTAGGGCTTCAAACGATGCCCATTCACCTTGAATTCTTGGCCGGTTTTCAAGCTTTGGATTTGGACTGCACCATAAGGAAAAACATTAGTAACAACAAAAGGTCCAATCCACTTAGAACGTAGCTTACCGGGGAATAAACGAAGTCTAGAATCAAAAAGTAACACTCGCTGCCCTTTTGAGAATGTTTTAGTACGAAGCATCTTGTCATGGTAAGCCTTCGTCTTGTCCTTGTAAATTTGAGCATTCTCGTATGCTTCGTGCCTAATCTCCTCGAGTTCATTCAATTGGAGCTTTCTATGAACTCCAGCCGCATCTATGTCCATGTTGAAAGTCTTCACAGCCCAATGTGCCTTGTGTTCTAGCTCGACGGGCAAATGACATGGTTTCCCATAAATGAGCCGAAAAGGTGACATGCCAAGGGGAGTCTTGTAGGCCGTTCGATATGCCCATAATGCATCATCCAAGCGTAAGCTCCAATCTCTCCTTGAAGGCCCCACGGTTTTCTCTAGGATTTGCTTGATCTCCCTATTTGAAACCTCGGCTTGCCCATTTGTTTGAGGATGATAAGGTGTTGAAACCTTATGCGTAACGTTATACTTCTTTAGCAAAGTCTCAATGGTCCGGTTGCAAAAGTGGGAACCTCCGTCACTGATTAGAACTCGGGGCATCCCAAACCTAGCAAAAATGTTAGTTTTCACAAAATCTGCAACCACCTTAGAATCGTTAGTACGGGTGGCCTTTGCTTCCACCCATTTTGAAACATAATCAACAGCTAGCAAGATATAAGTGAAACCAAAAGAGGGAGGGAAGGGACCCATGAAATCAATACCCCAAACGTCGAAAATTTCCACAAAGAAGAGAGGTTGCTGCGGCATTTGGTCCTTGGCACCTATATTTCCCGTTCTTTGACATCGATCACAGGTTAGACAAAAAGTTCTAGCATCTTTAAACAAAGTGGGCCAATAAAAACCACATTCAAGAACCTTTAAAGCCGTTCTTTGGGTTCCAAAATGGCCCCCACAAGCATAAGTGTGACAGAATTTTAAAATCGAATGAACTTCACCATCGTGCACACACCTACGCAAAATCTGGTCAGAGCAATATTTCCACAAATAGGGATCATCCCACACATAAAAACGTGCATCCTTTTTTAATTTATCACTTTGGTGCTTGCTTAGAGTGCATGGAACTTGTTTAGACACTAAGAAATTAACCAAATCGGCATACCATGGCTCACTTACCTCAATGGACAGCAGCTGCTCATCAGGGAAATGCTCAGGGATAGGCACGGCATTGGGATTTTGGAGCATTCGGCTTAGGTGGTCAGCCACCACATTCTCACTTCCTTTCTTGTCTCGGATCTCGATGTCAAACTCTTGTAGAAGAAGCATCCAACGAATAAGTCTAGGTTTTGCTTCCTTCTTCGTTAGCAAGTATTTCAAAGCTGCATGATCAGAGTAAACAATCACTTTAGTGCCAATTAAATAGGAACGAAACTTATCTAAGGCAAAGACAATAGCAAGAAGTTCTTTTTCCGTTGTGGAGTAATTCAATTGGGCATCGTTCAAGGTCCGAGAAGCATAGTATATAACATGCGGCTGCTTGTCCTTTCTTTGTCCCAAAACAGCTCCAAGCGCATAATCGGATGCATCGCACATAAGCTCGAACGGAAGGCTCCAATCTGGTGGCAAGATGATGGGGGCCGAAGTTAGCTTCTCCTTGAGGGTTTTGAAAGCCGTCTCACACTCTTGATTGAACTCAAAGGTCACTTCTTTTTGCAACAATCGGCACAAAGGTTGGGCAACTTTAGAGAAATCTTTGATAAATCGCCTATAAAATCCTGCATGGCCAAGAAAAGAACGAACCTCCCTCACCGAAGTGGGAGAGGGTAAGTGACGTACAAGATCTATTTTGGACTTATCAACTTCAATACCTTGTTCGGAAATGATGTGCCCCAAAACTATACCTTGTCTCACCATAAAATGACACTTTTCCCAATTGAGAACAAGGTTAGTTTCAACGCATCGTTGCAAGATCAAGGTCAAATTATCCAAACAATTATCAAACGAATCTCCAAACACACTAAAATCATCCATAAAAACTTCAATAATCTTTTCAACAAAATCGGAGAAGATACTTACCATACACCTTTGGAAAGTGGCGGGTGCATTGCATAAACCGAATGGCATGCGACGATAAGCAAAAGTTCCAAAGGGACACGTGAAGGTGGTCTTTTCTTGGTCATCCGGGGCTATCACAATTTGGTTATATCCAGAATATCCATCAAGAAAGCAATAAAAAGAATGACCGGCTAACCTTTCAAGCATTTGATCGATGAATGGCAAAGGGAAGTGATCTTTTCTTGTTGTGGCGTTGAGCTTCCTATAGTCGATGCACACTCGCCATCCAGTTTGAATTCGTGTAGGCACAAGCTCGTTCTCATCATTCTTGACAACTGTGACTCCAGACTTCTTAGGAACGACTTGAATTGGTGAAACCCAACGGCTATCGGAGATAGGATAGATTACTCCACAGTCTAAAAGCTTGATTATTTCCTTCTTCACAACTTCCATCATTGGAGGGTTGAGACGGCGCTGAGCCTCTCTAGATGGTTTAGCCCCCTCCTCAAGAAGTATGCGATGCATGCAAGTGGTGGGGCTAATTCCCTTAATATCGGCCAATGTCCACCCAATGGCAGTTTTGAACTCTCGAAGCACCCTCACCAACTTGTCTTCTTCTTTGGCCGTGAGTGATGAAGAGATGATGACGGGCAACGTCTTGTCTTGGCCCAAAAACACATACTTTAAATGGTCCGGCAACGGCTTAAGTTCAAGAGTAGGTGCCTGAATGACAGAAGGCAACATTTTAGTAGAAACTGAACTTGAGATTGAGAGTGGAACCTTACCATATTGGTGTGGTAGTGACTCAAGGGCAACCACCACTTCTACAACTTCTTCAGTGAAGGGCACGGCAATGGTGTCCATGGTGTGGCCGTGAGTTTGCAAAGCTCCCATTTCTTGGTTTTTTAGTTCTATGCCCTTTGTAATGGTTATTTCAAGGGCATCCTCGTTTAATTCTTCAAGATATACCTGCGCCAAAGAATCAATAACATCAATAGAGAAGCAAGAATGATCATCAACGGGATATCTCATAGTTTCAGAAATATTAAAATCAATCACTTCCCCATCAAATTCCATTGTTAGAGTGCCCTTAAACACATCAATCTTCGTCCGGGCCGTCTTCATGAATGGCCTACCAAGGAGAATTGGCAGGGAGGTAGAATGGGCTGAATCTTCCATGTCTAATACGTAAAAATCAGCCGGGAAAATCAAATGGTTCACCTGCACTAAAACATCTTCCAATACTCCTTTCGGATAGGCGTTAGAACGATCGGCTAATTGTATAATCACACCATCTTGTTTCAATTCTCCCAAGTTCATAGATGCATAAATAGAGTATGGCATGACATTTATAGATGCACCTAAGTCTAGCATTGCATGTTCAAAGCGAGTGGTGCCAATCACACAAGGAATTGTAAAACTGCCCGGATCTTTGCATTTAGTAGGCATTTTACGTTGTAAGACGGCTGAAACGTTTTCACTTACCTTGACTACCTCTTTGTTCGCCATTCTTCTTTTGTTTGTGGGTGCTTGCGGCAAAGGGTTTGCCACCCTTGCCGTGGGCATGCTAGTACTCCCCTCTTCTTCTTGTAGCTTGTCATCTTCTTTTTGGGCAGATTTGGGAGTGTCGGACTTGATTCCAACTTCTTTTCCACTTCTTAGGGTGATGGCTTTGGCAGATTCGAACCCTCCTTTCGGATTCACATTCGTTGAACTAGGGAGTTTCCCTTGCTCTCTAAACTGTCCAAGAAACTCAGAAATCTGCCCCATTTGTTTCTTCATGTCCATCATCTCCTTTTCATTGTTTGCTATCCTATCGTCTTGCTTTTGTAACCCCTGCGAAATAGAAGTTAATAATTGCATAGCTTGATCATTTCCCAAAGACGTACCTGATTGAGATGAGGCCGAAGGTTGTGGGGCTTGTTGTGGTGCATACGGCTTAGTGTAGAATCCAGGAGGGTTTTGCCGAAATCCTCCTTGTTGGGCAGGTTGTTGTGGTTCTCTCCATTTGAAGTTTGGGTGGTCTCTCCATCCGGGGTTATAAGTATTCGAGTACGGATCGTGCTTGGTTTGGTTTTGACCTTGGAATCCAATTGCATTGGCAGATTCCCAACCACCATTCTCGATCAATTGAGGGCACTTGTCGGATGGATGCCCTTGAATGGAGCACACGGCACACACTTGGGGTTCTTGTGTTTTTGGTGCAATCATAACCTGAGAAACAAGAGAAGTAAGATTAGCTAATTGTGATTGAATTTCAGAAATGGCACTTACCTCATTCACACTTTGTTGCCGTGGATTGCTTCTTTGTCCAACACCTTCATATTGTTGTGCATTGAGTGCTCGGTTGGCAATAAGAGTCTTGGCAGCCACCGGGGTCTTATCCACCAACGCACCACCCGCTGAGGCATCTAGCATTTGACGTTCAATGGGGAGGAGTCCTTCGTAGAAGTATTGAATGAGCAGCTCCTCCTTCATTTGGTGCTGTGGACATGAAGCAACAAGAGTTTTAAAACGATCATAATAAGCAGGAAACGATTCACCTTCATTTTGTTCGATGCCACTAATCCGTTTCCTCAAGAGAATGACTCTGGAAGTTGGGAAAAACTTCTCTAAGAACGCTCGTTTCATACTTTCCCAAGATGTAACCGTTCCGGGTGCTAGTTCATACAACCAATCTTTAGCCTTCTCTAAGAGCGAAAAGGGAAAAGCCTTCATCTTCAAGATGCTGCCATCAACGTTAACGGGAGTCATGCTCGAGCAAACAACTTCAAACTCCTTTAGATGCTTGTTAGGATCCTCCATGGACAGCCCATGGTACTTCGGAATGTGATGCAACAAGCTTGATTTCAATTCAAACTCCTCTGTTTTCCCTTCAGCTGCCGTGGGGTATTGGATACATAGGGGCATGGGATTGTCCACACCTGAGGCAGAAAGCTCTTTGATAGTTCGATTCTCCGCTGCCATGGCTAGGACTTCTTCCAAAATCTGTGCCGTGGGCTCTAATTCCTTCTCTACTTCTTGCTCTTCAAGGTCAGGTTCAGGGCTAGGTGGATTAGATGCTTGCTGATTTCTTTGCCTTCTCAAAGTTCTCTCAAAATCGTCGTCAAAGTCTAAGATGTGCTCACGTACTGGTTGAGAACTTCGAGTCATAAACTAGTACCTACAAACAACAAAATAAAACAAGGTCAGAAACTTAAAACAAAAACAAACGAAAAAGAAACAAAAAGAAACAACGGGGGATTAGCAAAGTTGCTAATCCCCGGCAACGGCGCCAAAATTTGATGTGATAAAAGTTAAGCACTCAAATTAAACCCTCTTGTTGTCAATTGTAGTAAGTATGCAAGTAGGGATCGTTCTGGACCGGGGATTAGGAGGGATTGCTAATCGACACAAAAACAAAGTTAAAAACGTTTGGAAAGGTTTACAAGACTCAAAACAAGTTAAAAACACTTTAAACGGCTTAAAAACACTTTATGGACAGGTTTAAAATACTAAGAAAGATTTTGGACGAAAATTAAGATTAGGTTGACTCAAAACTCTTGAAAACACAAAGAAAACAGGTTTTAGACACTTAAAAACAAGTAAGTAAATGGGGGGTTTTGAGTTGGACGAATTTGAAAATAAAACAAAGACTTTGTAAAGTAAACAAGTTTGAAAACGATTTTGAAAACTTTGATGATTGATGGGCTAGCTAGAGGGTCCTTCTCCACACATGACACACTTGTACATAAATCGATCTCCAATTGCTTTTCAATGAACCAAGAACCTCAACACCCCAGATTAACCGTGATGCACTAATTAACCCTCAGATTTTCCTTATGTCATTGAATTGGATGATGCATACGACAACCCAAATTATTCTCCAACGGTTCCCTACATGATGCATAGAAGAGATACAATTAGAGATCATTAAGTTCCATGAAAATCATAAGTGTTGACAAGGCATTCGTAACTATGATGCATGATACGTTTGCCAGGAATCCAATTAACGCGATTGTGACAAGCAACCTTCACTACTTATGAATGTAAGTTCATAACGATTAGGTGAAACTCCCTTACATTCTAGCATCAAATTCCTGCATGAAAACTAAGTATGCATCCTCAATCAACATACAAGAACAAGTTATGAATAAAACAGTTAATTGAATTGCATTCACGATTCATCAAGCCACAATTGGAAGAAATCAATTCATATCTCAAGCATGTTCATGGCTTCGAATTCCCCCCTAGCTAAGTAGGGGTTTAGCCACTCATAGTCACAACAAGATTAGAGAATAATAAAGTAAACATTGAAATTAAGAACGAAGTACACCTAGAATGCTCCAATCTTCAAGCTTGAAACGTCCAAGGTTCCTTCCTCTCCACCTTGCTGCGGCACAAAGAGTCTAAGATGGGTATGGATGTGTTTGGATGAAGGGATGTGAGTCTAGAGAGAGTGAGGGCTGCGGCAAGAAAGGATTTTTGGGCTGAAAGTGTGTGAATGAGTGAATGGTTGTGTGAATGATTGAATTGTTGAGTGAATGATGAATTGTGGTGCGGCAAGAGGTCATATATATAGGGGAGAGGTTAAGGCACGGTTTGGAATGATTTTAGGCAACAAAACTAAACCAAAACCTTAAGGGAAATAGGATTTAAAGTCAAAACCTAAGGGGAGAAGGCAAGGGACTTGCGGCATGTGCAGAAAATCAAAGGGAAGTGGTATGTTTTTGCGGCAAGGATAAATTCAAAGAGGAAAGGTCTTTTGGGACAAGGAAAAGTGTTTCCTTGCAGGTTTGGGTCCAAAATATAAAAGGGAAATAGGAACTTGGTCAGCAAGAAAGGAAAGAGGAGAGGAGAGTTGCGGCAAGGGTCCAAAAGGAACAAGGAAGCACTTCCTTGCACGGCAAGGAAGATATGGCTGGCATGTAGGTGCGGCTTCCTCCTTCAATTTGGTATTTAAAGTATCCCAATAGATCTAGGACTCCTCCTTGTAGTTAAAGCCTTAATAAAATAGGATTGAGAAAGTCAAAGGTCAAAGTAAAGAAACTTTGACTTAGTCAACCCCTCTTCTTCTTGGATTCCTTTTTCTTCTTTGACTTGAATTAATTTTTCCTCTTCTCTTAGCTGATTCCTAGCATGTCTTGGTCTTCAATTTCGTCCATCTACTTTGCTCCAAGCATATGCTATCCAAAACTTGCCCAAAAATGCTCCAAAAGGCTCCAAAATGCACTTTCTTGATACTTTACCCTTTGGGACCTACAAACATACGAAAATAGCTTAAAATACTAAATTAAATATAAATAACTAACATAAATGCACGAGAACAAGCCAACTAATTCGCATAAATATGCTCATATCATACCTCCGTGAGCCAAATCAAGAAGATCTGGATCGACTCATTCGCAAAGCTGAAGACCGTGGCTTTCCGGGCATGATAGGGTCATTAGACTGCATGCATTGGAATTGGAAGAACTGTCCCACCGAATGACAATGAGGCTTTAGCGGAAGGTCGAGAAAGTCAACTATTGTGTTAGAGGCGGTTGCCTCGTATGACACATGGATACAGCATGCTTTCTTTGGAGTCCATAGATCCCAAAATGACATTACAGTTCTTGGGCGTTCACCCCTCTTCAATAACCTGACGGAAGGTAAATCACTTCAACTTTACTACTACATCAACGGCCGTCAGTACTATATGGGGTATTACTTGGCAGACGACATCTACTCAAAGTGGGCGACACTTGTCCAAGCAATTCCAAACCCTGCGAATGACGTCGAAATGTGTTTTACCTTAGACCAAGAGGCATACCAGAAAGATGTTGAGAGAGCTTTTGGTATTCTTCAAGCACGGTGGAAGATCATCAAGGAACCGCTAAGAGGGTGGAGTCGAGAAAATTTGGACTCCATCATGATGTCTTGCATTATATTACACAACATGATTGTGCAGGATGAGCGAGATGAGTATATTGATGGAGAGTCTGATGACGACCAAGATGATCCAAATAGGTCAAGAAGGGCTCGTGCAAAAATATATGATGGGCCTAATTTGCCTTCCAATCTAAGAACTAGTAGTATCTCTTTAAATGAGTACATGAAGTGCTATAGGTGATACGTTCCCGTGCCACAAACAAGTACCTACAACAGGATCTTGTTGCACATCTTTGTGCCAAAAGAAGCATGGAGTAGACATTTAAGTTTTATGTTGTGAAATGTTTTTAAAAATGTTGTTTAAGTTTCTTGTTGTTAAATGTTTTTTTTTTATGTTGTATAATTTTAATGTTGTTTAATGTTATTTAATGTTGTTTAATATTGTTTAATGTTGTTTCATGTTACTTAATGTTATTTAATGTTGTTTAATGGCTTAGGAAGTTATAGGAAAAAAAAATATTTAATTTTATAAAAATAAGAAAAAATTCAAAAAACTGTAAAAAAAAAAAATTAAAAAATAACAGCTAACTGACGTTAGCTAGTTACCGTTGGAACTCAAATTTTGGCCCAGCCCGAGGCCGGCTGGTTTGGGCCGGCCGGTTGGTTCTTTGGTCGAGCCCTCGATTGGAGACGGTTTTCGGGCTATTTTCGGCCCTTTGGACCCTTGGGTTGAAGATGGCCTAACTACTTAGTTAGACTGAGAAATTATTGACATAAATCCTAGAATTTTACAGAAAAATGTCAAACCGGCCTAGAATTGTACTGGCTACTGAAATGGCTTACACTTTTGGGGGATAACTTTGAGTTTTGTTGAAAACCTTGGTTTTGTTTAAAGCTGAAATGATTTCCAGTCAAATTTCACAAACGATATCGTTCCACGACTTACCGAGTACATCAAACAAAGGCTCGAACATGATAAATAATATTTGAAACTGGCTCAATCTGCTTCAATGGAGAACCAAGAACATGATAGATTAATAAGGGAAAGTAAACAAGCACAGATTAACTAATATAAAGTTTGAATAAACAGAATGATCAATCATAAAGTATGTTGAGAGTTGTCCCACATTGGTGAGGGACAAGGTTTGCTATGTGCTTATATGGTCTTGGGCTACTCCCCATATTGCCAATTGGTTTTATGATGGAACCTCAATTTCATCATGGTATCAGAGCAAGATTGTCCACGTGTGTGAAGCCCAACGGCCACACGCGCTCCACGTCACCCAGTTGTTGTCCACGTGTAGGCTTGAAAATCCGCCACACGTGCGGGGGCGTGTTGAGAGTTGTCCCACATTGGTGAGGGACAAGGTTTGCTATGTGCTTATATGGTCTTGGGCTACTCCCCATATTGCCAATTGGTTTTATGGTGAAACCTCAATTTCATAAAGTAGACTAGAAATTTAGGGGAATGCCAAAGAGAGTAGGAGACTCGACGATCATCTTGTTGCTTCTCTTTTTAATTGGAAGAAATCAAGAACTAACTAGATACTACTGCATAAAGAACTATAATATAATGATCTTAAACTAGGTAGTATTCATGTTGCAATATTCAACTTCAACGACTTCATCCATCACTCTTCTCTTGCAATTATTGGAGGTGCGATTTGCAGCTTTCTACGTGGTGGGGAAGAAGATAACATTGAATAAAGGTTTGATGTTGTCAATCAACACAAAGACACACACATCACCAATCGCCAAACTATTCTCTTGCACAAATTTCTTCCAACCACTCAGCAATCTGCATCTTCCAGTCTCATATTGTTCTAGTTTGACACGCCAAGTTCTCCCATCTGAACATCGAAGGAAGACATGATCACAAGTCTTGCTAAGATGTTTCTTGACAAACTTGGATCGCAAGCTCTGGAAAAACAAAGGGGTAATGCAGAAAGTCAATAATTTAGGGAAGACTGCTTACAATTAAATTTTCTCGGTAGGTGTAGATATGTTAACCAAATTTTTGAGGGCTTTATCGCAAGCTTACCAAATAGCCATATTGGAAATATGTGGGCTGCATGGCAACCTTGAGAAAAGGGTATTCAGATGTAAAGGAACTAACCATCTGAAGAGCTTTAGCCTTTGCCCTTGAAGAGGGACCAGCTTTGCCTGTTAAAGAATATAATGAGGATATCTTAAGTTAAAACAGAATGACACAGAAAACACAATAAGGAAAAAAATAGGGAATAAAATTAAAATTTGTAACTTCCGCTTCTGATATCGGTCATTGTGGATCTTTGTTTTTCATTGATATCTTGAGCATCATTTCACAGATTGAGAATTTCTAATTGGTATGTATGGGATATGGAACCACATTGTACAAGTTTGATATTGGTTTTTGCCTTACCACTTGAACTTGTTATATTCTTCTTGTGAGGTCGAGGACACGGCAATGGAGATTTCCCTTTTGTTTCTCTTTGGGAGGGTGAAAATTCGTCTAAGATTTGAACAGAATCATCGCCAGAATCAGCCTCATAATCATCACGAGCATCATCACTAGAATCATGATCAGAATTATTGGAAATGGAACCTTCATCAGCTTCTTTCTCCTCAGGAGTTTGTAGAGGATAGTCAATCTCTGTGCAGCTTCTATCAAATATGCGAACCACGAATTTCGAGTTCCCTTCGTACCCAAAAACCAGCCAGTGAGCAAAATCTAGGGAGTAAAAATGTGAGAAGTCTGGCCAACCTTTCTCAAACCAAACCTCGCCATCATATCTTCTTAGTTCCATCTCCCATTCCGAACCACTTGGAACCTTAAGAACTACTGAATTTGACAGACCATCTCCATATTTCATCACAAACTTCGTCGGAATTTTCTGCACAACACAGAAAGTTTCGACTTTAATTTTAAAGTGTGAAAAATTAGTTGATCTTTTGTGTCTAAGAATTGAATCATGTCGATACTATAAAACCTAACTACTGCAGCAAACATGAGAGAGAGAGAGAGAGGTGCTTACAATTTTGTTGTATTTGGAAGTGTCATTTGCAATGATCTTGAAGAAATGGGGAATGGTAGGGGAATATGTGGTCGGGCAGTCATCAGTTTCCTGGGTTAAACAAGCCATTGTTGAAGAAATTCCGGTATTTCCTTGTTCTAATCCGACGGTGAATTAGGAGAAGGTCGCCAATGAATGAAATTGTTAGATGAAAAATGAAATAAATGTAAAACCAACCAATCCACTCAACCTCAGCAATGATTATTATTTTTTTAATAACTTATGGTCAGTTAGGGTGTGTTGAGTCTATTTGTTTCCCTAAATCTCCAATGCGCTGAAATTAGCTGTGTGCATGGAAATGGCAATTGGATTAAGACCAAGGTTGGAAAAGCCATTACTCCTCAGCAAGAAGGTCAAATGCATGTGTGTAATGTTGAATGTCTTTCTTTGATAAGGGATAATAATTCATAAGAAAATTTTGTATTGAAGTAAAAAGAAGAAATTCATTAAAAATCACAAGCGAGGGAATGAGTTCATCTTCCAGGAAATAATACAAGTATTCTTCCTTAGGAAAAAGAGTATGACATGTGCAGTAGGTTAATCGACTTAGATAAACAATACAAACGTAACACAAAAACAAATAAATGGTATAAGGACTTTACACCAAATATTCAAAAGACATTCTTGTAACATTTGTAACTTGTAAGGGTTCGTTCACAGTTATATAATGATGTATATGCTCACCAAACACCTAATCATTTGCCATGTGTCTTTTCACCATACAACAAAGTTAAGGTGGTGATAAAAAATGCTCCCGTTATATGATTTCATCCTAACAGTGAAAATGATGTAGTTCCAACTTTAGTAATTAAGTTCCATATAACTTGTTTAGTTCACTATAACTTGTTACATTACACCAAGTATGCGCCATAAAATTTGTAACATGAAATTATAGTATAGACGTGGATGCTACAGCCACATTCGCTAGATCAAATGTACTCCACTCAAATTCAAATTTTCCTCCGCCAAGTTTAAATTAGGCTAAGATCGTCATTAAAATACACAAAGCGTCTAACTCATCATGCAATTACAAGAAGGGTGGTATCCACACACTCAATTTTATCTCTCACACACCCTTTTCAATTTTCGATCATCAAATCAATAAATAAAATTAATAAAAATGTGTAAGAGATAAAAAAATGGTGTCTGAATAGCACAAATCTTATGAGAATGGTAATTTACTTCTCCAATTGGTTAATTGATCTGGATAAACAAAATTTCTATTATCTTTGTTTTTTTTTTTCAAATTTTCTATTATCTTTGCTCCTGAAACTTGTGAGTGTTTGTTCAAAAGTTAAATTAAGTTGATAGGATAATCATGCTAAAACACAGGTTAAACTTTAAACACTCTTACACTGTATTCTTCTTCATCTAGGAGGAGTTACACTTATTCTTTGGTTGTATGAATCATTGAACTCCTTTGCGCCAAATCTTTCATTAGCTCCAAGTACCCCATGTCATTTCTTAAGGTTTTTTTTTCCCAAGTCTTTTTAAGTCTTCCTCTACCCTTTTTTTCTGTTCCTCTGTCTCACAACCGCATTTTCTAAACGAAGCATCTATAGGTCTTCGGTTCATATATCAAAACCACTTTAATCGATTTTTTCTCATCTTATATTCAATTGCAACCACTTCTACCTTACGTCGGGTAACCTTGTTCTCAATCATGTTATTTCTCATGTACCAACACATCCAACAAAGCATTCTCTTCTCCGCAACACTCATTTTTGGATGTGTTGATACCTGACTGCTCAATATTCCATGCCATAAAAAATGGCTGGCCTTATTGGTGTTCTATGAAATTTTCCCTTGAACTTTAGTAGCATACAATTTCACAACACACCACATGCACTCTTCCACTTCATCCATCCAACTTTTATTCTATGGTTGAGATCTCCATCTAATACTTCGTTCTTTTGCAATATAGATCCAAGATAATGAAAGCGTTCACTCTTTGATACTTCCTGATCTCCAATCTTCACCCCCTATCTCATTTGAACCCTCATTCCAACTTGCACGACATATATTCTATTTTTGACCTACTTAGGCAAAGACCTTTAGATTCCAACACTTTCCGCCAAAGGTTAAGCAACACATTTACTCCCTCATGCGTTTCATCTATCGTCACTATATCATTTGCAAAAAGTATACACCTAGGGATATCATCTTGAATATGTCTTGTTAACTCATCTTTTAACAATGCAAAAAGGTAAGACTTAAAGCTGAGTCTTGGTGTAACCCTATGGTTATGGAAAAGCTTTTAGTTTGTCCTTCATGATTTTTTACTGATATCCTTGCTCCATCATGCATATGCTACTCGTACTTCTTTCTTCTCTAGAATCCTCTAAATAATTTCTCTTGGGACCCTATCATACGATTTTCCAAATCTATAAAGACCATGTGCAAATCCTTTTGCATATCTCTATATCGTTTCACCGATCTTCGTAAAAGATAGATTCCCTCCAAATTTATAAAAACTATGTGCAAATCCCTTTGCATACAAGAAATACAATCTGAATAAAATAACTTAAGAAAATAAAATAAAACTCGGGATGAACTTTGGCTGAAGTAATCAAAACTTATTGGTCCGTTTCTTGCAAGCCTGAGGTTGTTTTTGCAAATCATCGAAAATCTCAACATAATCATCCGCATTATTATGGGAAATTGGAGTAATCAATAACAGTGCCAGTGGATAAGTAAACAATGAACGACAACTTCAAATACACACAAAGATTGACGAGAATATATATTCCACTGAGCTAAATGTTTCAAACGAAAAAAAAATCTAAAAGCATTTGAACCACAAATAATCATGTATGATATTTCCCATTTGTTTATTTGCCTTGTGCTAGGGTTTGGTACTCAACAAAGAGAAATTAGGATCTCGTCATACTGGATGGAAGAACGTAAAACATCCTCTGCATTATATTGGTGACGGCAAACCTAAACATTGTTATACCTGTAGATCCTTATCAACTTACTTCTTCCATATATACCATATCGCCACAACTCTACTGCTTTCTGTATGAAAGGTCGGCGTCAAACCCGCTACCGACTCATACTCACAAGACTTGGGGCTCATAGTACAAGTGACAAGGGTGAGGTTCTTCAATCTTTTCCCAGGAGTAAAGTAACAGGTGGATTTGGTTCTTTGGAACACGATCATTTCTGGGTATTCTCAAAATGATGAGTACTCTGAAGACGCTCTTCATTGTTTCCGGCAAATGCAATGCGTTGGTCACAGCCCTGATGATTGTAGCTTCGTCTGTGTGATTAGTGCATGCTCCAATTTGTCATCCCTCTGTCGGGGAAAGCAGATTCATGCCTTAGAAATCAAATCTGACATCCCTTCAAATAAAATTTCGGTGAATAACACTCTTGTTGCAATGTACTCCAAGTGCAGAAATCTTCACAATGCAACAAGGTTATTTGATAGAATGCCAAAGCATAACACTGTCTCTTTGAATTCAATGATTGTAGGTTTTGCACAGCATGGGATTGGTAGAGAAACGTTACGGCTATTTGAACAGATGCTTCATATGGATATTGTTCCTACAAGGGTAACCTTTATCTCTCTCATTTCTACTTGTGCTCACACTAGAAAAGTTGAGGAGGGTCAGAAGTATTTCAATATGATGAAGGAGAAGTTCGGGACTGAACCGGAAGCAGAACACTATTCATGCATGATTGATCTTTTAGGTCGAGCAGGCAAACTGAGTGAAAGCTGAGAGACTCATCGAGATGATGCCATTCTGCCCTGGCTCCATTGGCTGGGCTACATTACTCGGCGAATGTCTGCTACATTACTCCCTGGAACCTCTAAATGCTACTCCATACGTAGTGCTGTCGAATGTCTGCTAGAGCAGACAAATGGGACGAGGTAGCAATAATTAGAAAGCATATGCGAGGTAGAGGAGTGAAGAAACCAGGTTGTAGTTGGATCGAGGTGAATAAGAGGGTACATGTTTTTGTGGCTGACGAGATTTACCACTCGATGATCAAACAAATTCACGAATACTTGGAGGAGATGTCGAAGAAGATGAAGTGAGCGAGATATGTGCCTGATTTACGATGGACCTTGGTAAAGGATGATGAGTCTGTGCAAGAAGAGGGGGAGATAAGGTTAGGTCATCACAGCGAAAAGCTAGCGGTTGTATTTGGGTTGCTCTCGATGAAAGAGTGGGAGCCTTTACCTGTGGTGAAGAACCTGAGGATTTGTGGGGACTGCCACAATGCAATCAAATTTATCTCTGCCATTGCTGGGAGAGAAATCACTGTGCCAGATGCCTACAGGTTTCATTGCTTTAAGGATGGACATTGCTCTCGTGCAGATTATTGGTGATAGCGTATGTGAACTTCAGTTTTCTTTCTCCATAAAATGAAGTTGCGGCTTCTGCAAACACGATGTCGCTGATTTTTCATTACAATTACATTCTCATACAGCTATAGAACAGACCTTTTTTCAAGCCATACTAACAAAATTGCTAGTGAAGAAGTGGAGCTGAAAGATTTCGAGAAAGAAAGAAAGCATGGTATGTAAAACAAAATTCCTTGATACAACCGTTTTATATCAAACGGAATACAGATCAGTTAGAGGCCTAATACAAATCACCCTGTATATTCAATCAACTATGTCAATCAATAGTGACTATATCGTTCGCAACAAAAGTCGATGTCCTTAACGTATCATATAAAATATAAAATAAAATAAAAAAATTAACGCAGTAGAGGGCTTGTTTTTATACGACAGCTAAAACAAATTTTACCTGTATCAGCCATGTTGCGCATACCAAAACTTGTGAATAAATGATGCTATCATAGTGTATTAGTGATATGAGTTAAGGTGAAACACTTAGCAGCTTGGCTGGTATGATTCCTTTGATGTGGCCTGCTCGAACTTCTTGCTGGCAGCTTCGTTTTCTTCTAAGCTGGTCTGGACAAAATAACGTATCAGTCATAAGGTCAACCAGCAATACAAACTGATGACTAAACAACCAAAAACGAAGCATAAGTGATCACAAATGCTACATCACTAACATATCTTTTACTTATTTCAAGTTAAAAGCAGGATTAGGGTTTATATAGCACCTTCATTTTACTAACTAATGCACTTGGATAGAATCATGCTTATCATTTTAAACTCAAGCAAACGATAAGCATCAGGAGTAATGACCGTCAACTTTACAGAATGTAGGAAACCCCACATAGGTAAGAGTAGTAATCCAACAGTTACAAAGTAGCATGATGACATCATAAAGGCAGCATATGATCACTTACTGGACGTCCGAATTTGGATAGCTCAGAAACCTTAGCTTTCTGTTGGCCAGGGAAACCTAACCATAAAAGTAAAATAGCAATGAAATTACAAATGATTGTTACCAAAATCAAAAGATTAAAAAAAATAAATTACTTTCTAATGGAATAGAAAAAGGTTAACGAACATAGAGTCATAAACACTTGTATCAGTGTATTTCTGGCTAAACTAAAACGGCTAAACATCTCCAAATTCATGGTATGCCGAGGCATTAATCAAAAGTGAAGTACTAGAGTGCAATGTATTATTGTGAATCTTTTGACAAAGTGCAATTTATCCCATATGAGTCTAATCAGTTCCGGACATAAACTCCTAACAATTTATACGAAGGCTTTATAACGTTAACATTGCACAAGCTATATGAACATTATAGAACAATATACCTGAAAAAATAACAAGGCCATCAGAAGACACCCTTGCCAATTCTGGAAGAGTCCTGTTCAGATACTTCGGAGAGAGGTAATCTAAAGCATCTGAGACAATCACAAGAGAAAAGGACTTCGCTTTATAGGGTAGATGGAACTTTATCTCATATGGTTCTACACCCCATGCTTCAATTTCCTCATCTTTCAACAATGCAGATACAACTGAACAAGTATCGGGGCCAATATGCAAAACTTTGTGCATGCTGCCACTGTACGCTTTCTTTAGGAAAAGTATTGCTCTCTGAACTTCTAGCGTGCATGAGAAGTCTCCTGATTATAGAAGCAAATGACAAAAATGCTATTATTACAAGTATGTGAGAAATACAAAAATCATCAACCCAAACAAGCGCACTTCACACAAATGAAAAAAGTCCAGCATTAGGAATGATAAATTGTACAACATGAACGTAACAATACAAGCAGAAAAAGACCACAAACTCACCTTCAACTCTACTAACTACTTTGGCACCCCCGAGGACACCTGAATTTTCAAGAACAAACATTTCAATCAGCACATTCATGTGTAAGTATCAAAATCTTAAAATAAGAAGCAATTAAATTCCGAGAACCAACGACATCTGAATATAATGATTGCAGAGCTAGCAGATCGAATAAACAAATTCACACCATTAAATGCAAATCGGATTTGCTAATGCATTCAATTTAACACAAGCTTGATCCCTTATAAACATAGCCGATTAGAAGAATGGCTCCCTGAAATTTCAACCAAAAACCCAAAAACACAGTTACAACACGAAACTCATAATCTTTCCCATTCGTCGTCATAATTTAAAAGCGAATTTCTAAACAATGTTGGAGCTACCCATTGAACACTGAACAGAAACTACATTACAATGAATTGGCATACAAGAAATCGAAAAATCGAATCGAAAAAATTTACCACGACTACAAGGCCAATGGGTAACAAAGGCGACGACTTCGATTTAGAGTTGAAGGCTCCGGAAAACGGAAAGCTCCCATTACGGCGCGTGGATCTGAATCTGAGGTAACTCCAAAATTCGATCCAATTTCTCCGTTATTTGCAAAATTCGACTTTCTGTTTGTTTGGTGGGAAAATTTGAGAAGATCCAAATCGAATTTTGGAGTTACCTCAGATTCAGATCGACGAACAGGAGCAGCACAATAGGGATTTGATCAGTAGCAATGGCTTTGGTTCTTAGATCTGTGGATTTTTTTTCAGAAAACAAAATCGTTTTGCTTTTAGCAGTAGAGAGAGAGAGAGTTGAGGAAGTGAGTGGGAATGCATGTTTATATTTGTACGAGTGAATAGCACGCGGCATTGGCATTGTGTGTCGGCGAGATCTTGTTTTTGTTCCTGCAAATAATTAAAGGATACTTTGGACATTCTGTTCTAAAAAGATAGAGGTTAAATTTTTCAAACTACGTGTCACCAATAAGAAACAAGCACGTTAATCGACATTTAATTGATAATCCAATCATCTACAGTCACATCATTTAGTTTGCAAATTTGGTTTAAAAAATTTAGTCTTCTTAGCATTACTCAAAAAGATAACAAAAAGGCTTTCCCTATTCAAGCGATATTTTAATTCAATTTAGATTATAAAATGAAGAATCTGAACTTAGCTCAATTTTCGTCAAAGGTGAATTTGAACCATATTATTGCTAGTTCACTGTGAGGTTTAGCCAACTCTCTCACTTCTATAATGTAGATAATATTGTTCGTTAAAAATAAATAAAGTGTGTTGAAGGGAGCACAATGTTTTCCATATAAGATATTCAACTCTCTATGGAACTTGTTCTTTAATGTAACCGATAACAAATTAAACTTAGTAAATAGAGAATAACCAGAAACATGCAAGATATATATTAGGGTAAATTACACAAAACTACCTCAACTATTGGGGTCACGACAGTTTCATACCTGATCTTTTAAAATTGACAACGTCATACCGCATCTTACGAATTTGTGACAATGTCATACCTTCCTCAATTTTTCTGTTAAGTGCTGACGTGGCTAGAGATGGGACCACTCACTAATTCAGCTGGATTAAAAAATAATTAAATATTAAAAAATTAAGAATAAAATTACAAAAAAAAAAAATTTCCCTTCTTCTTCTTCTTCTTCTGGGCCAAAACTGGATTTATCACTTTTTTTTTTTTCTTCTTCTTCTTCTTTCTTCTTCTTGGGCTGAAACTGGGTTTGAATTTTTTTTTTTTTTTTTCTTTTCTCCTTCTTCTTCTTCTTCCGCATGAGGGGGGTTTAATTTTTTCTTCTTCTTCCTTCTTCTTCTTCTTCTTCTTAGGCCGAAACTGGGTTTGATTTTTTTTTTTTTTTCCTTTTCTCCTTTTCTTCTTCCTTCTTCCTTCTTCTGGGTTTTTTTTTTCTGGGTTGCAGTTTCTTTTTTTTTTTTTTTTTCCTCTTCTTCTTCGGTTCTTCCTCCTTCTCCCCCGCGGGGGGGTTGGGGGATTGGGATTTCAAAATATATTTTTTATTTTTTTTTGTTAAAGATTAGCAGGAAGAAAATGAAGATGGGGGAGAGAGAGTGGGGCGGGAGGGGGGGGGGGGGGGGCGGGCGCGGGTGGGGTTGGGGGATTGAGATTTCAAAATTTTATTTTATTTATTTATTTATTTATGTTAAAGATTAGCAGGAAGAAGATGAAGATGGGGGGAGAGAGAGTGGGGCGGGGGGGGGGGATGACAAAGGTTTTTTTTTTTTTTTTTAACTTTTATTTATTATTTTAATATTTAAAAAATATTAAATTTTTTTTTTTAGTTTTTAATAATTATTTAATAGAAAGTGGGGTCCGAATCAAGCCACATCAGCACTTAACAGAAAAATTGACGGAGGTATGACATTGTCACAAATTCGTAAAATGCAGTATGACATTGTCAATTTTAAAAAAATGAGGTATGAAACTGTCGTGACCCTAATAGTTGAGGTAGTTTTTTGTAACTTACCCTATATATTATGGTTCGGCAAAACTTTTGCCTATGTCCAGTTCTCATTTATGCTTCTTTGAATTAATAATAGAGCATATGGTGCTTTTGTAAACCCTATAACTAATCCCTCTGACTCGGTTGTCTCTCTTTTCTTCTCTCTTTTTTCTACACCCCTACCCTATTTTATAAGTAGTGTGTAGTTTACATGCCTTTTGCATATTAAGTTTCCTACTCCATGAGAGTACACGTACATTCCTATTTTGTTTCTATTTTTAGGGTTCCTAATCTAATTGTACAAGAAAACTTAATTCTTTCCTAATCCTTGCAAGACAAGAATATGTGCACCTTTAGTATTCCAAATACAATTCAAAACAAAATAAGACACTAACATTGACAAGCCAATTCTTATCAATCTCCACCTTGGTGAGTCAAACAAAGTCTTGATTGTTGCACTCCAAAGTATCTTTGAACCTTTATGAAGTGGCTCTGGAAATCTTCAAGAACATTCACCTTGACAGACTTTTTCTTGCCTCATTGCACCTCAAGTGAAGAAGTGCTCCATCCCTTACTCAATCAACCAAATTGATTAAGTTCAAGCAATGCTTGAATTTTTTTACTAGCACCATCTTAGTAAGAAATATGCGGCATTATCATCCGTGTAAACCTTTTCAACCAAATCTCCTTGGCCATCCTATTTGATCTTCCATGAAAAATTAGATTCTTTGCCAAGTGAATGGCACTTTAACTATCACATTTTAACTTCACGAAATCCTGAGTGATTCCCATTTGGCTTACCAAGCCATTAAGCCAAATTGCCTCATTTCTAACTTCAGCCAGAGCAATATACTTTGCTTCTGTGGTCGACAAAGTTGTAATTGGTTGTATAGTGCCCTCCAACTAATCGGTCCACCTGTGCAAAATATAACTTGAGGTAGACCTTTTCTTGTCCAAATCCCCTGCATAGTCGGCATCAAAGTACCCTAACACCCATTAATTTTCTTTCTGCTTTTCAAACAAGATCCCTTGTTGCCAAGACTTTCAAGTGACATAGAATCTACTTGATTGCATCCCAATGTTGCCTTCTTGGATTTACCATGTACTTGGAAACGACACTGATTGCTTGACTTAGGTAAGGTTATGTGCACACCGTTAGATACATTAGGTTGCTCACAATATTAGCATATGGCACTCCTTCATCACTTGTTTCTCTTTCTTAGACTTAAGACATCATTGGTCACTAAATCTGAAGTGAGCTTCCAAATGAGTCGAAACTACATATACTTCTAGCATGTTGAACTTATCAAGCACCTTCTGGATATACTTGGCTTGTGATTTTCTACCACTGATCCTGCCTACCTCTTTGAATTTTCATGCCAATGATCTTTTGTTCATATAATCCTTCCTTTTTCCTAAACACCCACTTGGATCCAAATAGCTTATGTCTTTGGGCTAAGGAACCAACTCCCAAACAAAGTTCTTGTAAAATGACTCCATTTCTTCTATGATGCACTTATCCAACTATCTCGCTCATCACAAAAATTGACATAGTAGTGCGGGTGGTGGCAACGACAGCGGTGAGTGGTGGTGGGGGAGAGGGGGAGGGGGGAGGGGGGAGGGGGGAGGGGGGAGGGTATGGTGGCGTGTAGTGGTTGGGGTGCGGAGGTTACAATGGTAGTAGAGGCAGTGGCAACGACAGGGGTGGTTGTGGTGGCACTAGTGATGGTTGTGGTGGCAATGGCGATGGTTGGCGATGGTGAGGACAAAAATGGTGGTGGTAATGGCAGTTGTGGTTGTGGTTGTGATGACAACAATGATGATGACGGTAATGATCGTGTTAATGTAAGGTTAGTGGTTGTAGTGATAGGTGGTGACCGTCAACTTGTACTCCAAGAGAAAAAATCTATGTAGAAGGATAAATAATGTAAGTATAAAAATTAAAAATATTGATTAAAGGTTCAACTCGCTTTATATAAAATCAGTTTTTCAAAGCACCCTTCAAACTTCTTTTAAAAGCTGTTGTCTAGAAGCTATTATTTTAAAATAATACCAAATGGCCCCTAGAATCTTCTCATTTTCTTCTCCCATCAAAGGCAATATTTGCTTTGCTTCATGTGAAATATGAGAAATTCCTCTATAGTTGTCTACTACCCATGTAAATGGGCGGTTAGCTATATATAGCCTCTTTCTTTGCTCGAAGATAGCGTAAATGAACGAAAGAGTATCTTCACATTTATCATTGTTCAACTGCTATGGCATCCTCCTCTGTGCGAGGGGGGCTCCATTTCCTATCAAATGTACCCATTTCCATAACATTTTCCTTTAGAAGCTTCTGCAGCTTCTCATCTATGAGCTCCAATAACTCTTGCAACCCAACTCCCATTAAGGCAGATGTTCTAACATGCGGACTGGACTGAATTGGTGATTTCCATTGCTTTTCTGTTCCCAAGTCCTTAGGATATTTGCTTTGTTGGTCATTCGTAGTTTTCAAGGTTGTACAAGACCCATTTTCCCCCTAAGGATCTTCGACATCTAATGATGACAACCAACCATCAGAGTAATCACCTTCTTGGTCATCCATAGCTTCAAGATTCTCTTATGATAGATCATTTTCTGCTCCTGAGAGCTCACATTCCATACCTTTTTCTCTTGAGAAATTGCTAGCATCCCCATCTTAACTGCCAATAAGACATTCATCCAAATCTACAATGTTCTCCTTATATTCAATTTGAGGAATTCCAAAGGATACAGATAACTGCATTAGTGTTCTTTTCAACTTTTAGTTCCATTTTGGTAAGTTTACAAATGGAGAAACTAACAATATCTTATTCCAAACTTCTATCATGTTTCCAAGCTTTTCCTTGGATACGCCAATTTGCTCAAGAATTTGTAATACAGTCGATCGATGCTCATCAAGATTAGGAGCCGTACAATCCAACACATGTTGCAAGGATACATAAACATTTATTAGATGTAACATGTTGTGAACCACTCTGCGTATTAGTTAGATCAAACCAGAAATATTAATCTTTCTGCTAATGTGTTTTATCTCTCTGTCATATCATCAGATGATGTAGGATACCAAACGGAAGCTCAGAGACATATCAATAGCAGGACATTGATCGCACTATATTAATTTGTATCATAAAATGGACAAGTAATTAGTCATACCACAAGCAGGTCAGCTTCCACAACTTCTTCTAAACTTGCATGAAATGCTTCCACTAGCTACAAAAGTAGTTTCTATGAGCAATGAGCAGGCTTAATGATAAGACACTAAATGAGTAAAGTAGTTTGGACATGCTTTCTATATACCTGCACTGGCAAATCTAATATAAATCTGACCATGTCACTCATGAGCACTTTCTTCCAAAAGATTAGATACTCAGAATAAGAGCAAAAGAAGTTCTAGAAATCATCGAAGAAACAACTCATTATAAGAATTCCAAAATACAAAGAACTAGAAATATAGTTATCATTGAGGGTCATATACCCTGAAGGAAGAAGAACACTTCTTAATTTAGGATCAACTATAGCAAACAATCTGCAAACACACCACATCTTCGTCAAGATATTAAAAACCAACATCAAGGCTTAAAATACATGTGGTTTATACATGAAATAACATGTTGTGTGAATGGAATATATTACCGAGAATCACTATACAGATCACTATTTGAAATGGCACTAACTAATGTAGATTTCCCCTATCACAATAAGTGAGAATCAAATGTTTGGATAATTTGTGCAAACTCAAAGCAAAACAATTGATTAGACCACATACAGCATTTGTATACCCAACCACAACAACAGTAGGTAAACCTTGACCATAAGATCCTCCATGATTTTGGCGACCAGCACGTTGCACAGCTCGAGCATGACGAACATCTTGAATTTGTGATAACAAACTATTCCTCTTGTTGGGTTTTTTTCCAGCCTATGATAAGTTGTCCTAAGTCTATAAGGAGTTATAGTCTTAGAGGATTAAATTGGTTTCCTAATTGGATTTGTTTTCCCAATTGGAGTTGTTTTCCCAACTGGAGTTAGTTTCTCAATTGGAGTAGGATTTATAACTAGATTCCAATTAGGATTAATAATCCTTATTGAAGAAGACCTTTATTATGTCTATATAAAGGGCTATTGTACTAGGTTTAAGTTAAGGGCAAATTGTGTGCGAGAGAAAAGAAAAGAGAGTGTGTATTTCTTGTTCTTGTTCTTTCAGGTTTTTTCGTCAAGTCCTAGTTTTAGAGATTTGGCAAGATTATTGGTTGTACTCATTATTGATATAGTGAAAGATTGTTGTTGCTCTCTTGTGGACGTAGGCACATATTGCCGAACCACGTAAATTCTTGGTGTTATTTATCTTGGTTATTTGTTTTTCTATTTCCAGAGTTTGTTCTTGTTTTCCCATTCTTAAACGCGATATTCTCAAAAAGTGGTATCAGACCCAGGTTGGCTGATATCCATTTAGAATGGAGGGTGCAATTATGATGAAACGCACCCGCTCCAACTGGGTTATGTGGAAATCAAGAATGGAGGACATGATTTATTGTAAAGATCTCTATGAGCCAATTAAAGGTATTAATAGCAAGCCAACACATATGTCAGATGCCAATTGGACCAAGATGAATCGTAAAACTATTGGTACGATTAGACAATGGGTGGATGAGAGCATCTATCACCATGTGTCTAAAGAAACTGATGCGCAAGCTCTTTGGAAGAAGTTAGAATCCCTCTTTGAGAAGAAGACGGCTGCCAAGAAAGCATTCCTTATCAAAGAGCTTGTCAAATGAAGTATGCGGAAGATGTTAGTGTAACCGAGCACTTGAACAACTTTCAAAATGTGATCAATCAGGTAGCCACTCTGGGTTTGAATATTGAAGAAGAGCTGCTAGCACTTTTATTGCTAGGATCTTTGCCAGATAGTTGGGAAACCTTTGTCGTAACTGTAAGCAATTTGGCTTCTAATGGCGTACTGTTTATGGATGTTGTTAAGGATAGCATGTTTAATGAAGACACAAGGAGAAGCATTGTCGTAAATGGAAAAGGGAACAAAAGGATGGGAACAATATTGCAGGTATTGTGACTTACGATGAAGAGCTTCTTTAATGCAGATGATTGATGGTTTTCTGGCAAAGAAGTCTATAATTGCTTTTGCCAATGACGATGGGTATTGCGATCAGGGGGAGCCTGGCCAAGAGAAGTCTAACGAAGAGGATCTTTGTTAATGAGCAGTTTGATCAATGGGAGTTTGGTCAAGAGGAGCAATCCAATTATGGTATACCTTCATCATGGTCTGGAGGGGGAGATTGTAGGGTTTTTTTTTCCAGCCCATGATAAGTTGTCCTAAGTCTATAAGGAGTTATAGTCTTAGGGTGTGTTTGTTACACCTTCTTAGAAGGGATTGGCTTGGACTAGCTTAACCAAGATTATAATTCTATGTTTGGTAAGGTTCTAGACTAGAATAAGTGGGACTCGCCTCGACTACGAGGCACTCCACCCTTCGCTAAACCTCGTTAGCTAGTCCCCTACTTTCCCTTGGTATTAAGGGGGACTACGGAAACGAGGCGGACATCTAATTCTAGTTCACGGGCTCGGCTTATTTTTCTGCAGCGTTGTCATCATAGCTAGGCCATCGGTGGTGCTTGGAATTGGGAAGTTGGCTTTTTGAAAATTGGAGGAGTTCTCGAGAGGGTTGGGTCTTGGAATCAAGAGGGCTGAGATTTTTTTTATTTGATTTGGGGATTTTGAAAATCGGAGGGTTGAGACCTCCAAACCACGAACTCACCCCATCTTCCAGATATGCTCACAGATTTCAAGTGCAAAGGAGAGGGATGGAAGATTTGGATGTTGATTGTGAAAAGCTTCTAGTATGCAAACCAGATCTTTATTGTATAAAGGCTCTACATTTTGACAGCGAGGTAAATTGGATTCCAATACCCCAACACAAATTCTCTTAATCGATTAAGAAAACTAAGAGATTGATGCAGGATTTGACAGAGAGAAAATGATAGGGAAGATAAACGATGAAGGGTATAGGAAGGAAAGGAAAGAAAATGTTCTTGGTCCCATTCATCTCAAGACTTCACCCCTTTTATTATTAATTTTTGTTTAATTTTCAAGTGAATTAAAAATGGCCAAAAAATTATAGTATGTGACTTAATCCGACACTGCACCAAACGCTTCACTAAATTAGTCTAGCTTAGTCTAGTCCAAGCCAGCTCAGCTTAGTCCCTGAAGCTAATCCAATCCGAGATAGTCTGGTGCAACAAACGCACCCTTAGAGGATTAAATTGGTTTCCCAATTGGATTTGTTTTCCCAATTGGAGTTGTTTTCCCAATTGAAGTTAGTTTCTCAATTGGAGTAGGATTTATAACTAGATTCCAATTAGGATTAATAATCCTTATTGAAGAAGACCTATATTATGTCTATATAAAGGGCTATTGTACTAGGTTTAAGTTAAGGGCAAAGTGTGTGCGAGAGAAAAGAAAAGAGATTGTGTATTTCTTGTTCTTGTTCTTTCAGGTTTTTTCGTCAAGTTCTAGTTCTAGAGATTTGGCAAGATTATTGGTTGTACTCATTATTGATATAGTGAAAGATTGTTGTTGCTGTCCTGTGGACGTAGGCACATATTGCCGAACCACGTAAATTCTTGGTGTTATTTATCTTGGTTATTTGTTTTTCTATTTCCAGAGTTTGTTCTTGTTTTTCCCATTCTTAAACGCGATATTCTCAAAAAGTGGTATCAGAGCCAGGTTTGGCTGATATCCATTTAGAATGGAGGGTGCAATTATGATGAAACTCACCCGCTCCAACTGGGTTACATGGAAATCAAGAATGGAGGAAATGCTTTATTGTAAAGATCTTCATGAGCCAATTAAAGGTATTAATAGCAAGCCAACAAATATGTCAGATGCCAATTGGACCAAGATGAATCGTAAAACTATTGGTACAATTAGACAATGGGTGGATGAGAGCATCTATCACCATGTGTCTAAAGAAACTGATGCGCAAGCTCTTTGGAAGAAGTTAGAATCCCTCTTTGAGAAGAAGACGGCTGCCAAGAAAGCATTCCTTATCAAAGAGCTTGTCAACATGAAGTATGCGGAAGATGTTAGTGTAACCGAGCACTTGAACAACTTTCAAAACGTGATCAATCAGGTAGCCACTCTGGGTTTGAATATTGAAGAAGAGCTGTTAGCACTTTTATTGCTAGGATTCTTGCCACATAGTTGGGAAACCTTTGTCGTAACTGTAAGCAATTCGGCTTTTAATGGCGTATTGTTTATGGATGTTGTTAAGGATAACATGTTTAATGAAGACACAAGGAGAAAAGCTTCAGGTACAGGAGCTGGTCAACTCTTTGTCACAGAGAAAAGAGGCAAAAATTCTGGTGAGACGAAATTCAATGGCGACTGCCACTATTGTGGGAAAAAGGGGTCACATGAAGAAGCATATTCGTAAATGGAAAAGGGCAAAAGGATGGGAACAATATTGCAGGTATTGTGACTTACGATGAAGAGCTTCTTTAATGCAAATGATTGATGGTTTTCTGGCAAAGAAGTCTATAATTGCCTTTGCCAATGACGATGGGTATTGCGATCAGGGGGAGCTTGGTCAAGAGAAGTCTAACGAAGAGGATCTTGGTTAATGAGTAGTTTGATCAATGGGAGTTTGGTCAAGAGGAGCAATCCAATTATGGTATACCTTCATCATGGTCTGGAGGGGGAGATTGTTGGGTTTTTTCCAGCCCATGATAAGTTGTCCTAAGTCTATAAGGAGTTATAGTTTTAGGGTGTGTTTGTTACACTTCTTAGAAGGGATTGGCTTGGACTAGCTTAACCAGATTATAATCCTATGTTTGGTAAGGTTCTAGACTAGAATAAGTGGGACTCGCCTCGACTACGAGGCACTCCGCCCTTCGCTAAACCTCGTTAGCTAGTCCCCTGCTTTCGCTTGGTATTAAGGGGGACTACGGAAACGAGGCGGACATCAATTCCAGTTCACGGGCTCGGGTTATTTTTCTGCAGCGTTGTCATCGTAGCTAGGCCGTCGGTGGTGCTTGAAATTGGGAAGTTGGCTTTTTGAAAATTGGAGGAGTTCTCGAGAGGGTTGGGTCTTGGAATCAAGAGGGCTGAGATTTTTTTTATTTGATTTGGGGATTTTGGAAATCGGAGGGTTGAGACCTCCAAACCACGAACTCACCCCATCTTCCAGATATGCTCACAGATTTCAAGTGCAAAGGAGAGGGATGGAAGATTTGGATGTTGATTGTGAAAAGCTTCTAGTATGCAAACCAGATCTTTATTGTATAAAGGCTCTGCATTTTGACAGCGAGGTAAATTGGATTCCAATACCCTAACACGAATTCTCTTAATCGATTAAGAAAACTAAGAGATTGATGCAGGATTTGACAGAGAGAAAATGATGGGGAAGATAAACGATGAAGGGTATAGGAAGGAAAGGAAAGAAAATGTTCTTGGTTCCATTCATCTCAAGACTTCACCCCTTTTATTATTAATTTTTGTTTAATTTTCAAGTGAATTAAAAATGGCCAAAAAATTATAGTATGTTACTTAATCCGACACTGCACCAAACGCTTCACTAAATTAGTCTAGCTTAGTCTAGTCCAAGCCAGCTCAGCTTAGTTCTTGAAGCTAATCCAATCCGAGATAGTCCGGTGCAACAAACGCACCCTTAGAGGATTAAATTGGTTTCCCAATTGGATTTGTTTTCCCAATTGGAGTTGTTTTCCCAATTGGAGTTAGTTTCTCAATTGGAGTAGGATTTATAACTAGATTCCAATTAGGATTAATAATCCTTATTGAAGAAGACCTTTATTATGTCTATATAAAGGGCTATTGTACTAGGTTTAAGTTAAGGGCAAAGTGTGTGCGAGAGAAAAGAAAAGAGAGTGTGTATTTCTTGTTCTTGTTCTTTCAGTTTTTTTCGTCAAGTCCTAGTTCTAGAGATTTGGGAAGATTATTGGTTGTACTCATTATTGATATAGTGAAAGATTGTTGTTGCTGTCCTGTGGACGTAGGCACATATTGATGAACCACGTAAATTCTTGGTGTTATTTATCTTGGTTATTTGTTTTTCGATTTCCAGAGTTTGTTCTTGTTTTTCCCATTCTTAAACGCGATATTCTCAACACCTCCTTTATGAAATTATGAGATTATAGTCCTGATTAAGTGGAAGCACATATACAATAATACTATAATAGTCATCTAGGCTCCATTCCTAGCTCAATAGCTCTATTTTTTTTTTATATATATAAGAAAAGACGAGTATCCATAAAACCTTGTGCTTTAATCTAGAAAAGAAAAGAGGTAATAAAATGAAACAAGCAAAAAAGAAACAAAGGAACAAGTAAAATGAAGAAAATTGTATTAGTTGGAATCTAGTGGTTGATATAGGCATAAAACTGTTTGGAAATGAATTGGTTGAAATAACATCACACAATATTTTAGTAAGAGTAACATGTCAAACCGATGCAGTTAAGAAAAAATAGTGCTTTTTCTTCATACGCTCAATGAAATAGCCATTTTCCGTGGAAGTCCCATAAAACTAGAGCATCCAGAAATAAAGATTAATAGAAGATATTAGAGTCGAGGAATGAACCTTCGTCGTTGGAGCTGAAGTTCAGTTTCTCCTGCACCACTAAAGAAGCCACATCCCCCACTTCCTCTCCTGCAATCAAGATCCATCTAATAAAAATCTTCTCTAAGTACGGATGTACTGAACAACTAAGTAAATTCTCTGATCTACTTCAATTTTTCAAACTTAGACAATACATTACCCTCGGGCACTAACAACTTCAGCTTCTCCATCCATTCCAAAAGTAGAGCGTCCAGCTTTGCCACGCAATCGCACAAGTCTTGTTTTCTTATACATTAGTGCTGCCAACTCAGCCTGTAAAATTTAAAAAAAGCACCACAGAAAGATCCTTCATACTAACTCCTTAACTAAGATAGCACTAATACCTGTAGCTTTCCCTCCTTTGTGCAGGCATGAGAATTGAATATCTCTATTATAAGACCCACGCGGTCCAACACCGCCTTTCCCAAAATTTTCTGCCATTCAAAACAGCAATAATAAAATCAATACCATTTTTTAATTTTCTTCATACTTTGGTGTGGGACAATATAAGATCCAATTTTTCTTGGGCACCAAGAAAAACTGAATATGCAGAATTTACTTGCCTCCAGATTCCTCTGCTGAATCCCATACAGAATTGTATTTATAAATACAGCATCTACTTCACCCTGATAAGATTACACAAACTTTGAAATGCATATTAACATTCTATTCGAGCGATAGTCTATTACTAAATTAATCTCAACTACGAGAGCGATAAATAATCTTCCCCAGCATTCGACTCGTACAATGTGATCAAAACTAATCAGAAAAACAAAATAAAACAAAACGAAAAGAAAAAGAAAGCATCTTTCCTTTTGCTCCACAACATTCAGATGGCATTTAACAACATCCAAAGTCCATTTCCCAAAATATGTATCTGCAAAATTCATAATTTGGTCAAATGGGGTTAAAATTTGAGTAAATTGTAGCAATGGTCCTTCAACTTTAATCAAATTGGAGCCATAGTCTTTCAACTAAAAGTTCATTACCATTGGTCCCTCAACTCATCAAAATGTGTAACCATGGTCATTTTCATCAACTTCGTCAAAATGAGTTATGTTGGAAAGATCATTGCTACAAGTGGGGTCCCTCAACTCATCAAAACATGTAGCTATGGTCCTTTTCATCAACTTCGTCAGAATTTTGTCAAAGCGAGCTATGTTGGAAGGACCACTGCTACAATTGGGTTAAAGTTGAGGAATCATTGCTCGAATTTGGTTAAAGTTGAGGGACCATTTCTCCAGTTGGATTAAAGTTGAGGAACCAATGGTAATGAATTGTTAGTTGAGGGACCATAGATGTACGTTTTGATGAGTTGAGGGACCAATGGTAATGGAATTTTAGTTGAGGGATCATTGCTCCAATAAAGTTAAAGTTAAGGGACTATTGCTACAATTTACTCTTAAAATTTACTTCAAAACATTTATAAAAAAAAACACAAAAATAAAAATAAAATTAAGGACAGACCTGCGCGGGTTTGGCGTCTAACAATAGGACGTGTGGAGGAATTTCCTTATCAAAAAAATGGATATTGAAAAACCCATCTCGCTGTTCTTCAAGAGAATTGGCGAGGCAGAGAGCTTCGTTAAGCTTGGCCTGCAAGAAGGTATCGGGGCAAAGGCGGGGCTGGACGACGAAGAGCTTCGGGGGACTGTTCACTACAACAAAAATGAGCTTTGGGTACAAAACAAAGGGCACAATTGAGAAGTTTGTGTCTGTTTGACCACCAAAAAGCTTAAACAGTTACCATTCCATAGAGGGCACCTTCTATGGTGCCCAATGTTAAAAAAAGAAGACACAAAACAGTAATGGGCACATAAACCGTGCCCAATAGGGACATATGAGAACTTTTTTTTACTGGAGATGGGCACAAAAAACATTTTTTGTCTATAAAAATAATTTGTCTGAAGCATTGTATGTGTTTTTTTTCCTTTGTCTTTACCTCATCTAGCACACCAATAATTAAAATTTATAAAATTGTGGTAAATAATGGTATGGAGCTGTTTATTACTGTGCAATATTTTAGCCTCAAAATAAGTTAGCAATAATGTTGTTCAAATTCGTTTTTCGCGAGAGCCGAACCTCAGATCTCTCTCACTTACAAGTAAAGAAGAATACCACTACACCGTAATACTAAGTGGTGTGTTTTAGATTTACAATGAATGATTTCCAGCTGCAATGACTGTATGTTAGATTCGTATATTTTTTAACAGCTTTTTAGATTGTTATCTTCTTGCAGGTTAGTTTTTTTAAACTTGTGATATGGTTTTTGGTTTTATAGTAAGTGTTATTTTTTTACTGTATTAAAAGTCCTTCATGCAGTGACACATAACCAACAATTGTGCCATTAGGGTCCGTGCAAAAGTTAGTGGACAAATGAGTTAATAATTATAAATTTCTTTTTATGACACAAATGTTAGAAATTGTGTCCATTAAATATTACTAAATAATGAATCAACCTACTTCCCTTTCGGTCTTCGGATAGACAATATATTTTAACATTTATAAAATCATTTTTATGACATTGATATTAGAAATTGTGTCCAGTAAATATTAATAAACAATATGTTGGCACAATTATGATTTGTGCCTATATTCTAATATAAAACCTCCACACTCCTTTAATAATTTGTGTATGGAAAATAGAAGGTTGCTTCGTACACTTGTGTTTCTTTAAATTTGATCAAGTTCTACATCATTAAGAGGCGATGTTGCGGAGTTAGAATTGGAGATGTTTGTTAGATTTCTATTTTTTTGAACTGCTTTTTAGATTGTTAGCTTCCTGCAGGTTTGTTTTGGATACTTGATGATATGTTTTTGGCTTTATCGTAAGTGTTTAGAATTGGATATATTTGTTAGATTCTTATTTTTTTTTTTGTACTGCTTTTCAGATTGTTATCTTACAGCAGTTTTGTTTTGGATACTTGTTGATATGTTTATGGCTTTATCGTAAGTGTTTAGTCCATCATGCAGCGACACAAAACCAACAATTGTGCCCTTTGGGTTATCATCCAAAAGTTAGTGGGTCGTCAGACAAATCAGTTAATAATTATAAATTCCTTTTTATGACACAAATGTTAGAAATTGTGTCCAATAAATATTAATAAATAATAGCCAAAGAATATGTTGACACAATTATGGATTTGTGCCTGTATTATAGTATAAAACTTCCGCACTCCTTCACTAAGTTGTCTATGAAAAATAGAAGGCTACTTCATATATACACTTGCGTTTTTATTGAATTTGATCAAGTTGTACGTCATTGAGAATGGGGGACAGGCGACGTCGCGGAGTTAGAATTGGAACTGAATCTCCAACATCACATTCGTCTATAGCTTCAAACATTACAACAGCAAATTCCACAACGAATCATCCAGCTCAACGTCCACGACAACCTGCTAATGTCGAGCGCATACCTCGTTCTATTGATAATCAATACATTCTCACTACTGTTGCTGATGGTCGTCTTGGCTACGCATTACCCTCCAGTAATGGATGCGTACGTGCACCTCAAGGACGTGTGTTGCCACCATGGGCATACCCAGGTAAGACAGAACAACACCCTATCAATTTGGTTTTTGCAGAAACAACAACTGAAGAGTCTACTAGTTCTGTCGTTATTATTGAAGAACCACACACTTATCAAGCACAAAGTCGTCCTTCAAGCCTGTCTCTCCCACATATGAACTCACGAAATATGCAGAATGTTACCGTTGAGATTTTAAGCAGTGACGACGAGGACAAATGATCTATTTTGTATTATGTTATATTTCACTGGTGTGTGAAAATATAATTATCTTATGCGATGCTGGACTCCTCTTCGGTCCTTTTATCAACTTATGTCGTATTCTAATATAATAATGTTTTCTTTCTAATTAGCCCTTGTAGATTTATGCAGCATTATATATTTTTTTGGGTTATAATTATGTTTCCCGTTTCGTTCATACCGCAAAATTCAGTTAATTCACAGCGTGGCAGCGCAAACCTTATGACACATTACCAATAAACTAAAAGAAAAAAGAAAAGAAAAATGAAATCAAAAACGAAAATAAAAAAGGGATGGTCAACTGATGGATAGTCTAGTTTTGGTCCAAGTCATAACTTAGTAGGGGCAAAGAAAAGAGAGTTACTTCATAAAGCAAACAATTATCAGCGGGGGGTAAACTGATGGATAGTCTACTTTAGTCCGTGCAGCTTTTAGCTTGGCTTCTAGTCGCTGGCCAAGGTCTTCCTCTTCAGATGAAGCTCAGGATGGACTCCTCGGTTTCGCCCGTGCCTTGCTTGACAACTTTCATAGTGTTCCTGTACCCAAACCCATTAACGAAATTCAAAAAGTGAGATTTAAACTATAAACTAGATACAAACTATAAACTATAAACTATAAGCTAGATACAAAAATGTGAGGCAGAAATTTTGGGTGCAAGTAGAGACGTAGAATAACCATTTTATTAGTATTTAATTAGAAAAACGCTCAAATGCGCTTGGTGAAATTGGATGAATTGCAGCAACCAGCTAAATGTGAGGTAGAAAAATGCGTGTTGAAAAGGAACGTCAAAAGCTTGGTTCAAAAGTGGAATCACTTTTTCAGTAGGCAGAGGCAAATAGAATGCTTATGCTCAAAGCTTATAGACAAAGAAGGGCTACTCTAAAGGAGAGGACATCGCAGACCTTATTGCGGAAGATGGCTTGGGAGAAGAAGTACAAGGAACGAGTATGTGCTCCAATTACCCGAAAACGTGCAGCTGCTAAAAAAAAAAAATTGGCGCTTTTAGAAGCAATGCAGGTAGTGAATTTACAAACAAAACAAAAAAATTGTACATATGCAATTAATCTGTAATATAAGTAGAGTATGAAAGTCCTTCTAGAGATCATAACCATCAACCCTAATATGTGTATGAAGAATCTATCGCTTGAGCGGCATAATACAGTAATACCACCTTCGCTTGAGCGGCAGAATACAGTAATACCTTCGCTTGAGCGGCAAACCATAGTTATACCATCTTCGCTTGAGCGGCAGAATGCAGTAATATCACCGCTTGAGCGGAATAACACATTTATATTACCTTCGCTTGAGCGGCAACAATACAACTTTCTTCTCTCTTGTGTGATCGAAAATATTACCAAACTCTGAATGGGACGAGTTTATGTCTAAATCTAAAATGGTAAACATGTTGTTCACACCGAGAGAAGGGACCATATCGCTACATATATATATATATATATATATATATATATACTTGAACTAGTTCCTTCCTCCCATCAAGAAAGGAGTTACCACCAGTTACATCCAATGTAACTGTCCGATTCAAATCAATTTGAATCTCCTTAGGTTTTCCTCCAAGTCTTAATTTCGGAAACTGCATTATTACATTAGTTAGGCAAAGTTCAATATATATATATAACTCACTTGACTTATAATATGACACTTGTCAAATGTTTGATGAAACTCACATTGAACTTCTCCTTCTATTTTATGGTTTGGATTTCCCACCACCAAATTAAAAAATTTGGGTTTCCACCACTGTAATACACAATTGTTCCCATACCTCTTATAATAATAATAAAAAATAGTTGTTATAATAATAATTGTGCCCACTTAAGTTATAATAATAATTAAAATTCTACCTTCTATCTCTCTCGGTCCCTTCTATTTCTCTCCATCCCTTCTATCTCTCTCAATCCCTTCTATCTCTCACTCTCCAAAAAATAACACACCGATCCTCCGTCGAGTCTGTCAATTTCAACGCCGCTCGTCTATCCAGTTCAAAGGCATTCCTCTGGCGACACACACAGAGATACAAGAGGCCCATAGGTAAGGTTTCTTAAATTCAAATTTTCAATGGGTTTTTGTTCTTTACGGATTGGGGTCAAATTGGATGTTCATTGTCGAATATGGTTTATGGTTTGACGACAGTGGGCTTAGGAGGACAGTGGGTTTGGGATTAGGAATCTAGTATGGGTGCAGGTCTTTGGGATTGGAAGGGTTTCAACTTGGGTGTGCTCCAATTTTGCAGGAGCTGGAGGTCGTTAGGAGGGTGGACGTCGTTGGGAGGGTGGGTGGGTGCAACGGCTGCAGCTTTTTTGCTTGGTATGAAATTGACAAATAGAACTAGGGTTGATTATGTTTATGTTTATGAAATTGACAAATAGGATTGATTATGTAGTTTGAGTTTTCTCCTATCGTTGATGTTACGGATAAATTAGAATTTCGCTCTTATAAAATGTCAGAAAATGATTCAGTTGCAGTTTGATTTCCATCGAGCAATTTACAATCTTGGAGGTTAGTTTGTTACTTATACATGTAATTTTAGGATAATGTGATACTCCATTCATAACTTAAATGGACTCTCAGTTTCCTCTATATTGAATAAAAAAAAAACCACTGGTTCTCTTATCTAATAATCCCACGTAACTTGAATTACCAAACCTTGGTCTTTTTCTTACTTGCAGTACGGATTGGCTGAGGACACACTAAGAACTGGGGGATCTGGACACCCCAAAGAAGTTTCACCTAATTAGTTGTATAGTCAATCTGCTATCTACTTTGAAACCAAATTACAATGTAAGGTTCCCATAGTTTTCTTTCTCAACCAATTTGATTTGATATTTATTTGGAGAAAAGGATAGCCCTTCAGTGAGAGAGACGTAAAATTTAGTAGGTTTTATTTTTCCTTTAAAGTTTAAGGATATTCACCTTGATTGTGTATTCACCTTGATTGTGTATTTGCTTGCCGCAATTTTCTCTCCACACTTCTGGTTTTGTTCTAACTCAAATCCCCAGTGACCACACAATCTGTCATCAATTCCTACCCCTGACACTCTTCCTAAAAGGGTCTTTTGTTGTGGATTATTTTGTATTTGATACTTCATCAAATCTGATACTTATCACTGTTTTATGTTTTTAAACTATTCATTTGAAAGGGCTGAATGGAACTGAAAGGACACAAAACTGCTCACAGGAACCTCTGTAGGTTGAAATAAGAGTGTTATTGAAACTGATGTATTTTTTGCAATGTTAATATGTGTTTAAGTAAAATGAAATTGGCTAGTGTGTAACCGGTGTTTTTCCTTCTTGGTACCAGACTATTGCTTTACTTATGAACATGGCAAATCGAAATGGTTCTCTTTTTTTTTTTTTGGTAGCCTTCTAATGTGTTTTACCATTTACTGCTATTCTATTTCCTCACATTATTCTTATTTTTTTTAAATTTAATTATATTTTAGACCGTTTGCGAGGTTATGGTGGGATGAGACAGTGCCCACTCTGCTTACTATCCCAAGTTGTCACAACCAGGTTTAACCATCCTCTCTAGTCTAGTTCTTTATGGCATTTCATCTTTTGAATATTATTGTAACCCTATAGCCTTCTGTAGGTAGTATTACATCCGGAGCAGGACCGAATTCTCACTGTACGTGAATCTGCAAGATTGCAAGGCTTTCCTGATTATTATAGGTTCTGTGGGACAGTTAAAGAGAGGTGTGGTCCTTCAATTCTTCTGATGAATGTGACGTTGAATATTTGACTCCTTTTGCAAGTTTATTCAATAATGGCCATGGGTAGTCCAAACCCAACTTTTTTGCCCAATGACCATCAATGCATGGTAACAATGAATCGTTGGCAGTGGCACAGCTAAATTTTAGTTTGTGAAATATTTTAAATTGATGTGTGCAGAGTCATGAACTTTAAACAAGTAATATTTCTTGTTGACTGTATATTTATTGGTGTAAATATATATTGTGGCTGACTGTATATTCATTAGTGTAAATGAATAGTTGTCTGGTGTTAATTGTATATTCATTGGTGTAAATGAATAGTTGTTGTTGATTACACTTCATTTGCAATTTACAATGCAGATGCCTAATCTGATACTTGATGATGATGCTTTTTTGGCATCTGTGGAAACTCAACCACACTCCCCATTTGGTGTACTCGCTCCAAATGAATAATTTGCAACCCACCAACCCCATGAGACATGTAGTGGAAATATGCAATCAAGCTTGGATATGTTATATTTTGTTGTATATAGAGAATCCCGGGTATGTCCAGCATAGCATAACATGTATTTTTTGGTTTAACATTTGGATGGGTTGTATTGTTAGGTTGCATGAATTGGTCTTAGCCAAGAACATGGGTTATGTAATATATTAACTTCACTATTTTAGTGCTAATGTTAATGAAGCTAATGTTGATTTGTGTTTAGCTTGTAATGGATGATTTGTAAGTTCCTAAAATTTGGTGGAAATTAGGTCTTGTGAGCAAGCCTGATGATTTCTTTATTAAAGTAAAAATATCCAATTGTGCTAGCTGGAGCTTAATTGTATCTATTAAAATATAATAGAGTGGCACAATTTTAAAGTTGTGGTGCCTTTGCTTTAACATCTATACAGCAATCTAAGCCTTTAAAATAACAATTGTGCCCATCTTACACCATACATTAAATAGCCTTTATTAGAGGTGAGACACAAAAAGGGGTGTATTTGTGCTTAGCCTTTGGGCACAAAACATCATATTGTGTGGTATCAGCAATGGTAACACCCATAAAGGGCACGGATGGAAACATAGTTGCTGCATTGTTGCTATTGACCTATGAGCACATATGTTTGTGCCCTTTGGCATTAAAGCGCATATATAATTTATTGTGTGCACTGCCTAGTTTTCTTGTAGTGGTTGGGTCTCTGTTGAAAACCGAAATGACCTCGTTTTTGTCCTCCTTGTCTTGCTTCGACGGCAATGATGACGAGCCGAATGAGTGGGAAGTCGGAATCGAAGGCGGTGATGGGGTTTGGTTGGGGGTGGAAGTTAAAGATAGAGGGGTCAGGGTTCGGGAAAAGGATCTGAGAGGAGTCCGTGAGAAGGAGAAGGTTCTCAGCATTTGAACAGCTTGTGTGTATTTCCCTGCTGTTGTTTCTTCGATTGCAAGAAACTGGTTGCTTTGATATGCATGCACAAGTGAGCTCAATGAGGAAGACAGTGAGTTGGGCCTATCAAATGTAAAGCTTCATTTGGGCCAAGAGAATCCAAATACGATCGTTAGGCCACTCAATGTTAAGTTTTGCTTCTCATGGTCGTATATCGAACCTAACTGTTCAGTTTTCGAGTTCGAATATATATGTTAGTATTACAAAAGTATGAAGCAAATGACGTTCTACCGCAGTGGTAGAAAATATTTATGTTTATGCATTATGATGCGGGATAGATTCTCACCGATTACTTTCTAAACTTTTAGCTCAATACGACGGTTTTACACTTGACATCGTGAGTAGACCACATCAGAGTCCCAGACCTCAAAGGACTAAGCATCTGCTTGCAGAGCATGATCTGCATCACACTAATAAAACATAACAGTATGCCTAATATAGCCTGCGGCCTCACATTCCAGCTGCATGCAGGTTTCTATATATATAATCCTCACCAGTCAGTCAGCAACCATTAAGGGAGGTGATCAAATCAATTTATGGCGCATCAATTAACGGTGGTTGTGCTATGTATATAAACCCACATTAGGAGAAAGTGTAATTAGCTTGTTGAAGATTGTATGGGTGAGTGATTATATATTTCCAAAAATTAAATCTGTAGACTAATAGTATAGGTCAATGTGCTCAATTAGTCTATCCTTCTAGCCAAAACAAGTCGTAGATAGCACTCCCTACTCTTTTTCTCTAATATATAAGAAGCATCAGCATGGAGAATTTCATCTTTCATCTTCTTATGCCAAGAAAAGTGTGTTGGGTTCTCACTGTTTTGCAATATGCATATGGAGTCTTTTGGCAGCAATATTTGTTTTGTTCTTTCTCTTGAGTACATTTAATGTACGTTGTCATGAAAATGCAATGAAATACGATCTTAACCGACATTTCAAGTACTATCATAGTCGATAAGAGGGGTAGAGAAAACTTTACCACAGTGCAACAAACCATCGACTCTATTCCATCAAATAACTCAGTTTGGACTCGTATCCTTATTAAGCATGGTGTTTGTGTAAGTGCCATTTTCTTCCAAGTCTTTATTTACGAGCTATTTTCACAACAATGAAACCCTAACAATTTGATAATTTTAAGATACTCTAATTATGGCCCCCTACAGTTTTGCGCCCCCTATAGTTTTGCCCACCAACACTTTGCTGGACAAAGTTCGCCGCGCAAAGCTCGTTGCGTGAAATTTTACCAAACAAAAATAGAAAACCGCTGAATAAAGATATTTTGCCCAACCAATCTTCCAACGACAATTTCTTCGAGTAAAAGTGCATTGACCAATAATGGGACCTTTTGATCGGGTTGGATTTGGGCCTCGGAGGAAACTCTTAGCTCCTCTAGTTCGTTTTCGCCACCAAGTCCTAAAATACTTCGAAAGAATGAGCACATTTTATGAAGCATTCCAGATGAATCAATGGCTCTGATTTAGCAATGATTGAATAAATACGATGAATTGTAACTTTCTTTCGGCTTTTGCTAAGTCTTTCCTTCCTTTTCCATAGTTGCAGCTATAAGACTCCTCTTTGGTATAACAATGTAGGAGACTGGTAGCCTCGTGAAGCCTAGGCTGAACACACTGCCTAAAATGCCTTCATCCTGCACCAAGTTCCACAAATAACTCCACCTTTGGCAATGCTTTTTTCTATTTTCTCTCTCGTTTTCCTGTATTAGCTAGGAAGGGAAAGGTTCTTTCTCTGCTTATTAAAAAGGCACACGGCTCTAGTTTAAAACGTGATCTCGTTTTTGATTTGGTTTTGTTTGCTATGGTTTTGTTTGCTTCCTAAATGTCCTATTTGGTTTGTAAGGAAAAAATGGTCTTTTTCCCAATGAACTTCTGTAACCATCCACACCACGTTCCATTTTGCAAGCCCGTTATGTGGCTTGGGTCAACCCAAGCATGCAGTGTGGCGTCATTTATAACGTTAATAGTATACCATGGCTTGACACAATAAATACGCATGATTTGCATGGGTTGGTACGATTATACAAATGTTGTAAATTATTATTTTATTAACGTGTCATGATCGTAAATTCACATACCCTTCGTTTCACACTTTTTGTATAAATTAAACTCGGCTTGTGACGTATTTGCAACAATTGGGCTTGAGCTACAATTGAACTTGTTGGTGAAAATTTTTAGGCCCCGACAACCAACTTTGCTTAACAAACCTAACATGCCGGACCAAATATTTTTATCGAGCAAAGTTGCATTTTATGAAAAAAAAGGTAATAATAAAATACATTTAAGCTGACAAAATTTTCGCCGGGTAAGCTTTATTAAAAAATTAAAAATATAAATATTTTCTCGAAAGATCGAAAAGCCTATGGTGGAATATCATCTACCTTAGTCCATCAATGTGGCTGATATCGAAGGACTATCATAACTCGTTAATGGTCAAGTCCAGGTTGAAGAACTTGCTTAGATTCGAGAATCCCACCATCATGCGAACCACATTCGGGGAGCATTAAGCATGAGCAGACCTCATGGAGCACCTCTTGAAAGAAGTGTGACATGGCAAAGGTGAACCCCAGTACTCAGTAGTATGGGTGGAACTTAATGGCTCTCTTCCCAGCTTTGGCAACCTCAACACACATATCATGACTGCTACCTTCCTTTACCCATTTCACGCAGATTTTGGATAGGATTGCATGCTTGTACGTCTCAAGGGAGTCCCAAAATTAGGGGTGGTTCGGGTCGGGATCCCGAACCGAAACACAAAACTCGAATACCAAACCGACTATCTTCGGGGATACGATTCTAAAACCCGAAACTGTACCCAAATTTTGGTATTCCTGAATTTCGGGAATCTCGAAATTGTTTCGGTTTTTCGGTTCGGGATCGGGAATGGATGCAGTCAGAAGATATCAACCTAATTTGCGAAGATTGAATGGATGCAGTCCCCAAATAAAATTAGACAGTCAAGGATCGAAGAAGCTGTCGATCAAAATTCAAAAGCAGAAAAATACAAAGCAATCAAGCATGCAGACTGAAATTAGGGGATTTTCAAAACAAAAAACCTAATTTTAATTCTAAATCCCCAAATTGAAAGTTCAAAACCCTAATCCTCAATTTCAGAATCCAAATCCAAATCAAGGTACAATAAATTAATAATATCATGAAGTTTGGCACCTTCAGATTAGAGAAGCTTCGATTTGGAGGTCGTTGGAGGTGGAACCATGGAAGCTTCGATTTGGAGGTCGTCGAAGGTGTAGTGGTCGATGACTTGACGGCCGACGTGCTGAGTTTGTGACAAAGGGAGGAGGAGGAGAGCAGAGAGTGCAGAGATGATTCGAGGGATTAGTTAGAGTGTTGAGTCTAATGATGTCGACATCGCAGAGGAGGAGATGATAGAGTGTAGAGAGATCCGAGAGGTTAGAGAGAATCTGAGTGTGAGAGAGAGAGAGAGAGGCGCAGATATTCTGATATTCATTTGAGAGATAAGGGAGAGAGTTGGCTCAGTGGTTAAGAATAAGTAACTAATCGTTATTAATCATATAAATATATTTTTGTATTATAATATCAACAATTGAGAGTTGGCTAAGTGGTGAAGTTCCATGATTCCCAAGAGGAGATAAGGGGTTCGAATCTTGGAGACCTCATTTTTGAGGTAATAATGTGAAATCGGTTCGGTTCGGGAAAAACCGAAATTCACAAATGCTGACCAAATACCAAACCAAACTGGACGGTTCGGGATAATAACCGAACTGAAAATTTTCAAAAACCGAAAATTTCGGGTAATTTTGGGATAATTTCAGTTCGGGATCGGGATTTTTGGCATATTTTTTCAGCCCTACCCAAAATAGCTCTTCAGAACCTATCTTGACCTGAGCAGCCTTAAAGTAGCCAACTTTACAAGAAGACCCACCTTGACGGTACTTAGGCAAAGGATATTCATCACTCTTACGAGTAGACAGAGGCATATTGAAGAAGTCCAGCACAAAAACACAATAGGAATACTTAAAAGACTGCTCGAATGAGAAGAAAAGAAAAAGATAAGGCAAACAACAGAAGCTAGCGCCTGAACACCAGACCATATGGCCCAAGTCAAAGCCAAAAGAGGCCCAATCTGCGCTAGCTTCTCCCTCTTCACGCTTGCCAGGCCCAACCACAGGCCAAACCCAGCATTAAACAAGCTCATAACGTTGTTTCCCCTCCACTTTCAGCCCAGTCCACAAGGCCCAACTTTCGCTGGCCTCTCCATCTCTTCTCTTCCTTTCCAGTAAGGTCCAAAGGTCCAGATTCCTCTATTTTCTCTTTCACGTTGACCCGGCTCGAGTCGGTCCACCTAATCTCTTGGCTCGCGCCACCTTTTTTCCTCACGTCGAGCTGACCCATTACACCACCGAGCCAAGCATGGCTCCATCAACAAAAAAAAGAAGAGGAAAAAGTTTGATATTTTCCTACCTTTGGTGCGGCAACGGAGAAAACGACGATGATGATCAACAATTTTTTTTTTTTTGGAAGGCGAATAGCATTAAACGGGCAAAGATGCCAAACAGGAACAAGAAAGCCTACTCCGAGGCAAAGAAACCCAACAACTAGAAGTAAAGCAATACAAGGGGAAAAACAACCAACCATGACGCTGCATCTAATGCTAGAACGTCCCACCTCGTAAAACCAACAAAAACAATTAAGGGGGACAAGGAAGACCGTCATTACTCAAAACATGGACAAGAGAAGATGGGGGTCTATCAACCCAAACCTGATCACATACTTCCCTACATCTTCGCGACCCTAAAAGGTCCACCGCCGAGTTGGCCAGTCTTGGGACCCAAGACCAGCGGCAGTCAAGAAACTCCTTGCCTAAGCTGCAACATTTCGTTAAGATTGGAAACGCATCCCAACTGCCATTCTTAGCCATATCCTTAAGGCAAGAAATTGATTCCAAGGAATCGGATTCAATAATAATCGACTCCCACCCCTGCCTTTTCCCAAGCCTACATCCATGAAGAATAGCCAAAGCCTTCATCATTGCTACGCTTGAGGCCTTCCCTGCACACCTCAGAGCAGCAAGAAATCGCCCCCCCCCCCCCCCCCCGTCGTCTCTAGCCACCACCCCCGTGAATCCCACACGACCCACCCGATCCCAGCTAGCATCCACATTTATTTTTACACAACCCACAATCGGAGGAGTCCACCGAGCCCTCTCCACAGAAACTGGCGGACCCAGATTGGGTGCATGAGACGGAGCCAAACGGGCAGCCTGGAAGGAAGAAGCCGAGAGGGAAGTCGCCGAGATGCTCAATTGTTTCGGCTTGTATTTTACAGATAGGACATAAAGGGGTCGGTGAAGATCTTTTACTAAAAAGATTAACCATTGTTGCAAGCGCCCCATGCAGAGTCTTCCAAAAGAAGATTTTTATTTTTGGGGGAACCTCAAGACTCCAAACCAAGTTCCAGAAGCTAACGGGAATAAGTGACAACAAGTTTTGGGTAGGGGAAAGGCACCGATTAATAGCCCAATGATAACCAGACTTAACCGAGAACTGCCCCCTCTTCTCAAATAGCCACACCAAGCGGTCCCGCAATAAAAGGTCACGAATGTTCAAATCCAAGATAGCATCAAATTCCGGCTTATCAAGAAAAGGTTTCAAAAATTCAAGGTCTCAATCCCCACTTTCCGAGTTAATAAGTGAATCAACCCTCAGGTTCCTGGAGACTCGGACCGAGCCCATCGGAGTAGGCCTACCCGCCGGGATAGAAGGAATCCAACGATCACACCACACTTTAATCTCCTTACCATTCATGATCTGCCAATGAGCTCCATTTCTCAGTATATCTCTGCATGTAAGAAGGCTCGACCACGCCCAAGAGGCCCTCCCACCTTTTTTCGCCTCAAGAAATGAACAATTGGGGAAGTACCTGGCCTTCAACACTAACGCCCATAAGGAATTCGGATCTTCAAGTAATCTCCAACATTGTTTTGCCAAAAGAGCGTCATTAAACAATTCAAAACTCCTAAAACCCAACCCTCCTTTGTCTTTCGCCCATCCCAGTTTTTCTCTAGCAGTCGAGTGAATCCGGTGCTCTCCCTCCATCTGCCCCCATTAAAAGTTCGATATCATGGCATCTAACTCCTTGCAAAATGAGGCAGGAAACTTAAAAAGGTTCATAGGATAAGCCGGAATAGCTTGAGCCACAGCTTTTATAAGAGTTTCCCGACCCGCTTGAGAAAGGAAAGCTTTCTTCCACCCCTGAAGTTTTTCCATTAGTCTTCCCTTGATATAGGCGAGCCCAGACTTCTTTGAGCGGCCCCAAATAGCAGGAACCTCCCAAATAAGAACCCGGTTCACCACTCTTTCCATACCAAGAATAGCCGACAACTGAGTAGCAATCTGCACCGGTACATTAGAACCAAAGAAAACGCTGGACTTGGATTTATTAACTTTCTGCCCCGAGGCCAAACAATAATCATCAATCACCTTAGTTAACTGCCGATAATTCGCCTCATCCGCCCTCAGAAAGATAAGAGTGTCATCAGCGAAAAAGATATGAGAAATTGTTGGACCCGGAGAACTCATTTGAATTCCCAGCAGATGGCCTTGATCACTGTATTTTTGAATAAGGAGGGAAAACACTTCACAAACCAACAGGAACAGGTAAGGGGCCAGAGCAAATTTTTTCCCAGGTTGACCATTCAAAATAATTGCAAAATTTACTGAAGATATGCAACCGAGAATCAAATATCTCCACTTACTGTCAAACCCCATCTTCTCCATCACCGCCAGTAAAAAGTCCCACTCCACACGATCATAGGCCTTATGCATATCCAATTTGATCCCCAACTCCCGTTTGCATTTAGCTTTCCTAGTTTTAAGAAAATGGAAGAGTTCTTGGGCAATACCAATATTGTCTTGGATTTGCCTACCTGCCACGAAAGCGTTTTGGTTTGGAGAAATCAAATCCGGGAGAAAGGATTTGAGCCGATTAGCCAAGACCTTGGAACCTTGGTTAGGAGATTGTGATCTGCACAGCTTGGAACCCCATTGACGCGGTTATAGGCACACATTATGCCACTTGCTTGGCCTTCCTGCACGCATTTTTGGAACGGAGGCTGGTATGTGTCTGCTAGGTCTTGCTGTGTCACCTGCACATTGAGAAATTTTTAGTTGTGACGGGAATACGAGTTGTACACTACGTGTTTTTATATGAGTGGTGAAAATTTTTATTTTTTATGTTATTAACTTTTTAAAGCACATATCCCACTATTTATATAGCAACACGTGATGTACCATCCTATGTGACGGTCACACTGAAAAATCTCTGAAAGATATTATGGAATGCCATCTCTGTTTTCAGGCCGACCACTCACGGCACGGGAACATGAGGAAAATTCATTGGAACGAATTATTTACCGACAAATTCAAAACCCCATAAAGTTATAAACTTTTTTTTATATTATGAGAACAAATATATATAGATCTATGGCACACCAATCAAGTAGAGGAATCTTGAATTTGGTTCAATAAAGACACAGTAGGAGTAGTTGCACAAACTAATTGGCCTGAATTGCGAGACCGTTTCTGGGTTTAGGACCTTTGGGATCAGCAGCAAATGAGTAGCATTGAGACATCCTGGACTATCCTGCCCATGCATCAATACCCCAATCAGGTCATTAACATCATCCGCAAGTATGTCCCAGTGCGTGTGATAGAAGATCCATGAAAAACCATCAGGTCCTAGGGCCTTCGTCCCCCCCCCCATTTGCAATGCAGCACCCTTCACTTCCTCTATCGACACCGGTCCGGAGAGACACTCATTCATATCAGCAGTAACTTTTGGAGAGATGCACTCAAGAATCTCGCCCCAATCTCGCTGCCCTGTGGATGTGAAAAGTTCCACGAAATGATTATCCACCATCCTTCTTACTAATCTGGGATTATCGACCCAATCACCACTATCATTCTTAAGCGTCACCACCTTATTCCTTCTTCTTCTCTGAATAGTTGATTGGTGAAAAAACTTGGTATTAGCGTCCCCCTCTTTTAACCATTGAACTCTCGATCTTTGTGACCAATAGCTCTCTTCTTGTCTCCACAAATGGTCAACCTCGTTAGAGAGAGCTTTAATTTCATCTTCATTTTCTCTCCAATCGCATTGAAGTCAGCCTAAGAACTCCACTTTCTCCTTGAGAATCAACCCACGTTTTTTGAACTTTTCCTTACTCCAGCTCACAAGTTTGTTCCGGCACACATCCATCTTCCAATTCCATCTTTCAACTGGAGTACCATCCCTATTTCTCCCCCAAACTTCTTTCACTATTTCTTTACAATCCCATTCTTTTGCCCAAAAAGCCTCAAAGCGAAACAATCTTTTACTTCTTTTTTCCATTTGTAGTTTATTTTTCACCACCACTGGACAGTGGTCTGAGCCTACACAAGTACCAATCACAGCTGATGTATTAGGCCATAGAGACTGCCACTTCTCGTTAACCAAGGCTCTATCCAACCGTGCCTCCACCATCTGACCATTCCGCTTCCCCCTCCAAGTGAACTTCGGTCCCTTAAACCCCACATCCATAACCTCTGTCTTGCACATAAACTCCTCCAAATATCTAGGTCTATTGTATCTCACTTTCGCTCCTCCGGATTTTTCATGGTCCCATAAGAATTCATTGAAATCCCCTCCGCAAATCCATGGGACGTTATCCGGACTGAATTTACTTATCATATCTCTCCAAAAAACTTCCTTTTTCAGCCCTGTATGCCGTACCATAGACCCCAGTAAACCGAAACCCAAACTGCAATTCGTCAACTTTACACCTAGCATCAATGAAATGCTTCGAAGAGTCAATCACCTCAACGCATATTGAGTCATCCCACCAAAGGCTAAGGCCTCCCGCACTCCCAACAGGAGCAACATTAAAACCCTTCGTATACCCCATCCTCCTTCTTACTTTTTCAATTCTAGGATCTTTCATCTTAGTTTCCGATAAAAAGATCATAGAGGGTCTGTGTTCTCTGATAAGCCGATGTAGGGCACGAACTACCGTCTCCACCCTAGACCACGGCAGTTCCAAAAAAGGTGTGTCATGGCGATCTTGCGGCTGTTGAAGGCCAGCCGCCACCACCTCGGGAAGAATTACCCGTTTTCTTTGTCAACAGAGCTTCTTTCTCCCACGCCGAAATAGTCTCCATATAATCCCACATATCCTGGTACTCAATCAGGACCTCCTGTAGTTCCTCCTCCGCATCAAGAGCCCTCACCATCATTGAACATCTCTCTCTGATCGTCATCTTCCTTATCCTTTCTGTCGCCTTTTCCTTCCTTTCTTTTATTTGTCGGCTTACAACTGCCGATTTAAATTTCTTCTGGGGTGTTTGTTCCGCTTTGTAACTACTCTCTTCCCCTTCTCTTTTACTCTTTCTTTTCTGATCTTGCTTCGAATCATTCCCTGCCATACTTCTATGAGCAGTCACAGGCAAGGTTCTACCATCATGCTGTGAGGAATTTGTATCCTGAATTTCCTCTATTACAACTGAGGGGCCTCTTCCATAAGCATTGAGGTCAAAGCCCATGACTAAATGATTCCGCCCCAATAACCCACCACTGTCTATGATCCATTGGGTCGGATTAGGAATTGGACTCAAGCCCCTTTTTTCACCCGGTGCCATTTCTCGATGCTGTTATTTTCTCCCAGTTGAGTGATTGGGCGGATTGAGACCCCCTTCTCAAATTCTCCTAGCATGCTCTGTTCTCCAGTTTTATCCACCCTCTGCTCCCTAATAATTGAGCTCTGTCCCACTCTACTGACCCCTGCATTTCTTCTTTCTCCCATCATAATCGACAAAGGTCTTTCCGGTTCTGCAAATACCCTTACTGGCACAGCTTTTGTCCACTCTTCATACCCTGCCATTCCTCCCTTAACTGATTCAAAGGTACACTCATTATTAGCATGACCAATTCTACCACAACGGTAACAGAAATCTTGTAGTCTTTCATATTGGAACTCTATCCAGGTCTCAGTCGTATTTTCCCTTGGAATCCAACATCTAGTGGTAAGGGGTTTAGTAGTATCGACAGCAACTTTAATCCTTAAAAATCCCTTTGCCATTGACGGGTCTTCAATCTCTTCCACTTCCCCAATCTTAGTTGCCAGGCTCCTCATATTTTTGTCTGAACTGAGATTAGGAGGTAGCCCCCTTATTTGGATCCAGAACATTACAACTTTCATATCTATTTCTTCCAATGCTATCTCTTGAGGCCAGCGCTTCACAGAAAAGTTCTGTTTCATAACTCCCTAGGGGACCTGCTCCAGGATCTTCTTCGCCGTACTTTTGTCTGGCACTGTAATGATAAACATGTTTTCCTTCACCCATTTCATTTCCACCTCCCCGAAATCCTTCCACGGAGATCTGAGCACATTCCTAACACCCCATTTATTAAAGACTTTGTTTGTCAAAGCCATACCCACCATTTTCATTCCCTGTTCCATTGTGGACAGTTCCATCTTATTCTCCGACTGAACCACCAGCTCGTCTACTTCGGCCCTAGCCATCAGCAAGTAGCTTTGCGAAAAACTCTTTCTCTCTTGCGTTAAAAGGTGTAGAACTAAGACTAGCAGAAAAGCACACCAGACCTGGTTTTCTTCCTACTTACCTCTATCTTTAGCCTTCCAACCTTTCCACTTTACCTGAGCAGACCCTAAACACTCTTTCTCACTCTCTAAAGCACTACTCCCACCAGGATTAATTTCCCCCTTCAACCTAACCGCAAAAACTCTTTTCACAATAACTATTTAGGCTAAAACCCTAGAGAGAGCGGAATTAATTATGGGGCCCATTCTGTGGATGAACTTCGGCTCCTTTTCCTGAACTTGCATGTCGCATTTATGTCTGTAAGATTTGGGGCTCTTACCCACCAGGATTACCATCCCCTGCTACACCCTACTCCCAGATCTGACCCACAAGGACCGGATCTAACAGAGAAGCAGAAGAATTAGTACAAAACTTTAATAGGGAGAGAGGATGGGAACCTACCAAGCGGCAAGAGCAAGAAAGGAAGGAATTAAGTCTGAGATGGGAAGGTAGAGAAGATTTGGGGGAAAGGTAGGTAGAAATAAATGCAAGGGGAAGGTGGTTGGGGGTATGACGGAGGAGGTAAAGAGTCAAAGGAAGAATCCTTGGAAAATCGAAAACCCTCACTGAGGAGGGGCTCTCACGGAGGAGAGAAAGGCTCTCACAAAGGAGAGAGGAAGATTAGGGAAGGGGTACAATTTCAGTGGTTTTCTCTCTTACTTGTTGAGAGAATAATTATTCTATGGGTTTATTTAGTTCTTTACTTATGGCATGTTTACGTAACCATAATCAAAATATGAGGAATTTGATTGAGGAGGAATTGAGTTTAGGGGGAATTGGAATGAAAATGAGTCAGAATCAGATTCCTGTTGAAGTTGTTTACATAATTGTTTAGAAATCGAAATAGGAATGAAATTAAGTTGTTTACTAATTCAGCTGAATCAGAATAGAAATCAGTATGACTACTAAATTGCCCTTGTTTTTTTGTTTTTGCTTTTTTGTTTATTCTATATTTATGTCTAAAAACATTTTAATTAGAAATTTTTATTTATTTGATTAAAGTAGGGTTAAAATGTCAATATTGTTGCAGTCCTATTAGATTAGGAATGTGATTGTGTAAATCCTAGTGTATCTAGGGATGTCTTGTATATTCCCTTTAGTTGTTTAATTCCTATTAGAGTTGTAATCCTAATAGGGTAAGCATTTAACGTTCTCTACTACTATAAATAAACGCACAATAGGGTGGAATACATGACACCTCAGAATTACATATCTCTCTTCTGTTGCCGCCGGCCCCTCTCCCTCTTTGTCCTTTATATGATTCAGTAAATTAAGCCTACAACACGTTATCAGCACGCTTTTGACGCTGCGCTAAAGCGAGTTTGATCTTCAATCAGGGGTATTACGTTTTAATCATTCTTTTTATGATTAATTTATTATTTTATTGAATTGATCTACATGCTATTGATTCAATTTTTTTTTGTTGAACGTGATACAACGCACTGGAGATGCAATTCCGGCTTTCAGATAAGGATCTTCTACAAATTCAAAGGCTCAGTTGTTTTCTGCCAATCAGGTTCCTTAAAAATAAATTAAGATATTTGAAAAACCTGAAGCATGAAAACATTCCCTATGATGCATGAACCCATATATTTGTATTTTCCCTTCAATTATATATATATATATATATTGTATATATATATATATATATATTGTATATATGTTCATATATTTTGTCAACATATATATTTGTTCATACAATACGCAATTATTCTGTGTGGAATTTGTGAGTCAAAGTATCGAAATTAATTTAGAAGCAATTAGGGTTTTTAACCCTAGAATTCAAACAAATCTGGGATTGTTTTTTTTGCATGGCTGAGCCACGCTGCCACTAGCACCGAGCTGAGTTGGTTGGCCTGCAGCCACGCCACCTCTTTGGGACAACGTCGTTTGACGTGATGGACCATCACGATAGCAGCCCTCTGGGCTTGTTACGGGCGCACGAACACCAGGCCTCGGCCTAATAGGGCTTACTATGGGCCTGCAGTCCCTCCAGCCCACTTCAATATGGCCTACAGCCTTTGCTGGGCTCTGCTTAATGCCCTTTGGCCCAAATCAGCAACTTTTGATTTGCTGGGCTCTGTCCCGCATGCCATGGCCCCACCTACAGTAAGCCCAATTACTTATTGGGTTCCCCTGTGCCTTGGCTCACTCGCCCGTAACCTCTGTGTTGCTGGCTTGCATTGCCACGGCCCAAACCAAAGCCAACCCATGGCTGGGCTTCAGACGCACACCCTAAGCCAGCCCCCTTGCTAGGCCCGTGACCCCCTCCCCCGGCACTATTTTAGCCCAAAACCCAACAGCTTAGGCTGCTGGGTTCCTTCCCAGACCTCGGCCCATGGCTTGCAGCCATGATTTGGCTGCATTGCATCCAACCCGTGGCCTACTAAGCCCTTTTGGGGCCTAGCCCTGCACACGGCACCCAAGCCCACCAATATTGAGCTATGGTTTTTCGAATCCAATGCTATTTTTGGCATTCTCTTTAATTTTAACCCGAATGTTATTATTATTTTTGCTTGATAAGAAAAAGCACACCACAAAGTAGCACACAAATGTCCTATTGATTTTCCTTATTAACACTAAAGTTTGTCAATTGTAGCATATGAAAGTAGCACACAAATGTCCTATTGATTTTCCTCTATTGCTTCCCTCCTCCTTGTCCAACTTCTTACTACCTTGCTTTCTTCCCTCCCATTTTCATCAGCTGCACCTATCCATTTTTTTCTTTTTTTTTTTCTAATTTTTTTTCCCACTTTGCCGCTACAACCTGCAGCCTTTTTGTTCTTGCTTGCTGCCCCAGTTTTTTTCTCCATAACTCACCCCTCTAACAGCCATTTAGTGATGACAATAAGTGAGAGGAAATAAAAAAAAAAGGGTAAATTACAAAAAACTACCTCAACTATTGGGTCATTAACAGTTTCATACCTCGTCTTTAAAAAGTTTCAATGTTATACCTTATCTTCGAATTTGTTGCAATGTCATACCTTCCGTCAGTTGTCTGTCAATTCCTCTGTTAAATGCTGACGTGGCATGTGACGTGGCACACTTTATATTAAAAATTTAATAAAATATTATTAAAAACTTAAAAAATATTTAAAATATTAACTAAATATTAAAAAAAAAATAATAAATAACAGAAGAACCCGTGCAACCCAGAAGAAGAAGAAGGAATGAGGAAGAAGAAGAAGGAGGAAGAATAGGAGAAGAAGAAGAGAAAAGAAGAAAAGAAAAAAAAAAAAAGAAGTTTCGGCCCCTGTCCAGAAGAAGAAGAAAAAAAAAAAAAGAAGATTCGGCCCCTGCCCAGAAGAAGAAGAGAAGAAGAAGAAGAATAGGAGAAAGAAGAAAGAAAAAAAAAATGAAGTTTCGGCCCCTGCCCAGAAGAAGAAGAAGAAGAGAAGAAGAGAGAAGAAGAAAAAAAAAAAAAACACAAAACAAAAGTTTCGCCCCCCCCCCCCCCCCCCCAAAGCTGCCCAGAAGAAGAAGAGAAGAAGAAGAAGAAGAAAAAAAAAAAAAAAAAAAAAAAAAAAAAAAAAAAAGAAGATTCGGCCCCTGGCCAAAAGAAGAAGAAAAAAAAAAACAAAAAACAAAAGTTTCGGCCCCCCCCCCCCTCCAACCTGCCCAGAAGAAGAAGAGAAGAAGAAGAAGAAAGGGAGAAGAAGAAGAAGAAAAAACATAAGTTTTGGCCCCCCAACCTGCCCAGAAGAAGAAAAAAAATAAAGAATTTATTAAATTTTTTAATATTTAATTAATATTTTTTTAAGTTTTTAATAATATTTTATTAAATTTTTAATATAAAGTGTGCCACGTCAGCATTTAACGGAGGAATTGACGGAAGGTATGACATTGCAACAAATTCGAATATAAGGTATAACATTGAAACTTTTTAAAGACGAGGTATAAAACTGTTAATGGTCCAATAGTTGAGGTAGTTTTTTGTAATTTACCCTAAAAAAAATTGTAACTCTTTAGGTAGCCTTTATGCCCATTACTCCCACTTAATCCTCATCTTTAATTCCATTTCCTCTGATATTTGAATAGGTGTCAACTGGCTTGTTCTTGACTGCATCAGTTTTGGCTGCTAGATTTATTGGGTTTATTGCTTTCATTGCAGTTACAAACTGCTCAGCCTCTTGTCAACCTTTCAGTGTTAAAACGGCCATAACGTCTTCTAGAAAAATGATATTATCAATCCGTGAAATGCTCCAGAAAATAGATATCTGTAGCTTTCCAAGAATATAAGCCTCATTCTCTAATTCATTCTGAGCTATCCGGAACTTGCTTCCAAAGTCAGCTGACCCGCACAGACAGTTTTGACAAATTTGTTACTTAAAATCCCACTTATGCTATTTTTATTTTCTTTACTTGACAAATCCTACAAAGGACAAAAACAAAGTAAATAGCTCAATAATATAAGGAACTAACTAAGAAAAGACAAGTGAATTTGATGTAAAATATATATAAATATGAGCTTATCAAATACCCCCACACTTAGCTTTTGCTAGTCCTCGAGCAAAACAAAGAAAACATGAAAAAGTAGCAACATGAAAAACTTTAGCTTCCCCCTATGTGACCCTCATAGAATTTCATTCAAGAAAACAAATCAACAAGAACCTTAGCTAGCACCAAACAAGCTAATCCAAGCTCATCTTCTTATTCAAATGTTAGCAGTAACCTTTTAATCATCCTTGAAGTGTAGTGTTTGTAATAGCCATGCTAATGCAATTTCAAGTTTTTTTTTTAAAACACCACATGCAAACTATGACCTTCTCATGGGACATACACTCAATCACACATATGTTTAGTTTAACGTGTTTCGCTCAAAGAATCAAATGTGAAAGATCTACCATAAGCTTGCATAAATATCACTTCTCCAAAATCATAATTGCAAAAGTTAAATCAAGAGGACTTTTATTGGATGTAATGAGGCTTAGGGAGATGGTTATTGAAATGAAAGGATTGGTAAACACAAGTTCCAAGCTACATTGCAAGCAATTCTCTTGTTGAGATTTATAAGAACTCAAGCTCTCCAACCACTCTGATAATACCTTAATCACACCTCTAAACTGAAACTTAAAAATTTGCTTTGTATACAGTTTTTTTTTTTTGAAGCAATTTTCAATACAAACATGAAATACCCCCACAATTAATCTTTTGCCAAACTCCTTCAAAGTACTTCACAAGCATTTCTCATAAGACAATCTCACATTGCTCACTAGCTAGCTTGGAAAGGGTAAGGAAAAATGTTTAAGGTATAAGGGTAGACATATCTGGTGATAAGAAATAAAAAGGCTCAACATATACGGCTCAAATAGGCAATCTAATGATATCATTTTTCTTTAGGAAACATGCTTATTTGGGCCATGGTGATAAACCTAACGCCTCTATCATTTTCAAGTTCATGCAATCAATGACAAAAATCTAATTCAAAACAATAAATAAAACAAGACAATATTTTTGGATTTTTCACATCTTCCGAATTTTTTTATAAATGTTTTTGGGTTTTTGTTAGAGTGAACAAAACTAATTAAGAAAACAAAAAGAAACAACACGGACACAAATCAAACCAGTTCTTAGTCGAAGGTACGGAAATTTTCAATTTGGTCATTTTTTCAATCCTTACCCCCAAACTTAACTGGACATTGTCCCCATTGTTAGAAAACACAATAATGCGTAAAATAAAAATAAAATAAAATAATAAGAAACAAAATGAGCATTTGGATTGAAAACTTCCCCAATTTGCAGTAAAATCAAGTGATGACCCCCAAACTTCAATTCTGCAATCGACTCCAAGGGTGGACATAACCAAATGTTCTTACAAAGAAAAGAAATAATTTAGTTTAGCACTTAAGAAAATTAAAAAACAAACAAACAGAAAATTGAAAATGACAGAAAAAGACAATGAATAGAAATATTGGGTTGCCTCCCAATAAGCGCTTGCTTTTACGTCCGCAACCGGACGGTACCAAGAGTAATCATCCAAGGGAAGCTGGAGGGGTACACCTCCACATCATGCTCCACAAAAGATTCGTAATATGGCTTCAGTCTATGTCCATTCACTTTGAACACGTTTCCGGTCTTTGCACTTTGGATTTCCACTACACCATGAGGAAAAATATTAGTTATGACAAATGGACCAACCCATCGAGAACGAAGCTTACCTAGAAATAACCAAAGGCGAGAATTAAATAGAAGAACTTTCTGTACAATGACAAAGCTCTTGCTTAAGATCCTATTGTCATGAAATGCCTTTGATTTCTCCTTGTATATTCGACTAGACTCGTATGCATCATTCCGGATTTTGTCTAATTCATTCAATTGAAGCTTCCTCTGCTTTCCGGCAACACTCACATCCATGTTGTAGGCTTTGATCGTCCAATAAGTTTTGTGCTCTTACTCTACTGGAAGACAGCATGATTTCCCATAAACTAACCGAAATTGGGATATTCCAATAGGAGTCTTATAGGCAGTCCTATAAGCCTACAATGCATTGTTCAAGCGCATGCTCCAATCCTTCCTACTAGGACTCACAGTTTTCTCCAAAATTTGCTTCACCTCACGGTTTGATACTTCTACTTGACCACTAGTTTGCGGATGATAAGGTGTAGACACCTTATGTGTGACATTGTACTTCCTAAGCAACGCTTCAAATGTTCTATTGCAAAAGTGACTCCCTCCATCGCTGATGATTGCTCTAGGTGTTCCAAATCTTGCAAAGATGTTAGTCTTAATAAAATCTGAAACAACTTTTGAATCATTAGTTTTGGTGGCTTTCGCTTCCACCCATTTAGAAACATAATCAACAGCCAATAAAATGTAAAGAAAACCATTTGAAGATGGAAAAGGTCCCATGAAATCAATGCCCCACACATTAAAGATCTCAACAATCAAAATACGGGTTTGTGGCATTTGATTTCTTGGGCCCAAATTACTTGTTCGTTGACAACGATCACATGTGGCACAAAACTCATACACATCCTTAAACAAACTAGGCCAATAAAAACCACTCTCTAGCACCTTAAGGGTTGTCCTCTTTACTCCAAAATGGCCGCCACATGCATAAGAATGACAAAAAGTTAGAATAGATTTAAACTCAGATTTAGGGATACACTTCTAATCAATTAATCAGGGCAATATTTCCACAAATAAGGATCATCCTACTCGTAGTATTTGGCAATTTTGACAAGCTTATCTTTCTGAGCACGTGTAAAATCATTCGAAATCCTTTTGGTGACCTTGTAATTGATAATATCTGCATACCAAGGGTCAGTAGCCTTTAATGAAAACAATTGCTCATCCGGAAAACTCTCACGTAAAGAGATGAGATCTTCCTCTGTGTTTGAATGCACAAGTATGCTAAGATGATCTGCTACAACATTCTCACTCCCTTTCTTATCCCTGATCTCCAAGTCAAACTCTTGAAGCAGAAGTATCCATCGAATGATTCGTGGTTTTGCATCTTTTTTCGTGAGTAGATACTTCAAAGCTGAATAGTCAGAAAACACAATAACTTTAGTTCCAATCATATAAGATCTAAATTTTTCTAAAGCAAATACAACAGCTAAAAGCTCATTATCTGTTGTTGAATAATTCAACTGTGCATCATTGAGTGTTCGAGATGCATAATAAATGACATGTGGCACTTTGTTGACACACTGCCCTAGAACTGCACCGACAACATAGTCTGAAGCATCGCACATCAACTCAAAAGGTAAACTCCAATTTGGTGGCATGATCACAGGAGCCGTGGATAACAACTCCTTAAGCTTGTTGAATGATGCCACACACTCTTCATTCATATCAAATGTTACATCCTTTTGAAGCAAACGGCACAAGGGTCAAGAAATCATTGAGAAGTCGTTCATAAACCTATGGTAAAAACCTGCATGTCCAAGAAAAGAACGAACCTCCCTGACAGTAGTAGGGAGGGGTAAAGAACTAACAAGTTCTACTTTAGATTTATCAACTTCAATTCCATTTTCAAATATGATATGCCCTAGAACTAATCCATGTGAAACCATGAAATGACATTTTTCCCAATTTAAGACCAGATTAGTTTCTTGGCAACGTTTTAAAACTAGGGACAGATTATATAAACATGTATCAAAAGAATCACCATAAACTGAAAAATCATCCATGAAAACTTCAATTATTTTCTCAATCATATCAGAAAAGATACTTACCATACACCTTTGAAATGTGGCGGGGGCGTTGCAAAGTCAAAACAGCATCCTCCGATATGCAAATGTGCCAAATGGACATGTGAAAGTTGTCTTTTCTTGATCCTCCTGAGCAACTGCAATCTGATTATATCCAGAATAGCCATCAAGAAAGCAATAATGAGAATGACCAGCTAACCTTTCTAACATTTGGTCAATGAATGGGACTAGAAAGTGATCCTTGCGTGTGGTGCTATTTATCTTCAGATAGTCTGTACAGACTCTCCAACTATTTTGCACACGTGTAGGCACTAGCTCACTAGCTTCATTCTTAACAATTGTGACTCAGGATCGCTTAAGAACTACTTGAACAGGGCTCACCCACTTGTTGTCTGAGATAGGATATATGATGTCAACGTCAAGAAGTTTGATAACCTCTTTCTTGACGACCTCTATCATGAGTGGGTTCAAACGGCGTTGAGCTTCCCTTATTAGTTTTGCACCTTCCTCCAGAAGAATCATATGCATACATGTAGCTGGATTTATACCTTTGATATCTGCAATGCTCCAAGCTATGGCAGTTTTGTGATCTTTCAGTACCCGAATCAGTTTATCCCCCTCGTCTGCTATGAGTTGTGAGGATATGATGACCGGTAATGTTTCATGTTTCATCCTCTCCCAAAAATGCACACTTCAAATGTTCAGGAATGGGTTTAAGCTCCAATTTGGGTGCCAGAATCACAGAAGGAAGAGTTTTTTCGTTAGAAGTAGGACAAGAAATAAAATAGGAAGAAGACTTACCACGAATTGGTGAAAGAGACTCAAGGGCTGCCACTGTCTGGATTAATTCTTCTTCAATGTGCTCGAAATAATTAAGCTTTCCACGTGTAATGCTATGCACTAACGCCTTCACTAAATTATCTTGTCCCACACCTTTATTAAAATAATCCTGCACAAAATAGTCAAACACATCAATAGACAAACAAGATTCAAAATTACTAGGGTACCTCATAGCATTGAAGATTCTGAACTTGACGCTTTCTCCATCAATTTCCATGGTTAAGGTACCATCGTAGACATCAATCTTCGTACGCGCTGTTCTAAGGAATGGTCTTCCCAATATAAGAGGAAGTGCAGTAGGCATAGGGTCATGTTCCATCTTAAGAACAAAAAATTCAGGGGGAAAAATGAGCTCATTCACTTGCACAAGCACATTCTCCAATAAGCCTTTGGGATATCTATTTGAATGATCTGCCAACTGGATTACTACCTTTGTTTCCTTCAAATCTCCAAGGTTCAATGATTCATACACCGAATATGGCATCAGATTGATGGATGCCCTCAAATCACACAATGCTCTCCCAAACTCTTTCCCTCCAATTACACATGGAATGGTAAAGTTACCGGCATCCTTCAACTTCGGTGGCAACTTTCTCTGCAAAATAGCTGATACTTCCTTGCTTAATGCCATAGTTTCTGGATCATTGAATGTCCTCTTGTTTGTACAAAGCTCTTTAAGGAACTTTGCATACTTGGGCACTTGTTTTATGGCATCTAAAAGAGGTAAGTTCACTTGGACTTTCCAGAAAGTATTCAAGATTTCCTTATCAGTTTGCTCTTTCTTAGACTTTATACACCTACAAGGGAAAGGAACAGGGACACATGAGTTAAATGAATTTTGAACTTCTTTACTTACCTTATCAGAATCTTTTTTGTTCAATTTTATAGCTTTAGGAGACTTTTCAGTTTCCGTTGAAGCCTCATCTTGCTCAAGATTTTTTGTTTGTAGCTCCCCTTGCTCATTTGTATCTTTTCTAGCCCTCTTTTGCATACTTGGCTTCTCAAAAACTTCTTTTCCACTCCTTAAAGTCACAACATTCATTTGCTCCGCATTTGGATTCAACACGGTTTGGCTAGGCAACCTTCCTGGTTGGTGTTGTTGCCCTATCAAACTTGCTAACTGACTCATTTGGCGCTAAAGGTTTTCAATTGCTTTGTCTGTTTTCTGTTGATGAGATTTAGTAGAGTTAGCTAAAGAAGCAATTAAATCCTTAAGAGACTTACTTGGAGCTTGTTGTTGTTAAGGCTGGAATGGTGTCTGTGGTCTTGCTTGAAGAAGCTAGGTGGACGGTTATAGTTGTTAGGAACAGATTGTTGTTCGTTGTCTTGATTGTTCCACTTTAAGTGTGGATGATCGCGGCTAACCGCATTATAGTTGTTGGAATATGGATCATACTTTTGCCTTTGTTGCCCCTGAAACCCTCCAAACGCATTAGCTTGCTCAAGACCACCTTGATCCATCAACGAAGGGCACATGTCTGTGGCATGTCCCATCATTGAACATACACCGCACACCTGTTTTGGAGCCACCGTAACCTGTTGCACAAGATTAGTCAAGTTAGCTAATTGTAATTCAATACTAGAATTAGCACTTACCTCGCTAACTTTCTTAAGAGGTAGCTCATCTCTCCCTCCAAATTGTCGTGTGTTTCCAGCAATGTTCTTTAACAATGCCTTAGCATTAGTTGGTGTCTTGTCCATGAATGCTCCTCCACTTGCTGCATCAAGCATTATACGATCAGTACCACATAATCCCTCATAAAAGTATTGTATTAAAAGATGCTCTGAAATCTGATTATTAGGACAATATGCAACCAAATGCGTGAACATCTCATAGTAATCTCCAAAGGGCTCTCCATGTTGTTGTCGGATTGAACATGTCTTTCCTTATGCTTGAGCTTTTGTGGCCGGAAAATATTGCTCCAAGAATGCTTGCTTCACCTGGTTCCATGTATTCATTGATCCCGGAGGTAAATTGTAAAGCCACTCATTTGCTTTAGCTTCTAATGTAAATGGAAATGCCCTCAACTTGACTTGCTCATCATCCACATTTGTTGGTCTCATTCCCAAGCATACCACGTGAAACTCCATGAGATGCTTGTTGGCATCCTCTGTTGAGAAGCCATGGGACTTAGGCCAGTAGTGAATCATGCTGGACTTGAGCTCAAATCCTCCTTCTGCATTTGGATATGTGATGCACAATGGTTGTTGATCCATATTTGGCGTTGCCAACTCCTCATAGTACGGTTATCAGCCATGCCTTCTTGTGGCTCTTCCTTCTCTTTCGAACTCAAATGTGGTGGAGAAGATGGTGGTAAAGACACCGAGGCATGCTTCTGCATGATTTCTCTTTGAAGCTTTCGAAGTGTTCGTTCAAGCTCAGGATCGTAGGAAGCTAGATCAATACTCTTGGACCTTCGAGTACGCATATACTACAAATGAGTACCTAAAATAAAAACAAAAACAAAAACACTAATTAGACAAGAAAAGAAAACAATGAAAAATAAGTAATTAGAAATAACAATCCCCGGCGACACGGCGCCAAAAATTTGATAAGATTAAAAGCACACCACAAAGTAGCACACAAATGCCCTATTGATTTTCCTTATTAACACTAAAGTTTGTCAATTGTAGCATATGAAAATAAGAGTTTTCTCGTAGAAGATTGTTTTATCTAACTACTTAAAATATCACAAAAATTGGGTTGCTGTCCCTGCTGACCAACCACCGAAAAATAATTATTAGACCGACTTACACTTATCTAAAGTCTACGAAATTTTATATGAAGACACTAGACACACAGAGATACACTCACACAATTTTTTGGGATTTTTGGAGTTGATTTTATATTTAAATTAAATCGAACAAAAACAGGACAGAAACAGATTTTAAGTAGTTCACAAATTAAGACAAACAAGTTAGGGGAATTGCTATCCACCACCAAATAATCATGCAAACATGTTATGTTTCATTCAAATTCCTTTTATTTCCAGATGAAGATACTCAAGTTGGCTCAATGTTAGAACTCAACCTATTACTCTTTCTTATGTAGTATGTTAAGAGAATGATGTTTCCAACTTAACTTAGTCCCTAGCATGCAATCTAGAATGGCGTGTTCATAGATTTAACAAGTAGAAATCATTAAGAACGAAAAGAGTTTGAATCATCACAAGGTATCGTAAGTACTAGAGTTGTCTTACTTATCCTAGAAATTGGTTCACATGTTAACCGCAATTAACAAGTACTACTCTAGAACATATGTAGGTCCTCATTCGACAAAGGCAGGCAAACACATATTCATAGCATTAGAATTCTAGATATGCTTACTAAGTATGCATTCGTAGAAAACACATAAATAATTCATCAATGAGACAAGTAATGAAGCAATTTTCATCCTTTCATAAAATAAATTGAAACGAAATGTCATAAAACATTTGCAATCATATTCAGAGCTTCAAAACAGCCCCTAACTACTAAAAATCTAGTTACACATAATTCTTAAATAAAACCAAAAGAAAGACATAAGTTTGAGAAGATAAAACCGAAAGAAGAGAATTCCAAGATTTCCTCCTTTCTCTATTGCTTCCCTCCTCCTTGTCCAACTTCTTACTACCTTGCTTTCTTCCCTCCCATTTTCATCAGCTGCACCTATCCAGTTTTTTTCTTTTTTTTCTAATTTTTTTTCCCACTTTGCTGCTGCAACCTGCAGCCTTTTTGTTCTTGCTTGCTGCCTCAGTTTTTTTCTCCATAACTCACCCCACTAACAGCCATTTAGGGATGACAATAAGTGAGAGAAAATGGTAAAACAACTGTAACTCTTTAGGTAGCCTTTATTCCCATTACTCCCAATTAATCCTCATAATTCAATTTCCTCTGATATTTGAATAGGTGTCAGCTGGCTTGTTCTTGACTACATCAGTTTTGGCTGCTAGATTTATTGGGTTTATTGCTTTCATTGCAATTACAAACTGCTCAGCCTCTTGTCAACCTTTTAATGTTAAAACGGCCGTAACTTCTTATAGAAAAATGATATTATCAATATGCGAAATGCTCCAGAAAATAGACATCCGTAGCTTTCCAAGCATATAAAGCTTATTCTCTAATTCATTCTGAGTTGTCCGTAACTTGCTTCCAAAGTCAGCCTATCCGCACAGACAGTTTTGACGAATTTGTTACTTAAAATCCCACTTATGGTATTTTTATTTTCTTTGCTTGAAAAATCCTACAAAACACAAAAAGTAAATAGCTCAATAATATAAGGAACTAACTAAGAAAAGACAAGTCAATTTGATGTAAAATATATATAAATATGAGCTTATCATTGCTTCTACGATCACGATCTATGGAATTAATTAAAGTGAACAGCAGTCCATTAATATGACATGACATCCAAAATTATTACCCTAAAGCCCACTTTTTGGCAATTAACAATTTAATAAATTATTTATTTTCTTTTAACCGTTTACTCACTTTCGTAGTCCCGAAGCACTCACACTTGAGTTCCTGAAGCAACCTAAATCCACTACACTTAGTTGTACATTGTATTCTGTGTTCTTATAGGTACCTTCTTTTATGAAATGGAAGTTCATAACTAAACTTAAACCTATAGTTTCAAATTTAGTGCCTTTGAAACCCGAAGTTTTCATAAAACAATACACCCATGAAAACTCGACGTTTTTCATGTATACCATGTCTTAGAACCTAAATGTTCTAACTTTGATGCTTATGGATATCTTATTTCTATAGCACCAATCACAATCTTGTTCCCTCCATTTAGTGGATTGTCAAACCGTAACTAGTTCGATTTCACTGATTTGGAAGTTTCTTGATCGAAACCACTTTATGTGGGGTACAACATGAATCTCCACTTAACCATCAAGAAGCTGAGAACCCATTGTAACCAACACTGGCATGGAATAGCTGAATAAGCCTCCACTGTGATCTTCATTCAAAGACTTATGCCCTAAGCATTACTCACAGATATACCTCCCGAATGAGGATTCCATGGCTCTTTGGCTCGTTCCTACGAACCGTGTAATCATGAAATACATTGCCTGAAGCACACCATGATTACGTCCATGAATGAGTACAATTCTGAAATTTATAAATCCGATCGAATTTTGACTAGAGAATGTTTTTCTCGTCCTTCCATGTTTCTAACTCGCTCCTGAAGCAGCAGTGTAGAAAGTGAAAGTTTACCAAATTGTCAGATCTGATTACTACCACAAACGTGAGAGAAAGTTATAGACCCAGCTTCGATTGGAGTCTACTGAATGATATAGACCCAGTTCGGCTGGAGTCTACCCAATGGCTCAACCCAGTTTGGTCAAAGTCTACTGAACGGTGATGCCCTACTTCGGCAGGGATGCATCCAAAGGGTATGCTCTGCTTCGGTAGAGGTGCACCGAATGGTACTGCTCTTTTTCGGAGGCCTGCCGAACAGACCCCTCCACCTTCGACTGGAACTTACTGAACCCAATTCTGGGTCTGTCTCTCTCACGATCCAATTTCGAGTTTGATTTTACAACATATGGTAGAATCAGGGCCTGCTAATGTGTGACATCATGCCCGAAGCGTGATCCTTGGCACCTAAGACGTAAAACTTCAAGAATAAGGGATAGTATTCGCAAACCTTAACCCTGCAGAATCTACTTCCGTCTTGATGGAATATATCATTGGTTATGCACTTGTTTGTGTCCTACCAATGTCGTTAAGGAGTACCATTCTAGTAGTCAATATGTGAGATTGATTTTGCTCCACCGAACACCGTTGAAAGAGCATAATTTTGACATAGATGGCCTTGTTGTCTGAATCCCCTCAGTAAACCATTTACTTTGTAAACATTTTTCTATGTTCTTGGATTCACATTTGGTGTTTGTTTTAGTTGTGGATAATCTTATTGATATTGTCCTAGAATATGAGTTAATTGAATCATGTTTCTTGTATACATGTGACTGAATTCAATTAAACACGTGATTAGGTACGAATGTGGGAAAGTTAGTTGTCAGGATGAATGCGATACTACGCACACTAACTTTATACCTAAATCACATCTCTAGCAACGACTTCAGGTCTATCCAACCTGATTGAGAGCAATGGCACGCTCCTCGTTGTATGAATGGTACTACATTACCATTTAAGTGACCTTCCCTGTTCTGGAAGAATGTCGTTGAGTCAAAAGGATATTCGAGATAACAATGATCATGAATGAAACCATTGAAGAAAATAGAGTGAAATATCTTTGCACCACCTCCAAAAATGAGCCTGAAGCTTTGATTTGGGGCCAATAGGCTGTCTCCCAACTGGGGAACAGGCCATATGTGGCAAGCCTGGAGCCGGGAGATTCAAGCAGTTTACTTGCTTTGGCACAACCTTTTAGGACACTTAGGTCAAACAATGATGCTACGACGCATCTCTTTACCCAAAGTAAGGATCTTGTACCTATAAGTACATTTGGCCAAGCCTGCTCTTTGGGAAATTGATTTTTTAAATCATCCCTAGCAAAGATATGAAACAACCATCTTTTCACAGTTGATAAGGGAATATATGTGGACTAATCCAACCAAAATGTGGACTATATAAATACTTATGGTTTTGGTTAATGAAACTGGTCACATGTTTGTCTACACACAATGCTGCTAAACCTCCTGACCAATTTTAAGGGTTCACCACCCTACTTATCTCATAAAGTCTAGAGTATTGCATGTCTTTTGGGTTTATAATTGACATCAAATTCCCATGTTCACCCCAAATAGCCTCGCATAGTAATCATAAAGCGCAATTTAAATGATCACCCAGACCTTGGTGAACGTACCAAGTTTTCAGTTTCTGCCTAGAGTTATGCAATCTTATATGCAGTTATGCTGGTCCGCGTTGAGGCCATTGCCACCCAACCTATTCAACATTACAGTTTGTTACTGGGTACGAACCTAACGTTTTCATATTCACGCATTTGGTTATGCATTCCATGTGCCAAGTTGCGCTGCCACAATGTACTAATATGGGTCTCATATAAGGATGTGAATCGTTGTCGATTATGATTCTCCTTCACATTAGCTCCCTTAGAGCCTTTGCAAGTGATCTTTTTACTGCTCATTTGCTGATTACCACTTCAATGAAGCAATCTTCCTGCCGTTAGGGGGAAATAAGAACGTCAACGTTCCTGTAGAACTACGCAAATTTGCGTGGACATTGCCCATTATGTCTAATACCGCACAAGTGTAATAAGCAAGTGCGATGAAATTCTAGCTTTCAGAATGTTGCTCCAGACGCATTCCTCTTATCTAGATAAAGTGACGAGATCATATACTATTTGCAAACATGCCTACAAGGATAGACGTACTTAACAGACTTCGAGTCAACATCCCCGAATGGTATGACACCCCTATTGGGCGATTTGGCTACCCCTATCAGACGGTCTGGTACACCAACGGATAGCCAATCAATCTGTCTTGACCTGAAGCACAACAGATCACTCGGTTCATCGGATTCACTTCCCTAGAAAAGGAAGGTTACAACACAACAATGAATCCATACTCGATCGTTGTCTCAAATCATTTCCTTCTCGTGAGATTAATCCGAATTACTCCCGAGACTTGAAGTTCTTGGTCTAGTATACTAGTTTAGATGAGATAATCGAATTGGAATGAGATTATGATCAATGATGTTTTCACTTATATGGTAGCTACCGACATAAATGAAAGCGACAATATCGAACCGTGTTCCATTGATTAGTGGTAACATAGAACTGATTTCGACAACTGAAATTATAATCCAGGTTAAATTCTTACCAAAGTGTGTTTGAACCTATCGTTCCTACATTGCCCAAGGTAACCCTGTTTTGTTGCAAGTGGGAAAAGAAGCGTAATGAGATGAATGAAATAGTGCGATGTAATGCACGCCTTACGGGCCAAGGTTTTCTCAAATGTTCTGTGATTGACTGCAGCATTATGAAATGTGTTTAGTGTTGCTCCATAGGGATATTGATACAAAGATGTACATGTAAGTTCTCAAAGAATTACATGGATTGGTTCAAATAGTTCCAAACCACAGAACACGTTCTCAACTCATTTGAGGCGTTCACTTACGGATTGAAGCAATCTAGCAGATGTAGTACACCCGTGATTATTTCATCAGTTAAGGATATGAATGAATGCCCTTGCATGCTAAACTATGAAGTCTTATTCCGAATTGCTAGAGTTGCAGTTTATGTCGTTGGCATGAATCTCACTAAGACTCTAGAAGAGCTTGAGAAAACTATCTCGCACTTGAAGACGAAATTTGAGATGAATGATCTTGGGAAAACTTGTTTATGCCTTGACCTGAAGTTGATACATTGTTCTACCAGTCAAACTACACCCTGAAGGTGTTACCTTTGAGTATATCTATGATGTTTCATACGCTATATGCAAATAAGACCATTGTTATGGAATCCGAAATTCCATATCTAAGTTCAATTTTGTGCTTTGTTGTACTTAGCTCATTGCGTTAGATAGGACATCTCCTTCGATGTTGATCTATTGGTAAAGATACAGCTCTACGCCTACACGTAACCACTGAATTGGTATTAAAGACATTTTTTTGCTACCCTAAAATGTACTACGGATTTGGGCTAATCCCAATGCATGTCGAGCGGATCCGACCCCCTTGATCCTCAGAATGATGTTTGCCTTGTTTGTTATACAGATGCAGGTTACTTATCAAACCAGCACAAGGCACATCCCTGAATGGTTATGTCTTTATCATTAGGGATATCGTAATATCTTAGAGGTCCACGATATGACCTTAGTTGTGAAACCTTCGAATCATTCCAAGAATCACCTCACTTCACTACGCCACACGTGAGACATGGTTAGGAGTTCTTGTTGAGCATATTCGAAGTACTTTCTGTTTTCATCCATCGTTGAGTCCCAACGACGATCCATGAAGGCTATGCCACATGTATCCTCCCGACCAAGACATGATACATCAACGAAGTCAATGCCAAGACATATTACGTCTACATCTACATCAACAAAGCACCAAGAGATTGAAGTTATACAAGCTGATCCCATACAACCTTGCCGACCTCTACACTATGTCACTGCCGAAGTCAACCTTCCAGAAGCTTGTCCGAGGAATTGGTATGCCTAACTATTCATATGCAATGCTTGTAGTTCTCATTTGGAAGTTTTATCAAACTCAAGGGGAGTATCCAAAAGTATGCTCACTTGATCTTAATGTACTATTTTTCCTACGATTAGGAGCATTTTTCCCACTGGGTTATTACTACCTTACTAGGTTTTGACTAGGCACGCATCCTGGGCTGATCATACCCTTGTGTGCTCTTCCACTTGCGTCCAAAAGACGTATGGTTTTGACTTAATGCAACTTCTCACTTTTCTCCTTAATCTATGGATTTTTCTCCCACCTTGGGTTTTACCATAGCGAGGTGTTGTGAGTTTTACCTTTTATGCATTCTTCAGTTGATCTAAGAATCACATTCACTCATTGTGCCGACAACTTCATCATTGTACTTACTTCATCGCTGAAGACCTGATGAGCCAGTTGTTTGAGTATTTACACACTCAAGGGGGAGTGTTGCAGTCCTATTAGATTGGGAATGTGATTGTGTAAATCCTAGTGTATCTAGGGATATCTTGTATATTCCCTTTAGTAGTTTAATTCCTATTAGAGTTGTAATCCTAATAGGGTAAGGATTTAACCTTCCCTACTACTATAAATAAAGGCACAATGAGGTGGAATAGAACACACCTCAGAATTACATATCTCTCTTATCTCTCTATTCCAGCTGGCCCCTGCCCCTCTCTATCCTTTATATGATTCAGTAAATTAGGCCTAAAACAAATATTGATTTATTGTGTATAAATTAGATTATAGTCTAATTAAAAGCCAAAATCCTGCCACATTCATCTTCCTACCTCACAGAAGAAATAACCTATAAACCTTCGGAGCTGTCAAGACCTTCCAACCCCATAGAAGAAAGAACCCAGAAATTCGAAGAAATTCGTTTGCTCATGCCTATTTCTTTCTCAGGTTTTGGTGTTATGGAATCAATTGGTGGGTTATGGGCGAAGTGATTCGACAGTCATATCAGGTAGTAGGGGTGAGGTGATTTGACAAATTTGGGTTGCAAATGTTTATGGCCTGGACATGGTATTTGTTGTGCAGTAGTGATGAAGAAGGGTGATGGAGAAGAAAGATGGAGAGGGAGAATTGTCTGGAGTAAGATGGCTGGTGAAAGAGAAGAAGGGCAGTATTGGAATAATAAAAACCAAGTGAGGGCATAATTGATAAAAAAAAAAAAGAAAAAAGAAAAAAAAAAGTCAATTCCAGATTCTCCACCAGTCCAGGAATTCAATTACCTCCCTTATCTAGGGAGTCCGATTCTTCCAAAATGAGGAGTTGGATTCCTTAATGTGTGTGGACCCCACATGTATTTTGAGTCTCCAAGATTACGTAAACAAAGATGTAGCCCGTAATCGGAATTCAATTTCGTAAATTGATTCCGATTACGGGTATGTAAACGTGCCCTTAAGGTAGACTTTAATAAGTCCGAGAGGCAATTGGTCTCCTTTCCCAGAAGACTTTAACTTCAAGTCGAAGCTTAGAATGTAAAGAAAATCAGGAAACAACTTTCTACTTGTTTACTCAACTTGAGATTTCCACACCTCATACCCTTTCCTGCGCAGCACAACAAGTGTCGGGGTATTTGTAGAGCCAAAAATAATTTGAAAAATTCTTGAGCTGACACGTGGAATGTTACAGCAAAAATGAGAATGCCCTTATTAAAATGGTGTGGCCTACACTTAATCCACGTGCAGTCCAATTTTCTTGGTAGTCTAAGCAGTTGCCTAAGATCTCATCAATCTCCCATGCCCATGGCAAGGAGAAAAATTGAAGGTATTAAATATAAGATTAATTACTAAATCCTATCTTTATACTTTCTTAAATGAAGATCAAATCCAATCAGGAATTCCACAAGATAATCCAAGATATTATTTATTAAATAATATCTTGGGATAATTCTTTCATCATCCATCATACGGATGACACACCTTGGTAAATCGAATGCTGATGCATGGCACGACAAAACCCTGCACATGTGGCCGACCCTAGCTTTATAAATACCCTATCTCCACCAATTTTTGATAAGTTTTGGCACGGAATTAAGCCTTAAACTCTCTTTCTTATAAGAGAAACTGACTTAGGCATCTGAGATCCATTGGCTAACCTCTTCTTCCTCCCCCTCCCCCCGCCTCATGGGCGCGCATGGCTTTGGCCATTGATCAAAGGTGTTTATTTATTTTGTAGGTACAATACTGTCAAGACTGAAGACAGTGGAATTTTGCTATCACATGCAGCAACGGAGGAATGAGAGAATATGGCTCAAAGAAATTGTAGATATGTTTTCCTTGTACCAATGCCTTTATTTACAATAAATCGTAAGGAGAGAGATACTTGCTCTCCAAGTACTACAAAACCTAATATAATAGTACAACTAGATTATAGGAAACCTAAACAAAATCAAGCACGGATTAGCATAATCACACAATGTTAAATATTAATTACAACAAATTTCAGAATTTTGAAAGGAAAAAAAATTCTAAACTTCCCAAATTTTTGTACCCTTTCTCTCATTTTTTTTTTTATTGTAACAGGATAAATTAAAACTGTATTAAATTATAATCAGATTTTCTGCAGAAGTAACCCATACGAACAAAATAATTATAATCCATCCAAGTTCAAGATTCCCTCTAAATGTAATAAAACTAAAAATTTAATTATGTGCCATGTAATTACATGATTAATGACTTACTATATTCATTATCTGCAAGAAGTTAAATTAATATGTATATAGTATGAAAAATTCTGATATGTTGCAGTCATATTTAGAATAGGAATGTGATTGTGTAAATCCTAGAGAATATGGGAATGTATCTTATATTCCTATTAGGAGTAGCTTACATATTAAATGTTGTAATCCTAAAGGGAAAGGTTTTTAACTATTCTACTACTATAAATAAAGGCACAATGGGGTGAATCAAAACACACCTCACAATTAAATCACTCTCTCTTCTCTCTAAGCACAGCCGACCCCCTCCCTCTCTCTAAACCCTAGATCGTTCAATCAAATAGGCCTACAACACGTTATCAGCACGCTCTTGCCAGAAGCTGAGGAATTGACACATCATAGGAGGAGGCTATCATCCACCAAATTCAAAGGCTTATTTGTTTTCTGCTAATCAAGTACGCTTAAAATAAAAGAAGATATTTGAAACATCCACAAAGCATGAAAACATTTCCCATGATGCATGAACCCCTCTATGTTTATATTTTCCTTTCGATATATATATATATATATATATATATATATATATATATATATATATATATATATATATATATTGTGTATGTTTATATATATATATATATATATATTGTATATGTTTATATATATATATATATTGTATGTTTATATATATATATATATATATTGTATATGTTTATTTATTTGTTTCATGCATCGCACAATTAAATTGTTATGCGGAATATGTGAGTCAATGTATAGAATTAAATTATAAGCAATTTTTGGGTTTCCTAAACCCTAAGGGATTTTTTTTTGAAAAAAATGGGAATGGGATATGGTGCGCACACCACCACACCATCACTATGGACATAGCAACCAGGCCACGACCTGGACTTCACCTTGGCAGGGCCTGAAGCCCCATGCCCAAAACGTTGAAACCAGCCCCGTTTGGTTGGGTCCACTTACCCGCATGCCGCAACCTTATGGTTGATGGGCTTGTGTAGCAGCAAAGGGCCTACAGCCCTGGCCTTCTGTCCACGCCAACAAGCCGCAAAGCTTGCTAGGCCTTGCAGCACCCCGACCCACCTTGCATGACAGCCAGCCCATTGCGGCTGGGCTTCCTCGCGCCAAACCCAAGGCCAGCTCATGCTGGGCCTGGTCTTGTGCCCACCCTTGGTCCAAAAATTGAAACCCAGCAGCGGCTGGGGTTTCTCCCTCACCCCGTGACTTGAAGTTCACACCCGAGGCCTTTTTTGGGCCATGCCTTTTACTCAAGGCACCCAACCCGAGCCCAAATATTTTTTATTGGGCTATATTTTCTATCCAATAATACTATTTTAATATTATTTAGCTTCTACAATCGACCCTGTATGGCCCGATTTATTGAATAAATTAAAAGTGACCTGCAATCCATTAATCTGATAATGAATCCAAAACTATTGACCTGAAGATCACGTTTGGACATTAACGATTCAATAATTTATTTTTATACTTTGAACCGTAACATACTTTCGTAGTAACAAAGCTCTCACACTTGAGTTCCCGAAGAACCTCAAATCCATTATATTCAAAATAGTATACTGCATTCTGTGTTTCTTGCAGGAATCTCTCCTTATGAACTAAATGTTCATAAAACTAAATTGAACATGTAGTTTCAAATTTAGTGCCTTTGAAACCTGAAATTTTCATCCAAAACATACCACATGAAACCTGTAGTTTTCATGCATAAATTAAACCAATACATGTCTATAGAACTTGTATGTTCAATGATATATGTCTATGGTTTACCATATGACTAATCACGTTTTTTTCTCCCTCCGTTTTAGGGACATGTCGAACTTAAACAAGCTCGATTTCACCGCTCTAGAAGTCTCTGGAAGAAACTATCTGAAGTGGGTTCAAGACGTGAAGCTTTATCTAACTAGAAAGGGTATTAGAGCCACCATCGAGACACCTATCGCCGACAAACCTATTGACGAAGTTCAAAAGGATACTACAACGATCTTTATTCGAAGACACATCCATGATGCACTACAAACTGAGTATCTCGCTGAGGAGGACCCATACACCCTCTAGCTTGCTCTGGCTGACCGTTTCGATCACCAGAAAGACATATACTTACCTGAAGCAAGACACGACTGGCAGCATCTTCGCTTCCAGGACTTTAAGTCTGTGAATGAATACAACTCTGAAGTTTGTAGAATCCGTTCTTTGTTGAAATTCTGCAAAGTGGAATTAACCGAATCTGATTTCCTGGAGAAGACCTATTCGACCTTTCATACCACCAATATTGTCCTGCAGCAATAATATAAGGCACAAAATTTCACCAAGTTTTCGGATTTGATCTCTGTTTTACTTCTTGCTGAAAAGCAGAACCGTTTTTTATGAAGAATCATTAAGCTCGACCCACTGGCTCGAACGCCGCGCCTAAAGTGCATGCGATTAATTCTCGCAGCCATAAACAACGACAGAATCGTCATGGCCATGGAAATGGGCAGCAAGCCCCACCACGGGCCCAAAGTCAACAGAGTGTCGCACCTAAGGGAAGAATTGTGACCCAACAGCATCCACCACTCGCCCCTAAGGTCCCCAACTTCAAGAACAAGGGCAAAGCTCTCGTTCAGCCCGCTCTTATTGAATTGGACATGTGCTACCACTGTGGATCAAATGATCATTGGTCACGTGTATGCCGAGCTTCCCCTGAGGCTATTGCCAAGTATCATTCCCGTCGTGAGTCTAACTTTGCACATGTGGATCATCTGGAAGATGTAACTACATAAATGGAGATATCGAATTTTCAGGAGGCGTCAGCACCTATGGATGAATAAATTAAACATGGTTTTAGGGTGTTTACCCCTAGTGTCCGAACCCACTAGGAGTGGCCCTCCCTACCCCCCCTATTTTTTTAGGTTTATGGTTTAATTTTGAACAATTTTTCTAAGTATTTGGGAATAATTTGTTTGGTTTTGGTTTGTTTTGAATTATGGATTGTTATTTAAATGGATATTATTTTCTCAAATTGCTTAATTGAATGAATGGACTTATATTTATACATATGACCAATTCAATCAATTTATTTCTAGGTATGTCTAGTGGGGAAGTTAGTTGTCTAGCAGATAGTGCAACCATGCACACCTTCTTGCTGGAAAGACACTATTTTACTAACTTAATACCCAAGAAAGCTCCTTTAACAACTCTCGCAAGCCCATCCAACGTAATTGAATGATACGGAAAGGCACGTATCATGTTGTCTAATGGTACAATCTTGATCATTAAGGAGGCACTATATTCTCCACGTTCCAGAAAAACGTTACTAAGTCTTAGAGATATTCGAGATAATAAATATCATCTTGAAACCACTGAAGATAATGGTTCTGAATTTCTTTGTATCACTTCATACGAATATGGCCAGAAGCATATTCACGAGAAGTTGGAATGTTTGCCGAGTGGGTTGTACATCACAACCATTCGCGGCATAGAAGCCCATAGTGTGGCCAGCCCTATGCCTGAGTTCAAGGACACTTTGTTGCTTTGGCATGATCGTTTGGGACATCCTAAACGTGACATAATGCGCCGTATCCTTAAATCTTCTCACGGACATAAGTTACATCCCTATGTTGGACTCCCGCCATGCAAAGCATGTTCTTTAGGGAAGTTGAATACTCAACCCTCCTATACAAAGATCATTCACGACCCCTTATGAGAACCAAACTGCCGATATATGTCTGGGGCTATACAATATTGCACGCAGCTATGTTGGTCCGCCTGAGGCCTACCGCTACTCAACCACATTCACCGTTACAATTGGTCACTGGATACGAGCCTGACGTCTAGCATTTACGAGTGTTTGGATGCGCCATTTATGTGCCAATAGCGCCGCCACTACGTACCAAAATGGGTCCTTAGAAAAAATGGGAATCTATGTCAGTTATGATTCGCCATCAATTGTTCGCTACCTAGAAGCCTTGATAAGAGATCTCTTTACCGCACGTTTTACGGATTGTTACTTTGATGAGACAGTTTTCCCGTCGTTAGGGGGAGATAAGCATGCTAACGTTCCCGTAGAACACCGCAAATTGTCAAGGTATGCTCCCACTATGTCTCATTTAGATCCCCGCATTGCCCAGTCTGAAACTGAGGTGCGACAAATTATAGATCTTCAGAGCATTGCTTAAAGCATGCCGGATGATCTAGCAAAGGTGACAAGATCACATATACCCGCTGCAAACACACCTGCAAGGATAGATATACCCTGCGTACGTTAATACCCACATGGGAAGGCCGAACGGTCCCCGAAGGTGGGGAGGCCACACCTTCCACGCGACAAGGTATATTGGCGCCTGGCCAATCATCTGCTCCGACCTTGAAGCATGGCAAACCCCTTGGTTCACAGTCACAACCCTAAAAGAGGAAAATGGCACCAACTAGTGACCCTAGTTTGAATCCGACCATCGCTCACTCATCTGTTCCAACGTATGAGGTTATTCAAGATTACGGTGATGTTTCAGACAAAACATGCCGACCTCCCGAGAATCGCGAGATTTCGGTCCACTACATGGTATTGGATGAGGTTTGGAATAGGAATTAGATGATCATCGATGATGCATTCGCATACTTAATAGCTACTGACATCATGTTTAGCGATGACGTTGAATCATGTTCTGTCGATGAATGCCGACGTATAACCGATTGGTCAAACAGGAAACAAGAAATCCAGGTCGAACTTGATTCGCTCGCGAAACGTAAAGTGTTTGGACCTATCGTTCTTACACCACCACGCGTGAAGCCCGTTGGCTATAAGTGGGTTTTTCTGAGGAAGCGCAATGAGAAGAATGAAATAGTGTGATACAAAGCACGCCTCGTAGCGCAAGGCTTCTCTCAACGCTCTGAAATTGATTACGAGGGGACGTATTCCCTCGTAATGGACGTTATAATGTTCCGCTACCTAATCAGTTTGGTAGTTTCTGAAAAACTGAATATGCAGCTTATGGACGTGGTAATCGCGTATCTCTATGGGGATCTAGATACAGAAATATACATGAAAGTTCTAAAAGGACTTCCATTGACTGGTTCAAATAGTTCTAGACCACGGAACACTCTATCAATTAGGTTGAGGAAGTCACTCTACGGATTGAAACAATCCGGGCAGATGTGGTATAACCATCTGAGTGAATATTTGACAAGTCAGGGTTATGTGAACAACGAATTATTCCCATGCGTGTTCATAAAGAATTCACATTTTGGATTTGCAATCGTTGCAGTTTATGTTGATGACATGAACCTCATTGGGACTCCCATCAGAGTTTGAGGAAATTGCTGCACACTTGAAATCAGAATTTGAGAAGAAGGATCTTGGGAAAACTCGATAGTGCCTCGGCCTGGAGATCGAGCATTGTTCGGATGGAATCCTAGTACATCAATCGAACTACACTCAAAAGGTGTTGCGTCGTTTGCGTCGTTTTAATGAGGATAAAGCGAAGCCTTCGAGTACACCCATAGTCGTTCGGGCTCTAGATACTAAACGAGATCCCTTCCTTCCAAAGGAGGATGAGGATGAGATTTTGGAACCCGAAGTTCCTTACCTAAGTGCAATTGGGGCTTTATCGTACTTGGCTCAGATAGGACTGGTGAAAGGCACAAGGCTCGTTTGGTAGCTCATGGTTTCACTCAGACTTATGGTTTGGATTACAAGGAAACTTTTGCCCAAGATGCCAAATTGAACACAATACGAGTACTATTGTCAGTTACAATGAATCAGTCTTGGCCTCTCTATCAAATGGATGTCAAAAATGCCTTCCTACATGGTGAGCTAGAAAAGGAAGTCTACATGAAGTTGCCACCTGGCCACTCACAATCCCATGATCCAAACATGGTGTGTAAACTTCACAAATCCATCTATGGATTAAAGCAATCCCCACGGGCATGGTATGCTAAACTTAGTTCAGTTCTTAAGGAATTTGGCTTCCAAAGAAGCAATGTTGATTCATCCCTCTTTGTTTGAGCTGGTTCTGTGCTAAATTGGTGGTTCTGATTTATGTTGATGACTTAATAATGATAGGTGACAATGGTGAAGAAATTCATTTTCTTAAGCAAGCTCTTCAACGCAAATTTGCTCTTAAAGACTTGGGAAAACTCAAGTACTTCCTAGGTATTGAGCTTGCTACATCCCAAAAGGGACTTTTCCTTAACCAAAGAAAATATGTCCTCAATCTCTTAAAGGATGCTAACTTGGTGGATTGCAAACCTGGACGTACCCCTCTTGACAGCAAACTTCACCTCAGTACACATGTTGAAGCTCTCACCAATGTCATTGAGTATCAAAGGTTGGTAGGCAAACTTATATATCTTGCTATCACACGACCTGATATCGCATACTCTGTGAGCATAGTTAGTCAGTTTATGCATGCCCCCACTGTGGTTCATATGCAACTTGTCAAGAGAATCCTTCGTTATCTCAAAGGGTCAATTGGTAGAGGTCTCTTGATGAAGAAGAATGACAACACTGAAGTCATGGCATACACCGATGCCGATTGGGCTGGGAACTCCCTTGATCGCAAGTCTACTACATGATTTTGTAACTTTGTGGGTGGGAATTTGGTCACCTGGCGAAGCAAGAAACAAATTGTCATAGCATAGTCCAATGCTGGGGCAGAATATCGAGCTATAGCTTCTGCAGCTTGTGAACTTATTTGGTTGAAAAGTCTTCTCTCTTATCTAGGGTTCTTCAATATCCAACCAATGTCCTTGTTCTGTGATAATCAAGCCGCCATGCATATTGCCTCTAATCATGTCTTTCACGAGATAACAAAACATATTGAAGTCGATTGTCACTATGTTCGAGCACAAGTGCAATCCAAAGTCATCACCACTCACTATACACGCAGTCATGATCAGTTGGCTGATATTTTCACCAAGCCCTTTCCTACTAAGTTTTTACGGATTTTGTCCAAGCTTGGCTCAAGGAATCCCCTCGATCCAGCTTGAGGGGGAGTATTGGAAGTTGGAGGTTATCAGGACTCTCATTACTGCAATCCTTGTCAGTTAGGGTTAGTGTTTTACCCAGCATATAACTCTCAGCAAGGGTTTAGGGTTTTATCTTGGATACTTAGTCATGTTGTCCTTTTCCTTCAATTAAGGAACTTTGCTTTCTTGTTATTGTAAATAGATTAGGAGTGTTTCAAGGAGTGATTAAGGGAGTGATTGAAGTCCGTTTCTTCACTCCTCTCCTCTATATATGTTTGAGTCCTTGTAAAGTGTTCTTTATGTAAGATATACAACATCTCTAAATTTTCACAGTTAGTGACACGATCTTATACATATGGATTATGGTTTTTACATATAACTAAAGAGTTTATCTCTATTAGATGAATAGTGTCTATTATAAAGTCTGTTGTGTGTGTCTGCATTGAATTATTATGTAGAGAACATATACAGTACTATCAGTTAAAAAAAAAAACACACTTCGTCAACCTCTTTAGTAAAGTTTCAAACTTTTCCCTACTTAAATTAAAGAAATATTGATTATGCAATTCTAAAACTTTAACTCTAGTAGTCATTTAGTACTACGGTCTAGTGGTGGATTGCACAGGACTAGGAGCAGATACAACCCATCATGTTGAATGAGAGAAACAGTTACCTCCTGAGGAAGTGGCATATTGAACAAATACAGCTTCTTTCATTGACCAAGATGGATGGTTGGAAAGACAACCAAACACTAAGCAAGGTTTAAGCAAAACTAAAACGCAGCTAGCTAGAGGTCCTTGTATCAAATAATCTTCAATTCTTTCATTTCTTCTTGGTCTGTTATTAATAATCAATCCTTGTATCAATAAGCAGTTCAACACAAGGGGTTATTATGGTCACGAGATGTATTTGTTGTAATACGTCTTGTAAATGGAGTGAACAGAACATTTCCATGGTGTTTAATTATGATATGTCACCAAATATTAGGTCAGATGCAGATAAAGTGAGAGAATTGATGAACAGAACTCGAGTGAATAAGATTCCTGAATTGAGTTGGATTAAGTCATAGAAATGTGTAAATGGGAAATCAAGCCTCGTTGTGCAATTCTACAGAACTAATCATAGTTTGAAGGAGTACTGCCATTGATGAAGTTAATACTTCCGTGATCAACGATTAAGATGTAGCAGTAAAATGGTGAGCTGAAGCGACAACTCTCTCCGTCGTCTCATTGTCCAATGTTTATCTATAAATATGCCAATAAAACTGCACAGAATGTAAGACTAATTTCTAACATATTTTTTCCTTTATTTTCGATGCAAACATCTAACATAACTCTTACATTTCTTTGGTCTGGCCATACCACCATAAGATATACATATTTCGAGTTCCTACATCAATGGTTCATGCATTGAGAAAACGGTCCTAAAGCCCACAGAAATGATGTTTCAATGACTTTAGGGAAAATACAATTGGATTTCCTCGTATCTATCATTAACTAGAAGAATTTGCAGGTACCGACTGGTTTGTCTCGATTCTTGACAGCAACAAATTTGAAGCATGACATTGCCATGCTGTCCCGCATCATTTTCTGTAGCTCACTCAGCAGGAGGAGCTCTATGATAAGCTGGAATAGTAGCAGGAAAGAAGGTCTGTCTTACTCCTTCCGCCCTGATGATGGGGAATATAATACCCGACGCACTCTGGCAAAAGGAAAACGTTCTTTGTTAAGAATCAGAGAAACTAATTGAAATCGTGTATACTCTATACAATGACGGCCATAGGATCTGCTCAATTAGAAAATTAGGTATCTAGCTCATACTAAAGTTCATATATAAAGCTTCACCTTGAGATTGCAAGGTGCTTGTAAGAACAAACCAAACGGCTTCACATTGTATACAATTTTTGTTCAAATACTGAAATTTTGTTCTTTGATTAGACGTCGTGGCAATTCACAATATCAAATGCGAGTCTAATGAATACTATTGTTCTTACTATGCTCTGAAACTATGAAACACACAAAACATGATTCAATATCCAATGACCATCAAGGAAATTAGGGGGAAAAGAAAAACCTACCAAAAGCAATCTAGCTCCAAGCCACAAGCGTTTTAGTGAAGGAAATGGTAGTAGCAAATGACCAACACCATAAACCGCCACAGCAAAAAAATGAAGGACTAAACTCAATGGACGAGGGTTTAGACCAGAAAGCAAAGCCACTGGTCCTGTTGAACAGACACCTCCGAGGCTGAGATAGTCAAAACATGCTTGGCGCATCTCTATCCTTGCTTCATCAGGGGAGGCAGAAAACACCTTGTATAGGGCACCTGCCAAGGTATTTATTGTAGATGCAACCGGCTACGAAAACAACATCAAATGTCAGTAGGATGAATTAGTAGTGTGATAATAATCTCTATTACAAGAATGCAACTATGAAATCAATTGCGATGGAGCTTAACAGGAAACAGAACTGAAACAGTTCGATTTCACGTGTGCAGAATTATTCTTTTCCAGAGGAATCACCTTTAAAGTAATCATTCTTTCTGTAACTTTCGCAAGGTATAAAAGGATTCTAGGTATGTGCAGTGATATTACACAGTCACACACGAGCAACAGAGCTTACCTTCCTCAAGGTATAAAACGATTCTAGGTATGTGCACAATGAAGCTGCATCATGTAGGTCATGCAACTGCTTAAGAAGATCCCTGAGCACTACAATATCTGACAGTGCCACAGTCATTCCTCCGCCAGTTAAAGGATGACGCATATTGAAAGCATCGCCCAGCAAAAGGGCTCCTGGAGTTGGATGTGGACTGGCAGGCATGCTTCTGTTTGGCATTGTTCTAATATTTCCTTTATCAATTGCAGCAATGAAGGCATCATGAAGTTCAGGTGGAACCTAAAACAGATATTTTCTTCATTAATTCATAGAAGCAAGAAGCCAGCTCAGGCCAAAAAGGAACAAAGAAACTACTGTCGACAAAATAGGACCAACCAAAATGTTTCAATGTTGAAATTAAGAATTCTAGTTTTGAAATTGAAAGGTACCTGTGGAGCCACCACATTCTTCAAATAGGTGGCCAACGCACCATTGGCAATCGGAGGTACCCTTTGGCCAGGTACATCAACCAAACAACGGACTTCTGTACTGCTGATTTGATAAAACAGGATCGGAGAGGGATCTCCTAGAATAACATGCCCATGATTTGCAAATGGGAGTTTGCAATTTTCCAATATTAGTCCTACAAAGCAAGAGGGTACTTCTACCCGTGAAAAAAGAAGATTGACGTTATCTGCCAATGTAGAAAGTGTAAAGCGAAAAAGTCAGTACTAATTCAAGACGATTGGATATAGTTCAACCATAAATCTCCGACGCTAGGAGTTGAAAGAATAAATGACTGTATCGGCATCCTAATCAGACCAAGTAATAGTTCAATTAAGGATTTGAGGAAGTAACTTTATCTGAGGCTTGCAAAGAGTGCGGCGCAGATTTGAGAAGCAACCATCACAAACAATTGTAAGAGGAGCGTAAACTTTAAGTTCTTGACCATCCTTAGGTTTGTATTGAACCCCCTTAATTGTTCCATTTTCTTCAAGCAGGGATGTCACAGTACCTTGCTCCAGTTGTACACTGAAAAGAAAACAAAACACAAGAGGATGCGAGGGGATCAATAATCGCTGCATTAGAAAAAGAGGAAGCTTCACTGGAAAAATGCGGATCATTTAACATAAAATCATGCGTCAAGGAATCGAGCAGGATAACAAAATAAGCATTCAAATGAGAAGGCAAGAAACCTTACTTGGGAAGCTTGGCAACTTTTTCTCTCATCCTCTGTATGAATCGGCCATTGTGGAAACTTCTCCCCGCCACATCGGAGTGGAACTGTTCCAGAGGATAGGTCAGCCGAGTGTTCTTCCCATCCTTAAAAAGAGCGTATCCAACCACTCGCTGAGCATCAATTTCCTCCACACAATCTGAAACCAGTGCTCATTCATGTTGATGTCATGGTAAGATTTCACAACCGAAACCAATACTAAGAAAAAGCAGAACATTCAACATTCAACATTAAAACCAGAACCAATACTAAGAAATAGTAACTTTGCTTACCTTCAAGTCCCAACTCAATCAATTTCAGGTACCCTCCCGGCTGGAGAAGCTCACCGACAATTCGATCCGGCTCCGTCAAGTCTCTTTCAATCACATGAACACGTCTTCCCTCCTGGGATTAGCAGCAAACAAAGTACGTTTCTACATTTCTACATAAACACCTTTACAGCTACGGCAGCTGAATGGTCGTTAAAGGGCAAAGTAACGATCCTCTTTGAGAGGATGCCGGAGTCCTCCAATCGTGTTCCTTCATCGTACATCGTGCGGTTAATACATTGTGCGATCAGAAATCATCGTAAATTCGGAGAGGATCCTCGTTGCAAAGTAACATGTATATAATTTTCAAAATTTGTGAATGAACAATGACGAAAAAGAGCGGTCCATCCCACGTGTTAGCCGTTGTAATTAAAAAATAATAATGCAGTTTTATCTTACAAATTTTATAATAAAAAATTTTAATTTCTTAATTTTATATTGAAAGATATACATATTCATAATGAATTATCGATATGCTCTACACATTTGAGCATGCAAGTATTATGTTTTACTGAACTAAATTATAGAAAGGTGTTAATTTTTTATTTATTTGCAAAATCGATAAAAGAAAATTAAAAATAAAAACAAACAACAGGTGCGTCATCAACTTTTGTGAATGCATGCCAAGATCGTGACTTTTAAATCGGTTAGTTAATAGTAGTATTCGTAACACAAAAACGACCACAGAAAACTTAACAAGCAAACACCTTCTTGCAAACCAAAAGCAAGTTTTCTCAATCCGACACGTTACTCTACCGACATTCACATATAAACAAAAAAGCTTAATTTCCAATAAATAAATAAAACAATAAAAATTCAAATTTTGCTTTCTCGTTTTTTTTCTTTTCTTTTGTTTACCTTAGCGAGGGTAAGGGCGAGAGCACCGCCAGCAACGCCTGCACCGACAACGATGACGTCGGTGCCAGAGCCGTGAACTGGGACTTCTCCGTCATCGAAGCGGTTGATACTTCTTTCTGGAACGTTCGCCTTATTATTGTTGTTCTTCTGAGCCTTGCTCTTGGCTTTGCTGTAATTACAGCGTCGGAGAACAGACAGAACGAGGAAACCTAAGAGGGAGGCGAAGAAGGTCAAGAGAACGTACGGATCAACAGCCACCATTCCCGCCATTTTAGAAGAAAACCCAGGTGGCGAAAAGGAACGCCCAGATGAGAAAGAAGAAGGCCCAGATGGAGAAGAAGAAGAAGAAGAAGACAAGCCAGATGAACAAATGCAGGAGTGGGGTGCAACTATGGGTGTTCTTGTGGTGGGTGTGGTGGTTGGTTTAGAATTATGGGAGGAGAGAGAGAATGGAGGGGGATGTGGTTATGGAGGACTTCATAAAGTGTAGCTAGTTTCTACGACTCTAGACTATAGAGATGGAAGACTTGTATGGAACGATTTCACAATTTAATTAAATAATGTATTATTATTCTTAGATTTTTTTTCACATAGCAATGTACTAGTGAAATGCTATAATCACTCTTTTTACGTAAGTTACTCTCTTAAATGAATGAAGTCTTTAGACTTGTATTACTTATGTCACATCCCGGCCCGGCCCCTACTACATCTCGGGCTCGATTCCGCTGTAGCACGATATTGTCGGCTTTGGGCCTCGACTACGCCCTCACGATTTTGTTTCTAGGAACTCACGCGAGCAGAACTTCCCAGTGGGTCACTCATCCTGGGAATGCTCTAGCCCATTCTCGCTTAACTTCGGAGTTCCTACGGAACCCGAAGCCAGTGAGCTCCCAAAAAGTCTCGTGCTAGGTAGAGATGGGAATATACATATAAGGCTTACAGGATCCACAACCCTGGGTGATGTGGGATCTTACAATCCACCCCCCTTAGGGGCCCGACGTCCTCGTCGGCACACTTCCGGCCAGAGATTGGCTCTGATACCAAATTGTCACATCCCGGCCCGGGCCCCCACTACATCCCGGGCTCGACTCCACCGTAGTACGATATTGTCCGCTTTGGGCTCCGACCACGCCCTCACGGTTTTGTTTCTGGGAACTCACGCGAGCAGAACTTCCAAGTGGGTCACCCATCCTGGGAATGCTCTGGCCCATTCTCGCTTAACTTCGGAGTTCCTACGAAACCCGAAGCCAGTGAGCTCCCAAAAAGCCTCGTGCTATGTAGAGATGAGAATATACATATAAGGCTTACAGGATCCACAACCCTGGGCGATGTGGGATCTTACAACTTACCTTTTGGGAAAACTTTAGAAGAGAAAGACTTGTCCATTAAGAAAAATGAAATATTAGTTGTAGAAGTTCACCAATTTTTGCTCAATGGAATATGGAATAAAAACAAATGAAATATTAGTTGTAGAAGTTCATAATAAAAATTTGTTTTGTAGATGACGCTTTACTGCAATGGTTATTAGTAATTATGTTTATATATCTTGTTTCGGATTCAATCTTTATTGATTTTCTCTTCCTCTAACAACTAATATCTAACTCACTAACACTATCATTCTACCCAAAAAATAAAAGTAAATAAAAAATAAAAATTTGCTTCACATGCACTTTTTTTTTCTTTTGCAATTTTTGAAATTTAAACTATATAAATAAAAATAAAATAAAATAATCATATATTATATAGGGGGATAGATCTGTGGCACAATTCTTTTTACATAACTTTTGACACACGTTTTTATAGGACCTACTCCGTAATGTATTTTAACAATCTGAATCACAAGGTTTCAGATTTGGGGGGTTTTTAGTAGACATGACACTGGTACAAGAAACAGTTTGTGCGACGCAAGTTCGCGCAAAGTCAAAAAGCGTCGCGCAAAAACTAGCCCAACGAAACCTTCGTCGCGCACCAACCGTCACGCCAAGGTAGTGAAAGCAGGGTTTGCGTGACACAGGTCTCTACGTCGCATAAGACTACTTTGCGCGACGCATGTCCCTACATCGCACAAACCCTTGTTTTTTTTTTGGCAAAAATATTTTTTATTTAATTTTTAATAAATATTGTAATTAAATTCTAAATAATAATTAATAAACCAAGAAAAAGTATTTAATTATAAAATATATGAAAATGTACATACAACATATCCGAACAAAAAAGAAAAAACTACAAGAAGTAGTCTTCTAGGTGGGTATTGGCTGGGCGAAGTGGCTAGGAGGTCGAAGGTGGAGCAAGATCAAGAGCTCGCAATGGATTTGGAGGCCGGACATCGCTAGGGCCCGTACAATCATACTCATCTGCTCGCCCTGGGCCCTCATCTGCTCGCCCTGGGCCACAAACTGACCTTTTAGGGTTGTCACTTCCTCCTTCAGGGCATTAACCTCTCATGTGGACAATCTGGAAGAGGAGGCACCGGTCTCACGAACCCCCACCTTCCCCATACACCAAACAACCTTGCCATGACGACGACCGAACTCTGATCCAGGACCTCAGTCACGATCTGAAGACCTGCATCCTCGGGTACAATGACGTCCTCGATCAGGATCTCCGGGGTGAGGAGTAATAACAATTATATATACTTACATGAAGCTGCTCAGTGGTCTCATCGCCGGCTTGAACGTAATCGTCCTTGAACAGGTCAATCTATGGGAACTTAGACTATGTCACAATACAATTTCAGTACGTGGAATCTGATAACTAATGAAGTACAAGGCCTGCTTGCACATGAATGGCCAAGATTATTGCGGTCTCAACTATACAATGCTACCGCTCATGTGCCCCAAATTCACAACCATTAGGCGTCAACAACTTAGCCCAGCAAAACCAACTTCAAAAAAGCTTTAGGAGGTAACTAAAATAATGAAGACTGAAAGATGCAAAAGAAAATTGCAGTACCGTCACATCTGAAAAGCCAACGAAACTATCAAGCTCTCCAAAATGAGCCTGAACAGGAGCCTTAGCTTTAGCAAGCTCTGATGGCGGCACTCCATAAAACGCAACGACAGCATCAACGTCAGGGAGTAAAACAGAACTTGCAATTGAGAGAGCACTACACATGCAAAATCAAGCAACACCACCTATTTTGACTAAACAATAGGTTAATTTAGCAAATGATTTTACTTTCTAAAACTCATAACTGATTGATATCACTATAAATTTTACACACGCGAAGGATGACTCATTTAAGAAACATGGCAGAAGCTTACCATATTTTGTGGCCAAACTGTTCAGTGGTGATTTCTGTTACAGTACAAACTAGGCATAACACTTACCGCATACTAAGGTTATGACTTAAAAGAAATCATACAAAAATGGCAACGCATCAAGAAGATACTTGGCATATGCAGCAAATAATTCAACCAACACATATTATATTAGCAAAAGCTCAACAGATTTAATCCTTGCTCCATTTCTTGTCGCTCTCGGTTATCTTATTGTCTACCGCTTTAGTTGCAGCTCAGAGTTTCAAGCTAGATGAAGAAGAAATCCAGAAATCTCAATTCCCAGATGGCTTCTTGTTTGGAGCAAGCACTTCCTCTTATCTAGTACCCTTCTTCTTCTTGTAGTTATTTTTTATCTTTGCTCTGCAACTATATATCTGAATGTTAAATTCGCTATTCAATTTCAATGTGATAATTAAGATTGAAGTTGCTTATCTTGAAAATGGAAAGAGCCTAAGAAACTGGGATGTTTATACTCACATTCCAGGTAATTAAACAAGAAAATTCGAGGGTAATTAGTTGCTACTCTTAATTTTGATATTCACCAAATTAATGTCTTTATATGTATAAAGCACTTTAGGAAAAATGGAGGATAATGAGACTTGAGATGTTGCAGACGACCATTACCATCGCTACTTGGCATTCACCAAACGTAATCAAACACAAAAACGTAATTATAAGCATATTTATGACTTTTTGAAACTTATGTATGTACGTATGTATGTATAGGAGGACATTGAGTTGATACATTCTCTGGGGATGAATGCATATTGGTTCTCCATTTCGTGGGCCAGAATTCTACCTGGTATGTTGTTTTTATCTAGTCTTTGTCTTAATTTGGATTATTCTGGTTAGTCTTGTGCTTCATACTTTTATTTGGTTGTATTAATCTTGACAGCATGGTTCTTAATTTCAACATCCTCTGTAGTTGAGAAATCTTGACAGCATGAAATGTGAGGAAACATGACCATACACGGAATTTAGTCAAAATGTTCAAAGAGAAATCCCCAGTGGAGAACAAGTTCAAGGGAAAATGCGGAAAAAGAAAAAAAAAATACGAACATGATGGACCAGAGACCGTCAAGGATCTTTTGACTCTCTTCTCTTTAACCAATTACCACCACAAACTGCAATGAACAACAAAACTATGATAGGATCCCGTAATGGCTAAGGTATGCACAAACAGTAATTAAAGAGAAAATATTTGATGAATTACTCTTTCAATACATATTATTAACGAGGCTTCTGCCTTCTTATATACAAATCATACAACTTAAATCCCAAACTAAAAGCCTATAATCAAGCTCTGAAGAGAACTGGAAAGGGAAGTAAATAACTAGGGCAATATACAATATTTACTATCCTATTTTGTATCTTTGACTTTAACACTCCCCCTCAAGTTGGAGTGTATGTTAAGGACACACAACTTGCCAAGTAGAACTTCAAACTGTGACGAACTCAATGCCTTAGTGAATAAGTCTGCAGGCTGGCAATTGGTCCGTATGTGTGCCGTTTTAATCAAGCCTCCTTGAATCTTTTCACGAACTAAATGACAATCAATCTCGATATGCTTCGTTCGTTCATGAAATACCGGGTTTGAGGCAATATGTAGAGCAGCCTGATTATCACAAAACAACATGACCGGTTGTGGATGTTTGATTTCCAAGTCTTCCAGTACGTTCTTCAACCAAGTGATTTCACAACATGTAGTAGCCATAGAACGATATTCTGCTTCAGCAGTTGATCGAGCCACCGTTGTCTGCTTCTTTGTCTTCCAAGAAATAGGTGATTGTCCAAGGAAAACACAATATCCTGTCACTGATCTTCTTGTGTCCTTGTAACGAGCCCAATCCGCATCACAAAATGCCTTTAAGTGAAGTGTGCTTGTGGAAGATAAAAGGATACCTTGCCCTGGCGTTTGCTTCAAGTATCTTAGAACTCTATGTGCTGCCTCAAGCTATGGTACACGTGGTTTGTCCATAAATTGGCTTAAAACATGGACAGAATAAACCAAATCAGGTCTAGTAATTGTCAAATAGATTAATCTTCCCACAAGACGTCTGTATGATGACGGGTCACTTAGGAGTTCCCCATCAGATTGTGTAAGAGCCAAATTTTGTTCCATTGAAAACCTTGTTGGTTTAGCTCCTAGAAATCCAGCATCTTCAAGTACTTCTAATGCATACTTTCTTTGGGAAAGAGATATGCCCTTCGAGGACCTTGCTACTTCTATGCCCAAGAAGTATTTAAGTTGTCCAAGATCCTTAAGCTTGAAACGGGTAGATAAAAACTGCTTTGCAGCTTCAATATGCTGAAGATTATTATCTGCCAAAATCACACCATCAACATATACAAGAATTGCCGTGAAGCTACCTTTGTGGGATCGGACGAACAATGAATAATCCGCCTTTGATTGGCGGAAACCAGCGACTTTGAGAGCTGAGGATAACTTCAAGAACCACTGCCTAAAAGCTTGTTTCAAACCATATAATGATTTGTTAAGTTTGCACACTCGAATCTCCCCCTTTCGTCCGAACCCAGGAGGTAGAGACATGTAAACATTCTCATCAAGATCAGCATGCAAGAAGGCATTGTTGACGTCAAGTTGATGAAGATGCCATCCTTGAATGGCTGCAACACTGAGTAGGAGACGCACAGCAGTCAGTTTAGCGACGGGTGCAAAAGTCTCTCGATAGTCAAGTCCTTCAATTTGGCTATAACCTTTGGCAACCAAACAAGCTTTGTAACGCTCAAGAATCCCATTTGGTTTGAGCTTCACTTTGTAAACCCATTTACGCCCAATAGGTGTCTTGTCTCGTGGTAGATGAACAAGGCGCCAAGTTTGATTGGCTTGCAAGGCTTAAATCTCATCATGCATAGCTTAACGCCAATGAGGATCTTCCATGGCCTGTAAGAAACTAGTTGGTTCTTTGACAACAGTTAAGGATGTGGTGAAAGCTCTATGGGAAGGTGACAAGCGATCATAACAAAGTACGTGGGATAGAGAATGTGGAGTACCTGATTTTGTGACCACGCTTGAGGAGGATGACGGTCCAGGCCTTGACGGGAGGGCGGCTTCCACATGAAAATCCTGGAGAAAGGCAGGTCGTGTGGTGGGTCGAGTAGAATGGCGACTTTCAAGAGGTGTGGGAGGATGGCAAGGTAGCACAGGTGATGTGGGTGGCGAAGAAATAGAAAGTGGTGTGTCGATGTCGGTAGTAGGTGGCTCGGGATTGGCTGGAGGAGGAATATCAGCATGGCTGGGTGTTATGGAAGTGATAGGGCCGTCATCGAAGGTGGGGTCCATGGGAGAGAGAATAAGAGGACTATCATTGGCAGCGGAAGTGTGTTTAAAAGGAAACTCATGTTCGAAGAAGGTGACATCCCGGGACATAAACACCTTGTGAAGATCTATATCATATACTCGATATCCCTTTTTCCCATAAGGGTAACCAAGAAAAATGCACCGAGTTGCACGTGCATCAAATTTGGATGGCCTTTGAGCGTGAGTGGAAGCAAAACACAGGCACCCAAAGATCCGTAAATGTAAGTAAGTTGGTGTGGTATTGAACAGCCGCTCATAAGGTGTTTTACCCTTCAAAACTGGTGTGGGTGTGCGATTTATGAGGTAGGCTGCAGTTAAAATGGCATCCCCCCAAAACTGTTTAGGAAGGTGGGCTTGAAAAAGCAAAGCTCGTGCCATGTTGAGTAAGTGTCTATGTTTGCGTTCAGCGACGCCGTTTTGCTGTGGGGTATGAATGCAACTAGTTTGATGAAGAATGCCTTTGGACAAGTAATAGGGCTTCATTGTGAATTCGGGGCCATTATCACTACGCACAACCTTAACTTTGGAAGAAAATTGTGTTTCAACCATGCTAATGAAATTAGTGAGATAAGTTTGAGTTTCAGATTTGTGGTTCATCAAGTAAATCCATGTGCATCTAGTAAAATCATCAACGATGGTAAGAAAGTATCGAGCCCCAGAGATGGATGCTACATGGTATCCCCCCCAAATATCAACATGCAACATTTCAAAAGGTGATTTACTAGAGATCTTACTCAAAGAAAATGGCAATCTAGTTTGCTTAGCTAATGGACAAACCAGACAATTGTTCGCATCACAAAAGTTATTCTTGTCTAAAGACGAAAACAAGGTAGACACTTTATTTGAAGGATGCCCAAGGCGTTGGTGCCAATGACCAGGAGAAGGGAAATGGACTACATTGCATGATGCATTCTTTGGCCTATCCAGGTAACAGAGGCCCTCCCGTTCAGTTCCCGTCCCAATCATCTTCCCCGAGCATAGGTCCTGTATCACACAAAAGTGAGTAAGAAATACGGTGATACAAAGAGAGTGATGAATAAGTTGGCTGATGGATATGAGATTTAATTGGAAGATTGGGACACATAAAACATTATCAAGAACCAACTGAGAAGAGAACACAACTTGACCAACGTGGGTAACGTTAGCAAGGGATCCATCTGGTAATTCCACTGTCTTATTTTTAACAGCTTTCCAAGTGGTAAGTAATTTAGGGCTGCAGACGATATGATCAGTCGCCCCGCTATCAAGGATCCATGTGGCTTTCTTACCCTGAGAAGAGAAACAGAAAGCCTTACCTGAAAGTTCATCATGTGTGGAAGAGTTGCTCACATGATTTGCCATGGAGGACTTGTTGTTACCAAGCATCTGCAAGATTTGTTGACATTGTTCTTGAGTGAATGGAAAGGAGTTGGAGATGTCTTTTTTCTCGCTTTGTTGTGAAGCAACATGGTTGCCTTAAGAGGTGAAGGAACGCTGATCTGATTCCTTCTTTAGTTTCCGACAGAAATCAACTGTGTGACCTTTCCATCCACAATGAGTGCATTTCAAATGTGCTCTACAATTCTCGGTGCTGTGACCAGTTTTGTCACACTTTTCACACTTAGAACTACCACCTTTCTTGCTTGGATCTTTAACCGCAAAGACAGCTGCATCAGATAGAGACGTTACCTTCCCAGTAGATACGTCTCGTTGCCGTTCATGTCCGAGCACAAGCGAATAAATCTTGCTGACTTTAGGTAAAGGATCCATTGTTAATATTTGCCCACGTATCGTGGCAAATGATTCAGTTAATCCTATGAGAAACTTGATGGTCTTCTGCGTTTCTCGATAGGATAACTCTTCTTTTGTAGTTCCACAGTGACATGATGAGATAGGGCAAAGAACATCCCTTGCGTCCCACAATCCTTTGAGTTTGGTAAAGTACGACCCAACAGACATATTGCCTTGAACACAATCATGTATTTCGTTCTCAATATGGAAGAGTTGAACACTGTTTACCTGGGAGAAACGTTCGCGTAACTCTGTCCAGATTGCCTGTGCTCCATCACAGTAGAATACACTGGCTGCAATCTCTTTGGAGATCGAACTCAGCAACCATGTCTTGACCAGATTGTTGCACCGGTTCCACTGCAGCAGTTCATCAGTGGCATCATCACTTGGTGGTTTTATGGATCCATCGACGAAGCCATATTTGTTTTTCACTTTTAGGGCCATAGTCATGGAGTGACTCCATGTGCTATAGTTTTCCTCAGTGAGAAGTTGTGGTACAAGGACCAACCCAGGCTGATCTGAGTGGTGTAGCTACAGTGGGTGATTAGGATTATCAAGTTTGGAAGCCATGCTTGAATGAGTTGACTTCTTTGTATCGATGTTGCCTCCTATGGTGTTGGCTGGAACTTCTTCCATGGCGAAGGCTAGGGTTTTCTTTTAGGTTACCAAGATCTTTTGCTCTAGTACCATAAAGAGAAAATATTTGATGAATTACTCTTTCAATACATATTATTAACGAGGCTTCTGCCTTCTTATATACAAATCATACAACTTAAATCCCAAACTAAAAGCCTATAATCAAGCTCTGAAGAGAACTGGAAAGGGAAGTAAATAACTAGGGCAGTATACAATATTTACTATCCTATTTTGTATCATTGACTTTAACAGTAATTATTCCTGAAGGGAAATAATTAGTTGAAATGCCACAAACTGAAGCAAGAATTAAAGAGCATCAGCAGGCATACAATTTAGGTTCAACTCTCTGCAGCTAAAAAGGAACAAACATCTCTAATCAAATCAAAAAAAAATTGAAGACTTTGATCATGAGCAGCATCGAAAAAACAATCGAAACAACAGGACAGAGGGTTTGGAAGCTTACATTGTTGGAAATCGACTTGGGCCAAAGCGGCCTTGTAAGACGTGTCCACCATCTGTTTGAAAGAAGGCTTAAGAGGGAGAGGCGTGTCCAGCCAAACCCCAGTCGCAAACGCCTACTATCCACATCGCCGCTGGAGGACCCATTCACACAATATAGTTTAGCGCCTCTTCAACCCGTCCTTTCTTGTTGGATCAATATTTCTCGACTGCACTAGAGCAGAATGCAAAACTACGTTGTGTGGCATAATAACATAACCCACAACTCCCACAGCCTACCGAATTGTTTTCGAGCAACACATATCAGTACACCCCATAGTATTATAGTTGACTTAATTTCAACATGTACTTTGCATAATAAAGTACAATTTTTCCCTATTAAAAGTTCTTTCCCACTCGATCTCTACTTTTCTGTATGATAATTTAACCATCAGTCTTATACATACATATAGGTATCAACCTGTCTATTAAGCACACATTGGAAACAAAAGAATATTGTTGAGTATGAACCACTATGCTACCTCCATGTCCTTTTTGGTAAACGATTCGCCTTTTACAGGATCGCCAAATGGTAGCGCAATTTGGGAAAAAACAGTTTCTCTTTTCTGACACCACTGTCATTATTGCGTTGAAGACGATTGAAAGCTGTCTCAACATCTTGAAGATACATTGCACAAAAAAAAGTGGCTCATATGCAACCCATGCCTCCACAAGTGATCCTTCGTGCTTTGCCTTATTTAGGACACACTTTTTCAACTCACCAAGATATATGCACAAATAAAAGGTATGATACAAATTATTCAAAGCATTCCTTGATCAAGAATCTGTTATATATATATAGACGCTTAATTAAGTACCTTTCTATTAGATACATCCATTGACAATTGACTGGTCCGGTAAACAATGCCTCATCTGGCAAGTGAATCATACTTGTAAAGAAAGCTGGAGGAAATATCGATTCGAACTTGCATAAGACGTTCACAATGTCGTCCTACAATTGTTTAACATCCGACTTCCGCAAACACCTTGCAATTAATTGCGGAAAAAAATCTCGACAACAACACGATTGGTTTCACCACATCAAGAGGCAATAAGTGTCGAATACCAACCGGAAGAAGGCATTGGAGTACCACATGACAGTCATGACTTTTCATGTTTGAAAATTTACACCCCCTCACATTCACGCAACGTGAGATATTAGAAGCATACCCATCTGGAAACTTTACAGAATAAACAAAGTTGAAAAACACTTTCTTCCCATTCGGCTTAACTGTAAAAAAAGGATGCCATTTCTTCAATGTACCACCGACTCTCTTCATCCACAAGGATGACCTAATGCCCATTTGTTCCAAATCGAGGCGAGCTTCGATCTTGTCCTTCGTTTTTCCTTCAATGTCTAGAATTGTCCCGACCAAAGTATCAAACACATTTTTCTCAATATGCATAACATCGAGGTTGTGTCTCATTTTTAACTTTGACCAGTACGGGAGCTCAAATTACATACTTTTGTGCGTCCAGTTCAGATGTGTAGTTGGTGTGGGATTATTGACCCCTTGCCGAATTGACCAAATTTCAAATGGTTTAACTGATCCAAAATTTCATCTGCGGACCATTCTCTTGGTCTTGGTCGAGTCTTTTTTTTGCCGTGGAAGGCTTTATCGTTCTGACGCCACTCGTTGTCCCAAGGGAGCCATCTACGATGACCAAGATAACAATTTTTTCTCGCATGCCAAGACGATGTTACGTTCTCCGTTAGTGGCAAGTCCCAAGACGATGCATTACTTTTTGTGGAATATTGGTCTTTCTATTCTGTGATGTCATTTTAAACCTCAGCTCATTGCATACAGGGCATTTATCCAACTTTATGTTCTCCTTATAGAACAATATACAATTATTTACACACGTGTGAATTTTTTCATACCCCAATCCGAGACCCTTCAACACTTTTTGGGCACTTTTATGATCTTCAGGTAAACAATTGTCCTTTGGAAGCATCCTCTTGATAACTCCCAAAAAGTAATCAAAACACTTGTTTAACAAACAAAACTTGATCTTGCCATTCATCAACTCCACAATTGCCGTGAGCACCGAAAAGTTCTCGCAACCTGGATATAATTCTTGTTTGGCATTTTTCAATAATTTTTCATAGTTTTTGAATGTCTCACTGTCCATGGTTGGACGGACGTCATCTCCCCCTTCCTGATTGGTATTGGTCGAGACGTATGGATAAACATCATTTAAAATATCCATAACTTGTTTATTTGGATCCACATTAGATTCAATAGTCTCCACTCGTGTCACGTATGAAGACGAAGCTTGGTTTAATCGTTCTTCATGACGATGCCAAGTAGTATAGGTCTCCATCATCCCATTTCTTACTAAATGAAATCAAACATTTTCGAATGTCTCCCTCATTGAGTTGTTACACCTCCTACACGGACACCGGATAGGAGTTGAACCTAGGTTGTGTCTAGTTGCGAATTTAATGAACTCATCTATTCCATCCAAGTACTCAACAACACATCTATTATGATTTTGTATCCACTGTCTGTCCATTTTGTCAGCAATCCCAATAAAAGCACAAGAACTACAACAACTTCAACTATTGTCTAGTCACCTTATTCCTCCGGTAAGGGCTTTGTCCCATTCAAGAATGCACAGTTATGTGCCGTAATTTACAATTCCAATTGATTAAATTTCGACGTGGGCAAATTTTGACAGCATCTCCTTACAGTTCTTCAAGTACACGCTGTAGATACATAATATCCACGGTGTACTCGAAGAACATCAGGAAATGTTACCAAAATTTCCACCATCGAAACCTAATCCGTGAACCGCAAACTACAACACATAACCATGCATTCCCAAACTGTCCAAAAAATGAGACAATTCAAGAATTAATTGGACCGCAGTCATGCTTTTCTTGAAAAAAGTGTACGAAGTTAAGTAATATTAACTTCGTACAACACAAAACAATTTTGTACTTGATGTACAAAAACATGTGCATAAAAATAAATTAAATCACAATAATTACTAAAACTAAATAAAATAGATACAAAATATTAATACTTCTAAACTATAATGTTGATGGCCTTAGTTTTTACTTGTTTATACTAATTATATCATAGAATATACATATTCTAGCTAGTTACACTTGAGTAATTTTGGTGATGAGATCAATGTAGTGTTAGAATATGAACACAAGTGTACATGTATTTTGGCTAGATATTGGTTTTAATAGATCTTATTGAAATATGTTTTGGTTGTCTTCATGTTTACAAAGGACTAAGACGGAAAATGAATCCTGAATTACTTACTTGTATTAAAATTGGAAGAGGATATTGATTTTCTACAAGGATTTAATAGGAGAATTGTAACCATTGTTTATCTACGTAAATAGGGCATGCTCACAAATATCAACCCGCTCATTATTGAACCAAAACCTATTGTCTTAGAATTGAGAATTTAATAGTGAGGATAAGATTAGCTTTGAAGATCATGGCTTCTGTAGGTTTTCTTTATAATTCTTAATTACCTGGGGTGCATTGGATTTACCCTCAGTTCAACCGTATAGCACAAATCAAGGAAATTTCAAGGGGAAACCAACATTTCTTACAATTTATTCCGTGTAAATTTATAAGTTAACCCCAATAAAGTATTCAAATGCTAATTCCAAATGAAGTCCAAACAAGTCTTCAACAATATATCTACAGTCTCACTCCTTTTAATAGGTAAAATTAATAGAGATTACTTCAAAATTCAATCTCACAAAACTCCACCATTACCAAAAAAAGGGCATAGCAAGTAGGTAAAGGTACATATACAAAAATCTCATATGCAATATGAAGAAAATACCTTCATTTCTTCAAATTCGTATACAAAAATTTTGTACAAAACAAATTTAGTAGTTTTAGTTTGAATTCTCAATTCAAAGTTACATATACAAAATCAAATCGCTTACCGAATAGGAATAGATCGAGGAAGGGAGAGGATTGGAGAAGGTTTTGAAGAGAGATGGGGGAGGGAGGTAGCTGCTGCAACTGGTTTGCAGTTTCTGCCTCCCAAACTGATTAAGTGATGGGAAAAAAGTCGTTAACTTTGCACGACGTAGGAGTTGAGCCCACTTTAAGTTCACTGCAGATGGGTAGATGAATAAAAGAGGTGTTTAAAGAAGCATAAATTACCTCTATAACTTGATACAAAATTGTGGGAGTAGGTTGCTCCTGTTTTAGACAATACATACTGTTGAAATCAAAAGATACCTTAGGTCTTTCTCTTCTTTTGTATGTGCTTGTCATTGCCTTCGTCCCACCTCTACGAGCTCTCTTCTGTCCCTGGCATCAGATTTTTACACATCCATTAGCAACTAAATCCAGTCTCCGCCAATTAGTGGTTGGGACGAGGCTTCCTTGTATATAGCTTCAGTGAAACTGACACGACTTGCAATCATGAAGACATTACATAAAGAAATGTTTTAAGTACCTCAGTAGTGAAAGTCTTGAGGGGGTGATTGTTCTTTTTGAATTTTTCTTAAATCCACTGCAGCGAGCAGGGTTGGGGTTTCCCATTGCAGCTCTAGCAAGCTTAACAGTCTTGCTTGCTTCTTTAGTTGCGTCCAATAGATAATCGGGCACATCACAAAGGTGAGGAGCAGGGGGCTTCTTGCTGAGAACCTTGTCATGTTTCAACAGACCTGCTCACAAATTATAATAAATTACAAATCTTGTAACTTGAAACGGTATGAGTATAATGAGACTCAAGACATCCAACTAACAATACCTAAGCCTCTTGGATTAACTTCAAAATGAGCTTTCAACCTAAACATATAGAAGCAAGCCGTTAGGAAGGCAACTGAAAGTTGTCGTAGAGAGGTTATTGGAGAGAAAGAAAGGCCGGAAACAGAGAAGTAAACAGAACACTAGTAGTCGCACCCAATTTTGCAAATTGTTGGTGCAAAGGGCATCATACAGAAAGAAGGAACTAAAAGTCCATACTCACTTTTCAGTATTAAGAATTTCGTTTCTCAAATCTTGAGCACGTGATTCTCTGACAACGATCTTTGTCACACTCTTTGCAACATCCTGTAGGCATCACAGTTTATCATCAGTGATCTTGTAGCTTTGACCATACATTAGACTTCCATCCAATGTCCAAATAGGAATCAGAATGTGATTAAAAAAATAAACGAATCACCAAACAGGAGAGCCAGTTCATGGTTAGCACGACCAGTGTCCCTAGGTCGGAGGCCCAAAAAATTCAGGTGACACATAGAACCTTTCAAATAAAGAACAAAGGGAATCATGAATGATTAAGGAATCAGAACAATCACCTCAGCTCTATATTGTAAAGACTCCACTGCATTCTTGGTCAGCAAAGGAAATGGAGCAATTAAGTTTGAATCGTCTTTCTCATCGTCCCCCAAAAGGGATTTTATTTCTTCAAAGAGCCATCTCATCTGGAGAAACCTGTAGAAGAAACAAACATTAAAATGTGAAAATGTGAAAATGTTTCACAAGACAAGACCATCATCAGAATTATCATTATCAACTCTCTCTTCTATGGAGGCATTAAACATACACAAATCTTAGACAAGACGAAACATATAGGGATTAACACAAGCCTGAATGCAAAGAATCAAATTTAGAAATTCTACAGACAAATTTGTAATCAAGACATTGTTGCATTGCATCACACACATGCACAACCAATGAATGTAACACTAAAAGCATTTTGGCTCACTGGAACAGCTATATGTTGACACATCCCAGGAGCTTGAATACTTCACAAAGATGCATGGGGTTTATAACGTATAACAGGGTTTAGGGCGTGAAAATTAGTTTATTGAGTTTCTTTAAAAGGGAAAATGGGGTGGGGCGGCGATGTGTTAATGATATAATAAACATTGAGTAACAAACTCACAAGGGAGATAGAAGCACCAGTACTATATGCCCTCCCAGTACGTCCAATTAGATGAACATATCCTTTTGAACTTTGAGGCATATCCAAATTTACAACCTGCAAGGAAAAATAAAATGCAGTTATGGTTAAACAGAATGCTAGCCAGCTTTGATGAAGTAATTTTTAAAGCACATGAAACAGAGAAATTTATTATTTTTGGTGAACAAAATAAAGAAATCTTTCATTAATATAAAAATAATCAAATTTAAATTAAAGGTGAACACAGTCCACCAAACAAAAACAAAAAAAAAATAACAAAAAAACAAAGAAAAAAATGAAAAAAAAGTGATTTGGAGATACACTTGGGGCATTGATATTCATAGTAACTTGGAGATACACTTGCATAGTAACAGATATTCATAAATATTTTTGGGAATGAAAAACCATAAATTAGAATGTGAATTTGATTCTTCCAAAGCAGAGCATCGCTTATCGCTTACAATGCTGTCAAGTTCAAATAAATCATCCAGGATGCATACATGATATCCTAGAACTAACCCAGTTAGAGTTGAATGTAAAGAATGAAAGCCTGCAAAAACACACCAAGAAGAATAGTAATGGCATACCGTGTGTACATTTTTGAAGTCAATTCCCCACACCACTCCAAACTCAGAGTCAGCTTTATGTTTAGCATGCCTCCTAGATTTTTTTTAGTTCAAAACTACTCTCCGCCTTGTCTTCACTCTCTTTTGATTTGCTGTTATCAGCAATGTTTTAAAAGGCTCGCCTCAGAGCGCGCCTAGGCGCCCTGTGAGGCTGGGCTTGAGGGTTGCCGCCTCTGTTTTGAGGGAGTGGGCGGAAGGCGCCGGAAGGCGTCGCCGGAGCCGCCTAGGCGTGCCTCAGGGGAATTTTTTTTTTTTTACTTCCAAACCCTAGGGTTTTAACTGTCTCATACCTCTTCATTGCACTATCATCTCTGCCTTTTTTCTGATTTTTATTTTTTTATATAATGGATGTGTGCTGTCTACGTGCATTGTTATATGTGTGCTCATTGTGCTTTTCATCCTCTATTTTATATATATAATATAATATATATGTATATATATATGTGTGTATATGTATTTATAATATATGTGTGTATATGTATTTATAATATATGTGTGTGCTCAGGGTGATTATTGATTAATCTTCTTTTTTAATGTAATATATGTGTACGCTCAGTGTATATATTAAAAAAATTAGGTCCCATGACGCTTCGCCTCACTCCTAGGCTGGGCTATCCCTCGGACGCCTCATGCTTTTAATACATTGGTTATCAGTCGCAATCAAATAATCAAAAAGCCCAGCAATGAATTCCTGTTGACTAACTAGGGTTGTTAGGATTTCATAAAACACAATTCTCCAAATGGTAGACCTGAGAAACAACTCTAACCCATAACATTGGAAACCACAAAACATGAACAGATTGGAATACAAATAGATTTGAATATTGGCAAACCTCAAGAATGTGCGGACGAGAATTTTGTGGCAACTCTGAGTTTAAAACAGCTGATCTGATTCCAAACAGCAAAAAATGGACAATAATAAATTTAAAAAAAAAAAAAGCAGATAGATAATAAGTTATGACTCTGCAGTATAAAGGCAATTAGAAATATAACGACATAAAACAACCCCTCCCTCCCTCCGAAAGATTGTGTGTATTAGAAAACAAAACGTTATGTGGATGCATCTGAAAGAAATCTAAATACCTTTTCCAAAAATAGTTTTAATCTGAATCCCATGTCAATTGTATTAGTGAATATCAGAACTTTTTTCTGAACCAGCTCCAACTTCAAGAGGGACAGGATGTACAACAACTTGTCACGAAAACTGCATGATATCTGAGGAAAAAAAAAAGCATAAGTCATTAAACAGATGACAGTCTCGTTTCAACAAGAACTCAATAGGCACAAAATGAAACTTGATACACAGAAATAAAAACCCATAAAAATCACTGTTACCTAAAAAGAGATAAATTATAAATAGGTTATAGCATAAACGGAAGAAGATAAATTAACTGAAGTTAGACATGCCTTAAAAATAAAACTAAAGGTTTTGGGTAAAACAAAGCGTAGTATTTTATAACAGAAAAATCTAAATGATCATAGAGTGACATGGTTCAGAAATGAGGTAGTAATTTATAGTATGAAATAAATATACATATTGATTGTGGCTAACTGAACGAATACTTCTATGTTGAATGCGATATAAATCATAAAGCACCTTTGGCCAAGATGGTGAAACAAAAGAATGTTGGGATTATGTGATTTCCTGTTAAAGGCATGACGAGTCTTACCCAGAACTGCTGAACATTTTTCAGGATGACATCATCCTTGATATCTCCGACTTCAGGTAAAGTCAAAATGTAAGAATTATGCAGAATCAGCTTCTTCAGTTTCTCAACTTCATCACTGCCAAGTGTCAAAATATGCTAGGTATAATTAAAAGATTGCAAAGTAAAACCCTCAAGTGAAAAAAAAGATAAAATTCCACCTTTGATCCATCTAGAGATAAACAATGACACCAAATACATCATCCTTAACATCAACTCTTAATTTTCTGAATTCTGAAAATAAGATTGGTGCAGTTATTCTGTAAATAACAAACTTTGCGGTGGCTGACATAAGAAGACAATTGACAACGCTTAGGGATGTGAGGTGTAAATGCTTTTATATCTGCCTCATAACCAGATGACAACAGAAGAGCGATCGGTCAATGGGATAATACTAAGTCAGCATTCATCAAAACCTGTCAAAGGGAACAAAGTGAATATCATGATAGAGTATGTATACCTAACAGCCATACATTAGTGGTGAAATTATAAATTCAATGCATCTATGAATTCTAAAACCATGTAAAACAACAATGTAGCAGAGTTTTCAAGTTACAATTACAACTCTATTAATAAAGGTGAAAAAAATTATTGGGGCGGCAAGCAATGGATATGCATGCCATCACACTCAACTAAAACTGACAAATACGTTTGTGCATCTGTGCAAAAACCAGTTCCCTCACCTCATCGAGAACGAGAAATTCTAGTGAATCATCAATGGAAGCTGGTTGAAGAACACCATCTGACAAGCATTTCTTTATGCAAGCTGGTGTAGTAACCAGAATCTCAGGTAGTGCTGCTAAAGCTGTCCGCTGCAAGTAAAATTGTAGGTAAGATAAGAATCAGCAAATAGGTCTTGGAATCACCCGCACATGTTCGGTTCATATAATTGGAAAAAGGTGAACGTACCCAATCAAGAGCAGGCATGCTGCTTGTCAACTGTACAACTTTCAAAGGAACTCTACAGAATTCAATCAATGATGAAACCTCTGAATAAACCTGCATACATGCCATAAACATTCGCATTCTATAACCAAACACACCCAGAAATACAAAAGGGCATAATCAATTCGAACCGGATATTTAACAAATGTTAAAATACACAAACCGGTTGAGAGAGTTCCCGGGTAGGGACGAGAACGATTGCACTCAGAGCAAGTTTCTTCTTTGATTCCGAAGCGAACAGCTTCTGAAGCAACGGAAGGAGATACGCAAATGTCTTACCTTGCTGAGACACATTTCCAAATACAACAAAAACAGTAAAATTAACAAAGTTTTCAACTTCGAACTCAATTTCCATTTCCTGAAACTTTCTAGGAATCCAAACAGAAAATAGAATCAAATTAATTTTGGTAAAGAAAACTTACAAGGTGAGAGGAATAGCGACTAGCTGAATGGGCGTGGGCTTGTGAATTTTCTTCTTGTTTAGGGCACGGATAAGACGACCGTCGAGTCCGAGTGTTTCGAAGGTCTGGTCCTCTTCGTCTTCGCTTTCAATTTCCTTGGGCGGCTTTTCTGTAGGTTCACCCATTGAAGTCTGTAGCTCTTTGAGCTCGAGCTCTCTGAGGGGTTTAGGGTTTTGGTTTTTGGAGGGAACAAAAAGAAAAGGTAATAAAACTGTTTTTTTTTTTCTTTTTGTAGAAATTAAGAGATGGGCTATGTGGCCCAAACTCAAGCTTTCAGAAATGTCATGGGTTCGGCCCATTTTATAGAGAGAGTTTCTCTTCACACCCATTCCAAGATTAACTTGTACTACTCACCGAAAAATATTCCTAAAGATAATCAAACACTATAATTTGCTCACCATACAATTTGCTTACAATTTTTTTTTTAAACAAACGATATCATCTTACACTAAAGGAAGGGAGATAAGTTTAGCCTCACAATAGGATATCACTAATGTGGTTCAAATTCATCTTTGGCGAGAATATGAACCTAAGACCTCTCACTTACTAGTAAAGAGGAATGTCAATAGACCGTAGTACTAAGTGGCTACAATTTGCTTACCATTAAATATGTTGAAGCTCCACATTCCATTTGGGCTAAGAAAGAACAATTTTTCTTCCATAATACCAAGGTTCTAAAAATCGCTAGGAACTAGTCGGGCGCGCAGGCAGGAGCCTAGCGCTTAGGCGGCCTAGGCGGATTTATGTAAATTTATTATATATCTTATAAATAAGTGCCTATTTACACCTAAAAAAAACTATACTTGTATGGATAATAAAATAATGATAAAATGAAAATTAGGTACACCATTTCCATAAGTATTGGATGAACTTGTAGTAAATCCATCATTTGCAAATTAAGTACATCATTTCCATAAGTATACCATCATGAAACCAAAAAAGAAAAAAGCATACAATTAATAAAAAAAAAAATATATATATATATATATATATAAACGCCTAGGGCCGCCTAGGACCGCCTAGGTGCCACCTAGCTCTCTGCTAGGCGGGCCACCTAACTTCCAGCTAATTTTTCCAAACGCCTTGCCCAAAATCTAGAACAGTGCATAATACATAGTACGTAGTATTGAGTAGTACAAAGATCTTTTTTTTTTTATTTTAATTTGCAATGTTGTATGATATATAATTAAATTGTTCCCTTCCAATGTACGATAGATAATTAATTCTTCAGTAATGATCACATGTGAGGCACCTACCATCCCTTAAACGGGTGAAGACCCTTACACCCAGAATCCTCCTGCCTATCTCTCCACTAATTTTATTGATAATATGAAAGTAAACAGAAAAGATACAAGCAGTGACTATGCCAAGCAATGCAAAGACAAAACAATCAACGAAAATAATAATAAGGACAAAACAAAATGTCATGAGCATGGGTAGAGGCTACAAAGTCTAGAACCATAGACAGTGGCAAAGCCAGGAATTGTCGGGGGGAGGGACGAAATTTAAAAGGGTAAAAGGTTCCAATAAAATTGGGACACCCATTTGAGGTCTAAGTCCAAGGTTTGCAAAAGACTATGTGAACTACCTAGAATATTCGAAGAAGGATTTGAACTAACCGAAATATTCAATAGAGGACTTGAACTACCAGAAAGATTCGAAGGAGGATTTAAACTAACAGTATGATTTGAAGGAGGATTTAAGCATTGTTTCTTGTTGTATCGTTCCATTACATAACTATATAATGGGCAAAGTTCTAAATGACGCTAAGCGCTAGCTGGACACTAGACATGGCCTATCGCTTAGGCAACGATCTAGACGGCTAGACAGATTTAAATAAATTTATTATATATTTTATGAATAAGTGCCAATTATTATATAGTATATATTATCTAAAAAGATTTGCCCTAAATGAAGCTGAAACATCTACAGCCCGGCTTCCTTCTTAATAAATATGTGTACAAATAAATCGCATTTGATGAAGTCATTATAGACAATTTTTTCAGTTCACCATAAGAAACCAAGGTATTGCATTAGAAGTCTTGAAAAGATAGTGAATTATTAATAATGCAACAATCAAGTTTTGATTCAAAACATTTGGTTGGTCTGTTATAGTTTTCGATTTAGTTGCTTTTTCGTAGTCTTTAAAATATCGTTTACAAGATAAATAATTGTGATTATTCATATTGTAGGATGAAAAAAAAAATGGAAAAATTTGTTTACGGTCTCTAATTTCTAATTTTCATTGACTAAGACCTTATCAGTTTTAAAATTTTGATAAAAGTCCCTAGCATTAATATATTAATGGATTACATGTAAGTTACATAATTTTTATAAAAAAAATTAGTAATTGATTTAGAGTTTTAATATTCACACCTTTATTAAACTCCTAATTAATTTTCAATTCAAACATTTGTCAAATATAAAAAATAAAAGTAGAATAAGTTTGTACCCATTAAATTTTTATAAAAAAAAATCCAATTTTTTAATCTTATATGTATCCATTCTTAAATATACTAATTTGTTAAAAATGTACCCTTTTTTAATTTAAAATGTATACATTTTTTATATAAAATTTCATTCAATTTTTCTCTAATTCATTTTTTAAACTTATATGGGTACATTCTATTTCGATGATTTGAGAATGTATCCATGTCAAGTTTAATAAAATAAATTTAATAATGTTATTATGACACACCCCGATCTGGAATGTCCACTAGGACTCCGAATCGAGCTGTGTTGGCCGACACCTGGACGGTGACGAAGCCATAAAGTATGGTGATGTGGAAAATATGAATAAATTTAAACCTAAAAGTGCCTAGGGACAAAAGTACGCGGTGAATGGGATTGAGCCCATTTCACACGCGATGTCAGAGCATAAGTACAGTAGTGTGGGTAAGAATCATACCCTCAAAGGCAGCCACCTATACTGAGATTCGCCAAGAATCCTCGTTGATACGAACCTTTAGCAACTAAAACTTGGAGGGGCGAAAAACAAAAAACTTGAGTGGGCAAAAATATAGTTTTTGAAAACATCTTTCTTTTTAAAATGTAATAACCTATCACCGTAAAACCCGTATAATTTCCCAAAAATAATAATACGTATGTATATAGAAACCATACTCGAGAGTAGTGAAAACCAAGTATATGCCATGCCAAGTATCTCAGAAATGAAATAAGTAATCCAGGTGAAGTAAATCAATGAAAAATAATATGTCAGCTGGAGTCACCTAACGTGACCTGTACGGCTGAACCTATAGCTCATAATTCAATTCCTGCATACGAGTCGGAACCACCTATTGTGGTCTGTACGACAGGCTAGGTGTAAATAAATACGCTCAAGTGTTACGGTCACGTGAAGGCTTTGCGAAGTATCGCAAGTCACCTACGAGTCGGAACCACCTAATGTGGTCTGTACGACAGGCTGACACCTGCCTTGGATCTAAGGTGAGCGTGTGGTGCGAGAGGTGAACGATCACGTGAATGCTATACCCTAGCCTCGGGCGGAGCACTAACACTGGGGTGCAGGATAATGAGTTCTAAATGCATCTATGCATACCCAAACACAATGCAACCACTATCATCATAATGTACTCACCTGAAGCTTACATGGGCCTCCGCAACATCATTCGATAATATGCAGAACTATATTAATGCAAATACTAAAATATAATACATCCTTGACATGGCATTTAAATCGTAAATTCATTTAAAAACAGTTTCTGGAAATCGTAAAGCATATATACATATATATAGAAAATAAAAGCTCACTCACCTGGTGTCCGCGCTACGATTCCCTAACACAAACATCGAGGCATCCTAAACAATCGGCGCCTAGAACAATTATCAAATCATATCTCAGAATTCGTATCGATAGAACATGTAACTCACATAAAACACATCCTCAAGAACATTCTAGAATGATTTGAGACCCATTGGCCAAAATTCGACAGTCGATCAAAGATCGATATTAGGGTCCACAACCCTACATAATTTGATTCGAAAGATCCGCATCACAGATTTCCGATCAGGTAACTTTCAGAGATCCATATTATGCTTATATAATAATATACTAAAGTTTCGTTACGATCCAACGGTTGGATCTCCGCCAATTGCCAAAACCAAGTGGCGGTTAACGTTTTATTTTATGAACTTACAAATCCAATTCGGGAAGATCCATTCGTCGGATTCCCGATCCGTAAGTTCCTAATGTCCTTAAGTATTATGTATGATAATGTACCAAAGTTTGGTGACGATCCAACGGTCGGATAGTCGATTCATATATTAACCAAGTCACGTATCGTAATGAAATTAGGTTCAAACGATCAACCTACGTCATTCGAATATCAAAACTGAATTCAGGACATCTAACTTAGCCTAAAAATTAGCATTGATGACCCCCGACTACAAGCCGCCGCGGGTGGCGGTCGGCCGCCCCGACTCACCGGAAAATTCAATTATTTCCAAAAATTACAAGAATGAAGATCTCAATGAGTGGATCAACTTTTATACCTGTGAATAAGGCCAATTTGGCCAGAAAACACCTTAATTTTACCACGAACCACCGGAAACCCTTGTTTTTGGGTGTGTTCAATTCGACCTCAAACGAACTCCGACGCCCCCAAACTTGTTTGGGCTTTGTTCCAGACCTCAAGGGAAGTCTAAAGGTGATGTAGATGGATGTGGTTAGTTTCGGATTTAGGTGATTCGAACCCAAAAACGTCGCATCCCACCGTGCGGGTCTCCCATTTTCAAGGCCAAATCTCTCCAAATTTGGGATGGAATGGATAAAGGGAAGGCCGTGGAGTTGGTTCTAGGTGGTTAAGTGGTGTAATTCGCCAGAAAAATGGGTGAAAATCCGTCGGAAACCATGGAAATCGCGGGTCGGGTCGCGGGTCTTCAAAAGGACCCGTTTCCCCCATTTTCTCCTTCCTCCTTTCCCCTCCTTGCTTTCTCCTCCTATTGGCCGGTTCCATCCCTTTTTCTCTCCCGCATTCTCCTTTTATTTTCTTCTCAGCCACACACGTGGCTCCTGATCAAAGCTCCAACAAATCTGGAGCCTTCCAGATTAACAACCAATTTACCATTTTATCCCTAACTTTAAACGTTAATAACTCTTTTGTTATAATTCTAAATCGCGATCCGTTTGCGCCCACGCGTCCGTAGCAACGAGTACTACGAGGATATGCCAAGAAAACAAGTCTTACTTGACACGACACGGCAGTCAACAATGGTCAATGCATTTGCCTCGAAGGGCATTTTCGTAAATTCACTTATAAAAATTATAATTTTTGGGGACGGGTCGTCACATATTAAGCCTAATATCCTTTTTTTTGGGTACTTTTGAAAAATGTACTCATGCTTTGGTACAATAATTTTTTGGTTAGTTTTGATGAACGTATCCATGTGTGTATGTATATACACACACAATATATTGGAGAGTAGAATTCATCTTTAATATTTTTAATCCCATAAATTATGGGTTTTATTTAAAATCTCATTAATATAAATCAATACAAATTTTATTTTTAATTTAAAAATATAATAACCTACATAGAAATACATTATTACATTAATGTCAGGAATTTCGATCAAAAACTAAAAACCACCAAGGTTTTCGTAAAAGAATATTGGTAGTTAGAGACCACATCCAAAGTGTCAAAAAAAAAAGTCTTTGGATACGGTCCCTTACCACTAATGCTTTTTAACTGAAACCTACATCAGCATATTAACATTACTATTATTGTCCGTACCTTTTTTTAAAAAAACCAGCAATTTTGTAACTGTAAAACTACTTTTCTCATTGAAAACACAGTTAATTATCTACATTGTAGATAGTTGTTCTCATTTAAATTTCGTACCGAAGACTTACCCATAATTTGAATGGGAGATTATATTCACACACTCCGAATTATTTCCCTCACACCATTTTAATTTTTTAATATTTTTCTATCAAGTGTTAATGGTGTGAAGAAAATATTAAAAAATTAAAAAGATATGGGAGAAGTAATTTGGGGTGTATGAATATAATTTCTCAATTTGAATCAGTAATATTTGTACCCATACTTTATTATGTTTGATTTTAATAAAGGGAATTGTTATTGACACTTCAAAATTTTCATTCTACACTCCAAACTTTCTATATTTATAAAGAAAAATACACTTGTGAGGAGTGTAGAATGAGATTTTTGGAGTGCCAATAACACTTCCCTTAATAAATTATGCACCACAGTTTTTGTTTTTCAATGTGACGATTATGATTATATGATGATCTACATTTGACAACAATGAACCTAGTCCCCTTATACTTCAATATAATCCTTATATGACCAGCCACATGTTTTGATAATTTATTTTTTGGAGTAGGAGAGGAAATTCGGCTGAGCCACGCAACGAGCAACCTAATTCGGTGTCGAATTCGCCATCCACGAGATTCGAACCTAAGACCTCTCATTTTTAAGTTAAGAGGAATATCACCAGACCGTAGTACTAAGTGACTTGATCCATAATAATTCGAATCTTATCAAATTCCAACCTAGTCCTTCAATAGTCCTAACTCAATCAGGACTCGGACCAAATTCTATATATAACTAAAAGAGTAAATACACTAAAACACTGTTCATAAGCACAGTGTTCTACCGAATTTGCCCTCCCATGTCTACTCTAATATCGGTTTTACCCTTCTGTACGCGTGTTGATCTGCTCAGGGTTTCTATTTGCTTCCGGTTGCTTCCAATTGCTTCCATCTGCTTTCATTTGCTTCATCTCTCCTAAAATGAAAACAAAAAACCTGCTTCGACTTCATCTTATGGAATATTTCTTCACCGTCGAAGGCTCTGCTTCGACTACATCTTCTGGACAATTCCTTCAGTTTCTACCCCTTTATCTCGCTTTTTCTCACACAAATCTCCACTTTGCTGAAAAACCACCCAACCAGTAGACGCTTTCGGTTTGATTCGAAGAAAAATTTTACCTAGAAAGGATAGCGTTTTGTTGGTGAGTTATTTGGATCCTACATCTGGGGTTTTCTTTTGTTCAAATATGGGGTTCTGTGATTTTGGATTTAGGAATGAGTTTTATGTTGAAGTGAGAGTTGATTTGTATTTAAAGTTTCCAAATTTATTGAACAGATTAGTGATTTTCTGTTGAGTTTTTTCTTCAAATTTGTAAATAATTTTTTTTTTTTAATGGGAATAGGTGGAATGGTGAGTGTGAGTTTCTTTTACAGTGCTTCAAAAGGAAGAGCTTGAGAGACAGTGGAAGTATTTCATTGAGAGACGGTGCTCTTCCCCGAGGTATGAAAAAGCTTCGAATTAATTTGAGTTGTGCAGAGGAAGTGAATAATTATTTGAATTCATTAATTTAGCTTGGGTTGTGCATATTTCCCTTGAATTAATTTAGGTTGTGTTTGAGCATTGTACAGGCATGAACTCGGGTAGATAGTATGAGGATAAAGGAAAGAGAAGATGCTGTGATCATCCAGCTCCATCGATTTGTTAAGGCACTTTTCGTACCTTTTTTCTGTTTAAAATTATATGTTTTTCGTCTTTTGGAAGTATTTCATTGAGGATTTTCCACGAATTTCTGAGAATTCCATTTGATCCAAGCTATGGGCGTTGAAATGTTAGTACCTTTTTATTCAAATTTTTCTTTATTTGAATATTATGTGTTTAGCAGTGTAAATTTGCACAATTGAATTTTAGTAAATTTTTCATACACTAATTGAAACAAACCAAATTAATTCCCCATTGTGATTTAATATAATTGAATGTTAATAGTTTTTCATGCTTTTGTAAAAAATTTCGTCTAAATTTCAGAGTTTTGGAGGAATCGTCATTAAACTTATGTGATTTTTTTGATATTTTTGTCTGAGATTTAGTATTTTGTTTCTTCTAGATCTTGAAGAGTACTTCAATTAAATTTGTGAGTTTGGTAGTTGTATTTTTTCCATGCATTTTTGGTGAACTTGGTTGTGGGTTTTGGATGTTTGTCTGCAGCAGGGAAAGGGAAGAAAATTGTTCCATGCCCTCCACCAGTTCCAGGCTCACATTGTGCACGGTCACCTAGCGAACCAAATGATCTTTCAGAACCTGCAGGAGATGATCGAAGCGAGATGGTATAGTTCTTTGTATTTTTTGCTATTGCTGTATGTAAATGACCAAATCAAATGCCTTTGAGCTCCTTTCAAATTCACTTTCCTGACTTATTTTCCTTATGCAACTCTGTCCAACCATATTTTCTTATATGGTTAAAGTTGGTGGCAGAATTCTTGAGATCTTCCACGAGCAGTAAGTTTACATTAAAGGATCATTCTTCTTCATTATCTTTATCAGAGCATTACATCTTTAATGTGTGTGTACATTAAAGGATCATTCTTTTAATTTTCTCTTTTTTCTTCACTGAAAAAATCCCTAATTTGGTTGATTTTTTTGAAAAGAGTAACGACGTCTAAGGATGATTTGGAGCCAGGAAAAAATCCCTAATTTTCTCTGCTTATTGAGATCAACGTGGCTTCTTCGACTATTTTCACCGAGGTTTCTTGCTTCAAATTGGTATGTTCTATAGTTCCGTTCGAATTCGTATGAAAAAGTAGTGAATTATTTGTTGTTTGTAGGTTTTTTGAAATGGATTTTTTTGTGTGTGATTTATTTGAATATTTTGGGTTTGTTGGGTTTTGCTACCCTGACCTTGATCATGAGTGGTCATGTAAGGTTTTAAAACTTTATAAATTTTTGGGTTTTGCTGTAATGAATTAAAGATTTGATAAAGTCATTATTTATTTCGTGGAATTCCTTTTAAACATTAGAATTTATTGTCTCACATTTGATGATTTGGGTGTTAAGCAGCAATGCTTTGATGATAATCTCTTTATAAAAAGGAGCCATTTTTTAGGATGAGAACAGAAGAGTTGCCACAATGCTCGAGGTCACCAACCCCAGGATTAGAACTGCTTCAACCTGAGAAAAGGTTAATTATTTTATAAAATAAGTTCCAATTTCTTAGTAGATTGGCTTATCTGTTAACAGTAAATTCCAAGTAAATTTATGTTGTTTATAGAAAGCATATGAGCTTTTATGTGTATCATTCCTTCAATACCCCTATAGGGTTACAAATGATTGAAGATAATATATACATTTCAGTTGAGGTTTAATTTTATTTTTTAAAGCAACAATCTACAGCACATTTCTTTGTTAAAAATATGGAACTGATCCTAGATGAGAAGCAGCGTTGATACGCAATAATTTAGTTCCTAGATGAGAAGCAGCGTTGATACGCAATAATTTAGTTCCTGAGAAAGTAGCATTGATTTTACTCTTAATCTAATCTTAGTTTGTCTTGAATTTCTTTTAGAAATAAGAATTTCGATTTCAATTTTATTTTGAGAATTCATATACTTACCTTTTTTTTTACAGATACCTGAAGCTTATGATAAGCCTTCCTCTTTAGAATGAAGCAACGAAGAAAATATCATGTACGGGTATTTTGTTTTATCTTTTTACCAATAGGCAAGTTTAGTATTGAGGTAAAAGTCCTAGCCCTTCTCACATGGTAATATGTATGTATCTGATCATTTATTTCTAAATACTACTGTCTTATCTTAAAGTGCCAATTGCTGAAATATAGGAATCCAATCCATTTTTAAAACTATTGAGAAGCATGCTATAAGACAATTTGGTTCTTCAGTCCACCATCTTCTAGGATATTATTCCACATATATGCCCTTCTCCAGTACAACATTGTACATCAATGTCTTCTCTATTTTAACATTCCTTACATGTTGCTCATTTATATGTTTTTGCTCTCAGACTTCACATATTCCTCATCCGCCTTTTAATTCTCTATATGTTGCATTGTTTGCACATGATCCCTTTATATATGGTTTTTTCATGAAATTAACCACAACATATGATAATAGAGAGAAAAAAAAATATCGTTTGCACCTTCAGGATCACAAATGAACTCTATCTCAGTTTTACTTATATGTCCCCCTTTTGTTTCCTTATGTGTCACGCACTAACAACTCATTTTTTTCAAAATTTGTAGAAACTAGCTAAAATCGTAAACCTCAACATCATGAAGCAAGAAACAGTGAAATAAGAAAATCTAGATTAAGTAACGTGTTCATAGTCTATGTAAATATTTCGAATAATGAGCAGTTTAATGCTGTTAATCTTTTGATCACTGTAATATGTTGCTAATTTACCTTCTCAAACAACGTACATGTAAACATTGTTGTATAAAACTTATTTATATGTTAATAGTATTGTTTTAAATGTTGTTCCTAAAACCCGCAGCAAAGCGCGGGCATTCATGCTTGTCAGTATCTAAATTTGATTCTTTAGCTCTCTTAACTTCACTAGGACTAGGCCGAATTACTAGCGCCTCACCGTTGGGCCGAGTACTTTACTTCCTCGGCTGGACATATTATCACAACTGGGTTGAGACCCGCAACCTTATCTCTGAGCTCACATCTTCTCGGCCCAACTCCTGAATTTCAAGTCCAAACAGAAATGTAACTAGGAGGGGAGTGCAAGGGAAATAGTAGATGATTTGAGACCACTGTGATAAGCATAATTATTTGCCCTAAATGAAGCTAAAACATCTACAGTTTAATTTCCTTCTCGATCAATATGTGTACAAATAAATCGCATTTGATGAAGTCATAATTTTTCAATCCACCGAAAGAAACCAAGGTATCCCATTAGAAGAAGCCTTGAAAAGATAAGTGAATGACCAATGGTCATTTATTAATATGCAACAATCAAGTTTTTATTCAAAACATTTGGTTGGTCTGTTGTAGTTTTCGATTTAGTTGCTTTTTCACATAAATAATCTTTAAAATATAGTTTACAAGATAGACAATTGTGATTATTCATATTGTAAGATGCAAAAAAACAAAAAAACAAAAAAAAAAAGAAAAAAAAAGAAAGAAAGTAGACTTTGGATCTGGTCCCTTACCACTAATGTTCTTTAACTGAAATCTTATTAACACTGCTATTATGTCCTTACCATTTTCAATAAACCAGCAATTTTGTAACAACAAAACTACATAATTTTCTCATTGAAAACACAAATAATTTTCTTATGTGATTAGCCACATGTTTTGATTCTTAGAATAGCTCGAATCTTATCAAAACCCAACCTAAATCTTCAATAGTCCTAACTCAATCAAGACTCGAATGAATGGACATCTAAATATTCTTTAGCTCTGTTAATTTCACTATTACTATGGTCTAGTGGTATTCCTCTTTACTTGTAAGTATGAGAGGTCTTAAGGTTTGATTATCGCTAAATGCGAATTTGAACCACGTTATTACAACTTATTGTGAGGCTAAGCCCGCCCCTTCCATTAGTGTACAAAATATCGTTTGTCCAAAAAAAATAAATAAATTCACTAGGACTAGGCGGAATTACTAGTTTCTCACCATTGGGCCGAGTACTTTACTTCCTGGGCTAGACACATCACCACCGGGCCGAGACCCACAACCTTATCTCTGAGCATCTTCTCGGCCGAACTCCTGAATTTCAGGCCGAAACAGGAACATAACTAGGAGTGGAGTGCAAGGTAAAGAGTCGATGATTTGAGATCCGACAAAATAGATAGCCATAATCCCAAGTGACAAAAGTAAATGGAAAATGCACAAGTTGAAAGAATCACACTCAATCATGATGTAATGCATGCCATTCTATGAGGAGGACCCCATTCACTGAGAGGAATGAAACCTCATTTGACCATTTTTTACTTTCGGTGTAAGTTGAATGACAAAATATTTAGAATCTCCACAGCCGTTGGATCGAATCATATCAGATCAGTTACTCTTTAATTAGACACAGACAAGTCTGGCGGGGCTAGCGTTTGAAAGCTCAAGAATTTGACATACCCTTTCATGATCCCTTTTGGTCACAAAATTCCATCATGCGTGTCTCTCCATAGGATCTTTGTCCAGTTTAGTTGAGTTGAGGGGATTTAACTAAACTAGTTTTATATGTTTTTCATTACCCATATTGTTGGAATATGGCTTTTGTTCTCAGATTTTGCAAGGTCAGTTAGTCATCCACTCATGTATGTCAGAATTCGCCAATACACGCATTACAAACGAACTAGAAAATACTTTAATTTTACATCTCCTTTGTCTTAAAATTTCTAAATACATAGTTTAACAAAAGTTCCAGCAACAAGCCTCAGACCCTTACTCACAAAAAACAAAAACAAAAAAAATTGACCCCAACAATTCCTCCTTGTCAGTAAATCACATTCTTAACATATTTTACTGATGTGTCAAATTGTAATTTACAGAGTAAAAAGAATCTCGAATTATTTGGGTGGGGACAAATAAGGTTGGAGCCTACAACATAATACAAACATGCTACCCCGCATAGGCGCTAGGCGGTTGACTACTGCCCCGATTAATATCTAGGCGTTTGAAAATTAAGAAATGGCGCCTACACCTGCTAAGGCGTCCGCCTAGACCGCCTAGGCACCCGCCTAGGTTGCATCTCACTTAGACAGAAAATAGATAACTTTCATTTTGCATTTTATTTTTTTTCAGTAAATTGTCATAGACTTGTTGAATAATTAAAAGAACACACATTATATGCTTGTTCCCCATGTTTTCATTATGTTCCAATACTACTTAACATATATATATATATATATATATTATATCATTCTATTTTGTAATTTATGATGAAATTATATATATATTAAGTATAAACAAACACTTATTTACACGAAATATAATAGATTTATTTAAATCTACCTCATCCACCTAGGCGCCCGCCTAAACCTCGTCTAGGCGCTAGGCCCTAACCCACCGTCCGACTACCTCTTAGTATCTTTTAGAACCTTGAGTAATCATCAATGTAATGTGAAGCTTTGGCAATTGGCAGAGTCAATTATTGTTAAAATTCAGTGCAATAAGTCAGCTTTTTATTTATTTAATTAAAAGCTTTGAAATATTTATGCTTTTGTAAACTAGTACAGTAATATACTAATATCAAACTCCAAGTAGAAATAGAGGAGCAGAATGTTGGGCAAGGCAGAGAGAGAGAGAGCAACTAATCACCATATTTAAAGCCTTCGAGAGGTTCAGAGGTCGACAATTACCAGACCATGTGGTTCTGTTGGTCTCCTACCAGCTCAGAATAGCCAAACACTAAAACTGCATGAAGCGGATCGTGATAGTGTTGCGGTGCGTAATTAGTTTGAAATATCATTAGAGTGATGTTTCCATATATCTTAAGTTACATACATTGCACTTTGTGACTAAACATTGTGTTTTGAACTCGGTTTTTGTACACTGTTGGATTGGTGAGGAAGTTACATGGAGAATCGAAAGCACAAAAAATAAAAGTAAAAATAAACTCAGAAAAACCAAATAAAACTCAAAAAAAATATAAAATAAAAAAAAGAAACCAAAAAATTCCGTCGTCAGTAAAAGACAACCAAAAATACCTGAAATTTTTGGCTCAAGCTTTTCAATGGGGGATGATTAAAATTACCAAATTAGCCTCTTTTTCTTCCTCCTCCCATCTCAGTAATCAGGCATGAGGTGGCTGATCTTCCCTTCTTCCAGCGCCATCTTCCGCTCTGTAATTTTCAACCAAATGCAGACGCCGGTAAAGCTAAGCACCAAGCTTGCGAACCCACTTCCCAATCCGATGCCGACGATCGCCAGAACCGAAAGCCCCTTGCTTTTCAGCGGCGGCAAAGGGTACCCATAAAGCTCCTTGTTTCCCTCAAACGATGTCGCATTGAATCTCGGCAGGTTCCCGCTCCGATTGCCCAGCGAGACCGGAATCGGACCCGCGAGCTTGTTGTTGGAGACGTCGAAGGCGGAGAGGCGGACGAGAAGGCCCAATTGCTGGGGAATGGGGCCGGTGAGGGAGTTGTCGTGGAGGTCGATGACGTTGAGGTAGGCGCACAATGTGAGCTGCGGCGGAATCGGACCGGATAATTGGTTGGAGGAGAGGTTGAGGACAGCGAGGTTGACGAGGTACTGGAGGTCGGAGGGGATGGGGCCGGCGAGGAAGTTGGAGGAGAGGTCGAGGGCCTGGAGGTTGGTGCAGTTGGCGAGGAAGGGGGAGATGGAGCCGCGGAGGGAGAGGTTGGTGAGAGAGAGCTTGTAGATGCGGCCATTGTTGCAGGTGGCGCCCTGGAGGTAGGAGGTGAAGCCGCTGCAGGGGTTGGCGAAGGTGGATTTGGTCCAATTCTGGAGGGATTTTGTTTGGTCTTGGAGGGATTCGCTCAGGTGGGTTAGGCACGCCTCGTCGCTCGGATCTGATGTGGTGGGTCGGAAAACAGCGACGTTTAGCAGAGTTATCAATAACATAGCAGAAGCAGAAGCAGAACCCATCTGGGCAAAAACGTCAAGTTGTGGGAAACGTTGGTTGCTTTTGGTAAATTTGAAGGTTTGGGATTTTGGGTTTTGGAGAAAACAGAGAGAGAGTGAGAGATTGGTGTTAAAAAAATAGAGAGAGGGAGCTGAGGAACTGTGTTGCAATTCCGTGTGTGCGTGTTTAGAGAGAGAGAGAGATGGGGGGGGGTGGGGGGGAGAGAGAGAGAGAGAGTGAGAGTGGGGGAGGGCACTAAGTTGGAGATGGCTATTGGTGGTGAAAATTAAGTGTTTGACACGAGGGAGGGACTGGGGGGGTGGGTGGGCCAATGGGCTGTGGGGAGGAGGTGGGGGCCCGCGGTGGTAACCTGCACGTATGAGGGCGTAAGACAGGGACAATACATCAGGGGTATTTTGGTCATTTAAAAAGTTTCTGTTGCTGCGGAACCAGCACTGCTTCTCTCTATGGCAGGGATTGATAGTCGATCCGGTCGAGGGATGGTCGATGATGGTGAGATTGTGAATTTGTGAGGGAGGAGAAGGGCTTCTTGATATATTCCCTAATTTCCTCCAATTTTCCGAAGAAGTACGTCGGCCTTTAATTCAATATTGCATGTTATGCGTTGATGTACTTAGAATTTTCGTTTACAAATTAGCGAGATTTGTCACCATTTTATTTGTTAAAAATGGAGACGTACTCTAGATTTTTCCATAAAAGTTATAGAGTTTTGTGACCATTTTGTCAAATATCAACGAGCCTGCATGCATAATTCAGTGGCGAGGACTGCCTGCCGGTCTGCAGGGCCGGTCTTGAGAATTTAGGGACTTTAGCCGAGCTTTTAAAGTGGGGCTATAGATTTTTCTGACTTCTGACCTTTTGTACATTGATATGTATAAAAAAAGTATCACTAAATAAATGAAAAATATATTTCTACATCAAATATCATTAAAAATTAATATATAAAAAAGAAAGATATACAAACATTACTCAAATATTATCAGTCTCGCGTTTTTAGATGCAAATGCACTTATTAAGTTTACATAATCTAATTTTTCAACCAATTCAAACCGAAAGAGAAGTCCTTACCCAGTACGCCAAACTCCAATCGTTTTTGTATTGTTACAATGTTACTTATTATATTCAATAAATGAATGAATGATTGGATTACAAAGAAAATATCTTACAGTTAGGGAAAATAATAGAGTGAAGATGATAGTAATTTTCATATATGAACCTAGACGGACGAGGTGGATTTGAATAATTTATTATATATTATATAAACTAATTAATTTGAACATTAAATAATGTCATTTTTCAAAAAGATGAGACTTTTAACCTTTTAGGTACATAATAAAGATATATGTGGTGTGATCTTAAAATAGGGTAATAAAAATTCATAAAAATAAACATAAAAGTGATATTTGAGAGAGAGGCAAAAAAGTAAAAATAAGATGGTGGGGACTATTTAAAAGAGAGAAGACGTGCATCTATAAAAAGAAAGATGGTGAGACCATCTTAAGTAAAATCGTGCAATTAAGATGATGTTGGGAATAGGTTGTCTTCTTCCTCGCACGAGGCTGATCCTGCAACAAAAGATTTCCAGATTCCAATGTTTACATATAAGCCCGCATAGCTCCTGCCTATCTCGGTCCAGACTTGCCTAGTTCCGCCTAAAAATTAGGGGTCTTTTCGAAGTGGGGACCCTAGGCGGGCGCTTACTCCGGCTACCCTCAGGGTCGGCTCTGTGTGTCTGTCACTCCATATGGTTCACCTGCACCACCATAGATTCTAAAATCTTTAGTACAAATTTGATCTATTGATTGAAAAAGGACAACAACAATAATGGTATGTACAATTAATTGATATTACAAGGAAAACAAAGGAAAATGTGATTTGCAATCTTGTTGGTAATGTCACACTTTTTTAATCCTCCTTCACTCTTCATACGGAATGTTAAACAAATTGTGACCTTGAGAGGCGAGAGAATGGGGATTGTTGATTGGGGCAGTGGGATCGTTGGAGGTCGAGTTTCTCCCAAAATGGCCTAATACTCTACGTATTCTTCGAGGCCAAATACGACGAGTTTGATTGTACCGTTGTTAGGGCCGTTGTGGATGCAAATTTTCTCCTCTTCGGTCTTGGACGATTTTGCACCTACAAAACAATCAACACCTTAGGTTAAGGCCAAAAGTCTCACACGCCCACGATGAATGGGGGGGGGGGGCTTTGGCCAAAGAACCTCCGATGCCAAAGTTAGAATTAGAGAGAAAAAGTGTTTAGAGTGTTTTTGCCAAATGATTGGAATTAGGTTTTGTGAGAAAATGGGGTAGTATTTATAGGAGAGGAGGGGTGGCCGGCCTATCTAGGGTTTTTGTGGGAGATCTAGGTTTAATTAGCCTATTTATTGGCTAATTAAACCAAAAGGGGTATGTATTTGTATTTATGAAAAGGGGTAATAAGGAGTAATTGAATAATTGGCTTAAAAAGGAGGAAAAGGGAAGAAAAATAGGGGAAATAAAAGGGGAGTGGCCGGCCTCTCTTTGGAGAGAGAGGGCCGGCCCTTTGAGGTATTTTCTTGGTCTTCAAGGCTCATTTAATTGACAAATCAAGAAAGAATAATCCCATTAATTTGCCAATTATCTTCATTTATGTGGGATAATTGGTAGATTTATGAGATAATTGCCTTAAATGAGGATGGATGAAACAATTCGGATTTGTTTACCTTTTATGGGCGCTTTTGACTTGACCGATGATAATTACCGGCTGCTCGCGCGTAGGAATTCTGATGCACCTCAAGGGCATTTTTGTCTCCTTAATCCGAAAGTCCACGTGTCACCTTGTGATTATTTTTGGCTCCACAAATGCCCCCACACCTATTGGGCTGCTTGCAGAAAAGGGCAACAGGTGTAGAGACTCTCATGCTTTAGGAAACTTCAAGCTGCTTCCCGTTTTGTTGATTTTCTTCTTGTAATAGGAAGATAAATCCCTTTAGGAAAAGGGAAGTAGACACTCCCTTAAAGTTTATTTAAGTCCACCTTAAGTGGATTATTAAATCAACCTTCAGAGAAGAATTTACTTCACCTTACAAGAGAGAAAGAGAGCTTAGAGGATATTTGTTCCCCCTCCTCTAGCAGTCTTCCACATCTTGCCCGTGTAAAGGATCGCTCCTTGCTGCTTCTAGGTAAGAAAAAATTAATTTTCTTGTCTTCCTTGAGATTTTTGTTGAATGAGGACCCGAGACTTGCGACTGGAGATCCATGAGTCCATGGAAAAATACATATGAATATACATATTTTTCCTTTGCTTTTCCTGGGCGCTGGTGAGAAAGAAACCAGGCCGTGGGGCCTGGCTGGTTGCTGGGTCCTGCGGCAAAAATTTAATTTTTTTTTTTTTTTGCCGAGAGGCCTTCTGCCTTTTTTTTTTTTTTTTTTTTTTTTTTTTTTGCAACCTCCTAACGGATCTTTCTCATATATTTCTTTGTAGAATCTTTTCCTCCATGTCTTCTTCGGGCCTCAAGAATGATGACAGCGTGCCGCCGTTGTATCGTTAAGGCGGGTATTTGAGCAAGGTTGGCTACTTCAAGGCTGCTCACTTCAAGATCAATTCTGATGACTCTTTTAGGGACTTCCTTGAGACCTACTGGCATGCCATTCCATCCGGGGTGCGTGTGAGGCGAGTCAAGGATGGTAGCAGTCATGAGCCATGTGATGAGGTTCGGAGGGCTATCAAGTTCCACCCTTACTACTTTGTATTGGGGTTCACCTTTCCCATGCCGCGTTTTTTCCAAGAAGTGCTCTGCTCCATGAGATGTGCGCCTGTTCAATGCTCTCCAAATGTGGTTCGAGTGATGGTGGGGTTCCACAACTTGAGCCAATTCTTTGATTTGGGACTAACCACCAACGAGTTCTGGTACTTCTTCGACATAGGCCGTGTTGATGGAGTTGGGCAGCTGCGGACTCGTCATAGACTCTTTGACAATTCAAGCAAGGGTGACCATGACTGGGCCAAAGAGACCTTGGAGATAAGCGGCGAGTGGGAGTCCGATCACTCCCCCGAGCTGCGGGTGTCAACAATCTTCATATCCGGTAAGCAGGCTGTTTTAATTTCCTTCTCGGCTGCTTGATTTTGACGTTGAACTGCTCTTCGATTTTCTGATTGCTCTCTGCCATATTCGTAGATTCGGAGTTTGGTTCAACTCCTAAGGTTTCTCCGGACATGAAGAAAGTGCATGTTGCTCTGGGCATTCCTTCCGAGTATCGTGAATAGCGCTGGCTGCTAAGTTCTCTTCGTAGGGAGAAAAATGGATTGCCCCCAAAGGAAGAAGTGAGACGGATCAAGGCAGCTACATTAGCTCGTCCTATCACCGTGGTGGAGCCTATTGCCAACGAAGGTGGAAGAAAGAGGCATTCTCCGTCCGCGCAAGAACCGCCTGCTCAAAAGAAGCCACGGGTCGTTCGCGAGGGTTCGTCCGCTGCTCAGGAGGGGTTTGATGTGAAAAGGCCAAAGACTTCCTCTGCTGCTCCTGGGGGTCCACCAGTTGCTCCCAAGCTTATGATTGACTTGACTTCAAAAGAGACTGCTGGACCTGTGCCAGTGACGCCTGCCGTTCCGAAGGCTGCTAGCTCGATCGCCGATAGGATTGCTCAGCGCCGGGGTCCGTCAGTGCCGAAGTTTATGCTGAAACGTCCCCCTGGGGTTAAGTCTGATTCTCCTGCAAAAAAGCTTGCGTCCGTGAAGAGTGGCACAACCTCCTCGTCTGCTAAGGTGACGCCAAATCTGGTTCCTCCCGCTGCTGAGGCCAAGCTGCCCGCTGAGAGGGATGAGACTGCTTGTGCCAACGGTCCTGGTAAGTCCGCCAAGTCTAATTCCAAGGAAGCTGCTGAGATTTGTGCGCTTTTGAGGCCAAACCTTCTGGAGGACGTGGACGCGTGTGCTAAATTTGTTGACTGCGTCAAAGGGATTATTGGTCCAGGCTCCTTTATGAAGTATACGCCTGAGTATAGGAGGGCTGCTCTGCTGACTATAATGCAAAAGACGGCAATCTTGGCTGCCGAGTTCGTGGTTCTTGATCAAGAGGATATCAAGGCTGCCCAGGAGGTGGCGAGGTCTATGGCTGCTGAAGCTTATTCCTCGACTGAGAAAGTTAAAAATTTGGAGTCTGAGCTTGCTGCTTTGAAGGGGTCTAACGTCTCTGCCCCCACTTCTCTGCAACTTGAAACCGCTCGCCACGAGATCGCGAACTTGAAGGCTAGGCTTAATGCAACTCAAGTAAAATATGAAAGTGCAGAGAAGGAGATTGAACGTTACATACCTCAGATTCAGGATCTCGAACGCTCCATCTCTGAATCTCGCTCCGCTGCTTACGCTAAAGATGAAGAACTGATCGCTGCTTACAACCAGGTGATACACCTCAAGAAAATTGTTGACAGGCTTGAGCCTCAAGTGCTGGAGCTTCAAGGTGCTTTGAAGATCAACGAAAGTTTGAAAAAAGAGGTGGAGGAAATGCAGCGGGTCCATGCTTGTCTGCTTGAGGAAATGGAGCAGCTGAAGATCGAGAAAGCCGGGTTCGAGGCTTTGCTGACTCAGAATCAGTCCGACTTCTACAAACTTGGTTATGTTGATCATCTTTTTGGGCGGCCGTCTGATTTTGAGTTTTCTGAAAAAGACTTTGAGACTTTCTCCATTTCTCCAGAAGACCTGCTTGCCTTTACTTTCGAGTCCTCCATTGGTGAAATAGCTGGAGATGGGAGTATCCTCGACGGGGCAGTCGGAAGTGAAGCGCCGGATGGTACCACTGCTGGAGCTGCCGTGGCTGCCGAAGGTGTGACAATGGAGCAGTCGTCGGATGGCCAAGCTGCTGAAGAGTAGTCTTCTAGGTAACCTTTAGGATTTGTTTTTCCTTGTTGCTTTTGTTTGAACTCCTCCAGTCTTTGTCAGTTGTTTATCAATTTTGCTAGAAAATTTAATAAACTTGTCTCCTTCGTTTCTTTTGTTCATGCCTTAACCTTTAGACTTTATAGGCCAGTAGCAGGCGCGCCACTTTTTTATAAGCAGACAGGCCGCGTAGCCTACACAGTCGTAGGTGTTGGTGTAGAACTTTTCCTTGCAAAGTTGCTAGCCGTAATGTTGGCAGCCGGACGCCTTACTTACAGAAGCAGACAAATCCGCGTAACCACTAGGCTATTAACCTTTGCCTTCTCCAATTCCGTAGGTTGCGCAGCGAGTGCCACAACACTTTAGGACTTGGTGCAAGTTATCGCAAGGTCGTTGGCCGCAGGATCGCAGCCGGATGCCTTACTCACTGTAGCAGCCACATCCGCGCGATCCCTAGGCTGTTAACCTTGGTTTTTCCCAATTTCGTAGGCTGCGCAGCAAAGTGCCACAACACTTTAGGACTTGGTATAAGTCGTTGCAAAGTCGTTGCCCGCAGGATCGGCAGCCGGATGCCTTACTCACTGTAGCAGCCGCATTCGCTCGATCCCTAGGCCGTTAACCTTGGTTTTTTCCAATTCCGTAGGTTGCGCAGCAAGTGTCACAACACTTTAGGATTTTGGACAAGTGAAGCTTATCGACTAGGTAGCATGTCGGTAGTGGATAAAACTTCACATATGCCTGCTAGCTTGTTTAACCTTTCACAAGAATGTGCGGTTGTATAAGTCTAGTATGGCTTCACTGCTTGAAGGGCAAGCCGTAGGCAGTCTTCTGGGATCCGTAGGCTACCTTAGTATGCTCGGTAGCAGCTTTAGGGTTTCCAGGGATAATGTGCCCCCCCCCCCCCCCCCCCCGTCTCTAGGGTCCGGTTCCCGCGGATTAGGCCAAGAGACCCAAAATCCTTCAATTGGCTAAGCCTTGAAAAAGACCATTGTGGCTACTTCTAGGAATTCCGTCGCAAGCCATCGTGCAGCTAGTTACACTAGGGCCATCAGGCTCATCCACGTCTGGATGTTCGAAGTGAAGAGTTTATCCTCCCGCGTTGGAGAGTAGATTGGTCCTTCGGGGGCCGTTGTTCCTGCAGTGAGTCCCTAAGAAGGGCGCGAGCTTCTCTTGAAGCGCAGGAGTTGTCAGTTGTCGCAATGGAATCAAGTTGTAAAAGCGTTCCTTATTGAAAAACAAGTGAACAAATAACTTAATTGTAAAGATTGCGGAACAACTGGTAGTCCTCGTCTTGCAAGGGTTGTCCCCGTCTGAGCTGCTTAAGCCTTCGGGCGTCGGTGGAGATCACACGTGGTATTTCCTCAAATTGTAGGCGTTCCACTGTTTTTCGATCTCCTTATCATTCATGGTGGCGAGGGTGTAGCTTCCCTTGCCGCCTACTCTGCTGATCTTGTAAGGTCCTTCCCAAATGGGGTCCATCTTCTTCGATCCCTCCCTTCGAGCAGTGATGAAGGCCTTCCTCAGAACTAGGTCTCCGGGTTGAAATTGCCGTATTTTGGACCTCTTGTTGTAGCTAGAGAGGATCTACTGCTGGTAGGATGCGATGCGGGCTATGGTCTGCTCGCGCATTTCTTCCGCCAGGTCTAGGTTTGTGGCCATCTCTCCTCTGTTCTGCTCGACATCTGGCAGCAGGGTGGTGATGCTTGGCATGATGATGTTGGGAGGAATGATTGCTTCCGAACCGAAAGCCAAAGAGAAAGAGGTTTCTCCGATTGCTCGTCTTTTGGTGGTACGGTACGCCCACAGACATCCGGGGAGCGCGTCTGGCCACTTTCCTTTCTTGTCGGCAAGGGATTTTTTGAGGCAGTCGAGGATCGTCTTGTTGGAAGCTTCGGCCTGCCCATTGCCTTGCGGATACCTTGGTGTAGACATATGTTGCTTTATACCGTATTTCTGGAAGAATCCCACCAAGTCTTTGCCTACGAACAGCGGGCCGTTGTCGGTGACGATAGATTGAGGGATACCAAAGCGGCAAATGATGTTCCTCCATATGAAGCGTTCTACGTCTGTTTGAGTTGTCGTCGTCATGGGTTCCGCTTCTATCCACTTGGTGAAATAATCGGTTGCCACGATCATCATTCCTCTGCCCCCATCAGCGGGCGGCATGGGCCCAACCAGGTCGATCGCCCATTGCATGAACGGCCAGGGACTTGCTTGTGGATGTAGCTCGCTGGCGGGCAGGGCCGGTACAGGCTTGTAACGTTGGCAGCGGTCGTACTTTTGCACTAACTCCCGGGCATCTTGATGCATGGTTGGCCAGTAGTAGCCTGCGTTGAGAGCTTTTTGCGCCAAAGATCGTCTTCCAGAATGGTTCCCACAAACGCCTTCATGGATTGAACTTAAGACCTTCAAATCATCGGGAGGTGCCAAACATCGGAGGTGCGGTCCGGTGTAGGATCTTCGAACTAAGATGTCCCTCCACATGTAGTAGCGTGCTGCTCGGGTTTGAAGTTTCCTTGACTCCAATCTCTCCGCAGGGAGCGTGCCGTTGACCAAGTAATCTATGATAGGACTTTGCCAATTTGGAGTTGCACTAACCTGTGTCACCTCGGCCACTGGCTCGGACTCTATGCTCGGCTTATCTAGGTATTCCACCGGGATTGACCGCTTAAGCTGGTGATCAAGGGCGGAGCCCAGGCTGGCTAGCGCATCTGCATGGGCATTCTCCGATCGTGGAACCTGAGTGAACGTGTAAGTCTGAAATGCCTTCAGCTGCTCGCGTACCTTCTCAAGATATTGCGCCATCCTTGGATGCTTCGCCATATATTCCCCCGCGGTTTGGCTAGTAATCAGCTGAGAATCAGAATAGATCGCCAGCTTTTTCACCGCTAAGTCTTTCGCCATTCGGAGGCCTGCCAGTAGGGCTTCATACTCTGCTTCGTTATTGGATGCCTTGAAGCCTAAAGTGATCGCCTGCTCGAGCAGTGAGCCATCTGGGGTAACAAGAACCACGCCTGCCCCCGAGCTTTTATGATTGGTTGCGCCATTGACGTGCAGATGCCATTTATCGCTATTGAGGGAAACGGGCAGAGCTGGGGTCTCGGCTGCTTTTGGGATATCGTCGGGCTCGTCTGCTGCGTTGCTTGGGCCAGGTGCGAACTCTGCTATGAAATCTGCCAAGGCTTTGGCCTTTATTGTCGTACGGGGTCGGAAGACTAAACCATACTGGCCTAGTTCAAGTGCCTACTTCATTACTCGTTGAGAGGCATCCGGACCATGCAGGATGGATCGTAGAGGGTATTGAGTCATGACGATGACTGTATGAGCTTGAAAGTACGGTCTGAGTTTCCGAGCTGCCACCACTAGAGCCAAAATTAATTTTTCAATCTTTGGATATCTTGTTTCCGCATCGAGGAGAGCTTTTGAAGTGTAGAACATCGGTAGTTGGGCCCCCAGCTCTTCTCGTATGAGGGCAGAGCTCGCCGCTACTTCGGAGACTGCCAAGTAGATGTACAAGTCCTCCGCAGCTTCTGGCTTGGATAGTAATGGATGCGATGTGAGATACTTCTTCAGGTCTTGGAAGGCTTTTTCGCATTCTTCATCCCATTTGTCACGCTGCGCCCTCTTGATGGCTTTGAAGAAAGGCTTGCATCTATCGGTGGATCGCGATAGGAAGCCGTTGAGGGCGGCTGCTCGTCCGGTCAAGCTTTGGATCTCCTTCAAGGTTGTGGGAGACTTCATTTCCAGAATTGCTCGGATCTGTTTGGGATGCGCCTCGATCCCTCGTTGGGTGACTAAGTACCCTAGGAATCGGCCTGAAGATACTCCGAATGTACATTTGGCAGGATTGAGCTTCATCTTGTATGCCCTAAGGATGTTAAATGTTTCCGCCAAATTGTGAATGTGGTCTGACCGCTGCTTGCCCTTCACCATGATGTCGTCGACGTAGACTTCCATGGTAACCCCGATCTGTTTTTTGAACATCATATTCACTAACCTTTGGTAGGTTGCTCCTGCGTTCTTAAGGCCGAAAGGCATGACTTTGTAGCAGTATGTACCTCGCTCGATTACAAACGCGATTTTCTCCTTGTCAGGTTCATGCATGGCTATTTGGTTGTAGCCAGAATATGCGTCCAAGAAGCTGAGCAGCTGGTTTCCAGAAGTCGAGTCCACCAAGAGGTCGATTCGGGGGACCGGATAAGGATCCTTCGGGCATGCTTTGTTGAGGTCGGTGTAATCTACGCAAACCCTCCATTTGCCTTTCTCCTTCTTCATGACTAGCACGACGTTGGCGAGCCATGCGGAGTATGCCACCTCTTCTATGAATCCGGCCTCCAGCAGCTTGTCTATTTCGACCTCGATGATTGCTACTCGCTCGGGCTCAAAGTGCCTTCTCTTCTGGATCACGGGTTTTGCAGCGGGGTCGACATGTAACTTGTGGCAAGCCACATTTGGGTCGATGCCGGGCATGTCTGAGGGTGACCATGCAAAGATGTCTCGGTTCTTCCTGAGGAAGGTAATGAGTTCTTCTTTCTCGGTTGGGTTTAGGCGAGAGCCAACCCTAGCGGTCCTTTCTGGCTGCTGCGGATCGAGAATGATTTCTTCAGCGTCTTCTTCGGGTTTCCAGCCTATCCCGTCTGCTTGAGCACCGTCTTCTTGATCCTCCTGCTATAACTGCTATTTGGCAGCTTCGTCATCTTTTTGAATCTCGGTGACCTCCGCGGGAGTGAAGGTCTTCTTCCTTGATTCTTTCAGCATTTGCACGGTGCACCGTCGGGATGCGGCTTGGTCGGACTTAATTTCTCCAACTCCTCCGCCCGGGATGCGGAAGCGGATTTTTTGGTACTTGACTGAAGTGACAGCATCTAGCTTGATCAACCAAGGCCTCCCAAGGATCCCGTTGTAAGGAGACGGGTCGTTCACAATCGTGAATGTTTGCTTCGAGACCACTGGCGATGTCTTCACATCAAGCGTGATTTGGCCAATTGTGGTTGAGGTGTGCCCATTGAATCCAGTGAGTACCTCTACTCGTCGTGTTATCGTGCTCTCCAAGCCTATTTTCTGGATGGCCGAGAATTGAAGTGGATTGACCGCGCTTCCGTTGTCCACCATCATTCGATCGATTATGGCATGAGCTATTTGGACTGACACCACTAGCGCGTCGTCATGCGGTAAGTCAACGCCTTCTGCGTCCTGCTCAGTGAAGCCGATGATGGGTCCTGGTAGTGCGCCGGCCGTCTAAACTTGTGAGATCAATAAGGCTTGCTGGATCTTCCTCTTTTTCGAGTTGTTGGTGGCCCCCAGGTGTTTGGTTTCGGCAAAGATACCATTAATCCGAATTATCTTGGCAGGTGGCTCCTCCTCCCTCTCAGCGTTCCGTCTGGGCTGCGTTGCTGGCTTGTCCAAATACCTGTCGACTTTGCCTTCCTTCACAAGCTTCTCTAGATAATTCTTCCAGGCGTAGCAGTTTTTTGTGGTGTGACCTGGACCTCGATGGAACGCGTAGTACCTGGTGTGATCCAGCTTGGAAGTATCTTCCATCGGCTGCTTCGGCGGTTTGAACCACGGCTCGTCTTTTACGTCGCGAAGGATTTGATGGATTGGGATTGAAAACTTCGAGTAATTCCTGGCCATCGAGCCGTCTCTGGTCACGGGCCTGTCCCTCCGCTTGGCCTCCTGCCCGCTCTTGTTGGGCAGCTTTCCATCTTCCTTTCTTTGAGCCATCACCAATTCTTTTTGAGGCTGCTCGGGCACCTTGTCTGCTCGTCGGGCCTCGTCCCAGAGGGCATGCTTCTCTGTTAGGGCTAAGGAATCGGTTAGAGTCAAGTCTTCCTTCATGATCATCTCTCCAAATAGGGGGTGATCTGCAGGGAGGCCTTTCTGAAAGGCTGCACTGGCTATCGAGTCGTCACACCCCACGATCTTTGCCTTCTCCACCTTAAACCTCTTCACGTAGTCGCGAAGTGATTCCCTCGAGTTCTTCTTTACGTTGAACAGGTGATCGGATTTTTTCTTGATCGAGCGGTAAGACGAGTATTCTTTGGTGAGGACCAAGGAAAGATCGTCAAAGCTCGAGACAGATCGTGGCGGCAGGGTATGGAACCAATCTTGCGCTTCGCCTTGCAAGGTGGTGGCGAATATTTTGCACATAAGGGCGTCATTACTCTGGTAGAGAACCATTGCACTTCGGTAATGCTTCAAGTGCCTTTCTGGATCTCCATGTCCTTTGAATGAGGTAAAAGTGCGGCATGCTAAACTTGCGTGGAGGTTCCGTCCGCTCGATCTCATCCGTGAAGGGGGTTCGGCTTATCTTGGCCATCTCCCGCCGCAACGCCTCATCGGCAGTGTTGCCACGTCGGAATTCGCGCAGCCGCTCGTTGAAGAGCTTCTCCACTTCTTCTTGGATTTGTTTCCGGTGGGGCAGCGGAGCCCTAAACTGTCCCAAGTCTTGGTCTATCGGTCTAGGCTGCTCCTCCGGGCGCTCCATTTTTCGTTGTCTCGGCTGCCTAGCTGGTGAGGGGTCCCTTCGTGGGCTGCATGTGGAACTTGAAGCGGATCGAGTGGCTGCTCGCCCCTGTGTATCATGCGGCATCCTTCGAGGTGATGTGCAATATGTTCCTTGCGGGCCTAGGTGTGAATGGACGCTCTGTCTGGAAGGTTGCTCACGTGGCTCTTCAACATGTGGCCCCAACCTTGACTGTATGCTCACTCGCGGGCCTAACCGAGAGTGCACGCTCCTCCTCGCGCTAAGACTGGAGTCCACGCTGTCTCGGGGGCCCAGCCGAGATTGCACACCGCCTGACTGCTCAGTCTAATTGATCGGCTGCTTGCCAGGACGTTGCTGGAAAGGTTCCTCGTCTGCCCTTGTTCTACTTCAGGATAACTCGTCTGGAGCGCGTTGGATCTCGGTGCGCTGCGGGAGTCGATTCACCAAGGTTGTCTGTTGTGCTAGGGCGCTCGTCAACTCCATGACTTGTCGGGACAAGTATTGCTCGCCGCTCAGATTGGATGAACTGGATAGGAAGACTCCTTCTTGAGCGGTGGACGGGTGGTTGATTCCGGGCACGACTCGGGCTGCTTGGGACACAACTGGGGTAGGCCGGGCTGCTGGGGCAGGCTTGGCTGCAGGAGCAGGCTTGGCTGCAGGAGCAGGCTGGGCTGCATGGGCAGGCTTGGCTGCAGGAGCAGGCTGCTCAACACGAGGTGCGCGCGAGTGCGAGGCTTGGACTGCAGCAGTGGTACCATGGACCTCGCCGCGGGTGGTCACCGCGGTGGTTCCCATGGTGGAGCCTCGAGGTAGTGGCGCCATCTCCCCTAGAGCCACATTCAATCTCGTAGATCGACGCGGTCCCACGTCTTGAATGTATGAATTGTTACTCATCGAATTTTCTAGATTTCTAACCATTATGTATTTTTCTTGTTTTTATACGCTTTACCAAAGAACTTTTTACAAGTAAAAAATTCTAATAATAAAAACGTACGAAAGAATACAAATGGACTAGAGATCGAAGGAAAACCTTTGTGTGCGAGAGTCTTTTTCGAGCGTAAACTTCTTCTCTCAATGAAAGCACCAATTTGTGGATGCAAATTTTCTCCTCTTCGGTCTTGGACGATTTTGCACCTACAAAACAATCAACACCTTAGGTTAAGGCCAAAAGCCTCACACGCCCACGATGAATGGGGGGGGCTTTGGCCGAAGAACCTCCGATGCCAAAGTTAGAATTAGAGAGAAAAAGTGTTTAGAGTGTTTTTGCCAAAGGATTGGAATTAGGTTTTGTGAGAAAATGGGGTAGTATTTATAGGAGATGAGGGGTGGCCGGCCTATCTAGGGTTTTTGTGAGAGATCTAGGTTTAATTAGCCTATTTATTGGCTAATTAAACCAAAAGGGGTATGTATTTGTATTTATGAAAATGGGTAATAAGGAGTAATTGAATAATTGGCTTAAAAAGGAGGAAAAGGGAAGAAAAATAGGGGAAATAAAAGGGGAGTGGCCGGCCTCTCTTTGGAGAGAGAGGGCCGGCCCTTTGAGGTATTTTCTTGGTCTTCAAGGCTCATTTAATTGACAAATCAAGGAAGAATAATCCCATTAATTTGCCAATTATCTTCATTTATGTGGGATAATTGGTAGATTTATGAGATAATTGCCTTAAATGAGGATGGATGAAATAGTTCGGATTTGTTTACCTTTTATGGGCGTTTTTGACTTGACCGACGATAATTACCGGCTGCTCGCGCGTAGGAATTCTGATGCACCTCAAGGGCATTTTTGTCTCCTTAATCCGAAAGTCCACGTGTCGCCTTGTGATTATTTTTGGCTCCACAGCCGTCTTTGAGATTTTAAGGGTCTTATGCGAAATTTATCCTCCTTAAGATAGTCTTAAAAAATGTAGGACAATGCATTGACGCTAGAAATCAATTAGTTAAATCAAAACAAAGTTTAGCACTCACTGATTGCAAGTTTAAAAATATCATTAATAATAAGTAAAAGAGCTACAAACATAACGTTTACTAAATAATCAAAAGCATTTCACTCTTAAACAACCAAACAAGAAAACAAACTTCAAAAACTCTTAACTTTAAAGTTTCACTTGAATATGTAACTTTATTATATAATAATATTGAAAAAAATACCATCTTTTTGTCACATCCCGGCCCGGGCCCCCACCACATCCTGGGCTGGACCTACTGGGAAGTACGATAATGTCCGCTTTGGGCCCCGACCACACCCTCACGATTTTGTTTTTGGGAACTCACTCGAGAACTTCCCAGTAGATCACCCATCATGAGATTGCTCTCGCGCGAACTCGCTTAACTTCGGAGTTCCGATGGAATCCAAAGCCGGTGAGCTCCCAAAAGGCCTTGTGCTAGGTAGAGATGGTAATATACATATAAGGCTTACAGGATCCACACCTCTGGGCGATGTGAGATCTTACACTTTTATGGTGTATTTTTGGCACTCAAAATATCTTATTGTGCTCTAAATTTTTTATATTTAGAAAAGAAAAAAATTACGCTTATAAGGAGTGTAAGAAAAGATTTTAAAGTGCTAACAAAATCAATTTTTGAATATAGAACATTATCTCATAACAAAAGCAATTTTAAATATAGAATATTATTACATATAAATACTAGGTGACAAAAATTTTAGGGGCCCCTTCAAATTTGAGACCTTATGTGACTACATCTTTCACACCCCGTCAAAGCCCCTTCTCCGCTGCTTAAGAGCACTTCCACCCCTAAGACTGGGTGCCAGCGCTCAGCGCATTTATCCACTCAAATGAACAGTAACAGACTCCAATGAACAGTAATAGGCCAAAGCATCTCCACCCCTAAAAAAAATGCGCTGGCACCTAGTCTAAAAATGCGTTGGCCCAAACGATCTCCACCCCTACAAAATGTACTGGCACCCAGCGCATTTCAAATATTATTAATTTTTTTTATAAAATAATAATAAAAAAATAGTTTTAATTTCGGATATGATTTTTAACCAATCTCGTCACGCCACGTGTCATTATCCGAACGTACTATTTGGTGAATAGATTTCCGTTAAGATTTTCAACCAATCTTGTCATGCCACGTGTCATTATCCGAACGTACTATTTTTTGGATAGATTTCTGATAAGATTTTCAACCAATCTCGACGCGCCACGTGTCACTTCCTGTTTGCAATAATTTAGTCAAGATTTCGATAAGATTTTCAACCAATCACGTAGTGCCACGTGGCATTGTCCAGAACCTCATCCTTTCTTTTTTTGTCAATATAAACCCTACATCTCTACATCCATCCTCACACCAAACTCAATACTTCTTTTTATTTGAAAATCCTTCTTCATCGTTTTCAAATCTTGAGTTTTTTTACAATGTCTTCTTCAAGGGGAGTGCAAAAACAATACGAGGAGCAACAGAAAAGATTGTTGGCACAACAGGAAGAATTGTTCAATCTCCAGGAATATGGAGGTGGAGATGAGGCTTTCTTCATGGAGGAGGATGAAGATGATCACCACAGAAGGCAGAGGGCCTCACATTCCCATCGTGTTATGGAAGCTGTGGGTCAGATAGCCAAACCAAGACGTGCCGCAAACTTCGATAGAAAAAGGGAAAGACGAGGTAAAGATCTCTTGGAAGATTATTTTATTCCCAACAATGTTTTCCCAGATCATGTTTTTAGACGTCGTTTTAGAATGCAACGATCTTTGTTCGACAAAATCATGAGTGCTGTTTGCAACCATGATCCATATTTTGTGCAAAAAGAGGATGCTTTTCATGTTCTAGGTCTTCTTCCCGAGCAAAAAATTACGGCTGCCTTGCGAATGCTTGCTTATGGAGCATCTGCAGATCAAGTGGATGAGATTGTGAGGATGGGAAAAACAACTATTCTGGAGTCCTTGATGCGGTTTTGCTCTGCAATTGAAGCCCTCTACACCAAAGAGTACCTCCGGACACCCACGTCAAGGGACATGCGAAGGCTTCTGAGGAAGGGTGAGATGCGAGGCTTCCCTGGCATGATTGGAAGCATCGACTGCATGCACTGGACTTGGAAAAACTGTCCAAGTGCGTGGCAAGGAGCTTATGGCGACAGAAAAGGAACCAAAAGCATCATTTTGGAAGCGGTGGCTTCTTTTGATACCTGGATTTGGCATGCTTTTTTTGGTGTTCCAGGAGCTCAGAATGACATAAATGTCCTTGCCCAATCTCTAGTGTTCGACGACCTGCTGCAAGGAAAATCGCCATACTGCACATATTGGGTCAATGGTACTCAATACGAGGGATCATACTACCTTGCAGATGGCATTTACCCAAGGTGGTCAACGTTTGTCAAATCAGTGCCACATCCCCACAGTGAAAAAGAAAAACACTTTGCAAAATGTCTAGAGGGGTGTAGGAAGGATGTCGAGCGTTGTTTTGGAATCCTGCAAGCTCGTTGGGCGATTGTCAGGGCTGCAGCTAGATTGTTTGATGTCGAGGCTCTTCGATCTGTCATGATGATGTGTATTATTCTCCACAATATGATTGTGGAAGATGAGTATGATTATGATGCTGTCGATGAATACGAATCGGATCCGTTTAACAACTCACGAACACGTATCTACCCAGCTCATGACAATACTGAAGATCCCGTGCAACACGAGCCGTTGGAACGGGATGGACGTTACAATGAATTGATCGCTCAGCGGTATGCTTCACTGCAACTGCCATACTGGCACATAACCCGCCAAAATGACTTGATTGAGCACCAGTGGACATTGCACGAAGGGAAGATAATTAAAATGAGGCTTGTGGTTGAAGAATAAATTGTATTTTTTTAAGTAATCTTATTTAGTGTTGTATTTTTTTTAAGTAATCTTATTTAGTGTGTTTTTTTTTTAAGTTTATATGGTGGAGGTTATGTATTTTTATTTGGTGTTTTTTTAAGTAATCTTATTTCGTGTTGTATTTTTTTTAGGTAATCTTATTTAGTGTGTTTTTTTTTGAAGTTTATATGGTGGAGGTTATGTATTTTTATTTGGTGTTTTTTTTAAGTTTATTTGGTGAGTTATGTAATATTTTTTTTTGAAAGTTTATTTGCATAAAGTTCTAAAAATAAATAAGAAATTACATAAAATGACAAAAACATGAAATAAAGTTCTAAACATAAATAAGAAATTACATAAAGATTACATAAGAAATTACATAAGATTACATAAGAAATTAAATAAAGTTCTTAAAATAAATAAGAAATTACATAAGAAATTAAATAAAGTACTACAAATAAATACGAAATTATACAAAGTCTGTGGAGCGAGGATATGTGGTGGTAGGATCTTCGTTGCTAGGATTTCTGTGGCAAGAACCCCCTCCACTTGTTTCATCATCTCTTGCACGCCTCCTTCGCACGACGTCTCTTTTTTCCGATGTCCAAAAATATTTTGAATTCGGAGACAGTCCTACTAGAGACTTGTTCATAGTGTCACGATCTACTTGAGCCATCCTTTGTTCTCCAAGCATCTCATTTTCTCTATGAAGTGCTTCTCTAATCAACTCGTTCTCTCGATTAAGTATTTCTCTTTGTCTCTCAGCTGCCGCATCACGGGCCTCAGTAGCTGCTAGTAAAGCTGTCATAGCAGCAGCTTTTTCCTCATCTCTAGCGTTTTCCCGCGCCATGTTCAGTTCACCTTGCCGAGCAAGTTCCTCCATATATTTAGTGTAGTCATTTCTGGAAGAACTGTGTTTTTTCTTTGATGCTTTTTTACCTTGAGGCCTAAGGGAATGACGAGTCGGTTGGGGCTCCGGCACTTGTTCAGGCACCTCTTCCGTGTCTTCAAATGTGTCGGCTTCTTGTTCGACTGTGTCTGGTTCTGGCGAACTGTGTAGACCCACGCTATGCATGACAACTTCTGGACCGATTGGCACAATTTTGTATCTGGGGGAATCTTTTACGATTTCCCAACAATCCCATCTGTTGAATGAATTGTTTCCGTTCTTTGAATTGTAGAATGTTTGTGCTTGTAGTGTCTATAAAAATGTGGGATAAGATGATATTAAAAAAATGCGGGTGTAACACAAATAAATCATTTCAAATATTGATGCGGGTGGAATGCATATAAATTACATATATTACATAAGAAATAAAATAAATTAAAAGATTACATAAGAAATAGTACATAAAAATTACATATATTTGATAAGAAATTAAATAAATTAAAAGATTGGTGCGGGTGGAATGCATATAAATAAATAAAATTATTGTCACCTGATCCGCTAAACTTGTCCCACTACGCAGATTACCGGAAGCATGAGAGATGGCGTTTTTCCAACAAGTAAAGGATGCGTTGAGCTTTTTCCAACGACCTTGAAGACCTTGACTAGTTCTTGCATCTTTTCCATGCACATCGCAAAACACTTTCGTAATTCTACTCCACATTTCTCGCTTATCCATCTTATTACCCGTAATCAGGTCATGAGTAGCGTGATACCAACTTTCACACAACATAATATCTTCAATGTTCTTCCACGAACTCATTTTTTTCTCTCAAAGTGTACAAAATATTGAAATGTAGAAAGTGTAGAAAGTGTAGAAAATAATGAAATGTGGTGTAGAAAGTGTACAAACTGTTAGGTATTTATAAAAAAAAAATTCTATATTTTTAAAAAATTTTTTTGTATTTTTAATTTATTTTTAAATAATTTTTAATTAATTTTAATGTTATAATTAATCTAGACCGTTGGATTTGAAATCCAACAGCCCATAAAGTGCCACCTGGCCAACGGTCATAATTCTGACCGTTGGGCCTTTTTTTTTTTTTTTTTTTTTAATTTTTGGCTGAAAAACTGTGGACCGTTGATCTCTGATCCAACGGTCAACGTTAAAATAAAATTTCAAAATTTTTTTACCGTTGGAAATCCAACGGTCTAGAAAAACTGGCCGTTGGAAATCCAACGGCAGGAGACAGCCCACGTCGCCCACTCACGGGCGTCTGAAAAGTTGGCCCGACAGCGGGCCCCTTTGCGCAGTAGCCTGTCGGCTACTCTCCCCCGGGCGCGATTGTTGCGCACGCGCCATGAAGCTGTCCGGTCTGTGGGTCTGTCAAATTTGGGCTGGGCTCTTGCCTGGCATGGGCTGGGTGCCAGGCAAGTGGACGGGCTGGAGCTGAAAAATAGGGTGTTGGGCTGATTATTGACAGGGTGCTGGACAATTTCCACTCCGGTGATAACAATAGTCAGATTTAGGTTCTAGTTGTTTTAAGAGTTTAGTTATTTTGCATTTTAGGAGCTTGGTGTGGACTACTGCTTAATTTTGTTCATTGTGTTTGTGCGTCTTTAGCCTGTTTTAGTTTTGCTTTTTAAGCTCATTGGTTTTATAGCGCTTTTAAGCTCTTTAGTTCCGTCAATTTTACGAGATGTCTCCGAGACTCCGAGTAAATCTTTACTTCGTCAATTTAATCTGCGGAAAAAATAGCAGACGCTAACTAAGGCACACTATCAAGTAACACAAGTTTTTTCCTGATCTTGTCATGCTTAGAAATTATCAAGTAGCCGCGACTTGTGTGGTACACTACACACGCTGCTTAGACTCAAGGCCTACCATTTTTGGACGTGTCGTCAAAATGTGCATCACATTTCCTACTCAATAAAAAATCTGACTTCTTCTGCCTGGAAAAGTCTAAGGTCGTCTACCAAAATAAGGATTAGTAGTACCTCTGATTAGGTTTCGTGTGAAATTACTGCATTACATGTAAGGCTGGTTCGGTATGAGATTTCAAATCGAAAATGGGATCCAGAATCCTAAACTGAAAATTTTCAGACGAGAATTTAAAGACCAATCTCCTACTAAAATTTCGGGATGGATCAGGACTGGATTATGGGTTTTGAACTTTTTGGCTGAAATTTGAGATTTTTTTGTTGTGGGTTAAAATTTGGGCTTTTGGCCTAAAATTTTGTTGCCCAATTTTATATCAATTGAAATTTAAGTTTTTTACCTCATGCCAATTGAAATACTAATCCATTCATACCAAGCCAAGTTGACATTCCAAAATTCCAAACTACTTAATTTCATATTTCTATTTCTAATATGGTCACTATCAAATTACTTAAATTCAACATTCAACATGCATGCAACCAAAATAAATACATATATGTATATATATTTTTTGGTTTGGTTCAGGATTTATGAACCATTGAAAATTTATTCTCGATTCCCGTACCGACATGTGCGGGATCGGTTCAGTATGGATTTTGAAAATTTTGGTATTATTGGTTTTGGTATTTTTCAGTATGGGATAAGGATTGTTTTGGTTTGGTTTGGGATTTTCGGAAAAATTTTCCAACCCTAATTATATGTGGTCTTTTTTAGATTAACTTACATGAAACTCGTTTAGTGTCACGTGACGTTTTAATTCATTAAAACAATAACATGAAATTATTTTATCGAAATAGAAGGCTACAATAAGTGGTGAATCCGTTCCGTGTAATTGTTGTTGTTTTTTTTTATTTCTTACCTTTGGAGGATAAGGATCCTTTCCGCTTCCTCTATGTAAGGAACTTAGGGATCCTCATATCCTATCTGTTCATTGCACATCATGCGATCAGTTTTAGTTAGACATTGTTTATGTTTAATTTTAAATAAAAAATTTCAAAAAATGATTTCTGACCATACGATGTACGATGAACAAATAAAATGTGAGAATCCCTATAACCTACACAAAGAGCATCCGAATTCAACTCACTTTGGAATACAAATGTTGGGAAATAAAAGTAGAAAGAATGAGGAAAAACAAAGTTAGTGGGGTTTGTCCTAATTAGTATTGATTGCTTTTCTTACTTTTTTTAAGATGTGGTCAAACTTAGAGACTCCTGCTTGACACAAAAGCAACGCTAAATCTACCTGGTTAGGCAATATTATTATGCTTAAGAACTGGATATTCACAAACTAATTTACAAAAGTAGGGTTGTTGTTGCGTACAATATTTGAACTTCGAGTCTTTATATATTCAAATTGGTGGAATTTCAGTTTATATAATTATCTACTGTTGACTATTGAGTCATTATTGAGTCATTGACGTAATCTCAATTGACCTTACCCACCAACCTTTTGTCTTTCAAGTTTCAACGCACTAGCCAATTCTTGTCATGCTTGGATGATATTTATATTTATTGTCACTGTTCCAAAAATTCTCGTCTATCGTCGTTTAGGCCCCGTCTAGGCATTAGGCGGTTGGTCACCACCTCGATTAATGTCTAGGCGTTTGAAAATTAAGAAAATGCGCCTAGACCTGCTGAAGCGCCCGCCTAGCCCGCCCAGACCCGCCTAGGTTGCGACTCACTTAGACAGAAAATAGATAACTTTCATTTTGCAATTTATTTTTTCCAATAAATTGTAAGAGACTTGTTGAATACTTAAATGAATACACATTATATGCATGCTCTTCATGTTTTCATCATGTTCCAATACCTCATAATATATATGTCATTCTATTTTGTAGTTTATAATGAAATTATATCAGAACCCTTATGCAAAGGGATCCCCATTTTTTTTTCTAAAAATGGGGATTAGGTGTGGGACCCACTCCACATTAAATTTCAACGATCCGAACCGTCTATTTGTAAGTCTCGATTCATAGATAATCCTTACAAAAATTCAATTCAATCTGAAATCATTTGCCTATTTAATTATCAAGATCAAATTTCATTGTTTCTTATATAACAAAGTATTCGTTAATTTCTTTGAACCCAATTAGATGCCTTAAACATTTCCGATTTGCCTAATATTTTGCAAGGATGATCTATGAGGTGTAACTTGAAAAATAGACGGTTCGGATCGTTAAAGTTTGATGTGGTGTGGACCCCACACCTAATCCCCATTTTTATAAAAAAATGGGGATCCCTTTGCATAAAGGTTCTGGAAATTATATATATTTTAAGTATAAATAGACACTTATTTTCACGAAATATAATAGATTTACTTGAATCCACCTAGTCCGCATAGGCACCCGCCCAGTCCCCGCCTAGGCACCTAGGCGCTAGGCCCCAGCTCGCTGCCTAACTAGCGACTGACGTCTTTTAGAACCTTGTTTATTGTAATTAGCTTATGTAATGAGTAAGATATTCACATGAAAATATATTATAGTAAAATTTAAATTTCTTTATTAGGTTTGAGTTAGAAGAGACTGGCTAAGATTGAGGATTAGTAGTCACATGCACCCTTAATGGGGATTTAATGGATAAACTAACGGATTGAGAGAAAACAAACTTTACCACAAAGAGTTGAAAATCGAATTACGTTACGATAGTAAAATGAAAAATAACCAATAAAACTAGAAAGAGAATATTAAGGTATTCTATAAGACTATAACCCATCCAGCCACAAGCTAGTTCCTATATGTGATTGAGTAAAGCAATCACTCCAATATTGTGAGATCCCACATCGTCCAAGGGAGTGATCCTTATATGTATATTCCCATCCCTACCTAGCGCGAGGCCTTTTGGGAGCTCACTGGCTTCGGGTTCCATGGGAACTCCGAAGTTAAGCGAGTAGCGCGCGAGAGCACTCCCATGATAGGTGACCCACTGGGAAGTTCTTGTGTGAGTTCCCAGAAACAAAACCGTGATGGCGTAGTCGGGGCCTAAAGCGGACAATATCGTGTTACGGTGGTGGAGTGGGCCCGGGATGTGGTGGACCACGGGTCGGGATGTGACAAATCTACTCTAACCAAGGCAACTATTTCTGAAGATTGAGGTTAATGAATCACGATTCCATAGAAGTCTGTCTACGTATGTGAAGATTATATGACTTTTATGGTTTGTTTTGGATTGAGAACACAAACTACATGTAAATTTCCAACCACATTGCTTTTGTACACACTCTCAAATTTGCATGAAGTATATGCTTCTGCTCACAATTGTGATTCTTGGTTATCATGCTTTCTAAGATTATGCACCACTTTCCTTGCATGACCCTTCAATAACAGATAGATCAAACTTCAAAGGGTTATATTTTTGGGAATTGTTATTAGCATTCCAAAAATTTTATTTGACACTCCAAACTTTCTATAATTAGAAAGAAAAATACACTTGGGGGGAGTGTAGAATGAGATTTTTGAAGTGCGAATAACAGTTCCTATATTTGTAATATAATAATAGTTTATTAACGTATATATAGATATTGACCCTTTGCCACTTAATACTACGGTCTACGCTACGGTCTGGTGGTATTCATTTTCGCTTAAAAGTGAGAAGTCTTAGGTTTGAATGTCGTAGATGGCAAATTCAATACCAAATTAGGTTGCCCATTGTGTGGCTTAGCCGAATTCCCCCTCCCCATAGTGTAAAAATATCAATGTACTAAAAAAAAGTATTGACCCTTTATTCAAAGGGATATTTTTTAAATGGAAACTAGTTATGGGGCCTACTCATTGAACTTTAACGATCCGAGCCGTCTATTTTTCAAGTTGCACTTGACACACCCCGACCCAAAAGGTCCACTTGGACTCCGAATTGAGTTGTGTTGGCCGACCCCTGGAGGTGACGAAACCATAAAGTGTAGTGATGTGGAAAACGTGAATAAATTAACCTAAAAGTGACTAAATGGAAGAATGCGCATGTGAGCGGGAATGAACTCATTTCACACATGATGTCAGAGCATAAGTAAAGTACAATATAAGTAGGATAAGAATTATACCATCAAAGGTACTCTCTTAAACCAACATTTGCCAAGAATCCTTCTCCACACAGAAGCTCTGCCATTAAAACCTAGATGGGCGAAAAAACAAGGGTGAGTGGGCCTAAAATAAAGCTTTGTAAAAACCTTTTCAAAAACATAATAACCCCTCGCCGTAAAACAAGTATAGTTTCCAAAATATACATACTACGTATAGTTTGAAAATACTTACCGTAGCCTGCAGTATCTTAAGAATACAATTCGTCACAATATTTCGTAAATAAACACCTAACATCCGGTAATCAAATAGTCTTGCATTAACAAACATATCATATCAAGTGCTCATCTACATATGTTGACACACGAGTTCTTGCAAAGGTATCCTGACAGGAACAATACTGGGTGTAATAATGATTTACGCTCTAGTACTACAATCACGTGAAGACTGGCGTTATATGCATCACATATGAGTCCTAATTGCCTATAGCAATCTAGGACATGATTGGCATTATATGCATCACATATGAGTTCTAATTGCCTATAGCAATCTAGAACAGGATTGGCACTTACAATGGATCTAAAGTGAACGTATGGTGCAATGTCAACATATACATGAAGCCTGGTCTTGGCCCGGGTGAGTACTAACACCAATGTAGCACACGATGAGCAAATAACGTATATATGATCATGCAACGTTAAATTGATAATTCTAGTCGACATAATACTATTTATGGCCTTAAAAATGATTAAGGCATCCCGTCATAGTACGCATACATGTGCATCCCGCATGATGTAGCATAATTTCATAAATTTCGTCGATACGCTAATTCTTGTAAACGTTAATCTAATCTAGACGTAACGTAGGAAATTCTTTATCAAATATATAAATGGAAACTAAATAAATATATAATATTTAAAAACAAAGACCAACTCACAGATACTTGCGAAGTCGTAGCTGTTCGGACAAGTAAATACAGATCGCCAATGCTAAACGTACCTAAGCTTAATGGAGACCCATTAGTAAAACTCAATTATAACATTTGAATTTGGAGGAACGAACGGCGGATTCAGAATCAGCACATCGAATATCCTATAAAGGGTCCAGGGCAATTTTCGTAAAAAGTCAACGAAAAGTCAAGAGAGTCGCTGAGGCGATCAACTATGTTAAAACTTTGGAATTACACTAAATGGATGTCAAAAACGGACTCGGGACGTCGAAACTAGTCTAGGAAGGTTTCCGAGAAAATTTCGAAAAGGCAACATAATGAATATTCTAAGAATATTCCATGAAATATTTCGAGAATATTCTAGATCCATTTCAGAAATGGGCCAGGGCGGATCCTGGGTTCGGATCTAGATCATGCTTTTTGGCTCCTTTTTTTTTTTTGTGTATTGGGTCGGGTTGACCTGTTTGGGTTCGCAGGTTGAACCCGTCGAATCTAACGGAGAAGAAGGCCGGAGTTGGGCGAGTTTGGCTGGGAAACTTCCCGAGCTCTGTTTGAGCTGGACTCTCAACTAAACTTCACCATTTAAGTACCAAAATAAAGCTAGAAAGATAGAGATTCGAGTTATACCATTTTGGTTCACAACCGTGGTCGGAAAACGCCTGCAACTTTCCAGATCCATCGCTGGAAACTAGGGAGTGTTTTCCCCAAGTGGTTTCTACGTCCAAACAACACCAAACTGTCTAAAAAACAACCTAATCGTACTCCTGAACATGATCTACAAAATTTATGGAAGGTTTCAGACCTTACCTTCGCCGAAGACCGCGAGTTCCGCCGGATTAAGTTTTTGCACAGTGATGGTAATGTGCAGCGAGGGAGAGAGGGAAATCAAGAGATCTCAGCCTGGTCTGGGTTCGTGATGGGAAAAATCTAAGCGTGGTTGTGCTCGCTGGGGTAAAACGTCGGTAATGGTGGCTCGGTAGTCCATCGGAGAGGGAGGGGGAGTGAGAGAGTGTTATCAGAGAAAGGGACAAGATAGACTGAGGGATGAGAGAGACGGAAGAGACGAGAAAGAGAGTCCTTGAAGTGGGGAAAGAAAATGCCACGTGGAAGAGAGGGAGGTAAATTTGGTGTGGGTGAAAAATATATAATAATTATTACAATTATTAAAATTATTAAAATTGTGGAGCAAAAAATAATCACAAGGCGACACGTGGATTTTGGAATATAAAAGGACAAAAATACCCTTGAGGCATCCCGGGATTCCTACGCCCCAGTAGCAAGCAATCATCTCTCAACCGAGTCAAAAGTGCCCAAAATAGGTAACAATTCAAAACCTATTTCATCAAATCCTCTCTACAAGGTAATTCCTAAGACCTAATTTATTCCATATATTTTCTATTTCATTATTTAGCTAATCAATTAGCTAAATAATATATCCTTTCCATATCTTCTAAAATCATCCTTTAAAGTCATAATAATTGACTAATTAGGAGATTAATTGCCTAATCAATCCCCTAATCGGCAATTAAATCACCCATTTAACCCCAAAACAAGTCAAAGGCCGGCCATCCCCTTGCTTTTTACCTTTTCTATCTTTTCTCCCTTTCAATTACCCTAATTAAGCTAGCCAATTAATTCTATAACCACCAAATTATGCCCTTTATGTTTAATTAGCCAATTAATCATAATAAGTTGGCTAATTAAACCAAAAAAATCAACTTAATGGCCGGCCACTTTCTCTCCAAAGTGACCGGCCTAGCCCTATATATATGCTCCCATTTTCACAAAACTTTCATTCCAACACTCTTGCAAAAATCCCAAAATTCTCTAAACACTCTTTCTCTCTAAATTCTAACTTTGGCATCGGAGGTTCTTCGGCCAAAGCCCCCCCATTCATCATGGGCGCGTGAGGCTCTTGGCCTTGACCAAATGTGTTAATTATTTTGTAGGTGTAATTTTGTCCAAGATCAAGGAGGAAAAAATTTGCTTCCACAAATTGGTGCTTTCATTGAGAGAAAGAAATCCACACTCGTAAAAGACTCTCGCACAAAAAGGTTTTCTCTAATTTCTAGTTCACTTGTATTTTTTTTCATACGTTCTTATTATTAGAATTTTTTATTTGCAAAGGTTCTTTGATAAAACGTATATAAAAAAAAATACAATGGCTAGAAATTTAGAAAATTTCACGAGTGAAAATTCCAATATTCAAGAAATGGGACAGCGGCGTTCCACGAGGTTGAATGTGACAATAAGTGGAACGACACCACCACCACGAGTTTCCACCACGAGAACCACCGCGGTGGCTACCACGGTAGCCACCCACGGCAAGGTCCATGGCGCCATCACCAAGGCCGGTAGCCACCGCCGGCGAGGTCCATGGCGCCATCACCAAGGCCCGAGCCGTGCCATCCAAGGCCACGACCCAAGCCATGTTATTCCAAGCCCAACACGAGCCCAATGCGTTGCCGAGCCGAGCCCAAGCCTCATACCCACGTGTGCCACACGCCAAGCAGCCCACTCTCGTGGCCCAGCCTGCTCCTGCTGAGCATCCCACTCCCGTGGTCCAGCCCGCTCCCGCTTAGCAGCCCACCCTTGTGGCCCAGCCTGCTCTCAGCCCACTCTCGTGGCCCAGCCTGCTCTCGCCGAGCAGCCCACTCCCGTGGTTCAGCCTGCTCCCGCTGAGCAGCCCACTCCCGTGGCCCAACCTGCTCTCGTGGCCCATCCTACTCCCGTGGCCTTTTGAGCAGCCCAAGTCGGCCCAAGATTATCTCAACCATCCAGACCTACCGTCGAGCCGGGGGCATTCTCACCACATTTCTTCGCGGATTTGACATTTCCAAACTCGAATCTTGCGTCCGGAGTCTACCACCCTTCCACTGCTCAAGGAGGCACATTCTTTCCAAGCTCTTCCAGTCCAAATGGCGAACAACACTTGTCTCGACTAGTCAGAGAGTTGACGAGCGCCCTTGCACAACAGACGACCCTGGTGAATCAGCTCTTGCAACACACTGAGATCCAACGTGCCCCAGATGAGGTGTCCCAAAGTAGGACAAAGGCAGACGAGGAAACTCTCCAACAGCGTCCCGGCAAGCAGCCACTCAACCAGCCACGAACCGAGCGTTCCGGCAGAGTACATTCTCCACTGAGACCCTGAGATAGCGTATACTCCCGTTTTAGCGCGAAGAGGAGCGTGCACTCTCGGTTAAGCCCACGAACGAGCATACACTTACGGTTGAGACCATACTCCGATAAACAACATGGACAACCTTCCAGGCGAAGTGTTCATTCGCGGCTAAGCCCGCAAGAAGCATCATCCACCTCACATCGGAGTGAGCAGCACGATGGACGGAGATAAACAGTCACTCAATCTGACTCAAGCTCAACTAGCAGCCTGCGAAGAATTCCCTCGCCTGCTAGGAACGAACAACATGCACCGCAGCCGCGACATAGACGAGTTGAACACGTAGAAGAGCAGCGTAGACCAATAGGTCACGACTGGGGGCAGCCGAGAGCTCCACTACCCCAACAAAGGCAAATTCAGGAAGAAGTAGAGAGAATCTTGACCAAGCGATTGCACGATTTCCAACGTAACGAGGTCACCGACGAGGCACTACGACGGGATATGACCAACATAAGTAGGTCACCATTCATGGACGAGATCGAGCAGGCTGAGCCTCCACGCAAGTTTAGCATGCCACATTTCACATCCTTCAAAATAGATGAAGACCCGGAGTGGCACCTAAAGCACTACCGAAACGCAATGATCCTATATCGAAATAACGACGATCTCATGTGCAAGATATTCGCCACCACTCTACAAGGCAATGCGCAAGATTGGTTCTACACCCTGCCGCCACAATCTATCCGGAGTTTTGACGAACTTTCTTTGGTTTTCACTAAAGAATATTCATCCTATCAGTCGATCAAGAAGAAGTCCAACCACTTGTTCAACGTCAAGAAGAACCCAAAGGAGTCGCTCCGCGACTATGTGAAGAGGTTCAAAGTAGAGAAGACAAAGATAGTCGGATACAACAACTCGATAGCTAGAGCAGCCTTCCAAAAAAAACTTCCAGCAGACCACCCGTTGTTCAGAAAATTGATCATGAAAGAAGATCTGACTCTGGCAAACTCTTTCGCTTTAGCAGAAAAGCATGCACTTTGGGACGAGGTTCGCTGATCCAGATTCAAGGACCGGAAAGAGTACCCGACATCACCTCCTAACTATCCAAACCGGAAGCAACTGAGGACCTATTCGCATGTTTGACGGTATCTGAAGTAGCAATAAGCTCTACCATCAAACGAGAAGAGCTGGGGGCCCTACTACCTGTATTCCACAGTTCAAAAGCTCTCATCGATGCTACCAGAAATTCAAAAAGCAAACTTTGGCGATAGTTGTTGCAACCCGGAAGCTCAAGTTTTACCTTCAGACGCACACAATCATCATCATGACGCATTATTCCGCCCAATCCAGATGCGTGACGATAAAAGCGCAGACATTGGCGATGCAAAGTTTTCTGACGAATGCAACAACTCAGCTTAAAAGGCGCGCCAAGGGCAGACGAACACTAGAAGGACGCACTCGAAAGCAAGTTTTGTCCTTGTCGCCCCAAAAGGTTCTACATAGGAGCAGCATGTACCAGCAGTTGAGCACTACCTCCTGTTATGTGTCACACGACCTCAGCCGACCTTTGCTCCATAATTCAACTCTAGAGTGGCCCAATACCAGCATTTGAGCATTTCCTGCTACGTGTAACATGGCACCGGCTCTACAGCTCCCTACCGCGCCTTCACGCCTAGACTAGGCAGCGCAACATAGCAGCCCAACGACGCCCCGGAAGCAGCTGAGCACACCTTAGCCGCACCTGCTCCCTCAATGGAGATTTCTAGCATTTGCATGTTGACGACACATCCAACTACAAAGGCTCGGAAGCAGGTGTGGTCCTTGTCGTCTTAGATTATTCAATGCTCGAGCAGACGATCACCTTAGGCTTCAAAAACATCTAACATTGAAGCAGAGTACAAGGCCTTACTAGCAGGCCTCCGAATGACAAAAGACTTGGCGATGAAGAAACTTGCAATTCATTCCGGTTCCAAGCTAATCACCAGCCAAACTACTAGGGAGTACACGGCAAAACATCCAAGGATGGCACAATACCTAGAGAAGGTACACAAGCAACTTGAGGCATTTCAGACTTACACTCTCACTCAAGTTCCGCTGGTAGACAACGTTCACGCAGATGTGCTAGTCGGCTTAGGCTCCGCCCTCGATCACCAGTTCAAACGCTCTATTCTGATGGAGTATCTAGACAAGCCAAACATAGAGGCAGAGCCACCAGCCCAGGTGTCACAGGTTAGTACAACTCCAAATTGGCAAGATTCCACTATAGACTACCTGGTCAATGGCACACTATTGACTACCTGGTCAATGGCACATTCCCCATGGAAAGATTAGAGTCTAGAAAGCTCCAAATAAGGGCAGCACGCTACTACATGTGGAATGGCATTCTCATCCGAAGATCCTACACCGGACTACATCTCCGCTGCCTAACGCCTTCCGATGACTTGAAGGTTTTAAGCTCAATCCACGAAGGCATTTGTGGAAACCACTCCGGAGGTCAATCCTTAGCACAAAAGGCCCTTAACGCAGGCTACTACTGACCTACCATGCACCAAGATGCTAAGGAGTTAATACAAAAGTGCGACCGCTGCCAACGTGGTACCAGCACTGCCTGCCAGTGAGCTACACCGGCAGACGAGTCCTTGGCAATTCGTGCATCGGGTAATCAACCTGGTAGGACCTATATCGCCTACAACTAAGGGCAGAGGCATGATGATCGTGGCAACCGATTACTTCACCAAATGGGTCGAAGCAGAGCCCATAATGACCACGACTCAGACAGACATATAGCACTTTATATGGAAGAACATCATTTGGCCATTTGGCATCCCTCAGTTCATCGTCACCAACAACGGCCCGTAATTCGAGGGCAAAGATTTGGTGAAGTTCTTCCAAAAGTATGGCATCAAGCAACACATGTCCATGCCAAGATATCCTTAAGGCAATATGCGAGTCGAAGCATCCAACAAGATGATCCTCGACTGCCTCAAGAAATCCTTCACCGACAAGAAGGAAAAATGGCTAGACGAATTCCCCGGATGTCCATGGTCATATCGCACCACCAAAGGATGAGCAACCGGTGAAGCTCCTTTCTCTTTGGCATTTGGTTCAGAAGTAGTCATTCCTCCCAATATCATCGTGCCAAGTATCAGCACTCTACTGCCAAGCATTGAGTGGAGCAGAAAGGAGGTGGCCACAAGCTTAGATCTGGCAGGGGAGAAGCGCGAGCAGACCATCACCTGCATCATAACCTACTAGCAGCAACTCATCTCCAGCTACAACAAAGGGGTCAAGATCCAGCAGTTCCAGCCCGGAGATCTAGTCCCAGGAAAAGCCTTCATCACTGCCCGCAGAGAAGGCTCCAAAAAGATTGATCCCATCTGGGAAGGTTCGTACAAGATCAGCAGAGTAGGCGGCAAAAATAATTACACCTTCGCCACTATGAAACGACAAAAAGATCGAAAGGCAGTGGAACGCCTACAATATGAGGAAATACCATGTGTGACCTCCTGCTACATCAAAGCCCGAAGACTCAAGCAGCTCGATGGGCACCATCTCACAAGCCGAGGACTATCCAGTTGTTATACAGTTCCTACCTCACAGCTAAGTTCTCGTTCGTTTCACTTGTTTTTCAATGAGGAATTCAGAAGTAATCACAACTTGGCTTGGCTGTATGTTTACAACAACTGATCACTCCTGCACTTCAAAAGAAGATTACGCACTTCTTAGGGACTCACCTCAGGAATTGTACCCCCCTAAGGGACCAACCATGCTCTCCAGTGCGAGAGGGTAAACTAATTCCCCGACACCCACATGGGTCTACTCTCCATAGCGGGAGGATAAACTCTACACTCCGAATATCCAGACGTGGATAAGCCTGGCTGCCCTAGTATAACTAGATGCACGATGGCTTGCGCCGGGATTCCTATAAGTAGCCACAATGGTCTTTTTCAAGGCTTAGCTAATTGAAGGATTTTGGGTCTCTTGGCCTAATCCGTGGGGAACTGGGCCCTAGAGACAGAGGGGGCACAGTATGCAGTACATCCGATGGACGGCTGCCCTGGAACCCTAAAGCTGCTACCGAGTGCACTAAGGTAGCCTACGGTTTCCGGAAGATTGCCTATGGCTTACCCTTCGAGCAGTAAAACCACGCTAAACTTATACAACTGCACATTCTTGTGAAAGGTTAAACAAGCTAGCGTGCATATACGAAGTTTTATCCACTACCGACATGCTACGTAGTCGATAAGCTTCACCTCTGCCAAGAGCGGAACGACTTACACCAAGTTCTAAAGTGTTGTGATACTTGCTACGCAACCTACGGAATTGGAGAAAGCCATGGTTAACAACCTAGTAGTCACACGGACTTGTCTGCTTCTGTAAGTAAGGCGTCTGGCTGCCGACCCTATGGCTAACCACTTTGCAAAGTTCTACACCAACACCTACGACTGCATAGGCTACGCGGCCTGTCTGCTTATAAAAAAGTAGCACGCCTGCTACTGGTCTATAAAGTCTAAAGGTTAGAGCATGAACAAAAGAAGCGAGGATGGAGAAAAACAAAGGAAGCAAGTTTATTAAATTTTCTAGCAAAATTGATAAACAACTAGCATAGACCGAAGGAATTCAAGTAAAACAAAAAGCAACAAGGGAAACAAAGAAAATCCTAAAGACTACCTAGAAGACTACTCTTCAGTAGCTTGGACACTCCACGACTACTCGGTCGCCACACCTTCAGCAGCTGCGACATTCTCATCAGCGGCACCATCTGGCGCTTCACTCCCGGCTGCTCAAGCTTGGGCACCAACATCTCCGACTACTTCACCAATGAAGGCCTCAAAAGTAAAGGTGAACAAGTCTTTCGGAGAAATAGAGAAGGTCTCGAAACCTCGAGCCCATCCTTCTCACCCTTCAGCTGCTCATTCTCCTCGAGCAGACCAACACGGACATGCTGCAGCTCATCCACTTCCTTCTTCAGACTTTAGTTGATCTTCAGTACACCTTGAAGTTCCAACACTTAAGGTTCAAGCCTATCGACGATTCTCTTGAAGTGGATCACTTGATTATAAGCAGCAATCAACACTTCATCCTTTGCATAAGTAGCGAAACGAAGCTCAGAAACTGCAAACTCAAGATCTTGAATATGAGGTATGTAACATCCAATCTCCTTCTCTGCACTTTCATACTTAACTTGGATCGCGTCAAGCCTAGTCTTCAAGTCAACGATATCTTGGCGAGCGGTCTAAAGATGCAGAGAAATGGGGCCAGAAATATTAGACCCCTTCAAAGCAACGAGCTCAGAATCCAACCTCTTAATCTCCTTCGTTGAGTAATAAGCTTCAGCTGCCATAGTCTTCGCCACCTCCTTGGCAGCCTTGCTATATCTGCATCATAGCAAGCAGATCAGTCATTCTATATTGTGTCGTATGCTTCACAAAGGAACTTGGGCAAGCAAACCTCTCTAACGCCATCAACAAACTTGGCACAAACGTCCATGTCTTCAAGCAGATCTGGTTTCAAGAGCACACAGATCTCATCAGCCTCCCTAGAAGCAGGCTTAGTGGATTTCTCACAGCTGCCCACGCAAGCAGTCTCTTCCTTCCCAGCAGGCAAATCAGTCTCGGTAGCCGAGAAAGTGGGCATTGGCGCCACCTTAGCAACATAGTCCATCTTATTGCTCTGTATAATAGCAAGCTTCTCCAAAGGTGAACCAGACTTGGTTCTCAACGAACGTCTTGGTACAGACTTAGGCACTGGGGGCATGAAATGACCTTTACGCTGAGCAATTCTATCAGCAATCGTACAAGCCATTCTCGACATGGCAGGCGCCACATGTTCAGATCTAGCAGCCTCATTTCTCTTCCCATTGAAAGAAGTCATGTTAATCACAGACCTCTCGGCAGCAGGCGGACCCTCACAAGCAGCGGATGAAGTCTTCAGTTTTTCCCAACCGGCATCTCTTGAGCAGGCGAGAAGAACTCTTATTTCCACATTCATTCATAATAGGCTGCACGACAACGTTCAGACAAGTCAATGCATCCGCCTTGATCCTCTTTACCTCCTATCTCGAGAACAACCTATTTTTCTCCCGACAAAGATGATTAAGCAGCTAACGCCATTCACGGTACTCAACAGAGGAGCTCAACCCAGCATTCTAGCAGGCAGGAGGCCTAAATGCCCAACATTCCAGTAGCCCATGAAGCCCGCGACCTCCTCATTTCTCTCAACCGCCAGCTTGGCCCGCTTCAGGTCCAAGAGCCTAAAGGATACGAGCCATGCAGCTACCCTAGCACTGCGCCCCAGCAACTCAGTTCGCGGCCCCAACCGCTCAAGCTGCCCTTGGCTCTAGCCAAGCCAAGTAACCCAAGCAGTGGCTCTTGCCACAATACCTCATCGGCCCATGCCGGGCCGACTCCTGGCCCCTGCCAGCCTACATGTCGCACCACCCCGAAGGTTGTCCCGCGACAGGACTATCTAAGAAGAAGATAAGAAAAATTAATTTTTTCTTACATCGGTGCGGCACAGAGAAGACGAAGAAATCAACGAAAGACAATCCTTTGCACGGGCAAGATGTAGAAGATTGCTAGAGGAGGGGGAACAAATATCCTCTAAGCTTTCTCTCTCTTGTAGGGTAAAATAAATTGCTCTTCAAAGTTGATTTAATAACCCACTTAAGGTTGACTTAAATAGGCTTTGAGAGAAATTTATTTCCCTTTCCTAGAAGGACCTAATTTCCAATTAAAGAGGAAATCTACATCAAAATAGGAAACAAGCCTATGTTTCCTAAAGCAAGAAGATCTCTACACCTACTGCCCTTTCTTGCGAGCAGCTCAACAGGTGTGGGGGCATTTGTGGAGCCAAAAATAATCACAAGGCGACACGTGGATTTTTGGATATAAAAGGACAAAAATACCCTTGAGGCACACCGGGATTCCTACGCGCCAGCACCAGGCAATCATCCCTCAACCGAGTCAAAAGTGCCCAAAATAGGTAACAATTCAAAACCTATTTCATCAAATCCCTTCTACAAGGTAATTCCCAAGACCTAATTTATTCCATATATTTTCTATTTCATTATTTAGCTAATCAATTAGCTAAATAATATATCCTTTCCATATCTCCTAAAATCATCCTTTAAAGTCATAATAATTGACTAATTAGGGGATTAATTGCCTAATCAATCCCCTAATTGTCAATTAAATCACCCATTTAACCCCAAAACAAGTAAAAGGCCGGCCATCCCCTTGCTTTTACCTTTTCTATCTTTTCTCCCTTTCAATTACCCTAATTAAGTTAGCCAATTAATTCTATAACCACTAATTATTCCCTTTATGTTTAATTAGCCAATTAATCATAATAAATTGGCTAATTAAACCAAAATTCAACCAAAAAAATCAACTTAATGGCCGGCCACTTTCTCTCCAAAGTGGACGGCCTAGCCCTATATATATGCTCCCATTTTCACAAAACTTTCATTCCAACACTCTTGCAAAAATCCCAAAACTCTCTAAACACTCTTTCTCTCTAAATTCTAACTTTGGCATCGGAGGTTCTTCTGCCAAAGCCCCCCCCCATTCATCATGGGAGCGTGAGGCTCTTGGCCTTGACCAAAGGTGTTAATTGTTTTGTAGGTGCAATTTTGTCCAAGATCAAGGAGGAAGAAATTTGCTTCCACAAAAATAATAATACAATAATTATGAAAAAATATAAATATAAAATAATAATTTTTACAAAAGTATTCTTCGGATTCGTAGTTTCGTAAAACCTCCATCGTAACTCCGATTTTGTTTCCGCTTACACCTACGCGTTTGTACCGTCGAGTATTTCGAGAATACAGTAAAATAATAGCTCATACATGTCACGAAATAACGGTCAACGAAAGTCAATAGTCTCGCCTCTAGGGCATTTTCATCAATTCACTCTTTTAAAATTAATAAAATTGTATAATTAGGGACAGGTTGTTACAGCACTTCACAGATCAACCTACAAAGTATTAGCCAAATTGGAAATGATTGAGGTATCTAATTGAGTTAAAAAATTTTGACAAACGATATGTTCTAAGAAACATTCAAATTTCATATGACAATCAAATGAGTAATGTTTTAGACTGAATGGATTTTTTATAAGAATGATTTGTAAATGAGACTAAAAGAATAAATGATTTGAATCGTTAAGGTTCGATATGAAGTGGACTCCACAACTAATCTCCATTTACAAAAATGAGAATTTTTTGGATAAGGGCTCTTTCTATATACAATGGTCGAGGATATATACAAGGGCGGAGCTAGGATTTTTTTCTTGGGTGAGCTAGCTGAACTTAATTTAGTACCACAAAATTATATGTTCATTTTTTTTACCTATATAAAATTGTATAATAATCAACATGAAATAACAATGATGAAATATAAACGGTTCTCAAAATCGTAATCTAATTGACAAATTCAAGGACCATATAAATAATTAACCTACTAATTAAATCAAGAATAGTAAATAAAACGATTAAGAATGTACCAAATGTGACATTCATTGAAAAATCTCAACAGAAAGTAAGGAAATTGCGGAGCTAGGGGTTTAATGGTTGATTAAAAGAAATATTTTTCTTTTCTCGAGTAAGAAGCACAATGACTAAATTGCATAGGGTAAAAAGTCATTTTTTTTTTGTCAAACAATAGATTTGTTAGATTAGGGAGCTGATCGGGTTCGAACCGACGCCATGGTGCAAGGATAACACTCATCCCTACTACTGTAAAAGGAAGCGGAATAGAGAGAGAACTCATTTTACTTTTAGCATAAAAAAATATTATTTATTACCTATCATGCACTAAGTATACATTAAGTATTAGCCTATATTAAAATTAAATGGGCTATATCGACTACATGCATTAACATAAGCAATTAAAACATAAATTTCAAAAATTCTTCCCTAAGCTACAACCCACCTAAGCTTTGTGGGTGGCTCCGTCATTGGGTATGTACTGGCCATGCTATTAACAAGTACGTCAGCTAACCCAACCAAACACACCTCATTATTTCATAAACATGATTAAAAATTTTGTTTATCTTCCCTCGTGAGCTGGATACAATGATAAATAAGTGAACCACATTCTTGGCACGCTGCCTACACCATGTCACGTACCCCACGCACGTTAAAATTTAAAATCATAGAGAGCCACTACTGTTTGACCTTGAACACGCGATTGATGATATTTCTTTGTTGCAATACATATACACACGGGTTCGTTATGAAAAACTGTTGTTAATTGTACTATATTTACTGCAAATTGAGACCTGTCATATCTCAAAATTTTGTAAGCCAACTAAATATAATGAAATTATGAAAATCTCACTTTTTTTTTTGTCCTTTAATTACATAGTTATTCCATGTTTGAGTAATATGCAAGCTTTTCAGTATTTAGTATAAGAGAATTGGTTGAAATATTAATCATTTTAGCGGTTTTGTTGATGTATTGTCAAAATTCAAATGTTATTAATTTTTTATTGTAGGTTGTCGTTATTTGATTTTGATCACTTCATTAATTAAATTTATAAAATCCTCATTTTAATCAATTTATAAAATTTTATACAAGTGATCATTTATGACTATATTGTTTAGGTAACTAAACAAAATTCCACGATTTACTTTCTTATCGAGTGCAACGGTCGCAAACAACACATATCAAATAAGTTTGAGAAAATGAATGGTGCTAATGGAATTAAGGGGCCTAAGGAGCTTTGTGTGGATCAAATGAGGGGTTTGGACCTTAACTTTTAGGCCAGGCCTTTATTCTTATGGCTCTCTCACCTAACTGATCAAACTGAGCCCAAATTGGCCCCCCAGACAGCAAATATCTTTTTGCTGGGAATATCTTGGTGTCCAAACTCATGTCACTTCCACACGAGGTTTTGGTGGGGTATGGTAGATACTAGAAGTCACAATATAACAAGGTGCATTATTCGAGCAGCTTCTCCCATCAAGAGATGATAAGGGGCGAGGGCCCTAAAGTTGCCATCAAGCTCCTAACTCAAAAGCCCTCCTTCACCGGTTTAAATTGGCAAGAGCAAGTGGTGGGCCAAGAGAAGATCGGCCAAAAGTCTGAACATCTGAAGCCCACCCTTGTGCCAACGAGCAAGTCTGACGTCATCCACGTTCTATTATTTTGTGTGTGTTTGACGTAGACTTGGCAATCGTGTCGTGTCAGTCGTGTTCGTGTCGTTTTCGTGTAACACCTGTTATCTTAACGGGTCGTGTCGTGTCGCACCCGTTATCTTAACGGGTCCTTAACAGGTCGGGTCACTTTACCCAACAGGTAAAGTGACCCGACCCGTTATGACCCGTTAAGAAAAATATATATTTTTTAAAAATTTGCACATACCACACATTGTCACATAAATATAACTTCAAAACATTAAAACACATTTATCGTTTAAGTACTACATCTACACTCGAAAATAAGAGTTTAATAAAATTGTTAAATTAATATATATATATATAATTATTATAGTTTATTTATACTTGGGTTTATATCACAAATGGTCCCTGAAATTGACCCCATCAGTCATGATGGTCCTTGAAATTGAAAATCGATCAATGTAGTCCCTGAATTTTAACCCCGCGGATCAATGTAGTCCTTCTGTTAATGTTCCGTCCAAATTAACTTTAAAAAGGTTAGAGAACCAATTTTTCATGGTAAAATGACCAAAAATAACTCTGTTACTTATAATTTTACTTGAAAAAAAGGAATGGAGCTAACCTAGTTAGAATTCTTTTTTACTTGATATTAAAAAAATTGAAATTTCCCACTTTTTTTGTTTTTATTTTAGTTTTAGCACCAAATCCATGAAAAAATGGAGAGAAAAGTGAAGATGGAAAAAGGAAAAGAGAGGTAGTAAGTAAAATTATAAGTAACATGGTTATTTTTTGTCATTTTACCATGAAAAATTGGTTCTCTAACATTTTTTAAAGTTAATTTGGACGGAATACTAACAGAAGGACGACATTGATTCGCGAGGTTAAAATTCAGGGACTACATTGATCGATTTTCAATTTCAGGGACCATCATGATTGATGGGGTCAATTTCAGGGACCATTTGTGATATAAACCCTTTATACTTTTATTAAGTATAACATAAGATTTTGTGGTATCCATCCACTATGTGTAAATATATTAAATTGAAGATCGATTTCATTCATTGTATTTATATAGGGTCAAGGAGTGTAGCTGTAAAAAAATCATCAAAATCGGAGTTAAAATAACCGTTAAATCTTGCTTTTTTGTTTATAACCGTCGAAAAATTTTGTCTCATTACTTGATCTCTGAATGTTTGTTTTTTGCAATTTTTGGCGTATGCGATCTCGAAGCATATACAAACAAGTTTGACGGTTGGATCGTTGAAACTAGTTTTGTAGAATGCGTATCTCATCAAAACAATAGATTCACTAACACTTAAGAGTTTATTCATACTTTCATTAAGTATAACATAAGATTTTGTGGTATCCACTAATGTAAATATTTTAAATTGAAGATCGAATTCATTCATTGTATTCATATAGGGTCAAGGAGTGTAGCTGTAAAAAAATCATCAAAATCAGAGTTAAAATAACCGTTGAATCGTGATTTTTCGTTTATAACAGTCGAAAAGTTTTGTCCGGTTACTTTACCTCTGAATGTTTTTTTTTGCAATTTTTGGCGTATGCGATCTCGAAGCATATACAAACAAGTTTGATGGTTGGATCGTTGAAACTAGTTTTGTAGAATGCGTATCTCATCAAAACAATAGATTCACTAACACTTAAAGAGCTTATTCATACTTTCATTAAGTATAACATAAGATTTTGTGGTATCCACTAGTGTAAATATTTTAAATTGAAGATCGAATTCATTCATTGTATTCATATAGGGTCAAGGAGTGTAGCTGTAAAAAATCATCAAAATCGGAGTTAAAATAACCGTTAAATCGTGATTTTTCGTTTTATAACCGTCAAAAAGTTTTGTCCCGTTACTTGATCTCTGAATGTTTGTTTTTTGCAATTTTTGGCGTATGCGATCTCGAAGCATATACAAACAAGTTTGACGGTTGGATCGTTGAAAATAATTTCGTAGAATGCGTATCTCATCAAAACAATAGATTCACTAACACTTAAGAGCTTATTCATACTTTCATTAAGTATAACATAAGATTTTGTGGTATCCACTAATGTAAATATTTTAAATTGAAGATCGATTTCATTCATTGTATTCATATAGGGTCAAGGAGTGTAGCTGTAAAAAATCATCAAAATCGGAGTTAAAATAACCGTTAAATCGTGATTTTTTGTTTATAACCGTCAAAAATTTTTGTCCCATTACTTGATCTCTGAATGTTTGTTTTTTGCAATTTTTGGCGTATGCGATCTCGAAGCATATACAAACAAGTTTGACGGTTGGATCGTTGAAACTAGTTGTGTAGAATGCGTATCTCATCAAAACAATAGATTCACTAACACTTAAGAGTTTATTCATACTTTCATTAAGTATAACATAAGATTTTGTGGTATCCACTAATGTAAATATTTTAAATTGAAGATCGAATTCATTCATTGTATTCATATAGGGTCAAGGAGTGTAGCTGTAAAAAATCATCAAAATCGGAGTTAAAATAACCGTTGAATCGTGATTTTTCGTTTATAACCGTCGAAAAGTTTTATCCGGTTACTTGACCTCTGAATGTTTGTTTTTTGCAATTTTTGGCGTATGCGATCTCGAAGCATATACAAACAAGTTTGACGGTTGGATCGTTGAAACTAGTTTTGTAGAATGCGTATCTCATCAAAACAATAGATTCACTAACACTTAAAGAGCTTATTCATACTTTCATTAAGTATAACATAAGATTTTGTGGTATCCACTAGTGTAAATATTTTAAATTGAAGATCGAATTCATTCATTGTATTCATATAGGGTCAAGGAGTGTAGCTGTAAAAAATCATCAAAATCGGAGTTAAAATAACCGTTAAATCGTGATTTTTCGTTTTATAACCGTCAAAAAGTTTTGTCCCGTTACTTGATCTCTGAATGTTTGTTTTTTTTCAATTTTTGGCGTATGCGATCTCGAAGCATATACAAACAAGTTTGATGGTTGGATCGTTGAAAATAATTTCATAGAATGCGTATCTCATCAGAACAATAGATTCACTAACACTTGAGAGTTTATTCATACTTTCATTAAGTATAACATAAGATTTTGTGGTATCCACTAATGTAAATATTTTAAATTGAAGATCGAATTCATTCACTGTATTCATATAGGGTCAAGGAGTGTAGCTGTAAAAAATCATCAAAATCGGAGTTAAAATAACCGTTGAATCGTGATTTTTCGTTTTATAACCGTCGAAAAGTTTTGTCCCGTTACTTGATCTCTGAATGTTTGTTTTTTGCAATTTTTTGCTGATGCGATCTCGAAGCATGTACAAACAAGTTTGACGGTTGGATCATTGAAATTAGTTTCGTATAATTCGTATCCCATAAAGTTGAATGGTATGTGTGTGTGTGTGTGTGTGTGTGTATATATATTTAGTATACTTACGGGCCTTCTTTCTTCCTAACCCAGTGGATATGTGTGCAAACATGGTTCCTCTAGGATCTGGGTTCGAAGGTTGGTGTCCATTAAGATGGTGAATGCGACGACGATGATGATCCACCAAGGAAAAATCTATTTATTTTGTACGTAATTATTATATTTTTTAGGAGTATAAAATTTAATTTAAAATCTAATACATATATATATATATATAATTATTATAGTTAATATTTTGGGGTATAATTATTCAAGTATATATAATTATTATAGTTAATTTAATATATATATATATATATATATATATATATATATATTATAGTTAATATTTTGGAGGTATAATTATTCAAGTATATATAATTATTATAATTATTATAGTTAATTTAATATATATATATATATATATATATATATTATAGTTTTTAGGGGTATAAAATTGTTAAATTAATATATATAATTTTTATAGTATTTTTTTAGGGTTATAAAATTATAAAATTAATATTCTGCTTATCGTGTTTCGTGTTACCCACGTGTATACCCGAACTAACTCGTTATCTTAACAGGTGCTTATCGGGTTACCCGATAACGACCCGATTCGTTATCGTGTCGACCCGAACACCTGTTAATTTCGTGTCGTGTCATGTCGGGTTATAGGGTCGTGTCAGGAATTGCCAGGCCTAGTTTGACGTGTGCAATGCAAGCATGAACTCGGCGAGTTGGCGAAAAACTTATGTTGTCGTGGCGTCCACTGCATCATTCCAACAAAAGCCACCAACAACTATATGACGTGGCAATTTGTGAGCCATTGAATTTTCAATGGCCAAATGATCTGGACCATTAGATTTACAAATGATAATTTTTTTAATTTTTTAATTTTTTTTATAAAAGTTATCGTTGTGCTAGTGGCAGGTTCTGGAGCATTAGATTTAAGATAAGTAGAAAATAACAGCCATGACTAACCCAACGATAAAAAATTGAAAAAAAAAAACTCATCCATTTTCTTCATTCCCCACATCACAATTCAACATTTTTTTATTACAATATTCTATATTTGTTTTCCACTTTTCAAATTTGTTTTTTTTTTTACCAAAAAAATGAGTGAGAAGGCAATTTGGTCGATCGGAGAAGATGTTGCTTTGCTTGAGGGTTGGGGGCCTGTTACTCATGACCCAATCACGGGAAATGAGATAAGGATAGTCATGCACAATTTGTCGAGCAAATTCAAGGCACATTCCAGATCGAGCAATCTCTGTCGAGTAAGTACAAAAATCTACATAAAGAGTTGAGATCTTAGCAAGAAGCCTCGCAAAAGATGAAGGAATTTATCTAAGTGGCGATAATCTAGCCAATGAGGTAATAACATTTTATTATTAATAAATTTAAAATATAATTAACGTTATTATTTATACCATTATTATGTAATTTCTTATGTTGTTTCACAATTTTTGTTTCAGCAAATACAACCACAAATGTGGTTCAATCTTGAAAATAAAAAATTATTCACAAGGCACGAGCGTAGAAACATTGTCAAGCATACTCATAAGTACAAAGTTTTACCTAGTAGTCCACAAGTTGTGTTGACTGAGACTCCTTTACACGAATCAACTACTGAAGAGTCTCCATCGAAGATGTCATTAGAGACCCCAATTGAGTCCTTCACACAAATCCAAGAAACCCCGCGGCCTATTGGTAAGAAGGCTACTAAGAAAAAGCTTTAAGAGGGAGTTCTTCGAATAATGATTATTCGAAATTAGCTAATGAATTGACTTGCCAACTTGCACTGAATCTGGAGCAAGACAAGTTATCTTATGAGCAAGACAAGGCTAGAGATGAAGTAAAGGCAAGAGACAGAGACAGAGTTAAATAGACAGAAAAAGGCAAGAAGAGAAGGACCAGGATATCATGTCCCGGTGCCTCGACGACATGTCTCCTGATTCAAAACGTTTTTGGAAAGCTAAAAAAATTGTATCATGAGGAAAAGGTTTTCCGTTGAAGATGAGGAAGTTTCGTACATTCCAAGGGAAGAGGGACCAACCCCCACTGGTCTTATCTCTTGGGTTGTAAGCTACTAAGAATAATATTATTTCAATATTGTAGTTGGTTTTGCTAGGATTCGCATTTTACTTTTGATTAATTATACTTGTTGTAATGCATTGTGTGGTAGCGAATTGCTGCTGTATTTGATCTTGACGAAAATGTGCCTACAAAACAATCAACACTATTGATCAAAGACCTAAACCTCACGCGCACATGAGGTGGAGGGGGGGGGGGTTAGGCCAATGGATCTCTGATGCCTAAGTTAGTTTCTTTGAAAATAGTAAGTGTTTAGGGCTCTTAGGGGTAGCAAAAGCTTACCGAAATTTAGTACAGATGAAGGCATTTTGTCATATCCCGACTCCGCCGTAGCAAGATATTGTCCGCTTTGGGCGACACCCTCACAGATTCGTTCTTGGGCCTCAGTCCAAACCGCGTCATGCTAGGAAGAAAAGGGCATGTACATATAAGGCCAGTGGCCACCCAGCCGATGTGGGATCTCACAATAACTATCACATTCCAGTCACGCCCTCACAGATTTGTTCTTGGGCTTTCGCCATAGTCGGGATGTGACACATTTATAGGAATAGAGAGCTGGTCACAGTGTTAGGGTTTTATCCTACACATGGCGGCATCCTATTGGTAAGGTGTATGAAAAAGAATATTCTCAAGATATTAAATAGGAAATAATATCTTGAAATAATGGTGGAAGTATCCCTAATTGATTGAAATAGGGATTACTTACTTGATGAAGTCAATATTCAATTAAAAATGTATTAAAGATAGGAGTTTGTAATTAATCCTTATCTTTAATACCTTTGACTTTTCTTTGCCATGAGTAGGTGAGTTATGAGCAGTCGTATTCAGCTGCTTGAACCTTCAAGAGTATTGAGCTGAAGCCTGCCCATTTAATGAGGGCAATCTTGTCTTTCGTGAGCAAAAGACCATGTGTCGCCTCTAGGATTTTTGGGATAATTTTAGGCTCCACACTTTGTTTTTACCTTGCATTTTTGATAAATTTTTGGAATTAAAAAATCGTTTTATTTTTAGAGAACAAACTTACAAAATTCACACTTAAACAAACTTAAATACATAGTTAACACACTTACGAATAACACACCAAGGCAACCTAAAAAATACAAAAACATATTTGTGAATAGTAATCTCTTTGTCATTGCCCTTGTCCTTACCCAATGAGTGGAAGAGCACGAAGGCAAGTACTATTCAAAGTGAATAGTAAAGACTAGTTAACTGCCTTACCCTTACCCTTACCCTCCCTAAATAGGTGGAACTGCTCTAAGAGACCTTGTGGACATGTCTATAATATTTTTAGAACAGAGGACCCACTACATTCAATATATGATAGAAGAAGAAACCAACGTGAACTTCTAAATATTGTTTAAATTGAAGGTAGAAGATGAATTTTTCATCAAGAATTGACCTATGAAACTCATTGTAGACATGCAAATGTCAGTGAAAATAAAGGAATTCCGTGTTTACACTCATCTCTTCCAGTCCTATTATTTTTGTGAGTTATTTTGCTCTTAGGGCTTGTTTGATTCTTAACACTGGATAACTCACTATATTTAAAGTTTGTTCAAAGAGCAAATGAAAATATATTGTCCACGTACAAAATGATAGGATATCAACACATTATAAGTTATAAGTTATCTCTTCTAAGCCCTCATAATGAAAATATTTCCTTTACATTCGTTCTAATATGTGAGTCATCTACTCTAATCTGATTTCAAGCACCAAACCAGTTCTTTTCTTTTCCTACGAAGTTGCACCTTTTCTTTTTCCTTCTTGATGCAAGGATAATGACAGTTGAAGATTTGGAGGGGGAGGGAGGGGCTTGTGTGTTAATGATTTGGGCTAAACCACAAACTTGGCTCTCATTGATTCATTTATTTTCATATACAAGTGATATTAAGAGAGAGAGAGAACCAAATTTAAGACGTCAAGTGCATATATAAATATGCTCTGTAATTTTAATCACTTGAGTTACAAACTCTCATTTTGATACTTCTTAAACCAAAACAAAAAAGAAAAAAAGGAAAGAGAATGTCTTAATCAATGCCAACACCAAAAGCCATAACCAAATGCTTGTTCTTGTCCTTGTTAGCCATTTTGATTGAAATCCAATCTTATCAATGGCTCTATAGTCAACAAATATATATCTACCTTTTTGTATGGACCATGGACCATAGAGCATGGGTTGGACACATTAAAAGTGAGAAAATCTGGCCGTGTATAATTATGTTTCGACAAGCCCTTTCTCTCGAGTCTATTTAGATGTTGATTTGATTTGCAGATGAAGTTGAGACAAAAAAAAAATCTGCTTTTGTGAATAAAGAATAGTAGGAGAGAACGTACAACAACTTAGCATGGTAGCAACCAACCAAAAGCTTCAATTAATCAGCTAAGTAACAAATCTCATGTTTATATTTTATAGCTCAAATTATTGAGGCATCTGGTTATATGTCAACAACCTCATGAAATTCTTTGCTTAGTAGAGCTCATCGAAAATTCTCCTCTGCGCATGCATGGGGGGATTCACATATGGACTCGGTAGGTCCCGGGAGCAGTCGAAGGTTGAGCAAATACATGTGAAAGTTCTTCAGAAATTCTTAGAATGTCTGATTGTGACATTTTTGTTTCCATCAAGTGTTTGATTAAATACTTTCTTGGAATAGGCCAACAAGTGCTAGAAAAGTTTCCTTATTAATAAAAAGTTTGTGTGATATGCTCACAAATTCCATCTAAATAAAACTTGAATGCTTTACACTAGAAAACCCCCTCCCCAAGATTAGAATCCCAAATCTGCCACTGTGTGCATGACTCAAGTATAATATACGAAGTGACTCGAATGACGATTTTGCAACTGAATATTAACACTATGTTAACGACCTTCGTATAGAGTAGATATGACATCGATATTTGGTAGATATTGTTGACATAATGTCAAGATTTGGTAAATATTGTTAATACAACGTTGCTATTTAGCAACAATGTATGAATATAACATTGTTATTATGGCATTGATGTTCAGTTGCAATATCATCTTTTTGGATAATTAGCAATAATGTGTGAACATAACACTGCTAATGACATTGATATTTAATTGTAGGGTAAATCTCAGTTTACTACCTTCAAGTTTTGTGGTTTTCAACATTTGGTATATGAAGTTTTTTTCGTCCCAGAGTCATACCTAAAGTGTTAATTTTGGGACAGTCTCATACATCCATTAGTCTGACTGTTAAGTCTCCCTTTAACTGATGACGTGGCGCTTATGTGGACAATGACTGGACACCACGTGTCATTAAAGGGTCCACGTGGAAATTTAAAAAAAAAAAAAAAAACAGAACGCCCTCCTCTTCCACCCAACCCTCTATCTCCTCCAATCTCCATTACCACCAGAGCGTTTTCCCTGACACCTTATCCCTCTCCTCCACTCTCTTCACCTCCCCTCCCATCAGAAAAACGCACAACTTTACCCCTAAAACCCAGCTCTCAACTTTCCTCCACTTCCTTTTTTTCCATTTTTTTCAAAATTTAAACACAACCCAAGATAGTTTAATGAAGACAAAATGTAAATTTAAAGAAAAAGAGGAAACTTTGATGCTTTTCACGGCGGGTTTGTTCAAGCGGTTTGACATCAAACTTCTGCCTTGAAGAAGCACTCAATCTGGCAGCACAAGATAGAGAGATCAAGGCCAATAGGCAAAGGGCCAGCGCCAGAGCTCTCCCAGAGCTCCCTCCGCTGCACCCAGTAAACTCCATTTGGTAAACCCAGCAAAACAAAGACCCAAAAAGCTCAAAAATCAAAGCTTTTTTCTCTCTTTCTCTCTCTCTCTCTCTCTCTCTCTCTCTCTCTCTCTCTCACTCTCACAATGCTACACTACAGAGACCCATCAGAAAAACGCACTTTCCTCCACTTCCTCTCTCTTTTATTCTCTACCCAAACCCCAAAATCCCTCTTTCTTCCAATCCCTTCCCAAACCAAAACAAATCCAAACCCCAAAATCCCTCATTCCTCCCCCGGAAGGAGTTCTTAGCTTTGTTGCCTTCCGCGTTGATGTCGAGAGACTGGTGATGGATTGAATTGGATTTCAGGATTTCGGCGGAGGAAGTGATGTGAAAACCGAGGAGGGTTTTGAGGTGGGGATTGAATCAATTGGGTCTTCATTGTCATCGCCAAGATTTGGGGATTTTGGAATTAGGGTTTGTTTTGGTTTGGGAAGGGATTGGAAGAAAGAGGGATTCTGGGGTTTGGGTTTGGGTAGAGAAGAAAAGAGAGAGGAAATGGAGGAAAGTTGAGAGCTGGAGGTGAAGAGTGTGAAGGAGAGGGAGAAGGTGCCGGGGAAGAGGAGGGGTTCAATTTTTTTTTTTTTTAATTTACACGTGGACCTCTTAATGACACGTGGCGTTCAGTCATTGTCCACATGTGCTCCATATAATCAGTTAATGGGAGACTTAACAGTCAGACTAACGGATGTATGAGACTGTCCCAAAATTAACACTTTAGGTATGACTTTGGGATAAAAAAAAGCTTTATGTATCAAATGTTGAAAACAACGAAACTTGAGAGTAATAAACTGAGATTACCTTTAATTGTAATGTCGTCCTTCATGTTGCTTCAGTTGCACCGTATCTTGAATTCAATTTATACACAATCCACGCGCACAACCAATTCCGAAAGGATTGGATTTGTAAAAGGAAAAGTTGGGCCCCAAAAATGGGGAAGGAAGAGGCCTAAAAGTAAAAGAACCAATGCCTAATACTAGTAGCCTAGTATAAACCTAAAATTGGAGACCAAAGGGATATGGTATAACATAGGGTTTGGACCATTAAATGGTCCGGTTTTTTAATAGTTTTTTTTTTTTTAACAATCGATATTATTTACACTAAGATTATTTTCAATCTTTGGGCTAAAACCTAAAATTTTTAACCCATAAAATTTAGGTTTTAGCCTAGAAATAACTTTTCTGCTCCAACCCTTCTGGCTTAAATTTGTTAGCATGAGATTATTAAAGAATAAATTTAGGCAAATTTTTTCTTTTAAAGTAATATTTTAAAAAAAATATGTACATTATCATAATTGAATTTTATGAACATTTTAACCTGAAAATATTTAAATTCCGATAAATATTGAAAAATCACTAAATTTGGGTGAATTTTGAGTTAAATATATATTTTTAATTATTTTAGCCGTTGGATTTAAATTTGGGCTGTTAGATCTTTGTTTTACCGTTAGATTTGATTATATTCGATCTCAGCCATTGGATTCAATAAATCCTGGAAGACATGCCCATGTGGGTGGGTCCCGTTGGTGGTGCCCGCACCATTTTCTGGGCTAAATCCTGAGGGGAATTTGGCTTTTGTTTGGCTTTTAGCTTTTAGCCCACACATTTAGCATGGGTTGAGTTGGGTTTGGGGGGGAATAAAACCTTAAAAATAGCATTTAGTCCATGTTTGGGTTTGTTCTAAGAGGAGGGGTGAGCTTAGCCTCAAAATGGGCTAGCAGTAATGTCGTTCAATTTCGCCTTTAACAAGAATCGAACTTAAGACTTTTCATTTACCAATACTAGACCGTAATACTAAGTGACCGAATTTTTATTAGTTAATTTAGCAAATTTAACTCAAAATGTTGTAGGCAGCCGGTTTATTAGGTCTCATGGTCTCCTTCTCTTCATTCACTTGGATGTGCGACACAAGGGAACTTGCCGCCTCCTCCGTTCCATTCCTTCCTCAACATCTCATCACATAGCTTGGAAAGAGGGTTTAGACAACTACTTTTTTTCTTTTCCAAAATAAAAATGTATTAATTCCTTATCAATAATTGACTACAAAATAACATAAAATAACAGAAAATAAATCAATAATTCACTTGTATTCGATCATGAAAGGGAAGGCTTACTGCAAATTACACAATTCTAACAAGCATGTAACTAACAACGACGTTGTGTTTCGCTATGCTATCGAGGACTTGATCGATAAAGGCAAGGTTATGCTATGGTCCTTGCAGAAGTCAATTGAGTGACTCTTGTAAAGTTACCTTTCTCATAGTGGATTTGTTTCATGGCCTGTGCGAATTTAATAAAAAGGCACTCCTTATTTAAAAAAGAAATATATTTTTTGGACTGTTGCAGTCCTATTGGAATAGGAATGTGATTGTGTAAATCCTAGTAAATATGGGAATGTATCTTATATTCCTACTAGGAGTAGATTACCTATTAAATGTTGTAATCCTAAAGGGAAAGGTATTTAGCCTTTCTACTACTATAAATAAAGGCACAATGGGGTGAGATAACACACACCCACAATTACACATCTCTCTCTTCTCTCTCAATCTTGCCGCACCCTCTCTCTCTTTTGGCCTCCATAATTGCTTCAGTAAATTATGCCTACAACACGTTATCAGCACGCTCTCGACGCTGCGCTACAGAGAGTTTGATCTTCAATTAGGGGAGTATTACGTTTTAATCATTCTTTTCATGATTAATTTATTGTTTTATTAAATTGATCTACATGCTATTGATTCAATTTAATTTTTCTATGTTGAACGTGATACAACGCATTGGAGATGCTATTCCGGCTTTCTGCGAAGGAACTTCTACAAATTCAAAGGCTTTTGTTGTTTTCTGCTACTCAGGTACGCTTAAAATAAAGTAAGATATTTGCAACGACCCATGAAGCATGAAAACATTCCCCATGATGCATGAACCCCCTATGTTTACATTTTCCTTCCTATATATATATTCACAAATTCATATATATATTTGTTTCATGCATCGCACAATTAAATTGTTATGTGGAATTTGTGAGTCAAAGTATAAAAATAAATTAGAAGCAAGTTAGGGTTTTCCTAAAACCCTAAGGGAATTGAAAAAGAAAAAAAAAAGGAAACAAAGGGGATCGGGATTGGGTGCACAGCACCATCCCTGCGCCAACAAGAAAACAAGCCTCGGCCTGATGTGGTTTTCTTGGCTGGGCCTGCAGCCCACGGCCCTCAGAGGCCCGCATCACAAAAACGCCAGCCTTCGGCTGGGCACAAGCATGCACACACGCACGCACAAGCCAGCTTTCCGCTGGGCTTCTCGCGCGGCCCGCAGCTCCCATAACGCCAGCCCTCTGTTTTGGGCCTTTTTCCGTGCAAACCCTTGGTCCATATGGACCCAACCCAGCTTCGGCTGGCAGCCAATTTTCCCCCGTGGCCTGCAGCCATGTTTCCAGGCCTTCCTAGGCCACACCGTGACCTCTTATGGCACCCCGTGCCCTATCCCACTCACGGCACAAAGCCCATATTATTTTTGGGCTTTGATTTCGATCCAATAATATTATACTAATATTATTTTGCTTCTACAATCGACCCTGTATGGCCTGATTTATTAAATTAATTAAAAGTGACCTGCAGTCCATTAATCTGATAATGAATCCAAAATTCTTGACCTGAAGATCACTTTTGGACATTAACGATTCAATAATTTCTCTTTATACTTTGAACCGTCACATACTTTCGTAGTAACGAAGCTCTCACACTTGAGTTCCCGAAGACAACTCAAATCCACTACACTAAGTTAGTATATTGCATTATGTGTTTCTTGCAGGAACCTCTCTTTTATGAACTAAATGTTCATAAACTAAATCGAACTTGTAGTTTCGAATTTAGTGCCTTTGAAACCCGAAGTTTTCATAAAACAATACACCCATGAAAACCCAACGTTTTTCATGAAAACCGTGTCATAGAACTCGAATGTTCTAACTATGATGCATATGGATGTTTCATTCCCATAGCACCAATCACAATCTTGTTCCCTCTAATTCAGTAGATTGTCAAACCGTCATAAGTTCGATCTTCCTGACTTGGACGCTTCCATTAGAAACCACTTAATGTGGGGTACAAGACGTGAATCTCCCATTGACTATTAAGTAGTTGAGAAACCATTGAAGCCAACAATGGCATGGAAGAGCTGAATAAGCCTCCGCCATGATCTTCATTCGAAGACTTATGCCAGAAGCATTACAAATGGAAAGACCTCCCGATCGAGGATTCCATGGCTCTTTGGCTCGCTCCTACGGACTATCTAATCATGAAAGACATTGCCTGAAGCACACCATGATTACGTCCATGAATGAGTACAATTCTGAAGTTTATAAATTCGATTGAATTTTGATTGGAGAATACTTTTCTTGTCCTTCCATGTTTCTATAGAAAGCGGAAGTTTACCAAATTCTCGGATCTGATTACTACCACAAACGAGAGAAAGGTATGGACCCAGTTCGGCTGGAGTCTACCATATGGCTCAACCCAGTTCGGTCAAAGCCTACTGAACCCAAGTTTGGGTCTGTCTCTCTCATAATCCAATTTCAAGTTTGTTTTTACAACATATGGTAGAATCAGGGCCTGCCAAGGTGTGGCATCATGCTCGAAGCATGATCCTTGGTACCTAAGACCTAAAACTTCAAGAATAAGGGATAGTATTCCCAAACCTCAACCCCGCATAATCTACTTCCGTCTCGATGGACTAGATCGTTGGTTATGCACATGTTCGTGCCTATACCAATGTCGTTGAGGAGTACCATTCTAGTAGTCAATATGTGAGACTAATTTTGCTCCACCAAACATCGTTGGAAGTGCAAAATTTTGACATGGATGGCTTTTTGGCCGAATCCACCTAGTAGCTTTGCTTACTTTGTGAACATTTTTCCATGTTCTTGGATTCAAGTTTGGTGTATGTTTTACTTATGGATAATCTTATTGATATTGTCCTCGAATATGAGTTAATTGAATCATGTTTCTTAGTACATGTGACCGATTCAATTAAACACGTGATTAGGTTGGAATGTGGGAAAGTTAGTTGTCTGGATGAATGTGTACTACGCACACTAACTTTACACCTAAATCACATCTCTAACAACGACTTCAGGTCTATCCAACCTGATTAAGAGCAATGGCACGCTCCTCGTTGTATGAATGGTACTGAATCCACCATTTAAGGGACCTTAAATTCTCCCTGACGTTGAGTTTTTAAGGATATTCGAGTTGACAATGATCATAAATGAAACCACTGAAGAAAATAGAGTGAAATATCTTTGCACCACCACCAAAAATGAGCCTGAAACTTTGATTTGGGGCCAATAGGTTGTCCCCCAACTGGGGCACACGCCATATGTGGCCGGCCTAGGGCTAGGTGATTGAGCAGTTTACTTGCTTTGGCACGACCTTTTGGGACACTTAGGTCGACCAACGATGCTACGATGCATCTCCTTACCCGAAGTAAGGATATTGTGCCTACAAGCACACTTTGCCAAGCATGCTCATTAGGGAAATTCGATTTTATAAATCATCCCTTGCAAAGATACGAAACGACTCTCTTTTCACAGTGGATTCAAGGGAATATACGTGGACTAATCCAACCAAAATGCGGACCATATAAAGACTTATGGTTTTGGTTGATGAATCGACAAACTGGTCACATGTTTGTCCACACACATTACTGCTAAACCCTCAGGCCGATTAAGGGCTCACCACCCTACTTATCCCCTAAGGTCCGGGAGACTGGATAATGTCAGAGAGTTTACATCGACAGTTTTCGATAAAGTATTGCATGTTGTTTTGGGTTTATAATTGAACATCGAATTCCCATGTTCACCCCAAATAGCCTCGCCTAGTGATCATAAAGCGCAATTTAAATGATCGCCCGAATTTTGGTAAACATACCAAGTTTTCGGTTTCTGCCTAGGGCTATACAATCCTTGTACGCAGTGATGATTGGTCCGCCTTGAGGCCCATTGCCACCCAACCTATATGACGTTACAGTTGGTTACTGGGTACGAACCTGACGATTTTCGTATTTATGCATTTGGGTGCGCATTCCATGTGCCAAGTTGCGCCGCCGCAACGTACCACCATGGGTCCTCAAAGAAGGATGTGTATCTTTTGTCGATCATGATTCTCCTTCACACTAGCTCTTTTCGAGCCCTTGCACGCGATCTCTTTACCGCTCATTTGCGGGTTGTCACTTTAATGAGACAGTCTTCCCGCCGTTAGGGGGAGATAAGAACGTCAACGTTCCTGTAGAACGGCGCGAATTTACGTGGACGTTGCCCACTATGTCTCATCTCGATCCCCATACCGCACAAGTGTGATAAGCAAGTGCGATGAATTCTAGATTTCTGAATGTTGCTCCAGACGCATTCCTCTGATCTAGCTAAAGTGACGAGATCATATACCAGCTGCAAACATGCCTGCAAGGATAGACGTACTTAACGGACGTCGAGTCAACATCCCTGGAGGGTGTGCCGCCCCTGTTGGACGGTTTGGACGCCCCTGTCGGACGGTCAGGTACACCGGCGGATAGCCAATCAATCTGTCTTGGCCTGGAGCACGACAGATCATTCGGTTCGTAGGATTCACTTCCCTGGAAGAGGAAGACACGGCACAACATTGAATCTGAACTCGATCGCTGTCTCAAATCATTTCCATCTCATGAGATTAATCCGGATTACTCCCAAGACATGAAGTTCTTGGTCCAGTATACTAGTTTGGGTGAGCTAAATGGAATTGAAATGAGATTATCATCGATGATGTTTTCACTTATATGGTAGCTACCGACATAAATGAAAAGCGACGATATCGAACCGTGTTCCGTTGATTAAGTGACAACGTAGAACTGATTGGACAACTGAAACTACAATCTAGGTCAAATTCCTTACCAAAGTGTGTATTGGACCCGTAGTTCCTACACTGCCCAAGGTAACCCTATTGTGTTACGAGTGGGAAATGAAGCGTTATGAGATGAATGAAATAGTGCGATATGATGCACGCCTTACGGCGCAAGGTTTCTCTCAAACGTCCTGTGATTGATAGCAGCATTACGAAATGTGGTTAGTATTTCTCCATGGGGATATAGATACGGAGATTGACATGTAAGTTCCCGAAGAATTACATGGACTGACTCAAATAGTTCCAGAACCACGGAACACCCTCTTAACTCGTTTTGAGGCGTTCACTTATGGATTGAAAAGTCCGACGGATGTGGTATACCCGTCTACGTGATAATTTGATCAGTCAGGGATATGAATGAATGCCCTTGCGTGTTAAACTATGAAGTCTTATTCCAAATTGCTAGAGTTACAGTTTATGTCGTTAACACGAATCTCACTAAGACTCTGGAAGAGCATGAGAAAACTGCCTCGCACCTGAAGATGGAATTTGAGATGAAGGATCTTAGGAAAACTCGTTTATGCCTTGACCTGAAGTTCAAGCATTGGTCTGACGGTATTTTGGTCTACCAGTCGAACTACGCTCTGAATGTGTCACCTTTGACTATACCTCGAGCGGATCCAACCCCCCAGATCCTCGAAATGATGCTTGCCTTGTTTGTTATGCTGACGCAAGTTACTTATCAAACCTGCACAAGGCAAAATCCCCGAATGGTTATGTCTTTACCATTAGGGATATCGCAATATCTTGGAGGTCCACGATATGACCTTAGTTGCGAAATCTTCGAATCGTTCCAAGACTCACCTCACTTCACTACGCCACACGTGAGACATGGTTAGGAGTTCTTGTTGAGCATATTCGAAGTACTTGCTGTGTTTTCATCCATGAAGACTATGCCATATGTATCAACCCGACCAAGCCATGATACATCAACGAAGCCAACGCCAAGACATATTGCGTCTACATCTACATCAGCAAAGCATCAGGAGATTTGAAGTCATGCAAGCCGATCCCAGACAACCTTGCCGACCTCTACACGACGTCACTGCCGAAGTCAACCTTCCAGAAGTTTGTCCAAGGAATCGGTATGCGCAAATTATCTGAATTGAATCGCTTGTAGTTCTCTTATTTAGAAGTTATGTCTAACTCAGGGGGAGTATCCAGAAGCATACTCACATGATCTTAATGTACTCTTTTTCCTACGATTAGGAGCATTTTTCCCACTGGGTTTTTGCTACCTAACGAGGTTTTAATGAGGCACCCATCCTGGGATGATCATACTCCATTGAGTTCACTACACTCGTCCAGTTTGGCGTTTGTTTAAGACATTATGCATATTTTCTTACTTTTCCCTTAGTCTATGGGTTTTCCCCATATCTTGGGTTTTACCATAGCGAGGTTTTTGTGAGTTTTTACACATGCATACTTCAAAGTAAATTTGAGACTCGCGATCACCCGTTGTGCCGATGACTTCATCAACTATACCTGCTTCATCACTGAAGACCTGATGCGCCATTCACTTGAGTATTTACACACTCAAGGGGGAGTGTTGCAGTCCTATTGGAATAGGAATGTGATTGTGTAAATCCTAGTAAATATGGGAATGTATCTTATATTCCTATTAGGAGTAGATTACCTATTAAATGTTGTAATCCTAAAGGGAAAGGTATTTAGCCTTTCTACTACTATAAATAAAGGCACAATGGGGTGAGATAACACACACCCACAATTACACATCTCTCTCTTCTCTCTCAATCTTGCCGCACCCTCTCTCTCTTTTGGCCTCCATAATTGCTTCAGTAAATTATGCCTACAACATGGACAATATTTTATACAAAGCTCAACAATCAATATTCAAACTTAATCTAAAAATCAGCACCTCACTCTTACTAATTAAATAATCTCCAACATAAAATCATGATTTAGGGTTCATCTATGAAAAAATGGAGCACAATTGAAAGAGAGATATGGAAATACGTTTGTATTTGTGGAAGAAAATAATACACAAGTTTTTTATTGCTAGAGAAAAGTAGAAAATTAATATATTAAGTATAAGCTCCACTTAATCAATTGTAATATAGAGAAAATCATATGATGATGAGTTTTCTTTTCAGTTAAAACTTTTTTATTAGAAATTTGTACTCATATATAATATATAGGAGGATCAAAAATTTTGGGGCCCCTAAAAAATTCGGGGCCTTATGCCATTGCACCTTTTGCACACTCCCAACGTCCCCTCTCCTCGCTAATCCTTGTGTTTAATTTAAGTACTTTATTTATATGCGTAACAAGATTAATATCTGCTTTCAATCCTGATGTCTGATTGTTACATAAACTTATTTTCTATTTTCGCTACATACTTGATCAATGTGATTAATAATTTAGAATAAAGCCTATTCACCCTCTCTAAACTTTGTCTAACAACCTATTGCGTTTCCAAACTTCTTTTCCGAATTTCCAAAGTCCGTGATTTAATTTATGAAGACAATTGCATGCGTAGGAAAAGTTCAGTTACTGTTTACATGGAGATGAGTCCAACGGTAAATTCAGATATGCGAATCCAAACATAGAGGAGTCAGGGAAGACTTCTCTTGCCCCCGCTTAATGTTGTGCCACCGTTTGAAATGCCCTAGCCACCTTTTTTCCCTGAATGTTTTCCTCGAGGGATAGTGAGTTAATATTGCTAGCTTTTGTTGAACAGAGAGCGAACAGACGGTAAGTTACTTTGATCTCATGCGGGCGTCTCAAAAAAGTCAGGGTAAAAAAAAAACATTGTAGATCCCATGCTGTTTGATGTGAAATCGATACGAGGGTATGTCGATCTCTTCAATGCAAGAGAACAAAAAACATTTAGCTTTGTAAATTCTCAACATTTTAAAAAAACACAATGAAAATTCAAAGAACCGAAAACCGTACACCTTTTCTTTGTGCGAGTAAGGACAATAATTTTTCAACTTTAATTTGCAATCTTTTCCACGTCCAGTTGTTAATATTCCTTTTGGACCTCACAGCATGCATGCATTTCTCTCTTTATGTTCTTTTCTATTTGTTTTATTTAGACTTCTTATTATTTTCTTCTCACGCATGCCTCTGGCTTCTTTCTTTGTCTTAATACTATTAGTTTTTGGTCACTTTAATTATTTTACCACTGCCTGCACTTTTCCTTTTACCCTTTTGAACCAAAAAATAAAAGGAAAAATAAATAAAGAAAAAGGATCTGGTGCTTCCCTTCAATCAAAAGGCATCGATCTCGACCCAAATGATCATTAATTTACCTTTTATTCAATACAACAAACCAACTTTCAGTTTCAATGTCAATAGGTGTGCCTAGATGTATGGTTGTTAAGATTTAAGATCTTACTTTTAATTTTTGGATCCTACTACTATAAATTCATTACTTTTGTCCAAGTGTCTTAACCTGTAGAGCAACTCAACAACTTAAAATTCACATGCACCAACCCATCAATTAACTGTGATGTCATCAAGTAGTGCTTTAAACGGTAGATATGATATTCATAACGTATTTTTCGAAGGTACAAGGCATATATAACAAAGTTACGACACCACCACAAGGCTAGCTAACCACAATATACTGAAATCTTCAATAAGATGTATAGCCATCACATCATGTAAATTGAACATGAAACTTCTTTCAATTAAGCAAACACAACTATCACTAGACTAAAGGTTCTTAGTCTAGTTGGTAATTGACCCTAATTTCAAGCAAAGAAGTTTAACCTCATATCATATGCATAATGTAGAAATTGATGATTACCAATTTGGTGCTAAAAACAATAATAATTACAATCTATTATGTCGTTCAGTGAGCTAACCATGCCAAACTGAAAATCTCATTTTCCCGCCATATTTGTTACTCAAAACTGAAACAGATTCTAATCATTAATCTGCCCACAATCGTCAATCCCATATATGATCAGCTGAGCTGGTGAAGAGCTAAGAAAGACTTGCATGGTAACTAATATTACAAACACAAAAGTGAGATATTCATCTGGTAACTTTGTATGGTTACGTAAATACTTTGTATCACTAGAGCTACAAGTCCTTCAAATTTTTGCAGTAGTTTGTACATCTTCATCTGGTAACTTTTTATGGTTACGTAAATACTTTGTATCATTGGAGCTACAAGCAGGGGTGGATGCATTGAGGGGCAGGGGGGGGGGTCAACTGACCTCCTGAACTTCGGTGAACGTCCATGAATATCTTGGGTGCTGACCCTCCGAACTTCGGTGAATGTCCATAGATACCTTGGGTGCTGCCTTTTTGAAGATTAGAGTTGGCTTCATCCATGGCCTCCAACTAACTTCAGGCCTACCAATACTCAGTGAATGTCCATGGATACCTTGGGTGTTGCCCCTGCATACATTAACAGGTGTGCAGTATGCATTTCCAAATGACTTTAGGCTTACCAAGACTTGATGAAATGACGATATGCATGCTATTTATGATTATAAAAAAATTTACTGACCCTCCTAATATTATTTCCTGGATCCGCCACTAGCTACAAGTTCTTCAAAATTTTATGATAGTTTGTACACCTGGCCCATAGCAACATAAGATGAAGTATAATTCCCAGATCCTGTATATGTACGTAGTCCTGTATTATGCGTGAAGGTTCAGATGGCAATCTATGTTTTGAAGGCCAGAACCTTAAGGGCCCGTTTGTTTGGCTTCACTAAACTTCCTTGGACTAGACTGGACTGTAATCGGGTGTTTGTTTCATGCGGGGACTACGTTTAATGAGACTCGCCTAGACTGAGTCCGACTAACAGCTTCGCTACAGGGTCTTAGCGAGACCCCGAAATTGGGCGGACTGCTAAGACCACTCTACTCCGCTGCACTCCTATCTGCTTCGTCCTCCCATCTGCCGCTTCCTCGCATCTCACAACCCATTTCAAACCCAGATCCTGCAACATCCGAAACAAAAAAGCAACAAAATTTCCCGAGGTTCCCTTTTTAGAACCAGATCCAACTCCAAAATTCGAACCCAGATAACCCAGAAAACCAAAATTTTTTTGCAGTGGGATGAGCTTGAAAATTTCACCCAGAAAACCCAAACCAGATCCAACCCTCATCTTCTACCTTCGAGCCAATCACACATGCACCTCGCCTCTTTCAATTTCTTTCTTGCTATGTATTTTGATTTTAAGATTTGCAACCGATTTTGTGAGAGGAAGAGAAGAGGCAGGAGGCGGAGAGGAATGGAGAAGCATAGAGGATTTTCTTTGGAAATATCGGTTTGTTCTTCTAAAATAAAAATGAAGGCTGCAAATGAAACATTAATTAAGTTTTTAAAAGTTAAATAACTACAAATAATATTTTAATATTACTAATAATTTGGGTCCCATTAGTCTGTAGTTTAGTACAGACTACACCAAACACTTCACTATTTTTATCCAGTTTAGTCTAGGGCAAGCCAGCCCAACTTAGTCCCTGAAGCTAGTACAGTCCGAGATAGTCCGATGCAACAAACGCACTCTAAGGGTACTCAACCAATAATCTAGCAGTAGTTTTATTTCTGCAACTGCAAGTACTTCATACTAAGTGACCTCCTCTCCATAATTTGGTACTTTTGTTTCCTAAAACTTAGGACTAAGGGTTCATCTACAGTGTGAAATTGCATTGAATACGAACGTGATGAAATAACTTGATATTGATCTACAACCTAGTAAAGAAGTGTGAAACTGTGAATTCATCAAAGTAACGGCTAAAACTACATTTGCAATGCAGTAAAATTTAAAATATTCAGAAATAACTTCGCCACACTAATCTTTATTTATTTATTTATGAGTTTTTATCACAAATGGTCTTTGAGATTGACCAAACTCATCATTTTGGTCATTCACTTTCAAAATCAATCAATGTCGTCCCTGACATTGACTTCCTCACATCAATTTGGTCCTTCTATTAAGATTCCGTCAACTATTCTGTTAGTTTATATGTGGGACCCACAAATCCAATCAAATGGTGACACGTGGATTATACAAAATAAGGGTTTTTTTTAACGCAAATGATCCCTAACATAGATCAAACTCCTCATTTTGGTCCTTGAGTTTCAAAAATCGATAAATTTGGTCCTTGACTTTCAGTACCACGCATCAATTTATTCCCTATGTTAATGTGGTCCCACTAATCCAATTATGTGGCTCAACGTGGATTAACTATAAGAAACTATTTTTTAAGAGTGAACCAAAAGAAGAGTATTCACGCAGACATTTTTCTCGCATCCCACAACCCCAATTGGAAAAAAAAATTCAATCTAAATTCGATAAAATAAAATCCAAGTTCAATTCAAATTTGATAGGATTTAGGATTATAACCAACTAGAGAGAATGAGGAGTGAGTTCATGAGGCCACGTACTTTAGTGGTGTCATGGTGCCTTCCTTTTCCTTTTGAGCATACCTTGATGAAGACGATGATGACTTTTTTTCTTCTTTTAGTTTTGGTTTTTAGTTTCTTATTTTACTTTTAGTTTTAAATCTTAAAAAAAAAGTTTCTTATAGTTAATCCATGTGATGCCATATGATTGGATTAGTGGGACAAAAAATATTGATGAAACTTTAACGGAAGGATTAAATTGATGTGCGGTATTGAAAGTCAGGGACCAAATTTATTGATTTTTGAAACTCAGGGACCAAAATGAGGAGTTGGATCAATGTCAGGGACCATGGGATAAAAACCCTTATTTTGTGTAATCCACGTCTCACTATTTCATTGGATTTATGGGTCCCACATACAAACTAACAGAATAGTTGACGGAATCTTAACGGAATGACCAAATTGATGTGCGGTAGTGAATGTCAGGGACGACATTGATTGATTTTGAAAGTGAGTGACCAAAATGATGAGTTTCATCAATCTCATGGGCCATTTGTGATAAAAACCCTTTATTGTTGTAGGCCTATTTGATTGAATGATCTAGGTTTTAGAGAGAGAGGGGGCCGGCTGTGCTTAGACAAAATAGAGAGTGATTTAATTGTGAGGTGGTTTGATTCACCCCATTGTGCCTTTATTTATAGTAGTATGATAGGTAAAAACATTTCCCTTTAGGATTACAACATTTAATAGGTAATCTACTCCTAATAGGAATATAAGATACATTCTCATATTCTCTAGGATTTACACAATCACATTCCTATTCTAAATATGACTGCAACACTCCCCCTTGAGTGTGTAAATACTCAACAAACCATTGCATTAGATCTTCAGCAGATAAGGTATAATAGTTGTTGAAGTCATCGGCACAACAAATGATCGCGAGTCTCAAATTTAATTTGAAGTATGCATTTGTAGTAAAACTCACAAAACCTCGCTATGGTAAAACCCAAGGCATGGGGAAAACCCATAGACTAAAGAGAAAAGTGAGAAGTATGCATAATGTCTAAAACAAACGTCAAACTAGATGAAGGTAGTGAACTCAATGGACTATGATCATCTGAGGATGGGTGCCTCAATAAAACCTCGTTAGGTAGCAAAAACCCAGTGGGAAAAATGCTCCTAATCTTAGGCAAAAGAGTGCATTAAGATTATGTGAGTATGCTTCTAGATACTCCCCCTGAGTTAGACATAACTTCTAAATAAGAGAACTACAAGCGATTCAACTCAGATAATTTACGCATACCGATTTCTTGGACGAGCTTCTGAAAAGTAGACTTGGGCAACGACTTGGTGAAGAGATTGGCCAGGTTGTCCTGGGAACGGATTTGTTTGACTTCAATGTTCTGATGCTGTTACTGCTGGTGTGAGTAAAAGAACTTCGGCGCTATATGCTTGGTGTTGTCTCCCTTGATGTATCCCTTATTCAACTGCTCGATACATGCTGCATTGTCTTCAAATATCGTCTTAGGAAGGTTAACGATTGATGTAAGACCACTAGTGCTTCGAATATGTTCCATGACTTCTCTCAGCCAAAAGCACTCATGTGATGCTTCATGCAAGGCGAGAATCTCAGCATGGTTAGACGAAGTCACAACTAGCATTTGCTTGGTAGACCTCCAAGATATAGCGGTGTATCCAACGGTAAAGACATAACCCGTTTGAGAACATGCTCTATGTGGGTCAGACAGATATTTAGCATCTCCGTAACCAACAAGACGAGAATAATTTCGAGGACCATAGGGGGCGGCAATACTTGAAGATTTGTGGGTATAGGACAAGCCCAAATCCATAGTACCCTTGAGGTAGCGGAAAAAGTCTTTAACACCATTCCAATGCCTGGGTGTGGGCGCATTGCTGTATCTAGCCAATAGATTCATAGCGAATGAGTGATATGAGCATATTTATGCGACTTAGCTAGCTTGTTTCTTGGCATTTTAGTAGTTAGTTTCTAGTTATTTTAGTATTTTAAGCTATTTTCGTGTGTTTGTAGGTTCAAAGGGCTAAAGAGGCAAGAAAATGCATTTTGGTGTCTTTTGGAGCAGTTTTGGGCTTGGAATGGATAGCACATGCATGAAGCAAGGTGGATGGACGAAATTGAAGACCAAAGGAGGCTAGGAATGTGCAAAAAGATGAAGGAAATAAATTCAAGACAAAAGAAGACAAGGAATCCAGCACGAAAGAGGAAAATTAGCCAAACTTCCTTGTTTTGACCTTAACTTTCCTAATCCTAAACCACCTAGGTTCCAGCTGTAAGGAAGAGTCCTAAATACATTAGGACACTTAAATATAGGATTCTAGAAGACCTAATCCCAGTTACAAAGGGTGCCGCACCTTCCTTCCTAGAACACCTTCCTTGCCGTGCAAGGGAAGACACATTCCCTTTATTTCTACGCTTGGCGCATATCCTTTCCTCTTTCCCTTAGGATTCTGACATTTAATTACCTTTTCCTTGTGGATTTGGGGATTAAACTGTTAACCAAATTAAATTAGGCCTTGCCCTTCCTCTCCCTATAAATTAAGGCCCTTGCCGCAACCTTTTGGACATCTCATTCACTACCATTCATACTTTCAGCCATTCCTCCATACAAATCACCCTTCAGACCATCACCCAAACCTTGTGCCACATCAAAGAAGAAGAAGGAGGACCCTTGGACGTGCTTGCCATTCAAGCTTGGATTTCTGGAACGTTCTTAGGTGTAATCATTCTTTTGTTTTCAATGTTTAAGTTTAATTATCTTTGTTTGGCGAACATGAGGAGCTAAACTCGTTTTAGCTAGAGAAGAATTCAAAGCCATGAACATATTTGCAATATGAATTGATTACTTTCAGTTGTGATTTCATAAATCGTGAATGCAATTTACTTAACTGCTTGATTGATAACTTATTCTTGTATGTTGATTAAGGATGCATACTTAGTTTGTATGCATGAATTTGATGCTAGAATATAAGGGAGTTTCACCTAATCATTATGAACTTATATTCATAAGTAGTGGAGGTTGCTAGTCACAATCGTGTTAAGTAAATTCATGGCAGAAGTATCATGCAGTTCATAGTTACGAATGCCTTGTCAATGCTTATGATTTTCACAGAGCTTAATGATCTTTGCTTGTATCTCTATTATGCAGTTCATGTAGGGAACTTGTGAAGAATAATTTGGTTGTCGGTGCAGAGTCCAATTCAATGAACTTAGGAAAATCTGAAGGTTAATTACTCCAGTTCACGGTTAATCAGGGGCATTGAGGTTCATGGTTTATCGGAAGAACAATTGGAAATCGATTTGTATGCAAGTGTGTCATGTGTGGAGAATGACCCTCTAGCTTGCCAATCACCCATCAATTCACCCAAATTCGTACTAAATTTTGTTTAAGTCTTTACTTTGTTTGTTTTTACTTTAAATTCGTCAAAACCCAATCTCCCTTTACTTTGTTGTGTCAAATTAGTTAGAATCTGTCCAAACTTGTGTCTTTTAGTATTTTGAGTCAAGTTAAGTTAGAATTTCGTCCAAACATCTTCTTAGTGTCTGTTTTGAGTTAATTTGTTGTTTTGTGTTGTTTTGAGTCTTTCTAGTTTGTTTTGAGTCTTTAGAGTCTAGTTAAGTGTTTTTAGGTCTATTTTAGTGTTTTTGAGTCAGTTTTGAGTAGATTAGCAATCCCTCCTAATCCCCAGCCTAGAACAATCCCTACTTACATATATACTACAATTGTCAACAAGAGGGTTTAATTTGTGTGTTAAGCTTTTATCACATCAAATTTTTGGCGCCGTTGTTGCTAATCCCCTTTGTTTTGTTTTCGTGTGTTTTTGTTTAGTTTCTGACTTTGTTTTTTTTTTAGGTACTAGTTTATGACTCGAAGTTCTCAACCGGTTCGTGAGCATATCTTTGATTTTGACGACGATTTTGAACGAACTTTGAGAAGGAAGAGGAATCAGCAAGAGTCTAACCGACCTAGCCCTAAACCCGAGCTTGAAGAAGAAGAGGTCACATCTCAGGTCTTGGAGGAAGAACAAGTCATGGCTGCAGACAACCGAACAATCAAGGAACTTTCAGCCTCGGAAGTGGACAATGTTGTGCCCCTATGCATCCAATACCCCACGGCAGCTCAAGGAAAGACCAAGGAGTTCGAGTTGAAGTCCAGTTTGCTGCACCATATTCCCAAATACCATGGGCTGTCCATGGAGGATCCAAACAAGCATTTGAAGGAATTTGAGGTGGTTTGTTCGAGCATGACCCCAATCAATGTCAATGGGATCATATTGAAGATGAAAGCTTTTCCATTCTCTCTTTTGGAAAAGGCTAAGGATTAATTGTATGAATTGGCACCTGGAACCGTCACTTCTTGGAAAAGCATGAAGAGAGCATTCTTAGAGAAGTTCTTTCCAACGTCAAGAGTCATTCTTTTGAGGAAAAGGATCAGTGGCATTCAACAAAATCAAGGAGAATCCTTTCCGGCATATTATGAGCGTTTCAAGACTCTCGTTGCATCATGTCCTCAACATCAAATGAAAGAAGAGATTCTCATTCAATATTTCTATGAAGGACTTCTTCCAATTGAGCGACAAATGCTAAATGCCTCATCGGGAGGAGCTTTGGTTGACAAGACATCGGTTGCTGCCAAGACCCTAATTGCAAACCGAGCCTTGAATGCACAACAATACGAAGGTGTTGGACAGAGAGACACCCCACGGCAGCAACATGTCAATGAGGTAAGTGCAATATCTGAAATTCAATCTCAATTGGCTAATCTCACTCTCCTTGTGTCACAGGTTGTTGAAGGACCAAAAGCACAAGGGAACACAATATGTGGCATGTGCTCTATACATGGACACCAATCTGAAAAATGCCCTCAATTGATCGAGAATAGAGGATGGGAAAGTGCCAATGCCATTGGGTTTCAAGGCCAAAATCAGCCCAAATATGATCCATACGCCAACACTTACAATCCGGGCTGGAGAGATCATCCAAACATGAAGTAGAGGGAGTCTCAACAACCTCAACAACAAGGAGGATTTCGGCCACCACCCCCTGGGATGTTTCCAAGGCCATACGCACCAACATAACCCCAACTACAATCTGCCCAACCAAAATCAAGTTCGTCCATGGATAATGATCAAATTGTTCAATTATTAACCACTTTGGCACAGGGAGTACAAAATCAAACCCAAGCAATGCAAAATCAAGCCAAAAAAGTGGATGAATTGGAGAAGCAAATTGAGTAAATGGCGGAATTCATGGGCCAAATCAGAGAGCAAGGCAAATTGCCTAGTTCAACCATTGTCAACCCGAAGGCAGGATTTGAATCTACCAAGGCCATCACCTTGAGAAGTGGCAAAGAAGTTGGAGCTGACCCAAGACCATTCAAATCAAGCCAAAAAGAGGACGAGAAGCTACAATTCGAGGAGGAAGAAAGCAACAAAGCCACGGCAAGGATGGAGCAATCCTTGCTGCAGCCTCCTAAAAATCCCAAACCGTCCACTTCAGGTAAGTTAGGTCCAATTTCCGCTAATTCTAATCGTATTCTACCCAATGTACCTTTCCCCTCACAGATTCATGCAATCAAAGAAGGACGAGAGTGACAAGGACATTCTTGAGACATTTAGAAAGGTGCAAGTCAATATTCCGCTCCTTGATGCAATCAAACAAGTCCCGAAGTATGCCAAATTCTTGAAATAGCTGTGCACAACAAGGAAGAGGATTCCGAACAAGGAGGTGGTAAGGGTAAGTGAGAATGTTTCAGCCGTTTTGCAACGAAAATTGCCCCCTAAATGCAAAGATCCCGGTAGTTTTACAATTCCTTGTGTTATTGGTGATACTCGGTTTGAACATGCCATGTTAGACTTAGGTGCATCCATTAATGTCATGCCTTATTCTATTTATGCATCTATGAACTTAGGAGAGCTGAAAAATGATGGAGTTATTATTCAATTAGCCGATCGTTCTAATGCATATCCAAAAGGAGTTTTGGAAGATGTTTTGGTGTAGGTTAATCACTTGATCTTTCCGGCTGACTTCTATGTGCTTGAAACAGAGGATTCAGACCGTTCTCCTCCATTGCCAATCCTACTTGGAAGACCATTCATGAAAACAGCCCGCACCAAGATCAATGTGTTCAAAGGGACATTGACAATGGAATTTGATGAGGAAGTTATTGATTTCAACATTTCTGAAGCCATGAGGTATCCTAGTGATGATCATTCTTGTTTTTCTATTGATATAGTTGATTCATTGGCGCAGGAATATCTTGAAAATCTAGGTGAGGATGTCCTCGAAACGGCCATTACAAAAGGAATGGGAATCAAAAACGAAGGGGCAGAGTCAAGCACACTCACGCATGCATAAGGAGATCTTTGCCGTGCCTAACTATGAAGACATGGCCGAGATGGTTGCTGCTCTTGAATCGTTGCCAAAACATGTTGGTAAGCCTTCAATCGAACTTAAATCGTTACCAAGCCATTTGAAGTATGTATTCTTGGGAGAACAAGAGACTTTGCCCGTCATTGTCTCTTCCTCACTCACGGCACAAGAAGAGGAGAAGTTGGTAAGGGTGTTGAAGGAATACAAAACAGCCATTGGATGGACCTTGGCAGACATCAAAGGAATCAGCCCTACCACCTGCATGCATCGTATACTTTTGGAGAAGGGGGCTAAACCATCTCGAGAGGCTCAACGCCGACTCAACCCTCAAATGATTGAAGTTGTGAAGAATGAGATTATCAAGCTACTTGATTGTGGAGTGATCTATCCAATCTCAGATAGTCGTTGGGTTTCGCCGGTCCAAGTTGTTCCAAAGAAATCTGGAGTCACTGTGGTGAAGAACGAAGAGAATGAGCTTGTGCCCACCCGTATCCAAACCGGTTGGAGAGTTTGCATCGATTATACGAAGCTCAACGCCACCACAAGGAATGATCACTTCCCTTTGCCGTTCATTGATCAAACGCTTGAAAGGTTAGCAGGTCATGCATTTTATTGTTTTCTTGATGGTTATTCAGGTTATAATCAGATTGTCATAGCATCGGATGATCAAGAAAAGACCATTTTCACTTGCCCATTTGGTACATTTGCTTATCGTCGAATGCCATTCGGTTTATGCAATGCACCAACCACTTTTCAAAGATGCATGGTAAGTATCTTTTCAGATTATGTTGAAAAGATCATTGAAGTCTTCATGGATGATTTTAGTGTTTTTGGTGATTCGTTGATGATTGGTTGGCTAATCTCACTTTAATCTTGAAACGATGCATTGAAACTAACCTTGTTCTAAATTGGGAAAAATGTCATTTCATGGTAAAACAAGGCATAGTTTTGGGTCACATAATTTCTAAAAAAGGAATTGAGGTTGATAAATTGAAAATAGATCTTGTACGCTACTTACCCTCTCCTACTTCGGTGAGAGAGGTTCGTTCTTTTCTTGGACATGCAGGATTCTATAGGCGATTCAAAGACTTTTCAAAGATTTCCCAACCCCTCTGCCGTCTCCTTCAAAAAGAGGTGCCCTTTGACTTCAACGAGGAATGTGAGAAGGCCTTCAAACACCTCAAGGAATTGCTCACTTCGGCCCCCATCATAATCCGACCAGATTGGAGCCTTTCTTTTGAGCTCATGTGTGATGCCTCAGATTATGCAATTGGAGCTGTTTTAGGCCAAATGAAGAACAAACAGCCACATGTCATCTATTATGCATCCCGGACCTTGAATGATGCCCAATTGAACTACTCCACCACTTAAAAAGAACTCCTTGCTGTTGTGTTTGCATTAGATAAGTTTCGTTCTTATTTACTTGGCACTAAAGTCATTGTTTATTCTGATCACGCAATGTTGAAGTATTTGCTCACGAAGAAAGAAGCCAAACCAAGGCTTATTCGCTGGATGCTTCTTCTCCAAGAGTTCGATATTGAGATTAGGGATAAGAAAGGGAGTGCGAACGTGGTGGCTAACCACTTAAGCCGTTTGATGCACGATGAGGAGTCCCTCCCTATTCCAGAAACATTCCTTGATGAGCAGTTGCTGTCCATTAAGGTAAGTGAGCCGTGGTATACTGATTTGGTCAATTATTTAGTGGCTAAACAAGTTCCTAACACCCTCAATAAGCACCAACGTGATAAACTCAAGAAGGATGCACGATTTTATGTGTGGGATGACCTATATTTGTGGAAATATTGCCCTGATCAGATTCTACGTAGATGTGTGCATGATTATGAGTTTAATTCAATTCTAGCTTTCTGTCACACTTATGCATGTGGTGGTCATTTTGGCACTCAAAGGACAACACTTAAGGTTCTAGAATGTGGATTTTATTGGCCTACTATAGTTAAGGTTGCTAGAACTTTTTGCATAACTTGTGATCGTTGCCAAAGAACAGGAAATATAGGTGCAAAGGATCAAATGCCACGGACCCCCATCTTCAACGTTGATATTTTTGATGTTTGGGGTATTGATTTCATGGGTTCTTTTCCTTCCTCATATGGTTTCACTTATATTTTGCTTGCGGTTGATTATTTGTCGAAATGGGTGGAAGCAAAAGCCACCCGTACTAATGATTCTAAAGTGGTTGCAAATTTTGTCAAAACTAACATCTTTTCCAGATTTGGGATGCCTAGAGTGCTCATAAGTGATAGAGGTTCTCATTTTTGCAATCAAACCATTGAGGCGCTGCTCAAGAAGTATAACGTCACGCATAAGGTTTCGACACCTTATCGTCCTCAAACAAATGGGCAAGTCGAGGTTTCGAATAGAGAAATCAAGCAGATTTTGGAGAAAACCGTTGGACCCACAAGGAAAGATTGGAGCTTGCGTTTGGATGATGCACTGTGGGCATATCGTACGGCCTACAAAACACCCATTGGAATGTCCCCATTTCGGCTCATCTATGGCAAACCGTGCCATCTTCCCTTGGAATTAGAGCACAAAGCGCATTGGGCCGTCAAAACATTCAACATGGACCTAGATGCGGCTGGAATTCATAGGAAGCTTCAATTAAATGAGCTTGAAGAAATTAGGCACGAGGCTTATGAGAATGCTCGCATTTACAAGGAGAAGACAAAGGCATTCCATGACAAGATGATTCGTAGCAAAACATTCTCAATAGGGCAGAAAGTGTTACTTTTCAACTCTCGGCTTCGTTTGTTTCCCGGTAAGTTGCGTTCTAAGTGGGTTGGCCCGTTTGTTATTATTAATGTCTTTCTGTATGGTGCAGTCCAAATCTAAAGCTTAACGACATGCCATGAATTCAAAGTGAACGGGCACCGTTTGAAGCCTTACTACGAGCATTTTGAGGAGCATGACGTGGATGACATACCCCTCCATGCCGTGGGCCCTAATGGAGCTTAGAATAAGTGGTATCGTCCGGCTGGAAGACGTTAAAGCAAGCGCTTCTTGGGAGGCAACCCATGACCAGATTTGTGTTTCTAAACCCTACTCTTTATTACTTTTACTTTGCCATGTTTGTCATGTTATTCGCTGTTTGTTTGGTTGCTTATGTGTGAGTCTATGTTTGAAACATTGAGGACAATGTTTGGTTTAAGTGTGGGGGGGGGGGGGGGTAAACAAAGTGTTTTTCATTAATTTTCATGGGATTTTATCACCTATCACTTCTAAAGTTGTTTCTCACTGTTTTGAAGTGTTTTTAGTGTGTTTTGAAGTGTTTTAGTTGTTTTGACAGAAAATACGAAAATTTGATAAAAATTCAAAAAATTGTTTTGAAAAATCCAAAAAGAGTTGTTTTTGTGTGTTTGTTTGTGTCTTGGTTGTAGTTGTCGTTTATGAATTCACATTTAATCACAAAAGAAAAAAAATCAGGTTTTTGTAACATGCTTGAAGGAAGAAACTCAAATTAACGCTACAACCCTGAGAGACTTGAGCCTAAACTTTGTTTGGAGAGTTATTAATATGTGATGTTTTTGTTTTCTAAAGTCGTTGCATGATCTCATTATTCTTTGCTTGGTTGCTATTTAGAAGGTGTTTCATCATTTTAGATCCAAATACTAGAACTCATGCCCGTTCCATTCAAAGCATAACACATAACAAGATGAAGTTGTTTAGTCAAACCAAAGCCAAAAAGCCGTACCCCTTGCATATGTGTTGTAGGTTTAACCCCGTTGAGCCTAAATTAGCCTATGTTCTTTGTTAACCCACATTATCCCTACCTAGCCTAGAATAGGACTATCCATACCCTTGTTCTTAAAGAATAGTGGAGCAAAACTTAGAAGGAATTCCTCTTGATCAACATTATGCAGAAAAACAAGTGTGGGGGAATGGATTTTTGTGTGTTGGTGTGCCAAAAGAAAGAAAGGGCACGGGTAGAAAAATAAAAGAAAAAAGAAAATTCGTAGAAAAAAGAATGAAAAAAGAAAAAGTTGTGAAAAGAAAGAAAAAGAGTTGAAAAATAAGTGAGAATGAACTCACAAGTGTTGGTTGTTGAAGAAAGGGTCCAAAAGTTTGAATCCGGCCCAAAGTATTGTGTGAATCTTCCCTTTGTGCTTAAAGTTGATTTTTGCATTCAAAAGTGAAGTCTAAGTGTCAATTTCATTACTTTGCTTTACTATCGTTTTAAGAACTTTTGTTTACCCTTAACTTTTCTTTGTTAGCCAATATCCCTAGCCCCGATACAACCCTTAGACTTCTATCTTGAGTGTTGTGTGTTTCAATATGTGGAGTTTGGCATTGGTATGAACATATGGTATCCTTGGTTCTCGCGTCTAAGTAGTAGCATTCCGTTCATGAGATCATATTTATATACACATGTATTAATAATTCCAGAAAATGCTTTCTTTGTTATAAACATATGTGAGTGCTAGTCTACATGTTTACATCAATCTTCTCACATATACCTAGTGTAGGGAGTGTAGTCAGAAAATCTGTGAGAAAATAGAGAGTATCCGGTGAGGAATTGAATGAATTCTCTAAGGCATATTACTACATTCAAAACGTTGTTTTAATTGATTAAATGCGAGATAGTGAGTGGTGACTGCTATTAAGTATGTGCTCAAGGGTAGGGATAACTAAAATCTATGTGAGTGATAATTTTTAACATGTCATGTTGCATTGGAAATCCCTGAGGCAAATGTTGGAAGGTCTAGGTTGTGTTTTGTTTGTTTTGTTTTGCTCGAGGACTAGCAAAAGCTAAGTGTGGGGGAATTTGATAGGAGCATATTTATGCGACTTAGCTAGCTTGTTTCTTGGCATTTTAGTAGTTAGTTTCTAGTTATCTTAGTATTTTAAGCTATTTTCGTGTGTTTGTAGGTTCAAAGGGCTAAAGAGGCAAGAAAGTGCATTTTGGTGCCTTTTGGAGCAGTTTTGGGCTTGGAATGGATAGCACATGCATGGAGCAAGGTGGATGGACGAAATTGAAGACCAAAGGAGGCTAGGAATGTGCAAAAAGATGAAGGAAATAAATTCAAGACAAAAGAAGACAAGGAATCCAGTAAGAAAAAGGAAAATTAGCAAAACTTCCTTGTTTTGACCTTAACTTTCCTAATCATAAACCACCTAGGTTCCAGCTTTAAGGAAGAGTCCTAAATACATTAGGACACTTAAATAAAGGATTCTAGAAGACCTAATCCCAGTTACAAATGGTGCCGCACCTTCATTCCTACAACACCTTCCTTGCCGTGCAAGGGAAGACACATTCCCTTTCTTTCTAGGCTTGCCGCATATCCTTTCCCCTTTCCCTTGGGATTCTGACATTTAATTACCTTTTCCTTGTGGATTTGGGGATCAAAACTGTTAACCAAATTAAATTAGGCCTTGCCCTTCCTCTCCCTATAAATTAAGGCCCTTGCCACAGCCTGGACATCCCATTCACTGCCATTCATACTTTCAGCCATTCCTCCATACAAATCACCCTTCAGACCATCACCCAAACCTTGTGCCGTAGCAAAGAAGAAGAAGGAGGACCCACCCTTGGACGTGCTTGCCATTCAAGCTTGGATTGCTAGAACGTTCTTAGGTGTAATCATTCTTTTGTTTTCAATGTTTAAGTTTAATTATCTTTGTTTTGCGAACATGAGGAGCTAAACTCGTTTTAGCTAACGGAGAATTCAAAGCCATGAACATATTTGCAATATGAATTGATTACTTCCAGTTGTGATTTCATAAATCGTGAATGCAATTTACTTAACTGCTTGATTGATAACTTATTCTTGTATGTTGATTAAGGATGCATACTTAGTTTGCATGCATGAATTTGATGCTAGAATATAAGGGAGTTTCACCTAATCGTTATGAACTTATATTCATAAGTAGTGAAGGTTGCTAGTCACAATCGTGTTAAGTAAATTCCTGGCAGGAGTATCATGCAGTTCATAGTTACGAATGCCTTGTCAATGCTTATGATTTTCACAGAGCTTAATGATCTTTGCTTGTATCTCTATTATGCAGTTCATGTAGGGAACTTGTGAAGAATACTTTGGTTGTCGGAGCAGAGTCCAATTCAATGAACTTTGGAAAATCTGAAGGTTAATTACTCCAGTTCACGGTTAATCGGGGGCATTGAGGTTCATGGTTTATCGGAAGAACAATTGGAAATCGATTTGTATGCAAGTGTGTCATGTGTGGAGAATGACCCTCTAGCTAGCCAATCACCCATCAATTCACCCAAATTCGTACTAAATTTTGTTTAAGTCTTTACTTTGTTTGTTTTTACTTTAAATTCGTCAAAACCCAATCCCCATTTACTTTGTTGTGTCAAATTAGTTAGAATCTGTCCAAACTTGTGTCTTTTAGTATTTTGAGTCAAGTTAAGTTAGAATTTCGTCCAAACATCTTCTTAGTGTCTGTTTTGAGTCAATTTGGTTGTTTTGTGCTGTTTTGAGTCTTTCTAGTTTGTTTTGAGTCTTTAGAGTCTAGTTAAGTGTTTTTAAGTCTATTTTAGTGTTTTTGAGTCAGTTTTGAGTAGATTAGCAATCCCTCCTAATCCCCGGCCTAGAACAATCCCTACTTACATATATACTACAATTGTCAACAAGAGGGTTTAATTTGTGTGTTAAGCTTTTATCACATCAAGGAGATGTCAGGTCTAGTGCACTGAGCCAAGTACAATAAAGCCTCAATTGCACTTAGGTAAGGAACTTTGGGTTCCAAAATCTCTTCCTCATCCTGCTTTGGACGGAAGGGATCTCGTTTAGCATCTAGAGTCCGAACAACCATAGGTGTACTCGAAGGCTTCACTTTACCCTCATTAAAATGTTGCAACATCTTTTGGGTGTAGTACGATTGATGTACTAGAATTCCATCCGAAGAATGCTAATCTCTAGGCCGAGACAGTATCGAGTTTTCCCAAGATCCTTCATCTCAAATTCCGATTTCAAGTGTGCAGCAATTTCCTTAAGCTCTACGGGAGTCCCGATGAGGTTCATGTCATCGACATAAACTGCAACGATTGCAAATCCGGAATGTGACTTCTTTATGAACAAGCATGGGCATAATTCGTTGTTCACATAACCCTAAATTGTCAAATATTCACTTAGACGGTTATACCACATCCACCCGGATTGTTTCAATCCGTAGAGTGACCTCCTCAACCTAATTGAGAGAGTGTTCTGTGGTCTAGAACTATTTGAACCAGTCAATGGAAGTCCTTCTGAAACTTTCATGTATATTTATGTATCTAGATCCCCATAGAGATATGCGGTTACCACGTCCATAAGCTGCATATTCAGTTTTTCGGAAACTACCAAACTGATTAGGTAGCAGAACGTTATAACGTCTATTACGGGGGAATACATTTACTCGTAATCAATTCTAGGGCGTTGAGAGAAGCCTTGCGCTACGAGGCGTGCTTTGTATCGCACTATTTCATTCTTCTCATTACGCTTCCTCACGAAAACCTACTTGTAGCCAACGGGTTTCACTCGTGGTGGTGTAGGAATGATAGGTCCAAACACTTTACGTTTCGCAAGCGAATCGAGTTCGACCTGGATTGCATGTTTCCAATTTAACCAATCGGTTCTACGTCGGCATTCATCGACAGAACATGATTCAATGTCATCGCTAATCATGATGTCAGTAGCTACTGAGTACGTGAATGCATAATCGACGATCATCTTATTCCTATTCCAAACCTCATCCAATACTGCGTAGTCGACCGAAATCTCGCGATTCTCGGGAGGCTGGTATGTTTCGCCTGAAGCATCATCGTAATCTAGAATAACCTCATTTGTTGGAATGGATGAGTGAGCGATGGTCGGATTCAAACTAGGGTCACTAGTTGGTGTCATTTTCCTATTCCGGGGTTGTGAATCCTTTTAACCAAGGGGTCTACCATGCTTCAGGGTCAGAGTAGATGATTGGCTAGCCGCCAATGTACCTTGCCGCGTGGAAGGTGCTGCCTCCCCACCTTCAGGGACGGTCCGGCCTTCCCAAGCGGGTTGTTGACATACGCGGGGTACATCTATCGTTGCAGGTGTGTTTACAGCAGGTATATGTGATCTTGTCACCTTTGCTAGATCATTAAAAGCATCTGGCATGCTTTGAGCAATGCTCTGAATGCCTATAATTCAACGCACCTAAATTTCAGACTAGGCAGTGCGGGGATCTAAATGAGACATAGTGGGAGCATACCACGATAATTCGCGGCGTTCTACGGGAACGTTAACATGCTTATCTCCCCCTAACGACGGGAAGACTGTCTCATCAAAGTGACAATCTGCAAAATGTGCGGTAAAGAGATCTCATGTCAAGGGTTCTAAATAGTGAACAATTAATGGCGAATCATAACCGACATAGATTCTTATTTTTCTCTGAGGCCCCATTTTGGTACGTAGTGGCGGCGTTATTGGCACATAAATGGCTCACCCAAACACCCGTAAATGCGAGACATCAAGCTCGTATCCAGTGACCAACTGTAACGATGAATATGGTTGGGTAGCGGTGGGCCTCATGCGGACCAATATAACTGCGTGCAATATTGTATAGCCCCAGGCAGATACCAGCAGTTTGGTTCTCATAACCAAAGTCCGAGCTATCACTTGAAGGCGCTTTATGAAAACTTCTGCCAGGCCGTTTTGGGTGTGAACATGGGGCACATGATGTTCCACATCAATCCCTACTGACATGCAATAATCGTCAAAAGTTTGTGATGTAAACTCTCCAGCGTTATCCAGTCGAATCGACTTAATCGGATAATCAGGGTGGTGAGCCCTTAGCTTAATTATTTGATCTAGGAGTTTAGCAAATGCGGCGTTGCGTGTGGACAACAAGCAAACATGTAACCATCTTATCGATGCATCATCGAACACCATAAAGTATCTAAACAGCCCGTAGGTTGGTTAGATAGGTCCATAAATGTCCCCTTGAATCCTCTGAAGAAATTTAGGGAGGTCATGAATGATCTTTGTATGTGAGGGTTGAGTATTCAACTTTCCTATATAACACCCTTTGTATGGCGGGAGTCCAACATAGGGATGTAACTTGTGCCCATGAGAAAATTTGAGGATACGGCACATCATGTCACGTCCAGAATGTCCCAAACGGTCATGCCAAAGCAACAAAGTGTCCTGGAACTCATGCATAAGCCCGGTCATACTGTAGGCTTCTATGCCGTGAATGGTTGTGATGGACAACTCACTCGGCAAACGTTCCAACTTCTCTTGAATATGCTTCTGGCCATACTCGTATGAAGTGATACAAAGAAATTTAGAACCATGATCTTCATTGGTTTCAAGATGATATTTATTATCTTGAATATCTCTAAAACTCAGCAACGTTCTTCCGGAACGTGGAGAATAGAGTGTCTCCTTAATAGTCAAGATTGTACCATTAGACAACATGATACGTGCCTTTCTGTATCTTCAATCAAGTTGGATGGGCTTGAGAGAATTGTCAAATGAGCTTTCTTGGGTATTAAGTTAGTAAAATAGTGTCGTTCACGCAAGATGGTGTGTGTGGTTGCACTATCTGCCAGACAACTAACTTCTCCACTAGACATACCTAGAAATAAATTGATTGAATTTCCATTCAAATAACAATCCATAATTCAAAACAAACCAAAACCAAACAAATGATTCCAAATACTTAGAAAAATTGTTCAAAATTAAACCATAAACCTAGCAAAATAGGGGGTAGGGCCGGCCACTCCTAGTGGGCTCGGCCACTAGGGGTAAACACCCTAAAAACATGTCTAATTTATTCAACCATAGGTTATGACGCCTCCTGAAAAACCGATATCTCCATTGATGTAGTTGCATCTTCCGGATAATCCACATGTGCAAAGTTGGACGCATGAGGGGAATGATACTTGGCAATAGCCTCAGGGGAAGCTTGACATATGCGTGACCAATGATCCTTTGATCCACAGTGATAGCATATGTCCAGTTCAGTAGAAGCAGCCTGAACGGGAGCTTTGCCCTTGTTCGTGAAGTTGGGAACCTTAGGGGCGAGTGGTGGACGCTGTTGGGTCGCAATTCTTCCCTTAGGTGCGGCACTCTGTTGACCTTGGGCCCGTGGTGGGGCTTGCCGCCCATTGCCACAGCCGTAACGTGGCTGCGAGAATTAATTGCATGCGCTTCAGGTGCAGCATTCGAGCTAGTGTCTTCAAATGAAGATCATTACACGGGTTTGTCGGTGATAGGAGTCTCGATTGTGGCTATAATACCCTTCGCAGTTAGATGGAGCTTCACGTCTTGAACCCACTTCAGATAGTTTCTTCTAGAGACTTCTAGAGCAGCGAAATCGAGCTTGTTCAAGTTCGAGATGTCCTTAAAACAGAGGGAGAAAAACTTGAGTAGTCGTATGGTAAGCCATAGACATATATCGTAGAACATACAAGTTCTATAGACATGTATTAGTTTAATTTATGCATGAAAACTACAGGTTTCATGTGGTATGTTTTGAATGAAAACTTCGGTTTCAATGGCACTAAATTTGAAACTACATGTTCAATTTAGGTTTTTATGAACAATTAGTTCATAATGAGAGGTTCCTGAAAGAAACACAGATAGCAATATACTAATTTGAATATAGTAGATTTGAGGTTCTTCGGGAACTCAAGAGTGAGAGCTTCGTTACAACGAAAGTATGTGATGGTTCAAAGTATAAAAATAAATTATTGAATCGTTAATGTGCAAAAGTGATCTTCAGGTCAATAATTTTGGATTCATTATCAGATTAATGGACTGCATGTCACTTTTAATTAATTCAATAAATCGGGCCATACGAGGTCGATTGTAGAAGCTAAATAATATTATTGGATCGAAAATATAGCCCCAAAAATAATCTGGGCTCGGGTTGGGTGCCTTGAGTAAAAGGCATGGCCCAAAATGGCCTCGAGTTGGTTGCAGGAAGCAGCCCATGGTGGCTGCAGGCCACGGACCTAGGTGGGAAAAAAAAAGGTAGCCCAAGCTGCAGGTTGGGTCGAGGGAAGGCAGGACAGCATGCTTCAGACCTAGCAGATTGGGCTCGAGAAGCGGGTTGTGGGTGCACGCAAAGCTCGCTGCAAAGGGCTGGTGTCATGGCTGCGGGCCAAGGCAGTGGGTTTGGGCATAGGGCTTCAGGCCCTGCCAAGGTTTGTTCTAGGCCGATACCTGGTGGTTGCTTCCACAGTGATGGTGCGGTGGTGTGCCGCACCATGTCCAATTCCCCTTATTTTTATTTTTATTTTCAAAATCCCTTAGGGTTTAGGAAACCCTAAATTGCTTCTAATTTAATTTTATACTTTGACTCACAAATTCCACATAACAATTTAATTGTGCGATGCATGAAACAAATATATATATTGACAAATATATGAACATATACAATATATATATCGAAAGAAAAATATAAACATAGAGGGGTTCATGCATCATGGGGAATGTTTTCATGCTTCGTGGACATTTCAAATATCTTCTTTTATTTTAAGTGTACTTGATTAGCATAAAACAAATAAGCCTTTGAATTTGGTGGATGATAGCCTCCTCCTACGATGCGTCAATTCCTCAGCTTCTGGCAAGAGCGTGCTGATAACGTGTTGTAGGCCTATTTAATTGAACGATCTAGGGTTTAGAGAGAGAAGGGGCCGGCTGTGCTTAGAGAAAAGAGAGAGTGATTTAATTGTGAGGTGGTTTGATTCGCCCCATTGTGCCTTTATTTATAGTAGTAGGATATGTAAAAACCTTTCCCTTTAGGATTACAACATTTAATAGGTAATCTACTCCTAATAGGAATATAAGATACATTCTCATATTCTCTAGGATTTACACAATCACATTCCTATTCTAAATATGACTGCAACATTTATTTATTTATTTTTACTTTGTTCACAATATTTTTCTTGAAGGTATTGGATTAAATAAGCTAACGCAAAATAAACGACTAAAATTAAAAAGGGTATGCAAAACGTAAAAGATGGTGCACAGAATTTACTCTCTTGCCAAGCATGCATAATGATTCAGTATTATGTTTTTACCTGTTACTGCACGTGTGAAAAAAACCAATTCAAAGGTTAATTTGATTTTGATAGATCGTAATAGCCCACATGGGGGGGTTGCATTTTTTTAGACATGATTAAAGTGGGCTTAGAAAGAAACAACTTTAAGGTTTTTTCCAACAGGAGATGGAGCTTTCAATTCAAAGAATAGCAGACAAAATCCCAGTACTAATGGGCGATCATAATCATTGACAAAATCCCATGCAGTTCATGATCTGGGAATAATCCATTTCCACCTCTCAACGCCCCTTTTTCTTTTGAATTGTAGGGAAGGAATGAAAGGAGTATCTGTTACAGAAAACTTACGTAAAAAGTAGATCAGCAAGGATGCTATAGTAATGCACATACACAACTAACAACAGATGATTCAGCTAAAATTGGAGAAATTCTATCGTGTAACCGATTCTATTCCTTTTTTTTTTTATCTCTTCCATCACGTGATTGCTGTTAAGCCGAGGATTTTGCCCTAAAGGGAATCATATCCTGGTCAAAGCCCAAAAGCAACATACAATATTTTATGTATTTGTCTCAGCATCATTGGGACACAAACTGAGCTGATCCTGCATTTATAGGGGTAGTAAAGCTGTTGGGAAATTACGAAAATCATATAGCATTATCATTTCATAAATTTTTTTCAATCTGTTTAGAGCACCTTTGATACTTTTTCCCCTCACTTTCTTTCAACATTTTGATAAGATAGGCTTAAAAACACGAGGGAGATCAGTGAAGTTTTCTCTTACTTTGCTAACAAAAGGCCCCTCCCAGGACCATATCATTAACCATAATTCACTCCACTAAGATAAAAACTACATAAGCTATTGTTTGCATGTAATTTAGTGAAAAAAAACTTTCCACAGATGAACAAAAAACACGTAGCCTATGGCTATGGCTATGCATCTGTCCAGGCTGCGAAAATCGGCATGTGAGGGTTGGTGAGTCCTGGCCTTGATTGGACTGTTGGGATCCAAGAACTCACTGCATCACTTGAACTTGTGAAAAACTTGGAAGCAGATGGAGGCATTCCGAAGAAGCTCGGTTGGCTTGACTTATCAGGGCTCCCTTCTCTTGAGCTACCTAAACTTGTCACCAATGAAGATGCATTGGAAAAATGAGCAGCCCCCATTTTGCCAGAGTCCTCTGCCTCGGCTTGAGTCACATTGCGAGTTTCAGCGCTCGGTTGCTTCTGATCAAGGTGCTGGGAGGAGGACTGGTAGAGTGCCATTTTCCAATCTTCACCTTCACTAATGTTCTTCAGTGAGACAACGGCTTCCCCATTGCCGATTTGGGTGACATTGTTTTGATTAGTAGCCTCATTAACGGGCACAACCTCCTTGTTTCGCTTAGCAAGTTCACTGGCAAGAAGGGTATTGTTAGACATAATCTGATCCACATCATACCGTGTTATGTCAAAGTTTGTCACAGCATTCAGTCCTCGAAATTTGATGGCAGCTATGTCATAAGCCTCAGCAGCTTCCTCTTGGGTGCCTAAAGATTACAGATTAAAGAGAACCGAAAAAATTAGGGTTTTACGGAAACTCATAAAAGCATGAGCATCAAATTTTAAAGCTGGGAAAACATGGGGAGCCTCTAAGGGAACAGCCTTAGCAAAAGTTTAGTGGGAAGGTCAAGCTGACCACCAAGAACCATACTGTAGTATCCATAACTGGCTAAAAGATAACAGTTCTAAGGGCTGAGAGTGCTTCAAATATTGGCCTTTTGGAGTCATAGAATCATCTCATTCAATCTCTTTTTTCCCTACTAACTAAAAATAATGATAACATGCTTGAAAAATATACAAAAAAAGGATATTTTGTCTTCTAAAAGTGAAAGTTTGAAAAATCACTCACTGAATGTCCCAAGATAAAGATCCTTATTTCCAGCAACCCTTCCAATCCTAGCTTGCCATCTTCCATGTTGATGATGTCTGCTACATAGAGAAAATAGAAAACAGATTGAGATTTCAGAGATTTTTATTTAATATATATTCACTTTTCTCATGGATTTTTTTATCTAAATTATTATTTGAAATTATGAATAGCTAATAAGACCTTGTCACTCCTCTGTACATTGAAGCCCCTCTTGAGAATCCACTGCTTCTCCTATAAAGACCGCATTACGTTACTAAACTAGTTAACTTTTAAACGCTCATAAATCTACTTAATACATGATTGATAGCTTGAACAAAAACAAAGATCTACCTTCTCAAGTGAGCAACAAATTCTTGTCTGGTCATATTCTTCATGTCCTCTAGTTCTTTTTTATAGTCTTCCAACTAGAAGTCGCATTTTTAGTAACCAAAATAAATATAGGTATGGATTGAAAAAAAGAAAAGAAGTACAATGAAAAAACAGAATGATTACTGGGAAATTAATGTGAGTGGATGGTCCCCAATACTTGAGTGCTGCTAGATCATAAGCTCTTGCAGCTTTTTCCTCCATATCATAACCTCCTAAAATGCAAATTTTGGAATGATTAGATAAACAAAAACAACCTTGTTTGACAGCTAAAATGGTCAGTCAAATTTTATGAAAAAGAAATGCTTACCCAAGTAAACTGAAGATTCATCATTTGATTGTAATTTCCAGTCAATCAAGAAAAATCCAAAATAAAATTAAAAAACATAGTATGGAAAATAGTCAGAAGAAAAGCAAAAATTGACTGGAAGAAAAATGCATTAAAAACATCAATTTGTTTTCTTCACAAACCTTGCCTTCCCTTCCTGCTCTGGCCTTCTTTCTTGCAACTATTGTCCCATAGATGTGCTTCATATCGACCGGTCCATCGGTGCCTGATCAATACAAATGCATCAAGAAATCAGAAAACTCAAGAGAAAAATTACAACCCAGTTTGCAAAATTATAACTTTTTACCCAAATCTAGTTTTGAAAGTTGAAAAAAAAAAAAATAATAATCATGAAAAAAATGAAATGACTAACCTTGTGACTCCTCTGTACTGAGAGGTTCTTTGGCCAAATGTATCCAAGGACTTCCTGTGGACAATCTGCTTTTGATCTACCATTTCAAGCCCTCTTTTCTTGGTATCCACCAATGTCACACAATCCGTAGTCACGGTGGGAGAAATCTGCTGTGAGCTGGTCACACAGCTAGACTGTGAGCCAGGGCTCATGGACAAGCTCAGGCACTGCAAATCCTCATAGGACAATCCCCCATTTTCTCCCATGCACCCAGCAGCCATGTTGTTCTGGTCCATGGCATTGTTTCTGGAAACCCAGCTCTTCATCTCTGCAATGCTCTGATCAAGCCCTATTCTCGCTGGGTGCATATTGTAATAATCTGCTGAAACATGGGTTTGTTTGTGACCCTCCTCCAAGATCGTCGCATGGGTTCTGAGGCCTGAGTAGTATGATGATGAGTACTCTTGTTGGTGTTGCTGGGTCTGCTGCTGGTGCTGCTGAAGACTATGGCTCATCGAGTTTTGGTGGTTGCTGGGTACATGATGTTGGGTTGTTGTGTGTGGGTTTTGGTGGTAGAACATGCTGTCTAAGCTGAGAGCCATGGCTTCTCTGTCACTGCTTTCATATTGATGGGTCCCCATGGCTGCACCTCCGAAGAAGTCCTCTAGTTTTGGAGTTGGACTAGTTGTTGTCACCATTGCAGCTTCAGATAAAAACAGTAAAAAAAATTAAAAAGTTCAATTCTTTTTTACCAAACAAACGCAAGAAATAATAATCCCAGGAGAAAATATTACCTTGAGGGTGGTGCTGGGACCTGTTGAGTGCTTCCATTATGCAGAGAGAGCCATCAGACTTGAGTGGCATCATGGAAAGAGGGGAGTACAGGACGGGACTGTTATCCTCCCCTCTTCCTCCTCCTCCTCCTTCAAGGCCATAGTAAATTCCATAGTTAAAGTGAGGTGGTGAGTGAAAAAAGCTAGCAGCAGCAGCAACCGAAGAGGAAGATGACTCAATCTTCATGTTTGGAGACAGTGAAAAATCCAACCAGTTATTATTAGTGTTACTGTTGCTACCATCATTACTCATGGACTTCATGGTTATTGAGATTTCTTCCTTCTATTTTTGTGATCAGAGCTTGTTGGGTAAGTTTCTGTTGTGGCAAGGCAACTCAATCATTGGGTAACATATAAACTAATCGTGCTCTCCATTTTCTTCTTCCTCCTTTTTTTTGCCTCCCTCTCTCTCTTCTTCTTCTTCTTCTTCTTCTTCTTCCTCCCTTTGCCTCTGTTTTTCAAAACTGGGTGTTTTGTTTGGTAACTGCAGAGCTGATTGGACCAAATCTAACACTCATCTAAAACAAATCCCAACTCCTGCAACTGAATCTATCTATGCTACCTCTCTCTATCTCTCTCTCTCTCTCTCTCTCTCTCTGTGGAAAGATGTGTGATTTGTAAAAAGGGAACAATACAAGGCCCATTATACTTAAGCAAAGAGAATGACATATGCTGGGTATCTTCCGTCATTCAACAGGCATCTGTGTCTGTGAGAAAGACCTTCTCTTTTACCCTTTTTTATTCTCCTTTCTTTGCTTTTCTTTAAGATCTCCTTAATAGTTAATACTCATCAAATTAAAGCTCATTCCACCCAAAAAATATGTACAAACACGAAAATAACTTCCCTGTAAGCTATTGTATGTTCGTCTCTTTTTCTCTCTCATTATATTTAGTAAATATGTTCGTCTAGTTGTCTCCCTCATTATATATTTAGTTAATATAATCATGAGATGAGTGCTATAAAAATGATACATACAGCATGTCGTTGGACAAGTAAAGTAGATAACCGTCTAGTCTAAGGTTATCTTAGTATTTACGTTTTAGGGTTTTCTTGTAGAATAACGATTCCTTGCCTATTAGTTTTAGGGTTAGTATTTTTTTTTTATAAATAGGATGTTTATAATTTTATTGGGATGACAAAGTCTGACATGATGTAGTCTCTTTAAATTACATAGCATTTTTGGCAAGTTTGTAGCGTTTTTCAATTAATTGAGTAAATATATCTCAATAAGTAGTCAGCTTGTTCGTTCATTTTGCATACTCTCATTTTTCAACATACGTGACATGAAATTTTGTCTTGTATAAAAGGAGATATTTTTTAATGTATTAGAAATATGATCCAGGATACCAAGTGTTATAATACAAGTGATGAATACTTGAAAAAAATTTAGTGTCTTAAAATATGTTTTTGACACACTAAAAAATTTCTTGTAAAAACGAGGCATTGTTTTCTCATGTAGGTAAATTTAGTGGAGAGCCCATTAATACCCAGTATAGTCATATGTCACACCCAAGTCACATATTACTTCTCTCTCTCTCTCTCTCTCTCTCTCTCTCTTAAGTTATTGACTAAATTTGAGTTGGTTTAGTGGGTGCAGAAAATAAATGAACTGGGTTGGGTTTTGCTTCGCTTCAGATTTCACGGGCACACGACAAACTGTCCCTCCAGTCACTTTCATAACAGAGGGAAAGCAAAGCAAAGCTAGCTAAGCTAGGCAGCTTCTGTATCTGTATCTGTAGTGTACTGTACTGAGCTGGACCTACTGCAGTTTACTATGGCAGTGTGTAGGTATCCAGTATATCCACTATCTCGACGACTATTCTGTTGTCTATTGGAGATTGAAGACAAGACAAGCCCCTAACGACGCCGTCTTCAGAAACTGCTCCGCGTGGAGGCTAGAGAACTATCGTAAGGGCACTACGAGAAAAAGGCTGCACTTCTGATGATCATGTGATCATCGGAAGAAATACTCTGCTTTCAGTTGCCTTGATCCAACAAATGGCGAACTTCCTTCTCATAGTCCTTTGCTAGGCGACAAAGGTTTTTTTTTCTCTCGCTAGCGGCTAAAGTTTCAACATGAAAATTGTTTGTCGTTGTATTCCCATCTAGTTATACATTTTCATGCATTTAACTTTCCATGAATGAGCTGAAGAAGAGTAGCGATTCCTTGTTGCTTCGGAGATTCACAAAAAAGCAACGTACCTAAATTTTTAGAGAAAAGACTCGAAATATATAATCGCCCGTTCACCAGTCCACATACATACATATTAAAACCAATTTCAAGACACAAACGGAGCTAATGATCATGGATCAACTTTTGTACGTCTTAAACCTTTAGTTATATTATGTTGGTTGTATCATTTAAACTACCTATTAATAGAACCTTGTTTGTTAATCAAAATACTATGAAAGTATCATTTTAACCCGTTACCAAAACTGAACCAAAATAAAAAAACATGAACAATTTGGTACTACATGAACATAAATTTTGTTGTATTTTACACCCAACCTCGCAACCATGTAAGCATAGCATGCCCTATTTAAAAAATGAAAAATATGCCCTCATAACGTTAGAAGAAGCTGCCCCATTATTGTCTCATTTTTCATAACAGATTATTTTTTCCCTTAGAATTTTAAAAACTAATCACACTTCATAAAATAAAATGAAATTGTTCACACACTGTGTGTAAACATCTGCTAGCAAGTAATATGTATATCGTTTCATGAAAGTTCTTCTTCACTAGGTATTCTTCAACTAGCTAAGCACCGGTTAGGATTGGATATATTTTAGACATTTTAATGGAGGTGATTGGACTTGGGTTTACCTTTTTCATGTGTGTTCGACTTGGATGGTCGGATTGAATTCTTAATTATCTTAATTCCAATACAAAGGAAGAGAGTAAATAACATTGGATTCTAATCACTTCAACCTTTTGTTCTTGTAATAAACTTACAAACGAACAAATTCGACATTTGAACAAAAAACCCAAATTGAGAAAACTCAAACCATTCTCTAATCTTTTTCAAGACAAATAATTTATTCTATAATCAAACTAATTAATAATTCTCAAAAAATTCTAACCTATCTTTTGAACTTTAATATGTTAGCTAACAACAGACGACTATACCGTTAATGAATATTGATCTCACAAATGATGCATTAAGACATGATAAATTGATTAGTACAAAATACCAACTCACTCCATTTATCTTTTTGTGTTACTAGGCAGAAACAAACCCAAAAGAACAAATAGTGCATCAAAAAGGAAGGAACAAAATGTTAATATTATATGGGGCAGGCAGCTTTTCAATTGTATGCTCATACTGTATAACTGTATAATTAAGGAACAAAATGTATAACGGGGCCATAGAAACACTGGAGACAAAAGAATAAAATCTTGAATTATTGATGAGCAAGACACAGTGCAAAACCTTTTATATTTGCTTTATTTTGTTCACTTGTTTTGGTCAACACCCCTAGATCAAAAGTGAGATGTGGGTCACTGTGAATAATTATTCAACTTTGAGTGGGATCTAATTAGAAGTCATCTTATCTTAATTAAGAAACGTACTGAACTAACTTACTAACTGTAATTGTGGAATTGTTTTATAAATTGCATGTTAATCCATATTAATGGATGCATGTACTTCTGAAAGAACGTATAGCTCTAGCCTTATAGGGTGAGCTTTGCTCAAAGTTGATATTCCTAGAATGAACCAAGGTCCCTTCGAGAACATTCTTTTTGTGGGAAATGCATTTTATATCCCACTAATCATTGTAGTCTTATAAAACTCAGACTACAATGCTAAACCAAGTTTGATTATTTTATAACTTTAAAGTCCAATTCGAAAGCGAAACAATGTCCGAAGGAGCTAGTGACGGAGTCAGATATCTTACCACAAGGGGTCGTAGTGTAAGAGTCCAAATAAAAATATCAACGTAAACTTTTCTTTATTAACATAATGAACTTTGATAACTGGTGTATGTCATACAAAGTAAAATATCGACTGTAAAGGTTATTGTTTGACTTATTCAAAGGCAGACTCGTAACTTGGATACTGTGGAAAGAGAAGCAGACAAGATTCTGAAGGTTTTTGTTTGACTTATTTCTTGAATAATTAACTTCAAGTTGTTTTTTTTCTTAAACGTGTTAAGTCATTAAATTGTCCTTAACTAGGATTTTGTTAAGTTTGATATCATAACCAATTTCATTTTTCTTGCAGACCTCCAAACTGAAATTGCACGATGCAATCAAACGGACGGAAGAAGAAACTCAGAAGTTCGCTAATGGATTCAGTCTCCAAGTACAAAGAATATTTGCAGTCTAAACGTCTCAGAAACAGCTGTTTACCGGTTTTATACTCTCATGCTGAAAGTACCGTGATTTCATCTCATGGGTAATTAACTGCCATCTTAATTTATCATTTGAGCTTTGTTGCTATTTTGATTAGTTCTACTAATCAGATGGTATTCTAAGTTTCTTAGAGTGACGTGTTTCCAAACGAGTATTGTATGAGAGCCGTATTTATAGTATGTACAAAGTTTATGCCATTTTCTGTAAACCATATATTTCATCGAATCGGATATCTTTGTTTGTTACGGTTCTCATGAGTTATACTAATCAGATGATATACCCCTTAGAAAATCATCAATAACATGAACTTTGGGCTTTTATTCTATTTTTAACAAGAAAACTAAAACAAAATAGTTATCAAACAACCTCACGCAAAACCACCAAGTCTCATATTCGATTGAGTTATATCCATCAGGGGGTTATTACAAAACGTATTTACAGCGAAGTCCATAATCTACAAAACGTGCTTTTAAGTTTCTCTGGTCCGTCACGTCCCTAATAGTGCAGATCCACACACACGGACCAAGAGGTGCTTCGTTTGATTAGCAAACCATTCGCATATTTGTGAAAATATCACTGAAGGTTGGTTGACCAAAGCATTCACGAACGTAAACTGTTGCAATGAGAAGCTGGGACAGAGGAAGCGTGGAGTGGCCTTTTAACAAATGGATGGTTCAATAGCTGAGCCGCAGTGGGTCGGCTATTAGGGCCAACTGAAATAATGCTTGTATCTGCCAATCATCACAAACAAGAATATGATTTTTGTCAAATTCCTAAATGACTCTACAGGCGACAACTTAGTGATCTGCCTCGTCTATAAAATGTCTTAGCCTTCTCGCATGAGCGGCTTTTTCACAAATGGATGATTCAATAGCTGAGCCGCAGTAGGTCGGCTATCAGGGTCAACTTGTAAACATTGCAAAATGAAGTCTTTTGCATCTATTGATAACGAATCGGAAACTTCAGGAGGTTCACCCTTGGCAATCTTACATTATGCTTGTTGCTGCCAAACAACACAAACAAAAAACAGGCGCCGAGCGCCTTCTTCTTCAACCTGCGATCCTCTTCTTCTTCTTTCACACCTTCTGTCGAACAGGTGGTGTGCACCTCCAAGAGGTCGCACCACCAGCTCCAAGGGGTCGCAGATGGAGCTCCAAGGCTATTTTCATGGCTTCCAAGGGGTCGTCCGACTCCATTGACCCCACTGTGGATCCGCCACTGGAAGGAGCTGTGGGATTGCTCCCTTGATCTAAATATTTGTGAAGTTTTATTATTAAAATAAATTTGCATATTTTCACACTTTCGTTTATTTGGTATACAAATTAAAGCATATCTAAAAATTAAATGAAAAATACATACTAATAAAGTAAGAGTGTGAAAATCGATAAATATACTTAACAAAAATATTATTTTACGCACATTACAGTAAATATCAACCTCTCTTCTGTTAGGGTTTTTATCACAAATGATCCCTGAAATTAACCCCATCAATCATGATGGTCCCTGAAATTGAAAATCGATCAATGTAGTCTCTGAATTTTAACCCCATGAATCAATGTCGTCATTCTGTTAATGTTCCGTCCAAATTAACTTTAAAAAGGGTTAGACAACCAATTTTTAATGGTAAAATGACCAAAATAACTCTGTTACTTATAATTTTACTTATTACCTCTCTTTTCCTTTCTCCATCTTCACTTTTCTCTCCATTTTTCATGGATTTGGTGCTAAAAGTGCAAACAAACTCAAAAACTAAATAAGATTCGATTTACTCACCATATTGTGGAGGCTTTCCATTTTTTTCGATATATTTCTGGCATCGCAATCAGCCTAAATCACCCTCGCAAACAACCAAACTCGAATTATTCCTGACAATCCTATAATTTAGTCAAATCTAACAAGTTTCATTGAATTTCATGTAAAAAATCCCCAAAATTTTTTCAAACCCTAACTCTTACAGTAGGAAAGAATTCCTAGAATAGGGAGGAAAGGGGAAGAGTGAGGAAAAGTAAAGGATTAGGTGGGACAAGTGAAAAAGTGGGACGGGAGGAATAGGATTAGTAGGGTATTATTGTCATTTACCATGAAAAATTGGTTGTCTACCTCTTTTTAAAGTTAATTTGGACGAAACACTAACGGAATGACGACATTGATTCGCGGGATTAAAATTCAGGGACTACATTTATCGATTTTCAATTTTAGGGACCATCATGATTGATGGGATCAATTTCAGGGACTGTTTGTGATAAAAACCCTTCAGTTATGTATATTTTCAATTTTTCAAAACTAAACTTAAACCAATCGTAAACCATAAAGAAAATTTCCCAATCAATCAAACAGAGGGGTTGCCCTTTTTTTCATCATTTGATATTCTTGCATGGAAATTTGCATGGCCAAGTTAATGGAGACAGATTTTCAAGAAGAAATGATTTCGTTTCAAAAGAGACTGAGCTGGGGAGTGAAATACGACCAAAGGACAGAAGAGAATGGAGCAAGAGAGAGACCCTCACCCTCCTTTTTGATTGTAGTAATGATGAGCAAATATATTATTCTACACCCAACATAGCACTAGAGGCCAATGAGATTCTACCACAAATGGTGCATGGCCAAGCAAAAGAGCTTTGTGCTGCCTCTCAAATTTATTAGTTTTACTTTTTTCTTTTTTTCCTTTTTTCCTTTTTTCTTAATTATCCATTTGGTGGGAGGCAGATGGGAAAGAAAGGGTTGGTGATGCCTCTTTTCTCTGCACTGTTAGCTTTTATTAGGTCCGATGGCGGAGACGGAGCTAGAATTTTTTTCTAGTGGGGGCAACCTGAAAAACACTAAGAATACCTTATTACAGTATGGTTTATAACCAAATGATAATGGGGATGATTTCAAATGACGATGTTCACAATTGCAATGTTACAAAAATTTCAGTACTAGTGTAAAGTGGCAAATTGATGAGAAAAATATTAACACATGAGAGGCGGAGGAGGAGTTTTTCAGTTTGAATGACATAACAAGACCACTTGATATAGAGTAGAAGTAGAATGAATGTATTCTTGATATTAGACACATATTTTCTTCAAGGATAACACGTGCATATCTATAATTGCAGTATGCAGCTTAACCAATTAATTACATGAATGGGGGCATCTGCCCCCAGTGGGCCTTCATTGGCTCCGTCCCTGTCCGATGGCTTAATCCTTTATTAGCAATTAGGGTTAGCTTATCTACTTAAGGTCATCTCTAATCGAAAGGATTAAATATAGTTTCGTCCAAAATTATAGACATGCAAAAAATCTAAATGAATAGTGTCATGCCATACTCATATACCATCTTTAACCGAAGAGGCTAAACAAAGCCCCCTCAATAATTTGTTATTTTCAGTTTATAATTAAATATATTAGTTAATTTAATTATATTACCGTTTGATGTTTTTAAAAATAACCGTTGAATTTGAATTTATTATTGTAATTGAGGAGTTGGGCCCAAAAAAAGGACTAAGAGGGAGGCTACATTTGGTCAGCTTGATGCCCCTTTGGCCAAATAATAGCCTAATGGGCTCCATAGAATTATAGTCCAGCCATAGGTTGAAGATGAGTTTTTGAACAAATTAAGCCATTTTTTTATTTTTAAACCTTGAACCCTCTCCATTGAAGATGGCCTAACTATCTTTGACAATTACACATGGAACATTAAGGCAAACACAGACATGTTGTTAAGCACTCTTAAACACGACCCGCCCCACAACATGCTATAGCTGAATGAATAAAAAGATGAAGAAAGAGCATTTTCATTCATGTTAATGCATTTGACTGAAATTTGGTATATGGTACCACACGAGCTTGTCTTTAAAAATTTGAGATATAACACTGAGAACCTTAGGTCTCGTTTGGCAACTTGTATATGGACTGAGTAATACTAATAATAGTACAATTGTTTGGTGCTTAACGAGTGAAATAGCCACCGGATTAAACAATCTGATCTCTCCAATTTATTTAATACATCCTACACCCACTTAGTTATCCTCTCCTATATGGAGTTAGGACCAATCAAATGTCAACAATACAATATATAACAATTGCACAAATATTTTGAATTATAATTTCACTATATATATTCTATATTCAATATATATACACCCAAACCCTCCAAGTTCATGGCCTTAGCCCAATTTTCTTCAAACCATAAGTGAGTGAACTCACTTAAAAAGAGACCTTTCTAAAAAGGTTTGGGCGATGTGGGACTGGGAGTCCCTCACAAGTTCCAACATATGCTGGTATAATTAGTCGAGCGTTCACTTTTCTCCAACCCTCGCTGCTCTTGCGAACCGTGAAGTCCTTCTCAACCAAGGTATTGCAGCTCTTTCTCCCTCCCTCCATCCCAACCGCCAGCAGAGGTTCCGGTGACAGAGGAGCCCAAGAAGGAAGAACAGCCAGCTAGGCAGACAAAACCCAGGACTTTCCATAAGAGAGAAAGCTCGCATAGCCAAAACCCAATACTAAAACCGTCGCTCATTCTCCGTACTTTTAGATACTATAATTCGCGACTTCAGATCTCGATTTCTCCATTTTCTCCATTTTTCGCTTATGGGTTTTCTACTTTCAAGTACTTTAATTTGCGATTTCATATCAATTTCTTCATTTCCTCCAATTTTTTGCTTATGGGTTTTCAATTATGGTGCACGAATCGAGATTTTTGATCATTTTCTTCAATTTTTGCATCTAGAGGAAGACTCCGATGCTATAGCTGAAGAACTAGGCAGGGAGACGGAAGCTGACCAAGATCAGGGCTTCGTACAAGCTCTCCGGGGCAAGCAAAATGGAGAAATCTGCACAAACAAAGTTCAAAACGACCTCTTTTGTTTTGTGGATTATTTATCAAATGTCTTTTCCCTTTTATTCGTTTTATTACCAATTTTTTTCTTAAAACTAATATGAAAATGTATTTCATAAAAATAATAACAATATAATTTATCCGATACAGCACCAAACACAATATTAAATAGTCGGTCTTTAATTCAATAATGCACCAAACACCGACTGATTTAGTCTATACTATCCGGTAACTATTTATCATATCCGATTAAAACAGTCAGTACAGTCCGAGCTGTCAAACGAGATCTTAGGTGTTTACTTTCGTCTATTTAGTGTTAGATGTTTTCAAAATAAAGGCTATTAAAAGGGTCGGCACTACTATGGTGACTAGTCGGATTGAAGCAGAATTTGGATTTCAAGGTGTTAATATCAAAATTTGGATAAACCCTGAATAGGGTCAATACATTATTTCTCCTCCGTGTGTTTCTTTCGGTTTCGATGCCACAAGATTACTTAAAAGAAAGAGAGAACAAGTGTGCTACAGTTGGAGGCTGTTAATAGATAGTGATTGACACACCCCAACCCAATAACCAACTAGTTAAAAGGTGATGATGTGTTGGCCATCACTCAATTGAAAATAATCTCACCGTAAGGTTACAAAATACCATCAACTTAATGACGAAAGCTATGAGTATAGAAATCAAGATGTGAATAAATTCGAACCGAGAAGCTCATTATTATTAATATTAAAAAAAATATCCTCAAGTTCCTATACAACCTACTTGGGAACAGATTAGGATTTAACCCATTATTATCACATTGTTCAGAACATATTAGTAGTGCATACAACAGTAAACCACAAATGTATATGTACATGTTGTGTCATGCATAACCAAAATAGTACAATCATGCATATTATTACAACTAGATTAAAGATAAAGCATAAGTAAAACTACCCTACTCGGTAGAGTGTTCGCACTACTGCCAAGTCCACTCGTCTTCCTCAACAGTTGCATTGTTATCTCTAAATCATTTTGAACATACTAACCTCCGTTTTAGAAAACATATATAGTGTACAATTACATACTAGTATCTACTACAATATATAGTTAAACGAAGCCACAATCAAAATCATAAATTCAGAAATCATACATGACCAAACAATAATAATACTAGCATCTACTAGCATAAGTATGGAATGCAAGTATAAATGGCCGTCTACCTATATATGCATTGCCAGCATCTACTAGAAATATATGAACACCTGCAAATATCTTACGACCGAAGATAGATATACGAGATATATGAAAGACCATGTGGTGAAAATAAATCACCAATATGGATGATTCAATTATATGGTCATCTAACCAATTCTACATAAGTCTCATCCAATACCACCTTCAAAACAGTTAAATACATCAGGAAATAGTTTAATCGAAAAACTTAGTTTTGAAGAGATCCAATCACAGGTATTCCTAGCGTAAATCCTGAATAGGCGCCCTGCCTTCTTCCGAGTTAGTCAAACTTGTACCTGTGATTATGTGAATGTACTATTTAGTTCTACTAATCACATTTGAACATTTCTCTAATTCAACATTCAAAAGCATTATATTGATTTTGCACAAACGGGGTACGCCACGTCACTCGGAATGTCGAAATACTAAGATTATGTTTCAGGTCCCCACCCGTCGTCGTATGCGCCGCCACAGTGCTATCACGCGTTGCCACGCACCGTCACGCTCTGGTTGCTCACCAGCGGACGCGTCGCCGTTGCCGGCGAGTACACGTCACACTCGCCTGGGCCACACGCCGGTCGTCGGTTTCAATTTAAGTGTTAACGGAATATACTTTTTCGGTGGAAGATTTCGTTACAATTAACGCAATTCGCCGTCTGGTCACTAAGCCGTCAATTTCTGTCGCCGGCCCCGTCCTCCGCCGCCGGAATCTTTGCTGGATTCTTCACATATTTCAAAATCCGTCCAAAGCTTGATTAAGCTCGATCCTTCACCAAAAAGCCAACCAAACTTCTCAGAAGCGCTCAGGAAACTTACCTAAACACAAATTTAACAATTTGGGACGAATTCCACCTCGATTCACCAAGGTTTCGCCGGAGACTCTTCGGAACACTGGGAACCTAAGCACAGAGCCACATAATTTAACCCTACATCATCACAGAACATAGAAATATCCAAATTAACAAGAATTTGGACAAAAATAGCTCGGAGCTCACGAGTTTTCGAGTTTGGCACCGTCCCTGTCTCCGATAATCCATGCAAACCCACAATTTGACTCTACATACCAAGCTAACCATGAATTTGATAGTTTTGGTCGGTGATTTGGTTTGAAATTGACGATAATGTTGAGTGGTTCTCTCGGTGGAGTTTGAGAGAGAGAGAGAGAGAAACCGCGAGTTAGAGATTTTTTTTTTGAACAAACTAAGTTACTTTTCCATTAAACAAAGAGACTAATACAAGGAAAATAAAGCCCAAAAGATATCTCACAACCGAAATACAAGCCCAACAGGAAAAAGTAAATACAACATAAAGCCCAAAAAACATAGCTAAAAAACAACAAAAACTCTAAAAATAAAGAGGAAACCAGCAACCACCACCAAATCTGACGTGCCTCCGAGAGTTAGAGAGTTAAAATAGAAAATGAGGAGGAAGAAAGCATAATTAATAAAATAGGAAAAATATGAGAAATTGGAATCTAACTCAAAGCTCCATAATTATTGAAGACACCCAGTCAGAGGTATTTTGGTCATTTCATATCTTTAAGGAATAAAATATATTATTTTAGGGTATGGATTGTAACAGTGATTGTTTAGTGTTATGTAGGATTTGCGCTTAATTCTGACCCTTTAACCTAAACGATTGTGCATCATGTGAGACGCTGGTTGGGTTAGGTTTTTTTGAGTCCAAATCTTCTGCACCCAAATCTCCCTGTGGCCCCTCTGTGCCTTTGCTTTTTGAACTAAACATAATTAATGTTAACTTGATAATAATTAAAATAATAAAAAATAAACCAAATCCTCAACCAAAAAACAAAGACACAGAGGGGCCACAGGGGGATTTGGGTGCAGAAGATCTGGACTCGGTTTTTTTATGCCTGAAGTGAATGAGGAATTGGAATCTAGTGTGAAAATATGTTTGCCTGAGTTTGTAAATGAAAGTATGACAATGCATGCAGAAAACTGAATATAATCATTTCATGATTGAGTTAAGAATATAAACGTACATAAAAAACTGGTAGACTGATGAGCCATTTTACAAAACTGGAAAGTAAAAAGACTTTGAAATGTAAAGAAAGCAGTAAAACTCTAGCAAGACTAAGTCATGTAAGATGAGAATACTGCTAGAGGATTTCGTCGATATCACTAATATCGGACTGGACTAAAAATAAAACATACCCTCAAGGAGGTGATAAGGGTTGGTTGGGATGTTTGTTAACCGAATCATGCTACGTGGTAGCAGAAGTGTAAAGGTTATAAATCTCAGGGGATCGTAGGCAAAAGATCTTTGAAGAAAGCTTTGAGTTGTAGCTGAAGAACTGAGAGTTTTGCTAAAGAGTATTTGAGGGTTGTGCTTAAAAGCAGTTAAGTTGATAAAAGAATCACTTGACGTTTTTCATTGTACAGATTGAATTTGACCAAGAGTTTGAGTTTGGAAGCCTGTCTGACTATTTATAATCCGGAGGAACATCCTTGATCTTATCGCTATGCTAGAGTAGGGGTAGATAAGTCTTTTGATGCTGGAAATAACCGCATTCCATGGTAGGTGCCTTGCCTATGCGTTTCTGCCGTTTACATTTTGTGTTGTCATCAGCCATGTCTAGTAATGCATCTTTGGTCATTTACGCGGTAGACGTGCTTTCAGGATGAGTGAACCCAAGTTCTTGAGAGACCATGAAGTGCTGAGAGAAGAGGTCATGACGAGCCCTAAATAACTAGTCCGAGTTAAACTTTGAAGTTAGTGGGCTAGTGTCGCACGTCTTTACTTAAATAAAAATTAATTTTCCTCATAACAAACCTAATTTTCATTGTTGGCCCAAACACAATAACTATTGTAACACCCAATTGGACCATAAAAAAACTCACAAGTGGTTCCCTCCGACCAAATCGACTCGAAGTTGTGAAACAACTCATCGCACTACTTTGGAATTCCAAATTCATCATACTACTTTGAAATTTCAAACATGATAAGCTGTAAAAAGTATTAAAAACATTTTAGGGTCATGCTTTTGTTTCAAATGAAAATACATGCTCCACATGAAGTGGTGCCTCTTATTGAAAGGGTGCAAATATGGTTTTGAAGGGTTTTCAAACCCTTTCAAAAATGGACACTTGAGTCTATAAATAAACGACGAATTTTTGAGTTTATTATCTACAAAATCACATACAAGTGCTACATGAAAAATATTTCCATTCTTCCCACCTTTTCTTAGAAAAGCACCGTATAAATACTCTACAGTTTTTGTTCTTGCTTTCCGCTTGAGTTTTCTTGTTATATTTAGTGTATATGAGGTTTGTCCTAGGAGTATGTAAAACTTTGAAAACAAAAGGTGTTATTCCAAACTTTAACTTATTCACAAGGCTAATTTGCACCTCCCTTTTGAACACAAATTGTGGGTTAATTTAAAGTCTGAAAGACAATGCCATAATAACATTGAAACAATCATACTTTCTTCTACATAACCATAACTCATTAGTCTTAATTATCCAACATTGTGGTGTAATGTTGACAGTGTTCTAAAAATCAGCCTAGGCGGCCGCCTAGGCGCTGGGCGGAGGTGTGCCGATGCGATTAGGTCCGAATCGTTAAGAAAAATCGGGGAGCTGTTAGGCGCCCGCCTAGGCGCTCTTAGGCGGCCTGGGCGGTCTAGGCGGCTGTCTAGGCGGAGGGTTTCCTGGGAAGAAATTCCAAACATATACCCAAAATCGCAAACTCGAATTTAAACTTGAAATTCACATGTAGTGCATGGGTTAAGCTACCTGAGTTTCGAACGAGACTAATTCGAGCTCATGGGACCCTCCACGCCAGAAGCTCAATTTTCAAAGGTTGTAGCTCGATTCCATTAGAGCAACTCTCACCGAGAACCCCTGCTTGGATTCTCCTACTTTCCATCACATAATTTAACATGCAAAGGTACCATAGGGATCCCCAGGTTGCGCAGGTCTTGTATTTGGTGGTTTGGGGTCTCGATTTAATTGGAATTTGTGGTGATGGTTCCTAGAGCTCTCTTTGGCTATGGTGGTTTAGAAAGAAGGCATAAAGTTCAAAAGGAGAGAGAGAGAGAGAGAGAGAGAGAGAGAGAGGAGAGAACCGGTTTTCAAAAACAAAAATGATGGTGATTTGGTGGTTGAGTGTGTAGGTTTCGAGAGAGAGGGAGAGAGTGACGTGAGGGAGTGGAAAGTGCATGGCGTGGGGTGTGTGTGTTAGAGAGAGAGAGAAAAGATGTGAGAGAGGTGAGAGAGAGATGAGACCGATTGATATGAAATAAGGAAGGATGCATGCTCTGACCGGTTTTGGTGCTCCAAAGTTCAAAGTGTCACCAACCCAGATAAAATTATAAATAAAAGACCCATGCCCTGACCGGTTTTGGCTCCAAAGTTCAAAGTAGAACACCAATAAAATCATAAATAAAAGAGAGAGGATTTAGGGGATGATTCCAATGGGCGTGGTTTCGCTAAGGGATAACTGGCATGGCTTCCTAGTAGTTTTATTATTAACCACCTAGCCCACTACGTCAGATTTTTACTTTTATTGTTTAAAAATTAGATATAATCATTCAAAATATCTTAAGTTATATGACATATATGTTTAATGTCTTTTTTAAATTTTAGACTTGTTGGATACTCTTTTTGTATTTTATCATTCTTTTATTATCTTATTCATGGATTTCATACAAGTATAATTTTTTATGTGTCAATATGCATTTATTTACAAGATATACAAGAAATTAACCTAAATCCGCCTAGGCCGCCTAGGCGCTAGGCTCTAGCTCGCCGCCGACTAGTGCCTAGCGTTTTTTAGAACCTTGAATGTTGATAATGTTGCAGTCATATTTAGAATATGAATGTGATTGTGTAAATCCTAGAGAATATGAGAATGTATCTTATATTCCTATTAGGAGTAGATTACCTATTAAATGTTGTAATCCTAAAGGGAAAGGTATTTACCTAACCTACTACTATAAATAAAGGCACAATGGGGTGAATCAAACAAACCTCACAATTAAATCAATCTCTCTTCTCTCTAAACTCTAGATCGTTCAATCAAATAGGCATACAACACGTTATCAGCACGCTCTTGCCAGAAGCTGAGGAATTGACGCATCATAGGAGGAGGCTATCATCCACCAAATTCAAAGGCTTATTCGTTTTCTGCTAATCATGTACGCTTAAAATAAAAGAAGATATTTGAAACGTCCACGAAGCATGCAAACATTCCCCATGATGCATGAACCCCTCTATGTTTATATTTTCCTTTCGATATATATATTGTATATGTTCATATATTTGTTTCATGCATCGCACAATTAAATTGTTATGTGGAATTTGTGAGTCAAAATACAAAAATAAATTAGAAGCAAATTAGGATTTTCCTAAACCCTAAGGAATTTGAAAAAAAAAAGGAAAAATGAATGAGATATGGTGTGGCACAGCACCGCACCAACACTATGGAAGCCACCACCAGGCCTCGGCTTGGTACTTACCTCGGCAAGGCTTGAAGCCCTATGCCCACGCCACCAGCCCAGATTGGCTGGGCTTCCTTCACAGCTGCAACCTTTTTGGTTGCTGGGACCTGAGGCGTCCCGGCCTGCACGCCAGCCCACAAGGCTGGGCCTTGCTCTGCCAATTTTTTTTGGCTAAGCTCCACGTGACCAACCCGCAAGCCTTTGGGCTTGCTCCCGTGCCCCCTTGGCCCAAAACCGAAACCCAGCTGCGGCTGGGGCTTCGTTCCCTCCCCCGTGGCCTGCAGCCATAACCCGAGGCCCTTTTGCCGTGCCTTTTACTCAAGGCACCCCGTGCCCCCCTTATCTCACGACAACAAGCCCATATTATTTTGGGGCTATATTTTCGATCCAATAATATTATTTTAATATTATTTAGCTTTTACAATCGACCCAGTATGGCCCGATTTATTGAATTAATTAAAAGTGACTTGCAGTCAATTAATCTGATAATGAATCCAAAATTATTGACTTGAAGATAACTTTTGGACATTAACGATTCAATAATTTATCTTTCTACTTTGAACCGTCACATACTTTCGTAGTAACGAAGCTCTGTCACTTGAGTTCCCGAAGAACCTCAAATCCACTATATTCAAGTTGGTATATTGCATTCTGTGTTTCTTGCAGGAACCTCTCATTATGAACTAATTGTTCACAAAAACCTAAATTGAACCTGTAGTTTCAAATTTAGTGCCTTTGAAACCTGAAGTTTTCATTCAAAACATACCACATGAAACCTGTAGTTTTAATGCATAAATTAAACCAATACATGTCTAAAGAATCTGTATGTTCTACTATATATGTCTATGGCTTACCATATGACTACTCACATTTTTGCCTCCGTTTTAGGGATATGTCAAACTTGAACAAGCTTGATTTTAAAGCTCTAGAAGTCTCTGGAAGAAACTATCTGAAGTGGGTTCAAGACGTGAAGCTCCATCTAACTGCAAAGGGTATTAGAGCCACCATCGAGACTCCTATCGCCGACAAACCCGTTGACGAAGCTAAGAAAGCTACTACAATGATCTTCATTCGAAGACACATCCATGATGCACTGCAGACCGAGTATCTCGCTGAGGAGGACCCACGCACCCTTTGGCTTGCTCTGGATGACCGTTTCGATCACCAGAAAGACATATACTTGCCTGAAGCAAGACATGACTGGCAGCATCTTCGCTTCCAAGACTTTAAGTTCATGAATGAATACAACTCTGAAGTTTGTAGAATCCGTTCTTTGTTGAAATTCTGCAAAGTGGAACTAACCGAATTAAATCTCTTGGAGAAGACCTATTCGACCTTCCATGCCACCAATATTGTCCTGTAGCAACAATATAGGGCACATAAATTCACCAAGTTTTCGGATTTAATCTATGTTTTACTTCTAGCTGAAAAGCAGAACCAGCTATTGATGAAGAATCATCAAGCTTGACCTACTGGCTCGAACGCCGCGCTTAAAGAGCATGCGATTAATTCCCGTAGCCATAAACGACGACAGAATCATTGTGGCCGTGGCAATGGGGGACAAGCCCAACCACGGGCCCAAGGTCAACATAGTGCCGCACCTAAGGGAAGAATTACAACCCAGCAGCGTCCACCACTAGCCCCTAAGGTCCCAAAGTTCAAGAACAAGGGCAAAGCTCCCATTCAAGCTGCTTTTACTGAATTAGACATATGCTATTGTTGTGGATCAAAGGATCATTGGTCACGCATATACCGAGCTTCCCCTGAGGCTATTGCCAAGTATCATTCCCGTCGTGAGTCTAACTTTGCATATGTGGATCATTCGGAAGATGCAATTACATCAATGGAGATATCGGATTTTCAGGAGGCGTCAGCACCTATGGATGAATAAATTAGACATGTTTTTACGGTGTTTACCCCTAGTGGCCTGCCCCTACCCCCCTATTTTCTAGGTTTATGGTTTAATTTTGAACAATTTTTCTAAGTATTTGGAATAATTTGTTTGGTTTTGGTTTGTTTTGAATTATGGATTGTTATTTGAATGGATATTATTTTCTCGAATTGCTTAATTGAATGAATGGACCTATATTTATGCATGTGACCAATTCAATCAATTTATTTCTAAGTATGTCTAGTGGGGAAGTTAGTTGTCTGGCAGATAGTGCAACCACGCACACCATCTTGCGTGAACGACACTACTTTACTAACTTGATACCCAAGAAAGCTCATTTGACAACTCTCTCAGGCCCATCCAACCTGATTGAAGGATACGACAAGGCACATATCATGTTGTCTAATGGTACAATACTGACCATTAAAGAGGCAGTCTATTCTCCACATTCTGGAAGAAAGTTGCTGAGTTGTAGAGATATTTGAGATAATAAATATCATCTTGAAACCACTTAAGATCATGGTCCTGAATTTCTTTGTATCACTTCGTATGAATATGGCCAGAAGCATATTCATGAGAAGTTGGAACGTCTGCTGAGTGGGTTGTACATCACAACCATTTGCGGCATAGAAGCCCACATTATGGCCCGCCCTATGCCTTAGTTCCAGGACACTTTGTTGCTTTAGCATGATCGTTTGGGACATCCTGGACGTGACATGATGCGGCGCATCCTCAAATATTCTCACGGGCACAAGTTACATCCCTATGTTGGACTCTCGCCATGCAAAGCGTGTTTTATAAGGAAGTTGAAGACTCAACCCTACCATACAAAGATTATTCACGACCCCTCTAAATTTCTTCAGAGGATTCAAGGGGACATTTGTGGACCTATCCAACCAAACTGCGGACCATTTAAATATTTTATGGTGTTGGTTGATGCATCGACAAGATGGTCACATGTTTGCTTGTTGTCCACACGCAACACCGCGTTTGCTAAACTCCTAGCTCAAATCATTAAGCTAAGGGCTCACCACCCTGATTATCCGATTAAGTCAATTCGACTGGATAACGCAGGATAGTTTACGTCACAGACTTTTGACGATTATTGCATGTTAGTAGGGATTGATGTGGAACATCATGTGCCCCATGTTCACACCCAAAACGGCCTGGCAGAAGCTTTCATAAAGCGCCTTCAAATGATAGCTCGGACTTTGGTTATGAGAACCAAACTACCGGTATTTGCTTGGGGCTATGCAATATTGCACGCAGCTATGTTGGTCCGCCTGAGGCCCACCGCTACCCAACCACATTCACCGTTACAGTTGGTCACTGGATACGAGCCTGACGTCTCGCATTTACGGGTGTTTGGGTGCGCCATTTATGTGCCAATAGAGCCGCCACTACGTACCAAAATGGGTCCTCAGAGAAAAATAGGAATCTATGTCAGTTATGATTCGCCATCAATTGTTCGCTACTTAGAACCCTTGATAGGAGATCTCTTTACCGCACGTTTTGCAGATTGTCACTTTGATGAGACAATCTTCCCGTCATTAGGAGGAGATAAGTATGCTAACATTCCCGTAGAAAGCAGCGAATTGTCGTGGTATGCTCCCACTATGTCTCATTTAGATCCCCGCACTGCCTAGTCTAAAACTGAGGTGCGTCGAATTATAAATCTTCAGAGCATTGCTCAAAGCATGCCGGATGCTTTTAATGATCTAGCAAAGGTGACAAGATCACACATACCCGCTGCAAACACACCTGCAAGGATAGATGTACCCCGCGTACATTAACAAACCGTCTAGGAAGGCCGGACCGTTCCCGAAGGTGGGGAGGCCGCACCCTTCACACGGCAAGGTACATTGGCGGCTAGCCAATCATCTGCTCCGACCCTAAAGTGTGGCAGACCCCTTGGTTCAAAGGTTTCACAAACCCGGAAGAGGAAAACAACATCAGCTAGTGACCATAGTTTGAATCCGACCATCGCTCACTCATCTGTTCCAACGCATGAGGTTCTTCTAGATTACGGTGATGCTTCAGATGAAACATGTGGCCTCCCGAGAATAGGAATGAGATGATCATCGACGATGCATTCGCATACTCAGTAGCTACTGACATCATGCTTAGCAATGACCTTGAACCGCGTTCCGTTGATGAATGCCGACGTAGAACCGATTGGTCAAACTGGAAACAAGCAATCCAGGTCGAACTTGATTCGCTCGCGAAACATAAAGTATTTGGACCTATCGTTCCTACATCACCACGCGTGAAGCCCGTTGGCTACAAGTGGATTTTCGTGAGGAAGCGTAATGAGAAGAATGAAATAGTGCGATACAAAGCACGCCTCGTAGCGCAAGGCTTCTCTCAACGCCCTGGAATTGATTACGAGGAGATGTATTCCCCCGTAATGGACATTATAACGTTCCACTACCTAATCAGTTTGGTAGTTTCCGAAAAACTGAATATGCAGCTTATGAACGTGGTAACCGCGTATCTCTATGGGGATCTAGATACAGAAATATACATGAAATTTCCAGAAAGACTTCCATTGACTGGTTCAAATAGTTCTAGACCACGGAACACTCTCTCAATTAGGTTGAGAAGGTCACTCTACGGATTGAAACAATCCGGGCGGATGTGGTATAACCGTCTGAGTGAATATTTGACGAGTCAGGGTTATGTGAACAACGAACTATGCCCATGCGTGTTCATAAAGAAGTCACATTTCGGATTTGCAATCGTTGCAGTTTATGTCGATGACATGAACCTCATCGGGACTCCCGCAGAGCTTGAAGAAATTGCTGCACACTTGAAATCGGAATTTGAGATGAAGGATCTTAGGAAAACTCGATACTGCCTCGGCCTGGAGATCGAGCATTGTTCGGATGGAATCCTAATAGATCAATCGAACTACACCCAAAAGGTGCTGCGACGTTTTAATGAGGATAAAGCGAAGCCTTCAAGCACACCCATGGTCGTTCGGACTCTAGATGCTAAACGAGATCCCTTCCGTCCAAAGGAGGATGAGGAAGAGATTTTGGAACCCGAAGTTCCTTACCTAAGTGCAATTGGGGCTTTATTGTACTTGGCTCAGTGCACTAGACCTGACATCTCATTCGCTGTGAATCTATTGGCTAGATACAGCAATGCGCCCACACGTAGGCACTAGAATGGTGTTAAAGACATTTTCAACTACCTCAAGGGTATTACTAATTTGGGCTTGTTTTATACCTGCGAATCTTCGAGTGTTGCCGCCCCCTATGGTCCTCGGATTGATTCTCGCCTTGTTGGTTACGCAGATGCTGGATATCTTTCTGACCCACATAAAGCACGTTCTCAAACGGGTTATGTCTTTACTGTTGGAGACACCACTATATCTTGGAGGTTTACCAAGCAAACGCTAGTTGCGACTTCATCTAACCATGTTGAGATTCTCGCCCTGAATGAAGCATCGCGTGAGTGCTTTTGGTTGAGAGAAGTTATGGAACATATTTGAAGCACTAATGGTCTTACATCAGTCGTTGACCTTCCTACGACGATCTTTGAAGACAATGCAGCATGTATCGAGCAGTTAAAAAAAGGATATATCAAGGGAGACAACACCAAACACATAGCGCCGAAGTTCTTTTACTCACACCAATAACAACATCATCAGAACATTGAAGTCAAGCAAATCCGTTCCCAGGACAACCTGGCCGATCTCTTCACCAAGTCGTTGCCCAAGTCTATTTTTTAGAAGCTCATCCAAGGAATCGGTATGCGTAAATTATCTGAGCTGAATCGCTTGTAGTTCTCTTATTTAGAAGTTATGTCTAACTCAGAGGGAGTATCTAGAAGTATACTCACATGATCTTAATGTACTCTTTTTCCTACGATTGGCAGCGTTTTTCCCACTGGATTTTTGCTACCTAACGAGGTTTTAATGAGGCACCCATCCTGGGATGATCATACTCCGTTGAGTTCACTACATTTGTCCAGTTTGATGTTTGTTTAGACATTATGCATACTTTCTTACTTTTCTCCTTGGTCTATGGGTTTTCCCCATGCCTTGGGTTTTACCATAGCGAGGTTTTTGTGAGTTTTTACAAATGCATACTTCGAATTAAATTTGAGACTCGAGATCACCCATTGTGCCGATGACTTCATCAACTATTCTACCTTATTTGCTGAAGATCTGATGCGATGGTTTGTTGAGTATTTACACACTCAAGGGGGAGTGTTGTAGTCATATTTAGAATAGGAATGTGATTGTGTAAATCCTAGAAAATATGGGAATGTATCTTATATTCCTATTAGGAGTAGATTACCTATTAAATGTTGTAATCCTAAAGGGAAAGGTATTTACCTATCCTACTACTATAAATAAAGACACAATGGGGTGAATCAAACAAACCTCACAATTAAATCAATCTCTCTTCTCTCTATTGTGGCCGGCCCTCCCTCTCTCTTTAAACTCTAGATCATTCAATCAAATAGGCCTACAACATATAATAATATTTACGTCTTTTTTTGTTTTTATATTGTTTTAATAGGAAACTTCAATCTAATCCTTGGCAAAGATGACTTTTAGACTAAAATCATGAGTAAGATCAAAATATAATTTTAGTCCCTTCATACATTAATAACCTCATTTATTAATTACATTTGCATTTTTTAATTATTTCTCTTTTTTCTTCCTAATTTTAATGTATTAATTTTATTTCATTATTTTATAATTTTCATTTCATTTATCGTAATATATTTTGTTGTAAACATTTAGATAAACTAATTTTTGTTATACAATATATTTCGATGTACATTGTCTTCTTCATTTAGGTACATTAAGATCATTATAATACATTTATGGCACACCCCGACCCGGAACGTCCACTAGGACTCTGAATCGAGCTGTGCTGGCCGGCACTTGGAAGGTGACAAAGCCATAAAGTATAGTGATGTGGAAAATGTGAATAAATTTAAACCTAAAAGTGCCTAAAGACAGGAATGCGCTGTCAGAAACCTAACTATTTCCAAAAGTAAGTGAAATTGAGAAGTTCTAAGGTTAAATAAAGATTTTGTTTAACCTTTTGGACATATTTCTTCACAAAAGAGTACCAATCGGTTTTTAAATGAAAATAACAACTGTTGACTCTAGGTCATATATATGATGGTTCACTTTGAGCAGTTCTACCGCTAGGAAACATAAGCGTTACCGTACCAAGTTGCATCTACACAGCCAGAAAATCAGAAGAAAACGTCATCGTGGATTTCAAAATTCTCAATGCTATCGAAAAATGTAAGAATCATGTTTGAAGAAAAGACAACACTTAAGCTGTCAGAAATTTTATGGCCCGGGCCCACCACATCCTGAGCCGGGATGTGTGATAAGATTAAAAGCACACCACAAAGTAGCACACAAATATACTATTGATTTTCCTTATTAACACTAAGATTTGTCAATTGTAGCATATGAAAATAAGGGTCTTTCCCGCAGAAGATTGTTTTATCTAACTACTTAAAATGTCACAAAAACTGGGCTGCTGTCCCTACTGACCAGCCACCGAAAAATAATTATTAGACCAACTTATACTTATCTAAAGTCTACGAAATTTTATATGTAGATACTAGACACATAGAGATACACTCACACAAATTTTTGGGATTTTTGGAGTTGATTTGATATTTAAATTAAATCGAACAAAAAAGGACATAAACAAATTTTAAATAGTAAAAATAGGTTGTAGTTCACAAGTTAAGAAAACGAGTTAGGGGAAGTGCTATCCACCACCAAATAATCATGCAAACATGTTATGTTTCATTCAAATTCCTTTTATTTCCGGATGAAGATGCTCAAGTTGGCTCAATGTTAGAACTCAACCTATTACTCTTTCTTATGTAGTATGTTAAGAGAATGGCGTTTTCAACTTAACTTAGTCCCTAGCATGCAATCTAGAATGGTGTGTTCATAGATTTAACAAGTAGAAATCATTAAGAACGAAAAGAGTTTGAGTCATCACAAGGCATCGTAAGTACTGGCGTTGTCTTACTTATCCTAGAAATTGGTTCACATGTTAATCGCAATTAACAAGTACTACTCTAGAACATATGTAGGTCCTCATTCGACAAGGGCAGGCACACACATATTCATAGCATTAGAATCTTAGATATGCTTACTAAGTATGCATCCATAGAAAACACATAAAGAATTCATCAATGAGATAAGTAGTGAACCAATTTTCATCCATTCATAAAATAAATTGAAACAAAATGTCATAACACACTTGCAATCATATTCGGGGCTTCAAAACAGCCCCTAACTACTAAAAATTTAGTTACACATAATTCTTAAATAAAACCAAAAGAAAGACATGAGGCCTTCGCCTATTTCCTTCCTTCCCGAATGCTGCTTTTAAACCAATTCTTGCTGCATCATTTTCTTCTCCTTAACTCACCCACTAATATCCATTTAGTGATGACAATAAGTGAGAGGAAATGGTAAAACAATTGTAACTCTTTGGGTAGCCTTTATGCCAATTACTCCCTCTTAATCCTCATCTTTAATTCCATTCCCTTTGATATTTGAATAGGTGTCAGCTGGCTTGTTCTTTACTGCATCAGTTTTGGCTGCTAGATTTATTGGGTTTATTGCTTTCATTGCAGTTACAAACTGCTCAGCCTCTTGGTAACCTATCCGTGTTAAAACAGCCATAACTTCTTCTAGAAAAATGATATTAACAATCCGTGAAATGCTCCAGAAAATAGACATCCGTAGCTTTCCAACCATATAAGACTCATTCTCTAATTCATTCTGAACTGTCCGCAACTTGCTTCCAAATTCAGCTGACCTGCACAGGCAGTTTTGACAAATTTGTTACTTAAAATCCCACTTGTGCTATTTTTATTTTATTTGCTTGAAAAATCCTACAAAACACAAAAACAAAGTAAATAGCTCAAAAATATAAGGAACTAACTAAGGAAAGACAAGTGAATTCGATGTAAAATATATATAAATATGAGCTTATCAATGTGACATTTCGATGTACACTTTTAGGTACACACATTTTGGTACATACATTTCGATACAAACATTTAGGTACATTAATTCAAGATAATATATTTCGATGTATACATTTCGGTATACACATTTAGGTACATTAATTTAATATAATACATATCGGTGCATATATTTCAGTACATACATTTCGGTACTAACATTTAAATACATTAGTTCAATATAATACATTTCGGTACATTAATTGAGTCTTTCAAGTTTGAAGAATGTTAAATAAAATTAATTAATTAAAAAAAACCTTTTTTTTGGTCAAAAAATAAATTAAAATTTGTATATTAATAAATTTAAATATTTAATGGGAGACATTAAATAAAATGCTCATTAATTATTTTGAATTAAGGACACATTAAGAGACTATAATCTATATGTAATCCAGCAAAAAGTTATTTTAAATTTCAATTTTCTTGAAAGATTAAAGCTAAAAAAAACCAAAAAAAAAAAAAAACAAAATGGAGACTTTTTAAAATATTTTTCTTATGAGAATTAAACTATATAAAAATTTATATAGACAATCACAAAACCAAACGAATAAACTAATATGCAGACACAATAAACAATATACATAATAAAGGTACATGAATATATATATATATATATATATATATATATATATATATATAGGTGCATATATATAGGTGCACATATATACATAGGTTCATATGTATAGGTGCATAAATGTATATATATAGGTGCATATATATATAGATACACATATATACATAAGTTCATATGTATAGGTACACAAATGTATATATAGGTGCATATATATCATATTTATGTACATATGCATAGGTACACAAATTATGTATTTATACACATGCATATAAACATATATGTATTAATTGTTACCACTTAAGCAATTTTTTACCCGTATTGAATACACATTAAGTAAAAATCTTTTATTTATAATACTAAAAATAAAACAAAACAAAAGTTAATAATTATTAGCTAGATTTTAGGTGATATATAAAGTCAAATTACCAAAATCATTATTTAATCTTAGACCCAACTTTAATGAAAAATAGATCTTACTAGCAATAGTGCCCGCGCGTTGCTGCAGGTGTTAAAACTACTGGACGTAAAAATGCATAAAAAACATGAGAATATGGTGTAAAATGATATGTAATGCAGTTTTGTACTGAGAAGGTAGGCACACATGTTAATCAAAGTGAAAAACATATGAACTCATGTTGAACTTTGATTAATTGAACATTAATAGCTGTCTAATTGAAGATTAAGAGTTGATAAGAGAGTATATAAATCTGAAATCTGAAATGTCCCAAATTTGAACAAAACAAAGCCCCCAGATATCAAAGCCGAAGAACTGACCAGGAAATGGTTACCTGAATTCAATAAAAATTGAAATATAATTACTCTTAAGTATGCTTTTTTTAAAGAATCAGTACAACTTGAAAATATCCCAAACAAACTCTTATGCCTCATGTATCCAATAAAGCTTCAATTTCTAAAGGAAAAACTTAAAATTATATACGTAGAGTTGTGTTCCATCTGCTAGATAAAATGAGAAAGACAAAGTTTAGCTTTCCAAAATTCTAACAAATCCTCTCATTTCTTCCCAAAAATTGTAAATCCATTTTAATCCAACAATTATTAATGCATTTCAAACCTGGAAAAAATCAGGAGGACATAAAACTTACCCAAAATATAAGAGCAGCGTCACAGGTGCTAGCGAATCTCAGATTTATTAACTGAGCACGCAAAATGCAAAATACTTTTTTAGCCGGGAAAGGCCCAACAGAAAAGACAAACAGTCTGAATTCTTTGCCCCCCCCCCCCGATGGCAACTTTGGAAAGCTTGGAAAGCAATTTTATATTTATAGTGTTCTCAGTGCATGAGGAATAAAAAGTGGAAAGTGCTTATCGTGAAAGGAAAATAATGGAGTTCTTTCCTTTATCACACTTCCCCTTCCAATTCTACTTTCCCAACTCCCATGTTCAAATGGACCACTTTTTCTAACATAATTTTTTTCTCTATCGGCTTCCCCCAATAAATACGGAACCAAACCTATCAATCAATCAACTTAGATTAGCCATTGTTGTCAACACTCTTAGCACATCTTTGATTTGAAAGAAAATTAAGGAATGCTATATATAATTGTGTTCCACTCCCTTGTCCCCATTTTTCATTTTTTAATAAATATGGCACCAAATCCATCAACCGTTTATCCAATTCAGTGCGAAAAAACCCTATGAAAAGTTAAAAAGCATAATTCAAGCATCATAAAAATAACTAAAAACATATAGATTGGTGATTCCACAGCAAAAGACAATTCATTCCACCAAGAATTTGAACACAATTTTTTTTTTTAATTTTTCGTAGTTTTTTCATGTCCTGAAAAAAACTTATATTCTTCAAACTTCGTTTTACTATCATTTTACTATAATCTATACTAATGTTAGCTTGAATGAATGACACACAGTTGTTACCTTCTTGAATTAACAAAGATAAGTACCATTTTACATTAGTTGAAGGTAATCTAAATTTGTTAACAAAAAAGACAAACATAAAAGTATAAAAATAAAAAAAATAAAAAAAAAGAAAGAAAAAAGACAGCCATTAGTTGAGGAGAAACCAATGTCATCTTGAATCAACGATAAACAGTCGCTATCTCCTCGAATTAATGAAGATAACCATCATTTTTCATTAGTTGAAGGTAATATAAAAAGAGATTATACATGTGCAGTTCTAATATGCACAAATCCTATGCAATCAACCAAATCGCTTGTGTCTTCTCAGGCAGGCAAATACAATGGGACGATCTGGAGGTTTCCATGGCTATCAAAAGACCACGACTACTCCAAACAAAACCTCTGCTTCTGGTAAAACTATTCTTCCTTAATTTTCTTAATAATTAACTTATCTATGTATAATTTCAAATTTCTTACAACATATATATATACACACACACACACACTTTTCTTCATATATACAGTGCCAGCTGAATCAAAAGCCCCAACATATCAAACTGAACCAAGTTAATGAAAAGCCCCAAATTTTAATGCAAATTCAGAATCGGAGTTCTTAGGCAAGTAAATAACACCAAAATCTTTCGAAAAACAATCCAGACGTACTCAATTTCACATAAAAGTAAATGAACAAAGCATTGAGAGCGTAAATTCGAAACCCTAGAAATCAAAATTGAAACAGGTTCGACTCACCTTGCTTGAAATTTTGCGAAACTCGATCAATTCACGAAAAATAGTGTTCTCGATCCTTTGTGTTTCGGCTTCAATTGGAGACTTCCAGTCTGCAAACCCACATAGAAATCCAAAGGAACGTGTAAAATTTTCACCTTTGAGAGAAGAAACAGAAGTGAAAGCGAAGAGCAAGTTCCAGAATGATAGAAAAGAGATCTGTGAACGGTTTCAGTAGGGGTGGGCACGGGCCGGGCCCAAATTTGGAGGGATCGGACCGGACCCGCTTAAAAGGGAAACGGGACGGGCCGGGCCGGGCATTGCAAATTTGATCACTGGAACTGGACCTAACCCGGCCCGTTTGAAACAGGCCGGTTCTGGACGGGTCCACGGCTCTTTTTTTTTTTTTTTTTTTTTTGGTTCTGGTTGCTTCCCGGACTAGCTCGTCGAGCCTCGTCCCCCACAGAGACTCAAATCTCTCCAGGACATCGTCTCGACGAAGCCCAACCCGACCCAGATCCAGCTCGTTCCACCGCATCCAAAACATCTCGATCGAGCTCCCCTCAGAGCTGCACAAATCAAAGACAGAGGCGCTCGAAGAGAGTGAGAGTCACGACAGCTCAAGCGCGGAATTGGAGGAAAGAGAGAAGGGTGTGGACGGCGGCTTGTGGCGCAACTGGTGATGTTTTGTGGACATCGGCTTGTGGCGTAGATGGTTTACAGCGGGTGAGCTGGTTATGCTTTGTGAAGGTTTAGGGCAGGTGAGATGAGAAAGACAGAGAGATAGAGACTGTGGAAGAGAGAGAGATCGAGAGGGAAGAGATCGAGAGAGAGGAGATCGAGTGGGATGAGGTCGAGATCGAGAGAGGTCGAGAGAGATTGAGAGGGAAGAGATCGAGAGCGAAGAGATCGAGAGGGAGGAGGTCGAGATCGAGAGAGATTGAGAGCGAAGAGATCGAGAGGGAGGAGGTCGAGATTGAGGGAGAGGAGAGATCGAGGGAGCGGAGAGACCGAGGGAGGAGACAAATTAGGTTTGTGAACGGAGAGACAGGGGTAATATCCTAATCGGCAATAGAGGGTAATCACTGTAGGTATAAACGGTCCGGGCCAGGGGCCCGTTTTCCCCAATCTTTAGAACCGGCCCGCCCCGCCCCGTTTTCTCTCTACAATTTTTGGATCCGGCCCGTACCCGCCCCGAACCTACATTACCCGCTCTGACCAGCGGGTCCAGGACCCGTTTGCCCACCCCTAGGTTTCAGATCAGTGGAAGAAGAAGAGAGGAACCTTTGAGAAAAAGGGAGAGAGAGAGAGATGTGGCTTCGGCTTTTGCATCGTCCCTCCCTTTACGTGATGATTGATTAACGGGTAAAATTGTCATTTTACTGTGCAATACAGAAAATTAAACTTGAGAAGCAGCAGAAGCGAAGGGCATTACCGTCATTTCACTGTTCACGAACAGTGGAAAACAGTGCCATCCGAACCCAGTTTTAGTATATGTATAATTTAGGGACGGTCAAACTGTAGTAAATAATGGAACTCTTGGTAATGTACAGTTCAAAATGTTTGCGTAGAGAGGCCTAAGCAATGAAATGAAATCTGGTATTGCCTCAAGTGGAATTCGCGTCACTACAACAACTTGGGTCTTTTACGACTTGAAATATACAGTACTGGTATGCCTTAAATGATATTATTCACGACATTCGTAAAGTTGATGTTGTAATACTTACACATAATCTAGCATTCACGACATCACTTTTGTGTAAGTCGTTAAATAAAAGTATTTACGGCTTAAGCGTTGTGTGTCATATTTGACAATTTACACGACACACTTTCATTCTCTTTAAAGGCATCACGTTATGTTGTAAAGTGAATTTTCTATATATTTGAATCTCTACCTTTTATGGCACGAATTATACGTCTTAAATAATAGCTTCTAGCTTCACGCCTAAACTTTCCCACTCACTACTAGAAAATCCACCTCTCCTGACTAATTTTCAGCCAAAAAAATTGATTTTTGTTGGCAAAGGAGTTTTCTCCGGACAAATTTTTTGCTTTGTTGGCGGATAGTCATTAAATTTGTGCTCAATTAACCTGTGGACAAAAAATAATTTTACAGACAAATAAATTGATAGTCGGCAAAGCATACAAGTTTTGCTGGAAAAATGGGCGCAGACTAATTCATTTTCGCGCCTTGGTCTCTCTTGTTCTTTTTGATTTAGCCGCTTCATTTTTTTATCTTCTTAAAATTCCCCCTCAATTCTAAAGTCATTGTAACTTTTCGATAGGCCACCCCTCCCCTTCTTTCTGAGATCGTAACTCTGCTCTCCGTCGATCTTGCTCCATTTGCTCGTCATCGCTTGGTCTGCTCGTGGTCGCCATCGATCCGTCTGCTCGTCATCGCCGTCGATTCGTCTGCCCGTCGTCACCGTCACCCCGTCTCCTCTCCGTCACCGTCGAAGTGCCCTGCAATTCTGGCTCCGAAATTCCCAATACATGGTGCTTTTCTGCATTTTGTTCCCTAAAGATTTGGGTATGTTCTCAGTCTCTATCCACCCTATTCTTTCCCCTTAGCTTTTTATTTAGGGTTTTTCTTAGATTTGTTCTATCACTGCAATTGTAAAGGATTTTAGGTAATGAATTTGGTTGAAAATCTCAGTTAGGCTTGTAATTTCTTTCTTGGTTGCCTGGTTTTGCGGATGATTAATTCATTTTCTGAAATTTTATTTAATTTCAACTTTGATTTTTGGGAACCTGCAATCTAAATGCAGTCATGGTTTTATAGTTTGAACCGATTGAGTATTTACACCACATCAAGAATGCCCCAGTGTATTCGATTGTGAGTCTTTTTCATCTTCCGTCTATAAGTTATTCTATTTCTGTATAATTTTATTTATTTTTTATTTTTTATTTTTATATTTCAAGCTTGATAACCTAAAAGCGAACATCAATTTGAGCAGCATTCCTTTTCTGCTACGCTGTGACGACATGCTTATTCACACGAGAACAAGGTAAAGTTTTTAAGGAAAACTAATGAAAAGTCCACAAAAACTTCATTTTTAACGAAAAGCCATTTTTAAAGGTATAGTGTCAGGTAAAGGTAAAAAAGTGGTTTTTCATTAAAAGTGAACAGTACCGGGAGCTTTTCGTTAAAACTCCCAAGTTTTTATCAACTATTTAACCTTCTTTCATCATTAACTGGTTAGATTTTAATGCCAGCCTCTGTAGAAATGTTTAGTAACGGCACACATTAAGTTTGGTGATTTGGATTCATTTTTCACTGGTGTAATCGGTCTTAAAGTTCTTGTGTAATTGGATAGTAATTTGAATATGTAATTGTTTAGTTTTTCATTTAGTTATGCTGTTGATTCTTCATGGCTTTCATTTCTGAATCTCAATCCCAAGGTCACATTAACAATACGTATGCAAACGCATCTCAAAGAGACCCGGAAATTTTGATGACCACTTCCTGGGACCCGAGAACTCCACTAATACAATTTGCAAAGGTTGGCCTAGCCTTTTTCCTTACTTATCACATTATTCAAATCAGTTTTGCTGCACTCTTGTGTTCATTTTGGTGTATCATGCTGTGTTGGTTATTGATTGCCCTTTTTGTTGCACTCGTGTCCATTTATGGTTATTTAACCTCATGTTTGTTTTTATTGCAGTGATTAGTCATTCAAATACATGACCATAGGTCACTCTCTGCTCTTCGTCTCTCTTTCTCTCTGTCTTCCAACCATTTCTACCATGACCTCTTGTAAGTTTCAATTCAAAACAGTTGATTTTGATCAACAAAGGGTTGTGTTGTTAACTTATATTTTTTTCAATTGGCAGTAGGAGAACTGTAATTCTAGTTGGAAATCATTGAGTATACCATCTGCTTTATCTCCCCTTAGGTAAGTTGTTTGACTTCTAATTTTATTGTTTTAACCTCTCATGTTGTCCATGTTGTGAATTTTATGTGGATTCTTTGATTTATAAGATATAAATAATAGTTTTTAGCAATGGATCGAAGTTGGATGTTTCTTAGACAGAGAATTTGTGATGCATTCACAGATAGTGATAGTGAGAATCATGATCACGAGATGTTTGAGTTGTTACATAGTTTTCAAAGGGCAATAGATATGGAAACTAATGTGATGTACTTGCATGTTGTGATTTTTGCATTTTCATATAGTTATGGCAATTGGAAAAGCTACTAATGTGATGCATTTTTATATAGTTATGGCAATTGGAGAAGCTACTAATGTGATGCATAGTTCACTAAATTTCAAGGTTCTAAAAAACGCTAGGCTCTAGTCGGGCGGCGAGCTAGCGCCTAGCGCCTAGGCGGCTAGGTGGGATCTAGTTGGGCGCCTAGGTGGCCTAGGCGGATTTAGGTTAATTTCTTGTATATCTTGTAAATAAATGCATATTGACACATAAAAAATTATACTTGTATGAAATCCATGAATAAGATAATAAAAGAATGATAAAATACAAAAAGAGTATCCAACAAGTCTAAAATTTAAAAAAGACATTAAACATATATGTCATATAACTTAAGATATTTTGAATGATTATATCTAATTTTTAAACAATAAAAGTAAAAATCTGACATAGTGGGCTAGGTGGTTAATAATAAAACTACTAGGATGCCATGCCAGTTATCCCTTAGCGAAACCACGCCCATTGGAATCATCCCCTAAATCCTCTCTCTTTTATTTATGATTTTATTGGTGTTCTACTTTGAACTTCGGAGCCAAAACCGGTCAGAGCATAGGTCTTTTATTTATAATTTTATCTGGGTTGGTGACACTTTGAACTTTGGAGCACCAAAACCGGTCAGAGCATGCATCCTTCCCTATTTCATATCAATCGGTCCCATCTCTCTCTCACCCATTTCACAACTTTCTCTCACATCTTTTCTCTCTCTGACACACACCCCACACCATGCACTTTCCACTCCCTCACGTCACTCTCCCTCTCTCTAAACCTACACACAACCACCAAATCACCATCATTTTTGTTTTTGAAAACCGGTTCTCTCATCTCTCTCTCTCTATCTCTCTCTCTCTCTCTCTCTCTCTCTCTCTCTCTCTCTCTCTCTCTCTCTTTCTCTTTTCGAAACTCTATGCCTTTTCTTGAAACCCTATTTTCCTCTTTAGATTACTGCTCGCTCCCTCCCCCCCCTCTCTCTCTCTCTCTCTCTCTCTCTCTCTCTCCCTCATTTTGAACTTTCTGCCTTCTTTCTAAACCACCATAGCCAAAGAGAGCTTCAGGCACCATCACCACAAATTCCAATTAAATCGAGACCCCAAACCACCAAATACAAGACCTGCGCAACTTGGGGATCCCTATGGTACCTTTGCATGTTAAATTCTGTAATGGAAAGTAGGAGAATCCAAGCAGGGGTTCTCGGTGAGAGTTGCTCTAATGGAATCGAGCTACAACCTTTGAAAATTGAGCTTCTAGCGTGGAGCTCCGGTAAGGGACCCGTCGAACTTGGGGTCCCATGAGCTCGAATTAGTCCTGTTCGAAACTCAGGTAGCTTAACCCATGCTCTGCATGTGAATTTCAAGTTTAAATTCGAGTTTGCGATTTTGGGTATCTGTTTGGAATTTCTTCCCAGGAAACCCTCCGCCTAGACAGCCGTCTAGACCGCCGCCTAGACCGCCCAGGCCGCCTAAGAGCGCCTAACAGCTCCCCGATTTTTCTTAACGATTCAGACCTAATCGCATCGGCACACCTCCGCCCAGCGCCTAGGCCGATTTTTAGAACACTGCTAAATTTATATCAATTTCCTCTTTAGGTATTTCTTGTTTTTCTATCACTTACTAGGTTATATACTTTGGTCCTACAGATTTGAGAATTAGCCCAACACTTCTTAAGGAATTGCTTTGTTTTTTGTTGGTATGGTGCTCTTTTGTGATCAAATTGGATGCTCTATGGGCAATGGACATGGATGATGAGCTTGGGAGATTGCTTTTTTTGGGCTGATGCTGCCTTGTAGTCATGATTTGTTTCCTTTGTCAACTTTAGGATGTGCATCAGTTGTAAAGAGGAACAAAACATATTTTGTTTGTGTCAAAACTTCCAATTGTACTGTATTTGACAATTTCTACTAATTAATTTAAGTATTTGGAGTTTAATGTGCTTGTGGTGATTGTTGTTATCTTTCTATTGTGTTTCTTACAATATTAATTTAGATGTTATGAAGTTAGGTTTGTTTAAAATGAATTGTTAAAAATAAAAATAAAAATAAATGTAAACTATAGTTGCAAAATTAGTAGTACTTGTTGATGGTAGTCTTTTTTTTTTTACGACGTATAATGTGTGCCGTAATTGTTTTCTCAGTATTACGACACTCAATAAGCGTCGTATCAAATATAAATTCCGGCACACATGTATGTTGTGATTGTTTTCGCAGTATTACAACACTTCATTAACGCCGTATCTAATACCAATTAAGGTGTGCAAGGCACGCCTTAAAGAGCATTTACGACGTGTTTTGCTTAAATTATTCACGGCTACTAGAGATCGTCGTATTTGACAAAACATCTTTTACGATAGGGGTTTTTACTGCTTGGGGACTCACGCCGTAAATAACTGTTTACGGCACTCTTTGTGCGCCGCAAAAGGCCAATTCTGTTGTAGTGCAAACAACAATTATGTTCATCGATCTACAGGGGAGTCACCTTTATCTGTAGTTTATACTTCAGTTCCTAACCAAGTGGTTGATTTTGTGAAGCTTCTGAAGGGTCATGGTGTTAGTGTAGCAGCTGAGTATATGTCAAGAAAAGTGCAGGCCACGAAAGAAGTATCAAAGCAAAGCTAAAGGAGACTAGGCCTGGTAATTTTTGACACGACCCGATAACCCGACACGACACGACACGACACGAAATTAACAGGTGTTCGGGTCGACACGATAACGAATCGGGTCGTTATCGGGTAACCCGATAAGCACCTGTTAAGATAACGGGTTGGTTCGGGTATACACGTGGGTAACATGAAACACGATAAGCAGAATATTAATTTTATAATTTTATAACCCTAAAAAAATACTATAAAAATTATATATATTAATTTAACAATTTTATACCCCTAAAAACTATAATATATATATATATATATATATATTAAATTAACTATAATAATTATATATACTTGAATAATTATACCCCAAAATATTAACTATAATATATATATATATATATATATATATATATATTAAATTAACTATAATAATTATATATACTTGAATAATTATACCCCCAAAATATTAACTATAATAATTATATATATATATATATATATATATATGTATTAGATTTTAAATTAAATTTTATACTCCTAAAAAATATAATAATTACGTACAAAATAAATAGATTTTTCCTTGGTGGATCATCATCATCGTCGCATTCACCATCTTAATGGACACCAACCTTCGAACCCAGATCACAGAGAAACCATGTTTGCACACATATCCACTGGGTTAGGAAGAAAGAAGGCCCGTAAATATACTAAATATATATATACACACACACACACACACACACACACACATACCATTCAACTTTATGGGATACGAATTATACGAAACTAATTTCAATTATCCAACCGTCAAACTTGTTTGTATATGCTTCGAGATCGCATCAGCAAAAAATTGCAAAAAACAAACATTCAGAGATCAAGTAACAGGACAAAACTTTTCGACGGTTATAAACGAAAAATCACGATTTAACGGTTATTTTAACTCCGATTTTGATGATATTTTACAGGTACACTCCTTGACCCTATATGAATACAATAAATGAATTTGATCTTCAATTTAAAATATTTACACTAGTGGATACCACAAAATTTTATGTTATACTTAATGAAAGTATGAATAAACTCTTGAGTGTTAGTGAATCTATTGTTTTGATGAGATACGCATTCTACGAAATTAGTTTCAACGATCCAACCGACAAACTTGTTTGTATATGCTTCGAGATCGTATACGCCAAAAATTGCAAAAAACAAACATTCAAAGATCAAGTAACGGGACAAAACTTATCGACGTTAATAAACGAAAAATCACGATCTAACGGTTATTTTAACTCCGATTTTGATGATTTTTTTACAGCTACACTCCTTGACCCTATATGAATACAATGAATGAATTCGATCTTCAATTTAAAATATTTACATTAGTGGATACCACAAAATCTTATGTTATACTTAATGAAAGTATGAATAAACTCTTAAGTGTTAGTGAATCTATTGTTTTGATGAGATACGCATTCTACGAAATTATTTTCAACGATCCAACCGTCAAACTTGTTTGTATATGCTTCGAGATCGCATACGCCAAAAATTGAAAAAAAAACATTCAGAGATCAAGTAACGGGACAAAACTTTTTGACGGTTATAAAACGAAAAATCACGATTTAACGGTTATTTTAACTCCGATTTTGATGATTTTTTACAACTACACTCCTTGACCCTATATGAATACAATGAATGAATTCGATCTTCAATTTAAAATATTTACACTAGTGGATACCACAAAATCTTATGTTATACTTAATGAAAGTATGAATAAACTCTAAAGTGTTAGTGAATCTATTGTTTTGATGAGATACGCATTCTACAAAACTAGTTTCAACGATCCAACCGTCAAACTTGTTTGTATATGCTTCGAGATCGCATACGCCAAAAATTGCAAAAAACAAACATTCAGAGGTCAAGTAACGGGACAAAACTTTTCGACGGTTATAAACGAAAGATCACGATTCAACGGTTATTTTAACTCCGATTTTGATGATTTTTTACAGCTACACTCCTTGACCCTATATGAATACAATGAATAAATTCGATCTTCAATTTAAAATATTTACATTAGTGGATACCACAAAATCTTATGTTATACTTAATGAAAGTATGAATAAACTCTAAAGTGTTAGTGAATCTATTGTTTTGATGAGATACACATTCTACAAAACTAGTTTCAACGATCCAACCGTCAAACTTGTTTGTATATGCTTCGAGATCGTATATGCCAAAAATTGCAAAAAACAAACATTCAGAGATCAAGTAACGGAACAAAAATTTCGACGGTTATAAACAAAAAATCACGATTTAACGGTTATTTTAACTCCGATTTTGATGATTTTTTACAACTACACTCCTTGACCCTATATGAATACAATGAATGAATTCGATCTTCAATTTAATATATTTACACATAGTGGATGGATACCACAAAATCTTATGTCATACTTAATAAAAGTATAAATAAACTATAATAATTATATATATATATATATATATATTAATTTAACAATTTTATTAAACTCTTATTTTCGAGTGTAGATGTAGTACTTAAACGATAAATGTGTTTTAATGTTTTGAAGTTATATTTATGTGACAATGTGTGGTATGTGCAAATTTTAAAAAAATATATATTTTTCTTAACGGGTCATAACAGGTCATAACGGGTCGGGTCACTTTACCCGTTGGGTAAAGTGACCCGACGTGTTAAGGACCCGTTAAGATAACGGGTGCGACACGACACGACCCGTTAAGATAACAGGTGTTACACGAAAACGACACGAACACAACTGACACGACACGATTGCTAGACCTAAAGGAGACCATTGCAAAGTACAAGGCTGTTGTTGACAAATGTACGTACGCACGTTAAAGTATTCAAGAAAGATGACTCCGTTATGGTGTTTCTGCGGATGGAGAGGTTCCCAGTTGGTAATTACAACAAATTGAAGCCACGCAAGTATGGTCTTTACAAAATTCTGAAGGGATAATGCTTTGCCAGATTCCATGGGAATTTCCAAGACGTTCAATGTTGTTGATCTTCATGCGTTTAATGATAATGAGTCATTATATCCGGTTGATTACTCAGGCTCTGAGTTCTTCAGAAGTGGAATAATATGAAAAGATCGCCAAAATACAAACCAAGTTTTGGAACTGGTCAATACAGATTAGAGTTGCAGTGCTTGTTTTCTAATTCTGTTTTTTATATTTGGATTCAAACGCTGTGTTGCATTATCCATTTCATAATTCTGTTTTTTTTACCATCACTTACATGCCTCATACGTGCATGTTTTTACATTTGAATTCAGACACTGTAATGCAGTGTCTGTTTCTTGGTATTATTTTTTATTTTTTGATTCAGACACTGCGTTGAAGTGTCCGTTTCCTAGTTCTATTTTTTTTATCGCTCACATGCCTTCTATGCTTAACACCACACGTGAATGCTGATTTCTACATTTGGATTCAGACACTGCAACATTGTGTAATTTTCCTGTTATGTTTTTTACATTTGGATTCAGACACTTCAATCCAGTGTCCATTTCCTGTATCTGTTTTTATATTTGAATTCAGATGTTGCGGTGTAGTGTCGATTTTGTAGATCCATTTTTTACGTTTGGATTCAGACACTGCAATGCAGTGTCCGTTTCCTGTTCTGTTTTTTAGCATTTGGATTCCTGATTCTACTTTTTACATTTTAATTCTAACTCTCCATCACAGTGTCTGTTTCTTAGTTCATTACTAGTTGATAAACACGTGCAACCACTCCTTCCCAAACCTTGCCGCCACCATCCGCTTCATGATTTCGTGGAGGTCGTTCATGGCTTGGAAGGAATCATGTTAATCGTGAAGTTGTAGTAAATTTAGACCCTGCATTGCAGTTTGCATTGTGAAACAGAAATTGCAATGCAGAGTTCCCACACTTTGCCACTTGAACTCCTCAAATCCAGTCAAAGGCTCTGCTTTCATCATTGAACTACCAATTTTGTCATCCTTCTAGCTCGGATAGGGTTCAAGAAAATGGTCTTAGTCATATATTACACAATTTGTGTGGTCCTTCCCACTTACCCCACACTTTTTTTTTCTTCAGTAGTAAACTAGAACTATTGCCCGGTGTATCACAAGGAAAACCCATCAAACATGGTCACACATGAACAAGACAAAAACAAATTCAGAAAATTCCTATTGAAAGTATATAATAACACAAAATCTATTTGAAATTCCATAAAAGCTTGATTTTGATCTTTGTCTTTCTCATCCACAACAGCTTCAAAGGTTTCCCCAACCACAGCCACAAGCTCAACGACCTCATCATCATCCTCTTGTGCGGTGGCTCCACAAACACCATTCAATTTCTTGGACTTGAAATTGAAGAGACAAACCCATGTCTTCCAACCAATTTATGTGGCCACCACCAGAACATGATATAGCGGTGGCAATGGAGGCAAACGGATCTCACAGCGAATTAAAAGGATTCAAGATGAAATCAAATAGATTCAAAACAAAATTGATTGGCGTTTGCAGTAGAGATCATGTCGTTTTCTTGTAATTTCATAAATTTGTTTGGTACCATCAAGAGCAAGAGTCAAAGAAGTGAAGAAGAGAGAGTACAAGAAATTTTTTTTAATCTTAATATGGGTTAATGATACTTTTCATGCACAAACTAAGGAAGCACATAAAACACGAGCCCCATGCCATTGATCATTAATAAAAATAATTCATAAATCTAGCCCAAAAATGAAATTTACTCTTGATGTATCCCTAAATACAAAAGAATCTATTGACTTTAACAGAAAAAACCATTTATTATTCTCTTTGTCGCGCTGCATCAATTAACTTGGCTTTTAATACTCCTGTGCTTTAGAAACTAATAGAAGTCATGGGGACGTTAGATAAAGCAAAATGTGTGGTTTTGATTGGCTCAACAATGGGTGGCATGAAGGTAAGCCCAGTGTTCTGTGCCTTAATATTATGTACACTTTTTGTGGAACGTTGAAAAATCTTTCTACCGGTTTGTCTTCAATTTGATGTTTTTAGCAAAACATGGTTTAGAGTTTGTAATCCTCCGAAGGTCATTTTTGGTGGAGATGCAAGAAAACTAGTTTCTCTGATTTCAGAACTGAACTAGTTTATGTTCTTTATCTGTTAATTTAACACAGTGTATCAGTATCTCTCTCCAGTAGTAAAACATCTTGTAAACGCAAAAGATTCTTTTCACAGAAATTAAATTCCAAGCCAGATAATCTCACAATGATCCACAAAATCTGATTTTGGGACAAGATCGGATGTGTTTTTCATCACTTGAGTCATGTTTGATAAATCCATTTTGTGTTTTGATATTGAACAGGTCTTCTATGATGCAATTGAAGCTTTACTGTTTTCCTATAAGAAGGTGAACCCTTTCTGTGTACCTTTCGCAACCACAAATATGGGTTCTGCCATGCTCGCAATGGACCTTGTGAGATTATAATATATTCGATGCAATACTCTTACAATTCGTGATGGCTGCTGATTTTGTACTTGTCCTTTTAACTGATATTTACTCTTACACTTGCAGGGTTGGATGGTCCCAAACTATTCGATCTCTACTGCTTGTGCTACAAGCACCTGCTGTACTTTGGATTCGGCAAATCAACCTACAATTACGATTAGAGTTTAAAAAAACTCAGCAGCATAAAGTTTAAAGATAAGACTAACACTCAACATGATACCAAGATTGAATCCAAAAATAAATTAAAGATATGATTACAATTATTTGTTCTAATCGAACATATTTTCTAGTTTTCTTATCCAATTATACAATTGCAGTTCCTAAAACAAAAAATAATTTGCAGAAAGAAAATTAGAAAATTAGAACTTGATAACAGTCTACCTTAAGAAACCCCATGACCGAGTAACAGCAACAACAACATTGAGACATAATTTAACAACTCTAGTACTGTTAACAAAGCTTCGACCAATACAACAAAAATCAAATCAATAAGTACCTGCATATCCTGAGTCCGAATTGTACCCTCGTGCCTTGCAACTGAACTACCTCAAGAAGTAGTTTAATACAAATCACGATGAAGGCTAAAATGTTAATCTGGCAAATTCATAACAATTGGAATATAGTATACATATAACAAAGAGATGAGTTTCACACGAACCGAATAAAGACAATCGCAAGGCTTAGTTTCCAGTTTTTCCATAAATAATTGATATTATTGTATAAAAATCAATCATCACAACTGGCATCAATCAGATGTAGAACCATTCAGAAAATCAAAATTTTGTACAAAAAAAAAAAAAAAAGAGGCCCTGGACGGTGGAAATGCAAACCTGCAAGCTGGAGATCTAAGAGCTTTTTCACCGTGGAAATTTAGCCAAAATGCAAAATTCTCTTTTGACGGGAAAAACCCAAGAGAGCACCACAACTGCCAATAAAAGGAAATTAGCAAGGTTTCATCGAAAGAGACAAAAAATGTAAAATAAAAACCGAAAGGGGAAAAACCCAATTGGTGGGCTAAAAGCCAAATTACCCCCCAAAATTTCTCCCCAAACTCACTCCAACCCAAGGGGAAAATTTGGGTTAAATGCTAAATGCTAAACCAAGGTCAGATTCCCCCCAGAATTTAGCCCAGAAATTGCTGTGGGCTCCATCGAACCGAGTGAAAATATTTATCGAAATTTAAATTTTTTTAGATTAAAATATTCATATAATTAATTTACGATAGTATACATATTTATTTTAAAAAAAATTTAATTTTAGAAAAAAAATAGCCTAAATTTATTTTTTAATAATCCCAGGCTAAAATTTTATGGTAGAACGGTTGGAACAGAAAAACTGTTTCTGAGCTAAAAGCTAAATTTTACGGGCTAAAATGTTTGTCTTTTAGCCCAACCATTGGAGATGGTCTTATAAAATATAACTTAGCTGAATAAGAGGTGTTCCACAGCGGTCCGGATAGAAGCCCCCCTCAACAGGGCACCAAATTATCTCCTGAAATAGAAAACAAAACCAAATTAACCATCATCACCCAGAATCCGTAGCTACAAACAAAATTCCCAAAATTAGAACCAAAACATTTGAACAAAAACACCATTTTATATCCAAATTTACACTCTGCAAGCACATAACATTCAAAGCAAACAATTACCCAAATCAAATCGGCAGCAGGAGATGCAATCTTTTATGGGCTTCAAATTTTCTTCAAATCGAGACCAAATTCGCTATTTTTCAGCAAGAGAGCGCTACCGTTTGTAACCCCCGACGAAAAGATCTGAACCAATTTGACTAACTTGAGCGTTTTCTGGAAGAAAGCAAGGCACAGAGAGAAGTGGAGATCGGAGAGCAAGGCAAATGGAGGTTTGTGAGAAAGAAAAGGTTTCTGAGAGAGAGACGGAAATGAAAAGACGAATCCAGAAGAGAAACGTTGTCGTCTGCAAAGAACACGTGTGGCAAAGGAGGGCAAATCCACCCTTTAACTGTGCAGCCAAGAGAAAAAAGGCCAGGGAACAGGGATGGAGCCACCTTGGGCTCAGAGGGGGCAGATGCCCCCACTCAGTTTATTGGCAAACAAAAAAACATACATGTTTGTGACATTAGTAAGGTGTATAACTTGTTTACTTGCTAGTGACATTAGTATTAACTCTTTCAATTGCAATTGCCAATGTTGAAAGAGCATTTTCGGCCATGAAATTTCCGAAAAATCAATTGAGAAATCGAATGGGAGATAAATAGATGAATGATAACATGGTTATTTTTATATAGAGAGACATTTGATGGTATTAGTAATGAAGTTGTCATGCAACGCTTTCAAATCATGAACATGCAGCGAAGGATATTGTAATATTTTGTATGAAAAATCTTATGGATTAATAAATAAGTATTTGTTTAGTAAATTCTCTAGCTTTTTATTTTGTGACTTTGTTGTTTAACAATGCCCCCATCTATACAGATTTCTGGCTTCGTCCCTGCCAGGGAATAAACAAATCAAGGGCATTTTCACCATTTTACTGTTAATAAACAGTAACCGAGAGTTTGGGTTTTAGTATATATAAATATAAAAAGCGGTGAGTTTCCAAAAAAAATATATAAAAAGTGGTGAAAACCTTACAGTTTTCCGTAGATTGCTACATCTTGTAAGTACATGGTTAATTGTTTCCCAAACTGAAACTATATGAATGAAAGTGGAACGTAAATTTTACAAAAGCGGAATTTGAATATTTGGCCTTTAAACTCGATTCATTAACCAATGAATCGTGGAGTATGTGTACCTATATATAGTTTGAATCGAGTTGAGAAGAACAAATCTTTCATCCAAAGAGGATACCAAGAAAGCACAGCAAACAAATCAGTCATGTGACCAAAACTAATAATCATTGGTGGTTTAGGACCCAAAACTTTTTGTGCCACACGCCTACACTAGTAGGAAAAACTACTTGCGTGAGAAAGCAAATTCTATTGCGTAAGGACGCCTTGCGTAACGAAGAACATATATTTGTCAAGCAAGGTTGGTAAACTTTGTAGGACGAAGAACTTCATCGCGCAAAAATGTTTGCACGACGAAAAAAAGATGTTCGTCGCGCAAAGCCATCAAGAAAATTGTGGGTGATTTTTTTTTTGGCACGAAACTAAATGCGCAACGAAGATTTTCCCACGGAACTTTTGTGCGACATAGGCTTCGTCGCGCAAAGCTTGTTTAGTTTCTAGGGCAGAGCATTCATTGCATGGGAAACCAAGGAACACTTGCGCGACAAATGCTTCGTTGCGCAAGTTATCGTCAGTTTTGAGTCAGAGCATTCAGTGCATGTGAATCAATAGGAATCTATACTGCATTTAGTGCGGGTCTTTGTGCGACAAAGACTTCGTCGCACAAAGGCCCTAACCTTCCTATAAATATGCACTTCTGCTCTCCTTATTCTTCACAATTATGTTCATGCTGGGATGGAGGATAAAAACAAGGATCAGAGCGTGCCCGCCAAAAAACAAGGATCAGAGCGTGCCCGCCAACCCGAATGATTTGAGGCAACATGTGGAGTTCGTGCATGCAATTGATATAGCCATGGGGAATAATTGTCATACTGCTGAGTGACGTTCTTGAAAAAATGTGCCCGAGAATGTGAAGAAGACAGTGATGGATGAATTATTAGTAAGTATACTGTTGATGGATCAATAATTAATTTTGTGAAATTTTTTTGTTATATGTTGGAATTAATTATTTGCATATATGTGTAACAGTGTAAGTATACTCTTAATGATGATACCAATGAAGAGTTAATCAAGTTGATGGAGGCTGCATTGGAGGAAGGTTACAACCGGTGGCGTTATGACATCGTGCAGAATGGAGCACCATCAAAATAGTAGTTTTAAAATTATGTTTTTTATGACAATATTTAAATTTAAGGTTTTTTTATAAGTTATGTATTTGGACTTAATTATGCTTTAATTCTTGTTTGGTTTTTAATTAATTGAATGGAATATAATATCAATTTATTTAAGATTTTAAGTTTTTTTTTAGAATAAATATTAGAACTGAAAATTTGTTTGCAAATGATTGATGAGTTAGCTGTATGTGTTAATTTTATTAGTTAAATAATAATGTTAAATAATAATGTTTGTTAAATATAATATATAGCGAGCTTTTAATTTATTAATTTTTGCATGACAGCCTAATTGGGACATTGACAAAAATGACCCAAATCTGATGAAGGCTATCGACAACATGTTCAAGTCGCGTTTCCAGGAGTGGAAGTTTGGTAATCAATGCACGACAGAACTACAGCAAGAACCATAACTACTGGCAGATGAGTAGAAGATGGTTTTATATTTTAATTTTATTGCTTATTTTAAGTTTTTTTAGTATGAAGAGTTTAATTAAATATGTAATTAATGTTTAATATTAATAAAATTAATGCATTTTATGTATATTAATTAATTATGCACAAATGGTATAATGGAATAAGTTCTTGATTTATTAAGTATTTATGTGGGTTGAAAAAATTTGAAGAGTGAATGAAAAAATTAATTTTTTTTCGAAAAAAGAATGTTAAAAAAAAAAACTAAAGAAAAGTAATGCGCGACGAACTATGGTTCGTCGTGCAATGTGTTATAAAAACGCGGCAAAGTGTAGTTGGATGACGCCAAAAAGTTGAAGCCCAAGGTTTTGCACGACGATGCTTTCGTCGCGCAAAGTCTTTCACTTTACTGAACTTAACCAAAATACAGGAAGGCAGAAGCTACAAAACAATTGCATTGCAGTAGTTGCCTTCCCCTGGAAAATATTTCCTCCGGCTGTCGGGATTGTATTAGTCTTGAAGGTATAATTTTTCTGAACTAACTTATTTAATTTCCATTCATTTAAATTGTGTTGTATGTAGTTTATAGGTGTTGTGAGTTTATGTATTTGTATGCAATCATTTTTGTATGAATGTACAAAAAAATGGTTTTCAATGTTCATATGAGCTTAGTTTCTTGTTTGAGAATTAGTTGGATTTCGCGAATTGATGCAAAAGCATGACTGCGATCCAATTAATTCTTGAATTGTCCCAAAATTTTGGACAGTTTGAGAATGCACAGTTACATGTTGTATTTTGCGGTTCACGTATTAGAGTTTGAACATGGGAAATGTGGTAGCATCTATTTGCATTCTTCGGGTGCATCGTAGTTTTTTGTATCTACCTCCTGCACTTGAAGAACTGTATGGAAATGCTGCCGAAATTTTCCCACGATCGAACTCTAATGTGTTGGAACCATAAATTATAGCACGTAACTATGCATTCTCGAATCAGATAGGACCCATACCAGAGGTATATGGTGGCATGTCATAATTGAAGTTGTTGTAACCCTTGTAAATTTTTTTTGTTTGCAGGTGAAATGGACAAACAGTGGATACAAAATCCTAACAGATATGCTGATGATTATTTGGATGGAATAAATCAGTTCATTGATTTTGCAATTGCAAACAACTATGGTTCAACTCAAATTCGGTATCCTTGTAGAAAGTGTAACAACTTAATGATTGAATATTTTGAAACTGTTCGATACCATTTAGTCAGAAATGGGATGATGGAAACCTATACTACGTGGAATCATCATGGAGAACAAATACAATATGCTTCATCCTCCCACATTACTCGAGCAATGGATACAGTTGAATCTATTATGGATCCAAATGACCAAATTATGGACATTATCAATGATGCTTTTCCAAGTGCTAGTTCAAATACGAATGAGGAAGTAGAACATGACGTCCCTCCCACCATGGACAGTGAAGCATTCAAAAAATATGAAAAACTATTAAAAAATGCCAAGCAAGAATGATACCCCTAGTGCGAAGGAATTTTGGTGCTCACAACCATTCTTAAGTTGATGCATGGCAAAACAAAGTTTTGTATGTCAAAGCAGTGTTTTGATTACTTTTTGGGGGGTTTTTTCAAGAGGATGCTTCCAAAGGACAATTGCCTTCCTAAAGATCATAAAAGTGCAAAGAAGATGCTAAGTGGTCTTGGATTGGGATATGAAAAATTTCACGTGTGTAAAAATAATTTCATTTTGTTCTACAAAGAGAATAAAGCGTTGGATAAATACCTTGTATGTAATGATTCGCGGTTTAAAATGACTTCTTAGAATATAACAACGAAGATTCCACAAAAAGTTATGCGTTATCTCCCATTAAAGCCCAGGTTGCAGTGATTGTATATGTCGACGTACATTGCAAACGACATGAGTTGGCATAAGGATAGACGAGCGGATGACGATGTTATCAGACATCCTGTAGATGGAGAGGCCTCGAAAGAGTTTGATCGGCTGTACCCCGATTTTGCACGTGAGCCCTAGAACGTTAGATTAGGACTTGCGAAATACGGGTTTAATCCGTTCGGGTTTCTAAACCAAAAACCACAATACGTGACCAATCTTCGCAATTTCGTATAATTTGCCGCCTTGGAAGTGCATGAAAAAAGAATATATGATGATGATGTTGTTGATAACCGAAGATCCGGGCACATCTATTGATGTGTATTTACAACCGTTGGTTGATGAACTAAAAGAATTATGGGAAAACGGTGTTCCCATGTACAATAAATCTACTGGGAAAATGTTCACTTTGAGAGCAACCGTGATGTGGACTATAAACTATTTTCCTGCGTACGCTATGATGTCTGGGTGAAGCACTAAGGGCTATTACGCATGCCCAGTTTGCAAAGAGAACACAATGTCTAGTTGGCACGCGGGAAAAGTTTGTTATCTAAGGCGTCATAGATGGTTACCGTGGGACCACTAGTAGCATCAGAATGAGACAACATTCTTCAATGGCACAGAGCTTCAGCCAAGACCTAGAGAATGGTCCGGTAATGAAATTTTGGCCCAGGTGAATCGGTTGGATATTGCTCCATTGGGAAAATCCGTAAATAGGACAAGACCAGATACACATCTAAACTGGACACACAAGACGAGGTTGTTCGAGATCTCGTACTGGTCCAAATTAAAATTGAGACACAACATCGATGTGATGCATGTTAAGAAAAATGTGTTTGATACATTGGTTAGAACTATACTAGACATTGAGGGAAAAACAAAAGACACAATAAAAGCTCGGACTGGGCATTAGGCCAGCTTGCATCGTTTTTGATGAAACCGGATAAGAGGAAAGAGTTTTTGCAGTTCTATCTTCTGTAAAGTTTCCAAATGGGTATGCTTCAAACATCGGCCGTTGCGCAAACGTGGATGGAAGCAAATTTTCCGACCTTAAGAGTCATGATTGTTATGTCATACTTCAACATCTTCTCCCAGTGGGAATTCAACACCTCTTTCCCGAAGATATGGTGAAGCCGATTATGTTGTTGGCGAGATATTTTTCTCAATTAACTGCAAGATCTTTGTGCAAGTCCGATGTTAAACAGTTGTGCGACGATATTATTGAAGTGCTATGCAAGTTTGAACAATTATTCCTCTAGCTTTCTTCACAAGCATGATCCACGTGATGATTTACTTGCTGGATGAGGCACTTCTAGCCGGACCGGTCAGCTATCGATTGATGTACCCGATAGAAAGGTATATAATCACCATAAATACTTTAGTTCGTGATATATGTACGATTTGACTAATTTTATTGATGCAGACTACTGGGTGAATTAAAAAAGAGTGTACGGAAAAGGACAAAACCCGAAGGATCAATCGTGGAGGCATGGGTTGCATTTGAATCGCTTACATTTTGTGCAATGTACCTACAAGATGTTGAGACTACTTTAACCGACAACAACGCAATAATGACAGTGGTGTGAAAAGTGAAAAACTTTATGTTTTTGCCCAAATTGCACAACCTTTTGGTGAACCAATCAGAGGCGAGTCATTTGACAAAATGGACATGGAGGTAACACATTGGTTTGTACTTAACAATTGTGATGACACAATTACCTACCTAGATGAGCATGAAGAGTTGATGAAGCGGGAACATCCTTCACATTTATATGCCAAAAAGCATCGTGAATTGTTTCATCGATGGTTTCGTGAAAATGTAAGTTGTTCGTGTTTTGGGCTATTTGCATAATTGTAAATGTTAAACTAACATGACAATTTTTTCTCATTTATTTAGGTGAAGAAATTGAAGGAAATGAATTCGCCCACTTACACTGAAGATTTGCATAACTTGGCTATTGGGTCCCTAAATGCAGAATTGTACTCCAATTGTCATGTAAATGGCATCAAGTTTTTGGCAGCTGATCGCGATGACAAGCTTTGCACGCAAAATAGTGGGGTACATGTCCCGGGTGCGGGCGACATTGCAGACATTGATTTCTATGAAAAACTGACAAGTGTTGTGCAATTGCTTTACAAAGACTGGTGTCAAGTTATCCTGTTTAAGTGTCATTGGTTTGATGCAAACCCACATAGGGTTGGAGGTGTTAAGCAAGATGATGGTTTGTTATCGGTCAACACTAATAGATGTTGGTATAACGGTGACCCCTACATTTGGCAACGATGGCCAAACAAATTTTCTATATAGATGACCTTAAGGGCGGGATGGGATGGAAAGTAGTTCAGAAGATTGGGCACAGAAGGCTGTATGATATTCCGAATCGAAATGCTGCCGATGACGATTATGGTGACGTTGCTGACCAACATTTGGAGACTTCAACGGAACTTGGTGCAGATTCATTGATGGATATGACTGTTGTACAAGAACCATATCAGGTAGCCGGAGGTCCTGAAATTGAAATACCGATCGACTCTATTATGATTGACCTCGGGGATTTACAACGATTCAATGCACCCGAGCACGCAAGCGACGATGCTGACATGCCTACAGATGAGGAGGAATAGGAGTCTAAATCTTAAGATAGTAATGATATTTATTCTAGTTCAGACGAGGATTAATGAAAAATTGTGATGTAAATGCAATGATATTTATTTTGTATACAAACAAAAGTTTCCTTTAAAATTTGTAACAAAATTAATTAAAAAAATTATTTATATATTTAAACCAAAAAATAAATTAAATTTACATATATGCGTGACGACGTTTTAGAAATGTTTGTCGCACAAATATTTAAATTTTTTTTTTTTTTTTTTTAAAAAAAAAAATCTGGTGGCCCGAAACTTTAAACACCCTCGATGCGCAAACATGTAAAAATTTGATTTTTTTTTCCCAAAATTGAGCGCGTTTTTATTTTAGTGTATTCAATTCACTCTATCTCAGACTCACTCAATCTCTCTCTCGATTATGTCCGAACTCAAGCTCCTCTTTCTCAGACTCTTTATCTTAGTGTCTCCCTCTCTCCCTCTCTCCCTCTCTCATACTCTCTCTGTTTCTCTGTCTCTCTGTCACTCTCCATCTAGCATCCGCCGCACTCTGATGCCACACCTTATCCCTGCCGCCGCAACGTTACTAGCTAAGCACCCAGTCTTCCTTAATTCAATTATTTTTAAGTGCAATTTTCTCAATTTTTCTGTTGAATTGTTTTAATTACAACATTTAGGGATTTAGGGTTCAAATTGGGAATCCTGGGTTAGGGATTTAGGGTTGGAATTGGGAATTCTGGGTTAGGGATTTAGGGTTCGAATTGAGGATCTTGGGTTGTTGATTAATTTATTAATTAGGTTTGATTATAAATATGTATTCGTATTTGGTTTCTAGATAATGAAAAATGTGTTTTACTGGGACAACATTTTTGATTAGGATAGTTAGAAATTTGAAAGGATGAAAACGCGCAACCCCCAACTTCATAAAAACGCGCTCCTTGAACTCTCCAAGGTCTAATCATTTTACTCTCATTGTTTCTGAATAATTCAATTCCTCGGTGTTTGATTAATCCCTTTTAACATGTTGGGTTTAGGGTTTGTGATTTGGGTTCTATTCAGTTTTGTTTTGTTTTAGCATCATTTCGTTGTTCTGTGATTCTGTTTGTTTGCTGAGAAAATCAAGGCAATTGGGGTAATGAAATGATTATTTTTGCATGATATATGTTTCGTGAGAAGAGGGGTTGCTTGTTCTTTTTTTCTTGTCAGAGTTGAGACTTCAAATTAGCATCTTTGTAGTCACAGCATGCATCTGGTACCCACCTTACTATAGTTGTTCCTAGGGTAGGATCAAAATTGGATCTTGATGCATTTGTTTAATTTTCCAGTATGTCTGTATCGATTATGTGTAATCAATTTTTGGTTTAAATGGAGTTGAACCTTTTCAGTTATTGGTCATGGAGAAGGTGTGTAGCTGCAATCTGTTTTGTGTGTCTGGGTTTAGAATGGTGTAGTCGTTGTTTAGAGTATAAATCTTTACGTTGGGACTGCAAAGCCATGCACATAATTTTACATCACGTATCCAAGCACACAAGCTACGTGTCAAGCCCCAAAGGCTACACGTGCTCTCATGTCATCCCATGTATGTGTTGTCCGCGTGCTTAGCTCCATGTGTTTAGCTCAAGTTACTCTACACTACATATGAGGGTACCGTTGAGTGTGGTTACACAATTAGAATGTGAAGTCTCACATAGGAATATATTTACGATCTTGTGCCTCTCAACTCAATGTCAATTGGTCCTTGGTTGGGTGCCCTAACTTTATCGATGGTATGGGAATGAAAGTTATATAAATGCCATTATAACATACTAAATAGGCTGCATAATTTCTTAATTTTCTTTATTAGTTTGAAGTTTTCATTGACTACAATAGTACTAGTTGCATATCAGCAGGGCCGGCCCTGAGGGTAGCTCGAGTAGGCACCCGCCTAGGGCCCCCATTTCGGGGGGGCCCCCAAATATTTTATTTTTTATTTTTTTTATTTTATATATATATATATATAGGAAAGTGTTATTGGCACTTCAAAATCTCATCATACACTCTTCACAAGTGTATTTTTCTTTCCAAATATAGAAAATTTGAAATGTAGAATGAGAATTTTGGAATGCCAATCATAATTTTCTATATATTTATTTATATATATAATTTTGTAGTTTGAGTAAAATATCTAAATACGAAATTATAAATATGTTTTTGGAACTTGCCGCGTTTTTTTTTTGGGGGGGGGGGGGGGGAGGGGGCTCAAAATATTTCTTTTTAAATATGCGTGTGTGTGTGTGTATATATATAATATAAATATATTTTTAGAGTTTCCCGAATGCATGAGTTGCTTATTGTATTTTGTTAACCATACCAGTTACAGTTGCATATGCAGAAAGAACTTTCTCAAAATTAAAGTTGATCAAATCGTATCTTCGATCAACTATATAACAAGAAAGATTGAATGGGTTAGCTATTTTGTCAATTGAAAAAGAATTGGTTGAAAAGTTAGATTATGTAAACTTAATTAATACATTTGCGTCTAAAAATGCGAGACGTGTAATATTTAAATAATGTTTGCATATCTTTATTCTTTGGATATGAATTCTAATGATTTTTGATGTAGAAATAAATTTTTTCACGTATTTAGCGAAACTTTTTCTTATACATATAAATGTACAATGAGTTTGATGTCAAAGAACTTTAGGGCCCCTATTCAAAGTCTTGCCTTGGGCCCTCAATTTTTCATGGCCGGCCCTGCATATCAGATGTGGAAAGAAGTTGGTTTATCCATAAGAGCTTGACGATGCCTTCAAGCACTTACCAAATAATATTTTGACCTAATTTTCTCTTTATTTTTAAAGGTATAAGAAAAGAAAAAATGCCTATGACTATACCTGCGATATAACGATAAAGTTGCCACCCCTGAGTGAGCTATGCTCATGTGTTCTTCACTAAGGAAATAAGTTCTTAGTTCTTACTGCTAAAAATGATGTGAGCAGTTAGTTACACTTTTGAAATAAAATACTAACACCTTATCTACTGCATTTTTCATTGTCAAAATCATAATACTCTGGATTATATTTTTTTCCTCAATCTTATAATCATATACACAGAAATAAAATAAAAGTCGGAGTTCTTGTCTGAGATTTTTACCTTTATTTCTGATTTTCTTTTTCCGTATGTACAATATCATCAATCCAACTGCAGATTCTAATTGCTAAAACCTCACTAATTTTCACCATGCAGAATCTAACTGCTGCCTATGATAATATGTTGGTTTTAACTTTGTCATGTCATGCATTTGATAATTAGCTGGATTTAATTTCATCATGTCATTTTATGAATGCTTTTGCTCTAAATTCTCATTTTATTTGCTTGCTGGGAATTGAGCTCTGTGTTTAACCACAGTCATCCCGTTCACTAAGACATTGAGCTACTATATCACACATTCTAGCCTCATTCACATTTGCATTACACATGTTAGGGATGCAACAATTTTTGTAACTGTCACGGTACCAGTTACTGTCAGTTTGTTCAAGTTTTGTAACTGTCTTCCATTCATAATTTGTACAAGTTTGGTAACTTAGAAATGTATTTGGAGCTTTGTTTATGATTTTATTTATTTATTTGTAACTGTAAAGGTTAGGATATGTTTTAGTATATCCAAACCAGATTAAAGTAGTGGAATGTAACTTTTTAATTAATTGTTTTTGTAGGTGTCGAACTTAATAAATATCAAACCGGCTGGCAGCTAGTAGGGGCAGTCAGACACCTTCTCCAGAAGGTAGTGTTGCTGCCACCTCCCCCACCTGATATGGCCATGGTGTCCCTCCAGTCATGACTTTGGGGCCAACGGTGTCTACAACTCTTGCATGATCGACTTCTTCGATGACGCATCATATACTATGTGTCTGGCGGACTCATCGACGACCCCGAAGTTCTGAGGAGGCTCAGCAATCTGGTAAGGCTTCCGCTGTCCATGGAGAAGGGTCCCAGATAAGTAACCTTGCTATGTCCATTGATAAGCTTGCTTCTGGTTTCATGATGGTAAAAAACACATTGACATTAGTCTGTAGGCATGCTTGAACCTTTAAAACTGTCACATTCCCATTAATTAGAACGAACTCACTAAGAACTTCGCTTTTATTGTTTTGCCTCTATTATTTTCAGTTAGTAGAACCACTACTGTAAACAATTTAAGTTGGCACACCTGGCCTTGCAAGCCAAAACTTGTTGCAGACTCGCAGTGTGAAGTCATATCAACAAGTTGTAAATTTTGTTTTAACGTCCCTAATTGGTATAAACTGTTTGAATTGTTGGGTGGATGTGTTGTTTTTGTTGTTGTATTGTCTGCAGGTTTAGGAAATGTTATAATTTTAGGAAGGCTCTGCCGAATTTTTGGTAGAAAATAGAATTCGTCTAATGTTTACATTGTTTATTTGATAGGTCAAAAAAAAAAAAAAAAAAAAAAAAAAAACCAGGGGCCCTTGCAGACTAAAGACGTCACAGACCACTCGCACCACGACCGAGAAGATCACCATTACGTGGGATCCTCGACATTGTGTGGTTGCAACAAAGGAGTAGCACAATGCGTTGGCCACCGACGTTGTGTCGGTTATTAGGAAACATTGCCCCCTCATGTGGAAGTCATGGAGAGCTGCCCCATAAGAAGTCAAGGAAGCCGTTCTTCATGAATAATCGATAAGTATTTTCAACCTCAAATAGTAAATTTTTATTAAAGTATACAAAGATTATAAATTTTAACTACTATTTATTTGTTGAGTTTTGCAACATCACTATGAGCTTTCCAACCTTGATGCCAATCAAATGTAGTACATCAACAACCTTTGCTCCGGTAGGTTCACTCAATGGAAGAGTGACCTCCACAAGCATTATGAGCTATAGGACGGTGGCCCGGAGGTCGCTTTAGCAGTTGGGTGCCTTATAGAGTTGGTGGACCGTCGGGCTGAATAGGAGTGGCTCTGCGGCCATTTTCAAGACGAGAAATACCTTGTAAGTATAATATATATTTCAATAATATTTAATCAAAAAATTTATATTTTTAAATAATATGTTAATTTTTTCATTGTTTTATAAATATGTAAACTAATACGTTTTGTTAATTCAATAGAAAAAAAAAAGTGAAGGCAAACTCGATCAATCGGTCGAGGAAGAAATCTTCGCCGATCCGACTCACGACGCTTCTCTTATAGGTTGGAGGAGCGATATAAGGTAACCGTATATTTATTTTAAGTTTTCAATCTTTTTACTCTTTATTACACAATTGGTAATCTATGTTAACACTTTTTAAATTTTTTCAATGGGGTCAAAGTTTCCTGAAATTAACATGTTCAAGGAGGTGTACGTTCGGCCTAGGGATGAGCTGATGGATCAGCTTCATGTTTTTCAATTTATTAATATTCAATTAGTATTAGTATTAATTACATGTATATTCAAATTAATTTGTTTATTTCATTTTTCTAGTCCACCACGGTGGAGAAGGGCTAGACCATTCTGGATGAGGTGGCTTCCCAGCTTCCCCTAGAGACCCCGATCGAGGAGGTGGTTCCTCCTGAGGATGCTTGTTTTTAGATCATGACAGACACACTTGATCAGACCCTCGGTCGTCGGCATGGGAATGTTCACCGGGGGCTTGGGAAAACCCACCTTCGGGACCCGTCTGCCCCGTCCTCCAGGCAGAGAACACAAGAGGTCGAAACGCTGACATCTGAAGTGACAGACCTAAAGGAGTGGATTGCGGCCTAGCAGTCTCAAATTGTGGCCCAAAACAATGTGATGAAACAAATTCGTCGCGCACTTCAAATCTCTGGCATTCACTTCCCCGACATTGAACCACCTCCAGAAACGACCTCCCAGCCCCCTGCCATAACGGCTACGACCTTCCAGCCCCCCAATGCAGCAGCAACACCACCAACGGGCGATTGTGACGTCGAGAACTACCTATTTTAGTTTTGTTTTAAATTGTTGTCAAATTTAAAAATACTTTTTTCCATTGTATGTACATTTACAATAATTTTTTTTAATAATTCAATAGTTTTCTTTACCTTTTCTATTTTTAATTTCATTAAATTCATTTTTACATAAAACAATATTAGCAACATTTAAAAGGAAAAAAATTAAATAAATAATAAATTATTTAAAAAAACTAATATCAAAATTTTATTGTGACAACCTCTATATCCGTCATGCAAGAGTTTGTGGGTCGAACCCCTATGTCCGTCACGCAAGAGTTTAGGGGTCGAACCCCAGTTTCGTTGCTCGGTACGTGCAACGACCACCAGTTCTGTCACGACATCTTCATTTTGCGTGACAAAGACTTTCCCTCCGTTGCGTGATGCCTGACATCACAAGCTTTGCGCGACATAATTTGTGCGATGCTCTCTTCGCCGCCCATTGTTTCTGGCGACGGTTTTTGTCTTTGTGCGACGCTTTCCCCTTCGTCACCCAAGGAGTTATTCTTAGTAGTGCTAGCAAACACACTACCATCTGTTGCTTTGCTTCCTTGAGAAGCCCTAGCTCTCTCAGCAATGGCCTCCTTGAACTCCTTATGAACTTTCCAATCCTGACCGTCCAACCTCTCTATATTTGCACTCCCAAAATTTGATCTAACGGCCCCAGGCATAACCAGAACAACATCAATCCCAAAAGGCATCAGTTCAACTCTCAACGTGTGTGACATTGCATGCACTGCTGCCTTGCTTGTACAATAAGAACCTGCCCATGGTGTTGGTACTTTGCCTACAACGCTGCTGATATTTACAATACTGCCACTTCGTTGTGATGCCATATAGGGCACTACTTCTTGTACAAGTCTGAGTTGCCCGAGCGTGTTAATCTCCCAAGCCTTTCGTATGAGTCCAAATCTTCTGCACCCAAATCTCCCTGTGGCCCCTCTGTGTCTTTGCTTTTTGAACTAAACATAATTAATGTTAACTTGATAATAATTAAAATAATAAAAAATAAACCAAATCCTCAACCAAAAAACAAAGACACAGAGGGGCCACAGGGGGATTTGGGTGCAGAAGATCTGGACTCCTTTCGTATAGTGTCCAACGGAAGCTCCACGAGAGGTTCCGTGCTTCCTATTCCGGCATTATTAACAAGTACGTCAATGCGGACGTACTTGGAAATAATTGTCTTTACAGCCAATGCGACACTTTCGTCCGAAGACACATCAAGCTCGAGTGTGTCGATGTTGTCCGAAGAACCTAGATCTATGTCGTTCATGCGCTGTGAGATATCGGTGACTAGAACAACCTTTGAGTCACTGGTACTCAAATTCTTCAATTTCCCTTGATTAATTAATGGATTGGATTACATAAAGCTTATATAGAAGTATGCATGCACATTGTTTGTTCCGCCAAGGTGTATAATTCTTGTTGCTGATTTTATATTGTGTGTATCGTATTAGAATATCCTTGTGCGCATATGCTATTTCAATCATAATCGGCCGGCTTTAATGGACTAAGCAATGGTATTGTGGTATTCTTTAATGATTATTCTAGTTTAACGTTTTTAGTTGTTGACGATTAATGTGAAGGTTAATAGACAGACCTCTCTTTGTGGGAAATGGTTTTTTTTTTTTTTTTTTTTTTGGTTACAATTGGTAAATTTAATATCAACCGAAAACATACAATACAAAGGCCCAAACTAGAACACAAAGCAAAAAGGACCAAACAAACTACACACCAAGGTCCAAACCATATATACACAACGCAAAAATGGACCTTACAAACTACACACAAAGGGCAAAAACAAAGGCTAAAGCCCAAAAATAAAGACACACCGAAAGAGAACCATAGCCTTCTGCTACAACCGCCTCTGCAGCACCGCACAAGCAGTAGGAACCAAGTACACCAACGTGGGCCAGAATTTCGACCAATCAACACCTCAGAGATGGGAGGAAGGAAGACCCCATGATCCATCAATGAAACCTTCTCTGAATGCAGCCACCAAGGAGAAGAAAACAAAGAAGCATGTGAGAATCCCACAAGCAACACTGCCAATAAAGGCAGATCGAGAGAAGGAGGTGGTGCGGACACCTGAGCTGATATGCAAACAGGAGCTCGACACACCTTCTCAATGTACCGTGATAGATCACGATCAAAAGTGGCTACAGACCGAATTTGGGTATAAATTGATGAAGGATGGAGCCAAATCGAAAATAGAGGAGGTCGGATTTGTGGGGGATGGATGAGGGACATGAAGATGGAAGGATGGATTGGATGGATACGAGGAATTAATTGAGTAGGAATAATGGCAACAAGGGTGCATAGGTCGCACTGATCATGATGGATAGCAGGGGAAGAACTGTAACAAGAAAGAAGGGAGGGAAGAGCAAAAAGAAAAAGAAAATGACTACCACCGACCCTAGTCATAGCTAGGGTCGGCAGCTGAACGGAAAAAGCCTAGAACGAAAACCTCACACAAGAAGTGAGAAGGAGTCTCAGTTAGAGAGAACGACTCACCAACTCGGGAGAGAAGTTTGTTGTGGGAAATGTTTCAGTACGCCCGACTGAATATGGCATTCCACGTGAAAGTAGAATCGCAAATGAGCTTGATTAATGCAGGAGTTCTCGATTTTGTGTGAATGGCCGCGCAGACCCATTATCCGTGTCAGAATAAACTTGTTGAATGTGAACCAACAATACTAATAAATTAGTAATTATATACTCCTTAAGATTTGCAGAAGGAAAATGTCGCATTTGACATTTGAAAACGTGAATTGGAAACAAAATCTAATTCGAAACCAATCCCATTTCTCTGCATATCTCCAAAAGCTCATTACTCTCTCTCCCACACACAGACACAGAAAACTGTGTCATGTCACATTCAAAAATTAAGATTCTCTCTCTCTCTCCCACACAGAGACACAGAAACTGTGTCTTATCATTCAACATTTATATTTTTATTGTATGTTCTAAATTTTTTATACTTAAAAAAAATTATTTATGAAGAGTGTATAATAAAATTATGGGTTAATCTTAGTTTACTACCTTAATGTTTCTTGGTTTTCAACATTTGGTACATGAAGTTTTTTTCATCCTAGAATGGTACATAAAGTTATAATTTTGGGACACTTTCATACATCCGTTAAAGTTGCTGTTAACTGATGACGCGGCATCCATGTGGACAATGACTGGGCGCCCCTTCTGACCCCCTCCCTTCTCTCCTCTGCACCCACCCTTCTCCCTCCCTCTTCGACTCCACCCACTCCATTTCTCTCTCTCTCTCTCTCCCTCCCACATCTCTCTAACACACAACGCACTTCTTCGTCCTAATTCAAATTGCAAACCCTAATCTCCCCAATTCTCCTCTCCGATTCTTCCATTTCCAATGGCCTCTGACGGCCCTGAAGAGCCCTACAACTCTGAGACCGAACCGGAAACAATAGCCTTAAGAATCAAGCAGAAGCGCTCCTGTCGCGTGAGCTTTGCCGACACCGAGATCACCTCCAAAATTTCCGATTACCGGAATCTCCACCCCTCTTCTTCCCACCTTCCAAATTTGACATCTTTTACTTTTTTTCTTTCCACACAATTTTCCAATCAAATTAAGCAAAACCCAATTCTGCAAATTCACATAAAGGGGCAAATTTTGAGAATTCAAATTTATATTGAAAAAAATTAGAAAATTAATGAAGAATGAAACTTTAATTACCAAATTGAGCTAGCTGGGATACAGAAGCTTGCTGGTGAATTGAGAACCAACAAAAACCCTAAATTGCACGATTCAAGTCGCTTGCTTGAAATTCCGAGCTGGAATTTTGAGGAGAAGTGTTGAAGATTTTGAATTTAAAGAGGAGGAGGGAACAAAATCCAAAATCCAAAATCCAAAATTCAAAAGAAAAGGAGAGTTTCGGAGGTTTCTGAGCAGCGTTTTGGTCGCCTAAACTCTCTGTCACTCTCTCTCTCTCTGAGTCTCTGAGTCTCTCTCTGTGTTTGAATTGTTGTTGCCTCTTTCAAACAAAACTGAAAACAAAATTTTGGGAGCAAAAAATAAAAAATAAAAACAACGGTACCGCCTTCGCCCTCTACTGGGAATAGTGTTTCGGGCTCTGTTACCTCCAACGACGGTAGAGTTGAAGAGGGAGGCCATTGATGGAGAGAGATGTGGGAGGGAGAGAGAGAGAGATGTGGGAGGGAGAGAGAGAGAGAGAGATGGAGTGGGTGGAGTTGAAGAGGGAGGGGGGAAAGGTGGGTGTAGAGGAGAAAGGTGGGTGTAGAGGAGAGAAGGGAGGGGGGTCGAAAGGGGTGAGGGAGAAGGGTGGGTGCAGGCACCCAAATGTTTTTTTTTATTTTCTTTTTAAATTTTTTTAGTTTTTAATTTTTTTATTAATTTATTGTTTTATTATTATTATTATTTTAATATCCACGTGAGGCCCAATCATTATGCACGTGGATGCTACGTCATCAATTAACGGCAAACTTAACAGCAACTTTAACGGATGTAAGAAAGTGTCTCAAAATTATAACTTTATGTACCACTCCGAGATGAAAAAAACTTCATATACCAAATGTTGAAAACCAAAAAACTTTAGGATAGTAAACTGAGATTAACCCTAAAATTTTTGAAGCACAAAAATAACAATTCTCATATCTTTTTTTAGTAACATAGCCATTATAATTCAATCACTACAATTCTCCCATTCCTTTTTTTGAAAGCAACTATAGATAATTCATTTCCAACAAAAAGAATAGTTGATGCACAGTACAAGCACAGCCCTCACATAACACAACCATTACAATCAATTACAAAAGGGTATGCAAGGAAATCTGGAGGTTCCTCGAACCAAGACCAAAGACCATCACAAGACAACGCAAACTTGGCTAGTTGATGAGCCATTTTATTAGCCTGGCGACGAACATGGGCCAGAACAACTCCAGTGATCAACGACATAGATGCTTTAGCATCCTCAATAATAGGCCCAATCATTGACCTAGAGGGTGAATGTCCACGCAACGCGTTTGCAATCTGGAGAGAATCACATTCCGAAAATAACATTTGATAAGCCCCTTTCAACGATCATCTCCAAACCTTCCCTCGCAGCAAGAGCCTCCACCTGGACCGGAGGAAAAACATTTTCAAATGGACCACACGAGCAGCAACGAATTGGGTGAAAAAAGTGTACCAAAAATAAATGTATATTAGAAATACTTGAATTTACACCTATTTGGAAGGTAGGTTTTTCTTTTCTAAAGAAAAATCCAAACCCCTTACATTGGATATAAATGTAATAGGGACGTTATGATTACAGCATTTTAAACGTATCGCACATTATCATGTTCTTTTACTTTTTAACACGACGACATCATATAATTTTGGTTTGACAACATCATAACAGTCCCGTTTAATATAACTCTTTTTTCAACAGAACCCTAACCCCAATATAAGTCACAAGAGGCCGAATTTGGTTTCTTAGGCCATCTCCAACCGAGGGCTGGCTAGAGGGCTCGTTTTAGCCCTCTGGCCCTCCAAGATATTAATATTTTAATGAACAGTACATGGCCATATTTGCCTTCATCTCCAACCGAAGGTCATAGGGCTCGTTTTAGCCCTGTCACAAAAATCCGTCTCTAACCGAGGGCCAAAGGTGACACACCCCGACCGAGATCGAGACAAGCTGGCCGTCACGTGAGTGTGACATAGCCATGTGCACAGTGCGGAAGCAATAATATAGAAAGAATTACGAATGAATAAAAATCAATCTTCAAAGAGTGCCAGAAAAGCTAAGATGCAAGAACGGAAATAAATGTGAATACACAATCAGAGCATAAATAGCCTAAGTGCAGTCAAGCATAAGAAGTACTAATTTAAATAACACCCAAAGGTGGTCCTACATATGTGATGGTTTGTCAGAACCTCCGCCGTATGCTCGTAAGCCACCAATAAACGCTACCTAAAACCTGGAGGGGCGCAAAACAGAAAACGTGAGTGGGCCAAAAACAAAGCTTTTCGAAAATCATTTCATTAACAACAGTTATATCCCCTGCCGTAAAACCTGTATATTTTCCCAAAAATAGTATATACATATACTAAATCTCAACTGATCTCATCTACATCAAAATCCGTAGCCAAATCATGAATATGTCATGCCACATAAGTCAAATTACAAGGTAAGTAATCCAAATGCAATAATAACTGTAATATCACATCAACTGAACTCTAGCTCATAAATCATGCCTGCACACGAGTCGAACCCACTAAAAGTGGTCTATACGACAGGATTGTGCACCTAACTTAGATCCAAGATGAGCGTGTGGTGTGGGAGGTGAACATCACGTGAAAGACTGTGCCCCTAACCATGGGCGGGAGCACTAACACCGGGGTGCAGGTTAATGAGCTCTCAATGCATCTCATCATAATCATCATAACACAACTCCTCATCATCAACACATAAACTTACCTGGAACTTACCTGAGCGCCCGCAGCGTCAACAACCATGTATATACAATTCATATATGCATATCCAAAAGTATAAATATATTGGCATGGCAATTCATTGATAAAGTCATTAAAAATGCATTTCTGGGAAAAATACTTAGTATATAGGTATATACGGAAAACCAAAAGCCCACTCACTGGTAAGTAGACGGATCGTAACCTCCGTGCCTAGCCTGACTATGCTCGTCCTCCGGATAGGTTTCGCATATGTGATAAACAACTATAATAACGTTATTTTAAAGCACATAAACGAAAATAGGAAATAACTTCTCATACATTGCTCAATTGGGGTGTTTGAATATACCAAAGTGATCTACACAACCTTAGGAACATCCCCATATTTTTAGAATTATTTTTTGACCCCTCACGCGCCGCCACACGCCGGCCAAGGCACGGCCAGACGCGCCACCCACGCGCGGCACGTGCCTGGCACCGGGGACGGAAGCCTTACCAGAGTTAGGGAATATTCCGTTAAAATTACGGAATATTCCGTCTAATATAATTGACGCCGTCACTGCCGTTAGGAATATTCTGTCAAACTTGACGGAATATTCGTTGTCTTCTCTGACTAGTCGCCGGACGCCGGCGACTGTTTGCCGGTTTCTGGAAAAAGTTCTAAAGTTCATATCTTGCTCATGTTTGCACCATTTTTCATGAAATTTGTACCAAAATGAAGCTTAGGACCTAAGGAACAACGTCATACCTGTTTTGAGTCCTAAAATCCACGAGATCTCGCCGGAGCAAGCTCAAAAGTTCGGCCACCTCTGCAACTCTTCGTATCTGGGCTTCCCGACGTCCAATTCTTCTCAACGTTGCACTCTGAGCATCATGAGAATGTCCTTAAGCTTCCTATGGTCACAGAAATCAAAGAAAATCGCCCATTGAAAAGTTGGTGAATAGTGCCAACTTCGGGATTTCGATTTACTGGGTTTTCTTACGTGCAACCTTAACCAAAACTCACCCAAAACACTTAGGAAGAAGTTTAGATACCTTTTTGGACCTTGAAATGACGTAAAACCTCCACGATCGATTTGGCGCCACTGTTCCCTCGACGGAGCCTTCGGGTTCTAGGGTTTTTCGACGGTTCCTCGTACAACCAAAGGTATGGTTGTGCTCGTGGACTAACAAGGATCACACTGGAGGTCTTAGTTCGTTCGATTTGTGAAGGAATGGAGGTTAACGGACCTCGTCCGTACAATTGCAGAGAGAAAGAGAATTTGAGAGGGAAGAGAGAGAGAGTCTTCAGTTGTGTGCGTGTACGTGTGGTATGTGTGGTCCTCACACTGCCAGCCAAAACCACACCAAACAACAACAAAAGTCTAAGTCCTAATTGGCTTAAAACTAAACTTGCACAACTAACTAACTAAAACCCTAGATTCTAATACTAACCGTAATAGGCTCCCACTAACTTGGAGCTACACTAATTGGTCCACAACTAACCTTTGGGTCTTTAAACTTAGCCCAAAAATAAGAATATACCCTGACGCTCAAGGGTAAAACTGTACTTTCACAATTTCAAGGATAATAAATGCACATAAATCGGGACGGGTTGTGATAATCTACCCCCCTTAAGAAAATTTCGTCCTCGAAATTTCAAACAACAACAAAACAATAATGAAAACAACCACTAGTAACCATAAAATAAACGTGGGTACAAATCTCTCATTCTATCCTCTGTTTCCCACGTCGCTTCTTCCATTGTATGATTCTTCCACAAGACCTTTACCATTCGAATCGTCTTGCTTCTCAACACTTTGTCTTTCCAATCTAAAATCGTCACTGGTTCCTCCTCGTAGGTCAAGTTCGGATTAATTTCCAAAGGCTGAACGGGGATCACATGCGACAGATCTGCTATAAAGTGACGAAGCATCGAAACATGAAATACATTATGCACCTTAGATAACTCAGAAGGCAACTCAAGCCTATAAGCAACTTCACCAACTCGCTCGATGATCTGGTAAGATCCGATGTACCTAGGGCTCAACTTACCCTTTTTCCCGAACCTTACAACTCCTTTCCAAGGCGATAACTTCAAGAATACTCAATCACCGACCTTATACACTCTGTCAGTGGCATGTTTATCAGCAAGGCTCTTCTGACGATCTTGGGCCACTTTTAGGTTAGCTTTAATTACCTGAACATTCTAAGTAGTCTCCTCTACTATCTCAGGGCCCACCAAAGCTCTTTCACCCACTTCTGACCAACACAACGGTGTATGGCAAGCTCTACCATATAATGCCTCAAACGGTGTCATCCCGATGCTAGAATGGCAGCTGTTATTATAGGCAAATTCCATCAAATCCAACTTTGCATGCCAATCATCACCAAACTGAAGTACTGCAGATCTTAGCATATCTTCCAAAGTCTGAATCGTCCTTTCCGACTGTCCATTTGTCTGGGGATGATATGCCGTACTATAAAGTAATCTTGTACCAAGAGCTTCCTGAAAAGCTACCCAGAACTTAGAAGTAAACTTAGGATCCCGATCTGAAATAATATTAACCGGAACCCCATGATACTTCACAATCTTCGTGCTGAACAATTCAGCTAATTTGTTCAGAGAATACTTTTCCCTCACTAGAATGAAGTGCGCTGACTTTGTAAGTCGATCTACAATCACCCAAACGCCATCGAAACCATTCTGTGTACGAGGAAGCTTATACACAAAATCCATAGTGATATTTTCCCATTTCCACTGTGGAACGGGAAGTGGTTGGATCAAACCAAATGGCTTCTTCCTTTCAGCTTTGACCTGCTGACAAACTGCACACCTACTAACATACTCTGCAATTTCTCTTTTCATACCTAGCCAATAGTAAAATGGTCTAATGGTATGATACATTTTAGTGCCTCCTGGATGCATGGCATATGCTGAAATGTGTGCCTCATCAAGAATTTCTTTCTTTAATTCCTCTATATTTGGCACGTACATCTGTTTATCTTGCATAAGCATGCCATCGGTTTCACGGACTCTGAGATCCTTTTTCTTCCCTTGAGAAATTGCAAAAATTAAATCCTAAACTTCCTTATCATTTCCTTGAGCTTCGAGTATACGATCAATCAAAATGGGCCTAACTTGGAAACTAGCAAGTAAGGTTTCCTCTCGTGCTTCCACCAATGCTTCTTCTTTTTCTTCTAGTCCCAATTTCACTCCAGTGGACCTCAAATCTGCAAGAAGAGGAACACGAGATGCGTACAATGCATTAACTCGACCTTAGGACTTTCTACTCAGTGCATCAGCCACTACGTTTGCACGACCTGGGTGATAATCAATCATGCAATCATAGTCACTTAACAGTTCTACCCACCTTCGTTGACGACGATTAAGATCTCTCTGAGTGAAAATGTACTGAAGGCTTTTGTGGTCCGTAAAGTTCTTGCATTTATCCCCATAAAGGTAATGCCTCCAAATCTTCAAAGTGAAGATAATAGCAGCTAACTCAAGGTCATGTGTAGGATAATTTATCTCATGCGGTTTCAACTGCCTCGAAGCATAAGCAATTACCTTACCATGCTGCATTAAAACACAACCCAAACCATTTAAGGAAGCATCACTATAGATCTCAAAGTTACCACTGTCGTCCGGAAGTGTCAGAACTGGTGCATGAGTGAGACAATACTTAAGCTGCTGGAAACTTTGCTCACAATTCTCATCCCACTCAAACTTAACATTCTTCCTTGTCAACCTCGTTAGTGGCAAAGCTAAGACTGAGAAATCTTGAACAAACCGTCTGTAATAGCCAGCTAGGCCAAGAAAACTTCTCACTTCAGTGACGATTCGTGGTTGCTCCCAATTCTCCACAACTGCTACTTTTTGAGGATCTACCTGAATGCCCTCAACTTCTTCAACACCAAAGAGAGATGTCGCACATGGTCTGCTTTAGTTCTAGAGTATACCGGTATATCATCAATAAAGACAATAACGAACCTGTCTAGATATTGCTGGAATACTTTGTTCATCAAGCCCATGAAAGCTGCTGGTGCATTTGTTAATTCGAACGGCATCACAAGGAACTCATAATGACCATAATGAGTCCTAAAAGCCGTTTTAGGGACATCATCACTCCTAATCTTCAGCTAATAGTAGCCAGACCTCAAGTCAATCTTCGAGAACACACAGGCACCTCGAAGTTGGTCAAATAGATCATCTATGCGTGGCAATGGATAACGGTTTTTAATCGTTACCCGATTCAATTGCCGATAATCAATGCATAACCTCAAGGTCCCGTCTTTCTTTTGAACAAACAACACTGGGGCTCCCCAGGGTGAAACACTAGGCTGAATGAAACCTTTATCCACTAATTCCTGCAACTGGGTTTTTAATTCTCTTAACTCAGTAGGAGCCATTCTATATGGAGTTAGAGATATAGGGTCCGTACCTAGAAGTAAATCGATGGTAAACTCCACATCTCTATCAGGCGGTAATCCATGCAAATCATCAGGAAAGACATCCGAAAAATACCTAACCACTTGAAATTCCTCCACACTACTGTGAGTAGTCTCATTCAGCACAACGTGAGCTAAGTATCCCTGGCACCCTTTATTCAACAACTTCTTTGCCCTCAAGGCAGAAATAACACCATGCCTCGCTCCACTACGTTCACCTACGAACGTAACTCCGGGTAAACCTGGGCGACGGAAAGTCATCGTCTTCTCGTGACAGTGGATGTCGGCATAGTTATAGTGTAACCAATCTGCTCCCAAAATCACATCAAAGTCCACAAGATCTAATGGGAGAAGGTTAGCTGGCATTACTACATCCTCTATCAACACAGGACAACCCGGGTAGACACAGCTAACAGAACACTTTTCTCCTCTTGGCATAGAAAACTCTAACTCATAACCCAGAGGTGTGGAATAAGGTTGAGTCAACTGAGAAAAAGTATAAGAAATGACAGAATAGGTAGTTCCACAATCAATTAAGACTCTAGCAAAATGACCAAGAATATTTAACGTACCCATTATTAAATCAGGATGGTTCTGGGCGTCCTGCAAAGTAATGTTGTTGATACGCCCGTAGGCCTGCTGTCGTCCTCCTCGACTTCTACTGGTGTGAACACCTCGGCCCTGAGCATTACGTCCCTGACCTGATTGACTGTGCTGCCTCGACGATCCAGCATTACTGGTAGCAACATCAACCTGCTGGGGCTGTCCTCCAGACTGCCACTGTGACCCGTCGGCTGAATACTGACCCAAGCCACTCTGCTGATACGGCATGTATCCTCCTGAGTACTGGTCATAACCACTCTGCTGATAGGGATCCTGAGGGTACTGATACTACCTTGAAGCATAAGGAATGGGATCCCCCTGGTAATGGTACGCACCACCACGACCTGTTGGAACAAACTGACACACCCCGACCGAGATCGAGGCATGCTGGCCGTCACGTGAGTGTGACGTAGCCATGTGCACAGTGCTGAAGCAATAATATAGAAAGAATTACGAATGAATAAAAACCAATCTTCAAAGAGTGCCAAAAAAGCTAAGGTGCAAGAACAGAAATAAGTGTGAATACACAATCAAAGCATAAATAGCCTAAGAGCAATCAAGCATAAGAAGTACTAATTTAAATAACACCCAAATGTGGTCCTACATATGTGATGGTTTGTCAGAACCTCCGTCGTATCCTCGTAAGCCACCAATAAACGCTACCTAAAATCTGGAGGGGCGCAAAACAAAAAACGTGAGTGGGCAAAAAATAAAGCTTTTCGAAAATCATTTCATTAACAACAGTTATATCCTCTCCCGTAAAACCTTTATATTTTCCCAAAAATAGTATATACATATACAAAATCTCAACTGATCTCATCTTCATCAAAATCCGTAACCAAATCATGAATATGCCATGCCACATAAATCAAATCACAAGGTAAGTAATCCAAATGCAATAATAACTGCAATATCACATCAACTGAACTATAGCTCATAAATCATGCCTGCACACGAGTCGAACCCACTTATAGTGGTCTATACGACAGGACTAGGTGTAAAACAATACGCTCTAGTGCTACACTCACGTGATGTGCGAATAATCACGGGTCACCTATGAGTCGAACCCACTAAAAGTGGTCTATACGACAAGACTGTGCACCGAACTTAGATCCAAGATGAGCGTGTGGTGCGGGAGGTGAACATCACGTGAAAGACTGTGCCCCTAACCATGGGCGGGAGCACTAACACCGGGGTGCAGGTTAATGAGCTCTCAATGCATCTCATCATAATCATCATAACACAACTCCTCATCATCAACACATAAACTTACCTGGAACTTACCTGAACGCCCGCAGCGTCAACAACCATGTATATACAATTCATATATGCATATCCAAAAGTATAAATATATTGGCATGGCAATTCATTGACAAAGTCTTTAAAAATGCATTTATGGGAAACATACTTAGTATATAGGTATATACGGAAAACCAAAAGCCCACTCACTAGTAAGTAGACGGATCGTAACCTCCGTGCCTAGCCTGGCTACGCTCGTCCTCCGGATAGGTCTCGCATATGTGAGCAACAACTATAATAACGTTATTTTAAAGAACATAAACGAAACTAGGAAATAACTTCTCATACATTGCTCAATTGGGGTGTTTGAATATAACAAAGTGATCAACACAACCTCAGGAACATCCCCATATTTTTAGAATTATTTTTTAACCCCTCACGCGCCGCCACGGGCTTGCCAAGGCACGGCCAGACGCGCCACCCACGCGCGGCACGTGCCTGGCACGGGGGACGGAAGCCCTAACAGAGTTAGGGAATATTCTGTTAAAATTACAGAATATTCCGTCTAATCTAACTGACGCCGTCACTGCCGTTAGGAATATTCCGTCCAACTTGACGGAATATTCGTTGTCTTCTCCGACGAGTCGTCGGACACCGGCGACTGTTGGCCGGTTTTTGGAAAATGTTCTAAACTTCATATCTTGCTCATTTTTGCACCATTTTTCATGAAATTTGTACCAAAATGAAGCTTAGGACCTAAGGAACAACGTTATACCTGTTTTGAGTCCTAAAATCCACAAGATCTCACCGGAGCAAGCTCGAAGTCCGGCCACCTCTGCAACTCTTCGTATCTGGGCTTCTCAACGTCCAATTCTTCTCAACATTGCACTTCGAGCATCATGAGAATGTCCTTAAGCTTCCTATGGTCACAGAAATCAAAGAAAATCGTCCATTTAAAAGTTGGTGAATAGTGCAAACTTCGGGATTCCGATTTACGGGGTTTTCTTGCGTGCAACCTTAACCAAAACTCACCCAAAACACTTAGGAAGAAGTTTAGATACCTTTTTGGACCTTGAAATGACGTAAAACCTCAACGATCGATTTGGCGCCACTATTCACTCGACGGAGCCTTCGGGTTCTAGGGTTTTTCGATGGTTCCTTGTACAACCAAAGGTATGGTTGTGCTCGTGGACTAACAAGGATCACACTGGAGGTCTTAGTTCGTTCGATCTGTTAAGGAATGGAGGTTAACGGACCTCGTCCGTACAATTGCAGAGAGAGAGAGAGAGAGAGAGAGAGAGAGAATCCGAGAGGGAAGAGAGAGAGAGTCTTCAGTTGTGTGCGTGTACGTGTGGTATGTGTGGCCCTCACACTGCCAGCCAAAACTACACCAAACAACAACAAAAGTCTAAGTCCTAATTGGCTTAAAACTAAACTAGCACAACTAACTAACTAAAACCCTAGATTCTAATACTAACCTTAATAGGCTCCCACTAACTTGGAGTTACACTAATTGGTCCACAACTAACCTTTGGGTCTTTAAACTTAGCCCAAAAATAAGAATATACCCTGACGCTCAAGGGTAAAACTGTACTTTCACAATTTCAAGGATAATAAATTTACATAAATCGGGACGGGCTGTTACAAAAGGGCCATATGCCAAACATAATTTATTATTTAAATTTAAAAACTACAACAACTTAAATTTAAAAAGGGTGAAAATTATGTGAGAAATAGTGTAGGAATGGCTTATTTTATAGGAAAAGAAGGGGAATTTTCTAAATTCATTAAAAAAAAAATTTGTCCCAAAAAAACAAAAAACAAAAAAAAATTGAATCCTGCGGTAACTAGCCGTTGGATTCAAAATTGTTCCTTCTATTTGTGTCGGTTAGAACCGACACTATTGCAATTCAAATTACTATTAGTGTCGGTTATAACCGACGCTAATGGTAATTAATCAAAAATATTTCTGCCTAGCACTATTAGTGTCGGTTATAGCCGACACTATTGAAATAATCTACATTATTCTTGTCGGTTATAACCGACAGGAAATCTGACATATTTGAAAAAATTCTAGCTACCCCGAGGCTGACTGGCTGGTTAGAAATGGCCATCCTTTTGGCCCCTTGGCCCTTTGGCCCTTTCAGATTCTGAGGGGCCCTCTCAGATTCCAGAGCGCTCTGGCCAGCCCTCGGTTGGAGACGGTTTTCGGGCTATTTTCGGCCTTCTGGCCTTCTGGACCCTTTGGTTGGAGATGGCCTTAGGACAATACAAGGAATGTCAAACTGTCACTAGGGCATGTGTTGCTTGTATGGTATATGGGCAATTGTATTGGGGTGCAACTTGCAAGAGGGTATTTGACTTGGATCGAATGCATTGAGGACAACTTTTCCTATTCAGTGAAGCCAGTTTACACATGTCTTAAGATTTCGTACAAATGGGATATGCTTAGTCCTATTTAAGGATTACAATCAGGTATACATGAATATGTTTAGGACAATTAGCAGAAATAATTATGTTTTGGGTAGAAATGATAATTTTTTTGTACCAACGACATAATGATTGACATAACGATGGCATGATGATGGCAGAATGACCACACAATGACACTTGATCATATCTATAACCAAAATGATCATTCCAGCTAGACATATTAATTATATATTGAGCACACAACGACAACACAAATAATGATATAATGAAGACATAATAAATGCTAATATTTTTTGCAATAATGTATCAAAATATGTTTATTGTAGCTAAATGCCCTAAGAGATTGTGTAGAATGAGGGGAAAAAGTGTGCAAAAATGAATTCCCTACCGCGATGACATGAGCAGTAATGTCTTATATATTTTTGTTATTTATCCAACATGAGAACCTACTTTGGTACCATAATAATCTTTAGACTCCTCATGATCCAAAACCAATATCATCAATATTGTTCATAACTTTACAACTATTATTAGGTGTGAGGTTTTATCACAAAAAGTCTTGGTGACATTAGCAGTTAACCTCCAATTGTAAATATTATTTTAATTCATCTCAAATGTCACACTACTTTCCAAAACCAATACAAGTTTGCTAACATCACCTCGTTTTTATTGGGCAATTAGCTAGAATGATCAGTTTTTGACATTTGATTGCATAAATGATTAGTTTTTAGTAACAACAATATATTGTTTATATATCGATGACACAACGATGACAAAACAACAATACAACGATAATATAATAACAACATGCTAAAACTGATTATTTTTGTAACCAAATATAAAAAAATGATAATCCTCCTAATTATCTTTTTTATTTTGGTTTTGTGATGTGATGAACTGTTTTGTTCTGTTGATATGGCTTGAGGTGACACACCCCGACCCGGAATATCCACATGGACTTTGAATTGAGCTATGCTGGCCGACACCGGGAGGGTGACGAAGCCATAAGTGTAGTGATGTGGAAAATGTGAATAAATTTAAACCTAAAATTGCTTAAATATAAGAGTGCACTTGTGAGCGAGAATGAACTCTTTTCACATGTGATGTCAGAGCAAAATTAGAATAAGAACTATACATTCGGAAGTAGTCTCTGATAATACTGTTTGCCAAAAATCCTCGTTGACACGAACACTGCCACTAAAACCTGGAAGGGTGAAAAACAAGGGTGAGTGGGCCTAAAAATAAAGTTTTATAAAACTTTTTGAAAACATTATAACCCCTCGCCATAAAACGAGTATAGTTTTCAAAATATACATACTACGTATAGTATGAAATACTTACCATAACCTGCAATATCTCAAGACTTCAATACGTCACAAATTCATAAATAAGCATATAACTTCTAGTAATCCCAATATCTCGGGAATAAATATATCACATCGAGTGCTCATCTACACATGTTAACACACGAGTTCATGCAGTGGTATTCTCACATGAACAAGACTGGGTGTAATAATGGTTTACGCTCTAGTGCTACAATCATGTAAAGACTAGCGCTAGGGTGGGCAAACAGGTACAGGAACCGCGAGTGGGGGCAGGTAATTTAGGTTCAGGGTGGGTACAAAATTTCTAAACACAAACGAGGTGGGGCGGGTCTTAAAATAAGAGGGAACGGGCCCTCGGCTCGACCCTTCTTTTTTCCTCATCTCTAGTCTTCTCGATCTCTCATCCCCGGCTCATTTCATTTCACTCATACCTCGATACCTCCTCCTAACTAACTCCCAGGCTCCCACCGTCCCAGCTCCGTACCCCGCCACCATCATCATCAAACCTCCATCTCTCCTGATTCGCTCCTATCTTCCTCGCTCCATCCGATGCCATCATCATCAGGCCTTGATCTCTCCTCACTCACTCTCTGGAAATCAGTCTCTCTCTCACTCTGACGAACTCAAATGGACAGACGAAGTCAAACAACTCGAAATAACATCTCCTCCGTCTGACTTAGACCCATATTTGCAATGCACGACTCTGCTCATAGTCCTCTTCAGTTTTAAGGTATTACGTTTTAGGGATTTAGGATTGAAAATTAAAATAGGGTTTTCTAGATTTAGGGATTTTGTTGGGCTCTTGAACCTTGACCTTTGTTATGGTCCAATTTTAAATCTTTTATTGAATCGAATTTGAATCGACTAAGTTTGAAACTTCTGTTGAATTAAATTGAATTTGAGCAGGAGAAGAGGTAGATCTGAGTTGGGCAGCGTCGAATCTCATTGTGGGTGGCGATTTGGAACGGGGTTTGGTGGGTTTGGATTTAATGGTGAGGTGGGCATGGGCGAAGACGGCATTGAGTGGTGGTGGTTCGGGCGATGCTATTGAGTTGCAGAAGAATATGAAATAGGGGGTGTGGCATAGGTGGATATCGCAATCTCATTTGAATTTTTTCTGGTTTTGTTTATGATTAATTGCTCGTTTATGATAGTTATTGATGGGTCTTGACATGCCCATTTGATTGTTATTGTCAATACTGGCTTGATTGATCAAAGTCAAATCGATTGAATTGTATCCCAGAAAGAAAAAATAAAAATAAAGATAAAAATAACAACGGAATCATGGACCCGACCTGAACCGGCCCGTTTTTCGGTTCCTATATTAGAAAATATTGTCCCTGGCTCGGAATGCAATGATTCAAAAGCCATATTGAAACTAGAAATGTGGAGAACAAGTCCATACCAAATTGGGGCCGAGTTATGTCGGTGTTGGCTGAAAAAATGGCCTAAAGATGGCCCAAAAATGGCCTGAAAATGGCCTAAAGAGGTTTATGCACCATTAAGACACACGTAACAACCTAGTAATTGTTCATAACATAAACAAGGACAGGATTAAAGGGATATCGATTCCTACCTTACCTGGGACAACGGAAAGTTCTAGTTTTTGGGCTTGGATGCCCAAATGGCGTTTGTACATGGTACTGCATTCGTGGTGGGTTGGAGACAAAGACAATGGTGGTCGCGAAATAGGGCATTGGCAATCGCCATAGTTGCTTCTATGCAGCGAGCACAGAGTGAATGAGAGGGGTATGGCGTCCAAGGGAGATGTGAGGTGGTCCGATCCCCTTGAATTTGAGTTTTGGAAATGATAACAGGTAGTGGCCTTAAGGTGGTGATTTTGTCACACCCCAGACCCACGGTCGGTGGAAAAATAACTCCGAATTCGATACATGAGTTAAAAACTAAATAATTAAAAGAAAATTGACACAGGTTGGAAAATTAAACTTCTTTTATTAAAATAACTCCAAAATCCTTATAGGGTGTACAAAAGTAATAAATTAAAACTCTTACATCACTCGTCTAACATAACCTCAGCTCGTCTATCACCTTGTCTTGCCAAATAACACATGTCTTGCCAAATAACTCATCTGTAAAATAATAAGTGAGGAGTGAGCAATAATCACCGTCGCTCAGTGAATGGAATATATAATATGTCAGCCAAGCGATGCCATTTTAGTCATTCTAGAAAATACAATAATAATATCAAATCACTATACACGTAGTGCCATATTACATCATCCCTTTATGTGTTCATTATATCCTTCATAAATTGTAACTCACCACGTGACTCCTAATGGCCTTCTTGCCTTAATGTCCTCGTGTGCAGTTTACATTTATCCCTCGGATTTATGCAACACTAAAGTTCTCATGCTCCATGAACAATTCCAAATACCCACATATCATTATATTAATAATTCTGAAAGCATGCATTTCCACAAATTCAACATGCTTGACTTGAAATAGAGAGATATTTGAAAATAGATAAATCCCATGATAACTCATGGTTTTCGTTTATTATAAAATAAGAATATTTAGAAACACATTACATAAACCACTCACCTCGATAATTCGAATCTTGGCAAGACAACTCACTAACAATCTCCCCGCAACAAACCCTAAACCCTATTTCTTTCTCTCTTTACCCTCACTCCCTTTCTCTACGTTGAACCTTCGATGCATGCTCTGCATGCTTCCTTGATATGCAAAAACAATGGAGCAAGGCCTCCTATTTATAGGGACATATAAGTCGGCTAAAACTTAGAGATTAAATAAAAATAATTACAAATAAACATTGGTCCTTATCCTCGTGACACTTGTCAAAGCAATATAGATTGTAAAAACTATTTGGTGCATCTGTCTTCCTCTTACCCAACCACGTTCAAGTTATCTAATTGCCTCCTCATGCTAATATTACGTTTTGAACTATACCTTGACACCTGCACTCAATAGGCTAAGTTAGTCAGCATCTACAACGCTTAGACAACACTCTAAACTCCCCACCGGTTGCCACCTATGAATAAGATTTCATGCAAGTAAAATCATGCCACCCACACAACTAAGTTCAAAATATAATATAACAAATGGTCTTAAAAGTAACGGTTTAAAGAAATATTGGGATGGACTAATAGTTGAAACATGGGCCAAAATATTTGATTCAAAATTAGCAGTGAGTCTCACTAGCTGAAAATATAAAATACGGGTTCTCACATGTTCAGTGAAGCTCGCTGGAGGTGTGGTTGTGATGGCTGGTCTCTGTGTTTACAGAGAGAGAAAGAGAGTGAAAAGAGAGAGAGAGTTAGATGAGAAAGAGTGGAGAGATAGAGGAATGAGAGTTGAAAGGGAGAGAGGCCCAAGAGATTAGGGAACATGGGGGAATGGGGAGAGAATGGGTTGTGGGCCCCACTGGCTCACAAAGCAATGTCACAAAAGAACGAAACAGAAAAATATCCCCTCGATGTGAAATTATCAAAATGCCCTTCACGTTCGTAGTTTTCGTAAAATTTTAACCGTAACTCCAAATTCGCTTCTGCTTGCGCCTACGTGTTTGTACCATCGAGTACTTTAAGAATACGATAAAATAATAACTTATACGCGTCACCAAAAGGCGGTCAACTAAAGTCAACAATCTCGCCTCTACAACATTTTCGTCAATTCATTCTTTTAAAATTAATAAATTCGTAAAATTAGGGACAAGTTGTCACATGAGGTGTGAGGTGTGTGAACTGTCTGAGAACCTATTTCACAAAATGGACCTATGTTTACGAGGCAGACTTGAGTAGTAGTCCAAGCTATATTAGTTGATTTGGACTAATGCCACTATCATAGACTTGTGAAAAACTTCGGGTGGCTGGAATTGGAGAAATTTTTATTTTTATTTTTATAAATGATAGCGTTAGTAAATTAAATATTTAGTTATAGGATAAAGAAGAAATCAGAATGTAAAGAAATTATTTTTCGTCACTACAATAAAACATCATCGGCTACATAATCATAAATTATTATGTGATAAACCTGTAATTCTGAATCAACAAGTCAAATCTTTTACCGTTATAATTTTTTGTCTACAAGTAATGTACTTTTAATCCACAACTGCTTTGTCTAAAGTTCATAAACCCTATTTAACCTCAAAAAAAAAAAAAAAAAAGGGTTGATAAACCTAAACCCAAAAATATTATTTCAACATAATTTCAAACACCAAAACAACTAATTCTGAACAAAAACATAATCTCAAATATAAAAAGGGTTGTTATTGATACTCATTTAGTGTCATCATTCAATAATTTTATAAAACATAACAGAAATTGCAATTCTAAGCGTCTTAAGGTACCTGTTTGGAATTAGAATCACAGTTTTCTATATAAATCTTAAGCAAATACCATATGTCAAATTCATTAATCAAAACCTGAATGCGTCTGAAATTACAAGTACTTAATCCCATCCGACCCCTAGGAATAGACTTGGTGGTCATACGGACATACATAAGGCAAAAGATAACCAAGTGTACGACACCCTTCTAGGTGTCCAAACTCATAAGGACACAAACAACTAATGCAGTAAACACCACTATATAGTAAAAATTTCAATTTCCAAACCGATGAGGCCTTCTTGCATAATCGAATACTACTCGGTTACGGTCATGTATCGTGACCGGATTCTTCTTCGAACCCATTGGCTGTGCCCTCTTTACCTCCACGAATTTATCATTCAGTTGATGATATTTGTTCTGCAGAACATCATCCACGGCCTCCTTTGATTCAAAAGTGATGAAGCCAAAGCCCCTGGACTTGCCACTTTCCTTGCAACATATTATAACCGCATCTGTAACTGTGTCGAACTTGTCGAAGTAGTTCTTGAATTCCTCTTGTGTTAGATTTTGCGGTAACCTCCAACAAAAATCCTTTTAGAGTTATAATATGGTTCTGATTGAGCATTTTGGTCCTCTTGATTTTGTTTTTTTCACAGTATTGTTTGGTGAAGCTGTCTTCACATCTACCTACATTATAATTTGAAATAAGGTATACCATGACCAAAGAAAAGAGAGGCGACTATTTAATACACAAAATTAAATTGAAAAAAAAAATATAGATTCATAAAATTTTGAACAAAACTAGCAAAGTATTTGACCCCTTTTTTTTTATTAAGAAAAGTAATTAAAACCAAATAACTCTTAGCAGTGGCGACCAGGATTTGGCGAGGGGAGGGGCGAAATGCAAAAGAGTGCAAGGTTCAATCGAAACGGTTGTTTTTACATTGGAAAGTGCAAAGTTTTGAGTCAATATTCATAGCAGAAAACAATCACTCTACTAAAGCGGTTGTAAGCAGTTATATCAAAGCCAATATAAAAAATTGGGGGGAAATGGGTAAACAAACAAGTGGGGCAGAAGAGAAAAAAAGGGGGGGGGGGGGAATGGGTAAACAAACAAATGGGGCAGAAAGGTAAAGACCGGAAGAGGAGAAGTGGTGGGTTTGGGTCAGTACAGTGTTTTAAGAGAGAAAAAAAAGTAAACAAATGGTCAGCATAATGAAATTGATTTTTTTTTTTATGCCAAACGACGCCGTTTGTACAGGGAATATCAAACTCATAATCCTTCATCTTCTTCCCAAGTTTGCCGCTCTACAATCAGTGGCGGATTCAGGATTTTAACATCGGGTGGTCCCAATATAAAGCGCCAGAAAAATAAACGAAAGCAACATTGAATAATTAAACAATGAATTACAGTTTTTCATTCATAATCTTTGTACAAAAAACATTACAAGCTACAAGGACTAAATTTCTCCACGACGAGATTATACTTTGAAACGTGTCATGATAATTTCATTATCAATACAAGAAAATACACATTTCTCAATGTGAACAACAAAATTATCAATCTCCATTTTATTGCAGAGTGAACTTTTAATGATATTTATGGCGGGAAATACTTTCCACCGTAACACTGATATCACAAGTTGGTCTTATTTTTCTGGTAAATGATATCAGATCATATCATACTTGCACCAAGAAAGATACAGTGTCTAATTCGCGTTTACCTTTCCATCATGGAGATGTGTAAGCAAACATCCTAACACAATCTACCTAAATCAATGCGAATTAAATAACAGTAGGCAAAACTTTTTTTTTTTAAAAAAAAAAGTTTAAACCGGTCAGAATTATTGGTAGCCACTAGTTCACGCATGCAACGCTAACCAAGTAAACCATATAGGCACTCCAATGTCTCTACAGCCACAAGATATATCTTGGTGGCCCCCGCTCCACTCCAATAATTTGTTCTCTCTTCTTGTTCTTCTCCATTAATCTTTGGTGATTTGCTATGCCGACGAGGCGGCGCTGTGCGCCAAATGGGACGTGGAGGTACATGCAGTCTGAACCAATGGGTTTTCCAGCGAGTGGAGGGGCGGACCCAGAAATCCAGTCTTGTTTTCCGGCGAGGGGAGTGGCGGCTGCCACTCCTCGCCGACTCTTAGTATGCTGTTGTTTTTCTTCTCATCGGTAGAAAAATAAAAGTCATGAGTATGAGTCAACCTCCCTCCTTGACCAAAAAAAATAACAATTTTAATAAAGCGGTTATATTAAAACATAAAATTGTTATTGGACAGATGTAACCGTTATCAGTTGATAGATGAATAATTTTAATAACAATTTTTTGCTTCAATTTTAACTGTTTTATTAAAATTGTTAATTTTTTTTTTTTGTCAATGCAGAATGATGACTCAAACTCATGTAAACGTTTTATTAAAATTGTTATTTGACAAACTCATATAAACGTTTTATGAAATTTGTATAAACGTTTTATTAAAATAACAATTCTATGTTTCAATTTCCTCTAAAAAAACTTAATTGAAAATAAATTAGAAAAGTTTTGTTTAGGAACAAACCGTTATATGAATATGGATTTTTATAAATTACTCTTATTATACAAACCCTAAACCCTCTGTCATAATTCAAAATTAACGAAAAGTTTTATGCAAACTTTTGCTAAAGTTAGTAGAGACGTGAATTAAATCATAACACCTATGTTGTTGTTGACCCTAAAAACTATCAAACCTACGTGGCGCGCAGGCCGAGTAACTAATAAGCTAACTACGCCCTTCGGTTGAATGCGGGGCGTGCCAACTCGACGACCGAGCTCGACCGGTGAGTAAAATGTTGATGCTGCGTTGTATGCGCGGCTGACTTCTAAATCTCGCGACTGCGGCCGAGGAAAGAACAAGCCTCGGCCTTTGGGTTCTAGAGCCTGAAGACAAGGCTGCTAGTTCTGCGAAGTTCACGAATCGTCGGTGTCGGATTCGGTCACGGTGATTATATTCGTAAAGGTATAAGCACGGCGAATCGACACCAAAGTGTAAGGGCACATATACTCAAAACAAATATATGTCTTGACGGTGAAAGTAGTTCGGCCGTCGGAATGCCGAACTCTGAAACTAACCTGTGAGTATCCAATCATAAAACAACTCGGCGTTTAATGCGCCGAGCCCAGTAACTCGTAACACCTCACTTCGCTGAAAAGACTGATGAGATGAACTCTGCCGATAAGGATTCGAAAACCCTTCTCGACCGAGACTTTAGATAGGTAACTAGTCGGCCTCGACGCAGTGCTGTCTATCCAAACTGAAAATGCTCCGCGATTGGCTGGTTCTACGGCGATAGTGCTGTCTATCCAAACTGAAGGTATCACCGGTTGCCTTCACAGTGCTGTTTATCCAAACTGAAGATGTGTCGGCGAAAAGGAAAGTAAAGATCTCAAGGTTATTGAGAGGTTTCGAGTAGAGCGAGAGTTTGCGCAGGGCAGTTTGTGTGTTGAATGGGTGGGGGTCTCAATGTTATGCTCATCCCCCTATTTATAGTAACGCAAACACTCCTGATTGAACCAAAATCGACTTTGGACATGAATCCTCTTCCTAGTCCAACTTCTCCTCGGCCGATCCTAATCCAACCCTATCTCGTCCAACCCTAATCCAATTAGGATTTTGAACCTGTCTCCAATCGTGGGCTCGATTCATTCTTGCATCATGACTTATCAGGGAATCCTTCTCCTAATAGGTCTCGGCTTCTATCACGCCCTCATACTTATCCGCACCCCTTTCTTTCCAAATAGGACTCGATCCTTCTAACCCCGTGGGCCACGGCACTATTCTACTGCTTCTGAGAAGGTGTTGGGCCGGGAGTGGTCCGAGCTCGACCCAATGTTATTTTGGGCCCAAACATTGCCCCCTCGCTTCTGAGGTCGTCGACCTATTACTCTTGGTCGAGCCCCGGCCTTGAGGAAGCGAAACGACGTTTCTTCTTTCCTCCAGCAATCAATGGTCTGCTCTGGAAACTAAACCACGCACATTTATGAGTGATGATGTCTCTCTCGAATCCTTCCCAACCTTGCCACGCGTCGGTCCTCGATCACTCCAACAGTCTACAATCATTCCTCTAGCCGCACGCAACTGTCGAAACGTTTCTCCGCATTAAATTCGCCATCACACACAATCGTGCATCCTCAAACCTCGAGATATGCCTTCAATCTGTGAGATCTTCGGTCCTTTCACCTGGATTCTCCAGATCCTCATCATGGCGCGCAGTCGTATTGATTGGTTCATTTTGAAATTCAAAACTAACCAATTGATCTTCCTGCGAAGCGCCTATAAAAACTCATTCCTCTCTCATTTCAACTTTACGCTTCCAACTTTCCTGAAACTCCCTTGCTTTCTTCTCAAACCTCCAGATGACCCATAATTTCTTTTTGAAGCACCTCTAACCCAGAAAATCATCTTCAACCTTTCTTCTTATTGATAATGGCCTCCTTCATTTCCTAACTCTCCGAGGAATGCAACAAATGCAAGGACATCATCGAGTACTCCGCCATCAAGAATCTGCGCTTCGAGAGTGATTCGAGTGCCACTCATCAAATTCTAGGGCCTCTGTTCAAGAAACCTATACCGGCTTCTATTACTGACCTCATGAGGGAGAATTGCTTGGTGCCTTTGCGACAAGGGTTCGAGTGGTCGAAATGGGACGTGTCGAAGCCCCAAGGAGCCTGGCCCTCGACTACTGCAACCTGGGCGGCCTGGGTCGATCGAATGGAGAAGTTCTTCGGCTAGAAGTGGAAGGCTCTCGGTATTCATGATGCCATTAGGCTCTCGACCGTGGAGATTGCCATGGACAAAGAACTCCTGATGGCAGCCCTTAGTTTCTGGTGTTCGGCAACTAACACCATGACTCTTCCTCTCGGTCCTATCGGCCCCACCATCCTTGATGTCTCGACTATTCTCAGGACATCTCCTTCTGGTCTTCCTGTCGATGTTGCTCTGTTCGGGTGTTCGTCGAATCTCGACCTTAAAGCACTGTTTGATGCTCAGGCCGTTGAGACATTGAGCCGAGACGGCCACGAGCCCTCCAAGGATGAAGTTCAAAAGCTACACAAGAACTTCTTCAACTACAACACCCTTATCGTCCATTTTGCTGGTCGAGGGGAGGCAAGTCTCCGTAAAGGAGAACACGAGGCCTTCTTATTCTACTGGTACAACAAATTCTTTTGTTGTACCAAGTCGAACAAATGTTTGATCGAGAACATGCCCGTGGCCGAAGCCCTGGCCAGTGGTCACACCTTGGCGCTTAGCTCAGCCGTTCTCGTTCACCTGCTGCGCAGCCTAGCCGAGACAACTACTGAAAAAATTGGCCCACACCAGAGTGGGCCCCTCTAGGTCTTTCAGCTGTGGTTGCAGACGTACTTTGCTACTCTCCGTCTAGAAGTTCTCAACTTCTCACCGACTGAAGCGCTTGGTCTTCAGCTGGCTTCTCGACCAGCACCCTCACACCGAGCCGAAGAAGTTTTCAAATACTTCTTCGGCCTAGAGGACTTCTCTGATGACGAGTTTCTGGTATGCCATCGTCGAGAATACCCCGCCTCTATCAAGCTTCCATCCTTGGCCTAGGGCGAAACTGAAGACGTTGTCATTCGCTAGAGCTGGGGGTCATTCGTGTTAACGCGTGACCTTCCTCTCGGATGCGACGCTCGGTGGGCAAGTTGGGAGGTCTACCATCCTCACTTCACAGCTAGGCAACTCAGCTTTCTCTAGGGTTGCCCTGTGCCTTTGCTTACCTCCAATCCCTTCTTGGTCGAGGGCGACTCTCTGGTTCTTCAGAGAGGGAATGCAGAGACGCCGAGAAGGAATTTCAAGAACGATGTACGGAATTCCGCCTTCGATCGGCTGTGCCTGAGGCTTTGAGCACCGACACTTTCGGTGATTGGTGGGAGTCATACACTCAAGGCTTCTTCAAGGCACCAGTCGACGATGCTGTCGTCCAGGTTTTTGGCGACCGTCCGAAGAAAACTGTTGTCTTTCTGCCTAAGGAAAAACCCTAAGGTATTCGGCTACCCTTATTTTATTCTTCACGCAATTTCTCGATCCTGACCATTTCATTTCTCAGGTGGTCGGGTACTAAAGCAGGCGGCTGTGATCGCCGCTGCCATGGCCAAAAGAAGATCAACCCTCTCTAAGAAGGCCGATACCACGGTACAAACTCCGCCAAGCAAACGGCCGTGCCAGGAGGTCGAAACCATGCGTGAAGCTCCCCGACCTCAAAAACGTGTCAAGATATTGGCCAAGAAAAGGGAATGGGAGATTCACATCATCTCCAGTCAGACGACTGAGGCGACCGCTTCTGACCTCCTCCTGTTGCTCCAGTCGCCCAGGATCCACCAGAGCAACAGCCGACTTCAATTGGCCGAACATCGCAAGTGCCACTTGCTTCAGCGACGGTCGAGCCGGTTACTGCCTCAACCATCCCCGAGGCAGTCGAACCGTCTACCGCTCCGCCGTGTGAGGGAACCGCAGTCTCGACACCCAAAATCACACCTATTCTGGAAGTGGTGACTCCATTGGTCGAGAAACTGTCCCCAAAACGAACGGCAGTCATTTTGGAGGAGGTATGAACAATTTTGGGATTTATACAAGTATAGCGCCCAAAATTTCTTGCCTGGTTCTAACACCGTTTTATTCTTTCAGGACGATGCAAGCGAGGAGATTCCACTGGCGCATCACCCTCGTCGAGCTCGTCCAGCCAAGCTCGCGGTCCCCGTTTCCCAACTGCCACGTAAGGTCGTCCAAAAGCTGGCCCTACTGTGGTTAAGGAGGTCGTGGTTGCTCCGGCTACGACAGATGTTGTCGCTCCGGTTGCTGCTTCTGTCAGAGCAAAAACCATCGCTCCAGCCGAAGTAAACGCTCCTGCTCCGGTCGAGGCGGAAGCTGCTGCTCCGGAGATGGTTTTTCCTGCAGAGCCAGAAGCGACGACGGAAACCCCGATGCACCCGCAAGACGTCGACCTCGGCATCCCTCCTCAGGAGGTTACGTCAGCTTATGTAAGGCTCTCTACTTCTCACTTTTAGTTCTGTCATTTTCTTATCAGAATTCTGAATCGAGGGTATACCAAATGCTAGGTGCCTTCCCATTCCTTTCATCGAAAATTCTACGCGCCGAGGGGTGTTGTCTATATTTCTTGGCCACCTCAGTGGACATCGAATGTAGATAACCTTCATCGGCCGCGTGAATTGAAAAGCAGTCTCAAACACTGGGCTCGGCCTTTAAGTTCTTTAGGTTCTAGCAGTGACCCAGGAGATATGGCCGAGGTCTCGTCTCATCAGGTCTACTATCTTCCCTTTCCTTATCCCTTGTGGTTTAACTTGCCCTGATATTTATTCCTCTATCCAGCCTTCGTGGGAAGCTGAGTTTGATGCTCTTCTTGCCAGTACATCGAAGAGGACGGCTGGGCCTTTGACTTCTGCTCTCCGAGACTCAGCCGATGCGGACTCTGTTGCTAAGCTGCAAGAGCTGTTTTCCTTCTCGGCTTCTCAGATTCTTGAGCGGAAAGGCCTCGACTCCGTTGGGGCATGTTTGAATGATCTTGCCGCCAACTGTCGTTTGGACAACGCCGCCGTAACCCGAGCATCCTCGATGTTGGAACGAACTCGGGAATACTTCGGTATTTTCGAACGAGCCCTTCGAGTCGAGGATGACTGGAAGGCTGCCACGGCTGTGCAGGAGACACTTCATCCGAAGGTAGAAATGCTCATATCGAAGAAGGAACAACTGGCCGACCTTGACTGCCAAATTGCCGAACTCCAGAGTCGACGATCAGCATTTGCTTCTGAACTTGAAAAGAAATTCGAATCGGGTAAATCTACCCTGATCAAATATGCAACCAATAGCAAGCGGGTCGAGCAGCTGAAACTGGACAAGAAGATTCGGCAAGCTGAGGTGACAATGGGCGAAGTGAGATGGATGGAGTTGAAGGCTTTCCTTGGATCTATTCTCCCTTCTTCACCTTAGGGCTTTTATTGTAATCTTAACTTGTACCCCTTTTGCGAATATTAATGAAAATTTATCAATCTTGCACTTGCCAAGTAACCGGATAGTATTGTCTTTTAAGAACTTCCCATTAATTGGTGACTTATGAATTAAAACGGTTCGGTCTTTGAGACGATCTGCCCCCTTGCCGAGAACTCGTTTGTTATTCTCGCATTTCCCAAGTAACCGGATAATATTTCTTTAAGAACTTCCCATTAGTCGGTAACTTATGAATTAAACACGTTCGGTCTTTGAGACGATATGCCCCTTGCCGAGAACCTTATGAACGACGAACGGTCCCTCCCAATTCGGCGACCATTTGCCAAACCTGGGATCTTTAACTCCAATGGGTAATATAGTCTGCCAAACTAAATCTCCTTCGCCGAACGTTTTCTGTCTAACCCGTTGATTATAAGCTTGTTCGACGATCTTCTTTTGAGTCGCTAATAGGTTGCAAGCATCAAGTCAAGCTTCTTCTAAATCTTCTAACTCTTGTCTCATAGCTTGGCTGTACTCGGCACTAAATAAACTGCTATGTTCTATTATCCGCAGCGAGTTTAGACTTAGTTCGACTGGTAACATTGCGTCATGTCCGTAAGTCAGGGCATACGGTGTCGTTCCAGTGGCAGATCGTGGTGTTGTTCTATAAGCCCATAATGCTTCGTTTAGCTTTAGATGCCACATGCCAGGCCTTTCCTTTACCATTTTCTCGAGAATACTGATCAGAACCTTATTACTTGCCTCGGCTTGTCCATTTGCCTGTGGGTAATACGGCGTAGACTATTCCAGTCGAATATTCAATCTACTCGTATATTCCTTCAACTTGTCCGATGTGAAAATCATGCCATTATCTGTTATGATCGTCTCTGGCACACCGAATCTGGTCACGATGCTTTCTTCCATGAAATTACAGACTTCTCTAGACGTTAACTCGGCATATGATTTTGCCTCGACCCATTTAGTGAAGTAGTCTGTTGCTACCAGTATCCATGCATGTTTCGCTGCTCCGGAGGATGGTGTAATTTTGCCGATCACATCCATGGCCCATCCTCTAAACGGCCAAGGTTTGGTAACTGAATGTAGTACCTCGGCTGGAACCCTTTGTATGGGGCCATGGATTTGGCACTGCGCACACCCTCGGGCGAACTCGATACAATCCTTCAACACACTCGGCCAAAAATATCTGTGGCGGCGCAGCAGCCATCGCATCTTTCGGCCTGATTGATGGGCTCCGCAAATCCCTTCGTGCACCTCAGCGACTGCTTGAGCGGCCTCTCGTGGTCCCAGACACAACAGCAATAGACCATCTTCACCTTTTCGGTATAGCTCATTTTGGTATACGACGTAGTTTGTGGCATGCACCCTTGCCTTGCGATCATGTTTGCCACTTGGGTTATCAAGATATTGCATGAGTGGCTTCCTCCAATCGTCTGGTAGTATCTCGACCGTACAAACATGCACCGACTCTTCCCGTTCTAATAACAAAGGTAAGGACATTACGCGTGTACGGATGACATGGTCGCGGTGAAGAACTTGTCGATTAACCAGGGCCGGATATGATTGGTGTAATGTGGGTATCATCCGGCCTAATTCGCCCCCTAAGAGTTATGCTCCGGAAGCCAGCTGAGCGAGTTCATCGGCGATGTTATTTCATTTACGAGCAATATGACTGAAAGTAATACCGTCGAAGGACTCGGCCAAGTAGCTGGCAACCATGTGATAGGGTGCCAGAGTGCAACTCATGCAACGAAAAGTGCAATTGAGTTAGTTAATCACGAGTTCGGAATTGCCAAGGACGAGCACGCGGGATGCTCGTAACTCATAAAGGACGCCGAGGCCGATGATGAGAGCTTCGTATTCGGCCTGATTATTGGTGCATTCAAAGTCAAGTTTGAGAGAGAAGTACCATCGGTGTTGTTATGGAGATTGAACGACAATTCCCACCCCGACCGACGTGGAGGTACTAGAGCCGTCAAAATAAAGCGTCCAGTAATTGGCGTCCACCATGCCGATCTCGACGGCGGTTTCTCCGAAAGCGTATGGTGAGGGGTGTTGAGCGAGGAAATCGGCAAGAGCTTGTCCTTTGACCGCTTTCTGGGGCACATATTGTAAGCTAAATTCGGATAACGCCATCGTCCATTTCCCAATTCGGCCTTTGACTATTGGACGAGTGAGCATATATCGGATGACGTCCGTCTGAGCAATGACTTGAGTGATCGACGGTAGCATGTAATGCCGGAGTTTGGATGCAGCGAAAAATAGGGCTAAGCAAAGTTTCTCGACTGGGGAGTAGTTGATCTCTGGTGAGTTGAGATTCCGGCTGAGATAGAAGACGGCCTATTCTCGGCCTGTATCGTTGTCTTGTGCGAGGAGGCAGCCGATGGATTCCTCGGCCGTGGAAATGTAAAATTTCAGAGGTTCATCGCGTCGAGGGGGAACGAGAACAGGTGGTTTTGTAAGAGAGACTTTGATTTGTGTGAAAGCTTATTGGTGTTCTTCACGCTATTCGAACTTGTCTGAATCTTTCAATTTCAGAAGTGTGGAGAACGCCTTCATTTTTCCGGCCGAATTGGTTATGAAACGATGGAGAAAATTTATTTGGCCGAGCAAAGACTGGAGTTGCCTTTTGGTGGTTGGAGGTGGAGCGCTCATGATCGCTCGAGCCTTGTTCTCATCTATCTCAATGCCCCGATGATGGACAAGAAAACCCAAAAAATTACCGGCCGATACACCGAAAGCGCATTTTGCAGGGTTCATCTTGAGATGATGTTGGCGCATACGAAGGAAAGCCTGCCGAAGGTCATCAAGATGCGTTCGGCGACTCTTTGATTTTACCACCACATCATCGATGTATACTTCGACGATTGTGCCAATCAAGTCGTGAAAAATGACGTTCATGGCGCGTTGATATGTGGCACCAACGTTTTTAAGGCCAAAGGGCATGACTACCCATTCATAAGTGCCGAGTGCCCCCGGGCAACGAAAGGCAGTTTTATGGACATCAGCTTCGGCAATGAAGATCTGGTTGTAACCAGCGTGGCCGTCCATGAAGGATAACATGGCATGTGATAGTAGCATATTTATGCGACTTAGTTAGCTTGTTTTCGTGCATTTATGTTGATTGTTCGTAATTAATTTAGTATTTTAAGCTATTTTCGTGTGTTTGTAGGTCCTAAAGGTTAAAGTAGCAAGAAAGTGCATTTTGGAGCCTTTTGGAGCAGTTTTGGGCATGTTTTGGATAGCTTATGCTTGGAGCAATGTGGATGGACGAAATTGAAGGCCAAAGCATGCTAGGAATCTGCCAAAGAGAAGAGGAAAAATAAATTCAAGTCAAAGAAGGAAAAGTAATCCAAGAAGAAGAAGGGTTGACCAAGTCAAAGTTTCCTAATCCTAATGTGCAAGGGAATCAGCCACAAAGGGGAGTCCTAGATACTTTGGGACACTTAATTCCCACTCTAAGGTGGGTGCCACACCTTACCCTTCCCTCATACACCCTTGCCGCACACATTTATACATTTCCCTTTTGATTTAGGTCCAAAATCAGCAACAAAACACTTTCCCTTTCCTTGCCGCAAAAGCATACCACATTCCCTTTTTGTTTTCCTTCTTGCCGCAATTCCCTTCCTCTTTCCCTTAAGTTTCTGACTTTAAGTCCTTTTTCCCTTAAGGTTTTGGTTAATTTATGTTACCTAATTTATTCCCAAGCATTAAACTCCCAAACCCTATATAAACTACCCCTTGCCGCACCAAAATCCATTCACTCACTCATTCACTCATACACACACATTCAGCCCAAAACCCTTCCTTGCCGCAGCCTTCTCACTCTCTAAACTTCCATCTCTTCATCCAAACACATCCATACCATCCTTAGACACTTGTGCCTCAGCAAGGTGGAGAAGATGGAAGCCTTTGACGTTTCAAGCTTGAAGATTGGAGCATTCTAGGTGTACTTCGTTCTAATTTCAATGTTTACTTTAATATTCTCTGATTTTGTTGTGACTATGAGTGGCTAAACCCCTACTTAGCTAGGGGGAATTCGAAGCCATGAACATGCTTGAGATATGAATTGATTTCTTCCAATTGTGATTTGATGAATCGTGAATGCAATTCAATTAACTGTTTTATTCATAACTTGTTCTTGTATGTTGATTAAGGATGCATACTTAGTTTTCATGCAGGAATTTGATGCTAGAATATAAGGGAGTTTCACCTAATCGTTACGAACTTATATTCACAAGTAGTGAAGGTTGCTTGTCAAAATCGCGTTAATTGGATTCCTGGCAAACGTATCATGCATTCATAGTTACGAATGTCTTGTCAACACTTATGATTTTCATGGAACTTAATGATCTCTAATTGTATCTCTTCTATGCATTCATGTAGGGGACCGTTGGAGAATAATTTGGGTTGTCGTATGCATTTCTTCCAACTCAATGACATAAGAAAAATCTGAGGGTTAATTAGTGCATTCACGGTTAATCTGGGGTGCTGAGGTTCATGGTTCATTGAAAAGCAATTGGATATCGATTTATGTACAAGTGTGTCATGTGTGGAGAAGGACCCTCTAGCTAGCCCATCACCCATCCAAGTTCCAAAATCGTTTTCAAATTTGTTTTACTTTAAAATTTGTTTTACTTTACAAGTTACTTGTTTTACTTTCAAATTCGTCCAAATCAAAACCCCCCTTTTACTTTCTTGTTTCAAAGTGTCTAAAATCTGTTTTGTTTGCATTTTTAAGCGTTTTGAGTCAAACTAAAACCAATTTTCGTCCAAAACCATCCTTAGTGTTAGAATCTGTCCAAAAAGTGTTTTTAAGCAGTTTTGAGTGTTTTTAACTTGTTTTGAGTCCCTTGAGTCTTTTCAAACGTTTTTAACTTTGTTTTTGTGTTTTTAAATCAATTTAGAGTCAATTAGCAATCCCTCCTAATCCCCGGTCCAGAACGATCCCTACTTGCATACTTACTACAATTGACAACAAGAGGGTTTAATTTGAGTGCTTAATCTATATCACATCAGCATGATTGGCCGCAGCGTCAATGAGTAGGTCTGAGATTGGCATTGGATACTCGTCCTTGGGTGTTGCCAAATTCAGATTGCGAAAATCGATGCATATGCGGAGGGCGCCGTTTTTCTTGAGTACTGGGATGATATTTGCTAGCCATTCGACGTATCGAGCCGTCCGAATAAACCCAGCGTTTAAAAGAAGAACGAGTTCATCCTTTATGCCGAGTTGGACCTCGGTCGAGAATCGTCGGGGTGGTTGACGGAAGGGCTTGCAACTAGGTTTGATACGTAATTTGTGCTCGACGAGTGTTCGATCAAGATCGGGCATCTCGTGATAGCTCCAAGCAAAACAATCTTTAAATTCATGAAGTAGCTTGCAAAGCTCTGATTTCATAGATTGGGGAAGCAGAGCACTGATAAATAATTGCTGAGGATCCTCAGCTGTTCCAACATTCACCTCCTCCAATAGGTCCTTAACCTGAGGCCGAGTGTCTTCGAGGTCGGCCGGAGCGGCTTGAATATTATCAAAAGAGAGCATGGGACCGCTATCGTCTTCGGCAAGGAACTCTACGAGATTGATACCCGAATGAGATCGTTTGGATATAATCGATGAAACCGCAGCTCGGCGTCTGGTTTGACTGGTGTCAAACATCAAGGTCGGTGATAAAGTTAGCCAGTCCGAGTCTTGCCGAATCCTGATGAACAGTTCCGGTGCCAACCTCGACGGCTTTCTGAACTAAAATGCGAGTCGGTCGTCCCTCATCATTGATTCCTTGTAGAGTAATGTAGCCAACGTGGTCGTTGTAGTACAGTGCTTGGATCATGTTGGCTTCAAATGGCTGATGGTCAGCTGGATGTACGACGATTGATTTACCATCCCAAAAGACGAGGACTTGATATAACGAAGAAGGAATACAACTTGTTTGATGAATCCAATCTCGACCGAGCAATGCATTGTACTCGGTCTTCGAGTCAACTATGAAGAAAGCCGTCATATGGTTGCGGCCTGCGATGCTTACCTCTAACGGTAGTACTCCTTTTGTTTGAGACTTGTCCCCGACGAAGCTGCTTATGGTGATTCCTGATGGGATAAGTTTGTCGTTAGAGCGGTGTAAGGCCTTCATAATGGTTACAGGCATAATATTGACATTAGCCCCACAGTCGACGAAGATTTTCAAGACCGGATATCCTTCGATGTGGGCTGTGACATACAATGGTTTTGAGGTGACGAAGGTTGGCTGCCGAAGAACGAGGAAATAATTCGGCCAAAGCTGCCTTGAGGTTATCGTCCTTAGCCGTTGGCTCGACCTCGGTGGGAGAGACAAAGTCAACTTGGGTAGCTTCCTCGGCCACTACGTCGCCGTCTAGGAAGCTTGGTTGGGACGTGGTTGACTGAAAATTGGCAGGCAAGACATGAACCATACTGATTTCCATGTTGTCGAGGATTGAAGGGCCCATCGAGTTGGGATTTTCCTTCTTCGTCAGTTCCTTGTTCTCTGGATTTTCTTCCTCGTCCTCCAGATTTTCTTCCTCGTCCTCCAGGGTTTATGGCATGGTCGCGGTTATTGTCTTTTCTGGTTCAGAGGGCTTCGGCTTTTCCGGAACTGGAATCGAGTCTGGGACTTGCGCCATGACACGGGTTTGTTCTTGGTATGTGATACGGGTATCCCTGATGTCTAGATAAGCATCTAATCGCTCGACACGCCTTGTTTCGTCGGCCGTAAGGCCGAAGAGAGAAACGGCTGAAAATACCTCAAAATGGCATTAGAGGGATGACGCCGGACTTGGATTTGACTTAGACTCCTCCGTCTGGATTATGCAGTTCTGCAGGGAAGGGTGTTGTGCTATAGTGATTTGTTACAACTCATCGTGCTGCATTCTTCTCTCTTGTTTCTTTTGCATAGCGGAAGTGGTGCGCAACCTTTCACGTTTGAATAGTCATTCAGTGCATCACTTCTCAACGACTCATCCATGCTTGGCAGCTTCAGTGCAGAGAGCCAACAACGTACCAAATGTTCTGCGACGTCGGTGACTTGATATCCAGCTCTAACAACAGTTGAAGATGACCACTCGAGAGCAATGTAAGGTAAGCAATCAGGCAAAAGGTTCCGAGCAATCAGTCCCAGATTAGACGTTTGATTTCAGGTTCTGACTGATTGCTCTCTTTCTCCCTGTCTTGCAGGTAAGAACAAGGGTAAAGGAAAGAAAAGGGAAAAGCATGATATGAGATACCTTTTCTTTCGACCCTGATGATATGAGATACGTTTGCTTTTGAAGGAGTAGCAGATGAACCAGCACATATATTGGTTAAGCTTGTCTCCACATGCTTCGATGTATTGATTTCACCTGCCTCATCTGTTCTTCAGGAAGATGTGGTATCTTCCCGGAAGTTTGAGTGGAAGTTCCGACATATTGTTTTTCTTTATCCTTGTCTTGCAGGTAAGAGTAAGGACAAAGGAAAGGACAGGGAGATTGCATGATATGAGATACTCTTGCTTTCGTCCATGATGATATGAGATACGCTTGCTTTTGGAGAAGTAGCGGATGAACCAACACATATATTGGTTGCGCTTGTCTCTACATGCTTCGATGTATCAATTTCACTTGCTTCATCTGTTTCCCTTGCAGATGTGGTATTCTCCCTAGTTTTTTTTTTTTTTCATGCAGGTTTGACATCTTCTCTTGCAGTATTTGCCCTCTGATGCAGAAGTTGAATGCAAACCTTGCATCTGAATGGTCATTCAGAACCTCACTTCTCAGCGGCACATCATGCGGAAGTTGGTGACTTGAGACCCAGCTCTGACAACAGTTGAAGATGACCACTCGAGAGCAACGCAAGGTAAGCAATCAGGCAAAGGTCCCGAGCAATCAGTCCTAGATCGGACGTTTAATTTTAGGTTCGGACTGATTGCTTTCTTTCCCCTTGTCTTGCAGGTAAGAGCAAGGGCAAAGGAAAGGACAGGGGAAAAACATGATATGAGATACCTTTGCTTTCGACCTCGATGATATGAGATACGTTTGCTTTGGCAGAAGCAGCGGATGAACCAGCACATATGTTGGTTGCGCTTGTCTCCACAGCTTTGATGTATCAATTTCACTTGCTTCATCTGTTCTTTAGGCATGTGTGGTATCTTCCCTGGAAGCACATCAGCAGTTGAAGATGAGTACTTGAGAGTGACGCTAGGCAAGCAATCAGGGAAGGAGTTTCCAGGCAGTCGGTTCCAACTCGGAAGGTCGATTCCAAGTGCCGACTGATCGCTCTCTTTTTCCTTGTCCTGCGGTGAAGAGGGAGGACAAAGAAAAGGATGGGGAAAAAGCATGCTATGAGATACTCTTGCTCTCATCCCTGATGATATGAGATACTTTTGCTCTTGTGCCACCTGGTTGAAGAGGTGTTTTCCGGGAAGAAGAGAACTGAGTATGTTGAGGGGTTTGGTTGCAGATGCATTCTTGGCAAGGAAGAAGAATCAGACGTTTTGGATGTGTGCTTTGCCTTCGAGGATGAAGGTTATCATATATAGGGATTTCCCAGTTACAGGTAGTGGTGTGGACGTGACCTTGTCACCCACGCTTGTCGGCGACAGCGTTGTAGTGGGAATAGTAGGATTCACGCGTTTTTAACTTTGTCAGAGACTTTTGACAAAGTTGCACGTGATATCTGAAAAGCTAAGATTGCGTCTGAAATGAGTTGACGAATTTTACGCAGGAAAACCCGGCTTTTGAAATTTGGGGAGTGGTGTCTCTTTGACCTTTGAACAGGTGGTTGTGTTGCTTCTCCTTTTATAGAGGTATTGATTGTATTCAAGATGCACATTTTGAAGATTTCCCGCCTGTGAAAATTATCTCTGCTGTATTCCTGAGATTTTACTCTATCCAATCCTTCTCATTTATCATTTCTGAAAATGGCTTACCCGTCTGACATTGGCTTAGATTTGAGCCTTGGGAATGATACAGGCGCGCCGCCTCAGGGTGATATATGGCGCCCATCCTTCTTATCTTCTAATGGCCCTCTTACAGTTGAAGACTCCGTGATGAGGGATGCAACAACAGCTACGGTAATAGCTAGGAACCTCCTTACTCCTAGAGATAATAGACTGCTTTCAAGACGGTCCGATGAGTTGGCTGTCCAAGACTCCCTGGCTTTCAGCATTCAATGTGCAAGCTTTATGTCCAACATGGGCCAACGCTTACTTGCTCGAACTCGCCAAGTTGAATCATTGATGGCCGACGTGGCAACTCTTAGTCAAGAGATCCGGCAGCTCAAGCGTGAGAATAGAGAGTTGCATGTGCTCGCAAATAATTATTCGACGGGCATGAAGAGGAAGCTTGATCAGCTGCTGGACTCCGAAGGTCAAATTCAAAGTGACCGAAAGAAGTTTGTGGATGTATTCTAGACGCACTTTTTGTCTTCGCCATATGGAGTTCGACCAAGCCTTGAGGCCCCGAATAATCCATCTTCAGTGCCTCCTTCTTCTGGGATTCTGCCGGGTACTGAGGCTTCGAGTATTGAGGCTTCACATAAGTGACATTTGTGAAGGCTCCTTTTTTTTTTTTTTTTTTTTGTACATATTTGTAATTTCTTTGAGATATTAATAGACGGGCTCTATTTTGTTCAGTGTATTGTGCTAAGTGCAAATAAAACGTATATCTCACTAAGATGGTGCACCATCCTTCCCTTTTCTTTTTTTTTTTTTTTTTTAATTTTTTTTATCCTTCAATGATTTTGCTACCACCGTCTCTTTTCTTTTTCCTTGTTGGCTTGCTAATAGTAGCATGCACTATGACCTGTCTTTCTTGCCCCTTTTTTTTTTTCTTTCATGCCATCATTACTTAACAAATGATGGCTATCACTATTATTTCCTTTCGGTGCTTGATGGCTATCTGTCACTTCTTTTCTTTGCTTGGGAGAGTGAAAAAGCATAGCTCCTACTTTCTTTTCTGCAAAAGCTGAATCATTATGTACAACATCATGCTTTGTCTTTGAACGGACTGTTGTCGCCGTCAGCCCACTGCATTACCAGCTGTACACCCTTTACACTGCTTACCGTCACTGTACTACTGCACCATCATTTTCTTCTTTTTAGAATAGTGTCCAGCACCAATTTGCTCCACCATCCCATTTTTTATTTATTTATTCATTATTATTATTTTTTTTGTATAAATTTTGATGATGGGCAGAAGATGGAGCAATGGGAGGCCAAGCACGGAGCAAGGATGCAAGTAGGTGTGAGTTGACAAACTTTGGTTTTGTTAATCACATTCAAAGGCAGCAGCAGAGCAAAAGAGGCAAGTATATGTGAGTTGACAAACTTTCGTTTTGCTAATCACATTCAAAGGCAGCAGCCATGGCGGAGGTGCAGAAGCAGCTAGAGCTTGAGGCAGAGTGTAAGGTGTCGAGCTTCGTGACCGGCTAGTCGTTTGACAGCGGTCACTGTGAAGTTCTTCTCCGACTTTGATCATGGTAGCCAGAATGACAAGCTTGAGGTGGTGCAAAGCGCCGAGCTTCACGACCTGCTAGTTGTTTGACATCGGTCACTGTGAAGTTCTTCTTGCCCCCAGAGATAGCAGGATGCACAGAAGCTGGAGGGAGGATGCACAGAAGCTGGAGCAACGGGAGGCCAAAGAGCTGAGAGCGACGCCCGTGAGTCCAATGACCGCAACCTATTCCCTCGTCTCAGCCAAAAACAGCGGAAGTCAGTCCCCATTCATCCAACACGCGGCGAATCGACACCAACCCGAGTCACAACCTTCAAGTCCAGTAACCGAGCTTGAAGATGGAAAGCATGAATCCTGCAGCACCAACCCAAGTCACAGCCTTCAAGTCCAACATTAACAAGCTCTACGAGGCCCTCGAGGCCTTTTACACTGCCTACCGTCGATGACTGGCCCAACAGCAATGGTGTCGACCAGAGACTGATGAAGCTGCTCTAGACCTTAAGTAAGAGCCTCTTCAGGATGCGTGACATCTGTTGTATCAAACCCAGGCAATCTGCGATGAAGAAGAGGTCTAAAACTCTGCCATTCGGAGTCGGCATCTGAATCAGAACTTCAAGCTCACATACCACTTTGGTAACATCGTGGAGTAAGCCTCTTTGATCGTGGCACCAAAACTTCAACAGATAGACCGGAGAAGGAGTCGGGATATGTTGAAGGAGAATGAAGGAGAGGGCTTTACAGAGAGCTCTTGAGCTCTAGAATCTGCTTCAAATTTGTGCATCCCTTGCCAAAGGCTTCGAGACTGACATTTGTGGTTCCCCGACGTATAATTCAACATCATTGGCTCCCACTTGTTCAACGGCAGGACCCACTCGAACCCTTTGTCGCCTCTGTCCACAAGATCCTCGTACGTGCACAGAAAGTGATCGAGTGGTGTTGTGAGTGACGGCGCGCTCGAATCGTTGGTGATGAGGACGAGTCGAGGGGATGAGCCTGACGGGTTGGTGATTGAAGGACACAGGTGCAGCAGTTTCTGGAATTGGGTTGCGGCAGGGCTGAAGAGAACGGAGGAAGCAGAGCGGCGTCATCTTGGTCAGTGGGTCAGTGGGCTACTTGGGGGAAGCTGAGATCCTCGTCGTCGTCGTCGGGTTGATGCGTGACTTCGTGGTGCTACGAGAGATGGTGGAGAGGCTGGGCGAAGAGTGAGGGAACTGTGAAGGATCTCGATGCTGACTTGAAAGGCAACCAGACGGATGGAATGGGTGCGAGAGTAAAGGCAGCGATGTAGGCAAGGGGTTGTGGGGTAGAAGATCCCTTTGGGCTTCGATAAGGGCCTGGATTTGTGCGCTGTGTGCCGAGAATGGCTGGGAGAAGAAGACAAGCTGGAGCTTGGGCCTGGATTTGGAGGAAGAAGACCCGATTGTTGTTTTTGGACGATGTTGATATCGACAAGGCTACTGAGTGGGTTGCCTTCGGTATCTTTCGGACCAGGACAGCTTCTTTTGATGGGCTTGTGGCAGATTAGGCCTGGTGTTGCTTTGGGGTCTATATACATACATATATATATATATATATATATATTTTTTTTTTTTTTTTCCTTTTTTTTTTTTTTTTTTTTTTTTTTTTTTGTCTCTTTTTTTTTCTTTTTTTTTTTTTTTTTTTTTTACCTGTTTGTATTTGTAATGGAATTGACTCTTGATAGTCAAATGTTTTAATAAAGACCTTATTTTTACTTTGATGTGACTGAACTCAAAGTTGAATGTTTGAGCTGCCTACGTACCCTTCCAAATAAGAGATCAAGTCATAACGTAGTTCAAATACATTTTTTTTTTATGCCGTACGCAGTTTATGCTCTTGCGGGCCAGAAGCATTTTGGTTGTCGCCTTTTAGGCTCGTGCGGACTAGGAGCGTTTTGGTGTCGCCTTTTAGGCTCGTGCGAACGAGGAGCATTTGGTTGTTGTGGATTTCTCAAGCGATCTGGGAGAGGCGTTCCTCGCAATCTTCATAGCAAGGAGCCTTGACCGAGTAATTGAAGAAGTCTTCGGGGAAGAAGTCGCACATTGTGATGGGGATGGATGATCTTTGTGTTGAAACTTCATTATCTCCAACACTTTCACATTGCTCTAGAGGTTGACAAGAGTTGCTTTGCCCCCTTTCCGACTGATGAACTTGTGGACGAGATGGTTGCTGCTTGTCCAATTTCTTCGAAACGATCTTGGAGAGGCGTTCCTTGCAATCTTCATAGCAAGGAGCCTTGACTGAGTATTTGAATAAGTCTTCGAGGAAGAAGAGATCGCGCATGGACGATCTTTGAGTCAAAATTTCCTCATCTTCAACATTTTCACATTGCTTTGGAGGTTGGCGAAAGCTGCTTTGCCCCCTTTCCGATTGGTGCACTTGTGGAGAAGACGCATGCTTCTTGTGCAGTTTGTTCGGAGTAACATGAGTCCATCCTTCAACTTCACTTGACTTGGAGTATGCCCCCAATGGTCGAGGTGAAGACTTTGAGTTAAAAGTGCCAAATGTGACGTCTTCCTCAAGGATTTCATCTTCTTTGTCTTCTTGGATTATGATGGGGAGACGTCTTGGACCTCCTTTGCAGCGTCGTCCTCTTGGGCTTGTTGGCGTGAAGATTGGCCAGTGTGGATGATGGTGCGCCTCCTTACCTTAAATGGTCATTTTGTATCAACCTCCAAAGTTGCTTGGCGCTTCATCATTGAAGGAATCAAGCTTCAAACGTCGTCTTTTTCTGCTAGACTGTCGAGATTTTCTTCATTTGGCATCGTCTTCCTCCTTTTAGAAGACTTCTTGGTTTCTTCAAACCTTTCCAAAGCCAACCGTCGTGGGGAAGAGCTAGCAGTGCTGCTTTGTTTCTTAGGTTTTGATAGTCTTTCGAAGATAGAGCTTTGAGGTGTTGGCGTGCTAAGCCGCTTGAAGACAGAAGCTCAGTCTTGACCACCAATACGATCAAGTGCCGAAATTCTGGGCCTCGAACGATTCATCCTATTGAAGACTGACATCCGAGTGGCGAGTTTAGACTCCTCTTGATCTTGTTCAATGCTTACGCTGATGTATTGAGTGCTAGCGTTTTTCGCTTTGCTTGAAATCTTCACAGGTGCATTTGGTGTGAAGCCAAGTCCAGCCTTGTTGTTGTCAACTCCGTAACCATGCTCCTTTAACTTCTTTTGAGTCTTGGTGAGGTCACGTTCTTTATCGCTGACGATGTTTGAAACCTTCTTTCCAGGATTCGAGGAGGAAGCGAAGTCGTACCCAGCCTTCGACATGAGTTTGTAGGCGTTTGGATCAAAACCTTCTTCAGTCCTCTTGGTTGGAAGAAAGCTTGGTTCCACTCCCTTTGGCAGAACTTTTATGAAGCCTTGTGGTAGTCTTGCCACCTTAGCGCCGTCTAGCTGTGTCAGAGGCAAAACCGTTTTTGTCTGGAGCAACTTCATATTATCCTTGTGTCACTGTGTGTCAGCTTTGCTTGCTCCTGTTTCAAACGGGGATTGACTATTCTTTCTTCTCGATATCGGGATATATCGGAAGATAGGTGTGTTCGGTCATTTTGAAGGTGTCTTACTCCCTTTGGTTGTTGCAGGTTTAATAAGCTCATCTTTGTTTTTGCTTGAAGATGACATGGCTTCCCCTTCTTGCTTCTTGGGCGTGGCTTGCCATTCTTGCTTTTTAGGTGCTGCTTTGCCTGTGGATTTAATCTCTTTTGGAAGAGCTTCAAGCACCGTGTCTTCATCCATGTAGAACTTGGCGTCTGCGAAGTGTGATTCGGCTTCGGTGAATGGTTTAGTATCGCCTTGGATTACCTTCACTCTGTCTCGGTAGAATTTTAAGCATTGGTGGAGGGTGGATGGTACTACTCCATTCCCGTGGATCCAAGGCCTTCCTAAGAGTAAGCTATAGGAAGTTCTTGCATCAATCACATGGAATATCGTGCTTGATTTAAGTTCACCAATGGTCATCTCCACTTGGAACATGCCCATCGCTCTTTGTCCTCCTTGGTTAAAACCCTGGATCAGCAAACGGCTTAGGGACAGTTCATCCACTTTGATGCCGATTGTGGTCATTTTTGACTTTGGCATGATGTTTATGGCTGACCCACCATCCACAAGCATGCGGTTGACTTTGTGCTCCCTTACGTACCCCGAGGTGAAGAGAGGACGGTTGTGGGGCTTTGACCTCAACAGTAAGTCCTCGTCCGTGAAGTTGATTGCATCCTGGGTGGCATAGCACGTGGCACATTCATATGGCCTGAGCTTCGAGCCTTCATTCTTGCTTTCTTGCACTTCGTGATCATCGAGACTTGCTAATACCGCTGCTAGTGCTATTCGCATCTTCTTTGGCAATTGTAGCGCTTCCTCGATGCTACATTGTGTTGGCAAACCTTCTTCGGATATGAAGGTCTTTTCTTCCTCAGTGGAGATAGCTTTGCCTTTTGAGGGCTCTTCTATCTCTACTTCAACCATGTGACAGGTGACGGTAGTGCACTGTTGGAAAAAATCCTTCGGGAAATACTCGTGCAAGGATACAGGAATACATGGCTCTTGCTCCATAAGTTCCCCACTGTACGTTGGCTTTTTGGCTTACTCCACCTTTGGCTTTGTGGCTTGCGGTCTTGGCTTCCCCTTCTTTTTGTAGGTCACTAATGTCCACCCTTCTTCATCATCAGTAGGTGCATCTTGGTTGCTTGCCCCCAGCGGTGGTCGTGCAGAAGGTGCCATGTGACTCGAGCATTGGCGGGAATGGTCATGAATCTTTTGGAGGGGAACGGGATCGAAGGATCCAAACATGATCGTAGTAGTGTGCGTTGCGGCCGTGTCTTCTAGGTTGAGTTCAATCTGCCCTTGTTGTGCCAGCTTCATGATAAGTTCCTTAAGGATGAAGCACTTACTAACGGGATGACTCACGATACGATGGTACTTGCAGTACTTAGGATCGTCGACTCGATTCATCTCTTCGGGGCGCTTACATTCCGGTAACTCGATCACCTTCTTTTCTAGCAAGTCATCTAACATTGCAGCCATATCTGAGTCAGGAAATGGATACGTCTTTTGCTCCAGCTCCCTCAAGGTGTTTTTGAACCTGTCTTGGGTACGAGAAGGCTCATCTCTCTTTATGTCTTTAGCTTTGTTTTTTGAGGAGATCCTGACGGGCGTAGATGAGGTTTTGATAGGGGAAGTGCTAATAGTAAAAGCTTCCTTGGCGGGATTCTTCCCGTGATTGTCCACTTTCGGAGCAAACACCTTATCCTTCTTGAAGTCGAAGATTGGCTTCTTCTTTCCATGGTGGGCAATGCTTAGCTCCATGTCGTGGGCGCGGGTGGCTAGCTCTTCGAAGGTCCGTGGTTTGATGCCTTGAAGGATGTAGTGTAAACCCCATTGCATGCCTTGGACGCACATCTCGATTGAAGAGATCTCCGAGAGCCTGTCTTTGCAGTCGAGGCTAAGATTGCGCCATCGGTTGATGTAGTCCACCACCGGCTCGTCCCTCCATTGCTTGGTGCTTGTCAGCTCCAACATGCTCACGGTGCGGCGGGTGCTATAGAAACAGTTGAGGAATTCCTTCTCCAATTGCTCCCAACTATTGATGGACTCGGGCTCTAGGTCTGTGTACCACTCAAATGTGTTTCCTTTCAGTGAGCGCACAAACTGCTTGGCGAGGTAGTCTTCTTCCGTCCTTGCATTGTTGCAAGTTTCCACGAAATGGGCGACGTGCTGCTTTGGGTTGCGCTTTCCATCGAACTGCATGAACTTTGGTGGCTGGTAACCTCTTGGCATCTTCAGGGCGTCAATCTTCTTGGAGTAAGGCTTTGAGTACAACATGGAGGTATGAGAGCTCCCTTCGTACTGCGCCTTGATGGTATTGGCGATCATCTCCTGCAATTGCTGGATGGAAAGGGATCCCATGAGCGCCGTTGCTTGGCCTGGCTCTTGCTTCCCTTCAACTTTCTCCACCGAAGGCTCCTCTTCTTCATTGGCCTCTTTCTTTATTAGGTCAACTTTTAGGTCAACTTTCACGCCGTGCTGCACCTCCAGTTGGATGGCGAGTGCGGCGATTTGTGAGTCTTTCTCCTCCACGGTCCGTGTGAGTTTTACAATCGCTTCATTCATTTGAGCCAGTTGCTCTTCGATTGAAGTCGCTCCACTAGTCATGACTTGCATGGCTGTGCTGCTGCTTGAGTCAGTATCGGAAAGCAGGGACTCAGAGTACTTCCTCGGGCTTTCCTCCCTTGGCGCTCTTAGCGAGGCTAGGGTGATCACGGGCTCGTGCCTCAGGTGTTTTTGTTCTTCCGGCAGAGTTGATGCGACGGTGGAAGCTACGGCAAAGAGAGCTCTTGCCTTGCTTCGGGTTGTGATGCCCGAAATGTCACCACTTGCAGCGAGGATGCTCTTGTTCTTCGCTTTGGTTACGGGAACAGCTTGATCCTTTCCTGATGCCATTTGTGCTTCTGCGGATTTGAAGATAGAGATGAGAGGTAGAGATAGTCCCACTGGCGTGCCAAATTTGTAAACATGGAAAATTCCTGAAACGAACGAGACAAGAACACGTGTATAAAATAATATTTTGTATTAATTTTGGGGTTACAATTTCTTTTACAACTTGATCCTCTGATTCTATCTTCGTAAGGTATAGATTTGTGGATGGGTTGTTGATCCAAAGGGCCGTCGGGGCTTGAACTTAGGATGAACGAGGATGTGGTTTGTTGATGTTGTTGATCCAAAGGGCCGTCGGGGCTTGATCTTAGGATGAACGAGGATGTGGATTTGTTGATGTTGTTGATCCAAAGGGCCGTCAGGGCTTGATCTTGGGATGAACGATGAACACTCTCTTCAAGGGCCGTCGGGGCTTGATCTTGAATTGGTGGAAGTTCTTCAAGGGCCGTTGGGGCTTGATCGTGAAGGTGGATTTGACAAAGAACGAAGAGAGCTTTCTTGATCCTTCGGAATTCTTGGGAATTTGGGAGGTTGGTGCTTGAAAGCTTTTAGTGTTTCAAAGCTTTCAAGGATTTGGGGGAATTCTCTTCCAATTTGGGAGTAGAGAAATGTGTATGTGAATTGGTCCATGGAAATGAAGGCAATGGCTTCCTATTTATAGAATTTTTCCAAGGCCTAATATTCAGATGAAATAAATTGTTTCTGCCAGAGGCTGACACATGTCCTATTTGATGACTTTTCTGATTTCTTTCGATTTCTCTTTGAGTTACGCGCTACATGTAAAATTTATGTGATACGTGGGCGTTGAAATTTTAATTTATTGGTTAACATTTATTTCACCGAAATTTCGATGTCTACAACAATCACATTCCTAATCTAATAGAACTGCAACACTCCCCCTTGAGTGTGTAAATACTCAAGTAAATGGCGCATTAGGTCTTCAATGATGAAGTAAGCACAGTTGATGAAGTCGTCGACACAATGAGCGAATGCAAGTCTCAAATCAACGGAAGAATGAATAAAAAGGTAAAACTCACAAAACCTTGCTATGGTAAAACCCAAGGTGGGAGAAAAACCCATAGACTAAGGAGAAAAGTGAGAAGTTGCATTAAGTCAAAACTATACGTCTTTTGGACGTAAGTAGAAGAGCTCACAAGGGTATGATCAGCCCGGGATGGGTGCCTCGTTAAAACCTAGTTAGCTAGCAAAAACCAGTGAGAAAAATGCTCCTAATCATAGGGAAAAAGAGTACATTAAGATCAAGTGAGTATACTTCTGGATACTTCCCCTGAGTTTGACATATCATCCAAATGAGAACTACAAGCATTGTATATGATAGTTAGGCATACCAATTCGTCGACAGTGACGACGTGCAGAGGTCGGCAAGGTTATTTGGGATTGGCATGCATGACTTCAATCTCCTGATACTTTGCTGATGTAGATATAAACGTAATATGTCTTGGTGTTGATTTCGTTGATGTATCATGGCTTGGTCGGGTTCATACATGCGGCATAATCTTCATGGATCGTCATTGGGACTCAACGATGGATGAAAATAGCAAGTACTTCGAATATGCTCAACAAGAACTCCTAACCATGTCTCACTTGTGGCGTAGTGAAGGTGAGCTTTGGAACGATTCGAAGATTTCGCAACTAAGGTCATATCGTGGACCTTCAAGATATTGTGATATCCCTAAAGGTAAAGACATAACCATTTAGGGATTTTATCTTGTGCGAGTTTGATAAGTAACCAACGTCAGCATAACAAACAAGGCAAACGTCATTCCAAGGATCAGGGGCATTGGATCCGCTCGAGATGCGTCGAGATTTGATTTGCCCAAATTTATAGTACCTTCAGGTACATCTTTAATACCAATTCAGTGGTTACGTGTAGGCGCGGTGCTGCATCTTTACCAAGATCAATAGCAAATGAGATGTCCTATCTAAATACAATGAGCTATGTACAACGAAGTGCAAAGTTGAACTTAGATATGGAATTTCGGATTCTATAACCTCTTTAAGGGTCTCATTTGCATACAACGTATGGACGATCAAAGGTATACTCAAAGGTGACACATTCGGGGTGTAGTTCTACTGGTAAACCAAGGTACCGTCAGAACAACACTAAACTTCAGGTCAAGGCATAAAGGAGTTTTCCTAAGATCCTTCATCTCAAATTCCATCTTCAGGTGCGAGACAGTTTTCTCAAGCTCTTCCGGAGTCTTAGTAAGATTCGTCTTAACGACATAAACTGCAACTCAAGCAATTCAGAATAAAACTTCATAGTTTAACATGCAAGGGAATAATTCATATCCCTGACTGGTCAAATAACCACTTAGACAGGTATACCACATCCGTCGGATTGTAAGTGAACGCCTCAAACAAGTTAAGAGAGTGTTATATGGTTTGGAACTATTTGAACCTGTCCGTGTAATTCTTCGGGAACTTACATGTAACTCTCCGCATCTATATCCCTATGGAGAAAACACTAACCACGTTTCATAATGCTACTATCAATCATAAAACGTTTGAGAGAAACCTTGCACCGTAAGGCGTGCATCATATCGTACTATTTCATTCATCTCAATACACTTCCTTTCCCACTTATAACACAACAGGGTTACCTTGGGCAGTGTAGGAACGACAGGTCCAATACACACTTTGGTAAGGAATTTGACCTGGATTATAATTTCGGTTGTCCAATCAATTCTACATTGTCACTTAATCAACGGAACACGGTTCGATATCGTCACTTTTCATTTATGTCGGTAGCTACCATATAAGTGAAAACATCATCAATGTGATCTCATTTCATTTCCATTTAGCTCATCTAAACTAGTATACTGGACCAAGAACTTCAAGTCTCGGGAGTAATCCGGATTAATCTCATGAGATGGAAATGATTTGAGACAGTGATCGAGTTTAGATTCATTGTTATGCCATGTCTTCCTCTTCCAGGGAAGTGAATCCTACGAACCGAGTGATCTGTCGTGCTCCAGGCCAAGACAGATTGATTGGCTATATGTTTGCAGCTGGTATATGATCTCGTCACTTTAACTAGATCAAAGGAATGCGTCTAGAGCAACATTCTAAAATCAGAATTCATCGCACTTGCTTATCATACTTGTACGGTACGGGGATCGAGATGAGACATAGTGGGCAATGTCCAAGCAACTTCACGCCGTTCTACAGGAACGTTGACATTCTTATCTCCCCCTAACAGCGAGAAGACTGTCTCATTAAAGTGACAACCCATAAATGAGCGGTAAATAGATCGCATGCAAGGGCTTGAAGAGAGCTAGTGTGAAGGAGAATCATAATCGACAAAGATTCACATCCTTCTTTGAGGACCCATGTTGGTACATTGCGGCGGCAGAACTTGGCACATAGAATGCACACCCAAATGCATAAATACGAAAAACATCAGCTTCGTACCCAGTAACCAACTGTAAAGTCAAATAGGTTGGGTGGCAATGGGCTTCAAGGCGGACCAACATAACTGCATACAAGATTGCATAGCCCTAGGCATAAACCGAAAACGTTCACCAAAATACGGGCGATCATTTAAATTGCGCTTTATGATCACTAGGCGAAACTATTTGGGGTGAACATGGGAATTCGATGTTCAATTATAAACCCAAAATACATGCAATACTTTATCGAAAAATGTCGATATAAACTCTCCGGCATTATCCAGTCTTCTGGACTTTAAGGGATAAGTAGGGTAGTGAGCCCTTAATCGGCCATGAGGTTTAGCAGCAATGTGTGTGGACAAACATGTGACCAGTTTGTCGATTCATCAACCAAAACCATAAGTATTTATATGGTCCACATTTTGGTTGGATTAGTCTACGTATATTCCCTTGAATCCACTTATGAAAAATGGTGATTTCGTATCTTTGCGAGGGATGATTTAGAAGATCAATTTCCTTAATGAGTAGGCTTGGCAAAGTGTGCTTGTAGGCACAAGATCCTTACTTCGGGTAAGGAGATAGTCGTGGCATCATTGTTCGACCTAAGTGTCCCAAGTGATCGTAATACAAGTAAACTGCTCAAAGCACCCGGCTCTAGGCCGACCACATGTGGCGTGTACCCCAGTTGGGAGACCGCCCATTGGCCCCAAATCAAAGCTTCAGACTTATTTTTGGAGGTGGTGCAAAGATATATCACTCTATTTTCTTTAGTGATTTCATTGATGATCATTGTTCTCTCGAATATCCTTAAAAACTCAACGACATTGAGAATTTAAGGTCCCTTAAATGGTAATTCAGTCCCTTAAAGGTCCCTTAAATGCTCTTAATCAAGGTAGATAGACCTAAAGTCGTTGTTAGAGATGTGATTTAGGTGTAAAGTTAGTGTGTGTAGTACGCATTCATCCAGACAACTAACTTTCTCACATTTCTACTTAATCACGCTTTTAATTGAATCGGTCACATGTATTAAGAAACATAATTCAATTAACTCATATTCGAGGATAATATCAACAAGATTATCCATAAGTAAAACAATCACCAAACATGAATCCAAGAATATAGAAAAATGTTCGCAAAGTAAATGGTTTACTAAAGGGATTCGACCAACAAGACCATCCATGTCAAAATTCTGCTCTTCCAACGATATTTGGTGGAGCAAAATTAGTCTCACATATTGATTACTAGAATGGTACTCCTTAACAACATTGGTAAGGGCACGAACATGTGCATAATCAATGATCTATTCCATCGAGACGGAAGTAAATTCTGCAGGGTTAAGGTTCGGGAATATTTTCCCTTATTCTTGAAGTTTTTAGGTCTTAGGTGCTAAAGATCATGCTTCGGGCATGATGCCACACCTTGGCAGACCCTGGTTCTACCATATGTTGTAAAAACAAACTCGAAATTAGATTGTGAAAGAGTATGCCATTCGGTGTATCCCTGCCGAAACAGTGCATCACCATTCGGTTAGGCTTTGCCGAATTGGGTCAAGCCATTAGGTAAACTCCAGCCGAATTGAGTCTATACCGTTCGGTAGACTCCAGCCAGACGGGGTCTATACCTTTCTCTCACATTTGTGGTCGTAATCAAATATGAAAATTTGGTAAACTTCACCTTTCTACACTGTTGCTTCAGGAGCGAGTTATAAACATGGAAAGACGAGAAAAGTATTCTCCAGTCAAAATTTGATCGGATTTATAAACTTCAGAATTGTACTCATTCATGGACGTAATCATGGTGTGCTTCAGGCAATGTCTTGTACCCCACATAAAGTGGTTTCTATTAGAAATGTCCAAGTAAGGGAAATCGAACTTGTGACGGTTCGACGATCCATTGAATTTAGAGGGAACAAGATTGTGATTGGTGCTATGAGAATGAATCATCCATAAGCATCAAAGTTAGAACATTCGAGTTCTAAGACATGGTTTTCATGAAAAATGTCGGGTTTTCATGGGTGTATTAGTTTTATTAAAACTTCGGGTTTCAAAGGCACTAAATTTGAAACTACAAGTTCAATTTTAGTTTATGAACGTTTAGTTCATAAAAGAAAGGTTCCAAAAATATTTTGGGCTAGATGGCTGCGGGCCATTCGAAAGAAAAAAATACAAAAATATTGGTTAGGGCCTTGAAATCAGGAACTAAAAATAAAAATAAAAAAATTATAGGTGAGGGCTGAAAAAAAAAAAAAAAACCAAAAATTGGCTTTGGGCCGAGAAACGAGGGCAGCCCATCAGTGAAATTGCTGGCTGCGGCTTTAGGCAAGGCCCTGTAGCATTAGGCTGCGGGCTGGGATTGTGTAAGGCTGCTTTATGCAGCCTAACAATCTGCAAAAACAAGCATGCATGCTTGCTGCAGTCACGGGCCGAGAGGAACAGCCCAGCAGCAGAAGAGAAAATAAACCCATGCCAGATTGGTTGGGCCGAGTTCGCAGGAGAAGCCTAGCATAGTCTGGCTTGGTCTGGCGCGAGCTTTGTGTGCTTGGAAGGGCAGTAGGCCCATGCAGGTCAAAGGCCTAAGGCCTAGTTCACACACACAGTAAAGCTGCTACTGTCTCACGGTGGCGTCAAGTCGACACAACTAGTTCCCTTTTTTTTTTCTTTTTTTCCTGATTTTAGTATTAGGGTTTTCAGAACCCAAAAATAATTATGCTTCTATTTTATTTTGTTTCTTTGACTCACAAATTCCACATAGCAAAAATTGCATAATGCATGAAATGTGTGTGTATATATATATATTGACAAATATATGAAACATATACAATATATATCGGAAGGAAAATATAAACATAGGGGGTTCATGCATCATGGAGAATGTTTTCATGTTTCGTGGTCGTTTCAAATATCTTACTTTATTTTAAGCGTACCTAATTAGCAAAAAACAACAAAAGCCTTAGAATTTTGTAGAAGATCCATCTCGAAAAGCTGGAATTGCATCTCAAATTTGTTGTATCACGTTCAACACAGAAAAATTCAATTGAATCAATAGCATGTAGATCAATTCAATTAAATAATTAATCATAAAAAGAATGATTAAAACGTAATACTCCCCTGATTGAAGATCAAACTCTCTTTAGCGCAGCGTGAAGAGCGTGCTGATAACGTGTTGTAAGCATAATTTACTGAACAATTATAGAGAACATAGAGAGAGAAAGGTGCGGCAATAGTAAAGAGAAGAGAGAGATGTGTAATTATAGGTGTGTGCTATTTCATCCAATTGTGCTTTTATTTATAGCAGTAGGGAATGTTAATTCCTTACCCTTTTAGAATTACAACTCTTAATAGGTAATCAACTCCTAATAGGAATATAAGAGATATTCCTAGATCTACTAGGATTTACACAATCACATTCCTAATCTAATAGGACTGCCACAAATATCAATTTATTTTTCACTCTCTAATATATTAAAAAAAAATTAATTGCACTAAGGTAGTAAACAACAATTTTGGTAATTGGGTGCATGGACACCAGCTGTCCATGAAAATAGAGCAACTAGCTTTTGGTTTTGGGATGCAGTTAAGAAGATTTGTCTTTGGTGATGATCCCAACGTTAAAACATGGCTAATACATGTCGAAACCACAGGACACGCAATTGTTTCAGTTTACTTGCGAATTTTTGTCTTTTAATTAGATGAGGATGCACGACGCACGCTTGACTTTCCAGAAATTCAGATGGAATGATCCTCCACATTGCATCTAAACTTGAAATGGATCGAACTGGAATTTGGATGCTAGTTAATTTGGATAAGATCAAAATTATTTGTTCACTCGTGGGGTTAGCTCTTTTAGTCATGTTATTCTTATGTATAGGTTCAAAAGCGGAATCACCACCATTCGTTAGTTGTTAATTAGCTATCCGTTTAATTAGCGATTCAAAGTTGTTCAAACGCATTTTAGATGATTATGCATGATTAGTATTTCTTCAAGAAAATGAGATGGATTGGACGCCATCCATAGTAATCTTGTTGGTTTTGGGATATATGTAACAAGACAGATGCAAAAGCGCGTAATCGTTGTGATATGCTGATTGTTAAAATAATATAATCAACGATTCAAAATTGTTTAAGCACAACGATTGTGATTAGTATTGTGGAGCAAAAAATAATCAAGAGGCGATACGTGAATTTTTGGATAAAAGAGGACAAAAATACCCTTGAGGCACATTGGGATTTCTATGCGCGAGTAGCAGACAATCATCCATTAGCCAAGTCAAAAGTGCCCAAAATAGGTAACAATTCCAAAGCCTATTTCATCCATCCTCATCAAATCCTTTCTACAAGGTAATTTCAAAACATTCCTTTTAAATTATATTAATTGGCTAAATAATGGGTTTATTACCTAAATAATCCATTAATTGTCAATTAAACTATACATTACTACCAAAAAATACCCAAAATGCCGGTCACCTTCTCTCCCAAAGGAACCCGCCATGCCTTATATATTACCACATTTTTCCCTTTTTATCATCTTAATTAGCTAGTTAATTAGGCAATTATTCTATTTGCTAATTAATTAGCCAATTATTTCAGTTATTCCCAAATTAATACAAATCAAGAACCTAGCCCACAAAGGGAGCTAGGAGGCCGGCCACTCCCCTATAAAAAGCCTTACATTTTCTCCAAAACACACTTCGATTTCTCTTGCTAAAATTGTCTAAAATTCTCAAACAATTTTCCCTCAAAATTCTAACTTTGGCATCAGAGGTTTTTCAGCCAAAGTCCCCCATTCATCATGGGCGTGAGGCTCTTGGCCTTGACCTAAGGTGTTATGTGTTTTGTAGGTGCAATTTTGTCCAAGAACAAGGAGGAAGAAATTTGCATCCACAAATTGGTGCTTTCATTGAGATAAGAGTCACACACTCGTAGAAGACTCTCGCAACCAAGGTTTTCTATTTTCTTGTCCATTTGTAGATTTTTAGCACGTTCTTATTATTAGAATTTTTTATTTGCAAAAATTCTTTGATAAAACGTAAAAGAGAAGTACAATGGCTAGAAATTTAGAAAATTCAACAAGTGAAAATTCCAATATTCAAGAGATGGGACCGCGGCGATCCACGAGGCTAAATGTGACAATAAGTGGAGCAACACCACCACTACGAGGCTCCACCCATGGCAACCACTGCGGTGGCCACCACAGCAACCAGCCGCGGCGAGGTCCATGGCACCAAAGCTACGGCCCAAGCCATGTCATTCCAAGCGCAAGGCAAACCAACCCGAGCCGCCCAAATCCAACGTGAGCCCAATGCGTTGCTAAGCCAAGCCCAAGCCTCGCACTCACGTATGCCACACGTCAAGCAGCCTGCTCCCTCCGAGCAGCCCACTCCCGTGGCCTAGCCTGCTCCTGCCGAGCTGCCCATTCCGGTGGTCCAGCCTGCTCTTGCCGAGCAGTCCACTCCCGTGGCCCAGCCTGCTCCAGCCGAGCAGCCCACTCCCGTGGCCTAGCCTGCTCCCTCGGCCCAACCTGCTCCCGTGGCCTTCCAAGCAACCCAAATCAGTCCAAGACTATCTCAACCATCCGAACCTACCATCAAGCCAGGGGAATTCTCACCACATTTCTCCGCGGATTTGACATTTCCCAACTCAAATCTCGCGCTCGAAGTCTACCACTCTTCCAATGCTCAAGGAGGCACATTCCTTCCAAGCTCTTCCAATCCAAATGACGAACAACACTTGTCTCGACAAGTCATAAAGTTGACGAGCGCCCTTGCACAACAGACGACCTTGGTGAATCAGCTCTTTCAACATACCGAGATCCAACGTGCCCTAGACGAGGCGTCCCAAAGTAGGACAAGGGCAGACGAGGAACCTCTCCAGCAGTGTCCCGGCAAGCAGCCACTCGACCAGCCACGAACCCAGCATTTGGGTAGGGTACACTGCCGATTGGGCCACCGAGATAGAGTATACTCCTGTCTTAGCTCGCGGAGGAGCATGCACTCTCGACTAGGCCCACGGACGAGCATACACTCACTGTTTGGGCTACACTTCGATAATCAACATGAGCAGTCTTCCAAGCGAAATGTTCATTCGCGGCTAGGCCCGCAAGGAGTATCCTCCACATCACATCGAAGTAGGCAGCACGACGGGCGGATAGAAGCAGTCACTCAATCCGGCTCAAGTTCAACCAACAGCCTGCGAAGAATTCCTTCGCTTGCTAGGAACAAACCATATGCACTGCAGCAGCAGCATAGACGAGCCGAGCATATAGAAGAGCAGCCTAGACCAATAGGTCACGACTGGGGGCAGCTGAGAGCTCCACTACCCCAGCAAAGGCAAATTCAAGAAGAAGTAGAGAGGCTCCTAAACAAGCGATCGCGTGATTTCCAATGTAAAAAAGTGGCCGACGAGGCACTACGACGGGACATAACCAACATAAGCAGGTCACCCTTCACGGACGAGATCGAACAGGCAGAGCCTCCATGCAAGTTCAACATGCCACATTTCATATCCTTCAGAGGAAATGAAGACTCGGAGAGACACCTAAAGCACTACCGAAGCACAATGATCCTCTATCGAAACAACGACGATCTCATGTGCAAGATATTCGCCACCACTCTACAAGACGAAGCACAAGATTGGTTCTACACCCTGCCGCCACAATCTATCCGGAGTTTTGACGAACTTTCTTTGGTTTTCACCAAAGAATATTCATCCTATCGCTCGATCAAGAAAAAGTCTGACTACTTGTTCAACGTCAAGAAGAACCCAAATGAGTCGCTCCGCGACTATGTGAAGAGGTTCAAAGCAGAGATGGCAAAGATAGTCGGATGCAACGACTCGATAGCTAGAGCAGCTTTCCAAAAAGAACTTCCAGCAGACCACCCGTTGTTCAGAAAATTAATCATGAAATAAGATCTAACTCAGGCAGACTCTTTCGCTCTAGCAAAAAAGCATGCACTTTGGGACGAGGCTCGCTGATCCAGATTCAAGGACCGGAAAGAGTACCTGACATTACCTCCCAACTATCCAAACCGGAAGCAACGGAGGACCTATTCACATGTTTGATGGTATCTGAAGCAGCAACAAGCTCTACCATCATACGAGAAGAGCTAAGGGCTCGACTACATGTATTCCACAATTCAAAAGCTCTTCTCGACGCTACCAGAAATTCAAAAAACTAACTTTGGCGATAGTTGTTGCAACCCAGAAGCTCAAGTTTTACCTTCATATGCACCCAGTCATCATCATAACGCACTATTCCGCCCAATCCAGATGCGTGACGATAAAAAAGCATACACTAGCGATGCAAAGTTTTCTGACGAACGCAACAACTCAGCTCAAAAGGCACGTCAAGGGTAGACGAACACTAGAATGACACAATCGGAAGAAATTTTTGTCCTCGTCACCTTAAAAGATTCTACTTAGGAGCAACATTTACCGGCAGTTGAGCACCACCTCTTGCTACGTGTAACATGGAACCAACTCCACAGCTCCCTACCGTGCCTTCACGCCTAGCCTAGGCAACACAACAGAGCGACCCCACAACACACCTTAGCCGCACCTGCTCCCTTAATGGAGATTTCTGGCATTTGCATGTCGACGACGCATCCAACTACAAAGGCTCAGAAGTAAGCGTGGTCCTTGTCACCCCAGACGATTCAATGCTTAAGCAGGCGATTACCTTAGGCTTCAAAGCATCTAACATTGAAGCAGAGTACAAAGCCCTACTAGCAGGCCTTCGAATGACAAAAGACTTGGCGGTGAAGAAGCTTGCAATTCATTCCGATTCCCAGCTAATCACCAGCCAAACTACTGGGAGTACGCGGCAAAACATCCAAAGATGGCACAATACCTAGATAAGGTACGCAAGCAACTTGAGGCATTTCAGACCTACACTTTCACTCAAGTTCCGCGGACAGACAATGCCCACGCAGATGCACTAGCCGGCTTAGGCTCCGCCTTCGACCACCAATTCAAACGCTCTATTCTGATGGAGTATCTAGACAAGCCAAGCATAGAGGCGGAGCCAGTAGCCGAGGTGTCACATGTTAGTACAACTCCAAATTGGCAAGATTCCACTATAGACCACATGGTCAATGGCACACTCCCCATGGAAAGATTGGAGTCTAGAAAGCTCCAAATAAGGGCAACACGCTACTACATGTGGAATGGCATTCTCACCCAAAGATCCTACAACGGATCACATCTCCACTGCCTAGCGCCTCTTGATGACTTGAAGGTTCTAGGCTCAATCCATGAATGCATTTGTGGAAACCACTCTGGAGATCGATCTTTAGCACAGAAGGCTCTTAACGCAGGCTACTACTGACCTACCATGCACCAAGATGCTAAGGAGTTAGTACAAAAGTGCGACCGCTGCCAAATCTACAAGCCGGTACTAGCACTGCCTGCTAGCGTGCTACACCTGCAGACGAGTCATTGGCCGTTTGTGGAGCGGGTAATCGACCTGGTAGGAGCTATGCCGCCTGCTACTGAGGGCAGAAGCATGATGATCATGGCAACCGATTACTTCACCAAATCGGTAGAAGTAGAGGCCATGGTGACCACGGCTCAGACGGACATAGAGCACTTCATATGAAGGAACATCATTTGCCGATTTGGCATCATTCAGTTCATCGTCACCGACAACGGCCCGCAATTCATGGGCGAAGATTTGGCGAAGTTCTTCTAAAAGCATGGCATCAAGAAGCACATGTCCACGCCAAGATATCCTCAAGGCAATAGGCAAGCCGAAGCCTCCAACAAGATGATCCTCGACTGCCTCAAGAAATCCTTTACCGACAAGAAGGGAAAATGGCCAGATGAATTCCCCGGATGTCTATGGGCATATCGCACCACCAAAGTACGAGCAACCGGTGAAGCTCCTTTCTCTTTGGCATTTGGTTCAGAAGCAATCATTCATCCCAATGTCATCGTGCCAAGTATCAGCACTCTACTGCCAAACATTGAGTAGAACAGAAAGGAGGTGGCCACAAGCTTAGATGTGGCAGAGGAGAAGCGCGAACAGACCATCACCCGCATCGCAGCTTACCAACAGCAGCTCCTCTCCAGCTACAACAAAAGGGCCAAGATCCGGCAATTCCAGCCCAGAGATCTAGTCCAGAGAAAAGCCTTCATCACTGCCCACAACGAAGGCTCCAAAAAGATGGATCTCATCTGGGAAGTTCCGCACAAGATCAGCATAGTAGGCGGTAAGAATAATTACACCCTCGCCACCATGAAACAACAAAAAGATCAAAAAGCAGTGGAACGCCTACAATCTGAGGAAGTACCATGTATGACCTCCCGCTACATCAAGGCCCGAAGACTCAAGCAGCTCGATGGGCACCACCTCACAAGCCGAGGACTATCCACTTGTTATGCAGTTCCTACCTTACAGCTAAGTTCTCGTTCGTTTCACTCGTTTTTCAATAAGGAATTCAGAAGTAATCACAACTTGGCTTGGCTGCATGTTTACAACAATTGATCACTCATGCACTTCAAAAGAAGATTACGCCCTTCTTAGGGACTCACCGCAGGAATTGCACCCCCCGAGGGACCAATCATGCTCTCCAGTGTGAGAGGGTAAACTAATTCCCCGACACCCACATGGGTCTACTCTCCAAAGCGAGATGATAAACTCTACACTCCGAATATCCAGAAGTGGATGAGCCTGGCTGCCCTAGTATAACTAGATGCACGATGGCTTGCGCCGGGATTCCTAGAAGTAGCCACAATGGTCTTTTTCAAGGCTTAGCTAATTGAAGGATTTTGGGTCTCTTGGCCTAATCTGCGGGGAACCGGGCCTTAGAGACGGTTGGGGCACATTATGCAGTACATCTGATGGATGGCTGCCATGGAACCCTAAAGCTGCTACCAAGTGCACTAAGGTAGCATACGATTTCCGGAAGACTGCCTATGGCTTGCCCTTCGAGCAGTAAAGCCGTACTAGACTTATACAACTGCACATTCTTGTGAAAGGTTAAACAAGCTAGCGTGCATATACGAAGTTTTATCCACTGCTGACATGCTACGTAGTCGATAAGCTTCACCCCTGCCAAACGCGGAACGACTTGCACCAAGTTCGAAAGTGTTGTGATACTTGCTATGCAACCTACGGAATTGGAGAAAGCCAAGGTTAACAGCCTAGTGGTCACGCAGACTTGTCTGCTTCTGTAAGTAAGGCGCTCGGCTGTCGACCTTATGGCTAACAACTTTGCAAAGTTCTACACCAACACCTACAGTTGCATAGGCTATGCGGCTTGTCTACTTATAAAAAAGTAGCATGCCTACCACTGGTCTATAATTCTAAAGGTTAGGGCATAAACAAAAGAAGCGAAGATGGAGAAAAGCGAAGGAATCAAGTATATTAAAATTTCTAGCAAAATTGATAAACAATTAGCGAAAACCAAAAGAATTCAAGCAAAGCAAAAAGCAACGAGGGAAACAAAGAAAATCCTAAAGACTACCTAGAAGACTACTCTTCAGAAGCTTGGACACTTCACGACTACTCGGCCACCACACCTTCAGCAGCGGCACCATCCGGCGTTTCACCCCCGGCTACTCCAGCTTGGGCACCAACATCTCCGACTACTTCACCAATGGAGGCCTCAAAAGTAAAGGTGAGCAAGTCTTCAGGAGAAATAGAGAAGGTCTCGAAACCTCGAGCTCATCATTCTCACCCTTCAGCTGCTTATTCTCCTCGAGCAGACCAACACGGACGCGCTGCAGCTCATCCACTTCCTTCTTCAGACTTTCGTTGATCTTCAGTACACCTTGAAGTTCCAACACTTGAGGTTCAAGCCTATTGATGATTCTTTTGAAGTGGATCACTTGATTATAAGCAACAATCAACTCTTCATCCTTTGCATAAGTATCGAAACGAAGCTCAGAAACTGCAAACTCAAGAACTTATATATGAGGTATGTAACAACCAATCTCCTTCTCTGCTCTTTCATACTTAACTTGGATCGCGTCAAGCCTAGTCTTCAAGTCAACGATCTCTTGGCGAGCGGTCTAAAGCTGCAGCGAAATAGGGGCAGAAATATTAGACCTCTTCAAAGCAACGAGCTTAGAATCCAACCTCTTAATCTCCTCGGTCGAGGAATAAGCTTCAGCTGCCATAGTCTTCGCCACCTTCTTGGCATCCTTGCTATATCTGCATCATCGCAAGCAGATCAGTCATTTTATATTGTGTCTTATCCTTCGCAAAGGAACTTGGGCAAGCAAACCTTTCTAACGCCATCAACAAACTTGGCACAAGGTTCCATGTCTTCAAGCAGATTTGGTTTCAAGAGCACATAGATCTCATCAGCCTCCCTAGAAGCAGGCTTAGTGGATTTCTCACAACTGCCTATGTGATAGGAAGTGGGCCTTGGCGCCACCTTAGCAACAGAGTCCACCTTATTGCTCTTTATAATAGCAAACTTCTCCAAAGGTGAACCAAACTTGGCTCCCAATGGACGTCTTGGTACAAACTTCGGCACTAGGGGTATGAAAGGACCTTTACGCTGAGCAATTCTATCAGCAATCGTACAAGCCATTCTCGACATGGCAGGCGCCACATGCTCAGATCTAGTAGCCTCATTTTTCTTCCCATTGGAAGAAGTCATGTCAATCACAGGCCTCACAGCAGCAAGCGAACCCTCACAAGCAACAGAGGAAGTCTTCAGTTTTTCTCAACCGACATCTCTTGAGCAGGCGGGAACATCTCTTCTTTCCACCTTCATTCATAATAGGCTCCACGACAGCGTTCAGACAAGCCAATGCATCCGCTTTGATCCTCTTTACCTCTTCTCTCTGGAGCAGCCCACTTTTCTCCTGGCGAAGAGGACTAAGCAGCCAATGCCATTCACGGTACTCAGAAGAGGAGCTCAACCCAGCATTCTAGCAGGCAGAAGGCCTGCATGCCCAACATTCCAGCAGTCCATGAGGCCCACGACTTCCTCATTTCTCTCAATCGCCAACTTGGCCCGCGTCAGGTCCAAAAGCCCAAAGGATATGAGTTATGCTGCTCACTAGCACTGCACCCCAACACCACAATCTGTGGCCCCAGCCGCACAAGTTGCCCTTGGCTCTAGCCAAGCCGAGTAGCCCAAGTAGTGGTCCTTGCAACGACACCTCCTCGGCCCATGCCGAGCCGACTCCTGGCCCCTGCCAGCCAACGTGCCATACCACCCCGACGGCTGCCCCGCAATAGCACTATCCAAGAAGAAGACAATGAAAATTAAATTTTTCTTACATCTGTGCGGCGCCGAGAAGACGAAGAAAGCAACAAAAGACGGTATTTTGCACGGGCAAGTGTAGAAGATTGCTAGGGGAGGGGGAACAAATATCCTCTAGCTTTCTCTCTCTTGTAAGGTAGAATAAATTGCTCTCCAAAGTTGATTTAATAAGCCACTTAAGGTGGACTTAAATAGGCTTTGAGAGAAATTTATTTCACTTTCCTAGAATGACCTAATTTCCAATTAAAGAGGGAATCTACATCAAAATAGAAAACAAGCCTATGTTAATGGGTTTATTACCTAAATAATCCATTAATTGTCAATTAAACTATCAATTACTACCAAAAAATACCCAAAAGGCCGGTCACCTTCTCTCGCAAAGGGACCGGCCATGCCTTATATATTACCACATTTTTCCCTTTTTATCATCTTAATTGGCTAGTTAATTAGGCAATTATTCTATTTGCTAATTAATTAGCCAATTATTTCAATTATTCCCAAATTAATACAAATCAAGAACCTAGCCCACAAAGGGAGCTAGATGGCTGGTCCTCTCTCACCCAAGGAAGCCGGCCACTCTCCTATAAAAAGCCTTACATTTTCTCCAAAACACACTTCGATTTCTCTTGCTAAAATTCTCTAAAATTCTCAAACACTTTTACCTCAAAATTCTAACTTTGGCATCGGAGGTTCTTCGGCCAAAGCCCCCCCATTCATCATGGGCGCGTGAGTCTTTTGGCCTTGACCTAAGGTGTTATTTGTTTTGTAGGTGCAACTTTGTCCAAGAACAAGGAAGAAGAAATTTGCATCCACAAGTATCTACTAATAACAAGATGTTTAGACGCCACGCGTGGATAATTGTTGAATGGTTTGGAGGCATATGTAACAAACTCGAAATCCTATTGATTCATAAAAAAGAAGGTAGCGAAAAGTACGTTAGTGAAGATGGCATCTGGGTGGTCTAAGTTTAGAGCGTGTGGAGGGTCACGTGCCAAACATTTTTTTCACATGCGACCTTATGAAACAGTCGTGACAGATAAAACGCAAAGAAGAAACCCCTAGCGGACTATTTTAGGGTAAAAGACAAGAATACCCCTAACTGATGCTGTTACAGAAAACGAGAGAGCCTCGATAAATTTCAGAAGTGACATCAATGCCCTCACAGATTTTGTTTGGACTTGGGATATCAATTTTGAGCAGATCTTTTGCACATTAATCGTGTCCAATTTGCATGAATGAGGATCCGAATCTTCTTTATCAGAATTCTAAAGATTTTATGCTATTATAAATTATTTTAAATACTTTTATTTAAATTAAATATAAACAGTACCTGACGAAAACTAATCATATGATGTATGATAAACAGACACGATTTAAAAATCCTCTTTCAATTTGCATAAATGTATTCCACACGAGACTACAAAATGCTTTGCACTTTTCCTTTTTACTTTTTAAGTAAAAAATTAATCCTTTACACTATGTTTGGATGAAGAAATTTAAGATTACTAAGGAATTTAAAAATGACGGAAATTGAAATGATGAGATTTTATTTTCTAGAATTTGTAAATTTTCTTGTTTGGTTAACCTAAAAGAACAATGGAAATTTGTTATTTTTAAACTCTCAATCATAGAAATTGGGAAATGACATCTATTTACATGGAATTTGAACTTAGGAATTGCAGGTCCCAAATTCCAAGTTTTTTTTCTACGCGGAAATTCTAAATTTCTATGTTTATGAATCCAAACAAGGAAATTGATATATGTCAATTTATAAATTCTGACTTTTATCAAAATTCCAAGTTTATTTCCATCATCCAAACATAGAATTAGATTTGTGTGAAATGAATTTTAAAGTGTGTAGAGTAAAGATAAAGAGAGGAAAATAAATTAGGAGGCTTCATTTATTTATTGAATGAGATTTTGTAAAAAAAAAGAGTAAAAGATTTGGAGAGAGTTAGTCTTCTTTTAGGAGAAACTTTTGTGTGTATAATCAACACAAGGTGATATACTTATATTATGTATTATAATATAATTAAATGATATTGTTAATATGTTTCACTTAAAAAAATATTAGTGTCCAAATAAAGGGCCAAGTGATATACTTATATTACATGTTATAATATAATTAAATGATATTGTTAATATGTTGCACTTAAAAAAAATATTAGTGTCCAAATAAAGGACCAAGTCAACTCTACGAGAGACACAACCCGAATTTGGCCGTGCCTAATCCGATTTCAAACCCAATCGAGTGGGTGAGAATGAAGTAAAACCCACTCAAACTCAACCCGACCTCAACCCCATTATTTATTGGGTTGGGTTGATGCTTTGCTCGTCCATGTCAACTCAAACCCTACCTGATTTCTAGCCTGAATTGCTCATGTACATATTACCCGTCTCACTTCATATTATATAAGCTATATACAAGTTTAGGAGAGCTATACTTGAAGTTTGTTGTTTGGTTTTCATTTGAACAATAAATGATTGTGTTGATTTTACGTTTCTTTTGATTAAAACGCTAGTATTGTTTGTGTAAAATTGAATTTTAAATATTTTTTATGTATTTGGTTCAAAGTTTGAGATCTATCTTATAAAATAGTAAGTTATAAGATTGAAATTGAAAAAATTGGGCAAACCCGAACCTAACCTGAGTAAGCTCGAACGCAATTTAAACTTAAATTCGTATAAGCCCACATAAACCCGAGCCCAACCTAACCCAAATTAAGAATGTTGGTTTAGGGTTGGGCTGACCATCTACCCTACCCAACCCGCCGAAGTTGCACCCTTAAACTTAATAATGTTTAATGGTCGAGGATATATATAATAACTTCTTTTTTTTCACACTAGACATTTTTTCTTCACATTTCTCTTTTTATTTATGATCATCAAATTGAATAGATCAAACGAATACAATGAACATAATTAAATAGAAGTGTGTAAGAAGCTAAAGTAATGCATTGACAGATTGGTTTACCTTTTTTTTTGTAAGAAGCGATAGTAGATTTCATTTCATCAAAAAGTAGCAGCATTACAACATTTTGCGTTAGTTCGTAGCACCTTCTTCCATAAGTGTATCAATAAAAAAACTTGGGGGAGAATCGTGCCATTCACATCTTTGGTTCAATAAGAGATCAGTTCGGGCAAGGCGATGAGCTGCCGAGTTTGCATTGCGGCGGGTGTGGGTAACAATAGCTTCAGTGATTGATTGGAGTAGTGCTTTAATATCCTCCACAACCTGTCTAATTGATGACAAATTTAGGGTAGGACTTTTTACTGCCTCCACAATCTGAAGCGAATCACTCTCGAAAAACAACTTTGAAAAACCCTGTTCACTGCCCAATGCAAGATCTCCCGAAAGGCAAGTGCTTCGGCCTGTAAGGGAGAGTAGACCCCTCAAAACAACCGCAAGTTGCCGTCATAAAATTCCCAGAATCAGTTCAAACAACGGCCCTAAAACCACCCACCGATTTGGTCTCACTCCAGGATCAATCGATATTTACTTTAAGCCATCCCGGTGGTGGTGCCATCCATTTGGTCTGGCGAGAGCTCCCCGAACGCAACATGGGTGTTACCACACTGGTTTTTACAAACGTAGACCATTGCTGCTGAGCACGGTCTACGCACACGTCGGGGGTTCCAACTTCTCATGTCATAACTTTTCATTTCTAGCCCCCCTGAGAGCCCAGCAGATCATGAGGAACAATTCAAAGCTAGACTTATGAAGAATGCGAGCAGTCTCGATTCCCCACTCAAGAACCAACGGGTTATGGACTTCACGCAAATAGGCCCCCAACCCCGATGCCATCCAAGCACATTTGGCATATGGGCAATCCCTCAATATATGGATAGTAGTCTGACCTTAGAAATTACACAGTAAACACTCCACTTCAGTTGTGATATGACGTTTTGCCAGGTTAGCTCTTGTGGGACACTGGTCATTTAGAAGACGCCATGCACAAATCTTCACCTTTGGCGGGACGTTGGCATTCCACTGTTTGGACCACAATATATTAGAAGTGAGGGTAGAAGATGAAGCTCCGTTGTTTATAGGTTGTAACCAAGAACGGGCGATGTGAGATGCACTTTTCACTGTGGATCGCCCTTGGTTTTTGTAATGCCAAATCAGATAGCCCGGCGGGGATTGTTCACTATAGAGCAGATGGCCTTATCCTCCTCGGGTGAGAATAGGGTTTGGAGTAGTCCACGATTCCATCGCTTTGTATTTTGGTCCACTAGTTCGTCGACCATTTCCAAACTGCATCCATCCGGCTTAGGAGAGAACAGTCAAACGTTGAAGGGGTATAGATCCACGGGTCTTCCCAAATGCGGATAGAATATCCCCCACCCACCTGCCAACGGGAGCAAAGAGCAATGACCTTCCTTGTATAAGATGCATTCTGCTGTACAGGTACCTCCATAAAAGAGCCATTTGGAAAGTACGTAGCCTTTAGAACCTTAGAGATCAGGGAGTTTGGCTCAGTAAGCAGCTTCCAGCCTTGTTTAGCTAACATCCCCAGATTAAAGGCAAAGATATTTCGAAACCCAAGTCCACCCTCACATTTTGGGCTGCAAAGTCTTTCCCACGAACACCAGTGCAGTTTTCTTTCACCTTCTTCACCATTCCACCAAAAGGATGCAATTAATTTGTTTAAATCATCGCAAAAGTGTTTGGGGAGGAGAAAACAACTCATTGTGTAATTTGGAATTGCTTGTGCGATGCTTTGACTAGGACTTCCTTTCCTGCCCCACTAAGCAGTTTGCCATTCCAGCCTTGGAGCCTTTTCCACATTCGGTCCTTTATATAGTTGAAGCACTTTGTCTTATTTCGCCCTACCAGAGTTGGCATGCCCAGGTATTGGTCATGTTGGTCTACCTTCTTGACTCCAAGTAGACCTGCCAGCCTCAATTGCATCGGCCGTTTAACATTTTTGCTGAAGCAAACTTCACTCTTTTGCAGGTTGACCCGCTGCCCAGATGCACCTTCATACATCTGTAGGACATCCTTGATTTGGCCACACTCATCTTCCGACGCACGGCAAAATAAGAGACTATCGTCCACGAACAGTAAATGATTCACCGACGGGGCCTCCCGACAGATGGAAATGCCAGTAATCAATCCTCTTTCTTCCTTTTTTGCAATGAAAGCCGACAGTCCTTCAGCACACAAAATAAAGAGATATGGTGATAGTGGATCACCTTGGCGCAATCCCCGCGATGGAATGATGTAGTCCCGTGGACCCCCCATTAAGGATGATAGAGTATGATACCGACGATACACATAGCATGACCCACTTGACCCATTTTGCAGAGAAGCCGAGCTTGGTAAGGATATTCCATAGAAAACCCCACTCTATGCGGTCATAAGCCTTACTAATATCAAGTTTCAGAGATATAAAGCCGTTTTTGCCTCTCCGTCTTCTGAACAAGTAGGAGGCAATTTTCGATGCCAATATTGTATTGTCAGATATGTTTCGCCCTGGTACAAAGGCCCCTGGTTTGGGGATATGATTCTTGGCAGGAGAGCTTTTAGCCTTTTTTCCATAACCTTTGAAATGATTATGAACAGAACGTTACATAGGCTAATGGGTCGAAGGTGAGTCATTTCCTCCAGGTGCTTTATTTTGGGAATAAGTGTAATATGCGTGAAATTGATTTGTTTCAATAGATTCCCTGATGCATGAGAACTCTTGATAGCATTTGAAACATCAGCCCCAATGATATGCCAATACTTTTGAAAGAAAAAAAGATTCATCCCATCCGGGCCCAGGGCTTTTGATGGCTGCATTTGAAAAACTGCCATCCGGACTTTGTCGTCCGAGATGTCCCTTTCCAGTGCTGTATTCATATATGAAGTTATCCTAGTATCAACAGCCTCAATGACCTCTACAACATTCAGATTACCAGAGGAGCAAAAAATGTCCCGAAAGTAACTAGTGATCGTGCTTTCGATCCCCTGTTCATTAGTAACCTAGTCCTCATCTTGATGGAGTTCTTGGCTTGCCGGGTCTTGGCTCTTTGCTGGAAAAACTGGGTATTCCTATCTCCCCCCTTTACCCATAAAGCACGAGAGCAATGTCTCCAGTATTTTTCCTCCTGCCCAAGCAAAAGATCAAGCTTTAGTAACAGAGCTTCACGTTCCGCGATTGCTTCTTCCGTCAGTGGTTGGACCAATATAAACCACAATTTTTGTCTAACCCCTTTAATCTCCTCTTGTTTTCCTTTGAACACTTCATGATTCCATTTGATCAGTGCCACCCTTGTAGCCTTAATCTTGCTAACGACCTGATACATAGGTACCCCCAACCGGCCGGTTCCAAGCTTCCTGAATAATGCTTTCACAGTCCTCATGCTCAGCCCAAAGGTTTTCGAATCGAAATGCTCTCCGACTACGCCTCCTCAGATGTGGGGTCCCATCCTATTCAATCAAAATTGGGACATGATCAGATTTTGATGGGTCCAGATGAGTAACATGTACATCGTTGAACATTTCTTTCCAGCCATTCGTTGCAAGCGCCTCTCTTTTATCCCTCTTGATTTAGTAGTCATCCACGTGAATGGGGTTCCCGTAAAGCCTAAGTCATGTAGGTTACAGTCACAAACCGCCCTTCTCATGAATGCCAAGAAGTTCGTTAAAATCTCCTCCAGTTAACCATGGCAGAGAACTCCCAGCAGCAAGTCTTTTCATTAGGTCCCACGATTGATTGCGATTTTCCGTCACCGGGTCGCCATAAAATCCGGTAAAGCACCAGTGTCTTCCATTGCCGATTCCCCCGATTTCTGAATCGATGTGTCGCTCCGAGCTTGACAAAATTCGTAGGTTTGTATCCTCATTCCAAAATAATCCCAAACCTCCAGACTGCCCTCGGGAATTTACTCCAAAAGAAAATCGTTGGTTTACCTTTGTATGGTATAACATGTTGTCTAAGGTAACTCATTGACAACCTCAATTTCACGTGAGGTGGCCAATCAATTAATAATGTATATTCATAATTTTGACCTAATTGTTTGATTATAGAGATACGTTTTTACAGTATAACAAGCTGTTTAAAACTGTCATATAATTGCCAATTAGTACTACAATCTAGTGATATTTTTCTTCACTTGTAAGTGAGAGGTCTTAGGTTTGATTCTCGCCAAATGCGAATTTAAACCACATTATTGCTAGCCCATTGTGAGACTTAGTCCACTCTCCTTCCCTTTAGTGTAAATAATATCGTTTGTTAAAAAAAAAAAAAATGACATATATGGGTTTTCTACAATGTTTAGTAACGCCTTGACAACATTAATTTGACTATAAAATTCACATGAGGCCAATTAATTAAGAAACTAAAAAGGATGCCAGATAAGGTTTTCTGAATCAAGGCAAAGTTTCATCTACCTCAAGATGAAGAGATTTTTCAATATGCCGATAATACTGTGTACTCTCTTGCCAGTTTCGATCCCAGGACATATTGTGTTCGAACATCAGTCAAGTCCAACAATGTAAATGAAATCTCATTACAAAACATTTACTTTGCATGCATACATTTCTGAAGGATAATTTTTCCTCTTGATGAAAGAAACACATAAAAGTCCTCAATCTTTCGATTCTGCTGCTAGTGCAATTAACTTTTATTGCAAATATGTACTAGTGTGGATTCGCGACATTATTTTTTTTATATAATTTTTTTATAGATATTTTGTGGGACTTACTTTATAATGTATTTTAAGAATTGGAACTGTCGCTCTTATGACGCGTTTACGTAACGGTAATGAAAATATGAGGATTTGAATTGAGGAGGAGTTTGAATGACTAGAAGTCAGAATCAGATTCCTGTTGAAGCTGTTTATTTAAATGTTCTGAAATAGGAATAGAATTCCATAAAGTTGTTTACTAATTCAGCAGAATCGGAATATAAACCAGTATGATTACTAAAACGCCCTTGTCCCAAATCAAATATTTTATATTTTAATGGATTTATAAAGGATAGTCTTGGAAATAAAAAAAAGTAAGTGAGGGCATAAATGGAACAAAAGTGTCATTCCGATTGCCCAAACAATAAGGAATTGGATTACCACCTATATCTAGGGAATCCAATTCCACCAATACAAGGAATTGAATTCCAAAATTTGTGTGGGCCCTACTACTTTTTTTATTCCTTTATATTTAGTAAACGCCGGAGTACTCCGTAATCGGAATTTAATTCCACATTCTCATTCCGATTACGGATACGTAAACGTGCCCGATCTTACTTCAAGGGTCATGTCTACCAAAAATCACCTAAATATAAAACCCATATGACTGTTGGATTAAGGATTTCTGGTTTCTTTGTAGAACCGTATTTGTCAATTTTCTTTACTGGAAATGAATTTCTTAATGGTTTTGGATTTGTCTAATTTTTGCAATGATGATCTATGAATGATATTCTAAAAGATAAACGGTACGGATAGTTGAAATACACTACAGAGTGAGTCCCATAAAAATATGTAAAAAAATAATGCCACGATCCGATATATATATATATATATATATATATAGGAATCCTTTCATAAGAAGGATCTGCATTTTTTTAAAAAAAATGGGGACACCTTCTAAACCGTTGGATTTGACTTTAATGAAATTGTGTGGTTGAGATTGTGTTACCTGTGTTTTAATTTCAACCACACAATTTCATTAAAGCCAATCCAACGGTCAAGAGGGTGTCCCCATTTTTTTAGAAAAATAGGGATCCCTATTGGTAAGGTTCATGTATATATATCTCCCATTATTTATACATTTCACTCCATCAATTTTCTTGAGGACTTTATTTTTGGCAGTTTTAACGAAAAGCCCGCTATACTGTTCACTTTAACGAAAAATCACATTTTTACACTCAAAAGTCAAACCTGGTACTATTCATTTTACCCTTTATTTTGTTCTTATCGTTAAAACTCAAAGTTTTCAAGCCCCTTTCATTAGTTTTCCTTTTATTTTTAGCTAGTACTAGTGTAGATATCTAAGTAGGCATTTTTAATGTCAAACTAACAAAAAGGCTAAAAGAGTGCGTAGTTGCTATTTCAAATTTTTTTCAAGAAGGAAAAGAAACAAATTGAGGATTTTAAATTTCAGATTTTTTTATTAATGGAAAATTAAGGATATTAGATAGTCCTATCTGGTTTTAAGACAGAAACCATATCCTAATTAATTTGTAGTTGGCAATCAAACCCTAATTAACTCAAGTTCATCTGTACCTAGTTCATTCTAGAACGAGGATTAGAAAGACTTTAGTAAAGTAATTATGCGTATCCACTTACAATTTGACATTAAATACAAAATTCAATACCTTAATGCCGAGATAAAAAAATTTCTATTATGCTTCGTTGTATAACATGGGTTAGATAATAACGTCAAGATCATTTTTTTTTTTTTATTTGGTCAAAGTGTCCAAAAAATCTAACGAATCACATACCATGCTCCAACGCAAAATGCATAGCAAATATCTGACTTTATTTTCTTGTCAAAAAACAGTTGAAAAAAATTGCCAACAATTTTCCCTTTAAATAGTGATAGATAAACTTGTGCGAGCATGTCTCAGAAGTGGTAGGGAGTGTGTTTGGAGATCAAATCATCTGTACTCAAAATGGGTGTGGCCTCCCTGTGGCTCCAATAAGTGTTCGACACATATTAAATTTATGACAACAAAATTAAGAAAAGTTAAGATAATGAATACGTGTCAAACACTTATTAAGGCCATAGAAAGGCCACACCCATTTTGGGTGCAGAAGATTTGATCTCGTGTGTTTGGTACTGCTACTAGCTTAGCTTTGTTTGTAATTGTGGGTAAACCCTGTTTCGTCTCTCTCATCTCTCTCTCTCTCTCTCTCTCTCTCTCTCTCTCTCTCTCTCTCTCCAATTATTTGTTTTTTCCTTGTCAAAGACCACTCCTTTTAAAAATCCAGCTCTCTCTCTCTACTCAAACAGTAGAAGAAACCCAACTCAAGATGCGCCTCTCCTTCTTTGTCATCCAACTCTCTGAACCTTGTTCTTCCTCCACTTCATGCTCATGAACTCAACGCCCGCGGAATGGCCGAGGTGTCCGGAATGGATTTTGGGCTGATGGGTTTGGAGGGTTTGGTGGGTCCCGACGGCGGAGGAGGAGAGGCAGCGGGAAAAATTGGTGACGGATCTGGCTCCGCCTCCGCCAAGCAGCAAAGATCTTGGCCGGCGGAGGATGACCGGAGGACCTCAAAAATGCCGAAAAACGAAGACTTGAATGCTCCCAAGACAATGCCATTGCAGTACCATGGGACTCCTCTGCTGAGATCTAATTCTCAGCTGCTTCCTCCTCCAGCTGAGACTCACAGGCAGGAGCAAATGCTGAGCTTTTCTAACAACAAACCAGAAGTCAGTTTTCTCAGCAAAGATGGAGATTTTGCCTACTACCAGAGGAATCCCACTCCCATTCTCTCTCCTTACCCAAGAAATGCACGCTCACCAGGTATTTATTTATTTAGTTCATTATTTTTTAATTTTTTTGGGGTGGTGTGTTGGTGGTCAATGTTGGACATGGATTTTATGAGATGGGGTTTGGGATGTGAAAGTGAAGGCAGGGATTTCATTTCAGGGACATTTTTGTGCAATTGATAGATGGGTTTTTACTATAATTGTTGCCTGGTGAGTCTTTTCATAAGGCATTTTGTAGAAATTTTAGTTCTCAGGTCTTTTCCTAGAAACAGCTCAAAGATTGATAGAAACCAAATGGGAAAAGAAAATAGGACTAGCAGATAAGACTTGTTTGATAATTTTTAATTTTAATTTTTTTTTTAGTTTTTTTCGCGGTTTAAATGTAAATATAGTAAATCGTGCAAATGGTTGATGCAAATGATTTTTTTGTTTTGTTTCAGGTTATGGAAGCTTGAATCTGAGCATGCATGGGCCTTTGACTGGGGCTGGAGGACCCTTCACTCCTTCTCAGTGGATTGAGCTGGAGCACCAGGCCTTGATCTACAAGTACATGACTTCAAATGTGCCTGTCCCTTCCAATCTGCTCATACCTCTTAAGAAACCCCTCTACCCTTATGCTTTGTCTGGTCCTTCTAATCCCACCTCAAGTAAGCTCCTTCTGTCGCTGCTCAACCATTTCTCCATTCGTCGAAATGCATCTGTATTGCAATTTATTTTTTATGTTTTAAACTTAAACTACTATTTGTTCAAAGAATGAAATTTCCAATTTTTATGTATGTTCGAAAGTTCTGTCCAGGATAGTGTTTGCAATGAGTATGTAAATGCTAGATTTGATTCAGAAATCGTGTTCTTCGTGTTTTCCCTTTTGTCTGATTTGTCTTTTTTCCAATGCCTCTATATGTTGTGATTTTGATTTTGATATAGTTGCGTGGGGCGCTTACCATCTGGGCTTCTCTGGCAACAACGATCCCGAACCTGGGAGGTGTCGCCGAACAGATGGGAAGAAATGGCGTTGCTCGAGAGATGCTGTTGCAGATCAGAAGTATTGTGAAAGGCATATTAACAGGGGCCGCCATCGTTCAAGAAAGCCTGTGGAAGGCCAGCCTGGCCAGGCCGTCTCTGGGACCAGTAATTCAAAGAGGGTGCCTATGAATTCGTCAATGTCAACATCCGTGATGGCAAGCTATGGCGCATCCAACAGCGTCACAACCGCGCCGCAGCAGTTCAAAAGCTTGCAGCCTGCTGTTGCTGCCAATCCTTCTTCTGCAGATGCCTTTGTCAACAGGTGAAAAATTAGAGCTTCTTATCTGTTTTAGTTCTCATTAGGCCTTCTAGCTTTATTATAAGATTTCGATTTAAAACAACCTTTTTCCTTTACTTTATTTGGAGACCCCATCATTCCATCATTACTTTGGTGACAGTGGCTAGTCCTACTAATTTGGATACTCGAATTAGGACCTTTATCGTTGAAATTGTAATGTAATTAAAATGGCTGTGCATATTTCTTACCGATGTTTCTGTTTCACTCTTCTACTTTACTTTATGCACTGTGTTGGGCATTTTTCTAATCAATTAGATGGTGTGTTTTGCAGGATGCAAGATCCACGTGGACTTTCCGTTATGTCTGCTCCTGCCCTTAAGCCGAAATCCAACAATTCGACTTCTAAAATTGGGAAACAAGAATTCCTAGTGGAAGAATCCTCCCAATCAGAGTTTGGACTTGTTTCTACTGATTCACTTCTCAACCCTTCACATAGGAACTCTTACATCTCTAAAGATTTTGGTGGTTCTTTCCTAGACTTCAGTGATCAAGAAACTCAAGACCAACATCCGCTTCGCCAATTCATGGATGATTGGCCTAAGGACCAGTCCAATCACTCAGTCTCTACTTGGCCTGAAGAAATAAAATCAGACTGGACTCAGCTATCAATGTCGATCCCAATGGCATCCTCGGAGTTCTCATCATCCTCTTCCTCCCCAACGCACGAGAAACTTGCGCTCTCACCGCTGAGGCTATCCCGGGAGTTTGTGCCTGCCCAAATGAATTTGGGAATGAGCAATGACCTTAGCGAATCAACCCAGAAACAAACTAATTGGATACCTATCCCCTGGGGAAATTCAATGGGGGGTCCTTTAGGAGAGGTCATAACCAACACCACCATCAGTGGCAAGATCTGCAATAACTCAACATCGCCGCTTAACCTCTTAAATGAAGGGTGGGATGGCAACTCTCAGTTGGGATCTTCCCCAACTGGTGTCTTGCAGAAGTCAACTTTCTGTTCGCTTTCAAACAGCAGCTCAGGGAGCAGCCCAAGAGGAGGTGAGATCAAGAAGAGTAGCCTTGATGGCGCAAGCATATATGATGACGTGCTAGGTTCGACCTTCGCAAGTTCCTCAGTTCCATCCCTGTAAAATTGTCAAAGCTACAAACTGAGGGGACAAGACATGAACTTGCAGTAACCATTTGTGATCTTTTCAGTTTCTCTCTTTTTCTTGTTAGTTATCCTCCTTTTAATTGTTTTTTTATTCGTGGGTTACAAACTAGAGACATGGTGATCCGAATATGCATAGGTATTAGCCAGTTTGGCTAGTGTGGATTTGTTGGTATCTATAGCTTCTTCCTTTATGAATTCCAAAGTAATTGGTGCTTTGTTAATATCTCACCTTATCTTGGTGCTTTCTGGGTTCCAAGAGATCTCGGTAAATGTTCTTAACTACTTCAACTACATGCGTGATGATGCAATAGACCAATGATTTGAAACCGGTTAATATTTGCATTATTGGTTGAGGTAGGGGAGGGTATATCTTTTGCAGGATTGTGGAGTAGTACAATTCCAGTGAGCAGGATCTCTGTCCAGAGACCGTAAAAACAGTGGGGACAAAGGCAAGTCAATGATGGTTGTGAACCTTCCATCATGATAATATAGAGATACCTTCCAAAACACATTTGTTGATAGATCATTGAAGGGGTACCCTATAAGTACAGGGCCCTCCTTTCTGGTGGCATTGCCCTTTCAACCTCCTGGTTTGGTTGATTTTGCAGTGGCAGTGAATGATATTCAAATCAGAAAATAGAAAATAAGGTCTAGGAGTTCCCTGACTTTGAGACAAGAGGCACTCTTGTGGGCTGTCACCCAACATGCAACAACTCTGGTTACTTGGATATGGGCCCAGGATTATAGCCTGTGGTGGCGACGTACCACCACCGAGTCTGACCCTTATTAGCACATGTTTGGCTCTAGCCTAGTCCGACTTATTATGGAGGCTAGCCTTAAAAGGCCGGATGCGGTCAAGGATTTTCATCTAAATAATGTTGTGATGGGACCGGGGCAAGCAAATGGAGGACCACCCCTTATCTTGTACCCTTACAGGTTAAACTTGATTAATCCAAGTGGGTTTCTCTGAGAACATGAGTTAGTTTGGTATCGCCGTACTTTTTAAAAAAGGAAAGAATAAAATATAATCAAAATGAAATGTTAGAAAATATGTTAGCACCAAGAGGGGTAAATTTCAATTTTAAGACCAAATCATGGAGAAAGCAAGAGAAGGAATTTTATTAGATTTCACCTAACAGTCATAGGCTTATACAACCGATACTATTTAATGGGAAAATATTTTGTTGTTATTATATTTGCAAATGGCTCATAATGTATTGGATCTATTCATTTCAACTTCATTCATCTAATCTTTTGGGACTGGTTTGTTAGAATTCATTTCGAAAAGACCATTACTAAATTCAAGACATTTTGAATTAAAAATGGGTGACAATTCTCATATTTTATCCAAGTTAAATGTTAGTTATGAAGGAAAAATATATTTCCTAATCCTCACCATTCACAAAAATGGATGGATTGAAATGGACAACTTTTCTTCGTAAGTAACCTTCAACTTGAACAAAATAAGAAAGTTGTCATCCATTTGTTCTTTCAAAATTTCTCACTTGAAGAATGGAATGGAAGAAGCAAGCTATATTAATGAATAGACATATCCAAGTCAATTCATCTAATCTCGTGGTCAAATTACTTACAATTTTTTTGTCCAAACACTCAACAACTTATTTTACAGCTGTTTCTCACTGCATATCGGAAACAGTTTTTATTTTATTTTATTTATTTATTTTTTAAATTCAGATCCTTTCACCATTTCACATATGTAAAATGTTAAATTGCACTTTAGTTTGTTCGACTGCTGGACTTGCCAATTGGTGTATCATCATCGCAGTGACAACTGCCATGAAATTCCACTCTGTAATGGCTTGAGTGCAACCAAAATTGTACGATACTACAAGTTATGCTTCTGTTTTATAGAGCTGGCACTTCTTGCCACTGTCTAAAAATTGTATCAAATTAATCTTTTGTCCCAAAGTTTACTGCGTTCCGGTGATTTTTGACTGTTATATTTTAGTTCTTACACACCATAAAGTTTACTAGAAAGTTGTCATGTCTCACAATAACAACTTTCATAAAGCGGTTACATCATCCTCCGTGTCACTGAAATGTAATGTAGGTAAAAACTCACACGTAATGTTGTATTAGTATGGATGCAACATTAAAAGTGGACGTGTGTTATAAGAGGCCTTATCCGGTCGTACACTCAAAATTTTGCTAAAATTGAATTAGTTAATACTACAAAAGGTCCAATATTACATTAGATCTAATATTACAAAATTGACGTTTAGGGTACAAGTCCAACGATCTCTTATTTCACTAAAGCCAATCATCACAATGACGCACACCAAAACTATTAGGTATCTATCAGGCTACTTCCGTGTTTTTTTTTTTGGACAAGTATCAGGCTACTTCCGTGTTATTGCCTCAGTTATTGGGTTCCCTACTTTTTATGAGTCAGGGCATTAGTGATTGGATTCAAGACGACTTCATCATCAATTGCATCTACAATTGTCTAAAAATCAATTGTGCTTGCTACTTGAGTATTTAGTATTTACACACTCATAGGAGGGTGTTATAGTTAGTATTTAACATTAAATGTGATTGTGTAACTCAAAAGTAGAGATCATGAATTCTTTAAGATCTAAAATATCTTGCCTATACGTAACCGTATTACTTTGGGAGTAATAATTTGGAAATAAATATTACTAACATTACAAAAGGGAGACGAACAACAGGACAATAAAAAAGTGAAGGTGAAGAATGATTATAGCGTTTAGAAAATGTGGAAGAGTGCTAATTGATGCTACATATTGTGAATGACGTGATGCTAATGGTTGGCTAATCAAGGATGTGACAACTAGAATACTTACAGTGTAACAAAACTTAAAGGCAATACACATGTCGGATGAGTTCCTTTCGCTGCCATCGTTTTTGGTTGATTGGGTGAAAGCCTTGTTGCATTCTACCAAGCTCTTTATTCTCGTTAATGGTCAATATTCTCGTCAATGGTCAAGTTTTAGGCTATTTTTCTTGTGGACGCGGGATTCGTCAAAGTGATCCTTTCTCCGAGAAGAGGTGCTTATCCGTGGTATTTCTAATTTGGTGAATTCCAGAACACTGATGCCAATTTTCTCTCAAGGGGTGTGACGGTCTCTCATGTTCTCTTTACGGGTGATATAATTATCTTGGGCGTTAAAGTATGGTCAATTGCTTTTAATTATTTTGGTGTCCCATTTTTAAAGACTACGCGTTAATTTTGTTCTAGGCATCACAGATAAGATCAAGGCGAAGTTGTCTGCATGGAAGGGGTCACAACTTTCTATGGCTGATCGACTCCAATTATTAAAATCCGTTTTGGCTAGCATGCTTGCCTACGACTTTCAAATTTATGATTGGCCAGTCTTTTTACTTCGTAAAACTGAGACTTGGTGTCGAAACTTTCTTTGCTTTGGCTTTTTTGATGAATGGGGTGTTCCTTGGTTGTATGGAGTCAATGTTGTAAACCTATGGTGGAAAGGGGGTATTGGCCTAAACAACTAGTGGTGCTCAATAAGGCTTTCTTGCTGAAAAAAAGGTTGGGAGATTTTTTCTTCTTTTTCGTCTGATTCCGAATTTCTTCGAGACCGAATTTGGAGGGGAGGTAGGATTCGCGTTGTGCCCTTTGCTTGGCCCTTCCTTTAAGGGGTTGTTTTGTAACAAGTGCATAATGTCCAGAGACAAAGATGGGCTGTCAAGAACGTAGAGGAGGTAGGATGGGCAGTTGGTCAACTATCGTACATGGACGGTAGTTGGAGTCGGCGGCTCTCCTAGGGTTCCCTCATCTGGGATCCCTGGGAAAAAAGATCAAGTTGGTCCTTGCGAAACAAAAGATAGAGTAAAGCTAGGACAGTTATTGTATGAGGTCTACCCAATACTAGATGCAGAGGCACATAATAGATCGAACTCTTTTGATTTCTATGATATAGAATCAAATGAGCCGTTTCTGGTGGGGTAGTAATGAAGGTAAAAGACGTATTCATTGGCTCTCTTGGGAAGTTATGTGCCGACCTAATAAACGAAGGGGGACTGGATTTCATTGGTTATATGACTTCAACCTTGCTCTTCTTGCAAAACAAGGGCAGAGATTTCTTTAGAGTCTTGAGGCGCTAGCGTCCAGGCTCTTAAAAGCCAAATATTTTCCGCATAAATCCTTTTGGGATGCTCTGCTTAGGTCATCGCCTTCAGCTTACTGAAAAGGTATAATTGCTGCCCGTCTGATTCTTGAACGGGGGACTTGATGGATTGTTGGTAATGGATCATCCACTCGAATTTGGACTGACAGATGACTTCCCAGGCCACATCTTTTCTGGCCTTATTTCCCTCCTCCGGCGAACGTTCAATCTAACCAAGTCTCCTCCATGATTGACGTCGGCACTATAAGCTGGAATATCAATTTGATTAACTCTTCAGTTTTCGCCTGCCTCCAGATCGCCTCATCAAGCACTTTGACTCTAAGGATGCATTCTCGATAAAAAGGTGCTGATAAAGTTGCCTGAGATCTTTATGCCTTTAGCTCATTTTCTCTTTCAAATGATCTTTCCCCTCTTTGGAAAGCAATTTGGAAAGTTAAGAGTGCCGGGGCGTACTAAAATTTAGGTACTGGAAGGTTTGCTCTAACATCATTCATACTCGTGTGAACTTAATGAAAAAAGGTTTGATGCTGGACACTTCCATATTTTGTGGTTCCTCTGCGGAGTCGTTGCTACACATGCTATTGAGTGCTCTTTTGCCAGAGATGTGTTGTTTTCTTCTGCTCTTAAAATCAGTATGTCTACTAGTCCTTCGATATACTTGTGTGATTGGATGATTTGTATGGTGGCTAACTGGTACCAAGGGAAATTTGATTTCCTAATGATGCTTCTTGGGGGTATATGGCAAGCTCGTAATGCTTTACTTTGGGAAGGTAAGTCGTCAGACCCATTCCAAGTTGCTTATTAAACGACATCGTCTTGCCTTCAGGAGTTCTAGCATGCTCAACCAAAGTCCATGCCTAAGCCTCTCTCCTCTCCCACAACTTGGTCTAAACCTCCTCTTGGATGGCTAAAACTTAATGCCGACGGTGCTTTCAATGCCGCAGGTTGTGTGGGAGGTCTTGGCGGTGTGTTTCGTAATCATTTTGCGGGAGTTTGTTGGTGTTTTTGTCTGTAGACTTTCCAATGTTCAAACCCCATTTGGCAGAGATCATGGCAGCTAGGGAAGTGGCTAGGTTAGCTCGTACAAAGCTTTTTCATATCATCGCATTAGAGTGTGATTCTCTCCAAGTGACCCTATCAATTGGCAGCCTCCAGCTCGGTAATTCACCGTGCAGTCTAGTGATTGAAGATGTCAAAATCTGAAGTCTTAGCCCTGCTCTCGCATTATACATGTCCGACGAAGTGCTAATGTTGTGGCCGATAGACTAGCCTAGTCGGCTCTAGTTAATGAATCTAATTTTTCTTGGTTTAATCATCCTCCGGATATTATCCAAGACGCTCTCTTTGAATATTTTACTTCCTAGTTATCAATAAAACGATTATCGTTTCACTTAAAAAAAAGGTGGGCTGCTAGGAGTTCCAGACCCCAAGATTTTTATTTGGTACATAATTTTTTTTACTATGATATCTAAAAAATTTAAAATACACCTAGATTTCATTAACATTATGTTTGGATGAGGAAAATAAACCTGAAATTTTAATCGAAGTCAGAAATTATAAATTGGCATGTACCAATTACCTTGTTCGAACTTATAAACAAGGAAATTTAGAATTTCAACGTGGAAAGAAAACTTGGAATTTGAAACCTCTAATTCCCAAGTTTAAATTCGATGTAAATAGGTGCTACTTGCAAATTTATATGAGTGAGAGTTTAAAAATAACAAATTCCGTATTCAAGTTCCATTGTTCTTTTAGGTTAACCAAACAAGAAAATTCATAAACTCAAGAAAATAATTTTCGTTATTTTAAAATTCATTAGTAATCTTAAATTTCATCACAAAAAAGAGTAAATGAAATGACATTCCGTATCAATTTTCTTATAAGGTGGTTTGTAATTATGGCCTAAAAATATGAATTTTTGGCATTTTCCTTCCGTGGCATCCGAGGCAAACTTACCACATCATAACCAATGTTTTGATTTCTTTACATCCCTACCAAGGGGAATTTGAAAAAAATAACTAAATTTTAGACCTTATATAGAATTATAGCCATCATTTTAATTTTATAATAATTACAATCAAACTAATGTAAAAGTAGTAATATACTGTTAATATTAGAGTTTCTCACAACAACCAAAACACAACCTTTAAACTACCGTAAAATGAGGAATTAATCTCTGTCACTTTTTTGTTTTTATTATTCTCTGCAACTTCTGAACTATTTTGTGCAACCTTTCGGATTTTTTCAAAAGGATACAACAACTGTATTTTTACCTTTGCTGCAATTTCATTGTTTAATCACCCATCAATTTTAGAATCTTCTTTTCTTTTTTTTTTTGAGCAAAGTATGATAATCATTAAGATAGACCGAAATCGTACAAACTGAGGATAGTATGCATAATGGGCCTCGATAAAAACCTTGTCAGGGATTTCAACCCGGTCGAAGGAAAAGAGTGTCCCGCACAAAAGACCTAACCTCAAATGAGCAATTGTAAAATTACACACTCTCTTGCAAAAGTAAGTCTTGAATCAAGTCTGGAGGTTCCTCAAACCACACACACTCCTGCTCACAACTAAGCCTCATCCTGGCAAGACGATGAGCTGCCGAATTCCCTTCGCGTGGTATATGGCTAATCAATTCCTCCACCCACTCCGTGCGAAGGCACCGGAGGTCATTAATGAAAGGACCGAACATAGAGTGATCTTCTCCACTCCCCTTCATGGCAGCCAACACAAGCGTCGAATCACCTTCAAACTGAACCTTCCTCACCATCCCACCGACAGAGTTAACCAACACTGCAGCCTTCCGCGCTGCAAAGAATTCAGCATGCATCGCGGACGAGACTCTCTCAACGGGACCAGCAGCAGCAAGACAAACCCCCAAATGATTACGGATCACCACCCCAAATCCACCCCGGTTACTTATCTTATTCCAAGCTCCATCAAAATTACACTTAATCCACCCCTCCGCAGGCCTTTCCCATCTCTGGATTTCTCGGTGATTCTTTTTTACCGTGGGTTTGTGCCATTTATGGAATTCCTGCAACCAACCTTCTGCCCTAAGCACAATTTCAAGCGGCTGCATTGCCTTTCGCAACCACAAGATTGCATTTCTATGGTTCCACAACTCCCAAATCAACATTAAACCCAACTCAAATCCCGAAGCAGACCCATTAATCTGTAACATAGCTAACCAATTCAAAAACCCCTCATTCTGCACACCATCCACTCGTACTCCCAGCCCTCGAAACCAAACCGCTCTGGCCACATGACAGTCACGTAACACATGTTCCGTTGATTCCACTAGACCTCCACAAACTACACACACCTCGTCGTTCATCACCCTTCGTTTACCCAAATTCAGTCTTGTGGGCAAAGCATCCATGCATGCCCGCCACACACAGATCTTGACCTTCCCCGGAACACAAGCATTCCAAAGCTTCTTCCAAAACGTCTCTCCAATGGGAGAAGAAGATGATGGGCCAGCGACCCTTCTCCATTAGCAACACTCAGTACCCGAGCAACATGATATGCACTCCGTACAGTGAATTTCCCATTCCGTTCGTAGTGCCACACCCTACAGTCCTCATCGTCCCGTATACTTAATTACCAAGATGCCTAATAATTTAATCTCGAAGACTTTGTTTTTTACTTTTTATTTTTTTAATTCATGCTTTCATTCAGGTGTAAAGGTTGCATACATCCAAAGGTGTAGTTAACGATTGAGACATCCGAAGCTAGTCCAAGGTTACTTATAATAATGAAAATAAAAGTAATAGAGATTAATTTCTCAAATTCGCGCCAATTTGCCAAAAATAATGTGGAATTTGGAAAGCTTTCTCCATCTATATTCAAATCTGCCGTATTATAGGTAGTGTTTTGGTTGTTGTGAGAAATCCTACTATTAAGGGTATGTTAGTATTTTTACATCAAGTTTTGGTTAAGTAATTATAATAAAATTAAGCGAACTTTAACGAAAAGCTCCCGGTACTGTTCACTTTAACGAAAAACCACATTTTTACACTAAAAAGTCAATCATGGTACTATTCACTTTACCCTTTATTTTGTCCTTATCGTTAAAACCCAAAGTTTTCAAGCTATTTTCATTAGTTTTCCTTATAATTAAAGGGGCGATTATAATTATATATAGGGTCCAAAACTTGGTAATTTTTCTAAATTTCCCCTACCAAATTGAAGCCGACTCATAGTTTGGATGTATCATTATAAATTTGAAATGATTTCATTAATTTTTTGTTTTTTGAACAAACAATACTATCTACACTAAGGGGAAGGAGGTGAGCTTAGCCTCATAATAGGTTAGCAATAATGTGGTTAAAATTCGTCTTTGGCAAAAATCAAACCTAAGACTTCATTATTTTTTTAAATCAAATGTTTTTGTTTCATTCCACACCTAGGCAACCTTTCCAAATTTGTCGATTTTATTTAAATAAATTACATATTAATAAAACTTTTTTTGTCAATCAATAAAGAGTAAAAAGATTATTTAGTCTTCTATCACAACAAAAAAGTTAAGAGTAATTGACAGACCCCAACCCGGAATGTCCACTAGGACTCCAAATCAAGCTGTGATGGCCAACACCTGGAAGGTGACGAAGCCATAAAGTGTGATGATCTGTAAAATGTGAATAAATTTAAACCTAAAGTGTCTAAGAGCAGAAGTGCGCGGTGAGCAGGATTGAGCCCATCTTACACGCGATGTCAGAGCATAAGTAAAGTAAAGTGGCATGGGTAAGAAACATACCCTCAGAGGTAGCCACCTATACTGGAATATGCCACGAATTCTCGTCGATACGAAAATTTAGCAATTATAATCTGGAGAGCCGCAAAACAAGAAAATGTGAGTGGGCAAAAACAAAGATTTTGGAAAACCTTTCTTTTTCTCAAAAGTTATAACCCCATGCCGTAAAACCTGTATAATTTATCAGAAAATAAGATATATATATATATATATCAGAAATCATCTTTAGATCCAAAATCCACACATATATGCTATGCAAAATATCACAAGAATGAATAAGCAAATTCGATAAAGTAAAACGATGAATAATAATAATATGTCAGCCGGATCCACCTAGGGTGGCCTGTACGGCTGAACTTATAGCTCATCAAATATGCATGCACACTAGTCGGAACCACCCAGGGTGGTCTGTACGACAGGGCTAGGTGTAATAAGTACGCTCAAGTGCTACGATCACGTGAAGGCTGTGCGATAAATCGCGGGTCACCTACGAGTCGGAACCACCTAAAGTGGTCTGTACGACAGGACTGTGCACCTAACTTGGATCCAAGGTGAGCGTATGGTGCTGGAGGTGAACATAACGTGAAGGACTATGCCCTGGTCACGGGCGGGAGCACTAACACCGGGGTGCAGGTTAATGAGCTCTAAATACCTCTAAGTATAACCATATCATGCAACTTACTATTAACAATATATAAACTCACCTGGAACTTACTATCAACAACGTCAACAATAATATATACAACTATTTAATGCATATTCTAAAACATGAAGTATTTGGCATGGCATTTCAAAGCAAAAAACCTTTTAAATAAGTTTTCTGGGAAAACGTAATGCATATATATATATATATATATATAGAAAACCAAAATGCCCACTCACCTGGAATCCACGATACGATTCCCTAACACAAGCATCGAGGCGTCCCGAATCATCGGGGCTTAGAACAATTATTGAATCACATCTTATAACTCTTATCAATAGAATACGTAACTCACATGTAATGTATCCTCCAGGACATTTTAGAATGATTTAAGACCCTTTGACCAAAAGTGATATGTCAATCAAAGTTCGACGGTAGGGTCTAGAATAACATACTAAAATTTCGTTACGATCCAACGGTTGGATCTCCGCCAAATGTCAAAACCAAGTGGCGGTTAACGTTTTATTTTATGAAGTTCCAAATTCAATTCGGGAACGTCAGATTCCTGATCCGTAAGATCCTATGATTCTCAAATATTACGTATTATAATGTATCAAAGTTTGTTGACGATCCAACGGTCGGATCGTTGACTAATATATTGACCTAACCACGTACCGTAATGAAATTAGGTTCAAATGATCAACCTACGTCATTCGATTATCAAACCTGAATTCAGGACATCAAACATAGCCTAAAAATATCATTGACGGCCCACTGGCCACGCGCCGCCACAGGCGCTGCCGTGGGTGGCGGTCGGCCGCCCCGACTGGCCGGAAAATTAAACTATTTCTAAAAATTACCAAAATTTACAGAAATGAAGATCTCAATGAGTAGAGTAACTTTCATACTTATGACCAAGGCCAATTTGGCCGGAAAACACCTCAATTTTACTAAAACCCGTTAGAACCCTAGAATTGGGTGTGCTTCAATTTGACCTCCAAACTTGCTCTGACGCCTCCACCACTGCTTGGGCTTTGTTCCTGGGTTCTAGTGGAGTGTCCTAGTGGTGGTAATTGAAGGGAATAGTTTCACGATTGGTGGATCCTGAGCAAGAGTCTCACGGCACCCCCATGAGTTATTCTTTAATTTACAATCAAATCCTTTCCAAATTTGGGTGGTAATGGAAGCGGGGAAGATAAGGATTAGTTTTTTGGTGGTAGTGAAGGTTAAATTGTCGGAAAACCGACGGAAAATTGGCAAGTAAGCGGCTGTGTGGGTGGTGCCTGACGGGTACACGGGCCAACCCATGGTTTTCCCCCTTTTTCTTCTCTCTTTTCCCCTCATTGGTCCACCTTTCCTCTCTCATCTCCTTATTCCTCATCTTCTCTCGTTTTCTCTTCTTTTCCTTGCATCACAGCCGTCCATTTCTTTCTTCCCTTTCATCCCAGCCACACACGTGGCTTTGCTGATTTAACTCTAAAATCTGGAGTTTTTCTTGAAATTAATTAATTTCCTAAAATGCCCCCAACTTCAAACGTTAATAACTCCTTCGTTATAACTCCAAATCGCGCTTTGTTTGCGCCCACGTGTTCGTAGCGACAAGTACTACGAGGATATGCCAAGAAAATGAGTCTTACGTGACACGACATAGAAATCAACAATGGTCAAAGCATATGCCTCGAAGGGCATTTTCATAAATTCACTTATTAAAATTATAAAAATCATAATTTTGAGGGACGAGTCGTCACAAGTTCCCCCCCTTAAGAAAATTTTTTCCCCGAAATTTCAAATAACTTGCTAAAATGTAAAATACTCAAAAATGGTAAGAGCATATGTATATAAATACATACACAAGGAAGAAATTGAGTTAGAGCGGTTGCATAAAAGAGAGTGTCATTTCCTCGCGATCGGATTGCAATTATTCCTCTTTTATGCCTCCAAGCTCATACCTTCTTCCTTCCTCGACAATATAGTAATATAATCCCTGTATAAACCATAAAGTCGAAAACACCAATTACTACATAATAACATAAGGTCAAAAACATACACATACTAAAATATCAAGAATAAATACATATACATAAAACGTACGATTCAAATACTTGAATCAAGTTTAAAACCAAGAGTAGAAATAACCCACCCAACATTTGCAATAGCAGAAATACTCATATAAATAGAATAACCTCGTAGAAAAATGCTTGCACGAAAAAAATCCAAAACTTAAATTAAAAATGGACCTTGCCAAACATTTGTCGTGTCATGAACAAGGTTCTAAAAAACGTTAGGCGCTAGTCGGGCGGCTAGGCGGGGTCTAGGCGGGTGCCTATGCGGCCTAGGCTGGCGCCTATGCAGCCCAGGCGGATTTAGATAAATTTATTGTATATCTTGTAAATAAGTGCATATTTACACTTATAAAAAATTATACTTGTATGAAATCCATGAATAGGATAATAAAAGAATGATAAATTAATTAATTTACTATATAAAATATAAATAATATGTCTTTTCTTTTAAAATAATATATGTGATGTTAGAGTTTAAATACAAACTAATGTAAATGGTTTTATAAGAAAAAAGAATAATAAAACAATGGATCTTTAACGGTCTTAAAAGAAATAAAAGAATAAAAAATTGTTAAAGAGAGCTATTGGACCAAGATCCGTGCAATCAAAAGACAGGACGTGCTAGGACCATAAAGACTTCACCCACCCGTTCATTTAAACTTTAAATTGAAAGTTAATATGGTGGTCCCCACCTCTTCATCTTCTTCCTTCTTCATCTTCTTCCTCGCGACCTGGAACACCATTTTTCCAGAAAATTTTCAGATCCCGGCATTTTCTCATACACCGCCTAGGCCCGCCTAGCTTCTGCCCAGCCTCGCCCAGACCCGTATTGCTCCGCCTAGACCCGTCTAATCCCACCTAGGTGTCCGCCTAATACATTTTCCGATTTTGCGACCGATTAACAGTTAATCGGAGCGGTCAGTCACCGTCCAGCGCCTAGGCTGATTTTTAGAACACTGGTCATGAACTTCGAGAACAAGTCTGAACCATAGCTAACTAGTAAGTGTTGTCGTAGATAAGCGGTCTTGCCCACTAGCTTAGTGAACCCAACAATTATGCCATCGATATTACAGTCTGCAGCCTGTAATGCCAATAACTCATCGTTGTCTCAATAAGCTAGTGAGAAATTCTCGAAGATTCCCAAAATATTGTTTTGCTTCTCATGTGTGAATACATATCATGATCGTCTGATTCATGCCTCAATTACAATGCCGTAAAATCCCAGAATACACCAATCCAGCTCTTAGAAGTACATTGATATCCATGTATGCCCAAGTCATTAAGTCCCATAGTAACATAATGAAAAGATACGTAGAGACGAATAATATCATAAAATATTTCCTTTGTGACTATTCACTAGTGTTATTCACTAAATCAAGGATATAACCTCTGAAATCCAGGATTAGAGAATCCATATCTTTATCGAAATCATTTGAAATTGCAGTCTCAAATTATATATGGAAAGTGATGCCAAAATTACCAAACTTTAAACCTTCACCAACACTATGCTGAAAACTATTCAATCCTCAAAAACATATAAAATTCTTTTTGGTAAGTCTAGTAAACTCACGAGAAGATCGTGCTCTAATAGTTCTAGCTAGCATCGATATGAAACTGGCATACACATCCACCAAGTCAACCTATCGTGAATTTCTCATTGGTTGAGTGAGAAACCATGTCGAGAAGACTAAAATAACACTCACGAATTTGAGAATGAAAACAAGATCATCAAATTGGAAGCTCAAGATATCTAGATTCATTGATTGCCATTACACTACCAAAAACAACCTTCGAAATATTCAATCACCAACGGTAATGATCTATTCGTCGAAGTATTTGACGGGTGATTGAAGAATCAATTATCACAACTAGATTTCAACATCTAAGTAATGCTCTTGAACAATCTTCCTATCTTCAGAATAATGCGAACTACAGTAGGGTAGACACGTACCCAAAGTTGACCAAATTATCTTTCCCACACAAATGGGTGAATATGGAGGCATGGTCAGAAAAGATGATGATCAAAGTGCTAGAAAGTCCGATAAATTCAAGAATGGGTAATTTACCAAGTGGTCAAGAATATAGTTCCTCTGGATCTATAAGAAAATAGGTTGACTGTCAAGTCGATCTACGAACATCAAGACGTCATCTTAACTCCGCATGTACCAAATACCTCGCACCAAAAGCTTATGGTGATATCTCCCATTTGTATTTGGATATGGAAATTGATTATAACCATCCAACAATATATTAATAACTCACGAGTAACGTTAAAACAATACTTTTGAGTTCCACTAGAGGTGGAGTAGGATAAACTAAAGGTGTTCAGTAACTACGTTTGCACCACCAGGGTAATACACGTTAGTGCAATCGCAGGCGTTGATTCGGTCCTTCCAACGTCGCTATCAGAAATTTTAGTTTGTCTCAAATGAGGATGTGTTTGAGAAATCTAAGGTTGGTAAAGGTTTTAGACATGCTTCCCTTAGAAAGATGTCATCCAATTTTGCAAGCTGTACTCCGTCATACTATCTCTGTACAGTCGAACATCCAAAGAACACATCATCATGCATTTCCAAAATATCAATGTCCTCGAAAGGCGTGAAACAAAGGTAAATTGAAATAATAATCCAGTTGTCAGAACTTTATTCATACGAACATCACGACTAAATTAACTTTCCTCGGTTGTAAGCGAGGAAAAACACCATAGCTGAAAATCTCTAACCAATCGTCAATAAAATCAACAAGACTAAAGATACCTCAAAATTTACGATACCTTGTGAGAATTTCCACTTCCATCCGTTACAATCTCTTGGGAATAAGAAAAGAATCTCGTCCAATGGGATCACATCTCCAAGAAGAGCATCAATTTAACCCAAGTTTACAATCGAGAAATCTGGTATAAAACTGACTAATAGAGCTCAGAGGATTTGGTCTCACTGTCGAGGTAGATAAGAAGGTGATCGATAAAACCTCTATGAATTCGTCAGACCGTGAAAGCAAACTCGGGTTACAAAGGTTGATTGAATAGATCAATTACTCGAAGTAGAGAATAACGATTTTTAATCGTCACCTGGGGAAATGGCTAAAATCTAGACATGATCTTAAAGTTCGTAATTCCTTAGATAAAGACTTGGTTTAATAAATTCTCAATCGGTAAAATTTAGTAACTAAGTTCTTCTGGACAGTAGGAGTCGCCTGAAAAGATGCAAGGAAGCTCATGTTATATGAGAAAGTAGTCGATAATAGTATCTTAAGTAAGGTTTGGAGTGTGACACATGAATGTACGTCCCCCAAACGTACTATAATATTTCTTTTCACTCCGCCGCGTGGTAAAGGATCTTCTCAGCTTCCTCGTTAATCCATTCAATCTAACTGTGAGAAATAAACTCATACTTCAATTCTACTGTCTACCTGTGAAGGTAATCGAAAAGGTGGTTAGTAGGAGAGGTTATGCTTACCTAAATAGGTGATAAGGTGAAAACAACTGAGTTTACTATCCTAATACAAGGCTTGCTTCTAACTTTCCGAAATTTAGTTTCTTCGACTCTAACAACCACTGTTAATCAGTCTATTGGTCATGCTCTAATTAACAAATTCATGATATTTTAATATTATTCGTTATCCCGAAATTGTGAACCGACATTCCATATAAGGTATCACTCCCAGATACTAGAACTTGTGTCCGATATCAGAAGTCATACCTCATGAAAATTGGTTAACAGTTCCTGGATATCGGACAATATCATCGATTAGTAGCGCCACCACAAGCCGATTACAGACTAGAGTCCACTCAGGTAGATGGTTTTAAATGTCTAAGAAGGAATTGGTCCTGTAAGGGAGGTTTCATAATTCGAGGGGAGATACTCACTACTTCAAACATTTGTGCTAATCATAGGTATAACAACTCATGCTTCGGTGCATATACTCATCAAAATGACGAGTACATCACCAAAAGAAATTTGGAAACTACTAATGATTACGATTTCCCAGAGCCCGAAAGAAGTATTTACTAATAATCTACTTTAGAACGGCTTAACGGAAGTCGATCTTTCTCTTGAAAAGCCGAAACAATGACTAGTGATTACGAAGGCCAATACTATCGGGAACCATAAGTGACTGTCTCCCAGGGATTTCTTTCATCGAGTGCTACTACTTTAGCACCAAGTTGTCTCTCAAGATAATTTGGAATCTTGACGAAGTAAGCTTCGTAGGAATCCTAATAAATGGTATGCTAATGGATACTGCCAAGAATTCAAGACTATTTCGAATTTCCAATCTTGAAAAATTTAATACTGATGGCTAGAGAATAGTGATGGAATTAGTTTACAATTCCCTGGTGATACACTGATATCGATACATTAGCCCTGCTTTAGGGCCATCAACTTCTCTTAAATCCATATCTTTCCCTTGGTAAAGAAGTTCTTTGCTTTAAAATGTAAAAACGTTCGCCTAAGATGATCTTCTAAAATGTCGACAAGTCGACAAAAACTACTCAAAACTCAGGAAAAACTAACACATTTTTTGTATTCAACGAGGTGGCAAGATTCGAGCATTAAGCTCAAGAACCGTAAATGCTCACATCACGCATGTGACGAATGCAATACTGCCCAAACTTATGCTCTAATACCAAATTGACACACCCCGACCCGGAACATCCACTAGGACTCCGAATCAAGCTATGCTGGCCGGCAGCTGGAAGGTGACTAAGCCATAAAATGTGATGATGTGTAAAATGTGAATAAATTTAAACCTAAAGTGTCTAAGAGCTGAAGTGCGCGGTGAGTGAGATTGAGCCCATTTCACACGCGATGTCAGAGCATAAGTAAAGTACAGTGGCATGGGTAAGAAACATACCCTCAGAGGCAGCCACCTATACTGGAATATGCCACGAATTCTCGTCGATACGAAACTTTAGCAATTATAACCTAGAAAGGCGCAAAACAAGAAAATGTGAGTGGGCAAAAACAAAGATTTTGGAAAACCTTTCTTTTTCCCAAAAGTTATAACCCCTCGCCGTAAAACCTGTATAATTTCCCAAAAAATAAGATAGATATATATATCTATATATATATATATATATATATATCAGAAATCATCTTTAGATCCAAAATCCACACATATATGCTATGCAAAATGTCACAAGAATGAATAAGCAAATTCGATAAAGTAAAACGATGAATAATAATAATATGTCAGCCGGATCCACCTAGGGTGGCCTGTACGGCTGAATTTATAGCTCATCAAATATGCCTGCACATGAGCTAGGTGTAATAAGTACGCTCAAGTGCTACGATCACGTGAAGGCTGTCCGATAAATCACGGGTCATCGATGAGTTGGAACCACCTAAAGTGGTCTGTACGATAAGACTGTGCACCTAACTTTGATCCAAGGTGAGCATATGGTGCGGGAGGTGAACATCACGTGAAGGACTATGCCCTGGCCAAGGGCGGGAGCACTAATACCGGGGTGCAGGTTAATGAGCTCTAAATACATCTAAGTATAACCATCTCATGCAACTTACTATCAACAACATATAACCTCACCTGGAACTTACTTGAGCGTCCCCAACGTCAACAATAATATATACAACTATTTAATGCATATTCTAAAACATGAAGTATTTGGCATGGCATTTCAAAGCATAAAACCTTTTACATAAGTTTTCTGGGAAAACGTAATGCATATATATATATATATATATATATAGAAAACCAAAATGCCCACTCACCTGGAATCCGTTCTACGATTCCCTAACACAAGCATTAAGGCATCCCGAACGATCGGCACCTAGAACAATTATCGAATCACATCTCATAACTCTTATCAATAGAAACGTAACTCACATATAACGCATCCTCCATGACATTTTAGAATGATTTAAGACCCATTGACCAAAAGTCATCCGTCGATCAGAGTTCGACGGTAGGGTCACAACCCTACATAACTCGGCCCGGAAGATCTGCATCTCTAATATTTCGTATTATAATGTATCAAAGTTTGGTGACCATCCAACGATCGGATCGTCGATTCATATATTGACCTAACCACTTACCGTAATGAAATTAGGTTCAAATGATCAACCTATGCCATTCCATTATCAAAATTGAATTCAGGACATCCAACATAGCCTAAAAATAGCATTGACGTCCCACTAGCCACGTGCCGCCGTGGGTGGCGGTCGGCAGCCCCGACTCGCCGAAAAATTCAACTATTTCTAAAAATTACCAAAATTTACAGAAATGAAGATCTCAATGAGTAGAGTAACTTTCATACATGTGACCAAGGCCAATTTTGCTGGAAAACACCTCAATTTTACTAAAACCCGTCGGAACCCTAGAATTGGGTCTGCTTCGATTCGACCTCCAAACTTGCTCCGACTCCTCCACCACTGCTTGGGCTTTGTTCCTGGGTTCTAGGGGAGTGTCCTAGTGGTGGTAACTGAAGGGAATAGTTTCACGATTGGTGGATCCTGAGCAAGAGTCTCACGGCACCCCATGAGTTATTCTTTAATTTACAATCAAATCCTTTCCAAATTTGGGTGGTAATGGAAGAAGGGAAGATAAGGATTAGTTTTTAGGTGGTAGTGAAGGTTAAATCGCCGGAAAGCTGATGGATGATTGGCAAGTAAGCAGCGGTGTGGGTGGTGCCCGACGGGTACACGGGCCAACCCGTGGTTTTCCCCCTTTTTCTTCTCTCCTTTCCCCTCATTTCCTTCTTCCCTCATTGGTCCACCATTCCTCTATCCTCTCCTTATTCCTTATCTTCTCTCCTTTTCTCTTCGTTTCCTTGCATCACAGCCGTCTGTTTCTTTCTTCCCTTTCATCCCAGCCACACACATGGCTTTCCTAATTTAACTCTAAATTCTGGAGTTTTTCTTGAAATTAATTAATTTCCTAAAATGCCCCCAACTTCAAACGTTAATAACTCCTTCGTTATAGCTCCAAATCGCGTTTCATTTGCGCCCACGCGTCCGTAACGATGAGTACTACGAGGATATGTCAAGAAAATGAGTCTTACATGACACGACATGGAAATCAACAATGGTCAAAACATATGCCTCGAAGGGCATTTTCGTATATTCACTTATTAAAATTATTAAAATTATAATTTTTAGGGATGGGTCATCTTAGTAATAATGTAAATTCACAAAACAAAATTTTGTTGTTTTTTGTTTAATCCTCATTACATGTAGTTTTAACATATCTAATTTAAAAAAAAATAGTAATAAAAAATAAAATAAATAAAACTCTCTCTCTCTATCCACTATCACGTTCTCTCCCACTCTCTTCTTCTCTTCAATTCTAAAAATAAAAACAAAAAGAATTTATACACACACGGTGTGTGGTATATACTAGCATCCATGAAATGTTGCTATAAACTTTTAACAATTAGAACTTTGAAATCTTGTGGGTTCAGGGATTCCAGAAATTTCCTCTCTACTGAACTTTTCAAGAAGTCGTCCTTATCTTTCCTTATAATATCCTAAGACTTCATTAATTTTTTTTTTGTTTGAGAAAGTACGATATTCCATAGATGAGAAAGGAACCGTACAACGATTGATAAAAACCTTGTCAGGGCTTTCAACCCGGTTCAAGGGAAAAAGAGCGTACCGCACCTCAAAATTAGGTAATAATACTATCCTCTAAAAGCAAATCACAAATTACATCCGAAGGTTCTTCAAACCATGAAACTTGAGTATTCAGCGATAATCCCAGTCTCGTGAGCCGATGTGCAACCTTGTTTGTCTCTCGTCGACCAAGTGTAGCCGTCCAATTCAGAAAGGACTTTAATATATGCCTTGCATCCTGCAAAATATTACTGAACTGACCATGCCCTTGTGCAGTTGTGTCCTTTTGCAATGCCTTGATAACCACCAGTGCATCTCCCTTCATCTCCACCTTCATAACTACCAGGTTCTGAGCAAAAGAAACAGCTGCCTGTGCAGCCAAAATCTCTGCCAAAATCGTCGAGCTTACCCCTCTAAAACTCAAAGTAGTTGCCGCAACAAAAGCCCCATTGTCATCTCAGACTACCACACCAACCCCTCCCAATTCACCTATCTCGTCCCACGCCCCATCAAAATTACATTTAAACCAACCCACTCCAGGTTTCTCCCATTTTTGCGTGATTACCCGTCTGTTGTCCTTTTGTGAGGCATGCCACTTCCTAAACTCCTGCAGCCACGCCTGGGATTTGCAAATAATATCCACCTGATTCAAAGCCGTCCCATTTTATAGGAAGGAGTTGAGTTCTTTCCAAATGCTCCAGAGTAGTACCAAGACTAATTCAAAACTTTGACGAGCAAGTAATCCCGCCACCTCTACCAGCCACATATGAAATCCACCATGACAGCGCCTATCCGTCCTCAAGCCTAAAGGACTAGAGAACCAGATAGACACTGACCTAGGGCACTCCAATAACGCATGTTCAACACTCTCCGTTTCTCCATCACAAAACGGACATGTAGCAGTTGCAATCACCTTTCTTTTCCTCAGATTCTCTCTAGTTGGTAGGGCATTCAAAAAACACCTCCATTCATAAATCTTTACCTTCTCTGGGACACAAGCTCTCCACAATGCCTTCCATATATGTTTCAGCTCTCCATTCAATTCAGAACTAGTCGTGTCATCCCCACCTATATTTCCTCCCGACCTTGCTACCAAATATGCACTTTTAGTCGAAAACAGGCCATCCTTTTCCACCACCCAAACCAAACGATCTGGAGGTTTGAAATAACTTAAGGGGATACTAAAAATCAACCTTGCCTCCTCTTCCAATAAATACACCCTTCTTCCACCACTAAACTATCCACCGTAGTCTCATTGTCCACTCCCATAGGAATAGGACTCAAAACCTTAATGAAATTCTCTCGAGGTAGCCATATATCCCCCCAAATTTTAATCTTAACCTACCTTCCATCTAGAACCTCTCCAAATTACCACACGAGCCTTCGCCAAACTTCTCCAACCAAACGACGCATTGGACTTCACCAGGGCATGCAAGAAGTCTGACTTCAAAAAGTACCTAGCCTTTAAAACCCGAGCAGCCAATGAGTCTGGTTGTTGCATTAACCGCCATCCTTGCTTGGCAAGTAATGCAAGGTTAAAGGCATAAAGATCTTTAAACCCTAAATCCCCTTCACTTTTAGGCTTACACATTTTATTCCACCGCATCCAATGGATTCTACGTTTGCCCCCCCTCACGGCTCTACCAAAATTGAGCAACCATTTGACTTAGCTCTTCACATAGAGTCTTAGGGATCAAGAACGTTTGCATAGTGTACAACGGAACGGCTTGCGCTACAGTTTTAATCAATATTTCCCTCCCCGCACTACTCAACAAGCTTTCTCTCCACCCATTAAGTTTCTTCCACAATCTGTCTTTCAAGTAAGTAAAGGTTGTTTTCTTAGCCTTACCCACATAGACTGGTAGTCCTAGGTAACGGTCATGGTACTCCACTCGTGCCATCCCCAAACAATCCACAAGCAATTGACCATCGTACACATTAAGGTTGTTACTAAACGCCACACAACTTTTCTGAAAATTCACCGCTTACCCAGAAGCGTTCTCATAAATCTTTAATATGTTTTTAACCTCTAAACATTCTTGTAAAGAGCTCATCACGAAAATGCAGCTGTCATCAGCAAATAACAAATTATGGATGCTAGTCGCCTCCTTATTAACACAAACCTCTTTTATTCTGCCTTGCCTCTCCCAAACATCAAACAATGTTGAGAAACCTTCAGCACAAAGCACAAATAAGAACGGCGATAATGGGTCCCCCTATCGTATACCTCTCTTTGGGTGAACATATCCTACAGGCTCTCCATTAAGCTTAAATGAATACGTGACAGTGGTGACACACATCATTACAAGGGAGATCCACCCCTCGGCAAAGCCCAGCTTCCTCTCATTTGTTCCAAAAAGCTCCATTCTAAACGGTTGTAAGCCTTACTAATATCGAGCTTCAAAGCCATTACCCCATTCTAGCCACTTCTCTTAGTATGCATATGATGGGCAATTTCAGAGGCCACCAGACTATTATTTGAAATTAATCTTCCGGGAATAAAGGCAGTCTGAGTAGCAGAAATAATCTCTGGTAGAATACTCTTCAACCTATTAGTAAGAACTTTGGAGCAAATTTTATAAATGACATTACAAAGACTAATAGGCCGAAGTTGGGTCATTACCGTGGGGTCCTTATGGTTCGGAATAAGGGTGACATGCGTGAAATTAATTTTACGTAGCATACCACCCGAAGTTAGCAAGGAACGAACTCCATTACATACATCCTGGCCCACTGTATCCCAGTGTTTCTGATAAAAACTAGGCAACATTCCATCCGGCCCCAGGGCCTTAGTAAGGTGCATTTGGAAGAGCGCAAACTTTATTTCGTCATTCGTAAACGGCAATAATAAATCACGATTCATGTCTTCTGTAACTTTAGGCACGACATGCTCGAGGATTACCGACGTATCATTCTGCCCGTGGGAGTCAAACAATTTCTGGAAGTACTGCACAATAATAGTCTCCATACCTTGCTTATCCTCATGCCAAACACCAGTTTCATCAAATAGACCACATAAAGCATTTTTTTCTCTGTCTTCTATTGCCTTTCTGGTGAAAGAACCTAGTATTCTGATCCCCTAATCGCAAACAGTTTTCCCTCGACCTTTGGCGCTAAAAGGCCTATTCCTGAGCAAGTAATACATGAAGCCGATTATAGAGCTCTTGCTTTTGGGCAATGGCAGTTTCAGTGAAAGGTTGTCCGAATAAAGAGTTTAATTTATCCTTCGTTTATGCAATTTCCCCCGGGATTGATCTTGCCGTACTTTTCACCCACCTAACCAGCTGATATCTCGTGGCTTTTATTTTTTCTGTCACCTGGAACATAGGGGAACCTGCAAAGAACATCTCCCACCCGGCCTTGACTGCGTCTGTACACCCCTCCTGCATCGCCCATCCATCTTCATATCTGAAACCTCTCTTAGCCTTTGTTTTTCTCCTGACTTCCCATTTTAGCAAAACCGGGATGTGATCAGAAGACGTAGGGTTCAAATGTATGACACGGAAATGTGGAAACTTATCCAGCCACGCTTGATTAGCTAATGCGCGGTCCAGTCGCACTCTAATGCCCCCTCCACGTGTGGTTTCCCACTATATTTATTTCCCACAAACCCGAGGTCTTGAAGCTGGCAGTTTATTAATGCATTTCTGAACCCCTCCATTTGTTGCTCACTTCTACTATCACTCCCTTCCTATTCATATGCTCGTAGAACCTCATTAAAATCTGCGATACAACACCACGGTGATGTCGAATTAGCATGTAAACGCTCCAGTAAACTCCAGGATTTATGTCGATCACTCTCTGCGGGATGACCATAGAAAAATGTAATTCTCCAATGCCGTGAGTCACCCAAACCACCCACCTCAAAATCCAAATGGTTGCTTGAATATGTTCGAAGTGAAAGTTTAGCTTCCTCCATCCACATGGCACACAGGCCACCGGATCTTCCTCTGCTTGGTACAGTAAATAAAAATCAAACTGCAATTGTGATTTTAGTTTCTCCATATTCTCCCTCGAGCTCTTCGTTTCGCACAAGAAAATCACAATGGGAACTTTGAATAGCACTAGCCTCTTTAATGCACGAATTGCGGGGAGGTTCCCAAGCCCCCGGCAATTCCAGCTTATACAACTCATTACTCCTGGCGGGGCTGATACTCGTCAGCCTCCGCCGTTGAACAACTCATAGAATCCATCACAACTGATCTTTTCTTCGCAGCAGGTTCAATCTTCTCAAACCCCTTCTCAAGGGTCAACCTTTTCCCAAGTTCAGGCCCTTTCCTAACCACCCATTTTGCCTTTCTCCTCCGCCATTCTCTGCATCCCCCATCCTTTATTCTCAGCCTTGACAAGTTATTCGCGTGCTCAAAAATAAATGGGTCCAAATTAAAGGGGTCCGACCCCTGTTCTTGGCCTGAATCTCGAACATTTGGCTGTCCCATAACTGGATGGTAAAACATATATGTAGGCCTCGTTGATCCCACCCCATATTTCTCCCGTATCACCCATTCGGATCTCTGCTGCACACAAGAGTGAAACTGTCCTCCATCCACAACCTCCTGGTTAGAACTTAGCAACGGATGAACCTGTTTCTCCACCGAAGTCCTCACTAAAGGCATAATTGCCAAAGACGTGTCAACCCTATTTTCCTCTGGAGCATCCACAAAAGGCATAATTGCCAAAGATGTGTCAACCATTCTTTCCTCTGGAGCAATTTGATTTAGGTCCGAGATATGGTTACGCACTCTCTGATTACACCTCAGTGTTCCAAGAGTAGTTTCCATGCCTCCACTGTTAGGGTTACCTTCCCCACCACAATGGTCAACGAAACAGCGTCTCTTAGCACCACCCTCCGACTCTTCAACCGCCTCTCCCATGCATTCGTCCTCATCTTCAACAAAAGGAGCTTGCATCGGCCACCCACCTTCCGGATCCAGACCAAACCGTCTTCCTTTTGGCTTCTTATAATCTTTACCCAACACATCCTCCTGAAACCATCTCCCATACGGTTTCGCTCGATCGTCATCACTCATCTCTTTAAACTTTCCGCATTGTTCTTCCACGTGATCCATAATGCCACAAAGAAAGCATGTGAAAGGAAGCTTTTCATACTGGACATCAACTTGGACCACTCTCCCATCCAATTGAATTGAGACCCACCGGCGTATCGGCTTCCGCACATCTATTCGAACCCTAATCCGAAGGATACTCCCAAACTGAAACTCTTTCCTGCTTTGATCAGTTAAGACATACTCCCCCAAGATATTTCCAATAAGCTTGCCCATCTGCCTCGTCATATAGCAGATTGGGAGTCCTTTTATTTGGACCCAGAACTCTTGGTATAACAGATTTACGTGTGCCGGATGAGTGATATCATCCGCCTCCTCCATGACCACCAAAAACTGCTTATTAAACAACCACAGACACCCCCCCCCCCCCCCCCCCCCCCCCCCTCTTTGAATCATGGTTCTTTCCTGATGAGTATTGAATCCAAAAGCAAATCTGTTGTTCTCCAACTCGAGAATAAGAACGTTTGCCCTCGGCCTCCACAGACTCCTCGTCTGCCGCTTGAAATTTTCCTTATTCAGGGGTTTACTCGTTAGCACTTATCCAACTAAGAAAACTTTTATCGACTTCAAGGATAACGCCTCCGTTTTATCAATCACAGTAATCTTCTGTTCATCCTCCGTTATTGCAAATTTTCCGGCGAACTGTGATACCATATCTTCCTTGAAGAATAAACCCTTCCCTATCCACGTGCACCCCCCCACACCCAGATATGCCCACACCGATTTGAGAGTCGAAACACCCTCTCCCACACCATGAAACCAACGAACAACCCCCTCAGAGTTCACTGATGCCACGAATGACCACCGCAGCAACCCCCTCAGAGTTTACTGATGCCATAAATGACCACCGCAGCCTTTGCCTGGAAATCCCGAGACTTCCTCTAAAATCGCTTCGGCGCTCTCCTAGGGTTTCCTAGAGAACCATCCTTGTGTAATTTTTTTATTAAAATCAAGTGTTTTTGTTTCGTTCCACACCTAGGCAACCTTTCCAAATTTGTCGATATTATCTAAATAAATTACATATTAATAAAATTTTATTTATCAACCAAAAGATTAGTTAGTATTTTATCACAACAAAAAAATTAAGAGCAGTAACGTAACTTCATAAAACAAAATTTGTTGCTTTTTGTTAATCCTCATTACATGTAATTTTAACATATCTAATTTTAAAAAAAAGTACTAAAAAATAAAAAAAATAATAAAACTCTCTCTCCCCACCCACTCTCACGTTCTCTCTCACTCTCTTCTTTTCTTCAATTCTAGAAACAAAAACAAAAAGAATTATACACACACTATGTGTGTGGTATATACTAGCATCCAAGAAATGTAGCTATAAACTTTTAACAATTAGAACTTTGAAATGTTGTGGGTTCAGGGATTCCAGAAATTTCCTCTGCTTTACTTTACAAGAAGTCGTTATTATCCTCTCAAAGGTAGAAAAGAATTAAATTCCCAAACCGTTACAAATTTATTGAGGTCATGGATTCTAGAATTTTCCCTCTCTGTCTATTTTCTAGAGAAGTCGTCCTTATACTCCCTTAAAAAAGAGGTCATCCGTTTCCTACATGGCTAAGCAATGGTTATATAAACCCAGAACTAATGTTCATTTGAGTCTACAGGTGATTGAGATCGTAAAATATGGCTAACGAGGTTGAACCAAATTAATAGTTACAACGCGTCTACAGGTGCTCATTGTACTCTTTGCTCTACTCCTTTCCTTTGCCAGTGTCACATCCCGGCCCGGGGTCCACCACATCCCGGGCCCGCTCCACCACCGTAGCACGATATTGTCCGCTTTGGGTCCCGACCACGCCCTCACGGTTTTGTTTCTGGGAACTCACGCGAGAACTTCCCAGTGGGTCACCCATCATGGAAGTGCTCTCGCGCGCTACTCGCTTAACTTCGGAGTTCCAACGGAACCCGAAGCCAGTGAGCTCCCAAAAGGCCTCGTACTAGGTAGGGATGGGAATATACATATAAGGATCACTCCCCTGGGCGGTGTGGGATCTCACAATCCAGCCCCCTTAGGGGCCCGACGTCCTCGTCGGCATACCACTGCCAGGGTTAGGCTCTGATACCAAATTGTCACATCCCGGCCTGGGGTCCACCACATCCCGGGCCCGCTCCACCACCGTAGCACGATATTGTCCGCTTTGGGCCCCGACTACGCCCTCACGGTTTTGTTTCTGGGAACTCACACGAGAACTTCCCAGTGGGTCACCCATCATGAGAGTGCTCTCACGCGCTACTCGCTTAACTTCGGAGTTCCCACGGAACCCGAAGCCAGTGAGCTCCCAAAAGGCCTCGCGCTAGGTAGGGATGGGAATATACAAATAAGGATCACTCCCCTGGGTGATGTGGGATCTCACAGCCAGTGCTCGTGATTATAGATTTCCTGGTACTTGGGGGCCAATAAAGAACACCAGTTATCCATATGTGATAGGCATCGCAGAGTTCGCTGTTTCAGAACACAACAAGAATGCCAAAAAGAATTTTGTCTTTCAAGTGTTGTCAATGGAAATTTCTCCAGCGATTTATCAAGAGTCGATATGATCCTTGTCCTTAAAGCCAAGGATGAGTCATCGCCCGCCTCGACGGCAAAATATCAGACTGAAGTTTGGGACTTCTCTTTTGGTCCTAGGGAAATGGTCCAATTTCTTAAACTTATTCCAAAAAAAAAAAAAAGTAATTTTGTTTTGATTGCAACACCTTTACTGAAAAAATAAATAATAAATAAAGTTGATATTCGAACTCATTTTTTAAAATTTTTAATGTTTTTTTTTTTTTTTTTGGAGAAATTTTTTTAATGTTTTATATGTAATGAGTTATTACTATTATTTTGTATTTCACGTAAAGCTTGTGATAACCAAGATTCACAAGCGCTAGAGGGGATGCAGATATACTAAAGCAAACCAATGCCCTTAAAGTTTTTGCCGATACTCAGCTCTGTGTGCCTAAGCATTCATCGACAAGAGATGCGCCATCCTAGAAATCACACAGCGTTGTCTTCACGCTTCACATGTAGGTTTAACCAACCCAGTGCGTTGTGCCACATTTCTGAGCTCAACCAATTACTTATCATGAGTCCAAAAAGACTGGCAGGTGGACATAGCACAATAGGACTTGATATAGAAAGATCCAACATGATAAGCACGAGATAATAACCATATAAACATGGCCAAAACAATTTATGATGTCAAAAGTTGCTCTAAAGTGATTTCTGATTGGTGCTCCTCATACGGCACCATTAGTTGACCATTATTGGCTAAATGAGTGGGGCAATGATGATTTCAAACCAATCTAGAGAGTGCCACGTGTGCCAAAATAAATCACCTCAAGCTGAAACTTGACACTACATATAAGTAGGCCTGGCAATCGTGTCGTGTCAGTCGTGTTCGTGTCTTTTTCGTGTAACACCTGTTATCTTAACGGGTCGTGTCGTGTCGCACCCGTTAAGAAAAAAAAAAAAAATTTTAAAATTTGCACATACCACACATTGTCACATAAATATAACTTCAAAACATTAAAACACATTTATCGTTTAAGTACTACATCCACACTCAAAAATAAGAGTTTAATAAAATTGTTAAATTAATATATATATATATATATATATAATTATTATAGTTTATTTATACTTTTATTAAGTATAACATAAGATTTTGTGGTATCCATCCACTATGTGTAAATATATTAAATTGAAGATCGAATTCATTCATTGTATTGATATAGGGTCAAGGAGTGTAGCTGTAAAAAATCATCAAAATCGGAGTTAAAATAACCGCTAAATCGTGATTTTTTGTTTATCACCGTCGAAAATTTTTGTCCCGTTACTTGATCTCTAAATGTTTGTTTTTTGTAATTTTTGGCATATGTGATCTCAAAGCATATACAAACAAGTTTGACGGTTGGATCGTTGAAACTAGTTTTGTAGAATGTGTATCTCATCAAAACAATAGATTCACTAACATTTAAGAGTTTATTCGTACTTTCATTAAGTATAACATAAGATTTTGTGGTATCCACTAATGTAAATATTTTAAATTGAAGATCAAATTCATTCATTGTATTCATATAGGGTCAAGGAGTGTAGCTGTAAAAAATCATCAAAATCGGAGTTAAAATTACCGTTGAATCGTGATTTTTCGTTTATAACCGTCGAAAAGTTTTGTCCCGTTACTTGATCTCTGAATGTTTGTTTTTTGCAATTTTTGGCGTATGCGATCTCGAAGCATATACAAACAAGTTTGACGGTTGCATCGTTGAAACTAGTTTTGTAGAATACGTATCTCATCAAAACAATAGATTCACTAACACTTAAGAGTTTATTCATACTTTCCTCAAGTATAACATAAGATTTGTGGTATCCACTAGTGTAAATATTTTAAATTGAAGATTGAATTCATTCATTGTATTCATATAGAGTCAAGGAGTGTAGCTGTAAAAAATCATCAAAATCGGAGTTAAAATAACCGTTAAATCGTGATTTTTCGTTTTATAACTGTCAAAAAGTTTTGTCCCGTTACTTGATCTCTGAATGTTTGTTTTTTTCAATTTTTGGCGTATACGATATCGAAGCATATACAAACAAGTTTGACGGTTGGATCGTTGAAAATAATTTCGTAGAATGCGTATCTCATCAAAATAATAGATTCACTAACACTTAAGAGTTTATTCATACTTTCATTAAGTATAACATAAGATTTTGTGGTATCCACTAATGTAAATATTTTAAATTGAAGATCAAATTTATTCATTGTATTCATATAGGGTCAAGGAGTGTAGCTGTAAAAAAATCATCAAAATCGGAGTTAAAATAACCGTTAGATCGTGATTTTTCGTTTATAAACGTTGAAAAGTTTTGTCCCGTTACTTGATCTCTGAATGTTTGTTTTTTGCAATTTTTGGCGTATACGATCTTGAAGCATATACAAACAAGTTTGACGGTTGAATCGTTGAAAATAATTTCGTAGAATGCGTATCTCATCAAAACAATAGATTCACTAACACTTAAGAGTTTATTCATACTTTCATTAAGTATAACATAAGATTTTGTGGTATACACTAGTGTAAATATTTTAAATTGAAGATCGAATTCATTCATTGTATTCATTTAGGGTCAAGGAGTGTACCTGTAAAATATCATCAAAATCGGAGTTAAAATAACCGTTAAATCGTGATTTTTCGTTTATAACCGTCGAAAAGTTTTGTCCCTTTACTTGATCTCTGAATGGTTTTTTTTTTGCAATTTTTTGCTGATGCGATCTCGAAGCATATACAAACAAGTTTGACTGTTGGATCATTGAAATTAGTTTCGTATAATTCGTATCCCATAAAGTTGAATGGTATGTGTGTGTGTGTGTGTGTGTGTATATTTAGTATACTTACGGGCCTTCTTTCTTCCTAACCCAGTGGATATGTGTGCAAACATGGTTCCTCTGGGATCTGGGTTCGAAGGTTGGTGTCCATTAAGATGGTGAATGCGACGATGATGATGATCCACCAAGGAAAAATCTATTTATTTTGTACGTAATTATTATATTTTTTAGGAGTATAAAATTTAATTTAAAATCTAATACATATATATATATATATATAATTATTATAGTTAATATTTTGGGGGTATAATTATTCAAGTATATATAATTATTATAGTTAATTTAATATATATATATATATATATATATATATTATAGTTAATATTTTGGGGTATAATTATTCAAGTATATATAATTATTATAATTATTATAGTTAATTTAATATATATATATATATATATATATTATAGTTTTTAGGGGTATTAAATTGTTAAATTAATATATATAATTTTTATAGTATTTTTTTAGGGTTATAAAATTATAAAATTAATATTCTGCTTGTCGTGTTTCGTGTTACCCACGTGTATACCTGAACCAACCCGTTATCTTAACAGGTGCTTATCGGGTTACCCGATTCGTTATCATGTCGACCCGAACACCTGTTAATTTTGTGTCGTGTCATGTCGGGTTATCGGGTCGTGTCAGGAATTGCCAGGCCTACATATAAGGCATGTCCATTTCCATGAAAAAGTAATTGTTCTTGGCCAACAAATTTAGAGTATCTTCAAAGGAGATATCAAAATGTTTAAATTATCATGACAGTTATAAAAGTAGCAATAATATTTTCCAACCGATAAGTCAAATCTGATGTGCCATGACATGAAATAGAAACCTTCACCCTTGCAGCCAAATTTGACATTAACCTTCAAATAATTTTTAATTCATTATTAAATGCTTTTTATTGTTTTGAAACCTATACTATAATTAATTGTTGATTGATACGGTTCCAATCCTTACAAATTCTTCAAGTGGACAACAGAACATAGTGACCAACGCTTGCCACCACCATCGCCTGCCCTTGCCTTGAGTCTTCTGAGATTTCATTCCTTCTTCCTTCTTGCCCTTCTTTTCGTCTTGGTATTCTTCATTTTTTTCCTTAATTTCACGAAGTCCAGCTTCACGTGCAACATCACGAAATTCTGGCATCTCTTGTAGATAACCTCCAAGCTTCTTGACGTCTCCTCTTCTTCGTAACTTCTGATATTCTATTGTTAATGAACTTTTATTTATGAATTATTTATACATGTAACATTTAGAATATAAAATAGAAATTATGAAAAGAAAATAATTTAATAAAATAATAATTTAATTTGACATATTGGGTGGAGTGCAAATTTTTAAAATATGTCAAAATGCCACATAGGATGTCAATGAGATGGTCTTATAGATAAGTGGCGTAGCCAGAAAAACCTAGAAGGAGGGTCAACTTTAAGTAATTATAAGATTAAAACATAATAAGAAAAACTCATATAAAAATAACAATCCTTAGTCTTAATAGGTATTCATAAAACATGCTACTAAAATTACAATTGCCCTCGACGAGTTTTCATAGTTTGAAATCTTCTCATAATCACATCATTGTCAATATTATCAAGTATATCTTTCTCGATATATATTACCATGATGTCATTCATCCACATATCTCCCATTTGGTTTCGCCAATCACTTTTCAATATGTTCATAGCAGAAAAAAAAAACTCTTTTGACACTAGCAGTAGTGTCACATCCCAACCCGGGCTCTCCACCACAACCCGGGCCCGACTCCATCGTAGCACGATATTGTCCGCTTTGGGCCTCGACCACACACTCACGGTTTTGTTTCTGGGAACTCACGCAAAACGAACAAGAGCTTAGCTATAAGGTAGGAACTGCATAAAACGAACAAGAGCTTAGCTATAAGGTAGGAACTGCATAACAACTAGATAGTCCTCGGCTTTTGAGGTGGTGCCCGTCGAACTGCTTAAGTCTTCGGGCTTTGATGTAGCGGGAGATCACACATGGTACTTCCTCAGATTGTAGGCGTTCCACTGCTTTTCGGCGAGGGCGTAATTACTCTTGCCGCCTACTCTACTGATCTTGTACAAGATCTCCGGGCAGTGATGAAGGCTTTTCTTTGGACAAGATCTCCGGGCTGGAACTGTCGGATCTTGGCCCTTTTGTTGTAGCTGGAGATGAGCTGTTATTGGTAGGCTGTGATGCGGGTGATGATCTGCTCGTGCTTATCCTCTGCTAGATCTAAGCTTGTGGCATCTCCTTATTGCTCTGCTCAATCTTGGTAGTAGAGCGGTGACACTTGGATTCATGACATTGGGATGAATGATTGCTTCTGAGCCAAATGCCAAAGAGAAATGAGTTTCACCAGTTGCTCATCTTTTGGTGGTGCGATATGCCCATAGACATCTGGGGAGGGAGTTCGTCTGGCCATTTTCCTTTCTTGTTGATGAGGGATTTCTTGAGGCAGTCGAGGATCGTCTTGTTTGATGCTTCGACCTGCCCATTGCTTTGAGGATATCTCGGCGTGGACATGTGATGCTTGATGCTATATCTTTGAAAGAAGTTCGCCAAATCTTTGCCCACGAATTGTGGGCCATTGTCGGTGACGATGGACTGAGGGATGCCACATCAGCAAATGATGTTCCCTCATACGAAGCGCTCTATGTCCGTCTGAGTCGTGGTCGTCATGGGCTCTGCTTCTACCCATTTGGTGAAGTAGTCGGTTGCCATGATCATCATGCCTTTGCCCCCAGTAGTAGGTGATATAGGTCATACCAGGTCGATTGCTCACTGCATGAATGGTCAATGACTCGTCTGTGGATGTAGCTCACTGCATGAATGGTCAATGACTCGTCTGTGGATCGTAGCGGTCGTACTTTTGTATTAATTCCTTAGCATCTTGGTGCATGGTAGGCTAGTAGTAGCTTGCGTTAAGAGCCTTTTGTGCTAAGGATCGACCTCCGGAGTGGTTTCCACAAATGCATTCATGGATTGAGCTTAAAACCTTCAAGTCATCGGGAGGCGTTAGGCAGCAGAGATGTGGTCCGGTGTAGGATCTTCGAATGAGAATGCCATTCCACGTGTAGTAGCGTGCTGCCCTTATTTGGAGCTTTCTAGACTCTGTGACACTTCAACTGCTGGCTCTGCCTCTATGCTCGGCTTATCTAGGTATTCCACTAGAATAGAGCGTTTGAGTTGGTGATAGAGGGCGGAACCTAGGCCGGCTAGCGCATTTACGTGGGCGTTGTCTGCCCGCAAAACTTGAGTGAGAGTGTAGGTCTGGAATGCCTCAAATTGCTTGTGTACCTTCTCTAGGTATTGTATTATCCTTGGATGTTTTGTCGCGTACTCCCTAGTAGTTGGGTTATTGATTAGCTGGGAATCAGAATGAATTGCAAGCTTCTTCACCGCCAAGTCTTTTGTCATTTGGAGGCTTGCTAGTAGGGCCTTGTACTCTGCTTCAATGTTAGATGCTTTGAAGCCTAAGGTGATTGCCTGCTCGAGCATTGAACCGCCTAGGGCGACAAAGACCACACCTGCTTCCAATCCTTTGTAGTTGGATGCGTCGTCGACATGCAAATGCAAGAAATCTCCATTGAGGGAGCAGGTGAGGCTAAGGTGTGCTTGGTTGCCTCTGGGGCGTCGTTTGGCTTCTATGTTGCATTGCCTAGTCTAGGCGTGAAGGTGCAGTAGGGAGCCATGGAGAGCTGGTGCCATGTTACACGTAGCAGGAAATGCTCAACTGCCGGTAATGGGCCACTCTAGAGTTGAATTATGGAGCAAATGTCGGTTGGGGTCGTGTGACACATAGCAGGTGGTAGTGCTCAACTGCTAGTACATGCTACTCCTATGTAGAACCTTTTGGGGTGATGAGGACAAAACTTGCTTCAGAGTGCGTCCTTCTAGTGTTCGTCTGCCTTTAGCGCGCCTTTTAGGCTGAGTTGTTGCATTCATCAGAAAACTTTGCATCGCCAGCGTCTGTGCTTTTATCGTCGTGCTTTTGGATTGGGCGGAATAATGCTTCATGATAATGACTGCGTGCGTATGAAGGTAAAACTTAAGCTTTCGGGTTGCAACAACTATCGCCAAAGTTCGCTTTTTGAATTTCTGGTAGCATCGAGGAGAGCTTTTGAACTGTGGAATACAGGTAGTCGGGCCCCTAGCTCTTCTCGTATGATGGTAGAGCTTATTGCTGCTTCAGATACCGTCAAACATGCGAATAGGTCCTCCTTTGCTTTTAGTTTGGATAGTTGGGAGGTGATGTCAGATATTCATTATAGTCCTTGAATTTGGATCAGCAAGCCTCGCCCCAAAGTACGTGATTTTCTGCTAGAGCGAATGAGTCTGCCAGAGTCAAATCTTCTTTCATGATCAATTTTCCGAATAGCGGGTGGTCTGCTGGAAGTCCTTTTTGGAAGGCTGCTCTAGCTATCGAGTCGTTACATCCGACTATCTTTGCCTTTTCTATTTTGAACCTCTTCACATAGTCGCGAAGCGACTCCTTTGGGTTCTTCTTGACGCTAAACAAGTGGTCTGACTTATTCTTGATCGAGCGGTAGGATGAATATTCTTTGGTGAAAACCAAAGAAAGTTTGTCGAAACTCCGGATAGATTGTGGCGGCAAGGTGTAGAACCAATCTTGCGCCTCATCTTGTAGAGTAGTGGTGAATATCTTGCACATGAGACCGTCATTGTTTCGATAGAGGATCATTGCGCTTCGATAGTGCTTTAAGTGTCTATCCGGGCTTCCATCTCCTTTGAAGGATGTGAAATGTGGCATGCTAAACTCGTGTGGAGGCTCTGCCTGCTCGATCTTGTCCGTGAATGGTGACCTGCTTATGTTGGTCATATCTCGTCGTAGTGCTTCGTCAGTGACCTCGTTGCGTTGGAAATTATGCAATCGCTTGGTCAAGATTCTCTCTACTTCTTCTTGAATTTTCCTTTGTTGGGGTAGTGGAGCTCTCGGCTGCCCCCAGTTTTGACCTGTGGGTCTAGGCTGCTCTTCTACGTGCTCGGCTCGTCCATGCCGCGGTAGCGGTGCATGTGGTCCGTTCTTGGCAGGCGAGGGAATTCTTTGTAGGCTGCCGGTTGAACTTGAGCTGGATTGAGTGACTGCTTCTCTCCGTCCGTCATGCTGCCTACTCCGATATGAGATGGAAGATGCTCCTTGCGGGCTTAACCGCGAATGAACACTTCGCCTATAAGGTTGCTTATGTTGACTATCTGAGTGTGGTCTTAACCGTGAGTGTATGCTCGTCCGTGGGCCTATTCGAAAGTGCACGCTCGTCTGCGCGCTAAGACGAGAGTATATGCTATCTTGGAGGCCCAATCGGGAGTGTACTCTACCCAAACGCTCAGTTCGGGGCTGTTCGAGTGGCTGTTTGCCGGGACGCTGCTGGAGAGGTTCTTCATCTGCCCTTGTCCTTCTTCGGGACACCTCGTTTGGGACACGTTGCATCTTGGTGCGCTGCAAGAGCTGGTTTACCAAGGTCGTCTGTTGTGCTAGGGCGTTCGTCAACTCTATGACTTGTCGAGACAAGTGTTGTTCGCCATTTGGATTGGAAGAGCTTGGAAGGAATGTGCCTCCTTGAGCAGTGGAAGGGTGGTAGACTCCGGGCGCGAGATTTGAGTTGGGAAATATCAAATCCGCAGAGAAATATGGTGAGAATGTCCCCGGCTCGATGGTAGGTCCGGATGGCTGAGATAGTCTTGGGCCGACTTGGGCTGCTTGAAAGGCCACGAGAGTAGGATGGGCCACGAGAGCAGGCTGGGCCACGGGAGTGGGCTGCTCGGCGGGAGCAGGCTGGGCCACGATAGTGGGCTGTTAGGCGGGAGCAGGCTGGGCCACGGGAGTGGGCTGCTTGGCGTGTGGCACACGTGGGTGCGAGGCTTGGGCTTGGCTCGACAACGCATTGGGCTCGCGTTAGGCTTGGAGTAACATGGCTTGGGCCTTAGCCTTGGATGGCACGGCTCGGGCCGTGGTGATGGCGCCATGGACCTCGCCGTGGGTGGCTACCGTGGTAGCCACCGCGGTGGTTCCCGTGGTGGAAACTCGTGGTGGTGATGCCGCTCCACTTAGGATCACATTTAATCTTGTGGATCGTTGCGGTCCCAATTCTTGAATATTTGAATTTTCACTCGTGGAATTTTCTAAATTTCTAGCCATTGTATTTTTATTTTTTTTTATACGTTTTATCAAAGAACCTTTGCAAATAAAAAATTCTAATAATAAGAACCTATGAAAAAATACAAGTGGACTAGAAATTAGAGAAAAAACCTTTTTTATGCGAGAGTCTTCTACGAGTATGGATTTCTTTCTCTCAATGAAAGCACCAATTTGTGGATGCAAATTTTCTCCTCCTTGATCTTGGACAATTTTGCACCTACAAAACAACTAACACCTTAGGTCAAGGTCAAGAGCCTCACGCGCCCACGATGGCCGAAGAACCTCCAATGCCAAAGTTAGAATTTTAGAGAGAAAGAGTGTTTAGAGAATTTGGGATTTTTTTGCAAGAGAGTTGGAATAAGTGTTTGGTGAAAATGGGAGCCTATTTATAGGGCTAGGCCGGTCCACTTTGGAGAGGAAGTGGCCGGCCATAATGTGGTTTGTGGTTGAATTTTTGGTTTAATTAGGCAATTTATTGGCTAATTAAACCTAAAGGAATAAATTGGTGGTTACAAAATTGTTTAATTAGCATAATTGGGGTAATAAAGAGGGAAAAGATAGAAAAAAGGTAAGGAGAGAAGGGGATGGCCAGCCTTCTTGTGATTTTTGGGTGAGATTGGTGTTTATTTGGTGATTAATTAGCAATTAATATATTGATTAGGAATAAATATATTAATTGGGTAATTAACATAATAAAATGAATGCTTTTTGGGAGGTTATGAAGTAATTACCTAAGATGAGGATGGATGAGATAACTTTGAATTTGTTACCGTCTTTGGGCACTTTTGACTTGGTTGAGGGATGGTTACCCTCTGTTGGCGTGTAGGAATCCCAGTATGCCTCAAGGGTATTTGTGTCCTCTTTTACCCAAAAATCCGCGTGTCGCCTTGTGATTATTTTTGGCTCCACAATATGTCTTAAGTTCATCTTCAAGTGCTAAGAAATCACCTTCAGAAAAATCCCTTGGATGAAATTGAGTTAGACGAATAAATTTTTGTTTGTTGAAAGCAGAGAATGAATCAAGTGGACTTAGACATGCTAGACAAAGAAGCAACTCAATATTAGTCTCAGTAAAATGATTGTTCAGCTCTTTAAGCTGCAAATCTATAATTGCAACAAATAAATCAACTCGATAATAATGCAAATTTGTCATTTTTGGAGTGCTTCATCTCTATTGGCCTGCAGGGAAAAAAATTATCCTCCATGTTAAGAATGTCAATGTCATGTTTCTCATAAAAATAACAACTTGACTAAGTAAAAAAATCTCATCCATCGTCTCTCATCTATTGTAGTTGTTTCTTACTTAGTGTAACCAAGCTCATTGCATTTACAATATCTTGATCTCTCCTCTGCAATGCATGAGACAATTGATTTGTGATTTCCAACAGAGTTTTCATCAAATGTAGACTGAATGCAAAATCAAATGATTCCATATAGTCTAATAGTTTCGTTGCTTCATGATTTTGATCAGTGGAGGACCCATCATCTTTGATAGTTTCAAGCAATTCAGCTATAGATGAAAACAAATTGATGATGCTTATAAACGTACCATAATGGGAGCCCTATCTTGTGTCACCTGGTTGTTTAAGAGTGGTTTCTTGATTTAAAACCCTCCCACTTGAAATTTCTCCAGCATTTAGAGCCTCAATAATCTTGGATGCGTGTTTTTCTCGAAGAAAATCACAACATTTACATGAGCCAAGCAAATTTGTAACAAATATGAAAAGATCATTGATTTGGATATATTTATTTTCTACAGACATAAGAGCCAACTGAAGTTGATGAGTAAAACAATGGGAATAAAAAGCAGACTCATTCTCCTTCAGAATTAAAGCTTTAAGACCATTGAACTCTCCACGTATAATATTAGCCCCATCATATCCTTGCCCACGCAACCGAAACATGCTCAACACCTACAAACCGCTCCCTTACACGTCCGTTGTGCACATATCGCAATACAATTTCCATTTGCTCTTTTCTAGATATGTCATGAGACTCATCAATAAGATGGAAAAAATTCATCATGAACTTTTACAACAATCATATTGACAATTTCAACTGTAGCAGCAGTAACTGTATCTTTCTAAATATTAGATGATGTTAATTTGAGATTTGCGGGAGCTTTTTTTTAGCATAACTTATTTACTTTCTCATTGTTACTCGAAAGCCACTGCAAAAGCTCAAGAAAGTTTCCTATGTTCCTTGAAACTTCAGATTCATAGTGACCACAAAATGGCAGCTCTTGTCGTAAAAGATAATGAGTGCATTCAATTGATGCATTTAAGCACATACGATAATCACTTCGAGCTTGATTTGACTACTTATTGAAAAATGTCTCAACATGTTGCTCCTGATTTTGTAAAGCCTCACACATTCGCCTAGCCTGGTTGTGAGCACTCACTACAACAAAAATGGGCACTGCACACAATAAATTATATGTGCCCTTTGAAGTCAAAGAGCACCAACAATTGTGCTCATAGACCAATAGCAACAATGCAGCTACAATCTTTCTGTTTGTGCCCTCTATGGGTGTCACCATTGATCAAAGAGCACAATTAGTTATGCTGTGCTGAAAAGTGTAAGCACAAATAAAGGTCCTTTTGTGCCCATTTCTGATAGAGTTGTCAGATGACAGCTGCCACACATGTTAGCACATTTATTGTTATTGTGCCCAATATGTAAACTATTTAAAAAAAATAAAAAATAAAAAACTGAAATCACCTACAAATTGAGATTGAGGCTAAACAAAAAATTATTTTTTCATAAAATTAAAACAGCCCACAACCACAAGCAGCTTCAAGCCAAGTAATTCTTTACTTGAGAACCTAGATAATTAGTAAACTAACATTACTAGCAAAAAAGATGTACAAAACAACAAAAGTTTGGACAATCATTTAGGTTAAGCTTTAGATCTCAAAGCTATGACATTAATTTCTAAGAAAGATAGCAAGTGTCGGCAAATACACGGAGAAACTACAGAGACCACTTGGAAAAAAAAAATCATAAATGTTCAGAGATGCAACACACTATTCACAGATCAAGCTTTAGATCAGTGTAGGTAGATGAGTATACCTTTCTTTCCTCAGATCTATGAACTTTGAGATCTCCGCATAGAACCCAGTATTGACAGCCCTTGCTCTGATAGCCTCTGAAAAATGACCATGAGTAAGAAATATACCAAGCAGTAAAACACATTATCATATAGGATACTGCTGAAAAGGATGGAACTATAAATTTAGACTACCAAGAAGCTCTTAAAACATCATTAACACAGTGCAATCGTCCATGTAAAGTTTCTGTATTTGGAAACTCACTCTTCTACTCCAGGTTGTAAAGTCAAACATTCCGACATCAGAAACTCATCCATTGAAATTTTCTGTCAAAAACAAATTAACATTAGCTACTTTCATTCTACTCTACATATGGGAGAGCTAAAAGACTGTAATCATCCAAGTAAATTTGAAGCTCAGCATGAGTTAATTACATGTTTGGATACAAGTGGGAAATAAAAGGATATTTATTAATACCTCTCCCATTCGTTAATGTGTTTTACACTTTAACCTTGTATTGTAAGACAAAATGATAAGCTATCAAAGTAACAAGTGAAATGAGTTTGCAATTATGTCAAATAAGCAACTATTTGTTTTGTGTAAAAATGATAATTTTCAAGCAGAAAATAATAAAAAAAGGTTATATTGTTTTTAAATCAGCCACGCTCACCTACCCTGGAAAAATATACAAACAGGTCTCTTCATATAGTGATTAACTGAAAGCAGATTCCTCAATAGCCTTGGAATTATATATGCTTTCTGATTTTTGTTCCTCATTATACATAACTATATGGTCAAAATATCTTTGATTCAAAAACAAAAGAACAAATCACGCCGTCTAACATGGACATGTGCAAAGTGTTATAACTTATGATTGGTTTCAACGAAATCTTTGCATTTTACTATTCAAGACTGGTGGCTTCCTTCTAAAGTCTAGGACACTTACTTCTTCTGCAGGCTCATGACAAAAAGACCTCAGCTATGTACTATGTCTGAGCAGGGAATTGCTCACTACAGAATAGCGTTAACATAATATCTGCTATTGCTAGCTAGATCGAAAAAACGGCCACAGGTAGGGAAGGAAAATAAGTTCAAAGTTCTTGAAAAGAAAATAAGGCATTTATTTCAATTCAAAGATGAGACAAATTAATTTTCATTAACGGAACTCAAGCGTTAGCATGAACTATTCCAACTGAAGGTGATTGCTTATGGTTTATAAGAGAGTGGAACTGTATATACCTTTGTCTAGCTCATGCTTTCTTGAATACAAGGGGGCATTTTCACTTCTGAATTAACCACGCTTGAACATTGTTTCTTGCTACTCTATTAAGCGGAAAATTAAAGTAAAAGTAGCAAAGAACTTTAACCCTTTTTTTTTAATCTAGATAGATCAGTTCTTTAACTTACTGCTACTAGAAGGTAGTAAATTTTTTTGCCGAGCAGTGATCAACTATACTAGCTTCATTCACTTTAGAGAACAAGCATTGCCTATAAATATGAACATTTTGTTTCTCGACTATCCAAGTTGAGAAAGAGATATACCAACACATAATCTACAGGAGCCATAATTTACACCAAGATGAAAACTAAGACTTTATATGAGACAGATATGATCTTTACGGTCATGTAACATGTCCAAAACCACAAGCAGTATGATCTTCCTGACATCTATCGCATTGCAAAAGTACTTTTATATTTTATTATACTGTTACAAGTTCATTAACCATGCACAATTCTTTTAAGGACACAAAAATACCAAGGTACTTACATTTGTTGGGTCCCAAGGATAGATGAGTACATTCTTCGAACCAGAAGAATAGCCACTTCTTTGGCTCACTTACCTAGGATTAAAAATCAAATTCAAAATTATAGGAATCCCTATTCTGGAACTTTCATTTTAAACACTAAAGCAACTTTAAAGCATCCATCATAAAAGAATACAGATATGGTGGAAAAATCCCAGAACAGTCTTGGGTCATCAACATTTATTTTTCTTTTTATCTTGAAAATGTTGGAGACACAACTTTAGAAGAAACATTGCATAAAATTAAAGGGAAAGAGAATAAAACTGTACTCAAACTTATTTACAAATTCCTATTAACTGTAATATCTCAGTGAAAGAAAATTGGTCCAGGGGCCATGGTACCGCTTGACTTGGTTCCTAAAGATTTCTTTACAATGTTCCTTCTACGTAATAACTAGCACAACCAAAGAAGTATTTGCTAAAGAATTACAAAAATCTGGGACTTAAGCAAAAGCAACGCACCAAAATTTCAAATTTCTATAGTTTCATCATACAGGGGAAAAAATACTGAAACTTTTGCAAGTCCATATGCATAAGATCTATGCAAGCCATAGTTTCTAATAGATGTCCCTTCTAATCTTCTAAAGATTCATGCAATCAAGTACATTAATTATAACAACTCGATGCTTCAAAATCTCTCATCCAATAATAAATACAAGCAGTACAATATCCCAGTTTGGTCATGCTTCAAAATCAAGTACATTAATTATTTTTGTTCCTCATTATACATAACTATATGGTCAAAATATCTTTTGTGTATATCCTGATTTCCGATTTAATGCTTGACATTAAGCTTTGAAACAATCATTAGTCACAATCCTATAAAACCAGCAAAACTAATCCATGAGCCAAGTAAAAGTAATCAAATACTAATAATTTAAGTTATGTGCGAAGGACCTAATCTAAGTTTAGACTTGTATCTCAGTGGTAAGATTAGATATAAATGTTGACATGTATCTCTAAAACCAAATAATTAGTGGCAAAAAAAAAGTGAATCACTTACCAAATGCACTGAAGAGAAGTAGAGTTTCTTGCGGAATAAAATAAAAAAAAAATCAAAATTTGTTAAAAAATTACAAAAAAAAAAAAAAAAAAAAAAATCAAATCCACAAAAAGCAAACATGCAAGCAGAGTTCCTGGGGATTTGCACAGCCTTTCATATCCTTCCTCCAACGCCGTTGATGCTTGCACGGTCATAGGAACCTCGTCACTAGTCAAGAAAACTCAGATCGTCGAGGTGTCAGGCGTGAAAGCCTAAATCTGAGAGAGATTAGGAAAGGAAGAGAGTTGAATCGAATCTGGCGAAGGTAGAGATAGAAAGGGGGTTGGAGTCTTGGAGAGAGAGAGACAGAGGTAAGAGAAAGGAGTCTGAGATATGAGAGAGAGATGGACCGAATCTGGGGAAGGTAGAGAGAGAAGAGGGGTTGCACAGAGAATGTGGGTTGGAGAGTCTGAGGGAGGGAGAGAGAGACGAGAGAGAAGGGAAAGAGAGATGAGAGGGAAAAAGGGGGTGTGGGTGGGTTAAGGGGAAAGAGAGAAATTGGGGTGTGGGGCCATTAGTTTATGAAAAATAATAAAAAAAAACAAGTAATTGTGCCCTTAGACATCAATTACAGGCACAATAATACATTTGAGTCCACATTTTTTTATCAAAGTTGTCAGAATATGTGTTTGTGCCCATTTTTCTTGATATCAGGCACAATATGGAGTGTCCTTTATTGAATGGGCACTGTTTTAATTTTTTTGTGTGGAAATAGACACAAATCCCTTATTGTGTTCTTAATTTTGTATCCAAAGGCCCTTTTTGTGGTAGTGACTATTGATTTTTGGGGAAACTTGATATAAGTCCAATTTTTTGAGCCAATAGTAGGAATAATCCAATTTATTAAAATAAGTCCAATTCTTTAAATTTAATTAATTTATTATCAATAATTATCTCTTCAATGATAAGATTTATTATAAAAATCAAATTTCTTCCTAATTATCTCTTTGATTATTTATTTTTATTTATTTGTTATTTCTTGTTATTCCTCCTGCTTTAAACCCCATTTATAGATTTTATTTTTAATTTTTATAATCAACCTATATCATATAACACACCCCAACCGGGATCGAGGCATGCTGGCCGTCACGTGAGGGTGACGTAGCCATGTGCACAGTGCGGAAGCAATAATATAGAAAGAATTACGAACGAATAAAAACCAAATTTCGAGGAGTGCTAGAATGGAAATAGGTGTGAATACACATTCAGAGCAAAAATAGCCTAAGTGCAGTCAAGCATAAAAAGTACTAATTTAAATAACACCCAAAGGTGGTCCTACATATGTGATGGCCTGTCAGAACCTCCGCTGTAGCCTCGTGAGTCACCAACAAACGCTACCTAAAACCTAGAGGGGCGCAAAACAGAAAGAGTGAGTGCGCAAAAACAAACCTTTTCGAAAATCATTTCATAAACAGCAGTTATAACCCCTCACCGTAAAACCTGTATACTTTCCCAGAAAATAATATATACATATACTAAATCTCAACTGAATCAACATCGTCAAAAATATGTAAATAAGATCATGAATATGCCAAGCCATACTAACTAAAACATCAGGTAAGTAATCCAAATGCAATAATAACTGCAATATCTCATCATCTGAACTCTAGCTCATAAATTATGCCTGCACATGAGTCGAACCCACTTATAGTGGTCTATACGACAAGACTAGGTGTAAAACAATACGCTCTAGTGCTACAATCATGTGAAGACTATGCGAATGATCGCAGGTCACCTACGAGTCGAACCCACTGAAAGTGGTCTATATGACAGGACTATGCACCTAATTTGGATCCAAGATGAGCGTGTGGTGCGGGAGGTGAACATCACATGAAAGACTATGCCCCTAACCATGGGCGGGAGCACTAACATCAGGGTGCAGGTTAATGAGCTCTCGATGCATCTCATCATAATCATCATAACACAACTCCTCATCAATAACACATAAACTTACCTGGAACTTACCTGAGCGCCCGCAACGTCCACAACCATGTATATACAATTCATAATGCATATGCAATAGTATAAATATATTGGCATGGCAATTCATTGATAAAGTCATTTAAAATGCATTTCTGGGAAAAATACTTAGCATATAGGTATATACGGAAAACCAAAAGCCCACTCACTGGTATGTAGACGGATCATAACCTCCGTGCCTAGCCTAGCTACGCTCGTCCTCCGGATAGGTCCCGACAATGTGAGAAACAACTATAATAACGTTATTTTAAAGCACATAAACGAAACTTGGAAATTACTTCTCATACATTGCTCAATTAGGGTGTTTGAATATACCAAAGTGATCTACACAACCTTAGGAACATCCCCATATTTTTAGAATTATTGTTCAACCCCTCACGCGCCCTCACGCACCGGCCAAGGCAAGGCCAAACGCGCCACCCATGCACAGGCACGTGCCTGGCACACGAACGGAAACCCTAACAGCGTTAGGGAATATTCCGTCAGAAATACGGAATATTCCGTCTAATCTGACTGACGCCGTTCATTGCCGTGAGGAATATTTCATCAACTTGACGGAATATTCGTCGTCTTCTCTGGCGAGTTGCCGGACGCTGACGACTGTTCGCCGGTTTCTGGAAAACACTCCAAACCTCCTAACTTTTTCATTTTAGCACCATTTTTCACGATCTTTATACCAAAATAAAGCTCTCGACGAGTAGAACAACGTTATACCTGTTTTAAGCCTTGAATCCCACGAAATCACGTCGGAGAGAGTTCGAAACTTCGGCCACACCTAGGAAGCTTCGTATCTGGGCTTTCCGACGTCCAAATTTCACCAACGATGCACTCCGAGCATCGTGAGAACCTCCTAAAGCTCCCTGTGAGCTTGAAATTCAAAGAAGATCCTCCATTAAAAAGTTGGTGAACAGTGCTAGAATCGGAAATTCGATTTATGGGATTTTCTTACGTTAAACCTCGACAAAAACAACCTAAAAACCCTAGGGGAGAAGTTTAGATACCTCTTTGAGCTTCAAAACGACGTGAAATCTCGACGATCACTTCTGGTTCACTGTGCACTCGACGGTGCCTTTGAGTTCTCAGGGTTTTCGACGGTGCCACGACCAACCAATGGTATGGTTGTGTTCGTAGGCCTTCAAGGATGACAATGGTGAACTTAGAAACCTCGATCCACAAGGTTTTGAAGGATTTTGAGGTTTGGTCCGTACGGTTGTACGGAAAGGAAATCCGAGAGGGAGGAGAGAGAGAGAGGTCAACGGAAGAGAGAGAAGTCTTTGGGTGTGTGTGTGTATGGTCCTCACACTAACACCTCACCAAAACCATCAACTTACATCCATACAAAATATCTAGTGCCCTAAATTAACTCAACAATAAACTAGGGCAACTAAATAAAACTCTAGATTCTAATAATAATCCTACTAGGCTCCCACTAACTTGGAGCTACACTAATTGGTCCAAAACCAAGAATTTTGGGCCTTGAAACTTAGTCCAAAATAAAATTTCAACCCAACGCTCAAGGGTAAACTCGTAATTTCACAACTTCGAGGGAAATAAATGTACATAATCGGGACGGGCTGTGACATCATAGGTTAATTATATTTATCTACCTATACGACAAATTATTTTTATAATCAACTAAGATTAATGTGTCTTGCTTGTAGGTATATTATGTTTTTTCTACCTTGTAGTTAGGTTTCATATCTTGCTTATAGGTATGATATACATTCATATATTTGTTACTTGAGTTAGGATAGAATGTTTTGCACATAAATTTATGTTAGTATATTAATTTTTTTGGTTAAAAGATATTAATTATATTTGTTGGAGTTGGAAAATGCATAATATTAGAAGATTTTAATTGATTTTAAATATTTTTAGAAAATATAAAATGAGCATAAAAAAATAAACACATGTAATTTGGTAACTGGACTCACTCCTAAAAATCATATATGTTTTTGGACATGGATCTATTGATTTTTCCGACATGAATTCGAAACTTCTCATTCTTCTTCCAGTTTTTAAACCCTTGACCAACAAAGCAATCACCACCAGCTTGTTCTCCATTATTTGGCTTGAAGAGATAACAATATAGACAATATGCAAAATCATTTTCTTTCCTATACTCCAACCAACTTGGAAATTCACAACGTGATGACCTGTTCCTAAATTTCTATGTAATTTTCTCCCCGAGTGTGTAAATTGATATTTATGCCCTTGGGGGCAAAGTGACGTGGATGTGGTTATTCGGCTTTAATTTATTTTTTCTCGTTATCGTAATTGATTAATACTCATTTTTACGAACGAGTGAGAGAGAGTTAGACCCGAAGCGGACTTGTAACGAAAAAGTTAAGTGTATTTAAAGTGCGTTAACAACGGGTAAATTTGTACACGAGTGTGTTAATTATTCAGTGCTTGAAAACCACTATTTTTAATATGGCACGTTGGATTTCATCTGATTTCCAATTGTACAAACCTTATCCCTTTTCCTTTTTTTAAAATCTGTTCCGTGTACCCATTCCCCTCACCAATAAATTATTTCCCTTATTTCCCTCACCAATCAGATAGCTTCCCTCTCTCTGCCCAATCATAATTTTTTTTTTTGACCAATCATAATGACATCTCTCTCTCTCTCATCTTCTCATTCTCTCTCTCTCTCTCTCTCTTACCCGCCACTTTCTCTTCTCTGCAACACTAAGGATCAACATCAAAACATCACAGATCGAGCTTGCAACCACCACCGTCACACTCCTCTCATCCTCACGAACCCAACTGTACAAACTGATCGTGAAATGGTTGAGTTTTGAACACCCAACTCGGAAGCTCCAACTCTGAAGAGTTTTCCACGACTTGTTCCTGGCTGAGTTACAAGCTTTTGGGACGTTTGAAAGCCTCCACACAACTCCCTTGAGTCAATAGCCTAAGTTTGAAGCCGAGTTGACTTGGAAACACACAATTTCAAGGTGAAGAAAATAAGTGCGAACCTTTCGAGGCTTTTTTTTCAGGCCACTTCCATCCACCCTTTGGACTTTTAAAGTACAATCTTGTCCTACTCCTCAAAAGCTTCATTTCCATATAAAGTGCGTTGAAAATGGTTGAGAAATGAGGAAGATATGAAGCTTTGAAAATTTTCCAGAAACTGGTGAAAATTCCCCAGATTTCGGCGAACCACACGACGGCAGAGGTCTACTTGAGAAGAAGATAGAATATTCTGTTAAAGTTAATGGAATATTCTAACGCCGCTAAAGGTAACTGACTCCGTTACCGTTAACGGAATATTTCGTCAAGTCTGACAGAATATTCCCTTAGGGTTACTGTCAGTCTGTTAGGCATGTGGCCTATGCGTGTGGCCGCGCCCTGGTGGCTTGTGGTTGACATGTATGGGTTCGTGTCGTCGAGTAGAATGTTTTCATATATTTAAACCCTTCGTTTAAGCAAACTATGAGGTTTTTCCTAGCCTTTTCGTTTATGTCCTTATTAATTAATTAGTTAGTTATTTCGTATATAGGTAAGACTTATCTTGAGGAAGTACGAGGTCAAGCAAGGTAAGGAGGCTATGATCCGATCACATATCAGTGAGTGGGCATTTCAGATATATATATTTATATATTTTATAGTTTCCACAAATGCTTTTGAATTGATTTATACATATCATGCCATGGTTAGATAACGTTATAAGAAATGTTGTACTATTGTGAAATGCTAAAATAATCCTATGGGATGCGCAAGTAAGTTTATTATGTTGACTAGAATTGTTGAATCGTTATGGCATGCTTATATTTATGTAGTTTGCTCACCATAACTGCACCCGGTGTTAGTGCTCACCCAGGGCCAGCCTTTCACGTGTATGTTCACATTTGCATCGCACGCTCGCCTTGGATCCAAGTAGGTGCCAGTCCTGTCGTACAGGTTGCAATAAGTAACTCCGACTCGTATGTGACCGCGAATAGCGCCAGTCTTCACGTGATTGTAGCACTAGAGCATATATTATGATTACATGCAGTTCTGTCGTACATGTTGCGTTAGGCAACTCTGACTCGTGTGTCAACATAGATTGATGAGCACCTGATTTTATTATATTAATGTTGAGATATTGTGATTGGCATACTTCTGGATTTACTGTTGATTCGTATTTGATTTCATACTTACACGTAGTATGATTTTCTGGAAACTATACATGTTTTATGGCGAGGGGTTAGTATGTTCAAAAAATATATGGATTTTATAAAAATTTGTTTTTGCTCACTCAACCTTCTGTTTTTTGCCCCTCTAGGTCCTAGTTAGCTGATTTATTGTGTGATGTACGAGGAATGTCCGGCAGTTCTGACATATCTATAAATAGTGTAGGGACTTTTCCCAGTTGTGTATTAAGTACTTAACTAGTTTCGACTGCACTACTTTGTCATCTATGCTCTGAACATTTGTGCTTTATGAGTTCTTCCCACTACTGCGCACTCGCTACCTTAGAATAATTAATTGTTAGTCTTGGTTTAAATTTACTCTTATTTTTCATGCTTCACATTCCTATTTGGTTACGTGACCTTTGGGTGACAGCCAACATGCCTGGACTCCAGTCGGGGTGTGCCACGCTAAACCAAGCACTATTGAACCTTCTTAATGTATCACTAAAATGCGTTCGAGGAAATTTATGATTTTTAGGATGGCAAGGACCGTTTTGTAAGTAGGCTCTACGTACTTGATCTTGAACATTAGGATTGTAATCCGAAATTGGAATTCATAAACCTGGGTATGTAGGAAGTTCTGACAAGTGGATTTCCCCACAATTAAGTTTTGGAGCACCATCATTTGATCCGTCTCTTGTTGTTGAAAATGACAACTGGGTTGTGGCCTTTCTTTTAAAATATCTCCCCATCCCTCTATGAATTACAATATTTTAAATTAGAAAAAATAATAATTTTAACCAATAAACAACAAAATCACAAAGAAAATTGTAAACTAAGAGTTAAGAATCACCTAATTGATTTGTTGATTATGAAAAGAATACCAGAGGTGAACAAGTGAAGGATTGTTGTCTTGGAGTTGGAGATGCCAGATTCTTTGAATATGAGAAGTGTAAAAGTTTTTTTTGTTGATGAAGGAGAAGTTTAAAGTTTAATGTTAATTGATTGATTACCTTTTTGGGAAAATTTTTGAAATGTCATATGAACTTGTACGCATTTTTCAATTTGTCATATAAGCTAAAATTTTAAGCAATTTGTCATACCAACTTTTGAAATCTATTATATTGTCATCTCTCCCTAATTCCGTTAAGTTTCCATCCAATATAAGTCATGTGCCTCGCACATGACTTGTGGTTAGGGTTATTTCGGTCATTTTAATACCTTACTTCCCTTTTATTAAGTTGAAATCGACAAAAAACTATAGGGTTTCTCAAGCAATGGAACAATGTTTTTGATATTATAGCAATGAAATGATCATGCAACACACTCTCTTCTAGTTATTCCAAATATGTAATGATACACAAGTGGGAGTTTGCATTTTAGCATGTCACGAGCTCTATATATAAGAAATAGGTTGACATTTTGTGCCATAAATGGAGTTGTAGATGCATGTGCGCTAAAGAAAAGTAAAAAAAAATTAAGAGTGTTTGGTACTCTACTTGAATCCAACTTTTTATACTAAAAAATAATTTCAAGTTTTAGGCCTTAAAAACTTGTTTGGTAGGACTATTTTCAAAAACTGAACTCAAGACTAACTTAAAAATATAGTATATTCTCTAAAAACATAAAAAGTGAGTTTTTAGAATTTTAAACTTAAACTCACTCCTTTTTTTTCTCTTCCTCATCCTCTCTCACTCCAAATCTATCTCTTTTTTTTCTCTCTCTCCTCTTTTTTTGTTTTCTTTACATTTTTCGTCTCTCCTTCAATCCACTCTCCTCAGTTATTTCTCTCGCTCCTCTTCCTCTCTATCTCATCCGATCCTCTTTCTTCTTGCCTTTTCCTTCAATCGTCTCTTACTTTCTTTCCTCCTCTCTCCTCTTTCTCCCTTTCTTGCGATCTCCTGTTTTTAGATCTCTTTGTCTAGTTTAAGTCGTAAGATTTAAAATTTTTAAATCGCAAACAATCAAGTTTTTGAGTCTTAAAGAAAATTGTTTTCAAGAAATGTTTTGAGAAATGATAAATTTTTTTAAATAGGATACCAAACATGCCCTAAGTGTTTGTACTAAGAGCAATTCCACCCCTAAGACTGGGTGCCAGCGCCCAGCGCATTTATCCACTCAAATGAACAGTAATAGACTCCAATAAACAGTAATAGGCCAAAGCATCTCCACCCCTAAAAATGCGCTGGCACCCAGTCAATCTAATATTATATTATTTTAACGGGTGTTTGGACAGTCTTGGCTCTTAATGGTGCGTGTCATCTTCTCTATGAACCGCACCCCTCCTTTCCATGTCATTCAAAGTTTCAATCACCTTCCTAGACGATTGCGACACCGAATCAGAAGTCGACGCACCGACTCCTTCCCCACTCTCTCTCTCCTCAACCCAAAACTCTAGTGAGTCTAAACTCGAAACCACCGTTCATCATCCAAATTGTGGAAAGAAATCACATCAAAGCAATGGAGGAAGAAGATCCCGTAAAACTCTTCATGTCCCTCGATCAGTGGCAAGACCCTCCGCCCGACGCCGATGACTTTGCCACTCTTTCTTCCCAGGACCAAGACTCGCAGTCTCTCTCTTCTTCCTCGGACACCTTCATGCTCGGCTTCGTCATCGCCAACATCGTTGGAATTCATCAGTACTATTCAGGCACCATCAGTGGCCGAGAAATGGTGGGTCTTGTCCGCGAACCCCTCAATCCCTACGATTCCAACGCCATCAAAGTCCTTAATACCGAAACGCGTCAGGTGGGTCACATCGAACGCTGCGTCGCCGGCGTCCTTGCCCCCTTGATCGATTCGAATTTGATTTCCGTCGAAGGCATTGTGCCCAATGTGCGCTCTAAGCCCAACAGGTTCAAGCTCCCCTGCCAAGTTCACATAGGTTCAAGATCCACCGCTCCTTCTCTCTCTCTCTCTAGCTCGGCGCCTGTGTTGCCCGGTCAGTGGGTCTGTCAAAATTAGGCTGGGCTCTTGCCTGGCATGGGCTGGGTGCCAGGCAAGTGGGCGGGCTGGAGACAAAAAACAGGGTGCCAGTCAATATTTTCACTGGGTGCTGGGCAAGTCCACCTCCGGTGGAAGTGCTCTAAAGAAAAGTTAAAAACTTGTGAAAAGATGTTAAAATGAAATAACCCAAACACAAGTCATGTGCTCCCACATGACTTATATTGGATGAAAAACTTAACGGAGTTAGGGTGAGATGACAAATTAATGATTTTGTAAAGTTCGTACGACAAATTGCTTAAGACATGTTTGGTACTCTACTTGAATCCAACTTTTAAACTCAAAAATAATTTTCAAGTTTTAGGCCTTAAAAACTTGTTTGGTAGAACTATTTTCAAAAACTGAACTCAAGACTAACTCAAAAATATAATCTATTCTCTAAAAACATAAAAAATGAGTTTTTAGAGTTTTTAAACTTAAATTCACTCACTTCTTTTCTCTCCCTCCTCTCCTCCTACTCCAAATCTCTCTCTCTCTCTCTCTCTCTTTTCTTCTTTCTCTTTCCTCTTTTTTTTTTTTTACCTTTTTCGTCTCTCCACCAATCTGATATCTTCATTCTCTCAGTTCTTTCTCTCACTCATCTTCCTTTCTATCTCGTTTGATCATGTCCCTTCTTTCTCTTTCCTTCAATCATCTCTTACTTTCTTTCCTCCTATCTTCTCTTTCTCCCTTTCTTGCGACACCTTTTTTTTAGATCTCTTTTACTAGTTTAAGTCGTAAGATTTAAAAATTTTAAATCGCAAACCAATCACCTTTTTGAGTCTTAAAGAAAATTGTTTTTAAGAAATGTTTTGAGAAAGGATAAAAAATTTCAAATAGGATACCAAACAGGCCCTTAAAGTTTTAGTTTAATTATATGATAAATTGAAAAATATGAACAAGTTCATATGACATTTCAAAAAATTTCCCTACCTTTTATAGTGTGCAATTCCCATAATTTTCTAAATATTATAACTGTATTAAATAACGAAAGAAGAGAAAAAGGTAAACATAAAACTCTACCATTTTGGGACTCTTCGGTCAACTAGGAGTTAAATTGGTTAGTGGTCTGAAGGGTTAAATCTATAAGAATAATTTAAATCATTAATAAATTATATACTATTTTAATGAGTATTATTAAAACCTTAGGAGGGTCAAATGACCACCCTCTTTACAATGTGGCCTCTCCAACAATATAGAAAAACTTATATGATCCCAATTAGACAAGGTTTCCGTATCTTGCAAAACTAGAAGGGCCAATTATAGCGAAGTTGGTGGACTTCGCTTATCTTCCATGAACACAAGATAATGGTGGCATCGTTGGTCCGTCTTTGCAGCGCAATCTGATCGGAGCTGTCCATGACTGGACTTCTAAAGTATTCGTATTCCAATCCGTCTTACTCCAACCTTAAAAAATCATAGTCCAAACACCGAGCTATGCGCAGGTTCACAGGGTCACCGTAAGGTCTTTGGCACTTAGACAACACATGTGGACGGACCTCACACATTGCCACACGTGGCGTCAGCCATGGTAATTTCTTACTCTATTAGGTTTTCGTGCCTTGTGGAACAAGCATGGTCAATCTCAAGGAAGTAGTCAAATTCACCCACTGTTACGAAACATGATGATGGTGGCATTGCTTCGTCTGTATAGCTCTGCTGCGGAAGTTGTTAAGTCCATGACCTGACTTCTGAGGTATTTGTACCAGTAAGGTGGATCAGAATACAAATACTTTAGAAGTCTGGTTATGGACTCGACATCCTCCACTGCGGAGCTGAATAAACGGAGCAGTGACGCCATCATCATCCTAATTCGGAATTAATGGGTGAAGTCCGACGATTTCGCTGATAGTGACCATGCTTGTTTCGCAAGATACGGAAACCTAATCCAACAAGAAATAATCAAGTTTTCTATAATCTTAGAGTTTTTACAATCTAATAATTGGCGTGGGCTGCAAGTCCTTCCACTTCAAAAAGGATGCAATATCTATCCCTTAGTATCCTCTGAGATTCTCCTGATTTAATAGGGATTCTACTATCCAAAAAGTTCTTATCCTCGACTCGTATAAATACAACCTTTTAGGGTTCATCTTTGGTAACCTAATTATTGCATACTTATTCACCTTCTCATGCTTGAGTTTTATATTGCTTACAAACTTGACCATCAGAGAGTCTTTGACCGGCACACACCTTCCTTCCCCCCTCCCCCTCCTCACCCTCCTCCTCCCCCTCTCCCTCCCCCTCCCCCTCCCCATCCTCCTCCTCCTCCTCCTCCTCCTCCTCCTCCTCCTCCTCCTCCTCCTCCTCCTCCTCCTCCTCCTCCTCCTCCTCCTCCTCCTCCTCCTCCTCCTCCTCCTCCTCCTCCTCCTCCTCCGGCTAGCTCATGGTTGTTTTTGTCAAGATATCCTTGTCCTTAAAGCCAGGGATGAGCCATCACCGCTTCCACAGTAAATTATCATACATAAGTTTGGGACTTCTTTTGGTCTTAGGAAAATGGTCCAATTCATAAACTTAAATAAGTTTGTTTTGATTGCCCCTCCTCCTCCTCCTCCTCCGCCTCCTCCTCCTCCTTCGGCTAGCTCATGGTTGTTTTTGTCAAGATATCCTTGTTCTTAAAGCCAGGGATGAGTCATCACCCGCTTCCACATTAAATTATCATACAAAAATTTGGGACTTCTTTTGGTCTTAGGAAAATGGTCCAATTCATAAACTTAAATAAGTTTGTTTTGATTGCGTCAATTTTTTTTTTTTTGTCAAAATAAATAATAGATAAAGTCGACGTTCAAACTAATTAATTTGTAGTTTTAATATTTTACATGTATGAGGTTTTATTATTATTTTTATTTCCTGTAAAGCCTGGGGTAACCAAATTCAGAAGCACTAGAGGGAATGCAACTGTACTAAAACAAACTAATTGAACGAATGTGCCCTTAGAATTTTTGCCGTTACTCATCCTCGTGTACTTGAGCATTAAATGATTAGGGATATGTCACACCAGTAATCACACAGCGTGCTATTCACACTTCATTAGGCCACACTTCTTATTAGAGTTGATGGGCTAAAATGGTTGAGCAAGACCCAAATACCTAAAATGAGATTCATTTCTTTACTTAACTTGGGCATTGGAGGGCATTTCATTTGCACTACATCCGTGTGACAAGGTTTTACATCAACACATATTGAACAATTTACACAAAGAAAATGCTAAAAAGAAATAACATGATAGTGTGGTCTCTCTCACATATATACAATGCATCAGATATGTACAACATAAAATACATGCAATGCAAATATGTACAACATAAACTACTTAACTAAAATGTTGATATAATTTAACTTTTTGGAAATGACATCTGACTCGCATTCCAACGAACGCCCTTTGTGTTGTAACATGAGTTGAGGTCCGACTTACTAGCCTTCACCGATATTAGCTCGAAGCATTTTTTAAGCACCTCTTTTGAAACAAAGCACCTTATGCTTTGAAAAGTTTCATTGGCTAACCATGTAACTGGGGTTCATGGCTCAATGATGAACATTACAGTGCCAGAGGAGGTCGGAACAAACATTTGAAGATCGATCCTTAGATGCTTTCCGTTTACACTAATTGCAGTTAGGTTCACGTAATAATAGTACGTAGTAGCGCTGCCTGTTCCATATTATCGTGTTCTAGAGATCTCAGCAATGGTTATATCTGACCTAATATCCAATGTTGGTTGCAGTATGTATCGAACAACTTACACAAAGAAAATACTTAAAAGAAATAACATGCTAGTAGGGTCTCCCCACATATATATAAGAGCACCTCCAGCGTGGGTTGGAGCTCGGGGGACATGCCAGCAAACAGGGCCCGAGAGCCCGGCCTATACACTCCAGCGTGTTGGAGCCCGAGGAACAGGGCAGGCCCGAGCACCAGGCCTGTCACGAATTGCCAACCCATGAGCCAAAAGGCTATCAGACGCAAGGCTAACGTCAGCCCCTTTTTTTATTTTTTTCTGTCAGGCGCGTGCATTGCACCCGCTCTTGGGGGCGCGTCATCCGACATGTTTTCAGCGACTAGGGCCCACAGCGTAGTTTCAAATTGTTACCGTTGGGAAGCCACGTGGCTTCCCATGGTCCGTTGGATCTCAATGGCTAGAAAATGTGGATCGTTAGATTTGCAACGGTAAAAAAAATAAAAAAAATATTATTTAATATCAACCGTTGGATTTGAGATCCGAAAAAAGAAAAAATAGTTTTAAAATTAAGAAAAGTTACTGTTGTGCCACGTGGCACAATCTGGAGTGTTGGAATTCAATTTTTTTTAAATCCAACGGCAAAGATTAATTAGTTGAATAATTTTTTAAAAAAAATTGTAAAAAATCCGAAAAAAAAAATTTGAATTTTTTTTTTAAAAAATTGTTTTTACTTTTCTATAAATACCTTTTCATTATCATCTACCTTACACCACAATTTCATATTTTCTCAACTACTTTCAACCACATTCCTATCTTTCTCTCAAAATTTCTGAAAAGGTAACGACATGTGGGATGATGACATTGGATAAAAATCTTATCGAAATCCATCACCAATAATTATCTTTTTTTATAATGACACGTGGCGCAACGAGAACGATTTAAAAAATCTTATCCGAAATTACAAATAAATTTATTTTGTATTATATAAAAGAAAAAAAAACTAATATTTTATTGCTTGTTGTCAGGGCTATGATCAAGCGCAACGGTGAAGATGCAAAAGGTAGTTACTGTTCATTAAGGACGGTTACTGTTCACTGGGTGGATTGAATATAATAGCCTGGGGGAAGGGCTCCCACGCTGGAGTTACTCTAATGCAACAGATATGTACAACACAGAAAAACATGCAATGCAAATACGTACAACTAAAATCTTAATATAATTGAATTTTTTGGAAACCACATCTGACTTACATTCCAATTAACATCCCTTGTATTGTAACATGAGTCGAGATCCGACTTACTATCCTTCAATGGTATTAGTTCAGTCCATTTTTTCAACACCTTTTTAGAAACAAAGCACCTTAAGCTTTGAAAAGTTTCATTGCCCAACCACATAAGTGGGATTCCTAGCTCAATAATGAACCTTACAGGAGGAGGTCGGAACAAACATCTGAGGATCGATCCTTAGATGCTTTCCGTTTACACTAATTGCAGTAAGGTTCACTTAATAATAGTATGCATGTTCAATTAAGTGAGTGAGAAGTCTACGTGGTCCCACTGGGCGTGCCAAAATGTTGACCCTAAAAACTACCAAGTCTACGCGGCACGCATGCCGAATAATCTATGAGCTAACTACGTCCTTCGGTTGAATGCGAGGCGTGCCAACTCGACGGCCGAGCTCGGCCGGTGAGTAAAATGTTGATGTTGCGTTGTGTGCGCGGCTGACTTCTCGATCTTGCGACTGCGGCCGAGGAAGGAACACGCCTCGGCCTTTGGGTTCTAGAGCCTGAAGACAAGGCTACTAGTCTTGCGAAGTTCACGACTCGTCGGCGCCGAATTCGGTCACGGTGATTATATTCGTGAAGGTATAAGCATGCCGAATCGACACCAACGTATAAGGGCACAGATACTCGAAACTGATGTAGGTCTTGATTGTGAAAGTGGTTCGGCTGTCTGAATGCCGAACTCTGAAACCAACCTGCGAGTATCCAATCATAAAACAACTCGGCGTTCGATGTGCCGAGCGTGGTAATTCGTAATACCTCACTTCGCCGAGAAGGCTGATGAGATAACCTCTGCCAATAAGGATTCGAAAATCCTTCTCGATCGAGACTTGGATAGGTAACCAACTGGCCTCGACGCACTGCTGTTTATCCAAACTGAAGGTGCTTCGCGATCGACTGGTTCTATGGCGATAGTGCTGTTTATCCAAACTGAAGATATCACCGGTTGCCTTCATAGTGCTGTTTATCCAAATTGAAGATGTGTTGGCGGACAAGAAAATAAAAATCTCAAAGGTTGAGAGAGTTTGCGCAGGGCAGATTTGTGTGTTGAGTTGGAGAGGACTGAATGTTGTGCTTTCCCCTCTATTTATAGTACCGCGAATACTTTGATCTGTCCTCGGATTGGACTTCCTCTTCCTAATCTAACTCTACCTTAGCCGATACTAATCCAGTTTTATCTCGGCCGATCCCAATCCAACTAGGACTCTGAACCTGCCTCCAATTACGAACTCGATTCACTTTTACTTCGGCTCCCTCAAGACTCCTTCTCCTAATAGGTCTCGGCCTCTATCTCATTCTTATACTTATCTTTTCCTCCTTCCTTCTCCTGATAGGATTCTTCCTAATCCGCGGCCCATAGCGCCGACCCACCATCTTCGCGCGGGTCCTAGGCCGAGGATAGTCCGAGGTCGGCCCAATGTCATTTTGGGCCCAAACACTGCCCCTCACTTCTGAGGTCGTCGACCCATAGCTCATGGTCGAGCCTCGGCCTTGAAGAAGCGAAACGACAATACTCTTCTCGCGATGACCGATGAGCTGTCTCAGAGGATAACGCCACACCCATTTATGAGCAATGACGTTTCCCTCGAATTCTCTCCGAACTCGCCAAGCGTCAGTCCTCGATCACCCCAACAGTTCGCAATCATCAATCTGGACGCACGCAAACGTCGAAGCGTCCTGTTGCATTAATTATCGCCGTCACACGTAATCGTGCGTCCTCAAACTACGCGATACGCTGTCAGTCTGCTAGATTCTCGGTTCTTTCACCTGGATTTTCTGAAACAAATCATGGCGCGCAGTCACATTGATTGGCCTATTTCAAATTTCAAAAACTTAACCGATTGATCTTCTTGAGGAGTGCCTATAAATATCCCATTTTCTTTCATTTCCATTTTACGCTTCCAGATTTCTGAAATTGCCTTGCTCATTTCTCTCGAGCCTCCAGAAACCAGAACTCCCCTCTTAAGCATTCTCAACCCAGAAATTCACCTTCAACCTTTTCTCCATCAACAATGGCCTCTTTTATCTCTCAGATTTCCAAGGAATGCAACAAATGTGAGGATATCATCGATCGCTGCGCCATCAAGGCTCTACGCCTCGACGACGACTCAAGCGCTACCCACCAAATTCTTGGCCCTTTATTCAAGAAACCTATCCCTTTCTCCATGACTGACCTTATGAAGAAGAATTGCTTGACGCCCTTACGTCAGGGGCTCGAGTGGTCGAAGTGGGATGTGTCAAAGCCCCAGGTGGCTTGGCCCTCGACCACCGCTACCTGGGCGGCTTGGTTCGATCGGATGGAGAAATTCTTTGGTCAAGAGTGGAAGGCTCTCGGCACCTACGATGCCATCAGACTCTCGACCATAGAGATGACAATGGACAAGGAGCTCCTGATGGCAGCCCTCAGTTTCTGGTGTTCGGCGACCAACACCATGATTCTTCCTCTCGGACCTATCGGCCCCACTATCCTTGACATCTCGGCTATTATCGGAACATCCCCCTCTGGTCTTCCGGTCGACGCTGCTCTCTTTGGGTGTTCGTCGAACCTGGATCTCAAGGCTTTATTCGATGCCCGGGCAGTCGAAACGCTGAGCTGAGACGACCATGAGCCCTCCAAGGATGAAGTTCAGAAGTTACACAAGAACTTCTTCAATTACAACACCCTTATCGTCCACTTTGCCGGTCGAGTGGAAGCGAGTCTCCGCAAAGGAGAGCACGAAGCCTTCTTATTCTACTGGTACAACAAGTTTATCTGTTGTACTAAGTCGAATAAGTGTCTAGTCGAGAACATGCCGGTGGCCGAAGCCCTGGCCAGTGGTCACACCCTATCGCTCAGTTCGGCCATCCTTGCCCATCTGCTGCGTTGTCTGGCCGAGGCGACCACCGAGAAGATTGATCCGCACCAGAATGGGCCTCTCTGGGTTTTTCAGCTATGGTTGCAGACCTATTTTGTTGCACTTCGGTCGGAAATTCCTGATTTTTCACCAACCGAAGCCCTCGATCTTCAACTGGCTTCTCGACCGGTGCCCCCACACCGAGCTGAATAAGTGTTTAAATTCTTTTTCGACCTTGAGGACCTCTCCGACGATGAGTTTTTGATTTGCCGTCGCCAAGACTACCCTGCCTCTATCAAGCTTCCATCCTCGGCTTGGAGCGAAGAGGAGGACACAGCCCTCCGACAGAATTGGGGTTCCTTCGTGCTGACTCGTGACCTTTCTCTTGGCTGCGACGCTCGACGGGCAAGCTGGGAAGTGTACCACCCACACTTCACGGCTAGGCAACTCGGCTATTCGCAGTGCTGCCCGGTGCCCCTGCTCCTATCTCACTCCCTTCTTAGCCGAGGGCGACTCTCCGGCTCCTCGGAGAAAGAGTGTCGGGATGCCGAAGAGGACTTCCAAAAGAGGTGTACACGCCTCCGTCTTCGGCCATCCATACCGAAAACCCTGTGCACCGACACCTTCGGGGACTGGTGGGAGGTGTATACCCAAGAATTCTTCGGGGGGTCGGTCGAGGATATTACCACCAAGATGTTTGGCGACCGTCCCGGCAAAACTGTCGCCGCTCCTGCTAAGGAAAAGAATCCAGGTGAACGGCTGTCTTTAACTCGATCTCCTTATCTTGGTTACTCGGTTAATTTTTAATCCTAACTTCGTTTTCCTTGCTTAGGTGGTCAAATGTTGAAACAGGTCGTCGTGATCGCCGCGGCAAATGCTGTTGTTCCCAATCAGCCGAGCAAACGCCCCCGCCCAGAGGTTGAGCAGATCCGTGACGCCCCTCGCCCTCCAAAACGCACCAAGAAGTTGGCACAGAAGGGAGAGCGAGAGGTCCATGTCATCAACAGCCAGACCACTGAGGCAACCATCTCGGCAACTTCTCTTCCTGCTCCTTCCGCCCAGGACCTGCTGGAGCAGCGGCCGAGGTCGACCGTCCTAGCGTCCCAAGCGCCTCCTGTCTTGGAGACAGTCGAGCAAGCTTTTGCTTCTAATATACCCAAGACGGTCGACCCACCTGCCGTTTTGCTGGGTGGAGAGCCTGTAGCCCCGGTGCCACCTGCCGCACCTATCCCGGAGGTGGTGGTCGAGAGGCGGTCCCCGCAACATCCAAAACGAACGGCGATCACTTTAGGAGAGGTATGAACGATCTAGAATAAGTATTTGAGTATGGCGTCTTACTTTAAACTGCTGCTAATGCCCTTGCATTGTTATTGCAGGATGATGTCAGTGAGGGGATTCCGCTGGCGCGTCGCCCTCGCCGAGCTCGGCCATTCAAGCCGGCGGTTGCTTCTTCCCAACCACTGAGCCAAGGTGTCCAAACTTCCGGCCCTGCTGTGGTTGAGGCGATCGTGACCACCTCGGCAGCGGCCGAAGTTGCTCCAGTTGCTGCCCCGGTCGAGGACAACACCTCTGCCCAGGTTGGGGTGAGAGTTGCTGTTCCGGGAGTGGTTCCTCTTGCCGAGCCACAAACGACGGCGGAGACCTCGATACATCCACAGGACGTCGACCTCGGCATCCCCCCTCAGGAGGTCTCGTTAACCTATGTAAGGATTCCTATCTTCCTTTAATTCTTAGCTATGCTTTTCCTTTAGAGCTCTAAATCAAGGATGTACTAACTGCTAGGTGCCCCCCCAATTCTTTTCACCGAAAGTTCTACGCGCCGAGGGGCGTTGTTTATATTTCTTGGCCGCCCCAGTGGCCATCGAATGTAGACAACCTCCATCGGCCGCGTGAATTGAGAAGCTGTATCAAACATTGGGCTCGGCCTCTAAGCTCCTCGGGTTCAAGCAATGACCCAGGGGATATGGCCTAGGTCTCGTCGCGTCAGGTCTATCATCTTCTCTTACTTTTTATCTTTTTGGCTTAACTTGTGCAAATACTCATCCCTTCATGCAGCCTTCCTGGGAGGCCGAGTTCGATGCCCTTGTTGCTGGTATGACCAAGAAAACGCTCTCAACAAGTTGCAGGACTCGGTCGATCCAGACGCTCTCAACAAGTTGCAAGAACTGCTGCCGCTGTCAGCCTCTCAAATCTTGGAACGTGAAGGCCTTGACTCTGTCGGGGCATGTCTGAATGATCTTGCGGCCGATGGTCGTTTAGACAATGCTACCGTCACTCGAGCGTCTACCCTTCTAGAGCGAGCCCGGGAGCACTTAGGGGTCTTTGCAAGAGCTATCCGAGCCGAGAGCGAATGGAAGGCCGTCTCGGCCGTACAAGAAACCCTCCGTCCGAAAGTCGAGGTGCTGGTAACCAAAAAAGAGCAGCTGGCCGAACTTGATCGCCAGATCGCCGAACTTCAAGATCGGCGGTCGGCATTCGCCTCGGAGCTCACGAAGGAATTTGAGTCGAACAAATCTTGTTTGACCGAATATGCTGCCAATGGGAAGCGAGTCGACCAGCTGAAGATGGATAAGGGTATTCGGCATGCGGAGGTCATCATGGGCGAAGTGAGGTGGCTAGAGCTGAAAGCTTTTCTCGAGACTATCCTCCCCTCTTCACCTTAGGGCTTTAATTGTAATCTTGTACTCCTTTTGCAAATATTAATGAAAATCTTTATCAAATCTTGCATTTGTTGGATCTTTGGATATTGTTGTCCTTGACACGACCTGCCCCCTTGCCGAGAACCCACTTGCTATTCTCGCATTTCCCAAGTAACGGGATAATATTTCTTTAAGAACTTCCCACTAGTTGGTAATTTATGAATTAAACCCGTTCGGTCCTTGAGACGATATGCCCCTTTGCCGAGAACCTTGTGAACAACGAATGGTCCTTCCCAATTCGGCGACCATTTGCTGAACCTAGGGTCTTTAACTCCAACTGGTAATATAGTCTGCCAAACTAAATCACCTTCGCCAAATGTTTTCTGTCTAACCCGTTGATTATAAGCTCGTTCGGCAATCTTCTTTTGCGCTGCTAAAAGGTTGCAAGCGTCGAGTCGAGCTTCCTCTAAATCTTCTAACTCTTGCCTCATGGCTTGGCTGTATTCGGCGCTGAACAAACTACTCTGTTCGATTATTCGCAGTGAATTTACACTTAGCTCGACTGGCAGCATCGCGTCATGCCCGTAAGTCAAGGCATACGGCGTTGTTCCAGTCGCCGATCGTGATGAGGTTCGATAAGCCCACAATGCTTCATTTAGCTTTAGATGCCACATACCAGGTTTTTCCTTCACCATTTTCTCGAGGATACCGATCAGAACTTTGTTACTCGCCTCGGCTTGTCCGTTCGCTTGTGGGTAATACGGCGTAGACTGTTCAAGTCGAATGCTCAATCTACTTGTATATTCTTTAAATCGGTCGGACGTGAAAATCGTACCATTATCTGTTATGATCGTTTATGGCACACCGAATCTTGTCACGATGTTCTCTTCCACGAAATCACATACTTCTTTAGATGTTAACTCGGCGTATGATTTTGCCTCGACCCATTTAGTGAAGTAGTCTGTCGCCACTAATATCCATGCATGTTTTGCTGCTCCGGAGGATGGTGTAATTTTGCCAATCACATCCATAGCCCAGCCTCTAAACGGCCAAGGTTTAGTCACTGAATGTAGTGTCTCGGCTGGTACTCTTTGTATGGGGCCGTGGATTTGGCACTGTACACATCTTCGGGTGAACTCGATGCAATCCTTCAGCATGCTCGGCCAAAAATACCTGTGGCGGCGTAGCAGCCATCGCATCTTTCGGCCTGATTGATGGGCTCCGCATATCCCTTCGTGCACTTCTGCGACTGCTTGGACGGCCTCCCGTGGTCCTAGGCATAATAGCAAAAGGCCGTCTTCACCTTTTCGGTATAGCTCATTCTCATAGATGACGTAGTTCGTGGCATGCACCCTTGTCTTTCGATCATGCTTGCCGTTCGGATTGTCAAGGTATTGCATAAGTGGTCTTCTCCAATCGTCTGGTAATGCCTCGACCGCACAAACAACCAACGATTCTTCTTGTTCCAATAACAATGGCAAAGACATCACGCGTGTTCGAATTACTTGGTCGCGATGGAGGACTTGTTGATTGACTAAGGCCGGATATGACTGGTGCACTGTGGGTGTCATCCGGCCTACCTCGCCCCCCAAGAGTTGTGCTTCGGAGGCTAGCTAGGCGAGTTCATCAGCGATGGTGTTTCGGTCTCGAGAAACATGGCTAAATGTGATACCGTCAAATGACTCGGCCAGATAGCTGGCAACCATGTGATATGGTGCCAGAGTGCAACTCATGCAATGAAAAGTGCCATTGAGCTGGTTGATGACAAGTTCGGAATCGCCGAGAACAAATACGCAAGGGGCTCGTAATTCATGGAGAACGCCGAGCCCGATGACGAGGGCCTCATATTCGGCCTGATTGTTGGTACACGCAAAGTTGAGTTTGAGGGAGAAATACCAACGATGTCGTTGTGGTGACTGGATGACGATGCCAACGCTGGTCGATGTGGAGGTGCTAGAGCCATCGAAGTACAGCATCCAGAAATTGTCGCGTGCTTCTATCATGCCGATCTCGACATCGTCCTCCCCGAAGTCGTATGGGGAGGGATGTTGAGCAAGAAAATCGGCGAGGGCTTGCCCCTTGACTGCTTTCTAAGGCACATACTGTAAGCTAAATTCGGATAATGCCATTGTCCATTTCCCAATTCGGCCTTTGACCATTGGCCGAGTGAACATGTATCAGATGACATCTGTTTGAGCGATGACATGAGTGACCGTCGGCAGCATGTAGTGCTGGAATTTGGATGCGGCGAAAAATAGAGCCAAGCACAACTTCTCGACGGGGGAGTAATTGATTTCTGGCGAGTTGAGCCTCCGGCTGAGATAGAAAACGGCCTGCGCACGACCTGCGTCATTGTTTTGAGCGAAGAGGCAGCCAATGGATTCCTCGGCCGCGGATATGTAAAGTTTTAAAGGTTTATTGCGCCGAGGGGGAACGAGGACGGGTGGTTTCGTAAGAGAGACCTTGATTTACGTGAAAGCTGCCTGGTGTTCGTCACGCCACTCGAACTTGTCTGAATCCTTGAGTTTCAAAAGTGTGGAGAATGCCTTCATTTTGCCTGTCGAATTTGCTATGAATCGGCGGAGAAAATTTATTTGGCCGAGCAACGACTGGAGTTGCTTTTTGGTGGTTGATGGTGGAGCGCTCAAAATTGCTCGAGCCTTGTTCCCATCTATCTCAATGCCCCGATGATGGACGAGAAAGCCCAAAAAATTTTCGGCCGACACACCGAAGGCGCATTTAGCAGGGTTCATCTTGAGATGATGTCGGCGCATACGAAGGAAAGCTTGCCGAAGATCATCAAGATGCGTTCGGCGGCTCTTGGATTTTACTACCACATCATCGATATATACTTCAACGGTTGTGCCAATCAGATCGTGAAAGATGGCGTTCATGGCGAGTTGATATGTGGCACCAGCGTTTTTAAGGCCGAATGTCATAACTACCCATTCATAAGTGCCTAGTGCCCCCGGACAGCGAAAGGCAGTTTTATGGACATCGGCTTCGGCAATGAAGATTTGGTTATAACCGGCATGTCCATCCATGAAGGATAATATGGCATGATTAGCCGCGACGTCAATGAGTAAGTCTGAGATCGGCATTGTATACTCATCCTTGGGTGTTGCCAGATTCAGATTGCGAAAATCGATGCATATTCGAAGAGCGCCATTTTTCTTGAGTACGGGGACGATATTTGCGAGCCATTCGACGTATCGAGCTGTCCGAATGAACCCGGCGTTTAAAAGACGAACGAGTTCATCTTTGATGCCTAGTTGGACCTCGGTCGAGAATCGTCGGGGTGGTTGCCGAAAGGGCTTGTAACTAGGCTTGATACGTAATTCGTGCTTGACGAGTGTGCGATCAAGACCCGGCATCTCATGATAGCTCCAAGCGAAACAATCTTTAAATTCATGGAGTAGCTTGCAAAGCTCCGCTTTCATAGATTGGGGAAGCAGAGCACTAATAAATAATGGCCGAGGATCCTCGGCCGTTCCAACATTCACCTCATCCAATGGATCCTTAACCTGAGGCCGAGTGTCTTCAAGGTCGGCCGAAGCGGCCAGAATATTATCAAAAGAGAGCATGGGACTGCTATCGTCTTCGGCCAGGAACTCCACAAGATTAATACCCGAATGAGACTGTTTGGATATGATATGCCAATGAGCCAGCAGTCGTTCCATAATCGATGAAACCGCGGCTCGGCATCGGGTTTGACTGGTGTCAGACATCAGGATCGGTGATAAAGTTAGCCAGTCCGAGTCTCGCCGAATCCTGATAGACAGTTTCGGCGCCAACCTCGACGGCTTTCTGAACGGAAATGCGAGTCGGTCGTCCTTCTTCATTGAGTCCCTGTAGAGTAATGTAACCGACATGGTCGTCGTAGTACCGTGCTTGGACCATGTTGGCCTCAAAGAGCAGATGGTCGGCCAGATGTACGACGATCGATTTACCATCCCAAAAGACGAGGACTTGGTATAACGAAGACGGAATACAACTGGTTTGGTGAATCCAATCTCGACCGAGCAGCGCATTGTACTCGATCTTCGAATCAACTATGAAGAAAACTGTCATGTGGTTGCGACTAGCGATGCTTACTTCTAACGGCAACACTTTGGTTTGAGACTTATCCCCGACGAAGCTGCTCATGGTAATGCCTGATGGGATAAGTTCATCGTTGGAACGGTGTAAGGCCTTCATGATGGATACAGGCATTATATTGACAGTGGCTCCACAGTCGACGAAGATTTTTGAGACTGGTATCCTTCGATGTGAGCTATGATGTATAGAGGTTTGAGGTGGCGAAGATTGGCGGCCGAAGAACGAGGAAACAGTTCGGCCAAAGCTGCCTTGAGATTATCATCCTTAGTCGTTGGCTCGAGGTCAGTGAGAGAAACAAGGTCGACTTGGGTAGCTTCTTTGGCTACTACATCGCCGTCTAGGAAACTTGGTTGGGACGTCGTCGACTGAAAATCGGCAGACAAGACATGGACCATGCTAATTTCCATGTTGTCGAGGATTGAAGGGCCCATCGAATTGGGGTCTCCCTCCTTTGTCAGTTCCTCTTCTTCTGGAATCTCGTCTTCCGAAATTTCTTCCTCGTCCCCAAGGTTCTCTTTATCCCCAAGGTTTTCCTCTTCATCCCCGAGGTTTTCCTCTTCATCCCCGAGGTTCTCCTCTTCATTCCCAAGGTTCTCCTCTTCATCCCCAAGGTTTTCTTCCTGGCTTGCTTCCATGTCCCTTGAGTTCCTTGATACTGGCGTCGGGTCTGGGACATGCGCCGTGACCTGGGTTTTTTCTTGGTATGCTATTCGGGCATTTCTGTTGTCCAGGTAGGCGTCCAAACGTTCGACACGGCGTATTTCATCGGCCGTAAGGCCGAAGAGGGAGACGGCCGAAAATACCTCAAAATGGTATCGCAAGTACTGGAGATCTTCTAGGGAAAAAGGGAGCTCACCTGGGTCGACGTCCGTATATGGATCGACACTTAAACCGAGAACTCGGGCCTCGCGTATGTGTTGGAACCTAGCTTTCAACCCGAGATCAGAATTCTTTTGGATGATTCGTTCAGTATCTGGGCAGGTTAGAACAAGGTCGATCGTGTCTTGACATGCTTTCGGTAGACCATATAAATCATTGGCCGAATGAGTTTTATGGAACTCTCGCATGTACTGTAAGGCTTCTCCGAGGAATGGTGGATGTAGATTTCGCCGAACTTTGATCAACGGTTCTTCCACAAGCAATGGAGGAAGTTTATCTTCGGCCTCCTTCTTAAAATGTTCAAGTCGTGCCTTCATTTCTCCAGGCCGAATAACAAGTTTAATTCGCTTCTCGGCCTCCTCAAACGTGGTTTCGAGGGCATGATCAACTGACTGTTTACCTTGTACCAACTCTCTCATAATTGCTGGGGTTTGCCAGGTATCGTTATCACCAACTTTCTCTTTCGGTTGCCATTTGTGGCTCGAAGTAGCCGAAGTCTCTTGTGCTGCTTGCCGGCGGGCCAGGCAATCAATTCTTTGGCGTCGGCGCTTCTGTGACTTGGATAACGAGGTGTACACGCCCTTAGGCGAGTGATAAGTATACCATCGTTGGTCTCGAGGTTCAGGAGGTTTGAAGGTTCTTCGACTTACGGAAGAACTCGAGCCACTAGAATTGCGGGAATAATACTCTTCATTGTAAAATAGAGTATCAAAGTTGAGTCGTCTTCTGGCCGAAGATGACTTAACCTCTTGTGGGCCGAGCCTGTTGAAAACGGTGTCACGCGAACTCGAGCAGGGCGTTTTCTGAAATGTCGTCGGGGCTGAGCGCACACGTGGCACCTCTGTTTCCTGTCGCCGTGCTCTTGGTTTGATCGGGACATCTGCTTTGCAATGTGTGCACAGGGCTGCAGATTCAATGGCTTCTTCGGCGCCAGAACTTGACATGGATTCGACGATGGCCGGTCTGACCGAATCTCGAGGTGGTGAATTCGAGAACAGATCTATCTTGAGTCGAGGTTAGCCATCTTTTGTTAAGAAGTGCCGAGCTGGGATGATCTCGACCTTTGAATTTGACATAGGTTCAACGATGGTTGGTCCGATTGAATCTCGAGGTGGGGAATTTGCGAACAAATCGACCTGAAGCCGTGGTTTGGTCCCCTTTCTTGGGATATGTCGTGCCGAGATGATTTCGATCTTTCCTTTTCCTTTGTCTCGAGGTAAATGAGCATCGACCATACCCACCATCGTTGTAGGGAAAGGGTCAGTATCAACTCCCCTTCTCTTTTCTGGAAACTTAAGTTTTCCATCGTCGATCCACCTCTGAATGGTATCTCGAAACACAACACAATTGTTTGTCTTGTGTTTGCTCGAATCATGATACTTGCAATATATCCGCCCTTTCAGCTCTTCGGCCTTGGGAATATTGTGTCCCGGCCGAAGTCTTATAATCTTGGCGAGTAGCAATTGATCGAAGATAGCGTCGGCCTTAGTAATATCAAACGTATATACTTTTGTCTTTTTGACGGTGTTTTCTTCAGATATTGGTCGAGCTTTGACATCCTTAGGATTGATGTGGGTCAACGCCTTGCATATATATGGTTTATCAATCACTATCTCGGCTGCATCAATGTTGGCGTACTCTTCAGATTCTGCCGATGCATAACTGACCGTGGGATTTTTATAGATGGTCCCTCGGGATGGGGTTTTCGAGACTTTCTCTTCGCGGAGCAGATAATCGTATTGCTCGACATGCTGAGCCAATTCGTACATGTCGCGAAAGTTTGCCCCCAGGAATTTCTTCTTATATTCCACATCCAAACCGTTCAACGCAAGTCAAACAAACTCGACTTCTGGTAGGGGTACTCGGCACCAGTTCCTGGCCGATTTAAATCTCATAAGATAATCCATCGGCGATTCATCGGAGTCTTGTGCCATTCGGGCCAACGAAGAGACTGACATTTCCATCCCCGACCGATAGAACTGCTCGTGAAACTTCTCGGCCAATTCTTCCCAACTTTGAATGGAATTGGGTGGGCGGTTAATGTACCACGCGAATGCCGAACCCGTGAGTGAGAAGTTAAACAGTCGCAACTTATAGAGGTCATTACTGACGTCTCCACACTGTGCAGTGAAACGGGCGACATGTTCTAAGGAGGACAGAGATGATTCTCCAGCAAAAAGGCTGAAATCTGGGATTTTAAAGCCTTTAGGATACTCGAACTTCTCCACATAAGCTGGATACGGGTGGATGAATTTTGAGAACTTCGGCCCTTTCTTCAGAGCCGAATCAATCATTCTCTGAACTTCGACCACATCTACAAACGTTTCCATTCTTGAATCAAAATCATCTGTCCGACTGGTTGATCCACCCCTTTTATCTAGCTCGACCATTTTGAGCCGAGCAGGTCCTGCCTTGGCCGGTGATACTGATGTGAAATTACTTTTTGGCATAGGCTGTTTGAAACGATCAGAATAGCCCATATGCTGTGTATTGTTAACCACAGCTTCGAGCAATCTCGTGTGCATGGCGTTTTGACTATGTATTTCCTCGAGTATCCCTCTTATTCCTTGACTGAACGTGTGTTCGAATTGCCAAGATTGTTCCTCGAGCCTTCGTCGAAAAAATGATCTGGTTGGTGGGTCGGACCCCTCACTACCGTCTTCATCAGAGTCCTCCACTAAGCCTTCAATCACGGCTTCCTTTGTTATCTTTGCAAGGAGGTCTCGAGGCAGTTCGCCAACGCTCGTCTCTTTTTCTGGTCGTGTCCCTTTCGATGCCTCAGGTGTTCCGGCGGCAGAGGGCTGTGTTCGTAATGAACCTTCGGCTCCAAGGTTCTGACTTGAGTGGGTAGCGACCGATTTTCCCATGGTTAATTTCTTTGTTATTAACCGTGTTTCAATGGTCATGAACTTCGAAGGTTTAGCACTTGGTCCCACTGGGCGTGCCAAAATGTTGACCCTAAAAACTACCAAGTCTACGTGGCACGCAGGCCGAATAATCTATGAGCTAACTACGTCCTTCAGTTGAATGCGGGGCGTGCCAACTCGACGGCCGAGCTCTGCCGGTGAGTAAAATGTTGATGTTGCGTTGTGTGCGTGGCTGTCTTCTCGATCTTGCGACTGCGGCTGAGGAAGGAACATGCCTCAGCCTTTGGGTTCTAGAGCCTGAAGACAAGGCTACTAGTCTTGCGAAGTTCACGACTCGTCGGCGCCGGATTCGGTCACGGTGATTATATTCGTGAAGGTATAAGCACGCCGAATCGACACCAACGTATAAGGGCACAGATACTCGAAACTGATGTAGGGCTTGATTGTGAAAGTGGTTCGGCCGTCTGAATGCCAAACTCTGAAACCAACCTGCGAGTATCCAATCATAAAACAACTCGGCGTTCGATGTGCCGAGCCTGGTAATTCGTAATACCTCACTTCGCCGAGAAGGCTGGTGAGATAACCTCTGCCAATAAGGATTCGAAAATCCTTCTCGACCGAGACTTGGATAGGTAACCAACTGGCCTCGACGCAGTGCTGTTTATCCAAACTGAAGATATCACCGGTTGCCTTCACAGTGCTGTTTATCCAAACTGAAGATGTGTTGGCGGACAAGAAAATAAAAATCTCAAAGGTTGAGAGAGTTTGCGCAGGGCAAATTTATGTGTTGAGTTGGAAAGGACTGAATGTTGTGCTTTCCCCTCTATTTATAGTACCGCGAATACTTCGATCCGTCCTCAGATTGGACTTCCTCTTCCTAATCTAACTCTACCTTAGCCGATACTAATCCAGTTTTATCTCGGCCGATCCCAATCCAACTAGGACTCTGAACCTGCCTCCAATTACGAACTCGATTCACTTTTACTTCGGCTCCCTCAGGACTCCTTCTCCTAATAGGTCTCGGCCTCTATCTCATTCTTATACTTATCTTTTTCTCCTTCCTTCTCCGGATAGGATTCTTCCTAATCCGCGGCCCATAGCGCCGACCCACCACCTTCGCGCGGGTCCTGGGCCGAGGATAGTCCGAGCTCGGCCCAATGTCATTTTGGGCCCAAACAGTTCCATATTGCCGTGTTCTGGATATCTCAAGCAATGGTTACATCCGACCTAATACCCAAGTTGGTTGTAGTTTGTTTTCTCTCTGAGAGGCAGTTTTTTGAACGTCAAGCAAGCAATAAGAGTACTTGTGCATACTTTTGTTCGAGTTGAGCTAGCTTAAAAGGCTAATAGGATGCCCCATACTTAATACAATCATACCGCCAATTAAATTGGGACTGGGTCCAGCGTGATGGCAATGCGAATGTTTCTTTCAACATAGGATCAATTGCTAAATATATGTATCAAAATATAAGTATATATATTTAAATTAACGTACCTAAATATATATATATATATATATATATATATCGAAGTATGTGTACCTAAATAATGTCTGAAGTATGTATACCGAAGTATATATGTACCAAAATATAGTACCGAAGCATGTGAATTGAAATATATGTACCGAAGCATGTGTACCAAAATATATGTACTAAAGTATTGTACTGAAATATATGTACCGGAGTATGTGTATTGAAATATATATATATATATATATATATATATATATATATATATATATATATATATATATGTAACAGTGAGTCATTTCCTTACTTAAGGTGGAATTGGGCTCGAGTATGCAAAGGTGGAGGCGTTTGGAAATTTCTGAAGAGGAAAGACAGAGAAGCTGCGAGAGAGAAATGAAAATGAGGAGGAAAGCTAACGCGCTCTCTTTGAAAATAGGGAGTCAGAGATTTTCGGCGCCATGCCAAAATTTTGGCAGCCCTCCCAATTTTTAATCTCCTGCCTCCTTCAAATGTTTTTAATTATGAAGATAAAATTAAAAACATCCACCACGGGCCAAAGGCGTGGTGAATTCATAAAAGACGATGTGATAGTTTGAAGTAACCACTACGAACATATCTGGTGGTAATTATGATATTTCATCACAGATATAAATGTTCGTTGTAGATTATTTTCTTTTAACAACGGGCCAAAATTCGACCGTGATGGATTAATGTTATCTACCACGAGTTAACTTGACCGTGGTAATTGAATAATTTTTACCACGAGCTATATATGCCCGTGATAGAATTGACGTGGTAGATGAGCTGTTTTGTTCTAGTGTCTATGTAGTAACATAAGTCGAGATCCGACTTTCTATCCTTCATAGGTATTAGCTCAAGGTTTTTTTTTTTCAGCACGTCTTTTGAAATAGAGGACCTTAAGCTTTGAAAAGTTTCACTGGCCAACGAAGTAAGTAGGGGATTTGGATCCCCTCCTAAGGAAATGGTGGGGATCCTCATGACCCACTAACAGGGGCCGTTGGATTTCGATCCAACGGCTACAAACATGAGGGTCCCTCTAAAAGTTATAATAATTGTAGCCGTTGGATCGAAATCCAACAGCCCCTGTTAATGGGTCGTGAGGATCCCTACCATTTGCTTAGGAGGGGATCCAAATCCGTAAGTAGGGTCCATGGATATATAATGAATCTTTTAGTGTCAGAGGAGGTTGGAACAAACATCCTAGGATGGACTAGGATTCTCTCCCCTCCTCTTTCCATCCCTTTACATCCCCTTATTTCACATTCTCTTATTTTGTCTTTCTCTTGCTATAAAAATTAATATAAGATGTTGACGTGGCGTAACCATGACCGTTCAAATAGGAGGGGAGGGAAAGGAAGGGAAAAAAAAGGGGGAGAGAATCCTACTCCTCCTAGCATAGATCCTTAGATTCTTTCCGTTTACACTAATCACAACGTTGACTATTGAAAATTTCGATGCTTAGGATATCTTCAGCAATGGTTGCTTTCGACTGTTGGTTGCTATTTTTTTTCTCTCCGAGATGTAGTTGTTTGAGCTTCAAGTAAGAAATAAGAGTACTTGTACATACTTTTATTGGAGCTGAGATGACTTAAAATTATGATAGGATGCCTCATGCTTAGGGCTGGTTTGGTATTGCTGTACTTTGAAAAAAAAAACTACTTATGTTGTGCTGCGATAATAAACAGCTGTGAAATAAAGCAGTAGAGTGTTTGGTAAACATTTTTGTAAAAGTGCTTTTAGCAAAAAAAAAAAACAATGTTAAAGTGTTTGGTAAATTTTTATGTAAAACCGATGTGAATGTGTAAAATGATTAAAAAAGATATGATGTTGAATATTATATAATATTTTTTTTATCTTTTCTTTTATCATGACATTTATAAGATTTATATAAACTATTTATAAATGAAGAATGTACTTTTACCTTTTTTTAATTAAGATATTTATAATTTTTTTTTATTCTATTCTTTTCTCTAAGAGTGTTTCTTCTTCTTGTCCCTATTGCTCATCGGAACTTTTCTCTTCTTCCTCCACTCCCTCTCCACCCTTCTCCACCTTCAAATCCACCTTATGTAACTCACCAGCTCCATCCTCCTCCGCCTTTAAATCCACCTTCTGCAACTTAACAGCTTCATCCTCCGTTTTCAAATCCATTTTCTGCCATTCACCAGCTCCATCCTCCTCTACCTTCTCTATTGAATCCAGCTTCTACACCTCATCAAGCTCTCCATCGTCCTCCCCCTTCCTCTTTCAAATCCATTTTTTGAAGCTCGTTGAGGACCGCATGATCGAGATCAGACGGTGCGGGATCGAAATCGGGAGAAGAAGGCAGAAACCCCTGGTTGGAATGAGTGTGGTTGGTGTTGGGGGTTTCAGGATCTGGGAGAACAAAAGAGATAGTTTCAGAGATTGCCATTCTCCCTCTTGCGAAATCGGTTAGTGTAGAAGCTGGGTAAGGAAAAAAAACCGGTTTTTCAAAGCTGGGTTTTGCAACTTTGTGTTTTTCGCTTTTTTTCACCTAAAATTGTGAAAAAAAACTGAAGTTGAATGTTTACCAAACACAAAAAAGCTCCCAGCTTTTTTTTTTATACCCATATTTTTCAGAATTACTTCAGTACCAAATCAGGGTTTAATCCAATCATAACGCTAATTGGATTGGGTCTGGGTCCAGCTAGAAAGGCAATGCAAATGTTTCTTTTAGCATACGACCAAAACTAAATATATGTATTAAAATATAAGCAAGGTTCTAAAAAACGCTAGGCGCTAGTCGGGTGGCGGGCTGGCGCTTAGCGCCTAGGCTGCTAGGCGGGGTCTAGGCGGGCGCCTAGGCGGCCTAGGCGGATTTATGTAAATTTCTTGTATATCTTGTAAATAAATGCATATTGACACTTACAAAAAATTATATTTGTATCAAATCCATAGATAAGATAATAAAAGAATGATAAAATGCAAAAAGAGTATCCAAAAAGTTAAAAATTTAAAACACATTAAGCATATATGCCATGTAACAATAGTGAGGAGTATTATAGAATGATACATGTACAACAAGTTCACAATTCAAACCACATATAAATTAATCAATTTTACGACATAATATATATATAAATAAACATTGATATATGTTATTTAAAAAAAATAAAGAATATATATAGGTATATATGTTAAATACTTAAATATGAGGATACATGTAAAGTCCAAAAATTGTATCATTTTGTAAGCCCATAATGTTGGGCTTCTCAATAAAATAAAACATTGGCCTGCATTCATTTTTTAATTAGCAAAAAGTTGCAAATTGCTTAAAAGTTAAAACCCTACTTGCAGCTCTCTCAATTATCACTCATCTTCTACACAATGCTGCCGCACCCATCCCTGCAAACCTTCTACACACCCACCCCTGCAATTGCACAAATCTCATCTACCTCTCTCTCTCTCTCTCTCTCTCTCTCTCTCTCTCTCTCTCACCATATTCGACTTCTCTTCTACAGAGAGGCTGACAGCGAGATCTCATCTATCTCTCTCTCTCTGTCACCATATTCGACTTCTCTTCTACAGAGAGGCTGACAGCGAGACTCGGGAAGACAAGAAGGTTGTGGTCTCGCAACAGAAGTTTTTTTTCCAGGTCGCCCAGCGTCCGCCGAGCCCGCCCAGGCGGCCGCCTTACACCGCTTAATGTCCTTGCCGATTTAGTGAACGATTTGGAGTTAATTACGGCGGAGCACCGCCTCCTAGCGCCTAGGCGGCCGCCTAGACCGCGTTTTAGAACGTTGAATATAAGTGCATATGTTTAAATAAATGTACCGAAGTATATGTATAGAAGTATGTTTAAATAAATACATGTACCAAAATATATGTACCAATACATGTGTACCAAAATATATGTACCGAAATATATGTACTAAAGTATATATAGCGAAATGTATGTTTTGAAGTATGTGTACCGAAATATATGTACCGAAATATATGTACCTAACGATGTATACCAAATTTTCCCTTAAAATTTTTGCCAATAATCAGCCCCAGGTGGTTAAGCATTAAAAAGGGTTACGTCACCCCGAAGTTCACACAGCGTGCTCGTCATGATTCACATGCTTGGTTACCACAATCCAATTTGCTAGGCCACTCTTCTCACCAAAGTTGATGGGCTAAACAGGCTTAACAAGGCCCAAATACTCGTGTCAAGTCCAATAGGACTCGCTGGTTGACATAGCCCAATAGGGCTTGATATAGAAAGATCCAACATGATTTGCACGAGATAACAATCATATAATCATGGCCCAAAGAACCTATGATGTTAAGAGTTGTCCTAAAGCTACTTCTCACTGATGCTCCTCATAATGTCTCTATTAGTCAACCACTGTTAGCTAAATGGGTGCGATAATGTGGGTTTCAAACCAATCACATAAGAAGCATTGAATCGACCTGTAAGGAGGAAGAATAAGAGCTATTAGCTATTGCAGTTGAGAAACAAGTTACCACGTTTGCCATTATAGATCACCTTAAGCTCAAACTTGCCATTTACATCAGTACGTATGGAACAACTTACACAAAAAGATATTTAAAAGGAATAACATGCTAGAGGGTTCTTTCCCACATATATACAATACAACAGATATGTACAACATTAAAGAAATGCAATGCAAATATGTACAACATAAACAACTCAACTAAAATCTTAAAATAATTGAACTTTTGGAAACGATATTTGACTTACATTCCAGCCAAATTCCCTCTGTACTATAACGCAAGTCGAGATTCAACTTACTAACCTTCATCGTTTCTAGGTCGGGGTATTTTTCAGCATTTTTTTTTTTCAAACCTAAGGTACTTTGTTTCAAAAGAGATGCTGAAAAAATGACCCGATCTAGTACCAGTGAAGGATAATAAGTCGTGTCTCGACTTATGTTACAGTAGAAAGGGCGTTAGTTGAAATGTGAGTGACATGTCGTTTCCAAACGTTAAATTCTATTTCCACAGTGATGACGGTGATGGTCGTACGTCCAATATCGTGCTGCAAAATTGTTTATCACAGTTCACATTCCGGATGAGGAATTGTGCATGCCTATCATCATAATCAACCCTTTCCTGACGTGAAAAAAATAATGAAAACAATGAGAAATATTTACATATTTTATTTGGTGTTGATTAGGTAAAAGTATATATACTGTCTTTCAATTTTTGGCTCATATTTATTTTAGCTAAAAGAACCGCCAATAGAAAAATGTTTTAATTCTAGGAGCTGAATCGCTACAAGAATTATGGCTTATGACAACAACGTGCCACTAATTTACCTTGTGAAATACATAGTGAAGTATATTTGTTCCGAGTAACGTTGCATGCGCGCGAGGTCAAAAGCAGATTTTGTTGGTGACACAATTTCCCCTTCTACAAACTGACCAGGTTCATTCACAATAATAATAAATTTTTTAATTTAAATAAAGGATTAGTGAATGGTAATATGACGATTAGAAAACATTGCAATTGAAAGGGAGAAAACATAGCACATATGCCATAAGAGACTAGGCAAGCCAAACTATAGATGAAGAATGAGACTGTAGCTACAAATCCAACGTACCTTTTTCCCGCCCAAACCAATTAGAAGGAGTCAGGGCTGCCGTGGAACGGCCCCCCATCCCTCTATGACATCAAACTAAGGTCATCTCCAATCTAAAAGGCTAAATATAGCCCCATCTAGAATTATAGCCCTTGCAAAAAATTATTTTTAAATGAACAGTATCAAACCATACTCATATACAATCTCCACCAAATGGGCTAAACAGCACCCTCAATATTTTATGAATTTTAAGTTTATACTTTAAATTATTGGTTAATTTAATTAAACTATTGTTGGATGTTTTCAAATCTAGCCGTTAAATTTGAATAAATTATTGCAAATAAGGAGTTGGGCCCCAAAAAAAAAAGCTAAGATGGGGGGCTACAGTTGACCACCTGGTGCCCTTTTGGCCAAATAATGGTCTGGTGCGTTCCATAGAATTATAACCTAGCTCTCGGTTGGAGATGAATTTTTGAACAAATCAGGTAATTTTTTGCTTTTAGACCTTTAGCCCCCTCCATTAGAGATGTCCTAAGAAAACTCAAATTAATTATTACCCGATTACAATCCTAAAATAAAACAATAAAACAGGAAATAGTCTAGACAACAAATTTAATTAAAAATTATAAGATGAATGAAAGATCGTGTACCTTATTCATTCTTTGTGGGATACCTGTATAGGTGGTGCTTGTGTTAGTAACGTTGGTGATTGTGTTTGTGGTAACCAATTAGGAGATTGGTTTTTATGCTTGTGCGTGCAAATTATTTGTACATAAATAATACGGCCACTGAAAATTGTACCCAAGGGCAACCGTGTGTGTGTGTGTGTTTTTTATTTTTTTTAATGTATTAATGAAAAATCACTATCGCTTATTGTCACAAACACACATGAATGCACTCAAGCACGAACTGATTAGTAAGTCAATATGGCACTAATCGCGGTATTGAGTCCGTTCACATGAAAGAAGAGAAAAAAGAAATAAGTGATTATCTTCCTTCTCTTTCTTGAGGGGGAAAGAGAAATAGGGTCTTATGGAGGGAGGGGAAAAGGATTAGGCGTACCTATCTCAATTGACATGCTCGACCTCGATATCCTCCAAACACCATGGTAAGCACGTGCTGGCCGACACCCGAAGGTGACGAAGCCATATTAACATGCCTGTAAAATTATGAAGAATGAACGAACGTAAATAAAACACGTTAATTTTATTAATAGCGAATATGCAAAAGTGGGAATGTGTTCAGAGCATACACCAATCAAGAATATTGTAGAAGGAAAATTATGGAAAGGTACAAACAAAGGAATAGGTCCTACACCGAAAGAACTTGAAGATACCAACACGGGAGTGCCTTGACGCCGGGATTGTACGTCTCGATTCTAAGTCCTGAAGGGGGCGCAAAACAAAACATGAGCGGAGTTTATATATACATAATACTAAAACAATTATTCTTCAACGTACTAATCCCAGTCTATGAAAACTTGTATTGCATAATAAGTAATAGTTTTTCCGAAAACCCTAGCATGCCATGAAATCCTTCATAAAACATATATCATATATAGTGTGCTTAGTTGTGGTATCACAATTGCCTGAAGGTACATATAAATATCTCCCGCCCGAAGGCACTACATCGCCCTCCCAAAGGTCGTATATAAATATCTTCCGCTCGAAGGAACTACATCGCCCACCCGAAGGTCATATATAAGTATCATTCGCCTGTAGGCACATAGTATGAATAACCACTAAGTAAGCACATAAAATCATGAACATAATCTTTCCAAAATATAACTCATTGGAGCCTAATAGCTCAAACATCATATCATAAATCCATGTTCACAAATATCTCAGTAAACCTAAATTCGATAAAGCATGATATTTCATAAAACGTAAATCCGATTTACTCATAAATGTTTCATAAAACGTAGTCATAAAATCATGTCTTTCATGTATACATTTCTAGTAATTAAAATCATGCATTTTGGAAGGGGTCCACTCACAGATACTCTGCCGTCGAAGAGCCGTGCAAACTAGAGAAGACGGGGATGCCACTAACAAACTCACATAAGCACATAAAGGGAACAATTAATAAAAATCCACTAAAACGATTGAATTTGGGAAAATGGATGTCATAAACGGATTTAGGACGTCGAAAAACCTAAAGAGTGACCTTGGGTTCCCTCACAGGCCTCCCACGCGCCGGCCATGACAGCCCTCCACGCGCGCTCACGCTCTGACCATGGAAATCAGGGAATCGGTTTCAGGTCGGGTTGAATCCGGATAGGATCTGGGTTTTGGGTTGCTGGGTTGGGCCTTGTTACTGGGTTAGGTCTGGTTGCTGGGTTGGGCTCAGTTTTGGGTTGCGGGTCGGGTTGACCCAGTTTCTGGTCGTGGGTCGGCCAGTTTCTGCAAAAATGGCTCGGAGCTAAACGGAGTCTGATCAGCTCCATTTCACCAGTATAACTAGCATGTCATATATAGATTTGAAGCTACGAAGGAAAGGAAAAGAAATATACCACTGGTGCTTTTGGCCATGGCAGGAGTTGGCCGGAAAATGTCCTACAAGTCATGGCATCCCTCGCCTGAAGTTTGGTTCGTTACCCTCAAGCTGATTTCGTGTTAATCCTTCATAACAACGAGTATACCACTTAACAATCGAACTTAAACATTATTTTAAGACAGAAAAGAGTGACTCTGAAGCTCACCTAACCAGAAAAAGGTGGAACTCGCCGGCGTGGTGGGTGTGCTAGGTTCGGTGTCTCTATGCTTCACAGAGAAGGAGAGAGGGGTAGTGAGGCTCAAGGAGGAGTCACGAAAGGGAGGGGGAGAGATAGCCCACGAATAATGGTGGATTTGTGGTGCTTGCCTGAGAGAATGACGAGTTGTGGGGGTCTTGGGTCTCGGCTCGACAGAGAATAAGAATAAGTTAGTGAGAGAGTGATGGGGGAAAAAGATAGTGTCGAGAGAGTCTGGGGGACACGGGCAAGAGAGGATGAGAGGTTGAATGGGATGCAGGTCCCACATGGCACACTAAACAATCCCATAAAAGACAAGCATGGAAATATCTCCCACACGTGAAAGCATCAATTTACCCTTGTCGTTCTTAAATTTGAACAATTTTAGGACGGGTCGTTACATCAATATGACCTCATAAAGGAATGAGAGTTGTTGAAGGGTTGTGTATTGTTGAGCCGCAGGACAGCAGTTATGTACGTGACCGTAGTATGCCATGTCGTCTCATCCCTGTATCATTGAAGTGAAGTGTACTTATGCACTATTTCTAATTCATTGATAAGGAAGATATACGGCTAATGCTAATCTGATAAGTTACGTATTCGTCATCTGATCAATTGGCTCAGCCATTGAACCGCTCGTGCTCCCCCGTTCTGTCTCGCTCTAAATTGGAATGACTCTCTTAGTTATGTTGCACCAAGACCCTTGTCCCCATGTTCTCTCTCCTTCGCCTATAGCCATATACAGTTCAGGGGAATAAGAGAAGGCCAGAGAAGGCTTAAGTTCTTTTTATTACTCATTTGGCTTAGTCGTGAGTATATAGTGTTCAATGTACCTGTTGAAGACCATAAAGTAAGTTACTGAGCCCACTGCACAACAAAAACTAATCATCTGAAGTTTCGAATTGTCATTTCAAAAACCTTTATTTGAAGATCATACTTGCAAAAAAAATTAGTCAAATTAAACAACAGTTAGTCATGTAACTATAATCAAATAAATCAATGAATAAAATTTCCCTATAACTAATGAAAAATTTCACAAGAACAATCAAACAATGAAATGATTGCCCGTTTCACTAAGTTTATTTATTTATTTATTTATTTTTTTTTGTAAAGATGAGCCTGAATGATGATCTTTTTAAAATAAACGGTTCAGATAATGAGATTCTGTTATGAAGTTAGTATCACACACACACATATGGGTTCAGATCTTTGACAGTTTAGATCTTTGAAAAAAGCTATGGAGTGAGCTCTACAAAATGTATGCTCAAAAATGGGCGTCTCTATATTTATAGGGTAGGTTTGGGAAAATCAAATATCTCGTACTGTCGAACATAATTTCATGTATGGTGGTAAGTAGACTTGGAAGTTTTCACTTGGACTGCAAATTTTTGTGGATGATTATGAAAAAAGAGAAAGGAAGGGAGGAGCAGCTTTAGAAGAAGAGAAATTTTATTTGAACTCATGTAATCACTTTCTTCACTCAACTTACTCTTTTCACTCATACTACTTTTAATTAAAGTATCAATATCTCTTTAAACCCAAATTTACTACCTAAACTACCCTCACAAACCTAATTCAATTTATAAATTTATCTCAACACCCATTTAGAAAATACATATCCAAAATTTGCAAATAGAAGTCCATTTCAAGTTAAGACTTCAAAAAAGTGGACACATTCATAATCTACGCAATATGATCGTCCTTGCAATCGTATTATGATACGGTTACAATCAATAATATTTCAACTTTTGTTTTACTAAGCTAAATTATGAAACTATAAAAAACATGCACTGGTTTTTTTTTTTTTTGGACAGAGCTCAACAATGGTGAAATCAAACCACCTACTGAAGTATGGCCATTTTTCTCCACGGATATGACATAGGGCTAATTCAAGTTATTTTGTATTTGTATGGGATATAGCAAATGTAATTGATTTTAGTAATGTTTGGAAGAGTGCTATTTGATTTAATGTGTGTTAATATCTTTCCGTAGGATTTAATCAATAATCATTTTTCATAGCTTCAGACCTTGAAGACTAGTGCAGCTCCCGAATGCCCTGTACAGTTGATCAGCATTTACTTGCGTGAGGTTGACACAATCTTATCCGATTGACAGGGGGAAAGATAACCCTCTATCCATACCAGAAGTAGATGATGTTTATGTGATTGCCAGTTTCTTGGCTTGAATGAATCCTGCTTCACCCTTGGTACTATATCTGCAGTGACTTAATCAAACGAAACAACCATGCACTAGAAGGTCGGATGAAAGCATTACATGGATTATTTGGAGAAACAAGGGGTGATGGTAGATTTTAATGTTAATTTCATTTCGTACTTAATGATAATTATGCAATAGAATAAAAAAGACAATTTAAATTAGGTGTAGAAAAAAATTATATGAGTTCAAATAAAATTTATATTCGGAGAATTTCATGTGTATTCTTGCGATCAAACTAATTACTTTATGGTCTTTTAAATTTGACTTGGAAATTGAAAATTGAAAGGAGGCGGGAGGGAAAGAGGTTTCTCGATTGTTAATTTTATTTCGTTACTAGATCCAAACGGGCTTAAAAGATACTTTTGGAATGGTGCCCCGGTTTGGGTCCTGGGCTCTTGTGCTATAGCTCTAGTAGCCTCTAGGTACGATTTGTTACTACCGTGATGATACGAGGAAGCTACTAGCGGTTAATAGTATTCTCTCACTTATTTCACTTGTAAGTAAACAATTTTTGGCTTAATTCTTTATACTGGTAAACATGAATTTAATGTGACAAATCAAACAAAAATACGTGTACAAAATAAATTTTTGTATTAGTGTAAATGTAGGGTTTACAATCTCTGTTTATAATTTTGAATCCTCTGATTCGATCTCCGGAATGTATAGTGTATGTGTCGGATTGTTGTTAATCCAAGAATTGCAATGACTTGATCTCAGATGAACGGATGCCGCAAGGGTTTGGCTTGTGGTGATGGAAGAATCAGAACTTGTAGTGGTGCTTGATAATTCTTCACGAGTTTGAAGAAGAACGCAAAGAGTTTTCTGGGTCTTCTTAAATGTTTGAGTGTTTAGGAATTTGGGAATTTGGGGGGCTTGAGATCTTTAGCGTTTGGGTGTGAGAATGATTTTTTCCGACCTTTTTTTTTTCTTTCTTGGAGCTTCGTATTTATAAACTCTCCAGCCTTTGCCTACGAAAAAACCAAGACTTGATTTGTGTCTTGATTCATGATTTGACTTCATCAATTAATAGTTGATTTAATCAAATAAAATAAATCAATCCTCCCAATTTGGCATTTTCATTTGATCTAAATTAAAATTAATTAATTAAAAATTAAAATTAAAATCAAATAATTCATTTCCATCAAGTGTTGACACGTATCATTTTTAATGACTCGTCTGATTTTGATGAGTCAGATGCCATGTGTACAATTTGTGAGACACATAGTATGTGCCACATAAGTCCTAACATGTCAAAATTTAATATATTGGTGAACATTTATTTTCACCAAAATTTGTATATCTACAACAAGTTCGATACCAATTTATATTTTGTTCATTTTATAACCTACCGTAAATGATTTAGAGTGTTGATCTGATCGATAGAGTGCCCACATAAAATTTATTTTGAACATGATCTGTATGAATCTATTGACGATTGGGAGTTTCTCAAATTGAGTTTATCGGCTGGGCTCATCTTCGCATGAATTAACTTCTTTGATTTCCTTTGCTAATTTATTTCTTCTTCTTCTTTATTTTTTTTGTTTGGCTGTCAATTTCCTATCTCCTTTTTCGGTCAGTTATGATTGCTCATCTCGTGTGTCTTACATCTAATCCGAAACAGGAAAATTCATTTGTTCTCATATGTCTTCATTGGACAATGACCTTATGTTACACGATATAGAATTATCAAAACTTGTTACCAACGTCCAATTCCTTGCACTTGAGTCCAACCGAATTAAGGTAATTGTAACCATCAAAACCAGATTTTTATTAATTTTTTATTAGGTAAACAGTTGTGGTCGTGCCTCCAACCCTGACTTCTTTACGTAGAAAATTCTACCAAAAAATAAAATAATAATACTAATAGAGATTATTCTTGGAAGGTTCATAATGATCCTTTTCATGGTTCATAATTTTCTTGGTCTACCAGCTGCCAATCTATCTACCAAAACAAAGACTTGTAAAGCTGTTCCAACACGTACATACTTTGAACTTTCTTTAGGTAGTAGTGCGGATGTAAACCACATGCTGAAAGACTAAACAAAGAAAAATTGAAAAAGAACAAAAGAACATAATTTAACAAAAGTTTTGACTACTTTAAAGTACAATCTTCAAGACTATGTGATAGTTGATTTAAACATTCAATGGAAATGAGGTTGAAAGAAAAAAAAATTGCATAAGGACTTGCGTTTTATAACTTTATACGTTGTAGGGGACAAAATATGATACCTATTGTAGGCCTAATTGATTGAGCGATCTAGGGAGAGAGTGAGAGAGAGAGGCCGGCCACTTTAGAGAGAAGAGAGATTGATTTAATTGTGAGGTGTGTTTTGATTCACCCCATTGTGCCTCTATTTATAGTAGTAGAAAGGGTAAATAACTTTCCCTTTAGGATTACAACATTTAATAGGTAATCTAATCCTAATAGGAATATAAGATACTATCCCATATTCTCCAGGATTTACACAATCACATTCCTATTCTAAATATGACTGCAACACTTCCCCTTGAGTGTGTAAATACTCAACAAACCATCGCATCAGATCTTCAGCAGATAAGGTATAATAGTTGATGAAGTCATCGGCACAACGGGCAATCGCGAGTCTCAAATTTATGTTGAAGTATGCATGTGTAAAAACTCACAAAAACCTTGCTATGGTAAAACCCAAGGAATGGGGAAAACCCATAAACTAAGGGAAAAGTAAGAAAATATGCATAATGTCTTAAACAAACGTCAAACTGGACGAGTGTAGTGAACTCAACGGAGTATGATCATCCCAGGATGGGTGCCTCATTAAAACCTCGTTAGGTAGCAAAAACCTAGTGGGAAAAATGCTCCTAATCGTAGAAAAAAGAGTACAATAAGATCATGTGAGTATGCTTCTGGATACTCCCCCTGAGTCAGACATAACTTCTAAATAAGAGAACTACAAACGATTTAATTCAGACAATTTACGCATACCGATTCCTTGGACGAGCTTCTGAAATGTAGACTTAGGCAACGACTTGGTGAAGAGGTCCGCCAGGTTATCCTGGGAACGGATTTGCTTGACTTCGATGTTCTGATGCTGCTGCTGCTGGTGTGAGTAAAAGAACTTCGGTGCTATGTGCTTGGTGTTGTCTCCCTTGATGTATCCCTTCTTTAACTGCTCGATACATGCTGCATTGTCTTCAAAGATCGTCATAGGAAAGTCAACGACTGATGTAAGACCACTAGTGCTTCGAATATGCTCCATCACTTCCTCAGCCAAAAGCACTCACACGATGCTTCATGCAGGGCGAGAATCTCAGCATGGTTAGACGAAGTCGCGACTAGAGTTTGCTTGGTAGACCTCCAAGATATAGCGGTGTCCCCAACGGTAAAGACATAACCCGTTTGAGAACGTACTCTATGTGGGCCAGACAGATATCCAGCATCTGCGTAACCAACAAGGCGAGAATCGATTCTAGGGCTATAGGGGGCGGCACCACTCGAAGATTTACGGGTATAGAACAAGCCCAAATCCGTAGTACCTTTGAGGTAGAGGAAAATGTCTTTAACACCATTCCAGTGCCTACGTGTGGGCGCATTACTGTATCTTGCCAATAGATTCACAGCGAAGGAGATGTCGGGTCTAGTGCACTGAGCCAAGTACAATAAAGCCCCAATTGCACTTAGGTAAGGAACTTCGGGTACCAAAATCTCTTCCCCATCCTCATTTGGACGGAAGGGATCTCATTTAGCATCTAGAGTCTGAACGACCATGGGTGTGCTCGAAGGCTTCGCTTTATCCTCATTGAAGCATCGCAACACCTTTTGGGTGTAGTTCGATTGATGTACTAGGATTCCATCCGAACAATGCTCGATCTCCAGGCCGAGGCAGTATCGAGTTTTCCCAAGATCCTTCATCTCAAATTCCGATTTCAAGTGTGCAGCAATTTCCTCAAGCTCTGCGGGAGTCCCGATGAGGTTCATGTCATCGACATAAACTGCAACGATTGCAAATCCGGAATGTGAGTTCTTTATGAACACGCATGGGCATAGTTCGTTGTTCACATAACCCTGACTCGTCAAATATTCACTCAGACGGTTATACCACATCAGCCCGAATTGTTTCAATCCGTAGAGTGACCTCCTCAACCTAATTGAGAGAGTGTTCTGTGGTCTAGAACTATTTGAACCAGTCAATGGAAGTCCTTCTGGAACTTTCATGTAGATTTTCGTATCTAGATCCCCATAGAGATACGCGGTTACCACGTCCATAAGCTGCATATTCAGTTTTTCAGAAACTACCAAACTGATTAGGTAGCGGAACGTTATGACGTCCATTACGGGAGAATACGTCTCCTCGTAATCAATTCCAGGGCGCTGAGAGAAGCCTTACGCTACGAGGCGTGCTTTGTATCGTACTATTTCATTCTTCTCATTACGCTTCCTCACGAAAACCCACTTGTAGCCAACAGGCTTCACGCGTGGTGGTGTAGGAACGATAGGTCCAAATACCTTACGTTTCGCGAGCGAATCGAGTTCCACTTGGATTGCTTGTTTCCAGTTTGACCAATCGGTTCTACGTCGGCATTCATCGACGGAATGTGGTTCAATGTCATCGCTAAGCATGATGTCAGTAGCTACTGAGTACGCGAATGCATCGTCGACGATCATCTCATTCCTATTCCACACCTCATCTAATACTGTGTAGTGGACCGAAATCTCGCGATTCTCGGGAGGCCGGCATGTTTCGTCTGAAGCATCACCGTAATCTAGAATAACCTCATGCGTTGGAACGGATGAGTGAGCGATGGTCGGATTCAAACTAGGGTCACTAGTTGGTGCAGTTTTCCTCTTCCGGGGTTGTGAATCCTTTGAACCAGGGGGTCTGCCACGCTTCAGGGTCGGAGCCGATGATTGGCTAGCCGCCAATGTACCTTCCCGTGTGGAGGGTACGGCCTCCCCACCTTCGGGGACAGCCTGGCCTTCCAGGCGGGTTGTTGACGTACACGGGGTACATCTATCCTTGCAGGTATGTTTGCAGCGGGTATATGTGATCTTGTCACCTTTGCTAGATCATTAAAAGCATCTGGCATGCTTTGAGCAATGCTCTGAAGATCTATAATTCGACGCACCTCAGTTTCAAACTGGGCAGTGCGGGGATCTAAATGAGACATAGTGGGAGCATACCACGACAATTCGCGGCGTTCTACGGGAACGTTACCATGCTTATCTCCCCCTAACGACGGGAAGACTGTCTCATCAAAGTGACAATCCGCAAAACGTGCGGTAAAGAGACGTCAGGCTCGTATCCAGCGACCAACTGTAACGGTGAATGTGGTTGGGTAGCGATGGCCCTCAGGCGGACCAACATAGCTGCGTGCAGTATTGCATAGCCCCAGGAAGATACCGGCAGTTTGGTTCTCATAACCAAAGTCCGAGCTATCATTTGAAGGCGCTTTATAAAAGCTTCTGCTAGGCCATTTTGGGTGTGAACATGGGGCACAGGATGTTCCACATCAATCCCTACTGACATGCAATACTTGTCAAAAGTCTGTGACGTAAACTCTCCAGCGTTATCCAATCGAATCAACTTGATCGGATAATCAGGGTGGTGAGCCCTTAGATTAATGATTTGGGCTAGGAGTTTAGCAAACACGGCGTTGCGTGTGGACAACAAGCAAACATGTGACCATCTTGTCGATGCATCAACCAACACCATAAAATATTTAAATGGTCCGCAGGTTGGTTGGATAGGTCCACAAATGTCCCCTTGAATCCTCTGAAGAAATTTAGGGGTGTCGTGAATAATCTTTGTGTGGGAGGGTTGAATATTCAACTTCCTTATAGAACACGCTTGGCATGTGATGTAACTTATGCCCGTGAGAAGATTTGAGGATACGGCGCATCATGTCACGTCCAGGGTGTCCCAAACGATCGTGCCAAAGCAACAAAGTGTCCTGGAACTCAAGCATAGGGCCGGCCACTGTGTGGGCTTCTATGCCCCGAATGGTCGTGATGTACAACCCACTCGGCAGACGTTCCAACTTCTCATGAATATGCTTCTGGCCATATTCGTACGAAGTGATACAAAGAAATTCAGAACCATTATCTTCAGTGGTTTCAAGATGATATTTATTATCTCGAATATCTCTAAAACTCAGCAACGTTTTGCCGGAACGTGGAGAATAGAGTGCCTCCTTAATGGTCAAGATTGTACCATTAGACAACATGATACGTGCCTTTCTGTATCCTTCAATCAGGTTGGATGGGCCTGAGAGAGTTGTCAAAGGAGCTTTCTTAGGTATCAAGTTAGTAAAATAGTGTCGTTCACGCAAGATGGTGTGCGTGGTTGGACTATCTGCCGGACAACTAACTTCCCCACTAGACATACCTACAAAGAAATTGATTGAATTGGTCACATGTATAAATATAAGTCCATTCATTCAATTAAGCGATTCGAGAAAATAAAATCCATTTCAATAACAATCCATAATTCAAAACAAACCAAAACCAAACAAATTATTCCAAGTACTTAGGAAAATTGTTCAAAATTAAACCATAAGCCTAACAAAATAGGGTAGGGGGCCGGCCACTCCTAGTGGGTTCGGCCACTAGGGGTACATGCCCTAGAAACATGTCTAATTTATTCGTCCATAGGTGCTGACGCCTCCTGGAAATCCGATATCTCCATTGCTGTAGTCGCATCTTCCGGATGATCCACATGTGCAATGGTAAACATATATCGTAGAACATACAGGTTCTTTAGACATGTATTGGTTTAATTTATGCATGAAAACTACAGGTTTCATGTGGTATGTTTTGAGTGAAAACTTCAGGTTTCAAAGGCACTAAATTTGAAACTACAGGTTCAATTTAGTATTTTTATGAACGATTAGTTCATAATGAGAGGTTCCTGCACGAAACACAGAATGCAATATACTAACTTAGTGTAGTGGATTTGAGTTTCTTCGGGAACTCAAGTGTGAGAGCTTCGTTACTACGAAAGTATGTGACGGTTCAAAGTATAAAGAGAAATTATTGAATCGTTAATGTCCAAAAGTGATCTTCAGGTCAAGAATTTTGGATTCATTATCAGATTAATGGACTGCATGTCACTTTTAATTAATTCAATAAATCGGGCCATACAGGGTCGATTGTAGAAGCAAAATAATATTAGCATAATATTATTGGATCAAAATTAAAGCCCCAAAATAATTTTGGGCTTGTACCATGGTGTAAGGCACGGTTGGATGCCTTGAGTAGAAACGGCAAGGCCCAACAGGGATTCGGAAACATGGCTGCAGGCCACGGGGAGAGAACCTCGCAGCCGTAGCTGGGTTTGGTCTTTGGGCCAAGGGGGTTGCACGGTGCAGGCCCAGCGGGAAGCTGGCCTTGGGTTGTCACACGGGGGAGCCCAGTAACTGGGCCGAACGTGTGTGGCGCTGGGGAGGTCTTCGGGCCTCGTGCGGGAAGCCCAGCCGAAGGCTGGCTTGTGTGCGTGTGTGCATAAGGCGCCTAGCCGAGGGCTGGCAGGTTTGATGCAGGCCGAGAGAGGCCATGGGCTGCAGGCCCAGCAAAGAAACCAAAATCAGGCCGAAGCTTGTTTTCCATTTGGCACAGGGATGGTGCGGTGCACCTAATCCCGTTCCCTTTTTTTTTCTTCTTTTTTTTCTTTTTCAAATCCCTTAGGGTTTAGGAAACCCTAACTTGCTTCTAATTTGTTTTTATACTTTGACTCACAAATTCCACATAACAATTTAATTGTGCGATGCATGAAACAAATATATATATGAATATATGAATATATATATCGGAAGGAAAATATAAAAATAGGGGGTTCATGCATCATGGGGAATGTTTTCATGCTTCATGGGTCATTTCAAATATCTTACTTTATTTTAAGCGTACCTGAGTGGAGTAAATTTAGAAGCAAAAGGAAAAGACTTTATTTTCATGCTTCGTGAGGTTACTTCTAGAAGCAAAAGGAAAAGACTTAAGATGGATTGGGCCATTAATTTGATATGGAGTAAATTTAAAAAACACAGAAAAACTAATGACTAGAGGCAATTTCGTGTTTTGAACTAAACATTCCAAAGAAAAACCAAACCGACCATTTCCGTTACACCAACAAATCAATTATGATATTTTATACTTTTGTTATATTTATATATTATTTACATGATATATAAAAAATAGGGTAAATTACCAAAAACTACCTCTACTATTGGGTCATTAACAGTTTCATACCTCGTTTTTAAAAAGTTTCAATGTTATACCTTATCTTCGAATTTGTTGCAATGTCATACCTCCCGTCAGTTGTCATTCAATTATTCTGTTAAAATGCTGACGTGGCATGCCACGTGGCACATTTTATATTAAAAAATTATTAAAAACTAAAAAAAATAAATTAAATATAAAAAAAAAAATTAAATATTAAAAAAAATAATTAAATATTAAAAAATTAATTTTTTTTCCTTCTCTCTTTTTTTTTTTTTTTTTTTTTTTCTCCTCTTCTTCTTCTTCTTCTGGGCAAGTTCGGCCCTTTTTTTTTTTTTTTTTTTTTTTTTTTTTCTCTTCTTCTCATTCTCTTCTTCTTCTCTCTCCTTCTCTCTTCTTCTTCTGGGCACGTTCGGCCCCTTTTTTTTTTTTTTTTTTTTTTTCTCTCTTCTTCTTCTCTTTCTCTTCTTCTTCTCTCTCCTTCTCTCTCCTTCTTCTTCTTCTCTTCTTCTTCTTCTCTGGGCACGGGTTCGGCCCTTTTTTGTTTTTTTTTTCTTTTTCTCTTCTTCTTCTCTCTTCTTCTTCTTCTTCTTCTTCCTCTTCCTCCTTCTTCTTCTTTCTGGGTTTGCAGGGGATTGGGATGGGGGGGACGGACGAAGAAGAAGAAGCAGCTGGGATGGTGGTCGGACGAAGAAGCAGCGGGCGGAGAAGGAGGAGGAGGAGGAGAGAGAAGAAGAGAAAAAAAAAAAAGAGAGAGAGAAGGAAAAATAATAATTTTTAATTAATTTTTTAATATTTAAAATTTTTTTTTAGTTTTTAATAATTTTTTAATATAAAAATGTGCCATGTGGCATGCCACGTCAGCAATAACGGATGAATTGACGGAAGGCTGACGGAAGGTATGACATTGCAACAAATTCGAAGATAAGGTATAACATTGAAATTTTTTAAAGACGAGGTATGAAAATGTTCAGACCTAATAGTCGAGATAATTTTTGGTAATTTACCCTAAAAAATATGAGGCCCCAGGGCACTAGGCGACCGCCTTACCGACTACCCTTAAGGCCGGCTTTGTGTGCAATTAGTTATTTTATGACATTCGTATTTTACTATTCTTAAACAAGTACAAGACAAGTTGCGATGAGAGTGGGGAACACAAGTTGCGATGAGAGTATAGGGGAACTGCCATATCTCATCGATTATTTCAAAGGTAAGAATCTCGTTAGTATATGTTTGTCATCAATTATATGTTTTGTTATTCCTAATTTGTGTTGTTGCATAAGTAGATGCATTTCCATGACTTTTTTTTAGAAAAAGAAAAATATAAAGCGATTGTAATTTGGTTTCGAAGTGCAAGTGACATATGAAGGTAGTTGCATGTCTGTGCCAATGGCAGTTTATTTATTAAACTCTTTCAAAGGGTCGGGTCCCATGCGTAACGGAAAAATGATGACTGTTAGTTACTCTAGGAGAATAAAACTTGTTTAATTATCTTGTTAATCTGTCACTATTTGACGATAAAGTTTTAAGCGTTTTCTACAATGTGGGTGCATTACTAGGTAATCCATGTAGGAAAAGTACAAAGATTGGATATTTTGGAGTAATGTTAGGTAGACTACATTAGATATTTGCAAATCAAATGATGTGTTACAAAGTAATAATCCAATCATTAACTTCCATGTTATTTGATTTACAAAATTTATTCTACAAATATTGTCTCCCTAACATTACCCTTTATATTTTTATATGTGCAAAGAGACATTGGTTTTTACCAAGTAACTGCTGGTAAATTTTTTTTTTCTTTCCATTTTTTGTTTGTTGACAAACTACAAAAATGGTTTACAATCTACACTAAATTCTCTAAACTACGGAAATGAAAATTTGAACTTAAGTGCAGAGAAAGAAACATAATGCTCTAATTAAGCAGCTAAGCCCAAATACCGTTTAAATAGATTTCAAGTTCATATGCCTTCCATTGATTAAAAAGATAGCTTTTATTTCCATGGCTTCTAAATGATGGTAGTTACCTGATTAAATTGATGTGAGAAGTGTACATTAAAAAGATAGCTTTTATTTCCATGGCTTCTAAATTATAGGATTTCTCTTATAAAAACAGTGTGTGTAATCTTCATTTTAGTGAGTTAATACAAATCCTATTTCTCTCTCTAAACTCTCTCTTTCTTTTTCTCTGTGTTCGTCCTCTTGATTTTCCTTGCAATTCCCACACATTGCAATGTAGTTAACATGGTATCAGAGCAAAAGGCTCATGCCATGGATCTTGGTGGTCGATTCCTCTTCTCTCATTACTTTCTATCTTTCTTCATTACTCTCTTTCGTTTCCGCGTATTTGATCGTTTATACTTCTGTATTCATAGTTCTTATTTTTGGTCTCTGGATTTTTCTGCTGAGGGTTTTGGGGTTTAGTTTTTGGAACAACCACCTTCAGCATGCCGTTCTTCATCTCCGCCTTGATATTGTCAGTCTTGAACTTCTTCTCCGGCAACTCGATTCCGATGTTGTACCTCTGAGCCAGGAACAGAGAGTAGCCTGAAGCTGATTCGTAGAGCAGGTAGAGCGCCATCATGAACGCGAAACGGCGGCGTTCAGGGCTTCGACTTTGTCCATGGAACCTTCACTTTCTCTCTCTAGAACTGTCAGAATCGGCGGTGGAAAGAGGGGACGAGAGCTGAAATTCGTGGGGGTTAGGGTTTTCATGAAGATCTGCATAGTTTCAGAAATTGGGGATATGAAATTCTAAAGAAACTAGGGATTTGAGAGAGATTTGGGGACGATGGGAGAGAATTGTTCAGAAATAGAGATTGGTTCTTTCTCCGTTTCTTGCTTCGAATGCTAGAAAATACCTATGTTCTTTCCTTCCGGGTTTTCTTAAATCTGCTGTGAAAAGATCCAAGCATTTCCATGAAGGTGAAACTGAATTCCTCTCTGAGTTGTCGATTATTGCTTGTCTGCGAATTTGATCTGTGCTCTGCTGTCTGGTGTGGAAGAAAGTTTAGACTTTTGTGTAGTCCAAGTGTTTGCCGAAATGCCCAACTCAAAATTTTCATCTGAAGCTGTTTGTGATATTTGCTTTCACGATTCTTCATTGCGTCAAGATCAATGTTTGTGATATTTGGGATATTTGGATTCAAGAATATTGGTCATTGCTAGATTATGCAAGTTGTATGGTGGTGTCATGTTCTTTCTCTACTTCTCTGATATTTTGCAAGTTTATTGGGTTTGATCTTTCTGCAACTCGTACTCTCCTTCATCACAATGTCTGGAGTACGGTCATCTGAACCTCGATAGGCAGAAGGAAGAAAAAACATATTTGCATCTTGTTGCAACTCGTCACCAGCTTTAGCAGGTTCTGGAACTAGTGACAAGTCCTTTGGCACATTTGACATTGACCCTAATATTGATGCCCCATCAACGGCAGTGGGGTCCCCTGATCTTGCCTCTATATGCATCCCCTGGAGCATTCTGGGTTTCTATAATGCTAATTGGAGTGGTGCAATATTTTCTTTATTACAGCCTATAATGTCGAGTCTAACTAACTCAATTGTTAGCATGAATCTACAGTAAGTTCGGTTATACGATGAAGTTTGAAGAAGTTGTTAACGGTAAATCCCACGAAGGGTAATTTCGTGATGTGAATAGGTAAAACCCATGAAGGGTAGAAGAAGTTGTTAATGGTAAATCCCACGAAGGGTAATTCCATGTTATGAATAGGTAGTGTTGTGAATTGGTAAAATCCACAAAGGGCGATCCCGTGGATATTAGTGTAGTGTAGTGTATATTGGCAGAAAGCCATTAGAAATGAGCATGAAGCCATTAGTACTTGAAGATTGTTGGCACGAAGCCATTAGAAGTTGAAATTTGTTGGCACGAAGCCGTTAGTAATTAGTTTTGATTGTGGGCACGAAGCCAATGTTAATTGAAGTTGCTGACGGTAAATCTCACAAAGGGTTATCCGGCAAGAAATTGTTATAACCTGCCTGAGGGTGTGTTACAACTTTATAAGAGGCTGTTTTTCGATTGAAGCTCCAGCGAGAGGCAGAGGAATATTGGATTTTTTCGATGGGAAGATTGTATCTGGAAAAGGTGCAAATTTCTATTTGGTTTGCAATGAAGATCCTATTAGAAGGCAGAGGAAAGAAGTCACGATTGAAGAATGAAGAAAGATCAACAACTTCAAACTACCATACACGGCTCCAAATTGCAAGTGACAAAGCAATGAAGAATTATTTACCCGGATCAAGTTGAATGAGTTGATGAAATTGGAGACGGGTTGATAGCATTTGGGCAAAGAAGATACTCATTTTGCCATTTTACACACCCATGAGAATGATGGAAAAGTTGTTTGCTTCTGACTTTCAATCTTTAAAGCAAATGTCTGATTGAAGTATTTTGAGAACTTTTTTCAGCTTTTCCTTATTGCTAATTTTTTGGCAAGTTGTGGAAGGATCTGTTTTCAGCTTTTATAAATTGAAAGAAGGCTATTAAAGGGTAGCTGAATGAAAGGTTTTCTGTCATATTGTTCTTGACAGGGAATGAATCTGAGGTGGATGAAGTGGGATTGCAAGGTTGCAGATGATTCAACTATGTGTTCTGTTTTCTGGTTTCATAGCAGTGATTGCAGATGTTCTTTCAATCTCAAACTGGGTTTCCCCAGTTGAGATTGAGGGGGAGTATTAAGGGTAAGGGTACAAGTGTAATATAGTTAGTAATACAGTTAGTAAGGTTGTTAGTATTTGGTTAAAGTAGTTAGGATTTCTCTTATAAAAACAATATGTGTAATCTTCATTTTAGTGAGTTAATACAAATCCTATATCTCTCTCTAAACTCTCTCTCTCCCTCTTTATCTCATTGTTCATCCTTCTGTTCATCCTCTTGATTTTCCCTGCAATTCCCACACATTGCAGTGCAGTTAACATTATGTAGTTAGTCGAACTTGTCACCTTCTCGAATTAAGTGGAAACAATTATCACTAAGTCAAATACTGATTCATGTTTATTACTGATTCAACGAGACTGGGATAATCTTACAGGATTTTCTCACTCTCTATGATTTCCTTGTATATTGGGAATTTGTTAATATTAACATGAATTTTGTTACTCTATAGTTTCCTTGGTGTAGTTGGAACTATGCATTATCTTACCCGATTTTCTCACTATATCGTACAAGGATCCGGATCTACGCCTACACAAAGTTGTTAATAAATACCCCCATCCCACACCACCAACTCAATAATTCCAACATTGAATTCGTCAAACCCACTGCCACTGCCCCATTATTTTTCGTACCACACTCTCAAACTCTCCAACTCCCGATTGACTCACAACAAACGTATGTTTTGCCTCTGCATATTAATAATAATTCACATCTTGAAATCTCTTGAATAATTTCGTTTTATAAACGAATCATCTTCCACTTCACGTTATTCTTTCTCCTTTAGGTAAAACTGCCTTTTAAGCCTCTCAAAATCCACATTCTCTGAAACAAAACAAACCCCAAAAGCAAAAACCAGATCGCGAAAGATGAGTCACAGAAAGGTTCATTCCCAAGGGAGCATACCCTTTTCATGGGAGGACAAGCCAGGTGTCTCCAAGGTCATCACAAACCAAGAAGACAACTGCCCTGCAGAATTAGCGTTTCATGCCCCTAGTTTCCTCTCTGATCAAGATCAGCAGTACTCTGGGGATAGCCCAAAACCAAAAGTGTCGGACAATCAGGAGATAAAGATTCCTCCACCTCCATGCTCAATTTCGAGGGCTCCAAGTAGAAGCAGTTCCATCAAGGGGCTTAGGTGGCAGGCAGAGGCAGACCCTTTTCTTTTGGCTTTCAAAGAGTGCACCAAAAGCGCTTCTACTTTGAATTATGATTCACGTAAGTTGGGTAGTGAGAATAACAAGAAAATTTTTGGGTTGATTAGAACTGGAGTTAAGAAGAGCAGATTCAATATGTTTTCTTGCAAGAGTTCATGTGGTGTTAGAGATGATAATCTTGTAAAGCTGTCTCAGCTTTCTCCTCTTCCCAGAGACACAAGTCGCTCCTTTAGGTGAATTTTAAATTTTGATGAGTTTTTATGCTATTTCCACCTCTTATAAATCTGTCTAATCTTCTCTTGTAAAGCTGTAAATATTCCAAATAACACATATAAATACACGTTTTTTTTCTCTCTCAAGATTTAGGAATATATATACGGTTAATTAATTAGTGATGCTAATGCGATGTAGAATTTATTAACGTTTTTGGTATCTGATATACATACCCTTCGATTTAATGCATGGGCAGATCATGGACTGAATTGATTATTTGTTCGGTTCTTATGTTCTCATTGCTAGATTACAAATTCAGATGACTATGTTAGTGATGATAGATCAAGTCTTATGAATATTATCCAAGAAATATGCAGGCCTTGCTTGGTTTGTTTAATGTATTAGTTTCTCAATCTGAAACAGACGAATTAGTACAAAACAAAAATGTTCAAATATATCCATGCGTTTAATTACAAACTGGTCAAATCTTTAAACATTATGTATGTTCTTGTGTCCTTATGTTAACCACTAAACATTATGCATATAGATGGAGCAGCGCACCCTAGTGGAAGTTTACATACGAAACATTGGGGGATGTATTTGATGGTAGACTGAGGTAGGGTTAGGCTATTTCTTAGAGCATCTTCAAAGGAGATGCCAAATTGTTCACATAAGCTATAACAGTAAAAAAAAGACAGCCATTAATTGTTTCTAACTGAAATGCCAAATCCTATGGAATGGCAGCAAAGGGGCTTGCTGTCAAATTTGATAGCAGCTTCAATTTGTTTTACTAATTATTAAATGTCTTTTATTAATATTTTAATGTAATTTATTATTTGATTGTTGAACGGTATACTTCTTTTTTAATCAACAAATTTGTTTCAATTATCCATCTTCCATTTTCCTAAAACCCTGCACAAACACCTTCAAAAACCCTCCATCCATGGCGGACCTAATCTCTTAACCCTCATCACCCCCTTATCATCCTCCTAAGAAAAAAAACCACCTCACTCATGGAGCTCTCTTCTTCCTTCACACAAAGTCTCCAACCTATCTGCTTACCATAACTACTCCTTCTCCTCCTCCTTCTCACAGTTCTCAACCTAAATCCTCCTCAAAACCCCCAAGTTCCCAAACTGCAGATAGCAAAATCTCCACGTCCTTGCCGTCGCCGTTGATCCACAACAAAAACTCCACCAAAACGGACCCTAGCGGCTCCTCAAAGAGCTCTTAGAGCGCAAAAGGGCGACTTCTCCGAAGAAGAAGGTTCTGCTGAAGCGGTTCATATTTCGGCCGCCGTTGGACGACAAGAGATTAATATGACTTTTATTATGAATTATTTATATGTAAAATTTAAAGCATAAAACAAAAATTAAGAAAAAAAATTAATAAAATAATAGTTTAATTTGACATATCATGTGGAGAGCAAAGCATGAAAATATGTCAAAATGCCTCATAAGCTGTTAAATTTAAATTTTAGGTTCAAAATTTGACATCTCATTTGGAGATGGTCTTGTTAAAATCTTAGGTGGAATGTCACTGTGCGTATTTGACATCAAAAGCCTCTCCAACCAAAGTGTTATTTGTTGACCAGATTTGAAGGCTTTGTGATTTGGAGCCAAATTTGACATCAATGTCAAATTTTTTTTTTCTTCTTTTAATGGTGGGTACCTTATTCCACTAACATTTCAACCAATAAAAATTTGTTTCAGCATTTTTTTTTTAAATTACAACATTTAAAACTCTATTGAAATAATAAAATAACATGTTGATGCACAAAATCAGCGAGACTTTGGAACAATGTAAAAATGTCAAGTTTGTGACCTTTGTCCGGTTGCTCCGGTCACCTAGTGAGGATAATATGTAAAAAGATAGAGATAGGGAAGCAAACACGGGATGTACATGGTTCACCCTAAGTTTGGCTACGTCCACGGTGTAGAGGAATTTTAATTAATATGAAGAGTTTACACAATACATAGGTTTAAACATAATCATCACTAGTGGGTTCTAATGACAAGTTTAAGTATAGTAATGACATTAGTTATGAATTGTAGCAGAATGGTCTTCTTTTATAATTGAGGAGAGTCTCCGACTTTTGTTTGCGGTCGATATGGGACTTTAGGAGCTTTATTCTGACATTGATACTTGTTGTGCTGTGATTGACCTCGTAGGTGGAGAGAAACTCTTGTGCTTTGGCAGGGGCGCCTTAGCATGAACCCCTCAATGGGTACTTGAAGGTATGAAGTTGGCCAATGCTAGGTAGTTTCGGGATTGGTCAAGTATGGTACAAACAGTGCTCCCTTAAGTTCCCGAGTGAGGAAAGCTTCTCGGTTGGGAACTTGAAAAATCCAAGTCTCCAAGTTTCCCAAGTTTCCACGAAACTTCTGAGTACCAAAATGTAGTAGCATATAATGGGAGTCCCCCAAGTTTCCAAGCAAAGAGGACAGTCGAAGGAGGTGGCTTGATATTCTTGAGTAATTGAAGAAAAAAGACTTCAAAAATTCTCTCCTATTTTGTAGAGGTAGCCCAATTATATATATATATATATATATTTTTTTTTTTTCTTTTCTTAAGGATAATTTTGTAAACTTGGAAATTACTAAAACGAACGAGACAAGAACACGTGTAGAAAATAATATTTTGTATTAATTTTGGGGTTACAATCTCTTTTACAAGTTGATCCTCTGATTCTATCTTTGTAAGGTATAGATTTGTGGATGGGCTATTGATCCAAATGGTCGTCGGGGCTTGATCTTAGGATGAACGAGGATGTAGATTTGTTGATGTTGTTGATCCAAAGGGCCGTCGGGGCTTGATCTTGAATTAGTGGAAGTTCTTCAAGAGCCGTTGGGGCTTGATCTTGAAGGTGGATTTGATGAAGAACGAAGAGAGCTTTCTTGATCCTTCGAAATTCTTCGGAATTTGGGGGGTTGGTGCTTGAAAGCTTTTAGTGTTTCAAAGCTTTCAAGGATTTGGGGGAATTTTCTTCCAATTTGGGAAAATGTGTATGTGAATCGGTCAATGGAAATGGATGCCTTGGCTTCCTATTTATAGAATTCTTTCAAGGCCTAATATTTAGATGAAATAAATTGTTTCTGCCAGCGGCTGACACGTGTCCTATTTGATGACTTTTCTGATTTCTTTCGATTTTTCTTTGAGTCACGCGCTACGTGTAAAATTTATGTGATATGTGGGCGTTGAAATTTTAATTTATTGGTTAACATTTATTTCACCGAAATTTCGATGTCTACAAACTCCTTTCTTTTTGCTGAGAAAAGAAAATGTGGTTGAAACATCTTCCTTTGTGTATATAACTTGAGCGGTTGAAGCTTTTTTTCCTTGGATACATGACTTGAATGGTTGAAGCTAGTCATAGGACCCCATAAATTGATTTTGCATCCTTTTTTTTTCTTTTTTTGTTGAAGCTTTTTGCTTGTTTGTGGCCTTTGGATGAGGGGTTGAAGCTTTTTGGTTGAAGCTCATTGGTTGAAAATTTTTGGTTGAATCTTTTTGGTATTAAGTTTTTTTTTTTGCTGAAGCTCTTTGGTTGAAGTTTTGTGGTTAAGACTCCTTGGTTGAAGCTCATTGGTTGAAGCTTTTTGGATGAAGTTTTTTTGTTGAAGCTCTTTGGTTGAAGCTCCTTGGTTCTAAGTCTTTAGTTGTGGGAGCTCGTTGGTTGACGCTTCTTGGTTGAAACTTTTTTATTGAAGCTCATTGGTTGAAGCTTTTTGGTTGATTCTCTTTTGTTGAAGCTTCTTTGCTTAGGCACATAGCTTGAGTGGTTGAAGCTAGTCATAGGACACCATAAATTTATTTTGCTTCGCGCAATCTTGATCAAGAATGTACGAAGCTTTCTACATGTTGTAGTGTTGAAGGTTCAGAGAACGATAGAAATTGATTTTGTTTCACACAGTCTTGATCAAGAATGTGTGAAGCTTTCTACGAGTTGTAGTTGTGCTTCTTGGTTGAAACTTTTTTATTGAAGCTCATTGGTTGAAGCTTTTTGGTTGATTCTCTTTTGTTGAAGCTCCTTGGTTGAAGCTTCTTTGCTTAGGCACATAGCTTGAGTGGTTGAAGCTAGTCATAGGACACCATAAATTGATTTTGCTTTGCGCAATCTTGATCAAGAATGTACGAAGCTTTCTACATGTTGTAGTGTTGAAGGTTCAGAGAACGATAGAAATTGATTTTGTTTTGCACAGTCTTGATCAAGAGTGTGTGATGCTTTCTACGAGTTGTAGTTGTATCCTGTGTCAAAGCTTTCTTGCTTCTCCATATGTCATAATTAATTAATAATTAGTAATTATCGAAACAATTATTAATTAAATAATTAATTTCAAATTTTTTTTTGACATATTTTCATTCTGCCCCCCCCCCCCCCCCCCCTTTTGTCCCCTCTTTTTTGTTGAACTAGGGACAAGAAAATAAGGGAGAGACCACATAAATAGATTTTCCTTCCACATTGTTAAGTAAGAATGTTGGAGGCAAACCACATATTGTAGTAGTTGAAGTTTCAGAGGAAACATATAAATTGATTTTGCTTCGCACAGCCTTGATCAAGAGTGTGCGAAGCTTTCTACGAGTTGTAATGTTTGCATTGTTACAGAGGGGAATGTTTGAAGTAGATACAAGAGGGCTGAAGAGGTTGGTCTTTGTATACCATGCACTGAAGCCTTTCTTGGCTTGTAATAAAATTTTTGGTGACCATAACCCTTGTTGCGCATAAGTGCTCCCCTAGTTGGGTTTAGTTAAGCTTGCTTATTTTCTTTTTAAGTTGTAATGCTTGAGGGTTTTTGATTATTTATGAGCTAAGAGTTCACATGTACAAGTCGTACCGCTCCTCACCTAGTTTGTGGGAAGAATGGTGAGTTGCCGAGGCAAATTTTTTTTTTATATTAATAGTACTAGTTGTATCCTCATCGCCTGGTTGGTGATACAAAGGTGAGTTCCTTCATCACCTAGTTAATGGCAAGAATGGCAAGTTGCCGAAGGACAAAATTGTTTATTAGAGTATGGGGTTGTATCATTCTTCACTTTGTTGGTGTCACAATACTCATGTTGAAGCTCTAAGTTATAGTATAGAGGTAGGTCAGTGTAGACCAAATGTTCCAGTATTAAGAATGTAAAAGACTCAGACGAAGTTGTCTGAATTCTCTCTTCATTAAATATTTGCCGAATGGCTTTTATTACAAAAGGATCTCAAATAGTTGAAGGTTAAAACATTTGTAATGTGTACCTTCTTATAACAACATTTCTTCAACACCTAGTCCCCTCACTTTTAAAGAGCAAGGCTTGACTCCATTGTCATAATAGTTGAAGGTACGTTCACCCCTGGTTGTCTTGATGCGAACTTTTATCCCCCATATTGTAATGAGTCTGCTGAGAGTAAAAATCATTTTTCTTGCTAAGAGACAAATACATTTGGTGATTTAGCGAGTAGCTAGGTAAGGAATGAGAGGTTGAATGGGTGTCTGAATAGCCAAAACCTTCTAACTTGGTAGAACTTGACTTCGACTACCCACTTGTTGATAGGGGTTAACCATAGGAGGGTTACCTTGATATGTCATTGCCTTGGCAAATGCATAACTGTAAGCTTACATCATCACCTCAGAGTAAGTCTTCCAAGGGTAACACTGATCATGTATTTGAAGAAGCATTCACGTATGCCTACCGTGAACGCCCTAAATGTTGTTTTATCATCTGCCTCAATGCAACGAGAGTACTTGTGGCTGAAATGACTGGCATATTCATGCAATGACTCGTCTAACTTCTAACAAATGGTGTATAACTCGTCAGTCAAGTGTAAGCGATCAGCTTGGAAGATGTGTTTAGCCACAAAGAGTCTTCTTAGCTCAACGAATGAATCCACAATATTCAATTAAAGACGACAATACCAATTGAGAGCTCCACCAAAGATAGTTGAAAAATGAGACATCGTTCCTCATCATTGTGTCTTTGGTATGCCATGGTAGATTTAAAGATGTGGATATGCTCAATTAGATCTTCCCTTCCAATATACGATTATAAGCCAAGTTTATGTTTCATTTTTTCTTGTAGAGGGGTGTAGAGGATCCTCCTTGTTAAAGGGCCTGGCCTTAGTTGATTCTAGTAGGTATCTTGGCCTGACACTCGGCCTTCAATTTGTTCACTTCCTCGAAAAGATGCATGATAAGGGGGTCTTGAGTAAAGTTAGGCCCCATTGGAACCCTCATTCGTAAGCTTTCATCATTTATTAAAAGTAGGGAAGCTCGGTTAAGGGCATGTTGCCTTTCCTTAGATTCAGTGTACTGCCTGTCACGATGTGCCTGTTGAAAGTTTCCCAAGTCTCATACACCCTCTTGTTTCCTCAAGGCTTGTCGTTCATTTCCTGAATTAGGAGCTAACCTAGGCTATGGTAGGAGACCAAGTCCTTTGATGATCTTTGGGTCATTGATCCTTGAGTCTATATGGATAGGTTTTTTTTTTCTTGAGAGTTGTGATAAACAGCTTTTGGTCATTCCCTTCATTATGCAAGAAGATGTCTACTTCCACATCTCATGCTTAAATTTGAAGCTACTGGGTTAAGAAAAATCTCTTGTTGATCAATATCTAGGTGACAATATTGCTTTTCATTAAGAACATCCATGCTAAAGACATGTAAAACTTTGCGTTGGTGGGTATCCATGGGGTGATCCACAATCACAAAGGCGATGGGCTCATTAAACTAAGTCTGTCTAGCCTTATGGAACACCTCAAAGAGCTTATTGTATTGATCTTGGAGGATCTCATTCTTGATCACCATTTTGTTGTTTTGAGCTTCCAACTCCTCAATTTTTTCTTGAAGAGCAACATTCTTCATTTCCTTTACTCGTTACCTTGCACCAGGCATGAGGGGGTGTTATGCATGCTGTGACTTCCTTCGTTCCCCATGTTGAAGAGGGATACACGATCAAATGAGAGTGTACGAATGATAGAAACTAGCTTGACAAAGCTGGAGAGAGTAGGAATAAGTGTCATTCCCACAGACGGCACCATATGTTGATGCACAAAAGTAGCGAGACTTTGGAACTACGTAAAAATGTAAAGTTTGTGACTTTCACCTGGTTGCTCCGGTCACCTAGTGAAGATAATATGTAAAAGCATAGAGATAGGGAAGCAAACATAAGATGTACATGGTTCACCTTAAATTTGGCTACGCTCACGGGGTAGAGGAGTTCTCATTAATAGTGAAGAGTTTACACAATACATAGGTTTAAGCATAATAATCATTAGTGGGTTCTAATGATGAGTTTAAGTATAGTAATGACATTGGTTATTAATTGTAGGAGAACGGTCTTCTTTTTATAGTTGAGGAGTGTCTCCGGCTTTTGTCCGCGGTCGATGTGTAACTCTTGGAGCTTTATTTTGACATTGACAAGTGTCGTGCTATGTGACAAGTGTCGTGCTATGATTAGCCTCTTGGGTGGATGGAAACTCTTGCTTCGACAAGGGTGCCTCAGCGTGAACCCCTCAATGGGTCCTTGAAGATATGAAGTTGACCGGTGCTTGATAATTTGGGGATTGGTCAAGTATGATACAAACATAACATATGACAATTATGTCTGAGGCCCACTATTTTTAATTTAATTTTTGACAAAAAATTATTATTTTAAATGATATATTTTATAATTTTTTTTAATGGCACAAGTGGACTGCCACGTCAGCAAATATGTAAGGCATTCATTTACCAAATCATCACTTAATGGCCAATTTGACAAAATTACTTACGGAGGTCTACCATTGCAACGAATTCATAAGTTGAGATATGACATTAACATGACGTATGAAATTGTGGTGCAACCTATAGTTGAGGTAGTTTTGTATAATTTATCGTATAAAATTTGACATAAAACTTCAGATTGCCACATCAACCATCAATTGTAATTTGACTCTTATAACTTGACATTTCCTTGGAGATGGTCTTAGGAAATTTTTCTAATGCGGCACACCACAACCACCCTAAGGCCTGATCTTGAACTTGGCAGTACACATATCATCCAGAATGGTAAAAATCGTGATGGTATAAGATTGCCCGAATAAATATCGAAGTTTCCTGAGGATTTTGCATTGTCATCAAGGTTAATTTCAAAAAACCTGTCTATTCTTTTCTTAATGTGGTAGGTTACCTTAGGTAATAAATGGTCTTGCTAGGAGTTCACAATCCTTATCCTCCAAACATATAGGGTAGTTACTGTCGCCGCCTCCACGAACGTCTTGCTAGCAGCCACCAAGGTAGCAACACTAGAGAAAATGATCGAGTGGTCAATTCGACCAAGACATCGTACAAAAATAACAAACCGACAACCAGAAGAGCACCACAACCAAATTTTGAAGGGGGATGGAAGTTTGGGTTTGAAGATACACAACCAGAGGAGATGGAGGGTGGGAATCGTATGAAAAGCGCAAGAGAAACGGCAATGAACGCCAAAGTAGGGGCATGAAGCCCAGATATGAGACAAGCTCATGGGAAAATTGGAGACTAAGCTCAAGGAAAACTGAGATAAAATCTAGAAGAAAACTATAAAGAGATAGAAAGGGAAAAGAAACGAAAGTAGGAGGAGAAAATATGGGGTTGTCACCGGGACTCAAGCCAAAGGCTAGGGCCAGTGGGTTAGGTTTCCTGTGTTTGTGTTTTCAGTAGAGAGAAATTGCAAAACTTTTTAAGGGCTAATGAGAGTTGAAGTCTCTTTATGTTTAATTGGTTGTTCCAGTTTTGGAGTCATAATTTACTTAAGCATCTCTAATTATGCTTTCTATTTGTAGTTAAATCCAATTCTATATATACTAAAAGAGAAAATACACTAAAACACTGTTCATAAGCATAGTGAATTTTCGATTTTGCCCTCACATATTTTTCTGTTATTTCAACCTTGCCCTTATTGCGTTGCTGTCAAATGAACAACGATTTCGGCGACGCGTGGAAGTTCCGGAGACTTCTTTGTTATTTTTCCCTCACCGTTTAGTTGCTTCCTCCCCCACTACATAATCCAACCCGAAAACTGCTCATATATCCTAATTCTCTCACGCTTTCATTCTTTCCTCCTCCGCTGCGAATCGAAACCATAAATTGCTCATCCAAATCAATTTATGTTCACTCAAATCCCTAAAACCCAATTTTCTCAGGATCGTTCCTAAATTCAACGCCAAACACAAAACCCATATCCCTAAACTCACTCGGTAATGTGTGAAAAGCTGGGCATCCAGTTTTCTCACTTGGAATCTACAGAGGTAAAGCTTAAATTTCCATGCGAACTTTGTATTTTTCTTGATTGAATTTGGGATTTTTTTTTATTTTTTTCAATTCTACCGCAGAGAGAGAGTAAAATTTTTACTCTGGTTTTCAAGATTATCCCCTATTCCCATTTCTAATTTCTTTTCACAAATAATATCCGTACAAACCTGACATCCTTCCTGATCTCGAAAACTACATCAATAGGCATGTATGTATCTCTGCCTCTCTCTTTATTGATGGAAACTGACCTGTGGGGTTTGATTAATTTCGATTGAATGACTGGGTGATTTGGTTGTTTTAGGTTTCTTCACAAACCTACCGTCTCGAATTCCTAATTTTGTTGTTTTTTTGGAAAGAGTAACTGCATCTAAGGATGATTTGGAGCCAAGAAAAAATCTTTAATTTTCTCCGCTTCTTGAGATCGACGTGGCTTCCTCGACTATTTTTACTGAGGTTTCTCACTTCAAATTGGTATGTTCTATAGCTCCGTTCGAATTCGTATGAAAAAGTAGTGAATTATTTGTTGTTCGTAGGTTTTTTCAAATGGATTTTTTTTTGTGTGGGATTTATTCGAATATTTTGGGTTTGTTGGGTTTTGCTGCCCTGACATTGCTGATGAGTGATCATGTAAGGTTATTAAAATTTTTTAAATTTTTGGGTTTTGCTGTAATTAATTAAAGATTTGATAAAGACATTATTTATTTCGTGGAATTCCTTTTAAACATTAGAATTTGTTTTGTCTCACATTTGATGATTTGGGTGTTGAGCAGTAATGCAGAGATGATAATCTCTTTATAAAAAGAAAATTATGAGAACAGAGAGTTGCCACAATGCTCGAGGTCACCAACCCCAGGATTGGAGCTGCTTCAACCTGAAAAAAAGGTTAATTATTTTATAAAATTCCAATTTCTTAGTAGCTTGGCTCAACACTAATTTGTTTTAATTTCTCTTAAATTTCTTTATGAGATTTACATGTATAGAAACTTCGAACATGTTTCAAATAAAAGCTCTTCTAGCAAAAGCGCTTGAAAGCAAAAAGGCTACCTATGGACAGGGTTCCAAATGACTAATGAGCCATTTGTTTCATTGCAATTGAAGATTTGGTTTTGGATTTCAGGTCAAGCTGTATGAGTACATTGGGAAGAAGTGACATGGGACGAATTCTAGGATGGAGGTGGAAGCTAGGATTTGGAAGAATCAAATGTTTATGATGAGAACAAAAGAGTTGCCACAATGCTTGAGGTTGCCAACGCCAAGAGTTGTAGCTGGTTCAACCCGAAGAAGGGTTGATTTTTTTACAAAATAAGTTCCAATTCCTTAGTGGTTTGGCTTTACAGTAAATACCAAGTGAATTTTTCATTTGGTAGATTTTTTTAATGCAATTCATTAACTTGGTAGATTTATGTTGTTTATAGAATCCATATGAGTTTTCATGGTTATCAATCGTTCAATACCTCTATATGGTTACAGAGGGTTGAAGGTAATCTCGATACATTTTGTAAATAGCACTCCCTAGCTATGACATATCAACATTTTCAATTTTCTCATGTAATATATGTATATAAACACTATTCTTTAACACATACATTTTCAAAATTTTCTACATGTTTAACAAAGTTCCATAACCCGCGGCATCGCTCGGGTTTAGCTGCTTGTCTATACTAAAACCAAAAAAACTCTGAAACACTATTCATAAGCACAGTGCACTTCCTTTTTTTCCCTTGCTTAATTTGTTTTATTACAAGTCTGCCACTGTTTTACAAATTATAAATACTGAATTTGTTTATATTTTTATTTTCTCGCTTCTCCATTTTCTCTTTTCCCTCTCGTTCTCTCCGCAACTCAGCTGCTACGACAGACCACCAAACCATCCAAAAACAAACCCTCTCCTCACACTCAAGATGACCCTCAAATCGATTTCTAGAAACTATCAGCCGTTTTTTATTATTAAGCAGTTAGGTTTTGGTGCTCGGAGTCCGGCAAGTTGTTTCTGGCCGAACGCTGGAAAATCAGACCTCCTCGTTGCCACCAATCATCTTCCCTTCATCTCAGGAATCAAAACCACCAGCTGCATGCCTCGATTCATTATGGTTCCGGCGAGGGTTTTCCTTTTTTGGGGCAAGTTTCTATCTGTCTTTTATTTTTTGAGTTGCAGATAATAATTATGGTCAATGGGATCCCATATCATGTTCTTCCATTATAGTTGTGGTTTAATTTCCAAATTTTATGTGAGCTTACCACCAATAGTCTCCAGTCATCTAAAGTAATGGACATGGTGAAACGAAGCAACTATCTGTGGGATTTTTCTCTCACCTTTGTGTCTATAGAATTTCAAAGTCCAATCTTTCACTTCCTTTAGTAATTACTAGAAAATTTTGCCCGCGCATTGCTGCGGGATTGAAAATTGTATGAAAAATTATATTTGCAACTGAAAATTGTATGAAAGATTATGTTTGCAAGATATAAAAGATTGCACTTCAAAACATTACTATTTACACTGAATACACTTGGAAAATTGTTCTATACAAAAGTTTTGATCGACATTTTCCTCAAGTTGCTCCTTGGGGCTCTCATGACTCTGCCTTGGCCCCTTTGTTGTCTGCAGGGGCGGATCCATTACAGAACCTGGGTGGTCCCAGGACCACTCGACTGCTTGATCACGTGCTGGTTTTGGAACTCCATGAATTTGCAGCGCAGAACCCAGCATAATTTAGCGAAGAAAAAGAAAGTTTAATATTATCTTTAATGACCTGGTCTAGACGGTGTCGTTTTGAGCCAGACCATTCAAAACATTAGAACTCTCTTTCGTCTACAAACCTGAGGCCCATTCCCTCTTTTAATTAGCACAAAGCCCCAAATCCACCCATCCAATACAAACCTTACCCCGGAACCCCACCACAATTATTCCACCTCTATCTTTCCATCATCACCTCATTACAATATTGAATTTCAAATAAATTTTATGATTTTGGTCTTATGTATATTAGATGAAAATATTCATATGATTATTGTGATGTAATTTATGATTTTTTAATAACAATTTGATCATTGTTGGTTAATTTATAGAGAACTTTTTTTTTATCTATACTCTAAAAATCACATTTTGCACTCCTTGCAAGTATAGATTTCTTTCTCATTTTAGAAAGTTTAAAATACAAAGTGATATTTTTAGAGTGCAAATAACAATTTCTAATATATATATGCATTTATGTATGTATATATTTTATGTCTTTGTTAGTTCATATGATTTTTTATTTTGATTATATCAAACAATCTGGTCTTGGAATGTTTCTCTCCAACATCGAATAGTAATTTATTGTAAAATTTGTCAATGTTGTTTTTGTTTTAAGTTTTTTTGAAACTTTTACAATTAGGACCACCCAATGTTGAAATCCTGGATCCGCCACTGGTTGTCTGGATCCCTGCTCTAGCTCTATTCTTGGGGTCTAATCTCACAATCTTGCATGTCTGAATTTAGTGCCTTCAAATATGTATAACCACATACGCACAGGCTTAGGATCGGGGGGAAGGTTATAGGGTAATTCTTTTCAAAACCGTATAATGTAAAAATATATATCATAAGTAATACTATTTACATACATGTGAAGTGTAGGTACAATTACGAACAACAACAGTGAATTTAGGATAAATAAATCCGCATTCTTCCACATGAGCATACAAATTCGCAACCTGGATCTATGTCACACAATATTTCTTCCAGTGAAGTGTACATTTTGCCTTCCGCTATTCAACCTCATCTAGATAATTTAAATACAAATTATTTGTAAAATATACCAAGATTCATACAACATTTGTGTCATCTAATTATTTATAACATATACTATCAAATACTAAAAATGCACATATTGTAAATAGTATTATGCATAACCTCTAATCACACAATGCAAAAATACACACTGACAACAAAAAATAAAAAACCAATTCATCATCTAGATAATTGGAATACAATAATATTAATTTTACACCAAACACAACAGACTCATTTCTCTCCTTTGCTATTCTTGAAAAGCTTAGATTCATGTAAAACTTGGGTTAAGCCAAGATACTTCTTACAAAGTTCATTTCAAATAAGAACCAAACAAAAAATGCACATAGCAGCTCACTGAAAAAAATTGGACCATTAAGCATCCTCAAAACAATTCAAAGAGCAATAATTCAGCAAAAAACAAAACATATAACCAAAAGAAAGACAAAAAAGAGGATATTGAGAATAAAAAAGGCAGCAGACAACACAAAAAATTGAATATGATGTTAGTGCTAACAATGACTATATATAAAATAAGGGGATTTGAGTGATTTGATCAACGTACCATATAACATGAAGAGCAACTGCATTTGAACCTCTTTGACTTTTATGCAGCCGTCACCAACTGCATTGCTAAAGAATTCACAGAAAGACTTGAAATGAGCTCTTTTGATGCTGGAATGGCCACAAAAAAAAATATATAAAAAAAAAACTAAAAAAAAATAAAAATAAAATTTTTGTCTTTAATGTGCTCTCATCCAAATTGGGTACACTATCGTCCACAAATTACATACCACCTTGAAGACAGAAGCATCGCCACTGCCTATTTCACCTAACCTGCATGAAATGTGATCTTTAATTTTTTTTTTTTTCAGTAAACATTTTAAGCAAAAAAGAAACCATGTGTAAAACCAGTTAGTATCATACCTATTTATCTCATCTTCACTAAACGTTTGACCAAAACAAAGAGTTGTATCAAGCCCAATGCCTTGAACCCCATTCAAATCATGGTCATTTTCAGCCAAAAGAGAGGGAGCAATCAAGTGGTTCCTCTTCAAACCAATACGAGCTTCGATATCTGACATATAGTACCATTCAAATGGTTCCTCCACACCGATGAGATTCTCTTAGTGCCTAAAAATATAATAAGCCCTGAGAACTGGCAAGAGAAGAGATATGAGTTCAAAAGAATAAAAATTAAATATGAAAAAGCACAAACAATTGCTCAAGTCGAGGACAGTTAAACTTACTAAGACATTAATACTTTGGAATTAGATTGAAAAGTTTTTATCACGCATTTAGCCTCAAAGAGGTACACATCATTGTCAAACGTAATGCAAACATGTACATGATTGTCGCCATTTAACTGGGCACAGAGTGCTTCAATCTCTCCTTTTGCTTTTAAAACAGGCATCCCAAGAAATTTAAGTTGTTCCTTTAACCTACCTTTAGTAAATAACTGATAAGCATTCCAAATGCCCCACCAACTAACCAAAATTTATCTATTTTGTACAAAGAAATATAACATATTCTAACAGGATTAAATTGATCACAAAGTTTTCAGGGGAAAAAACTGATAACAGGATTTCAATAAGCTATTTCAACTATAATACATTGTAATCAAATGATTTTCTCACCAGTTTAGCTCTCCATTGTAAGACCTTGAATTGGTTCAAAAGAGGCTTCAAGTCATGAATTGGCAGGATGCTCATTGTCTTGTAAATCTGCAAGCAAAATATACATATTGTTAGGAAAAAAAGTATCTATATATCAAAATGTATAATATGTGAGTTTTTAATTGTAGATGTATGGAAGCTACAACCTTTTGTTAAATTTTGCAGAACATCTTTGTAAACTATATTTTTTGTAAATGTATTTGGGATTTCGTTGTTGTTAACCATTAAAACTTTGAGACCCTCTCTTGATGTCACTCTAGATAATGCAACATATAATTGACCATGAGGGAAGACAGGTTGGGGTAAATAGAGTCCCACTTGTTTCAATGATTGTCCTTAACTTTTGTTGATTGTCATTGCATAACATGGCATGATTGGAAATTGACGTCTTTTAAATACAAAAGGCCATTTGTTTTCAGTTGCTGTCAAGGTTATTCTAGGAATGAAAACTTTGTAATTAATGTTGTTGCCAGCAAGTATTCTAGCTTCAATAATTCTATCAAATAATTGAGTCACAACCAATCTTGTTCCATTACACAAACCTAAAGATTGGTTTAAGTTTCGAAGCAACATAATGGGCATTCCAATTTTTAAAATCAACTTGTGGGAAGGTAAGCCATTGAAATTAAGTGTGTTGAGAAATTCTGTAGGATACATTATACTAAGATTCTCAAAATTTTCAGAAGATGAGTATAAAAAATCGAAGCTTAAATAAATGTGTTTTTGACCAGGTTAATCTATTGCATAATCATTTATCTCCGTCACAGTATTATTTTTTGGCGTAACAATAGCTCGCTCTTGTAAATATTCAAAACTGGCAAAATTATTTTCAAAGTTTGGATACGTTGCTGAAAAAATAGAATGAATAGGATCAGAGTATGAATGAATGAGTAAATCATATGGAATTTCAATCCAACATGTATCTTTGTCATTTGGATCAAGTGTATCCCCAATTTGGCCATCACCTATCTGTAAAATCCAAGTTGCAAAATCATCAAGTTTTTCTTTTGGTCATTGTTTAATCCCTTTTGTGAAAGCCTCATATTTTCTTTCAACTGAAATACTTTGAAAAAATGCCATAAATAAGAGTTATTTAAAGAGGCATCTATTATCTCTTCTTTTGTTCCACCAGGAATAACTGGTAAAATTTGTCTAAAGTCACCACCTAATAAAAAGGGTTTGCCACCAAATGGAGCACTTATATTTGAATCATTTGAATGTGATAAAATATCAGAAAGTGACTTGTCTAATGCTTCAAAACAATGTTTATGATTCATAGGAGCTTCATCCCAAATAATAAGATCTTCTTTTTCAATTAATTTAGCAAGATGAGTCCCTTTCTTAATTTGACATATTGAGCAATATGTAACTATAAGAGGAATTTTGAATCTGGAGTGAGCAGTTCTACCACCTGGTAAAAGTAATGAAGCTAATCCAGATGAAGCAACTGCTAAAACAAATTTACCTTCAGACCTGATTTTACTTATTATTGTATGCCATAAAAATGTTTTTCCCGTTCCTCCATGGCCATAAACAAAAAAGAGACCTGATTTTTTTTTCATTCACAGTACTAATAACACAATCATAGATAAATTTTTGGGTTTATTAAGCTGTGCTACCAAAACAGAATGTTCTCGACTTAAATCATCACAATTGTAATTTAATTCTTCCTTCAACAATTTGTTTCTAATTTCTGATTTTTCTCTCATCAGGCATAGGCAAATTATAATTTAAAGAGCTAGATGATGCATTTAATAGTTGCTCTAATTCAAACAGAAGGGAATTTTTTTAATTCGAATTCTGGCAAATTCAGAGTTGGCATTGCAAAAGATTTTTGAAGCTCATACAAAATGTCATCACACATATTTTGCCAATGACTATTAAAAAGCTGTTGAGGATTTGCTATTTCACAAAATAAAATCAATGTAACAAATAATTGCCTCAACTCGCGAGATGTTGCAATATTAGCTGCATTTATAAAGCTTCATTCCACTCTTTGTCATCTCCTAGTAAACCCTAACACTTACACGCAGCTTGATATGATGGTTGAATAATGCCATTCACAGTTCTAATGTCATCAAAATTAAGAACACCTTTTTGAATATTGAGAAGCATTCTTAAATAGTATAACTCACCTGATGCAGGATGAACGTAAGCAATTCTGCCAATGGATCCTCCTTTTCTTTTCCTGGGCTTCCAAAACTTATGTCAAGATTCCCATACAAATTTTGATGGCAATTCTGCATAAGTTAGTGTTCGTGCTTCAGCAAAAAATTTATTTGTTTCAAACCAACTTGTCAACATTGTGTGTTCAAAAGCTTTTTGACTAACAATCGATTCAAGTGATTGATTACTATTGAAAACAATAGTTTGTTCCAAAGGAAGATGCACTGGCAATCGTTCAACAGGAGGTTCTCTCATATGAATTGGATACTCAAACAATCTCCAAACAGCTTCATATGGAGATATATATCTACAATTTAGATAAGCAAGTATTTCATTATTTGAATTGTCTTTGAAAAGAATTCTTGCTCGATCTGAACCTTTGTTTATGTATTTGAAAAGATATTTTATAAGCATTGATTGACAACATGACTCAACATTAATATGTGCATTGTATCTCAATAATAAATCAGAATTGTAAGGAACAGCAAAACTGTTATCAATTTGTATCCCATTTTTAACCACAAATTTTGACGGATCATCACGACGCCTATACATAGGAAAAGAATTTGTTTCAAAAATTGTTTCACTCTTGTATTGCTTTGGAAAAAACTTAGAACATTTTCCCTCTCTCATGCATGGAGAATTTTGATTAAGTTGTCCGCAAGGACCATGAATCATGAATTGATTGACAATTTCATAAAGGAGAGGATCTGATTTTTTATTTGGTATTTCAGCTAAAATGATGGAATCTATGTCATCAGCAGAGAAGCATTTGTAAGGCTTCTTTAACCAAATTAAGAGCATGAGGCAAGCCTCTTTTTTTAAACTCGATTGTACAAACATCTGTTTACAATCAAGTTAAAAAAATATATAAACCACGGTGAGTTTCATTGTAAAGGAAAAATCAAAGAAACTATGAAAAAATTTCATTTGTTGAAACTCACCTGCTTCAACTTTTCCAAAAGGTTCTCCTGATTTTATGTAGCTAATCATATCATCAAGTTTCATTTTAAAAACCCTTGAAATGATATCTGGTCTATCCTCTGACTTGTATCCAAGTTTTATATTAAATTCTCTCACAATTTCAGGCCATTTGATATTGCAAGTGAAGGTTATAAATAAATCAGGATTACCAAATTGTCTGCAAATAGCCATTGCATCTTGATAATTGTTAAGCATGTATCTAGGACTTCCTGTGTATGAGCTAGGTAATATTACTTTCTTGCCTATTTTATCAGCATCATGATCACCTTTTGATACAGCGTCATAAATGCCTTTATACACCTCACTTCGTAAGTTTTTTTGATTTTTTCTAATGTAATCCAATCGATCTTCTTCAAGTATTGCATAAGCATCTACCAAAAATTGTTGAAATAGTCTTCCTCCTTTTAATAATGTATCTAATTGAGACTCCCTTTCTTGAATTTGATAGGCTATAAATGCTCTCATAGTCACTCTTCCTCTTTTACATGAGCGATTGTTTGAAGGAATATTCAATTTTAAATCAGGTCTGTATCCATCTTCACCATATGGAAAAAGAATTGGATATTGTAAAGACATAAATTTTGCGTTTAATTTTGTCACACGTTTTAGTTAACCATTTTTGAACTCTATGACAATATCCCTATTTGAGTCAAATTGACCAATATCACCCACTATTAAACCTGCAATTTCATCACATGTAGGTTGTCCATATTGTTTATCATCATTTAACTGTCTACCCAGTATAGTTATTTTCAAAGAAGGAAGAGAATTGTTTTCAAATTTATCTCTAATTGTTCTAAACACTTGAACTAATTCATTTGATTCATTGAACATGTTGATTAGACCTTTGACAATATTCTCATCAAGCTTCATATTTATTTCCTTACAATTAACAGCATTGAGACGATTTTCAATTTCATTAGTAGTGTCATACACATATAGCTGAGCAAACTTTGGGCATTGACCATCAGGAGGTAACAAAGAGCCCATTAAATGATACACTTGACCACTACTTTTGAAAATGTAAGGGCCTGATTGATTATTAACTGTGTGATCAACTTTAGCTCCCATTGAAGTAAATGCAAACATGGAATTATAAGCTCTGATGTTATCTCTAAACAATAAGCTTTTTTTACCTTTAGTTGGATCAAGCAATTTTTCTAAAACTTGAGGAGTAGGCATTGGACGTGCGAGCTTGACTTTTCCTTGTTGACAACAAGGAGAATAAAGGAGCTCATTATTATTGGACTTTTGTTTTAGAGACTCTTTTATCCAAAAAAGTGCACCACAGTAGATGCACTTATAATTCTTGTCTCCCAAATCCACATATTTCTGAACATTTCCTTTTGACAAAAATGTGAAAAAGAGAGGGAAAAAAAAAGTCAAACTATTAGTAGCAAAGTCATAAATACATAACCAACCCAACAAAATTGTAAGTTAAAAAGATAGTTTACCTTTTTTATTTTTTTGAAGATTGGCTTGACCTTTACTAATTTGATTCGGATTATCAAAAGTAACGACATTGACACTTGTTTGAACTATGTTTGCACTTGTTGAACACACATTGTTGAACATTTTTTTGTCTTTTGTTTTGAGATTCAAAACCTGGTTTATCATAAACAAATATGCCACTGGAAGAACCAACAATATGGCCTTCTTGTATCATTCTATTGCGTTTGCTATTTCTAGACCTTGTTAACATGGCTTGAAAAAAATTCAAACTCCAAACAACAAATTATGGGAAGAGAACCCTAGGAAAAAAAAGTAAATTATTAAATACTTGACTATATGTAATCTACAATTAACCAAAACAAATACATAAAAGTCACATTTCAAAACTATCTGCAAAAACCAATCCCAATAATGAATCGGAAAATCTTAGTTGACTATCTTTTACGATTGAAACTACACTATAAAATGTTAAATCCTTATGCAGACATGCAATCCAAAACGAAGAAAAATTTGAAAGATTTGAGTTTTACTTGGCCACCAATAAAACCAAAGGAGTAGAAATAAGATATGCAATTGGATTTCAACTGTAACAGCTATTGCTCTCCAAATTCAAGGTTGGGAATTGAAGAAAATAGAATATATTTTGAGCCATGCAATTCAAATTGCAAATAAATAGCTAAGTTCTCAAACATGCAATCCAATAATTAAGATCGTCCTCACAGATTATCATAATTACTAGACTAAATCAAAAAACCTCGTCCTCTTACAAAACACCAATTATGTGTACCACTTCTCATCCTAAACCCCCCAAATTCATTGAAAAAGAAAATTTAATTGCTTGCATTAAAAGACTTCCACAGACAGTTGAATAACATAATACCAATTCGTATCTATAAAAGTAGACTCCATTTAAATAAGAATAATTAGGTTTAGGAGAAATACCCAAACAGTTAACCCTTCGCTTCTACTTGTTTTGGTCCTTGCTGCAAAAAAGCATGTGTGTCGTTATGCACATCAGATTTTTTTTCATGCCGGTCCAGCAACAACCACGAACACAACATGCACAATTAAAAGGTAACTTCTTCAACAAAAAACCTACTATACACAAATTTATTGAATATGAATCAAAATAATTAGATTAAATCCAATATTAAAACAAAGATCAGAAATTGAAATGGAAATTGAACGAAATTATCATTGCGTTACCAACAAAAAAAAACCCAGAAATCTAAATTAATAAAAAAAATCCAAACAACTGAAAAACCCACCCCAGTTGAATCGAATAAATCCCAGCAAACTCAAATAAAAAATTAAATGTGAAATTACCGAATAATTTTGGAAATTAGGGTCTAGGATGAAGAAATGAAGGAGAATATGAAGGACCTTTTGCAGTGGTAATAGGGAAGCTGTCAAGAATTTCTTGTCGACCTTATGGGGGAGATAACAGTAGAATCGCGCAGAGAGAGAAGTCGAGCTCTCCGACAGAAAACCTACTTCACACGAATTTATTGAATTATAATCAAAATAATGAGATTTAATCTAAAATTAAAACTAAAATCAGAAAATGAAATTGAAAATGAACGAAACCCTAATCGAATTGAAGCCTTTCCTTTCAAAAAAAAAAAAAAAAAAAAAAAGCCTCACTAATATTGAAATTAAACAAAAATCCTCCCTGATTTTGAAACCTCATAATCGACTTCATATCTTAAATTCTAAAATCTGAAAATGAACGAAACCCTAACCGAATTGAAGCCCTTGTTAAAAAAAAAAAAGCCTCACTGATATTGAAAATTAAACAAAAATCCTCCCTGATTTTGAAACCTCAGAATCAACTTCATACCTTAAATTTGAGCTTCAAACCTAATAGACAAAGGCAATAATATCATGCATGCAACATGCTCACGAATAGAGTCCAAAAAAAAGAAAATAAATTCATGATTATTCATGACTTCATTTTTTGACAGATCAACAGCTTGTTGCATGATCAGAAATTATCTCAGTCACAGCCATGGCCACACCTCCCACATTCTCCTTTTCTTTGTTTCCAAATCAAGGAAACAGAGATCATTTCAAGAGTTCTAGGAATTCAAATTTTTTTATTATAATTATATTTTTGCTAGTGTTTCACACCAAGAGACCACTAGTCCAGAGAAGGAATTGAAAATTTTTCTTCTTTAATATGAAAACAAAAATATAAAGCACAGAGACTCCGATTAGTTTCAAAATCCAACCATTTTACACCAAATAGCAGCTCACCGAAAAAAATGAAAAAACTGGGGATATTGAGATTAATATTCAACAACTTCAAGAAAACAGAAAACCCAAGTGGAATTACATCCCAAACAATCGAATTAAACAAAGAAAATACAAAAATAAAAAATAAAAAATTGAGAATTAAAGAGCAGGGGCATACCTTATTGCAGCAGAGAAATGATATACAAAGGAGAAAGAACTCTGAGAGTTGTTTAGGAAAAAACCAATTCCTCCCACCTCTTTTAACTTTACCAAAAAAAAAGACCAAACTATTAGCAAAGACAGAGACTTTACGTTTCTTCCTTTTGAGTTTTTATGCTTTTTATTTTTTTTCTCCAGCCTACACTGCGAACAAAATCAAACAATTTAAATACAAATCAACTCTCACTCCAAGATTAAACTTTGTAAGTGAACTTTCCTAGAGAGTTCCCAAACCAGCGAGTCAAAGGTCAAAATCACAAAAAGGAAATTTCAACATAAAACTCATTCCTAAATCCAAAATCACAGAACCCCATAATTGAACAAAAGAAAACCCCAGATGTAGGATCCAAATAACTCACCAACAAAACACTATCCTTTCTAGGTAAATTTTTTCTTCGAATCAAACCGAAAGCGTCTACTGGTTGGGTGGTTTTTCAGCAAAGTGGAGATTTGTGTGAGAAAAAGTGAGATAGAGGGGTAGAAACTAAAGGAATTGTCCAGAAGATGTAGTCGAAGCAGAGCCTTCGACGCTGAAGAAATATTCCAGAAGATGTAGTCGAAGAAGGTTATTTTTTTTTTCATTTTAGGAGAGATGAAGCAAATGAAAGCAGATGGAAGCAATTGGAAGCAACCGGAAGCAAATAGAAACCCTTAGCAGATCAACACGTGTACAGAAGGGTAAAACCGATATTAGAGTAAACATAGGAGGGCAAATTTGGTATAATACTGTGCTTATGAACAGTGTTTTAGTGTATTTACTCTTTTAGTTATATATAGAATTTGTCAAATCCCCTATCTGGTTTTTCATTTCTGATATTTTTACTCACTTGGTAATCCACGGCTTCAATAAATCCACTTTTTTTTTTCTTACCTTTTTGCTTATTGTGGAATCTGGGTTCTTTTTATTTTTATTTTTGGGTGACTTTTTATTGATTAATGGTTTGTTGCATGTTAGAGTGGCCGAGCTTTGGAAAATAATGGTAGAACTCCGACTGGTGAGTTATGCTTATTGCTTCTCTCTGTTTCACTTACAATTTTAATAAGCTTCTTATGCTGAATTTGCTTTGATTATCCTTTTAGAAACTTCAAAATTGAAATTAATCTTCCTTTAAATACTAAATTTTACTAACAGAATTAAATTACATTAATATCATATTCTAATGTACAGAGTAATCTGATGTGAAAAAGAATATAAATTTGTATAATATAATCATTATAGTGATTTTAATGTACAAACATAATATCAAATATATGTGTTTGGGCCCAAAATGACATTGGATCGAGCTCGGACCATTCTCGGCCCAGGACCTGCGCGAAGGCAGTGAGTTGGCACTACGGGCCACGGATTAGGAGGAATCCTATCTGGAAAAGGAAGGAAGAACAGATAAGTATAAGAATGTGATAGAGGCTGAGACCCATCAGGAGAAGGAGTCCCGAGAAGAAAGTGAATCAAACTCGCAATTGGAGGCAGGTTCAGAGTCCTAGTTGGATCGGGATCAGCCGAGATAGAATTGGATTAGTATCGGCTGAGGTAGAGTCAGACTAGGAAGAGGAGTTCTATCCAAGGACGGTTTGGAGTATTTGCATTACTATAAATAGAGGGGGGAGCATAACATTAACTCTCTCCAACTCAACATACAAAACTGCCCTGCGCAAACCCTCGCTCTACGCGAAACCTCTCAACTTTGAGATTTTTATTTTCTTTTCCGCCAACACATCTTCAGTTTGGATAAACAGCACTGTGAAGGCAACCGGTGGTATCTTCAATTTGGATAAACAGAACTATCGCCGTAGAACCAGCCGATCGCGGAGCACCTTCAGTTTGGATAAACAGCACTGCGCCGAGGCCGACTGGTTACCTATCCAAGTCTTGGTCGAGAAGGGCTTCCGAGTTCTTATCGCCAGAGGTCATCTCATCAGCCTTCTCGGCGAAGTGAGGTGTTACGAATTACCGAGCTCGGCACATCGAACGCCGAGTTGTTTTATGATTGGATACTCACAGGTTGGTTTTAGAGTTCGGCATTCTGACGGTCGAACCACTTTTACCGTCAAGACCTATATCTGTTTTGAGTATCTGTGCCCCTATACTTTAGTGTCGATTCGGCGTGCTTATACCTTTACGAATATAATCACTGTGACCGAATCCGGCGCCGACGATTCGTGAACTTCGCGAGACTAGTAGCCTTGTCTTCAGGCACTAGAACCCAAAGGCCGAGGTGTGTTCCTTCCTCGGCCGCAGTCGCAAGATTAAGAAGTCAGCCGCGCACACAACGCAACATCAACATTTTACTCACCGGCCGAGTTCGGCCGTCGAGTTGGCACGCCCCGCATTCAACCGAAGGACGTAGTTAGCTTATTAGTTACTTGGCCTGCGCGCCACGTAGGCTTGGTAGTTTTTAGGATCAACAATATGACACTTAATTTCTCACCTTTATGTGAATAGTTTTCAATTTTCAATTTTCAAACCATAAGATTACCCACCAATTATATTCTTTGGAAGAATAATGGCACCTTTGAATAGATATTCAGTGTCATATGTTGTGAGGTAAACTTTCCATTGATTTTCATGTCATAGGCATATATTTTCATTTGGAGTTCGAATATCCTTTCAGTCAGGTATTTAATTTTCTGTTTTTGGATAGGATCATTTGTTCATATTTATTGTATTGTCATTGCAGTGTTTTATGTTTATACACTTGCATGTGATTTTTTTTTTTCCAGGAAAAGAAATGCAGAAATGGAAGGTTCTCCCCATCTTAAAATGAAATGAAAACGTGTGATTGAACTAGGAGCAGGGTGTGGAGTAGTTGTGTTACCAATTCCTTTTGTTTATGTAAAATTATGCCAAATTTAATCTACTTGGCTTTTTATGCTATTCGTCCTTATCGATTTTTCTCTCAGGCCTATGCCTGGAGGTGTGACGTGGTTACGACAGATCAAGTGGAGGTTTAGCCCTTCGAATGAGAAAATCTAGAATATGCAATCTCATGATTAATATAAATATTTTGAATGTAGTGTCAGGAACAGTTTTATTCATATATATTTGTAAGGAACAGCAGGACACGTGAATGTAATGTATGTATGTAAACACTACTGAACATATTTTTTACACTTCTAAACTGTCAATAATTTTACAAACTCCGCAGCAACGTGCGGCTGCCCTTGCTTCTTTTAACTAAAAGACTAAAAAGTTACTATAGGATCTCCCTAAAAATATTTTACTTCATTCAAAACATCTCCAACAATTCGGTTTAGGGATAGAAATGCAAGTTTGTTGATCCACATGGCAGTTTGAAAACTAAAATCCAACTGACCATGGATGGCAACAGTTCGATTTAGGGACAGAAATGCTATATCTATCATCATAACTAGGAAAATTAACTGTATGCATAACTGCAAGATAACCATCGGGGATTATCCATAACCATATCAACCGGATAATGGATTCTCCATCGGTTAACGGTTTTATTCATCTTCGTCAATATGAAAAATACATTTATCCAATTGACGCATTATAATATAATAGATACTAATTTCGTCATTATAATATAATAGGTACATTGATGAGTTGGCTTATGTTTGATCTCTCCCATAAGCACCATTGAATTTTATGCAAAACTTTTGAACATTTTCACAAAATGCAACCTTTCTAATTTTCAAGGTAATGGGATGCCTATATATATATATTATTCGGGTCGGATTCGGAGACGGATACAGATTGTGAACTCCTATAACCATATTTGAAACCACAACCAAATTATATTTTGAGTTTTTCCCCATATCCAAAATATAACCAAATTTTCATCCCCAAATCCATTCCATTTGAGCGGTTATCCACAGTTATCACGTTTAACAATTTGAATTGTCATAACTACGACAGACTCCACAAATCTTAGTAATTTTTTATTACTTTCCATCATTAGAAGCGTTGAGCATTTTAACAATACTTCTTTGGTCAAGCTTGCTTGGAAGGTGCTGAAGAATGAAATATTTGGTGGGTGCATGTTGTGAAACAAAAATATTTGAGAGATGAGCACTTGCTTACCACTAAAATGTCAATTTGGGGTTTAATTTCCTGATATTATTCTTCTCACCAAGGAGGAAAATATATAATGTACAAGAGGATTTACAAGGAAAGAATCACACATAACCTAATTACAATCTGATTACAAGGACCTAGAAAAGATAACTAAAATAATCACAAAAAGTCAACTCTCCAACACTCCCCCTCAAGTTGGTGCATAAATGTCGTTCATGCCCAACTTGACAAGAGAGTTGTAGAATGCTTGACTTGCAATAGCTTTAGTTAAGATATCCGCCAATTGATCCTCTGACTTTACGAACGGGAATTGAATAATATCCCCGTCCAACTTCTCCTTAATGAAGTGTCTGTCAACTTCCACATGTTTTGTGCGATCACGTTGAATTGGGTTGTGTGAGATATCGATAGCTGCTTTATTATCACAAAATAAATTTGAGGCTGAATTCGAAGGATACCCGAGTTCACCAAGTAACCTCCGAAGCCATAATAGTTCACATACTCCTTTTGCCATACCCCTATATTCATCCTCTGCACTTGATAAAGCAACCACTTTCTGTTTCTTACTCCGCCAAGTGACTAAGTTTCCTCCCACAAATGTAAAGTAACCAGATGTGGACCGACGATAAGTAACGTTGCCTACCCAATCTGCATCTGTGTAACCCTCTATTCGGCAATGATCATTCTTAGAAAACATGATGCCTCTACCCGGTGAGGACTTCAGGTATCGTAGGATGCGTTCAACCGTACCCATATGTGCCTCACTCGGAGAATGCATAAATTGACTAACAACACTTACTGCGTATGCAATATCAGGCCTGGTGTGAGATAAATAAATTAACCTCCCAACTAACCTTTGATAACGATCTCTGTTAGTGGGAACTTGATCAGGGTGCACGGCAAGATGGTGATTTTGGACTATGGGAGTGTCAGCCGGTTTACAATCAAGCATTCCGGTTTCAGCTAATAAGTCTAGAACATATTTTCTTTGAGATAGAAATATACCCTGTTTAGATCGAGCTACTTCTATCCCCAAGAAATATACCCTGTTTAGATCGAACTCGGTTGCTAGGTAATCTTTGAGACTTGAGATTTCCTCTTTGTCGTCACCTGTAACAATCATATCGTCCACATAGATGATAAGTGCCGTCAATTTCCTTATTCGACGTTTCAAGAAAAGTGTATGATCGGAATTGCTCTGCCTGAACCCATATTTCCTCATAGCCGTCCGGAACCTACCAAACCATGCTTGAGGTGATTGTTTCAACCCATACAACGCTTTATCAACTTGCAGACTACTCCAGGTTGTAAAACCGATGCATAACCAGGTGGAATCTCCATATACACTTCTTCGTCAAGATTACCATGTAAGAAAGCATTTTTCACATCAAATTGCTGTAATGGCCAATTTAAGTTAGCCGCCAATGAAAGCAATACTCTTACCGTATTAATCTTTGCTACCAGGGCAAATGTCTCTGTATAATCAACACCATACGTTTGAGTGTATCCCTTGGCCACTAATCGTGCTTTGTATCGTTCAACGGACCCATCAGCTTTGTACTTGATGGTGTACACCCATCGACACCCAACTCTCTTCTTTCCTCGGGGAAGTGGAACTAAATCACACGTTTGATTTTTCTGGAGTGCAGCCATTTCTTCCTCCATTGCCTTGGTCCATCGATCGTCAGATAGTGCTTCTTTCAATGAACTTGGTGTGCTATCATTGGATATTTGTTGTACAAAAGCTTTGCCGGGTTCTGATAACTTCTGTGATGACACATAGTTGGCAATGGGGTATTTAGAGCCTTTCGTTGTGTCCGGTGAATATCGATTAGGTGGCTTTCCTCGGTTGTGCCTGAAAGGTAATTAATAATTCGAAACAACGATATCATCAACAGGGATAGTCGAGCTTACCTCAGGAATATTCTCAGGAGTATGGTTTGGTGGTACTATATTTGGAGACGATGGGGGAGTAGGCTCGGCAAGGGCAGCTGGCCGAGCCTCGGCGAGGGTAGCTGGCCGAATCTCGGCAAGGGCAGCTGGCCGAATCTCGGCAAGGGCAGTTGGCCGAATCTTGGCGAGGGCAGCTGGCCGAGTCTCGGCGAGGGTAGCTGGCCGAATCTCTGCAGAGGTAGCTGGCCGAGTCTCGGCACAGGCACTTGGATTTCCCTCGACGGTAGTGGGCCGAATCTCGGCAAAGGCACTTGGATTTCCCTCGACGGTAGTTGGCGAATCTCGGCAAGGGTAGCTGGCCGAGTCTCGGCAATGGTTCAATCCTTCTCGTCATGCCGTGTCTCCCCCTGAGGAGGAGGATTGGAAGAAGCCGAAGGGTAATACATCTCAGACTCGGAAAAAGTGACATCCATAGTTACATACAGTCAACGGGAAGGAGGGTGGTAGCAACGGTACCCTTTCTGATGGAGTCCGTACCCCATAAAAATACAACGAAGAGCACACGGGTCAAGTTTCGTTTGTTGATTTTTATGAAGAAGAACAAATGCAACACATCCAAAAATCCGAGGTGGGAGTACTAAAATCGACGGTAGATGCACGAAGGTAGCAAGGACTTGTAAGGGAGTATGAAAATCCAGGACTTTGGATGGCAGACGGTTGATAAGATAAGTGGTGGTCTGAAGAGCAACATCCCAAGAAGAGCGGGGAACAGACGCCCCAATCAAGAGTGACCGAGCCGTTTCTAACAGATGACTATTTTTGCGCTCAGCCACCCCATTCTGTTGAGGAGTCTGAGGACATGTAGTTTCGTGAAGAATTCCAGAATTCATTAAATAATGGGAAAAATCATTATTAACATATTCACCACCATTATCAGAACGTAAAATCCGTATGTCAGTAGAAAACTGTGTCTGAACCATGGTGTGGAAGGTCTTAAAAACTGAAAACACATCACTTTTATGCTTAAGAAGATATAACCATGTCATCCGTGTACAATCATCTATGAACGTTACAAACCATCGAATACCAGATGAAGTAGTAATCGGAGATGGTCCCCAAACATCTGAATGAACAAGACCAAAAGGAACAATACTTTTATTAGAATTCAACGGATAAGACACACGGTGACTCTTGGCGAGTATGCAAGTGTCACATTTAAAGTCTGAAACTGAACAGCCAACAAATAAATCTGGAAACATATGCTGCAAATAACTGAAAGATGGATGACCCAAAAGGTGATGCCATAACCATATCTGACACCTCTTGTGATCAACAGCTCCTTGGGCGAGATTGACCCGTCCTGTACTGACATCATCCACAAAATAGAGATCCCCCCTCTTAGTACCACGACCAATTATCTCTTTCGTGAGAATATCCTGTATAAGACAAAACTTTGGATACATTAGCACACAACAGTTCAATTGTTCAGTAGCTTGGCCATGAGACATCAATTTATGCTTTAGTGAAGGTACAAGTATTGTATGAGGCAAAGAGAGAGTGGACGTGAGGCGCACGGTGCCAGCGCCGGTTACCGGTGAGGTGACTCCATTAGCATTAGTAATATTACGTCGAAGTGGAACATTATCACAAGCTAAATTAGTGGGATCATAAGTCATATGGTCTGTGGCACCGGAGTCAATGAACTATCCAGATGGAGTAGCATCATTATTCATATTAAAAACATAACCATAGTTACTCGAGGACTCCGGAGACATGTCGGAAGGACTCGAAACCAGAGGAGGATCATCCTGAGATATCAAAGATAATGGGGACATGGAGGTGGCGAGATTGGCTTGCCCGTCTCGTTCTCGTTGTTTCTGAAGCTTTAACGGTTCCCACCAGTCAGGATAGCCATGCAATTGGAAGCAATTATCACGGCCATGCTTCTCACTACCGCAGTAAGTACAACCACCAGCCGGGACATGTGGTTTAGGTCGAGGAGGACGGGGACTCGTGGTAGGCCGTGAGGCTGTCCTAGCAGCAAAGCGCGAGCCCTGTGCCGAGCTCGGCACAGTAGCCTGGGGTTGCAGTTCTGGGCTCGGTGCAGGTAACTTATCAGGGGCCCGGGGACGAGATGAAGCTACGGCTCGTGTGGCAGGCCGAGTCGCCATGGCAGGCCGAGCCACCATGGCCACCCCACTCGGTAGCTGTCCTCCGGTAGTCATCACAGCTTGTCGCATTCCCTCTAGGCGAACATAGGCAAAAGTTTGTTCGACGGAAGGAAGGGGCTCAGTTCGTAGAATATCACTACAAATTTTATCAAACATCTCATCCAATCCTGCAAGCAAAGTGTACACACGATCCGTTTGAACAATTTTATTAAAAATTTCAATATCAGTACCGCACTTCATCGGATTAGGTCGACGATAATCAATCTCCTACCACAAAGATTGAAGATCACTATAGTATGTCTCCAAAGGTCGTCCATCTTGCCTCATGCGAGAGGCTTTGCAGGTAAGATCATAGACTTGAGATATATCGGAGCCATCATAATACGTGCGAGCAATCGCGTCCCACACTTCTTTTGCCGTTGGTAATCGAAGAAAGTACCCAATCAAATTGGGTTCCATAGAGTTGATGAGCCAACCCTTTTACAATAGCGTTCTCCGTACGCCATTTGGTGAAGGCCGGATCGTCGATAGGTGGTTGGGGATTACTCCCAAACAAGTAGCCCAACTTGTCTTTTCCAGCAACAAACATCTCAACAATCTGAGACCAAACTCCATAATTGGCACCATTGAGTTTGATGCCAATTGAAGCAGTAGACGAATCATGATGGACAATCTGTGTAACAACTTGAGGTATAGGTGGGATAGGATTCATGGTAGGGTCGGTCAGGGTAGTAGTGTTTAGGGTTGTAGTGTTTAGTGTAGGAGCAGAATCGGTTAGGATGGGGTTGTGTTCACCGTGGAGTGGTGGTAGGTTCTCCATGGGAGGGCCGAGTTTGCATGAGGGAACGGGCATAACAGAAACCCTAGGATCTCTGCTCTGATACCATGTCAATTTGGGGTTTAATTTCCTGATATTATTCTTCTCACCACGGAGGAAAATATATAATGTACAAGAGGATTTACAAGGAAAGAATCACACATAACCTAATTACAATCTAATTACAAGGACCTAGAAAAGGTAACTAAAATAATTACAAAAAGTCAACTCTCCAACATAAAATACGGCAAAACCATTCTTTGATCTAGAAAGAAATCCTTTTCTCAAGAAATATACTTCTCAAAGAATGAGATGGGTTGTGAGAAATGGTAAAAACTTTATCCTCTAAAAATTCAAGTGATAACAAGGTTATGAGTTATGAGGTAGCTACCTAGCTATGTACATCCTCCTTAAAACAAAAGCAAAACTAAAACACGAAACCAATCCAAAAGCTTGATTCTACTTTCAACCATAAAAATTTGAAAACAAACATTAACATTAGTTTACTGGAGAACGGGGGTTTTGACCCCGGATGCTTACAAAGCCATAGCTCTCGTCTTGTGGAACATGCACATCTTCCTTTATTTAGTGCTCATTCAAATAATTAATCTAAACTTCTCATTTTATATTTCAGTGTAGTTTGATGTTATTTCCTATCTGCCATTCTTTCCTAGACTCTTAATCATAAATAGTTCATTTGAGTTACGTACGTACTTGATTCAGATTGAAAACATTACTAATAACCTAGTTGTTTCGCGGTATAGAACAGAACTTTCTAGGTTGCACTCCTAGGATTCTAGGTATCTATCTATTTGGGCCTGAAATAAAGGTTTAGACCGAGAAGAGCACTGATTCGACCGACTCCTTGTAGGACTAGGACTATTAAAGGATCAAACTCAAGCATGAATCGACCGACTCCTAATAGGAGTTGTACTTTTAAGGATCAGGCTCAACCGTGGCTTGGTCGAGTCCTAAACAAAGTAAAATTATTAAGGATAGTAGGTTCTAGTAAGATTGGAATTATTCTAAGGATCATAATTTATATTTGACCAGATGAGGATGAATCAAGTGCATAAAGGGACTAGGTTTATAATCCTGATTAAAGTCGAATAAGTTGAGACTAGATAAAGATTGAATTTTAGCTAAGGAAAGGCTAAAGAGGGAATATCTAGGTAAATTCCGAGTAGGCACAACCTCATCAAGACTCTGCATTGACATATTTGTTTATTACGAAGCACATCTTTATAAATAGAAGAGGTTCTGCAATGTGAAGCCCCCTTCAACTCAACAAAACAACTCAAAAATGCTCCACATCAAAACCTTTGCTCTACACGAAACATTTCTCACACCTTTGAGAAAATACTAATTATCATAACCCTCCTATCAACACACATTCAATTTGGATAAGTAGACAACATTATTTTGACAATTGGCAGCATCTTCCGTGTGGATAAGTAAATAGGACAAGAGTCGTACAACCAGACAATTCAGGAGCACCTTCAGTTTGGACAAGTACAGTACTGCTTCTGGTCAGTTGGTTATCTATCCAAGTCTTGGTCTGTGAAGAGTTCTCAATTCTTTCGCCTAAAGAGGTCACTTCATTAGTTGCTCGGCGAAGTGAAGTGCTCTATGATTAGTTACTCTCAGGTGCACTTTGTGGATGCAAATTTTCTCCTCTTCGATCTTGGACGATTTTGCACCTACAAAACAACTAGCACCTTAGGTTAAGGCCAAAAGTCTCACGCGCCCACGATAATGGGAGGGCTTTGGCCGAAGAACCTCCGATGCCAAAGTTAGAATTTTTAGAGAGAAATCATGTTTAGGGAGTTTTGGAATTTTTGCAAGAGAATTGGAATGAGTGTTTGGTGAAATTGGGTGCCTATTTATAGGGCTAGGCCGGTCCACTTTGGTGAGGGAGTGGCTGGCCATCATGTCATTTTTCCCTTGAATTTTTGGTTTAATTAGCCAATTTATTGGCTAATTAAACCTAAAGGAATAAATTTGTGGTTACAAAATTGATTAATTGGCATAAATGGGGTAATAAAGAGGGAAAATAGAGAAAGGTACGGAGAGAGGATGGTGGCCGGCCATTGACTAGTTTTGGGATTGAATGGGATATATTTTGTGGTTAATTGGATGATTTAATTGATATTTAATGGATTAATTGATATTTAATGGATTAATTGGGTAATTAATCCATTAATTAACCAATTAACATAATAATTTGGAGGTTACCTTGCAAAAAGGGAATTTGATGAGATAGACTTTGAATTGTTTACCTCTTTTGGAGCATTTTTGACTTTGTTGAAAAAAGATTGTCTGCTGCTCGCGCGTAGAGATTCTGGTGTACTTCAGGGGTAGTTTGGTCCTGTTTTGCTAAAATATCCACGTATCGCCTTGTGATTATTTTTGGCTCCACAAATGCCCCCACACCTGTTGGGCTGCTTGCAGAAAAGGGCAACAGGTGTAGAGATTTTCTCGCTTTAGGAAACTCTGAATTGCTTCCTATTTTGTTGTTGATTCTCTCTTTTAATAGGAAATTAAATCCTTCTAGGAAAACGAAATAAATTTCCTCAAAGCTTATTTAAGTCCACCTTAAGTGGATTATTAAATCAACTTTTAGAGAGAAACTTGTTCAACCTTACAAGAGAGAAAGAGAGCTTAGAGGATATTTGTTCCCCCTCCTCTAGCAGTCTTCTACGTCTTGCCCGTGTAAAGGATCGCTTTTCGTTGCTTCTAGGTAAGAAAAATTAATTTTCGTGTCTTCTTGGTTTTCTTGAATCTTTGGGGCTTGAGATTTGGCTCGATGGGAATTGAGGACTGGTGACTGGACGTTTTGAGGAACCTCGGCATGGCAATGTTGTAGGTGAAATTTTTTTTCTTGTTTTTGCTGGACGCTGGGCACTGCTTTGTGTGCTGAAGCAAGCCAGGCCGTGGGGCCTGGCGGGTATGCTGGGTCCTGCGGCCTTCATTCATTTTTTTTTTTTGGGCCTAGATGCTTGCTGCTCTCTCTCTTTTTTATTTTTTTATTTTTTTATTTTTTTCGCGGCTGGGCTTGGGCCCCCAGCAAAAGGAATTGGATTTTACTAGGCCCTGGGGCCGAGAGAGAAAATGAGGGAGAGCCGGCGCGGGCTGGGCTCCCTGATTGCCCAATTTTGTTTTTTTTTTCTTTTTTTGCCGAGAGCTGCTTTACCCTTTTCTTTTTTTCTTTTTTTTTTTTTTGTTTTTTGTTTTTTTGCAACCCTCTAATGAATCTTCTTTGTATTTTTTGTAGAATTTTCTGTAGCATGTCTTCCTCTAGCCACAAGAATGATGATGGTGTACCGCCATTGTATCGTCAAGGCTGCTCACTTCAAGATTAACTCTGATGATTCATTTAGAGACTTCCTTGAGACATATTGGCATGCCATTCCATCGGGAGTTCGTGTGAAGCGTGTTAGGGATGGTAGCAGCTGTGAGCCATGCGATGGTGTTCGGAGAGCCATCCAATTCCACCCTTACTATTTTGTGTTAGGGTTTACTTTCCCTATGTCGCGCTTCTTCCAAGAAGTGCTTTGCTCCATGAAATGTGCACCTGCCCAATGTTCCCCGAATACGGTCCGAGTGATGGTGGGGTTCCACAATTTGAGCCAATTCATTGACTTGGGACTAACCACCAACGAATTTTGGTATTTCTTTGACATAGCTCGTATTGAAAGAGTTGGGCAGCTGCGGTCCCGTCATAGACTTTTTGACAACTCGAGTAAAGGAGATCATGACTGGGCCAAGGAGACTTTGGAGATAAGTGGAGAGTGGGAGTTTGATCATTCTCCCGAACTGCGTGTGCCAAAAGTTTTTATATTCGGTAAGCAGGTTGCTTTAATTTTTTCTTGGCTGCTTGATTTTAATGCTAAACTGCTTTTCAATTTTCTGATTGTTTTCTGTTGCCTTCGTAGATTCAGAATTTGGCTCGACTCCCAAGGTTTCTCCGGATATGAAGAAAGTGCATGTCGCTCTGGGTTTTCCCTCTGAGTATCGCGAGTGGCGCTGGCTGCTAAGTCCTCTTCGTAGGGAGAGAGATAGGTTACCCCCAAAAGAAGAGATAAAATGAATCAAAACAGAAGCATTGGCCCGTCCTATCACTGTGGTAGAGCCTGCTGCAAATGATAGGGAAGAAAGAAGCACTCCCCGCCTTTTCAAGAGATGCCTGTTGAAAAGAAACCAAGGATCGTTCGGGGTTTCATCAACTGCTCAGGAGGTGTTTGATGAGAAGAGACCAAAGACTTCTTCCACTGCTCGCGAGGGTTCACCAGCTGCTCCCAAGCTCGTGATTGACTTGACTTCCTCTAAGAATGAGAAAAAAGAGACTGCCGAATCTGTGCCAGTAACGCTTGCTATTCCGAAAGCTGCTAGTTCGATTGCTGATAAGATTGCCCAACGTAGAAGTTCATCAGTACCTCTAGTGCCGAAGTTTGTGCCAAAGCGTCTGCTTGGGGTTAAATCTGATTCTTCTTTGGAAAGGCTTGCTACTATGAAGAGTGGCAAGACACCTTCGCCTGCTAAAGTGGCTCCAAAACTTGTCCATTGCGCTGCTGAGACCAAGTTGCCTGCTGAGAAGAGAGAGACTGCTTGATCTAGTGGTCGTGATAAATCTGCCAAGTCTAGCTCTAGGGAAGCTGCTGAGATTTATGCGCTTTTGAAACCAGACCTTCTTGAGGATATGGACGCGTATGCTAAGTTCGTTGACGGCGTCAAAGGGATTATTGGTCCGAGCTCCTTTGTGGAGCACACGTCTGAGTACAGGAGGGCTGCTCCGCTGACCATGATGCAAAAAACGGCGATCTTGGCAGCCAAGTCCATGGTTCTTGATCAAGAGGATACCAAAGCTGCCAATGAGGTGGCAAGGTCTATGGCAGCCGAAGCTTATTCCTCGGCTGAGAAAGTTAAAAAATTGGAATCTGAACTTGCTGCTTTGAAGGGGTCTAATATCTCTGCCCCCACTTCTTTGCAACTTGAGACCGCTCGCCAAGAGATCACAGACTTGAAGGCTAGGCTTGACGTGACTCAAGTAAATTATGAAAGTGCAGAGAAAGAGATTGAACGTTACATACCTCAGATTCAGGATCTTGAGCGTGCCAATTTTTAATTCCGCTCCGCTGCTTATGCAAAAGATGAAGAATTGATTGTTGTTTACAACCAAGTGATACACTTCAAGAAAGTTGTTGATAGGCTTGAGCCTTAAGTGTTAGAGCTTCAAAGTGCTTTGAAGATCAATGATAATCTGAAGAAAGAAATGAAGGAAATGCAGCGGGTTCATGCTCATCTGCTTGAGGAAGTTGAGCAGTTGAAGGGTGAGAAAGCTGGGTTTGAGGCTTCGCTGACTCAAAATCAATCTGATTTCTACAAACTTGGTTATGTAGATCATATCTTTGGACGGCCGTCTGATTTTGAGTTTTTTGAAAAAGTTTTTGAGACCTTTTCTATTTCTCTAGAAGATTTGTCACCTTTACTTTCGAGTCTTCTATTGGTGAAGTAGTTAGAGATGGAGGATGCCAAGGCGGGGCAGCCAGGAGTGAAGCACCAGATGGTGCCATTGCTGGGGATGTTGTGGCTGCTGAAGGTGTGACAACCGAGCAGTCGTCGAGTGGCCAAGCTGCTGAAGAGTAGTCTTCTAAGTAGCCTTTAGGATTTATTTTTCCTTGTTGGTTTTTTTTTTTTTTTTTTTTTTTTTGCTTGAACTCTTTCAGTCTTTGATAGTTGTTTATCAATTTTGCTAGAAAATTTAATAAACTTCCTTCCTTCGCTTTTCTCCATCTTCACTTCTTTTCTTTTCATGCCTCAACCTTTAGACTTTATAGACCAGTAGCAGGCGTGCTGCTTTTTTTATAAGTAGACAGGCCGCGTGGCCTATGCAGTCGTAGGTGTTGGTGTAGAATTTTACAAAGTTGTTAGCCTTAGGGTCGGCAGCCGGACGCCTTACTTACAGAAGCAGACAAGTCCGCGTGACCACTAAGCTGTTGACCTTGGTTTTCTTCAATTCCGTAGGTTGCGTAACAAGCATCACAACACTTTAGGACTTGATGTAAGTTGTTCAGCTTTCGGCAAAAAGTGAAGCTTATCGACTACGTAGCATGTCGGCAGTGGATAGAACTTCGTATATACGCGCTAACTTTTTTAACTTTTCACAAAAATGTGCGGTTATTTAAGTCTAGCGTGGCTTTACTGCTCGAAGGGCAAGTCGTAGGCAGTCTTCTAGAAATTGTAGGCTACCTTAGTGCACTCAGTAGCAGCTTCAGATTCCCAGGGCAACCGTCCATCATATGTACTGCATAATGCGCCCCCTCCGTCTCTAGGGCCCGGTTCCCTGCAGATTAGGCCAAGGGACCAAAAATCCTTCAATTAGCTCGGCCTTGAAAAAGACCATTGCGACTACTTCTAGGAATCCCGGCGCAAGCCATTGCGCATCTAGTTGTACTAGGGCAGCCAAGCTCATCCACGTCTGGATATTCGGAGTGTAGATTTTATCCTCTCGCTTTGGAGAGCATGGTTGATCCATTGGGGAATGCAATTCCTGCGGTGAGTCCCTAAAAAGGGCGCGATCTTCCTTTGAAGTGCAGGAAATAATGAGTTGTTACAATCAAACCAGATTATAAAGAGTTCCTTATTGAAAAACAAGTGAACGAATAACTTAATTGTAAAAAATTGCATAACAACTAGATAGTCCTCAGCTCGCGAGGTGGTGCCCATTGAGATGCTTGAGTCTTCAGGTCTTGATATAGTTGGAGATCACACATGGTACTTTCTCAAGTTGTAGGCGTTCTATTGCTTCTCAATCTCCTTGTCGTTCATGGTAGCAAGGGTGTAGCTTCTCTTGCCGTCTGCTCTGCTGATCTTGTAAGGCCCTTCCCAAATTGGGTTCATCTTCTTTGATCCCTCTCTACGAGCAGTGATGAAGGCCTTTCTCAGGACTAGATCTCCGGGTTGAAATTGCCGGATTTTGGTCTTTTTATTGTAGCTAGAGAGGAACTGCTGCTGAGAGGCTGCGATGCGGGTTATGGTTTGCTCGCGCCTCTCCTCTGCTAGATCTAGGTCTGTGGCCATTTCTTTGTTGTTCTGTTTGACATCTGGCAATAGGGTGCTGATGCTTGGCACGATGATGTTGGGAGGAATGATTGCTTCTGAACCAAACGCCAAGGAGAAAGGGGTTTCTCCAGTTGCTTGCCTTTTGGTGGTGCGATACGCCCATAGACATCCGGGGAGTTCATCTGGCCACTTTCCCTTTTTGTCGGTAAGGGATTTCTTAAGGCAGTCAAGGATCGTCTTGTTGGAAGCTTCGGCCTGCCCATTGCCTTGCGGATACCTTGGTGTGGACATATGCTGCTTAATGCCATATTTTTGGAAGAATCTCGCCAAATCTTTGCCCACAAATTGCAGGCCGTTGTCGGTGACGATGGACTGAGGGATGCCAAAACGGCAAATGATGTTCTTCCATATAAAGCGCTCTATGTCCGTTTGAGTTGTTGTTGTCATGGGCTCCGCTTCTACCCATTTGGTGAAGTAATCGGTTACCACGATCATCATGCCTCTGCCCCCAACAGCAGGCGGCATAGGCCCTACCAGGTCGATCGCTCACTGCATGAACGGCCAGGGACTTGTCTGTGAGTGTAGCTCACTGGCAGACAGTGCTGGCACTGGCTTGTAACGTTGGCAGCGGTCGCATTTTTGTACTAACTCCTTAGCATCTTGATGCATGGTAGGCCAATAGTAGCTTGCGTTAAGAGCCTTTTGTGCTAAAGATCAACCTCCAGAATGATTTCCACAAACGCCTTCATGGATTGAACTTAGGACCTTCAAGTCATCAGGAGGTGCCAAACAACGAAGATGTGGTCCGGTGTAGGATTTTCGAACTAGAATGCCATTCCACATATAATAGCGTGCCGCCTTGGTTTGGAGTTTTCTAGACTCCAATCTTTCTGTGGGGAATGTGTCGTTGACCAAGTAATCTATAATAGAACTTTGCCTATTTGGAGTTACACCAACCTGTAACATTTCGGCTACTGGCTATGTCTCTATGCTCGGCTTATCTAGGTATTCCTCCGGAACAGAGTGTTTGAGCTGGTGATCGAGGGCGGAGCCTAAGCTGGCTAGCGCATCTGCATGGGCATTTTCTGTCCGTGGAACTTGAGTCAGAGTGTAAGTCTGAAACGCCTCAAGCTGCTTGCGTACCTTCTCAAGATATTGCACCATCCTTGGATGTTTTTCCGTGTATTCCCTATTGGCTTGGCTAGTAATTAGCTGAGAATCAGAATAAATCGCAAGCTTCTTCACCGCTAAGTCTTTTGCCATTCGGAGGCCTGCCAGTAAGGCCTCGTACTCTGCTTCATTGTTGGATGCCTTGAAGCCTAAAGTGATCGCCTGCTCAAGCATCGAGCCATCTGGGGTGATGAGAACCACGCCTGCTCTCGAACCTTTGTAATTGGATGCGCCATCGACATGCAAATGCCAAAGATCTTTGTTGAGGGAAGCAGGCGAAGCTAAGGTCTCGGCTGCTTTTAGGATGTTGTTGGGCTTCTCTGCTGCGTTGCCTAGGCCGGGTGCAAATTCTGCTATAAAATCTGCTAAAGCTTGGGCCTTTATTGATGTACGGGGTCGGAAGACTAAACCATATTGGCCTAATTCCAATGCGCACTTCATCACTCATTGAGAAGCATCTGGACCATGTAAGATAGATCGTAGAGGATATTGAGTCATGACAACAACCGTATGAGCTTGAAAGTATGGTCTAAGTTTTTGAGCCGCAACAATTAGAGCCAAAATTAATTTTTCGATTTTCGGATATCTTGTTTCCGCATCGAGAAGAGCTTTAGAAGTGTAGAATACCGGTAGTTGGGCCCCCAGCTCTTCTCGTATGAGGGCAGAGCTTACCGCCACTTCGGAGACTGCCAGGTAGATGTATAAATCCTCCGCTGCTTCCGGCTTAGATAGTAAGGAGGCGATGTGAGATACCTCTTCAGGTCTTGGAAGGGTTTTTCGCATTCTTCATCCCATTTATCAAGTTGCGCCCTCTTGATGGCTTTGAATCGGTCGGTAGACCGTGAGAGGAAATGGTTGAGGGCAGCTGCTCGTCCAGTCAAGCTTTGGATCTCTTTCAAGGTTGTGGGAGACTTCATTTCTAGAATCGCTTGGATTTGCTTAGGATGCGCTTCAATCCCTCGTTGGGTGACTAAATACCCTAGGAATCGGCCTGAAGATACTCCAAATGTGCATTTGGTAGGGTTGAGCTTCATTTTGTACTTTCTAAGGATGTTGAATGTTTTCGCCAAGTTGCGAATGTGGTCTGACCGCTGCTTGCCTTTTACCATGATGTCGTCGACATAGACTTCCATGGTTACCCCAATTTGCTTCTTGAACATCATATTTACTAACCTTTGGTAAGTTGCTCCTGCGTTCTTGAGGCCAAAAGGCATGACCTTGTAGCAATAGGTACCTCGTTCGATCACAAACATGGTTGTTTCCTTGTCTGGCTCGTACATGGCTATTTGGTTGTAGCCAGAGTATGCGTCCAAGAAACTGAGCAGCTGGTTCCCAGAAGTTGAATCTACCAAAAGATCGATTCGGGGAACTGGATAAGGATCCTTTGGGCATGCCTTGTTGAGGTCAGTATAATCTACGCAAACCCTCCATTTACCCTTCTCTTTCTTCATAACTAGCATAACATTGGCGAGCTATGCTGAGTGTGCTACTTCTTCTATGAATCCGGCTTCCAGTAGCTTGTCTATTTCGGCTTCAATGATCGCTACTCGTTCTGGTGCAAAATGCCTTCTTTTTTGGATCACCGATTTAGCAGCGGGGTCAACGTGTAACTTGTGACAAGTCACCTTTGGGTCAATGTCGGGCATGTCGGATGGTGACCATGCGAAGATGTCTCGATTCTCTTTAAGAAAGATAGTGAGTTCTTCCTTCTCGACCAGGCTTAGACGAGAGCCAATTCTAGCCGTCTTTTTGGCTGCTGCGGATCGAGAATGATTTCTTCAGCGCCTTCCTCGGGTTTCCATCCTATCTCGTCTGCTTGAACGCCATCTTCTCGATCCACCTGCTGTAATTGCTATTTGGTAGCTTCATCATCCTTTTGGATTTCAGTGGCCTCCACGGGGGTAAAGGTTTTCTTCTTTGATTCTTTCAACATTTGCACAGTGCATCATCTGGATGCGGCCTGGTTGGACTTAATTTCTCCAATTCCCCCTCCCGGGATGCGGAATCAGATTTTTTGGTACTTGACGGGAGTGACGGCATCTAGCTTGATCAACCAAGGTCTCCCAAGGATCCCGTTATAAGGGGATGGGTCACTTATGATCGTGAACGTTTGCTTTGAGACAACTGGCGGTGTTTTCACGTCAAGTGTGATTTGGCCGATTGCAGTTGAGGTGTATCCATTGAATCTGGTAAGTACCTCTGCGTGGCGGATCATTGTGTTTTCCAGGCCCATCTTTTGGATGACTGAGAGTTGAAGTAGATTGACTGCACTTCATTGTCAACCATCATTCGGTCGACTATGGCATGGGCTATTTGGACAGAAATCACCAGTGCGTCATCGTGTGGGAAGTCAACGCCTTCTGCTTCTTGCTCAGTGAAGCCAATAATGGGTCCAGGTTGTTTATCAGTTGCTTGGATTTGTGAGATCAGCAAGGCCTGCTGGATCTTCCTTTTCTTGGAGTTATTAGTGACCCCCAGGTGCTCGGATTCGGCAAAGATACCATTGATCCGAATTGTCTTGGTTGGTGGCTCCTCATCATCATCGGCATTCCTTCTTGGCTGTGCAGCTGGCTTGTCCAAATATTTATCGACCTGGCCTTCTTTTACGAGCTTTTCTAGATAATTCTTCCAAGTGTAGCAGCTGTCAGTTGTGTGGCCTGGACCTCGGTGGAATGCACAATATTTGGTGTGGTCCAACTTGGAAGTATCTCATTTTGATTGTTTCGGCAGCTTGAACCATGGCTTGTTTTTTACGTCGCGAAGGATTTGATGGATCAGAATTGAGAACTTTGAGTAATTCTTGGTTATAGAGCCATCTTTAGTTGTTGGCCTATCCCTCCGCTTGGCCTCTTGTCTGCTCTTGCTGGGCCGTTTTCCATCTTCCTTTCTTTGAGTCGCTGCTAATTCTTTTTGAGGTTGCTCAGGTGCCTTTTCTGCCCGTCGAGCCTCGTCCCAAAGTGCATGCTTCTCTGCTAGGGCGAAGGAATCTGCTAGAGTCAGGTCTTCTTTCATGATAATCTCTCCAAATAGAGGATGATCTGCTAGGAGACCTTTTTGAAAGGCTACACTAGCTATTGAGTCGTCGCATCCAACGATCTTCGCCTTCTCTGCTTTAAACCTCTTTACGTAATCACGGAGCGACTTCTTTGGGTTTTTCTTCACGTTGAACTAGTGATCGGATTTTTTCTTGATTGAGCGGTAAGATGAATATTCTTTGGTGAAAACCAAGGAAAGATCATCAAAATTCTGAATGGATTGTGGCGGCAGGGTGTGGAACCAATCTTGTGCTTCGCCTTGCAAAGTGGTGGCGAATATTTTGCACATGAGGGCGTCATTATTCCGGTAAAGGACCATCGCGCTTCGGTAGTGCTTCAAGTGCCTTTTTGGATCTCCATCTCCTTTGAAGGAGGTGAAGTAAGGCATGCTAAACTTGCGTGGAGGCTCCGTTTGCTCGATCTCATCCGTGAAAGGTGACCTGCTTATGTTGGTCATATCCCGCCGTAATGTTTCATCAGCCACTTTGTTGCATTGGAACTCACGCAATCGTTCATTGAAATGTCTTTCTACCTCCTCTTGGATTTGCCTTTGTTGGGGTAGCGGAGGCTGCCCCAAGTCTTGGCCTGCCGGTCTAGGCTGCTCTTCCGAAAGCTCTACTTGTTGTTGCCTCGGCTGCCCAACTGGAGAAGGATTTCTTCGTAGGCTGCTTGTCGAACTTGAAGCGAATAGAGTGGCCACTTCTCTCCGTGCATCACGTCGCATCCTCCGAGGTGACGTGGAAGGTACTCCTTGCAGGCCTAACCACGAATGAATGCTTTGCCTAGAAGGCTGCTCATGTGGTTCATCAAAGTGTGGCCCCAACCTTGAATGTATACTCGTTTGTGGGCCTAATCGAGAATGCATGCTCATCCGCGCGCTAAGACGGGAGTTTAAGCTATCTTGGGGACCCAATCGGGATTGTACACCGCTAGATTGCTCGGTTTGATTGATTGGCTGCTTGCCAAGATGTTGCCGGAAAGGTTCCTCGTTTGCCCTTGTCCTACTTCGGGACACCTCGTCTAGGGCACGTTGGATCTCGGTGCGTTGCAAAAGTTGATTCACCAAGGTTGTTTGTTGTGCTAGGGCACTCGTCAACTCCATGACTTGTCGGGACAAGTGCTGCTCGCCACTCAAATTGGAAGAGCTTGGAAGGAATATACCTCCTTGAGCAGTGGATGGGTGGTTGATTCCGGGCACGAGATTTGAGTTGAGAAATATCAAATCCGTGAAGAAAGGTTGTGAAATTACTCCCAGCTCGACGGTTGGTCCGGATAATTGAAATGGTCTCGAGCCGACTTGGGCTGCTTGGGAAACCATTGGAACGGGCTGGGCTGCAGGGGTAGGCTTGGTCACGGGAGCAGGCTGCTCAGTACGTGATGCATGCGAATGTGAGGCTTGGGCCATGGCTTTGGTGGCATGGGCCTTGTGTGGTACGGCTTGGACTTGCCTTGGTGGCACGATTTGGGCCATAGTAGTGGTACCATGCACCTCGCTGCGAGTGGTCACCGCGGTGGTTGCCATGGTAGAGCCTCGTGGTGGTGGTGTCGTCCCCCCTACAACCACATTCAATCTTGTAGATCGCTGTGGTCCCATTTCTTGAATGTGTGAATTGTCACTTGTGGAATTTTCTAAATTCCTAGCTATTGTATATTTTTCTTTTTTTTTTATACGTCTTATCAAAGAACTTTTTGCAAATAAAAAATTCTAATAATAAAAACATATGAAAAATACAAATGAACTAGAAATTAGAGAAAAAACCTTTTTGTGCGAGTCTTTTTTGAGCGTGGATTCCTTGCTCTCAATGAAAGCACGAATTTGTGGATGCAAATTTTCTGCTCTTCGATCTTGGACGATTTTGCACCTACAAAACAACTAGCACCTTAGGTTAAGGCCAAAAGCCTCACGTGCCCACGATGAATGGGGGGGCTTTGGCCGAAGAACCTCCGATGCCAAAGTTAGAATTTTTAGAGAGAAAGAGTGTTTAGGGAGTTTTGGAATTTTTGCAAGAGAATTGGAATGAGTGTTTGGTGAAAATGGGTGCCTATTTATAGGGCTAGGCTGGTCCACTTTGGTGGGGGAGTGGCCGGCCATCATGTCATTTTTCCCTTGAATTTTTGGTTTAATTATCCAATTTATTGGCTAATTAAACCTAAAGGAATAAATTTGTGGTTACAAAATTGATTAATTGGCATAAATGGGGTAATAAAGAGGGAAAAATAGAGAAAGGTAAGGAGAGAGGATGGTGGCCGGCCATTGACTAGTTTTGGGATTGAATGGGATATATTTTGTGGTTAATTGGATGATTTAATTGATATTTAATGGATTAATTGGGTAATTAATCCATTAATTAACCAATTAACATAATAATTTGGAGGTTACCTTGCAAAAAGGGAATTTGATGAGATAGACTTTGAATTGTTTACCTCTTTTGGAGCATTTTTGACTTTGTTGAAAAAAGATTGTCTGATGCTCGCGCGTAGAGATCCCGGTGTACTTCAGGGGTAGTTTGGTCCTTTTTTGCTAAAATATCCACGTGTCGCCTTGTGATTATTTTTGGCTCCACACACTTTATAGTTCAGGATTTTGACGGCCAACCACATTCATTATAAAAATACTCATCTCCTTTGGGTACCTTTGCCCCTTAACCTACTACTGGTTCGGCGCACTTCTATTCTCACAAATATAGTTGAAGCAGTCAAACTCAGTGCATAAGATCCTAAACTTCGTAATGAATTAGGCAACCTTTGCCTTTAGGTTCTAGAATCCGGGCTGAGGTGTGTTCCTTCCTTGGCCATTGTCGCTTAGGATGTGCAAAAGTCAGGCACCACCATCAACATATCTATTCTACTAGCCCGATTGAGCTTTGTCGAGAGTTGGCACACCCATATCCACAAAAAAAGATGTAGTTAGCTCATTAGTTACTAGACATGCACCACATAAACTTTGTGTGGAATAATATAACACAAAGGCACATAAAAACATAATACAACATGATTTTGCATCAGTTAATATGACTAATAACCGATTAGAAATATATAATTTACAGTTTGGTTGGTGAGAAATTGCAGGTTTCGAATATATTTGAATTTTTTGTTCAATTGGCCTGGAATTATTGTGAATTGATTATTTTCATCCTAAAAAAAACTTGACAGATAAATTGAAATGCTTTTATGACTTCATTTGCAGCCGCTTGATCTTGCCTTCCAATTTCCAACATGTTTTGCATCATGTGGATTAATTGTTGCAGGTGCATCACACCACGCTACACTAAAGCAGAGCCATCGCACCAGCCCAACCTGATTGAACGTGGCGTAGCCCATGCATACATTAGTGCTAGCCCGTCCCTACAAACGTGGCTACATGTGGCAAGCTCTTAGAAATTGGTCTTGGAATTTTTCTTGGAGATTCTTTTCGGCCCTTCATTGGAGATCTGTTTTGAGTAGAAATGGGCCGTTTTGGGCAATTTGGCACTCCATTAAAGTTGACCTAAGGGTTTTTCTCTATTGGTGCAACATATCTATTTTAAGGGTAAATATCAGTTTACTACCCTCAAATTTTATGGTTTTCAATATTTGGTACATAAAGTTTTTTTCGTCCCAAAGTCATACCTAAAGTGTTAATTTTGGGACAGTCTCATACATTCGTTAGTCAAACTGTTAACTCTGCCGTTAACTGATAACGTGGCACCTATGTGGACAATGACTAGACGCCACGTATCATTACGGGGTCCACGTGGAAATTTAAAATTAATGAACAGTACAGGGCCATATTTGCCTCCGTCTCCAACCGAGGGCCAAAAGGCCATAGGGCCAAACATAATTTATTATTTAAAAACTACAACTTAAATGTTGTTTAAGTTTCATGTTGTTAAATGTTTTTTTTTATGTTGTATAATTTTTATGTTGGTTAATGTTATTAATGTTGTTTCATATTGTTTAATGTTGTTTCATGTTACTTAATTTAACTTAATGTTGTATAATGGCTTAGGAAGCTATAGGAAAAAAATAGAATTAAAAAAAATATATGAAACAAATTTTGTGAAATAGAAGTTATAGAAAAAAAATAGAATTTAAAATAAAATGAAATAAATTTTGTGAAATAGAAGTTATAGGAAAAAATGGAATTTAAAAAAAAATATGAAACAAATTTTGTAAAATAAAAGTTTTAGGAAAAAAAATAGAATTTAAAAAAAATATATGAAAAATAGAAGTTATAGGAAAAATTTTGTAAATAAAAAATAATAATAAAACTGTATAAAAAAAAATCAAAGCATTCATGTCGGTTACAGGAATACATTTACATTATTTAGTATAAATGTATTACTGTCGGTTATAACCGACAGGAAATCCGACAATAAAAAAAAATAGCCAGCCCTTTGGCCCTTTAACCCTTTGGGATTCCGTGGAGCCCTCCCAGATTCCAGAGCCCTCTGGCCTAGCCCTCGGTTGGAGACGGTTTTCGGGCTATTTTCTGCCCTTTGGCCCTCTGGACCCTTCGGTTGGAGATGGCCTAACCACCCACACCCTCTTCCTCCCTTCACTCTTCTGCAACCCGCACCCCTTCCCTCCCTTCTTTCTTCTTCAACCTACACCACCCTCCATTCTCTCCTCCTTCCTCCCTTATCCCTCCATTCTTTCCTCTGCACCAACCCACCAAACCCTCTTACTTGGATCGCAGCATCTTCGACTTCAGATCCTTGAGTTCTATGATCTCTTCGTGTGTTCTCGCCACACGCAATCCCTTCTCGTACAGATCCAGAGCCTCGTTCATTAGCTTCAACGCGTCGTTTAGGTCCTGAGTTTTGCTCTTAGCAAGCGTCGTCTTGCCGAATGACAAATAGTGGTTCGCGAGCGCCTTGTGGTGGCCCGGCAACCCGAATAGCAAGTTCTTGGCCCTATTCAGCAGCGTAATCGTGACATTTCGGTCCGAGACGTCCTATGCGGTTTTCGATCTCACGATGCTCGGGTCTAGGAAAAGCTTTCTCTCTCCGCAATTGGACACTTTGTCGATGTCAATCTTCGAGACTATATCCGTAGCTCGCTCGAAGCATGAGGAAGCGAGATCGAAGCTCCGGAGGTCGTGCCATATAAAGCCGGTCTTGAGGTAGAATGAGGTAGACTTTATCACCGGAGAAGAGACACTAGAGACATCGCCGGATAGGAGGTCAGGGGCGACGTGGTGGAGCTTGGTGTGGTCTTCGGCTCTGGACGCGTTGAGGGAGTAGAGGCGTTCTAGAGGCAGTAGTTGAGCTTCCAGATGAGGAGCTTCAATGAGTTGGGGAAAGGAGCGAGTTGGCTCAGTTGAGTCGAGAATCAGCAGAGATCGGCGGAGACTGTGTCCAGTGAGAGCTTTTTCCGGGGAGAGATTATTGATTTGTTTAATTGAGGACTCGATTTGGGAGACGAGAAGTTGTTGAGATTACGATGGAGGTTGGTGTTGAGGTTGGGAGTCGTGGCCTTACCGGAGCTCCGGCATTGAGAGCTCGGCGATCCTTATTTGTTTGGTGCAGAGGAGAGAATGGAGGGTTGTAGAAGAGAGAAGGGAAGGAAGGGGTGCGAGTTGCAGGAGAGAGAAGAGAGGGAGAGAGAGAGGGTGAGGGTGCAGGGGGGAGGGGTTGGGGGAGGTAGAAGACGGGTAGGTTTTTTTAACTTTTAATTTTCACGTGGACTTCTTAATGACACGTGACGTCTAGTCATTGTCCACATAGGCGCTATGTCATCAGTTAGCGGCAAAGTTAACAATTTGATTAACGGATGTATGAGATTGTTCCAAAATTAACACTTTAGGTATGACTCTGGGACGAAAAAAACTTCATGTACCAAATGTTGAAAACCACGAAACTTGAGAGTAGTAAACTGATATTTACCCCTATTTTAATGTCAAACGAGAAGTTGATATTTGTGTTACAATTTCAATACTTAGCAATGTCATCCGTTGTAAGGTTTACTCTGTACTTTAAAAGAAAAGAAAAAACATAGTTTGAAGAAGATGGAGATATTTTTAAAGAAAAATATTGCCAAGTTCAAATGGATAGGCACTGTTAAGTGATGATCAATAAGCAATAATAATGTGTACAGAAATACAGCGACTGTGATGGGTGGCTTTCATTCCGTTTACGTGGTTTACAAAGGAAAATTGCTAGGGAGACCATATTGTACCAAACTCTTTTGATCGTTCCGCTTATGTTGTTTCTATAAGGAGAATGCTAGAAGACCACATTTTAGTATAGTATATTATACCAGTTTTTCTAATAAGGGTGAGACCAACTTATGTTGGTTTAGAGAGTTGCTACAATATAGTCTGCTATGACGTAGTCTCCTTAACATTGAAAAAATATTCTGTTGGAGAACAATTCAGAAAATAAATAAAATAACAGAAATTAAAATACTAATTCTTTATTAACGAAGTACACTTGCAATACATAATGAAATAACATAAATAAATACAGTAATTAAATTGATACTAACTTGGTTGAATCACAGATAGAGGCTAGTGCAAAAGCTATGTCATTCGAACAGTATTTCCGTCCCATTCTTGTGCTTGCGGTTCTACGACGTCTACTCGACCAGGATACAACTATCTAATTCTACGACCCACACTGGATTATAGAATTCTGACGAATTGCTTTGTGTGTTTACTCTCTGTAAGGTTTTGTATGGGAGAGAAGGGAAAAAGAAAAGATGATATACGATGGAACTGAGGCTTCAATTGTATAAGCTCTTTCATACCTCTTCAAATACCTTTTGGATGTATCTGAAACTACACAACTCTTTCCAAACAGGTGTGTCTATTAATCAAAACGTTTTTAATTAATTTAATTAAAAACTTAATTCGAAATTAAAATTAATGAACTCTGAGCAATTTTAACTTCGTAGGCCCCAAGTGCCCCAAGGCCCTTGTCTTGATTAATTAATATTAATATCATGCTATAATCATCAAGCCTAATCCACACAATTAGGGGCCCAAACCTCAATCCTCATTCCAAATGGTTCAATACCTAATCACTAATAAAGGTGACTAACCTAACAGAAGGACCTCAAGTTCCCTTGAGTTCCCCGATGTGGGACTGAAGGAGCTCAAAACTCCAACATATTCAACGGACCATCAAACCATAAATTGCGATTTTTTCCTTGGTTGAGTTACTCACTTTTGAGGTTTAAAACCAATTCAAATTACTGCATGAATTAATTTCATTTTGTTAGTTTTTTATGTTTATTTGATTTTCACACCCACCTGTGTTCGAGTATGTCGATGTATACGTTTGCAACCATCACGGGATGACCTAGTGGTTGATGATGAATTTCAGGCCCATATTTCATACGGCACTTCCTAAGTTCGATTCTTGGTGTTGGTGAATCGCATGCTGGTGGCCAGGGGGAGGTTAAAATATCTCTATGAGTCTTCTCGGCCTACGAAATGGTGGATTATCGTGGCAGAGCCACCAATTGTTCCCTTAATTTAAAAAAAAAAGACTATCCTCTCCGCACGCGCTCACGCACGTGTAAGAGGCAATTTTACATCACGGGCGCTACGCGCCCCAAAGATGTGTTTCTTTTGATATTTTTGATATTTTTTTGAAGTGCTTATTTCATAAATTATGCATGTGCGCACATCATAACAATAGTATCTATATACTTTTATTGACGCAATCGTCAAACAATATGAGATTGTTATTCATGCAATTGTCAAACAATATGAAATTTTGGGTGCAAGTTTATACTTGAAGTTGATGAACAATAGTATGTAGATGTAAATTAAAAAAAAAAGGCAGATGAAACGTCATTGGCTGATATTGAAACCCTAACACGTAGCGCCCCTAAAGATGTGTTGTGCTATAGTTGTTTTCTTTCTCATATCGCGTCTTAAAATAAAATACAACATACATTGCAAATAAAAGGAAATAAAACATAATTAAACCGCATGTAAAATGCGTGAGAAAAAAAAAGACTTTTTACACACACGAAAGCACTCTTGAAGAGGTTAGTAATTAATAATTAATTAATAAAGAAAGAAATACAGCATAGAACCAAGATATTTCACACACACACACACACACACACACATATATATATATATATATATATATATATATCATATTTTCCTTACCGTTTATCAAATAAAAAGTTGCTAAAAATGAGTTGAAAGGTTTGTGGCTTCATAGTATTATCTACTTTTTTTTTCTTGACATATATGTTACACTTTCTCATTCCACCTGCAAACTGCTTTATCAATTCAATAGTGTCACAACGCCAATGCTTGTTTCCAAATCACATTATCATAGATATTGTATTGCAAGTTTAAACATTTGTATATAATAATTTAATTGGTATTGACAATGAAATAAAAACATTAGAGATGACCAGCTCAATTATTCTAAAACCTTGAATTAACAAAAAGAAATGATATAATTAGATTATCAATTGTTAGGAATTTAGAAGAAAAATACATAAAAACCAATCATTTCAAACACCAACAAAACAGGAAAGAGAACCGAAAAGTCTTGAATCTTCAAGTTCCTTAGCCAAGCAATCCTTATGCAGTATCGTAAGTCAAAAGTCATTTATGCCTACATCGAATTTTGTCCACATACCATGTAATTCATATTGCATTTCAAAAAAGGCTTTTTCATGTAAAAAAAAAGTACATAGCGAAACATATACAAATTTATAGCTAGAAAAATAGTATGCACACTTACTCTGAAGAACATCTAAAATTGAAATAAGAGAAATTAAACTATCCAATTATTATTGCAAAGAGGCTGGCAGTTAGTATTAAACTACGGTCTTCACTAAGAAATTACAATAAAGTTTACTTTAAGTTTGTCACTTCAGTCTTCATGCCAGGCACGAACAATTTGTTTGAAATTTAGGTTGGGGCATTTAATTAAACCACTATTAATTCTAGATATACTTGATAGTTGTGACAGTCCGTCCCGAATTTATTTATATCTTGTTTCCGAAAGCGTGGTAATGACGTTTTTTTTACCCTTGAACGTTGGGTTGTAAATGTATAATTGGGCTAATAACAAATGGACCAATTACTTGAGGTCCTAAATATTTGGAATTTGAGGGTTATGTTAGGTTGTTTTTTTTAGTTGGTTAGTTAGTGGCCCAATTAGGTGTTAGATTTTTAGGGTGCCCAATCCGGACACACGTGCACACACACACACAGACATCATCTTCACCTCTCTCTCTCGATCCTTCTCATTTTAGTACAACGTACGGACCAATTTTAAACCCTTACTTCCACGCACAGATCGAGTCTTGGAATGTCACCATCACCCTCTATGTGACCTTACGAACCCAACCATACCTATAGTTTGCCAAATGGACGTCGGGAACCCCAGAGACCATAAGCTCCGACGAGGTGCACAGTTCCACCGTCGGGATCGTGCGCTTTTCCTGACGTTTTGAGGCTCGAGGGGGTCTTAAGTCTACCTTACGAAGCTGTTAGGACATTTTTGGGGGATTTTGGACGTCAGGAAACTCGAGTTTCATGAGTTGCAGAGGTGGCCGGAGTATTCAAGATTTTCCGGCCATTTCCGTGAGTTTTAGGGCTTCAAAGTGGTAAGAATATGTTCTACTCACTCTAAGCTTCGTTTTGGTACAAATTTCGTGAAATTTGGTTGAAAAATGAGTGAGAAATGAAGTTTTGAAGTTTTTCCAGAAACTGACGATACAGACGGCAGTCGGCGCGGGAATCTGGTGACTCACCGGAGAAGAAGGAGAATATTCCGTCAAAATTGACGGAATATGCTAACGGCAGTTAACGGCGTCAGGTATATTTAACGGTATATTCTAGTTATTTAACGGAATATTCCCTAACACCGTTAGGGTTCCGTCTGTGTGCTAGGCACATGCCTGCGCATGGGGCGCGTGTGGCCGTGCCTTGGCCGGTGCGTGAGACGTCATAAATTTTTTCTTCAAATATGGGGATGTTCGTGGGATTGAGTAGGCCACGATGGTATATTCAAATACCCCAATTGAGCAATGTATGAGAAATTATTACATAGTTTTGGTTATGTGCTTATAAATAACGTTAAAATAGTTGTTTCGTATATAGGTGAGACATTTCCAGAGGACGAGCGCAGTCAAGCAAGACTCGGGGGCTATGATCCTTCTACATATCAGTGAGTGGGCATTTTGGTTTTCTATATAAGTATATATGCTTTACGTCTTTCCCAGAAAACGTATTTAATTGGTTTTATGCCTTGGAATGCCATGCCAAATATTTGATGTGTTAGAATATGCATTTAATAGTTGTATATATATTATTGTTGGTGCTACGGACGCTCAGGTAAGTTCCAGGTAAGGTTATATTTGGTTAATTGTAAGTTGTATGGTTATGGTTATACTTAGAGACTTTCAGAGCACATTAACCTGCACCCCGGTGTTAGTGCTCTCGCCCGTGGCCAGGGCACAGTCCTTCACGTGATGTTCACCTCCCGCACCATACGCTCACCTTGGATCAAAGTTAGGTGCACAGTCCTATCGTACAAACCATTATAGGTGGTTCCAACTCGTAGGTGACCCGCGATCATTCGCTCAGTCTTCACGTGATCGTAGCACTTGAGCGTATTTATTACACCCACTCCTGTCGTACAGACCACATTAGGTGGTTCCGACTCGTGTGCAAGCATATTTGATGAGCTATAGATTCAGCCGTACAGGCCACATTAGGTGGATCCGGCTGATATATTAATTTTTATTGATTCACTTCACCTGATTTATTTGGTATGCTATATTGAGATATTTGGCATGTTATACTTGTGGATTTTGCTATTCTAATCATGGCTTTCGATATAGTTATGTATTCTATTTTCTGGGAAATTATACAGGTTTTACTGCGAGGGGTTACTACCTTTGATAAGTGAAATGGTTTTCAAAAGCTTTGTTTTTGCCCACTCACACTTTCTGTTTTGCGCCTCTCCAAATTCTAGGTAGGAATGCTTGTTAGTGGCTTACGAGGAGACAACGGCGGTTCTGACAGATTGTATTTAATGTAGGATTACTTCTCTGGTATTGTATAATTAGTATTTGTCCTGCTGGACTACACTTAGGCTATCTATGCTCTGACCATGTGTTATCACATTTAAATCTCGACACTTACACTTATATGTTTGTCTAGTATAATTTCTAGGTTGGTTTTTTTATTTACTCACATTCTTATACTATCTTCACTTCCGCATTGCGCACATGGCTACGTCATCCTCACGTGACGGCCAGCACGCCTTGAGTTTTAGGTTGGGGTGTGTCAATAGTTGTACGCATCACAGAAAAAGATGTAAGATGTACATCATAAATACTATACACATTTATCTATATATCTCTACTTATATTCAAGAAACTTTGACAATACATCTCTAGAGGACTTGAAAGGTTTGCTACTCATATGCCAGCATTTAATAATACTTTCAAACTGAAGAAAAAAAAATGTAAAGAACTAAAGAAGGCACCTTAACAAATGAGAATGTAATTAAACAAAAATTTCTTGATTAGCTGTGCTCCTCGTATGCCAGCATTTAATACTACCAAAACAAAAATAGTAACATAGGATGAGAATTAGATCAAACAAACAGTGAGTTAATAAGTTACAACACAATCACATACGCTTAAAATTTCAAGAAAATCGTTCTAACAAATAAATTTCGTGATAAAATTTCAAAACATAATATCTTGAAGCAATGAAGAAACTGATCGTCTGCATAAATCATCATTAAACACAACTACCATAAAAAACAAAAGAAATAAACCGAGAAGGGAAGAGGAAAATAAATTATATAGTTGATGACCTGCGATGCATGGACACGGGAGAAAGCCACCGTATCCCGTATCTGACACTCTGAGGATACGGATACGCGAAGGATACGTATCGGAGTGTAAGGATACGTATCGGACTGATAAGATACGCGTATCGTATTGTCCAGATACAAGTATCCTACTTTTTGGATACGTTTGAAACTAAAATAGGAGGATAATCCGAAGAAAAATTAAAAATAATCACAATAAATCTGCACAGAATCGTGATCGATCGAAGTTAGCTAATCGAAATCACTCTAAAATCGGAGGATAATCAGAAGAAAAATAAAAAATAATCACAATACCTCTCGAACCTCATAAATCACTCTACTTGGAAGACTTTCACGAATTAGACCATCATCTGCAACCGTTCTGTCGTCTTCGTCGTCTCCATCTGCAACTGCGCCGTCGTGTTCATCTTCTCCGTCTATAATTGCTCCGTCGTCTCCTTCATCTCTGTCTGCAACTCCTGGTGAGCTTTCGTTTTCACTTTGTTAATAGTGAAACTGTGAAACCCATATCTGAAAACTGAAACTAAAACCCATCTGCCATCTCTGATTCCCCGAGGACCTCACAAAACCCATATCTGAAATTGAAAGTTAAAGCCACAGCTTTTCTGATATGAAGGCACAGCTTTTCCGATTTTAACTTTTTGTATTATTATAATATTATTGTATTTTTCATATTATAATATATTATTGTGTGGTGGTATGAATATTTAGATTATAATAATTTTATGTGTATGCTTTCATGATGTGTTTTTTTTTAAGTTAACATAAATTTCTCATGTAATATTCTTTGTCTCTACAGTGGATTAACTTTTAGTGTTTATATATTTGTTGATTTAGGAAAATGAATCATCCTGATAATCATGCAAATGATAATGCTAATCTGGATGATAATGCTAATCCGGATGAGATTGTTGAAAATTATCACACTCCGTTGTGGAAGTATGTCAAAAAGCTAGAAAAAGTGGGAAATAGAGGAGGAGGAAATACTGAATTTAAATGCAATTATTGTCAGAAAAGTTATAAAGGATCCTACCCTAGGGTCAAGTATCATTTGTTAAAAATGGCTGGAAACGGGATTGCGCCTTGCAACAAGGTTACTGATGAAAATCTTGCAGAAATGAAAAAGTTAATTCGAGAGTGTGAATATAAGCTGAAGTTGCCGAAGTTGCAAGGATGTTTTATACATGTGGCTTATCATTTAACCTTGCAAGAAATCCGCACTATCGAAACTCTTATGTTCGTGCTTCTACACTTCCAGGGTATGTTCCACTAGGTTACAATGCACTAAGAACTACTCGTGTCACATTGAGCGATGCCTCCAACCAATCAAGCACACATGGAGCACTAAAGGTGTAAGTTTGTGCAGTGATGGGTGGACAGATGCACAAAGGAGACCACTAATTAATATTATGGCAGCTTGTGAAAGTGGGCCTATGTTCTTGAGGGCAATTAACTGTGAAGGTGAATATAAAGACAAGCATTGTATAGCCAACTTCCTTACAGAAGCTATTAAAGAAATTGGTCATGAAAATGTTGTTCAAGTGATCACTGACAATGCTCCTGTTTGTAAAGCTGCTGGGTTACTTATTGAGGCCCACTATCCCCATATCTTTTGGACACCATGTGTTGTTCACACTCTTAATCTTGCTTTGAAGAGTATATGCTCTCCGAAACAAACAGATGTTTCGTACGATGACTGCAATTGGATTTCAACTATTGCTAGTGATGTTTGGTCCATAAGAATTTTATTATGAACCATAGCATGAGATTGTCTATGTTTAATGAACATTGCAAACTAAAGTTGCTCTCCATTGCCGAAACAAGGTTTGTTTTCTCCACTTTTTTTTCCTTTTTTTTTCTTATTCAATTATGAGTTATCCTAATTTTTAAAATTTTTCAGATTTGCTTCCACACTTGTGATGCTTAGAAGATTTAAGGAAGTAAAGGAAGGTTTAGAACAAATGGTGATTAGCCCGAATTGGGCTTTGTACAAAGAAGATGATTTGGTTAAAGCAATGACGGTGAAGCAAAAAATATTGGATGAGTACTTTTGGGAGAAGATTGATTATATTCTTTTCTTTACAGCTCCAATATATGAGGTTATTAGAATGGCTGACACAGATAAACCTTGTCTTCACTTGGTGTATGAGTGGTGGGATGCTATGATTGAAAAAGTGAAAGCCGCTATCTACAGGAATGAGCGCAAGGCATTACATGAAAAAGTGTGTTTTTTGATGCGGTGTATCGCATTTTATTAGAGCGATGGACTAAAAGTAGCACACCACTTCATTGTTTGGTGCATTCATTAAATCCAAGGTAATGATTTGATAATATCCTTATAAACTCTTCTAAATTAATCTTTAGCTTTATGATTATATTTTTAAAGTGCTATTTCTTTTATTTTAGGTATTATAGTTCAGAATGGCTCCAAGAACACCCTTGTCGGGTTGCTCCACACCGAGATGTTGAGCTTACAACTGAAAGGAAAAAGTGCTTTGAGAGATACTTTTCCAATGAGGAAATTAGAAGAAGTATCAATGTGGAGTATGCCTCTTTCTCTATGTGCTTGAATGACTTTGGAGCTATAGATTCTATGAACGATAGGTTTCATTTGGAACCAGTGATGTGGTGGATTGTCCATGGAGCTTCTACACCTAGTCTCCAATCCATAGCTTTGAAGCTACTTGGACAACCTTGTTCCTCCTCTTGTTGTGAAAGAAATTGGAGCACTTATAGTTTTATTCACTCCTAAGAAGGAACAAGATTACACCACAAAGAACCGAGGATTTGGTATTTGTGCATAATAATCTTCGTCTTTTATCAAGGAATAGTTCAACCTACAAAGAAGGTATTACTCAATTGTGGGATGTTGGAGGAGATGGCTTTGAAAACTTGGGTGAAGAAAGTGTCGGGATGCTTGATATTGCTAACCTTTCACTTGATGAACCGTCATTGGAGACTACTTTGATTACTAGAGGAGACATCATGGACGTAGAAGTTGAATGAGACTTTTTATTTAATTTTTTAATTTCGTTTGGATGATCTTTTTACTTTTCAAGTTTTAAGACTAATTGCTTGTTGGATGAACTATCTTTCTAAGTGATTAGAGTTTATTGAAATAAATTTGAACTTGAGTAATAAATTTGAATGCTTATTTTATAATGTTTTAGATATATTTATTTATATATATTTTTTTAATTGCCGTATCCTTGACGTATCGTGTCCTCGTTTTTAGAAATTTGACGTATCCCCGTGTCGTATCGTGTCGTATCCCCGTATCCGTGTCCGTGTCCGTGCATCGTAGTTGATGACAAACAAATTACTGAGATTCTCACCTCGACAATCTCTGTGAGATATTGGAATGTCCCTTCTTACTTTCATCCGCAATTTGACTTTTGTTGTTCATGAAGTTGTTGCCCGTCATAAAAGAAACAACAATTAATTAAAATACAAATGTCATAAATCAGATTCTATCATGGATCAATACTACAATTGTGTTAAAGGTGAAAAGCCTTTCAATCATAAGCGCATATCTTTGTGAAGGATTATAACAAACTGTAGAAACATATAAAAAAACAAATATAGGGATTCCAACATCTTACATGGAACTTGGAGGTGTCAATGGGTGTGCGTCTTCCATTCTGCCTAATATTCTTCTTCTTCAAAAAAAAAAAAATGGCATGAATTTTGTCAGAATCTGGAAATTCAATTTAACAATAGCAAAGCACCTATGAATGCGTTGAATTTCCATGGAAGAAAAAGTTGAGAAAGTGAACAAAATAATGAAGAATTTACAAACTGAATTAAAAAAAAAAAAAAAGAAAAGAAGAAGAAGTGAATCAAACAAAAACCTTTTGATCACCATTAGAAACTTCATGCATTCGGCAGCAACCATGGAGAAACAATTTTGATGTGGAATCCTTAACCATGGGAAACAATGAAGGCACCTGTAATTATAAAAAAAATAGCAATCTGTAACTGAAAATCGAAAAACAAAAAAATAGCTTGGAAGGTAAATTAAAGACCTGCATTGCTAAACTGAACAATTTTTCTACACACCAACTAAAAATAAAACGCAAGACAAAGGGGGAAAAGAAATTAAACACCAAGAAACAAAAGAGAAGAACAAAATGTAACGAAAGACTGAGATGATTCAGTTTTTGTGTGATGGAGAAAAATATAAACCAAACCGTAACTACTCACAACAGTTTCAAAATTGATGCCCACGTTTATGCTCTCCTCTTCTGAACGGTAATGCCATTTGGTTTGGATTATCTCTTGTTTTCTATATGTTTAAATTCGTTTTTATTAATTTATTTTTGTTTCTTTTTTCTTTTCTCCCTCTATTCTCCCCATATTTGCTAAGTTTAAGAGGATAATTATCATTTTTTTTTTAATTTTTCCAAAACAGTTTTCTGTTCAGTATTGTTTGTTTACCACTTTGTCCTTGTTTTCTGATTTTTTTTTTTTTTTTAAATTTGATTGAGAAGGAAACAAAGGGGCAGTTTTAGGGGGTTTTTAGAATGCTTCACCTATTTGGGCTTCTCCCTTTAGATATATAGATGATTTTTTAAAAATTTGATTGAGAAGGAAACAAAGGGGCAGTTTAGGAGTTTTAGAGTGCTTCACCTATTTGGGCTTCTCCCTTTATATATATAGAAGATGTCCATGTTCGCGTGCAAGACGAGTCAACATGCAATTGAAAATTTCATTACAGTAAAATTTCTATGTAGCATACCCTATACCCTAAATTTTGTAAACTAAATGACATGAAAGTTGATAATTGGAATATTACTTGAGTGTTGATGGATGTGCTCATTCCTATTAGTAACACATCATTTAATTTACAATTTTTTCTACAAATTTAATTAGTCTCCCTAACATCACCATTATGATAAACCTAACTTTCCTGGCTATGAAAAATAATCTCCCCCACTATCCCATACCTGAGGAGGAGCCGAATGATGTAAAATAGTTTAGCAATACTATTTTGGCATGCTTTTGTATGCTTGCCTAATTGAATAGTTGCTTTGTTATAGGCCTCAAAAGTAAGTGTAGTACTTATATATTAAACTTATGTAGAAATAATTTTTTTCCAGAGGATTGGAAAATTTGAGTGTGATGCCAATGTATATATTGAAATCACACTAATATAGTAGTACTTTTATAATTATCAAACTCAAACTGCATGATTCAAATATATATATGTATCACACTTACTTAAATAACAACACAAAACCTTAATTGTTACTTGTCACACAACCGTTCATCTTCCAACATTTTTCATACCTGAAAAGAGGACATAATAATATTCTTAGACGTCGACAAAAGATTCTGCCCCACAGCTCACTTCTAATATAGAGGATTCAACCTTACAAGTTCTGGTCAAGTGTGCTTAAACAATGATTAATTATTGTTAATCACAACGATAAAGTGGAATGCCCCCAATTTTGGGCCTATTTATTTAATAACTACGTCAGCAACCAAAATCAAACTTCCACTTGGAGCAGTCCCAACTTGCATGGGGTCTTGGGACTGCTCCAAGTGGAAGTTTGATTGTGGAGCGTCATTGTAGTAATTAATGCGCCATCGTAGTAATTAATTAAATAAATTACTACGATGACGCTCCACAGCCATTTTTAATTAATTAAATAAATTACTACGATGACGCTCCACAGCCATTTTAAATGGTGCAAAAATGGTTGTGGAGCGTCATCGTAGTAATTTAAAATTGCAGGTGAAGTGATATTTTATGCACATATCTAAGAGGATCTAGCAACATCGAACCATACTCGTTCAATTTTGTATAAACTATGTGTGAACAGAGAGTAACAGGCACAAATAATATGGGAACCAACGTCTGCAGGAGCTCCACGAGTCCATTTTCTTTGCTCTGGAAGACGAGTAGTTGGAATTTAAAACTTTGAAGTGAAGAAAGAAAGGGACAACAGGGGGGACACTTCATAATCTAAAAGTATAAAACATAAGCATTCATCATATATGCTTTTTATTTTTTAAGATCATTTTATATTGGTTTTAATCCATACCTACCCCCACTAATTAATGGAAAAGGATATTTCACTTGAGAGTTAAGGTCAAAATATATTTTTGATTCTGGAATTAAGTTAAGTGACAGTTGAAAAGAAAAAAAAATCTATTTACCTATGAAAATAAAGTGACTATTGACTTATGATGATGAAATATAAAATTACTTATTAGCCCTAAACCGATTTTCTTATAATGAAAACCATGTATTTATACAACTAAATATTCAATGTGTAAATATGTAGTTGTATAAATACAAAACACTAGTGAGGTTTAGTAACTTTACATGATCAAATATATTCTTGTTTGTACATGTTTATCTTGAATATCACCTTCCAGGGTGAGATAAATTTTGCAGAACTTGAGCTACAGATGGTTCATTTCATAAATTTTCTGGTCCACACGTTTATTAAGATGATCAATCTTTTATGTCTATTAAATAAGAGTGTTACTATTATGATCCTAAGAGTAACTTCAAATGAGATGTCAAATTTTAAATAACAAATCAATATTTAATGGTTTATATGGCAATTCGACATTTTGTACAAGTTTTGCTCCACCGATGTATGGAATAATAATGTTATTCTATAATTTTTTTCATCTCTTTGTGGGGTCCAATTATTGAAACAACTAATCAAATACTTGGAATATATAACAACATTTATTATATATTGCATCACACCTATTAAAAAATCATTAAATGAATTTGACTGTCAAATTTGACAGCAAAAGTCTGTCTTCAATTGACTTAGCACAACGTAAGAAATTGAAGGCTCTGTTGGAGAGAGTTTGTTGCCCTTTTTTACTGTTGTCACATCCCAGACTCGGCTCCGCCGTAGCACGATATTTTCTGAGCTTATCATTCCCTCACGGTTTTGTTTGTGGGAACTCACACAAGAACTTCCCAGTGGGTCGCCATCCTAAGAATGCTCTCGCCCGAACTCGCTTAACTTAGAGTTCCGATGGAATCCGAAGCTAGTGAGTTCCCAAAAGACCTCGTGCTATAAGGAGGAGAGCATGTATATATAAGGCACATGACCCATTCTTCGTTGGTCGATGTAGGATCTCACAATCCACCCCACTTAAGGGGAACCTGGCATCCTTGCCGCCACATCCACATCGAACAGCAGAGTGGCTCTGATACCATTCTGTCACATCCAGTCCCGCTCCGCCGTAGCACGATATTGTCTGCTCTTGGCTTACCATTCTCTCACTGTTTTGTTTCTGGGAACTCACACAAGAACTTCTCAGTGGGTCACCCATCCTAGGAATGCTCTCGCCCAAACTCGCTTAACTTCAAAGTTCCGATGGAATTCGAAGTCAGTGAGTTCCCAAAAGGCCTCATGCTATAGGGAGGGAGCATGTACATATAAGGCACGTCACTCCTTCTCCATTGGTCGATGTGGGATCTCACAACTGTCATATGTCTATGTAGTAGTTTTGACATCTCTATTGGAGATACTCTAATGTCTTATTTTTGGCTTATTAATTGACATTCACCATGAAACTACATTTTAGTCTCAACTTACCTCCCGAAACTCATTTTGTCTCACCTTACCCTTGAAATTGACACTTTTAACTCTTTTTTCTCTCCCTTCACCTTATTCCATTAAAGAAATGTTAAATTTAAGAGTATTTTGGACATTTTATTTTTTATAAATCTATTTACTCTAGCCTACGCACTAAACAATCTCAAAACCATTTTTTACAACTCTTATTCAAACCCATGAATGAGTCTTTTTTAAAATAAATTATTCAATCACTATAAAAGTTTATGGCAAAAAAATCATTAAAACCAAAATAAAGGTTACAATTTTGTTCCTAGAGTCATTTCATTTGCTAGGCATCCATGTACTGGCTCAACGGAAACTTTGTACTTGAAAAGCACTTAATAAAACAAATGATGAGGTGCCCAACTTTGATCTGGGATCTAGGAAAGGAGGAGAGAAAGGGGGGTGCGTTCGGAGTCTAGAGAGAGTAAAGGGAAAGCAGTTGCAATCAGCTAGGCAATGACCATATTCTAAAATTATAAGCGGACAAGAAAGGAAATAGAATAGAAGGTTGTGGCAGTGAGCGGAGGCTAGAGTCACCAGATTTACTCGTCATGTAAAGGGCATTTTTCGAGATAAAATGAATGGGAAAAGCATATGACTACTTTTTTTCTAATAAGGTGGATGTGAAGATAAGAAAAATGAGAAATTAGGTTCATATTTTTCTTTTTGCTACTCCATTGATTAAAATCTTATTCATTTTTAATTTTTTATTAAGGTCCTTGGGTATTAATAACGTCATTAATTATTTGAATAATAAAATATTTTTATTTTTAAATATATTCCTTTAGTGTTAAAAATGTTACAATTAGTATATTTATATTTATGGCTAAATTTTGTATCATATATTTTTATTTTTAGTTTGTACCTATTTTTAATTTGCAAATATTTTTTAATTTGTACCAATTTTCTATTCATTCTTAATGTGTACCCATATATTAGTTTCTTTTTGTACCCATATTTTTTAAAGTTTTATTTGTGTTTGTACCCATGTGTATACCGTCGCATGACATTGTATATTTAATTAATGATAGAAAAATTACATATGGTATATTTATGTTTTATGCCTAAACTTTGTATCATATATTTATATTTTTAGTTTGTACCCACTTTTAATTCGCAACATTTTTTTTTAAATTTGTAGTATTTTCTTTTTATTTTTATTTTGTACCCATGTATTAATTTCTTTTAGCGCCTATATTTTTTTAAAAATTCATTTGTACTCATAATTTTTTAATCTTTTCTCTGTACCATAATTTATTTATAATGTACCCATTGACATGCCCTGACAAAAATCAAGACGTGCTACCAGTCACGTGAGGGTGACATAGCCATGCGCGCGATGCGGAAGTGAAGATAGTATAAAAATGTGAGTAAATAAAAACCAACCTAGCGAATTTACACTAGACAAACATATAAATGCAAGTGCCAAGATTTAAGTGTAATAACACATAATCAGAGCGTAGGTAGCCTAAGTGCAGTCCAACAGGACAAAAGCTAATTATACAATACCGGAGAAGTAATCCTACATTAAATACAATCTGCCAGAACCGCCGTTGTCTCCTCGTAAGCCACCAACAAGCATGCTTACCTAGAACCTGGAGGGGTGCAAAACAGGAAGTGTGAGTGGGCAAAAACAAAGCTTTTCAAAACCATTTCATTTATCAAAGGTAGTAACCCCTCGCCGTAAAACCTGTATAATTTCCCAGAAAATATAATACATAACTATATCAAAACCAATGTTCGGAATAGCAAAATCCACAAGAATACCATGCCAAATATCTCAATATAACGAACTAAATAAACCATGTGAAGCAAGTCAATCAAAAGTAACATATCAGCCGGCTCCACCTACTGTGGCCTATACGGATGAACCTATAGCTCATTAAACATGCCTGGACACGAGTCGGAACCACCTAGTGTGGTCTATACGATAGGACTGGGTGTAAATAAATACGCTCAAGTGCTACGATCACGTGAAGATTGTGCAAATGATCGCGGGTCACCTACGAGTCGGAACAACCTATAGTGGTCTGTACGATATAACTGTACACCTAACTTGGATCCAAGGTGAGCGTATGGTGCGGAAGGTGAACATCACGTGAAGGACTGTGCCCTGGCCACGGGCGGGAGCACTAACACCGGGGTGCAGGTTAATGAGCTCTAAATGCCTCTAAGTATAACCATAATCATGCAACTTACCATCAACAACATATAAACTCACCTGGGACTTACCTGAGCGTCCGCAGCATCAACAATAGCATATGTAACTATTAAATGCATATTCTAAAATATAAAGCATTTGGCATGGCACTTCAAAGCATAAAACCATTTAAGTAATTTTTCTGGGAAAACGTAGTGCTTATATATATATATATAGAAAACCAAAAGCCCACTCATTGATATGTGGAAGGTTCGTAGCCCCCGTGTCTCGCTTGACTGCGCACGTCCTTTGGAAACGTCTCACCTATATGCGAAACAACTATTTTAACGTTATTTTTAAGCACATAACCAAAACTATGTAATAACTTCTCATACGTTGCTCAACTTTTATTTCTAAGGTTCCACGCGCCCTCACGTGCTGGCCAAGGCATGGCCATACGCGCAGGCACGTGCCTGGCACACGGACGGAATCCCTAACGGTGTTAGGGAATATTCAGTTAAATAACTAGAATATACCGTTAAATATACCTGACGCCGTTAACTGCCGTCTGTATCGCTGATTTCTGGAAAATTTCAAACCTTAATATCTCACTCGTTTTTCAACCGAATTTCACGAAATTTGTACCAAAATGAAGCTCAGAGTCAGTAGAATACATTCTTACCACTTTGAAGCCCTAAAACTCACGAAAAATGGCCGGAAAAATATTAGTTATTCCGGCCACCCCTGCAATTCGTGGAACTCGAGTTTTTCGACGTCTGAAACCCTCCAAAATTGCTCCAACAACTTCGTAAGGTAGTTTTAAGACTACCTTGAGCCTCAAAACGCCGTGAAAACGCACGATCGCCACTGAGCAACCGAGAACCTCGTCGGAGGTTACGGGTTCTCGGGTTTTCGAAGGTCTCACGTCTAACCAAAGGTATGACTGTGATCTGGATTTTACGGGGAACTTGAATATGGTCTCTAAAGGTTCGATCTGTGCTGATTTGCAAGGGTTTGGAAGTTGTTCGTACGTTGTATGGAAATGGGAAGAATCAAGAGAGATAGATGGTATCTGTGTGTGTGCACGTGTGGGTGTGTGTAGGAGGTGATCCGGATTGGTCACCCAAATACAACCCTAGTCTTCTAATTGGGCCACCAATCACAACTTAAAAAATCAACCAAAATAAAACCTAAATTTCATTGGCTCCAAACAATTAGGACCTAATATAATTGGTCCATTTTCTTAGCCCATCAATACATTCATAACCCAACGCTTAAGGGTAAAAACGTCATTTCCACCCCATCGGGAATAAAATATATTATAATTGGGGACGGGTTGTCACAACCTACCCCCCTTAAAAAAATTTCATCCCCGAAATTTCATACAATAATATAACAACTGCTAATATCCATAAAATAAGTGTGGATACATATCTCTCATACGATCCTCCATCTCCCAGGTAGCTTCCTCCACTGAGTGGTTTCTCCACTAAACTTTCACTAATCGCACAATTTTGTTCCTCAGGACCTTATCCTTCCAATCTAAAATCGTCACTGGCTCTTCGTCATAAGTCAAATCTAGATTAATTTCCACTGGTTGAGGAGGTATCACATGTGATGAATCTGAGACATAATGGCGAAGCATAGAAACATGAAAGACATCGTGCACTTTAGATAATTCTGGAGGTAACTCTAGCCCATAAGCAACTTCACCGACTCGTTCGGTGATCTGGTACGGTCTGATATATCTAGGGCTCAGCTTACCCTTCTTCCCGAACCTTACTACACCTTTCCATGGTGATAGCTTCAAAAATACCCAATCACCAACTTTATACATTTCATCAGTGGCATGTTTGTCCGCTAAACTCTTTTATCGATCCTGGGCCGCTTTCAACTTAGATTTAATTACCTGACTATTCTGTGTAGTCTCCTCTACAATCTCAGGGCCCACCAATACTCTTTCACCAACCTCTGACCAGCATAAAGGAGTGCGACAAGACTTGCCATAGAGTGCCTCAAAATGTGACATACCAATGCTCGAATGGTAACTATTATTATAGGCAAACTCCATCAAATCCAAACGCCTATGCCAAGCATCACCAAACTGTAATACAGAAGCTCTTAGCATATCCTCCAACGTCTGAATAGTCATTTCAGATTGACCATCTATCTGAGGATGATATGCCGTACTATAAAGTAATCTCGAACCAAGAGCCTCTTGAAACGCCACCCAGAACTTAGAAGTAAACCGACGATCCCGATCAGAAATAATACTAACTGGAACCCTATGATATTTAACAATCTTGGATATAAATAACTCAACTAATCAGCTTAAAGAATATTTCTCTCGTACTGCAATAAAGTATGTTGATTTAGTAAGCTGATCTATTATCACCCAAATACCATCATGACCATTCTGCGTACGAGGAAGCTTGTACACAAAATCCATGGTAATATCTTCCCATTTCCACTGTGGAACAGAAATGTGGAACAGGAAGTGGTTGCATCAATCCAAATGGTTTTTTCCTTTCCGCTTTGACTTGCTGACAAATTGCACATCTACTCACATATTCTGCAATTTCTCCTTTCATACTAGGCCAATAATATAATGGTCGAATGGTATGATACATTTTAGTACTCCCAGGATGCATTGCATAAGCCGATACATGAGCCTCATCAAGAATATCTTTCTTTAATTCTGCATTATTCGGCACATACATTCTTTTCTCATGCATAAGCAAACCATCAGACTCTCAAATTTGGAGATCTTTCTTTTTCCCTTGATTCCTTGCCTAAATTAATTCCTGAGTTTCCTCATTATTCATCTGAGCATCGAGCACACGATCAATCAAAATTGGTCTAACCTGGAAATTAACAAGTAAAGCTTCTTCTCGGTCTTCCACCCCTAACTTCACTCCAGTGGCTCTCAAATCTGTAAGAAAAGAAATACGACTAGCGTATAAAGCATTGATTATGCCTTGAGATTTCCTACTAAGTGCATCTGCCACCACATTTGCACGACCAGGGTGATACTCAATCGTGCAATCATAATCGCTGGGCAATTCTATCCACCTTCGCTGTTGAAGGTTAAGATTCCTCTGGGTGAAAAGATACTGAAGGCTTTTATGATTTGTGAAAATCTTACATTTTTCTCCATAAAGATAATGCCTGTAGATCTTCAAAGCAAAAACAATAGCTGCTAACTCAAGATCATGAGTAGGGTAATTCATCTCATGAGGCTTCAACTGTCGCGAAGCATAAGCAATCACCCTACCATGCTGCATCAACACACATCTTAGACCATTCAAGGAAGCATCACTATAAATCTCAAAATTACCACAATCATCTGGAAGTGCCAAAACAGGTGCATGAGTGAGACAATATTTAAGCTGCTGAAAACTCTGCTCACAATTATCGTCCCACTCAAATTTATCATCTTTCCTCATCAACCTCGTCAGTGGTAACGCACTGACTGAAAAATCTTTAACAAATCGTCTATAATAACCTGCTAGGATAAGAAAACTCCATACCTCAGTGACAGTTCGTGGCTGCTCCCAATTCTCTACGGCTGCTACCTTCTGAAGGTGCACCTCAATACCTTAGGCTGATATAATAGCCCCAAAAATGCCACTTGATCTAACCAAAACTGGCATATGCTAAACTTAGCATATAATTGATGTTCCCTCAATTTCTGCAACACCAAAGTGAGATGTCGAACATGCTCTGCTTTAGACTTAGTGTACACCAGAATATCATCAATAAAGACAATAACAAACATGCCCAAGTATGATTGGAATACTTGATTCATCAAGTCCATAAAAGCTGCAGGTGCATTAGTTAACCATAATGACATCACAAGAAACTCATAATGACCATATCGAGTCCTAAAAGACGTCAGAGGAACATCTTGACTTTTAATCTTCAATTGATAATAACTAGACCTCAAATCAATTTTAGAAAACATGCAGGCGCCTCGAAGCTGATCAAATAAATCATCTATACGCGGCGACAGATAACGGTTTTTAATTGTTACCTGATTTAACTACCGATAATCAATACATAGCCTCAAAGTCCCCTTTTTTTCATACAAATAAAACTGGAGCTCCCCAGGGTGAAGTACTAGGCTGAATAAAACCCTTATCAACCAATTCCTGTAATCGGATTTTTAATTCCCTTAATTCAGCAGGAGCCATTCGATTAGGAGTTAAAGATATAGGATTTGTACCTGGAAGCAAATCAATAGTGAACTCCACATCTCGATCTGGCGGTAGTCCAGGTAAATCATCATGGAATACATCAGGAAAATGCCTGACCACTCATACATCCTCCACACTGCTAAGAGTATTGTCATTCAACACCACATGAGCCAAATATCCCTGACAACCTTTCTTTAACAACCTTTTAGCCCTCACGTCAGAAATAACGTTGTGCCTCACTCCACTACGCTCTCCCATGAATGTAACCTCAGGTAACCCTGGACGATGGAATGTGACCATCTTCTCATAGCAATGTATATTGGCACGATTATAATGTAACCAATCTACTCCCAAAATAACATCAAAATCAACAATATCTAATGGAACGAGGTTAGCAAGCATAACTACATCCTCCACTAACACGGGACATCCGGGATACACCCAGCTAACATAACATGTCTCCTCTCTGGGCATTGAAAACTCTAACTCATACCCTAAAGGTGTGGGATGAAGTTGCATCGTCTGAGCAAACGTATGAGAATAACGGAATGTGTAGCACCACAATCAATTAATACTCTAGTAAAATGACCAAGAACATTTAACGTACCCATGATCAAGTCAAGATTATTCTGAGCATCATGCAGGGTAATATTGTGGATACGACCCTGTGTACCACGACTAGGCTGATTAGGCTGCCTCGATGATCCCGCACTACTAGAAGCAACTTTTAAATTCTAGGATTGTCCTCCAGAATACCACTGTGATCCACCAGCTGAATATGGCTAATATGGTGCATATCCTCCTGGATACTAAGCATAACCACCCTGTTGATACGGGTCTTGTGGATACTGATAATGTCCTCCAGAATATGGAGCTATATCACCCTGATAGTGATAAGCACCCCCATGACCCGTCTGAGTATAATCACAAGGTCCTGGAACCTGCTGAATCGGAATTGGTGGTGGTAAGAAAGGTGGTTGGGACTTCTGCTGATTCTGAGGGCATTGAATAGCTCAATGTCCCATCTGGCCACAAGTGAAGCATCCACTGCTACCTCGCCTACACTCCCCAAAATGCCGATTATTGTAACTACGGCACAGAGGAGCACCTGTACTGCCATAATCCCTCTGTCTCTAGAAATGAAGACCTCTAGAAAATCTGCTACCTCTCATTTGTCCAGTAGCACTAGAACCCCCACTAGAAGAACTATAACTATTACCACTCCTGTTAAAACTTGCGAGGTCCCTGTGATGACTGGCCTTTATCTCTATTATTTTTCTTCTGATTACCATCTTTTTCTTCTTCCTCCTCACTATCACTGGGCATATTCTCAGAATCCTCGACTCGCAGTAAAATCTCATAAAACTCCTGATAGGTAGCACAAGGAGTCGTGGTCGCCATAGAACACCACTTCTTTCTAGTACCCAATCTAAAACGACGAAGCATCTCTACAGGATTAACAGCGATCTTAGGGCAATAATGAGACAAATCAGTGAACCTCATGTAGTACTCATTAGCTGACATCTTCCCCTGTTCAAATGCATGAATTCTAGCTTTTTAAGATCTATATACTCAGGAGGTATGAATCTTTTTTGAAATAACTGCTTGAAAACTTCCCAATTAGCAGCTTCCTCATGCGATAGCTGATAAGACTCTTGTCTCCAATAGGATGCAGGCTCCTCACCTAAAAACCAAGTGGTAGTCTCAACCCATCTATCCTCAGGGAGATTTCCCTGCCTATGCATCAATCCAAAAGTTTTCTCAAGATGATTGAGCCAACACTTAGCTCCATCGTGCCCCTCATTACCCATAAGATTATTCAACTTCAAATTATACACAGTCTACAGGGGAGTCCTCTGAGGAGGGCGAAGTGAAGACTGAATGGCATTAGCAATTGTTTCCCCAAGTTTAGCAATATCAAGAAAACTAGACTCAGCTAAAGTACGTGGCTCTCTACGAGGTGGCATGGTTCTGACAGAAGACACCAAAATAATTAGAATACTCACAAAGTATGCAGGACTGCCAAACCTAGGCTCTGATACCAAACTGAAAAACCCTGCCCTAAATCAAGGCGTGCTTGCCGTCACGTGACGGTGACGTAGCCATGCATGCGATGCGGAAGTGAAGATAGTATAAAAATGTGAGTAAATAAAAACCAACTTAGCAAATTTACACTAGACAAACATATAAATGCAAGTGCCAAGATTTAAGTGTAATAACACATAATCAGAGTGTAGGTAGCCTAAGAGTCCAATAGGACAAAATCTAATTATACAATACCGGAGAAGTAATCCTACATTAAATGTCAGAACCGCCGTCGTCTCCTCGTAAGCCACCAACAAACACTCCTACCTAGAACCTAGAGGGGCGCAAAACAGAAAGTGTGAGTGGGCAAAAACAAAGTTTTCAAAACCATTTCATTTATCAAAGGTAGTAACCCCTCGCCGTAAAACCTGTATAATTTCCTAGAAAATAGAATACATAACTATATCAAAACCAATGTTCGGAATAACAAAATCCATGAGCATACCATGCCAAATATCTAAATATAACGAACTAAATAAACCATGTGAAGCAAGTAAATGAAAAGTAACATATCAGCTGGATCCACCAAGTGTGGCCTGTACAGATGAACCTATAGCTCACCAAACATGCCTGTACACGAGTGGGAACCACATAGTGTGGTCTGTACGACAGGACTGGGTGTAAATAAATACGCTCAAGTGCTACGATCACGTGAAGACAGTGCGAATGATCGCGGGTCACCTACGAGTCGAAACCACCTATAGTGGTCTGTACGACAGGACTGTGCACCTAACTTGGATCCAAGGTGAGCATATGGTGCGGGAGGTGAACATCACATGAAGGACTATGCCCTGACCACGGGCGGGAGCACTAATACCGGGGTGCAGGTTAATGAGCTCTAAATGCCTCTAAGTATAACCATAATCATGCAACTTACCATCAACAACATATAAACTCACCTGAGACTTACTTGAGCATCCGCAACATCAACATTAGCATATGTAACTATTAAATGCATATTCTAAAATATAAAGCATTTGGCATGGGATTTCAAAGCATAAAACCATTTAAATAATTTTTCTGGGAAAACGTAGTGCTTATATATATATATATAGAAAACCAAAGGCCCACTCACTTATATGTGGAAGGGTTGTAGCCCCCGAGTCTCGCTTAACTGCGCTCGTCCTCTGGAAACGTCTCACCTATACGCGAAACAACTATTATAACGTTATTTTTAAGCACATAACTAAAACTATGTAATAACTTCTCATACGTTGCTCAATTGGGGTGTTTGAATATACCATCATGGCCCACTCAATCCCATGAACGTCCCCATATTTTTAGAAAAAATTTCTAAGGTCCCACGCACCCTCACGCGCCAGCCACGAGCAGGCACGTGCCTGACACATGGACAGAATCCCTAACGGTGTTAGGGAATATTCCGTTAAATAACTAGAATATACCGTTAAATATACCTGACGCCATTAACTGCCGTTAGTATATTTCGTCAACTTTGACAGAATATTCTTCTTTTTCTCCGACGAGTCACCGGATTCCGGCGCCGACCGCCGTTTGTATCGCCGATTTATGGAAAATTTCAAACCTTAATATCTCACTCGTTTTTCAACCAAATTTCACGAAATTTGTACCAAAATGAAGCTCAGAGTCAGTAGAATACATTCTTACCACTTTGAAGCCCTAAAACTCATGGAAAATGGCCGGAAAAATATTAGATATTCCGGCCACCCCTGCAATTCGTGGAACTCGAGTTTTCCGACTTCCAAAACCCTCCAAAATTGCTCCAACAACTTCGCAAGGTAGTTTTAAGACTACCTCGAGCCTCAAAACGTCGTGAAAACGCACGATCGCCACTAAGCAACCGAGCACCTCGTCGGAGGTTACGGGTTCTCGGGTTTTCGAAAGTCTCACGTCTAACCAAGGGTACGACTGTTATCTGGAGTTCACGGGGAACTTGAATATGGTCTCTAAAGGTTCGATCTGTGCTGCTTTGCAAGGGTTTGGAAGTTGTTCGTACGTCGTACGAAAATGGGAAGAATTGAGGGAGAGAGAGATTGTATCTGTGTGTGTGCACGTGTGGGTGTGTGTAGGAGGATCCAGATTGGTCACCCAAATACAACCCTAGTCTTCTAATTGGGCCACCAATCACAACTAAAAAAATCAACCAAAATAAACCCTAAATTTTATTGGGTCCAAACAATTAGGACCTAATATAATTGGACCATTTTCTTAGCCCATCAATACATTCATAACCCACCGCTCAAGTGTAAAAATGTCATTTCCACGCCATGTGAAATGTACCAATTTTTTCGTAAAATGTACCAATTTTTTTAACACTATGGATACATTCTTTTGCCATTTATTATTTCTTATTTTTACATAGTTTTTATCCATTTATTCAATCAAAATGTTCGAATTTTTTTTATTGTAACTGTTTCTATCAGTATTATAATGAGGGATTTTAAATTTATAGGATTATAAATCTCATAAAATATCAAACAATTAATGTCAAAACTATAAAAATAAAAATAGTAATAGTAATATAATGAGGTGTACAAAGTCAAAGGACTTTGATCAAACTTTGAATATATTAAGATTTTAATCAAAGAATGTTAAGAATTAGGGACCGTATCCAAAGTATCCCTTATATTAACTAGTGGGTGGACTAACCAATTTTAGATGTGAAAATTGAAGCTTCGATTGTAATTATTGACTAATACGATAAATACTAAATTACGTAGTATGATGATGTTATTACTCTTAATAAATTCTGAATCCTAACCACTAATTATTTCTTCGAATTCTCGAACGAACAAAGATATTGTTAGGTAAGTATTGGTTGTTCTATTACCATAGACATATATTTAATACAAGCAATTTCTATTTTTAAGGGGCCGAAGTGGGAGGGTTTGACCCTGTAACACAATTAATTAAAAAAAAAGACCCTAATCACCAAAACAATCCATCATTTATAGCAATGATCATTGTATAAACAAACATAAGTGGATCTCATTTGTAAGAAATTGTGCAATTAATATTAGATGAGCGTATGATAACACAACAAGGGAAAAACAAAAATATTGCTAAGTATGAATAATTCTTCCGTGATTTCATTGGATTTGCACTTTGAATGCTTGATAACCAACATTCCCCTAAATGAGTAAAGACATTGCTCACTATTCAAAACGTGAACTCCATAAAAAGTAATAGTCCATTGCATGACTACTGATTTTTTTTTTTTTTTTGAACAAAGCATGACTACTGATTTTGGCATCTCTATTTATTGTTGAAGTGGTCTATAAGTTTTAAAGACAATATTAACCCTTTAGAATATTCGTTTGTAATTTCTTTTATTCTTTGAAGAGATTCGTTTGCAACTTTGTAATTTCTTTTCCCGTTCGTCCATTTCAAGTTTAGTGCTCTTGTGCATACCAATTATCCAAAAGAGCTACAACATCATAGTATAATTAATTAATTAACTTATGAAACCCAATCTGCACGATATAAAATGGAAAAACATTGGCAGCACATTGACACGTTTCAGCGTTTTGCATAGAGAGGGAATTATTTGTGCGCGACCGACACTAATTTGTAGCCTTACATACGAAAGTGGACTAGTAGTGGAGAGGAAGAAAAAACAAAAAAGCGATTGAGACTTGGTAATTCCAAAAAAAAAAAAAAAAAAAAAAAAAAAAAAACAACCAATACTACAAAATGCTTCCATAAACAAAACATTAGTTGCCCAATATTTTTACAAAATATATTGTAAATAACCCAAAAGGTTTTCCACACGAAAACCATGATTTTCCAAACCCTACTTTTTCCTTTTTGCAAAAATCACCATTCACCATAAGACATAACCCCACAATTCACTTAGCATCTTTTATATATAATTTACAGAGAGAGAGAGAGAGGGAGGAGAGAGGCGCATGGCTCATTGTTCTTGTTTTAAGAAATTAATGAGGTTTTTTGCTACTTATAATATTACTAGTACTAGTCCAATAAACTACGTAATTAATTATGGGGTTTGTTATGGAATAATGGTATCGCATGGCCACGCAGAAGACAAGTGCTGCCGGAAAACCAGAATTCGACGTACGTCCGACAATTTCTGCAGGAGCATAACGTGGTCGGATCGGAGCCTATCGTTGTCTGTCCGTACGAGCTGAAAATGGTACAAAACGATCCTCAACCGGTTGTTCAGTTCCCGGTTCTCAACCCTAAGCCGGTTCACCTGGTTCCTTAGGTTTTCTATGTGCTTTTGTTTTCGCATCCGTGACCGCCTGGCCGACTCCCGGTTCGATATCATCCGCCTCCTCTTCCGCTCGTCCACTACCGAAACTGTACGGTTCGAGTCGTCATTTTGGCATGACTTCGCATTGGCATGGGTCCGGTCCGGCCGGTTCGGGTCGTCATCCGAACCAGAACTCAAAATTACTGTTTTGGGAGACTGAACCGGGGATGAACTTAGGGTTGAGATCACGGCTATTGGTGATGGGATTGCCGGAAAATGCTCCGAGCAATCCCACGGGGTGAAGCCGCCGGGGGTAATGCCCCCGTCGAAAGTGGGAAATTGGAGGAGGGAGTTAGAGGGAAGCATGGCTGGAACAGCAGACAACATGGTTGCTACAATAAAAACTCTCTGAACCTGTAATTTAGACAGAAAGGGAGGGGGGAGGAGGAAAGGGAAGGAACGAAGCGTTGGGGCTTCATATTTAAAGCCAAACCTGAGTGACCAATTGGTGAAATTAAGTTGGGTTACCAAGGGTACTTTTGTCCAAAACCGTATTGCTTAAGTAAGCCGTATATGTACAGGGCTTTGCTTTTGAGTCAGGTGGCACTATAGAGCGTGGGGCCTTAGGGTTCTAAAGGACCACACTTGGTGTGACGTAGCCCTCGGTGGGTCCCCAAAAAAACTCGATATTTAAGCTTAGTCACGAAGAAAAGAGACTAGCTGGGATCCACTAAGGACACGTGTCAATAGCCCATATGTAAAACGGGTGGGGAGCTAATGGTTAGGAGGTTTGATGACGTGAGAACTAGGGTTTGGCTGGGCTTAAGCAAGCCAAAGCTGAGATGTATGAGTGCCGAGGGTCTGGAGCACCAAGCCGACTGTTGATTGATCAGAAAAAATAGTGTAATGATTAATGGAGAAGTATAACCAACCAGCGACGAACACTACAAAGTGACGTCCCATTTGCTTTTATCTGTGGGACGAGTATTTCCGATTTTTATGGGGGTAAACTGTAAAGAGATAGTGACAGGGCTTGGTTATATTTTAATGTTGCGTGAATTATGGGCCTCCAACAATAATAGAAGACGATGAATTGGGTTTCTAACGAAAAACAGTGGACATCTATATATATAGAGAAAAATTTTAAGAGAAAAATTTTAAGAGAAAGAATCCCTATTTTTTTTTTTATAAAAATGAGAATTAGTTGTGAGATTTAAACTACATTAAATTTTAACTATCCAAATTGTCTATTTTTCAAGTTGCACCTTATAGATCATATTTGCAAAATATTAGCTAAACCGGAAATGTTTAAGGCATCTAATTAGGTTCAAAGAATTAACGAATACTTTGTTATATAAGAAATAATGAAATTTTCTTGATAATTAAATAGGCAAATGGTTTCGGATTGAATTGAATTTTTGCAAGGTTGATCTATGAATCGAGACTTACAAAATAGACGGTTCGGATCGTTGAAGTTCGATGTGGAGTGAACCCCACACCTAATCCCCATTTTTTGAAAAAAAATAAGAATGCCTTTGGATAAAGGGATATATATATATATATATATATATATATATATATAGGAATCCTTTCACAAGAGGGATCCCCATTTTTCTAAAAAAATAGGGACACCCTCTTGACTGTTGGATTTGACTTTAATGAAATTGTGTGGTTGAGATTGAATCTCAACCACACAATTTCATTAAAGTCAATCCAACGGTTAAGAGGACGTCCCCATTTTTTTAGAAAAATGAGGATCCCTCTTGGTAAAGGGCCTGTATATATATATATATATATATATATATATATATATATATATATATATATATATATATATATATATATTACTAAAATGGAGATTACAGAATTATCATGTTACGTACATAGATGTGTAATGGGGACACCCTCTTGACTGTTGGATTTGACTTTAATGAAATTGTGTGGTTGAGATTGAATCTCAACCACACAATTTCATTAAAGTCAATCCAACGGTTAAGAGGACGTCCCCATTTTTTTAGAAAAATGAGGATCCCTCTTGGTAAAGGGCCTATATATATATATATATATATATATATATATATATATATATATATATATATATATATATATATATATATATATATATATATTACTAAAATGGAGATTACAGAATTATCATGTTACGTACATAGATGTGTATTTGCTTTGTTTGAAGGGACGCTGGTAATTATTGTTATCACCATACCATAACAAAGGAAAGGTCGGAGGTTCATGGGATTCTCTTTTATTTGTTCCAACATTCATGGGATTCTATATGGTTTCTGGAGTAGATAGTCGGTAGTTCTAGTGAATTGGAGTTAAAAAGAAAGGTAAAAAGTAGTAAACCAATAGTATCCTGCATCCCCTTAAAAAACGTACAAATAATGCTGTCAATAAAGTTAAAATTATAGAGTTATTTGAGATAGCTCAAATGATATTATCTATTCTAAAATTGAAGGGGGTGCGGCACTGTAGCCGCCCCAATTCTTTGCCACTCGATTTCACTCTATTTACAACAATGCCAGCCAAATTAGGCTGGGTTGGGAGGGTAATTCTCAAAATTTCAGAGGGTGATTTTGTCCATATGGTTTATGAGGGAGCCACTCGATTTCATGCTATTTACAACAATACCAGCCAAATGGGGCTGGGTTGGGAGGGTAATTCTTAAAAGGTTGGAGGGTAATTTTGTCCGTTTGGTTTAGCAGGGCTTGCACAGAGGGAAGAACGCAGAAAGAGAGAGGGAGAACGATTGCACAGAGACAAGGAGAGAGACAGGGAGAGAGATCGCAAAAAGAGGAGGATGACGAAAATTGGGGACGAACCCATGTCTGCAGAGAGTGAGTAAGTTCTGAACCAAAGCTTATTTTCTCTAATTTTTGGCTATGCGACAATAAATTTCTGAAGCGGAAGAATCTGTAATACTATTATGCATTCATGTTTTTCAGGTAGTTGTGCCAAAAACCTACCATAAATATACTTCAAGAAAGGTTTTTACTACAGGATGGATAGATGGAGAAAAGTTATCTCAGAGTACTGAAAGTGATGTTGGAGAACTGGTTAACGTTGGAGTCATATGTTACTTGAAGCAGGTAATGTACTATTACTAGATTTGCGCTTTTGTATTTCTGGAGGCAGATAATTATAAACCGACTTTCAGTTTCGGTTTATCTTTTATACTTCATAGTTAAGCATAGTCGTGAAACAGTTGCTTTCTTCCTGCAGATCTGGCAGTATTATTTCCTGCTTTGATTAACCTGCAATTAACTTTTGTAAATTGGTTTTCTACGTATTTGGCATGTCACTTTATCGTGCTGTTTACACAGTGATGATTTTCATTAGTCAAGGTTTTGTTGTTGTATTTGTTTAGAAATACCGCTCCAGTGTGGCTTCGCGTTTCCTTTTTCACTTTTTAGAGTAATTTTTGGCCATGGAAATGCAATTGCATGCTACTCTTTTTTGGATGGGCCAAATTAATGTAAATGATAGTTGGCACCCTTGACGTCTACTAGCCAAGTTTTTTAAATTGTCATTCTTCTAAAGTTGCTTGATACTGGAATGTTTCATGATGATCCTCATCCTGGGAATATGATTCGCACTCCAGATGGGAAGCCTGCCATACTTGACTTTGGTAATATTCCACTCATTGCAGTATTACTATTTTCCTAAAGGCCGTGTTTCCGTTTGGTTTGAAACATCACCTGCATATTGTATTAAATTATTTGGTGCAAATTGGTTTCATGTGCTTCTGTGAACTATGTTTAAACTTTTATAAGTAAAAGAAATATATGTTTAGAGAATATACCTATGTCACATATCAATAGATAGAAAAAAATTATGGTAAAAGATAACACATCATTTTTCTTCCATTCAGTGGAGTTCCTTCTACTGTGGTTTATCATGATTTCACCTTACTATAATAAAACTCAGATCCACTCTTAAGTCAAGTTTACGGTATAGATGATGTAAGAATTTGTCGCCAAGGGTTTGAGAGAAGGGTGGTTTCACAGGAATTGAAGCTCTTGCTCTCGGTTGTGAGTTCCATAAATATTTGATTGTGCAAATATACAATGATTTGTATTTTATGTCGATGATCAAAATGTGATCATAATCAATATTTATATATAGATAAATAACTGAAAGTTTTAGTTCCAGAGATGGAATAGGTATGAGTGGTTATTGAAATCTGTTCTGTTGTGTTTTTTTTTTTTCTGCAGGAGAAGCAAGAAATTACAATTGAAAAAGCCATGCATAATAAGCGGAAATGTATCACCACAGTGAAAGGGCTGCAGTTTTTTGGTGAGCTATCTGTTGTGTTATATCCTTTGTCTTTCTATTTGGAGATTCTTATTTTAATCCTACCATAATAGTTAACTGCAATTTACTTTTGGATTTGATTCTTCACTGATGGGATGTTGTGGGGGCGTGATTTGGGGGAGATAGGGGAGGGCGTTGGTTGCAGAGAGAGGGTGAGGGCGGGTGCCCGATTAGGGGGACAGAAAGAGAGTTGATTGGGTGCACCATTTGAGGGTAGGGTTGAGGGAACGAGTGTGTTGGCTGCAGAGAGGGTGGGGTTGAGGGAAAGAAGGAAGATGCATTTTTCATTTTCAAGGTTATTTCTCTCAACACCATGTGAATGTACAAATGGTTCTTTCCCAATTCAACCAATTTAAAAATTGGGATTTTAACTGATGTTCGTCCATGGTTCCTTACTTTCCAGATATTGAAACATGCATAAATTCACCTGGAAATTATTCATGTCAATGTCCAATTGACTGTATGTACATTTTTACGTAAATAGTTTCTATATATCTATGCACAATGCTTTTAGTCCTTTATTTTGAAGATCCAACTCTCTTAAAAATTGTAGTGCTTTGACCGCTGAGCAGTTGTTGACCCTCTAACCCATCTCATTTGGAAGAAATCTGTTGAGAGAAGGATACATCATTTTCTTTGTGTAATGATGCTCTGAGTTACTGGCCAAACACAAGGAATTTTCGACCACCAAAATGGTACATGTTGACCTTTTGGAATTTGGGTTTTAATTTCAGTAATTCCAATTTTTTTTCATGGTCTGTACCCCCTCTCTCACTTCTTTGTGAAGCTTTTCATTTTCAGTGATTACTCCTTATTATTTAGTTTTGACTGTGTTGGTTTTGTATTTACTGATTTTTTTAATAATGCCATGTGTGTTTAATTTGAGTTGTAACATATAAATTGTTGTTGGATTTAAGGGTTTATTTGTGTGACGATTATAGGACTAGAATTCGTTTATTCGAGCATCAGCCTTTCCATCCTTGAGTTGTTCTTGGAGCATCTGTTCTATCAGTGCTTTCCTGCCTTCTTTCGTCTAGGCTGAAGCAATTTTGTTGCTGACCTTCGCCCACATTCCAGCTCCGCCCAGGTAGGCTTTTCCAAACGTGTAAATTACCATTGTCTCAAGATGTGTTGTATTTTTTAGAATACAAATTGCAAACTCAATTTTGTACGGAAGGCATTTGAATCCCTGCATCATTAGCTTTTTTCAGATATTCCTAGAATTTGGACTCTGAACAATGATTTAGTTTACAATAATCTATCCCATTGAGGTGCAGCTGCTTCCTTCTGTCAGTTTTTGGGAAGAATTCCTTTAAGAAATCATCCATGTCCACCTGAAATTTAATGTAGATGGACAGATTATTATGGTAGTTTTGGAATGATATACCAAAAGAGGCCTTTTACCGCATCAGTATATAAAGTAGTTGGAAAGAAAATAAGAAGAGATCTTAATAAATGAGGATATATTTTTTAATGGTTGTTTGAGATCTCATTACTGGTGCATATAATGATTTTGGATGGGGATGTGGTGCATATATTGTGTGGTTGGATAGATATCACATGCTAAATATCTCATTACTAGGTGTGGTGCATATACTATGCATGGTGTTTTCTGGTCTGAGTTGTATATATGATCTTTTCGTGGATTTCACGTTATTTACAAAATTGCCACCACCTCTTCGTTCGGTGAGGGTTTCGGGGGATGGGAGGCCATGCCGCATCTGTGGGAGAGACTCTCTCTAGCTTTTTTATATTATTTATTATAATTTCTTAAAGTATTTAGGTAAAAATTATAAATTAATTGAAATATTTTAGAATTATCTGAAGAGGATTTTGGGGTTGCTGTGACGTGGTTGTACGTCTGGATTTTTCTGTGCTGATTAAATTTGATAACTCCAAAATTGATTATTGGTTTGGTTTGATAGGTGAGGCAGATAGTGGGAGAGGGGGAAATTGTGGTTTCAACACCTCTTGCTTATGTTCTTGGAAGGTACTTCTTTACCATTGAACTCTCATTCAATTTCTGTGAATTTACAGTTTTTGGTTGTTTTAATGGAAAATGACTTCTGGGTTCCGTTTGTTTGTTTTTTTTTTTTTTTTTTGGGGGTGGGGGTAGAATTTATATATGTGGAGAAATTTTTGGTGAAAATATGGTCAAGTACGAGGCTTTTTGGGTTGTTTTGATTCAACTTGGAGTAGTTGCTGAATTTTTCGTGGTGAGAAAGAGTTTGATTTTTCCGTAAATAGAGTTATTTATTTTGAAATCCCAAATTGAATGAAGACTTTATATATTGTTGTAGCAGTTGCAAAGAAATGAAATGTAATTGGGTGATTAATTTGTTTGTGTTTATGAAGCGACAACTTTTATTTGATCCTAGTGTAGACTAGTCATTGGATGGAACTTTAGTTGTACTTATAAGGTCAAGTGCTTAAGCTTTCTTTCTTTTTATTGTAGGTAAGTCAAAAGAAAGCTAAGAAAAGAATAAGAAGGCAGGAGAGCAGCTCAAGAGGAATATCAATGATTCTTGAATTTGAAACATTGCTTTGTATCTGAGTTATCACAGTTTCGTGGCACAAGAAAGCTTTGAAAAAGAAAAAGAGGGATCTTGATTCTTCAAAGTCCACAAAGACAATGGAAACGAAAGTAGAAGCTGATCCAACAACCATGTTTTTAAAAGCACTCTGTATTCATGGTAAGCAATCAAAGCAATTGTACTCATGTGGTGATATACTTAATGCTAATATCTGGCTCTTTGACCTAATTAATGATTGGGTTTGATTAATGTTAAGACATATCTCGAGTTATGCATGAAAGAAAAATAGTAGAGATATCTTGGACAAAGGGAAATTGTAACATAATATACAATTTGATCCATGTGTAAAAATGGTGTCTTGCAGCATTAGAATTTGAACAAAGAGTCTCAATCTTATTGACATTTCAACTAAATTATCTTGAGACAAGTTCACATTGGGATGTTTGAGATCCGAAAGCTCTCCAGTCACCATCGAGGCAAAATCTTAGGCGCAATTAGTGTATGTCACTTTGTCTCATCATAGGAGAATACCATCAATTATACTATCAGTGCATTAAGTACCACTTAATGCGATCTGCTCATACATGTTCATGTGTTACCACTTAAACTTGGACAAAATCTTAGGCCCAATTATTAATGCTTGAAATAAATCTTACTTATTAATACATAAAAATTGTAAATAGGTCATCACCCACTAATCTTTTTCAAATTTCTATGCTTATACTTAGTTGATGAGTCAAATTTCAGGCATAGTATAAGCGTGAATTGTTTGGTATAACTAGGTGATTTTTATTAAGTACTTTATCTAGCATAAAAAAATTGCATGGTTTTAATGGCTTCCGGAACCTGCAAACATTGTCAGGCATTTTCTACAAATCATGGCATACCGTTCAGGTATTTTTTGGCTGTTGTAAAATTTTCTACTTATTATGTTGAATTATCCATTATGTGGATTTGGGATTTGGAAGTAATAGGGATTTGGAAGTAATACTAACTGGAATTAAACAGGTTGATTAACATACATTAGGCTGTGATAACTGTGGCAATATCTATCTTTCAAGACTATATGGGGTTTAGTAATTTTCAATATTCTTCGACTCTTTTTAATCTGCAAAATCAAATTACCTATGGAATTTATAACAAGCATTCAAATAATGTTGATTGCGCTGTTATAAAGCTCTTTTTTATAGTTAGGTTGAAAATCAATATATTCTTTATTTAGTTGGTCCAATCTGTAACAGATGAGATTGTTTTGTTTGATGTTTCAATCAAAATTTGAATTTTTTTTAGTGAATTTATGTTGAATGTTTTTCAGGTTAAATGTGTCTTATTCATGTAGTTAAAGTTGGTGCAATCAACTCCCGCAGCATCGCGCGGGCATATTACTAGTAAGATCTATTATATTAGAGGTATTCGTCAATTTTTCTTCTGAACTTGTGACTATTGGCCAATTTTCCCACTCAACTTTAATTTTGGCCAATTTTCCCCCTCAACTTTCATAATTAGTCAATTTCCCCTCTCAATTTTAATTTGGCCAATTTCCCCCCTCAACTCTCATAATTAGTCAATTTGCATACTGCTGTTAATTTTTTTTTTAATTTTCCATCTTTTTTAATTTTTTTTAAATTTTTTTATTTTTTATCAATTTTCTAATAACTTCCAACAAAATACTAAAATTAACATAAACTCACCTGCATAATATAGGGTAAAATGTACAAAAACATAATACAATTAGTATGTGATATGGGTTGATTATAAGTTAAAGCATGTAGAAGAAGAAATAATAATCCTAAACCCATGGATCATACCTGTTTCAATAAAATGGGTTATTCTTAATAAGGAGTTGAAAATTATGAATTGACTAGCCATTTTTGCACTAAAACTCGATTCTCCGCAATTTACTTGAACTTAGCTTTCACTTTTATAAAGAAAAATGTATTCACATACAAAAATTTACACATCAATCCTTTTCGTTATCAATTTTGTATAGTCGAAAATCAAATAAAATTACTCCATACTGATTTATTATGACTAATAATACTATCTATGATAAATTGTAAAATTCTAAATTTTAATCTATTTGTAATAGGATAAAGATATAGGAAAATGATTAACATACATCTTATTTAGTTTCTAACACACACTTATTTAATTATGACCAAATTAAAAAATGAACAGTAGGGTGCAAATTGACTAATTATGAGAGTTGATGGGAGAAATTGGCCAAATTAAAGTTGAGGGGGGAAAATTGACTAATTATGAGAGTTGATGGGTGAAATTTGTGACAGCCCGTCCCGAAGATTGTATATTTATTTTTCCTATCCTTGAACGTTGGTTCGTAGTTGTATTTTTGGGCTAAATTTTAAGGCCCAAAGCGTTATTTTGGACCAATTGCCTTATTTCCAAGTTAGTGGGAACCAATTAGAATTAGAGTTAGAATATTAGGGTTTAGTTAGTTAGGTTAGCTTAGTTCTAGACCAATTAGAACTTGTGTTGTTTTTGGTCTTGCCCAATCAGGCACGGGTTCACACTTACACAAACAGAAAAAAAAAAAAAAAAAAAAAAAACCTTCTCTCTCTCCTTCCTCTCGAAACAACACTCTCACTCTCTCTCTCTGCAACCCGTATGGACATAGTCTGTTGACCCTCAAACTCTCACGGATCGAGCCTTCAAAGACCACCATCGTGATCCTTGCGAGTCCCTGAGTACAACCATACCAGTGGTTGTACTAAAAACCCTCGAAACCCCCCCCCCCCCCGTCAAGTGCACTGTTCACCAACTTTTAAACGGGGAGGATTCTTTGAATTCTAAGACCATAGGGAGCTTTAGAACGTTTTCATGAAGCTCAGAGTGCAACGTTGGAGTGTTTTGGACATCGGGAAGCTGATGTGATTAAAGTTAAACACTCAAATTAAACCCTCTTGTTGTCAATTGTAGTAAGTAGGCAAGTAGGGATCGTTCTGGACCGGGGATTAGGAGGGATTGCTAATCGACTCTAAAATTGATTCAAAAACACAAAAAAAAAGTTAAAAACGTTTGAAAAGACTCAAGGGACTCAAAACAAGTTAAAAACACTCAAAATTGCTTAAAAACACTGTTTGGACAGATTTCAGACACTAGGGATGGTTTTGGACGAAAATTGGTTTTGGTTTGACTCAAAACACTTGAAAACACAAAGAAAACAGATTTTAGACACTTTAAAACAAGAAAGTAAAAGGGGGGTTTTGATTTGGACGAGTTTGAAAGTAAAACAAAGAATTTGTAAAGTAAAACAACTTTGAAAACGAATTTGAAAACTTTGATAGGTGATGGGCTAGCTAGAGGCTCTTTCTCTACACATGACATGTATGCAAACGAATTGATTCCCAGTTACTCCTTCATTGAATTTTGAACGACAATGCCCCAGATTAACCGTGACATCACTAATTAACCCTCAGATTTTCCTTGTGTTATTGGATTCGATGACATCATTCGACAACCCAAAGCATTCTTCAAAAGTTCCCTACATGACATCATAATAAAGATACAATCAAAGATCATTACGTTCAATGAAAATCATAAGCATTGACAAAGCACTTGCAACTATGACATCATGTCACTCATGCTAGGAATTAAACTTAACGCGATCGTGACCAGCGACCTTCACTACTTGTGAATATAAGTTCATAACGATTATGTGAAACTCCCTTATATTCTAGCATCGAGTTCAAGCATGCAAACTAAGTTGGCCACCTTAATCGACACACAAGAACAAGTTATCAATCAAACAGTTAAGCCAATTACATTCACGATTCAAGAATTCATAACTGGAATTTATCAACTCATATTGCACCCATAATCATGGCTTTGAAATCACCCCTAGCCAAAAAGGGGTCTAGCCACTCATGTTCACAGCAAAACAAAAGGAATTTAACTTAAACATTGAAAACAAAGAAAGAATTACACCTAGAACGCTCCAACGATCCAAAGCTTGAAGAGCAAACACGTCCAAGGCCTTCCTTCTTTTCCTTTGCTGCGGCACAAGTGGGTGAGGGATGTGTGAGATGTGTTTTGGGGTCAAGGATGGTAAGGTAGGTGCGGTAAAGGGGTTAGAGTGGCTGAATGTGTTTGTGGGAATGTATGGATGAGTGAATGATGGATAGGTGAGTGAATGGATGAATGAATGGTGTGGCAAGAGGTGTTATATATAGGGCAAGGAAGGAGCACGGTTTGGGATGATTTTAGGCAATGTTTAGGACTCCAAATCCTCCAAGAAAAGGTAAGAAATCAGAATTAACAGGAGGAAAGGAAAGGTGATGTGCGGCAGGAACAAAAAGGAAAGGGAAAGGTGATTTAGTTGCTGATTTTGGGGAGAAAGAGTAAGTAACTTGCAGCAAGGAAAAGGGAAAGGGAATGTTGGGTGCGGCAAGGGTTAGGGAGGTTCTAGGACCCTTTGTTGAGTGCCCTAGATCATGTAGGAAACCTCTTTGTTGCTTGAACTTTAGGGAATTTTTGGATTAGGAAAAGTCAAAACCAAAATAGGAAACCTAGACTTAACATTCCTTCTTCAAGTAGGAATCCTTGTGTAGGTAGGAATCCTTGTTCTTCTAGGAATCCTTATTTGAATAGGAATCCTTCTTCAATTAGGAATCCTTCTTCAATTAGGAATCCTTCTTTAATTAGGAATCCTTCTTTAATTAGGAATCCTAACATCTTCAGGTCTTCAATTTCGTCCATCTACATTGCTCCAAGCATAAGCTATCCAAAACATGCCCAAAACTGCTCCAAAAGGCTCCAAAATGCACTTTCTTGATACTTTAATCATTAGGACCTAGAAACACACGAAAATAGCTTAAAATACTAAATTAACTACGAACAATTAACATAAATGCACGAAAACAAGCTAACTAAGTCGCATAAATATGCTTCTATCAGAAGCTTAGGTTGGAAGTTTTGCAGAGGTGGCCGGACTTTCGAAGTTTCTTCGGCGAGATCCAGTGGGTTTTGGGACCCAACTTAGGTATGGTTTTGTTCTCCTCACTGAGAGCTTTCATTCAGTACCAATTTCGAAAGTTTTGGTGCAAAAATGAAGAAGATATTAGGTTTAGAAAATTTCTAGAAACCGGCGAACAGTCGTCGGCGTCTGGCGACTCGCCTGAGAAGAAGGGGAATATTCCGTCAACTTTGACGGAATATTCTAACGGCGTTAGTTAGATTAAATGGAATATTCCGTATTTTAACGGAATATTCCTGACGGCGTTAATTGACACCGTGTGCCAGGCACGTGCCCGCGCGTCCGCGGCACGTGGCGGCGAATGGGTGGTCGGAAAATTTTTCTAAAAATTTGGGGTTGTTCCTGAGGTTGTGTAGATCACTTTGTATATTTAAAAACCCCAATTGAGCAATGTATGAGAAGTTATTACCTAGTTCTTGGTTGTGTGCGTTTAATTAATGTTTATATAGTTGTTCCGCACATAGGTGAGACCTACGGAGAGGACGAGCGTAGCCAGGCGAGGCTTGGGGGTTACGACCCTTCTACTTCTCAGTGAGTGGGCATTTATTTTTATTATACATATATATGTATAGCGTTTTTCCCAGAAAACGTATTTTTATATGGTTTTATTCGTTAATTTGCCATAATGCATATTCATTAATTTAGCAAGTGCATTCCATATTATATTGTGTTGCTATTGGCGCGGTGGAAGCTAAGGTAAGCCTCGGGTAAGTGATTATGCATTGATTGGTAAGTTATATAATAATGATTACATTGTACACGCACTTAGAACTCATTAACCTGCACCCCGGTGTTAGTACTCCCGCCCGTGGCCAGGGCACAGTCCTTCACGTGATGTTCACCTCCCGCACCATACGCTCATCTTGGATCCAAGTTAGGTGCACAGTCTTGTCGTACAGACCACTATAGGTGGTTCTGACATGTAGGTGACCCGCGAGTTATTGCACAGCCTTCACGTGATCGTAGCACTTGAGCGTATATGTATTACATCTAGCCATGTCGTACAGACCACATTAGGTGGTTCCGACTCGTGTGCAGGCATACTAGATGAGTTATAGGTTCAGCCGTACAGGCCACCTTAGGTGGATCCGGCTGGCTCATATTCATTTATTGTTGGTGCATTCTCTTTCATACGGGTTATTTATTTGTGGAATGTGATTATCTTGTTGCCATATTATCTAGCAGCTTATTTTGATATTGATTTGATGTTGATTTTGAGGTACATATATATTCATATATATGTTCTATTTTCTGGGAAAACTATACAGGATTTACAACGAGGGGTTAGAACTTTTGAGAAGTAATGTTTTTGGAAAACCTTTGTTTTTGCCCACTCACGCTTTTTGTTTTGCGCCCCTCCAGGTACTAGGTAGGAGTACTTCTGGTGGTTCACGAGGATTCGCGGTTCTGACAAACTCTAGTAGTTGTAGGTTTACTCTTTTGGTACTGTATAATTAGTATTCGTCCGGTTGGACTGTACCTAGGTTGTTATGCTCTGATTGTGTTGTTACACTTATTTTGTCTCAACACTTGCACTACTTGTTAATTTAGTAAGTTTCTAGGTTGTTGGTTTTTTATTCACTCGCATTCTTATCTTATTTTCACTCCCGCACTACTCACATGGCTGCGTCACCCTCACGTGACAGCCAGCACGCCTTGATTTAGGTCGGGGTGTGTCAGTTTGGTATCAGAGCCTAAGTTTGGCAGTCCTGCATTTTTTATGAGTGTTCTAATGCTTTTGGTGTCTTATGTCAAAACTATGCCTTCTCGGAGAGAACCCTGAACTCAAGCTGAGTCTAGTTTCCCCGACATAGCTCAATTAGGGGAAGCTATCGCTAGTGTTATTCAGTCTTCTTTCTGCCCTCCTCAGAGAACTCATTTAGAGACTGTTTACAATTTGAAGCTAAATAACTTTGTGGGAAATGAAGGTCATGAAGAAGCCGAGCGTTAGCTCAACCATGTAGAGAAGACTTTCAAGTTAATGCAGAGACAAAAAGATCTCCCTGATCATGTGTGGGTTGAGACTACTACTTGGTTTCTTGGTAAGGAGTCTGTGTCGTGGTGGAGGCAAGAATCTTATGAGTTGACACCTGAGGAAGCTATTAGTTGGGAAGTTTTTAAGGAGCGGTTTCAGAAAAGGTTTATTCCTCCTGAGTATATCGATAGAAAGAAACAAGAGTTCACTCATTTGAAGTAAGGAAAAATGTCAGCAAATGAATATTACAGGAGGTTTACAGACTTGTCTTGATACTGTCCTGAGATTGCTTCCAATCCAGTGGAAATGCTTCGTCGTTTCAAGTTGGGAACTCGGAAGAAATGGCGTTTTATGGCCACTGCTACTCCTTGTGCTTCTTACCAGGAGTTCTATGAGATTCTGTTACGGGTTGAGGACTCGGAAAACATGCCCAGTGACAATAATGAAAAGAAGGAAAAAAAGGGCAGTCAGAGGAAGTTTAGCAAGGATACGGGGCAGTCATCTCAAGGACCTCGTCAGACTCAGAGCTTCAAAAGAAGTGGTACTAGCTCCAGTTCTTCAAGTGGAGGTTATAGTGCCACTGGTCATAGGAGAGGTTGTAGGTTCACTGGAGGACCTCGTTTTCAAAGGCCGAGAGAGTCTGGTGGTACAGGCGCTCCTTTATGTCGTAGATGTAATAATCGGCATTTCGGGGAGTGTAGGAGAGGCAGTAGTGGGTGTTTTACGTGTGGTCAAATGGGGCATAGATCAATACACTGCCCTCAGAATCAGCAGAGGCCTCAGGCACCTACTCTACCACCACCAGTGCCGCTTCAGCAGTTTCCAGGGCCTAGCGGCTATACCCAGGTGAGCCGTGGATGTACTTACCACTATCAGGGGAAGATGGCTCCGTACTCAGCTAGGCAGTATCAGTATTCCCAGGATCCCTATTACCATAGTGGTTACCCTCAGTACGCTGGAGGTTATACACCATATCCGCCTTATGCAGCAGGTGGATCACAAGGGTATCTTGGTGGACAGTCTCAGCAGGTGGAGGTTGCTTCCAGCAGTGCCGGATCTTCTAGGTAGCCCAGTCAGTCAGGCCAGGGGCGTAATGTTCAGGGGCGTGGTGTTCACGCTAATAGAGGCAGAGGAAGATGACAGCAAGTTCAGGGACGGATCAACAATATTACTCTGCAAGACACTCAAAACCATCTTGATTTGATAATGGGTACGTTAAACGTTCTTGGTCACTTTGCTAGAGTCTTAATTGATTGTGGAGTTACCCATTCTGTCATTTCTCCTACTTTTGCTCAATTGACTCAGCCTCATTCTACACCCTTGGGGTACAAGTTAGAATTTTCTATACCTAGAGGGGAAAAAAGGTTTTGTTAGCTGTGTATATCCAGGTTGTCTTGTGATGATAGAAGATGTAGTTATGTTAGCTAACCTCGTCCCATTAGACCTTGCAGATTTTGATGTGATTTTGGGAGCAGATTGGTTACATTATAACCATGCTAATATCCACTATTATGAGAAGATGGTTACATTCCATCGTCCAGGGTTACCTGAAGTTACGTTCGTGGGTGAACGTAGTGGAGTGAGGCATGGTGTTATTTCTGCCATGAGAGCAAAGAAGTTGTTAAATAAAGGGTGTCAGAGATACTTAGCTCACGTGGTGCTGAATGATAATACTCCAAGTAGTGTGGAGGAAGTTGGAGTGGTCAGGCATTTTCCTGATGTCTTTCTTGATGATTTTCCTGGACTACCGCCAGATAGAGATGTGGAGTTTAGCATTGATTTACTTCTAGGTACGGATCCTATATCTCTAACTCCATATAGAATGGCTCCTGCTAAGTTAAGAGAATTGAAAACTCAGTTGCAGGAATTAGTGGATAAAGGTTTCATTCAGCCTAGTATTTCACCCTGGGGAGCCCCAGTATTGTTTGTTCGAAAGAAAGACAGGACCTTGAGGTTATGCATTGATTATCGGCAGTTGAATCGGTTGACGATTAAAAACCGTTATCCGTTGCCACGCATAGATGATTTGTTTGATCAACTTTGAGGTGCCTGTGTATTCTCCAAAATTGATCTAAAGTCTGGTTATTACCAATTGAAGATTAAAAGTGAGGATGTCCCTAAGACCCTGTTTAGGATTCGATATGGGCATTATGAGTTTCTGGTGATGCCATTCGGGTTGACTAATGCGCCTGTAGCTTTTATGGGTTTAATGAATAAAGTATTCCAGCCATATCTAGACAGGTTCGTCATTGTCTTTATTGATGATATACTCGTATGCTCTAGAACTAAAACAGAGCATGTGCGACATCTTACTTTGGTGTTGAAGAAGTTGAAGGAACATCGCCTTTATGCTAAGTTCAGTAAATGCCAATTTTGGCTAAATGAAGTGGCATTTTTGGGACATGTCATTTCAGCTCAGGGCATTTAGGTGGATCCCCAAAAAGTAGCAGCTGTGGAGAATTGAGAGCAGCCACGAACCGTCACTGAGGTAAGAAGTTTTCTTGGCCTAGCTGGCTATTATAGACAGTTTGTTAAGGACTTCTCAGTTTTAGCATTGCCATTGACGAGATTAACAAGGAAGAATGTTAAGTTTGAGTGGGATGAGAATTGTTAGCAAAGTTTCCAGCAGCTTAAGTATTGTCTCACTCATGCACCTGTTTTAGCACTTCCAGATGACAGTGGTAACTTTGAAATCTATAGTGATGCTTCCTTAAATGGTATGGGATGTGTTTTAATGCAGCATGGTAGGGTGATTGCTTATGCTTCAAGGCAGTTGAAACCGCATGAAATGAATTACCCTACTCATGACCTTGAGTTAGCTGCTATTATCTTCGCTTTGGAGATTTGGAGGCATTACCTTTATGGTGAGAAATGTAAGATCTTTATGGATCACAAAATACTTCAGTATATTTTCACTCAGAAAGATCTTAACCTTCGGCAACGGAGGTGGGTAGAATTGTTGAGTGATTATGATTGCACGATTGAGTATCACCCAGGTCGTGCAAATGTGGTTGCTGATGCACTTAGCAGAAAATCCCAAGGCCGAGTTAATGCTTTGTATGCTAGCCGAATTCCTCTTCTTATTGACTTGAGGTCTGCTAGAGTGAAATTGGGAGTGAAAGAAAAAGAAGAAGCCCTACTTGCCAGTTTTCAGATTAGGCCTATTTTAATTGACCGCATTCTTACTGCTCAGATGAATGATGAAGAAGTTCAAGAATTAATTCATGCCAGAAATGGAGGGAAAAAGAAAGACCTTAGAATTCGGGAATCTGATGCTATGCATATGCAAGAAAGTCAAATGTATGTGCCGAACAATGCAGAGTTAAAGAATGAGATCCTTGATGAGGCACACGTGTCGGCTTATGCTATGCATCCAGGAGGTACCAAAATGTATCATACCATTAGACCTTTTTATTATTGGCCAGACATGAAAAGGGAAATTGCAGAGTATGTCAGTAGATGTGCAATTTGCCAACAGGTTAAAGCAGAAAGGAAGAAGCCGTTTGGGTTGATGCCGCCACTTCCCGCTCCTCAATGGAAGTGGGAAAATATTACCATGGATTTTGTGTATAAGCTTCCACGTACACATAATGGTTTTGATGGTATTTGGGTGATCGTTGATCGGCTTACTAAGTCAGCGCATTTCATTCCAATGAGAGAAAAATATTCTCTAAGCCGATTAGATGAATTGTTCTTAACCAAAATTGTGAAGTATCACGGAGTGCCAGTGACTATTATCTCTGATCGGGACCCCAGATTCACTTCTAAGTTCTGGGTGGCATTCCAGGAAGGTCTTGGTTCTAATCTACTGTACAACACGACATATCATCCTTAGACAGATGGTCAGTCAAAGAGGACTATTCAGACTTTAGAGGATATACTGAGAGCCTCAGTGTTGCAGTTTGGTGATACTTGGCATAGGCGGTTGGACTTGATGGAATTTTCTTATAATAATAGCTACCATTCGAGCATTCGTATGGCACCATTTGAGGCATTATATGGTAGAGCTTGCCGTACACCTCTTTGTTGGTCAGAAGTTGGTGAAAGAGCATTGATGGGCCCTGAGATAGTAGAGGAGACTACTTAGAATGTTCAGGTAATCAAAGCTAACTTGAAAGCGGCCCAGGATCGTCAAAAGAGCCTAGCAGATAGGCATGCTACTGATCGGGTGTATAAGGTAGGTGATTGGGTGTTTCTAAAGCTATCACCGTGGAAAGGTGTGGTAAGGTTCGGGAAAAAGGGTAAGCTGAGCCTTAGGTACATCGGACCATAACAGATCACAGAGCGAGTTGGTGAAGTAGCGTACAGGCTTGAGTTGCCTCCAGAGTTGGCTAGAGTGCACAATGTGTTTCATGTCTCCATGCTTCGTCACTATGTTTCGGATCTTTCGCATGTGATACCTCCTCAACCATTAGAAATTAATCCAGACTTGACTTACGAGGAGGAGCCAGTGACGATCTTAGATTGGAAGGACAAAGTGCTGAGGAGCAAGACGATTTGAATGGTAAAGGTCTGGTGGAGAAATCATATAGTGGAGGAAGCCACGTGGGAAACAGAGGACCGAATGAGAGATTTGTACCCACGTTTATTTTATGGTTATTAATGGTTGTTTTGTAGTTGTGTTGTTTGAAATTTCGAGGACGAAATTTTCTTAAGGGGGGTAGGTTGTGACAGCCCGTCCCGAAGATTGTATATTTATTTTTTCTCGAGGATGTGAATGGACGATTTTACCCTTGAATGTTGGTTTGTAGTTGTATTTTTGGGCTAAGTTTTAAGGCCCAAAGCATTATTTTGGACCAATTGCCTTATTTCAAGGGTTAGTGGGAACCAATTAGAATTAGAGTTAGAATATTAGGGTTTAGTTAGTTAGGTTAGCTTAGTTCTAGACCAATTAGAACTTGTGTTGTTTTTGGTCTTGCCCAATCAGGCACGGGTTCACACTTACACAAACAGAAAAAAAAAAAAAAACCTTCTCTCTCTACTTCCTCTCGAAACAACACTCTCACTCTCTCTCTTTCTTCAACCCGTATGGACATAGTCCGTTGACCCTCAAACTCTCACGGATCGAGCCTTCAAAGAACACCATCGTGATCCTTGCGAGTCCCTGAGTACAACCATACCAGTGGTTGTACTAAAAACCCTCGAAAACCTAAGAAAACAGAACCTCCGTCAAGTGCACTGTTCACCAACTTTTAAACGGGGAGGATTCTTTGAGTTCTAAGACCATAGGGAGCTTTAGAACATTTCCACGAAGCTCGGAGTGCAACGTTGGAGTGTTTTGGACGACGGGAAGCTTAGGTTGGAAGTTTTGCAGAGGTGGCCGGACTTTCGAAGTTTCTCCGGCGAGATCCCGTGGGTTTTAGGACCCAACTTAGGTATGATTTTGTTCTTCTCACTGAGAGCTTTCATTTGGTACCAATTTCGTAAGTTTTGGTGTAAAAATGAAGAAGATATAAGGTTTAGAAAATTTCCAGAAATCGGCGAACAGTCGTCGGCGTCCGGTGACTCGCCTGAGAAGAAGGGGAATATTCCGTCAACTTTGACCGAATATTCTAACGACGTTAGTTAGATTAAAAGGAATATTCCTGATCGCGTTAGTTGACACCGTCAGTGTGCCAGGCACGTGCCCGCACGTGGCGGTGCGTGGGTGGTCGGAAAATTTTTGGGTTGTTCTTGAGGTTGTGTATATCACTTTGGTATATTCAAAAACCCCAATTGAGCAATGTATGAGAAGTTGTTACCTAGTTCTTGGTTGTGTGTGTTTAATTAATGTTAATATAATTGTTTCACATATAGGTGAGACCTACGCAGAGGACGAGCGTAGCCAGACGAGGCTTGGGGGTTACGACCCTTCTACTTATCAGTAAGTGTGCATTTGTTTTTATTATACGTATAAATGTATAGCGTTTTTCCCAGAAAACGTATTTTTATATGATTTTATTCGTTAATTTTCCATAATGCATATTCATTAATTTAGCAAGTGCATTCCATATTATATTGTGTTGCTATTGGCGCGGTGGAAGCTAAGGTAAGCCTCGGGTAAGTTATTATGCATTGATGGGTAAGTTATATAATGAAGATTACATTGTACACGCACTTAGAACTCATTAACCTGCAGCCCGGTGTTAGTGCTCCCGCCCATGGCGAGGGGACAGTCCTTCACGTGATGTTTACCTCCCGCACCACACGCTCATCTTGGATCCAAGTTAGGTGCACAGTCTTGTCGTACAGACCACTATAGGTGGATCCGACATGTAGGTGACCCGCGAGTTATCGCACAGCCTTCACGTGATCATAGCACTTGAGCGTATATGTATTACACCTAGCCCTGTCGTACAGACCACATTAGGTGGTTCCAACTCATGTGCAGGCATACTAGATGAGTTATACGTTCAGCCGTACAGACCACCTTAGGTAGATCCGGCTGGCTCGTATTCATTTATTGTTGGTGCATTCTCTTTCATACGGGTTATTTATTTGTGGAATGTGATTATCTTGTTGGCATATTATCTGGCATCTTATTTTGATATTGATTTGATGTTGATTTTGAGGTACAAATATATTCATATATATGTTCTATTTTTCTGGGAAAACTATACAGGATTTACAACGAGGGGTTAGAACTTTCGAGAGGTAATGTTTTTGGAAAACCTTTGTTTTTGCCCACTCACGCTTTTTGTTTTGCGCCCCTCCAGGTACTAGGTAGGAGTACTTCTAGTGGTTCACGAGGATTTGGCGGTTCTGACAAACTTTAGTAGTTGTAGGTTTACTCTTTTGGTATTGTATAATTAGTATTCGTCCGGTTGGACTGCACCTAGGTTGTTATGCTCTGATTGTGTTGTTACACTTATTTTGTCTCAACACTTGCACTACTTGTTAATTTAGTAAGTTTCTAGGTTGTTGGTTTTTTATTCACTCGCATTCTTATCTTATTTTCACTCCGCACTACTCACATGGCTATGTCACCCTCACATGACGGCCAACACGCCTTGATTTAGGTCGGGGTGTGTCAAAATTGGCCAAATTAAAGTTGAGGGGGAAAATTGACTAATTATGAGAGTTGAGGGGGGGAAATTGGCCAAATTAAAGTTGAGGGGGGAAATTGACTAATTATGAGAGTTGATGGGGGAAATTGGCCAAAAATTAAAGTTGAGGGGGGAAATTGGCCAATGATCACAAGTGCAGGGGGAATTGATGAATACCTTATTATATTATGTTTGGATATGGAGGCCATTTCAAGTCTCAGAGGTCATTTTCAAACACTACGATGAGCTATTCAAACACTACAAATGTTCTATAGTTGATTACAAATGGACTATAAAGAAACTGAACAAATGACTTGAAAGTTCAGAGGTCATTTTCTAATATCTTCCACATAAGTAGTGCATTTCTAACTAATTTATCTTAAGCAGAACAAAATTTTAAAGTCTTCTTTTTTCCACTTTCCAAAACAAATTATTTAGAATCCAGCCTTTTCTTTCCATGTTGATTAGACAATTTGATGGTTTAGAGCAAGCATGCACATATATAGCATATAAATCTGGCTTTATAAGGTTGTTGATCATATATATGTGCCCCTTATAGTTAATTAACTGGTTCGGGAAATGCAAATTCGGTTGATTACTTAATGGCAAAGCTGCAACTCCCACATTATTTTTGTTGTGTGTCCAAAGTATTGGTTGTAATTTAGGGAGATCTAGACAGCTTTCATCTTTTGCATCGCATCTGCCATGTTTTATATCTAAGGCTTGGGAGGAGGAGGATTAGTAGGCCTCATGTGATCGTGATACCCTTAAAAAAAATGTTCCCAGTCTTGGCTGTTTTACTGGTGAATGATACAAAGCAAAAGAAAGATGCCCACATCACTTGTTTGGTAGAAAATGTCAAAGGGAAATTACCATTCTTGGAAATTATAAAATGGAATAGTGGCATGGAGGTTGCACAGCTGCGACATATTTAGCAGAAGAAAAATATAAAGTTTGAGCAATCCATGCGAAAGCAGGGAGAGATCAAAAAGCGAAGTACCACAACAAATCAAAAGATATATTGTTGGTGAAGAAAAAGGAGATTTGAATTGGTTGCTTTTGCTTTTGTGTACAGAGAGCCCTAATGGCCGGGCACACAGTTGATTTCTTGACCATGCCTATCACATGGATTAGTATCCAACGAATCTTTAGTTCCATGAGACTTTACAAATTGACGTACTTAGTACATACATTCATGTCACAAGCTAGTTCAACTAGATGATTGAGGACCACATACCCTAATGGGTTGTGGCATGAATAAAAGTGTCCTATGAGTCTAGGGCAAGTCTAGGGCACCATATATACGTAATGGACAATCGGCTGTGGTAGTTCATGAATTACTCAGGTTAAGCTGATTAATGATCTCAAGGGTAAATGTGTCCATGGAAAATATCAGGGCATCTCCAAAGAGTAAAGAACATTTGTCACTCTAACCCTTCTCAACTTTTTTGCGCAAAAGGACAATTGGTGGCAAGTAACAATTATTTATCCTTCCCGGGCCTAGAGAGGCTATGAGAAATTTTGATAGGTTCCTTGCTCTACGTCTTCGTGATTGCACAGAGAGAGAATGACTAACAGAATTCCACTATTATTTCCATAACTGTCCAACTATCAATTACAATGCTCTTCTTATAGTAACTATCCCCCAGCACTCTCTATCAACCTCTAACTAACTCATATCCACCATACACTTGTCACAATCTTATGATGCTATTAGAGTATCCTATCAATACCCCCCTCGAAACATAAGTGGTACTGTCCCAATTGTACTGAACAACAATAGAAATACAACAAAATTTGTAAACTAATGACAGAAAGGACACTTTGCCAATTGATCATCACAATTGCACCACTTCTGGAAACTTGAGCTTTAATTCCTGATAAGATTCCCAAGTTGCATCTTCTTTTGAGTGGTTCTGCCATTGTACTAGCACCTCAGTCACTGCAGTGTTGTTCTTTTTTATCATTCTGCTATCTAAAATGGCCACTGGTGCATCCTAAAGTATTCCTGAATATGTAATGATTGGCAAATTCACAGTAGCTTGAACATTAGCTCCCAACTGCTTCTTTAGGCAAGATACATGAAAGACAGGATGTAGCTTACAATGCTCATGTAACTGCAACTTGTAAGCTACAGGTACCACCTTAGCTAGAACTTGGAATGGTCCATAAAACCTTGGTTGCAGTTTGTGGAATGGATATGAGGCTAATGATAAATGCTAGTATGGAACTAACCGCAAGTAAACCCAATCACCAACATTGAAAACTCTCTTAGACATGTGTTTATCAGCTTGTACCTTTCTTCTACCTTGTGCAAGTGCTAGATTGCTTTTCAGCAAGGTCAACATTCTGTCCCTATGTCTTAAGGACTGATCTACTGAATCCACCTTAGTAGTGCCAACCTCATAAGCTTAAACTGTTTGTGGAGCTTGACCATACACAATTTCAAAGGGTGTCATTTTCGTAGCCGAATGAAAACTGTTATTATAAAGACCATTCAACCCAAGAAAGCCAAATAGCCTATTTCTTCGGTTGCAAGCAACAGAAGCATCTCAAGTATGTCTCAAGGCATCTATAAGCCATTTATGTCTGGCCATCAGATTGTGGATGGTAACCTGAACTATAACAAAGAGAAGAGCCTTGCAAACGAAAGAATTCCTTCCAAAACTTTCTTAAGAAAACTGGGTCCCGATCACTTGTTATTGACTGAGGCATTCCATGTAATTTGAAGATATTGTCAACAAAGAGTTGTGCTACCATGGATGCAGAATAAGGGTGACTTAAGGCTGTGAAATGAGCATACTTGGAAAGTCTATCAACCACTACCCAAATGACAGATTTACCTTTGCAAGGAGAAGACTTACAAAGTCCATAGAGATATCAGTCCAAACCCTAGTAGGAATAGAGAGAGGATGTAGCAATACCGGAGGTGCCAAGGTCTTATATTTGTTTTGTTGATAGGTAGGACAACATACTACCAACTCCTTAATAAACTTCTTCATTCCCTCCCAATAAAAGCATCAATATATTCTTTTATAAGTCTTCAAAAGCCCTTCGTGGCCCGCAGTGGGAGTATCATGGTGCTCCGAGAATATTATTTCCCTCCAAGTACTGGTAGGACTCAATACAATTCGACTCTGATACTTGAGAAGACCATTATCAACATTGAATTTCAAATTAACAATAGGTACATTATTATCCTCAGTAGTCCCAAGATTCCGAATCTTCGAAATAATCCATTGGTCATTTTCTAAATCCTTGCTGAGATCATTCATCCACTGAGAATATGGATATGAAATAGCTCATAACTCTCCCTCATATAGAGCATGCAATTGAGGATCAATAGTTGTCAATGGTGATCTGGATAAAGCATCAGTTGCCTGGTTGTTGCACCTTTGCTTGAACTGGATTTCATAGTCAAATCCTAGGAGTTTGGTCACCCATTTCTATTGAAATGGAGTGTGTGCTCGACCTTGAAGAAAATGCTTCAAACTCTGATGATCAGTTTGAATAATAAAGTGGTTACCAACTAAGTAAGTCTGCCACTTGTGAACTGCATGAAGAATTGCCAACATTGCTCTCTCATATGGTGACAATGTTTGATTTCTTAGACAAAAGGCCTTGCTCATAAAAGCAATTGGCCCACCCCCTTGTTAAAGAACTGCACCAATGCCATGTCCTGAAGCATCTGTCTCAATGGCAAATGGTTTGATGGAATCTAGTAAGGCAAGCACCTGTGGAGACAACATTACATTCTTCAGGGTGAAAAAAGCCTCAGTAGCTTATAGGGTCCACTTAAACACATCCTTCTTACTCAAAATAGTCAATGGACAAATTATTTTCCCAAAGTGAGGGATAGACTTCCTGTAGTATCCAGTTAGACCCAAAAATCCCCTTAGTTCATTCACAGACTTAGGAACTGGCCACTGTGCTATTGACTCCAACTTTGTGGGATCTACAGAAACTCCATGTTTAGACACAATGTGGCCCAAATACTCCACTTGAGACTTCCCAAAAGCACACTTAGATTGCTTAAAAAATAAACAATGCTCCCTTAATGTACCAAAGATCACCCTGGGATGTTCTAAGTGCAACTGCCATGTGGAGCTATAGACCAAAATATCATCAAAGAAAACTAGAATAAATTTCCTTAAATGTGGTCTAAAAATCTTATTCATAAGGCAGTGAAAGGTTGCAAGAGCATTTGTTAAACTAAATGGCATCACCATGAATTCATAGTGCCCATCATGTGTTCTAAATGCAGTTTTTTCAATATCTTCTGGATGCATTAGAATCTAGCGGTATCCAGCCCTTAAATCCAGTTTGGAGAAGTACTGTGCACCATGCAACTCATCCAATAACCCATCAATTAGAGGTATAAGGAACTTATCCTTCACTGTGATGCACTTCAACCCTCTGTAATCCATGCACATATGCCAAATACCTTTTTTTTTTTTTTTTTTTTTAACAAGAATCACTGGAGATAAGTAAGGATTGTTGCTTACTCTTATGAACCCAGCTTCCAATAATTCTACCACACACTTCTCGATTTCAACCTTTTGTATTGGACCATACCGATATGGTCTATTATTAAGGGGTTTACTCCCATGCAACAAAGGCATTCTATGATCATGGCTTCTGTGGGGTGGTAAAGATGTTGGGGGTGCAAAAAATGACTTCATATTCTTTCAAAATAGCATGTAATGTCTTGGATTTGATCTACATTAGAATCAGGGCTGTTAATATGAAAGGTTTGAGATCCTTTTGTGAACTGCATATAGAGCTTATCAAAATCCCAAAGTATAGGCCCCAAGGTTCTAAGCCATTGCACTCCCAAAACAACATCACACCCAACAAGGAAAGTCCACATAAATCTGAGATACAATTGAATTCTTGTATAGCAATTGGAACCCGAGTTAATGTGCCATGAGTAGCCACTTTCCCACCATCAGCTATCTTAACATTGAAGACATGACCCTTATCTAGGACCCTTTTCAATCTCTTTACCAATCCTACATCGACAAAATTGTGAGAACTACCTGAATCAATCAAGATAGTCACATTACAGTTCTTAATGTACCCAGAAACCTTCATAGTTTAAATTGTTGGTGGTGCAGGTGTACCAAACAATGCACAAGCCGTTATCTCTGGTTCTTCAATCTTTACATTCTTAGTATCATCCAACTCGAAATCTTGCACATCAATCAAAATGAGTTGTTTTCTTTCACAAGTCTGCCTGTTAACAAATTTATCTTTACAATGAAAGCATAAACCATTCTTCCTACAATGGTTGATCTCTTCAGGAGTTAAGTGCCTAATGTTAAAAGGTCTAGGACGATTATCACCCACCACAGTAGTGTTCAAGTTTTGTAAAGGGGATCCAAAATTAGATTGTAGATAAGGGGGTTTAGCTTTCACCTTAAGATCTGTGAATTTGGCATCAATTTGATGAGAAAAAGCTCCAGCTTCAAGAACATTCTTGGGCTTCAATAGCTTCACATCATGTCTCACTTCCGACTTTAATCCCCCAATGACACACAATTTGAGTAGTGCCAATGTCCCTCGTTCTATTGGCTAATCTTCTGAAATCAACACATAATCTTTGAGAGTTCCCAATTATTTTAATTTGACCAGATTCTCTGTCGAGTCTTCAAGCTCAGATGGGCTAAATTCTTAACATAACACTACTATGAAATCTTCCCAGTTTGGATAATTGCTCAAGCATCAAGCCCATTGAAACCATTGTAGAGCTTCGCCTTCCATATGAAATGAAGTTAATTTCACCTTCTTCGAATCTTCGATGTTGAAGAAATTGAAGTAGTGTTCAGCCTTGTTTATCCATCCCAATGGATCATCACCTTCGCTAAATCTAGGAAAATCCAGTTTCAAGAACGGATGGCGATTCTACTGATTGCTATTGTACCCCATATCCTGGTGGTTAAAGTTGGAAGGCATGCGATTTTGACCCATATTCTTGCTGAGGGTAGCCTCTGAAGATTCACCCAAAGAACCACCATTGTCGTGCACCATGAGTGAATGCAACTGCACCAAGATCCATTCTTGAGTTGCCTTCATCTCCTCCTCCGAACTCTTGAATTCGTCGATCTTCGTTTCCAAATTCGCAACCGTAGATTCGATATTTTTCCGTGAAGCTTGCCAGCGTCATGTAACGTTGAAGGATTAAGAGGAACGCCTGGCTCGATACTAATGATAGGTTCCTAGCTCTACGTCTTCATGATTATACAGAGAGAAAATGACTAACAGAATTCACTATTATTTCCAATACTGTCTAACTATCAATTACAATGTTCTTCTTAGAGTAACTACCCTCCAACACTCTCAAACAACCTCTAACTAACTCATATCCACCATACACTTGTCACAATCTTATGATGCTATTAGAGTATCTTATCAAATTTCATCTTGTGGCCATAGTCAACCAGACTCACCAGCTCGGAGCATCGAATCCAGAAGCCGTAATCTGCACCCCTACCACTGGGCCACCAATTGTGGTTTTAACCCGCTTCAACTTACTCTTCAAATTTTATCTTTCACTTCAAAATAATAATACTATTTTAACTTCATCTTATCTTGTGGGCCTAAATTTCATTTTCAAACTCTTCAATAAACATCACTTTTAAATAAAATATATTGCGCGACAAAGTTTGCTAATTTTTTATTTTGCGAATTAAGTAGCTACCTCATTTACAGATGTGTTTTTCTACATAGCATAACAAATATAATTCCATCTTTTTAATCATCTTTTGCTTTATTTTTCTTTTTCCTTTATACATGTAGATATACCTACTATGTAAGTAATACTAATGATTATACGAGGACTGCCATTGTGGGCATCTTGCATATTCAACACAAAACAACCATTGGTAAATACCTAGGTATTCATAATATTGTGTCATGGAAAGACCCGATAAATGAATGTGAGTTAATTAAAAGAGTTAAACAAAAGCTTGCTGGTTAGAAGGCTAATAACCTCTCTAATGCAGGAAGATTGACCTTTATTAAGTCAAATTTGACTGGTATGCCTAATCATATAATGTTGTGTTTCTGTTGACCCTAAAAACTACCAAGCCTACGTGGCATGCAGGCCGAATAATCTATGAGTTAACTACGTCATTCGGTTGAATGCGGGGCGTGCCAACTCGACGGCCGAACTCGGCCGGTGAGTAAAATGTTGATGTTGCGTTGTGTGCGCGGCTGACTTCTAAATCTTGCTATCACGGCTGAGGAAGGAACGCGACTCGGCCCTTGGGTTCTAGAGCCTGAAGACAAGGCTACTAGTCTTGCGAAGTTCACGACTCGTCGGCGCCGGATTCGGTCACGGTGATTATATTCGTGAAGGTATAAGCATGCCGAATTGACACCAACGTATAAGGGCACAGATACTCGAAACTGATGTAGGTCTTGATTGTGAAAGTGGTTTGGCCGTCTGAATGCCGAACTCTGAAACCAACCTGCGAGTATCCAATCATAAAACGACTCGGCGTTCGATGTGCCGAGCTCAGAGCTGTTTATCCAAACTGAAGGTGCTTCGCGATCGACTGGTTCTACGGCGATAGTGCTGTTTATCCAAACTGAAGATATCACCGGTTGCCTTCACAGTGCTGTTTATCCAAACTGAAGATGTGTTGGCGGACAAGAAAATAAAAATCTCAAAGGTTGAGAGAGTTTGCGCAGGGCAGTTTTGTGTGTTGAGTTGGAGAGAGCTGAATGTTGTGCTTTCCCCTCTACTTATAGTACCGCGAATACTCCAATCCATCCTCGGATTGGGCCTCCTCTTCCTAGTCTAACTCTACCTTAGCCGATACTAATCCAGTTTTATCTCGGCCGATCCCAATCCAACTAGGACTCTGAACCTATCCCCAATTGCAAGCTCGATTCACTTTTACTTCGGCCTCCTCAGGACTCCTTCTCCTAATAGGTCTCGACCTTTATCTCATTCTTATACTTATCTGTTTCTCCTTCCTTCTCTAGATAGGATTCCTTCTAATCCGTGGCCCATAGCGCAGGTCTTGGGCCGAGGATAGTCCGAGCTCGGCCCAATGTCATTTGGGCCCAAACACTGCCCCTCGCTTCTGAGGTCGTCGACCCATAGTCCATGGTCAAGCCTCGGCCTTGAAGAAGCGAAACGACATTACTCCTCTCGCGATGATCGATGAGCTGTCCCAGAAAATAACGCCACGCCCATTTATGAGCAATGATGTTTCCCTCGAATGCTTCCCGAACTCGCCACGCGTCAGTCCTCGATCACCCCAACAGTCCGCAATTATCAATCTGGACGCACGCAGACGTTGAAACGTCATGTTGCATTAATTATCGCCGTCACACGCAATCGTGCGTCCTCAAACCACGCGACACGCCATCAGTCTGCGAGATTCTCTGTCCTTTCACCTGGATTTTCTGAAACAAATCATGCCGCGCAGTCTTCTCGATTGGTCCATTTCAAATTTCAAAAATCAAACCGATTGATCTTCCTGAGAAATGCCTATAAATACCCCCTTTTTCTTTCATTTCCATTTTACGCTTTCAAAACTCTCTAAAATTCCCTTGCTTTCTTTCTCTCGAATCTCCAGAAACCCAGAACTTCCTTTTTCAGCATTTTCAACCCAGCACCTTCATCTTCCGTTTTTACTAATAATGGCTTCCTTCATCTCTCAGATCTCTAAGTAATACAACAACTGCGAGGGTATCATCGACCACTGCGCCATCAGGTCTCTCCGCCTTGATGGCGACTGAAGCGCCACCCATCAGATCCTCGGTCCCCTGTTCAAGAAACCTGTTCCTTCCTCCATTACCAACCTTATGAAAGGGAATTGCCTGTCACCCTTGCGACAAGGGTTCGAATGGTCAAAGTGGGACGCGTCGAAGCCCCAACGAACCTGGCCTTCGACCACTGCTACCTGGGCAGCCTGGGTTGATCGGATGGACAAGTTCTTCGGCCAGGAATGGAGAGCTCTCGGTATCTACGACGCCATCAGGCTTTCGACCGTAGAGATGGCTATGGACAAGGAGCTTCTGATGGCAGCCCTTAGTTTCTGGTGTTCGGCAACCAACACCATGACTATTCCTCTTGGTCCTATTGGCCCCACTATTCTGGACATCTCGGCCATCCTCGGAACATCCCCTTCTGGTCTTCCTGTCGACGCTGCCCTATTTGGGCTTTCGTCGAACCTTGACCTTCAGGCTTTGTTTGACGCCCGGGCTGTCGAGACATTGAGCCAAGACAGCCACGAGCTCTCCAAGGACGAAGTTCAAAAGCTGCACAAGAACTTCTTCAACTACAACACCCTTATCGTCCACTTTGCTGGTCGAGGAGAGGCGAGTCTCCGCAAGGGGGAACATTTGCTTTCTTATTCTACTGGTACAACAAATTCATCTGTTGTACAAAGTTGAATAAGTGCTTGGTCGAGAACGTGCCCGTGGCAGAAGCCCTGGCCAGCGGCCACACTCTGTCGCTCAGTTCAGCCATCCTCGCTCACTTGCTGCGCTGTTTAGCCGAGACGACCACCGAGAAGATTGATCCACACCAGAGTGGGCCTCTCTGGGTCTTTCAGCTGTGGTTGCAAACATACTTTGCTACACTCCAGCCAGAAGTTCTCGACTTCTCACCGACTGAAGCGCTCGGTCTCCAGCTGGCTTCTCGACCGGTGCCCCCACACAGAGCTGAAGAACTGTTTAAATTCTTCTTTGGCCTCGAGGATCTCTCCGACGAGGAGTTCTTGATATGCCATCGTCGAGAATATCCTGCCTCCATCAAGCTTCCGTCTTCAGCCTGGAGCGAAGAGGAGGACGCTATCCTTTGCCAGAATTGGGGGTTATTTGTATTGACGCTTGACCTCCCCCTCGGCTGCGATGCTCGGCGAGCAAGCTGGGAAGTTTACCACCCACACTTTACAGCCAGGCAGCTCAGCTATTCGCAGTGTTGCCCAGTGCCCCTACTCTTATCTCACTCCCTTCTCAGCCGGGGACGGCTCTTTGGTTCTTCGGAGAAGGAGTGCCGGGACACCGAGGATGAATTCCAGAAAAGGTGCGCACGCTTCCGTCTCCGGCCGACCATACCTGAAACCTTGTGCACCGACACATTTGGAGACTGGTGGGAGACATATACCCAAGAATTCTTCGAGGGGTCGGTCGAGGATATTGTCACCAAGATCTTCGGCGACCGTCCCCTGAAAACTGCTCCCCCTCCTGCTAAGGAGAAGAATCCAGGTAATCGACTATCTTCAACTCGAGACTTCTACCATGATCCTTTCTCTTATTACTCAATTCTTACTTTATCTTCCTTGCTTAGGTGGCCGAGCGCTAAAACAAGCCGCGACCAAGAAAAGGGCTGTTCTTTCCAAGAAGGCCGACTCCGTGCAAACTCCGTTGAATAAACGGCTGCGTCGGGAGGACGAGCCGGTCAGTGAAGCTCCCTGACCCCAAAAACGCATCAAGAAGTTGGCACAGAAAGGGAAACGGGAGGTTCACATGATTAACAGTCAAACTACCGAGGCGACTGCATCTGACGACCTCCCCCTGCTTCTGTTGCCCAAGAACGACCAACTCCTGTCGGCCGACCCTCTCCAGCGTCACCTGCTTTGGGAGTGGCCGAGCCAGCCGCTACCCCGACAATTCCTGAGGTGGTCGAACCGTTTGCTGCCTCACCGGGTGTGGAGCCTACCACCACAACGCCATCCGTTGCACCCGTTTTAGAAATAGCACCCTCTTTGGTCGCTCGGCAAACTCCACCTCGTCCAAAACGAACAACGATCGTCCTGGAAGAGGTATCAATAATTTGAAGTATACATGAAGGCAGAGTCTACTTGGTTCTAACATATTTCACTATTTCATGATGATGCCAGCGAGGAAATCCCGCTGGCCCACCGCCACCATCGAGCTCGGCCATCCAGGCCTGTGGTTCCTTCTCCTTAACCGCCGAGTCAGGTCGTCCGACCTTCTGGTCCTGCCGTGGCCGAGGCGGCCGTGGCCACCCCGGTTGCGGCTGACGTTGCTCCAATCGCTGCTTCGGTCGGGGTGGCAACTACTGCTCCAGCCGAAGTGGGAGTTGCTGCCCCTGACATGGTCCCTCCTGCTGAGCCAGAGGCGACGCGGAAACCCCGGTGCATCCACAAGACGTCGACCTCGGCATCCCTCCTCAGGAGGTTTCGTCGACTTATGTAAGGATTCCCACCTTCCTTTATTTCAGCTATGCCTTCTTTTTTAGAGTTTTGAATTAAGGATGTACTAACTGATAGGTGCCCCCTCATTCTTTTCACCGACAATTCTACGCGCCGAGGGGCGTTGTTTATATCTCTTGGCCGCCTCAGTGGCCATCGAATGTAGATAACCTCCATCGGCCGCGTGAATTGAGAAGCTGTCTTAAACACTGGGCTCGGCCTTTAAGTTCTCTGGGTTCGAGCAATAACCCAGGGGATATGGCCGAGGTCTCGTCACGTCAGGTCTATTACCTTCCCTTTTTCCATCCTTTGCGGCTCAACTTATGCTAACATCATTCTTTTCATACAGCCTTCTTGGGAGACCGAGTTCGATGCTCTTGTCGCTGGTACGACGAAGAGGATGGCCAGGCCCTCGACCACTGCAGCACGTGACTCGGTCGACCCAGATGCGTTCGCCAAGTTGTAAGAACTGCTACCGCTGTCAGCCCCTCAAATTTTGGAGCGTAAGGGCCTTGACTCTGTCGGGGCGTGTCTGAACGATCTCGCTGCCGATGGTCGTTTGGACAACGTTACCGTCACACGAGCATCTTCCCTCCTAGAGTGAGCTCGGGAGCACTTCAGAATCTTCGCAAGGGCTATCCGAGCTGAGGATGAATGGAAGGTCGCCTCGGCCGAGCAGGAAGCCCTTCGCCCAAAAGTCGAGGTGCTGATAGCCAAAAAGGAGCAATTGGCCGAGCTTGACCGACAAATCGCCGAACTTCAAGATCCGCGGTCGGCATTCGCCTCTGAACTTTCAAAAGAATTCGAGTCAAACAAGTCTTGCTTGACCGAATATGCTGCCAACACGAAGCGAGTCGACCAGCTGAAGATGGACAAGGGGATTCGGCATGCGGAGGTCATCATGGGCGAAGTGAGGTGGCTGGAGCTAAAAGCTTTCCTTGAGACCGTTCTTCATTCTTCGCCTTAGGACTTTTAATTTGTAAACATTTGTACTCCTTTTTTGGAAAATCTTAATAAGAATTTATCGAATCTTGTATTTGCTGGATCCGGATTTTACTGTCTTTGATACGATCTGCCCTTCTTGTCGAGAACCACTTACTATTCTTGCATTTCCCAAGTAACCGGGTAATATTTCTTTAAGAACTTCCCATTAATTGGTAACCTATGAATTAAACCCATTCGATCCTTGAGACGGTATGCCCCCTTGCCGAGAACCTTGTGAACAATGAATGGTCCTTCCCAATTCGGCGACCATTTGCCGAACCTGGGATCCTTAACACCAACTGGTAATATAGTCTGCCAAACTAAATCTCCTTCGCCGAATGTTTTCTGTCTAACGCGTTGATTATAAGCTCGTTCGGCGATCTTCTTTTGTGCCGATAATAGGTTGTATGCATCAAGCCGAGCTTCTTCTAAATCTTCTAACTCTTGCCTCATGGCTTGGCTGCATTCGGCGCTGAACAGACTACTCTGTTCAATTATTCGCAGCGAATTTACACTTAGCTCGACTGGTAGCATCGCGTCATGCCCGTAAGTCAAGGCATACGGCGTTGTTCCAGTCGCCGATCGTGGTGAGGTTTGATAAGCCCATAAAGCTTCATTTATCTTTAGATGCCACATACCAGGTTTTTCCTTCACCATTTTCTAAAGGATGCCGATCAGAACTTTGTTACTCGCCTCGGCTTGTTCGTTCGCTTGTGGGTAATACGGCGTAGACTGTTCAAGTCGAATGCTCAATCTACTTGTATATTCTTTAAATCGGTCGGACGTGAAGATCGTACCATTATCTGTTATGATCGTTTCTGGCACACCGAATCTTGTCACGATGTTCTCTTCCACGAAATCACATACTTCTCTGGATGTTAACTCGGCGTATGATTTTGCCTCGACCCATTTAGTGAAGTAGTCTGTCGCCACTAATATCCATGCATGTTTTGCTGCTCCGGAGGATGGTGTAATTTTGCCAATCATATCCATAGCCCAGCCTCTAAACGGCCAAGGTTTAGTCACTGAATGTAGTGTCTCGGCTAGTACTTTTTGTATGGGGCTATGGATTTGTCACTGTACACATTCTCGGGCGAACTCGATGCAATCCTTCAGCATGCTCGGCCAAAATAACCTGTGGCGGCGTAGCAACCATCGCATCTTTCGGCCTGATTGATGGGCTCCGCATATCCCTTCGTGCACTTCTGCGATTGCTTGGACGGCCTCCCGTGGTCCGAGGCATAATAGCAAAAGGCCGTCTTCACCTTTTCGGTATAGCCCATTCTGATAGATGACGTAGTTCGTGGCATGCACCCTTGTCTTTCGATCATGCTTGCCGTTCGGCTTGTCAAGGTATTGCATAAGTGGTCTTCTCCAATCGTCTGGTAATGCCTCGACTGCACAAACAACCAACGATTCTTCTTGTTCCAATAACGATGGCAAAGACATCACGCGCGTTCGAATTACTTGGTCGCGATGGAGGACTTGTTGATTGACCAAGGTCGGTTATGACTGGTGCACTGTGGGTGTCATCCGGCCTACCTCGCCCCCCAAAAGTTGTGCTCCGGATGCCAGCTGGGCGAGTTCATCAGCGACGGTGTTTCGCTCTCAAGACACGTGGCTAAACGTAATACCGTCGAATGACTCGGCCAAGTAGCTGGCAACCATGTGATATGGTGCCAGAGTGCAACTCATGCAACGAAAAGTGCCATTGAGCTGGTTGATGACAAGTTCAGAATCGCAGAGAACAAATACGCGAGGTGCTCGTAATTCGTGGAGAACACCGAGCCCGATGACAAGGGCCTCATATTCGGCCTGATTGTTGGTACACTCAAAGTCGAGTTTGAGCGAGAAACACCAACGATGTCGTTGGGGGGACTGGATGACGATGCCGACGCCGACCGATGTGGAGGTGCTAGAACCATCGAAGTACAGCGTCCAGAAATTGTCGCGTGCTTCTATCATGCCGATCTCGACATCGTCCTCCCCGAAGTCGTATGTGGAGGGATGTTGAGCAAGAAAATTGGCGAGAGCTTGCCCCTTGACTGCTTTCTGAGGTACATATTGTAAGCTAAATTCGGATAATGCCATCGTCCATTTCCCGATTCGGCCTTTAACTATTGGCCGAGTGAGCATGTATCGGATGACGTCTGTTTGAACGATGACATGAGTGACCGTCGGTAGCATGTAGTGCCGGAGTTTGGATGCGGCGAAAAATAGAGCCAAGCACAGCTTCTCGACGGGGGAGTAATTGATTTCTGGCGAGTTGAGCCTTCGGCTGAGATAGAAAATGGCCTGCTCACGACCTGCGTCATTGGCTTGAGTGAGGAGGCAACCAACGGATTCCTCGGCCGCGGATATGTAAAGTTTTAGAGGTTTATCGCGCTGAGGAGGAACGAGAACCAGTGGTTTCGTAAGAGATACCTTGATTTGCGTGAAAGCCACCTGGTGTTCGTCACGCCACTCGAACTTGTTTGAATCCTTGAGTTTCAGAAGTGTGGAGAATGTCTTCATTTTGCTTGCCGAATTTGCTATAAATCGGCGGAGAAAATTTATTTGGCCGAGCAACGACTGGAGTTGCTTTTTGGTGGTTGGTGGTGGAGCGCTCAAAATTGCTCGAGCCTTGTTCTCATCTATCTCAATGCCCCGATGATGGACGAGAAAGCCCAAAAAATTGCCGGCTGACACACCGAAGGCGCATTTAGCAGGGTTCATCTTGAGATGATGTCGGCGCATGCGAAGGAAAGCCTGCCGAAGATCATCAAGGTGCGTTCGGCGGCTCTTGGATTTTACTACCACATCATCGATATATACTTCAACGGTCGTGCTAATCAGATCGTGAAAGATGGCGTTCATGGCGCGTTGATATGTGGCACCAGCGTTTTTAAGGCCGAACGGCATGACTACCCATTCATAAGTGCCGAGTGCCCCCGGGCAGCGAAAGGTAGTTTTATGGACATCGGCTTCGGCAATGAAGATCTGGTTATAACCGGCATGTCCATCCATGAAGGATAATATGGCATGATTGGCCGCGGCGTCAATGAGTAAGTCTGAGATCGGCATTATGTACTCATCCTTGGGTGTTGCCAGATTCAGATTGCGAAAATCGATGCATATGCGGAGAGCACCGTTTTTCTTGAGTACGGGGACCATATTTGCGAGCCATTCGACGTATCGAGCTGTTCGAATGAACCCGGCGTTTAAAAGATGAACGAGTTCATCTTTGATGCCAAGTTGGACCTCGGTCGAGAATCGTCGGGGTGGTTGCCGAAAGGGCTTGGAAATAGGCTTGATACGTAATTCGTGTTCGACGAGCGTGCGATCAAGACCCGGCATCTTATGATAGCTCCAAGCGAAACAATCTTTAAATTCATGAAGTAGCTTGCAAAGCTCCGCTTTCATAGATTGGGGAAGCAGAGCACTAATAAATAATGGCCGAGGATCCTCGGCCGTTCCAACGTTTACCTCCTCTAATGGATCCTTAACCTGAGGCCGAATGTCTTCAAGGTCGGCCGGAGCTGCCGGAATATTGTCAAAAGAGAGCATGGGACCACTATCGTCTTCGGCTAGGAACTCCACAAGATTAATACCCGAGTGAGACTGTTTGGATATGATGTGCCAATGAGCCAGCAGTCGTTCCATAATCGATGAAACCGCGGCTCGGCGTCTGGTTTGATTGGTGTCAAACATTAGGATCGGTCAGAAAGTTAGCCAGTCCGAGTCTCGCCGAATCCTGATAGACAGTTTCGGCGCCAACCTCGACGGCTTTCTGAACGGAAATGCGAGTCGGTCGTCCTTCTTCATTGAGTCCCTGTAGAGTAATGTAACCGACGTGGTCATCGTAGTACCGTGCTTGGACCATGTTGGCCTCAAAGGGCTGATGGTCGGCCGGATGTACGACGATCGATTTACCATCCCAAAAGACGAGGACTTGGTATAACGAAGACGGAATACAACTTGTTTGGTGAATCCAATCTCGACCGAGCAGTGCATTGTACTCGGTCTTCGAATCAACTATGAAGAAAGCTGTCATGTGGTTGTGACCAGCGATGCTTACTTCTAACGATAGCACTCCTTTGGTTTGAGACTTATCCTCGACGAAGCTGCTCATGGTGATGCCTGATGGGATAAGTTCGTCGTTGGAACGGTGTAAGGCCTTCATGATGGATACAGGCATTATATTGACAGTGGCTCCACAGTCGACGAAGATTTTCGAGACTGGGTATCCTTCGATGTGAGCTGTGATGTATAGAGGTTTGAGATGACGAAGATTGGCGGCCGAAGAGCGAGGAAACAATTCGGCCAAAGCTACCTTGAGATTATCATCCTTAGTTGTGGGCTCGAGGTCGGTGAGAGAAACAAAGTCAACCAACTTGGGTAGCTTCTTCGGCTACTACATCGCCATCTAGGGAGCTTGGCTGGGGCGTGGTTGACTGAAAATCGGCAGACAAGGCATGGACCATGCTGATTTCCATGTTGTCGAGGATTGAAGGGCCCATCGAATTGAGATCTTCCTCTTTCGTCGGTTCCTCTTCCTCTGGAGTCTCGTCCTCCGGAATTTCTTCCTCGTCCCTTGGGTTCTCCTCTGCATCCCCAAGGTTCTCCTCATCCTTAAGGTTCTCCTCCTCATCCCCAAGGTTCTCCTCTGCATCCCCAAGGTTCTCCTCCGGGCTCGCGTCCTTGTCCTTTGGGTTCCTTGATACTGGCGCTGGGTCTGGGACTTGCACCGTGACCTGGGTTTGTTATTGGTATGCAATTCGGGCATTTCTGATGTCCAGGTAGGCGTCCAAGCGTTCGACACGACGTATTTCATCGACCGTAAGGCCGAAGAGGGAGACGACCGAAAACACCTCAAAATGGTATCGTAAGTACTGGAGATCTTCTAGGGAAAAAGGGAGCTCACCTGGGTTGACGTCCGTATATGGATCGACACTGAAGCCGAGAACTCGGGCCTCGCGTATGTGTTGGAACCTAGCTTTCAATCCGAGATCAGAATTCTTTTGGATGATTCGTTTGGCATCTGGGCAGGTTAGAACAAGGTCGATCGTGTCTTGACATGCTTTCGGCAAGCCATATAAATCATTGGCCGAATGAGTTTTGTGGAACTCTCGCATGTACTGTAAGGCTTCTCCGAGGAATGGTGGATGTAGATTTCGACGGACTTTAATCAACGGTTCTTCTACAGCCAATGGAAGAAGGTTATCTTCGGCCTCCTTCTGAAAATGCTCAAGTCGTGCCTTCATTTCTCCAGACCGAATAAGAAGTTTGATTCACTTCTCGACCTCCTCAAATGTGGTTTCCAAGGCATGATCAACCGACTGTTTACCTTGTACCAATTCTCTCATAATTGCTGGGGTTTGCTGATTATCGTTATCGCTAACTTTCTCTTTCGGCTACCATTTATGGCCCGAAGTAGCCGAAGTCTCTTGTGCTGCTTGTCGGCGGGCCAGGCAATCGATTCTTTGGCGTCGGCGCTTCTGTGATTTGGATAACGCGGTGTACACACCCTTAGTCGAGTGATAAGTATACCATCGTTGGTCTTGAGGTTCAGGAGGTTTGAAGGTTCTTCGATTTGCGGAAGAACTCGAGCTGCTAGAATTGCGGGAATAATACTCTTCATTGTAGAATGGAGTATCAAAGTCGAGTCGTCTTCTGGCCGAAGATGGCTTAACCTCTTGTGGGCCGAGCCTGTTAAAAACGGTATTGCGCGGACTCGAGCAGGGCATTTTCTGGAGTGTCGTAGTGACTGAGTGCACACGTGGCACCTCTGTTTCCTGTCGCCGTACTCTTGGTTAAATCGGGACATCTGCTTTGCACTGTGTGCACACGGCTGCAGATTTAAAGGCTTCTTCGGCGCCAGAACTTGACATAGATTCGACGATGGCCGGTCTGATCGAATCTCGAGGCGGTGAATTCGAGAACAGATCGATCTTGAGTCGAGGTTGGCCACCTCTTGTTAAGAAGTGCCAAGCTGGGACGATCTCGACCTTTGAACTTGACATGGGTTCAACGATGGCTGGTCCGATCGAATCTCGAGGTGGGCAATTCGAGAACAAATCGATCTGAAGCCGTGGTTTGGTCCCCTTTCTTGGGATATGTCGTGCCGAGACGATCTCGATCTTTCTTTTCTCTTTGTCTCGAGGTAAATGAGCATCGACCATACCCACCGTCGTTGTAGGGAAAGGGTCAGTATCAACTCCCATTCTCTTCTCTGGAAACTTAAGTTTTCCATCGTCGATCCATCTCTGAATGGTATCTCGAAACACGACACAATTGTTTGTCGTGTGTTTGCTCGAATCGTGATACTTGCAATATATCTGCCCTTTCAGCTCTTCAGCCTTGGAATGTTGTGTCCCGATCGAAGTCTTATAATCTTGGCGAGTAGCAATTGATCGAAGATAGCGTCGGCCTTAGTAATATCAAACGTATATACTTTTGTCATTTTGACGGCGTTTTCTTCAGATATTGGCCGAGCTTTGACGTCCTTAGGATTGACGTGGGTTAACGCCTTGCATATATACGGTTTATCAATCACTATCTCAGTTGCATCGATGTTGGCGCACTCTTCAGATTCTACCGATGCATAACTGACCGTGGGATTTTTATAGATGGTCCCTTGGGATGGGGTTTTCGAGACTTTCTCTTCGCGGAGCAGATAATCGTATTGCTCGACATGCTGAGCTAACTCGTACATGTCGCGGAAGTTTGCCCCCAGGAATTTCTTCTTATATTCCACATCCAAACCATTCAACGCAAGTCGAACAAACTCGACTTCTGGTAGGGGTACTCGGCACCAGTTCCTGGCCGATTTAAATATTGTAAGATAATCCATCGGCGATTCATCGGAGTCTTGTGCCATTCGGGCCAACGAAGAGACTGACATTTCCATCCCCGGCCGATAGAACTGCTCGTGAAACTTCTCGACCAATTCTTCCCAACTTTGAATGGAATTGGGTGGCAGGTTAATGTACCACGCGAATGCCGAACCTGTGAGTGAGAAGTTAAACAGTCGCAACTTATAGAGGTCATTACTGACTTCTCCACACTGTGCAGTGAAACGGGCGACATGCTCTAAGGAGGACAGAGACGATTCCCCAGCAAAAAGGCTGAAATCTGGGATTTTAAACCCTTCAGGATACTCGAACTTCTCCACATAAGCTGGATATGGGTGGATAAATTTTGGGAACTTCGGCCCTTTCTTCAGAGCCGAATCAATCATTCTCTGAACTTCAACGACGTCCACAGACGTTGTTCCCATACTTGAATCAACATCGCCTGTCCGACTGCTTGATCCACCTCTTTTATCTAGATCGACCATTTTGAGCCGAACAGGTCCTGCCTCGGCCAGTGATACTGATACGAAATTATTTTTTGGCATAGGTTGTCTGGAATGATCAGAATAGCCAATATTCTGGGTGTTGTTAACCACGGCCTCGAGCAATCTCGTATGCATGGCGTTTTGACTATGTATTTCTTCAAGTATTCCTCTTATTCCTTGACTGAATGTATGTTCGAACTGCCGAGACTGTTCTTCGAGCCTTCGTCGAAAAAATGATCTGGTTGGTGGGTCGGATCCCTCACCACCGTCTTCATCACAGTCCTCCACTATGCCTTCGATCACGGGTCCCTTTGTTACCTTTGCGAGGGTCCCTGTGTCTCGAGGTAGTTCGCCAACGCTTGTTTCTCTTTCTGGTCGTGTCCCTTTCGATGCCTCAGGTGTTCCGGCAGCAGTGGGCTGTATCCGTAATGAACCTTCGGCTTCGGGGTTCTGACTCGAGTGGGTAGCGACCGATTTTCCCATGGTTGATTTCTTTGTTACTGACCGTGTTTCAATGGTCATGAACTTCGAAGGTTTAGCACTTGGTCCCACCGGGCGTGCCAAAATGTTGAACCTAAAAACTACCAAGCCTACGTGGCACGCAGGCCGAATAATCTATGAGCTAACTACGTCCTTCGGTTGAATGCGGGGCGTGCCAACTCGACGGTCGAACTCGGCCGGTGAGTAAAATGTTGATGTTGCGTTGTGTGAGCGGCTGACTTGTAAATCTTGCGATCATGGCCGAGGAAGGAACGCGCCTCGGCCCTTGGGTTCTAGAGCCTGAAGACAAGGCTACTAGTCTTGTGAAGTTCACGACTCGTCGGCGCCGAATTCGGTCACGGTGATTATATTCGTGAAGGTATAAGCACGCCGAATTGACACCAACATATAAGGGCACAGATACTCGAAACTGATGTAGGTCTTGATTGTGGAAGTGGTTAGGCCGTCTGAATGCCGAACTCTGAAACCAACCTGCGAGTATCCAATCATAAAACAACTCGGCGTTCGATGTGCCGAGCTCGGTAATTCGTAATACCTCACTTCGCCGAGAAGGCTGGTGAGATAACCTCTGCCAATAAGAATTCAAAAATCCTTCTCGACCGAGACTTGGATAGGTAACCAACCGGCCTTGACACAGTGCTGTTTATCCAAACTGAAGGTGCTTCGCGATCGACTGGTTCTACGGCGATAGTGCTGTTCATCCAAACTGAAGATATCATCGGTTGCCTTCACAATGCTGTTTATCCAAACTGAAGATGTGTTGGTGGACAAGAAAATAAAAATCTCAAAGGTTGAGAGAGTTTGCGCAGGGCAGTTTTATGTGTTAAGTTGGAGAGAGCTGAATGTTGTGCTTTCCCCTCTATTTATAGTACCGCGAATACTCCAATCCGTCCTCGGATTGGGCCTCCTCTTCCTAGTCTAACTCTACCTTAGCCGATACTAATCCAGTTTTATCTCGGCCGATCCCAATCCAACTAGGACTCTGAACCTATCCCCAATTGCAAGCTCGATTCACTTTTACTTCGGCCTCCTCACTCCTTCTCCTAATAGATCTCGGCCTTTATCTCATTCTTATACTTATCTGTTTCTCCTTCCTTCTCTAGATAGGATTCCTTCTAATCCGTGGCCCATAGCGCCGACCCACCACCTTCGCGCAGGTCCTGGGCCGAGGATAGTCCGAGCTCGGCCCAATGTCATTTTGGGCCCAAACAGTTTCACATATCCTAATCAAGTAACTGAAAAGATAAATAAAGAGTGCATGGATTTTAGCTGGGAAAGAGATAAGAAATTAAAGCCTAATGCTTGGAAGAAAGTTTGCACCTCAAATGAGCATGGAGGGCTTGGTATTAGGAGATTTTATCATTTTAAAAATGCGTGCCTAGCCAAACTAGGTTGGAAAGTATTGACTAATGAGAATAATTGGTGGTTTTAGTTTGTCAAAAGGAAATACTTAGGAAGAGATAGTTTCTTGAGTTGTAAAGTTAAACAAAAACATTATTTAGCTTGGAAAGGCATTCTTAAGTGTAGGGATGTTATTTACAAAGGTATGAGGCGGATTGTGGGTAATGGTAAGAATATTCTATTCTAGACCCATCATTGAGTTTTTCCTTATCCATTGTTCCATCTTATCCCAGAGAATCAACAGGAAAATTTGAATTGGGAAGCTAGAGTTAGTGATTTCATTATTAATAATGGTTGGGATAGAATTCGTCTTTCTCAAGTCCTAGATTTCGACATTGCTAGGAAGATATGTATTATCCCTATTCCTGTTCAAAATAAAAGTGATTATTTTATTTGGGGGCCTTCTGCTAATGGTGATTTGTCAATTGAGTTGGCAACTTGGATCCAAAGCCATAATCATCAGGATGTCAACAGATATAAGTTACTGAAGAATTTGTGGAAGTTGATCATGATGAACAATTCAGTAGCGTCACTGGCCATGATCTCATTGTTTCCATCCATTGTTTCCATCACAAGGCAGAACAAAACTAGTCCTTGTACTTTAGCAGCAGCTTTGTGGTTTCTCAATCTTGTCCGCACTATATCAGGATTTTTTAATCCCAATTCTTTTCTTGCTCTCTTGTTTGCCGATTTCTCATTGAACTGATCTTAGGTCGAATCTGATATTGAATAATTCCTCTTGTTTCCACACCTGGGATTCTTCCTAAACGGTAAAAAACTACCTTTCAAGTGGCAAATTTATGATCGTAGCCAGAGTTTTTGTGTCCCAACTGTTTTACCCAAAATTGACTTTTACCTAGGATCGTAAGGAAAGTCTTCCTGATCTACTTACGTAGTAAAACGAGCCTTGTCTTTGTTTTCCATCGTTCTTGTAAAGTGACATGAGCTTTCACTTTTAACATTTGAGTAAAGGAGTTTCTCATCTCTTCTTAGGCATCAAGAATCCTTTTTACTTCCCATGCTCTTTTATTCTCCTCACACTTTTGAATATATTTCTCTAGTTGAGCTACGCCTTGTCCAATCAGCTGAACTGAACCGAAGTGGAATATTGAAACATCATTTGAACTTCGCAATTGTTAGCATTTAGTCCCACCAGGCATGTCAAAATGTTGCCTTTAGAAATTACAAAGCCTATGTGGCGCACAGGCCAAGTAACTATTTTCGAGCTAACTACGTCCTTCTATGAATGGTTATTGATGCGGGTGTGCCAATTCGCTACAAAGCTTGGTCGAGTGAATGAGATGAATGTGGTGGTGTGATGATGAAATGTTTTGCTAATTTCTTCACCGAGCAACTTCGTCCGAAGAAGGAACACCCTCGGTCTAGGTTTCTGCTAACCTGAAGACAATGTTATGTCTTTTGCTGTGAAGTTCAATAATGGTTCGACTTTCAATGTGCCGAACACTAAGTAACCTGGTAACACTTCACTTAGTCGAAAAAGCTAATAAAGTGACCTCGTTCAGCGAGAGAATCAAAGACACTTCGCCGATAGAGACTTAGATAAGTAATTATGGGACCATTTTTTTTCAAGGCCGGAATAAGTGGGTTGGAATACAGTTACCTCAGAAGTCCTATCATGGACTCAATAACTCCAAGTGGAGCTGGATCATCGATCCTGTTCTGGAGCAGTCGGCGAAGTTTGACCGGCTTCACCGAGATTGACCATGCTTGTTTCGCAAGGTACAGAAACCTAATCTAACATAGATAAGCCAGGTTTCCTATATTTTTGGGGTTCCAACAATCTAGGAATTGACATGCGTCGCAAGTAATCACACTCCTAAGAGGATGCAATATCTACTCATGTGTATCCTTTATGATTCGCCTGACTTAACAAATAATTCTATCTTTAAAATGTCTCTATCCTGACTAGCATAAATACACCCTTCTATGGTTTGTCTCTGGTAATGCAATCATGTTACTTTAATTCTCTTGTCCATCGCTTGAGTCTTATACTTGCTTACTAACTTGATCGTTGGAGAGCCTTTGGCCGGCACACCCACCTGCCCTGATCATAGGCTTGGTCACGAGTTTTTGCTATTTTATAGGTTACTAGAATTTGTGCCTCCACCATCTACGACGGTGTACGAATTCGATTCCAATAGTAACCAGCCGAAATAGAAGTAGTGGTGTTTAACCAAACTGAAGGTACTCTTTGATCGACTGATTCTAGGACTGCAGTGATGTTTAACCAAACTAAATATGGTGTCGGTTTGTCAACAATATTCGATCGAACTGAATGATTTGATGAAGGTTAGTGAAGTGGTGAGTTATTTTCTCAAGATTTGAGAAGGTTTCGTGAGCCTTTGTTTATGTGTTGAGTTCAAGGTCGTCTTTATATTGCAAAGTCACTTCTATTTACAAGGATAAGGTACACCTTGAATGATAAGTTATAAAAGAAATTTCAATTGCAGCATGCCTCTTAAAACTTTATCCTATACAAATTTCTGCAAGGTGCTAAGCAAATCACCTGATTTTGACATTGGACAATTCAAATACTTGTAGCCATGGTGTCCTAACCAATCACTCTATAGTCGTAGTACTTGACAATATCCAAGCTTTATCTGAATAATTTTAATTGCACTAGCGAATCCCATTCTGAGCACGTAGGCTGACCTCATCATGTCAAACACATGCTAATTCCATTATGTGTTGAGAATGAATCTCACATTGATGAGAGGGGGGACCTTGCATGAGCATAAAAGTACGTTGGGCTATTCCCCATATATTGTCAATTGGTTATATGGTGGAACCTTAACTTTCTTCAGAGCAGGTTGGTCCATGTGTGAAGCCCAACGGCCACACGTGCTCCATGTCACCCAATTACTGTTGTGCACATGTTTGGCTTGAAAATTCACCACACGTAAGGGGTGTGTGAGAATGTTAAGGTAAAAGAGTCCTACATTGGTGAAAGCAGGAACCTTTCAAGTGCTTATAAGAGCTTGGGCTACTCCTCATATTGCCAATTGGTTTTATGGTGGAACTTCAACTCTTCATGGTATCAGAGCCAGGTTGTCTCATATGTGAAGCCAAACGACCATGCATGCTCCACGTCACCCCGTAGTATTGACCACGTGTTAGGCTTGAAAATTCACCACACGTGAGGGGGCGTGTTAAGAATGAATCCCACATTGATGGAATGAGAGATCTTGCATGAGCTTATAAGTGAGTTGAGCTATTCCCCATATTTTCAATTGGTTTTATGATGAAACCTCAATTTTCTTCATTCTGATCGTCACCAATAACATCTCACCAATCAATTCATGCTAATCTCAATTATTTGGTGTTTAACAAATACAACCCTTATCGAAAGGATAACCTGCACGTCTTCTGTATGGGATGCAAATAAAATCCTCGTTCAACTTTCGCAATATTATTCCAGACCAAACTGATTAATTGATACTTACTTTGATGGAATCCAACGACACCACAACTCTGAAAGCTCCAAAGATATTCTCAAAATAATTGCAACGATAATTCAACAGTAATGTCAAGAAACATCTCTTTATTTATAGTAATCCAACGGCCAAAGCACGTTGTCGAAAGCGTGAAGAATATTTTGGAGCTTGATAATCTGAGTATGTATGTGTGTGTGTATATATATATATATATTTTTTTTTTTAAGTCTTCCTACAATGAGTTTACGCTTTTGAAAGAATGCCAAAAATATAATGGACAATTACAAATCTGTTGAAAATACTGGTGGGTTAATGAATGCCCACAGTGATATTGAAAACATTGGTAGAATTTTCAATGCCCACACAAAGTGATATTGACTTGGGAGATGAAGGAGGATCGTAATTTCAAAAGATGTGTGCTATAAATTTCAATGTATAGTTAATACGTTTGTTTGGAGTTGCTCTATAAATCTCGCTTCGTATGCTTTCAAGATACACTGAGAAAAAGGAAAGATCAATAACATCAGTATCTATTCTTCCTTCTTTTATTTGTCATCCCCTTGTGTTATAGTTATAGTGTGATATTTTACACCTGATGTGCTCTTGTCACTATAAAAGGTTATCTCTCTAACTTTGACCTATTTATAACACGTTATCAGCATGACTCTCTAATCATTTTCTCATTTCTCTTCGCCGAAAGAAAAAAAAAAATTCCTCTAAGGATTTTACTGTTCTTCTTCTTCCTCTGCCTCAACTACTGGATATACCCTCGCGAAGAACTATTTGCACCATGCCTGCTTCTAGTTCTCAACCTAACAGTTACTTTTATCTTTGATTTCTTGTTTGGTCTATATCTTGACTACTAACCCAGTGTTTATTTATGTTAATCTTACTGCAATCTAAGATGGTGCGGTATCATCGCTTATCTTGGACTGCAGATCTAATTTTACTGCAAATTTTAGGTGGAGTGGTATAATCGCCTACCCTACCCTGCATTTTTAAGTTTCCCTGCTGTTTAATATCATTGCAATTTTAGGTGGTGCGGTATAATCGCGCACCTTGCTCTACGTATTTAAATTTTCCTGCTAATTAAGTGGTGCGAAATAATCGCCCATCCTATGTTATGTTATATCAATGAGAATGGTGCGGTACAATCGCCCTCCTCATTCATCATGTAAATCTCGAGCCTGAAGTTTCGAGTGCTTGTCATTTTGGCTTGAAGATCAAAATGAAAAATTTGTAAAAACCAGAAGTTATAACACTACATACCTCCAAAATACATATTATTGCAAGTTGCTACACATCTCAGTTTTCTTTCAGAAAAGAAAACGGCGAACTTGGCAAAGCTTGATTTTGTTGCCCTGGACATTACTGGGAATAACTACCTTACCTGGGTAGTGGATGCCAAGATCCATTTGGAGGCAGGGAATCTTGGAGAAACAATCAAGGAGGAGAACAGTGCATCTTCTCAAGATCGGGCGAAGGCCATGATCTTTATCTGTCGCCACCTTGATGAAGGATTAAAGAGCGAGTACATAACGGTTGAAGATCCGTTAGCTCTCTGGAAGGGATTAATAAATGGATACAATCACCAGAAAACGGTGATTTTTCCAAGAGCTCCTTATGAATGGACTCACCTAAGGATCCAGGATTTCAAGTCAGTGGCTGAGTACAATTCTGCAATGTTCAGAATTAGTTCCCAGATGAAACTCTATGGGGAAACCATCACTGAAGAAGATATGCTGGAAAAGACATTCATCACCTTTCATGCCTCAAATGTGCTCCTGCGGTAGCTGTATAGAGAGAGAGGTTTCACTGAATACAACCAACTGATATCTGTGCTCCTGGTTGATGAACCAAACAATGAGCTCCTACTGAAAAATCATCAGTCCCGACCTACTGGATCTGCACCATTCCTAGAAGTGAATGCTGCTTCCCTCGAAGTGAATGCCACATTCTCTGGTGGCAATAATCATAAATGAGGACGTGGCCATAGGCGAGGACGGTCGAACGGGAAAGGCAAGAATCATGGTGTCCAGTTTCACAACCAGATTCCAAGGCATAATTCAGGCCCAAGCTTCAAAAATGTGAATCGCCACAAAGGCAAAGCTCGTATGAACAATGCTCCCATAAACTCTGAAGGAGCCTGCCACAGTGATATTGAAAACATTGGTAGGATTTTTCAATGCCCACACAAAGTGATATTGACTTGGGAGATAAAGGAGGATTGTAATTTCAAAAGATGTGTGCTGTAAATTTCAATGTATAGTTAATACGTTTGTTTGGAGTTGATCTATAAATAGAGCGCTCCGTATGCTTTCAAGATACACTGAGAAAAAGGAAAGATCAATAACATCAGTATCTATTCCTCCCTCTTTTATTTGTCATCCCCTTGTGTTATAGTTACAGTGTGATATTTTACACCTGCTTCGCTCCTGTCACTATAAAAGATTATCTCTCTAACTTGGACCTATTTATAACAAAATCATAAATGTACAATTTCTTCATCACCAGAACGTTTGAACTGGGCATGCCTTATGAATTGAGAATTGGAATAATTAATGGGGAAAAATATACAAACTGACCGGAAGGAAAATGACACCCCCCACGCAATCGATTCTCACGAAATAAAAATTTCTGGAGATTTTTTGCTTTATTCAATATCTTTTCTACCAGCGAACGTATATATTCATTTGCACTTTAGAACCAGAAATAAGAATTTGCACACTGCATGGCGTTTCTACAATACACGGCAAAGCTCCATTATTACATGCACACGTATATCTTTTACCCTAATTAACCATTTTTATTGTATATTTATTTATTGCATTTCATGATCCTGTCATGGATACAAATTATACAATACAAATACGTCAGAATTGATATTTCTCACATATCTCTGACGCTATTGGGATTTCAATGGCACTTATTTCCTCCTGGCATCCATTGCCATTAAGAGGAAGTTAAACAGAATCATCAGCAGGGTCGTCTTTGGTATCGATATGAATGCAAGAGAAGTGCTGCAGTGACGCAAAAAAAGCTGCTGCCATGTTGTTAAGCAGCCAACCACCCAATCCGTCGAACTTTTTGTAGATGGGAACGCCACAGGAGCTTGTGTTGGCTGATGTTGTTAGGCTTTTGGGGTCGTCCACGTTGTGGTCTGGACAGGCTTTGAAATGGCACAAGTTGGTGCAGCTCTGGAATTGGTTGTTGGATCCATTGTTTAAGCTAAAATGAAGAGGATGGTACCAATCCACATGCTCATAGCTATAGAGGAACTAGAGTTTGGGAAACAATTTAATGTGTTTTTATAATGTGTTTAAATCAATAAGTTTCTTGGTATATGTCTTATGGATATAAAAATCCATAGAAAAATATATATAAAAAAAGGTTATGTTGTAAACTTTCCTAGTTTATTGAGTGTGATTGTGTAAATCCTAGATTAGATTTGATTCTAGTTATCCTTTCCTATTACAACTTGTATATCTTGGGGTTGAAGGAATTTCTTCTCTCCTTTTACTACTATAAATAAAGGCATTATGTAGGAGGGATAACACACACATTCCCCTACAATTCTACAAACACATCTCTCTCAATCTCTCTACCCTTGCCGCTAGCCCCCCTTAACCTTGTCAGATAAAATAGGCTACAACATGTTATCAGCACGCTCCTACCACTGCGCTTAGGAATTTGACGAGGAGATTTTCTACATCAAACCAGTTCATCCATATCATCACGCAATCAGGTTCTTTCAAAACAATGGTTTTTATCTCGATTTTTTTGCAGCCCTGATAGCAAGAACATTCACCATAATGCATGACCCAACTTACGTTTTTCGAATTTTAGATTCTACATAAATTGTGTATGCATTATATTCATAATTGTTGAATTATGTGAATTTGATATTTGCCATAAATTGCATCAAATATATGTACATGTATTAAAATTATTGAATTGCATATGCATCAAATTGAATTATATATGAATTGAATTGAAGAAAAGAAAAAAAGAAAAATTGAAATCGGGAAACAATGGGGTTCTTTGAACCTTCGACCTTGCACCGTGCAAGCCGCCAGCACTAAGCTAGCAGCCTGCGACGGTCTGCAAGCCAAACCCAATATCGAAACCCAGGCCGCAAGCCTGAACCGAAAACAATGCGTTTAAAGCACCTTGTCTCGACCTACTGCTTGAAGCCCAGGTCCACCCCGTTAATTTTTCCGTCGAAACACGACCGGCAGTCGTGTAAATTGGACAAAACCCATCGTTTTCACCAACGATTTCTCGAAATTCCAGAAGAATTTCATGGGTTTTTCATTCGAATTCGGTTGAATTACTTCGGTTCCCCCTACCCCGATGTTGAGATTTCATCTCCGCCGACAAATAATTGGTTCTCCGACGAACCATAGCTTGAACCGACCATGGAAACGTCGCCTGAAGCGACGTCGTCGACTGAATTTAGTAGATCCCCACACCCAGTGCCGTTGAGGTAGCCTAGAAATCACACCCGACCCTTAACGGGGCCTCGATTTCCTCTCGGTCCATTGGCACAACACCCACGACGTTGGGCCTTGCCTGTACTGCTGGTTTTTTTATCCACATCACTAGCCTGTTGGGCTTTGGTGATGATCTGGCCCACTTGGCTCCTACCTTTTCCCATGTGCCGCATCACAGGCGAGCTGTGCCTTTTACGGGCCTTCCTTTTATTTTTTTTGGGCTTGCGCATCCAGCCCAATTACCGTGTGATGGAAGGGCCTGCATGCTTGCTTGACCCGAGACCAAACCTAGCCCATTCTTGGGCCTAGGATGCACGACACCTTTATTTGCCTAATTATTTTAGGTCCAATGGGTTTTATATTTTTCACCCACACTTTAAAATTTGGCCCGATGATCAAATAATTAATTCAATTATAATTGTAGACCTGAAGTTCTATTTGCATAAATTCTTGTTGCATATTTCTGTGTATATATTTGTGTTTGCCTGTAGGAACATATGAACCTGAAGTTCATAATTATTTCGAAACCTGAAGTTTCTTAAAAACATGTCTTGTTTGAAAACCTAAAGTTTTCATTCAAAAACATCACCCATGAAAACCCGAAGTTTTTTCATGCAAAATTAAACCAATACATGTCTATTAGAACCTGTATGTTCTACTCCTATGTGAATGGATTGATTTTTCTCCATTACACTAACCACATCTTGTTCATCTATTTTGTGATAGGAACATGTCGAATTTGAACAAACTTGACTTCACTGCTTTGGAGGTCTCTAGAAGGAACTACCTCAAGTGGGTCCAAGATGTGAAGCTTCACCTCACTGCAAAGAACTTGCATCTCTCCATTGAAGAAGAGATGGACAACCCCGTTGGCGAAGCTAAAGAAGCCACTGCTATGATCTTCATCCGAAGACATATCCATGACGCCTTGCAAACTGAATACCTTGTTGAGGAGGATCCACGTGCACTATGGGTCACTTTGGCTGATCGTTTTGATCACCAAAAGAACATATTCTAGCCTGAAGCCAGACATAACTAACAACATTTGTGCTTCCAAGACTTTAAGTCTGTGAATGAATATAATTCCGAAGTTTGTTGAATCCGATCAATTTTCAAGTTTTGTAATGAAACTTTGATCGAAGAGGATCTCCTGGAGAATACCTATTAGACTTTCTCTGCTTCTAATATTGTCCGGCAATAACAATATAGAGCTTAGAAGTCCACTAAGTTCACAGATTTGATCTCTATTTTACTTCTTGCTAAAAAGCAGAACCAGCTGTTAATGAAGAACCATCAAGCTCGACCTACTAAGGTGACTACTGTGCCTAAAGCACATTATATCACAAACCAACACCTCAAATGCCAAAAGAGGTGTGGTAGGGGTGGCCAGAAGCCACCCCGCGAAGGTCAATAGAGTCAAGGCTCATCTAAGGGAGGAAACAAAGCCCAGAAGTGCTCAAACCTCACTCCCAAGGCCCCGAACTTCAAGAATAAGGGCAAAGCACCTGAAACCATGGATGCGGACATATGCTATCGTTGTGGTTCAAAGGACCATTGGCCCCGTGTTTGCCGAGCTCCCCAGAAGGCTGTAGCGGAATATCATTCTCGTCGTAAGAAGTTTGAATGAAACTTCATGCAAGTAGACAAACCGTAGACTACAAAGATAGAGGTTTCTGAATTTCAAGAGGATACCACCCCTATGGAAGATTAGAATCTTAGACATAAATAATTTTAGTTAGTTAAAATTACACCATGGGACCAAATTCCACCTAGTGGCCGAACCCCTCCCTTTTTTTTTTTTTTTGGTTGATTTTTGAACAATTTTCCTTTATGTTTGGATTATTTGTGGGTGCTTTTTTTTTGGATATTAAGTTTTAATTAATTACCATCCTTGAATAAATGAAATTATTTTGAATTGCTATTTGTTTTTAGAACTTTTATGCATGTGACCGATTCAATTTTTTTTTTCATTCTGGATATGACTAGTGTGGAAGTTAGTTGTCTGGCAGATAGTGCAACCATGCACACCGTTTTGCGTGAACGCATCTATTTCACTAACTTCATACCTAAGAATGCACCTATGACAACCTTCTCAGGCCTATCCAACCTGATAGAAGGATAAGGTAAAGCACGTATAATGTTGTCCAATGGTACAATCTTGACCATTGCTGAGGCACTCTATTCTCCACGTTTCGGAAGAACCTTTTTAAGTTTCAAGGATAATAGAGGTAACAATTACAACGCTGAAACCCACGTAGAAAACAGAGTTGAATTTCTATGCATAATTTCCTACGAATATGGCCAGAAGCGTATTCTAAAGAAGATGGAGCGTATCCTGAGTGGTTTGTATATTATGACCTTACGCCCCATAGAATGCCTATGTGGCCGGCCCTACTACTGGGACCGCGCACAAAATTACACTTTGGCATGATCGTTTGGGACATCTTGGACTAATAACGATGCGCCGAATCGTCAAATCATCACACGGGCATCCACTAACCCGAAGCTTAGGTTTGATCCAAGGAATCGCATGTCAAACATGTTCTATGGGAAAGCTTATTACTAAGCCTTCTTATGACAAGATTCGTTTGAATCGCCCTATTTTTCTACAACGGGGTTCAGGGGGACATTTGTGGACCGATTCACCCTCCCTGCGGACAATTTAGATACTTTATGGTTTTGGTTGACGTTTCTACACATTGGTCACACATGTTCTTTTTGTCCATAAGAAACGCTGCATTTTCCAAACTGTTGGCTCATATTATCAAGCTCAGGGCTCACCACCCTGATTATTCGATCAAATGTATTCGATTAGATAATGCTGGAGAATTCACATCTAAAACTTTTGATGACTATTGCATGTCGGTTGGGGTTGAAGTTGAACATCTTGTACCCCATGTTCACACCTAGAACGGCCTGGCAGAGACTTTCATTAAGTGCTTACAAATGATTACTCGATCAGTGGTCATACGTACCAAGCTCCCGATCACTGCTTGGGGCCATGCAATATTGCACGCAGCAAAGTTGGTCCGTCTGAGGCTTGTTGTGACACAACCATTTAGTGCCAATCATGGTGATCCACGTACATTAGTGGCTAGCCAATCATCTGCCCATACACAAAAGCGTGGCAGACCTCTTGGTTCAAAGGATTCATAACCCAGGAAGAGGAAATTCTAGATTATGGAAACGTCCATGAAGAGATGAATACTCTTCCTGATAATCGTGAAATTTCGATCTATTATTCTAGCTTAGATGATGTGCGGCGTAGAAATGAGATAATTGTTGATGATGCATTAGCATATGCAGTAGCTACTGAGATCATGTTGAGTAATGACATTGAACTACGGTCCGTTGATGAATGTCAATTAGAACTGATTGGTTAAACTGGAAACAAGCAATCCAAGTCAAACTCGATTCGCTTGCGAAACATAAGGTGTTTGGACCTGTAGCTTCTACTCATCCACATGTGAAGCCCGTTGGCTGCAAGTGGGTTTTCGTTTGGAAGCGTAATAAGAAGAATGAAATTGTGCGTTACAAAGCTCATCTTGTTATGCAAGGCTTCTCACAACACCCCAGGATTGACTATGATGAAACTTATTTGCCCGTTATGGATGTGATTACTTTTCACTACCTTATCAGTTTGGTAGCTTCCAAAAAATTGAGTATGCAGCTGATGGACGTAGTAACTGCGTATCTCTATGGGGATCTTGATACGGAAATTTATATGAAAGTTCCCAAATGACTTACATTGACTGGTTCAAATATTTCCAAACCCCGAAACACACTCTCAATTCGGCTGAGTCGTTCACTTTACGGTTTGAAACAATCCAGAAGAATGTGGTATAATCGTCTGAGTGAGTATTTGACTAGTCATGGATATGAACAATGAACTATTCCCTAATGTGTGCATTAAGAAGTCCTGAAGAGCTCGCGAGAACTGCTGCGCACATGAAGTCAAAATTTGAGATGAAAGATCTAGGTAAGACTCGATACTGTCTCGGTCTCGAGATAGAGCACTGTTTGGATGGAATCCTAGTACATCAATCGAGCTACACCCAAAAGGTGTTGCGCTACTTTAATGAAGATAAAGCGAAGCCTTCGAGTACTCCTATGATCGTTCGATTACTAGATGCAAAACGAGATCCCTTTCGTCCAAATAAGGATGATGAGATTTTGGAGTCTGAAGTTCTTTATCTACGTGCGATAGGCGCTTTATTGTACTTAGCTCAATGCAATGGACCCGACATCTCATTCGCTGTTAATCTTTTGGCAAGATACATTAATGCACCAACACGCAGACACTGAACTGGCGTGAAAGACATATTCCGTTACCTAACGGGTACTACAGATTTGGCCTTGTTCTATCCCTACGGATCCTCGAGTGATGCTGCACCCTCTGTTTCTCGAGTCGATTCTTGCGTTGTTGGTTATGCCCGCACAAGGTGCGTTCTCAAATAGGTTATGTCTTTACTGTTTGAGGCACAGCAATCTCTTGGAAGTCAACTAAACGGAACTTAGTTGCCACTTTGTCTAACCATGCTGAAATTATTGCCTTACATCAAGCAACTCCGGAATGCTTTTTGTTGAGAGCAGTAGTGGGCCATATTCGAAGCTCCTGCGATCTTTACCCCTTCATAGATGTCCCTAAGACAACCTTTGAAGACAACGCAACATGCATCGAACAACTCAAGAAGGGTTATATCAAAGGAGACAACACCAAGCACATTGTGCCGATGTTTTTCTTTTCACATAAACAACAAGAGCATCAGAAGATTGAATTCATGCAAATCTGTTCACAAGACAATCTGGTCAACCTCTTCACCAAATCACTGCCGAGGACGACATTTCAGAAGCTTGTTCATGGAATTGGTATGCGTAAACTTTCTGAGTTGTAACATTGCTATTTCTATTTGGAATTGTGTCAAACGCAGAGGGAGTATTCTGAAGAATACTTGCTTGATCTTAATGTACTATTTTCCCCTATGATTGGGAGCATTTTTCCCATTGGTTGTTTGCTACCTAACTAGGTTATAACGAGGCACCCACATTGGGCTGGTCATATCCCTGATGACGTCTCGTAGACGTTTTTTTCGACTTTGCATTTCTCACAAATTTTTCCTTAGACTATGGATTTTGTCCCTACTCTGGTTTTTGCCATAGCCTTAGGGTTTTTTAGTGAGACTTACTTATGCAAGTTCCTACCTTATTGAGAATAAGCGTTGTTCCTTAGCATCAGTGCCGACAAATCGACTTCCTTAACTTCTGCATGATGCTAAATCTACCTTGAGTATTTACACACTCAAGGGGGAGTGTTGTAAACTTTCCTAATTTAAGTGTGATTGTGTAAATCCTAGATTAGATTTGATTCTAGTTATCCTTTCCTATTATAACTTGTATTCCTTGGGGATGAAGGAATTTCTTCTCTTCTTTTACTACTATAAATAAAGGCACTATGTAGGAGTGATAACAAACACATTCTCCTACAATTCTACAAACACATCTCTCTCAATCTCTCTACAATTTTATAATTTTATTGAAAGTCATTTGCTGAGAGTCTCACGAAATCTTGCCTCTTTTCCCACATATTGGACCATTCCAGTGCGGCACGAAGCTGCTGACGAGGTTGCTCCTATGATACTAGCCATGCCCTGCTTAGTCCCCACCCCCAACCGCCACGTTTGCAGAATCAAAACCTGTTCCACAAGATCCTATATACACTATACATCCTCCTTGCACTTATGCCTGAATAGTTGTTGTGATGGAATATTCATGCCTCTTAAAATTGCACTGGTAACAGCAAGTGGACCTAGCTACACTCAGACGTGGCTGTCAAAAGGAGAATAAAAGGGCAGATGAAAATCAGGAAAAGGATGGCTTTATATTGGAGTACCTTCAAGAATTTACGCTGGAATTTTAACTTTAACACTTGAGGGTTTATAGAAGCCATACTTTGCCTACAAATTAATTTAAGAATCTAAGCAGCAGTAACAAGTAATCCTAGGGCTCTTACGCAAGCGGTGTTGTCAGATCACTTTTTCAAGATAGAATATGTTTTCTTCTTCCACAAGGCTTGCGCCTCTGCTATTTTCCGCCGCCGCAGACCTGCTGGTGAAGTTGCTTCTGGGCTACGACCTCAGCCAACTCGTCTGGCCCTATGGTATACTTATTGAAGAAATTTGTTTGAGGACCCGAAGTTTCATAGTCTACAGATGGTCCAGTTACCTCTATGCCTTTTTATCTGACAAGCCCAAAGGCCCCAAACCAATAATACCCACACAATAAACACATGGGAATTATGGTTGGCTCGATAATGTCTACGTCCATCAAGGGAAAAAAAGTTAGATTCCCCAGTACAAAAGGAGTTGCAAACTCTCAAAAAAGAGTTGCAACTCCCAACTGCTATGCTATATATATAAGAAGAATTTTGGGAAATTTGAAAAATGCGTCTTTTTTAGAGGCCCAAAAGGACTTGATATTTTTTTGTAATACTTCAAATAGTTCATAAGTTATTTGTCTGGAAATAAGATCTGTAGATAATCTTTATAAGTTTTTTATCTAATTAAAAAAAATCTCTGGGTTGTAATACTTCAAATAGTTCATAATTTATTTGTAATACTTCAAATAGTTCATAAGTTATTTGTAATACTTCAAATAGTTCATAAGTTATTTGTAATACTTAAAATAGTTCATGATGTTGAAAATTCATGATGTTGAAAATATTGGTGGGTTAATGAATGCCCACAGTGATATTGAAAACATTGGTAGATTTTTCAATGCCCACACAAAGTGATATTGACTTGGGAGATGAAGGAGGATCGTAATTTCAAAAGATGTGTGCTGTAAATTTCAATGTATAGTTAATACGTTTGTTTGAAGTTGCTCTATAAATAGAGTGCTCCGTATGCTTTCAAGATACACTGAGAAAAAGGAAAGATCAATAACATCAGTATCTATTCCTCCCTCTTTTATTTGTCATCCCCTTGTGTTATAGTTACAATGTGATATTTTACACCTGCTTCGCTCTTGACACAATAAAAGGTTATCTCTCTAACTTTGACCTAATTATAACACGTTATCCGCACGACTCTCTAATCATTTTCCCATTTCTCTTTGCCGAAAAAAAAAAAAAAAAAAAAAAAAAAAAAAAGTTTCCTCTAAGGATTTTACTGTTCTTCTTCTTCCTCTGCCTCAAGTGCTGGATATACCCTCGCGAAGAACTGTTTGCACCATGCATGCTTCTAGTTCTCAACCTAACAGTTACTTATATCTTTGATTTCTTGTTTGGTGTAGATCTTGACTACTAACCCCGTGTTTATTTATGTTAATCTTACTGCAATCCAAGATGGTACGGTATCATCGCCAATCTTGGACTGCAGATTTAATTTTACTGCAAATTTTAGGTGGAGTAGTATAATCGCCCACCCTACCCTGCATTTTTAAATTTGCCTGCTGTTTAATTTCATTGCAATTTTAGGTGGTGCGGTATAATCGTCCACCTAGCTTTGCGTATTTAAATTTCCTTGCTAATTAACTGGTGCGAAATAATCGCCCATCCTATGTTATGTTATTTCAATGAGAATGGTGAGGTACAATCGCCCTCCTGTGAGGGCGGACGGCAACATTGCCGAAGGAATTGACGGTGAAGTAGGGCCCACCCCAAGCCTCGATTCGGTAGAGGTCGGATGAGAGGGACGGAGACCAATGGGAATTGTCAGCGGCAGTGGTGGTGGTGATGGTCGCCGAAGGTACGCCTGAGAATGGCGATGCGGGAAGAGAGCTATCCCCGGCGAAGAGGTGGCTAGGAGGTGCCACAACAGCGTCCACGCAACACCCAAGGACCGACATCTCTTCTTCCGCGACAATTAATCAATAAAAAATCAAATTAAGAATTAGAGAAATTTAGGGGTTAGGTTTTGAATCGTTAAATTGTGAGTTTGTAATGAGTGGGGGCTTTAAGCATCGAAATATGGAGAATGGATCAAGGTGAAGGTGAAGAATGGATGTGAGAGAGATGAGAGAGATCGGATGTGAGAGAGGGGAACGAGAAGGGGTGGGTCCCGCATGTTTTTAAATAAAAATATTAAAATAAGTTATCTTTAATTTATTAGTATTTTTATCCACTTGGCTATGGAATGGGCTCCGCCTCACGCCACGTCAACATTTAACAAAAAAATTAACAGACAAATTGACGGAGGTACGACATTGCAACAAATTCGTAAGATGAGGTATGACATTATCATTTTTAAAACATGAGGTATGAGATTGTAGTTCGACCCATAGTTGAGGTAATTTTATGTAATTTACCCTTTATGTTAGCTTTTTCAATTAATATAATTAGATTTAAATAAATTATTTCAATTAAATATTGTTCTAATTACAAATATTAAAATAAAAATTTAACACTTTACCCAACGCACAATTTCTTCAAACAAACATTTTCCCATTTATTTATTTTTTATTTTGTGTTAAAAAGGTTGCCTGTTGAATATATCGTCGGGCTAAATTTAGTATTTAATTTCCATAAAATTTTAATGACTTTACCCAACGAACATCTTCACACCTATTGCACTTCGAGAAGGGGAATTCTCCAGTCTAATGTTGTTGCTATTTTGATCCTCCACGTAGCGGATTTCACCTAAGTAACTTTGTGCATTTCATATGATATTTGTCAAATATTTTGAGATTTTGCTGCAAGTGTAAACGGTAAATATGAAGGTGCTATTGCTACTTTTTTGTATCTCTTGCACATTGTTTAATTTGTTTGTCGTCATATATATGAATAAGAAAGATGATAAGAAATGTGTCGTTGGTTGGGAAAGAGGAGGAAACGAAGCGAAACAAAAAGGTTATATGGAGACTTTACTGATGTTAATAATTTTGGAATGTTGGCAGACTCGAGATTGCGGGTTGGCAATTGATGGTGCTAAATGATTTGTTAGATTCATTCAATAGCAATTTGCTATTTTTCCTTATCAGTTATCGTTTTAAAGGGTGAAAAAGAGTGAGAGACACAGGAAGAGGTGAGAAAGAGGAACAAAATGGTTTCTGCTACTTTCAATACTTTGGTTAAAGAAAAACGGTTTCATTTCACTCACTTTGTTTTGGAACTTTTTGTTTTCTTTAGTATCTCTTGCGATATCTATAGTCTATACGTTTCTTCTTTATGTGTTTCTGATTCTGATATTGTGTCTCTTTTACAGAGCATGTGGTGTGGAAACACACCAGCGGGGCCTCACACACGAGTAGATATTGTTGATATCTTTAGTCACCGGGGAGATTAAATGGTAAGAGGTTTTAACAAATGCTTCGACAATAGTGTGTGTGGTACTAATAGATGGTTCTCCTCACATTTGATGTCGAACTCAAATGTGGCTCTAACCTAAGCCCCCAAATTCCAACATAGCATGCAGGAACACTAATGTTTTCCTATGTGATCTTCATACAAAGGTATGAAAAACTAAATATGGTTAGTTTACTTTGTGGATGCTTACAAATATAATTTTAGCCAAGTCCCAACATGAGGTTGATGTTATAAATTTTTGGACTCCACTTTTAGAAAAAATTGGCATTTTCATCAGATAAGGTTCTTTCTATTTTGGACTGTGGGTCGAAATTATTAAGACACTAATGCTTGAGTGTTTGAAAAATAGGTGCAAGACATATGAGCATTTTGATCAAGAAAGAGCTGCTACAATTACTGTATTATTTGACTTACTGTATAGTGCTTCAAAGAGGGAAGTAGAGACAATTAGTTCTCATTAGAGTAACTCTGTAACCGAGTCAATGGATCATGTACAATTCTTTCAGTCTAACTATTTAGATTTTGTTTTCCTTTTTATTACACAATAATAGATTCATTAATGATGCCATGTACAACTCTTTGAATTTATAAGAGCTATATGCAAGGTTCTAAAAGATGATAGCCGCTAATGGGGCAGCGCGCTGGGGCGTAAGGCCTAGGTGGGGTCTAGGCAGCTAGGCAGGGTCTAGGTGGGCGCCTAGACGGATATAAGTAATTGTATTATATTTCGTGTACATAAGTGTCTGTTTATATATAAAACATATATATAATTTCATCATAAACTACAAAATAGAATGACATGTATTATGAAGTATTGGAACATAATGAAAACATGGGGAACAAGCATATAGTATGTGCTCATTTAAGTATTCAACAAGTCTCGTACAATTTATTGACAAAAATTAAATGCAAATTGAAAGTTATCTATTTTCTGTCTAAGTGAGTCGTAACCTAGGCAGGTGCCTATGTGGGTTTGGGCGAGTTAGGCGGGTGCCTCAGCTAGTCTAGGCGTCCTTTCTTAATTTTCAAATGCCTAGGCATTAATCGGGGTGGTGACAAGCAGCCTAGCGCCTAGGCGAGGCTTAGGCGGTGCTAGGCAGAGATTTTTAGAATAGTGGCTATATGTAAAGTTACAATGACTATATCAAATCATCATACAATTAGTTGTTTATTAAAATATTATATTTTGTATTTTTAAACACATGTAAAACATCTTAAGACGCATGTAGCGCTCGTGATTAAAAAAAAGCCTGGTTTAAAAAGAAAATTCACGTAACTTCAACAAAAACCCTAAGAACCTAGCACAAGAGAGGCATTTTTTAAATCATGCGCTTGTACAGATGTGTTGCGTTAGTTGTTTGCCATTGTTATTTGTTTGGTATAGACATTAATAGCAAAACTATAGTTTTAAGTTATAAACAAACTCACTAAATTTGGTTGGGTCTCTCCAAGTTTAATGAAATTTGCATTCTTATTGAGAAAAACACCGTTCTCTTTTTCTTTTAACTAATCCAAGATCAAAAAATTGCCTCAGTTTCAGTAGTGTTTTCTAACAACCCAGACAAAACAATTAGCATGGAGATATTAATTAACTGTCAAGCTAAACAACCGAATTCCAATACGATAAACTATTATAATTAGGAAGTTGTTCTCCCCCTAAATTCGCCATGGGCATCGAGGGCATGCCAAGAATTTACTCAAACACGAAATTGACAGGTGCGAGCGTGCCACTACTAGATGCCGCTAGTAGACTGGATTTGAATGATTAAGATTGCGCCTGAGTTCAACTTCTAACCGAAAGATTGTGCCATTGAGTGGGAGTGGCTCACATCAATGTTCTTTCTTTGCCTTAAAGATAAGGACTTTACTTATATGGAGAAATGTAACAACATGTAAATGACAAGGTTGCTGGAAGTGTAAATAACAGAGGAAAGTAAATGACTGGTATTGTAGATTGCTTGTAAACTAAATGACTAGAAATGAGTTGTACAAAAATGTATTTATTTAAAGTACAAAGCATTCTAAGTACAGAGGGATGCCAAATACAAGGTTCGAGCTTATTGCCGATGGTTCAGGCAAGTTGTTCTAGTCTTTGTTGGGAGTTTTGAGACTCTTGTACCACATTGGGGAAAACAAGATTTGACCTTTATATAGATTTAGTGCTTTATTCTAGTAATTAGAACATGGACCATTTAGAAATGGATTGAAGGCTTGTATAATATAGCCTAAATACAATTAATATTAATTAATCAAGACAAGGGCCTTGGGCCTTGGGCCTTGGAATTTAAAATTAAATCTGATTCTTTAATTTTAAATTTTCGAATTCAGTTTTTAATTAATTTATTAATTAAAAACGTTTTGATTAAAAGACATAGCTCTTAGAAAGAGTTGTGTACTTTCAAATACACTGAACAGGTATTTGAAAGGGTGTGAACAACCTATATATTTCCAATCTCAGTATCGAAGTGAAATCATCTTTTCTCCCTACTTTCTTTCGTACAAACTTTTCAGAGAGAGTAAACACACAAAGCAATTCGTTAGAATTCTATAATCCAGTGTGTATTGTAGAATTAGGTAGTTGTATCCTGGTTGAGCAGACGTTGTAGAACCACAAGCACAAGAGTGGGACGGAAATACTGTTCGAAGGACATAGCTTTCGCGCTAGCCTCTACCTTTGGTTTCATTCAAGTTAGTATCATTTTAGTTTTCTGTATTTATTGTGTATCATTCTGTATTGCAAGTATTTTTGAGTAATAAAGTATAAGTATTTCAAGTTCTGTATTTCTATTATTTCTGTTTCTAAATTTTTCTCCAACAATCTTCGAATAGTATGGAACAATCCGGAACTAAACCTCTTTCTGAGAAGCCTGAGAAATTTAATTGCGGAGACTTCAAAAGATAGCAGCAAAAAATTATGTTTTATTTGACAACCCTGAATTTGGCTAATGTTCTACGCGAGACCGAACCTACTGCAGATGGAGAAAATATTTTTTCTGCAGAAACTTTGACGGTTGTAGATGCCTGGAAACAAAATGATTTCCTCTGCAGAAACTATATTCTTAATGCATTAGATGATTCATTGTATGATGTCTATGTGGTATGCAAAACAGCCAAGGAACTTTGGGAATCACTCGAGAAAAAATATAAAAACGAGGATGTTGGTACAAAGAAATTTGTCGTGGGAAATTTCTGGACTTCAAAATGGTGGATTCCAAGTCCGTGGTCTCTCAAACTGAAGATCTCCAGAAAATCATCCATGACATTCATGTTGAAGGGATGGTGATCAATGAGTCTTTCCAAGTGGCGTCCTTTATATAAAAATTGCCACCTTCTTGGAAAGAGTTCAAGAATTATCTTAAGCACAAACGTAAAGAGATGACCCTTGAGGATCTCATTGTAAGGCTGAGCATTGAGGAAGATAACAGAAAGAATGAGAAGTGCCTGGTTTCGAGTATGGAAGCCAAGGCGAATGTTGTTGAAGGAAGTTCATCAAAGCAAAGGCCTATATTCCAGAAAACTAAGAAGAAGGAAAAGAACTATGCCCCTGGTGTGAAAGGCAAGGACTTTAAGAAAATTAAGGGAAGTTGCTGGGTTTGTGGAAAGCAAGGCCATAGGGCTCAAGAATGTCGCCATCGAAAGGATCAAGGTCCTGGAAATCAAGGCAACAACAACCGCGCAAACCTGATTCAAAATGATGTGGACGCATTGGCTGCAATGATTTCTGAAATCAACCTTGTATCTGACCACACTGATTGGTGGATAGATACCGGTGCAACTCGCCACGTATGTGGTAATAGAAAGATGTTCTCTTCATACCAGAGAGACGAGGGGAACAAGCAACTGTTTATGGGAAATGCATGATCATCTATTGTGGCTGGAATAGGGAAATATGTTTTGAAATTCACTTCTGGAAAGGAATTAACCCTCTTTGACGTGCTGCATGTCCCCGATATAAGGAAGAATCTTGTTTCTGGTCCTATCCTTAGTAATAAGGGATTAAAACTAGTTTTTGAGTCCAATAAGTTTGTATTAACTAAAGGGGAAATGTTTGTGGGAAAGGGTTACCTTGCTGATGGATTATTCAAACTCAATGTACTTGCTAATGCTATGAATGAAATAAATAATGCTTCTGCTTATATTGTTGATTCTTCTAATTTATGGCATTCTAGGTTAGGACATGTAAATTTTTGTTCTCTTTTTAGAATGCATAATTTAGGTTTGCTGCCCAAGATTGATTATCTAGATAATGTTAAATGTGAAACTTGTACCGAATCTAAATTTGCAAGTCAAAGCTTTAAATCAGTGCATGAAAATTCCAATGATTTATTAGATTTAATTCATAGTGACTTGTGTGATTTTAGATCATATCCAACTCGTGAAAGAACTAGTATGTAACATTTATAGATGATTTCAGTAAGTATTGTTATGTTTATTTACTTCATAGTAAAGATGAGACTTTGGATATGTTTAAGACATATAAGGCAGAAGTTGAAAATCAACTTAACAAGAGGATTAAAGTCTTAAGGTCCGATAGGGGTGGAGAATATGAGTCTCATGCATTTGCTGAATTTTATGCCACACATGGCATAACTCATCAAACAACAACCCCTTATACACCACAACAAAACGGTGCTGCCGAACAGAAAAATAGGACTTTTAAAGACATGATCAATTCCATGTTGAATAGCTTTGGGCTTCCACACAATATGTGGGGCAAAGCTTTACTTACTGCAAATAAAATTTTGAATCGAATTCCACCTAAAACGAGAAAGGAGTCACCATATGAATTATGGAAAGGAAGAACCCCGACACTTAAATTGCTTAAAGTGTGGGGTTGCCTTGCAAAAGTACAAGTCCCTTTGACAAAAAGAACAAAATTAGGACCTAAAACTATAGATTGTGTTTTTATTGGTTTTGCATCTAATAGTTCAGCTTATAGATTCTTAGTTTTTCATTCCGAAGTAAGTGATATACATGTCAATACTATTATAGAATCTATAAATGCAATATTTTTTGAGGATATATTTCCATACAAAATAGGAAAGTCTAATTTATTGAAAAAGAGATTGCATGATGATGTATCTGAGGTTAATGACGAATCTAGAGAACGTGATGATGGTTCATCCTCATCTAGAGTTCAAGAAGAAGAAGAACTTGAACCTAGAAGGAGTAAAAGGACAAAAACTCGAAAGGACTTTAGACCTGATTTTGTGACCTTATTAACCGAGACAGAACCTCAATCTTTCAAGGAGGCCACGTCCACTCCTGAAGCTCCATTTTGGAAGGATGCAGTTAACAGTGAAATAGATTCCATTATGCAAAATCATACATGGGAATTAGTCGATTTTCTCCCTGGCAATAAGCCAATTGTGTACAAATGGATTTTTAAGAAGAAATTAAAACATGATGGTACAATTGACAAATATAAGGCTCATTTGGTAGCTAAAGGATACCGTCAAAAACATGGTTTGGATTTCTTTGATACGTACTCGCCTGTAACAAGAATTACGTCAATAAGACTGTTGATTGCTATAGCTGTACTCCATAACATGGAAATACATCAAATGGATGTAAAGACTGTGTTCTTAAATGGAGAATTAGATGAGGAAATATATATGGAACAACCCGAGGGGTTTGTGGTTAAAGGTCAAGAACACAAAGTGTGTAAACTTGTGAAATCGCTATATGGGCTTAAACAAGCTCCAAAGCAATGGCATGAAAAAATTGACCATATTATGATCATACATGGTTTTAGGATAAATGAATGTGATAAGTGTGTTTACACAAAAACTAAAAATAATGCTTGCGTTATGTTGTGTTTATATGTAGATGATATGCTTATAATGGGAACTAACAAAGAGATAATAAATTGGACCGAGAAGATATTGAAATCAAGTTTCGATATGAAAGATCTTGGTCTAGCTGATGTGATTCTTGGTATAAAAATTAAAAGAAACCAAGAAGGTTAGAGTCTGTTTGGTACTCTACTTGAATCCAACTTTTTAAACTCAAAAACAATTTTCAAGTTTTAGGCCTTAAAAACTTGTTTGGTAGGACTGTTTTCAAAAACTGAATTCAAGACTAACTCAAAAATATAGTCTATTCTCGAAAAACACAAAAAATGAGTTTTTAGAGTTTTTAAACTTAAACTCACTCCTTTCTTTTCTCTCCCTCCTCCCCTCTCACTCCAAATCTCTCTCTTTTCTTCATCTTCTCTCCTCTTCTCTTTTTTTTATTTTTTGACCTTTTTCGTCTCTCCTCCAATCCGCTCTCTTCATTCTCTCAATTCTTTTTCTCACTCATCTTCCTCTCTATCTCCTCTGATCCTCTTACTTCTTTCTCTTTCCTCCAATCATCTCTTACTTTCTTTCCTCCTCTCTCCTCTTTCTCTCTCGACCCCCTCTTTTTGGATTTCTTTGTCCAGTTTAAGTTGTAAGATTTAAAATTTTTAAATCGCATACCAAACAAGTTTTTGAGTCTCAAAGAAAATTGTTTTCAAGAAAAATTCTTAAGAAATGTTTTGAGAAATTATAAAAAATTTCAAATAGGATACCAAACAAGCCCTTATATTCTTACACAATCCCATTATATAGAAGCTACACTTAGAAAGTATGGTCATTTGGAAAGTAAAGATGCAATTACTCCTTTTGATGCCAATAGCAAACTAAAGAAAAATAGTGGTGATGCTATTTCTCAACATGAATATTCACAAGTTATTGGAAGCCTTATGTATATTATAAACTGTACAAGGCCTGATATATCATACTCAGTGAGTAGACTGAGTAGATATACATGCAATCCTGGGCATGATCATTGGGAAGCTTTAGTTCGAGTATTGAGATACTTAAAGCATACAATGAATTATGGATTGCATTATACGAGGTATCCTCCTGTGCTTGAAGGATTTACTGATGCGAATTGGATATCCGATAGTACTGATACAAAATCCACAAGTGGATATGTATTTACTTTGGGAGGAGCATCAATATCTTGGAAATCTTCCAAACAAACATGCATTCAACTATGGAATCAGAATTTATAGCTCTCGATAAGGCTGGAGAATAAGCTGAGTGGCTAAGAGATTTTTTGGAAGATATTCCCATATGACCTAAACCTGTAACGGCAATTTGTATACACTATGATAGTTTAGCTGCATAATATCGAGCCAAAAATAGTGTATACAATGGGAAGTCTAGACAAATTAGACGAAGGCATAATACAATAAAGCAATGGCTCTCTAGTGGTATAATTTCTATTGACTATGTCAAGTCAAAAGATAATATTGCGGATCCGCTTACTAAAGGTTTATCTAGAGAGCAAGTTAAGCATACATCGAGGGGAATGGGTTTAAAGCCAATAGAGTAAAATGAAACTGCCAAACAGAAACCTAACCTAGTTGATTGGAGATCCCATGGTCTAGGTTCAATAGGCAAACTGGTTTGGCTAGCTTCAAAGAAGAAACACACTTACATACCCATTCCTATGATGGAAGAAGTGTGGTGACTGCTGATGGGTGTAAGATACATTAGTTTAATGATATTGATACTTGTAAATCAAGTGAAATAGTAGCAGCCTATTCTTAATCAATATCACCTATATGAGAGTAAATGTGGGGTCGCATTTATGAGAATTACATGGCTACGTTCTCTAAAGCTCTCATGAATCCAGGATTTGTTCAGGACCAAAATGAACACAAACGTATGAATTTGCGATGTGTTGGTGTGGCATATGTTTTGCTTATTGTCTTGGTTTACTACAGAGATGAACAGTTCAAGATTTTATATTCACTGCGTCATCTAGTAAATCCGATAAGTATATACTAAGGTAGGTTCAAGTCCAAAATACACCTCTCCTGATGTATGACACATCTATTGTTTACTCTTGTATCTTAGTTCCTCTAGGACCAAATAGTCGTCTCAAAATGTGGGGTATTGTTGGGAGTTTTGAGACTCTTGTCCCACATTGGGGAAAACAAAATTCCCAATGACCTTTATATAGATTTAGTGCTTTATTCTAGTAATTAGAACATGAACCATTTGGAAATGGATTGAAGGCTTGGGCATTATGATTGTGTGGATTAGGCTTGTATAATATAGCCTAAATACAATTAATATTAATTAATCAAGACAAGGGTGTTGGGCCTTGGGGCCTTGGAATTTAAAATTAAATCTGATTCTTTAATTTTAAATTTTCGAATTAAGTTTTTACTTAATTTATTAATTAAAAACGTTTTGATTAAAAGACATAGCTCTTAGAAAGAGTTGTGTACTTTCAAATACACTGAACAGGTATTTGAAAGGGTGTGAACCAACCTATATATTTCCAATCTCAGTATCGAAGTGAAATCATCTTTTCTCCCTACTTTCTTTTGTACAAACTTTTTAGAGAGAGTAAACACACAAAGCAATTCGTTAGAATTCTATAATCCAGTGCGGATTGTAGAATTAGGTAGTTGTATCCTGGTCGAGCAGACGTTGTAGAACCACAAGCACAAGAGTGGGACGGAAATACTGTTCGAAGGACATAGCTTTCACGCTAGCCTCTACCTTTGGTTTCATTCAAGTTAGTATCATTTTAATTTTCTGTATTTATTGTGTATCGTTCCGTATTGCAAGTATTTTTTAGTAATAAAGTATAAGTATTTCAAGTTCTGTATTTCTGTTATTTCTGTTTCTAAATTGTTCTCCAACAGTCTTGTGTCAATTTCTGGTAGTTTGGTGAATGGGTTGTAAATAAAACTACAAGGGAGATCGATACTACCGAGTGAGAGAGCTAATAAACAAGGAAATTAAAGGGTGCTTGGCTAAAGGTAAATGTCTACAAGGAGATTGAGAAGTTGATTTGAGTATAGTTGATTGATTGTTTGTTTGAGTGTCCATAATCCTTGTGCATTTGCTTCTTTAAATAGAGATCTGAGAGAGCCTTTTGGTGAGAACAATGAACTTGCCCGAAAGAAACTTCATTGCCAGCTTGCATGTGAAATGATATTATAAAGGGCAACTTGTACTTCCACTACATGTTTTCACCACATGTCTCCACCACTTGCAATAAACTAATAATTAAAAGAACAAGTTGGCTTCTTTCACCAGATGTCCACTTTCAGGTCTGTACGTTGCCTTCCAATCCATTTGAGAAAGCATGCAATTCTTTTGATCAAACAAAGCTATTGGCAAACCTCCACCACCCAAACAAAAGGGAAAAACAATATTATAATGTCAAACTACCCCACTTGCAGCCAAATATCTTTCCAAGTTAATCTTTTTGCACAATCATCCTCCAAATGACATATTTAGCTGGAATGGGCACATTTTAGGTGTAAACAAAAGTACATAGTTCCACCAGTTATGTGTGAGAGAGTATCCACAATAATAGCTTCCAGTTATGTGCAGCCATCTTGCAGATTTCATCTTTCACCTCCATATTTGCAATGAAAAACAACTAATGCAAGATATCTACAGGAGAGCTATGCGCCCGTGACTAAAAAAATGCCCCTCGCACTCATGTGAGTACATGTGGAGAGGCTAGTATTATATAAAATGACCCAAAGTCCAAGGTGCTTACTTGAGAGTCATCCTAGACGTAATCCCACTAGACATGAGCTATCAGTTACAGAGATTGTTTGCACTCTATTGGCGTAAACTGTCTTCTTATTTCAACCCTTGGTCTTGATTTTATATGGATAAAAGTGGACATGAGTTCATGACAATCCAATTGCAAAATCCACTCACAGAAAAAGAATTAAATCCGTTATTAAATAGATTAACAGATAAGACCCCGCTAATCAAAGTTCTCACTGTTTAACTGTATTTTCTTGGTCGAACGACCTTAAAATATACAATAATAATTGTTCACTGGATAAAAAGAAAAAAAAAACTTCAAGTTTCTTCAAAGCTCTCCAATCCACTATTTGACATGATTGCCTGAATATTGATTATGCATGGCGCATGCTCAAAGCTTATTATGGAGTATCAATTAAGAAAAGCATATCGTTACTCTGATTGCATCCCTTTAAGATCAATTGATTAGTGCAGTAAGAGTGTGGGACACAATTGATAAGCCCTCGTTTTTCCATAATTGTCCTCTGCACTTTCTATTCAAAACTGTAACATAAATTGAGAATGATATTTTTTGTTTTCTTTTGGTTTGATTTGATACTTTGTATTCGCACTAAAAAACAGAAACCAATTTCCACTCTTTTGACTGTCTTTTGCAGTAAGCGAATACATGGAGATCATTCGTTGATCAACCTTCCATTTATTCTCCAATCATTCAAGATATTTTTGTAAGAAATAATCTATCTTTGAAAATTGAAGAAGATAAAGTTATAGTAGACTTCAACAATAACTTAACCAAACAACAGGCATTTGGTCCAATATTAATCATTTTTTACTATAATAACAGTGACTACTATTTATATAGAAGAACAATATTCTCCTATTAGAATCATTGTAGGAAACCAACAATGTCTGTCACTATTTATTTATGTATTTTTTATTGAAACAAACATTGTCTCCCACTTTTAATATAAGCGGGTAATTTTAGACTCAATCCCACTTTCAATCGTATGTAAACTAGGAGATCCAAACCTATTTCAATAAGACTTTTTAAACCAATTTGAACTCAAACATCTGGGCAAAATACTCCTACACTTATGGTCATATTCTAACAAATTTTTGTATGTTATCAATACAGGAGCAGACAATTAAACGCTAGTTTTACATCTTATTTTATAAGTAGTGAATTGCCTTGTTGGTTAAGACATTTCTCTCAATTCATTGCATTTCAAGTTCAACTCGTCTCCTGCCTTTAGTGTAGTTTAGAATATGATTATCATTTGTAATCAAAATTAAACCCGAGGTAAACGTACAAACTCATCTCTTGTAGTTAGACCTGGCATTCGTGTCGTGCTTCCCGTGTTCGTGTCGTTTTCGTGTCATACCCGATATCTTAACGGGTCGTGTCGTGTAACACCCGTTAAAATAAACGGGTAAAATGACCCGACCCGAAATCGACCCGATAATATTAACGGGTAATATGACCCGACCCGTTACCCGTTAAGGAAAATATATTTTAAACCAATAAATAATTAAATAAAAAACATAATACTTTTTTTTGAGTGAAAACGCATTTTTCTTTTTAAGTATTGTCACATCCAAAACATAAAAACGGAATTTTCTTTTAAGTGTATATTTACATATCCAAAATAAGAGCATAATAAAAAAACATTAGAACATTACAAAATATCAAATGTTCAAAAGATTTGTAAAATTAAGGACATTGGAACATTAGAACATCTTGCACATTTTATTCCAATCAAACCCTCCAATGTAGAAGTATAAAAAATATAGAAAAAAATATATAAACGCTCGTAATAACAAGCTTTACAACTTTCGTGAAGAGCTTAACTTCAAAATTCGTCACTATAATCATATAAATCATAGATCAAAATTTAACCGTTGATTATTGTTTACATTTACACTTCATTTTTCTCATCAAATTTTGTTTTTTCAGATTTTCTTTTTTGAAAACATGATCTATTAGAGGATGCAAGAAGATGAACGGTTTGGATCGTTGATATTATGTTCAGAGTTTTACGATTAGTGAAAATATTGCTTGATGTTTATAAAGTTTCTACAAACTATATGACATTGACTCATATTTCAATTAACCGTAAATATCGAAACCTGATATCAAAGATCTGAACCGTTCAGCTTCTTACATCCACCAGATGATCATGTTTTCAAAAAAGAAAATTTAAAAAATGAAATTCAGTAACAAGAATAAACCGTGAATGACAATCGACGGTTAAATATAAATTTAAGGTTTATGGATTATAGTATTGGATTTCGAAGCTGACCCCTTCATGAAAGTTGTAAAGCTTTTCATTATGAGTGATTGGATATTTTTTTACATTTTTTTACACTTCTATAATAATTATTATTAATTTTATTAATTTTGCCCTCAAATAAAAAACATTATTTATGAGGGTTTGGAGGATTTTAAAAATCTAAACAATAATGTAAGTGTAACCATTATCTACTCGTAGAGGAATAATGATGAATCACAAGTGTTTATATATTCTTTCACATTTTTCATACTTGTATGTATATCTTCTTAGTTCTTGCCTATACAAATACTATACTAGTTTATTTTAATTTTGGACAAGAACATGTTAAGTAAAATTTATTATCCTAGTAATGATAATAAAGAACTCTCACAATAAAAATAAATAATGACTAAAACTTTTTTTTTTTAACTTATATAGAATAATAATACAAAACTATATATTTAATATAGAATATATTGTATATATTAATATGGCTATTGTATTTTATAATATTTTTTTTTAGTAATTAAACTTTAAAATTATCAAAATATTTTTTTCTTAACGGGTCGAAACGGGTCACCCACGTGTATACCTGTTATTAACGGGTTCTTAACGGGTCACCCGATAATGTCCCGATAAGTTATCGTGTTGACCCGAAATCCGTTATTTTCGTATCGTTTTCGTGTCGTGTCGTGTCATCGTGTCGTGTCAGAAACTGCCGGGTCTACTTGTAGTAATGATTGAACTTGTTATGGTTTGGGCTTAACACCATATGATATTTACCATCTCACCATAATTTATCCAATCATTCAATACCTCAACTGCTAAATTATTGCATACTAATTCCACTACCTCTTCCTCATATAACTTTCACATATTTCCCATTTTTCGATGCAGATGATGGAACGTATTTTTGGTCAAGTCCAAACTTTAGTCTCGGCTCTGTGTTGTAATGCGATGATGAGAGAACTGAGATTTGCTAATTGTCACCGACAACTACAAACGCTTGAAAGACATGTCCATGAAGCTGAAAGACAATTATATAACAAAACTATATTATATATATATATATATATATATATGGAAGATGAAACTCAATAAGGCAAACCACTGAAAAAAGGGCAACTGGGAAAAAGGACATGAAACCGCATATTTTTTCTTGCATGTAACAAAATCTCAGCATGTAATGCAGACTAGGAGGCAAGATTTACATGTGTTGTCTTCACTGTTCTAGAAATCTTCGTCTAGGACTTGGGCGCTAAATGGCTAGTCATCGCTTCGATTAATTCTTAGAGGTTTGAAAATTAAGAAATGGCAGCTAGACCTGCTTAGGCGCCCGCCTAGAACATCTGGGTGCCTGCCTAGACCGTCTGGGCGCCTGTCTAGCCCGTCCAAACCCGCCTAAGCATCCGCCTAGGTCACATCTCCTACTTAGACAGAAAATAGATACCTAGCATTTTGAATTTTATTTTTTCAATAATTGTAAGAGACTTGTTAAATACTTAGATGAACAGACATTATATGTTTGATCCCCATGTTTTCATTAATCATTATGTTATAATATTTTATAATTTATATGTCATTCTATTTTGAAGTCTATGTCCAAAAAGTAGACACTTATTAAGATATATAATAAATTATTTAAATCCGTTTAATCTGTCTAAGCCCTTCCTGCTCCGCCTAGTAGCCTAGGCGCTAGGCCTCTGCTTGCCGTTTGAGGAGCGCCTAACCTTTTTTTTTTTGAACATTTGTCTTGGCTGTAGTCAAAGCCTGTTTTGGTTTCATATGTGTGAATTCAGCAGAGGTGGGGAATGAACCTTTGATGTTTTCTGTCATGGAGCCCACGGCCATTACATGCAATGCAATTATGGAAAACCTTTTATATTTTATTTGTTCTCTGTTAATTCATGACCATATATGATCGCTAAATACGTAATTAGTTAGTATTGTAATACGGCGTTAAATTATATGTTTAAACCTATTTCACAATGTAATCTCATTCGAACTGCGCAGATTTTTGGATACTATTACTAAATTATTCTTGTAAAAATTCATGAAAATCGGAAATCATTTATATCTCTTTAACTATTGCTGTGATCATTTTAATATTTTATCGACAACTATGTCTTGTTCTATTTTATTATGTCATAATTAGATAACCACATGATAGTCAATTTTTGCAGAGATGATATTTCAATGATAACAACAACAAAAATGATATGTTCAAATTATGAGAAATATTGTTCAATAAGTCCAAACAAGTGGATAATTTCATATTAAAATACTAATTGATTAACGATGGACAGCAGCCACATCAAACGATACATCAATATATGATACGAAACTATGATCTCTCTAATATTTTCTACATTTACGCACATACATGTCAGTGCTTAGTGATTATTATTTTCATATGTGTACGTTGTCAAGGATAGGCTAATTAATAAATAATTGATAGAATCACGTGTATTTAAGTAATGAAGGATTTGAACACAAAACAAAGTTAAACAAAAAAATAATAAAAACCCTAATCACGAGATAATCCACTTGTCTTGTACTCGATTTCTGATCATTTTCTAAAATCTAATATATTCTATTTACACATCCGTGATGCACGCACAACAATATATGTCATATTTTTCCAGCGAAGCCTCAAAAATTTTCTAAAGCGTGTCATTCACACCATGTAATTTTCTAGCTGACCATTCATTCATCTCCTCGCAAAGGTTCATGTACTTTAAATTTCTAAAGCCTGTTTTCGGTTAATAATGAATTCTGCATTAATAGGAGGAGGAATTTTACATTAGTTTATAAGAAGCTAAGTTACTTTTCATTTATCAATTGGTTCTATAGTGGAATCTCAACTTTCTTCGTAATATCAGAGTAGGTTGTCCCACGTATGAAGCCCAACGGCCACGTGTGCTCTATGTCACTCCGTTTGTGTTGTTTATGTGTTAAGCTTGAAAATTCGCCGTACGTGAGTGAGTGTGTTGAGATTGAATCTCACATTGATGAATGAAGGGATCTTGCATGGGCTGCTACTAGACCCCTTAGAATGAGTTCATTTTTGTATTGTTAATTAATAATTTTAAGGAAAACTAACGAAAAGTCCTAAAAAAAATTAGTTTTAATGAAAAATGACAAATAAAGGTATAGTGAATAATACCAGGGAAAGGTAAAAATGTGATTTTTCATTAAAAGTGAACAGTATCATAAGTGTTTCGTTAAAACTCTTTTAATTTTATAATGAAACCTTAACTTTCTTCAAGTAATATAAAAGGTAAAAAAAAAATGAAGTTGTCGAACCCAATGCTCACTTTACCTATACCGAAAGAATTTCAACATCGAAATCTTTTGACTCATTCAAGCACTAGCTTTCGGCTGCACAAAACCCTTAGCATATATGCATGCCTTAAACTCTGCATTATTCTCTTTATTTACTTTAATTTGCCGGATGTGCTTTATTATTTGTAGCCGTCTTTGGTCAAATTCAGTAAACATGGGTATAATTTTTCTGTTCTCTTGCTTCATTACACGGCTACAATTGCCTTCTAAGGGTTTTAGGGTTTAGCTGATTCAATGCATACGGCCAAAACTATTCATAAGTTATCTACAGAATTTACATTGGGGTTTTTGAACATTAGTTTATGAAAAATGTTGAAATTTGAAAAAAAAAAATAATAATTGGTGTTAGATTACGTATTTACTTTAATTGTTTGAAGTATAATTTTAATAAAATTCGTATTTATTTTTGTTATTTCATGTGTATTTTTATTTAATGCCTTCACAACAAAATTTTGATTTTGATTTTTAAGTGTATAGAAATAACTATACCGAAATACTTTGAATTTACTTGTTCGTATCATATGTCTGTACCCAAATGTTTGTACTGAAATGACTGTACCAAACTATATTATAATGTATCTGCCTAAATATTTGTACCAAAATATGTTTATAATAAATTAGTGTAGCTAAATATTTTATTGAAATATATTATAATCAATTTGTGTAGACTTAGAACAAGAAAAATCATGATATTACCAAAAACAAAATGACATGATGAAAGATAAATCCTGGCATTTAAGTAGAACCAAGGGACTAAACTCAATTTTGAGTCTTAAACAAGACCTTAATCTAAACGTCATCTTATTTAAGAATTAAAATCTAGTTTTATAATTTATTTTCTTTTCATTTTTGTAGAAGGTACTTAATCACGAGGTCATACACATACATAAATATACACACTGATAACTAATGCAAAGATGATTATTGATTCCAAGGAAATCTGTGTTAAGATCAACTTGTACTTTCATTAACCTTAATTATTTCTTTTGTCAAAGTAGTACGGCACAAGTGGCGCAATTCATGATTATGTCAATCTGATTGTTGTTAGACTGCTAGTGTGGATGGAAGAAAACTTTTGATTATACTACCACATATCTTATTATTCTTACTTCGTTTCGTGATGGAATAGTTTTTCTTTATGTTTTCTCTTTAATTATAGAACCTTCCATCGTGACATAATAAAATTATCTTAATCAGTGTACCAAATATTATATATATATATATATATATATATATATATATATATATATATATATATATATATATATATAGGAATTGCTTAAGGAGAGGGATCCCCATTTTTTTCAAAAAATGGGGATTAGGTGTGGGGCCCACTCCACATCGAATTTCAACGATCCGAACCGTCTATTTTTCAAGTTACACCTCATAGATCATCATTCCAAAATATTAGCCAAATCTAAAGTATTTAAGACATCTAATTGGGTTCAAAAATATTAACGAATACTTTGTTATACAAGAAACAATGAAATTTTATCTTGATAATTAAATAGGCAAATGGTTTCGGATTAAATTGAATTTTTGCAAGGATGATCTATGAGGTGTAACTTGAAATATAGACGGTTCGGATCGTTGAAATTCGATGTAGAGTGGGCCTCACACCTAATCCCCATTTTTTTCAAAAAATGGGGATCCCTCTCCTTAAGCAATATATATATATATATATATATATATATATTTAATCACTCCTTAATTTGAAGTCGCCTCTGTTTAATTACTTAATTATAGTGATACTTGATGTATATAATAGACAAAAGGATGGTAGTGTAAGAAAAACCGTTAAGAGGAGGAAACCTTTTCTCATGAATTGAGTCAACGTGTATCTTTACGGGTAATTAATCTTAAGTGCTAAGGGTAATGAAGTCGAACGGAATATATACGTGGTTCTGCAAAAGAAAGGGAAAAAAAAACCATGCATATGCACATGTCATGGTGACTTATAGCATGATTCAAAGCCGGAAAATGAAAGAAGGAATGGCCGTTCTAGAAATGGTTTTGACTCTTTGAATAATCAAACAGAGTAAGCTCAAGAACATTCTTGTGTGCATGGTGGACCCCTAAGTTCCACGTTAACAATCTCTTATTCGACTGTTAAATGACCAGTGTATTAAATAAAAGTCAAATTCTTTAAAGTGATTGAAAAATAGAATACGAAATGCAATAGTATCACTCTTAATTTTACGGGATGCCTATAAACAAATGAGCGTTGGTACAGAAAATTCTCCAAACCTAATTACCTTATGAAACATTTTAGAGAAAAGAATTTATACGCTCATTGAAAACATGTGTCATTCATATGAAATAATGTGTTGATCACTAAGTAAACATAAAACAAATATTACGCGCAATAAATGCATGCAAGTTTTTCTTGTTTTCGAAATTAAACATCAGACTGAGTTATACTTTATTTGGCTGGGAATATTTGACACCATTTAGCTGAATATATCATTTTCTTTTTCAGTTTATTCTTTGGGCAGCAAGGAATCATTTTTGGGTTCTTTACATTTTAGAGAGAAGAATTTATACGCTCATTGAAAACATGTGTCATTCATATAAAATAATGTGTTGATCACTAAGTAAATATAAAACAAATATAACGCGCAATAAATGCATGCAAATTAAACATCAGACTGAGTTATACTTTATTTTACTGAAAATAATTGAGACCATTTAGCTGAATATATCTTTTTCTTTCTCAGTTTATTCTTTAGCCAGCGAGGAATCATTTTTGAATTCTTTGGCATCTTTCCTTTTTAACGACCAAAGAAATCTCTTCATGTGGTTCAAAATGTAAGTCGGCTGAAGCCATTATTCCACCAACAACATGCAATGAAGCAAATCCCCGGCGATATCAGCCATGAGAAGAGTTTCAAATCATTTATGGGTTTTTTATTTTTTTTTATTTTTATTTTTTTGAAGAAAAACGATATCATGAACTTGGAAACGTTACAACGTTCTTTGGATGAGGAGATCCAGAATAACACTCGGATGCTCCTCAATCCAAACTAAGCGAGTTCCACTAAACACTGCTACCTTTGCCAAACAATGGGAAATATCATTATTCCTAGAAATAGAAATAAACTTCGAAACAGTAAAAAAAGCTGCACTATGTAAGACATCTCCCGCTAGCAAGTCCATAGCTGAAGCCCAATCCACACAAGAATTGACAATGGAAATTGCTTAAGAAGAATCACTTTCGACTTAAGCCTTTTGATAGCCAAGTTGCTGAGCCAACCCCACTCCATGCTTAATCGCTAACAATTCAGCATGAAGAGCCGAGGAAAATTAGGAAGAAAACATGTTATTGCAGCCACAAAAGCACCCTGCGCATCAAGAATCATCGCACCAGCCCCACCCACTTGAGCCTGCAATTTTGTAGCTCCGTCGACATTCACTCTCACCCAATCCTTCGCCACCTCTCCAGCCATCGAACCACTTCCATCCCCTTGCTTAAGCCTCAGCGTCTGCTGCTGTACTGCGAGTGCACGGTCTGCCACCGCCTGAAACTCCTGCAGCTATGCCACGACTCTTTGGGCCATAGCTCCAGGGGCGTCTTGCTTCCCGTTCCAAATGCGATCATTCCTCGCCTGCCTAATATGCCAGACCACCATACAAATAAAGTCGAAAGTAGATTGCTTAGTTTGTAACAGCCATACAAACCACTCCTTGACCGAACCACAAGGGATAGAGTCAACCAGAAAGCTGCACGAGGTCGCAAACCATGTAGCTCTAGGAAAATGACATTCCTTGAGAACATGCATCGCCGTCTCCTATGCTCCATTACAAAAAAACACATGTCAAATCCGATGATACTCATTTCTTCGATAAATTCTCTTTTGTTGGGAGAATATTCTGACAAGTTCTCTACACCATATTTCGTACTCCTTCCATATAGCTTTCCATAAAGGAGAAAACGGACTACCTTTTGAACCAGAAGAAGACTCATTTAGTGCTGATGGCTTAATAGAATCCCATGCAACCCAATATGCACTCGTAACAGTGAAAGTACCCTGGTCATTATAATGCCAGATTAGTTTATCAGGCAGAAGTCGATAACTAATGGGCAAAGCAAGAATATGCTCCATGTCTTCCTCCTTAAAAAGCTCGATCAACATAGTGTCATTCCACGCCTTCATGTCCACATCAATGAGCTCACAAACCCTCATATCCTCCCGAGAAGGAGGCGACATCATTATGGGACGAAAGGTCGAGGGTCGCGGCACCCACTTATCCTTCCAAATCCTCACCGAAGCTCCATCCCCAATCAACCATCTCAAACCCTTCTCCAACACCATTCTAGCTTTAAGTATACTAGACCAACAATAAGAAGAAGACAAAGACACCGGGGTGTCCCAAAAGGAAGTATTGGGAAAATACTTAGCTTTCAATAACCTTGCCATTAAGGAGTCTGGATATTGGACAATTCGCCAACCTTGTTTGGCTAGAACTGCCAAATTAAAAGCATAAAGTTTCCGGAACCGCATACCATCTTCCGGTTTAGCAATGCATAACTTATCCCATGATTTCCAATGAATCTTCCTCAAGTCCGGGTCACTACCCCACCAAAATCGAGCCATTAACTGATGTAACTCATCACAAAAAGTCTTCGGAAGCAGAAAACAATTCATAGCATATGAACGCAACGCTTGAGCCACAACGTTCACAAGCAATTCACACCCCTCTCCACTTAAGCACTTCCCTTTCCACCCACTCAACCTCTTGTGAACCCGTTCTTTGATATAAGCAAAAGTTTGGCGTTTATTCTTCCCCATAAATGTAGGCAGGCCCAAATAACGTTCATGCCGTTCCACCAATTGGGCCCCCATAAAATTTGCAAGCCATTGCTGCTCTCGGCCACACACCTTTGCACTAAACGCTATACTGTTTTTCCCCAAGTTTTTTTTCCTGCCCTGACGCTTGGGAGAAAACATCCAAAATTGTTAGACCTCAGAACATTCATCCAAATTAGCTTTACCAAACAAGAAACTATCATCAGCAAACAATAAATGATGGATACGCAGCTTCACAAATTCGAATCCCACTAAGGACTCCCATTTGTTCCTTGTGCGCAATAAGTGCCAACAAACCCTCAATGCAAAGAAGGAATAAATAAGGAGATAACGGATCCCCCTGACGGAGACCACGAGATGACTGCACATACCCACAAGCTTCCCCATTAACCAAAAAGGAGTATGAGATAGATTTCACACACATCATCACCACCGACACCCATCTACTGTCAAAGCCCAACTTCAACATCATAGCTTCCAGAAAGTCCCACTCCACCCTATCATAGGCCTTACTAAGATCTAGTTTGAGAGCAAAAGATCCCTCCCGGCTCCACCGTTTATTATGTCGATAATGACCAATTTTCGGCGCCACCAAAGTATTATAAAAAATCAAACGCCTTGGAACGAAAGCACTCTAATGCGAGGAAATTATTAAATTCAAAAATTTCTTCAAATGATTCGCAATCACCTTTGCTCCAATCTTATAAATGATATTACACAAACTTATCAGACGCAATTGTGACATCTCCTACAGCTGATTCACCTTGGGAATTAAGACTACATGAGTGAAACACACCTTTCGTAGAAAAGACCGAACATCATTCACCATATCATGCCTTACAACATGCCAAAATTTCTAAAAAAATAGAGGTGACATATCGTCTAGTCCTGGGGCTTTGGACTGGTGCATCTGGAAGAGGGCAAACCAGATCTCTTCCTTTGAGTAAAGCCTCAGTAGTTCCTCATTCATTTCGGTAGTAACACGTCGTGAGCATGCCCCCAAAACCTCCTGCACCGCACGGTCTAAGACACCCCGAGAATGAAAAATATTCTGAAAATACCCCACGACCTTATCTTCAATGCCAGCCCTCGAATCTCCCATTCGCATCCTTCAACCTTTTATAATGATTTTTTCCATTTACAGTTTGACGCTCGTGAATGAAAAAACTTCGTATTCCTATCCCTCTCCTGTAACCACTGGACCTGCGACCGTTGTCTCCAATAAGTTTCCTCCCTTCCAAGAAGTGAATCCAGCCACCCCATCAATTTTGCCCTTGCTTCATGAACCTTAGCCGAAGAAGGGTGTTCAAATGACACCCTTAACTTATCCCGGACCTTTGCAATCTCAGCCTTCGTGGAACCAAAAACCTCATTCTACCATGCAAGCTGTGAGATCCCACATCGCCCAGGGGAGTGATCCTTATATGTATATTCCCATCCCTACCTAGCGCGAGGCCTTTTGGGAGCTCACTGGCTTCGGGTTCCATCGGAACTCCGAAGTTAAGCGAGTAGCGCGCGAGAGCACTCCTATGATGGGTGACCCACTGGGAAGTTCTCGTGTGAGTTCCCAGAAACAAAACCGTGAGGGCGTAGTCGGGGCCCAAAGCGGACAATATCGTGCTACGGTGGTGGAGCGGGCCCGGGAAGTGGTGGACCCCGGGCCGGGATGTGACACAAGCAAAGCACATCGGGTAAAACGAATCTTTTCACACACTTGGAAGAGAGGAAGACTTACCACCGATTTACTTCATGCTTAACTAATAGTCTCCTCAAAACTATCCTCCCGGAGCCACATCTCCTCAAAACGAAACCTTTTACACCTCCTCCTACTAGACGACTTCACCAAACTCCTAATCTCCACTAGAATAGGGAGATGATCCAACTTAGAAGGATTGAGAGGGCACACCCTTGTCACTGGAAACATGTTAAGCCTCAGTTGAGATCCGAAAACTCGGTCAAGTCTACATCTAACTTCATCCTCCCTATATTGTCCATCCATGTATACGCGGTCCCCACAAAGCCGAGGTCAATCAGTTGACATGCATGAATCGCCTCCCGGAACCCATCAATTTGACTTTCCCGACGTTGATTGCCACCTAACTGCTCCTCAACACTAAGGATTTCATTGAAGTCCCCCATACAAATCCACGGCAAAGAGCTTCGTTAACCCAAGGTCTTAAGTAATGACCATGATAGATGCCTATTTAGCATGACCAGATTTCCATAAAAACTTGTTAACCTCCACTTCTGCTCCACCCCTTCTACCCTACATTCCATATCTATATGGTTCACTGAAGAAGATAAAATCACAATCTCCACCTCGTCCATCCAAAATACCGTCAACCCCCACCCCCCCCCCCCCCCCACCCCCCCCCCCCCCACCCCCCGATCTCTCATTACTCGATACTGCAAAAGATTTGTCAAAACCCAAACTACGCTACTTCTGTAAAATCGCAGTCTCATTACACGTTGTCTTATATAGGAAGACAACAAGGGGACGATGTTGTTGGGTGAGCCCCAACAAGGCCTGAACTGCACGAGAATCCCCCAATCCTCGGCAGTTCCAACACAAAGCATTCATTGCAAATGACGGGTGTGTTCGCTGGCACCATCCACCGATGGACTAGAACATACTTTCTTCATAGGTACTGACTCTATAATTCTAGCAGAGGAGTCTACCTCTCTTAATTGCTTCAATCTTGTTGTCAATGAATCATTTAACACTGAGCCAACATGAAAACTCAGGTTAGCCCAACTACTTCCCTGCCTACCTTGTCACACTCTACCACTCAACCTCTTCGACCTCCTTACACCACCGACTAGCTCCGTCCTTCCCAAGTTAAAATGTGGGCTACTGTGGATAGGAAATAAACCCCTAAGTAACAATGGTGTGTCAGTCTCCATAGGATGTGCCCCATTCCCACTGTCCTGACCTAACCCTACACCACATTCTTTTGAGACATTCGAACCCACCCCCAGACTCGCCTTCCCACTAACCATTGCCTACCCTGAATGAACCCCAGCCCACTCAACCACTTCAGTGCTAGCGTTGTGGCCCAACCTCGGGGAAAACCTCAACGCCTCCATCCTCCATTCTCCATTATTGCTCGAGACCCTAGGCTTTCCATGCATCGATCCCAACGTGAGATTACCTGCCTGTAGCCACTTGCCATACGGTACACATGTATCATCCACCATTCCACCTTTAAAGAGATGGCATTGACTACACTTATGATTAAGTAGCCTACGCATGAAACAGTACATTGGGAGACACTCGTATTGCACCAAAACTCCAATACGCTCCCCACCCTCCGATGAAGGCAAACTCAACTGCACACCTCGTCGGAGAGGTTTAAACACATCAATGGCAACCTTGATGCGCATGTATTCACCAAAACATAAAGCATTATCGACCTTTACGCACTGACCTAAGGATGCTCCAATAATCTCCCCCATCTCCCTCAACATAAACGTCGGAGGCAGCCCATGAATATGAACGTAAAAATATTGCTCCTGCAGTGGAACATCAACCGAAACCTGGAACTTATTAACTTCCGCCAATAACAACAAAGATTTACCGAAGAACCATGGACTGCCCTTTAGAACAACTCGAACTTCCTCCTCAGAATTAAAGCTAAAGAGGATGCGATTATCACCAATCGCCGTGGCCTCCACACTCGCCTTAGGACGTCATAGATCCTTAATTACCCCCATAACAATATTTGGTCTCAAATACTTATGGGAGAGAACCTTACCAACCAAGAAGAATTTTGAAACCCTAAGCCTCTCTGTCCCTGTGTCGCTGATCACCACCTATAAATTCTCAGACTCCGACAACTGCAATCCCGAGTTGAAGAGCTGAAGAAATCGATCCATCCTGTCGCTAAAAAGCGAATGGACCACCGCCACACACTGATTCGTAGCAGCCACCGCCCACAAACCCTAGACTTGAAACCCTTACGTGTCGCGAAGACGAAGGGACTTTCTCTTTTTATGTGTAATGTTATTGGCACTAAAAAAGTTATTGTGCATCCTAAACTTTTTTTTTTCTTTCCTTTTAAATCATTTATGTTTTATTTCTATTTTTTTCAGCGGTCGCATTTATTTTTGCCAATTTAGTAATTATTTGGTCATAGGCTAGAACTGCATAAAAATAATAATCAGAATTTGAAAGAAAAAAAAGTCTTACTTTTATTAAGTATGTTATTAATGGCCTATTAAGTACAAAACGTTTGGGTCCATACTCCTGCCGCACAAAGTCGTCCTTCTCTCCTAGTTCACACAATAACGCCGAAAATGGTCATCTTCTTATGACATTTCTATATATTCATTCAATCTCTCACTCTCTTTTCTCTGTGTATATCAAGCGCTATATATACCCCTACCCTTTGCATATAGTTCTAGTACAAAAACACAGAGAGAAATGGCCGGATCATATAAAGCCCTCTTCTTCTTAGCTCTTGTCCTGTGCTCTACTTTAGTAGTTTATGCAGCAAGACCAGAACCAGCTTTTTCAGCAGCGAAGTCTGCGAAAACCGAACTCGAGGTTCGTTGAGTTTTAATGTTTTAATGTTTTTATTGTGTTTTAGTATAACACTATTTCGTTTTTATTGTGTTCGAGTACCGTGATAATGAGTTTGATATATATATGGGTTTTTTTTTTGTGTGTGTTGTTTAAGGGTGTTGAAAGAGAACAGGTTGATGAAGTTGAGAGCTGTGAAGGAGTTGGAGAGGAGGAGTGCTTGATGAGAAGAACTCTGGCTGCTCATGTCGATTACATCTATACACAGAAGCATAATCCCTGAACAACATTTGTTAACTATATGTATTGTGATTATCTGCTGATTATATATGAATTACTTTTTAGCAATAAAAAGAAATGTTCAGTAGCAGTTTAGCTGATAATATATAATCAAGTTTCCCGTGCTCTCTCTCTATATATGGTACTACTTACAGTGAATTTGAACCATTAATCCGTTAATTTGGTTCTTGCTCAAAATATGTATTTGCCAACCTATGTTTAGTAAGAGAACATTACTCAGTATATAACAAAGTTAGTCCAGCAAAGAATGATGTTCTGTTATTATTGCAACTAAATAAGCCGCCATAGGTTATGAATCTCTGCTTTCACGGCCATTGTTCTAAAAAATTTCACCTAGCGGTCACCGTTCTGATTAATCCATAAGCGTTTGAAAATTAAGAAAGTGCCCCTAGCCCGCCTAGTCGCCTGCTTAGCCTGCCTAAACCTGTCTAGGTTGCGATTCTCACTTAAACAAAAAATGGATAACTTTCATTTTGTATTTTATTTTGTCAATGAAATGTAAGATTTGTTGAATACTTCGATGAACACTCATTATATGTTTGTTCCCCATGTTTTTAATATGTTCTAATACTTTATAATCTGTATGTCATTTTATTTTGAATTTATGTTCCTAATACAATTATGTGTTTTTTTTTAAGTGTAAATAGACTTACTTATACAATATATACTAAATTTACTTAAACTCGCCTAACTGCTTAGGCGCTAGGCCCTAACCCAAAATCCAACTAGCGTCTAACGTCTTTTAGAACATTGTTTACGACCATTTACTAATGGGAATTGTTATTGGCACTTCAAAAATCTTATTTTGCACTCCAAACTTTCTAAAATTAAAAAGAAAAATACACTTCTGAATAGTGTAGAATGAGATTTTTAGAGTGCTAATAACAATTCCCTTACTAATAATCTTCAGTAATCTAGAAAGTTTATTTATATGTCAAAGAAAATGAAAAGAAAATTTACTAATATCTTGTAATCTAGAAAGTATGTCACCATGAGGCCCTAAACGTCAATTTCCAATTTTATTTAGGGATAAATTTTAAAGTTTGTATTTCATACAGCACATCCTGGTTTGATTCTTTATGTTGATGAATTGCACGATGATGATCAGAAAGAGGTTGAAATACCTCTGTGAATCTTTTCAATCCCTGAAAGAGTAGGCTGTCATAACGAAATCCCCTTTTGAAAAGGAAAAAAAAAATTATTTTTCTGGTCTATATATGTCAAATCAATAAAATTGGTATTAAAATACCATGCAATCTAGAAAGTTTATCTTCCAGAATATATCTTGAATACTTTTCCGCATGCTGTATTTTACATATTGTTATAATACATCACAATAAATAAAATTAACATTTTTCTTTTCAAATGAAACAGTCCGTGGTCTGTTTAAAACCAACCATCTGTTGATATTTTTCAGAAACTGCTACTTTTGCTTTCATCAAAACTTAATTAAGAGTTACCTGGGAAGTAACTAAAAGAACTTAGTGTGGTTGAACTGCTTGTCAATTGAATGCTCCTCTTCCTGATCTCTACACCTGTAAGAAAATCATGAATGTCAGCAACCACTTAAAGTAATTTCGGTTGGGGTTCTTTTAATTTTCTCCAAAGATGTAAGCAACAAAAACCACAAACTGTTCTCACCAAAACAAAAAGTAACAAGTTGTTTAAGACGGTGAATCAGTGATAAATAGGACGTCCAACTCAAAAGTTAGAAGTTATAGGTAAGGTATTTATGACATTCATAATACATTACATAGATCATTCTATCTATTATTGTCTGCGCAATTTTTGGTTTCTAACATAAGCTATATATTATATATTATATATGTTATGGTCTATTTTGTCTGACAAGATTAAAGGAGGCCGGCGGTAGAGGAAGAGAGATTGAGAGAGATGTGTTTGTAGAATTGTAGGGGAATGTGTGTTGTTATCCCTCCTACATTGTGCCTTTATTTATAGTTGTAAAAGGAGAGGAGATATTCCTCCTTCTCCAATTAATACAAGTTGTAGTAGGAAATGATAACTAGAATCAAATCTAATCTAGGATTTACACAATCACACTTAAACTAGGAATGTTTACAACACTCCCACTTGAGTGTGTAAATACTCAAGGCAAATTCAGCATCATGCAGAAGTTGAGGAAGTCGACTCGTCGGCACTGATTCTAAGGAACAACGCTTATTCTCAATAAGGTAGGAACTTGCATAACTAAATGAGTCTCACTAAAAAACCCTAAGGCTATGGTAAAAACCCGAGTAGGACAAAATCCATATTCTAAGGAAAAATGTGTGAGAAATGAAAAGTCAAAAGAAATGTCTATGAGACGTCATCAGGGATATGACCATCCTAAGGTGGGTGCCTCGTTAAAACCTAGTTCGGTAGCAAAAACCCAGTGGAAAAAATGCTCTTAATCGTAGGGAAAAATAGTACATTTAGTTCAAGCATCTTCATGATACTTCCCCTGAGTTTGACACAATTCCAAAGAGAAATAGCAAAGTTACAACTCAGAAAGTTTACGCATACCAATTCCATGAACAAGCTTCAGAAACGTCATATTCGGCAATGATTTGGTGAATAGGTCGGCCAGATTGTCTTATGAACGGATTTGAGTGACTTCAATCTTTTGATGCTCTTGTTGTTGATGTGAAAAGAAAAACTTCGGCGCAATGTGCTTAGTGTTGTCTCCTTTGATGTAACCCTTATTGGGATATTCAATGCATGCTGCGTTGTCTTCAAAGATTGTCGTAGGGATATCTACGGCGGGATAGAGATCGCAGGAGCTTCTAATATGGCCCACGACTGCTCTCCACCAAAAGCATTCCCGAGTTACTTCATGTAAGGTGAGAATTTCAACATGGTTAGACGAAGTGGCAACTAAGGTGTATTGAGTTAACCTCCAAGAGATTACGGTGCCTCCAATGGTAAAGACATAACCTGTTTGAGAACGCGCCTTGTGCGGATCAGACAAGTATCCTGCATCGGCATAACCAACACGGCAAGAATCGACTCAAGAAGCAGAATGTGTGGCATCACTCGAGGATCCATAGGGATAGAACAAGCCCAAATCCGTAGTACCCTTAAGGTAACGGAAGATGTCTTTCACACCAGTCCAGTGTCTGTGTGTTGGTGCATTACTGTATCTTGCCAAAAGATTAATAGCGAATGAGATGTTGGGTTTAATGCATTGAGCTAAGTACAACAAAGCGCCTATCGCACTTAGATAAGGAACTTCAGGCTCCAAAATCTCTTCATCATCCATCTTCGGACGGAAGGGACCTCATTTTGTATCTAGCGATTGACCAACCATATGAGTACTCGAAGGCTTCGTTTTATCCTTATTAAAGCGGCGCAACACCTTTTGGGTGTAGTTCGATTGATGTACTAAGATTCCATCCGAACAATGCTCTATCTCGAGACCGAAATAGTATAGAAGTCTTACCTAGATCTTTCATCTCAAATTTCGGCAGTTCTCGCGAGCTCTTAAGGAGTTTTTATAAGATTCATGTCATCGACATATATTGCAACAATCGCAAATCCGAATGTGAATTCTTAATGAACACACAAGGGCATAGTTCGTTGTTCACATATCCCTGACTAGTCAAATACTCACTTAGACGGTTATAACACATTCTTCCGGATTGCTTCTAACCATAGAGTGAACACCTCAGCCGAATTGAGAGCGTGTTCCGGGGTTTGGAACTATGTGAACTAGTCAATGTAAGTTCTTCGGCAACTTTCATATAGATTTCTGTATCAATATCTCTAAAGAGATACGCGATTACTATGTCCATCAACTGCAGTTTTTCGGAAACTACCAAACTGACAAGGTAGCGAAAAGTAATCACATCCATAACAGGTGAATATGTTTCGTCATAGTCAATCCCGGGGCGTTGTGAGAAGCCTTGTGCAACAAGGCAAGCTTTGTAACGCATAATTTTGATCTTCTCATTACGCTTCTGAATGAAAACCCACTTGTAGCCAACGGGCTTCACATGTGAAGAAGTATGAGCTACAGGTCCAAACACCTTACGTTTTGCAAGTGAATCGAGTTCGACTTGGATTGCTTGTTTCCAGTTTGACCAATCAGTTCTACGTCGACATTCATCAACAGAACGTGGTTCAATGTCATCGCTCAACATGATCTCAGTAGCTACTGCAAATGCTAATGCATCGTCGACAATCATCTCATTTCTACACCCCACATCATCTAAGCTAGCATAATAGACCGAAATCTCACGATTCTTGGGAGGAGGATTCGTCTCTTCAAGGACACTTCCATAATCTAGAATTTCCCCATGAGTTGGATATAATGAGTAAGCGATAGTCGGATTCATGGTAGACTCTTTGGGACCTTGTGCCTTTGGTTTCCTCTTTCGAGGGTGTGAATCCTTTGAACCAAGGGGTCTGCCACACTTTTTTGTAGGGGCAAATAATTGGCTAGCCGCTAATGTACGTGGATCACCAAGATTGGCGTCCCGGGCCTCGAGGAGGGAAACCGTCGTACATTTGGTACACCAATCTTTGCAGGCATATTCGCGCTAGAATATGTGATCTTGTCACTTGCGCTAGATCGGTGAAAACATCTAGCATGCTTTGAGCTATGCTCTACAGATCTAATATGCGTTGCACTTTAGTTTCAGATTGAACGGTGTGTGGATCTAAATGAGAAAAGGGGGAGTCGTCCATGATAATTCTCGTCATTCTTCAGGAACGTTGACGTTCTTATCTCCCTCTAACGACGGGAAAATTATCTCATAGAAGTGACAATCCACGAAACGAATGGTAAACAGATCGCCTGTCAAAGGTTTTAAGTAATGAATAATCAAAGGAGAATCATATCCGACATAAATTCTCATCCTTCGTTGAGGCCCCATTTTTGTATGTAAGGGCGGCGAGATCGGCACATATACCGCATAACCAAAAATTCTATGCAGATGCGATATGTCGGGTTCGTATCCGGTAACCAACTGAAGGGCATAAATGGTTGTGTTGCAATAGGCCTCAGGTGGACCAACTTTGCTGCGTGCAATATTGCATGGCCCCAAGCACTGATCGGGAGCTTGGTACGTATGACCAACGATCGAGCAATCATTTGTAAGCGCTTAATGAAAGCCTCTGCCAGGTTGTTCTGGGTATGAACATGGGGTACAAGATGTTATTAGATGTGAATTCTCCAGTATTATCCAATCGAATATATTTGATCGGATAATCAGGGTGGTGAGCCCAGAGCTTGATAACTTGAGCCAACAGTTTGGAGAATGCAGCGTTCCTTGTTGACAATAAGCACACGTGTGACAAATGTGTGTAAACGTCAACCAAAACCATAAAGTATCTAAATGGTCCGTAGGGAGGGTGAATTGGTCCACAAATGTCCCCCTGAATCCGTTGTAGAAAAATAGGAGGATTCGAATGAATCTTGTCATAAGAAGGCTTAGTACTAAGTTTTCCCATAGAACATGTTTGACATGTGATTCCTTGGATCGAACCTAAACTTCAGATTAATGGATGCCCATGTGATGATTTGAGGATACGGCGCATCGCTATTCGTCCAGGATATCCCAAACGATCATGCCAAAGTGTAATTTCGTGCGCGGTCCTAGTAGTAGGGCCGGCCACATAGTGGCATTCGATGGGCTGTATGGTTGTAGTATACATACCACTCGGCATACGCTCAATCTTTTCTAGAATACGCTTCTGGCTATATTCATAGGAAGTTATGCATAGAAATTCAACTCTGTTTTCTACGTGGGTTTCAGCGTGGTAATTTTTATCTCTAATGTCCTTAAAACTTAACAACGTTGTTCCGGAATGTGGAGAATAGAGTGCCTCAGCATTGGTCAAGATTGTACCATTGGACAACTTTATACATGCCTTACCGTATCCTTCTATCAGGTTGGATGGGCCTGAGGTTGTTGTCAGAGGTGCATTCTTAGGTATGAAGTTAGTGAATAGATGCGTTCACGCAAAACTATGTGCGTGGTTGCACTATCTGCCAAACAATTAACTTTCCCACTAGTCATACCTAGAATGAAAAATTAATTCGAATTGGTCACATGCATAAAAGTTCTAAAAACAAATATGAATTCAAAATAATTTCATTTATTCAAGGATGGTAATTAATTAAAACTTAATATCTAAAAAAAAAATCACCAACAAATAATCCAAACATAAAGGAAAATTGTTCAAAAATCAACCAAAAACAAAGGAGAGGTTGGGCCACTAGGTGGAATTTGGCCCCATTGTCTTATTTCTGCTAAAAAATAAGTCTATGTCTAAGATTCTAATCTTCCATAGGGGTGATATCCTCTTGAAAGTCAAAAACCTCCATCTTTGTAGTCTCCGGTTCGCCCACTTGCACTAAGTTTGGTTCAAACTTCTTACGACAAGAATGATATTCATCTACAACCTTCTTGGGAGCTTGCAAAACACGGGACCAATGGTCCTTTGAACCATTGCGATAACACATATCTGCATCCATGGTTTTCAGGTGCTTTGCCCTTATTCTTGAAGTTCGTGGCCTTGGGAGCGAGGTTTAGGTGCTTTTGAGCTTTGTTTCTTCCTTTGGATGAGCCTTGACTCTGTTGACCTTGGTGCAATGGCTTCTGGCCGCCCCTACCATGCCTTTTTTGGCGTTTTGGGCATTGGTTTGTGCTATAATGTGCTTCAGGCACAACAGTCGCCCCATTAAGTCGAGCTTGATGATTCTTCATCAACAACTGGTTCTGCTTTTCAGTGAAAAGTAAAACAGAGATCAAATCCAAGAACTTAGTGAACTTCTTAGCTCTATATTGTTACTGCAGGACAATATTAGAAGCAGAGAAGGTCGAATAGGTCTTCTCTATGAGATCCTCTTTGGTCAAAGTTTCGTTACAAAACTTGAGAAGTAATCGGATTCGACAAACTTTAGAATTATATTCATTCACAGACTTAAAGTCTTGGAAGCGTAAGTGCTGCCAGTCGTGTCTTGCTTCAGGCAAGAATATGTCATTTTGGTGATCAAAACGATCAGCCAAAGCGACCCATAATGCACATGGATCATCCTCAGCAAGATACTCAATTTGCAGAGCGTCATAGATATGTCTTCGGATGAAGATCATAGCAGTGGCTTTTTCAGCTTCGCAAACAGGGTTGTCTATCTCTTCTTCGATAAGGGGACACAAGTTCTTGGTAGTTGGGTGGAGCTTCACATCTTGGACCCACTTGAGGTAGTTCCTTCCAAAGACCTCCAAAGCGGTGAAGTTGAGTTTGTTCAAATTCGACATGTTCCTATTACAAAATAGATGGACAAGATGTGGTTTAGTGTAATGAAGAAAAATCAATCCATTCACATAGGAGTAGAACATACAGGTTCTAATAGACATGTATTGGTTAAATTTTGGATGAAAAAACTTTAAGTTTTCATGGGTGATGTTTTTAAATGAAAACTTCAGGTTTTCAAACAAGGTATGTTTATAAGAAACTTCAAGTTTCAAAATAATTATGAACTTCATGTTCATATATTCCTACAGGCAAACACAAATATATATAGAAATATGCAACATGAATATGCAAAAATAGAACTTTAGGTCTATAATTATAATTGAATTAATTATTTGGACTTCAGATCAAATTAAAGTGTGGGTGAAAAAAATATAAAACCTATTGGGCCTAAAAGAAAAATAATAAGCCCACGGGTGGCTTAAAAAATTTGGTTCGTGTGACCTAGGCCAAAAAAAAAAATTGGGTTGTGGGTCTCGGGTAGGACTGTAGGCCCACAAGGAGGATTGGACAGGAGAATTGGCTGCTGCAGGCAAACCCAAAAGATTTTAAAAAAATAAAATTTCACACGGGTCGTTTCAGGCGAGCCCAAAAAAAACAAATTTTTTTTTTCACACAGAGGCCAGGAGAAACGATTTTGGGCCGGGGAAGCTCCAAAGCCCAACGGGCTGGAGCAAGATGTCAATAGAGGGCCGAGCCAAGAAGCAAAATGAAACAGGCCGAGTAACAAAGTCCAATAGGGCTCGGGTTTTGGAACCAAACACCCCAGTGTGTGTTGGGTGCGTTTCGCTGGAGAAGAACGCCAATTCTGTGCGAGGACTCCGGTTGAGTCGTGGTGGTCGTTGACGACCATCGTGGTGAACGGAGATGATGTAATCTCAACGTTGTACCAACCAAACCCTAGAAAATTTGAATCGGATTTTCAACAAAATTCCGACGAGATTCAAGTGACTCTTAGTCCAATTTCTGACGTGGGACGACTTATGGTCGTCGGCGACATGAACCAAAAGTTCAGGGCAGTGGCTGCAAGCCATGTCGTGGTCGATGTGGATGGGGACACCATGAAAGGTGTCGGGTTTTCTGGGTTTGAAAAGGTCGGAGCTTCTGGCACTGTGGGTATCGACTTGGCGTGGGGAGCCCATATTCATGATGGTGGTCATGGGTTCGAAAGAACCCTAGGTTTCCCTTTTTTCAATTCAATTCAATTATATGCATATTCAAAACAATAATATGTTAATTTAATTCAATATGATGCATATACAAATATATTTGATTCAATTTATAGCAAATATCAAATTCACATAATTTAATAATTATGAATATAATGCATACACAATTTATGTAGAATCTAAAATTCGGAAAACATAAAGTTGGGTCATGCATGAATTCGGAAAACATAAATTCGGAAAACACAATCTATCAGGACTGCAAAAATATGGAGATAAAAACCGTTGTTTTGAAAGAACATGATTGCGTGATGATATGGATGAACTGGTTTGATGCAGAAAAATTCCTCAATGTTAGATTCCTAAGCGCAGCGGTAGGAGCGTACTAATAACGTGTTGTCGTATATTTTATCTGACAAGATTTAAAGGGGCCGGCGGAAGAGGAAGAGAGATTGAGATAAATGTGTTGGTAGAATATTAGGGGAATATGTGTTGTTATCCCTCCTACATTGTGCCTTTATTTATAGTAGAAAAGGAGATGAGATATTCCTTCTTCCCCAAGTAATACAAGTTGTAATAGGAAAGGATAACTGGAATCAAATCTAATCTAGGATTTACACAATCACACTTAAACTAGGAATGTTTACAACAATATTTTATATATTATATATCACACACACACACACACACACACATACATATAGTAAAACCCGCGTTTATTGTTTACGAACAATAAAGTGCCGAAAATGCCCCCCAATTGCTCTTGGTCGTGCGTCTTTTCCTATTTTTACACAGGGAAATGCCAAATTTGCTCTCGTCCCCCACGCATCCATCATCGTTGAAGAAACCTATTCTCGACTTTTCAGCTTCATTCCACTCTCTCTCATCTAAATCCAAAAAGATTTGTTCGCAGCTTCTCAAACTTTCTCTTTCACCGCCAACATGGGTGCCGTAGCTACTCGAAGGCTGGGTCCCCAATGGCGTCGTTTTGTAAAATGCTATCTACTTAAGGCAAGTAATTTGAAGTTTTGATCCTGTTTTCAATTATTATACCCAATTTCGAATTTAAATCTATTTACTTTTTTAAATTGATTTGGGGTTACTAAAATCAACGATGAAAAATCTGCCAGAAAACTCAACATTTCAGTATTCAAATTATGGGTTCTCTTTAGACTTCACAATTGTTGGATCTGGGTTCTCATTAGACTACACAATCTGCTAGAAAACTCAAGGTTCGTCTCTCTGTTATACCTGTGATTATCTTAATCACAATAAAGGGTTTATTTAATGTTTTAATTGAGTAATTAGTTGTGTAGTTTGTTATGCCAACTGGCAGAGAATATTTGGAGAACCTATATTTAGCCAATCGTGGATGCAATGGAACAATGGTCAATTTTATAAAGAAATATTTCACAAAAACATCTCTCTCTCTATCTCTAGCTACCCCTCTCTCCCATTCTTCATTATTGTTACTACTTGCAGGTTGAGTTAGAACTCTAAGAATTGGTACATATCAATTGGTATCATCCTTCTCGATCCATAATTCCCTCTTGTATGCCCTGTCATGCTCCGACTACTCGATTACCAACTATGGACACCCGTCTTTCCATCGTGGAAGCTACTCTCGCCGATCTTCGTAATTTCATTCACTCTTCCATTTCGATGGCGAACGCTACCCTCTTTGATGCTTTTTTGCTAAACTTGCTTTCTCCTTCGAGCAATTACAGCGTGAGTAGTTCTTTGTTGGTGGTGCTGGCTCTTCCACGCACCCAGTGCCTCCGGCACACGATCTGGGTCATCTGTCGCCCATTCTTACTGAGGTGGCTGATCTCCGTTTCCTGGATACTCCTTGTCCACCTCGCCGTGATCAAGATGAGCCTAGATGATGGTCCCGAAGGCTTCAGTGGCAACAGAGGGTGGAATTCCCTTGATTCTCCGATGACGATAATCCGATCGCCTGGATCTATAAGGCTGAGCAATATTTTGCTTGTTACAGTACTCCAGATCCTCAAAAGGTTCTTACCACTTCATTTTACATGGAAAATGAAGCTCTTCAGTGTTTCAAATGGCGAAACTACATTCACACTACACCAACATAAGAGAAATTCACCAGTGCTTTTTGTAAGGAATTTGGACCCTCTAAATTTGAAGATTGCACAGAAGCATTGTTAAAATTGAGGTAAACAGGTACTCTTTATGAAGCCATATCCATTGCTATGCAACTGGTTGCTAAACTTTCTGATATGAAGATAGTCACTCATAGGCAAAATCCTACACCTAAAATCCATCCACTACCTATTTTAACACCTCGAAATAGACCCCCTCCTTTCCAATTCAAAATACTCACCCCAAAAGAAGGTCAAAGGAAGAAAGATAAAGATGAGTGATGGTTCTGTGCTGAAAAATAGGTTAGGGGTCACAAATGTCTTCATAAACAACTTCTCATGTTAGATGTGTGTGAGGATGAGGAGTTCGAATCTGAGGAAACACATGAGGCACAAGCAGAGTTGTAGACAATGGAGTTGAGTAAGTGTACCTTTTATGGCATCACTGAGAAACATACATTGCAAACTATGAAGGTGATGGGTGTATTGAACAACCACCGTTTGAAGATTTTCTTGGATTCTGGAAGCACTCACAATTTCATAGATTCTCAACTATTGAAGAAGGTTGGGTGGGCAGTCCAATCAACCAAACCATTTGATATCATGATTGCAGATGGTGGTAAGGTGAAAAGTCAAAGGTGTTGCCAACAAACTTCTCTAGAATTGGGAGGATATCATTGCAGCACATATTTGTATTATCTCCTTTTAGGAGACTGTGATGTAGTCCTCGGCGTCCAATGGCTGTCTTTTGTGAGTCATGTCCTTTGGGACTTCCAACTCCTAACTATGAAGTTCGGTATATGCCAAGAGAAGTATAAGCTATCCCACAATCCTTCAACACAGGTTGCAACACCACTGATTCAAGAAATGACATTACTGCAATTGGATAAAGAGTTTGACAGCTCTAATCTTGGGGTGTTATTGTACTCAATAGAGCCTGGAATAGTTGAAAGCAACAATTTAACTCCACAACGGATTGCAGAATTAAAAACAGTCTTGGAAAACTTTGTTAATGTGTTCAAAGTTCCTTCCCAGCTTCCTCATGTTAGATCTCATGACAACGAAATCCCTCTAATTCTAGGTTCCAACCCTCCAAGAATCAGACCATACCATTATAGTTATGTCCAAAAAGATGCTCCATTCAGGGTTCATTCGACCTAGTCACAGCCCATTCTCATTTCTAGTATTGTTGGTTAAGAAGAAAGAAGGCACATGGAGGTTATGCATGGATTACAGAGAATTAAACAGTATCACAATCAAAGACAAGTATCCCATTCCTTTAATTAATGACATTTTAGATGAAGTTTGTGGAGATAAGTACTTTACTAAGTTGGATCTCAGGGCTGGCTATCACCAAATCTGAATGCAAGAAGAAGACATTGCAAAAACTGCTTTCTGGAAATATGATGGACATTATGAGTTCCTTGTGATGCCCTTTGAATTGACTAATGCTCCTACAACCTTTCAAAGTCTGATGAATGATATTTTTAACCCCTATCTGAGGAAGTTTATACTAGTGTTCTTCGATGATATACTGGTTTATAGCAGATCATGGAGGACCACTTAGACCATTTGCATAAAGCATTTCAAGTCTTGCAAGAGCAACAATTGTATGTAAAACAAAAAAAAAAAAAAAAAAAAAAAACAACCAAAATGTTATTTTGGGCAGAACCAAGTGGAATATTTGGGACACATTGTCTCAAGTGAAGGTCTCAGTTGATCCAACAAAATTAAAGGCTATTATTGACTGGCCTACTCCTAGAACAATGAAGGAACTTAGGGGATTTTTGGGATTGATAGGGTATTACACGAAGTTTGTTCCTGGTTATGGTAAAATTTGCCAACCTTTAAACAAACTCAATGGCAAGGAAAGGTTTCTTTGGACTAAAGACATTGAGGAAGCTTTCAATAAGTTATAAGAAGCCATGACCTCCCAAGTAACTTGCACTTCCAAACTTTCAGGTTCCTTTTGTGGTGGAATGCGATGCCTCAGGAAATGGGATTGGTGTAGTGCTGTAGACATGTACATTTCGTTAAATACAAATGATGCATCACAAAGCTCCATGTGGCATATGACTCATCAGAAATGGACAAGTCATCAAAGACATATGGCACAAATCAAGCAAAGGAAGTACAAAACCTTCCCAAACTTTCAGGAAGCACAAATCAAGCAGAGGAAAAGTTGTAAACAGAGATTGTAACCTACAAATTCATCAATACAAATCTACTTTGTACATGTGTTCTCGTTTCATTCGTTATAGAATTTTCATGTTTACAAGTGCTTCAACAGCAAGGGAAACCCATTGCTTTTACAAGCCAATCTCTAGGGCCAAGGAACCAAGCACTATCAACCTATGAGAGGGAATTGATTGCCATTGTTTATGCAGTCAAAAAGTGGCAAAACTACTTACAAGGGTGCCATAATAGCTTGAAGTACTTTTTTTCAAATCAGAGAACTAATACCTCATTCCAACAAAAGTGGGTTTCAAACTTGTTAGGCTTTGACTATAAGGTGCAATATAGGCAGGGGAAGGAAAATGTTGTAGCTGATGCACTGTCTAGAGTTTCTGGTTCCCTACCATTACCTGAGAAAGCATTGGAGGAAGAGAGTGAGCTGTTTTCCATCACCTACGCTTACTTTGGATAGTTGGATGAGTTGAGGAGAGAATTAGAGCATGATCAACGGATTACAATGAAAAAGATAGAATTGGAAGCCAATATTCAATCGAGAAAAGTTGACTCTAGCCTATCCAAGTGTCATATTGACAATGGCTTTCTCAAATACAAACATAGGACTGTCATTGGTACTGACTCATCTTGGAGGAAGAAGGTTTTTAAGGAACACCACTCCACTCATATGGTAGGGCATGAGGGAGTGTTAAAAACTTATCAAAGGTTAAAAAAAGGGTTTTACTGGGTAGGAATGAGGAGGGACATCAAGATTTAGGTGGCTGAGTGTAGAACCTGTCAATAGAACAAATATGAAAAAATTTCTCCCCCTGGATTGTTGCAGCTCCTTCCAATTCCTCAGCAAGCTTGGAATGACATCAATATGGACTTTCATATGTGGTTTACCATGTGGCAAGGGTAAATCTGTGATACTAGTGGTTGTGGATAGGCTCTCTAAATATGCCCACTTCATACCCTTGGGTCATCCCTACACTGCTAGCATAGTTACAAAGGAATTCATTGAACATGTGTTTAAATTACATGATATGCCTATGACCATAGTAAATGACAGAGACACCATTTTCCTAAGTGCTTTTTGGAAAGAGTTTTTCAAAATGCAAGGTTCTATACTGTGCATGAGCTCTGGTTATCACCCTCAAAGTGATGGTCAGACTGAAGTAGTTAACAGATTTGTAGAAACCTACCTTAGGTGTTTTACAAGCTGTCAACCCAAGAAATGGCTGCAATGGCTCCTCTGGGCTGAGTGGAGTTAGAATACTTCATTCCACACTTCATCCCAGTTCACACCATTTGAGATTGTTTATGGATTCTTCCATCAAACATTGTTTCGTATGAAATGGGAACTGCTGAGTTAGACAGCATTGAACAAGGACTGTTAGCCATGGATAAAATGATATCTATGCTCAAGACCAACTTACTTGTAGCTTAGAATCGCATGAAGGTGCAAGCTGATAAGCTGATAAGCACAAGAGTGAGAGAACCTTTGAAGTTGGAGATTTAGTCAACCTAAAAATCATCCCATATCAGTTGTAGTCGTTAGCTACTCATGCTTACCTCAAGCTTCACCCAAAGTTCCATGGCCCTATTGAAGTTTTGGAAAAAATTGGCAGTGTTGCTTATAAACTGAAGTTACCAGAAGGTTCGAAGATTCACCTAGTGTTTCATGTTAGTTGTTTGAAGAAACACATTGGTACTGATGTAAGTCCAGTCCCATTACTACCATTGGTCGTTGATGATGGTCTCCAAGCTCAAGAACCAGAGAAGCAATTTTCCAAAGGAGGATTTATAAGAAGAACAATGCAGCATGAGTTCAATTGCTTATCCAGTGGAAGGGCAAGAATGAAGATGAATCCTCATGGGAATACTATGAGGAATTCATTGATAGGTTTCCAGATTTCAAGCTTTAAAAGTCTAACCTTGTGGACAAGGTTCAACTGAAGGGAAGGGGAATGTTATATCCGTGATTATCTTAATCACAATAAAGGGTTTACTTAATGTTTTAAGTGAGTAATTTAGTTATGTAGTTTGTTTTGCCAACTGGCTGAGAATATTTGGAGAACCTATATGTAGCCAATCGTGGATGTAATGGAACAACGGTCAATTTTATAAAGAAATATTTTACAAAAACATCTCTCTCTCTCTCTCTCTCTCTATCTCTAGCTACTCCTCCCTCCCATTCTCCATTGTTGCTGCTACTTGCAGGTTGAGTTAGGACTCTGAGAATTGGTACATATCACTCTCTGTCTCTCACCTTTTTTTTAAGGGAGTTTTAATGAAATACTCCCGTTACTGTTCACTTTTAACAAAAAACCATTTTTTTTTACCTTTACTTGACACCATTCACTATACATTTAAAAAAGAGCTTTTCGTTAAAAGGGAAGCATATTTGGACTTTTCATTAGTTTTCTTTTTTTTTAATTCATGATCGAATTTCCTTTGCATGAATGTTGGATCTATTGCTTTCAACAAACTTTGCACTCTGTTTGTTGCGCTTAATTTTTGTCGTTTGATTTGGTGAATTCATGGGAAAATCCAAGCTGAGTCCCGTTTTGATTCGAAGAAATTTTATTCCCAGAAAAGCTTGGCTGTCGTTCTGATTTGAAGAAATTTCAAACCCATGAATGCTCAGGTTTCTTGGTGAGTTCTCCGACACATTTGGTTTTTGGGTTCTTTTTTTATTCAAATTTTTATAATTTTAATTTTACAAATTTGGGTTAAAGAAATTTTTCTTAGTTTAGCATTTAGCTGTTGGATTGCATGAAATCAGTATTTAAAGAAATCTTTTGTATGAGAATGCAATGATGGACATTTTTTTGCCCAGCGAATTAACTCACAGAGCTTCCTGTCAGTTGAAGTCTTAAACTTTTGATTGAAATCTTTTACAGCTTTTATCGTTTTTGTCATCTATGCTAGGGGTGGGCAAACGGGTATAGGAACCGCGGGTCGGGGCGGGTAATCACGGTTTGGGGCGGGTACGGGCCGGTTCTTAATATTTTAGAAAACAAACGGGGCGGGCCGGGGCGGGTCCTTTTCATTTAAGGGGCGGGCCGAGTCTAGATACTTAGAAAAACGGGTACCCGGACCGACCCGTTTCTAATTATAATGGATGGCAGAGATTGAATGATAACCTATCATTCAATCTCAACCATTAGTTTCTACCTAGGTCTACCCGAGTCCAAGCCAAGTTCCAGAACCATCACTCTCTCAAGTCTCAGCCGCCTCGTCGTCGGATTCAGTCTCCGAGTCTCGAGCTTCACCTCCATCACCACCTCTGTAGCTCAACAACCCTCAAGAATCGACTCATGCTCTTCCTGTACTTCCTCTGTCACTTCTTGACAGCCCCAATTCCTTTGGTAACCTTCGGTAATCTCCTATGTCGTCTTTCTTCTCTTCCTTGGGCTTGGGCTTCCGGCCCCGGGTCTTCTTCTTCTTCACCGATCCGGCTTACTGCTGCGACTGAGCTTCGATGGCTGCTCCGCCAAGTGTTTGGATTGGTTGCGAGACTCTGAGTCAGTCCCTCTACTCCCTCTCCTCCCTCTCCTTCCTATGGTTCTGCTTTGCCTTCTCTCACTCCTCCCCGATCAAGGTATGCATAGGGTTTTTGCAGATCTCGATTAGTTGAATTGTGAATGATGCATTGTTATGAGCAAATGTTTCTGAGTTCAAAGTTTGTATCGGAGATTTGATATTGATTAGGGTTTTTTAACAATTTGTGTTTGTTCAGGTCGGAAATTATAGGCCAAGGCGGAGGCTAATTCCGACGAGCTCGTGAAGGTTGAGGAGCAGATCGGCACCGTTCCAAAACCAAAAAAAAAAAAAAAAAAAAAAAAGTAATCGGACCCGTGGACCCGTCTCGAACCGGCCCGTTTCAAACGGGCCGGATTAGGTCCGGTTCCTAAAATCAAAATCCTTCTACCCGGCCCGATCCGGCCCGTTACATATTAAAACGGGTAGGGCCGGTTCCTCCAAATTTAGGCCCGGCCCGGCCCGTGCCCAGCCCTAATCTATGCTGATGTTAACGCGGAGTTTTTTTTTTTTTTTTTTTTTTAATCATAATTTTGTTTTATTTTCTATTGGGCAGCTTTTGGTATGCTGCGGATGTTGATTCGGCAATGCGTTTACGATATTACTCTTTGCATTCAATTTGCCTTTGAGCTATTAAGTACATCAAGGTATACTAACTATTTGACCGCATGTGTGATAGTTGCATTATAGTGAGGTTTTGAAATTTTAATTATAATGTAAAAAAAAACTGTATGGATGTGATCGTTCATTATATGTCGATACAGAGTGATAATTATTGATCTAGCACATCAAGGAAATGGTCGTGAGACGGATTTTTCCAACGAAAGTACGGTACTTCTCTGTCCTCATAGGAGATTTGAATATTTAACTTGACTCTCTTCTGGAATTCCAATAACTGTTTTGTATGAACAGGTAGAGTCTATATACTAGATATGTACGACCCTCGAATATATCCATTTTTAAGTTTCCTGACTCCTAATGTTCTAAGATGCAAGCTCTTTGCACCAAAGTTACCAGCTGTACTGCTGTAAAGGTCTATGAGAGCAGGATTCTAGCATAAACCAAGTGTTTAAATCCACCTTTACTTGATCTTCTTTTGGATTATGAAGCAAGGAGATACATTGACCAGAAGGTTGGTTGGAGTAGGTGAGCCATTACTACCACACTCGCATATCAGATAGTAGTTGTTTGCTATCATGAACTTCTGTAGTGTAATCCTTTTTCTTTAATGTAAACAGAGTGGAACGACAACGAATGAGTACCTGAGAGAGTTAGATAAAGCGCTTGAGGTATAAGGTTAACGTTGTCGTCATATATGCTTGACCTCTCATTTTCTATTGTAATAATATAAGCTGTTTATGGTTAAGTAGTCGGTACACCTTATTGCTGCAGTAAAAAATAAAAAATAAAAATAAAAAATAAAAAAAAAGAAACGTAAAAAGAACTACATAAAAAAATGGAACCGATATTCTAGACGGAGATCCTCTAGGCCTGTTGAAGGTGTTATCGTTCGTTGATTTTTTTTGGTCAGACAGAATATTACTTTCCTCCATTCTTTTCAGTTCCACATATGGCACACAATCCTGAAATGCAAGTACATGAATTTCCACATATGGCACATAATCCTGAAATGCAAGTACATGAATTTTATTAATCAGTTTTCTGCTAACGTATTTCGTTTGGTTCATATAGAGGAAAAACAATTAAATTTTCTGCACAAAACTGGTTTGTAAACAAATTTTTAGTCAGGATGTTGTGATAACGAACCGATGTTTATATATAAAAGGCCACTTGATGAAATATATATGCATAACTGGAGGTTCTGCATGAGTATATAAACTGGAGGCTATAAGCCAGTTATAATAGCTCATTCTTTTAAAATAAGATGAAGTGCCGATTTAGTTCCTGAACTATCACCTTAATGAAAGTTAGGTTCCTAAATTATTTTTTCGGTAAAATATGTCCTTATATTTATTAAAAATTGTTAATTTCATCCCTACTATTATATTCAAAGTTATTTTATCCAATTTTTCATCAACTTAAGTCACTTGGCACACTTTAGAGTGTTGTACCATTATTTTCTTGCCTATAAGCCCTTAACATTTCATATAGATTGCGAATCTAACGTCTAATTTACATCCGAAGCTAACTTAAACTATTTCTTATGAAAAACTACCAATTTACCCTCCAAAGTTAACTCTATACACTATTTCTTTATGAAAAACTATCAATCTACCCTCAAATGTGTATCACATGCAAGTAATGTGATTTAAATTGATAGAAAATTGAATATAGTAGCTTCGAATATAATATTAGGGATGTAATTGGTAGATTTTTATAATTCAATGACCGATTTTTCTGAAAAAAATAGTTTAAGGACCTAATTTTCACTAAGGTGATAATTCAAGGACTAAATTGGCAGTTTACCCTTTAAAATATACAAATCATTTTATCTCCAATGAGTAGACATTGATGATATCGGTCTAACTATATAACACCTGCATGAGGAGACCAATTTAATAGTTTCCTACGAGTCTATAAACAAGTTATACAAGTCAATTTCCAGTTAGACCATCTATTTCCGATCTTCCAATATGTTAATACAATAGGTTTTATCACAAACCTTCTACTTTTTAATTACCAGTTAATCTTACAATTTTGCCTTCTTTATCGCAAACTGATGTTTTTCCCATGAGAGCTTTTACATCAGGGGTTTTCAATCATCGAGACACAAATCTATTTCTCGTTTTTTATTAGTTGTCAGGTTTGTTATTTAATGAGATCTTTATTACTTGCTACTAATAAGTCGTTAAAATTTTCTCATTTGTATGTTTATGATACGCATAATGAGGTGCAGAATCATCTGAAAACTTTTAATTGTGATGAAAAGAATGAAAGGTTTGATCCAAAAATTGGAGAAGGTGGTACCCAAAGCAACCGATGAAATCAAAGTTTAAATTATGTGCTTATATATATATATTGTATGAAAGATTATACTTGGAAGATATAAAAAATTGTGCTCTTTCTTCCCTCCTCTCTTTGCTCCTAAGCCTATGCTTTATATATATTTGTACATATATGAAAACAAAGTTTAGACATGCAGGATGCTACAATATTAAATTATGTGCTTATATATATATATATATATATTGTATGAAAGATTATACTTGGAAGATATAAAAAATTGTGTTGCAAAGATCAATGTTGTTTCTTGGTAGATTTTTTTTTTGTTGGTTGTTTGAAGGGAACTTTAACGAAAAGCTTTCGGTACTGTTCACTTTAACGAAAAATCACATTTTTACACTAAAAAGTCAATTCTGGTACTATTCACTTTACCCTTTATTTTGTCCTTATCGTTAAAACTCAAAGTTTTCAAGCTCTTTTTATTAGTTTTCCTTTGTTTGAAAGCACTAGGAGAGAGTCATTGAGCATAGACTGAGGCAAGAGACACGGGTCTCGGACAACCAATTCGGATTCATGCCAGGGCGCTCAACCATGGAGGCAATCTATCTCTTACGAAGATTGATGGAAAGATATAGAGATATGAAAAAGGATTTACACATGGTCTTTATAGATTTGGAAAAAGCGTATGATAGGGTCCCAAGAGACATTCTTTGGAGGATTTTAGAGAAGAAAGGAGTACGAGTAGTATATATCCATGAAGCAAAGACTGCCGTAAGAACTCATGAAGGACAAACTGAAAGCTTCCCCATAACTGTAGGGTTACATCAAGGCTCATCTTTAAGTCCTTACCTTTTTGCATCGGTAATGGATGAATTAACGGGACATATTCAAGATGATATTCCGTGGTGTATGCTTTTTGCAGACGATATAATGTTGATAGATGAAACTCAGGAAGGGGTAAATGCGAAGCTTAACCTTTGGAGAGAAGTGTTGGAATCTAAAGGTCTTCTCCTAAGTCGATCAAAGACAAAATATATGGAGTGCAAGTTCAGTGCAAATGGAGGCTCAAATGAGTTAGGGGTGAGGATCGAAGACCAGGAAGTACCAAAGAGCGACCGTTTTCTCTACCTAGAATCTATCTTGCAAAAGAACAGAGAATTAGATGGAGACCTCAACCATAGAATACAAGCTGGATGGATGAAGTGGAAGAGTGCATCCGGCGTGCTGTGTGACCGTCGTATGCCACTGAAGCTCAAGGGAAAATTTTATAGGACGGCAATAAGGTCGGCGATGCTGTATGGCACATAATGTTGGGTAGTGAAGCATCAACACGTACATAAAATGGGGGTGGGGGAGATGAGGATGCTTCGTTGGATGTGTGGGCACACTAGAAATGATAAGATTAGGAATGAGGATATCTGAGGTAAAGTAGAAGTAGCTGAAATTGAAGGAAAGATGAGAGAAAATCGGTTACGATGGTTTGGACATGTGTAACGAAGGCTTACTGACGCTCTGGTTAGAAGATGCAACCACGGGACAGAGGTCCAGGGCCGAAGGGGTAGAGGAAGACCTAGGAAGACTTTGGAAGATACTCTAAGAAAAGACTTAGAGTACTTGGGTCTAACAGAGGATATGACACAGGACCGAGCACAGTGGCGTTCTAGGATTCATATAGCTGACCCCACTTAGTGGGAAAAGGCTTTGTTGTTGTTGTTGTTGGTTGTTTGAAAGCACTGAAATTTTAAATTTTAATGTGGAGATTTTGAGTTGTGGAGGAGACCCTTTTGAGATTAGGGTTTAATATCTTCGTTAACCCTCATTTTTCTTATATGAATTTATGTTATCATAAACTCTAATATCTTCATTTTTTTCGTTGCTTTGCTATTTCAGGACAATTTACCTGTACTCTTTTGATGAAAGATAGAAGGACTCATTCAACATGGAACATGGAGATGTTATTAGAGTTCCTGCAGGGGCTTCTATTTACTTAATTAACAATAACAATGATGAACCTCTTCACATTGCAAAGCTCATCCGTTCTGTTAACAGTTCTGGACGATTTAAGGTAACCAAAATCATCACTTCATTTCATCAATATTAGTTTTGGTAATTTATATTTTTATTTGTTTGAGCGATTAATTACCTACAAATCCAATTAAATTTTCACACAGAAACTTGAATTTTGTTTTAGTTTTAAAATTTGGGGTTGGTAATTTATATCATTGCTTTAATTTCTGCAGGAATTCTTCCTTGCTAGTTCTGGAAATCCCAAGTCATACTTCAACAGTTTCAGCAATGACATTATTGCATCTGCCTTCAATGTAATTACAATTCTTAATTTTTGTTTTTTGCCCTTTACTTGATTTAATTTGTTCACATAGATTAATTAGGCTCAAATTTACAACTATTAATTATTTGATCAGACCCTAAGAAAGAGCTAAAAGCAGGACTTTAGACCAAAAAAAGGCCAACAAGGGGGTCAACGCATAGTCATGAGCTCCCCAAAAGAGCAACTTGAGGCACTGTTTGGTGGTCACCCAGGATTGGTACCTGTAACCACTGCACATGTATAGCTTCTTTTTTCTATTACCTTGAACTGATGACAAATAGTGTTTTTTTTCTCTACCACGATTCTTTTTTGGTTCCATGATTTGCAGCATGTACAATGCCATCACTGTCATAATTAATTCATTTACGCTTGCCTTCTATAAAATGGAATCCACGTTATGAAAATTGCCTTCCCTATAAAAGTATAAATTGTCGGGTTTTATATATTTTGGAGATTGGCTATTTTTCAAGGTTTATCGTGAAGGTTGTATTTCCATGACATCTCTTCTTATATAAAGAGAAAATATATTGACTAGAAATTTTTTGATTTGTTAAGTGTTGCTCTTTCTTTATGTTCATATGATAATTGACAAAGTGGTTAATTACACAAGAAATTAACAAATTTTTGGCCAACTAACCTTATTTTAATGCTTTTATACGCTACTTCCCTATTTCCAATCCTGCTTAAATATTGAAGAATGGATATTCTTGCAGAGTTGTATTGGACAGAAGCAATCCTCAGAGTTACACCTAAGAATTTTGGAGGTGATCCCATCCGAGGCCATTTGCAGCTAATGATTCTTAATTTCTCGAGTACACCAGTAAGTCATTTATCTTCATTTCTCATTGACATTTGTTTTCTTTGATAACATATAGTTGACAGTGCTTTTAGCCTGTTATTATAATTACTGTTAACAATTACTCTTAAAGAGAGAGATGGATATACCAACTAATGCGTTTTCAAGGAGTACTATAAGAACATTATTGGAATTGGATAACAATACTTGCTATAACTTTGGCAAGGAATCAGTTGACAGTGTGGGGTTCATGGATTTGGATTTGGCATTCTATGATATTAGCCAAGGAGTGGAAATTTTGATTGGTTTGACTAGTAATTTGGGTATGCTGTTTACATTCAACATTTTATAATTATAAGACAAACCGATATCATTGTATTATATGTTTTATCAGCATTCAACATTTATAATTGTAAACAATCTTTGTGTGTTTATTTTATTTTATTTAGTTTTCAGTTTCTTAAATGAAGTTTTGACATGTATGGAATTTGACAATTTATCTTCATTTGCATTCTTGCATTTGAACTTGCAAGTCAGTTTATGCTAAATGATGTTTAATAATTTAGCTAGAGAAAATGTTTCAATTGATTGTGATGAACTTGGTGATTTAGAATTAGCTTATCAATCTTCCATACAATTTCTAATTAATCCTGCAACAACAGGCGGGCAGCAATTTCTAGTCTATACTAGAACTTAAGAATGATATATTTTTGTGTTGTACAACAATCTTCAAACAAGATTAGAGAACCTTTAGATTTCTTTCTTCTTTTGTTTTTGCTGATTAGACCTTAGAAATATGAGGTTGTGATTTGCTACCCACCTATTGAGGGTGAGAAGTGTCATACTAACTCGAGGGGCGCTTAGCCCATGGTTAATGTGACATCAGAATGATGTGATTGTAAATCTCTCACCTCTTTAACTTATTATCCACTCAACTAGTCACTTTAGTGCCTACAACTCATGCTACTTCAAGCACTATTTAGGCAAGGTAATTTGCTACCCACCTATTGAGGGTGAGATATGCCATACTAACCCAAGAGGCTTGCCCATGCTTAATGTGACATCAGTATGATGTGATTGTAAATCTCTTACCTCTTTAACTTATCATCGACACAACCAATTACTTTAGTGCTTACAAACTCACACTACTTCCAAGTACAAACTATTTAGGCAAGGTATAAAACCAATTTGATATTTTTTTTCTTTTTAACTCTCTAGTTGAACTCCAAAACTGGGACAAATTTAAATTAATTTCCATATCAATGATTACAACAAACACATATACTTGTATTAAAAGGTCATATATAACCATGTTGGTAATTTTCTTCTCAAAAAATGCTTAGATGGTATTGTAGGTAGACATGAAAATGACCAAGAATAAGAAGCAAGTGGAGAAAGAAGCCTTTAGATAGTTGTTAGGCGTGCATGTGGTTTGAGGTTTTAATATTCCAAAATCTGAAAAAATAGTTCCGACTGTAAGAGTTTTCATAAAGTGAGTAAGATTAAACTCTCACTTGGGGATATATATATATCAAATTAATGATGCAGATACATTTGAAGATAGTTTTATTAAACTTGAATTGTAACTTACAAATTTGCCTACTGGCAATTGATGAGAAAAAAGATGGAGCTCGCAGGCATCCTTGATTCAAAAATAAAATACAAGTGTTTGGTTTTCTCTGGAAGCAGTATGGACTTCTGTTCTTTCGAATACGCAGAAGTTTTTCTCTCTGAAATTTTCAGTCCTCTTGGAATGAGACCGAAGTCGAATGATATAGGCCGAATGGCTGTTGGTTGTGATGATTGAGCTGAGCTGGATTGGAAGCGGGAAACCCGGTTGCATGTGCTAAAGCTGGAAAGGCGAAAGCCTGATGATGAAGATTCTTCCTGTGCGATCACGCGTCTGTCTTCGAATTGATGGATGAATAGTAAAAAGTGATTTTTACTATTATTGAATAGTACTTTGTCGGAATGATTTCTGCTATTGCAGATGCTGCTTTCGGTAATTCGATCACATGGATACTACTGTATTTTTACATGAGCGAAAAACCGAAATGATTACAAGTTAATACAATTCAAATTCAAAAATCAAACGGATCCTGAGAATCTTGGTAGAACTCCGTTTGGCGGGAAGAACTGGGGGGTTGCTGGGAATCAGCATCTGACTCTTCAGAATTCGAGTCTTCTTTGAGGGATGCCATTTCTGCTATAAGCTGTCTGGCTAAGTCTTTAAGCTCTGAAGTTTTCTCTTTCTTCTTCGAACTCGAGGACTTAGATGATTTTGATTTTCCTTTAAGGGAAGAACTTGGACAAATGTCCGATAATGACTGAGTGTCTTCTGGGATTTCTGGCAATGCCTTTGTTGATGATGAAGGAGCTACTGCTGTTGCTGGTGAAGGTGTTGGAACAGGGGAGTTTGGGAACTCCGATTGAACCAGGCTGATGACTCTTTGGGGGTCAAATTTGTCCCACCATTTCACCCACCGGGCTCTGAAAACTCGACCTGTATCAACTTCAAATGTCCATTGTAATATCCAGGGGATTTTGTATTTTGACATAAATAATGAAAGGAGAGATAGTCTGCTGTCGAAACGACTTCTGTCAAACTTGGGCTGGAAGCCGGAAGTAATGACTTGTTTGATATCTTCTGGCAATAATGCGGTTGTTGGGCCATGGGTAGACCACCATTCTGGAAACCGGGCTGGGAATTTTAACCTGAAACTTTTATCAAAGGTTATGAACCATGAATGACTAAAGTCTGTGTTTTGATGAAGGAATATGTTGGTCCATGCTTGGATGTAGTCATAATAATTGTATTGGTTATTTGGGGGATGAAGGTCAGACAGAGTCTGATATTGATAAAGGGGGATTCCTCATTCTGATTCTAAAAGAAATTTTGCAATATGAAGAGAATGATAAAGTAATTTATTTTCAAGAGAAGTGCTGTAAATAGGCTTAATAGCAATGCTGGCTGTATCTTTGAGGATAGCTTGATAAAACCTAAGGGTTTTGAAAGGTTCTGTTGGTAAATGATGAGAATTTAGAGGGAGAAGTGTTTTGGCAATCTTCTCTGGTTCTTGTTTTCTATTGATATTGGGAGGGATACTGAAAAGGTATTCCATTGGTTCTTTTTTGATGTATGGAGAGGATTTAGCATAGCTAGGTGTTTTTTTGGGTTGAAGGTGCATGCATAGATGAATATGGGTCATGAGGTTTGACTAATGCCGTTTGGTAATTGGGTCGGAAATTTCCGATGGTTGATCCTAAAGGAGTGAACCTATTGGTCATGGCGAGGGCCGATGAGGAATCGGGAATAGATTCTTGTTTTACTGGTGGTAGGGGAGTTAGAGTGGCAGGAAGCCTTCTCTGATTATTCTTTCTTTCTGTCATTCTTCCCCTGCAAAAATTCTCTGGTTAGAAAATCTGGTATGCAATTTTGGCTGCCTTTAATGTATTCAATTTCAAAATCGAAAATCAATAATATGGCTTGCCATCGTGCAAAAATCTATTTTGATGCAATGTTTTGAACATCTTTTTGTAAAACATGCTTTGCAGATTTGCAATCGACACGGACTAAAAACTTTTGATTTAATAAATCATCTTGAAATTTGCTAATGCATAATACAATATATAATATTTCTTTCTTAATAGTACTATAATTACATTGTGCAGAATTCCATACTCCTAAATGGAAACGAAAAATTTGTTCAGGAGATCCGGAAGAAGTTTTTTGCTTGAGGATACCTCCATAACCGATATCTGATGCATCAGTTTCAACAATCTTAAAAGAGTTGGGAGTTGGAATGCCAAGGCAAGGCAAAGTCTTGACATGAGTTTTAATCTGTTTGACAATAGATGTATGAATGGTAGACCATGCTGGAGGATTATCTTTAAGACGATCAAACAAAGGTTCACATTGTTGACGCAAATGAGGATAAAATTCAGAAACATAGTTCAAAGAACCTAAAAATCTCTGAAGTTGAGTTTTATCAGTAATCTGATCTGGAAATTTATCAGCAAATTGAATGACACGGTCAATGGGTTGAATGGTAGATCTATGGATATTGTATCCTAAAAATCTAACATTAGTTTGAAACAATTTAATCTTGGATGCAGAAACAACTAATCCATTGGACTTAATTATTCTAGCAAACAAATGCAAATGTTTCCAATGTTCGTCTACTGACTTTGAGTAAATGAGCACATCATCAATATAAACAATCGAAAAATGACTATATTGATTGAAAATCTCATTCATAATATTTTGAAATTCACTTGGTGTATTTTTGAGGCCGAAAGGCATTACATTCCATTCATAATGTCCGAAAGGAGTTACAAAAGCTGTTTTGTATTTATCATTTTCAGAAATTTGGATTTGCCAAAAACCTGACTTCATGTCAAATTTTGAAAATATGACTGCTTGAGAAAGTCTCTTTATTAAATCTCTTTTGTTGGGGATTGGATACCGAATCCATTCCAAAACTTCATTCAAAGGTTTGTAGTTAATAACTAATCTGGGAGTACCTCTTTCTAATTCAGCGTTCTTCTGAACATAAAATGCAGGGCATGACCATGGAGACTTACTTCTACAGATAATTCCTTTATTAAGAAGTTCATGTATTTCTGTTTTGCAGAATTCCAAGACTTGTTGACTCATTTGGATTGGTCTGGCCTTATAGGGATTTTTGATTCATTAAACTCCTTTATGTAAGGAAGTTTAACAATGTGTTGTTTACGGTGCCAAAAGGCGTTGGGAATATCAGAACAGATATCATTAACAAGTTTCTTTTGAAAATTATTAATAGTTTCTAACAAAGACTTATTTGTTAGCTGTTCTTCAATTCTTTTATGATTAATCTCTTCCTTTAAGAAATTAATTTGTTGTGACTTATTAGTGATTATGTTGAGGGATCGCGATATGCCATCCTTATGAAGATGTCTTAATTTTTTGAGATCTGTTTCCGTGCAGAACTCAAATGTGACTTTCTGTCTTAAGACTCTGGTAGTAATCTTATTATGATAAACCTTAAAAGGATATATGAGTGCAATAAAAGGTAATCCTAATATAACTGGATCATAAATATTTTGGATTAAAACAAAAGGAGTTTTGAAACAAACATCATTTTGGCAAACATGCGCTTTAGGTATTTCAAATTTTAAATGCATGGGTGAAGAATTAGCAGCACTAAGTATTTCATTTGATTTATGAAAATATTTAGTAGGTATTAATTCTTCTTGAATACAATTCAAATATGCACCTGAGTCTATCAAGACAATCGAATTTAAAACAAAATCATCAATCACTATTGTGAGTTTAGAATACCATTTCTTTAATCTTATTTTGTCTAAAAGACCTAAGACTAAAGAGTTTGTTTTTACAGAAGTATCTGAGTTGTGGCCAGAAGAAGAACTGCTTTGTCCATCTTCATTGTTATCAAGTAATGCTTGTGTTTGAACTCTACTGAGTTGTGTGCGGATTTCCACATTTTCAGATTTTAAAAACTTAATTTCATCTTTGATTTTATTGACTTCACGCTGGAGGTCTTTGATGGTGATCTCTTTCTTAGTCTTACTAAACCTTTCTAAGGTTGTGCTAAGAGAGATTTTTGGAGTTGACTGGGTTTGGCTACTGCCGGTGTCATCAGAAGAAACTAATTTCTTAAGTTTCTTAAGATAAAAAGATTTTAATTCAGGGTCATCGACCTTGCTTATTAGTTCTATAAGAAGATTTTCTTGTTCTTCTTGTTTGGTAAGAACTGAGATTCTTTGACAACAAGCATCGGTACATCCTAGCTTGGCGTCGGGTGAGGAAAATCCACTTGAAGACTTATGATCAGAAGAGGATAATTCCAAATCATTTTCTGATTGACTATGGTCTGTGTCCCTAAGTTCTAAGACTTGGATTAATTGAAGCTTCTCTTCCTCAGAGATCTTCAACTGGTTGATGGTTTTCTTGACACGACACTTGTTGGCGTAATGGCCATATTTGCCACATTTGTAGCAATTTCCTTTTTGTTCTGGGTTTTTGGAGTGGAGTTTACCGGAAGGTTTCCGTTTCCACTTGTTGGATTTGGGTTTTTGATAAAACTTATTAGTTTCAAAATGTTTATATTTGGATTTGTACTTATTGTACTTAGGGTATTGCCTACTTGAGTACTTGTTGGAGTACTTATGATAGACTTGGAATTTTTTCTTCTTATTAGAAGGAGCAATAGGTGGAAGACCGTATTGTTCACAGAACGTTCCTAATTCATACTTAGCGATAGCTTTGTCTTTGTTAACTTGTTTTGAAATTTTCATATCGATACACATTTTCAATCCTTCCTTTTGGATAATATTAATAATATTTCCATAAGTTAGGGTATGATATGGTATGATACCTTCTTCATTAACTAAGACATTTCTAATCTTATGTGCAAATAAATTTGGTAATCCATTTATAAATTTTTCTTTCCAAAATGGTTGATTACTGTCTTCTCTAAGCATGACTCTAGACATGAATACATCTTTGTACCATCTAAAGTCGCTTAGAGTTGGACATCTCAGATTGCTGAGTTGATCATGGATCCTAGAGGTAACATTACTAAGTGTTCCTATGAAATGTTCGATGATAGTGAAAAGCAATGTATTGATGGCATCTGGGACACCCTGTCCAATTTGCCCATCAAAGATTGGTATTCCATCTTCATCTATTTTAACTGCATTTTTTATTTCATTTCTGGATTCTTCAGTGAGATGTTTCTCCCACCAGGAATGGAGCATTCCTGTAAATCCAGTGACCAAGAGGTCGACAATTTGGGTTTGGGTAAGAGTATGATTGGTAATATAACTATTAGCAACCATAAAAATATGTTGAAGTTTATTAAGAATTTCTTGTTTTGACAAACGATCTATATTCCATTCATAGAGTTTATCAGCAGAGACTGAGAATTGGTTGGAAATATTCCTTTCTTCAAATTGAATATCAGGAGGAGTTGGTCTGGGATACCAGTTCTTAGTGAGGGATGTTGGGTTGACACGCCTACTATTAATTCTTTTTACTTCAAGATTTTGAAAAGCTTTTTCAACTTTTCGAATGGAATCCGAATCATTTTCTGACTCAGAGGATGATGAAGATATTTCTGTTTGGGATTTGCCAAGATGACTTAAGACACTGACTGTCCTTTCCTTTTTTTAATTCTGATAACATTTGATCAATTTTTTGAGAAGTGGAAGTGGTTTTCAAGGCTACTGCCTTTGAAGAGGATTCTGGGAAGTTAACTAGGGGTTTTTCCCTAGTTGACTTGGGCTGAGATAAATTATCAATTTTACTTTCAATTTTATCAAGTTGTTTACCAATAGTGTGAAGACTCTGATTGGTAAAATTATTTTGTTCTATGGCTGGCTTTACTCCTGAATCTTCCATGGGAAGTTTAAAAGGAGTTGCTGGGATTTGGGTATTGGATGTGGTGATGAGAATGGTCTCTTGTGGAGGATGACTAGAGGAGACAATTGTCTTGTCTTCTTTAAGCCAATTTTCTTTGGTTATTACCTTTAATTCCTTTTCAGGCTCATAGTACTTCTCAACATAATGGAAGAAAAATACTTCTCGCCTATGGGTTCGCATGAATGCTTGCCATTTATCTTTTATTTCTAACTTTTCTTCCTAGGTATACATACCTCTAAAGACATTTCTTCTGGGGATATTTTCCTCAGCTTCAATGTCTGCATTGACTCTTTTTCTATTCCATTTAAATGGTTCTAATTTGTTTAAAACTAAAAGTTGATGATTAATCTGATCTCCAACGAAATCAGATTATGTCGGAGAAGTTTGTTCTCCTTGGTCTTGGGTGTTGGACTGGTAGACTGGGTGAGTAACCTGAGAATTTGTTTCTACTGATTTTAATTTAATATTAATCAAATCATTAATTAATTCTTGCTGAGTAACAGAAGAACTAGTTTCTGCAACCACAGCTTTTAATTTCTTTTCTACTAATGAATTTATTAACTCTTGATCTTGACCCATCCTATCGGTTGGTATGGATCCAGGAAAAAATTTCTGCTAGGAGCAAATGACCTATGAGACTGGGTAGACTCACAAGACCTTCTGGCAGGACGATCAAAATTAATCTTAACCGTTCCGTCAAAATACTGCTCTATGTTGTCTAGGTTGACTAGACTGTTCTGGATAGCTACTGGCTTACTTTCATTTATTAGACACCAATCTGAAGGTAGACTGATATCTGACCACCTAATGGTTCTGGGGACTTTTATGTTGGCATTTTCCTGATTGGTTTGGATCAGGAGAGTATGATCTCTAGGACTCTTAGTTAAAGCCTGGAAATTCATATTTATGCCAGTGACTTTATAATAAACTCTGTAAATTAGTGCCAAGGGCTGTGTTCCTTCAAGGACTTGATATCCTGAAGTTTTGATATTTAGTGTATATATATATATATATATATATATATATATATATATATATATATATATATATATACAGACCCCTTACCAAGAAGGATTCCCATTTTTCTAAAAAAATGCGGACACCCTCTTGACCGTTGGATTGGCTTTAATGAAATTGTGTGGTTGAGATTAAAACACAGGCCACACAATCTCAACCACATAATTTCATTAAAGTCAAATCCAACGGTTAAAAGGGTGTCCCCATTTTTTTAGAAAAATGGGGATCCCTCTTGTGAAAGGATTCCTATATATATATATATACAGAACCTTATGCAAAGGGATCCACATTTTTAGAAAAAAAATGGGGATTAGGTGTGGGGCCCACCCCACATCGAATTTCAACGATCCGAACCGTCTATTTTTCAAGTTCCACCTCATAGATCATCCTTGAAAAATATTAGGCAAATCGGAAATGTTTAAGGCATCTAATTGGGTTCAAAGAAATTAACGAATACTTTGTTATATAAGAAACGATGAAATTTTATCGTGATAGTTAAATAGGCAAATGGTTTCGGATTGAATTAAATTTTTGCAAGGATGATCTATGAAGTGTAACTTGAAAAATAGACGGTTCGGATCGTTGAAATTCGATGTGGAGTGGCCCCCACACCTAATCCCCAGTTTTTCTAAAAATGGGGATCCCTTTGCATAAGGTCCCTATATATATATATATATATATATATATATATATATATATATATATATATATATATATATATATATATATATATGTATGTCGACATATAAGTGTATGAACTGATATTATTATTGGACTTAATATTGTTCAAACTAGTATTAAACATTATGGAGGGATTGATTATGTTCAAACTAAAAGATTGATTATTCCTATTCCTACATTGAGGTAATATAATATTAAAACTAATTAGAATGTTCAAGCTCATAGACCTTTGATCATCCTTGTAGTCAAAGCCAACTGCCTCAAGATAGTAGTAGACTTGCAACGGGCAAATGATCCGGAGAGGATTCCTTCCACCAAATCCTTCCCATCAACTAATTCGGGCATTTAAAATTCGATCCAACGGCTAAAAACAGTGATCCGCTTTAAAAGTTATAATAACTTTAGCTGTTTGATCAAATTTCAAATGTCCGAATTGATTAATGGAGAGGATTTGGTAGAACGGATCCGGAGAGGATCCCATTCCCTATATATCATTAGGTAGGTAAATGGTCTCCAATCTCTAGTCGGCTAGAAATAGAGGCTAGGAAGAATTTAAATGATGTGGTTAAAAATGGAAAAGTGCAATAAGATATCAAATTGGACATAAAGTAGATGCAAGCGTGGGGTTGATGGCTTTCATCTTCTACGCCTCTTTTGTTACCTGATTCATTATTAATCAACATTGATATTGTCTTCAGCTCTCTAATAATCAACATCGATATTATCACAAAACTTAACTTTATGTACAATCTAATAGGTGTGGAGGTTTTTCAGTTTGTGTTCCCAATTCGAGTTTAATTGGAACTAAAGATCGGCTCGCTTTAAATATAAAGTCCAAGCATGCAGAATATGCTTTAAAAACTAATGTAAATGGTGCTTGGGAGAGCGACGAAGAGGTTGAGTGTGTAGGGGTGGTTATTCGTAACTCTCAAAAAGCTTTGTTGGATGGTTTAGCATGTTTTAATAATGTGTTTTCTCCCCAGCTCGTCGAACCTTGTTTGCAAGAGAGGGTTTGATTTTGGCGTCGGACAAGAGGCAGGATCCGAATTACCTTATGATTTGTAAGAGTGAATTTCTCTAAATCATTTTTTATAGCATTGGTTCCTTAACTTTAACTTAATGTGAGGAATGGTCCCTCAACTAAAAATTCATTACCATTGATTTCTCAACTCATCAAAACGTGCAGTTATGGTCCCTCTGTAAACCTTTTGGAGATCGATACCATCAAACCAATGCATATTAGTATTCAGTAAATCTACGTTGTGCGTGGTCATTAAATGAACATGCATTAACCCTAAATACTTGTATATAAGGCTAACAAACCTAACCTGAGTTTGCAGCCATCTTTAGCACTCGATGAGTAATTCCTAGGAGAATGATTAGCCTTCTCCTCTCTTGTGATCACGTTAGAATTCTCTAGTTTTCAATGGGACAAACCAATCTATATGGAACAAAGGATAGATCACCAAGAAGAGGGACCAAGCATATTTATATATATGCATTGCAACTGCTTCCTTCCATTAAGTGAGCAGTTGCAATCAGTTGTCAAAGAAACCATAACCGCATTATTCTAATTTTCAAATTAGTTTATTAAATTTTCCCTCCAATGGTTGTTATCTAGTCACAACCCTAAATAAAGTCTTAGTGCATATATAGCTCATATTACTCATAACTTGGTGTTTGATCATGCTCACTAAAGTAAACCTTACACTCTCCCATATGAGCAAGATTAAACACTCTTAACATTACTGCATTAAAACAAGTAAATGTGATCACTGAGCTATTAAACAAAATTGATTTATGACTACTTATCATTCAATACATCAGACGAACTTTAGAGAAGCTGATATAAAAGCTTGCATCAATTCTTCTGAAATCACAACTGATCATATCAAATATAAGCATTGCCAATGACGAAACTTTAGTTGGGATCATTATAGTATACTAATTGTGCTCCCACATTTCATTGGTCCCGAGATATTAAATGAGTATCTCATACATGTGAAACTTGCAAGAATTAATACATGCACTTGACATAATTTGATGTTGGACTAATTCATTATAATCATTAAATTTATTGAGTACTCATGATACATCACAAAATAGTAAGACATTAATCATAATAGTCTCACTCCCATATTCAAACCCAATCAAATTAGTTTTGTAAGCCCATACTTGTAACATGCTTATTGAAACTGTAGACATGTAAATTTCGTTGCATGCAAATGATGCATCACAAAGCTCCACGTGGCATATGACTCATCACAAATGGACAAGTCATCAATGACATATGGCACAAATCAAGCAAAGGAAGCTCAAAAGCATTCCTAAAATTCAGCAAAGGGGAAGAAATCTCTTTAAAATCGGCAAGGGGCCCAAATTGCTCCCAAAACCGGAAAGAAAACTAAAGCATCTTCACAAAACAAGCAAGAATTGATGAATGCTCACAAAATGGGCAAGAAAGCCCTATAGATTTCGGCCAAGCAAGGGAAAGTGGCAGAAATTAAGACACCAAACATGCCTAAATTCTCCCATGGACGAATCAAGACACAAATCAAAGTCAAATCCACCCAAAGTCATGGCTTTGGAAGTCAATAAATACAAGGTCCTAAGACAAGCATAAGGTCGACAATCTCTACATTAAAGGGCCGAAATTCTCACAAAAGAAGAACCTCTGCCAAATATTTGAAGACTAATACGCTGTCAAAGCTCTCTTCGAAGAACGTACAACCAAAGCTGAAGCTTTCTTTCGACCAAAGCCAAAGCATTCCCTTGAAGAATCAACAAGCACTCATGCCGATTCCTTCAAGGCTTTGTTGCAAGCATAAAACTTTAACAACATTCGTTTCAAGATCAAGTCGCCAAGACCTTTGAATCAACGAAATCCTACATCAACATCACCTTTGACGCAACCCTAAACCTGAGGTGAAGACCATCCACACATTGTTTCAAGCTCAAAACTTGAAGCAATCGCCGTTCAACTGTTCGTCAAGATCAAGTCATCGCGACCCTTGGATCAACAACTTACGCATCTACATCAAATTTGAAGACTGAGTCAGAGGAAAATTGTAAACATAAATTGTAACCTACAAATTCAAATCAATACAAATCTACTTTATACACATGTTCTCGTTTCATTCGATACAAAATTTTCGTGTTTACAAAAACTTGTAACATGTATGGTTTTTGTTAAAGGATCAGCTATCATATCATGAGTGCTGATGTGCTCAATGTCTATAATACCTTCTTTCACTTTATCCAACACCTTTAGAGTATTTAATGTCCATCAACTGCGAGCTTCAGACCTCATTGTTCTTGGCAAAGAACATTGCAAATGTATTATCACATAAGATCTTTATTAGCCTTTCAATGCTTCTAACTACTTTCATATGATAAATCAAATTATTCAACCAGTTTCCTTGTCTCATTGCCTCAAAGCATCCAATACACTTAGACTCCATTATTAACACTACCCTCGTTTGTTGCTTCTTAATCTTATTTCACCATGAAATTGCACATCCAGCTAACATAAAAACATAACCACAAGTTGACATTCTATCATCAACACATCCTCCAAGATTAGCATCAGTATAACATGTTAATTCTAGATTTTCAACATAATGATAACACAGTACATAAGATTGTGTCTTCTTTAAGTACCTGAGTACTTTCTTTTAGCATTCCAATGAGAAATCCCTGGATTCAATTGAAACCTTCCCAAAACACTTAATGCAAATGTAAGATCTGATCTAGTATAAACTTGAGCATACATCACACTACCAACCAAGGAAGCATAAGGTTTGTCTTTCATTTGTTGAATCTCGAATTCAGTTATGGGACATTGCTTGGTAGAGAGTTTATCTCCCTTACCAATTGGCACATCTCCATTACTGCAATTCTCCATATTGAACCTTTTCAATACTTTACTGATGTAATTCTTTTGTGCTAGCCCCAAAACTTTTTGCTGCTTATTTTGACAAATTTCAATCCCCAAAACATAATGAGCCCCTCCCAAGTCGTTCATATCAAAATGGCTTGATAACATGCTTTTGGTTTCTGTAAGCAACTGAGAATTTGTGTTGGCAAGCAAGATATCATCCACATAAAGAAACATAAAAAAGAATTGAGACTTTACCATTTTCAGATAAATGCAGTTGTCTATCTTATTCTTATTGAAACCAAAACCTGTCAACTTGGTCAAATTCTTGTACCATTGTCTTGAAGCATGTTTAAGTTCATAAATGGACTTGTTGAGTTTGCTGATCCAATGTTCTTTCATTCTTTCAACGAATCCAAGTGGCTGCTTCATGTAAATGTACTCATCCAATCCATCATTCAAGAAAGCTATCTTAACATCCATTTGATGAAGTTCTATGTTGAACTGTACAGTCAATGCCATAATCACACGAAATGAATCTTTGGTGGAAACTGGAGAAAAGGTTTCAGTGTAATCCACACGTTCTTTTTTAGTACAACCTTTAGCCACAAGCCTTGCCTTATGTCTTTCCACATTCCCTTTTTGTTTTGAACACCCATTTGTAGCCTATAGCCTTAATCTCTGATGTTGGTTCCACTAAACTCCATACATTATTACTGGACATAGAATTCAATTCATTAACCATTACAACATGCCAAAAAGAAGCATGAGTACCTCTCATTGCCTCCTGATAAGTGATTAATTGGATCATCTAAATCATCATGTCATAATCAATTTCCTGCAAATACACCATGTAATCATCTAATATGGCTGGCTTTCTTTGTATAGAAGACTTTCTTGTGGGCTGCAAAGTTTGATCACTGGTTGTTGATTGTGAAGGCTGCAATGAAACCAATGTAGTACTAGTACTAGGCCCCTCAATATTGGTATCATGAGTATCAAGAGATGGTTGCAATAAGGGTATAGAAGGCTGAATATTACTCACTGATACAATAGGTGAATGAGAAGGAATGTGTGCAGTCAAAGTGTCAACAGGTGGAGTCAACATGGGAATTGGCAATGTTAACATTGAACCATGATTTTCAAAAGGTAAATTGGTACATGCAAACTCATTTTCTTCCTCAAAATTAATCGAACAATTGGAGCTAACTTCATTACAACTGTCATCTTCAGTAAATTTTGCATTGTGGGTCTCTGGAAGTCTAGTGTGAGACTGTGGGCAATAAAATTGAAATCCCTTGGATCTCTCAGCATAACCAACAAAATAACAAGTTGTTGTCTTCAAATCCAATTTTCTTTCATTTGGATTGTAAAGTCTGGCTTCACAATTACATCCCCATGTATGAAAATGTGAAAAACTAGGTTTTTTTCTGTCCAAGCTTCAAAAGGTGTGATATTGACAGCTTTGGTTGGCACTCTATTGAGTATATAATTGGCTGTTTTAATGGCTTCACCCCATAGAAATTCTGGAAGATGTGCATATGAAAACATGCTCCTCACCATGTCTTTAAGAGTTCTATTTCTTCTCTCAGCTACTCCATTATGTGGTGGTGTACCTGGTGTTGTATATTGAGCCACTATACCCTCTTTCTGCATATACAATGCAAATGGTCCCTTGAGTTGCCCTTGTTATGTGTATCTCCCAAAGAATTCACCTCCACGATCGTATCTTACTATTTTGATTTGCTTATTTAATTGTTTTTCAACCTCAACTTTGAAAATTTTAAAACAATTTAAAGTTTGAGATTTTTCAGAGATCAAAAACAAGTAAGTATATCTTGAAAAGTCATTAATAAAGATAAGGAAGTAAGAGTGTCCACATATCGTTTTTGTTGGAAATGGACCACACAAATCTGTGTGAATGATCTCCAAGAGATCACTGCTTCTTTTAGCTTTGTTCTTGTTGGTTAAATTAGTGATCTTGCCCTTAAAGCAATCTATGCAACCCTTGAAGTCACCAATGTCAACATTTGACAACATATAATCCTTCTTAAGTCTCAACATTCTGTCTTTGGAGATATGCCCTAATCTTTGATGCCAAAGCATGGAAGATGTATCATTAGTGAGCATTGTCTTTGCTGCATAATGCACAATATTGAAACAATCATGATAATATGTACATTCAATTTGCCAAAGGTCACCAATTGGGAAAGCATAGCCAATAGCACTTTCAAAATGGTTCTTAAGATAAAATTTTATTCGATTGGCAATCTCCAATATAAGAGAAACCATTTTTAACAAACTGAGTCACTGAAATCAAATTCCTTCTAAGTGAAGGTACATAAAGTACATTGTTCAATGTTAAAATATAACCAGATGACAGTTTCAACATGACAGTACCAACTGCTTCAACCATGACTTTATTTTCATTCCCAACATAAACATTATAGGACTCTTTACTTGTCTCATTCTGCCTGTAAAATCTCTCCAAAGAATTCATTATATGGATAGAACATCCAGTGTCAAACCACCAAGAGTTTTGAGGCACAAAAACCATATTTGATTTCACAGTAACAAAAACATCAAAAACAGTCATACCTTTCCTGATTAACCATGCCTTAAAAGCTAGGCAATTCTTCCTTAAATGTTCAGTGGATTAACAGTGATAACACTTTTTTAAATGAGGTTTTTGAACTTATAAACCAAGTGAGGTAGAGGATCCAGCAGTTTTAAGGGATACACCAAAACCCTTAAATTGTTTCTTAGGACCAATTGCAGCATTTGGAGTGGTTCGAGGTCCAGAGGGTTTGTTGCCCTTATAATTATCATTTTTGTTCCCCCACGATCATTTTCCCTTTGCCTTTGCAGTATTGACAAGATTAGCTAGTTCCATTCTTTCAGCTTTGGACCTCTTCAACCTTTCTTCCTCTTGACAATAGATGGCAATGAGTTCATTGACACTCCATGTTTCTTTCTGAGTGTTGTAGTTGACTTTGATCTGGTCATACTCTCCAGACAAAGAGTACAAAGCTATATGCACCAGAAATTGATCAGTGATGTCAATTTCCATTGCATCCAGTTTGTTAGAAATATTTACCGTCTTCAACACATGCTCACGTACACTGCTTAACCCATCATGCTTGTTGTTGATGAGTGCAGAAAGTGATGCACCCAGTGGCGGAGCCAGGAATTTAAGACAATGGGGTCAAAAGTTGAGCTTCCATTACTAATCATGCAAAGCAAGCAATTCCGAATTCAAACACTGCCTTGATGTTTTGTTTGTCATTACCTTGAGCGTCATGGATGGCTCTCCTGAGAAAAGCACTCTCATCTTTGATAAGGCAAGACTTACAGCAGCTAGTATCCTTCTGGCCACACCAAGAATGTCACCTTCTTTGAGTAATAGATCACACTTCTTTTCGGTATTATTTCTATGAATTAAGCCGAAATAAAAGAATGAGCATTGGATACAAATGAAGCTCCTTGAAACAAAGAAAAGAATGGCTGAAAGGGAAGATCAAAGGGCGAAAAAATGACTCCTGAGAAAAGCACTCTCATCTTTGATAAGGCAAACTTACAGCAGCTAGTATCCTTTTGGCCACACCAAGAATGTCACCTTCTTTGAGTAATAGATCACACTTCTTTTCGGTATTATTTCTGTCAATTAAGCCGAAATAAAAGAATGAGCATTGGATACAAATGAAGCCCCTTAAAACAAAGAAAAGAATGGCTGAAAGGGAAGATCAAAGGGCGAAAAAATGACTAGGTGCTATCATGGTCCAGTCCTAATTGTTTAATGACTATGGGCATCAATAAGGATAACAACAAATCCATATGTTAGAAGAATTTAACATCTCATGCATTGCAAATTTGAAAGAGTGAAATGATGGCTCATAATTTCTAGAGGATCTCCAACTGTTTAAGACACTTTGATACAGATTTCGTTATGGGACATCGACAGCATTGGACGAACGCTTTCAATGGCTTCTTATATTAAACTGGATAAGATCCACAAAGAAAATCCTATATCCAAAAGTATGATCCCAATTTGCCCAACATAATACAAAAATCCAGACATACATTTTATCTAATTCCTTATAAAAAACGGATCTACGTACATAATTTCGCAAATTTAACACATAGGTAACACTTTTTTGGCATACTGAACCCGGCACACATTAACACAAAAATCAACCTGATCAATAGTCTAGATTCACAGTCGACAAACGATATTTTCTTGATCAACAAAACAAAAGGAATAAAAAAATTAACAATCAAAGACACATCACCTGCTTGATGGTCTTCTGCTAAAGATCATCCGGGATCGCGTTCTTGGACCGATTGGAAAGCGGATCGATATTGGGATTATTGGAGATCAAGTAAGGATCGATATTGGGATTATTGGAGATCAAGTAAGGATGCAATTCTTGGTCCTCAATGTAAAACCAATCAGGGGAAGCAGTGTCACCAAGAAAGTGAAAGCAGGGGTAGAAATAACCAGAAATTGGCATCTGGGCATGTGATCTTGGCACAAATTCAGGTGCCTGTGCATTGAATTTGAACGATGGACTTCTTGGGTTTTCTTTCACCTCCATTTATGGGACCTCTTGGGTTTTTTCCCCAGGTGGTTGTGCTTGCGCCATTTTCGCCCTTTGATCTTCTTCAGTTCTCTCTTTCAAGTACCAGTTCTATACAAGGTTATTGGGGTCAAGGAATCCCATTGCCCCCACCTTGGCTCCGCTACTGGATGCACCCACTTTTGCCTTGTTAGACCTCTTATACTTCTCCTCAATCCTAGCCATATAATCTTTGGCTAAGTCACAACTGGATATACCACCTCTAATGTGTTCTTCCATTGCATTTTGCATAATGAGAAAAGACATCTGATTGGCTCTTTCCTATTTGGCAAAATGTTCCCTTTCTAGAGCAGTACTTCCATCAACTAAAGTTGTTAGTTGAGGAGTCTTGAAAGCAATGTTGAACTCGAGCTTTCCCCAGTTCATTTCAATATGTTGCTTCCAAGTGTTGAAGTTGTTACCATTCAACTTCTCAATGTTAACAAGGTTAAGTACATTAAAACCCTGCATCATGAGACATTTGGATTGAAAATTCATAAGTATTGTAAATAAGAACTAGTCTTAATTGTCTTGTCACACTTAAACATAGAGGACAATTTTATGTAGTACAACACCTTTAGGCAAAAAGAATCACATAAGTACTTGATTTCATCATTTACTATACATCAATTCATAACATTCCCAGTAAATAAATCTATTTGGAAATTTCTTAACTTGATAATATTATGAACTGCTATTTGAAGTACTCTTTATAAATGCATATAATCTTTATACATATTCGAACACTTTGGTGTAAGAGTTAAGTGAATTACATGATATCAGTACTCAAAATTCGACACATATTCCATACATATATTTATGATGCTGATATATCATTTGCTGCAGTGCGCATTAGTGCAGACTCTATGATAATTTGAGCATATCTCAAGTCTTATTGAAATAATATGAACTACATTACCAAAACATCAAAATTTAATTCAAAAAAAAAAAAAACCATGATTATATTATGCATTACAGATTGATGGATCTAGCATAAACCGGAAATAAACATCAGGATATATTTGATCTCACAAATGTATTAACAGCAGCGGAAAGTTCATTATGATCATCATACATACATATGTATAACATAATTAGGTTTGAATGGACTGGCTCTGATACCACATGTAAACCTTTTAGAGATCGATATCGTCAAACCAATGCATATTAGTATTCAGTAAATCTGCATTGTGCATGGTCATTAAATGAACATGCATTAACCCTAAATACTTGTATATAAGGCTCACAAACCTAACCTGAGTTTGCAGCCATCTTTAGCACTCGATGAGTTAATTCCTAGGATAATGATTAGCCTTCTCCTCTCTTGTGATCACGTTAGAATTCTCTGGTTTTCAATGGGACAAACCAATCTATATGGAACAAAGGATATATCACCGAGAAGAGGGACCAAGCATATTTATATATATGCATTGCATGCAACTGCTTCCTCCCATTAAGTGAGCGGTTGTAATCAGTTGTCAAAGAAACCATAACAACATCATTCTAATTTTCAAATTAGTTTCTTATATTTTCCCTCCAAATGGCTGTTATCCGGTCACAACCCTAAATAAAGTCTTACTTTAAATATAGCTCATATGTTAAAGTCCCACATCGGTGGTGGGAAAGGAAACCAAGGGGTTTAAATATGATTACCCCACTCTAACTAACACTGAGACCTTTTGTGGTAAAACCCCACACCTGACGGATTGGGCAGGTAGTTAAGTTGGGGACAGTATCGGTGTCGTTAGAGTGGGACGGGCCCGGCGATCCAAAAATTCTACATGGTATCAGAGCAGGTTCTTTTGTAACCTGTCTCTACCATTCTTGCTGCTGCGAATTTTTTTGTTAAAAGTCTAAGTCATGGCTGAAGAAAGTTCTGTGAACCATGATGAGGAAATCCAGCACACAGTCTCTGCCAATCCACTGTCATTGATCAATGAATTTGCAGCTTACCTACAAAGTAAGGGACACGGAGAAGGCTCACATGGTCAAGGCAATGAAGAGGGTAGTCACATAGCTATGTTGGGACAATTTGCCGGATTTCTTGCTGAAAATGAGAAAGTTCCAAAGGGAGAAGCATCAGGTATACTCAAAGCCTTCACTACTGCCCTATTAAAAAGTACTGAAACTGATTGTTGGATAATTGATTCAGGCGCCACAGATCATATGACAAACAAAATTACAAATTTACATCATTTTAAAAAAATTTCAAGTCCTTCGCATGTGTCTGTTGCAAATGGAAAAAATGTCTTAGTTTTGGGAAAAGGAGAAATAAATTTACTTTCTCAGACAACACCTTCCACTGCCCTCTATGTACCAACCTTTCCTTTCCAACTTTTGTCAATTGGAAAGATCACCAACACCCTAAACTGCCGTGCTATTTTCTCACCAAATAATGTGATGTTTCAGGATGTTCTCACCATGAAAATGATTGGTGAAGGGGTCTTCATAAATGGACTTTACTACTTGTGCAAGAATGCCTGTTACACTCAGGCTCTTCAAGCTCAATCGAAGTCCATAGATGAAAGCCAACTTTGGCATAGGAGATTAGCTCACCCCTCTGAAGGTGTCTTGTCTAAACTGTTTCCAAATTTTTGTAAACCCTATCCTACTTGTGATACTTGTCAATTTTCTAAGTTTACTAGGCTACCTTTTGGTAATTCAATGTCTAGGACAAGTAAACTTTTTGAAATGGTACACACCGATGTATGGGGACCTACAACTGAATCAATTGAAGGGTTTAAGTACTTTGTTCTATTTGTTGATGATTTCTCTCGAACAAGTTTTCTATATCTTATGAAATCAAAAAGTGAAGTCCCAACCATTTTCAAAGATTTTCACATGCATGTTAAAACACAATTTCAATCAAACATTAAGGTTTTAAGGTCAGATAATGGCACTGAATTTATGTCCAACAACATGCTTCAATACATAAGCTCTCAGGGCATCATCCATCCAACCAGCTGTGTAGGGACTCCCCAACAAAATGGAGTAGCCGAGAGGAAAAATAGAGATCTCTTGGAGAAGACTCGTGCTCTCATGATTCACATGCATGTTCCAAAGAAATTTTGGTCGTTTGCCATTCTCACTGCCACTTATCTCATCAATCGACTTCCAAGTCGTGTGCTAGGTTTTAAATCTCCCTATGAAGTTCTCAAGGGGAGGAAAATAGATTTGGCACATCTCAAGGTGTTTGGTTGTGTTTGTTTTGTTCACATCCAAACCTTGAACCGTGACAAACTAGATGCCAGGGCAACAAAGTGTGTGTTTATGGGATATTCGGCCACCCAAAAGGGATACAAGTGCTTCGATCCAATCACTAAGAAGTGCACAGTTTCAAGAGATGTGAAGTTTGAAGAAAACTGCCCTTATTTTACAAGTCAGGGGGAGGATTTAGTTGACATGTTCCCACTCCCTCAAAACTTTGATTATCCGATGTTGGAAGAGAGACCAGTCACTGTGAGTCCACACTGTGAAGAAGTACAAACTGACCGAGTTACTGCCAGTGAAAGTGAAGAAGAGCCTTACTCTGATCATTCTCAATCCTCTACAGAGTCTCAGGTGATTAAGAGAAACCCTCCTCGGATCAGAAAACCTCCAGCTAGGTTGCAGGACTATGTTACGTATGCCTCACGGCATCCTATCACTGAATGTATCAGCTTTAGTAAGTTTTCAACATCTCATGCTGCATTTCTCCGTGAAATTGATAAACACAGTGAACCAAGAAGCTTTCAAGAAGCTTTTCTTCTCCCACAATGGAACCAAGCCATGACAGAAGAGCTTCGTGCACTGGAAGAGAATCACACCTGGAGTCTAGTTCAACTACCACCAGGAAAAAAGGCTGTTGGAAGTCGTTGGGTTTACAAGACAAAATTCAAAGCTGATGGATCTATCGAGAGACACAAGGCTAGACTTGTTGCTCGAGGTTTCACCCAAACCTTTGGAGTAGATTATAAGGAAACATTTGCACCGGTGGCCAAGATGAACTCAGTCAGGGTTTTACTTTCAGTTGCAATCAATTGTGGGTGGTCACTCTACCAAATGGATGTGAAGAATGCTTTTCTTCACGGAGAGTTGCAGGAAGAAGTGTATATGCAACCTCCTCCCGGCTATAATAGTATCAAAGGTAACATGGTTTGCAAATTGCATAAGGCAATATACGGATTGAAACAGTCACCAAGAGCTTGGTATGCCAAGCTCAGTTCTGTTTTGGAAAAGGCTGGATTCATGCGAAGTAATGCTGATTCTTCGTTATTTGTAAGAACTGACAGCAGTGGGAAGTTGGTGGTCCTCATCTACGTTGATGATCTCATCATTACTGGAGATAGTATCGTGGAGATTGAGGCACTAAAACTCTCACTACATCAAACTTTCGCTATCAAGGACTTGGGGAGGTTAAAGTATTTTTTGGGGATCGAAATGGCAACATCGTCAAAAGGACTGTTTTTACATCAACGGAAATATGCATTGGACCTTCTTCAAGAAGCAAAAATGCTTGACTGCAAGCCTGCTATCACTCCCGTTGATTGTAAACTGAAGCTCAGCATAGATGGAGAAGTCATGCATGATGTAAGCTACTATCAACGATTAGTAGGCAAGCTCATATACCTCACCATCACTCGTCCAGATATCACATATGCAGTGAGCTTGGCGAGTCAGTTCATGCACTCTCCCACTGTTGATCATCTTAACATAGTTAAGAGAATTCTTCGTTATCTCAAGGGTTCATTAGGTCAAGGAATTACTATGCATAACAATCAGTCCACTGTCATTAGTGGCTACACAGATGCAGACTGGGCAGGTAATGCAATTGATAGAAAATCAACAACAGGTTATTGTACATTTGTTGGTGGAAACCTTGTCACATGGAAGAGTAAGAAGCAACAGGTAATTGCTCGTTCCAGCGCAGAGGCTGAGTATCAAGCCATGGCAGCCACTGCTTGTGAACTCATTTGGCTTAAAGGGCTTCTTTCAGACTTAGGGTTTCCTAATTCTACTCCTATGTCACTTATGTGAAATAATCAGGCAGCCATGCACATTGCTGCCAACCCTGTGTTCCATGAAAGAACCAAACATATTGAAGTGGATTGCCATTTCATTCGAGCTCAAGTTCAAACTCAAATCATCCAAACCATGTTTACACGAAGCCATGATCAACTAGCAGATCTGTTCACAAAGGCACTGACATCCGCTCAGTTTCATCGATTATTGAGCAAGCTTGGCTCAGTGAACCTCCTCGATCCAGCTTGAGGGGGAGTGTTGAAAGTTAGTCATCATTATGTTGAAAGTGTATTAGTCATCATTGTGTATTAGTCATCATTAGTCATCATTAGTCATAGTCATCATTGTGTTTATTAGTCATCATTATGTTTATTAGTCATAATTAGTCATCTTTTTTCTTTTTCTTAGGCTTTGTCCGTTGGTTTATTTTCCTCCTTTCTTCTCTCTTTCTTTCTTCTCTCCTTCCTCTTATATACCCGAACCATTGTACAATGAACTTATGAAATATATCACAAATTAAAGTCATAATTTCTACTGTTGAAAGTTAGTCATCATTATGTTGAAAGTGTATTAGTCATCATTGTGTATTAGTCATCATTAGTCATCATTAGTCATAGTCATCATTGTGTTTATTAGTCATCATTATGTTTATTAGTCATAATTAGTCATCTTTTTTCTTTTTCTTAGGCTTTGTCCGTTGGTTTATTTTCCTCCTTTCTTCTCTCTTTCTTTCTTCTCTCCTTCCTCTTATATACCCGAACCATTGTACAATGAACTTATGAAATATATCACAAATTAAAGTCATAATTTCTACATGGTATCAGAGCCCACGGTTGCGGGCCCGTGCAAGCCAACGAGCTTGTGTGCAAGCCAATGAGCTTGTCACCACCCAGAAGGAAACAAGTCTGAGCTCTTAATATAGAGACGACCGCTGAGTTCCAATTGAAAACAAGTGGGTCCAACGTGAGCCGACCTCTGAGTTTCAATTACCGATGTGGATCTCCACGTGTGAACCACTAAATGAGGTTACACGTGAGGGGGAGTGTTAAAGTCCCACATCGGTGGTGGGAAAGGAAACCAAGGGGTTTAAATATGATTACCCCACTCTAACTAACACTGAGGCCTTTTGTGGTAAAACCCCACACCTGACGGATTGGGCAGGTAGTTAAGTTGGGGACAGTATCGGTGTCGTTAGAGTGGGACGGGCCCGGCGATCCAAAAATTCCAACATCATATTACTTGTGTTATTACATGACTAGCTGTTTAATCATGCTCACTGAAGAAAACCTTGCACTCTCAACTAAAATTTCATTATCATTGGTCCCTCAACTTTAATCCAACTGGAGAAATGGTCTCTCAACTTCAACCCAATTGGAGCAATGATTCCTCAACTTTAACCGGATTGTAGCAATGTTTCCTCAACTCTAACCAGATTGTAGCAATGTTTCTTCCAACATAACTCATTTTGACAAAATTCTAACGAAGTTGACGAAAAAGATCATAGCTACACATTTTGATGAGTTGAGGGACCAATGGTAATGAATTTTTAGTTGATGGACCATTGCTCTAATTTGATTAAACTTGAAGGACAATTTACTCTTTTTACTTCGAACATGACTAGCATTGGTTCATCATGCCAATGAAATTACGTTTTGTATTTTAAATTTACGATAATAGGAATTCAAACTTGAATGTAGATGTAGCTCAAAAAACTCGACTGAACTCAAGTATGCGCCCGAATTTTATCTTTAACAAAGGGGTAAAGTTGTCTTTGAATAAAACATGCAGCAAACCGGGGGAAAATCGTTTTCTTCCCAAAGTTGTGCCGCAAACCGGTCTAAATTAAAGGAAGTGTATTCAACTGGAATTTTGAGGGAATTTAATTCTTTTAATAATATAAGTGTATTCGATTAGGATTTTAAGTGATTCTCTGAAATTCAATGTGTATTCAATCATGATTTTAAAGAAGTTTTCAGGTGTATTCAATTAAAATTTGATTTTAAAGAATTTGAAAAAGTTGAGGAATTAGAGAGAATTGAAGATATTTCGTAATGTATTTTAAATATCCACAAATCTCACATCTTCCCATGAGATTTCGAGTGAATTGAATCAAAATTTTACATGGAATCTCTACAAATAAATTAAACTCTATAAAAATTATAAATCCATTTAAATCTCTCAAATTCTCAATTGAATACACTTACCTAAAACCTCAAAAAGCAAGAAGCTGAAAAACCCTGAATTTTGGCAAGCATACAAATTGGAACAAGAACCAGAGTGTTTTGTATAGAAATGTTTCGAAGAAGATTCCTCTCGTTTCCTTTGGTAATTGGAGCAGCCGTGTAAGCCCATATCTTTACAATTCAATTCGAGTTTGTTGATTTATCAGAATCGAGCAATACCCTTTGTATCGCACTGTGTTTATCAGCTGTCCTGCACTTTCTTTATCTCTCAGAATGTTCCATTTGGTCTTTTGGGTTTGTGCCAGATTGATTTGCAGATGCATACATTATATTTTTGTTGATTAATTCGTATTTTTTTAAGTACCCATTATTAGGTTCCTTTCTGCAATCTGATGTTCTTGATTGTAAAAACTGCCGAATCATTCACTAATTGTGTTTTTGTTCCAGTATTTGGTTTGGTTTAAAACTGATTGCTGGGAATACTTTTAGAGTTTAAGTAGTTTACTTGGTCTGTATTTGCCTGCCTTAAGTTCTGACTTTGTTAATTTTTGTAGTCGATTTATAGCCAATTCGATTTGTAAAATGGTAGGAAACGGCAATGTGGGAGTTTGGAATGTGCAATAGTCGCGGATAATCGATATTAAGGGAAAAAAATCTTTATGTGGTGTTTGTTATTGTTTATCATGGGCTTCGTATTTGATAGAAGATGAGACATTTGTATTTAGGGAGCTAAGACATGAGACGTTCCTTCTTTGAGACCCTTCATAGGTAATCAACTAATCCATAATGTAGCTTTCAATGCTGCGTTCATTAGGACAGCTATGTTCAGGTCATGAGTAGGTTCTACAATGACAAACATTGTTTCCAGCAACCCTCTTTTTCTCAAGTGTAGGTTGTTTTGCTTTGTTTATTTATAAGTTTTAGTTTGTTTCGTCATTTGCCTTTCCTTACATTTTGTAATGGTAATTTAGGAGCCAGGTTTTGATATAAGGATCTGCCTCTTAAAAGGATCTCAAATTGATAGCCGAGATCCTAACAGGCTAACACGATGAGTTATTTTTAAACCCTGCATGAAATTAATGTATTCAAAACTGCAACTGTCTTTTTAGTCCTATGGAAAAGTCTGGCCAGTAACAACTTCATGCAGGTTTCATTTTCTTATATCCATTCACGAGGCAATAATTTATTTGATAGTATGGAATCACTAGGTCCTCTATGAAGTCAATGAGAGTCAGTAGCCTTTCTTCATTCTGGCATCTATTTACTGGATTGGGGAGGCTTCTCTCTCGTGATAGAAGTACTTCCGTCTCTGTGTTTGTGATTGTGCGTGGTTTTTTAAGTTCTTAACTGCAAGCATAGGCTTTTAGGCTTGTTTTCGTTCTTCTATCTTTTCACCGTATTGCTGAGATTACTGAATTCTTGAGATAGGGATTACACGAGGTAGTAATAGGGAGATCTTGAAGCATTTGGGTACACAAAAAGTGCAGTGGATTTCATAGAAACAATTGAATTACTAAAAATAACTGCATCTCATTTACACTTTTTTTTCTTTTTCTTTTTTCAGATTGCGTATATTGTTTTTTTTACTACAGATATATACGAATGAAGAATCTGTAGATTGAATATATTTTCAGTAATTCCTTATTCTTCTTAATGCATTACATCCCATTGAATCTTGTTACTGTGTTTCCTGTCCTTTGTGTCATCTGACTGTAAACATGCATTGTTTATCAACAATATCATCAACCAAACCATAAACTACATCAACACGAAATCATCACTCAGTAAAAGTATTCCATTTAAGTGTACAAGACAATAAGCTTACTTGCAGGATTCGCCATGAAAACTAGCAGCAAGGTTCTTCTCTTCTCTTCGATTCGTAATGGTTCTCACTTTCAATAGGACTAGTGCTCATATCAGTTTTTAGTGTTTTAATCCAACTCTAATTCAAAAGTTTGAGTTCTATTGTTTCCCTCCTCTGTAATTTGTCATAATTAAATTACTACAAGTCCAATATTAATATAAGTCCATTTGTTTTCTTGACATACTCTAAACTATGGTTTTATTATTACTCACATCATGGAAAAAACCTAACACTGACATCAAGACTAGGAGACCTTCAGTCATCTAGGTCTAGTTGATTGTTAATGAGAGAATCATTAAAAGAATTGCATTTCGTATCAGATAGCAGTTAGTGCTTAGTTTCTTTTCTTGGCTGACATTTCAGCTGTGAATGTGCGCTAACAAAGTTTTACTGCTGGAATGTACCATTTTTTTCCATTTAATGTAGCTTCCCGAGAGCCGTGGTACTTGGTATGCTGTTAGTGTACCTTAATATTTTCCCATCCAATTTTCAGTCAGTTATAGAAACTTGTATGCATGTGAGTGATCTGATTTTAAGTGACATTCAAGCTAACCCGACAATTTTACATGAAATTTGCAGGATTGGAGTTGTTTCAGGCAAGCCAATATTTGGACCCCCACTTGATGAGTACTGGAAAAAGAAGCAGCAGGAAGACGTGGCGGCAAAGGAGACTGATGCAAGCTCAAATTAACCAATACTTTCTGAAACTTCTCATGTTGGGTCGTTTCGTAGAGGAGTAAAGCGATGGGATGGGAATTGGTTATTAATTCATTTGTTCGCACTTAAACAGTAGGATCACGGCAACAGCTACAGCCACTTTTTTGAACGTGTTACGCATGGGATCTCGGACATTTATTCTGATGGAAAACAGAATACTAAACAGGATCGGAAACTGATATCATTGAACTATCGATCATTAGTCTCGGCTCTTCAGGATGGAAGAATTCTGTATAAGACCGGTGCCATTGTCAGAGGAAATTCATTCTACTGGTTAACCATTCCATCCCTTCTCTGAGACGCCATTGTGATTGAGAGCTCAATGGTATCGGTTTCCGATCCTGTTACTATTCCGTTTTCCATCATGTTGAAACTATCACAGTGAAGGTACTCAAAACGAAGTACCTGCTGAATTGTATTTAATTTGTAACATTTCAGTAAATACTGTTTTTTGAGCTTTGCTGATATAAAGAGGAAAATTGCCTTACTATATAAACTTCATGCAGATTAATAATGAGCTTTCATGATGCTTCCAATAAGTCATTTCTTTCCCATTTTGCTTTGACACTCGTATGCCTTTGTTCTATCATACAATTGGGCCTTTGATTTATGATTATGATGATTTCATCGAGAAAACTGTGTCGGTTTATTTATTAGATAGTAGATAACCAAACGACTTTTGATTTAAGTGAACTTTTATAGGGATGAGTTTTCAACGATGATCTAAAAAAATGATCATTCGAATTATGAGAAATAGTTCAGAGGGGCCCATTCTTGTGGTTTACGCCATCTGAAGTTACTAACTGGTTAGTACATAAATGCTCACGTATATATAGTCTTTTAATTCAAATAGAGGGAAGCCAGAGTCAAAACTCAGACGACTAGAACTCTTGCAAACCTTGACTACTTATGAAGAAGGGTAATTTCTTGGAAATAATATATTAATATTGACCTGTCTGTAGTCTAACCTCTCAACTGAATGCCAATTCTTTGCTGTTGTTTCTTCTTACCAACAAGGCAAGCAAGTTTCCATAATTGGATTGGATTACACATCGGGATTTTCTACAGTAATAAGTATGAGATATTTTTGATGTTATAAACCATTAGATACAAAAGACAATATATAACGGTTGAAATATCCAGCGTATGAGATTTTTGTTGGATAACTCATAGGTGCATGTGAATGTAAAGTTTATGATTTTGAAGGAAACCCATCCTTTCTAGTCTTACCATTTTGTGGAGATTGTGAGGGATAAGTTTCCTTCAAGAGTAATCCACCGTCTGCCTTTAATTTAGACAAAATTTCTTCATTTTTGCCTTAAACATACCTTAAATATAGTGAATTGTCCTCTCCACTCTAATTCTGAGCATCAGACCAGCCCAAGTTCCAATCTACAAAAGTACAATAAATCAACAACGGTACCAATCCACAAGAATTAATGGAACTTGAAATTCTTATCTTGAATGCATCGAATCTTAAATTCTCCTCCGTCGTAAGCAGCAGTCTCTAAATCAGTTCTTCAATCGAACCAATGCAAATGAAATTTACGGCCATGAACGAATACAAGCAGTTTCAAAATGAGAACGTTCACAGCAAGCTAAGATGGCACCAACGCCCACGGACTGTCTATTATGTGTAAACACTGAGACAGAGGTATAGTAGCAATAACAGAGGATTTTGCAGCAGCATTTCTCGCTACCTCAAGACCCCTTGTCCACGGTTTCCTCGTGAACAGAATTTGCGCTTCTTTTCATCCCATCGTTTAATCTCTCCCACAAAAACTCCAAGAATGATCCAACTGTTTCAAACGTAACCCTCCCGGTCACGTCAAAAACAAACCTCCGATTGCTTGGCACTGCCAAAGTACAGGACACTTTACCAAACCAACCGCTATCTTCCCTCTCAGCAGCCACATTTCTTGCCTTTGAATGCATCGATAATGCCTGCTGCCTCAAGCCCTCGTCTCTAGCTGGAGTTGAGCCTTCATCAATTGCCAAATAGGAGCTCGAGTTTGATCTTGAAGGGTTCGCCTTTGAAGTTGAATCCGTTAACACATGGTGAGATGTTCGGATAAGAGTTTCAACCGCACCATTGTAGACAGACGACAACATGTCTCTCACTTTGGTTTCATGCTTGGGGACTTGGGGTTAGTTAATCCAGAGAGGATGTCATCATAGGTGTTGATACTCATAGTCTTGTCAAGATAAACCGCAACAGCTGTGCTTACAAATAACTGAACTTTTCCCCTGAAACCACATTCACCCATTTCGGAACATCATTCGTTTCTGACACATAATCGCCAATACTCGAGGAATTGTTTCCGCCACACTTCCCATCTGCATACAAAGCTAATACCAAATTCCTGGAAAAACTTCCAACAACACAAGCAAAACCCGACTCGGCCTTGGTAAAAAGCTTATACATAACCTGGCCTGTAAAGCTTGAACCACAAGAAACTCCACCATCCCCATCACTTGCTGTTTTCAATTGATAACCCCGTAATACCCCCAAAGTTACAGCCTGTGTTACCGTAACAACAGACTCCGAAAACTCATCACACCAAGCGATTTTCGATAATTGCTTCAAACTATTCGGAATTTTATCAGAATCGGACTTCAGAATGTCCTTCAATCCTTGGAGACAACTCCAATTGACTCAGCAGAGTCGGAAACTACTTCAGCCACAGAAACTAAAGCCCCTAAAAGCCTTAAAATTCTTTTTCTTTCTGAGATACTGAAGGAAAATGATAAACCCTATACACACCATAACCGGAGAAGCCAAAAGCGGCCGCTACAACGAGCCACTTCTTCCTTTTCCGGGCAAATTCGACACCCTTTTTCGCCAATTGCAGGTCCATCAAGAATTCGAAAATCTCGAGGACCCATTCTGATATTTTGCTTCAAAATTTCACTAGCTATTTGGTTTAGATGAGCAAAGAAAGCATCAAGATTCTATTATAGTACGTTAAGTGGAACCAATAGTTGAGAAAAGAAAGCATCAAGATTCTATTATTTTATGAATAGCAAACACAATGGTCATTTGGGTTTTTCAACGAACTGTTGGGGGTCTTTTATCCGAGTCCAGATCTTCTGTACCCAAAACTCCTTTTATCCCAAATTGCAAGACTATGTCACAGAGGGAGAGTCGAACCTGTGAAAGTGAGAAGGGGATGTGTTATGAATTGTAAAAGTTTGATTTCCTTGATTACACTTTAGTTAATTGAATTAGGGGTGTAGTCAAACTCGGATTTGAGAAGATTTTAAAAGATTTTAAAATCCTAGTGTAATCAACTAAAAGATTTTAAACCCAATAAACAAAAAATGTGGGAGGTTCTGGGTTCGATGCTCCGAGCTGGTGAGTTTGCTTGACTGTGGTCACGGGCAAAGCGAAATTCTCCATAGCCTCTCCGGGCCCAGAAGGGGAAGGGGTGGATAACCATGGTTTGCCACTAGTTGTCCCTCTTTTTAAAAGAAAAAGAAACATTAAAAGATTTTAAAGGATTTTAGAATCCTTGCAAATCTAGGTGTAGTCCATTGAGATTTTATTAGAGATTTTAAAGTTCATCCAAATCTAAGTGTATTCAGAAAATTAAGATTTTGTAGGATTTCAATCAGTTGTGGATTTTGTGGGATTTGAGAGCAAGAAGTATATATAACCAAGAACCTCAGCTCCAATGTTGTAATATTGTATTTTAATTCAAATGATTGTTATTTTTCCACTACACCCGAATTGCAATATAAAGCCATACAAGAGTTGCCAGCTGACATAACAAACTCAAAAAAGCCAAAAGAGAAATAACAAACTCAGAAAGAACCCTTCTTAACTTGGGGGTGTAGTCAATTTGGATTTCAGAGGATTTTAATAAATTCTTTTAAGTGATGGATTTCATAGGATTATGTAGACTTCTACAAAATCCATATGGATTTTGGAACATTTAAGAAGATTGATATAAAAGATTTCTATGGATTTTGATGGACTTATGTAGCGCTTAATCTTGACCATCAAATAGATCAAATGGTGATAAATGTGCCTAGGTCATAAATCTAATCAAACTGTCATAGCAACCATTTTTCATCCACAGCTTGTCCCCTCCCTCTTATGCTATTTTTGTCAAATGTTTTCTGGGCAATTATATAGAGCATTCACACAAAGAAATGCCTCTCAATCACATCTCTTATTCACATAAAATTCTTGATTTCGAAAACCCGACAAGAACAAATTGATACAACTAGACTGAGAGAGACAAATGGGAAATTACTAGTAGAAGCACATTCAATATCAGAGGCACAACACCAGCGACAAACCCAGCAAAATCAACAACAAAACCTACATACTTTTTACACAATAAAAAACCTCATACTATTCACAAAAAGTTTTTGAAATCAAAGGAGAAAAACCCACAAACCATAATCTTCAAAAAAATCATCCATAAAAAAATTAAAAAAAAAAATGGAAATTAACCACTTAACAGATGCATACCAAGAAAGGGTGGGACCCAAGAACACAATGAAGAAAGGTCCCAGAGTTCAATTTGGTGCTTATATCGGCTTGGGAGAGAAAAGTCAAATTGAAGCTTGAAAAGAAATCCTAGCGGGGAAGATGAGATTCTTGTAGCCTTTGTTATGCATAAAATTCACTCCTAAATCCTACAAAATCTTTTACTTAAAGATCCAAAAGCCCATATGAAAATTACAAAGCTTCTCTCCAGTTGTGAGAGCTTTTCTCATCAGTGTTTGAGTGTTCCCCATTTCGTCCCTTCCGTAGCCGCCGACCCTAGCTATGGCCAAGGTCCGTACCGCAATTTTTCACATTTTACCCAGAAGGTGTGTAGAGTTTTCGCTCGAGTATTCACACCACCTCCTTCCTTGGGATTGCTTTTGATGGCATTGTTGCTAGTAGGTTGCTCTTTTCCACTGACTTCCTTCGTTTTGGGTTTCACTTTGTTGGCCCTGTTGTTAACTGGTTGCTTCTTCCCGCTAGCTTCTTTCAATGTGTGGCAGCTACCGGTGTGGTGCTCAGTGGTGTTTGGAGATTTATTTTGGGGTTCTGTTTTCACTCAGTTTTCTTCTAGTTTTGGGGCTTTGTTCAGCTTGTTTTCAGGTGTGTGCAGGGAACGTTCGTTTCTATTGGTCGGTAAGTGGCTTTCCGACAACGGCGGGTTGAAGTTGCTAGGGTTTGTTTCAGTGTTTTCTTTGTTTTGGGCTCTTTAGTTGCTTCTGAGATCCTTCTTTTTGTTTATGTGTATGTATGTGGGCCTTTTCTTGTGTAATTATTGTGTTGGAATAAAGCAACTTTTCACCAAAAAAAAAAAAAAAAAAAAAAAAAAAGAAATCCCTCAAATTCTATGACATTTTCAAATACCTACATATTTGAATGGACTTTTTAAAATCCTAATCGATTACGGCTGGATGTGAATGTATTCTTCAAAATCCTCTTAAATCTTAAGTTGACTACACCCTGATTTCAAAGTCTTTTAAAATCTTCTTTTAAAACTTAATTGACTACGCAGATGTTCAGTTCGCCAGCAATTGCAGCAACCTTCAAAAAATTAGCCTTGTCGCCAAAATCTGTTTCATCAGCAATTTCGGTAGCATTCGGAGGAACACCGAACCCATCCTCATCGCTGGAATTTGTTTCACCATCAATGTTGACAACATTTTTAGAGAAGTTAGAGGCAATAGTCAGGCAACATTTTTTTATTCGTGTTTGTCTTTCTGCACAACCATTATGTTCAGGGGTATGAGGACAGCTTAATTGATTTAAAATACCATGAGATCGAAGAAATGACTTAAATATAGTGCTAGTGAATTCACCCCCTGAATCTGAGCGAACAATTTTGATTTTATTGCCAAGTAAGGTCTCAACATACTGTTTAAATACAACAAAAGTAGAATAAGCATCAGACTTGGCCTTTAAAGGAAACAACCAACTATATCGACTATAGTCATCTACTAACAACATGTAGTATTTAAAGCCACTAGGTGAAGTAACAGATGCAGGGCCCCAAAGATCACAGTGAAGCAGTTGAAGGCTGTGAGTTGTAGTGGAGCTTGCAGATCCAAAAGGAAGTTTATGGCTTTTAGCAAGAGCACAATCTGAACAAAAGAAATCAACAGTAGTCTTGCCTTGTACAGCAAGGTTATTTCTGGAGAAAACCTGTCGAAAAAGTGAAGAAGATGGATGACCCAATTTGCGATGCCAAATCTTCACAGGAACTTTGACACTGATGAAAGCTGATGGTGATGGATTGACAGCATTATTGGAACTTTGCAGGGGGTAAAATCCATCTTTAACTTGGCCCCGCAAAAGCGTCTTCCTCGAAACACGATCTTTTACAGTGGATCCATCAGGGTCAAGAGTCAAAGAACAATTATTGTCTTTGAGAAATTGATAACCAGACAGTAAATTGTGCTTCATATGTGGAACATGCAGTACATTACTCAACTTAAAAGCAGTATGAGGAGTATGTAAATATGAGGAACCAATATGTTGAATAGACAGACCTTTACCATCCCCTATGTAGACTTTGTCTTCACCAGTGTAGGGAGAAGAGATAGAAAGATTGGCAATATCATTGGTAATATGTGATGTAGCTCCAGAGTCCAGTAGCCAAGATGGAGAAGATGTGGAAAAATAATGCACACACAAAGCAGCGAGTTTAGCGGGTGGTACTTTTCCAAAGATGTCAGGATTCATCCTATCAAAACAGTCAATGGCTTCGTGGCTAGTAGAACCACAGATTTGACATGGAGTCTTGTGGCCAGAAGAGCTATGATAATTGGACTTGGAGCCTGGAGAATGATTATGAGAACCACGATGATTACCATTGAATGATCCATGATTGCCATTGAAAGATCCATGATTGCCATTGAAGGATACACGATTGGTATTGCGATTTCGATTGCCTCTGTTGAAGGTGCAATTATGTCTCCCACGATTGGAGTTATAACGGAAAGAAGACTGAAGTGGTGGATTATATGCAGCAAATGCTTGAGGAGAAGGCGTGGGCAACAATGGTGCCTGAGACTGAACAGAAAAGGCCTGAAATGGCTCAGTAACAGAAAGAGAAACAGTTTGCTTACGACGAGCCATGGATAATTCTTTAGTGAGCAGGAGGCCATGTAATTCATCAAGAGAGGTAGAAGACAGGCGAAGCATGATAGATTCAATGAACGACTCAAATTCATCAGGTAGGCCATGAAGTGTTGCTGCAATTAGGTCGCGATCAGAGATAGCAGCACCAACGGCAGTGAGAGAATCAGAAATTTCCTTAATCTGTTGAAGATATTCAGAGATCGATTGATGGCCTTTTTGAATAGATTGAAGACGACAGCGAAGCTGATGAACATGAGCATCAGAGACTCCACCAAAACGTTGTTCAAGTTTCTGCCATAGCTCTCGAGATGTGGACACTTCAACCGTGAAAGGAATGAGATCTTCAGAGAGCGTCGAATTCAACCAGATTAACATATTTTGATCTTTCTCAAACCACTGCTCAAATGCTGGATTTATAGATCGATCAGGAAGAAGAGGAGCCGAACAGGGCTCAGTGCCATTAATGAGACCGAGAAGCTTGTAGCAACAAAGAATTGGAGCAAACAAGGCACGCCATGAGAGATAATTGGTGCGCTTGAGCTTGATGGGCACCATACTTATGATGTTCTGAATCATAAGAGATAGATACGAATTTGGAGAGGGAGAACTTCCAGAGAGATTAGGGTTTGGAAGATTAGGGTTTGGCGGTATATTGATCGGAGATGATGATTCAGAGGGGGATGCCATGATTGATAGAGGCAAGTTTCAGGAAAAATGAGGAAGAATTACAAATTGAAGACAGAAATCGATCAACAAACCTGAAGAAATCGATCGAGTCGGTGAGCGGAAGAGGATCGAGGCGGTGAATGAATGAGCATCGTGAGGCAACTGGCGACTTGATACCATAAAGAAATAGAAGTTTTCTTTGTAATAAAATGATTCACATTTCTTGAAATAATTACAACAGTACAAGAGGGTATATATAGGTAGAGACTTGATGCATTAATACCCTTAATGCCCTTGGCTACTACAACTAATTACACAATGACTACAACTAAAGATTTACAGTTATAACTAGCTAATGACTTGTTTGTCTAGTTTAGTATCTGCCTTAATATTTCTCCTTGCAACTTCTGGTTGAGGTAGAATTAGGTCCTAACAGGATGACAGGATGACACAAAATCCTTTGCAGAGAGAAAAGAAAGAGATTTGTTCTGGAAATGAAAAGCTATGTATATGCGTGTGCTAGTTTCTCTAGTTCTGAATTCTTATTTCTAAATGGGTGAGAAGTGAGAACGCCAACGAACTTCTTCAAATACCACCATAAGCTTTATTTATTGGGCCTTTTAGTTCCATGTCTAAGCTTTAACAAATTTAGGGTAAATTACATTTTAACACTCACATTTGACTGCAATTTGCAACCTCATACAATATCTTTAAAAAAAATTCAATTCCATTCATTTACTGCTTATTCTCTCAAGTTTGGGTGCAACTACAACATTTTTAAAACATTCTAATCTCATACATTTAGTTATTATTTCATTTTAATTTCGTACAATCGCTAGAAAATCTGTTAAGTCGGACATTAAGTGATAATATGGTAACAAAGGATTCCACATTTATGCTAACAACTAATAAAAAATATTGAGTAAATTACATTTTACACCCTCCAATTTGTGTTCAATTGAAACCTCATAAACCTCTTTAAAACATTTCAGTCCAATATATTTACTTATTATTTCATTCTATGTCATACATCGGTCTCAATTTCTGTTAGTTTCTTCGTTATCTACAAATTGTAGAGTAAATTATATTTTACCCCTCAAGTTTTAGGCTCAATTGCAACCAGGGATGGAGCCACCTTGGGCTCAGAGGGGGCAGATGCCCCCACTCAGTTTATTGGCAAACAAAAAAATATACATGTTTGTGACATTAGTAAGGTGTATAACTTGTTTACTTGCTAGTGACATTAGTATTAACTCTTTCAATTGCAATTGCCAATGTTGAAAGAGCATTTTCGGCCATGAAATTTCCGAAAAATCAATTGAGAAATCGAATGGGAGATAAATAGATGAATGATAACATGGTTATTTTTATATAGAGAGATATTTGATGGTATTAGTAATGAAGTTGTCATGCAACGCTTTCAAATCATGAACATGCAGCGAGGGATATTGTAATATTTTGTATGAAAAATCTTATGGATTAATAAATAAGTATTTGTTTAGTAAATTCTCTAGCTTTTTATTTTGTGACTTTGTTGTTTAACAATGCCCCCATCTATACAGATTTCTGGCTTCGTCCCTGATTGCAACCTCAACATCTTTAAAACATTTGATCCCATACATTCACTTTAATTTCATTTCAATTTCGTGCAACTATTAGTCAATTCATTAAATTAACCGTTAAGTGATCATGTGCAAGCTTGGAGCCAGCATTTTACAAATTTGGGTCCAAATTTGTTTCACGTGGGTAAAGAGAAAAAAAATATCTGGAAAGCTAAAGAATGAGAGAGAGCAAAAGAAGGAGAACGGAGTCGCAACATCGTCGACCCAATTGCCGCCAACGCGATAATGAAATCGACGAAGACGTCATCGCCTAAGAGGAGAAGCAGATGATGGAGACGTTGAGCATGGAGACCCAATTGCCGACCATCACCCCGACTGTTGCTCCCACCGAAGAAACAGCTACTGTAATGACGTTATTGATAAATCGAAGATGAAAAATAGAGAGAATTCTGATCTGGGGTTTTAAGATTGAACAATTTCTAAAGAACCTCATAATTTAATTTTGATTTTTGATTTTGGAATTTCGAGAATTTTGTAGAATCATAATCTCAAGAGAAATGAAAGAAAGATTTTTTTTGGTATTTAGTTTTACCAAAAAAATTATAACTTAATAAAAAAAGAAGAAGCAAGGGTCTTAGATCCTCAAACAAGGAAGACGATGAATCTGATTAGGAGAAATCAAACTCCATGGGAGTTGGGAGGGCTCTGGAGATTTTGGAGACATTAAAGATGGTGGGAAGGCTATGAAGATTTTGAACACCTAGAAAGGAGAGAACCCAGATATGAGAAAACACACTAGGCTTCTTGAACAGGAAGTAAATACACGGCGCCGCGTCTGATTTTACGGGAATTGTGTAGAGGCTTCGTCGCGCCGCCTCTGAAATCAGATGACGCCGTTATTGGAATTATTGTTGTTATTGTTTTGAGATTTAGGTGTTGCAGACGACGCTACGCAGATGACGACGCTAAGCATGGTTGGGTTTCTGCATCTAGGCATCATTTGGGAGTTATTATTGTAGACAACGCTACGTAGCATTGCAAAGAATGCAAGTTTGGAGACAGGATTAGGCGACGAGGTCGATTTGGGCGAGGTGTCGAAGTTGGCGACGAGGCGTCGCAGATGATGTAGGAGAGACTGGGTTCGCAGGACGCTGCTTGCAGACTAGGGAGACGAGATTAGCAATCTCATGGTTAGGTTAATGAGGTCTCGCAAAGACCACCTAGTGAGGCATTTAATCAAGGCGAATCTTCCTTTATCCCATTAAACTTAGTCCTGCCTTACATGCCTACACTAATATGTAATCTGGTCCAATCCAGTAAAACTTAACGAGGCCAAACAAACGGGTCCTAAGCTCTTCAAAAAAAAAAAAGCTCTTCAAAAAAAACAAACGGGCCCTAAAAGACTCAACCAAGTCCACTGTACCATGATCTTGCCACATCATCATCCGGTGTCCATTTGAATGGCTTAATGGTTACTCTAATTGGAGAGAAACAACCACGCACAAAGTCCGATGAGGATGATGAGTCTTAGGCTGACTAAGTAAAACCCTAAAATGACCAACCAGTCCCCGACAGAAAACATGTTTGTCTCTCTAATAATAGTTGCAATCTCGAAACAGATTATAAACCACACTCTGGAAATTTGGATGTGGACTTACACAAACATTCATACAACGAGCCGACGCAGTTGTAGAAAACATCAATCATATAAAATCGAGGAGTCGGTCCCCTGCCACGTGGCGGCGAGATTCGTACGTGGATCATTGGCAACCAAACTCTTAAGGTATGGTGTTGGCATTGAGGTGCTTAAAAAAAAGGTGCTTATTTTCAAAGTTTTTATGTAGAAGGTGTTTGGTAAACTAAAAAAAAGGGGATTATTTTGAAAACTGCTGTGATTGACAGCTGAAATCATCAGAAAAGTTGAAGCAGCTAAATGCTGCTTTGGAAAACTGGCTTTTTTTGAAAGCACGCGGAGCTACAATGCATCTTTAATGAAACTTTCTAAAGTCCAATAACACCCTCAAACCAGAAACGGCTTTGCCAATCTCCATCGTCCCTCGAACCAAAAACGGCTCCATCTGCCATCTTCTCTAATCACCAAACCAGAAACGGCTTCGCCGATCTCCATCGTCCCTCGAACCCAACCCCTTCTTTGCTTCAAATTGATTTCTCTCTCTCCTACGAGACCCAAGGGATATGTCTCCATCATCCGACTCATGAACCCACAACTTCAATCGACTCAATCTTGTTCCCTTGCACAAGAAATGGAAACACAGAAACCCAGAAACCCACCAGACTACCACAGCCAAAACTGATAATCGCAAAAAAAAGGCATAAAACTCTCATTTTTCCTCTGCTACTTCAAGAATATGCAGACAAAAAGAACAACAACAATTCAATTTATCCTTCTTCAAAGTTTACAACTTTGAATTTGTTTCAAATAAGAAAAAAGAAAACGTGGAGGAGGTGGAGGAGGTGGAAGAGATAACCTTGAGTAGTTGCTTGCGGAAGGAAGAGAGGCTCGACTGGAGACAGCGAGAAGCTTGTCGTTGCTGTCAGTCAATCCCTCTGAAACCCTTTCATTGCCCCTACAGAACTACGAGATCGTTTTGATGAGGACGTCGTCAATCTGCTACAACGGTTGATGATGTATGAAGGACGAGATCGATTCGTCTGATAGCCAAAAGGATGAGATGAAGCCCGCAGAGGATTGGAGGGGCGATGCGAAGCGGTCTTGCTCCGATGGCAGTTGCCATGTCGGCTAGATGAAGAAGAGGAAATTAAAATAAAAAAGATGAAGAAGGAGCAGAGAAAAAAAAATAAAGACAGAAAATTAGGGAGTGGGGGAGAGTCGGGAGACTTCTACATAGATTATTAACAAATGAAGATGGATAAAAGAAAGATAGGAGACTTCTAGAGAGACTATTAATAAATAAAAGACATAGATTATTAATAAGTGAAGATGGATAAAAGAAAGATAGGGCTGGTTTATTATTTTACATTTAACTAAAATAATGTGAATGGGAAGATTAAAAAGCAAAGGCGAAATTGAAAACAGAAAGAAGTTAATAGGAGCACAGAGTTGGGTTATAATTGTTGTTCGTCATAACCCATCTGTTTCGGTTCTGTGTTTTGTCACCAACAAAAGCATACTAAAAATATATATAAGAAGAAACCCTTCTGAGCTGCTTCTCTCTCTCTCCCTCTCTCTCTCTCTCCATTTCTCTGTGAATTTCGCTTCTATATATACAATCAACTGAATCAAGCAGCTGTGCCCAAGGTGAGTGTTTAATTTTTTGTCTGTTTGTTGATTTACTTTTTTTTAAAATTCTCTATAATTAAGAATCTTTATTCAAGCTAGAAATATGTATATGTACTTCGATCAATATTTAATGAATTCGAGTCTTTATCAAAATTTTGGAGAGTTTTGATCTCGGACTTACTTTAGGTTTTCTAGCTTCTCAATAATTAAATATAAATACTCTCTTTTCAACAAAATTTGATCTCGGACTTACTTTAGGGGGTGTATTCAATTGAGATTTTGAGAGATTTTAATTCTTTTAATGAATCTAGGGGTATTCAATCAGGATTTTAAATGATTCTCTGAGATTCAAAGTGTATTTAATCAGGATTTTAAGATAGTTTATTAAAATCCTTATAAATCCGGGTGTATTCAATTAGGATTTTAAAGAAGTTTATAACATTCCAGGTGTATTCAATTAGAAATTGATTTTAAAGAATTTGAAAAAGTTGAGGAATTAGAGGGAATTTGAGAGATTTCGTAGTGTATTTTAAGCATCCACAAATCTCACATCTCCCTATGAGATTTCGAGGGAATTGAATAAAAATTTTATATGGAATCTCTATAAATCAATTAAACTCCATAAAAATCCATGGATTTATAATTCCACTAAAATCTCTCAAATTTCCGATTGAATACACCCCCCTTAGTCTTTATCAAAATTGATCTCTTATTTCGTTTTTTTTTGGACAATTCATATTGGATTAGTGGATTCAAACTCGGGACCTCAGGGCAAGAACTTATTTCTTTCTTGGTTGAATAAAAAAATCCTGCTGGTTTTGTATCCTCCATTCTTCTTTCTTCCTTGATTTCTTAATTTCCACTGTTTTTTCGGGGTCAATCAATCCTTTTCGAGTGGATTTCCTAGACAAAATAATTATAGGGAATTTTAACGAAAAGCCCGCTGTACTGTTCACTTTAACGAAAAACCACATTTTTACACTAAAAAATCAAACCTGGTACTATTCACTTTATCCTTTATTTTGTCCTTATCGTTAAAACTCAAAGTTTTCAAGTCCTTTTCATTAGTTTTCCTATAGGGAATTTTAACGAAAAGCCCGTGGTACTGTTCACTTTAACGAAAAACCATATTTTTACACTAAAAAGTCAAACCTGGTACTATTCATTTTAACGAAAAGCCCGCGGTACTATTCACGTTAGGGCAAATCTTAGTCTTTCCCTAGAACATAGCTATGTACTTCAAAGATTTGTGATTTAACTTCCAACACTAACTAATTATACGATTAATTATATAATTGTATAAGATAATCATTAGGTGCCGTAATTTATCTCTCTTATCTCATAATAATTAACTTCACAAACAAGCTAATGGCAACAGACGACACCGCCACTCTCTTATCTCCTCTACACATTCTCATACATGCATATGTATATACAGCGATCAATTAGAACTGCAGCAAATGCTGCTATCTCCTTATTGTAACAAAGGAACTGCAAATTGTTCATACATGTTCTGAGTAGAAGAAGAAGATGGAGATAATTTACCAGCCCTACATCGATCAGGAATTTGAATGCCTCATTGAAAGAATCTACCCTCCATGGTATGTATATGAAGTTCATTAAGTTTGTGTTGGAGAATGCTGGAGGAAATCATATAATTGGGTTGGTTTTGGAATCTGCAGGGTTTGTATCGACAATGACTCATACAAAGATTGCACGCTTGTGAAGGTGAGATCATTATTCATATTATTTAACAACTTCAATCATCTACTTTTCTAATTAATTAGTCTATCTTTTATCTTGTTGGTGGGTGAAAGACATGGGTTATGGAAATTCTTTTTTCATTTATTTTTGTTAGTTGGGTTTTGTTTTTTATTGGCAAAGTTTGACACCCATAGACTCAAAACCAAGGGTATAGTAGCTAGTATTGGTTACCAATTTGCAATACCTGATATGCCAAAGTTATCGACAAGGTACCTATAGGTTAGTAACCAGCGACCGCAGATTGGTATGGGTACTGAACAAATATTTACCCTAAAATAATAATGTATGATACGTGCCATGATCAATGATGATCATTAGAAACTAAAGACTAAACACTTATTAATGAGCTTTTAATATAATTTTAAGTGATTAGAAACCACACCCACTACTGTAAGCCCAACTTGACCTGCATATAAATAAATAAAGAGGATAGCAGCTGCAGAATTTAAAGTATGAGGGAAACTCTGTTGTCTGATGTCCACCGAGAGGAGGGCCACTAGGAAAGTAGAAAATATCAAATATTAGTTGTTTCCAGAGAAAGAAGGTGGTAAGCTTTTGTTTGTTGTCGTCATGTATTTTCTGTTAACATACAGACTATTATCTAGTATGCAAGCTTCAAATCAACAATCAATGGAGCTTGAATATAAGAGAGAGAAAGATATTTTGGAGAGAGAGAGAGAGAGCAAGAGCTTGAAGAAGAAGCAAATGAGCTGATTGCTCTCATTCACACGCACACACTGTGCACTTGTAACAGTTAGGAATAAAATATTCCTTTCATTACATCACTCAAATCTGACCCTTAATTCATCTACCCTATGAGGTGATGACACATGGCTTAAACTATTTCTTACTCTAAGATTACATCTTAGCTGCACACTTGAACTGTGATCCAAGGGCTAACATTTAAACTGAATTCTTATTACATTTTCAGCATATACACTTATACACTAACACTCCCTCCTAAGTGATGTGCTGAAATCACTCCCAAAGCTGTCCTCAGAAATTCAAATCGATCCATTGCCAAAGCTTTAGTGAATATATCTGCAACCTGTTCTTGAGTCTTGCAGTATATCAGATCAATCTCACCATCTTGAAGTACATCTTGGATGAAATGGAATTTTCGATTAATATGTCTGGTTTTGTGATGATGAACTGGATTCTTTGATATGGCAATTGCTGAAGTGTTATCACACAACAACTGAGTTGGTTCTGCTTGTTCTTCCCCAAAATCAGAGAGTACAAATCTTAGCCAGATGGCCTGTGCAGTAGCTTCTGCTCCACTGATGTATTCTGCCTCTGCAGTTGAAAGAGCAACACTACTTTGTTTGATTGAGGCCCAAGAAAACACGCCCGAACCAAGATTAAATGCATAACCAGATGTACTCCTCATGTCATCTTCACTTCCACTCCAATCACTATCACAATAACCAATCAACACTGCTCCTTTTCCCTTTTCATGAACAATCCCATAGTTCACAGTGCCTTGTATATATCTCAAAACTCTCTTAGCTGTCCCCATATGCTTCTTGGTAGGATTATGCATGAACCTAGCCAATAAGCTTGCTGCAAACAAGATATATGGCCTTGTTGCTGTCAAATATAACAAACTACCCACCATTTGTCTATATAAAGTCTCATCTGCCAGATCACTTCCATCTACGTTTGAAAGCTTTTCATTCACAGCTAATGGTGTTGCAACAGACTTGCAATCCTTAAGTCCAAACTTCTCAAGCAAAGTCCTTGCATATTTCTTTTGATGCAAGAAAATGCAATTGTCTGTCTGCAGTACTCCAAGACCAAGAAAGTGATGAAGTAATCCGAGATCTGTCATCTCATATTGTCTCATCATTTCACTTTTGAACTCAGCTATCATTTCCTTTGAACTCCCTGTGTAGATAATATCATCTACATATAGTGATACAATGAGAATACCATTGTGAGATGTCTTGATGTACAGTGTAGCTTCACTTGGACTTTTGTGGAAACCAGCCTTTGCGAAATACGAATTTATTTCTTCATACCAAGCTCTCGGAGCTTGCTTCAGACCATATAGTGCTTTCCTAAGTCTGTAGACTTTGTCTTCCTTGCCTTGTATGAGAAAACCAGATGGTTGATCCACATACACCTCTTCATTCAACACTCCATTTAGAAATGCAGACTTTACATCTAATGGAAATAATTTCCAACCTTTCTGTGCAGCAAGGGCCACCAAGGTTCTCACAGTGTCAAGTCTTGCCACTGGTGCAAAAGTTTCATTAAAATCGATTCCAGGCTTCTGGGAATAACCCTTTGCAACCAACCTTGCTTTGTTTTTCTGCACAGAACCATCCAGATTTAATTTTGTTTTATAGACCCATTTGACTCCAATGACTGGTTTATCAAATGGTCTATCAACAAGATCTCAAGTATTGTTCTTCTCAATCATGGAAATTTCATCTTCCATAGCCTTCTGCCATGATTCATCCTTGGCAGCTTCTTCAAAACATTGTAGTTCTATAATGCACAGATTGCACTTCTCATATATTTCTGTAATACTTTTGTACTTGAAAGGAGTGTGATCAATATCCTGCGGACCTGTCATTCTTTCTTGATCATAGATTTCAGTACCTGAGCTTGGCACAACATTCTCTTCACTTGCTTCACATTGTGTTTCAGAATCACAAGCACTCCCTTCATACCTCTTCATTGTGTTTCTGACATTTCAGTATCCTGGATACTCACACTTCTTTCCTTCTGTGCATTCCAATCCCAACATGCCTCTTCATCCAACACAACATCTCTGGAAACAATCACCTTCACAGATTCAATGTTATAGAGCCTATAGCCCTTCTCACAACTACCATACCCCAAGAAAATACACCTCTTGCTTGCCAAATCTAATTTTTGTCTCTGTTGACTTGGCACATGAGCATAACACAGTGAACCAAACACCTTTAGATGCTTAATTCCAGGTTTTCTCCCACTGTAAGCTTCAAAAGGTGTTTTCTTATCTACAGCTTTGGTTGGACATCTATTCAGTATATACACAGAGGTATTGACTGCCTCAGCCCAAAATTCAAGGGGAATCTTCTTCTCCAACATGAGGCACTTAGCCATTTCCACAATGGTTCTGTTCTTTCTCTCTGCCACACCATTTTGCTGTGGTGTGTATGGAGTGGTAAGTTGTCTTTCCATGCCTACATCTTCAACAAATTTGTTAAACTCCATTGAAGTGTATTCACCTCCTCGATCACTCCTAAGCTTCTTTAGCTTATATCCACTCTGTAACTTCACAGTAGCTTTGAATCTTTTAAACACACTGAGAACTTCAGATTTATGCCTTAGAAAATAGACCCAACACATCCTGGTGCAGTCATCTATGAAGGTGAGAAAATATCTATTTCCAGCTTTTGTAGTTGTCTGCATTGGACCACAAATATCACTGTGTATAAGCTCTAGAGGAATTAATGCTCTAGTAGTAGCTTCCCTTGGAAATGCCTCTCTACATTGTTTACCAAGAACACAGCCTTCACACACTCTTTTAACTACTTTAATTTCTGGCAATCCTACCACCATTTCTTGTTCCTGAATCAACTTCAAACTGCTCATGTTTAAATGTCCCAATCTTCTGTGCCACATGGGAGTAGAAGAACATACACTTGCCTTGAAAGCAATATGTATTCCAGACTGCAATTTCATTGGAAAACTTCGATTTCCCTTCATTGGTACTCTAGCAATCATGTTGGAATATGAACTGTCATCATAGATTTCCACTTTATGACCTCCAAACACCAAGTAATACCCGTGCTCCATCATTTGACCCACACTGAGCAGATTTTCTTTTAGTCCAGGTACAAGCATAACCTCCTTGATGTATCTCTTGCCTACTTTAGTTTCAACCACAAGACTTCATTTACCAGTTACTTCAACAAGCTGTCCAGTACCCATTTCAACTTTTGCAGTCATATTCTTATCAATATCAACAAGGAGATCATTCCTTCCAGTCATATGATTACTACACCCACTATCTACATACCATACATCATCACAGCCTTTTACACTAGTATTAGTTTGATTACTAGCATAAAACATGGTGGGTGTAGATTCTACCTTATTTGCATAATTGAGCTGTTGCACTGGTTTCTTGTTATTGCACTCCCTTGTAATGTGACCAAACTTATCACAGTTATAACACTTTGGTTTGCCTTTGAATCGGCACTCACCAAAATGCAACTTGTCACAATGTTTACAAGGATTTCTAGCACCATCTGTGAGTCTGTTATCCCACTTCTTGCCTTTTGCCTTCCAATTCTTATGGTACTTTGCACTTTGATTTCCAGTGAACTTTGCTGGTTTGGGATTCACACTAAGACTAGCAAATGCTTTCTCAGTTTTGTGTTCATAATGCCTATCTAGCCATAACTCAAAACTCTTCAAAAAGGCTACTACTTCTTGTACCTCAATCACATCCAAATCATTCGAATGCTCAATAACAGAACAGATAGAGTCATAAGCTAATGGCAAACTAATTAATAACTTTTGAACAACTCTCTCTCGAGATAGCTCCTCTCCATAACTCCGCATTTGATTTATCAGGTCAAATAATTTTGTAAGGTAAATAGAAAGTGATTCATCATCTCTCATTCTTGTGTATTCAAATTCTCTACGAAGACCTTGCAATTTAACACTTCTAACCTATTTATCACCATGGTACTCTTGCTGCAGAATATCCCATGCGCCTTTTGAGGTTTCTTCATGAGAAATTCTGGGAAATATCTCGTCTGAAACAGCTCATTGAATCAGACCCAGAGCTTTAGCGTCCTTCATCAATCTCTCTGCAACGCTACTCGATCCCTCTTTTTCTTTCTTCTTTCCATCAGATTCATCATCATCCTTCGAATCTGAGCTTTCGAACCCTTTATCAACCAGATCCCACAGCCTGTGAGATTTGAAAATTGTCTTCATCTTAATACTCCAGAATTCATAATTATTACCGTTGAAAATCGGTGCTCTCACCTCACTACTACCCGATCCTGCCATGTTAGACTCAGATCGCAATTGACTCGAGCTCAATTTCGAGTTGCTGGGTAGCTCCCTTCACAGATCCAAACGCCCAGTATCAGTTGATCGAACCTGGCTCTGAGGCCATGTTAACATACAGACTATTATCTAGTATGCAAGCTTCAAATCAACAATCAATGGAGCTTGAATATAAGAGAGAGAAAGATATTTTGGAGAGAGAGAGAGAGCAAGAGCTTGAAGAAGAAGCAAATGAGCTGATTGCTCTCATTCACACGCACACACTGTGCACTTGTAACAGTTAGGAATAAAATATTCCTTTCATTACATCACTTAAATCTGACCCTTAATTCATCTACCCTATGAGGTGATGACACATGGCTTAAACTATTTCTTACTCTAAGATTACATCTTAGATGCACACTTGAAATGTGATCCAAGGGCTAACATTTAAACTGAATTCTTATTACATTTTCAGCATATACACTTATACACTAACATTTTCCTTTTGCTTTTCAGTTTCCACGCCAGAGTTAACAGTTCCATGCACGTTATCATCTTTGTCAAAACTTGTCTATCCATATGCAACTAAGTTCCTGGCATGCAGTGGCAAAACCCTAACCAGATGACGTCATCTAGTTGTAAACAAACCATAAAACTGTTTTTTTTTTCTCCTTAACTGATAATTTGCAGGTTGACAGTGCAAACAAGCACGGGATGTTATTGGAAATGGACCAAGTTTTGACAGATCTTGAGCTCGTTATTTCCAAATCATACATATCCTCCGATGGTGGATGGTTTATGGATGGTAATTATTCTCCCTAATCCACCTTCAACATTCTTAAAATACACATGCAGTCCTTTTATTATATTCTAATAATATCATCCGATTTTATTGTATAAGACTAAATGCTTCTGAATATCTCTATTTGTTCGTATCAATCGAAAAATTGGATTCAATTCTTATAACTTTCTGAGATATGTGCGAGTCATCCACAAGTACTTGTGTGTCGGATTTTTATGTGGGTCTGATTTGATTGCATGGTTGTTGCAGTGTTCCACGTAACGGACCAACTCGGCAACAAAATCACTGAAGAAAGCCTCAACTATATATTCAGCAGCAGGTTTCCTCCATCACTCTCTCTCTTTAGTCTCTTCTCGTTTTTCCTCTCTCACAATCAAAGAAATTTTTGTGTTACATATATGAATTCATCTAAATTATAAACATTAAACTCGATATGTGTAGACATCGAAATTTCGTTGAAATAAATGTTGACCAATGCATTAAAATTTCAATGTTCACGTCACATAAATTTTACATGTAGCGTGTAACTCAACGAAAAATCGAAAGAAATCAGAAAAGTCATCAAATAAGACACATGTCAACAACTGGCTATTTCATCTGAATATTATATTCAAAATTAGGCCTTGAAAATTTCTATAAACACAAGGCCATTTCATCTAGGGGTGGTTCGGTATGGGATCCCATACTGAAACCCTTGTCCCGATTCCCAAACCAAAATTTTCGGGAATCCAAATTTCAATACCGATCCCAAACCAAATTTTCGGGAATCCCAATTTTCGGGAATCCCGAAATAGTTTCGGGATTTCGGGACAAATAGGGAATCCCAAAATGGTTTTGGGCTTTTGGGCTTTTGGACTAAAATTTGACATATTATGCTTTTGGGCTCAATTTGCCAATTTGTTTCTACTAATCTGCCAATCAAATGGCAAGGCTTGTTTCTAATAATCTGTGCACAAATTTGACATAGTTTCATACTTTCATAGTATATAACCAATCTGCCCACTCAAGGCACCAATTCACATACACATTTCTCTTCTCCCAAATTGGAAGAGAATTCCCCCAAATCCTTGAAAGCTTTGAAACACTAAAAGCTTTCAAGCACCAACCTCCCAAATTCCCAAGAATCCCGAAGGATCAAGAAATCTCTCTTCGTTCTTCGTCAAACCCTTGAAGAACTTCCACCAATTCTAGATCAAGTCCCGACGGCCCTTGAAGAAAGTGTTCATCTTTCATCACCTGTTCATCATAAGATCAAGCCCCGACGACCCTTTGGATCAACAACATCAACAAATCCACACCACTGTTCATCCCTAGATCAAGCCCCAACGGCCCTTTGGATCAACAGCCCATCCACAAATCTATACCTTACGAAGATAGAATCAAAGGATCAAATTGTAAAAGAGATTGTAACCCAAAAATTAATACAAAATATTATTTTGTACATGTGTTCTTGTCTCGTTTGACTCCTTCAAGGATGAGGCGCCAAGTAATCTTGGAGATTGACACAAATGGACCACTAAAAGTAAAAGGGTGCACCATCATCCACACTGGACAATCTTCATGCCAACAAACTCAAGAGGACAGCACTGAAGAGGAGGTCCAAGGTGTCTTCCACATCACGATCCAAGAAGGCAAAGAAGACGAAATCCCGGAGGAAGATGTCACTAATGCGCCACCATAGCTCGAAGATCGGGGGCAAGCCACGGTTGATGATCTCAAGGAACTCAACTTAGGCAGGAGCGAGGAACCAAAGCCTATCTTCGTAAGTGCACTACTAAGTGCGGATGAGATAGAGGAGTATTACCAGCTGCTATTAGAGTACAAAGACGTCTTTGCTTGGACATACAAAGAAATGCCCGGCCTTGACCCTATCATCGCTATGCATCATCTCGTAGAATATTTGGTATGTTGTTGGCTCTTTGCATTGAAGCTGTCAAGCATGGATGGGCCGCTGAGAAGTGATGTTATGCAAAAGAAACAAGCAGAGAAGACTGCAGCGTGACGAGCTGTAACAAATCACTATAGCACAACGAACTGCACTATCCAGACAAAGGAGTCTAAGTCAAATCCAAGTCCGGCGTCGTCGCTCTAATGGAAGAGCTTGAGAAGCTTCAACAACCTTTCATTGACACCGTCGCCAAAGAGCAAAGCCTCGCAGTGCAACGCCATCAAATCACCACAGCTTCTTCAAAAGCAAAAGTATTTCATATCATCAGGGTCTAAAGCGAAAGTATCTCATATCTTGCTTTCTCCCTGTCCTTTTCTTTGTCCTTGTTCTTACCTGCAGGACAATGAGAAGGAGAACAATCAGGCGGCACTTGGAATCAAGCTTCCAGTCAGGAACCGACTGCCTGGAACCCCTTCCCTGATTGCTTACCTGGCATCACTCTCGAGTACTCATCCACATCTGCTTGGAGAACAGACAAGGCGAGTGACAATGAAACATCAATCTTGTGGATCATAAGTAAACGCAACAGCTGCACGTGCTGATTCATCCCCTAACCCTCTTCAATACGAATTGGAAAGATTGAACAAAGAAACAGGCCATCACCTCCACCTCATGCCTACCTGCCAGGTATCCAAATCCTGAAGCTGCTCGCGGTCCTATCTAAATTCAAGATCAAGCCTCAACCCTTGAAGAAATCACAATGCCGATTCAAGATCAAGTGTCCACCACCCTTGAATCAAATTCAGCTCCAGATGAAAGGAGTAAGTTCAGACCTTTGGAGGAAGCCAGAAAACCTTTCATCCCAGTTCAAGACTAAGCCTGTGGAAAATCAACAATTGGAGGGAACCAGAAAATCTTCCAGTCGAATTCAAGATCAAGCCCCGACGGCCGTTGAAGAAACTTTCAGCCTAATTCAAGATCAAGCCTCGATTGTTCTTGGATTGGCGTCTACATTAAGAGACTTCAAAACACATCTCCTACATGTGATAAGCACATGTATACGGCGCGCCTTGAAGTAGGGGCATTTGTAGACATCGAAATTTCGTTGAAATAAATGTTGACCAATGCATTAAAATTTCAATGTTCACATGTCACATAAATTTTACATGTAGTGTGTAACTCAACGAAAAATCGAAAGAAATCAGAAAAGTCATCAAATAAGACACATGTCAACAACTGGCAGAAATGATTTATTTCATCTGAATATTATATTCAAAATTAGGCCTTGAAAATTCTATAAATACAAGGCCATTTCATCCATTCAAGGCACCAATTCACATACACATTTCTATACTCCCAAATTGGAAGAGAATTCCCCCAAATCCTTGAAAGCTTTGAAACACTAAAAGCTTTCAAGCACCAACCTCCCAAATTCCCAAGAATCCCGAATGATCAAGAAAGCTCTCTTTGTTCTTCGTCAAACCCTTGAAGAACTTCCACCAATTCAAGATCAAGCCCTGACGGCCCTTGAAGAAAGTGTTCATCGTTCATCACCCGTTCATCCTAAGATCAAGCCCCGACGACCCTTTGGATCAACAACATCAACAAATCCACACCACTGTTCATCCCTAGAACAAGCCCCAACGGCCCTTTGGATCAACAGCCCATCCACAAATATATACCTTACGAAGATAGAATCAGAGGATCAAATTGTAAAAGAGATTGTAACCCCAAAATTAATACAAAATATTATTTTGTACACGTGTTCTTGTCTCGTTCGTTTAAGGAATTTCCGTGTTTACAATATGTTCCAGTGAATTTATAACACCATGCATGTCGATAATCACATAGCAGTAAATTTTACTGAATCCGTTCTGTACTGATTTTAATGGCTTGGTGATGCAATTTTGGTTCGTTAATCTGTCTATTTAAACAGAGCCAAACAAGACACGGTCTAGATAAAGCCAGGCATATCCCCTAGGGGATATCCAATAAAAATTGAAACGATACGTAGTAGATAGAGCCAGGCAGCTGCATGTGCAAAATAAAACCCATAATCTCTAGCATTTATTGTTATATAACAAATTTTATCATAATCTCACGTCTCACATTTTCTGATCATCATACTCTTAGTTCTGTTCTTTCATTTGGTTTTAGTGATAACATTTAACAAAATTTTCAGGCACTGTGTACTAGGAGAGGTGAGATTTCAAAGGAGGCGAGAGTACGCCTAAGAAGAGAAGTAACACTGGAACTGAAGGACTTGGCCTTAGAGATGACCAGCAAGGACCGACCGGGACTCGTGTCCGAAATATCGGCAGTCCTTGTGGAGTTGGGCTGCAACATTACTGCTGCAATGGTTTGGACACACAGTGCCCTGGCAGCAGGCATTTTCTACATGGAAGATGGGTTGAAAGGAGGACCCATCACGGATCCAATTAGACTGGCTCATGTGCAGGAGCAGCTGGGGAATGTGATTGAGGCTCATCACAAGGACGGTGAGAAGAGGAGCGTAAAGCTGACCACCCCAGCTGGTGGCCACACCCACACGGAGCGGTGGCTGCACCAATTGATGTATGCCACCAACGATTGCGAAAGTTGTCGTGGTTGTGACGGCGGTGGCAATAGTGCACACAAGAAGGGCTGTGATCGAACCCATGTAAACATAGAGAGTTGTTTGTCAAGGACGAGCCAGATCTCACTTGGAAGCTTGGTCTGGTCACATCTGGAGCGACTTTCCAGCAGTTTGGGACCCGTCAGTCAGATCATAAGTTGCTGTTAAGTACTCTGTCCTTTGGTTTAATGTGTTGGTATGTGTGGTTGTGCCTGTAAATAAGTCTGTTGTCAGCGGTTAGCATAGTTGATGTTTCACTGTACAGATTTGTTTAATTCTTTATCCACTGCACTTTTTAGGAATCCCAGGCCACTTGAGCAAAGGCTCATGATGAGTTCTCGTAATCGGATCTATAACCTCCACCGTACTGGTACCTAGCAGCCACCATCATCAATATATCCCTAACACGTTTTATTTTCCCTCTGGTTGGACGATATCATTAATGCAAAACAAATACATTATCAGAACATACTAAAAACTACCGCCACATAATTCTCGAAAATGGAAATAACAACTTTTTATGTTATATGTAACATGAGAGATTAATCTTTGTCGACAGCCTTTAGCATCTCTCAGGTCACCAGCTATAATGATAAGCTTCTTTAAACAATAACTCAACTTCTTTAAGAAATTAAACAGCACTTGAAAATTTTCTCAACTTCTTTAAACAGTGAGGCTACATTTCATACAACGCACAAACCTGAGATTACTCCTAGTTGATATGCTTGACATCTCTCAAGGACCAGCTCTTACGATCACTCAACTTCTTTAAGCAATTAAATGACACATAAGTTTCATTTTACGAAAGAGACCACATTTAATCCTGTTTTCGTCTTGTAGAAATCTTCAACCTAGGTTATCTTTCTCACAAAATCTAACCATCCCAAGGGAACAATCAAGGATTAGAAATAAAACCTCAACTACTTAGGGGTTCCAGCATTGACCAGAATGAGTTTAACAAAACACAATTTCATATGAAATAAATCCAGATTATTGCATGTTGTTGTATCTTGCTCCTCATAAATACATTCTTCATCAGAAACAATAATCGAGCAACAGGCGTTATGTACAATAATACAGTTTCATAGCCTAACTCATACTCATGAAACATTTCACATCTATACAATAAGGTATGAATGAGAAGAAGAGGCCATATTGACCTGAAAAGGGTTCTTATGAATTCATCATATAACATCAATGGCTTCAACATCAAGCCAGTCATTAGATTCCTTGGTCTCCAAGTTACGAGCACTTACCTGGCCAGACCCAGAATGTCTAATCTCAACAGAGTTGCTGTCCTTATCTGAATCGGCAGAGGCTCTGGTAAGTTGAACCCAATCTCTTGAGTCTTTTGTCGATGAATCAGATCCAGATGTGACCTTCTTGTAACTTGCTGGTGTGTCTCCATCATCATCCTCCAGATCACTGAATGAAACATCCTCATCATTCTCTACAGGAATGGAGGTTCCACCACCACCATCCATCTCTGAAGTTTCCTCTTTCAACCAATCATCACCATCATCCTCATATTTCTCATCCACGACTTTAGAGGAAAAATTAGAGAGTGGCAGTTGATATTTTGTCTCTTTTACTGGTCCTTCCTCAATAACAGGCTTGTCAATAATTTGGGTTTCGCTACTCTGAATTGGGCGCTTGTCTGTCTCGACATCAACTGCCTGTGGGAGAGGAGCTGATCTGATGGTAGACGTATTGGGCAGTGCAAAGTCAGATTGAGCACTAGGTGGCACAGAAAGATGATGTTCTTTTGGGAAATCGGAAACTCCTTTCACATAAGTAGTGCTACTTCCTGAAGGGTCTGTCTCTGAATTTTCATTAGTTACCTTCTTAAGCTGATGAGACAACATGGCTCTAGCTTCCACTATCTGCAGACATATACTCAAGTCAAGCAAACCATAGTTGCTCAAACCAAAAATAACTAAGAAAACAAAGGCAATGAGAAAGAACAATGGAAAGGGAGTTTTGCTAGGAACTGGCTAGTCAATGTTAGTGTCCTATTTTGTTTAGGATTGTATTAGGGAAACTAAAGGTGCAAGATTCTTTTCCTAAAAGAATTAGGAAAGAACTAAGCTTCCATGTACAATTAGATTGGGAATCCTAGAAGCATATTTGGAAAAATAAATAAAGTGTACTTAATATTCCATATAAAATAGGAAATAAAGTACTTTACTATTTCCATATAGAATAGGAAACTTAATTAGAGAATAGGCATGTAAATAGGCGCGGCAAGGCTAGAAAAAAGAGAGAGGAGCCAGAGACAGCCAAGAAAGGAAAGAGAGGGATTAGTTTTAGGGTTTGCAATAGTACTGTAACTCTATTATTAATCAAAGACGTCGCAGATTCTCTACCCAAAGAAATCACAACTGGACGCAGGCAGAAGTTCTGCAGAACCAGTATAAATCTTGTGTGTTTCTAGTTATTCTCTAATTTACTAAGTTTAGTCTATTGCCGGATACATCACAGAGCAAGATCTAGAGGAGAGTCAGAATTATAACAAGTTTTGGGTCAGTACTACATAGAATCAACTCACCTTAGGTGTAGACAAAAGCTCGGCATCATGTTTACTGAGTCTAGGGTGCAACAGCACGAAATAAATCATCCAAAAGTGAGACTCACTCATATGCTCAGGGCAAAGTTCAATTCTGAGAGCAGCCAATGATGGCGCAAGCCGCTCAACAGCCAGAGCATGCTCTTGTTGAACATCAGACAATTCAAAATCTGGAAAATCAAAACTCACAATGTTCTCATTCCAAAGCCGTACAGTTTTTCAAATCTATTGAATCATTGATCAAGCACAAATATTACGATTTACAACAAATTTATCCAAATAAATTGAACAAAGCAGCAAATTGGCAATTACATATGAATACAAAATCTACTCGGATTTTAATATTCCCTGAAGAAATTAAAGTTTTAAGTCCTTACATCACAACCTGAACTGAGATTTAGCTCATTGAATCAGAATACAATGCATTAAATTCAAAGATGCAATTGAAACAAATACGAATCGAAAACTCCATATTGGCAACACAAATAGCTCAAATTGATCATTTACGAACATTGACCATAAGTCGACACTAATTTACAATAAGATAACCAAATAATTCATGAAAATAAAGCATAATGATAACCAAATAATTCATGAAAACAAAGCACATTGAATTGAATTACACAATGGAATGGTCAAATCGAAGCAGAACATACCATCTGAGTCTTCGTCGTCGTCAGAGAGCGGGAAATCGAGCCAAGTCTCCGGATGCATAGAGATATTCCTGACAAACGCGAGAACTTCCTGGGTCACACCACAAGCAGCACCAGCTGCCTCCGCCTCCTCTTCCGATCCAAACTGAAGCAAATTCGAAGCGATCTTAGTGAAATCCGAAACCGCTATGTTACTCGACAGCTTCGAGATCCCGGTCTTGAACTTCCCGCCGATCTCCGCGAAGTCGCTGCGGATTCCGGAGATCACGTCCTCGTCGGAGGGTTCTGGATCGGAGGGATGGGCCGGGTCGGACGGGTTGGGGGGAGGAGGAGCGGTAGTGGGATCGGGAGGCGGGGCGAGGAAGGAGGCGACGCCCCAAAACTGGCGAGTTAGGGTTTTGGTTAGCTCGGAGATGTCGCCTTTGAAGGTGGGAGCCGACGGTGAATCGGATTCGGGTCGGGTTGAATTTGGGTGTGTACCATTGTTGGAGCTAGGGTTTGGGCCGTCGTAATCACCGTCGCCGTCGTCGTCGAGCTTGAGTGAGTTGGCGATGGATTTAGCCAGCCATGACATTGTGGATGGAAGAGATGACGCCGGTTCGGAAAGCTGTAAGCCCAAAGGCAAATGATGGTGTTTCCTTCTGACTTGCAGAGTCGGTCTTCTATGACTGGGAATTTAAGTGTTTCTTACGGCGTCGTTGCGTTTTATCCTGGTTTTAATTTAGCCATAGACATCTTGTGTCGCCAATCACCATGCGCGCGGTGCGCCCACGGGCAACTATTATTGCAACTTAGATAAATCGCGCACTTTTCGTAACGGTATGTTTTTTTTTTTAATATAAAATTTTAGGAAATTTTAACCAAAAACTTCAGAACGGTTCGTTTTAACGAAAAATCACATTTTTACACTAAAACGTTAATTCTGTTACTATTCACTTCACCTTTTATTTTGTTCTTATTATTAAAACTCAAAGTTTTTAAGCTCATTTTATTAGTTTTATTAAAATTTTATAGAGTCAATAAAATATTTTGAAAATTGTAGTTTCTTTACTAATTATTATTTTTAGGGAAAGAACTTCGGTTTGTTTTGCATTAAAAATAGTAAAAAAATTACATACGACGTACATGTTAAACGTGCTTTTTAGAACCAACACAAGAGATTACAAATATAATAAAACATCACAACCCTACAAGGCTACAATTACAAACATATCAAAAATACAATATGATTGCTCAATCATGGAGGACCCTTAGTCCTAAACCCTAATAGGTTTATTGCACCGAACTATCTCAGACTGAATTAGTTTCAAAGACTAAGCTGGATTGACTTGCCATGGACTAAGCGGTACTAAAATTGTGAAATGTTTGATGTAGGATTACCTAGGACTAAATTTTATTTTTTACTTTTAGGAAAACTTCCTATTCTAAAAAACCTTTTTTTTTAAGAGAAAAAATATGCCTTATTCAGAATATCATTCATCTCAGAAAACATAACGGGAAAAGGACTTTGCTTTACATGAAAGTCTACATTTTTTTTTTTCACCATCATCGGCTATCAATGCATTTACAAGTCGCAACTACTTGTGCTTAAACTTGAGTTCCTTCACATATTCTTCAGTGCCCTACAACTACTTGTGTAGATCTTGAGTGTTTCAATTGGATCTGCACAGGCAGAGAGTGTCCACAATATGTAAACCCATGACAAAAAGAACCAAACTTTGCTCTGAAAGTGTATGACATGTGAAACTTCTGGGCTCACAAGAACGAAGCCGATTAGCATATATGCAGAAGAAAGAGCCTTCGACACAGATATAGGGTCTGGTTTAACGTTCTATTTGTCACACCCATGCACATAGCCAAGCCTTCGAAATCATAGATTACCTCGTCCCCATCGTCGGCAATAAATATAATGTGCTAGTCTCGTAGAGAACTCTTCTGTCTCACCTGGAAGGTGATGGCGCCTATTCTACGGGCAGTCGAAGATCAAACTTTTGGTGCATCAAGATACTTCTTCCCATTGCTGTCATAAACATAGCTACCCTCAGACTATTCTATAATCAAAGGATGTAAATTAGTACCCTGCCACCCAGCTGTGAAGGGTGCAAGCATATCATGCCCCTTAAACCCGAGGCCTTTTTCATCAGTTGTTGATTCTTCCTTTTGCACAAATGACCCTGTACCATAGGACATGGCCAGAAGGGGGGAACCACAAAGAGATGCTCCTGTGGACTTCTAGATACAGATGTCAATTCGAACACATGAGTAGTGAACGATAATTTCGCGGATAAATACTTTTGAGTGTCATTTATGAACACTAAAGTTGAACTAACGCCATCAAGGGCAGCTCAATTGATGTCAATGTGTTGTTGATATTGAAATTCTAAAAGACATACAGAGCATAATGCAGCTCTTACACCAACAATTGTACCTCTCACCAAGCTCGAGGGCAATGTCCCTGCAAAATTTTCTTAGTTTTCCTCCATTGGCTGCAATTACACGAAAGAGTGAGATCTGGAGCGGTAGCAAATACAGTAGCATATTTTGTGCATGAAACAAGCTGGGTACTGAGATTGGATATAAACAGAAGCAAACCGAATGATGTGAAGAAATGTTTAGCTAAAAAAAAAAAAAACAGTAATCATAGGCAGCAATCACTAATAACAATTTGGCCATGAATATGTAAGCATATCAAAATATATAACCATTTTGCTGAAAAAAAATTGCAAAAACTGCAAATCTTTTGACGGTTATGCTCATTTTGCTAAACATCCACAACATAATGACAGCAATTTACACAAAGGCTTATTATGTTAACACCTCACAAATTGTTGAATAAACCCCACATACTTAATACACCAAATATTTGCTTTTTCAATTAAAAATTATCTTAATACACCCCACTTCCTTCCCCATAATACCCTCACACCCCACATTCCCAATGTACATCTTACATTTTCTACATACATCCCATATTTTTTATACACTTCTCAAATCTTATAACACTCATTTTTAATTTTGCCGAATGATTTCAAACCATTTGAATGTTAGTTTGCCGAATTATTTCAAATTGAATGATTTGAAAAATGTTTAGGTTCATTTGAACGTTTTTCAATAACATTACTAATGATTTCAAAGCTACCATGTTGTTTCCATTTTCTTGTGCATATTTTGGTCGAACCAAGTCGACCTGGAAGAAAGCATCTTAGAATAGCGCAACAGTTCGGGGGCCATGGTTTTTGAATTATGAGATTCATAAGTGCTAATTCTTGAATTATGATATTGAGTAAGACTTCAGGGGCCATGGCTTTTGCCCTCGCTCTGCAATCAGTTCATGATCTCCCAGAAAGACATGGCCATACTATATTCACTGCAACCATTGCCTAGTTGAAAATCACCATTAAAAAAAAAGTCTTCTTTTAAAAATGTACTCTTGCCTGGCACTGAATATATTTTAGTTCAGTTTCTAAGAATCATACAACCATTGCCTTTTATGCTATTCTGTTTAAATACACCAAAAATTTGTATCAAATCCTCATTTATTTACTAAGAATCATACACCTCAATTATTTGCTAAGAATCATCATACAACTCAATATCAATATTAGTCTAATACTTTAATCGGTAAAGGGGGCATAGTCTTATGCTCTGTTAGCCTTATGCAAATAATCAATAAAGCTTCTTATTTGGACAAAAAATGCCGACTGGAATTTTGACAAAAGATGCCGCCTGGGATTTAAGCATATGTGGGTTTGTTTTCAATTCCACCATTAAAACTCATGTCGTCTATTTTTAATATTGGGTGGTAATTTTAGGTGTTTAATTCTTCATGTAATTCTTGTGATCGCTAAAAGATGAATATGGACATAAAAATCACGCAGCTAAACCAAGATTAAATAATTATCGATATCGTCGAAATCACTAAAACAACGAAAAATATGAAGTCTTACTTCATGTGAAGCTTTCGAAACACCGATTTCGTGTTTCATTCGTCAAAAATAATTTTTCTCAATCAACATGTTTGTAGTTTTATTGGTTAGGGTTTTATTCAACAATGGAGGGTGGGAAGGGTTTTGATAGTTGAAGAAGATAAATAATACGTTAAAAGTGATTTGGGGTGTATTTAGAAATTTTTTATTTTTTTTTAAACCTAATCAAAATTATCATTGCATAGTAGGGTAAATAAGTCATTAATATTACATTTTAATGTGGAGTGCATCCAACATTTTGTGGGATGCTAATATAAAAAGCCTGGCACAAATTCTACCACCAAATTCACAGATAAATTTGTAAAAAAAAAGAATTTATAAAAAAATTTATAAAATTCATAGTAGGGTAAATAAGTCATTTACAAAAAGCCTTCACAATTTGTAAAAATTTATAAAAAAACAATTCTAAACAAAAATTATGATAAAGAGAGAGAAAATTCAATATACACTCGATGTCATTTATGGGCTTTTTTATAAAACCCCAAAATGCGAAGCAAACGACGGAGATGACACAGTCGATAAGGTCCTTGTTGGAGATAAAGCAGTTAACAGGTCGAAAAGGACGCAGCCCAAAGCCCGTTCTATCGAAAATCGCGGTCGAATTTGAGGTGAATCGGACGACGGAGCTTGTGGGTTCTTCAATTGAGGTTCGAATTTGAGGCCTTGTTCGTGATTTTGGGTTCGGGGCGAGGTGAAAAGGAGAGGACACGAGAAGAGAGCGAGGTGAAAAGGAGAGGACACGAGAAGAGAACATGATGGAGCAAAGGTCTTAGAGCACTTCCTCCCCTCTCAAATCTCCTAGGGGATAGCGAATTAAGGAGAGTGCATTCTATTGAGATTTTAAGATATTTTATTGGATTTATATATCCATAGAATTTGAAGGAGTTTAATTGATTTTTAGAGATTCAATTTCCTTGAAATATCAGGGGAGGAGGTGAGATTTGGGAATGCTTAAAATACACTGTGAAATCTCTTCAATTCTCTCAAATTCCTCATCTTTTTAAAATTCTTTAACACAAATTCCTAACACCTAGAATGTTATAAACTTCTTTAAAATCCTAATTGAATACCCTCAGATTTCTAAGGATTTTAATAAACTATCTTAAAATTCTGAATGAATACAGGTTGAATTTTAGAAAATCACTTAAAATCATAATTGAATACTCCTAGATTCATTAAAAGAATTAAAATCTCTCAAAATCTCAATTGAATACACCCATATAAATCCTCTCCCTCCCCCAAATCCCCCAAAACTCCTCCACCCCATTCTGATCACCTAGGCTAAAATCTACCAACCTAGTCCTAGGTCATGTGACGCAAGGCTGACGTCTAAAAAAAATTAATTAAAAAAATCCTAAAAATTAATTAAAATACAAAAAATATAAAATAATAATAATAATAAATTTTTTATATAAATACCTAACCATGTTCTTTTACCTTACACCACATTTCAATATTTTCAAATACTTCCAATCAATCTTATTATCATCCGAAATAAAAATTAAATTATCTTTTATTATTTTATAAAATAGTTTAATGATATTTTAATATGAATTGCCTGGGCTATTTAGTTTAGGAGTGGAGATGCACTTGGATAGTTACTGTTCACTAAAGACAGTTACTATTCACTTGGGAGGATTGAATTGCCTATTTCCTGAGGGGCTTTTTAGGGTAGAAATGCTCTTATGGAGTCCATGGTTTAGGGGCTCTCCCTAAGACGGTCTAACGAGTTCTTTAGGTGAGGCGAGTCCTCGTTAGTCACATTAAAGCTAGTACTGGAAGGCAACAAACACAAACTAACTAATATTTAATCTAGTCTAGTCCAATGAAAGCTAGCGAGGGCAAGCAAACGCCCCCTAGACCCTAATCATGAGGACTAAACACATTGCAAGCACGAGAGTTGTACAGGCTCCACGAAGAAAGGGCTGCACCAATCTCTAATGATTTTACAATCGTTGGTAAAGAAGCTCTTCTATGAGTCCTCTCCAACAAACGCTGAGTTTCCTTCTCATAGTCATTTTTCGAGTGCACAACCATAAACACCACTACCAACAACAATCCCGGCTATAGAATCCGAGATTGAACAAACCACGACCATAACTAAAACCAGGAAAGCTCTGCTCAACAATTGCTGCTCATAATCCTTTCCTTTTTTAAAAGTTCAACGTCTTAAAGTTTGATTTTTATGAATAACAAGTTCATATCATTTTATTAAAATGAAATTACATCAACAAACTTCCAACATGACCCGGCCCAAATTATATTGTCACAAAGTAGAGGAATAAAATGAATCAAGATCATTGATTTTAGCGTTAGAATATTCTATCCTAAATAAGCAAACGCGTCAACTACAAATTAAGTTTCAACAAACATAAAATCAAACCTTTAAAAGATGAGATTATAATAGATATCCTTACAAGTGGTGAATTATCTTGATAATTAAACTTTCCTCTTCAACTCATCTCGAGTTCAAATCTTCTCCCATCCCAAATTACAACATCATCGCACAACATTGCAAATTTAGCCAGCTCATGGGCATTTGATTACAACTCCTAGGACCATAAGAAGTTGGCGCTCGTTATTTTATTAATTTCTCTGTCTAATCTCTACAAACATGCATTCAAGGCTAATTTTATGACCGATGTCATGACTTCTCTTAGTCATTTAGATCAATCTTCATCTTCATCTTTGTACTTCAAATTTGATTATAAAAAATATAGCACGAATAGAAAACCAAGAAGAAAAAAGAAAAGAAAAATTAAAGATCATTCCGCTCAAACTTGGCAAAAATCTAAGCCTCCATTGTCACCAAAATGGCCTTATTAAATAGCCTTTCCTATAACCTCACAAAACAAAACCTCTCTTGAACTCACAAAATGTTACTCAGAAACCGCCTCCTGACCCTGCAAATCACTTCCTTCTTATCACCGTCTCCCCTTCGACCTATCAAAACCCGACCTTTCACTCTCTCCTTCCGAACCCTCCTCTCAAACCCGACCCGTCCGAACCAAAACCCAAACCCGAAACGCCATGTCTCAGCTCCAAAAGCCACGGCTAACTCAATCCTGGACAAGACCGTCCTGTTCATGTCCCCCGGGGTCGACCCGGCCGAGGAGATGATTGAGAACATGGTCCTACCCGGGTCGAACATCGTGCTAGGACCCTACGCCGGTGACGCCAAGATCAAGGAGGTGGAGTTCGTGAAAAGCAGTGCCAGAGCCAAGGAATGTCCCAAACATGACCGGCCCGAATTCGCTATTCTGGGTCGGTCCAATGTGGGCAAGTCCTCGCTCATTAATTCCTTGGTTCGCAAGAAGGATGTTGCTCTTACATCTAAGAAACCAGGTTTCTTCTGGGCTTTGATTATTTTTGTGTAAACTTATGCAGTTTGAATGTGTTTTGGCACCTGGGTTTTGATTATTTTTGTGTAAACTTATGCAGGGAAGACGAAGCTCATCAATCATTTCTTGGTCAACAAAAGTTGGTACTTTGTGGATTTGCCTGGTTATGGGTAAGGCACTTCCTTCTTTCGTATAAAAAAAAAACAAAAATTTCAGCTTGTGGCCTTTAATCTCCTTGGTTATGTTATCTCCATTTGTGACTGTTTGGAACTAGTTGCGCTGAAGAAAGTCTTGAACTTTATTGGAATTAGTTCTAGATCCGTTGGGTTTGAGTTTGTTCATACAATGCAAGTCTGGTAATGCTAGGGTGACCAAATTTACAGACCAAATTTGCAAAGCAAATGATGTGTCACCAATCCATGCAGGTCAGTATATGTATCAGTGAAGTAATGAAGAATACAAATTAGTATAGGAAGATGCTCTACGCACGTGAAACTAAGTTTTCACTTACTAACCGTTATCCTGATTCCTGCATATATTATATGACATGCATTTCATTGCCTTCCACTTCGTAATGAATACAGCTCTCTTGCCAACTCTCTGTAGGATCCCACGTCCCAGGTAGTCGTGGTCAGGGCTATGGTGACTTGAGTTTATTACAAATGCTGAATATCTAAGTCCTATGACATTATTCTTAATGGGTCCAGTAGTTCTTAATCTAATTTACTAAGTTTCCATCATATCACTCACTGACATTGGAAAATGATTACTTTTATGAACTTGTTGTGTAAGCTGAATTTTGTATAAGTGGTGGAGAGAGCTTGCTGGGATCCCTGTTCTGCTACTACAACTTTAATAGCGCGCAGCGTTCTTGTCACATTTCTCCTTAAGTTACAAGTTCCAAGTTTAAGTGTGTTTGATACGCACTAGTTGATGTCAAGGAATATACCCTGGGATGATGGATATCTAATATGCTCAATTGTGACGATTTTGTTTCTGTAGAATGGTGATATTTGCTCATAAACGGGTACCTATACATTTGAAACCCAGTGTTCAATCAATCCATTATAATTTGAAAGTATGCCACCAGCCTTTGGAAATGAAAAAAAGCTAGTGTTCATTTTTTCCATCAGAATTTAAATGCATAACCACTCCCTTGGGCAATTGAGCCTGTACTCATCTTTATCCACTCAAATTTAGGCATTATTCATGCTAACATTGACTAAGAAACCTTATTTTGTGCTGTAGAGATTGTTACAGAATTATCAGTCAAAAGCATAGTTAGGTGGCCCTTTCCATTTTTCTGGTTGTCGTTCTTTTGAATTTTAAAACTTTCAATTTTAATGCGGGCTGCTGTCCTGGTACCAGCTGTAAACTTGAAGATTATTTTGCTTAAGAGATTGCTAAATTCCTTTAACTTCTTTTTTCTAATGTTTGTTTGAATTCATATGTAAAACATTTCATGCAGACAATAAGGACTGAATCCTGTTATTTCAGTATTCTATATGGTTTCAGTAGCGATATACAGTAATTGAATAAAATACCTTCGCCTTCGCCTTCTCTTCTTTTTTATTTTCTTATGTCTAGTGATTTTCTTTGTATGTAGGTTTGCTAAAGCTCCAGAAGCTGCTCGAATGGATTGGTCTGCATTCACCAAAGGTTTCTTTTTGAACAGAGATACTCTTGTTACCGTCCTACTCCTTGTTGATGCTAGTGTTCCGCCTCAGAAAATCGACCTAGACTGCGCTAATTGGCTTGGACGTAACAATGTACACTGCTCTTCGATATGAAATAACTTTATGTTAACTTCTTCATAAATTGCTCATAATTCGTGTGCTCTTTCTGCTTTTTAGATACCAATGACTTTTGTCTTCACCAAGTGTGACAAAATGAGGGCGGGCAAAGGTAAAAGGGCAGATGAGAACCTCAGGGATTTTCAGCAGTTTATCAAAGACAACTACCGCGTACCTCCTCCGTGGATCATGACTAGCAGTGTAACTGGCTTGGGCAGGGATGAACTTTTGCTCCACATGTCGCAACTTAGAAACTACTGGGATCAATAGCTCTGCATGACAATAATAGTGACCGATTCCTCCTCAACTTCAGAAGGGGCACGAAGAACAAGCAACTTCAACTCGGCTGCTCATGGTCTTTTACTTTTTCTTGTGCTAAAAGTCTTGTTACTGGTTCCATAAACTCTGCGGACGAAGTCCTCGGCTAAAAGTGATTCAGATTTGTAATTTTGGCTGTGGAAACTGGAAAGATGTGTTATTCTTTGTGTATATATAGATGAATGATGTTTTCAGAAGGTGCAGAAACACATATTGAGTTTCATCTGTATGCCATTATCTATGGGATTGATAAGCATACTCTTTTTCTCATCCTACACACCTCCTGTCCGTTGTTTTTGTCCGAATTATTCAATTCGGACCAGAAATAAAAGATGGGTGTGAAAATCAACTCCGGCTCTCGGATTTATCTTTTCATTTTCAGACTTTGTCTTTCCCATGTTGGTTTGAGTTGCTGAGAGTTTTGAGTTTCTTCTCGTAAGTGTTTTTAAATTTATCTAATACCTTGAGAGCATCTAATATGTAGATATGCAAATTTAAGCTATAAAAATCACATTTACGTATTATTTTACATTTTAGAGATGTATATTTTAGTTGTAACTTGTAACCAACATAGAAATGTATATTTGGGATCCTATTGATTTTTCTCTTTGAATAGCAGGGTCAACCTCAGAAAAATATATAAAACATGTAATTTATATGTTTATTTATATCTTTCGACCAAGGTAATTGTTTTGTATTTTTACTACCGAAGTGTTTTCCGGCCAACCAAATTTTGCGTCTTCCATTGAAGATGCTCTGATGACTTTTTTGAGAACTGCAGGCAGCCACACATGTTAACATTGATGCCATGCCTAATTTACTTTCGGCTGTACGAGAAAAAAAAACACATACAAAACAGAAAACAAATAAAAACCAAAAGATTATTTTCCGTGAGCATGTACGACAGATTAGTCCATGTTCTCCTCTCCTCCACTTGTTTGCAGCCGCTGGGCCTTTGAAAAACTTTCGTGGCGGCTGTTGAAGTTATTAGGGTTTCCTAGCCGTTAGGGTTAGGTCTCCTAGTTTGTAGGGTTGTTTCAGTTGCTGTTAATAAGCCCTAGTTCTTAGGGATAAGTTATTTGTTTGATTTAGTCTCATACCACGTTGTTAGGGTTGTGCAAACGTGGGCTGCATATTTTCAGCTTTCAGTTCTCTTTGTAAGGCTATTTAAAAGCGATGCTTACACTTTGAATAATACAAGAAATTCTCCCGAGCTTTGAGTGTTCAAGCAAACTTATGTTTACGTGATTGTGAGAGTTCAACCTAGGGTTTCCAACATCTGGTATCAGAGCCCCACCACGGGGCCTGATTGAAGTTAGTTTCATCGTTCAAAACAACGCCATGACGATTGAAAGTAGCTTTGTGCAACCTGCAATCCCACGGTTTGACGGACACTATGATCATTGGAGCATGCTAATGGAGAACTTCTTGCGCTCCAAGGAATATTGGAGTTTGGTAGAGACTGGCATTCCTGCAGTAGCAGATGAGAGCAGTATCACAGATGTACAGAAGAAAACTATTGAAGATCAGAGGCTAAAGGATTTGAAGGCTAAAAATTACTTGTTCCAGGCCATTGATCGTTCAATCCTGGAGACAATATTGAAGAAGGACACCGCGAAGGACATCTGGGACTCCTTGAAACAGAAGTACCAAGGCATGGCAAGAGTCAAGCGTGCCCAATTACAAGCTCTTCGTAAAGAGTTTGAGATTCTGCATATGAAGGAAGGGGAATCAGTGAATGAGTACTTTGCACGCACTCTCACTATAGCCAACAAGATGAGGATTCATGGGGAAAAGATGGAAGATGTGGTGGTCATTGAAAAGATTCTACGATCGATGACTTCCAAATATGACTATGTGGTATGTTCCATTGAAGAGTCAAATGATCTCGACATCCTATCCATCGATGAACTGCAAAGTAGTTTGCTTGTGCACGAGCAAAGGATGGGAAGACACATAGTGGAGGAGCAAGCTCTCAAGGTGACTTATGATACACACCAAGGAGGGCGAGGGGGACGCAGCAACTCCCGAGGAAGAGGAAGTGGAAGGGGTAGAAATGGCCCTGACAAATCCACCCTCGAATGTTATTACTGTCATGAACTTGGGCACTTTCAGTGGGAATGTCCTAAGAAGGGAAAGGATCCAAAAGGTTTTTATGCAGAAACCAGTGAAGAAATGTTACTGATGGCCTATGAGGATATCAAGGAGGACGACAGGGAAGAATTGTGGTTCTTGGACTCAGGATGCAGCAATCATATGTGTGGTAAGAAGGAGTTGTTCATAGATATGGACAACACTTTCAGGAAGTCTGTAAAACTGGGGAACAACTCAAGCTTGGACGTGCTATGGAAGGGCAATGTTCGAATGGAGGTCAATGGAGTCATGCAAGTCATCACTGGAGTGTTTTATGTGCCAGACTTAAAAAATAATTTATTGAGCATTGGTCAATTGCAAGAGAAGGGTCTTGCCATTTTTATCAAAAGTGGCAAGTGCAAGATCTATCATCCAGAAAGATGACTGATTTGGGAGACCACAATGGCAGAAAATCGCATGTTTATTTTGCTAACACGCACACAACTACAAGGGGAGAAATGTTTCAATGTGATTGCAGATGATCAACATCAATTATGGCATCGCAGATATGGGTACTTGGGTTGGAGTGGTCTAAAAATCCTTCAACAAAAGAGTATGGTGAAGGGCTTACCAAAATTCAAAGCACACACGCAAGTTTGTGAAGAATGTCTGGTGGGAAAGCAACAACGGGATCCATTTCCAAAGGAGAGTACATGGAGAGCATCTCAGATCCTTCAACTCGTGCATGCAGACATATGTGGGCCTATCAATCCAATCTCCAACAGTAAAAAGAGGTATCTTATTACTTTCATTGATGATTATAGTAGGAAAACATGGGTGTTCTATTTGGTTGAGAAGTCAGAAGCTCTTAGCACTTTCAAAAGTTTCAAGGCTAGGGTTGAGAAGGAAACTAGTTCAAGCATAAGGACCCTGCGAACAGACCGTGGAGGTGAATTCATTTCACTCGAATTCACAGATTTTTGTCATATGCATGGAATACAAAGGCAGTTGACAGCTGCCTACACTCCCCAACAAAATGGTGTCGCGGGGAGGAAGAATCGAACCATCATGAACATGGTTCGAAGCATGCTTACAGAGAAGAAAATTCAAAGAACTTTCTGGCTAGAAGCAGTTAATTGGGCCATTCATGAGCTTAACCGAAGTCCAACCCTAGCAGTAAAGAGTATGACGCCAGAAGAAGCCTGGAGTGGCTCTAAACCATCAGTGGAGCACTTCAGGGTTTTTGGATACCTAGCACACGTGCATGTTCCTGACAGAAAGAGGATCAAGCTTGATGACAAGAGTATGAAGTGTATTCTACTTGGAGTCAGCGAGGAATCTAAGGCCTATTGTTTGTACAATCCAGTTTTGAAGAAAATCGTGATCAGTCAGGATGTTGTTTTTGAAGAGAACAAAGCTTGGGACTGGAGTGATAATCACCAAGGAAAAATCATGACTGATCTTGAGTGGGACATGAATGAAGAAGAAGACCCGATGGATGATGAGGCCGATGAACAAACACTGGAAAGCGAGGAATCAGATCATAATAACCAGACTAAGATGACTGCTGTTGAAGGACGAGTTAGACGAAAACCAGTGTGGATGAGAGACTATGTGAGTTGAGAAGGTCTTTCAGAGGAAGAAGATATGGGTTACTTAGCTCTATTCGCTGAGTCGGATCCTATCACTTATGAGAAGGCTATAAAAAATGACAAATGGAAGAAGGTCATGGATTCAAAGATACAAGCAATAGAGAGAAACAATACATGAGAACTGATAGAGATGCCACCAGAAGGGAAAATAGTTGGCGTAAAGTGGATTTACAAAACCAAGTTCAACGAGAAGGGTGAAGTGGACAAGTACAAGGCTCGCTTGGTTGCAAAAGGGTATAGCCAGCGATATGGAGTAGATTATGCATAAGTGTTTGCACCCGTGGCATTGATGGATACAGTTCGTGTCATTCTATCACTTGCAGCACAAAATGACTGGACTGTCTACCAGTTAGATGTCAAGTCAGCTTTCCTTCATGGAGAAATAAATGAAGAAGTGTTCATCGCGCAGCCTCCAGGGTATGAACAAAAGGGGCAGGAGCATAAAGTTTATAAGCTTAAAAAGGCTCTATACGGTCTCAAACAGGCTCCCCGAGCCTGGTATAGCCGCATCGAGTCTTATTTCATGAAGGAAGATTTAGAAAAGTGCCCACATGAACATACCTTGTTTGTCAAGAAAGTGAATGGAGGTAAAATGTTAATTGTATGCCTTTATGTTGATGATCTTATATTCACTGGGAATGATGAGTTAATGTTCGAAGATTTCAAGCATTCAATGATGGCAGAGTTTGATATGACTGACCTTGGGAAAATGAGCTATTTTTTTGGCTTAGAAGTGATTCAAAGATCTGAAGGCATCTATGTTAGTCAACAGAAATATGCTCAAGAGGTATTGGAGAGGTTTAATATGGACCAATGCAATGCATTTTATAATCCTATTGTTCCTGGTTTCAAATTGATGAAGGATGAAGAGGGAGTAGAAGTGTATAGCACTATGTATAAACGAATCGTGGGCAGCCTGATGTACTTGACTGCAACACGACCAGATATGATGTATGTTATTAGCCTGATAAGTAGGTTCATGGAACGACCTACTGAGCTGCATCTTAAAGCAGCAAAGAAAGTGTTGAGGTACTTGAAGGCCACGGTGAACTTTGGGTTGGTCTATAAGAAGGGAGGAAAAGAAGATTTCTTCGGGTACACTGACAGTGATTATGCTGAAGATCAGGATGATAGGAAGAGTACTTCTGGGTATGTTTTTATATTAAGTTCAGGGGCAGTCTCTTGGTCCTCAAAGAAACAACCGGTGGTCACGTTGTCTACCACCGAAGCTGAGTTCATAGCTGCAGCTTCGTGTGCATGTCAAGCAGTTTGGTTAAGGAGGATCTTGCAGCAGCTCAATCATGAACCACATAAGCTTACAACCATTTACTGTGATAATAGTTCTACCATTAAGCTCTCAAAGAATCTAGTGATGCATGGGCGTAGCAAACACATAGATGTTCGATTTCATTTTCTTCGAGAGCTCACCAAGGATGAGATTGTAGAGTTGGTTCAATGTTCCTCGCAGCAGCAGGTGGCAGACATCATGACCAAGCCTCTAAAGCTGGACGTGTTTAAGAAATTACGGGGGTCGTTGGGTGTTCATTCACTCATGGATATAAACTGATTGCTGATAGCATTCAGTTTAAGGGAGGATGTTGAAGTTATTAGGGTTTCCTAGCCGTTAGGGTTAGGTCTCCTAGTTTGTAGGGTTGTTTCGGTTGCTGTTAATAAGCCCTAGTTCTTAGGGATAAGTTATTTGTTTGATTTAGTCTCACGTTGTTAGGGTTGTGCAAACGTGGGCTGCATATTTTCAGCTTTCAGTTCTCTTTGTAAGGCTATTTAAAAGCGATGCTTACACTTTGAATAATACAAGAAATTCTCCCGAGCTTTGAGTGTTCAAGCAAACTTATGTTTACATGATTGTGAGAGTTCAACCTAGGGTTTCCAACAGCGGCAAGTTTCAATCATTGTCAGTGGCAGTTGTGGATGGTCACCGATCTGCAAGACTGCTAACTGTACGTCTGTACCTAAGGTTCTAAAGAGCGCTAGGTAATTAGACGGAGGGGAAGGTCCTAGCATGGCATCCAAGAGTCTCAGCGGGGGCTTGAGAGGGTTATTTTATTATTATTTATAATTAAATTTATTATATAACAATAAAAACATATAAATAAGATACTACAATTGACTGAATACATAAAATTTGTTGCAGTCATATTTAGAATAGGAATGTGATTGTGTAAATCATAATAGATATATGAATGTATCTTATATTCCTATTAGGAGTTGATTACCTAGTAAGAGTTGTAATCATAAAGGGAAAGGTTTTTGCCTATCCTACTACTATAAATAAAGGCACAATGGGGTGACTCAAACACTTTTTTCCTATCCTACTACTATAAATAAAGGTACAATGGGATGACTCAAACACACCTCACAATTAAATCATTCTCTCTTTTCTCTAATTGCCGCCGACCCCCTCTCTCTTTAATTTTCTAGATTAGTTCAATCAAATAGGTCTATAATACGTTATCAGCACGCTCTTGCCAGAAGCTAGATTAGTTCGATCAAATAGGCCTACAACATATTATCAGCACGCTTTTGCTAGAAGTTGAGGAATTAACGGATCGTAGGAGGAGGCTATCTTCCACAAAATTCAAAGGCTTCTCTTTGTTTTCTGCCAATCAGGTACGCTTAAAATAAAGGAAGATATTTGAAACGTCCACGAAGCGTGAAAACATTCCCCATGATGCATGAACCCCTCTATGTTTATATTTTCCTTACAATATATATATATATATATATATATATATATATATATATATATATATATATATTGTTTAGGTTCATATATTTGTCAATATATATATTTGTTTCATGCATTACGCAATTAAATTGCTATGTGGAATTTGTGAGTCAAAGCTTATAAAATAAATTATAAGCAATTTAAGGTTTCCTAAACCCTAGGGATATCGATTTTGTATTTTATATTTTTTTTGCATTAGGCATTGCGCGACACCACCGTCGCAGCACCCACCGTGGCACCATAGACCAACGCTGACCTGAAGCCCAATCGAGTGGATCACACGGCAGCAGCCTTTGGGCTTGCTGCGCTGACCCAAACAACCCAGGCCTTCGGCCTACTTAGCTCTATAGGGCCCGATGTCCCTTAAGCCCAACCAAGAAAGCTTGCAACCTTCTTTGCCCGTTCTTCTATGGTTTAAAGCCTGCCTAAAGCAGCTCGTAGCCCATTGGGCTGTGTCACACGCCCCGGCTCGGTCCCTGCAACTTTGTTTGCTGGGTTGAGGCCTGCCCAGACCCGGACCCAGCCTCGGCTAAGCTCCCAATGCGAACCTAAGGCCAACAATCTGTTGGGCCTGACCTGTGCCCTCATCGGCCCACATAAGCCAGCAATCTCCTGCTGGGCTTCAAAACCTTCGGCCTGTGGCCTGCAGCCACCCGTGGGCTACTTTTGCAACCATCTCGAACCCAAACCTTTTTTTGGGCTATGATTTTTCGACCCACTACTATTATTTAGCATTTTAAATAATTTTAACCCGAATGTTACTATTATTTTTGCTTCCTCAATCGACCCCGTTTGGTCCCCGATTTATTGAATTAATTAAAAGTGACCCACAGTTCATTAATCTGATAATGAATCCAAAATTATTGACCTGAAGATCACTTTTTGACATTAACGATTCAATAACTTATTTTCATACTTTGAACCGTTGACATACTTTCGTAGTAACGAAACTCTCACACTTAAGTTCCTGAAGAAACTCAAACCCGCTATAATTTAGTCAGCATATTGCATTTTATGTTTCTTGCAGGAACCTCTCCTTATGAACTAATCGTTCATAAAAACTAAATTGAACCTGTAGTTTCATATTTAGTGCATTTGAAACCTAAAGTTTTCATTCAAAACATACCACATGAAACCTGTAGTTTTCATGCATAAATTAAACCAATACATGTTTATAGAACCTATATGTTCTACGATATATGTCTATGGATTATCATATGACTAATCACGTTTTTGTCCCTCCGTTTTAGGGACATGTCGAACTTGAACAAGCTCGATTTTACCACTCTAGAAGTCTCTGGAAGAAACTATCTGATGTAGGTTCAAGACGTGAAACTCCATTAGAGCCACCATCAAGCTACCTTCCGACGACAAACCTGTCGACGAAGCTCAGAAAGCTACTGCAATGATCTTGATTTGAATACACATCCATGATGCTCTGCAGACCGAGTACCTCGCTGAGGAGGACCCACGCACCATCTGGCTTGCTCTGGTCGATCGTTTCGATCACCAGAAAGGCATATACTTGCTTGAAGCAAGACACGACTGGCAGCATCTTCGCTTGCAAGACTTTAAGTCCGTGAATGAATACAACTCTGAAGTTTGTAGAATTCGTTCACTGCTGAAATTTTGTAAAGTGGAACTAACTGAATCAGATCTCCTGGAGAATACCTATTCGACCTTCCATGCCACCAATATTGTCCTGCAACAACAATATAGGACACATAAATTCACCAAGTTTTCAGATTTGATCTCTGTTTTACTTCTCGCTGAAAAGCAGAACCAGTTTTTGATGAAGAATCATCAAGCTCGACCTACTGGCTCGAACGCCGCACCTGAAGTGCATGTGACCAATTCTAGTAGCCACAAACGATGAAAGAACCGTCGTGGTTATGGCAATGGGCGACATGGGCCCAAGGTTAATAGAGTGCTGCACCTAATGGAGGAAATGTGACCTAGCAGTGTCCACCACTTGCCCCTAAAGCCCCAAACTTCAAGAACAAGGGCAAAGCTCCCGTTTAGTCAGCTTCCACTAAAATGGATATGTGCTACTGCTGTGGATCAAGGGATCATTGGTCACGCGTATGCTGAGCTTCTCCTGAGGCTATTGCCAAGTATCATTCCCGTCGTGAGTCTAACTTTGCACATATGGATCATCCGGAAGGTGCTACTACATCAATGGAGATATCGAATTTTCAGGAGGCGTAAGCTCCTATGGACGAATAAATTAGACATACTTTTAGGGTGTTTATGCCTAGTGGCCGAACACATTAGGAGTGGTCGACTCCTCTCCCCTATTTTTCTAGGTTTATGGTTTAATTTTGAACAATTTTTCTAAGTATTTGGAATAATTTGTTTGGTTTTGGTTTGTTTTGAATAATGGATTATTATGTTATGGATATTATTTCTCGAATTGCTTAATTCAATGAATGGACTTATATTTATGCATGTGACCAATTCAATCAATTTATTTCTAGGTATGTCTAGTGGGGAAGTTAGTTGTCTGGCAGATAGTGCAACAACGCACACCATCCTGCGTGAACGACACTATTTTACTAACTTGATACCCAAGAAAGCTCATTTGACAACTCTTTCAGGCCCATCCAACCTGATTGAAGGATACGGAAAGGGCCGTATCATGTTGTCCAATGGTACAATCTTAACCATTAAGAAGACACTCTATTCTCCACGTTCCGGAAGAACGTTGCTGAGTTTTAGAGATATTCAAGATAATCATTATCATATTGAAACCACTGAAGATAATGGTTTTAAATTTGTTTGTATCACTTCGTATGAATATGGCCAGAAGCGGATTCACTGGAAGTTGGAACGTCTCTGAAGTGGGTTGTACATTAAAACCATTTGCGGCATAAAAGCCCACAGTTGGGCCGACTCTTTGCCTGAGTTCCAGGGCACTTTGCTCATTTGGCATGACCGTTTGGGACATCCTGGACGTGACATGATGCGCCGTATCCTCAAATCATCACATGGGCATCGATTATGTCCTATGTTGGATTCCTGCCATGCAAAGCGTGTTCTATAGGGAAGTTGAATACTCAACCCTAACAATAAAAACATATAAATAAGCTACTACAATTGACTGCATACATAAAATTTGTTGCAGTCATATTTAGAATAGGAATGTGTCTGTGTAAATCCTAGTAGATATAGGAATGTATCTTATATTCCTATTAGGAGTTGATTACCTATTAAGAGTTGTAATCCTAAAGGGAAAGGTTTTTGCCTATCCTACTACTATAAATAAAGGCACAATGGGGTGACTCAAACACACCTCACAATTAAATCACTCTATCTTCTCTCTAATTGCCGCCGGCCCCCTATCTCTCTAATCCCCTAGATTAGTTTGATCAAATAGGCCTACAACAAAATTAAATATGTGTTCAGAGTTATTTTACAAGAAAGAAAGTCTGAAATTATTTTACAAGAAAATTATCTAAAAACCTTAAAATAAAAAATATGGATCGTATAGGACAACCTAAGGCCGCCTAGACCCTTTAGGCGGCCGCCTAATTGCCACCTAGAGGCTTAGCCGATTTTCTAAATGCTTAGAGGCGCCTGACCTTTACCTAGCGCCTTGGCGTCTCCAAGGCGGTTGCCTAGGCCGCTTTTTAGTATAGTGCTATACTCATTCGGCAAATGGGTGACTGGTGACCTTAATATTGCGTTTCAATAAGCACTAATCGAGTTAGAATTTTATAAAATAGGGTCATGATAAACAAAAGTGAAGCTAAAAATTTTAGGAGTGGGCTAATATTTTATTACCAAAAAGTAAAGAAAGTAGTACACTCTAATAACCTTGAATTAATATTTAGTACTTTAAAGATGCAATTACTACTGACTGAGTTAGAATTTTATAATAATAGGGTCATGATAAACAAAGGCGAAGCTATTAGGAGTGGGCTAATATTTTATTACCAAAAAGTAAATAAAAGTAGTACACTCTAATAACCTTGAATTGATATTTACTACTTTAAAGATGCAAATAGAACGAGTAAAGTATGATTTTTCCTAATGGTAGTTAGTTGGGAGAGTTAAATTGTTAAAGTTCTATATTTTATATGTAGTAAAAATAATCAAAAGACCGCAAGCGGCCCTTTGCCATAGTGATGGAAAGGTGTTGAGCCCTTGCATAACGGCTTGGGTTCAAGCCCCGTTGATGGCTAATCTAACATCTAATCTAACAAAATCTATCGTTTGATAAAAAAAGAAAAAGAAAAAAACAATCAAAAGACGTTGTATGATATATTTTTGCCAAAAACTAGATTATAGCCTAGGGGAAGTTACACTAGCTCCACATTTGACGATTGGATAATAAATAAGCTTTCGACTAGACCTATAAACGGATCGGGTTTAGAGGGTTTGGATCGGGTTCAACCTGACCTGTTAATTTAATGGGTTACTCAAATCCAACCCGTTAATCTAATAAGTCACCTGTTTCACCTGTTAACAATATTTTTTTTTTTTTTTAAATTTTGCATTCCAATACAAATTACACATATTAACTAACAGTCTAGCAGCTGTAGAAGAACCAACGCAAGCGAAAATTGTTGATTCAATCGGGCAAAAGAATGAAAGTCTTTGTGGACTTGTAACTCCAATTGATAACTTTACCTGCTGGAGTTTAAATCCCATCCCCGATCAAGTATCGTTTTGCGGTTCATAGTTTAAGCCTTCAACTTTGCGAACGAGAAAAGTTTTTCTCTTGATATGCGGACTTAGAGTAGACATTGTATGGTTTAAATTGCCGCGTACTTCATTGGTATTGCAAGTCTGACTGCTGCCTTCTTCTCCAACTGCCTCAGACAATGTTAAGGGCCTTAATGCTTCTACTACTGCTGTGCAGCCTTAACCAGTCACTTAGGTGAGGGTTGTGTCACCTTGCCCTTTAGGTGGCAGAATTCAGTAAAACCCTGATTTTTAAGAAGAAGATGAGGGAGAGAACGACAACCCAGAAGCATGCAAAACAAGAGAGCAACGTGCAACGCAAGACAGAGAGCAAGGTTTTCGATTACAGACTATGAAATTACACAAAAGCCCTCACAATTGGGTGTTAACGGGTGCTAACGGGTTTTGCGGGTTGACCCAAAATGACCCGTTATTTGACGGGTGATTAATGAGTTGACCCATCAGCAACCCTACCTGTTAAGCACTCAGCCAAATACTAATTTTAATGGGTCGGGTTTAAAATGCTAAGTCTACTTTCTACAATAATAAAGAGAGTACCAGTTGAATGACTTAACCTACTTATAAGTATAAATACACGTGGTTAGTGGCTATGAGTCTGTTGTTTCAAAAAATTACATAACCTACGTGGCTTGCCAATTTGTTGTTGATCTTGGCTGGGCTAATAAGATGAATGTGGTGTTGGGGTGATGAAATGCGTTGTCGACTTCTGCATCGAGCGACTTCAGCCAATTCACTACTAAGTTCAGGATCTTTTGCACCAGGTTCAGCAACTTCAATTATATTTGTGAAAATATAGGTCCGCTGAATTGGTATTAGGCTGTAAGGACACAGATACTCAAAGAAGATGAGTGTCTTTACGTCAAAGTGGTTTGGCTGTCTGAATGCCAAACTCTGAAATACACTTTTTCAACATCTAATTAGGGGTGGGCAAATGGGTGCAAGACCCGCGGGCTGGGGCGGGTATTGTCGATTCGAGGCAGGTTTGGGGCGGGGCCAAATTTGGTAGAGACAAAATAGGGCGGGGATGAGTGGTTCTATAATTTTAGAATCCCAGGGTCTCGGACCAACCCCGTTTCTACCATAACAATTACTTTACTCATTCAGTCCTTTTCCCCCACTCCCAGACTCCCCCACTTTCTTTATCTGTTCTCATTCTCTTCTCATTGCCACCTCTCGAATTGACTGCATCGACATCACAGCAGCCACTAGGCCCACCAAACGAGTAATGACATGACCTCACCATTTGAGAAGACAAAGATTGCAAGGCTCCAAAGCGGAGAAGACGGCGGGCTCAACTCGGATGCTGACCACCCAATCTAGCCCGACTTGGGCTATTTTGCTTCACTCTTGACTCGATCGACGACCTTATCGCCATGATCCAAGACTGGGCTTCCATGGCCAACGACAAGTCCATCGACATCGTGCATCCTAAGGTTATTCAGTCGACCTTATTCTGGCTCTAGGACGAGTTTTTATGCAACATGCCATGTTTTGAAATTCTTTATGCAATTTCTAATTTTTGAAGATTATTAATCGGTATTTGAATTTGGTTGTTTGGTTGCGGTGACGGTCTTGTCATTGGGAAAGACGACTTTGGTATTTTCCTTTATGAACATGACCTTAATGAGGTTGTCCGTCGTCCCTTCTGTGCTGATCTAAAAAATTGTAATTGGACCTGTGGGCCTGATCCGAATTGGCCTGTTTCAAACAAGCCCGGTAGAGTCTCGTTCCCAAATCAGAAATTTCATTACCACCTCGGCCCGCCTTATTGCATTTTCATACGGGTCTGGTCTGGTCTCTCCAAATTTGGGCCCGGCCTGGCCCATGCCCAGCCCTATATCCAACCATAGAACACCTTACTTTGTTGGAAAAAATTATGAAGTGACCTCTTTCGGCGAAAGAATCATAGACTCTTAGCCGACTGAGACTTGGGATAGATAACCAACTGAACTAAAAGTAGTTTTGTTTAACCAAACTAAAGAAACTCCTAGATCAACTTATTCTACGACTCTAGTGATGTTCAACCAAACTAAATATGGCTCCAATTTGTCAACCAAGTGATGTTCAACTGAACATAATATGTGTTGAGGAAGGGTTACTGAAGCAATTAGTGTTTTTTCTTAGGATTTGAAAAGGTTTGGCATAGACTGAGGGTTTCGCGTAGAGCGTTTGTTTGTATGTTTATGTGTTGAGTTGAAAGTCTTTTCTACGTTGCAAACCTTCATGTACTTATAGTGAACTAATTCTTTGATGCCCAAGTTTGCCGAGTGATAAAATTATGATAATATTCCAATTTCTCGACATATTCTCTGAATATACTCAAAATTATTCTCATACAAAAGCTTAAGCTTTGTTTGGTATATTAATATTTATACTACTTCTAGTTAGATTTATTAATACATTTTAGTATAAAAGTATTTTTGCAAGATCACTATTAGAAAAGATCTTTGCTGCCACTATTTCCTAATATTATGACATCTCCAGCTTAACTATATGAATTATCACTAATTCAGCTGTCATGTTATTCGTCCCTTAATTCCATAAGTTGACACCTCCACCTTCCACACCATCGTTTACAAACCCACTTGTTAAACCCAAGTTATTTATCTCATACACAATGGCACCTGGAAGCCATTTGTCAACATATCATTCATCAAATGCATTCTTATCTCATATTAACTGCTATAAACAGGAGCTAAGCTCTATTTGGTTTTCCAACATGAGCTAGCATGCAGTGCATGCTCTCTGGAGCTCACGTAGTGTGTATATATGTGTGTATTATGTGAGTGTGTGTGTGTGTGTGTATAGTTTATATATGTATAGAGAGAGATCAGGAAAAATAAGAGTGGACTTACACATAGTGTTGGTTGTGATTAACTTCGTAGAGCTGGGAACTTGGGTTGGAACACAAAAAGGTTCTAGCTTCGGACTTGAGGTAGGTTTTTTTTTTGGGGAACTTATCACTATTGGGATATTTGTCTTGTTTAATCTTTGTGAAATATGTGTTAGACTGGATATATATCTTTATAATTGATATAATTGTGTATTTTGGAAATGATACATTGTTGGAGAACAATTCAGAAATAAATAAAAATAACAAAACTTGAAATACTAAATTCTTTATTAACAAAAGTACTTGCAATACAGAATGACATAACATAAATAATTACAAGAATTAAATGATACTAACTTGAATAAATCACAGATAGAGGCTAGTGCAAAAGCTATGTCCTTCGAACAGTATTTATGTCCCACTCTTGTGCTTGTGGTTCGATGACGTCTGCCTGACTAGGATATAACTATCTAATCCTATAATCCGCACCGGATTATAGAATTCTGGCAAATTGCTTTGTGTGTTTACTCTCTGTAAGGTTTTGTATGAGAGAGATAGAAAAGGAAAAAGATTAGATACGATGGAACTGAGTCTTCAGTTATATAGGCTAGGAAAACTTTATTTGAACCCCTATAACTTATCTCTACATCCAACTTACTCTCTACATCCATATCATTTTAATTAAACTATCAATGTCTCTTTAAACCCAAATTTACTACCTAAACTACCCTCACAAACTCAATTCAATATGCAAATTTATCTGTACACCCATTATTTTTACATTAGAAGCTACCCGGATCAGTCTCATGAAGGTCCATGTTAATTAAATCTATTAATCTAATTAAACAAAGTGACATAAGACTAGGAAGTCAAACTATAAATTAACTAAACCCTAGCTAGTTTAACAAATGCACTCATATTTTACAGGTCCGTTTGTAGTACTGAGAATAATACCGAATTATCGGACCGACACTCTTGATTCCCCTTGAGCCACCCTTTTGTAAGAGAAACCGTACTCTTACAATAAGTAGGGTTTTGATCTCATATATAAGAGGTAGCAGTACTAGTGAAAGCATATGCCAGCTCTCTTCTCCTCCTCATCCACCTTCTCTTGTCGTTGACCTTGATATGTTGTTGCTTGTTGTTTTGGCAGCAGTAGTAACAGAAGTAGAAGTAGGTTTCCTCCAGATGATGAGTAATGTTAGAGGTATGGTGGTAGTGGGGTTATTGGATGGTGGTGGTGGGAGTCCTGATGACGATAAAAAAGTTGGGGGATCCAAAACTTCAAAATCACCATTCATACGTAAAAAAAAAAAAAGGTTTTTATTTCTATGAACGCATCTTAGGATTTTTGCCATAATAGAATGTCGAAGAAAGATTAGTGATGGCTAGTGTTTGATTATCAGGGGTGAGTTTATTGATAAATTTTACTTTTATAATTAAATTCATCTTGTACATGATGGTAATTATGCAATAGAATAATAAAGATATTTCATATTTAAAGTTTAAGTTGGGTGTAGAAAGAGGTTAAATGGGTTCAAATAAAATTTCTCCATAGGCTATTTCATACCTTTTCAAATACCTTTTGGATGTATTTGAAACCACATAATTCTTTCCAAATAGTTGTGTATATTAATGAAAACGGTTTTTAATTAATTTAATTAAAAACTTAATTCGAAATTAAAATTAATGATCTCTGATTAATTTTAACTTCTTAGGCCCCAAGTACCCTTGTATTGATTAATTAATATTAGGGTAAATCCCAGTTTACTACCATCAAGTTTCGTGGTTTTCAACATTTAGTACATAAAGTTTTTTTCGTCACAAAGTCATACATAAAGTGTTAATTTTGGGACAGTCTCATACATCCGTTAGTCTGGCTGTTAAGTCTCCCGTTAACTGATGACGTGGCGCCCATGTGGATAATGACTGGACACCACGTGTCATTAAGGGGTCCACGTGGAAATTAAAAATAAAATTTCTCGCCTAAATTTAAAATATTAAAATAATTAATTATATAAAAGTTTTTTAAAAAAAAAAAACCAAAACTCCCTTCGTTTTCCCCACCCGACACCCCTCCACCCATTCCACGGCTCCACCCCTCCACCTCCTCCACGGCTCCACCCCTCCATCCCCTCCACCCGTCACCCACCGACACCCTTCCCCTTCCTTGATACCCACCCCTACCAACCCAGATTTGTAAAAGTAACTCGCAGATCCCAAGTGAGAAATTTCAGAAAAATCAAGTTAAAGTCTAGCTTAAAAAATTGTACAAACCACAAACACAAAACGAAGCGTTTTAGATCTGAGTCTTATATTCCCTAGCCGGGAAATCGACTATTCCAAAGTAAACGACACAACCCAAAGGAAATCGCGGCTAAAAAAACCCTAATCGGGAAAACAAATAAATCTTTGAGATCGAAAGTATGCATAGTGAGAGAGAGAGAGAGATAGATAGACATAGAGATAGAGATAGAGATAGAGAGAGAGAGAGACTTGAAGAGTTCTTAGGAAGCTTGAAGACTGAAGGGAACTGTAGAGTTCTTGGGAATCTCGAGCGGTTTCTGCAGTCGATCTCTCCGTGCATCCCCGCCCAGTACCTCTCTAAAGGTTGAGTTGTGGGCGATCAGTCGGAATTAGGTAGGCGCAGATGAGAGAATATAGGGAGGTTTAGGTGGGAGCTGCGAGGAGGAGATGTACCACTCTAAGAGGTTTGGGAGGAGACGTATCAGAAAGAATGGAGAGAGGGTTGGGTGGAAGTGGCGGGTGAGGAGAGGTAGAAGACGACACCCATAAATTTATTTATTTATTTTTAAATTGTATTAATTTATTAATTTATCAATTTTTTAATATTTAGGTGGGGCTATATTGACACATGGCACCTAGTGATTGTCCACATGGGTGCCATATCACTAATTAATGGCCGATTTAACAGCAACCTTAACGGATGTATGAAAATGTCCCAAAATTACAACTTTAGGTACCACTCTAGGATGAAAAAAACTTCATGTACCAAATGTTGAAAAGCAAGAAACTTCAAGGTAGTAAACTGAGATTAACCCTTAATATTAATATTATATTAATATTATGGTATAATCATCACAAGCCTAATCCACACAATTAGTGGCCTAAACCTCAATTCTCATTCCAAATGGTGCAATACCTAATCACTAATAAAGGTGACTAACCTAATATAAAGACCTCTAGGGAACATGAGTTCCTCGATGTGGGACAAAAGGAGGCTAAAAACTTTAACATATATGATATTCTTGTTATTTTTTATAATGTGGATATTTTGATAATGATGATTATATGTATATATCATTGCATACTGGAGTCGAATGATTCTATTGGTTTATTCGAGATTGAGATATGAAAATGGAACTATCTTTTGTGTGGTTGAGTTCGACTCTTGTTGGGACCAGCAAGGATGACAAAAGTGAAATTACAGGAACGATATGAAGCAGTGGGGACTCTGGCGACCGAGAGAATGACAAGATGACTAACAAAAGGGGAATTAGGATGATTGATTTACAGGTGTTAGTTTGTATAATAAAGCATTCGGACCACCACTGCAGTGGTAAAATGCATGGTATGGGACATACAAGTCCGCATGTTTTATTATATAGATTAACGGGTTGGGTAATTGAAGTTAAGCTGCATTCATGGAATTTAATTTATGTTGTTGATATTTGATAACATGTTACAATTGATTTACGTGCGCATGACGCTTGGTTTAGCCTTGACAATTATCCTGGATAAGATTTATATCCTTACTGAGCTGTAGTTTCGCTCACCCTATACATGTTAGACCTTGCAGGTTTGGTACAAGATTAACGAAGGGCAAACGAGTTGAGATTGTGTTAGACGATGGATTTTAAGGATTTTATTATCTTATACACCTGTAAGGATTTTAGAGTTATTTATAGAAGAGAAGTTTGTTTTCCGTTTTATTTTTACTTTTATTCGCGTGCCGGGTGTGGGGTTTATTTTTCCACCGACCTCGAGTCCGGGGTGTGACATGAAACTTATTCCCTCTAATCCCACTAATATGACTAGGATTGAAATGCATAAGTTTCTTTAATTGGTAATCCATCTTCTACCTTCAAATTAGATCAATTTTTTCACTTCTTCTTTCAATATACCTTAAGTATAGTGGATTATCCAATTTTAATTCAATTTTAGACACCAAACGAGACTCAATTTAATACATTTATAGTTGTTTTAGTAATATTTGTTAAATGCTTGAGTAATTCATTGATAGGGATGTTATAGTGCAATTTCAATAATTGGATCTGAAGTTCCTCTTCCAAACATTGCATAAAAGTTAAGACAACATAAGACTTTTCACATATTTTCTAACTAAAATGGTATTATTTGATAGAATGAGGATCCTCTCCAGATCCTCTTTGTGAGGATTCTGGAGATCCTCCAATCACATCATTCATCGAACATCATGCGATCAGATTTCGTCAGGTTTTGTTTATTTTTAATTTTAAATAAAAAAAATTCCAATGATTTATAACCGCACGATGATGAGTCCATATTTTACTATATATTTTACCCTAATCTTAGTATTAATTTATTGGTTATTTTGGTAGAATTTTGATACTTTGTTATATATTTCTAATGTAGGACATTCGACTTCCTCTGGAGCAAAAAGTGATCAAACGGATGAATTTTGGAGTCATTCTAATTGAAGGATGTTCGTGTGCCTTTCAAGATGATTGTGTCAAAATTCCAGATTTTTCTACCGAGCCGTTTGACCATGGCGATGAAAAGAAGACCCAGCGCGCAACTTTCCCAGATTGACGTTTCCAGACGTTTTGGGTATTTTGGAGGTCAAGATGGCATATTTTGAGGAGAATTCCTTCTGAGGATTTGTAGGGAACGTCTTCAGCTTTCAAAAGAGACCTTTTGGGACTAAATCGGAGTTGATTTGATAAGTCAAAAGTCTGATTTTCTGAGAAGTCCGAATTCCAGTTCAAATAGGAAACCTTTTATTTTCTGTTTTATTATTTTATTAGGTTTCCTAGTTTTATTCTAAGACCTTTTACTAGGAGGATTTTAATTATAGTAGTATAAATAAGGCTTTTTAGCCATTAGAGAAGGAGGCAAGATAGGGACGCAACATAGGAGAAGATAGAGAAGGAGGAGGAATAATTCAAGTTTATTTTCAAGGTGTTTTCTTTCCATGTTCTTAATAATATTTTGTTTTATGTTTGTTCGTAACTAGTTTCGTTTGCTAGGGCGAGGCCACAAGTCTTAGCAAGAATATGTAGTTTCTTTTCAATTTTCTTATGATATTATGCATGCAAGTTTTGGATTGTTAATCACTGTGCTTTAAACTATCTAATTGTCTTGATGATTGGCCACCATTAGGATATTTAGAAAAGTAATTTGATGCAATTTTAGCGGAGGGCTGTCCCTGAAATTGGCGCTGGCTTCTGGTGGTTAATATGTGTAACCTCTTATGATGGACGACACGTTTTAAGGGTTATATGGTTTTTCAAAGGGTTTTCACAAAACTTAATGAGTCTTGCATGTTCACATTTGATCTGGACGCCACGGATGGGTTGCATGTTAGATATACATTCTATATTGGGGGTCCAAGTAGGGCATACTTTAGGAAAACCTAACCTTAAAATATGCATGTGTAATTCATAAGTAATTGGAAAAGCTACATAGGATTGTTAAGGTGACGGCGGAACCCTAGTGCTCAAATTTATTTGCAAAACTATTTTCTTTACTTTCCAAAATTATTTGATTGTTTTTAATTAAATTCGTTTTTAATATTTTAGGTAATAAAATCAACATCTTCCCAATTTCGTTTTTAAATAATTAACTAAGATTTGGTTTTAACGTAGATTATTCATTCAATCCCTGTGGAAAACGACCTTGCTTGAGCTGCTATACTACGACAACCTTGTACTCTTGCAAGTATTTTTTATGTGTTTTTATCCCTACTTTTGCAGGTGGTAAAAATCCTATCAAGAAATTGGCACCGCTGCCGGGGATTGTTTTACATAATTTGTGTTTATCATATTCTTAGTTGATTATTTTTGTATATAAATTTTAATTTTAAGGTTTCCAAAAAGAAAAAAACAAACAAAAAAAAACAAAAAATCATAATTTTAATATTTTATTAATTTTCGTTCTTCTTGCATATTGCTCAAATTTGGGTTTTGACTTTGTGAAACAGCAATAGGATGGCTTTCTTCACGAGAGAGACATTAGCTGCAAGGGATTGGTTTGGATTCTCACAACCTCCAACGGATTGGTTTGAACGCCCACAAGAACACACTTTGTTACAATCTGCTGATTTTGGGAACAATTCAATGATGGAACAACCACCACCAGCAGGACCACCGTTATGAGTCAACTCTGCAGAATGTGGTTTTTATGGATTTAAACCTACAATTTGTGCACTTTGTTATTTGAAGACCCATGATATTTTGCAGTGTCCTAAGAGGGAATATTTTCCAGATTTTGTCCAAGAGCATATCAATATGAGAAACAATTCAGAAAGAAATTGGAACAATCCATACTCAGAGTTCTATACCCCAAGTTTGAAAAAGCATCTCGCGCACTATTTTGAGCAGTTTAATGTGCCACAGGAGCTTCCGGTAGAGGACAAACTCTCTAAATTGTGGGAATCAACTGAGTTATACATAGAAATAACCAATGAAGGATTTTAGATTCAAGCATTGAGTTGTGAGACAAGCTTTGAAGATCAAGAGGAGATTGGTGCAGGAACTGAAGAGCAATCTGCTACCCATTCACGTCCAGGGGAGAAAGAAGCACATGCTGATCTTGAAATTCTCACGGAACCATTTACTGCCCAAGTTTCTATGACGCACATACCACATCAAGCGGCTGCAATGCAACCCACAAAGCTGCAGGAAAGCTTTGAAACTGCTAGCACACACGGAAAGCTAATCATAATTGCAGAAATAGAGTGCAGGTCCATCAAGCAGGCAAAGGCATATGAGAAGAAGAAGACACTTTGTGGCAGCCAAATTCCTCACAGACAAATTCGGCCAGTACAAAAATTGTGGGTATTAAATACAAGGTTTAAGTCAGTTCAAGGGAAACACAAGCATCACTGGAAGGGAACTTATTTGATTTCAAAGATACATTCACATACAAGGGCAATTATGAAGATTTCAACCACTGATAAACAACTCATTCCATACCTACTGTTGCTATATGATGCTGCAAAAGAGTGGTTGATTCTAAAAGGACAAGTAACGTGATCATCAGTTCATCTACGTCTAGCTATAGACGTTAACTAAAGCGCTTATTGGGAGGCAACCCAATTTTTTCTAACTCTTTTCTTCTTATTTTCCTGTTTTTATTCTTAATTACAAAAATCACAAAAAAAAAAAAAAAAAAAAAAAAAACATCAGAAAATTGAAAGAAAAAAAAAAATAATTATTGTTATTTTTCTTTGCTAATCTAAGTTCGTTTTTTATTTGTGAATGCAGGCGGCATTCGGAACTGATTCGGCCTAATCGCAACTACTCGTGGATTCATAGCATTCATCTATTCGACCCAGTATGCATTCAACTATTCCTTCATCACAACAAAGTTCATCATCACGTCCATAAGAATATTTATGGGAGTCAAATTCAACACAAATGCAAGCACAGGATACAGAAAGATGCACGGGCAGTGTTCCAGACATACTCATAGTAGGGATGCTGAGACGACCTATGTGCTAATGGACCCCTTTCACTCACACTTTTTCACACTTCTTTCAAAATATACTTACATTGAAGTTTGGGGGAGGGATCCATGTTGCACAGAGAGCACGGTTCATCAAGTCAAGATACAGATCCAGTTTTGTGAACACCATTTTGACTCATCATTCATCACGTTTCATGCAAGCACATGGGAAAGCAATACATAAGCACATAGAAATTCACCGATCTAACACATGCAAGAACAGATCAGAGAAGAGGGAGTCAGAAATTATACCTTTGGCTTTGGATCCGAGCATTTTTTGTTTTGTTTTCCAGTGCATCGCCGGATCTGAGATGTGTAGCAATTCCGTTGTCTCTTCCATGGTCCTGACGTCAGCTCAAAGTTCCTTGCACAAAGACAGAACCGTGAGATATGACCCAGCATTGCACCGGTTTTTGGGACGACGGATCCGTGAGCATCCTACACACATTAAAACTCTAACTGTCATCGTTCATGCACACCAGTAGATTTTCAACATGCAGAAATAGCAGAGTCATAATCAGAGCTGAAGTTTGGGGGTGCCAGAGTTTATACCATAGCTAACGGAATCTTGGATGCATGCCCTGGGATCTGTGCCGATTGGGTGTTGCTGTGTCTCTTTGTTGTGAATCAGAGCATCCTCGCAAATCGCATACAAAATCTTTACCTTTGGGGCCTGCGACTTCTGTCACGACAATGGAGGACAGAGGAACGCCTCTTGGGTTCTAGCAGCAGGCGAGCACCGCGGCTTTACCAGTGAGGATCAATGAGAGAGGGCACGGTACGACAGTGCTGTTAAACTGAGATGAAGAGCCTCTTTGACTCTCCATTGCCGAGAGATGCGAAGAAGAGAGATGACTGATGGCACGGGAGAGTTTTCTTTTTGGGTCTATGAGAGAGCCTCAGCTGTCTAATTGTTATCAGAAATGAGAAAGGGATGTTTGAAACCGTGCATGTCAGGGATGTTTTCAAAACCGAGAGACAAATCTAGCCATCCTTTTCGAATCCTAGGGACCCCCTTGTCTGGATGCTTGACACGTGTACCCAGGACCGTCATCCCCCATGCTGTTCTGACAGCAGGCATTTTGAATTAAAAACAAAGAGCCGTTCGGCTCTATGCGGCGCTGGGTTCGAGGCATATGCAGGGAATCCAATGTTGGTTTCCAGCCAGCTAGGGTTTTTGTGGTGCACGTGTGTGGGCATGCATGTGAGCCCGTGATGGCCTACTGGGCTGCCTGAATATTTGTGTGCATCTCAATATTTTGATGAGTCCATATTTTACTATATATTTTACCCTAATCTTAGTATTAATTTATTGGTTATTTTGGTAGAATTTTGATACTTTGTTATATATTTCTAATGTAGGACATTCGACTTCCTCTGGAGCAAAAAGTGATCAAACGGATGAATTTTGGAGTGATTCCCATTGGAGGATGTTCGTGTGCCTTTCAAGATGATTGTGTCAAAATTCCAGATTTTTCTACCGAGCCGTTTGACCATGGCGATGAAAAGAAGACCCAGCGCGCAACTTTCCCAGATTGACGTTTCCAGACGTTTTGGGTATTTTGGAGGTCAAGATGGCATATTTTGAGGAGGATTCCTTCTGAGGATTTGTAGGGAACGTCTTCAGCTTTCAAAAGAGACCTTTTGGGACCAAATCGGAGTTGATTTGGTCAGTCAAAAGTTTGATTTTCTGAGAAGTCCGAATTCCAGTTCAAATAGGAAACCTTTTATTTTCTGTTTTATTATTTTATTAGGTTTCCTAGTTTTATTCTAAGACCTTTTACTAGGAGGATTTTAATTATAGTAGTATAAATAAGGCTTTTTAGCCATTAGAGAAGGAGGCAAGATAGGGACGCAACATAGGAGAAGATAGAGAAGGAGGAGGAATAATTCAAGTTTATTTTCAAGGTGTTTTCTTTCCATGTTCTTAATAATATTTTGTTTTATGTTTGTTCGTAACTAGTTTCGTTTGCTAGGGCGAGGCCACAAGCCTTAGCAAGAATATGTAGTTTCTTTTCAATTGGCTTATGATATTATGCATGCAAGTTTTGGATTGTTAATCACTGTGCTTTAAACTATCTAATTGTCTTGATGATTGGCCTCCATTAGGATATTTAGAAAAGTAATTTGATGCAATTTTGGCGAAGGGCTGTCCCTGAAATTGGCGCTGGCTTCTTGTGGTTAATATGTGTAACCTCTTATGATGGACGACACGTTTTAAGGGTTATATGGTTTTTCAAAGGGTTTTCACAAAACTTAATGAGTCTTGCATGTTCACATTCGATCTGGACGCCACGGACGGGTTGCATGTTAGATATACGTTCTATATTGGGGGTCCAAGTAGGGCATACTTTAGGAAAACCTAACCTTAAAATATGCATGTGTAATTCATAAATAATTGGAAAAGCTACGTAGGATTGTTAAGGTGACGGCGGAACCCTAGTGCTCAAATTTATTTGCAAAACTATTTTCTTTACTTTCCAAAATTATTTGATTGTTTTTAATTAAATTCGTTTTTAATATTTTAGGTAATAAAATCAACATCTTCCCAATTTCGTTTTTAAATAATTAACTAAGATTTGGTTTTAACGTAGATTATTCATTCAATCCCTGTGGAAAACGACATTGCTTGAGCTGCTATACTACGACAACCTTGTACTCTTGCAAGTATTTTTTATGTGTTTTTATCCCTACTTTTGCAGGTGGTAAAAATCCTATCACACGATATACGATGAACGTATATGATTGAAGAATCTCTAGAATCCTCTCAAAGAAGATCCGGAGAGGATCCTCAATCTATTTGATATACTCTCAATACTATCCTTACAGGTGAACAAGTCTTTTTAGGTGACACGTAAACATCAGAAAAAGTTGAAGCATTAAGAATTTGCCCGAAAGTTCAAATTTTATGGCATTGTTAAGTTACATAGTTCATCAACTTCTCCATAAAGGATTCAGAAATATGTACTGAACTCAATTATTTCCTTGATTTCATAATTAATTTTACAGTAACAATAAAAGGAATTTGGCCAAGCTTGTCTGCAATAATGCAACGCCACTCACAATATCACATACAGCGTAATAGCACTGTTCTTAATCTACTACGAGTCTAGGATGCTAAAAATCAAAACAAAACAAAATTAGAAAATGCCACAATTTTAAGAAATTGGGCGCTCACATAATATTACAGTTTGGGATTTTAAACTAGTCTTAAAGTTAAAGTACAATGCTATGTTCCAGACTGTTTCAGACAACTCGAGTCCACCGTGGTATCGTGAACCTTCTCATGGCGAGGGAAGCACAAGAAGAAGAGACATGGTTTCGAGAAGAGGACACACTGATATCAATCGGCGGAGAAGAAGGAGCACTGTTTGGTAGAGAGGACAGATTGACATCGATAGGCGGAGGCGCAACGCTTTGGAGAGACTAAGGCTCTAAAAACGCGGGCGCGCTGGTGAGGCTGTGGACAAGCTCCCTGAAGTTAATGGGGTCGACTTTGTAGACTCTTGGTAGGGACGGAGGGAGTGGTGCAACTGCAGGCTTCTTCCAAGGTTCGACGACGATTTTCGGACAGAGTGGAGTGAAACCTTTGTTGGTTGAGTGGTTTGGGACATGTATGTGGTGGTGGAGGAGGTTAAGGAGGAAGAGGAATGAGATTCCATGGACTTGAAATTGGAAATGTGGGGTTTGGAGGAACTAAACAATGCGATTGTTATATGGGATTGGGAATGAGTGAAAAAAAAGAACGACCTAGAAGTGAAGCCGTTTGAGAAAAAGAAGCAAAGAACTTCAAAGCTATTTTTGTCTTTGAGCCGTCGGCGGTGACGATTGTATAAATTTATAATTCTGCAACATTGCAATGTGGTCAGAAAATTATTTTTGACGATATATTATATATGCATATATATACACACACATATAGAAATAAGTATAGGATATTTTATTGTGCTCCATTATTGAGGTTTCTCGGTTCCTCTGTTTCTCTCTTCTCTGTGATTCTTTTTCTTTCTGTCTTTTGGTCATTGTTTGTAAGTATGATGGTGATTGGTGTAAACTAATAAATAAAACCCAATAAAATATGATGGTGGGGTGGTTCAAGCCATATGCACTGTAGTGTTGGTGGTCATCAGTTGCCATTAGCCTTCTCTTGGCCTTTTTCCAACCTTGTTAAGTTGGATGCTTATATTATATGTAGTAATAGAATTTTACGGCTTAATTTTCATGTATTGCATAATTTGGTATATAATACATACAATTATTGTTTTTAAAGGAAAATTAAAAGGGACACAAGAGATATCCTTCTTAATAAAGGACTCTAATATTTACACAATATTTACATTCCTATTTTAAAGATTACTCATGGCAACACTCCCTCTCAAGTTGGAGCATAGATGTCACACATGCCCAACTTGACGAGTGAGTCATCAAAAAACCTACTACACACGGCATGAGTGAGAATACCCACAAGTTGTTCTTCCGAGTTCACAAACGGTATTGACACAATCTTTTTTTTCAAGCTTTTCCTTGATGAAGTGCTGATCAACCTCCACATGCTTTGTTCTGTCATGTTGTATCGGGTTTTTTGCAATCTCTCGTGTTGAATTATTGTCATAGTACAAATCTATGGCCTCCTTTGGTTTGAAACCAAGACCCTTAAGCAACTTATGCAACCAAAGAACTTCACATACTCCATGCGCCATACCCCTGAATTCGGCCTTCGTAGAAGACCTAGACACTACATTCTGTTTCTTGCTTCTCCTAGTAACTAAATTTCCACAAACGAAGGTAAAATATCCAGAAGTAGAACGCCTATCAGTCACATCACCTACCCAATCAGCATCAGTAAACCGCTCAATTTTTAGATGATCGAAATTTCTATACAAAATTCCTTTCCCCGAGGCCGACTTTAAATTGACTCACCATACTCACTGCATACGCTATATCCGAATGGGTATGAGCTAAATAAATTAGTCTTTCTACTAGTCTCTAATATCTGCCTTTATTTACTGGTTCTTGATCCTGATAAATCCCCAAGTGATGTTTCTCCACAATAGGAGTATCCACAGGTTTACACCCAAGTATACCTGATTCCTTTAACAAATCGAGAACATATTTCCGTTGAGACAAGAAAATACCTTTGGACGAACGAGCAACCTCAACTTTAAGAAAATACTTTAAGTCACCCAAACTCTTCATCTCAAACTCGACAACAAGGTTCTTTTCCAGTTTGACAATCTCATAGGAATCATCACATGTTAAATCATATCATCTACATAAATGATTAAGGCTGTTACTTTACCATTTCTCCGTTTCACAAATAGAGTATGATCAAAATGACTCTGATAATACCCATTCTTTCTCATGGCCTAAGTGAATCTTCCAAACCATGCACGAGGTGACTGCTTAAGCCTATAAAGGGACTTCCACAATCGGCACACTCTTGTTTGTCCTCCATTATTATATCCTGGAGGAAAATCCATATACACTTCCTCCTCCAAATGTCAATGAAGAAACGCATTTTTTACATCAAATTGTTTTAATGGTAAATCCAAATTTGCAACTAATGAGATAAGAACTCATACCGTATTCATCTTCGTTACTGGAGAAAAAGTTTCCTGATAATCAACACCATACGTTTGAGTATATCCTTTTGCCACCAACCATGCTTTATACCTGTCGAGTGAACCATCAACTTTGTATTTAACTGTAAAAACCCATTGGCACCCAACTGATTTTTTCCCTTTCGGCAGCTTCACTATTTCCCATGTATTTTTTTTGGTAGTGCCCTCATTTTTTCATCCATTGCTTCAGCCTACTCTCAATTCTTCAACGCATCCTCTACTCGAGTTCGTACTTGAATTGCCTCTACATTGTTCACCCAAGCTTGACGTTCAGGTGAAAGGTTTCTACATGACACATAACTGGCTATTGGATACTATACTTTTCTTTCTAGAGAAAACCTATCAGGAGTTACACCACGATTTTGCCTTGGTGGCAGTTAACATCATTAGTTACATAAGCATCACTAGTACTTACCTCAAGGATATTCAGAGAAGACGTATTGGACGATGGGACTATCGAGCTAGAGAGGGGGGAAGCTTTGGCACAAATCTCGGGGCTGCTAGCTTCGTCAGACTCCTGCGGTGAGGCTAGCTCAGCTTCGGTAGCAGCTGGCTGAACACCAACTACAGCACAGGGACTCTCGACACAGGTTTCCTCGACGGCAATCAGTGGCTGACCACCTGTAGCAGTCTCAACAGGAAGGAACCGAGACTCTGCTACATCCCTCGACACGGTATTGTCATGATCTCCCCCTGAAACAATTACGTCTTGTACATTCAACCACCCAAAAACACCATCAAGATCATAAATAGCATTATCCCCCTTGCGGTCGAAAGGTGATGATACGGGAGAATAAAAATATTCTGATTCAGAGAAAGTTACATCCATGGTGATAAACATGTGGTGGGTTTCATGGTGGTAGCACTTATAACCTTTCTGTTGGGAGGCAAAGCCAACAAAGACACACCGAATAACACAGGGATCAAATTTACTACAATGAATCTTGTGGATATGAACATAAGCAACATAACCAAACACCCGAGGAGTAAGAGTGTTGGTAGAGACAACAGGAACATGTTCCGTCAGTACTTAGAGTGGAGTACAGAAATCTACAACCCGAGATGGCATGTGATTGATGACAAACATTGCATAAGTGATGGCGTCCGGCCAAAAACTCTTAGGTATGGACGCATCAATAAGCAATGCACGAGCAGTTTCCAAAATATGATGGTTTTTCCTCTCAGCCACCCCATTTTGTTGTGGAGTATAAAGACAAGTGGTTTCATGGACGATTCCTTGATCACGGAAGAAAAGAAGAAAGCTCAGAGTTATCATATTCACCCTCGTTATCAGAACGGAGAACCTTAATAATAAAGGAATATTGTATAGCCACCATTGAGAGAAAAACCTACTAACATCACTTTTATGTTTCAACATATATACCCATGTCATACGAGTGCAATCATCAATAAACGTAATAAACCATTTAACCCTGAAACGGTATTAACGGATAAAAGCCCCCAAACATCTGAATGCACAAGCTCAAACGGAAGCAATGTTTTATTCATACTAGGAGAAAACGAAGCACAATGGCTCTTAGCTAGATTACATACTTCACAATATAAGTCTGATTGTTTTATTTCATAAAACAAACTAGGCAACATAGGCCTTAAATAACCAAGAAGCATGTTCTAACCGACGATGCAACAACCACACTTCTTGCAGATTACTAGTACGGGATGCTCGAACTGCATTAACTTTGCTAGGAACGACGTCATCCACATAGTACAACCTCTCTCTCTTAGTGCCACGTCCAATTATCCCCTTGGTCTGAATATCCTGAAGTAAACAAAAAAATAAATACATAAGTACAACACAAACCAATTGCTCAGTAACTTGGGGAATAGATAATAAATGATGAGACAACGACAGAACAAGTAAACAATGGTAAAGAGAAAGAGATGGCATGAGGTCCACTGTTCCAGCCCTAGTCCCCACAGCTATGGTGCCATTCGTCGTTGTTACAAACTTTTGACGAGTCGTTGTCATACACGTGAATAATTTTTTATCGAATGTCTAATATCAGTTGCACCAGAGTCTAGAATCCAACCTTTATGGTGCTTAATACCGGAGGCTAAACAAACACGTCCAACAGTACCTGTATTGGACAAGGACTCACTAGGATTGGTCATAGTCAACAGAGTTTGACTCAAATCCCCTTGAGTAGGCACGACCTCCTTATCCCTAGGCGTTACAGCAGCTATGGATGCACGTCTCCCACTAGCTCCATTAGCAACTCGTTCCTTGGCACACAATTTCTTCTTCAATTCCGGGAACCTTTCAGGTACTCCATGTTTTTGAAAACATGTATCTTCTGTATGACATGTTTGCCCACAGAAAGTACACTTCAAATCATCCTTATTTTCTCGAGCAAATGGGTGATAATTTGTTAATGACGATGAGCTATAGAACCGACCAGAAGATGGTGTCCGTGACACCATAGGGGGGGCTCCTCCTTAGTTCCCAATGACATTACTTCCAATCATAGTAGCATGGCGTTGTGCTTCCTTCCTAACAACAGAAAACACTTCCTCCACGGATGGTAACGATTGAGTTCTCAAAATATCACTACATACTTTATCAAAGATATCATCAAGCCCTGCTTGGAAGGTATACACATGGTCTAATTGGATTTCTTCTCGAAGTGTCTTCAAGTCAATAGCACATTCCATCTTGATTGGTCTTCTTTGATCCAGTTCTTGCCAGACGACTTTGAGATCAACATAGTACACACCAATAGGCCGCCCTTCTTGTCGAAGTCGGAATGACTTTACCTTCAACTCATAAATCTGAGAGATATCAGACCCATCATAATATGTTCGAGCAACTTTTTTCCATACTTCTTTTGTAGTACGAAGATGGATGAAAAAAACCCATGATGGTATGATCCATGGAATTAATCAACCACCATTTCACAATTGCATTCACAGCCTCCCAAGCTTCATACTCGGCACTATCCTCCTTAGGTTCCTTGATGGTCCCTGTCACGAACCCTTTCTTACCACTCCCAACAATATGCATCTCAAATACTTTGGACCATAGAGGATAATTTGATCCATTGAGTTTAACAGTATTTGGTACATTTGAAGCATCGCTTTGAGTTACAACCAGACTCAAAATTGAGTTGTTGACCGAGCCATACGACCCACCCTCCAATTTGAGCCCTAATCCTTCCTGACCACTCGCCATGGATCACGTACAAGAACAGCTGCTGATCACGGCACTCTTGCAACCCTTATTTTGCTGCAAAGAACGCAGCATGAACACATGACCACGGTCTTGAACACGTGGCAACAATACGGTAAAAGTTTTTAAGGTACGGTTAGGCTCCGATGCCAAATAGAATTTTACGGCTTAATTTTCTTGTATTGCATAATTTGGTATATTATACATACAATCCTTGTTCCCAAAGGAAAACTAAAAAGGACACAAGAGATATCCTTCCTAATAAAGGACTCTAATATTTAGACAATATTTACATTCCTATTTTAAAGATTACTCATGACAACAGTAGTATGAAGTTATTTTTTTTACAGGACAATATGACATAATTTTACATTATAAATGTTAGGGTTACGTACCTTAAATCTCTTAACCTTTTGGTGTCATTCTAAATTGGTCTTAATATTTTTAAACATTCCAAACAAGTACCTAATCTATTAAAAATGTCACATCCAATATGCCCCATAAATTTTTCAAACATGTATTATATTCAAAACCAACCAACTTGGTATATCATGGTCAACAATAATATTAGTTACCTCAAAATCTAAATTTCAACTATATATAATACAATATGGAACCCAATGATCAAACGAGTATTTAATTGAATCGAAAATGGACCCAAATTGAAATACATCAGGAGGACAATCTTCTAACAAATGAGAGGGTTAAGAATTCAGATAGGGTTTCAAGGAGCTTGTTTTTGTGGGCGGTAAAGATGGTCATGGCCGCGTCATGGCAGTTTCGTAACATTTCAACAACCTCCATACCCTTCTTCTCGATGTTGGCAGCTTGAGTTGTAGGGTGGAGTTGGTAGTTTTGTGTTGGGTTTGGAGGTGTAGCACAATGTGGGTGGTGGTGATCGTTAGTTGGTGAAGGCTATGCTTCCATGACCTTCTATTGATTTTGGAGAAAAAATACCCCTAGTTAATTTAATATATTTTAATTGGGGCTTAATGGGTATAACATTTTCAATAGATTGGGTACTTTTTTGGAATTATCAAAAAGGTTAAGACCAATTTGGAATGACACTAAAAGGTCGAGGGGTTTTAGGTACTTAATCCCAAACGTTATTATGGATGCAAATTTTCGCCTTCTTCTCCTTTGACGAAAACGCACTTGCAAAATAATAACACCTAAGATTATGGCCAAGAGCCTCACGCACCCACGATGAATTGGGGGGGGCTTTGGCCAAAGAATCTCCGATGCCAAAGTTAGAATTTTAGAGAGATTGGACTTAGCTTTTTGGAGAAAAATGGGACTATTTATAGGGGTGTGGCCGGCCCTATTTAGAGAATAGGGACCGGCCACTTATGGTGGTTTTGTGACATTAATTGCAAGATATTATGTGCAATAATATCTTGCAATTAACTTGGTAATCAATCCCAATTTAAATAGAATAATTGGGAGTTATCTTTTGGGTGAGGATTTGATGAGGAGTGACGAGAGGGTTTAAAATAAATACCATTTTGATCACCTTTGACTCTTCCTTCATTGAGCCGTTATTATCCGTTGCATGCGCTTGGGAATCTCGGTGTGCCTCGAGGGTAATTTTGTCTTTTTAACCCAAAAGTCCATGTGTCACCTCCATAATTTTCTTGATTATTTTTGGCTCCACAAATGCCCCTACACCTGTTGGGTTGCTCGCAGGAAAGGGCAGTAGGTGTAGAGATCTTCTCTTACTTTAGGAAACATAGGATTGTTTCCTATTTTGATGTAGATTCTCTCTTTAATTGGAAATTAAATCCTTCTAGGAAAGGGAAATAAATTACTTCTAAAATCTATTTAAGTCTATCTTAAGTAGATAATTAAATCAACTTCAGAGAGTAATTTATTCAACCCTACATGAGAGAGAAAGCTAGAGGATATTTGTTCCCCCTCTCCTAGCAATCTTCTACACTTGCCCGTGCAAAAGTCCATCTTTCGTTGCTTTCTTTGTCTTCACACCGCACCAAGGTAAGAAAAATTAATTTTCCTTGTCTTCGTAATTTTTGGGAGTTTCGGGGCTTGAAATTTAGCTCGACGGGGGTCGAGGACATGTCAAAAGGTGGCTGGAAAACCACGACATGGTTGTCGTGAGTGGCTTGTTGTTATTGGCTTAGTGTGGCGGTGGCTGGCTAGGCCAGGTACTGTTCAGCTTGGGCCGAGCTGGTGGGTGCTGTGGCTCTGGGATGGATCAAGGAGGCACAGGCCTCCTTCTTTGTTGGGCTCGGGCCCGTGTGTTAAGGGAAGTGAAATGGACCTCCTTCTTTGCTGGGCTCGAGCTCGTGTGGGCTAAGGGGTGCGCGCCTAACCTCTATTCTTGCGGGTTTGGGACGAGAGAAGAGAAACGGTCCAGGCCGTGGGCCCTGGCATGGCTTGCTGGGTTCCTGCAATCTTGGGCCGTGAAGCCTAGCGCGCCGATTCCTTTTTTTTTGTTTTGTTTTGTTTTGTTTTTGTTTTTGTTTCTTTTTTGTTTTTTGTTGCAGCCGTCTAATGAATTTTCCCCATGCCTTTGTAGAATTTCTTCGAGCATGTCTTCTTCAAGCCATAAGGGTGATGATGATGTACCATCGTTGTATCGTTAAGACAGGTCTTTGAATAAGATGGGCTATTTCAAGGCTGCTCACTTCAAAATTAATTCTGATGACTTGCTCAGAGACTTCCTTGACCCGTACGGGAATGCAATTTCGCCGAGGGTGCGTGTGAAGCATGCCAAGGAAAGTAGCAACCCTGAGCCAAGTAGTGGAGCTCAGAGGGCCATCAAGTTTCATCCCTACTACTTCATGTTGGGATTTACTTTTCCCATGCCGCGTTTCTTCCAAGAAGTGTGGCCCCGCTCAATGTTTTCCAAATGCGGTCTGTGGGATTGTGGGATTTCTCAATCTAATCAATTCTTTGACTTGGACTTGACCGTTAATGAATTTTGGTACTGCTTTAACATAGGCCACATTGAAGGAGTCGGGCAGCTGCGATCTCGCCATAGGCTATTCGATCATTCGAGCAAGGGAGATCATGACTGGGCCAATGAGACTTTGGAGATAAGTGGAGAGTAGGGGTTTGATTCTTCCCCTGAGCTGCATATCAATATCATCATAAAGTCATGATTTGCTTACATGAATAACAAATAAGCATAAATTGGTACTGGTACTTTCACATCGTCGACAACCATGCATATACAATTCAATATGCATATTCAATAGTATAAATATATTGGCATGGCAATTCATTGATAAAGTCATTTAAAATCCATTTATGGGAAAAATACTTAGCATATAGGTATATACGGAAAACCAAAAGCCCACTCACTGGTATGTAGATGGATCGTAGCCTCCGTGCCTAGCCTGGCTACGCTCGTCCTCCGGATAGGTCTCGCCTATGTGAGAAACAACTATAATAACGTTATTTTATAGCACATAAACGAAACTAGGAAATAACTTCTCATACATTGCTCAAATGGGGTGCTTGAATATACCAAAGTGATCTATACAACCTCAGAAACATCCCAATATTTTTAGATTTATTTTTTGACCCTTCACGCGTCCTCACGCGCCGACCAAGGCACGGCCAGACGCACCACCCATGCGCGGGCACGTGCCTGGCACACTGACGGTGTCAACTAACGCCGTCTAATCTAACTAATGCCGTCAGAATATTCCATCACAGTTGATGGAATATTCCCCCTTCTTCTCAAGCGAGTCGCCGGACGCCGGCGACGGTTCGCCGGTTTCTGGGAATTTTCTAAACCTTATATTTTCTTCATTTTTGCACCATTTTTCTCGTAATTTATATCAAAATGAAGCCCTCGATGAGTAGAACAACGTTATACCTGTTTTAAGCCTTGAATCTCACAAAATCACGTCGGAGCAACCTCGAAAATCCTGCCACCTCTGCAATCACGTCGGAGCAACCTCGAAAATCCGGATAGGTCTCGCCTATGTGAGAAACAATTATAATAACGTTATTTTATAGCACATAAACGAAACTAGGAAATAACTTCTCATACATTGCTCAAATGGGGTGCTTGAATATACCAAAGTGATCTATACAACCTCAGAAACATCCTCATATTTTTAGATTTATTTTTTGACCCTTCACGCGCCCTCACACTGCCTAGCACACTGACGATGTCAACTAACGCCGTCAGGAATATTCCGTTAAAATACGGAATATTCCGTCTAATCTAACTAACGCTGTCAGAATATTCCGTCATAGTTGACGGAATATTCCCCCTTCTTCTTAGGCTAGTCGCCGGACGCCGGCGACTGTTCGTCGATTTCTGAGAATTTTCTAAACCTTAGATCTTCTTCATTTTTGCACCATTTTTCTCGTAATTTATATCGAAATGAAGCTCTCGACGAGTAGAACAACGTTATACCTGTTTTAAGCCTTGAATCTCATGGAATCATGTCGGAGCAACCTCAAAAATCCGGCCACCTCTGCAACTCTTCGTATTTGGGCTTCCCGACGTCCAAATTTCACCAACTATGCACTCCGAGCATCGTGAAAACCTCCTAAAGCTCCCTGTGAGCTTGAAATTCAAAGATGATCCTCCATTAAAAAGTTGGTGAACAGTGCTAGAATTGGAAATTCGATTTATGGGGTTTTCTTACGTTAAACCTTAGCCAAAACTCATCCAAAACACTTAGGAGGAAGATGAGGTACCTTTCTGAGCCTTGAAATGGCTTGAAACCTCGACAATCACCTCGGTGGTACTGTACCTCGATGGCCCTCTCGGAATCTAGGGTTTTTCGAAGGTGCCACGACCAACCAAGGACACCACTCGACTCGTATGAACACGAGGAGTACAATGGTGCACTTAAAAACCTCGATCTACAAGTTTTCGAATGGTTTTGGGGTTGGTCCATACGGTTTGCAGAGAAGGGAGAGAGAGTTCGAGAGAGAGAAAGAGAGAGAGAGTGTACGGGAGAGTGGGAGAGAGTTCAAATGGATGGGTGATAGTGTGTGGTCCTAAGCTAGCCAACAACACAAACAATCACCAAAGTTTAATTCTAATTGATTTAGAACCAAACTAGAACAAACTACTAACCCTAACTTCCCACTACTAACCCTAATTGGCTCCCACTAACTTGGAAGTAATGCAATTGGTCCACAACCAAACTATTTGGGCTTCTAAACTTAGCCCAAAATGAGAGTTTAACCCAACGCTCAAGGGTAAAATCGTACTTTCACATTTTCAAGGAATAACAAATAAGCATAAATCGGGACGGGCTGTCACACTAACCCTCTCTATGCCATTCTCTTTCTTCATTACTAGCATGATGTTGGCAACTGGCGGTGTTCTCACATCAATTGTGATGTTACCGATGGCAATCGAGTTGTGTCTGTTGAATTCGGTGAATACCTTCGTTCGGGGTATGATTATGCTCTCAAAGACCATCTTCTGAATAATTGAGAGCTAAAGTAGGTTGACCGCACTTCAGTTGTCAACCATTATTTTATCGACTATGGCATGGGCTAGTTGGACAGATACCACTAGTGTGTCGTCGTGTGGGAAATCAACGCCTTCAGCATCCTGCTCGGTAAAGCCAACGATAGGTCTAGGTTAGGTGTTGACTATCTGGACCTGTGAGACTAATAGACTCTGCTAGATCTTCCTCTTCTTAGAATTGTTGGTGGCCCCTAAGTGTTCGAATTCAACGAAAATGCCATTAATCTGAATCATCTTAGTCAGCGACTCTTCGTCGGTGTCTGTGTTCTTTCTAGGCTGCGCAGTTAGTTGTCCAAGTATATGTTGAGTGGTTGGTCTCTACTAATCGAGTGGCTGCTTGCTAGGACGCTACTAGAGATGTTTTTTGTCTGCCCTTGTCCTACTTTGGGACATCTTGCCTAAGGCATGTTGCATCTTGGTGCGCTGCAATAGCTGATTCACTAAGGTCATTTACTGTGCGAGGGCGTTTGTTAACTCTATGACTTGTCGAGACAAGTGTGGTTTGCCATTAAGGTTGGAAGAGCCTCGACGGGATGTGTCTCCTTGAATAGTGGAAGTGTAATAGACTCTGGGCATGAGATTTAAGTTGGGAAATGTCAAATTGACGAATAAATGAGATGGAAATGCCCCCTGGTCAATTGTCGGTCCAGAAATCTGAAGCCGGGACGGTTAAACTGGTCTTAGACTAGTCTGGGCTGCTATGAGGGCCACGGGAGTGGGCTGCTCCGCATGCAGCACACGTGGGTACTGGGCTTGGGCTCGGCTCGGGAACACGCTGGGCTTGGGCTCGGCTTGGGAACATGCTGGGCTTGCGCTAGGTAACCGCTTGAGCCGGCTCGCCATGGGCTTGGACCCGTGTGGGCTGGAGTAACGTGGCTTGGGCCCTCCGATCTTCGTCTTAGCCTTGGAGCGCACTGGGCTTGCGCTGTCCTTGGGCCCGCGAGGTATAGGTCACTACTCCTGCCGTAGTTGCTTGATTCTAGGCCTACTTAATTTGGGCCGTGCTAGGCTCCCTTGTGGTGCGGGCCTGGGCTCGCTACTGCAAGGTGGCACGGGCTTGCGGCTGCAAGGTGACACCTTTACAGTGGGTTTTGGCTTCGCCAAGCCTGCTGCCACGGTTACTACCATGGTGGTTGCCACAGTGGTGCCCCATAGGGGTGGGGCTACTCCACTTGCCGTTACGTTGAGCCTCGTGGATCGTTGTCATCCAAATCCTTAAGCGTAGGAAGTTCCGTTCGTTGTGGCTTCCGAATTTCTAGCCATTGTACTTTTCTTTTACGTTTTGTCAAAGAATTTTAAAAAAAAAAATTCTAAGAATAAGAACGTACGAAATATCTACAAATGAACAAGAAATGAGAAACTTTGAATGTGGGAGTCTTCTTCGAGCGTGTGAATCAAGACTCTCAATGAAAGCACCATTTTGTGGATGCAAATTTCCGCCCTCTTCTCCTTTGACAAAAATGCACCTGCCAAATAATAACACCTAAGATTATGGCTAAGAGCCTCATGCGCCCACGATGAATGGGGCTTTGGCCGAAGAATCTCCGATGCCAAAGTTAGAATTTTAGAAAAAAAAGTGTTTAGGGATATTTAGGGAGAGATTGGAATTAGCTTTTTGGAGAAAATGGGACTTTTTATATGGGTGTGACCGGCCATATTTGAAGAATAGGGACCGGCCACTTATAGTGGTTTTATGAGATTAATTGCAAGATATTATGTGAAATAATATCTTGCAATTAACTTGGTAATCAATCCCAATTTAAATAGAATAATTGGGAGTTACCTTTTGGGTGAGCATTTGATGAGAAGTGATGAGAGGGTTTTGATTAAATACCATTTTGATCACCTTTGACTCTTATTTGATTGAGTCGTTATTGTCCGTTGCATGCGCGTGGGAATCCCAGTGTGCCTTGAGGGTAATTTTGTCATTTTAACCCAAAAGCCCATGTGTCGCCTTCATAATTTTCTTGATTATTTTTGGCTCCACAATTATAGTTCTAAATTTTTGTTCTATTTATCATAATTTAGAAATCATCTCTTAGAAAATTTATGAATGTCCCTAACAAAAGGCTGTAAAAATAGAATGATTGTGAAGAGATTAACATAACAATGAAAAGAACTAAAGAGAAGGCTAAAGGTACTAACATAACTAAAAATTACCATTGATGAACACCATGACCTCATAGAGAAAGATTGAGATAAAGGTTTAGAGAGAGAGCGAAATGAGAAAGAGAAAATGTAAGAAGCTGAAATGATCTCATTGAAATAAAACAAAATTATTATAGGGAATTTATACTAAGCAACGGTAACAAACTATGCCTATGTGGCAGCACACCTCATCACTACTCTAACTATCTCATTACAACATACCAACAATTCTAACTAACCCAATCAGTAAATGACAGATGGCATTTCAGTTTTATTGGCTGTTGCTCCCCTTCAATATCAGCGAGGATAGCCAAGTATGAGATTGTGACAATGTTTAATGAAGACTGGACTATGTAAGTCCTTTATAAGAACATCAGCTACTTGATTCTCAGTAGGAATGTAATGAACTGTCACATCCTTCTTCAGCACTCTTTCCTCTTGTAAATCACCATGCAGAAATGCATTCTTTATATAAAGTTGTCTTAACTCCTATTTATGATTAGTGGTAAGTGCAAGTCTTACTGTTGTATGTCTAACCACTGGACTAAATGTTTCAGAATAGTCCAAACCATGCTCTTGAGTGTACCCTTGTGCCACAAGCCTAGCGTTATACCTTGCAACTCTACCTTGTATACCCATTTACTACCAATGATAGTTCGATCACTAGGTTGTGGTACTAACTCCCAAGTACCTTAAGATTTAAGTGCATCAAACTCATCATGCATTACTTGCTGCCAATTTGTATGAATTGCAGTTGCTTTAAACTTCTTTGGTTCTTCTGAGTCCATAATGTCATCCAGAAATGAGAAACCTCCATAATTCACATCATCATCATTCAATTGTAAAGATTGAAGCTCAGGCAATATAGATACACATGCACTATATACTTTTCTAGGAATAACTCCAGATTGAAGTCTAGTTGTCATGGAATGATTTCTTCTGAGTGATGAAACAGTATGATCATCCTGTGAATGAGATGGAGAAATAGGGAGCATTACCTGAAGCTGTGTAGGGTCTAGGATAAGCAACAAAGGTGGATATTGATTTTATACTTGAGTAGTAGGTACCATTATTTCAGATCCATAAGTGTAGCTTTGTCCCATCTTGATCATGACTCTAAGATGAACTGTTGGATGATGGCATTTCAGTATTATGTGAATTTGTAGATGATAATGTCTATTTTTGAACAGAATTATGATATGAGACTGAACTTGTAGTTGCATTTTCATTATTCCCAGAGTTCAAGTGAATAGTACTTGGTATGTTACAAAATCTAACCACTATTGGAGCATTTGACATAGATACACCAATGTTCTGAGAAGTAAAACAGCTTGAAGGAGTGAGTTTTGCTGGAAATACTGACTCATTGTGCAATACGTGTCTGGACAAAAGCCACTTTTTAAATTTATATGGTAACATATAGCGCCTTTGTACCCTGAAGCATAGCCAAGAAATATACACATGGTCGATCGAGGTTGAAGCTTATTGTTGTTGTATGGTCTTAAGTATGGGAAAATTGCAGATCCTAAAATTCTCAAGTCTTACAGAGTTGGATTCTTGTCATACAAGACATAAAATGGAGAATTCATATGTAGTGTTCTACTTAGCATTCTATTTATTAGAAACACAGCATGAGAACAAGCATGATACCAGAATTCTTGTGATAAACCTGCTGCTGACATTAAGGTTATTGATATTGCTACAACATGTCTGTGTTTTCTCTCCACGTGACTATTCTGTTGTTGAGTGTATGGATAGACACTCTATGTACCATTTCATTTTTCTATAAAAATTCATTAAACAGTTTACTTGTAAACTCACTACCACCATCAGATTGCAAACTCTTTATTTTTATTTCAAACTGTACTAATATGAACTAATAGAACTTCACAAAAATTGAGAACACTTCTGATTTATTGAATAAGGGAAATATCCACACAAACCTTGTACAATCATCAACAAAGACTACATAATATCTGTAACCCTCAATCGATTTTACAGGAGATGGACCTCATACATCTGTATGAATCATATCAAAAGGCAGCAAACATCTAGTTGAATGAACTAAAAATGAACTCCTAGACATTTTACCATGGATACAATTTGTACATACCCTATGTATATCGTCTACTGAATGAGAAACTTGAGACTTAGCTAACATCACAGACAATACTTCATTAGTAGGATGTCCCATTCTTTGATGCCACACTAATGACTTGACCAATTGTCCCAAAAATGCTCTTGCATGTTGAAATGTGGAGACTGGAATCTGAAACAATGTACCAGGCCTACTATTTCCTTTATAAAAAATCGCCTTTGTCACCTTGTCCTGCACAAAAAATAATGAGTCATCACAAATAAATCAACATTTGTTGTCCTTGCACAATTGAGTTACTGACAAAAGATTCACAACAAAAGATGGCACATGTAGAACATTCTTCAAAAATAAGGGAATGATTTGGAGTTTTAATCATTGCAGACCCAACATGTTTAATATCCAAACCTTGACCATTGTCTATCTTGATTTTCTCAGAGCCTTCAAAAAAGTCACTTGGTTGAGACTATTAATATCAAATGTCTTGTGATGCGATGTCCCAGTGTTCAAGATCCAAGAGGTTGGATTAGATGTTGATCACTGAGCATTCATTGCAATTATTGTTGTTGATATTGATTTTCAAGAGCAGGAAATGGCATTTGATACATTTGTGAAGGCACTTGATATGAGAAGTTCGCATTGAATGGAGCAGGTGTTGGATTTAGAGATGTAGGTGGTGCTGGAGCTTGGTAGGGATAGTTACTCCTATGAAAATAATCAAGAGCTATATGTCCACGTTACCCACATATTTGGCACTCAATAATATGACTAGTAGTTGCAGTATTAAAGTTTATGTGATGGCAATTTGGTGTTGTATGTCCCATCCTTTGACAAATTTGACATTCATGTAATAGAATTTTACAGGGATAATTTTCTTGTATTCCTTCTTTGAAATATATACATATACAATCCTTATTCTACAAGGAAACAAATAATAAAGGGTATAAACAATAACCTACCTAATAAAGGACTCCTAATATTTACCCTATTTACATTCCTTGTTCTCGTCCTAAACGTTGACTCCCGTTCTACACTCCCCCTCAAGTTGGTGCATAGATGTCACACATGCCCAACTTGACAAGGGAGTCATCAAACTTTCGACTACACACCGCATGAGTAAGAACATCTGCAAGTTGCTCCTCTGATTTCACAAACGGTATAGACACAATCTTTTTCTCGAGCTTCTCTTTAATGAAATGTCGATCAACCTCCACATGCTTTGTCCTATCATGTTGCACTGGGTTATCAGCTATATCTCTCGCTGACTTGTTATCACAATATAACTTCATTGTCTCCTTTGGCTTGAAACCAAGACCCAAAAGAAGTTTTCGAAGCCAAAGAATTTCACAAATGCCGTGGGCCATGCCCCTATACTCGGCCTCAGCTGAAGACCGTGATACCACCTTCTGTTTCTTACTTCGCCATGTAACCAAATTTCCTCCTACGAACGTAAAGTACCCAGACGTAGATCTTCTGTCACTGACATTTCCTGCCCAATCAGCATCTGTGAACCCCTCAACCGTCAAATGTCCATGCTTCCTATACATAACTCCTTTCCCTGGTGCCGCCTTCAGATATGCTAGGATACGCATAACGGCAGCCATATGATCAACACTTGGTGAATGCATAAACTGACTTACTACACTTACAGCATAGGCAATATCTGGACGTGTATGAGCCAAATAAATTAGTCTTCCTACAAGTCTCTGATATCTCCCTTTATCAACTGACTCCTGATTTGGATCCAAACATAGATGATGCTTTTCAACAATAGGAGTGTCTAGCGGCTTACATCCCATCATACCAGTTTCTTTTAATAAATCCAGAACATACTTACGTTGAGACAAGAAAATACCTTTTGAAGAGCGAGCAACTTCAACCCCAAGAAAATACTTCAAGTCTCCCAGGTTTTTCATTTCGAACTCGGCTGCCAGATTATTCTGTAACTTCAAAATCTCATCACGATCATCTCCAGTGATAATCATGTCATCTACATAGATGATTAGGGCTGTCACCTTACCTTGTCTTCGTTTAACAAACAATGTATGATCAGAATGACTCTGATGATACCCATACTTTTTCATAACTTGGGTAAACCTGTCAAACCACGCACGAGGTGATTGCTTAAGTCCATAAAGTGACTTACGCAACCGACATACTCCAGTATTCCCATGTGCACTATACCCAGGAGGAAAGTCCATATATACTTCTTCCTCCAAATTTCCATGGAGAAAAGCATTTTTCACATCAAACTGTTTTAATGGCCAGTCCATATTTGCAGCTAAAGAAATCAGAACACGTACCGTATTCATCTTGGCAACTGGGGAGAAAGTTTCTTGGTAATCTACACCATAGGTTTGTGTGTATCCTTTAGCTACCAACCTTGCTTTGTACCTATCTATCGATCCATCGGCTTTGTATTTAACTGTAAACACCCACCGGCATCCGACTGTTTTTTTGCCTTTGGGTAAACACATAACCTCCCAGGTACTATTTTTTTGTAACGCCAACATTTCCTCATCCATTGCTTTTGCCCACTTTGGATCCTTTAGAGCTTCCTCCACTCGAGTTGGTACTTGAACTGACTCCATATTGTTCACCAAGGTTCGGCGTTCCGGTGCAAGGCCACTACATGAGACATAGTTAGCTATTGGATACTTCACCTTCCCTTCTGGAGAAAACCTATCCGGTGGCACACCTCGATTTTGTCTTGGTGGCAGCCTATATACATTTACATTATCACTTAGATTAGTTACATAATCATCCACGGTACTTACCTCAGGTATATTCAGAGAGGATGCATTGGGGGGCACTTTGGAGCTAGAGAGAGAGGGTAGTACATTAGCTGGTTCGGCATGTAGCTGCTGCAACTGTGTACTGGACTCGACATAACGTTGTATTGGCTGTTCAGGAGCCAACTCGGCAGTCTCATGAGTATTAGGTTCCTCGGCAAGAACCCCCTGATCGGTATGCACTTCAACATTAGTATTTGCAGCAGAAACCAGCTCAGTGCCATGTTCAATGGCAGGTTCGGTGTTAGTAGTATTATCTGAAACAGTGTCTCCCCCTAGATCCAACCACTCCAGATCACCAATAACGTTCTCCCCCTGGTGATCTGAAGATAAAGGCACGGAATAAAACAATTCTAATTCAGAAAAGGTCACATCCATGGTGATATACATACGCCGAGTCCCAGGGTGATAACATTTATAGCCCTTTTGGTGAAAGGAGAAACCCAGAAACACACACCGGAGGGCACACGGATCCAACTTCGTGCGATGAATTTTCTGAATATGCACATAGGCCACACACCCAAAGACTCGAGGAGTGAGAGTATGAGTCGACACCACTGGAGCATGGTGAGTGAGGACTTGGAGAGGTGTTTTAAACTCCAGTACACGAGATGGCATACGATTAATCACATATACGGCATAAGTAACAGCTTCAGGCCAAAAAACCTTAGGAACGGAGGCTCCAATCATAAGAGCACGAGCTGTTTCGAGGATGTGGCGGTTTTTCCGTTCAGCAACCCCGTTTTGTTGTGGGGTATGAGGACAAGTCGTTTCATGGAGGATACCTCGATCACTGAGAAACTGTGACAACTCAAAATTAATGTACTCACCACCATTGTCAGAACGCAATACTTTAATCACAGACGAATATTGTGTCTGAATCATCTGAGAGAAGGAACGAAAGACCATACCAACATCACTCTTATTTTTCAACACATACAGCCAAGTCATACGAGTGTAATCATCAACAAACGTAACAAACCATTTAATGCCAAAAGGGGCAACAACGGGTAACGGCCCCCAAACATCAGAGTGCACAAGTTCAAACGGCAAGGACCTTTTATTCATACTAGGAGGAAACGAAGCACGATGGCTCTTAGCAAGAATACATACTTCACAATGTAAGTCTGATTCATTTATTCTACTAAATAGATTAGGCAACATATGCCGTAAGCATCCAAAAGATGCATGCCCTAACCGACGATGCAATAACCACACTTCTTGCAAATTACTATCATGTGATGCTCGAACCGCATTAGCCCTGCCAGGAACGACGTCATCCACATAGTACAACCCCTCTCTCTTAGTGCCACGCCCAATTATCTCCTTGGTCTGAATATCCTGAAGTAGACAAAAGGAAGGATACATTAGAACAACGCAATTCAATTGTTCAGTAACTTGTGGTATGGATAATAAATGATGGGACAAAGACGGAACAAATAAGCAACGATGTAACGGAAGAGAGGGGGAGAGTTGCACAGTGCCCGCGCCACACACGGGTACACAAGTCCCATTAGCAGTTGCTATGCTTTCCCTGTGAGACATGGTCATATATTGAAACATATTTTTATCATACGTCATATGATCGGTTGCACCAGAATCAAGAATCCAACCTGTATGTTGCTCACTTTCGGAGGCTAAGAGAACACGCCCCATAGTACCTGTATTGGAGGATAAATCTCCAGGAGGAGTACGAGTCAACAAGGTGAGACTAGGATCACCTGAGCTAGCCCCGGCCTCTTGGGCTGTTGGTGTAGCTGCGGCAAAGGAGGCACGGCCTCCACTGGACCCAGCTGCTCCACGTTCCTTAGCGCGCAATTTTTTCTTAAATTCTGGAAACCAATCAGGTACCCCATGCTTGGTGAAACACGTATCTTCAGTGTGGCGAGTTTGACCACAGAAAGTACACTTCAAATCATCCTTGTTTTCTGGGGTAAAGGGACGAGAATGGAAGGATGGATTCGAAGAACTGTTAGAACGAGAAGTTGCAGAAGGCCGAGAGACCATGGCCACGGACTGCAGTCCTCCTAGGTTGTTACTCCCACCCATCATAGTGGCATGTCGTTGTGCTTCACGCCTAACCACCGAAAACACTTCCTCGACAGATGGTAAGGGTTGAGTACGTAGAATATCACTACGTACTTTATCAAAACTATCATCCAAACCCGCCAAAAAAGCGTACACACGGTCAGTTTGAATTTCTTCACGAAGTGTCTTGAGATCAGCCGCACACTCCATCTTAATTGGTCTCCGTTGATCAAGCTCCTGCCAAACAGTCTTGAGGTCGGCATAATACACACCAACCGGCCGGCCCTCTTGACGAAGCCTGAACGACTTAACCTTCAATTCATAAATTTGAGAGATATCTGAACCATCATAATAGGTCCGAGCCACCTCCTCCCAAACTTCTTTAGCAGTACGTAGGTGAATAAAAAATCCCATGATAGCAGGTTCCATGGAATTGATCAACCACCCTTTCACAATTGCATTCCCTGTCTCCCACGTCTCATACTCAACACTATTTTCAGCAGGTTCCTTGGTACTCCCTGTCACGAAGCCCTTTCTACCACGTCCAGCAACATGCATCTCCAATACCTTGGATCATAGAGGGTAATTTGATCCATTCAACTTCACAGTGTTCGGTACAGCAGATGCATCGTTCTGAATGACTACGGGACTCAATACCGTATTGTTGGTGGGCTTGCTGGAACCACCTTCCAACTTTAAGGTATAGTCGTCTCCTTTATTTTCCATCGCAACTTTATAAACCGGGAAGAAACTCACAGTTCGATGAACACGCCTTATGGAGCAGCCGCAACAAGACAGAAAACTGTCTTAATTTAAATAGGCACTGCAGCAAAAAAAAAACAAAACAAGTGCTGCAATACTTCCAACAATCACAGCCGACTGGGTTCTGCCCAAGGTAACGCAGAACCACGTCAAATACGTACAGCAGCGGAAGAACAGTTTCTAGGGTTACGGTAACAAGGCTCTGGTGCCAAATAGAATTTTACAGGGATAATTTTCTTGTATTCCTTCTTTGAAATATATACATATACAATCCTTATTCTACAAGGAAACAAATAATAAAGGGTATAAACAATAACCTACCTAATAAAGGACTCCTAATATTTACCCTATTTACATTCCTTGTTCTCGTCCTAAACGTTGACTCCCGTTCTACACATGTTGTGGAGCACCTCTAGAGTCTGTATTTCCAGACCAACCATTGTTATTCTTGTGAGTATTTGTATTTATGCCTCTTTAATTAGGCTTGAATGAGTTGTTTCCTCTATACTGTCCCCCAATAAAATTCCTTTGTTGGCTGCCATTGTAGTTTGAAGTTGGCATTTGTCTAAACTCAGAAGAATGATCCATATTTCCCACAAAACCAAATCCAAAATCATTAGCAAGTGCCAAAGGATAGAATGTTTGTTGTTGAGGCTATTAGGGTTGAAAACCAGAAAGTTGTGTTGAATTATTTGAACCAAGAGGAACACTTGTAATTCTTCCACCAGTTGATGAGTCAATACTAGCAGAATTAGAACTTGTCCTGCACCAATTTTATTCTGAGAATCCAAGGAAGAACTTGCAGACCCTTGCATATATAGTGCAGACATATTTTGAGAAAGGGAATTTATCATGGCTTCATTTTCCCTTTCAGCACCTAACAACAGTGCTATAAATTTTTTCATAGAGACAGAAGTGTCCCTAGCAAGAATAATAGTTCTTATAGTTGCATATTCTCTAAGTAAACCTGTCAAAGGCAGCAATTATCACATCATTATCAGAGATGAATTCACCAGCTGCAGTTAACTGATCCCTCAAAGATTTAAGTCTTAACAAATACTTGTCCATAGCATCACCACCTTTCTATGTAGTATGTAGCTCAGTTTTCAAGTGATTAACTCCCATTTCACATACCAAAGCAAACCTTTCTTCAAGATTGTTCCAAGCCTCACTAGCAGTTTTACATCCAATTACGTACTTTATAGCACCATCAGACAATGTAGCAATTAGTAAGCTAAGTATAGCAAAATTAGTGGCCTCCCATTCTTGAAATGCAGTTGTCACTTCATTAATAACTCCAGTCTCAGAATTTAGAACAAATTTTGGTGGACAGACATTACATCTATCAAAATGATCAAACAATTTATATCATTTTAGCACTGATTTGAATTGAAACGCCCATTTGGTGTAATTGTGATCATCAAGTTTGATTCTCAACATTCCTAGTAATCCCTCAGTTTTCACAGTTGTAGATGCCATTATATCACTTCAAACATTCCAAGAACACATAAATTTTCTAAATTCACAAGCATACACAACCAACTTATCACTTCAACCTTATCAGCATACACCATCATAACTATCAGAGTAGCGGAAACAGATGAGAGAGAAGCACATACAGCGATGAACATGATGAACAACAACTAAGAATGCAACCCAGATGAAACCCCAGACGAAGATTCCAACGAAAAGCTCCCCCAAAAGAAAAATCAACCAAAAGGTTCAGTAATAAAAAAAACCACGAAGAATCGATGGCTATCGATAACATATTAACAGAATTGAAGAATTACCGTTGGTGAACACTATGAACTCACAGAGAAAGATTGAGATAAAGGTTTAGAGAGAGAGAGAGAGAGAGAGAGAGAGAATGTAAAAAGCTGAAATGATTTCATTGAAAGAAAATAGAATTATTACAGGGTATTACTTTAGTCTAAAGAAAGCTTTTCAATTGCACTGTACCAATGACCAGTGTTTTGCACCACATTTCAGTTTATTTACAAGATTGCCACCACCTCTTCAGTTTCAGTCTTCGAGCTTCGTAGAAAGCAAACCCGACTTTGTTCCATAGATCTCTTCGACGACAAACCCATTTTGCTCCAGAGCTCTTCAACGACAAAGTCGATTCGGCGCCTCATCGTCGCACACCTCGCCTTCCCCTCGCCGTTGTACACCTCACCTTACCTCACCCCCGCACTCCTTACCAGAACTCGAATCAATGGTAACGTGCCAATGGTATATATTTTTTGTCGATTTTTATCATTATTCTGGAAATTAGGGTTTGATCTAAATTTGGTGTGGCTGTGCTTCAGCCAAAACTCACGGATTAGGCTGAGGTTGAGATATATGGGAGGATTTGTGGACGGATTTCAAGGAGAGAGGCGTGGGATGGCAGGGAGAGGGAGGAGTGAGGCTGCCAAAAAGGGGTTAGGGTTGATTTTTTCTCCTCAAATCAATTGTTGGTGTCAGTGATTGAACGAGCATTGGTTAGAGGGGAACTTTCATTTCCTTTGTTTCTGAACCGGAATGGGGTCGATGGGACCATGCTCTGTTGCACGTTCAGATGAGTGATTTCAGGGATTTGGGGGTAAGAAGAGTGATTTCAGGGATTGGCAATCCCATCCCGTGTTTTCCCCTCATCTCTGTCACACTCAACCTCTCTCTAATCCTTTCTCTTTCACTCTCTTTCAGACTCTTCCTTTCTCCCAACTCTCCATCTCTCTCAACTTTAGTGCTAACCCCAATTTGTTCTTTCATTCCTCAATTTTCTCCATCCGAGCAATGAAAAATCAAACTGGGTTTTCAGATTATTGATGCTTCACGGACAGAGAATGGAGAGAGTTGATTGAGGGAGTTGGTGAGTATGGGCTTGCACAGAGGGAAGAACGCAGCAAGTATTTCTGTAGCAAGGACAAACAACTTCAGGGTACACGAAACTTATATTCAATCTTGCTTCTTTATCCGCTAATCAAAGTTCCTTCCTGCCAACTAATGATGTATTATTTTTTCATCAGATGTACCTAGCTTGAATGTGGTTCCAGAGCTCGACGACTGGGTCTACAATGGCAACAAAGTCCGAGTCACCGAGCTTCAGCGCATCATTCATGACCTCCGAAAGTGGAAACGCTTCTCCCAAGCCCTTCAGGTTTCCATCTTTCTTTCTTACCTTGCAATTTGTGTTGTCCCCTGTTTGGTTGCTCAAAAAATGAAAGAAAATTGAAAGAAGCATCAAAGTAATTAAATTTAAGTTAAAGAAAGTGAGTGAAAGAGGGAATTAGGATTTTTGTTAGTTAATGTGTTTGTTTGTATCATAAGTAATTGGAAATTCCTCTGCTTTCGTAATAATGTGTTATAGGTTGCAGATTTCAGAATGGATGAATCAGAAGGGGATATGCATATTTTCGCTGGTTGAGCATGCCGTGCAGCTGGATTTGATTGGGAAGGAAGAATTTTGCACAAATTGATGTGAAATAAAGCCAGTTTGAGCCTGTGGGTCGAATCGTATTGGACATTGTTGCATCAAGGTACCATTTTTTTTCACTTCCTTTTTTTTAATTGCGATTTTTTTCTTTCTTTCTGAATTTTGTGTTTTGGGTGACCGAATTCTGTTCAAGTAGTTCGCAGATTGTTATGGAAGCTCAGAAATCAGTCGGTTGGTACCATGACGAGTCGGACTTGGGTGCCTGCGACGATCGGGTTGCGAAGAATGTCGGGTTGGCCACGACCCGGGAGGCTGCTGCTCCTCCAGGTTTCGTGAAAACCCTTGATTTTTCCAAAATTTACTGGTTTGTAATAATGAGGTAACAGTGGGTCTGTTCAGATTTGGTCACATTTCGAATGAATCGGTTAAATTCTGTTGAAATAATGTGTTTGGGGGATGAAATGCTTCTTCCTGAAACTACTAAATGTTAGAAAAGTTTGTACAACTGCAATGCTGGATTATGTATCGGTCTCGGAAAATATGTAGAGTTCTACTCAGTTTAATTATCGCTATATTGTTTTGATTAAGTTTGGTGTTACCTTAGTGTTTTGAATTCCGGTATGCTTTCGAATCTGAAATTAATAATGCAAACCCGAAAAGGTGATGAATTTGATTATTCGTATGCCCGGGATTGACTTTTTGTGCATATCATTCATGAATGTGTCTCTGCAAGTTGTTATGTTAGTTATTTTTCATCGTAGTCTTCAATGCCCAATAACTTTTGGTTTATGATCCAACAGATGATAATTATTCGAAACATAATGACAGTAGTTCGTATTTGAGTATTAGTTTTTGCATTTTGATCCAATAGCGTGAATAAGAATGAGGTTCGTGTTCCTTGATCAGTAAGAGAACAATGTTGTTGGAAAATAATAGTGTTTAGGTTTCTGTGATAGAGGGTACAGTGAAGTCCTTTGAGATTTACTACTTCAAGTAGACTAGCTCCCTCCCTAAGCCCATCAATTGCTCCTGGATCTTTAGCAAAAGGTGCAGCCATGGGGTCAATCTTATTCCTCTCTTTTGTAACTAGACCCTGCACCAACTTTTCTTAGTGATTCCTCAGATAAACTTAGATGCATACATTCAAAGGCCAAAATAGTTTTGAGAACACAGCTGATTCTCTGTCTCTTTTCTTTACACCAGGAGGGTAGCAATATCAATAAAAATGTGACTGTAACTACAGTAAATAGTTGACAAAACCATAAGGGGTTTTCTGCTTCAACATTTTATGCTGTTTCTGAGGTCCAAAGGAGGAGGCTTTATCAGGTAAGGAGATAAAGCAATTAAATTTCAAAAATTGGGATTTACGGTTCGTATTTTGAGCCTGAATTCATGAAAACAAACATAATCCATTATTTATTAGCGATTAATGATCTGATTAATTTAGTTTTTAATCATAATCAATAACATGTAGCTTTAGCAGAAGTGGGGTTTGGGAAATTGGCCAGCACCCATGTTGCTTTTTGTTTGTCTGCTTTCCATTTCTTCTCTCTCTTGCCATCTTTGTATTTTGGCTGCTTCTCTCTCCCGCACTTCCCCAATCTTCGTAGACGACGCTTTCGCCACTCAGCCGGCGTCGAAGGCCTTCTCTCCTCCGTCAATCTACGCCGAATCGAACGGCCAGGGCTTTGATGGAGGGTTTGGCGGGTCCGACGATCCGATTTTGCCAGCTCTGTCGGAGATGCTGCCTGAGGAGGGCTTCGCTCTCAGAGAATGGAGGAGGTAGGGTCTCGAATTCTGATTGTTTTCGATTGAACCGATAGTTCTGTATAGTAATTAAATTTTGACTCTTTTGTGCAATTTAGTTGAAAGTTGTTGGTTTTGATTTGGCTTGATCTTTCTGTTGCTGAGAAATTGAGTGGAAGTTGTTGTTTTGATTTCGGTAGTTTTCAAGAATTGCATGCTTAGTGATCAATAATCGTCTGGGTTTATCGGTATGGAGTGCTTCTGTCGCTCTTGAACCTCGATTCCTTTCGCTCTCCAAAGCTGCCTTCTCTCCCTCTTCGACCCTGCGATCTTTTTCTCACAAATTACCAACCTCACTTTCTTGCTGAAAAACCACCCAACCTGTAGAAGTTTCTTCGGTTCTTCAGTTGGATTCGGAGAAATTTTTTACCCAGAAAAGCTAGCGTTTACCGGTGAGTTTTTATGGCTTTCTCAATTTAGGTGTTTCAATTTCTTTTCTGTGATTTTGGATATGCAGATGGGTTTTCTGTTCAATTTTTTTTTTTTTTGCAATTTTGAGGGTTTTGTTAGTACCATTGGATCCTGCATGTGGGTGTTTAATTCAGGTGCCTGTGTGTGTTTAATTCGGCTGCGTATGGGTTTTTACTTCAGTTTTGTTTTAGGTTTCAGGGGACCCTGGTTTTTCGTTTTTTGGGGTTTTGTAACTCAAGGTGAGCAATTTCAGCTTCTCTTTGGGGCTTTTGTGGAACCAAATTTTTAATTTTTTTCGTATTGTGAAAGATGAATACAATACTGTGTTTAGTTTCCATTTAGTACATTAATGCATAACTCTATTTTTCTCTCCTCCTTAAATTCATATATGGAAATAGGAAGTTTAAGAATCTTTGTTCTTGCTAATAGGTTTAATAATAGTGACATTTGAATGATCTTTGTTCCCAGGAAACTGATTTTAAAGAATGGTAGCTGGTGATTCGGAAAAGAGTTAGGTTTTTTAAAGCTAACACAGATTTTATGAATATCAAGCTTTGAAGAGTAACAGCCACGAATCCAGGGCTCCGATTGAATTGGGTTGTTCTTGCAAGGATGATTTGGTTGCTGCCCACAAGAACTGTGCTGGTACTTTGGTTGAAGATTAAGGGCAACAAGTGAGTAAGTTTTTGTGTCTTTTTTATATATATTATATTTTAAGTCATTTGGTAAATTGTTAGCTAACACGCTTAGACAGAAGGAAAAATCGAAGACAGGACCTCTGTTTTTGGTTTCTAGCATTAGGCAATGTTTATATCTGTGATTTGATAAAGCATACAAATATAATTGTTCAGTCTGCGATATCGCCAGCAGAGCCTACGTCTTCCACAACCCAAGTTAGAACATCTGTGTATGATCAAATATTGAACTATAAGCTACAAATTGTCAGAACCATATACGATTTATATGGAAAGGTGAACCTTGCTGCATTTTGTTGTAGTTTTTGTCAATTGCTTTATGCTGTAGCATACATGAATGATTTGGTACGGTTAGATAGGGAAACTGCTTATCTTATCGACCTTATTCACTCATGTATCCCTCTGTTTGTTCATAATTGTATTAAATTTATTCAACTTACTTCACACTCAACCTCTCTGTCACACTCAACCTCTCTCTAACCCTTTCTCTTTCACTCTCTTTCACTCTCTTTCAGACTCTCCATCTCTCTCAACCCTCACCATCTTCACCTTCTAAAAGAGAGGAGGAAGAAGAAGACGGTGTTTCACTTCTTCAACTGCGCCATTCTGACGTTCAGCCCTCACGCCGTCTACTTCTCTGCCACGTCGCTGTACACCCTTCCTACTCTTCTTTTTTTCATTCAGATCTTTTACGCTTTCACAATTCACACCCAATTCACTTCGTCTTCTTCCCCAAATCAAAACCCTAACTCGATTGTGCGATTTAATTGTGCAGATCGGAGTACAATACGCTCGGTACTTCCGTCAAGGCAGCTCTGGTTTATCTCGGAACGGCGTTGGTGAAGGTTCGTTAGTATTAATTCGTAGTTAAATCCACTGACGTGATTAGAAAAATCGCATTTTTATGTTAAATCATATTAATTTGATGTAATTTCAAGAGAAATGGCCGCTGATGGTTTTTGTTTATTAAATCTGTGTTCGGTAGCTGGTTTGTTTGGCAACTACTAGCTCCCTGGAGCTCCCTCTTTATCTTCTCTGTAAAGACCGAGTGCACCAACGCCCTCATTTTCCGGCGAAGCATCACCACAAAAGAAATACAATACCTGAATGCCCCGTTTGAACGACCCGACGCACTCCAGGTACACCTCTTAAACCCCCTTTTGTATTTTATATTGATAATTTAATTTGGGTTTTATTAATAGTCTAATTTGAAGTTTAATTGAAGGTTTTAATTCAGGTTTGTAGTTGGGGTTTAATTGAGGGTTTTACTTAGGTTTTGAGTTAGGTGGGTTTTTGGTATTTCAGCTCCCCAAGTTTTCACTTTCATTGTGGACTGTTGTTTTGGATTTAATTAAGTTTGTAGTTTGTCAAATGATTGACTTTTGAATGATGTTATGGACTCATGTTGTGCCATCGCTTATGCCCTTTTAACCTGTATATGTGTTCTCTCGATGGGTTTTATTATCCCTGAAATCTTTTTGAAATCAAATGTTGCTCCTTTCGTTTGTGATAGTTTGTACACTACTAAATTCTTAATTGAAGTCATTATTCTTTTGTTTTCTGCCTTTTCACCTTCTTAAGAGTCTGAAATCCATATATATGTAACCATTAATTATTCATTTAAATTTTCTTTTGATGTGATTCCATTTTATCTACATCATCATTTAATTTATGAGATTTTTTATGTAAGTTCATATGAATTTTAGTAATTTTTCTTAGTTTTGTATAAATCGTCAATTAATTTCTGGGTGGTTATTAATTTTATGTTTTTTACTAAATTTTTTTCAGAAAACTACAAGTAAAATATCTTTAATTAGTCGCCGGTTTTCATGTTTTGAACATCGTTTATACAAGCTATTACATCTCAATGTTTGAATTTTTTAAGTCTTTATTTTGTAGGGATTTCTGCATAGAGAAGAGAATTCATTTGTTTACGTCTCTCTAAAACTGGTAAGTAATAGAGAGCAGTCATACTCTCATGCAGCTAGACTTAGCTATATTACGATATCAGTACATTAACAAATCTCAGTGGCTCAGATTTCTAACATTGGCATTTGTATTAATGAATTTCCATTCTCTCCCAAAACAATTTGTTAATCAAATTTTTTTTTTTTTTTTTCTGTAGAGGGTGGTACTGAAATTGGATTTACATGATGACAAAGAAAAGCAAGAGGCCTGGAAAGCAGTCTCCAGCCTTACAGGTATCAACTATTTTTTTTAAGCATGTCGGTTTTATTTGGCTTCGTGAAAAACTTGGAAAATAATAAAAATGTAAAAAAAAATCTGAATTATTTCATCCATCACCACATATTCAGTTCTTTGTATTGGTTGAGAAGTTCTCTTAGAAGAGAATGGATTGGAGCTTGGCTTTTAACTTTTTAGCCATGGTTTCAGGCACATTCATCAGGATAGGACTGAATAGGAATGGAAATTTGTCCAGTTTTATGTTTTTATAGAAGAAGAAGAATCTCAGAAGTCTGATACGCCAAGCAACTCCATCTGAAAGCAGAAGAATCTAAAGGTACACCCCTTCGAACTCTTCAAGTATGGTGTTCTTTAGTCGACTGCAAGACTAGAACTTGAAAAACTAACACATGCATATAATTTTTTGTGAAGGAAATACGATCCAGTGGCTGGATAGAAGAAAAGGACAACGCATGCTCTCTTTCTCTCACAGTAGCTCTATGTTCCTCTCCCCCAAACCTAATGGCTTCAGCCCAATTTGGAGCCTGCTCGGATCGGGACCCCTTGGAGATTTGGAGCTCCAGGTGAGAAAATTTTCCTCAAATTGTATTCAATTTATGTTGCTTCATTTCATTTTCCATTTTAAATTGGAATTGGTTGATATTTTAGGTGGGTTTTGCATGTATAACCAGAACAATTTTTGTGTTGGATTAGGGTCAAATTGTCCAGCTTTATTAGCTATTTGGTCGCCTGTGTATTTGTAATCTGGATAATATGAATTAGCGTTTTTCTGTTAGTGTCCTATTAGTGAAGAAAGGATGCTTCTTTTTGTTATCATCCATATTTAAGCTGTAAACATCTGAAAAGCTGCTTAATTGAAGTGAGATTTCCAGTTTTTGAGCTCAATTTCAGGTCTTGAGCTTTGAATTTGTTTATATGTAGCCAAGATGAAGCTATCTATGTCTTAGTTTGAAGTATTTGTATTGGTAACTATGTGTTTTCGTTGCGCAATCTGAGTTGCCTCAATATCTTTTGTATGCAATTTGGTGTAGACGAGTGGTTTTTGATGTTTTGGTGGGTATTGGAAAAAAATATGAAATTGATTTGCTCTCAATGCATAGTTAATCTTAAAATACGTTTTGTTAAATTGGTTTGATGATATATAGGTGGTAGCAAATTAGTGATGTCAACTCCTACAAGGAAGTGGCTGATGAGAGACTTCAAGAGGCTGCAACAAGACCCGCCTGTCTGTGAACAGGGAGAAAAAATATAACCATACGTGTGGTTGCTCTTCAGATTGGTGCATTATCAACGAATGGATCGCGTCAGGTTGTGTTTTCAGTTTATAACCATTAATATTATCCATGTAATATAAGCTTTGTTGTCAAATGGAAATTGATGTTTAATAGTTGTAGTAAAAGAAATATTGCTTTTGGTCATGTTGGGTGACCTCCTCTCCTCGAGATAATTAGAAAACTCTTTTGAACATGGCTCTTTTAATTTTTGTGTGTAAAGTTCCAATTTTCTTCTCATTTTCATGTGATGAATCATATTAATGTAGAGAATCATATGCAAGACAAATCTCAAACCTTTTTTCCATCGTCCAGATCGTGTCAAAGGCTGGGCATCCAGCTGCTTTGCTCCTCTCCATCTGATGTTGCCCCCTTGGCAGTTCTATCACTACTGTGAAAGGGCTGGAGCTTTTTGGTGAGCAATCTACTACTTTACATCCTTTGTCTTTCTATTTGGAGATTCTTATTTTGTTCCTACCATAATTAACACGGTTTCTTTGATTACAATTCAGGTGTCAAACTTAATGATGCTTCAAAGAAATTGGGGAAAAAGTTTGCTATTGGAGCCTCTGTTGTTAAGGTATGATGGATATTATATTGTTTTGTCTGTATGCGATGATAACAAATTTCCTCAACCAATCTTCACTGGAATTTTCTCCGTCATCCTATATATTGCAGCATTAATACATTCAATAAGAAATTTTCAGTTTCTGGTCACTTAAGATGGCAGGAAAATGGACACAATAAATTATCCACGGTCTTTATCATGCTAGCTGAGAATTGGAAAGTGCCTGAAGTTATTAGTTATTAAACTCTTCCTTTTTGTTTGAAATGAGGGTGGTGTTGGACAAACGGGATAAAAGAAATGGTTGCTGCCCTGTGTTTTACTTTGTTGGTTGGCAAGAAGCATGTTCAGTTGATTCAATTTATTCTTTTACTTTCTATGACAAAGCAATCCTTTGGTATCAAGGTGTTTTTTTTTTTTTTTTTTGAATCTGGCGCGCTATGTGCAATTACATATGTATGAGACTTTTTAAATTAGACGCACTACGCGCTTCTCACGGATTTTATAATGTCAGATTCTCATTCGGTTGCTGTTTTAAATTTGGGCTTTCATTTGGTTGAGCATCCTTCTCTCCAAAAGGTAACATTGTTTCTAATGCCTAATCAAATTTTGATTTCTTTGAAGTTTGAATATGCCTATAGAACCATATAATTATGGGAGCGAACCAGTGCGCCGATCAAAGACGTTAAGGCTGCTCTCATTGATAGCAATTGGGAAATTGGTCAGAACCCCTTTCTTCCCATTGTTGTTTATGCTAATTTGATTCGATTATGTGTGTATATATATTTTTTTTGAATCCTTATCAAAGTATTGCTATAAAATGGAGAAATTAACACTGATTCTATTACTATGTGTACATCAGTTTGTTATATCTAATCTTACAATTTTTTTTTTTTTGGTAGTCAGAAAGAAGGCACTCAAATTACTTCTGCTCCAACCCATTTCAACAATTTATCAAGCTTTAGTTGAAGCTCCTGGGAAGCATATCCATTATATTGCCAACCTTGAAAAGCCTCGGTAAATAATGTCAGTTGTTGCTTCTCCCAACTCTTCTCCCTAATTTAAGTTTTTAAGCTTCATTTCCTTTTTCCTATATGTACTTTTGATTGTGTTGGGAGTTAGCAGCTTTGGTTTCGACATTGTTTTGTTTGTGATAGATCTCAATATATTGCAAATATTTTGCAAGTTGAGGTGCTAAAAGATTTTGCATTAACTTATTTTTTCATTTGCCCGTGTTCTAATCCAAAAGGTTTAAAGTTGGTTGAATATTACAAACTGGTATAGGTTTGGTTATAATAAAAGAAGTAATATAAATTATTCTATGACACAGTAACATTGCGAGAGGTCTTTTATTAATCTCTCTATCTATTACAATACCAATATATCATATAGATGAGACTAATATTTAAAACCATGTTTATTAGGGTGTTGGTATCCGCCAGGAGGGGTAGTTTACCTTGAGGGTTGCAACGAATGTGGAGATTCGTTAGACCAATGATCAATTGATAGAAATTATCATTAAGCCAAGCAAAAATGAATATTAAATCTTAACATTGGGACAATACTAGGAGTCTTTTTATATTTTTATTTTTATATTTTTTTTATTTGCCAATACTAGGAGTCTCAAAACCAAGTAGTGTTATATTTGAATAAATTTTTATTGATCGACTGAAAGTAAAAATCATATTTTTTTTTTTGGCAAATACACACACGAACTTACACTCCTAAATACTCATAGCACAAACGAATGATGGACTCATATAAACACCCACAAATACATATACTACACACAGATACAATAATGGTTTCTTCTCAGAATGCTTATCAAGACCTTTAGTAATAACCCTTCTGAAATGATGGATATATTGTCGATATTATTGATCAATTGAGTATGCATGAGAACTTCAAGTAATCATTGCCATAAAAAGTAGAAGTGATGACTCACACCAGGAATCAGTTATCTCATTAGCAGCTTTATTTTTATCTAAGATCGAATTTGATACCTGTAGGTGTATATAGGTTAAATCGATTGTTAAGATGGCAATTTAATCACTTTTCAACGTTCGATATCTCCATCTCCCTGTTCTGAATTTTTACTTGCTTGAAAAGAATAGATTCTAGGCGTTTCATTTAGCAAAATGAGCAGTGGATAGTGCTAACTCATTTTTCTTACATTCACAGCAATGTGGGCACTTTTCTTGGCAGTATAGTGCTTGGCGTAAAATTAGAATGTGATTCAGTTGTATTGAATTTGTTCGATTAACCACTGGTCCATTTATAGTTCGTTTAATCTTTTGAATTAGTAAGCTACTTTGTTGTGTCCTTTACATTTCTTGGTATGCTATTGATATGGAAAACATCATCTATCTGTTCTATTATCGCATGACATAAGAATCAAAGTAAACTTGACATCCTTTCTGTGGTCTTTTTTGTGTTAGCAGATGCCATCAGATAGGCAAAATCATATCAGCTACAAGTGCAATGAATGCTACAGGTTACTAAGTTTCGCCATATGCTTTCATTGTGGCATTGCCTTATTTGCGACAAGTAAGCATTATAATTTCACTTTGTGGAATGATATTAAGTTGACTTATGGAATAATATAAGGTTGTGTCATGCATGAAAACTATGAATCCATTTCATCATGCATTTTTTAGTTAAACTACTATGTTTTTGTTCAATTGACTGCAACTCATGCCACAGTTTGCTTCACAAACCTCTATGGTTAGCTTCCATATAGTATGTTGCAAGTTTGAGGATATCTCTACATCTTAATTTCTGCTCTTTTTGGTTGCTTCAAGTTTGTAATTTTACGTGCTACACTGCCACTTGGTTTGATTATAAAAATGTAAAACAAAATCCATCAATGATTTACAAATTTGTATTCGATTTTTGATGTTTTTCCATTGTAAGGCATATGTTGCACAAGCATGTAAATGGTACAAATTATTTGGTTTTGGACAGTAACCTTTGAGTTTTACAAGAAAAATCAAGAAAATGTGTCACTCCTCTATTCCTTTGTTCTTTTAGAATTATGTTTAATTTATTTAGGTTAAGTGTGTCTTATTCATGCAATTAAGGCTGGTGCATTCAATGTCCCGCAGCAAAGCGCGGGCATATTTTCTAGTTTATACTAAGCAATGGTAACAAACTATGCCTATGTGGCAGCACATCTCATCACTACTCTAACTACGTCATTACAACATACCAACAATTCTAACTAACCCAATCAGTAAATGACATGGCATTTCAGTTTTATTGGTTGTTAAAAGGCACTCAACAAATCTAACATGATACCGCTATCTAAAATAGTGGTATGTATACAATCTTTAATCTTACATTGAGAGCGGTAGTTATGACTATCGTCCCAATAAAATAGGACTATTAATATGAATATAAGTACAATTTAAATCGAGAAAATTACTCGACAAACACTCTTCCTTAACTTGGTGCAAAATTATCACACACACCCAATTTCTGAAGCGAGTTGTAAAACACTCTACTTGTGACTACCTTAGTAAGTACATCATCCACTTGGTGTTGTGGCTTCACCAAGGATCTAAAAGACGCTAACACCAGTCGGTCGGCGAGCTGGGGCCTAGCGCCTAGGCTGCTAAGCGGGGCCTAGGCGGACTTGGCGGGCGCCTAGGCGGACCAGGCGGATTTAAGTAAATCTATTATATTTCATGTAAATAAGTGTCTGTTTATACTTAAAATATATATAATTTCATCATAAACTACAAAATAGAATGACATATATATTATGAAGTATTGGAACATAATGAAAACATGGGGAACAAGCCTATAATGTGTGTTCATTTAAGTATTCAACAAGTCTCTTACAATTTATTGAAGAAAAAAAATCAAAATGAAAATTATCTATTTTTTGTCTAAGCGAGTTGCAACCTAAACGGGTGCCTAGGCGGGTCTAGGTGGGCTAGGGGGTGACCAGCCGCCCGGCGCTAGGCGAGGATTTTTAGAACAGTGGTCTTCACAAAAGAAAACACAATCCAGCTTTTAACTTCTCTTCGAAGAAATGCCAATCAACCTCAACATCTTTCGTGCAATCATGTTGAATCAGATTAATTGCAATATCAATTACAACCTTATTATCACAATACAAACTATCGCTTTCTTGGTTAATCCAATATCTAGCAACCAAGTTTCCATCCAAGGTAACTCAAGGAAATGTACATCCAGAAGTGGAACGCCTGTGAGTAATTGATATTGCATCACGTGTATACGTCCACATATCAATATTTTACCTGGGCTAGACTTCAAGTACATCAACATTTGGGTCAATGCTTTCTACGAGTTTCATTGAGAGCAATAGCATGTATAAACTGACTCACTACACTGATCGCATAAATTTTAATGTTGCATAGAGACAGAAAAATAAATCAATCTTTCCACAAGTCTAGTTTCTCTCATTACATATAAAGTCCAACTTGCTATAAGAGAGTATACAAGTCAATAGATTTACAATCAAACACACCATATTCAGTTATTAGATCCAAGAAATATTTATTTTGAGATAGAAAGATGTCATGTTTTACTCTAGCAACTTATGTTAAGGAAGATATCTCTGATTATTAGTCAATATTGTAAATTGATTTTGTAGTTATTTACTTCCTTGTATGGTTCCTGATCAAGCCTTGGTTGTATGCGATAGTTTAGGAAGTTATTGACTGTATCTTTGTATAAAGAGCTATAAACCTAGTTATCGAATATACAGAAAATTCAGTCCCATTCTATGTTTCTTATGATGGTACCAGAGTGATTGATATCTGGGAAAATCAGAAGCAAAACACACAAACACCAAAACAACCCTAGCAAAACACAGCCATGGGCGATAGCGCAGACATGAAGTCAACCTCCTCAGGCATGACTTCGCATCCAAAGTGGGAGAGTCCTAATCACCCACTTTACCTCCATCATTCGGACCAACCTGGTGCAGTCCTTGTGCCGCAACCATTGGTGGAAGACAATTACGGTGCATGGGTTCAATCCATGACCATGGCCTTAATGGTCAAAAATAAATTAGGGCTTGTTGATGGGATGGTCAAGAAGCCAAGTGACGATGAACATGAAGAGTTGCAGCAATGGAATCGGTGCAATAATCTGGTTAAGACGTGGCTCTTAAGATCCATGTCAAAGGAGATCTCAGGTAGCGTCATCAACTGTAGGGATGTAAGGCAGATGTGGCTTGATTTGCAAGAAAGGTTTTCTCATGTGAATATTGTTCAATTATTTCACATAGAAAACGAGATTCATGACTGCGTGCAAGGTAACATGACAGTAAGTTCATACTTCACCAAATTAAAAAGCATGTGGGATGAACGTGACGTACTATGTTCCATCCCTGCATGTAGTTATGATACAAAGAAAGAAATCATCTCTTATGTTGAAACCCAGAAAACAATGAAATTTCTCATGGGTTTAAATGACTCTTATTCCACTGTTCGTAGTAATACTCTTCTTCTTGAGCCTTTACCCACAGTGAACAAGGCATACTCTCTTGTTCTTCGCCATGAGAAACAGGCAGAAGTCTCAAATGGGAAGCATACTTCCCAACCTGAAGCGGCAGTTTTTGCTGTGAAGAATGGTGGGCGAGAAACTGAACCAGAGGATGGTGGTCTTCGCTGTGGAAAATGCAACAAGACAAATCATAGCACCAAAAACTATCGTGCTCATATCAAATGCACTTTCTGCGGATGGAATGGTCATTCCTTCGAATATTGTCGCAAACTCAAAGCAGCTGCTGAAACTGAACAAGGCCGCTCATCCATTTCCAAGGGCAACCACGTTGCCGTGCATAACAAGAAGGACGAGATGCCAAACTTTCCTTTTTCCCAAGAAGATTGTAAGCAGATACTCGCAATGTTGAATAAAAACAAATACTCATTTGCCAATCAAGTCGATAATCCCTAAAATAATGAAGAACTTTCAGGTAAAGCCTTTTCCTTCATGCATAATGGCATAAAAAAATGTTTGGATCTTGGATAGTGGTGCAACGGACCACATTGTTTGCAGTCCCCATCTCCTCACCACGTCTAGGCCTGTTACAAATCACACTGTTGAACTACCCACTGGTTCCCTTGCTACAGTCACTCACATTGGACAAGTTGTCTTCTCTCCCAACCTTGTGCTTGATAATGTTTTATGTGTACCATTTTTTAAATTAAATTTGATATCCATTAGCAAACTCGCATATGATTCCCTCTATATTACCATCTTCCTAAAACAATTTTGTGTCATACAGGACCTACGCTCGGGGAAGATGATTGGGACGGGAATTGTACGGGAGGGACTATATTATCTCGATCCACCAAAGAAAGGAACATGCAACACCATTCAAACAACCAAACCTCACCTTTGGCATCAACGCCTCAGACATCCATCACAAACTGTTTCCATGCTATTTCCTTTCTTTCAACATAAATCTTGTGATTTTAATAAATGTGTTATTTGCCCTTTAGCCAAGCAAACAAGAGCACCATTTTCATTAAGTTCCATATCCACTAAATCATGTTTTGACTTGATACATGTTGATATCTGAGGGGGGGGGGGTATCATGTTCCTTCTATTTTGGGCGCCAAATATTTTCTCACCATCGTTGATGATTACACCAGGAGCAAATGGATTTATTTGATGAAACACAAATCTGACACACAACAGCTTCTCGTGCAATTTGTCCATTTGGTCGAAACTCAATTCAACACCAAAGTTAAAATGATTCGTAGCGACAATGAGTCCGAATTTAAACTTGAGAGTTTTTATGCCAAACAAGGTATCGTTCACCAAACTAGTTGTGTTAACACACCCCAACAGAATGGGGTTGCTGAACGTAAGCATCGCCACTTACTCAATGTTGCCCGAGCCCTTCTCTTTCAAGCCAACATGCCAAAACGTTTTTGGGGGGACGCCATACTTGCTTCAGCCTACCTTATTAATCGCACACCCACACCTCTTCTCCAAGGGAAGACCCCTTATGAGAAGCTGTTTCAAAAGGCTCTCAATTACTCACACTTACGTGTGTTTGGTTGTTTGTGTTTTGCTTCCACCCACGCCCACAAACCCTCCAAATTTAACCCTCGTGCCCGTCGCTGTGCCTTTCTTGGCTACCCTTATGGTCAAAAAGGATATCGCTTATTCGACCTTCAACTCAACAAAGTTTTTGTCTCACGCGACGTGATTTCCTTTGAAGACCAATTCCCTTATCACTCAGACACTTCCGCTACTCATCCACCGTCCTCCACTCTTAGCCATTCCTTGTCTCACTTTGATATGAACTCTTTTTCTGACCCATCTCCTATGCCCCACGACCCTGCTCCACACGACTCTACAACTTCACCTATCAACCCTCCACCCTCAGCCTCCACATCCTCCAACACCCCACCATCCACCACTCCACCATCAGACATTCAATCTTCACCCTCGGACACCCCATCCTCCGATACTCCTGTGTCTTCACCAGTCACTTCAACCCTAACCACCCCATCTTCACCCACCACCGTCTCGCCTACTCCACCTCGCCGTGGCACACGACCTACCAAACCTTCCACTTTTTTGCAGGACTTTCAGGTCGAGGTCTCCCTCCCGTCCAGGTCTGCTCCCACATCTTCTACGAACGTGGTTCAGTCCTCCTCAGGTACTTCTCATCCTCTCTCCACTTATTTATCCTATGATCGTCTCTCACCCCACCATAAAGCTTACACCACTAACCTCACCCTCCTCAAAGAACCAACTAGCTTTTTTCAGGCTGTCCGAGATCCAAACTGGCGTGATGCCATGCAACATGAACTTGCTGCTCTTCAAGCCAATTGTACCTGGACGCTGGTGCCTTTGCCACTGCATAAACGTCCCATTGGATGTAAATGGGTTTACAAGATCAAGTTCAAACCTGATGGCACTATCGAACGGTACAAGGCACGTCTCGTTGCCAAAGGTTACAGTCAAATTGAAGGTGTCGATTACCGTGAAACCTTTGCTCCGGTGGCTAAGTTAACCACAGTTCGCGTTCTCCTTAGTGTCGCTGCTGTACAAGGTTAGCATCTCCATCAACTGGATGTCAACAATGCCTTCTTAAATGGTGATCTCGAAGAGGAGGTTTATATGACTTTACCTCTTGGGTTCAGACGAAAGGGGGAGACTCGAGTCTGCAAGTTAAAACAAATCTCTCTACGGTTTAAAGCAAGCTTCGAGGCAATGGTTCATTAAACTATCCAATGCCCTCAAGGCTGCAGGATTTCATCAATCATGGTCAGACTATTCATTATTCGTCCGAAGTCGCCATGGTAACTTCATTGCTCTATTAGTCTATGTTGATGATGTGATATTAGCAGGAAATAATCTGAATGAAATTGACGAGATCAAGCAGTTCATATCCCAACGTTTCAAGCTGAAAGACTTGGGGCAACTCAAATATTTCTTGGGAATAGAGGTTGCGCGTTCAAAGCATGGAATCAATCTATGTCAACGCAAATATGCCCTAGAAATATTGGATGATGCTGGGTTTCTAGGAGTTAAGCCTTCACGTTTTCCTGTGGATCAAAATTTGTCTCTCACACAAATGGAAGGAAAAGAGTTGAATGATCCTTCATCATATAGACGGCTTGTGGGCAGGTTGATATACTTGACCATAACAAGACCTGACTTGGCCTATGCCGTTCACATGCTAAGTCAGTTCATGGAGAAACCTCGACAACCACATCTTGAGGCTGCACACAAGGTTCTCCAGTACATTAAACAAGCACCTGGACAAGGAATTTTCCTACCTTCCACGGGTTCATTACAATTGCAAGCATTTTGTGATGCTGATTGGGCTAGATGCAGAGATATTAGAAGGTCAATAACGGGGTACTGTGTTTTACTTGGTCAAGCACCTATTTCCTGGAAAACTAAGAAACAAACAACTATATCCCGTTCTATGGCTACCACATGTGAGATTATATGGCTGAAGAATATTTTGAAAGATCTAAGAGTGAATCATCCACAACCAATCAAGTTATTTTGTGACAATCAAGCGGCATTACACATAGCTTCAAATCCCGTTTTCCATGAACGAACGAAGCACATAGAGATTGATTGCCACCTAGTACGAGAAAAGATTCAAGAAGGAATGATACGCACGGTTTACATAAGGACAAATGATCAACCAGCCGACATATTCACCAAGCCGCTGAGTTCAACACAGTTCGAGGTCTTACTTAGCAAGTTGGGTGTTATTAACATATACTCCAACTTGAGGGGGAGTGTTAAGGAAGATATCTCTGATTATTAGTCAATATTGTAAATTGATTTTGTAGTTATTTACTTCCTTGTATGGTTCCTGATCAAGCCTTGGTTGTAGGCGATAGTTTAGGAAGTTATTGACTGTATCTTTGTATAAAGAGTTGTAAACCTAGTTATCGAATATACAGAAAATTCAGTCCCATTCTATGTTTCTTATGAACTTATATTCGAAGAAATATTTCCCAACTCTTAAGGCCACTCATTAGTCGGTCACACTTGAAGACAATACCACATCAATAACCCTTAATTATTTGAGTTGGGTGTCCTAACTTGAGATTTCAAACTTCGGGGTTGTGGTTGTGCCTAACTCAAGACTTCACTTAGGAGTTTTTCATTCGTGGTCACAATTCAAGTGTTACTAATTTTAAGTGTAAAAGAATGTAAAACGTCCCACATAAAAAGCCTACAAAATAAAATATAATTTATATTGAGTAATTTCACTTTTAATTGCATCAAAACCTTAACGCCACACCTGCTGAGTTAGTAGGTGGTTAAGTTATGGTAGTATCGGTGTTTGACCCATTTTGTAAAGGGCGCCCCCTCTCTAAAGTTATGATATTAAGCCTCATCGCAAAAATGCGAGTTGAGGGTGATACGACCAATTTGTGTAGAAAATGATTACTTCCACCAACCTCATTCTCTTTTTCAGCCACCTGATTTTGTTGGTAAACGTCTGGCCACTGTTATTATCAATATGCAGTAGAAAAACTATGTGAGGACCCGATCTCCCAATATTGTAATATTTAGGGTGATCAAAACATCACTTTCTGGCGTTATTTCATTGATTCATAACTTCACATTCACATATTGCAGTCAGACTTGTGTACAACGATTCTATGCATTGCTACTTACATTATAACATACAGCCTATAGTTGTGTTCTTAATAAAGTAGAATGCTAAAACTTGAAACAAAATTAGGATTTAACAATTATAAAAAAGGCCACAATTTTAAAAAATTGGGCTCACATAAACATAACATTTGTGATTAGAGCTAGTTTTAAAGAACTGTGCCTTGTTCGATACTGGACTAAGTCCCTGGGCTGAGCAGAGGGAAAGTAAACCAATGATGGGAAGATGGGGATTGCAAATTCAATCTCAGATAGCTCGAGTCCACCGTGCTATCATGCACCTTCTGATTGTGAGGCATCGGACTCAGCTCCAAAGTATCCGACAAGTCCTTGTACATAACCGAAAATGGTGAGCTAATTTTTGGTGAAGAAGAAGGGACATGATTTGGTACAGAAGACACACGGATATCGATCGGAGGAGGCGCTACACTCTGGAGAGACGGAGTCTCCATAAACTCCGGCGCGCAGGTGAGGCTCTGGACGAGCTCCCTGAAGTTAATGGGGTCAACTTTGTAGATTCTTGGTGGGGTTGGTGGGACTGGTGCAACCGCAGGCTTCTTCCATGGCTTCGACGAAGATTTTCGAACCGAGTGGAGTGATGACTGGTGATAGGGAAGCTGCTTTGAGTTTGAAATTGAACCCTTCGTGGCGGTGTAGGAGGCTGAAGAGGAAGAGGAATAAGATTCCATTGGGAGTGAAAGTTTGAAACTTCTAGCGTTTATGAGGAGGATTTAAAGAGATTATTTTTGGGGTTTGGTTTTTTCGTGTTATGAAAAATTTAGAAGCACTATATATAGATGGGAAATAAGTAAAGAAAGGCGACGACCTGGAAGTGAAGCTATTGGGGAAGGGAAAAGATGGAGGAGAAGAAGAAGAAGAGGAAGCAAAGAAATTCAATGAAATTTTTGGCTTGAGCCGTCGGCTGTGACGACGATTGCAAAATGTACATATTGGTCAAATCAATATATTTGACCATTATATATATAATTCAGCAAATTTAATTGTGCTCCTTTGGGAAAAAATAATTTAATTGTGTTCCTCCATTATTGTCTCTCTTCGATCTCTGTGGGTCTTTTGAGGGTTTTTGATTATTTTTTGCAGATGAAGGTGGTGAAATGTGGACCAAGCCACCAATGTACTATACATGAAGGGCCCTTCTAATTAATACACGTGCAGCTATAAGTTTGCTCTATATTTGACTAATAGGCAACACTAAAAATAATGGGCAATTAGGCATCCATGATTGTGATAGTAAAATATCCATTTTGATTTACTCTTACTATTGCATTTTGATTATGATGGATAATACAAGGGTTTTTTTATTAGCACCCCACATTATGTTGACTACACCCCATTTTAAAATTTAATATTTAATGAGTTATATACCTTAATGTGAATGACAATTTCGACCTTATAAAGTTTTAAAAATAAAATTAAAAAAAAACTCTAAATACACCCCAAATCACTTTTAAAATATATATCCTAAGATTAATTATCTTCTTCAACTCTTAAAACCACTCTTACCTTCCTCCGTTAGATGTAACAATTTACAGTGTTAAATTGTTGTCTCAAGTTTGGCAATGAGACATGCTAGCTTATTCGCTAGAAACCTGTAGCTTTGTAACAAGAATCAGAAGAAAAAAATCGTTCTTATTACACTTGTACAAGTAGCATACAACTGTCAATTTGCAGATTTTTAAGATTAGTTTGAGCTTACTTTATGTTAGACCTTTTAAATACCTCGGAATGTTTCATACAACAACAATCTTTTATATATGCTTTATTTTATTAGTGGTTTTAATAAAAAAAAATTGGGTAAACATGGTTTTACAGTAACTAAGTTCTAAGGGTAAGGGAGGAAACTAATAGTAATGTTTTATTTCTTCTGATGTGGTTAGAATTTTGTAAAGCAATGGAGGGAAGTAGCAAATTTTAAAAGGTTTAGGCAATCTCATGCGGAATATTATAGTAGTTTTATGTAGCTTTTTGCCGAAATTTTTCATGGTTTTTTCATTATCAAAGAGTAGGCTAACTTCTGGAAAGTTATGAAGCAATCCAAAAATAGAATTCATGAAGTTAATGCAGGACCATTATGCTATGCATTTCTAGATCCCTTTTTGTTACAAAGTGATGGATTGTAAAATATTTTTTTTCTGTTAATGGTGGATTCTCAAATCTATATGCTTATTTTTTGAAAGCAAAGAGAAACAACATAGAAACCACCTTTTCGAAGAAACAAGTAAGATCTTTGGTTGATCTTAATTATGTATTTGCACCTAAGATGTGAAGAGTATGGGGTGTATGTAGAAAATGTGTTAAGTGTGTGGTGTATTCAACAATATATGGGGTGTTAGTATAACAAGCCATAATACAATCTAACTTTTCTAAAAATTTAAAATAAATAACTATTATTAACGGAGGAGGAAATTTAATATTATGGTGATATTACGAACTAACATAGGATTAGTTTGGTATTGCTGTGATTTAAAAACAAAAAAACAAAAAAATAAAAAAACTATTTCTGTTGTGTTATGAGAATAAATGGCTGTAAAATAAAGTTGTTGAATGTTTAGTAAACTTTCTTTTGTATATGAAGTGTCTTATGGGTTTCAAGGTCGTAAAATTTGTAGGCTTTTTGACCAGTGGGATAACCTATGAAAATGCATTTGTGTGTCTGGTATAGACCTTGCATTCGTGTCGTGTTTTCCGTGTTCGTGTCGTTTTCGTGTCATACCCGATATCTTAACGGGTCTTGTCGTGTAACACCTGTTAAAATAAACAGGTAAAATGACCCGACCCGAAATCGACCCGATAATATTAACAAGTAATATGACTCGACCCGTTACCCGTTAAGGAAAATATATTTTAAACCAATAAATAATCAAATGAAACACATAATACTAAATAAGTATATACATACCATATTATCACATTTAAAACATAAAAACGTATTTGTCTTTCAAGTATTACATATTTACATACCCAAAATAAGAGCATAATAAAAAATAAAAAAACATTAGAACATTACAAAATATCAAATGTTCAAAAGATTTGCAAAATTAAGGGAGTTATGTTTCAAAGTTTGGAACCTTGCACATTTTCTTACAATCAAACTCTTCAATTTTCATCAATCACCATGGAAACGGTATTGCAACTTTGGCTTGATATACTGTCTTCAAGAGTTATATTGATGATATTTTCAGTGAGGCTTTCTACATAAAATATAGAAAAAAATATATAAACGCTCGTAATGATAAGCTTTACAACTTTCGTGAAGGGCTTAACTTTGAAATGTGCCACTATAATCATATAAATCATAGATCAAAATTCAACCGTCGATTATTGTTTACATTTATGCTTCATTTTTCTCACCAAATTTTGTTCTTTTAGATTTTCTTTTTTGAAAACATGATCTATTAGAGGATACAAGAAGATGAACAGTTCGGATCATTGATATTATGTTCAGAGTTATACCGTTAGTGAAAATATTGCTTGGTGTTTATAAAGTCTCTACAAACTATATAACATCGACTCATATTTCAATTAACCGTAAATATCAGGATGTGATATCAAAGATACGAACCGTTCATCTTCCTACATCCCCCAAAAGATCATGTTTTCAAAAAAGAAAATTTTAAAAATGAAATTCAATATAAAGAATAAAGCCTAAACTACAATCGACAGTTAAATACAAATTTAAGGTTTATGGATTATAGTGTCGGATTTCGAAGTTGACCCCTACACGAAAGTTGTAAAGCTTGTCACTACGAGTGATTGTATATTTTTTTTACATTTCTTACACTTCTACGATAATTATTATTAATTTTATTACTTTTACACTCAAATAAAAAACACTATTCATGACGGTTTGGAGGGTTTTAAAAATCTAAACGATAATGTAAGTGTAACCATTATCTACTCGTGGAGGAATGATGAATCACGAATGTTTATATATTCTTTCACATTTTTCATACTTGTAGGGATATCTTATTGCCTATACTAATACTATACTAGTTGATTTTAATTTTGGACAACAACATGTTAAGTAAAATTATCCTATTAATGATAATAAGAAACTCTCGTAGTAAAAAGAAATAAATGAATAAAACTTAATTTTGTTGTGGTGTGTAGAAACAAGTGCATTGGTAAATGATAATAAGGCTTCTAGCTACCTCAAGAAGATGGCTATGTTTTCTTTCTACAGTACCATTTTGTTGTGGTGTGTAGAAACAAGTGCATTGGTAAATGACATCATAAGCGGCAAAGAAACCTCACACACAGATAAATTTATCCCCCCATTATCAATTGTATTTGTTGGACTTTTGTTTGGAATTGTGTTTCAGCATAAGTAAAAACAATCTTGCAAGGTTTTTTGTGATTCATGTTTATGGCGCATAAGAAAAACTCAATTAAATAGAGAAAATTCATCAACAATGGATAAAAATAATAAGCCCCAAACATAACAAAGCAAAAGTTAAAAGACTCGACGTTGAAATAAAGCTAGTACCAAAAAATCGACGAGTTTGTTTTGCCAATGAACAAACTTCACAAACATGACCCGAAACAAAAGAACAATTTAAAAAAGTGCTAGCTAATAGTTGAAGACGGGCAGAAGAAGAGTGACTTAGGCGCCGGTGCCAAAGTTCGAGTGAGGTGATGGGGAGATGCAGGCAGGTTTTTGGGAAAGGGCAATGGTGGTGGAGGCCAATGGAACAAGGTAATAAAGGTCACCACGGCCCTTCGTAACACTAATCGTCGTCCTCGAAGCCAAGTCTTGTAAAATACACTAAGAGGGAAAAAAAGTGATAGAATAATTCAATCCATAAATAATTTTACCAACAGATAAAAGATTGACTTTAAAACTAGGCACACACAAAACATCTTTCATTATATATTTGAATTTAACAAAATATTGCCAGTCAAGGTAATTGGAGTCAGCAGAGGTAGCATTGGCTTGTGGTGCGGAAAATAAAGGGCCAGGGTTCTTTGAAGGATGGCCGTTGTTGTCGTTATTCCGCGTACAATTGTGAACGAAATAGACAGCCATGACTGTAGTTTATAAGTCTGCATCATTGGTCCCCATGTTAAGGGAACACAACAAGAAAGAAAAAATGAAAATAGAGCTAGGTTTCGCAACCTGCTCTAGATACCATGTAGAAAAATGTATTTGGCTCAACTGCAATATTCATTCATTCTCAAATGTACAATATATAATAAATACAAATATATGGATTAATTATAAATACACACTAGTTACTCTTTCATACAATGAATATAATATAGAATAAATAATGAATCTATGTAGAAGAGTTAATGAACCTAATCGTTCATTGAACCTAATTAACTAACATATAGAACCACAAATCGATCTTATTCCTACAGAATTTTTAACATTAAGACTAGTTACCCACTCATACTTTTTACAGTAAAATAATAGTACGTCCTCATATGAAGGGGAATGAGTATTTACACATGCAGAAGGAATGACATATACAAAAGAAATGTCCTTAACATGACCTTTGTAGCCATATCCATACATAAATTACAATATATCCTATTGTTTATCAAATCTGCCCAATACATTAATGTGATCTTCAATAGAGCATAAGACCCCTTTTAACTTAAAGCATAACTACTTATCATGACACTTGTTTTATGTATAATAATATATTTATATTAAGAGATGAATGAAATATTAGTTTATAACTTGTCATCCATAAATTTTGAACTTCAAAATTTTCACTTACAAATAAAAAACTGTCGTTAAATTATAATACTAAGTAGCAACACATGTATTATGTGAGAAAAATTATATTCACACATTCTAAATTATTTCTTTCATATTTTTTATTTTTTAATAATTTTTTATATACTACACACCAGTATACTTGATAAAAAAAATATAAAAATTAAATAAATGTGAAAGTAATAATTTAAAGTGTATAAATATAATCTCTTAATTGTCAATTATTTTGAGGCTGCCCAATAGAGTGTGACATCTGACAACCACCAATTTCTTCTGAATATGACGCGCACTACAACCTTTTTCATGTACTCTACCTATAAAAAGCTTCCAGCTCATAATTTTAGGCATGAAACAGGTCCCCTCCACACAATTGCAACCACGCAAATCTCTATGGATGTTATTATAAAATAAGTTATTTCGTTTGTGTAAGCACTGTCGATAAGGCATTGAAATAAGGAAATAGATCCTCTCTTCGGATCTCTTTCATCAATATCGTCAGATCAAGTGATTTGAATTTTTGAAATTTCATCCAACGATAAAAAATTATTATAATTTTAAAGGATCAAAACAGGTGGGCCGTGGATGAAATTTTAAAGGTCCAAATCACTTAATTCGGTGGCTTTGGTGGAAGAGAAAGATGATCTCTTTCCTTGAAATAATCTTAATTAACTGTTAGAATTGTTGCAGTCATATTTAGAATAAAAATATGATTGTCTAAATCCTAGTGGATCTAAGAATATCTCTCATATTCCTATTAAGAGTTGATTACCTATTAAGAGTTGTAATCCTAAAAGGGTAAGGATTTTACCTATCCTACTACTATAAATAAAGGCACAATGGGGTGATACAACACACACCTCACAATTAAATCTCTCTCTTCTCTCTCTAACTGTCGTCGGCCTCCCTCTCTCTATTCCCTTATAATAGCTTAGTTAAATAGGCCTACAACACGTTATCAGCACGCTCTTGCCAGAAGCTAAGGAACTGACGGATCGTAAGAAGAGGCTCTTTTCCACAAAATTCAAAGGCTTTTATTTGTTTTCTGCCAATCTGGTACGCTTAAAATAAAGGAAGACATTTGAAACGACCATGAAAACATTCCCCATGATGCATGAACCCCCATATGTTTATATTTTCCTTCTGATATATATATATATATATATATATATATATATATATATATATATATATATATAGGAATCCTTTCACAAGAGGGATCCCCATTTTTCTAAAAAAATGGGGACACCCTCTTGATTGTTGGATTTGACTTTAATGAAATTGTGTGGTTGAGATTGTGTGGCCTGTGTTTTAATCTCAACCACACAATTTCATTAAAGCCAATCCAACGGTCAAGAAGGTGTCCCCATTTTTTTTGAAAAATAGGGATCCCTCTTGGTAAGGGGCATGTATATATTGTATATGTTTCATGCATTACGCAATTATATTGCTATGTGGAATTGTGAGTTAAAGCATATAAATAAATTAGAAGCATATTAGGGTTTTTCAAACCCTAGAGATGTTGAATAAAAAAATTGGCAACTATGCGGCACCGCCGCATCACCACCGGACCACCACTGGCCTGAAGCCCAGTTGTGTGGCGCACATCATGACATGGTGTCGTTTTTACACCCTTGGATCACACGGCAGAAGCTTTTAGGCTTGCTGATCTGACCCAGACACCCAAGCCTTCAGCCTGATAAGCTCAATAGGGCCTGAAGTTCCTTAGCCCAACCAAGAAAGCCAGCTACCTTCTTGGCCCGTTGTCCCATGATTTGGCCTGCCTGTAGCAGCCTGTAGCCCACTGGGCTGTGCCATGCTCCCCGGTCCACTTCCTGTAGACTTGTTTGCTGGGCTTAACTCACCCTGATCCGGATCCAGTTCGGCTAGGCTTTCCAAAACAAACTCGAGACCAAGTTTTTAGCTGGGCTTGCACTCACTTCCAATTCCCTGGCCAAAACGCCAGCAGCTACTGCTGCTGGGCTCACCAGCCTCGGCCCGTGGCCTGTAGCCACATATGGGCTATTTTTGCAGCTAAACTCGATACCCAATAGCCTCTAGGGCTTTACCCTACTCACGGCACCCAAGCCCAAACCCTTTTGGGCTATGGTTTTTCAACTCGAATGTTAATTTTTGGCATTTTAAATAATTTTAACCCGAATGTTATTATTATTTTTTGCTTCTATGATCGACCTTGTCCCAATCTATTGAATTAATTAAAAGTGACCTATTGTCTTTTAATCTGGTAATTAATCCAAAATTATTGACCTGAAGACCACTTTTGGACATTATCGATTCAATAATTTATTTGTATACTTTGAACCGTTGACATCTTTTCGTAGTCCCGAAGCTCTCACACTTGAGTTCCCGAAGGAACTCAAATCCACTACACTTAAATCAGCATATTGCATTTTGTGTTTCTTGCAGGAACCTCTCCTTTATGAACTAATCATTCATAAAACTAAATTGAACCTGTAGTTTCATATTTAGTGCCTTTGAAACCCGAAGTTTTCATTCAAAACTTACCACATGAGACCTGTAGTTTTCATGCATAAATTAAACAATACATGTCTATAGAACCCGAATGTTTTACAATGTATGTATATGGATTACCATATGACTAACCACGTTTTGCACCCTCCGTTTTAGGGACATGTCGAACTTGAACAAGCTCGATTTCACCGCTTTGGAAGTATCTTGAAGAAACTACCTGAAGTGGGTGCAAGACGTGAAGCTTCATCTTACTGCAAAGGGTATTAGAGCCACCATCAAGGCACCTACCGACGACAAACCTTTCAACGAAGCTCAGAAAACTAATGCAATGATCTTCATTCGAATACACATCCATGATGCACTACAGACCGAGAACCTCGTTGAGGAGGACCCACGCACCCTCTGGCTTGCTCTGGCAGGCCGTTTCGATCACCAGAAAGACATCTACTTGCCTGAAGCAAGACACGACTGGCAACATCTTCACTTCCAAGACTTTAAGTCCTTGAATGAATACAACTTTGAAGTTTGTAGAATATGATCACTGCTGAAGTTTCGTAAAGTGGAACTAACCCAATCAGATCTCCTGGAGAAGACTTATTCGACATTCCATGTCACCAATATTGGCACAGAAGTTCACCAAATTTTCGGATTAGATCTTTGTCCTACTTCTCACTAAAAAGAAAAACCAGTTTTTGATGAAGAATCATCAAGCACGATCGACTGCCTCAAAAGCCAAAACTGAAGCGCACGCGACCAATTTTAACAGCCACAAATGACGCAAGAACCGTCGTGGCCGTGGCAATAAGCGGTAAGCTCATCCACGGGCCCATGGTCCACAGAGTCAAGGCCCACCAAAGGGAGGAAATGTGACCTAGTAACGCCAACCTCTTGCCTCTAAGGTCCCAAACTTCAAGAACAAGGGAAACGCTACCGTTCAATCGGTTTCCACTGAAATGGACATGTGCTACCATTGTGGATCAAAGAATCATTAGTCACTCGTATACCGAGCTACCCTCGAGGCCATTGCCAAGTATCATTCCTGTCGTGAGTCTAACTACATCATGGAGATATCAGATTTTCAGGAGGCATCAACCCCTATGGACGAACAAATTTTAGACATGTTTTAGGGTGTTTTGCCCCTAGTGGCCGGACCCCCCCCTATTTTCCTAGGTTTATGGTTTAATATTGGACAACTTTTTCTAAGTATTTGGAATAATTTGTTTGGTTTTCATTTGTTTTGAATTATGGATATTATTTCTCAAATTGATTAATTGAATGAATGGAATTATATTTATGCATGTGACCAATTCAATCAATTTATTTCTAGGTATATGTCTAGTAAGGAAGTTAGTTGTATGGCTAATAGTGCTACTACGCACACCATATTGCGTGAGCAACACTATTTTACTAACTTTGTACCTAAGAAAGCACCTCTGACAACTCTCTCAGACCCATCCAACCTGATTGAAGGATATGGAAATACCTGTATCATGTTATCCAATGGTATTGTTTTAACCATCAAAGAGATATTCGAGATATTCGAGATATTCGAGATAATCAATATCATATTGAAACCACTAAGATAATGGTTCTAAATTTCTTTGTATCACTTCGTACGAATATGGCTATAACCGTATTCACGAGAAGTTGGATTGTCTCTCAAGTGGGTTGTACATCACAACCATTCGCGGCGTAGAAGCTCACCATGTGGTCGGCTCTGTGCTTGAGTTCCAAAGCATTTTGCTGCTTTCACATGACCGTATGGGACATCCCGGACATGACATAATGTGTCATATCCTCAAATCATCACATGGGCATCATTTACCTCCCTATGTTGGATTCCCGCCAAGCAAAACGTGTTATTTGGGGAAGTTGAATACTCAACCCTCGATTACAAAGATCATTCACAACCCTCCTAAGTTTCTTCAGAGGATTTAAGGGATATTTGTGGACTTATCCAACCAACATGCGAACCATTTAGATACTTTATGGTGTTGGTTGATGCATCGATAAGATGGTCACATGTTTGCCTGTTGTCCACACGTAACGCTGCATTTGCAAAACTCCTAGCATAAATTATTAAGCTAATGGCTCACCACCCTGATTATCTGATCAAGTCGATTCGACTGGATAATGCTAGAGAGTTTACGTCACAGACTTTTGACAATTATTGCATGTCAGTAGAGATTGAAATGGAACATCTTGTACCCCATGTTCACACCCAAAATACCCTAGCAGAAGTTTTCATAAAGCGCCTTCAATTGATAGCTCGGACTTTGGTTATGTGAACCAAACTGCCTGTATCTGCCTGGGGCTATGCAATATTGCACGCAGCTATACTGGTCATCCTGAGGCCCATCGCTACCCAACCTCATACAATTGATTACTGGATACGAGCCTGACGTTTCGCATTTATGTGTGTTTGGGTACGCAGTTTATGTGCCAATAGCGCCGCCACTACGTACCACAATGGGTTCTCATAGAAAAATGGGAATCTATGTCGGTTATGATTTGCCATCAATTGTTTGCTATTTAGAATCCTTGACAGAGATCTCTTTACCGCACGTTTTGCGGATTGTCACTTTGATAAGACAGTCTTCCCGTCAGTAGGGGAGATAAGCATGCTAACGTTCTTGGAGAACACCGCGAATTATTGTGGAATGTTCCCACTATGTCTCATTTAGATCCTCGCACTGCCCAGTATGAAACTGAGTTGCGACGAATTATAGATCTTCAGAGCATTGCTTAGAGCATGCCAGATGGTTTTAATGATCTGGCAAATGTGACAAGATCACACATACCTGCTGCAAACGCACCTGCAAGGATAGATGTACCCCGCGTATGTCACAATCCCGCCTGGGAAGGCTAGACTGTCCCCGAAGATGGGGAGGCCGCACCTTCCACGCGGCCTGGTACATTGGCGGCTAGTCAATCATCTGCTCTGACCCTAAAGCATGGTAGACCCCTTGGTTCAAAGGATTCATAACCCTGGAAGAGGAAATCGGTACCAACCAGTGACCCTAGTTTGAATCCATCATCGTGCACTCAACCATTTCAACGCATGAGGTTATTCTAGATTACAGTGATGTCTTAGATGAGACAAACCGGTCTCTCGAGAATCGCGAGATTTTGGTCCACTACGCAGTATTGGATGAGGTTTGAAATTGAAATGAGATGATCGTCGACGATGCATTTGCATACATAGTAGTTACTGACATCATGCTTAGCGATGAAATTGAACCACATTTCGTTGATGAATGCCAACGTAGAACATATTGGTCAAACTAAAAACAAGCAATCCAAGTCAAGCTCGATTCACTTCCGAAAAGTAATATGTTTGGACCTATTGTTCCTACACCACCACACGTAAAGCCTGTTGGCTACAAGTGGGTTTTCCAAAGGAAGCGTAATGAGAATAATGAAATAGTGCGATACAAAGCATGCCTCGTAGCGGAAGGCTTCTTTCATCATCTTGGGATTGATTACGAGGAGACGTATTCCCCCGTAATGGACATTAAAACATTCCGCTACCTAATCAGTTTGACAGTTTCCAAAAAACTGAAAATGCAGCTTATGGACGTGGTAACTGCGTATCTCTATGGGGATCCAGATACGGAAATCTACATGAAAGTTCTAGAAGGACTTCCATTGACTGGTTCAAATAGTTCTAGACCACGAAAAACTCTCTTTATTAGATTGAGGAGATCATCTACATATTGAAACAATCCGGGCAGATGTGGTATAACCATCTGAGTGAATATTTGACAAGTCAGGGTTATGTGAACAACGAATTATACCCATACGTGTTCATAAAGAAGTCACATTTTGAATTTGTAATCGTTGCAGTTTATGTCGATGACATAAACCTCATTGGAACTGTCGCAGAGCTTGAGGAAATTGCCGCGCACTTGGATTCGAAATTTGAGATGAAAGATCTTGGGAAAACTCGATATTGCCTCTACCTGGAGATCGATCATTTTTCAGATGGAATCCTAGGACATCAATCGAACTACACCCAAAAGGTGTTGCGACGTTTTAATGAGGATAAAGCTAAGCCTTCGAGTAATCCTATGGTCGTTTAGACTTTAGATGCTAAACAAGATCTCTTCCGTCCAAATGAGGATAAGGAAGAGATTTTGGAACCCGAAGTTCCATACCTAAGTGCAATTGGGGCTTTATTGTACTTGACTCAATGCACTAGACCCGACATCTCCGTCACTGTTAATATTTTGGCTAGATACAGCAATGCGCGTACACGCAAGCACTGGAATGGTGTTAAAGACATTTTCCGCTACCTCAAAGGTACGACGGATTTGGGCTTGTTCTATACTCGTGAATCTTCGAGTGTTGCCGCCCCTTATGGTTCTCGGATTGATTTTGCCTTGTTGGTTACGCAGATGCTGGATATCTGTCTGACCCACATAGGGCACGTTCTCAAATGGTCTATGTCTTAACCGTTGGAGATACCGCTGTATCTTGGAGGTCTACCAAGAAAATGTTAGTTGCGACTTCTTCGAACCATGCTGAGATTCTTGCCCTGCATGAAGCATCGCATGAGTAATTTTGGCTAAGAGCAGTTATGGAACATATTCGAAGCACTAGTGGTCTAACTTCCGTCGTTGACCTTCCTACGACTATCTTTGAAGACAATGCAACATGTATTGAGTAGTTAAAGAAATGATACATCAAAGGAGACAACACTAAGCACATAGCGTCGAAGTTCTTTTGCTCTCATCAGCAACAACAACATCATAACATTGAAGTCAAGCAAATCCGTTCCCAGGACAACCTAGCCGATCTCTTCACCAAGTTATTGCCCAAGGAATCAGTATGCGTAAATTATCTGAGTTGAATCGCTTGTAGTTCTCTTATTTAGAAGTTATGTCTAACTCAGGGGGAATATCCTGAAGCATACTCACTTGATCTTAATGTACTCTTTTTCCTACGATTAAGAGCATTTTTCCCATTGGATTTTTGCTACCTAACGATGTTTTAACGAGGCACCCATCCTGGGATGATCATACTCCGTTGAGTTCACTACTTTCATCCTGTTTGACCTTTATTTTAGACATTATGCATACTTCTCACTTTTCTCCTTAGTCTATGGGTTTTTCTCCCACGTTGGGTTTTACCATAGCGAGGTTTTGTGAGTTTTACATCAATGAAAACTATCTTAAATTTGAGACTCGCATTCACCTTTTGTGTCGCCGACTTCATCAGCTATTCTACCTTATCTGCTGAAGATCTGATGCGATGGTTCGTTGAGTATTTACACACTCAAGGGGGAGTGTTGCGGTCATATTTAGAATAGGAATGTGATTGTGTAAATCCTAGTGGATCTAGGAATATCTCTTATATTCGTATTAGGAGTTGATTACCTATTAAGAGTTGTAATCTAAAAGGGTAAGGATTTTACCTATCCTACTACTATAAATAAAGGCACAATGGGGTGATACAACATACACCTCACAATTAAATCTCTCTCTTCTCTCTCGCACTGCCGCCGGCCTCCCTCTCTATATTCCCTTATAATAGCTCAGTTAAATAGGCCTACAACAAGAATAACTTATAATTTTCATTTTCAAGTTTGAGTGTAATTGCAATTTCATACCTTATCTTTAAAACATTGAAATGTCATATATTCACAAAATTGTGATTTAGTTGTAATGTCATATACCCGTTAGAAAATCTGTTTACTAGATAGTAAAGTGATGCCAAATTTTGAATATGAAGCTTAAAATAAAAATAATCTAAACTGTTTTTTTTTTTTGAACGACGATATTGTCTACACTAAGGGGAAGGGATAGGCTATAAGCCTCATGATGAGCTAGTAATAATATGGTTCAAATTTTCCTTGAGGCCTAGTAATAATGTGGTACCCTGATTTATTAATCTTTCATCAAGTATTTAATTAGAGTTTTGTTATTAAATAAAAATAAAAGAGTATTTAATTAGAGTTATTTGTGAATTGGGGATTTTGTTGAAATAGGGCTGTGATTTGGGAATATTGTTGAAATTAGGGTCGTCATATGCGAAGGTTTCGTTGGTACGGCCATGGAGACCAAGAACCCAACCACCACCATCATCCCTGCTTTGAGGCAGTTGGGCCAGGGATAGAGAGAGACCCAAATGTAAATTGGTCGACGACCTGAGAAGGGTCGAATTTGAGTGGCATATGGCTTCTTCGATGAAGGGCCGGCCCTGAGAGTAGCCTAAGTAGACGCCCGCTTCAGACCCTCACTTCGGAGGGGTCCTCAAATTCTTTTTAGGAGAAATTAGGCTCCGGTTCTTAATTATTGATCTTCTTTGATTAAAACCTTGTTATTTTTAACTTTTTGATCAAAGTCTTTGAAGTTTGTACACATCAGCATTTTATTATTAGCATATTTCCATGTCAGCTTTGTTTATTATTATTGAAATAGTTAATTATTGCATTTTTTTATCCGAGGCTGCGTTTTTATTCCACGATTGTTATGCCTCAAACGCCTCCTATGCTTACCAAACTGAATTGACACATCCATTTCACCAAATAATCCCGCTCACTTGATTTCTTCCGTTTTTTATTTTCGTACCTGCAAATTCCACAATAATCTCACTAAGTTTTTCAAATCCATCATTATTATCTTTGATATGATGCTTCAAATTCAAGTTTGGTCAAGATTTGAGTCGAACTCATATTTTATCCGCAAGCGTTCGAAGGAGCACAATTTGTTGGAAAGTAACTTAAAGAATCAACGATAATTCCGAGCTAAACTTCGAGGTTTTTTTTTTTTTTTTTTTCATTTTTTTGAATTTGCACCCATAGTTCATTTATACTGATTTGTCCGTAATGATGGATTCTTGGTGTTATAATTTTCGTACCCATATTTACAAGTAGTGTAGTATCGTTTTCACAATTGGTTTTGCATATGTAAAATGATTATTTTTCTATTTTTTTGGGCATGTATTGGGGAACTTCATTGAGTTCAGCATGTATCTTGTGGTTTTCCAGTGTTTTTTTAGTGCATACCAAGTGTTTGTCGAAATGTTTGAAAGAGAATTTCGTATACGAAAATTTTGTATGCATAGAAACTGTTTATAAAAATTCTTGAATAAGTCTTTTTCTCTATTGTGGTGTCCATGGGTACAATTCAATTGCATTGTATACATTTTTTAACAATGGTTCAATGGTTCATATGTTGATATTTTGGAAACTACTAGAGTTGTAGAGGTATAGGCAGGGGTACAACAGAAAAACAGAGCAGATAAGTCAAGGGAGGACCAGCTAAGGTCGAGAGTTTTTGGCATCTATTTTTCTGTTTGACATATACTGTATTTGGGGGGGGGGGGGGGGGGGGGGGGGGGGGGTTACAAACAGCAAATAATAATTGGACATGGTTTAATTCATCTTTCTTGTTTTCCTTTTGGAAATTTATTGCACTTTTCATGTCAAGCTAGAATGCTTTGGGTTAATGTTGTATCCACTTTCTTTTATCTTTTCAGATGGAAGGTGCTATAGTGGGGAGATGCACTCATCAGGATACCACTATATGTATCCCAATTTTTTGCCACACTACATTCTCTGAAGTGTACAATGAGGTTTGCTCAAGGCTTAGAAATTTGACTCATGGTTTATTCGACCTTGCATATGTTTTACCTGGATATTCTACTTGCCTATTGCAATCTGATATGGACGTGCGGATGCTGCATATGTCGGTTGTCAACGTAAAATATTATTGTGTTGATATAGTTAGCAACCAAAAGTCGTGCTGTGACAATGATCATGTCAGCCGAAATACCAATGCTTCACAAATATTTATAATTGAAGGAAATATTCACAGCGATGAGAATGAGTATTTAGGGAAAAATGCAACACCAGGAGGCAAGGTGTATTTGTTAAACTCTTGGAAGACCTACATTAATCATGTAAATCAAGGATTTGAAGGTGGAGTGGAAGAATTCAAAGACAAACTTTGTAAGTATGCAGTTGAAATGGGATTCACATTTGTGTATGTGAATAACGACAGATAAAGAGTTACAGCTGTATGTAATAAGAAACATTCTGAAGGTTGTCAGTGGCGTGTGCATGCATCAGTATGTCATGTTAACAATTTCTTTTATAATAAGAGGTTGAATAACGAGCACACTTGCCCAGACCGCATTCGTGAGAAAAAAAGTGGTATGATGAGTTCCAAAATTGTAGCTTCTACTGTAGTTGAAAAGATTCGGACCAGACCTCGTATCAAACCAAATGATATCGTAATGGATTTTAAGAGAGACTACGGTTTAGATATTTCCTATTACAATGCATGGTATGGGAAAGAGATTGCAAAAACTAAAGTTCATGGTGATGATTTGTTGTCGTATCATCAAATGGTTTGGTACGTAGAAGTTGTCAAAAAAGTAAATCCTGGATCTCATTGCAAATTGGAGTTTGACCAAGAAACCTTTCATTTCCAGCGGATATTCATTGCATTTGGTGGTTTTATTGAGGGTTTTAAGTTTTGTAGGCCTATGTTGTTTTTGGATGGTACTTTCTTGAAAGACAAATACAAAGGAACATTGCTTGCTGCAATTGGTAAAAATGGCAATCAAGGTATGCACATATCCCTTTAATTTTTCTATTTTAATAATTTGCTTAATAATAAGTCTTCCTTTTCGACCTGACTATGTAGCATCTTTCAAAATTTTGAAGATTCGATACGTTTAACCTGATTATTTACATTGCTTACGACACATTTTTTTATTCATAAGTTTGGTATATAATGCTAACTACTTACTTTGGAATGTTTTAATTTGTTGGTTGAAGGATTCTTCCCTCTTGCATACGCATTAGTTGATGGTGAGGACCAAAATAATTGGACATGGTTTCTTAAAAATTTGGCTAAGATTTTGGCGCCACAACAACGTACCATAACTTTGGAGACACATAACTTTGGCTAAGATTCCCTAATTTTGGAGACACGTACTTTCGTAAGCACAAGGAGTTGATTACGGCCGTGACACATACTTTTCCAGACTCCCCTCATGCTTATTGTTTGTATCACATCAAGCTAAACATATTAGAAAAGTATCTTGCTAGTTTTGGATCTGTTTTTCGAAATAAAATTGTTTAACGTTTAATGAGTGTGCATATACTGCCATCCCCGAGATGTGTGAATTGAAAATTGCAGCATTGGTCAAGGAATGAGGTAATATAATGCGCAAATTTTTGAAGGATCTCCCAAAAGAGAATTTTTTGCAATGCATTTGTCAAGGGTAAAAGGTAACAGTTTTCGTTAAAACTCTCTATTAAAGGAAAACTAACGAAAGGGGCTTGAAAACTTTTAGTTTTAACGATAAGGACAAAATAAAGGGTAAAGTGAATAGTACCATGATTGACTTTTTAGTGTAAAAATGTGGTTTTTCGTTAAAGTGAACAGTACCACGACTTTTCGTTAAAACTCTCTATCTTAATTTCCAAGTGAATCAAATTACATTCAAGAAATTTGAATTATGCATTACAGCTGACATCTACCATTTCACCCTTCTACTACCATGCACAATAAAAAAAAGCAAGAAAAGCAAAACAGGTGCAGCATAAAAACCCATAAATCGACAAATAAATAAGAGAGATTGAGGATCTTTGGTGAAGGGATGGTTGCTGCGGGTTATGGAGGAGAGGGTAACGATTCGGAACCCAATCCTTCAATCACAAATTAAACAAATTTACAAAATTGGGAACAAAATCGATGAAATTGATACAGCGAGAGCATCGTTTTCGAACCTGAACTTCTTGAAACAGGCATCGCGGCGGTGACCCACCTGAAAACGATGAACATATTGCTGCAAATCCTTGTATATATCGCTTACAGTTGCAGACATTCGAGCGTTCAAAGAAGAAATCATTCGAGCTGCAAGAATTCGACGATGGGAGAGAGAAATTCTTGACGATGGGAGAAAGAGAGGCTGAGAAGTCAGAGAAGATGAAATGGGAGTAAATGGGTGGACGGCTAGGGTTTTGTGTTTACAATTCTTATAAAGAATTACAGTCCAAAATCAGTATAAATATTTTAGTAATACAAATATAACAACACAAAGTTTGATGTCAAGTTGGCTGAAGCAAGCAAGCAAACGCCCTCAACCAGGTAAGGGGTTCGAAACTAAGGTTTTTCTACATATAATAGTACTTTGATTTCAGTATCCATTTTTTTCCTTCCATTTTATCTTTAAAAGTTAATATAATGAAGGACAAGAAGTCAAGAAGGAGGTATTTTCTTAGGAAGAAAAGCTAAAAAAAAGGAGGTTCGATTTGAGAAGTAGGGGGAGAAAACTGTTGAAGATGGAAACTCGTGTTGACGTAATACAAGCAAGAGAAAATTCATCACATTTATATATCATGCATGCATTCATGTACCATTTAGCTATATAAGAGTGACTTTAGATGTACTTGTAAAGACCTAAATATATATGACGCAAATTGAATAGTAATAAACAAACAGGAAGTAATCTTATAGCCTAGAAGATTATAGGAAAGAAATCCCAATTCTTACACACACACAAAAATCTTAATTCTTGTCCTGCCAAAAAATCTTAATACGCAAAATTCTGAAATACAATGTCCATCTTTTTTGGTGTGCCATAATGGTTCACAAAGAAAAACAAAAGTACTATTATGTTTGATTATAGTTCCATTCTTAAATAAATAATTACAGCACAGTGAACTGGTGACATGAGATTTTCACAAAAAGAGGGGTTGTCCCCAAGGGTTAGTTTTTAAGTTTTTCAATTTTTTTGTCAGTAAATGATGAGTCAATTTCATATAATATATTTAGCCCTATTCTTAGTGTATTTTGGTTGATATTTTGTCACGATCAAGCCAACTGACTCACGAACGTCCTCCAACTGGAATTACTCCAAAATTCATCCATTTGATCACGTTTTGCTCCAGAGGAAGTCGAAAGTCCTATATTGAAAATACAATTCAAAGTATCAAAATTCTTCCAAAATATCAACCAAAATACACTAAGAATAGGGTTAAATATATTATATGAAATTGACTCATCAAAATACCCCCAAACTTAGCTTTTTGCTTGTCCTCAAGCAAAACAAGATTCAAACAAAAATAAAAAAAAACTCAACAAACTAGACAACTAGCTAAAACTTGACCAAGACAAAATTTCCACCTTCAAGTTGCAATCCATAGCAAATTTTAAAAACTAGAACATATTTTCAAATATTCCAACCAATCCCACCACAGAGTCTAAGCCATTTAGAATTGATTAGAAAAGAATTCACAAACTTCCTTTGGTGTAAAGTGAACCAACATAGTTAAAGAGACTTGAACAAAACTCTTACCTCTCATCCCTTTTATTCACATTTCACGTACTAACTTCACATATATTTTTCTTTCTTTTCGACTTTTTTCTCTTTTTTTTTTCTTTCTTTCTTTTTTTTTTTTTTTTTTTTTCAGTAACAGTTGTGGTCGTGCAATGTTGGTTCCTTTAAGCTTTCTATTCAACCCATGTAACGAGCTTTAGGTCAATGACTCCCAAACCACAAGGGCTTTAAGGCACTAGGTCCTTACTAACTCGAGCTGAAAAGGCTACGAAACCAACTAACCACCCTGCCCCATGCCAAAACTCTACCGTTTGACGCGAGAATCACTGCTGATTAGGCAGGACTGGCCCGGTTACTAGGCAAAACCTCGGGTGAGACAATTATTACTTTATTCATAATAAGAACTAACTTTACTTAAACGAAAATTAAAAATAAACTTGGTCTGAAAGTAATTGTTTTAATCTCACTCCCCACAAACCATGTTGATGTAAATGTGCAATTTTCAAAGTATAATTCATGAATTAGTGTCTAAGCAACGATAAATAGAAAAGACTCTAATGTGGGATTAACCTTCACCATGTCCATTTGTTCTAACGTTTAAAATAAACTATGGATATTAACTTAAAAAGAATGAAAACTTTTAACTGACACAAAAAAGTTAAAAACCTAAAAATGTTTATTTCCCATCCCAAACTTAATTCACACATTGTCCTCAAGGTGTGGAAAATAAACAGAAGAAACAAGAACAAAAGCATAACTACTAACTCCAAGAAAAAGTAGAACGACTAGCAAAGATAAAGAAAATACCCTAAAAAAAATAAAAATAAAAATAAAATAGAAAACAGAAATAGAAAACAATAAAAGGAAATAAAATAAAACAGAAAATAAAAGAAAAGGGAAAAAGAAATTGACACACCAGAGATTCAAAGGGGGAAACTGTGAGCTTGCTAAAGTGTGCTGACAAAAATGTGGAGAAATAAAACACGAGTGGGCACCTCGGGGATTCGAAAGCAGGACCGTGTGGGTGGGACCTTGTGAATACGGGCTGGCCAACATGTCAAGTTCAGACATGTGTCAAATCCTAGCAACAGCTACAATATAAGCGGATGTAGCAGCGGCATTTGTCATTTGAAAAACCCTAGCGAATCTTGAACACGCATCGGATTCGGATCCCCTTTCATTGGCCTCGAGCCCAGAGCCAAACGGCTATTTTCTGTCCATACCCATCTCTTTTGCAGACAGAGAAGAGCAATGATGTCGTTTGGGAACCCCGAAGCAATCTCTTCTCTCTAGAAAATTGAGAGATAGCTTTCATTTCTCTCATCTCAAAACCCATCGATCTCAGCTCTCATTTCGTCCATTGCTAAAACTTCAAACCTTCAATGTACAGCAACACTTTCATCCTCGCTAAGCACTGCTCCCGTTATGCAACCAATAACCCAGCCTTCTACACACCTCTATGTCTTCCCGAACCCAACCATGGTGGCGTGAACTGAAAAGCTGAAAACGCATGAAGGTAAATCCCTTTCAAATCTATTGGGTTCATTTGCAGTTCTATTTGTTCTTGAGGGAATTATAACTCGATTTAACACAGGCATGCGGTTTGATCTGTGGGAGGAGCCCCAGTGGTTGCAAATCTGAGACAAACAACACAAGGAAAACACCCTGAGTCGCCATCTCTACTCAACCATGCCATGTGTCTCCCAAGCCGCAAGCCATCACGGGTTCGAATTCCATTCACGCAAATCGAGACCATTTCGCACATGCAACGGTAAGCATCTCCCACTTGGGTCAATATACATGTCTCTCTGCTGATGAAACATCTCTAAGATCTATTTTTCGTGATGAGTCTCTGTAGAAGCTCTCACTGAAGGCCTGCTGTGGTAGGGGCTGGAGATCCGCAAAGAATAATGGAGAGAAATCCATCTTGTGAAGGTAACGCTCGATCCGTAAGAAAACTCCTAGCAAAAGGACTCAAACTACTACTTGAGCGCGCAGATCCGAAAGCAAAGGTATAGGTCTGTACTCACCAATGTTCAGTCTTTATTTATTTATTTTTATTTGAAACCCGAAAAATAATTCATTACAGACTTGGGAATTAGAAATAGGCCTTTATGACTGGATCTGGATGGAACAGGATAATGTGAGACCAGATGTGACTTAGAACCAAAACGTTGAGGACCCCAGATCCTGTTAACAATGTGATAAACAAGAGGACTAGCAGGACTGCATACTGCATTTGGAACTTAATCCTGCATGCTCCATTGATGTGAATATTCCCATTGAGATGACAAGTTGCTGGTGACCCTACTTGTTGTATTCTTGATAGGTACACGACTGAAATCAGCGATCACAAGGATAGATGTCCATCATACCGCAAAAATCATGAATCTGAAGGTATAAATACTCATATGTGCTCTTGATAAACTTTGCAACATTGTGGATGTAAGTGAAACATAATCTGGTGCATGAAAAACATATTCCGAATAACACACGGTTCTGATATGTGTAGGAACCCCAGTGTGGCCTCAGTGCAACAATGATAAAGGACAACTCAAGATCCGACGTCCATATGAAGGTGAGATTGATTCCAGAATTTGTTGGGGTCCTAATCTGTATAGATGTTTGTTCCATGTCCCGGCATATTGGGGTTGGCAATGTAGGGTATGCGGATCCATGAGCGAATCAAGGGAAATGGTGGTAAACACACAAGCTCAGTGCCCCAGATCTGTGCATCTCAGAGGTATAACTTCGAATCCCTGCAAGTTTTTGTTGTTGTAGATCTGGTAGTAATCACTGTATTCAATTTTGTGGTGTATGGATATATGATTTAACTGTGTTCTCATCCATACATCGCAAAACTGAGCTACAGAAAATTAACTGCTCAAAATTATATTTCTGTGCTGGATCTGCAACAACCACCCCCAAACTTGCATTTGTGAATGAACTCATGTGAACTGATTTAAATTTCTAGCATAATGTAGATGTGGATGATGTGAATGTAGCCTTGCTGCTGGGTGCATGATTCCAGTATATGGTGCTTTTTATTTTCCATGTATGCAGCCTGCAATTAACCAATAATTGTGAAAATTAAAAACAGAGCTAAAATGGACTAAGTAGATAAAGAAAACAGTATATTTTTTTTTGTTTTTTTGTTTGTTTGTTTGTTTGTTTTTGATAACCTGAGAAATAAAATGCAGCTCGAAACTGAAAGTAATGAAATAAAAATGGAAAATAGTAAAGCAGAAGTTAGAGAATTGGGTTGCCTCCCAATAAGCGCTTTATTTTAAGTCTGTAGCTAGACGTCGCAGAAATCCGGTGGCTAGATCACTGGTTCCTTCAGAGTCAAAGACTCGCTTGCACCAAATTTCCCTATGCATGGTTTAAGTTGATGTTTGGTAACCTTAAGTTCGAAATCTGTGCTCTCAGCCTTGATGTCCACGTTACCATTCTGGAAAACTTTAGTAACTAGAAAAGGGTCTTTCCACCGAGACTCCTGTTTCCCTGGAAATGACTTGAAATCTGAACTTAACAACCACACTTTTGTACCCGGCTGTATTTTCTCACAACTTGGGGTGCCATGCAACTTTTTGTTCTTGCACTCGACATTTCGGTGTTTTTGGTCCATCTGGTTGCTCGGATCTGTTTGTGATTTTTGCCCTTCAAACAACTGAACTTTGTGCTGCTGTGCTTTACTATCATACTCACGAATCACACTTTGAGTCTTGATGGGCAGATTTGTCAGTTGACGATCTGGTCACAAAATTGGCATGAGGAAAACCATCTAATGTATCAACACGCATCCATTCTTGCTTGTCACCTGACTCTGGCGATTTCAAACAAACTAAACACAACTGTTTGATCTTCAACCCTTAATGTTAATGTTCCTGCTTCAACATTAATAAGAGTTCAGGCTGCTGCCATGAATGGGCGGCCCAAAATGATGGGTGTTGTCAAATCTTCATCCATGTCCAATACCATAAAATCAGCTGGTAAATATAAATTGTCAACTTTAACAATAACATCTTCAATGACTCCTCTAGGATAGGTAATTGAACGATCAGCCAATTGAATAATGTTGGATGTTGGCTTTAGCTTGCCTTTACCTAAACGTTTAAAAACAGAATAAGGCATTAGGTTTACACTAGCACCTAAATCAATTAAAGCATTTTTAAAATCAGAATTTCCAATAGTACAAGAAATGGTAAAACTCCCTGGATCTTTTTTCTTTGGAGGCAATTTGTGCAGTAAAACTGCACTGCATTGTTCTGTGAGCACAATTTTCTCTGTTTCCACAAGCTTTTTCTTCTTGGTGCAAACATCTTTCAGAAACTTGGCATAGGATGGAATTTTTTTAATGGCTTCCAACAATGGTAAATTAATTTGAACTTTGGCCAAGGTCTGTATGAAGTCCTTCAATTGCTGATTCTTAGCCTTAGGAATTAACCGTTCAGGATAGGGCAGTGGAGGGTCATAAACACGCTCAGGAACCTGTTTTGGGACAGTTTCTGCACTGGTCAGATTCTGTTTTGTTGCAGAATTTGCAGGTTCAGCTGTTGTTCTTCCAATTTCTGAAGAATTTTGCACTGCTGGCGGATTGTTTTCAGTGCCCTGTTCACGGTTGTCATAACTTTTACCACACCGTAAAGTCCTTATTGCGCAACAATCTTCAGTACCACTTGGATTAAGGACTGTTTGGCTAGGAAATTTTCCTTTCTCCCTTTCTGTGATATGACTTGCTAACTGGCCAAATTGCTTTTCCAGATTTTGAATTGAAGCTTGTACATTCTGCATATTCTGATCATTTTTGTCCATGTACTGCTTTGTAGATTGCATAAACATTTGGAGTGTATCCTCCAAAGAACGTTTGGGCTGCACAACTAGCTGTTGTACCTGATTTTGCTGAATAGGCTGCACCTGCTGGTTTCCTCCCCACTTCATATTTGGGTGATCCCTCCAACCTGGGTTATAAAAATTAGAATATGGATCATTTCTGGGTCTTTGAAAATTGTTAAATGCATTTACTTGTTATGCCACATGTTCTGGATAGGCGTCCTTGTGGGGGCAGCCCATAAAATCATGATTGGGCATGCTGCAGATGCTGCAAACTACTGCAGTAGGCTGCTGTACAGCAATCTGCTGCATTGGTACTGTGATTTTCTACAAAAGCATGTCAAATTTTGAGTCAAAATTCTCAAGTTTTTTCAATTTGAGCTGATACATGTGGAGTTCCAATTGACATCTCAAAAACGCCTCTGGTTTGTGTCTGGTCCGCTGCCCATTGTTGTGTCTCTGTAGCCATTTTCTCAAATAACTGAAATGCTTCTTGGGCATTTTTTATCTGAAAATGAACCTCCGGATGATGCATTGACATAGCTATTGGTAGTTGGATTTAAACCCCTGTAAAATATTTGCATTCTTGTGTCCCCATTAATATCAGCATGAGGGCATTTTCTGAATAAATCTGAAAATCGCTTCCAAGCTTCATGGAACTCTTCATTAGGCTTCTGAGCAAAAGATAGTATTTTAGTTCTTATGTCAGGAGTCTTGGCTGCTGGATAAAACTTGCTTAAGAACTTTTGGCTTAACTGTGCCCAGGAAGTGATACTCCCAGATGGGAGTGTAAAAAGCCATGTTTTAGCCTTGTCTTTTAGAGTGTAATGAAAAAGACGAAGCTTAATAGACTCTGCAGAAAACCCTCTCACCAAAATATTCTTGCAACCCATCAGAAATTCAGTAATATGCATGTTAGGATCGTCATGTGCTAATCTATGAAAAGTAGGCAAAATTTCCAACATGTGATGCCTAATCTCAAATGTAGCCTTCATCTTCTTGATAAACAACGCAACTGGGTAATTCATCAGCACGGGCTGCAAGTGTTACTCTCAAAGGTTCCCCAGCTTCAGGCATAGCAAACGCCATTGGTTCTTTTCTGTTTGAAACACCTAAAAATAGGCGCTGTAGAAAGGTATCCTTTAGAGAAAAATCATAGACCAAAAACTGTTCCCGCCGCTGCTTGCATAATGTTCTTTCAGGCTCAGGGTCAAATTGAACAAGCTGTGCAGATTGTGATCTGGTGCAAACCATGCACATATTTCAGTATTCTGCGCAAAAAAAATGAAAAAAAATGAAAATTTTTTTTTATAACGAATTTTCTCTCATTGCTTATTTTCAATTTTGTCTACTCCTACTTTACCTTGGATATTCTCGTTCTTAATCCTGTCATTTCTCGTGTACCCACACATTTAACAAAGGATTCTCATCTCCACTACACTCAGTATTATCGAACTTATCATATATGATATTTCAATCTAAAACATTTTATTCACAAGGAAAGACGAATATTTGAGGTGTTTCCTCATGGTCTAGGAAATGCCACGATCTGGGTGGAAGCCACCAAGCCCTTTACTTTTCTTAAATGCTACCAAGCCCATTACTTTTTTTTTTTAAGAATGCCACCAAGCCCAATACTTGTGTCATGCAGTCATTGACGTTTATCCTTACTTTCGAAAATTTATGCTTTTGATGCTTTGAGGTATGAGTATGACGATGTCTGTTCATGTTCATTAGAACGAAAGTTTGGTGTTTGATCGTGAAGTTGTGATGTGATTTTACTAATCAATAATGTTATTTAAACATACAAAAGTAACTATATTGTTTACACATTCTTTAATATAGGTAATTTTATCATTATACAGGGAACTTACAAATATTAGAGTGTGTCAATAACGTGATTAATTTTGTGTGTCTAACATTATTCTTAATTATATACTCATGTGTTATATATAATATAGATTCTTAATGAGTTTATAATTTAACATATTGCATCACGAAAACATATGCGTTATAATATAAATACATTGATAACACCTTGTTAATTGAACTAGTAAAAAAAAAAACCTAGCCGCCCCTTTTTCTCTCTCTCACAGAGATCCCCCAAATTCTCCAGCGCTTCGCCGTCGACTCCTTTCTTTGGTTGGGGTCGGCAGGCAGTCCTCATTTCTCTTCTTCCTTTTCCTTCTCTTCTCCTTTCATTATGTATGCGACCTGCCCTTCTGCTGTCTATGGCTATCAGATTGTGAGGTCAAGACCTCTTTTTCTGGCGTCCTTCGCCGTTTACCGGCTCTTCTTTCTTTTCCTCCTACATCTTGCCCTCTTTTCATACCCAAATTTCAGTTCTTTAGTCGTTTTCTCTCACATCCATTTCTCCGATTTTCCCTTCCTTCCCCTGGCACCTCCACCTTCAACCTCTCCTTCACTTCCCCCTTATTCCTATCAAAAATCAGATCTTCGAGTTTTGGACTCAATTTGGGATGTAGATCTACCCCACTGCCCCTTGTTTTATCGACATGCTGGAAAATTTGGGCGAAGTGTTCTGCGACCTCCGTCGTAGTAAAGGTGTTTTACACATCCCTTTGGCCCTTGCCCCTCCCTCCCCGTATTGTGTCTACTTGGTTCTCTTCCTGCAGGTGTGGTGGTTGGTGGTACGGATCTACATGGCTCGGTCGGTTGCGGTACTCAGAGATTTGATTTTTGTTATGGAATTTCTTTTTCTTTATGGGTTACTTTGGCTGTGCTGGACTCTTTGCGGATCCACCTTCTGTTTGGTTCCTACATGGCAGTCACTCCGGTGGTTGTTGGCGAGAGTTTGGAGGTGGCAGGGTGCTCCTCCTTGATGGAGATTAGGTTTTCTTTTCGTCATTTGTTTTCTGTTCTAGGCTTTTGGTAGTGTGGGTTGGGCCTCCCACTGTTTTTATCTTGGGCGGTTGGTTGGCTTTGTAATATGTATTATCTTTAATGAATTCCAAGTCTCCGACTCTTTCGACCCAAAAAAAAAATGCATATTAAAGTCAAATGCCTGGACTGAGAAAGACAGGTAGTACCAACTATATATTATTCTCAATTTTTATACCACCTATGTTGCACATAACATGTTAATTGCTTAATTTCGCACAAACAAATGCACAGCGGATCCAAAGTTAACCAAATGAACTATTATTACATCACTTTAGATATGAGTTGAGCCCAAAAATGAGTAAACCAATATTCCGATCTTAAGAGACAGGGAAACTATTGAATATGATCAACAACATGTCAACTTACCTCAAGCCTATTGTCAAGCAGAACACTGACAAGATATTGCAAGCAATGTGTATGATTCTTATTTATGTGATATCATGTAAATACTAACAAATGAAGAATGAATAAATAAGGCCGGCCTTTATTATGTATGATGTACCTAGAAAATTCTGATATTGATTTTATGAATAACCAAGACGGCGCTTGTTTATTTCACACGCATTCATTCTCATCTTCATTACTCTCGATTCTTTGCTTCTCCAACTCCAGGTAGGTAAACATAGCCTAAAAAAAATATTTAATAGAAAACAAAATCGTTTTAAAAATATAAGAGCATCTTCAAGAGATCATGTAAAATAGCCAGAACTCTACTTTAAAGAGTCAAATTTAAGAAAACGCATTTCCAACAAACTCTATAAAATAGTCTTTATTATAGCAAAAGGAACATAAACTCTTTAAATTTATAGAACAACGGTTCATCGATTAATATTAAAAAAATAAATAAAACTCAAGGTGAACCCTTGAGCAAGGAGGAAAGGAAGAGATATAATGCTGTTTTAGAAATGGGTAATGCTATGAAGACCAACAAAATTTTAAATTTTATGACGTGGTTGTTGATAATTGAATTATTACTTAAATGTTAATTAACGTGCTTATTTTCTATTGGTGACACATCACATGGTTTGCAAATTTGATCTAAAGAGTTGGTCTACCTAGCATTACTCTAAGCAAATGAGTGGGTTGTGTTTGAATTTTTAATAATAAAATATTCAAAGTTTGCTAAAATAGAAAGTGTTGTTGGAGATGAAAAGTTAAACCGAGTCGCTGAAATAGTTTTTTGACATTGTTCACTTGTTAGTTTATAATTTTTTTTTTTTAGAGATGCTCTAAGCCATGTTAGCTAGGAGAGAAGCTAAGGGTTGTCACTTGGCATGGATTTTTGACCCTTGGAATTTTGAAAAACTACACGCTGTGGTCTATTTCGTATTGATATCAACCATTTGGGATTTTTTCCTAATTCCTATAGCTTGGATACCCTAACGCCTAACGAAGACGTTGATTTTTCTTCTTCTTTTTGTTTGTTTTGTTAAGTATTGTAAGTTGTAATAAGACCTAACTTAGTCCTCATGAATTAATCTGGACCCTTTATAAGTATTTCTTCTATACGAATCACTTCCTCTTACATCACGCTTTTTTTTGTTGCCGTGAGTGTGAAGTAAAGTGTTCTTCCACGGATGAAGTTTTAAGCCTTCATGAAGAGAAGAGCAACCTAGATTGGGTTGGCTGTTAGTGCGGGACGATCTTTATCAACAGATCATCAGGCAAGTCAACTTGATAGAGTGAGCAAATATTTGAATAATTCGAGATGACAAAATCTGTGCGGATGGTCATTGATCTATTTGTTATTTTAATGTCAATTAAATCAATATATAAAAACCTATTCAGAAACAAGAGGTAATGTATGAAGCTATACAAACTGAGGTGACTACAGATTATTGACTTTTACAAAATCTCTTAAGCTGTCGTTTGGTCAGTTTTAAGAGACAATTTCCTCTATTTTGACTTAGCAAAACCATAATTTTCTATTCACCGCCAGTTTCAACATGATTTTGGAGTATGTGGCTCTAACAGATTACATTGAATTTGGCCTAGTCAATATTATCCTGTTTTTGATAAGCAAGCTCAAGCGACATACGAGTATAAAAATAACAAGTGATGAATAACTACGTAACTAATCGGAGAAGGTTGAATTTTTTTTGTTTTTTGTTTTTTTTTTTTCTAAACCTTGAGGAGGTGAAAATCTTGTACCTAGCTCCTCGGCACAAGATATGCTCCTGTAATGCACCGGAGTTCGAATGTCTACTCTCAAAGTGGAATATCATTTATATAAAATAGAAATATCTTCGACTCCTAGATTACATTTTTTATATTTAATCTACTTAGAAATTGTAGATTACTTATATTTATCTATGTCACATGCTTCGTAAATAATCTATATCATCCAGTAAATCGTTTTAGCTAGTTATATTATAAGTGGTTTTTTGCTTGTAATCTACCTTTTTAGAATTAGTTGTGTTCATTTCTATCTTAAATATATTTCTTGAAAGGTTTGTAGTTTGCTTATGATGTAAGTGTTACAACCGGAAAATCTAAAGAACAACTTAACTTTTTGGATCTGGATCTGGTTTTTTGCTTGTAAGCTACCTATTAGAATTAAGAGAACTTTAACGAACAACTTCTGATACTGTTCACTTTAACGAAAAGTCACATTTTTACACTAAAAAGTCAATTCTGGTACTATTCATTTAACAATTTATTTTGTCCTTATCGTTATTCCTATGATAGATGGCAACTTTAAAATAATTGACTAATTATGAAATAAAAGATTATATATATATATATTTCCATTTTAATTTTAAGGGGAAAAACGGACATAAGAAAAATATAAATAAACTTCAACTGTTTAATGTTGGGGGACCTTTTGATCGAGTTGGATTCGGGCCTCGATTGAACACTTAGCTCCTCTGATTTGTTTCTGATTCCGAGTCCTGAGATACTTCGAAAGAATTAACATGTCTTAGGAAGTACCTCAGTCAAATCAAAGGCTCAAAGACTAAATAATTGCAATAAGTTAAGACTTGCCTAAGTGAAGTGTGGCGTGCAAGCTTAAAGCTTATTAGTTTAGCTTGAGAGAGAACTCAGTGCATGCTTGCATGGTTTTGGGAATGGCAAATCTAGGTTCCTAATGTTCTAGGAATACTTGTAGTGGCTAAGGAAATTTAAGGGAAGCGTGAAGAAAATCTCCAGAAGGTTAGGAGAACTCTCCCTTTAACAATCAACATTTCCTGCACTTAGAGAAAAACTTGCTCTGCCTGGTGTAATTTTGCCTGATTCTCTCTCTACGTTGTCTGTGTTGTTTCTCCCACGTTGTGTCCTCTCTATTATGCTGACTTCCTTCTAATTTTATAGGCGTAGGACTACTTTCCATCTTTCCCTAAGGAGTCATTTGATTTCCTCATTTCTTCCTATTCTGACTAAGTCTTCATTTCTTTTTTCCCTGGGTGCATCTATGGCTTTCCCTTTCGGTGTAACACTGAAGAACATTGCTAGCCTCGTGAAGATTGGATTGCGCACATTGGTCAGACACCCTCTTCTATGGTTAATTCCAAAATACTTTTCTTTTGGAAACAATAGTCTCTCTGTTTTCCTTCCTCGTTTTCCTGTGTAAGCTTAGAAGGGAAAAATCCTTCTCTCCTCATTAATGGAGCTCGTTGTTTTTTTTTTGTTTGCACATGATCTTGTAGGCAATTCATCTTTTGGGTTTTGGTTTCTTCCTAAGTATCCTAGTTGGTTTGCAAGGGTAAGGGAAACTTGCTTTTGTTCTCTCTCAAACTTACCCAATTAAACCAAAAACTATGGGCTTGGACTTTTGGTACTCCCAAGCAACCTTAAAATCTTAGGAAAACTAACGAAAAGTCCAAAAAAACTTTCATTTTAATGAAAAACCCTTTTTAAAGGTATAGTGAATAGGATCAGGTAAAAGTAAAAATGTGGTTTTTCGTTAAAAGTGAACAGTACCGGGAGTGTTTCGTTAAAACTCTCTAAAATCTTCTATAACCTTAGTTTCACATAGGCCCAATAAACTTATGTGGCCATCTACACCATGATCAACTTGGTAAGCCCTTATATGTGGTTTGGGCCCACTTTAACGTGTATCGTGCTTAGGGTGATTTAATTACAAGATTGGTGGCGTAAAATTGCTTGGCGTGACAAATGTGCATAAATCTACATGGCCTCAACGTGGTTATACAAACGTCTAATTTATAAATTATTATTTTGTTGGCATGGCATGGTCATAAATTAACATATCCCTCGCTTTTGCACTCGTGCATATATTTAAAGAACCCGGATCCTCTTGTGAGGATCCTGGAGATCCGTCAATTTTGTCCGTTCATCGTACATCGTACGGACATAAATTATCTTAAATATTTTTATTTAAAATTAAACACAAACAGTACTTGATAAAAACGGACCGCACGATGTACGATGAACGGACATGATACACGAATCGCCAGGATCCTCACCAAAAGAATCCGGAGAAGATCCTGTTGGATATTTAAACTCGACTCGTAGTATGTTTGCGACAATCGGGTTTCAAGATGTAATTAGGATTGTACATGATATATTTGGACCCCAACAATTAGGAGGCTACTGGATCACTCCAGCACTTTTGGTTAGCTTGTTTTTGGACAGGAATCTAACCGCCTCTACTTTCTATTTTAAATATTTTTGTTCTTAATAATATTACATAAAATGGAAATTTTTTAAGACAACAAACATTTCAGACTGGATCCTCCACGGATCCTATTACATACAAATCAAATAAAAGCCTATGACCTATTTTTGGAGAAAAAAATACAAAACCAAATACACAATTAACTGCAAGTATGTGCTAGATTACCAACCATCAACTACCATATATTGACTTCCTTGTAAATGTGAATAATCATATAATTAGGAAATCGGTTAACAAATAAATATATCCTTGATGAGAGAAGATAGTCTCCATCATTCCATTGAATTTGAATCTCCTTCTTGATCGCTTTTATTAAAATTTTAGAGTCTACTTCAGTGTTAACTTTATCAAACTTCATTCGGATGATTCATTCAGTAGCTCTCCTTAAAGATGTAGCTTCAGCTTGTAGAATAAAAAGCACTTATTAAACTTGACGACCTAAAGATTTACTAATTGGAAACCATGCAGCAGAATTACCATTAGATTTTAATACCTAATTAACATAAGTATTCAATATCAAAGTATAAATTGTTAAAGATCAAATAAAATTTCTCATGAAAATTTAATATCACATTTTGTTGCTTGTATGTTGCTGTAAGCATAAAAATACTCATCCGTCCCTTATAAATCGTCCATCCATTTTATAAGGGACAAATTTCAGCACACGAAACAAAAGAAAGAATGATTCTAAATCGCCCGTTGTTCCACCGGCATCTACAACTTATTAATTTTTTATATTCGTAACACTCTGTCTTTAATTGTATTTTAAGGTATCTAGTATAAAGTATACTATTTCGTGAATGGTACTCTTGTTCTTATCATATACTCTTATAAATAATTCTGATCCGGCTTCACTTTGACAAAGTCCATGATCCCTCCAATTTGTTCACTCCGTCTGTCCGTGTTAACTACCTCACTCGCACAAAGCAGACCGCGCACTCACTCTCCCTTGAAATTCTAATTTTTTTGTCTGTAATATCACAATGGGTCGTTGATGTGGTACTATTATCCTGGTTTATAATTTGGGTGGTGCTATTTACATTTTTTTTTTAAATTTTTTACACATTACCGTTATTTTTTCATTTAATCTTCTTTAATTCATTCGATCTGAAAATCGAAAATTAAAAACGATATGTGAAAGATAAAAAAAAGTACATGAATAATACCATCTTAGATGTGTATTTGACCGGATTAAAATTGAGTTGGCTATTTAACACTAGTACAACATGGCTAAACATGAGGTTGATTAACAACTAGATAAGCTGAGATTATACTTTTTCTATGTACGCTTATTTTATACCATTTAGGCCTAAACAACCAACTCAAGCCAAATTGATACTTATAATTAGCCTAAACCAAGTCAATCTTACTTATCAAATGTGTCCCATAAAATTGATACGACCGTGTTTTGTGTAATTGCATGTGGCGGTGCACTAATTTTTCCAAACTCACCTGTCGATATATGTCGCCGTACATAAACCCCTTAAAATAATATCAAGAATAGAAATACACCCCTTTACATTAAGAAAAGCCGCCATCTAATCTAATCTCCAGAGTTCTATATAATATTCTTGCTCGCTTTCCCACCTTTCCTTGATATATGCTTACGTACCTGTTTTCTAGCGTGGGGAGAGATCACATAAGCCAAAACTATTTGGTATACAAATTTCCAAGACTAGCTACAGTTGCATGCTCGATCATGGCAAACATGAAGAAACCTACCAAAGAAAGCAGACTCACAAAGTTCATGAAGGCCCCCCTAAGGGTTTTAATCAAGGCCAGGGATTTCTACATCATGAGCATGACCGAGTGCTCCGGTCGATTCGAATACGGCACGGTCATGGGATGCCCTGCTGCCCAAGTCCCAAGTGCTTTGCCTAGAAGCTTCAGCACAAGCTCTACCAAATCAAGCACTGCCGATAACGAAGATTACGGGGAGCTTATGAGGGCTGCTTCTACTAGAAGCGTAAGGAATAAAATTGAATTCGATCTGGCGCGAAAAGTTCAGCTCCCTAGGCAGCCTCCGATGGCGGGAGTGCCCAACGCCATGCCTCGCAGTCGAAGTGTTGGAATCGGAAGGATCGACGAAGACAAGATGTGTGAATTTGATGAAGAAGAAGTCAAGATCAAGAGAGCGGTGTATCCGAGGAGTAGGAGCTATGCTGTTTCTAGGAGAACAAATTAGAAGGGGTAGCTTTTTATATCAAAGTCAATTGTATTATGTTGATCTTAATATCCTTTTTAGTTCAAATGCTTGAGCTAGTGGATTGTAGGGTGGGGGTTCTTATATAAGATTTTAGTTCTGCAGATTTTGAACCAGTATTCGCTATGTAAAACATTATGTGAAATGAAAGATGTATATTATAGAGCACGTAATGTGTTCATCAGTTATCGGAACTGTCAATGTGTTCATCATTTGGATCCAGGAGAAAAGGACTGCAAAACCAGAGTAAACTGTGAATTCCCCTCCTGAATTTTCACTTAGCCTTCGATTTTCCCCCTAAAATTTTTAATTGGAAATTTAAGGACAACTTTTTTTTTTTTTGCCGATTTCCTCCCTATCTTTAGTTTTTTTAGATCCCATCCAAATTAACATTAACTCTTATTATTTGCACACCACGTGGCACTCCTTTGAGAACAAAAGTGTCACTTCGCTAGACTTTCAGACACAAAAGTTATAAAATCATACATATTTCCGTAGGTCGACATTTTAAAAATCTACGGTTTTCAATTATTTTAAAAAATGAAGCGACTGAACTATCCTCACACGTTGTGCACATGCTTCCATTTAAGAGAAGTTTGGATGAAATGAATGAAAACTAACAGTAAGGGGGACATTGGCCAAAAATTTAAAAAGTTTAGGGGTTTGACACAAAAAAAAAAAAAAAAAAAAGAAAGAGAGGAAATAGAAATTTGAGTAAAAATTCAGGGAAAAATTGGCATTTTACTCCAAAATCAAATGCATGTGGGTTATAACAATTCCTTAAGTATCTGATCATTTTCGTTGGTCTTTATTTGTTTCCTAAGAAAATTTATTATTTTAATAAAAGTTTAAATAGAGAGATTTGAAGTTCACAGAAATGATCAAGGAATCCATCACAAATGGTGAATAAATAAATGTGCTTTTAATGTTTTAATATCAATCTTTAATATTAAATTCAAAATTTGGATGATTTTATGAAATTCGACATGTCATTCGAAACATTAATTTTGTTGTTGATGATTTAGCTTGTTGAGTTTATCTTACAATTTGAGTCTAGTATTTTTTGAGCAAGTTCCTTCATCTTGTTGACGTCTCCTAACTGTTGATATAGCAGAGGTCACTTGGCTTGGTGACATTTTATTTTAGTTTTATATTTATTTCTTAAGAAAAAATTCAAACAATGAGCGACCACAAATCCTTAGTACTGGTTTGCTACTAAGGTGCTTTTATAAAAAGTGGGTATAAAAAAAAAAGCTGAGGTCAAAAAAGTGTTTGGTAAACACTTAAAAATAGCTTATTTTCACAGTTTTAGGTGAAAAAAAGTTGAAAACGTGAAGCAGCAAAAATGAGCTTATTCTCACAGCACAGCAGAAGCAGTTTTTTTTCAAAGCACAGGAATATCAAACCAGCCCTTAGTCGCCAAATGATCAAGAAAACGGGACTCTAGAAGTTAGAACATTTTCTAATATTGGGAAATCAGAAAAGAAATACCACTAACTTCATAGTTGGTTTTTGAAGAAATTTATTAAATACAATCTACTTGCTGTTGGATTTTAGCACAAAGTTAGAAAAGAGAATCTTCATATTGAAGCCTTCCCTAAAAAATGATAGTAACATACCATAACTAGTGTTAGAGCCGCTAACATAGGTGATACAATATACGCATATATATGGTCCCAAATCCCAATCAATATGTTGTTATACGACCTGTAAACGAATCAGATTTATTGGGTTCGGTCAGATTTTACCTGATTCGTTAAGTTACGGGTCATCCGAACTCAATTCGTTAAGCTAACGGGTCATTCGAACCCAACCTGTTAAGGTCATTGGTCACCCGTTAACACCCATTAACAATTTCTTTTGATTTTTTTGTTTAATTTTGCATTTCAAATTACACATTTTAATGTACAAACAAGATTTCACATTCAGATTTCATTTACAATAGGTGGCAGTAAATTTAGTAGTGAAACGTAAAGGCACAACAAGAAGCCTGATCTGAAAATAAATAATGGGACTAGTAAAGTCATAGAAAGCTGAACATAGAAAAACTATTTCAAAAATCCAACACGCAATGCCAATATGCAAAACCAATGGAATCAATCCATTTTGACAGTTACCTCAATTGTCCATCCTTTTCACCGTTTGACAGAGGCCTGCCATGACCTTCTTCTTCAAGTCCGAGACAGAGAAGCACTTGAAGGAAGGATCCCGATCCGGCAAGCCAGAGGACGAGTTGCCGCTGTTGGAGGAGAGAAGCTTGACTCGCTCTCGAGAAAGCGGCTGAGACGAAGTGTCAGAACCACCGAAGGAGGAGGAAGAGTCGTCTGTTGCCATTTTGAGCTGACAATGTTGTCCTGGAGCATATCAGCGACCTCTTTGAAGTGGCAGAGATAGGCTTTGAGCTTAAGGGCTTCTTATTATAACTATTGAAATTACACAAAAGCCCTCAATAATAGGTGCTAATGGGTTTCGAGGGTTGACTCAAAATGACCCGTTATTTAACGGGTTGACCTGTTAACAACTCGGCCCGTTAAATACTCACCTGAATACTAATTTTAACGGGTGGGTCGGGTCAAATTAATGGGTCGGGTTTAGAATGTCAGATCTAGTTATACGTCATTCAATATAACGCGTTGCACTATGGAATGAACCATTGTGGTGGAGCAAAGTTTGGATGATGGTACTAAGTGGTGGATTGTCAGGTGTTTAGTGTGGATGCAAATTTATGCGGTCTCTTCCTTTGATGATAATGCACCTGCAAAATAATAATACCTTTGAGTAAGGCCAAAAGCCTCATGTGCGATCAATGGGGGACTTTGGTCGAAGAATCTCTTATGCCAAAGTTAGAATTCTAAAAAGAACGTATTATTAGGAGTTTGTGGGTAGCAAAATGGCTTTGCAGTACTTATTGAAGTGGCCGGCCCTTTGGGTGGAGAATGGCCGGCCATATATAGTGGAATTGGGTGAATTAGGGGTGTGCTATCTACACACCCCATTTTACTTCTCACACATTCCTTGATAATTTCTATCCGTTGATTTTCTTCAATTCATTTGATCTGACAATCGAAAATTAAAAAGGTGTGTAAGAAGTAAAATGGGGGTGTGTGGATATCACACCCCGGTGAATTATTGCAATATATTATGTGAAATAGTATCTTGCAATTACCGTGGTAATTATTCCCAAATTAAATAGAAAGTTTTGGAGGTTACCTTATTGAATAAAATGAATGAGGGGAGTGATGAGTGGAATTTGAATAAATTCCATTAAGAACACATTTGACGCTTCCTTGATTGAGCCGTTATTGTTCGTTGCATGTGCGTGGGAATTTCCGTGTTTCTCGTCCAAAAATCCACGTGTCACCTGCGGGATTTTTGGGATTATTTTTTACTCCACAGTTAGTATCTTTATTTTCAACCAATTATGTTTTAAGTGTAAATTATCTCCCCACCTTTTAATATAGCTGAGAGTAATAATGTAAATAATGGTTGCATTTTTTTTTATGGAGATGAGCACATTCTTCTACTTGCAAATAACATATATTCACCGTAAAAATTTCATAATCGGAGCCATTTAATTCCTTGATCTTCATTCGAAGATCATTCCTACAAAAAATTATTCAAATCGGATCAAATAAATCAATGATGTATGTACCAAGAACACATTAATAATGTATCATCTATTTATTTGATACATGTGGATGACTGAACAACCTCCGATTTGAATAATTTTGTAAGAATGATCTTTAAATGAAGATTAAGAAATTAAATGGTTCCAATTATAAAATTCTCACAGTTAACACATGTCATTTGTTAGAGACGGGAAGAGCTCGTAAAGATAAAGAAGGACCCGAAATTATTATAAAAAAAAATTACGTTTATTACATTTATGAAGGACGAAAAATAATGAAAAAACTTATTTTTTAATCTTAGAAGGAGAATGCAAGTATTATTCGGAAACCCTTTTCTTGTGATATCAACTACCAGTGGCCATTGAGCATGTTTTTAGTCATAATTGTTGGACATGGGAGGCATCAGAACCCCCGATTTAATAGGATATATTATCTCCTTTACATAATTTAATCTGAACAAAATATCCCATGACATTGGACGGTGCATGGTGGCACATGCATACTGGCATTGGATATATTCGGATTTTATCCAACTTTAGATTTTACCATAGTTAAGTTTTGTGAGTTTTACTACTATATGCATTCTTCTGTTTGTTTTTTAGACTCGTATTCATTCATTATGCCGACGACTTCATTAACTCTCTACATCATTGTTGAAGACCTTATGCGCCATATACTCACACAATCAAGGGGGAGTGTTGTAGTTCTAATTTCATTCAGGGTGTGATTGTGTAGTAGTTCTAATTCCATTCGAGGTGTAAATCTTAGTAGATTATGTGTAGAATTCTATAAGATCTTTCCTTGTTGTATTTGCATTACTTGAAGAGTAAGATTCTCTCTTCCGTATCACTATACATAAAGGCACAAAGGGTGAGAACTCACACACAAAACCGCTGGCCCTCTCTCTTTCCCTCAATAGAATAGGCCTACAACAATTGTCGTCTTTTAAATTTTAGATTTTTTTCATGAAAAGTACACCCGTTTTTTTTGTTGGTCACTTGAGAAAGCAACTTAATACATGTTCAAACCGTGGAAAAAGTTCATCCATTTTGGCTCTTTCCATCTTTTGGATTGAAAAATTAAAAATAAAACCCAGTGAAAAAAGCTGATGAGATAAGTCGCACAAAAAAACATGTTTATCAACATTTAACAGATACACAGCACAAACAATGGACACATGGCATAAACCCATGCAAACCAGATTATGCATTTAAGCCGAAAAACAAAAATTTATTGGGTGTACAAATGTGCAATAATGCAATTACATGATCATAATTCATGACCAACGATATGAACAAATCTAAGAAAGATCAAAGAAAATTCAGCAAGTTGATGAAGCTTCCCATAAGGCTTTTGGTAAAGGCCAGGGACTTTTATGTCCAGAGCATTACAGAATGCTCTGGACAATTCGACTGTAATGCAATGATGGGTTGCCCTAGTGCCCAGCCTCAGTGCCAGCTCCACCATATCAACCGCCAGCAGCGATGAAGATTTCAGAGAGCTTGTGAGGGCTGCTTCTGCCAGGACTCGTGGTAGTACTAATCTAGGTCTAGTTGCTGGAAAAACACAGCAGCCTAGGCTGTCTTCGAAGGCTGGGACCGGATCGAACGTCATAGCTCGCAGTCAAAGTGTTGGAATTGGGAGGATTGATGAAGACAAGCCTTGTGAGTTTGATGAAGAAGAAATGATCAATGTCAAGGGAGATGTGTAACCAAGAAGCAGAAGCTATATAGATATATATGTTTATTTCTGGGAGAACAAAGTATGTCTTAGTTGTTTTGATTAGGGAGATTTTGGATGCGGTCCTTAGTTATGAACATTCTTTGATTGAAATCTTGTTGGTTTTTAATTTTTGATCGAGGTCCCTGAAATTAATGTGATAATTAATTTCTATGTACGTTACTATATTTTTTAAATTAAAAATTAGAAATTTAGTTTTTTATATAAATGAGATTTTAAATAAAAAACAATAATTTGTGGGATTAAAAATATTAAAATATAAATATACTATTGCGTGTGTCTATATATATATATATATATATATATATATATATATAAACATGGGTACATTCATCAAAATTAACCAAAAAAATTATTGTATCAAAACATGGGTACATTCTTCAAAATAACAAAAAAAAAGAAGAAGATATTAGGCTTAATAACATTAGTAAATTTCTTCGATTAAACTTGACATTAATACATTTTAAAATCAAAGAAAAAAGAATATACCCATATAAGTTTAAAAATGGATTAGAAAAAAATTGAATAGATTTTATATAAAAAAAAATGGTACATTTTACATATAACAAATTGGTATATTTAAGAATGAGTACATTTTCAAATTAAAAAGTTTTACATGAATGGGTGCATATAATTAGTATGGGTACATTTAGCAAAATAAAAAGTACAAATAAAAAAAATATATGGGTACAAATACAAATAAACTTTAAAAAATATGGGCACAAAAAGAAATTAATATATGGGTACAAATTAAAACTGAAAAGAAAATTGGTACAAATTAAAAAAGAATTACAAATTAAAAATGGGTACAAACTAAAACTAAAAATATATGATAAAAAATTTAGTCATAAATATAAATATCTAATTGAAACATTTTTAACATTAAATGAATATAATTTATAAATAAAAAATATTTTATTATTGAAATAATTAATAATGTTATTAATACCCAATGACCTTGATCAAAAATTGAATTAGAGGGGCTTGAATGATGCATTTCCTCCTCTATTTATAGCAATGAACCTACTCTTGGCCAAACCAAAGATGTACTCGAATCAAGATTCCTCAATCTGATACGATTAGGTCTCGGCCAACCCTAATTCCAACAGGTTTCTGAACCAAGCCTCATAATGAACTAGATTCATTCCTACCTCAAAACCCTTCATTGTATCAGGATTCAACCCCTTTGCCTTTATCCAAAGCAATCCTCCTTATACTAGGACTCGATCGAAATCGACTAAATAACTCCTGGTGCGCAGCCGGCCTATGATACCCCCTAAAGATCGCTGGACCTAGAGTCTCACCCATTTCGTTACTCTCGGCCCAAACATTACCCCCTCGCTTCTGAGGTCTTCGGCCTACAACCCTTGGGCCGAGTTTCGATCTTAAAGAAGTGAAATTAAATCCTTAGTATATCTTTCGAATATTCCATCCACTCAGGGGTATGAAGCATGATTGCACAATCTTAATCTATCAAACGCCCTGCCACATGGCAACTTTTCAGCTCACTTGTCCGTTCCTAATGATGACACCCGAACCCCGCAACCATCGAAACATCTTTTCACCATTAAATCCGCCGCCACACGCAAATGTGCATCCTCAATTCGCGAGTTTTTCAGCCCCTTCCACTGGATTCTTTGAACATTCATCACGATTACCGAAATTTCACCTCCTTATTTTAAATATTAAACTGTTGATTTTCCCCCCTCCCCTAAAAAAAACGTCTATAAATCCTCAACTCTCCTCCATTCAAAGCTTAAGCTTTCCGAACTCTTGAATCTTTTTCCATTTGCTCTTTCAAAAATCTCAAAACCCAGAAAAACTCCGAAAACCTAGAAAAATCCTGGAATCTTCAACAATGGCTACCAACGCTTTTATCACCAAACTCTCTGAGGAGTGTACCAAGTGTGAAGACTTCATCGATTGAAACGCTATCAAAACCTTACGGTTTGAAGGTGATTTAATTGCTTCCTACTAGATCTTAGGACCTTTGTTCAAAGACGTTGTCCCAAAAACCATTACTGAGATGCTCAACACCCACTACTTGAAACCCTTGTTCCAAAGGTACGATTGGTAGAAATGGGATCTGGTCAGGCCTCAAGGAGCCTGGCCGTCGACCCCTGCACCTTAGGCAGCTTGGGTCGAACAAATGGAGAAGTTCTTTAGTACAGAGTGGAAAACTCTTGGCATTTACGATGCCATCAAGCTCTCGACTACTGAGATTGTCATGGACCGGGAGCTTCTTTTGGCAGCCCTGAGTTTCTGGTGGTCGGGCACCAACACAATGATACTCTCCCTCGGCCTAATTGGCCCTACCGTGCTTGACATATCAATCATCTTCGGCACTTCTCCATCTGATCTTCCAATCGATACCGTTCTCCCTAGGTATTAATTCAATTTAGACCTTAAATCATTATTCGACGAGCATGCCGTTGAAGCCTTAAAAAAAAGAACCAAGAAGCCCCAAAAGAAGAAGTCCAGTAGCTGCACAAGAATTTCTTCAACTATAACACTCTCATCCACTACTTTGCTGGCCGAAGGGAGGAAGACCTTTGGAAAGGGGAACATGAAGCCTTCATTTACTATTGGTACAACAAATTTATTGTTTGTACCAAGTCAAATAAGTGTCTGATCAAAAACATGCCAAGGGCCGAAGCCCTGGCCAGTGGTCACACCTTAGCTCTCAGCTTGGCCATCTTTGCTAACCTCACGTGTTGCTTGGCCGAAGCGACTGCCAGCAAAATAAACCCGCACTAAAACGGCTCACTCTGGGTTTTTCAACTCTGGCTGCAAGTTTACTTTGCCACCCTGAGGCCAGAAATCCCCAGCTTTAAGACTACAGAAGTGCTTAGTCTCTAATTGACCTCTAGACCAGCTCATCCCCACTAGGCCAAAGAAGTCTTCAAATACTTATTCGGCCTGGAAGACCTTTCTGACGATAAGTTCCTGATCTGTCATCTTCAAAAGTACCCCTCTTCCATTAAACTCCCATCCTCAGCATGGGATGAGACGGATGACACCGATCTTTGACAAAACGGGGAGCGTTTGTGCTAGCTCGCAACCTTCCTCTTGGCTGTGATGCTCGGTGCACGAGTTGGGAAGTCTATTATCCCCACTTTACTACTCGGCAACCTGGTTACCTCCAAGGATGCACTGTGCCTCTACTCACGTCCCACTCTCTTCTAAGTCGAGAACGTCTTTCTGGTTCGTCAGAAAGAGAGTGCAGATAGGCCGAGCGAGAATTTCAAGAAAGATGCACGAAACTCCGCCTTCAGCCGAACATCCCTGAAACTCACAGCACTGACACTTTTGCTGATTGGTGGGACACTTACAGCAGAGAATTCTTTGGCACACTAGTCGAGGATGTTATCAAAAAGATTTTCGGTTATCATCCAAAGAGAGCACCTACCCCAAAATCCAAAGAAACGGCTCAAGGTATACGTCCTTTATTTATTTCTGCCTCACTAAAAACTATCATCCTAACTTGTTTATTTTTAGTGGGTCGTTCAACAAAGCAGGCCGACACGGCCACGACTGCAGCAACCAAAAAGAAGCATGCTTCTCCGAAGAAAACTGCAACTATTCCGGCTCCTGCAGCCTCTTCCACTCCAATGGTGGCCACTACTGTGCCGGTCACACTGAGCAAACAGCCTTGTCCTGAGACAGGAACGGCTGGAAATGCTGCCCCGCCCCAAAAATGCATTAAAAAGAAAGCACAAAAGGGTGAACGAGAGATCCTTGTGATTTCGAGTCAAACCACAAGGACAACTGCTTCTAGTGTCTCTCTCATTCTTCCTGCCGTCGAGGTATTGACCGTGACGCAGCGAGATCCGGTGATTGAAGTGGTCACCAATCTGAGTACCGAACAACCTGCAACTTCAACACCGGCTGCTGCCCACGCCGAAGTTGGTCCAGCAATTTCCACACCGGAATAGACGACTCTCGCGGCTAAGAAGAATCTCCCCCTAATCCAAAGAAAGCTCCAACGGTTATCCTGGAAGAAGAGGTAATAAAATCTTATAATGTTTGCCTGCCTAAAGCTTATTGTCTAATGATCAACCTTTTTTTCCCAAGAGGATGAAAGCGAAGAACCCCAGTTGATGAGGAGGCCTCGAACACCCGTACTACCACCCACAAATCTCAACCTGTGGTCGAAACGGCTGGTCAAAATAATCCTCCGACGGTCGAGGCAAGCGCGGGCCATGAAGAGGTGCCTCATGTCCTACCGGAAGCGACAGCAGAGACACCGATTCATCCTCAGGATCAGGACCTCGGTATTCCTCCACCGGAGGTCACTTCGGCATTTGTAAGAACCTTCATTCTCCTTTTATTAACTTTCCACCTTAAAATTCTAAATCAAGAAACTATTAATTGTCAGGTGCCCAACTACTCATTTCACCGAAAATTATATGCGCCGAAGGGTGTTATTTATATTTCATGGCTACCCGAGTGGCCGTCGAATGTAGATAGCCTCTATCGGCCGCGTCAACTAAAAGGCTATCTTAAACACTGGGCTCGGCCGCTAATTTATCTAGGTACGAGCAACGAACCAGCAGACATGGTCGAAGTCTCTTCTCGGCATGTCTTAGAGCAAACCCTCCTTTTTTCGGCTCCTCTGGCGTGACTTTTCCTAACACTTAACTTTTTTTATGCAGTCTTCGTGGGAAGTCGAACTCAACGCCTTTCTTTCCAGTTCTTTAGGGGCGGCCGGTCCTTCTGCCTCTACAGCCGGACCTTCTGCATCAACGGCCGAGTCTACTGCACTTGCCAAGCTGCAAGGGCTGTTGTCTCTTTCGGCACCTCAAATCCTTATACACAAAGGTCTTGACTCTGTAAGAGAGTGCTTGAACAACCTTGCAGTCGATGGCCTATTGAGACATGAAGTTGTCACTCGCCTGTCCTCTTCCCTGGAACGAACTCGATATTATTTTAATATCTTCGAAAGAGCTCTCCAGGCAGAAAACGAGTTCAAGGTTGCGCTGGTTGCTCAAGAAGCTTTTCGTCCAGAGGTCGAGGCGATAAAAACGAAGAACGAAAAATTGGCCTACCTCAACCGACAAATTGCTGACCTCAACCGTCAAATTGCCGAACTCCAACGTCAAAGGTCAGCCATTTCTTCCTATCTCGCAAAGGATTTTGTGTCGAGCAAACATTGTTTGGAAGCATACGCAGTTGGCACGAAATGAATTGAGCAACTGAAGATGGACAAAAAAACTCGGCAAGCCAAAATCACAATGGGCGAAGTGAGGTGGTTAGAGTTGAAGGCCGCGCTTGAAGCCTTTCATCATTCAACCCCTTAAGGTTTCGGCTTTAGCGGTCAACTGTTGGAATCTTTTGTAACTTCATTTATATGGCCTTTATTGTAGAATTAATGAAACGAAAGTTTTATTCTCGCATTTCCCAAATGATTGGATAATATTTCTTTAACAATTTCCCATTGATTGGTAGCTTGTGAATTAGACCGGTATGATCTTTAAGGTGGTATGCCCCCTTGCCGAGAACTTTATGGACGATGAACGGTCCTTCCCAATTCGGCGACCATTTCCCGAATCTAGGATCTTTGATTCCTAAGGGCAATATGGTTTGCCAAACTAATTCTCCTTTGTCGAACATTTTTTGTCTGACTCACTGATTATAGGCTCGCTCGACAATCTTTTTATGCGCCACCAATAAGTTATAAGGATCGCGTCGAGTTTCCTCTAAGTCTTCCAATTCTTGTCTCATGGACTGATTGCACTCGGCACTGAACACACTACTTTGTTCAATTACTCGTAATGAATTTATACCTAACTCGACTGGTAACATCGTGTCGTGCCCATAAGTTAACACATACCAGATACCAGGCTTCTCTTTTATTATTTTCTCGAGAATGCTGATCAAAACTTTGTTACTTGGTTCGGCTTGTCCATTTGCCTGCGGATAATACGGCGTGGATTGTTCTAGTTAAATTTTCAAGCTCGCCGTGTATTCTTTGAACCTTTCGGCTGTAAAGATTGTGCTGTTGTCAGTTATGATTGTTTCTGTTACGCCGAATCTGGTCACGATGTTTTCTTCTACAAAATTACAAACCTCCTTTGTTGTTAATTCAGCGTATGATTTTGCTTCGACCCACTTAGTGAAGTAGTCAGTTGCCACAAGTATCCATGCATGTTTTGCTGATCCAAAAGACGGTGTAATTTTACCGATTACATCAATGGCCCATCCTCTAAACGGCCATGGCTTGGTGACCGAGTGGAGTAATTTAGCTGGGACTCTCTATATAGGCCCGTAAATTTGACATTGTACACATCTCCGTGCGTACTCGATACAATATTTTAATATACTCAGCCATAAATAGCAGTGTCGGTGAAGCAACCAACGCATCTTACGCCCAGATTGATGGGCTCCGTAGATTCCCTCATGCATTTCTATCATAGCTTTGGCAGCCTCCTGCGGGCCGAGGCACAATAGCCATAACCCATCCTCTCATTTCCGATACAACTCATTCTGGTGCAACACATAAATTGTGGCATAGACCCTGGTCCTACGGTCGTGTTTGTTACTGGGATTATTGAGATACCGCATAATTGACCTTCTCCAATCATCCGGTAATGTCTCGACTACACACACGTCTACATGATCTCCTTGCTCTAAAATGAAGGTAAGGATATTACTCGTGTATGGATCATGTGGTCGTGACAGAGAACTTGTTGATTAAGCAAGGCCAGGTGCGATCGCCGTACTACGGGTATCGCCCGGCCTAACTCGCCCCCCATGGGTTGTGCTCCGGAGGATATTTGGGCCAGATCATCTGTGATAGTGTTTTGAACGCGAGAAATGTGTTTGAATGTGATACCGTCGAACAACTTGGCCAGATAGTTGGCAACCATATGATAGAGCGCCAGAGTAAAACTCATGCAACGAAAAATTCCATTGAGTTGGTTAATCACAAGTTTCGAATCGCCGAGGACGAGTACTCGAGCTGCCTGTAAGTCGTGAGGGATACCAGCGGTGTTGATCAGGGGATCGAATAACGATCCCAACCCCAGCCGAGGTTAAAGTACTAGAGTCATCAAAATACATCATCTAATGATTATCACGTGCTTCCACCATGCCGATTTCGACGTCGTCGCCCCCAAAACCATATGGAGAAGGATGTTGAGCTAAGAAATCAACTAGTGCTTGTCATTTGACAGCTTTCTGTGGCACATATTGCAAACTAAATTCGGACAGTGCCATTATCCATTTCTCAATTCGGCCTTTGACCATTGGCCGAGTGAGCATATACCGAATGACGTCGGTCTAGGCAATGGCTTAAGTGATGAAATGAAGCATGTAATGCCGAAGTTTAGACGCAGCAAAAAATAAAGCCAGGCAAAGTTTTTCTACGGCTGAATAATTGATTTCAAGTGAGTTGAGATGTTGACTGAGATAAAAGATGGCTTGTTCACGTCCTATGTCTTTGTCTTGTATGAGGAGGTAGCCGATAGACTCCTCGGCCGCTGAGATGTATAGATTAAGAGGTTTACCACGCCGAGGCGGTACAAGGACAGGTGAGGTCGTAAGAGAAACCTTGATTTGTGTAAAGGCCGCTTTATGTTCGTCATGCCATTTGAACCTGTCTAAATCCTTGAGTTTCAAAAGCGTAGAGAATGCCTTTATTTTTCCCGCCGAATTAGCTATGAAACGGTGGAGGAACTTTATCTTTTAGAGTAATGACAAAAGCTGTTTTTTGGTCGTTGTTGGTGGAGCGTCGACACGAGCCTCATTTGTGTCCACCTTGATACAACAATGGTGCACAAGAAAACCCAAGAAGTTATCGGCCGAGACACAAAAGGCGCATATGGCCGGGGTCATTTTAAGGTTATGCTGGCACATTCGAAGAAAAGCTTGCCGAAGATCATCTAGATGCGTTTGGTGGCTCTTTGATTTAACCACCACATCGTCAATCTACACTTCTATAATCGTACCAATTAGATCATGAAATATAGTATTCATAGCATGTTGGTATGTGGCACCAGCATTTTTAAGGCCGAATGGCATGACTACCCATTTGTAGGTCCCGAGTGCCCCAGGGCAATGAAAGGCAGTTTTGTGAACGTCGACTCCGACGATAAAGATTTGGTTGTAACCAGCATGGCCGTCCATGAAGGATAACATTTCATGATTACTGCAGCGTCAATTAACAAATCTAAAATAGGCATTGGGTATTCATCTTTGGGAGTTGCTAAATTCAAGTTACGGAAATCGATGCAAATGCGTAGGGCGTCGCTTTTCTTTAGCACTGGTACTATATTCACCAACCATTCGATGTATCAAGCAGTTTGAATAAACCGACTTTTAAAAGTCAAACCAGTTCGTCTTTTATGCCGAGTTGTACTTCGGTTGAGAATCGTCGAGGGGGTTGTCGAAACGGTTTGCAACCAGTTTTAATGCGTAACTCGTGTTCGACAATGGTTTGATCTAAACCGGGCATCTCATGGTAACTCCAAGAAATACAATCTTTAAATTCATTCCGTAATTGACAAAGTTCATTTTTCAGGGGTTGGGGTAACAGAGTACTGATAAATAACGGCCAAGGATCATTGGTCGTTCCAACATATATTTCCTATAATGGGTCTTTTACTTAGGGTCGACTGTCTTCGAGCTAGGCCGCGGCAGCTTGGACTTTGTCAAGGGATAGGACGGGACCATTATCTCCTTCGGCGAGAAACTCCACGAGGTTTATGTCTGAATTAGGTTGTCTATAAATAGTGAGCCAGTGGGCCAACAGCCGTTTTAGACATCAGGATCGGTAAGGAGGTTAGCCAACTCGAGTCTCGCCGAATCCTGGTGAACAGTCTCGGTGCCAACCTCAATGGCTTTCTGAACTAAGATCCTAGCTAGCCTACCATCTTCGTTAAAACCTTGTAAAGTGATGTAGCCGACGTGGTTATCGTAGTAACAAGCTTGGATCATATTGGCTTCAAATGGCTGATTATCAGCTGGATGAACATTGACCGACTTGCCATCCCAAAAGATGAGAACTTGATACAACGATGAGGGAATGCAGCTTGTTTAATGAATCCAATCTCGGCCGATTAACGCATTATACTCGGTCTTCGAATCGACTAAGAAAAATGCAGTCATATGATTTCGACCTGCGATACTTACCTCTAGCGGAAGCCCTTCCTTGGTTTGGGTGATCCCTGATGGAATAAGTATGTCATTGGAGTGATGTAACGCCTTCATGATAGTCACTGGCATGTAATTGACAGTTGCTCCACAATTGACAAAAAATTTGGAGACTGGATATCCTTCAATATGAGCCGTAACATACAACAGCTTCACATGATGGAGATTGACTGATGACGAATGAGGAAATAATTTAACAAGAACTCCTTTGAGCTTATCTTCTTTTGTTGCTTGCTCGATTTCCTCAGTATTCACGAAGTCAACTTGCGTGGCTTCCTCGGCAACTACGTCGTCGTTCAGGGAATTTGGTTGGGACGCATTTGGCTGAAAATCAGCAGGTATGACATGGACCATACTGATTTCCATGTTGTCAATGATCGAATGACCCACCAGGTCGCGATCTCCTGCTTCTTCTGGATCCTCTTCTTCTTGATTTGTGTGAGGAATATCTGCTTCATCTTCCTTGGCTATCGCCGGAGTATGTTTCTGCGGCGTGTCTATAAGAGCCTTCTCGTCCTGTTCAGTTGCCTCAAATTCATCTAAAATTGGAATTTGGTCTGACACTTGTGTCGTAACGCGGGCTTGTTCCTAATACATGATACGGGCATCCTTGGTGTCGAGGTACGCATCTAATCGTGCGACACATTCTGTTTTGTCTGCCGTAAGGCCGAAGAGGGAGACGCTGAAAAGACTTCAAAATGGTACCGCAAATATTGAAGGTCATCGAGAGAGAGCTCAGCCGCGTCAATATCAGTGTATGGATCGACATCGAAGCCGAGGACTCGAGCCTTACGTATATGCTGGAACCTAGCTTTCAACCCTAGGTCCAAAGTTTTTTGGATGATTCGCTCACCATCTGGACAAGTTACAACGAGATCAATAGTATCTTGGCACGCTTTCGGCAAACCGTATAAGTCATTAGCCGAATGCTTTCAATGAAACTCCCGCATGTACTCTAAAGCCTCCCCGAGGAACGGTGGATGTAGATTCCGTCTAACTTTGATCAACGATTCCTGTATAGGTAACGGGGGAAGTTTGCTCTCCGCTTCCTTCTGGAAGTACTCGAGGCGAGCTTTCATCTCCCCAGGCAGAAGAAGCAGTTTGATCCGTTTTTCGGATTCCTCAATTATGGTCTCAAAATCACGATCGGTTTTCTGCTTTCTTTGGAGCAATTCTGTCATAATTATCAGAGGTTGTCATTCGTCATCATTGCTGGTCTTTTTCTTCGGCTGCCATTTGGGGGCCGAAGTCTCATGGGCTGCTCATCGGCGGGCCATACAGTACATTCTTTGATGCCGACGTTTCTGTGATTTGGACAGTGCAGTATAAACACCGTTAGGGGAATTGTAGGTGTACAAACGCTGATCACGTGGCTCAGAGGGTCTGAAGGTACGTTAGCTCACGAGTGAGCTTGAACTGCTAGAGATGTGCGCATAATAATCTTCGTTACAAAATGGCGCGTTGAAATCAAGGCGTCGTCTAACCGAAGACAGCTTGGTGTCTTGCGCTGGAGGACCAAGTCTACTGAAAGTTGTATGACGTTGACCTGTTCCAAGCATCTTTTGGGACGTTACCGCAGCTGTGGTCATTTGTTGTATTGCTGCCCAATGTGGCTTTTCTTTCAGCTTAGTTAAGACGACGTCTGCTTTGCATCGACTACACAGGATTGTCGGCACATTAGTTTCCTCGGCGCTTGAGCTCGACATCGATTCGACAACAACTGGCCCAATTAAATCTTAGGGTGGCTCGTTTGAGAATAAATCGATTTGCAATCGTGGCCGAGAGTTCTGTTTTGTGAAAGATCGCATTGGAACGAACTTAGCCTTTCCTTTTCCCTTATCCTTAGGTAGACGAGCATCCACCATGCTTACTGTCACCGTGGGAAACAGATCAGTATCGACACCCATTTTCTTTTCTGGAAACTTGAGTTTGCCGTTGTCAATCCAGCTTTGGCTGGCGTCTCGAAACACGACGCAGTTGTTTATCATGTGCTTGTCCAAGTTATGGTACTTGCAATACGTTTTTCCTTTCAATTCTTCGGCCTTGGGGATATTATGGCCCCACCGAAGTTTGATTATTTTGGCAAGTACCAATTGATCGAAGATGGCATCGGCCTTAGTAATAATGAAAGTATAGACTTTTGATGTTTTGTTGTTATGGCATCTTTAGGATTGGCATGAGCTAACGCTTTACATATATATGGTTTGTCGATTACTATCTCGGTTGCGTTTATACTGTCATATTCCTCACCTTCGGCCGACGAGTAACTGACCGTAGGATTTTTGTAGATTGTTCCTAGGGATTGAGGCTTCGAAACCTTCTCTTCTTAAAGTAAATAGTCGTATTTCTCGACATGCTGATCTAATTCATACATGTCACGGAAGTTGGCTCCCAGGAACTTCTTTTTGTATTCTACATCCAGGCCGTTTAGAGCGATCCTAATGAACTCGGCCTCAGGGAGAGGTAAACCTCATAAGGTATTCCATTGGAGATTCATCAGTGGCTTGAGCCATCCTACCCAAAGATGACACAGATACATCCATCCCTGGTCGATAAAAGTGTTCATGAAACTTCTTGGCCAACTCTTCCCAACTCTGGATGAAGTTGGGTGAGAGATTGATATACCATGCAAAAGTTGATCCAGTTAGCGAGAAGTTGAATAATCGTAGCTAAAATCGCTATTAACATCCCCACATTGAGCGGTGAACCGAGCTACATGTTCTAGCGATGATAGAGATGATTCCCCAGCCAAGAGGCTGAAGTCCAGAATCTTGAATCACTTGGGATACTCAAATTTTTCCACAAAGGCTGGATATGGGTGAATGAACTTTGGGAACTTCGGCCTTTTTTTTAAAGCCGAATCGATCATTCTTTGGACCTCGACTACATCGACAGATGTTGTTCCTGCCGTCTGGTCGGGTCTGTCTGATCTACTGCTTGATCCCTTTTTTTCTCAAAGTTCATCGTTTTGAGCCAAGCATATCATGCCTCAGCCTGTACTGTTGGTAACAGACTATTCTTAGGTGGGAATGGTCGGGAATGATCGGCAGGTCCACCTTCGTAGGCTTTACTAACCAATAACTCGAGCAATCTGGTGTGTGTCTCACCCTTATTACATATTTCGTCAAGTAGTCAGCTACATATCTGATCAACTTGCTGAGACTGCTCGTCTAGCCTTCTTCGGAGAAACGATCTAGTTGGTGGATCAGACCCGTCACCATCTTCATCGCAATCCTCCACTATCCCTTCAATTAAAACGCCTTTAGTTTTGTTAGGGGTTTCTGCATTGTGAGGCTGACTACCAAGACAGACTTCCCTTTCTCGGTGTGTCGCGCTAGTGGCCTCAGATGTCATGGGAAGATGAGGGTTCTATGCTTGTGATGAGTCATCTTGTCCTGGGTTGGTCAGGGACTTTCCCATGACTGTTTTCTTTTTAACCGATCGTGTCTCAATGGTCATGAACTTCGTAGTTTTAGCACTGGGTCCCACTGGGCGTGCCAAAATGTTGACCCTAAAAACTACCAGGCCTACGTGGTGCGCAGGCCGAGTAACTAATGAGCTAACTACGTCATTCGGTTACGTGCGGGGCATGCCAACCCGTCGGCCGAGCTCGGTCGGTGAGTAAAATATGTTGATGTTGTCTTAGGCGCACTGTTGACTTCTTGATCTTGCGACTGCGACCGAGAAAGGAACATGTCTTGGCCTTCGGGTTCTAGAACCTGAAGGCAAGGCTGTTAGTTCTGCGAAGTTCAAGGCTCGTCGGCGCCGGGTTCGGTCACAATGATTATATTCATGAGAGTATAAGCATGCTGAACTGGCACCAAACTATATGGACACAAGTACTCGAAAGAGATGTATGTCTTGATAGTAAATGTAGTTCGGCCGTCAGAATGCCGAACTCGAAAGCTTACTTGTGAGTATCCAATCATAAAACAACTAGCGTTCAATGTGCCAAGCTCAGTAATCTGTAACACTTCACTTCGCCGAGAAGGCTAATGAGATGACCTCTGCCAATAAGGATTTGAAAATCCTTCTCGACCGAGACTTGGATAAATAACCAGTCGGCCTCGACGCAGTGCTGTTTATCCAAACTGAAGGTGTGCTAGCATAAAAGAAAATAAAAATCTTAAGGTTGTTGAGAGGTTTCGCGTACAGCGAGAGTTTGCGCAGGGCAGTTTGTGTGTTGAATTGGAGGGGCTTGAATGATGCACTTCCTCCTCTATTTATAGCAGTGAACCTACTCTTGGCCGAACCAAAGATGTACTCGAATCAGGATTCCTCAATCCAATCCAATTAGGTCTCAGCCAATCCTAGTTCCAACAGGTTTCTAAACCAAGCCTCATAATGAACTTGATTCATTCCTACCTCAAAACCCCTCGTTGTATCAGGATTCGACCCCTTCACCTTTATCCAAAGCAATCCTCCTTATACTAGGACTCGACCGAAACCGACTAAATAACTCCTGGTGCCCAGCCGACCCATGATACCTCCTAAAGACCGCTGGACCAAGAGTCTCGACCCATTTCGTTACTCTCGGCCCAAATCATCATTTTGGGCCCAAACAGCGGGATAGGTGGGTGCCTAGACTGTCTAGGTGCCCTTTCTTAATTTTAAACGTTTAAAGATTAATCGAGACGGTAGATAGACCTAAATGACGCTAGCTAAAATTTAAAAAAAAGTGTCTATATGTAATAGTACAAACTATTTAAACTCAATAAAGAGTTGTGTTTATAAAAGGCATGCGGCATGATTATCATCTTGGGGCAGCATAAAATATAAAAATGCAATAGCACACTCATTATATACGAAAATTGTCGAAAGGAAAATCCAACAGACTAGGCAATATACAACATCGATGTAAACCTCAGTAAAATGGAGTACGATTCTTTCCTCTCCTATTCTTATTTCCTTCCCTTCTTTTCTTAAACATATTATTTTTTGTCTTATTGTTTCTATAAAAAAAATTAATATAAGATGTTGACGTGACTTAACCATGACTGTTCAAATAGAAGAGGAAGGAAGGGGAGAGAGATTAAGAGATGAGAGAATCCTCCTCCCAGTAAAATATCTTCTCAAAAGAATTTACGTGAAAAAGAAAAGAGCGCACATGTGCTCTAGATCAATTATTAGGAAATTAGACATGAAAACGCATTTTGTATGTAAAATGAGTCCAACATGAAAGTCATACTAATAGACGCTGCATTATGAATATATTGAAGACACAGTTTGATACATGTGTAATAATACAATTAGTTGGAAACTTAAAAAATAAATTTTTAATGTATTATGATATTTGTGTGCTGGATCGTGTTTCCGACCGATTGAAAAAACTTTCCTTGTGCAGCATTTATGTTACCGTTCAGACTTCAGCAGAAACGTAGAACAAAATACGGACATGTGGCTTCGGCCGTGCAACTAAAACAACACTGAAATACATATACAGTTTGATAGCGAGCCCAAAAACACCATGAAAAGAAAAAAAATGGAAGCACTACTTTTCGAGAGCATGCTGGGAAAGTTTATTTTTGCCAATTATTTCAGGTGGCTTTGTTTGCATACGATATTTGTGCTGCTGCTTTTCTCAAAGCCACAGCTGGTTTCTTGCAGTGCCATTATCAAAACCCTACCAGGATTTCATGGTTCTCTTCCCTTCAAACTAGAAACCGGGTGAGTAATCTTTCATCTTCTACTGATTGAAAATTTCATTCTTTGTTCTTCATTTACTGCATAATTTGCAATTATTTTGGTGTAATATATAGTAATAGATTCTCGTTCTCTTAGTCACCCGATAACCAAGAATTTCATAGTCACCCAATCTTGAATATGCAGAGTTCAGATTAAACATTAAAAGCATGTTCATTTATTCTTCTCCTTTGATACCAAAAATCAACTAGTAAGTGACCATTCATTTCTCGGTTACCAAATGGTCAAGAGAACATCTATGAATCTATCAATATTAATAATAAATAATCCATAAATCTGTAAGAACACCAAATTTTCAATACAGTTGTGTATTAATTGTAGGTATATTGGGGTTGATGAGAAAGAAGATGAGCAGCTCTTCTATTACTTGATTGAATCCTAAAGGAACCCATGATCCTCTTTTGCTCTGGCTTACTGGTGGTCCTACTTGCTCTGGTCTATGCGGACTTGTGTTTGAGATAGGTGCTACACCCAATAGTAATATGCAACTACGTACACAAATATACTGCTATATATAGTGTCCCACAACGGCCATCTCTATGAGAAAAGAAGTTTCAATATCTTTAACCCCACTTCAATTAACATCGAAGCTTTTTTGATAAAACTTCACACTTGATAGATTGTGCAGGTAATAATTACCAAGTTAGAGAAAATATTAATTGTGTTGGATGCCAGCCTTTGGCTCTCTCTGATAATTCTACATATAATATATATATTTGCATGACGTGATACGATATGCCCATCATGTTTCTCCTTATGCATATATATCGATAAGGTATATATAGATAGGATGAGAATTGAGGGACACATACTTATAATTCATATTTTTGTAGGATCCATTCTATAATGTATTTTAACTATCTAAATGTCTATCTTTTATCTTTTACTTTAAAGATCATGTGTTTCATGAATTACCCAAATTAGAAATCATATGATTGTGTGATTAAATTTAAGTTTTTTTTTTTGGTTAAGGCCCTATAAAGTTTAACATGGTTGAGTATAATGGTATCTTACCAACTTTTGTGCTCAATCCGTACTCATGGACAATGGCGAAGCGACGTGAGGGCGAGGAGTGGCAGCCCCTCCCCTTGTCGGAAATGAAGCCCAAGAACGAGTACCCGTCCCACCTCTCGCCGAAAATGAAGCCCTGTTTTTTGCTGCAGCTGCACAGACGCTAAGCGCGCAGTGGCGAGCCACAGAGACGCAAGGAGGTGTGGTTGCACCTTCGGTCATCGGAACTCGAGTCTAAGTTCGATAAGCTGCCCCTCTGGACATCTGATTCCTCTGAACCTACAGTGAAACAGTGAAATTTCCAAACATCTTCTCGCGAGGAAGAAGAATTGTAGTATATTTCAATTTATTAGCTTTAATAGGAACGGTGTTGTTACGTTTATTGGCTTTAAGAGGAGCGGAGCCATAATGTTTATTGGCTTTAATGGAACGGTTCTATTTCAGGTATAGGCTTTTGACTTAGTTATATATACAGCCCACATGAAACTAGTTCGGCCCAATTTTTTGGCTCTTTTTCGTTTTTCTTTTTATTTCATTTAATATTTTTATTTAAAATGAAGGCATTTTGGTGCTGCGAGTATCCCTCGATTTCATTTTTTAGTTGTTTTAATTTTTTCAAGTTGATATTGTGTCTTTTTGTTAGATCATCTCTAAGCTACTTTATGAATTTATCGATGCTATATAATTCAGTTAAGAACTATAATTTTGAGAATGTTAATCAAATGAATATATTAATTACTCACATTGTCAATATACATTCCACTAAAAAATATACATGTTAACTTTTTATAAGAATACCACATTTTAAAAAAAAATGATATTTTTTCCATCTACTTGAACCATCACTTGTACCATCTCTTTAATAGAGATGAGACTCGCATGCATTGGCGGACTCTACCTCTATTAGAGAGTTGCAACACCAACACACTGCCCCCACCAACTCACATGACCAACACCACACCATAGCCAACACGGCCACCATCACTCACAAACGGATCGCCTGCTAGTGCACATCTAAAATTGGCTAATTGCATTCATATTCATATTTGGATGAGGATTTTCTAAGTTCCAAAGGAATGATGCCAAGTTATTAGGGAAAGTACCACAAATATGAACGACATTGTAACTTGTTTATATTGACAAATTATGAAGGACATTAATATTATTTACTAACTAAAATGATGTGGTTATCGATATTTTTTGGGACCTTTTACCTTCTAAAATTCAGCCCTTCTCCTCGAAAATTCCTGGCTTCGCCACTGCTCATGGATACGTAAGATCATATGTTGTAAACGACTGTATGTTCATTGTCTCTACTAATCCTTGGGTTGCTACTGTTGCTCCTGCTACAATTTCCTAATGTTGTTTTCGACGTAATCCTGATGCATTAATTAGGTTTCTAGCATTCTATTTGTTGATGCCCCTATTGGAACTGGGTTCTCGTATTCAAGGAACACCCAAGGATCCAGTGATATATTGTTTGTTGATCATATGTATAGCTTCCTCACAAAGGTAATTGACACAACAACAATTGCATCAATATGATATGCAAACACAAGCACCTGGACTTATATATGCACGTTAAGATCTGTGTTTCGTCAACTTGATTCACGTTGTGTCTATCGTCATTTCCTTATACATCATGCAGTGGTTGATCTGTCAACCTAAATTCATTTCAATTCCATTCTACATTGGCGGTGACTCGTTCTCTAGCATGATTATTCCAGTTCTAGCTGAAGTAATAGCTGAGGGTAATGGTGCAATTTCAACCTTATTCAAATGATATAATATAACCCCTGTACTTGAATGTAGTCCATGAACTTATAACGTATTACCTAGCTTGCTCCAAGTATTGAAGCCAGAAGGATGCTAGCAATTAATTTCAAAGTATTTGTTCAACCTAGGACCAACTTTTAACTTTTATCATAGGCATTCGAAATTCATAACTCCGGAGGCCTAACAACTATAGAAAATTTTCCAGGGTTATCTACTCGGCAACCCGTTGACAGATACAAATAGTGATGATAATGCACGGGTCACATATGTCCATCGCCATGCACTTATACCTGATGAACTCTACAAGGTGGTTAAAACAATCTCTTCACTAGCTATATTCTCAAATACATCATCCAAGAATGCATCTACACTAGTTTCCATCTATCGTTTTAGCACACGCTATGTTTGCAATATAAACATCTAAATGGCAGCATGTATTTCTCAATCGGCAAAAAAGAATTGCAGAGGACAATACAGAGGAATCAACCAAAGCAATAAACAATGTGCAAAGGATCCCCAGGCTATCACAATGGTGGGAAAATACATAAACATTTTTTATACGTACGTATATATTCTTTTTCCTCTTCAAATTCTAGCGAATTCCGGGCCATTTTGTTTGCCTTTGCAGTTGACTGAAAAAATAAATCATGAATGCATCTTGGAGCCTCAGTGCAGACCAATCTCTGGTGCATATAGTAAGATGGCTGACCACCAAAAAGCTTTCCTGGAAAGGTCGGAAGAGTCGCATATTAAACTCAACTCGATGCAAACGAGCCTTAATCCAAAGTTTCAAGGACTTGGTTTTCCCAAATTTGGGTGCAGGGTAAATTCTTATCTTCTTGTTTGGACCCAAATTTACACCATCGGCCCGTGTAATCAAGGCCGTTGAGTGAGCATAATTCTCAACTGTCGAATGGAAAAGTGGAGATAATTTTTGTTATTGTTAAAAGATAATATTATGGTTTTTATCGTAATATTTATCTTTTAATGCGAATTATCTTAGCATCTTCTTCGACTAGATAAATAAGATGCGAATTATATTCCAAATAAGCAGTACAGTTCGAATTGATTTGGGATATCTGACAGATATGCACGGCATCAATTGGATGAGTGCAGGCATGGTTAGATCATGAAGAAGCCTAGATAGGCTTGGCTTTTGGTGGTGATGTGATAAAGCTTAGGATTTGATGGTGATAGAGTTATGATGACGTAGGAAGTCTAGATAGGCTAGACTTTTGATTGTGAGTTTGAAAAGTCAAGATGGGCTTTTTATATTGTTTGGAAAGCCAGCCATTTGGATGAAAGGTTTCAGACTTTAGATGAACATGGAAATAGTGACGTAATGTAGCAGGAAGTTTACCACGCATGAAGAGATAAAAGATTATGATGGTGGGACCGAATATCCTTGGTAGGATGCCAAGAATTTTAGTCAGATGGCAACACCTGCAAGACTTGGAGATTGAATTGTGGTATATCAGGTTGCTACAAATGAACACGTGGCTTCATTTGCATGAGATGGTACGACTAAAACATAGGCTTTGACCCACAGTGAGTTTGAAATGTAATTGTATTCTGCAACAAGTATCAGCCGCCAAGCAATACAACAGCTCTATAAATACAGAGGCAGTGGCAACAAGAAGAGGACCTCCAACTCAACACACAAAACTGCCCTGTGCAAACCCTCTCAACCTTGAGATTTTTTTATTTTCTTTTTCGCCAACACATCTTCAGTTTGGATAAACAGCACTGTGGAGGCAACCGGTAAACATCTTCAGTTTGGATAAACAGCACTGTTGCCGTAGAATCAGCCAACTGCGGAGCACCTTCAGTTTGGATAAACAGCACTGCGTCGGGGCCGACTGGTTATCTATCCAAGTCTCGGTCGAGAAGGATTTTCGAATCCTTATTGGCAGAGGTCATCTCATCAGCCTTCTCGGCGAAGTGAGGTGTTACAGCTTACTATATTCGGCACATTGAAAGCCGAATTTGATATTGAACTTCGCAGAACTAGCAGCCTTGTCTTCAGGCTCTAGAACCCAAAAGCCGAGGCGTGTTCCTTCCTCAGCCGCAGTCGCAAGATTCAGAAGTCAGCAGCGCACTCAACGCAACATCAACATTTTACTCACCGGCCGAGCTCGGCCGTCGAGTTGGCACGCCCCGCATTCAACCGAAGGACGTAGTTAGCTCATAGATTATTCGGCCTGCGCGCCACGTAGGCTTGGTAGTTTTTAGGGTCAACACTTCTATACAACCACTAGTATCTCCAATGAGCAGGCTGCTTCACAAAGTAAGTGCATATTGATCACCAACCGCAAAATAATCTGATGTAACAAAAATTGATGACATTTCATATAATTACTTTTGGGAATGCACCAGAGGAGTTACTGGATGAGATGCAATAGCAGCAGCTTGCCATACAGAAAATATTTCCAGAATGTGGTTAGGTATCATCTATCCCTCAACAACCGAGGGTATCGAGCTCAATATACAGGTTTTGTTACTTGTTCCTTCTCATGTAGTGAACGTCCTCTAAAAGTTTAATTACCATGTATGGTATATATACTAAGGCCTAATTGCCCGATCGGTGTGTTTATGCAGTGGTGATCATGACATGACTGTACCCTACCTTGGAACCCTAGGGTGGATTAGGTCTCTGAACCTTATCATCGTGGATCGCTGGAGACCATGGCTGGTTGATGGTGAAGTTGCAGGGTAGGTTTTGAGTATTGACTACGTGTCAAGTATGGTTTAATTACAACAAAGCTTCACACTTCGTAAAGGTACGAAATTGCGAGTTGAATTCTCACTTGCTGTGCAATAAGTTATATTGTTTGCTACCTGCAGATACTCAACAGAATATTCAAACGACTTTACGTTTGCAACTGTTAAGGAATGAGGACACACAGCTCCAGAATATAAGCCTAAGGAGCTTTGTCATGTTCAAAAAGTGGATCTCCCAAAAAGTACTTTGAATGTTGGGAATGTTCTTAAAATATGTTCTCCCCAGGAAGCACTTTTTCTTCTGTTCTGCCAATAGGACCATGTTTTTTCCTAGATGTTTCATGATATTGATGTTGGATTTGGCATTAAATCAACATGCCTAAACTAAAACAAGAATAAAAAAAGGATTAGGATATCTTGGACGCAAGATATTTGGATTTGTGTTTCCTAGTTGGTTTGGGATTTGATTTTAGTATAGGATTTGGTTTCCTATATTCTAGGGACTTTGTGCAAACCTATGACAAATTGATGGATGTGGGATAGAGTTTTGAGTGTGAAAGTTGTGAGAGGCATAAGTTAGTATACTTGAGAACACTTTGTGTTTGTGAGTTATCTTGTATTTGTTGGTAATCAATAAAGCTTTTGTGGTTAGTGAGGTACTCATATATTGGAGGAACTCTGAAATTGTGTTTTGTTTAAGGGTGGGCAAACAGGTATAGGAACCACGGGTAGAGGCGGGTACGGGCCGGTTCCTAATTTTTAAAAAGTGAAACAGGGCGGGGCAAGGAGAGGCTTTGAAGTTTTAGGTTCAGGCTGGTTCCAGAAGTAAAGAAAAACGGGTACCTGAACCGGCCCGTTTGTAATTGCAATGGACGGACGAGATTGAAGAGAAACCTAGTTTCAAATCTGAACCGTTAGTTTTAGTGTTTTACCCTAGGACTAGGTCTCCTCCTCGAGCTCAACTCTCAGCTCTGTCACTGGTCCTCGAACTCAGACTCGATTCTCTCTCGCTGTCTCACCTTGTCATCTCCTCCACCACCGACATGCTTGATGCAGTCCCCAGTTCATTTTCTTTGAAATGGAAGAGACCCCCGATGATTGAGATCCTGAACACCCTGTAAGAAATTAAAACCGAGAAGCTCCGGGATTTCACCCCGCAAAATGGAGCCATCTGCTTCGGCGGGATTGGAGTTGGGGTCTCCGCCTCCAAAGGCAAGAAGAAGTTTATGAAAGATACCCACAAGATTGTTTCTTGCTTACAAGGCCATAAATCAAAGAAAGTAAAAAAATTTGCTATAATCATTTATGGGTTTTGCTGTAAAAAAAAAAATTTATATTACTTTATTTTTATGTTTTAATTGATTTTGTTTTTGGTGCAAATCTGTAGGCATTTTTTGGGGTGTATGATGGACATAGTGGGAAGAGGGTTGTACATCTGGTCGTAATCTGCTCGGTTCTATTGTGAATGGTGTGCAGGAGGAGTCGCGATGGTGGTGGGAAAGCGAGGAGGAGCAAAGGCAGGGTTGTTGGGGGTGCTGAGCTGTTAACAGAGAGAGGAGGAGGATCAGGGGAGAGGCCCAGTAGCAAGGGAGGTAATAATGGTGGAAAACATGGTGGGTTTTCGTGGGAAGGTGAGGGGTTGGGGAGTTTGGTATTCTGCGGAGCAGGGGATCAACAGATGGGTTACAGTCTGGAGGATTTGCTCAAGGCGTCGACGGAGACGTTGGGGATGGGAACGAAGAGGATGACTAAGACCAGACTTTAGGCATGAGTGAAGATTTGGACCCGTGGGGACTCGTAGGAACTGGCCTGTTTCAACGGTCCGGATCCTATTTTGAAAAATCCAAAACCCACCCCACCCTACCCCGCCCCGTTTTATTTACAAACAAGTCTGGTCTGGTTCCATCAATTTTGGCCCCGGGCCGGCCCATGCCCACCCCTAGTTTTGTTTATTGCTTGATTGGTTTTTGGTTTAGTTTACAACAAGTGGTATCAAGAGCTTAGGTTCTTACGTAGGTTGTGACTATCAAGTAATGACGACGACTGATGATTCGACCAGTAGTGATGATGTTGAAGAAAACTTTAGTGGAACCAAGACGGCGGTTCAAAGTACTAGGTTTGAAATTGAGAAATTTGATGGAACGAACAAGTTTGCTATATGGTAGTGTGAGGTTCGAGATGTCTTAATACAACAAGGTTTGGTTATTGTGTTAGGAGACATGTTGTTTTCGATGAAAAAAGAAGAAGGGGAAATATTGAATGCTCATGCATGTTCTATAATTCGGCTATGCTTGGAAAAGCAACAAAAGTATGGTGTGATGAACATAACTTCTACGAAAGAATTGTAGGCTGCATTGGAGACAAAATATATGAAGAAGAGTGCAGAGAATCGATTGCATCTCAAGAACAAGTTGTACAGGTTCCAGTATAAAGAGGGCACGAAGATGATTGGCCATCTAGAAGAGTTTAACAAGCTTCTAGCTGAACTGGTAAATCTTGAAGAGATAATCAAAGATGAAGACAAGGCTTTGATCCTGATGAACTCATTGCCTAAATCCTATGAGCCTTTCGTGACTACCTGGATTTATGGCAGGGAGACAATTAATGAAATCTCAAGTGCTCTTATGAATCATAAGGTTAGACACCTTGACAGGCAAGAAAGGAATAACTCTGAAGCTTTGATGGTGAGAGGGAGATCGAAAGAAAAGAAAGGTTCGTACAGAAAAAATAGTAGGTCTCGTACTAGATGAGTCTCAAAGAATAGGAAGTTCTTGGACAAAGATGAGTGTGCTTTTTGTCATGAAAAAGGACACTGGAAGAAAGACTGCCCTAAAATTAAAGAAAAGACTAGAAAGAAGAAGGATGACTCAGAAGCAAATATGGTTGAAGTCGAGGATGAGGAATTTGTCTATGCCCTAACTGCATCGAGCACTATGGATTATATGAAAGAGTGGGTGCTCGACATAGGTTATACTCATCACATGACTTCTCAAAGGCATTGGTTTTCAAGCTTCAAAGTTATGAATGGAACTGTGTATATGGGAGATGATAACCCATGTACAACTCAAGGAATTGGAAGCATCATGATGGTGTGATTCAAGAATTGCATGGTGTAAGGTATGTCCCAAAACTTATGAAGAAAAGATGAAGATGGATGGTATTCCATATGCTAATTTGGTTGGAGGATTAATGTATGCTATGGTGTGTACTCGTCCTGATATAGCACAAGCAACTGGAATTGTTAGTAGATTCATGCATAATCCTGGAAGAGAGCATTGGAATGCTGCTAAGTGGATACTAAGGTATTTACATGGAACAAGGGACAAAGGTATTCGTTTTGAAAGATATGATGAAGAAATTGATAGGTTCTCAGTTGGATATGTGGACTTAGACTTTGTTAGAGACTTAGACAAGAGAAGATCGACGACTGGGTATGTGTTTACTATGGCAAAGGGTCATATATGCTAGAGATCAATATTACAACCAATGGTGGCACTATCAACCACATAAGCATAATACATGGCGATCGCTGAAGCTATCAAAGAAGCAATGTAGACGTTGGGGTTGTTAGGAGATTTAGGTGTAGAACAACACAAGTTGGATGTATATTGTGACAGCCAAAGTGCCATTTATTTGGCCATATATCAGGTACATCATGTTAGGACTAAGCACATTGATGTACGATATCATTTTGTGGGAGAAGTGGTAGCTGAAGGAGAAATTCGTCTAAAAAAAAGTTGCTACAAAAGATAATCCAGCTGATATGTTGACAAAGGTAGTTAAAGCAGCTAAGTTTGAGCACTGCTTAGATTTGGTGCAGTTGAAGCAAGTTTGATCTTGAAATATAGTGGAGCAACAAAAGTTGTTTGATGCCTCGTTATAGATTTCATGCCAAGGTGGAGATTGTTGGATTTGGCATTAAATCAACATGCCTAAACTAAAACAAGAATCAAACAAGGATTAGGATATTTTGGACGCAAGATATTTGGATTTGTGTTTCCTAGTTGGTTTGGGATTTGGTTTTAGTATAGGATTTGGTTTCCTATATTCTAGGGACTTTGTGTAAACCTATGACATCTATTAGTATAAATTGATGGATGTGGGATAGAGTTTTGAGTGTGAAAGTTGTGAGAGGCATAAGTTTGTATACTTGAGAACACTTCGTGTTTGTGAGTTCTCTTATATTTGTTGGTAATCAATAAAGCTTCCATTGTTAGAGAGGTACTCCTATATTGGAGGAACTCCGAAATCGTTGTGTTTTGTTTATTGCTTGATTGGTTTTTTGTTTAGTTTACAAATATTGACTCATTTGAATAAGGAATGGAGTTCAATAAATTATTGAATATACAACTCTATGGACATAAAGAGTACTTGGATGTGGATGTAACTTCAATTTGTTTTAGATGTTAAAAATCTTCTTAATTGAAAGTTGCAATTACAATTTGCAAAGCAAAGTTATACTACTAAAGTAGACGTTGATGATGTCAGTTACTCAGGACATTGTGTCTGCTTCTTGCACTCAAATTGCACTCAAATTTTAATCTCTTTTTTGAAAATTAGGATGACTAAAATGGCACTGTCATTTATGGTATTTTGAGCTGCTGATATGACTGAATGTGTACATTTTGGCACTACATTTTATAAAAACCAAGTAAATTGCTCCCGTAAATTAGTGTCATCTATAACTTGTGAATTAAAAAAAGGGTGTGGCAGGCAAACTTTCTTCTTCAAACTCAAAGCTTAGGTTAGCTTACTTTTTTCTTCAAACACAAAGCTTTAAGTTAGCTAACATCTAAACGAAGCAAGGAATTGGACCAATTGGGTTCTTTTTGGTCCCCTTATTCCATAAAAAATGCGCAGGGAGGAGAAACGACTCAAGCTGCATGAGGCCGTCCTCAACATGCTCCATCCTCCTCCATCACCTCCAGTACTCTCTCTCTCTCTCTCTCTCTCTCTCTCTCTCTCTCTCTCATTTTACAGTTTTTCTGCAACTTTTTATGGTAAACATGGATTATTTTTACAGGCAAAAGATGAGCCTGAAAACGTACCGTTGAGCATTTTAGGGGAAGACTTTGAAGCAGACGGCTTAGGCGAAAGTGGGTCTTCAGCAACGAGCAGCGAAGACGATGGCAATGACGAAAGTGAGGCTCAGAGACTTACAAGGGCTCAGAGGAAGAGACTCCGCAAGAAGAAGCTCAAGGAAGATGCTTCTCGCCGTATGGAAATTATTGGGCCTCTATTACCTTCAGCAACCGATCAATGTGACAATGAAGCACAAGGTGTTCGACGTAATGCCTCTGAGAAACCTGGCGCTGCTGTCACTGAGGAACCGGGTTAGAAAGTTGACATATTTCTGTTGATAATTTATGTAACAAATTGAAGGGCATTAATAACCATTTTGTTTTCAGTTTTCAAAATTTCTTAAACCGAAAAGGAAATGGTTATCAAACGGCTCCGAAAATTAACGTGAGGCTGCATTTGTTCAGGAGATGAGTCACCTGCTTGCAGTAATCAGAACAAAGTAAAGCAAAGGAGGAAGGCAAAGAAGCAGGCTAGAGAAAGAGAGGAAGTTTGAAAGGAAGGGCAAATAATTAACTATTCAATGTTGCTTACATGAATGATTTGTATTGGTTTGTACACTTATGTGTTGAATTGCATACAAGAATTATGTTACTGACCTACATTACTGTCATGGAATTCTCTCTTTCCCATCACAGTTTTCGTTCTCCTGCATTGTATTAGAATCAAACTGCGGCTAGCTTAAGAGAATGGCATTCTCTTTCACTGAAAATCCCACGTCAGATATCAGTAGAAACTTGGCCAGGCGTGGTACTACTGTTATCTGACATCGGACTTTCAGCACACTGGATGTGGCCTACGTTCCATACTTTTTGTTAAACTTTGGCAAAAACGACATACCTGGGACTCAAGAAGGTGGGTTCTGCTCCAAATATGGGATCGGTATGAGGAAATTAGAGAAACGGCGTGAACAACTCATTGCCTCCAAGAACGCCGTTGACAACCTGACGTTGTGTACCATCTAGCGACAGCACTGTAACTCGGTTGAACACTATTGTTGAAGCGCTAGTGGACTACCTAATTAACATTTTAACCATCAACTCGGCAACTTCATTGTTTGGTTTGCCTATGGGTTTGACATTGTTCTACCCAATCTTCCACCGCAATTATGGGTTCAAATCGATTTGGTACGCATAACTTATTTTGGATGCTGGGTGAAGAAATAAATGCGACCTTCAAATTATAACAGAGAAAACTTATAATCCTACTATTTTGAGGGAATTAATAAAAGGTGTAACTTTCAAATTTATCTTCTACTGTCAACTTATTAGTCTCGTTTAATGTCTAATATTGGATTGAATAAATAATCCACTATATTCAAGATATGTGAAAGAATAAATAAAATGTCCAACTTGAAGATGGATGATAAATTACTTGTTAAGGATACTATTCGTCCCAATCTCTATAAGATAATAGGATTAGAAGGGAGAAGTTTCCTTCATGTCTAATCTCCCCAAAATCCACCTCCACCTTTAATACTCATTGAACTTGTTTTTTTTTTTTTTTTGAACAAATGATGTTAGCTACCCTAAGGGAATGGGATAGACTTAGCCTCACAATGAGCCAGCAATATGGTGAGACTTGAATCTAAGATTTTTCACTTACAAATGAAGAGGAATATCACTAGACCATAGTACTAAGTGGCAATGCATTCTAATCCTAGATATCGAACGAGAACGTTGATTAGGAGTTGTGCCGTTGCCACTTGCCAGTTTTGTGCAATGTCATTTGATGTCCTACATTCGTCGCATCTAAGTTTTTTCATTTTCTTGTATTTTTTTTTCTTGTCATAGCAAAGGGAAGAGAGCGGGGTGTTTCAAACTTAAAACATGTACCAATGAATCAAAAGAGAGATAGTTCTTTGGCACAAGTCTTGGTATTGCTAAATTTCGGCTACAATGTTAAAAAGGTTGTAAGTTGTGGGAGCTTGCGATTTTTGTGAACCAAATTTATTGCATAGTGATATGTGAACTACAAGAAGTACATCCAAAGAAATCAGAGGCAAAAGGGAAGGGAGAGATGCTCTCATAACTTATATATACATCTCCAATATACATATATGTATGTATGTAAATAGAGTAAAAAGTAGATGGGGGAGAAATAATGTAGAAGAAAATCTCAACATAAAACAGAGATTAAAGTGTCTCCTACGTGACGTGAAGGTGCCTCCTCCATATAAGCTCCTGCCATCTGCATGCCATCAAAACATGAAGAAAAAAACATCATAAACTTTAATAATTATGTTTATTATTTCCTATAATAAAGTCCTTTATTTTGAATCCACCACTCTATCTAGAAATGCCCCAAAATAAAGTCATTAATTATCTGATTAAGAAGCAAGTCTCTCGCCACCAAGGTTCTAAAAAAAGGCTAGGAGCTAGTCGGGCGGTGGGCTGGCGCTTAGTTCCTAGGCGGCTAGGCGGGGTCTAGGCGGGCGCCTAGGCGGCATAGGCGGATTTAGATAAATTTCTTGTATATCTTGTAAATAAGTGCATATTGACACTTACAAAAAATTATACTTGTATGAAATCCATGGATAAGATAATAAAAGAATGGCAAAATGCAAAAAGAGTATCCAAAAAGTCCAAAATTTAAAAACACATTAAGCATATATGTCATATAACCATAGTAAAGAGTATTGTAAGATGACACATGTACAACAAGTTCACAATTTAAAACCACATAAAATGCAAAATAAGAGCAAAATAAGGAAATATAGTAATGTAACTTTTACAACACATGCAAAAGTGTTAAAAACTCATATAACACTTGCAAGAATGACAAAATTATTGTAGTATAAACGGATCTCGCAATGTCGTTCTCGACATGGATTATTAAATAATGTGAAGCAAACCAAATTCCAATTAGTTATTGTAAAATAGAAATTTGAGATAATTGATTTTATGTCTAACTTTAATAAAAACGAATGCCTAGGACAAAGAAACTAAAAGAAAGGAAAAACATAAAAGAAACAAATAACTTAAAATAAACAAATAATAAAACAAAAAGAAAAGAAGAAAAAGGAAAAGGAAAAGGCTACTTGGAGCCATTGAAAGGCGCATAAAAAAAAAAAAAAAATGATGGGCACAGGGTTCGAACTGGAGACTTGGGAGCTCATGAGGACGCGCTTACCAACACTTCCAAGTCCACACTGGTGCCAATCTTTAGCAACAGCTACAATATATGCTAAATTAGCAGCTTCATGATCATTTCAAAAAAAAGCCCTAGCATCTGCGACACTCTCTGTATTGCCTCAAGCCCAGAGTTCCAAACGGCTCCCTGTTTCTCCATGTCAGAACGTCCCTTTCAACAGACATGGCATGCACACGTGTCATGCATCTATGTGGTGAACTTCTTTGGATTCCAAAATAAAGGCTAAGATGTGCCCACATTTCTAATTGCTTTTTAGAAACCCTAGGCCTCCCTAGAACATGAGAGATATCTCTCCATAGCAGACCCCCTCTCATTTCAGTCGACCCTTTCTCCCATTTCTCTCAGACCTCTCTCTCTTTAAGTTTAAAAAAAAAAAAAAAAAAAAATAGCTCTCATTTCCCTATAATGAAGAACCCTAGCCGCTCATCATCTACCATTTTAGCTCTAATGCTTGACCCTCCTCTCTCATTTCAATACACCCACTCATCTTTAGCTGCTCACAATAGTCAATCTTCTCTACAAAAACCAAAACCAGCAAGTCTTACCATGGAAATGGTGTCACATTGAAGCTCCAATCTTCCCACAGAGGTAAGCATCGCCCCTGCCATTGTTGAATATGTGTCCATTTGATGATTTGAGACAGAAAAAATAAGAAGACTAACACATGCTTTTTTTCTCATTTATGTATAAGGGTGAGGAACCGCCTAGCCACCTAGCACCGCCGAGGCCGCCTAGAGCCCAGCCGATTTTTCCAACCGATTTGCAAGAAATCGCCTCGGATCACCACTGTCCAGCGCCTAGGCGGCCGCCTAGGCCCTTTTTTAGAACACTGCTCGCCACTTAGTACGTAGTCTAGTGGTTTCTTCTTCACTTGTCAGTGAAATGTCTTGGGTTCGATTCTCGCCAAATGTAAAGTTGAACCACATTATTATGGCCCAGACATTGTAAGGTTTAGCCCACCCCCTCAGTGTAGATGCTATCTTTTTGAATGAATTGATACAATGCCAAAATAAAAAGGGGTAGGTAAGGTAGCTATGCGACGAAAGAACCCTAATAAAACAATCATGAGAAATTAACAAAAATAAATGTGTTTCTTTTCGTGTTTGGTATAACTTACAAGTCTTAAATTTCCCATTAATAAAACAATTATATTTATCCTTACTCCTAACAACAATTAAGATTTCATTAGGGTTTTTCCCAATTTGTAATCATCATCAACAACTGCCCTACATACCTTTGACATGGGCAACTTAACTTCCAAACTCAGAACAAACATCCAATATTTTAGTTACCTTCGTACGTGCCATGTACAAAATTTACTCAACGATAAGTCAACTGCTTTCATGTCATCATACTCCAATCAGCATAATTTAGCTAATTAATTAATTAATTCAGCTTTACAAAAGCCAAGCCCCCAAAAGCAGGACAAGCAAAAGCTAAAAGCAAAAAAGCAGTCAAACAAAAGCTACATGCTACTGCGTACCTTTTCAAAACTCGGCCGGGTAATCAAACGGCACCGGAGTGGCCGCACTATCCCCTGTGCTCGGGTACACATACCCATATTTACGGAGCACCTGATTATCCGCGAAATTCAGCGCCTTGCGCATCCCGTCCCAGCACGACTCCCCGGAATACATTTCATTGTGGGCCCCGCTGCACGGCTGGCATCCGGTAAAGTGCGTGACGAACGGCCGCCTCCAGCTTCCCTTACCATACCCGGCCTCACGCAAGTACTCCTCCCTAAACGCACCGTACTGCTCGCTCACCTGTTCCGCGTGCCGCCTCCTTAAACGCACCGCACTGTCCTCCTCCCCTCTCTCTATCTCCGCGTACCTGGCCTCGATCTTATCCAGCGTCCCCACAATCTCTGCCCAGTACCCTTCGAAATAGTACTCGCTCTCCAGATAAATCTTGTCCGCCCATTTATCCTTCTCTTTGTATATCAAGTAAGCGAGGCCCGTCTGATCGTCCGACTCCGGGAACGCCTTGTCCTTGAACGTTGACCGGAGGGTCTCCCCCCATTTCTCGTAGTCCGGAGTCTGCGGGCCCATGCTGGCCCACACCTCGAGAAAGTCCATGGCCCACTGGGAGTTCCGGATTAGGAACACGCCGGCGTTGAGCCCGGTCCAGCTGTGCGTCTCCATGACGAGGTGGGTCCACCCGTGGACGACGAAGTTGTGGTTCTTGTATCGGTCCAGCGGGAGCTTGAACTCCATGTCGGTGAACAACGCGTCCGAGTCGACCCACCAGATCCACTCGGCCTCCGGGTGGGCCACCATGGCGGCCCGGATCACGGGGAGCTTGGCCCAGTATCTCCCCATCCGCGGGTGCAGCAACGCGTTGTTGTAGAAGATTTCGTGGCCGTGGATTCTACAGTAATCCACCTTGTTCTTGAAGAATCTCAATAGCATGTGATCGCCGATAGGATTTCGACACGCGGACGGCTGGGATCCCGTCACCATCAGAATTCTTCCCTCGGCTCCCGCCGCCAACGACGGGTGGTGCAGCATCCACTGCCGCCGCTTCTCGTCCCAGTCCTGAACGGGCTGCCCGAGCGTGTACCGGACCTCCCGGTCGTCGTAGAAGGTCTGGTTCGTCGGGTCCCGGCGCAGGTTATCGTCCTCGGCGCATTGATCAGGTTCGGCGGCGGTCGGCGGCGGAGCCACAGTCCGACTGAAATTGGGGATGGAAGAAGGGGTTACGAAGGTCCAGAGAGTGAAGAGGAGGAGAAGCGCGAGAAATGCGCCGCCGAGGAAGAGCAGGCTGTCGGCGACCCAGGAAGAAGGCCTGGTTCTGGCATAGGGCTTCGACATTGGAGGAAGCTCAGAGGAGAGTATTGGAAATGGCAAATGCGACAGGGTTGGGTTCTTAACGGTGTCGTTTTGCGGCCATTGAATAAGGGTTTCGTACAGCTTCTATTGTGGACTTGTTTAGCAGAGAAGGGTTTAAGCGGGGGAGTGTAGAGTGCATAATCGGTTTAGTAGAGCCAAAGATGCTAAAGTGCGCCATGATCTACGGCAGTTGTTGGGGTCCCTTTGTCTGGCTTACGCCTTCATCAAGCTGACACGTGGATGTATGTGTTTACGAACCGACACTTTGGGGGTAGAAATTAGAATTTTGTACTTTTACTTTTATAACCCAGACCATATACAATTTTTACAGTGTGGGCGTGATTCACGGGAGTGGAATAGAAGAGGGTATTACGGTCATTTTGGTGAGGGAGAAAGGACGTGGACCCACTTTCGTGTCATAATGAACATGGGGATGTTTCAAAACTTGTATTGGGAAGGAATTGATTTGGTAATTAGAGTGGGCATAATCTCGAATTGATTGAAGTATGATGTTGATTGGTAATAACCCATTAACATTTCGGTGGCGACGTTCAAACAAGTGATGATCCATCAGATTTAAGCTTATAAATTTGCAACCCACTAATGCAAAGCATTGTCACATAATCTCAATATCATAGCAAAGAGATTCTAGTTCAAGTAACTAAGCAGCGTTTATCTTTGCATTTGCGGTTAAGTATTTGATTTTCGCTATTCAAAATATCACTTGTATAAAAGAAGAATAGCGCTATTCACACATCTATTTTTACTTCTTTCACACATCTATTTTTACTTCTTACACACATCTCTTAATTTTCAACCATCAGGTCGAATAAAGAAGATCAATAACCAAAGTTAATAAGGGTGCATGACAAGTAACAATGAGTGACACACCCCGACCGAGATCGAGGCATGCTGGCCGTCACATGAGGGTGACGTAGCCATGTACACGGTGCGGAAGCATTAAAAAGAAAGATTTACGAATGAATAAAAACCAACTTCCTGAGTGTTAGAATAGAAATAAGTGTGAATACACATTCAGAGCATAGAAGTCTAGGTGCAGTCAAGCATAAGAAGTACTTATTTAAATAACACCTGAAGGTGGTCCTACATGGGTGATGTCTGTCAGAATCTCCGATATGTCCTCGTGAGCCACCAACAAAGCTTCCTAATACCTGGAGGGGCGCAAAACAAAAGCGTGAGTGGGCAAAAACAAAGTTTTTCAAAATTCATTTCATAAACAGCCTTTATATCCCCTCGCCGTAAAACATGTATACTTTCCCAGAAAATAGTATATACATATACTAAATCTCGTCTGAAAATCATCATCGTCAATAATGCAACAAATCATGAATATGTCATGCCATACTAATCAAACCATCAGGTAAGTAAACCAAATGAAATAAATAACTGCGACAGCTCGTCAGCTGAACTCTAGCTCATAAATCATGCCTGCACACAAGTCGAACCCACTTATAGTGGTCTATATGACAGGACTGGGTGTAAAATAATACGCTCTAGTGCTACAATCGTGTGAAGACTGTGCGAATAATCGCGGGTCACCTACGAGTCGAACCCACTGAAAGTGGTCTATACGACAGGATTGTGCACCTAACTTGAATCCAAGATGAGCGTGTGGTGCAGGAGGTGAACTTCATGTGAAAGACTATGCCCCTAACTCTGGGCGGGAGCACTGACACCGGGGTGCAGGTTAATGAGCTCTCGATACATCTCATCATACTTTTCATAACTCAACCTCTTATTCACAACACATAATCTTACCTGGCTGGTACTTACCTGAGCACCCTCAGCACCAACAATCATGCGCATATAATTCATAATTCATAATCACAAGTATGTATGCATTGGCAAGACAACTCATTTATAAAAGCATTTGAAATGCAATTCTGGGAAAAATACGTAGTATATAGGTATATACGGAAAACAAAATCCCACTCACTGATATGTAGATGGATCGTAGCCCCCGTGCCTAGCCTGGCTACGCTCGTCCTCCAAATAGGTCTCGTCTATGTGAGAAACAACTATAAACACGTTATTTTAAAGCACATAAACGAAACTAGGAAATAACTTCTCATACATTGCTCAATTGAGGTGTGTGAATATACCAAAATGATCTACACAACCTCAGGAACATCCCCATATTTTTAGAATAATTTTTGGAAGTCTCACGCGCCCTCACGCGTCGGCCAAGGCATGGACAGTAACCTAACTGCCGTTAGGAATATTCCGTTCAAGCTAACGGAATCTGTCAAAATTAATTGACGCTGTTAGAATATTCCATCAAACTTGACGGAATATTCTCTCGTCTTCAACCTCCAACTCCAGCGACAGTCGCAGTCGCCGAAAAACTGGGAAAACTTTAAACTTACTATTCTTGTTCGATTCTCAACCATTTTCTACGAAATTACTATCAAAACGAAGCTTAGTGTATAAGGAATCACGTTATACTTATTTGAAGCTTCGAATTCCACAAAATCACGTCGGTGCAACCTCGACAATCCGGCCACCTCTGCAACTCTTTGTATCTGGCCTTCCCGATGTCCAAAACTTCTCAACGATGCACTCCGAGCATCGTGGGAAGGTCCTAAAGCTCCCTGTGAGCTTGAAATTCAAAGATAAACCTCCATTTAAAAGTTGATGAACAGTGCTCAAATCGAAAATTCGATTTACGGGACATTCTCATGTTAAACCTTAGCCAAAACTCAACCAAAACACTTAGGAGGGAGAGATGATACCTTTCTAAGCCTTGAAATGAAGTAAAACTCCCACGATCGAGTAGGTGCTACTGTACCTCGACGGTCCTCTCGAGTTCTAGGGTTTCCAGGTCTCTCTACGTCCAAGTAATGGTATCAGTCGACTCTTGAGGTCACGAGGAGTGTGGTTATGGTCTCTGATCACTCGATATGTAAGGTTTTGGGTGTTTTTGGTTGTGATATGTACGTTTTGCAGAGGAGGGAGAGAGTGTTTGAGAGAGAGTGAGAGAGAGGAGAGAGAGAGAGTGTGTGTGTGAGATCCCACATCGCCCAGGGGAGTGATCCTTATATGTATATTCCCATCCCTACCTAGCGCGAGGCCTTTTGGGAGCTCACTGGCTTCGGGTTCCGTGGGAACTCCGAAGTTAAGCGAGTAGCGCGCGAGAGCACTCCCATGATGGGTGACCCACTGGGAAGTTCTTGTGTGAGTTCCCAAAAACAAAACCGTGAGGGCGTAGTCGGGGCCCAAAGCGGACAATATCGTGCTACAGTGGTGGAGCGGGCCCAGGATGTGGTGGACCTCGGGCCGGGATGTGACAATTTGGTATCAGAGCCTAACCCTGGTCGTGGTGTGCCGACGAGGACGTCGGGCCCCTAAGGGGGGGTGGATTGTGAGATCCCACATCGCCCAGGGGAGTGATCCTTATATGTATATTCCCATCCCTACCTAGCGCGAGGCCTTTTGGGAGCTCACTGGCTTCGGGTTCCGTGGGAACTCCGAAGTTAAGCGAGTAGCGCGCGAGAGCACTCCCATGATGGGTGACCCACTGGGAAGTTCTTGTGTGAGTTCCCAAAAACAAAACCGTGAGGGCGTAGTCGGGGCCCAAAGCGGACAATATCGTGCTACGGTGGTGGAGCGGGCCCAGGATGTGGTGGACCCCGGGCCGGGATGTGACAGTGTGTGTTGTTTCAGTTTTGGGTGTGTGTGTGGTTCTCACACTACCAACCAATCCCAACAACAACTAAGCTTAGTTCCTAATTGGTCCTCAACTAAAATAATGTAAATCCTAACTAAGACTTAGCTAATAGGTTCCCATTAAATTGAAACAATCTCAATGGACCAACATACTTTTGGGCCTCTAACCTTAGCCCAAACTACAATACAATCCAACGCTCAAGGGTACAATCGTAATTCCACAATTCGAGGGTAACAAATAGTACAATTTCAGGGACGGGCTGTCACAATGAGTGTATGAATAGCACTATCTTAAAAGAAAAAAATTCATAATTTATTTCTTTATTTTGTTTTAAAATAAGCGGCATAGATTCATTAAAAGAAAAATTAATGAAAATGGTTTAAAAACTTTGAGTTTTAATCAAAATGACAAAAAGGCGTTGTAAGTGAATAGTATCATGAGCGAATTTTAGAGTAAAAATGTCATTTTCGTTAAAAATGAACTACATCGGAAGTGTTTCGTTAAAACTTCCGTCATTAAAAGGCTAAAAAGCTACTGAGTACAGTGATTGGAGGAGAACTCCATAATTAGATCACAAATTACAGAGGGGATTCCTCGAACCATGTGAAATCATAACCGGAATGAAGAACGAGGCGACCAGGGCGGTGTAGTCGCTCATTAGCTTGAAGGCGGATGTGGGAAGAAGAAGCCTCAGTGATCAATCGAAGCAAAGCCTTAGTCATCAATTGAAGTCCAGTTCATGATTGGTTTAGTCATATTCGTAAGACGGTAGAAAATTAACCTCTTTGTTCATTCCAAACTATGATACATTGTGTGATAAGGAGTTTTTATTTTATTTTATTTTTTTAATATTTATTATTATTATTATTTTTTTTTAATTTATTATTATTATTATTATTAAGAACATGGGCAGAGTTTAAAACTATTACATTAATTTAGGAGATGATAGAGTTTCGAACTCAAAGCATGGGTAAAAAACACTCAACGCCCAATCTTCTAGGATATTGACCATATGCAAATAATGAGTTATTGTAAGCATAGATTTAGAGTTCGATTTTCTCCAAACATAACCAACAAAAGAGAAAATTTTGTAACAAATTCAATATTACTTTAAAAAGTAATTTTTTTTCTTCTTTTATATTTACAAATTATAATGAGGGGATGAAAAATTAAACTCAAAATCTCGAATGTAGAAATGAATGTTTTTAATTAACCAAGCTGATAAAAAAATTGAACATGAAAAACGAAGACGTAGATCTGTTGGTTTTTGGCCGGCCCTCGAGCTGAATGCAGGATCAAGTTTTAAGTGGTTAGCCATTCAAGCTACTAGTTGAAAAATTGTAAGCACGGGATGAAAAATTCAAGAAGAAGCATCGTATATATCTTTCTCTCCACATCTAACAACTGAAGAAAATGCCCTAACTGACACCTAGAGGGAAATAATATATATTTTTAAAATTACAAGTTAATAATTTGCATATTATTAATATTACCATTGTGACACTGATTCACAACATACACAAAAATCTAATGTTTTAGCGTGAGATCGATCGTCACACCAGAATACACTCTTCAACAACGGCATAAGAATAGTCATGTGATTTTATATTGACCAAAGTTTTTTAATTTGGCGGCACTTCCGATTTTTTTATTTATTCCAAACCTTCACTTATACACACCACAAGTGTGGCGATGCCAGCATGTGGTCTTAGGTTGTCTTTGACCCCATTAATTTTAAAAATCTCATGTATATTTGTTTGTACAGTGTATTTGACCTCTATAAACAACTCAGACAAACTAAATTACAACATCCTCTTCTACTACTATTTTCTTTTATCATATTTGTCTTCATTTTTTCTCTTTTTGTATGAAATACTTTAGTTGAAAAACCTTGGCAGTCTTCAAAATTACTCCATAGTATCTTGCATTCACTCTCAACAAGCCTCTACAAGTAATAGTAGTTGTCGACATATCACTACTACAAAAGGGGCTTATAGTGTCAGTTGTGGCGACGCTTTAATATAGTACAGTGGCGCATAAGACAGACACTAAGTGAACATGACGTCGCTTTTAATCCGACGTAAACAACTAGCGTCGCTTTTAAACGACGTAAGAAATTAAAACAGTGTCGCTTTTAAGAGACAGAAAGTATGCACGTCGCTTTTAATCCGACGTAATATTTTAATGTCACTTTAAAGCGACGTAAGAGTTCATTCAGTGTCGCTTTTAAGCGACATAAATTATGAGTGTCGCTTTTAGGCGATACTAACTATTGTTTTTAATTATTTTAAATCCTGCGTCGGTTCTGAGCGACATAGATTTTAGTTTTTTAAATATTTTGAGTTGTGGGAGGTGGGCACTCCCACATTGCATGCATGATAAAGAATCTATTTACTTGCCGGTGAGTCGTAAGATTTGTTATATGGGGCATCGATGCTTTCTTGAAGATAATCATAGGTTTCGAAGGCAATCAACAACTTTTAATGGTCGTCGAGAGCATCGTAGTGCACCAAGGCAGTGGACTGGTTTACAATGTCTCGAAGAACTTTCTACATTGAGATTTACTTTCGGAAAACCAAACAAAGATGCTTCAGTTGGGCAACGTAGAAGAAGAACTTCGAGCAGTACAAGTAGTAACAGTCAGTGGAAGAAGAAATCTATTTTTTATGAACTACCTTATTGGAGGCATCTGTTGATTAGACACAATCTTGATGTTATGCATATCGAGAAGAATATCTGTGACAGTGTGGTGGGAACATTGCTAGATATAGAAAAGTCTAAAGATGGATTGGCTGCACGTGCAGATCTTGAATTCTTGAACATAAGACGTAGTCAACACCCACGTAGAGAAGGAAATAGAACATTTCGACCTCCAGCATTGTTCACGTTGAAAAGAGAAGAAAAAACTGCGTTTTGCAAAGTGTTGTCTACTATTCGGGTCCCCGATTGATATTCATCAAATTTGTCACGATGTGTGCACGTGAATGAACGAAAAATGCATGGGTTGAAAAGTCATGATTGCCATGTTTTAATGCAGCAATTACTCCCGCTTGCAATACGCCCGGTTTTGCCTAAAGCTGTTACTATGGTATTATTGGAGTTGAGTGCAATTTTCAGACAATTGTGTAGTAAAAATGAGTCTGAGGAAGGATTCAACCAACTGAATTCAAGAATTGCCTTGACATTATGTCAACTTGAAAAAATATTCCCTCCCGCATTTTTTGATAGAATGGTGCACCTCCTAGTTCACTTGGCAGATGAAGCAGCTCTTGCAGGGCCTGTTCAATATAGATGGATGTATCCAATTGAACGGTAATGAATAAATTTTTATAATTTTTTTTACAATTATAGTCGTAACTTCTATTAATAATTATAATATTTTGTATTTCGTTTTCTAATTGTAGGTATTTGCAAACATTGAAGCGTTATGTTCGTAATAAGGGTCGTCCCGAAGGTTCTATTTCTGAAGCATATTTGGTGGATGAGTGTTTGTCCTTCTGTTCCATGTATCTTAGAGACGTTGAGTCTCGTCGTACCCGTAGAGGCCGAAATGAAGATGGTATTGGACGTGGAGTATCTGGTGGGTTATCAATTTTTTACTCGAAAGGATGTTATATGGGTGCAGGAGAAAATGTGGAGCTCGATCTAAATGTTCTTGATCAGTGCTATAAATACATTCTAAATAATTGTGATGAAGTTAGCCCATTTAGAAGGTAAGAACGTTTAATCATACATCTTAATGTTTTATTAGTTTTCTTAACTTTGAAAAATTAATTATCTAAATTTGGACATAATTGTCTAGGCAACATGAGGAATTCTTGAAAACAAAACATTGTCGAGAAAGGTTAACTATGCGACAAATTAAGGAGCTAAGCAAGAAAGAATTTCCAGAATGGTTCAAGCATCATGTGAGTTGATATAACAATAACATTATTTATTTATTGTTTTGCATTTTAATTATAACATGTTTATAGTTATTCTATCAATTTTTATCTACATACTTATTACAGATGAACTCAAGATGTCATGATAATGACACATTGATATCTCAAGACTTGCATTGGCTAGCTAATTATCCTAGTAGGGTTGTGAGAAGATATAAAAGTCACATTGTTCATGGGTTTAGATTTCGTATAAAATTTGTGGATGATAAGCATAAGAATCAAAATTGTGGTGTCTTTGTACCTGCTAATGTTCCTGGAGCAATTGGGCAAGTGAATTGTTATGGCAGAGTTATGGATATGATCGAGGTGAAATATTGTGGTCCTACTGAGGCAGGAGATAGGGGTCAAGCTGTGATGTTATTTAAGTGCGAATGGGTTAATAGTGAAAGTCTACGAGGAATGAAGACCGATCAATATGGATTTACTATGGTGAATTTCAATCAATTGGGATTTAAAGATGATCCTTTCATATTAGCATCACAAGCATTACAAGCATTTTACGTGGATGACACAATTGAAAAAGATTGGCACATAGTTGTTCGAACCTAGCCGAGGGACTTGTTTGACGTATTAGAGGAGAATGATGCAATTTATGATTATGCCATACCTAACTTGGATGATCGAATTCTTGATAATGAAAATTTCCATACAAGGGTTGGCGTGGAAGAGACTCCTTTTCTTGAATCATTACCGTTGCCTACCGAGTTCGTTAGTCATGCTATTGCCGACGAGGAGCTAACAGATGATGACAGGGAATAAATATATTTTCTGCTTTATGTATTAATTAGACCATATTTTAATTCGTGTGTTATGATATCTTCTCATAAAATTATATTTCTGCTTCTTATTAAGTATTATATATAAGTTAAATTTTATTTATTAAAATATTATATGAGATAACATAACTGTTTTTTAACTTTGGGTTAAACCTTTTTTTTTTTTTTAAATGATTGTTTACTGTCGTTTTTAATCGAAGGTATATGCCATATGCGTCGGTTGAATTGAAACATTTTGGGCGGGAATTTTCCCTGTTTTTTTGCACAGGGAAATGGATAACAGCAACTTTTCAGTCAGTGTCAGAGTTTGCGTCGCTTTGAATCGACGCAACCTGATGTCATAGCGACACAATATTCCCTTAAACCGACGCCATACTGCCATGTCAGTCTAACGACGCTTTTATGCGACGCCATGTCAGCCTAACGTCGCTTTTATGCGACGTCATGTCAGCTTAACGTCGCTTTTATGCGACGCCATGTCAGCCTAACGTCGCTTTTATGCGACGCTAACACTCTCAGCAGAAATGTGTCAGTGCCTTCAGTCAAAAAGTATGGCAGGCCTAGTTAATCTAGTTGTGTCAGTGATTCTATCGCCTTAAAGCGACGCAAGGTTTACTTAAAGCGACGCAAGGTTTACATAAACCGACGCAGGTGAAGATACTGTCGAAATTAAAACCGACGCTAAGTTTTTGTCCCATATTTAGATGCCCATCTTTCCCAACACTACCATGCTTCCATTTCGTTTTCATTTCTCTCTTTCGTATCCTCCCTCTCCTTCCCCAATTTCAACCATTCTCTTTCTCTACGTCCTTCCACTGATTTTGCTATGGAAGATCAACCTTCTGAGGAACTTCATGTGGAAGAGGAGTTCGAATCTGGTTCTATTTTTAATTATTGTTAATTTTTGTTTTTGTTTTGTGTTTAAATTAGTGTTGTGCATTAACTGAAAATTAACATTTGTTTCCTGGTTTTTAATTGTTTTTTTTTTTATGTGTGTTAATAAGGAACTTCCCAACGAAGGCGCGGACCTTCAATTCCTAAATGGACGAAACAACTTTGTTCGTTTGATGCGTCCGGAAAATGCATTAGTGATAATTCTAATGCATTTTCAAAGTATGTTGCAGGGGAGGTTCGAGACTACAGAAATCTGCCGTTGATGAGGGATTGGCGTAAGATTGATGAAGATGTTAAGGAAGCTTTTTGGAATAGGATAAAGGTATAGATATTTTTATTTTGACTTGAGAATAAATTTATAAGTCATTGGTTGTAATAATAATTGATGAGCTTGTTTTTTTTTTTTTTTTTTTTTTTTTTTTTTTTTATGGATGTAGGGAAATATTTTTTTTGAAGATGGAGATATCGCTAAAATGCCTATTATCCGCCATATGACACTTGAGTGTGCGGAGAAGGCGCACAAGGAGTATAGAAATAAGTTAAAAAAAGAGTCTTATACCGAAAGAGCAGCGGAGGAGCGCAGCCACCCTCCTCCTAATGTGAATCCTGCACAATGGTTGGAATTGGTGGCATATTGGAATAGAGAAAAAACAAGGGTAATAGGTATATGATTTATTTCATTTTAACTTTAAGTTTGTCGAATAATTTCTTTTTTTTTTTTTGCAGGAGGTTGCTGAAAAAAATAAAATTAATCGGCAATCTAAGACAATGAACCATACTACTGGTACAAAATCTTTTGCCCGAGTGAGGCAAGAATTTGTAAGTATTGTACATTTTGAAGAAAGGTTATTGGTTTCTTAAAATTTTTATGTGAAATTTTAATTTTGATAAAGCGGAACAAGCATGGGAAAGAGCCTGATCCAGTAACATTTTTTCGTGAATGTCATACACGAAAAGATAAAAGCTGGATTGATTAAACATCAGAGCGTACAGGGGTAATATATTTTTTCGTGTTAGTTTATCATTGTTATTAATTTTTATTAGCTATAGCTTTTTTTTTTTACTTACGATTGTTTGAATTTTTATTTTTAAAAATTGTAATGCAAGGCAACAATGGAGAGCAATTTGCAAACATTGTTTTCTAACGTCGGTGTAATGTGTTTTTTTTTTATTTAAATGTTATATGACGTCGCTTTAAAGCGACGTAAGGTATATATTTTTGTTATTTAATTGTTAGATGACGTCGGTTTGAAGCGACGTAAGGTATATTTTTTTTTTATTTTATTGTTAGCTGACGGCGGATTAAAGCGACGTAGTGTTTAAATTTTATTTTTTAATGTTGAAGTGTACGTCACTTTAAAGCGACGTTATAGGTAGTGGCGCTTTAAAGCGACACTGATTAGTGGCGCATTAAGGTTCCAAAGCGACGTTGAAGCCCTTTTGTGACGCAAGCAACTGTGTCGCTTTTCTCATTCGACATTGCATTGTTGTATGGCGGATGTTTGCCAAATTAGCGACAGAAAATGGATTTCTTGTCGGTTTTCTCGTCGCCGGTGATAGGCTGTATTGTAGTAGTGTATGGTGGCATAAACTTCTGGCATATGTTGATAGGAATTGACAAGTACCTACTAGATGCTCGACGAAATTGCCTTATAAAGCTTTTTGATTGATATTATTACCTCATTATTTAAAAATCCTGACTACGCAACTACACACCACAGAGTCTAAGAATCATTTACTTGAAATGAATACATTGTAGTTTCGAGGAATTCAAGTTGGACCAGGTAATAATTGCAGTGCTTGTTGTGATCTGAGATTTTATGAGCACAAATGAACGACCTATGATAGAGAAAGGAGGAAGAAAGTTCAAGTTTGGACTATGGCTTCTACTTTACTGCGGTTCAACCAAACACAAAATGACAATGTAAAATTTGGATCATCTTCTTTGTTGTTTTATGAGAAACGCTACTCACGGTGTTTTGAGGCCAAGCTCACCACATATGAGGCATTTCTTGTACAATTTAGTTGACCCTCAAAATTAACATCGAAGAATTAATAGAATTAAAGTTAAACTTTAACCAAACTCATTACTTATACACACTAAAAAAAATCATTAATCATATTAGAAATTCATTTATTAATTATTGCTTGAATCTTTCTTCTTCTTTTTTTTTTTTTTTTTTGAACAAACTGTATTTTCTGCATTAAGGGAGTGGGGTGTGGGATAAGTCTCACAATAGAGTAGTAATAATGTGATTCAAATTCACATTTAACGAGAATCAAACTTAAAACTTCTCACTTGAATATACAAATTACCTTCTCGTAATTTCCATGCATATGAATTCAGAAAGTATGGATGAATGGGAAAAGCGCCGCGGTGGAAAAGGAAAATTGCATAAAATGTCTGGATAACAAACAAGTAGCTTTCATAGCTCAGTTGGTTAGAGCACCCGTTTAGTAAGCGGGAGGTCTTGAGTTCAACTCTCAATGAAAGCAAAAACTGAGTTCTTTTTAACTTCCTTTTTTGTTCAAGTATTGCACAGTCGCGCTGCGAGGAGAGAGATCGAAAACCAGCTTCATCATCTTATTGAATTTTGAAATGAACACAAAATCTTTATTTACCACAAGTTCTATACATGTCCAACTAAATACTCGAATACAATTTTTATTTTCTTTCTGCATTTTCCCCCGAACCAAACACGATTTTCCATGCCTGATTCTGGTCACAAATTGGAAATTACATTATCTGCACTACACATAACATAACAACAAAGACCTTACCCACTAGTACTAGAGTCTAGAGGCGATCTTCCTATTTCACTAATTCAGCAACCCGCTAAGTCGCGCCACTTGAGGTATACGAGCCCTGCACGGTAATGGGTGTATGCGCCTGCCACTACCAATACGTGAAACAGCTGGTGGCTGTGCCCTGCTATGTCGAATTTCCCTGGCATCCATCTTTCTGGAATCCTCGTGGCATAAACCAGGGCTCCAACCCCGTACAGAAGCCCCATCAGAATCTCATACCCGGTTGTATGGAGTGCCTCAGGTTGATCAGAAAACAAGATGAGTTTGTGCATAACAGGTAAAATCCCCGACAGGCCCATGCCAAGAAAAAGAGATACACGGACAATTCGGTATTCGGGATTTTGAAAGACTGGGACGAGGGAAACCAAGACTGTGGCAATTCCCAAGAGGGTTATGAATCCCATGTAGAGGGCGCAGAAGAAAGGGTCGCACATGAAGGTGTAGTAGACGAGAGGGTAGAAGGAAGTAGATATAAGGGCTGCAATTCCAGCATAGTCCATCCTGAGCATGATATATGACATGCGTTCAGAGTGGCAAGAGAGAAGATGGCATGCGCTGCTGGTCAGCAAGCAAAACATGGCTCCCCCCAAGAACGCAAAAAATGGCCATCTTGTGATTGGTCTAATCATCAGTGGTGCTATTATGTTTGCTACATCCTCCTTCATGCTACGCTGCATTAATCCAAACAACAAATAAAAGTAATCTATTAGCTCGACGCATCTGCAAAACTACATTAACATTGAGTCACACAATTATATGAACTGGGGATTCTAACTGCTCATCCTTTTACAAATTTAATGTTTCAAAGAGTCACACAATTAAATTGTGTGCGTTTGTTTGTGTGTGTTAAATTTAATATCAAGGGGCTACAGATGCATTGCAACTAGCACTATTTAGTCACACAATAAGAACACATCCACCACAAGAGATAAACCATCTAGGAAATAATGGGCAACAATCACTCGACTTTCTTACATATCATCTTACATGGATAGCTATACAAAAATTTAAGAAGCCAAACTATTAAGAGAAACAGTTCTGCAAACCACATGTATGCTAAAACTGATCTCAATAAATGATAAAAATCTAAGCACATTATGCTAGAACATCAAAGCCTTATAAATGGCGTACTGGGGCTTTAAAGGTAGAGCATTTACCAGAACACAGACATCGGTTTGGTTGCCATGGGAGAATCGTTGTGGCAAACAATTATTCAGAAGTTCCATAACATGCCAACCAGAGAGTGACGGCAGCAGATCCATTGAAGTTAATGATGTCTTTAACTCTTCTCTAAGTCTGTTTAGATCTGGCATGTTGGGTAAGGAAGGGAGGCATGTCATGAATTCTTCACTTAATTTGTGCAGATCAGCCTTCTTGAGCACATCAGGAAAATGCTGTAGAGCATGAAGATCAACGACCTCTGGAACCTTAATTGCAGTGTATATGGTCAGGGAAAGAAAAAGGAAGAATCCGATCAAATGCCTGGAAAGCAATAAATTGTCATATTCAAAGTTTAATCCACTATAGTTAACTTCAGAAGAAACAAGGAACATTGTTAACAGTTTTCACTTTCTCATTAAATATTGCAAACTTCAAAAGGGGAAGCATAGAAACTGTTTGAAAAAACACCCGATTAATAGCTTTTATCTGAAAGCATCAGACCTATTAACCATATTATAGGTAAAGACCAACGAATCGCATATGGACAAACATACAATTTTCAAAAAATATGACTCGTAAACGGATAAAGGCTTACGTCCAAACATTTAGCGTTTCGTTGTGGATGGTAAACATACTAAGCAAGACCTGCTTCAATGGCCATTCGGACCGGTAATGGCCCAAAATGAACTCATTGTCCCTCAAGTAGTTCGGCAAACTGTGGTACTCAACCAGCTGATACTTCACCTTCTTCCACAGCCGCTTTCCTTTGCCTTCCTTTGACGAAGATGCCCGATTGTTCTCCATTTCTTCAGGTGCAAGTTTTGGATCTTCAAAATTTTCGACTTCGCTCCCCATTTTCTGTTCAACCCCAAATCATACAATGTCACACTTAACAGAAATGAAAAATTCTCCATTTGGTCGCCAGACAAAATTATAAAATACCAAAAAGTGAACCCAGATCCTAAAGCAATGATCTTTATCAAATCCAACGTAAAAAAAAAATCCAAATTTGCATCAATTTTTTTACTTTTGTAGTCAAATTTCAACACTTGCAGAGAGAATCCGCAAACCCATTAGTCCTAATCTCACTGTCCATTTTCTTTTGCTACATTTTCTTGGAAACCAAAGCCAAATTAAAGGCATGCAAAATCCAATATTAACAATCTAATCACAATTAGTAGGTAATGGTGGGAAATCAAAGCATTTCAACCAAAACCCAGATGAGAAAACATACCTAAAAATTGAAGACCCGCCGGCTGAGAACAATCAAAGCAGCCCCCAGAAGGAGATCCCTCTTCTGTCCCAGATGGGGTTTTCAGAGTTCGTCCTTCTTATATTTATTTTGTAAACAACGGAGCGGTGATAATCAGAGAAAAGAGAGTTGTCCTTGTGAGAAAGTGCCAAAAAAAAATAATTGGATTATGAGAAGAACCAACGAGGGGAACGTGGACGTGGGTTATTAAAATAGAGATTTGGGAATTGAGGGGAGAGATTCGATTGGGGAGATGCGGAGATGCCGATGGAGGTCGATTGGGTGGCCAATTAATAAGTGTTACGAAGTTTGGCACGTCTTGTAGGAAAATGACTTTCTCGTGATGAATGAAAATGAAGATATTTTTCCGAAGTGCTTTTTGATTAAGCCAAGGCAGTCTTTCAGTGGTAAAAGTGTTCATCATCAACCGTCAATTTGTCATCTTCTAACTGACTCAAGATATTGAATTTGAAGTTTAATATTATCAGGATTTGTATGTGTCATGTGATTCATAAATAACTTGTAGCTCAATTAAATAAACGGTATTCATTTTAATTGAATTTGTTTTATTTTTTTTTTCGTAGAAAAGATATTTACAAAGTGATTTATAACATAAAAAGTTCTGATTATAAATAAGAAGTTTGCTGAATAGAACACGAAGTAAATTGATGAGGAACTCTTCCTCAATCTTAAGGAGTCAAGCTCCTCTTAAGGAATATGTCGCTAGTAGTATTGTCTAAATATTTCTCTCTAGTTGTAAGCCTTTATAGTAGTTTGAGTGAGTGTGATACTTCTATAGGAATCAAACAGCCTGAGTTTTATTCATATATATAGGGGAGGTCGCGAAGCTAGAGGTGTCTGAAGAAGTTGAGTCAGGTTCCAACTCTGAGGCAACACCGGAAGAAGCCACTCTCGTTGATCCAAGGCTCCCGGTGGAGTTCTGTCTGCTGCAGATAAGGTAATGTCGTCGATGTCTGGACTAGTTCTGAGATGTAGTTTTAGATTTAATTCTAAGACGATTTAATTGGCCAAGAAGGGGCTTGTTTCTTCTATAATTCGAAAATATGCCCAAGTCCCAAATTTGGGTTCTTGCACCTTCTCTTTGAACGAATTGATCTTTTGCATTTTGATCGTATTTGATTAGGTAGTCCTACTTAGATCTTAAAGCATGTTAGAGTAGAATACTTCAGATTTCTCATCACTTGCTTCCACATTGTGAAACATAGTATAATCCTCCAATCTTTCTAAAGTAAGCTAACTTCGAAGTATGGAGTATTGAGGCGAAACACGGCTAAGTTTGTAGGCCCGAGACAGAGCTCAAAGTCCCTTAGATAACGTTGATTATGAGAAATATCACTTCCCCAAATTAGTATTTATAAAGAGTTTCAATGCGATAATTGGAGTACCACCTTACTCCGACACTGGGTGCTAAGCCCATGAGGAATCGTTTGTCACGGTCTTGTTTTAATGCACTGATCAAACTAAGGATGAGAAAGCATGGAGCCATACTCGGAATAGTTTGGAGTTGTGCCCTAAAAGCCAATTTCGTAATTGAATATCGTGTAACAACTTCATATTAACTAATAAATAAACGGGAGGCAAGATTTAATCATTCATGAGTTTGGCTTTGTATAATAGAGACTAGAATATGCCTACACTTTGTGTATACGAACACTTTTTATTTTTATTTTTAAAATGGATAGGAGAGAGGAAAGAGAGATCATGGGTGAGAGTGGGAGTGGGAGTTTTTTATTTTATTTTTATTTTTTTAATATTAGATATATCTTAACTTCACTTGTTGAAGCTTCAATAAAAACAGTAAAATTTGGATCTGTGAAATTACATTATTGCCCATAAGTTTTTATTTTTTTTGTGTAATAGAAGACTAAATAGTCTTTTCACCCTCTTTTGGTTGACAAAGAGAGTTCTATTAATAGGTAGTTTAGATAATATAATATAAATGAGTCCATAGGATTTAAGGTATGGAAGTAATGTCCTAAACAAGGTTAGGGCAGGGAGACTTGTGTTCTATAGTCACTTAGTCCTTAAATAAAGTTCATAGCCATTTGGAAAGTCAACTGGACATCGACTATCAGGAAAGGCCAGTGTATATAGCATTAAGGTTAGCATGATCTCGTGCTACGCGAGTTGTACATGTGGTGAATATACATATGCTTATATGTTGAACAAGTTCACTGAATACTGACTAGAAAACTAACTTTCCCACAAGGCATACCTAGAAATAAATTAATTGAATTGGTCACATGTATAAGAAAATTTAAATTTCAAAATCCATTCATTCAATTAATCATTTGAGAAATAATATCCAAAAATTATTTATCCAAATATTTAAAACAAAACACCAACAAATAATCCAATTACATAGAAATTGTTTATAAAATTAAACAAAAATTTAAGGGGGGTTCAGCCACTAGGGAAACTCTTCTATCGATGTAAATGCCTCTTGAAAATCAGAAATCTCTAAAGTAGTTGAACAAAGTTAGTCTCCATGGTTTTACAATGTGAATGGTACTAAACAACAATGTGATTAAGAGCTCGGCAAACTTCGGACCAATGGTCCTTGGAACCATAACAGTAACACATATTCGCTTATGTGGTGGTGAGAGCTTTGTCTTTGTTCTTGAAGTTGGAAACCTTGATCGCCAAGGAATCGCGCTTCGAGGCAAATTTCCTCCCTTAGGTTGACTTCTGCTATGTCGAACTTGAGCCTGTGGTTGAGGGTTGAAATCTTTTTCACGGCCCTTGATGCTTCTTGAGTCCCTATGGGCCTCAAGATGTGTTAGCATGTGCTTTAAGCACATCACTCGAGCCAGTAGGTCTAGCTTGATGATTCTTCATCAAAAACTAGTTCTGCTTCTCAACAAGTAGTAAGACAAAGATCAAATCTAAAAATTTGGTAAAGTTTTGTGCCCTATATTGTTGCTGCATAATAATATTGGTGGATTTTAAGGTTGAATAGATCTTTTCCAAGAGATCATGTGCAGTCATGGTTCTACAAAATGCTAGGTGCTAGTCGGACGACGAGCTGACGCCTAGCGCCTAGGCGGACACTACTACAAAATGGACTTATTATGTCACTAGGTGATGTCGCTTTAATATAATATAGTGGCGGACAAGACATTTGCGACACCTACTGAACATGACGTCGGATTTCCTGTCGCTTGTAAGCGTCATAAACTATATATGTCGCTTTTAAGCGACGTAAACATTTAATGTCGCTTATAACCGACATACATTTTAATAATTTTTAAATAATGGTGGCGCTTTAAAAAACATAGTGTCGCTTTTAAGCGACATAAAGTATTGGTGTCGCTTAAAAGCGACACTAATTACTGTTTTTCAAATATTTTAAAGCCTGCGTCGGTTCTGAGCGACATAAATTTTATTTTTTTAATAGTTTGAAACCCTGTATCGGTTGTAAGCGACATATTGATAGTCTTTTTATACTATCCTCGTGTTTTCTTCTTCCTCTGTTGCATCTTTCTTAAGGATGAGTTTATGAGGTGGCACGCAACTAGGCCTAGCAAACAGGTCGTGTTTATCGTCTTCGTGTAATACCTGTTATCTTAATGGGTCGTGTCATGTCTCACCATTGTCTGAACGGGGTCCTTAACAGGCGACCTGTTATGACCCGTTATGAAAAATATATATTTTTTTTCTTCAATTTGCACATACCACACATTGCCACATAATTATTACTTCAAAACATTAAAACATATTTGTCATTTAAGTACTACATCTACACTCGAAAATAAGAGCCTAATAAACAAACATCCATACACTGCTACTCTATTACAAAATGTTAAATGTGCAAGGATATGCAAAATGAAAGAGTTTTTGTTTTCAAGGTTGTGAAGTCTTTCTCAAAAAGTTTAAACCTTGCCAATGGAACTCAAAGCTTGCATGTTATTCCTTTTACAAAATCCTCAATTTTCATTGATCATCATGACATAAGATTTTGTGGTATCCACTTCTATAAATATTTTAACTTGACGATCAAATTAGTTCATTGTATTCATATAGGATCAATGAGTGTAGTTGTAAAAAATCATCAAAATCAGAGTTAAAATAACCGTTAAATCGTGATTTTTCGTTTATAACCATCGAAAAATTTTATCTCATTACTTAATCTCTGAATGTTTGTTTTTTTTTTGCAATTTTTGGCGTATGGGATCTCGAAGCATATGTAAACAAGTTTGACAGTTGGACTGTTGGATCATTGAAATTAGTTTCATATGATGCGTATCCCATCAAAACAATAGATTCACCAACACTTAAGAGTTTATTTATACCATAATATTTTGTGGTATCCACTAGTGTAAATATTTTAAATTGAAGATCGAATTCATTCATTGTATTCATATAGGGTCAAGGAGTGTAGTTGTAAAAAATCATAAAAATCGGAGTTAAAATAACCGTTAAATAGTGATTTTTCATTTATAGCCGTCGAAAAGTTTTGTCTCGTTACTTGATCTCTGAATGTTTGTTTTTTGCAATTTTTGGCGTATGCGATCTCGAAGTATATATAAACAAGTTTGACAGTTGGATCGTTGAAATTAGTTTCTTAGGATGCGTATCTCATCAAAACGATAGATTCACTAACACTTAAAGAGTTTATTTATACTTTCATTAAATATAACATAAGATTTTGTGGTATCCACTAGTGTAAACATTTTAAATTGAAGATCGAATTCATTCATTGTATTTATATAGGGTCAAGGAGTGTAGCTGTAAAAAATCATCAAAATCGGAGTTAAAATAGCCGTTAAATCGTAATTTTTCGTTTATAACCGTCGAAAAGTTTTGTCCCATTACTTGATCTCTTAATGTTTGTTTTTTGTGATTTTTGGCGTATGCGATATCGAAGCATATACAAACAAGTTTGACGGTTAGATCGTTGAAATTAGTTTCGTAGAATGCGTATCCTGTCAAAACAAGTTTGGCATATATATATATATATATATATATGTATATATACACCATTGAACTTGATGGGATACGAATTCTACGAAACTAATTTCAACGATCCAACCGTCAAACTTGTTTGTATATGCTTCGAGATCACATACGCCAAAAATCGCAAAAAACAAACATTTAGAGATCAAGTAATGGGACAAAACTTTTCGACGGTTATAAACGAAAAATTACGATTTAACGGCTATTTTAACTCCGATTTTGATGATTTTTTTACAGCTACACTCCTTAACCCTATATAAATACAACGAATGAATTCGATCTTCAATTTAAAATATTTACACTAGTGGATACCACAAAATCTTATGTTATATTTAATGAAAGTATAAATAAACTCTTAGTGAATCTATCGTTTTGATGAGATACGCATCCTAAGAAACTAATTTCAACGATCCAACCGTCAAACTTGTTTATATATACTTCGAGATCGCATACGCCAAAAATTGCAAAAACCAAAGATTCAGAGATTAAGTAACGAGACAAAACTTTTCGACGGCTATAAATGAAAAATCACGATTTAACGGTTATTTTAACTCCGATTTTGATGATTTTTTACAACTACACTCCTTGACCCTATATAAATACAATGAATGAATTCGATCTTCAATTTAAAATATTTACACTAGTGGATACCACAAATTCTTATGTTATACTTAATGAAAGTATGAATAAACTCTTAAGTGTTAGTAAATCTATTGTTTTGATGGAATACGCATTCGACGAAACTAGTTTCAATGATCCAACCGTCAAACATGTTTGTATATACTTCGAGATTGCATACACCAAAAATTGCAAAAAAACAAACATTCAAAGATCAAGTAACGGGGCAAAACTTTTCGACGGTTATAAAACAAAAAATCACGATTTAACGGTTATTTTAACTCCGATTTTGATTAGTTTTTAAAGTTACACTCCCTGACCCTATACGAATACAATGAATGAATTCGATCTTCAATTTAAAATATTTACACTAGTGGATACCACAAAATCTTATGTTATACTTAATGAAAGTATAAATAAACTCCAAGTGTTAGTGAATCTATCATTTTGATGAGATACACATTATATGAAACTAATTTCAACGATCCAACCGTCAAACTTATTTGTTTATATTTCGAGATCGCATACGCAAAAAATCTCAAAAAACAAACATTCAGAGATCAAGTAACGGGACAAAACTTTTCGACGGTTATAAACAAAAAGTCACGATTAACGGTTATTTTAACTCTGATTTTGATGAATTTTTACAGCTACACTCCTTGAACCTATATGAATACAAAGAATGAATTCGATCTTCAATTTAAAATATTTACACTAGTGAATCTTAAGTTATACTTAGTGAAAGTATAAATAAACTCTAAGTGTTAGTGAATCTTATCGTATTGATGACTTGGAATAAATATATTAATTATTTTATATATTTTAAGTGTTAATTAGACTATGTTTCAATTAGTATGTGATGATATTTTATAATAAAATTATATCTATGTTTTTTATTACGTATTTTATTCAAGTTAAATTTTATTTATTAAAATCTTAAAATGTTATAAGAGATAACAAAAAAAAAAAAAAAGATGGTTATTTTTTTTCTTTGGGTTAAATATTAGGCGGGAAATGGATGGCCGGATTGGAAATTTCCCAAACATTAGGCGGGAAATGGATGGAAATATTAGGCGGGAAATTTTCCCGCTTGTTTTGGAGGGGAAATTTGGTTTAAACTTAGTGTCGGTTTTAACCGACGCTATAATCTTTTAAAGCGACGCTATGTGAACTTCAAAAAGTGTGTTAGACGTTGGTGTTGGTTTAAAGCGACGCTATAATCTTTTAAAGCGACGCTATGTGAACTTCAAAAAGTGTGTCAGAAGTTAGTGTCGGTTTAAACCGACGCCAACTAAGTACCCATATATAAACCCCTCTCTTTCCCATTTCATCCATGCTTTCATTTTCCCCCAATTTCAATCTTTCTTCTTCTCCTTCCCCATTTCATCTGTGCGCCCCTTTCTTCCTCCTTTTTCAGTTTTTCCACTTCTCCTTCCCGATTTGCTATGGATCACCATGTTGAAGATCAACATTCTGAGGAACTCCAATTTGAAGAGGAAGAGCTCGAAGATTGTTCATTTTTAAATTATTATGATTATTAATTTTAGTTTATGTTTTGTATTCTAAGTAGTTTTATGCTTAAATTGAAAATTTATTTTTGTTTCTTGGTTTTAATTGTTTTTTCTGTATTTATAAGGATCAACTCAACGGAGATGCGGACCCTCAATTCCGAATTGGAAAGAACAACCTTATTCATTTGATTCGTCTGGAAAATGCATTAGTGAAAATTCTAGTGCATTTTCGAAACATGTAGCGGCATAGGTTAGAGATTAGAGAAATATTCCGATGATGGCATACTGGAATAAAGAAAAAACAAAGGTAAACATTTCATTATAGCTTGAAATTTGTCTAATAAATTATTTTATTTTTCAGGAGATTGCCGAAAAAATAAGCATAATCGATAAAACTATGAACTACACAACCGGTTCAAAATCTTTCGCAAGAGTTCGGGAAGAATTTGTATGGGTTGTACATTTTTAAGAATTGTAGTTAATTTTAAATTTAATATATAGTTGGTAGAAATTTTATTTTTAATATGAAGTTTACTTAAAATTGTTTGTTTTTTTTATTGACATATGGTGGGATTTATTTTTATATAATTTTTTTAATTATTATTAATTAAAAACGGAAAAAGATTTTTTTATTTATTATTAATATATTTGGTGTCGCTTATGGACGACATTAAGTGTGAGTATTTTAATTGTTTATTTATTACTTAATGTCGGTTTAAAGCGACGCCGTTGTTTATTTTTCCATGTCGCTTATAAGCGACGTAAGAGCTGATGTCGCTTTTAAGCGACGCCGTTGTTTATTTTTCATGTCGCTTATAAGCGACGTAAGTGCCGATGTCGCTTTTAAGCGACGCCGTTGTTCTTTTTTATTTAATATTACTTTGCTTCTTGGTGGCGGATTAAGGGTACAAAGCGACATCAATACCTTTTTGTGACGGTAGTATTGGTGTCGGTTTCTATATGCGACATTACACGATTTAATGTCGAATTTTTACCAAAAATCCGACAATAAGTGTTGTTTCTTGTCGGTTTTAAACCGCCAGTGATACCCCCTTTTGTAGTAGTGGGAGGCCTAGGCAAACTAGGTGGATTTGTAATTTTTAAAATAAATTTATTATATAATATTAGTGCATATTTACACTTAAAAAATGTCACATCCCGACCCGGGGTCGACCACTTCCCGGGCCCGCTCCACTACCGTAGCACGATATTGTCCGCTTTGGGCCCCGACTACGCCCTCACGGTTTTGTTTCTGGGAACTCACACGAGAACTTCCCAGTGGGTCACCCATCATGGGAGTGCTCTCGAGCGCTACTCGCTTAACTTCGGAGTTCCGATGGAATCCGAAGCCAGTGAGCTCCCAAAAAGCCTCGCGCTAGGTAGGGATGGGAATATACATATAAGGATCACTCCCATGGGCGATGTGGGATCTCACAATCCACCTCCCTTAGGGGCCCGACGTCCTCGTCGGCACACCACGACCAGGGTTAGGCTCTGATACCAAATTGTCACATCCTGACCCGGGGTCGACCACTTCCCGGGCCCGCTCCACTACCGTAGCACGATATTGTCCGCTTTGGGCCCCGACTACGCCCTCACGGTTTTGTTTCTGGGAACTCACACGAGAACTTCCCAGTGGGTCACCCATCATGGGAGTGCTCTCGAGCGCTACTCGCTTAACTTCGAAGTTCCGATGGAATCCGAAGCCAGTGAGCTCCCAAAAGGCCTCGCGCTAGGTAGGGATGGGAATATACATATAAGGATCACTCCCCTGGGCGATGTGGGATCTCACAATAAAAGATATTAATGTTTGAAGTTGGGCATTTTAAGAATTATTATTTAAGTAAAATCTGGAATTTCTTTTATGAAAATGGACGGCCCAGATTTAATGAAGGAAGAAATGAATGGCACGGATGGAAAGAAAATATGTTTGTGAGGTTATTTGTGTGTGTGCGCGTGACTGGGAAGAAAACAGAAGAAGAAACGGGTTGGGCAGTTGAAGAAGACAGAAGCTTCGGGAGAGAAAGGAGAGAGAGCTGGCGAGTGGGGGGAAGAGAAAGAAGAGACCGGCCAACCAGAGGAAGAGAAAGGAGGAAAGGAGAGAGGGTGAGAAGCGGAGGAATAAGCTCAGAAACGGGTCGAAGACCCGTGACCCGCGCGACCCGTCGGTGTTCTTCACCCATTTCCGTCGAAATTGCATCATTTTTCCGGTGAGTTACATCAAACCATCTCTTGGAAAACCTTCTATGATCTTCCCTCTACCCATTCCATCCCAAATTTGGAGAGATTTGGTGTTGAAATTAGGAAAAACGCACAAAAGGGTGCGGTGGGTTTGTGTGTTCGATCCTCTTATTTTTGAATCAATTTCTTTCAATTGCTAACACCGTTAGCATTCCCTTAGGACCTGGAACAAAGCCCAAGCTTTGGTTGGAGCATCGGAGTTGCTTTGGAGTCGGATCGAAAACACCCAAATTCAAGGGTTTCGTACGGTTTTGGCGAAATTGGAGTATTTCTGAGCCAAATTGGACTTGGCTGCAGGTATAAAGTTTACTCTACTCTTTGAGATCTTCATTTCTGCAATTTTTGAGAATTTTTAAAAATAGTTGGATTTTCCGGCGAGTCGGGACGGCCGACCGCCACCCGCGGCGGCCCGTGCGGCGGCACGTGGCCAGTGGGCCGCCAATGTTATTTTCATGCTATGTTCAATGCTCTAGGATCAGTTTTGATAATTGTTGGACGTAATTTGAGTAATTGAACTTAAGTTCGTTACGATTCATGGTTAGGTGAAAATATGAATCGACGATCCAACCGTCGGATCGTCACCAAACTTTGATACGTGTTAGTACGTAATATTTGAAGAATGTAGGAACTTACGGATTGGAAATCCGACGTACGGATCTTCCCGAATTAAGTTGTAAGTTCATAAAATAAAATGTGAACCGCCACTTGGTTTTGGAAATTGGCGGAGATCCGACCGTTGGATCGTAACGGAATTTTAGTATGTTGCTCTAGGAGCATAATGTGCATCTGAGAAGTTACGGATCGAAGATCGGAGTTACGGATCTTCCGGATCAAGTACGTGGGGCAGTGGACCCTACCGTCGATCGTTGATCGACGGTGAACTTTGGACTAAAGGTCTTAAATGATTCTATAATATCCTTGAGGATATGTTTTACGTGAATTACATATTCTATGGTTAAGAGTTCTAAGTTGTAGTTTGGTAATTGTTTTAGGCGCCGAACGTTTTGGGACGTCTCGATGTTCATGTTAGGGAGTCGTAGCGCGGACTCCAGGTGAGTGGGCTTTTGTTTTCCGTATATACCTTATACATTGAGTTTTCCCAGAAAACATGTGAAATGGTTTATGAAATGAAATGCCATGCCATCATACCTTTGTTATATTTCTTGAGTATGCATGATGAATTGAGTGTGCATCACGATAGTATTATGCATTATGGAGTGCCTATGCATCATGAAATTGTATGCGCATGATTGTTGGTGCTGTGGACGCTAAGGTAAGTTCAGGTAAGCTTCTGAATGTTTACATAAATTTCGAGTTAACGAGATTGACGAGATGTTGAGATGCATCGATAGCTCATAAACCTGCACCCCCGGTGTTAATGCTCCCGCCCAGGGCCAGGGCACAGTCTTTCACGTGTTGTTCACCTCTCCGCACCGCACGCTCGCCTTGGATCCAAGTTAGGTGCCAGTCCTGTCGTATAGACCACAATAGGTGGGTTCGACTCGTAGGTGACCCGCGATTAGCGCAGGATTCACGTGATTGTAGCACTAGAGCGTAGTAGATTACACCCAGTCTTGTCGTATAGACCACCTTGAGTGGGTTCGACATGTGTGCAGGATAGGTTGAGATGATGAGATTGATTATGAGCTATATTTCCAGTCGTGCTGATCACACGGTGGACATGATATTATCGATGATGAGTTTACTTCATTTGATGTTATGATAAGACATATGCTTGATTGGTTGGCTTAGTTTGGCATATGTTGGATTGGTTGGCATACTCATGAATTGATGGTGTGATATAGCATATGTTTGATTCATTGGCATAGTTTGGCATGTGCTTGATTCGTTGGTATGGTTTGGCATACATTTGGATTCGATGGCATATTAATGACTTGTTAGCATTTTTATGTTTCGAATCATATTAGCATGTTGATTTTCAGATGAGTTGAGTATATGTATATACTATTATTTTTCTGGGAAAGTATACAGGTTTTACGGCGAGGGGTTAGAAAGTTAGTTTTGAAAAGGTTTTTGAAAGATTTGTTTTTGCCCACTCACGCTTTTGTTTTTCGCCCCTCCAGGTATTAGATAACTTTGTTGGTGGCTCACGAGGATACAACGGAGGTTCTGGCAGACCATCACAAATGTAGGACCACCTTTGGGTATTAGTTAAATTGCTTGACTGCACTTAGGCTATATGCTCTGAATGTGTAATCACACTTATTCGGTTTTTATTTATTTGTATTTCTTCTTATTCTAATGCTTCCGCACTGTGCACATGGCTACGTCACCCTCACGTGACGGCCAGCATGCCTCGATCTCGGTCGGGGTGTGTCAAAAAACCCATCCTTATATATAAAATTTGAAAAAAAATCAAATGCAAAACATACATAACTCTGAAAATTGTATAAACTTGGGGTTATTTTTAAGGAAAACTAATGAAAAGTCCCAAAAAAACTTCTCTTTTAACGAAAAGTCCTTTTTTACCTTTAACTGACACTATTCACTATACCTTTAAAAAGGACTTTTCATTCAAAGTGAACAGTACCGGAACTTTTTTATTAAACCTCCCTTATTTTTAAGACCACAAAGTTTGAAGTTATTATTGGGCCTTAGTTTCTTTAAGAAAGATGAAGTTGGGCTGATATAGTTATTAAAAGAAAATGTCCAAAACTTTTACTATATAAAACAAAACCCTACAACCCTAACTAAACAATAGCTGCACCCCTCAAATCTCATGTGCACACTCTCTTCTATCTCCTTTTCGACCTCTCTGCAGCAAACCATTTCTTTCTCCCTCTATCCTTTTCTGCACGAACTCTCTCCATTGCTCTCTACACGAACTATCTCTCTCCCTCCCCCTTCGTCAGATTTTATGGACGAATTTGCGATGACGGGGAGAACAGCCCAACACCATCACCTAGGCCACCTAGGATCGCCTAAGAGCGCTCAGGCATGCGCTTAACAACTCCCCGCTTTTGTCCACCTTTTGGCACCCAATCGGGACGGCACCTCACTATCGAGCACCTAGGCGGCCGCCTAGGCCGTTTTTTAGAACACAATTTGTAGTCAAGTCCTCTTTACAGATCTTAAGAAGTGATCAAATTTGACAAATCTTAGTATTGTATTCATCCACATACTTAAAGTCTTGAAAACATTAATGTTGATAGTCATGTATTGTTTCAGGCAAGAAGATATATATTTTTATGATCAAATCGATCTTCTAGAGCGAGATATAATGCTTTCGGACCTCAACGAGGTAATCGGTCTACAGTGCATCATGCATAGTCTTTGGAAGAAGATCATGAAAGTAACTTTGGCAGTTTCGCTAACCAGGATGTCTTAGCTTCAATGGTAGCCCTAAGACTCTTTGTAGTGACGTAGAGCTTCACGTCTTAGACCTACTTCTGGTAGTTTCTTCTAGATACTTCTAAAGCGTGAAGTTGAGTTTGTTAAGATGACATGTTACTGCAATGGAGGGAGCAAGATCATGGTCAATACTATATGTAAAAAGTCCATAGTAAAAAAGTAGAACATTTGAGTGCTCTAGATACGTTTCATTTAAATTTAGCATGAAAAACTTCAAATTTCATGGGTGTATGTTTTAGGAAAAACTTCGAGTTTCATGATACTATATTCAAAACTCCAGGTTCGAGTCAAAAGTATGAACTTTAGGTTCATAATTCTTGCAAACAAACGCGTATAGACAAGGCAATATATGTATAAAGCAATTGCAAATTAAATTAAATTAAGTGAGTTAACAGAATCTAAGGCCAAATAATGAGGTAAGAAAGGAAAAGTGAAACTCAAGTCTCAATAAATAGGATTCACGTTTCATGTGGCAAAATAAGTAGGCCCATAAAAAAAAAAAAAAAATATTTCTCACACTTCGGTTAGATTGGAGGCCTATTGGGAGAAAACAAGCGGACTGAAAGCCCCAAAAACATCAAAGAGCACCACAGCAACGTTGGGTGCGGTCATCATCGAGGAAGCCAATGGCGCCGCGCAGGCGACGATAATTTCAAACTAGAAGAGGTCGGGATGATCATGGGTTGGTTGGAACCCACTGCACATCAACATCAGAGGTCGGGATGAGGATGGATCTCAACATCGAAAGTCATCCAAAACTCGGATATTCAACTTTGAATTTTGACAGATCTAACGAGATTTCAACTGGAATCTCGTTAGTTTTCGTTAGAGACAACTGATTTCACTGAAGGAAAACTACTGCAGGTCGTCGGCGAGAGCATCGTCAGTGGACTTCACTAGACGGCGGCCCAAAGTCTTTGTGGAGGACGACAAAAACATCGTCATTTTGAAGGCTCGGTGCAACAGATCGGCACAGCTCACATAGCTGTAGGCATGTAGTTACTACATAGTAGCACGACTCGGCTCAAGATGAGACCACGGCTTCTATCCGTGGCTTCCGCGTGATTTTTTTTCAATTTTTTTTCTTCATTTTCGTTTTTATTCACACAGTTACAACTCAACACAATTATATAGTAGTAATAATATAATTGTGAAAAAATATTTGCGTAGAATAAATAATTCGGTAAGCGAAAATTAGGGTTCATACTCAACGGTGAATGTTTCATGCAATCAGGCTAAATCTTGTTAACTAGTTTGTAGCATAACTTCCTTAGTGTAGTGGCAAGAGTTTGTTGATAACGTGTTGTGGCCTATTTTCTCTAGAGGATGCGGCAAGAACAGAGAGAGAGTTGAGGAATTTCATGGATGTTGATTTCCCTTTGCATGTGCCTTTATTTATAGTAAATCAAGAGGAAAGATAAACTTGCTTTTCAAGTAATACAAATCATAATAGGAAGTAATCAATAGCATAAATAATTAACTAAATCCACCAAGGATTTCCACAATCACACTTGTATTAAAATTTGTTAAGTACTAGGTTTATTGTTTGGCTTCCTTACACGCCCCGATCCCGATTTCCGAGGAACACTAGGATGGTCACGTGCTGGCCGACACCCGAGGGTGACGCAAGCCATTTAATGAATGCATATGCTGAGAACATGTGAAACATGCATATAAAATTCGTGCGAACTACGCAATATAATATTCAAATACAAACCTTACTAAAATAATATAATAATATTCAGTCATCAGTAAAAATGATAGTGATAATGCATGACATGTTCAGAGCTTACATCTAATTCAGAATACAAGTGGAATGTGCTATTACAAGTGATGTCAAAGCAAAGAGGATGACACGATATCAATGGTAGGGGAATGCCTCGTAGCTCTGATCGCATGCCCCGTTCCTATGTCCTGAGGAGGCACAAAACAAAACATGAGTGGACCAAATTGATATATAAGTAATACTGAAACAGTTATTCATCAACATACTAACCCCCGAAGTTTATGAAAACTCAGTAGTATAATATGTAATACGTTTTCCGAAAACCCTAGTATGCCATAAAACCTTCATAAAACATATATACATCTATATAGTGTGCTACGTAGTGGTATCATATATCAGTATCTTACGGCCGAAGCCACCAACCTACGCCCGGCCGAAGCCAATATAAGTATCTCCCGGCCGAAGCCACCAACCTACGCCCGGCCAAAGCTAATATAAGTATCATCGCCCGTAGGTAGAACAATGACCACTAGATAAGCACAAAATCATTGAATATAATCTTTCCAAAATACATATATCTCAACGGAGCTCAGTAGCTCAAACATCATATCTCAAAACATCTTCATAGTATATAGTCATCCATCATATATACTGCTAAGAACATAAAATTGATAAAGCATGGTATTCCAAAATATTCTCAGTAAAGCATGATATCTCATAAAAGTAAAATCTAATTTACTCATAAAACGTAACCATTAAATCATGCTTTTCATGTATGCATTTCTAATAGTAAAATCATGCATTTTAGAAGGAGTCCACTCACAGATACTCCGTCATCGAAGAGCCATGAGAACTAGGAGGGACGAAAACGCCGCTAATAATCGCACCTAAGCACATAAAGGGTCCAATTAATAAAACTTTATCATAACGATTGAATTTCAGAAAACGGACATCATAAACGGATTCAAGATGTTGAAAAACATAAAAGGGGACCTCGGGTACCCCTACGCGCCTTCACGCGTCGCCGCAAGGTGGCGGCCTCAACTGCTACGCGTCAAGATGGGTCGCCGGAAAGTTGGCCAGAAAACTCGCCGGCGCCGCCGTCACAGTACCTCTGGAGCACATGCGCTGACACAGACAGCCTTTCACGCGTGCCCACATGCAGGCCCACTTTCCACTTACGCGTGGCCTAGGTTTTGGGTCCAATTGGGTCTGGGCCAGATCCTGAGTTTAGGCTCCCTAGGGTTTGGGCATAGGGTTCATTGGGCCGAAGGCCTGAGTTGCATGGCCGAAGGCCTGAGTTGATGGCCTAAAGGCCTGGTTTGGGTCTCAGGTTTAATGGGTTAGGTTTGGGGTTCTAATGGGCTTTAGGCTTGGCCTATTGGGCTGAGCTTGGTTATTTGCCAAATCAAGTGATTCAAAAACCAAAGTTGTAGTACTCAACAAGATAAAGAGAATGGTACCTTGCATAATGGCTAACTCATCGTGGTTTGGCTGGAAAACTCCTCGAAATTGGCGTTGTTCGCCAGAAAACTAGGAAAAGCTACTCCGAGCTATTTTCTGCAATTAACACATATATACAACTTAAAAAAAGCTTCGATCTACTCTTAAAACACATCCTTAGGGTTTTTAGAGGCTTACCGACGTCATGAAAACTCACAAAAACCACCAGAGCTTGTCGGAGGAGGGTGCACCGTGACTGTTACGATGGAGCACCACGTTTGCTTGTGGTTTTGAGGTCCAACGTCCAGTGTGGGGTGGTTTGGGATGGTTGTTTGTGTGAGTTTCAGGGAAGAGAGGTAGAGTTGTAGGGGGAGAGGGCACGGGGAGAGTGGAGAGAGTTAAAGAGAAAAAGAAAGTTAGATAGAAAGGGAGAGAAAGACTTTTAAAATAATAAAAAGGGATAAGAAAATCCTAAAAGCATGGGGAGATCCGGATAGGGTGAAAGGGTAAGGGGACAAGATTTCCAGGTGGGCCCCCTTGGTTAGTAGTTTAAGAACGTACCGGACAAAGCATGAAATATTCGAAAATGTTCGACGTTCGAACGTAGAATCTTCGTTATAAATCCGAATTCGAATTCACTCATGCCTACGCGTTCGTGGCGATAAGTACATTAAGAATCATTTAGTAAAAATAAAACTACACGTTTCAACGAGACTGTCAAATAAAGTCAACTCAAGGGTAATTCAGTAGTTTTATAAATCCTTAAATATGAAAATACACTAAATTTGGGACGGGGTTTCACACTTCCCTTGTCAAAATTTTTAAATCCTACCACACATGCTTATAATTTAGAGTTAGAGTACAATGCTGATCTGGGATTACTACTGGATTGAACTTATCAAAGCACCAACCTTCTTCATTGCAAAGGTTTGAACCCTACATTTGCATATGCATATCAAGCTTATTTTTCCAGATTCTTTTTGTTTAGTGTAGTTATCTAGTTAGAAATTCCTTCTGTTGTCCGGATTCTTTTTGTCTAGGCATGCAAATTAAGACAGCCCACATGGACTATCTGACACTTTTTCCCGTGCGTGGATCTCTCACCCTTGATCTCAAAAGGTTTCTTTGGCTTGTGACACGTGTTCCCTGGTTCATCTTGTCTGAAACTCTAACTCTCCCATTAAAAAAGGTTCCAAGGTTTCATTTGTATTCTGCTAGGTTATTTATATTTCAAGAGAAATGGTGCATTTAGCCTAGAGTTACCTATTAAGCTTCCAAACCGAAACCCTAGCCACAAAACCATTTCATGCACAAAGACACAATTAATCACTGCATATTAGGGTTGCATTGTTTTCATGGTTTTCCATTAAGTTTTGGGTCTATACCTTAAATTTCATATCCTTCATAGACCAAGCTTTTGGATTCAAGTTAGATTCTTCCTTCAACTATTTGACAGAAGAATCGGGCTAGTCATTTGAATCCAGATTTTATATGCATATCACTGATCATGTTGATCTCAATGCCACAAGGTGATGAGCTTAGGATGAGCTGCCACTTCGTGAAGACCGAAGGAGTCCATCTCGTGTAAGTCAAGGTTGCACAAAGGTAAAGCTGCTCCGTAGATAGGGATCTAGGAATTAAGCTTGTGTGGTGGAGAGTCCCCAATTTTTTTAACCCAAATATGGGTTTTTCCGGCCAAAAACTTCCTTGTGTTCAATACTTTACAAAGCATCTTTTATAACCAAATAACCATTGTTAAACATTGTAGGATTGCTAGTATTGACACTTTGTTAACCAAGTAAACATAACTTAAGAATTAAGGCTAAAACATAACTGAGGATCACACTATACTGTTTTAGCATTATAAGTTTGCTTGGTTTATATACTTGTGAGCGCCTAACAATCTGTACTCAGTTGACTAGTACGTTTGACTAGTCAGTACAGTTGGTTTTGATGTTTTTTATTGTAAGTTAATCTGCCTGGTACCAATTTTAATTGGTATCAGAGCTTTGCTCTTGACATACATAAAGTAATCTATGGCATTTTGCTGGTATTGGGTGGGTTCTCATCATGGATCATGATCGTGTTGCTAGATCATGTAACTCTCCTCCATTCTTTGATGGCGTGAACTATGCGGCTTGGAGTGAGAAGTTTCAAATATTTCTTGAGGCACAAGACTTTATTGCAGTTGATTATCTTACCTCTGAGTGAAGGGCTCCCTATAGAGCTGTTGATGGGGAATTATGATCAAGCCTAAATGTGAATGGACTCCTGGTGAAGTGAGATCTACCATGGGTAACAGGAAGGCAAGAAATGCCATTGTATCTGCCATATCACCAACTCAATTTACTCATATCCGCTACTGTATAGTTGCTAAGCAAGCTTGTGATAAACTCAGAATCCTTCATAAAGGTGACAAACAAGTGAGGGATTTAAAGCTCCAAATAACCCTTTCAAAGTTTGAGGATTTAAGAATGCTTGAGTCTGAAACCTTCTCAGCCTTTTATGAGAAAGTTGAAATGTTGACAAATGAAGCTTTAGGATTTGGGGGAACCTATATGTGAAACAACAATCGTTCAAAATATTTTGAGATCTTTGCCCAAGAGATTTCAAGCAAAGAAGGCTGCCATCTAAGAATTCCAAGATCTAAGTGAGATTAAGCTTGGAAAGTTAGTTGAGAAATTCATTACCTATGAGATGGAGCTTGACATGGATGATGATGTCTCTGAAAAGGGAAAAGATGTCGCTCTTCAAAGTGTTGAGAACAACAAAGTTAAAAGTGACTCTTGTGAACAGATCTTAGTGAATGATCTTGCTCTATTTGTCAAGCAATACAGAAATGGTCTTAAAAAAGAAAAAGAAAAAAAAGAAGTCAAGTGGTCTAAGGGGTCATCAAACAATCGTGGAAAACTATTCTCTGGTGAGAAGTCTAGTTATTATTCAGAAAAGAAAGACAAAATTCTATCCAAAGTTTCTTGTTTATGTTTTACTTGTGGTGGAAGTAGGCACCGTGCAACTGAATGTGCCAACACCAGACTTCTTGGTAAGAAATGCGAAAAGGCTATGGTAGCTACTTGGAGTGACTGTGATGATCAAGATTCTGAGAACGTGAAAATGCTATGACGACTACTTGGAGTGACAGTGATGATTAAGATTATGTGTCATCAGACAAGTCATCAGATGATGAAAAAGAGATTGTTGCATTTGTTGCTTCTGTTGATGGAGCATCTTCCAGTGGAAAAAAATGAAGTATTTGATGATACTAATGTGTCATCATCTCAAGAGTTTTTAAGATGTATAAATCTCTATTTGATGAGATGTGCATTGCATCATTGGATAATGCTGAGCTTGTAAGAAAGGTGTATGTGTTACAAGAAGAGGTTGAGTCTCTCCGACTAGTCAGAATAAAATTGAGTGACAAAATCATACGGTTAAAGGTTGAACTTCACATACTGAATGAAAAATGCTACTTTTATGGTGATGTCGATGAAAATGATGACTTAATTAGCTCTCTTGAAGATCATGTTAAGAGTTTAATGAATTTATATGAAGTTTGCTTCAACAAATTCATTTGCTGCGGGAAAACAATGAATTTATCGGGAAGCTAATTTGAAGCTGTCTTTTGAATTGGATGAGGCTTCGTACAAATTAAAATTTCTCTCTATGAGAGCTGACTTATCAGAAAGGGTACTCTCTATTGGAAATCAGTTTGAAGGTATAGATGTGCTTGCTTGTGATGAAAATAGTTCAAGTTTCACAGGTGTTAACTCGCATGTTTTTTAGGAACTGCCTCTTGTATCTCCTTTGGTTGACTCTACTTCAGGGACTAGATTTGTTCTCAAATGTCATCATTGTGGTGATCTTGGCCACATTAGACCTAGGTGTAGAAAACTACATCTGGAAAGGAAAAATGATCTAAAGGAATAAGTAGATCGTTTAACTATAGAAGTCAGCAGAATGTCTAATATTGTCAATTTAGCAAGCTTTAGAAATGTCAAGTCAATTTCTAGTGGGTTTCAACGTGGATTTGATAAATGTTTGATTGCTCAAAGTTCAACATCGTTCTGTAAGCCAGACACTGGCACTTTGACAATGGGTGCTCTCATCACATGACTGGTGACAAAGATGCTTTCAGGTCTCTTATACCATTCAAAAGTGGTATGATTGAGTTTGGTGGAGGAGACAAGGCAGAGATTGTTGGAAAATGAGTGGTGAAAATTTATGGACTTCCTATGCTTGAAGATGTTTGCTATGTGACTGGGTTGCCAACTAGTCTTCTTAGTATTGGTCAACTCTGTGACACAATTGCTAATAAAGTTTTTTTTTCCAAAATGAGTTGCAAAATTTTTCATAAACATGGGAAGAACATATTGATGGTTCCAAGAACAAAGGAAAATTGTTCTTCAATTGTTGCCTCTAGGTGTGATGATTGCTCAAGTTGGAACATTGATCATTTTCAACAAATGGTCCAATGTGAACAATTACAAGTCTTCATCTTTGAATGCTACTTGTGTGAACCTTGCATCTTGGGAAGGCATCTTATTATATACAAAGAGGTATTACTCTGATTTTGCCAAACCTATTATCCAAATAATGGAATTTCGATCATTTAATCTCCATTGTTGATTCATGGTGAGATGTCTCACATATTGACTGCTGGAGGTATTACAACACCAAGGCATGCTTCTCTCTCACCTTTGAATGCAAACTCCCCATATTCGCTGTTTGACTACATATTTGCATTGTGGTTTGTTCTTCAATTTGATAACCTTAATTTGGCTTTTGATGTGTATTATGATCAAGATTATGCATTAGTTGTTTGGATGAACATTGTCAAATATTTAACCTCCAAGTGTTTTAGGAACAAATATCTTTCTCTTAGGAGATTCTTACAAAGAAATGTTTTTGAAATAAACTTGGGGCCATATGAGGAACTGTTGGCTGTGTATCTCATAAGTCTTTTGAAAAATTGAAGGCGCAAAAATCTTCGATGGTCTATTGACTTTTGTAATTTTTATTGAACATGTTGAGTAGCGTTGCTTCCATTTTGTTATTTTTCTACATGTTTCTTTTCTTGCTCTTGTGTCTGTCTTGTCAATTAACTCATCAGTTAAGTCTGTTTGTCACTTTGTGCATTTCCTAATTGTCTCATATGTTGGCATTTTGTAGATTAGCCTTGATTAATTCTTTTTTTGTGATGTCAAAGGTTCTCCTTGTTATGGCTAATAGCTTGAAAAATCTTTGTCTCATTTGACAAAAGCACTTGTTGATTTAAGGGTTAGGCTTACTTTGGTCGTGATTGAGGTGTAGTGACAATTCTTCTCTATAAATTGGGTTAAGTGTCTTTTCTAGTGCAAAATACCACCTAGTTTGTCTGTCATTGTGCTCAGATCCTCTCGAAAGTAAAATCATTTATCTAAGCCTCAATCACTTCTCTCATGAGCAAAGTTCTCAAAGGTTCAAAAAAGGGAGAAGGGAAAATTTCTCAAAAGTTTTATCTCATGCAATGTCAAGAAATTTCAATTCATTTCTCTCTATCTCAAGAAGAGGTCAAAATGTGTATTGGATTGCCAAAATGTAATTGTCTTCAATCCTATCTATGGTCATGTGCTCCATATCACATTTTCCATCTTTAAAGTTATATTGGGCTTAGTTCTTCATTATGAGTAGTTTTGTGTTTAGATATTGGCTCAATTTATTTCGTGAGGGTTGTGACTTAATCTCAATAGGTTATTAAAAGTTTGGTTAGCTTTTGAATTAAATCTTTGCTTAGTTGCGTGAAACTTGGTTTTCAATGGCTGCCACCAATCCATTTCCCATACCTGGACACATCATGGATGTGGTATGAGCAAGTGTTAATTTGTGTTGTGCCTTCCTTGTGTGTCTGTAAAGATTTGTTTATGAAGTATTGCGTTGCATTTTTTTTTCAAATGCTCTTGCTTTGTCAAATATTTATTACGAAAATTGTCTTGGAAGCTTAGTTATTGAATCTGTTTATTCTTGGATTTTCTTTTGAAATTCACAGTTGGATGTAGCTCAAATGGTACTAGGTTTGTATCTGTAGCTTGTTTTCTTATGTTTGTGTGTTGTCTTCTCTTGTGGTTACATCTTGTTGTACTTAACTAGTTTTGTTGTAATTAATTTCAATATTCTGACTAGTCAAGTGGTATAATCAGAAAGGTGAGGTTCATTAAGGGTATTCTTGTCTTTACACCGTTTGTTTTTAACTGTTGCATCTCATCCGTAGGTTTTCATCGTACGACTTAGACTAATTCACAGTGTAACGGCTTAGACTACTTCACATAGGTTTTAACCTTCTTTAACCCATCTAGATTTTTACCTTAACTCATTTTGTGTCGTTTTCCTTGTGTTTCCTTTCCCTCATTTCTCAAACTCTCAATCTATCTTGCCGGAAACTTTCACTTACCAATAGCCGGAGATACTGATACTGCTGACACTTAGCCCTCTCGTCGTTCTACTCGATCTTAGACTGCAAGGAACTCCTCTGAAGCTGCAACTGGAGATCAAGTTTCCATTTTCTCATCCACCCAAGCCAAGAACTTCTTCTCTAAGGTGGCTGCTCGGAAGGTCGTGCCTGAACGACGAATCATCTAGGATGATCTTCCTTTGGCTGACAATATTCGTTTTGATGACCTCGTTGAACGGTACAGGCTTCATAGGGTAAACTCTCATCCTCCCAATTTCAATCTATCTCTGGTTTAAGAGTTTTACTTTAATATTTCGTCAAATTTTCCTGAGACTGGTGGCGTTGTTTATGTTCATGAAGTCATGGTTCTTTTTGACTCGTCTATCATCTGTACGGTCCTTGAACTTGACCCGTCCTCTACTTCTGTGTCATAAAGGTATAATGTAGCAACTTGTCAGTATTAAGAGCCTACCATCGTGAGGCTTATGCTGATCCGTCTATTCCGCTAGTTAAAGGTCAAGTGTCAAAGTCTCGTCTCAAACCCTTCTATAGGATTTGGTCTGATTTTATTTGTAGAAATGTCTTAGGAAGGTTGAACAATGGCAACCTTACACTTGAGTCAACCAGATTGTTGTTTGTTATGTGGACTTACTGTGATGTGCCTTTTGGTTTTCTAATTTTCAAGTCGATTCTGTCTAAGCCTAAACATTCTGAAACTCAACAGAAGGGTAGTCATCCTTATCTAATCACTCAGTTATGTAAGCGTGCTAGTGTTCAAAAGTGTCCTAGATGATTTGTGTCCTAGAACCACTAAGGATCTTGACAAAAATATGATGAACCTGAGCAATGTAATGTGTGTTGTTGCTCTTAAACAGTGGTTGTTAGAAATACGATGAACCTGAGCAAGTGTTATAGCGGAGTTCCGTTCCGTTTTGTCCTTTGGATTTTGTTGTAATTAATCTTGCTACTCTTAGTTTGGTTTTATCTTGAATCTCGTGACCCTTAAGCTTAAATTGTTGGATATTTATTTTTTTGGTTCCAAAAATTTACACTATTGTGGGCTGTTTTGGTTTTCCTAGATGCATTGACCCTTCTTTGTTCTTGTTATGCTTCATTGTTTATTCCTTCATTGTTCTTCCTTTGTCTTACCATGACAAAATGCTGGAGAAAAAAAAAATTCAAGTGTTTTAAATGTGGTACTGGAATAACCCGTGTTGTTCATGCAATTTATGGTGTCAATTTTAAGATGAGCTTATGTTATAATAACCCATGATGAATCTCACTTGTCTCTTGTCGAGAAATGTATGTTTACTGCATGAGTTGTTACTTGCTCTTCTCTTGTCACTGTATGATTTCTTGGGTGTGGTCAAGTGTGAATTTAGTTATAGGTTTGGGGTTATTTTGTCAAGGAATGCCAAATAGGGAGATTGTTAAGTACTAGATTTATTGTTTGGCTTCCCTTGTCAAAATTTATAAATGCTACCACACATGCTTATAATTTAGAGTTAGAGTACAATGTTGATATGGGATTACTACTGGGATTGAACTTGTCAAAGCACCAGCCTTTTTCACTGCAAAAGTTTTGAACTATACATTTGCATTTGCATATCAAGCTTTTTTTTTTTTTTCAAATTCCTTTTGTTTAGTGTAGTTGTCTAGTCAGAAATTCCTTCTGTTGTTCAGTTGTCTAGGCACGCAAATTAAGATAACCCACATGGGCCATCTGACACATTTTTATGTGCGTGGATCTCTCACCCTGGATCTGAAAATGTTTCTTTGGCTTGTGACACATATTCCCTGGTTCTTCTTATCTGAAACATCCAGCTCTTTCATTAAAAGAGGTTCCAAGGTTTCATTTGGTATTCGGATAGGCTATTTGCATTTCAAGAGAAATAGTGCATTTAGCCTAGAGCTACCTCTTAACCCTAGCCATAAAATCATCTCATGCACAAATACCCAATCATTGCATATTAGGATTGCATTGTTTTATGGTTTTACATTAAGTTGTGGGTCTATACCTTAAGTTTCATATCCTTCATAGACCAAGCTTTTGGATTCAAGTTAGATTCTTCTTTCAACTGTTTGACTAGAGAATTTGACTGGTCATTTGAATCCAGATTGTATATGCATATCATAAAATCATTATCATATCATTGATCATGTTGATCTCGGTGCCACAAGGTGATGAGCTCAAGAAGAGCTACCACCTCGTGAAGACCGAAGAAGTCCATCTTGTGTAAGGTAAGGTTGCACAAAGGTAAAGCTTCTATGTAGATAGGGATCTAGGAATTGAACTTGTGTGGTCTTTATACGAACCTTTGTTTACACTAGTGGATTGGACTCAGTGGAGAGTTCCCGGTTTTGTAACCCATATGTGGGTTTTTTCGGCCAAAAACTTTCTTGTGTTCAATACTTTACAAAGCATCCTTTATGACCAAATAACCATTGTTAGAGGTAAACATTGTAGGGTTTGCTAGCTAGTATTGACACTTTTTTAACCAAGTAAACATAACTCAAGAATTAAGGCTAAAACATAACTGAAGATCACACTGCATTGTTTTAGCATTATAAGTTTGCTTGGTTTATATACTTGTGAGTAAGGTCTAAAATATCGATATTATCGGCGAAATATCGCCGATAATATCATTTTTTTTAGATGGCGATATTTTCACACTTATTCACTTAATTATCGTCAATATATCGCGATATTATCGATAATATCGTCGAGGCTTCGTCGTCGGCGACTGCAGCCGAGGCTCCGTCGTCGCAGCTGCCAAGATCTGCGCCTCTCTCTGCAATCCACGCTCAGACCCATCAAAATGAGCAATCCCTTTTCTCCGGATCCCAAAACCCGCTCGGGTTTGATGGATCCTCCGCCTCGTACGGCCTAAACAAGGCCTCCCCTTGCCTGATGGTGCTCGCGGAGAGGTGAGAAAGGGAGGAGGAACGGTCCGCAGATGGTGATGGTGCTCGCCGGAGTGTGCGCCACTGTGGTGGAGGTCACGGTGGGGTGTGGGTGTGGTGTGTCTGTGCTCCTGGAAGGAGAGTTGCAGAGATGGGGGGAGAAGAAACAAGGAGAGGAATGAGCGAGAAGGTTCGAGGGATTGAGGAAGGGGGAAACACGGGGAAGTAGGGTGTGTGTTTGTCTGTCTGCTCTGGGAAGGAGAGTTGCAGAGAAGAGATGGGGGGAGAACCGGAGAAGAAACAAGGAGAGGAATGAGGGAGAAGGATCGAGAGATTGAGTGTGTGTGTGTGTGTGTGTGGGGTGTGTGCGAGGGTGTGTGCGTGTGTGTGTGTGTGTGTGTGTGTGTGTGTTATCGAGAGAGGACGAAGATGTGTGAGAGAGACTTCTCTGGTGATGTGAAATAGGTGTTGGAAAACAACCCACTTTACTGAAGATGTTCGAGAGAGGATGAAGATGTGCGAGAGAGACTTCTCTGGTGATGTAAAAGAGGCGTTGGAAAACAACCCACTTTACTGTATTTGTTCCCCACCATGCCTTATCATTAATCATTAAATAATAGAATTGATTTTTTTAATCTTTTCTCTACTATTACATATTGAGAGGTGATGTGAAAGGGGGGTTGGAGATGGGGGTCAGACGGGATTTTATCTCTTCCCATTTAAAAAAATCTTAATAATCTTCCAATATTATATCTCTTATTTTGAAATATCTTAAATTACTATTTTATCTCTATTATTCTATTTTAAAACCCTAAAACAGGGAGAAGAATTTCATCATCTTTTGAAAACTTCACATTTTTCACTTTCTGACTTATATGTATGTATGTATATATATATTATATATATATATATATAACACTAATATCACTATTCTTTTATTAGCTTATTCATGAATTTTATACGAGTATAATTTTTTATGTGTAAATATGCATTTATTTACAAAATATACAAGAAATTTACCTAAATCCGCCTTGGCCGCCTAGATCCCGCCTAGGTGCTAGGCGCCAGCTCACCGCCTAACGTTTTTTAGAACCTTGCCCAAAAATACTTGAAAAATGCTAAAAAGTCTCAATCTTGCGCATAGAGGGATTCGAACCCCTCCCTTTGTCAACCACGCACCTGGGCCTTATCCAACTCGCTACAAATGTGTTTGTGATTACATATTCAGCCTGTAATATTTATATGGTCGTTAAGATGTCTGCAAGGCTTGCAAGCTAATATTTATTATCTAGGATAAATTTCTATATTAAAAAAAACACCAAGGGGATTCGAACCCCTCCCATTTTACTCCTTCAACACCTTGACCACCATATCATTTGTGTTTAAACTTCTTTCATTAATCACTACATATTTTCTACACTCACAATGTTTGCCAGCTCGATATATAATCAACTTAAATCAGTTAAATCCATTATGCAATGCATTTCCTTCCAATTTTTTGTGATAAACTAATAGATAATTGACTAAATAAACATCCTGCAAAGTTTCAATAAAAATTTCCAAGTTTTTCTTACAATTTTCGTGGTTTTTATTCAATTTTTATCGATATCGATAATATCCCGATATTTCCATCGAAATTTCCGTGTTTTTGGACTACCGATATTTCCGATATCATCGATATTTTAGACCTTGCTTGTGAGCACCTAACAATCTGTACTCAGTTAACTAGTACGTTTGACTAGTCAATACAATTGGTTTCAAAAAAAAAATGTAAAGTATCCGCCTGGTACTAATTTCAAAATTTATGTGGAAACACTATTTTATTTAATTTGGAGCTACATTTTGATATAGAGAGAGTAGATAGATAACACTAATTATGTTGTTAGAGAAGGAGTTGAAGATGGCGACCTATAGTGTGAAATTTCAACACAATTCACCCAAATTTGCGCACTCTTTTCCAAAGCCTCGGACTTGGCTAGTTTGGCAAGACGTCTTGAAAGAGCGTCAAACACTAATACATGGTCAAACACTAATACATGGTGACGATATTGATCCATTCCTACAAGTTGAATCCAACAATGGTGGGTATCATTGACATGCCAACAATTTAGTATCATTATATATTTCTTTTCCACACTTTGCTGCAATTCTGTTTTTGCATAGATGAGGTGTGATACCTATTATTGCATGTCCTCGCACATCATCTCACAACTACAAATTAAAATCAAGATTGCAGCAAAAAGTTTGAAAATTGTTGGAACTTTATAAATAAGTTTTATTTTTTATTTTTTTTGCTAAAGGAAGATGGTGAAGAACAAATAAAAAGATTGCCCTTTTATAGGCTAAGTGTTATTAATGACGTGAAACATAATTACCAAATAAGATAACATAATTTGCATCACAATTCTAAAAGGAACAATATATTAATTCATTATCTTTTATTTTAAATTTAATGATGTAACTGGCGCTGTTGCATTCCGTCAGTTTTATTAATTAATAAAAAAATAAAGGAAAACTAATGAAAAGTAAAAAAAAAAACTTCCCTTTTAATGAAAAACAATTTTTAAAGGTATAGTGAATAGTGTCAGGTAAAGGTTAAAAAGTGGTTTTTCGTTAAAAGTGAACAGTACCGGGAGTTTTTCGTTAAAACTCCCTAAAAATAACGATTGCCTAGTTTGGCATTGCTGTGCTTTAAAAAAAAAAATGTTTCTACTATGTTGTGAGAATAAACAGCTGTAAAATGAAGTTGTTGAATGTTTAATAATTTTTTTTTATAAAAGTGTTTTTTAATTAAAAAAAAAGCAGTGTCTGAGTGCTTGGTAAATTTTTATATAAATTGCTTTGAATATATTAAATGACTAAAAGTGACATAATATTTAATGTGATACAATAATTGTCAAATACAATAATGTAGGAGCAAAGATTGAAAAAATAAAACACTTTTTATAGAAGTATGGTAGACTCTACTTCTGTTTTTCTATGCTTTTCTACTCTCATGACAACAATTTTTTTTAAACACTTTTTTTATATTTTACCAAACACATTTAATATTCTAATTTTTTTTTAATAAGTTGCTTTTATTAAAAGCACCACAATCCCAAACCAACCCTATGTAATCCACTTTTTATTTGTATGCATTGCACAAAGTATGAATTCTACGTGGGAGACTAAAAACATTGCCTACTAGTATAAATAATCTTGAGCCTCTTCCTATTATTGCTTATTGGTTAGGATAGATGTTCACATTCTAATATGCATGTCTGACTTCTTAATTAGAAATTGCGGAAAAAATAATCATATTTCAATTGTATAAATTAATATATGATTGGTATTGGTTAGGATAGATGTTTTAGAATTTATAATTTGTATACCATGTTTATAATGACAAAACTTTTATTTTATATGCCTTAAATTCAAATCTCGTAAAGGATGAGTTGAGAATTAATTTATTTCTCTCTATTTTGGTGTAAATATATTTGTGGGTTTTAATCACAAATGGTCTCTGACATTGGCCTGCCAAATTTAAAGGGTCTTTGTTAACAACCTTTCATCTAAAGGTGATTTTCGAACGTATCGGATTGGAAGCAACGTTTTCAATTTCCGTTCCAAAAGTTCGGAATCGGATCAGATGAGTGTTGGAGTTACGCCCTAAAAACCAATTTCGTAATATTGGGTATTATGTAATAATTTATGCCAACTTCATTTTATTAGCCCCAATTTTACCCTAATTTTGGGCGACAAGGAACCAGACAAAGCCCTGGGTCTCTAGGGAACCAGAAGAGGAGGACGAGACATGGCGGAGGGGATGGAGGGGTGCCACCTCCCGACTGCTGCGCTGGGCTCAAGGGCGAGAGTTTCTTTCACTTCCCTCATGCAAATCACTTAAAAAAATGATATGAATTTTCGCATGGATTTTGTTTATTTTATTTTTCTGGGTTAAGCTTGATTGTTTGCTTCAATGAGGAGTTTTGGGTTTGAAATGGATGGTTCGGTGATGAACTTATGGTTAGAAGACGAAGGGTTAGGGGATGGAGGGGAGGGGAAGACGAAGGGGTTCTGGGTTGTGTTTTTTGTTTTTTTTTTACTTTTCTTTAATTAATTATTTTTAAATGCATTAAAAATTATTTTTTTTGCCACGTGGCACAAATTTGGCAGCCATGTTAGCACAAATGTGGATCTCATATTTGCCACGTCATCACTTAACGGTTTACTTAACAGATTTTCTAACGGATGTATGAAATTGAAATAAAATGATAAGTAAATGTATGAAATTGAAATGTTTTAAAGATGTTGTAAGGAATTGAAATCGACCATAAACCTGAGGGGGTAAAATGTAATTTACCCTAATACTTAATGTACCGAATTGTATACCGACACACTAAAAAATCTCTCTAAGATAATATATTTATATATATGTAAGAATCTCACCCAAGTCAGAAGTGTCCATTAAAAATGGAAAGATGCAACACCACAATAGTAGGGTTGGGCCCAATTTTGAAGGAACCGGACCAGACCCGGATTAAAAGAAACGGGCTGGGCCGGGTACAACAGATTTTAATACAAGAACCGGACCTAACCTGGCCCGTTTGAAATGGGCCGGTTCGGGCCAGGTCCATGGGTCCTTGGTTTTTTTTTTTGGCGAAACCGCCACCTTCCTCGACATCTCCACCTAACTCCGCCAAGGCCACGCCGTCCACTCCTTCGACGCCGAATCCCTCAAGCCCTTGGAATCCTAATCCCAGAACTCCCGACCCCTCGACTCCTCTGCCTTCGTGGGGGAAGACAGTGCACGTTGACTGTCGAGAGAGAGGAAGTGAGATCACAAGGAGGTGAGAAAGGGAGGAGGAACGGTCCACAGGTGGTGCATCCGCCACTGGTGACGTGGACGTTGTAGCCGCGACCATCGATGGTCTTGAAGTTGTTGACGATGAGCTCACATTTGAGCTTGATGGTCATGACAGCGAAGAAGATAATCTAAAGGGGCTCGATTTGGATGATGGCGTGGCGAAGCGTGCCCGAAGTTGGGTTGGCCGGGTTGGAATCCGGCGAGTTGGTGGCTATGTAGATCAGGCCCCCTTTACCTCCCATGGCGTCCATGCCGAACCCGATGCCACAATTAGCGAGCTTTTGGCGGTTGTTGCTCCAGTCCTCGCAGCGAAAATGCAAAGAAAATTAGCAAAACCCAAATTGGGGTTTTGGGCTAAAAGCTAAAAATGCATGATTTGTGGAAAACCCAGCTGGGATTAAGAACTTGAAGAAGAAGAAGAAGAAGAAGAAGGTTAAGGGGGAGAGAATGAGGAGATTGAGAATCGACAGATCCGAAATGGAGGACTGAGTAGAGGAGAGTCTTCGAGAAGGTGTGAGAAAATAAGAGAGGAATGGGAAAATGTTACAAACAGGCCGGTCTGGGTACCTTTTTTTTATACTTCTGGAACCGGCCCGCCCCTAAAATTTCAAAGCCCCGCTTCACCCCGCCCCGTTTCTCTTTTTATAAATTAGGAATCGGCCAGTACCCGCTTGACCCGTAGTTCTTATACCCGTTTGCCCACCCCTACATAGTAGTATAGCATGATTTGGAGACGAATCCCTTAACTGTTATATGAAAAGAGAACTTGTAAGTACTATTGAATAATTATTACTTTAACTGTACATGAAGAAAACAAACCTTTATACATAATATTGTATAATTATTAATTAGTTACGGTATGTCACGGTAACATTCTACCTAGGTATGCATGGCACGAATAAGTTTCTGCAACCACCGAAAATGAGGGGTTATGTACAGGGGCGGAGGGAAGAAGAGAATAGGATAGGCCCAGTGGCGAAGCCACGTGAGGGCGAGGAGTGGCGGCCGCCACTCCCCTCGCTGGAAAAGCCACTGCCCAGCCCCGGTTTGGCCCCTCCCCTCCCCGCAGCTCCGCTCCGTTTGTTCTCTCTGGTTTCTGCACACAGCAGCAGATACTTTTAATTTTTTTTTTTAAATCCAGGCCAAAACGACGTCGTTTTGGTCCTGGTAAAAAAAATTTAAAAATACATACGAAACGACGTCGTTTCGTGTTTGTTTTAAAATATATATATATATATATATATATATATATATATATATATATATATATGGTGGGGGGGACCGTGTGTCCCCCATAGACCTACCTTTCTTTCTGAAAACCAATTGCAGCACAGAGAGGCTGCTCCCCACTGCACAGCAAAGCTGCTCCCCACTTAGTGCATTAGCAAAGCTGCTCCCCAGCTCCAGCCCAGGCTCCCAGCCGTTCCTCCTCTCTCCCAGCCGTTCCCAGCCAGCCACTGAGCCGTTAGGCTAGCCTCCAAACTTCAATTCAAGGTAAATTTATAATCTCTACGTACCTAACCCTAAATAAATATTTAATACGAATTTGATTGAATTGGTAATTTGGTATAGAAATAGAATCATATTAATATGGTAATGCTAATGCACTAAGTTGGTTATTGGTTGTTGATTATTGATATGATATTATGAAATTAATTTTTAGGGTGAAAATTAAAATTAAAATTCTTGATTATTGATTAATTAATTGAATTATTACATAATGTATACAAATTACGATTATTCATATGATTATTGACAAAGCAAAAATTGTTCGTTTAGCTCATCTTTATCCTCAAGATTTTGATTGTATGGACCTCATGAATCTTCCAATTCAACTTGATAATTACATTCATGATATGAAAATGCATAGTGAGTTTTCATCATTGAGAGGAATTAGTGATCTTGCAAAAGAGTTAGTGAAGACCGGGAGGTGTGAAAGCTATATGTTAGTGTATAAGCTTCTTACATTGGCTTTGGTGTTACCGGTTGCAACCGCTTCGGTGGAGAGAGCTTTTTCTGCTATGAAGATTGTGAAAACACCATTGCGTAACAAAATGGGAGATCAATGGTTGAGTGATAGCATGATTGTTTACATTGAGAGAGATGTATTTGCTTTTATTGATAATGAGCCTATTATGCGACGTTTTTATGACATGAAACCTCACCGGCAACAATTGTAATTTGTTTGTATTGATTAATTATGAAAGACATTACTATATAAAAAGATTTAGTTGTTGCCATTTTTCTTTAACCTTGCACTATTTTAAGTTCGCCCCTCCCCCCGAGAAATCCTGGCTTCGCCACTGGATAGGCCTAGGCCCATCCTCACATTTTTTTTGCAAGCCGTCCCCTGTAAGCATCTTTCATCATTCTTCTTTACAACCCTTCTCCTATTAGTCAATAATACAAAACACATTATAAACTATCTGCTATTTAAAATTGGGAGTTTTAACGAAACACTCCTGGTACTGTTCATTTTTAATCAAAAACCACATTTTTACCTTTACCTGACACTATTCACTATACCTTTAAAAAATGTTTTTCGTTAAAAATGAAGTTTTTTGGACTTTTCATTAGTTTTCCTTTTAAAATTCCAACTCCCATATTTGATTCCATCCTAACACTAAATTAATATTTATTTATTGGACATAAAATCAATAACCTTTAACATTTTGAAAAAAAATAAAAAAAATAAAAAAAATAAATAAATCTCTTAATTAACATTAAACCCGTTAACTTTTAATTAAAACAAAAAACTTCTTTTGTCCTGCACAATCAACCAAGGAGTAAGAGTCCAAGACTAAAAAGCTATTATTCTTCTCATTTCTTGAAATTTCATATCTATTTTCATATAAAATTCAAATTAATTCAACATAAACAATACTGTGGAGCCAAAAATAATCACAAGGCGACATGTGGATTTTTGGACAAAAAGGGACAAAAATACCCTTGAGGTACAACGAGATTCCTACACGCGAGCAGCGGGCAATCATCTTTCAACCAAGTCAAAAGTGCCCAAAATAGGTAACAATTTAAAGCCTATTTCATCAAATCCTTTGTATAAGGCGACATGTGGATTTTTGGACAAAAAGGGACAAAAATACCCTTGAGGTACAACGAGATTCCTACACGCGAGCAACGGGCAAACATCTTTCAACCAAGTCAAAAGTGCCCAAAATAGGTAACAATTTAAAGCCTATTTCATCAAATCCTTTGTATAAGGTAATTCCCAAAACCTAATTTATTCCATATATTTTCTATTTCATTATTTAGCTAATCAATTAGCTAAATAATATATTCCTTCCATATTTCCTAAAACCTTCCTTTAAAATCATAATAATTGACTAATTAAAGATTAATTACCTAATTAATCCCCTAATTATCAATTAAATCACCCATTTAACCCCCCAAAATCATGTCAAAGGCCGGCCATTCCCATTCAAAAAGGAGTCCACCATGCTTTCTACCTTTTCTATCATTTTTTCCCTTTCAATTACACTAATTAGCTAGCCAATTAAGTCCATAACCACCAAAGCATTCTCTTTATTTTTAATTAGCCAATTAATCCCTAATAAATTGGCTAATTAAACCAAAATTAAACCAAAAATCCAACCTAATGGCCGGCCACTCTTTCTCCAAAGAGGACTGGCCTATCCCTATATATATGCTCCCATTTTCACAAAAGATTCATTCCAACACTCTTGCAAAAATCCCAAAATTCTCTAAACACTCTTTCTCTCTAAATTCTAACTTTGGCATCGGAGGTTCTTCAGCCAAAGCCCCATTCATCGTGGGCGCGTGAGGCTCTTGGCCTTGACCAAAAGTGTTAATTGTTTTGTAGGTGCAATATTGTCCAAGATCAAGGAGGAAAAAAATTACATCCACAAATACTATTTGTAAAATCTATCTTACTTTCCATAATTTTTTTTATTGTTTATCGTCTATCTTACATCTTACTTAAGTGTTAGAGTTTGGACCTTTTGATTACTTCTTCTTATTAAATTTAATAGTATGGATAACGAGTTTATCATGCAATTGTTTGAAAATATGAAAATTCGTTAGAGACAATTATGATTATTGAAAATATAAAATATTATAGATGCATGTGTTATTATAGTGTTTTGATCAGTAGTTTTGCAACTGTTATTTGTCATATTTTTTTGCATTTGTGAAAGGCCACATGAAATCCTGACTACGCCACTGGTTATGTATTGGGTAAATGTCTGAACTGTCAAAATATTTTTGGGCCCGTTTTGCCAAACTCTACCATCTAATTTATATATATACATATATATATATATATATACATATATATATATATATATATATATATATATGTGTGTGTCTGTGTGTGTGTATACAGCGGATCCGTGGCACCATATTTTTGACACAATTTTTGACACAAGTATTTAGCCATTAGATTAGTCCACTTTCAATGGTTGAGATGATAGGTTGACAATATGGCAATTAATTTTATTTCTATTTTCTGAAAAATACATATTAAATATAAATAAATCTTTATAATTCTTATTCTCTTTCTCTCTCATCTATCTTAATAAACTTTCCATCTTAATAGACTATTTTCTTTTCCATCTTAATAGTCTAATAACCATCTTAATGGCCGATCCTTGTAATATATCATCTTTGAATGTAATATATCATCTAATCCTATTTTTGGGGAAAGTATTTTAATCAAATCTCCATCTCTCATTTATTTTGCATTTTGATTAAAAAAAAATCAAATTTCTGGCATGCGAAGAAGATTACAATATACGGCCACATAAACTTTGTGAACCCCTAGACATATATAGCTAATCGAAAAAATCCTTAGTGGCATAAACGTTAATAAAATTATTGGCATAAACTTGTGAAGTCTCATAACGCTTGACGGAAATCGAACTTGTGAAGTCTCAATAACGTTAATAAAACACAACTAATTTCAAAACATTATAGGCATAAACTTTAACAAAATACACCCAATTTTCCAAACAATGAAAACTGTAACAAAATAGCACAATTAAGTGACTAGTCTATCCTACAAAATTTAAACATCATCACTCTCCAAATATTCTTGGTCATCACTCTCCTAATCTATATTACATTCAAAGATGATATATTACAAGGATCGGCCATTAAGATGGTTATTAGACTATTAAGATGGAAAAGAAAATAGTCTATTAAGATGGAAAGTTTATTAAGATAGATGAGAGAGAAAGAGAATTAGAATTATAAAGATTTATTTATATTTAATATGTATTTTTCAGAAAATAGAAATAAATTAATTGCCATATTGTCAACCTATCATCTCAACCATTGAAAGTGGACTAATCTAATGGCTAGATACTTGTGTCAATAATTGTGTAAAAAATATGGTGCCACGGATCCGCTCCCATATATATATATATATATATATAGAGAGAGAGAGAGAGAGAGAGAGAGAGAGAGAGAGAGAGAGAGAGGGTTGAATAAAGAGTCGAACTTATTTATTTAGATAGAAATGATAAAAAATAGTTTGAGAATATAAATTTATAGGGTCAAATACAAGGTCGAACGCAGTGAGCATTTTGGTTTGGAAAATGGTTAAAGAGTTGTTTAACTTTTGGTTTGACAATAAAAAATGTTTATAACTCACTGAAAGGTTTGTCATCTGATGTGATTCCCCTTGCATATTTGCGCAATTGACTTGTTTTAGCTCATCTAAAATTATTCGGCTGCAAAACATAAGTGAATTGTGAAAGAAAGTAAAACTCTTTCATGTATTTTAATCGTTGTTGCATAACATACGTGCACGGCTAGGATCTCATCCATTTGTTGAAATTTTGCGTTGCCATATTTGACAATAAGCAATGGTGGCCACTATGTACGATCCACTCACCGCGTACATTCATTTTATATTCATGAATACTCATGCTTATTTCTAATGTTGGAATAATATATAATTTTAATAATTGAATGAAAAATAGTGTTAACCAATTTCTTAGAAAGGATATGTTGCTTAGATGTATTCCCTTGATAAGTGATGTATACTTATAGATGAAAAGTTACATCACTTTAACAAGAAGTACTTGGGTTCTATATAAACTCATGAAACCATCATCATTAAGATATAGAAAATTAGAGTTAATTTTTACTATTGAGAAATAGGGTTTCCCCACTTTGTTTCTCTCATGCTTCGTGTGTCAAATTCCAAGTCGTGTCTTGAGAGTACAGAATATATAAAGTTTGCCAGAGTCCGAAGATTGAAGTGCTTTGACTTCAGATTATAGATTGTTGAATCCTGGGAGATGAACGCCTATCGAACTACAAGCACAAGAGTAGGGGCGAAATTCTATCTTTAGGACATTGCATTTATGAAAGCCTCAATCTCCAAGTTTGTCAGTTTTTCTAACTTTATCTCTAGTTGTTTATATTAATCTCATATATATATAATTGATGTGTGAATTTCTTTATGATTATTATCATTGGAATTCTTTTATATTTTTCATATTTTCTAATATTGCTCCAACAATCTAAAGATAGAATGCTTTGCAATAATTAGAAAATATGACAATTCTCATAAAGCAGTGGCTAGATATTGGAAATAGAATATGTTGTGTTTGACGTAAACCCTAGCCTCTTTGAGAAGGAAGATCGCTACATCTAATGATGAAACTGAGGCATGAATCTTCCCAATTTCAATAGAAAGATTTAATTTGATCATTGGGCTAGATGATGGGTTGTAGATTGTATATATAGTATACAAAACAACAAAAGATCGTTCTGGGAATTATTGATGACAAATATCATACTGCAATACTTGAATTAGAATAAGTCTTGTGACTTTGGTAGTTAGAATTGCATGATATGAAATTGGGTTGACAATAGTATGTGAATGCTAATTATTCTTTGATGTCGTAAAGTACAATGATACATTACAAAATTAATTAGGGCATTGAACTGCATTTGGTTTATGTATATAGTCATCCTATATATGCATGGACAATACTGTTTGAATGATGCTTTAATATAGTAGTTCCTTTTTCATTTTGTACATGCACTATTTTCTGAAAAAATTACATGCTTATAAGCCTCATACGTGCAACATTATGAAAACTGAAATGGGACGAGAATGGCGTAATTATTTATTTATTTATTTATTTTTACATTAATAGTTGTGGCATTTAAACTCATGTCTAGACATTGACAGACATGGAGATTTAGATGTATGCCTTTATTTGGTATATGTAGAACCCCGTCACAATTGATCAATTGGAGATTCCAGAAAAAGAAAACATCGGTTTGATATCCATTTGAGTCAAGGATCTTGGGTCATATAGAATTACGTGGAGGTTAATCTTGGGTCATTTAGAGCCGTGCGATAGTTAAGTTGCAAAAAGGACGCAACTATTTGACAAATGGGTGGTTTTATAATGTGGTGGAATCGAAATTTGGAATCTGTCATGTGAGATTCAAAGAAAATGCATGACGTTCGAAGTGTTGCTTTTGACACTGAAGGGGTATGACATTTCCAACCAGTCATTTCTTAAATATACATGTGTTCATAGGCTGGTATTTAACCTTCTACATTCCGATTATCGGTTGGATGTATATTATCACACAGTCATAACAATTATTTATCCGATTTTTTTGGAGAGATGAATAAATTTCAAGAGGCCCAGAATGTATATCATATATTGACCATAGTCATATATGATGCAGCACATTCTGGAAGATTACTTAAGTAGGCAGCGTTTTGCTTCTTTGCCTAGGAGAGTTTTGCATTTGCCATGTCAACCATGGAGAAAATGAATAATATTGTGTTATTCAAAATGATATCAATATAGAGAAATAATCTTGAAAGTGTGGAGGTTTTTCAGAAAGGAAAAGACGACACGAAAATGTGAAAGACATTTCACAGAATTGAATTATACATAATGATGCTTATTAAGTAAGCATATAAATGGACATGGCTATTGGGTCATACATGTTAGTCATACTAAGGAAAGAATAAAAGCCAAGAAGTGATTTTCTTATAATTTCTAGTGAGGCATGAAGGCCTAAAAAGATAGATAGAGTCTATTCTTAGTTGTTCCTTCTTAAAGTGAAAAATGTGATCGATTTGATGATAGCATTAAAAGAAACTACAATTATGAAAGAATTGTGGGAGTTGGTTAAAAGTAATTTGCTAATTGAACGACATTTAAGATGTCATCTCTTGTAATGAGTAATTGTTTAAGGTATGGCAAGGTTAGAGACCTTCTTACAAATACCTTAAATGTGGGGGAGTTTACCCAAGTGCTTAGTGTTAGCAAATTACTTAGTAATTAAGTCCTAATATAATTTTGAGGACTTGACATTTCAAACAATGTCAAACAACTACTCTCGTATGAAATATAATTTCATAAGATAGATTGTGCACACCATTAATGATAGTCAACCTAGTGTGGATCCAATTATTAAAGGTTAGACTAGAGAGTAAGTTGATCATTGAGGGGAATGAGGCTAAAGCCAACATAACTAATGAATCAGCCGAGCGGAAACCTAACTTAGTTTATTGAAGATCCCATGGTCTAAGTTCAATAGGCAAACTGGTTGGGCATGATTCAAAGAAGTTAACACACTATATACCTCATTCCTATGATGGAAGAAGTGTGTTGTCTGCAGAAGTTTTAGGGTGTATATTTATAAATAAGAGGAATAAAGCAGACTATTCTTAATCAGTGGTCACCTATGTGAGAGTAGAAATGGGTCGCTTCTATGAGAATGAGATGGCTAAATTCTCTAAAGCTCTCATGAATCCGGGATTTGTTCAGGACCAAAATTAACACAACCGTATGAACCGTAATATATTAGGATAAGTGATGTGTGTTACTTATTGTCTCGGTTTACTGCTGCGGTGAACAGTTCAAGATCTTCCACATCCACTGCATCACCAAGTAAATATGATAAGTATTCACTAGGGTAGGTTCAAGTCCAAAAGACACCTCTCCCGATGCATCTCTTGTCCGCCTGTACTCTCAAATTCTTCGTAATTTTTCATTCATGTGGGGGATAGTTGGAAATTATATATTATAATATGAAATATTGTAATATATAATTTTAATAATTGAATGAAAAATAGTGTTAACCAATTTCTTAGAAATGTTATGTTGCTTAGGTGTATTCCCTTGATAAGTGATGTATACTTATAGATGAAAAGTTACATCACTTTGACAAGAAGTACTTGGGTTCTATATAAACTCATGAAACCATCATCATTAAGATATAGAAAATTAGAGTTAATTTTTACTCTTGAGAAATAGGGTTTCCCCACTTTGTTTCTCTCATGGTTCGTGTGTCAAATTTCGAGTCGTATCTTGAGAGTACGAAATATATAAAGTTTGCCAGAGTCCGAAGATTGAAGTGCTTTGTCTTCGGATTATAGATTGTTGAATCCTGGGAGATGGACGTCTATCGAACTACAAGCACAAGAGTATGAGCGAAATTCTATCTTTAGGACATTGCATTTATGCAAGCCTCAATTTCCAAGTTTGTCAGTTTTTCTAACTTTATCTCTAGTTGTTTATATTAATCTCATATATATAATTGATGTTGTGAATTTCTTTATGATTATTATCATTGGAATTCTTTTATATTTTTCATATTTTCTAATATTGCTCAAACATCTAATATTTAAATAGAATAAATCAAAGAAAATTAAAAAAAGGAACAAAAATATATAAGATATGCAGAAGAATTAAAAGAGTGCAAAAATAATGTTCTGTGTGCAAAGTTTACAGTAACTGGCATGGCTTATGTCATCATTCCATAAGTCTTCCATTCCAATGGTTCATGGGGATGCATTTACCCCTTTATCCAAGGAATGTCAGATTTATGATGACAGTGGAAAGGTATCACTTTAAGATTTGCGAAATGATACACTTCTTTTCTAGCAATATTTGGTTGGGGTTGAGAGAATTCATTTTCCTCTACCAATATCAGAACTGATAGAAGTAGTTTCAGCTCCTAACCATATGGTTAAGTTATGTTTTTCTTAGAAGACATGTTTAGTTCATGCATGACTTAGGCTTAATCTGGTAAGCAACCTTAGTTAGGTATGCTTCAAACTTGCTTAATTAAACTTATAGTCTAATAGAAAAGATATCGATGCATGGTTTTAAAATACTTATTTATTTATTTCTTCAGATGGAGAGTGTGGGAAGCAACTGTGGCAGCAAAAGCACCAACAACGGCAGAAGCTACAGAAGTGTGGGAAGGAACCATGGTGGTGGAGGTGGTGGGGAGCAGTGGAGGCCTGCCTTGCAGAGCATTGCAGAGGTTGGAACTTGAAATATTATGCATGCAGCACCACCACGTACCCTATAATCTCATCAGAACCCTTGATTTCTCTGTCGTTCTCTCCCACCAATAAAAACAAGCAGAAGCAGCTACTCCTTTCGCTCTCTCCAATACCCTTATATTCTCTTTTCTCTTTTAGACTGATAGATTCCACTATTGTACGTTCTTGCTAGCTAGCCATGGCCTACAGCGTTTCCAGAGTTTAGAATCTTTAGATGTCATGTATAACTCATTGAACTTGGACACGGTCGTACGTATACCACTCTTGCAGATTAGGTTAAACCGGCCTTGTTTGGCACACTGTATAAGGCACCGGATAGTACTAATAATATGGAGTACGGTGTTTGGTGTCCATTCGTATTAAATAGCCATCGGATTAAATAATCCCACCCACCTATTTTATTCGGTGAATACCCGCTTCCTTATACTGTCCAAAACCACGGGACAATTTAGTCGGGGCTCCCTCCCTCCCTCTGTTCTTCTTCTTCGTTTCCCCTCTATCTTCTTCTTCCCAGCCGCTCTCTCTGCTTACAAAAGCCAACCACACTCCCTCCATTTTCCCAATCAAAACTCCCCAAAATTCCAAGCAGCTTCCAAGAAACCAAAGAATCCCACAAATCCCAAAACCAAAGATTTTCCAAGCAGCTTCCACACTCTCTCCGCCACTTCATCTCTCTTTGCTTCCTCTGTCGCAGACTCTTCGGTTCTCTCCCTGCTTCTTCTTCTGGCTATCGCAGGATCTCCCTCCCTCTTCTCCGCCGCTGCATCTCTCTCTCTGCTTCCTCCAACATAGACTCTTTGGCGCTCCATCTCGGATCTCAACAAACAAAGAAATAAACATTTGTCAATTCTTTTCTTCCCTTTTCTTTTCTTATCTGGTTCAGTAGCAAACACAGTATAAATAATACAGTTATTAGTCTGATACAGCACCAAACGCCCGACTAATTTAGTCAGTACTATCCGGTGACTATTTATTCTATCCGACAGAAATAGTCAGTATAGTCCGAGCTGCCAAACGAGGCCGCAAACTATATTGCCCAAGGGGAACTTAATTCCGTTTTATTAGGCTAATCAATTTCACCTTCTTTTGTAATTATCAAACAATGAATGAGTAGCTTAGTGTCAATGCTATGAACCTGTTCGGTAACCCTTAATTTTATTTTTCTAGGTTTTAATTTTTAATTTTGTGTTAGAGATAAAGATGATAAATACATGAAAGAAATGAGATACAGAAAAGTAGAAGAATATAGAAGAACTGTATAAGAAAGATGCACAAACTAAAAATAAAAACTCAAAATCAAAATCTAATAAGTCATTGTTTTCATTTCAAAATATTATTTATACAGTAAAACCACTCTAAGAGTTATAAAGAAATATTCTTTAAACAGTTAAAAAAAATTATTTATAGACTTATTATCCTTAAAGGATGTTGTGTCCTAAATAGGATTCTGGAGGATGACAATATGGAAATACTAAAAGTTTTATGCCAAGAAGATGTAAACATGCTTGAGAAGATTTAGAAACATTTTGGCTTCAACAAGAGGGTGTCTATGTTGACAAATTATTATATACCTGTAAGCTCAAAGACGTGACATCAACTCTAAAAACTAAAGCATTGTCCCAAATAACTTTAGAAAAATATTTTAGTTCATCTTAAATATTTTATTTGTAATATTGCATATTTGTTTTACTCATTAAAAATTAATAATACGTGGAGTTGTGTTTCACTAAGATGAGCTTATTCCTATACATAACTGATTCCAAGTTGGAACCGAAATTTTATATGACTTGGGTTATATCTTTATCTACCTTAGAGAGGTTTTATTGTATATGTTTCATTCTCCTTATTTCTTCCCCTTTTATCATCACCCTTCTTCATAGCTCTTCTTCTCTAAACACTTTTCTTATATCTTAAGCACAAAAAATGAAAACGGAATGGTTATCAAAATGACTTATAATATTTTGCTTAAAAGTAATTTTCTTGTACTCCAAATTATTAATGTAATCACATAAGTATTCATCTGGTAGCGTAAAGTAAACGTAAAAAGTTAATACATGTTCAAAAATCAAAATGTTTGCAGTAGTCGTGGTATCTTACTTGTGCAATATATACTGCTACTGCTAAATGAATTTTGAAAGAGATGTAATAGGTCGCTGCAGTTTCTAAAGAAAGTGTGTATATAAAGCAAAGTATTAAAAACTTGCTTCAAAGACATGCATTGGCATTTACTTGTGCAATATATACTGCTACATGCCAACTGTGGCTGAGGCCAGATGCTGTAGCCTGTAGGGCTTCAATTCTCCATTAATATGGTGTTCGGTCCAAAATCCTGGCCACAGTCTCATACTAGAATTTCCCACAAATGCATCAAGTCATTTGACTCATTTGCTTACGAGCTACACACGACCTAATAAATTAGTATTGAAGGTGAACCTAATAGCGAAATTTTACTATGTTCTGATGTATGTCATTTCATTAGATGAAAAGAGTGTTAAATGAGCGACCAAGAGTCCAACAGTCAAGAATCTTTTGATCTCAAATGTCTGTGTATTCCCAGAATGGGTGACCCATTGGGAAGTTCTACTCGTGTGAGTTCTCAGAAACAAAACCGTGAGGGTGTGGTCGGGGCCCAAAACGGACAATATCGTGCTACGATAGAGTCGAACTTGGGTTGTGGTGGAGCCCGGGTCGGGATGTAACATGATTCAAGTGGTGCAATTTGGTAATAATTGTTTAGAAAAGAAAACATTACCATTTTTTTTTGTCAAATTAGTAGAATGTACCTTTACACTTACCATCATCATCGCCGTCACCTCCAAACACCATTATTACCGTCGTTGATGTCACCTCCACCCACTATCATTATCTTTGCCGTCACCACCACTTATGATCATTACTGTTGCCACCACAAAAACCCACCATCATCACCATACGTCGATGCCACCACCGTCACCACCTCCACAAAGTACATTTTCTAACTATTATCTCTCGCATATATATTGATGACTCTAGATACACATTAAATTCTGTATTGGTATTTCCTTATTCTTTTAGCTAGGTTAGTCAAACAAGAAAATTCACAAATTTTAGAAAATAAATTTCCATCATTTTGGATTTTCTTGTAAATCTTAAATTTCGCCATCCAAACATATTGTTAGGGATTCCAATACTTCCGAATTTCCGACCCAAATTTTTTCCAAGTGTTCCAAACGTATTCCGATAAAAAAAAAAAAAATTTCTGAATATATCTATTCTTATAGTTATTTACTCAAATTATTTAGTTTGTAATCAACTTTTTTATTTTATTGTTAGGTTTTGGATACCTTTGGTTCATTGTTTTATATTAAACATACACATATATATTAAAAAGGATAAGTATACATGTATACCAAATATTAATTGACATGTGGTGAGCATCCATCCATGCGTTTAAGCTTTTTGGACGGTCAGTGTTAGGTGAACTTGTTCAACAAGCAAGCACCTGTATATCTACCTTGGCCCACCATCATAGCATGAGACCATACTAACCTTAACCCGATATATACTGGCATTTCCTGATAGTCAATGTCCAGTTAACTTCTGAATGGCTAGGAACTTAGTTTAAGGGCCAAGTGACTACGAAATACAAGTATCTTTGTCTTAACCTCGTTTAAAACATTACTTCCATACCCAAACCCTATGGACTCATTCATAGTATATTATCTTTATACGAAATTGTTTAAAATGAAGTTGTTACATAATATCCAATATTACGAAATTGGTTTTTAGGGCGTAACTCCAACACTCATCCGATCCGATTCCAAACTTTTGGAACGGAAATTGAAAACGTTGCTTCCAATCCAATACGTCCGAAAATCACCTTTAGATGAAAGGTTGCTAACAAAGACCCTTTAATGATCAAGCCAGTGAACTTGATAGAATTCTAGGTTCTGGCAGGATGCTTAAAGCGGAGTGATAAAATTTCATTAATGAGCAAGGAGAACAATATACATTAGGGAAACATGGTTGAAACTTAACCTAAAAAAACTGAATGATCTGTATTGATGATGTGTATCACATTATATTGACAGAACAATACGTCGTCACATTATACTGACAGAACAATACGCCATCACATTATATTACTTTATTTGGTCTAATTATATGACTTAAAGGCCGCTTCTACGAGCGATTTCTTGCTCTGCCACTCGCGATACACTCAATATGCTAGGGATACGTTAAGAATAAACTATCTAGCTGAGTCATGCGCATGGATGATATCCTTAATATGATGGGATACATCGTTAATACAAGTTATGCACAAATCATGGACAACCCAGGTGCGCGGGTGACCGAAATGGCTCATTCTTCAACAAGCACACGGTTAGAGTTCTGGGCTCTTCCCACTGCTTGAGAGCTTATAGTTTTATGTTCTATTTCACTCCCCGATGCACAAGAAAAGAAATAAGTAATTTATTGGATTACCAAACCAAATGATACATAGTACGATATAAGTAATAAAAATAAGAGATGTTAAACTTTTTATTATCCTAGCGTCAAGCCTTAAAATTTTATTTTTTCATAGCGGATCTTAATCCAAACCTCTATTTAGAGCAAGTCCAGCGTTGGACTTTGCTCGGGGGACAGGGGAGAGGAAAGGGCCCGAGGCCCGGTGGACAACCCTCCAGTGTTGGGCAGCCCGAGTGAGGGTGGGAGCCCGAGGGCCAGGCCCGTGGGGAATTGACAGGCCTGCAGCCCGAGGGCCAAGCCTTTTTTTTATTTTTTTTGTGTCAGGCGCGTGCCCCTCACTCGCGAGTGGGGGCGCGTCGCCCGACTAGAATTCGGGGCACGGGCCCGCGAGCGCAGAAAACGCCAGTGACCGTTGGGAAGCCACATGGCTTCCCATGGTCCGTTCGATCCCAACGGCTCTTTAATAAGAGCCGTCCGATTTGCAACGGTAATAAAAAAAATTTTGATTTAATATCAACCGTTCGATCTGAGATCAACGGTTGATATTAATCTGCTTTATAAATTAAAAAGAAAAAGAAAAAATAGTTTTAAAATTAAGAAAAGTTACCGTTGTGACACGTGGCACAATCTGGAGTGTTGGAATTCAATTTTTTTTAAATCCAACGGCAGAGATTAATTATTTGAATAAAAATTTAAAAAAATTGTAAAAAATCCGAAAAAATTGTAAAAAATTCTGAAAAAAATTGTAAATTTTTTTTTTTAACTTTTCTATAAATACCACTTCTTCTTCATCTACCTTACACCATAATTTCATATTTTCTCAACTACTTTCAATCAAATTCCTATCTTTCTCTCAAAGTTTCAATCCAATTTTTTTTCCACAAAATGACTACTGATGCAGGTAAGAATTGGTCGCTTCTTGAAGATGTTGCATTGTGCACTAGATGGGTTGAAGTTACTCATAATTCCCTTACGAGTAATGAGATGCAGTTGCGAGAAATGTGGAGTTTAATTCATACCAAATTTCTTGAGCAAATGAGTGGGAAAAGAACCAAAGAATCGGTGTCCAGTCGTTGGAAATTACTTGGCCATTCCTTTAGTACGTGGAGAGACGCCTTGACACAAGCTAGTAGTAATCTTCGAAGTGGGGCAAATTACGCGGATGAGGTAAGAATATTTTATAATTATTTGTTTGTATTATTATTTTGTTACCTAATTTGATTATAATTATTTGTTTGTATTATTTATTTGTTACCTAATTTCATTATTATTATTTGTTTGTATTATTTATTTGTTACCTAATTTCATTATTATTATTTGTTTGTATTATTTATTTGTGACCTAATTTCATTATTATTATTTGTTTGTATTATTTATTTATTACCTAATTTCATTATAATTATTTGTTTGTATTATTTATTTGTTACCTAATTTCATTATAATTATTTGTTTGTATTATTTTTTTGTTACCTAATTTCATTGTTATTATTTGTTTGTATTATTTATTTGTTAACTAATTTCATTATTATTATTTGTTTGTATTATTTATTTGTTACCGAATAATTTCATTATTATTATTTGTTTGTATTATTTATTTGTTACCTAATAATTTCATTATTATTCATTTGTAGCAACTTCAAGCACAAGCATGGTATGCTGCCAAAATCAAATCAAAAAACAAATCATTCAACCGGTGGGAATGTTGGAATATTGTTAAAGATTGTCCTAAATTCAAAGTTGTGCCTGTTGGTCCAGAAGTTTGCATGAACAGCACCCCTCTACATAGCACCCCTCTACACTCTACACCCGATCATGGCTTCTATGTTGATGAAGAAGATGGAGAATAAGTGCCTGAAACGCCCATCCCTGAACAAGCGTCGGGGTCGACCCGTTACCCAATTATGCAAAGTACATGGAAGAACTTGCTCGCCAAGGTGAATTGACTTTGGCACGGGAAATGGCAAAATTTGAGGCTGATAAGGCTAGAGATAAGGCAAAAGCTGCAGCTGTTGAAAGAGAATTTCAAGCTAATGTAAGGGAAAGAGAGCTACTTAGGCAAGAAAGGGGGTTGGTTAGAGAAGAAAGAATGGCTCAACGAGATCGTGACATTATGAACACGCCTTTAGAAGGGAAGTCTCCAAATTCTAAATATTTTTGGCAGTTGGAGAAAGCGGATGTGGTGCAAAGGAGGCATGCAAGAGAAGCGAGATCAAGAGGAGATGGTCCTAGCACGACAAGACAAGATCATCCTAGCACCACAAATTGGTTAAGTGATGATGAATAAGGTACTTTTTGTAATCAGAGCCCATAGTTTTTCAATCACTTTGGGTTGTAATTTATTATTTATGTTGTTTCCAATTTATTGAATTTAGTGCTTTATTTAAAGTGAGAGTACATTTATTTAATTTCGTAATATATTTATACTAATAATAGAATCTTTATTCATCAAATAAAATTACATAATGAAATTATAAAACACACCAAATAAAACTAAAAAACTTACCAAATGGAATTACATAAACACACCAAATCAAATTACATAAACATACCAAATAATAACAAAACACACCAAATGAAATTACATAAACATACCAAATAAAATTACATAAACATACCAGATAATAAAAAACTCACTACAAAAAACACACCAAATACAATTAAATAAACACACCAAATACAACACAAACATACTAAATAAACTTAAGTATCTTCAGCTTGTTTCAATGCCCACTGGTGCTCTATCAAGTCAATTTGCCGAGCATTGTGCATAGATGGCCTTTAAAGTGCAGTATATCGTTCAATGACCCTTTCATTGTAACGTCCATCCCTTTGTAATGGCTCGTGTTGCACGGGTTCTTCGGTGGCATCATGCGCACAATATATCCGTGTTCTTGAATTGTTCATCGTGTCTGGCTCTGGCTCATATTCATCAACCGCATCATAATCGAACTCATCTTCCACAATCATGTTGTGAAGAATGACACACGTCATCATGATGGATCGAAGTGACTCTAAATCGAACATTCTGGTAGCACCCCTGACGATCGCCCAACGAGCTTGGAGGATACCAAAACAACGCTCCACATCCTTCCTGCACCCCTCTTGACAGCTTGCAAAGTGTTTTTCCTTTGCACTTCGCAGACGTGGCACTGTTTTGACAAATGTTTCCCACCGTGGGTAAATGCCGTCAGCTAGGTAGTATGCCCTGTCGTACCTAAGTCCGTTGACGACGTACGTGACTTTTGGTGCCTTTCCTTGCAGGACGTCGTTGAACACTGGGGATTGGGCAAGGACGTTGAGATCATTTTGAGCCCCCGGAACCCCGAAAAAGGCGTGCCATATCCATGTATCAAAAGATGCCACTGCCTCCAAAATGATAGATTTTGCTCATTTTCTGTCCCCATATGCGCCTTGCCATGCACTTGGACAGTTTTTCCACGTCCAGTGCATACAATCTATGCTTCCTATCATCCCAGGAAAACCTCGCATCTCGCCCTTCTTCAGAAGCCTTTGCAAGTCCATTTGAGTAGGTGTTCGGAGGTACTCTGCGGTGTACAAAGATTCGATTACTCCGCAAAACCTCATCAGGGCCTCAAGAATGGTTGATTTCCCCATCCTCATTATCTCATCCACTTGGTCTGCAGATGCTCCATACGCAAGCATCTGCAACGCAGCAGTGATTTTTTGCTCAGGCAGGAGACCCATAGCACCACAAGCATCCTTCTTTTGCACAAAGTAAGAATCATGGTTGCAAACATAAGTCATGATTCTGTTGAACAAATGTCGTTCCATTCTAAAACGACGTCTGAAGTACGTATCAGGAAATGCACCGTTATGGACAAAGTAATCGTCCAACAGCTCTTCACCCTGTCGTTGCCTGCTTCTATCAAGGTTTTCGGAACGGCTGGGCCTGCATATCTGAGCAACAGTTTGTCTGACTCGACGGGAATGTGAGGCTCTGGCCATTCTTGCTTCGTCATCTCTCCTTGTACGCTCCTCATCCTCTTCCATCTCATTTTGGGCTATCTGAAGATTGAACATTCCTTCAGATTGGTTAAACAATTCTTCCTCTTGCTGGTCGATTTCCCACATCATCCTTAATGAAGAAGAAGACATTGTAAAAAGGAAGCAGAAACTATGAATAATGATAAAGATTTTGGTGATGAAGGAAGCAGAAACTATGAATAATGATAGAGATGTTGAGAAAATTGGTGTGAGATTCGTGAGGATGGATGGTGGATTATATGGACGATTCAGAAAGGATTGGCTTGTAGATAGGGCCACGTAGCATGCCGTCATTCGTTAAAAATCTGATAGAAATCTATCCTCAAAGATTCTGAAAAGATAACGACACGTGGCACGATGGTATTGGATAAAAATCTTATCGAAATCGATCTCCAATAATTATCTTTTCGGATAATGACACGTGGCGCAATTTCGAACAATTTAAAATCTGATCGAAATCTATCGTCAAAGATTCTGAAAAGATAACGACACGTGGCACGATGACATTGGATAAAAATCTTATCGAAATCCATAGCTAAAATAATTGTTTTTTTGGATAAAATGACACGTAGCGCAACGAGAACGATTTAAAAATTCTTATCCGAAATACAAATAATTTTATTTTGTATTATTTAAACAAACAAAAAAAACTAATATTTTATTTCCTATTGACAGGGGGAAGGCTTCAAGGGTGGAAATGCAAATGACAATTACTGTTCATTAAGGGCAATTACTGTTCATGAGGTGGATTGATAGTGGATTGCCAGGGGAAGGGCTCCAAGAGCGAAGTTGCTCTTAGAAACGACTCGTAAACCCGGCCCATATAAACTTTTCTTAAGCTTTTATAATAACAAACCCAGCCTGCTAATATCAAACGCGTCCAAGCCGCGGCTCGACCAAAGTTGGTTTGGCTAAAAGGGGTTCTAATCCGTTTGATAAAATAGCCAAAATACCCTTAATATCGTCTCGTATTTTCTACGCGCGCCTTCCCACCCCTCTCTGTAATTTGGGAGTCGAAACCAAGAACCAGAAGCAATGGCTTCTGCAAATTCGGGTCGGATCTTCGCCTGCATTCTCTGGCTTTTTTTCCTTTCGCTCCCGCTTTCCTCCGCCGTCGAACCCTCCAATGAGCATTCCTTAGGTACTTTCTTTTTAATTCCCCATCAAATTTTACTGCGCTTACAAAATCCAGCTCAACGAAGTTATAAAATCTAGGGTTTTAAGTAAGATAAACAGTAATTTGAATCCCAAAATTGTTTTTTGTTTGGTGTGTTGGGTTTCTGAGAATACCGAGGGAATATTTGAATCTTTTTGCTACGAATTGATCAAGGATTCGAATACCCAATATATATATATGAAGTAAAAGGGAGTAGATTTCTTCATTAGGTTTCTTAATTTTTCTGAAGAAGTAAGATTGTGGGAAATTTCAAATTTGATTATAGGTTTTGGACGTATTAGAATGGGTTTTTCTTTTGGGAACAAAAATGTGCCTCCAAGAACACAGCTTTTTCGGAACGTCTTGTTAAGGTTGAAAAAGGCCATTTAGATTAGTATGAAGTGTAGGCAGATAGAAATGGCTTATTTCATGTTTATGATTTTGAGTTCTAGAATTCTGTTACTCATGATTATTCTTTTGGTATTGCAGTTATTTCCAAGTCGGATAGGTTACAATTATCTCATGGCGCGCCAGTAAAAAATTCTCCTGGCTCCAAGCCTGGCATTTTAGTGCTGTGTGAAAGAGTTCATATCCGTGGACTGTCAAGGCTTAAAAATATTGGGAAGTTTGCCAACACGGTGAAGGTGAAGATATCAGGAACAAATTCAAGCACTCGTGTAGCGACCTTTGAGGTTTGTTTCCACAGGTGCGTCATCAATATTATGGGCCATTTGAGTTTTTAATACAACTTGCCTGTCAGACACTCTGGATACAGAACTTAATTAACTGAATGGGAAGAAATTAATTATCGTGCGATATGATATTACCAGTGTCTCTGAGATATCTTTTCTATTGCTGTGAAGTTATTTATGTGTGGAATGATGAATTTTTTCTTTCTTTGCAGAAATACATCTCTTGGGCTAGGGATGTGCCCTCAAAGCCGTTGGCAGAAGGTTCCCAAGGGCTCCTGGTCAAGGTCCATGTCACCTTTTGAGCACCAACTCTTAGATATACGAACACATGGTTCATCCTTAGAGAGCTTGGAGGTGTCCATTGAAGAAGGTAATATTCCTGAGTCTAATGTGCACATGATTTTACCTCTTACTCTAATCCATTTAGTGACCAGTTGATTAATGTGTTCTTTGTTTTGCAGAATTTGTTAAATATCGCGTGACAATTTTGGTATTGGGCATAATCATGATGAGCTTGGCGTCCCTCCTGAGCAATTCATTAGTATTTTATTACGGCAGTGGAATGGCAATTGGGGTGGTCCTTGTAATATTGATTGTACTATTTCAGGTAATGGAGTTGCCGTACTGATGTAATCCTTTTTCTTGATAAGATTGCTGAATGTCCATTGTCCAATGAAGTCCTTACACCATCCAAGATGTAACCGAGTATGATGTTTTAATTTTTGTGGTTGTGTACAGGGGATGAAGCTTCTTCCAACTGGTCGGAAGAATTCTCTTGCAATTTTTGTGTACTCATCTGTGGTATTTACCAAAGCTCGGTTAATTTACCTTTCTACATGATAATTTACCTTTCTACCTTTCTACACTTTTCATTTACATGATAATGATTGATGTAATTCTCACACTTTATCAGGTTGGTTTGGGATCTTTTCTCCTCAGCTACCTACCTGGGTTATTGCGTACAGTACTCATAGAGATTGGAATCAGCGAAGATATGTATAATCCTGTAAGTTATCTTGAATTATTCTTTTAGTTGCCCAACAATCTTCACCATAAAGAAAAATGCCTTCCTCTTTTTCCATCCAGATTATTTGATTGCATGTATCGTCATTTTTCGCTGGAGACCTTTATTTTAGATAAAATCATCCATGTTTTTTGTTTTCTTGTTGTAAGATGTTACCGTGTTTATCTTTTGGTATTGTTGTCTAGCAGGCTTACTCAGCCTGATATAGTTATAACTATTAAGTTATTTAAACAACGATAACAATTATGGGGTATATAGCGACATCATTTGATTACTCAGTGAAAGCTTCCCTTAGAGTTGTGTTTTCATTAAAAATTATGTTATAGGTATTTCAAGTGACATGCATGGAATAATCAATTTACAGCCATCTATTAGAGGGAACAAATTTTCCTTGTATCGCATTGACGTCGGCATATAGTTGAATGCTTTGATGAAATATGAAACGGTAAACATCTTTTATATCAAACCTCTCTTTCGAATAAAATATGCTCTCTAATATGCATTTCATTATTTTCTTTTGGGTTTTGATGTACTCTGTATTCTCTTTCAGGTAAGATCTGCTTATAATTCTGCACTACATTTCTCTTACCATCTTGGATTTTAGTTTTATTCAGGTGTGTACTAACTACTAATTGGTGCCAGAATCAGGATTCAAGTTCTTAATGGCATATAATACCTTAGAGGCTTACAAGCACACGCTTGGTTTTTCTGCCATATTCTGATAATAGTTATTCTTGTTCTAGTCTTTGTTACGTTATGGTTTTCATCTTGCATCCAAGTTGTCAGTCCCTTAGGCATGTAATAGTTGATAGATCATAATGAAATTGATCTATTCTCAAGATATGCATCAAGTCACACCATTATTCTTCAGGCTAGTTATTGTTCTAGTGGCTTTTATTATATAGAGGTTTTATGTTTTATAAGTTGGAATTAATGCTTCTCTTTCTTTTGAGCGGAAATAGTTTGCAAGTAGACTTCACATTCTTCATTCTTTAAGATACCCTGAAATTGACCTTTTTATTATTATTTAAGTCATTGCTGCACCTTATTTTATTTTTATTGCGACCCATATACTTAATGATTACAGAGTTAACTGTTGGTAATACTCGGGAAATTCTCTCATAATTTGCAGTTGGCTATATTTCTTCTGGCTTTTATTTTTCTGGCTGGAGCATGGTTGGGCTTCTGGGCGGTCCACAAACTCGTCCTTACAGAAGATGGATCAATCGATATAATGACATCTCAGTTTGTTAATTGGTCCATCAAAATTCTGGGTGCTACTGTGATTTTTCAGGTACGTTAGATAAGTATACATTTCAAATTTTGTCTATCAAAGTTTCACTAATGGTGCTTATATATATGTCTCATTATCTGAAAAGGGATTTTATGTATCCTTTGCATTCAGAGTTCTGTCGATCACCTACTGGCAACACAAGCTATAGTATTTGGATTCGTCGTCTCTGCTATACTAAAGAAAATCTTTAGATGGAGATTCCTTCGTCGCGTGTGCAAGATTATGTCTTTCCAATTCTGGAGCTTAGTCATGGCCTTCCAGTATCTGCCAACATTTCCTTCGTCAATATCTACCGGGTAAGTAACCACCATAATATTCCTCAGTCGGCAATCTAAGTAAACAGTAAACACCGAACAACTTTTTTTCTAATACAGCAATATATTTTTATAATTGAAGTGTGTTACATAGGAGTCGTCTCCAAATGTCAATAGTTGCTTAAATTGCGAGTAGTTGTGTTGTGTGTGTGTGAAAAACACAAATGTCAAATGGTTATTCAGTTTCTCACTATTCCGGTAATCAAAAGGACAATGTGATTTGTTATTCTTATGCATGCTGGTACATTGGTAATGGTTTTTTGGAGTCCTAGTAACATGTATTAGATGATGTGCTGTATAGCATGTATGTTTCTTAACTTTCTTTGATTTTTGCTATGCTTTTTGGCTTTTGTCATTCATGACATATATGGAATGTTCCTGCAGGAAATCACTGAAAACACCCAAAAAGAACCACCGCAGATTGGAAATTCCTGATTCTCCGCCTTCTCCACCTTCTCCACCTTCAGATGCATGGTTATTTCCTTCTACCTTCCACACCACACCTGAAAGGAGAAAATACTCGAAAGAAGAGTGGGACGCGTTCACCAGAGAGACAACAACAAAAGCCTTGCAGGAACTTGCTTCTTCTCCTGAGTATCACAGATGGTGCTCCTCAAATGTAGAAAGAATCAGTGTCGCTCCCTGGAGCACTAGAAAAGTTGCTGATCAACGGCGCCACTGGTGGCTCCTTTGGTTGTGGTAAACAAGCAGCTTACAACACCTCCTTTGCGAAGTTAACATGGGCACGGCACATGCAAGAAAAGGCTGCCGTATTTCAAAGTTGAGTTGGAAGAAAATAGAGATATGTCGAGCGGATCTGTAAAATTTGTGGTCTGGACTCTAGAGAGTAGCAGGAACGGTTGGGATGTTGTAAAATTCATAGTTTTGCGCAGTTGATGTTTTTTTAGCAACCGGAATGGAAATTCCGATTTCATTTTGTTCTAAAAGGAGATTCAGATTCCTTTCAATTGAAAGCCGTTAAAAAGAAACAGTTTCTCCCTTAAGAACGGGGTCATGTGAACGTTGTAAGCTGTTGTTTATGGCGGATATCAGGTTTCCACTGAGTTCTACGTGATGTAATAGGATGCGAGGGTCGAATCACGAAAAAATCCGGAAATACATCGATGACTTGTAGTAGAATTTATGCTTGATAGAAATATTAGTCTCATATAGAGTCGACGAACAATCAAATACCCCTTCACTTTCTCTTCCCCTCTCTTTGCAACTTTGAGATGTATAGATAACTATTTCATTTTTAGTTTTTAGTTTTTAGTTTTTTGTGTTGGAGAAAAAAGAGATGGAAGAAGGGTGGTAGGACGGAGGGGTAAAAAACAAAGAAAAATAAAATGAAAACAAAACCTTCAAGGTGAGAATTACATTAATGGTTTATGATGTTTTCAACAACAACAATGGAAAAAAAAAGAGGAAATTACACATCTCTCTCTTTCTCTCTACTATTGCCGCACCCCTCTGTTTATGGCCTCCATAATTATTCAGTAAATTATGCCTACAACACGTTATCAGCATGCTCTTGACGTTGCACTAAAGAGAGTTTGATCTTCAATCAGGGAAGCATTACGTTTTAATCATTCTTTTTATGATTAATTTATTATTTTATTGAATTGATCTACATGCTATTGATTCAATTTAATTTTTCTGTATTGAACGTGATACAACGCATTGCAAATGCAATTCCAGCTTTCCGTGATCTACTACAAATTCAAAAACCTTTGCCAATCAAGTACGCTTAAAATAAAGGAAGATATTTGAAACGACCATAAAGCATGAAAACATTCCCCATAATGCATGAGCCCTTTACATTTATATTTACCTTCCGATATATATACACACACACACACACACACGTTTCATGCATTACGTAAATTTTGCTATATGGAATTTGTGAGTCAAAGCATATAAATAAATTAGAAGCAATTTGGGTTTTTCAAACCCTAGAAAATTCGGAAAACAAAAAAAAAAACAGGGATTTTTTTTTGCCGCCCCGCCACACGACCATGTCGGACCACTGCGCTGGCTTGAAGCCCAGCCGCGTGGGGAAACAGTGTCTTATTGACACATAGACAAGGCACACAGCCAATTGGGCTCGCTGTCCTGTTAGAAACCAACCAAGTTTCAACCTGGGTTGCATAACCTACGGGCCTGAAGCCCCGGTCCAACCCGAGCCCATAATCTACAAGCCTTCGGCTTGTTAGGTTGCTACAGCTCGTCTCGCATGTACCACAGCCAACCCTGCAGACTGGGCTTGTTTCACTGCCCAAAGACCCGGCCTCAGCTTCGGCTGGGCCTTGCGTGTGTTGACCCACAAGCCAGCTTCGGCGGGCCTTGCTCCCGTGCACCCTTTGGCCCAAAAATGCCAACAACTTGCTGCTGGGCTACCCAGTCTCTCAACCCGTGGCCTGCAGCCATATGTGGGCTGCTTAGCAGCTAAACCCAAGGCCCAAAAGCCTCTAGGGCTTTGCCCTACTCACAACACCCAAACCCAAATGCTATTGGGCTATGGTTTTTCGAATCCAATACTAATTTTTGGCATTTTAAATAATTTTCACCTGAATGTTATTATTATTTTTGCTTCCACGATCGACCTCGTTTGGTCCCGATCTATTGAATTAATTAAAAGTGACATGCAGTTCATTAAAATAGATAATTAATCCAAAATTATTGACCTAAAGATCACTTTTGGACATTATCGATTCAATAATTTATTTGTATACGTTGAACCGTTGACATCCTTTCATAGTCCCGAAGCTCTCACACTTGAGTTCCTGAAGAAACTCAAATCCACTACACTTTAATCAGCATATTGCATTCTGTGTTTCTTGTGGGAACATTTCTTTTATGAACTAAACGTTCATAAATTAAATTGAACCCGTAGTTTCAAATTTAGTGCCTGTGAAACCCGAAGTTTTCTTAAAACAATACACCCATGAAAACCAGAAGTTTTTCATGAAAACCATGTCTTAGAACTCGAATGTTTTAACTTTGATGCTTGTGGATGATTCATTCCCATAGCACCAATCACAATCTTGTTCCCTCCAATTCAATGGATTGTAGAACCGTCATAAGTTTGATTTTCCTTATTTGGATGTCTATCAGAAACCATTTTATGTGGGATATAAGATTGAATCTCCACTTGACTATCAAGAAGCTGAGATACTATTGTAGTCAACAATGGCATGGAAGAGTTGAATAAGCCTCCACCAGGATCTTCATTCAAAGACTTATGCTCGAAGCATTACCCACGAAAGTACCTCCGAACAAGGATTCCATGGCTCTTTGGCTTGCTCCTACAGACCATCTGATCATGCGAGATATTGCCTGAAGCACACCATGATTACGTCCATGAATGAGTACGATTCTAAAGTTTATAAATCCGATTGAATTTTGATTGAAAAATATTTTTCTTTTCCTTCCATTTTTCCAACTCACTCCTAAAGCAGCAGTGTAGAAAGAAGAAGATTATCAAATTCTCGGATCTGATTACTACCACACATGTGAGAGAAAGGTATAGACGCAGTTTGGCTGGAGTCTACTGAGTGGTATAAACTCAGTTCAGCTGGAGTCTACCGAGCGGTATAGACTCAGTTCGGGAAAAGCCTACCGAATGGTGACGCCCTATCAAACAGACCCCTTCAGTTTCGGATGGCATGCTTTGCTTCAACAAAATTGCACCGAATGGTACTACTTTGCTTCGGCAGAGGCCTATCGAACAGACCCCTTCAGCTTCGGCTGGAGCCTATCGAATCTAATTTTGGGTTTGTCTCTCACAATCCAATTTTGAGTTTGTTTTTACAGCATATAGTAGAATCAGGGCCTACCAAGGTGTGGCATCATGCCCGAAGCGTAATCCTTGGCACTTAAGACCTAAAACTTCAAGAATAAGGAAGAGTATTCCCAAACCTTAACCCTACATAATCTACTTCCGTCTCGATGGAATAGATCATTGGTTATGCACCTGTTCGTGCCTCTACCAATGTCGTTGAGGAGTACCATTCTCGTAGTCAATATGTGAAACTAATTTTGCTCCACCGAACATTGTTGGAAGAGCAGCATTTTGACATGGATGGCCTTGTTGGCTGAATCCCCTCAGTAAACCATTTACCTTGTGAACATTTTTCTATGTTCTTGGATTCACATTTGGTGTTTGTTTTAGTTATGGATAATCTTATTGATATTGTCCTCAAATACGAGTTAGTTGAATCATGTTTCTTGTATACATGTGACCGAATTCAATTAAACATGTGATTAGGTACGAATGTGGGAAAGTTAGTTGTCTGGATGAATGCGACACTACACACACTAACTTTGCACCTAAATCATATCTCTAGCAATGACTTCAGGTCTATCCAATTTGATTAAGAGCATTGGCACGTTCCTTGTTGTATGAATGGTACTGAATTACCATGTAAGAGACCTTATATTCTCCTCGTTCCGGAAGAATGTCGTTGAGTTTTAAAGGATATTCAAGATGACAAAGATCATGAATGGAACCACTGATGGAAAATAGAGTGGAATATCTTTGCACCACCTCCAAAAATGAGCCTGAAGCTTTACTTTGGGGCCACTAGGCTATAATAAGTTTATATTTATATACATTTTACATCAAATTCACTTGTCTTTTCTTAGTTAGTTCCTTGTATTTTTGAACTATTTACTTTGTTTTTGTGTTTTGTAGGACTTGTCAAGCAAAGAAAAGAAAAATAGCACAAATGAGATTTTAAGTAACAAATTCGTCAAAACTGCCTGTGCAGATCATCTGACTTTGGAAGCAAGTTTTGAACAGCTCATAATGAATTAGAGAATGAGCCTTATATGCTTCGAAAGCTATAGATGTCTATTTTCTAGATCATTTCACGAATTGTTAATATCAATTTTCTAGAGGAAGCTATGGCTGTTTTAACATTGACAGGTTCACAAGTGACTGAGTAGTTTGTAACTGCAATGAAAGCAATAAACCCAATAAATCTACAGCCAAAACTGATGCAGCCAAGAACAATCTAGTTGACACCTATTCAAATATTAGAGGTAATGAAATTAAAGATGAGGATTAAGTGGGAGTAATTGGCATAAAGGCTACCCAAAGAGTTACAATTGTTTTACCATTTTCTCTCACTTATTGTCATCACTAAATTGCTATTAGTGGGAGAGTTATGGAGAAGGAAATGATGCAGCAAGAATTGGTTTAAAGGAAAGATGGGGGAGGGAAGAAAGGAGAGTTTTACAGATATAATTTTGAAAAAAAAAGAAAAAAAAGAAGAAGAAGAAGGCTGCAGGTTGCAGCGGAAAGGAAGAAAAAAAGGCAAGGCAACAGTGTTGGGGAAGGAAGGAAAGAAGAGAAGGCCTCACTCGATTTCTTTCGGTTTTATCTTCTCAAACCCATGTTGTACTTTTGGTTTAATTTGAGAATTATGTGTAACTAAATTTTTAGTAGTTAGGGCTTTTTTTGAAGCCTCGAATATGATTGCAAGTTTGTTATGACATTTCGTTGAATTACTTTTATGAATGGATGAAAATTGGTTCACTACTTATGTCTGTGATGAATTCTTTATGTGTTTTCTACAGATGCATACTTAGTAAGCATATCTAGGATTCTAATGCTATGAATATGTGTGTGCCTGCCCTTTTCGAATGAGGACCTACGTATGTTCTAAAGTAGTACTTGTTAATTGCGATTAACATGTGAAGCAATTTCTAGGATAAGTAAGACAACGTTAGTACTTATGATGCCTTGTGATGACTCAAACTCTTTTTGTTCTTAATGATTTCTACCTGTTAAATCTATGAACACGCCGTTCTAGATTACATGCTAGGGATTAAGTTAAGTTGAAAACGACATTCTCTTAACATACTACATAAGAAAGAGTAATAGGTTGAGTTCTAACATTGAGCCAACTTGAGCATCTTCATCCAGGAATAAAAGGAATTTGAATAAAACATAACATGTTTGCATGATTATTTGGTGGTGGATAGCTATTCCCCTAACTCGTTTTTGTTAATTTGTGAACTACTTAAAATTTGTTTCAGTCCTATTTTTCTTCAATTTAATTTAAATAGCAAATCAACTCCAAAAATCCCAAAAATTTGTGTGAGTGTAACTCTGTATGTCTAGTATCTGCATATAAAATTTCGTAGACTTTAGATAAGTGCAAGTTGGTTTCATAATTATTTTTAGGGAGCTGGTCAGTAGGGATAGCAGCCCAGTTTTTGTGACATTTCAAGTGGTTAGATAAAACAATCTTCTGCGGGAAAGACCCTTATTTTCATATGCTACAATTGACAAATCTTAGTGTTAATAAGGAAAATCAATAGGACATTTGTGTGCTACTTTGTGGTGTGCTTTTAATCTTATCAGGCTACTTCTCAACTGGGAACACACCACATGTGGCCAGCCTGGAGCCTGGTGATTGAGCAGTTTACTTGCTTTGGCACGACCTTTTTGGGACACTTATGCCAAACAATGATGCTACAAAGCATCTCCTTACGCAAAGTAAGGATCTTGTGCCTACAAGCACACTTTGCCATGCCTGCTCATTAGGAAAATTGCTTTTCTAAATCATCCTTTGCAAAGATACGAAACGACCCTCTTTTCATAGTAAATTCAAGGGAATATATGTGGACTAATCCAACCAAAATGCGGACCATATAAATACTTATGGTTTTGGTTGATGAATCGACAAACTGATCACATGTTTGTCCACACACATTGCTGCTAAACCCCCTGGCTAATTAAAGGTTCACCAACCTACTTATCCTTTAAAGTCTGGGAGACTGGATAATGCTGGAGAGTTTATATCAATAGTTTTTTGATAAAGTATTGCATGTCTTTTGGGCTTATAATTGAACATTAAATTCCCATGTTCACCCTAATAGCCTAGCGATCATAAAGCGCATTTTAAATGATCGCACGGACCTTGGTGAACGTACCAAGTTTTCAGTTTCTGCCTAGGGCTATGCAATCTTGTACGTAGTTATGTTGGTCCGTCTTAAGGACCATTGCCACCCAACCTATATGACGTTACAATTGGTTACTGGGTATGAACCTGATGCTTCGTATTTACGCGTTTTGGGTGTGCATTCCATGTGCCATATTACGTCGTCGCAATGTACCAATATGGGTCCTCAAAGAAGGATGTGAACCTTTGTCGATCATAATTCTCCTTCACACTAGCTCTCTTAGAGCCCTTGCATGTGATCTCTTTACCGCTCATTTACGGATTATCACTTCAATAAGACAGTCTTCCTGCCGTTAGAGGGAGATAAGAACGTCAACGTTTTTGTAGAACGGTGCGAATTTGCATGGATGTTGCCCACTATGTCTCATCTCGATCCCTGTACCACACAAGTATGATAAGCAAGTGCGATGAATTCTAGCTTTCAAAATGTTACTCTAGACACATTCATCTGATCTAGCTAAAGTGACAAGATCATATACCAGCTGCAAACATGCTTGCAAGGATAAACTTACTTAATGGACGTTGAGTCAACATCCCCGAAGGGTGTCCCGCCCTTATTGGACTGTTTGGACGCCCCTGTTGGACGGTCCGGTACACCGGCGGATAACCAATCAATCCGTCTTGGCCTGGAGCACGACAAATTACTTGGTTCATAGGAATCATTTCCCTAGAAAAGGAAGACACGACACAACTACTTGATCGCTGTCTCAAATCACTTTCATCTCATAAGATTAATCCAGATTACTCCCGAGACTTGAAGTTCTTAGTCCAGTATACTAGTTTGGATGAGTTAATGGAATTGAAATGAGATTACCATTGATGATGTTTTCACTTATATGGTAGCTACCGACATAAATGAAAAGTGATGCTATTGAACCGTGTTCCGTTGATTAAGTGACAACGTATAACTGATTGGACAACCAAAATTACAATCCAGGTCAAATTCCTTACCAAAGTGTGTTTTGGACCTATCGTTCCTACACTGCCCAAGGTAACCCTGTTGTGTTACAAGTAGGAAATGAAGCGTAATGAGATGAATGAAATAGTGCGATATGATACACGCCTTACGGTGCAAGGTTTCTCTCAAACGCCCTATGATTGATAGCAGCATTACGAAACGTGGTTAGTGTTTTCCCCATGGGGATATAGATACGGAGATTAACATGTAAGTTCCCAAAGAATTACATGGACTGGTTCAAATAATTCCAAACACGGAACACCCTCTTAACTTGTTTGAGGCGTTCACTTACAGATTGAAGCAATCCGGCTGATGTGGTATACCCATCTAAGTGATTATTTGATCAATCAAGGATATGAATGAATACCCTTGTGTGTTAAACTATGAAGTCTTATTCCGAATTGCTAGAGTTATAGTTTATGTCATTGACACGAATCTCACCAAGACTTTAGATAAGCTTGAGAAAACTTCCTCGCACCTGAAGATGGAATTTAAGATGAAAGATCTTAGGAAAACTCATTTATGCCTTGACCTGAAGTTGAAGCATTGTTCTGACAGTGCTTTGGTTTACCAATCGAACTACACCCTGAAGGTGTTACTTTTGAGTATACCTGTGATCGTCCATACGTTATATGCAAATGAGACCCTTGAAAAGGTTATGGAATCCAGAATTCCATATCTAAGTTCAACTTTGTGCTTTTGTACTTAGCTTATTGTATTAGACATGGCATCTCCTTCACTTTTAATCTATTGGTAAAGATGTAGCACCGCGCCTACACGCAACCATTGAATTGGTATTAAAGACGTACCCTTAAGTTACTACGAATTTGGGCAAATCTCAACGCATCTTGAGAGGATCCAACCCGCTTATCCTCGGAATGATGTTTGCCTTGTTTGTTATGCTGATGCTGGTTACTTATCAAACCCTCAAAAGGCACATCTCTGAATGGTTATGTCTTTACCGTTAGGGATATCACAATATCTTCGAGGTCCACGCTATGACCTTAATTGCGAAATCTTTGAATCGTTCCAAGACTCACCTTACTTCACTAAGCCATACGTGAGACATGGTTAGGAGTTCTTGTTAAGCATATTTGAAGTACTTGCTATTTTCATTAATCGTTGATCCCAATGACAATCCATGAAGACCATGCCGCATGTATCCACCCAACCAAGACATGATACATCAACGAAGTCAACGCCAAGACATATTGCATCTACATCACATCAACAAAACATCAGGAGATTGAAGTCATGTAACCCGATCCCAGACAACCTTGCTGACCTCTACATGACGTCGCTGCCGTAGTCAACCTTCCAGAAGCTTGTCCGAGGAATTTGTATGCCTAACTATTCATATGCAATGCTTGTAGTTCTCATTTGGAAGTTCTGTCAAACTCAAGGGGAGTATCCAGAAGTATACTTACTTGATCTTAATGTACTCTTTTTCCCTACGATTATGAGCATTTTTCCCACTGGGTTTTTGCTACCTAACTAGGTTTTAACAAGGCACCCATCATGGGCTAATCATACCCTTGTGAGCTCTTCTACTTGCGTCCAGAAGACATATCGTTTTGACTTAATGCAACTTCTCACTTTTCTCCTTAGTCTATCGGTTTTTCTCCCACCTTGGGTTTTACCATAGTGAGATTTTGTGAGTTTTACCTTTTTATGCATTCTTCCATTGATCTGCGACTTGCATTCGCTCATTGTGCCGACGACTTCATCAACTGTACTTACTTCATCACTGAAGACCTGATGCACCATTTAGTTGAGTATTTACACACTCAAGGGGAGTGTTGCGGTCCTATTAGATTAGGAATGTGATTGTGTAAATCCTAGTGTATCTAGGGATATCTTGAATATTCCTTTTAGTAGTTAATATCATATTAGAGTTGTAATCCTAAAAGGGTAAGGAATTAACCTTCCCTACTGCTATAAATAAAGGCACAATGGGGTGAGATAACATACACCTCACAATTACACATCTCTCTCTTTCTCTCTACTATGGCCGCACCCCTCTCTATGACCTCCTAGGCGCTGGGCGAAGTGTGGCCGAGGCGTTTTTGTGCAAAACGGTGGAAAAATCGGCTGGGCTCTAGGCGGCCCTAGGCGGGCTAGGCACTAGGCGGGCTGGGCAGCCTTAGGCGGGCTGGGCGGTCCTAGGCGTTTTTTTTTTTTTTTTTTTGAAATTAAAAAAAAAAATCCTATCTACATTACTATGTTTCCTTATTTTCCTCCTATTTTGCATTTTATGTGATTTTAAATTGTAAATTTCTTGTACATGTGTCATTCTATAATACTCCTCACTATGATTATATGACATATATGCCTAATGTGTTTTTAAATTTTGGATTTGTTGGATACTCTTTTTTGCATTTTATCATTCTTTTATTATCTTATCCATGGATTTCATACAAGTATAATTTTTTGTAAGTGTCAATATGCACTTATTTACAAGATATACAAGAAATTTACCTAAATTCGCCTAGGCCGCCTAGGCGCCCGCCTAGACCCCGCCTAGGCGCCTAGGCGCTAGGCGCCAGCCCACCGCCCGACTAGCGCCTAGCGTTTTTTAGAACCTTGCGCCAAAGACGATATATATATATATATATATATTTTTTTTTTTTTAGTACATCGATATTTTTACACTAGGTGTAGGGGAAGTTTAGCTAAGCTATACAATGGGCAACGTAATTTGGTATTGAATTCGCCATCCATGAGATTCGAACCCAAGACCTTTCACTTCCAAGTGAAGTGGAATACTACTAGATCGTAGTACTGAGACTCAGCCTATTATGAGGCTCAACCTACCCCCTCTCTTTTAGTATAAATGATATCTTTTGTTTAAAAAAAGAAAAAAAATTGCAATCAAAATATACAAAAATATGAGAGAGAAAATAGACTTGGAAAGATTCGACGATGACTTTTTTGAAATACTGATAACATCACCCTTCATCAAATACTAGTAAATCAACATGTAAATAGAGCAAAAGTAAAATTATAACTCAATCCTCTTAATCCTTAATGTGTTTCAAACACCTAAAGTTTTAGGGAGGGTGAAAACAAAAGACGAATTTGCTTAATGGGGCCTCGAGTGTACATGCAAATGCAATGCTATGTTCGTTGAACGCTCTTTTTTACGGCATAATCCTTTTAATTATGCCATCTTCTTCCATCATTTTTTTTCCACGAGAAAAGAAAATTTATGTTTTCTTATCCAGCTAAAACAAGAATAAAGATTAAAGATTAACTAAACAAGAAACCATTTTTTTTGTTTCTTAATAGAGTAAATTTGTTTAGAATATGACAACAATAAAGGTGTAGATTTGCAATATATCTTCCACAATCTGTGAGTACTAAGTAGTTCGGTAAATAAACCGTGCAGATTGACAATAAGAAATTGAACAAAAAATTTAACAATAAAATTTGTTTAAAATTGAATTACTTAATGAGCTAAACTACTGAAGACAACTGAACTACCAAAAAAACTTTAGTTTTAATGAAAAAATGAAAGGTAAAAATATGATTTTTCGTTCAAAGTGAATAGTACTAAAAGTGTTTCGTTAAAACTTCATTTTTTATATAATAAATAGGCATTATTATTTTTGTTATGGGCCAAAAAACTTTATCTTTCTCTCATCTTTCTATGTGTTGTTAATGCTTCGTGTGAAAATCCCAGCTCATATATTATTTTATAAATCTTATAAAGAGAAATGTTAAGACAACCTGACTGTCCACCACCTTATAAATTAAATTTAGCACAATAGTTTATAATATTATCACATAAATTATAAGGCGATAGAGAGTCCACTAAAACTCTCACTTCTTTGCATTTGCCTCGTAGATCAGTGTTAATGAACAGTAATTGCCTATTGCATCTCCACCCCTAAACTGAATAGCCCAAGCAATTCATATTAAAATATTAATATTTTTTATTTTATAAAATAATAAAAAAAATTATTTGTAATTTCGGATAGGTTTTTAACCGATCTCATCACGTCATGTGTCATTATCTAAAAGTACAATTTTGGTGATAGATTTCGACAAGATTTTTATCCAATTCTATCGTGCCACGTGTTGTTACTTGTTTAGAATCGTTGAGGATAGATTTTCGATAAGATTTTTAACCAATCTCGTTCCGCTACGTGTCATTGTCTTAGAATCTTTGATGATAGATTTCAATAAGATTTTTAAAGAATTACGGCGTGCCACGTGGCATTATCTATAATCTAATCCTTTCTCTTTTTTTCTCCATATGAGCTACCATCCATCCTGGAGGCGGTGGCATCATTTGATACATAGATTTGACATGCTTTTCTCGATGTTCCAAGAGCTTAAAATGACCTCAATGTCCTTGCCTATCCTTAGTGTTAAATGATGTCTTGCAAAGAGGAGCTCCTCAAATCACATATACAATCAATGGAACCGTACACTCAGGGGCATACTACCTAGCAGAAGACATCTACCCAATGTGGACATCATTTGTCAAAATAGTGTCACGTTCACGAAGTAAAAAGGAAAAACACTTCGCAAAATGTCAAGAGGGGTGTAGGAAGGATGTGGAGCGTTGTTTTGGTATCCTTCAAACTCGTTGGGTGATTGTCAAGTGTGCTGCCAGATTGTTTGATGTAGAGGCGCTTCGATCCATCATGATGACATGTATCATTCTTCACAACATGATTGTGGAAGATGAGTACGATTATGATGCCATTAATGAATTTGAACCAGACACGATGAATAATTCCAGAACACAGATATATTATGCTAATCAGACCACCGAAGATCCCGTGCAACACAAGCCATTGGAAATGGATGGACGTCACAGTGAAAGGCTCATTCAACGATATACTTCATTCCAATCCTCATACTAACACAAAGTTTGGCAAAGTGACTTGATAGAGCACTTGTGGGGATTGAAACAAACTCAAGAAACTTAAAAACAAGCTTGCGGTGGAAGAAGAATGCTCTTCGTTTGTTTGGTGGTTTTTTTATTTATTTATTTTTTTTTATTTTTTATTTTTTTATTATTAAGTTCATTTGGTGTGTTTTTTAATTTTATTTTGTGTGTTTTTGAAGTTCATTATTGTGTTTTTTTTAAGTTTCTTCGGTGTGTTTTTTAATGAGGTTTATTGGTTTGTTTTTGTAATTTTATTTGGTGTTCTTATGTAATTTTATTTGGTGTTCTTATGTAATTTTATTTGGTGTGCTTATGTTGTTTGAATAAAGATGTTCTTAGTCTAAATAAAGTACCAAATTAAATAAAGATACTCTTAGTTTAAATAAAGTACCAAATTAAATTTTGTGTGTTTTTGAAGTTCATTATTGTGTTTTTTTTTAAGTTTCTTTGGTGTGTTTTTTAATGAGGTTTATTGGTTTGTTTTTGTAATTTTATTTGGTGTTCTTATGTAATTTTATTTGGTGTGCTTATGTTGTTTGAATAAAGATGATCTTAGTCTAACTAAAGTACCAAATTAAATAAAGATACTCTTAGTTTAAATAAAGTACCAAATTAAATAAAAATACTCTTAGTTTAAATAAAGTACTAAATTAAATTAATACGAAATTACATAAAGTAACAAATTAAATAAATACGAAAGAGGAGTGTTAAACCCACCCCCTTTTCTTATTTTCCCACCCCACTTAAATGTGAAAATTTCATTGACAACTATGTCATTTTAGAGAATGACTGTAAGGACCTAAACAATAACCAATTGTATTTTGTCACGTAAGCATTAGATTTTTTTTTTCATTAAAAACTAAAATAGCAGAAAAAGAAAAAACGAAAAAAAAATCAGAAAACTCCCACCCCGTTCTCACTATTATAACCACGACAAGTGCACAACCACACTCCTCCCTCACGGCAGCGTCGATGATGGCTACCTTCTCTTCAACTCCTCTTTTTTCCCTTTCTCTCATGACAGTATACAATCTCAATCCAATTCCGACAGTGAAAGAGATTGTGTACAACGAAGGAAGATGGGTAAACCCATGGAGGTGGGCAGTTTTGAGGCTATGGTGGTGTTGCAAAGGTTGGATGGAGTGGAGCCTAGGTGTTGGTGTGGCTGCCATATTGGGGATCGTGGTGCATATGGGGTTTGGGGTTTTGTTGCTTCGATGGTTTTGGAATTGGGATGGTTAACCGATTTTTTATCATTTTTTTTGTTAAAGAGATATATATCGTATATATTCTAATAAATAAAATTTAAAATAATTTAGAGATATATAAAAGGTTATATTAGGAATAAGGGTGGGTGGGAAAAGAGAGTTTTTCATTTTTAACTTTTTATGGTGGGTGAAAGTGTGCAAACAAAAACAAAAAAGACGTGTGGAAGTCATTTCTTCTTTAGAAAACATACTTAAATGCTTATATTATGCCGCACATTTTATTGGTGCGAAATTTAGGCTCAAATAAACATCCCCCAACCAACCGCCGAAAATTGTGAACTGGTGCATGAGGGGTGAACTGAAACTTCGGTGTGGGGCCCGTTTCAACACAACTTTAGGAGTTCAATACCATATGGTAGTCAAGCGAAACTTCAATGTGGGCCCGTTTGCCTTTTATTTTAGTGCAACATATCATTTAATATGCATCGAACTAATAGTGAATAAAGAATATTATTATCTACATGAAAAGATTTGTGGACTTTTTAGATGTCTCAGAGTGTGACAAAAAAGAAAAAATATGTGTGGAAATCATTTCCTCTTTTGAAAACATGCTTTTAATAATTTCTTATATTATGCTACGCATTTTATTGGTGTGAAATTTTGGCCCAAATAAAACACCTCCAACTAATGGCCGAAATTGTGAGACTGGTAATGAATCAAAACTTCAATGTAGGGCCTATTTCAGCCATGGCGGCTTCCAGAGTTCACTACCATATGGTAATTAAGCAAAACTTTGGTGTGGGCCCGTTTGTCTTTTATTTTAGTACGACTTATTAATTAATATGCATCGTACTAATAGTGCATCAAGAATATTATTATCTAGATGAAAGGATTTGTGGACTTCTTAGATGTCTCTGAGTGTGCAGAAAATGAAAACAGAAGTGTGGAAATCATTGCTCTCGTGAAAATATGTTTAATAATTGCTTATATTATGACGCGTGTTGTGGCCTGTATTTATTTGAAGAAAAAGAAAGGTGCGGCAGCAAGAGAAAGAGAGTTGAGAAATTGTAGGGGTTCTTGTGTGTGTTTATTTTCCATACATAGTGCCTTTATTTATTGTAGAGAATAAGGAGAGGATTAAATTGTGCTCCAAGTAAATACAATCCTATAGGAGAAGAATAACTAGAAACCAAATATATCTAATATTTACACAATCCCACTCCAAGAATATCGATAACACTCCCCTTTAATGTCGACATTCATCAACAAAACGTGGTTAAATGTCAATCCTATAAAGTTCAATGTCGACATTCATGAATGGAACATCTTCAATGTCATCGCTTAGCATGATCTCAGTACCTACTGCATATGCTAATGCATCGTCAATTATCATCTCATTTATATTCCAAACATCATCCAAGCTAGCATAATGAAATAAAATCTCTTAATTCTTGGGAGGCAAATTCGTCTATTCCAGGACGCTTTTGTAAGCTAGAATTTGTTCATCCATTGGATAGGATGAGTAAGCTATAGTCGGATTCACGATAGGCTTACTAGCTTGTGTCATTGTTTTCCTCTTCTGGTGTTGTGAATCTTTTGAACCAACAGGTTGCCACGCTTCTGGCTAGCCACCACTGTATGGGGATCGGCCACAATGGCGGCGTCCTGACCTTCTAGATAAAGGTTCGGCATATATTTGGTACATCCATCTTTGCAGGCACGTTTGCAGCGGGTATATGTGATATCATCACCTCGCTAGATCAGTGAAAACATCTAGCATGTTGAGCAATGCTTTGAAGATCTAGGATAGGTCGCACTTCAGTCTCAGAATTTGCAGTGTAGAGATCTAAATGAGATAAAGTGGGAGTTGTCCACGATAATTCACGTAGTTCTTCTAGAATAGTGATGTTCTTATCTCCCCCTAACGACATGAAGACTATCTCATAGAAGTGACAATCAACGAAACGAGTGGTAAAGAGATCGTCTGTCAAAGGTTCTAAGTAACGAATGACAAAAAGAGAATCATAACCGACATAGACTCATATCCTTCTCTGAGGACTCATTTTATTACGTAAGCCCGGCATAATCAGCGCATAGACTGCACAACTAAAAACGCGCAAATGCAAGATGTCGAGCTCGTATCCAGTGTGGAGAATAAGGTTGGGTCACGACGGGCCTCAAGCGGACCAACAATCAAGCAATCATTTAAAAGCACTTAATGAAAGCTTCTGCCAGGCTGTTCTGTGTATGAATATGGGGTACAAGATATTCAACTTCAATCCAAACCGACATGCAATAGTCTTTGAAAGTTTTCAATGTGAATTCTTCAGTGTTATCCAATCGAATTGATTTAATTAGATAATCAGGGTGGTGAGCCCTATGCTTGAAAATCTAAGCCAACAATTTGGAGAATGCAGTGTTTCAAGCGGACAACAAACACACGTGCGTCCAACGCGTAAAAGCATCAACCAATACCATAAAATACCTAAGTGGTACGCAGGGTGGCTGAATTGGTCTACAAATGTCCCTCTGAACCCTCTGTAGAAAAGTGGGAGGATCTGAATGTATCTTGTCATAAAAAGGTCGAATAATAAGTTTTCCTATATAGCAGGTTTGGCATGCGATATCTCAGTGGACCTCGCCTAATTTTTTGGTTAGGGATGCCCTTGAGTAAGTTTGAGGATAAAGCGCATCACAACTCGTCCAGGGTGTTACAAACGGTCACGCCAAAGGAAAACTTCGTATGCAATCTATAAGGTAGGGCCAACCACATAATGGCTATCTAGAGTGGATAGTTGTAGTCTTCTCTAGAATACACTTCTGACTATATTCATAGGAAGCGAGGCAAATAAATTTAACTTCATTTTCTATAGAGGTTTCAGCGTGATAATTATTATCTTAAATGTCTTTAAAACTCAGCAACATTTTTCTAGAACGTGGTGAATAAAGGGCATCTTTAATGGTTAATACATTACTATTGGACAACTTTATACTGGTCCATCTGTATCCTTCTATCAGGTTGGATAGCTTGAGAAAGTTTTCAGAGGTACATTCTTAGGTACGAAGTTAGTAAAATAGGTGCTTTCACGCAAAATGGTATGTGTGATTACACTGTCCGCCAGACAACTAACCTTCCACTAGTCATACCTAGAAATGAATTAATTAAATTGGTCACTAGTATTAGATTTGAAAAGTAAATTACATTCATTCAATTAATCATTCTAGAAAATAATCCATAAAATTTAATATCGAAAAGTAAAATAAACACCAACAAATTATCCAAACATAAAGGAAATTGTTCAAAACTTAAACAGAAAAAACATAGGGGGTTTGGCCAACATAGGGAATTCGGCACCAGGAGGTAAAATTCGGGCAGTATGTGGGCCTATGTATAAGAATCTATTCTTCCATCAGAGTATATACCTCCTAAAAGTCAGAAACTTCCATTTTTGTATCCTCCAGGTCCTCCACTTGAGCCAAGTTTGATTCAAACTTCTTACAACAAGAATGATATTCTGCTACGACCTTGGAAGGAGCTCCGTAAAAACTGGATCAATGGTACTTTGAACCACAACGATAGCATATGTCCACATTCATGGTGTTGGGTGCTTTACCCTTGTTCTTGAAGTTCGAGAGCTTATGAGCGAGGTTAGAACGCTTCAGAACTCTATTTCCTCCCTTGGATAGGTCTTAACTCTGTTGACCTTGGTGGGACAACATTTGACCGCGCCTACCACATCTAGAACGGCGATTCGAGCGTTAATTCTCGCTAATATGTGCTTTAGGCATAGTGGTCCAGCCAGTAGATCGAGCTTAATGATTCTTCATCAACAGTTGATTCTGTTTTTCAACAAAAAGTAAAACAGAGGTCAAATCCGAAAACTTAGTGAACTTTGTGCCTATATTATTACTGCAGGACAATATTGGTCGCAGACAAGGTTGAACAGGTTTGCTCCAGGAGATCCTCTTTGGTGAAGTCTTCATTATATAACTTGAGAGGTGATCAAATTCGACAGACTTCATAATGGTATTCATTCACGGATTTAAAGTCCTAGAAGCGCAAATGCTACTAGTTGTGTCTTGTTTCAGGCAAGAATATGTCTCTTTGGTGATCAAAACAATCCACCAAAGCTAGCCATAAAGCTCATGAATCTTCCTCAACGAGGTACTCAGTTTGCAATGCGTCATGCATATATCTTTGGATGAAGATCATTGTGGTGGCTTTCTCATCTTCGCCAATCGGGATATTTGTCTCAACTTCAATGGTGGCCCTAAGGCTCTTAGCGGTGAGATGGAGATTCATATCTTTGACCACTTTTGGTAGTTTATTCTGGAGACCTCTAAAGCGATAAAGTCGAGTTTGTTCAATATCCCTCACAAAAAAATAATTGGACAAGATTGTGGTTAGTGTAATGAGATAAATTTTGTCAATCCACTAATACATGAGGAGATGTATTAGTTTAAATTTTCATGAAAAACTTAAGGTTTTCAAGGTATATTATTAGAAACTTCGGGTTTGAATTTGTATGAACTTCAGACTCATGAGTTCCTCCAAGAAAACGTAATATATACATAAAGTATGCAATATAGAAAACATGTAGGTCTTCATGGCCTACAACAATAATTTAATGAATTGATAAATTTCTGTTATTGAGCTTCGGGCCAATAAGGAGTGATGGACAAAAAAAAATATTAAAACCCAATAATGCTTAAAAAATTAGACGACGAAAGTCGGTGGTCCAAAATTGAACCAAAGCCATGTGGGCTGGGTTTGACATGGGCCGAGTTGAGCAGAAAGGGACTGCATGCCCTTTTCGTAGTGTTAGGCTGCTGGGAGCAGGCCCAGGTTGGACGCAGCAGGAATGGGCTCAGGTTGAACAAAAAACACCCTAGTAATGCTGGTTGTGGTCACTGGGGAAGAAAACGGGCGCCGCCGCTTCACGCGGCCGTGTTTTGGGTCAGTGTCGGTTGGGGCGAAGCACGAGTTCAAACTGGAACCCTTGATTTGGAGGAAAAAATTTCTTTGAACGTCGGGGTGTGAAAACCGTAGGAATTCGATTTCAATCCTCAAGGAATCGACGAAATTATTCTGAAATTTCCAAGAACATTGTTGGAGATGATGAAATCAATTCCCAAAAACACTACTGCAGGTCGTGATTTTCTAGAAAAGACGGCGATGTTGTGGCTCGGCTGTAGGCGAGCGTTTCTAGGTTTGGGGTTGACGCCAAAACGGCGTTGGGTTTCTGAGTTCTCAGGTGGAGCCAGCAGCTCCACTGCTCACGGGGTTGGCGGCGCGGCTTCGAACCGCTGCTCTTTAGGTTTTCGAGAAAACCCAATATTCAATGCATATTCGCAATATCAAAATATCAATTCACATAATCGTGTTATTATTGATATAATGCATAAAAAAAATTATGTAGGATCTAAAATTTGTAAAATTAAAGTTGAATCATGCATTATAACGAAGGTTCATGCAATCAAGGTTGAAGAAATGTTGATATTAAAACCGTCGTTATGAAATAATCTCAATTGTGTGATAAATATTGATGAATTAGTTTGTAGCAGAAAATTCCCATTAAATACTGATAAATATTTAAAAAATTAAAAAAAAAAAAACTCCCCACTCCCACATTGTCTATCATTATCTTCCCCTCTCCTTCTATTTCAAAAACAACAATAAAAAATTGGGAAAACTAATGAAAAGGGCTTGAAAACTTTGAGTTTTAACGATAAGGACAAAATAAAGGGTAAAGTGAATAGTACCAGGTTTGACTTTTTAGTGTAAAAATATGATTTTTCGTTAAAGTGAACAGTACCGAGGGCTTTTCGTTAAAACTCCCTAAAAAAATTTCTCACACACTTTGTGTGTGCCCATATGCTAGTTTACATAATGCCTTTATTTATAATAAAGAATGAGAAGAGTATTAACAAAGGAAAACTAATGAAAAGTCCAAAAAAACTTCCCTTTTAACGAAAAATCCTTTTTAAAGGTATAGTGAATAGTGTAAGTTAAAGGTAAAAAAATGGTTTTTCGTTAAAAGTGAACAGTGCTGGGACTTTTTCATTAAACCTCCCTATGGAAAAAGAATAACTAAAGTGAATTATTATTAACTCTCCAAAATTCTTATTTTACACTCTAAAATTTCTAGATTTAGAAAGAAAAGTATACTTGTGAAAGAGTGCAGAATAAAATTTTTGAAGTGTCAATAACAATTCTTTAACTAAAAACCAAACATATTTATAATTTATACAATTCTAATCCAAGAATATTTATAACACGGCGAATTTTATTAGTGTGAAATTTAAGCCCAAATAAAATACGACCAACCAACGGCGCGAAAATTGTGAAGTGGTGCATGGTAGTAAACCAAAACTTCGGTGTGGGCAGTTTCGACCGCGGCTACCGGAGTTCACTCCAGCATTCATTTTTCGATTAGGTCACTCTGTGTGCATTTTTCTCTCCAACCCTTCAATGGCCGCGACGTACACCTCTTTAGGAACCCACAGACGACTCGCCGCCGTAACCTCCCAGCTAACCTCGCTTCGCCGCTCTTCTCTGACCGTCACTCAAAAACTATTGCGGCTGCCTCTGGCGAATAGCTGGAGGCGGAAGTGCAGGGCGGTAATTTCCCTCAAGTGCAGTAATGCGTATGGCCCAGTGATGGACGCGAGCGAGAGCGATTGTGAGAACTACAATTGCATGGAGGACGAGCAGTTCGTGCGGTGGTTCCGGGAGGCTTGGCCGTATTTATGGGCCCACCGCGGCAGTACCTTCGTTGTGATTGTATCGGGTGAAATTGTGTCCAATAGCACTTACTTGGAATCAATTCTCAAGGCAGGTACTCTGCCTTCTAATTTTCTGAACTGTTTGGTTGCTGAGAAATTTTTATATTTGGTCTGTTTGGCTGCTGAGAAAATGAAACAAACAATGTCGTCAGCGGAAGGAAAGATCATATTTTTATTCATTAATGTCATCACCGGAAGGAAAGATCATATTTTTATTCATTTTCTCTGTTTGTTAGAGCGCTGTGCAGCATTTTAGTTTAAGCAAAGTTCTTTTTAATTTATTTCTCTTTGTATTATACTATATTTATTAGTATATATATTTATATATTTGGGTTTTATGCAGGATATAGCACTTCTTCATCACCTGGGGATCAGGTTTGTTCTTGTTCCAGGACCCCATGTGCAAATTGATGAACTCTTGGCACGAAGAGGTGAGTGTTTTATTGTATGTTCTTGTTATTGTAATTTTCAAATCGATGGGGCTTGTTTGGAATTCGCTTATGGGATGGGTAAAAGCGTTTTCTGACAGCCAAAAGTCCTAATTGTGTTTGGCAGAAAAACTTAGAAGTGCTTCTGGTTAAGTGTTTTTCCAGGTAGGATTTGGATTTTTAGTAAACATTTCAACGTGGTTAAAGCAGGTCTAGAAGAAGCACTTAGGAGTACAAGTGCTTTTTAGAGAAGCAATCTCAAACGGAGCCTAAGCATGATATCATGCAGTTGAGCACAAATGTGTTTTATTAGTGTTATTGATTTTCATATTGCATATATATATATATATATATATATTTTTTTTTTTTTTTTTTTTTTTTTTTTTTGTGGGCATGGATGATTTAGTTTAGTTAGATTGTTAATCCCTTATGTTCTTGAAGTTGTTGGTTTGTTTAAACCATTTGAAGTGCTATAAGGTTGACACTAAGCAGGTATATGTTAGTTGTTACTTTTCAGGAAAGAAGCCAAAGTTTGTTGGTCAGTACAGGGTAACTGACTCGGATTCCCTGGATGCTGCAAAGCAAGCGGCTGGGGCGATATCTAAGACGATAGAGGCAAAGCTTTCTCCAGGACCCTCCATGTGCAATATTCGTCGACACGGTGACAATAGCCGTTTGCATGAAGTTGGTGTCAGCGTAGAGAGTGGTAACTTTCTTGCAGCCAAGGTAAGAATCTTACTCTTTCAAAAGTGACATTAAACATTAAGTTGTTTTCTTGATTTGTGATTTTTTTTTGGTTGGTACCGAATTCCGTAAAGTACTGCTGCTATTTCGTTTTTCAGAGACGGGGAGTCGTTGCAGGTGTTGATTATGGGGCAACAGGTGAAATCAAGAAAGTTGATGTTTCTCGCATGCGTAAGAGGCTTGATGATGATTGTATTGTGATATTGAGCAACCTGGGTTATTCCAGCTCTGGAGAAACTTTAAATTGCAAGTATGCTAGCATAGTTTCTGTTTCGGTGGTGATTATCTATTTTGTTGGTAATTATATGCTGCCAACTCCTTTTGCATATATAGTACCTAAGCAGATTATTTATGCTTTTATATATTTCAGCACGTATGAAGTTGCAACAGCTTGTGCCTTGGCTATCGAAGCAGATAAACTTATCTGCATAATAGATGGTCCAATTCTTGACGAGAGTAGACGCCTTATTCGCTTCTTAACTCTTGAAGAAGCAGACATGTTGATTCGTAGGCGGGCTCAGCAAAGTGAGACAGCTGCTAGCTATGTGAAAGCTGTCGATGAAGAAAATCTGTCTGGTTTTGAGTATGATGATCATAATGCTACTCACCAGAATGGGAGGGCTTTTAAGCAAAATCATACTGCAAGGTTTCATAACGGTGTTGGTTTTGAAAATGGGAATGGATTGTGGACTGGTGAACAAGGTTTTGCTATTGGAGGTCATGAGCGGCTAAGTCGATTAAATGGTTACCTTTCCGAATTGGCTGCTGCGGCCTTTGTTTGCAGGGTAAGCTCATAGCAGTCCTTTTTCCCCCTGGTTTACAAACTTAAATATTTGTCTGCATAGTTTAAAGTCCCAGCTTCTTTATATGTTGAGTCTGAAGAACCCAGCCAATGGTAGTTTCTGTTTATTGCCAGGGAGGTGTTCAAAGAGTACATCTGTTAGATGGCACGAAAGGGGGCATGTTATTGTTGGAATTGTTTAAAAGAGATGGATTGGGGACGATGGTGACTAGGTATGCTATTTTTGCAGTAAATGTATCCGTTTTTTTGTATACTATGACGACTTTCTGATGTCAGATTCTAATAAACTTTAATGTGATGATAAGCTATGCTGATGATCCTAATTGCCAGGCTTTTTGTTGTTGATGTGATTATCTGCTATTTATATTTTCCTGGTTCCTGGTTGTTTTGGTCTTATATTTGTATTTTCTAATCGCTAGTTCAAAAAATAGTTGGCATTCCAAAAAAGTTATCCTGCACTCCTCCCGAATAGAGAAAAGGAGGGAGGACGGTGACATGACCTTTTTGGAGTGCTAATAACAATTCTCAATATTTTTCTGCCAATGAATTCTCATCATTGCCGGTTAATCATGCTAAGATTGGATACTGTTGAAATCTAACTTCAAGAGCTTCCTTACATTAATTATGAAAACGGAGAGCAAATAATTGTACTTAACATATGCATAAGTTTTCCTCTATCTATCCACTCACACGTGCATTAAATGTTCGACCTTAGTGACCTGTATGAAGGAACCCGGATGGCTAGGGCATCTGATTTCTCTGCAATAAGACAAATTATACAACCTTTAGAAGCAGCCAGCACATTGGTTCCAAGAAGTGATGAACAGGTTTGTGTTCATGGTCTTTCTTAATTTTTGTTTTTCAGAACCTTCTATTTTTTACTTGTGATTATTAATTAAAACTGATCTTAAATTTTTATTATTATTTTTTTTTTTTAAAACTGAATTTTTACCAATAGCTACGTGAAGAATTGGATTGCTTCGTTGTGGTGGAAAGAGAAGGCCAAATCATTGCATGTGCTGCTCTTTTCCCTTTCCCAGAGGAGAAATGTGCGGAGGTTGCTGCTATTGCAGTTTCTCCTGATTGCCGCGGTCAAGGGCAGGGTGATAAATTACTTGGTAATGTACCATACAAACTTGAATAAGCATCGATATGTCTTTGCTCTTGTTGCTTTCCTCATTTCTTTCTGTACTTTCAATGGTCGTTACTGAGCTTATTTTCAACATGAACTGTCGAAAAGGGTAATTATATTCACAAATCACAATAGCCGATTACAGAAAAATATGCCAACTTCTACATGAACCTCTTAACCAGGAATGGGTGGTCAAATCACGTTATAGCCGAAAGTATGCATTTGTTCCTCGCAGCATGTCAATTGATTTTTTCCTATTGTCACAAATCACAATAGGAAGGGGGACAGCCGAGGCCCGATCAAATGAAAAGTGGATTGTATGTTTAAATGGATACAGATTTCTGGGCTAAGTTACATAGATTTGGACTACATCTTGTTTTTTCCTGTTCTTTTTCTACTGAACATCTTGAATTCATTTAACCCAAGATGCTTTGAACTGAAATTTGGGATCCAATTAAAAACAAAAGGGACAATTTGATATAATGTATATTGTATATCTATAAACTTTATTATCGTTACAGTTAGATAGTCGGTACTTAAAGATTTTTGATTTTTAATATCTGCAGATTACATTGAGAAGAAGGCATCCTCTCTTGGATTAGAAAAGCTTTTCGTGCTCACAACACGCACTGCAGACTGGTTAGTTCCCACTACTTGAACTACATGTATGCTTGTAGAGGTTTCACTAGTTAATGGAGTAATGTTTCTGATTTACTTTCGTTTGGAGCTGAAGATGAAAAGGAGCACCGTAATCTAGTTGAGGTTTTTCGTTGTGGAATCACTCCAATTTGTTTAGATAAGCCTATTCCACATATTTCTTGGTGCTTCGTAGGAGTGATTTGTCCGCAATGTGTTTTATTTTTTTTATAAGCAGAGAAAGGTTCAATGATCTGTCTTGAAGAATGACAGCCGTTGTCTGTAACACAGGTTTGTGAGACGTGGTTTTTCACAATGTTCAATTGAAGCAATACCAGAGAGGCGGCGGACAAAGATCATTCTGTCCCGTAAATCCAAATATTATAGCAAGCACTTGTTACCAGACACTAGCGGAATTACTGTTAACAGGGTGTTCACATGAGGTTGAAAATGCTGGCGGCAAATCCTCTCCTCGCCGGGTTTAGCTGCTGAATCATGGTCGATACAACTTCAACAATTTCAATCTGGTTCCAGGATCATCTGAGGGGAAAATTTATCATTGTGTTTGAGTTATGAGTTTTATATCTAAACCGCCGATCGTTTTTTGTCACACTGACGGAATAACGAATTCTCTTAATAAATGATCGGCGAAATTGATTTTATATAATAAATCGATATTTGCAAGTGTTTGCCTGAACTAGAAGCCTATAAACTTTTTGATTTAAAACAAGGTTTGATATGATTCATTAGCTGTCGATGAAAGTTCAAAGCGCGATTCATAAATGGTACATAATGACCATTGAATGTGGGCAACTGACTCTAGCACAACCTTTAATTACCGTCGAATGTAGGCGGCTGTTTGTGCTTTGTACTGTTTTCGAAACAGATAGTCCAGACTCAACACGTAATTTCAAAACCCCGAGGTACTTAGCGTAACAGGTACCATTCAACCAACAAAGAGATTTGGGGGAAAGAAGAACAAAGGGATTGAGATTTATGCAAAGGAGGGAAACAGAGAGGAGAGGGAGAAGAAAATATTCTCACTGCACCGAATTGTAAGCAAAAAATGTAACGAAATACGACACAGGGAATACAATAACTGTAAAAATACAATCAACCATAGAGGGAATACAAATGCAGTGTCATTTATGCCAAAGTAATGGGGGGAGATACTTCACAGCATGAATCCCGTTTATTATTGTAGTCGGTGTTTCATTTGGATCAAGTGTGTTTCATTTGGGTCAAGTAACACGTTCATGAAATACAACTAAGGAAACTGCAAAGCGTTGATGCACAACCTCCCTCCTGAGATAGAACCCAGAAACAAAACCATTGAAACAAAATCAACTCTCCTCGGTTTTCGGTAGGCCTTTAAACTTGAAGTTGTCTGCATATGCCTTCACCTGAAACTAGAGCTCAGTTAAAGGAAAAAAACACCAAACTTCATACAAATAACCATTTGATGCCTAAACATTCCGAGAATGCAAAAAGAAGAAAGGATCCCTAATTGCAGAAAAGAAAAGATACAAAGGAAGCTGGTCACCAACTTAAGAAAATTTATATCTCAAGGACACGCAATTCCTCATTACTCCAGTTCTTTTAACAAATTCAAGAAAAAGTGCCAAATTATACTACTAAACTTCCAATGGACTATGTCCAACAGTTTTGTCAATGCCATCACAACACATTATCTACTCTTCCACACACATAGCTTGCATAAAGCAGTTTGATCTGTTTTGAGAAGGTAACAATGGCATGAATTGGCAAAACCAAAAAGAGAGAGAACTGTGTAACTTCAATGAAGTACTTGGTTCAGGAAATTATCACTTAGGTAGCTCAAAATTAATAGATTGAAACTATAATATTTACACAAGTCCTTGAGAGTAAGTCTAAGCTTTATTAACAGAGAAGAAAGAAACCAAAAGCTGTGTTCATGAAAATTGAGGATGCATTTATATTCTAATTCCCAAACAAAACCACCGTCTTAATCTCAAATGACAACAGTCTGCTGTATGCACCCTACCCCTAAAACCCAAAATATATTCACAAAAAATCAGAAGATAAAGAAACTATTATCGTATGAGAATGGAAATAGCTTCAGAAAATATGACGAAAGAATCACATACCCTCAATAATGGTGTTTGCCGCCTTTTAACCTGCAGATAAGTTCAAGAACTGTTGTTAATAGGTCAAAGGGAAGTTATTTTAAGTTTTTAATGTACACTAACAGTTAGAAGGCTACTAGTCTTTCCACATGTTTGTACCATAATTGACCAATCCCGAAACTACCGAACACCGGTCAACGTCATACCTTCAAGGACCCACTGAGGGGTTCATGCTAGGGCATCCCTGCCGAAGCACAAGAGTTTCCTTCCAACCAAGAGGCCAATCACAGCACGACACATGTCAACATTAGAATAAAGCTCACAGAGTCCCAAATCGACCGCGGACAAAAGCTAAAAGGAGACAATTCTTCTATAATTAATCCCTAATGTCATTATCATACTTAAACTAGTCATTAGAACCCACTAATGATAATTATGCTTAAACTTATGTATTTGTGTAAATTCTCAATGTTAATGAGAACTCATCTACTTCGTGGACGTAGCCAAACTTATGATGAACCACGTACATCTTGTATTTGCTCCCTTATCTCTATCTATTTACATATATCCTCACCAGGTGACCGGAGCAACCGAGCGAAGGTCACAAACTTGACACTTTACATTGTTCCAAAGTCTTCACCGATTTTGCGCATCAACATTTGGCGCTGTTTGTGGGAATCGACACAAAAGCCATGTCGGTTCTCTCTTACTTTTTTCATCCCACCACCGTGAAACCCTCACAACCTCCCTCACTCCACCATGAATCGGCAAAAATTCGAGAACCCAAAACCTCTCTCCTTTCTTTCGTGTTCAATGCCTCCATTTCTCAGAACCAATGCCTAACCTCCAACCCAAATCATCTCAGCACCGAGAGACCCTTATTTCTGCAAACCCACAGAGCCGCCACCATGGTGGCTCCATCAAAATCAAAACCAGGTCTCACTCCCTCTCAGAAATTCCATCATTTCTCGAATCCTAGAGAGAGTTCAACGAATCCGAGCCCAAATCCCTCAGAATCAAACTAAAAGGGATCTGAAGTGGAGACCATGGTCAGAAGAACGGTGGAAATGACGGCAGCTGCTCAATCTCAGGCTGCAACGCACAGCTGTGACCTCCACAAAACGCAGCTCGCAAGGAATCGCCGCCACCAATGGAAACTGGAGACTTGGACTATCAGATTCTCACTCAACCTGAGTGGTGCCGGTGCTGAGAAGCTCCCCATGAGCAGGCCCTGTACCGTCACTCCCATCTCCACTGTTTGGGGAAAATCCATCAGAGAAGATAAGGACTCCATCTTCTCCAAATTATTACTGTTTATTTAATATTTTATTATTATTCTTTTGTGATATATATTGTCTGTGTCCCCATTGTCATTATATTAAGATTACATGCTACAATAGTCACATATGCTCAGAACGCTTTCCATCATATTTCACTAGTGACCTACATATTTAGGCAATTACTTATGCAATATTTATTCATTGCCTAGTGATATTGTGATGCCCTTAACAATGTCACATATGAAACAACTCATTTACCACACAACTTACATAGTATGACATTATGCTTTTGCCAAATTCTGTGATCGATTTATTGATTATGCACTCATGCTTAAACTATCATTTATTGTCAGGATCCATTGATCAACACTGTTACTGATTAAGGAAACATGTTGACCACTACTGATGAACTTACAGATTGATGAGCCACATGTTCATTGGGACAAAGATTTAGTCTGAACGGTGGTCTCATGCTTGACCAGACACCCGCTTGCTCGGACACTCGCTCATTTGGACACCTATGTGATCGGACACCCAATTGTTCAGGCACTTATGAGATTGGACACCCACAAACTTGGACACCCTTGAGCTCTGACCTCGACTCACGGACCCAACTTGTGGACCCAACTCAAAGTCCCTATGTATGGCCCCAACTCAAAACCCGACCCATAGACCCAAAATGCAAACCCAAACAAGTGAACCCGAGTCATGTCGAGAGTTAACTCACAATGAGCGCACGCTGACATCGAGTGCATACTCGCAATGAGAAACGCCACGAGCTGAGCCACCTCACAATGAGCACCGCCTCCAGCCGAGCAACCACCTTGCCGCAAGCATTGCCTCTAGCCTCGCAACCTCGCAACGTGTGCTACCTCTAGTTGAGTATTGCTTTACGTTGAGCACCGCCTCATGTCGAGCACTAGTTCTAGACAACATCTAGTCATTTCGACTCTCACATGGATTGGATTTGAAGCCTCCATCCAAAAGACTCTCTTGACTGAAGACTTAAGGGACTCCTGTTGTACCATACATTAGGCCTTAGTATTTGGGCCTCATGACCTAGCCCATGATGTATGTAGGAGGTGAAGGAAACCCTTATTCTATAAAAGGGATCCTTCACTCTCACTTGAAGGGGAGAAAGGAGGAAGAAGAAGAGCAAAGAGAGAAAACCCTAGCCTCTATAGTCTCCATGTACATTGTAACACATATTTTACATAGTGAAACCATATCGACACCAGTGTGGACGTAGCCCCAACTTGGGGTGAACCACGATATATTTTTATGTTCTTGTGCGTTTGTGTGATTCCCGATCGGATTTACATTGGTCCAAGATCGACCCGATTTCGTGCATCAACACCAAAAAAACGAGATATGCAAGTACAAAAACGTTTAGAGATGTAAGATGATATCTGCAATTCATGCCTAGTTCTTTCTCCGCCTTTTGGGGAATGAATACATGCCTAGATTGAAAACACACAAGGTGAACTTAAGCTCAATCAAGGCCAACCCTATAATGGTCAGTTTCTGTTTGTGTTTTACTAGAAATATCTAGGACATAATGCAGGAACACTGCATAAAGTCAAGCAAATGCTGGGAAAAACTATAAAGTATCTTTAAGTCAAAACACATGAAAATATATTTTTAGCAGCACAAAGAAAATGAACAAAACATACCACATAATCCCAACCATGTCTCTCTGCAAAGGACCTTGCAGCGTCTTCACTGTCAAAACCCAGTGTCGAATCACCAACATGTGCATATGGGTCCCCAGTGGAAGTCCAGCCCATCAATGGATTCTCCCACCTACAAACATATCATGGAGATGAGCTATTAATCATCCAATTATGCTAACAAAATAATCATTCGATAATTATGAGAGAACAAAAATAAGTTTATTTCACAGCTTGACTGAGAGATGACATGAAATATCCCAATCAAAATCCAAGAAAGACACCATCTAGCTAAAGCAACACGGTTTTCAGGTTTTATTGTCATTCTAATTACAGTGGACTGCTCAGAAAAAGGTTAAAAAATAGACAGTGTTATCAATGAGGAGATTCACTGATAGTCCAAGAATTGTTAGCTGGTTATTATAGTTATTTCTTACTTTCACAAAATAAGTAGTTTGGTTTGATATATCAAACTTGACAAGAGTAGCTCAAGTGTTCAGAAGGCTTAAGCAAAAATTTAACACGAAATCAAAAGCATAAGTATCACTTCAAACGCAACATTCACATTGTTCAACAGAAAATCTCAGTGCACAACATTACACTTAGTAGAAACTAAACAGTATAAAACCTATCTACCCACCATGAAGCAGATCAGAAGATTTTCACAACCCAAAAACTAGGATAACCAAAGAAAATCCAAAAATCTATAACCAAATGGGCGAACAACAACAATGGGAACCAAGAAACCATACTTCTGTGTTGACACAAAGTTGATCTTCCACTTCCCAAGTTTCCCTGATCCTTGCTGAGACGCAGTTCTTGCAGGTGAGTATATTATAACCTGTCGTATACGCTCATAAATCAATAAAATTCCCAATCACAATCAATTCAAATTTTTTTTTTTTTTTAAAAAAATTGATAAATGTATAGCTTGTAACTTTCATTAAAAAAAAAATGAAAACTTCAAGCCTCGAAATTACTATTTTCTTACAGATACAACGAATTCGACATATGCCCAGTGCCCTAATTCGATCGATAAACAAAAACTCGAATTGGGTTATGTGAATCCATTGGAGAAATTAAGTCAAAATTACAAAAGATTCCGAATTGAGTTTCAGAAAGAAAACGAAAGGGGTCGTACCCTCCGGCGGAGATGTTCATCGGGAATGCCAGCGACCTTTCCGATCTCACCGGGCATGTACTCGACCAGAGCGTCCGCCGAGAACGGCCTGGACCCTGAGGCAACAGAGGCTCGGAGAAGACGAGCGTGGTTTGACAAGCGCTGCAGAGTGCTCGCCATTGCCGGTTCACGAATCAACGGAAGAACCAAAACTCGCGCGCCCTTGAGAAATGTAAAAATTGCAGATGGAGCAGTGAAGACCAAAAGTAATATTCAGTGTCGTCGTTTAAACGATTTTGACAAAAATTGCTGTTTCACTCCTCTAGTTTGAAAGTATATAAAAATTTCCCATAACTTTGTTGAATTCGTTCTATTTAAACCACAAAGTCTAATAAGAGCATCTCAAGTGATTCTTTTAACTGTATCTCTCTTCATATACAATGAATGATCTTGAATTCTTTTTATATTTATAGATTTTTGTAGACAGAAATGAAGTCTCCAATTTAATAACTTGGTTTATGGCGTGGAATAGGCAACTGAAATAATCGAAGAGCAATTAGAAAGTTATATAATCTGCAACAAACAAGACTTTGTTGTAGGCATAACTTACTGAACAATTATATAGGCCAGAAAGAGAGAAGGGGTGCGGCATAGATAGAGAAGAAAAGAGAGATGTGTAATTGTGGGTGTGTTATCTCACCCCGTTGTGCGTTTATTTATAGTGGTAGGGAAGGTTAATTCCTTACCCTTTAGGATTACAACATTTAATAGGTAATCTACTCCTAATAGGAATATGAGAGATATTCCAAGATATACTAGGATTTACACAATCACATTCCTAATCCAATAGGATTGCAACACTCCCCCTTGAGTGTGTAAATACTCAAGTAAATGGAGCATCAGGTCTTCAGTGATGAAGCAAGTGCAGTTGATGAAGTCGTCGGCACAATGGGCGAATGTGAGTCTCAAATTAACGGAAGAATGCATAAAAAATAAAAAATAAATAAAAAAGTAAAACTCACAAAACCTCGCTATGGTAAAACCCAAGGTAGGGAAAAACCCATAGTCTAAGGAGAAAAGTGAGAAATTGCATTAAGTCAAAACTATACGTCTTTTGGACGCAAGTAGTAGAGCTCTCAAGGGTATGATCAGCCCAGGATGGGTGCCTCGTTAAAACCTAGTTAGGTAGCAAAAACCCAGTGGGAATGCTCCTAATCGTAGGGAAAAAGAGTACATTAAGATCAAGTGAGTATACTTCTGGATACTCCCCCTGAGTTTGACATAACTTTCAAATGAGAACTACAAGCATCGCATATGAATAGTTAGGCATACCAATTCCTCGGACAAGCTTCTGGAAGGTCGACTTCGGAATGACGTCGTGTAGAGGTCGGCGAGGTTGTCTGGGATCGGCTTGCATGACTTCAATCTCCTGATGCTTTACTGATGTAGATGTAGACGCAATATGTCTTGGCATTGACTTCGCTGATGTATCATGGTTTAGTCGAGTTGATACATATGGCATAATCTTCATGGATCGTCGTTGGGACTCAACGATGGATGAAAAATAGCAAGTACTTCGAATATGCTCAGCAAGAATTCCTAACCATGTCTCACGTGTGGCGTAGTGAAGTGAGGTGAGTCTTGGAACAATTCAAAGATTTCGCAACTAAGGTCATATTGTGGACCTCTAAGATATTGCGATATCCCTAATGGTAAAGACATAACCATTCGGGGATTTTGCCTTGTGCGGGTTTGATAAGTAACCTGCGTCAGCATAACAAACAAGGCAAGCATCATCCCGAGGATCAGGGGGGTTGGATCCGCTCGAGATGTGTTGGGATATGATTTGCCCAAATTCGTAGTACCTTCAAGGAACGTCTTTAATACCAATTAAGTGGTTGCGTGTAGGCGCGATGCTGCATCTTTATCAAGATCAACAGCGAAGGAGATGTCCTGTCTAAATACAATGAGCTAAGTACAACGAAGCGCAAAGTTGAACTTAGATATAGAATTTCGGATTCCATAACCTCTTCAAGGGTCTCATTTGCATATAACATATGGATGATCAAAGGTAACACATTCAGAGTGTAGTTCAAATGGTAGACCAAAATATCGTCAGAACAATGCTTCAACTTCAGGTCAAGGCATAAACGAGTTTTCCTAAGATCCTTCATCTCAAATTTCGTCTTCAGGTGCGAGTCAGTTTCTTAAGCTCTTCCGGAGTCTTAGTGAGATTCGTATTAACGACAAAAACTGTAACTCCAGCAATTTGAAATAAGACTTCATAGTTTAACATGCAAGGGCATTCATATCCCTGACTGATCAAATAATCATGTAGACGGGTATACCACATCCGTCGGATTTTTCAATCCATAAGTGAATGCCTCAAAACGAGTTAAGAGGGTGTTCTGTGGTTTTGGAACTATTTGAACCAATCCATATAATTCTTCTGGAACTTACATGTCAATCTCCATATCTATATCCCCATGGAGAAAACACTAACCACATTTCATAATGTTGCTATCAATCACAGGACGTTTGAGAGAAACCTTGCGCCGTAAGGCATGCATCATATCGCATTATTTCATTCATCTCATAACGCTTCCTTTCCTACTTGTAACACAATAAGGTTACCTTGGGCAGTGTAGGAACAACAGGTCCAATACACACTTTGGTAAGGAAATTGATCTGGATTGTAATTTCAGTTGTCCAATCAGTTCTACATTGTCACTTAATCAACGGAACACGGTTCGATATCGTCGTTTTTCATTTATGTCGGTAGCTACCATATAAGTGAAAACATCATCGATGATAATCTCATTTCAATTCCATTTAGCTCATCCAAACTTGTTATTGGACCAAGAACTTCATGTCTTGGGAGTAATCCGGATTAATCTCATGAAATGGAAATGATTTGAGACAGCGATCGAGTTCAGATTCATTGTTGTGCTGTGTCTTCTTCTTCCAGGGAAGTGAATCCTACGAACCGAATGATTTGTCGTGCTCCAGGCTAATACAGATTGATTGGTTATCCGTCGGTGTACCAGACCGTCCAACAAGGGCATCCAAACCGTCAAACAGGGGCGGCACACCCTCCAGGGATGTTGACTCGACGTCCGTTAAGTACGTCTATCCTTGCAGGCATGTTTGCAGCTGGTATATGATCTCGTCACTTTAGCTAGATCAGAGGAATGCGTATGGAGCAACATTCTGAAATCTAGAATTCATCGCACTTGCTTATCACACTTGTGCGGTATGAGGATCGAGATGAGACATAGTGGGCAACGTCCACTCAAATTGGCGCCGTTCTACAGGAACATTGACGTTCTTATCTCCCCCTAACGGCGGGAAGACTGTCTTATTAAAGTGACAACCCGCCAATGAGCGGTAAAGAGATCGCGTGCAAGGGCTCGAAGAGAGCTAGTGTGAAGGAGAATCATGATCGACAAAAGATACACATCCTTCTTTGAGGACCCATGGTGGTACGTTGCGACGGCGCAACTTGGCACATAGAATGCACACCCAAATGCGTAAATACGAAAATCGTCAGGTTCGTACCCAGTAACCAACTGTAACGTCATATAGGTTAGGTGGCAATGGGCCTCAAGGCGGACCAACATTACTGCATACAAGGATTGCATAGCCCTAGGCAGAAACCGAAAACTTGGTACGTTTACCAAAATTCAGGCGATCATTTAAATTGCGCTTTATGATCGCTAAGCGAGGCTATTTGGGGTGAACATGGAAATTTAGTGTTCAATTAGAAACCCAAAACGACATGCAATACTTTATAAAAAATCGTCGATATAAACTCTCCGGCATTATCCAGTTTCCCGGACCTTAAGGGATAAGTAGGGTGTGTTAGGTTTGGCTCGTCAAATTAGTGTCCTTTTCTGTTTAGGTGCACCGATTCCTTTCCTAAAAGGGCTAGGAAAGAATCTTAGTTTCCTTATTCAAGTTAGATTAGGAAACCTAGAAGTCTATTTGGAATTGGAAAGGAAGTCTAATTTCCTATTCCACTTAGAATAGGAATTATAATCTGTAAAGGACATGTAAATCTGCACCCTATGCCTATAAATAGGGTGCGGCAAGCTTTAGAATTTAAGGGAGAAAACAGCCAGAGACAGCCGAGAGGTTTGGGATTAGTTCTAGGGTTTGCAAAAGTTCTGTAATCTCTATTATTAATCAAAGAAGCGGTGATTTCTCTACCTAGAGAAATCACAACTGGACGTAGGCAAAAGTTCTGCCGAACCAGTATAATTCTTGTGTGTTTCTAAGTTTTCTAATATTTGCCAAAGTTTAGTCTATTACCGTTGGTTACATCAAAGAACAAGATCTAGGAGTGTTTTTCAACAGGGTGGTGAACCCTTAATCGGCCAAGAGGTTTAGCAGTAATGTGTGTGGACAAACATGTGACCAGTTTGTCGATTCATCAACCAAAACCATAACTATTTATATGGTCCGCATTTTGGTTAGATTAGTCCACATATATTCCTTTGAATCCACTATGAAAAGAGAGTTGGTTCGTATCTTTGCAAGGAATGATTTAGAAAATCAAAATTCACAAACGAGCAAACTTTGGCAAGTGTGCTTGTAGGCATAAGATCCTTACTTCGGGTAAGAAGATGCGTCATAGCATCGTTGGTCGACCTAAGTGTCCCAAAAGGTCGTGCCAAAACAAGTAAAATGCTCAATCACCTAGCTCCAAGCCGGCGTGGCGTGTGCCCCAGTTGGGGAACAGCCCATTGGCCCCAAATCAAAGCTTTAGGCTCATTTTTGGAGGTGGTGCAAAGATATTTCACTCTATTTTCTTCAGTGGTTTCATTTATGATCATTGTCATCTCGAATATCCTTAAAAACTCAACGTCAGGGAGAATTTAAGGTCCCTTAAATAGTGATTCAGTTCCATTCCTACAACGAGGAGCGTGCCAAAGCTCTTAATTAGGTTGGATAGACTTGAAGTCGTTGTTAGAGATGTGATTTAGGTGTAAAGTTAGTGTACGTAGTGCGCATTCAGCCAAACAACTAACTTTCCTACATTCCTACCTAATCACGTGTTTAATTGAATCGGTCACATGTACTAATAAACATGATTCAATTAACTCATATTCGAGGACAACATCAATAAGATTATCCATAAGTAAAACATACACCAAAATTGAATCCAAGGTCATCCATGTCAAAATTCTGCTCTTCCAACGATGTTTGGTGGAGCAAAATTAGTCTCACATATTGACTACTAGAATTGTACTTCTCAACAACATTTGTAGGGGCAAGAATAGGTGCATAACCAATGATCTATTCCACCGAGACGGAAGTAGATTCTGCAGGGTTGAGGTTTGGGAATACTATCCCTTATTCTTGAAGTTTTAGGTCTTAGGTACCAAGGATCATGCTTAGGGCATGATGCCATACCTTGGTAAGCCCTGATTCTACCATATGTTGTAAAAACAAACTCGAAATTGGATTATGAGAGAATATGCCATTCGGTGTATCCTTGCCGAAGCAGTGCATCACCATTTGGTAGTTTTTGACCGAACTAGGTCGAGCTATTCAGTAGACTCCAGCCAAACTGGGTCCATACCTTTCTCTCACGTTTGTGATAGTAATCAGATCTGAGAATTTGGCAAACTTCCGCTTTCTACACTGTTGTTTCAATAGCGAGTTAGAAACATAGAAGGACGAGAAAAGTATTCTCCAGTCAAAATTCGATCGAATTTATAAACTTCAGAATTGTACTTATTCATGGACGTAATCATGGTGTGATTCATGCAATGTCTTTCATGATTAGACGGTCCATAGGAGCGAGCCAAAGAGCCATGGAATCCTCCTTCGGGAGGTACTTCCGTTTGTAATGCTTCGGGCATAAGTCTTCGAATGAAGATCATGGCGGAGGCTTATTCAGCTCTTCCATACCATTGTTGGCTTCAATGGTTGCTCAACTTCTTGATAGTCAAGTGGAGATTCACGTCTTGTACCCCACATTAAGTGATTTCTATTAGAAACATCCAAATCAGGACAATCAAACTTGTGATGGTTCGACAATCCACTGAATTGGAGGGAACAAGATTGTGATTGGTGCTATGGGAATAAAATATCCATATGCATCAAAGTTAGAACATTTGAGTTCTAAGATATGGTTTGCATGAAAAACGTCGGGTTTTCATGGGTGCATTGTTTTATGAAATCTTCGGGTTTCAAAGGCACTAAATTCGAAACTACAGGTTCGATTTAGTTTATGAACGTTTAGTTCATAAAAGAGAGGTTCCTGCAAGAACACAGAATGCAATATGCTGATTTAAGTGTAGTGGATTTGAGTTTCTTCAGGAACTTAAGTGTGAGTGCTTCGAGACTACGAAAGTGAGTTAACGGTTCAAAGAAGAGAAATAAATTATTGAATCGTTAATGTCCAAAACTGATATTTAGGTCAATAATTTTGGATTAATTATCAGATTAATGGACTGCTGGTCACTTTTAATTAATTCAATAGATCGGGACCATTCAGGGTCGATCGTAGAAGCAAAAATAATGACATTCGGGTTTTATTAGCTTCAATTGGCGGCGGGCCAAGTGACAAGTAATTTATAGCTTAGTTAGCGTTTAACCAAAAACGTCCCAAAAATATTTGGGTATGGTTAAGAAGCACAGGATGCCAAATATGGCATCGAGTCGAAAAATGGACGCAACCCAGCTTTATTGGGCTGGCTGCAGTGCACGGGGCAGGGCCACAAAGGTGCAGGGCCTTAGGGTTTATGGGTGTGGCTCAAATCTGCAGGAAATTGAGCCAAAAGATAAAAAAATGTGCAGGGGTCAATAAGCCCAGCTTGTGCTGGCGCAGGTTGGTGCGCGATGAAGCCCAACGTAAGCTGGCTTCGGGTTTTGGGTTGGAGCAAGGAGACCCAACAGCTTAAGTTCTGCTGCTGGCGGGCCGTGACAAGTGGTAAGGTTTTAGCAGGCATCAGGCTTGCGAGAATGGGCGAACATGTGTGAAAAAAAAACAGCAGGCTCAAAACCCAGGTCATAGGCCTGGTCAGCGCATGCAACAAAGCCCAAAGGGCTGTTGCCTTATGGTTCCAGCGCCCAAGGCTCGAGCTGCAGGCTCGGCTTGGAGTGAGTGTGGCGCAACGGCACACGGCTCAACTGCAAATTGTTTTTTTTTTTTCCGACATAGTTAGGGTTTGACAAACCCTAAATTACTTCTAATTTATTTCGATTCTTTGACTCACAAATTCCACATAGCAAAAATTGCGTAATGCATGAAACAAATATATATATTGACAAATATATGAACATATACAATATATATATCGGAAGGAAAATATAAACATAGGGGGTTCATGCATCATGGGGAGTGTTTTCATGCTTCAGAGTCATTTCAAATATCTTACTTTATTTTAAGCGTACCTGATTGGCAGAAAACAACGAAAGCCTTTGAATTTGTAGAAGATCATTCTCCGAAAGCCGGAATTGCATCTCGAATGAGTTGTATCACGTTCAACAAAGAAAAATTAAATTGAATCAATATCATGTAGATCAATTCAATCAAAATAGTAAATTAATCATAAAAAGAATGATTAAAACGTAATACTCTCCTAATTGAAGAATAAACTCTCTTTAGCGCGGCGTCAAGAGCGTGCTGATAACGTGTTGTAAGCATAATTTACTGAACAATTATGTAGGCCAGAACGAGAGAAAGGGTGCGGCATAGATAGAGAAGAAGAGAGAGATGTGTAATTGTGGGTGTGTTATCTCACCTCATTGTGCCTTTATTTATAGTGGTATGGAAGGTTAATTCCTTACCCTTTAGGATTACAACATTTATTAGGTAATCTACTCCTAATAGGAATATGAGAGATATTCCAAGATATACTAGGATTTACACAATCACATTCCTAATCAAATAGGACTGCAACAGACTTATCATTTTTTTCCTAATATATGAGTATTTTTGGCCAAACTCCATTATTTACTAGCCCAAAATGGCATGTTAGGTCATCTTCAACCGAAAGGTCTAGAGGGCCAGAGGGCCGAAAATAGCCCAAAAAGGGTCTCCAACAGAGGGCTAGGTCAAAGGGCTCGTGGGCCCTATTGGACAAACAAGGGCCAAAGGGCCAACTGGCCGGCTCAAATGAGCCAGCCAGCCGGTCCTGGGCGAGGCTCTATTTTAGAATCCCCAATGGCTAGCTGACGTCAGTTACCGTTGGTTTTTTAATTTTATTTATTTATTTTGTTTTTTGGGCCAAATTTTTTTAAAAAAATTCTAAAAAATTCTCATTTTTTTTCCTATAAGTACCTAAACCATTCCTACACCATTTCAATTCTCATATTTTCTTACCTCTTCCAAAAATATATCCTTTAATTTTTTTCAATAATTTTCAAATGGCCTCGTCTGTAATGAAAGGTAGGGCTTGGACTCAAAAAGAAGATGAAGCTCTTTGTAGGGCTTATAGATGGGTGTCGGAAGATAGTGTGAGGGGGAGTTCTCAAATAAGTGAATGTGTTTGGACTCGTGTGTTTAAAAAATACTTAGAGTTCTACGAAGGCACATCTTCAGCCAAGTTTGAACAAATGGCATCAAGCACTGTTAGCAGCCGCAAGTACACATGAAAGCGGCGCTAATTACTACTACAAAGTAAGTGTTTTCACAATTTATTTTAAATATTTAATTATATTACATTTAATTTCATAAATTAATTTCCTTTAATTTTTGTAATTATATTTTCTAGGTACGCCAAGCGAAAGAATTGTATATGGAGGGCAGCTCGAAACCCTTTCAGTTTCACGGTTGTTGGGAAATTTGTAAAGGGTGAGTGTTATTTGAAGATCCACCTCAACATAGAGTAAGTCCTACGCCGGTGTTCGGAACTACATCCTCAGTTGTAGATATGGATGAAGATGGATCTCCTACCATTCAACAAACAAGGGTAGAAAATTCGTCTTCGGGTGAAGGTTCCATACCTAGGGCTATGAGACGAAACAAGGCCCGAAGGTTGAAGGAAAAGGGCAAGGCAAATGATGATTACGCTGCTCAACATGAAGTGGCGGCCTCATTGCAATTAATGGCAGAGCAAAATGTCATTGCTGCGGAAGAAAGGAACCGTAGGCATGAAGAACGGGCCAAACAAATACAAGAAGAGATGGATGATAATAATATGGAAGGAACACTTCGAATTACACGACGGCAGTTGTTTACCTCTTACTATACTCCTACAATGGCAGATGATGAAGATGATGTTGATTATGGATATTAAATTTAAGTTGTTGTAGTTTTTAAATTTAAGTTAATGTAGTTTTTAAATTTAAGTTGTTGTAGTTTTTAAATTTAAATAATAAATTATGTTTGGCCCTCGGTTGGAGATGGTTTTTTGTGACATGGCTAAAACGAGCCCTATGGCCATTTGGCCCTCAGTTGGAGAGGATAAGAAATATGGTCATGCACTGTTCATTAAAATATTCATTTCTTGGAGGGCCAAATGGCTAAAACGAGCCCTCTGGCCAGCCTTCGGTTGGAGATGACCTTAGGGTTTTAGATATTTTCTGTTGTTATTTCTTTAATTTCCTTTTTATTTGTACTCCTAGAAAAACAAGAGCCAAGAGGCAATATATATGGATGCTAAGGTTGTAACTTTTCATATTATCAAATTAATAAATTTTAAGGTTTTTTTTCTTGATGATTCTGAATTGCTAGTGGATTCTAACCTAGGTTATTCATACAATTTCTCTATTACTATCGCATTAATTTGTGGATTCTTTCGCTACAATATTGTTTATACATCTAATCCGCCATCTTTCTTTCACTCTTCTTTATTTCTCATTTCTACATATTTTTTTCTCATATTTAAGCACAAAAAATAAAAATAAAAAATAAAAAAATCACCAATAGACTGTAATTTTTGTAGGAATACAAAAGTTTTGTTCAAATAAAAAAAATTCAGAAGCAAGTCCTCTTCGTTAACTTTCAAGACTTTGTAAAGTTAATCCAAAAAACAAAAACAAAAACAAAAACAAAAAAGTTATTCGAAAAACAAAACGAGAGAATAAAAGAAAAGAAAAAACACAGAAAAACTACAGGGGTGGAAGTGTAAAAGTGTTCAAAGGAGGGGTTGTAACACAATTTTAAGAAACCGAAGACCCCTATAGGCATTTGGCATTAACCATTTGGGGGGTCCCGTCTCCCTCAAAAGGAAAGGCCGAGCGGCACAAAAACAAATCCAATGGAAGAATTTCAATCTCAACAAATTCAACAAACACTTGAACACCAATAGTTCATAAAAATTAATCCGAAACATTTCATATAAATTTCGTAAAATTCTCAAATTCTTCAAATTTCGGATTATCGAATCGATCTCTCAGCTGCCCACATTTTCGTCAGCTTCTCAGTGATTTCTCCGATCCGGTAATCCTTTGCTTCCCACCTCTCGCTTTTTTCTGTTCATTTTTTTGCCGGCGAATTGCCGGAATTTCAATTTTTAAAAACCTTGTTCTTATTTTATTGAGATAATTATGCGATTTAGATTCTTGGGTTTTTTTTGTGTTTGCAGGAATTGCCGACATGCATTGCCATTTGATTCAATTGATGTGAATTTTCTTAGTTGGGTGAGCGAGTTGGAATTCAAGCTCTTGTAAAAGTTCAGAATTTGAGTGGGATTTTGACAGAAATAAGAGAAAAAAATGATAAATTATTTAGCGTTTAATTTTTTTAATTGTTTAAGCTTTTAATTGAAATTTTATTAAACCCAATTGGCAGATTTTTTTTTATACAGTTAATTGTAATTAGAGGCCAGAATTTCTTGGCACTCTCTAAGTTAAACCCCGTTTCTCTAAATCAAGGCAATGCATCTGTTTTTATTTTTTATTTATTTGTTACTACAGTTTTAACTTGAATTCGAGGTCCCGAGTTCAATTCTCCCCTTCCTCAATATCGTTTGTATAAAAAGTAAAAAAAATGAATCAGTGATGCTTTTTAAGTAATGGAGTATATAATTTAGTGGATGAATTAAATTTTCAAGGTTCCTTAAGTTTCACTTTAGGTATTTTTAGCTATTTAGAATTATAGTAATCTATCGTAGCTTGTTAGTCTTGTAAGCTCCTATATTGTGGTTGGCGCTATTTACTATTCAGAATTTGATAATCTATGAAGTTCTGAGAAGTGCAGAATTTGACTTGTCAGATTTCATTCTGGAAGGGTTTTGGATTTCGGTTAATGGGTGCTCCTAAGCAGAAGTGGACCGCTGAAGAAGAAGCAGCCCTTAAAGCTGGAGTACTTAAACACGGGGCAGGAAAATGGCGCACAATACTGACAGATCCAGAATTCAATACTATCTTACATCTGCGTTCAAATGTTGATCTCAAGGTATCCATTTTTGAAACTTTAGCTTAATGGGTACTGTCAAACTACTATGGAAAAAAGAAAAAGAAAAAAAAAGATGAAGTATAACCTGTGGACATCATATCTGATCTTTTGTTGGAGGATTGTAATGGTTAACTGGGTTGCTGCGTTTTTGGTGCCTTTTCATGCCCTAAAACTGTACTGTACAGCTTCATGCTTGATTTGGTTCTCAATATTAGATTTTGTGTTTTTGTTTAATCACGTTCGTAGTTGTTTCCTTGGATAGGACAAGTGGAGAAATATAAATGTGACCGCAATATGGGGTTCTAGACAGAAGGCTAAGCTTGCACTTAAAAGGAACTTACCAACTCCTAAACATGAGAACAACCCTTTGGCCGTGAGCACTGTAATCCAAAGTCATGAAGAAGTTGTTGATGCTAAGCCTCTTGCCATTTCTGGTGGAAAGTCGCAGACTATTGAATCAAAAGATTCAAAACAACCAATTGCCAGGTTAGATCTTCACCACTTACATGGATATTGACAGTACTTTCTTTCTCTGTCAAGAACTGGATCTGAAAAATCTCAATCTAAGACCATCTCCAATGGTTGGGCTAAAAGCCAAACATTTTAGCCCGGAAAATTTAGCTTTTAGCCCAGAAACAGTTTTTTTGCTTCAATCGTTATAGCCTAAAATTTTAGCCCGGGATTATTAAAGAATAAACTTAGGCTATTTTTTTTTCTTAAATTAAATTTTAAAAAAAAAAAATGTAGACTTTCGTAAATTAATTTTATGAACATTTTAATCTAAAAAAATTTAAATTCCGATAAATATTTTCACTCGGTTCGGTGGAGCCCACACCGATTTCTGGGCTAAATTCTGGGGGGAATCTGGCCTTGGTTTAGCATTTAGCCCAAATTTTCCCCTTGGGTTGTTTGAGTTTGGGAGGAAATTTTGGGGGGTAATTTGGCTTTTAGCCCACCATTGGAGATGGTCTAATGGGGTTACGGTCAAATATCTTGGTAGCACTAAGGATCAACGGTACCTGTTATTTTCTCCCTCATCTCATTATCTTTTTTCCATAAAATCTCGTACTCATGAATATTGTCATCGCAAAGCGGATGGCATGTAAATGTTATTGACAGTCTGCACAAATGAATTTTATCAGTGCATCTATAATATTTTATCTTTAGGGGGCCTGTGATGCGTATGAACAGTTGTGTGCAATTTATAATTACCTTTTTACTCATTCCTTTTTCCCTTCATGTTTAGTCTTTATACACTGACTTTGTATTTCCTGGACAATTGAATAGGAATTCTGTATGTAAGCATAGCTGTAAAGGTCACTTTAACCAAAGACTGTTGATATGGTTGGTATATGAGGATGGTTATGTTTACTAATTTGCGAGGCAGTTTTATGATATCCTCCTACATTTACAAAAATGTTTCCCAAGAAGACTTCACATCTCATCCTTACTTTAAAATGGCAAAAAACAAAAAACATTGTATGCATGCCATTCTATCATATTTTTGTTGACGTGGTTATTGACTAGTTCTGTGGAAACTCCTCTGGTTGGTTTTAGGTTGGATCACCTTATATTAGAGGCTATTACAAATTTGAAGGAGCCAGGGGGTTCTGACAGAGCTGCAATTGCTATGCACATAGAGGTATATATATTGTGAGTCTTTCATTTATAGTTTTGGAAACCTGCCTCATACAAAATTTTCAGAAATCTTTCAGGTTTAAGTAATAAATACTTGACAAGTCAAACTAGAGTACGTATTTCTGCTGTTTTTGGACGCAAATGAGGAGAAAAGAGAGTGGAAGGAAAATGGGGGAGAGTGCATGCTTTCCTCGTATTTTCTGTTTATGTATAATTTCGCTGCAATCTCAAGTTTCCTCAATCTTATCTACTAATACTTGATCTTTTAGAGGAATTTTGACATTCTCAATTTTCATTTTGTAGGAGCAATATTGGGCACCACCAAAACTTAAAAAGTTACTGTCATCAAAATTAAAGAATATGACAGCCACTGGAAAGCTGATTAAGGTAATTAAGCTCTCAAGTTTGGGTATTTTAGAGCACAAGTATTGTAGTATGTGTCCACTAAGATCTCATTTATCTGATTGATAGAAGAAGAAACCTTGGCCTGTAAGCCTGAAAAAGTTTTCAATGCCAATATATACTTACTGAAGCTTTTGCTAGTATGTGATGCATGAGTCTTTAGTGATGATGATTTAGACTCGAGCACGAATCTTTTCCAATCAGGGAAATTTGATGAGTATCATCTACAAGGCTCTCCAAGAGTACTTGGGCTCTTTATCTAATTAGGCTAGAGTTCTAGTTTATTTGGGAATCGGCCATTTAATTTTTTTTCATGTTTCCCTTTATGTTTTATGTAGCCCTAATAGGATTAGGATTGATTAAGTCTTAGTTGGAATAGGATTAATTAAGCAAGTCTTGGTAACCATGGATTTGTTTGAATTAGGACTTATTGGTATGGATACTAAGCTACTTCCCATTGGAGAAGAAGTTTGTAATATGGAACATACATTCTTAATTGAAAAAACAAATATTATGTGATCATATCTCAGGAATTTTGTTTTATGGTCTGTGTTGCAGGTCAAGCATAGATACAGAATTCCATCAAGTTCTACTTCTGAAAAAAGAAGAACCTCTTCAGCGTTGCTCTTGGAAGGAAAGCAGAAGGATTCATCAAGAAAAGATAAGAGTGACGTCAACATCCTTACTAAATCCCAAGTAGATGCAGAGTTAACCAAGATGAGAAGCATGACTGCACAAGAGGCTGCTGCTGCTGCTGCACAGGCGGTAGCAGAGGCAGAGGCTGCCATTGCAGCAGCTGAGGAAGCAGCAAGGGAGGCGGAGGAGGCAGAAGCTGAAGCAGAAGCAGCACAAGTTTTTGCCAAAGCAGCAATGAAAGCATTGAAATGTAGAAAACTTGGTAAAGTTCTCTTAAGCAATTTCGCATCATAAGTTGACATAAAATGTTTGTAGACTCTGAGAAATTCCCTTGTAGGATACTATCTTTGCATCCTTTTAACTTTTGAATTTTGAGAGCTTGGCCAATATTTGGATAACTGCTGTCCCTACTGAAAGGTCGCAATTTCTCTATTTACTATCCCTGCTGATATCGTTACTGCCTGAATTCTTGTCAAGTTACTGAAAGGTCGCAGTTTTATCCACTAGCGCGTGCAGCTGAATTTTTTTCCTTCGCTGAAATAGTATTAACGTATAGTGATTTGCAAATATTAGTTTTTTTTTTTTTTTTTTTCAGGCAAAAATAAACTTGCAAGATTCATGATTTCTCACTCTGAGGTTATATATATCATGCAAAGGATTCATGTATGAAGATTTATTTTGGTAAAACTAATCTAGTACTCCTATCCAGGCCTTTTATGTATTTCTTTGCAAATTTTTTTGCAGACCTTGACATGAAACTCACACATGGGTAACTCATTCTTGAGCAAGAACCATGCGCGTGGGATGATGATACGCTGATGCAGCGATGTCTTCATGTGTCTGTAGTGTAAATAGGTTGGGATTGTATATTTGGAACGTGGGAGCTTCGTCTCTGAACTTTCTTTCTTCTCTCTTTTTACAGGTATCATTTTGTAAGGAGCTTATAGGTTTTCTGATTCTGAGAGTTAAACGATGAGTAAACACTAGCTAAGGAAAGAGAGTTTTTTCATGCCAAGGTAGATAAATGATGCACATTTGCAGTTATCGCTGTTGTATAAGCTTCCAGTATTTCATTTGCCCCTAGTCGTGAGAATCAACTCCGTTTATGAGCGTTTAAATTTCCTCGTCGACTTCTGAGTTTCTCCATCTTCGTCTGAAACAAATCCAATGACCTAACCTTGTGATGTCTTCTGGTGCGAGTCTAACCAACAGAAAACTCATCCAAAGGAACATCAACTACTCTTACCAGCAAGATGATCCCTCCCAAAAAGTAGGATTGTGCAAGGATGATGTATCTGTGCCTCCACTGCCAAAAGAGCCGGAACTTGATAAGCCTCTTGATCTAAAAGACCGACAAAGAGAAAGCAACGATTTCTTCAAGTTTATGAGTCTGGCTTCCGATGTTGCGCCTCTCGTGTAATCATATCGAGCTGTAGCTTGAAATACCATTTCAGTGAAGAAGGATGGATGAGGAATTTCTCCTGCTTCCAAACTGGCGTCGAATGCATGCTGTAGTAGATGCCTTGAGCATTGAGATATATGTATACTCGTCGGGGACAAGGAAAAAGGGTCAGAATCAGGTTTTAACCTTCTTTAGATTTGAAAAACACATCGCTATGTTAGGGGAACACCGGGTTTGCATGTGTTCAAAACATAGATGTTGCTTCATGTGTATGACTTGTGTCGCAAGAAACCAATCATGACGGTACGCTTTAATACCCAAGTCCATCTGTTGCTCGATTAGGTTTCGGGGCACCCAAGATACACCCTTCCACTGATGGGATTGAGCACAAGTATTCAGTAACTGGCAATCAAACTGGAAGAGAGATATATAAAATCGCATAAACATGCAGATTAAACTATAACAGGGATTGACATCGGGCTCACACGAAAGGGTCCCAGTTCTTGCGAGAAAAACTCTTATTTCCTTCGAAAGGTTCCAGCCTCATGCATTCAATAATTTTCAGCAAATTCCTTCAGAAGACCGGTCTGACCAAGTGTAACCGCAATGCTATGGAACGCAGCGAAGTCAGGATAATATGTTGCAATCTCCAACAAAACTCTATAAAGTATGACAGAGGATTTGGAAGGAAGTTGCAGAAGAGCAAGGCATCACAAGCATTGAAAATGTGAAGAGCTTCCTGGGGCCTTGGTGCCTTCCCAACTGCCAAAAGTTGTGTGTGTTTCAACAATATAAAAGAGGCCAATAGCTTTATCAAGTCACACACCAATATGCACCAATGTACGCACCAATAGCGGTACATACGATTTTATAGAACTCACAATTTAACAAGCTGCAGCTCGACTACTTGTCAGCCTCAAAATGAAAGGGCATATCTTGCGTAGCTCTAAGATTGCAGCAATGCATCCCAGAGCAACAATGATGGCAATGTAAGCAATTTTCCACTTTTTTGCCGGCTTCAATATGTCAAACCCTTTAAAAATGTTCGTGATGCCCAGGCCGATTGTTCCGTAACCCACTGCCCAATGAAACCAGTTCCAAAATTTCCTATTGTCATTCATCTTCTTTGGCCTCAAACAAAGATCTACGGCTACTTGAATGGTGGCAAGGAAATGTATCCCCGGAGATTTGGAACCGAGAAAGATTCCACTTCCCCACCCAGCTACACCACCAAGAAAAGCCAACATTTGGCATGCTCTTTGACTATGAGCATGAAACCATGCTGGATCGGCCCCTTTGACCGTCTTGAGATACCTTGCCACGATTACTCCGATGGGCATAAGTATGCCCCAGCTAATGGTGTTGACAACTCCATGGGCATATTTTAAGGCGGTCGTCGAAGTACTCGTTCCCTTGCTTGTTTCAATTTTTCCCGAAATAAAATCCAAGGTTCCAAAATATTGCAGGTTGGGTCCGGAAATCAAGTGCATTCCGGGGGTGTTTCCGGACATGGGCAACACTGACGTTGTTTGGAAAGACTATAGTGGCAAAGATGATAACTTGGTTGTTTTCGTAAGCACGCGCAGACATCGTACAAAGGGAAGCTGAGATTCCCTTGTTCCAAATGAGTCCCGTAACTTTTAGCGGAAGAGAATACTTTGAATGTGTTAATTGTATTCTTTTCATTCTGAGGTATATATGATCATGTAAAATCCTACTACAATAAGGAAAGAATAATTACAAGTAATATACAACCTAAACTAGGAAACCCAAGATTATAGGAATCCCATAATTAAAGGGAAATATTATACAAGTCAACATTCCCTCTCAAGTTTGTGCATACATGTCACACATGCCCAACTTGTCCAAGAAACTTGAGAACTTGTCACTAGAATCGGCCTTTGTGAATATGTCAACCACTTGATCCTTGGTCCTAATCGGGGGAAATTCAATTACTTTTCCCTCCAATTTTTCTTTAATGAAGAACCTATCAACCTTCACATGCTTCGTCCTATCATGTTGTACCGGATTATGAGCGATATCCCTAGCAGCCTTGTTGTCACAAAATAACTTCATCGGCAGACTATGGTTGACCCCCAACTCTTGTAATAGAAACTTAAGCCACAAGAGTTCACAAATACCAAGAGCCATACCTCTATATTTTGCTTCTGCACTCGAACGAGCTACTACATTCTGCATTTTACTTCTCCATGTTATTAGATTACCACCAACAAAAGTGAAATATCCTGATGTTGAGCATCAGTCATCTACCAAACCTGCTCAGTCGGCATCGGTATATCCTTCGATTCTGAAATGCTCATTTTTCTTAAACATAATTCCTTTACCTGGACTTCCCTTCAAGTAACACAATATCCTCGTAACCGCACTCATACATTGTTCTCCCGGATCATGCATATATTGACAGACTACGCTCAAGGCATGAGCAAGATCAGGTCTTGTATGTGCCAAATACATCAATCTCCCAACTAACCGTTGAGATTTTCCTTTGTCTACCGGTACTTGATTTTGGTCTAGACTCAACTTCATTCCTTCAACCAACGAAGTTGCTACAAGTTTACATGCTGACATCCCAGTCTCTTTTAATAAATCAATGATATACTTTCTTTGGGACAAGAATATTCCAGACTTGCCTCTTGATACCTCAATCCCAAGAAAGTACTTCAGGTATCCATGATCTTTCATTTCGAACTCTGTGGACAAATACTTTTTTAGAGCCGATTGTTCAATTGGGTCAACAATGAGTGTTGTAATCTTTTTATTCTTCTGTTTCAAGAACAAGGTGTGATCCCAGATGCTCTATCTATACCCGAATGCCTTCATTGATTTAATGAACTTGTCGAACCATGCTCTTGGCGACTGATTTAATCCATATAGTGACTTCTTTAGCTTACATACCTTACCCTTGTTCATGTCTGTTCCGGTATATCCCGGTGGAAGTTTCATATAAATTTCTTCAGTTAAATCTCCATGTAGGAATGCATTTTTGACATCAAACTGTTGAAGTGGGCAGTCTAGGTTCGCTGCCAGGGACAATAGAACTCGGACAACATTGATCTTGGCTACTAGCACAAAGGTGTCCATGTAATCTATGCCACATTTCTGAGTGTACCCCTTTGCCACTAGTCTTGCTTTAAACCAATCAACCGTTCCATCTGCTTTGTATTTCACTGTATAGACCCATTTACATCCTACAAGTTTCTTGCTCGCTGGCAAGTCTGATAGCTCTCATGTAGCATTCTTCTTCAACGATCTTAGTTCCTCATTCATTGCTTCTTTCCATCTGGGATTGGCTAAGACTTCCTGCACACTGTTAGGAATATATACAGTAAACAATGGATTCACAAACAACTTATTTGATTCAAACAAGTGATAGGTGGACACATAGTTGTTTAATAGGTACCTTACTCTCGTGTTATGGGCTGGTTCGCTCACTGAATATTTAGTTTTACACTTAGGGTCTGCCTCATAAGTGGGTTTAGGAATACCTCGATTAATCCTTTCCGAGAGACTACGAAGCGATGGTCTATCTGGTGTAGAAAACGATTGGTTATGAGAATCAATGAGAGACGAGTTGGCATGTACTGTTTCTTCTACAACGTCGAGTTCCAATTGCAAAGGGGCCGAGGGGGCTGTGTCTTTTGCTATCTCGGGCTCGGTAGGAAGCTGCTGTGCACCAACAACCTGCTCGAACCTTGGCTGTTGTGCAGTCAACATCTGTTCGGTTGTAGGCTACTGTGCAGTGGCCTGCTGTTCGACGGTCGACTATTGTACAATAGCTTGCTGCTTGGCGGCAAGCTGCTGTGCAGTGGCTTGCCGTTCGGTGGTGGGTGGCTGCACTATAACTTGCTGCTCGGTTCCATAATCAAACATACAAAACTCCTCCTGAAGTGAGGACCTATAGGAACCAAAATACATCTCTGTTTCATGAAAAGTGACATCGGCAATGATAAACATTTTCTTCGATGAAGGATGATAACACAGATAGCCTTTCTGAGTAGTAGCATACCCCATAAACACACATTGAAGAGCTCGAGGTTCAAGTTTGTTTTGTCGTTGTGAAGGGTGCACGTGGACAAAAGCCACGCAACCAAGAATTCGAGGAAAAAGGCTAGGGATCGACGGGCAACTGAGCAGAGACATGAGAGTCTGAAATGGTGTCTGAAACTCGAGAGTACAAGAGGGAAGCCGATTAATAAGGTAGGCAGCAGACGTGAGACCCTCACCCCAATAAGGAAGACGTGCCTCAAGAAGAGAAGCACGAACAATTTCTAACAAGTGTCGATTCTTCCGTTCAGCCACCCCATTCTGTTGAGAGGTATACGAAAATGTGGTCTGATGAACAATACTTTGCATATCAAAGAAAGAACGGAGTTCAGTATTAACATACTCGCCTCCATTATCACTTCGAACCACCTGAATTTTCATATTGTATTGTATCAAAACCATTTTGTGCAATTTTTGAAAGGCCATACTAACATCACTTTTCGATTTTAACAAAATAACCCAAGTCATTCTCGTACAATCATCAATAAATGTGACAAATCAATGAGCTACACTAAGAGAGGTGATTTTGGAATGGCCCCAAACATCCGATGCACAATCATAAAAGGAATGAAACTTTTATTTAAACTTGGAGGAAAAGAAGTTTGATGGTTTTTTGCTATTTCACACACATGACATCGTTTTTCACAAACAAACTAGGAAATAACTTATGCAACTAACCAAACAAAGCATGGCCAAGACGACGGTGCCACATCCATACATCGGACCCTTTATTATTCTCAGCTAGAGTCTCATTCACTGACAGTGCTTGAGTGAGCAATCCCGAGCTACTGGAAGTCAACTCGAGGAGGTACAGCTTCCCTCGTCTAATACCATAAACAATCGTCTTCCGCGTCCGAATGTCCTTAAATACACAAAAAATAAGGCCAAAAAACAACCAAATAGTATAAGGCAATGGTTTTTGGGGCAGCTGGCTATAAATTATAATTAAGGGAGGGAACCACAAGAACATTATCTAGTTCATGGTATCAGAAAGGGAAACCGTGCCTTCCCCAAGAACTGGGGCGGCATCACGATTAGCCACATTAACCTCGGTGTGGATAGAGTTTTTTAGTGAGGAAACCTGTCTAGAATCACAAGTCATATGTTCAGTAGCTTCATAATCAATTATCCATGTATTATTCATAACAAAAGTGGAGACATTAAGTGTCTTACCATCAGTACCTGCCGCTGCAATCAGAGCTGATGTTGCTTGCTACATCCGCTGAATCATCCTTGGTTTCTGCAACAGAAGCTTGAGGTTTGTTGAAGCGAGGGACACGTGTCTTATCCCAATTCTCGGGATACCCAGTCAGCTCAAAGCACGGGCTTTTAGATTGTCTTGTCATACCACAATGTGGACATTTACCCTAAGGACGATCACGACTGGTTTGGTCAGTTCTTGGCTGCCCAGTTTTATTCTTGGACCCACCTCGGTTAGTGCGGTTGGAGGGGCCTTGGGCCTTGGGCCTTGGATGCCATTGCAGCCGGTTCTGAGCTTTGGCTCTCCATCTTCATAGCTTTGCTTCACAGCAGACATATGCATAAGCAGTCTGAAGTCCAAGTAGTAGGTCTTTGCGCAATAATTCTCCACGTACCTGATCAAACACATCATCAAGCCCACCAAGAAACAAATAAAACCTTTGTTGCTTGGTTGTCTTCTAAAAAATCAAAACATCTTTTTCACATGCCATGGCCACTCTGTTAAAGTGGTCCAATTCCTGGAAAAATCTCTGTCAATTCTCCAAAGTAACTAGCCAAAGGCCGCCCATTCTACCTGAGACGTGAAGCTTTCTGATTTTTAAGGAAAAAATTCTAGCCTCATCATTCTCATCAAAATAGACAGTCTTAAGAGCATCCCAGATTTCTTTAGAAGTCGACAATCAAATATAACGTTTCATGATTTTCGGCTTCATTGTTGACAAAAGCTAACTCTTAATTTTCTATCTTTAGAGAACCAATCATCATATTTGGGATCATTCTCTTAATTCCAATGTTGAAGCTTGAATTATCCGGTTGAATCATAATTGGAGCGGTAGCAGGAACAATTTGGTTATTCTTGGCAGACATATTTCACGAGGGATAGGAAACCTGTGCAGCGGCAAAGGCACTCAGGGTAGCAACGACAAAGGCACTCGGGGCAGCAACGACACATGTCGCTCACTGCAATTTTGGGCAAAAAAATTGGGAAACAGCAACGACTTCACATCGCTCGCTGTTCGTCGAAGGTATAACAGTGGTGCTGGGCACGACACAGTAACAAAACCCTGTTAGGGTTCGAACGTTTTTTTTTCTTTTTTTACGACTTGGCTCTGGTGCCAAGAAGAGAATGCTTTGGATGTGTTAATTGTATTCTTCTCATTTTGAGGTATATATAATCATGTACAATCCTACTACAATAAGGAAAGAATAATTACAAGCAATATACAACCTAAACTAGGAAACCCAAGATTATAGGAATCCCAGAATTAAAGGGAAATATTATACATGTCAACATTAACTGTGAAGAATATACCATCATAGTTCGATCGGTTCTTTTGCAGCCCATCTCGAGTCACTCACCGCAAATTGTGAGAATGCAGCGTCGACGGGTAATAATTCCACTGGATCGTTGAATTCAGCACGGGGGTAGCGTACTGCATGCGGCGAAGGTTTTCTTGTTGGAGAAGGTAAGGCTTGTGCATGGCGGTTGTGCGGCGGCTGATGAGAAGACTGAAGTAAACAGTAGGTAAATAACAAAGAGAGACTTGGAGATTTCCGTATATAAGCGTTCGAGTTTAAAATTGATTATTTGTTGTGGGTCATTGACCTCTGCCTATGCCTATATACATATTGGCTTCAAAACTTTGAATCTTAACCAAAAACTAGATAATAAGTTTATTTAATGGTTAAGACAAAGTCCAACATCAAACTAGCCCAATAAGATTAGCCTAAGGAATAAGTTTCTAGTTTTACCCCTAACAGCAAATCCTTTCCCGTTTGATCATCTCTCCGTTTCTTAGTCTTTCCACGTAATCCATATTTCTCGATCTTCCTTCTCTTGCCTAATCTTGATCTCTCCTCTGCCCATAAACAATTCCTCCACTTTTGTAATCGGATTGATCTCTCTACCTCTCTCTCGATCTCTCCACATTATGTTTTCATTTTCCATTCCATTTGAATTCCAGCATTTTTTCGAGTCACCATATTAGGAGCCTTTGAGGATGAAGGAAGAGAGAAAAAATCAAGCGAGGGAGACGAAGATAGCCGGAGAGGAAGAGACCAACGAGATCTACCTGAGGTAGTTGGCCACAAGGGCAAGTAGTTTCGACCAGACGGCGTAGCTCCGTTACGCCAACAATTCCAACTACAAGAACTACACCATCATTTGCAAGGAGGTCTACGATATGGAAGCAAACTTGGTTGATCTTGTAGTTAAAGATGAGCCCAGTTATCAAGATGGGAAACACGTCTTTTTATTATTATAAAATACAAATATGAAATTATAAAGAGGCTGCCAATAGGGAATTGGATAGCTTTCTTACTTATCATAAACCACATATTTTTAACCAAAACCCATATAGAGATGGTCCACACTTGAAACTAATTATCATTTAGTCTTTTGAGAAAAACAAGTTGAAGTATGAGTTTATTTGATGAGTGCTATGACAACTTATAAACAAGGTTTTGCTGATGCTATTATAATTAGTAATTAATTATATATTGAGTCTACCCAAGCCATCGTGGACGTATGTGGAAATTTGTATTCGAATTGCTAGCTAGGTATCTGATCATATCTTTGTCAGTTTTAGAAATAGTGTAGTATTCATATTCAGTTTTAAAAGTTAGTATTCAGTTTAATAAATAGTAATAGTATCAATGTTCATTTTCATAAATAGTGTAACACCAATGTTCAGTTTCAGAAATAGTGTGGTGCCCATATTCAGTTTCCGAAATAGTCAGCGTTCGGTTTAAGAAATAGTGATATTACCAATGTTTAGTTTCATAAATAGTGTAGTATCCTTGTTCAATTTCATAAATAGTGTAATACCGTGTTCATTTTCATATATAGTGTAGTATTCGTGTTCAGTTTCATAAATAGTATAGTAACCGTGTTCAGTTTCATAAATAGTGTAGCACCCATTTTCAGTTTCAGAAATAGTCAGCGTTCCGTTTAAGAAATAGTGATAGTACCAGTGTTCTGTTTCATAATAGTTAATACCCATGTTCAGTTTCATAAATAGTTAGTGTTTAGTTTAAAAAATAATGAAGTACTCGTGTTTAGTTCTAAAAATCATCATAGCAACTTTTTTAAACCCGCAACAATCTCAAACTAACTCTATAAGTACCTTACGTGAAATTTATATTAATCTTATTTTGATTCTATAAATATTTTAATATGCATTTCATCACAATATTTTTTTTTTTTGCAAGGAACACCAATATATTATTGAAACTCATAATAGTTACATTATATCTTGAACAAGGAGGTCTGAATGAAATCAGGAAGATCCTTAAAACAAACTAATTCATTTCCAATGGAAGTAGCAAACTACTTTTGAGGTGGATGCACTTATCTTTATAGCGCTATTTATAGTGCTAATAAAATAATAATTAAAATACTAATAATAATAATAATAGACTAATAATCGGGGATGAAGACTCTAGTTTTGTAGATTAGGGAGAAGGCGGTGGGGCGGTGCTGCCATAATGAGAAAATTCAACTTTCTGATGGAATTGGACGGACGGAACAGGTTTCCGTCAGGAGTATTAGTTGGTTTAGTTTTGCACATGAACTTATTTCCTACTTACTAGGCTTTAGTTTTTGTCCTTACTATATTGTTTTTTTGTCCTTTTCTTTAAGTGTCAAATCCTTTACATTAAATAAAATTAAAGGAAAACTATTGAAAATGACTTGAAAACTTTTAATTTTAACGATAATGATAAAATAAAGGGTAAATTGAATAGTACCAGGTTTGACTTTTTAGTGTAAAAATATGGTTTTTCGTTAAAGTGAACAGTACCGCGGGCTTTTCGTTAAAACTCCCTAAAATTAATGGATGATTTTTTGTTAAAACAAACTTAACCAAACCCTTTTCATTAATGCTCCCAGTTGCAAATGGCATGATCTCATAATCCAACATGGAGTAGAACTGCTGGTGGCTTGGGAGCCAAGCCTTTTCTAACTAGGAAAAGGAAACTATATATCAGCTGGTTTCCTAATTACCCCAATTTCAATTCTAATTAAGGGTCGTGTTCCCTTTTTCCCCAGCGTAAAATGTCCTGCACAGCATCATACGAGTTAAAAAGTGAATTACAGTAAAGTGAATATTAGGGTTTTTTATTTTTTTTATTCCGGACCTGGAATTCATGCCCAACCCCTTATCCACTAGAATACATGCAAATTTAGGATCATAACCTACATTCTGAATAATTGAAACTGAATGTATAGTTTGGTTCCGGTATGATCTTTCCATTTCCAAAGGAAGAACGCCCGAAAGGTATCCGAAGACGAAGAGCGTTGGAGAAAATTGAAGTCGAGGGATACCAATTAACATGGGATTAATGATCCATCCGGAGACAAAAGTGTTTCGTTGGCAAACTCAATTGACAAGTGCTCAACTGCTCAACTGCGCCGCGCTACTGACTTGATTCATGATCTCGGTTAAATGAACAAAACATAACAGTTTACTTGTAAGTAATACCGGTTGCAGTAGGGCAGACAAACAGATAAATGGGTCGAAAAGAAACGCTGCCAACTCAAACTCACCAACTGATTTGCTCCTCTTTTTGCTGCTACTTTGGCAGCTGCATCTTTCCCTTCTAGCCTAGACAGCCAATATACCTTTCCCAGCAACAGCAACAGATTGAAGTTGTCGTTTAAAACGTTATGGTGAGATGAGTTAACCGCGTCATGGGAAGGAAAGCGTCTTATTATAATTCACCTTGAAACGAAAAACATAATCGCAGTCCTACAGTTAACTTTTCTGCATGAAGAAAAATTCTGGTCTCCAAAACCTCCGTGAATTCGTACATGTGAATGTAGGCAGATGTCTCGGGAGGAAAGGGAGACTAAGAGCACCAAAACAACCCCAGATCGTCTCCAAATTAGAAGAAATGATACAGTAGAATACAGTACAACAACAAATAATCAGCAACCAAGTTAATCCCAAACGCCAACACCCCGTACACAAAGAATCCTTTAATAAAAATTATATCACACAAAAAAAAAAAAAAAAAAACAAAAGCAGAGAAGCAAAACCATCTCTCAGCTTTTTGATTTGGAATGCTTTACAAGCCAATCGATAACTGAATCGATGTTCGTTGAGTTCTTGCATGAGATCATGAAACAACAAACTTCTCTGTCTGTAATCGACTTGAGCCCCCTGCACCAGCACAATGCCAAGATCAGTACCAAAACAACACACCTTTTTTCTCTTTTTTGATAAGTTTCAATAATAAAAGCACAACTGGATTTACATTTCATCAGTCAATGCCTGTTTACTGAGAGCTCCCGGCTTGTCAATCTTGTTTCCAAGGACCAGTAGTGGGATCCCGCTTAGTGAGTTTTTGCTCAGCAAATCATGAAGCTCACTTTTTGAGACGCTCATGTTGTCTGGATCGGCAGCATCAACAACATAACTGCAGTAAAAAACAAGTTGCACAACATTGCTTAAGTCTTCTAATACAAGGATCAACTCAACTGAATCATTCGTCAATGTATTATTCCGAGTCTTTGATACTTGAACAATCAACACACACGGGCCATTAACCAGAACATTTGACAATCAGCTAAATATTTTTTTAAACACATGAAAACAACTACTAAAAAAATTAGTTTGTTCGGCCAAAGAAAAAGTTTAAGTTTGGGTACGCTGTTCCTAAAACTAAAATTTATACTTAAAGAGTTCTCTAAAAGTAAAGTCATTTGAGATGGGAAATGGGTTACATACACTATGGCAGAAACAGCACGACAGTATCGCTCCCACATGCTGCGGAACCTGGGTTGACCTCCAAGATCCCACAACTTTATAGTAACATTCCCTTTGGTTACCTTCTTCATATTGAATCCTACCTGAAAATTGAATCAGATGCCTACATTGTCACTAGAAATTATTTCACTCACTAGAAAGACAATGGATCACGGAAGCTCTTCGTAAGAGGTACAAACATTTGAAAACATAACTTACTGTAGGAATCATGTCCTCACTGTATCCGCCCGTCTAAAAAAAAAAAATAAATAAAGTTTTCTACACATCAGCGAAACAAGTAGACAAAAAGGAAAGAAACACCAAATACAAATGATCGCACTGATTTACTTACTGCAACAACATTTACAAGAGAAGTCTTTCCAGCATTCTGAAGTCCTATCAAAGATAGTTCCATTTCCTGCTTGAAAAAGAGGCTGTAATCACATGACGATAACGTAAGCACGGGCAGTGTGAACTGACGTAGAGGTCAAATAAAAAAATTTAAATATAGCACACATATGGATGCCCGAAATTTGGCCATAACCACCCAAAGATTCTAAATGCAATCCCCACAATCAAAAGAATAAAAGGGAAAAATAGCTCTCCAAAAAAGTTAGTGCCATCTGCAGTTATAAATTCACAGGTATTTCACAGTTGCTTAGGTTCATTATCTATATTTCATTCAATGCCTTAATAGAAGCCATGACTGCAGAGTATTCTGTACACAACTTTCCCGTTCGAAAGACACATAAATCACTAACATAACTTAAAATTTGACCAAGATCGAAATTACAAATACATACAATTTGGTATACAGTGATATTATTCAAAACAGGTTCTATCACTAAATCAAAAAATTTCCGAACTATCATCATTTTACAACATCAGGAATCCACATTCTCATTTCCCTTTACCAATCCTTAAGCAACTATAACAATTGAATTGTCTCAATGCAAAAGAACATTAACAAAATCTACAACAGCCACCATGACATTCCACACAGCACAGTGCCTATTTCAGTTCAGCAATTCAACACAAGGCAAAAACAACCAAAATAAGCAACAATATATATATATATATATATATATATATATATATATATATATATATATGTGTGTGTGTGTGTGTGTGTGTGTGTGTATCTCAACAAATAAGTAGGAAACATTGCTAGCCATAAGGCACAAAGCAATCAATCTAGAGTATAGTGTACCAGACTTAAATTCACCCATCAGGGTGAAATATAGCAAAAGAAAAAAAAAAAAAAAAAGTTTGGAACAAAACTAAATCTTCAAAAGCAAAAGAAAACAATTTTGAGGTTCTTTCTTTTGGGTTTTCTTTTCCATCGTCTTTTTATGAAACCCAAAGAGCAACCTATGCATTTAAACCTTACAAACCAACAAATTCAAATCAAAATCCCACTCAAAATTTTGTTACTTACAAACCCAAAACACAAGCAAAATCTTTCAACCAAGTCCCTGTAAATTCCGTACATGTAAAAAAACAATAGAAAAATCTAAACTCCAGAAACAAATGTATCAAAACAGTATCATACAACAACCCCAACAAATTGAAAACCGAAACGATAGAGAGAGAAGCTAACCTGCGGAGCCAATTGAGAAAAGCTTCCCACAAACCCATTGACGAATCTTGATTTATCCGCGTTTAGAGAGAGAAAGAGGATGAGAGAGAGAGAGCAAGAGATCTGAAAAGACACAGAGTCACTCTGCCTCCCTCCAAATCGAGGCTTTAGCTTCTTCGCCTTCCTTCTTCTTCTACCAATACCACTCCTCCTCCATAAATACGAATTATTTCGTCTTTGTTTGTTTTTGATCTGAAATATTCTTATGCAATCTCTGAATAATTACCTGTCTAATGTCCTGTAAAATCCTAACCGTCCACGAGTACAGTGGGACCCTGTAATTTGAACGGTTGAGATTAGTTTTAAACCAAACCAATCGCTGGCCGCACGTTCCGTTTACGAGGATCAATCAGATGAAACTCTACTGTTTCGGGAAGGTTGCTATCGTAATCTTAGCAGTTGTGAGTGACATTACCGACCAATGATAAGCTGGCTTGGTTTGACGTGGCAAGAAACCATTGGTTGAGTGGCCGTGAGTGTGGAGAGTGCTTGTTGAGTTTATCAACCCTTTGTACGTCAAGCCTGATGTCCACGAAGTTTCGGGTGGCAGGAGACAGATGAGTAGGAGCCCACTCGTTGAGTTGTCCTGTTTTTGTTTGCGTCTTGTGTTGTTTGTTTGTTTGTTTTGTTTTTTTTTTTTTTTTTTTTTTTTTTTTAAATTATACAAAATTGCTAATACAAAGTCTATATTATTCTAACATAAAAGACCATGTAGATAAAAAATAAAATTACTAAATATACAAGTTTAAAAAAAAAAATTTATGCCAAAAGATTAAATAAAAGGAGTGGGGCCCACCCCAACCAAATCATCCATCCTTTCTTTCCCTTCCATCCTCTATTTTACTTCCTTCACCACCAAAAGCCAAGGTTCTAATATAAGCTAGGTGCTAATCAGAAGGCCGCCTGGAGCCTAGCGCTTAGGCGTCCGTCTAGGTGGTATAGGCGGTCTAGACGGGGGTCTCAGTAGGTCTAGACATCATTTCTTAATTTTTTAAACGCCTAAGCATTAATTGGGATAGTAGCCAGCCGTCTAGCGCCTAGGCGAGACTCTGGCAACGCTAGGTGGGGATTTTTAGAACAATGGCAAAAGCACAGCCCTGCGCCTCCTCCGACACCCCTCCTCTTCCTGCATTTCCATCCATCATTTGGTGCTGTCGACGAGGGTTTTGCCATCCTCACCTGTGGAGCCAAAAATAATCTCAATCCTGGAGGCGACACGTGGACTTTTATTCAAGAAGGACAAGATTGCCCTCAATAAATGGGCAGGCTTCTCAGATGCTCCCACGCACAGCTCACACCTCTGAAGGTCTCAGCAGCTGAACACAACTGCCCACAGCTCACTTGCCCTTGGCAAGGAATTAAAGATAAGGATTAATTACCCAAATCCTATCTTTAATTCATTCATAATCAAAGATTGACTTCAATCAAGTAAGTAATCCTAATTTATTTAAATTAGGATAATTACACCATTATCTCAAGATATTATTTCCTATTTAATATCTTGGGAATAATTAGAGAATATTTCTCCATTAAACCCTATATGGCCGGCCCTAGCCCTATAAGTACCCCATATTCTACCATTCTCAAGGAGCTTTTGCAACCCTAAAAAAGCCCTAAACACTTTACTCTCTCAGAGAAACTAACTTAGGCATCGAAGATCCGTTGACCTAACCCCCCCACCTCGTGGGCGCGTGAGGATTAGGTCTTTGATCAAAGGTGTTGATTGTTTTGCAGGTGCATTTTCGTCAAGACTAAAGATGGCGGAAATTTGCATCGACAAATTGGTGCTTTCATTGAGAGTTGATTCAAAATACTCGAAGAAGCCTCTTGCATTAGTTTCTTGAATTTTCTGTTACGTTGAATTTTTCACACATCGTATCAATTAATTTTTCCTAGAAAAGTTTCTTGATCAATCTTTGGAGAAAGGATACAATGGTAGGAAATTCAGTAGCCATAGCAAGGTCACCAGGCCACGGCACTACTCCCACCAAACCCTAGGCAATTGAACCCTAAGCAGGAGGCCCAGGTCCACTTCCAAACCCATGGGCAGAGGCCCCGAACTTGGCAGCTACCACAGCAAGCCCTGGGCAAGAGGCCCAGCCCAATGCAGCAGTATGCCTTGTTGCACAACGGGCCCAAGCCCAAGCCACTTAGCCAGCAGGCCATGATGTGACAACCCAACGACCAGGAGGGCCCACGATCTTGCAGATCCAAGGGGAGCATGCGCTGGTTCAAAGCACCCCGCGACCCTCTCCGACAACCCGACCTGCAGCCCAATCCATTCCAAGGCCACTTTCAGCGATCCAGATTCCGACTACCAGACCCGCGATCGATTCAGGATTACTTACATCCCATTTTTCTGCAGGAATGCCCGCTCGAGGCTCAAGTTTTATACCTGCAGTTCACTATACTTCTGCCACACATTAAGACACCCATTTTCCAAGCTCTTCCAATCTGAATGACGAGCACCACCTGCCCCAGCAAGTTGCCAATTTGACGAACACCCTCGCGCAGCAGACCACCCTGATGAACCAACTCCTCGAGCGCATTGAGATGCAGCGCGCCCCAGATGAGGTGTCCCGAAGCAGGACAAGGGCGGAAGAACGTGACTCGTTCCAACGACGTCCTAGAAAAGAGCAGCTCAGCCCGCCACGAACCCAGCATTCGGGTACACTCTCGTTTGGGCCCTAGGGGAAACGTCTTTTCTTGCCTAGATGTGCAGAGAAGCGCTCATTCCAGACTTGGCTCACGAGTCAGTGTGTATTCGAGGTTGGGTCTACACTCCGACGAGCACTCAAGACCTTATGGGAGAAGTGTCCACACGAGGCTATGCCCACAAGGAGATCCTCCTGTGAGGCAACGGAGCAGGCAACCGCATAACGCCCAGAGAAGAGCACGTGAATAGTCCAGCTCAAGTTCCATTGGCAACCTCCGCTAGGCGCAAAGGCGAGCAGCACAACATGAACCATGTGCACAGCAACCACGACACAGGTGAGCAGGACGAGCCAAAGAGCAACTTGGACCAGCAGGTCAACACCGGGGGCACCTGGAGGCTCCGCTACCCCCACCAGGCGCAAATCCAGGAGGAAGTACAAAGGCTCGTAGTAGAGCAGCTGCGCGGATTCCAGCGCATTGACACTACCAACGATGCCCTTTGTAGAGACATGACCAACCTGAGCAGGTCTCCATTTATAGACGAGATCGAGCGGACGGAGCCACCGTGGAAGTTCAACCTGCCACATTTCACCTTGCTTAGGGGAGATGAAGATTCGGACAGACACTTGATGCACTACCGAAGTGCCATGACCCTCTACGCCAACAATGACGCTCTCATGTGCAAGATCTTTGCCACGACGCTAGAAGGCGAGGCACAAGACTGGTTCCACACTCTGCCCCCACGTTTAATTTGAAACTTTGATGAACTTTCCTTGGTTTTCACTAAGGAAAATTCGTCCTACCGCTCGATCAAGAAGAGGTCTAACCACCTTTTTCAGCATGAAAAGGATTCGAATGAGTCACTCCGCACTTATGTCAAGAGATTCAAGGCGAAAAAGGCAAAGATCGTCGGATGCGATGATAGCATCACATGCTAAGCTTTCCAAAAAGGATTCCCAGCAGATCACCTAGTTTTCGGAGAATTGATTATGGGCGAGAACTTGTCCCTGACAAACTCTTATGCTTTGGCAGAACATCACTCCATCTGGGACAAGGAGAAGCACTCTCAAAAGCCACCTGAGCGGTCACATAGAGCCATGGAGCTGACTCAGAAGAAGGCGAGCGATAAACCACTCAACACCAAAAGCAAGCCAGGAGACAAACGTAGGGATCGGTCCCCAGGACAGAGAGGCACAGTACGCAAGACGTACACCAGGTTCTCAGTCCCGATCAGCCAGATCCTTCTCGACCTCAAGGATAAGCCATGGTTTAAGCCGCCGCCACCTATAAAGGGCGACATCTCTAAGATGGACCAGTCCAAATACTGCGCATTCCATAGGGGTCTGGGGCACACAACCAATGATTGCACCACATGGAGGAGGTACCTTGAGCAACTCGTGAAGGAAGGGAAGTTCGACCGGTATGTTGATAGACCAGCTGCCCGACCAAGGCAAGAAGCAGATGCCGATGCCGAACCCCCAACAAAGACAATCCGAATCAACATAATCTTTGTCGAATCCGAGCATCTGGGGCCACCAATAACTCCAAGAAGAGGAAGATCCAGTAGGCGAGATCGGTCAATCAGGTTCAAGCCATAGATGTTGTACCTGGACCAATCGTCGGCTTCACCAAGCAGGACGCTAAGGGAGTAGACTTTCCCCACGACGACGCCTTGGTGATTTCTGTACAACTGGCCCATGCCATCTTTGACATAGTCATGGTGGACAACGGCAGCTCAGTCAACCTCCTACAACTGTCAGTTATCCAGAAGATGGGCATGGAAAACACGATCCAACGCAAAGTAGAGGTCTTGACCAGTTTCAACGGACTCGCCTCAACTGTCATTGGCACTATCAAACTCGATGTAACCAGCCCACCGATTGTCTCATCGCAGACCTTCATGATCGTTAGCGACCTATCTCCCTATAATGAGATATTGGGCAGACCATGGCTAGTGAAGATTGGAGTTGTGACCTTGATCGAGTACCAGAAAATCCGATTTCGCATCTCGGGAGGAGCAGTCGGAGAAATCAAAGGCGACCAAGCCATGTCTAAGCGATGCACTGTACAAGTTCTCAAGGAGTTGAAGAAGAAGTCTTTCGCTCCAGTAGTAGCAGCTGAAGTGCAGAAAGACAACTCCACCTCTGCCAAATAGCAATTACAGTAAGCAGGTCAAGAAGATGGCGTCAAGGTCGACAATACCCTGGAAGATGAATCAGGATGGAAACCCGAAGAAGACGCTGAAAACATCATTCTTGACCCCCACCAGCTGAAAAATACAGCTAGAATCGGCTCACGTCTGAGCCTAGCGGAGAAGGAAGAGCTCACGGCTTTCCTTAGGGAAAATTGTTACGTCTTCGCATGGTCACCCTCTTACATGCCCGGTATTAATCCAGCGATAGCTTGTCACAAGTTGCATGTTGATCCCGCTGCTAAACTTGTGATCCAGAAACGGTGACATTTCGTACCCGAGCGAGTAGCGATTATTGAAGCAGAGATCAACAGGTTAATAGAGGCTGGATTTATTGAGGAAGTGGCACACTCAGCATGGCTGGCCAACGTCGTGCTAGTGATGAAAAAAGGAAGGGCAAATGGAGAGTATGCGTAGATTACACTGACCTCAACAAGGCATGCCCTAAAGACAACTATCCGGTTCCCCGAATCGACCTGTTCGTTGACTCAACATCCGGGAATCAGCTGCTCAGCTTCTTGGACGCATACTCAGGCTATAATCAGATTGCCATGCACAAGCCTGATACAGAAAAGACCGCATTCGTGATCGAGCGAGGCACATACTGTTACAAGGTCATGCTCTTTGGCCTTAAGAACACAGGGGCGACCTACCAGCGACTCGTAAACACGATGTTTGAAAAGTAGATTGGAGTGACCATAGAAGTCTACGTTGACGACATCATGGTGAAAGGCAAGCAGCGGTTAGACCACATTCGTAACTTGGCAGAAACTTTTGCCATTCTCCGAGAATACAACATAAAGCTCAACCCTTCCAAGTGCATATTTGGCGTCTCCTCAGGCCGAGGCTCATCCAAGGCAGATTAAAGCTATCCTGGACATGAAATCGCCCATAACTCTGAAGGAGATCCAAAGTCTGACCGGACGAGCGGCTTCACTCAATCGCTTCCTTTCGCGATCTACCGACCGATGCAAACCTTTCTTCAAGGCAACCAAAAAGGAGCAGAATGACAAGTGGGACGATGAGTGCGAGAAAGTATTTCGAGACCTGAAGTAGTACCTGACATCACCTCTACTACTATCTAAGCTGGAAGCAACGGAGAACTTATACATCTATCTGGTAGTATCAGAAGTAGCAGTGAGCTCTGCCCTCATACGAGAAGAGCTGGGGGCCCAATTGCCTGTATTCTATACATCCAAAGCTCTCATCAATGTGGAAACCAGATACCCAAAGATTGAAAAACTAATTTTGGCGCTAGTTGTTGCAGCTCAGAAGCTCAGACCTTACTTTCAAAGGCATCCGGTCATCGTCATGACCCAATATCCACTGCGATACAGTCCAGACGCTTCTTAACGAGTGACGAAGTGGGCATTAGAACTTGGTCAATACGGCCTAGCATACCAACCCTGCACGACGGTAAAAGCCCAAGCATTGGCGGATTTCATAGCAGAATTCACCCCAAGCCTGAAGGATGAAGCAACACAACCCGAAAGTGTCCCAGAGGCAGCCAAGCACACCATAGCCGCACCTGCCCCACATGATGGAGATTTTTGGCTTTTACAAGTTGATGGATCATCCAACCACCAAGGATCAGGGGCAGGCCTAGTTCTTACTACCCCAGACAGCTCGATGCTCGAGCAGGCGATCACTCTGAGCTTCAAAGCGTCCAACAATAAAGCGGAATATGAAGCCCTACTAGCAGTTCTCCGATTGGCAAAAGACCTAACAGTGAAGAAGCTCGAGATCTATTCCGATTCCCAGCTGATCACCAATCAAACCTCAGGGGAGTACGCAGCAAAGCATCTAAGGATGGCCCAATACCTCGAGAAAGTATGAGAGCAGCTAGCGACGTTCCAGGCGTACACACTCACTCAAGCTCCACGAGCAGAAAATGCCCACGCAGACGCACTAGCAAGCCTAGGCTTCGCATTAGACCATCAACTCAAGCGTTCCATCCCAATCGAGTACTTGGAGAAGCCAAGCATAGATGAGGAACCAACAGTCGAGGTAGCGCATATCAGCACAACCTTGAGTTGGCAAGATCCCATCATCGACTACATAGTCAATGAAACATTCCCCGTAGACCGACTGGAGTCCAAAAAGCTCTAAATGAAGGCAGTACGATACTACATGTGGAACGGCATGCTCGTTCGAAGATCCTTCTCAGGACCACATCTCCGCTGCATATCGCCTCCCGACGACCTGAAGATTCTTAGCTCAATCCACAAAAGGCGTCTGTGGAAACCACTCTGGAGGCCGTTCCTTGGGGCAACAAGCTCTCAACGCTGGCTCTTACTGGCCAACCATGCATCAAGATACCAAGGAGTATGTACAAAGGTGCGACAGCTGTCAGCGTTTTAAGCCCGTGCCCGCACTACCTGCCAGTGAACTCCACCCGCAGACGAGCCCATGATCATTCATGCAGTGGGCGATCGACTTGGTAGGATCAATGCCGCCTGCTACTGGGGGCAGAGACATGATGATCATAGCAACTAACTACTTCACAAAATGGGTCGAAGCCGAACCCATGACCACAACTACCCAGATGGACATAGAGCGCTTCAAATGAAAGAACATCATCTGCCACTTCGACATCCCACACTTCATCGTCACCGACAACGGTCCGCAGTTCGTGGGAAAAGACTTGGCGAAGTTTTTTGAAAAGTATGACATTAAGCAGCGCAGGTCCACGCCATGATATCCACAGGACAACGACCAGGCTAAGGCGTCCAACAAGACCATCCTCGACTGCCTTAAGAAGACCCTCTCAGACAAGAAGGGAAAGTGGCCAGAAGAGTTCCCCGATGTTCTATAGGCATATCGCACGACCAAAAGACAAGCAACTGGCGAAACTTCTTTCTCCCTGGCATATGGTTCTGAGGCGATCATTCATCCTAACGTCGTAGTGCTAAGCATCGACACTATACTGCTGAACCCTCGAGCAGAACGAAAAGGAGATGGCCACCAACTTAGACTTGGTAGAGGAAGAGCGCGAGAAGGTTATCACTCGCATTGCGGCCTATCAACATCATCTCCTCTCCAGCTACAACAAAAGGGCAAAAATCCGGCAGTTCCAGCCAGGAGACTTAGTCCTTAGAAAAGCCTTCATCACCGCCCGACGGGAAGGCTCCCAAAAGATGGCTCCCATATGGGAAAGTCTGTACAAAATTAGCCAAGTAGGCGGAAGGGGAAACTACACCCTCACCACTATAAGCGACAAAGAAATCGACAAGCAGTGGAATGCCTAAAATCTGATAAGGTACTACGTGTGACCTCCCACCGTACCTTGGGCCCTATTCAAGACAAAAAAGTTCAGAGACTCAAGCAGCTCGACGGACAGAGACCTTACGAGCGAGGATTATCAGTTGTTATGACATTATTGCCTATGAGCAAAGTTAATAAAAGCTTATATTTTCAATGAAGATTGAAGGAATTATTCGCAAGCCTGGGCCAAATGCATAAACAAACTGACCACCCCATGCAACAAGCAAAAGACACCAGCTGCCATGTAGACATGGTGTAAAACGCCCGCTGCCCGACAGACATGGCGTAAAATGCCTTTTGCCTTGCAGACATGGCATAACCACTTATGTGACAAGCAGAAGACGCCCTCTGCACGTTCAGAGATGGCGTATCGGGAATATCCAGACGTGGATAGGTAGTACGACTGCTCAATTTCCCCTGATATCAGTGATTACCTGAGCCGGACGACTCCCAGAATTGGCCAAAATAGTCATTCTATAAGAATAGACTTAGCCAACTGAAGGGTTCATTTTCACGGGACCTGGGTCTCTAACTGGAAGAGACAATTAAGTGCAAGACCCCTGTCTATGAAAGATGTCACATGAACAAGATGGTCCGTCCTCGACGTGTAAATCTTCATGAAGTGGCTTGATTTTAAAGTGTTGCAATACTAGTCAAGCGACCTGCGGGATCAAAGCTGCGACTCAGAAAGATATGGCCTCTAGGGAGTGATTTCACCTACACCTCACGCAAAAAAAAAAACAAAAAAACACCTCCGAGAGCCAAGGATGACACCTGAAGTGGTTACGCAGGTCGTCTGCTTCTGTAAGTAAGACGCTCGGCCGACGACCCTATAGCTACAAGCCCAAGGCAACCCGTAAGCCGAGACTTATACCTGCTATGGTTTAAGTTTTGCTGCGACAAAGTCGAGTGTCGCGACTATAGTAGCTACGCAGACATCCTCTGCTTCATACGAGAAACACGAGTCCGACCGACGACTCTATAAGTAAAAAATCTCACAACATACCCCGGGAAGGCTAAAGCTCATGAAGCTACCCAAAGACGAGATTCGCAACTACGGAGACGACGAGCTCGGCCGCCGGCTCTATAAGTTGGAAATCTTGCATTTCTTCCTCAAGCAGGCAAGGCTCCCGAAGCCAAAACTGAAGCCTAAAGTAACCGTGTGAGTCAACTGCTCCGTCGAAGTAGCCAACTCAACTGCCCGTCCTACAACAAAATTTTGCAAGACGCTTCAAACAGGCAAGGCTCCCAAAGCCCCGAAGTCGAAACGAAAACCTAAGTCACGACATGGGATGGATTGCTTCGTTTAAGCAAGTTCACCCAGCCTCCCGTCCTATGGTAAAGTTTTGCAAAAGACATGGCGAAATAGAAGGATGAAGCATAAACAAAGAAAGTTGTTTATTAAATTTCTAGCAAATTGATAAACCGGCTCGAAGGCAGACAAAATTCAAGCAAAGCAAAAAAAAAAAAAACTCCTAAGTCTAAGCAAAAAGACTACTCCTTAGCAGCTTGCGCAACCACTGGTTCCTCGACTGCCGCGCTTTCAGCAGCCGTGCCATTCTCAGTGGCCAAAGCGTCTATCAGCTCATCCTCAGCCACCTCTGCCTGGACTGCCTGACCCTCAGCTGCTCCACCAAAGGCAGCCTCAAACGAGAAATCAAGCAGATCAACTGGAGAAATAGAGAAAGTCTCGAAGTCTTTCTCGGAAAACTCATAATCCGATAGCTTGCTTTGAAGATTGTAGAAATTGGCCTGACAAGAAGCAAGTGCCACTTCGTGACCAACTTTCTCATTATTCAGCTGCACATTCTCCTCAACAAGCCAATGTAAACACTCTGTAGCTCATCCAGTTCCTTTTTCAGGTTCTTGCTAGTAGACAGTGCACCTTACAGATCCAATTTCTTGGACTCAAGCTTACTGGCAACCTCCTTGAGACTAGACACTTCAGCCTACATAAAGATAAGTTCTTCGTCCTTGGCAAAACAAGCATATCATAGCTTCGAATGGATATGCTCAAAGTCCTCGACCACCGGAGAAACACGATTGATTTTCTTCTCTGCAGCTTCCAACATCGCCTGAGTCACACTAAGCCTTGCATTCAAATGGGCGGCCTCCTCACGAGCGATCTCCAATTGTAAAGAAGTGGGGGCAGAGACATCGGACCCCTTCAAAACGGCGAGTTCAGATTCGAGCTTCTCGATATTTTTAGCAGTCGAGCGAAGCTGAGCCACCAACACCACTTCGGTCTTCTTGGTACACTTGACAACATCTTGATCAACGCGCATATACTCAGCTGCCAGGATCAAAGTCTTATGCATTGTAGCAATCAGGGATGACCTCCTCGAGTAGGCAGGACGCTTCGTAAAAGAGTCTGAGCGGACGATAACTTTTCCAACATTGTCAATAAACTTGGCCCATGCATCAACGTCCTCAAGCAGGTCAGCACAAACCTCAGGAAACTCTCTGGCCCCAGACTCGGTGGATCTTTCACAACTGCCTGTGCGAGCAGATTTCCCCTTCTCAGCAGACGAGTCAGCCACGACAGAAGGAGAAGCAGGCCCATGCACCACTTCAGTAGCAGAATCCACATTCCCACTCTTCACAGCGGCGAGCCTCTTAGAAGCCGATCCAGACTTAGCTCCTGACGAACGCTTCGAAACAAACCCAGACACCGGAGGCACCACCAAACTCTTTCGCTGGGCAAGTTTTTCAGCAATGGATACGGTCACCTTCGGAGCAACAAGTTTCACAGGCTCTGGCTCAACGGTCTTCTTCGCATTCTTGGGGGAAGTTAGATCAATGACAAGCTTTTCAGCAGCAGACGAGCTCCCACGAGCAGCAGAATAAGTCATTGGCTTCTTCTCAGCCAAAGACTCACAAGCAGGTGAGAAAGATCTCTTCTTTCCACCCTCCTTGGCAGCAGACTCTACTGCAGCGATCAGGCGAGCCAGCGCTTCGTCCTTTATCCATTTTTTCTCTTCCTTCGGCGGCAGACATCTTTTTCATGTCAAAGAGGGCTGAGTAGCCAGCGCCACTTATGGTACTCAGCAAGAATGCCCAAGGCAACGTGCACTTTCTTCATATCTGTTGAAGTCCTTAGAGTTGAGCCGAACTTCGAATCGACACAAAGTAAGAAAGACGACCAATAAATTAAGGTCATGGAGCAGCTCAACAAAAAAAATCATCCAGGGCAAGAATGAAGCAATTTACTTACCACTAATAAAGGTAGTCGAGACACGCAGCTCAGGAGAAGAGTCAGACTCACACTCTCCGCTTACTTCCAAGGTGTCTCTCGCCCATTCATGATCACCTTTGCTAGAAGCATTGAGCAGCTTATGGCGAGACCTCAGCTGCCCCACACCTTCCTTGTGGTCGATCTCAAAGAAGTACCAAAATTCTTTTATGGTCAAGCCAAGATCAAAGAACTTGCTCAAGTTCGAGAACCCCACCATCGCACGAACTGCATTTGGGGAACACTGAGCAGGCGCTCATTTCATGAAGCAGATCACCCCCTGGAAAAGATGCAGCATGAAAAAAGTAAAACCCAACACAAAGTAGTACGAAATTGCATGCTTGTACGCCTCAAGAAAATCCTGAAACAACTCTTCAGAATTAATCTTGACATACGCAGCCTTGAAGTAACCCACCTTGCCGGAAGAACCACCTTAATGGTACAAAGGTGGAAGATATTCGTCACTTTTGCAGTCGGAGGAAGACATCTCAAAGTCTCTGCAAAAAGCACGAAGGAAACATATTCAGCAGGCAGCTTTAAAAAAAGAGGATATATATATATATATATATATATATATATATATATATATATATATATATGTGCGAGGAGCAGTATGAACGCGACCTAGGCCTCACGATCCAACAAAAGGGGAGGCTCATGCCTCCACCCATCTCCCTTCCTCAGCGTCCCTGCGCACTCCAAGCAGGCCCTAAGGCCTCTCGGCCCTCTTTCCTCTGCATGCAGGCCGACCCAACACGAGGGAGCCCCACGCCTTCTCCCCATTTTCCGCTCGCGCGCTAGGCGCTCCAGGAAGCAAGGTCGGGTCATGCGACCAAGGTCATTGAAGATCTCTCTCTCCCTCGCCACTCTGCTTCACGGGCCCTTGCCTAGCAGCTCGCAAGGTTCAGCCATGGAAACCCAGCCCAAGCCGGTCTCCCCCACGCCAGCCAACATCTTTGCCACACCTTCTGCACCTGTGGCCTCCCTGCCACGCTATTCATGCATCCTTAGCATCATCCAAGCCAATTTTTCAAGCCCCAAGGCTCCTAAAAATTCAAGAAGAAGGAAAAAATTCAAATTTTTCTTACCTTGGTGAGGCACGGAAAAGAAGAACAACAATGAGAGACGACTCTTTGCAAGGGCAAGAAAAGAAGAATGTTAGGGGAGGGGAAGAAAGATATCCTCTGACTTCTCTTTCTTGTTGGAATAATGATTGTTCTCCAAATTTATTTAATCCCCTGCTTAAGGCAGAATTAAATAGGTATTGGAGGCAAATTATTTTCCCTTTCCTAGAAGAAGTCCATCTCCAAACCAAGGAAGAAGATCAAATTGGGAAACAACTCTACAAACCCAAGCAATTTGGGACTTCTACACCTACTGCCCTTTCCATGCGAGCAGCACAGTAGGTGTGGGGGCGTTTGTGGAGCCAAAAATAATCCCAAAAATCCTGGAGGCGACACGTGGACTTTTATTCAAGAAGGACAAGATTGCCCTCAATAAATGGGCAGTCTTCTCAGATGCTCCCACGCGCAGCTCACACCCCTGAAGGTCTCAGCAGCTGAACACAACTGCCCATAGCTCACCTGCCCTTGGCAAGGAATTAAAGATAAGGACTAATTACTCAAATCCTATCTTTAATTCATTCCTAATCAAAGATTGACTCCAATCAAGTAAGTAATCCTAATTTATTTAAATTAGGATAATTACACCATTATCTCAAGATATTATTTCCTATTTAATATCTTAGGAATAATTAGAGAATATTTCTCCATTAAACCCTATATGGCCGGCCCTAGCCTTATAAATACTCCATATTCTACCATTCTCAGAGAGCTTTTGCAACCCTAAAAAAGCCCTAAAAACTTTACTCTCTCAGAGAAACTAACTTAGGCATCAGAGATCCGTTGACCTAACCCTCCCCCACCTCGTGGGCGTGTGAGGCTTAGGTCTTTGATCAAAGGTGTTGATTGTTTTGCAGGTGCATTTTCGTCAAGACTGAAGACGGCGGAAATTTGCATCGACATCACCCTTCTCCCCCCCTCCATTCTTGAGTCCCTGCCACACCCCACCCATCCCTTTCCTTCCACCTCACTTCTCTATCGCTACGTCTGCACCCCGAATTACAATCCCACCGCCGATGCATCCTCGCCGAAACTGAATCCAGATCCACCGTCCTGATGACCACAATCTCAGAAGGCTGACAACGATGGTGCTTTGGAAACAGATGGACCTGTCAAAGCAAAAGTTTGAAATCGCTGCGTTTTATTTTTATTTTTATTTTTTAAAATTTGAAATTGGAGTAAAAATTTTGAATATGAAATATGGGTTTTACTTGTAATTGGAAATGCAGAATGAGGGGTGTCGGAGGAGGCGCGTGGCTGTGGTTTTGGTGGTGAGGAAGGAAGGGGGACAAACGAATGGGGAATAAAGCATGGATGGTTTGGTTGGGGTGGGCCCTACTCCTTTTAATTTAATTTTTTGGCATAAAAACTATTTTTTTTAAATTGATTTATTTTTTATAATTTTTTTTTTATCAACTTGGTCTTCCACGTCAGAAAAATATGGATCCCGTATTTGCCACGTTATCACTTAAAGGCCATTTTGACGGGATTAATTAACGGAGGTGTGACATTGCAATGAATTCAGAAGTTGAGGTATATGACATTGTAATGTTTAAAATATGAGTTAAGAGATTGTGATGCGACCCATAGTTGAGGTAGTTATATATAAATTACCCTTTTTTTTGTTAATATTTGTGTTAGGAAATTTTATTTAACCTATATAACCTCCTTCTGCATCTAATTTAAATTTTAAATATAAAGTGTCTTTTTTATCGTATTGCATAATTATCATAACGTAAAAGTTGAAATTAACAGTAAAATTAAACTTTATCAATAAACCCACACCCAATAATCAAAATTCCTACCATTACAAAATCTCTCCCCTACGAAACAGAGAGAGGGAAATTAGATTTATGATTTAAGGATTAAATAACAAACAAAAGTCAAGCCTCCAATATCTGAAATCCAATCCAGCAAAATTCAAAATAGCAACCTTAAATTTCTGCAATCGTAGAAATTCAAATTCAAAATTAAACTTAGTAAAAACCAAAATTAGGGAATGCATGAATCTGAATCTAAATCGTATGGATTCATTTACAGGTATTTGTCGGCTTACCCCCAAACTTGTATAGAAATGTCAATTCTCCTCTGAATTTTAATTTTAGTCAATTACCCCCCTGAACTTTTATAATTAGCTAATTTTTCTCTTGAACTTTAACTTTAGCTGATTACCCCCTCCTAGTGTTAGCTTTTAAATTGGGTAAATTACACTTTACCACATCAGGTTTGAGGTCTATTGCAACCTCATATAACATCTTCAAAAAATTTCACTTTCATACCTCACGTACTATTTTATTTCAATATAATACCTCTGTTATATTTGTCATCCATTAGTCCGTTAAGAGTTGATGTGATAGTAGTGGACCCCATTACACATCAGCCCACTCCCTCCAAAACTTGGAAACGTATATATATCTATCTGTCATTTCATGCCAACTTAGCAAAAAGTGCCATGTGGCTAAAATTTCAAATTTCCCGCTGAAATTTGAATTGTTTCAAAACTTTTGAATTAAAATATTCCCGCCCAATTTTTTTTTTAAATTCCTATTTCTTTATGGGTTTTGGCAGCTAAATTATGAACAATTGCATCAGATGCAATCCAAAATGCAGAAATGCATATTCCCACATAATTGAACATGGTAATCAACGAATAGACAAAAATGCATTCCAATATCCAAATAAGCAACTAAATTAGTAGTATATTTCACAAGAGTTCAGCTGAAAATAACAAGCATGTTGCATATAGTGGCAACCAAAGCTAACATCTAGGAGTTTAGCTGGAAATACCAATTCCTAACCCTAACAAGCTAGCATGTTCCCAAAAGGATATCCAGCCACTAGCAAAATAACAGCTCCTAATAAGCTACAAATCCAATTGGGAGCAAAATAACAGTTCCTAGCTAAGCAAAAAAATAGTTCCTAGCTGCTGCCAACATTCACAAAAAATTCCAGCCACTAGCAAAAAATTCCAACACAAAAAAACCCAGTTTCTTCTTGTATGGCAACACTTTTTTCTTTCTTGGTTGCCTTATCTTTCTCTTCTTCACTCCTCCATCCGTTTAAACCTCTTAATTACCTTCTCCAGTTGTGCTTGATGCCTACATCTAATGTTCAATACAACTATCCAAATCAATGACAATATAGGCCACAAGTTATCACAAAAGAATATCCACATTCAATGTATACAAAAGAATCCCTAAGTTATCATAACATAGGCCACAAGTTCATTTACAAACCCTAACTCAATAAAACAAGTGGAATAGTTCTTACCTTGGGTTTCCTTCCCTTCTTCCTTGGTACACTACCTGGAGTACTAGATGCTCCATGTGTAGAACTTGATGCCTAAAATAAATTAAAGGATTTCAAGATTAACAAAGTCTTAAATCAACTTAGAAATCATATAACTTTGTAAAGGGTTATATTTCACCTCTTCTTCTTGGGTCTTCCAGGTTGTCTAGTATATAGAGGAGGCTGGATAGGTAAATTTTCAGTGACCTCCCACATCGACATCCCATTCATTGGCTGGATCAAGTGTCCATATATTTCCAAATACATGACCTTGGAATAACAAGCATCCACATAGTCTTCTGCCTTCTCCCTCTTGTAATTAATGGCAGCAATGGCATGGTTGCATGGAATACCGGTGAGGTCATATCTCCGACATGAACATGTACGTTCAGTCAAGTCAACAACATATTGGTCACCTCCTCTAGCATCCATTTGGAATTTAGTCCCCCATACCATTGAGCAATGCATTGACCACTGTCCATTTTTGCATCCTCCAACTTCTTCTTAATCTTGGGGCACAAATCTCCAGGTTGTCTCACCATAATGTCTCTTCTTATTTGAATCATTTTCATCAACATGCTATGAAGGATTTGAACCATGGTTACAATTGGCTTGGACCTTGTCTTGACTATCACGACATGAAACTTTCACACAAGTTGTTCAGCAACATTTCACACTTGGTATGTGTTTGAAAATGAAATATATTCTAGTGAATGGCAGGCCTCTTCATGAGCCAATCATATGCATCTTCGTTCAACAATCTAAGATCCTCCATGGCTCTTCTAAAGTGTGGAATTGTAGTGGTCTTGGCAACAACCCATAAAGCGTCATTCAATGCCTTACCATTAAATTGTTTTCTATAGTTTGTGTATAGAAGCTGTACACAAAACTTGTGGTGACAATCGGGAAGAACCGTCGAGAATGCAAGAATTGAACCCTTCTGTTTGTCACTAATGAATGTCCAACCATGATGATTTATAATCCCAATATCCTTGGCCAGAACCAAATTCTAGAATCTTTGTTCTCCATCTCAACAACTGCATAAGCTATCTCCCAAGTTTCATCATTGGGATCTATCCCCACATCAATCAATAATTGACCCCCATGCTACAACTTCAAATGACAACCATCTAAACCAATCAAGGGTTTGCAGCCATGCTTGAAACATTCATTGCATGCACTCAAACACATATACATCATTTGAAACTTTCCTTCATCCAACTTAATCTTCACAATGTTACTCGGGTTTGTCTTATTGATTTCCTCAACAAAATCCCACAATCTTGTGTATTGCTCAGCATGTTTACCCTCAATAATCTTCATAGCAGCAATCATTGCCCTATAGGCTTTCGTCTTTGAGCAACCGTGTTTCCATTTAGCTTTAATGGTGTCCATAAAAGAATCATCATGCCATGTTGGATTAAGTTGGATACTTTTCCAAGTACTGCTTAGTAAGCCAAGACTGTTTCATATTCTTATTCATCCATAATCTACCACGTATGATGATCCAAAATCTTCTTGATCTGCATGTTGTTTGAATTACACATCTTCCCACACTTGACAAACCACAGACAACCTTTTTGCAAGTTGCATCAACCTTGAACTTCTCATTTCATGGAAAATGGACATCCCCATACCCATTTATCATAGAGTGCATAACTACTGCATTTCTGAATTGTGCAGCATCCCTAAATATCAACCTTAATGACAATTATGGGTTCTTCATGTCGATTTTCTCATTAAACTCAAGATACTGCTCATTGTTGCTTTGACCACCGTCTTCATCTTCATACACACTGTAAAGGTCATCCGAATTTTAATCTGGGTCACCAACAACATCTACATCAATCTCTTCTTCAAATCATTCCCTTTGTTGCCGAGATCCCTTCCCTAATTGTGGGTTATTTTGTTCCCTAATGCCAGCCAACACTGCATTCTCTTGTGCATCCACATGATCATCTACAAACTTCATAAACTCTAAGTGGTCTTCATCAGCATGAAGTTCTTCTTCTATAAAGTCACTGTCATTCTCATCTTCTTCTTCAACTCCTTCATCACCCACATCAGCCACTCAGTCATCATCCACCCCTTCATCAGCCACTCCTTCATCCTCCATCCATTCATCAGGCACTCATTCATCAGCCACCTTTTCACCAGGCACTCATTCACCCACTACTCTATTACCCACTCCTTCATCAGCCACAAAATCATCACCAACTACTTCATCAGCAACCCCACTTAGTGAATCTTCAGCTGCTCCTTCAATAGTTTGAGTCATACATTGGGAAGACACACTACAATCACCACCAAGGCCACTGATTGGATATTACTACTTTGAGCAACCAGTTCAAATGACTTGACAAACTCCATCTCTTGAGAGGCACATTCTTCAGGTGTTATCTTCTCAATATACATATCAATCACAATGTGGTTTGGCACAAATTTGCACATGTTGATAACATTAGAATCTGTCATCAAATGCTTCAACCCATTTCGAATTTCCATCCTTAGGATCCTATATTGGTAACTCATGAAGACATTTCCATATCTTAGTTCCTCAACCATATTGTCAACCTCGAGCAATGACATGAAATCTTTGTCACAGAAGTCAAAGAAATCCACATTCCCTCCAACATAGAAGTCTTCACTGAGTTATCCACCGTGATACATTTTGATTGTGAATAGTTCATTGTTCCCTGAAATTGCAGCATAAAAAACCCAATTATAAACTGATGAAACCTAAATTTCTGCATAAAAAAAGTAAAAAAAAAATCTTATTTTAAAGTGATGAAACCCAAAATTCAGGATCCAGGACCCCAAAACAATTCATAGATAAAAGCGCACCACAAATGACAATGTGGTGTCCCAAATAAAGGCACAAATAAAGGCATAAATAAAGCATCATACATAAAAGGCACAAATAAAGGTATTAACAAAGCATTGCCAAACTTACATAACCTACAAGCTTTTTTCTAACATGATTAAACAAAGATAAAAGTCCTCCATTAACCGACAACACCAAACAATTTTCAGTTCCCCACCATTTTCGAACAAAGCAATTGAAAAATAGGAAATATAGATCTAAAATTACAAAGTACAAACAATTTCAGGCCCCAACATTTTTGAACACTCCAACCATTTTTGAATAGTCCAAGCATTATCGAACAACACAAAATAAAGAAACCAAAAAGCACTAACCGTATGTTGGGAAGGGATCTAACAGATCCTCCCTCATTTCCCAGGTCATTTTCAGCTTTCGAATCCTTCACTTCGAAGCACTAAATTATCGTTGCAATCGGGGCTTGGTTGTGGGTTGTGGATTGTGGGTTGCGAGTCATGGGTTACGGGTTGTTATGGGTAGTGTGTACGACGATGATAGGGAATCGACGTCTAAAGAGTGATGGAAATAGAGTTTCGAAATAGGGTTTCGTGACAGAAGTAGGGTTTCACCAGCCAACACTAGGGTTACCATAACTTCAAGCTTCTCGATTTTGGGTTTGGGAATGGTGTGCTAGATGATAGTGGGGTTATGTTGGTTACTAGGATGAGAATAGCGAGTTACAGATTCAATAATTTTTTTAATTTTAAATTTTCCATGTTGTCAGTCCACGTGGACTATTAAATTCTACGCGTACAAGTTTTGGTGGGAGAACTAGGCCACGTGTTGGGGTCCACTACTGTCACATCAGCTCTTAACAGACCAATGGATAGAAAATGTAACGAAGGTATTATATTGAAATGAAATAGTACGTGAGGTATATAAGTGAAATTTTTTGAAGATGTTGTATGAGGTTGCAACAAACCTCAAATCTGAGGTGGTAAAGTGTATTTTACCTTTTTAAATTTTTCGTCCAATTTTCCATTCTTTTTGCCCCGATACAGTTGTTACGTCCCGCGTGACCAAAATGGATAAAAGTATTTAAAATCTAGCGGTAGGAGGGAAATTGGATTAAAGTTCGAATAGGTAATCGGCTAAAATTAAAATTGAAGAGAGAAATTGGGTAATTATAAAAGTTCAAAGGGTGATCGGCTAAAATTAAAGTTCAGGGGGGGGGGGGAATTGATAGCTCTAGACAAGTTTAGAGGGCAAATCAACAAATATGTCATTTAATTATTCTGCATGAGAAAAAAAGTTACCACACATTGAACAGAAAGAAGCCAAATTCAACACGTTAGTAGCATGGATGTAAAGATAAATATATATATTGAATTGGGTTGTGAGGATGGTTTAGGTAGTATTTTGTGTTTAAAAAGATATTGATAGTTTAATTAAAAATAATATGAGTGCAGAGAGTAAATTAGGTGTAGAGAGATGTTATATGCGTTCAATTAAATTTTTCTTTTGTATTTGTGCAAGACAAGGTTAACTTTTCCAAAGTTGGATAATTTAGTGTAATTATCTTCTCATTTAAATTAAAAATTTAGAATTCCATTCCTTATTATCTAAATTTTATTAAAATCTTATATATATATATATATATATATATATATATATATATTCATATTTTGATTTTAAAACATTCCTTAAATATAACTAGCATATGGCCACACGTAAAGTGTATGTGAAATTTTTTAATTTTTGTTTCTAAAATGGAAAGAGAGAGGAAGAGAGTGAGAGAGAACGTGAGATTAGAGAGGGAGGGGAGAGAGCTTCATTTTTTATTTTTTGTTTAGAGATATGTTAGAATCATATGTAGGTGAAGCAAAACTTTGACTATGTGAAATTACATTACTGCTAATATTTCTTATTTATGTTCAATTTTAATTATAGGGTTCGAATGGTAATTTCATGGGGTTTTGGTTGACAATGAAGGTTCTATTAATATGTAGTTTAGATTTCTGGTTCTTGAGAGGAAACCATTTTGCATGTTACTCATTATTCAGTAGAAAAAAGTAAGTACGTACCCATTTTTCAATTGAAATGTATGACTTTTTTTTTAATAAACGATATTATTTAAGCTAAGGGGATGGGAGAGTCGGTTAAGCCTCACAATGGGTTAGCAATAATGTGATCCAAAATCGCGTTTGGCGATAATCAAGCCTAATATATATTGTACTGACATTTTTAACATAATATGTATCCATGTTTTTAATGTAAAATGTATTCAACTTTTTACATAGACCTTTTTTAAAAAAATATATATATATTGGACTCATAATTAATAAACGTTTTTGCTACAAATAGTCTTCTTCTCTTCCACTTCTTCCAGTGTGCGTCGTGGCTTTTCTTGGACTTGACTTGACTTGACTCGGTTTTCTTCACACCCTTCTTGTCTCGTATCGAGGACTTAAATGGACCACCTAACTACACTTATGTACCACAAAGTTGCTCAAACAGTGGCATTTCAGTTGGAAAGTTACTAGAAGTAAATTATTATATTTCATTTGAAAATTTAGGATTCGTTTGATAAACTTTTCGTTTTAATTTTTTGTTAAAAATAAAGAAGTATGTGCATGGAAGAAAATAGATAATTAAGGATTTTATATATTAAATAAATGCAAACTAAAAACGCGAAACGGAAAGTTACCAAACGGCCTTAGAAAACTAATTGAGCTATGTTAATTGAGGCTAGAGATCACAGTTAAGGTTGACTCAACACATGAGCGAAGACAAGAGTATAAGATTTAGAATCACATCTTAGACTCATATATATATATATATATATATATATATATATATATATATATATATATATCCTTTCACAAGAGGGATCTCCATTTTTCTAAAAAAATGGGAACACCCTCTTGACCGTTGGATTTGACTTTAATGAAATTGTGTGGTTGAGATTGTGTGGCCTGCGTTTTAATCTCAACCACACAATTTCATTAAAGTCAATCCAACGGTCAAGAGGGTGTCCCCATTTTTTTAGAAAAATGGGGATCCCTCTCGGTAAGGGGCCTGTATATATATATATCATCTTGGTTATTTAAAGTTCAACGTTCTAAATTTTATTCAAAAGTCCAATTAACAAGAAGTGTTTTTAGCATACTCAGTTTAGCTTCTAATGCTCACACTGTCAGTATATGAAATTGATAAACTATTTCACTTTAGAGTGTCAAAAACTAAACTCATATAAATTGATAGTATAAAAACATTGCTTAAATTGTTGAGTGCTATATTGCTATGCATGTAGTTTTTAGTGAGTGAAAAAGCTTACTCTTGATTGAAAATTAGTGTGCATGTAGGCCACTTCAGGAATCACTTGTTACCAAAACAACATGGAAACATCCAAAAATAAGGAAAATTTATTTCCCAGGACAATTACAACACGGCCTGGGCTTACAGCCACTGTATTCAACATTTTCTAGATATTATAGATATATATATATATATATATATATATATATATATATATATATATATATATATATATATATATAGCAAGCCATTTAAGAGTGCAGTGAGAATGATATGGCGCTCCATCCTATCCCTAGCCATTTCCATGGTAGTTTTAGTACTAATTTTGATCACAAAAGTTTTTCAAGATAGGCGAAGGTGCTTCACTAGATTTCCATCTTCCCTTGCTTGCCAATGACTCTGTTGAAGTATACTTAGAGTAATCAGCTTGTCATTTGATCTTGAGCCACCAAATCCTAGATATCAAGGTGGTCATCATTGTACCACAATGTAACAGCCATCTTCCCTTAATTGAAGGGAGTTGACTGATTTGTTTTCTTAGCCTAGGATTTGGTGTAATCACCTTGATTTAAAGTTTAGATTAAGCCTAGGTTTAACCGGTCATTCGGACGTTGCATGCGGTCACTAGGGTTTCTCGGGTAGTTGCATGCTGCTTCCTCCTTTCCTATATATACTTGTATCTTTGTATATTGCTGATTATGAAATACACATAAAGTTAAACTTAAATTTCAACATGGTATCAGAGCAGGTTCTTCTGTAACCTGTCTCTACCAGTCTTCTGCTGCAAATTGTTTATGCAAAATCGTTTCTTCAAGCCTAAACTATGGCTGAAGAAGGGTCTGTGAATCTTGGGGGGGGGGGGGAATTATGGTGTTCCTCCCTCAAATGTTACGTTCTCAGAAGCCTCAGATATTGAGGTTAACACAAATCAACGTTTATGTTCAGTCTTATTGAACGAATTCAATTGTCTGCCTTGGTCTCGAGCTGTCTCACTAGCTCTCGGTGGAAGAGGAAAATTAGTGTTTGTAAATGGAAGTGTGGAAGTTCCAGACAATTCATCTCCCACGTGTGGTGCATGGTTGTGCAAGGACCAATTGGTTATGTCGCTGCTGCTCAACACCATGGAGAAACATGTAGCTGAGATTTTCAGTTACTCAAACTCCTCTCAAGACCTGTGGAAGGCCTTGGAGGATATGTATGGAAATCAAAACAATTATGCTCGAGTTTTTCAACTGAAGAAAGACATTGCAAGTATTTAGCAAGAATGGAAAGCTTTTGTTCAACGTCTTGGAAGGCTCAAAACCATGTGGAATGAGCTGGATGTGTATCTTCCACACACTACAGATCCGACCATTCTCCTAAAACGTGCTGAGGAAGACAGAATCTATCAGCTGTTAGGGAGTTTGAGCCCAGAATATGAAGATCTAAGAAGTCACATCCTGATGAGTCAAGAGTTGCCCTCCTTCAACAATGTATGTGCTACTATTCAAAGAGAAGAAGCACGGAAGAAGGTTATGAGTGTTGAACACAGCCCACGATTGACTGAGTCTCAAGCATATGTCTCAAATTCCAAGCTCTCAGAAGCCAAGGTGTACAAGGGCAGAAACTCACACCTAAAGTGTAAATATTGTGATGCAATCAGACATGTAGAAGAGAAGTGTTGGGAACTCCATCCTGAACTTAAACCTAAGTTCACCAAAGATGGAAAAATTATATCAAGGTCTTCACAGCAATCCCACTTCAAGGCTCAACTTGCTGCTGTTCAATCTTCCCCCACCATGCCCCAAGGGTCCGTTGATTTCACGACAAACCCACTAACTCTCATCAAGGAGTTTGCTGCCTACCTGCAAGGTAAGGGACATGGAAGAGATTCATCTGGTTCTAATAGTGAAGGAGGGAATCACACAGCTATGTTGGGACAATTTGCTGGGTTCCTTGCTGGAAATAAAAACGTATCAAGTAACGAGGCACCAGGTATTCTCAAAGCTTTCTCTACTGCCTTATTAACTAGTGTTGAAAATGATTGCTGGATAATCGATTCTGGTGCCACTGATCACATGACAAACAAAGTTACAAATCTGTATAGGTTTAAACCTTTTTCCAGTCCTTCACATGTGTCAGTTGCAAATGGAAAAAATGTTCTAGTTTTAGGAAAGGGAGAAATCAACCTGCTTTCAAACAAAACACCTTCCACTGTCATATATGTTCCATCTTTCCCATTCCAACTTTTATCAATTGGAAAAATCACAAAAACCCTCAACTGTCGTGCTATTTTCTCACCAGATAATGTATTGTTTCAGGATGTTCTCACCATGAAGATGATTGGTGAATGGGTCTTCATAAATGGACTTTACTACATGTGCAAGAACTCCAGTTTTACTCGGGCTCTTCAAGTTCAATTAAAGTCCATAGATGAAAACCAACTTTGGCATAGGAGATTAGCCCATCCTTCCGAGTTTGTTTTGTCAAAACTGTTCCCAAATGTTAGTAAGTCACATACTACATGTGATACATGTCAGTTGTCCAAATTTACTAGGCTGTCTTTTGGTAATTCCCAGTCTAGAACATGTAAACCTTTTGAAATTTTACACACCGATGTATGGGGACCAACAACCGAATCAATGGAAGGGTTTAAATACTTTGTCTTGTTTATTGATGATTTCTCTCGAGTTAGTTTTCTCTATCTGATGAAATCAAAAAGTGAGGTGTTTACCATCTTCAAAGACTTTCACATCCATGTTAAAACCCAATTTCAGTCACATATTAAAGTATTAAGATCAGACAATGGCACATAATTTATGTCCAACAATATGGTTCAATATCTAAGTTCACAGGGCATCATTCACCAAACAAGCTGTGTAGGTACCCCACAACAAAATAGGGTGGCAGAAAGGAAAAATCGAGATCTTTTGGAGAAGACACGCTCTCTCATGATACATATGAATGTTCCAAAAAAATTCTGGTCATTTGCCATTCTTACTGTGACCTATCTCATCAACAGACTTCCAAGTCAAGTGCTAGGGTTTAAATCGCCCTATGAAGTGCTTAAAGACAGAAAAATTGATTTAACACATCTCAAGGTGTTTGGTTGTGTCTTCTTTGTCCACATTCAAGCACTGAATCGTGACAAACTGGATGCAAAAGCAACTAAATGTATATTTCTTGGGTATTCTTCCACCCAGAAAGGATACAAGTGTTTCAATCCAGTCACCAAGAAATGCATTGTGTCCAAGGATGTTAAATTTGAAGAAAGCACTCCTTATTTTACTCAGAATGGAACCACTACAAGTCAGGGGAAGAAGGTGTTCAATCTGTTCCCACTGCCTCAAACTTTCACCAGTCCTGTGTTGGAAGAAAGTTCAGTCACTGAAGCACACGATCTAAGGGAACCTCAAGATGAATCAAACCATTTAGTTCATTCTCACAGCAGTGAGAGAAACCAAGAGACACCCTCAGTTCATGTACCTCAAGTGCTCAGGAGAAATCCTCCTCAAACCAGAAATCCACCAGCAAAATTACAGGACTATGTAACTTATGCTTCACGGTATCCTATCACTCAAACTTTCAGTGCACTGTCCTCTACCTATGCTGCCTTTCTCAATGCTCTTGATAAGCACTGTGAGCCAAAAAAACTATCAGGAAGCTACTCTTCTCCCACAGTGGAAACAAGCAATGGCAGAAGAGCTTAAAGCTTTGGAAGCAAATCACACTTGGAGTCTAGTTCAACTTCCCCCAGGAAAAAAGGCTATTGGAAGTCGATGGATTTACAAAATCAAGTATGGAGCTGATGGTTCCATAGAGAGACACAAGGCTTGGCTTGTTGCTCGAGGCTTCACTCAAACTTTTGGAGTGGATTATAAGGAAACGTTTGCCCCCGTTGCCAAGATGAACACAGTCAGGGTTCTACTCTTTGTGGCAATCAATTGTGGATGGTCTCTCTATCAAATGGACTTGAAGAATGCATTTCTTCACGGAGAGCTCCAGGAAGAAGTATATATGCAACCCCCTCCAGGTTATGATGGCCTTCAAGGTAACATGGTTTGCAAATTGCACAAGGCAATATATGGATTGAAGCAATCTCCACGAGCTTGGTATGCCAAGCTCAATTCAGTGCTGGAAAAATTTGGTTTTGTACGCAGTAATGCTGATTCTTCATTGTTTGTTCGTACTGGTATCAATGGGAAGCTAGTGGTTCTTATATACGTTAATGACCTTATTATCACTGGGGATAGTGCCACTGAGATTGCTGCTCTGAAGCTCTCATTGCACCAGACTTTTGCTATCAAAGATTTGGAAAGGCTGAAATACTTCTTAGGCATAGAAATGGCAACATCTTCAAAAGGGCTATTTCTTCACCAACGAAAATATGTGATGGATCTTCTCAAGGAAGAAAAAATGCTTGATTGCAAACCTACCACTACTCCTGTTGATTGTAAGCTGAAGCTTGACATGGATGGAGAAGTTTTGCATGATGTAAGACACTATCAAAGGCTGGTGGGTAGGCTCATCTACCTTACTATCACTCGACCAGATATAACTTATGCAGTCAGCATGATCAGTCAATGCATGCATTCACCCACTGTGCATCATCTCCATATTGTTAAGAGGATCTTACGCTACCTAAAAGGCTCCATAGGGAGAGGGATCATTATGCACAATAATCATTCTACTGTTATCAGTGGCTACACAGATGTAGATTGGGCAGGGAATGCAATTGACAGAAAATCCACCACCGGCTATTGTACATTTGTTGGTGGTAATCTAGTAACATGGAAAAGTAAGAAACAACAAGTTGTTGCTCGCTCTAGCGCAGAGGCTAAATATCGAGCAATGGCAATCACGGCTTGTGAACTAATCTGGCTTAAAGGTCTCATTTCAGACTTAGGGTTTACTAGTTCTATACCTATGTCGCTTATGTGTGATAATCAGGCAACTATACATATTGCTGCTAATCCTGTGTTCCACGAACGCACCAAACACATTGAAGTGGATTGCCATTTCATCAGATCTCAAGTTCAAGCTCAGGTCATCAAGACTGTCTTCACGCGCAGTCATGCCCAACTTGTAGATCTTTTCACCAAGGCACTGTCATCGGTCCCACTTCATCGTCTCTTAGGCAAGCTTGGATCAATTAACCTCCTCGATCCAACTTGAGGGGGAGTGTTGAAGTATACTTCAAGTAATCAGCTTGTCATTTGATCTTGAGCCACCAAATCCTAGATATCAAGGTGGTCATCATTGTACCACAATGTAACAGCCATCTTCCCTTAATTGAAGGGAGTTGACTGATTTGTTTTCTTAGCGTAGGATTTGGTGTAATCACCTTGATTTAAAGTTTAGATTAAGCCTAGGTTTAATCGGTCACTCGGACGTTGCATACGGTCACTAGGGTTTCTCGGGTAGTTGCATGCTGCTTCCTCCTTTCCTATATATACTTGTATCTTTGTATATTGCTGATTATGAAATACACATAAAGTTAAACTTAAATTTCAATAGACTCCATAGCTAGGAAAGTTATCATTCAATTGGGAGATAACCAAAAAACGAAGAAACAAAGAAGTAGGAAAGTCAATTATATATACATTTTCTCTCCCTTTTTTCTTTTATGTAGATTCAATTGGAAAGTCAAAAATGTACTTCATGAGCATGGGTTCGAACCCCGTCAGCTTCCTAATATAACATCTAACCACTAATGCTATCGTTTTATAAAAAAAATGTACTTCATGGGTGTCGTAAGACATTTGGTTAATCCAGGAGATCAAAGTGTATGTACATAAAGTTCTTGGTTGTATGATTGTATCTTTGTCTCACCTCAATATCTCTTCGTAATCCTCTGGATTAGATTTATTGAATCTTCTACAGTAAGAAATAATTTTCTCACATTTCACTTTTTCTTTAATTATATGCCATTATCTGAAGAAAGTTGCAGTTCTACCGTGAAGAAAGTTGGAGTTTTATCATAAAATTAAGGAGTACCTTGATCTACGTCCAAAAATTGAGTTGTTATTAGGTTTAGTCCGGTTTCCTATTCTCTACTTTAGTTAAAAAAAAATTAATTAAACTTCTTAATTTTTCCATATTTATTGACATTTGTAATTTAAATATAAAATTTAATCACTTTTCTGAATATATACGATAAACAGTTAATAAATCAATAGGGTTTACAAGAATCTTCCCACCAAATAAATAAGCACCATGCTCCCGCACGCATGGTGAAATTTCAAAAATTCCTTCTTTGTCATCAAAGCTTTGCAAATGCAAAAATACTTGGTTACTCCGTAAAGTCAAAAGGAAAAAATGCGGTGGTACCAAAGCTAGACGTTTGGAATAAGTAGAATTTGGGACAAAAGGAATATATGATGTAAATATGATACCCTCTCAAGAAAAAACTTAAAAAAACAGATATATTGTCACTTTGACGTCTCAAACTTACTTGGCATCATGCAACAAAGTTAAAATACGTGATGAAGCGTGTCAGGTTTGAGAAATCAATATGGTGGTGTTCCCGTTTCATTTCATGTTCTCCCCTCGCCAACCTATCATGCATCACAAAGTTAAAATTCTTATCGACACATGATAAATTTGAAAAACCAACATGACTGTGAACCAATTTCATGTCCTCCCATCTCCCCCTCCCGTCCCTGCCCTGTGTACCGATTCCATGTCCGGCCCCCTTCCAACACCACCCCCAGCCGCCAAAAGTGTCATGGATCATCATTCAACAAAATTAAAACACGTGACTACGCATCAATAGGTTTGAGAAATCAGTGTACTCGTTCCCCCTCCTCGCCTCCTCATGTTAACGATTAACCAATTAACCTTATGTTAGCATAAAGACTGTTTTGCTCACTAAAAAACATGAACTGTCTATTAGTCCCCTATATTTGACGGAATATATGAGAATGTTGACATTATATGGGATTAATGTTGGGACATGCATTTGTTCGAGTTGAGGGACCATAGAAACTAGAATGATATATTAGATTCTAATTCTTCATTGTTCTTTCTCATTAATTAAAATCTTATTCTTTTTTTTATTTTTTTATTAAGGTCCCTTGACTTTTCTTCATGTCAGTATTTGAATATTAAATTATTTACAAGTCATTATATGTTAATTTTAAAAATGAGAAACTTATTAATCATTTTTCAAATATATCTTTTTAGTATTTTTTTTTTCCATATATATCTATTTATAATTTGCATTTTTTTTTAATTTATACCAATATTCTTTTTAGTTATAATTTGTACCCGTAATTTTGGATTATAATATGTACTCATATTTTTAATTTAATTTGTGCCCATATTTTTTGTGCATGTACCATGCTAATTATATGTATTATTTTATGTTTTAAAATATATCAAAATAATTATTTTAAATTATATTAATAATTACGTGGGTACATTATTTTTTTGCTAGAACTATGTGAACAACAATAGTACTCTATCATTAATTTTTAAGTAATTGTTACATTGTGTCATATAGTACTACAATATAGTGATATTTCACTTTAGTTGTAAGTGAGAGGTCTTAGGATTCTCGCCAAAGTCGAATTTGAACCACATTATTGCTAACATATTGTAAGGTTTAGCCTACTCCCACCAACTCATATTGTAGATAATATCGTTTGTTTAAAAGAAATAATAATTGTTATATTGTAATATTTGTTTAAATTTCATAATTTGTGGCATATCAAATGCATAAATGCATGAGTTAAATCCTTTAAATGACTAAAACTAAAATTTAAGTTGGGCGACAGAAACTCGTGAATAAGTTCATGAACAATTACTACAATAAAATTGATCATGGAACATGGTGGTAGACAAATACCAAATTAGAAAAGTGTTTGGTATTTAAGTGGGTACTCCATTGTCATGATATAAGTGAAGAAAATAATAAACTTTTTCGTATATCTACTCATTTTATAAAAGGTGAAATACCCCATTGAATATCGGGCAATTGAAATAAAAAATTCTCAAAATGTGACCCTAAAAAACTAGTATGACGTTCAATATCTAAGTGCTATACTAAATTACCACGTTTTCCCAAAAAAAAAAAAATTACCACTAGAATAGCCCTCTACATAGATTGTATTTAATTATTTTCATTTTCCTACTGACGTTCTACGAATTATTATTCTGTATTTTATTATTTTATTTTTTTCTATCAATTTTATAGCTTAAACATGATTGGGATAGTTAAGATTTGTAATTGGAGAATCTCTTGACAGAACTATTAGTTAATTAAAATAAGATAGAAAAGGGAGATGACAACCATAAATTGTTTTTTTTAAGCAACAAACACTATCATCGGTCCATAGTTTGACAGACACCAAATAAAAACTATTTAAGTACGAATATCGCCTAAAATATAAGTGCATTGGGTTATTTTTTTATTACCATTTCGTTTTATGGTGTAATCATAATTTTCAATGGGATTTTTATCATAAATGGTTCCTGAAATTGACTCTCACTATCAAGATGGTATCTGAAATTGAAAATCAATCAATGTAGTATTTGAAAATAGGTATTGCAATTCAATGTGGTCGTTTCGTTACAATTCTGTTAAAATTTTCGGTAAGTGTTAATGTGGCACATAAATTGGCCCCACAAGATTTACGGGTTTTTATCACAAATAGTCCCTGAAATTGACCCACACCATCAAGATGGTCGTTGAAATTGACCACACCATCAAAATGGTCCCTAAAATTGAAAACCGAAGAATGTAATCCTTGAAAATAGGTGTCGAAAATCAATATGATCCTTCTGCCATAATTCTGTAAAAAAATTGTTATGTGCTGATGTGGGTTTAATAATTAATTAAAAAAGTTGTCTAAATACGTTTTTGCACAATGGAATTTTTTTTCTTAGAATAGGGCCTACTCCGAAGAGAGATCCCTTCCATAAATTTTCAAAGGTTTGCTTAACTGGGGCCTAAGATGGGGTTTGGAAATAGTTTTCAACCAACAATAGGCGTACCTCAGTTATAACCTCATTATCTCAAGGTAAACCTCGTCGTTCTTTGAGTCAATAGACCATCAGGGAAGCGCCTAACAAGCTCTCTAAGATCAAGGTTGTGAGGATGTTGATTGCCTTAATGTTAACGGTGATGTCCCAGAAGTCGTTGCCAATCGGCCAAGTCGTCATCAAAGATGATCTCGATCTAGGTTCAATTCGGTGAAGGGTGTCGAAGTGTGTAAATATTGGTGTATTGAGATTTTTATTTAGAGAACAGACAACAAATAAGGTAGAGGAATGTGGACTGGGATTGGAGGTGATTAGAGGGATGGGTTTTTGGGTTGACATCTTTTTATTAACTATTATATTAAACCTATTTGTAATTTTTTTTTAAATTTATTTAGACTTGTGTGACCCATTTATGTGTGCACATAGCATAATTTTTGGCATAATTTTTGACATAATTGTGACAAAATGAATACATTGATTTGGGACACTTACTTGCGGGACTACGTTGATTGATTTTTAATTTCATGGACCATTTTGATGTCACAGGTCAATTTCAAGGACCATTTTGATGTTGCGGGTCAATTTCAAGGATCATTTGTGAGAATAAAAAAAAAGACTTATGTGACCCATTTATGTGTCACATCAGCACTTAACAGAATTTTTAATAGAATTGTGAAGGAAGGACAACATTGATTTGCGACACCTATTTTCAGGGACTACATTGATTGATTTTCAATTTCATGGACCATCTTGATGGTAAGGGTCAATTTCAGGGACAATTTGTAATAAAAACCTTTTCAATTTTAAGATATTTTTTCCTATATTATTTAGTTTCTTTCTAATTTCACAACTTTTATTTTTTTTTATTGACAAAACCTTGAACTAGACCTAACATTTGTGTCATATTTTTCGTGTTGGTGTCGTTTTCATGATATACCGATATTTCAAGGAGTCATGTCATGTAACACCCGTCAATATAAATGGGTAATGTGACTCGACCCAAAATTGACCTATTAATATTAATGGGTACTATGACCAGGTCCATTACCCATTAAAGAAAATATATTTTAAACCAATAAATAAGTGAGGTAGAATCCAATGGTAACGATTTAATCTCACATGAGTGAGATTCAATCCTATGCCTATTATTTAAGTAAGGTTTTTTTAATAGTTTTTTAATTAGTGAAGAAGTGTGAAAAAAGAAGAAGATATATATATATATATATATATATATAAACGCTCATAATGACAAACTTTACAACTTTCGTGAATGACTTAACTTTGAAATTCTCCACTATAATCACATAAATTATAGATCTAAATTTAACCATTGATTTTTATTTACATTTACACTTCATTCTGCTCACCAAATTTCTTTTTTCAATTTTTTTTATTTTGAAAACATGATCTTTTAGAAGATACAAGAAGATGAACGGTTCAGTTCGTTGATATTACATTCAGAGTTTTACCCTTAGTGAAAGGAGTTTATAAAGTCTCTAAAAACTATATAACATCGACTCATATTTTAATTGACCGTACACATTGGCACATGATATCAACAATCTGAACCATACATTTTTCTACATTTGCTAACGATCATGTTTTCAAAAAAGAAAACCTAAAAAACAAAATCCGGTGAGAAGAATAAAGCATATACGACAATCGACAATTAAATTTAAACCTAAGGTTTATGGATTATGGTGTTGGATTTCGGAGTTGACCTCTTCACAAATGTTGTAAAACTTGTCAGTACGAGTGATTGTGTATTTTTTTATTTTTTACATTTTTCCCACTTCTACAATAATTATTATGAATTTTAATAATTTTGCACTCAAATAAAAAACACCATGTGAGATCCCACATCGCCCATGAGAGTGATCCTTATATGTATATTCTCATCCCTACCTAGCACGAGGTCTTTTGGGAGCTCACTGGCTTCGGGTTCCGTAGGAACTCCGAAGTTAAGCGAGAAAGGGGCTAGAGCACTCCCAGGATGGGTGACCTACTGGGAAGTTGCTCGTGAGTTCCTAGAAACAAAATCGTGAGGGCGTAGTCGGGGCCCAAAGCGGACAATATTGTGCTACGATGGTGGAGCGGGCCCGGGATGTGGTGGACCTCGGGCCGGGATGTGACACACCATTCATGAGGTTTGGAGTTTTAAAATTTTTAAACGATGATGTAACCATCGTATAATTTTAGAGGATGCAATCACGAGCATTTATATATGTTTTCACATTTATTTTGAACTCCTTAAAAATACTATTCACGAGGGTTTGTATGGTTTTAAAATTTCAAACGACAATGTACCCATCCTCAAAGTGTAGATGATTTGATCACGAGCGTTTGCATGTTTTTTCATATTTTTCACACTTGTAAATTAATTATTATAATATTTTTAATGTGTTTGGTATTTTTAAATTACTTGATATTTTATTTTTTTAGTGTGTTTTATATTTTTTTAATCTCACTTCTGAAAGGATAAAACATTTATGAGAATGATTGAATGAGAGAGATTAAAAAACTTTGTTAGGCTGTTAACTCTAAAATTGAAAGTTTGTATTTCTACTGATACTATACTAGTTTATTTGAATTCTGAACAACATGTCAAGTAAAGTTTATCCTAGTAGTAAAGATAATAAGAAACTCTCATAATAAAAATAAATAAGTAAAACTTGAATTTTTTTTTAAAATTTATATTAAATAATACATATTTAACATACAATATATAGACTATGGCTATTGTTTCTTTTATAGTAAGTTTGTTTTAGTAGTTTAAAATCATCAAAAATAGTTTTTTTTTAAGAGTCAAAACATGTTATTTACGAGCGACGTGCATGTAAACTTGTTAAGAACCCGATTAGCTTAACATGTTGTCTGATAACAACCCTATTAAGTATTGTGATAACAAAAAACTCGATACTTCGTATCGTTGGTATTGAATTAACAATTCGCATACGAAATTGCCATATCTACCTTGAATAGTATGAAGTTCCACGCGTGAACTCGGTCTCACGACACCTGTCGTGTTTTCAGTGAAAATGTGAAGGCAAGATTTAATGGCGGCCCAATTAATCAACTATCAGAAACCAGTGGTTGCTCATCGTCAAGTAAATATTAGTAAATACTTAATTCAGAATCCAGGAAGAAAAATTTTGCTTTGAAATTCTTCCAGGTATATCTCTCCCACTTTCTCAAACAACAAAGACCTTGTTTGGTCCCAGGTCAGCATCATCAACATCAACCTCAGATCCAATTTCATCAGACAAAGAAGACCCATAATTTTGTTCTCTGCTGTCTCTGGATTTTGCTTCCCACTTTATTCAAATATTGTTAGAACAACTCATGCTTCAGATGTTTTCAGGTAAGTTATTTCTTTCATTTTTGTCACTTTTCTGCTTGTGGGGTGGTGAAAGTTTAGATTTTTATTGCTTCGTTAGCAAACCCATGTCTGGATTCTTAAACTGTGGTGCTTGGTGGGGTTTTTAGGTGAATTTTTCAAGTGGGTTTTGAGTTGTTTAGGTTGAATCAATCTATTTCTGAAATGGGTTTAAGTCATGGTTTCAGTTGTCAATTCTTGGTTGTGTAATTTGCAATTAGCTCTGTTAGTATTGTAATGAATAGTATTGCAGTAAACTTAACTTTGCCATTTGGTAAATCCAATGTTATTGTCTTGTTTAGTTTATCAATGTGAAGACTAGTTGTAGTTTTACGATTTCCTGGAGAGGGCGGGTGAGTAGCATCGAGTTATGCACGTTCACCTCGTTGACAGTGGATTTTTCTAAAGTTAATGACTGCATATCACTATGAAAATAATTGTAATTCTAAATCATTTGAGGTTCTTACAGTCCTAATTGTGCTGAATTTTTTTCTTTCGTAAATTTTCAAGCGGATTGACCACTTCCGTGCATTATAGGCTAGCGTGGTTGTAAGCCTGTGACTTGTATTTGGCCGGATATCCATAGGTTTCATTTTGTTAATTGCAGCATTGTCTTGGAGAGAATAAAAAGGAAGAGAAAATGAGGATGAGGAACAAATACAGGAAACCAACCACTTTCCGTTGCAATGCAGGGAGTAGATGTTCAACGTCTGCTGTGGTGTGGAGCTTGGTGGGATGTTTTCTTATGTTTCAACTGTACACTCTTGTTCGGCAAAAGGATAGGTTGGGAGGAGAAATTCAATTTCGAGCGAGTCATCACCCACAGTTCCATGAACTTGAACAGGTGGAAGAGGAAAATATTCAAATTCCTCCGCCGAGAAAGCGATCCCCACGTGCTGCAAAAAGAAAACCAAGGCGACCAACTACTCTGATTGATGAATTTCTTGATGAGAATTCTCAAATTAGACACGTATTCTTTCCCCAGAAGCCTGCTATTGATCCAATGAAGGACACGGGAAATGATAGCTATTACTTTTACCCTGGGAGGATTTGGTTGGATACTGATGGAAATCCTATTCAAGCCCATGGAGGTGGTATTCTATTCGATGAAAAATCAAGGACATACTATTGGTATGGGGAGTATAAAGATGGGCCCACATACCATGCTCACAAAAGAGGAGCAGCTCGGGTAAGTGATTTACCTTCCTCTGAATAGTCCTAAGCTCAGCTATGGTTTTGCTTTAAAATGTCAGTCCTTGTTTCTGTTAGGGATGAAATTGCCATTTTCCACACATTAACTGTTTGCTTTCTGTTCAGTTCTCTTTAGAAGCATTCAGATTATGTAGTTGATGCTGAGTATAGATCATTTTGCATACGTGATTTATCCGTGAATTACTTACCCTTGAAAACCAAGTTTATTTCTCTGCTGCTGACCGAAATGAATCCAATTTAGAGCGTTGCCTCCGTATTAGTATCAACTCTAGATTATGGAATTATAGCTGCTATTCAGGTTAAAGAGCGTTGACAACTATCTTACCAGAAGTGGGATATGAAAACTCCATCAATGTCAAGTTAGAAAGCATGGAACTTTTTGGTGTTAGTTAACTTTGTGTCCACTAAAAATGACATCTGGTATTTGTTTAAAACTAGAAGAGTTTTAGTTGTTCAGTATGGATTTTGGGGGCTGAAAATAGTTGTGTGTTGAAAATTTGTTTATGAAATAGACGGTTCACTTATTTTAGTGAGGGGTATGGAGCTTTTTTTTAGTAAGTATTGTTAGGTTTCCTGTAAGCCATGTGTTGCTTTTCTAGACTTAGTTATGTAGCATCGTAAATTCCTTTTTGATTCATCATTGCTGCACTTAAGAGTCCTTTTTGATTCATCTGTTTTTCTTTTCGGACAGAAATTTTTTTTTTTCATTCAAGCATTGAAGTTATATCTTGTCTTTCATTTAGGTTGACATCATAGGAGTGGGTTGCTATTCTTCCAACGACTTATGGAAATGGAAAAATGAAGGTCTTGTATTGGCAGCAGAAAAAGCAAATGAAACACATGATCTCCACGAATCCAATGTTCTTGAGAGGCCGAAGGTGATTTACAATGACCATACAGGGAAGTACGTTATGTGGATGCACATCGATGATGTTAACTATACTAAAGCTTCCGTTGGCATTGCCATTAGTGATTACCCAACTGGTCCTTTTGATTATCTCTACAGCAAACGACCCCATGGATTTGATAGTAGGGACATGACAATCTTCAAAGATGATGATGGTGTTGCTTATCTAATATACTCCTCCGAGGACAATAGTGAACTTCATATTGGACCACTGACTGTAGATTACCTTGACGTGACAAACACTGTGAGAAGAATTCTTGTGGGACAACATCGGGAAGCCCCCACTCTGTTCAAGCATGAAGGGACTTATTACATGATCACTTCAGGCTGCACTGGATGGGCTCCTAATGAGGCACTGGCGCATGCAGCAGAGTCAGTCATGGGGCCATGGGAGTTCATGGGAAACCCCTGTGCTGGAGGGAACAAAGTGTCTCGACTTACTACATTTTTTGCACAGAGCACATTTGTGCTTCCTGTGCCGGGATTTACAGGTTCATTTATCTTCATGGCAGATAGATGGAACCCAGCGGACTTGAGAGACTCAAGATATGTATGGTTGCCGTTGATAGTAGGAGGGCCAGCTGATCGGCCGCTCGATTACAATTTTGGGTTCCCATTATGGTCAAGAGTGTCGATATATTGGCATAGAAAGTGGAAACTTCCTCAGGGGTGGAGCGGGTGGAAACGAATATAGGCTTTCTCTTATATCATCTGTGTATCTTATGTATTAATATTCTTTCACTGGCTTACCCTGGTGGTTGTTTTACTGTAAATGGAAAGCATATAGTCCACTTGCACACAGAAGAAACGGAGACGGGTTTGTAGAATGTTTCAGTCTCAAGCACCGCCGGTAAACCCCTCTTAAACGGATTGCTAATCACATAAATTTTTTCTATTATCACAAACTTTTTCAAATATGTTAATATTAGCATGGCTCACAAACTTTTTCAATAAGATTTTAAAACGGAGAAGAAGCTAAATCAGCGGTAAAAAAGCACCTTGGTGCCTACCTACAAGAAAAAGGGTGAAATACGAAATTGCATGAACTATAGGGGTATTAAGTTAATGAGTCATACAATGAAGCTTTGCGAGAGAGTAATTGAGTACATACTGAGGCAAGAGACACGGATCTTAGATAATCAATTCGGATTCATGTCAAGATGCTCGACTAAGGAGACAATTTATTTCTTACGAATATCGATGGAATGATATAAAGATATATGCAAAATGATTTGCACATGGTCTTTATAGATTTGGAAAAAGCATATGATAGGGTCTCAAGAGAAATTCATTAGAGAATTCTAGAGAAGAAAGGAGTACGGGTAGCATATGTTCAAGTTCAAGTAATAAAGGATATGTATGATGGAGCAAAAACTATAGTAAGAAATCATGAAGGACAAATCAAAAGCTTTCCCATAATCATAGGTTTATACGAAGGCTCAGCTTTAAGTCTAACCTTTTTGCATTGGTAATGAATGAGTTAATAGGACATATTCAAGATGATATCTCCTGGTGTCTGCTTTTCGCAGATAATATAGTGCTGATATAAATGAAGCACGTGAGGGAATAAATGTAAAGCTGAACCTTTGGCTGGAAGTGTTGGAATCTAAAGGTCTTTGCCTAAATAGGTCAAAGACAGAGTGTATGGAGTGCAAGTTGGGAGAGATAGAGGTGAGGATTGAAGATCAGGAGGTACCAAAGAGTGAATGCTTTCGTTATTTGGGATCTATCTTGTAAAAGACTGGAGAATTGGATGGAGACCTTAACCATAGAATATGAGCTGGATGGATGAAGTGGAATAGTGCATTAGGTGTGTTGTGCGACCGTTGCATGCCACTAAAGCCCAAGAGAAAAACTTATAGGACGATAACAAGGTCATCAATGCTTTATGGCATGGAATGTGAAGTATGTGGAGATGAGAATGCTTTATAGCACGGAGATGAGTGTAATTGAGTAGAGATTGCTTTGTTGGATGTGTGGGCACACGAGAAATGACAAGATTAAGAACGAAAATATTCGGGGTAAACTAGGAGTTGCCGCAATTGAAGATAAGATGAGAGCAAATTAATTAAGGTGATTTGGACATGTGAACCTAAAACCTATGGATGTTTTGGTTTGAAAATGTGATTATGAGGCAAAGATTCAGGGTAAAAGGGGTAGAGGAAGACCTAGGAAGACTTGAGACTTTAAGAAAAGACACAGAGTACTTGAAGATAACGGAAGACTTGACACAAAACCAAGCGCAATGACATTTTAGAATTCATGCAACCGACCGCACTTAGTGTGATAAGGCTTTATTGCTGTTGTTGTTGTATCACTTAATTTCGTCGTTATTTCAAGTTCTTATACGAGTGTGACTTAAGATTTTCCTTTGATCCCTTTTTTTCCAGGTTCTTTGAAAATGTAACATGTCCCAGAACACGATTAACTGGCAATCGTAATAAGTTTGGTGTAGTCCTCTAAAATTCAAGAATACTAGGATTTGAGCTTGGGAGAAAAGAATGCCAACTTTTGATACAACATACTATAGGTTCTAAGAATAACGTGTGTCGCCCATATACGAGGGAGGTGATTTACACTCCTTTTCTCTCCATACACACCGATGTATCCACAAGTCAAGATTATGTAGAATAAAAAAAATGATAAACAAAAGTTATTTTTCATAAATTACATTACCTTGGTAGTTGGTATTGTGCCAAGGTTTTCCCGGAAGTTGAAAGTAGCCTCAAATCCAAATCTGCTCATGAGTTGAAAGCTTTCCGGTACAGTATTACGCGATGATTGGTTAGAATGTCATTGTGATCCCAATATGAAAATTGTATGGTGCGCTTGGAATTGAGAGACTTATAGGGTACGTTTGTTCCATCGGACTGTCTCGAACTAGACTAGCTTCAGGGACTAAGCTGGATTGGCTTAAACTAGACTAAGCTGGACTGACTTAGTGAAACATTTGGTGCAGTGTCGGACTAAGAAGCAGGACTATAATATTATATTATTTAATCTATATTTATTAATATTTTATTTTTAATTTAATAAATCAATTAATATTTTTTATCAGTTTATCTGTTTCCCTATTTTTCTAGAATCATCTTCATCCCCTATCTTTTCATTCATTTTTATCTTTGCCTCTCCCTCCCCATTCCCCCTTTCTCTCATTTTCATCCCTCCTCATTTTATTGCAAATCATCTGCCTCTTCACTTCATCTTCTTCGCCTCCTGCCTTTGCACTTCACCTCTCCCTCCTGCCTCTTCACTTCCTCTCACAAAATCACTTGCAAATCTTAAAATCAAAACATAGAGCAAGAAAGAGATTGAAGGAGGTGGGCTACATGTGTGATTGGCTCAAAGGTGGAGGATAAGAGTTGGATCTGGTTTGGGTTTTCTAGGTGCATGTGTGATTGAAACAACCATGATCATCCCACTGCATTTTTTTTTTGGATTTCCTGGGTTTTCTGGGTATCTGAGTTTTCTAAGTTCGAATTTTGGGATTTTCTGGGTTATCTGGGTTCGAATTTTGGGAGTTGGTTCTAGTTTTGAGTAGGGAACCGTTGCAAAACTTTTGCATTTTTTTTTTAAATTTTGCGGGATCTGGGTTTGAAAAGGGTTGTGGGACACGAGATAGAAACATATGGGAGGAAAGAAGCAGGGAGGGGTGAAGTGAGTAGATTTGGCTTAGTAGTCCGGCCAATTTCGAGGGGCCTTGCTAAGACCCTTCAACGAAGCTTTTAGTCCGACTTAGTCTAGGCGAGTCTCATCAAACGTAGTCCCGGCGTGAAACAAACACAGGACTAAGCCAAAGTATAATCCAGTCTAGTCCAAGGAAGTTTAGTGAAGCCAAACAAACGGCCCTATATGGTACTAGTACACCGCTACAGTAGCATTTCGTGTTAATGAAATAAAAACTTTTATCCATATGTTTTTATTTCATTGGCACAGGATGCACGGTGCTATGTAAGTTGTTTCCTAGAATTGACATATGTAAGTTGTTTCCTAAGAAAGTGAACGATCCTTACCAACTTAACAAATTCTCGCTGGCTAAAGGATTTAGACCTTCACGATGTAGTTACCTAATAGGCTAATAATACTACTACAAAAATTTATAAAATCCACAGAAACTTAATTTTGATTGGTTATTGCAGCCTAAAATATGAATAAACATTTTTCTGAGTTCTGAGAGAAACGTTACCTATTAATCCAAGAACTTTGTAATGCACAAAAAATAGGCAGGGCAAGGGCAAGAAAGTACAGATGAGTTATTCCCGAAAGCACATATCACAGCTTGAATTAGTACGTCTTCTGAAAAACACTATATTTTGATCTCTGAAGTCACATCCTCCACCTTTTACCATCCACCGAAGGTCAGTAACTACCATATCACAACGAGCAAACACGACTTCATCTAGTAAAATCATTTACACATTTTGGCTACAGCGTTCACGGTATTGGCAACCAGCAAATTCTCCCGGATACATGAAAACTTCGTTTGTATGGATCTGGATCAGATCCTCCCGGTTCTTGAAAATGTTCCCGTCTCAGAGAAGTAGGTGCTTTGAGCTCCACCGCCAAGCTGGTGTGCATGAGCCTGTGGATTCGAGAGCTCAATCCCCTGCATAAAAATGATGATTGTTAAGAGTGAATTTCCGAAAAACTTTCTATGGCACTTAAGCTTGGAAACCAATGTATTTGTAAATAAGAGAGAGAACTCAAGTGCAAGGTAAGAAGTGACGTCAACCTGCACAGGCGTAAACGCTAAACTTGAAGTTAGCCCAGATGTAGCACCACTGCTTCCGTGAAGCTTTTCCTTGAACCTGACAAGAATGGGCAGCTCATGATATCAATGAAGGTCTATCTCACACTTTGACCGATCAATGGTATAAATCAGCACAACTCAATTATAAATGACAGGATTTCCTAGTATGGTCTGGAGTAGTCTATACACCGGGGTTTTTGGCCGTTATATCCTTGGTCAAGTCAAGGATCCAACGACCGAGATATAACGGCCAGAAAGGAGCAATGTAGAATTTTCGCATAAATGACACTCCGCATTAAGATTGAGACCCCCAGCTGAACATTACAAGCTGGCATCTTAGCTAAGGATGTGAGACCCCCAGCTGTCCCCATAAGTTTTGCCGCAACAGCACCATCACATGCCTCAACTGTTCTTGCAAGGACTTCCTCTCGAAGTGGCTTGCCACTTGTAGTTGATGCTGTGAGTGACACAGCCATAATAATTGCTGAAGGTAAAAGCCCCTCCAGATCAACAAGGGTTACGTCCATTTCATTTCCAATTTTCTTAACAACTCAAGCATATTCAATTGGATGATGCACAAGTGATTCCAGCTCTGGAAATTATGGATGATCACAATTTCATTCTCAATGTCAACAGACAAAGCATTACAGTCCACAATCAGCTGGTATTCTGGATCATCTTCCAAAACTATTCCATGATTTGACATATCAGAACCCTTCTCACTTTCTGCAATTTAAACACCGTATTTCCATTACATGCCAATATGCCAGGATAAAAAATAGAAAAAAAGGGGTGGGGAAACACACAAGAGTACTGAAGGACAACCTAAAGACTAGAAAGGGCAAAACTATGTTGAAACTTAAGTACATGAGATATACAAAGCACATGTATTATTAGCATGATGAAAATTTTAAAATACTAAGCCCATTAAGTTACTCCCACCACGCATCAAAGAAAATGATAAGAAATAAGAAGCTATGGATAAAGTGAAAACAATTAAGCAATAAAGCTTGTACACAAATAACACATAAGATTTCAATACCAATAACGCATGAAGAAAATAACGCATTCATATATAACAAACCTGTATTATATCTGTATATCTTTGTGATTTCTGCAATTTTGAAACACTGTCCAGATCATCATAATTAAGTGTTTCTAACTCAGCCAAGTCCCCATCAACATCTTCTTCCATAATTCCAGCATCAACATCATCTTCAACATGAAAAAAATAAAAAATAAAAAAATTACGTGATGACTTATAGTGCAGAGGTTGAGATAGATATGAATTTTGAACATCTCACTGTCTAGCCTCTTGGTCATTATTTTCTCATATGAAAGACAGAATTTACTCACAATAATATTGGCTTCATTGTCTGATAGTTCATCAAGGTCAGCAGGAAATGAATCCGCAAGTGTCGCCTGCAATTACACCATAAATGTGTCAAATTATGTAGCTTCCTCCACACACAATGATAGGACTACTTCACAAATTGTTCAATCATTAAATAACCAAGTAGATTTTAGTGCAACTGAGAAACCATTAACATTAGCAATGACTACAAAAACAAACAAACAAATAAATAACTGACCATTCTTTCAGGTTCAAGCCCCGCAAGCTTCCAACAATGGGTGCGTAATCAATCTGAAAATCCAAACTCAGCACTACAGAAGCTTCCAAAAATGTACCGAAAACTCTAACGAATTACAAAAATAATGGGACGGGAGACAGCAAAAGCCGACAGTGCAGTGAAAGGAAACTTTAAGCACTAAATGAAAATACACCTGTAAACGCGTCTGGTTTATTGGGTTTTGGGTCGGGTTCAATCCGACCCGTTAAGTTAACGGGTCATCCGAACCCGACCCGTTAAAACCCGTTAACAATTATTATTATTATTTTTTTTTTGCATAAAGTCTATTTTTTGTTGTTAAGATTTTATTGAAATTACTAAAATATCTTCCACTAACGGGTTGACCCAAAGTGACCCGTTATTTAACGGGTCCACCCGTTAGCGACCCGACCCGTTAAGCACCCACCCAAATACTAATATTAACGAGTCGGGTCGGATCGGGTCCAAAATGTCAGGTCTAAATGAAAACTCTATTCCAGTGGTTTAGTCATAAGAATTTCCTACTTAAAAAGGTTACTAACAAAGAAAACGGGAATTCGGAAAGCATGGTTTTTTCCGAACCTAACTCAATTCAGCTAAAAAACCAACCCTAATTAACTAGCAAAGTCCAGAAAGATTAGTTTGATACAGGAACACAACATGTTAGCATTATTAACCGTAATTAATCCCACATCAACTAATTAATCCCTAATAAACTCTCAGCGCACAATTCATAAATTAAGAACCCAAATTAACAACAAAAAAAATAATCAGAAAACCCTAATTAAATCAGAAATAGAAATTTAAAGAACTAAGATATCATAAGATAAAGGATACCTGCGGGAAGGGAGCCGATTGAAGAACAAATTGGGGCTGCAATCGGATTTGAAAGCAAAAGAGACAGGAGGGGTGAACCGCTAGGGCTAGTTAAAGTAGAAAGGGTTTATATCACAAATGGTCCCTGAAATTGACCCCATCAAGCATGATGGTCCTTGAAATTGAAAATCGATCAATGTAGTCCCTGAATTTTAACCCCGCGAATCAATGTCGTCATTCTGTTAGTGTTCCGTCCAAATTAACTTTAAAAAATGTTAGAGAAGCAATTTTTCATGGTAAAATGACCAAAAATAACCTTGTTACTTATCATTTTACTTGAAAAAAAAAGGTGGTACCCAATTTCTTTTACAAGATAAATGATCAAAGGTGGACTTTGGCAGTAGCTTTTGGAGCTAACCCAATTTCTTTGAAAAAAAAGGAATGAAGCTAGCCTAGTTAGAATTCTTTTTTACTTGATATTAAAAAAAATTGAAATTTCCCACTTTTTTTGTTTTTATTTTAGTTTTAGCACCAAATCCATGAAAAAATGGAAAGAAAAGTGAAGATGGAAAAAGGAAAAGAGAGGTAGTAAGTAAAATTATAAATAACAAGGTTATTTTTGGTCATTTTACTATGAAAAATTGTTTCTCTAACCTTTTTTAAAGTTAATTTGGACGGAACACTAACAGAAGGACGACATTGATTCGCGGGGTTAAAATTCAGGGACTACATTGATCGATTTTCAATTTCAGGGACCATCATGATTGATGGGGTCAATTTCAGAGACCATTTGTGATATAAACCCAAGAAGAAAATATAGAAGAATGAGAAGCAGAAAAGGATCAGAGGAAGAAGATAGCGAATGGAAGTGCGGGAATGCTGAGATTAAAAATTTTAAATTAAATTTGTAAATTAAATGACGTGTAAATCAAATTTCAAAAGTTCGGAAGATTTGATGGATTTGGTGGAAGGAATCCATTTTCTGAATTCCTTTCTGAATAATATGTGACCAATAAAAAATAAACATATTAATTAATATTTAATTAGCAACTCAAGAAAAATAATAAGCGGGTGAGCAATGATCTAGGCACATAGTATTAGAAGAAACCTTTGTTTTTGGGCTTTGTCATTGGCCCGCTTGAAGAAATTTGGCGTTTGTATTGGAAATGTTGACAACATTGGCATAACATTGTTATGAATGCCCACACACATATTTTTCAATGCCCACAAATGTGATGTAGACTTTGGAAACAAAAGAATCGTATTTTCAAAGTTATGTGTTGTAAATTTCAAAAGGTAAGAATCTGTTCGTATGAAGTTGCTCTATAAATAAAGCGTTCCGACAGCTATCAAAATATACAGAAGTCACAAGAAGTTAGAAGAAACCTTTGTTTTTGGGCTTTGTCATTGGCCCGCTTGAAGAAATTTGGTGTTTGTATTTTGTTTTCGAACAATTTGGTGTTTGTATTGGAAATGTTGAAAACATTAGCATAACATTGTTATGAATGCCCACACACATATTTTTCAATGCCCACAAATATGATGTAGACTTTGGAAACAAAAGAATCGTATTTTCAAAGTTATGTGTTGTAAATTTCAAAATGTAAGAATCTGTTCGTATGGAGTTGCTCTATAAATAGAGCGCTCCGACTGCTATCAAAATATACAGAAGTCACAAGAAGTTCATGGAAGAAGAAGAGAGAAAGAGAGGAATAGGAGAGAAGATAATAGAGAGAGTTATTTTGTACTCCTATTATTCTCATTTATAATGAAAGCACCACTGCTGCTCCGAGGATGTACTCCAGTCACACTGACTGTAGAGGAACCTTGTAAATTTTGTATCTTGTTTACTTATTCCACTACACCCACCGTCGATTTTACAATACGTTATCAGCACGAGAAGCTCTCATGTTAGTGGAAGGCACAACGCCATAAATCTGGTGAAGCACTATCTACCTCTCATCTCTGTCAGCTAAAATTTCACAGAACAAAAGGTATGTCCATTTTCCGTCTCTCGCAGCGCCAGAAGCGCCCCACCGAATTCCGGTGAGAATTGAAATTTACAACGACCTGTAATCGTCACGAGATAAGAAAACTCGTACCTGACAACTGGTTTCCAGAGATCCAGAAGAATCTCATCAAACTTAGAAACCCAGATCGCGTTGTTTTCAACGGATCTCGAGGACTACCATGAATCCTCAGTTGTCTGAGATGGTGATGGCAGGATTGACTCCACATAGGCCTCCCTCTCTTGTACCTCCATTAACTCCGCTGTCATCTATGCCCCTATAAGGAAGCTCTTGCTTCGCGATGCCATGTTCTCTAGGCCATGCAAGAACAACGCCAGTCTCAGATAGCCTTTTGGATTGAATTGGTTCTGTGTGACCTTAACAACAACCCAGATGGCTCTGGTTTTGAGACTGGTAGAGACAGACAAAGAAGAAAAAGGAAGGATGGATTATGGAATGGTGTTTCAGGCACCATGTGAAAAAAAAAATTAGAAAGGTGGAATTTTGGTGTATGATGCTGACACAAAAGGAGAAAAAGGGACAAAGGTTTCTAATGATGCATCCACACCATATAGAAAAGAAAAAAAAATGAATAAATAAAATAATGGAAGGTTATGGGTTGGTGCACGGCACCATGTGAATGAAGAAGAAAAATAATAAAAAAAAAAGGTAAAAACTTTTGGATGGTTTTGCAATATCTGAAAAGAAAGAATGAAAAATATATATTTATTTGTGTGAATAGTGTTGGCTTAAAACACTTTTACAAGTTTTATTTATTTTAAAGCAATTTATTTATTATGGACGGTTTTACCGCCTACTACTTTAAGTTTTGATTTATGTGAATGGTGCTGAATTAAAGCCCTTATCACAAGCTTTATTTACCTAAATGCAATTTATTTATCATAGCTGGAATTACCACATATTACTTTAATTAATTTATTTTGTTACGATAAGTATATAACAAGTAACCGAAGTTCCTTGGATTGATCAAAACTTGCAGTTTCTTGATCCTCATCACATAAAATGATTGGACCCGAAGTTCCATCATGCAAAAAGATCGGGCATGAAGTCCCTTAATCCTTAAGATCAGGACATGAAGTTCCTTGATGAGCATCGTAAGTTTGAGGTGCCGCAATGCCTCAACTTAATTGTAATAAAGGCCATAAAAGTCTTAGTCTACAAACTATTAAATAAAGACCATAAGTTCCTCATGTTCATACTCAAAATGGTTTAGCATAAGCCTTTATTAAGCGGATGAAATTGATTACCCGCGTTCTGCTCATGAAAACAAAATTGCCAGTTTTCACATGGGTACATGCTATTTTGCATGATGCATTATTAATTCGGTTGAGACATGTTGCCAACCATCAATACTTCACAGTACAACTCGTGTTTGGGAACCTGCTAAACATTATACATTTACGAGTTTTTGGTTGTGTTGTTTATGTGCCTATTGCACTGCCAAAATGTACTGAAATGAGGCATCATCGCCGATTGGGCATTGATTTTGAACACCATATATCATTCAATATTTAGAACCCTTGACTGCGGATATGTTTACCGCATGGTTTGCGAACTGTCATTTTGATAAGACAATTTTTTCGTCGTTAGGGGGAGAAAATAACACAGTTCCAGAAGAACGATGAGAAAAGACCGTTCTAGAAGAACGAAGAGAATTTGTCTTATTTTGATTCACGAAACAATCAATGAGAAAAATGAAGTGAGAATGATTAATGATGCAATGAAAGTGATGAAATCACATATACTTGCTACAAATATGCCTACAAGAATTAATGTGTTAGACAATATAATGAGGCAGTAAATGATTTATCTGTTGCACACCTGAAGTGTGTCAGACCTTGAGACTCAAAAGGTTCAGTCATTCGAAAGAAGAAGAATATGGCACTACTGAATTATTACATTCCCGAAGCATAACTGATGCATGCCAGAAGCATGACTGTCGCCGTATGGATATACGTCCCAGAAATGACAACTGTGGACGTGGGAATGTTGGTGTCTCATGCATGCAGCATGATAGACGTATAGGTTCCAATGACTCAACTCCTGGAAGTGGAGATTAAAATCCAAGCTCTATAACGCTCAAGATGAGGTTATGATTCGCATTCTTTAAACTATGACTATCCTGGAAGAGATAGTATAATGCCCTTAAAGAGGCAATGGATATCCAAAGAAATAAAAAGCTTTTATGCATGCGCATGCACATGAGAATATGCGATCATGGATTTTTTATTACCAATGTTAATTTTGGTTTTTCAGTAGATACTAAATTCATCATTGAGCTGTGGATATTGAGCTGCGTTCTTTTGTTCGTCGACAAAAGGAAAATTATTGGCCAAAATGGAGAAAGGCAATTCCATTACAATTTTGTAAGAACGTGGAAAAATGGACCTATATACTTGAAAACGATACAAATAGCCAAAAGATGTTGAACCAAGGAGGTTACATATGGGCATTTGTAATACAGTGAAATATACTCACATGATATGACACAAGGTTACTAATGGAGAATTATATACGAAGGGTTGTGAGTCGCCCACATCATATCTCCATAAGTAAATCCCTCAATTATACATGGGAGCAAATTGCCCTGTATAAATTCCAAAGAAAGATGTGTCATGAAGTGTAGGAAATCCCTGAAGGATTCAAATTGCTTGAAGTAAGCCCCCAAAGGGTAAAGCATAAATTATATACTCAATACCAATGGATGGTATAAATTGCCTTAGTAAGTACCATCATTCTGATATTGTTGCAACATACTAAAATCTCTTGCAAGAGTAAATGACATTAAAATAGAACTCCTGAAGAGTTGAGGATATTAGATTGGAACTCCTGAAGAGTCCAGAAAATTTATAAAGTGTTGAGAGGAATATTGTCTCGAACTGCAAATCGAACAATATGCCAACACAAATCTTATCCATGATGTTTATGATATTCAAAGTTCATATGGATTGAAGATTATGAGTTGAATACTCAAATGATGTAGACACTAAGAAAAATCATTCATCCTTGTGAGGGAAAAGATGAATTGATGTTTGGTCCGGAAGTACCACATCTTAGTGACATATATGCTTTATTGTATTTAGCACAATACACTGAATGAAATAAAGCTTATCTATTAATATCTCCAAGAAATTACAGACATGTACATATGTTAAAATGAACAAACAGGAGGGAACCTTCACAAAGGTTGCTCATGTGAAGTCTCAGTACTCGAAAATACCCCAGAAGGGGGAAACACCGGAGATTGATTATTTGGAGCCCCAACACTTGGTAAAACTCCGGATGACGAAGGCAATAGGTGTTTTTGGAATAAAGCATCGAACCTCTAATTGTCATTTTGAGTCCGACTTTCGGATTCTAGCAGCTGGTTGAGCTTTCTTTTCATGCTCATTGAGTAGTTATTTGTAAGCATGTGTAACACTCTATTATCATGCTTGAGCCCTCTGATTTCTTGTTTAAGACTTGCCACCTCAGCCATCAATGATTCAACTTGGCGAGTTCGAGCAAGTAGACGTTGGCCCATATTGGATACAAAGCTCGCACATTGAATACTGAGAGCCAATGAGTCTTGAACGGCCGACTCATTAGATCGTTCTGAAAGGATTCTGTTATCCTCTGGAGTAAGAAGATTCCTAGCTACTACTATAGCAGTTGTATTATCCCTCATCACAGAGTTTCCAACTGTAAGAGGGCCATTAGAAGATAAGAAGGACGGGCGCCATATATTATCCTGATGCGGCTCATCTGTAACCCTCCCGAGACTCAAATCTAAATAAAGGTTAGATGGGCAAGCCATTTTCAGAAATGATGAAAGATGAAATCTCAAAAGTGCAAGAAAGGGAAAATTCTACATGCAGCAACTTTCTGAGCATACTCTTGAACACAATTGATGTCTCTATAAAAGAAGAGGCAACAGAGCCACTTGTTCAGAGATCGAAGAGGCACCGCTCTCTAAATTTCAAAAGCAGGATTTCCTGCATAAAATCTGTCAACATTTCTCAGACGTAATCTCAGCTTTTCGGATATCACATGCAACTTTGTCAAAGATATCTGACAGGGTTGAAAACGCGTGAAGTTGCCGACAAGCATGGGTAACAAGGCCACATCCGCCCCACTACCTGATATCGGAAAATCCCTATATATGTCAACCTTCATCCTCTATGGCAAGGCACACATCCAAAACTCCTAACTATCTATCTTTGCCGAGAATGCATCTGCAACCAAACCTCTCAACATACTCAGTTTTCTTCCTCTCTGAGAATACTTCTTTAACCAAGTCCCTAAAAATGCCTAACTCATTTCTTCACCAAAAAACCCCTTTTCGATCGAAAAGGTTTATACCAGCATCAAAATCTTATACTTTTTCCTTCAAGAGCAAAAGTATCTCATATCATTAGGGATGAGAGCAAGAGTATCTCATATCATGCAATCTCCCTGTCTTTTCCTTTGCCCTTGCTCTTACCTGCAAGACAAGGATAAAGAAAGCAATATGTCGGAACCTCTAGTCAAACTTCCGGTAAGGAATCGACTGCCTGGAACCTTTCTTGATTGCTTACCTAGTATTGCTCTCGAGTAACCATCTTCAATTGTAGATGGAGTTGGGTTTCAAGTCACCATCACCGCAGAATAATTGGTCTGTTGTTGGCTCTTTACACTGAAGCTACCAATCATGATGAACCGCTAAGAAGTGATGTTCTGAAGGACTATTCAAATGCAAGGGTTGCATTCCACTCCTGCATCAGAGGACAAATACTACAAGAGAAGATGCCACACATGCATGGGGGAAAACCAAGGAAAATACCACTTCTGCAAGGGGAACAGGTAAGGCAAGCGAAAATGATACATTGAAGCATGTGGAGACAAGCATAACAAAACACGTGCTGATTCATCCTTGACAAAACCGAAGATCACTTACCACATGAAGCTCCTTATGGTCCAATTTCATTAAAGATCAAGCCTCGACAGTCCTTGAAGAAATCACAAGTCTGATTCAAGATCAAGTGTCCACCACCCTTGAATCAAATTTAGCTCCAGATAAATGAAGTAAATTCAAACCTTTGGAAGAAGTCTAGCAGAAGGCCCTCCAGCCCAGTTCAAGAACAAGCCTGTGGAAAGTTAACTACAAGTAAAGCACCTCTGTTGGCAACTCTTCGCTAAGAGACTAAAGTAGAATGATCAACAATCAGACTAAATGATTTGAAATCAGGGGGAGATACACATCAGGGGGAGCATCCAAAACAGATCAAGGTTTTAACGAGGCAACTGATGTTGATATGTGGGCATCCAAGGGGGAGTGTTGAAAACATTGGCATTGTTATGAATGCCCACACACATATTTATCAATGCCCACAAATGTGATTTAGACTTTGGAAACAAAAGAATCGTATTTTCAAAGTTATGTGTTGTAAATTTCAAAAGGTAAGAATCTGTTTGTATGGAGTTGCTCTATAAATAGAGCGCTCCGACTGCTATCAAAATATACAGAAGTCACAAGAAGTTCATGGAAGAGGAAGAGAGAAAGCAAGGAACATGAGAGAAGATAATAGAGAGAGTTATTTTGTACTCCTATTATTCTAAATTATAATGAAAGCACCACTGCTGCTTCCGAGGATGTACTCTAGTCACACTAACTGTAGAGGAACCTCGTAAATTTTGTGTCTTGTTTACTTATTCCACTGCACCTACCGTCGATTTTACAACAGGAAAAGGATTTTTGCAAATTCTTGAAATGTCATGCTTAATTGATACGTTGTTGAAATCCTTGAATTTTATTCCTTTAAAAAATGGTTTAACTGATGTCTTTCCAAATAATGTGTCACCAATAAAAAATAAACATATTAATTAATACTTAATATGCCACAAAAAAAAACCATATTAATTAAGAACTCAAGAAAAATAATAAGCGGGTGAAATCGGTCGCAGAAAAGGGTGTCGGAGGGTACTAGCCCAGGCATATAGTATTAGAAGAAACCTTTGTTTTTGGGCTTTGTCACTGGCCCTAAAGAAATTTGGTGTTTGTATTTTGTTTTCGAACAATTTGATGTTTGTATTGAAAAATGAATTTTGCTGCAAATTCTTGAAATGTCATGCTTAACTGATACATTGTTGAAATCCTTGAATTTTATTCCTTTATGAATGGTTTAATTGATGTTTTTTTTTTCTTTTTCTTGAACAAATAATATTATCTATCTTAAGGGGAGAGGAGTTGGGCTTAACCTCACAATGAGCTAGCAATAATGTGGTTCAAATTTGCCTTTGCCGAGAATCGAATCTAAGAACTCTCACTTACAGGTGAAGAGAAATACCACTAGGCTGTAGTATTAAGTGGCAATTGACGTCTCTTATTTAGTTGATGAGATAATCTATAAAAGGAGTAGGGAGTTCAATCAGAATAAAGAATTATGCAATTGAGCACTCTTGTTCGCTTTCTACAATAGCGACTATCTATATTACAAGGTTCTAAAAGACGATAGGCGCTAGTCGGGCGGCGGGCTGGGGCTTAGCGCCTAGGCAGACTAGCGGATCTACAAAATAGAATGACATATGTATTATGAAGTATTGGAACATAATGAAAACATAGGGAACAAGCATATAGTGTGTACTCATTTAAGTATTCAACAAGTCTCATACAATTTATTGAAACAAATTAAATGCAAAATGAAAGTTATCTATTTTCTGTCTAAGTGAGTCGCAACCTGGGCAAGTACCTAGGTGGCTCTGGGCGGGCTAGGCAGGTGCTTAGGCGGTCTAGGCGAGCGCCTCAGCTGGTCTAGGTGTCATTTCTTAATTTTCAAACGCCTAGGCTTTAATCGGGGCGGTGGCCAGCAACCTAGTTCCTAGGTGGGGATTTTTAGAACAATGCTATATTAGATCCTCTAACCTTTGATATCACATGCTCATATCAATCTGATTGATAAATGCACAGTTTTGTTTATTGTTAGGACTCTATTTGAACTCTCCCTAATCATGATAAGGATAATTAACATGGAATTAAATTAGTTAAATTCAAAACCACTTAGGATGCTAATCTCCTTGATTATAGGATATTAAGTTTACGTGAAAGAGCTGTGATTTAATAACTCGATAAATATGGAAGATTATAAGGCAGCAACCATATGATAGCTGGATTCAGTTTGAGATATATGCCTATAAAAGAGGTGTCCCTGCTCATAAGAAAATCACGTCAAAAATTATCTAGCATTATCATAGTGAGTAGAAGACTCTTGGTTTTCATTGCACTTCCAATCCTTTACAATGGCATCCTCAAGTATATCTTCTCTCCATCCACCATTCTAGCATGCTTAATCTTATACTTGTGTATGACATGTGTGTGTTGATATATATACACAATGGTGGATACATTGAGGGGCATGAGGTCAATTGACCCTCCGAACTTTGGTGAACATCCATGGATACCTTAGGTGCTGACCCTCCGAACTTCTGTGAATGTCCATCGATACCTTGGATGCTGGCCTTTTGAAGATTAGAGTTGGCTTCATACATGCCTTCCAACTGTTTGATAAATGGTCTGAAAGAAGAGTGAATGAAATGGTGATCTCAGTGAATAACAAAGCATCATCATTCATTGACAAACATATTAATGGGATGCAATGATATCAAACATTGTTAGTGTTCAAGATAAGTGTGATTCTTTGTTAAGCATTCATATGGAAGCAGCCTTGGAACATGTTAGTTACGTTAGCAAATGAGGCATTAACAGGTGTGCCGTATGCCTTTCCAAATGACTTCAGACCTACCAAGACTCGATGAAATGGCGATATGCATGCTATTTCTACGTTTATATATATATATATATATATATATATATATATATATATATATATATATATATATATTGTGATCCTTGTCAAAGACTAACCCTAATTAGTTCTAACATTTATAACTTCCAGCCCATTTGAATTTTCATTTTGCCGCTTTATTCAAAGAGTCGCCATTTTTAGAACATGCTACTTCTAACATTTATAACTTCCAGCCCATTTGAATTTTCTTTTACCATAATTTGAGAGGTCATTTTAGAAATAACATGTTTTAACCATCCATACAAGTTTGGGCAATCTGTCTTTGAGTACTTTACAATATTGGTTCTGCTGCAGCCATATTTAATATAAAAATGTGATTGTGTAAATCTTTATATATTTAGGATATCTAGAAATATTCTGTAGGATTAGATATTATCCTGTTAGAGTTGTAATCTTATTAGGGTAAGGAATTGTAATACCCTGGAAAAAATTTAAAATATGTGATTATGTGGAAAAAAATTTCGATAAGTGGAAATGACGAAAATGCCCTAGTTAGGTAATGTAATTATATGAGGACGTATTTATATCCTCATATATTTTTTTTTTCAAATTCTTGGCATATTGGGATAGAGCCCGATTACTCGAACGCGTAGGCGTAAACCGTTTGTGAAACGGAGTTATAATGAATAAGTTATGAACGAGCAAAGTTTGGGGTAAAATGGTCATTTGACCATAACTAAAAGGCTCCAGAAAATCTGGAGCAAGAAGATGATGCCATGTGTGTGGCTGTAAGGGAAGGAAGAGGAAAGAAAGGAGGGGGTTGCAGCCAATTAGAGGGGGAGTGGGACCAATGAGAAAGAAGAGCAAGGAGGGAAATGAGAGAATAAGAGACCTATCAAAAACTCGGATCCTCCCTTCGACCTGCTGACCTGACCCGACTCCATTTCTCTATCCCAGCCACCGTTGACGATGAGGCCGCTGTCAAACGACTCCTCTCCTCAAACCCAGACGAGCCCTCCCCTCAAGTCCACCTATGGGTGCCATGTTTAATAAACAAGGCATGAGAACCCTGTGGGTTCGCCGAAACCCTATAACCATTAACTCCAAATCTGGCAACAAACACGGTGGCGCACCATCTAGGGTTAGTAGCCCTTCTTCTCAGGAGTAAAACCGGACAACAATCACAGTCATCGAACCTCCGATGAGGGATCAGAGTTGTTCTCAAATTTCCGGCCACGGGGCCTATCGAGGGGGTTTCAGGCCACTTCCCGGTCGAATTGGGCTTCAGCCTAGGTATGAAAGTTGTTCCCTTGACTTGTTCTACACTTCTGTGAAATTTGGTAATTTTTGGAAATAATTGAAATTTTTCGGCGAGTTGGGGCGGTCTACCGTCATGCACTGTGGCAGGGCTTGGCCAGTGAGCCGATGCTACCTTTTTTAGCTAATTTTGATATTCTGAATCTATATTTGACATGCAGTTGGTGTGGTTCACTTGTTTGAATCTTGTTAGTGATTGTTAGTCACTTGATTGATTTTGGAAATGAGTTAGAAATTGAAATAAGAATTACGAATGGCTTGATCCCTTCGTAGGGTACGTAGGCAGTCTAACAAGAAGGTTAGATGCAGCCATAATATGATCGAATTTAATTTATGGTGGTTAGTGGCATATTGATTAACCATAATTTATTTTAGGCCTACCTCAGTATTTAGCTTCCGGGATAAATTTTCGAGGCGTTACAGGAATTAACCTTGCCTACTACTATAAATAAAGCCACAATAGGGTGGAATATAACACACCTCATAATTAATCTCTACTTTCTCTCTCTTGCCGCTGGCCTCTTCCTCTTTACTCCTTTAGAATAGTTCAGTAAATTAAGCCTACAACACGTTATCAGCACGCTCTTGCCAGAAGCTAAAGAACTGAAGGATCGTGGATGAGACTTTCTTCTCAAAATTCAAAGGCTTTTATTTGTTCTCTGCCAATCAGGTGCGCTTAAAATAATGTAAGATATTTAAAACGACCATGAAGCATGAAAGCATTCTCCATGATGCATGAAACCCCTATATATATATTATATATGTTTCATATATTTGTCAATATATATATATATATATATATATATATATATATATATATTCACACACGTTTTATGCATTACGCAATTATTTATTTTGTTATGTGGAATTTGTGAGTCAAAGCATCGAAATAAATTAGAGTTCTTCAAACCCTAGAAAAGTCATAGAAAAGTCGCGGCTCACCGCTGCGCAGCCGTTAGCACCACTGTCGAATATCTTTGTTGGCCTAATGTAATACCCCGTATTTTAAAAAAATGGTTATATATATATATATATATGTGTGTGTATGTTGGGTAATTATTTTTATGTAATGATTTTATTCTATTTCTTTTATGCAAGAACCTACTTTCGATATGTACAATAGTCTCAATGTAAAATCTTTTTTGCTACAAATTATTTCAAAAACTACTCTATAGTGATGGAGTGGAAGTCTATATAGCATACGTGCATGTGTCTAAGTGCATGTGTTTGGCTTGATTTTTCTCCAAAGGGTGAGGTGTGAGTTTGTAATTAATAGAAGGTAATATTTAGGGTGTGGAGGTGGGAAGTCCCTAGATTATACGTGTGGCTAAGTGTTGAGTTTGGTTTGATATTTTTACCAATTAGGAGTGAGTTGGCAAAGTTGAGTTAATGTAGTGTGATGATTCATCCTCCATGTTTGGAGAAGTGTGAGTCTATATAGAGCCATAGACTAGGTATGTGTATGTATTGGCATGCATGTGGCAATATGTTATTGTGGTTTTAGAGTGCTTACTCACTAGCCTAGGGGAATTTCAAGTAATTGTCTATATTCTCTCTTCAATGCTTCAATCTATCATTCCATATTTTCCAATGAGGTGAGAACGGGTGGGATTCATATCCCTTGGAGATGAACGTGGCTTTTGAGTGTTTGTTCACCTTGCATGATATTGATTAACTTCACATTTGTTATTTAGTCATTGGACCACATTTCATTGTGATGATTAGTTTAACACTTGTTGTGTTTCTATTGGAACACATATTAGAGCTAAGGTTTTGCTTAACATTTGTTGTTTGTCTATTGGACCACATTTCATTGTTAATGATGAGAACTACATTTGGTGACTTGCAACACATGTGACATGAATCATGAAGGAAAGAAGCAAAACAAGTTCAATCTATACGTATAGAGTTTCAAAGAAAGGGAATTGAAGGGAAGGAGCACAATCACTCACTATATAAAGGAGGAGGAGAGAGCACGGAGGGAAGGAAAAAAGGGAGAGCAACAATTGTCCTTCTCATATCTTTGTTTTTACATATTTTTTTCAAGGCTTTTAGCCATTGTCATGTATTTGTAAATCCTCATTACCTAGTGAAATACAAATACAAACACAACCCTAGTGGACGTAGCCAAATTGGTGAACCACTTAAATCTCCGGGTTCCTTTGAATTTGATTTGAGTACCATTGAAACATTGAGTTATTAAATAAAAACATAAAGGAAGTGAGATGAGAAGAAGTAGAAGTGGTGGGCTAAAATAAAAATAAGGGATGATGTTTGGAAGGGGAAAAGCTAGAAACATGATTCCATGCCTTGTGGCCTTTGAGATATATATTTCACTCTAACGATTCTCTTCTCTAACATGTATGTCTATTCTTTTCTAATAAAAACAGGTTGCCCGATCAAGATGGATTAGACGTTGGAAAAATATATAGAGTGGTCAATGAGCAACACTTTATATGATGGATTATAAACTATTACTTTGTTATTAATATTGTGCCTATATTACTCTTGTTACTAATCAATTTGATTTATATTGAAGCTTGCAGGTTTGATAGATAACATGTGAGTATTGATATCTATGTGAATATGACATATACATAAACATTCATGCAAAACAAGAAAAAGAGTTGTGTTTTGTCTAGTGCTCACTTGTGTAAAGTGGTTTGAGTCGTGAGGATATTCAAGGGTTGAAGTTTGCCCTGAATATAAAATAATGAACCTTGTATATGTCAGGCGTAGGGTGCAGGGCTTGAGTATACAATTGGTTGATTATAAATTAATAAAATCTTGTATATGTCAGACGTAGGGTGCAGGGCTTGAATATACAATTGGGCGTCGGGAGAAGTGCCTATTTAATAAAGTGGAAACTGAGAGTTTAATTACAAAAATTGGGTTTAAGGGATGACCAGGAGTTAACTCATATTCTAACGTACTCGGAGCCAAGTGGTATAAGCATGGTATGGGACGTGCAGGCTTGGGTGTCTTAGGTATGTGTTAACGGGATTAAAAGGGAGTGAGTACATTCATGCATCTCATTGCATACATTTTATGTATTTGTAAGAGCTACTCATTTTAATTATCATTTTAGTTGGTACTTTTATTATGAATTAATTTTGTATAATAATATTTTATTTCCGCTGCGTATTCAATAAATTTGTATTATTTTATTTTATTTTCCACCATATCTTGGTTGTAGAATTTATTTCTATAGCTAAGATATGGCTCACACCCTAGCTCGTGAATAATCTTTATTTGCGGGTCGGGGCGTGACACCTAATGCTAGCCGCGTCAAGCACGCCACCAGGACGACGTCGTTTGATGTCTAGACCATATAGCAACAGCCCTTTGGGCTTTGATGTGCACGCAAGACACCTTAGGCATTCGACCTGATAGGGTTTCCACGGGCATGCAACCCCATCCCAACTCTAGAGAGGCATGCAGCTTTCTCGGACCTGTCCTACCGTGTTCCTGGCCCAAAAACCAGCAGCCTCATGCTTATGGGCCTTGACACGTGCCCTAGGCCCGCTTGCAGCAAGCCCCTGTTGCTCAATATGCTTCGCCCACCTCTCGACCCAATTACCAGCAGCCCCAGCTTCTGTTGGGCTTGCCTTCCTTAACCCAAACCCAAAAGCCAGCTTCGGCTGGGCTTTCAACGCACCAACCCGCAAGCCAGCCTTTGGCTGGGCCTGCCCCCGCTCCTTGTTTTGGCTCAAACCAGCAGCCTTTGCTACTGTGTTCACCCCATAACCATTCCAATGTTTTGCAGCCATAACTGGGTAGTTATCACAGCCCTCCCCAAGGCCCAACAGCCTGCAGCCTGCTGTAGGGTTTAGTCCCGCACTATAGCCAGCCCATTTTTGGCTTGCCGCAATACTTTTTCAACCCAATGCCAATTTTTGGCATCCCCGCGTTATAAATCATACCCTTTTTTTTGGATATTTTGGTTTACACTGATTAATATTAATATAATTGTCACTTGGCCTATCGCCAACCGAAGCTAATATGACCCGTTTGTCATTATTTTGCTTCCACGATTGACCCCGTTTGGTCATGTTTTATTGAATTAATTAAAATTGACTAGTAGTCCATTAATTTGACAATTAATCCAAAATTATTTACATGAAGATCACTTTTGGACATTAACGATTCAATAATTTATTTTTCTAGTTTGAACCATTGACATTCTCGTAGTCCCGAAGCTCTCACACTTGCATTGGATTCTCGCCTTGCAAAACTTGTTTATTAGGAAAGTTGAATACTCAACCCTCACCTACAAAGATTATTCACAACCCTCCTAAGTTTCTTCAAAGGATTCAAGGGGATATTTGTGGACTTATCCAACCAACATGCGGACCATTTAGATACTTTATGGTGTTGGTTGATACATCGACACGTTGGTCATATGTCTGTTTACTGTCCATACGCAATGCTGCATTTGTGAAACTTCAAGCTCAAATAGTTAAGCTTAGGGCTCACCACCCTGATTATTCGATCAAGTCGATTCGACTAGATAATGATGGAGAGTTTACGTCACAGAATTTTGACGATTATTGAATGTTAATTGGGTTTGAAGTTGAACATCATGTCCCCTATGTTCACACCCAAAACAACCTGCAGAAGCTTTCATAAAGCGCTTTCAATTGATAGCTCAAACTTTGGTTATGCGAATCAAATTACCGGTATTTGCTTGGGGCTATGCAATATTGCACGCAACCATGTTGGTCCACCTGAGGCCCACCGCTACTCAACCTAATTCACTGTTATAGTTGATTACTGGATATGAGCATGATGTCTCACATTTACGTCTGTTTTGGTGCATAATTTATATGGCAATAGCGCCCCCACTACGTACCAAAATGGGTCCTCAGAGAGGAATGGGAATCTATGTCGGTTATGATTCGCCATCAATTATTCGTTACTTAGAGCCCTTGATAGAGGATCTCTTTACCGCACAATTTGCAGATTGTCACTTCGATGAAACAGTGTTTCTATCGTTAAGGGGAGATACCAACGCTAACATTCCTATAGAATGCCGAGAATTGTCGTGGTCTGCTCCCATTATGTCTCATTTAGATCCTTGCACTGCTTAGTCTCAAACTGAAGTGTGTTGTATTCTAGATCACCAGAGCATTGCTCAAAGCATGTCAGATACTTTTACTGATCTAGCTAAGGTGACGAGATCACATATACCAACTGTAAATGCACTTGCAAGGATCGACATACCTAGGGTACGCTGTAACATTGCCCCAGAAGGACAAACCACCCTAAAAGAAGGGCTGTTGCACCTTCCACGCAGCCTGGTACACTGGCGGCTAGCCAATCATCTGATTCTACCCTTAAGCGTGACATGCCCCCTGGTTCAAAAGATTCACAACCTCGAAAGAGAAAAACGGCACAAACTAGGGAACCTAGTCTAAATTCGACCATTACTTACTCATCTGTTCCAACGCATGAGATTATTCTAGATTACTGTGATGTCTTAGACAAGACAAACCGGCCTTTTGAAAATCGTGAGATTTCGATCCACTACGCAATATTCGATGAGGTTTGGAATAGGAATGAGATGATCATCGACAATGCATTTGTGTGCATAGTAGCTACTGACATCATGCTTAGTGATGACATTGAACCACGCTCCGTTGATGAATGTCGATGTAGAACTGATTAGCCAGACTGGAAACAAACAACCCAGGTTGAACTCGATTCGCTTGTAAAACGTAAGGTGCTTGGGCCCGTAGCTCCACCATATGTAAAGCCCGTGGGCTACAAGTGGATTTTTGTGAGGAAGCGTAATGAGAAGAATGAAATAGTGTGATACACACGCCTCATAGCGCAAGGTTTCTCTCAACTCCCTTGGATTGATTACAAGGAGACGTATTCCCCTGTAATATACTTCATAATGTTCTGCCACCTTATCAGTTTGGTAGTTTCCGAAAAACTGAATATGCAGATTATGGACGTGGTAACCGCGCATCTTTATGGGGATCTAGATATAGAAATCTACATGAATGTTCCACCATTGATTGATTCAAATAGTTCTAGACCACAGAACACCCTTTCTATTAGATTGAGGAGATCACTCTACGAATTGAAACAATCCAGGTGAATGTGGTATAACCGTCTGAGTGAATATTTGACAAGTCAGCATTATGTAAACAATGAACTATGCCCATGTATATTCATCAAGAAGTCACATTTTGAATTTGTGATCGTTGCATATTATGTCGACAACATGAACCTCATCGGAACTCTCGTAGAGCTTAAGGAAATTTTTCGCTCGCTTGAAATCGAAATTTGAGATGAAAGATCTTGGGAAAACTTGATATTGTCTCAACCTGGGGATCGAGCATTGTTCAAATGGAATCTAGTACATCAATCGAACTACACCCAGAAGGTGTTGCGACATTTTAATGAGGATAAAGTGAAGCCTTCGAGTACTCATATGATCGTTCGGACTCTAAAAGCTAAACGATATTCCTTTTGTCCCAAGGAAGATGACAAAAAGATTTTGGAGCATGAAGTTCCATACCTAAGTGCAATTGGTGCTTTATTGTAATTGGTTCAATGCACTAAACCCAACGTCTCATTCATTATTAATCTTTTGGCTAGATACATCAATACGTCTACATGCAGACATTGGATTGGTGTTAAAGACATTTTTTGCTACCTTAAGGGTACGACAGATTTGGGCTTGTTCTACACCAATGAATCCTCGATAGAAGCCACCGCCCCCTCGATCCTCAGGTTGATTCTTGCCTTATTGGTTACACAGATGCTGGTTACCTGTCTGACCCACATAGGGCACGTTTTCAAAACGGGATATGTCTTTACCATTGGAGACACCACAATATCTTGAAGGTCTATCAAGCAAATGCTAGTTGCGACTTTTTCGAACCATGCTGAGATTCTCGCCTTACATGAAGCCTCGCATAAGTGTTTTTGGTTGAGAGCAATCATAAAACACATTCGAAGTATTAGTGGTCTTACTACCATTGTTGACCTTCCTACAACTGTCTTTGAAGACAATGTAGCATGTATCGAGCAGTTAAATAAGGGAGACAACACCAAGTACATTGCGCTGAAGTTCTTTTATTCTCACCAGCAACAACAACATCAGAACATTGAAGTCAAGAAAATCTGTCCCCATGACAACCTGTCTGATATCTTTACCAAATCACTGCCCAAGTTCACCTTTCAAAAGCTCATCCAAGGAATCGGTATGCGTAAATTATCTGAGTTGAATTGCTTGTAGTTCTCTGATTTGGAAGTTATGTCTAACTCAAGGGGAGTATCCCGAAGTATACTCACTTGATCTTAATGTACTCTTTTTCCTACGATTAGGAGCATTTTTAGGGTTTAGGCAAGAAAATAAGATAAGGCGCCTCCATAATCCAATGAAGAAGAATGAACAACTTGTATTGTACCATCTAGCATATCACACACCTTGACCCACAATGTCCACCTGGACTCCGAATCGAGTTGTGTTAGCCAACAACCGGAAGGTGATGAAGCCATAAAGTGTGTTGATGTGGAAAATATGCATAAATTTAAACCTAAAAGTGACTAACTGCAAGAATGCGCATGTGAACGACATTGAACCCATTTCACACGTGATGTCAGAGCATAAGTAAAGTGCAATAAAAGTAGAATAAGAATTCTATCATCGAAGGTAATCGCATATGCTAACATTTCCAAAAATCCTCGTAGACGCGAAATGTCTGCCACTAAAACCTGGATGAGCGAAACACAAGGGTGAGTGAGCCTCAAAATAAAGTTTTGTATAATCTTTTCGAAAATGTAATAACCCTTCGCCGTAAAACAAGTATAGTTTCCAAAAATAGCATACTACGTATAATATGAAAATATTTACCGTACACAATAATATCTCAATAATGCAATACTTCACAATATTTTGTAAATAAATACATAATATCCGGTAATCACAATATCTCGCATAAACAAACATATCATCTCGAGTGCTCATCGATATATGCTGCCACACAAGTACATTCAGTAATATTCTGACATAAGCAGGACTGAGTGTAATGATGATTTACGTTCTAGTACTACAATCTCGTGAAGACTGGTGTTATGTGCATCATATACGAGTCTTAATTGCTTATAGAAATCTAGGACAGGACTGACACTTACAATGGATCCAAAGTGAGCGTACGGTGCAATGTGAACATACACGTGAAGACTAACCTTGACCCGGGTGAATACTAACACCAGTGTAACACACGATGAGAAATATCAAATGTGCAAGATATGAAAAATAAATAAGTTTTTCTTTTCAAAGTTGTGAAGCCTTTCTCAAAAGTTAAAACCTTGCCGATGAAACTCAAACATTGCATGTTATTCCTTTTACAAAATTCTTCAATTTTCATCGATCATCATGGGGAAATTGTATTGGAACTTTGGCTTGATCTATTGCCTTCAAGAGTTATGTTGATGATGTTTTCAGTAAGGTTTTCCACATTAGAACTCTCTTCCGCATAAACTAAATATAGAAAAACCAAACATTATAAACCATTCAAATTATGAGAAGTTTACCAAAATAATTATGAAAAAAAATAAAACAATAGTACTATACCATATAAAAATATATTACCTTATTTTTTTCCAAATTCTCTAAATTTAGTTTAATAGATATATATATATATATATGTATATAATATTATATAATTATTATAATATTTTAAGGGGTATAAAATTATTAAATTAATATTTTGCTTATCGTGTATCTGGTTACCCATGTGTATTCCCGGACCAACCCATTATCTTAACAGGAGCTTATCGGGTTACCCGATAAAGACCCGATTCTTTATCGTGTCGACCCAATAACCTGTTAATTTCGTGTCGTGTCGGGTTAATGGGTCATGACAGAAATTGCCATACCTAGTCCCCAGTTGTTCAAACTAGGAAAGTCGGAGTCTCCGATAGTAATCGCATCTAAGCATAATATTGGGACCGGTAGTAAAACTCAACTAAAATGATTAAATTTAGGAAAACAAAGCGCGAATTTTGAATTAGGGCGTCGAAATATCCTAAGAAGGTTCACGGGCAAATTTCATAAAAAGTCAACGGTTAACCAAAATGTCAACTGACCCGCCGAGACAGTCAACTACATTAAAACTTTGAAATTTTACCAAATCGATGACAAAAATAGACTTAGGGCATCATAATTAGCCTAAGAGAGGTCCCGATGAAAACCCGAAAATCAACGCAGGGAGTATTCCAGGAATATTCAAGGAATATTTTAAATCCGATTTCATAAACAGGTCGGGTCGAATCTGGGTCAGGGTTATCGGATCAGTTCGTGCATTTTGGTCGAATTCGGTTCGTTAGATCCAATTCTAATATTCGGGTCGGGTAAACCCAATCTGGGCTACGAGTAGGTTTGTTTTTGGGGATTTTGGCCGGAAAACTTCCACGGCTCCGATTAGCTTTAAAACTCAACTAGAACTACTAACTTACTATACCAATTTAAAGCTTAGAGAAAAATTCTCCGGGGTATCTCGGGCACCAATTCATCACCAACTCGTACAAATAACAAACAAAACAACCCAAAATGACTATAATGACATGATTTGAGGATGTTCGATCATTACCTAGTCGAAAATGTCAATGGTTTGCAGAAGAAGACAATGAATAGTAGTAGTGGTGGCTGTTTGATCATAGAGGAGAGATGAGAAGGCATTTGAGATAGCTCATGGGCATTTGGTGGGGTCAAGTTTGTCGAAGTAGGGAGGCCAGTGGTCGTGCCTTGGTGGGTGGCAGAGAACAGACGGAGTTTGAGTGAGTTTGAGGGAGGAAAGAGTTAGAGCGAGAGAGAGACAGGGAGAGTTCGAGAAAGTCCCCAAGAGCGTGGTGAAGAGAGAGACGCGTGGAAGAGAAAGAGAGGGTGAGTAAGGTGTGGGCCCTACGGGCCATAAAAATCCTGTCGAAAATAATAAAATAATGGGAGAGAGAATCTGATATACCAATTTACTAAAATACCTTCAAGTTTCGTAATTCCGTAAAATCTTCACCGGAACTCCAATTTCAATTCCACTTGCGCCTACGCATTCGTAACGCCGAGAACTACAAGGATATGCTAAAAGAATATTTCGTATGTCTCATTATACGCTAGCCAATGAAAGTCAATCTTCTTGCCTCTAGGGGCATTTTGGTCAATTCACACCATTAAAATTATAAAAACCGTAAAATTAGCGACGGGTTATTACAACATATCTATAAACATCTATCCACAATCTTTCGACCATATTTTATATGTAAATAGGACAATTTAGTAATCTTTTGTATGTAAGTATTATGTTTTGTATATAAATAGGACTATCCAACATAATTCGAGCCTAATCGTAGTATAGCCCAGAATAGGGCACACGAGTCCCTCCTAAACGACTGGCCTACTAAGTCCTTCAGGGTTGCATTCATTCATTTGTGGTAGGGCTGAACTTGTTGTACAAACCAAGCAGCCATGGCAGCGTTTTACAGAAATTCTACAATACGCTAATGTATGTGATGCATCTATGTATTAAGCATTTGCATACTAGATTTTGACAACCTTAACTAAAAAAAATTAAAATTGATGTTCCACCATAAAACTAATTAGCAATATGTAGTCCACTTATTTATGGATGCAAGGTCAATTTTTTTTTTAGATAGGGGATTAACCTTCTCAACACGCTCTCACACGTGTAACGAATTTTCAAGCCTAGTACATTGACAATACAAATCGAGTGACATGGAACGTGTGTGTGGCTGCTAGGTTTCACACAGGATAACTTGCTCTAGTACTATGAAGAAAGTTGAGATTTCACCATAAAACCAATTGGCAATATAGAATAATATAGTCAATCTACTTATATGCACACAAGGTTCTAAAGGACGTTAGGCCTATTTATTAGACTTGGTAATTTCTTACACGACTCGTTAACATGACACGTAAACGACATGAAAATAACAGGTTTCGGGTCAACACGATAACTAATTGGGTCGTTATCGGGTCACACTATAAGAACCCGTTAATAACGGGTCCTTAACAGATTTACACGAAAGTGACACGTGGGTACCCTGTTTCGACACGATAAGAAAAAAAATATTTTGAAGATTTTAATTTTTTAAACTACTAAAAAACCTTACTATAAAAACAATAGATATAGTGGATATGTATATATTGTTTATTAATTATTATTGTATTATTATTCTATATAAAATTTAAAAATTTAAGTTTTATTTATTTATTTATTTTTATAGTATGCTATAGGCAAAGAGTGAGATTAAAAAATTATAAAACCTAGTAAAGATATCAAGTAATTTAAAAATATCAAACACATTAAAAAAATTAGAATAATTAATTTACAAGTGCAGAAAATGTGAAAAAAATATGCAAATGCTCGTAATCGCATCCTTTACGCTTTGAGGATGGGTATATTATCGTTTGAATTTTTAAAACCATACAAACCCTCATGAATAGTATTTTTAAGGAAGTTCAAAATAAATAAAATTTCATAATCATTAATGTATAAGTTTAAAAAATGTGAACGCATATATAAACGCTCGTAATTGCATCATTTACGCTTAGACGATAGTTACATGGTCATTTTGTTTTTTAAAACCGTCCAAATCTCACAAATTTTTATTTGAGTACAAAATTTAAAAAATTAATAATAACTATTGTATAAGTGTGAAAAATGTAAAAAAAAATATATAATCACTCGTAATGACAAGGTTTACAACTTGCGTGAAAGGGTCAACTCAAAAATTTTAGTATTATGTTTTACATTTTTTTTTGGGTCAAATTATGTTTTTCATTTTCATTATTTATTGATTTAAAATATATTTTTCTTAACGGGTAACGGGTTGGATCATATTACCTGATAATATTAACGAGTTGATTTTGGGTCGGGTCATATTACCTGTTTACTTTAACGGGTATTACACGACACGACCCGTTAAGCTATCGAGTATGACACAAACACGAGAAACACGACACGAATGTCAGGTCAACTATTTATACTTAAAACAAATACATAATTGCAAAATAAAATGGCATATAGATTATAAAATATTAAAACATATTGAGAACATGAGGAGCAAGCATATAATGAGGGTTCATTTGAGTATTCAACAAGTCTCTTACATTAAAATGAAAAAAAATATAGCAAAAAGAAAGTTATCAATTTTCTGTATAAGTGAGAGTCGTGACCTAGGCGGGTGCCTAGACGGGTCTAGGCGGGCTAGGCACACTAGGTAGACTCATTAGCAAGTCAATGCGCTCTTTTTTAATTTTCAAACGCCTAGGAATTAATCAAGCCGGTGACCAGCTGCCTAGCGCTTAGGCGGGGATTTTTATAACAGTTTATGCACATGCAAAATCCCGCTTATGCGGGAAATTTTAGAACAGTGCAAGCACATGAAATTTTTTTTTTTTTTCGGATGTGAAATAATACTCCCAACTCAATCAAAAGAGAAATGAATGATTGGGTCCAAAATAAAACGGTACATTTCTTTAACAAAGGAGTTGTCAATTATGTTTATAACAAGACATTGCTTTACGCAATTGACCTATTGGGTGTGAATGATGTCGGCATAATTTTTATTCTTATGACTAGGATTATATTGTCTCGCTTAGAAGATATACTATAATCAAGAGGAGTCTTTATCCATCTTTACATAGAGAAAATGTCAATACTTATACTGTAATTACAAAGAGATTTTTTAATGTGTTTGAAATATTGAGTTATATATCAATCATTATACAAGTGAAGAGAATTTGTTTTCAAATATTTCTTTATTTGTATAATGATATATAACGCATGTGTCGGTGTTTCAGACACACTGAAAAATGTCTTCCAATTACATAGAATATTTTAATGGTTGATTCGTTAAATCACACACTACTTTGTCTATTATAAACGACTGTAGTCTATAAAATGTGAATTCATGTCTACTTCAACAAAATAAAGACTGGTTTTCTTTAGACCAGATACTATAACTTTTATGTTTTATGATTTTTCGAGTATACACCCTAAATTATAGTATAAAAAACTAATAAATATATAATACATCATGATTTGTTAACTCAAAAAACCCCCTAAATATTTAATTAACAGAAGAACCTTTATCAACCATTACACAGAGAAAGCTCAATTATATCGCCATCACTCCAATTTTTATTAATAATTGTTGTTCATGAGATTTGATTCGTAATTAAGACTATATAGTCATAATCATTCCGAGCCCTCCCTCCCTCCCTCCTATACATATAACTTTGCTGACCGCTGTTTCTATAATGTTTCTAGGGCTATAAACCCTAAATCATCAGTACAATTCCTTACAGTTAACAAGATCCTTCAGATATATGCATGAGAGTGGGTCTCCAGCCACTAAAAAATAAGCTCCTCTCATGTGAGTGAGGCCAGCCTTCCGAGCTATCGAGCTAATTAAAGCGTACCATATGGTACAGAATTGGTACCCCGCAGCCATATATGGTTGCATCAAAGTTTAAGTTTTCTGAAGCATTCTACACTTGGAACCCTTTCGATTCAATTACATTAATATGTGTGTGTGTGTATGTATATATATTATCCATATGAAAACTCTTGGTCATGAGAGCTTGGCTTCCTTGCGCCATACATATGATGTGATCATGTTCAACACGTTCCAAGTTGAACCAGCTGGTCCCGTTTAAAGTTGGAAAAAAGGCAACAGCTGGCCATGGGCGAAGTGATAAAAAGGAAGATTGAATCCATAGCTTAGTCTAAAAGGAGGGCATGGGCCAGCGACCACTTCAAGCATCTCTCTTTAAAAACACCCTAATGGGAAAAATACCATAAACAACTACATAGGTAACCAATCCGTTAATACGTCAGGCTGATAGACTTCATGAGTATGCCAAGTTGCTCTAATACAATGAAGAAGCTGAATTCCACCATAAATTCAATCAAACAAAATTAATATAAGGATGGGTAATGTCAGGGAAATTAAATTTTTAAACTAAATTTGCAAACTAAATGATGTGTTACCAATAGGAAATAATTAAGCACGTAAATCACCACTTAAGTAATAATTCAAGAGTAATGTTAGGGAGACCAAATTTTTTAAACCAAATTTGCAAATCAAATTATGTGTCACCAATAAAAAACAAACACGTTAATCGATACTTAGTTAATAATCCAATCATCTACAACCACATCATTTGGTTTACAAATTTGGTTTAAAAAAATTGGTTTCCCTAGCATTATCCATAATTCAATCATCAACAACCGCATCATTTAGTGTACAAAATTTAATTTAAAATTTTAATCTTCCTAACATTACCCCTCTATTAACCCTAACATAGGAGCATTTTTGGCCATATTCTTTCGTTTACTAGCAAACAACAGAATTTTAAGATTTTAGGAACATTTTACTATGTTGTTGTTTGTTTGATTTGTTTCCCATTTGCACTTATAGAAAATCTAGGGTCAAGAGGCACTAGAAAAGCCAGGCAACCTTTAGGGCGGTAGGGTTGTTATTTTTCACATACTTAATAATAAACTTTGAGACTTTGTCAATTCCTGAAGAATTCTAGTTTGCTATAAGGAAAATCTAGCGTGAGATGTTAGGGTTATTTCGTTCGATTTCTTTGTTCTTTGTATCACGAATTCACGATGGCTCTGGGAGAGTGAAGGAAAAGTGAGCATGTCCACGTGGAGGGGGGCAAGTCTCATCAAAATGATTAAGATACGCAACTCTTATTAAAAGAAGTTCCCACTTTAAATTTTTGTTATCCTTTAATAATTTTCACATTTCATGTGTCTCTCCCCTCCTTGCCGTGGGCAAAAAAGTACCATTTCTTACATGGTAATGCCAGAAAAAATAAATTTGTAAGCAAAATTTTAAAAATTAAAAGGCATAGAAATTAATAATTGATTTATTAATTAAGCGTTGATAAATGTGATCATTCATATTGATGATACATCATTTAATTTGTAAATTTAATCTCACTAGCATTACTTTTTTTAATTTGACCCCGTTAATACATACACCAATACCGCTTCCTCCACCACCACAATGACAAAGTGTTTGATGGAGCTGGTGACTTTGGTGGGTGGGGGCCAATGCATGCAAAGGAAAAACAATCACACAAATGCAAAGTGTTTGGATGCGAAGCTTTTGTAAAAGGAAGAGAGAAGAAATTAAAAAAGAAGGAAACGGAGGAAGAAGAAGACCATATCAAAATCATGGACAGCGTGCTGCCCACTAAAACCTTATGCCATGCCACTATTGACCAAACCACTTTTTCCATGAGATTCCCCAAACACAACCCAACTCCATGGCCGTCCTAAGATTCTATGGCACCAAAAATAGATAACGACCTTTTTATAATTTAAAGTTTAAACCCATAAATTAATTAAGTACTGAACACGCTTCCATTATATTAACATAAACACCCTTTTATAAGCTCTTAATTATACTTTTAGCTGATCTCATCGCCCCCCCCCCCCCCCCCCCACCACAACTAATACACCAAACCAAACCACCCCATTTCAATTTTGAACCTACATGCCAAAACAATTGAACCTAAGTTATATTTGGAAAAAAAAAACAGAAGATTGTCTGGTATTCAATTTAAAACAAGTTACAGTTCTTTTAAAAATAATGACTAATTAATAAATTGCTTAGTACTCATTAATTAAAAAAGAATTCAAATTTAAAAAGGATACCAAATAACCTCTTAATTTTGTAGTACTATTGTCTTAACTGAATAATTGTGAACTAAACATAAAGACAATGTCGAGAGACAACTCTAGTCAAAGTTAGACCTAATTAGTAGCATGGAGATAATTTTTTTGATTACATAATATTGATATATGAACAGTTGAATGTACTCCACTCATTTTATACCATTTAAGCAAAAACCTCATGGATTAGTGGGAGTTTTTTCTTTTTAAAAAAGAAAAAAGAAAAGAAAAGGGATTAGCTGGTAATTTCGCCACAGCACAATCCACTCTTCTGTCAGTCAAGAAGACTCACAGAAATATTTCAACCTTTCTCTGGCCATCATTGTGCGATTTACCAGCAGCATGAATCGAACATAGAACGTGTTGTGTGAAATACATGTCTAAAATTTGTTCCCAACCAACCACTAGGTCACCGTGGTGGTTGATTAGTGGGAGTTGATAGTGGATGATTTGCCCACAAGATGGTGAAAATTCAAAATCATAACCTATTTAATTTTCAATAAAAATAAAGAAAAAAATACAAATAAATAATAACAAGTCGTCCATGAAAATTAAATTAATTTACTTAACTCTATTCAAACCAAGGCACTACTATCTCCCTCCCTCCTTTTTCAAACACAAGTACACTCATTCCATCACGTGCGAGAAAAAACCAAAACACGTGTGAAATATATGATCAACAACCACAGTATCAAGGCCTCCAAGCACTAGCCCAAACCACCGGCTGATCCTTCCACGACAAGAATATTCCGGCGATGGAATCCGTGCACTGTGTCATCGCCCAACCCTCCTTATACCTTCTCAACAAGGCGCGTACGTCATCGCACACCTCATCACTGAACATCGCGGGACTAAACCCCGCCACATGCATACGCCTCGACCAGCGAGTGGCGGTCTCGCGCCGCTCCACTGACTCCGAAGGCGCGCAGGCGACCAAATCCACCACAGCTCGCCCGGCGGCACGCTCGAGCATCAACCGCTCGTTGCTGGTCCTTGAAAAGCTCTCGTCCAATGCCTCGAAGTAAACCCTAAACCATCTCAAGCACTCTTGAAACCCATGAACGAAGTCAAGCCCGTCAACCCCAACGTCGAGATCAGCCTCTTCCTCAACGAGAGTAATGATCCTCGGCCTCAAGCTCCGAAACGCCGAAACAAGATAATCGCGGCGATTTCCGACTGACTGAACGGAATGTAGGGTGCCGACGCAGTTGATTGCCAAGGCCTCATCGTCTCTGATATCTAACTCTGATAAATTCAGCTCGGAAAGATCGCCGGAGTGATGGACTGCGTTGAATTTGAAAGGCACTCCCATCAACCGGGCAAACTTTTCCATCCTCGCGCCAATTTCCTTCATTACTTTCTGCGCGGCTGCGCCGCCAGAACCGTCGTTGGCTCTGTTAGCCACAACAGTGGTGAGACGCAAGTGCGGCGTCTCATCAGTACGAGTTGCCAGCGCCTCGAGCAGAGTCGGCCACTGGGTGCAGTAAGTGTTGCTGATGTCGATTATGTGAAGCTTGGGCTCACCATCAAAGGCCTCCATGATCGCGCCATTACACGCCACGTGTCCGAAAGTGGTCCAAGGGCTGACCTCCTGAAACTTGAGCACCATTTTTCTTGTGGACTCGAAGGAACACGTTTTCTCCGAGGCGGAGATTAGGGTTCGGTAGCAGCGGTCGCCGGAGTCGGTCATGCGGCTGAACAAGGCTTGTAGGAAATAGGAGGCGAGTTTTTGGTCGGTGTCGCCGTATGGACTGCCGAGCTCGTTAAGCATCCACATGAGCTGCTGGACGCGGGAGCTGTTCTTGTCAGCGATGGCTCTGGCGGTCTCCAAGAGGATTTCCGGGGCCCACTTTCCGTTGGAGAGCTCGAAGTTGACGAGGGAGGGGGAGAAGGAAAAATCGGCGGGGGTGGGAGTGGTGGTGGCGGTGGGGAGAGGGTTTGGGGTGGGAGGGGTTGGGTGGTTCGATGGGAAGTAGTGTTTGGAAGAAGACGAGGAGAAGTCTTCTTCATCCATGAAAAAGTTGAAGCATTCTTCTCCAACGTCGTCGTTTTGGTGGGGGTAATTAGGGTGAGGAGGGTTACTAAGGAAGGAGGATCTGGAGCTGCTGGAAGTGGTGGCGGTTGTTGTAGGTGTTGAGGTTTTGGTGGTGGTTGAGTTGTTGAAAGATTGATGGTGATCAGATTGGAGACTGACTAGCCTAAACAAGGTATCCATTTAACCTGCAAAGACCCACATCAATAAACTTAACTTTCGGAGAGAGAAAGAGAAAGAGAAGGAGAGAGAGAGTGTGTCTGCAGTCTTGGGTTGTTTTGGACAGCAGATGGATAGATAGATGGGTCTTTGTGTTTTTAACTGTGGGAGAATGTGGGATAGAAAATGATTAGAAGGTGGAGGAGGATATCTTCAAGTTGGATTTTAGCTGGGTTAATTTCAATAACATAACACAGGTATAGGACTAGGAGAGGGGAGGTTGTACCGTTGTAATATTGAGAACTAAACTAATCATCTATAATAAACTAATATGCATGACTTTATCAAAAATATAACATACTAATTCCTACCTACAACTATGTATTATTATTAATAGATGAAATCTTTTAAAAATATATACGTAAATTATCTGACAACTTAACATGTTATATTGAACTTTAGTTAATTAGGTTAATTGTCTTAGCAAGAGGTAGATGGGGAGGTAATTGGGGAATCCTAAGTGTATAATATTTGCTTTTCCTTTGGTGCAATCGATGAGGAATATATGTGAACAGTGGGTTTGGTTTCTTCTTTTCTAGCTTAGCCTATTCCATGAGGAATATATTTGACTATGCGAGTAGTGGGAATCTGATGGGTAACTATTTTTCATTTTCTTTTTGAACATATATATAGTATTGATGGACGACCAAGACTTATTAAAATATATATAAAGGTTTTTTCGGTTAAAACATAGAAGGTGGAATGGACTGTCTTGGTGGTGTTTTTACTTTTACGAAATAGAATTCCATCTGACAAAAAGACGAAGATAAAAACTGAGAAAAAGTTAACAGGGTCTAGATCACCAAATGGCTAGTGGATTAGCTTTTCACTCTCTCTCTCATCTCTCATTCTGTTTCTCTCTCTAGAATAGTTTTGGAATAGTTTTGAGTGGGAGCAGGCGTGCCAATTGGGTTCTGGGGAGAGAGAGAGAGATGGAGACACCAGTAAAGCTGCCGGCGTGCATCATATCATCATCAAAGCCACCACCACAAAATATAATTAAAACCCACTCCTCAGTCCTAACAATCCCTGCCAAAATTCCCACCACTTTTACCTTTGTTGGCTGTTACATTATTAACCCATACACCAATGTCGCATATCTTAACGTAGTAAACAATACCAAAATGTACCCTTCACCAAAACCCAAGGGCATGCCTTTGCCCTTTCACTTCTTTTCCAACACACTTGCTTTTCTTTTTTTCCCACTCAATGATCACGCTACATATTTGATTGTTTATAAACACAAACATGCATGCTCTCTCTAATCTCTCCACTCCATAACACAGCTATAGCTACCCAACCATTATTATTGTTCATAGTTTTGGTTTCTCTCTCTAAAATCTAAGAATTACATGCAGTAACTAGCTAGCTAGTTAGCCAATATCGATCTGTCGGGTGTTGTTTATATATGACTGCATGCACCAGAAATTCCCAAGTCCCCAACTTGATTTTTCATTGTCCTAACCCTTGTTGTCTTGAAGCTAAAACATAATTCCTTCTAGAGAGAAAATCTTTGTCCCCTTGGCCCCGAGATATATCTAGGCTGCTAGTTTCCTCAATTTCTAATATATATATATATATATATATATATATATATATATATATATATATATATAGGAAAACAATATATACTTGTTCTTACGCCAATTATCAAGGGTGATGAGTTTGTATTTTGTAGAAGTTACAAAAAACAGGAATATGTTAATGGTTCCTTCCTGTTCTTCTTGGTTTCCTTCATGAATCATTAGGAAAATTCCATGCTTTGGACTACTCTTTGTCTCTTGTTGAGAAGTGGTGAGGAATATTTCTCAGGAGGCATCAATTTTTTAAAACATATAAGAAAATTTTTCTTCCCCTCTAGAGTGACGGTCAAAGAATTTTTTTTCTGTGGGAAAGTCGCTCAATTCCCAAGAATTAACAGAAGAGATAATATTCCCTATGAGGAGTAGTTCCGACCCCACTGGCAAAACCATATGGTAAAAAACTTCAAATAAAAAAAGTTATACACAGTATTCAACATATCCATAATGTACGTTATTTGTTTGTATAACTATAACCCATCATGTCTATTTATCTTAATATAATGTTAGAGAAAATTTGATTCACTTCAATAAACAATTTTGTTTTTCAGCTAGGGCTTGAGGCGGTTTGAGTTTGGTTCGGTTTTGAGTTCATACTGCGCACTAAATGAATTGCATATTGTGATTTGTCTAAATTCTAATTTATAAACCACAACTAAACCACAACGACTCATAACTGATGTAATCAGTTAACTAATTTGTGGTTTAACATGCATTTTGTTGATGCACAAAATCAGATTGATTTTAGAACAACGTAAAGTGTCAAGGTGTGACTTTCGAAGTTGCTTCAGTCGCAAAGTGAAGATAATATGTAAGGAGATAGAGATAGAGACGCAAGTACAAAATGTACGTGATTCACCTTAAGTTGAGTTACGTCCACAAGGGTAGATGAGCTCTCATTAATAATGCAGAGTTTACATGATACAAAGGTTTAAGCATAATCATTATTAGTAAGTTCTAAAAGTATATTGAGTGAATAATTTAAGGATTAATTGTAGGATAATGATCTCCTTTTATCGTTTAGCAGAGTCCCATGTTTTTATCTGTGGTCAATGTGGGACTCTAAGAACTTTATTCTAGTGTTAACACGTGTCACATTGTGATTGGTCTCTAGATTGGAGAGAAACTTATGTGTTTCGGCAAGGATGTCTCAACATGAGGTCTTTGAAGGTATTTAGTTGACCGATGATTGGTAATTACGGGATTGATGAAGTATGGTACTTGGTATCTACAACGTTGATCTATTTTGATACACTTGGATGACTAGACAGTCTCTGATTCAAATGACTTTTTACTGGGATGATTTTCAACTGGAGATTAAGAGATTGAGAGGGTTCCGATTATGAAACTTTTACAGTTAAGGTACATTATTTGCAAGTGGAGGAATGAGCTCAACTCCCCAAGGCGGAATATAAGTAATATCCCTACAAAAATCTCATTTGTAAGTAGGAGTGGGCACGGTGCGGTTTGGTGCGGTTCCATCCCTAAACCAGAAACTTAAAATATCAACGATTCGGTCTACACCGGTTCTGATTCGGTTCTTGCAGGTTTACGGTTCCGAATACTAAATTATTTGAACACCAAATCATCATGCATTCAAATACATCTTCTAAAGCAGCATTGAAATACACCAAATCATCATAAATTATTTGTATCTTGTCATTCACATACATCTTGAAATTGATCCACAAACTAATCCACAAGCAGCATCAATTTGAAATCCACATAAGCAAAGGCATATAAAACCTGAATAAAAAACTTAGAGCGGATTCTAATAATAAAACAAAAGAATAACACTCACATAGCAAATGAAGAAAGATCAGTTGAGAAGTCACACGACTCGGTATAGGGGAGCCTCCAAATGACCTGATTGCATCAAGTAACCCACACAAAAAATAACTCAGATACCTAGGTCGAAAAATTGCATAACAAGATACAAATCACTAAACAAAATAGCAACAAATCCAACACCAGTGACCATTCAGGTGTTTTTGAAATACAAATTACAAGCATTAGATCTATCAAAAACACAAATTAGTACAATTAATTACTAAATTACTTATATGCAAGTTTAAAGAGAGAGATACTCCAAAATAATCTGAAACAAAAGAACACAACACTTAAAAACCTATCAGTTCTTATAATCCCAAAACAATTCCACATATCCATCCACATCTCGCATGAACAAATACAGGTTTAATTTAACTTCATTTAATTTAATTTTTTTTTTTGAGGTTGGTCCAAAGATATCTCGAAACAAGTGGAGAAGAAAATGGAGTTTTACCTCTGGAAATTGAGTCCACAACAAGTTTGCGCTGCTGGAGTTGGAGTTGTGGGCGAACCAAACCTTAATGTAGGTGTCAAAAAACTGAAACAATCCAACCATGAAGTGATAGAAATCAACCCAACAATATGGAACAAAAAAAGGGAACAAATCATGTTACGTACCTTTACTCATGACACCGGCAATGAACCCATCTACAAGATAGGAGTCATATAACTCAATTAGATAATGTTAATCACACATATATATTGCAGGTAAAAGAGAATGGAAAACCAGTGAAACTCAGCCATATTCCTAATCTCAAATATGAGAAATGATAGAGAAAATACCGAGGGAGGACGGAGGACAAAGAGTAGTGAGCTGTCGCGGAGGAGGGATGATGAGGGTTGTCCCAGAGAGCTGAGGTTGTGGGCTGCCTGAGGAATTGCTAATATTTTTTTATGAGAGGAAGGTCGGCTGTGTGAAATGGGGGAATGGGGATGTGAGGGGTGAGGCCGTGTGAGAGAGGTGAGGGTGAGGCCGTGTGAGCCCTAATTGGGATCCCCTGCTTTGCAACTTAGTGAACCTAATTTTTCAACCTATTATACCATGACATGTGTGTATATATATAATTAATTTATTTATTATTAATAAAACGGTTCGGTTCAGTTCTAGCTGGTTCTTGTTCATTCGAAACCGGAACTGGAACCAGTTTGAACGGTCCGGTTCCGTTTTTGACTCAAAGTTGACTTTTCTGGTCAACACGGTTCTTTTCGATTTTTTTTTTCTTCATACGGTTCGATGCGGTTTTGCGGTTTGGCGGTTTTTATGCCCATCTCTATTTTTAAGGCCAAAGATTTTGTTTAAGCATTTTTCAGGGAAAGCCAATGCAGTGGCTGATGCACACTCTGTAAAGTGATTCTTTTTTCTAAATATAGAAAGTTTGGAATGCTAAAACAACACTACATTAAAATATATAATATTATATATTTATGTAGATATTTATTCTTTTTATTTAATTATAAGCGGTTTGATTTGGTTAATCCACGGTTTGTGAAAATCAAAACTGCATACTAAACCGATTCTTCTGGTTTGGTTTGATTTTATAAACCTAAGGAATCAAAATGCGCTAGGTGTTAGTCGAGCGGAGAGCAGATGTCTAAGTCCTAGGCCTGTAGGTAAGTCCTAGGTGGGGGCCTCGCGGTTTTTTTTTATTTAATTAAATTTATTATATAACATATAAAATGTCTACTTATACTTAAAAAAAAAAAAAAAAAAAAAAAAAAAAAAAAAAAAAAAAAACATAATCATACTAGAACATGTTGAAAACATGGGGAAACAAGTATATAATGAGTGTTAATCCAAGTATTCAATAAGTCTATTACAATTTATTCAAAAAGTCTAGGTGTCATTTCTTAATTTTCAAACGCGCCTAAGGACGAATTGGAGCGGTGACCAGCCGTTTAGTGCCTAGACGTTACTATGCGAGAACTTTTAGAACAATGTATAAGCCAAATGGACCAAAAAAAGATCCTAAAATAACATAGGTTAATTTTTGAGAGTTTTAACAAAACACTCCCGGCACTGTTCACTTTTAACGAAAAACCACATTTTAACCTTTACCTGACACTATTCACTATACCCTTAAAAAGGGCTTTTCGTTAAAAGGGAAGTTTTTTTGGACTTTTCATTAGTTTTCCTTTAATTTTTCGGTTTGTTTACCCAACCCTAATTCCAACATAGGTTGTTGTACCTTCTTTTTTTTTTCTCATAGAAGTTAATAAAACAATTTTCATGTCCAACTAGGACTAAGAAAAATAATAATCCTCTCAAACTAAAGTCAATATCACTCGATAAAATTCTCTTCATTAACCTATCCTTAAAACCACACATGTTGATTGTCCTAGTCGTAGAACTGAAAATATTTTGTTGTTCACGCAGAGTCCTTTTATACCTATTAAAATAATATATAGTTGTTTTGGGCTTAAATAGATGGACGTTGAGAAAGCCCACTAAAAGATGAAAAGATCAAGCCATGGGGCCTACAAGTTAGCCCAAATAAATCATTAAATAGAACACTATCGCAAGACGACCACCAACAAGGACCGCTCTTGGTCTTGGATAGTTTACCGGTAGAAAGAGACAAGTGTATAACCTAAAATACTTTCCAATTGCCTAGGCTAGTTGGTGGACCTAACAACTTTCTGGCATAGAGCTCAAAGGACAAATCTGTCCACACATAAACTTTGAGCCACGTGTTGGCCATCGACGAGAAAAGAAGTCTATCAAGTGACACATGTTCTGTCAGGCTTAGTGCTTGGGTCAAAGTGATTATTCAACCACTCTTGGATGAGCACTGTGCTCAATATGCATCGATCCGGGAAGTCATGCAAGTAGCTCTGTATAAATGACACTTCCTTTCCACGTATTGTGGATAGTGAGAATGTAGCTTACAGGTGGTGCCTACGTGCTCAACCCATTTACTGATGAGAAATTTTATTTGAACCCATATAACTTCTCTCTACACTAACTTAAACTTTAAAAGTAAATTGTTTATTTTTTACCATATTGCATAATTACCATCAAGTTCAAGATGAAATTAACAATAAAATTAAAATTTCTCAATAAACCCACATCTAATAATCAAACCCTACCATCACAAAATCTTTATCAAACATTCATTCTAGCTAAAACTCTAACATGCTCTCATAGAGAAAAGAAGAAGACAAAAAAAAAAAAAAAAAAAAAAAAAAAAAAAAAAAAAAAACTCTTTTTGACTGATGAATAATGATTTTGAAGTTTTGAATTCTCCAACTAAGGTATAAATCGATTTATGCAAATTTCTTTTCATTTGATTTCAATTTTTTACGATTTAGGAACAACATCAACGTATTTTCCAAAGCATAATTACTAGCAGAAACATATATGTAATTTAAATTTTTTATTTTTTTAATCATCTATATGGGACTAAGCAGAATTAGCAAATGAGGGATTATTTAAAACATTTATGAGATTAAGAAAAATTAGCAAAAGAGGATGAAGCATGAGACAAATATGTGAGAGATCTTTACGCTTGTAATGAGTTGCAGAACACTGATCTTAGTTTTTATTTCCTAAATGGATGTATAGACAAATTTATATATTGAATTAGGTTTGTGAGAGTAGTTTAGGTAGTAAAGTTGGGTTAATAGATATTGATAGTTTAGTTAAAAGTAACTAGCGTTTGCCTACACACTTTATGTGTATGAACATATTTTTTTTAGAAAAATGAGAAGGAGAGAGAAAGAACGTGGGGAGGGGGGAGCGGGAGGTTTTTTTTTTGGTTTTTTTTTTTTTTTTTTTTAATATTGGAAATATTTTAACATCACCTATAGTTGAAGTTTGAATAAAAAACAGTAAAATTTGGACCTATAAAATTACATTATTGCCCATCATTTTTTTTTGTGTGATAGAAGACTAAATAGTCTTTTCACCCACTTTTGGTTGACAAAGAGGGTTTCATTAATTAATAGAGATATGAGTGTAGAAAGTAACTTGAAGGTTAAAATAGGTTATATGGGTTCAAATTAAATTTCCCTTTATTAATACGAATGTGAGAGAATTAAAGATCCAGAACTTTTGGGGCTCACTAAAAGCCTATAAAAAGGGGCTGAGTACTCCTTATAAGTAGGGGTGGGCACGGGCCGGGCCGGGCCCAATTTTAGAGAAACCGGACCTTACCCGTTTTAAACAGTAACGGGGCGGGGCGGGGGGGGGGGGGGGGGGGGTAGAGGGAGTTTGAGTTTTGGAACCGGACCTAACCCGGCCCGTTTCAAACGGGCCGATTCGGGGCGGGTCCACGGGTCCAACTCTTTTTTTTTTTTTTTTTTTTGGGTAATTTGTAAACAGCTCCTCGAGTGAAGAAAATAACCTTTCCTTCACCAAATTATATCCCTGAGATCACATGGCAGATAAACGATCAGCAATGCCATGTTTTCCATGGTGAATTAAGTCCATGATTTAAAATTAAAATACAAAAAGTTGTCCTCATACAATAACGAAAACTGATGGAAGTACAACGAAGAAAAACTATGGATGAAAGAAAACTAATCTTACTGTGATCACTGATCAGACAGAAAGATCCAGAGACTAACAATAAAAATCCAATCTTTTTAGATCTAGTACGAAAAACGTCCACCGCGTCATCTTTGTCGATCTAGAGCCCACCGTCTTCTCAAATCTGGAGCCTTGCGCCATATTCATCCAAGTGTAATTTCGATAAAATCAAGGGAGAGACTGAGAGCATGCAAGCAGAAATGGAGGGATTTGAAGAAGTTTGGGTATGTTGAATGGTTTATGGATTTACAGAGAGAGAGAGAGAGAGAGAAATAAGAGATGGAGAAATGAGAGAGAGAAATGAGAAATGAGAAATGAGAGATGGGGTTTCAGTTTGGAATGAAGAAAGGAGAAGGCTCTGGAAGGGGTTTCAAAATGACAAAGCAAAAGGGCCGAAAGGAAAAATGGCAAGTTTGTTTGAAATAGGCCCATTCGTTCATCCAAATTGGTGGGTTTCTAATACCCCAGCAATACCCAACCATTGTATAATAGACACGGGCCGGTCCGGGCCCCCGTGGGTTTGAAGATTTGTACCCGCCCCGCCCCGTTAATTTCTTGAACCCGGCCCGCCCCGCCCCGTTTGTGTTTTACAATTTTCATACCCGCCTCGTACTCGCCCCGAACCGCATGGACCCGCCCCGCCCCGCGGGTCTAGTACCCGTTTGCCCACCCCTACTTATAAGTGGTTGGATCCACAAGAATAAAATTACAATACATTGTTTTGAGAGCTATTGCAATCCACATCAAATATCTATCAGACCATCATAGTGGACTAACCCATTTTTAATGGTGAACCACTTAGACCATCTCCAACGGAGATGCCAAATCCTAAGTGGAATGCCACGTAATAAAAATTGAAGGCAATAGAAGCTCTAACCGATATGCCAGTCCTATGTGGATTAACATATTTATTGTGTGCTGCCAATTTTGACATATGAGAAAATCTAATGTCAATTTGTTTTAAATGTTTTGTTGTGTGGGTCCTAATAATGCACCAATCTTAAATCATGAAAATTAGTTTTTATTTATTTGTTTTTAAGAGTGGGTCCTACAAATATTAATTGAATAAGAAAAAATATATAGGTTGGAGCAAAAGAAAATTTAACATTGCCTCATAAGCCTTCAAATTTACATTTAACATTTTTTTTGGGGTTAATGCTAGAGAGACCGAATTTTTAAACCAAATGATATGGTTATTTATGTCATGCCCCCGTCCCGAAATATTTATTTTCGGGGATTAGTTTTGTGAATAGGCCCAAATTAACAATTTAAGTCCAATTTAACTTCCCATTTAAAATTATTTCCCTCTCTTAGGCCAAAAAAAAATTCCTTTTTAATACCAATTTCTCATTTTGTTAAATCTCCCATATTTTATGGCTACATCTAACATCTCGTTAGACTGCCTACGTACTCTAACCAGGGATCAAGCCAGTCGTAGTTCACATTTCCCAAAATTCAAACCAAATACGAATGTCTTCATTTAATCCAACATATACTACAATCGTACTAATATTCAAACTACAACAGTTAAGTCTCCAAAACATAATTAGACTAATGAAATTCGCGTAAAAACACAAATGTCGGCTCCCTGGCCGTCCGTCGCACCAGCCGCCGTGAGTGGCGGTCGGCCGCCCCGGCTTGCCGGAAAACGCAACTATTTCTAAAAATTCTCAAAAATTACAGAAATGAAGATCTCAAGGAGTAGAGTAAACTTTATACCTATGGAAAAGTCCAATTTGGGCCGGAAAGGCTCCAATTTCACCACAACCCACCGGAAACCCTAAAATGAGTGTGCTCCGATCTGCCACCTCCGGTGTTCTGCCGCCCAAACCAAAGCTTGGGAAATGTTCCTGGGTCCATGAGGGGTCCATAGATGGTGATGGTGGTCGTCTTTTGCTTCAGAAAACGGCGGATCGTCGCCAAGAAGCTCCGGCGCACCCCGCACCCACCATGTGAATTCCACGGTTTCCATGGCTCATTTCTTCTCAATTTTTGGGTGGAATGGGTAGAGGGGAGGTCTTGGAGTTGTTTTTGAGTGGTGGAGAGGGTCGATTTGCCGTGGAAACGCCGGAATCGGCGTTAGGGTGTCTAGTACCCAGTCGGGTCGACGGACGGGATCCGGGCCCGTGTCCTTCCTTCCCTCCCCTTTCCCTCCTTTCTTTTATTTCCCCATTGGGCAGTGCCCATTCCTGCCTCTACAAACCCTCCACGTGGCGACCAAATAAAACTCCACAAATCTGGAGCCTTCCAGATTAACAACCAAATTACCATTTTGTCCTTGACTTTAAACGTTAATAACTCATTCGTTATAGCTCCGTTTCACGAACGGTTTGCGCCCATGCGTTCGTGAGATCAGGCTCTATTCAAAAATATAAATTTTGACCTCAAAAGGTCTACGGATTTTAAATAATTAACTCCCAAATCTCAAACTTCATAACTAGTTTAATTTAAAACTACACCTAAATGAATTAATATAATTTCTCCAAAAATAACATAAAATCTCATAAATTCAAATACGTAAATTATAATGATTTTCGGAAACAAAACTTTAAAATTTTCCAATTCTATTTTCATAACCATAAATTGATTTTCTTTCGTTTTTCTTCACATATTCATATATTTAAATTTTCAGGGTATTACAATTTATAATTGGGTTAGCTTAAGGGGTAATGCTAGAGAGACCAAAACTTTTCAGCCAAATTTGTAAACTAAATGATGTGGTGGTTGATATTGAATTATTTCTTAAATGTTGATTAACGTGCTTAATTCATATTTGTGACACATAATTTAGTTTCTAAATTTGGTTTAAAAATTTAGTTTCTCTAGCATTATCCTGACTCAAATGTTAATTAACATGCTTATTTCTTATTGGCAACACATAATTTAGTTTACAATTTGATTTAAATATTTGGCCTATTTAGCATTCCTCCATTAGAGATGCTCTTATATTCTATTGTCTATATTCTAGATTTATTATCCAAGCCCACCAACGATTGACCTTGCAGTTTTGAGCCTAGCATTTGTGACCTCATACAAATTATCGTATTCTTCTAATATAATATAATACTATATAAATCCTTCTTGTGATGTAAATTTGATACTGGAAATTTAGAATAAAATACACTATAGTAAGAAAAGAATAAAGTAGAGAGACGGTAAGATGACAAGCTTTCAAAGCTAGCTATAATTAAGGGATGATTTGTTTTGTGATACCTTATTGTTTGATTTTAGTATTATTATTATAATCATTAATATCACATGAATAATATAGATGAAATGTCACTGCCTCAACAATACAAAATTTGTTTTGGATTAGGATGGCGAAGACAACTCAACAAGTTCTTAGTGTAGTGGGTTTAGTTGAGTTATATGTTAGAAAACTATTATCTTTTCTATTAGTTTAAAAGGAACGTAGGGATATGGTTTGAAGAAATAATTAATTGGGAGTACCCACATACTTATCATCTAATCATGTTTATCAAGAGTTTATCATCTTAATTTGTTATGGAAACTGAAAAATATAGGTCCGTGTTTACAAAGTTGTAGTCATGACCATGTCTTTTTTCTTAATTATTCCCTGAATTAGAATTCTCTTTTGTGTGTTGCTGATGTTAGGAGGCCCTACTTGTGGGGTTAATTGGTTAACTGAGAGTTGTTAACTAAATTGAGTCTTTAGTCCATAAAATAAAATAAAAAGTCCGATTATTGTTGTGGAGTGATGTTTGATTTTTTTTTTTTTTTTTTTTTTTTGTACATCGATATTTTTACATTAGAGGTTTAATTACATAATTATATATTGCTGCATCTAAACAAGATATATAATAGTATCTTCATGGACTTGGGCAATACTTTGTTTTGAAGATCCTCCCCTATTCACTTGCGTGCTACTAAACGATATTTTGGAGTTGTTCATACTCGAGTAGTTTGGCCATGTTTACTCAAACACAAATAGAAAAAAAAATGGAATTAAAGAACTTCAAAAGAAGGAAACTAAGAAGAAAGAATCAGATCAATCAATTCCCTTTAGTTGATTCGATTACTACTTCTAGGTATTTGATTACGGATTTTATTGTGAAGCTTGCACTTTTCCGGTTCTTTACATGTAAGCAAACACATGAAGAAAGTTCCTCAGTATTTTGATTCCCATACTCATAATTTAGTAAATGCATGAGACTCAATAATCAAACAAAAATTCTACTCTTATCACATTTTCTGTACCATTTTTGTATTACTTTTTTAATAGAGATGAGACCGACATGTGTTGGTGTGTCTTACCTCTATTAGAGAGGTGGTACAAATGTGATAAGTGTAGCATTACTCTAATCAAAATAATTTCAATTCCTATTCCTTGTAATTTTTTATGTTGATGGTTTTATCTTTGTTTAGCTTCTTGCTCGACCTTTTGGCCTCCTTTGTAACCGAAAAAAGAAAGACAAAGTTCTGAAGACCACATCATAAACTATACCATGTACACGTTTATTAACTGTTGAGAGTATATATAAACTGCATATCTCATATGGCACTGTAATGATTAATGAACCTCTCCAGTAAATACAAACATAATTTGCAAATCAATTACAGGAAACTACAATTTGCAAATCAAGTAGATGTCAGAAATACGGTATGAAATTGCAGAAATCGTTCTGTTCAACTTATTAAATTTCATCAAATTTCAGAGATATATTCTGGAAAGGACCATGTAATGATTCAGAGATATGTTCTACGTACGCCCATGTCATCACTAGAGAAAGCATGCAGTGGGCATGTGCTTGAGCACACGATAATATTAGTTTAAGCTATAGACTAGAGTGTCCTAAATTAGCTTGTGGGATGATTTTCATACTCCTTTAGCATCTCTCTTTATTTTCTAGTCCTCGAATTGTTGGAAATATAGTCTAATTGTATATTTTAGTCATATGAGAAATGAATAAGTCATCATGTAGTTAAACATAAAATTAATGCATACCAACAATTATAACTAATGCTAAATGCACACGGAAATGGATTAGAAAAATGTGAAAAAATCAGTCTGAGGCAAATGTTAGATATAGGGTCCTTAAGATAATTTTACGCTCCACTACGACGCTCATGGTTGATTGGGGTTTGTCTACCAGGATACAACTACCATGTCCTTATACAGTAGCATTCCAAATCACAAGGCTCCAGTGAACCACGATTGTATTGAAAACTCTCATATGGACTCAATGAGTGTCTAATACCTAGTGCACTATATGTATGAATATGTGAATGCCGGATTACCCTATTTACGAATATTGAAGAGCCATTTCTCAAAATATGTGACTTATTTTGAAGAGGCAGGTAGTGAATCTCGACTTAAAAGATGCATCATTTCATATACTTCAATAGTGAGAACTTTGTGAATATTTATCACAACATAATTGTCTCCATCCGTGGATTCCAACTGGTTTATGGAAATGAAGGTCACCTCCATTCATTTGAAAGCTATCCACCATACCATTATAACACATATTATTGAAAAGCTAAAATGGTTCACCCTCAAACCAATATAAACCCACTTCAATTATTATTTCCATTGAAAAACTATAATGGTTCACACTCCATCCATGCATGTCTCAACCGGAGGTTAATGTCATTGAAAACTTCTGTTATTGTTAATTTCAAGTAGAATCATAAGCAATGTTTATCCCTCGGACGTTCGATCTGCTCTTTCTATATCTTCAAAAGAATAGGTTACAATGCTCTGCCTACTCACTCTTCCAAAACAACATCTACATACGGTATAATACAACATTTGGGATATTTACCAACTACCATGAAGAAAAATCATTAAAATTGGACGCGGAAACTCCTGATTTTCTTTTCTTTGTTGAAGGAAGCTCTGTCAGACCAGCGTCAACAGCAGCCGGTTCAGGTAGAGCACTCCTTGCTTTCAAATACTTACCAACACCACCACCACCGCCAGGGCCAGATTCCACTCCCGTACCAGGATTGCTAAACCATGACCCAACCTTGTCCTGAAAGTTAACACAAAATGAGTTGCTTTACTATCGTAACAAACGGAATAAAGTTGAAAAAAACCACCAGCACAAATTTAAGGGTCTAGTAACAAACATTATCTTCATCCTGAGCTTTCTCTTCAGCTTTGGCCTTTTCTTCTTCTTCTTCATCAGGTTCTGTGTAAGGATTGACAAAAATTGTGACACTTGTTATCTTAATTTCCTCCTGCACAAGACACGGCAGAAGAAAGAAAGTGAGGCCTGGGTACACAGGAGCTTGACCTTGTTTAAAAAATCATAAGATTCAGTAGGTTATATGTAGCAGTGTCGAACATTGAAACTCATGGAACAATTTCAGCTACTAGTACTGATAAGATGAAACGCTATAGATATTCATACAGCCGTGTGCATTAACATGTGCATGTACATAGATATACATAAACTCCTGCTGCAACTAGCAGGAACTAGGTTTGGATTATAGTAGCTATAAAATGGTAAAGAGAACCAACAATATTACGTTAGGGCTTTCAATAAACTCTAGCCAGCATGATCTAGAATGAGAGTGACAATTTAAAACAGTAAACATATATAATGTAGATGGATGATTCTTATAAACACCTGATAAAATGCTTACAATCAACAGACATGAAAACTTATTTGAAAAGGTAAAAAATTATAAAACATGAATGCAGGACTTTAGCTTTGATAAAAGAAAAAACAATAAACTTACCAACGGTCGGTCATTATCATCAATAGGAACCTTTTCCATTACTGCCAATGTGGTCAAGCCACCGACAACTCCACCAAAAACCGTATGCTTGTAGTTCAAATGATTTGCAGATTTGTAAAGGATGAAAAATTGGGAGCCATTAGTGTGTGGCCCACTGTTAGCCATACTAACAACACCCCTTCCAGAGTGCAGTAACTTGGAGTTCACTTCATCGTTAAAAGGCTTTCCCCATATAGATTCCCCTCCTGTCCCAGTACCAGTAGGATCACCACCTTGAATCATAAAATTCCTACACAGAAAAGTGAATTGTAAATCCTTAACCAATTCTATTTTCATTCACAACAAGAATTTAACTTGAACAAGGAATTTAAACTAGAGCATATCACCATACCTAATGCTTCTATGAAAACCTACTCCGTTATAATAGCCACGTTCACAAAGAGTGATGAAGTTCTCGCAAGCTCTGGGGGCAATATCGCAGTGTAGCTCAATGTTCAAATCACCATGTGTTGTGTGTAGTTGTACATATCCTTTCTTTTTTGGATTCTTCTCAACTTTGACATATTCAAATTCATTTTCAGTAACAGGAGTAAAGGCGGTAGAAGTGAAAGATCTGGAAGCAGCACCCGTGGTGAATCTGCTCTTTACCTGAAATTAATACTTGTGTTAAACAGACAGCGAGGAAAAATAATTGTTGCGGGAAGAGTGCTACTCTTTTAAACATTAAACACAATTAAGTTTAATAATCATACTGTAGCTCCTAGCATTTACTATTGTGTAGGAGAGATTATAAATAAAATTCACTAACCATCTTTGCATTCACTGGTGCCCTCTCACCAGCCTTGTGCATAGCAATTCGAGCAGCAGTTTTGTCACTTGATGTGGCTCTGGCGGCAGCAGCACTTCTTCCATGCACAGAAGCAGAAGCAGCATCCACAATACTATATGCCTGAGCTTTCACCTCCCCATTTGATTTTGATTTCGGATCCTCTTTAATACGTGATCTTGCAGCTAAAATGGCTTCGAGTGCAGCAGCCCGTTCATTTTGTGCCTTGCTGCCACCTCCTCCATGCAGTGCAGCTAGCCTTCCTTTTTCAGTTCCAAGCTCTTTGAGCATCTGCTTGATATCTCCATTTACATTAATGTTAAAGGTGGGGTCTGCACTCATTCTCTTAAAATCTGAAAAAGAGATGAAATAAAAAGAAGAAAATAAATAAAATTTATTAACAGAAAAATAACACTATAGTTGACCCACAATGGTAATGAAGCGTCTAGCTCACCTTCATCATCAATTTTCAGACTATTTTTAACATGATCGAACTCCACTAGAACCTTGCTGTCAAGTGCATTGGGATTCTGCAAAGGGCATCCATAAAAACTAATTTCAAACAAGAAACAAGAACTTACAATGTATCGATACAAAAAAATATATCTCAAAATTCTCAAGTACCTGAATGGTTATCAGGTCTTCCTTAGAAAATGGTTCATCTGTGAGGAGCTCCTTCCAATTCTTGGTCTTGATGTTTAGTTCTTTAACTGCCTAAAAAGCGAAAGCAAAAGTGAGATAAAAATGTATACAGAACAGTTATATTTATTATACAGTCTGAAGAAAACTTATACTATTGACACTATATCATAGCAAGAAAACAAACCTCATAGGAGAAGACATTTCCTGTTGTCTTCACAGCAACTATGTGTGTAAATTCAGTGAAAACTTTGTTCAAAACAGGGCACTGAAACTCTCCTACACAAAAGTGGAAAAAAAAAAATTCAATCATCTAAGAGAAGATACCTAAACAACAGATTATGAACTGCCAAATCAGAGGTATTAAAATGGTGAAGCAAACAAAAACCGTCTGGCTGACATACTAACTATACAGAGGAAGAAACTATGAAAAATTCTGCTGATAATATTACCCACACCAACTGGTAGTTAAAATTATCCATCATACCATTCCGTCTGATGGGTTTCCTCAAAAAAATAAAATTGTGCTTAGAAACTAGTTTCAATAAGGTTTCTGTCAACAACAAAGTAGGCCTCCAAATGTTCATTTGATTCACCAAACCAGTGGAAATTGGTTTGACCAAAGGGATACCAGTAACACTTTCAACCTCAAAGTTCTAACTGGAGATGTGATAACTTTACGGTTTAGACTTCTTGCTGTGTTCCTTTATGCAAAACTTACATGGTTATATTGGTTCTAAAACTGGGAAAGCAATTACCACCACACCTCATGGTCATGGAAGCAATTTCTCATTTGCATTTTCTATGGTTAATATCGATAAACCACTAAATTCATGCAGATACATACGTATGCATGTATACACATATTCCAACTCAGGTTTGAGATCTCATTTAAGTCATGCACTGTAACAGTCTTTCCTGTCCTGAATATTCCACTTTAAAAATTCTAAAATCATTTCTGTCAGCACAATTAATCCAGTGCCATAATTCCAGTTTTGCTTATATTCCAACTTCAACTAACTAAAGGAGGTACTGTCCTACATGTTCTTCTATAGCATATGAACCACTATCTACTCTATTCAATGAATGCATGATTTGTCAAAATGTATGCAAAAGCAAACCAACAAGCACAAACCATCAGAATTCTTGTGGAACGTTAGCGGTATGAGATTCTCCTGCTTCAGCGGAACTCCGGTAACAGGATGCTTCCCATACTTTCTGATATACGGAATTATATTCCTGCACCCATTTTCCAAAACCCAAAAACAAAATTCATGTCACACAGAATCTCCACACAACAAAAAAACAGTGAAGCTAATGTAAAACCCACGAAATTAGATGTGCCTAAAGAATAGCATACTACGAAAAACTCACAGTATATCAAAAACGCTGCCTTCTGCGGTGCACACTGGGTCTTCAAATGGCGTAAACGTAAGCCTGCAACAAAAATTGACGAAAGGCACCAAATTTAACAAACAAAAGTTGAAATTAGCCAAAAACAAAGAATGTGCAATTATATATATATATATAGAGAGAGAGAGAGAGAGAGAGAGAGAGAGGAGGGTACGCGCAGCAATAGAAGGGGAGCCGCTTGAAAGGAGTGGAGGTGGGCTGGGCTTTGGCGCCGCCCCATTCGGTGGCCCACTCCGTTTTGGTGATGAACATTCGATCTTTGCTGTGCTGCTTCTTTCCCATTGTGTGTTACCTGTACGGACACTGACTTTACTGATTGTTTACTTAGGGTTTGGCTGCTCTTCTTCCCCAATTGCAATTGGGTTTTCTCTGGATAATTGCAATCGATCGGAATCTGCAGTAAGCTATGGTTTCGTTTTGATTCCTGCAACTGAGGCGGTGGAACGCAGTCTACGCCTGTTTTCAGACGGAGAAGAAAATCATTTCGGCGCCGGATGTCTCGTGCTGTATATTATTTTGTTCCAAATCTCGTGTTATGCGTAAAACTGTGTCGTTTTGGTCTCAAGGATAGGGTTGAATTTTAGTATTGCCCACTAAACCTTAAGGTATACTCCCAATTTTGCCCCCTTCTACCTTCATCCATCAATACCACAATCTGGTGGTATTCATTTTCACTTGTAAGTTGGAGGTTTTAAGTTTGAATCTCATGCATGATGAATTTGATACGAAATTAGGTTGTCCATAGTGTAGCTTAGCCGAACTTCGCTGCTCCTCAATGTAAAAATATCGATATATTAAAAAAAAATAAGCTCACTTCCTTATTATTTTTTGCTTTATTAAACATCATAGAATACTTTGGGGATAGAAAAATCTACCCAAATTCAAACGTGAATATTGCATCTTTTATTTTAAAAGACACGTTGTGAGGCTTAACTTACTCTCATATTCTCTTTGGGTGGATAATATCGTTTGTTAAAAAAAAAAAAAAAAAAAAAACCTTTAAACATCACATGACGTAAAACAAATCCTTATAAATATTAATCTGAAACCATGTGATCATTTAATTGTCAAGATAATATTTCAATTTTGATTAGAACATATTGTTAGCTAATTTATTTGTGTTGACTTGTATAATATTTTTCTTTAAGTCTGGGATTCTTATTATTTTGGGTTTCCTAGTTTAGGTTGTAGATTGCTTGTAATTATTCTTTCGTTATTGTAGTAGGATTGTACATGATTATATATACCTCAGAATGAGAAGAATACAATTAACACATTCAAAGCAATCTCTTCTTGGCACCAGAGCCAGGTCGTGAAAAAAAAAAGGAAAGAAAGTTTCAAACCCTAACCAGGTTTGTTACTGCTTCGTGCCCAGCACCACCGTTGTGCCTTCGATAAACAGTGAGTGACGTGAAGTCGTTGCTATGTTCCGAGTTTCTGCCTTGATTTGCAGTGAGTGACATGTGTCGTTGTTGCCCCGAGTACCTTTACCGTTGCTCTGGTTCCTTACCCTTCGTGGAAGATGTCTACTAAGACAAACCAGATTGTTTCTGCTAACACTTTGATCATGATTCAGGCAGATAATTCAAGCTTCAACATTGGGATGGTTTTGGATGAGAATAACTATGATTTATGGGCTCCTCTTATTCATATTCATATTGCTTGAAGGAAGAAGATGGGATATCTTTGTGGGTACATTAAGGCCTCTGCAGAGGATGATCCCAAATATGATGATTGGTTTTCTGAAGATCAAAGAATTAAGAGTTGGTTCTTGTAGGTGATGAAGCCGGAAATCATGACACGTTATATTCGATTGTCAACTTCAAAAAAAATCTGGGATGCTCTTAAGACAGCATATTTTGATGAGAATGATGAGGCTAGAATTTATTCATTAAATTAGAAAGCTTCACGTCTCAGGCAGAATGGGTGGCCTTTGGCTGGAAACTTTGGAGAATTAACAGAGATTTTTAGGAATTGGACCACTTTAACAAAGTGGCCATGGCATGTGAACAAGATGTTCTGATTTTCCAGAATACAACCAAACGACAAAGGTTGTATTTGTTTCTTGGTGGGCTTGATGATGTGTTTGATCAGGTTCGTGGAGAAATACTGCGCAAAGACCCACCACTTGGACTTCAGACTGCTTATGCGTATGTCCATCATGAAGCAGATCACAAGGAAGCTATGAAGATGAAAGGCCAAAACTCAGAACTGGGTGCAATGGCAACCAAGGCCAGAGGCCCCTCCAATTGCACCGACCGAGGTGGGTCTGAGACTAAAACTGGGCAGCCAAGAACCGGCCAAACCGGCCGTGATCGTCCTCAGGGTAAATGTCTGCATTATGGTATGATGGGACACTGCAAAAGCCGGTGCTTCGAGCTAATTGGGTATCCTGAGAATTGGGATAAGACACGTAACCTTCTCTTCAACAAACCTCAAGCTTCTGTTGCAAAAACTAAAGATGATTCAACGGATGTAGCAAGCAAAGCATCCGTGGTAGGTACCGATGGTAAGGCACTTAATGTCTACACTTCTGTTATGAATAATACATGAATAATTGACTCTGGAGCTACTGAACATATGACTTGTGATTCTAGACAGATTTCCTCACTAAAAAACTCTACCCATACCAAGGTTAATATGGCTAATTGTGATGCCGCCCCAATTCTTCGGGAAGGCACAGTTTCTGTTGTGAAATTTAAACTAACCGAAATTAGTCCAACTTAGTTCCAAATTTTATGCTCGCAAGCGTACGAATCGTTTGATAGTATAGAAAGCAAGCACTTAATATCATCCCACAAAAATTAATCTAATTCTAAACAACTAACTTAAATCCAATTGCAATGAACTAAAATTAGCAAAGATTGATGAAAGATGGATTTGACAATTGAAACTAATAGTGAAAACAAATGAAAACAAGAAAGTTTGATCATAATGTAAAAAAGTGGCAGCCAAGAACACAAATTGTAATTCAGTCGAGTAAAACGCTAGAGCATCCGACTCACCATAACCAATCCAACTTATTTTCTGTAGTGAATTATTAACAAGTACTCAACCTCATTGATAGTCAAATCTCCCTAACACAATTAATATCTATGGCATCTAGACTATTTCATATATCCTAATATGCAACCATCCATGGCATCTGGAATAGTTTAACATAATGAAACTCATTACGATAAGTGGAAATTTATATAAAGACTACACAAATCCTAGAGTATGGCATCTACTACTAGGTAATTCATGGTATCTATTTGCAAAAAGCTCTAACTCAAGTTGAAAACATGGCATCTGCACAACTTGCATCAAATTTACTAAGTAAGAGTCAAGATGGTAGCTAATCACCAAGACTAAAACCAAGCATATAAACACAGCAAACGATACTCAATGAAATTGATGAAATTGAAAACTTGAAATAATTCACTTGAGAATTTAAGCATTCATAGTCATGGCTACATCGTAGCCCTAGTTAAGGAAAATTAGTTCCGAAACATAATCGAAATCATTATTGAATTCATAATAAAAATGAGAAGAAAATTGAGTTTAGAAAAAATGCTACAAAATCCTTGTGCTATGCTGCTTCTTTCTTGTCATATGTCCCTTGCTGCTTCTCAAAAATTGATCAGTTCTCCATTTCTTATTTTTGCTCTTCTGTTTTCATTTCCTTTTTTCGTAATCGACGACAGCTTAAAAGCCCATTTATTGAAAACATTAGAAGAAAAGAAACGAAAGGAACCTTTCAACTCCTTGCCAGACACTTCGTGCGTTTAGACACCTTGATCAAAGCTTGAAAGAATAGAATGCCTAAATCACACTCATGTTGGTCTACTTGCTACAACGAGGCCTCCATATTATCCTTTTCTACCCTGCTAGATTCCAGCTGGAAATTTCATCTCCAAAGTGATATATCAACCAAATTTGAAAGTACCCAAATCTCCATTGCAATTGATGAGAATTAAGGATAAAAAATGCCCAATTCATGCTTCCACCGCAAACCAACAAACTGGAGAGTGGAATAGAAATATGGATTTTCATCCTTCTTCAATTTTGATAAGCTGCAGTGCGCCGGCTTGCTCCTGGAAATTGGGAGAGAAAAAACAACCCTTTCTTTTGTCGGTGCAAATATGAGGATAAAGGCATTTGTTTTGTTGAAGGGGTCACGTGATGGTCATCCTTTTAGTGTGCAATAAGGAACCTGCTTAAAAATTGAATAATAGGAAATGAGCTGGGATTAAATACAAATAGTCGTTTAAACACCATTTTACCAAACATGATTAGATACCACCAGACTAACATAAAAATCACATAAAAATAGATAATTTTCCATATCATTAATCTAATCTTAAAAACACCAAAACATGTCATTTCTTTCATTTAAATCCAAAATTGCATCTAAGAAATTATAGTTTTCGGAGTACAATAAGTGATAAAATATGTGCTCATCAGTTTCCCTTTCTGATACCATGAAACTTGATATTGTCCTTGTGGTTCACTCCTTGAATTATAATTTATTGTTGGTTGCCCAAATAACCCTTGCCTTACACTGTTTAGTGGTTTTTTGGCCTTATTTTTGTGTATTTAAGGACATATGGACGCGGAAGACGATTGGTTATGGTATTAGACGAGGGAAGCTGTACTTCCTCGAGTTGAATTCCAGTAGCTCAGGATTGTTCACTCAAGCACTGTTACTGAATGGGACTCCAGTCGAGAATAATAAAGGGTCTTACGTATGGATGTGGCACCATCATCTTGGCCATGCTTCGTTTGGTTATTTGCATAAGTTATTTCCTAGTTTGTTTGTGAAAAACGATGTTTCTCAGTTTAAGTGTGATGTGTGTGAAATGGCTAAGAGCCATCAAACTTCATTTCCTCCAAGTTTAAATAAGAGTTCCGTTCCTTTTATGATTGTGCACTCGGATGTTTAGGGCCCTTCCAAAATTGCCTCTCTTGGTGGAGCTCATTGGTTTGTCACATTTATTGATGATTGTACGAGAATGACTTGGGTTACTTTGTTAAAATAAAAAAGTGATGTTAGTATGGACTTTAAGAAATTTCACAAAATGGTTTCGATACAATACAATATGAAAATTCAGGTGGTTCGAAGTGATAATGGAGGCGAGTATGTTAATATTGAACTCCGTTCTTTATTTGACATTCATGGTGTTGTTCATCAGACCACATGTCCGTATACCCCTCAGCAGAATGGGGTGGCTGAACAGAAGACTCGACACTTGTTAAAACTGGTTCGTGTTTCTCTTCTTGAGGCACGTCTTCCCTTATATTATTGGGGTGAGGCCCTTAATTATGTTGCCTACCTTATTAATTGGCTTCCCTATCAAACTCTCGTGTTTCAGACAGCATTTCAGACTTTTATGTCTCTTCTCAGTTGCCCGCCGGTCCTTAACTTTTCCCCTTGTATTCTTGGCTGTGTGGCTTTCGTCCACGTGCACCCTTCACACTTGAACCTCGAGCTTTTCAATGTGTGTTTATGGGGTATGCTATTACTCATAAAGGTTATCGGTGCTATCACCCTTCAACCAATAAAATGTTTATCATTATCGATGTCACTTTTCATGAAACAGAGATGTATTTTGGTTCCTCTGAGTCCTCACTTCAGGGGGAGTTTCAAGGTGATGAAGTTCGTATGTTTGATTATGAAACCGAGCAGCAAGCTGCAGTGCAACCACCCACCACCGAACGGCAGACCACTGCATAGTAGTCTGCCGTTGAGCAGCAAGCTACCGCACATCAGCCAGCCGCCGAGCAGCAGGCCACTGCGCAACAGCCTACCATCGAACAAATGTCGACTGCACAGCAGCCAAGCTCCGAGCTGGTTGTTGCTGAACAGCGGCAGGCTGCCGAGCCCGAGATAGTAGATAACACGGCCCCTTTAGTCATCTTGTAGTTGGAACCCACGGTTGTAGAAGAAACAATACATGCCGACTCGTCTCTCAATGATTCTCATAACCAATCGTTTTCTACTCTAGATGGATCACCACTTCATAGTCTCCCGGAAAGGATTAATCGAGGTATTCCTAAACCCACTTATGAGGTAGACCCTAAGTGTAAAACTAAATATTCGGTGAGCGAACCAACCCATAACTCGAGAGTGAGGTACCCATTAAACAACTATGTGTCTACCTGTCCCCTATCTGAATCAAATAAGTCGTTTGTGAATCAATTGTCTACTGTATATATTCCTAACAGTGTGCATGAAGCCTTAGCCAATCCTAGATGGAAAGAAGTAATGAATGAGGAACTAAGATCGCTGAAGAAGAATGCTACTTGGGAACAATCGGACTTGCCAGCAGGCAAGAAACCTGTGGGATTTAAATTGGTCTATATAGTGAAATACAAAGCAGATAGAACGGTCGATCGGTTTAATGCAAGACTAGTGGCAAAGGGGTACACTCAGAAATATGGCATAGATTACACGGACACCTTTGCTCCAATAGCCAAGATCAATATTGTTCGAGTTCTATTGTCCATGGCAACGAAAACCTAGACTAGCCACTTCAACAGTTCGATGTAAAAAAATGCATTCCTACATGGAGATTTGACTAAAGAAAGTTATATGGAGCTTCCACCGGGATGTACCAGAACAGACATGAACAAGGGTAAGGTATGTAAGCTAAAGAAGTCATTATATGGATTAAAGCAGTCACCAAGAGCAGGGTTCAGCAAGTTCACTAAGTCAATGAAGGCATTTGGGTATGGTCAGACTCTGCCTCAAATTTTCGAGTTGGCTAATATTTTATAAAGATGATCTATGAGGTACTACTTGAAAAATAAATGAATTAATCGTTGAAGTTTGATGTGGTGTGAACCCACAACTAATCTCCAAGTTTTTTTCTTCTTCAAAATGGGAATTCCTTAGATTAAAGGCTTTATATATATTTTCATTATACTATGGTAATAGTAGTTTTGAATATCAATATCAAACTAAATATCTCCAGTTAGGTACAATTATCAATTAACACAAAATTAGTACGGTACGGTAGAATGAAAATTACTCTTTTAAGTTGTGAGGCTAATTAGTCCACTCTCATTCTCATTGGCTTATATAATATTGTTTGTTAAAAAAAAATAATAATAATAATCAATTCATCCAAACAAATACAAAATGACCCTATGGTAGTCTAAGCTCACAAATGGGCTCAGTCCAGGAACAGCGAATGGGGCCTAAAGCTTATAAGGTCGAGACTCCGCTGTACTCCAAAACCCGAAACTGGTTTCAACAGAGAAATGGGGGAGTGCAACAGCAGCAGCAGCAGCGAGGAAGATGGAGACTTGGAGTGGAAAGCAGCCATCAGCTCAGCCGCTGCGGGCGCGTCCTCTTTTATGTCTTCCCTCGTCAACGGCGTTTCTGCTACCGAAAATAATGGTGGCGGCGGCAGCGGAGATAACAAGCAGAGTAAAACCCAGCAGCAGCAGCTTCCCAAGCACTACCAAATCAAGGTCACCCAGCTCAATCAATCAACCCCCATATTTTATTTTCACTTTTTTTCATTCTGTTTCCTATAAAAATGGTGTAATTTTAATGGTTTTTATTTATTTATTTACTAATTTGATTGTGAAATAAGCATTTTGTGGGATAAAAGATGAGAATTTAATTGTATAGAAACTGAAGGTAAGAAGCTTTGTTGGCAGGCACAAAAGATTTTGGATGAAATAATAGGAAAGAATTTGGAGATTGTTAGTGATCCCCTGATTCATTTACCAGATGATGAGCCAATGGGGGATAATGAAGAGGAAGGTTGTATTCGCTTGTTCAAAAATGCTCCCCCTGGGATTGTGTTCGATCATGTAGGTGAGTGATTCCCATCAAACTTTTTGTTGTAAACAACGGATTTAGGCCCGGTTTGGTGTGTAGGATTGGTTTGAATTGGATAACTTCTGAGATTCAGTGCTGATGAAGAATTGGATACCAACTCGCAGTTGAGGGTAGAAGATGGATTAGTCACGAAGGGAAACTTATCCCTCGCGATCTTCTACCTTTAGCTTGGACAAAATATGCAAGTGGGGCATCCATTTTTCATTCAACATTCATTGATTCTAGCGAGTTATCCAATCTAAGACAATCGTAGACACCAAATGAGGCCTTATGGTTTAGGGTTTAGGCACATGTAGGCTGTGACTTCAATGCAATTGGCGTTGTGGTAGATACTAGTAATTTTCTGTCAAGTTCTTCCACCATGAGATGACTTGTGAATTTCGACATGCCTTTCATAATTTTTGCGTTGGCGAGTTGGCCGTTCTCTGGTGCCATGCCAACCCACTGATGTATTTCATGCCTATTGCTAAACTGTGAGCTTGAACTGAAAGTTATGTGAATGCTGCCAGATCCACAGCCGCTGAGAAGGAGACCAAGAATTCTACCTGGAAAAGCAATTAATGAGAAATCGAACAAGGTTTTGATTTTTTTATCCCGGGTTCTTAATTGCATTAGGAGATTTATTGTTTACACAATAGCTACTTATCCGTTTATTGTACTGTCTAATTGTTGGCAGTTTAAACAACGACTCCAATCTGTTGCTGTTGATGGGAAAGATGTATTGGCTGCCGCAAGAGAGAAATGCCAGACATCATTGGCTAGGCAAGAAGCGAAAGATGCAGCAGCGAAAGCAGCAGCAAAGAGAGAAGAGGAAAGAGTTGCACAAGTGAAGAAAATTAGGGGCGAGAAATGGCTACCTTGTATTGCCAAAGAAATGAAGTTGAAATCCAATCGTTGAAATGCGTTAATCGATGACACTGAAAACATGAAATTCCTCCCCCAAAGTTCCCTTCCACTACTTTATTACTAGTTGAATGATCGAAAGCCACATTGCGCAAGGCAGCTTTCAAACAAAATAAATCGATTAATTAACTCCATGGAAGGAACTGGATTATGCAGGAAAGAGAAAATAACTTCCATCTTCGTTTTACTTCTTTCCTGGTAAAACGATCTTCTTTGTAGGATGTTATGTTGCAGGAAAGGCCGCAACTGGTACCAACCAACCAACCAACTCGAAAGACCTTTTCTTCTATCACGCCTGCAGATACCCTTTCTCCTCCAAATATGATATCACGGTTTCAGCCATCACGCCTGGGGTGACACAATCCGTACCCGTCTGCTGCAATACTATCTGCAAATCAATAAGTTGGACTCCAGTTTCAGAGATTTAACATCCGGACGATGAAAGCATACTAAGAAAACAGTAAACTTAAAACAAGGAAATACAGGACATGAATGACATAGGGGAAATTACAAGCTTGATTTCATTGTTTCATGGTTCAGTACAAATTCTAGTAAAAGGAATGCCACTCGACACAGAAGCATGATTTTACGTACCTCACACTTTAATGGTGGCTCATATGGATCATCAACCCCTGTAAAGCCTGCAGAATGCCAAAGAAATCGTTCACCGCTTATTATTTGGTAAGACTAATTTCCCTGGGGTGGGGAAATAAATAATGCCAAATGATAATTTGGCACTGGATTGGCATTAAATACAAAATTCCTAGAAAATACCTTTGATTTTTCCAGCTCGTGCAAGCCTGTAGAGTCCCTTTGGGTCCCTATTCTCACACACATGCAGCGGCACGTCCATGTACACCTGAGAATTGTGAGTTTTGTCAGCTTATCAGCCATCACTGGCAAGATAGAGCCTCTTGTCATTTGTTCAAACCAAATTCAATCAGTTGTATTTTTGGATTGAATTCATTCCTCATGTTAAAGACACCACCACATACCTCACTAAAATCTCCTTCAGGAAATAATGCACGGCAGGCATCTCGGTCCTTTCCGTAGGGAGATATTAAGCTAGCAATACAAATTATGCCAGCATCCGCAAAGAGCTTCCATCAAGTATGTAGGTTAGCCTTCCTCTCATGTGCAAGCCTTGACTCAAAGCACATGCCACAGTGCTTTTTCCTAAATTCAAAGACCAAGATATGATAATGTTGGCTATGAGATTGTGTAATCTAAGCAGTAACAAATTGAATAGAAAGAATTTCAGCAGTATATAAAGTTGTACCAAGCAATCTCAAAATGTCTGTATCTTAAAATTCTTCCAACTGGGGAGAAAATGTGTTAAATTTCTTCTCTCATAGTTCTTCCTTTATAGTAAACACTCCGATGTGGCTATAACTATTAGTTAAAATTAAAATTACAGGGTACTCCTATGTGTTGCATATTACCAATGTAAAAAGACAAAGGTATAATAAGCAATATTACAACTAAGAAGCAGCAGAGATGGGTACTAAAGGAAAACACGCAGAAAGAGACTGTTAGTTAATAAGAGATCTCTTTCCATTCCAATGCGCGTGTTTGTGTGTGAGAAACAGCGAGATAAGTAATGCACTCATACTAGTCAATTTCTTTTTCTTCATCCTCTTTCGACATGTTTCTTTGAAATGGAAAGATGAGGTCAAATGATGGCACCAACTTTCATGTAGGTGTCATCACCTTGCCTTCTGGTTATTGAGATGCATAATGCCAGAAGGGTTATGCCGTATGAGCATGATTACTTCTACGCAAGTTTAACTACAAACCACAAATTCCCATATTAAAATATGCACAACAGAAAACAGCCAAATCTTACAAACTTCAGAACTGTGAAAAAAAGAAAAAAAGAAAAAAAAACAACATAACAAATTTTGCATAAGAATACCGATATAAGAAAAGAGCTAAAACATTGTGGGCATGTGCAGATAACAAAGATTGCTTCTGCGACGCCAATTAGCATTTCGTATAGCAAAAGAGAATAGAAACAAACCTGAACCACTTAAACCAGTAATCCATATGACACAGCCTTTCTGCTTAAGTAATTGTTGCCTATCAAGTTTCTCCACCGAGCACTTATGCCACACAATGTTTTCCGGGTTCTCCATGGTTGACATCTGGTACAAATTTCTACCTAGTTAGATGGTTGGTCTAAATTAGAACCCCAAATCCATCCATAGAAACCAATAGATAACCTTACAACATTCTATAACAATAACACTACTCATGCTCATGGACTGAGAATTTTTCTTCACTTTAATGCCAAATTGCCAAATAAAACCTTTAAATTTAAAGCATGGATCATTAATCAGTTATATTTAACAGAAGTGAAAAAATTTACGCAAAAAGAAAAGAAAAAAAAAAAAAAACCCCCTCCAACATTCACCAGATGTGTTATCAGATAATTAATATATAAAACAGGTATGAACAGCCCTTGAGCCTAAAAAAAAAGTACGAAATTCAAGGCCGATTCATAACCAAAACAGCAAGAATCCCACAAAATGCTAACTGAATTACGTCTCAACCGAAAAATAAATGAGCAGAAGAAAGAAAGAAGCAAGGTTCATATGGTTACTGAATCATCAACCTCCTAGGAATCACTTGAAATGCTTCAAATTGAGCTCGAAAATGGCGGCTGGTGGCACCGATGAGAAGTAACAGCATGAATGTTGTATACAGGAGAGGAAGATACAGAGGAGGGGCTGACAACATAGCAAAATAGATGGGCAAAGAAGGAAGTAAAAATGAATTGAGTCCAGAACCAATCATTTTACTAACTAATGCAAATGGCGGAAGCGCGCAGGACAGCGATAGGTCCTATGTCATTATAAAAAGTGAAATTTGTTTTTGAAGGAGAGGATACTCTCCGGACTCCTCCTCCCTCATAATCCATAATTCATAAGTCTGGCGATCCGGGCCATTGAAATTTGATTCAACGACTACAAACAAGGACCCACTTCAAAGTTATAATAACTTTAGCCGTTGGATCAAATTTCAATGGTTTAGATCCCCGGACTTAGGGGATTAGGAGGAAGTGATCTGGAGAGTATCCCTTTCCGTTTTTTAAATGTTTAGTCACTTGTATAATTGTAAAGCAAAAATTGTACACAATATGTAAACAAATAATTCACTCAACACAATTTCACCCTCGTTCATTTTTCCGAAGAGGGTTTTTATTAATTCGAGTTCGACCCATTCTAGGCTATGCGCATATTAATTACAACCCTTCTTTTGGGAAAGGAATACCCTTTGATTCCAATTTGAATAAATCGTAATTTGGAGATTTGGGTGTTTATTTGATTTTTCGACTGCACCTAGGTCGAGCCCTAGACTGCCTACGTACTCTCGTTGAGGGATCAAGTCACTCGTAGTTCATGATGTATTAGTTGGGATTTGATGCCTTGTGCAGTTTTACCTCGTGAGGGCGAGGACTTTGAGCCATTGGAGCGTTTGATGCCTTATGCAGTTTTAGCTCGTGCGGGCGAGGACTTTGTGCCATTAGAGCAATATGTGGCTTCATGCCATTTGAGTCTTGTTGCGGCTCCGTGCCGTTTGACACAGCTTCGTGCCACTTTGGTATTTGATGTGGCCTCGTGTCATTGGCCAATTCGGGCTTGACTCCGCCGTAGCACGATATTGTCCGCTTTGGGCCCCGGCCACGCCCTCACGGTTTTGTTTATGGGAACTCACATGAGAACTTCCCAGCGGGTCACCCATCCGGGTGCCCATTCTCGCTTAACTTCGGAGTTCCTATGGAACCCGAAACCAGTGAGCTCCCAAAAGGCCTCGTGCTAGGTAGAGATGGGAATATACATATAAGGCTTACAGGATCCACACCCCTGGGCGATGTGGGATCTTACAATCCACCCCCCTTAGGGACCCAACGTCCTCGTCGGCACACTTCCGGTCAGGGATTGGCTCTGATACCAAATTGTCACATCCCGGCCTGGGCCCCCACCACATCCCGGGCTTGACTCCACCGTAGCACGATATTGTCCGCTTTGGGCCCCGGCCACGCCCTCACGGTTTTGTTTATGGGAACTCACATGAGAACTTCCCAGTGGGTCACCCATCCGAGGGGCCCATTCTCGCTTAACTTCGGAGTTCCTACGGAACCCAAAGGCAGTGAGCTCCCAAAAGGCCTCGTGATAGGTAGAGATGGGAATATACATACAAGGCTTACATGATCCACACCCCTAGGCGATGTGGGATCTTACAGAAGTTGTCTATATTTGTATTGCATTTGTCCTCCACTTTGTTCCATGTCTTGATTTGATCTTGGCCCAACGATTAACAATGACCACCCAAAGGATTTTGAAGACAAGCATTAATTCAATCATGCTCATGAATTAATTCAAGCCATAAGTTGCGTGGGCTTGTTCTTGTGGAGTCAACCTTCAACTAAAGATATGACAAACTTTGTCTCTTTACCTACTTAATTTCTTTGCTGGAGATCTTTATTCCAATTCCTAACTTAGGAATTTGAATGAGACTTGGTCAGCAACTACACTAATTTTAGTGCACCTTGAGCTTGAGCGTATCCTTCAACACTACAACAAGCTTCTTTTCCGGACAATTATCCAGTCAACTTTGTGCGTTAGTGCAACGGTGGGCTTCGAGCTTTGCTTTCGAGACTTCCGCCATGATTTGGAGAGGACCATGGAATTAATCCGTTGCGTTCCTCGTTTACATTTTTCTATGCATGTCATTGGGTATAAATGAGGGAATATGTGTGTAGGATTTAGCGGTTTTATACCACTTGATATTTGATACGGCTTTGTGCCGTTTGAGATTTGAATAATTAATAGGTAAATTACCCATTAATTAGAATTTGAGTATGACAATCTGGAAGGGTTTTAGGACCACGTCACATTCACTTTTTTTTATATAAGGGAAATTGATGGTAGGCCTAGCAATTCCAGACACGACCAGATAACCCGACACAACATGACACAAAATTAACAGGTGTTCGGGTTGATACGATAACGAATCAGGTTGTTATCGGGTAACCTAATAAGCACATGTTAAGATAACGGGTTGGTTCGGGTATACACGTGTCACATCCCAGTCTCGACTCCACTGTAGCACGATATTGTCCGCTTTGGGCTTACCATTCCCTAATGGTTTTGTTTCTGGGAACTCACGAGCAACTTCCCAGTGGGTCACCCATCCTAGGAATGCTCTCGCCCAAACTCGCTTAACTTCGGAGTTCCGATGGAATCCGAAGCCAGTGAGTTCCCGAAAGGCCTCGTGTTATAAGGAGGGGAGCATGTACATATAAGGCACATCACCCCCTCTCCGTTGGTCGATATGGGATCTCACAATCCACCTTACTTAAGGGGAACCCGACATCCTCATCGGCACATCCGCACTGAACGGCAAAGTGGCTCTGATACCAAATTGTCACATCCTAGCTCAACTCCGCCATAGCACGATATTGTCCGCTCTAGGCTTACCATTCCCTCACGGTTTTATTTCTGGGAACTCACAAGCAACTTCCCATGGGGGTCACCCATTCTAGGACTGCTCTCGCCCAAACTCGCTTAACTTCGGAGTTTTGATGGAATCCGAAGCCAGTGAGTTTCCAAAAGGCCTCGTGCTATAGGGAGGGGAACATGTACATATAAGGCACATCACCCCCTTTCTGTTGGTCGATATGGGATCTCACAACACGTGGCTAACACGATACACGATAAGCAAAATATTAATTTTATAATTTTATAACCCTAAAAAATACTATAATAATTATATATATATATATATATATATATATATTAATTTAACAATTTTATACCCCTAAAAACTACAATAATTATATATATATATATATATATATATATATATTAAATTAAATTTTAAAAATTGGTGACCATTGGATCGGCTTAAATAAACATACCATTTAATTTTTCAAGTGTTATGCGTACAAAATAAATAAATTTAAATCTACTTAATAAATATATATATATATATATACACACAATTGAACTTGATGAGATATGAATTCAACGAAATTAATTTCAACGATCCAACCGTCAAACTTGTTTGTATATGCTTCGAGATCGCATCAGAAAAAAAAAACCGTAAAAAACAAACATTCATAGAGCAAGTAACGGGACAAAATTTTTCGACGGTTATAAAACGAAAAATCACGATTTAACGGTTATTTTAACTCCGATTTTGATTATTTTTTTATAGCTACACTCCTTGATCCTATATGAATACAATGAATGAATTCGATCTTCAATTTAAAATATTACACTAGTGGATACCACAAAATCTTATGTTATACTTAATGAAAGTATAAATAAATTCTTAGTGTTAGTGAATCTATCATTTTGATGGGATACGCATCCTACGAAACTAATTTCAACAATCCAACCGTCAAACTTGTTTGTATATGCTTCAAGATCACATACGCCAAAAATCGCAAAAAACAAACATTCAGAGATCAAGTAAAGGACAAAACTTTTCGACGGTTATAAACTAAAATCACGATTTAAAGGTTATTTTAACTTCGATTTTGATGATTTTTTTTTACAGCTACACACCTTGGCCCTATATGAATACAATGAATGAATTTGATCTTCAATTTAAAATATTTACACAAGTGGATACCACAAAATCTTATGTTAAACTTAATGAAAGTACAAGTGTTGGTGAATTTATCATTTTGATGGGATACACATTCTACGAAACTAATTTCAATGATCCAACCGTCAAACTTGTTTGTATATGCTTCGAGATCGCATACGCCAAAAATCATAAAAAAAACAAACATTTAGAGATCAAGTACCGGGACAAAACTTTTTGACGGTTATAAACGAAAAATCACGATTTAACGGTTATTTTAACTCCGATTTTGATTATTTTTTATAGCTACAGTCCTTGACCCTATATGAATACAATGAATAAATTCGATCTTCAATTTAAAATATTTACACAAGTGAATACCACAAAACCTTATTTTATACTTAATGAAAGTATAAATAAAGTGTTGGTGAATCTATTGTTTTAATGGGATATGCATTATACGAAACTAATTTCAATGATCCAACCGTCAAACTTGTTTGTATATGCTTCGAGATCGTATGCGCCAAAAATTGCAAAAAACAAACATTTAGAGATCAAGTAACTGGACAAAACTTTTCGACGGTTATCAACGAAAAATCACGATTTAACGGTTATTTTAACTCCGATTTTGATGATTTTTTACAGCTAAACTCCTTGACCCTATATGAATACAATGAATGAACTCGATCTTTAATTTAAAATATTTACACTAGTGGATACCACAAAATCTTATGTTATACTTAATGAAAGTATGAATAAACCCTTAAGTGTTGGTGAATCTATATATTAAATTAAATTTAAAAATTTGATGACCGTTGGATTGGTTGAGATTTAATCTCAGCTGTCCATTGTGCATTAGGTTGGACCGAAAATATATATTTTTAATTATTTTATATATATATTTACACATATAATAATATATATTATTTTTTTAATTATAGTTAGAGTTAATTTGAACCGTTGGATTGTTTCAAATTAATCTATGTTGTCCACTCCTTGTTAGCCTTTCTCCCTGTCAAGTGTCGTTTCAATTTCATTTCTTTCTCACTCAGTCTCTCAGCTCAGTCACCGACAGAGCCCTTTCCTCATCTCTGTCTTGACTCTCAAATCCAACTCCAGCCCGTCACCGGTCCACCACCACATGGATCCATCATCCACCATTGTCTCTCTCCGACGGTGGAGCATTCCTTCACGACTCAGAGCCACAGCCACCGGTCTCTATCTCGCTATTCTCTCTCTTAGGAGTCTTTCACGCAATTCTCTCTCTCAGATTCAGACACATGTAAATAAATATGGGAATTAATTTAGGGTTTGTGAAATATAATTTACGAATTCTAGTTAGGGTTTGTAAATTTAGGGTTTTTGAAATTTAATTTTTGAATTCTAGATTAGGGTTTGTAAATTTAGGGTTTGTTTGGTTTCACATATTCTATTTAATTGATCTAATGGCTTTTGGGTTTTTGCATATTGGTGAAGGAACTGGGCTCTTTTGCTTTGCTTCTGCAGCTTATGTGCTAGAGTTTTATTTACCAACAGGTAAATTTCTCAGATGGGTTTCTACTTGATCTAATGGTTCTGGAGTTTTATCCCACTAGATTATGAATGTGACATTACATATTAGAACATCCTACAATATATGTTGAAGAATATAAAAATTACAAGACAGGTTGGAGCAACATAGGAGCTCTAGTGTTCGAATGAAGAATGATCAACATTTTAAATCTGTTGCCATAATTGAATTGACTGTAACTTCTTTGGTCCTGTTGGTTATATGATATTGAATGTCTTTGGTCATCTCTACTTTAATTTATGATGTTCCTACATGTTTTTTACAGGTTGTCCAGTGTTTTCAAGAACTTTTTTCCCAAACGAAGTACAAAGAAGCTACTGAGCTTGCTGCGGATACTGCTACTAAATTTCAAGTTTCCATATTGCTTCTGTATTTGTACATGTTTCTTTCTTTAAGCAATATTTCTCTGTTCAAATGATTTTGTCCTGGATGTGTTTCACATGTATGATGTATCTAATATTTTTGTTTTCAGTTCTATTTGTATCAAGTGGCTGCATCTGTGTCAAAACCGGTGAGAAATGATTATATACTAAATGGTAATCTAGTGGACTAAACTAAGATACAACATACTTGGTGAAAAGACATATTGTACTTGATAGGTTTAGATTGTATGTTCATTTGTTTAAGAGGGTGAGAGTTACAATTCTTGCGCTCTACTAATGATTTTTGTTTTCCTTGCGTTACAATTCTTGTTTGTTAGCATCAACGTTCAGAAAGAAACTTTCGCAATACTTGTTGTGCTTACTTGCACATATTGAAATGGATGTGTGAATTTGAATGGATATGGATATGTGAAATTGAAGTTGAAATGGATATGTGAATTTGAAATAGATATGGTATGAGCAAGATTTTACAGTTTTGTTTTTCTTTCTTGAAGCAGTTAATGTTGTGGAGCAAGATTTTACGAACCTTAGTGATGGAAGGTCAGTGGAAGTTACAATGAGAATACAACCTGATCATAGAAGTGAAAATACAGAAGATACAAATACAAGTCCGGCAAAGAAAAAGGCTAGAGTGATCAAATTAGGTAAGCGAACACTCAGGTCTCCTGTTTCAAAAACTTTCAACAAATTGACTACTATTATTGAAGATGGTAAAAGTCGTGCTTAATGTAAAGATTGTAAGAAACTGGTAATAGATGATAGTCATCATGAGATCGGTAATATGAATAGACATTTGAAAACATGCCCTGGACCGACTGGTGGATTATTGTCGGTGTCTGAATTCTGTTCCCAAAACTTTGATCCTGTGGTATTTCGTAGCTTATTGGTAGAGGCCATCATCAAACATAATCATCCTTTTAGTTTTTTAGAATATGAGGGAATTATAGAATATGAGGGAATTAGGGCTTTGTTTGCATATATATATATCTCCTGATATTAATTTGCCGTGTAGAAATACAATTAAAGCCTGTGTGTTGAGGATGTTCAAAAATGAAAAACAAAGGCTTCATAATTTGTTAAGCTCAGTTGAAGGTAGAATTTGTTTGACATCAGACTTATGGACCTCGCAATGCACTGATGGGTATCTTGCTCTTACTGCTCACTTTGTAGACAAAGATTGGAAATTGCATAAAAGAATTTTAATTTTTTGTCACATGCCTCCTTCGCATACTGGTGTTGCATTATCTGAGAAAATTAATGCATTGGTGACTGAGTGGGGGATTGAGAAGAAGTTATTTTCTATTACTTTGGATAATGCTTCTTCAAATATTTCTTTTGTTAGCATTTTGAAGAATCAATTGAATCTTAGAAGTCTTCTCGTGATGAATGGTGACTTCTTTCATGTGCGTTGTTGTGCTCATGTTTTGAATTTGATAGTCCAAGATGGACTTAAAGAAATTGATTCTTCGGTGATAAAGATTGGTGAATGCATCAAGTATATAAAGGGCGCTGAGGCTAGGAAACTAAAGTTTTATGACTGTGTTAGACAAGTGGGAATATTGGATAGTAGGAGAGGTTTGAGACAAGATGTCCCTACTAGATGGAACTCAACCTATATTATGCTAGATAGTGCAATTTTCTATCGATATGCTTTGATTCATTTAGGGTTGAGTGATTCCAATTTTAGTAGTTGTCTTTCTTTTAAAGAGTGGGATAAAATAATGAAGATTTCCAAGTTTTTGGGGTACTTTTATGAGGTTACGTGCTTATTTTCTGGGACAAAGTACCCCACATCAAATTTGTTCTTCCCTAGAGTGTTCGTAATCCAACTTCAAATTAAGGCAGCCATGAATGACTCTGAAAGTTTCATGAATAAGATGGGGACTTACATGTACATGAAGTTTGAGAAGTATTGGTCAAAGTACAGTTTGATTTTGGCAATTGCAATCATCTTAAACCCTCGTTATAAATTGCATTTTGTGGATTGGGATTGGGTTTACACAAAGCTTCATGGTGTGAATTTGGTCGAATTTACAAAGGTTAATAACAAATTGAATGTTCTTTTTGGTGTGTACTTGGAAAAACTTTCGCATCTTGATAATTTAAATACTCCAGTGAATTCAGTGCCTAATCATAAAACAGAATCTGGAGATGTTCTCTTTGAGTTAACATAAGTTTGTTTTTATTTACTTTATATATTTGTAGTAGTAGTACTATAAAAAGTGTTGATATTATATTTGAAATTGACATGATCCATGATTCTTATTACGTTTTTTGTTTTTATTTTTTATGATGTAGGATTTTGATAATAATTACAATGGTTCAAGTTTGATTGAAAAAAATGAATCGCAGAAGTATTTGGAGGATAAAAGAATAGATAAAAAAAAGTAGACATAGATGTTCTTTCTTGGTGGCAAATGGAGCGTTTTCATTATCCGATACTTTCTCAATTAGCACGAGATGTGTTAACAATTCTCATTTCAAGCGTCAGAATCTGCATTTAGTATTGGGGTAGAGTACTAGATCAGTATCGTAGTTCATTGTTACCAGAAACAGTTCAAGCTTTGTTGTGCACACGAGATTGACTATTTGGAAAAGGAGGTAATATATTTTTATATGGTATAATACTATTATTTTATTTCTTTTCATAATTAATTTGGTAAACTTCTCATATTTTGAATGGTTTTTAATGTTTGATTTTTCTATACTTAATTTATGCGGAATAGAGTTTTGACATGGAAAACCTTACTGAAAACATCATCAACATAACTCTTGAAGGCAATAGATCAGCCAAAGTTCCAATACAATTTCTCCATGATGATCGATGAAAATTGAGGATTTTGTAAAAGAAATAACATGCAAACTTTGAGTTCCATTGGCAAGGTTTAAACTTTTGAGAAAGGCTTCACAACCTTGAAAACAAAAACTCTTTCATTTTGAATATCCTTGCACATTTAATGTTTTGTAATAGACTAGTAGTGTATGAATATTTTTTTTATTAGGCTCTTATTTTTTAGTGTAGATGTAGTACTTAAACGACAAATGTGTTTTAATGTTCTGAAATAAAATTTATGTGGCAATGTGTGGTATGTGCAAATTTAAGAAGAAAAAAAAATATTTTTCTTAATGGGTCATAACGAGTCGGATCACTTTACCCATTGGGTAAAGTGACCCGACCTGTTAAGATAACAGGTGTGACATAACACGACCTGTTAAGATAATAAGTGTTACATGAAAACGACAGACACGACCCGTTTTTCAGGCCTACTTGATGGTGCTTTGACTTATCTTGTTGCACATCCTTTTCTCCCCCTTTTTTGTATGTTCTTCTTTTGAACTTTCAACCCCATTTAACATGGGACTTTGAACCCATTTGACCCAAGCTTCTGACAACAAGCTTTACTTTTTTATTTTTTTTTATTTTTTTTGATTTTTTTTATGTGACTCTAAGGCTTCCAAGTTCAAATAGGACTTGGCTTCCAAGTTCAACAACCTATCTTCTTCTCCACGTGAGCAAACTCCCACGTGAGGTGCAGACTTTATTCACCCTCTCGCGAGATTGCTTTCAGAAATCCCCCTTTTTCTTGGCTCTAATACACGATGGTTTTCCTTCAGAAGCAAGAAGCCATTCTGATATACTTGGGCTCCCGTGGATTTCGTTATATTTCAAACTCCTATTTGGATTAAGTAACCGTTGATTTCTCAGTGAGGATGGGTAAGGTTTGTTGGAGCTCAAACTTATTTTCAAATTACTTCAATTTACCATCATTTCCCCCTCAAATTGTAACACCTTTTTTTGCGCAGGTCACAAAAGCTTTCATTTTTTCTGCGGCATTGTTCTCTTGCTTCTACCACTCTGCTTGTGCTTTTTTGTGGATTGAAAACTCAAAACGAAGAGGGGGTGGGAGATCAAGCAGGTTACCCATTTTAGTTTTCTCTATGTTCTAGATTTGCTTATATATTTGGAGTGGAATGAAGCTCTAAACTACGATAAATTTAGTAATTCTTTTGTGCAGGCATCACGGGCAACAACATCTCTTTGCTTTGGTTGTTGTTGTTGTGCTCTCCAGGTAATGAGCTTCATTGAAAAACCTCTTTTTCTGTACTGGTAGATGAACTTAGTTTGATGTTGGTAGCTTTCGTACTTCGAATTCATTTAACTTTTTGTTTATCATGAGTAGCTTTCAGCACCAGCTTGATTTGGTTTTTGACATGATTGTTGGACCAACTATTTTGCAGCATTGAGTTCGTTGAGAACAAGTGTTGATTCATGGCTCCAAAGGTGAGAATTGCACTCCGAAATTTGTAGTAACGCATTCTTCATGTCTGCCATATAAGTCTTGAGGCGTTAATGTTTAATTATCACTTTCCGACATCTCCGTTTCTCCATAGAGAGTCTTGTGACTGGTTTGGTTAGTAGACATTAGGCGCCCTTTTTTTTGCTCCCATCCATGTGATGCCTTCTATATTAGGAAAAATATTTTCATTTCATCAGAGAATCATAAGATTACACTTTAGTATATATATACATGTAAGCCAAGTCTAACAAACTGTCCTAACAAACTATGACAATTACTTAGCCTCTAAGTTTATATCTCTTGAGGAGATATTTACACTTCTATCCTTAATATCTCCCCTCAAACTAAACTGAGGTTCCCGAAGAGAAAGTTTGTGTCTGAGTAGAATGAATCTGGATTTGGACAGAGACTTGGTACAAATATCTGCAACCTGATCCTGTGTACATACAAATCCGACTGCAACTTGCTTGGCTAACACTTTCTCCCTAATGTAATGATAATCTATTTCAACATGCTTAGTGCGGGCATGAAAAATAGGATTCTTTGCCAGAGAGAGTGCAGAAATATTATCACACCACAACTGAGGAGGACAAGGGAGAGAATAACCAATATCAACTAATAGCTTGGAAATCCAGGACAATTCGGCTGTAGTATTAGCAAGGGACCTGTATTCTGCTTCAGTGGATGATCTGGCCACTGTTGGTTGCTTTTTAGCACTCCAACTGATAAGGGAGCTGCCAAGAAACACACAGAAACCACCAGTGGATCTCCGGTCTAAAGAGCAACCAGCCGAGTCAGCATCTGAGTATGCTTGAATGCCCAAAAGAACAGTACTTTTAGAAAACCATAAACCCATATCAAGAGAACCTTTTAAGTACCGAAGTATTCTTTTAACTGCTTGATAATGAGATATTCTTGGACTGTACATGTACTGACAAACAAGATTGACAGCAAAACTCAAATCAGGTCTGGTCCAGGTGAGATACTGTAAGGCACCTACCAATGACCTATATTCAGTAACATTGTCAAGAAGTGGAGACTCATGATTAGGTTTTTCTGTACTAAAGGGTGTGGCACATGGTTTTGCTCCATCTATGTGAGACTTTTGCAAAAGATCAAGAATGTACTTGGTCTGATGAAGAAAAATCCCAGATGATGATCTCTTAACTTCAATGCCTAAGAAGTAATGCAAAGGGCCAAGATCTTTAACAGGAAACAAGTTACTCAACTGTTTGATCACTTTTTGACATTCTGCAGAAGAGGGTTCTGTGACTAAGATATCATCCACATAGACAAGAATGAACACCAACTGCGGATCCCTTTTGATAAACAAGGAATGATCATTTGTGGAACCAATAAGCCCCAAAGAAACCAAAGCACCATTCAATTTTTCATACCAAGTTCGAGGAGCTTGTTTTAAACCATAGAGTGACCTGTGAAGATGACAAACATGATTTGGCTTGGTTGAATCCTCAAAACCAGGAGGTTGTTGCATAAACACAGATTCTGTAAGTGTACCATGGAAAAAAGCATTGCTAACATCAAGTTGGTTAAGAAACCAATCAAACTGACAAGCAAGAGTGAGAAGAATTTGAATGGTAACTGGTTTTGCCACTGGACTAAATGTCTCAGTATAGTCCAGGCCCTCTTGTTAATTGAAACCTTTAGCAACTAATCTGGCCTTGTATCTATCAATGGACCCATCTGGCTTTCTTTTGATCCGGAATACCCACTTACAACCCACAATATTTTGAGATGATGTGGAGGGAACTAAAGTCCATGTCCCTGTGTTGAGAAGAGCATTATACTCCTCCTGCATTGCTTTGCGCAGTAAGGATGTTTTGAAGCTTGCAGGTAGGTGTGAGGAGTATAATCTAAAGGGACATGAGCTGAAAGTGGATGCTTTATTGCTGTGAGAGCCTTGTGTTTGAATATCCCAGATTTAGATCTTGTCTGCATAGGGTGATGATTTGAGGAGAGTAAGGGTGGATGTGGTAAGGTTGTAGGTTGCAAGGTTGTAGTTGGTTGCTAAGGACTGGATAATGCAGAGGTGGAAGATAGAGAAGAAGATGATGGTATAGCAGAGATGAGAGAAGAAGAAGGTAAGGGGTGAGTTGTAAATGTGAGAGATGGTGGGATTTGCTGAGGATGAGAATTGAGAGATGGTGAAGTGGCAGGAACTGAAAAGTGATGAAAAGGAAAACTTGTTTCATCAAGGAGAACATGTCTGGATGTGTAGACTCTCTTGGTCACAGGGTCAAGACATTTGTAACCTTTATGGTGCAGACTATAGCCCAAGAAAACACATAACTTGCTTTTGGGATGTAACTTTGAAGGACAATATGGTTGCAGCCAAGGAAAACAAGTACATCCAAAAACTCTGAGAGAACTGTAATTTGGTGACCGGTTGAATAACAACTCCCAAGGTGAAGGTTTGTACGCAGTGGGTAATCTATTTATCAAATAAATTGCTGTTGCAAAAGCATCAACCTAATAGAAATGAGGAACACTAGAAGCTGCTAACAATATTCTTGCAGTTTCAACTAAGTGCCTGTGTTTTCATTCTGCACACCCATTCTGCTCGGGTGTTTGAGGACAACTAAGTTGATGTTGAATTCCATGTTCAACCAAAAATTGAGAGAAAGAACTACTCAGGAACTCACCACCAGAATCAGATAGTAGAGCAATTATTTTAGCAGACAAAGAGTTTTCAACAAGATTTTTGAATTGCACAAAGATAGAAAAGACCTCAGATTTATATCTCAAAGGGAAAAACCAAGTATACTTGGTGTAATCATCCACAAAAAGTACATAATATATAGAGCCATTAAGAGAAGACACAGGTGCTGGCCCCCAAACATCTGTATGAGTGAGCTCTAGAGGTTTACTTGTAGTGGAAGTAGCAGATACAAAAGGAAGTCTAGAACACTTACCCAATGCACAATCTGAGCAAAATGACTTATTTTTACTATGAGAAACTGAGATACATGATGTAGAGACCAATTTATTTAAGATCTTCACAGAGGGGTGGCCCAACCGTTGATGCCACATTTTGCTTGAAGCTTTAACAGATGCAGTCAAGGCTTTGGGATGCACAACATGAGATGAAATGGAGAAAAAGGATAGAAACCTTCTTTGACAGGACCTTTAAAAAGCATCCTCCCCGAAGAAAGATCCTTCACAGTGAAGTGAAAAGGATAAAGATGCATGGAGCATCAGTTATCAATCAAAAATTGATTTGCAGAGAGTAGATTTTGCTTAAGCTCAGAGACACGAAGCACATTGTTTAATTGAAAATTATAATGTGCAGTAGGTAAAATAGAAGATCCAGAATGAGAGATGGATAAACCCTTTCCATCGCCAATGTAGACTTGTTCAGGTCCTGTATAGACTTCTGGGTTCTGAAGATTACCATAGGAGTTAGTCATGTGAGAAGTAGCACCGGAGTCAACAATCCAAGTAGGAGCAGAACTGGAGTTGCTTGCCACCATTGCTGAGTGAGATGATTGAGTACTGTAATTAACATTCATGCGATAAGGACAGTCCCAAGCTTCATGATCAAATTGCTGATGTGGTAAATGCTTAGCACACAAATTAAACCCTCTTTTGATCAATTGTAGTATATATGCAAGTGGGGATCGTTCTAGGCCGGGGATTAAGAGGGATTGCTAATCTACTCAATTTAGACTCAAAAACACAAAACTAAACTTAAAAACACTTAATTAGACTCTAAAGACTCAAAACAGACTCAAACTACTCAAAACTAGCTAAAATGACTCAAAACAACACAAAACACACAAACTGACTCTAAACAAGAACTTATGGGTGATTTGGACGAAAATTGATTTACTTTGACTTAGAACACTTAAAAGAAACAAGTTTAAACCAATTCTAACTAAAAGACACGACCAATTAACAAGGGAATTGGTTTTTGACGAAATTAAACTAAAAACAAGCAGATTTGAAACTTAAACAAAGATTGCACGAAATTAGGGTGAATTAAATGGGTGAATGGCTAGCTAGATGGTCCTTCTCCACATATGAGACATACGCATACAAATCGATTTCCAGTTATTATTCCTATAAACCATGAATGACAATGCCCCAAGTTAACCGTGAACAGCACTAATTAACCATAAGATTTTCCTAAGTTCATTGAATTGGACATCGCATCGCAACCAAATTATTCTTCTCAAGTTCCCTATTAGAACAACATGATAGAGATACATATAAAAGATCATTAAGTTCTGTGAAAATCATAAGCATTGACAAGACATTCGTAACTATGAACAACATGATACTCTTGCCAGGAATTTACTTAACGCGATCATGACTAGTGACCTCCACTACTTATAAATATAAGTTCATAACTATTAGGTGAAATTCCCTTATATTTTAGCATCAAATTCATGCATGCAAACTAAGTAGGCCTCCTTAATCAACATACAAGAATAAGTTATCAATCAAACAGTTAAGCAAATTACATTCACAATTTATGAAACAATAACTGGAAGTAATCAATTCATATGCAATATATGTTCATGGCTTTGAAATTGCCACTAGCTAAAACGAGTTTAGCTCCTCATGTTCCTTATTAAACAAAGAAAACTTAAATTAAACATTGAAATCTAAAGATAGAAAAAACCTAGAAAATGGTCCAGCAATCCAAGATGAATGGCAAGCACGGCTCCTAGACTTCTTTTCCTTCCTTCCTTGCAGCTACGACACAATGAGGGGTGATGTGTGATGTGTGTCGAATTGTAGTAAATGAGAGGTGGTGAATGAATGAAGCTGCGACAATGTGTATTTATAGGGCTGAAAGGCACGGCCTAAGGTGTTTTGGAAAAGGATTTTGCAACCTAAACCACTAAGGAAAAGGACACTTTAGGGCAAATTCCAGGTAGTAAAAGGATTGGTCTTTACATCAGGAGATATGGCTTCTAGAACAAGGGAACCAGGCGCCAGATTTTTAGGTTTCTAGAAGAAGAGGTGCGGCACACTTTTAGGAGTAGATAAGGGCTTCTAGAACCATATATTTAGGTGTCCTAATGCCTTTAGGGATCCTCCATTCAGCTGGATTTAAGGTAGATTAGGATAACGTTAGGATAAGATAAGGTAAGGTTTTGGATAATGTTAAGGATAATGCTCATTCTCTCTTGCTGACTTCTTTTCTTCTTATCTTCATTTTATCTTCTCCATCTCTTTTGCACATTCCTAGCCTCTCTTGGTCTTCAATTTCGTTCCTCCACCTTGCTCCATTCATAAGTTATCCATTCCAAGCCCAAGATTGCTCGAAAATGATCCAAATTGCCTCATTTTGCCATCTTTGCCATTTGAACCTGAAAACACACGAAAATGACTTAAAACACTCTAATAAGTATAAACTAACTACGTAAATGCAAGAAAACAAGCTAACTAAGTCGCATAAATATGCTCCTATCAAATTCTCCCACACTTAGCTTTTGCTAGTCCTCGAGCAAAATAAAACAAACAAAACATAACCTAGACCTTCCAACGTTCGCCTCAGGGATTTCCAATGGTACATAACATATTAAAGATCACCACTCCCACAGATTTTAGTCATCCCTACCCTCGAGCACATACTTAATCACAGTCGCCACTCACTAACTCGCATTTAATCAATTAAAACAATGTTTGATTGTAGTAACATGCCTTAGAGAATTCCCTCAACTCCTCACCGGATACTCTCTATTTTCACACAGATTTTCTGACTACACTCCTTATACTAGGTATATGTGAGAAGATTGATGTAAACATGTAGACTAGCACTCACATATGTTTATAATCAACGAAGGCACTTTTCTGGAATTATTAATCTAACATGTGTATGATCTCATGAACGGAATGCCACTACTTAGACGCGAGAACCAGGGATACCATATGCTCATGCCAATTCCAACCTCCACATATTGAAACACATAACGATCAAGATAGAAGTCTAAGGGTTATAACGGGGCTAAGGGTATTGGCTAACAAAGAGAGGTAAGGATAAACAAACGTTCTTAAAGCGATAGTAAGCAAAGTAATGAATTTGACAGTTAGAATTCACTTTTGAATGCAAAAACCAACTTTAAATACAAAGGGAAGATTCACACAACTTTTAGGGCCGGATTCAAACTTTTGGACCCTTACTTCAACAACCAATACTTGTGAGCTCATTCTCACTTACTTTGAACTCTTTTCTTTTATTTTATTTTCGTGCCCATTCTTTCCTTGGCACATTTTCTACACAAGAAACCCTTCCCCCACACTTGTTTTTCTGCATAATGTCGATCAAAAGGAATTCCCTCTAAGTCATGCTCCACTATTCTTTAAGAACAAGGGTATGGATAGTCCTATTCTAGGCTAGGTAGGGAAAATGTGGGCTAACAAAGAAAATAGGCTACTAAGGCTCAAAGGAGTTAAACCTACAATACAAATGCAAAGGGAAAGGCTTTTTGGCTCTAGTTTTAACTAAACAACTTCATCTTGTTTATTTGTTATGCTAATCAATTTTATGCCTTGAATGAAACGGGTATGAGTTCTAGTATTTGGATCTATAGTGATGAAACGCATTCTAAGTAGCAACCAAGCAAAGAAACAATGAGATCATGCAACGACTTTAGAAAACAAGAAATCACAGATTAATAACTCTCCACACAATGTTTAGGCTCAAGTCTCTCAGGGTTGTAGCGTTAGTTTGAGTTCCTTCCTTCAAGCATGTTACAAAAACTGATTTTTTTCCTTTTGTGATTAGATGTGAATTCGTAAGTTACAACTACAACGAAGCATAAACCAAAGAGCATATCAAACTTCCATCCATGTTTGTAACTTTCTTTAACAGTTATGCAATTAAAAACCAAATCCTCATCATTGTGTTCGAAGGTACCCTAAGACACAAACAAACACACAAAAATGACTCAAAAACGACTCTTTTTGGGTTTTTCAAAACATTTTTCGAATCTTTTTTCAAATTTTCGTATTTTTTTCTTCAAAACACATTAAAACACACTAAAAACACTTAAAAACAGTGAGAAACAACTTTAGAAGTGATAGGTGATAAAATCCCACGAAAATGCATGAAAAACACTTAGTTTACCTCCCCCCCCCCACACTTAAACCAAACATTGTCCTCAATGTTTCAAGCATAGACTCACAAACAAGCAAACAAGCAAACAACTAATAAACATGGCAAGTATGGCAAAGTAAAAAGCAATAAAGAGTAGGGTTTAGGAACGCAAATCTGGTTTTGGAGCCGAAGATTCCTAGGTCTTCTTTATTTGAACGCATGGGTTGCCTCCCAAGAAGCGCTTGCTTTAATGTCTTCCAGCCGGACGATACCTCCTTTTAAGCTTGGATAGGGCCCACGACATGGAAGGGTATTTCCTCCACGACATGCTCCTCGAAATTCTCGTAGTAAGGCTTCAAACGGTGTCCATTCACTTTGAATTCTTGTCCTGTGTTTAAACTTTGAATTTGGACTGCACCATAAGGAAAGACATTAGTAACAACAAAAGGACCAACCCATTTAGAACGCAACTTACCTGAAAACAATCGAAGGCGAGAGTTGAAAAGTAACACTTTCTACCCATTCGAGAACGTCTTGCTATGAATTATCTTGTCATGGAATGCTTTCGTTTTCTCCTTGTAAATGTGAGCGTTCTCATATGCCTCGTTCCTTATCTCTTCAAGCTCATTCAATTGAAGCTTCCTATGAAGCCCAGCCGCATCTATGTCCATGTTGAACGTCTTGACTGCCCAATGTGCTCTATGCTCCAATTCCACGGGAAGATGGCATGGTTTGCCATAGATGAGCCGAAATGGAGACATCCCAATTGGTGTTTTGTAGGCTGTACGATACACCCACAATGCATCATCCAAACGCATGCTCCAATATTTTCGAGTTGGCCCAACTGTCTTCTCCAAAATCTGCTTAATTTCTCGATTAGAAACCTCGGCTTGGCCACTTGTTTGAGGATGATAAGGTGTCGAAACCTTATGCGTGACATTATACTTCTTGAGCAGCGGCCTCGATGGTTTGATTGCTAAAATGGGATCCTCCATCACCTATAAGTACTATTGGCATTCCAAATATGGCAAATATGTTAGTTTTGACAAAATCTGCAACCACTTTGGAATCATTAGTACGGGTGGCTTTTGCTTCCACCCATTTCGACACATAGTCAACCGTAAGTAAAATATAATTGAAACCATGAGATGAAGGAAAAGGACCCATAAAATCGATGCCCCAAATATCAAAAATTTCGACTGAGGGGGTTCGGGTCTGCGGCATTTGGTCTCTTGGACCTATATTCCCTGTTCTTTGACAATGATCACAAGTTATGCAAAAAGTTCTAGCATCCTTAAATATAGTAGGCCAATAAAATCCACATTCTAGAACTTTAAGTGCTGTCATTTGAGTGCCAAAATGACCCCCACATGCATATGTGTGATAGAACGTTAAAATTGAATTAAACTCAGAATTGTGCACACACCTACGTAGAATCTGATCAGGGCAATATTTCCACAAGTATGGGTCGTCCCACACATAAAAACGTGCATCCTTTTTGAGTTTATCACGTTGGTGCTTGTTTAGGGTGCTTGGAATTTGTTTAGTTACTAAGTAATTCACCAAATCAGCATACCATGGCTCACTTACCTCAATGGACAACAATTGCTCATATGGGAACGTCTCTGGGATAGGTAGTGACTCTTCATTGTGCACCAAACGGCTTAAGTGGTCAGCCACCACGTTTTCACTTCCTTTCTTATCCCGAATTTCAATGTCGAACTCTTGGAGAAGGAGCATCCAGCGAATGAGCCTTGGCTTGGCCTCTTTCTTCGTGAGTAAGTACTTCAACGCTGCATGGTCAGAATAAACAATAACTTCAGTGCCAATTAAATAAGAACAAAACTTATCTAAAGCAAACACAATAGCAAGGAGTTCTTTTTCAGTGGTGGAGTAGTTCAATTGAGCATCATTCAAGGTCCGTGATGCATAATAGATGACATGCGGCTGCTTGTTCTTCTGTTGGCCTAAAACAGCTCCTATTGCATAATATGAGGCATCGCACATAAGCTTGAAAGGAAGGCTCCAATCTGGTGGCATTATGATAGGGGCCGAAGTTAGCATCTCTTTTAGGTGCTTGAAGGCCTTCTCACATTCCTCGTTGAATTCAAAGGGTACATCTTTTTGGAGGAGACGGCAGAGAGGTTGGGAAATCTTTGAAAAATCTTTGATGAATCGCCTATAGAATCATGCATGTCCAAGAAAAGAACGAACCTCTCTCACCGAAGTGGGAGAGGGTAAGTAGCGTACAAGATCTATTTTCGATTTATCAACCTCAATTCCCCTTTCTGAAATTATTTGACCTAAAACTATGCCTTGTTTAACCATGAAATGACATTTTTCCCAATTTAAAACAAGGTTAGTTTCAATGCATCGTTTCAAGATTAAAGTGAGATTAGCTAAACAATCATCAAATGAATCCCCAAACACACTAAAATCGTCCACAAAGACTTCAATGATCTTCTCCACAAAATCTGAAAATATACTTACCATGCATCTTTGAAACGTGGCTGGTGCATTGCATAAACCGAAAGGCATTCGTCGATAGGCAAACGTACCAAATGGACAAGTGAAAGTGGTATTTTCTTGATCGTCCGGAGCTATGACAATTTGATTATATCCCGAATAACCATCAAGAAAGCAATAAAATGAATGACCGGCTAACCTTTCAAGTATTTGATCAATGAACAGCAAGGGGAAGTGGTCATTCCTTTTGGTGGCGTTGAGCTTCCTATAATCGATGCAAACTCTCCAACCGATTTGGATACGGGTGGGCACAAGTTCATTCTCTTCATTCTTCACCACCGTGACTCCGGATTTATTTGGAACAACTTGAATTGGCGAAACCCAACGACTATCCGAAATTAGGTAGATCACTCCACAATCGAGAAGCTTGATAATCTCATTTTTCATAACTTCCATCATTGGAGGGTTGAGTCGGCGTTGAGCCTCTCGAGATGGTTTAGCCCCCTCCTCCAAAAGTATGTGATGCATGCATGTTGTAGGACTTATACCTTTGATGTCGGCCAAGGTCCATCCAATGGCCGTTTTGTACTCTTTCAACACCCTTACCAATTTCTCCTCTTCTATTGCCGTGAGTGTGGAAGAAACGATGACTGGCAAAGTCTCTTAGTCTCCCAAGAATACATACTTCAAATGGCTTGGTAACGGTTTAAGTTTGAGGGATGGTGCCTGAATCACTGAGGGGAACAACTTATTAGTCGAAATGGGAATTGAATTTGGGTTTGAAGGCTTACCAACGTGCTTGGGCAATGATTCAAGGGCAGCCACCATCTCGGCCACCTCTTCATAACTGGGCACGGCAAGGATTTCCTCTTTCTTGTCGTGAGGGTGCTCAGTTCCTGCCCCTTCGTGTTTGAGTCCCATTCCTTTTGTAATGACCGTTTCAAGGACATCCTCATTTTGGTCTTCAAGGTATTCTTGCGCCAACGAATCAAGTATATTAATAGAAAAACAAGAATGATCATCAATAAGATACCTTATGGCTTCAGAAATATTGAAATTGATAACGTCGCCATCAAATTCCATTGTCAACGTCCCTTTAAACACATCGATCTTGGTGCGGGCCATTTTCATGAAGGGTCTACCAAGTAGGATCGGCAATGGAGTGGAATGAGCCGAATCTTCCATCTCAAGCACATAGAAATCAGCCGGGAAGATTAAATGATTAACCTGAACCAAAACATCTTCCAAAACTCCTTTCGGATATGCATTAGAACGATCGCCTAATTGAATAATAACTCCATCATTTTTCAGCTCTCCTAGGTTCATAGATGCATAAATCGAGTAGGGCATGACATTAATTGATGCACCTAAGTCTAACATGGCATGCTTGAATTTAGTATTGCCAATAACACAAGGGATTGTGAAACTACCTGGATCTTTGCATTTAGGGGGGCAGTTTCCTTTGTAAAACCGCCGAAACGTTTTCACTTACCCTTACCACTTCCTTGTTCGAAATCCTCTTCCTTGTTGTGCACAACTCTTTCAAGAATTTGGCATACTTTGGAACTTGTTTGATTGCATCAAAGAGCGGGATATTGACTTGCACTTTAATGTCTCGAGAATGTCCTTCTCATTTTCTTCTTTCTTTGATTGCATGAATATGTGAGGGAAAGGTGCATTGGGTGGAATAGGGTTAGAAGTAACAGAATTTGGACCCATCTTACCTGGAATGGACGGCTTAGGGGCTTTAGGGGGCTGCGGCAAGGGTTGCTCCACCCTTGCCTTGGCCTTGTTGTCTTCCTCCTCTTCTTGCAACAGCTTCTCGTCCTCTTTTTGGGCAGATTTGGATGGTTGTGGGTCGGTTCCAACTTCCTTGCCACTTCTCAACGTAATGGGCTTGGCGATTTCAAATCCTCCCTTCGGGTTGACAACGGTTGAACTAGGCAATCTGCCTTGCTCTCTAAACTGTCCCATGAACTCCGCCACCTGCCCCATTTGTTTCTTCAATTCGTTCACCTCTTTGGCTTGATTTTGCACTTCTTTGGCGTAATTGTGCATCTCTTTGGTTTGATTTTGCACTCCCTGCGACAAAGAGGTTAGTAATTGAAGTATTTGATCGTTATCAAATGGCATACCTGAATTTGGTTGGGCAGATTGTGGTGGAGGTTGTATTGGTGTGAATGGCCTTTGAAATATCCCGGGAGGTGGCTGTCGAAATCCTCCTTGTTGTTGAGTTTGTTAAGGCTCCCTTCACTTCATATTTGGATGATCTATCTAGCCCGGGTTGTAATTGTTGGAGTATGGATCATACTTGGGCTGGTTTTGGCCTTGATAACCAATGGCGTTGGCACTTTCCCATCCTCCATTTTCTATCAATTGAGGGCATTGAACGGATGGATGTCCTTGCATAGAGCACACGCCACAAATGGTTGTTCCTTGCACTTTTGAACCTTCCATAAACTGTGAAAACATAGTAGTAAGGTTAGCCATTTGAGATTGCAATTCAGAAATTGAACTTACCTCATTCACTTGCTGTCGTGGAGGGTCTCTCTGTCCAACTCCTCCGTATTGTTGTGCATTCAAGGCTCGATTTGCGATCAAGATCTTTGCATCAACCGGTGTTATGTCAACCAAAGCTCCTCCTGCCGAGGCATCTAGCATTTGTCTTTCAATTGGAAGAAGTCCTTCGTAGAAATATTGAATTAGAAGCTCTTCTTTCATTTGATGTTGAGGGCATGATGCAACTAGAGCCTTGAAACGCTCATAATACGCTGGAAATTATTCTCCTTGGTTTTGTTGAATTCCACTAATCCTCTTCCTCAAAAGAATGACTCTAGAAGTTGGGAAGAATTTCTCTAAAAACGCTCTCTTCATGCTTTCCCAAGAAGTAACCGTTCCAGGTGCCAATTCAAATAACCAATCCTTAGCCCTTTCAAAAAGAGAGAATGGAAAGGCTTTCATCTTCAAAATATTCCCATCGACGTTGATTGGGGTCATGCTCGAACAAACAACTTCAAATTCTTTCAAGTGCTTGTTTGGATCTTCCATGGACAGCCTTTGGTATTTGGGAATATGATGCAGCAAGCTAGACTTCAATTCGAACTCATCGGTCTTGCCCGCAGCTGCCCTAGGATATTGAATGCATAGAGGCACGACATTGTCTAATCCCGAGGCTGAAAGTTCCTTGATTGTTCAATTATCCGCATCCATGGCTTGTTCTTCCTCTTCCACTTCTTCTTCTTTAAACTCGGCTTCAGAACTAGGTGGACTAGGTTCTGGGTTCTTCCTCTTCCTTCTCAAAGTTCGCTCAAAATCGTCGTCAAACTCAAAGATATGTGTATGAACGGGTTGAGAACTTCGAGTCATAAACTAGTACCTAAAACCAAGAAAACAAAACAAAATCAGAACACAAAACAAAATACACAAAAATAACAAAAGGGAGATTAGCAATGTTGCTAATCCCCGGCAACGGTGCCAAAATTTGATGTGGTAAATGCTTAGCACACAAATTAAACCCTCTTTTGATCAATTGTAGTATATATGTAAGTAGGGATCGTTCTAGGCCGGGGATTAAGAGGGATTGCTAATCTACTCAATTTAGACTAAAAACCACAAAACTAAACTTAAAAAACACTTAATTAGACTCTAAAGACTCAAAACAGACTCAAACTACGCAAAACTAGCTAAAATGACCCAAACCAGCACAAAACACACAAACTGACTCCAAACAAGAACTTATGGGTGATTTGAACGAAAATTGATTTACTTTGACTCAGAACACTTAAAAGAAACAAGTTTAAACCAATTCTAACTAAAAGACACGACCAATTAACAAGGGAATTGGTTTTTGACGAAATTAAACTAAAAACAAGCAGATTTCAAACTTAAACAAAGATTGCACGAAATTAGGGTGAATTAAATGGGTGAATGGCTAGCTAGAGGCTCATTCTCCACACATGACACATACGCATACAAATCGATTTCCAGTTATTATTCCTATAAACCATGAATGACAATGCCCCAAGTTAACCGTGAACAGCACTAATTAACCATCAGATTTTCCTAAGTTCATTGAATTGGACATCACATCACAACCAAATTATTCAGGAGGCAAGCCATGGAGAATGATGGAGATTAGGTCAGAATCATCAACAGGTGCGCCAGCACTAGCAAGTGCATCAGCAATTTCTTCAATTTGCTACAGATATTGAGCAGCAGTGGATTCGCTTTTGGAGAGATTGTTAAGATGAGATCGGAGCTCATGAATATGCGACTGAGGCGGTGGTGAGACGAGATTCCAGTTTAGCCCAAAGCTCACGAGCAGATGTAACACCGACGGTGTAGGGAATAAGAGACTCCGAGAGTGTTGAATTTAACCATATGAGAATGTTCTGATCATTCTCGAACCAAATCAAAAACTCTGGATTCAAGGTTGTAGTACGATTTCCTGAGGAATCAAGAAGAAATTGAGGTGGTGCCGCCATGGATCCATCAATTAGGCCAGTAAGATTATACCGACGGAAGATTGGAGCAAAGAGAGCGCTCAAAATCAGATAATTCGTAGGAGTGAGCTTCATCGGAACCAGAGAACCAATATTCTGAATTGTGATTGAAGTAATTGCAGACGAGGCAGAGGAATTAGGGCTTGGAATCTCCTGAGAATCGACATCGGAGGACGAAGAAGCAGCAGTCACCATGGCTGAAACTTAGGGTTTGAAGACGGCAAGAGGTAGATCGGAGAAGAAGATCAGAGTAGGAAGCTGGAACGTTTGGATCGAAAGCAAGAGGCGGTCGTTAGACAGAGAGGCGATGATACCATATTAGGAAAAATATTTTCATTTCATCAGAGAATCATAAGATTACACTTTATATATACATGTAAGCCAAGTCTAACAAACTGTCCTAACAAACTATGACAATTACTTAGCCTCTAAGTTTATATCTCTTGATGAAATATTTACACTTCTATCCTTAATATTCTATGCTTAACCAGAAAAGAGATGGGCACTATGCCTTTTCTATTTGAATCCCACCTGATTATCCTTATGATAGCTACGTTTATGGTAATTTGATTATACTTGCTTTTTCTTTCTCATTGACACTTGTGCAAAGTGGTGCTTTTCCCAAAATTTTCTTGCAGTTTTGGTTTGCCTACCGGGTCCTTGGGTGTTAATATAGAGGTTGCCATGTGAATGGGTTTCCCTAATTAATTTGAGAAATTTGACAGCAAGCTTTTCCTTCTTTGTGAACTTGGGACAGCTTTGAACTCTTTGAAGTCTAAATAGAACTTCACGTGGCAGAGAAACAAATATCTTTTAGCTATTTATTTAGAGATTGGCAAGTTTCCTTTCTTTCCCTTTGTCTTGTAGCATCTGTCAGTTCTATTTCAATGTTTTTGGTCAATACTTTTTTACCCATGCTTTAACTTTCTTTTTTGGTAAAGTCCCATGCTTTGACTTTGGTCCGTCTTTGAAATACTATGCAAACATCATCCCAATATACTTTGCTGGAACTTTGCGAATATAAAGGGAGACATCATCTTTTCCAATTTCTCCTTTTCCTTGGACTCTTATCCCAAATAGGTTTTCATAGAATTTCAGCCAAAGGCATCCTCTATATCTTGTACCAGTGAGTAGCAAAGAAAACAACAAACAGAACAATTTCTTTCCTCTTGAGTTGCATCTTGGTATATGTTGCTTCCTTGCTGTCTTTCTTTACAGAGACTTAAGCTTGGAATTTTGAAACTGCACTTAACAGACTGGCGAGGGGGGTATGGACCATTCAGCGGGAGGGAGCGGAGCTCTTGTGTTTTTTTTTTGTTGTTCTTTTCAGATTTAGGCAAAAAGACAACATGTGGCTGCTACCATTTTTGGACTGCTTTGTGTTGTTGTTGCAGGTATAGAGGAATGCAGGGCTACCATTTAAGAAACCCTCCTTGCATAGAAACCTTTTATGGTGGCTTGCTGGCAACTTTCTTGTGTAAACGAAGGTTACAGGTTCTAGGTTGTTGATTATGCCCTTTTTTTTTACCCCACTTTTGTCTGCAACACATCAAACAAGAGAAATAAATACTTTAACAGGACTTGTTTCAGAACCTGGTGATGAATGTTTTTCTTTGGATATGGACTTGAAAGCACGAATGGTTGAACTCCTTGTTCTCTTTTCTGGCAGCACTTTGTTGCTCTTGGTATTTCCTCTCAAAGTTTTTCTTATTTTCTGCAGAGTATCCCCTCTTTTTCTGTCCCTTTCTTACTACAACTTGTGCCTATTTATAGACATCTTAGGAAGGCTCTGGAGCTTTTACGTGGGGGAGATAGAGGCCATGTCTTTCGCCATTTTCTCTCAACCTCTCTCACCAAGTATCCCAGTCTTCCATGTCCCTTTGTTGCAGAAAATGGGGAGCCCCTGTTTTACACGTTTCTTCCCCCTTTTGTGGGAAGAAATTCATATTTATTTTTTTTATTTATGGATGTTGATTTGTATGTAAAACTCATCCTCATCTTTTGGGTTGAATTACATTTTTGTTTTGCCTTGTTGTTGTATGGACTCTATATTTTCATATGTTATGTATTTTTATTGTTCAACAATAATAATAATATATAACATATGTGTCGGTGTTCTGAACACATTGAAAAATCTATCGGTCTGCTGCCCATCATTTCATGTCTTCCTCCATATGTCTTAACTATTTGTTTGATATGTGTCTGTGTTTTGTAGTTGACTGATAATTAACGGTGTTAAGGTCTATATTAGATGTTAAAGGTTTAAAAAAAATAAGACTAATCAGAAGGCATCGGAAAACACGAACTAAAGACCCAACCACTCTCTACAAACCCAGTCAGCAGCCGCAATATCCACCCCGCCTCTCCTCGCCACCACGCCTCCTATTCTCTCTCTCTTCCTTCCTCATCAAACTCCCGCATTATCTAGTAATCATGGTCGTTGTCGGGAAGAATACACACCAATCCCCAACGATTTAACAATTATTGTTCAACAAAATTGAACAGGAGTCCATTGAAAACTGGAATCGATGAATCTTATCAGGATAAATCGGAGTCAACGAATTTAATCGCATACGAGTCAGACTAATCCAAAGGAACCATACTTGTTCTTTTTTCGGTGATGAGGTCGGAGAAACAGTAGACAGAGAAGGAGCGTACTACTAGGATGGACTGTTGTGGTTGAGTTAGTGGGAAGTTTGGGTGTCTGTTATGTACTCCAGTTTTCTTTTCCTATATAAAATTATTTTAACCCTGTTTACTCTCTGTTTTTTTTTTTAATTTTTTTTAATTTTTTTTTTAAATAAGCGATATTGTCTACATTAAAAGCTGAAATAGTGGGTTAAGTCTTACAAGTAGCAACAATATGGTTCAAATTCGCATTTGTCAAAAATCAAACCAAACACATTTCACTTATAAATGAAGAAGAATACTATTAGACTGTACTACTAAGCAATTACTCTCTATTAGTTAAAAAGACACGTTTCGAGCAACTAAAGAACTGACATGAAGGAGATAACTAATTGGAAACATCAGACCCATGGCCTTCCTTATTTTGGTGCCCTTTTCAGAACTCCATTTTTCCGTGGGAAGGAGAAAAAAAAATTGTACGGGAACTCGACTCTGTAATTTACTTTTTGCCCCCATTTTATTATTATTTTCATCCCAAAATATACATGCATATCACGTGATGAGCAGTTTTAAAATTCTAAACATGTAGAATTTTTGTGTTCAAATAGCAAAACTCTAAAATTTGAGGAGTTCTTCTCAGACTCCTAGCACACCTATAGCATTTTTTGTGTCATGACTTGGATTGGCTTGGAAATTTGGCTAAGGTTGTGCTTCAAAAATCTTAATTACTTTGAATATGAATCCAAAATTCACATCCGATCCGTGATACACAAAACTCCACCGAACAACAAACAAAATTCCAATCCAAGTTAATTAGCTTCATCCTATCGAATTTGGCAAATCGAACAAGCCCATGTCACTTGACAACTCACTTGACGGATTGTTGTTTTATTTTTCAATTTTCATAAGTATAAGTGGACGGTGATTGCGTGGTGGAACCAATTGACACTTTTTGTATGCTCGGGAGTTGTGGTGGTAATCGACATACAAGGCACTAATTGGTGAGTTTCGTTTGTTAATGAACACTTGTGATTGTGATTATCCTAAACCTATCCTCTGTTCCTATTCATCCAACATGAACCATGGATATACTTAACATCCTACACAAATTTTGAAATTTAAACTCGTTCAACGTTGATAAATAAGGAGGTGAACGTCAACATCACTTGAGGGTGGTAAGAAAAGTACACCCACAAGATTTAGTGGAGGTGTCAAATGGGGAACAAATTGATGGATACTTTAAGTTAATATCGTGAGTGGTGTACTCAGTAAGTGTGCCTTTCTACAAATTTTGGTCACAAATCGCTTGGTTAGTGGAAATGTCACTTGTAAATTACAGAATTCCAAGAATTCCACCATAAAAAATGGTGTCGGTAGTAATTGGATAACATAACCAGTCATCTACAACTACAAGATATTGAATCATAAAATTGAAGTAGCAAAGGTAAAAAGCAAGCCCCGTCTTCAATTGCCTCAATTAAAAGTAGGGGTGTGCTATCCACACACTCCATTTTACTTCTCACACACCCTTGATAATTTCTCTGGAGAAGACTCCTCGGAACTTAGCACAACTCTCCAAGAGATTGGCACTTTGAATGTGTAGTCGGGCTCTTACTTGTTAATATGCTACAAGAAGAGAACAAAGTTAGTTCTGAAGGCCTTTGGTGTAGGCCTTGAGACTCACAATCAAAACTAACTAAGTGCTAGGCATGCCACTGCTATCTCAATATAGCAGATGTAGAACAAGTGTGTTTTAAGTCGATTACTTGCCCCAAGTTACTCAAACTTCTTGTTATCAAAGGATTGTCGTGGACGGGTTAAGTCCACATTAAGTTCTTTTTCTTGCCTTGTAAACAAGGACTTTTAGTTCATAGTCTTGTATGTTCGAATGAAGGGAGTCCAGAGCCCCTTAAGTTACTTGTTTGGTTCCAGATTACATTTAATGAAAATATATCTATCAAGCTAACCAGATCTAGATGCAAATGGGACTCTTAAAATAAAGAAACAGGTGGGGATAACTTGAATACATGCTGGAGAGTGCATTAAGTAATAGATCTACTAATTTAGAAAACAAACAAAGAGCTTCGAGCAAGATTTCACTTTGTCTGGCAAGGTTGAACTTCTTACGGTCACTTCTCTTTGTACTTACAAGGTTTATATGCTAAAAAGGGATGGGTGGTAAACAAGTTTACACGAGGGAATTGATACTACAACACTAAGGGAGGTAGCAGAGATTTTATACTAGACAAGATATAGCTTTTTCAGAGAACTATCGCTAAAAATGACTGAATCTGGGTTGATTTCAGCTTTTGAATGCAAATCTGGTTTGAGAGCAAAGTTTGTATGTTTGTTTGTTTGATTGGTTGAGTGTCCTTGTTTCTGGGGTCTGTCTTTCCTTTTGTAGACAACTTGGCCCGACTGCTGTAAGTTTTGCTCTTGCTCGAAAGCATTTGGAGGGTAGTGAGTCATCAACTTTTTACTTGCAATGCCACCAGAAAATGTTATTTGGCTGGTAGTAGGTGAGTCACCATCACTTGTTATTTCAATCCTATACACGTGGCTTGTAGCTTGGCTAAAAAGGTTTTAATTTGCTTATGGGCTTGATGATGGGCTTCGGGCAAATCTTGGGCTTTTCTTTATTCAAGCCCAATATTCAAATATTAACCCAAACACAAAGAATGCAAAGTTTCCTTTGTTTCACATGCATATGGAGTGGTATTCTGTATTAAATATATATACTCATATGAAGAAAGATTAATAGTGTTCGTGTGTTAATTCAAAAGTTGTGGTGCACCTTAAACAAATCACCAGCTACGAACAGGAACCATGAAGGCAAAGGTGGATCAAACATTATCCACTCGTCGTCCTTTATGTTTATCTCCATACCGCAGACATGATTTTGGTATAGAATGGTGTTAAAATTCTTGTCTGTGTGACTTTCTAGACCCACATCGCTTCCAACTTTCTTGGGTTCTTTGTATTGTGCAAATTGGAAAATTGGAAAATTCGACTGAATATGATCGTCACGGTACTTCTGCACACCGTAGTTTTCGAATACCATTTTTGTCACCGCATGATCCAGTTCATAAACACTTTTGCATACGAATATGCACTCTCACTGGCAAACAAATAACAAAATATTATTAGTTTGAAAGTGAACGTATGTGTGTGTGATGATAAGCATATGATTAAGATTACGAGAATTAGTTAAAGGCAGATAAAATTATATGGATATATACCTAAACTTGTCGTTTCTGTGTTTGGAGCATTCATAATTCCCAAGCATTCCTGGACGGAAGTATAACTGGAATGGCCAAAATACAGATTTCGTTCGTATCGGTTTTTGGCTTTAACTTCGACAGGGAAATCAAACAAGTCCTTCAATGTATCAAAGATGGTGTTGTGAAGCTCCAAAGAAACTTTGTCGGGCATCATTGTTACGAAACAACCGTGCTCTTCGAGTGCCAGACAAACATCTTTGCGGACTGAGAGCCAAGAACTTGTCTTTGGCTTCCAGCAGTACGCTTTGGAGAAATCTACCACTGGAAGTTTGGTCATTGTAGGGGTACTCAAGCAACTCAACATTTTCTTCTCAATACCTAAAACGTTTTGAGGGCTCTAAGAAATAAGGATGAACTGGGAGATGTGTGGACATAAACGAGTTATTCCTTTCCTTTCCTTTTTAGTTTCTGAGTAAATTGTAGTTATGGTCTCTGAACTTTAACTCAATTGGAGCAATGGTCTCTCAACTAAAAATTCATTACCATTGGTCCCTTAACTCATCAAAACGTGCAGCCATGGTCCCTCTACTACAAATCTATTATCATTGGTCCCTCAACTTTAATTCAACAGGAGAAATGGTCCCTTAACTTTAACCCAATTGTAGCAATGGTCATTCTAACATGTTGGAAATATGTCAACAATCTGTGATAAATTATATATGCTAATAAATAATAAATGCGAATAGAAACTTAACACAGTATGAACAGAATAAAAAAAATAAACACAGACAACTTGAAGATCGAGGCCTGCGTACCGCAATGTCCTTGAAACAGAAATTTCGTCCCTACTTAGTGCTTGTAGTTCTACGGACGTCTGCTTCACCAGGATTCAACGATCAACTTAGAATTCCAGCATTGGAAAACTTAACTTCTGGCGAAGTTCTTTGTGGTTCTCTCAGTAAGGATGTTTAGGAATGTTGAAGAAGATTTGTAATTTCTGTGTTCTAAATGTCATGCAGATGGATGTATATATAGTGAGATTATACTTGCTCGCAACAGGTATGAAAATGGGATATGACTGTTGGGAGACATCTCTTCAAAGGGGTGCTCTGTTTTTCTGCGTTTTTTCATAGACTTTAGACTTCATCTGAAAATATGAGTATGTTCACAAAAATTAAATAATTAAATAATTAATTCGAAATTAATTAAAAATAATTAATTAAAGAATTTAATTTTCAGAGCCCCAATGCCCATCTTTTGATAATTAATTATATATTAATTATAATTAATTATATATTAGGGTTAATCTCTGTTTACTACCCTCATGTTTCGTGGTTTTCAACATTTAGTACATCAAGTTTTTTTCATCCCAGAGTCATACCTAAAGTGTTAATTTTGGGACAGTCTCATACATCCGTTAGTCAAACTGTTAATTCTCTCGTTAAGTGATGACGTGGCGCGCATGTGGACAATGACTGGACGCCACGTGTCATTAAAAATATTAAAATAATTAATTATTAAAAAAAAAAAACGTCTGTTCTCCCTCGCCCCCAACCCAGAAGAAGGGGAGGAAGGAGGAAGAAGAAGGAGGAGGAGGAGGAAGAGGAGGAGGAAAAAAAAATATCGCATCTGCAACGCAGAAGAAGAAGAAGAAGAAGAAAGGGGAAGAAACCAGGAAGAAAAGGAGAAAGGATGAGGAACAAAAAAAAAAGGGAATCTGCAACCCAGAAGAAAAAGAAGAAGAAGAAAGAGGGGAGGGGGAGGGGGAGGGCGGGAGGAGGAGGAGAAGAAAGGAAGAGAAGAGAAAAGAAAAACAAACAAAAAAACTGGATCTGTAGAGGAAGAAAAGAAAAAAAAAAAAAAAAAAGAAAAAAAAAAGGGCATATGCAACGCGGAGGAGGAGGAAGGAACAAGAGGAAGAGGAGGAGAAGGAAGACCCCCCGTCCCCCCCCCCCCCCCCCCCCCCCGGGACCCACATCCCACTTCCCTTCCGTTCGTCACCCCCCCCAGCGCAACCCACCCTTTCCTTCTTCCTGCTCCCCCCTGGCGACCCACCCTCTCTTGCAGATTCGTTCTTTTCCTTTTTTTTCCCCATTTTTCTCCTTCCCTCCTCCTCCTTCTTCTGAGTTGGGGGCTGGGGGGAAAGAAATGGGTATTTTTTTTTCCTTTTCTTCCTCCTTCCTCTTTCCTCATCTTCTTTTTCTTTTTCTGGTTTTCTGGGTTGGGGGCGGGGAAGAACAGACGTTTTTTTTTTTATTATAATTAATTTTTTTAATGACACGTGGCGTCCAGTCATTGTCCACATGGGCGCCACATCATCACTTATAACGGGAGAATTAACAGTTTGACTAACGGATGTATGAGACTGTCCCAAAATTAACACTTTAGGTATGATTCTGGGATGAAAAAAACTTGATGTACTAAATGTTGAAAACCACAAAACATGAGGGTAGTAAACAGAGATTAACCCTATATATTAATTACCAATTATTTAGTACACCCCACGGGTGAACCTAATTTTAGTCTCCAAGTCCATCACTCCAATCACTTTCTATAAGGGACAAAACCTTATAAAGTGTTGAAGCCTTTTGGGAATGGCCAATGTGGGACAATGAATGAAATTTTCACTCAAACTTCAAAATTTCCAACACAACATAACTCATTTTGACAAAATTTTTGACGTAGTTGATGAAAAAGATCATAATTACACACTTTGATGAGTTGAGGGACCCTAATTATATAAATGGTTATTCCAACATAACTCATTTTGACTAATTGACGAAAATGACTATAGCTACACATTTTGATAAGTTGATGGACCAATGGTAATGGATTTTTAGTTGAGGGACCATTGCTCAAATTTAATTAAAGTTGAGGGACCATTGCTACAATTTACTCTTAATTTCTTGTTTGACTTCTCTTTTGTATTGATTGGTGAGTAGTTTAGAGCATCTCCACCGGTGTGGAGTTGCCCTTGCAATTGGAGAAAATTGCCTTCCAACCCATCAATATCTGCTCCAGCAGTTGCAAAAATGAAAGGAGGCCTGCCAGTTGTTCCAAGGGCAGGCCCTCTTTCTTTGCACCATGAGACAGCCGTGGCCCCTCCCACGTGATGACCAAATGAGCCAATTGGCTCCTTCATGATGAAGTGGAACCATTGGATTTCTAACTGTTCTTTAATCTGGACCGTTGGTTTTTCAACAGGAAAAAAAATTGTCCTTTTGTGGTCAGCTACCACATGGTAGAATCTTGACCCTTCAACGATTATAATTTTGAAAATCAACGGCTAAGATTACTCTAACGGTAAAAAATTCAAAAAGTACTATAAAAATTCTTGAATTTTTTTTTCTATAAATATCCAACTATATTCTTCATTCTTCACGCCACAACTCAATATTTTTTTTACTACAATGATTTTATCCCCTAGTTTAAATATAATTATGTTTGTTGTAATGTGATGATTTTTCGTTGTATTTGAAATTATTTATTGGAATTAGACTTTAATTATGTTTGTTATAATGCACATATTCATTAAAAAAATTAAAAGAATATATTTATAAATAGTAATCGCCCTTGCCATTAGCCTTCCACCTTCCAAACTGGTGGACTTGCACAAAATCAATTATTGTTTAAAATAAAAAGTAAGGGCAACTTTTATTGCTCTTGCCCTCTACCAACTGGTGGAAATGCTCTTATACATTAACTCATTAAGGAAAACGTACGCATTATTTAGACAGCATGTATGTATTTGCCAAAAATGTTACAACACACACTGGAATTGAGTTCAAATTTTCTAAACCTATTTTGTTTGTGGTCTCTTTGGGGCATCCTTAACATGTTGTCCATAAACTTAACACGTGTCAATCAAGCCACACACAAAATAGGTGGAGAAGATTTTTTTTATTTTATTTTATTTTTATTTTTTGGTTTTGTCAAATGATAGATTTTGTTAGATTAGATGTTAGATTAGTCATTGACGGGATTTGAACCCACGCTGTCATGCAAGAGCTTAACAACTTTCCACCATCATGGTAAAGAGCCACTTGCAGGTGGAGAAGATTTAAAATTGGTGAAATTATGTAGGGTAAATTACATAAAACTACCTCAACTATGGGTCAAACTACAATCTCATACCTCATGTTTTAAAAATGACAATGTCATACCTCATCTTACGTATTTGTTCCAATGTTATATCTCCGTCAGTTTGTTTATTAATTTTTCTGTTAAATGCTGACCTAGCTTAAGACGGGACCCATTTCCTAGCCAAGTGCATAAAAATATTAATAAAATATTAATAAATTATTTTAATATTTTTATTTTAAAACATGTGGGACCCCTATAATTCTCTCCCTTTCTCCCCGTTTTCTTCCTAATCTGTTCCAACCCTCCATTTCTTCCCTTTCTCCCCTAATGCGTTCCATCTCTCTCTCTCTCTCTCTCTCTCTCTCCTATCTCTATCACATCCAATCTCTCTCCCTTCTCTCTCACCTTCACCTTCACCTTCATCCATTCTTCACCTCCATTTTTCACCTTCTTCCTTCATCAATTCTTCACCTTTTTATTTAAAAAAAAATTGGACCAAAAAAGCCCACATTATTTTTTTATTTTTTTATTTTTTTGCAGCGGGTCCGTCGGGCCTGGGGACAAGGTTGACGAGGCGACGAGGATGCAGGGCCTTATTCGGTGGGGTCCGGCACGGAGGATCGACACCAAAACTCGAGAGGTTTTTGCGGATTTCTTTCAAGGAAGCAACTTTGGAGGTCCTGGAGGGAGAAGGGTTTGTATATGAAGGATTTTGAGGAATGGGTTCTTCTCTGTTCCGGCAGCGGCGGCGATTGTTACTGCTGTTGGTGTTGCATGAGGCTGGCTTTGACGTCGTTGAAATAGAAAGAGCGAGATGAAGAGTGAGATTGGGGATTTGGGTCTATGGGTTCCTTCGGGTTAGAAAGGTCCTTTTGGTCAGATGGGTCATCGTCAAAGAAGGATTTGGCGCAGAAGAGGTGGGTGAGAGATGGGTTTGGATCAGGAAGAAAAATGGGAGAAAGGGAGAGAATTATAGGGGGTGGGTCCCACATGTTTTAAATAAAAATATTAAAATAATATATTTTTAAATTATTGATATTTTATTAATATTTTTATCCACTTGGCTAGGAAGTAGGTCCCCTCTCAAGCCACGTTAGCATTTAATAGAAAAATTAACAGACAAACTGACGGATGTATGACATTGGAACAAATTCATAAGATGAGGTATGACATTGTCATTTTTAAAACATGTGGTATGAGATTGTAGTTCGACCCATAATTAAGGTAGTTTTATATAATTTACCCAATTATATATATGCCTTCTTTTCGGCTGGATCAGAGTACTTAACGGGGGAGCATTTTATGTACTCATTTTATTATTTGGCCTAATTAAAAAAGGTTTTTTTTTATTAACATCCCACATATTGTTGAATACACCCCACATAAAAGTTTATTGTTAAGTGGCTTATATACCTAATATAAAATGACCATTTAGGCCTAATAAAATTTTAAAAGGGAAAATTATTTTCTAAATACACCCCAAGTTAATTTAGATGTGTATTATAAGATTGTATTTCTTCAAGATCTCAAAGTCACCCACCACCATCATTGTATAACAAAAGCCTAACCCCTAGAAGCACAAAACGTTGATGGAAAAAGATTATTTTTCATCCCCGTTATCCAGATCTTCAATTTGCTTGATTCTCTGATAAGAGAAAGTTTGGAATTGGAAAGAGGAAAATGAAACTGGTCAGTTTAATGCCAGTAATAAATTTTTGGGTAAATTACAAAAAACTACCTCAACTATTGGGTCATTAACAGTTTCATACCTCGTCTTTAAAAAATTTCAATGTTATACCTTATCTTCGAATTTGTTGCAATGTCATACCTTCCGTCAGTTATCAGTCAATTCTTCTGTTAAATGCTGATGTGGCATGCCACGTGGCACACTTTATATTAAAAAATTAATAAAATATTATTACAAACTTAAAAAAATATTAAAAAATTTAAAAAATTCTTTATTTTTTCTTCTTTCTTCATTCTCTCTTCTTCTCTCCTCTTCTCTCTTCTCTCCTCTTCTTCTTCTTCTTCTGGGCAGGATGGGGGAAGGGCCGAAATTTTTAATTTTTTTTTTTCCTTCTCTCTTCTTTTCTCCTCCTGCTTCTTCTTCTTCTTCTTCTTCTTCTTCTTCTTCTGGGCCGGTCCGAAACTTGTTTTTTTTTTCTTCTCTTCTTCTCTTCTTCTTCTGGGCAGGTTCGAAACTGGTTTTTTTTTTTTTTTTTTTTTCTTCTTCTTCTTCTCTCTTCCTCCTCCTTCTTCTTCTGGGTTGCACGGGTTTGGGGCTTTTTTTTTCCCTCCTTCTTCTTCTTCCTCCTCCTCCTCCTTCTTCTTCCTCATTCTGGGTTGCACGGGGTTTTTTTTAATTTTTTAATATTTAGTTAATATTTAATTAATATTTTTAATATTTTTTTAAGTTTTTAATAATTTTTTAATATAAAGTGTGCCACGTGGCATGCCACATCAGCATTTAACAGAAGAATTGACTGATAACTGACGGAAGGTATGACATTGCAACAAATTCGAAGATAAGGTATAACATTGAAATTTTTTAAAGACGAGGTATGAAACTGTTAATGACCCAATAGTTGAGGTAGTTTTTTGTAATTTACCCTAAATTTTTTTACTTTGCAGGTGCAACCTAGAAGAACAAACCGATATAACACCGAATAGTTGTGCATGTGAATTCATATATATTCAGACAGAGAAGGAACAATACAATGTTATCAAAGAAAAGATTGGTGGAAGGTATGGCTATTTAATCCCACCGAATGACAATGTTATATATTGAATAGAGAATAGGGGAAATTTTTTGTTTCATACTTGATTCCAGTTCCTTTGCTTGTTCATCGCCTTTTGTTCGTTGTGAAGAAAACGAGTTTGTAGAACTTACGAAGAGTTTATTGTGGGGTTTGAGTAGAGCGTGTGGGGGTGGGATGGTAGCATTGGAAAACACGTGGGGTGTATTAAAATAAATTTTGATTTAAAAAGTATATGTGGGGTGTAGTCAACAAAATGTGGGGTGTGAATAAAACAACCCTTAAAAAATGACACGTGTTTCTTATTTTTAAAAGTCCAAGAAGAATTAATAACATGTCCGTTTATTTTATTTTTAAATAATAAAATATGTGTTAAAATATCATTGGACAAAATCAAATATAAGTGTTCACTAGTGAGTATCCAAATATTATCTAGATATAAAACATATGTTTCCAATTCCAAGTCAAAAAGCTTTGAATATGAATATCAATTCCAATTCAGGAATTTTATAAACAATTCAAAATTAGAATCGGATTAATTTTGGAATTTCAAATTTATGGAAGTTATATGACTTCATCTATACCAAGATCATCAGTATCCTGTCTTGGCTCTCTCTACATAATATATAATTTCATAGTTCTTTTTTTTTTTTTTTTTTTTTTGGTATGTAATATGTTAATAGAATCATAATTTTATTATATTGTATAATTGCATGTGGTCTGGGGTGTTGGGTTTTCACACATGCGTTATGTATTCTCCTAAATTATTGTAATAATTTCGAATCCTCCTCCTTTAATAATAATAAATTAAAAAAAATTATTTGTATAACAAATGACAAATGAAACATAGCCGAAATCAATAAGTATATAATTAAGTTTATGAAATAGATTTAGGCAAAACCGAAATTTTTTCGAATCGGATTCAGAATATTCGAATACTTTTTCATTTCTATCCAATTATTTTTGAAATTCTGAATTTTGATTTCGAAAATTTTTAGCTTGAAATCGATCTGAATAGGATATAAATCCTATTCAAGTTGCACCCCTAGGTAGACAGCATGGACGAGGAAGATTTATTTTTCTGAAAATATGAGTACATTCCTTCAAATTCAGTTTTCTTTAACTAAAATCCATCATAATAAATTTCTCTAACAAAAATCCAATGACTAAGCTCGAACTAAGCAATATTCATAATTAAGTTTGGCTTGTAAAAATTTGTATTTTTGGATATCTAAATTACCCCTAATAAAACTTACTTTGGGTCTCTCACTTATTATCTACATTTATTTTACATTATTTCATTCAATTAAATGTCTTCAAATACCTTATGGAGATTTGGAAAAAAAATTTAAATGTCATGATTCCTATGCATTTAATAACAAAAATTTACATGATACCAATGTTCCTTATATAGTTGTTTTCACATGACGCTAACAGGTAAATTAGTATATCCTACAAATATAAAAAAAAAGTATTTTATTCAAAATTATCAATATAACATAGGTAAATTATTTTGCACAACATATATATAATAACAATATAAGTTCCTAGTGTTGCAGTCATATTTAGAATAGGAATGTGATTGTGTAAATCCTAGAGAATATGAGAATGTATCTTATATTTCTATTAGGAGTAGATTACCAATTAAATGTTGTAATCCTTAAGGGAAAGGTTTTTACCTATCCTACTACTATAAATAAAGGCACAATAGGGTGAATCAAACACACCTCACAATTAAGTCACTCTCTCTTCTCTCTAACCATAGCTGGCCCCACTTTCTCTCTCTAAACCCTAGATTGTTCAATCAAATAGGCCTACAACACGTTATCAGCAAGCTCTTGCCAGAAGCTGAGGAATTGACGCATTGTAGGAGGAGGCTGTCATCCACCAAATTCAAAGGCTTATTCGTTTTCTGCTAATCAAGTACGCTTAAAATAAAATAAGATATTTGAAACGTCCACGAAGAATGAAAACATTCCCCATGATGCATGAACCCCTCTATATTTATATTTTCCTATATATATATATATATATATATATATATATATTGTATATGTTCATATATTTGTCAATATATATATTTGTTTCATGTATTGCACAATTAAATTGTTATGTGGAATTTGTGAGTCAAAGTACAAAATTAAATTAGAAGCAAATATGGGTTTCCTCAACCCTAGGTTCGAAAAAAAATTGGGTATTTTTTGGTATTACCGTGGGATGGCATCACCCTGATGCCTTTGGACTACCTGTGCAGCCCTTGTTTGGGTTTGCTGCTCCACAACCACGGGCATGCAGCCCTAGTTTCTCGGTCCACAGCCCACAAGCCTAGTTTGTTGGGCCCCATGTGTCACGGCTTGCCACAAACCGAAGCCAGCCAATGTGGCTGGGCTTCCTGCGCTAAACCCAAAGGCCAGTACCCTTGCTGGGCCTTGTCCCGTGCACCCTTCCTCGGCCCAAACTGAAACCTAGCTACGGCTAGGGTTTTCAGCCACCCCGTAGGCCCTTGGGCCTGTTCCCGTCCCACCCGTGGACTGCAGCCACCATGGGATTCTTTCCTGCAGCTATAACCCAAGGCCCTTTTGGGCCATGCCTTTTACTCAAGGCAACCCGTGCCCCCTTACCCACGGCACTAAGCCCAAATTATTTTGGGGCATTTTTTTCTTCGACCCAATGCTATTATTTTGGCATTCTAAATAATTTTAACCCGTATGTTAATATTATTTTGCTTCTACAATCGACTCCGTATGGCCCGATTTATTGAATTAATTAAAAGTGACCTGCAGTCCATTAATCTGATAATTAATCCAAAATTATTGACCTAAAGATCACTTTTGGACATTAACGATTCAATAATTTATTTTTATACTTTGAACCGTCACATACTTTCGTAGTAACGAAGCTCTCACACTTGAGTTCCCGAAGAACCTCAAATCCACTATATTCAAATTAGTATATTGCATTCTGTGTTTCTTGCAGGAACCTCTTATTATGAACTAATTGTTCATAAAAACCTAAATTGAACCTGTAGTTTCAAATTTAGTGCCTTTGAAACCTGAAGTTTTCATTCAAAACATACCACATGAAACATGTAGTTTTCATGCATAAATTAAACCAATACATGTCTATAGAACCTGTATGTTCTACGATATATGTTTATGGATTACCATATGACTACTCACGTTTTTCCCTCCGTTTTAGGGATATGGCGAACTTGAACAAGCTCGATTTTGCCGCTCTAGAAGTCTCTGGAAGAAACTATCTGAAGTGGGTTCAAGATGTGAAGCTCCATCTAACTGCAAAGGGTATTAGAGCCACCATCGAGACTCCTATCGCCGACAAACCTGTTGACGAAGCTCAGAAGGCTACTGCAATGATCTTCATTCGAAGACACATCCATGATGCACTGCAGACTGAGTATCTCGCTGAGGAGGACCCACGCACCCTCTGGTTGACCGTTTTGATCACCAGAAAGACATATACTTGCCTGAAGCAAGACATGATTGGCAGCATTTTCACTTCCAGGACTTTAAGTTCGTGAATGAATACAACTCTGAAGTTTGTAGAATCCGTTCTTTGTTGAAATTCTGCAAGGTGGAACTAACCGAATCAGATCTCCTAGAGAAGACCTATTCGACCTGTTATGCCACAAATATTATCCTGCAGCAACAATATAGGGCACATAAATTCACCAAGTTTTCAGATTTGATCTCTATTTTACTTCTCATTGAAAAGCAGAACCAGCTTTTGATGAAGAATCATCAAGCTCGATCCACTGGCTCAAACGTCGCGCCTGAAGCGCATGCGCTTAATTCTCGCAGCCATAAACGACGACATAATCGTCGTGGCCGTGGCAATGGGGGACAAGCCCAACCACGGGCCCAAGGTCAACAGAGTGCCGCACCTAAGGGAAGAAATATGACCCAGCAACATCCACAACTCGCCCCTAAGGTCCCAAACTTCAAGAACAAGGGCAAAGCTCCCGTTCAGGCTGCTTCTACTGAACTGGACATGTGCTACCGTTGTGGATCAAAAGATCATTGGTCACGCGTATGCCGAGCTTCCCTTGAGGCTATTGCCAAGTATCATTCCCTTCGTGAGTCTAACTTTGCACATATGGATCATCCGGAAGATGCAACTACATCAATGGAGATATCGGATTTTCATGAGGCATCAGCGCCTATGGATGAATAAATTAGACAAGTTTTTAGGGTGTTTACCCCTAGTGGCCGAACCCACTAGGAGTGGCTGGCCCTACCCCCCTATTTTCTAGGTTTATGGTTTAATTTTGAACAATTTTTTCTAAGTATTTGGAATAATTTGTTTGGTTTTGGTTTGTTTTGAATTATGGATTGTTATTTGAATGGATATTATTTTCTCGAATTGCTTAATTGAATTAATGGACTTATATTTATACATGTGACCAATTCAATCAATTTATTTCTAGGTATGTCTAATAGGGAAGTTAATTGTCTAGCAGATAGTGCAACCACACACACCATCTTGCGTGAACGACACTATTTTACTAACTTGATACCCAAGAAAGCTCATTTGACAACTCTCTCAGGCCCATCGAACCTGGTTGAAGGATACGACAAGGCACGTATCATGTTGTCTAATGGTACAATACTAACCATTAAGGAGGCACTCTATTCTCTACGTTCCGGAAGAACGTTGCTGAGTTTTAGAGATATTCGAGATAATAAATATCATCTTGAAACCACTGAAGATCATGGTTCTGAATTTCTTTGTATCACTTCGTACGAATATGGCCAGAAGCATATTCATGAGAAGTTGGAACGTTTGCCGAGTTGGTTGTACATCACAACCATTCGCGGCATAAAAGCCCATAGTGTGGCCGGCTCTATGCCTGAGTTCCAGGACATTTTGTTGCTTTGGCATGATTGTTTGGGACATCCTGAACGTGACATGATGCGCCGTCTCCTCAAATCTTCTCACGGGCACAAGTTACATCCATATGTTGGACTCCCGCCATGTAAAACATGTTCTATAGGGAAGTTAAATACCCAACCCTCCCATACAAAGATTATTCACGACCCCCTTAAATTTCTTCAGAGGATTCAAGGGGACATTTGTGGACCTATCCAACCAACCTGCGGACCAAGATGGTCACATGTTTGCTTGTTGTCCACACGCAACGCCGCGTTTGCTAAACTCCTAGCTCAAATCATTAGGTTAAGGGCTCACCACCCTGATTATCCAATTAAGTCGATTCGACTGGATAACGCTGGAGAGTTTACGTCACAGACTTTTGACAATTATTGCATGTCAGTAGGGATTGATGTGGAACATCCTGTGCCCCATGTTCACACCCAAAACGGTTTGGCAGAAGCTTTCATAAAGCGTCTTCAAATGATAGCTCGGACTTTGGTTATGAGAACCAAACTGCAAGTATCTGCCTGGGGCTATGCAATATTGCACGCAACTATGTTGGTCCGCCTGAGGCCCACCGTTACTCAACCACATTCACCGTTACAGTTGGTCACTAGATACGAGCCCGATGTCTCGCATTTATGGGTGTTTGGGTTCTCCATTTATGTACCAATAGCGCCGCCACTACGTACCAAAATGGGTCCTCAAAGAAAAATGGGAATCTATGTCGGTTATGATTCGCCATCAATTATTCACTACTTAGAACCCTTGATAGGAGATCTCTTTACCGCACGTTTTGCGGATTGTCACTTTGATGAGACAGTCTTCCTGTCGTTAGAGGGAGATAAACATGTTAACGTTCCCGTAGAACGCTGCGAATTATCGTGGTATGCTCCCACTATGTCTCATTTAGATCCCCACACTGCCCAGTTTGAAACTGAGGTGCGTCGAGTTATAGATCTTCAGAGCATTGCTCAAAGCATGCCGGATGCTTTTAATGATCTAGCAAAGGTGACAAGATCACATATACCCGCTGCAAACACACCTGCAAAGATAGATGTACCCCGCGTACGTCAACAACCCGCCTAGGAAGGCCAGACCGTCCCCGAAGGTGGGGAGGCCGTACCCTTCACGCGGCAAGGTACATTGGCGGCTAGCCAATCATCTGCTCATACCCTAAAGCGTGGCAGACCCCTTGGTTCAAATGATTCACAATCCTGGAAGAGGAAAACGGCACCAACTAGTGACCCTAGTTTGAATCCGACCATCGCTCACTCATCCGTTCCAACGCATGAGGTTATTCTAGATTACGGTGATGCTTCAGACGAAACATGTCGGCCTCCCGAGAATCGCGAGATTTCGATCCACTACACAGTATTGGATGAGGTTTGGAATAGAAATGAGATGATCCTCGACGATGGATTCGCGTACTCAGTAGCTACTGACATCATGCTTAGCGATGACATTGAACCACGTTCCGTCGATGAATGCCGACGTATAACCGATTGGTCAAACTGGAAACAAGCAATCCAGGTCAAACTCGATTCGCTCGTGAAACGTAAAGCGTTTGGACCTATCGTTCCTACACCACCATGCATGAAGCCCGTTGGCTACAAGTGGGTTTTCGTGAGGAAGCGTAATGAGAAGAACGAAATAGTGCGATACAAAAGACGCCTCGTAGCACAAGGCTTCTCTCAGCGCCCTGGAATTGATTACAAGGAGACGTAATCCCCTGTAATGGACGTTCTGCTACCTAATCAATTTAGTAGTTTCCAAAAAACTGAATATGCAACTCATGAACGTGGTAACCACGTATCTCTATGGGGATCTAGATACGGAAATCTACATGAAAGTTCCAGAAGGACTTCCATTGACTGGTTCAAATAGTTCTAGACCACGGAACACTCTCAATTAGGTTGAGGAGGTCACTCTACGGATTGAAACAATCCGGGCGGATGTGGTATAACCGTCTGAGTGAATATTTGACGAGTTAGGGTTGTGTGAACAACGAATTATACCCATGTGTGTTCATAAAGAAGTCACATTCCGGATTTGCAATCATTGCAGTTTATGTCGATGACATGAACCTCATCGGGACTCCCGCAGAGCTTGAGGAAATTGCTGCACACTTGAAATCAGAATTTGAGATGAAGGATCTTGGGAAAACTTGATACTGCCTCGGCCTAGAGATCGAGCATTGTTCGGATGGAATCCTAGTACTTCAATCGAACTACACCCAAAAGGTGTTGCGTCGTTTTAATGAGGATAAAGCAAAGCCTTCGAGCATACCAATGGTCGTTCGGACTCTAGATGCTAAACGAGATCCGTTCCGTCCAAAGGAGGATGAGGAAGAGATTTTGGAACCCGAAGTTCCTTACCTAAGTGCAATTAAGGCTTTATTGTACTTGGCTCAGTGCACTAGACCTAACATCTCCTTCGCTGTGAATCTATTGGCTAGATACAGCAATGTGCCCACACGCAAGCACTGGAATGGTGTTAAAGACATTTTCCACTACCTCAAGGGTACTACGGATTTGGGCTTGTTCTATACCCGCGAATCTCCGAGTGTTGCCGCCCCTATGGTCCTCGGGTTGATTCTCGCCTTGTTTGTTACGCAGATGCTGGATATCTGTCTGACCCACATAGAGCACGTTCTCAAACGGGGTTATGTCTTTACCGTTGGAGACACCGCTATATCTTGGAGGTCTACCAAGCAAACGCTAGTCGCGACTTCGTCTAACCATGCTGAGATTCTCGCCCTGCATGAAGCATCGCGTGAGTGCTTTTGGCTGAGAGAAGTTATGGAACATATTCGAAGCACTAGTGTAAGATCCCACATCGTCCAGTGGTGTGGATCCTGTAAGCCTTAAATGTATATTCCCATCTCTACCTAGCACGAGGCCTTTTGGGAGCTCACTGGCTTCGGGTTCCGTAGGAACTCCGAAGTTAAGCGAGAATGGACCAGAGCATTCCCAGGATGGGTGATCCACTGGGAAGTTCTGCTCGCGTGAGTTCCCAGAAACAAAACTGTGAAAGCGTGGTCGGGCCCAAAGCGGACAGTATCGTGCTACGGCGGAGTCAAGCCCGGGATGTGGTGGGGGCCCGGGTCGGGATGTGACAATTTGGTATCAAAGCCAATACCTGGCTGGAAGTGTGCCGACGAGGATGTCGGGCCCCTAAGGGGGTGGGTTGTAAGATCCCACATCACCCAGGGGTGTGGATCCTGTAAGCCTTAAATGTATATTCCCATCTCTACCTAGCACGAGGCCTTTTGGGAGCTCACTGGCTTCGGGTTCAGTGGGAACTCTAAAGTTAAGCGAGAATGGGCCAGAGCATTCCCAGGATGGGTAACCCACTGGGAAGTTCTGCTCGCGTGAGTTCCTAGAAATAAAACCGTGAGGCCGTGGTCGGGCCCAAAGCGGACAATATCGTGCTACGGCGGAGTCGAGCCCGGGATGTGGTGGAGGCCTGGGTCGGGATGTGACAACTAGTGGTTTTTCATCAGTCGTTGACCTTCCTACGACGATCTTTGAAGACAATGCAGCATGTATCGAGCAGTTGAGAAGGGATACATCAAGGGAGACAACACCAAGCACATAGCGCCGAAGTTCTTTTACTCACTCCAACAGCAACAACATCAAAACATTTCAAGCAAATATGTTCACAGGACAACCTGGCTGATCTCTTCACCAAGTTGTTGCCCAAGTCTACTTTTCAGAAGCTCGTCCAAGGAATCAGTATGCGTAAATTATCTGAGTTGAATCGTTTGTAGTTCTCTTATTTAGAAGTTATGTCTAACTCAGGGGGAGTATCTAGACGCATACTCACATGATCTTAATGTACTTTTTTTCCTACGATTAGGAGCATTTTTCCCATATAATATGAATTTAACGTTCGTATTCAAGCAATTGGAAGTCTATAGCTTATTGCGCATATAACTAAATGGGACATGACTATGTTCGACTCGATGTATGGTCACCCTGAATATTTTTTTCTCGACATTGATGAAATATTATTTTTATTTTTATTTTTTTTCCTAGGAATGAAATAGCACATTCTAGTGACAAAGTTATTCGATTGAATCAGAACCTAGCGTTCGTTGATTCAACACAATTGAGGGCCTAAAGTTCCTCGACTTTAATTGCATAACCACATTCGACATATTATTTTGGTGGTACTTATGCTATTGAAATTAGGCATCGACCACTACTCTGCTATACGCCACAATATTTGGTGTATTTTTGCCAAGTCTTGATTCAAAACAAAGGAAAATTGGTTGAGACAACTTTACGATTCTGCAATGAATTTGACCTCTGTGGATATAACCAGGTCTGAGATCTAAGACTTGCTCTCCATACACATGGAAAAATCATTTTATTCCATTATTAGTGGTTGAGTTTTATCTACTACATTGTGCTTAAGCAATTAACGGTAGAGATATCTCCCTTGACTTTTCATTTTATTTTATTATATTCATTTCAGTTCTGTTCTGTTTATTTCAATTTTCTTATGTTATTATGAAATCGTTAATTGAATTTACTTTTATATTAAATAGTATTTAATTCCATTCATTCCACTTTTCGAAAGAAACTTCTACTTCTACGGAATGCATCGTAAAAAATTCAATATGATTCCACAAGATCTAGTTTCGTTCAAGTAATGGATTCTAGCCGATTGAAAGGATCCTCTGATCAATCCATAGATCATTTCGTTTCCATTAGTAATGAGGATTCAGAATATCACACATTGATCAATTAAAGAGAGATTCAACAACTAAAAGAAAGAGAGATTCTTTGGGATCCTTCTTTTCTTCAAACGGAACGAACAGAGATAGAATCAGACTGATTCCCTAAATGCCTTTCTAGATATTCCTCAATGTCCCGACTATTCACGGAACGTGAGAAGTAGATGAATAAGCATATGTTTCCGGAAGAAATCGAAGAATTTCTTGGGAATCCTACAAGATCCATTCGTTATTTTTTTCTCTGACAGATGATCAGAACTTCATCTAGGTTCAAATCCTACTGAGAAGTCCACTAGAGATCAGAAATAGTTAATATATTCAAGATAATTACATATCTCATTATACTCTTTTCTTTCACAAATGGATTTGAGTGGAAATTTTTTTCATATCACAAGACTTGTGTATGATATACATGATACGCGTACAGTACAAATGATTTGAGCAAGGAATACGTATCGACCCGTGCAGTGTTGTAGCTAACGCGTTAAGTATCCCGCTTGGGGAGTACATTCACAAGAATGAAATTCAAAGGAATTGACGGGGGCACAAGCGGTGGAGCATGTGGTTTAGTTCGATCCAAAGCTTATCATGACCATTCCTGATCCGCAATGATGTGAAGAATTATTATAAATCCGTACAGACATTTTTGAGGCCTCAACGTAGTGCATTGTGCACGTCCTTACAAGGATTGCTCACATGAAAAATTAGTCCTCAAACCATCTAAGCCACCATTGACCTTGGATCCCCATTTTGTTCTCGAGAATTTAAAAGCATATTGTGAGCTTAATCAACATCTAATTGTGGACTATTTGACCTAGATGTATCTACAAGATGGTCGTAATATTATTTGCTTATTTTTACAAGCGCAATTTCTCAAATTTTGTAGGCTATTTCATGCCACTTGGGATTACTTTTGAGCACACAATCTTTTTCATGGCCTACCACAAGGTTTAAGCATTGCAAATTTTTACTTGGGAGATGCATCTTGATCACATGCATCATCATGATCAGTTTGGTTGAGCTATATTTTCCAACCACTAAGTAATTGTGTACACAATGACGTTTTTCATCCATTAACATTAGGATTCAAGTAAATTAGTTTTAAGTTGTGCTCATAGTTACCGTAGTTTTGCCGGTTGTCACTTTGGTCCTTACGTTAGGGGGAGAAATGACAGTTTTCAAATAATCGTCGAGAATTAGCGTTGATACATCCGCTTTCGTCTCATCCAAACTATATACAAGTCATAAGTGACTTAGATTAATATGTTGTATGCCTAAAGCATGATACATATATATATATATATATATATACACACATATATATATATATGTAGGTTCTAAGCTTTGAACTCTCTGAAAGTGGAGATTAATAAAGTTCAAGTCCTAATTAAAAATAACTCTACATAGGAGGTTATGATCCAAGTCTCCAAGTAATTCATCTTAAGATGTTTGTTTTAGATATGACAATAGAAGCCCGAAAGAGGCATTGTACCCATGCAATGAAATACTTATAAATTTAAGTATGCGCATGCGAATGAGAATTGTTGGATCACAAATTGATGATCATCAAGGACTAGTAAGTCACGTTTTTTCATTAAATGTCGACAAATTGTAAAAGGTTGGCCAAATTGGAAAGAGGCAAATTCCACTTTGAGAGCCATTGAAAAACGTGAAATAAGGGAACCTATAATTTATACCCCAAACATTTTTTATAATGAAATAAACTCACTATATGACATGGTGCTTCATAGTAGAGACATGAGTATATTTTTGTCATCATATATGCAACCACATTTCTATAAGTACAATGTTATTTTAATGTGAGACTCATAGCATATGGAGATTTCATCCTACTTGAGATTTTTAAGTTTGGTCTCTCCATCGAAGCAATTTTATAATAAATATTGAATGCAGGAAATTATTTATCAAAGATTTCAAATGAGGAGTATAACTCAAAATATGTACTCAATACCTATTCTAAATAAATTTAGTATAAATTACCTCAATGAGTACTTTTTATTAGTTCGAACTAAGATATATTGTTGCAACATACTCTTAAAAGAGTTAAGAGTTTTTAGTATGACTCTTGAAGAGCCTACAAGGCTATTTGTATACATGGCTTATATTTACGATAAAGTTTTTATACTACTCTTAGTTTATTTTATCATATATTTTATTTTATATTTGTTCTTTGTAGAAACACAAACGGATGTCGTCAACCCCAGATGAACTTCCGCGCTTCCCTAAGTTAAGCCCTACTCAAGCTAATACTGAAGCACATTACCTCAAACTTGACAGTGATGACTAGTTGAATCAAGGCTTACAATCATATGGGGGAGTCAATTATTCGGTGTTATTTATTGGGGGGGAGTCTTTGACAACATGCTATAATGTACATACAACCACGTTGTGCTCTTTCCTTTTGACTAGGTTTTTATCCCACTGGGTTTTTTCAGTCAAGGTTTTAGCAAGGCAACATTATGCTCGTCTAACACCGTATCAATATTTCATAATCTTGGTGCCCAATTTTTCTCCTTCACTTAGGTTTTTTGCCACTGGGTTTTCCAAGCAAGGTTTTATCGAGGCAATGACCATTGATTGGTGAATATCCAAGGAGGAGTGTTATAAATAAGATTTATTATATGGTTGTTCACATTCTGAGTCAATATGTAATATGTAATAAGATTTATTATAGGGTTGTTCACATTCTAAGTCAATATGTAATATGTAAATAGTTGAGACATTTTCTATGTAAATAGGCAATTTAATAAGAAGGAAAGACACATTTGATTTCTCCTCCACATTCGCTCTTGTCTCTCTTGTTCATTGTCTTTCTTTACATTTTATTTCTAACAAAAAATGACTTATTTATAATTCAAGAGATGGAGAGATTTTTCAATGCGCCCTTAACAAGGGGTGATGCGTCATATATTATTATACAAGTAGATGGAAATTCTTTTTTAAGTGTTTGTTCACATATATATAGCATATGATGTATGTGTTTATGTTTTGGACACACTAAAAAATCTATTCGAAAGAGATTAGGTGGAGATTTGATTGAGGTTGGGCTTTTGGCAGAGGACGGTTGGACATTGAGAACTTTGTAGGGAGAGAGAACACACATTTTCGATCAAAAAGGAAGTTCGGTCTGATATTAGCTGTGAAATGCATTGAGGTCATCTCCAGCCAAGGGCATGTGTTACATTTCGTCTTAAAATTGCAAAATCTGCCTTTAGCCAAGTGCCAAAAAAATAAAGCTATACGGAATCAAACCGCATTTGGCCCAAAGACAACGTCATGAATTTTTCAATGGATGGATTAGCTACGGTAAAGTATCATGATCACTTTCCTTTTTATTTGTTTTGCCTTCATGCAATTATAAACAAATCCTTCCTAAAAATAAAATTTGAAGTAAAAAACCAAAAGGTCCATGACTCCACTAATTGAATTTCTAACAATCTTCAACAAAAGAACATATAAAAATATATATTATCAAAGCCACGACCCAATGGCAAAATACATTCAGTAAGTTGGGTTCGGAAAACTGAGAAAATAAAATACCAAAACCGTTCATCGAACCAAATTGAAAAAACGAAATACAACCAGAAGTTATCCGTTCGGTTTCGATTTCGGTTTCGTAGGTTCAGAAACCGAAATGAACCGAATAACATATTAATAATATTATTTATTAATTTATTTATTTAGGATGGAAGGGTATTCGTTTGTAAGCCCAATTTCAAGTCACGTATTTGCTTAAGTTCAAAATGTTAGCAAAAAGTTCTTTTCGACCCCTAAAATAATATAAACTTGGAAGAAGCCCAATAAAGGCCCAAAGAAATAAAGGGAAATAAAAGCCCAAAGGACTGCTCAATATTATTGACAACCAGTCAACGGCTTGATTTGCCTGCCAGCAATAAAGTCAAGCTGAGTGACGTAGGTGAACAAGAGTACTTTGCGTTACAACCATCTCTTTTCATAGGTTCTATGGACCGATGCTTGTTGCTTCATATGGTATAAAAGAATCATAGATATAACGGTTATGAGCTTTTTCATAAAGTACTTTCCAACCATTGACAACAAGTTGGCATACTGATAACTTTAGACACAAAGTCCCAAGGGTAAGTCACCAACCCCATGCCCCATGGTGGCCATTAGTGATGATTGTAGATTACTCCAAGCACTACAGTGGACGTAGCCCAGTTTTTAGGTATGAACCACTTAAATATTGTTGTTCGGTTCTTATTGTTTCAATCCCAAGCTTATCAAAGGCCGACCATTCTGATCTTTATTAACCTCCCAAATTTGAGCATGAACACAAAATAAGCATACATAAGCCCAACTTGAGTGTTAAAAGTCTAAAAGTCGTATTCCTTGAGAAAGCCTTGCCTAGCCTATCCTGTCTACAACTATGCAAGATGGAATCCGATCCTCGCAGGATCCTCTTTGTGAGGATCCTGGGAATCCATGAATTATGTCCGTTTGTCGTACATCGTGCAGTCATAAATCATTTTAATTATTTTTATTTAAAATAAATTCAAATAGTATCTAACAAAAACTGACCGCACAATATATGATAAACGAACATGATTTACGAATCCCCAAGATCCTCACCAAAAAGATCCGGAGAGGATTCTGTTGGTGCAAGATGCCCATATTAAGCAGCATCTTTGCCATGCCACTCAAAAGTCAAAACCCTAGCTAGCTAGCTTTATTACGCCGTGATGATGGCAAAAGCTGCGAATCTATGTATTTGCACCATCTGATATTTCTCCTCCCACCGCACATCTGATTCGTCAATGTCAATCTAATTTTAACTCCCTTTCAAAAAAATAAAAAAAAATCTAATTTTAAGTCTAAATTCTAACTAGTTCTTTACAATATAAATCTAACTTTTGAAAGAAATGAAAGGGAGGAATTGAGAATGAGGTTATGATTCGAACTTTGTGTTCCCTATTGGTTTGATTTGCCAACTTTTTTATTAAAATACAAAGGAACCGAACAAAAAATACGAAACCAATACATAGATTTCGTTGAAATTCAATCACTAGGTCGACGCAAACAAGCACAACGCTAATACCCACTAAAATAGAAGGTTAAAGTCATCTTTTAGATATGCTAAAAGGAAAAAAACTGACCATAACTGCGGCAACACATCGGTCAGCAATTCAATGTCGCGGTTATAAACTCGACCGGAGTTAACAATCGCATATCACTTGCCACAACAATATATGCAAGCAAATCTTCTATCAATCAAAATTCTAGGGTTCTCCAAACAAGGAGACCTGAACGTGCAACGCCTCATCAACCTACGGTTATAAACCAAAAGAATATAGAGGAAAAGAAGAGACCACGACCACGCAATAGAGGCCCAAGCGTCAAACGATCCATCCACAATCATCACGGACTGGGGAAAATGTTTCTGTGGAACTAATTATTAAGCGCTCCTCTCAAGAGCCAGTCAAAAAATTGGAACAGGTATTGAATTCATTAACACCAAAGAATCAAGGCTTGAGGGCAATGGCCACGCCAAACCTGGGATTTTTGTCTAAGGCCTTGGTGTCTACCTCACCAGATATTGTCAGCACCGACTTCGGTATGACTTCATGCTGCAGGAGGGCTCCTAGCTTTCCGTGATTGTTGAGCTTAGCTTTCACTACAGTGTAGATATCAACAGCATATTGCCCCCCAACTGTGAAAGTGTTCTCGTTCGTGGAGAACTTTCTAGTGATCTCTCCCACAGCAGCACTCCTCTTCAACAGATCCATATAATGCACATATGATGCTCTTATACTGTCTCCCTTGTCACCCCTGAGAGATTAGAGAGAGAGAGAGAGAGTGAGAGAGCTGATATCAGAATATATAACCGTTAATACTAGAACAACCGAATTTAAACTATTGTACATGATAAAAGGTTACAGTACAAATGCTTACAGAATTATTGAAGCAGACTGATCTGGCTTTGTGATGCTAATTCCAGCAGTGTACTTCGTAAAGTTTCCAGACGTAGTGTCATAACCCCCTTCTGCACCAAATGCAATGGTTGGGGTTCCGATGGTGGCTGAAAAATCAATAGCTGGGGATTGATTCAAGGCAACGGCTGTAGTGACGGTTGCATGGTCATGGAAGTACTGAACCTCCAACTGCACAATAAATTGAAAAAATTACTTATCATATAGTTAATCACAAAAACAAATGTAAATATCGCATAGCCTAAAGATCCCAGATTTTATACCTTGCCAGAATTGAAATCAGGCGCTTTGAATGAAGCTATAGTTTTTGTGGATGGGACAATCTCATTGATCGTGAAGGTTGTCGAGATCTGCCAAATCAAAGAGAAAAGTGGCATGCTTAAAAGAACAAGAGAATTGTTTGTAATATATTCAACAAACAACGCAACCCACATTTGATTCTGTGTCAACTTTGACATCAACCACCGTGTTCTTGTACTTGTATTGTGTCAAGATGTCCCCAGTGGAAAGTCCTCCTTTCTTCACTGCTGTTGAGGTGAGGGCCTAAAGGATCCAAAAAAAGAAAGTATTGGAACAAAACAAAACAAAAAAAAAAAAAATTTATCAGATAAGGAATAAACTCAATAACTCGCACAATTTCTTCCAAGAAGAGGCACAAATAAACCAACACTACCATAGTCTAAGGTTGATCATAAGAATTCAAAATTTATGATGGCATGGATCTTAAAGCATAGTAGGAAATGGAAAGCTATAAACATCAATTCAAATAAAAACTGCAGTACTGATAATTAAACACGATGGGTACTAGATGACATTTCAGGTGTCCCCCCATCTTTTTGTTTTTCAAAAAACAACAAAAAAAAAAAAAAAATTATCAAGACACCGTTCCTGTGCACAAAAGTATGCAAAATCTAAAGGTTACTCTTAAAATTGTTGTACATTCATCCATTAATCAAACTGATAATACTACACAGCCAACTGTTCCAATTCTACACCAACATTCTCAGCTCAAGTTTTGAAGCTTCAATACGATATTACTTGAAATTGAATCACGATGTATCTTAGTAAACTTAAATATCATTTCAAATATTAACTGTAACCATAATGATTGGAATTGACACACACAATTCAAAGGAGAAAAATACAATATTCACTCCAGCTTAGTAAAGAAGAAACATAAGAGATGGAATTTCAGAAGCAATGTCCTTTAATAAATCAAGATATTTCCTTCATGCATGTTAGAGCTCACTTTTGTTATTTATGAAAATATGTATTCAAGGTGTTACTAAGCGATTTTCCTATGTCATTATAAGATGCATGCACATATATGTCCAAATCTATAATAACATAACACAAAGAAAAGAGCTGCACAGGGAGCAATAAGATACAGAGTAACAACTTCAAAATGAACAATTTGCAAAGTAACACGCTGCAAATGTGCACACGAATAGGAGGAAGATTGAGAAATGGGGTAAACAACAAATGAAACTGTCGTGAGAGTAGATTATATTTTTTTCCACAAAAATCCCAACAGATAAGTACTTCAATCACGAAAATAATGAAAATTAGACAACCCCACAATCTCCCAGTTTCCAAAAAAACAAAGACAAGGAAACACTTAACTCTTCTATTGCCTAAGAGACCGAATTCTAACAAAAATTTAGTATTCGAACACCAAAACAACTAAGGGTCCCGTTTGATAACCATTTTGTCTTTGGTTTTCATTTTTTTCTGCTACGGATAGAAGAAAGTATGTGGGAGAAAGGAGGAATGGAAAAAGGCGACGGAAGGATGATGAAAGAAATGTGACACAAAATGGAAACTAAAAACCAAAACCTAAAATAACTCTTAAGTTGTTTTCACTTTCATGTTCTTGCTTTCACATTTCTCCCCCCTCCCTCCCATCACCCCTCACTTTCTTTTTCCATTTTCATTTGCCCCATACGCTTTCCCTCGATCTTTAGCACAAAAACCGAAAACTAAAAGCTAAAAACAAATGGTTATCAACACAAGTCCTGAATAAAAGTCTACATAGCAAACGAAAACGCGAAATACATAATCTAGTTTATAAAACACATACGCTTTCACTCTATCTCTAGCGCAAAAACTGAAAACTAAAAACTAAAAACGAAATGGTTATCAAACGAAAACGCAAACTATGATCTAGTTTATTAAAAAAAAAAAAAAAAAAACGTATAAACTGATTTCGGGCAGAGGAAAGCTACAAACTACAAAAATGACTCAATTCTCAAATGCAACAGCCTCAATTTCCAGCTCAAAGAAGCCACACTAGCAAAACAACACCGATCCGAAAAAATATTTTCTCGACTAATCAACTACATTTTCTTTAAATAAGAGCTTCGAGTGCGTACCACGCCGGCATCGCTGTAGGTGGAGACGGTGAATTTCTGATCGGAGCTGTAGTCCTTGGTCAGAAGATCTGCAACAGAAGCCAAAACGCACCGTTTCAGGTGCAAATTACGCGATCGAGAGAGCGACAAACAATAGAAATATCACAGAGACGAAGAGCGAGAGAGAGAGAGAAAGAGAGAAAGTGAGAGACAACGGTTCGCTACCTTTGGCTTTCTTGCCGATGTCTGTGAAAAGTCCAGGTCCCTTGCTCATCTTTACGGCGTAGAGACAGAGTCTGGGAAAATTGGGGAGTGAGAGAGACGGAGGAAGCGAAATGAAAGAGGAAGAAGAGGGTTGTTTATTTTTGTGGTGGCAAGTTTGTGGTGTGTGATCGACGGCTGTCGCGGTCTTGTGCTGAATCGTCGCTTGCCAACCGTCGATTTCAATACTCAAATTCTCCTTTTCTTATTTCTCTTCTTTTGATTTGTGGAATTAAAAGTTATTTATGGTTAAGAAAGAAGAATCAATGATTTGATTTGATAATTCACTGTCAAATTATTTGAGAATTCGTTTAAGGTTTTCTAACCAAAATAGTAGATTTACATAACTTATCACTTTGGTCAATGAGATTTGAAATCAATAAAAGTGATTATTGAATTTGTCCACCATCAATCATTCTGATCATTCCATGGAAAAATTATATTAAATAATGACTAAAATGATAAAAATACTCTTAATTTAATAATCAATGGGCCAAATAATTTGACAAAAATTAAGAGTATTTTTGTCATTTTAGTCTTATTTAATGAAAATTTTTCCAGGAATGACAAAAATGATTAATGGTAGACAAACTCAGAAACCACTTTTATTGATTTCAAATCTCATCTTTAAGACTTTGGAGATGTCATTGATAGGAGCATATTTATGCGACTTAGTTAGCTTGTTTTCTTGCATTTACTTAGCTTAATTATGTTAATTATAGTGTTTAAAGTCATTTTCGTGCAATTTCAGGGCTTAATAACAAAGTATGCAAAAAGAGCCAATTTGGAGTGTTTTGGAGCTATTTTGGGTCAAGGATGGAAAGCTTATGAGCCAAGCAAGAAGGATGGACGAATTTGGAGATTTAAAGACAAAGAATCAGCTAGGAAGGAGGAAGAAACAAGTTCAAGTTCTAGAAGATAAGAGAAGAAGCAAGAAATATGGAACATTATCTCAAACATTATCCAAAACCTTATCTTATCTTATCCAAACTACCTTATCTTATCCTAACCTTATCCTAATCCTATTCTACCTTAAAACCAGCTACAAAGAGGACTCCTAATTACATTTAAACACCTAGAAATCAGATTTCTAGAATCCTTATCCTATTCCTACAAAGGTGCCACACATATCATCTTCTAGAAGCCCAAATACCTGCTGCAAGGAACCATCCTTTTCCCCCTTGGATTGTGCTCGAATTTAACCTTGTTCTTTGTGGATTTGGAGTCCTAAATCCCTCTCCAAAACTACCTTCAAACCGTGCCTTTTCAGCCCTATAAATACATAGGTGCTGCAGCTCATTCACTCACCACCTCTCACCACCCATCTCAGATTTCTCTCTACATTCAGCACTCATCCACCCTCATTCACTCAAAAAGCCATCTTGTGCCGCAATTGCTAGGAGGAAGAAGGACCTTGCCGTGCACCTTGGCTGCCCATTGTTCTAGGTGTTGTCTTTCTTTTATCTCAATGTTTAATTCAAGTTATTTTTGTGTAATTGCAAACATGAGAGGCTAAATTTCTTATTAGTTGGGGGTGAATTTGAAGCCATGATTATATGCTATATATGAATTGATTACATCCAATTATTGTTTCTTAAGACTTGAATGTGATTTGCTTAACTAAGTTATTAAAACTTGTTTATGTGTGTTAATTGGGAGTCGACACTTAATTTGCATGCATTAACTTGAAGCTAGAGTATAAGGGAGTTTCACCTAATCGTTATGAACTTATATTCACAAGTAGTAAAGGTTGCTAGTCACAATCGTGTTAAGAAAGTCCTAGGCAAGAGTTTCATGCATTCATAGTTATAATTGCCTTGTCAACACTTATGATTTTCAAAGAACGTAATGACCTTTGATATGTTTTCTATCATGCAATCATAGTTAGGGACTTGATAAGGATAATTTGGTTGTAATGCATGTTTCATTCAATTCAATGAGAAAAGGAAAATCTGATGGTTAATTTGTGCTTACATGGTTAACTTGGAGTGTTGTCATTCATAGTCTAAAGGAATAATAATTGGAAATTGGTTCATATGCATATGTCATGTGTGGAGAAGGATCCTCTAACTAAACTCATCATCCATTCAATTCATCAAAATCGTTTTTCTTAAGTGTTTTAAACAAAGTTTCTGTTTTAAAGCTTAATTTCGTCCAAAACAATCCCCTTTTCATCTAATCTTGTTATTTGAGTCAAAACCTGTTTTCTTTAGTCGTTTGAGTCAAGTTTTACCTTATTTTCGTCAAAATCACTTCTTGGGTCTTAAATTGAGTCTTTTTGGTTGTTTTAACCTGTTTTGAGTCCCTTGAGTCTATTTAAACGTTTTCAAGTTTGTTTTTGTGTTTTTAAATCTAATTTGTGTTGATTAGCATCCCTAGTTAATCCCCGGTCTAGAACGATCCCTACTTGCATCATATACTACAATTGTCAAAAATAGGGTTTAATTTGTGTGTCAAGTAATTTTCACATCAAATTTTGGCGCCGTTGCCGGGGATTATCAAAATTGCTAATCCTCCTTTGTTTCTTTCCGTGTCTTTTGTTTTAGCTTCTGATTTTGGTTTGTTTATTTATTTTACTTTTGATATTTGATTTAGTTTTCTTTCTTTGATTTCAGGTATTAGAGAAGTAAGACATGGCAATTGCTAATATTCAAGCTCAAATAGCAAATCTTACTTCTCAATTGTCACAACACACCGAAAGGACCACAATGCAAAGTGTCCCTACATTTGGTGCGTCCTATATGCAAGGATATCCAGTTAATCAACAAAGTTGGGAGAGTGTCAATACATGGGGTTATCAAGATCATAATCAATCAAGGAACAACTTGTTTTCCAACACGTACAATTCAGATTGGAGCAATCCTTCAAATTCTACGTGGTGGGAACCTCAACAAGTCCAACACGAAGCATATTGGCAGCCATATGAGGAGTTCTATTCAGAGCCTATGCCGCCACCTCAACCTTTTCAACCAAATTCAGGTTCGTCAATAGATTATAATCAAATTTTTGATGAACTAATTTCTTTGGCGCAGGGCTCACAAAATCAAGCCAAATTGGCTCAACAAGAAGGATATTGGCAGCCATATGAGGAGTTTTATTCAATGCCTATGCAGCCACCACAGCCTCCCCCGCAAGAAGCCCAAACAAATTCAGGTTCGTCAATGGATAATGATCAAATTATTCAATTACTAACCACTTTGGTGCAGAAGCAGCAAAATCAAGCCAAGAAATTGGGCGAACTGAGGAATCAAATGGGCGAGATCGCAGAATTCATAGGGCAAATTCAAGAACAAAGTGGCATGGAGGTTGGAGATGAACCCAAGATGTCCGATTCAAGCCAAAACTTGGATGAACAGTGGATGCTTGAGGAAGGGGAAGATGACAAGACCACGACAAGCTGGGAACCAACCTTGCCGCAGCCTACCCTTGCTCCACCACCTTTGCCACAAACCACGGATCCCACACCACACATTTTAGGTAAGGTAGTTCCATATTCAATATTTTCTGACCCCGTTACACCAAATGTGCCTATTCCTTGCAGATTCATGCAATCCAATGAAGAAGAGGGTGAGAAAGGCATCTTTGAAACCTTTCCCAACATTCAAGAGAAAGAAGTGGCTGAGGAATGTCTAGAATTCGCCGAAGAGGATGTACTTGAGACAACAATTCCCGAAGAAGTTAGATTTTATGACACGGGACAAGTCACAACACTAAAACCACCCAATCTGGCCGAGCTCTCTAATCCTAAATCTTTTGAAGGAGTGTTTGTTCTTGAATTTGTGTTAGAGCACAAAGGTAAGCCACCTCCCCGAATTTCAAATTCGTTTTATGCTAACATGTTGTTAATGATTCAGGCACCCACTCTTGAGTTTAGACGATTACCGGATCATTTCAAGTATCACCGTCCATTCAAAGATCAATTCCATGCCGTGGGCCCTATCCAAGACTAAAAGGAAGTCTCGTCCGGCTGGAAGACGTTAAAGCAAGCGCTTCTTGGGAGGCAACCCATGCATTCAATAAAGAGACCTTGGAAGATCCGGCATCAAAACCAGGTGTTTATGTTCCTAAACTCTACTCTTTATTGTTTTTCATTTACATTTCGTGTCATGTTTGTTAATTGTTTGTTTGTTTGCTTGTGTGTGCGTATATGTTTGAAACATTGAGGACAATGTTTGATTTAAGTGTGGGGGGGTAAACAAAGTGTTTTTATGCAAAATTCGTGGGTTTTTATCACCTATCACTTCTAATGCTGTTTTCACTGTTTTTAAGTGTTTTTAGTGTGTTTTTAAGTGTTTTTATGTGTTCTTTAAGAAAAATTCGAAAATTCTTGAAAAAAAATCGAAAAATGTGTTAAAAATACCAAAAAGAGTCGTTTTTGTGTGTTTTTGTGTCTTAGAGTACCTTCCAACACAATGATGAGGATTTGGTTTTTAATTGCATAACTGTTAAAAGAAAGTTACAAACATGGATGGAAGTTCGATATGCCTTTGGTTTATGTTTCGTTGTAGTTGTAACTTACGAATTCATGGTTAATCACAAAGAAAAAATCAGTTTTTGTAACATGCTTGAAGGAAGGAACTCAAACTAACGCTACAACCCTGAGAGACTTGAGCCTAAAACGTTCTTTGGAGAGTTAAAAAATCTGTGCATTTGTTGTTTTCTAAAGTCGTTGCATGATCTCATTATTCTTTGCTTGGTTGCTACTTAGAAGGCGTTTCATCACTATAGTTCCAAATACTAGAACTCATGCCCGTTTCATTCAAAACATAAAATTGATTAACATAACACATAAACAAGATGAAGTTGTTAGTAAAACTAGAGCCAAAAAGCCTTACCCTTCACATTATGTTTTGTAGGTTTAACCCCGTTGAGCCTTGTTTTAGCCCATGTTCTTTGTTAGCCACGTTTTACCCTACCAAGCCTAGATTAGGACCATCCATACCCTTGTTCTTGAAGCATAGTGGAGCATAACTTAGAAGGAAATTCCTTTTGATCACCAGATTGCAGAAAGCGAGTGTGGGGGAAGGGTTTTGTGTGCCAAAAGAAAGAAAAAGAAAAAAATTCGTGAAAAATAGAAAAAGAAAAGAAAAGTGTGAAGAAAAGTAAGAAAAAGAGTTGAAAAGAAGAGAAAATGAGCTCTAAGTGTTGGTTGTTGAAGAAAGGGTCCAAAAGTTTGAATTCGGCCCTAAAAAGTTATGTGCACCTTCCCCTTGTGTTTTAAAGTTGATTTTTGCATTCAAAAGTGAATTCTAAGTGCCTATTACATTGCTTTGCTTACTATTGCTTTAAGAACGTTTGTTTTCCATATCCTTTCTTGTTAACCAATACCCTTTAGCCCCGTTACAACCCTATACTTCTATCTTGGGTGTTGTGTGTTTCAATTTGTGGAGTTTGGGATTGGTATGAGCATATGGTATCCCTGGTTCTCGCATCTAAGTAGTAACATTCCATTCATGAGATCATATCTACACATGCATTAATAAATCCAGAAATTGCTTTCTTTGCTATAAACATATGTGAGTGTTCGTTTTCATATTTACATCAATCTTCTCACATATAACTAGTGTAGGGTGTGTAGTCAGAAAATCTGTGTGAAAATAAGAGTGAAAACCATAAGGAATTGAGCAAATTCTCTAAGGCATGTTACTACATTCAAATCATTGTTTTAATTGATTAATTGTGAGCTAGTAAGTGGCGAATATGATTAAGTATGTGCTCGAGAGTAAAGATAACTAAAATCTATGGGAGTGATGATCTTTAATATGTTATGTACCATTGGAAATCCCTGAGGCAAACGTTGGAAGGTTTAGTTATGTTTTGTTTATTTCGTTTTGCTCGAGGACTAGCAAAAGCTAAGTGTGGGGGAATTTGATAGGAGCATATTTATGCGACTTAGTTAGCTTGTTTTCTTGCATTTACTTAGCTTAATTATGTTAATTATAGTGTTTAAAGTCATTTTCGTGCAATTTCAGGGCTTAATAACAAAGTATGCAAAAAGAGCCAATTTGGAGTGTTTTGGAGCTATTTTGGGTCAAGGATGGAAAGCTTATGAGCCAAGCAAGAAGGATGGACGAATTTGGAGATTTAAAGACAAAGAATCAGCTAGGAAGGAGGAAGAAACAAGTTCAAGTTCTAGAAGATAAGAGAAGAAGCAAGAAATATGGAACATTATCTCAAACATTATCCAAAACCTTATCTTATCTTATCCAAACTACCTTATCTTATCCTAACCTTATCCTAATCCTATTCTACCTTAAAACCAGCTACAAAGAGGACTCCTAATTACATTTAAACACCTAGAAATCAGATTTCTAGAATCCTTATCCTATTCCTACAAAGGTGCCACACATATCATCTTCTAGAAGCCCAAATACCTGCTGCAAGGAACCATCCTTTTCCCCCTTGGATTGTGCTCGAATTTAACCTTGTTCTTTGTGGATTTGGAGTCCTAAATCCCTCTCCAAAACTACCTTCAAACCGTGCCTTTTCAGCCCTATAAATACATAGGTGCTGCAGCTCATTCACTCACCACCTCTCACCACCCATCTCAGATTTCTCTCTACATTCAGCACTCATCCACCCTCATTCACTCAAAAAGCCATCTTGTGCCGCAATTGCTAGGAGGAAGAAGGACCTTGCCGTGCACCTTGGCTGCCCATTGTTCTAGGTGTTGTCTTTCTTTTATCTCAATGTTTAATTCAAGTTATTTTTGTGTAATTGCAAACATGAGAGGCTAAATTTCTTATTAGTTGGGGGTGAATTTGAAGCCATGATTATATGCTATATATGAATTGATTACATCCAATTATTGTTTCTTAAGACTTGAATGTGATTTGCTTAACTAAGTTATTAAAACTTGTTTATGTGTGTTAATTGGGAGTCGACACTTAATTTGCATGCATTAACTTGAAGCTAGAGTATAAGGGAGTTTCACCTAATCGTTATGAACTTATATTCACAAGTAGTAAAGGTTGCTAGTCACAATCGTGTTAAGAAAGTCCTAGGCAAGAGTTTCATGCATTCATAGTTATAATTGCCTTGTCAACACTTATGATTTTCAAAGAACGTAATGACCTTTGATATGTTTTCTATCATGCAATCATAGTTAGGGACTTGATAAGGATAATTTGGTTGTAATGCATGTTTCATTCAATTCAATGAGAAAAGGAAAATCTGATGGTTAATTTGTGCTTACATGGTTAACTTGGAGTGTTGTCATTCATAGTCTAAAGGAATAATAATTGGAAATTGGTTCATATGCATATGTCATGTGTGGAGAAGGATCCTCTAACTAAACTCATCATCCATTCAATTCATCAAAATCGTTTTTCTTAAGTGTTTTAAACAAAGTTTCTGTTTTAAAGCTTAATTTCGTCCAAAACAATCCCCTTTTCATCTAATCTTGTTATTTGAGTCAAAACCTGTTTTCTTTAGTCGTTTGAGTCAAGTTTTACCTTATTTTCGTCAAAATCACTTCTTGGGTCTTAAATTGAGTCTTTTTGGTTGTTTTAACCTGTTTTGAGTCCCTTGAGTCTATTTAAACGTTTTCAAGTTTGTTTTTGTGTTTTTAAATCTAATTTGTGTTGATTAGCATCCCTAGTTAATCCCCGGTCTAGAACGATCCCTACTTGCATCATATACTACAATTGTCAAAAATAGGGTTTAATTTGTGTGTCAAGTAATTTTCACATCAGTCATAAAGTGTCAACAATAATAGTAAAATAAGACGGTGTTTTCTAACCAAGATGTCAATGAGAAATTTTATTTGAACTCATATAACTTCTTTTTACACCCAACTTAAATTTTAAATGTAAAGTGTCTTTTCTACCCAATTGCACAATTACCATAAAGTACAAAATAAGATTAACAATAAAACTAAAATTTATCAATAAACCAACTCTCAATAATCAAATCCTTATCATTATGCAGTCTTTATCTTACGTTCTATTTTGACCAAAATTCTAAAACGTTCTCATACAAAATAAAAATAAAAATCTTTCCTTACAGAGATAAAGTACTCAAAAAATAAAATTACGGAGGCTTGCATAACCATAGTTGTATAACATCAACTTCAAGTGACTGAAGTTCAACCAGACGATTTAACACTAGGACCCTACTGTAGCAATTCCAATATAGTTCTACACTTTGGGACTTTTGCAAACTAATCATATCCCTCTTCTCCTAACTTAGGCTTACATCCCATAACAGCGACCCAAAGCTTCGTTTCCTTCGGCATTTCAATTTAAACCTTTTTCACCATTTAGTCTTACACTTAGACACCACATAAACCTTCACAAATCAGGAGAGAACGTATGCTTTGAGTTGTTGTTGTTGTTTTTTTTAATGGGTGGAGAGAAATTTAACATATCTAAATTGGGTTTGTGAGAATAGTTTAGGTAGTAAATTTGGGTTTAAAGAGATATTAATAGTTTAATTAAAGCTAATTTGGGTGTAGTGAGTAAGCTGGGTGTAGTGAGTAAGCTGGGTGTAGAGAGAAGTTATATGAGTTCAAATAAAATTTCTCAATGTCAATTCTTATATGACATGATATGGAATGACATGTGGCATGACATGGAATGGTAAGAGGATTGCTATCAAATTTGACAGCAACTTCAAATATTTTTTTAATTAATTATTACATGCTTTTTATTTGTTTAAACATTTATTGTTTCAGTTCTCAAAAACATTTATTGTTTCAGTTCTCAAAAACATTTATTGTTTCACATTTCTCTAAGGAGAGGGATAGGAAATTCAGGGAGCACGTGTATACGGGGCCGGTACCAAAAGACCGAGGAGATGTGAGCGCTATCAATGTTCTAAAAATTCTCGCCTAGCACTGTTTATATCACATTATAGGTGCTAGGCGGCTAACTACCGCGCTGATTAGTCTTTAGGCGTTTGAAAATAAAGAAATTGTGTCTAGACCTCCTTAGGCGTCCACCTAACCCGCATAAGCACTCGCTTAGCCCGCCTAGTTACCCGCTTAGTTTGCGACTCTCAATTTAACAGAAAATCGATAACTTTCATTTTCGATTTTATTTTTGTTTAATGAATTGTAAGAGACTTGTTTAATAAATTGTAAGAAACTTGTTGAAAACTTGTATGAACACTTATTATATGTTTGTTCCCTATATTTTTAATATGTTAAAATACTTTATATGTCATTTTATTTTGCAGTTTTTTTTATCCCAATACAATATGTATTTTTGTAAGTATAAATTGACATTTATTTATACGATATATAATATATTTACATAGAGTGCCACTATTCGCAGCTCCGTTGTGATGCCCAGATTAGCCAGGTTACAGGACAGAGAGACCACTATGATGATCTCCTCCAAAACAGCTATGATCTTGTCACCCCCAAAACTAAATGAGTACATATAAGGTCAAGTCATCTGCAGAATTCGAGTGGAGGTTTCTGTTGCGGTTGGAATTTGGTGGTGTCTTAAAAATGTTGTTCAATTTTTAGTGTCTGTTTGAATCAGAGTCCGTGTATTTTCGGTGTTGTGGAAGAAGTCAACTTTCACGTGTTAAATCCACAAGTTTTCTAACTCTCGTACCAAAAAAATAAAAGTAATAAAATATAGTTTAATTTGACATATTAGAGGGCAAACTTTAAAGATGTCAAAGAGCTATATAAGAAGGCAAATTTAAATTTTATGGTTAAAATTTTACATCTCATTTAGAGATGATCTAATCATGAGAAAATTAGACTACGGGTCTTTGAATTTTAACTCAATTGAAACTTTAATCTTTGAAATACAAATTTGTGAGTTTTGATCTCTAAACTTATCATAATATAAAAACAATTATTTTTTTTAGTAACATCGTTAGAACTTCTATCCAAAATATAAGATTTAAAGAGGAAAATAACGAACCAAAGTTCCAACACCCAAAATCCATTATTCCACATTATGATAAATTGGATGATGGAGGGTGTATTCAATTGAGATTTTGAGAGATTTAATTTTTTTTATAAATTTAGGGATATTCAATCAGGATTTTAAGTAAACCTGGCTTTCGTGTTGTGTTTCTCGTGTTCATGTCATACCCGATAGCTTAACGGGTCGTGTCGTGTAATACTCGTTAAAGTAAACGGGTAATATGACCCGACCTGAAATCAACCCATTAATATTATCAGGTAATATGACCTGACCCGTTACTCGTTTAGAAAAATATATTTTAAATCAATAAAAATGAAAATGAAAAACATAATTTGACCCAAAAAAATGTAAAACATAATACTAAATTAGTTTGGAGGGTTAGCCTGGAGCTACTTCTTCTTATATCTGTCGCAAAGCCAATGATGTAGCTCGTCTCCTTGCCCGCTATTCTCTTGCAAGAGAATAAATTGATTTCGAATTCGCCATCTACGAGATTCGAACCTAAGATCTCTCACTACCAAAGGAGAAGTGGCACACCCCGACCCAGAATGTTCACTTGGACTCCGAATCGAGCTGTGTTGGTCGACACCAGGAGAGTGATGAAGCCATGAAGTGTAGTGATGTGAAAAATGTGAGTAAATTTAAACCTAAAAGTGCTTAAATGTAAAAGTGTGCTAGTGAGCGGAAATGAACTCATTTCACATGTGATGTCAGAGCATAAGTAAAGCACAATAAAAGTAGAATGATAGTTATACCATTAAAGGTAATCTCCAATACCAAGATTGGCCAAGATCCTCGTCGATACGAAAGCTCGGTTACTAAAATCTGGAGGGGCGAAAAACAAGGTTGAGTGGGCCTAAAAATAAAGTTTTGTAAAAACCTTTTCGAAAACATAATAACTCTTCGCTGTAAAACAAGTACAGTTTTCAAATATAACATACTACGTATAGTATGAAAATACTTACCGTAAACAGTAAAATCGTTGAGGACGCAATACTTCATAAGTAAACACATAATACTCGATAACCCCAATATCTTGAATAAATAAACATATACTAACAGGTGCTCATCGACGTATGCTGACATACGAGTTTATGCAGAGGTATTTTGACATGAACATGACTGGGTGTAATAATGATTTACACTCTAATACTACAATCACGTGAAGATTGGCGCTATGCGCGTCACATATGATGAGCAGTAATATAAATATGATCCTACTACGGAAAATTCGTAATCCACCCAGTGGCAGATCTAGGATTTTAACATAGGGTGGTCCTAATATAAAAGCTAAAAAAAAAAACTAAAATAACATTGAAAAATAAATGACAAACTACAACTTCGACAAAAAATATGTATAAACTAACACTGTAACACAATCTTCGACAAAAAAAAATACACTGTAACACAATCCAAGTAATATCAGAAAATCCTAACGAATCAACAATAAATATGTTTGAACTAACACTAAAATAGATATGAAAAATCCTAAGAAATTAACAATGAATGAGGCTGAACTTAGTTTAAAACCCATCAGTGTGTGATTGTTTGATTTTTTATCAAAAACCCTTACCAAAAACTATTAACAAAGACCATGTTCTGCCTTTTGTTTTTAATTAGTGTTCTTAAAAAATAAAATAAAAACTAAAACTAAAATCCTAACAAATTAACAATAAACATGTATGAACTAACACTAAAAATAAGTATAAACTAACACTAAACTAGAAAACTTACAGAAATTCTGAAATTGTTGTTGATGGCCTTTGCTGGCTTGGGTGGTGTGAGGAATAGGAGCTACAGACAATTAGGTATATTATATTTGATAAAGTTGAATTTGATTGAAAGCAGGCTAATAAAAAGCCATGGGCTTTTATTAAATTTCAAATTGTTTGACTTTTCAACAAAAGATTGTTAAGTGCTCTCATGTGAAGGCTCTCACGTGGGTTTCAAATTTTTTTTAATGACTTGGCTCAAAACGACGTCGTTTTGGCCAAGTCATTTTAAATAAAAAAAAAAAAAGCTTTCTTCTTCCTCCAGTTTTGCACAGCACAGCAGCCATGGCTGCTGCTCTTCTCTACCACTGCCCAGACTTGGGTGGTCCTAGGAGGTTCTCACAGCCATTTATCTGAGCTTCTGGGTGGTCCCGAGACCACCCTGGTCCCTTAGTAGATCCGCCCCTGAATCCACCACAATAAAATAATAATATTTGTGACCGTAAGTATATTCATCACGTCATAATATGCATAAACGTGCATCCTGTAGAATTTATGAGAATTTCATGAATTCCGTCAATACACTAATTCTTAAAATCGTTAGTCTAATCTAATCATAACGTAGAAAATTCTTTATCAAATATATAAGTGGAAACTAAATAAATATATAATATCTAAAAACAAATACCCACTCACAAATCATGTCGTCATTCATGTAAATATATAACGAACAAACGTAAATATACGTTTTCATACAAAGTGCGGCTAATAAAGAAACTATTTTAAAACGGCCGAATTTAAGAAAACGGACAGTGGATTCGGGTTTAGCACGTCGAGAAACCTAAGGAAGGACCTTGGGCTCCTCCACGCGCTGCCGCACATGCTGCCACAAGGTGGCTGCACAGGCAGCCATGCATTGCACACGCCAACCAGCATGCGCCTTACTCGCGAGGCCTGCAGATTTGCAGGTTGAATAGCCGACTTCCAGAGCTCATTTCGAGCTCAATTCTCAACCAAATTCAGTGATTCAAAAGCCAATGTGAAGTTAGAAATGTAAGGAACAAAATCATGCCAAAGTAGGGCCAAGTTAACGTCGGTGTTGGCAAAAAAAATGGCCTAAAAGTGGCTGGTCAGTCACTGAAAATCTGGGGAAAATTGATCCTAATGCGTTTTCTGCATCAAATCGTCCCCCAAACTCATTTTTAAGGTTAAAAACAACATAACAGTTTCAAAATAAGAAGGGTTTGAGGGTCTCGATGCTCACCATGGTCGGAGAAATGAGTGAACAGTGATAAAAGTCACTACGCAGTTCTATTTTTCCACGGGTGTCCTGAGCAAACTGGGTACAAGGGTGGTGGTCTTCCGCTAGGTTGATGGTGATGATATGATGGTGGTTTGGTCGTGAGGTTCGCCAGAGTACAGCGAGGTGGTGGTGGTGCTGCTCGGTTCCATTGTTTTTACGGAGAGAAAATAGGGATAGTTTGAGGGAAAGAGAGAAAAGAGAGATGAGAATGGGAGAGAGAGAAATGAGAGTTCAAAGAGAGAGAGGTTCAGGAGATTAGAGGACACAGGGAAGAAGGGAGAGAATGGGTTGTGGCCCCACTGTCTCACAAAGCAATGTCACAAAAGACAAAACAGAAAAATATCCCCGCGGCGTGAAATTACCAAAATGCGCTTTATGTTTGTAGTTCCGTAAAATTTGAACCGTAACTCCAAATTTCTTTCCAGTTGCGTCTACACGTTCGTACAGTTGAGTACTTTAAGAATACAATTAAAGAATGGGTCATACGTCTTGCTATACGATGGTCGACGAAAGTGAACATTCTCTCTTCTAGGGGCATTTTCGTCAGAATCATTCTTTTAAAATTAACAAAATCGTAAAATTAGGGACGGTTTGTTACAAGAAGAATACCTAACACTGTAGTACTAAGTAGCATCCCTCCATCAACTTTTGAATTATGTTACATATTTATTTATGTATGTTTAAGAGTGCCTCCAGAATGACTAAAAACATATCCTGAACATAAATAGCATTTTAAACAAGTTCATAAAAAGTTAAAGGTAATCTCCAATACCAAGATTGGCCAAGATCCTCGTCGATACGAAAGCTCAGTTACTAAAATCTGGAGGGGCGAAAAACAAGGGTGAGTGGGCCTAAAAATAAAGTTTTGTAAAAACCTTTTCGAAAACATAATAACTCTTCGCTGTAAAACAAGTACAGTTTTCAAATATAAAATGAAAATACTTACCGTAAACAGTAAAATCGTTGAGGACACAATACTTCATAAGTAAACACATAATACTCGATAACCCCAATATCTTAAATAAATAAACATATACTAACAAGTGCTCATCGACGTATGCTGACATACGAGTTTATGCAGAGGTATTTTGACATGAACATGACTGGGTGTAATAATGATTTACGCTTTAGTACTACAATCACGTGAAGACTGGCGCTATACGCGTCACATATGATGAGCAATAATATAAATATGATCCTACTACGGAAAATTCGTAATTCACCACAATAAAATAATAATATTTGTGACCTTAAGTATATTCATCACGTCATAATATGCATAAACGTGCATCCTGTAGAATTTATGAGAATTTCATGAATTCCATCAATACGCTAATTCTTAAAAACGTTAGGTTAATCTAATCGTAACGCAGAAAATTCTTTATCAAATATATAAGTGGAAACTAAATAAATATATAATATTTAAAAACAAATACCCACTCACAAATCATGTCGTCATTCACGTAAATATATAACGAACTAACGTAAATATATGTTTTCGTACAAAGTGCGGCTAATAAAGAAACTATTTTAAAACGGCCGAATTTCAGAAAACGGACGGTGGATTCAAGTTTGGCACGTCGAGAAACCTAAGAAAGGACCTTGGGTTCCTCCACGTGCCGCCGCACATGCCACCATAGGGTGGCTGCACAGGCAGCCATGCATTGCACGCGCCAACCAGCACGCGCCTTACTCACGAAGCCTGCAGATTTGCAGGTTGAATAGCCAACTTCCAGAGCTCATTTCGAGCTCGATTCTCAACCAAATTCAGTGATTCAAAAGCCAATGTGAAGTTAGAAATGTAGGGAACAAAATCATACCAAAGTGGGGCCAAGTTAACGTCGGTGTTGGCAAAGAAAATTGCCTAAAGGTGGTTGGTCAGTCACTGAAAAACTGAGGAAAATTCCTCCTAATGCATTTTCTGCATCAAATCGTCCCCCAAACTCATTTTTAAGGTTAAAAACAACATAAGAGTTTCAAAATAAGAAGGGTTTGAGGGTCTCGATGCTTACCATGGTTGGAGAAATGAGTGAACAGTGATAAAAGTCACTATGCAGTTCAATTTTTCCGCGGGTGTCTTGAGCAAACTGGGTACAAGGGTGGTGGTCTTCCGTGAGGTTGATGGTGATGATATGGTGGTGGTTTGGTTGTGAGGTTCGTCGCAGTACGACGAGGTGGTGGTGGTGCTGCTCGGTTCCATTGTTTTTACGGAGAGAAAAGAGGGATAGTTTGAGGGAAAAAGAGAAGAGAGAGATGAGAGGGGGAGAGAGAAATGAGAGTTCAAAGAGAAAGAGGTTCGGGAGATTAGAGGACACGGGGAAGAAGGGAGAGAATGGGTTGTGGGCCCCACTGGCTCACAAAGCAATGTCACAAAAGACAAAACAGAAAAATATCCCCACTGCGTGAAATTACCAAAATGCTCTTCACGTTTGTAGTTCTGTAAAATTTGAACCGTAACTCCAAATTCCTTTCCAGTTGCGTTTACGCGTTCGTACCGTCGAGTACTTTAAGAATACGATTAAAGAATGGGTCATACGCCTCGCTATACGATGGTTGACGAAAGTCAACATTCTCTCTTCTAGAGGCATTTTCGTCAGAATTATTCTTTTAAAATTAACAAAATCGTAAAATTAGGGACGGTTTGTTACAAGAAGAATACCTAACACTGTAGTACTAAGTAGCATCCCTCCATCAACTTTTGAATTATGTTACATATTTATTTATGTCTGTTTAAGAGTGCCTCTAGAATGACTAAAAACATATTCTGAACATAAATAGCATTTTAAACAAGTTCATAAAAAGTTAAAAGTATTTATAGATTTGTTAGGCAATGATCCACGAGAATAGGGTACTGGTTTTTCATAAAACACTTGGAATTTTACCTAAAATTTTAATGTGCTTTTAATAAAAGCATTTTTAACGAAAACGATTACGAGCAAGTTCAACAGAAGTGCTTTCTCCAAACACTATCAAACATGCCCTAATTAAACAATATAGACTTAAAAGAAGAGGAAGGTGGTTGCCAATGCCATGAAACGTTTGTAGTAGACTTTTGGACAAGCTTTTGGTCTTTCTTTTTATTCTTGTCGCATTAAAGGGTTCGAGTTGTCGCTAAGTCTTGGTCGCCTCTTCTGCTATACGCGTACCCAACGCGGTATAGTTACCTTATTCTTTTAAATTTCAGTACCCAAACCGCGTTATCTTATTCTTTTAAATTTCAGTAGTATTCATCACATTCTTTTATCAGTACTTCATGTGACTTACAATACTATATTCACAATATATATATAGAAAAAAATGGTTGTGATGTGTGAGACGCGAGCACAACCGTTGATGATTGTGGGTTTCTCGATGATTCTCACACAGATTAATAGTTGTGTCAGCGTTACAACGATAGTGACTCCATTAACTTTTCTTTTTGTTTGAAGGACTCCATTAGCTAAAGTAGAGACATGAGGCCACCTGAAGATAATGTATAAAGGATCATGATTTTGAAATTCCAATATCATCGTTGTAAAAATATACAATGTCTAACGTTTAACTTAAACTTAAATCCGTCACTTAGTACTATAGTCTAGTGGTATTCATCTTCAGTTGTAAGTAGTCTTAGATTCAATTCTTGCTAAATACGAATTTGAACCACATTATTGCTAGCCTATTGTAAGGCTAAGTCCACCACTGATCCTTAATATAGATAATATCGTTTATTAAAAAAAAAACTTAAACTTAAATTTTTATATAATTATAAATTTCGCTTAATTTTAAACTGCTCTAATATAGAGAGAAATTGAACTTGGATGCAAAATTAACTGTCGTAACTGATATTTGGTCGATTATTTCTTTTTTAATTTTCAAACATTGTTCCACTAAAATTGTTTAGAATTATTTAATCTGGTCTTTTTTTTTAAGCATCAATTGTTTCAAAGTAAACTCTATTTAACATCCAAAACTTCGCAGTTTTTAGCGTTGAGTGTTGACCGCGCAAATATTAGGAGAGATAGGGCAACAAATAAGCGGAAGAAGATGAAGAAGCGATATTAGCTCTCAAGCCATGCAATTCTCAAGCCATGCAAATATTAGTCGTTCTTCATCCACTCAGTTTTTTCGTATTGTCTGTACAGAAATGCACAGAGAAGAAGAAAACAAATCCCATTTTCTTATTTTCTCAGGTCCCCTCCTCACTGTCTCTCCTCTTTCCCAGAAATGTTACTGAAACTTCCTATTCTCAAAAGTGCTTTTCCTACGCGTTTTGCTCTACATATATATGCCTGTGTGTTTAATCTGTAGGAGGAGGTTGTGATAAAAAGAATAAAATATAATTAATTGCTTGGATAAGAAGTGAAAGAAAGGTAGTTAAATTAGTTGGTCGATGGAGAGCTATTTGCAAGAGTTCGGGGAAGTGAAGCCGAAGGGTTCGTCTGAAGAAACGTTGCAGAAATGGAGGAACCTTTGCGGAGTTGTCAAGAACCCGAAACGGCGGTTTCGCTTCACTGCCAATCTTTCCAAGCGTTCCGAGGCTGCTGCTATGCGCCGTACCAATCAGGTCTTTATTTCATCTCACCTCTCTGGTTCTTCTTTTTCTTGTTAGAAATACCTCGTCTGTCAGTCGATGGATGTTATCTATTGATTTAACGTTCAAGATCTAATTATTTAATAAATTTCTACGAAGGTAACAGGCCATAAAACAAAATTATTCCCATGATTAATCATATAGCATGCGTACTTGAGCATTCATGCTCTGTTTAACAAACACAGAGACGACCAAGACGTTTCGAATTATAGTTTTCAACTTCAAATTCTTTACTAATCTTTTGATAAATTTCTGGTTTGAATAATATTGCAGGAGAAACTGAGGATTGCTGTTTTGGTTTCTAAAGCTGCACTTCAATTTATTCAAGGTGAGTCTATTTGGTATTAAAGATAAAACATCATCAGTTCATCATATAACAAGACGAGGTGGTTTTATAGTTGTTCTAAATTTCTAGTGTCTGCAGGTGTGCAACCAAGCGACTACGTCGTACCCAAGGAAGTTACAGACGCAGGTTTTCAGATTTGTGCTGATGAACTGGGATCCATTGTTGAAGGCCACGATGTAAAGAAGCTAAAATTTCATGGCGGAGTAAGTGGCATCGCAGAAAAGATCTCCACATCAGTAAAAGATGGGCTCAACACCGAATCAGACTTGCACACTCGAAGACAGGAGATTTATGGAATCAATAAATTTACCGAGAGTGAGCAACGGGGTTTCTTGATATTTGTTTGGGAAGCCCTTCAGGATATGACTCTTATGATCCTCGGAGTGTGCGCATTCGTGTCTTTGGTAGTTGGGATAACAATGGAAGGGTGGCCAGTTGGAGCACATGATGGACTTGGAATCGTTGCGAGTATCCTGTTGGTTGTTCTTGTCACAGCAACAAGTGATTACCGCCAATCGTTGCAGTTCAAGGACTTGGACAAGGAGAAAAAGAAGATTGCGATGCAAGTAACAAGAAATGGATATAGGCAGAAAATGTCAATCTATGATTTACTGCCTGGCGATGTTGTGCATCTTTCTATTGGAGACCAAGTGCCAGCAGATGGGCTATTCGTATCAGGATTTTCCGTGTTGATTGACGAATCAAGCTTAACTGGTGAGAGTGAGCCAATAATGGTAACTCCTGAAAACCCTTTTCTTCTTTCGGGGACTAAGGTCCAAGACGGGTCATGCAAGATGATGGTTACAACGGTTGGGATGAGAACCCAGTGGGGTAAATTGATGGCAACTCTGAGCGAAGGCGGAGATGATGAAACCCCCCTGCAGGTGAAGCTGAATGGAGTGGCAACCATTATTGGAAAGATAGGCCTTTTCTTCGCCGTTGTGACTTTTGCAGTTATGGTGCAAGGATTGTTTAGTCGTAAACTGGCTGAGGGGACACACTGGAGCTGGAATGGAGATGATGCAATGCAGATGCTGGAATTCTTTGCTGTTGCAGTTACAATTGTTGTTGTTGCTGTGCCTGAGGGGCTGCCGCTGGCTGTGACATTGAGCCTTGCCTTTGCCATGAAGAAGATGATGAATGATAAAGCACTCGTTCGTCATCTGGCAGCTTGCGAGACTATGGGATCAGCCACAAATATTTGCAGTGACAAAACCGGGACGCTAACAACCAACCGCATGACCGTTGTAAAATCATGCATTTGCATGAATGTCAAGGAGGTGAGCAATCCCAATGAGGCCTCTAGCTTATTCTCTGATCTTCCGGAATCTGCTAAGAAACTTTTGCTACAATCAATCTTTAACAACACCGGCGGAGAAGTTGTGGTTAACAAAGCTGGAAAGTATGAGCTGTTGGGAACACCTACAGATACTGCTTTGTTGGAACTTGGCTTGTCACTAGGTGGAAATTTCCAAGCAGAGAGACAAGCTTCTAAGCTTGTTAAAGTCGAGCCATTCAACTCAACGAAGAAACGGATGGGGGTAATCTTGGAGCTTCCCGAAGGAGGTCTGAGAGCGCACACCAAAGGTGCCTCAGAAATAGTTTTGGCCAGCTGCGAAAAGGTGATCAACTCAAATGGCGAAGTTATTCCCCTTGATGAAGCATCCCTCAACCATCTCAAAGTTACTATTGAGCAATTTGCTTGCGAGGCTCTTCGAACTCTATGTCTTGCGTATACAGAACTAGAAACTGGTTTCTCTCCAGAGAATCCCATTCCTGTTTCTGGTTTTACTTGTATAGGAATTGTGGGAATTAAGGATCCTGTTCGTCCTGGTGTCAAGGAGTCTGTTGCAATTTGCCGTTCAGCTGGCATTACAGTAAGAATGGTTACTGGAGACAATATAAATACTGCAAAGGCTATCGCAAGAGAATGTGGGATTCTCACCGATGATGGCATAGCCATTGAAGGTCCGGAGTTCAGGGAGAAGAATCAGGAAGAATTGCTTTCTCTGATTCCTAAAATTCAGGTACTTGGGTTTGTTTCGTACTGACTAACAAGTATGGTTTATGAATCCGTGATGCTGAAACTTGAGTTCTCGTGTAGGTGATGGCTCGATCTTCACCTCTTGACAAGCATACATTGGTGCAGCACTTGCGGACCACATTTGATGAAGTTGTTGCTGTCACCGGTGATGGAACAAACGATGCCCCAGCGCTTCACGAGGCAGATATTGGACTAGCCATGGGGATTGCTGGAACTGAGGTGAGTGTATATTATATAGTCCTCTATATTGCCAGATATCTTCACAGTCATTGTTGCCCCTTACGAAGCAAGCGTTACAGAATAGGCCCTTAACGAATCATATTACCCATGCTTTCAGGTGGCCAAAGAGAGTGCTGATGTTATAATTCTGGATGATAATTTCTCCACCATCGTAACAGTGGCGAAATGGGGACGTTCGGTTTACATCAACATTCAAAAATTTGTGCAATTCCAGCTGACGGTTAATATAGTTGCATTGATCGTGAATTTCTCCTCTGCTTGCTTGACAGGTTAGGCGGCTCACATTTTCGATATGTTGTCCACTTGTGTAACAAAATTCGCCATACTTTCCTATCCCTCGTAGAAATCACTTCTCACTTGTGCGTTTCAAAAATCCTTCTTCAGGGAGCGCTCCTCTCACAGCTGTGCAGCTATTGTGGGTTAACATGATCATGGACACATTAGGCGCCCTTGCTCTTGCCACTGAGCCTCCGAATAATGACCTGATGAAGCGTCCGCCGGTTGGAAAGAGACAGAATTTTATCAACAATGTAATGTGGAGGAACATTCTGGGGCAGTCTTTCTATCAGTTTACGATGATTTGGTTCCTTCAGGCAAAAGGAGAAGCAATGTTTGGTCTATACGGACCGGACTCTCATGTGATCCTCAACACGCTGATTTTCAACACATTTGTCTTCTGTCAGGTAATCTTTTCTAAAATTACTCATACAAGGACTACTGCTGACAATTTTTACTGCTACGAAGGGTGACCTGATTCTGTTTATGCAGGTTTTCAACGAAATAAGCTCGCGCGAGATGGAGGAAATAGATGTCTTCAAGGGCATACTGGATAACCACGTCTTCGTCGCAGTCCTCGGTTTCACAGTTGTGTTCCAAATCATCATTATCGAGTTCCTGGGAAAATTTGCGAGCACAGCACCCCTCACCTTGGCACAATGGTTCGTTACTGTATTCATTGGGTTTTTAGGGATGCCGATTGCTGCCGGATTGAAGATGTTTCCTATTTGAACAACACAAGATTTAGAGATTAGTAAGACAACAAAAGAACAAAGTTAGGGAGCTTAGAAGCCTGTTTCCAGCCTATAACATCAGCACGAGATGATGAACAGAATTAGCACATATTAGCTAGCTAATTAAGCCAATGTCTTATGTTTAACTGAAAATTAGGAATTCTTCAAGTTTGACATGGTGACACACATGGTTGGTTGCCGGTCCTGTAATTCGTCGACTGTATTTTCTTATCGACTTATCGTTTACGTAACTAGTTTTCCGTTCTGGCAACGATTTGTTTAACTTTTCACGCGGTTCTCTTTTCTGTGCATTACCTAGTTGTGAATCATATTAATATATTATCATTATCATAACTTCAAAAGTCTAATGTGACAGCAAATTTCTGCCCGTTTTCAGTCTTAACAAAATTGTACCCGCAAAACAAATACACACCTTCGATCAAATTCACTTCGAATCTTACTGTTCCAAGAGTTGTCAAAAGCAAACCTCAATAAATCTTGGACGGATTACAAACAGCATTGGTTCAACTTTGGCCTCTCAGAACTCCTTAAACGCTGCTGCTGCTGCGGCTTTCAGATTACAGATTCACACCGAAAATCTAACAGATAAACATTACATACCAAGGCAGTAATGCAATTTTCACATGAGTTCAGTGCTGCCTACACGACAGCAAGATACAAAAATAAACAGTTGTTTCTAGGCTGAAGAAATCTCTCAAGATTGCATGGCATTGGTATCATCATCGTCACCTTCCTCGCTGAACATGTACTGACTCTGATACTCCATCAAGTATTGTGTTGATCTCTTCACATCCAAAAACAGATGGTAAACTCGGTTAATATCCTCCATCTCCACAATATTTCCCTTTCGCTTTTGGCATGCCAACGCAGAAGCTGTTATGAGATGTATAGCATATCTCAAGGATGCATCAACACCAATCTTGGTCAACAAATGCTTTGCTTCTTCGGACATCTCGACTTCTTCTTCTTGGCATCTGATGTTCAGAATCTTACTAATTTCATCCTCTGTGTAAGGCTGGGTGGTGATAATAAGCAGTCGATCAAGGAGATCAATAGGAATTCCATGAGGGGATTTATAATTTGTGCCTCTGATTGTAGTGATTCCTCTGTTGGTAGCAACAACTAATATGGGAGCCATCTCATTCTCCAACGCACGATTCAAAAATGAAAAGCACTCAATGTCAAGCATGTGCACCTCATCAATAAAGAGAACACCTGGTACAATTTCTGCCTTCCCTTCCTCCCTCCACTCTGCTACCTTTGTGTCAATTTGTTCTCTCACTTCTGAGCGGATTTCACCAGTATCACCGGTAAAGAGAGCCAGAAATCCCTGTGTTCTGGATGAGAGAGATAATAAAATCAGATAACAGAATGTCGTGTTAATCCTCAGCCAGTACTGAGTCTAAAGTAGAACAACCCCCACCTCCACCACTAAAAAAACAAAGACCTTCTCAACTTACAAGCCAAGATTCATTTATTAAATTTGAGCAGACTTTTAATATAGGTGCCTGTTGCGATGTATGCATTTTATACAGAATTCATTAGAAACATAAAGCAACAAAGCAGCCACAGTTATCATGATCACAATTATAACACCAAACAAAGTTACACAATCTTAAAGATTGATAAATTCCTAAAACATCATGTAGAGATTTATGTTCACGTGCATGCTATGAAAGAAGCCACTTATTACATCAAACCTTAATAACCCCAAAAATTAAAAGTGATGATATTCTATAACATCTAAGCATGTAACACATACGCACTTCTCTCTTGCGAATTCTAAGATGCAAAATAGATACAGAGTTCTGTTATATTCAGATTTAACCTGCAAATTTAAGTGACCAAAAAAAGTACATCTGAGTAACGAGATAAAAACTGGAACCACTTTGTAGCAACAGAAAAAAGTCCACTCTTTCACCCAAACCCGGCAATAAGTTTGGGTTCAAGCTTCAGAAAAGACAGATTTTGATCAAGCTGCCTTTAAGTTTCTTAAGGTTAAACTTTCTAATTTTGGTTGAAAGGTGACTGAATGAAGGTTTTCCTAGGGGTACTGTAACAAAATAAACCCATCCAAGACATGTAGGCACCAACAGATGCAAACAACTGGGTATTCAAAGCAAGTTTGCCTGGAAGGTGACCTGATGAATATGTTGATGTTAGAGCCTCTTGGGAAGGCTAAATCCTATGCTATTCCCCTCTTCTCCCCTTCTTACATGATTACCTTAAAAAAAAAACGAAAAACGAAAATTAAAGAAATGTGAGAAGCTCGGTAAGCAGATCAGTCGACAGAGAGAAATCTCACAACAGCCGGCCAGTAAACTTCTCAACTATTCAATTTGGCTACAGCGGCTTTGGCAATTCAAGATTAAGGGTACTATGTTGTTTTTCAAACTCTTCCCTGGTACATGTAGATTTAAAATCCTACATATACTTTTTCAAAACAGAAAAACGATATAAACTGTATTCTTTGTTTGATGCACATAGAAGAGGAGAGAAACTTCTACTTTCTAACTTCTAAATAATTCAAACCTACTACTCAAATAAATTCCAAATTAACCACAGCTGAGCTACAAAACATCCAAATCAGACATAAAAGGATTCTTAGTGCCCCACACCATTGATAACTACGTCATAGAATTCATCGATAGACCATCATCCTCAACAGTGGACTAACAGGGAGTAAAAGGTACTATTGACTAATTATTGGGGTAATGAACGAACAAAAAAACCCATAGAGCTTGTTTCTAAAAGGTTACTTCTAAGTACGGAATACATACATTGATTAATGTATAACAAATTAACAAGCTAATTGCTAATTTCACATTAACCCAAAAAAATTGCAACTTTCCCAAGAATATATGATTGCATAAACTCATTAACTTGTAATTTACAGCAGCATGCTCTGTAAAGAATAAATTAAGACTAGGAAAAAATACAAGCTGAGATTTTGAAGTACCTGCTGTTGATGACATCAATCTCATGAAGTGTGACGCAATGCACGACCTCCTTGCGCTTCTGCAACTCCCCGTCCGGGCACTGCATAAACTTGACCTGCGGTCCCATGGCATCGTAGTCCCTCGACCTCGAAAATGACCTACCAAGCTTAGTAATCTTCCCAGAAGCTTTATCAATGGCAATCACATCCCCACTTTGCACCTTCTCCTTCCCCAAAGCCTCAATCATCTTGGCCCCCAAGTCGTACACGGTCTCCATCTCCGTCGTCTTCAGCGTCAATTTCCCCGTCTTCGAAGCTGCTCCGGCCACCGCAGGCCGGTCAATTTGAACCTCCACGACCTCGCCCTCGATGATCTCAGTCTCTTCCTTGATTCTAACCCCAATGGCTTTCCTAAAAGCTTGCATTAGGGCTTCGGTTTTCGACATCTCCAGAGAAAAGAGCTCGCTTCCGGCCAACATCGCGAACGGGGTTTCGAGGCCGAGCGACTTGGCCATGCCCATGGCGATGGCGGTCTTGCCGGTTCCGGGCTGACCCGCCAGAAGAACAGCCCGACCCGCGATTTTTCCTTCCTTGATCATCTGGAGAATGACGCCGGCGGCCTTTCGGGCGGAAGTCTGGCCCACCATGCCTTGGGAGACGTCGCGGGCTTCTAGGGCAGAATCGAGGCCGAGGCCGCGGATGTGGGAGTGTGCGCCTATGCGCTCTATTCGGGTCAGGTCTCGACTCTCTGAGAGCTTGAGCTCCGCCATGGCTGAAAAGTGATGGTGGAGCGGAGCGGGAGCGGAGCGGGACGGCTTCAAGAGTTTTGTTCAAATTCAACGGCAGCGGCGTGAAAGAGCGAAGGGGTTTTGTTCCAAAATCTGCACTTTTGACTGTTTATGTCCGAATAAAGGGCTGAGCCCATGTTAGATATATAGGCCGAACAAGGCTTTAATTTATTTAATTTAATAAATGAGCCCAACTCGCTTTTTAGTTCTCTAATGCCATCTCCAACCGAGAGTTGGCGAGATGGCTAGCTCTCTGATCCTTCAAGATATTAATATTTTAATGAACGGTACATGTTCATATTTGTCTTTGTCTCAAACCGAGGGCCAAAGGGCCATAGGGCTCGTTTTAGCCTTGTCATAAAAATCCGTCTCCAACCGAGGGTCAAAGGGCCATAGTGCCAAACATAATTTATTATTTAAAAACTACAACTTAAATTCAAATCCAACGGCTAAGTGACGTCAGCATGAGTTTTATGTTAAAGTTTTTTAAAATGTTGTTTAAGTTTCATGTTGTTGATTTTTTTTTTTTGTTGTATAATTTTTATGTTGATTAATGTTATTTAATGTTGTTTCATATTGTTTAATGTTGTTTCATGTTACTTAATTTAATTTAATGTTGTATAATGGCTTAGGAAGTTATAGGAAAAAAAATAGAATTTAGAAAAAAATATGAAACAAATTTTGTAAAATAGAAGTTATAGGGAAAAAATAGAATTTAGAAAAAATATAAAACAAATTTTGTAAAATAGAAGTTATAGTAAGTTATTGAAAAAAAATAGAAGTTAAAGGAAAAAAATTGTGTAAAAAAAAAGGGTAAATATCAGTTTACTACCCTCAAGTTTCGTGATTTTCAACATTTGGTACATGAAGTTTTTTTCGTCCCAGAGTCAAACCTAAAGTGTTAATTTTGGGATAGTCTCATACATTTGTTAGTCTGGCTGTTAAGTCTCCCGTTAAATGATGACGTGGCACCCATGTGGACAATGACTAGACGCCACGTGTCATTAAATTTTTTTTTTTAAATTTAAAAAATTAATTTGCAACAGGGTCCTGGAGAGGGCTTAGGCCAATCTCTTCCGCCCTTGGTACGCAAAGCGACTCACCTGAGGCCTCCTTTGGCTTCTGGGGTCACGGGGATTCTTATCCCTTGGCCAAAAAAGAAAGCCAAGACTGTTGTTGCCTCTACTCCTCGAGCTTCTCTCCCTACTGAGACCGTTTCCACCACTGCAAACTCTGAAGGAGTTGGCGCGATGCCCCTACCTTTTGCACCTATCTCTGTAACAGCATCTTTGCCAGAGCTTTTTAAAGAGTTCGAGCAACTTAAGACGAGGCTAAAGTCTTCAAGGCTTCCCTCCGAGCCTCAAAGCTTTCAGGATCAATGCCGGATCTTCCAAGAATGGGCTATGAGGGACTTCTAAGCTTCCTTTAGTCTCAAGGCTCTCCATGATGTAGAAAAAATTATTACTGAGTTGTACAAAGCTGATCAACTATCAAAGGTTCAGTACGATTCTTTCCTCTCCTATTTTGAGAACTTGAGGGCTCTGAGGGATCAGCATCAGCGAGCTGATAGGCAAGCCAATCGAGTGAAGTGTTTCAAGGAAAAACAATTAAAAACTTCGGCTCATATTCAACAACTAGTGGATAAAGGTTCAACCACGGAAGATAGGATCAAGGTGGTGACTTCTGAGATTCAGAAATTAAAGGAGCAACTTACTGTGCTGAAGGCTGAACAAGTGACTCTTTTAAGTAAACTTCACCAACAAGTTGAAAAGGTGAAGTAGATAAATCTAGCGATGAAGGATGCTGAATCTCAACTTGCTAATAGTAGTACTGTCTTGGCCGAACCTATCAGAATCTTTACATTTATGCAAAATTATTATTCCAGAATAATCACTTTGGGTGAAGATGTAAATTTGTTAGGCTAGGGTTATTGTAACTTCCTCTTTTTAATGAAATGATCTCAATCTTCAACTTCCATCTTGACTCCCTTTTTGCTTTACTTTGAGGTTTAATTTGTGTTGACTACACATGCTAACGTTAACCCTTTTGATATGCTTATGCTTCTTCAATATAACAATCTCTAACATCCCATAGAGTTGGGTGATATTTTGTTTAAAAACTTAGCATTGATTGGATGCCTTTGCAAGGTTCCTTCTAAACCTGCCAAGTAATATCCTCCTCTATCCAACACTTGGTGAATAATGAAATGACCTTCCCAAAACTTTCCCAAACCTCCAACTTGGGTTCCCAGGGGCAGGATTGCCTTCCACACTAACTTTCCTTCCTTGAAGGTTTTCAACTTCACCTTTTTGTTATAAGCTCGGGCAACAGGTCTCTTCCTTTCTTGAAGTTTGTTAAAGCTTCAATTCGGGCCACATCTAGATCTTCAACTCTTTGGCACATAGCTTGAATGTATTCTTACTGTGTAGCCCAAACTGATTTTGAATTCTAACAAAGCTCACATTAATTTCCATAAGTAGTACAACATATTGCCCGAAGGTTAGGGCATAAGGAGTAGTTCCAGTTCTTGCCCTCTTGGAGGTTCTGTAAGCCCATAAAGTGTCTCTTAACTTCTCATGCCATCTCTCTGGACTATATGTTGTCATTTTTTTATAATATTTACCAAGATCTTGTTTCTGGCCTCTGTTTGGCCATTTGATTGGGGGGTAGTAGGGACTGGATTAGATCATCTTTATCTTGAACTTAATTGCAAATTCCTCTACTTCTTTTGAAATAAAAGATGGCCCGCGGTCTGTAACAAAGGTCTCGGGCACCCCATATCTGTGTAAGATCTTGGTTTCAATGAACTTCTTGACAACAGTTGAAGTGATAGTCTTTACAGCTGAAGCTTCTACCCACTTGGTAAAGTAATATGTTGCCACAATTATGAACGTGTGTCCCTTGTTAGAAGCTGGGTAAATTTGCCCGATAAAGTCCATTACCCATCCTCTAAAAGGCCAAAGCTTTACCACAAGATTCAAGGGTACTAATGCACATGTTGGAGAGGTCCATGCCTTTGATATTCATCACATCCTCTGAATAAGCCTTGCAATTGTTTTCCATCTCGGGCCAGAAATAGCCATATCTTCTGAGCAACCATCTCATCTTAGTTCTAACTTGATGTGCCCCACAGATTCTTTCATGTATTTCAGCCATCACTCTCATTGATTCTTCTTGGCCTAAGCACTTCAACAACAGTCCATCTGGAGTATTCCTTAGCATAGACTCATCCCACATGACATACTTAGTTGCCTGTTGTCTATTCTTCTTACTTGTGGGGAAAAAAGGATCTTTCAAGTACTGAGTAATAGGTGTTCTCCAGTCTTCTATCTATGGTTCTTTAGTCATCACATTTAGGGTGAATCCTTTTTCAAAGATGGAAGGGAGATTCCTCCTTTGTACTTCCATATATACCTTGAACCTTTTTTCTTGGATCTGTGTTCCAGAAGCTAACTGTGCCATCTCATTGGCAATTGAATTTGATTCTCTGGGGATATGGTTGACTGATACTATAGTGCCCTAATAGTTCAATAGTTGTGTTATCGCTAAATAATACCTAGCCATGGTGATATGCTTGTACTTGTATTCTCCATTTAACTAATTGATCACTATTTCTGAGTCACCAAACACTTCAACTTCAGTTGCCCCTAACTCTATCAAGATTTCCAGGCCAATTATCAGTCTCATAATATGCTTGATTGTTGGTAGTATCTTGATAATCAGAACAAATGAATAGCAGTGTTGAACCCCCTGGGAATCAATGCTGACAATCCCGGCCTCAGCAGCATGTTAAGTGCAAGATCCAACAAAATACAACCTCCAATGAGTGATCCAGAGGCTGGTTATTCTCTTTACTTCTTGCTGAATCCATTCCTCCTTGCTCAATAAGGCTTTGCTTGGTGGGATCTAAATGATGGCCACTTCTAGAGTTCCTGGGATGTTGATAAGTTCTTCTTAGGATCCTTGGTGCTCGACTAAGAAGTCTGCAATCGCCTGCCCCTTTATTGCTCTTTGAGGTACATATTGAAAACTGAATTCTGATAATGCTAGAATCCATTTTCCAATCATTCCAATTAGTATTGGTTTTGACAGCATGTACTTGATTACATTTGTCTTGGCAATAATGTGGATATGGCAAGGCAACATATAATGCATTAGCTTGCAGGTAGTGAAGTACATAGCCAAACACAACTTCTCTACTGGGGTATATCTTGTCTCTACCTCAGTAAGGATTCTATTGAAGTAGTATATTGCTTGCTCTTTCCCACCTTCATTGTTTTGGGCTAACAAGCTTCCTATTGACTTTTCAGAGGCAGAAATATAAGAGCAACTCCACCCATGGAGCCTTCCCCCCAGGCAACTCACTATGCAATCCACCCTAATGAACAGTAACTGACTTAAATGAATAGTAACTGCCATAAATGAACAGTAATTGCCATTTGCATCTCCACCCATAGAGCCCTTCCCCCAGGCAATAAGCAATTAAAATATTAGTTTTTTTTCTCACCCAATCATAAAATATTATTATTTTTCTTTAATAATTTTATCTCTCTCTCCCTCTCCCTCTCTCTCTCCCTCCCTCCAGATCCATCCTCCCAAAAACCCCCCAATCTCTCTCTCTCTCTCTCTCGCTCCCGCTCCCGCTCCCTCCCAGATGACCCTCCAGCTTCCAGCTCCAACCTCAGCTCCTGCCAAACAGATGACCCTCCAGAACCCAGCCCCCGGCCGCGACACCCCCTCCCCCGCGACGAGCGACGACACCCAACCCCCCCCCCCGGCGCGACGACCCATCCTTCCCCCCGCTCCGGCGCGACGACACCCAACCCCCCCCCCCCCCGGCGCGACGACCCATCCTTCCCCCCGCCCCGGCGCGACGACACCCACCCAGCTCCGGCCTCGCTCCCGCTCCCTCTCTCCCTCTCTCCCTCGCTCTCGCCCTCTGTCTCTGTCTCTGTCTCTGTCTCTCTGACACAAAGAAAAAAAATAAAATATTCAAAGGGCTCGGGCCACAGGCCCGTGGGCTACTGACTCCCTCCCTGCTCGGGCTCCACTTCTGCTCGGGCTCCCAAACGGCTGGGATGCATTCCACTGGCCCTCGGGCCTTTTGAGGGGCCTCTCCCCCGAGCACCAGCAACGGCTGGAGTTGCTCTAAAGCTTTAAAGGCTTCCCTCTCTGAAACGGCATGAGAATTGGTGGAGAGGCCAAGTAAGTCTTTATTTTGTCAAAAGCCTCTTGGTGTGGCGGGCCCCACTCAAACTCTTCTTTATCTTTCAATCTTAACAGAGAAGTCAACGGCTGAATCTTGCCTGCCAAGTTAGCAATAAATCTTCTCTAGAAGTTGATTTTTCCTAGCAGCCTTTGCAGTTGTACTTTGTTGGTGAGAAGAGGTGATTCTATTATTGCCCGAGCTTTATTTTTGTCTATCTCTACCCTTCTTTGATGAACAAGGAATCCCAAAAAGTTGCCCGATCTTACCCCAAAAGCACATTTCTTAGGATTCATTTTCAACTTATGGGTTCTTATTCTTACCAAGGATTGTCTGAGGTCTACTAAGTGTTGTTCTTCAGTTTTAGACTTCACCACAATGTCGTCAATGTATACGTTCATGTTATGGCCAATTAAGTCATGAAAAATGGTATTCATTTCTCTTTGATGAGTTGCACCAGTATTTTTTAGTCCAAATGGCATTACTAAGTATTCATAAGCTCCAAAATGTCCTGGGCATCTAAAAATTATCTTATATATATCTTTTTTAGCCATTTTTATCTAATTATAACCAGCATTCACATCCATGAAAAATAGAACTTTGTGTTTTGCAACTGCATCTATGGATAAGTCAGCCTTGGGCATGGGGTATTCGTCTTTAGGCGTGGCTCCATTAATGTTTCTATAGTCAACACAACACCAAACTGCATTAGTTATAGCTTTTAATACAGGTACAATGTTGGCCAACCACTCAACATACGTGGCAGGCCTAATAAATCCAGCTTTCGCCAACCTTTCAATCTCTTCTTTAACATTTTCTTCTATCTCTTTTGACATTCTTCGTGGTGCTTACTTTACAGGTTTATATCCCTCTTTAATAGGAATCATGTGTTCTACTAAGGTTGAATCTAAACCTGGCATTTCAGTGTAACGCCAAGTAAAACAATCTTTAAACTCCTGTAGAATGCTAACTATCTTTGCCTGATCCTCAACTTCCAACATGCCACTGATCTATATAGGCCTTGGATCCTCTTTAGTTCTCAAATCAATGGTTTCTAGGGGGTCTTGTACCTCTTGTGCTGGCTTGTCAAGTTCTGTACACAAAAGTTCAACTGACTTTGGGCCCTCAAGCATGTCATCGGGCCAATCCAAGTCATATATACACTCAGCCATATGTAGGGCTACCTCTATCTCATTCTAAAAAAAAACTCTTTTTCTTCTCTATTCTGGTTGCTTAAAGCCCCTCTCTCTCATTCTTCGTTCTTTGGCTGAGACCTCTCTTTCTTGCTTTTTCTCTCTCTCTCTCATACACCAACAGTCTCTTAATTAAGGACCTGACTACAACTACTTGGTCCTTCCTTCTTTGTTCTGACATTACAGGTGTTGGGGAGCTGGGACGATATGGGGTTTATCCCATTCTTCCCTAGTGAGAAACAATCCTTGTTCCAAGAGCTTTTGGGCCAACATCTTAGTCTGGCGGCCGTTCTCATCAGCTCCTAGACACTGGAGAATCCCAACATTGCAGCTGTAAAAGCTAGTTTTTACAACGTTGGCTGTATTATGAATGGCCGGGACTCGGCCTCTACCATCTCTCAAAATCTAGGTTTCATGGCCCCTACCTCGTGGTAAACAACTACTTGTTGATACAGGGTGGAGGGCACAGAGATACTTTGGTGAATCCAATCTCTACCGAGCAGGGCTCCATAAGTGAAGCTATTATCCACCACAAAGAATGCTAGCATGATTTGCTTGGATCCTAAGTCAACTTCCAAGGGCAATATCCCATGCGTTCTGGTAATGGCTCCAGAGAAGCTAGAGAATGTTAAGTCAGTAGGAATAAAATCATCCTCACTTCTCCCTAACCTCTTCATTTGTTTTATGGGAATTACATTGACTGATGCTCCTCCATCAATCAAAACCCTCTTGAAGGGTACTCCCTCCAAATGAACAGTTACATATATAGGTTTGAGATGGTTAGCTAAGGCCATACTTGGTCGACTGAAGACCATTTTGTCCGAATACATTCTCTCAGGTTCCTTCCTTGAGAGTTCAGGCAAACCTGTCTGGCTGGATTCTTCTTTTCCTACTTCCTTAACACTAACATGTGCCATCATAGGTTCTGTTGCCAAGTAATCACCTTCCATTATGGCAGGCTGATCCGGTTTGATGCAAAATATGGCAGATAGTACATATGTCATGTTTACGTGGAAGTTGATAGGTCCAGGTAAATCCACATTCTTCCTTCTAATATGGTCCGTAAACTCATCTAACCAAAGTTATACCAAAGTTTGGGCAATTCTTTTGTTTACATTAGTTGGGGCAATTCTTCCTCCCTAGTTATACCAAAGTTTGGCACTTGCCCTGGGATCTCACAAAGGGTTTCAAACAACAAAGGTGAAGGTATTCCTCTCTCAGGCGAAATAGTTCCAAAACATATTGGTTCTGGACTCCATCTTGGGGTTGGCATCATTACCATATATTCTTGAGCTCTCCTCAAGATTCTGTACTTTCTAGGATGAGGGTTTTATGATACATGACATCTTTCTCCCTCAGTTTTGCTATTGGCCCTTTCCACCTCTTTATTGTTTCTCCATTGAAGTTGATTTCATCCCCCATGAAGCAATTTTTCAAACTTCACATTTTCAGAGGTTTCTAATGTAGCAAGGGCTTTTAATGATTTCATATGGGCTTTGTGTTACCTTTGGACTCTCCTGATCATAGAAGCTCCTATTTCCTTTACTGGTTTTCCATCCTTCCCCACTACATACCATTTTTTACCGAGTCGGGCAGAATCCTTCTTGGTAGCTGGAGATACCTGATTCTTTGTTCTTCCTTTTACCCTGGCATCACCACCATCATAACTTAGCTAGAGAGGCCTTACATCCATCCACTTTGGTATTTTGGCCTCTTTATCCTCCACTTCTTCTGAGGTTTCATGGTTTCTGAATACCTCGGACAAACCTTTGGCTCAAAGTCTCCTCCTAACCTCTGGAAGACATTTTTGGAGGTCTCTTTCTCAGCTGCCCGCATGATGCTCCTGCAAGCTTTGTGCTCTTTTTTCTCTCTTCTCCTGATTAATTCTTGATCAATAATAGCTCCTGATGCTGGCACTTCTAGTTCACATTCACATTGGCACTTGCTACACAACACCACCCCTTTAACTATGGCTGCTTTGGGTCTCTCAGGCAATTTAATAGTTCTTTCTTTAGGCCTGTCAACTTGCCTATTTTTCTGCTTTTACTTCCCATGTGGCTTTTCCCTTCCCTTTCTCAACCCAAGTTAGGTTGATCATGTTTATTGGGGCCTCTGGGAAGGGATATATGTCAATCATCATATTCGTCTGGTTTATCTTTGAGCAATTTTCCCTTGACTATGAGGTCTTGTATCCAGTCCCTGAACTGGACACAGTTGGTTATGGAATGGTTGAAGGTATATTGCAGCTTGCAATACTTCTTTCCTCTTAATTCCTCGGGCTTATGCATCTTTTTGGTGATGTCGGGTATAATCACTTTTGCCCGTAACTCTTCATAGATTTCCGAGGCTTTGGTTAAATCGAAAGAATAACTCTGGTATTTAGGGGATTTCATAGGGACAAATCCATCATCATTCATCACTACCTTTTGATCTTTGACTGGCTGGACTAACCCTTTTACCATTGAAGGTTTGAAGGGAGTAGTCATCTCTGCTGCACACATTTCAATTCCCTCTCCTCCATGACCATTACTTTCTTCTGGCTCTGCTCCTTCAAACTCTAATTGGTGAATTGCAGATTTATTCTTGTAAAAATGATGCACCTTGGATGAGTGATTCACTTGTTGTTCCTCAATCAACAGCTTCTCATACTTTGTGGCAACAATTACCAGCTTTTGTAGCTCATTGAACTGTACATCATGAAACTTCTTTCACAAAGGTAGTCTTAATGCCTTTTGAGCAATGGATATAAGTTGGGCATGGTTGATAGGAAATTGGCACCTCATCATTGTCTTTCTAAACCTCATCATGAAGTCCTCTGTAGACTCATGCTCATATTGCTTCACCTCAACTAGATCGTTGATAGTCATCTTGGGCTCCACCCTATAGAAATGCTCATGGAATGCCATCTCTATTTGCCCCCAGTTAGCAATAGAATTAGGAGGCAATAGAGAATACCATTGAGACGCTAGGCCAATCAGCGAGTTCTTAAACAACCTTAACTTGTGGTTAGGATTGTCTTCAAATGCCACATAGTAGTTAGAAAACTTAAAGATGTGATCTCTAGAGGACACACTACCGTCCTCCCTACTAAAAGTTGAGAACGCAGACATCTTGAAGTTGAGGGCTCATCAATATACTCGGGGTAGAGCTTCTGGTAGGTGATCCTGAACAACAGGCCAGCCCGGGGTTGAGCATTCTGGGCCACCATCTTTCTTAACTCGACTAATTCATCTCTAAGTTGCTGGTTGGCTATATTATTATGTGGGGTGTAAGAAGGCTCCCACTTCGGGCTATGTTCATTGCCCGAGAAAGTCTCTTCTTTGGTTCAGGCTGTCTCCATCTAGCCCCTCCTCCCTTATTAGCCAATGGTGGTAGCCTATAAGTATGAGGTCTACCCATAGTTATGGATACAGTTTTTTCACTGGACACCCCAACTTGTTGGTTCATTCTGTATTTTTTCTTGTCTTGCTCGGCCTGCCCCTACTATCTAGTGAGAATAGTAGTGGGTCGGGCAAATATGTTTCTAGGATTTCTTTTAATATTGGTTGGCTGGCCCCAGGCCCTACTTTCTTCTTTCCTCTTTCCTTTCCTTCCTCGAGTAAGGGAAATAGGGTAATAGCTGGTTCCTTCTCAGGGCTTGCATCTCTCATCATCTCTCTAGCATAAGTATCTTTTGGGGTAGAGTACTCCAGATCTAGTCTTCTCTGTAAACTTCCTATTAAGGAACAGAGTCTGCTCACCCCTCATCTGGTCTCCAAAAAGATCTTCTCCATACTTTTCAATACTTGCACCATGGTGGCTTGCAAGTCTTCATTGGTCACCTTTCCTCCCAACTTCTCAAATGAAGTCGGGCTTTCCAGAGCAGCTGGTCCTCGTAAGGAGGGGAAATCTTCTGGGTGATCAGTCATGTCTGATCTTGGTAGACATTGGGGTGGCCCGTACTTTGTGTTCCACCTCAAGGTTCGCTCATTCCTCTTTCTTTTTGGCATACAAGACTAAATGGGTCCCTGTGGGCGTGCCAAAACTATGTTCGTGGCAGAATGTGGATCTAACCCTTCGCACAGCTCCCTACAGGTAGATGGCACTTTGAGTGTATATGTTGGGTAGTCAGGCTCTTGCTTGTTGGTGTGCTGCAATAAGAGTTTGAAGTTAGTTCTGAAATGTGCATTTGTGAAACCTTAGGTGTAGGCTTTGAGGCTCGCAATCAAAACTAACATATAGTTGGGCGTGCCACTGCTATCTTAGTATAGCAGATGTAGAACAAGTGTGTTTTATGCTGATTAATTGCGCCCCAGGTTACTCAAACTTCTTGTTATCAAAGGATTGTCGCAAATGGGTTAAGTCTGCATTAAGTTATTTTTCTTGCCTTGTAAACAGGGACTTTTAGTTCATGATCTTGTATGTTCGAATGAAGGGAGTCCAGAGCCCTTTAAGTCATTTGTTTGATTCCAAGTTGCTCTTAATGAAAACAGATATATTAAGTTAACCAGATCTAGATGCAAATGGGACACTTAAAATAGAAAAACATGTGGAAATGACTTGAATACATGCTGAAGATTGCATTAAGCAATAGATCTACTAATTTAGAAGACAGACAAAGAGACTCGGGCAAGATTTCACCTTATCTGACAAGGTTGAACCTCTTGCAACCACTTCTCTTCTAGTTTACAGGGGTTGTATGCTAAAAGGGATGAGTGGTAAATAGGTTTACATAAGCGAATCGATACTACAACACTAGGGGAGGTAGCAGAGCTTTTACACTAGACAAAATATAGCTTTTCTAAGGAAACTATTGCTAAAATGACTGAATCTGAGTTGATTTCAGCTTTCTGGATGCAAATCTGGCTTGAGAGCAAAGTTTGTATGTTTGTTTGTTTGATTGGTTAAGTGTCCTTGTCTATGAGGCATGCCTTCCCTTTACTCATAGTGCCACTGGAAAATGCTTTTTGGCTGATAGTAGGTTGGTCCTTCATCACTTGTCACTTCAGTTATAGACACATGGCTCATGTCTTGGCTGAGAAGGCTTCTTCAGATTTCGTGGCTGGGCTTTGGGTAGATTCACCTTATTTTGACATCTTTGGGCCTTTCATCACTCTAGCCCAATATTCAAATATTAACTCAAACTGCTTGTAACCTTGGTGGGAGCAATAGGGTGATGGAACATCAATTGGGTTCTATTGGTTTGCTAATGTTGCCAGTTCCAAACCAATAGAGAGACGGAGAACACATTTACAGCTCGGAGCTTTGCTAAGTAATTGTGAGTCGTTGATGCATTGTGAAAGCATCATAATCATGACAATTTGGAATTCTGCTAGCACCAGTAGCTCGCACGTGCATAAGTGATTGTGAGTCGTTGATGCATTGTGAAAGCGCCGTAACTTTGTGATAATGGAATGTCGTGCTAGTCCTAGCTAGGTGAAAGTAACCTTTGTTTCTCTCTAACTACCATGCTCTCAAGACGGTAATGTCCAACATTTTTCTTTTTTCAATTTTCTTTCAATCCCCTTTAGGTTATTTTCTTCTTAAAAGAAGTGAAATGTTTCTTCATACCATAAACCAACATCCATCTGTATGATGTAGATGTAAAGCGTGGTCCATATTCACCTCTGAGCATCCTACACTGCAATTCTGGCAAACATGGTTGCAAATTACATAATTACCTAATCACAATAACCATCTTAATAACATAATGGAACTTCATTTTGGTGTTAATCTGGAAACTAAATAGTTTTTTTTCCCTACATTATTGGTTTTGACTTTTGGGACCCTAAAATTTCTGAATTTGAAATCATTAAAGATCACAAAATACCACTTTCGTCGTCACTTAGTATTACGGTCTAACGGTATTCCTCTTCACTTCTATGTGAGATGTCTTAAGTTTGATTCTGGACAAATGCGAATTTGAACTACATTATTACTAGCTTATTATGAGGTTAAGCCCACCCCTTCCTCCAAAATAATATTGTTTGTTCAAAAAAAAAAAAAATCACTTTTGTTTAACCGTACACATCTCTGTATTAATATTTATCGCGCCATGTGAAGTCTCTTGCCGAATAATAATCCAAGACAAATTTTGTGTAGATTTTGGGTGGACTTTGTGACCACGTTTGACCCCCAATTCTGCACAGGATTAAACACAAGGCTATTTAGGGGGAAGGTGCTGAACTGTCTCCAACCCAAGGGATTAAATAGAGATGCTAAAACTGAACGTAAAAACACACAACCAAAAACGACAGCAGCAATTTCGGCAGAATGCAATTTAAAAGCTAAACAGAATTTATGTATACTTTCATTTCATTGATGAGGTTGGTTTCCTCCCCCGCGAGACATATTGGCCAGAAGATGAGTCTGACCCAAATTTGCATCACAAACTCCCAGCCCTAAATAATACACGTCTTTTCTCTTTGTACACACTCCAGTTAATTTTCGCACACTAATTCTTCTCACAATTCATTCAATCCAAAGGCCGGAAAGAAAAGGGGTGTGCAAAAATCATTTTCATTTATTAAAATTAATTTTACACGAATGTACATGAAAACAGATTTATGAAGCAGGCAGTGTGATTTTCTGGTTCAGGCTAAAATACAAAGGTGTACTATGACAGACTGGCCTATGAACCCTAAGAAAGCATGTGAGGCTTCTGACACCATTTTTGCTATGAAATCCAACTGCCCTACCCCAAATGTTTGGGCCTCTATGTTCCTAATGATGGTTCATTTGGGTCCTACAACTTCTCTCAAATGGTTGCAAATATCAGCATTTGCATTTTCTGGTGAATTCAAATGCCCCATTCAAGCAAATCATACCCCTACCTTCATTCATTCTCTTTTGTTGTATAGGGCGCGATCTACCTGACGACTCTAGAGAGCACACATATTCTTAAAATTCACGTCAAGAGTTCGACTCTTGCACCTTTACAGGCGAAAGTGCAACCCCTGATAGTGAAAGGGGAGCAGTTTCCCACTCATCAAAAGGGAAAACACAACATTCCCAGCAAATATAATCACATCACCTTTATATACATGTATATATACTTTTTTGCAGTGGCCCAAATACAACATAGACATATCAAATCAAGCAAAAACAATTCTTCACTCCTCATGGCTTTCAGCCTTTAGAAAAACAGAAAGGAAGCATCCCAAGCTCCCCCCCCCCCCCCCCCCTATTCCCTCTCATAAAAGTAGGGTTAGCTAGTGATGTATAAGTACGTATAAATTAATGTTCTCTATCATGAAACACAAATAAATAATCACGAACGAAAATACAACTGTTTTCTCCAAATCGTCCTGGCCACGGATTAAAAAACCATGCCCAAAACAACAACAAATTGAAGAAAATAAAACGTTGGTAAGCAATAGTGGCACTCTGAAAGCAAATGCTACTCAAAATTACTATCCACAAACTTCAGTCAACTTCTTCTTACTTTTTACTTTATTTACTTTCTCACTTTTCTCCCCGTCCTCTTGGTTGTCACCAGCTAAAATCTTTTGTTTGGTATTGGAAATTGGAACCCCAATCATCAAATCCCAAACCATATATACCATAAATTGGTAGAAATTAATTATGGCACTCATTAGACCTATAATTTAAACCCCCCATCTTCTAAAATATCATGAGTCATTTCTTTTTCCCTCTCTATAATTCAATAAAAAACCAACAAATTAATCAAAAACCTCTATTGTAAGCCTTCTTGGTTGGGCAACTTTGATCAGAAGAGTCACTGAATGTAAGCCTTCTCTTAGTGCCAAATGATGAAGTTTCAAGCACTTCCATCGAGCTTGATGAAGGGGAAATTGAAAACTTGGGTGCTGGTGTCTTAGCTTTTCTTTCCACCACTCCCAGCATAAAATTATAGCAGGAATATATATGTTCCTGTTCCAATGGAAATTTAATTAAGATTAGTTAACTTAAATAAATCAGTGAACAGTGTATAATTAGTAGCGCATTAGTAGGCTCACATAATCTTGGGACTGCAAGAATGAGATCACATTCATCTTAATCTCCAGAATCTTTCTAGTTAACCGACCATCAAATGCTGCTAAAACTGCAGCAGCTGCAATAATCGACGGCCGAGTATCCATTAAATCAATTTCTGCATTACAGAAATCAGATTGATTAGGAAATGCAACAAATTATGCAAATTTAATTATAATTGGGAATATGGGATTAGATTACCTTTTGCCATTGCCATAATAAGTTTTATAGCATTAGAAAATAGTCCTTCTGGCCTTGCTTGATCAGCACAAAACTTATTGATGAAGTAATGCAGATAAGCAAAAGGAGTGATTGAACCCAACTTCCATTCCAATGTATTCAACACCAAAAGCTCCATTCTTTGAATGACTTTGCTTTCAAAATCATAATCCGAAGCCGAAAACTCTGATAAAGCTGGTATTTTGCATTCTTCCATCTTAGCAGCCAAGGATAAACATGCCACTGATAACAATCTAATAGCCCACAATTTCTCATCCTATGTATTAAAAAAACCAATAAAAATCCAAATATTACTAGCAAAACATATATAATACAGAAACCCAATTTGCAAAACATTAAAAGTATTGGTTAACTTACATCAATGGATCGTTTTGAAAGAAACCCATCAAAGTAAGTCACTGATAAGTAAGCCGTTTGCAACTGGAACCCAAAAACTGCCCCTGTCTGCAAAATCCACAAACTTTCAGGGACTGAACAAGAAATATAAAAACAACAATCTGGGAAAGTTAAGAGCTTTAGGGAGAGTGACATGCATTGAAAATCCAATCAATGGCATCCAATCGAGCAGTTTTCAACCAGCTCATGCCAGAGGCAGAGCAATCCATTAACCCTTTGGATCCAAAGCAATGAGCTTCTTTCTGAACCAAGTTTTCGACATATTCATCATCGTTATCGAAAAGAAAGCATGGGTTGAATTCTACGGATGTGTTCGATTCGTGTTTCAACTGGCTCAGACAAGTTTCATCTTCTTGGCAGAGAAGGCTGGAGAGAGAGAACGAAGTTTCTGCAGAGTCCCCCATTTCTCCTCAGTCTCTCTGAACATCTATGATGAATGAACAATCAACAGATTTTAAAAAACTGTCGAAACCAGGACGTGCATGTTACTAATCAGCCGATAAATCCACGTGATTAGATTGTGCAAAAAATTTAGAGAGAGAGGGAGTGGAAAGTGGGGAGTGAAGGAAAAGTGGCGGTTTTGGTGCCGCCAAATGACCGGATGAGATATAGGGAGGGGGGAGAGCAAGTTAAAAAGGGATGGCAACGGTTCGATTTGGGGACGGAAATGCTATATTCATCCCCATAAACACTAAAATTAACCATATTCATACCCGCAAATTAACCATCGGATATTATCCATAACCATATCCACCGGATAACAGATTCCCCATCGATTAACGGTTATATCCATTTCGTCAATACAGAAAATATATTCATCCAATTGACGCATGATAATTTAGTAAATATTATTTTCGCCATTAAATATTTGATGTATAAAATGATTTAATAAATAGATCTTGTCGAGCATAAAATTAAAGCTAAACATTGATCATTTTGGCTGATCTTTGATATCTCCCATAAGCACCATTGAATTTCATAGATTTTGATTCATATCAAAACTTTTGAACTTTCGCATAAAATGTAACTCATACAATGCAATTTTTGTATTCTCAATGTAATGGATTCGATGAATAATGAATATATATATATATATATATATATATATATTATATAATACTTTAATATTATATATAATTATATTATATATTATTCGGTTTGGATTCGGGTACGGATACGAATGGGGGATTCCTATACCCATATCCAAAACCATAACCAAATAATATTCACGGTTTTTCCCCATACCCAAAATATACCCGAATTTTCATACCCAAATCCAATCCATTCGGGCGGTTATCCACGGTTATCGGGTTTAACGGTTATAATTGTTATCCCTAATAAGCGGTTAGTGTGTATAGTGTGTGTAGAGTACTACTAGACCATACTGATGGTCGCCCTATGATCCCTCTAAGAACAAATCTTCTGCACCCAAAACCTATGTGCCCTCTCTATGGCCTCTCTCAGAGTTTGACACGTGGCCATCACTAACTCCAATCTTAACACCGTTTTTAAAAAAATTAAACCCTGATACCCAATCGTCCCCGCTTACTCCCACCACTCAACGCCGACCACCACCATGATCCCCAATTCAAATTTAAATATATACACATTCATATATGGCTTATTATATTAACACCCCACAAATTGTTAAATAAACCCCACATACTTAATACACCCCACATTTGCTTTTTTAATTAAAAATTATCTTAATACACCCCACTTCCTTTCCCATAATACCCTCACACCCCACATTCTTAATATACACCTTACATTTTCTACATGCACCCCATATTTTCAATTCCATCATTTCACAAATCTTATAAAGCTTTTAATTTGGACAAAAAATGCCGACTAGAATTTTGAAAAAAGATACTGCTGGGATTTAAAGCATATGTGGGTTGTTTTCAATTCCACCATTAAACTCATCTCGTCAATTTTTAATATTTGGTGGTAATTTTAGGTGTTTAATTCTTCATGTAATCCCTATGATCCCTAAAAGCTGAATACGAACAAAGAAGCTTGAATAACGAATCAAAAGCAAGATTGAATAATTATCGATGTTGTCGAAATCATTAAAACAATAAAAAATATGAAGTCTTACCTAATGTGAAGCTTCCGAAACATCGATTTCGTGTTTCATTCATCAAAAATAATTTTTCTCAATCAACATGTTTGTAGTTTCATTGGTTAGGATTTTGTTCAACAATGGAGAGTTGGAGGGGTTTTGATAGTTGAAGAAGATAAATAATATGTTAAAAGTGATTTGGGGTGTATATAGAATTTTTTTTTTATTTCTTTTAAACCTAATGAGGTCAAAATTGCCATTGTATAGTAGGTAACTAAATCATTTAATACTAAATTTTAATATGGGGTGCATTCAACATTTTGTGGGGTGCTAATATAAAAAGCCTTCATATATATATATATATATAGTTATACATACTCATCATTATAATCCCAATTTCATAGGCAGATACCAAAACAATTGGATTCAGTTTTACAGATATGTATCAAAGATCAAAACTTGAGAAAACCCAAATGATTTCATCTAAAATTACAAATCGGATCAGTGAGACTGTTACCATAGTTGCGGGGTGTAGATCCAGTAGCTGCAGTGCGTCGCTGGTGATTACTCCGCATCTCCCTTGTCGAATTCTCTATGAGGCAAGTTCTGACTGTCGCCTTTATTTTCTCTTTCGCTACCAGACCACCACCAGCGCACCACCATCGCACTTGGTCGTTTCTTTCAAAGGAGGAGGAGAGGGATGGGCAGGGCCGGTCTAGAGTTTTTTGAGACCCGGGGCGATGCCACAAAATGTGCCCTCATTTTATATAAGAAAATTATTTGTTTTCACACGTACGTAAGACATCGATAAAATTATACTTAGAAAAACATTTCAAACTTATAATTTAGAAACACATAAAAACTAATTTATTTTGTATTGTGAGAAGGAAACAAAAAAAAAAACTTCGGGTTTACAAGTAGATAGATATGAGTTTTGTTTTCCATCTGAACTTTTAAAGTGTTTTTGTATGAATCATGAGGTGTTTTTTCTTATTTACTAACCTTGTCAATATGGGACTAAAAAAATAATGATGTTTTTTGAGTCTTTAGTTGATATGTATAAGTAATAAATGGGTACTAAATTAAACTTTTTTAATGACACGTCATATGATTTGTAAATTTGGTCAACACATTTCTCTTTGTTATAGATTAGACTTGAATTGAAACAAATGTTTTAAAAATAACAACCCACATAGCTATTAGCTACTAATTAAAAATAAATTAACAACAAAAAAAAAATTCGTAAAAATTGTAAAGTAAATAAGCACACATGGTGTTTTGAACCCAAGACCTCCTCATTAATTTTAAACAACAAAACCACTAGTTCTAGTTATATTTTTCTGTCATTGAACCAAATTTTATAAATTTATACTCTTATGAAAATATATATAAATATACCGCCTTAATAATTTTGGTGCCCCCAATTATTTTGGGCCCTGGACGATCGCCCTGCCCGCACTGGGCCTGGGCCGGCCCTGGGGATGGGTTCGATGGTGGTCGTCTGGTTCCTAATTTTTTTTTTTTTTTTTTTTTTTTTTTTTTTTTTTGGGGAGAGTTAACGCTGTTTAAAAGTGAAGTCAGTGATGGACAGGTGTCAAATTTTGAGACAGCCACAGAGAGGCCACTGAAAAGTTTGGGTGCAGAAGATTGGAACTCTTTCTCTCGTCCTCTCCAAATGTTTGGAAATTCTGGAGAAATTTTTCCAGGTTCCGGTCATGCATGACACCTGGTGTTCCACCAATGAAAATTAGACACGTGGCTTTTCCTTTCTTCAATTAAGTTGCATTCTTGAATTACCAAAACGATGACCCCGAAAACCAAAATGAACTTTGGTTCTGGCCTTAGATTTGATGGCCCTCCCTGCCCTCATATGGAGACACCGATCTATACCGCAATTTATTAGATTTAGTTTGAGACAGTTTGTTTGTATTGTACCGTCGTTTTATGAAATTAGCAACCCATTTTCCAGACAAATCAGTGCGAATAGGCGGTCATGCAAGCCTTGTCAAGCCAAATCATCCAATCTCCTGGTGTTGATTTCATGAAAACCAGAAGAAGAAAAATAAGAAATTATTCAAAGAAGCGATAGAGGATTGAGAAATTAACGATGGAGGAGGAGGCCATTACACATCGTAGCAATCTAGATGATTCAAATCCCCTTTCCCTCTTTTTCAGACTGCAAAGATGAAGACAGATTTTAATCAAGTTTCTCTTTTTCTAGTTATCTTTGAATTTTTCAGGATGCAATTTAATTGAGGAAAGCAATAGCCACCTGTCTAATTTTCATTCGTGGAATACCAGGTGTCATTTGCGACCAGAACCTGGAAAATTTTCTCCACATTCTGGTCAAAAGTCAAAAGTCAAAATTTAAATGCAATTTGATTGTGTTGGCATTCAAATTCATGTATTCAAAAATATATATATTCAAATAGTAAAATCTATTTTTTCTTAATTTTGTTTAACAAACGATATTTTTTGTACTACGGGTGGGGGATTGGGCTAAATCTCGCAATGAGCTAGCAATAATATGATTCAAATTCATCTTTGACAATAATGTAACTTAAGAACTCTCATTTATAAATGAAAAAAATATCACTAAATAGTAGTAGTAAGTAATCTATTTTTTTATAATTTAATATCAAATCTAAGAAGGAGTGGTTGTGCATACCTTAATATAAAATGAGTGAGTTTTCATTTATGGTATTCTTATCCTTTTCCTGGGGATCCTAAGGATCCAATGATCGTGGCAATGCATCGTATATCATACAGTCAGAAATTATTTTAAATTTTAAAATTTAAAATTAAATATGAATGATACCTAACAAAAACTGATCATAAGTACGATGAACGATCATGATCACGAGATTTCGCTGGATCATTTTCCCTTTACATAGTATACCTTTTCTGGGGTACCCTTAAATTTTGGACAGCTGTAGGATGGGAAGTTTTGTCCTATCTGATTATAAGGGCCTTATTTGGCACTTTGGTCCTAGGGTTCATCATGTTCATTGTCCTCGACAGTTCTCTCTTTGTGCCTTCTTTTTCCATCTTTCTTTGAGGAACAAGAGGGAGAGGGTCCGACGGAGTGTGAAGAATGACAGAATGTGTCGTTGGTGTTTGGGTATGAAATTGAGCATGTACAACAAAAAATATATAAATAATCGAGTTAAGAATTCTAAATATAGTAATCACTCAGTCCAATGATCTCGTAATATTTATTTTCACTTGAAAGTGAGAAGTTTTAGGTTTGAATATTGTAGATAGCGAATTCGATACCTAATTAGATTTTTCATTGTGTGGCATAGCTGAACTCTCATTCCCTTCAATATAAAAATATATAAGTGTACTAAAAAATATAAGAATTCTAAATGCAGTATTGAAGTTTTTAATTTGACTTGTTAATATTTATTTTTAGTTTTCTTAAAATAAAAAAGAAGGGGGAAAACACCTTGTACCTTGCTTGTTTTGTACAAGCTGGAAGTATTTGCCTGCCTTTGTTGTGTAACGTCATGCAAAATTATTGTCATAGTACGAAACATATATTCCTATTCATGATTTAACAAATGGAGTTTTAACGAAACACTTCCGGTACTGTTCACTTTTAACGAAAAACCATATTTTTACTTTTACCTGACACTATTCACTATACCTTTAAAAATGATTTTTCGTTAAAATGAAAGTTTTTTTTAGACTTTTCATTAGTTTTTCTTTTAACAAACGCTACGAAAATTAAAATTAAAATATAAAAAAAATATCCAACCTTAAATATGTTGTTTTTTTTTTTTTTTTTTTTGAGAACCTTAAATATGTTGTTTGACGAAAAGTCTACATACAACATTAAAGTAGTGAGTTTGACTTGTCTAATTGTTCTTTGTAAAACACGATATATGTCGTTCAAATATGCGAAGTTAGAAGTTTATTGTTTTTAAACTTTACTTGATTAGTCTTTTATCGTGGATTCTCCATCATTTAATAAGTGATGGTGAGTATAGAAATGTATGTATTAGAATTAAGTTAGGTTAAACATTTGATTCCACTAACAAAAACTTCTTTTCAAAACCCGAAGCAAGAAGCTGTCACAAACTATTTTTTTACCTTGAGATAAGGCAAACTATAATTAAGCTTTGCATACCCAATTCGGTAAACATATGAACTTGTATTCGTATAAGCACATGAGTTTTGAAAGAATGATGGTCCAAACATGATAAACCAGTTTTTAATAACTTTGTCATCTTTTCCCTATTTTTTTTTGGGACTTCTTTTTTGTTAAGGATACGTTTTAATTAATCACTCTTTTGATAGTGTCATCTTTAGACTGATGAATTCAGAAATTTTTCTTTTGATAACAGTCCATATGAAGTTGTTTGTTTGCTTTTACCGTTGAAGTGTTTCAACAATTCTATCCACTTCATAACTTATTTGACATTAATGTATTTTCATCACGCACATATATCATGTACAGTACTAATAAAATATTTGTACGATGAAAATAAGTTAATTAAAAGTGGATGGACAAATATTCATGAAAACTCAACTTGTTGATGCCCCCACTAGCTCCTCAATAGATCCTCTGCATTCTTGCACTAAATTCATTAATTATTCGAATACCATAACATGCGCAAATAGTTTGACAAGAGAATACTTTTTTAGAACAAAAGAATCAATCGTTTATTTTGGCATTTTGGATGTTTCGGATATGTTTTATTTTATTTTTATAAATTTCAGATATTTTACAGTAAATTCATCTACATTATTAAGAGTTTTCGAATTTGAGTACAGAAGAGATATATTGTACATTACGCTAGCCAACTTTATTGAACTCAAATCTACTTGACATTTCAACTTTCATTTGCTATAGATTCAAAGGATTTTCTTGTTCAATTAAGTTCGATATTAAAAGTCAAAGATAATCCTTCAGTTAACAATTTACAATACTAAAACTCTGCTTAAAAATTAACAAATAGAACATAATCAAAACAATCACACCACTTAATACTACGGTCAAGTGGAATTCTTCTTCACTTATAAGTGAAAGGTTTTAAGTACGGTTCTCGTCAAATGCGAATTTGAACTACATTATTACTAGCTAATTGTGGCGCTTAGTCCACTCCCCCACTCCCTTAGTATAGATAATATTATTTGTTCAAAAGAAAAAAGAAAAGAACGATCACACCATATTAATAGGTGCTAATTACTTATTAGTATTAAGTATAGTGATAGTTGTCTTCACTTAATTGATGGAGGTCTTAGCATCGCCTCATCCCATATACAAATTTGAGAATAATATATCTTTGTAGTCTTGCGTAATATTGTTAATAGGCGTGTTAGCTCGTTGTAAAAGTATCTTTAAAAACTTATTCTAAAGTTTCCAAAAAAATAAATAAACAATAATACTACCTATATAACGACCAGGTTTTCAACCTTTAGTTTTCGCACCATGATACAATACAAAACACTTGTGACTTGGAAATTAGTTCAAAACATATAGTCAATAGTCCCACCGGCCACTCTTGTAAAGAAATAAGTTGTAGATATTTGGAAGGGACCAAAGCTAGAAAGCTTTAGAATTGCTTTGGGCCACAATTACAGTAGGAGGTAGGGAATTATGAAGAAAATAAAACAATAAAAAAGAATTGATGAAGATATGATAACACACGTGAATAAAAATTATAATTGCAGAGGGGGGGAAGGGGGAGGGGGAGGAGCGTCTTCACGTGTTAAAAAGGCTGGACCACTCCAGCCACTGGTAGCAGAAGCACGAAGAGGAGGAGGAAGAAGACGCTCCTCTCAGGAGGACCTCATTGCCACCCACTCATATCATTGGATATTATTAACTAATTGAAGGAAAAAAAAAAAAAAAAAAAATATATATATATATATATATATATGTTATTTAATTAGTTAATATATTAGTAATTAGTAATATATTATTTAGGATATAATATTGAAAGTTTGGAAGATGGGTGGCAGCAAAACTTTGGTCCTGGTGCTAAGACAGAAGTAGAGAAGGAACCTTTGACTCTGAAATGGCTGCGAAGCCCAAGATGGTCAGCAACTAGCTTTGACCGTTAACATGATGCTGTTGTATTGCTTACAGGGTTAAAATCATGGTTCCATTGCAGGACTAGGGTTTTTCCACCATCAAATTGCGAATTGTTTTGTTTCCTTATTATTTCTTCTTACCATTTGAACTCTCATTTGTTTTTGCAACTTACCGTGACATCCTTTGTCACTTTACTATTGATTTCATCATAAGCATTTCCCTTTATTTTGCATACGAAAATTTTCACTAGATGATCAAAAAAACGAAATGTTAATGTAACAAATGAAAGATAAGAAACACAGGCGTTATATCAATCAAAAGTCCTAAAATTATTTTGTGTTAAATCGCATTCTTATGTTTAGTAATCCAATATTTCAACATTTTGCTTAGATCCAAACATGTTTATAGCTTGTCTGAATATATATATATATATATATATATATATATATATATATATATATATATATATATATATCTTATGTTTAGTAATCCAATATTTATGAAAGGAGAACTCGAAATGCTTGTGCCGGATTGGTTATCCAATTCTCATGCTTCTCATTATTAAATTACCATAATTCTTGGTATTCATTATTACGAAGGTATCACATCACATGAGAATGAAGAGGGAATTTGAGGATGAGGATCCTTTTCAAATATCTTTATGAGGAATATGGGGATTTTCACATCTTATTTATTCTTCGTACATCGTACGATCAGATTTTATTAGATACTATTTATATTTAATTTTAATAAAAATTTAAATGATTTCTCAGCATACAATGTACAAGGAATAGATATATTATAAGGATCTCTAAGCTCCTTACAAAGAGGATTTGAATGGGATCTCTTGTACACAATTCTTATGCATTGGGAATGAGTTTACGAGTCTCGATCTTTTAAGTTCATTCACTGATTTTTAATTTAATATCTAAAGTTGAGATTGTATTTTTTTTTTATTTATCGAAAATTTTTTAATTCAAAAGTTAGGATTAAAATTTTAAAAGCACAATTTTTTGTTTTCCACAATTTAATATCAAATTCAATGATGAGTAATTGTGCATTTTTCTGCCACTTGGTAACCAAGTAAACATTGTTGATACATTTATCATAGGTGACCCTTATTTAATATTTCCTTTTGTTCTCCACCACTGATATCAAATACTGACTCTTACAACTGCGCAAACCAAACACGAGAATGAAAAGAAAAAAAAAAGTGTACTACCTAGTTATCATTTTGTAGCATTCCACTTCCAAAGTGAATAATTTAGAAGCCATTTGATAATAAATTCATTTTTGTCTTTAGTTTTTAGGTTTCATATTTGAAAATGGAAAATTGAAAACCCATTTGGTAATTACTTTTCATTTTTAAAACAATGAAAAAACTTGAAAACTGAAAGGGTAAATGTTAAAAACTCAAGAAAGTAGTTTTCACTTTTCGAGTTTTTTTTTTTATATTTCTAAAATTGAAAATTAAAAGTAACTACCAAACGAGTTTTAAGTTTTTAAAAAAAATGAAAAGAAAAAAAAAACTAAAAAACTATAATTGAAAAGGAAGATCATGCTTAACTCCAAACCATACACATTTAGCTAAATAAATCTCAAGTTTAAAAACCCACATGCATTCCTATCCTGGGTAAAGTCCCACAATCAAACATAGCTTAAATGGGTAAAAAATTCAAAATTTTCATAGTAATTATTGCGTGAGATTTGTTGTTTCCTAAGGTTATTTCCAATGTTTCGGCGTAAAGTTAAAAATATAGTCATATTTGACTTCAAAAGTTATCTCAAACACACAATTTATTTTTTTAACTTTCAACTTTTAACTCTTGTGCATCTGAAATGATTGAACTTAAAGCTAAATTTTTGTTTTATTTCAAATCGTAAACCACGATAACATGTATATTTTGTTCCATGACATAAAAAATCATCATCGGCGTTCTCCTTGTTGATTCCACAGTAGAAGCTTCTTGAGTAATACAAAGCCAAGCCTTATAAGTAGCAATATCTTCTTCATGAGAAAATGATAGACCTTTTGATTCTTTTGGTTTCCTGACTCGAGTACAAGGAGTTTCCATGTTATGAAGCTAATTGGATAGAACGTACTTTGGATGAAAAGAAAGGTATGCATTTATAGGAGATTTTAGAAATAGTTGTTTCTAATTTTTTGCAAGATATACGTTATGGCCATTGAATACATGTTAGGAGGAACTCTTTAGAAAACAAAATGGCAGTAAGTATTTGAAATAAAATAGCTGTAAAGCAAGAATTTTATGGTATTGATGGCAGTAAATAAAATTATATTTTGTGTAATTCAATAAGGATCCCATTTTAACTCTATAGTTAAATCTCAATCAAATATGACTCGACATTTGACTTCAAAGTCATGTACAACTTCAATTTTTCGGTGCACTGGAAAGAGATTGTGTCAAATTTGGAGTCAAATACGGCTTTAGACTCCAAACTTTTCGGCTCATTAGAGATAGCCTAAGATGGTCAAATAGTTTTTCGTGAACCAAATTTTAGGAATTCAATAGTTTTTCGTAACAGCAAAAACGCAGTTATGAAAGGCACCAAAAACCCTGCTTTAAATTAGCTTTCTCCCATCGCACTTTAACCAAACACCATAAAACGTCAAAACTTTCAGAAAAAGGAGAAGCAACTCCACAAAATCAACCCCAAACGGCCACTTAATCTTCTCCATGAAACTGCCATACAGGCCATGTTTATTTTTATTTTATTTTATTTTTGATAACCTCATTCATTGGAATTTATAACCTCTAATTTTCTATTTTATTTTTCTATGTAGATACCTCGATTTTTATGTTTGTAAACCCAAACAAAAACATTACTACTTGTCAACTAAATATTTTGATTTTTGTCCAATTTTAAGTTTATTTCTTCCGTCTATTATTGGAGCAAGAATTTCACGATGATTAAAGAAGCCTTGCCTAGATTGGATAAGGAATTTGCAAGTACTAACAGATTTAAGGAAAATAAGTTAGAAATAAACAACAAAACATTAGACTGAGAGATTTAAACTGCGCTCTACATGATCATTATAAAGACATAAACAAAGAATACAAATAACTCATTTCAAATACTCGTTTGCAAATTCCAGTTAACGCATCAATCCCTTCATTTAAACTCTTTAAGTGCATGTCTAAGTAATTTAGCCTAAATGTCTTGGGACTTGCAAATTCCTCATCAAAACATAACCTAGTCTTCTCCTTTGAGAATTTAATAACGACTTGGAGATTATATAAACTGGTAACTATTTAATCTACTAAAAAGAATCGAACTAGACAAATATCTGATTAAAGATAACTCAAGTAGTAATGGGACACATCTTGAATTCTCATCCTGCCTTATTTCGGGTGATTATATGAAATTCAATTTAATCTAAATGCAGTTGCAAAATGGATTAGTTAGAATGCTATTGTGAGTTCACAGTTGTGAAAATTTTTGGTCATTGGTTAGTCAAAAAGACATGGCCAGTGTCTTATGACTTAGGGCTGGTTTGGTATTACTGTGCTTTGAAAAATAACTGCTTCTGCTATGCTGTGAGAATAAGCAGCTATGAAATAAAGCAGCAGAATGTTTGGTAAACTTTTTTGTAAAAGTGCTTTTGAAAAGAAAAAAAAACAGTATTATAGTGTTTGATAAACTTTTATGTAAAACTGATGTGAAAAAAAAACTGGTTTTTCAAAGCAGGGTTTTGCAGCTTTGTGTTTTTGGCTTTTTTTTCACCCAAAACTGTGAAAAAAAACTGAAGCTGAATGTTTACCAAACATAAAAAAGCTCTCAGCTTTTTTTGATAGCCACGTTTTTCAGAAGCACCTCAGTACCAAACCAGGGCTTCAGCCAAATTTTATTAAAACGTGAACTAGGGTTGGTTTTTGATTCCCTCACAAGATGCGTGGACAGTCTAACCTAAAAGTTAGTTGTAGAAGTAGAATACAATCTAAAAGAGCATTGTATTTGTCATCAAAGTAGAAAATACAATCACAAGAAAGAGAGAGAGAAGCTCGCTCACATCAAAATTCTCAATGAAATCAGACCGTGTAATATCAAGCTTGGGCCAAGTAGGAGGAGAGGAAGGTGTACCTAGAAAATGGGTGCTCGGCCCACATGGTTGGCTGTAGTCTCTAGTCAACTTGAATCCCACAATGATCCTGAACAAGCTTCAAACTGTTTGTGCAACTCAAGGATGGAATGTAAGATTGTGAATGACAATGAATGTTGTATTGGATCATTTTGTTGTAAGCCAATTGTCTACGAGTGGTTAGCAACCAAAGTGATCTGATAGTCCTAACCTAATAAGGATTATGGAGTCTTATCCCTTGCAATTAACCTAGAGGAAATCTGATAGATTTATTACGAAGATATCGTATCATGGTGGGACTTAAATATTAGAGAGATAGGGTAGATCTTCACAGCCAATGATAGGTCGGATGTGATGAAAACCCTAATGGTATAAATACCACGGTTAAGTCCCTGCTTCCATACTCTTGTTCTCTCATTCGCGCCAAACCCTATTCACGGTAGAGAGATATTTTGAAGTATTGGAAGTAGAAGACAACCTAGAGTACATCAATGGCTTGATCTTCATAACCGTGTCCTCTGAATTCTGCAGATAAGTTTATTTCATTTTCTTGTCGATTTTGTTATTGTATTCGTGATCCTAATGTCTTGTTGTTGCTCTTATGATTTCAGAATATATATCTTACATTTGGTATCAGAGCCATACAACATGCTTAGGTTTCGATTCACAGGTAATTTGATTAACTGTAGATGATTGATTTGTGTTCATCGTTTGGTTGGCTATTTTGACTAATCGATCCTGTGAGACTTCATAAAATGCTTCCGCAATTTTGTATCACTGAGTCTGCAATTTTGTTTAGGGATTTAGGTCCAAATAAATTGAAATTGGGCATGGAAAATAAAAAGGGAAATAATTTAATTACACGGTGAATTTGGAGTTCATAATTAGTCACCGGCTAATTGTCTTTTTTTCTTTCTTCTTTTCGGTAGAGTCTGGAGTTTTCTTGAGTATATAGGCTTGTTTTCCTTTCCAGAACACTTTCACGCATGGCACGCTCACGCATGGTGTTGACACCTGCTCCCTATTACAAAAGCTTTTGGTTCCAATTGATTATCTATCTAATGCCAAAATTAAAAACTAGGAAAATGGATTGTTGAATCTGGGCGATGAGGGTTTTTTATTCAAACCTTGTGCTTGTGTTTTTATGCTAAGGATCTGCTTATTATTGTGTTAAAACTCATCCTTCAGAAATTTTGTATTCTGGTAGGTTTGCTTGTATCTTTTGGGCTTCTAATTGAATCACTAAGTTCTTTTGAATTTCTTTTTAGTTGTTCTCTATTATAATCTTTTGATATTACTTTGATTTGATGGATCAAATTAATCTTACGGATTTAGTCTTTTGGCTTGCGTCATTTTGTTGGATTATATTGTTAATTTCCGTATAAGATTCAGGATGCTTATTACTTTTTCATCTTATGAAGCAAGAACAAGGTAACAATTGATTGTGGTTTCATATCGATGTTGTGAATTCATTTATTTACTATTGGTTGCTTCTGCTATTCTAATTTTGTCTTCCGTTAATGCCTTGATGAATGGGCTAAGGTACATGTCTAGTTGCAGAGGTTTTACTAACAAAAATCTTCTCTTTGTTTATGTGGGTTTTGATCACTGCAATCTTGCTATTTTAATACTGATGTTCTCGTTGAGCATATGCAAATCAACAAGTAAGCCTTGGTTCTTGATTATCTTTGAAATCGATTGTCCGTTTCAATTATGACATAGAAAAGAATCTTACATTTTAGAAGTACTTTAAGTGTTTTTATGTGACTGATGTAATTTTTGGTATGAAAATCATTCATATCAATAATCTTCGTTTGATAAGACTACCCTAATTTTAAGTGTGATACCATGTTGCTGGAATTCTACAGACTTCTGCAGAATAGTCAGTTTGTGATATTATTTTGATATATATATATATATATATATATATATGCAACTCATAAATTCATGAAATTTTAGTATGATATACATTGAGATGTTTATTTCAAATCTGGAAATTTTCACTAGCATTAGTTTGAAAATGAATTATTGGTGAATTTTTAATCTCGATACTGTACTGCAGAATTTACGCAGCTTCTGCAGCACATTCCATTTCGATTTTATTTTTAGCCCACTTTTAAGATTGCAAAAACTATGGTACTTTGGGTGACAGTAAATTTATATGTCTACTTCATTTCTGAAAATCTTCATGCATAGTGGAGAAAAATTGAATTTTTGGTGAATTATTTAGTCTCCAGTATGCTGCAGAATTTTTGCCGTTTCTGCAGCACATCCCATTTCTAATTTTCTTTTAGTACAATTGTAAAGTCTCAAAAATTATGAAATTTTGGGAATTAACAGATTTGTATGTTTACTTTATATCTGAAAATTTTCATACATATCGGATGAACAATGAATATTTGGTGAATTTGAAGTCTCAGGTCTATACAGAATATTTTCTGCAGTTTCTAAAGCACCTCTCTTTTCAAATTCATTTTTGGCTCGCCTATAAAATTTAAAAATCATGAAATTTGTGAAATAGTAGCCATATATGTCTAGTGCATACCTAAAATTTTTCATGAGAATCTAAAGAGAATTGAGTTTTTAGTGAATTTGCAAACTAAAGTAGTACTGCTGAATTTTGGTACTTCAAAACTAGTTTTATTATGTGATATTGTTTCATTGATTTGTGCACATCTACTGGTACCGATTATTATACAAGGTTATGGTTCCAATATGTCCTTATTTTATGCAAATTCTCAATACTAATGAATTTTATAGACAACACTGATTAAATTTTGATTTAAAGATGTATTGGTTTGTTTTGCTTAAACCAATGTTTTGTTTGGTCATCAATTCTGATTATAATGATAATTGTCTTTTGAGAGAAAATTGGAAAGTGGCATCAATTTACTAATTGATCATTTTGGTCCCTATCGAATAACTGAATAACCATGTTTCCTCTTTCGAGAACTCCGTTGTTCAATATCAACAACGATATACTTTTGTGTATGATTGAATCTTTTGAAAATCATTGAATATCCAACAAAACGGTTATTTAATACTGTTCTAAAGGATTATTTTGAAAAAAAATCAGAATTCTAATTTATATGGTGAATACTTCTGTCCCAATGGGAATTTCAGGAAATCACTCACTAATTATAAATTAGTATTATAGCAAATCATAAAGTACTTCTAACATATTTTCATCTGGCCAAAACTGTTGAAGCCATATGTATTTTGTGTATTTTATGTTTTGGCTAACCATGCGTATTTTCTTTGCATGATTAGTTTCTGCCCAAAGGTGTAACAATCATGCCCAAAGTTGATCCTCCACAACTCGACTACTTCCATGATGAATCTTGCAGAATCAAGAATGAGTAGGTAAATTTGCCAATCTTTTGCCTTAATTTTCTGTGAGTTCTAAATTGGATTAAAATTATTGTTGAAAAATCGATGTTGTTGAGATATCTACGTGTTTACTTTAATCGACTTTGTTTTAGAATGAAAACATAAATTTTGAGTTTGGAATCTCTTATTAGGTTTCATTTTAATTTATGACCTAATCTTTAACACATATGTGTCTTCTCTCTTACACTAAAATAAATTTTGTAGCCATTGGTTTATCTAATCACTTGTCGCTTTTATCGATTAATGAAGTTGAGATATTGTTCCTTATATAAGCCTAATTTTGATACATATAAATTGGTTCATTATGTCCAAACCAACTATTTTGTGACTCAACAAATTTGTTTAAGAAATTTTAATGTTTTGGGCATATTAAAGGTTATTTATCTAATAAAATGAACCTTTAATTTATTTAATAAATTTTCGTGTTTTGAGCATATTAAAGATTATAAATTGGTTTTATTTAAATTATAATTAAATCTGAAATTTTGGTAAAGCTTTCATTATCTTTATTGATTCAACTACCCTATATTTTGTATGAAAACCATTTTCTCTGGTGTTTAATCTTGCAATATAGAGTGTTTTGCCCAAGTGGGAGAAATAATGTATTATGGGCTTCACACTCATCAATTTTGCATGCTTTTAATGGTCATAGTTTTGGTAGATAAAACGTACATTATCATACTTGTTTATATTTTATTTGTTATATATGCAATTAATCTTGTAGGAAATTCAAGAAGGGTTAATGAGTATATTCTGCTCAAAAGTGTTTTGCTTATTAATTCTTGTATGTTGTTCAAGAAATTGGACTTGTGATTTATATGTTATTGATGAATAATTAATCTACTCAAAAGTGTTTTCTTATTCAGTACAACTATAAATCAATGTATAGTGAAACGTGAAATTGACAAGATTGCATATACTTCATCTGCTCAAAAGTGTTGAAGCTATATACGTTTGCCCTTGTATTTTATGTTTTAGCTATGCAAACCTAATATAATTAGTTTCTGTCCAAAGATGATTCTGGAATTATATGCTTTTGATGCAATAAGAAAACATTCAGTTAAAGTTTTCTATTTCTGTCAATTGTTAGATGAACAAAACTGATCAAATGATTTTGTATAGTTTTTCAGTCACAAGAGTCACTTCCCTACAAATATCTAGAATAAAGATGTTGAGCTCACAAATTTTATGTTTTAGATCCCATGACTAATGTTTTGCTAATGGGAGTATTTGGAAGATATCTGTTTCATTTTGTAGACATTTACAAAGTTTTTTTTTACTCTCTTAATCAGTGGGAGTAATAATAATTTATATAATTTTGTCTCTTTTAATCAGTGAGAGTAAGCGATTACCTTTTGTGTTAAAAATTTGAAGTGTTAGTGGCTGATACTTTAAGAGTAAATTTGGTTTAAATTTTGTTCATAAGTTTTAATAAGAGGTCTTGATTTTGTAAACAGTATATCGTATTTTACTTGTTCTCTTATTATATTCTAAATTGATAGAAAAGTTGGATGTTGTTACCAACGTTATTGAGTTCTTTTGTGAACTACTTTTGTACTGAAGTATATTTTCATATTTTCAGTTCGACTATTGTGAGCTAATGTTTTGACTATCAGCTCTTGACACCATGACTTCGTTAGTAACAAAGTACTTTGAGTTGAATGTGTATGTAATCCTGGAGTGCAAAGAACAGACCAAGTTGTTCTTTGTTTTCTTTGGTTCTGCATTCGATTCAAAGTGACAGGTTACTAGGAAAGGTTATTGCATACTTATGAAAACTCAGTGATCACCATGAGTTCTTATTTTATTAGGATGAATCATTGACATTCAAATGAATGTTGTATTGGATCATTTTGTTGTAAGCCAATTGTCTACGAGTGGTTAGCAACCAAAGTGATCTGATAGTCCTAACCTAATAAGGATTATGGAGTCTTATCCCTTGCAATTAACCTAGAGGAAATCTGATAGATTTATTACGAAGATATCGTATCATGGTGGGACTTAAATACTAGAGAGATAGGGTAGATCTTCACGGCCAATGTTAGGTAGGATGTGATGAAAACCCTAATGATATAAATACCACGGTTAAGTCCCTGCTTCCATACGCTTGTTCTTTCATTCGCGCCAAACCCTATTCACGGTAGAGAGATATTTTGAAGTATTGGAAGTAGAAGACAACCTAGAGTACATCAATGGCTTGATCTTCATAACCGTGTCCTCTGAATTCTGCAGATAAGTTTTTTTCATTTTCTTGCCGATTTCGTTATTGTATTCGTGATCCTAATGTCTTGTTGTTGCTCTTATGATTTCAGAATATATATCTTACATGGAAAACAAGGAAGAAGAGTGTGCCGATATTAGAAAAACAAGTCGTGGAGTCGATGATTGAATCCCGCAATCAGTGGGCGTTTGGTTGCTTCTTATTTCGTTTCCTTGTATCCGTGCGTAGGGCCATGGAAAGTCACGCAAAAACTCATTCGTCTTTCAACTCTTTTTCAGATGCAAAAGTAGAGGATCAAAAAGATGCCTGCAGGTTGATCCCAGGCGGTTGCATCCATTGCAAGGGAATGTGGCAGCTGCTGGAGTTACACTCTCGCCTTTTTTTCTAATTCCCATAACTGCAGGGTTCCCTTGTGCAGGGGGAAGCGAGAGTCAAACTCTTGGTGTGGGCGTGGCAGTAGCAAGTGATCCAACCACTTAGACCATCTAACCAAAACCGACAATGGGTGGAACCTTGAGTGAGCGTCTATGCTCTCAACATGTCTCCTCATGTGTAGGGCTTGAGCCAAACATATAGACGACCTATATTGAGCCGACATTGACTGCCTATTTTATACCATGTAGAATTAGGAGCGTCCAACCAAAACCAGTTGTCAATGGGATGGAGAGGCCTGCGACCATATATATCGTGAGACTTGTGACACAAGGCTCGAGAGTTCCCGATGCGAGATTCTATACTCAACAAGTTTAGTTAAAGCAAGCATGGAATACTGAGTTTTGTTTTGTTTTGTTTGGAGCATGAATGTTCATATTTCACGTTCTGGATTGTTTTGTTTTGTTTCGTTCCAGACCGCATACATTTACATCATGCGCGTATTTGATTGGAAATGTGTGCTTCGAAATTGAAACTTCTTAGGCCCTACTTACGTGGAATGAGATCATTCTCATACATGCGTTTACTAAGACCTAAGGAATGAATAAATACGTAAGTCCCACATTGATCTTGGTGACACACCGAAAAATCAAGGTACGGGATAACCAAAGAGTTGTTTGTTTCATACCCATTCCTTCTCATCCCCGTTCATTCTCATACGATCACACACACAACAAGTAAACTTGTCATTAAGATACGTACAGAGCTCGATTCCCTTCATTGTAACAACAAACAATTTCATTATTTCTGGAATCATTTTGCTTTTTCATAAAGGTGATTAGATCTTTAGAACGATGTAGTCTTTGTTTGCTTTCCTTAAAGTGGTTAGTGTTAAGTGGTGGAGCTTGGTTTGTCCTTAAAGTTTGAACATAAACATGAAGACATTGACAATATGTCTCCTCCTCCCCCTCAATTATTTTCATCAAACAATAAATAAACGAGACAATGCTGAAGAATAAACATAGCTACTAATTATTATTCAACTATATTTGATTTGTGAAATAAATGCAGACACCACCACCAAAACATTCTGCTCTTCCCTTCAAAATGTGTGGGACTCTGGATCAAGATGAAGAATCCTATCCTAATTTTAAATGTCTGTAATTTCCAATTTTTCTTTCCCTTTTCTTTTTCTTTTAGCATGAGTGTAAAGCTCTTCTAAGTATCGTTCGATGCTTAACTTTTCGGACAATGCATCTGATATTCTCATACAAAATCTCAAGAGACTTACCTGATGAACTGACTGGGGAACCTCTCCGTCTGAATTGGGATTTTCTTTGTACTGGAAAGAGTATCAAGACTGCCTTCCCTCCTCCTGCGTTTCTTCTACTCCTTTTACATGCTTGTAACAAAACAAAACAAATATACTGGTGCTGCCGCTTCTCCAGTTTGGACGTATTGATGACTCTGGTACTATCCTCTAACTTATGTGTCTTCGTGTGCTTCATATACATATTTTTATGGTGACAAGCTTTCATCATCCGAACTGTTATCCTGTCTCACGTTATACCTGTTGAGAACTGGTAGAGGAGCGGTTGATGTTATGCGGAATGATCTAGCAGAGCCCACCAGTGTTCTATCCTGCAGCATCCCCACTTCCTTGCAAACTTGGTCCAGTACATTTAGAAAATCTCTCACGATCATGAAGATTCTGAAAGGATGGGCTTCCTCCTTTGCTGTATCCCCATGAAAATATTCGGTAACCTCTTTCACCAGAATTAATGCCTTTCTTTCATCAGCCTTGACCCTAAGAATTCCATCCTCAGCCTCTTTTAGAAATACCTTCATCGAGTTGAAGAATTTCCCTTGCATATCGGGCTTCTCATACTGCAAAACCAGTTTGACCTTCTGCAGCCCCATTTCAAGCTTCGACACATAGCTACTTAGGACATCCGAGTCCATTCCTGCTGCTTTCTTGACGTTGCTGAGGTCTCTGCCCAGCCCTGCAACCATTTGCAATCCTTGCTTTCTGAAACCATCTTCCTTGGTATTGACGGGCATGTTTTTAGCATTCTCATTTGTAGAATCAACAACTTCACCTTCGGATTTTATGATCTCTTGGACCACAAAATGGAGCAATGTGGTCTTTCCATCGGTTGCCTTTACGTCTACTAGTTTTAAAAGTGTATCAAGTTTGAAAGATTTAGCAGCACCACGATTGGTCCCAACATTCATTCGGTTCCCTGTCTTGAGAACAGCTTCAAGGAGTTTGAGGAATAATCGACTGCTCTTTAGTTCTTCACTTGCTTCCTGAAGAATGACAAGATATCAAGTATCAGGTTTTATGTCAATATTCATGGATTTAAGAGATCAAAAACCAAAAAATTAAATTTCAGCCAAAATACCTCCAACGTTTGAAAGGACTTTCTCAGGTACTTCACTTCTGTATCAAAATTAGCTCTGTATAGCATTGCCTCAACTCTCTTAAATGCAAATGGGATATCGAGCACAGCTTTCAGAAAGCGTTCAGCAGTCCCTAATTTTGAGACGTCACCCTTGTAGTCTCGAAGCTTAATTTCTTCTTCCTTTGTTGGAGCCATCTTCACCAGAGTTTCCAACAGCTCGGCGCCCAAGCCTTCGGGGTTACCTGTTATGTATAAGCAAATAATGCACATGATGTAGCAAATATAAATACCACCAAAAAGCGGAGGGAAGAGAGAATGTTAACTAGTGGCTGTGATACGTTGACATCAAGTGATCGAACTTTCAAGAGGTGAATATGCAACACTGATAAAAAAGAGAATTTGTTTTTGTTTGATGTAAGCTTTTCTGTGTGCTTGCATTTTGAGTTCTGAGGAATAAGAATGTTTCAACGATTGTTCCTGGTTATTGGAATGTGATTACATTATGGGTTAAACTGTTTGTCCAAATCAGATTTCACACATTAATCAGATTTCTACGTGGCTAAAATTGAAAGCAAACCAAGACACGCTCGCATGGTCGCAACAGAGACCCTTAAGAATGCCATTGATAGAAGCACAACCAAGTATAAACATCAGTTGCAGCAATTATTGCGTTTGCAGTTTTAAGAGAGGATAAAACTTCAAAGTATTCCTCACAGTGTAAACTTCATATCTATTAAAAGTTTTAATCAACAGGGCAATGCATTCCTGTTGACATCACCTGAACCTATTGCTTCTAACGGAACAATTTTTACGATATGTAATTTTCACAAGGGAGGTTGTTGGGAATTGAAAAAACTTTCAAAAAATTGCAGGGTTAGCAGCTACAGTCACAGTGTTAGTAATTTGCTCTTATGGCTCTACGGTGCTTTCGTTCTCTCTTCTTCCTTACAAACCAAAACTGACATAATCATGTGTGTGGAATCATACTGTTAAACTGCTTGTACTCTTATTTTACAAGTAACAATAATGACTTCTTGCTTAAGCCTTTAACTGTCACTTCTGTATTGACATCCTCCATTATCTCCGTCTCTTCTTTCCTTTCCCAAACAGTGGCTCGATATACAATGTGTGCCTCCGAACAATTTGTGTTACTAGAAACTCATTTAATTTATAATTCCAAAACGCATTAAGAAATTCATGATATCCAAACAATTTGATGACAAAGTTTCTATATCGCTACGCAGAATTAAGGAGCTAATTACTCATCGGAAATGGGAAAGAAGTAATCACTTACCATCTAAAAGTGCTTCAGTGACCTCATCTCGTGCTACATTCAGTGCTCTCAATAGTATTGCTATGTTCTGTGACTTCTTTGGATCCAAAACCCTGTTTTCCTGCTCAACAGGAGGAAGAACTGATCGTCTAGTAGTCTCTTTCGGGACTGAATTCGCCGGATTACAACCGAAAAGAGTCTCCATCATGTCCTCATTTAACCTGCAAACAGATTTAGACATCACCAAAAATCAGAACGCGCACACATTATGCAATTAGCTTGATTTCGGCTGAACTTTACTTACTGGAATGAGCTCGATTTCAGCTGATCCCAAACAGTAGCGCGGTCGGAGGTTGCCCGGACCTTGTCCCAGTGCAGAGGCTTCAGCTTGGGCTTTGCCCCTCCTGAATCTTCATTCTCAAAACTCTCTGAAGACGCCAAGCTCTCATCAACAAATCTCTCAGCAGGTTTTCTTGTCCCATTTTCGAAAGGCCCTTTTGGGATTGCTGCAAAGGAGGATTGTGGCTGTGGCTTTGCCGGAGCTTGGGCTGGCCTTGCAGAAACAACCCTTTCTGAATCCCCAACTTGCCTTAATATCGTCGGTCGCGACGGCGGCGGTGGCGGAGGAGGTGGAACAGGGGCTCTAGATACACGCACCAAATTTGGTGGAGGTGGTGCAGGGGAGGAGAATTTCGGCCTCTTATTAGAAAACGATGGAGCTCCCTGTTGGGCGACTTGGGTTTGAGTCTGAATTTGCATTGGCGGCGGGGGAGGTGGCTGGGGAGGCGACGGAGCGGCATGGTTCCTTGTGGTGGAAGAAACTGAAAGCCGCGATTTCGGAGAAGTTCGTTTCGAGTGGGGAATTGAACTGGCTACGTGAATCGGAGCACAATTGGCGACTCCATTGTTGCTGCTCTGCTTCGGCGTGTAGTAGCTGTCGTCGTAGCTGATGGAGGAGCAGTTCGGCGAATGAAACGCCGTTTCGTTGCTCTCTTCATCGGAAGACGACATAGCTGACGGCGAGTTGAGGTTCTGAGAAGGTTTGGTCAGAGGAGGAAGCGGCTGCAACTCGGGACTCGGCCGGTACCGATCCGATCTTTTGACAGAGTTCAGTCTGTGATACGGAGACCGGTTCAATTCCACAGTTGTTGGTCCGCTAACGGCTTCGCTGCTCGTTGTCGACGTGTGGCTGGGTTCAACTGTGCCAATGTAGAGGAAGTTCGAGGGTGGGACTCTCGGGTCGTCGGCGAATCTCTGGGAACCGGGTCCTCCGCCATTGACGAGTTTCTGAGACTCGGACGGGCGTTTGACTCGGTGGCGGTAAAGGAAGAAGGCGAGTCCGGAGAGCATTCCGAGAGTCACAATTCCGACCGAAGCAGCTATGGCGACTTTCTTCGTCCCCTTGGTCGGTTGCGGCGCTTGTGGGTTCTGCACAGTGGTGGCGTTCGACGGCAGCGGTGCGGGTTGAGTCTGATCTGGGGTCGACCCAGATGGCAATTCATGGAAAAATGGCTGGTCGCTTGAAGTGTCCGGCGGAGGCGCCGGTGGAATCGGCGGCGACGGAGTGTCCGGCGGAGGGGAGGAGCTGTCTGGAAACAGAGGCTGGTGGAGAATTCTTCTGTGAATTGCAGTGAGCGTTTGAAATTGAAGAGCGTGGAGGGGAGTGAGGGAGAGAGAGAAGGAGAGGGAGAGAACAACGGAGAAAATGAGATGGTGAGGAGGAGCTTGCAATTTCATGGTGGAATTTTAATGGCGGAGTGATGGATTCTGGTTTTGTTTTTGTTTCGGAAAATAAACCCAATTCATCGTCGTCGCCTTCTTTCCTTCGTTCTCTCTGTGGTTTTGTTGTTGGGTTTTGGATTTTTTCTGTTTGTTTTGGTTGGATTGGAAAGACAGAAGTCGGAAGAGCGAGAGAGAGAAGGGGGGGGGTGAAGTGAGAGAGGGAGTAGAAGCTTCTTTTGGCTGCAAGATCTGGGAGATGCCAATAGTAGCCGCTGACCTCAGCAGGAAGCCACATTCTTTTTTCTTTTTCTTTTTCTTGTTGCCTTTCACCTAAATTTTACTAGGAGTCTTAACGAAATCTTAACGAAGCACTTCTGTGTTACTGTTCATTTTTAACGTTAATGATATTTTTATTTTAAAAAATCACTCCTAATACTATTCACTTACAACATTTTTTTATCCTTTTGGTTAAAACTCAAAGTTTTCAAGTCATTTTCATTAATTTTTATTATTTTATTTGGTCATGTGGATTTGTACATTAGTCATTAAAAAACTAACTTCTTAGATTAATGAAATTATACATAAATACTTTATTAGTGGTTTTTTGTTTAAATAATCCCTAATAGAAAACTAATCTCTATCAAGAAAATTAGAATTTGTTATGAACTATATTCAGATGATATCTGTGAGATCCCACATCGCCTAGGGGAGTGATCCTTATATGTATATTCTCATCCCTACCTAGCACGAGGCCTTTTGGGAGCTCACTGGCTTCGGGTTCCATGGGAACTCCGAAGTTAAGCGAGTAGCGCGCGAGAGCACTCCCATGATGGGTGACCCACTGGGAAGTTGCTCGTGAGTTCCCAAAAACAAAACCGTGAGGGCGTGGTCGGGGCCCAAAGCGGACAATATCGTGCTACGGTGGTGGAGCGGGCCCGGGATGTGGTGGACCCCGGGCCGGGATGTGACAATTTGGTATCATAGCCTAACCTTGGTCGTGGTGTGCCGACGAGGACGTCGGGCCCCTAAGGAGGGTGGATTGTGAGATCCCATATCGCCCAGGGGAGTGATCCTTATATGTATATTCTCATCCCTACCTAGCACGAGGCCTTTTGGGAGCTCACTGGCTTCGGGTTCCATGGGAACTCCGAAGTTAAGCGAGTAGCGCGCGAGAGCACTCCCATGATGGGTGACCCACTGGGAAGTTCTCGTGTGAGTTCCCAGAAACAAAACCGTGAGGGCGTAGTCGGGGCCCAAAACGGACAATATCGTGCTACAGTGGTGGAGCAGGCCCGGGATGTGGTGGACCCCGGGTCGGGATGTGACAATATCATCCAACTCAAATAAAATTGAGTTTGTAGGGTAATGATTGTGGTTGAGACAGAGGGAGTAGGATTATCTCTCCTCTTGTTACTATCCCTTTTCCATTCTCTCCTCTCACACTTTTCTTTTTGTCTTATTCTCTATATAAAAAATTCAAAACAAAATGTAGATGTAGCGTAATCATAACCGTTTAAATAGGAGGGGATGAAAGGGGAGAAAGATTAGGAGGGGAGAGAATCTTACTCCGAGATGGAGATACCAAGATTTTGAGTCAGACTGTATTCATATAATGATTTGAATGATTTGATTTTTTTTATTCTAGTGAAAGGGATGCAAAATTCTTATGTAGCTTAAATCTGACTCATTTCTCACTCAGCATCCATCATAGCTGACCCAAAAAAAAAATTGTATGTAAATACAAATTAGTGTTTTTTTTTTAACAAACGATATTATCTATATTAAAGGAGAGGGAGATGGGCCAAGCCTCACAATGGGTCAGCAATAATGTGATTCAAATTCGCCTTTAGCGAAAATCAAACCTAAGACCTCTCTCTTACAAGTGAAGAAGAATACTACCGGATCATATTAGTGGCAACAAATTGGTCTTTTAAATCAAGAGAAAATGATTAGTTCATAGCTTGTGCTAGGTTATGTGAACAAATTATTAGTAACAATGATACGAGAGGTGTTTTAGAGTGTTGATATTAAATAAATAGGGTAATGCTAAGGAAATTAAAATTGTAGATGAAATTTACAAATCAAATGATGTGTAACCAACAAAAAATGAGCGTTATTATCCCTTAAGTAATAATCCAATAATCAATTCTTATGTCATTTAGTTTACAAAACTTTATCTACAAATTTAACATTTCTAGCATTACTCAAACGAATAATATGAAATAAATGAAGAAGTGAGGAGAATTTAGTTTGGTGGTCGATATCAAATAGATGAAGGGACGATGAGCTAATATTAAAAAGTTGAAGTGTGATATCCACACACTTCTTATTAATTTCTATCATTTGATATTTTTCAATTCGACTGTCGAAAATTAAAAGAATGTGTAAGAAGTAAACAGAGGTATGTAGGGAGCACACCCCTAAAAAGTTTTGTCCATTCTTTATTTTTAGGGTAAATTACATAAAACTACCTTAACTATTAGGTCATTAACAGTTTCATACCTCGTCTTTAAAAAGTTTCAATGGCATACCTTATCTTCGAATTTGTTGCAATGTCATACATTCCGTCAGTTGTCTGTCAAGTCCTCTGTTAAATGCTGACGTGGCTTGAGGTAGGGCCTACTTTCTATTAAAAATTAATAAAATATTTTTAAAAACTAAAAAAAATCATTTAATATTTTTTAAATATTAAAATAATAATTAATTAAAGATAATTTAAAAATTTTAAAAAAATAAAAATAAAAACCCATCTTCATCTTCCCTGACCCTCCCTTCCCTACAACCCACCGCTTTCTTCCCCCTCCCGTCTTCCCTAAACCCACCGCACACCCATCCTCCACCTCCTTCTCCTCCGCACCCACCCTCACACCCCACCCACTCCCCCCAATTTTCTCCACCTGCGGAATCGACCTGGCGAAGGGGATTTCTCGATTCCACCTCACGAACCCGGCGATGGCGGCATAGACAGGATATGGGTTTTTTTCTGGGTTGCGACATAAACGTTCGTGTTGGATAGGGGGAAGAAAAGGGTGGGTTTGGGGAAAACATGATCTGGGTTGCAGGGAAATGAGGGTCGGGGAAGATGAAGATGGGTTTTTTATTTTATGGGTTGCAGGTAGTGGGTGCGAGGGTGTGTGCGGAATAGGAGGTGGATGATGGGTGCGCGGTGGGTTTGGGGAAGACGGGAGGGGGAAGAAAGGGGTGGGTTGCAGGGAATGAGGGGTTGGGGAAGATGAAGACGGATTTTTTTTTTCCTGGGTTGCAGGTTGGGCTCGGGTGGGGGGAGAAGGGGGTGGGGCAAGATGAACTGGGGGTTTTTTTTTTTTTTTTTTTTTTTTTTAACTTTTCTTTAATTAATTATTATTTTAATATTTAAAAAATATTAAATAATTTTTAATAATTTTTTAATTGAAAGTGGGCCCCGCCTAAAGCCACGTTAGCATTTAATGATATTTTTTGAGTAATGAAAAGTGTCGTTTGAAATGAATAATGGGATAATATATCTCCTAGATTTTAGGATTTAGGTGATATTAATTTGTCATTTGATTGGTAAACCAAATATATGTAATTTTTGTTATTAAAAATTAGACAAGAATGTTTGATCAAAAGTCTAAAAGTTATGGATGTTAAATCTAAGAATTTCAAAACTGAGGCGTCTATATCAAAACACCCCTTAATAGTATTTGTCCTTGCACTTGAACATCTATGCACAATTCTCCCCTCCTCAACTATCGCTTGTAAAAAATCCCAAAGCTTGAGAGGCTAGTGTCACAAACGGAGAAGAACTAAGGTATATTTTTAATGTATTAACACGATGTTATGTGTTTTAGCATTTTCACATAATTTGTATATTTGGTTCGAGATGCTACAGTCCAGCATAAGAGAGTATAAGTGAGTGTCTCCCCTACAAATGAAACTACATGACCCTAAAATGTGGTCATCCAGTAACCCCAACGTGTTAGGCTGATGGAATAAGTCCCTTTTATCGTTGTTATTGGTTTTGGTTTTACTGCAATAAACTTTGAGGATTTTGTGTTTTGTATGTTTGGTTATAGTCATTCCAACATATAAACTGTTGGCATTATACATGAAAAATATAAACCGTCAAAATTGTACATCCTATCTAAAAAGAATTAACATAATCAATAATTCACTAATACGTAAATTTTACGTCTTATCTAAAAAAATTAACATAACTAATGACTCAGTAACACACGTATTTATAACATGACACTATAAACGTATGTAATTTAGGACTACATGCACGTGATTTTGGAGGAATTAAGTACAATATTTAAGCTATTTATATTATAATATGTGAACTGATAATATCTCGTGTAGTTGTAACCGCGAAATCTAAATATTTTTGCCGATTAGATTTGATTCCCGACCCTGTGTACACCTCCTTTTTTTATGGTGGGGACGGGTGGTGGGACATGCACACGCCCAAGGGCATATGCTTTCTCACTTTTACTTGTCCGTTTTCTTTTGTAATGGTATTTTTTGGGACAATCAACAGTTTATCCTTCAAAAACGTAGGTTCTACTAAGGTTTTTTTTTTGTCAATGCCTTTTATGTCCCAATCTCCAAATGTCCTAGGGCTGTCCAAATTGTGTATTCTAATTCCAAACTCTCCATTTAATCTGTTGTGAGGGATGCTAACGGGATTCTCACAAGCGAAATTTTTTTTTGGATTTTCTGTTATTTTATAATTTAATATTAATTTTCGTATCAATATTGTAAAATATTATATAAAATATATAAGGAGACAAAGAGTTTATGGAGACTTCCACTTTCGAGAAATCTCCTTGGTATTTCTCATATTTTTATATAAGAAATGCTAAAGAGACTCTCAAAAATGAGATTCTTTATGAACTCTCTGACACCTCATATTTTTTGCACAATTGTCAATATTATAAAATATTATGCAAAAAACATGAGGGTGCAGTACTTTTGAAAGAGTCTTTTTTATACACTAATGTTGGAAAAAAATGAGAATCTTTTTTATACACTAAGAGGTGGAAGAATAAAATGGTACTAAACTCGTTATTTATGAAATTCTGACCTCCTACTTACAAATAAAGATAAATACTACTTAACCGTAATTCCAAGTAAAAGAAAATTGAGATTTAACTGTTGAGATTAATGTAAGAATCTAAAACCATCCATTTTCCTTTCCTTATTGTTTGAGATTTAAGATTGAGGGTTATAATTTGCATGTCCTTGTAGTATGTATAAAGATTGAAAAGCTATGCAGACTTCTTATGGTGCAAGCATCTCAGTCCATCCAATTATGTTCATATGGATTTAACAGTTGAGATTATTGTAGTCTCCACAAAACAATATATTGGTGTCATAAAAGATTATTTTTAAGCAAGTTGGGAGGGTTGAAAAATATAGGGACTGATACTTATATGTATTTAATACAATCATCATCTAACGGTCAAATATAATTCTTATGAATATATGTATTTTATACAATTTATCTGACCGTTAAAACGATAATTGTATTAAATATATGTAAATATTGTGGCTAAATTCCCGAAGTGAAAATTGATCCTATACTTAAACCCTATTCAGAATGAGAGGGTTGAAAAATTGTAATTGGAATTAAACAAGATGGGTTCTAACGTATTTTTCTCATCTGTCTATAGTCTAGTGCACTAGTACCATGCCACAAAATACTAATAAGAAAAAAAAAATTGACTCCTTACATGCAATGTAAAAATTCTAAAATGCATCAGTGAATGAGTTGTATGTGCGTAAAGGCTAAATTTACATGATTAAATTTGAATGATTAAATTTTGACAATCACTAATTTAACAGTTCAAGCACTGATGCATCTCATACTGATCCTATTAAAAACGCACAAGACGTCACCATCTTAGACCATATATATGTTTGGATGGTGGAGTATGCTTCTGCCAGTGTGTAAACAAATACGTACTAGGAATAAGATCAAGGGAACACTCCTTAATCACGTATATTATGCTAAAACAGGGGGGAAATCGACGATTAATTGGCTTTTAGCTGCCATGGGATCCTTTTTTTTTTTTTTTTGGTGAACGCCATGAGATCCTATTGACCGACACTTTTATTTGGGTTTTGAGTTTATTTATCTTTAAAAAATGTCATTAGCTATGTTTTATTGTTACAATTTAATCATGGAAGCTCCAATTATGCCTTTTAAATCATTGAAAAGGTTAACTGTAGTATAAGTTTATTGTCGTTGTGACAGCATTATCAAACAAAATAAAGAAATAATATTCAAGAGAGCAATTATTAATCATGGAATGTGGTGGAGGCAAGCAAAGCAGTGTGTGATTTCTTTGCACTTGGGGGCCTACTGTCTTGGAAGTAATATTAAACTCATGGTTGTGGACTCAATTTATTATTTAATGGCTGAGGCATAAATAATTAAGCAAGAGATTTTCCAACAAGGAATTGGAATATCCATTAAACAAGTAAGCAATATTACTAATTAATTAAGGATTAAGGCTAAGCAAATGACGTTTTATTGCAATAACGGAAGCAATTATGCATATGCACCATGGTGCGAAATCAATTTCCATCGATTCCCTCCCCCCTGACAACTAATAATTTAAGTTTTAACCCAAATGGCAATGTGTTAGAATATAAGTGGAAAGAATTAATGATTCAGGGCTAAAAGCAGTAGTCAGTACACTACGTCTTTAATATAAGTGAAGGAGCACTAAAAAATATATCTACTACTTAATTATATTATGGCACTTGATATACTACCGTGTACATGAAAAATCTCTCATTCACTAGCTATATGTGAAGTTTTGTCTGCATCCCTTACGTAAAAATGCCCAAACTCAAACAAAATATAGAATAGATTATATATGTAACTCTGATCACGTAACGAAATTTCTTATACATACAAAAGGAGACCAATTCTGGTAATGTGGAGTGTAGAGGTTCTAGTCTCCTATGCCACGTCAAGGATCTAGGTTTGCTTCATTGCCATGCAATCAGAAATAAAAGTGAATTGGCATTTGGCAGTAAATTCCCATATTAACCATAGAGCAAGCACCAAGGTACAATCATTAAGGAAAGTCTAAAAACACACGTCAAGTATGTCCCATTACATCATCTTTCCTTTACTTTTATTCTCAGGTGCATACATTATTAGGAAAGAAAGATTAATTCACAAGATTTTGTAATTTGCCACCCTAATGCTTAAATGGTATCAACTAGTATACACCACATATTTCACGGTCTTACCAAGAAAACATAGGGAAGTAAGGATGGACACTGTCTGAATTGGATCAATTTCAACCCAAAATCATAATCAAACTAATTAAAATGTAAGAGTATACTCTCGATTTCCTTCCTAAACTTTCACTTAGCTTTCGTTTTCTTTCCTAAACTTTTTAATTGGAAAATCAAGGACTTAAACTATTTTTTTGGCCGATTTCCCCCCTACGGTTAGTTTTCCATAAATTCCATTTAAATTAACGTTAACTTTTATCACGTGCACACCACGTGACTCTCATTTCAAGACAAAAAAGCATCACTTCGCTAGACCTTCAGACACAAAAACAATAGAATCAAACATATTTGCATAGGTCGACATTTTAGAAATCTAGAGTTTTCAATTATTTTAAAGAACGAAGTGACCGAGCTACCTTCACTTGTTGTGCACTTGCTTCCATTTAACATAAATTTGGGTGAAATGAATGAAAAACGAACAACCGGGGGAAATCAGCCAAAAATTAAAATCCTTAATTTTCTAATTGAAAAGTTTAGGAGGGAAATCGAAAGTTAAAAAGTAAAAATTCAGGAAAAAAATCGGCATTTAAATTAACGTTAACTTTTATCACGTGCACACCACGTGACTCTCATTTGAAGACAAAAAAGCATCACTTCGCTAGACCTTCAGACACAAAAACAATAGAATCAAACATATTTGCATAGGTCGACATCTTAGAAATCTAGAATTTTCAATTATTTTAAAGAACGAAGTGACCGAGCTACCTTCACTTGTTGTGCACTTGCTTCCATTTAACATAAGTTTGGGTGAAATGAATGAAAAACAAACAACAGGGGGAAATTAGCCAAAAAAATTAGTTAAAATCCTTAATTTTCTAATTGAAAAATTTAGGAGTGAAATCGAAAGTTAAAAAGTAAAAATTCAGGAAAAAAATCGGCAGTTTACTTTAAAATGTAACGATTGAATTCGGTTTAATTTTGACCAAAATTACTAAGAAACCAAACTAAAGTTGCACGATTGATTTGGGCCTAAACCCAAATTGTTTCTTCCTCCCCATTTTTTCAACTTTTTAGCACTACAAACAATAAAAAAATTCGGCAATTTGCTACATGGAAAATTTCTAGGGTACATCAATGCATCCTAAAAAAATTCAACATACCATCCCATCAAACTTGAAAGTTTAGTAACTAAGATAGTTACAAGTCAAAGATCTTTAATGCTCTATCAACCTTCAAATTCAACATCCTTATCTAGTTATTACTTATAAAAAGACCAACACGTGAAAAATAAAATCATTTAAATATCAATATGTAAGTGTGATCAATCTGGTTCAGTTTAGATCGGTTTACAAAAGTTAAAAACCTCAACCATATCAAACCGGCCTTCATGATTAGGATTGGCCGGTTTGGTCGAGTAGATTTCTACCCATAAAAAAAAAAAGGGAAGAAGATCGTTTCGAAATGAAAAAAAAGAAGAGTACAATAGTAAGGGGGTGTAGTCAAATTAGGATTTGACAGGATTTTAACAGACTTTAAAATCCGGGTGTAGTCAATTAGAGTTTAAAAAGAGGATTTTAAAAGATTCTGAAATCATGGTGTAGTCAAATTAGGATTTAAGAAGATTTTGAAGAATACACCAAAATCAAGGGGTAGTCGATTAAGAGTTTAAAGAATACATTCAAATCTAGGCATAGTGAGAATGTCAAAGATTTATTAGGATTTTAATGGCTGAAGGATTTTGAGGGATTTGAGAGTGGATGGTATAAATACAAAGTGTCATCAAGAATCCAACCCTACCCCATGTGATTTCTTTTCATGTTCATCTCAGAAGTGGAACAGTTATCTGTTGCATGTCTTCCTCTATCCCCTGAAGGTATTGCTTTTCTCTTCCCAACTTGTATATCTTGTATGGTTGATTTGTTTCACAGATTACTGCTACATTTGTACTTATCAATTACTCCCTTATTTCCTTCTCATACATATATATCTATACGTATAATACCACATATCCCTAGCTTCTCCGAATTCATGCTTTTTGTGTTGATTATTTTTCAATTGTATTGTTTTTCTGTTTTGATAGCTGAAAACCCCATACATTTGATGCAATGAAAAGAGAAAACCTAAACCCTAATATCCTGTAACTTTCTTAGTGTCTTATAATGTCGGAATTTGATCCTAAAAAGGCCTTCTGGCTCCTGAAAGATACTGCTCTATAATGTATGTCGTGCGTTATCTAGTTGTAAAGGGAACACCCGAAGTTATTGTTTTCAATTGGAATCCTTGCATGAATTGCAGTGGAAGTATCTGCCAGTAAGGATTGTAGAAGCTCGAGCAAAGTCTCCCTTAATATACATGCAATAGATTAGCTAATATGCATGCTTTTTTAACCAGCCGATAGGAACTTTGGATATTTTACTCCAAATAATTGAAAGGGGATTCGATAAATTTGATGGGTTTTTATTATTTCTTAAATATATGTGGTCTATGAGAATTCAAGAATTATTCTTTTTTATTAGAAGTATATTTGGGTTTAGTTCTTAATCTGTGATAAATTTGATGGGTTTTTATTATTTCTTAAATACTTTTGTTGCTTTATTAACACATTGCATATTATATGATTCGAGTGGTTTTTGTTAAGTATGTCCTGAATTGATTTTGTTACTACTACTACTTCCATCATACTAGTAATTAGAAATGGGAGACGAACAACAAGAAATTGGAAAAGTGAAGGCCAAGAGTGATTATAGCGCTTGGACTTTGGAAGAGAGCAAAGTGTTGTTACAATTGCTCGTTGAAGCTACATTGCGTGGATGGCGTGATGCTAATGGCTTGCTAACCAAAGATATTGTGACGACAAGAATACTTCTGGCAGTAATGAAAGACTAAAGTGTAATAAAACTTATAAGCATTACACAAGTCGAATGAGATATTTTAAGAAAGAATATGGAAAGTATAGTCAGCTTATGGGAAGCAACTCTGGTTTTGGGTGGGATGCAAACACAAAGAGATTTGTTGCTGATGACGAAGTTTGGGAAGAATACTTTAGGGTGAGTTTCTTTGCTTTTATTTAAAATATTATATGTAACTTGAGTGTATACTTATAGTTTATTGAACAATTGTGATTTTCTTGATTATTTTGTAGGCCCACCCAGACCAAAGAAGCATTCGTAAAAAATCTTGTGATGACTTTGAAAATTTGCAAATCATACTTGGGGATGCAACTGCTACTGGAAAACACTCATTGAGATTAGGTGAGGAAACTGATGCAAGAACTTTTGTAGTGGAAGATAGACAAGGTGGAATAGAGGAAGATGAACAAGTTGGAATGGAGAACTTGTTTTACAATGAGGAAAATGGAGGCTTTGTACTAAATCAAAACCAAGCATCACACCAAACTTCATCATTCGATCAATCATCCCCATTCTTATCCACTCAAGCCACTAGCTTAGAGATTCCCCCACCAATCACCAACCGTAGGAAACGAAACAGAGCTGAATACCAAGGGAATACTAGATCATCTGAGACCACTAATCAAGCTAGAATTATGGAATATATTTCACTTACTCTCGGTTCAATTGCCACCGACTTCCGAGGAGTCCATAGTCTGTTGGAGAAAAGGGATAAGGATAGAGAGACGCAAAATTCTATATGGGATGCCATCAAGGAAACCCCAAGTTTGGATGAACCTGCTAGCTATCAAGCGGTCGCTTTGCTCGATACTAAAACCAAAAAGGATGCATTTCTGAAGATGTCACCTGAAGAGTGGTCAAATTGGATACGCTATAATTTGAAATAATATGTGATTTGACTCATGATACATTAGTTTTTATTTGTTCGTTTTATTTTGGATTATGCTTAATTGGCTTATTCATACTTTTTGTTAACTGGATTATGTTGGATTATGTTTAATGAATGATGTGTTTAATTTTAATGATATTATGTGACTGAATAATGGGTCTTTCTGGTTTGCTTATATGTGACTGAATTGAAATTATACCCGAATGAGTCTGCTCTGCTTTAAAGTGTTGGGTCTACTATTGTAGATTGTTAGTGGTGTGTATTGGTTTGAGGAGTTAGGTGGCATTGTGAAGCTTTTGATTGGTGATTAAAGGTTGGAGCTTTACTCCAATTAGGTCTCTTCTTTGAAATGCAATTTCTAACATATTGATATTTGGTGAGAAACCCCCAACAAAAATTATCTTTAGAAATTATAATTCTACACCAAGGTTCTTTGTGCTAAGTTTTTATGTTTCTTTCGTACTAGAAAGGAAATTCAATTTATATATTGTAAGAGTAAAATCCTATGAAATCTATGAAAGAAGTCCATACAAATCCATACAAATCTATAATGGAAATCCATATAAATCTATCAAAATCCATATAGAATTGTAAATCTATTAAAATCTGTCACTTGAAAAAAGTCTATTAAAATCCTCTGAAATCCAAATTGACTACACCCCCTAAATATCCGAGGTAGGACATAAAGAGGGAAAGAGGCCCAACAAGCCAGTTCATTTGAAAACCAAGCATAAGGTAAAATTGGAATAGAATGGGTTGTATTAGATTGGAGATAATAACACTATCTAAGAGCATTTTCAACGAGCTACCCAAATGAGCCTTTTTTTTTTGTTGTTGCTATTTTAACGGAAAATTCAAAACGAAGTTAGCTATCGCGCGAGCTGTTCTAAAATTAAAACAGTTGAGCAGAAAGTTATGTCGTGACTGACTCGCTACTCGCTACACGAAGCTTTAGGGTTTCAAGGCCATTTTCATCCGACAAAATTGAAACGAAACGAAGCTTAAGGGCCAATATAAAATTTGGATGATTGGATCAAAGCGGGTGGTTGCAGGGCCATTTTCATTTTTACAAGTCTAATATGGCTCAACCCACCTTCTTTCTGTAGGCCCATTTCACTATAGAATCTCTCTCTCTCTCCCTGTTTAGCAAATTAAATAAAAAAAAAAAAAAAATTCTCTCCTCTGTCTCTGTTGTCTGATATTTGCTTGGCCTCCAAGTTGCCAGTTCACTTTTAAGTGGGTCCCAAATATCCAGTCCTTTTTCCCTCGATCATCCATGGGCCCCACAAAACCAGTCTTACAAACAAAACGGCTAGATTGACTTTTCACTCCAAATTCGAACAAGCGTTGACAAGACTAGACTTGACATTTTGGACCCGACCCGTTAACACACGGGTGAACCCGTTAACAACTCGTTAAATAACGGGTCATTTTGGGTCAACCCGTTAACACCCGTTAGTTGAGGATATTTTAGTAATTTCAGTAAAGTTTTAACAACAAAAAATAAACTTTATGTAAAAAAATAAAATAATAATAATTGTTAACGGATGAAACGGGTGACCCGTTAACTTAACGGGTCGGATTGAACCCGACCCAAACCCAATAAACCCGACCCGTTTACAGGTCTAGACAAGACAAAAAAATTTCCTGCACTGTTTTTTTAATTTTTTTTAATTTTAGATTAAATAATGTGTCTTTCATTACATTAAAAATTAGTATAATGCCAAAAAAGAACCGGGTAATCAACTACAGATAAAGTAAAAGGCCCAAGCAAAATGAAAGTGGCAACTCAAGTTACAACGGGAGGCTCACACAAGTTTAGGCCGAAAGACTGCAAAAAACAAACAATAAAAAACTCTAACCTTTAGCAGCAAAGACCACACTGCCGCCGCCGTCACATCCTCGAAGGAAGCCAAACTCCAAACCAAGAAAGTAGACACCAACAGTTTAATTTCATCTGAGGACGTTGGTGAATAAACCGTTGAATCAACCAATGGTTTAAATTCAAACTTTTTTTAATTTTAATTTATAAATTCATTAAATTCAACGATTAAGATTGAAATGATCAAATCTAACGGTAAAATAAAATTTGATGTCCCAAAATTAAATCTAACGGCTAAAACAATTAAAAAATTATTTAAATTGAAATTCACCCAAAACCGCTATAAATAACTATGTATTTGTTCAAACATCCACAAAAAATGCATTTTCCTCATACAATTCTTCCATTTTTTCTTTCTACCCACTTCCAAAACTATTTCTTCCAATATTCAAAATTTTCAAGATGGCAAGAAATCATATTGGAGGACCTAATTGGTCAAATGATGAAAATGTTGTTTTGTGCTTGGCATGAATTTCTACTTGCAAAGATGGTGCTGTTGGCACAAATCAAAATAAAAAGGTCTTGTGGGCTAAAATTGTCGAGAAGTTCAATTCCAACTGCAACACCTACCAAAGGGAAACCATTGGTGGAAAATCATCAACAAAATGTGCACTTCGTGGAATGGAAGCTTGGAGAGAGCCATGGTTGACATGGCTAGTGTAAGGAGTGCTCAAGAAGTGATGAGTGTCTCCCTTCATACTTTGTGGAATGTAAAATTTGATTGGTGTCAAGCTTTGTTCCGGAGTTGAAAATTTGATTGAAGGTCGAGGGGAGACCAGGGAAGAAATTGTTCGAAAGCACTTACTGTTTAAGAATCAATAGAAAAAAAAGGAAAATGTAAGAGACTGTTTATAGCAGGAAAAATTTAATTTTGATGTGTAATGAGGGAGGACCTCCACAAATACACTCCAAATAGAAAGAAGTTCTTCCGTAATAAGCAAAAGGAAATCTTGTGAAGGAATGCCGCAAGGAATATCTTTGAGGATGATGATACATCTCATGTCTATTTCCCAAGTACCACGAAATCCACCACCAAGTCAAGAACCAAGTCAACCAAATGATGATAAATATTATTATGATTAGTAATTGTTGTAATTTTTATGTAGTATTTTAATTATCGTTTATTAATCTTTATTTAGTGTTTTAATTATCTCTTATATTAGTAATTGTTGTAATATTGAAGCATATTTAATGATTTTTTTATTCTTTATCAGAATTTAAATATGTTTTGTGACAGCCCGTCCCTGATTTTACAATTTTATAAATTTTTAATAAGTGATTTTACAAAAAATGCCCTTTGAGGCACTTGTGTTGACTGGGGTTAATTGCAGTGTCGTGTCACCTAAGATTTGTTTTCTTGGCATATCTTCGTAGTACTCGTCGCTACGGACGCGTGGGCGCAGACGGTTCGTGATTTGGAGCTATAACGAAGAAGATATTAACGTTGGAAGTTTGGGGAAATTTTATTATTTTAGAAAATCTGGATTTTTCTTATGAAATTGGTGTGCCACTTGGATGGCCCAGATTAAAGGAAGGAGGAAATGGATGGTGGAGATGAAAAAAAAAGAGGAAATAAAGGGGAGTGGGTGCTGCCCAGTTAGGAGAAGAGAGAGAGAGGTCAGACCAATCAAAAACAAAAGAAAGAAGGGGAAATGAGGGAGGTGAGACACGGGGGATCGGGACCCGGGTCTGGGTGACCCGACCCGATCGGCATCCACGCCTATTTCAGATGATTTTACACCCTTTTTCCGGTGAATTGCTTCAAGAAATCACTTGGGAACTCTTCCATGACCTTCCATCTTCATGTTTCACCCCAAAAACCACGAAATTTGGTGGTGGTTTGGTGAAGAACGCACCTGTGGGTGCTGCGGGAGACTTGTTCAAAATCCACCAAATTCTGAAACGTTTTCTTTCAATTACCACTACAAAAACACTCCCCTAGAACCCAGGAACAAAGCCCAAGCATTGGTTGAAGCAGCGAAGTTGTTTTGGAGTCGAATCGAACACACCCAATTCAAGGGTTTCCGCACGGTTTTGGTGAAATTGAAGTGTTTCCAAGCCAAATTGGCCTTGGTCACAGGTATGAAAGTTATGCTACTCTTTGAGATCTTCATTTCTCCAAATTTTGGTAATTTTTGGAAATAGTTAGATTTTCCGGCGAGTCGGGGCGGCTGACCGCCACCCACGGCGGCGGTTGGCCAGTGGGGCGCCAATGTCATTTTTAGGCTATGTGTGACGTTTTAAGTTCAGTTTTGATAATTGAATGACGTAGATTGAGCAATTGAACCTAAGTTCATTACGATACGTGGATAGGTGGAAATATGAATCGACGATCCAACAATTGGATCATCACCAAACTTTAATACATTATAGTACGTAATATTTGAAGAATGTAGGAACTTATGGATCGGGAATCCGACGTACGGATCTTTCTGAATTGGATTTGTAAGTTCATAAAATAAAACATTAACTGCCACTCAGTTTTGGGAATTGGCGGAGATCCAACCGTTGGATCGTAACAAAACTTTAGTATACTGTTCTTGAAGCATAATGTGCAGATTAGGAAGTTACGGATCGGAGATCTGATTTACAGATCTTCCGGATCGATTATGTAGGGCTGTAGAACCTACCGTCGATCAAAGATCGACGGTTGACTTTTGATTAAGGGTCTCAAATGATTCTAGAATATCCTTGAGGATATGTTTTGTGTGATTTACATATTCTATGGTTAAGAGTTCTAAGATGTAGTTTGATAATTGTTTTAGGCGCCGATCGTTTTGGGACGCCTCGATGTTTGTGTTAGGGAGTCGTAGCGCGGACTCCAGGTGAGTGGGCATTTTGGTTTTCTATATATGTATACATGCATTGCGTTTTTCCTAGAAAGCTCATTTAAATAGTTTTATGCTTTGGAAATGCCATGCCACATATGTTCTATACTTAAAATATGCATTGAAATACTATGTTAAATGTTTATAAGTTAGAATATGCATTTATTAGTTGCATATATTATGGTTGGCGCTGCGGATGCTCAGGTAAGTTCAGGTAAGGTTATATGTGATTAATGGTAAGTGATATGGTTACGGTTATACATAGAGACATTTAGAGCTCATTCACCTGCACCCCGGTGTTAGTGCTCCCGCCCGTGGCCAGGGCACAGCCCTTCACGTGATGTTCACCTCCCGCACCATACGCTCACCTTGGATCCAAGTTAGGTGCACAGTCTTGTCGTACAGACCACTATATGTGGTTCCGACTCGTAGGTGACCCGCGATTATTCGCACAGTCTTCACATGATCGTAGCACTTAAGCGTACTTATTACACCTAGCCCTGTTGTACAGACCACTATAGGTGGTTCCGACTCGTGTGTAGGCATATTTGATGAGCTATAGTTCAGCCGTACATGCCACATTAGGTAGATCCGGCTGATATGTTACTTTCCATTGAATTTCTTCGCCTGATTTACTTAGTTCGTTATATTGAGATAGTTGGCATGGTATACTTGTGGATTTTACTATCTTGAGCATGGTTTTTGTTATAGATATATACTCTATTTTTTGGAAAATTATACAGGTTTTACAGCGAGGGATTATAACCTTTGAGAAAAAGAAATGTTTTCGAAAATCTTTGTTTTTGCCCACTCACATTTTCTGTTTTGCGCCCCTCCAGGTATTAGTAACTAAGCATTCATATCGATGAGGAGCCATGGCAAATTTGGGTGTAGATGATACTTTTGACGGTATAATTCTCACCCTATCTTACTGCACTAATCTTATGCTCTGCCATTGCGTGTCAATTGGGTTTATACCCGCTCACAGTGCACTCTGATATATAGACATTTTTAGGATTAAATTTATTCACATTTTACACATCATCACACTTTATGGCTTTGTCACCTTCCAGGTGTCGGCCAGCACGGCTCGATTCGGAGTCCTAGTGAACATTCCGGGTTGGGGTGTGTCATGTTTAGGTTAAAATGTTCCTAAAAATAAATTAAGATAATCTACATATATTTTTTTTTAAATTTTCTGAAAAAAATTAAGCTAAATCCAATTATTTATTAGTTTCGGGTTAAATTTTTAAGCTAAAATCATTGAAGAAGAAACTTTTTTTTTGGGTTAAAACTTAAACTTTTTAGGCTAAAAATTTAGGTTTTAGCCCCAACCATTGAAGATGGTCTTAGAAGAGATAAGGACAAGAGTAAGGACTATTATTATTCACAAATATATTTTGATGCTTTATAAATTTGTTCCATAAAAATAAAATAAAATGATTATTTTAAATTACCTAAAAGTCCGCATAATAACAAGTTAATTACATTTGAAATTTATTAATAATAAAATGTTAAGCCAACACTCAAGCAAATAAAGTCTTCCCTAATCGACCAATTTACCCTTTCACTTATTGTTTTGGTAAAAAAAGGATTTGGAAAGTGCAAACAAATATAGAAAATTGTAGTAAAAATGAATATTGAGTTGTGATGAAGAAATGAAAAAATGGTGGATATTTATAGAATAACAATATATATATAAATTCCTAATTTTTAATTTTCTTTTACTGTTGGATTAATCATGGTCATGGATTTTCAAATTGATGTGAATTGGACGCACCAGAATGAGTCCCAACATAACATTTTCAATTTTTTTTTATTGTTAGGAACCAACGGTTCTCATAAAGCCACGTCAGCTAGCCGTTGGACTGCTGCAATGGGATCCATTGCTGCAGTTTATGTCGGCCACTCACCCCTCTTTCACGCGTGTATTACAGGCGCATGACAAAAAAAAAATTTCAATACAAGGTGGGGCTCATGATGCTCGAACTTTTAGAGGGACAGTGCTTGGCCCACCACTTGCCCTTGTCAATTTGGACCCATGGTGGTGGTTTTTTGGGTTGAAGGGAATTTTTTGGGCCTTTGCTCTTGCCTTTTACCGACCGGTGGACATGTTCTAAAGTTGAGAGTATATTTTATGAGACTATCTTATATTGCGTTTCAACTACTAGAATTGTCTATATCTTTTCATCATCATCGTAAGGATTAATTGTACAAAAAATCATTTGAATCCAACAATATTATTAACTAAAATGTGCAAAAACCATGACCTACTAAATAAAGTTGAAATAAAAATATGGATAATCGAACAAATAAACAATTGTTGGTTTATTTTTACAGAGATAATCCTTGAAAAAAAAAGACAAAAATTGAATGATTCAGATGGTTGAATCCACTAAAAAAAGTGTCCTTAGACCATCTCCAACCCTTGGGTTAAAATCTAAAATTTTTAGCCCAGAAAATTTAGGTTTTAACCCATAAACAGTTTTTCTCCTCCAACAATTCTGGGTTAAATATTTAGCCTGAGATTATTAAAGAATGAATTTATGATAATTTCTTTCTTACAGTAACTTTAAAAAAATAAAAAAAAATTATGTAGACTATCCTAATTTAATTTTATGAATATTTTAACCTAAAAATATTTAGATTATGATAAATATTGAAAAATCACTAAATCGACACCATGAAACTCGTGGAACACTATAAAAGAATATGAAACACATAAATAATTTTTTTAAGGGATACTTTGGATGCGATCCATAATCCTTAACTGACACACCCCGACCGAGATCGAGGCATGCTGGCCGTCACGTGAGGTGACGTAGCCATGTGCACAGTGCGGAAGCATTAGAATAAGTAGAAATACGAATAAATAAAAACCGAATTCAGGAAGTGTTAACACATAATCAGAGCACGAAGTCTAGGTGCAGTCGAACATAAGGAGTATTTTTTAAAATAATAACCCCCGAGGGTAGTCCTACATAGGTGATGTCTGTCAGAATAATTGCTGCTGCCTCGGGTGCCACCAACACGCTAGCTAATACCTGGAGGGGCGCAAAACAAAAGCGTGAGTGGGCAAAAACAAAGTATTTTCAAAAATCATTTCAAAAATCACATCTATAACCCCTCGCCGTAAAACCTGTATACTTTCCCAGAAAATAGTATATACATATACTACAACTCATCTGAAATCATCATCATGCTAATATGCCAATAAATCATGAGTATGCCATGCCATGCCACTAACTCATCATGTAAGTAAATCAGGTGAAATAAACTCATCATAGATAATAACATGTCCACCGTGTGATCAGCACGGCTGGAACTATAGCTCATAATCAATCTCAACATATCTCATCATAATATATATCCTGCACACGAGTCAAACCCACTCAAGGTGGTCTATACGACAAGACTGGGTGTAATATAGTACGCTCTAGTGCTACAATCACGTGAAGACTGTGCGAATGATCGCGGGTCACCTACGAGTCGAACCCACTAAAAGTGGTCTATACGACAGGACTGTGCACCTAACTTGGATCCAAGATGAGCGTATGGTGCGGGAGGTGAACATCATGTGAAAGACTGGCCCCTAACTCTGGGCGGGAGCACTAACACCGGGGTGCAGGTTTATGAGCTATCGATGCATCTCAACTATCTCATCAATCTCTTCAAAACTCAACTTTTATTTAACCCCAACAGAATCTTACCTGAACTTACCTGAGCGTCATCAGCACCAACAATCATGCGCATACAATTATAATGCAATCACTTTTTATAATGCATAATCGAGCTATATAAAAATATGTGATGGTATGGCATTTCGTTTTAAAAGCATTTAAAATGCACTTTCTGGGAAAAACACATAGTATACAGGTATATACGGAAAACAAAAGCCCACTCACTGGTATGTAGAAGAATCGTAGCCTCCGTGCCTAGCCTGGCTACGCTCGTCCTCCGGATAGGTCTCGCCTATGTGAGAAACAACTATAAATACGTTATTTTAAAGCACATAAACGAAACTAGCTAATAACTTCTCATACAATGCCCAAATGAGGTGTGTGAATATACCAACGTGACCTACACAACCTCAGGATCATCCCCATATTTTTAGAAAAATTTTCCGAGGCCTCACGCGCCGGCGAGTGCACGGCCAGACGCGCCCCCACGCGCGGCCAACCCTCACGGAACCCTAACTACCGTTAGGAATATTCCGCCAAAAGCTAACGGAATCCGTCTAAATTAACTAACGGCGTGAGAATATTCCGTCAGACTTGACGGAATATTCCTTCATCTCCTACCTCCAGCTCAGGCGACCGTCGCCGTCGCCGGAAAACTGGAAAATTTTCTTTTGTCTTATTCTCTCTCATTTCTTAACCAAAACTCATGAAACTTGAACCAAATGAAAGCTTATAACCCCTAGAATCACGTTACATAGGTTTTAAGTCTTGAAATTTACGAAATCACGTCGAAACTTACCTCGATCTCCGACCAAAAACTGCAACTCTCCGTTTTCGAGCTTCCCGTGAACCAAATCCTACCAATGATGCACTCCGAGCATCGTGAGGACCTCCTTGAGCTCGCTGTGGTCCTAAAATTCACAAAAACTCAAGGGTTTAAAAGTTGATGAATAGTACCCAAGTCGGAGATCTATTTTCCGGGGTTTCCCGACGTCCAAAATCGTTCCTATTTAAGCCAAAACGAACAAGAGGACTAGGAGGTTACCTTTTGAGCCTTAGAATAGCTTGAAACCTCCACGAACTGGTTTGGTGTACTGTACACCCATGGCTCACTTTCGAACTAGGGTTTCTCAAAGTTTTCCTCGCTGAAACTAGGTGTCACTCGACTCGTAAGGATCATGGGAACACACTGGAGACCTCAGAACCTTCGATCTGTGTTGTTTTGGGTTTGTTTGTGTGTGTCCGTACGAGTTCGAAGAGAGAGAGTAAGGTAGTCTAAGAGATATGGAGAGAGAAGAGAGTACGGGAAGGAGAGAGAGAGTGTGTGTTGTTCAAAGTGTGTGTGTGTGGTCCTCAACACCACTCACAGCACACTAGAATCTAACTTTAGTCCCTAATTGGTCCACAACTAACCAAACTAACCAATTAACTCTAATCTTCTCAACCTTCATAGATAGGGTTCCCAAAACTTAGGAAATGAGAGGATTGGTTCAATTCCAAGAATTTGGGCCTTCACTTAATTCCCAAAATAAAAATGCAACCCACTGCTCAAGGGTAAAAATGTACATTCACATACTCAAGAATAGAAACATGTACGAATTTGGGACGGGCTGTCACATTAACATTCTTTGATTAAAACCTTAATAGTATTCAAAGTTTGATCAAGGTCCCTTGACTTTGTACACCTCATTATATTACTATAAATATTTATATTTTTATAGTTTTGACATTAATTGTTTGATATTTTATGAGATTTATAATCCTATAAATTTAAAATTCCTCATTATAATACTATTAGAAACGGTTACAATAAAAAAATTCAAACATTTTGATTGAATAAATGGATAAAAACTATGTAAAAATAAGAAATAATAAATGGCAAAAGAATGTGTGAGATCCCACATCGCCCAGGGGAGTGATCCTTATATGTATATTCCCATCCCTACCTAACACGAGGCCTTTTGGGAGCTCACTGGCTTCGGGTTCCATGGGAACTTCGAAGTTAAGCGAGTAGCGCGCGAGAGCACTCCCATGATGGGTGACCCACTGGGAAGTTCTCGTGTGAGTTCCCAAAAACAAAACCGTGAGGGCGTAGTCGGGGCCCAAAGCGGACAATATCGTGCTACGGTGGTGGAGCGGGCCCGGGATATGGTGGACCCTGGGTCGGGATGTGACAGAATGTATCCATAGTGTTAAAAAAATTGGTACATTTTACAAAAAAATTGGTACATTTCACATATAACAAAGTGGTACATTAATAAAGAAGAATGGGTACATTATAAATAAATTAGGGTACAAATAAAAGATTAAAAATTATGAGTACAAATGAATTTTTAAAAATATAGGTGCTAAAAGAAATTAATACATGAAATAAAACTAAAAAGAAAATACTACAAATTTTAAAAAAAATGTTGCAAATTAAAAGTGGGTACAAACTAAAAATATAAATATATGATACAAAGTTTAGGCATAAAAAATAAATATACCATCTGTAATTTTTCTATCATTGATTAAATATACAATGGCACGTGACGGTATACACATGGGTACAACAAACACAAATAAAACTTCAAAAAATATGGGCACAAAAAGAAACTAATATATGGGCACAAATTAAAAATGAAAAGAATATTGGTACAAATTAAAAAATATTTGCAAATTAAAAATAGGTACAAACTAAAAATAAAAATATATGATAAAAAATTTAACCATAAATATAAATATACTAATTGTAACATTTTTAACACTAAAGGAATATATTTAAAAATAAAAATATTTTATTATTCAAATAATTAATGATGTTATTATTACCCAAGGACCTTGATCAAAAATTGAAATGAATAGGATTTTAATCAATGGAGTAACAAAAAGAAGGATGTGAACCTTCAACCTAATTTTCCATTTTTTTAATTACTTTAGCCGCTTGATTTAAATTTGGACCGTTATATATATATATTTTTACTGTTGGACTTGATCAAATTAGATCTTAATCGTTGGATTCAATTAATTTATAAATATAAAATTTAAAAAAATATACATATATAGTGGGCCAGCCGTACTAACTTAGGGAGAATTCTGGGCTAAATTTACCCCAAAAATGAGTTTTGAGCTTTAACTTATAATTGGCACAAGAATTGAAGCAAGTTAGGATAAATTTATAATTTAAAATTTGAGTTTTACTCTAAAGGAAAGTAATGCGGAAAGAATGTAGTCATATCTCCCATGGTGCTCTATGGTATCTATATTCCGAGATAAAACATGTAAAATTGCGGAGGGTAAATCCGCACAGAGCAGACAAGGACAACTCTGTTGGTTGGTCTTGGACTCTTGACCATGCCAATATGCGCACAGGGAAAAGGACAATGCTATCCCTCCTTCCAACTTCCCAAGGCAAATGTATTGGATGCTCTGCTTTGACAGCTTCTTGCCAAATTTTCGTTGCTTTTTGTACTCTTTATTGGGCATATTCGTCTTTTCACTACAAAGCACCATTTTTGCTTTGTTTTTCGTACTATTACTACCGCATTACCTCTTCACTCCAAGAAGGAAAACTAGAGAGAGAGAGAGAGAGAGAGAGAGAGAGTGTGTTATGCTCTTCAACTGCAACAATGTTGAAAAAGATGGTGTTCTTCTTTCATCTTCTTTTTCTCCTTTCGTTTTTTGTTTCTGGTAAGCAGAAGCTTCAAAAACTTCAAAAAATCTCTCATTGTGTTATTTAATTCTTGGTTTTTGTTTTTTATTTTTTATTTTTCTGAAAAAACTCTGGCCTTTTGTTTTCTGTGCAGGTGAAAGGCAAGACTCCATTGTTTCTGTAAAATCTGGAGATCTCAGTGAGGTCGCAAGCAGCATTTTGAATGCAGAAACTTGGCTTAAAACCCACGTCCTCGCTCACTACCCTTCCATCCCCATCACCGCCATTGTCGTCGGGGCCGGCCGCGGCCCTCTTCTCTGCCGGAAAGAGCAAGAAAACACTCTCGCTCTGGTCCTCCCGGCCCTCAAGAACTTGCACCACTCCCTCACACGGTGGGGCCTCCAGGAACACATCGAACTCTCGGCCACCTTCGCTCCATCTTGTTTCGACAGAAGCTCCGATAGCTTTGGGAAATTTGTGAGGCCTGTCCTAGATTTTATCAAGGGAGCATCTCCAACTGTCTCTCCAACGTTGGTGTCTTCTCACTCCGAAAGCCTTGAAGATTTTATCGGCGTTAGCTTTAACTTCGACGATGTTCCTGTCGTTCTCGACAACCCGGGAGAGAGAAAACCCAGCGGCAGAAAGCTCTATGGCGACCCCTTTCCGGCGAGACCGACTCCGTTGCCTGAAGTCTCGGAAACCCCACTTCACTCTTCTGTTGGTTTCTCAGTTCCCGCCAATGTGGCTAAAAACCCTCATCCTCCACAACCCCAAACTGCCTCTCCGCCACTCCAAGTGCCTTCCCCACAACCCCGAACCGCCTTTCCTTCGCCGCCACTAATGCTTTCCCCGGAGGCACAAACAGCCTCTCCACCACCACCTCAAATAGCCTCTCCACCAGATATGTCTTTCTCCTCCTCAGCCCCAGAAAACCCTCCTTTTGTTGATGAATCCCCTCCTCCTCCGTCTTCCCCTGCCACATTTCCACCCTGCCGCAATCCGATTCCGACACATGTGCCGCCTCCTGCCCCTGCCCCTCAGATGGCGGTGCACAAGCTGTGGTGTGTGGCCAAGCCTACCGTTCCTTCAGACACTCTGCAGGTGGCAATGGACTATGCCTGCGGAGACGGCGATGCTGACTGCAAGGAGATCATGCCAGATGGGAACTGCTACAACCCTGATTCTGTTGTGGCACATGCTTCCTATGCCTTCAACAGCTACTGGCAGAAGAACAAGAGGACCGGAGGGACTTGCAGCTTCGATGGCACTGCAATGCTGATCAACAATGATCCAAGTAAAAAAAGTGTTTCAGTTTTCGAATTTTGATTAGTTTGCCAATGTTCCTCTTCTGCAAGATTGTTGATATGGAGTTTTGTTTTTCGATTGCAGGTTATCTTCAATGTCGCTTCGTTCTCACCTGAATGCGTTCGGAGCGGAAACTGAGACTGGTGGCTGTTCTTCTATGACGGGGTTTTGAATTTTTGGGAAATCATAGTCTGAGGTGACCTTGTAATTTTGCAGCCATCAGTTTTTGTTACTAGTTTAGTTTAGTATTATTTAGTTCAAAGTAGTTATATCTGGTTTCTTTTGACACGTAATCCTCCCCTTGTAAGTGCGAGGTTCCGAAAGACAAGTGCTAATTCCGAAAGAAATCTTGCGTATTTCGAAAGCGTTGCCAAATTCCTCGTCATGTTTCAAGATATCTGTTGTTCGAGTTTGCATGGAGTGATTTACTTCTCACGAGAATTATACAATGCAATAGTGCATGGAATGTGCATCGGCGTGCACCCCCATACGCCCGGTGCGATGTAGAAAACCCCTAAAATGCGGTAAAAACTTATCTTTTCTAGAAAGAGTTGTACTGCGTAACAGTGCACATCAATTCTTTCATCTTGTATAAGCCAAGTGCAAACCTTTACATGATCAAACATTGATCGAAACTTGGCTTAAGTAGTAAAAGGGGTACAATATTCAAAATTATATGTAGTAATTCGACAATGAGAAACAGAACTTGAAGTCATCAGCATTCCTCATCGTTACTTGTTTTGGCTATGGCTAATGCTGTGGAACTTCCAATTTCACCATCATCTGAAACTCTACCAGGATTGAAAAAAACAACTTCATAAATTAAAGTAACAGCCAGGATTGAAAAAAACAGTATCCACTCACTTGAGGAAAGATAATCAATGGAAAAGATTAATGTTGACTGAAACAAACTACTGGTCTAAATGCCAAAATACAAGAACAAAACTACGGCTTCTTTTCTCACCAACTATGTATAATCATGGACCGAATTTTACCAAAGTTTAATTATACGCATCAAAAGTAGCTGCTAGTCAGATTCATCAGACTTTTTCCTTCCTATATCAGTTATTTCTCACTCCAAAGTGTTTCTCTTATATATTTGTACTTCATTTCAATGCATTCTTATAATCCCCAAAGGAACAAAAACAAGTTAAATTTGTCAAGTCGCTCTTTGATGTGTAAGAAACTTCAGCATCAAACAGATTTTCACTTAAATAATTGTGATCACTCTCCAGACAGCAATGTGTAACCAGAGGCTATCGCCATGGTTAATTCACGGAATAGGCACATGATAGCCCTTCCTTTTTTTCACCCCTTTTATTGGTTCCTTGGTTATGAAAATATAAAACATAATTATACAAACAATTCAGAAAACTTAAAATGGTTGGTCCAGATTCCAGAACTACGCAACCCATGTAAGCAGAAGCATACGACGAGAGAACTAAGAAAGAATTGTACCTTTTTCACTTTACCATGAGCTGACATAATCTCATAAAACTTACGCATCAGCATTTCCTCTTCTACCTGCAGATTGAACAGCACACTAAATTAGAACCATCTAGAATCTCCAGATTGTACATCATAATTTCCTATATGAACAAACAACCTTCAGTTGATGCAATTCCTCAGACATTGATATTTTGGCTTCCGTGAGGAGCTCGTTTTGCTTCTCCAAATGCCTATACACCAAAAATAAAATGACAAGATAACGTATCAAAATTAAATTTCATACGAAGAAAATTGGTTGAAATTCTTACTTCAATATCTCTCCTGTGTATCTAGGGTCCATGTTAATAATCTGAAATCCTAGCTGTTGATGTGAGCTTAGGACAAAGATTACGACTTTAGGATCCTTTGGGTACGTTTGTCTAGTGTTATGTTGGACTGGGTCAAGGTATTTCCGCTCTGTCCTGCAAATATCAATTAAGCAAAGAAAAGAGAATCAGAGACGGATTCAAACCGAATTCAAGCATAAAATCCAGCAGTAACACAACATAAAAAACTATAACACCATTTCACAAGCTGACAGTGGCTTAAATAATTATAATGAATTTACAACCCAAATTTACACAATAAGCCAAATGTCTACCACAAAAGAGCTGACACTAGGGTTCACATTCAAAATCTGAAATCCTAGTTGCTAATGCGTGCTCAGGACAGAGCTGACACTAGGGTTCACGGTCAAATCATCACTGAGAAACAAAGAGTTTCTGTTAGTCAACAAAAAACAAAGATTTTCTGTTACTGTCGAATCAATTAATCTCAAAGAGTTTCTATTAGTCAACAAAAAACAAAGATTTTCCGTTACTGTCGAATAAATTAATCGGAGAAACCAAGCAGGAGCGGAGCCAGCCTGCGGTACAGAAAGATGCAAAACAAAATAATGAAAGAAAAGAAACCAAACAATACTGTTGACCAATATGAAAGTCTGTTCAATATCTATAGTGATTTAAGTGTCGAATTCTAAAGCTGTGAGAAACAGAATAAGATATAATGCCAGAGTGCATTCAAAATCAATACAATAATTTTCTAGCCATCTGATTAGTGTATCAGCGTTTGTATTTTGATTTCAACTGAAAATTTAACACGACCATACAACTTGCATGCTCCAACTATTTTAGTAGTAAAACTAGGAAATTCCTGATTCTTACTGCTAAGGTATGCTTCCATACATTTATGGTTCCCTATTCTGACTTACCATGAAGAATTATGAGCTGCTAAGGTCACCTTGATGGTAGAAGATGTAGAAATTCATGAACTACCAGAATAAAGCAGGAGGAGTTTGTTTAACAAGATGAAAATCAATCTTCTTTTTATTTTTGTCAAATCTGAGAAAGTCTGAGCTGATTGATTGACACGAGAGCAAACAGAAAGTCGAGATCCAAAAACATGAACAAATCTACCAATCCGCCATTAAAAGCTGTGAAATTGAGGAAAAACTTAGAGTGGAGAAAACCTAATTCGAGAACGAGATTGCATGAGGGGAAGAGATTGAATTACAGCGGTCTGGAAGCTTTCAGAACAAGCAGAGATGAGAAAGAAGAGCAACGTTGAAAAGTTTTACGAACAAAACAAATGGTTAAATGGATAGCCGCGAGTAACACCTATAATCAGTAATCACCCAGTTATATTTTACGGGAAACAGTTTTACTCATAATCATGTATTTGTTTAAACGATTATCTATAACTGTAACCATCAAGTTTAAATGGGCGAATAACTGTGGTTACCACTGCCCGAGTGTGTTTCCCACCTTAGGCTAGAGGAAATATAGCCTCTACTTGAAGATGAGGAGTTCGACTTGGAAAACTTTCGATCCATATTTAGCAGGGAAATATGGCTCATAACATAGTTAAGCTCAAGGGATTGCAACAAAAAGACCCCTACTACAATTTTACACCTTTTTTAATATTTTGTTTACATCCGAATTTAAGCTCGATTCTCAGAACCAATTCATCAAATCAAACATTACACTTTCAAGCGCAACCGCAAGTTTACGGTTCATATCAAGTTTCCTTCTGCAAGATTTCAGTTCGTATCCAAAGTTTCATAATTCAAACACGTAAATAATTAAGGTATCTGCCATATGAGCTTTCGTCCAAAAACAACACGGGATAATCAAAGTTATCAAACTGCATACGTTGATACAGAAAACAACGAAAACTTAGCACAATTTTCAAGGTTTTATATAAACCCTAAACCGTCAAGAAACAGGTACGATACCAAAATTTGCACCGAAAATTTAAAACAAAAGAAAAAGGAAAATCAGAAAAATGGAAAATTTTCATGAATCCTGAAACTTACCAGCGGATGACGACAATGCAAATTGACGGCGGCTCAAGAGTGTTGACGAAACCGCGGGAAGGCCTTCGACTGCGTTTATCAGAGGGAACGCTGGACGGTTGAGAAGGTATTGGGCTTACAAAATAGGGCCTTGTCGTTCTGAGTTCATTGCCAAAGAGGGCCTTTTTGTTGAGGAGAACAACTCGGCCCAAACCAAGCATGAGCACGAAAAATATAATCTTGTACAGGAATATCATGTGGCATATGCAAAAGAGTCACCGTGTATCTTTTCTATTTTTTTTTTAAGAAAACTAAGGAAAAAAGCTTCAAAACTTTGAGTTTTAACAAAAAATCATCCACTAACTTTATTTAATGATAAGAACAAAAGAAAGAACAAAAATAAAAATAAACAATACCTAACAAAAGCGCATGCAAGCCCTGCACATTTGTCAATACGTGATCCACCACATACATAGAAGAACAATATGAGGAAGGATTTTTTCAAACCGTCAGTTGGTAGTCTTTTTCCAATCAAAGGTTCATCTCTCTTCAAATCTCTTAGAATTCAACTCTATTTCAATCTCCAAAATCTGGACATCCAAACGGACCTCAAAGTCCTATTGATTCAAGCAAATGAAGTAGAAGATCAACAAAGCCTGCGATTTCCATACACCTGTGACAATACGTGATTCGCCACCATGACAACAACGATGATGATCTTCCTGCTCATCAGATTGATCTGAAGGGATGGACCCCATCATTCGACCCCATCATTCGCATCCCCATGTTGTAGTTAGACATTATCTCCACCATTCTCATCCCCATGTTGTAGTTTAGACATTATCATCTGGTGTTGGTGGGGGTATTGGGGTAGTGCTAGTAAACTCTTGTGATGTCCTCCTCCTCCTCCATGATTTAATAAGAATTTCATGCTCCAAACTCTAACCACCCTGTTGATGGTATGATGGAAATTATGATCCCAAGAGGAAAGCTGCTACTGCTGCTCACCTTCAATTTCTTTTCTGTGGAAGTTTCTGTGGCAGTTGCAGGCATAACAGTTGAGGCCCTTGAGGGCTTCGATGGTGCCCTCTTCTCTATTGGGCATGAATTTGCCACATCCATCCGTAGCAATCCCTCCTATGACTGTTGCATGGTTCTTGAGGCACTCATTGTACCTCACCCCATTGTGCCCAACTTTTTTATTATTAAAAGTGTTGTGTTTGTAGGGCACAACATTTGCATTTGGTGAAGAGAAGAGGAAGCCGCAGATGGGGGGGACAATAGAAGAAAATTAAGTAATTGGTGTAGAAAGTTAAGATATTGAAGAAATACAGAGAAAATTTGATGAGTATCGAAGAAAATGTGTTTGGAAGGTGAAAATGTACCAAGAAAATTCAAGAAGAGGAGAGAGAATAATGTAGTACCGTTAAGTTTCCTAAACAGTATGGTCCCGTTAAGTTCATAAACAATGTAGCAAGTTTCATAAACAGTGTCGTAACTTTTATAAACAGTGTAGTACTGTTAAGTTTCATAAACAGTTTGTGTGAGGACTCGTGGGTCCACGCATCGGATTTTTTTTCTTCAATTTTTATATATTAAAATTATGTATTTTTCATTAAATTTAAGTTCTTTTGTCATTTTTATTAAAATTTAAGGATTTTTCATTAAAATTTAAGTCTTTTTAATCAAATAAAGTTATAGCATGGTTTTTTTTATTAAAATAAACGTAGCCCAAGCCCTTTTAATGAAAGTTCCATTTTTTTTTTCAAAAAATATATTTGTTAGATTAGGGAGCTCCGTGGTGCAAAGGCAACAATACTTTCCACAACTCTAGTAGAGGGCCACTTGCCCGTGTATCTTTTCTATTAAGTACAAATAAAACCAACACGATTTTTGCTCTCATTCATTCTGATGATGGGGACATTTTCCTATACCTACTGCTTCTGGGTTCTGATGGTTTGTGACGTTCGTGGATGGTTGCACACATATGACATGGTTATACGTGTTGCAAACCAAGAATAAGGTCTTTTTTTTATAATTTTTTTATTAATAATAAAAAAGGGACCAACTGGTGGCTTCGCCATGGCAGTCCACCCTTCAGGGGTCGGGAAGATCACAGAGGCATTTCAACCTCCCCCTGACTACCATCGTGTGATTCACCAGCGCCAGGAATAAAGATATTTAAGGCGTTGCATAATTTTCGTAAGATGATTCAGACTCAATTTTCTACTGTAACAAAAGTCTTGCATTCTGATAATGGTGGAGAGTATGTAAATCATGATTTTTGACACAACTATGAAATTCATGACATTCTACATGAGACGCTTTGTCCTCTGACACCCCCACCAAAATGGTGTGGTTGAGCGCAAAATTCGACATATTATTATTAGTATTATTTTGAGAAAATAAATTTGACATAGTCTTGAAATTGTACATTCTTCACTTGTTGTGCTTCTTGTAGTTATTGGAATGATAATATCGTTACTGTTGCTTATTTGTTGAATCCCTCTAACACTACCACAAAAAACACTTTGAGTGACAAAATAAATTTGCTGCGCAAAGTATGATTTTGTCGCTTCAGATGGTGGCGACTAGCGAGGATCACCGGAGAAGACGACGAAATATTTCGTCAAAGTTGACGAAATATTCTAACGGCGTCAGGTAATGCTGTTAAACTCTGTTAGTTATTTAACGGAATATCTCGTCAAATTGACAGACGTCAAGGGTCTGCCTGCGCATGGTGGCGCGTATGGTCGTGCCTTAGCCAGCGCGTGGCGGCACGTCCGGCCTCCGTTTTTCTTTCTGTCAAATTGTGTAGGTTCGTGACGTTGTGTAGATCGATTTCATATATTCAAACCTTATGTTTGGGCAATCTACGGAGGTTTTATTTAAGTTTCCGTTTATGTGTTATTAAACTAAGTTAATTAGTAATTTCACATTTAGGGAAAACGTATCCCGAGGACGTACATGGTCAAGTAAGGCTCTGAGGCTTTGTTTCGACTGTGTATCAGTGAGTGGGCAGTTTGTTTTTATATCTATACATAGTTATAGTTTCCATAAATGCGTATTTAATTTATTTTTTCGCTTATATTGCCAAGTATCGTTATTGTGATATTAAATGTGATAAATGCTATTATATGGTTGGGATATTACTATCATGACGTTCATACATATTTGTATATGCTCATCTTGCTGCACCCCGATGTTAGTACTCCGCCCCAGGGCCAGTGCCAAACCTTCACGTGTATGTTCACATTTGCACCATTCGCTCGCCTTAGATCCAAGTTAGGTGCCAGTCCTGTCATACAGATTGCATTAGGCAATTCCAACTCGTATGTGACCGTGCTTTAGCACCAGTGTTCACATGATCGTAGTACTAGAGCGTATTGATTACACCCAGTCCTGTTCGTGTCAGAAATTATCTATACGAACTTGTGTGCTAGCTTAGGTGGATGGGCATTTAGTTATACTTGATTATCACATGACTAGATTACCGCGATATTAGATATATCCTAACTTGGCATATTTCTGATTATATTGATGTTGTACTTTTGTTAAGTAGTATGTTTTACAAAAACTATACTTGTTTTACAACGAGGGATTATTATGTTCGAAAATAAAGGTTTTCTTACAAACGTTGTTTTGCTGACCCACTCAACTTTATTTTGTGCCCCCCCAGGTTTATTAGTTGTGCTTATGTGTAAACGAGGATTCTGGCAAATCTCAGGAGATGGTTATCTTCAATGGTATAACTTTCATCCTATTTACTATACTGTCTTGTGCTCTGACATCACGTGTGAAATGCGTTCAATCCCGTTCACCAACGCACTTTTTTGATTAGGCACTTTTAGGTTTAAATTTATTCACATTCTTTTTCCATACATTTCACTTTATGGCTTCGTTACCCTCCAGGTGTTGGCCAACACAACTCGATTCGGAGTCCAAGTGAACATTCCGGGTCGGGGTGTGTCATTAGAGAAGATAGTGAGAGAGATGAGATAGTGAGTGAGAGTGAGAGATAGAGAAGAGAGAGAGAATAGAGATTAAGTGAGATGAGTGAGTGTGAGAGAGGGTCGGATTTGGGGAGAGGGAAAGATGAGATGTAAGAGAATAGAGAAAGACATTGAGAAAATTGTGGAGGAGTTATTTTGGTTTTAAAAACCTTATCACTATGCGCGACAAAATATTGGTCTCGCAAAGTCTTAAAACAATTATTATTTTTTTTTTAATTTCCGCATCCCATTTTTGGCACCCGCCCAAATTTTTAGGGTTTTGCGCGACAAACTGTTGGTCGCGCAAAGTCTTAAAAAAATAAAAAATAAAACAATCCCGCCTCACATTTTTGGTGCCCGCCAAATTTAAGAATTTTGCGTGACGAAACATAGGTTTGCTGCACAAAATTTTAAAAAATAATAAAAAAAATAATTTATTTTACAATTTAAAATATAAATAAATTAAAATAAATAGGATTTAGAGGACCAAATGTTGATTCGTCGCGCAAAGAAAATAATAAAAAATAAAGAAAATAATTTAGTTTCACAATATGAAATAAAAAATTAAATAACAAAAATAAGTAAATAGAGTTTTGACGACGAAATATTGATATTCGTCACGCAAAGTTTTTAAAAAATAATAAAAACTTATGAAAATAACTATATTTTAAATTTATAATATAAAATTAAATAAAAAGAAAATAAATTGGTTTAGGCGACGAAATATTTGGACTTTGTCATGTAAAGGTTTTAAAAAAATAAACTTTTATTTTTGTAAAGGCTGTGCGCGACGAAGTTTAAAATTTTGTCGCGCAAAGTAACTTTACATGACGATGTTTGTTTTGTCGCGACGCAAAGTAACTTTGCGTGACAATGTGTGTTTCATTGCGCAAGGTTTTTTTTTTTTACTAGTGTAAGGTCTTGAATATTCCAGACTCCATTGAAGATTCTTTCTACTTATGGCCCCTTGCTATATGATTTATTGCTTTCTCCATGAATTGTTAGATGTGTTTCTTATGTTCATTTCCATAAAAATCAACAAACCAAACTTGACCCTTATGCAACATAAAGAGACAGTTTTTCAAGGGCATGTATGGTATTCCTCTTCATTTGTAACTTGTAAGTGAGAGTTCGATTCTTGTAAATAAAGAGAGCTCAATACCAATTTATTCCCTACACCCATTAGTGTAATATATGGTTGTGTAAAAAACAGTCACATCATTTTAGTCTGAATTAAATAGTCACAATCTTAATTAAGAATAGTTACGACTCAAAAAAAAAAATTTATTCGAATATTTAATTTAATTCGTAAATGAATTAATAGGTTAAGTTATGAAAAAACAAAGTGCCAACATGCACAATGGTGTTGTAAAAGTTGTGGGAATGAACGCCCACATGTTTTAGCCAAAGATAAAAACTAAGGAAGACTTAAGAATAGTAGCATTGTTGTTGTTGTATGATATTTTTCAAGATGCACTCATTTTACTTTTATGATTCTTCACGGATATGGCTCTATATAAGGAGCATTCCGTGTATGATCACAACACATAGAAAAGAAAAGAAGTGAAAGCAATAAAATCAATATCTCTTCCTTTCCTTCTTTACATGCAATTCTTTTGTGTCATAGTTACGAAAATAAACAGTGTGATACATTGCACCTGCTTCGCTCCTGTCTCTAGCAAAGGTTATCTCTCTCACTTTTGCCTATTTATAACACGTTATCAGCACGACTCTCTAACCCTAACCAGTTCTCATTTCCCTTCACCAAAAATGCTTCCTCCAAGGATCTTACTGTTATTCTTCTTCCTCTGCCTTACTTGCTTGATGTACCCTCGCCAAGATCTACTAGCACCATGCCTTCTCCTAGTTCTCAAAATAACAATTACTTATATTTTTTATTTCTTGTTTGGTGTAGCTTCTGATTACTTACCCATTGTTTATTTATGTTAATTTTACTACGATTGTAGATGATGTGGTACAATCGCCCATCTCGAACTGCAGATTTAATTTTATTGCAATTTTAGGTGGTGCGGTATAATCACGCACCTTGCACTGCATATTTAAATTTTCCTACTGCTTGAGTGATGTAGTATAATCACCCATCATACGCTATATTGTTTCAATGAGAGTGGTGCGGTACAATCGTCTTCTTCATTAATTATGTAAACCTCGAGCTTGAAGTTTTGAGTGCTTTATCATTTTGGCCGAAAGATCAAAATGAAAAATTCGTAACAACCAAAAGTTTTGACACTACATTCCTCCAGAATACATGTAACGACCTGAAATTTCTAATTCGGAAGCGAATTACTAAGATAGGCCCCAAATTCATTTTCTTAGCCAATTTCACTAAAAGATTAATCTCATGTATTTTATTATGGCTGCATCTAGCCTTCTTGGTAGACTGCCTACGTACCCTACTAAGAGATCAAGCCATTCGTAATTCACATTACGCTTCTAGAACAAAACACTAAAATTTCATTACGATCCAATGGTTAGATCTCCGCTAATCACAAATTCAAGTGGCGGTCGACGTTTTATTTTACGAACTTACAAATTCAATTCGGGAAGATCCGTACGTCAGATTTCGGATATGTAAGTTCCTAAGGTTCTCAAATATTATGTACTATAATGTCTCAAAGTTTGGTGACGATCCAATGGTCGGATCGTCGATGCCTAAATTGACCAAGTAACGTATCGTAGTGAATTTAGGTTCAAACAATCAACCTACGTCATATGAATATCAAAACTGAATTCAAGACATCTAATTTAGCCTAAAAATAACATCGACGGCCCTCTGGCCACGTGCCGTCGTGGGTGGCTATCGGCCGCCTCGACTTACCGGAAAATTTCAACTATTTCTAAAAATTCTCAAAAATTACAGAAATGAAGATCTCAATGATTAGAACAAGTTTTATACATGTGGCCAAGTCCAATTTGGCCAGGAAAGGCTCCAATTTGGCTCACACCTGTCAGAAACCCTAGAATGGGTGTTCTTCGATTCGCCTTCCTCGGTGTTCCAACGCCCCTACAACCTGTTGGGGTCTTGTTCCTGGGTCCAAAGGGAGTTGATTAAAGGTGGTGGTGGGTGGTGAAACTCGCCGGATTAGAGGAATCACCATTGAGCACCTCTGGTGCTCTGGTGGGGTTTTACACAAATTGGACCTTAAATTCCTCAAATTTGGGTAGAGATGGTAGATGGGAGGTTGTGGAAGAGGTTGCAGGTGTTGGATGGTGGAAGTTTGACGAGAAAAATGGCAGAAACCGCCGAAAATGGGGTCGAATTGGTGCACGGGTGCATCGGTGACGGGAAGGCTGAGAGTCTTTTTCCCCCATTTTTCCTTTTTTTTTCTTCTCTCCCGTGTCCCCCATTTCTCTCCCGCACTCCCTCCTTTCTCCCCTCTCTCTTGCTGCCACTTGGCAGCTTCTAGACATTTTTTTTTCCAACAACGAAAACATCTCTAATTTCTTCGTTATAACTCCGTTTCACGAACGGTTTTCACCTACGCGTTCGTAGGATTGAACTTATCTAAATATGTCAAGAAACATGACAAAATATATGAGGATAAAATACGTCCTCATAAAATTACGTTTCCCCCATAGGGCATTTTTGTCATTTCCACTTATCAATAAAATTTTCCACATAATCATATATATTTTAAATTTTCCAGGGTATTACATTCGACCCCCAATAAAATAAATCTCGTCCTCGAGATTTCTACTCTCAAATTAACGGAAAAAGAATTAGTGCTAAATCCATCATTCCATTTATAGTGAATAAAATCATAACCTCAGTTTACTATTTTATTCAAACCCCAAAAATAAATACTTCCACGAAATAATCATTTATACTCAGGTTTCCTACCATGCTTATTGGTAGAATAAATATCGGAAATTTTAGCCATACACATTGGCAAAAATAATACCGAACATCAAGCCATAATCCTCAGGGCTTAAATAAATGCTAGATTTTCAACCACATCTACCGTTGGTTAGATAAATAATAGCATCATAATCACAATCATTGGTAAACTACTTACCATCATTGCCATATTCATCATTGGCAAAATAAATATCAAGCATCAAGCCATAATTCTCATTGGCTAAATAAATACCATAATATCAAGCCACATCTACCATTGGCGAAATAAATATTAACATAAGAACTACAATCATTGGTAAAACTACATACCGTCATTGGCTATACGCAGCTGTTACCATGATTCTTCCTCAAAATTTCTAGCCATAGTCACTGGCAATATCAAACATCATAAATTTTTTGCCATTTTCATTCTTGACAAACAAATATGATAAATTCAAACCATAGCCCTCATCGGCCAAATAATTATCACAATACCAAGCCATAATCATTAGTGGCTAAGTGCATATCCCAATTTCAAGCCAAACCACTCAAATTGGCAAATCAAATATAAGAAATTCCCACCAAATCATTGGAATTTCAAATCACAATCACTGGTAAAATCCCTTACCATTATTGGGTATACACAGCCATCACCACGATTCCCTCTCAGAACTCGGGTGCCAACATAGTCCAACCCGATGATCCGTCCCGCAACCAATTACCCTTACTTTAATCTGACCACAACAACACGAAGTAGGGTAACAAGAGTGTCCATTTAATCCTACACCCCATAACCAAGTACCCTCCCCACGGGATATGGTATAAGTCCGGCTATGTAGGCCCCCAGAGGTTTAAGGGATCGAAACCCAAGGTAGCACGCGGTGCCCCTCACTCTTAGTAACTCTTAATCTAGGAGTGTCCATTTTCAACGGCCATACCACATAGACTATCCCGCATGAGTAGCCCGACCGTATAACACCCTCTGAAGGTTTAGGGGATTGAAACCCAGGCGGACCTCACAGTCCCTTTCACTCTTAAGTCATCAAAATCATCCTGGAAACCTGCATTTACAATCCACATGAACCTATGCTCGCAACAACACACGTGAGTAATCCATAATACATATATGTAACTTACATATTCATAGAAATTATAAAATATGCAACCACAATGCAATCATAATTTCCACCAACTGAACTCCATAATCACAATGGAGTGCACCCCATATATGTACATATATATATATATATATATATATATATATGTACATATATATATATATATGTACATATATATATATATATATATATACAGAGACCTTAAGGGGAGGGATCCCCATTTTTTTATATATATATGTACATATATATATATATATATATATATACAGAGACCTTAAGGGGAGGGATCCCCATTTTTTTATAAAAATGGGGATTAGGTGTGGGACCCACTCCACATCAAATTTCAACGATCCGAATAGTCTATTTTGTAAGTCTCGATTCATAGATCATCCTTACAAAAATTCAATTCAATCTGAAACCATTTGCCTATTTAATTATCAAGATCAAATTTCATTCTTATATAACAAAGTATTCGTTAATTTCTTTGAGCCCAATTAGATGCCTTAAACATTTCCGATTTGGCTAATATTTTGCAAGGATGATCTATGAGGTGCAACTTGAAAAATAGACGGTTCGGATAGTTCAAGTTCGATGTGGTGTGGACCCCACACCTAATCCCCATTTTTATAAAAAAATGGGGATCCCTCCCCTTAAGGTCTCTGTATATATATATCACATAAATGCCAACTCATTCACCAAAATTGTGAAATAATGCATTCACCATGCATATCACATGAAAGCCACTTGATTCACAAAAATTTTGAGATAATGCATTCACAATGCACATGCAATTCACATAAGTGCCTTATGATGCATAAAACTAATGAAATATTGCAATATCACTGCAATCATATTTCACATCATCAAACACGAAAATATATCTATATTCCACTGTTCTAAAAATCCCCGCCTAGCGCCGCCTAGGTGCTAGGCGGCTGGTCACCGCCCCGATTAATGCCTAGGCGTTTGAAAATTAGGAAAGGGCGCCTAGACCAGTTGAGGCGCCCGCCTAGACCTCCTAGGCACCCGCCTAGCCCGCCCAAACCCGCCTAGACACCTGCCTAGGTTGCGACTCACTTAGATAGAAAATAGATAACTTTCAATTTGCATTTAATTTTTTTAATAAATTGTAAGGGACTTGTTGAATACTTAAATGAGCACATACTATATGTTTGTTCCCCATGTTTTCATTATGTTCCAATACTTCATAATATATATGTCATTCTATTTTGTAGTTTATGATGAAATTATATATATTTTAAGTATAAACAGACACTTATTTACACGAAATATAATGGATTTAGTTAAATCCGCCTAGTCCGCCTAGGCGCCCACCTAGACCCCGCCTAGCCGCCTAGGCGCTAGGCCCCAGCCCGCTGCCCGACTAGCTCCTAGCGTCTTTTAGAACCTTGCTATATTCACTCTCATGCCAGTGAGAGATTCATTATACATGTGTATTTCACATTAATGCCCCATTAATCATAGGAATTATGAATAATGCAATACCAATGCAAATCATAATTCACATAGCACTTTGTTCACAAAATTTATGAAATAATGCATTCACATTGCATATCCTATTTCACAACAGTAAGGATTCAAGAATATAACAAATTTGGAAGTAGGATTGTTCGCTCTGATACCAATTTTGTAACGACCCGAAATTTCTAATTCGGAAGCTAATTACTATGATAGGCCCCAAATTCATTTTGTTATCAAATTTCACTAAAAGATTAATCTCAGGTATTTTATTATGGCGGCATCTAACCTTCTCGTTAGACCGCCTACGTACCCTACTAAGGGCAATTCCACCCCTAAGACCATCTCCAATGGTGACCTAAAACCTAAAAATATTTAGCCCATAAAATTTAGGTTTTAGCCCAGAAACAGCTTTTTTGCTCCAACCCTTAAACCATCTCCAATGGTGACCTAAAACTTAAAAATATTTAGCCCAGAAAATTTAGGTTTTAGCCTAGAAACAGCTTTTCTGCTCCAACCCTTATGGCCTAAAATTTTAGCCCGAGATTATCAAATAATGAATTAAGGCTATTTTTTTTTTAAATTAACTTTTTAAAAAAAAAAAAAATTATGTAGACTATCCTAAATTAATTATATGAACATTTTAACCTAAAAATATTTAAATTCCGATAAATTTTGAAAAATCACTAAATCAATACATGAAAATATTTTAACCTAAAAAAATAATTTGAACCTGGACCGTTGGATTAACCAACAGCCCATTTAATTGAGACACTTGGATGACTTTATTGGTTTGACAAATGGGAAACACCCCCACGTGGGGCTGTTTGTTTTCAAAAAGTTGAACAAAAAGCTGTGGGGCCCATTTTACTTTGTGGCTTAAACTGTGACCTAAATTTGGCCATCATTTGAGTTTTAGGTTTTAGGTTTATTTTAGGTCATGGGTTGGAGTGGATTTTGGGGGGGGGGGGGGGAAAGGGGAATTTTAGGTTATAAGCCACCATTGGAGATGGTCTTAGACCATCTCCAATAGTGACCTAAAACCTAAAAATATTTAGCCCAAAAAATTTAGGTTTTAGCCTAGAAACAGTTTTTTCTGCTCCAACCCTTCTAGCCTAAAATTTTAGCCCGAGATTATCAAAGAATGAATTAAGGCAATTTTTTTTTAAATTAACTTAAAAAAAAATTATGTAGACTATCCTAAATTAATTATATGAACATTTTAACCTAAAAATATTTAAATTCCGATAAATTTTGAAAAATCACTAAATCAATACATGAAAATATTTTAACCTAAAAGAATAATTTGAACCTGGACCGTTGGATTAACCAACAACCCATTTAATTGAGACCCTTGGATGACTTTATTGGTTTGACAAATGGGAAACATCCCTACGTGGGGATGTTTGTTTTCAAAAAGTTGAACAAAAAGCTGTGGGGCCCATTTTATTTTGTGGCTTAAAATGTGATCTAAATTTGGCCCTCATTTGAGTTTTAGGTTTTAGGTTTATTTTAGGTTATGGGTTGGAGTGGATTTTGGGGTGGAAAAAAAGGGAAATTTTAGGTTATAAGCCACCATTGGAGATGGTCTTATAGCCTAAAATTTTAGCCCGAGATTATCAAAAAATGAATTAAGGCAAATTTTTTTATTTTAAATTAACTTTTTAAAAAAAAAAAAATTATGTAGACTATCCTAAATTAATTATATGAACATTTTAACCTAAAAATATTTAAATTCCGATAATTTTTTTTTTACCGTTAGATTTGATTATATTCGATCTAAGCCGTTGGATTCAATAAATATATAAATATAAAACTAAAAGAAAAAATTTGAACCTGGGCCGTTGGATTAACCAACAGCCCATTTAAATGGAGTCGTTGGATGACGAAAAGTAGCCATTGGGCTACTGTTGGTTCTGACACAGGGGGAACAACCCCACGTGGATGCCTTTTTCTGATTGGAAAAACCCAGTGAGTGGGCGCGTGGGCGAGTCACGGAATGGGGAGTGGGTTTCACAGCCCGGTTTCAGTCTCATTTGGTGGGGTCCAATTTGCTTTGTGGCCTAAATTTGGGCTGGTATTTGGGTTAGTTTTAGGTTTTAGGTTTTAGGTTAGTTTTAGGTTATGCATTGGAGTGGATTTTGGGGTGGAAAAAAGGGGAAATTTTAGGTTATAAGCCACCATTGGAGATGGTCTAAGAACTTTGTGCCAGCACCCAGCCCATTTATCCACTCAAGTGAACAGTAATAGACCCCAATGAATAGTAATAGGCTAAAGCATCTCCACCCCTAAAAAAATGCGCTGACACAAACGATCTCCACCCCTACAAAATGCTCTGGCACCCAGCCCATTTAAAATATTATTAATTTGTTTTATAAAATAATAAAAAAAATAGTTTTGATTTCGGATAGGATTTTTAACCAATCTCGTCACGCCACGTGTCATTATCCGAACATACTATTTTGTGAATAGATTTCCGCTAAGATTTTCAACCAATCCCGACACGCTATGTGTCACTTCCTGTTTACAATAATTTAGCCAAGATTTTCAACCAATCACGTAGTGCCACATGGCATTGTCCAAAACCTCATCCTTTCTTTTTTTTGTCTATATAAACCCTACATCCCTACATCCATCCGCACACCAAACTCAATCTTTTTTTTTAGCTCAGAATCCTTCTTCATCCTTTTCAAATCTTGAGTTCTTACAACGTCTTCTTCAAGGGGAATGTACAAACAATTGCAGGAGCAACATAAAAGGTTGTTGGCACAACAGGAAGAATTGGTTAATCTTGAGGAAGGTGGAGGTGGAGATGAGGCTTTCGCAATGGAGGAGGATGAGGATGATCACCATAAAAGGTAGAAGGCCTCACATTCCTGCCGTGTCATGGAAGCTGTGGGTCAGATAGCCAAACCCAGACATGTCGCAAACTTCGATAGAAAAAGGGAAAGACGAGGTAAAGCTCTCTTGAAAGATTATTTTACTCCCAACATTGTTTGATCATGTTTTTAGACGTCGTTTTAGAATGCAACGATGTTTGTTCGACAAAATCATGAGTGCTGTTTGCAACCATGATCCATACTTTGTGCAAAAAGAGGGTGCTTTTCATGTTCTAGGTATTCTTCCCGAGCAAAAAATTACGGCTGCCTTGCGAATGTTTTCATATGGAGCATCTGCAGATCAAGTGGATGAGATTGCAAGGATGGGAAAAACAACTGTTCTGGAGTCCTTGATGCGGTTTTGCTTTGCAATTGAAGCCATGTACACCAATGAGTACTTCCGGAGACCCACGCCAAGGGACATGCGAAGGTTTCTGAGGAAGGGTGAGATGCAAGGTTTCCCTGACATGATTGGAAGCATCGACTGCATGCACTGGACTTGGAAAAAATGTCCAAGTGCGTGGCAAGGAGCTTATGGGGACATAAAAGGAGCCAAAAACATCATTTTGGAAGCGATGGCTTCTTTTGATACATGGATTTGGCATGCTTTTTTTGGTGTTCCAGGAGCTCAGAATGACATAAATGTCCTTGCCCAATCTCCAGTGTTCAACGAACTGCTGCAAGAAAAATCGCCGAGATGCTCATATTGGTTAATGGTACTAAATACGAGGGATCATACTACCTTGCAGATGACATTTACCCAAGGTGGTCAATGTTTGTCAAAACAGTGCCACATCCACAGAGTGAAAAAGAAAAACACTTTGCAAAATGTCAAGAGTGGTGTAGGAAGGATGTCGACCGTTGTTTTGGTATCCTGCAAGCTCGTTGGGCGATTGTCAGGGCTCCAGCTAGATTGTTTGATGTTGAGGCTCTACCGTCATGATGATGTGTATTATTCTCCACAACATGATTGTTGAAGATGAGTATGATTATGATGCCGTTGATGAATACGAGCCGGATCCGATCAACAACTAACGAACACGTATCTACTGTGCTCATGACAATACCGAAGATCCCGTGCAACTCGAGCAGTTGGAACGGGATGAACGTTACAATGAATTGATCGTTCAGCGATACAATTCATTGCAAGAGCCATACTGGCACATAACCCGCCAGAATGACTTGATTGAGCACCAGTGGAGATTGCACGAAGGCGAAGATAATTAAAATGAGGCTTGTGGTTGAAGAATAAAGTGTATTTTTTAAGTAATCTTATTTAGTGTGTGTGTGTGTTTTTTTTTAAGTTTATATGGTGGAGGTTATGTAATTTTATTTGGTGTTTTTTTTTGAAGTTTATTTGGTGAGTTTATATAATCTTATTTGATGTGTTTAAAAAAGTACAAAAAATAAATTTGAAATTGCATAAAGTTCTAAAAATAAATAAGAAATTACATAAAAATGACATAAAAAATTAAATAAAGTTCTAAAAATAAATAAGAAATTACATAAAAATTACATAAGAAATTAAATTTAGTTCTAAAAATAAATAAGAAATTACATAACAAATTAAATAAAGTACTACAAATAAATACGAAATTATACAAAGTCTGTGGAGTTAGGATATGTGGTGGTAGGATCTTTGTTGCTAGGATTTCTAGCTAGAACCCCCTCGACTTGTTTCAGCATCTCTTGCACGCCTCCTTTGCACGACCTCTCTTTTTTCCGATGTCCAAAAATATTTTCAATTCGGAGACAGTCCTACTAGAGACTTGTTCATAGTGTCATGATCTGCTTGAGCCATCTTTTCTTCTCTAAGCATCTAATTTTCTCGATGAAGTGCTTCTCTAATCAACTCGTTCTCTCGATTAACTATTTCTCTTTGTCTCTCAGCCGCCGCATCACGGGCCTCAGTAGCTGCTAGTATTAATGCCATAGCAACAACTTTTTCCTCATCACTAGCGTTTTCCAGCGCCATGTTCAGTTCACCTTGCCGAGCAAGTTCCTCCATATATTTAGTGTAGTCATTTTTGGAAGAACTACCTTTTTTCTTTGATGCTTTTTTACCTTGAGGCCTAAGGGACTGACGAGTCGGTTGGGTCTCCGGCACTTGTTCAGGCGTCTCTTCCGTGTCTTCAAATGTGTCGGCTTCTTGTTCGGTCGTGTCTGGTTCTGGCGAACTGTGTAGACCCATGCTGTGCAGGACAACTTCTGGATCGGTTGGCACAATTTTGTATTTGGGGCAATCTTTGACAATTTTCCAACATTCCCATCTGTTGAATGATTTGTTCTGGTTCTTTGCATTGTAGAATGCTTGTGCTTGTAGTGTCTATAAAAATGTGGGATAAGATAGTATTAAAAAATGCGGGTGTAACACAAATAAATAATTTAAAATATTGCGCGGGTGGAATGCATATAAATTACATAAGAATTACATAAATTACATAAAAATTACATAAGAAATTAAATAAATTAAAAGATTGGTGCGGGTGGAATGCATATAAATAAATAAAAATATTGTCACCTGATCCGCTAAACTTGTCCCACTACGCAGATTACCGGAAGCATGAGAGATTGCGTTTTTCCAATAAGTAAAGGATGCGTTGAGTTTTTTCCAACGACCTTGAAGACCTTGACTAGTTCTGGCGTCTTTTCCATGTACATCGCAAAACGCTTTCGTAATTTTACTCACATTTCTCGCTTATCCATCTCATTACCCGTAATCGGGTCATGAGTAGCGTGAACCCAACTTTCATGCTATGTAACATCTTCAATGAGCTTCCACGAAGTCATTTTTTTCTCTCAAAGTGTACAAAATATTGAAATGTAGAAAGTGTAGAAAATATTGAAATGTGGTGTAAGGTGGAAGATGAAGGTTAGGTATTTATAAAAAAAAAAATTCTGTATTTTTAAATTTTTTTCCTAATTTTTAATTAATTTTAATGTTATTAATTAATCTGGACCGTTGGATTTGAAAAATATTCAAATCCAACAGCCAAGGACCTGCCACGTGGCCAACGGTCAAAATTCTGACCGTTGGGCCTTTTTTGGGGGGGGGGGGGGGAAACGTGGACCATTGATCTGTGATCCGACGGTCCAGGTTAAAAGTGAAATTCAAATTTTTTTTACCGTTGGAAATCCAACAGCATAGAGTGTGCCACGTCGCCTCCCCGGGTGAGGTGTGAGTGCGTCTGCGCCGCTGGCCCCGCCTCTGAAATCCTGTCGGGTGAGGTGTGAGTGCGCCAGCTTCTACTGCACGTGCCTGGCGCAAAAAAAAATTTAAAATGCTGTCTAATGCCACACTGGCATCAACATGGCGTCAGATGGACCGGCCCACGCCTCTGTCAATTTTGGGCTGGCTTAGAGACCAGCTTGGGCTGGGTGCCAGAGGTTGGAGTGGATACACTGGGTCCCAGGCTGATTTTTTGGCTGGATGCGGGGCTATTCCTCCTCCCGTGGAACTGCTCTAAGGGATTAAGCAATTCGTAGTTCACATTACGCTTCTAGAACAAACTACTAAAATTTCATTACGATCCAACGGTCGGATCTCCGCCAATCACGAATTCAAGTGGCTGTCGACATTTTATTTTACAAACTTACAAATCCAATTCGGGAAGATCCGTATGTCAGATTCCCGATCCGTAAGTTCCTAAGGTTCTCAAATATTATGTACTATAATGTCTCAAAATTTGGTGACGATCCAAAGGTCAGATCGTCGATTCCTAAATTAATCAAGTAACGTATCGTAGTGAATTTAGGTTTAAGTGATCAATCTACGTCATACGAATATCAAAACTGAATTCAAGAAATCTAATTTAGCCTAAAAATAGCATCGAGGACCTTCTGGCCACGCGCCGCCGTGGGTGGCGGTCAGCCGGCCCAACTGACCGAAAAATTTCAACTATTTCTAAAAATTCTCAAAAATTACAGAAATGAAGATCTTAATGTGTAGAACAAGTTTATACCTGTGGCCAAGTCCAATTTGGCCAGGAAAGGTTCCAATTTGGCTCACACCCGCCGAAAACCCTAGAATGGGTGTTATTCGATTCGCCTTCCTCGGTGTTCCAATGCCCCTACAACTAGTTGAGTCTTGTTCTTGGGTCCAAAGGGAGTTGATTAAGGGTCGTGGTGGGAAACTCGCCGGATCGGAGGAACCGGTGGGGTTCTACACGAATTGGACCTTAAAACCCTCAAATATGGGTGAAGGTGGTAGATAGGAGGTTATGGAAGAGGTTGCAGGTGTTGGATGGTGGAAGTTTGACGAGAAAAATGGCGGAAATCTTCAGAAATGGGGTCGGATTGGTGCACTGGTGCACCGGTGACGGGAAGGCTGGGAGGTTTTTTTCCCCCCTTTTTCCTTTTTTTTTTCTTCTCTCCCGTTCCCCCTATTTCTCTCCCGCACTCCCTCATTTATCCCTTTTCTCTTGTTGCCACTTGGCAGCTTCTAGTCGTTTATTTATTTATTTTTATTTTTTTTTCCAACAACGAAAACATCTCTAATTTCTTCGTTATAACTCCGTTTCACGAACGGTTTTCGCCTACGCGTTCGTAGGATTGAACTTTATCTAAGTATGTCAAGAAACATGACAATATATGATGATAAAATACGTCCTCATAAAATTACGTTTAGCCCCTAGGGCATTTTCATCATTTCTAGTTATCGATAAAATTTTCCACATAATCATATATATTTTAAATTTTTCAAGGTATTACAATACATATTATTGCAAGTTCTTGCACATCTCAATTTTCTTTCAGAATAAGAAAATGTCGAACTTGGCAAAGCTTGATTTTGTAGCCCTTGATATTACTGGGAAAAACTACATTACTTGGGTAGTGGATGCCAAGATCCATCTGGAGGAAGGAAACCTTGGGGTACCATTAATGAGGGAAACAATGCATCATCTCAAGATCGGGTGAAGGCCATGATCTTTATCCGTCGCCACCTTAATGAAGGATTGAAGAGCGAGTACCTAACGGTTAAAATCCATTAGCCCTCTGGAAGGCATTGAGAAATAGGTATAATCACCAGCAAACAATGATTCTCCCAAGAGCTCGTTATGAATGGAAACACTTGAGAATCCAGGATTTCAAGATCATTGCTGACTATAACTCTGCAATGTTCAGAATTAGCTCTGAAATGAAACTTTGTAGGGAGAATATCACTAAGAAAGATATGCTGGAAAAGACTTTCAATACTTTTCATGCCCTAAATTTGCTTTTACATCAACATTATAGAAATCGAGACTTTACTGAGTACTACTAGCTGATATCGGTGCTCTTTGTGGCTGAACAGAACAATGAGCTCCTGATGAAAAATCATCAGTCCCGACCTACTGGATAGGCACCATTGCCAGAAGTGAATGATGATTCCCTTGAAGTGAACATCACATCCTTTCGTGGCAATAATTACAGACGAAGACGTGGCCACAAGCTAGGCCGGTTGAATGGGAAAGGAAAGAATCATAATGTCCAGTTTTACAGCCAGGGTCCAAGGCATAATTCATGCATGAGCTTCAAAAATGTAAATCGCCACAAAGGTAAAGCTCATATGAATAACACTCATAGAAATCTTGAAAGAGTCTGCCATAGGTGTGGTGGCAATGAGCACTGGGCTCGTACCTACCGTACCCCAAAATATTTGGTGGACCTGTATCAAGCCTCCCTCAAGGAGATGAGTGTCGAAACCAATTTCATCGACTAGGCTGAACCAATGGATATACTTGATCTAGTGTTCGATTTATCATGGCAATTGAACACAACCCACCTGGATGTTTCAGACTTCATTGTGGAAATAGGGAATGAAGTATATCGGTCCGATTGAATTATTTTTATGTTTAATGTACTCTTATTATCTGAACTTGTAGCTTAAAGCTCGTATTTCAATTCAATAAAAGTGGCATTTCAATTTCATTTTGTTATGAACAAATTGTTTTTTACTATGATACTCTTAGTCAGAGAGCATGGATAAAAACTATGGTTATGCTCAAAACAAGGGCAATGTCGGAGATATTTGTCTTGTAGACAGTGCAACCATGCATACAATACTTCGAGATTGAAAATATTTCTCAAGCTTGATGCTTACAAAAGTAAAGGTAACAACAATATCAGGCCAATCAGATGTAATTGAAGGCTCAGGAAAGGCCCAGATCATGTTACCAATTGGAACAATATTGTCCATACAAAATACGTTGTACACTACTCGATCTACTAAAAAATTGTTGAGTTTTAAAGACATACGTTAAAATGGATACCACATTGAAACAAAAAGTACAAAAAATGCAGAATACTTATGCATTACCTCCAATGATACCCATAAGCGTACATTGGAGAAGTTGTGTGGTTTATCAAGTGGATTGTATTATACATACATAAAGACAATTGAAGTACATACTGACATGAACCAGAAGTTCATTGATCCAAAAATTTACATGCTTTTGCATGACCGTTTGGGTCATCCAAGATCTACCATGGTGCGTAGAATCATTGCCAACTCTAATGGACATCCATTATTGAGCAGACACATTGCTATATCAAATGATAACCCTTACAAAGCTTGTTCTCAAGGGAAGTTGGTAATGAGACCATCATAATTAAAGATTGATGCAGAATCCCCATCATGCTTGCAAAGAATGCAAGGGGATATTTGTGGGTCTATTCAACCACCTTATGAACCATTTTGATATTTTATGGTTTTGGTTGATGCATATACCTGATGGTCACATGTTTGCCTTTTGTTTACTCGAAATGTAGCTTTTGCGAGACTTCTTGCTTGGATAATTAAATTACGAGCACATTTCCCAGATTACCCTATTAAGTTCATCCGACTAGATAATGCTGGTGAATTTACGTCTCAAACCTTTGATGATTACTGCAGGACACTAGGCATTGATGTTGAACACCATGTTCCTCATGTCCCTACTTAAAATGTTTTAGTAGAAACATTTATTAAGCGACTTCAATTAATAGCTCGCGTTTTGCTCATGAAAATAAAAATTGCCAGTTTCTGCATGTAGACATGTCATCTTACATGCTGCATCATTAGTTCGATTAAGACCTATAGCCAACCATCAATACTCCTCAGTAAAACTCGTATTTGGGCATCATCCAAACATTTCACATTTACGAGTTTTAGGTTGTGTTGTTTATGTGCCTATTACACCACCACAACACACTAATTAAAATGGGACCTCAACACAGACTGGGAATTTATGTGGGTTTTGATTCACACCATCTATCATTAGATATTTGGAAACTTTAATAGGTGATATTTTTACAGCTTGTTTTGCGGATTGTCACTTTTATGAGATAATTTTTTTGTCGTTAGGAGAAGAAAAGACTGTTCCAGAAGAACAACAAGAACTGACATGGTGTGCCCTCCTTATCTCATTTAGATCCACGAAACGCTCAATGTGAAAATGAAGTGAAAATGATCGTTCATCTTCAAAGTATTGCCAATCAAATGCCAGATGCTTTTAATGATGCTACGAAAGTGACAAAATCACATATACTAGTTGCAAATGTGTCTGCAAAAATTGATGTCCCTGTTGGACAAAATAAAGTGGCAGCGAATGATTCATCTGTTACACACCTAAAGCGTGCGTGGTAAGCCCCCAGGTTCAAAAGATTCAGCCTCTCGAAAAAGAAAGATGAGGGCACAGCTGAATCCAAATAAAATCATTTAGGAAAAGAAAATGAATGATGAATCACAATTCATGATTCTGTACTTCCAGAATCATCGATGACATGTTCGCATTCGCAGTAGCCACTGAAATTATATTAAGCAATCATATTGAGCTCCGCTTTGTTGATAAATGGAAACAGAGACAAGATTGGCCTAAGTGGAAAGATGCAATCCAGGCATAATTAAATTCCTTAGAAAAGTGAAGTGTTTTTTGACTAATAGTCCAGACCCCGCCTGGAGTCAACCCTATGGGTTACAAAAAGGTATTCACAAGAAAGCGTAATGAGAAAAAACGAGATTGCAAGATATAAAGCGCGACTCGTTGCACAAGGTTTTTCACAAAGACCTGGAATTAATTATGAGGAGACATATTCTTCTGTAATGGATGCAATTACGTTCAGTTACTTAATAAATTTGGTGGTTTCAGAAGAACTTGAATGTGACTTATGGATGTCATCACTGTGTATCTATATGGAGAATTAGATATTGACATATAGATGAAGGTCCGAGAAGGACTTAAGTTGCTTGAAATGACTAACAAACCACGAGGTATGCTCTCAATTAAATTAAGAAGAATATGGTATAATCGTCTCAGTGAGTATTAAATCAATAATCAAAGAAGGATATACCAACAATATCATTTGCCCTTTTGTGTTCATTAAGAAATCAAATTTTGGATTTGCTATAGTGGCAGGATATGTAGATGATATGAAATTAGTTGGAACCCCTGAAGAGCTCAATAAAACTGTTGAATATATGAAAAGCGAATTTGAAATGAAAGACCTGGGAAAACAAAATATTGTCTCGGCCTGTAGATCGAGCATTGTGCTAATAGAATTTTGGTCCATCAATCAGCTTACATTAAAAAAATCCTAAAGCGATTTGGCATGGACAAAGCTTATCCACTCAGCACGCCAATGGTCGTTCATTTTGTGGACATTAAGAAAGATCAACTTCATCCAAAAAAAGATGATGAAATGGTCTTTGGTCTAGAAGTACCATATCTGAGTGCAATAGATGCTTTATTGTATTTAACACAATGTACTAGACCAAATATAACTATTTTAGTCAACTTGTTAGCAAGGTATAACTCTGCTCTAATAATTCGTCATTGGAAGGGAGTCAAAGATGTTTTATGAAACCTTCGTGAGACAACATACATAGGTCTATTCTACTCCAAGAAATCCACAAATGACCAAAGCTTTGTTGGATATGCAGATGCTGGTTTTCCCTCCGATCAGCATAAAGCCCGCTCATAAACTGGATATGTGTTCAATTATGGAAATACAACAATTTCATGGCACTCAACAAAGCAAACATTAGTTGTTATATCTTCCAATCACTCGGAAATACTTGCTTTACATAAAGCCAGTCGTGAATGTTCTTGGTTAAGATCAATGATTCACCACATCTGGAATTCATGTGATCTACCTTCTAAGATATACACTCCAACTATCATTCATGAAGATAATGCAGCGTGTGTTACCCAAATAAAGAAATGATTCATCAAGGGCGATAAGACAAAACATATATCTCCAAACTTTTTTAGTGCACATGAGCTTCAAAAGGTCAAAGTTAATGAAGTCAGACAAATTTGTTCTAATGAAAATCTGGCAGACCTATTAACCAAATCTCTACCAAAGTGCAAGTTTCAGAAGTTAGTGCATGGTATCAGATTACGTTAGGTCACCAATCAATTAAATTTGACGATTGCAGAATCAAAGAGAGATTCATATCAGGGGGAGCATCCATGATACATGCCTGTTGTACTATTTTTCCTTCGACTAGGATTTTTCCCACTAGGTTTTTCCTATCAAGGTTTTAACGAGGCAACATAGGCATATTTAACACTATATCAATAATCCAAACAAAATTGTACTCTTTTTCCTTCACTACAGTTTTTCCCACTGGGTTTTTCCGAGCAAAGTTTTAACGAGGCAACTGATGATGATATGTGGGCATCCATGGGGAATGTTGTAAAAGTTGTGAGAATGGATGCCCACATGTTTTAACCAAAGATGAAAAGTGAGGAAGACTTAGAAATAGTAGCATTGTTGTTGTTGTATGATGTTTTTCAAGATGCACTCATTTCACTTTTATATTTCTTCACGGATATGGCTCTATATAAGTAGCATTCCGTGTATGATCATAACACATAGTAAAGAAAAGAAGTGAAAGCAATAAGATTAATATCCCTTCATTCCCTTCTTTACCTGCAATCCTTTTGTGTCATAGTTACGAAAATAAATAGTGTGATATATTGCACCCGCTTCGCTCCTGTCTCTAGCAAAGATTATCTCTCTCACTTTTTCCTATTTATAACAATGGAACAATGGTGCGAACTTCTTAGATGTTTTTTTTTTCTTTCTTATGGGCTAAAGTTTGAGTTTGGCCTCTAAGGAATGCGGGCCAATTACCATACTATATCTAACAGAAATCATAAAAATTGAAACTACATACTGTGGTTTTGTGTACTTTAATTATACTAGCCTTCATGCACGCGCGTCTCAAAAACAAAAAGTCAATAAAAGTCAACTAACGGTCAACAATTAACTTTAACGGAATATTCCATTCTCAGATGGAATTTTCTGTTAAAGTTAATTGAAAGGTTAACAGAATATTCTAAAGGAATATTCCCTCCAAATCAGAAATGGATCCGGGTCATATCCGGGTTTGGGTCAGGTCGGATCTGGTTAGGGTTAACAGGTCATGGGTTTGGTCCCCGTCGCGGTCGCGGTCGCCAGTTTTTGGGCTGGATGGCTAGGATAGCTTCTCGAGCTCCGATCAAGCTTAAATCTCAACCATAACTCACCATTTAATTACCAAAATGAAGCTAGGAGGGTAGGGATTCGAATTATACCATTTTGGTTCTCCATTGTGGATGGAAAATGGCAAAAAAAAGTTTGCAACACAAAGGTCTTTCGCCGAAACACTAGGAAATAGTATTCCCAAATTATTTCTGTCACAAAACCTACCCAAGATCACTTATCACACTTAGATTTACACTAAGCAATTAGAGATATTCATCCCAAAGTATTTCCAACTCACCTTCACCGAAAATTTACGACATCTTGTAGGTGCCGGTGGTGGATACATCACGGTTTGACTGCATCTGTGCAGTGAACACATGGAGAAGAGAAATGGCCTCGAGGTTTGAGATGAAGAAAAGAGGGATAACTGGTGAGGGTTAGGTGGTCGCTGGCCTCAACGCTGGTGGTTGCAGTCTCACGGCGTGGGTTCGATGGTGAGAGGGAGAGTTAGAGTGAGAGAACCGGAAGAGATGAAGGAAAGAGAAAGTTTGAGGGAAGAAAAGGCCGAGAGAGACAAGGTGAAGTGGCAGCAAGGGATAGGTCCCAAAAGTCTGAAATGGGACACGGGAGAAAGGGAAAAGTGGGGTGTGGGCCCCACATGGCTCACAAAACAAGACACAAAATTTCTCTAAATAGGAAATTACCAAATCGTCCTTCACGTTTCGTAATTCTGTAGAATCTTTATCGTAGTTCCAAATTCATTTCCGCTTGTGCCTACGCGTTCGTATCGTCGAATACTTTGAGAATACGGTAAAATAGTGGCTCGTATACGTTACGAAATGAAAGTCAACAAAAGTCAACAATCTCACCTCTAGGGTATTTTCGTCAATTCACTCTTTTAAAATTAATAACATCGTAAAAGTAGGGACGGGTTGTCACAATCTACCCACCTTAAAAAAATTTCGTCCTCCAAATTTGAAATAAGTTGCTAAACATAATATACTCAAGATAGAAAGAGAATATATAAAGAAGAATTCAAGCAAGATCGGTTGCAGAAAAGAGAATGTCATTCCTTCGCGATCGGTGTGCAATGATTCCTCTTTTATGCCTCCAAACTCATACTTTCCTTCTCCTTCAGCACAATACTATAATATAATATTTTATAAAAACATAAGGTCAAAAATAGATATATAAAAACATAACGTCAAAATACGTATATACAATAACGTAGAATCAAGATAGTTGTACTGAAATCAAAACTGAACATAGAAAACTATCACCTACGCACTCTGAGAATAAGTGTAGTCTCTTTTGATCAAGCCCAAACAATAAATGAAGAAACTAACGTAAATGGCCTAATTGTCCACTTGCTTAACGAATCCAACAAATAAATTATCGATATTACGGTTTGTAGCCCGCATTACCAACAACTCACTGTTGTCACGATAAGCATGCACATAATTCCCGAGGGTGCAATATTACCATCTTGCCCCTCATTGGAAATACACATAAATCATTCGATTAACACCTTGATCGCGCACACGCACTACCCTATCGGGCGACATCATCAATAGCTCATAATTTGCTACATCTTAATCTCAATCATTCGAATACATGTTAGCAATACTCGTCTATCAAGCATGTTTCATGCGTAAAATCTCTATACCAAGGCTTAAACAGTACCATAGCCAAACCAGAATAATAACTATTGTCGTATGCAATATAAACAGAGATAGGTGTCTAACATAACTGGCTAAAACTGTAAAACATACAAAAGCAATATGTTTTCTAAGGTCCGGATAGTTCATTCAGACTGACCGTTAGTCTGAGGGTGAAATGTGGTAAGTGGCAAAACTTAATACACATGGCTTTTAAGAAGGCTTCCCAAGACCTTGAAGCAAAACGTGCATCATAGTGAGATACAGTAGTGTCATGCACACTAGGCAACCAAACATTGTAATTCACATATGCCTCAGCAAGTAGATTCATTATGATTTTCCACTCGAGTTTAGCGAAAAATTACGCCGAAAAGGCTAAATGAACACACAAGAATTTGAGAGTCAAAACAAGTCCATCAAATCTAAAGTACAAGATAGCTGGAATGAATGTATGACATCTTGCTACAACGGTAGCTTTCAGAAGATTCAATCACCAATGATAAAGATTCATTTAGCTAGGTATTTATTGGGTGATTGAGGAATTAATGGTCACAACTGCAATTCCAATGTCAACGGTTCTTCTAGATAGTCTATCGGCTTAAAAAATAATACGAAGTGCAGTTGAGTAGACACGTACTCAAGTTGATTGCAATGCCTTCTAGCACAAAAAGGCGACTATGGAATCACGGTCGAGGTAGAAGGAATTTTTTGAATCACGGCGTGCTACGCGTGACTTACAGGTTTTAAATGTATTTATATGCATAAATTGACAAAAGGAAAGTCAAATATTTGAAGTAAATGAATAATTTTAGATCATGCTAGAAGAAACCCCTCATAAACCAATTAAAGCAGCTGAATTCACATAATAAAATTGGTCTCTATAGAATTTATATTAAGAATAGAGAAAATAATATTTAATAAATAATTGATTGAACCACATTATCGCTAGCCCATTGTGAGGCTAAGCCCACCCTTTCCCCCTTAGTGTAGATTGTCACATCCCAGACTCGGCTCCGATGTAGCACGATATTGTCCGCTCTGGGCTTACCATTCCCTCACGAATTTGTTTCTGGGAACTCATACGAGAACTTCCCAGTGGGTCACCCATCCTAGGAATGCTCTCACTCAAACTCGCTTAACTTTGAAGTTCCAATGGAATTCGAAACCAGTGATTCCCAAAAGACCTCGTACTATAGGGAGGTGGGCATGTACATATAAGGCACATCATCCCCTCTCTGTTGGTCGATGCGGGATCTCACAATCCACCCCACTTAAGGGGAACCTGGCGTCCTAGCCGGCACATCCGCATCGAACGACAGAGTGGCTCTGATACCAAATTGTCACATCCCAGACTCGGCTCCGTCGTAGCATGATATTGTCCGCTCTGGGCTTACCATTCCCTCACGAATTTGTTTCTGGGAACTCACACGAGAACTTCCTAATGGGTCACCCATCCTAGGAATGCTCTCGCCCAAACTCGCTTAACTTCGGAGTTACAATGGAATCCGAAGCCAGTGAGTTCCCAAAAGGCCTCGTACTATAGGGAGTGTGCATGTACATATAAGGCACATCACCCCCTCTCCGTTGGTCGATGTGGGATCTCACATAGATAATATTGTTTGTTAAAAAAAAAAAACAATCATTTGACAATTAATTTAATCACATTATTATCTGCATGTGAAAAATCATTTTCATAACCGACATTACACGCCTCTTAAGATGTTTTGAATTATTTTGGGATGCCTTTGAAGTTTTTTATCTTGGGGGCATTTTTTTCCAAATATATTTGTTGAAGCTTGGTGACACCAAAATATAGAGAAAATAATATTTAATAAACAATTGATTGAATCACATTATTGCTAGCCCATTGTGAGGTTAAGCCCACCCCCTCCCCCTTAGTGTAGATAATATCGTTTGTTTAAAAAAATAAAAACAGTCATTTGACAATTAATTTAATCACATTATTATCCGCGTACGAAAAACCTTTTTTATAACCGGCATTATACGCCTCTTAAGATGTTTTGAATTATTTTGGGATGCCTTTGACTTTTTTTGTATTGGGGGCATTTTTGTCAAAATATTTTTGTTGAAGCTTGGTGACACCAAAAGCACTATTGACAACATCTGATTGAATCACATTATTGTTAGCCTATTGTAAGGTACTAATTTTTTTTAAAAAAAAATAGTAGAGATTTATCACTGGCACTACGTTCCTCTTAAAATGTTTTGAACACAATATTCATCATTTTCCTTATTTTTTATTATATTTTCTTTCCCCTTCACGTCGGCACCATCAACTTTCACTCATCCTTCCATTTTTTTTTATTCTTTTCTCTCTTCCCACTTATATTTATATTATATTTTATGATGACCAAATTACCAAATTACCCCTGCATTATTTGATATATTATATTGGGCTGCTTTTCGATTTTTTTGGTTGAGGGGCAATTTTGTCCTAATATTTTTGTCGAAGCCGCGACACAAAAACTGGCCCCTGGCTTTATATATAGACAAGCCTTCATGCACGTGCGTGAGCGCGTGCAGAAGGCATTTTTTGAATCACGACATGCTACGTACGACTTACACGTTTGAAATGTATTTAGCGTAAATTGACAGAAGGAAAGTCAAATATTTGAAGTAAATGAATAATCTTGGATCATGCTAGAAGAAAGCCTTCATAAACCAATTAAAGCAGCAAAATTCACATAATACAACAGGTCTCTACAAAATTTACATTAAGAATAGAGAAAATAATATTTAATAAACAATTGATTGAATCACATTATTGCTAGCCCATTGTGAGGCTAAGCCCACCTCCATCCCTTTTAGTGTAGATAATATCGTTTGTTAAAAATAAAAACGATCATTTGACAACTAATTAATCACATTATTATCCGCGTGCAAAAGACTTTTTTTTATAATCGGCATTACATTCCTCTTAAGATGTTCTGAACGTGTTTAAAAATAGAGAAAATAATATTTAATAAACAACTGATTGAATCATATTATTGCTAGCCCATTGTGAGGATAAGCCCACCCTCTCCCCCTTAGTGTAGATAATATCGTTTGTTAAAAAAAATCATTTGACAACTAATTTACTCACATTATTATTCACCAAAGACTTTTTTTTTTATAACCGGCATTACACGTCTCTTAAGATGTTTTGAACGTGTTTAAAAATAGAGAAAATAATATTTAATAAACAACTGATTGAATTACATTATTGCTAGTCCATTGTGAGGCTAAGCCCACCCCTCCCCCTTAGTATAGATAATATCATTTGTTAAAAAAATAAAAAACAATCATTTGACAACTAATTTAATCACATTATTATCCGCGTGCGAAAGACCTTTTTTATGACCGGCATTACACACCTCTTAAGAGGTTTTGAACGTGTTTTAAAATAGAGAAATTGAATCACATTATTGCTAACCTATTGTGAGGTACTAATTAAATAAAAAAGCACAAAAAAACTAATTAAAATGACGAAGGCATTTTTTGAATCACGATGTGCTACGCGTGACTTGTACGTTTTAAATGTATTTATATGCGTAAATTGACAAAAGAAAAGACAAGTATTTGAAGTAAATGAATAATCTTAGATCATGCTAGAAGAAAGCCTTCATAAACCAATTAAAGCAGCAAAATTCACATAATACAACCAGTCTCTATAGAATTTACATTAAGAATAGAGAAATCAATATTTAATAAACAATTGATTGAATCACATTATTGCTAGCCCATTGTAAGGCTAAGCCCACCTCCATCCATTTTAGTGTAGATAATATCGTTTGTTAAAAAAAAAACAATCATTTGACAACTAATTAATCACATTATTATCCGCGTGTAAAATACTTTTTTTTATAACCGGCATTACACGCCTCTTAATACACGCCTCTTAAGATGTTTTGAACGTGTTTAAAAATAGAGAAAATAATATTTAATAAACAGCTGATTGAATCACATTATTGCTAGCCCATTGTGAGGCTAAGCTCACCCCTACTCCTTAGTATAGATAATATCGTTTGTTAAAAAAAAAATAATAATTTGACAACTAATTTAATCACATTATTATTCGCGAAAGACCTTTTTTATATAACCGACATTACACGCCTCTTAAGATGTTTTGAACGTGTTTAAAAATAGAGAAAATAATATTTAATAAACAACTGATTGAATTACATTATTGCTAGTCCATTGTGAGGCTAAGCCCACCCCTCCCCCTTAGTATAGATAATATCATTTGTTAAAAAAATAAAAAACAATCATTTGACAACTAATTTAATCACATTATTATCCGTGTGCGAAAGACCTTTTTTATGACCGGCATTACACACCTCTTAAGAGGTTTTGAACGTGTTTTAAAATAGAGAAATTGAATCACATTATTGCTAACCTATTGTGAGGTACTAATTAAATAAAAAAGCACAAAAAACTAATTAAAATGACGAAGGCATTTTTTGAATCACGATGTGCTACGCGTGACTTGTACGTTTTAAATGTATTTATATGCGTAAATTGACAAAAGAAAAGACAAGTATTTGAAGTAAATGAATAATCTTAGATCATGCTAGAAGAAAGCCTTCATAAACCAATTAAAGCAGCAAAATTCACATAATACAACCAGTCTCTATAGAATTTACATTAAGAATAGAGAAATCAATATTTAATAAACAATTGATTGAATCACATTATTGCTAGCCCATTGTAAGGCTAAGCCCACCTCCATCCATTTTAGTGTAGATAATATCGTTTGTTAAAAAAAAAACAATCATTTGACAACTAATTAATCACATTATTATCCGCATGTAAAATACTTTTTTTTATAACCGGCATTACACGCCTCTTAATACACGCCTCTTAAGATGTTTTGAACGTGTTTAAAAATAGAGAAAATAATATTTAATAAACAGCTGATTGAATCACATTATTGCTAGCCCATTGTGAGGCTAAGCTCACCCCTACTCCTTAGTATAGATAATATCGTTTGTTAAAAAAAAAAATAATTTGACAACTAATTTAATCACATTATTATTCGCGAAAGACCTTTTTTATATAACCGACATTACACGCCTCTTAAGATGTTTTGAACGTGTTTAAAAATAGAGAAAATAATATTTAATAAACAACTGATTGAATTACATTATTGCTAGTCCATTGTGAGGCTAAGCCCACCCCTCCCCCTTAGTATAGATAATATCATTTGTTAAAAAAATAAAAAACAATCATTTGACAACTAATTTAATCACATTATTATCCGTGTGCGAAAGACCTTTTTTATGATCGGCATTACACCCCTCTTAAGATGTTTTGAACGTGTTTTAAAATAGAGAAATTGAATCACATTATTGTTAGCCTATTGTGAGGTACTAATTAAAAAAAAACAGCACAAAAAAACTAATTAAAATGACGAAGACATTTTTTGAATCACGATGTGCTACGTGTGACTTACACGTTTTAAATGTATTTATATGCTTAAATTGACAAAAGAAAAGCCAAATATTTGAAGTAAATGAATAATCTTAGATCATGCTAGAAGAAAGCCTTCATAAAGTAGCAAAATTCACATAATACAACCGGTCTCTATAGAATTTACATTAAGAATAGAGAAAATAATATTTAATAAACAATTGATTGAATCACATTGTTGCTAGCCCATTATGAGGCTAAGCCCACCTCCATCCCTTTTAGTGTAGATAATATCGTTTGTTAAAAAAAAACAATCATTTGACAACTAATTAATTACATTATTATCCACATGCAAAATACCTTTTTTTTATAACCGGCATTACACGACTCTTAAGATAGTTTGAACGTGTTTAAAAATAGAGAAAATAATATTTAATAAACAACTTATAGAATCACATTATTGCTAGCCCATTGTGAGGCTAAGCCCACCCCCTCCCCCTTAGTGTAGATAATATCGTTTGTTAAAAAAAAATTCATTTGACAACTAATTTAATCACATTATTATTCTCGAAAGACCTTTTTTTTATAACCGGCATTACACGCCTCTTAAGATATTTTGAACGTGTTTAAAAATAGAGAAAATAATATTTAATGAACAACTGATTGAATTACATTATTGCTAGTCCATTGTGAGGATAAGCCTACCCCCTCCCCCTTAGTATAGATAATATCATTTGTTAAAAAAATAAAAAATAATCATTTGACAACTAATTTAATCACATTATTATCCGCGTGCGAAAGACCGAAATTACACGCCACTTAAGATGTTTTGAACGTGTTTTAAAATAGAGAAATTGAATCACATTATTTGTGACAGCCCGTCCCGAAATTTTATATATTTTTATACTCGATGATGTGAAATGACGAAAGTACCCTTGAGCGTTGGTTTGTGTTTGCAATTTGGGCTAAGGTAAAAGACCCAAATTATTTTAGTTGGACCAATTATTCTAGTTCCCATTTGTTGGGAACCAATTAGAATTTAGATGTTAGGATTTTAGGGTTTGTTAGGTTAGTAGATTTGGCCCAATTAGAAACTATTTTTTTTTTTGTTATGGTGCCCAATCAGCACGGGTACACACTTACACAAACTGAAACCAACTCTCTCTCTCTCTCCTCCTTCTTCTCGAACACCCTCTCTCTGTACAGTTTGTACGGACCGTTTGGTTGACTTTCAAAACTCAACAGATCGAAGGTTTTGGAACCATTCTCGTGTTCCTTACAAGCTCTTGAGCACGATCATACCCCTTGTTGGACGTGCAACCTTTGAAAACACGGAAAGCAAGGAGCTCCGAGGAGGGTTTGTTGTTTTGTTGTGATCGTGATTGTTTCGCGAAGTTTTAAGGTTTTTTAAGGGTTCTATTCGACTTTTCTAACATCTTAGAGTAGTTTTGGACAATTTTTAACGTCGGTTAGGTGTGTTTTTCAAGGTTGCAGAGGTGGCCAGAGTTGTTGAAGTTTCACGGCGAGTTTCTCGTGGATTTTAGGAAAATGATGAAGAAATGAGTGAGTTATAGTGTTTAGAAAAATCTCCAGAATCCGGCAATCGCAGAGGTCACTGGCGCCGGAGTCTGGTGACTTGCCGAAGAAGAAGAAGAATATTCCGTCAAGTTTGACGGAATATTCTAACGGCGTCAGTTAAAAGAAACGAAATATTTGGTATTTTAACGGAATATTCCCTAACGCCGTCAACTTTTTCGTCCTCTGTGCCAGGCACGTGCCTGAGCGTGGTCGCTCGTGTGGCCGTGCCTTAGCCGGCGCGTGAGGGCGCGTGTGGACTCCAAATTTTTTTATAAAAATATGGGGATGTTCGTGGGGTTGAATAGGTCACATTGGTATATTCAAACAGCCCAATTGAGCAATGTATGAGAAGTTATTACCTAGTTTTGGTTATGTGATTATAAATAATGTTTATGTAGTTGTTTCACATATAGGTGAGACCTACGCGGAGGACGAGCGTAGTCAGGCAAGGCTCGGGGGTTACGAACCTTCCACATACCAGTGAGTGGGCATTTGTTTTCGTATATATGTATATATGCATTGCGTTTTTCCCAGAAAACGTATTTAAAGAGTTTTATTCATTAAATTGCCATGGTTAGTCTCAGGTAAGTCGGTATGTTTTGGTTGGTAAGTATATGTTAGTGATTTCATTATAGACGCATTTAGAGCTCATTAACCTGCACCCCGGTGTTAGTGCTCCCGCCCGTGGCCAGGGCACAGTCCTTCACGTGATGTTCACCTCCCGCACCATACGTTCACATTAGGTGGTTCCGACATGTAGGTGACCCGCGATTATTCGCACAGCCTTCACGTGATCGTAGCACTTAAGCGTATATATATTACACCTAGCCCTGTCGTACAGACCACATTAGGTGGTTCCAACTCGTGTGCAGGAATTAGATGAGCTATAAGTTCAACCGTACAGGCCACCTTAGGTGGATCTAGGTGACACATCTTAATTCATCGTTGATACATTCTTTTATATGTTGCTTATCATACTTGGTTGATACGTTTATTCTGATGATACATCGCATGGCATATTGTTTTGATATTGAGTTTGTTGATGATTTTGAGATACATATATATATATATATATATATTTATATATATGTTCTACTTTATGGGAAAACTATATAGGTTTTACAGTGAGGGGTTAGAACTTTTAAGAAAAGAAATGTTTTTGAAAATCTTTGTTTTTGCCCACTCACACTTTCTATTTTGCGTCCCTCCAGGTACTAGGTAAGAGTGCTTTTGGTGGTTCATGAGGAATATACGGCGGTTCTAACAAACTTTAGTTGTTGTAGGTCGACTTCTTTGGTACTGTATAATTAGTATTTGTCCTGTTGGACTGCACCTAGGTTTTTTATGCTCTGATTGTGTGTTTTTACACTTAACTTTCAACACTTGCACTTATTTACTTATTTAGTAAGCTTGCTAGGTTGGTTTTTATTTACTCACATTTTCATTCTCATATCACTTCCATACTACGCACATGGCTACGTCACCCCCACGTGACGGCCATCACGCCTTGATTTAGGTCGGGGTGTGTCATTATTGCTCTCCTATTGTGAGGTACTAATTAAAAAAAAACAGCACAAAAAAATAACTAAAATGACGAAGGCATTTTTTGAATCACGATGTGCTACGCGTGACTTACACGTTTTAAATGTATTTATATGCGTAAATTGACAAAAGAAAAGCCAAATATTTAAAGTAAATGAATAATCTTAGATCATGCTAGAAGAAACCCCTCATTAACTAATTAAAGCAACTGAATTCACATAATTAAATCGGTCTCTATAGAATTTACATTAAGAACAGAGAAAATAATATTTAATAAATAATTGATTGAATCACATTATTGCTAACCCATTGTGACGCTAAGCCCACCCCCTCCCCTTTAGTGTAGATAATATCGTTTGTTAAAAAAAAAAATCATTTGACAACTAATTTAATTACATTATTATCCGCATGCGAAAGACCTTTTTTATAACCGGCATTACACGCCTCTTAAGATGTTTTGAACGTGTTTAAAAATAGAGAAAATAATATTTAATAAACAACTGATTGAATCACATTATTACTAGCCTATTATAAGGCTAAGCCCACCCCCTCCTCCTTAGTGTAAATAATATCGTTTATTAAAATAAAAAACAATCATTTGACAACTAATTTAATCACATTATTATGCTCATGCGAAAGACCTTTTTTATAGCCGGCATTACACGTCTCTTAAGATGTTTTGAATGTGTTTACAAATAGAGAAAATAATATTTAATAAACAACTAATTGAATCACATTATTGCTAGTTCATTGTGAGGCTAAGCCCACCCACTTCCCCTTAGTATAGATTATATCATTTGTTAAAAAAATAAAAAACAATCATTTGACAACTAATTTAATCACATTATTATCCGCGTGCGAAAGACCTTTTTTATGACCGGCATTACACGCTTCTTAAGATGTTTTGAACATGTTTAAAATAGAGAAAATAATATTTAATAAACAACTAATTGAATCACATTATTGCTAGCCCATTGTGAGGCTAAAGCCCACCTCTCTCTCCCTTAGTGTAGATAATATTGTTTGTTAAAAAAAACAATCATTTGACAACTAATTTAATTATATTATTATCTGCGAGCGAATGACCTTTTTTATTGCTAGCCTATTGTGATGTACTAATTAAAAAAAAACCAAAAAAATAAAAAAATACTGTTAAAATGATGAAAATGCCCCTTCCTTATTTGATGCATTATTTTAGGATGCCTTTGAAGTTTTTTGTCTTGGGGGCATTTTTGTCCAAATATTTTTGTTGAAGCTTGGTGACACCAAAATCTCTATTCACTTTCCCGTAGTCTTTATATATAGGAGAAGATAACAAAACCGTGGTCAGGAATTCATGATTTTGGTTAGTACTTTGGCAGTTAGCACTCGACAAAAAATATAAAGCTAAAAAATGAAAGCCTAACTTTCAGGGTTTGGACCACGCAGTCAACAAAGTATCGTTAACTCTTAATTGAGGTTAATGTAAAGAAATCAAGTAATTAACAATACAAAATTCATGTTGTATGACATGCTTGTTTTAGTTTTGAGCTCATGGGATCAATATGAGCTGCTCATAGAGTGTTCGTATGGCATATTATTCTTTGAAAACTTATATCTAGAATTTATATATGTATACTATACATTTACATTGTCGGCTCATATTTTAAATAGTTTACGTTTTTGTTTAGGTTTTTGAGACCAATGATTATCTAACTAACCATTAATATGCACTTTTAGTTTGAATTCTTCTCTTCGTCCCTCTTGTTTTTCACCCACAAGAGCTTCCATTTTGTGAAATGTTATACTGTGATTCATTAGAAAGTCCACACAACCATGTCATTCAGTAAACCAAAAACTTGAAGTTTGCAACGTTTGGAAAATTGACATGCACACTGTATTATTAAGCCAAACCTTATTCCAACATAATTATTGCTAGACAACTAATAACTTCAAATTTTAAGTTGTTAGGGAATAAGTCAATAATGTATATCAAGTTTAGACCATCCCGTATGTACACTCTCCTCATGCAAGTGGAGAGTGGACAAATCGAAAGATAAACATATGGATGCAGTCTCACTATGCATCGTGCAAACCAACAATTAAGAAGTTGGTAATAGGATACAGTCTCAAAAAATTTAAGCTATTAGGAAATGAAGCAAATGTAGCTGCTTGCTAAAGGATAGCATCTATGGCCAACCAGCCTTAGAAATTAATATTATTGTGCCCAAACTCACCTTAGAAACGATGGAAATAATCATTTCATGCTTTTGGGCTTGCTAGTGAAATAGAAGTAGTACTTCCTAACAAAGCGGACTCCTCCTAAGTTCCTAACCAAACATTAAGAAAGGCAGAAATGCAACTGGGAAAGATTCTAAAATTGATCTTTTTAGGGTTACCAACACCAGACTAGTTGGCAGTGAATTTAACTTTTCAATTTCCAAATGCAATTTGTATGTTGTCTAATCTTGGAAGATATGATTTAGTTTATCAACATCTAGCTAACTAAGTTGCTAGCTAGTCAAAAGGAAATAATTAGGACGGCTACACATGGAACATCTTTAAAATATTTATTGAAGATATATGAACTTTGGAAAAGATTTCAGCGTCAAAATATAAGGATTACAGATAACAGGTCACTGACTATAATGATAATAATTTTGTAAAGAATGTCAGAAAGGTTTTCTAATTAAGCTATATATATTGTCATGAAACCATTAGCTACCATAATGAATCCATATGGTCCTCACAGTATTACAAGAACATATATATAATTAAGTTTCTGATGCCTTTAACATTAATTATAAAACGATCTGTGGCCATGTGCCTTTCCATAATTACCTGAATTCAGATAAAGCGCTCTTCCTCCTTCTTTATAATGTTGTCTGCAAATAATTTAAGCCCTCTCTGATGAGTTGTAAAATGCATTCTTCATCTCTGCTTTAACCAGTTTTTCATTTGGTTGCTTTTTTGGACTACAAATCACGTAAATGAAGTAGCTACTTTGGATCGTATAAAATTTCCACTCAAACCCTAGTGCTAAATTATCTTGTTGTTTTAGAATCTGGAAAGTCACCATCATCTGCAGGAAGATAAATTGAACTATCTCAGTCACACAAACACACAGCAATATATTTTTAATTACTGCTACTCAAGTGGTTCCTTAATTACCTTGAACTAGGGAACTTTCCATTATGCTGGAAGGAAATAAATTTATCAGGAATAAAAATATATTGTTTTTTTTTTCTCACCACCTACACTATGTAATATTAATGCTCACCGCTCCTATTGAATGTTGTTAGATGAGTTTAATTTGTACTATACAAATGTCAAAAATTCAAACTTATATTACGGCAATCAATAAGATGGTGAGCATTACCATCAATTAAAGGTGAAGTGTTGAGCAAAAACATATATAAATACACACACACACACACACACACTTAATAATAATAATAATAATAATAATAATAATAAATTAGATAATGTTGGGCAAAGAAGCTCAATTGGCTTGCAAGACCACTTGGTAAGCGTCACAATGCACATATATAGGTCAATCAAAGTCGATTGACATCTACATGTTTTCCCTATCTCCTTCTTGTGGTCATCCTAAGATTTCTATGGCAATGCCATTGAGATTTAAGTCCAACTTTATATAGCTAGCTAAGTTTAGATTGTAGGACCTAAAAACTTTCAATGACTTGTACAACATGATGTGCAAATTCGCAATGTGGGATGATATAATGTAACCCTTTTGACTAAACCCTAATAATGCTTGTCTCAACCCGACCATTTCTCATGGAGAAGATCTTACCAAAGATTTGTGACTCAAATTTTGTTTCAGAATTTGTTGAGAGTCCAGACATTTATTCAGGAATATATATATATAATCTGCAGGTGTACCAAATATAAAGATATTAAAAAAAATATTACGTGCAGGTTATTAGATTCTCAATGCTAATATATAGTAAAATTAAAATATGAAAGCATTATTATGGGGATGTGTATTTGGAGGAGAATATATAATGATATACGATAAAAATAACCCTAGTGACTGAATAAAAATTTGGTTAATTTTGTAGTGACATTGGAGAAGTGGATTGGAGCATTGCATGTGAGGGAATTATAAAAGATTGGAAAAGATAAAATGAGAAATAGGTCCAGCATTTTGAATGGACCAGATAATATTAAACAATTGAGGTAATATCCAATCAGATATTTCCAGAAAACAAGACTGACTGAAGTTATATCCTGCCCTTGGTTCATTGAATCAGTAGAATACATAGCAAATTAGCAACGGAATGCATCAACGGATCTAGTGGTTTTCATGTGCAGTTGGTTTTCAGACCATATTTACCACGTTAAAGAATGTAAAACTCGAAAATAAAAAATGTATTCGGTTTTAAAGGTGAAAAAACGTATTTGTCTCCTTGAATGACAAAGTTTGAAAGTACTTGAGAAGATTTAAAATGATACTAAAGGGAGGTAACTTTCACCTATGGCAAATTTGGCAAATTTTTTATAAGAAAATAACAAAAGAGAAGCAAGACAGAAGGGTATGCATCATGCAAAAACCCCTAAAGGAAGAACGAAACAACTCATAGAGAGAACCAACTAAAACAAAAGGGCCAACCCTCCTCGTAATTAAATCTATAAATATAACAAAAAAGTCGAGTAAAGTAGTGAAGAAAAGCATCCCTTGCCCCGCATTGTGGTGGTGGAGAATTTCACTGATCAGAACAAACACGTACAATGAACTATTACAATGAGGTGTTAGATGGGTACATTTTTTCAGTGATCAAATATTTTAATATGAAGATAAATCCGCATGCACAGATTCGCAACTAAGAAAAACCCTACACAACTACCACAACACAAAAAGAACCATAAGCTACCCTTATAGATCTACCACGCGTTGTGCTTGAACATATATATAGCATATATTTTTTTAGTGACAAATATAATACTACATTTTTTTATATTATGCTTAATGTATAGATATCATGCATATTTAGTATATAAGTTGCCAATAAGAAAGGGAGAGAAGAAGAAGAAAATTAATGCAAACGTTAACATAAAATTCTAACCATACACATAGGCTAGTTTCGAATCCGAGATAAATGGATGGAAACCCAACATCATATCCATTATGATATTGGATAACATGCAAATTAACCAAAAAATATATCAAGAATGAGATAACTATACATATAAACAAAAATGTAGGTCAGACCTAAGGATATTTTGGAGGAGATGAGTTCGACTCTTAAATTGATTTTTGCGGGTGTGAGTTCAAATTCACATCTTTTACAAAGCAAAGAGTTTATAACTCAAGTTGTTACGAACATTTATCTTTGTTTTAAGTTCAAATTTATCCTTATCTATTATCATTTGTGTTCATGCACAAAATCTTATGGTACAAACAACTTTGATAAAAATAATAATTGAAGAATGACCTTTTAGATGTCAATTAATATAAGATTCTACACAAATGAAATAAGTTAAACGGAAGAAGACGAGGTGTGCCTACGAGAGAATGAGGGAGGAGTAAGACGACATGGTGTCAGTGACAAAGCAGTGAGGCATATAGAAAGTTCTTTTGATGTGTTTCATAGTGTTTTTAGAGAGTAATTGGGTTCGCAAATTGAGTGAATGAAAAAGGCAATGAAAGCTGGACCTATTTGAGGTGACGGATCCTTTGTAAATATTTGAATCGGTCTTTGTAGTTTAGATGAATGTAGTGTAAATTAATCCAGCTATCTTTTATCAAAAGAAAAGAACACGAGTGGATATAGGTATGGGTTCCTATTTTCTTGCCCACCTCATAGTTTGAGAGCTTAAAAACATTAGCTATCTTTTATCAAAAGAAAAGAACACAAGAGTGGATATAGGTATGGGTTCCTATTTTCTTGCCCACCTCATAGTTTGAGAGCTTAAAAACATTAGCATATTGCAACTAGCTTTACAGTTTAATACTATTCCTCTAACTTGTGACTTTGTAGTGAAATATTTCAAGTTTATTAAGTTTTAATCCCCTCTCAATAACGTTATATACATACATATATATATATATATGTATGTATGTATAAACAACAAATATATATGTTATAGAAAACAATAAGCCTAATATGAGCAAAAGTATAAATTTAGCCTAACTGCACCTAACTTTCGTTTCATGCTGTAAGGAAAAAAAAAACAGTTAGCCCATTACTATATTAATCTTTGATATTTTAATTGTATTGTAAAGGGTATAGTCTAGGCGATTAGACTATGACAAGGTTCTAAAAGACGCTAGGCGCTAGTCGGACGGCGAGCTGGGGCCTAGCGCCTAAGCGGTTAGGCGGGGACTAGGCGGGCTCCTAGGCGGACTAGGCGGATTTAAGTAAATCTATTATATTTTGTGTAAATAAGTATCTATTTATACTTAAAATATATATAATTTTATTATAAACTATAAAATAGAATGACATATATATATTATGAGGTATTGGAACATAATGAAAACATGGAGAACATGCATATAATTTGTATTCATTTAAGTATTCAACAAGTCTCTTACAATTTATTGAAAAAATAAAATGCAAAATGAAAGTTATCTATTTTCTACCTAAGTGAGTCGCAGCCTAGACGGGTTTGGACGGGCTAGGCGGGCGTCTCAGCAGGTCTAGGCGTCATTTCTTAATTTTCAAACGCCTAGACATTAATCGGGGCGGTGGCCAACCGCCTAGCGCCGCGCCTAGGCGGGGCCTAGGCGGCGCTAGGCGGGGATTTTTAGAACAGTGGACTATGGTATGCACCACTAAACTATACCTAACAAGTGATGTTTGATTATTTATAAGTTTATGTTCACAGTTAAGTTGCATGTTTATAGGAAAAGAAGAAAAAGAAGTTGCATGTTTTCATATTTAACCGTTTGATTTAGACGTGTCGGGAACGGAAAATGATGTGCATGTGTGGTGGGGGTGGCGGTGTTGATTCCAGAGAGGGAGAGAGAGAGAGAGACTGAGGTTGGCTTTTAAGTGTTTTGTTGCTCTGGTGGCTGTCAAAGATAAGCAACAGCTCATCTTTTTATGGTGGGTCTCTTTCTCTCGCTTCTGCTTGCCTAGTTTCTTTCTACTTTCTGGGCTAATTTCAGCTTTGCTAGCTGCTGCTGCTGCTGCTGCTCTCTCTCTCTCTCTCTCTCTCTCTCTCTCTCTCACTTCTGATAAAGGATATATTCATATATCGTGCAGTCTCATGCCTTGCCTGTCTCTCTAAGCATTGTGTTTGTTTGTTTCTGCCACTGAATATTTGATTCCTTGTACTTTACCAACCACAACCCACTACTTCCCACTCCCACACTTCAGTTTTTCACCTCACTTCTTCTCCTTCTTCTTCCTCTTCACACACTCTCTAATTCTTCTTTTGCCAAATACCATCATTCAGTTTCTAAAAGTTTAAACTTTTTGCTCGATTTGGTCCGGTTGATCTTAATTTGAGGTGGGTTTTCGGTGCTTTCTTGTTTAAATTTATGCAAATTCCAAAATTAATCTTGGGTTGTGCTTAGATTTCTTGCATTTATTGTGAAATTACTAAAATATGAATCCCCCACCCCTCACCCCTAGGATGTATCTTGGTCTCGATAACCACGTGGTCCCATACTAGAAAATCTGCAGCATGAGTTGCTTTGGGTGGAATTTCAATGCTTTTTTTTGGTAAACTACATGGGATATTCTGAATACCAATTCTGATAATCCTCTAAAAAAAATTTCCACTTGTTGGTATTTGATGCTGATGCTCAAACACCCCTAAAGATTGATTCTTTCTGTCTACTTTCTTGGTGGTTAATTTAATTCAACTAATACCAAAAAATTGTATTTTCCATTTGACATTGCAGCAGGTGTTCTGATTTCAAAAAGGAACATTTTTTTTGTGAAGGAATGTGGATTGTGGTGGGTTTTGGGTTCTTAAAATAAGTATAAGCAGCCAAATATCTAGAGTGCGAGAAGCATAAACAAATAAGGGCAAAGGGTGGTGGTGTCAGTTTTAAGCAAGTGGTTTTTTTTTTTTTATTTAAAATATTTTTTTCTGGATTTTTGAGAATTATATATGTTTTGGGAAGGTCGGTAATGGCAAATGTCTCCTGAGATGGCCCTGTTTCTCCGGAGCCATTGGGATGTGTAACCATTTCAGGAAGCAACCCCTTCCCTTTTGGTCTCTTTTCATTTAAAGAGAAGTGAACATTTTGTTGAAAAAAATCACTTCATCACATTTACTCTTACTACTTTCTTTTGCCGTGGGGAACAACACCGCCAAAGTTTTCCTAAGATCTGTTCTTTTTTTTACCTTCAAATCCAAGGTTTTCAGTTGTTCAATCGCCACTTTCGGGGTGTTTCCTTTTGTTTTCAGGGGGATTTTGGTATTTAATTCGCAGCAGTGGTCGGACATTTGCAGGATTAGGAGGATTCAAGAATTGTGAGGGGACAAAACTAAGAAGTAGATCTCTTCCTTGCCAAAAATGAAGTTCATGAAACTCGGATCGAAACCGGATTTCTTTCAGACCGATGGAGACAATATAAGGTTAGTATCAGATCTTATTACCTGAGTAACATGGTTTATTTTGCTTTAGTTTTTGCTGGAAAATGAACCCAACGTGTGCTATTTACCCGGTGGTTGGTATTTTTAGCCCTCTGCCAATGTTTGTGAGATATGTACTAAATTACCAATGTACTTTACTGAAAATTTAGACGTAAAACATTTAGTGGAGGCATAATATTATTGGTAGAACTGTGACTAATACAGTAGTTGACCTTAGGCTTATTTTAGCTACGCCCCTTGGAATTTGATTGTGATCCCAGATTTGATCCCACTTTACCCCTTGAAATTCCCAAGTCACCACTTTATTCCCTGAAACTCAAAGTTTTGAGTTTTGGGAAGGAGGTGGCGACTTTTGAGTTTTAGGGGGTTGGGATCAAAATCGAATTTCAGGAGCATAGCTAAAAATAGCCTTCACTCAAAGTGAATTAGGTAAAACTTTCAGACTTTCTGAATAATCCTGTTTTATCTCTTAGTCTCGTTATGTTTTCAAGTGTAGATTTGTTCGTTGTTTAGCTGCATGAGGAACTATGATTTAGTGTTATCTTATGATTCAACGGCATTACTGTATTGAAAGTTTTGAGGTTGAAAATGTTCGGACATGATTTCAGTTTTGTTAAATGCGTAGAACTATTCCGTGATTGAGTTTTAAAAAGGTAGTTTTAACGAAAAGCCCGCGGTACTGTTCACTTTAACGAAAAACCATATTTTTACACTAAAAAGTCAAACCTGGTACTATTCACTTTACCCTTTATTTTGTCCTTATCGTTAAAACTCAAAGTTTTCAAGCCCTTTTCATTAGTTTTCCTTTTTAAAAATCAAGTCAATTGGATGCGCATCCGCACTAATAAGGTCAAACCCATGAAAGTTGATCATTCGCTGTTAATGTTCAACAATGCTTTCTACTACAAATTCTTAAAATTGTGGTCTTAAAAAGGTTATGGCAGGTGCAGTCTGTTAAAATTAAAAGAAAATTTACATGATATCGGGTAAACTTTCTGCATACCTTAACTAATGTAATTTCTGCTTCATGTTATGTGAAAATTTGTGGATCCAGGTACGTCGCAACTGAGTTGGCAACTGACGTAGCTGTTAATGTCGGAGATGTGAAGTTCTCTTTGCATAAGGTATGAAGCTTGTTTGGTCTTAAACCTGTTTGTTCAGTAGCTTGTTATTTTCTAACATTATGGCTTGATGGGTACACGGTAATGGCATCTGTTTGATTGCCAAACCTACTTAACAATTGCCAAACTTCAATGGATTTAGACACATTGATGGGGTTTCGGGATACCAAAAATTTCTTAGTTGAATTGTTTAGCTCTTTAAAACATTACTTATGATGCATTCTAATATATCTGTGATGCTTCTGTAGTTTCCTCTTTTGTCCAAGAGTGCACGCCTGCAGAAACTAGTTGCAACCACAAATGAAAACAGCGATGAAATCCACATCCATGATATTCCTGGTGGACCTGCTGCTTTTGAAATATGTGCCAAGTTCTGTTACGGCATGACTGTCACTCTCAATGCATACAATGTGGTTGCAACTCGATGCGCAGCAGAGTATCTGGAGATGTACGAAACTATTGAGAAAGGAAACCTAGTCTACAAGGTTGAAGTGTTCCTAAACTCTAGCATCTTCCGGAGCTGGAAAGACTCGATTATCGTTCTTCAGACTACGAGATCTCTTCTTCCATGGTCCGAGGAAGTTAAGGTGTTGAGCCACTGCCTTGATTCCATAGCTTCCAAGGCTACCATTGATACTTCCAAGGTTGAATGGTCGTATATGTATAACGACAAGAAACTACCATCTAATGGGGATGATTCACACTGGAATGGAGTGGCAAAACAACAGATGGTTCCGAAAGACTGGTGGGTGGAAGACCTCTGTGGGCTTCAACTTGATTTATACAAGCGCGTGATAACAATAATCAAGACCAAAGGAAAAATCTCTGGTGATGTAATAGGGGAAGCGTTAAAGGCATATACTACCAGAAGGTTGTCAGGTTTTAGCAAGGGTATGATTCAGGGCGATGTTGTAAAGAATAAATCATTGGTGGAGACTGTAATCCACTTACTTCCTGCACGCAGTGTCCCTTGCAGTTTCTTACTTAAATTGTTAAAAGCGGCAAGACTGTTAGAATGTGGAGAAGTCGAAAAATGTGAGTTAATTCGCAAAATTGGCCAGCAGCTTGACGAGGCTACAGTTTCTGATCTTTTGATTCAAGCCCCAACTGATGAAACAAGGAAATATGAAGTTGATATGGTGCAAAGCCTAATTGAAGAGTTTGTGACACACAATCGAAGTGCTCAGACTGATCCTTCAATGGAAACTGAATTCCAGGAGATTAGAAGTCCCAGGTTATCACATACTTCCAAGGTGAAGGTGGCAAAGCTGGTTGACAGCTATCTTACTGAGATTTCACGTGATCCCAACTTACCTGCGTCAAAGTTTGTCCGTCTTGCTGAAATGGTATCAAGCTTCTCAAGACCAACTCATGATGGACTTTACCGTGCCATTGACATGTATCTAAAGGTTAGTTCATGATACTCCTTCCTGCCCCCATTTCATTTTTCGGGTTGTTGAGGCTTCAGTGTACCTTTGTTCCAATGAGACCTGCACAACTGCCAATAATAATTAATTGCTTGAAATTTTGTAAACGTAATTTTAAGTCTAAAATTGAGTGTTGATGCAGGAACACCCGGGGATCAGCAAGGGTGAGAAGAAGAGAATGTGCAAATTAATGGACTGCAGGAAGTTGTCAGTAGATGCCTGCATGCATGCTGTGCAAAATGAGCGGCTGCCCTTACGAGTCGTTGTGCAGGTACTCTTCTTTGAACAGATTAGGGCTTCAGCGTCCAGTGGCAGCAACAGTACACCTGATCTACAAGGCTCCATCAGGGCCTTACTCCCAGGTGGGTCTCATGGGAGCTCAAGGTCAACCACAACCCGCACAGAAGACGACTGGGATGATGTGCCGACAGCGGAAGAAATCAAGGCTTTAAAATGTGAGATTTTCACTCTTAGGCTAGGCGAAGTGAATGGAGGAGTTGGCAGTGATAGAAATGGGAACCCCGGTGCTACAAAAAATCTTGAAAAAGTTCCATCTGGTAAAGTGAAAGGTATAATCATGTCGAAAAAGATATTTTCTAAGCTGTGGTCAAGCAAAGAAAGCAGCGGTGAAATCAGCAGTTCTAATACATCAGAGAGCCCTGGTTCTTCTAGCAATGCAGAAGAAACAAAGTCCACCCGTTCGAGGAGTAGGAGGAATTCGCTGTCTTAGTTACAGCCTTACAGGCATGCTTAGTAGATTAAAAGTATAAATTGTTGACTTGTAAAACCGCCTCGCGTATCTGACATCAGGAGAATAGAGTCAACTGGCATGTTTTAGCTGATTTTCCACTGTGATTTTGAGCCGAAGTGGTCATGTTGTTAGAGAACAAAAGAGCTTAGGTATTTCATTTCTTGTAAGAAGAGTTCATGATCACATTTATGGTCCCAGACTACCCGTTGGATTTCGGTTCTAACAGCTAAGTAACAGTTTCTTGTTGTCCAATTGTCCACCACTCCATTAATCTCCCCAGACGGAGAGAATATATCCTACCACCGAGGATATATTATCTTGTGTCTAGTCATATGACGACCGTTGTGGAGACAAAGGAATATAACCTCTCGTGATAAAGTAGATTTTCTCCATCAGATGACATTGATAAGATTTGGACATAATGATTCTTCCCCCAAAATAATCACGAAACTTTTTTTCTTTTCCAATTCTCCTTTTTGTCTTCGTTTTGTTATAAATTATTTTGGCTCTATGTTGACTTGTTCAGGCCTTGGAAGGTTTGAGCCCCAATGTAAGTGATTGCAGCCTAATTTAGAAATCTTTTATGAGGCGTTTTGACAGGGGCACCGTTTTTTAATTTCTTATATTAAACATCTGTTCTTTTGAAAAATTTGATTAAACATTCTTTTTATAATTGTGGTGATTTTATTAGCAATGTTGTAATTAATCTTTAGCATAGCGTGTTGTGTAAATCTTAAGTAGAGTTAAGTTAGGAATTCTTCGGAATCTAGAAGATCTTTCCTATTAGACTTTGTATTACTTAGAGAGCAAGATATATTCTCTCTCTTATTATTATAAATAAAGGCACTAGACATGAGGAATATCATACACATATTAGGATTCTACACACTGCACGTTTGCATTTTGCGGTTCAAGGATCAAGACAAGTAAAAGTGTCAATTCTCGGTGTCCTTCAAGAACACGAGTGTGACCTTCTCCCCTTAAGGACGAGAAGGTTGACTCATCAAAGTCACAATCCGCCAACCGGGTGGTAAATAGATTTTCTGTCAAGGGTTTCAGGTAATGGATGATGGGAAAGGACACGTAACTGATATAAGTTCGTTTCCTCAGTTGAGGGTCCACTTTGGAACGTTGTGGCGGTGCAATTGGCACAAATATAGCAAACCTAAATACGCGTAAATACGAGACATCTGGCTCATACCCAATCACCAACTGTTGTGCAGAAAAGGAATTGATGGGTAGCAGTGAGCCTCAATCTAAGCAAATTTGTTGTGTGCATTATTGCTTAACCCTGAGCAGAAACCGGAAGCTTGAACCTCATTACTAAGTTTTGGACTATCGTTTGGATAAACGTTTTTCGTAGGCCATTTTATGTGTCAACATTAGGGGTGGGCAAACGGGTAGAGGAACCGTGGGTCGGGGCGGGTAGTCTAGGTTAAAGACGAGTACGGGCTGGTTCCAAATTTTTTTGAGAACAAACGGGCCGGGCCGGGCCTATGTTATTTACGGGGCAGGCCAGGTTCAGATACTTAGAAAAAGAGGGCCCCGGACCGACCCGTTTCTAATTTTAATGAACGGCTGAGATTTAATGATAACCTATCATCCAATCTCAACCGTTAGTTTGTACCCTAGTCCAGAGTCCAAGTTCCAGTCCCTCCCTCGAGTCCTCGACTACTTCCCTCAAATCTCATATTCTCTCAGTCGTCTTCTCACAGAAATCATGCAGCCAATCACGCCGTCCCGACCAACACAATGGCACCACCGCCGTCGACAACACCACCACATCCTCCTCCACGACATCCCAGAGAGCCCAGGTCCCAGAACCACGACGGCTCGATTCCCTCCTCTTCGACAGCACCATCGCCGTTGCGACCACCATCACCGCCGTCGAGGACACTGCTACTAGCCATCATCCTCTAAAATTTAGGTAATTTGAATTAGAGTTTTGTTATTAATGTGAATATCTAGTGTAGGGATTTTAGGGATTTTAGGTTTTGTTATTACATTGAGCGCAGTGCATTTTGTTCTTCAATGGTTGCTCACATGACACCACATTCCACGCAATTCTGCTTGTGATTATTATTAATGTGAATTTCTGCTTGTAATTTTGAATTAGGGTTTTAGGGATTTTGAATTTGGGTTTTATGGATTTTAGGGCATTTCATCCAAATTTACTTCCAAATATATCATCTCATTTCATCCAAAATTTCAAACTTAACTGCAGAAGATAGGGAAGGTTTTGCAGTCATCTCATGGTTGGTATTGATGATGTCTTCACTTCATCATGTGGCTCCACCAAGACCCCTGGCAATTTCATCAAGGTATCTTTCGAGACTTTCGATTATTTATTGATACAAAATTGTGTTCAATTATTTATTTGATCTTGTTTGCATTGATTGATATATGTATCGTTGTGCTAATTTGAAATGTTTGACAAACTGTTTATTCATACCGTTGACAAAGAGCTCTTTACTCTGAGAATTAGGCTTGTTGCAATGTGTTGGCTGATGTATGATCACACTGTTTATATCCCTAAAATTGTACTTGTGAAGATTTGCAATCTCTGAGAATTAGGCTTGTTGTAGTGTGTTGTAGCAAGCTATTTGGTATTGTTTAAAATGTGGATTGCTTTGTTTTTAAAGTTGAAATATTTGTTGAAACCCTTCCTGCAATACTTTTAGTTGAAGTGATACATTATCTTGATATATCCCATTATGATGATATGTTTTCTATATGTCGTTATAATACAAGACATGGGATTACAAATTTGTTTTACCGTTACTAGTGATGGTTTGAACTATTAATGTGTTTGGAGGATCTCTTTTGTTATTTTGCATATAGTATGCATGAATGAGATAACAAGAAATTCAAAACCCTACTACCAAGTTTTTGCGTGTTTAGTCTATGGTTCTGACTATTAATTGTGCTAGTCAAGAAAGTGGCTATGAAAGTGCAGCCACTGCGCGTTTAGTCTTCACATGCTTTCAGTACTAGACTTGCTTTCCGTGATTCCCAACGGTGAATGCAGAAAATTGTGTCTCTTTTTATGTTCAGTGTGAGTGATTATCAAGTTGGGTTTTCTGGCTGCAGGTAAGTGAACCAGAGTAGTGGGGCTACTCTGTTGATTGGAAGAAAGTACTAGTCTTCTACTTTGGAACCCAACAGATGTAAGTACTAGTCTTCCTCTTTTTAGCATATAGCTTCTTTCTCTTGTTTTCATATCATATTTAAACCTTAAAAATAAGAATTATTCAATAGATATCAATAGAATATGGATGGATTTAGTTGTTGGTTTTATTCGCAATCTGATGTGAATCTGTGCAGGTGAATTTGTGCAAAATCTGCACACTACAGTGCAGTCTGTTGGGAGTGAAATTTGAACCAAAAAAAAAAAAAAAAAAAAACTCAGAGGGCCCATGGACACGGCTAGAACCGACCCTTTTCAACCGGGCCGGGTTAGGTTCGGTCCCTATATTAGAATATGTAATCCCTAGCCCGTCTCTTTTGCACTCGGGTTCGGTCCGATCCCTTAAAAATTGGGCCCGACCTGCTCGTGCCCACCCCTAGTGAACATAAGCGACTAGATGTTCAACTTCAATACCTAAACTCATGCAATTATTGTCAAACAAAACGTAAACTCTACGGCATTATCTAGTCTTACATATTTTAGTGGATAATCCGGATGATGGTACCTCAACTTAATGATTTGAAAACTGAGTCTTGCAAATGTAGCACTCCTTGTGGACAATAGGGCGACGTGAGACTATCGAATCATGCATCAATCAAAATCAAAGAGTAGCGGAAAGGTCCACATGGTGGTTGGATCGGTCGATAAATATCTCCTTGGATACTTTCCAAGAAAGTGGCATGATCTTTAGAACTGTTTACATAGGACGGCTTCTAGCTACTTTTACCTAGTGAGCAACCTTCACATAGTGCGGTTGATTGGATCACGTACGTCATCTTTTCCAATGGATGACCATGTGATGCACAAAGTATGAGACACATATCCCTTTCCGGGTGTTTGAGACGGTCATGCCAAAGTTGGAAAGTGATCCAATCAATTGGCTTCAAGGGAATGACTAAGTTTGTCTCAACCATTCTGATAGTTATCTTATAGAGATCCAACGAGAGTGCTTTCAACTTCTCTAAGATGCACTTTTAGTCGTGTGAAGTAAAAGTGAAGCAAAGATATTCCACACCATGTTGTTTCATGGTTTCACAATGGAATTTGTTAGCTCGAATGTCCTTAAAACTCAACAATGTTCGACGGGAATAAGGTGAATATAAGGCCTCGTTAATGGAAAGCAAAGTAACCAGCTCTATCTATGGCGTCGCGCCACCGATTGTTGTCACACCAAGGATTCTATATGTGTAAAGTTGAGGAAGTAAATGTAGTTACGTTAAACGGTGTGTGTGGTAGCATTGTCTGCCAGACAATCAACTATGAAAATTTAAGTCACACAACTTTTCCAAGATAAACTTTATTACCAAAAATTATTCGAGAACAACAATTTCAAAAGAAAAAGAAAATAATCATAAGGGGCTTAAAAAACCAATAGTTTGCCCAACATGGCTCAATAATTCGAAAATAAAGTAGAATATCTGAAAAAACATTAAGTAAAATACTAAGTTAGCAACATGTCAATCACATCCAATAGTAGTTGTCATGCTTTATGAAATACAAAACGACTAAAATCATGTCATTCTGGACAGCTTTGGTTTTCATGTTGTCATGCTCAACGAGGTTCGCTTCTCTCTAACAAAGGTTGTGATAGCAATCAACATCAGTAGGTGCATAATAGGTGCGAGCCAAGTGATAAGTTCCACCACAGTGGAAGCAAAGATTTGGCTTATTATTTGGTTCAGGACGACTGGCCTTATCAATGTTGTTCCCAAACTTCTTGTAAGGTTTGGACCTATGGTTCAAACCTTGCTTGCCTTTCCCCTTGTTGTTCTTCGGACTTTGAGACAATTGGCCCTTCTCATTGACTCGGTTCCTTTTCCTTTTTTTGGAAATATTCGGATTCACTTTTGGGTGTCGAGTTGGGTAACTTCTGGAAGCCCACTAACAACAAAGTAGCTAGAGTTTTGTAGCAATGGAGATCGAGGCATAATCTTTAATCCTTAATGAAATCTAAAAATGATATACACATGTTTATCATGAAAAATCATAAACAACCATTTTCAAGTAATATGCATAAAATTAGAATAAAGGGATTCATGCATCATGGTGATTTTTTCGTATCGTAAGGATTTCGCAAAATTGTAAAATAAAAAAGATATATGATAAAATAATAAAAATTCACATATGAAAAAGGTTATAATCAGTTTCATGCTTCATGGATGTTTAAACATATCATATACACATGTTTAAACATATAATTGGGTTTATGTTTCATGGTTGTTTAAAAAAAAAAAAAATTGTAGGCAATTAGTTGCAACTTACTAGCCCGCATAAGTTGATATATATATTGAACGTAATAAGACGAGAAATATTATCTAATAAGAATATAATTCCATGATTGCAAACGCAACAGAAAAAAAATTAATAAAATAAAATCAAAGCCTACCCTACATAACCACATCGAACCAAACAAAAAGTTGTGTTCATGAGGGCAAAACCTTGCATCACTATCTGATAAACTTGCAAAAGACGACTCTCATTCGGCAAAAAAGCCATGCTATGAGACATCACGTAGATGTCTTCATAATCGTTTGTCTAGCGAACAGACAACAAAACCACAACTAAAACAAAATGACAACATAGAATAAACTTTCTAGAGGTAAGATTGCTTAATGACGGAAAACCCACACCTAACCAACAACAATGATAAACTCATAAGGCCTATGCTCTATGACCTGGACTCAACACTGTCAAGACACACACGGTAATCATTGTACCATCACCTAAAGACTATGCAACGACAAGAGAACATGACTGTGAATCCCTCAAACCACTTCAACACCGTACAAGGGAAATACCACACCACCTATTGATAATCTTGCAATTGTCGGCAAAAAACCTCACTATACCTACAACAAACATCGAGCTTCCTTTGCATAATCCTTGACAAGCGCACAAACCACAAAATCGCCACCTGAAATTTGTGCAACATTTGTCGCCCTAAGATATGATGTGAGCAATAAGTCATAATCTCTGAAAAAGCTTTACTCTTCCAAAGTAGAGAGTGACCACAACCACAACCACAAAGGCTCTCCTCGACAAAGTGAGAGAGCGACCCTACTAAAAATAGGAAAAGAAAGAGAAGAGATCAGGAATGAATGTTGCTGAGCCCAAGGCCAAAGACTGGGCCATCGACGGTAGGTTTTTCTTAGGGTTTCTTTTCCCTAACTGCTAAAGTTTTTTATATTAAGAAATATTGAAACAGTAATATGATAAAAAAAATTTAAAAAAAACGATATTATCTACACTAAGAGGGAAGGAGTGTGCTTAGTCTCACAATGGGCTAGCAATAATGTTGTTCAAATTCGCTTTTGGCGAGAATTGAACTTAAAATTGTCACTTACAACTTACAAGTCAAGGGGAATACTATTAGACCGTAGTACTAAGTGGCATATGATAAGCTTTTAAGTGGATATATAAATTTTTTTTAGTGTATCGATATTTTTACACTAGGGGGAGGGGAAGTTAGGCTAAGCTATACAATGGACAGCCTAATTTGGTATCAAATTTGCTATCGACGAGATTCAAACCTAAGACCTCTCACTTTTAAGCGAAGAGGAATACCATTAGACCGTAGTACTGAGTAGCAAGTGGATATATAAATTAAATGAACATCCGTTATTTTTATTTTATTTTTTGAAAATGAAACATTCGTAGGGAATTCTAATTTCCTCAGTTTTGTTGATTGCAACCAAAAGGCCGCTTTGTTTGGCATTTTTATTCCTAAATGGGTCACACACATAAAATACTTTGTTGAGTAATTGACCTGCTACTTTAAAGCCCACGTTTCATTTACCCTTTGTTTGGCCCAAGTGCCATTTTAAGGCCTCATCCAAAAAGTTCATCACACACTAGTTATTTTTCTGATTTTGTTTTTGTTTATATACAAGTCATAAAGGAGAGGAAGAATCAAACGCGTATCTTCTGACAATGCAAGAAACTGCCGATGGTGGAGGGAATAAAGGTTGTCGGCGGTGCAAGAAACTGTCCGGTGGCGATGGGTGGTGTGGAATGGGGATTGCTGCAAAAATACAAGCGAAGCAGCAATATGTTCTCTATAATTGTTTTTACATTTACAACTGAATGGTGGTTATATGCAAATAAGTAGTGGCGAAGCCACGTGAAGGCCAAGGTTGGTCCAAGCCCATTTTAGAATTTTTCTAATGTATATTACTATGTGCAAGCTTAGAAAATAAGAAGCATGGCGTCAATATAGTTTTTTTTTTGTCAATTAAAGTGTCAATATAGTTTTGATAGGTAGGGGTTTGAAACTTCTTGTTTCTTACAATTTTATTTTTTTTTCTTTTTTTTATTTTATTTATTTATTTTTATTTTATTTTATAAACCCAGCTTTATAACTAGCCTTTTGTTTTTTTTTTTTTTGCTGAACTAGGAAATGGCATTCCAGGGCACAGAGGCCAAAGGGGAGTTCAAAGAAAGCCCACAGACGGCTAACAACCAGTAAAGGACACCCAAAAAGCAAAGACATGGGTTACAATCAAAGACACAACAACCAAGTGGAAGTGTCACCCCCATCCAAGCCTAGCAAAAAACATTAATGAGGACAAGGAAGGCCATCCTTGTTTAAAATTAAAACCAACAAAGATGGGGGCCTTTCAACCTAAACCACATCACACATCTCCGTACAACCCCGCGACGCAAGCGAATCTGCCGCCAAGTTGGCTAGTCTTGGAACCCAAGACCAGCGACAGTTCTGGAAGGATCTCCCAAGTTGAAACACTCTTGCCAGCGAAGGAAATGCCTCCCAACTTACCCTCTCAAGAGACGCGTTAAGGCAAGAAACCACCTCTCGAGAGTCAGATTCCAAAATCACATCTGAGAAGCCGAGCGAAGCACCCAATTCACACCCACGCAAGAGGGCCAACGCCTCATTAGCAGCTACATTAGGAGCCCAGACTTGGTACCCCACAGCAGCAACAAAATTTGCCTCGGAATCCCTGACAACAACACCCACAAAACCCATATGCAACAACTTAGACCTGCTGGCGTCAACATTTATTTTAACAAAAGGGGAAGGAGGAGGGATCCAGGGAGAAGGAAGCACGGGGGTGTCACAAATCACAGACCGCACCCCCCCTCGAGACTCCAACAGACTTTGAGGCCGCAAAGAAGCACCCCACAACATTAGCAACAGCAAAAACCACTTTGGCTGGGTTGATATGCGCGTGATTGAAAACAAAATCACATCTCGTTTTCCAAATGAGCCAACACGTAAATGCTAGCCAACACGTAAATGCTACATTTGTTTGAATCCACTCCCTATCAGTTGAACCCACAGAGGCGGGGGAAAGGACTGCCTGCAGCCAAGAACTCCAAGAGGAACATCCAATCGCATCCACCTTGTAATTTAAAACCCCTCCAAACCAGACCGATAGAACCCACGGACAGAGCAGGAAGGTGTGCATCGTGGTTTCCTCCTCACTAAGGCAAACAGGACAGATGGGCGATGAGGAGGAACGCCTTCTGAATAGATTGGCGTTTGTGGCTAGGGCGCAGTGGAGGGTGCTCCAAAGAAAGTGGCTGATCTTTGGAGGAACCTCAATCTTCCAAATGCATTTCCAAAGATCATCTGGGACCGAGCTCACAGAGGGAAGACGAGAGTCTCTCGAGCCTAATGACCTCTTTTGCAGCCACATGTACCCAGATTTGACCAGGTAGTCCCCATTCTTTGAAGCAGCCCAAATAAGCCGGTCCCTCCTGAGCATGTCCCCGATAGGCATTCTATTAATAGTCTCCTGTTCCTCCACGGAAATAACATTTGAAAGAAAAGACAAATCCCACAGATTGGAGTCAGGGCATATAAGGGAGCTAACACGCAGATTGCGAGTCACCGCCACTTCCCCAAGCGGGGTAGGATGCCCCGAGGGAAGAGATGGTAACCAGCGATCCACCCAGACTCGGACATCCCTCCCATTCATAATTTGCCAGTGTGATCCACCCAGTAAAAGATTACGACCCCGAAAGCAAACTACTCCAAGCCCAAGAGGCACGCCCCCCTTTACTGGCCTCCAAGAAAGAACAATGCGGGAAATAGCAGGCTTTCGTAACACGGGCCCAAAGCGAAGAAGGATCTCCAATGAGGCGCCAGCATTGCTTCGCTAGTAATGCATCATTGAACTCTTTAAAGTTCCGAAATCCCATGCCGCCCAAATTTTTTGGAAGACCCAAAACCGCTTTTGCCACCCAATGAATCTTACTTTTGCCACCATTATTGCCCCACCAAAAATTTGCAATCATCGCATCCAATTCCTCACACACTAAAGAGGGGAATTTAAAAATACTCATAGGGTAAGCAGGGATCGCTTGAGCCACTGCCTTAATTAAGATCTCCTTGCCCACCTTCGAAAGAGCATTTTGCTTCCAACCTTGGAGTTTCCCAGCTATTCTCCCCTTCACATAAGCCAAGCCTCTCATTTTCGAGCGCCCCCACAAAGCTGGGACTCCAAGATAAGTGCCCGGGTTGTCCACCACTGTCATGCCAAGGATCTTTCCAAGCTCCTCCGAGACCCCCGGCGGTGTATTTGCCCCGAAGAACACACTAGATTTCTTGAGATTTACTTCTTGCCCCGAGGCATCACAAAAACTGCGAAGAAGCTTGACAAGATTTGTACAGTTGTTCTCGTTTGCCCTCAAGAAAATTAACGTATCATCAGCAAATAAAATATGAGTTAGAGTCGGCCCATTAGCTCCCAACCAAACCCCATCGAGAATCTTTCGATCGGCAGCCCCCTGTATCAATTTCGAAAGAACTTCCCCCACAAACAGAAACAAGTATGGGGACAGGGGACAGGGGATCCCCTTGTCGCAGGCCTCTAGAGGGGGCAAACTTCTTTCCTGGTTTCCCATTTAACATAACTGCAAACTTTACTGATGTTACACAGCCCATGATGATCTTCCTCCATTGAGTACAAAATCCCATTCTTTCCATAATCGCCTCCAAGAAGTCCCACTCCACTCTATCGTATGCTTTTGGCATATCAATTTTAACCCCAACTCAAACTTGGACATCGACTTGCGACCCTTCAGATAATGAAAAACCTCGTGGGCAATCCCAATGTTGTCTTGGATTTGTCTCCCAGATACAAAAGCATTATGAGAAGGGGAAATAAGAAGTGGCAACAGCACCTTTAATATGTTGGCAAGCACTTTTGAGAGAATTTTGTAGGAAAAATTACAAAGACTTATAGGCCGGAATTGAGAAACGGTTTCCGGGTTGATAACCTTTGGAATCAGAACAATGTGGGTATTATTCAGCAAGCTCGGACTCACCTCCTCCTGAACCATAGACCGAACAAGAAGGTTGACATCACCTAAAAGGATCTCCCAAAAAGAGTGGTAGAAAATTCCCTGAAAACCATCCGGGCCAGGAGCTTTGAAGCCTCCCATCTGAAAGGCTGCCTCCTTCACTTCCTCCAAAGAGACAGAAGCCGTAAGGGAAGAATTCATATCTTCCGTAACCCCCGGAACCAGACAGTCCAACAAACTTCCCCAATCCCTACTGCCACCCGATTTAAATAAGTTGAAGAAATGTTCATCCACCACCCGCCGTATGCGACTAGGATCCTCCTCCCATTTATCCTCATCCACCCGCAGCTTCAATACCGAGTTTCTCCTACGCCGATGGATAGTGGAATGGTGAAAGAACTTGGTGTTTGCGTCCCCCTCTCGCAACCATCAATTCATTTTTTGGCCCCTCCCTCCTATTATTGATGTCAAGCTCTGCCACTGCAGATAAGGGGTGGTGATCAAAGAGTATGATTCTCTTTCTCTTTTTTTTCTCTCTTCTTCCCTCTCCTCCTAATTGAACGGTCACGGTTAAGTCACGTCAACATCTTATATTAATTTTTTATAGCAAGAAAAAGATAAAATAAAAGAATGTGAGAGGAGGAGATGGAAGGAAACGATGTCTAACCAACTGGTCTAATTCATATTTTCAGTTAAAATTAGATGGTCAAAGATAATATTTCTCTTCAGATAAGAATCCGAATGTTGTTCTAAGGAGTTAGGCAATCAATTAGTCAATGCGGGTTTGTATCATCTCCCTCAATTATTGTGGGATTGGATCGACAGTGAAAAAGAAATCCATTGAATCTTAAACTAAGTGGAACACCTCAATCTCTCTAAACAGAAAATGCTTTGATTACTTTAGCCGTTGGCCATTGACTTGCCGCAGAAGACCAGAACAGAAGATAAGGCCGACCAAGTTTTTTGTACCATAACTTTCCCACTATGAATGTTTTTTTGTCGAATGAAGATTATCTTCTCTCCTAATCTTTTTTTATTTCCTTCTCATCATATTTGAATAGTTACGATTAAGCCACGTCAACATCTTATATTGATTTTTTTATAGAGATAATAAGATAAAAAACAATATGTAAGAGGTGAGGAAGGAAGAGAACGAAAAAGAGATGGAAGAAAATCCTACTCCTTTTTTGTCACCGTCTTCACACCTATAAATACACAACAAAATCCACCAAAACTAACATTAGGGTTAGTCAACCCAAAGAACGACATTGACAAAAGCAACCCACCCCATTAACCAATCTTTTTCCTTAGCCTTTTCGATTTATAGGCAGCTACAGCCTCCATGCCTTTTCCTTTTGAACATCTTTTCCTACTAAACTTAAAAAGACAGGACTTGGATAGTGAGCTTCCACACATGGTTATGCTACATATCTTAATATATTACATGCAATTAGGTTTAGGTTTAACATATATTAATGAAAACAACCCTGGTAATTTGAAGCTGCCTAACATTTTCACCCCAACTTACCTAATTCTTAATATAGTGCCCCTTTTAATCCTAAAATAATCGGATCCATCTTTGTCTCAAGATTTGTGTTTTGTTGCGAAGTTAGATTACGCGTGCTCGTGAGCATCATATATTGTACACATAGGAACTAATTAGGAGTTTAGGACAAACTACAAACTTTTCTTACAATAATCTATCATTGTTGAGTACATATAAGTATGGAGATGCTTAATCTTTAGGTTTTGTTTTTCGTTTTTGACAATTTATTTTCAACTGAATCATGATTAGGTTTTAATCAGCCTTCAGCTTCGATGGAAGCATTTCTCAGGATGCCTAGGAAACTTTTGAAGTCCATTGCATCCACAGAGATCACGTACAGTAGTATTCTTTGGACTTTGTGTGTATGAGAGGGAGAGGTGAAAATATGAAGAGAAAATTATCTCTTTATGTTTGTTCATCTATGTAATGCACAATATTGCTTAAATCCGACTTGAAAAAGATGCTGCATCAAACAAAATAAGGTAAAATAGTTGGTTAATTTGAAATAATTACCCAAATATTTTTTATTAGTTGTCTGCATAAATGTGAAATTCACTATTGCCATGCACAAATGTGAAATTCACTATTGCCATGTCATCACTTAACTTAACGGCTAACTTAATAGATTTTCAAACGGTTGTAAGAAATTGAAATGAAATAATAACTTAATGTATGAGATTAAAATGTTTTAAATATGTGGTATGATGTTGCAATTGCACCCAAATCTGAGAGGTAAAATGTAATTACCCATTAATATTTTTTTTTTGGTTAACAATTACCCATTAATATATGTAATAAAAAATTTTCCAAAGTGTTTTATCCTACTACCTTGAATCATTTGGTACACATAATTGCATTGGAATGGATAACCTACAAAACTAAAGGTATGTTAAAGGTAGAACTTATAAAATGAGAGTTATGAAACTCGGACACTTTTTGATACACATATTGACACCTATTTTGTATAGTCCACTTCGTAATATATTTCAAAGAACCAAATCATCTATATTTTACCACATCATTCATAGTACATCCTTACAAAAAAATAAAATAGAAAAACTCAAGACCAATAAAATATTCATTTATAGTGAAGAAATTGACGAATACGGTTCTACAAAGAAACACTAAATTTAATCCAATGGTGATGTAATTTCGAATTGAGTGATTTTATATAGACATGATCTTTAGGGTAATGAATAAAAGTTAGACAGTTTGAGAGTAGGCCCTACAAAAATGTATGTTCCTGATCCTAACCTATAAAAGATGGCTGGCTTATAAAGAAAACTTATCCACTCCAATTAATCCTCCTTTAAATAGTATGAATTTCCTTCATAACTGACAAGATTATAGTAAACCAATAGTACTGGTAATAGAAACAGATGATTGCCCTATTTCTAAACCATTCTAAAACTGATCAAACTGATGTTACTAATTAGTTTTTATAATACAAAATCTTTCAGTTTTCGATTCCAGACGTTGTTAAGAAAACCTGGTCCTGACCGAACCAAAGGAGCCAAGGAGGAGGTATGCCTATAGCAATGATTAATGAGAAAGGATAATATTTGGGTACTCTCCGGGAGCACCCAATACACACTATCTTATGTGGCACAATAAAATAAAGACACTTGGCAAAACTTAATCTTCAAATTCTTAACCAATTATTTAGCCAAACGCTCACTATTGTGTTGGCCAAAAGCCCATCTTAATTCATACCGAGATCTAAGCCACCAGCACCAGCGACGGTCCTCTCCCACCGCCAATGGCCACGGTCTTCGCCGCACGATCACCGGCAACGGTCCACTACCACCAGCCACGGTCCTCTCCCACCAGGCCACCACCACCAGCCACGGTCGTCTGCCACCACAGACCAGCGTCCTCACCCACCACCATCAGCCACCGTCCCTCTCCGAAACTCATGGCACCTTCATCGTTGTAAAATCTGGATCTCATGTAAGAGTAGAAACCCGTGAAAACAATAGCACCCAACCCCACGAGCCATCGTCCTCTCCGTATGAAAATCAAGGAACCCATATTTTTGGATTACCAGATTGGGCTTCTGGAAATGGAATCTTCCACCACAGTTAGATTGCCATGATTTTTTAAGATATGAAAATGAAAGTGTTTGTTTGATTGTGTGCTTTGGCGAGGAAGAAGGTGAGTGTTTGGCTACAGAAATAAAGGATGTTTGGTTAAGTGTTTGGGAGATTTAAATAAGGACAGGTGTCGTTGTTTTATTGTGCCACAAAAGATAGTGGGTATATTGGGTACTTCCTGGAGAGTACCAAGTATTATCAAGTGAGAAATGCTAAAGAGATTCTTTAAAGCGTTAAAAAAAAAAAGAGATTCTTTTAAAATATGATTTTTCTAAGACTCTCAATCATCTCATAATTTCAAGTTAATTTATATGCTAACGTTATAAAATATTATGATAAAATATGAAGTGACAAAAAATCCATATAAAGTTGGACTTTTAAAAGAATCTCGCTAACAATTCTGATGAGTAATTGTTAATAAATCAAAAGGTAGCTTTACAATTGCATTTTAGTATGATTGATGTTATTTTCATGCTCCAGTTAAGTGAGTCCAAGATATTACTGTATTTAAATCAGCCTCCAATTACATGGGCTAGGGCTCTGCAGGTTTATATTTTCTCATGCATGAGCTGGAAGTCACTGAGCAAGTCAGAATGCAGATTACACATTTATTTTTCATATTTCAACCAATCCGCCCTCAACACTTCATGAACCATATCATCTTTTATAGCACATTCCCCGTGAAGGCCACAAGACTCCCTCACTCGTCCATCAAGGCCTATGCTTTTTTGCGTGCGGTACCTATATTCTCGTAATTTTACTATAACACACTTGTGTATGTTTAACGATTAGATTGAAAATGTTAAAATTTAATTATGCAAATCTAGTAATTTCATGAATTCATCTATTCATCTCATACACCGAATCATTGTAGAACTCTCTTGTCTCTATACTATCATCAATCATCCCATTTCCAATCTTTGATAGATTCTTCACTGTCCAATATGCTTAACTAATTTGTCCTTACTTAATTAGTAACTTGTCGTCCTTTACATTAATAATACTAAAATTATTAACAAGTGTACTTTTAAATATGTTGATAGTGGACCAACAACAACGATAGTTATACCCAAAAGATGGAGAGTAATTTATTTAAGATATGCTAGTCCCAAGCTATCTTTTAGCACTTGCTAGCAACACTTGGGGCATGCGTGACATTACTCTATTGTTTAATTTGTTTATTTTGATATGCTGAAGGATAAAATATACCATCACTTTTTCCATGCAAAAGCTTTCATCTTTATTTGGTATATTTAGCTGGACATAAAAGGCACGTAACCGATCACTGCACAATGCTCCACAATATCTCTATTTCCTTTATATAATATTATTGTTGAGGTTTCAATAGAAAACGTCCCAATCCAAGGCATGATATGAACCCACCAAGATGTCTCAAAGTCCAAATCAGAAGCACCAAAACGAGTAGGGAAAGCGAAAGCTGCTTAATGCTTATGGAGGAAGGGACGAGGAACAAGAACAGAAAAAAGGAACACTCACACCGCTGGATCGTACTTTCTGAAAAAACTTTAAAATATAGCTCTCATACTGTTATGTAGTGATTTTATTCATGTGCTATAATATAAGTATACATATTGTATTCACATTTTAAGATACAATATCTACATATAAACACATTGTGAGGATGTGAAGGCAAAAGACTCGCACATCGGTAAAAGGAAAAACCTTGCAAGTTCTTATAAGAAGCTGGGCTACGCTTCAAATTGTCAATTGATTTTATAGTGGAACCTCCACTTTCTTCATGGTACAAAAACAGGTTAATCCATGTGTGAAGCCCAAGATCACACGTGTTCCACATCACCCAATTCGTGTCGTCCATATGTTTGGCTTGAAAATTTGAGACACGTGTGAGAGGATATGAAAGTAAAAAAGGCCGCACATCGATGAAAGGAAATTTTTTGTAAAAGCTCATAAAAGGTTAGATCCTTCATATTACCAATTAATTTTACGATGGAAACTTAATTTTTCTTACACACGGGCTAATACAAGTGAAGTGATTACACTAGATATATGACGTGTGACCTCGAAAACTTTGTTTGTTCCTTCCTCCATGTGTATCTTGCATTGCTCTTGATCGTTATCATCTTTTTGGTGCTAACATGCAAAACCCACGAAGCAAAAGCCAAACTCAGCAATCGGTTTCATCATCACATATGGAAAAGCAAATACAACCAACAACCCAAAAAGAAAGAAAAGAAAAATCCCCCGACACCACCCAACCACAAAGATGAAAGTTCATCCACACATAGTAGTACCATTTATTAACAAAACAGTGCTTGTTTGTAATTTGAAAGTGACATTAGGATTAGTAAATCACACAATTTAGAGTCTAGTCAATATCACATATTTATAAAATTCCCACTACCCCCTTAACTACAAAGATACTAATCAACTAGAACCTTATTAACCAAAAATAGAATGAGGAAAAAGGCCCCCTTGGCTTCCCTAGCTAGCATATAATCAAGGACAAATGATATGGTCTAATCAAGGCTCCAAAAGTAATCTGCGAAAAAGCTTAAGTTATGCATATATTCCTTTCAAAGTTTTCTTTTGCATGCACAAACTCAAGAGGATATTCCAACGATTGTCGCATTGCTTAAGATTTTTTCAATGATAAATGATTCTGCAATCTTCTTTTTCTCCACGTTCACGCTTTTTGTGTACTTTGCTCAATCGAATCACCATAACTAAGTATAGAGTAGTGTGCAAGTAAAGAAAAATTATGTGTCGAAATTAGTTCATTTCTTCGTCACATTTTGTTGGAGATCATCTAAAATGCCACATCAATTTACAAGTAACGTTACATGGCTAACTAGGTAATTATAAAGTTGACTCCAAAAACCCGTATTTCCTCTTCCTCTCGTGTTTTTCTCCTTAATTTCTTCTTTCTTCTCTATTACCACCCCAACACTTGCTTACTCTACCCACCTAGGGCCACAGCCAAGTTACAATGGCAGACCCAAAATTTAAAACCCAAAAAGGAAAATAATAAACAAAAAAAAAAGAAGAGAAAGTTGGAAACTAATTTGGATTCTTTGCGGAATTAGATTTCTCTGGGGTCGACAAAAATGGACATGCCAGGTGCCGACTTTGTCCAGTCACCGACAGAGCCGTCACTGTAGTCTTCCCCGAGCCGCTTGATGCACCACATGTCCTCGTCGCACGATAGCCTCTTCCAGTGCGGGATTCCTAACCTCAGCGGTTCGCGGCTCGACACCTCCGTCGCCACCACCCCGCAACCGCGCTCCTTCGCCAGGTTGTGCGCGTGGCCGCACAGTGCCTTCACGAACTTTGCCGCGCGTGGGCCCTCTCCTCCGAGCCCGTACAAGAAGTGTACCCCGAACGGCCTGAAAATGTCCGGAACCGACGGCAGCCCCATCCACGGCAAGGCCCGATCCACCAACCTCGTCGTCTTGGCGAGCGTGCGTTTCACGAGCGACGCGCCTTTGACTTGTAACTTGAACACGTCCTTCGAGTTCCAGACGCTGAGGATGGCCCATGACTCGGGCGGGTCGGCCAAGAAATGATCCGCGCCGGGCCACGTCTCCTCCGTCACGCTGCCACGCGGCACGGCGAGGAAAGTGCCGAGGCTGAGGCGGTTGTTGAGGACTGAGTCAATGTCGCGAGGGAAGAACTCGGTGGTGGCGAACCGGCGGCGGTAGAGTGCCTCGGCGTCGGAGGGGGAAAGCTGGATGACGGTGACGCGGGAGGAGACCTTGACCCGGTGGGCGTAGACCGGGTTTACAAGGATGGTGGGTGTACGGAACTTGACGTAGCCGCATTTGTCGGTGAAGAGCTTGACGGAGGCTTGGTTGTCGTTCTCGGTGGCCATGTACGAATACTCCGCCCCGTTTTCTCGAAACCACTCCTCCAGTCTGCTCACAAGCTTTAACCCTATTCCCATCCTCCTGTTACAGAAAATAAATAAATAAAGTTAAAATAATAGTAGTTATTTAAAAAATAAGGAAAATGGAGGGGTTTTTGTTTTTCGGATAACGTCTCAATTCAATAACTCAATGATATTGAATGGAGAACATGACCGTAGCAGTGTACCGATGAAAAAATAGGGGTGTGGAGGAGCGATTAGTATACCTGTGAGAAGGAGAGACACGGAGGCCCAAGATGTAAGCGAGTTTGGTGTAAACAGGGAGGGGCTTGAGAGTGACATCGCCAGTAGTAACGCTTTTACCATTTCTAGAGAGCTTCTTGCCGCATGTAACGGTTTTGATGCACCCTCTTATCATCCCAACTATCTCTCTCTCCTTCTCCGCCCCCACCACCTCCGCCACCTACAAAACCAAACACAAAATTTCAATATTAATCGGCACCTAATATTCGTAAACTAAACTAAACCAATTATTTATTTATTTTTTGGGAGGAAAAGAAGCGGATGAAATACGTGGTGGTTGTTAATTTGTTGACACATACCAGCATGAGATAGGCAGGAGAGTGGCGGACCCTGCAAATCGGGTCGCCAAGGAGGTCGGTAAAGAGGGAGAGTCCGCCGCTGGGACCGACCTCGCACCGCCTCTCAACGTCTTGAACCATTTCGCAATCCTTGACGGGGTCGAACTCTCTCAACACTAAACTAAAAACCATTCCGTCATCGTCGCCCATATTTAACGACGACGATCAAATTCGGGTGCGTATATCAGAACGAAGTCGTTCAAATTACCCAGTGCACCCGAGTTATTCGGGAAGGAGGAGGGGGTGTGTATAAAGAGTGAGAGTGAGAGTGAGAGAAGGGAGGGAGCGAATATAACGTGACTTGTAAGAAAGGGTAAAGCTATATATGTCTTACCTCCATCATCACAATACCTTATATAGCCTTCAGGTTGCTAAGGCCCCCCTCCTCTCCTCCCCCACTTATATATAATACTATCAACTTTAAAACCTCAACAAAAAATAAAATAAAATAAGAAAATAACATCTCCAAATAATTAAAATCTTAATTTCGGAAATTAATCTGAAAAACGAAGGGTCCTGGTTAAGGGTTTTGGAATCGGGATGGAACTTAGAGAGAGAGAGAGAGGGCCGTTTTTTAGTAGTTAGTTCATCATTGCGGATATACAAAGTGCCCTTTCCCTTCCCTTCCTTCCCCTTTCCCTGCTTTCCCTTTATATACCTTATTTTTGGGCTTTTCCTTTTCCGCTATTTCCCTCTCTCTCTCTCTCTCTCTCTCCACCTTCTTTTTTTATTTTTGTTTTTTTTAATCGTTCTACTTTTTGAATTTTATTTATTAAATAAAGAAAAGCCAGAAAGCTTTATTAAATTCGGTGCTGCTGCTCGCTCCTAAGTGCTGACTGTTTTAATGGCTTTCTATCTCCCATTTCCTCTCCTCTTCTGTCCCGTCTATTTTTGCTCTTCCATCCCCTCTCTAACGCTGACACTAATATGTAGTAATATAATAAAAAATAATAGATGGTGTCGGCATGTTAGAATTGTCATCGTGCCTTATCTGTATATATTTTTTGTTTTTTCATTTTCTAAAATACAATCAAAATTTCTTGTTTTTTTTTTACAAAGTAAAGCTTTGATGTGATCTAATAACAATAGCAGTAATGGTACTAAATGTAAAAAGAATAATGGGGGTCAATAAATACGAAATTCCAAAAATAGGAAATCATAACAGAAAAAGAAGAAAAAATGGGAAATGGCGGCTTTGGCTGCGCGCGGCTAGTCTACTCTACTCTTTGGTTGTTTTCTTTTCCCCAAGTTTGTATCATTTATTTCTACGGAAAGCAGGCGTTTGCATCATTACCCCATTTCGAATCATTATCCTTTTAAATATAATCCACACTCTCTCTCTCTCTCTCTCTCTCTCTCTCTCTCTCATCTATCCATCATGAATGCATGACCATCATCGTTGCTTCATCATACATAACCATCATCGTGTTACCCATAATTTTATACAAAACATGATCATCTTATATGAGGCAGATTCGTGTAACTGTACCGTTTTTATTCATCGATACATTGTTATTCACGAGTAATTTAATACATTACTAAAAAAATCAAAAACAAAAACACTACATAACGATGAACCTCTGGTATATGAATCTTTCTCCATAGGACGCGAGGCCAATCGAATGGAATGAACGGCTTTTAGATATATTCCCCAAATCTAGTTTTCTAACGGAAGTAAACTTCTCTTAGAAAACAATGCAAGTGAAACTTGATGACGTGGCGCAGCGGATGCCATCCGGTTTGGGAGGGAACTCCCTGGATTTGGGGCCGTCGATTTTAGTTCTGACCGACAACTGATGACAAGTGAGTAGTGCAGCTGCCACTGCTGCAAAAGCGGCTTTCGCTTTTAACAACCACATCAATATCATCGTGATCATAATTTTGATTTTTTCCAGATGGACGGCTGGGATCTTATCATTCTAGGGACAGCTAAGCGACGCCGTCCTACTGCACTTGAATTGACCGGCAGCCACCACCACCAGCCTACGCCGATGCTAAAACTTAGATATTTGATTATCCCAACCGTCGAGATTTTTTTGAATAGTGTGCAGCGTGGTCTATGGGACGCCGTAGCATCCAAGTGCTGCCGCTTCTAATCATATTAAAGCGTTTGATTATCCGCAACGGTCTAGACAATGATTGGGTAATTCAAACAAGTGGACACGTCGCCTAAATTTGGCCTACAATTAATACTTTTTTCAACCATTTATTATTCAATCATTTCTCTTAAAAACTTTATAATTATAGGTAAATGCACCTAAAGTTTTTTATGTCATTGAAGGAGAATTTTGTTTAGAATAATCAATAGAATAATGATATATTTATACTCAAGAATTTGTTATCCACGTGATTTATATTGAATATAAAACTTCTCATTTTAAATGATGAAAAATATTACTAGACTATAGTAGCAAATAACTATATTGAATTCAACTAAACTATAATGAGGGGTATTCGAATTTTAGTATAGAGAGGAAATCATATTTTTCTTAGACCATCTCCAAAGGAAATGTCAAAAAATGCCACATAAACATATAACAGAAACAAATGACGTACCAATTACTCCAATCGGGATGTTAAAGGTGACATGAAAAAGAAAGCTAAGCTGACATGGATAAAGAGATTGTCAAATTTGAAGCTGCCTTCAAATATGGCTTTTGTTATTTCCAAATGCATTCCACTTGGCTTACCTTAAATTCTAGCATATTTGAGTATTATTTTATTATTTTTAAACCAACAACAACCCAACTTTTATTATTTTTGTTTAAAAAAACATAAATGAAGAAATAAATTTTGACATATTGGGTGGAATGAAAATATTTATAGTATGTCAAATTATCAAGTGTCACATCCCGACCCGGGGTCGACCACTTCCCGGGCCCGCTCCACTACCGTAGCACGATATTGTCCGCTTTGGGCCCCGACTACGCCCTCACGGTTTTGTTTCTGGGAACTCACACGAGAACTTCCCAGTGGGTCACCCATCATGGGAGTGCTCTCGCGCGCTACTCGCTTAACTTCGGAGTTCCGACAGAACCCGAAGCCAGTGAGCTCCCAAAAGGCCTCGCGCTAGGTAGGGATGGGAATATACATATAAGGATCACTCCCCTGGGTGATGTGGGATCTCACAATCCACCCCCCTTAGGGGCCCGACGTCCTCGTCGGCACACCACGGCCAGGGTTAGGCTCTGATACCAAATTGTCACATCCCGACCCGGGGTCGACCACTTCCCGGGCCCGCTCCACTACCGTAGCACGATATTGTCCGCTTTGGGCTCCGACTACGCCCTCACGGTTTTGTTTCTGGGAACTCACACGAGAACTTCCCAGTGGGTCACCCATCATGGGAGTGCTCTCGCGCGCTACTCGCTTAACTTCGGAGTTCCGACGGAACCCGAAGCCAGTGAGCTCCCAAAAGGCCTCGCGCTAGGTAGGGATGAGAATATACATATAAGGATCACTCCCCTGGGTGATGTGGGATCTCACATCAAGTCAGTCATCAAATTGAACTTTAATATTTTTAATTTGACATTTCTTTTGAACATGCTCTAACCAACTTGTCTCAACTTAAGATTGCATAGCGAGCAATTAAAGTGGGGCATAAATGTATTTCCAAAATTGTTTTGTTTGCTATAATATTAATGCTTTTGTGATAATGGGCTAAAATTATTGAGCACATTAAAATTAAAAAGGTGGGAAAGTGGGAAAAAATGCGAGGAAAGCAAATAAAAGAGACTCGAGGTTTGGCACAGAGGCAAATATTTTATACACATTATTTTGCACACTACACTTAATTTATGTTAGACATATAAAGATATATTTTGTAAGTTGGGGGTGGGGCGTGCACATAGCAAACGTTTATATGATTGATATACTTAATAAAATGATATACATAAATTTGCCAAATAAATTGATGTACATAAGAGACAGATTATTAGATTAAGATCAGTGGGTCCCTACTTTTGGGGTCTGGTTTGGAGTATCTGTGGGCCACTACTTGTGGAGTGGAGGTTGGCTTTGAGATTATTTGGGTTGATTTTAGTTTTGGATTTGTCTCTCATTGGAAACCAGCAATTATTGTTAGAAAGGTGCTGTTCACACTAATTATCACTTTTCATATATTTTGTTAATTTTTTATCATTAATATCTTTCGATTCATTTGATTCGATGATTATAAATTGAGAGAAATATGTGAGAAGTAAAAATGAGTTTGCGGATAATACTACCCTTATTGTTATTAGTATTTTTAAGGGCTAATTTGGTATTGTGCTTTTTTAAAATTTGTTTCTGTTGTACTAAGAGAATAAACAGTTGTAAAATAATAAATGTTCGGTAAATTTTTTATTTTTTTACTTTTTTTATTTTTTTGTAAAAGTGCTTGAGTGTTTGATAAACTTTTATATGTTGCAGTCATATTTAGAATAGGAATGTGATTGTGTAAATCCTAGAGAATATGGGAAATTATCTTATATGCCTATTAGGAGTAGATTACCTATTAAATGTTGTAATCCTAAAGGAAAAGGTATTTACCTATCCTACTACTATAAATAAAGACACAATAGGGTGAATCAAACACACCTCACAATTAAATCAATCTCTCTTCTCTCTATTGTGGCCGGCCTCCCTCTCTCTCCTCTCTAAACTCTAGATCGTTCAATCAAATAGGCCTACAACACGTTATCAGCACGCTCTTGCCAGAAGCTGAGAAATTGACGGATCGTAGGAGTGGCTATCATTCACCAAATTCAAAGGCTTATTCGTTTTCTGCTAATCAGGTACGCTTAAAATAAAAGAAGATATTTGAAACGTCCACGAAGCATGAAAACATTCCCCATGATGCATGAACCCCTCTATGTTTATATTTTCCTTTCGATATATATTGTATATGTTCATATATTTGTCAATATATATATATATATTTGTTTCATGCATCGCACAATTAAATTGTTATGTGGAATTTGTGAGTCAAAGTACAAAAATAAATTAGAAGCAAATTTGGGTTTCCTAAACCCTAAGGGATTTGAAAAAAAAAAAAAAGGAATTGGGCATGGTGCGACACACCCACCGCACCATCATTGAGCACGCCAAAACCAGGCTTCGGCATGGGGTCAAAATAATGGGCCTGAAGCCCTAAGCCTGTCTGCAGTTTGGCCCGTGGCCTGCTGCTCCATCTTGGATTGCACCAAGCTTCGGCTTGGGCTCCACGCAGCCAAGGCCCGCAACCTTCATCCACCAGCCCAGTCGGCTGAGCCCTTCCTCTTCGCACGCATCAGCCAGCCTTTGCTGGGCCTCCTTGTGTGACAACCCACAAGCCAGAGTGAGCTAGGCTTGTCCCCGTGCTAACCAAACCCAAGCCCGTGGCCTGCAACCACCATAGGTTACTTCCTTGCACCCAAACTCGTGCCCCTTAACCCACGGCACCAAGCCCAATTATTTTTGGGGCTTTATTGTAGATCCAATAATATTATTTTAATATTATTTAGTTTCTACAATCGACCCCGTATGGCCCGATTTATTGAATTAATTAAAAGTGACCTGCAGTCCATTAATCTGATAATGAATCCAAAATTATTGACCTGAAGATCACTTTTGGATTAACGATTCAATAATTTATCTTTATACTTTGAACAGTCACATACTTTCGTAGTAATGAAGCTCTCACACTTGAGTTCCCGAAGAACCTCAAATCCACTATATTCAAGTTAGTATATTGCATTTTGTGTTTCTTGCAGGAACCTCTCATTATGAACTAATTGTTCATAAAAACCTAAAATGAACCTGTAGTTTCAAATTTAGTGCATTTGAAACCTGAAGTTTTCATTCAAAACATACCACATGAAACCTATAGTTTTCATGCATAAATTAAACTAATACATGTCTATAGAACCTGTATATTCTACGATATATGGCTATGGCTTACCATATGACTACTCACGTTTTCCCTCCATTTTAGGGACATGTCAAACTTGAACAAGCTCGATTTCACCACTCTAGAAGTCTCTGGAAGAAACTATCTAAAGTGGGTTCAAGACGTGAAGCTCCATCTAACTGCAAAGGGTATTAGAGCCACCATCGAGACTGTTGTCCCCGACAAACCTGTTGACGAAGCTCAGAAGGCTACTGCAATGATCTTCATTTGAAGACACATCCATGATGCACTGCAGACTGAGTATCTCGTTGAGTAGGACCCACGTACCCTCTGGCTTGCTCTGGCTGACCGTTTCGATCACCAAAAAGACATATACTTGCCTGAAGCATGACACGACTGGCAGCATCTTCGCTTCCAGGACTTTAAGTCCGTGAATGAATACAACTCCGAAGTTTGTAGAATCAGTTCTTGGTTGAAATTCTGCAAAGTGGAACTAACCGAATCAGATCTCCTGAAGAAGACCTATTTGACCTTCCATGCCACCAATATTGTCCTGCAGCAACAATATAGGGCACAGAAATTCACCAAGTTTTCGAATTTGATCTCTGTTTTACTTCTCGCTGAAAAACAGAACCAATTTTTTATGAAGAATCATCAAGCTCGACCCACTGACTCGAATGCTGCGCCTGAAGCGCATGCGATTAATTCTCGTAGCCATAAACGACGACAGAATCGTCGTGGCCGTGGCAATGGGGGACAAGCCGAACCACGAGCCCAAGGACACTTTGTTTCTTTGGCATGATCGTTTGGGACATCCTGGACGTGACATAATGCGTCGTATCCTCAAATCTTCTCACGGGCACAAGTTACATCCCTATGTTGGACTCCCGCCATGCAAAGCATGTTCTATATGGAAGTTGAATACTCAACCCTCTCATACAAAGATTATTCGCGACCCCCCTAAATTTCTTCAGAGGATTCAAGGGGACATTTGTGGACCTATCCAACCAACCTGCGGACCATTTAAATATTTTATGGTGTTGGTTGATGCATCGACAAGATGATCACATGCTTGCTTGTTGCCCACATGCAACGCCGCGTTTGCTAAACTCCTAGCTCAAATCATTAAGCTAAGGGTTCACCACCCTGATTATCCAATTAAGTCGATTCGACTGAATAACGATGAAGAGTTTACGTCACAGACTTTTGACGATTATTGCATGTCAGTAGAGATTGATGTGGAACATCATGTGCCCCATGTTCACACCCAAAATGGCCTGGCAGAAACTTTCATAAAGCGTCTTCAAATGATAGCTCGGGCTTTGGTTATGAGAACCAAACTGCCGGTATCTGCCTGGGGCTACGCAATATTGCATGTGGCTATGTTGGTCCACATGAGGCCCACCGCTACCCAATCACATTCACCGTTACAGTTGGTCACTGGATACGAGCCCGATGTTTCGCATTTACGGGTGTTTGGGTACGCCATTTAAGTGCCAATAGCGCCACCACTACGTACCAAAATGGGTCCTCAGAGAAAAATGGGAATCTATGTCGGTTATGATTCGCCATCAATTGTTAGCTACTTAGAATCCTTGACAGAAGATATCTTTACCGCACATTTTATGGATTGTCACTTTGATGAGACAGTCTTCCCGTCGTTAGGGGGAGATAAGCATGCTAACGTTCCCGTAGAACGCCGCAAATTGTCGTGGTATGCTCTCACTATGTCTCATTTAGATCCCCGCACTGCCCAGTCTAAAACTGAGGTGCGTCGAATTATAGATCTTCAGAGCATTGCTCAAAGCATGCCGGATGCTTTTAATGATCTAGAAAAGGTGACAAGATCACATATACCCGCAGCAAACACACATGCAAGGATAGATGTACCCCGCGTACGTCAAAAACCCACCTGGGAAGGCCGGACTGTCCCCGAATGTGGGGAGGCCGCACCCTCCACGCGGCAAGGTAGATTGGCGGCTAGCCAATCATCTGCTCCGACCCTGAAGCGTGGCAGACCCCTTGGTTCAAAGGATTCACAACCCCGGAAGAGGAAAACGGCACCAACTAGTGACCCTAGTTTGAATCCGACCATCGCTTACTCATCCGTTCTAACGCATGAGGTTGTTCTAGATTACGGTGATGTTTCAGACAAAACATGCGTGCCTCCCGAGAATCATGAGATTTTTGGTCCACTACACAGTATTGGATGAGGTTTGGAATAGGAATGAGATGATCGTCGACGATGCACTAGCGTACTCAGTGGCTACTGACATCATGCTTAGCGATGACATTGAACCATGTTCCGTCGATGAATGCCGACGTAGAACCGATTGGTTAAACTGGAAACAAGCAATCCAGGTCGAACTCGATTCGCTCGCGAAACGTAAAGTGTTTGGACCTATCGTTCCTACACCACCAGGCGTGAAGTTCGTTGGCTATAAGTGGGTTTTCGTGAGGAAGCGTAATGAGAAGAATGAAATAGTGCAATACAAAGCACGCCTCGTAGCGCAAGGCTTCTCTCAGCGCCCTGGAATTGATTACGGGGAGACGTATTCCCTCGTAATGGACGTCATAACGTTCCGCTACCTAATCAGTTTGGTAGTTTCCGAAAAACTGAATATGCAGCTTATGGATGTGGTAACCGCGTATCTCTATGGGGATCTAGATAAGGAAATATACATGAAAATTCTAGAAGGACTTCCATTGACTGGTTCAAATAGTTCTAGACCACGGAACACTATCTCAATTAGGTTGAGGAGGTCACTTTACGAATTGAAACAATCTGGGCGGATGTGGTATAATCGTCTGAGTGAATATTTGACGAGTCAGGGTTATGTGAACAACGAACTATGCCAATGCGTGTTCATAAAGAAGTCATATTCCGGATTTGCAATCGTTGCAGTTTATGTCGATGACATGAACCTCATCGGGACTCTCGTAGAGCTTGAGGAAATTGTTGCACACTTGAAATCAGAATTTGAGATGAAGGATCTTGGGAAAACTCGATACTGCCTCGGCCTGGAGATCGAGCATTATTCGGATGGAATCTTAGTACATTAATCGAACTACACCCAAAAAGGTGCTGTGACGTTTTAATGAGGATAAAGCGAAGCCTTCGAGCACACCCATGGTCGTTCAGACTCTAAATGCTAAACGAGATCTCTTCCATCCAAATGAGGATGAGGAAGAGATTTTGGAACCCGAAGTTCCTTACCTAAGTGCAGTTGGAGCTTTATTGTACTTGGCACAGTGCACTAGACCTGACATCTCCTTCGCTGTGAATCTATTGGCTAGATACAGCAATGCGTCCACACGCATGCACTGGAATGGTGTTAAAGAAATTTTCCGCTACCTCAAGGTACTACGGATTTGGGCTTATTCTATACCCGCGAATCTCTAAGTGTTGCCGCCCCCTATGGTCCTCGGGTTGATTCTCGCCTTGTTGGTTACGCAGATGCTGGATATTTGTCTGACCCACATAAAGCACGTTCTCAAACGGGTTATGTCTTTACCATTGGAGACACCGCTATATCTTAGAGGTCTACTAAGCAAACACTAGTTGCAACTTCGTCTAACCATGCTGAGATTCTCGCCATGCATGAAGCATCGTGTGAGTGCTTTTGATTGAGAGAAGTTATGGAACATATTCGAAGCACTAGTGGTCTTACATCAGTCGTTGACCTTCCTACGACTATCTTTGAAGACAATGCAGCATGTATAGAGCAGTTGAAGAAGGGATACATCAAGGGAGACAACACCAAGCACATAGCGCCGAAGTTCTTTTACTCACACCAATAGCAGCAGCATCAGAACATTGAAGTCAAGCAAATCCGTTCACAGGACAACCTGGCCGATCTTTTCACTAAGTCGTTGCCCAAGTCTACTTTTCAGAAGCTCGTCCAAGGAATCGGTATGCGTAAATTATCTGAGTTGAATCGCTTGTAGTTCTCTTATTTAGAAGTTATGTCTAACTTAGGTGGAGTATCTAGAAGCATACTCACATGATCTTAATGTACTTTTTTCCTACGATTAGGAGCATTTTTCCCACTGGGTTTTTGCTACCTAACGAGGTTTTAATGAGGCACCCATCCTGGGATGATCATACTCCGTTGAGTTTACTACCTTTGTCCAGTTTGACGATTGTTTTAGACATTATGCATATTTTCTTACTTTTCTTCTTAGTCTATGGGTTTTCCCCATGCCTTGGGTTTTACCATAACGAGGTTTTTGTGAGTTTTTACAAATGCATACTTCAAATTAAATTTGAGACTCGCGATCACCCGTTGTGTCGATGACTTCATCAACTATTCTACCTTATCTGCTGAAGATCTGATGCGATGGTTTGTTGAATATTTTCACACTCAAGGGGGAGTGTTGCAGTCATATTTAGAATAGGAATATGATTGTGTAAATCCTAGTGAATATTGGAAAGTATCTTATATTCCTATTAGGAGTAGATTTACCTATTAAATGTTGTACTCCTAAAGGGAAAGGTATTTACCTATCCTACTACTATAAATAAAGGCACAATGGGGTGAATCAAACACACCTCACAATTAAATCAATCTATCTTCTCTCAATTGTGGCCGGCCTCCCTCTCTCTCTCTCTCTAAACTCTAGATTGTTCAATCAAATAGGCCTACAACATTATATAAATTATTGTGAATATGTTAAATGACTTAAATTGACATGGTATTTAATGTGATATAATAAAAGTCAAAGAGAATAATGAAGGGGCGGTGATAGTAATTTTATAAAATATGTGGGGGTATACTTGTCATTTGAAAATCATTAAATGACACTGATTACTATGCTTCTGCTTTCCTATGCTTTTTTTATTGTTATTGACAACTATTTAAAAAAAATACTTTTTTTTGTTGTACCAAATACATTTAATGTTGCAGATTTTTTAACAAGCTGTTTTTTTTTTAAAATATCACAATCCCAAACCAGCCGTTAGAAAAAAAAATTAGGATTGTCATAAACTATGAATTATATTTAGATGGCGTTATATCTCTTTACATGCATGCTTGTTGAATGAGCTACTATTATTTACGCTATAATTTCTTAATGTTTTAGTTTTTAGAAGCCAAATACTTTTCTTCATAAGAAGAACACTCTCTCTTATGAGTGATTCAATTGTGCAAATGGACAACATGCGCTTACAAATAGATATGACATTGAAGTGATGAGTGCTTAAAATCTTAAAAACTATAGGCAATTGGTCGTTAGAAAGATTAATGGTGCGTTTGTTGTACTAGATTATTTGAGACTGGACTCCTTCAGGAACAAAGCTGGACTGACTTAGAATAGACTAAGCTGGACTGATTTAATAAAGCGTTTGGAGTAATATCAGACTAAGAAGCAGGATAATGACAAAAAGAAAAAAAAACCCTTGATAACAAAATTTTCAGATGAAAACCCAGCTGAAAACCAATAACCCAAATGAAATCAGAAGAACCAAAATGAAAATCACATTGATTTTTCAACTGAGGACTTTTTTATTTATTTATTTATTTTTTTTGAGAAGCTGGAGACTATCATTCCTAGGCCGAAGCCAAAATAGATACAGAAGGTCATCATAGACCAACAAACACCAGGCAAATGAGAAAAAGGTAGAAACAAAGACCCAGAATACCACCCCAGGTCACATTAATCCCATCAAAACAAAAACTAGGTTGGAGGGCACAAAAGTCCATCCTTGTTTAGAATACGAACAAACGAAGATGAGGGTCGTTCAACCCAAAATAAGTCGCACATCTCCGCACCCACATGCGACGCCACAAAATCCGCCGCTTCATTGCACGATCTCGGCACCCAGGATCAGGTACAAGTGCTGAAGTCCCTACTCGTTTCCCGTATCTCCAACAGGTTCAGGTAGATCTCCCAGTTTCCATGATCAATATTTCCATTAAGCCACGAAATGAGAGCATTCGAATCTGACTCCACAACGATATTCTGGAAGCCCTACTGCCTAGTTGTAGCACACCCCTCTAGAATAGCTTTGGCCTCTGCTACCAGAGCACTGGGGGCAGAAGTTTCCCTCATGCGCACAACCAAACAATGACAAGCAGAATCCCTAATAACAATTCCAATGTGGTAGCCCACATTCCTTCCCTTCCAACTAGCATCCACATTCACTTTAAAACCACCATTGGAGGGCGGAGACCACGCAGGAAAATTAGAAGGCACCACAAGCCCCGATCTTTGCAAAGTTCCCTGATCCGAGTTGGCCTTGCGGAAGGAGGAGGCCGCAATGGAAGTAGCGAAGATAGTTCTCTCCAGAGATGGTTATTTAGCGTTGAACACCGCCTCACATCGTGCCTTCCAAATGGACCAACATGTAAATGTAATATAGGCCAGAGTGTTTGTCCTGTCCTCATTATGCCCCGGTTGAGAAATCCATATCCCACCAAGGCACTCAGAGAAAGTGGTTACCGCTGGCTTCAAAATTCTTAGGCCCAAAACTCCTCCAAACCAAACACGGTCCACCCATGGGCATAAGAGCAGCACATGCTCAGTAGACTCTTCATGTACCATACAAATGGGGCATCTTCGACAGAAAAGATTCACCTTTGTAGCTATAGCCCCTCTTAAAGCTCTCCACATAAAGTGTCTAATTTTTATTTTTTATTTTTTGGGTGGGGGAGGGGGTAGGCATTGCCCATATTCTTTTCCATACACCCGACTCAATAGCTATAGAGGAAGACAGACGAGAAACACGCATCCTACAGTTTAAATCATGAGCCCAATGGTACTCCTATTTAATCGTATACTTACCTCTCTTATCATATGGCCAAATTAGGCAGTCCCTCCGCTTACTGGCACCAATATTAATATCCATCATCATTCTTCTATCCCTCTCCGCCACCAGTCTTTCAACATCCACCACCTGCCAAGCACACTCTTGGGCATTAATCATAGAAAACACATGAATGGTAGGGTCATGCACAATTCCAGGGGCCGGACAAGGGCGCCCCTTCTCCAAGGTCGGAATCCACTTATCCACCAAGAGCCTAATTTGATTCCTACTCGTGATCTGCCAGTGTGAACCATTTGCAATAACATCCCTGCAAGCAAGAAGACTTGCCCACGCCCATGAGGCTCTCCCCCTTGTGCGCATCGAGAAAGGAACAATTGGGGAAATATCTGCCTTTCATAACCCAGGCCCATAAAGTTTTAGGTTCCTGGACTAACATCCAGCATTGTTTAGCTAATAAAGAGAGATTGAAAGGCTTTAGGTTTCAAAAGCCCATTCCTCCTCCTCCTTTTTCGGCTGGCCCAACGCATGTATGCTTACCCAATGAATCTTCCTTTCTCCCTCTCTCTGCCCCCACCAGAAGTTAGCTATTGCAGCATCAATGTCATTACATATATTATCAGGAAAGTAGAAAATATTCATTGGGTAAGCGGGGATAGCTTGGGGAACCGCTTTGATACGAACCTCTATATCGGCTTGAGAAAGGAATCCATGTTTCCACCCTTGGATCTTTCCCATCACTCTATCCTTCACATATACTAAGGTTTCCCTCTTCGATTTTCCCCAAACTGTAGGAATGCCCAAATACTTTCAGGGGTCATCCACTTGTGACATACCCAAAATATGACAGATTTCAGTCCTGAGGCTAGTTAGGGCGTGAGCTCCAAAGAAAATAGATGATTTCTGCATATTCACTTCATGTCCCCATGCTTGAAAATATACGTTAAGCAGCTGCACCAAATTCTGACACTTTACCTTAGAGGCTCGAAGGAAGATAAGTGTATCATCGACAAACAGTAAGTGGGATAGGGTTGGACCGGTCTGACTTATTCGAATTCCTTCAATAAACCCCTCGTCCACCGCTTCTTGGACTAATTTGGAGAGTACATCTGTAACAATTAGGAATAGATACGGGGATAGAGGATCACCCTGTCGGAGCCCCTGGGAAAGCCTGAACCGATTCCCAGGTTGACCATTGATAAGCACCAAGAAATTTACCGTGGTCACACACCCCAACACTATATCAATCCACCACCGATGGAAACCCATCAGCCCCATAACGGCTTCCAAGAAATCCCACTCAATTCGATCATAGGCTTTATTCATATCAATTTTCAAAGCAAGTTTGAATTGAGTTTTTACATTTCTGAGTTTCAGAAAATGGAAAACCTTATGAGCTACCAGAATGTTATCTTGAATCAATCTTCCTTCCACAAAAGCATTTTGATAGGGTGAAATGATCTAGGACATCCATAGTTTTAATCTATTTGCCAACAGCTTCGAAATTTTTTTATAGGAATAATTACAAAGGCTAATGGCTGAAATTGATTCACCGATGATGGATTGGCAAACTTTGGTATGAGGACAATATGAGTGGAGTTAAGATTTTTGGGGCTCCCTTTCCCACTGGCAAACTCGTGAAAAAGCCTATTAACATCCTCCAAAATAATATCCCAGTAAGAATGGTTGAAAACCCCCTGAAAGCCATCCGGCCCCGAAGCCTTCAAGCCTCCCATCTGAAAAACCGCATCTTTTACCTCCTCAACGACACTGGTCTCGTGAGATGAACATTCATCGTCTCAGAGACAATTGGATGAACACAATCAAGCACTGACCCCCACTCCCGTTGAGCCCTTGTGGTGAATAAGTTGGTGAAGTGATCATTTACAATGCATTTAATACTAGCTTCATCTTCCCACAAAACACCAAGGCCATCTTGTAGTTTCTCAATTTTGTTGAACCGTCGACGTTGTATGGTTGTTTGATGGAAAAAATAGGAATTAGAATCACCCTCTCTTAACCACTTCACTCGGGATCTTTGGTGCCAAAACAATTCATTATTCTCTTCCAATTTATCAATGGTCACCGTGAGGTTTCTGATCTCTTCAATATGATCTTCCCATTTATTTTGAAGTTGCTCCAGCCGAGCAGTATGGGTTGACATCATATCCAAATTCCCCCTAAAATGAAGCTTGCTCCAATTTAACAGGTTACTCTAACAAGAGAATAGCCGATCAAGCCACCTATCCATCAGATTTCGCCCATCCCTAGCCACCCAGCTTCGCTCGATCACTTTTCTACAACCCTCTTCCAATGGCCAAAATGCCTTGAATTTAAATAACTTTCTCTTTCTCGTTTGACTAGGATTAGTATTGATGACGATCAGGCAATGATCATAACCACAAACAATGCCATGAATTACGGACGTCTGCGGCCAAAGATTCTGCCAACCTCTATTTACAAGCCCCTAATCCAGCCTTTCATGTACCAGAGAGTTATTTCTAGTTCCCCTCATGTATATTGCAGCCCATTGAAACCTAAGTCAAGGAGTTCCATTCTGGCATGAACTCATGTAAGTAACGGGGGCGAGAATGGAAGTCATCTCGTCCACCACTCTTCTCATGATCCCAAAAAAATTCATTCATATCTCCTCCACACAACCAAGGGTCATCAGTGGGCTGCAAGACCCTACCCATCCAATTCCAAAATTCACTCTTTTCCGCCCTATGCGGGTTGTCGTACACCCAAGAAGCCTTGAACCATGCACCATTCACTGACTCTCGCATTTTCGTATGGATAATGTTTTTTGTTGAGAACTCCACCCGGACCGCAGTTAGCTCGTGCCACCATAAGCTTAAACCATATGCCGTCCAAATTGGTGGGACATTGAAACCCTGGTTGTAACCCATTCTTCTTCTTATTTCATCTAATCTGTGGCATTTCATTTTTTTTCTTCGATAGAAACACCACAGAGGGTCTATGTTTCTTTATAAGGCCGTGAAGGGCCCGAACTACAGTGTCCGACCCAAGACCACGACAGTTCCAAAGTAAAAAGATCATGGTAAATTTACGGCTCTTTTAGGCCAGCCGCCACCACCTAGGGGTTGTTTCCCCGCCCTTTTCTCATTTAGTGCCTCAACTTCCCCTCTTGTAACACCATCAAGGTAATTCCAAATAATGTCATCCTCAATTACCAGGACGTCTTGAAGCCCATCCTCCGCCAAGATAAACTTTTCTACTGCAGACCATTGCTCTTTGATTGGTATATCAACAAATCGGCTTCTCTTTCCGCCACCACTGGTCTTCGAGCTGCTGCCTGCTTTAATTTTTTTTCTTGCTCGTCGGCCTCATCGGTACCTCTCATTATCCTCATGAGGTCTCTTCAGGCCCAACCCTTCAAATAATGTCACTGTTGTATGAGGCTTGATGCTTCTAATAATAGACCCAATGTCCATGTTAGGGCCCATAATCATCTGGGGGGACATATTATGAACCGGACCCTCGATGATGGCAGGCTGGTGCACCCCTTCTAGTGTATCAGAGATAATGGATTAAGTGGGCTCACTATTACCATAAATATCTGGAATTATCACCCCACCCCCTTAGACGATCGACCCGAGTCCATTTGGAAAGATTGTCTTTCCACGTGTCTCCCTTGTTCGAAAACAAATTGTGTGGCACTCCACGATGCTTGTCCCCCAACCATCACTTTCAAAACTCCTCTAGGCTCCCTGCTTCTCGTACTTCCACTAAGCAACAAGTCTGTGTCAAGGCTTCCCAATCTATGAGTCTCCACTCGTTCCACCATGTCTATGTCAGACTCATCAACCTCACTCCCTCTACCTGCACTCACCGTTTAGCTCGTATTTTCCCCGGATACCACCTCGCTTCCCAAACTTCTTTCCCTCACCATACCAGCTTGCCTTCAAGTCCCATGTATAACCAGACTTCCCGGACGATTCTCCATATCATCCCTTGGTCTCTTTGCCCTGATCCAATCCCCATAGCTCGCAAAGCCCTCCCAGGGTGGTTGAGTAGAGCACTCAATGAGGGCATGCCCTATCCTTCCACACTTATAACAGAAGTCTTGTAGATGTTCATAACAGAACTTAATCCAAGAATCTTTTCCTTCCGGTCGAGGTAGCCAACATCCCGTGACCAGAGACTTGTCCGTATCCACTGCAGTTCTTACCATCATATAGCCCCTTGCATATTCCAGATCCTCCATTTCCAGGAACTCCTCCACCACACCAACTAATTTCCTTGCACTTCCATTCGTACTCAGGTTTAGTGGAAGGCTCCTTATTTGCACCCAAAATGGATGGGACCACATTTAGCTTAATCTCCTCAAGAGAGAGAGTACTAGGCCATCTCTTTACAACAAAGTTCTGATTCATCATCGCCCATGGCACAAGATCCATAATCTGGTTTGCCGAGTCTTCATCATTAACAATAATAATGAACACATTACCTTGAACCCAATTAATTTTGACCTCTCCAAAACCTCTCCAAGTTGTTCTCAGAATATTCCTGACACCCCATTTGTTAAGGGGTTTTTCTGATAGTACCGCACCTACCAGCTTTATTCCTTGCTCCATGCTGGAAATTTCCAATGACTTATCTAGACGGACCACCAGTTCATCTACCTCCGAACTTGCCATCCCTCTTCTGATACTACAACAATTGAAAAATGATCAAATCCGTACCTTCTTCACACCCACTTGAAGGACGTAAATGGAAGTGGGCTTCCGCTATAGCTGTCAGCCAGTCAACCTCTCTTTCTTTGTTTACCAACAAGGTCTCAGGCAACACAAGTAGAGGAAGCGAGTAGAGAGATGAGAGAAAGGACGCGACTTGGTTCTGGGTTATCTAAGATTCAAAACAAATAGATGACGCGATTATGGGTTCTCTACTCTTCTGGGGAGTCTTGCTAAGACCTTCTAACGAATGAGAAGTCGACGTGAGTCCCGTTTTAACCTATTAAACTTAGTCTGTGTATGTCACAAACCGTGGACTAGACTGATAAGTAGTCTAGTCCAGTCCAATGAGAGTTAACGAGTCCAAACAAATGTACCCTAAAAATCCTTGTGTTATTAGGTAAAGGGTCAAATAGTAGCTCACGTAGTGCAATGTGCTTTTAGGTAAGGTCATCTCTAAGTACCTATACATAACATTTGAGTTACATTGAAACTTATATTTGGGTTTCAATGTAAATACGAGTCTAAAATGTGGCCCGCTCCAACAAGGAAATATACTTACAAGAAAAGTAACATTCGAGTTACACTCTAACCATCTCCAATGTACATACTCGAGTTTAATTTTTTTTTTTTAATACAATGATATGTTTACACTAAAAGAGTGGGGGATTAGGGCTAAACCAAATTATGGGTCAACCAAAATAATTTGGTTCAAACTTGCTTTTGACGAAAATTAAATCTAAGACCTCTCACTTACAAGTAAAAGAAATATCATTTAACTATAATACTAAGTGACACTCAAATTTAAATTTTAACATTTGAATGTGTTGGAGTAAATCAAAAACTCAAAACTTGTGCGAATATAAATTTTGCACTAGAGATGGCCAAAGAATAGTTACCCATTCACACGAGGTTGTGTTCAACTTTCCATCACAGAATATCGATTGCAATAAAAATAATAATAAATAACTAGATTTTTTCATATTTTCTAAACATGAGTAATATTCATTTTTTTTTAAAAAAATAAAGAATCGCTCGATAATTTTCCTGTTACAGCAGCAAAAGATGCATGTTATTATAGTTAATTAGTCAAATTTTTGCACTTGAGGTCATCCATCCTTCTAAAAGTAGACGAAAAATCTAGCGATTTTGCTTTAGAGTTAAAGGCAGAACATAATTTGAATTTTAATCTTGATATATAACCACTGATCTTTCAAAGATTCTAAATTGGAAACCTAGATTTCGATTATTCTTTAGTAATCAATTTCAGTTAGAAATATAGTAGTTAAATGAATAACATGTTCGTTAAAACAATTTAACAATAATGAACTTACGATGACGAGTATATATAAAAGTTTGACGAGATGACGACGGATGATAGTTTGGTAGAATATGAGTCGTCACACATCCATAAAATATGATTAGCTGTTTAAGATTTGTAGCTAATTAAAACTATTTTCAATTTGTTTTTCTCAAATGATTGCTGGTCAAAATAGAAGAAGCACATTACGTGCATGTACTTTGCATACAAAATTGTGTATAAATATGTGTATGTGGGATTAGAATAAAGTGACAAAGATGTAAATAAATGGGATTCTCTTGCTCTTGATTAAATTATGTTTGTAGCTTAATTAAGTTGAACCTAAGAATCCAACTACGTACGTATCCACCATATTATTCTCTCAATGCGATTGTGGAGACTCTATTGGAAGATTATTAGGAATCATAAGACGTATTTGGTCTGATTTTTATCCTAATAAAAAGTGTTCAAACTTTTGAATTATTGAATAACTACTTAATCTAAAAAATCTAAAACAATTCTTTTTTACAGGATTAATGTCTCTTGCTTTGGATTTTATTCAGAATCTCATTTATTAGTGAATAAATATGAATTGGCTCTGATCCGACCTCAATAATTTTGATCCCATGACAAAAGAGATGATCATGAGCATAATATATATGTAACCATGGCGCCTATAAATGTGAACACATGATTCGTGCGAAGCTTTTGGCTTTTGACGCATATTAAACTCAATTAATTCCTTGATTAAGCATTATAATTTTGATTAGGTCGATGATGGATCAAAAAACCAATGTTTATTTCAACACAAATTGTTCTAGTTTGGCCAATCAACTATAAATAAATAATAATAATAATAATAATAATAATAATAATAATAAGAGTTAGCTAGCTAACAGCTAGGGCATATATAATGCAGGACCACATTGTTGTTTGAAGAGATATATGCCCTCCTCATGGTTCATGCGCAATCTACAATATCATTTTGTAAAATATATACTTAATATCTTTAATTAAATATTAAGCTAGCTGGTCAAAAAAAGAACATGGGTCTGCGACACGTATCATGTTTATATGTTTCACCAAGCTGATAAAATATTTGGAGGAAAGAAAACAGTTAGGGACAAATGTCAAGACAAATGCCTCGAAAACATTTCTGTTTAGGGATCTTGTTCCCTTCCATTGTGATCAATCTTAGGCATCCGTGCGTGCCTTTTTACCCTATAATTGCATAAACAATTGACTTAGGGTTGTGAACTACAACCAATATTGTAGGGCCGCCCGGTGCCAAACAAGTCCTAGCAGAATTAGGTTATGTCTCACCTTGGATATATATGACATGGGGTAATTGGTGCCGAGAGCCGAGAGGACGAAATCGTGTCAAATTTTTTAAGCTTTGAGTGATATTTAGGAGCATATAAAGTTGGAGCAACTAGGCAAACATGTTCACAGATAATATTTCCAAATTGTCTTTTGCTCCAATGGGAACGACCAAATAGCAGAATTGTCATTGGGGTTGATTAAAAAAATAATTAAGACAGTTGGAAAGTAGTATTAAGTTGACCCTTGATGCTTTAATTTTAGGGAGCTTAAGTGGTTTCTCCAAACTTTTTCTTAATCAATACCACCCTAATAGCTTTATTTAATGAAAATGATTCGAATTACATATATTTACCCCTAAATACAGGTAGCAAAGCCCATCACACAACCCCCTGTTTTTTCTTCCAACAATTGCCCTAACAGGCGTTAACCCAGATTCATCAAACTACTACCACTATTTCTAGAACTGAACACTGCCACTATTTATAGAACAAATAAGAAAGTATCAATTTTGAGGAAGCACTTACATGGAAAGAAAGCCCATGAGGAGAGGATTCAACTTCTCTCTTGAGTCAAGGACCAATCCCGTCAGGTTTGGTCGAAAATTGGCAAAAGTCACTGGACAACGTCACCCTTGGCGAGCTATTGAGTTTCAACGTGTGGGTCATGTATTAGAAGAAATAGGGTGTTGATACAAACTCGTAGCCTCTGACCTTGCATGATTTCGTTACCTTATGATAGACTTATGAAGAATCTAAGATTGGAAAGAAGAAAATAAGAGGGAGGAGCACAAGACCGAAAAAGAAAACGGGCTAGACTAAAACTAACAGGGGCAAAATTGGGAATCGATCAATTATTTTGGCTGGGCCAGTCAAATTGCGCTGGTTTGATGTTGAGTTTTGTTCTAACCATTGAATTAAGTTATTAAGGTGCTTTTGGTTAAGATTCAAAGTTTGAAACTTTTTTTAGTTTTACTTTCATTTAACTTTTTAGCTAGGGTTAGAGAAAATTGAGTAGTGGAGGGTGTGGCTCAAGGAATAATAGCATGAGTTTATTATAGTGGAGGTTCTATTTGCCATGGAGCTTCTCACTCACTTCGTTTTGTTATTATATGCTTCAGTGCTTGATGATTTGGGTTAATTCTTGGTCAAGTTGGTCAACTTAGCTAGCTAGCCAGGGTTTCTTTGGCATCGAGACCCTAAACATTTACTCCGGCAAAACTCCTTTCCATGGTCTAGAAGATCCACGAAAATACAAATTGTATATAGCCATATGAGCTACCTTAATTAAACAGACCCTTGTTCCCTTCTTGTAACATGTTTTTAGGGTCGGTGACATGCAAGCCAAAAGCTTCTGTCTATATAAATATGATGACCTAATTATATGTCTAACAAAACCAAGGAAAAAAAATTATTCGTATCTTATAAACAAAGAATTAAGATTTTGTATGAACCCTAGTCACCTAAGAAGAAAATTTCATATGAAGGGTTGGTGACATGCAAGCTAAAAGCTTGATCTTCTGTCCACATAAATATGATGACCTAATATGATCTAGCAACACCAAGGAGAAAAAAATATTTGTATCTTATAAACAAAGAATTAAGATTTTGTATGTGAACCCTAGCCACCTAAGAAGAACATTTCTTATGAAAAAGTTATTCCATGTCATTATACTGATATATGGTTTGTCAAACTATCAAGGAGAAAATATCAGTACGTACTATTGTGATATATAACAAATTTATACAAGTTTATCGCTCAATAAGATAGTAAACTCTGCCTTTGTAAGAAGTGATGGTCAAATATGACAAGCTTATATAATTAAAAATTAGGGAGTTTTAACGAAACACTCCCGGTACTGTTCACTTTTAATAAAAAACCACATTTTTACATTTACCTGACACTATTCACTATACATTTAAAAAGGGTTGTTCGTTAAAGTGGATGTTTTTTTTAACTTTTCATTAGTTTTCCTTTAAAATTATCAAAATTTACTGTTACAATAGTTTTGTTTCTCAATATATAACTAGTAACACTATTTTTTGACCTTATCTAGTTATTTCAGTTTCAGACCTTTGCCTGCCATATTGCCATGTCCATTTGTTTAGGTTACAGCTTTTAAAGGTTGGGACTAAAGGGCAAAAGAGGGAGACAATGAGGGCAGAGACATATGGTGTGATTTGGTGGATCAGATTGAGAGAGGGGGAGTTTGAAGTTGAAGGGTTGGGGAGACGTATTTGGATGGTTGAGGATCTGTCATTTCCAGCATTTGTTTTTATCTGTATGGTTTTGGGTATTTGTATGGTAAGAGTCCGACACTAGGGTGCGGCCTGGCTGGGACGAATCCCCAAGATTATGCACCATGTTCCCCTCCTCATTGAGACGTGCCCTTGCCCCATCACCCATCTCTCTCTCTCAATCTTACGATGATAGATCTTCATGCTTTGACAAGACCCTTCATTCTGTACCAAACCATAAACAATCAAATCCCTCGTGTGTTCACTTTGCCAGGAAAGTTGATTCAATTAAAGTATTGATTGAAGTTGATGCAAATCTAGTTCTTTAAAGGAGATCCACCGTGGAGAAAAACTTCGTTACGGATCATGGGTCTTGTTCGACCACCAGACTTGGTAATTTCTGACGTGATCTGTTAATTTGATTTGAAACGATACAAAATTAATAGGTTTTTGTGTCAACACGAATAAATCGTTTCGTTATCGAGTAACTTGATAAGTATCTGTTAAGATAAGGATTGATTCAGGTATACACGTGGATAACCCGTACACGATAAGAAAAATATTAATTTAATCATTTTATACCACTAAAATAAAATCTTATAATTAACAGCACTAGGTTTTAATCCCGAACCGAACTGAAAGTTGAAATATATATATATATATATATATATTAAATTTTAAAAATTGATGACCGTTGGATTGGCTGGGATTAGCCGTCCAATGTTTTTCTCAGTCCTAAATCAGACTCTCTCTCATCAATATAATTCTCGAAAACCATAGATCAAGCCAAACTTCCAATACAATTTCTCCATAATGATTGATGAAATTAATGGATTTTGTAAAAACAACATGCAAGCTTTGAGATTCATTGACAAGGTTTTAACTTCTGAGAAAGACTTCACAACCTTGAAAAGAAAAACTCTTTCATTTTGCATGTCCTTGCACATTTTATATTTTATAGTAGTGTATTGATGTTTTTTTTTATTAGGCTCTTATTTTGGAGCATGTAGGACTTCACGACAAATGTGTTTTTATGTTTTAAAGTAATATTTATGTGATAATGTGCAAGTTTAGGAAAAAAAAAATCTTAACAAGTTGAGTCATTTTACCCAACACTGAGTGGGACACGACACGACACGACACTTTATGTTAAAATAACAGGTATTACATGAAAACGATACGAACATAACAAACATGACCCGTTTGCCGGGCCTACAGACCATGCACACAAAATCCCTTTCACTTCTCTCATACAACTGATATGTGGCTGACACTTCTGTGTCAGCTATCGTATTAGGATAGTAAGATTTTCTCAATATATACCGGGACAATTTAAGTATATATTAGTAATATTACCAAGTATCGACTGAAAATATATGAACAAAGGATTGACAAAAGAAAAAAGTTATTACAAGACTTAACATTTAGGCAGTAAGCTTAGCTGGTATCCAAATGTATTTTTAAAACTCATAATTTTGATAAGTTGAGGGACCAATAGTAATGGTTATATAGCAGTTTAAGTCTTACAAGAGCATATTAATCAATAATATATACATTGATACCTATCACTAATTAATTAATTAACTGCATATCTTGCCTATTGCTATGTTTCACACCTCACTAAATTCACTCGGGTATATACTTGATTCATATTTCCTTTAATTACCACATCCCCATTAATTATTTTCTAATCTTCTTATTGGCAATGATAGGTAGATTAATCTTTTAGACTAAATTTATAAATCATGTGGTGAGTCATTAATAAGAAATAAACACGTTAATTAATATTTAAGTAATAATTATCATGTTATATGATTTACAAAAATTAATTTAAATAATTAATCTTCATAACATTACCCATCTTCTTATGACAAGAGAATAATAATTGAAAAAACAAACATTCAAAGCAGTTGGTTTCGTTAAGCTCAAGCAAGTGAAACAAACTGCGATAGTCGGTCCAATCAAAACGTGCTACAGCTGGAGAAAGGGTTCATTTTGACTAGGGCACAGCAATTCAAAAAATTCCAGACCTGATAAAACCATTTCATATATTATTACTGCACCCTGCAAATGACAGCTATTGTTGTCTTCCTTTCTTTTCTATCTCAACAACAATAATTGTTTATGCAATAAGTTATATGCTTTTGTGTTCACATCACAGTTGAATCCAAATTGTGATCCAAAAGACATGCATGCATGCATGAGATATGGCTGTGTCTGTAAATGCTACTGTTTCCTTTCATCTTTTGCGCGTTCATCAGCTGATAGGTATAACTTACAAACAAAACGAAACGTACGCAAAGTCTGAAACGGTAAGCATGAAACATGAGACATTGAGTTGAGACCTATCTGTATCCGGATAATTAAGAACATGTTGTAAAATCGACGGCGTGTACAGTGGAATAAATGAAACAAGGCACAAAATTTACGAGGTTCCTCTACAGTCAGTGTGATCCATCTTCTCGAAGTAATAAGATTACGAAGATAACTCTTTCTATTATCTCATCTCTTCTTCCTCTCTTCTTTCTTGCTCTCTTCTTCTTCTCTTCTTTCTTGCTCTCTTCTTTCTTCCTCTCTCAGTCGTTTGGCTTTTTGTTTCTGTGTTATCTGTTATCCTCCTTCTCATCAATTTTATAAGCAAAACTTTAGACAAAGTTGCAGTGGGAGGACTGTAGAGTGGGATGAGTGGGATTGTAGTGAGTTGGCCATCCACACATTGAATGGCTTATAATATTACAACAATCCCCCTTGAATGGCCATAAGTTGTGACGCCACTACTGGCTACCACTCCAATCATTTTCACTTGCCTTATCTGTCCCTCAGGTAGAAGTGGCATGTTCTCTAGTTTTCCCCAGGCAGATGTGGCATCTTCTCTGGAAAGCCTTAAAATCTTAATCTGTTTTTTGGTGCTCCCCCTGATGAGTTTCTCCCCCTGATTTCAAATTCTTTAGGATGATGTTTCACCCAAAGATGATATACCTTTTTCACTTGATTTACTTGTTGTTGACTTTCCACAGCTTGATCTTGAACTGGGTTGGAGGGTATTGTGCTAGACTTCCTCCAAAGGTCTGAATTTACTCCTTTTATCTGGAGCTGAATTTGATTCAAGGGTGGTGGACACTTGATCTTGAATCGGACTTATGATTCCTTCAAGGGCCTTGAGACTTGTTCTTGAATGAAATGGAACCACAAGCAGCTCCACATGACAAGTGATCTTCGGCTCCGTCGAGGATGGATCGGCACATGTTTTGTTGTGCTTGTCTCCACATGCTTCAATTTATCATTTTCGTTTGACTTATCTGTTCCCTTTGCAGAAGTGGTATTTTCCCTGGTTTTCTTCCATGCATGTGTGACATCTTCTCTTGCAGTATTTGTCCCCTGATGCAGGAGTGGAATGCAACCCTTGCATTTGAATGGTCCTTCAGAACATCATTTCTCAACGACTCATCATACTTAGCAGCTTCAGTGTAAATAGCCAACATCATATCAATAGTTAAAGATGAGTACTTGAGAGCAATGCAAGGTAAGCAACCAGGCAAAGGTTCCGGGCAATCAGCTCCAGATCGGAAGCTTGATTCCAAGTGGCGACTGATTGCTCTCTTTCTCCTTGTCTTGCAGATAAGAACAAGGACAAAGGAAAGGACAGGGAGAAAGCATGATATGAGATACCCTTACTTTCTGTTATGAGATACTCTCGCTCTGGTGTGACTTGTTTTGAAGAGGTATTCTTGGAGAGAGAAAACTGAGTATTTCGAGATGCTTTGTTGAAGATGCATTCTCAGAGAGGAGGAAAAGTTAGACATTTTTCAGGTCTGCCTTGCCATAGAGGACGGAGGTCGACATATATAAGGATTTCTCAATAGCAAGTAGTGGTGTTGTGCCTTTACTCTTGTCAGCAATTGTGGTGTAATTAGAATAGTAAGATTCACGCGTTTTCAGCTTTGTCAGAGATTTTTGATAAAGTTGCACGTGATATCCAAAAAAAACTGAGATTGCGTCTGAGAAATGTTGACTAACTTTATGAAGGAAATCCGGTTTTTGAAATTCGGAGAGCGGTGCCTCTTCGATCTTTGAACAAGTGGCTCTGTTGCCTCTTCTTTTTATAGAGGCATCAATTGTGCTCAAAATGTATGCTCGAAAAACTGCTGCGTGTAGAATTGTCCGCTACTTGCACTTTTGAGATTTTATCTTTCATCATTTCTGAAAATGGCTTGCCCATCTAACCTTTGTTTACATTTGAGTCTCGGGAGGGATATAGACGAGCAATGTCAGGATAATATATGGCGCGCGTCTTTCTTATCTTCTAATGGCCCTCTTACAGTTGGAAACTCTGTGATAAGGGATAATACAACTGCTACAGTAGTAGCTAGGAACCTTCTCACTCCAAAGGATAATAGAATCCTTTCAAATCGGTCTGATGAGTCGGTTGTTCAAGACTCCTTGGCGCTCAGTGTTCAGTGTGCTGGCTCCGTTTCCAATATGGGTCAACGCCTACCTGCTCGAACTCGCCAAGTTGAATCATTAACGGCTGAGGTGGCAAGTTTTAAACAAGAGATCAAAGGGCTCAAGCACATGAATAGAGTGTTACACATACTTACAAATAATTACTCAACGAGCATGAAAAGAAAGCTCGACCAGCTGCTGGAATCCGAAAGTCGGACTCAAAGTGACAATCAGAGGTTCGAGGCTTTATTCCAAAAACACAAATTGCCTTCGTCATCCGGAGTTTTACCAAGTATTGAGGCTCCAAATAATCAACCTCTGGTGCTTCCCCCTTCTGGGGTACTTCCGAGTACTGAGGGTTCACATGAGCAACCTTTGTGAAGGTTCCCTCCTGTTTGTTCATTTTAACTCATGTGTATGTACATGTTTGTAATTTCTCGAAAATATTAATAGATAAGCTTTATTTCATTCAATTTATTGTGTCAAATACAATAAAGCATAAACTTCACTAAGATGTGGTATTTCTGGACCAAACATTCATTCATCTTTTCCTCACGAGGATGAATGATTTTTCTTAGTGTCTAAATATTAATTAACCACTTGAGTGTTCAACTCATGATCTTCAATCGATATGGTTCTTTAATACCATAAACATCATGGATAAGATTCGTGTTGGCATATTGTTTGATCTACAACTCAAGACAATATTTCCTTCAACACTTTATAATTTTTCTAGACTCTTCAAGAGTTTCAATTTAATATCATCAACTCTTGCTAGAGATTTTAGTATGTTGCAACAATATCATAATGATAGTACTCACTAAGGCAATTTATACCATCCATTGGTATTGAGTACATAATTTATGATTTTACTCTTTCAGGGCTTTCTAGCAATCTGAATCCTTGAGGGTTTTCTACACTGCATGACACATTCTCCTTTGAAATTTATATAGAGCAATTTGCTCCCATGTATACTTAAGGGATTACTTATGGAGATATGATGTGGACAACTCATAACCCTTCGTATATAATTCTCCATTCATATGAACTAATTTACAGGAGTATAATTTTAGGTTTCAATTAGAGACCTTGTATCATATCATGTGAGGGTATTTCACTGTATTACAAATGCCTATATGTAACCTTCTAGGTTCAACATCATTTGGCTATTTGTATTATATACATATATAAAGGTCCATTTTTCCACGTTCTTACAAAATTGTAATGGAATTGCCTTTCTCCATTTTGGCCAATAATTTTTCCTTTCGTTGACAAAAAAGAACGGGACTCAATACCAACACAGCTCATTGATGAATTTAGTAGCTACTGAAAAACCAAAATTATCATTGGTTATCATCAATTCGTGATCTCATATTCTCATGTGCATGCACATGCATAAAAGCTTTTCATTTATTTGGATATCCATTGCCTCTTCAAAGGCATTACACTATCTAGTCTAGGATAGTTATAATTTAGAGAATGTGGATCATAACCTCTTCTTGAGCGTTATAGAGCTTGGATTTTAATCTCCACTTCCGGGAGTTGAGTCATTAGAACCTATACGTCTATCATGCTTCATGCATGAGACACCAAAACTTCCATGTTTGCAGACAGTCCTTTCTGGGACGTGTATTCATACTGCGACTGTCATGTTTCCAGCATGCAACAGTTATGCTTCGGGAATGCAATAGTTCAGTAGTGCCATATTCTTCTTCTTTCGAATGACTGAATATTTTGAGTCTGAAGGTCTGCCACGCTTCAAGCGTGCAACAGATAACTCATTTTGCTGCCACATTATTTTGTCTAACAGGGACATCAATTCTTGTAGGCACATTTGCAGCAAGTATATGTGATTTCATCATTTTCATTACATCATTAAATGCATCTGGCATTTGATTGACACATTGTTGCATCATTCAATTATTCGTACTTCATTTTCTCATTGATTGCTTCGTGAATCAAAATAAGACAAATTCTCTTCGTTCTTCTGGAACGGTCTTTTCTCATCATTCTTCTGGAATGATATTTTCTCATCGTTCTTTTGGAACGATGTTATTTTCTCCCCCTAACGGCGGGAAAATTGTCTTATCAAAATCATAGTCCGTAAATTATGTGATAAATATATCCCCAATCAAGGGTTCTAAGTATTGAATGATAAATGATGAATTAAATCCAACATAAATTCCCAGTTTGCGTTGATGCCTAATTTTAATATATTGTGTCAATGCAATAGGCACATAGATAACACAACCAAAAACTCGTACATGTGTAATGTTTGGTTAGTGCCCAAACACGAGTTGTATTGAGAAGTATTGATGGTTGGCAACATGTCTCAACCGAATGTATCATGTAAAATTTACATGTCCCCATCTGGAAATTTCGTTTTCATAAGCAGAGCGCGGGTAATTAATTTCATCAGCTTAATAAATGCTTCTGATAAACCATTTTTTAGTATGGACATGAGGAACATAGCGTTCAACATCAATGCCCAGTGACATGCAATAATCATCAAAACTTTGAGATGCAAACTCTCTAGCAAATATGCATTATATCATCATTTACATAAATCAAGGAACTTCTGGTCCTTATTTAACAGCCTGAGACTCTTTTGACCTTTATTACAATTAAATTGTGGCACTCCAAATTTTCAAACTTAAGGTACTTATCAAGAAACTTCATGTCTGATGATCAAGGGACTTCATACCCAATCCTTTTGCATGATGGAACTTCGGGTCCAATCATTTTTATATGATGAGGATCAAGAAACTGCAGGTTCTTATCTGATCAAGGAACTACAGGTCCTGTATATACTCATCGTAACAAAAGAAGTACAATAAATAAATTAAAGCAATAGGCGGTAATTTCAGTCATGGTAAATAAATTGCTTTTAAGTAAATAAAACTTGTGACAAGGGCTTTGATTCAGCACCATTCACATAAATATCAAAGCATTAAAGCAAAGGGTAATAATTCTACCCACTGTAAATAAACAGAACTTGTGATAGGGCTTTAAACCAATACCATGCACAAATATGCCAAAATAGAAAATACAATGATTAAGTCCTCATTTTTTGCTTTTTCTTTTTATTGGTCTGCCACTTTCTTTTGTTTCATTCCTTTTATTTTTGTTATTATTTCACAGTTCTTAAGTCATTTTAGTTACTCATGAAGTAATAGTAACAATAAGTTCCAATTGGTATTCCTCCTCCGGTGAGTTTCAAAAAAATCGAAACGGTTCACATAAGTTTTGGAGTCAAGAGTGTCTGCAACTTATGAGAAGATCAAACCGTTAGATTTAGCTCAAATTTTAGTATGATATGGATAGGAGGATACCGAACAATTCTCATGAAGAAATCATTTCGATCTGAGATACCGAAATGGAGTTTTGGTACTCATAAGGTGGCTGTCCAGTTTTCTGCGGAAATTAGAAACTGGTTTGGTATTTGAGACATCTACAACGATCGCACCGTTGGAATTTTCTGAAAATTTGATATGTTGTAGGTACTAGGCGGACGAACAACTTTGAAGAAGAAAGTATTTTAATCCAAAGTTTGAAAGTTGGAGTTCCGAGGCTGTTTACATGGCTGTCAGATTCTTTACGAATTTTGAGTCTGTACTCTTTTGCTTTTGCAAAGGATGATATACAATCATACAACAACATATATATATTTGCTTCAGGAAAATCAGTAGTACAAAGATTTTAAGATGAAATGAAAAGATTTTCTTATCTGTGAGATTCCAACTGACAGATGTGAGAGGTAGATAGTGCTTCATAGGATTTGTGAGAGCTTCTAGTGCTGATAACGTGTTGTAAAATCGACGGTGTGTGCAGTGGAATAAATGAAACAAGACACAAAATTTACGAGGTTCCTTTACAATCAGTGTGACCGAGTACGTCCTCGGGGTAGCAATCGTGCTTTCATTTATAATATGAAGTAATAAGACTATAAAGATAACTCTTTCTATTATCTCCTCTCTTCTTCCTCTCTTCTTCCTCTCTTCTTTCTTGCTCTCTTCTTTCTCCCTCTCTCAGTCGTATGGCTTTTTGTTTCTGTGTCTATCTGTTATCCTCTTTCCCATCAATTTTATAGGCAAAACTTTAGACAAAGTTGCAGTGGGAGGACTGTAGAGTGGGATGAGTAGGATTGTAGTGGGTTGGCCATCCACACATTGAATGGCTTATAATATTACAACAGAACAAATATTTTACGAGCCTTGCATGCACACCATCACTATCATCATCAACAATTATCATGCATCATCAGTTCCATGCATGAATGATGGGCATCATCATCATCATCATCATCATCATCATCAATACTCATGCATGAATATCTATATCCATGCATGGAGATGGAGGGTACATGGGGTAGGTGCAAAATAAACTAGTCATCATATCTAATTTTCACTTTAACGTTCTCTATCTACCCATTAATCTAAATAGGGTTGATCAATTCTTTCCCAAAAGCATACATATTTTACCCTAAAGAACAATAACTCATATTTTAACTGGCATATTTTACACCAAATGATGGGGTTTTTAAGACATTATTTGTGAAATTTTATGTGGATTTCCAACCAATCATTGACCTTTTGCAATGTAATGCCAACAAAACAATTGCGTAACTTATTATAATGGAAAATTGCATTGCCCCAAGAAATGAGTTTAAATAATATTTTACTTAGACCCTTATTATATATCTTTATTGGGCAAATTACATAGTAGCCCCTCAGGTTTAAGGTCTATTACAACATCTTTAAAACATTTCACTTTCATACCTCACGTACTATTTTATTTCAAAACAATACCTCCATTACATTTTCCATCCATTGATCCGTTAAGCGCTGACGTGGCTACCACATTTGTGCCACGTAGCTGCCAAATGTGTGTCACGTGGCAATAATAATAATTTTTTAATTTTTTTAAATAAAAAAACCTAAATCTTCTAAATTTAATATTTAAATTATTTTTTTTTTTAAAAGGCGCCTAAAGATAGCCCCACCCCCGTAAACCCCCCCCCCCCCCCAAAGCAGAAACCCAGAAATCCCACCCCCACCCACCCCCCCCCCCCCCCCCCCACCGTCCCTCCTACCTCTCCCTCTCTCTCACTCTCAAAACATGTCACTCCAGCACTGTAAGTTTGCTGTGTGCATGTACATAAGTTACAAAATTTTTGATTTTCTGGATAATTTCCAAATTTCCCAGTTGGGTTTTGCAACTCATGTTTGTTGAAAAGTTTCTATCTTTCATGGACCTCCATGAGCTCAGCAAATTCCAGAGCTTTTGTTCTCGAAAAGCTAGAGTTTGCTTCTCCTAGCTGTTTTCACCAAACCCTTTTCTGGGCCGCGACCCTCCTCGCTTAGAAACCCACATCCCTCCCTCCTCCCTCCGCACCCACCCTCTTCCCTCCTCCCGCGCGACCCTCCCTCCTCCGAGACCCTCCTCACCCAGAAACCCACATCCCTCCCTCCTCCCTCCGCACCCACCCTCTTCCCTCCTCTACCCCCCCCCCCCCCCACCCCCACCACTCTCCTCTACACACCCCCTCACTCCTTAAATCCACACTCATTCCTCCCACCTCACGAACCCAGCGATGGTAACGTAAACGAGATCTGGGTTTTTTTTTTTTTGGTTGCAGGTAGGGGGTCGGGGGAAGAAGATGAAGATGGGGGAGAAGATAGTGGAAGAGAAGGGGGGAAGACGAACAGAAGGGTTTTTTTTCTGTGTTGCAGGGGAAAAAGATGAAGATAGGGGAGAAGACGGAGGAGGAGGATGGGTGGGGAAGATGAAACGAAGGGCTTTTTTTTTTTTTTTTTTTGCTAGGTTGCTGGGAAGAAGATGAAGATGGGGGAGAAAAGAGCAGGAAGAATGGGATAAGGTTTCAGCTTTTTTTTTTTTTTTTAATTTAGAAGATTTAGGTTTTAAAAAAAAAAAAAAATTATTATTATTGCCATGTGGCACAAATGTGGCAGCCATGTCAGCACTTAACGGATCAATGGATGGAAAATGTAACGGAGGTATTATTTTGAAATAAAATAGTACGTGAGGTATGAAAGTGAAATGTTTTAAAGATGTTGTATGGGGTTGTAATAGACCTTAAACCTGAGGGGCTACTATGTAATTTACCCATCTTTATATGATTCGTAATTATATTTGAACAAAAAATTGGAGACATTGCCTTGTAGTTCCAACTTGGCAGTCTTCATACTTTGACCTAATTCAAATTGAAAATGAAAACAAATTTTGTGCTATTTCTTTTGAAATTGGTTTGGTGTATTGCTTTATGCCTTAATAATGTCATGCACTATGAAATAAAAAAAATATATATGTTGTTAAAAATAGTGTGAGAATTATGCGTTGTAATGGTGTATGGTCCCCTCTATACCAGTTCCCAATATCGGATTATCTGCCAAATGTCTCATAAGCATAGTTAAGCTTAAGTCCTATGTCTTAACCTTGTCTCCAATTATTAGGTTTTTTGCTCTATCCCCATTCCCCACACCCTCAGTCAAGGGGTGTATTACACCCCATTTGAGGTTTCATGTAGTCATTTTAATTTTAATTATTTTGTTGTAAGATTGGGAAACAGTAACTCTGAAAGGGGAACAAATATATCCTATGGAAAACATTAATTTGGGACAAACCCCTTAAGCTGGTGGATTGTGGGAGGGTTGGAGGACCCCAAAACCCTAGAAACAGAAAGGAGAGGATCCCAAAACTCAAGGCTTCTATTTTTCTAATGCTAATTTGGTGGGAAATTCTTGGAAAAAGGACTAAGGACCGAGACTAGGGACACCATGGATGCCCCTCAATCTAAATTTGGATTAGACATATGATGATGTCCTTTCACTTTCTATTACTTAGTGGAGAATATTGGAGGGATCTTTGTCTTTTCAGGATCAATAATCATCTCCCTCTATTTAATTTTTTCCCGTTCTTTTTCAAGTTTAACCAAAATGTCTTTAGAATTAATAGGAAGGGATTTTCGATGGTGCTTTGGATTATCAAATATGTTAAGCATGATTAGATTTTAGTCAAAAATAAAAAGCAATTAAGATCTTACTTTTTAAAGTCTCTCATCTTCTGAAATTTTTTACTGTTAGAACTTAGTTATTATTATATTTAATCAAGAATCTAAAAGCCAAAAACTCTACAATATATTAATATCTCGAAGCATATTACATGTATATAATTAAATTGGACAGATCATGTAAACTACCAAATGTGACGAAGTTGACTACACAGATCACTTATAATACATGATGTTGAGTATAGAATGACCATTGAACCTGCCATAGATGTGCAAATTACACGTATATAAATCGGACTACAATATTAGTTTCTCTCTTCATGTATATATAGGGCAACATTATACTGAATACACGTACTTTATGGTTCTAGATAAATCGATTCCCAGTTAACAACTGTATATAAGAATGCATGTGCAAGCAGAACTGATTGCAATGTATACAAATATGTATGTATACATAGAGGTCAACAAGTATTTTATGGAAGCGGTTTCCCCAAATGACAAGGATGACCATTATGTTGCACAATCGAAAGAAAAATAGCCATTTGCCTACGTAATGAATGAATTTGCTTCTTCCAAGTTGCAGGTACACAGACTTTTTAATTTCCATCGTTGATAATATTTTCAAAGGATATTTTCCATGTCTGTTAGAACTCTCTATATTTGGCAACTTTCCATAATCCATTATCTGAAGGGGGGAGTATCATAGCTAGGTCCAGGTCGTAGTTAAATAATTTGGAAGACTGCAAGTATTTTATACACATACGCCGCCACAGGTAAAGAATAAATATTACAAGTACGAGCAATACAGTGGCAGTTTGATACGTGCAAATATTAAAATTATTTTTTGGAAAAGAGATGATGATAAGTTGATTATGTGTTAATTAATAGGTACAAATGACGATGTGAGGATTTACGTTCGTAAATAATGATATGGGTGATATATTGACATTGAATACTACGGTATAAATGTCAATGTGATGGTTTAGTACGTATAAATGTTATTTGTGCACGGTTTAATACAAATAGAATTCATAGAACTTTTTCTTTTCTTTTCTTTTTTTTTTTTTTTTTTTTTTTTACTTTCTGAACAAATGATATTATCTACACTATGTAAGTGAGCTAAGCCTCACAATAGGCTAGCAATAATATGGTTCAAATTCGTTTTTGGCGAGAATTTAACCTAAAACCTCTCACTTACAAGTAAAGAGAAATATCACTAAATCGTAGTACTAAGTAGCTCATAAAACCTTTTCGAAACATAATGACAAGGTTACCTGCATAGGCTGCTTTTAATTCAAAACCTTAGCCTCTAGAGAGGGCCAAGAAAAAAGTCTCCATAGAGGAGGAGCAAAGGGATTAACACTCCCTTGAGTTAGTCCTCCTCCCTACTTTTCCTACTTCTAGTTGTTTTACTCCTTTTGAGTTAACTAGTTGTGGTGAATAACTGTCTCTTTGTGGGGACTAAGATTTAGTAGACCTGGCATTCGTGTCGTGTTTCTCGTGTTCGTGTCGTTTTCGTGTCATACCCGATATCTTAACGGGTCGTGTCGTGTAACACCCGTTAAAATAAACGGGTAAAATGACCCGACCCGAAATTGACCCAATAATATTAACAGGTAATATGACCCGACTCGTTACCCATTAAGGAAAATATATTTTAAACCAATAAATAATCAAATGAAAAACAAAATACTAAATAAGTATATACATACCATATTGTCACATCTAAAACATAAAAACGCAATTTTCTTTTAAGTATATTTTCGCTTACCTAAAGTCTTTAATAGTTTTTTAATTAATGTAGAAGTGCAAAAAAATATATAAACGCTCGTAATGACAAGTTTTACAACTTTCATGAAGAGCTTAACTTCGAAATTCGCCACTATAATCATATAAATCATAGATCAAAATTTAACCGTTGATTGTTGTTTACATTTACGCTTCATTGTTCTCATCAAATTTTGTTTTTTCATATTTTCTTTTTTGAAAACATGATCTATTAGAGGATGCAGGAAGATGAACGGTTTGGATCGTTGATATTATATTCAGAGTTTTACAGTTAGTGAAAATATTGCTTGATGTTTATAAAGTTTCTACAAACTATATGACATCGACTCATATTTCAGTTAACCGTAAATATCGAAACGTGATATCAAAGATCTGAACCGTTCATCTTCTTACATCCGCCAGTTGATCATGTTTTCAAAAAAGAAAATTTAAAAAATGAAATTCAGTAAGAAGAATAAAATGTAAATGACAATCGACGGTTAAATATAAATTTAAGGTTTATGGATTAAGGTGTTGGATTTCGAAGCTGACCTCTTCATGAAAGTTGTAAAGCTTGTCATTATGAGTGGTTGTATATTTATTTTACATTTTTTACACTTCTACAATAATTATTATTAATTTTATTAATTTTATTAATTTTTTCCTCAAATAAAAAACATTATTCATGAGGGTTTGGAGGATTTTAAAAATCTAAACAATAATGTAAGTGTAACCATTATCTACTCGTGGAGGAATAATGATGAATCACGAGTGTTTATATATTCTTTCACATTTTTCGTACTTGTATGTATGTCTTCTTAGTTCTTGCCTATACAAATACTATACTAGTTTATTTTAATTGTGGACAACAATATATTAAGTAAAATTTATCCTAGTAATGATAGTAAGGAACTCTCATAATAAAAATAAATAATGACAAAAACTTTTTTTTTTAACTTATATATAATAATAATACAAAACTATATATTTAATATAGAATATATTGTATATATTAATATGACTATTGTATTTTATAATAAATCTTTTAGTATTTAAACTTTAAAATTATCAAAATATTTTTTTTTCTTAACGGGTCGAAATGGGTTACTCACGTGTTACCCGCGTGTATACCTGTTAAGAACTCGTTATTACCGGGTTCTTAACGGATCACCCGATAATGACCCGATAAGTTATCGTGTTGACCCGAAACCCGTTATTTTCGTGTCATTTTCATGTCGTGTCACCGTGTCGTGTTAGAAACTGCCGAGTCTAAGATTTAGTCTATGGCATGCTTAGATCTAAGTTTCTCCATTAATTTTTTAATCCAATCCTTCTCCTAAAATTCTTTGTCTTGATTTTATTCTAAAACCAGTAAATACTCCACATATAAATATGAATTCCCATAATTTCTTTGTTATATCCAGTGGCGAAGCCAGGAATTGATGGGAGGAGGGGCGAAGTTAAAAGAGTGCAAGGTTCAAAAGAAAGCATTGAACTCAATTCTTCAAGTGTCTTTCGGAAGGAAGACGTGATCAGGAACAATTTTCTCTCCACTTTTCCCACCACATCACAACCTTGTATATCAATAAGAAAGCACTGAACTCAATTATTCAAGGGCAAAATCCAACTTTAAAAGAAACTGGGACCAACAAGATTCCCTTAATATTCAGAAACCAATTGGCTTTGAATCCAATCATTTTCTGGCCAAATGTTGTCGTGGCAGTTCTCGCCTACTAAAGTGATGCTTGGATACTTCTTTATGAAACAAAGCATGCAGTAGACTCTTAAGCAAAGTTAAAATTTAAGCATCAAGTGGCATACTAATTTCAAGTTATATGCACCAAAGAATGATGAAAGTTAGAGTAATTCGGTATTGATAGATATGGAAAAGGATTCATACCCCATTTTTTGCCTCCACTGGGTGCTCTTCATCAATGTGGCAGCACAATCCGACAATGTCAAAGTATTCAGAGCAGAACGGGCATGGAAATTCCTCCCTTATTTCATCATCCCCATCAATTTCTTCAAACCCCATGAACATATCTACATTACACAATGCCATGTTTCAATAGGTGCAAAATCATAAAAACGAAGAACTTCAATTGACTGGGGTTTCACCATTGAAAAACACAAAATTCTGATGTAATACAAAAGCTCGAGAAAGAAATAACACCCCAAGCAGTTGGATTCAGCTGAACTTAGTGAAATGTTGTTATCATTAATTTTATTTTAACAGGTATAAAAACAGCAGCATTTGCCTAATTCCTCTAAAAATCCAAAACGAAACAAAAAATTAAGAAAAAAAAAACAATAAAAAATGAATGATAAAATGGGAAAGAAATGAATGTGAGCTTACCAGATCGAGACTGAAGAGCGGATTGATAACGCCGAGAGGCAGAAGAAAGACGAGCGCTCCAGGAATCACCGTCCATAGCTAACTACCCCTTACCAATATAAGCGAAAAGGTAAGGTCTTTGGGGTGCGATTCGCCTTTGGGTCTGATTTCTCAGATTTAGAAACCCTAGAAATGAAGAATTGATGAGATTGTTGATATGGGAAAAAGGAATCAGCTTTCCTCGAACAATAATCATCAGCAAATAAAAATCTGGTTTTGGTTTGAGAAAGTTTCTGGATTTGCGTTGTTTTGTTTTAAAAATCAAACACCCAAAACGGCGCCGTTTTATTTTAAAATTTTCAATTTTTTTTTACCAGGACCAAAACGACGTCGTTTTGGCATGGTTGTTTAAAAAAAAATCAAATCTGTTGCTTGCTGCTGCGCACAGCAGAAACAGAACACCGGAAACAGGGGCTGCACCAGTCAGTTTTTCGTCGAGGGGAGGGGCTAAACCCAGCTCTCCAGTGGTGTTTTCCGGCGAGGGGAGTGGCGGCCGCCACTCCTCGCCCTCACATGGCGTCACCACTGGTTATATCCCCTTCAACTCAATCTTTTTATCAAAATTTATATTTTTCTCTATATCTACCACCCCAACCGAGTTCTCCCAATATCCAGCCACCCCCACCTTCTTGAATCTTGATGTGCAATTTTTCTTAGCTAGAGAAAGTTGGTCGTGGTACTTATAATTTAGGATATACCTGTGAGGACTTGTTTATGAAGCTTTTATCCATATTAGTTTCACACTTGGGAATTGTTCCTGTTGTTTTTCCTGTTATCCTATACATGTTTCATGTACTTTTAGAATTACCCAATGAATATTATGTCTTTTGATAACAAAAAAAATTTCAAATGACATTGTGACAAGGTGTTCATTACTTATAACTAAAACAATGATACAGTTACAGCCTGTACGAATGAGCGATAATGAAGGGGCTATTTGATAAATAATCATTTTGTTTTTCAGTTTTTAGTTTGTTTTCACGTTTTTGAAAACTGAAATCTAATTTGGTAACTGCTTTCAGTTTTCAGTATTAAAAAAATGAAACTCAACTACTTTCTTGAGTTTTCAAAATTTGGCTTTGAGTTTTCAAAAATTTTGCTTCGAGATTTCAGTTTTTATCTTCTTTTTTAACTAAAAATAGTTACTAAACAAAATTTCAGTATTTGTTGTAGCCTATTTTATTGACAAGGGTAAGAGGGCCGGCGGCAAGGAGAAGAGAGATTGAGAGAGATGTGTTTGTAGAATTGTAGGGGAATGTGTGTGTTATCCCTCCTACATAGTGCCTTTATTTATAGTAGTAAAAGGAGAGAAGAAATTCCTTCATCCCCAAGGAATACAAGTTGTAATAGGAAAGGATAACTAGAATCAAATCTAATATAGGATTTACACAATCATATAAACTAGGAAAGTTTACAACACTCCCCCTTGAGTGTGTAAATAGTCAAGGTAGATTTAACATCATGCAGAAGTTGAGGAAGTCGACTCGTCGACACTGATTCTAAGGAACAACGCTTATTCTCAATAAGGTAGGAACTTGCATAAGTAAGTAAGTCTCACTAAAAAACCCTAAGGCTATGGAAAAAGTCCGAGTAAGGAAAAAATCCATAGTCTAAGGAAAAATGTGGGAGAAATGCAAAGTAAAATAAAAAAACTTCTATGGGACGTCATTAGGGAGATGACCAGCCCAAGGTGGGTGCCTCGTTAAAACCTAGTTAGGTTGCAAAAACCCAATGGGAAAAATGCTTCTAATCGTAGGGAAAAATAGTACATTAAGATCAAGCAAGTATTCTTCAGGATACTCCCCTTGAGTTTGACACAATTCCAAGGAGAAATAGCAATGTTACAACTCATAAAGTTTACGCATACCAATTCCATGAACAAACCTCTGAAAGGTTGTCTTCGGTAGTGATTTGGTGCTGAGGTATGCCAGATTGTCTTGTGAACGGATTTGCGTGACTTCAATATTCTGATGCTCTTGTTGTTGATGTGAAAAGAAGAACTTCGGCGCAATGTGCTTGGTGTTGTCTCCTTTGATGTAACCCTGCTTGAGCTGTTTGATGCATGTTGTGTTGTCTTCAAAGATCGTCGTCAGGACATCAACAGCGGGATAAAGATCGCAAAAGCTTCGAATATGGCCCACTACTGCTCTCAACCAAAAGTAGTCTCAAGGTGCTTCATGTAAGGCGAGAATTTCAGCATGGTTAGACGAAATGGCAACTAACGTCTGTTTAGTTGACCTTCAAGTGATTGTGGTGCCTCCAACGGTAAAGACATAACCTGTTTGAGTACGTGCCTTGTGCCGATCAGATAAGTATCCTATGTCGGCATAACCAACAAGGCGAGAATCAACTCGAGAAGCAGGGGGTGTGGCATCACTCGAGGATCCATAAGGATAGAACACACCCAAATCCGTAGTACCCTTAAGGTAACAGAAGATGTCTTTCACGCCAGTCCAGTGTCTGCGTGTAGGTGCATTACTGTATCTTGCCAAAAGATTAACAGCGAAGGAGATGTCAGGTCTAGTGCAGTGAGCTAAGTACAATAAAACGCCTATCGCACTTAGATAGGGAACTTCAGGCTCCAAAATCTCTTCATCATCCTCTTTTGGACGGAAGGGATCTCGTTTTGCATCTAGCGATTGAACGACCATAAGAGTACTCGAAGGCTTCGTTTTATCCTCATTAAAGCGGTGCAACACCTTCTGGGTATAGTACGATTAATGTACTAGGATTCTATCTGAACAATGCTCTATCTCGAGACCGAGATAGTATCAAGTCTTACCTAGATCTTTCATCTCAAATTCCTACTTTAGGTGCGCGGCAGTTCTCACGAGCTCTTCAGGAGTTCCGATAAGGTTCATGTCATCGATATATCCCTGACTAGTCAAATACTCACTCAGAAGGTTATACCACATTCTTCTAGATTGCTTCAAATCGTAGAGTGAATGCCTCAGCCTAATTAAGAGCGTGTTCCGGGGTTTGGAAATATTTGAACCAGTTAATGTAAGTCCTTCGGGAACTTTCATGTAAATTTCTATATCAAGATCCTCATAGAGATACGCAGTTACTACGTCCATCGACTGCATACTCAGTTTTTCAGAAACTACCAAATTGATAAGGTAGCAAAAAGTAATCACATCCATAACGGGTGAATAAGTTTCGTCATAGTCAATCTCAGGGCGTTATGAGAAGCCTTGTGCAACAAGACGAGCTTTGTAACGCATAATTTTGTTTTTCTCATTATGCTTCCGAACGAAAACCCACTTGTATCCAACGGGCTTCACATGTAGAGGGGTAGGAGCTACAGGTCCAAACATCTTACGTTTCGCAAGTGAATCGAGTTCGACTTGGAATGCTTGTTTCCAGTTTAACCAATCAGTTCTATGTCGATATTCATCAATGAAACACGATTCAATGTCATCGCTCAACATGATCTCAGTAGCTACTACAAATGCTAATGCATCATCCACAATCATCTTATTTCTACGCCACGCATCATCTAAGCTAGCATAATAGACCGAAATCTCATGATTCTCGGGATGAGGATTCGCCTCTTCAAGGACGCTTCCATAATCTAGAATTTCCTCATGAGTTGGATAGAATGAGTAAGCGATAGTTGGATTCACGGTAAGCTCTTCGGGACCTTGTGTCGTGGATTTCCTCTTCCGGGGGTGTGAATCCTTTGAACCAAGGGGTATGCCATGCTTTTGTGTAGGGGCAGATGATTGGCTAGCCGTTAATGTACATGGATCACCAAGATTCACGTCCCGGGCCTCCAAGAGGGAAGTCCATCGTACATTCGGTACATCCATCTTTACAGGCGTATTCGCAGCTGGAATATGTGATCTTGTCACTCGCACTAGATCGGTAAAAGCATCTGGCATGCTCTGAGCTATGCTCTGGAGATCTAATATGCGCTGCACTTCAGTTTCAGACTAAGCGGTGTGGGGATCTAAATGAGACAAAGTGGTAGTCGTCCACGATAATTTGCGTCGTTCTTCAAGAACGTTGAAGTTCTTATCTCCCCATAATGACGAGAAGACTGTCTCATAGAAGTGACAATTCGCGAAATGAGTGGTAAACAGATCGTCTGTCAAAGGTTCTAAGTAACGAATAATCGAAGGAGAATCATATCCGACAAAGATTTCCATCCTTCGTTGAGGCCTTATTTTTGTATGTAAGGGCGGCGAGATCGGCACATATACCGCACAACCAAAAACACGTAGATGCGATATATCGGGTTCGTATCCGGTAACCAACTGAAGGGCACTAAATGGTTGTCGCAACAGGCCTCAAGCGGACCAACTTTGCTGCATGCAATATTGCATGGCCCCAAGCAGTAATCGGGAGCTTGGTACGTATGACCAACAATCGAGCAATCATTTGTAAGCGCTTAATCAAAGCCTCTGCCAGGCCATTCTGGGTGTGAACATGGGGTACGGGATGTTCAACTTCAAATCCAACCGACATGCAATAGTCATCAAAAGTTTTAAATGTGAATTCTCCAGCATTATCCAATTGAATAGATTTGATTGGATAATCAAGATGGCGGGCCCTGAGCTTGAAACCTAAGCCAATAGTTTGGAGAATGCAGTGTTCCTTATGGACAACAAGCACACGTGTGACCAACGTGTGGAAGCGTCAACCAAAACCATAAAGTATCTAAATGGTCTGCAGGGAGGGTGAATCGATCCACAAATGTCCCCCTAAATCCATTGTAGAAAAATGGGAGGATTCGAACAAATCGTGCGCGGTCCCAGTAGTAGGGCCAGCCATATAGTGGCATTCTATGGGGCGTATGTTCGTAGTATACAGATCACTCAGGATACGCTTCATCTTCTCTAGAATACCCTTTTGGCCATATTTGTAGGAAGTTATGCACATAAATTCAACTTTGTTTTCTACGTGGGTTTCAGCGTGGTAATTGTTATCTCCAATGTCCTTGAAACTCAACAACGTTCTTTCGGAACGTGGAGAATATAGTGCCTCAGCAATGGTCAAGATTGTACCATTGGACAACATTATAGTGTCTTACCGTATCCTTCTATCCGGTTGGATGGGCCTGAGAGGGTTGTCAGAGGTGCATTCTTAGGTATGAAGTTAGTGAAATAGATGCGTTCACGCAAAAAGGTGTGTGTGGTTGGACTATCTGCCAGACAACTAACTTCCCCACTAGTCATACCTAGAATGAAAAATTAATTTGAATCGGTCACATGCACAAAAATTCTAAAAACAAATATCAATTCAAAATAATTTCATTTATTCAAGGATGGTAATTAATTAAAACTTAATATCCAAAAACAAATCACCAACAAATAATCCAAACATAAAGGAAAATTGTTAAAAAATCAACCAAAAAACAAGAGGGGGTTCGGCCACTAGGTGGAATTCGGCCCCATTGTACAATTTTAACTAACTAAAATTGTTTATGTCTAAGATTCTAATCTTCCATAGGGGTGGTATCCTCTTGAAGCGAGGTTTGAGCTCTTCTGGGCTTTGTTTCCTCCCTTGGATGGGCCTTGACTTTGTTGACCTTCACGGGGTGGCTTTTGGCCACCCCTACCACGCCTCTTTTGGCGTTTTGGGCTTTGATTTGTGCTATAATGTGCTTCAAACACAGTAGTTGCCCCAGTAGGTCAAGCTTGATGATTCTTCATCAACAGTTGGCTCTGCTTTTCAGCTAGAAGCAAAACAAAGATCAAATCCGAGAACTTAGTGTGAACTTCTGAGCTCTATATTGTTGTTGCAGGACGATATTAGAAGCAGAGAAGGTCGAATAGGTCTTTTCCAGGAGATCCTCTTCAGTCAAAGTTTCGTTAGGAAACTTGAGAAGTGATCGGATTCAACGAACTTCAGAATTATATTCATTCATAGACTTAAAGTCTCGGAAGCGCAAATGTTGTCAATCATGTCTTGCTTCAGGCAAGAATATGTCCTTTTGGTGATCAAAACGATCAGCCAAAGCAACCCATAGTGCACGTGGATCCTCCTCAACAAGATATTCAGTTTGCAAGTCGTCATGGATATGTCTTCGGATGAAGATCATAGCAGTGGCTTTTTCAGCTTCGCCAACAAGGTTGTCCCTCTCTTCTTCAATGACGGGACGCAAGTTCTTTGCAGTGAGGTGGAGCTTCACATCTTGGACCCACTTGAGGTAGTTCCTTCCAGAGACCTCCAAAGCGGTGAAGTCGAGTTTGTTCAAATTCAACATGTTCCTATCACAAAATAGATGGACAAGATGTGGTTAGTGTAATGGAGAAAAATCAATCCATTCACATAGGTGTAGAACATAACGTTCTAATAGACATGTATTGGTTTAATTTTGCATGAAAAAACTTCGAGTTTTCATGGGTGATGTTTTTAAATGAAAACTTCAGGTTTTCAAACAAGGCATGTTTTTAAGAAACTTCAGGTTTTGAAATAATATGAACTTCAGATTCATATGTTCCTGCAGGCAAATACAAATATATACACATAAATATGCAACAAGAATATATGCAAATAGAACTTCAGGTCTACAATTATAATTAAATTAATTATTTGGACTTCGGGCTAAATTTAAAGTGTGGATGAAAAAATATAAAACCCATTGGGCCTAAAATAATTAGGCAAATAAACTCGGGGCCCAAAAAAAAAACCTAAGCTCACGGGTGGCTTAATGAAATGGGTGTCGTGCATCCCAGGCCCAAGAATGGGCTGGGTTTGGTCTCGGGTCAAGTAAGCATGCAGGCCCTTGCATCACAAGGTAATTGAGCTGAATGCGCAAGCCCAAAAAATAAAAGGAAAGCCCATAAAAGGCACTGCTCGCCTGTGATGGGGCGCATGGGGGACAGTAGGAGCCTAAAGGGCTCGACTGCGTCTGTGGGCCAGATCATCACCAAAGCCCAACGGGCTGGTGATGCAGATCAAAAAACTAGTGGCACAGGCAAGGCCCATCATCATGGGTGATGTGCGAATAGACCGAGAGAAAATCGAGGCCCGTTAGGGCTCGGGTGTGATTTCCAGGCCACCCCAGTGGCGTTGGGTGTGGGGATCCGCTGGATTCAGTCGACGGCGTCGCTTCAGGAGACATTTCCATGGTCGGTGCAAGCTTATGGTTCGTTGGAGAACCAATTATTTGTCGGCGGAGATGATATTTCAACGTCGAGGAAAGGAGAATCAAAGAAATTCAACTGAATTCAAATGAAAAACCCATGAAATTCTTCTGGAATTTCAAGAAATTGTTGGTGAAAAAGATGGGTTTTGTCCAAATTACACGACTGTCGGTCGTGTTTCGTCGGAAAAGTCAATGGGGAGGACCTGGGCTTCAGGTCGTGGGTCGGGACAAGGTGCTTCAAACGCACCGTTTTGGTTCAAGGCTTGCGAATCTGGGTTTCGATATTGGGATGGGCTCTCCAGGCCGTCGCAGGCTGCTGGTGACTTGCACGGTGCAAGGTCAGGGGTTCGAAGAACCCTAGGTTTTCCCAATTGCAATTTTTCTTTTTTTTTCTTTTTTTTTCAATTCAATTAATATATAATTCAATTTGATGCATATTCAATTCAGTAATATTAATGCATGTACATATATTTGATACAATTCATGGCAAATATCAAATTCACATAATTCAACAATTATGAATATAATGCATACACAATTAATGTAGAATCTAAAATTCGAAAAAGGTAAAGTTGGGTCATGCATTGTAGTGAATATTCATGCTATCAGAGCTGCAAAAATATCAAGATAAAAACCATTGTTTTGAAAGAACCTGATTGCGTGATGATATGGATGAACTGGTTTGATGCAGAAAATTTCCCCGTCAAATTCCTAAGCGCAGTGGTAAGAGCGTGTTGTAGCCTATTTTATCTGACAAGGGTAAGAGAGCCGACGGCAAGGAGAATAGAGATTGAGAGAGATGTGTTTGTAGAATTGTAGGGAAATGTGTGTTTTATCCTTCCTACATAGTACCTTTATTTATAGTAGTAAAAGAAGAGAAGAAATTCCTTCATCCCCAAGGAATAAAGTTGTAATAGGAACAGATAACTAGAATCAAATCTAATCTAGGATTTACATGATCACATATAAACTAGGAAAGTTTACAACAGTATTCAATTTTTAAAGAAGTGGAAACTAAAAATTAATATGTACAATTAGACAAAAATGAAGTGACCAAAATTCAAGTCGATTTGCTCTAACAACCAATCCAATTCAATAGATCAGTGAATGGTCTACGGCGTATAAGATTGGTGTTCGAAAGAAAAACCAGACCAGCCCGTTTGGTACGATGTTCAAGGTCTAGGTCGGGTCCCAGAATTTACAATAAAAAGGTTGACTTTCAAGAGTCGTTCAATACTGCTTACCTCAAAGGGGTAGGCATGTAAATCATGACAATGAAAATCTTTTCATTGATTGAAGAGGAATGGAGTAAATCAAATTACACAATCCAGCCTGAAATCAGATTACAAATGCATACACAAGTTTGAGCCACACATGACAAGTTAAACAAGCAAGTCCCGCAAAAATCTAATAAATCGAAATTCAAATATCACGGTAAAAATGAACCAAAAAGAAAGAAGTCTTGTAACAACGCAAACGCTTGCAAACCCTGCATCTGAACTCAACCACCACAATAAAAACTGAGGTAAGATTACAGAGGGAGGATCCAACCAAGTGCGACACACAGCATGATTCGACAAGCATCAGAACTCAATTTACTGGGTGCGAGTCCGGCTGCTTTCTGCATTTCTAATCGGGTAGAAATAAGGATGGGCCTGCATCACGTAAAAAAGGTTATTTTGTCATTACAATACAATGAGCATAGTGCCCATGTTACAGGGATTAAGACTGTTCAAAGCATGCCCCCCTTGAAAAGCCCTGATGTTCTTTCCCAGTAATAATCATAGTGCCAGCAATTTCTAAGCAGATAGTCCGAACCTATTGATATGAACATACACTCCAATTTGGTACACCATTACTTTTTCCTCACATGCTTGGTAGATGGACATAACTGTAATGCTTATTGTTTATGCCCAGTAATGGAAAGGAAAATCATCTCAACGAGTGATGCTACTTTCAAATGACAAGCAATTACGAAACCAGTAGAAATTATGCAAAGCTTCTTTCGATTTCTCTTTTGGTTGGAGGAAAAGATATAAACCTGTTCTGTTAGCCACACAAACACCAAAAGGTTATACCTTTCATCTCAATGTCAAAATAACCATATAATACTAGCATTCTACTCATTCGTCGTTCACAGATTAGTTGGTATTATATGGTTAGTTTGACAGTGAGCTGAAGTCTAACCTTTTGCTGTAAACAATGGCTACCAAAAGAAAAAGGAAAAAAGCTTCATAAAAATTTCTATTTGTTTGGTAATCGCTTGTCATTGGAAAGTAGTAGTACCTCTGAAATGATTCTGTCCATTAATGTGAAGGAAACGCTAAAGCTTCAGTTCCTACCATCTCTCATATGAGGAACAAGTGAAAGTGTAACAAGTTGAACTGGGCTTCTGACTCTCTGTAAGGAGTAGAAACAGCCAGTCCAAATCTACAAGTTTACTGATTGTGGGCCCCCCTATGGGGCAGGGACCAAGCGGCGCTAGACCCTACTTAGGGTCGTGCTTTGAATAGTCTGGGTTGAGGAAGAACTAGGATTTTACCATTGCTTCTTTTGCAGTTGGTCTTTCCTGGTGATCATAGTGCAACAACTTGTCTACAAAGTCAAGCGCCTAAAGAAAATGACACCAGAAGAAATTTAGACTAAGGAAAACTCAATACAAGTAGTATTAAAGACAATGACAGGAATTTACCTCAGGAACTGCTAAGTGCTGATTATCAACATTAATGAATTTTGTCCATGGTTTCCTGCTGTGCCTGCATCAGAAAGTTTTTTAAGGAAAAAAAAGTCAGCATAGCAGGTAACAGAGGAATAAGAAACAAATTATGAGAGAACACCTACCTCCCAACTAGAGCTGCAAGGTGTGGGTCTAATTCTATGCGATACTTGTGTAGATAAGTGTTTAATTCATCTGTCCCAAGTACCTGTTGCAGTAGAAAATTCCAAGACGTCAGATTTCAATTGCTCTTTCTTCTTTTGAAAACAACACTAAATTATGATAAAGCACACACAGACACACATTTGTTATATGAATTGAATATACTCCAAAAACTTTCTTATAAGAATGAATACCTTTGCTATTTTGACTAGCTGGTCATAGTTATCATGCCCATAGAAGAATGGCTCCTTACGAAATATCTGTACAGCACAAGGCTCAAGAATAAGCATCAGAAGAGAGCATCACATACTTTGACATGGTATCAAATTTTGAACCTCCTTGCCATCTGCCAACCATGGATAGGTAGGCAAGCAGATCAAGATCACTGTCCATGGATCACTAAGAAGAAGAAAAAAAAGTTCATCCTTCCCATCTAAAATACTCATTTTGGGACACAAAACCTATTTCTGATATTTCATCATCCCTAGCAACTGCACAATCATTTTATCAGGGGATGATTCTGGGCTGGATGGGGATAACCAAGATTACACAACACTTGATATTTCCAGGCCAAAATACCAGCATAACCAGTGTTCTAAAAATCCCCGCCTAGGCGCTAGGCAATTGGCCACCGCCACGACGTTTAAAAAAGAAAGGAAGCCTTGACCGACTAGGTCGCGACTCTCACATAGACAGAAAATAGATAGCTTCCATTTGCATTTTATTTTTCAATAAATTGTAAGACTTGTTGGATACTTGTTTGAAAACTCATTATATCCTTGTTCCCAATGTTTTCTATATGTTCTAGTACATTATGATTTATATTTCATTCTATTTTGCAATTTATGTATCCCAATACAATTATGTATTCTTTTAAGTATAAGTAGACATCTATTTATATATTATATAATAAACTTAATTACAATTTAGAAAGAAAAAAAAAAAAAAAAAAAAAAAAAGCTCCTAGTGCTGTTTAGAACCTTGAGCATAACCATAGTCAGTGCAGGAGTATCTGATATCTATAGGGTGATTAGTAGTTAATAGAACAGAATAGATGGGAATGCTCACCATTCCAGCAAACATACAACCGAGACTCCACAAGTCTAAAGAATAATCATAATCTTGTAAATCAACAAGAAGTTCAGGACCTTTGAAATACCTGCAACCAAATGTGGATGGGGAAAGAGTATAAGACAAATTTAAAGAAATTTGGATAAACTAAATTTAAAGCAAAAAGGTTTCTCATGCTCATTTACATTTATGAGTTGTAGTCAAACCATAAACATGAAACAGGACTCTTGATGCTAACGGCAGGTAGCTAATGAGAACTCAATTTAAAGCATAATGTTGCACATATAATGCAAATATAAACTAAAAAGTGTCCCCTTCATCGTGCATCTGTTTGCTTCTTTACTATTGCTCCTCTGTTCCCAAATAAATTGCAGGTATGATTTTGCCCTAATGTCACACATTTTCCCTACAGACCATACCACATCATCCTAATCCAAAATACCACCTCAAGTCAGTTAACTTTCAACCCCTCCTTTGTAAAAGAAAGGTAATAACAAGTTAGTCTCTTATTGATAATAGTCCAACTCCTGGTTATATTTCAGCATATATAACTTTACATCACCGCGTGCTTCAAAATTTACAACTTGCAACATGCTTCAGACATCTCAAGAACCATAACACATTAGTTTTTCAGCATGAGATCCATGATTTACAATTTCCTGTAATCTGTATTTAAAGTATGCATACAATGTCTTATCATAGCCAAACAAGGAATTGAACAGGTCCTTTGCAAATTGCAATCCAAAATTACATGACCCCCATAAGGGGATTGAGGCACGAGGTTTAAAACATAGTAAGCCCACAATAAAATTAATAACGTTATGGAAGTTTCAGATAACAATATATGGAATGTGACAAATCTTGATGTGTTTTGTGAAGTAAAAGATCAAATGAAAATAACCTTGAAGCGACCCGAACATTATATTCCTTCTCAGGATGATAGAACTCAGCAAGGCCCCAATCTATAAGGCGAAGCTTTCGCTGCTCATGATCAATCATAACATTATGGGGCTTCACATCTCGATGCATAATACCTTGTGAGTGGCAATAATCTAAAGCCTACAAAGAGATCAATAAAAGACCAAGTTAGCGGATCTTACAACCCGAGGAACTTTACCCTTGAGCTAGAAAATGAAAGTGCACACTTTGAGCATTAAGCACAGAACATAGAACTGCATCAACAACAACCTGGCCCTTGGTACCAGTTGGTTCAACCAGAAACTGAAAATATTTAACAGAGATCATAAAAGACCTCAAATTTTAAATTCAAGATTGTATAGAATTAAGGCCCGATTGCCTCAAGTATGAAGAGATGAATCTTCCCTTCCTTCTTTTTCAATGGTTTTGTCCTACATAACTCCTGTGAGTTGAGTTGTTCCACCTTTCAGTGTCTATTAATAGAACCTTATGCTTGGGATAATTGAGAAATAAGCATCTGAATGAACTTCTACTTTAGTACAAGGACAGTGGATTTCAAGATCCAACCTAAAGTTCACCAATAAAAAGATCCAACCTAAAGAACATTTAAGATACGAAAGAAGATTCAAAAAGGATGCTGCCTGTATCTGAGTCCTATAGGGGGCTCAATCCATGACTTCTAAGTAGTAAAACTAAAACCGTTCAACATTCTCTTACAATACTCTCAAAATCACAAGCAGAAAGGTATACCCCATCTTGTAAATTTCATTGAAACTCTTAGTGTTAGTCACTTTGAAGACAATATGCTTTCTCCTTGCTTATTGGGATCATCTACCTTTGTCAATATTTTCTTCCAACCAAATTTGTGGGTGAAGATTAAGGATCACTATAATCTCGTGAACCCAAGGCCCCAGAGTGCAAAGCCCTGCCCTAATGTCGCGGATTTGGGGGAATAAATAGCAACTGAAGTGGGGTGGTAAATCCCACCTCACATTCAGGGCAGGATAGGGATGGCAAACTCCGAATCATATATGCTAATTCCAAAATTTAACTTTTGCTATTTTATGATGTACATAGTTACTCAAGGATTGTGTGTAAAATGTATTATATTATGTTAGGGTTGTAAAAATGCATTTCATTTTTATTATCTAATAGCCAAAAAAAAAAATTTAGGAAAGGGTGGCAGTGAGGAGGGGTTAATATTCTCGCAGGGCAGGGTGGGGAATTTCTGTATTCTTTAAAAAAACAAGGCAAGTGTGGGGATGAGGATTAAGAATGGAAACAGAGATGCCTAAGCTAGACCATCCCACCTTGTTTCCAACCCTGGTGGACATGCATAAAGGTGAGCAAAGTACCTAGGCCATTCCCAATAAGAACATAAACTAAGTAGCAGCCAGCCAAATAAACCCTAGATCCGTACTACAACCCAAACTTACTTCTAGTGTAAAGTGAGAAACAAAAATTGCACAGAAGAAAAATGCAGTGAAGTCGAAGTTACCAGTCCCAACCCATCACTACCAAGCCCAAGGAGAAAGAAATTGATCTTTTTTAGGCCTTGAAAAGAAACTGACCTTTCAAACCTTGCAAATGTAAACAATTAACTCAGTTTAAGCCTCACATCATTATGGAGATCTAATTCATGCTTCTTCTAAGGGAATTAAAGTCTCACAACTCGTTATTTTAGAAATTGCAGAACCAAAACAGCAAGCTTACCTTGAGAAGTTCATAGATGTAATATCGTATGTCAAAGTCTGAGAGCGTCGGATAAAGGACTTTAAAATCTGTATTATTCACATATTCAAAAATAAGACTAGGGGTCTTTGATTGCTGGTCTCTGACAATATCAAGCAACTTCACAATATTTGGTCCTCCACAAAGATTCTGCAATATTTTTATCTCCCTCTTAATCTGAATTTAGAACCAAACAGAAAGGTAAGTGTCACGGTAGTGATTCAATACAAAGCTCTTGTACAAAAGAGAACTTTTACTTCATATGCCAGGTGCAGTCAAAATTGTTTCTTGGGGTTGGTTAAACCTCCAAATCAGTATTTTTTTGGTTTTCCAGTGAATAGGTTGCACCAAAACTTCAGGAAAAACATCATGATAGGATTTCACTCTATTCTTATCCTCATTCATTAGCTATCCAACAAATGAAAAAACAGAAAATATACTAACTTCCCACTGTAGGTAACTAATCCTATGAAAACATTAGCTGTATATACTAGTAAATAATCCGCGATTACATGAAATATAAACCAGGCAGACATGATAACCAGAAACAAACAAATAGAATTACCCAACTGATAAGAACAATGAAATGTCAATCGTTTCGTTATACAGATAAGAAGGTAAAGGAATGTAATTTAGAACTCACCTTCTTCTTTTTAACAGGTTTGAGAATTTTGATAACACATTTTTCGTTATCGGTACAGTGAACCCCCTCAAACACCTCACTGTATTTTCCTCTCCCAACCTTCTTCACCACCTCGTAATCATCCTGCTCCCTGTACAATAATCCCAATTAATTCAAAAAAGAAAAAACATTTATCCCTCAAAATTCAATTTTCCCACCAACCTAAACCAAATTTTCCTCCACTTTCTCACAATCCAAACAAGAAACAGAGAATTTCATCAGTTCGTTACCCCCATTGGACGGTGAGGGACTCGTAGTCCCAGTAATCCTTGGGTCGGATCACGTTGACATCGGCGTAAGTCCTAGCCTTGGAGGGGGCGCCAGGGCGGCGAATCGCTTTACAGATCTTCTGCGCCAGGGTTTCGTGATAAGGATGAAGTGGCCTCGGGGGGCGGTGAAAGGATGTATGGCAGTGAGGGAGCGGAGTCGCCGAGGACGCTATGCAGCGGACGAAAGGCGTCGGGGGCTGGTGGAAGAAGTGGGAGGAGAAGGAGAGAGGAGACGACGGAGGGTGGGGGCGCGCGAGGAAGAGGCAGAAAAGGTTGTGGTGGTGGGAGACGGTGAATTCCAAGGAGGGCCTTATGGCCATCAATCAAATCGCCCAATACAAAAAGTAGGCCACCAGATGCCCAGCCCTTTGCCCTTTTTCCCTCTCTCATTCTTTTTTACTAGCCTCTCTGCACGCATTAGTCCGTGCGAGAGGCATTTTTGCATCACGGGCGCTACGCGCTCCTAAAGGTGTATTTAGTTGTGAGTCTAATATTTCATAAGACTACCACTAAAATTAACTACAACATTGAGATCAATATGAGAGTATCGAACAAAAGAATAAAATGAGATTTCAATTCACAAAAAAAGTGTTAACAAATACAAATAAAGAAATTGAAATAAATACCATAAATTTGTTGTTGTATATTATTGGGTCGACCTCAACATCATAGTTAGCTAACTGAACTCGTTCTTGTATATTACTGGGACCTACTTGTTGCATAGTTAAAAAAAATTTAGAAATTAGATTTTTTTTTTTTTTTTTTTTGTGCTAGTATGAGTTAAAGAAAAACGAATATGAAATAAATACCAGGAATTTCTTGTTGTATGTTACTGGGGGATGTCATAGTATGATCATCATTTAGAGTTGGAATTTGTTGTCTTTTTTCTCATGCTATTAGACATCGGGGAGCTAAATATCTTTGATGTTCTTTAGGACTCAATGATTGACGCCATTGTCTTGCACGATTTTGAGCACGCTCCATGGAAAAATTTGTCTAAAAAAATTAAAAAATAAACATACTAAACCTAAATTGAATACAAATTATGTGACATTCCACAAATACGAAAAAGTCTACACAGATGCCCACGAACAGAAGAAGAAAAAAACCGTAATCTACACAACACTATAATACAAAAGAACAAAATAAAATGATCACAAAATACTTTTGAAGTGTAATAATTATCAGTGTAAGGAAATGACAGGCCTATATACACTTGCCGGTTGGTGTTAGGACTTGAATGGAAATGTGAAAGATATGATGCTTTAATTATTTTATGATTTTTTGGGGTTAGGATTTCTTTGGATTTGATTAAGCATGTGATTTGGGGAGGTCAATGTTGGTAATTTGGGAGGTACTGATTGTGTTAAATTTGTGCCAAAATATCTACGGTTGGTCTTAAGACTCTTAACGCAAAACATCTTAAATTCCTTAAAAATGGTACGCATTAAGATAAATTAACGCAAAAATGGTTTCCGTACCAAATCTTTGCGTTACGATATTTTGGGATCTTTTTAATTGTTAAAATGTTTGGTACGCGCCCCTAAAAATGGTTTTGCGTTAGTAAAAACACGGGGTATTTCTAAAAAATTAGGCCAAAGTAGGTTCTTGGAGCCAAGTACAAATGCTGAATTTGTGCCAATATAAGTGGTGTGCAAATTTTGGCTTTTAATTTAATACAAATTCATTTTAGGTCAGGCCATGAAAACAACTTCTTCTTTTTTTTCTTTTTTCTTTTTTTCAATTAATGGTTGTTCACATATTTGTCACTTGAGGTGGAAAGAAAAAAAAATAGTGTGTTTTCTTGCACCTAACGCTAGACTGCAATGAAACACAAAATAGGCGAGGAAATCATTCATCATATAAGAAAGAACTTCGTACAAAAGCAGGACCATCCAAAAAAGATTTCAGGCAAAGAGAATGGTGATACGCGAAATACATAGTTATTCTAATTGTATATAGTAATGATGAATATGTATTCGTTCATAAAAAAAAAAATGAAAAATAGGAGAAAAGTTCAGTCAAATTCTACTTAACCCAAGACTAATCTAATCCAAATCAGCGAACATGATTTTTCATAAACAAAAAATGAAAAATAGGAGAAAAGTTCAATCAAATTCTACTTAACCCAAGGCTAATCTAATCCAAATCAGCGAACATGACTTGAAAATTTGTTGGCCTTCTTTATCGTCATGTATGACAAATAGACAACAAGCGAATGCTCAAACCTGGAATGTGTAGCCACTGGTATTCTCCATGTTTATCACTCCCGAAACACGTTAAAGGCTTTGGCAAGTAAGCAAACTGCAACCTCGATACAATAACAAACAGAACTTCAATTACACATTGCCAAACCGTCCAAAACTTTACTCAATAAGAGAACAATTAAAACATATCATATTCTAATAAAAAAATTGTAAGGCCACATCCACATTGAATCGTGCATCTTTAGCAAAAACTTAAAATTAAAAAAAAAAAAAAATCAGATTGCAAAACTGTATGTAAATAATTAAAAGTCATTGTAAAAGAATATACTATAATCAAACAAAGAGCATAAAACTCACCAAGTTGCTTCAAGTCACGATGCCTGAAATGCAATGAAATCAATTCATTTGCAGCAAACAACATACACATATTTCATTCGACACAGAGGTGTACAAAAACCTACCTACCTATAAAACTCCTACGTATCAATAAACTTCAATGTAAGCTGCAACACAAAAAATCATGTAGCTTTGTAATGACCGTACTTGTGCTAAGTTGCTGAAAAAATTTAAAAATTAAAACCGTATGCCTAACCACCCAATAATGGTTTGGTTTGATTTCAGGTGAAACTGAACCAAACCGAATCACTCACCCTTATATTCACATTACGTTGTCAATCTTAATCCTTTCAGAACCCAAACCAGAAATAGGAAAAAAAGCTCCAGCAGACATTGCCAATGAACATCACCAGAGCAACGTTGTGAGATATATCCACCGAAAACAGCTAACATATGCTACTGCTAGTATCATCTGGAAAAGAGGAAGCAATAGGCAATATGGTATTGCTAGTAACATCCAAATATAAAAATCTCTATATATTTTTTGGTGCTTGGAGAGTGAGGAAGGTGAGGGAGGCGTACCATTGTTGTTGCTGGACCTTCCTGAACTTTAAGGGCAGGGTACATATTCTCGAAGGCCTTATACGTGTCCTCTGTCAATGGATAATGGATATCAACTATCTCTGAAACTCCTCGCTGCAACATAGAAAATATTTCATTCAACATAAACTTCAATACCTTCGAGGATTTAAAAATCCCTGTGTTCTAAAATATCAGAATCTCTAATCACTGAAGAATTACACTATATAGTGAATAAATTTGAAGAAACGCTTTAAATTTGTATATAAAAAAACTTTAAGAAAAACAATCGCAACTTACATGGCCGTGGGGATTTCCAAATTGCTCCCAATAGATTGTGTGGATATCCAAAACCTTAAGAAACCGGGAACTGTACCGCTCAATATTCGGGTACGGGCTCAAGACCAACCGTGGAAATTCCTTTTCCGATCTAATTTGTCTGAATCAAAATTCTATTTGAAATCAATGCAACAAACAAAATAATACATAATTCATAAAGTGGTGTACCTGATTTTGAGAATCCCCTTGCATGCAGAGCACAAAACCCATAACGGTAAAAACAAAGAAGAAATTACCTACTATCATATTCTGGGCTTACATGTATCAAAATAAGGTCTTGATGAACCAGAAAGTGGGCAATTAGTAAATGAATCAAGACATTAGCATATATGAACAATTCAGTTAGGCATAGAGTGAGTACCTAAATTGAAGCAGAAAGTGAAATTCTTTCTGGCGAAAACCCATTTCAAAAACCCAATTTACTCTTTTGTATGCACTGTGGTGATCAAGAACGTGCGATAGAGGGCAGTTCCATCTCCAATCTGTGCAACCGCTGCAACTGCTCGTCTATAGTGCTCCGATTATGTATGGGGTAGTTGTACATCGATTATCCATTTTTTCTTTTGGAGGAGTAACTGTATGCTTAATCCAAAGGATGAAAAGTAATTTAAAGTGCGGATGTTTTCATCAAAAGGTCAGAATATTGTTGAGATGGAATTCCATATTTTTCCGTATTTGACCCTAGTTTTATGGGCAGTTATCCATTAGCCATGTGTATGAAGTGAGGACTTTCCTGGCATTTTGGAAAGTTTCACCTATTTGGCCTTCTCACTTTATATATATAGATATCACACACCAATTTTTACTTTTTACGTACCATTTTCAATTTTCGATCATAAATCGAATAATTCGAAGATAAAAGTACGTGAAAAGTGAAAAAAAAATGTGTAAATGAGTGCTATTCACTAGACCTGGCAGTTTCTGACACGACAAGAAAATAACAGGTTTCGGGTCAACACGATAAATTATCGGGTTATTATCGGGTGACCCGTTAAGAACCCGTTAATAACGGGTTCTTAATAGGTATACACGTGGGTAACACGTGGGTGAACCGTTTCGACACTTTAAGAAAAAAATTATTTTGATAATTTTAAAGTTTAATTACTAAAAAATTTATTATAAAATATTAATATATACAATATATTCTATATTAAATATATAGTTTTGTATTATTATTCTATATAAGTTAAAAACAAAAAAAGTTTTAGTCATTATTTATTTTTATTATGAGAGTTCTTTATTATCATTACTAAGTGTGAACACGAAAATTTCCTGAAACGAAACGCGACAAGAACACGTGTACAAACAAATATTTTGTATTTAATTTTGGGTTTGCAATCTCTCTTAACCTTATCCTCTGATTCGATCTCCGTAAGGTGTTGATTTGTGGATGTGTGATTGATCCAAGGGCCGTCGAGGCTTGATCTTGGATGAACGGTTGGAAGTTTCTTCAAGGGGCTTTTGGGCTTGATCTTGAAGGTTGATGAACTGGACTTCAAGGGGCTTTTGGGCTTGATCTTGAAGAACGGTTGTGCGGATTTCCTCAAGGGCTTTTGGGCTTGATCTTGAAGGTTGATGGATGAACTGATTTGTTGATGTTGTTGATCCAAAGGGCCGTCGGGGCTTGATCTTAGGATGAACGGATGAACGGATGAACGGATCTTCAAGGGCTTTTGGGCTTGATCTTGAAGAACGGTGAACGATGAACACTTTCTTCAAGGGCCGTCGGGGCTTGATCTTGAATTGGTGGAAGTTCTTCAAGGGCCTTAGGGCTTGATCTTGAAGGCGGATTTGGCGAAGAACGAATAGAGCTTTCTTGATCCTTCGGGACTTGCTTGAGAGCTTTAGAGTTTCAAAGCTCCAAGGACACAATTCTAAGTGATTTCTCTTCCAATTTGGGAGTAGAGAGATGTATTTGTGAATTGGTGATTTGATACCTTGATGGAGAGGCCTATTTATAGGCTTTTGGAAATGAATTACCACCACAAAATTTTCCCACCCAAGCACCATTACCTAATTTTCCCACTTAATAACATTTTAAACTTTGAAGTGGTAAATTTATGGCCTAATTTCCCACTTAATGCAACTTTAAACTTAAAATGTGCTTGCTTTGTCATTTCCCAAAATGAGAAGAAAAACTTGTTTTGATCCTCCAAGGGTATTTCTTCCTATTTTGTTTGAGTCACACGCCATGTGTACAATTTGTACGACACGTGGCGTATGCCATGTATACCTTGACATATCAAAACTTTAATGCATTGGTGAACATTTGTTTCACCGAAATTTTGATGTCTACACTAAGATAATAAATTTTACTTAACATGTTCTTGTCCAAAATTAAAATAAACTAATATAGTATTTGTATAGGGGAGTATTTTTGCTCACCACCATAAACTATGGTGTATGTTCACATACTCCTAATCAATTGACACGTGTCATTTTACTTAATCTTGGTTAAATTTTTTTCAAAATTGAAAAACTAACATTTAATGTGAAACTTAACTAGAGTTAAGTAAATGACACGTGTCAATTAATTAGGTGCATGGTGAGCATACACCATAGTTTATGGTGGTGAGCAAAAATGCTCCCATTTGTATAGACAATAACTAATAAGACATACATTATACATACAAGTATGAAAAATGTGAAAGAATATATAAACACTTGTGATTCATCATTATTCATGATTCATCATTATTCATATAAACACTTGCAATTTTTGGCGTATGCGAATGCGATCTCAAAGCATATACAAACAAGTTTGACAGTTAGATCGTTGAAATTAGTTTCGTAGAATGCGTATCCCATCAAAACGATAGATTCACTAACACTTAGAGTTTATTTATACTTTCATTAAGTATAACATAAGATTTTGTGGTATCCACTAGTGTAAATATTTTAAATTGAAGATCGAATTCATTCATTGTATTCATATAGGGTTAAGGAGTGTAGATGTAAAAACTCATCAAAATCGGAGTTAAAATAACCGTTAAATCGTGATTTTTCTTTTATAACCGTCAAAAAGTTTTGTCCCATTACTTGATCTCTGAATGTTTGTTTTTTGCGATTTTTGGTGTATGCGATCTTGAAGCATATACAAACAAGTTTGATGGTTGGATCGTTGAAATTAGTTTCGTAGAATGTGTATCCCATCAAAACAATAGATTCACTAACACTTAAAAGTTTATTCATATTTTTATTAAGTATAACATAAGATTTTGTGATATCCACTAGTGTAAATATTTTAAATTGAAGATCGAATTCATTCTTTGTATTCATATAGGGTCAAGGAGTGTAGCTGTAAAAAATCATCAAAATAGGAGTTAAAATAACCGTTAAATCGTGATTTTTCTTTTTATAACCGTTGAAAAGTTTTGTCCCATTACTTGATCTCTGAATGTTTGCTTTTTGCAATTTTTGGCGTATGCGATCTTGAAGTATATACAAACATGTTTGACGGTTGGATCGTTGAAACTAGTTTTGTAGAATGCGCGTATCTCATCAAAACAATAGATTCACTAACACTTGAGAGTTTATTCATACTTTCATTAAGTATAACATAAGATTTTGTGGTATCCACTAGTGTAAATATTTTAAATTGAAGATCGAATTCAATCATTGTATTCATACAGGGTCAAGGAGTGTAGCTGTAAAAAATCATCAAAATCGGAGTTAAAATAACCGTTAAACCGTGATTTTCTTTTTATAACCGTCGAAAAGTTTTGTCCCGTTACTTGATCTCTGAATGTTTGTTTTTTGCAATTTTTGGCGTATGCGATCTCGAAGTATATACAAACATGTTTGACGGTTGGATCATTGAAACTAGTTTCGTAGAATGCGTATCTCATCAAAACAATAGATTCACTAACACTTAAAAGTTTATTCATACTTTCATTAAGTATAACATAAGATTTTGTGGTATCCAATAGTGTAAATATTTTAAATTGAAGATCGAATTCATTCATTGTATTCATATAGGGTCAAGGAGTGTAGTTGTAAAAAATCATCAAAATTGGAGTTAAAATAACCGTTAAATCGTGGTTTTTCGTTTATAACCGTCGAAAGGTTTTGTCCCGTTACTTGATATCTGAATGTTTGTTTTATGCAATTTTTGGCGTATGCGATCTCGAAGTATATACAAACAAGTTTGACGGTTGGATCGTTGAAATTAGTTTTGTATGATGCATATCACATCAAAACGGTAGATTCACTAACACTTAGAGTTTAATTATACTTTCATTAAGTATAACATAAGATTTTGTGGTATCCACTATTGTAAATATTTTAAATTGAAGATCGAATTCATTCATTGATTCATATAGGATTAAGGAGTGTGGCTATAAAAAATAATCAAAATCGAAGTTAAAATAACCGTTAAATCGTGATTTTTTGTTTTATAACCATCGAAAAGTTTTGTTCGGTTACTTGACCTCTGAATGTTTGTTTTTTGCGATTTTTTGCTGATACGATCTCGAAGCATATAAAAACAAATTTGACGGTTGGATCGTTGAAATTAGTTTCGTATAATTCGTATCCCATCAAGTTCAATGGTGTGTATATATATATATATATATATATATATATATATATATTTATTTATTAAGTATATTTAAATCTATTTATTTTGTACGTATTATTGACCAGTACACAGAGTAGTATATCACATTATCACATGTCATTATAAAAATAGTGGGATATGTGTGATAAAAAATGAATAACTTAAAAAAATAAAATTTCTCACCACTTCTATTAATTTTCATTTTTCCCTCTCTTTTTTGTTTGCTTTTCAGCTTTTCTTATAATTTTCATTTTTCCCTCCCTTCTTTTTCTTCAAAGGGCGGCAGCCTACCCATCTTTCCCTCTCTTTTTTGTTTCCTTTTCAGCTTTTCTTATAATTTTCATTTTCCCTCCATTTTTCTTCAAAGGGCGCGGCAGGAATGGAATGGAATTATGGAATCAATGGATGCATATTAATTATTAATTAATATAGTTTTTATAAAATTTAATTTAAAATTTAATATATATATATATAATTATTATAGTTAATATTTTGGGGTTATAATTATTAATTTATTATAGTATATATAATTATTATAATTATTATAGTTAATTTAATATATATATATATATTTATTATAGTTGTTAGGGGTATAAAATTGTTAAATTAATATATATATATATATAATTATTATAGTATTTTTTAGGGTTATAAAATTATAAAATTAATATTCTGCTTATCGTGTATCGTGTTACCCACGTGTATACCCGAATCAACCCGTTATCTTAACAGGTGCTTATCGGGTTACCCGATTCGTTATCGTGTTGACCCGAACACCTGTTAATTTTGTGTCGTGTCGTGTCGGGTTATCGGGTCGTGTTAGGAATTGCCAGGCCTAGATGTGACAATATGATATGTATTCTCTCAAAAAAAGTATTATGTTTTTTATTTAATTATTTATTGGTTTAAAATATATTTTCCTTAACGGGTAACGGGTCGGGTCAAATTACCCGTTAATATTATCGGGTCGATTTCGGGTCCGTCATTTTACCCGTTTATTGTAACGGGTGTTACACGACACGACCTGTTAAGATATCGGGTATGACACGAAAATGACACGAACACGGGAAACACGACACGAATGCCAGGTCTACTATTCACACATTTAATTTGACCTCTAACACACCTTGTTAATTTTTTGTTGTTGATTTTTTTTAATTTATTCAATCTAACAGCCGAAAATTGAAAAATATGTAAGAAGTAAAAATAATGTGTGGATAGCACTACTCATTCAAATTATGTGATTAAATTCCACATTTTAATTTTAATAAATGGGATTTTGGTACAGCTCTTTATGTAGATTTATTAATAGTTTTGATTGCCTAATGACTCAGTGATGAGAAAGGATGAAAGATGAGCTCTCACAATAATACTCTTCTAACTGGAATATTTAAATTAATAATTTTGCTTTTATGTGGTACGTAGACATATCATAGCATGTTTATATTGACTAGCACGGTTGTGCTACTATGAAAGGAATTTATCATGAAGGGATTTCAAAACTCGTACTTTTGATTTTATGAATGCAGAATATTTGACAGCATAGTGAAAATTTAAAGTCTTTGTTGACTCGATGTATCAAGTCTTCAATTGGGTAGTGGAGTACAAGTAAAAGAGAAAGACTTTTGCCAAAAAAAAGAAAGAAAGAGAAAGACTATCCCCAACTACTCTTTTAGTAACTTTCTCCTCTAATATTGGAAATTTAACCCTCATGTTGCACTCAATTAAAGTTTTCTTATTAAATAGAACAATTTATGATATCTACTTGTGAAAATATAAAATTAGTTTAAGAAGTTTTGAAATTTGTGCTATAAGAAGTTGTTTTATTCACGACCAAATTAACGAAGATCATGTCATTAGTGGCGAATTTATAGAGAGACCTGGGCAGCGCCATGACCCCTTGGCGATCTTGAAACCCTCGCTTGAAATTTCTCGGGGACCTCTCGAAGTCGACAGCTAGGCTTCTGGCTCTTTGTTCTAACCCTGCAACGACATCTTCACAGAGAAGACGACCACGAAAAAAAAGAAATAACTTAGCCCAAAACGAAGCTGTTTTGGCCAAATTATATATATATATATAATAGTCTGTTATTGATATGATTATTAATATGTTTTATGTTTGTAAGTCGTTAATTTATTTGAATATGGATGGAGTTTTTGTATATTGGTTAATTGGTATATGTTTTTATGTTTTAATTAATTGTTTAGTGTAGAAATAAGAATTATGGGAAAAAAAAAATTCAAGCCAAAGCCAATATCACCATCTATTAGTTTGGGTAGTTCAAGTTCAAGACAAAATGAGTGTCATATTGCTTAGCATGTTTAAATTCGAATGGTTCATTTGTAACTTTTAACAAAGAAAGCTACTTCGTCTTACTCAGTTGTATCTTAAAGATTTCACATATCGAGATAGATTGGCACTTGAAAATCAACTTGATATTTATATTCATTTAATACGTTATGATAACGATTTTTCTCAATTGTGGGGATTAGTGATCTTGCTAAAAAAATGACAGAGAAAGGGTTGCATTAAACATTGCATATTATATTGCTTATTGGGTTGACTTTGGTTTTACCAGTTGCAACCGCTTTAGAGAGAGCATTTTTCCGCTATGAATATTATTAATTGTCCACTCCACAACAAAATGAGAGATCAATGTTGAGTGACATCTTTAGTTGTTTACACTGAGAAATATGTTTTTTCTTATGTTGGTAATGAAGCTATCATGAAATATTTTTAGACCATGAAACCGCATCATGGATGACTTAATTAGGATTGTGTAGCTTGTAATGTTGTTTTGTGTATTATCATTTAACTTTTCAATATTATTTTTGTCTATAAATTTTTTTCCTCGAATTCAAAATCATGGGTCCACTACTGTATGTCGTGACCTAGCCTTCTCATGGTACGAAGCCAATCTTCAAATTAAAAATTTTGTGATCATTAATGTATTTTATTATTGCAATTCATACTAAACAAATAAACTTTACACTCTGAAGTCTAGAAGGATATAAATTAAATTGTGCTTGTATCATTTTCAAAAGGTCAATTCTTTGCTTCATAGTCCTTGCTCACGCACATAATTGATCTTGCATAATTTAGTATACAAATCGGTCTTGGCCAATCAATTTATTCTAAATTTCATTAAACCCAACATCTTATGGGTTATACAAGTGGTTAAGTTAGGAGTAGTCTGCGACTGGTATATTGGCAGGGGATGCTTGTCAGTTGACCTCGCAGGCACAGTATCATAGCGCCAACTATGTTCTCAAGAAATGTAATGGTGTTGCCCATGAACTAGCTAAGTATGCTTTGATTATTGGTTATGAACTAGTTTGGCATGAGGAACCTCTTGGCATCATTCGAGATACTCTCATCAAAGACGTAATGTAATTGTCAATTTATCCATTAATATTTCCTCTTTTTTTCTAAAAAAAGTTAGAACAATACAAATGTGATTAATATTGAGCCGTTGACCTGATTATACAAGTCTCACTGCGAAATTCTGAATCACTTAGTTCCGAAAAAAAAGTGACGATATAAAGTATTTCATAACAAAACCTTGTTCTTCATGTTTCCTATTGTTCTTCTTAAAGGGAAAATATTGAGTTTCATGGCATGAGAATTAAAATTTAAATAACAATCTTGTCACAACCTAACCCTTAAAATGATATTCTCAAATTAGGGTGTGAATCATGCCTTAACTACATAACGAAGTATAACAACTAAGACATGAGGCATGATGAAAATAGAGCCATCAAAATATTACAACTTATTCTTATTAATAAACTAAGTCTTAGTAGCTCAGTATTACAACACACTTCTTAGGCACACTCAAAACATTTAAGTTGTGTTTGGTATGTGGGAAAGATAGCTGAAGAATGGGAAGTGTTGCCTTTCCGATGTTTGGTAAGTTCAAGCTTGAGAAATAATTTTCTGGCCCATAAGAAATAAGTGGGAGTGAATCTCATCATCCGTTTGATATTCAGTTCCCTTCCTCAAGAGAAAAAAAAACCATTAATTGATATCTTTTTATGACAAATAAGTCTTCATTGAGAATTAAAATGCCCATTATATTTCAGAAAGTGATATTTCCTACTTACTTTCCCACTGCTACCAAACATGAGAGAAGAATTTTGCATTTTCGTTCCCATAGGCAGTGGCGAAGCTACAGAGGAGCAAGGAGGGGCGTTCGCCCCTCCCCTCGTCGGAAATCAAGCCTAGGAGCCATGGTTCCGCCCCTCTGGTCTCGTCGGAAATGATGGCTGCTCGGCCCGATCTCTGGTTTCTGGGTTTCTGCTGCTGTGCAGCAAGAGTGTTATAATTTTTTTTTAAAATCCTTTAGCAAAAACGACGCCGTCTCGTTTGGTGATTTAAAAAAAAAAGTAAATGGACGACGTCGTTTGAGCGTTTAGCCCATTAGCTCTTCACCTCGTTTTCCTATTTCCAGAGCAAATTAGAGCACATAACAGCGCCCTATACGCCTACCCTCCTCCCAGCCCCAAACGCTCAAAGGTTTGTTCTTTTCCAATTCAATTCGTTTTTGCGCAAATGGGTTTTTTGGGTATTTGAATTTTGTGTTTCATGTATGATTTCGAGTTGAAAGATTTGATTTTTTTTTCTCACTTGGGGATTCCCAATTGCCTGATTGATCGGTTAATATTGAAACCCTAGGCGTCTGATGATTTGCCGTCGAACAATGGAACTAGGGGTGGGCCGTTGGCAAAGTTTGATTGTCTTCCTCCACCTATCTCTAGGTGTTTGATAGTCTTCCTCCATCAGCCTCTCGTGGTGCTTTTTGCTAGTCTTTATACACATTCCATGTGTTTGCTTTAATGCCTCAAAGAATTATCTAACGAATTGGTCCCCCAGGGGCAATGTGAATGAAAATGAGAATGAAATTGCGGTAATTCTGAGTATACCATTGTTGATGTTGAGGTGGCGAACGAGGAAAGTAAGGGTAATGGAGATGAAGGGGAGGTAGCAAAATGTTCAGTACAAAGGTATTAAACTTAGTATAAGGGATTTCGTTTTCTACAGTGTTCTTGTGCGCAGAGCTGCAATGCATGACCTTATGACTGTGTATGCCTATTATCTATCTTGCCATTATTTTGGGACTCAGGTTGCCATTATTTTGGGACTCAGAGTGCGCTCTTATTTTGTGGTCAGTGTACCATCGAGCTTTGCCCATAACTATCATCTTGGGTGTCGTTTTTTACTTCTCTACTGGATTATTAATGGAGCCTTTTGTTATTGGGACAGCTACAACTTGTTGATATTTTGATAGTCCATTTGCTTTTGGTAAAGAGAGAGATTATATTTAAGAGGAAGCTGATGTCCTAGCTATGTTTTGTTGCTACTGAATTCTCTATCAAATGGGTTTCCAAATTATAAGTTCATTGATAATGTCTATTGGTTTGTAAATAGTATATAAAAAAGATTTGGTTGTCTAAATTTGTATTGAACAAAATTAATATTGTTCATTATTTAAAAGGATTTGGTTGTCTAAATTTTTTGGGATCTTTTATCCTTTTAAATTCTGCCCCTCCCCTCGATAATTCCTGGCTTCGCCATTGCCCATAGGTACCGTTTGGTACGCAGACGGGACGGAACGGGACGGAACGAATGTTCCGTGTTATGTTTGGTACGCGCAGGATGAAACGGGATGGTTGTTCCGTTCTGTGTTGGATAGCGCATGGACGAAACGGAACCAAAAGATTAAATGACTAAAATACCCATGTTCTGTCTGTTGTTTGGTACAATATTTATGCGTGGAACGGGACAAGACTTACATCTTCTTTTTTATAACTTGTTCCAATTTGAACACTATATGCTTATCCATTATTTGTTTTTCTTGGTCCAAATTTTATTAGGTATATGTTGTGTTCCATATGCAAACCCCTTTAAAATTTGTAATTTATGTCTTCTATGATTTAGGTTGATGAAGTCAGACTTCCTCGAGCCAGTAAATATTGGAAGTAATGAGATGGTTGGCATGAATGAGATGGCTGAGATGGTTCTGTCTCTATGGTCATGGTTGCCATGCAATGTTGAAACATATATAAGTTTAATGATCATGCATGTTGTAAATGTTTTAAGGTTTAAACATTCAGAACTTAAACAAAGAAAATGAAATATCCTGAACTTAAACATGAAATATCTGAAATCAAACGAAATATACATAACTTAAACATGAAATATCTGAAATCAAACATTCGTCCTTACTTAAAAAATAAATAATGTCTTGCTAAAGCAATAATTAAAACACTAGAAGTTGATAAAGTTCATCATACCAAAACCACAAATACTAAAACCCCAAATGCTCAAAGGCTCTCCATAAACACTTTAATGAAATTTGGCTTCTGTGAGTCATCCAAGGTAGACCAAATACGTATCAGATTGGTATTTTTCACTAACTTCATTGAAATTCTTAGCACCTGATCGTATGAGAGACCCATAGCCTAAAGCTCATAAGGTAGTCTAGCTTTCGCTTCTCCAAAAGTAAAACTTTCACCTAATTTCTTCATTTCAATCTTTATTCCAACCTTCACTGATAATAGATACAATATTTGCATCACCATCATTCCTACTCCTCTTCATTTTCCTAACAGGTTGAGATGCACTAGATGTAGCAACAGAAGGAGATGGGGTAGGTGAAGGAAGAGGCATCTCGGAAGTCTCGCAATCCTCAAGTTCCAAACCCATATTTTCGATTGCATCTGCTGCTGATTCAGCCATACTTCCCGTGGCTCGGTCTCTCCCAAACACCGTACATAACCATGAATACAACGGGAATGGTTTATTTGGTTTCCAAAATGCATTGGGATGTTTCTACAATAAGAACCCAAAGAAATCAAGGTTAAGACTTTCAAAGCAACTAATTGAGAAAGAATAAGAAACAAAATTTACCTTCACCCACTCCTGTAGTATTTTGTCACTATCCACAGCAACATATTTTTTGTCATTATCCTAACCAAATCCAGATGTATTCATCATGTCATATGCAGATGAATACTTTTCTTTCAGACGCTTCAATTTGTCTTGTATATGCTTCGGCTCTATATTAATGCCAGGAATATGTTCCCTCATCTTGGAGGCAACCATTACAAAATACTAGCCTTAAAACTGCCGGTCTCACACCTAACACAATCAGCAACCATCTCCTCGAGGATGGTAACTAGTACATCCTCCTCATGATCAATCCAATTATGTGAGGTGGCCATATAATATATCAAAGAAGCCATATATTACATAAGTAACACAAATAAACGTATTAGTAAGATTATGATCTATTGCCTACTAGAAATCAAGGTAGAATATAATTACCTTGCACAGAAGTAAGACTATGATGGAGGAAAGAAAGCAAAAAATGTACTACAATATGAGTACTTGATGATGTCCCTGTATGGTACCCACACAATTGATCAACAAGCAATATGAACAATCTCGTGATAATTCCAAATCATCATGGTTTTTTTTAGATGGTAATTCATTCAACACTTCAACAATAAAACTCCCATATACAAGGAGGAGAGATAAGCGTATATGAGAACACCAAATAAAAGACACCATACTCTATTCAGCCATAACATCCAGATAATTCTCATTCAGCCATAAACAATAGAACTCTCATTCAGCAAAGAAAAAGACACCAAGCTTTATCAGCCATAACATCCAGATGACTCCCAAATGCCACATTACAAATTCAAGTCTACTTATTTCGATACACCTTTTTCCAATCGAAACATAAACTCAATACACATACCTGAAATGGGATAAAAGGTACTGACTCATCTAGCGTCTTTGCAAGCACTTGTAGTTGTTGAAAATAATTCCAGTAGTATTCTCCCAATTATTAGCTAGTAAGGCAACTTACGGCAAGTAAGAAGGAACTAAAATGAAGAAATGAAAAGGCCATTGCAACCAACGTTTTTTTGTCTTCTGTATTCATATGCTTGATTCTACAATATGAAGAAATGAAAAGGCCATTGCAATCAGTTAGTTGCAAGTTATTTTGCTAAATGTTTATTCTGTCTTTTACTTTATTGTTAGTATTTTCTTCTTGCTGATAATTTGAGGAGTTGCAAATGTATAAAGCTATTGATCTATGTTACGAAATGCAAGTTTAAGATATCTCATGTTGAATTCTAATGTACTACTGATCAGTAGAAAAAGTTGTGCATAATTGAAGAATATCATGCAATTCCTTCTTATAATCTAAAACATTGGAAATTTTATCATACAATTAAAGAATCACCATGCGGAAACAACTCATTCCAGCAAATAAAAAACAATAACAAACATCTCAATAGTTTTGATGTTACGAATTTTCAAGCCAATTACAACAACTACATTGAGTCGACATCTCAATAAAAGACAATTACAACAACTACCATGTCAACCAATTTTCAAGCCCTCCTTCCTCTCCACTCATCATATATTTCTCTTGCAAGATCATCCCTCCATTGAGTCCATGTTTGGCTTGACTCAACGGTTTCAATGTAGGCTAATACTTTTGATAAATCTTCCCCTATATGCAATTCATCAAATGCAAGCCTTGCATTTTCCTCAAGATCAACTGCCATATACATTATGATAAAATTATGAAGTAAACTACATACGGTGATCATTCGTCCCTGGATCTTGATTGGATAGTAGGGAGGACTTTGCAAGATAGCCCAACGTCTTTTGAGGAGGCCAAAACATCTATCAATGACATTCATAGCACGTGAGTGTTTCATATTAAAATTGTCTTCATGATTCCTAGGTGCACGTGAATTGTCTTCCCACTCTTGCAAATGGTATCTAGTGCCTCTATACGGTGCCAGAAAACCCTCACCATTTGTATATTCAAAATCAACCAAATAGTATGTACCTATATTAGTTGATAATAAATTTTAGTTGTTGGTCATCTAGCGCTCCTAAGCAACCCTAGACAAAAGAAAAACTTATATTAATTAGCAACTACAAATAATTATGTTATTAATGATTTTACTATGATGCTTACCTTAAAGCATTTCCATCTTGATTCCGTGCAATCCTCTGGGATAGGGGTTGGTTTTGCAAACAACACGTCTTGCAAACTGAGCAACGCACGCAATACACTGCGGATATACCGACTAATAGTTTAACCAAACCTAACGAATCTAACTTGCATTGTCCTATTTTTATTGTGGTGGGCTAATATGTTAACAAAAGTAGCTACTTGTTCCTTTATTGTAACATGACCATCATCTACCAATCCACCACGAGTTTATAGTAAATCACATAAAACTGCAAATGCATTCCTATCCATTCGCAACTCCCACAAACAGTTAGTATCACTCAATCGGGTGATAGATTTATTTCCTCTCTCCTAACATGAAGTCTAACAAATGTCCTCTCCTCTAAGCTAGCTCTTTCCTGTTGTCTCCTTTGTTGTTGTCTATACCTCAACAATTGTGCATTCATAGTAAAGACTTGTGCCATTATAATCCAAACGTTCAAAAGAACAAAGAATTGAGTCTCATATTCATCTATACCTTCACATGCAAAAAAACAACACATGAATGAGTGGACCATCAATATACGCATGATTCAATTACAAGCGTATGATTAAATGATAAAACAAAGTGGAGCATCATATCCTAATTGTAATTCTTAAAGTGGAGCATCAATTTTGTCATGCACTTAAAATCTGAGAGTGCTACCATCTGAGGATTCGACTAATGCTATATGACCTAAATGCAGTTCAGTCTTGCAAAAATCAATGTCATTAAAAATTAATGCAAAAAAAGAGATGTTGCAATGAAACGGTGTAATTTTGAAAGATGCATTTGTCTGTGTCCATATTCAAGAACAAAGCTCCAAACTAAGAATGAAAATATCAAGTATTTGAGACATTGATATGAAATAGAGCGAGGGAAGGCCATTTCCTTCCCGGGAAATCCGTGTATTATAGTCAGCATACCATATATCCTAAATACTGTATAGAATCAGAAGAGACATTTAAGATGATAATAAATGTGTAACTATAAAATTTCTAAGACAAGAAAGAGAATAATCCCTGAACTCATCTGAAACTAATGCCCAGTATCTAACTCTACCCTATAGTTCATTTACTCCCACTCCTTTATAATCCTCAAAATTCTTATACTACACACAAACCAAATGTTTAAAAAAACTGCCAACATCAAACAGCCCCCATAAAACTCTAGCTTTTTCCCTTTCCTAGAAATCAAAAACTTCCAAGCCAAGCAATTATCCTCAACAGTCATATATATTGGTGAGAGGAATCAAAATCGAGCACTAGGATTCTATGTTCAATTAAAATAGTCACTGTGTTTTTTGTTTAACATTTAGAAGGTCAATGTATAGAAAACTAGATATAAAATGACTATATTTTGAGCAGCAATGAAGTTCAAAACTATACGTTGCGACTTATAAGAAATTTCCAAGAAGCACATGGACGGTGAGGTTCCCCGTTCCCCCGTTCCCCCGCAGGAACATGAGATCTGCAGTTCATTCGAAACGCAAGAGTAACACAACTAAATATAAAGCAAATTACCAAACAAATAAACCCCAAGGATATTCATGCTTGAAAGAGCTTTCTTCTGCCATGTCTACGACTCTTTTCAAAAACGAAACATCACAACATAAGTTTTTGGGGCAACAAAAACGTACTAGGTTTAAAAAAAATAACACAGAACCCAATCCAACAGAGGAAAATCCAAAACATGTAACCTAATCCAATCCAACAGAACCCCAAGACATCAAATTTATAGATTTCAGCACATAAAAATCGAAAATTGAACACTGAAAAAATGAATCCAAATAGAGAGATACCTCTGAATGCAGTAATGCTTAATAGGGGGAGTGGAAGCAGATAAACAGAGGCGGATCTTTGGTTGCAGATGCAGTATTGGGCAGATCGAAGCACTACAAAATACAAAGAAATTCAGCAGAATTAGGAACTGGGTGTTAATGAAATCGAAACAAGCAAATCAAAAAAGAATAATAATGCCACTTCAAATTTACATCTAAATTAATTAAAGGACCTCCTGGAAGCAATTTTTTTATTTTTAGTTGCAGATGCAGTATTGGGCAGATCAAAGCACTACAAAATACAAAGAAAAAGAGACCAAGAGGCTACACAATCACAATCAGATCGAACCTGGAACGGAGATGCAGAGCTGAAGTTCACAGAGAGGCTACATGGAAGAGGATGAGGAGGAAGGTTGCGAAGGGGAGATGCAGAGCTGAAGAAGTTCATAGCGGCAGAGAAGAGAAGATGATAGTTAAGGTTTGTTGTATGATTTAGATGGTGTAAATATTGAAAAAGATAAGGGGTATTTTTGCCTTAAAATGTTATAAATTTGTGTTCCCCGGATGTGGAACAAGTCGTTCCAGGGGGGGAGGCAGAACGAAAAATCACCCAAAACTTGTCCCGTGGAACAGCGCGTTCCACCCGTTTTAGGTGCACTAAATGTGGAACGGAACGCCTAGTCCCACTCCGTTCTGTCCCATCCCACGTACCAAACGGTACCATAGGGAAAGACATGGGAAATCATTTCCCGTGAATTTCTTTCCGCATACCAAATACAACCTTAAGATTTGATAAGAAAAAAAAAGAGAAAATGACAATTCCTGCTTGGATTTTGTGTTTGTGAGAAAAATGAGAGCGAGAGTCGAGAAAATGTGAGAGAGAGTGATAAGAAAGAAATGAGAAAATGACAATTCCTACTTGGATTTTGTGTTTGTGAGAAAAAATGAGAGAGAGAGAGAGAGAGCCTTCAGAGTTCTCATTGGGCTTGCTCCTTCTATCCTCCACATTTGCTTGTTCTCCTTGTCACCAAAGAATATGAACTCTAAGTTCATCACACCATCTAAATGAGAGATGAGTGATGGAGCTATAATCGGTCATTAGTGTTTAGTTGGGTCCTTCGGCCCTTTTTGTCATTTCTTACTTAATACAAGCCCAATGGGTCCTGAATACCCGAAATTATTTTATGCCCAAATTGAACGCCTAAACGTTGATATAATTAATTAAAATAATTTAATTTAATCTAAAGGGAAAAGAATATTGTGGCTAATGGTTTGGTAAAGCTGAGTTTTTCTTTGGATATGGGTTGGATTATGTTGGATGACTTTCTCGTTCAATTGTTGGTTTACTTTTAGATGATATTTCCAGGGTTGTTAGGACTCAGGCTATTTGGGTAAGCTCCTTGGGCTGATGTTTCAGCTTGGGCTTTGGACCCCTTTGTAACAAAAAAAAAATATATATATATATATTTTCGGTGTGAGATTAGTTAGGTTTTAATTAGCGAGACATTAAATGACTAGAACCGTTTGAATTAAAACACATATTTAATTCCCCCTTTAATGAAAACAATTGCAATTGATGCTCACAGACCATGAGCAACTATGTGGAGCTATAACGAGTAATGTGATTAGTCCTTGATTAATGATCGTACCCCTTTGACTAGATTAATGGGCTAATCATTTGTAAAATTGAGCTAAAATCTGAAATAAAATGTAAATTACCTAACGTATGAAATTTGGGTCTATTGACATAATTAATTTATGAGAAATCGAAACCACCTAAATCTAACTAGCCAGCCCATCCCTGGACCATAACAACAACCATACGACAAAAACAAATGGACCACCCAAAACCTCTCAATTCTGGGTGAGTAGCAGCAGTACACAGCCAATATTCAACTATCGGACCACTCACACTCGACCAGAAAAAGCACTAGTCACACATTCATTCAATTTCACACACGCATTGATTCAGTCAGAGTGGAGATCCGGGAGCAAGATTCTCTCTCGTTTTCTCTCTTTATATAAACGGTTATTATTAAGTTATGTTAATATTTTTGTTTTGAATTTTTTATATAAAAAAAAAAGTGTGAATAGTGGAAAGATAAGAAGATAGTAATAAGAGGGAAAAGAATTCGATTCCGGAGATCCGACCCAAAAACACAAAAAATTCAGAGGGGTGACATGAGGAAAAGCGTGGACCTTTTGATCTCATCCTAGTCTGTATGAGTTCATTAAAAAGTGTGTGCAGGAGGAAGTGCAGGTCTTTCCCACGTGAGCCGTTCTGTGGCTATAGTATACACGGAAAAGTCTCCGGCCGCCGGAATGGAATTCCACAACTGCTAAAATGGAAAGAAACAACATAATTAATTAATTAATTAAAAACAAAAAACGAAGTAAAATCATCATCAAAAGCGGGAAACTTGGAACCAGGAAAAACCCCACCAGGCACAAGTCCCGCTCTCTCTCTCTCTCTAGGGCTTGAACTTTGAACGCAGAGCCGCCGAGTGGAAGCGGACATGGACGATGTTAGGGCAAGCGCTGCTTGGGTCGCAAGCCATTCTTCTCATGTCCTCGTCGATTCTTCAGGTCTCTCCGCACTTTGTTCATGTTTCTCTAGTGTTGGTTTTTGTTTATTTTAATTTGGTTTTAATTCTTTTTTTTTTAATAGGGATTGAGAAAGTGGCGGAGACGATAGATACAATTCCGAAGGTGGAATGGGATTTCGAAGGGATACACTATTTCGACAATGGACCTCTCACCGTTCAGTACCTCTTTGTGTTGGACGCTTTGAATTTCTGCTTTTGGCCTGGTATGTATCCATTTTTTCAATTTTTTAATTTGTTTTGTTGGAGCTCAAATTTTGTTTTTGTTATTAGAATAATTCAAGAATAATGGTTAGTGAAACAGAGCACCTCATTAGATTAGAGAACAAGGAAAAAATAAACTTATTTACGAAAAAATGTTCTGGGTATTATACTTTTGCGCTTCCCATTCTTTTCTTTACCGAGCCAAGTTGCGAAATTCGGTTAGAAAAAAATGTTCTTTATAAATGTGCTTGCCAGTTTTATCAAGATTTGAACTTTTCATGACAGTCAAACCAATACTTCAATGTGTGTATGTCTGCTGCTGTGTGGTTGTTGTAGAGCGGTTTTCATATGGTCCCTCATGGAACCCTATGTCAGTTGCTGGCGGAAAGTGATCAATTCTTTTATGGATTGAAGAGATTATATTCATATCAATGTTAGCAAATGCACTTTATTCACTATGTTTTCTGTGCTAAAATTGTTTCTTTTTAATTTTTTCTTTTTCTTGACAGATAAGGACTTAAATTATGACAATTTGGCTGCCGGTCTGAAGGCAGCAATACAAAATGACAAATCTGTGTTTGATGCTGATCGTCTGCAGAAATACACCGGTACTCATCTTCTTGAACACATATCTCCATGTCCATAAAGATTTGTTTTCACATGTACACACCAATTGCGATATGTATCAAGTGTACTCCTCTGTCCCAATTGGTAGAAGAAAAATGACTGCCTCTACAGAATTTTAAATTTTTGGATGAGAAGCTGTGCTCTTGTGAACAAGTTTAGCAGTTTAAAAGTTCTAAACTCTGACTTAGGTGGCACTCTTCTACTTGATAGTAACTTGATTAAAGAGGTTTATGTTATAAGGTCCTGAACTGCGGGAGCTGTTGAAATGGCCAAGGTCACTACCTTTGGAGGACGAGAGAGTTCGTTTGTTGCATGAGGTAAAATTTACCTTTACATTTACAGAAGCTTTTATTCTTACATTTTCTCTTATTCTCTTAAGAAATACCCTAACTATTAATTTCTCTTGAATTTATCAGTCTAAGCAGGAGACAATATACATTGATGTTATTGATTATTTTTTTATTTAAAGAATCATCCCACCTCAATTGAAAATACAAATACAAATACTGTTTTAGGAAAATGATGTATCCCTGTCAAATATTCAAAATATTGTTCTTTTGTGGCCTAGGTTGGGTTTGAACTGGAGAGAAGCTTTGATGGCAAAGCATCCAATCTTGTGGAGTCATGTGGAAAGTCAGCGGTTAAGCTTGTAGCTCTGGTTACTCGTCACTTTCCTGGTACATTTTAGGGTTTAAAGTCATTTTTGATAGCTGCAGAGTTTGTAGGGGTTATTCCCAAGGAAACAGGCATATTTACTGTAACTAATTAAACTTTCTAGGTTTCCGAGACCACTCAGTATACAAAGGCCACCAAGTATTTTTGTATAAAAGAGCTCAGATATTTGCAGCAGATTTATGGGGAGCATTTGCTGGCCAAGGATATGGAGAATTTTATGACATTGGCTCAATCACTATTATGGCGGACTATATTGTTCCAGCCGTGCTTCAACAGCTGGGTGTGCTGAAGTATAGTGCAACCCTTGCCAGAGCTATCGAGGCTAATAGTCAAATAGTTGCAGGCAGTGAGGAGGAAGTTGAACTGCGAGCTTGCTCCATATATGCTGTCGAGAAAATGAAGGAGTTGATCAGTATGAAATCAGGGAAGCAGGTATGGTAATTTTCAGTCGTGATCGTAGTCTGTAATTTTTTGTATGTGAATATTTAAATTCTTCTTGTGTCTGCATTTAAGTAATAAAACATTCAGATTTTTTCTTTTGTCTGTATATGTCCTGCACCAGTTCTGTTCTCACCCAAGTGAACTGTTGTTGGACCATGTTGTGCCTTTGCACTTGAAACGGTATCCTGCATCAGTTTTCTTTTCTTTATCATCTCTAACCAATCCCTTTGATTTACTAGTGGGGTTTCTTTTTCAGGTGCTGAGTATTGAGTTAGACCTTTGGCTTTGGTCTTTTGGCATTCAGTGTCCTGCTCTGCAACACCATCGAACCCTCTCAATATATTATTGAGTGCACTATATCTCAGCGTACACCTTTGCTATCTATGTCATTGGGAGGATGGAAAAATTTTGGCTTTGAAGTTTCTAGTTAGTCTTTGGATTAGTATGAAACAATTTCTGACATCCTATTTCCTTTTGGAAGTGTTGCGGCTTCTATAATTTTGCATAGTTCAGCTAGTAATTGTTGAACAAATGAAGATCAAGAATGTTATCGTAACTAAATGATTTAGTATGTGGTTTCCGACTGAAATACTTTCTTTACCACGTGTCAATTTTTGTTGTGATTTTACTGAACATAAGAATTTTAATGCCATTGAATGTGGCAGCAGGCGTTTAGTAGTTTTTGCGATCAGAGAATTGCATTGCAGGATAAGAGATCTGGTTCAAATTGGTGCATGATTTTTGTTTATTTTTTATCTTATGAACATACTGAATCTCACTTGAAGTCAAGAGTCCGATAGTAAACACTACTCCTGCACTCTACATGTGTCTGTTCCTCAAATTGGTTTATATGCAGTAAAAATTACCATCCATGTATAAACTAATATCATGGCTCTGATCTACCTTGTGAAGATTAGTTCAATCTTGATATATATTGGCAGTTTAGAAGATGATTAGTGAAAATCAACTCTCAGATTATTGCCAATTTAAGTAATAGATGGGTAAGAAGACTCAGCTGATGAGGAGCAGCAATAGCATGCTTGACATCAGACTAATGACGCAAGCATATTCTATGTATTTGTGCCTTGTCCAGATTTTCGAGGTCCAGTCTAAACATTTGCCTGCTGCTGCTATAATAGTTTTTCATTATTCAAACTTGAAGTGATAGGCCAAATAGGGTTGAACTTTTTGCTGCATGATTTGTTCATGATCTTTTTAACCTATTACAATGTACCTGCACTGCTTACATAGAATGTAGATGATTTGCTTTGACAATTCAGTTCTACCTTCTATATATCCCAATACATGCATAACTTAGTAGGAATGAAAAATAAAGGCCGAAATGGCTTTTATTTACTGAGCACTCTTGATGATAGTTATGTTGCAGAGCTAGGGTTCCTTGTCGTTGGCAAATTTCCACCATAAGTACATTTTAGGACATCTGGTTTCCTCACTATCCGGGGAACAACAGGCACCTTGTTTGCTTTTGGGCGAATATCCTGTGCATTTAGAGAAAGTAATTTAAACATATCAATAGGCTTTACAGCAAATCATTTCTGTTTATGAGTAATTTATTGTGAGCTTTGTCGTAGGAAAGCACATTGCCTCCATTATGCTTGTAGCCTTGGGTTAGTTACCTTGGTGTGCATACGAAAAAGTTTTTGATCAATTACGACTTCTACGGATAGCTTATACCTTTCTGCTTGAGCATTAAGGTTGAGGGATCATCCAAGTTAAAGTAAAATATAAGTGTACTGTGTAATTAAGTTCTTATATTTTGTGATTGCTTTTGTTTTGACTAGACAAGCTCATTTTTGCTCCTTGAAACATGAATTTACTGTGAAAAAATTTAGGAGAGGACTCTTATTTATATTTGTATGTTGTATGCACGAATAGAATATGAGCTATTGCATTAAGCATCTAGATATGTAGCTATTGTAACTTCAGTCGTTTGAGTAGGTAGTGTAAAGAAGCAACCTATTATAACTGGAAACATTTTGTGGATGGTAAAGTGGTAGTATTAGTATAGGGTAATATAAATCTTTAGGAGGCTTGGCCAGAAATAATTACCTGGTCAAAGATAGCTGTTGGGATTGCTAGGGTTGCAACAGCATTGGGAGAGTCAACTATACCGGAAATTCTTCCCTCACACGGGCAGCATGACAATAGAAGGTAGCTCTGATACGTGACAGATGCTAGATCAGTAAGGAAGACTACAATAATATGAATCTTTCGTTGTCTCAGTGTATGCTTGTGATTGTGAGTTGTTGGGAATTGGCTATGTGATGAGGAGAGAAGTCGAAAACCTGTTCTTTGGAGTATCCAAATTTAGAGAGGTAGTCAATAGCATTGAGTACTGCACGCTTGTACGCCACAGTTGCATCTAGGTAATGCTGCTTCCCACTCTCATCAACACTGATGCCCTCAAATACCAACCACTCTGAGAATCTTGGCTCGACTGGGCCTATCTCAAAGATTGGGTTTACGTGAAGAGGTGTGGGCCCCATTGGTGTAAGGTATTCTTTCATTCCTCCCCTTATAATTTCGCACCTAATAATAGGATCATATAGGGTAAACTGTGAACTGTATTACATATATGTGTGTGTATGCTTATCTGTATGTGTCACATTTTGTTTTATGCCAAATTTGAATGTGAAAGTAAAAAGTTTAGCTATTATAACCAGCTCCTGCCTTTTCTCATGAAGCCTCTAGTTTGGCTGTAGTAAAAGTTTAAGAGATGAGATGTGAAATATTTACTTGAGCTCCAGGAATCCGCTCATCTCAATTGCCCCGCAGAATGAAATTTCTCCATCACCCTGGGAAAAGTGCATGTCACCAGTACTAAGATTTGCTCCTTCAACGAATACTGGAAGGTATACCTTTGAACCACGACTAAGATTTTTTATGTCACAATTGCCTCCATTTTCTCTTCCTGGAATGGTTCTTGCAGCCTCCATGGCGATCTTTTCCCATTCAGGAGTGCCCTCTTCGATCTATGTATAACCAGGACGTATTAGTACAACAGGACAGCATATTGTCTCTGTGCAGTAGGCTGCAGAGTTTTACAATTCTTGTAGTATGCAGCAAAGCAATTATAAAAATTTAGTCGTGTTGGAGGTTCATTGTTAGTTTGATAGCCTAAATTTATTAGTTTTCAATGTCGCATACCCCTCCAAGGACGCAACCTTTTGTTGATGGTAGGTTAGCCAATGGTCGTTGATGCAAAACCTCACATAATTTCATAGTCTTGAGTCCATTTTCTTCAAGTTCCCTCTCCCTTTCATTCCATATTTTCAGGAGTTCCATTGATGGTGCTGTTCCAACTATTCCGGGGTGGGTTAACCCTGGGAATCTCACTCCTGACATGCATATACAAGACCATGTTAGTGACAGGAGTACCCTACTGAATCTTTTAACAACGTTACTGGCACGAGAAAAGGAAATAGGTTGAGATGTCACCTGGTATGTGAGGCGAGTAGGCATATATCCCTTCGAAATACCAGATAGCTTTGGTTGCAGAAGGAAAATGGTCAGTCAGAAAACCCCCTCCATTTTCTCTGTCAAATGTCGCAGTGAAACCCCATTCATCTCCTGGGAGAGGACCCAAGTTGCATATCTCAACCACCAGAAGATCACCTGGCTGTGCTGGAATTCCATCAGTATCCGAAATTCTAATCGGCCCACTGAGGTAATGAACCTGCACAAGTTTGAAACATATTACTTTTACATTAATTTACCATTCTAGATGTTCTTGTTCTTCATACTATTGATTACATTATACACAAGTAGCGACTGATGATCTCGATAATTTGTAGACTCAAGATCTTAACTCGATCCTATATGTACCATGTTTTACCTGTTATGTCACTATATTGTTTAAAACTGAACGGTTTTAGTTTTTCTATCATAGGATAAAATCCATACTTACTGTTGAGAGGTCTAGGGACTTTATATCTAGTGCAGAGTCATCATCTTTAATAGTACCTCCAGTCCAGTCTACCATCTCAATTCTAAAGACCTCACCGGTTTTAACCTCAGCCACCGGGGGTATGTCAGGGTGCCAACGGTTGTGGAGCGGTAGCTTTTGCTGCCACGGTTTTCTGCTCAGGTCTACTGGCACGACTAGTCTCGGAGTCCGGGGAGCCATAGATGAACTAGTGGAAAAACAGGGAGCGTAGGGATGTATGTTTTATACAAATAGGTCAACTCAATAGCATCTACTGACTATTGTAGGGAAGAGGAAGGACGATGGTATCCTTACGATCGCTGGATGACAAATGGGGTGATATATTTTTCTAAGGGTCGGTCCCCAACTACCTTTCAAGTTTTCAGCATAGGACAAATACAACACAACAGTTTGCTTATTTTTTACTTGACTGACAAATCCAGCATTTAAGTTTATTTCCCCAGAAACATGTAGATCTGGAATCATACTATGTTTGAGGATGTTTGGTTGGAAAGGTTGAACTGCATGATACTCTGCACATACAATTCATGCCATTTTTTTTCGCTTTTTCGAACTTTACGGAACTTGGTTTTTGTTATTGCTCTTCCAAACTACATGGAACTCAGAAGAAGTGGATAAGATACAAAACGCACATGAATCTGAAGGGGAACTCACAATGGAGGGATTGGAATGTTTGATGTCCTCTGCAGTGTACTCTTTGGTAATCCCACCACCACTGAAATCCACCATCTCGACCCGAAAAACCTCTCCAGCTGCCACTTGTGCCACTGGTGGTATGTCCGGGTGCCACCGGTTGTGAAGAGGAAGCTTTTGTTCCCATGGCTTCTTCTTCACGTCTATAGGTACAACCAGTCTCGGTCCATAAAACGCCATGACTCAGCGAGTCTCTCCGAGTTTCGCTCTTCTGATCTCTGTTGAATGCAATTGAGAAAGTTAAAGGTAAAATTAGATGCAAGATTCCTTGTTGTGGATGAAATTATATGAAACTTTCAAAATTCATATCAAGATGGAAATTTGACAGCCATGATAGGAACAACTTATTTGTCATTACTTTTCTTTTTTGCCCTTAAGTGGATGGACCACTTGGAACTGATTGAGAGATTTTGTCACAGTTTCTTTTGAAAATTTGTGCTCACAGTAGTATGGAAAAAGTTGAGCCACTAGTTAAAGAATAATCCCATGTACTGTACTTGGTTAATTTTTTTAGTGATCTTCATTTACATTCAAACGTCGTACACTTAGATTTAACATCTATAATGAAATTCTGTACTGTAGATGCCTATCTGATTGGTTTGCGGTCAGTGGATTATATTTACTCTCGAATTTTTTAGTGCGCGTTTAATTGTTAGATTCACCAATGTGTGTTGGACGTTGGTTCGCTATTGAATTTCGAAGTTACCTTCTTAGAGGGACCCCACAAATCGGAATCTTAAGGATATTGGTGCTATTTTGTTTACGATGACATGAGCTTTGGTTTGTTCTTATACAGAAATTGTTGCTGGTCCCAACTTCCAACAGCTGTTTTGTAATTATTTCGTTAGGAATTTGGATTATGATGTGTAAACTACTGAGAATTGGGGATGATTAATTAGACGAAGAATCTCATCGTAATATTGGACATGTTACTTCATCTTCAGGAGCACTGTTATCCTCAAATTCTATTACATCAAATTATTTCATTTTTGTTTTGATTTTTTGTATGGTGCATGCCTCTTATCCTAGTGAGTGATAGATAATAAAAAGGTGTATTTATTCTGTCAATTACAACTTATTAATATGTGAAATATTAGATAAGACTTAATAGTAAATTGCATTCGCTACTTAGTACTACGATTTTAGTAGTATTGTTTTTTCCTTGTGAGTGAGATGTTATAGGTTTGATTATTGTGGATGGTAAAGTTTGGTGAATTATTATGGTTGGTCCGTTGTGTATCTAGTCTGCCAGATCTCTCACTTAGTGTGAACATATCGTTTAGTTATAAAAATAAATAAATAAATAAAGTAGACTGCATTCAAGTTTTGAGAATTTGTGTTTATCACCCATCATATAGGAGTGGGGTATGAACTACTAAACTCGAGGACTTAAGGCTATCACCAACCGAAGGAGGATCAGAGGGCTCTCTTTAGTCTTATAGCCCTCCAAGAAATTATATTTTAATGAACAGTGTCATACCATATTTCATACCATCTCCAACCGAGGGGACTAAAGGGTCATAGACCAAACATAATTTATTATTTCAATTTAAAGACTACAACAACTTAAATTTAAAAACTACAACTTAAATATTAAAGACTACAACAACTTAAATTTAAAGACTATAATCATCATCATCAACATCATCATCATCATCTGCCATTGTAGGAGTATAGTCGGATGTTAACAACTCTCGTCGGGCCATAATTTTCCTTTTTTTCCTATCAAAATATGCCTTACTCATTGGAGTGTAATCCGAAGTGTTCCTTTGCATGTTCCTATCATCCATCTCTTCTTGTATTTGTTTTGCCCGATCTTCATGCCTACGGTTCTTTTCTTCCGCGGCAAAGGCATTTTGCTCCGCCATTAATCGCAATGAGGCTGCCATTTTCTGTTGAAAGGCGTAATCATCATTTGCCTTGCCTTTTTCCTTCAATTTTCGGGCATTGTTTCATCCCGTAGCCTTAGGTATAGAACCTTCACCCGGAGACGGATTTTCTACCCTTATTTCTTGAGTGGTAAGAGATCCATCTTCATCCCCATCTGCATTTAAGGATGCATTTCCGAACGACGTAGGACCAACTCTTTGTTGAGGTGGATCTTCAAATAATACTCACACTTTACAAATTTCCCAACAACCGTGATGACTAAAAGGTTTGGAGTTGTCCTCCATGTACAATTCCTCCGCTTGGCGTACCTAGAAAATATAATTACAAAAATTAAAGGAAATTAATTTATGAAATTAAATGTAATATAATTAAATATTTAAAATAAGTTGTGAAAACACTTACTTCGTCATAATAATTGGCTCCGATTTCATGTCTGCTTGCAGCCTTTAACACTGCTTGATGTCATTTATTCAAACTTGGATGAAGATTTTTTTTTCCATCTTGAAGAACAACTCTCGTGGTTTTGCGAATTCCGTGGAGTGGTGTCTTCTTAGAACTCATTGTACTTTTTGGACGTACGAGTCCAAACACCTTCACTTGTTTGAGAACTCCCCTTCACTTGTTTTAGGTCCAAGCCTTACCTTTCATTGCAGATGTGGCCGTTTGAAAATTTGAAAAAATTGAAGAAAAGATTATTGGAAGAGGTAAGAGTAGGGGTGGAAAAAATTCCCAAAATTCCCAAACCAAACCAAAAAAATACCGATCCCAAACCAAACTGTTGGATTGTTTCAAATTAATCTATGCCGTCCATCTATTCCTTGTATATATTCTCGTTTAAGCTTACCATCAAGAACTTGAAGGGTAAAATGCATAGTTTATCGCCCCTTTTGAATTTAGTTAAGACGATTGGTTGAATGCATTTTTAAGCGGGAACAGATCAAAGTTTAAGCAAGCTATTTCTAGACGAGCCACGTATAGATATGTTATGTCAGTTCATGTTTTCTTTTATACTTTTGCAGGCTATTTCTAGACGAGCCACATATAGATATAGTATAATTCTTTATATATACTTGCCACTCCATTACCTGCTTGAATTGAAGCTTAAGGAGATCGGTTTGAATTAAGACTTTTCAAGGTTAGTACTATATCTTCATTTTGCATTCAGATGTTTGTGTTGTTTATGTCGTATGAACATTAATTAGATATGAATAAATATGAATTCTCTTTATAAATATATATGACTCTTTAATTATGTTTCCTCTTTATGAATAAATACGAATTCTCTTTAATTCTGTTTAACTGTTTCCTCTTACTTTGCACATATTGAATATGTTAATGTTATTGCACTTGAATTGGATCCTCTTATTTTAGTCCAAAAGCCCAAAAGCCCAAAACCGTTTGTCCTGAAATCCCGAAACTATTTCAAGATTCCCGAAAATTTGGTTTGGGATCGGTATTGAAATTGGGATTCCCGAAAATTTTGGTTTGGGAATCGGGACAAGGGTTTCGGTATGGGATCCCATACCGAACCACCCCTAGGTAAGAGAATAGAATGTGAAGAATTGAAATAAAATGAAGTAAGATAGTATGGAATGGAGAAAATTATGTGAGAAATGATGTAGGAATGGCTTAGGTTTTTATAGGAAAGAAATTAGAATTTTATTATTATTTTTTTTTTTTAACTTTGTTTGGAAAAAAAAAAATCAAATCCAACGGTAACCTGGCGTCAGCTAGCTGTTGCTAACTGGCGTCATGCTAATGCTAGGTAGCAGTTGGATTTGAACATTTGAGCCGGCCCGGAACTGGCTGGCTGGCTCATTTGGGTCAACCGGCTGGTCTGATTTGGTGTTGTTGGCCCGGTGGGGCCTACAAGCCCTTTGGTCTAGCCCTCAGTTGAAGACGATTTTTGTGTCATATCGGACTATTTTTAGCCCTATGACCCTCTAACCGGATCGGTTGAAGATGACCTAAGCGTGTTTGGTTTGACCTCAAAGTAAAGCGTGACACCGAATCTCTCACCTCCCCTTGACATATGTTTCGTGCTCTGCTAAGCTCAACAATAGTATATTACATTGGTAGCAAGAATATTAGGTATGTGTACGGACTTGAATTTATTTTTCCAAATACCTTGTATATCTACCCATGCAAAGTAATTAATTCACCAAATTATTTGTTGTAATTAAGAGGTACTCTTTGTTTTGTTGTGACTGACCAGAGTCTACCGCTCCTTCTGTCTGAAGCAATTCGAAGTTTCATCTTAAAATTAATTGAAAATATAAAGAGCAGTTCAACTTCTTACAAGCTCTTGAATGATTTGGTGTCTCACTGATAGAGGATTTTGTCCTCACATTCCCACACGTCCTCTCACGCATGACGAATTTTCAAGTCTAACAAGTGGACAACATTAATAGGATGGCTCAGAGCACGTGTGGCCGTTTGCTTTATGGTCAACCTGCTTTGATACCGTGAAGAAATTTGAGATTCCACCATAAAACCAATTAATAATATGAAGCGTAGTCAAATCTCTTAAAAGCTCTTACAAGGTTATTCCTTTAATTAATATGAGACTTTTTTACTTTTACATCCTCACATTGTTCCTACATGCAAAGCCATTGATCCAACTTCTTTACTTTTTTGCGGCTGACCCCACTATTATGACAACTTTAATTTCACTGTTATGAGACTTTTTTGACCTTTATATCCTCACATTGTTCCTACCTGCAAAGCCATTGATCCAACTTCTTCACTTTTTTGCGGTTGACCCCACTATTATGACAACTTTGATTATCAACTGTTGTGGTAGTTTGTAGTTTCTTACTTATTGTGAATAAGTGAGGTCAAAGAGTTTGTAATTCAAATTATTAAGGGCATTTACCGCATTTAAGACCTTATTTTCAATTTATCCTCCTCACTTGCGCACATTAGCAGATGCACATGGGGACCAAGATGGTCTTAGGATTATTCGGTGTCCAAAAAATATACTTGCGAAGGTTTTTCAAGAACCCTTCAAATTTTTTATATGAGTGTTTTTTGTGTCCATTTAGTGTTTGATGTAATGCATGCTAGGCTTATCTCAGCAATACTCAACAGATTGCATTGAGAGCACCCATCAAATTCTCTCAATAACAATCATCATATTGCTTCGGCATATGTGAATATCTGTTGACATATGTGCTACATGGTTCGCGCAATGTTTTTATCGAAAAACTTGGACCTTTAACATTGAAATCCTTAATGTCCAAATTTCTGAATCTGCCAATGCTTTCGTCTGGATAAAACAATTAAAAAAAAAGTTAATTGGCTCCTCTAATCCTAGTCTTAATATTATCACATAATGTTGTAGCCTTTTGCACTCAAACATTTCTCCAAAATCCAAATTTAAAGAACCCAATGCACTAAGTTTTCATAAACTGATGAAAAATATAAAATTACCAAATGCATGGCAGCATAAGTTCAGCTAGCAATTGTTGAACAAATGAAGATCAAGAATGTTATCGTAACTAAATGATTTAGTATGTTGTTTCCGACTGAAATACTTTCTTTACCACGTGTGAATTTTTTTTGTGATTTTACTGAAATTATTAAGGGCAGCAGGCGTTTAGTAGTTTGTAGTTTCTTACTTATTGTGAATAAGTGAGGTCAAAGAGTTTGTAACTCAAATTATTAAGGGCATTTACCATATGTAACATGTAACAGCCCGTTCTGGAATTCGTACATTTATTTTTCTCGATATTGTGAATTTACGAAACTACCCTTGAACGTTGGTTGCCTGTGTAATTGTGGGCTAAGTTTAAAAGCCCAAAGTTGTATTTTGGACCAATGGTTGTAGTTCCAAAATAGTGGGAACCAATTATTAATAGGGTTTTAGTTGGTTAAGTTTTAATACTTAGTTTAGGACCAATTGGATTTAACCTTAGGTGTGGTACCCAATCAGATACAGGTACACACATGCACTCATACTGAAAACCTTTCTTTCTCTCTCCTCCCTTCGAACTCTTTATCTCTCTCTGCAGCTCGTACGGACGAGCAACGTTGACTCTCAAACCTTCACAGATGGAAGGTGTTGAGGCCATATCTGAGACCCTTGCAAGCCTACGAACACAACCATACCTTTGGTTGGTCGTGGCACCGTAAAAAACCCTGAGAACTCGAAGGCTCCGGCGAGTGTATAGTGAACCAAAAGTGATCGTCGAGGTTTCACACCGTTTTGAGGCTCAAAGAGGTATCTACACTTCCTCCCTAGTGTTTTAAGTTGTTTTTGGTTGAGTTTTAACGTAGGAAAACCCAAGAACGGGAAATTCCCGGGTTGGTCACTATTCATTGATTTTTAATCGGGGAGGTTTCTTTGAATTTTAAGATTATAGGGAGCTTAAGGACGTTCTCACGAAGCTCGGAGTGCATCGTTGATGTGTTTTGGACGTCGGGAAGTCCAGGTTTGAAGTTACACAGAGGTGGCCGGATTTTCGAGGTTTCTCCGGCGAGATTTGGTGGGTTTTAGGACCCAACTCAGGTATAATCGTGTTCTACTCACTTCCAGCTTTCATTTGGTGTAAATTTCGTAGAAAATGGTGCAAAAGCGAAGAAGTTATAAGGTTTAGAAAATTCCCAGAAACCGGCGAACAGTCGCCGGTGTCGGCGACTCGCCTGAGAAGAAGAGAGAATATTTCGTCAATTGTGACGGAATATTCTAACGGCGTCAGTTAACTTTGACTGTTTCTGTTAGCTTTTGACGGAATATTCCTAACGGCAGTTAGGTTTCCGTCCGTGTGCCAGGCACGTGCCTGAGCATGGGGGCGCGTCTGGCCATGCCTTGGCCGGCGCGTGAGGGCACGTGAGACATCCAAAAATTATTCTAAAAATATGGGGATCTTTATGAGGTTGTGTAGATCATTTTGGTATATTCACTGACCTCAATTGAGGATTGTATGAGAAGTTATTTCCTAGTTTCGTTTATGTGCTTTAAAATAACGTATTTATAGTTGTTTCTCACATAGGCGAGACCTATCCAGAGGACGAGCGTAGCCAGGCTAGGCACGGAGGCTACGATCCATCTATGTACCAGTGAGTGGGCTTTTGTTTTCCGTATATACCTATATACTATGTATTTTTCCCAGAATATGCATTTTAAATGCTTTTAGCAAAGAATTGCCATGCCAATATATTTCATACTACTGAATATGCATTATGAATTGTATGCGCATGATTGTTGGTGTTGTGGGCGCTCAGGTAAGTTTCAGGTAAGCTTATGTGTGGTTATTAAGATGTTGAGTTATGAAGAGTATGATGAGATGCATTAAGAGCTCATTAACCTGCACCCCGGTGTTAGTGCTCCCGCCTAGAGTTAGGGGCATAGTCTTTCACGTGATGTTCACCTCCCGCACCACACGCTCATCTTGGATCCAAGTTAGGTGCACATGCCTGTCGTATAGACCACTTTCAGTGGGTTCGACTCGTAGGTGACCCGCGATTATTCGCACAGTCTTCACGTGATTGTGGTACTAGAGCGTATTGTTTACACCCAGTCCTGTCGTATAGACCACTATAGTGGGTTCGACTAGTGTGCAGACATGATTTATGAGCTAGAGTTCAGCTGACGAGCTGTTGCAGTTATTATTGCACTTGAATTGCTTACCTGATGATCTAGTGGCATGGCATGGCATATTCATGATTTCTTTGCATATATTTGATGATGATGGTTCAGTTGAGAATTAGTATATGTATATACTATTTTCTGGGAAAGTATACAGGTTTTACGGCGAGGGGATATAAATGTTGTTTATGAATGATTTTCGAAAAACTTTGTTTTTGCCCACTCACGCTTTTGTTTTGCGCCCCTCCAGGTATTAGGTAACTTTGTTGGTGGCTCACGAGGACACATCGGACGTTCTGACAGATCATCACCTATGTAGGACCACCTTCAGGGGTTGTGTAATTAAGTACTTCTTATGCTTGACTGCACCTAGACTTCTATGCTCTGAATGTGTAATCACACGTTTTCGGTTCTAGCACTCCTTGAAGTTGTTTTTATTCATTTGTATTTCTTCCTATAATATTGCTTCTGCACTGTGCACATGGCTACTTCACCCTCACGTGACGGCCATCATGCCTCGATCTAGGTCGGGGTGTGTCATAACACCTTATGTTCAATTCATCCTCCTCACTTTTGCACACTAGTAGATGCATATTAGGACCAAGGTGGTTTTAGGATCACCCGGTGTCCAAAAAATATACTTGTGAGGGTTTTTGAAAACCCTTCGAATGTTTGATATGAGTTCTTTTTGTGCACACCAAGTATTTGATGTAATATATGCTAGACATACCTCGGTAGTACTCAACAGATTCCGTTGAGAGCACCCAACAAATTCTCTCGATAACAATCATCATATTACTTCAACATATGTCAATATTTGTTGGCATAAGTTCAATATGGTTCGCGCAATGTTTCTATCAAAAAACTTAGATCTTTAACATTGAGATCCCCAACGTCCAAAATTCTAGATTCGCCACTGTTTTGGCATGGATAAAACAATAAGAAAAAGGTTAATTGGCTCCTTTAATCCTAATCTTAATAGTATCACATAATGTTGTAGCCTTTACACTCAAACATTTCTCCAAAATCCAAATTTAAAGAACCAATGCATTAAGTTTTCATAAACTGATGACAAATGCATGGCAGCATAAGCTTGAAATTGCTGTTATATCTTTAAGTCGATAATTCAAAATGTCTTATACCACCAAAAGTGAGTTAAAAGGGTTTAATTTCAGGTACCTAAATTAACATGTAGATTCTTTCAACTCATAGGAGAGAAAAAGAATTCACGCAAACGGACGTTATTTTAAGATAACATCATTGTGACATGGTAAATTAAATTGCACGGTAATTTGTTACGATAAAATTATTTTGTATCTGATGTCTAACCCCCACACAAAGGAGTCTAGTCATTGCATTAAAGTTTGTACTTACATAGATAGGATCAAGTGATCATAAATACAAAAGAGCATCGTGAAATGCAAAACTTTTATATGTGACTAGATACCATCACAGTAACATTCAGGTATAATAATTTTCTTGACTTGTTAAAAAGTAGCATAACCTTTTAACCTTCTCACTAACCTCTACCTCCTCTTATTTTTGTTTGCTTTGTTTTGGGTCAAGCCTTTACTTCCTCAAGGCTTAAGTTACGTGTGTTGTTTGCAATGTTGCGGTGCCGGAGTCATATAAGTCAGGCTCGACAGTTACCCCCTCCTATCCCATGCGCATGGCTCAGGAGAGGAGGAAAGTCAATCAATTACCCAAAACAACACATTTTATATAAATAGATATGTATTAACAAAGCATATAGTTGAAAGGAAGCATAGTTGAAAAGAAAAGAAAAATTACAGGAGAATAATTTACATAGTACGCATTTATTGTAATGAGATGTTTCACACTAATAATATATTGTTAAGTGTAAGATTTTAACGTTTTAAATCAATAATATATTATAAAGTGTAAAATTGTATATACAATAATAATATATTATTAAATTGAGATGCTACGAAATAGTCGCTTTAGGAAAAGAATATACGTCGGATTCTTTTTATGGGGATCCTAGAGATTTCGTAATCGTGTCTGTTTATCGTACATCGTACGGTTATAAATTTTTTAAAATTTAAAATTCAATTATAAATAATACTTAACAAAAATTGATCATATAATGCATGATGAACGGACACAATTACTAGATCTTTAGGATCTCTAAAAAAAGAATTCGAGGAAGATTCTTTTCTTTCGTTTTAAACAAGTTGATCTCACAGTTTCCAAACAAAAAAAAAATAGAACAAGTTGATCTCACATTACAATTGCTTTTATTTATTTGTGATAATCTTGTGTTTGTACAGTTAGGTTTGGTTGAAAATTGTCAGCACCTGCAAGTTGGAGGGCGACATGCCTGGCTCTGGGGATAAGAACGCCACGTCTCAGCAGACTAGGACACCCCTACTATTTCCTCCTAATTCTTCTCTTTTCAACAGCACTTTCTTTCACCCTTGCCAATAATGATTGGATGGATTTACATCTCGAATCACTGTTTAAGACCTTCTCATTTTTGTTTATCACTTTTCTTAATCGCTTCCTTTCTTTTAACGCTTACTAAAGAAAGAATGGAGAAGGATTTTTCCCTCTTTTTTCCTTCTTCTTCTTTTTTCTCATATTTGATCGGTCACGGTTAAACCACGTTAATATCTTATATTAATTTTTTATAAAATGAGAAAGATAAAAATAGAGAGTATGAGAGGAATGGATGAAAGGAATGAAAAAAAAGAGAGAGATAATCCTAATCCAGAAAAAATGACTTGTTTATCAGGCAGTGTTTAAATTAAGACATCTTGTGTGCCCCAAGCCTCCAAATTTTTCCAGCTATAGGTGACTGTCATTGATACCTTTGGCGTGAGAGAAACCGCCCCACGATGTTTGTTGATTAAGACAGTTCTTGTATATCTGAGTGAGAAAAGTTCTATATTTTTGTGGGAGGTGTTTGATGCATAATATGTTGTCTGCCATCCGTACCTTCTAATTATGCTAATTATGCAATGCATTTCAGCAGGATCGCTTGATTATGTCAGTAATCACACTAAGTGAGACTAGCGGAATTTTTGTGAGAGGTGTCTGAAAAGACAAGTGACTTGAGCACCATTTAGTGTTCCTCTCCTATGATGCAATGCACTTCGATAAAACGTTTTGATTAAAACCATTCTTACACCGAGTAAGATCAAATGTGAGATTGAGTGAAACCAAATACATCAAACGCTTTGTGAGATGTGCCCCAACAATTGACGTCATCAAACACTAGTACTTAAATTTCATGGACCTGGATTGTCTACCCTCTCTTATCTCATCCCCTTCTCATCCTTTCCTATTTATGTGGTCACGGTTAAGACACGTCAACATTTTATATTGATTTTTGTACAGAAATAATAAGACAAAAAGCAATGGGAATATAAAATGTTGACGTGACTTAACCGTGACCACATAAATAAGAGAAGATGGGAAGGGTATAGGATGGGGAGGGCAGACAATTCATCTCCAAATTTCATTCCTTTGATGCAAAGCAATATCGGTCAGAAATTGTAGGTGTAATGAACGGACCTGGATTGTCTGCCCTCCCCCATCTCATCCCCTTCTCTTCCCCTCCTATTTATGTGGTCACGGTTAAGTCAAGTCAACATTTTATATTGATTTTTTTTTTATATAAAAATAATAAAACAAAAGGCAATGAGAATATAAAATGTTGACGTGGCTTAACCGTGACCACAAAAATAGGAGGGGATGAGAAGGGTATAGGATGGGAAGGGCAGACAATCCATCTCTGTAATGAACATCTAAGTATCCATATATGGTGCCACTTAGTATACAGTTTAGTGGTATTCCTCTTTACTTGTAAATAAGGTCTTAGGTTCGATTATTGCCAAAAGCGAATTTGAACCTTATTATTGCTAGCTCATTATGAGGGTATACCCACCTCCTCCCTCTTAATGTAGATAATATCGTTTGTTCAAAAAATGTATTTATATGGTGTAAGCCCTGGTTTGGTACTGAGGTGATTCTCAAAAAAGTGGCTATCTTATGTTTGGTAAACATTCAGCTTCAGTTTTTTTTCACAGTTTTGGGTTAAAAAAGCCAAAAACACAAAGCTGCAAAACCCAGCTTTGAAAAACCAGCTTTTTTCACATCTGTTTTACATAAAAGTTTATCAAACACTATAATACTGCTTTTTTTTTCAAAAGCACTTTTACAAAAAAGTTTACCAAACACTTTGCTGCTTTATTTCACAGCTGCTTATTCTCACAGCACAGCATAAGCAGTTTTTTTTCAAAGCACAACAATACCAAACCAGCCCTAAAGGGTATTGGTCATTTGGTTAGGCCATCTCCAACCGAAGGGTCCAGAGGGCCAGAGGGCCGAAAATAAGCCGAAAACCATCTCCAACTGAGGGCTAGGTCAGAGGGCTCTGGAATCTGGGAGGGGCCCACAGAATCCCAAAGGGCCAAAGGGCCAAAGGGCTAGAGGGCTGGCCATTTTTTTGTTTGTTTGTCGGATTTCCTGTCGGTTATAACCGACAGGAATACATTTGTATTACTTAATATAAATGTATTACTGTCGGTTATACTTTGAATTTTTTTTTATTTACAAAATTTTTCCTATAACTTCTATTTTTCATATATTTTTTTTACATTCTATTTTTTTCCTATAACTTTTATTTTACAAAATTTGTTTCATATTTTTTTTTAAATTCCATTTTTTCCTATAACTTCTATTTCACAAAATTTGTTTCATTTTATTTTAAATTCTATTTTTTTTCATATAACTTCTATTTCACAAAATTTCTTTCATTTTTTTTAATTCTATTTTTCCTATAACTTCCTAAGCCATTATACAACATTAAATTAAATTAAGTAACATGAAACAACATTAAACAATATGAAACAACATTAATAACATTAACCAACATAAAAATTATACAACATAAACAAAACATTTAACAACATGAAACTTAAACAACATTTAAGTTGTAGTTTTTAAATAAGAAATTATGTTTGGCCCTATGGTCCTTTGGCTCTCGGTTGGAGACGGTTTTTTGTGACAAGGCTAAAACGAGTCATCTGGCCCTTTAGCCCTCGGTTGGAGATGAAGGCAAATATGGCCCTGTACTGTTCATTAAAATATTAATATCTTGGAGAATCTTGGAGGGCCAGATGGCTCAAACGAGCCCTCTGGCCAGCCATCGGTTGGAGATGACCTTAGTTCCTCATGGAAAATGCATGCCTTGTGCAGTTGCCTTATGCCTGCAGTACTACTAGCACCAACTGGTGCCACTTTTTTGGGCTAATCATACTATTATTCATCACAGTAATGATAGGAATATCATATTTTTTTTTTTTTTTACAAATGATATTATCTACATTAATAGGAAAGAGTGGGTTTAACCTCATAATGAGTTAGCAAAAATGTGGTTCAAAATCGATTTTGGCGAGAATCGAACCTAAAACCTCTCACTTACAAGTAATGAGGAATACCACTAAACCGTAATACCAAGTGACAAAAATATCATATTTTTTATCATATTTATATATCATATAATCACATTCAATTAGATAATTAATAAAAAATATACACATCACTTACCGTATCATATGAATTCGCAAATATGGTTCTCGAAACTATAGTCTTTCTATTAACTTTTATATTCATAATAGACTATTTATTAATTACCAGCTCAGTTATGTAGAGTTTTCAAGAACACGACAGATCTGTTGTGCAGAAAAATGTTTCATAAAAAGATACGTATCTCGATTCAGGACAAAAATAAATTGATCATTTTGTTGGTAACTAGAACTGGATTTTGTGCCATAAAGATACTAAATAAATTGTGGTCTGTGCTGTTGTGATACCCCAACGGACCAAAGTCATGGGTGAAGAGATTTTTCAGTGTAACCAGAATATAAAATGATATAGCATGTGTTGTTATGTAAATAGTGAGATATATGTGTTAAAAAGTTAATAACTTAAAAGATACAATTTTCCACCACTTACAAAAACATGTTATGTACTACTCGTGTTCCAATCATAATGAAAAATTTCTCTAAATGGTGTATCCAAGTCTCAATGAAAGTTTTTGCACATTTCTTATGCGCAAATTAAATTGTAATTTGAAATTTAGAATTAACTTTGCTGCTCCAGTGATGAGGAGGGGTTCCTTCTTAAGATGTCGTGTTTCTGATTCACGAAATTTTATGCTTATATATGTTCTAAATTATTCATATTATAAATAACTATGTAAATATCATTTTTACAAAAAATTAATACATATGAAATATGAAATCTTTTAATCATTAAACTGTATAAAAACAAAGGAAATTGTTATTGACACTTCAAAAATCTCATTTTGCACTCTAAACTTTCTATAATTAGAAAGAAAAATACACTTGTGATGAGTGTAGAATGAGATTTTTGGAGTGCTAATAACAATTCCCAAAACAAATGATCGAATAAGATAAAAGCATTACGAGTCATTTATCTATTTGCTGCAGTTGACTAACTAATCGATCTTATTTTAAATTGATTTTTACAAAAATAATCTTTATAAAGTGATTATAATATGAACATTTCCGATCATAAGCACAAAATTTCGTAAAACAAGTCACAATGTATATTGAGGAGGAACTCAATCTAAAGGAGCCAAACTTTTTTTCGTTGAATTTGACCAATTATAATATATATATATATATATATATATATATATATATATATATATATATTAATTCTACTGGAAAGTTTTGTTATGGATACGAGGGTTCGTTATGTCTCAAGTTAATGCCAAGATTTTAGAAAGACGAGCGTGCAACTTGATAAACTTTGTAGGTCCATGCAGGTCTACCATCAATATCATCGATATTGTTCTAACTTAAACACCTATTGCTAGGTATTGGTTTTCTCACAAAATGTCTAAGTGATATTAGGGATGAAAATTTTCATACATTAATTATATATTATTTTGTCAATAACACTGACGTGAGATCCTATTATGGGGAAATGGATCCCCGCCGGATCCTTTTCCTAGGGATCCTAGGGATCCATCAATCTCAACCGTTTATCGTATATCGTGCGGTCAGTTTTTGTTAGGTACTATTCATATTTAATTTTAAATTTTAAATTTTGAAATGATTTCTGACCGCACGATATACGATACACGGTTCATATTAATTGATCCCTAGGATCCTTAGGAAAAGGATCCGGCGAGGATCCTTTTCCCTATTATGGAACACAACTAACTCAGAGTAATTAAAGAAGTGAAACTCTTGCATTATTCAACTGTTATAATCCCAAGTATTGTAACTACTTGTTTAAACCGTGAAGGACTAAATCTTCAATCATTCACAAGTCAATTAGATGCTTTGTTCTTCCAAATGAAATGAACCATTTTTCTTCTTAATATTTTAAGGAGATAATTATTATTATATATGTTTCTACATATTATATATGATGCTGTTACCTTTTTAGAGGCTGCGGCGATGATGTAAGAAGGCACTGCGATTCGAAGAGAACAAAGTGAATTACAAGACAACATAGAAGTGAACATACAAAATTGAAAGTTTGTTTTGATTATCTTCACCAAAAAAAAGAGTTTGTTTTGATTATTTATTCGTAATTGTTATAAATTATGGATTAAGTATAATTATTCCATCATAAGTATAGGAGATGTGAGCCTTGAGTAATTAGGTCTTTTAAGATAAAACTTCCCACCTAAAAATGACAGTTTGATGTAGTTAATATTTAAGGAAAATTGGGGCGATGATATAAACATCAAGAACTAGCAATATTCGGTCTAAAGAGAAAAGTGTACACATATAAAAGTTGGTGTTTTTTCTCAGCATGTATATCAATTTATGGCGCATTTTCACACTCTATCGTCATGCGTAAGTTTATTGCTGAGACAGTCGATGTGCCTACATTTGCAATGTAACTTCTCCTTACTGTTTTAGAAGAATTAAATTAAAAGAAATTACCTAATATTGATTTTCTTGATTAGGATTTTTTCTCCTTTTTATGTTAACAAATGTCTTTTGTGAGATTTGAACTCAAGATTCATTTCAATGAAGTTCAGACTGAATATTTAATTGGACTAACTTATCATATAAGATTTTATAGATATTTTGATCCTTCAATATCTTTAACATATTGATTTTCCTTCCATGAGATTGATTTATAGGAGTTAACCCTTATAACCCATTCCACCAAATACCCACTTGAGTCAAAGTTCATGTGCTTCGTAGTACTATTGTAAGATCTCACATCGCTCAGGGGTATGGATCTTGTAAGCCTTATATGTATATTCTCATCTCTACCTAACACGAGGCCTTTTGGGAGCTCACTGGCTTCGGGTTCCATCGGAACTCCGAAGTTAAGCGAGTTCGGGCAAGAGCATTCCCAAGATGGGTGACCCACTGGAAAGTTATCATGTGAGTTCCCAGAAACAAAACCGTAAGGGCATGGCCGGGGCCCAAATCGGACAATATCGTGCTACGGTGGAGTCGAGCCCGGGATGTGGTGGGGGCCCGGACTGGGATGTGACAACTATTTTAATTTTAGAAAACTAGAATCTTGGGGTGTTATGTCAGCATTTTCCCAATGGTAAAGACAAGATTAGAATCTTAACCCTTAACCCATTCCACCAAATACTACTCTAAGATCATCATAAGCAATTACGAACTAGAATCTTGATTGAAATTGTTTCACTTAATTACGATACCCTTAGGTATTTTTTTTTATTGGTAATGAAATTTTATTTTCCAATTTAAATATCAAATTTAAATGCAGAAGGAAGGACGGATAGACATACTTCCCTATAGCATACTTAATTAGCGATGCCCAAATCCGCTTGATTAATTATATTAGGTTAAATAAGAATAACGTGACTTTAAAAAATGTGGAAGAAAGAAAAGGTTTAAAAATCTTGAGAGAATCTAAAACATATGCACCTCCCTATGTTACTCCATGTTTGGTAGCGTAACACAAAATATGGACAATATATATGTATTTCCAACATTAATCAATAAAAAAAAAACATAATTAAAAATAAAAAATAAAGACGAACCCTGAGTGCTGACTTGTCCCCCATACCACCCCCCCCAGGCAATGGCTTACATGGTTAAATTTGATTGCACCTCATGCTCATGAGAGATTTTTCAGTGTGACCATCACACGAGGTGGTACACTACGTGTCCTTATATAAATAGTGAGATATGTATGTTAAAATGTTAATAACTTAATAATTAAAATTTTTCACCACTTACATAAAAATACGTGATATACCATCCGTGTTCCCATCACAACTAAAAATTTCTTCGGGCTCAGAATCTCATCCCCTTATTCTTTCACTCATTTAAGCTTTCAAAAACTCCTCGAAATCCTAAGCAAAGCCTTCAATGGTTAATCCCTTTATAAACATTACCATATCCCTTTGGAATTGGACCTTCCCTCTCCCCACTGTCAAATGCCTTATATTATTACTTTATAGTTTATAGATAGGCAATATATAATCCTCTTCCCTTACTAACGAATGGTTATAGTATGCTTAAATATTAGCCCTACATATGCTTATATATATATATTATAAAGATTTGAGTAAAATGGCTCACTTTCTGATTGCAAATCACGACGTGCAATCTAAACTTTTATTTTATGTTTTAAACTAGTTATTTGTGTGTTTGTATAAAATTGTAGATTGCATGCATGACTCAAAAATGCAATTTACAATTATTTGTATGATTCTTAGGTAATGACTAAAATTGTGTTTTGCAAGTAAAGAGCTGAGCAATTTTATTTTAGTTGTGTATGTCGACAATAAAGAGTGCAAGATGACCACATTGTAACTGTTAAAACAAAGAAAAATGTTAGAGGGACTATGTTTTAGTATCATATTTGTGTATTATATGATGTGAAAAGTTATGTATATACAAGCCATTTAAGAGAAGGGATCTCTGTTTTTTTTAAAAGTGGGAACTAATTGTGCAACCCACTCCACATCGAATTTCAACGATCCAAACCGTTTATTTTGTAAGTCTCGATCATAGATCATCCTTGCAAAAATTCAATTCAATCCGAAACAAATTATCACGAACAAATTTTAATATTTCTTAGAGAACAAAGTGTTCGTCAATTTATTTGAACTCAATTAAATACCTCAAACATTTCCGATTTAGCTAATATTTTGCATGGATGATCTATGTGGTGTGACTTGCAATAGAGACAGTTTAGATCATTAAAGTTTGATATAGTGTGAACCCCATAACTAATTCAATATCTTTTCGTAAAGACTTCGTATGTATATATGTCGCATCAACCAATGAGTTTATTTTTCATAAATATTTGCAATATCCATCACTTATGACATCATATTGTACCCAAATATAATATAAAGATGTGATCTTCCTAAGTTCACTCTAAAACGAAAGCATTTAAACCAAATTTACCATGCATTATTGATTTTGTGAGTGACGCAACGCAACCCTCCAATGCAAGTGGAAGATTAAAAAAAGAAAAGCCAGGGAGCAAAGGGCCCACAAAGGGGCAAAATAAATGAGATGAAAAGGACAGCAGCTAGTAGGTATTAGTATTACCCAATATCCAATCCCATCACGTATAATCCACATTCCACTCTCCAGTGTTCCCACAGTCAAAAGCAAGGAATCCAACGGTGGAGGAACATCCTGCGCGGAAACACGGAGCCGCTCTCGCCCAACTCCTTGGAATCTCCTCATCTCTCTCTCAAGTCTCCAACCCAGACCCAAACACTCCCACCACTTCTCAACACACCCATCTCTTTCTCTCTCCTCTATTTATATCATGCTTCCTCCCCAGGCCTTCTTGGCCAGCTTAGCTTAATTTTCCCCTGCCTTCCTCTCTCTCTCTCTCTCTCTCTCTCTCTCTCTCTACTTTTCTTGGACTGAAAGCAATCTCATGTACTTCTGACTGATTCACTTCCACAACTACAAGGATTGTTATCATGAGTTGCAACGGCTGTCGAGTTCTCCGAAAGGGCTGCAGCGACTCCTGCATGCTCCGCCCCTGCCTCCAGTGGATCGAAACCCCCGAAGCCCAAGGCCACGCCACCGTCTTCGTCGCCAAGTTCTTCGGCCGCGCCGGCCTCATGTCCTTCATATCCGCCGTCCCCGATTCCCAACGTCCCGGTTCGTAATTATTCCGATTGTACCCTTCGTTTTCACGACTAGTTTTCCCATTTTTTCGTTTCTGATTTTCGTTTGTTTTCAGTTCTGTTTCAGTCACTGTTGTTTGAAGCCTGCGGCCGTACGATCAACCCGGTCAACGGAGCAGTTGGGCTGCTCTGGACCGGCAATTGGAACGTCTGCCAGGCTGCCGTTGAGACCGTCCTCCGCGGCGGTACGCTCCGGCCGATTCCGGAGCTCCTCAGCGGAGCGTCCACTCCCGACGAGGCCTCCGAGGCCGATGTCGGCGGCGTCACTATCTCTACGGGCATGTGGAGGCTTCGAGATCCGAGTCACAACTCCGGTTCCTCCTCCCGGTTCACCAGCTCCCGGTCCGCCAGGGCCTCCTCGCCGAAACGCAAGCGATCCGCAGCGGCCAACGAGTCCTCCGCCAATTTACTTCCGCTCCAGCAACACGCGGATCTGGATCTCCGGTTGACCCCGACCCCGTCTTTCAAACCCAAGCCCAAACCGGAGACCCGACGACCCGGAACCCCGTCCATGAACTCGGATGAGTCCGGCGTCACCACGTGCTTCGAGAGTGGGTTCGAAGATCAACACCCGTACTCTTACGCGGTCGGACCGGAGAGAAAGCTACTCAACTTGTTCCCCTGAGGAATTTTCCCTTCCGCCAATTTTTCGTTGGTGAATCCGACGCGGCTATATACTCTCTCTCTCTTCTGTAATATCCCTAGTTTTATCTCTTTGGGGGTTTTCCCGGAATCCATGTCCGGCGAGTTTTTGATGATCTCCGGCGGAGGATTTCTCTCTTCTTCTTTATTGTTGTTACTGTTTATAGAGATAAAAAGAGAGAGAGAGAGAGAGGAAATTAATAAATATATAAATAATTAATGGTATTTATATCTTCTTCTTGTTTTTACTTTTTTTGTGTAGTTTTTGTATCCAATTTGGTTTCTATTTTCAGAATTCTGAGATGAGATTGGATGAGAGTGTTATTTGACTTTATGGCTGGCAGGCAGGCAGGCAGGCTATGATGAATGAATGCAGGGAATTCTTTTCTGGTTGCTTCTGCTTCCTTCATCCTTAACTCCTCCTCAACTTGCATATAACGAGTTAGACCAAACCCTACTACCCATTAATTATTACCCTTGATTTGTACCAACCCTTCTAGGTCTCTCCTTTGATTTCATCCTCTCTTTTACTACACCAATATAATTAGTGAAATCTTGGAGCCATAGTGGGTTGAAGAGACTCATAATATTCACAACGACAATCCACCTCGTGCATACAAGGTTAGAATTTAAACACATACATGTTTAACCTATACAAGTTTATGTAACGAGTTAGTGTAGACAAAATAAAATAGTTTGAAGAACTTAGAAGTGCCAACATGCTTACTCATTTGGAATTGGAAAGTCATTAATCGGGAATGAAAAACGAATGGTTTCAACTAGTTCCTTTAGTTGATCGGAGTCGGGTATTGAATTACGGAGTTGGAGTAGCACCCACACTTTTTTTTAGTTTCATTTGTCTTAGCAAACAAAGGTGGAGAAAAAAAAAACTCCTACATTCTCAGGTCCTTTTGGAGCATTCAGCTCAAAGCCTAGTTCTTGAAACCACAAAATTGTCAATTTGGGGTTTAATTTTCTGATATTATTCTTCTCACCAAGGAGGAAAATATATAATGTACAAGATGATTTACAAGGAAAGAAATATTAATTACAATCTGATTACAAGGACCTAGAAAAGGTAACTAAATAATCACAAGAAGTCAACTCTCCAACACTCCCCCTCAAGTTGGTGTCGTTCATGCCCAACTTGACAAGAGAGTTGTAGAACGCTTGGCTTGCAACAACTTTAGTTAAGATATCCGCCAATTGTTCCTCTGACTTTACGAACGAGAATTGAATAATATTCCCATCCAACTTCTCCTTAATGAAGTGTCTGTCAACTTCCACATGTTTTGTGCGATCATGTTGAATTGGGTTGTGTGAGATATCTATAGCTGCTTTATTATCACAAAATAAATTCGAGGCCGAATTCGACGGATACCCGAGTTCACCGAGCAGCCTTTGAAGCCATAATAGTTCGCATACTCCTTTTGCCATACCCCTGTACTCAGCCTCGGCACTTGATAAAGCAACCACTTTCTGTTTCTTACTCTGCCAAGTGACTAAGTTTCCTCCCACAAATGTAAAGTAACCAGATGTGGACCGACGATCAGTAACGTTGCCTGCCCAATCTGCATCGGTGTAACCCTCTATTCGGCAATAATCATTCTTAGAAAACATAATGCCTCGACCTGGTGAGGACTTCAAGTATCGTAGGATGCGTTCGACTGCACCCATATGTGCCTCACTCGGAGAATGCATAAATTGACTAACAACACTTACCACGTATGCAATATCAGGCCTGGTGTGAGACAAATAAATTAATCTCCCAACTAACCTTTGATAACGATCCCTGTTGGTGGGAACTTGATCAAGGTGCACGGCAAGATGGTGATTTTGGACTATGGGAGTGTCAACCGGTTTACAATCAAGCATTCCGGTTTCAGCTAATAAGTCGAGAACATATTTTCGTTGAGACAGAAATATACCCTGTGTAGATCGAGCTACTTCTATCCCCAAGAAATATTTCAAACCACCCAGATCTTTCATCTCGAACTCGGTGGCTAGGTAATCTTTGAGCCTTGAGATTTCCTCTTTGTCGTCACCTGTAACAATCATATCGTCCACATAGATGATAAGTGCCGTCAATTTCCCCATTCGGCGTTTCAAGAAAAGTGTATGATCAGAATTGCTCTGACTGAACCCATATTTCCTCATAGCCGTCCGGATCCTACCAAACCATGCTCGAGGTGATTGTTTTAACCCATACAATGCTTTATTCAGTTTGCAGACTACGCCAGGTTGTAAGACCGATGCATACCCAGGTGGAATATCCATATACACTTCTTCGTCAAGATTACCATGTAAGAAAGCATTTTTCACATCAAATTGCTGTAACGGCCAATCTAAGTTGGCTGCCAATGAAAGCAACACTCTTACCGTGTTAATCTTTGCTACCGGGGCAAATGTCTCTGTATAATCAACACCGTACGTTTGAGTGTATCCCTTGGCCAATAATCGTGCTTTGTATCGTTCAACGGACCCATCAACTTTGTACTTAATGGTGTACACCCATCGACACCCAACTCTCTTCTTTCCTCGGGGAAGTGGAACTAAATCCCACGTTTGATTTTTCTGGAGTGCAGCCATTTCTTCCTCCATTGCCTTGGTCCATCGATCGTCAGATAGTGCCTTTTTCAATGAACTTGGTGTGCTATCATTGGATATTTGTTGTACAAAAGCTTTGCCGAGTTCTAATAACTTCTGTGATGACACATAGTTGGCAATTGAGTATTTAGAGCCTTTCGTTGTGTCTGGTGAATATCGATTACGTGGCTGTCCTCGATTGTGCCTGAAAGGTAATTGATAATTCGGAACAACGGTATCATCAACAGGGATAGTCGAGCTTACCTCAGAAATATTCTCAGGAGTATGGTCTGGTGGTACTAAATTTGGAGACGAGGGGGGAGTAGTCTCGGCAAGGGCAGCTGGCCGAGTCTCGGCGAGGGTAGTTGGCCAAATCTCGGCAGAGGTGGCTGGCCGAGTCTCGACGAGGGTAGTTGGTCGATTTTCGGCAAGCCGAGTCTTGGCAATGGTGCAATCCTTCTCGTCATACCGTGTCTCCCCCTGAGGAGGAGGATTGGAAGAAGCCGAGGGGTAATACATTTCAGACTCAGAAAAAGTGACATCCATAGTAACATACAGTCGACGAGAAGGAGGGTGATAGCAACGGTACCCTTTCTGATGGAGGCCGTACCCCATAAAAATACATCGAAGAGCACACGGGTCAAGTTTCGTCCGCTGATTTTTATGAAGATGAACAAATGCAACACATCCAAAAATCCGAGGTGGGAGTACTAAAACTGACGGTAGATGCACGAAGGTAGCAAGGACTTGTAAGGGAGTACGAAAATCCAGGACTTTGGATGGCAGCCGGTTGATAAGATAAGTGGCGGTCTGAAGAGCAACATCCCAAGAAGAGCGGGGAACAGACGCCCCAATCAAGAGTGACCGAGCCGTTTCTAAGAGATGACGATTTTTGCGCTCAGCCACCCCATTCTGTTGAGGAGTCTGAGGACATGTAGTTTCCTGAAGAATTCCCGAATTCGTTAAATAATGGGAAAAATCACTATTAACATATTCACCACCATTGTCAGAACGTAAAATCCGTATGTCAGTAGAAAACTGTGTTTGAACCATGGTGTGGAAGGTCTTAAAAACTGAAAACACATCACTTTTATGCTTAAGAAGATATAACCATGTCATCCGGGTACAATCATCTATGAACGTTACAAACCATCGAATACCAGATGAAGTAGTAGTCGGAGATGGTCCCCAAACATCCGAATGAACAAGACCAAAAGGAACAATACTTTTATTAGAATTCAACGGATAAGACACACGGTGACTCTTGGCAAGTATGCAAGTGTCACATTTAAAGTTTGAAACTGAACAACCAACAAATAAATCCGGAAACATATGCTGCAAATAACTGAAAGATGGATGACCCAAACGGTGATGCCATAACCATATCTGACGCCGCTTGTAATCAACAGCTCCTTGGGCGAGATTGACCCGTTCTGTACTGACATCGTCCACAAAATAGAGATCCCCCCTCTTAGTACCACAACCAATTATCTCCTTCGTGAGAATATCCTGTATAAGACAAAACTTTGGATACATTAGCACACAACAGTTCAATTGTTCAGTGGCTTGGCCAGGAGACATCAATTTATGCTTGAGTGAAGGTACAAGTAATGTATGAGGCAAAGAGAGAGTGGACGTGAGGCACACGGTGCCAGCGCCAGTGACCGGTGAGGTGACTCCATTAGCATTAGTAATATTACGTCGAAGTGGAACAATATCACAAGCTAAATCAGTGGGATCATAAGTCATATGGTATGTGGCACCGGAGTCAATGATCCATCCAGATGGAGTAGCATCATGATTCATATTAAAAACATAACCATAGTTACCTGAGGACTCCGGAGACATGTCGGAAGAACTCGAAGCCAGAGAATCAGCTTGAGATATCAAAGATAATTGGGACATGGAGGTGGCGAGATTGGCTTGCCCAAGCTTGGCTTGCTCGTCTCGTTCTTGTTGTTTCTGAAGCTTCAACGGTTCCCACCAGTCAGGATAGCCATGCAATTGGAAGCAATTATCACGGCCATGCTTCTCACTACCACAGTAAGTACAACCACCGGCCGGGACAGGTGGTTTAGGTCGAGGAGGACGGGGGCCCGTGGTGGGCCGTGAGACTGTCCTAGCAGCAAAGAGCGAGCCCTGTGCCAAGCTCGGCGCAGGAGCCTGGGGTTGCAGTCCTGAGCCCGGTGGAGGTAACTTATCAGGGGCTCGGGGACGAGATAAAGCTACGGCTCGTGTGGTAGGCCGAGTTGTCATGGCAGGTCGAGCCACCATGGCCGCCCCACTCGGCAGCTGTCCTCCGGTACTCATCACAGCTTGCCGTATACCCTCTGGGCGAACATAGGCAAAGGTTTGTTCGACGGAAGGAAGGGGCTCAGTTCGTAGAATATCACTACGAATTTTATCAAACATCTCATCCAATCCTGCAAGCAAAGTGTACACACGATCCGTTTGAACAATTTTATTAAAAAATTCAATATCAGTACCGTACTTCATTGGATTAGGTCGACGATAATCAATCTCCTGCCACAAAGATTGAAGATCACTATAGTATGTCTCCACCGGTCGTCCATCTTGCCTCATGCGAGAAGCCTTGCAGGTAAGATTATAGACTTGAGATATATCTGAGCCATCATAATACGTGCGAGCAACCGCGTCCCACACTTCCTTTGCCGTTGGTAGTCGAAGAAAGTACCCAATCAAATTGGGTTCCATAGAGTTGATGAGCCAGCCTTTTACAATGGCGTTCTCCGTACGCCACTTGGTGAAGGCCGGATCGTCGATAGATGGTTGGGGATTACTCCCAAACAAGTAGCCCAACTTGTCTTTTCCAGCAACAAACATCTCAACAATCTGAGACCAAACTCCATAATTGGCACCATTAAGTTTGATGCCAATCGAAGCAGTAGGTGAATCGTGATGAACAATCTGTGTAACAACTTGCGGAATAGGTGGGATAGGATTCATGGTAGGATCGGTCAGGGTAGTAGTGTTTAGGGTTGTAGTGTTTAGGGTAGGAGTAAAATCAGTTAGGATGGGGTTGTGTTCACTGTGGAGTGGTGGTAGGTTCTCCATGGGAGGGCCGAGTTTTCTTGAGGGAACGGGCAGAGCAGAAACCCTAGGATCTCTGCTCTGATACTATGTCAATTTGGGGTTTAATTTTCTGATATTATTCTTCTCACCAAGGAGGAAAATATATAATGTACAAAGAGGATTTACAAGGAAAGAAATATTAATTACAATCTGATTACAAGGACCTAGAAAAGGTAACTAAATAATCACAAGAAGTCAACTCTCCAACAAAAATCTCCTAACATTACAAAAATACTAGACAAAACAAATGGTCCCCTCATATCCTCATGTATTTCTTCTTGTTTTTTTGTTGGTAAACATATCACTTTCACATCGCCATGTACTTCAAGAAATGTTGAAATGCTGCTTGACATAGCATAAGTTCCCATTTCTTCCTTGGCCAAAAGATTTTTTTTTTTCCTATCCTACAACAATCACTTAAGAAAAAAAGAAAAGAAATGAGAGCCTTAATTCCGACACAACATTCATCATTGCGCATGATTTTTAAAATCGCAAGTCAATGTGCTCATAAACATTACTTAACTACTTATAGACAGTCTAGCATAGGGGTGGACACGGTTCGGTTCAAGTGTGGTTTTGAATGAAACCAAAACCGAAACAGAAACTTTTTGCAGTTCGATTCGGTTTGGTGCGGTTTCAAACGGTTTCGGTTCAATTTTTAAGCAAAAATGTACAGTTTAATATATGAAATGCTTGTTACCTCAAGCTTTACATGAATGCAATCATCAAAGAAGAACAACTTTTTATTTTTTTAACTCATCTGGAAGAATACATTTCTCGGCCTTTTGGCTAAGATCAAGTGTAGCAAACTCATCTAGAAGAACAATAATTTCTAGTAGGATCATAGATCAGAACTTGAAATGAAAGACATCATAAATTAGAACATATTAATAAGCATATCCCAATCTAAACATCATAGAGAGTGCTCCTAAAGCGTACAAATCCAGTGTGGGATAATGCATTCAAGTGCCTGATGATCAAATTTACAATGCATTTTGTGTTGATTTCTCAATGTCCTTTGTGTGGAACATTTACCCTTTGATCACATGTCTAGTGTAGGATTCAAGTAATGATGGGTGATGATATTATGTCGAAGGCTAAAGAAAGAAAGTATGAATAATAATATTCTAGTGTGGTTTAGTCCATATGATGTGTATGGACTCATAACAAACAACCAATTAAACATGACATTTAATATGGACATTTAATTAAATGTTTATAAATATTTGCAGTGCGGTTTTCAAAAGTCAAAACCAAAACCTAACCGTTTTCTACATTGTGGTTCCGTTTCACAATCGCAAAACCAAACCGTTAGTTACGGTCCAATTTGGTTCGTGTTTTCGTTTTAGTTTTCTATTTCAAATGCCCACCTTTAATCTAGCATATTATGTTATCAGATAATACATGTGTCAAACTATAAAAGTGACAAGAGTTGAACTACTGCAGTGTAACATGAATAGTGAAGGGTAAAATTTAATAGGGTGAGTTTAATTTAATTTATCTACTTACATGGGTAGAACTGTTGCAGTAAAGCATGAACAGTAACACATGAATGTTGAAACCCAAACTATGAAAATGACGAGTGAAACATTGATTACTTTTGAATGAGTTTAATTTGATTTATCTACTACATAAATTTTGAAATTTCAAATAATTTAACGTAATTTGAGCATTACCACTACTTTAAGATGATAGGAAAAAAGGCACTAAAAAAATTGAAGTAAGCTATTTGGACACAGGGTGGGGAATGCGATCTGGTATACTAATTATTATAATATAAGTGGTTTGATATTTGAAAAAAAAAATCAAAACACCATGGGAACATTTTGCTCACCACTATAACAATGGTGTATGCTCACCATTCACCTCATCATCCGACATATGTTCTTTCAACTAACTCTAGTTCACTTTAATAGTAAATGTTCCTTTTCTAATTTTGAAAAAAAAAAATAAAATAACCATAGTTAAGTAAAATAACATATGTCAAATAATGAGGTCTATACCAAGCAAACACCATACTTAATGATATGAGCAATAATGCACCGCTAATATTATATCACTTTATATACTAAACCGTGTTTCCCAAACAATTAAAAATAGCATTCGGCAGAGGCGGCTTTTGGAAGGGGATAGGGGCGTATAGTAGATAGAAATCAAATATATTTGGTAATTTTTAATGGAATGGATGCAGAGAGAAACTAAGAAACTAAGCTGTAGAGATGGAGAAGGAATCAAAAGGGTTGTGTTTGGGGGGACCCACTGTTTACGAGGCTTGTTGTTTGTGCGTCTCTTTCACCCAATGGCAAGCCAAGATAGACGGACCATGTCAGCGTCGATTTTGGCTGTCTTATTAACCATATTAATAATAAACATAAAATTATAATGAAATAGAGTTTCACTTTGGTGCTATATAGCCTTAAATGATGCGAGTATTAGATGACTTAAAATCAGAAGACTAATAAAAAGCAATAATCTAATAATGTTTTCTCATCGCTTGTAAGTGAGATGTCTTAGTTTTGATTCTCATCAAACGCAAATTTAAACCATATTATTACTAGCTCATTATGAGGCTTAGCCCATTCTCCACACATTAATTTCGATAATATCGTTGTTTAAAAATAAAAAACAATTCCTATCATCAAATGCCCTTAGCATTTAATACTACGTAGCATAGACGAATTTTCCTATAAAATAATGTCATATGAGACTCAAACTTATATTTGAGTATTAAGGCAAAGTGAGACTCAAATTTGGATTTCAATATGAGATTTGAGTGCAAGGTGAAGCTCATGCTAACTAGTAAAAATGTTATTCAATCTAGAAAAATAGGATTTGAGTTTTGAGTCCAATGCAGTGCACATAACCATATTGTTAAAACTCAAATACGAAGTTTGAGTTTAATGTTTGCTCCTCCAATGCACTGACACTCCATATTTGGAAAATTTAATAAAAAGAGTCAATAACACGTTATCTTATTCTATTTTAAAGTGAGCATACTTTGAGATAAGCCACACAGTAAGTTAACACGCTAATGAAGTATTCAACTCATTAACATAATTAAATTAGTTAAATTTGAAATCATCAACTTACAAGTGTAAAAAAATATTGCTAAATTGTAATTTAAATTATATTTAGATATTTTAGTTCTACTTTGATTCTTTAGGGTGTGTTTGTTTGACCGGATTAGGAGGGACTAGACTAGACTAGACTGTAGTCCCTTGTTTGGTCTGGACAAGGATTAGGTTTAATGGGATTAGCTGGGACTCGCCCAGACTAACTGCATCGCTAGCAGTTTTTAGCGAGAGTCCCCGAAAACCACGGGACTAGCGAAGACTTGCTTCGTCCTGCTCCCGTTGCTCTGCTGGCGTCCTCTCTGCAACCACAACTTCATCTTCTCTGCGACCACAACTTCATATTCTCTGCAACCGTAACATTCTTCATCTTCTCTGCAACCATAGCGTCCTCTCTCTGCACACATGTGCACATCTTTACAAATCCGCTAGAATCACAAAACCCAGATTCGCTAAGATTGCAAAACTCAAAAACCCAGAAAACCCAGGAAATCCAAAAAAAAAAAAAATTGCAGTGGGATGATCATGGTTGTTTCAATCACACATGCACCCAAAAAACCCAAACCAGAGCCAACCCTTATCCTCCACCTTTGAGCCAATCACACATGTAGCCCACCTTCTTCGATCTCTTTCTTGCTCTATGTTTTGATTTAAAGATTTGCAAGTGATGTTGTGAGAGGAAGTGAAGAGGCAGGAGGGAGAGGTGAAGTGCAGAGGCAGGAGGCGAAGAAGATGAAGTGGCAGAGGATTTGCAATAAAAAAAAGAGGGATAAAAATGGGAGAAAAGGGGAACGGGGAAGGAGAGGCGGAGAGAACTAGGGAAGGAGAGGCGGAGAGAACAAAGAATGAAGAGAAAGGGGATCCGGTTCTAGAAAAATAGGAAAAAGATTAAGTAATAAAAAAATATTAATTGATATATTAAATTAAAAATAAAATATTAATAAATATAGATTAAATAATATAATATTATAATCCTGCTTCTTAGTCCGACACTGCACCAAACGCTTCACTAAGTTAGTCCAGCTTAGTCTAGTCTAACCCAGTCCAGCTTAGTCCCTGCAGCTAGTCCAGTCCGAGACAGTTCGGCGCAACAAACGCACCCTTATAGAATTCCATCCACTTGAGCATTAATCAGCATTGCCTCCTCCTCCTCCTATCTTGGGAGTGGGTGGGGTCCACTTCGACACCTCCACCACCACAAATTTACAAATATGGCTTCTTTAGATGGAATATTTGACGTCAGCCATCAATTTACAATTCTTTTTCCTCATATCTTTTTCAAGTTAAACCTAATTATATCTTTAAATAAATAAAAGAAATGAAAAAAAAACAGAAAAGAAAAGAAAGGAGTAAGTGGTTGAGTCACTAGCGAGGAGACGGCAGGACTCGGGAAGGTTGGAAAATGGGGGGTTTTCTTTTGGTGCTGCAAAGCTGCGTCTCGCCGCATTTGTAGTGGAGCCCACGGAACCTTCTCCCTCCCTAACATTATGAATGGGTTCTACTAGTGGAGTAATTTCTAAGTGAAATTTATATGGAATGAGTTCACTATTATATAGTATTACAATTCAATTTAATATATTATTATGTGAAATAATATATTATTAAACAGAAAACGTTATTCAATATAAGTTATACTTCTTATAAGTTATATTACGATACAAACACGAAAAACACGACACGAATGCCAGGTCTACCTCCAAGTTTCAACCCACTTGGAGAACTTGGCGTTGTCTGGTCTTTGATGCCCTAACCCAAGGAAGCACCAACTCTATAAGCTACCTACTTGCTTACGTTACTCATCGAACGATCAAAGAAGCTATGTCCAACCTACCCAACAGTACAATTTTAATTAGACCTGGCAGTTTCTGACACGACACGATGACACGACACGAAAATAACGGGTTTCGGGTCAACACGATAACTTATCGTGTCATTATCGGGTGACCCGTTAAGAACCCGTTAATAACAGGTATACACGTGGGTAACACGTGGATGACCCGTTTCGACACGTTAAGAAAAAAATTATTTTGATAATTTTAAAGTTTAATTACTAAAAAATTTATTATAAAATATTAATATATACAATATATTCTATATTAAATATATAGTTTTGTATTATTATTCTATATAAGTTAAAAAAAAAAAAGTTTTAGTCATTATTTATTTTTATTATGAGAGTTCTTTATTATCATTACTAAGATAATAAATTTTACTTAACATGTTCTTGTCCAAAATTAAAATAAACTAATATAGTATTTGTGTAGACAATAACTAATAAGACATACATTATACATACAAGTATGAAAAATGTGAAAGAATATATAAACACTTGCAATTTTTGGCGTATGCGATCTCAAAGCATATACAAACAAGTTTGACAGTTGGATCGTTGAAATTAGTTTCGTAGAATGCGTATCCCATCAAAACGATAGATTCACTAACACTTAAAGTTTATTTATACTTTCATTAAGTATAACATAAGATTTTGTGGTATCCACTAGTGTAAATATTTTAAATTGAAGATCGAATTCATTCATTGTATTCATATAGGGTCAAGGAGTGTAGATGTAAAAACTCATCAAAATCAGAGTTAAAATAACCGTTAAATCGTGATTTTTCGTTTATAACCGTAAAAAAGTTTTGTCCCATTACTTGATCTCTGAATGTTTGTTTTTTGCGATTTTTGGCGTATGCGATCTTGAAGCATATACAAACAAGTTTGATGGTTGGATCGTTGAAATTAGTTTCGTAGAATGCGCATCCCATCAAAACAATAGATTCACTAACACTTAAAAGTTTATTCATATTTTTATTAAGTATAACATAAGATTTTATGATATCCACTAGTGTAAATATTTTAAATTGAAGATCGAATTCATTCTTTGTATTCATATAGGGTCAAGGAGTGTACCTGTAAAAAATCATCAAAATCGGAGTTAAAATAACCGTTAAATCGTGATTTTTCTTTTTATAACCGTCGAACAGTTTTGTCCCATTACTTGATCTCTGAATGTTTGCTTCTTGCAATTTTTGGCGTATGCGATCTCGAAGTATATACAAACATGTTTGACGGTTGGATCGTTGAAACTAGTTTTGTAGAATGCTCGTATCTCATCAAAACAATAGATTCACTAACACTTAAGAGTTTATTCATACTTTCATTAAGTATAACATAAGATTTTGTGGTATCCACTAGTGTAAATATTTTAAATTGAAGATCGAATTCAATCATTGTATTCATACAGGGTCAAGGAGTGTAGCTGTAAAAAATCATCAAAATCGGAGTTAAAATAACCGTTAAATCGTGATTTTCTTTTTATAACCGTCGAAAAGTTTTGTCCCGTTACTTGATCTCTGAATGTTTGTTTTTTGCAATTTTTGGCGTATGCGATCTCGAAGTATATACAAACATGTTTGACGGTTGGATCATTGAAACTAGTTTCGTAGAATGCGTATCTCATCAAAACAATAGATTCATTAACACTTAAAAGTTTATTCATACTTTCATTAAGTATAACATAAGATTTTGTGGTATCCACTAGTGTAAATATTTTAAATTGAAGATCGAATTCATTCATTGTATTCATATAGGGTCAAGGAGTGTAGCTGAAAAAAATCATCAAAATCGGAGTTAAAATAACCGTTAAATCGTGATTTTTCGTTTATAACCGTCGAAAGGTTTTGTCACGTTACTTGATATCTGAATGTTTGTTTGTTGCATTTTTGGCGTATGCGATCTCGAAGTATATACAAACAAGTTTGACGGTTGGATCGTTGAAATTAGTTTCGTATGATGCGTATCCCATCAAAACGGTAGATTCACTAACACTTAGAGTTTATTTATACTTTCATTAAGTATAACATAAGATTTTGTGGTATCCACTATTGTAAATATTTTAAATTGAAGATCGAATTCATTCATTGTATTCATATAGGATTAAGGAGTGTGGCTATAAAAAATAATCAAAATCGAAGTTAAAATAACCGTTAAATCGTGGTTTTTTGTTTTATAACCATCAAAAAGTTTTGTTCGGTTACTTGATCTCTGAATGTTTGTTTTTTGCGATTTTTTGCTGATACGATCTCGAAGCATATAAAAACAAGTTTGACGGTTGGATCGTTGAAATTAGTTTTGTATAATTCGTATCCCATCAAGTTCAATGGTGTGTGTATATATATATATATATATTTATTTATTAAGTAGATTTAAATCTATTTATTTTGTACGTATAATTGACTGGTACACGGAGTAGTATATCACATTATCACGTGTCATTATAAAAATAGTGGGATATGTGTGATAAAAAATTAATAACTTAAAAAAAATAAAATTTCTCACCACTTCTATTAATTTTCATTTTTCCCTCTCTTTTTTCTTTGCTTTTAAGCTTTTCTTATAGTTTTCATTTTTCCCTCCCTTCTTTATCTTTCCCTCTCTTTTTTGTTTCATTTTCAGCTTTTCTTATAATTTTCATTTTCCCTCCCTTTTCTTCAAAGGGCGCAACAGGAATGGAATGGAATTATGGAATCAATGGATGCATATTAATTAATAATTATTATAGTTTTTATAAAATTTAATATATATATATATATAATTATTATAGTTAATTATTTGGGGGTATAATTATTAATTTATTATAGTATATATAATTATTATAATTATTATAGTTAATTTAATATATATATATATATATATATATATTTAATATAGTTTTTACTATGTGACAATATGATATGTATTCTATCAAAAAAAGTATTATGTTTTTTATTTAATTATTTATTGGTTTAAAATATATTTTCTTTAACGGGTAACGGGTCGGGTCAAATTACCCGTTAATATTATCGGGTCGATTTCGGGTCGGGTCATTTTACCCGTTTATTGTAACGGGTGTTACACGACACGACCTGTTAAGATATCGGGTATGACACGAAAACGACACGAACACGGGAAACACGACACGAATGCCAGGTCTAGTTTTAATATTGAAGGAATCCTGCCACCATTGTAGTACATACGTGGATGCGCTTGTGTAATATTACATTGCATTTGCATGACATACACGTTTTTGTCCGTAGGAATGCATGAAAATTTACAGTTACATGACACGCATTAGTAAATTATAATTTGAATATTTACTTCACCAAAAGAGAGTTTCTTGGGTGCCACAGGCCACCACACTGTACCGATATTGCACTAACTAAAAAAAAACGAAAACAAATGAAAACTTATCCCACTATTCTCTCTCTCTTTCCTCAGGCTCATCTTCTCTCCTCGTATGCTTCTCCATATTTAGACGGAACCTTGATCATAAAAGTAGGACGTCCTCACCTCCTCTCTCTGTAGCCACAACCACTGCCGTCGCGATAGCCGCTACCTTCGTAGCCATCACCAGCATATGCACTTGGGTACACGATAACACCCATGAGGCATGGATGACTGAGGGAGTTGTTGTTCAAATTCAAAGCAAGCGGGATGAATTTTTTATTTTTTTTAGGATAATGCTAGTGAGATTAAATTTTTAAACAAAATTTACTACACTAAATGACATGAAAGTTGATAGTTGAATTATTAGTTAAACGTTGATAAACGTGCTCATTCTTATTGGTGAAACATAATTTAGTTTGCAAATTGTGTCTACAAATTTAGTTTCCCTAACATTACCTTTTTTTTTAATATTTAAAACCCGAGAAGTAGAAATTCAGCAAAAAACTTTTAAAAACCCTGAGAAATTGGGTATTTCTAATTTAGTGCCGGCTTCCGAGAGAGTTGTCACGTTTGGAATCCTCTGCGGCAACTCTGTCTCCTTGCTGTTTGTCTTCATCGTCTCTTTTGGTTGAGAGTCTGAACAATGGCAAGCCAAGAATTTATGTTACGAGGGGCACAATTTAGATTGGATAAAGGAAATTTCATTTTGATAACTGGAATATATAGAAACATAGTCTCTGTGACATTCCGTCCCGAGATTTATTGTAATCTATTCTTAGTAGTAGTGAAATTCTCAAAATGCCCTCGAGATGCCATGTAGGCCTTCCACGCGGACCTCAAATTTTCCTTTCACTTTTTCTGTCTTATTTTACTATTTTTGAATAGCATATTTTTTTTAACACATGATCGCAGACAAAACTTAGATTCGGGATTTATATGATTTAGTAACATTTTTTTTATAAAAAAATAAATTCAAACTTTTACATTTCCTACCATATTTCTACAAGATAGCTGCGGGACCCACGTTTAATTTTTAATTTGGGATTTGAAATCCCATCCCGTGATTTCCCATGAATTGTAGCAGATTTTTCCTATTTTAATCACCCATTTGTATTCCTTCCTTTATTTTTAAGAGATGTGTTATTAGCATTCCAAAAATTTTATTCTACACTCTTCACAAATATATTTTTCTTTCCAAATAATGAAAGTTTGGAGTGTAGAATGACACACTCCACTCATCCAATCAGCTAGACCCATCATTTTTTTTTTCAAAGGTAGAAATGTATTATAATCAGGCCCGATATTAAACAAAAACTCAGGCCCGATAGCATCCCAGACAAAATTCCTATCTTTCCCCATAACGAACTTAGCCACCGAGTGAGCAGCTTTGTTGCTCTCTCTAGCCACGAAAACGAAGGTCACAGACTTCAATCTACGCGCTAGAAGCTCTATGTCACTAAGCAAACAGTCAATTCTAAAGTCTTGGGAGACCTCCTTCCTGATCATTTGGATGATTGACTTAGCATCAGACTCTAAAATTATAGACTCAAAATTCTGCTCCAAACAAAAAAACAAAGCTTCTCGAATAGCAGCAGCCTCGGAAGTAGCAGCGGAGTGGAGCCTCAAACTCCTCGAGCCCCCCCGCAGCCTGAAGCACTCCCGCAAAGTCACGAACCACCCAGCCCAATCCCGCTCGCTTTGTCTTCTTACACCAAGCTGCATCAGTATTAATTTTCAGCTTCCCAAAGCACAGTTTCTTCCATTGGGCTTTTCCCCAAATCTCCTTCTGCTTTTCCAAAGTCAAACAGGGATTCAGGTCCTGCTTACTATCAGCCAGAGTAACCCTGTAATCGGATAGGTTCCTCTTCCAATCCTCTAAGATCTCAGCTGGCGATTGGTTCATTTGATTAAAAATCATATTGTTTCTATTCTTCCATAGCCTCCACAGGCCAAACACAAACTCCTGCAGAAGCTCGGACTGGTTTTCCGACTTCTCAACCCGGTTACAGAAATTGACCCAGCTTTGAAGGAAATCAGAGCCTTATAGACCGAAGGAATTGAGATGAAGAGGCGAACAGAACTAGAAACGATGGCTAGTCTCACACCTAAAAAAAATATGGTTATCTGTTTCGTTGACCTGACCACACACCCCACAAACATTGTCGACTCTCATGTGTCGACGCTTTAAACTTCTTCTCACCGCCAACGCATGATTGCAACATTTCCAGATGAAGAACTTCATCTTGTTTGGTACCTCAAGAGTCCATATGGACTTCCAAACCTGTGCAGATTTGGACTTTACACTGGTTGTCCCGCGTCATCTTTTACCAAAAGCCCCATCCTCCATTAATTCCATAGCCATCTAGTACCCGGTTTTCACCGAGTATACTCCATTCACTGTATGAAACCACCCAAGCTTATCAGTACCACCTGTTCTGCTTATTGGGATACTAAGAATCCCATCCGCCACATCACACTCAAAACCTGCCTTGATCATATCAATATTCCACATCTTCGAGATCGGGTTAATCAGCTCACTAACAAGATTCACATTCAAATTTTCCTTTGGCGTAACTCTGAAGGTAGATGGCAAAGGAAACCACGGGTCCTCCCTTATCCGTATACTCGCACCATTGCCAACCCGCCAAAAAAGTCCCTTATCTAGCACCACCCGGGCTTCAAAAATCCCCTTCCAGCCCCAGGATGATTTCCTACCCCGAGACGCATCCCTAAAGGACTTCCCAGGGTAGTATTTTTCCTTCATCACTCTAGCGAGGAGAGAATCCGGGCTTGTAATGAGTCTCCAACCAACTTTAGCAAGGAAGGCTAGATTAAAGCATTGAAAGTCCCTAAAGCCGAGTCCTCCCTGGCATTTTTGTTTCTGGAGCCGATCCCATGAAGACCAATGGACTCCCTTACGATTCAAGCTACCCCTCCACCAGTAGTTACGAATGGCTTTCTCAATCTCTTTACAAACACCGATAGGCAGTTTAAAGCAGCGCATTGCGTGATTTGGCATGGCCATAGCAACAACCTTGATAAGAACCTCCTTTCCAGCTTGACTTAAGAACTGTTCGGCCCATCCTGCCATTCTAGACTCAATCCTCTCTCGGACATCTTCAAAGACAGCCTTTTTAGAATGGCCAAAATCAGCTTGGAGTCCCGGATATTTTGCCGAAGCCCGCCTTACCTTGGATATTCAAAGTAAGCTCAATGGTTTTCTTTACCCGCTTTTTGACCTTAGCACCGTAGAAAATGGAGCTTTTGGTCAGGTTGATTTCTTGACTCGATCCTGCCGCAAAAGAATTTAGGATTTGTCTCACACCTCTCGCATCCTCCTCCGTAGCATCACAAAAAAGGACAAAATCGTCCGCAAAGAAAAGATGCGAAATAGGCGTCCCCATCGGATTTACTCTCACACCATGGATGAACCCAATTTCCAGACCTTTCCTGATGAGAGCAGTGAAACCTTCAGTACAAAGTAGGAAGAGATAAGGAGATAGTGGGTCGCCCTGCCTCAGCCCCCTTTGCGGTACAATATAGCCGGTAGGAATTCCGTTCACTAGAACACTGTAGGAGGCAGAAGATACACATTCCAGAATCCAATTGCAGAACACGGGATCAAAGCCCAGTTTAGTCAACATAACCAAAAGGAATCCCCATTCAATACGATCATAGGCTTTAGCCATGTCGAGCTTCAAAGCCATGCCGCAGCGATCCTTAGTAGTCTTATGCATCAGGGAGTGTAGTATTTCATGGACCACCAAGATGTTATCTTGAATATGCTTCCCCGCCACGAAGGCACACTGGTTATCACTAATCACCTTTGGCATCACCTTCTTAAGTCTATTAGTAAGCACCTTGGACAGGATTTTGTTGCCAACGTTACAGAGGGCAATGGGTCTGTACTGCAGCATATTCTTAGGACATGAGACTTTTGGAATGAGCACCAGGTTGGTATGGTTTAGCTTCCTTAACAGTCTACCAGAGTGCCAAAACGCTTTAATAGTCTTGATTACATCAGTGCCCACCACTTCCCAATGGTCTTGAAAAAAGGATCCCGAGAAGCCGTCCAGCCCGGGAGCTCTCAAAGGGGGAATTTGGAAAGCTGCCGCCATAATTTCTTCATCAGAAATCGGAGCAGTCAGCATTAGGTTGTCCTCATTCGAGACCCTCGTGTGCACATTACTCGTGTTCTCCTCAAGTTGTTCCGGCTGACAAGTTTGGAAGAGATTAGAGAAGTAGCTAACCGCAATTGAGGAGATCTTTTCGGGATTCGAGTGCTAGACACCATCCGAATCCTCCAGGCCCTTAATCTTATTTGATCTTCTTCGCCGCATCGTTTGAGCATGAAAGAATTTGGTGTTCTTGTCACCTTCGTTTAGCCACTGTATCCTCGACTTCGCCTGCCAATATGCCTCTTCCTTCCCGTTGGCATCCCTCAGCTCTAATTCCTTTTGTTTGATCTCCCACGTGGCAAAGACATTAGATTGGTAGGCCTTTCTTACCTCACCTTTTAACCTCTCAATAGTTTTCTTTGAATTTCTCCCTTTCTCTTTATACCATCCTCTAAGACACCTTCTAACAGATTTAAGCTTTTCACAAAAACGGAACGCATAGGATCCCTGACCCTCTCGACTCCAATCCTTAGCTATGATTTTCCTGCATTCCTCCATTTTGCTCATTTTGCTCCATCTAGCATCATACGTAAACCTTTTGCCTCTCAATTCCTCAGATTTCTTCGTAGTAAGAAGCAACATTGAGTGATCAGATCCTTCTAACGCAATATGCAGAAACTTTGTGTCCGGGTAAAGGTTAACCCAGCTCAGACTAGCAAGACCCCGGTCAAGGCGTTGTTGAATGGGCAGGGAATCACGTTTATTTCGCCAAGTAAACGGATATCCTCCGTAACCAAGGTCTAGCAGCTCATTATTAGCAGCAAAATTCCTAAAATTTCTCAAGCTCGCCGTAGGCCGATGATTTCCCCCATCTTTTTCTCCGTTACTCAGGATATCATTGAAATCCCCCATAAGAAGACAGGGCTCCCTAACCTTCTTAATTCGTTTGCCAATGTTTTCCCACTGACCTCTCCTCTTTTGCTCGTCAGTGCTAGCATAAATACCAAAAAGCCTCCAATGACATGTTTGTTCTTCGTCCCAAATTTTCGCCTCAATCATGAAGTTCGAATGTTTTACCAATAGTACCTGTGAGGCATCACGCCAGAAAAGGCAAAAACCACCGCTTATTCCCTTAGGCTCCACAACGTGCATGAAGTCCATCCCGAGCTTTTTCCTGAGGTGCCCATAGCGACCACTTTTGTTTTTTGTTTCAAGTAGTATCGCTATGTCGGGGGTGTAGAGCCTGTTTTGCTCCAGCAAGTTGTCAACTGTTAGGTCACCCCCGATACCCTGACAGTTCCAGACAATTAGCTTCATGGGGTTTTGGGAGACCCCTCAAGGCTGGTCTCCTCCGCCTCACAAAAGTTTTTGGATGCTTTCTGTTTCACTCTTCTCTGTACTCCTTTGGTAACTGTCTCATGCTCCTCCAATTCCCCCATGCCTCTCTTTCTGGACTTATTCCCCTTCGAGATTGCCTCAATGATCGGACCTAGATTGAAGGGGTCTGAGTCTTGGTTACTGACCAATGAGCTCACCTATTGCCTTTGAAAAGCTTGTCCCCCCAACCCTGTTAACTAATCCGAGAGACCTGCTCATTCATTCTCCAGGTTGCGGTTTAGGCCAATTTCCATTGGTACAAGATTCAAGTCGATCAAGCCCCCTTGTTCTACTTCAGGTTTATCCCCCCTCTGCGCATGGCTCCCTTCCTTGGGGCTCACCTCTTCCTCCTCTAAGCTAATCAGGACTACATTTTCAACTCTTTCCGCCACCATTCTTCCAGGTCCAATCAGACCCTCATCAAAAGCCTTTTCCCTAGCCTCCATTTTGTTCTTCTTTCTTTCTTTTCTAGCCCGAATCCTCTCTGTCATAATCTCACCAGAGTCCTTGGTGCCAAAATTTAGTCTCCTCTTCAGTGGTGAACTTGTTGTATCAAAAGCTTCCCACTCCCCACCAGTTCCCTCATCCACTATCCCGTTGTCACTTACTTTACTCTGAGTGGCGATATGGCCAACATTTTGTCGATTCCCACTTGTGCTAGGGAACTTCCCCACACCCCCAGTTCTAGTACTTCCCGATTCCCCACTCCGTTGTTGCCATTTGGACCCCCTGCCATCTTTGCTCTCTCCCGATCCTGACCTGTAACGTTTCCCAGAGCGTAGCGGATTACCTCTCAAATCAGTCAAGGCGTCGAGGAAAATGACATTCTCCAAATTCTCACCGTCTTCTTCCGTGGCCTCACAGCACAGCGTCGCTTTACAGGTTCGGGTTGGGTGTCCCAAGAGTTTACAGATGAGGCAATAATTTGGGAGGCCTTCATACTTAAAGTCCACCCAGATCAAACCTTCATCTGGGAACTGCACATGTGTCCCATGCATCAGTTGCTCCTTACGTTTAGACAGATTTTAACTCTAAAAAAATCTACCAATGCATTCCTTGCTGACACTTATGTCCACTTTTACGACCTTACCCACAAGCCCACCGATAGTCAACGCAACCGTCCCTGTCATACTCAAAGGAGGAATATTGTGCAGTTGCATCCAGAAGGTCCATTGGGAGAAAGGAGCCCAGCGATCCTTTCCTGCGTAGGTTCAGTCCGCCACTATGACTAAATCATCCTTGAATGTCCAAGGTTGGTTAGCGTCAGTCACCCGGATGAGATCTTGTTTGGACACAAAAAGGGCAAGGAAACGCCTACCACCCAAGTCTCTGATTGAAACCCCGTTCTTACCCCTCCACAGGGATGTAAATCTATCAATGAAGATATCCCTGTTCACTTCCTTGTTCGTGAGTACCTCCACAATTGCACAGAAGTTGAACCCAACCAGGGCTTCTTCAACTTGTTTTCTTCCTATTACGATTACTTTCCTCTCTTTCTCAGATAGCTTGAGATTGGACCCTAATTTAACGCCCAACTCCTCCATGACCCCCTCCAGATTCCGCGCACCCATTCCTCTAACTTATTCAGATTTTAGCAGAGCGGCGACACCTTTCCCCTACCTCAACTCATAGATCTGGGATAGTAGAACAAACGCCGTACCACCCGAGCTCTCGAGCCTGAGCACAACCCTTTCCGCCCTTACCCCTTTCGAGGCACGCTCCTGCACCTATTCCATGTCCGCATCATACGCTCCGTGACCCTTCCAGATTCCGCTCACCCATTCCCCTGGCTTTCCCAAGACTCAGCAGAGCGAAAAAACCCCTCCCTCGCCCCAGATCTCAGATCTAGGATTGGAGAAGCAATCGCCGTACCATCGGAGCTTTCACAACCCTAAGCACAGCCCTTACCTCATTTCGAGGCACTGCACGGCTTTTTTCTAGACCCATCATTCTCACCCCACTATTTCTACTCACCCTCTCCTCTCACACGTGACTCTTTCTCTCTGTCTCTCCTCTCTGTCTCTCTGTCTGTCTGTCTCTCTCTCTCTCTCTTTTCCCTAACCTCTGAAACTCTCCCTTCTCTGTTTTGCATAGAAACCCCGAAGGCACCCCATTGTCACATCTCGCTCAATCCGGCGAGTTTATGAGCCATCATCTTCCTCACCATTCCTGAAATCCCTCACTCTCTCCCTAACTCTCGAAAACTCTCACTCTCTCCAGAGCTCCGAGAGCTCTCGTCCCCTTTCCTCTTCGAAATTTAAACAAATCCAACAAAATAAGCATATATCTAGAATCCTTAGGACTTGGGGAACTCAGCTGTAATCCTGCATGCATCATTAGAACACCTCTGTGTGTTCTGCCATTGAAGCCGTGAGCTTCAAATATCTGAAACTCGAACACAGGTGAGGGTCGCTGCTCTATTCTGTTTTGTTGATTTGTTCTGAGTCCAAATGGAAGGTTGTAATCTGTGCATGCACTCTATTCTTGTTTTCTAGAGACTGACGAGTGTGCTCGAAGGAAATCCGTCGAATCCGAGGTGGATTCGACCCCCTTTATTATAACTAAATATGTCTTAGGTAAGTCCCTGAGTTACTTAGATTGTATTTTCTAAGATTTTGGAAGTTAAATTCATTTAGTTGGGTCTATTTATTCATGCATGCTCGATTTCCAGGATTGCTGCAATGAAACCCAACGAAAACCCTTTTCGAGTCCGTGAGACTTCGGCGAAATTTGACTTTCCTAGCCACCTAGGGGCCTTAATTCTGGTATACTTCTATTCCCATCATTTCCCACTTGAAATTCATATGGTATATGCTTAGTATGCTGAGAAATCTTGGAAAAATATCGATCTTGTTGTGCTGTTTTTACAACAAGGATCAAAATGCAAGATATGCTGAAAGCTTTAGGGCTGTTTGGTATTTTTATGAAATTAGGACAGTTTTGCAATTACCTCTAGTTTTAGGTGGAATTTTGTGAAATGGGAATTTTGGACAGATTAACTATAATCTGCCCATTTTATGTATGAGTTTTATTTTAAGTATTTTGCTAAGTCAATGTGACTTGGTATAGGTACAAGCTTATTCGGATTTACGAATGACAATCTCGAGAGCAAGCAAGCTATGGTTATGTGAGTGGGTCTTTTGGTTTTTAAATATATATGTATGTGTGCGTGTGCGTGTGCGTGTGCGTATGATTTTTCCGTATAACTGTTTCTTTACATAATTAATGTGACATACCATTTATATCTTCTTATAAGATTTTCTACACTTTATATTTTTATTAACTGCGAATATAAAATGTGGCATGACATCTTTATTCATTATACCTGCTCATTGTTACATGTTTGCACGGTGTTTATTAGTTAGTTGTATTGTCCAGTGCCAAAGACTAGCTTCACGCGTATGTTCACATGCACCATTTACGTTCGCTTAGGATCCAGAGTTAGGTGCCAGCCTGTCCGTATGTTTGTTGTTTGGACTCGTATGTGATGCGCGCAGCGCCAGTTTCACGTTATGTAGTACTAGAACGTAAAACCTACACCTAGCCTGTTCATGCAGCTACTTTTGTATGACTTGTGTGTCTACATAGATAATGAGCAGTGATTTTCATAGAAGTGGATTTTGATGTTTTTCATAGCAGTGAATTTTATGACGGCTATTTGGGTTTTGATGATGAGATATTTTGTAGTAGCACCCTATATCCTGTAACTTATTTGTCTTGCAGGATTCCCTACTACCTATTATTATATTATTACTTTGGAAATTATATACTTGTTTTTACAGCGAGGGGTTACAAATTTTCGAAAAGGTTTTACAAAACTTAATTTTCCCCACTCATCCTTGTTTTTCGTCCCCTCCAGGATTTTAGTGCCAGAGGCTTCGTGACGACGAGGGTTGTTGACAAAAGTTGTCATGTAGGAGACTCCTCTTTTTGGTATAAATGTCCTTACTCATGTTTTATAGTAATTTATCTATGCTCTGACATCACTTGTGTGATATGTGTTCAATCTTGCTCACATGCGCACTCTAGATTAGTCACTTTTAGGTTTCAATTTATTCACATTCTACTTTATGGCTTCGTGACCGTCCATGTGTCGGCCAGCACATTGCGATTCGGGTGTCCAAGTGGACATTCTGGGTCGGGGTGTGTCAGTCTTATTCTTTTGGCCAACCTGATAATTAAGGATGCATGTTACAGAGTGAGTCTACGATTGAATTTGATATCAAAGGTTGAGAATAAAACATTAGAAGCAGATCCATTTAAATTTATTCTTAACATCAGATTCAAGGTTGAGTGACAATGAATTACTTTTCTCCTTGTGTGACCAAGAGAACATCTTTTTAGAAACATAAAATACGAGAGAATTTGAAGGGTTTTGTTGTGCTAATTTGGACACAAGAATTTATTTTCTCATTCAATTTCATAGATTATATAACAGAGGAAGATGAGAAATTAAGCAAAATAATAGTTAGCAAGCGATGAGAATTTTTTTCATATCCTATAAGTAAAAAAGAAAGAACATATATTAACTAATATCACTAGAGAACCTTAGTTTTGAATCTTTGATGTCAATAACTAAAGCCATTGTATTTCTTTGTTGGACTGAAATTGATTTGAACTGACCAATACAATTAAACTCAAGTTGATAGTGGTATTATATTGGCCAAATTCAAATGCTAGATTGTAGTAGAGATTTATAAGAGAAAATTTCATAGCAGGCTTGAGCCTAGAAAGCCTAGAAAATTTTAGACTAGACCCAAGCCTACTTTAGTCCTAAGGTAGCTTCACCATTGAGTCTGAATCTTCAAACGGGACAACAATCAGGGTTCTTATGAGATTGAGCATGTGCAGAATGTAAGGATATTTCAATATTCTAATGTGGTCCACATGACATGGTCCATGTGTGATATATTCGATTTATTGAATGTTGTTTTGGAAGCAATTTTATTGGTCAAATCATGAGAATGGTTTTTCTGTTTTGGCTCATTTTAATTTGACAAGGGAGAGAGGTGGTACAACAGACAAAGAGAGTAGGAAGAGAGAGATGTGTTTGTAGGGTTGTGTAGATGATGTGTTATTCCGCCTACGCAGTGCCTTTATTTATAGTAATAAGGGAGGGAAGAATCTTTATCCTCCAAAGAATACAAGTCCTAATAGGGAAGAATAACTAGTATCAAATCTAATCTAGGATTTACACAATCACACTTTAATACAATGTTTATAAAACTCCTCCTTGAGTGTGTAAATACTCAAGTATATTCGGCTCATGTAGAGTTAAGGAAGTCTACTTGTTGGCACTGATTATGGGAACACATTAGTCTCAAAGTAAAGTATGAACTTGCATATGGAACTAAGTCTCACAAAAATAACCCAATGGCTATGGTAAAACCTAAGAAGGGACAAAACCCATAGTCCAAGAAAAAATGCGAGAGTAATGCAAAGTCAAGAAATGTCTACAGGACGTCATTTGGGATATGATCAACCCAAGGTGGACACCTCGTCAAAACCTCGTTACATGATCAAGCAAATATACTTTAGGATACTCCCTTTGAGTTTGACAATAATTCCAAAAGAACTAACAATGTTACAACTCAGAAAGTTTACGCATACCTATTCCTTGAACAAGTTTCTGAAACGTCGCCTTCGGTAGTGATTTGATAAAGAGGTTCGCTAGGTTGTCTTGTGAACGGATTTGCGTGACTTCAATCTTCTGATGCTCTTGTTCTTGAAGTGAGAAAAAGAACTTTGACGCAATGTGCTTGGTGTTGTCTCCTTTGATGTAACCTTTCTTGAGCTGTTTGATGCTGCTGCGTTATCTTCATAAATTGTCGTCAGGACGTCAACAACAAGGTAAAGATCACATGAGCTTCGAATATGGCCCACAACTGGTGTGAATTCTTTGAACCAAGAGGTTTGCCACGCTTTGTGTAGGGGCAGAGTATTAGCTAGTTGTTAATGTATGTGGATTGGCCAAAGTGGCATCTCGAGACGCATTTACAGCTGGAATATGTGATCTTGTCACTCGCGCTAGATCTGTGAAAGTATCTGGCATGCTCTGAGCTACGTTATGAAGATCTAATATGTGTTGCACTTTAGTTTTAGTCTCAGCGGTGCGGGGATCTAAATGAGACAAAGTGGGAGTCGTTCACGATAATTCGTGTCGTTTTTCAAGAACGGTGAGATTCTTATCTCCTTCTAACGACGGGAAAATTGTCTCATAGAAGTGACAATTTGCGAAATGAGCGGTAAAAAGACTGCTTGTCAAAGGTTCTAAGTAGTAAATAATCGAAGGAGAATCATATTCGACATATATTCACATTATTCACTGAAGCCCTATTTTTGTACGTAAGGTTGGCGAAATCGGCACATAGACCACACAACCAAAAACGTGCAGATGCGATATGTCGAGTTCGTATCTGGTAACTAAATGAAGGGCATTATGGTTGTGTCGTAACAGGCTTCAAGTGGACCAACATGGCTGCATGCAATATTGCATGGCCCCAAGTAGCGATCAGGAGTTTAGTATGTATGACCAACGATTGAGCAATCATTTGTAAGCGCTTAATGAATGCCTTTGTCAGGCCGTTATGGGTGTGAACATGGGGTACTGGATGTTCAACTTCAACCTCAACCGATATGCAATAGTCATCAAAATTTTTAGATGTGAATTGTCCAGCATTATCCTATCGAATAGATTTGATTGGATAATCATGATGGTGATCCCTGAGCTTGATAACTGAGCCAACAGTTTGGAGAAGGTAGCGTTGCTTGTGAACAACAAGCACAAGTGTGACCAACGTGTGGAAGCATCAACGAATACCATAAAATATCTAAATTGTCCGTAGGGAGGGTGAATCGGTCCACAAATGTCCCTCTGAATCCTTTGTAGAAAAGAAGGAGGATTCGAGCGAATCTTGTTATAAGAAGGCTTAATGATAAGCTTTCCTATAGAGCAGGTTGATCATGCTAAAGTGTAATTTCGTGCGTGATCCTTGAGGTAGGGCTAGCCATATAGTGACTCTCTATAGGGCGTATGGTTGAATTATATAGACCACTCGAGATACGCTTCATCTTCTCTAGAATACGTTTCTTGCCATATTCGTAGGAAGTGATGCATATAAATTCAACTCCATTTTCTACATAAGTTTTAGCATGGTAATTATTGTCTCGAATGTTCTTGAAACTCAAGTCCGGGACGTAGAGAATAAAGTGCCTCTTCGATGTTCAAGATAATGTTATTAGACAACATTATACGTGCCTTACTTATCCTTTGATCAAGTTGGATGGGCCTGACAGGGTTGTCAAAGGTGCATTCTTAGGTATGAAGTTAGTGAAATAGATGCGTTCACACAAAATAAGTTAAGTATTCGAGGATGGTAAAATATCCATGCATAAAAATTAATTTGAATTGGCCACATGCATAAAAGTTCTAAAAAACAAATATCCATTCAAAATAAGTTAAGTATTCGAGGATGGTAATTAAAAAAAAATTAATATCCAAAAACAAATCACCAACAAATAATCCAAACATAAAGGAAAATTGTTCAAACTTAAACCAAAAAACAAGGTGAGGTTCGGCCACTTAGTGGAATTGGGCCCCAGGGGTCTAAAATTCAACTAAAAATAGTTGATGTCTAAGATTCTAATCTTCCATAAGGGTAATTGCCCCTTGAAAATAAGAAACCTCCATCTTTGTACTCTTCGGTTCATCTACTTGCATTGATTCAAACTTCTTACGACGAGAATGATATTCAGCTACACCTTCAGGGGAGCACGGCAAACACATGACCAATGGTCTTTTAAACCACAGTGGTAGCACATATTCGTATCCATGGTGTTAGGTGCTTTGCCCTTGTTCTGGAAGTTTGGGGTTTTGGGAGCAAGGTTACAACACTTATGGGTTCGGTTTCCTCCCTTAGATGGGCTTTGACTTTGTTGACGTTGATGAGGTTGCTTTTGGCCGCCCCTACCATGCCAATGTTGGTGTTTTGGTTGTTGGTTTGTGTTATGATGTGCTTCAGGCACAACAGTCGCCCTAGTAGGTCGAGCTTGATGATTCTTCGTTAACATCTGATTCTGTTTTTCAGCGAGAAGTAAAACGGAGATCAAATCTGAAAACTGAGTGAACTTCTGAGCTCTATATTATTGCTGTAGGACAATATTGGTGGCAGAGAAGGTCGAATAGGTCTTATCTAGGAGATCATCTTCGGTCAAGTTCTCGTTACAGAATTTAAAAAGTGATCGGATTCGACAAACTTCAGAATTATATTCATTCATAGACTTAAAGTCTTGGAAGCGCATATGTTGCCATCTATGTCTTGCTTCAAGCAAGAAGATGTATTTTTGGTGATCGAAGCAATTAGCCAAAGCGACCCAAAGTGCTCATGGATCTTCCTCAGTAAGTTACTCGGTTTGTAGTGCATCATTAAAGTGTCTTTGGATGAAAATCATAGCACTAGCTTTCTCAGCTTCGCCAACCGGGTTATCCGTCTCATCTTCAATAGCAGGATGCATCTTTGCAGTGAGCTGGAGCTTCGCAACTTGGACTAACTTGAGGTAGTTTCTTTTAGAGACCTCTAATGCGGTGAATTCGAATTTGTTCAAATTCGACATGTCCCTGTCACAAAAATAAATGGACAAGAATGTGGTTAGTGTAATAGAGATAAATCAATCCATTCACATAAGAGTAGAACATTCAGGTTCTAATAGACATTTTATTGGTTTAAAGTTTGCATGAAAAAGCTTCGGGTTTTCATGAGTTATGTTTTAAGGAAAACACAAGTTTTCAAACAAGGCATGTTTCGAAAAACTTCAGGTTTCAAAAGAATTATGAACTTCAGATTCATATGTTCCTGCAGACAAACACAAATATATATAGAAATATGCAAATAGATCTTCAATGCCTTAAAAAAAATTAAAGTATGGGTGAAAAATTATACCTAAAAAAATAGGCAATTAAAACTAAGGGCCCAAAAACAATGGGCCAAAGTCCACGGGTGGGCTGATTAGTTATGGTTGTGCGGCCCAGGCCCAAAAATTGGGCTAGGATAGGTACATGTAGCAGGCCTAAGAACAGAAGCCCAAAAAGAGCTTTGGTATGGTGCGATGATGAGCAGCCTAGGGTTGTAGGCTCTATACGGAGGTGTGCTCTGGTGCTTCGCAGCGTACGTACACTCGAGGGACGTAATCTTGTGCGTCGTGACACATTAGAACATCACAGCCATGCGAGGCTGTGATCAGGTGTATCACAGTGCATATGCACCGAGTCACCAGCTACGAGCTAGGATCTGGTGCGGTGCCATGCTCGGGGACACCGTAGCCTTACGGGCTGGTGTCACATGGGCCGAGCTAATGCAGTGGCCCGCTGCAGGAGAGCCCAGAAGGAGAAAAAAAACATTTTTTTTTTTTCGTTTTGCATTGTTGGGCCGAGGTCATGGGTTGGCCCAAGGGGCCATGGGTATGCAAACATACCAACCGCTACTGGGTTTATTCCCTGGAGAAGAGGATCGGCTCCACCTCTTCAGGCGGCCATCTTTTGAGAGAAAAACCTTGGAGGCGAGTTCGTGAATTAACGGGGATCATGAATATGAACGAAGATAGGGAAATCTCAACGTTTCAACAAAAAACCCTAGAAATTGAAATCGAAATTTCAAAAAAATCTGATTAGATTCGAAGAATCTAGCTCATAATTCATCGGGGGACGATCTTCAGGTGATCGGGATGAAGACCCATGGGCAAGGTTGGGCTGCTGGCCTACCTACGATGGTGGGGATGCCATGGAAGGCATCAGGGTTCTGGGTTTGAAACCTGGAGCTCGTGGCTTCGGCTTGTGGTCTCGCGGCTTGGCGCAGCCGTGCAGGCCTGGTGCTGATGGCTTGATGCGACGCGGCTGGAAACTAGTGGCTCGCGACATGGTGGCGATGGGATGGGTCTTTTGAGAACTCTAATTTTTTTTCTTCTTAATTCCATATTATAATTAATTTAATTTCATGCATATTCAACATATAATTCAATGCATGGACATGTATTTAATGCAATTCATGGCAATAGCAATTCACATAATTCAACAATTATGAATATAATGCATACACAATTTATGTAGAATCTAAAATTCAAAAAACGTAAAGTTGGGTCATGCATTATGGTGAGTCTTCATGCTATCAGGGTTGTAAAAATATCGAGATAAAAACCGTTGTTTTGGAAGAACTTGATTGGGTGATGATTTTGATGAACTGGTTTGATGCAGAAAACTTCCACGTCAGATTCATAAGCGCAGCGGCAGGAGTGTGCTGATAACGTGTTGTGGCTTACTTTAATCTGACAAGGGAGAAAGGGGGCATGACAGACTGAGAGAGAGAGAGAGAGAATAGGGAGAGAGATGTGTTTGTAGGGTTATGTAGAGAATGTGTTATTACCCCTACGCAATGCTTTTATTTATAGTAATAAGGGAGGGAAGAATCCTTCTCCTCCAAGAAATACAAGTCCTAATAGGGAAGAATAACTAGTATCAAATATAATCTAGGATTTACACAATCATACTTTAATATAATGTTTATAACATTTTCTATTACTACAATGTTTATGACATTTTCTATTTTATTATTGTGATGGATGATAATTGATGATGGGCTTCACTAGGAAACGGGTCTCTTTCTGCCTATAATAGTGCACATACCTATCTAATATGTACATGAATGAATAACACGTATTAGGGTTTCAACATGCAAACAAGGCTAGAGAGAGAAAACCTAATTTTCTCCATACCGACGGCTCATCTACGGATGACTCAAGATTGAGATTGTAGATGATATTTGACGGTTAATTATCGAGGTATATAATTTATGTATTCCGCATTAATTGTTTGTGAAAATCATGGAATTCAAGATCTTGGCCCATGAATTGGGTCTTATGACTTTACCCAGTTTTATGTTTACACGTGGTGTAGAGCATGGTTAAGAACTCTTACGATTTTCCATAAGAATTTAGGGTTTGATTTATGTTTACATGTGGTATAGAGCATGGTTAACAACTCTTACGATTTTCTATAAGAATTTAGGGTTTGATTTATTTCATACCCGTTTTCCATGATTGATGATTTGATTACATATCCATCAGCAACTTGACTGTATGTATATATACTCTGAATTAACATTGAGTGGAGTGATCTTTGATCGTTTTTTAAATTAATTTTTCACTTTGATTTGGCCGGACATGGTCACATGAGTGATTATAAGAACTTTTCGTTTGGTTCGTTCCGTTTTAGCTTTATGCGTGAAGTCTGGAAAGTTTCCATAGATTTCTAATTGGTCAGACAGTCTGAATGATATATTATCATATGGTCATTTAACTGATCTTGCAGGGTTTTTTTTGTTTTTGTTTTTGTTTTTATTATTGTTTTTGTTTTTATTTTTTGTTTTTTTGTATAAAAGATAATGGCACACAAATTTATATTTGAAGCTCATGCCCAGATGTGGTGCATCTTGTTTGCATGATTAAATATAGCTAATAAACTGATCTTTTATATGGCTAGACTGTTCTGCTTTTTAAATGTGTATATATGAGATAATGTTGTCCTGTACTGAATTTTATTGCTCTTATGGGTCAACTTTTATGGAGTGGTTTGACCAATATTGCATACTAATTAAAGTTAAGCAATGCCGTATGTTGATGCATAAAATTAACGTAAAGTATCAAGTTTGTGATTTTGCAAGGTTGCTCCGATCATCTAGTGATGATAATATTTAAAGAGCTATGGATATGGAAGCAAACACAAGATGTATGTGGTTCATCCAAAGTTGGGTTATGTCCACGGGATAGAGGAATTCTCATTAATAGTGAAGCGTATATACAATACACAGGTTCAAGCATAATCATTATTAGTAAGTTCTAATGACGAGTTTAAGTATAATAATGACATTAGGGCTTCATAGTAGGAGAATGATCTTCTTTTATAGTTGAGAAGAGTCCGGCTTTCGTCCACGATCAATGTGGGACTCTAGGAGCTTTATTCTGATGTTGACATGTATCTTGTTGTGATTGGCCTCCTGGTTAGAGAGAAACTCTTGTGCTTCAGCAAGGGTGCCTCAACATGAACCTTTCAATGTGGCTTTGAATGTATGAAGTTGATCAATGCTCAGTAGTTTCCGAATTGGTCAAGTATGACATAAACAATGCTCCCCCAAGTTCCTGAGTGAAGAAAACTTCTCGATTGGGGACTTGCAAAACCCAAGTCACTGAGTAATCACGAAAATTTTGAGCACCGAAATATAGTAACATACAATGGGAGTCCCCACAAGTCTCCAAGCAAGAAGGATATATAGCCGAAGAAGATGGCTTGGTTTTTGTTGAGCTACCGAGGGACAAAAGTTCCACTCCTTTCCTTTCTCTGCTTTTTTAGTAACGTCTTTAGTTTTTTCATTTTTAAGTGGCAGCCCAAAACCTTCTTTGTTTATCTGCTAGGCCCAATTGCCCAAAGTCAAAATAGAAAAGGGTTTAAGACTGGGCTGTAATCCGAAAGAACAGAAAAATAAATTAAAAAGTCTAAAGCCCATGAAAATTCCATGGCAAGCTGAATGTCGATGCTTCCCCAAAATTAAGAAACATGCACCTTCCATCTAGCACACAATGTGCTTCCACTCTATCCCAGTTCACTGCACCTTTTCTTTTCTTTTTTCCCCGTAACCTAGCCTCTTAGGGTGCGTTTGTTGCACCGGACTGTCTCGGATTGGACTAGCTGCATGGACTAAGCTGTACTGGCTTAGACTAGACTAAGTTGGACTAACTTAGTGAAGTGTTTGGTGCAGTGTTGGACTAAGAAGCAGGATAATGAAAACAATATTGTCACCAATTTGATGTTTGCTCAAACTAGGACTACATTATTGTTCTATTTTAATTGCTTTTTTATTAAAGATATTATTAAAAATTAATAATATTGGATTGAGAGTGAGACTCAATAAAAATACAAAAACCAAATTTTCTTGCCAACGAAATGATTCAAGAGTAGCATTGTTCCAAACATGAATATAACAAAGTGTTCTCCCAACAATCGATAGGTTCATGATGCTTTTCTTGATTATTCACCTTTGGTTTAAAGTGGTAGATTAGAACCGAATCCACCCCACACATCATCAACTTGAAAGAAATAGTTCTCTGACAAGTTATCATTTTGTTTACATGCTTCCACACATACTCGCAACCTGAAAATACATTGAACCAACACAAGGGCATGTCCGAAATCTAGACATATAATTTTCATTTAAAATGACATTTGAAACTTAAAGTACATTTAAATGACAATATATAACATATCAAGTCTATGATTAAAAATGAGTGATAACTCATATAATCCTCCACGGTATGAGGATTACCACCGGCACGGGTAAGGTAACTTAAGCAGCTCAGTGTACTTGGAACAAAGCACAATTATCACTTCAAGCACCACATGCAGCTTTGCTATTCATTATTCTGTAGCACTAGCAGCACTTAGATCCATACTGAGGTCAAGAACCTGCTCAAACATTCCAGGAAATTTGGTTAAACCTTATATGAAAGACAATAGACATGGTTCTATGAAACAGTAAAAAGAAACAAAGGGATAACTTGGGATGAATAAATATCCACCAACAAGCTATTGGTTCAAACTAATATTAACATCCAACCACCTTTAAATACTTTACTCAGAAAATTTTACCTTGTTAGGCAAGTAAGAAGGTTCACAGACAACTTTTTTGCACTTAGCAGTTTCCCTTTCAGATGTGACACCGATAACTTTCCCTTCCTCGTTGAACTCTACCTGGCATCATGCATCAAACTCAGTGTCTAGACAGGAATTAAACACAAACTAATGCAAAATGAAAGAATGTTAAAACCAAGAAAAATGTGTAAAGGTTACCTTGCACTCAGGCTTTTTCAACATATAAGTCCCACCATAAACTGCACTCAAGCTTATTCAACATCTATGAACCCCGACCAGTATTTACGTTCATTCTCTTCACAGTATCTAGAGCAGGCTCATTCAGGTAGCGATCATCCCTATGAAGTGCCAAAGCATGCCCAATGAAGTCAATAGTGTTGTCATCAAGACCATATTTTCTGTCAAAACATCAACCACACAAAAATATAAACAAATGTTCTTGGATTGTTACTTTATCAAAATAAGACCACCTTTCTTTTCCACAAGGAACCCTATACAATAGAAAACAAAGACAAAACATTAGTACCAATGAGACTGTAAAGACCGCAAGTTATGATTCTTCTTAGAATGATTATAGAGTTCATTTGCAAAAAGGTTATTGCCCTAGCACTTATGCGATCAAATCTCTAGTTGTCACTCTTGTTAAGTCCATTCCCTCATGTGTTTTAGGACCAGTTTCACTATAATCTTGAACATATAGAATGAACTTGCGTGCAAGACGCTTTTCAAACAGACCCATAAGGTTAAAGATGAAATTTATACAGACAATGTGTGAGTGTCTTTGTGAGTGTAGTTACTAAATGCAACTCAACTCAATTCTCAAACCCGATACCAAAATCCAAAAACTCTAGTCCAACATGATACCAAAATCTGTTGAAACTAGACTTAAATTACAAATTTAACTTTGCATCCGTCCTTACAACAGCAATTTCGTGATGATTATCATCATTTTGGGACTGAAAATGGCATAAAATGTGAAAACCCCAAATTCTAATCTCAATTTGACCCTAAAAATTAAAACCCTAATTTGTTCAAGTGTAGAGGTTTATTATTGAAAATTTCTCAAACCCAAAACACCTAAATCAAATAAAGAACCGTAATATCAAGATCTGCAAAACAAATCGAAGAAATAATGTCGGATTCGCAGTTTACCAGACAAGAGGAGCATATGAAGGCGAGCAGGCAACGACTGAGGGCAAGCAGGACGCAGAGATGAGGATGACGACGATGAGGGAGCAGGGCAAGGACGGAGTAGGGCGAGGATCGAATCGCAGGAGAAGGGAGATGACAGGATTAGAGAGCGGCTTAGCAGTCCTCTCTGAATCGGGGGGTCTCGCTAAGACCTGTTAGCGAGGGACTCAGTTGAGGCGAGTCCCTGCTAGTCCCATTAAACTTAGTCCAGGTAGAGAACAAACACAAGATTGGACTAAAATTTAGTCCAGTCTAGTCCAGTGAGGGCCAGTGATGCCAAACAAACACACTCTTATTGTCTTCAGCGCCTCCTCCTCCATTTTTATTTTGGGAAATTTTATTTAAATTCATTTAATCACTTTTTACACCTAACTTAAATTTTAAATGTTAATTGTCTTTTTTTAATCATATTACATAATTACAATTAAGTACAAAAAAAAAAAAAAAAAATTCAAATTTATCAATAAACCCACACACTATAATTAAACTCTACCATCACTCTGTGTTTATCCTACGTTCCGGCTAAAACCTAATAGCTCTTATAGAGAAAAACAAGTTTTTTTTATTGATGGATGGTGATTTTGAACTTTTGAATCCTCCATGATTCAATTTATGAATTATTTGTTCATTTGATTTCAATTTTTTAGAGTTTAGAAGATAAGTATTTGGGTTTCAATTTTTTTCATCAATCTCAGTCTGCTACGATGCAAGGACACCCCAAATAAGTGCTGTAGTTGCTGCTCGATTCATTTTGTAAATTGATCAACCCACTGCGCTCTAGTTGCTGCTCACTGTTACACTGATGATGTTAAAAATCTGTAACCTCTCTGTAGTCTGGATTTTCCATCTTCGTTTTGGTCGAAGAGCTTTGGGTTCTCCATCTAAAACTTAACAATCATCCACCGTACCCTAAGCTTTTAATCATGATGGATCCTACCCCTCAAAATAGGTTCTCTAGTAGGAATGATTACTTGAAAAAATCATGCAATATATTAATGAGTAATGAAATTTTATAAGTACCTGCTCAGGAGTACCATTTACGAGTTTCAGAATAGGCTCCATACTTGTGTTTAGAGTTGGCTGTGAGAGAGGATCAATGGATTTATTGTAACGATGTCGATTCCATTTTATTTTGCAAACTTCCAATAGCAGCTCCCTTCGCCAAGGTCTTTGAAATCATATACCAAAGCTGATGAAGGAAAAGTCTTAGTGAACACAACGAAGATGCATTTAAAGCATAAAATATTTAACTTTTACACAACAAAAAATTAGTTATTTATGTGAAGTATGCTAACAACCATACCAAAGCCAACAAAAATATGAGCATCAATTGTGTCAGGACAAATAATTATTTCTTTCAATTAATTTACATCTAAACATGACATAACAGGCTAAAGAAACCTAAAAGGGGCTCATATTCTAGCACATTAGAAGGTGAAATATCAACCAAGGCATCTTAGGCAAAACATGATAAGCTGAAAGTGATTTCTGCAGGTGTGAATAACTATAAGAATAGGGGATAAATCAGATAAAGATGAACATGCAAAAATATATAAAGTTGGTAGAGATATTTATGAACAAGACTGGGAAAGAAAAGAAAATTAAGCTGTGGGACTTGAGGAAAATAAAATGCTTTGATTTTGGGTTTTTAATTTTTCAAATGGGTGTAAAGACAAATTTACATATTGAATTAGGTTTGTGAGGGTATTTAAGGTAATAAATTTGGGTTTAAAGAGTTATTGATAGTATAGTTAAAAACCAAATAGGTGTAAAGAGTAAGTTCGGTGTAGAAAGAGGTTACATGGGTTTAAATAAAAATTCTCTTTTATTTTTTATTTAGCGCCTCTTCCAAATTTCCGAACAAGAAATCCTTCCGACTATAGTCTCTGGAGATACACGAGCCTTCAGGATTTTGAATCGAATGATAGAGCTCATCTTCTTGAGAATGTTTATGACATGAGTGATATTGATAACATGCGTATTGCTTTTGAATGTTTTGCTATGCATGAAGAAATTCATTGTTTGGATATGTGAACCATGTTGGTTGTACTACTTAGTTTCACTTACTCTGTGTGAAACTAAGTACATATGTTGAAGGTCTAAGTTAAGAGTATAGATGTAGGTCAACATGGACTAAGTGTTCCAGTGTTAGGAATGTAAAAGACTTAGATGAAGTTGTCTGAATTCTCTCTTCGTGAAATATTTGCTAAATGGCTTGTGTTACAAATGATCCCAAACGGTTGAAGGTCAAAACATTTGTAATATGTATGCCTTCTTATAATAGCCTTTCCTTCAGTACCTAATCCCCCATTTTGAAATAGGGAGGCATGACCCCATGGTCATAAAAGTTAAAGGTACGTTCACCCGTGGTTGTCTTGATACGAACCTTTATCCCTCTTGTTGTAATGAGCTTGCTGAGAGTAAAATCCTTCCACTTGCCAAGAGAAGAATGAGTTTGGTGACGTGTTAGGTAGCAAAGTGAGGCATGAGGGGATGCAATAAGTGTCTGAATGGTCAAAACCTCCTCACTTTATAAAACTTGACTTCGGTTCCCCACTTATTGATAGGGATTAACTCTTGGCATATCTTTACCTCGGCAAATGCATGATTGTAAGCTTGAGTCGTCACAGCAAAGTAATTCTTCCAAGTGCTAGCATTGATCGTGTACTTAAATAAGCATTCATGCATGCTTACCATGAAGGCCCTGAAGTGCTGTTTTGTCATTAGCCTTAGTGCAATGAGAATACTTATGGCTGAAGTGATCGACATATTCATGCAATGCCTCGTCTGACTTCTAACGAATGGTATATAAATCATTAGCAAAGTGTAAGCGATCAACTTAAAAGATGTGTTGAGCCACGAAGAGTCTCCTTATCTCAGCAAAGGAATCCACCGTAGCAGGTTGAAGACGATAATACCAATTGAGAGCTCCACCAGAGAGTGGAGGGAAAAATGAGACATCGTTCCTCCTAACTGTGTCTTCGGTACACCATGGTAGATTCAAAGAGGTGGATATACTTAATTGGGTCTTCCCTCCCAGTATACAATTGTAAGCTAAGCTTTTGTTTCGTTTTTCCTTGTAGAAGGGTCCTCATTGTCAGAGGATTGGGCCTTGGCTGATTCTAGCCAGGTATCTCAGCCTAATGTGGCCTTTAGTTGTATGATAAAGAGGTCTTGAGTGGAGTCAGACACCATTGAAACCCTCTTTCGTAAGTTTCAATCATTTCTTGAAAGTAGAGAAGCTCGGTCAAGGACATGTGGCCTTTCCTTGGATTCAATGTATTAGCTATTGGGATACAAGAAAACATGGAATAGGTGACGACATTTTTTGTGATGCCCAGAAATTCATCACATTTTGGTTTAATAAGTGAGGAATTTTAAGAAAGCGTCACATACACACTTATGCATGATACATAATTTTTTTTGAAATGTTGTTCGTCACATAAAAGTCTTAAAACTCCTCACAAATTTTTAGGAGGCAAATTTTACCGCCCAATGAGTTCTATTGGGTGACGAAAATTTTGCTTTCTTCACAAAACATAAGATAAGGCCACCTAGGTTCCTGTGAGGAAAGGCAAATCATCACCTTTCCTTTACTGAAGGCAGAGAAAAAAAAGAAAAAAAACATTAAAGTAAATAAAATCCAAAAGCCCCAACTCGTTAAAATTCATATGTTCTGCTCTCACTCCACTTCTCTCTTAGCCGATGTTCACCTCTCCCAAATTTGCCAATTGACTGCTGGTGGCGGCGAGTACCATAGCTCTTTTGTCATCCCCATACCTCCGCTGCTTGCTATCATACTCTACTCTCTTTTGACTTAAGACAACTTAGTTTCTTAGCTACCCTTTATCCCAATTTCTTCTCCAAAGGTACTCATATATCTCTCTCTCTCTTGAAATTACTGCATTTTTTTAATTTCTCTCTTGGAATTTCGTCTTAATCTTGAAAAGTTTGAAAATTTTCTTATGTTATCTATTGGGTTTTCGAGATACTGGAGAAACCCTAGTTGTGGAAATCCCGCTCGTATTATTGGGGTGGAAGAATTTTTTCATTTTTAGTTTTTAATTAAATTTTAGGATGATGTTGATGTATATTTCTAAATTAGGGTTTTCAATATTGGTGTGAACACTCAATGGCATGCTTGCTTTTTTAAAAAAAAAAAAAAAATTGTACCTAGATGGGTGTGAATACTTAATGGCCTGCTTGTTTGTTTAGCATCTAACTGCTCTTGAATTTCCTGTTATTTGAATTTATGAAATTCAGTTTATTGACATTCATATTTGTTATGTTATATATCTATTTTAACAAATTTTAGAAAAACTGTTATGGCAACCTATTGAAATGTGTCAAAATCTGAGCCCCAATACTAGCATTGAAGATAGACAATTGATTTGTTGTCGGAATCACTTTAGTTTCGATTATTAGAGAAAGGGTTCAGTCATTCATTCACATTGCTTGTCACCATGTGGACCAGAACAACCAGATGCTATGTCCTTGTAGAGTTTGTCATAAATTTTTTTTTTCTTCACTTAATTGAAGATGTTCATCTACATTTGTTGAATTTCAATATGGATATGAATACTTCAGTAGTTTGTGTCGGAATACTGATCATTACAAGATTACACACCCTTTAGTAGGAAAAATGGAAGGAAAGCTCGGACAGAGTGAGGTCCATGAGGAGCTATGCCACTCGAGATACAATAATGAAAAGATTGGGTTCTTCACAAAACCTAAGATTAGACCACCTAGATATGTGAGAAAAGTCAATTCATCACCATTCCTCAAACCTCAGCTGCTTGCTCTTATACTCTACTCTCTTTGATTTAAGAAGACCTAGTTTCTCAACTATCCTTTCTCCCAATTTCTTCTCAAAAGGTACTCAAATCTCTCTCTCTCTCTCTCTCTCTCTCTCTCTCTCTTGAAATGACTGCACTTTTCTTTATTTCTCTCTTGTAAATTTGTCTTAACTGTGAAAATTTGAAAATTTTCTTATTTTTTGTATTGAGTTTTCAAGATACAGAGAAACCCAGTAATAGAAATCCCACTCGTGTTATTGGGGTAGAAGATTTTTCTATTTTTGTTGTTTAATTAATTTTTTGGATGATGTTGATACATATTTTTTGGATGAAGTCTTCCTACTAAGTGCATCAGCTACCACATTTGCACGCTCAGGATGATACTCAATCAAGCGATCATAATCTCTTAGCAACTCAATCCACCTTCGTTGATGAAGATTAAGATCCCTCTAAGTAAACAGATACTGGAGACTCTTATGATCCGTAAAAATCTTACACTTTTCTCCATAAAGGTAATGTCTCCAAATCTTCAAAGTAAAGATGATAGCCACTAATTCCAAATCATAAGTAGGGTAATTCATCTCATAAGGTTTCAATTGCCGTGAAGCGTAAGCAATCACCCTACCATGTTGCATCAGTACGCATCCAAGACCATTCAAAGAAGCATCCTATAGACCTCATAATTACTGCTATCATCTGGGAGTGCTAAAACAGGTGTATGAGTGAGATAATACTTTAGTTGCTGAAAAATTTGCTCACAATTTTCATCCCACTCAAACCTAACCTCTTTTCTAGTCAATCCCGTCAATGGAAAAGCAATGACTGAAAAAAATCCTTTACAAACCGCCTATAGTAGCCTGCTAGGCAAAGAAAACTTCGTACCTCAGTGACGGTTCGCGGTCGTTCCCAATTCTCCACAGCTGCCATTTTTTGAGGATTTACTTGAATACTTTGTGCAGATATAACATGTCCTAGAAATGCTATTTGACTCAACCAAAATTGGCATTTGCTAAACTTAGCATATAACCGATGCTCCCTTAAACTTCGTAACACCAATTTAAGATGTCTAGCATGCTCTGCTCTAGTCTTAGAGTATACCAGAGTATCATCAATGAAAACAATAACAAACTTGTCTAGATATTGCTAGAATACTTGATTCATCAAATCCATAAAGTAGCAGACGCATTCGTTAACCCGAATGACATCACCAAGAACTCACAATGACCATAACAAGTTCTGAAAACAATCTTAGGGACATCCTCACTTCAAATCTTCAATTGGAAATAACACGACCATAAGTCAAACTTGGAAAACACACAGGCACCTCTAAGCTGATTAAACAAATCATCACTACGCGGCCATGGATAACGATTTTTAATCGTTACCCGATTCAATTGCCTATAATCAATGCATAACTTTAAAGTCCCGTCTTTCTATCTCACAATTAACACTGGAGTTTCCCCAAGGCGACGTACTAGGTTGAATAAAACCCTTATAAACCAATTCTTGCAAGTGAATTTTCAACTCCCTCAACTCAGCAAGAGCCATTCTATAAGGAGTCAAAAATATAAGATCCGAACCAGGAAGCAATCAATGGTGAACTCCACCTTTCTGTCTCGCGACAATCCAGGTAAATCCTCAGGGAAAACATCAGGAAGATGTTTAACCACCTTTACATCTTCCACACTACTCGGAGTAATATCATTTAGCACCACATGAGCTAAGTATCTTGGCAGCCTTCTGATAACAACCTCTTTGCTCTCACAGCAGAAATAACGGCATGCCTCACTCCACTTTGCTCACCCACAAAAGTAACTTCTGGTAATCCAGGACGATGGAAAGTAACTGATTTCCCGTAGCAATCTATCTTGGCACGATTATAATACAACCAATCTGTGCCCAAAATCACCTCAAAATCTATAATATCTAACGGGATAAGATTAGCTGGCATAACTACATCTTCCACCATCACTGGACACCCTGGATAAACATAATCCACATAACACTTCTCTTCTCTAGGCATAGCAAACTCCAACTCAAACCTTAGAGGCGTAGGATGAGGTTGCGTCACTTGAGCAAATGTATGAGAACTTACAGAATTGGTAGCACCACAACCAATTAAAACTCTAGCAAAGTGACCAAGAATGTTTAACGTACCCATGATCAAATCTGGATTGCTCTGAGCATCCTGCAGTGTGATGTTGTTCACATGTCCTTGGGCTTGTTGTCGTCTTCCCAAGACCTCCATTAACTTGATTACTTCGCCCCTGCACACCACGGCCCATTTGACCATAACTACTAGATCCAGGAACCTGCTGGATCAGCGCTGGTGGTGGCAAAGAAGACTGCTAGGCCTCTTTTGATTCTGGGAACAATTTGTAGCTCTATGTCCCATCTGCCCACATGTAAAGCATCCACTGCTTCCTCGCCTACACTCTCCAAAGTGCCTGTTATTGCACCTACAGCACAAAGGTACATTTCCTCTACCAGCATCTCCCTGCCTCTAAAATCTGGGACCACCGGTAAATCTATCGCCTCGCCTCTGGCCAGTGGCACTAAAATCTCCACTAGAAGAACTGGAACTAGCTTCGCTTCTTTTAAAGCTCTGAGTCTTGCGAGGTCATTGAGATGACTGACCTTTACCGTTGTCATCTTTCCTCTGATTCACATTCTTTTCCTCTTCTTCATCACTATCGCTGGACATTTTCTTAAGGTCCTCAATCCTCAAAAAATCTCGTAAAACTTCTGGTAAGAAGCACAATGGGTAGTGGTCGCCATAGAACGTCACTTCTTCTTAGTACCCAGCTTAAAATGACGTAACATCACAACCGGATTAGCAGCAACATTCCGGATGGTAACGAGACAAGTCTGTGAACTTTCTATAGTACTCAATTGTCGTCATCTTTCCTTGTGTCAAATTTGTAAACTCTTGCTTATTACCATCAATATATGCCGGAGGGATAAACCTTTTCTTAAACAATTCCCAATCAACTGTTTTTCTCTGGTGTCCTCGTATAATGCTCTTGTCCCTACCAGGATGTAGATTTAGTACCCAGAAACTAGGTAATCGTCTCGACCCACCTTTCGAGAAGAAGATTCCCTTGACTTCGCATCACACAGAAAAACTTTTCAACATGATTGAGCCATCGCTTTGCTCCCTCAGGTCCATCATTTCCCATAAAATGATTCAGCTTCAACTTGTAAACAGTCTCAAGAGAAGTCCTTTGGGGAGAACAGATAACAAACTAAACCATAAAAGCAATAGCTTCCCCTAACTGAGCTATATCAGGGAAACTAGGCTCATCTGAACGACGTGGCTTTCTACGAGGCGACACAATTTTGACAGAAGACACTAGGAAATTCACAAGATATGCAGGACTGCAAACCTAGGCTCTGATACCAAACTGGCACACCCCGACCGAGATCGAGGCATGCTGGCCGTCACGTGAGAGTGACGTAGCCATGTGCACAGTGCAGAAGCATTAAAATAGCAAGAATTACGAATGAATAAAAACCAACTTCAAGAGTGTTAGAACAGAAGTAAGTGTGATTACACATTCAGAGCATAAAGTCTAGGGGCAGTCAATGCATAAGAAGTACTTAATTTTAACAACACCCGAAGGTGATCCTACATGAGTGATGGTCTGTCAGAACGTCTGATGTATCCTTGTGAGCCACCAACAAAGCTGCCTAAAACCTGGAGGGGCGCAAAACAAAAGGGTGAGTGGGCAAAAACAAAGTCTTTTCGAAAATCATTTCAAAACAACATTTATATCCCCTCGCCGTAAAACCTGTACACTTTCCCAGAAAATAGTATATACATATACTAAATTTCATCTGAAATCATCATCTTCAAAATATGCAACAAATCATGAATATGACATGCCATGTCAATCTGATCATCAGGTAAGTGAATCATATGCAATAATAACTGCAACAGCTCGTCAGCTGATCTCTAGCTCATAAATCATGCCTGCACACGAGTCGAACCCACTTATAGTGGTTTATACGACAGGACTGGGTGTATACAATACGCTATAATGCTACAATCACATGAAGACTGTGCGAATAATCGAGGGTCACCTACGAGTCGAACCCACTGAAAGTGGTCTATACGATAGGACTGTGCACCGAACTTGGATCCAAGATGAGCGTGTGGTGCGGGAGGTGAACATCACGTGAAAGACTGGCCCCTAACTCTGGGCGGGAGCACTAACACCGGGGTGCAGGTTAATGAGCTTTCAATGCATCTCATCAAACTCTTCTTAACTCAACTTGTATTTAACCACACATAATATTACCTGATACTTACCTGAGCGTCCACAGCACCAACAATCATGCGTATACAAATTCCATGATGCATAACCATTTCATTATGCATAATCAGACGTATATAGGTATTGGCATGGCATTTCACTTATAAAAGCATTTAAAATGCACTTTCTGGGAAAAACACGTAGTATATAGGTATATATGGAAAACAAAAGCCCACTCACCTGGAGTCCGCACTACGGCTCCCTAACGTAAACATCAAGGCGTCCCAAAACGTTCGGCGCCTAAAACAAATATCAAACTACAACTTAGAACTCTTAACCATAGAATTTGTAATTCACGTAAAACATAACCTCAAGGATATTCTAGAATCATTTAAGACCCTTAATCAAAAGTCAACCGTCGATCAACAATCGACGGTAGGGTCCACAGCCCCACATACTTGATCCGAAAGATCCGTAACTCAAATCTTCTATCCGTAACTTCCCAAGATGCACAAAATTCTCCTAGAGCAACATACTAAAATTTCGTTACGATCCAACGGTCGGATCTCCGCCAATTGCCAAAACCAAGTGGCGGTTCACATTTCATTTTATGAACTTACAAACTCAATTCGGGAAGATCCGTACATCAGATTCTCGATCCGTAAGTTCCTACATTCTTCAAATATTACGTACTACCACGTACCAAAGTTTGGTGATGATCCAACGGTTGGATCATTGATTCATACTTCCACCTATTCACGTATCGTAATGAACTTAGGTTCAATTACTCAATTTACGTCAATCAATTATCAAAACTGAACCTAGAACGTTAAACACAGCCTAAGAATGACATTGGCGGTCCACTGGCCACGCGCTGCCGCACGGGCCGCCGCGGGTGGCGGTCGACGTCCCTACTCGCCGGCATTTCAAATGTTAATAACTTCTTCGATATAACTCCAAATCACGAACCGTCTGCGCCCACACGTCTGTAGCGACGAGTACTACGAGGTTATGCCAAGAAACTTAGGTAGCACGACACAACGATTAACCTCGAACAAAGCACGTGCCTCAAAGGGCATTTTGTAAAATCCTTTATTAAAAATAAAAAAAACTCTTAAAATCAGGGACGGGCTGTCACAGTGTGAATACAAAATACTTAAATGGCATGCTGTTTTTTTATATTTTATCTTTTTTAATTTAAAAATTGTAGTTAGATGGGTGTGAATGCTTAATGGCCTGCTTTCTTTGTTTTAGCATCTTGCTGATCTTGAATTTTCAATTATATGAAATTCATCTTTGCTATATTGTATGCCTATCTTTGCTTTCTTTGTTTTATTGACAATGATGACTTAAAGTTGGGCCATCCTTGGAAAGTTGTGCAGAAGATTCAACATAGACATGTTTGGGATGTTCCTGAGAAAGATGATGATAGTGAGGACCATGATAATGATGAAGACGATGATGATTATGTAGGGATGATCAAGTTAATATTGAATTATCTAGAGATGATGCTGATTCTGAATCTTTTGATGCTAATGATAGAGAGGCGCGAAGAATGTTAGGGCTAGAGGAGGAGGAGGATGAGGAGGAGACATAGGAAGAGGTTGCAACTTGTGACACAAATAGTGATTGATGACTATGGTGAGATATGTATATTATAAATCAATATCTATATTCTCCAATAGTCTATTTGCTTATATTTTTACTAATAGTCATATTATTTATAACAAGGAAAGAGGGTGAAACGGGTGAGGGATGCCCCACCTCCGCCTTCGTCGCCACCACCTCCTCCGCCTGCTTCTTCACTACCGAGATAGGGAATATCGTTCAGACTCACTCCAGTTTGCTACAAGAAATGGATGAAGGTCACACCTTCAGAAAAAAGAGGACACTGCAGAGCAAGGCCATTCATCCAAAATGCTAGGAAAGCTCACAAGGTAATGAACCTATGTAAGTCATTCATGAGCCACTCATTTTTTTTCAATTCAAATGCACTAGAGATTAAAATTTTAGAATTGATAAGATACAACTTAATTAAGAAACATAGTTGAAGTGAACATGCAAAATTGACACGATACTACTTGTTTGCCCCACCAATGTATCTTATACTAACTTTGCTTCTGTAACTTGTTGAGAAAGACATTGTATGTGCCTAGTCCAATTTAATCCATAGTTAAATAGAAGCTGATCAAGAAGCACACTGTAATCACCACTAAAATATACAAGGCAATGTGTCTGGTGCACACTCTTGATGAGTAGCATACAGGATTTGCTACTCCGAGAGAAAGCTAAGATTTAAGGATTGGGCAATTGAGTTACATGAAGTTTGACATCAACCCATATGGTTTCAAACTTCCAGCGACATAAAGCATTATGCTAGATAATATCCAATTCCTTTCTGCTTATATCTCATAATCCTTTTTATATTTACATTTGAATTATCGCTTTCATCTTGGAACTCTTGTACCCTTGATTTTTTACTCCGTTATTGTTTTTTAAATGGAATTCTCTTGCTGTCACTTTTCAATCATTCTTAATAATAAAAAGACCATTTGCTGCTTCAGGAGATGGAAAGATCTGGATGAATTAAGTCCTAAAAACCTGGCAGAGACCTTGAAATCACAAGGTAATTAAATGATATTGCCTTGGTTGCGTTGTTAGCGTGTTGCTCTTGAAGCAACTGTACAATGTCATGTTTCTGTAAATTTGAGAAAGACTTTACTCATTTATCTCTCTGTTTCTCTCTTTCATCACTGTCTTGTTATACGCACCAGTTGAAGGTACACCATCAGATTCTGTACATGTGCCATTAGATGATAAGTTTGCAACAAGAGAATGAACAATTGAGAGCTCGATTGGATTTACGTAATGATGATGAAAATCTGTTCACAAAAATCAAGGCATTTACAACTCTACAGAATCTGATGGTGATATTTTAGGGGGTGAAAATACTTATCCTCGGCTGGAAGAACATGATTTGGAAGAGGAATGATGTTCATATTGTGTCTTTTGCGGTTAGTTTGAAGTATGCACATGGTACACCTATTTTGTTAGCACATGGAGCACCTTTTTTGTTAGCACCCAAATGAGCCATGGACTTGTCATTTGTTAGTACCCAAGATGTCTATATATTATGTGTTACTACTCTTGATTATTTTGGTTTAGACTTCTCTTTTGTTGGTACCTCAAGCTGTCATTTGTTAGGCACCTCAAGTTGTCTTTTGTTAGGCACCTCAAGCTATTTTAAACTTCTCTTTTGAGATAGGTCACCATGACTTTAATTTTTGGGATGTACATTTGGTGAATGTATTCGACTTATGTGTTTTAATTGTTGATTAATGAAAATGTGAAGTATTACCTTATAATTGTTATGACCTGCAATTCTAGATTATGAAACAAGAAAAACAATTACTTCGTCGTTATTCTTTCTAAAAAGGTATTTGATTTAAACATATGTGATGTAAGTTGAGCCACATATCAAACGAATATGTGACCTTTTCAACGTCACTTAGTGTAAAACTATATATTCTGGTATCATATTGGGTGACTACAAAATCATCACTTATAAACATGATACGAGACGAAAAAAAGGTCACATAATTTTGTATTTTGTGATGTATAATTCGTCACACATATTGTTATTAAGTGACGAACATTGTGTCACGTACACTGAAAAAATGTGACGAAAATAAAATTCGTCACACGGACTATAGGTGACTGTATATGTGATGAAAATGGTGACGCTAAAATTTCGTCACATATAGTCAAGTGTGACAAATTTTCTTGTTTATGTGACGAATGTCTGTCGTCACCTAAGCCATGTTATGTTAAAAGTCCCTCGAGTCTCCTACACCTTCTTGTCTCCAAGGCATGTCGTTCTTTTCCTAGGTTGGTAATTAGCTTGAGTTTTAGTAAAGGACATCGTCCTTCGATTACCCTTGGGTCATTGATCTTTGAGTCGCGGTAAACAACTCTTGATCCTACCGTTCCTTATGCAAGAATGTGTCTTTCTCCACTTTTCTTGTTTTGGCTTAAAACAGCTGGGTTAAGAGAAGTCTCGTGTTAATCAATATCTTGGTGGGTACCCATGTGGTGATCCACGGTTATGGGAGCGATGAGCTCATAAGACTGAGTCTATTTAACCTCGTGGAGCATCTCAGAGAGTTTCTCATACTGCTTTTGGAAGATTTCATTCATGATTGCTATTTTGTTGTTCTGAGCTTCCAGCTCTTTGACTTTATCTTGAAGAGCAGCTTTAGGCTAAGCAAGATAGGAGCATCCTTTTGCGTGTTGTGGCTTCCTTCGCTCCCCACGTTCGTGAGGGATACCTGGTCGAAGGAGAGCGTACGAAAGATGGAAACCAACTTGACGAAGCTAGTGAAGGTAGGAATCAGTGTCGATTCCCACATACAATGCTAAATGTTGATGCATAAAATCAGTGAGACTTGGAACAACGTAAAGTGTCAAGTTTATGACCTTCACAAGGTTGCTCCGGTCATCTAGTGAGAATAATATGTAAAGAGAGAAGGATAGGGAAGCAAACACAGATGTAGGTGGTTCACCTTAAGTTGGGTTACGTCCACGGGAATAGAGGAATTATCATTAATAGTGAAGAGTTTACACAATACATAGTATTAAGCATAATCATCATTAGTGAGTTCTTATAAAACTGAAGGCCACTGCTTCCTTAATAGGATGAAGCAATTGCAAGGATATAAGTAGAAGTTGGTCCCTCTTCTCGGTATGCATGGTTATCCATTTCGAAAGCTTGTCCTATTGAAAGCTTGGAAAACCTTCCTGTGAGCACAAGAGAAGAAAACACAAACTTATTGTTGTTGCATGATGTCTTCTAGTGCAAGTTAGAAAGAATGCTTTAGTTATAAATGTTCTAGGTTTATTGCAATACTACAGTTACCATAGATATGCATGTACTCTAGGTTTGGTTGATTTGATCCGTGGAATGGTTGTTAATGTCAAGCTTATGTCAGTCTCTCTCTCTTTCTCATACTCCGTGTGACTAGTACAGCAGCATCCCACTCAGAAACCATATTTCAAATCTTAATCTTTGAACTCTGATTCCGTGGTCGGGGCTTCCAAATTGACGTCGCCGTTGAAGAGGAGGAGGATGAGAAAGAAAAAGAGAAAGAAGTTGGGGAGAAGGCCAGAATAGAGGTCAGAATTAGGGGCAACACCGACGCCGTCGATGAGAGAGGGAGGACCGTGGGTGGCTGATCGGGGGATGGGCAAAATCAGTGTGTGGTTTTGAATAATTTTATTGCGTTTTCTAATAATATTGTTTAGCCACGTCAGAATTTCAATAAAAAAAATAGGACACTCCATCAGTTAACAAGTATTAAAATGTTCGAAAAATCAAAATTTAAAGTGTAAAAGTGAGACAAAAAAAAAGAAAAAGAAACTATGTGTAGTAAAGTGCAAGTAATTTTTGTGAAACTGAGTAGTAAAATGAAAATTACCTATATATTAATCTCTCTGACAAACCCTATTACAGACTATAATAAAGTTCTAAGACTAATGACTCTAGACACAATAAAGCCATAATTATAGGGGTAAATGATCTCTAACATCATTGTCCTCAATCAAATATATGTGTTCCCTTACTTGATTCGCCCCTATGCTTTCTTCGTCTATCACATGAAGATCATTATCTTAACATTGATGAACATTCTGTTATTCCTTGATTGCATTTTAATTAAAATGTGTAAAGTACAACATATAATAAGTATGCGTCTTTGTTTTCTACTTGAATAATCTAGCACTAACTTTAAATTGGAAAGCAAGTCTTAAGCACTCGGAAGCATTGTGTACTAATGTTACATAGTGACGAGGTGTACGTAACAGTTATTTTGTCAAACTATTAATTGTCAAAGTGTCACTCAGTATTATGGTCTGGTGATATTCTTCTTCACCTGGAAGTGAGATGTTTTAGGTTTGAATCTCGTGGATGACGAATTCGATACCAAATTAGGCTGCTCATTGTATGGTTTTGCCGAACTTGCCCTCCCCTTAGTGTAAAAATATCGATGTACTAAAAAAAAAACAAACTATTAATTGCCAAAGCTCTCTAATGAAAATGTGCAAAGGGTGAATCTTGACACAACCACAACAAGTGGCCCAGTGGTAAAGGCGCAGACTGCGGCTTCCCAATAAACAAAAAAATATGGGAGGTTTCGGGTTCGATTCTTCGAGCTGGTGAATCTACTTGATTGTGGCCACGGGCAGGGTCCATAGCCTCTCTAGGCCGGAAATGGATGGATAACTGTGACTTGCCACCAATTGTTCCTTTTTTTTAAAAATAAAAAATAAAATAAAATCTTGACACAGTATAAGTGGAGCGACCATACAAAACCCGTATTTAAGGGGAAGAAAGGCCAAATTCTCTAATAATCCCTTAGTTTATAACTTTATATCTTGTACAAGATGCCTGAACATCAAATACCAATTAGTTACTATTCCTAAAGCCCATTAGATGCTTGCATGTAATTCATATACTTGCCTACTTAGCATTTTAAATCCATCCAACCCAGAGGAGGATGCCAAAACTCAGGTCTATAATTTGCTTAAAGGGGTAATAGATGCCTGTTCTGTTTCCGTAGCTCAACATTCGAAGAGTCTTTATACCTTTGGCTTTGCTATGTTTTTGGGCAGGTTCCTACGTTAAACTTGTATAATCCTAAGATGGTGTGCTTATGTACTAATCTCCTACTTAATTTGGGTATCTCAAGCACATGGTTACATTCCTAGTTTCTTGCTTACACCTTTGTTTTTTGTGTTGTCGTAAAAGAAAAACCAAAGAGAGCATAGGTGCCAGAGAATTCCGTAACGAGAAATTCCAAAAAAAAAAAAAAAAAAGAAAAAGCTTCATGTATATTTTCTTTGGCCAACACGTCGTCTAGTCCTTGTTTCTCAAGTTAAGGAATCCTCCTCAAAACTCCAAACACCCAAGTATTAAATTTTACTTCCTTAACTTACATCATTCTCCTTATATGCTTCCCTTGGATTCTTCTCACCTCTCTTCTTTATATGCATGCCATTCTCAAAGCTTGGAAATTATAACCTAAAATATTTAAGTGCATGCATTTGGGAAGAAGAGACAAGAGAAAAGGTGGGTCATTTTTTGTCTACTTAGATTCCTCAAATCTTTTTCTTTTGAACAATGCAAGAGTTTCAAGTTTGGCGGCATAAACACCATGGCTGGGAAGAAAGCATGAAAAACCCTTTTTTGAGACCTTTTGAGAGCTTGATTTGGTAACGAATTGCATGCTTGCATGATTTGTAGCTATTTTATGATGCACAAGCCTTATAAAATGAAAAGTAATGCTAGATAGACTATATTTTTAAATCAAATTGTGCAAATCAAATGATGTGATTGTTGATTATTAGATTATTAAATAAGTGTCTTTTAATGTGCTTGTGTCCTATTGGTGGCACAAATTTTGGTTTTTGTAGCATTAAATATGGGCCCAGAAAGAACTTCAAAAAAAAAAAAAGGTTTCAAGAAACAATTTTGAATGGGCAGTGCTATCTAGTCTACACTCCTCTCAATTGAAGAAGATCAATGAACAAAAATTAACAATGGTGTGTGAGAGGTAAAAAATGATATGTGAATAGCACTAGCATTTTGATTTAATTTGTTTTGATGCAAGCCTTATTATCAAAAGAAAAATAATTAATAATCAAAATGAAAAGTAAATAAGCTAGTTTTGTTTGGGGGAGAAAAGTACATTAGTTAAAAGGGTAGTCTATGTATGTTTATATCCTGTTAGTTGCATGACCTTTTACACATGCCAATTCCACGTTATAAATTAATAATTGAATAAAATATTTGTTAATCACTAATTAGCGCTTGTAATGAACTTGAGGATATAGGAATTACATATGCAAAGTACAAAAACATATTGACACACTAATAATTGATTGTAAGCTTGTTAAGGATATTGCATTGTATCCATTTCTTTAATAGACAACACTTAGTTGTATTAAGTTTTGTACTCGATAAGGAAGTAATGGTGTACATAGGTTTTTACTCGATGAAGAAGTGAACCGATTGATCCGTTGTAAGGTTTTTTTATTGTTACCAATAAAAAATAGAACATAAAATCTCAAAATGGATGAATATATAGAAAGATGAAAAGAGAAAAAGAGAATAGGTAAATTAAGTGGTGTGCATTTCGAGCTAGCTGTGAGCCTGTGAGTGATTTCTTTGTGGTTGTAAAGATTGAGTAGTCTATTTAAGGTGGGGGCTAGGGTTAGAAGGAAACAAAAGAGAACTGTGAATCACGTGTGCATATTGCAGGCAACACAAGGCCAGGTATAAGATACATGATGGACGCTGGACCCTAAACCCTTCACATGCATGATATTTTACATTCAAGTTTCCAGTGAGTATCCATAACTGGTCCTGCTGGATAAGATCCCACCAGTCAGTTTGTGCAAATTGAAAAATATTGCAATATTGAGAGAGAGAGAGAGAGAGAGGATGGAGAATGTTGAAAAGTATATATGTATATAGTGTATTCCCCAGAAAGCATCGAGCGGGACAGAGTATATGGCTGACGAAAATGGAATCACTCGTATAAAAAGCAGAGTCTGATTAAGAATAAGAATATTAGAGAATTCCTTAATCTATATTCTATAAGATGGGGAAGATAACCATGGAAGGAGACACAAGTAGTGATAAATGACGGGTGGAAAGCTTATGCTTCTTTCATGCATGGCCTTAATCAACTCAGTCTTAATTTGTGTTGAGACAAATGACACGTTGATCTATTATAATTAGTGAGCACATGACAAAAAAAAAAGTTTGGCTATTAGCACAACTCAATCCAATTGTATAGTGCACACTTGCAATTTAAGGTATATTTATTTAGGATTGAAATATTATTGGTTTGTGTTGGGCAAGTTTAGATGTACTCAGTATTATCTTAAATTCAACTATTTTCCAATTTACTAATTAGCTCTTAGTTTAATCGTTTTCTCGTTCTCAATATTGGCAAAGTTTTTTCAAGTTTGAATCTCGTATTCTTTGTTAAATACTGGTAAAATTTGAAGTACCAGTCACACTTAAGAGTCTTTTTTTTACACACTAATCACAATTATACGTAGGTATGCATGAATTTGATGAGGAGAAATCTTGAGACAAGTAGTGTGGTGTATAAAAGACTATAAATTAGATTCGTTGTCTAATAAAGCCTGTATATGTACCCGTTAGCTAGATCGTTTCACCTACCTAGAAACTCAAACTTTGCTGTACTACGTATTTGGATTACTTGTCTAATAAGACCAAAGATAATACTTGTCTAATAAGACCATATATCTTTCGATATTTTCTTCATGACCTAACAGTTTTGGTTGTATATACCGGATCGGTTTGAAATTGGATAAATATAATCATGCGTATCATTATATAATATTAAATCCACCAGAGGATCGACAAAAGAATCATATAGTTTACTAGTTTTACATCTGTAAGTTTCATTATTTTCTTACTCTCTTAACGTCGGAGAGAGACAGAAAGAGAGTCATGGCAGCCAAATTTTACATGCATCGATGCGACAAAGGAATGGTCATTGTCGACGACATTGACCTCTTTCATATGATCTTTTTCTCACTCTTCAAAATGAAGATGACCAATCAATCAACTAGCTAGATCCATTGTCATACACATGTCAGTATTATTACTTTGGACCATGAATTTTTTCGAAATCCATTTTCGTATATTCAGTATAACATCTGTTGTTTGCCGCATACATATGTAATCACTGCTATATATTAACCGCGTTGAAATATTTGAGAATTAAAGAGAAAACAAAGAAGTAAAGATGAATTGTGAGAAAGATGAAGAATTAGAGAAATAATTTCGAGAGAGTAATGAGTTTTTATTAACTAAGAATGATAATGATTATACGACTTTGTTTATAACAGAGAGCTAACAACGCTAATCAAACACTAATGCCACCCCCAAACTGAAGGGGCTACGCTTAGTCTCCGTTCAGATTATAGTCCTGCAATAAATTATTTTTTTAATGAACAGTGTCATGCCATATCTATATACAATATCCAACCGAAGGAGGCTATTTTTAGCCCCCTCAATAATTTATTATTTTAAGTTTGTTCTTTAATTTTATCGGTTAATTGAATTAAACTACCATATTAAAATAAGGTTTACGGACATATTTTGAGAGCCACTTGTCACTAAATGTTGTTTTAAGCTTCATATTGTTTAAGTTTCATGTTATTAAATATTCTAATTTTACTTACATGTTAACAGCTTGGACATTAAAATGAGGTAAGATAGTATGGAAGGATTAAAAAATGTGAGAAATAGTGTAAAAATAGCTTAGGTATTTATAGGAAAAAATTAGAATTTTTAAATTTTTTTTTTAAATTTAGTCTTAAAGAAAGAAAAAGCTACATGATGTCAGCTATTTTATTTTACTTACATGTTAACAGTTTAGACATTAAAATGAGGTAAGATAGTATGGAAGGGTGAAAAAAATGTGAAAAATGGTGTAAAAATAGCTTAGGTATTTATAGGAAAAAATTAGAATTTTTTAATTTTTTTTTAATTTCGTCTTAAAAAAAGAAAAAGCTACATGACATCGGCTAGCACAGCTAGGCCTAACTTTCAGGGCTAGCTGGCTGGCTATGTTTACCCAGCCCTCTGGTCATTTGGCTATATTTTGGCCTGGTGGGTCCCAAATTTTTTTGGCCTAGCCCTCCATTGGAGATGGGTTTTGTATCAAAACCAAGGTCTAAAATATCGATGATATCGAAAATATCGGTAGTCCAAAAACACGGAAATATCGATGGAAATATCGGGATATTATCGATATCGATAAAAATTGAATAAAAACCAAATTGTAAGAAAAACTTGGGAAATTTTTATTGAAACTTTGCAGGATGTTTATTTAGTCAATTATCTATTAGTTTATCACAAAAAATTGGAAGGAAATGCATTTCTTGGTAAATAACAGGGCGGGCCGGTTCTAAAAATGAGAGAAAACGGGCCCCCGGCCCAGACCGTTCATTCCAACTAATTAAATCTCTACCGTTCATTCATATTGATTACCTTCTCTCTCTCTTATTCTTAGAGTCAAACCTAATTCGCTCAACCCTCCGCTCTCACTCTCTTTCTTATTCTCAGACTCTACTCCGAGTCTCCTCCTCCGGTCCTCCCTCGATCTCTCATCTTTCTCGATCTCTCTCAATCTCGAAGGCTCGATCTCCTCCCTCTTGATCTCTCTCTCCCACAGTCTTCTCTCTCTCTCTCTCTCCCATCTCACCTCGATCTCGAAGGCCCGATCTCATATCTCTCGATCTCCTCCCTCTAGATCTCTCTCTCCCACAGTCTCTCTTTTTCTCTCTCTCTCTCCCATCTCACCTGCCCTAAACGCACCCAGCTCACCCGCCAAAAACCCAGTTCCCTCCTGAACCGGAGATCGCCCGACGGGAGCTCGATCCAGAGGTTTCGGACGCGGTGGAGCTAGCTAAGGATCTGGGCAGGCCAATTTTGAGAGTGGGTCTGGGTCAGGTCGGGCTTCGCCGAGATCTGGAGCGATTTGAGGATGTTGAGGAAGGTGACGAGGTCCTGTTAGAAGGTTTGGTGTTTGGTTTTAGTAAAACGTTTCCAATCTCGCCTTCCTAAATTTTCATCCAAATCACACAACTTAAATGATCATTTTGTCTCCTGATATTTTTTGCAGAGGTTGTTTGGAATTTTAGAATTTTCAATTGGTTTTGTAAATTCCTAACTTTTAATCTCATTTTAGTTGTTTTTGCTATGTAATTGCTAATTGATTGCTTATTGTTAATTTGATACATTTTGTTTGTGTTAGCTCCAATTTCTTGCTTTACTGAAATCATTTGGTTCTAAGTTTTTCATTCTTTCGTTGTTCTGTTTGCATAAGAACATGTTTTACAAGTTTGGCTTAGCGATATTACCAAAGGCATCAACATACTGCTCTGCGATTTGAGTCTGTGGGGGACGATCAAAACCGGAAAAAAAAAGACCCGTGGACACCCCTAAGGGAGGGGTTCGAATCCCCCTATGCACAAGATTGAGACTTTTCAGCATTTTTCAAGTATTATTGGGTTTCATCTCGCGATATTATCGATAATATCGCGATATATTGCCCAAATAATGCATTAAATGCTGAAAATATCGTCTCCGATATTATCACGATAATATCGTTGAAAATATCGATATATTGACGATAATTAAGTGGATAAGTGTGAAAATATCGCGAGATGAAAAAAACGATATTATCATCGCCGATAATATCGATATTTTGTTCATTGATCAAAACGAGCTATATTTTGGCCTATAGCCCTTTGGCCGGCTCGGTTGAAGATGGCCTAACAAACTTGCCGACTGTATTGTTGACTTGTACACTCATTATTTAACTAATCATCTAATGATGTGGAACACTTTATATATTGTATAGGAACATTTTTGATAATGAATTTCACATGAAAGCAAGGTGATGCATGCACAAACGAAGTGGTTTTTCCTTCATATTCTAACATATGACGCGATTTTTAGAGCGAAAATTATATTTCCATGATCTAACATTTTGTACCACTATCAAGATGTATCCAAGAAGTACACAAAAGAAGGGAAAAAAAGAGCCTAATTATTGTTTGGCTGCGCTCCATTACTAAAGCATAAAAATAAAAGGAAGGAGTGCAAATAGATAAAATGGGAGTGGTATTATGGTATTACCGTCATCCACCATCAAAGAAACCTTTTCTATGTGGTAAAACAAGAAAAAGAAGGGTTTTTTGCTTGCTGTTTGTCTCTTTTTATGCCAAAGAGTGTTCTAAATAGTGTGATTCAGAAAAGTTCATTTCATAATTAAATTTTGGGATAACCTGAAGTAGGAGTGATTTTTCAAACAAGTTAGGGTTCCATTTCAGTACAATATAATGATATATGACATATACCTTCTAATTTTGTTTTAAAAAAAATCATAACTTCAAGATCCATTATGATTTGAAAATTCAGAATTTTCGAAATTTTTTGGAACTTACATATTTCAAAATTCTTCAAAACAAAATTTGGAATTTCAAATGCTCAAAAAAATTTGAAAGGTTAAAATCAATATTACAAACCTAGAAGAATCTATCACATGCTTAAAAGAGCAGGCAATGATATATTGTAGCCTTCAGGGAGATCATATGCAGTCACATATATAATTTTAGCCTTAACAATTATCTTTGCCTTTTTAATCATTAATCCTATTTATTTTATTCTTAAGTGGTTAGTTCTAGCTCAAAACTTCAATGTCTTTGGCCATAGAAATTCTGAGATACATTCCAAGTCTTGTCCCTTTTTTTCCACAAACGTTAGATGATACGTTGTTGATCATGGGATGCGAAAGTTGGAAATTTTCAGATCAAAATCAGTTAATATAAGAAATTTTATCCCAACGTGTAGCCCTAGACCCGAAGGAAGCAAGGTCAGAAAGTATATGCACTGCAGTAATATCCTCCGCCTTAGTATCGATCAAAATCCAACTTCGTCAATCGATCAACAACGTCTGTGCAGGCAACAACTTAAGTTATATTCTGAAACTTACCAAACATCCACTTTGTGTCCTTTAGGGTTTATCACAAATGATCCCTAAAATTGACCCACACCGTTAAGATGATCTCTGAAATTGAAAATCAATTAATATAGTTCCTGAAAATAGGTGTTGCAAATCAACGTGATGATTCCATCACAATTCTGTTAAAAATTCTGTTAAGTGTTGATGAGGCACATAAACAGGCCCCACAAGATTTACGGGTTTTTATCACAAATGGTCCTTGAAATTGACCCACACCATCAATGTAGCCCTTGAAAATAGGTGTCGCAAATCAATATGATATTTCTGCCACAATTCTGTGAATTTTTTGTTATGTGCTGATGTGGGTTTAATAATTAATTAAAAAAGTTGTCTAAATACCTTTTTGAACAATGATTTTTTTTTTCTTATAGTACGGCCTACTCCGAAGAGAGATCCCTTCCATAAATTCTCAAAGGCACAAGGCTTAACCAAGGCCTAAGATGGGGTGTGGAAATAGTTTTCAACCAACAATAGACGCAGCTCGGTGATAACCTCATTATCTCAAGGCAGACCTAGTCGTTCTTTGCATCACTAGACCACTAGGGAAGCGCTGAACAAGCTCTCCAAGATTAAGGTTGTGAGGATGTTGATCGCCTAAATGTTAACAGCGATGTCCCAGAAGTCATTGCTAATCGGCCAAGCCGTCACCAAAAGTGATCTCGATCCAGGTTCAATTCGGTGAAGGGTGTCAAAGTGTGTAAAGATTAGTGTATTGGGATTTCTTTTTAGAGAATAGAGAGTGAAGGAGGTAGATAAATGTGGACTAGGATCGGAGGTGATTGGAGGACTGGGTTTTTAGGTTGACAATTTTTAGAGAAAATTAGAATTAGATGCCTCATTTTAAACATTTTTAGATTAAACATTCATTCCTTTTTAACTTTTGATTTAGGTGCTTTAACTTTTGATTAAACCATCTATTCCACGTATATTCCTGATTTAGATGTTTTTCTATTTTATTTTAAATTATTCAAATAATATTTATTTAATTTATTATCTTTATCCTTTCCTCAATTTAAAAATTCAATAATTGAGGACCGAGAGACTTAAATATTAAGAATTTTCAATAGGATAATATATATAAATGGTTTCTAACTTGGTACAATCTTTACTACTTTAAGGGTTAATATTCTTTCTCATTCTCTATTTTCTTCGTTAGAATTGAACTATGATTCAGGTGAAATTAATGTACCATCTTTCTTAACAAAAACATTAAAATGTACCAACACAACTTATTTTTAAATTAAAACGTACCTATGCCGAATTGAAAGTCTTCATAGTAAATTAAAATGTACCATTACTAAATTAAAATGTAACCATGCTAAATTAAAATGTACCCATGTTAAATCGAAGTGTACCGATGGATTTTAGGTACGTTTATTTTAAATGTACCAATATGCATGTTTTAGTATCTTTCTATTTTATTGTTTGTGTCTACATTTTATATGTGTGTATTATGTATTTGCCAATTATTTAAAGAAAAAACTTTTGCAAGTTGTCTTTTAGGTACGTTTTATGACTCAAGATAAAACACCAGTGTTGTATGAGTAGTGGAAGATTTCAGATTTTCATAATTTTTTGAACTAATGACAATTTTTAAAATTGTAAATGCACGAATAATGAAAAGAAAACAAGATAATTTGCCAAAAGGAAATAATATAAAATGAAATTAATAATCCCCAAATTTATAGGAGAATGTTTAATCAAAATTTTAAAAGAAACATATATTTAGTCTAAGTAATTAAAAAACAAGGCACCTATATCAAAACGTCCCATTTTTTTATTAACGATTAAATTATTAAGCCTATTTGTAATTTTTTAAATTTAATTAGACTTGTGTGACCCATTTATGTGTCACATTAGCATATAACAGAATTTTTGACAAAATTGTGGCGAAATGATTACATTGATTTGAGACACTTACTTAAGTAACTACATTGATCATTTTCAATTTCAAGGACCATTTTGATGTCACGGATCAATTCCAGGGACCATTTTGATGTCGCATGTCAATTTCAAGGATCATTTGTGAAAAAAAAGATTTATGGGGCCCATTTAAGTGCCACATCAGCACTTAACAGAATTTTTAACAGAATTGTGAGGGAAGGGACCACATTGATTTGCGACACTTATTTTCAGGAATTACATTGATTGATTTTCAATTTCAAGGATCATCTTGAAGGTCAACTTCAAGGACCATTTGTGATAAAAACTATAATCTAAATTAAATTAATTTCTCCACATACTTGAGTACCAAAAAATAAAAACTTCACTTCTCGCATGTAAAGAATTGTTCTTCCTAAAGCCTAAAGTACCAAAACACAAATATCTAAATAATAGACACTAGTAGAAAAACCTGTTTGCGCGACGGAATCTTGCGCGACGGACTAAATTTCGTCGCGCAAACATGGTTTGCGCGACCCAAAACAGCAAACGTCGCGCAAAGTCACTTTGCGCGACGTAACTTTGAGCGACGAGGTCCTGCGTCGCGCAAAGGAACTTTGCGCGACGTAACTTTGCGCGACGAGGTCCTGCGTCGCACAAAGGCACTTTGCACGACGCAACTTTTACTACGTCGCTCAAAGTTCCTTTGCGCGACGCAGGACCTCGTCGCGCAAAGTTTTGGCGCCAAACAAAGACTATTTTACCGCTTTTTCCACCTTTGCGCGACGCACGATTACATACGTCGCGCAAAGAAGCTTTGCGCGACGCCACCTTCGTCGCGCAAAGTCAACGATTTTTTCTGCTCTACTTAATCAGTTTGGGAGGCAGAAACTGCAAACCCAGTTGCAGTAGCTGCCTCCATCCTCCATCTCTCTTCAAAACCTTCTCCAATCCCTGATCTAAAGCTCCGTGAGGTCCTTCTCACGTTCACGTCGTCTCCATAAATCCTTGGATATCAAAGTGAGTCAAATTTCACCCTTTTTTTAATTTAATTTTACCTTGTTTTTAGATTTATCCTATTTCTAAGATGTGTTTGTTTGCCAAGAAAATAAGGGATACACACACACACACACACACATAATTATTTTGATTACACATACACACATAATTATTTTGATTACACACACACACACATAATTATTTTGATTATTGACACACACACACACACACATCCACACTCACACACACATAATTATTTTGATTACACATACACACACACACACACATAATTGTTTTGATTATTGTGATTTAGTTTATTTGTATGCACATATGTTTGTACATCATGTACAAAATTATTTTGTGTTGCACGAAGTTAATATTACTTAACTTCGTACATTTTTTTTTTGTTCAATAATAAAGCTTAGTTTCCCATTTGAGAATTAGTTGGATTTCGTGCATGGATGCGAAAGCATGACTGCGGTCCAATTAATTCTTGAATTGTCCCATTTTTTGGACAGTTTGGGAATGCATAGTTATGTGTTGTAGTTTGCGGTTCACGGATTAGGTTTGGATAGTGGGAATTTTGGTAACATTTCCTGATGTTCTTTGAGTGCACGGTGGATATTATGTATCTACGTCGTGCACTTGAAGAACTGTAAGGAGATGCTGCCGAAATTAGCCCACGTCGAAATTTAATCCATTGGAATCGTAAATTACGGCACATAACTATGCATTCCTGAATGGGATAGGGCCCTGACCGGAGGAATAAGGTGACAAGACAATAGTTGAATTTATTCTAATTCTTGTACTTTTATTGGGATTGCAGACAAAATGGACAGACAGTGGATACATAATCATAATAGATGTGATATTGAGTACTTGGATGGAATAGATGAGTTCATTGCATTTGCAAGTAGACACAAGGTAGGTTCAACTCATATCCGATGTCCGTGTAGGAGGTGTAACAACTCAATGTGGGAGACATTCGAGAATATTCGATTTCATTTAGTAAGACATGGGATGGTTGAGACCTATACTACTTGGTATCATCATGGAGAATGATTAGACCAAGCTTCATCTTCATACGTGACACAAGTGGAGACCGTTGAATCTAATGTGGAGCCTAATGAACAAGTTTTGAATATTGTAAATGACGTTTATCCATACGCCTCGAGCAACACCAATCAGGAAGGGGGAGATGACAGTCGTCCAACCATGGACAGTGAGGCATTCAAAAACTATGAAAAACTATTGAAAAATGCCAAGCAAGAATTATATCCGGGTTGCGAGAACTTTTCGGTGCTCACAGCAATGGTGGAGTTGATGCATGGCAAGATCAAGTTTCGTTTGTCAAACAAGTGTTTTGATTACTTTTTGGGAGTTATCAAGAGGATGCTTCCAAAGGAGAATTGTTTACCTGAAGATCATAAAAGTGCCCAAAAAATGTTGAAGGGTCTCAGACTGGGGTATGAAAAAATTCACGCATGTGTAAATAATTGTATATTGTTTTATAATGAGAACAAACAGTTGGATAAATGCCCTGTCTGCAATGAGCCGAGGTTTAAAATGACATCAGAACATAGAAAGACCAAGATTCCACAAAAAGTAATGCGTTATCTTCCATTGAAGCCTAGGTTGCAGCGATTGTACATGTCGATGCATACCGCAAGCGACATGAGATGGCATAAAGAAGGACGGGTAAATGATGATGTTATGAGGCATCCTGCAGATGGAGAGGCATGGAAAGAATTCGATCGGATGTACCCTGATTTTGCAGCTGACCCGCGCAACGTCAGATTGGGACTTGCCACTGACGAATTTAATCCGTTTGGGGCTTTAAACCAAATCCACAGCACTTGGCCGGTCATCGTGTTTCCTTATAATCTGCCGCCTTGGAAGTGCATGAAAAAAGAATACATGATGTTGACTCTATTAATTACCGAAGATCCAGGAAAGTCCATTGATGTTTATTTGCGGCCGTTGGTTGATGAGCTAAAAGATTTATGGGAAAACGGTGTTCGTACATACGATAAGTATACTGGGCAAATGTTCACCATGCGAGCGGCAGTGATGTGGACAGTTAATGATTTTCCCGCGTATGCAATGGTTTCTGGGTGGATGACTAAGGGTTATTTGGCATGTCCAATATGCAAGGAGAACGTAACATCGTCTTGGCATGCAAGAAAAGTTTGTTATCTTGGTCATCGTAGATGGCTCCCTTGGGACAATGAGTGGCGTCAGAACGATAGAGCCTTCCACGGCACAAAAAAGACTCGGCCAAGACCAAGAGAATGGTCCGGAGATGAGATTTTGGATCAGTTAAACCATTTGGAATTTGGTCATTTCGGCAAAGGGGTCAGTAAGCCCAGGCCAACTACACATCTGAACTGGACGCACAAGAGTATGTTCTTTGAGCTCCCGTATTGGTCAAAGTTAAAATTGAGACACAACCTCGATGTTATGCATATTGAGAAAAATGTGTTTGATACTTTGGTCGGGACAATTCTAGACATTGAAGGAAAAACAAAGGACACGGTCGAAGCTCGGCTCGATTTGGAACGAATGGGCATTAGGTCGTCCTTGTGGATGAAGAAAGTCGGTGGTACATTAAAGAAAGGCCATCCTTTTTTTACAGTTAAGCCGAATGGGAAGAAAGAGTTTTTCAACTTTATTTCTTCTGTAAAGTTTCCAGATGGGTATGCTTCCAATATCTCACGTTGCGTGAACGTGAAGGGGTGTAAATTTTCAAACATGAAGAGTCATGACTGTCATGTGATACTCCAACGCCTTCTTCCGGTTGGTATTCGACATTTATTGCCTCTTGATGTGGTGAAACCAATCGTGTTGTTGTCGAGATTTTTTTCGCAGTTAACTGCAAGGTGTTTGCGGAAGTCGGATGTTAAACAATTGCAGGAAGACATTGTGAACGTCTTATGCAAGTTCGAACAAATATTTCCCCCAGCTTTCTTTACAAGTATGATTCACGTGATGATTCACTTGCCAGATGAGGCATTGCTTGCCGGACCAGTGAACTGTCGATGGATGTATCCAATAGAAAGGTATTTAATTAAGCGCATATATATATATATATGCATACAACAAACGCTTTGAATAATTTGTATCATACCTTTTATTTGTGCAGATATCTTGGTGAGTTGAAAAAGTGTGTCCGAAACAGGGCAAAGCCCGAAGGATCACTTGTGGAGGCATGGGTCGCATATGAGTCACTTACTTTTTGTGCAATGTATCTTCAAGATGTTGAGACAACTTTCAATCGGCCTCAACGCAATAATGACGGTGGTGTCAGAAAAGAGAAACTGCCTGTTTTTGCCCAAATTGCGCGACCATTCGGTGTTGCTAGAAAAGGCGAATCGTTTACCAAAAAGGACATAGAGGTAGCGCATTGGTTCATACTCAACAATTGTGACGAGGCTTTGCCATACCTTGAAGAGCATGAACAGTTGATGAAGCGGGAACATCCTTCAGAAGTGTATGCCAAGAAGCATCGTGACTTGTTTCCTTCGTGGTTTCACGCACATGTAAGTTGTATGTGGTTTGAATTGAGCATATTTTCCAACTTGTCGAAGCCCGTCTTTAAAATTGTTTACACTAACAGGTTAACTTTTTGTATATGTCATATTAGATGAACAAATTGAAGGAATTGAATTCACCCTATTACGATGAAGAATTATATAACTTGGCGAGAGGACCGCTTCACGTTGAATTGTTCTCAGGTTGTCACGTCAATGGGATCAAGTTCTTAGGGGCAATGCGTGATGATAAGTTGTCTACTCAAAATAGTGGTGTCCATGTCTCGGGTGCGGGCGACAGTGAAGACATTGATTTTTATGGAAAACTAACTAGTGTAGTACAATTGCTTTACAAAGACAGGTGTCAAGTGATACTGTTTAAGTGTCTTTGGTTTGATACAAACCCACATAACCGAACGAGTGTTAAGCGAGACCATGGTTTATTATCAGTAAACACTACGAGACATTGATACGATGAAGACCCATACATTTTGGCAACTATGGCGAAACAAATATTCTATCTAGACGACCCTAAAGCCGGCAATGGTTGGAAAGTTGTTCAGAAGATTGATCGAAGAGGGCTATATGATATTCCAGAAGATCATGATGATGATGACGACAACGTTGCTGACCAACAGTTATCATCTTCGATAGAAATTGGTGAAGAAACACTTTGGGATGCTAATATTGTCCAAGAACCGTTTGATGTACCTGGAGTTCCCGAATTCGAAATATCAATTGACCTTGGTGATCTGCCTCAATACAACGCACCGGAAGAGGCAAACGAAGATGAAGACGAATGGGAATCCGGAAATGATAGTAGTGAGGATAGCGAGAGTTATTATTGTAGTTCGGATGAGGATTAATATAAACTTGTAAAGGAATATGTTGAAATCAGTTTTTGTATTACCATCCGGAAATCATACCATGTACTTGTTTATTTTTTGTGAATTTTTGCATATGCGATCTCGAAGTGTATACAAACAAGTTTGACGGTTAGATCATTCAAATTAGCTTCGTACAATGCGTATCCCATCAACTTCAATGGTATATATATTTACTAAGTAGATTTTAATTTATTTATTTTGTACTTATAACACTTAAGAAATTGAATAATATATATGTAAAAAAATTAGTTGTTGAGAATTCAATATTTTTTTCTTCTTTAGAAACGTGAATTGAATACTTTTGATGGCTTATATATATATATAAAGTTTCAATAATTTGTTTTGAATGTTTATTGTATAACGGTATAGAATCAGTTGAATTTGATGAGAGAATGCTTGTTATTTGTTGAAGCTTTACATTTATTTATTTCCTAAACCATAAGATTAAAAAAAAATTATAAAAAAAAAAATAAAAAACTACTTTGCGCGACGCAGGTGCTCCTATGTCGCGCAAAGCTGTTTTGCGCGACGTCAGACAACCTGCGTCGCGCAAATTAGTTTTTTATTTTTTTTTTCCTTCTTTGAATTTGGTTTTTTTTTAGGGTTCTTGCATTACCTTTTTCATTTGTGGTATCCACTTATGTAAAGGTGTTAAATTTACGATCGAAATTGAATGATATATTACTGTCGATTTTTGTTAGAAAAATATATTTACTAAGTAGATTTTAATTTATTTATTTTGTACTTATAACACTTAAGAAATTGAATGATATATATGTAAAAGAATTATTGTCGATTTTTGTTAGAAAAATATATTATTGTGGGGTTTATGTATAAAAAAATTTGAATATGAAAAGAGAAAAATGTTTTATAATAAATTTTTTTTTTTAAAAACACTTTGCGCGACGCGACAATACGTCGCGCAAAGAGACTTTGCGCGACCTAAAAGAACCTGCGTCGCGCAAAGTAGTTTTTTGTTTTTTTTTTCCTTCTCTTATTTTGGTTTTTTTTTTGGGGTTCTTGCATTACCCTTTTCATTTGTGGTATCCACTTATGTAAAGGTGTTAAATTTACGATCGAAATTGAATGATATATTATTGTCGATTTTTGTTAGAAAAATATATTTACTAAGTAAATTTTAATTTATTTATTTTGTACTTATACTTAAGAAATTGAATGATATATATGTAAAAGAATTATTGTCGATTTTTGTTAGAAAAATATATTATTGTGGGGTTTATGTATAAAAAAATTTGAATATGAAAAGAGAAAAATATTTTATAATAAATTTTTTTTTAAAAAAACTACTTTGAGCGACGCAGGACTACGTCGCGCAAAGAGACTTTGCGCGACGTAAGAGAACCTTCGTCGCGCAAAGTAGTTTTTTTTTTTTTTTTTCCTTCTCTTATTTTGGTTTTTTTTTTGGGGTTCTTGCATTACCTTTTTCATTTGTGGTATCCACTTATGTAAAGGTGTCAAATTTACGATCGAAATTGAATGATATATTATTGTCGATTTTTGTTAGAAAAATATATTTACTAAGTAGATTTTAATTTATTTATTTTGTACTTATACTTAAGAAATTGAATAACCGTTAAATTGGTCATTTTTCATTTATAGCCGTCCAAAAAGTTGGTCTCGTTACTTGATCTCTGAATGTTTGTTTTTGCTGATTTTTGGCGTATGCGATCTCGAGGCATATACAAACAAATATGACGGTTGGATCGTTGAAACTAGTTTCGTACAATGCGTATCCCATCAAAACAGTAGATTCACCAACACTTGGAATTTATTTATACTTTCATTAAGTATAACATAAGATTTTGTGGTATCCACTTATGTAAATGTGTTAAATTTACGATCGAATTGGTTCACTGTATTCATAGAGGGTTTAAGAGTGTATCTGTAAAAAATCATCAAAATCGGAGTTAAAATAACCGTTAAATTGGTCATTTTTCATTTATAGCCGTCCAAAAAGTTGGTCTCGTTACTTGATCTCTGAATGTTTGTTTTTGCTGATTTTTGGCGTATGCGATCTCGAGGCATATACAAACAAATATGACGGTTGGATCGTTGAAACTAGTTTCGTACAATGCGTATCCCATCAAAACAGTAGATTCACCAACACTTGGAATTTATTTATACTTTCATTAAGTATAACATAAGATTTTGTGGTATCCACTTATGTAAATGTGTTAAATTTACGATCGAATTGGTTCACTGTATTCATAGAGGGTTTAAGAGTGTATCTGTAAAAAATCATCAAAATCGGAGTTAAAATAACCGTTAAATTGGTCATTTTTCATTTATAGCCGTCCAAAAAGTTGGTCTCGTTACTTGATCTCTGAATGTTTGTTTTTGCTGATTTTTGGCGTATGCGATCTCGAGGCATATACAAACAAATATGACGGTTGGATCGTTGAAACTAGTTTCGTACAATGCGTATCCCATCAAAACAGTAGATTCACCAACACTTGGAATTTATTTATACTTTCATTAAGTATAACATAAGATTTTGTGGTATCCACTTATGTAAATGTGTTAAATTTACGATCGAATTGGTTCACTGTATTCATAGAGGGTTTAAGAGTGTATCTGTAAAAAATCATCAAAATCGGAGTTAAAATAACCGTTAAATTGGTCATTTTTCATTTATTGCCGTCCAAAAAGTTGGTCTCGTTACTTGATCTCTGAATGTTTGTTTTTGCTGATTTTTGGCGTATGCGATCTTGAGGCATATACAAACAAATATGACGGTTGGATCGTTGAAACTAGTTTCGTACAATGCGTATCCCATCAAAACAGTAGATTCACCAACACTTGGAATTTATTTATACTTTCATTAAGTATAACATAAGATTTTGTGGTATCCACTTATGTAAATGTGTTAAATTTACGATCGAATTGGTTCACTGTATTCATAGAGGGTTTAAGAGTGTATCTGTAAAAAATCATCAAAATCGGAGTTAAAATAACCGTTAAATTGGTCATTTTTCATTTATAGCCGTCCAAAAAGTTGGTCTCGTTACTTGATCTCTGAATGTTTGTTTTTGCTGATTTTTGGCGTATGCGATCTCGAGGCATATACAAACAAATATGACGGTTGGATCGTTGAAACTAGTTTCGTACAATGCGTATCCCATCAAAACAGTAGATTCACCAACACTTGGAATTTATTTATACTTTCATTAAGTATAACATAAGATTTTGTGGTATCCACTTATGTAAATGTGTTAAATTTACGATCGAATTGGTTCACTGTATTCATAGAGGGTTTAAGAGTGTATCTGTAAAAAATCATCAAAATCGGAGTTAAAATAACCGTTAAATTGGTCATTTTTCATTTATTGCCGTCCAAAAAGTTGGTCTCGTTACTTGATCTCTGAATGTTTGTTTTTGCTGATTTTTGGCGTATGCGATCTCGAGGCATATACAAACAAATATGACGGTTGGATCGTTGAAACTAGTTTCGTACAATGCGTATCCCATCAAAACAGTAGATTCACCAACACTTGGAATTTATTTATACTTTCATTAAGTATAACATAAGATTTTGTGGTATCCACTTATGTAAATGTGTTAAATTTACGATCGAATTGGTTCACTGTATTCATAGAGGGTTTAAGAGTGTATCTGTAAAAAATCATCAAAATCGGAGTTAAAATAACCGTTAAATTGGTCATTTTTCATTTATTGCCGTCCAAAAAGTTGGTCTCGTTACTTGATCTCTGAATGTTTGTTTTTGCTGATTTTTGGCGTATGCGATCTCGAGGCATATACAAACAAATATGACGGTTGGATCGTTGAAACTAGTTTCGTACAATGCGTATCCCATCAAAACAGTAGATTCACCAACACTTGGAATTTATTTATACTTTCATTAAGTATAACATAAGATTTTGTGGTATCCACTTATGTAAATGTGTTAAATTTACGATCGAATTGGTTCACTGTATTCATAGAGGGTTTAAGAGTGTATCTGTAAAAAATCATCAAAATCGGAGTTAAAATAACCGTTAAATTGGTCATTTTTCATTTATTGCCGTCCAAAAAGTTGGTCTCGTTACTTGATCTCTGAATGTTTGTTTTTGCTGATTTTTGGCGTATGCGATCTCGAGGCATATACAAACAAATATGACGGTTGGATCGTTGAAACTAGTTTCGCACAATGCTCAAATAATTTGGCAGCCCAATAGTGAAAAAAGGGCGCGTGCTCAAATAATTTGGAACCCTTCTTCTTTCCCTCTTTATTTCTGAAACCCTCCAAATCTGTTTTCCCCAAATCTTCGAACCTGCCCTGTTTTTCCCCAAATTTTTTTCCCCACCCAAATCTTCGAACCCTTTTTTCCCCAAATCTTCAAACCCTTCTTTCCCCAAATCTTCAAACCCTTCTTTCCCCAAATCTTCGAACCCTTATATCTGAAACCCTTATGTCCTTCTTTCTTTCCAAGTCTTTATTTTTGAAACCCCAAATCTTCCTTCGAATCTCCAAATCTTCCTTCGAATCCCCAAATCTTTATTTCTGAAACCCTAACCTCCAAATCTTCGAACCCAAATTCTCCAAATCTTCGAACCCAAATCCTCCAAATCTTCGAACCCAAATCCTGAACCCAAAACCCCCAAATCTCCCTCTCTATTTCTCGTTCCCTCCACGCTCTCACTGTGAAGCCAGTAGGGACGGACGCTTCGTCTTCTCTCGCTCTAAACCATCACTGCCTCCGTAAACCCCAGGCGGAGCTCGTAGCCGAGCTTTGACGGTACGATTCTCGCTCGTTAATTTAATCATGCTTTGTGCTTGCTTTAGTGTTGATTTTGTTGATTTTTGTTAATTTTTCTATAAGTGTTCTACGGTTTCTAGCAGATATTTAGCAAAATATTTATTTATTAATTTTTTAGATTTTGCTTTAGTGTTGATCTTGAGCTGCAACTATTTGTGATTGAGATTTGATACAACAGAAAGAAAGAAACCTAGCTAGCTATATATATTCGTTAAAGATTGGATTCGATTGTCAGCTTTTAAATTTTCAGAAGCAACTTCAAACTTATCAGTAATATATAAACCCATGGAGTGAAGGTTTGGTGTCAAATGGAAATTAGTGAAGTTGTTGAGATTGGTATGTAAAATTCTACTGCAAAAGATCTCATCTTTTTTGGATTTTCTTTTTCTTTTTGAAATTTATGATCTGGGTTTTTATTTTTTTAGCTGATTTGATTCGTATTTGGATTATTGATTTGGATTAATGGGTTTGCGGATTGTGCTGCATGCAAGCAGTTGTGGCTATGAAAGTTTGCTTTTTTTGGTTAATGGATCATGATTCATGAATAATAGCCGTTCATTTTTTGGACAGAAACTGTAACTGTTTTTCAAAAAAAAGAAAGTCACTCCTTTTTTTTAGTTTCTAGTTGAAGTTATTTTGCTTTTGCAACTACTAATCAGTGCTTGATTGGGAATTAGTGATTTGTATGGTCAGTAATTTATCTGAATTAAACATATTTTGGGTATCATGATGAAGCTCCACTGGTTGTTTGAATTTGACCTTGATTGCTAATATGCAAATTACAATCTATGCGATTTTGGGGGAAATTGTTCTTCATCATCCACCTGTTTTCTGTCTGTATATGTTATTTTGTATGCTCTGGTAAGTTTGTAAACATGCTGATATTCGCAGTTTTGCACTCTTAATCCCTCAAGGGCTTCCAATATTCCTTGTCAATATTGTGTTCGATCAACGTCAAGTATGGGAATGTTGGGGGCCTGCGAGGGACTTTGAAGCATTGCTTCTTCATTTTTGCTGCCTCTTATGTTCCTTTTGCTCTTAATAAGGTTAATGATCGACATAGCCTTAGTTATGTACCTGCAAGCTTCTGTGCTTAGTAAGGTTAATAATCGACATCAAAATCTGCATGCTTCTGTGCTGTAATCGACTTAGTTATACAATTGAAACTTAATAAGGTTAATAAGGTTATACAATTGAAACTTAATAAGGTTAATGATCGACATCAAAATCTGCATGCTTCTGTGCTGTAATCGACTTAAAAGACTAGGGTTTTCAGCTTTTGTTTTGAATCTGTCATGCTTATTAAATATTTGATTTAATTATATGAACTTGAAGCATTACGTCATGATATATATGTCTATTTGCATAGCTGTTGTCATGTAATATCTTATAAAGTTAAGGATTGAATTGGTGATTTGCGCAAGGTTGAATTAATATATTTGCTGTTTGCTGTTTGTTTGCTGTTTGTTTGCTGCTTGCTGTTTGTTTGCTGTTTGCTGTCTATTTGCATCGCTCTTCTTTTTCTACTTGTATTGTCTGTTTGCTGTTTGTTTGAGATTTTTTTTAGTAGAGATTTTTTTTCAGCCAACTTTAATTTTTAGTAGAGATTTTTTTTACTCCAAAGCAATGTTATATTTAGTTTCTAATGTTATATTTTTATGGTTCAAAAAATGTATAGATGTCGCACTTGATCACTCGTCGTCGAAGTGTGACGAATGCACCTCCCACATTATTAGCACCTACTGCTCCAGCCGTGAGTGCTCCACTGATTGGGGAGCCAACACCCCTTGCTGAGGCTGCTGATACAGCGTCCCAGGTGCCCGTTTCATCGACGTCATCAGTGTCGGTTGAGCCGCTCAGTGCACGGCGGCCTCACCGGCGTCGTCGTGAGCCGGAGCCTTCTGATAACGCTTCCTCGGCATCCAGAGTCGAGGGTGAGGCCTCCCGTCCAGGTGGTTTTTTTTTCTTTCAAATTCTCACTACATTGTTATTTTTTCCATTATAAAACTATTGTAGTTATGATGGTGAAAATTTACTGGATTGTGAAATGTGTTGCCAGCTAAAAAAAACACAAGGGGGCCTAGTCGAATGCTGAAGCAACAGGAAATCATACGTCAGACCAATTCCACGATCAAGATTGCATATGACCCGCGACATCGTGGAGCGCCTACCTCAAAGCAGCATAGCGGCATCGCTACTAGTTGTGGTACTATTATTCGAGACCATTGTCATTTTCAGTGGGACTCTTGGGCATTAATTCCGGAGGATAAGAAGAAACTGGTGCGAGAAGCACTGTCGGTTAGTACATTAACTTTTACCCTTTATCGTTTTTTTTAAAAATTTTGTTTACAAATATTATTAAATTTCTTACTATTATTTTATTATTTTTCATATTCGTAGGTCTTCTTTGATCTTACAAACATATCCCCCGAGGCCATGGCCTACATAGAGGAGACGTTAGCAACCCGGTACAAACATTGGAAGAACTATTTTCACACATATTTTAAGCGATGGGATGATCCGGAGATTGCTAGCCTACATGTTCCGGAGAGTTGAAGGACCGGCCAGAGGATTGGCAGTGGCTCTGCAAACATTTCACGGACCCAAAGTTTATTGTATGTACACAATATTTTAATAATATTTTATTATTGTTTTTATTTTTTAAGCTTATTTTGTTAATTTATTTCAAATAGTTGCACTAACATGTATATTGTGTGTTTAACAGAAGAAATCTATTGCTGGCCAGAAAGCTCGGGAGGCAAAGACACTTCTCCACCATTCTGGTTCGATGCCTTTTTCGTATAGGCTTGAGTCACGATGTCAGGTAAAAGTATATTAATTTTGAAATTTTATACAATTTATTTATTATTATTGATTAATAAAATTTTCTTAATGTTTTTTTTTTTATTCAGGAGGGTTCTAAGTTCCCACATGTTGACATGTTCAAGGATGTTTACGTTCGACCCGACGCTGAGCTCGCTCAGCAGCTTTATGTAAGTATATGTAATTCTTATTATTATGAATCCTTCAAATATTATTTATATTTTGTTATTAAACATTATATGTTTTTTCTTTATTATTACAGGGTGATATGATGGAAAAGAGCTCTACTGTTCTTCAAGAAGCAACATCGCAGCTACCCCCGGAGACCCCGATCGAAGACGTCATTGTACCTGAGAATGTAGATGTTCAGATCGTGAATGAGGTCCTGAATCAAAAGTTGGGTCGTCGTCATGGCAATGCTGTTCGGTGTATGGGGAAGGCGGGGGTTCGTGAGACGGGTGCCTCCTCTTCCAAATCATCCACAGCAGAGGTCACTGCCCTGAAGGAGGAAGTGACAACCCTAAAAGGCCAGCTTGTAACCTGTAATGAGCACATGAGGGCCCAGGACGAGAAGATGCGTAGGCTTGTAGAGTCCTTATTGAGGTCCGGCCTCCAAGTCTCGATGGAAGAACCTGATCCTGCTCCACCTTCGACTTCCCAGTAGCATGATGTATTGAACCTAGAAGACTTGTACTTTTTTCTTTTTTGTTAGGACATCTTGTATTAGTACATTTTCATATATTTTATAATTAAAACCTTTTTCTTGGTTTATTAATTATTGTTTATAATTTAATTACAATGTTTATTAAAAATTAAATAAAAAAAGTCTTTAGCAAAAAAAAAAATAAAAAATAAATAATAATTTAATTACAATGTTTATTAAAAATTAAATAAAAAAAATCTTTGGCAAAAAAAAAAAAAAATAATAATAATTACAATGTTTATTAAAAATTAAATAAAAAAAGTCTTTGGCAAAAAAAAAAATAAAATAAAATAAAATAAAATTTACGCGACGCAAGACACGTCGCGCAAACAACCTTTGCACGACGTAGGCTACGTCGCGCAAACCGCCTTTGCGCGACGCAAGATACGTCGCGCAAACAACCTTTGCACGACGCAGGCTACGTCGCGCAAACACCCTTTGCACGACGCAGCCTAGGTCGCGCAAACCCACTTTGCGCGACGCAGGTACCTTTACCGTCGCACAAACCCTTCTGTCACGGACTTTGCGTGACGAAGAATGCGCGACGGAGGTACGTCGCGCTATCTTTTGCGCGACCTTTTTTGACTTTGCGCGACGGAGGTACCTACGTCGCGCAAAGTGTTTTTCCTACTAGTGAGAATACTTTCCCGCAACTTTTAGTAAAATGAAACGTAATTTTTACCAAAAACAATTGCGCCAAAACACCACTACTGCTCATGAAGGGAATAATTCATAGTAACAAAAGAAGAAAGAAAATTTCTCTGATAAAATGATTTGTTCATGATATGCGTACATGATCTTATTATATATGGTGGCCCGTGACCAATGAGTAAAGTACTGATGAACCTTGAACCAAAAGATTAGTAACTTCCTCCGATCCCTACCCCTCATTCCATGACAAAATCTCAACTTCCACATACAAACAATCCCCTGGCCGGCTAACTTCACATGCCACCAAAACGCAACTCATACACTAAAGCCACACCACACCATCTCTCTCTCTCTCTCTTCTGCTCCTTCTATATGATATATCAGCTAGCCTTCTCTCTCTGTCTGTCTTACCTGATCAAGAAAAAAGCAGCAAAAAGAAGATATGAAAAGGGATTAGACCCTTTTGTAGCTTGAAAAGGTTTGTTGAATCAGAACTGCTTCTATTACCTTATAGCACTACCTAGCTTTTTCTGATATATATATATATCCATCTCTTCTGAAAATACAGAAGAAGAAAAAATAATACTGTTAGGTTCAGTCTCTTTTCCCCCAATTTTGACTTCCAATTACCTTTTTTTTTCATTGTTTGGGGCTGAGAGTTAACTCCTCCTGATCAGTCCCTTTTCCTTAAGCGCCCCCCCCCCGCGGAGCGGCGGTCAAGAACCGTAAATATTATATATTATTATTTTTCCCTTTCTGAACTCTATATTTTCTTCCCATTCATAATATTTGCAGAACAATTCTCCCAACCCTACTAATTTTTTTTAAGTTTCCCAATGCCAAAGCTACTCACTACCAGTCTGGTCTCTTTCCTTCTGAACTCGTCTCAGTAACTCTATCTTTTTTCTTAAGCAACAGATTTCGACCTTTTCCCTTCTCTTTTCTCTCCCAATGATGCAATTTACTGAGACACCACCACCACCACCCTTGCACCAAATTATCACCACACCCTATTCCAATAACCTCCCAATAATGATGAACAAAAACCAAACCCACCGCACTCGCCCGTGGCCTGGCTTTCCGACCTCAAAGTCCCTAGGAACAAACTTTGGCGACGCCAACTGCATGGAGCAGCTGCTCGTCCACTGCGCTAACGCCATCGAAACTAACGACGCCACCCTAGCCCAGCAGATCCTCTGGGTCCTCAACAACATCGCCCCCCAAGACGGCGACTCCAACCAGCGCCTCACCTGCGCGTTTCTCCGAGCCCTCATTGCCCGCGCAGCCCGAATCGGAAGCTGTAAGGTCCTCGCCGCCATGGCCAACTCCCAAGCCAACTTCACCATCCACACTCACAAGTTCTCCGTCGTTGAGCTCGCCTCCTTCATCGACCTGACACCGTGGCACAGGTTCGGATTCACCGCCGCAAATGCAGCCATTCTAGAAGCTGTTGAAGGGTATTCTGTGGTTCACATTGTTGACCTGAGCTTGACGCATTGCATGCAAATCCCAACTCTGGTCGACGCCATTGCCAGCCGTCAGGACGGTAATGTGAGTCCTCCGTTGCTGAAGCTCACTGTGGCGGGTACCATGGAGGACGTCCCTCCAATGCTGGACCTCTCGTACGAAGAACTGGGTTCCAAGTTGGTTAATTTCGCAAGGTCAAGAAACATCATTTTAGAGTTTAGGGTCATCCCGTCAAGTTACACTGATGGGTTTGCCAACCTAATCCAACAACTCCGCGTACAAAATTTAGTGTATGCGGAGAGTGGTGAGGCGCTTGTAGTGAATTGCCACATGATGCTTCACTACATTTCTGAAGAGGCATTGACACTTCCGGCAATCAATCCGAATCCAAGTAGTAGTCGTTCGACTAGCTCTTACGCTTTTGATGTAGCTTCGTCCCCTTTGAGTTCGTCGCTAAGGACAGTGTTTCTGAAAGAGCTTCGGGGTTTGGACCCGACGATTGTGGTTTTGGTGGACGAAGATGTGGATTTGACATCGAATAATCCAGTGTGTAGATTGAGGTCGGCCTTCAATTACCTGTGGATACCTTATGACACCGTGGATACATTTTTGCCGCGGGGAAGCAAGCAGAGGCAGTGGTACGAGGCGGATGTGTGTTGGAAGATTGAGAACGTGATAGCGTACGAGGGCTTTCAGAGGGTGGAGAGGCTGGAGCCAAAATGCAGGTGGATGCAGCGAATGCGAAATGCCAACTTTCGAAGCGTTTCATTTGGGGAAGATGCGGTTTCGGAAGTGAAGGCCATGCTTGATGAACATGCAGCTGGTTGGGGATTGAAGAGAGAAGAAGAAGATGTTGTGCTTACATGGAAAGGACACAATGTTGTGTTTGCCACAGCCTGGATGCCTGCTTAAATTCACAAGTTGAAATTTCTCAAGAAAATTATCTGACAATAAGTTAATTAATATAGAATCTCTTTTTTTTTTTGTTTTTTTTTTGTGTGTGTTTCTTCTTTCTTAATCTGTTATTTGGTAGTAGCTAGCTGATAAATTAGTTAATGATCGTGTTTTACTAATTTTTACTAGTAGGTGAGAGCTTAAATTTTAATTAATTTGAGGTTTGTGTCATATTTGGAATAATTTTGAACCATGCATTTGTGCATATTCTTGTGGTCTGCAGTAACCTAACATATTAATCTGCCTATTCTTTTTTGCAAAGTCTTTATTTAAAGGGCAATGATAGGAAGACTATATTATGACATGGAAGTTGATGATTGAATTATTACTTAAGCGTTGATTAACATGCTTAATTCTTATTAGTAACATATTTTTTAGTTTGCAAATTTAGTCTATAAATTTAACCGTCTAACATTACCCTTATTTAAATTTCCTTTTACTCTGTTGTGGTTTTAACTTTCTTGCTAGTTTAAATTTTACAGAATCTTTGAAACGATGAATGTACCCATTGCCCAAGAAATCCCTACGCAAAGTAATTAATGGGTGATTCAAGAAACTATTTTATTATGATTGGAAATGTTCCTATTATAAACTATTTAAAGATTATTTTTATAAAAAAAATTAATAAAATATGATATCATTTATATCAGATTAGAGCTGGAAATTTTTTTTTTCGAAAATCCCAAACTAAACCAAAAAAATCCCAATCCCATATCGAAAAATTCCAAACCGATAATACAGAAATTTTTGGGATCCATACCGAACCGATCCCGAACTTTTTGGTATAGGAATCGGGATTATATATTCAATGGTTCGAGAATCCAGAACTGAACCGAAAATATGTATGTATATTTATTTTGGTTGCATGCATGTTGAATGTTGAATGTTGAATTTAAGTATGAAATTAAGTAATTTGGAACTTTGGAATGTCAATTTGACTTGATAAGAATGATTTGGTATTTCAATTGGTAAGAAATTTCAAATTGGTAATATGCAAAAAGATTAAATTTCAATTGATATGAAATTGGACAATAAACTTTTAAGCCAAAGACCCAAATTTTAGCCCACAATCCAAAAATCTCAAATTTATGCCCAAAAGCCCAAAACCCAAAACCCAATCCCAATCCATGTCACATCCCGGCCCGGGGTCCACCACATCCCGGGCCCGCTCCACCACCGTAGCACGATATTGTCCGCTTTGGGCCCCGACTACGCCCTCACGGTTTTGTTTTTGGGAACTCACGAGCAACTTCCCAGTGGGTCACCCATCACGGGAGTGCTCTTTCGCGCTACTCGCTTAACTTCGGAGTTCCCATGGAACCCGAAGCTAGTGAGCTCCCAAAAGACCTCGCGCTAGGTAGGGATGGGAATATACATATAAGGATCACTCCCCTGGGCGATGTGGGATCTCACAATCCACCTCCCTTAGGGGCCTGACATCCTCGTCGGCACACCAAGGCCAGGGTTAGGCTCTGATACCAAATTGTCACATCCCGACCCGGGATGTGGTGTACCCCGGGTCGGGATATGACAATTTGTCACATCCCGACCCGGGGTCCACCACATCCCGGGCTCGCTCCACCACCGTAGCACGATATTGTCCGCTTTGGGCCCCGACTACGCCCTCACGGTTTTGTTTCTGGGAACTCACACGAGAACTTCCCAGTGGGTCACCCATCATGGGAGTGCTCTCGCTTGCTACTCGCTTAACTTCGGAGTTCCCATGGAACCCGAAGCCAGTGAGCTCCCAAAAGGCCTCGCGCTAAGTAGGGATGGGAATATACATATAAGGATCACTCCCCTGGGTGATGTGGGATCTCACAATCCACCCTGGCCGTGGTGTGCCGACGAGGACGTCGGGCCCCTAAGGCTTAACTTACCCTTCTTTCCCAACCTTACTACTTTTTTCCAAGGCAATAACTTCAAGAATACCCAAATCACCGACCTTATACACTCTGTCGGTGGCACGTCTATCCGCAAGACTCTTCTGTCGATCCTGGGACGCTTTCAAATTAGCTTTGATTACCTGTACATTCTGAGTAGTCTCATCTACTATCTCAGGGCCCACTAATGGTCTTTCACCAACTTCATACCAACATAACGGTGTACGACAAGCTCTGCCATAAATGTTTCAAATGGTGCCATCCCTATGCTAGAATGGTAGCTGTCTTTATAGGCAAATTCCATTAAATCCAACTTTGCATGCCAATCATCATCAAACTGAGGTACCGAAGATCTCAGTAGATCCTTTATGGTCTGAATGGTTCTCTCTGACTGACCATCTGTCTGAGGATGACACGCTGTGCTGTAATGTAGTTCTGCGCCCACAGCTTCTTGGAATGCTCTCCAAAACTTAGAAGTAAACCTAGGATCCCGATCCGAGATGATACTCACTGGCACTCCGTGGTACTTCACAATTTCGAGTAAGAACAACTCAGCTAGCTTATTCAGAGAATACTTTTCTCTCACTAGGATGAAGTGTGCTGATTTGGTAAGCCGATCAACGATTACCCAAACACCATCATACCCGTCCCGTGTACGAGGAAACTTGTACACAAAATCCATAGTGATATTTTCCCATTTCCACTGTGGAACGGGAAGTGGTTGTATCAAACCAAACGACTTCTTCCTTTCAGCTTAACCTGCTGACAATTTGCACACCTACTAACGTACTCTGCAATTTCCCTTTTTATGCCCGGCCAATAGTAGAATGATCTAAAGGTATGATACATCTTCGTACCTCCTAGATGCATAGCATATGCCGAAATGTGTGCCTCAACAAGAATTTCCTTCTTTAATTCCACAATATTTGGCACGAACATCCTTTTTTTTCTTGCATAAGCATGCCATCAGTCTCACAAACTCTGAGATCCTTTTTCTTCCCTTTAGAAATTGCAAAAATTAATTCCTGCACTTCCTTATTATTTCCTTGAGCTTCGAGTATACGATCAATCAAAATGGGCCTAACTTGGAAACTAGCAAGTAAGGCTTCCTCTCGTGCTTCCATCAAAGTTTCTTCTTTCTCTTCTAGTCCCAATTTCGCTCCAATGGATCTCAAATCTGCAAGAAGAGGAACAAGGGATGCATACAATGCATTAACTCAACCTTGGGACTTCCTAATCAGTGCATCAACCACTACATTTGCATGAACAGGGTAATACTCGATCGTGCAATCATAATCACTGAGTAATTCTATCCATCTCCGCTGCCAAAGGTTAAGTTCTCTCTAAGTGAAAATGTACTATACGCTCTTGTGGTCCGTAAAAATCTTACACTTCTCACTGTAAGGATAATGTCTCCAAATCTTCAGAGAGAAAACGATGGCTGCTAGCTCCAAATCATGTGTAGGATAATTTCTTTCATGTAGCTTCAACTGTCTCGAAGAATAAGCAATTACCCCACCATGTTGCATCAAAACACATCCCAGGCCATTCAACGAAACATCGCTGTAAATCTCAAAGTTACCACTGTCGTCTGGAAGTGTCAGAACAGGTGCATGAGTGAGACGGTGCTTAAGTCGCTGGAAACTCTGTTCACAATTCTCATCCCACTCAAACTTTACTTCCTTCCTAGTCAACCTCGTCAATGGTAAAGCAATCACTGAGAAATCCTTAACAAACCGTCGATAGTAACCTGCTAATCCTAGGAAACTCCGTACCTCGGTGACGGTTCGTGGTTGCTTCCAATTTTCTACGGCTGCTACTTTTTATGGATCTACCTGAATGCCCTGAGCTGAAATGACATAACCCAAGAATGCCACTTCTTTTAGCCCAAATTGGCATTTACTGAACTTAGCATAAAGGCGATGTTCCCTCAACTTCCTTAACACTAGAGTGAGATGTCATCCGTGTTCTTCTCTCGACTTAGAATACACCAAGATGTCATCAATAAAACAATGACAAATCGATCCAAGTATTGCTGAAATACCTTATTCATCAAACTCATGAAAGTTGCTGGTGCATTCGTTAATTCGAATGACATCGCCAAGAACTCATAATGACCATAATAAGTCCTGAAAACAATCTTAGGGACATCCTCACTTCAAATCTTCAATTGGTAATAACCCGACCTCAAGTCAATCTTGAAAAACACACAGGCACCTCTAAACTGATTAAACAAATCATCAATACGCGGCAATGGATAACGGTTTCTAATCGTTACTCGATTCAATTGCCTATAATCAATACATAACTTTAAAGTCCCATCTTTCTAGCTCACAATCAGCACTGGAGCTTCCCCAAGGCGACGTACTAGGTTGAATGAAACCCTTATCAACCAAATCTTGCAACTGAATTTTCAATTCCCTCAACTCAGCAAGAGCCATTCTATAAGGAGTCAAAGATATAAGATCCGTACCAGGAAGCAAATCAATGGGGAACTCCACCTTTCTGTCTGGCGGCAATCCAGGTAGATCCTCAGGGAAAACGTCAGGAAGATGTCTAACCACCTTTACATCTTCCACACTACTCGGAGTAATATCATTTAGCACCACATGAGCTAAGTATTCTTGGTAGCCTTTTGATAACAACCTCTTTGCTCTCACAGCAGAAATAACAGCATGCCTCACTCTACTTTGCTCACCCACAAAAGTAACTTCCGGTAATCCAGGACAATGGAAAGTAACTGATTTCTCGTAGCAATCTATCTTGGCACGATTATAATGCAACCAATATGTGCCCAAAATTACCTCAAAATCCACAATATCTAACGAGATAAGATTAGCTGGCATAACTACATCTTCCACCATCACTGGATACCCTGGATAAACATAATCCACATAACACTTCTCTTCTCTAGGCATAGCAAACTCTAACTCAAACCCTAGAGGCGTAGGATGAGGTTGCGTCACTTGAGCAAATGTATGAGAACTTACAGAATTTGTATTACCACACCCAATTAAAACTCTAGCAAAGTGACCAAGAATGTTAACGTACCCATGTTCAAATCTGGATTGCTATGAGCATCTTGCAGTGTGATGTTGTTAACCCGTCCTTGGGCTTGTTGTCGTCCCCCACGACCCCCATTAACTTGGTTACTTCGTCCCTGCACACCACAGCCCATTTGACCATAACTACTAGATCCAGGAACCTGCTGGATCGGCGCTGATGGTGGCAAAGAAGACTACTAAGCCTCTGTTGATTCTGGGAACAATTTGCAGCTCTATGTCCCAACTGCCCACATGTAAAGCATCCGCTGCTTCTTCGCCTACACTCTCCAAAGTGCCTGTTATTGCACCTACGACACAAAGGTACATTTCCTCTACCAGCATCTCCCTGCCTCTGGAATCTAGGACCACCGGTAAATCTACCACCTTGCCTCTGGCTAGTGGCACTAAAGCCTCCACTAGAAGAACTGGAACTAGCTTCGCTTCTTTTGAAGCTCTGAGTATTGCGAGGTCCTTGAGATGACTAACCTTTACCTTTGTCATCTTTCCTGTTATTCACATTATTTTCCTCTTCTTCATCACTATCGCTGGACATTTTCTTAGGGTCCTCAATCCTCAACAAAATCTTGTAAAACTCCTGGTAAGAAGCACAATGGGTAGTGGTCGAAATAGAACGTCACTTCTTCTTAGTACCTAGCTTAAAATGACGTAACATCACAACCAGATTAGCAGCAACATCCGGATGGTAATGAGACAAGTTCGTAAACTTTCTATAGTATAGTACTCAATCGCCGTCATCTTTCCTTGTGTCAAATTTGTAAACTCTTGCTTATTACCATCAATATATGCCGGAGGGATAAACCTTTTCTTAAACAACTCCCAATCAGTTGTTTTTCTTCGGTGTCCTCGTATAAGACTCCTGTCTCTACCAGGATGTAGATTCAGTACCAAGAAACCAGGTAGTCGTCTCGACCCACCATTCGAGAAGAAGATTCCCTTGACTTCGCATCACACAAAAAAACTTTTCAACCTGATTAAGCCATCGTTCCGCTCCCTCAGGTCCATCATTTCCCATAAAATGATCCAGCTTCAACTTATAAACAGTCTCAAGAGGAGTTCTTTGGGGAGAACAGATAACAAATTGAATCATATTAACAATAGCTTCCCTTAACTGAGCTATATCAGGGAAACTAGGCTCATCTGAACGACGTGGCTCTCTACGAGGTGGCATAATTCTGACAGAAGACACTAGGAAATTCACAAGATATGCAAGATTGCAAACCTAGGCTCTGATACCAAACTGACACACCCCAGCCAAGATTGAGGCATGCTGGCCGTCACGTGAGGGTGACGTAGCCATGTGCACAGTTCTGAAGCGTTAATGTAAAGAGAAATACGAATAAATAAAAACCAACTTCAGAAGTGTTAATACACAATCAGAGCATAATTGTCTAGGTGCAGTCGAACATAAGGAGTACTTAAATAAAACACCCCAAAAGGGTCCTACATGAGTGAAGGTCTGTCAGAATCACTACTGCTGCCTCGGATGCCACCAACTATGCTACCTAGAACCTGAAGAGGCGCAAAACAAAAGGGTGAGTGGGCAAAAACAAAGTCTTTCGAAAAATCATTTCAAAAACAATCTTTATAGCCCCTCGCCGTAAAACCTGTATACTTTCCCAGAAAATAGTATATACACATATACCAAAACTCAACTGAAATCCTCAACAAGATATGCACGATTCATGAATATGCCATGCCATAATAATCAACTCATTAGGTAAGTATATCAAATGCTATAACCATTGCAACAGCTCGTCAGCTGATCTCTAGCTCATACATCATGCCTGCACACGAGTCGAACCCACTTATAGTGGTCTATACGATAGGACTAGGTGTGAAATCGTACACTCTAGTGCTACAATCACGTGAAGACTGTACGAATGATCGTGGGTCTGAGTCAACCCACTTTCAATGATCGCGGGTCACCTACGAGTCGAACCCACTGAAAGTGGTCTATACGACAGGACTGTGCACCTAACTTGGATCCAAGATGAGCGTATGGTGCGGGAGGTGAACATCACGTGAAAGACTTGCCCCTAGCTCTGGGCGGAAACACTAACACCGGGGTGCAGGTTTATGAGCTCTCAACGCATCTCATCATACTCTTCATAACTCAACTTGTATTTAACCACACATAACCTTACCTGATACTTACCTGATACTTACCTGAGCGTCCACAGCACCAACAATGATGCGCATACAATTCATAATACATAAACGCTTCATGATGCATAAACAAAGGTATGTATGCATTGGCATGACATTTCATTTATAAAAGCATTTAAAATGCACTTTCTGGGAAAAACACGTAGTATATAGGTATATACGGAAAACAAAAGCCCACTTACCTGGAGTCCGCACTACGGCTCCCTAACGTAAACATCGAGGCGTCCCAAAACGTTCGGCGCCTAAAACAAATATCAAACTACAACCTAGAACTCTTAACCATAGAATTCGTAAATCACGTAAAACATATCCTCAAGGATATTCTAGAATCATTTAAGACCCTTAATCAAAAGTCAACCGTCGATCAACGATCGACGGTAGGGTCCACAACCCCACTTACTTGATCCGGAAGATCCGTAACTCAAATCTCCGATCCATAACTTCCCAAGATGCACATTATGCTCCTAGACCAACATAATAAAATTTCGTTACGATCCAACGGTCAGATCTCCGCCAATTGCCAAAACCAAGTGGCGGTTCGCATTTTATTTTATGAACTTACAAACTCAATTCGGGAAGTTCCGTACGTTGGATTTCTGATCCGTAAGTTCCTACCTTCTTCAAATATTACATACTACCACGTACCAAAGTTTGGTGATGATCCAACGGTCGGATCGTCGATTCATATTTTCACCTAACCACGAATCGTAACGAACTTAAGTTCAAACGAGTAATCTACGCTAACCAATTATCAAAAATGAACCTAGGATGTTAAACACAGCCTAAGAATGACATTGGCGGCCCACTGGCCATGTGCCGCCGCACAGGCCGATGTGAGTGGCGGTCGATCGCCCCGACTCGCCGGAAAATTCAACTATTTTTAAAAATTCTCAAAAATTGTATCATTGAAGATCTCAAAGAGAGGAACAACTTTCATACCTTCTGCCAAGGCCAATTTGGCTTGGAAATACCTCAATTTTGCCAAAATCCGTATGAACCCTAGAAATGGGTGAGCTTCAATTCGACCTCCAAACTTGTTCCAACCCCTGTACCACTGTTTGGGCTTTGTTCTAGGCCTTAAGAGGAAGCTAGGGATGGTAGTGATTGGAAGAAATTGCTTCAAAAATTGGAGAATTGAGAACACCCATCCACCGCACCACCGGTGCGATTTTTTCTTAGTTTCAAACCCCAATCTCTCCAAATTTGGGATGTAATAGGAAAAGGGAAGGTTATGGAGTTGATTTCAGGTAGTTGGGTGATGCAATTTGACGGAAAAATGGGTGAAAAGTCGTCGGAAATCATGGATGCCAAACGGGTCATGAGTAGAAGACCTGTTTCCATTTTTCTTCCTCCGCTTCTCGCATTCTCTCCTTTCCTCCTTTCTCCTTCTCTGGTTGGTCAGCCGCTTCTCTCTCCTCTCCCCATTCGCCCAGCCTTCTCTCCCAAAGCTCTCCTGGAGCTCTTCCTCTTCTCTGGTTGGGCAGCTTTGCCCAATCTGATTCCTTTTCTTCTTATTTTCTGTTTCCACCAGCCACACACGCACACCCCCACGTAACTTCCTTTCTTCTTTTTAATTTCTTTCCTTTCCCATCCGAGCCATCCATTTGAAACTCCTTTTAATCTGGGCCATCCAAATGGCACACGAGATTTTATAATAAAACTCCAAAAGGCCCAATCTTCAAACGTTAATAACTTCTTCGTTATAGCTCCAAATCACGAACCGCTTGCGCCCACGCATCCGTAGTGATGAGTACTACGAGCATATTCCAAGAAAACAAATCTTAGGTGGCACGACACAACGATTAACCTCGAACAAAGCACCTGCCTAAAAGGGCATTTTGTAAAATCCTTTATTAAAAATTTAAAAACTCTTAAAATCAGGGACGGGCTGTCACATAAAGTATCTATCTAGTTGCTACATTAATTAACTAAATGACCCTAGTTTTGATTTATTTTTTACGGAGGTAATTTTTACATTGTGTTTTATAATATGAATAGTTCTAATCATAAACACAAACTTCTATGAACTGGCCACAAACAATTTTTAGAGGAGTTCCTCCACAATTTTGTGTATCTCTCTTTTGTGCTTTTGGAAATGGAAAAGTTAATCAGGAGTACAATACATACAACAATGTTATATTTCTGTGTTGGACATTCAACAATCAAGCAAACTACGTAATGTACGACAATAAATATAGTTCTTATATTAAATTTAAGTTTGTGGCTTCTCATCTTTCAAAGTTATGTTTTATTAGGTTCCTTGTAACTATAATCTTAGTATTAAGTATCTATCCTACCAATGTATTGCAATCTCTCTATTCAATGGACTCCATATGTATGTTTAGGAGACTTGATTAATGAAAAATAGTTTATTTCCCTTGTGCATTTGAAGTGAGTGATTTCTCCTTCTCCAATCAAGCGTTTGGCTTGGTCGTACGAGTGAATCCATGATTAGCGACATCGAGCGAACTCCATTGCCCCTGGTTGAGCGATTATCAGGTTATCTCCCCCGGTCCTTTGATTATTTCCTGCATCAAGTGTTGATGCAATCTACGACAATAAATATAGTTCTTATATTAAATTTGATTGTTTGTGGCTTCTCATCTTTCAAAGATATGTTTTATTAGATTTCTAGTAATTAACTATAATCTTAGTATTAAGTATCTATCCTACCATTGTATTGTAATCTCTTTATTTAAAGGACTCCATATGTATGTTTAGGAGACTTGATTAATGAAAAATAGTTTATTTGCCTTGTGCATTAATTTGAAGTAAGTGATTTCTCTTTCTCCAATCAAGCATTTGGCTTGGTCGTGCGAGTGAATCCACGATTAGCGACGTCGAGCAAGCTACGTCGCCCATGGTTGAGTGAATCCCAAATTATCTATCTCTCGTCTTTTCAAGACCCTTGGTTCTTTCCTGCATCAAGTGACATCAAAGTAGGTTTTCCGTCTGCGTTAGAAGATCATGGGTAATATTGTTTTCTGTCCGTTTGAATATCAATAGTTGAAGAAATTAGTTTCGTTTTATTGAAATTCCCAACCAATTTACGATTAATATGTTGACGACGATGAAGTCAATGATCGTTTTGTGAATGAAGTTGATGAGGATGTTAGCGAGGTAAGCAAGTTATACTCCTCAAGTTTGTATAATTTCTTTGACGATGATATTGTTAGTCACGCGATCGATGAGATTCTTGAAGGTAGTTTCTTGAATGTTGAGCACCAGGTAAAGACTGTGGATGTGAAGGAAACTTTACAATTTATGAGCGAGGTGGTAAATTAAGACTTAAATGCACAACTTCTTTATTGGAGAAAAACTCCTTACTCTGATATTCATGATTATATATAAGATAAATTTTTTTTATCATGATGATTTGGTTAGGAGAAAGTATTTGAAGAAGAGAAGCCTTGCTCACCATTTGAGTCATGTTTCATTTCGAGATTATCCATTTGAAGAAAAAATATGGATCAAAACTTTGAACACTCTTAAATTTCTTATGCTATTGTACCTGTTATGGAAAAGTTTGAAAGGCCTTCCAAAAAATTGAGGGAAAACCAAAGTCAACTGAAACTCGAGGACAAGTTTTTTCGAGAGAAGAAGAGTATGATGCAATGTATGACCATAAATATAATTCTTATATTAAATTTTGATTGTTTGTGGCTTCTCATCTTTCAAAGCTATGTTTTATTAGGTTCCTAGTAACTATAGTCTTAGTATTAAGTATCTATGCTCCCAATGTATTGTAATCTCTCTATTTAAAGGATCTCCATATGTATGTTTAGGAGCTTGACTAATGAAAAATAGTTTATTTGCCTTTGCATTTGAAGTGAGTGATTTCTCCTTCTCCAATCAAGTGTTCGGCTTGATCGTGCGAGTGAATCCACGATTAGCGATGTCAAGCAAGTTCCTTTGCCCCTGGTTAAGTGAATCACATGTCATCTATTCATCGTCTCTTCAAGACCCTTGGTTCTTCCCTGCATCAAACACAATATTGTTAGTTGTTAATCCAAACTGAAGATAAGTTGATAAGGGGTTAGCATAGTTAGTATTTTTCTCAGGGTTTTGCGTAGAACGGGGTTTTTGGGGTTGAGCATTTTGAGTTGTTTATTGGGTTGAAGGGGCTCTTTATGTTGCAAAACCTCTTCTTTTTTTTTTGGTAAAAAAAAAACCCTCATATTTATAGGGGTGAATTTGTGGTGGCCAAGGTTGCCAAGTTGTAAAATTCTGATACTATTCCAATTTCTCCGCATATGCTTTGATTATACTTGAAATTATTCTCGGCCGAAAACTCTATCGCTGCCAAGTCTCGCCGTCTTAACTCTGAACCTAGATTGATTCAACCTTTATCCGTAAACCAATCCTGATCAGCGGAGAAGTCATGATTTTAGGTGAAGAGGGGCCTCACATAAATGTTAAAAAAAATAAAAATAAATAGACAATATTTACAAGAGAGTATAATACATAGTTGTACATAGTTGGAGTTGTGAGCTATTTTTTTTAGGCTCTAAATGTTTTGTTTCTATGTTGAAGTTAACCTTCCAATATCAAGTCAATATAGAGAGTAATTAATCAAAAATTAAAAAAGAAATTACCCTTTTAATATCAAGTCAATGAAAAATGCTAGAGATACTATATTTTTAGACTATATTTTGAAGACAACATGATGTATCGGTTGATGATTGGATTTCTTCTTTAATGATATAAAGTAGTAGCCCTACCGTTAACTGTTATATAATCATGCGGTCTCAAAGTGTGGTTAAAGTAGATGTTGTCTCCAGTATCATCCCAAGTCAATATAGAATAGATTGTGATTTTCGAACAAAAAATGAGAAGAATGGATTTGAGAATTTAGAGAAAAAAATATATGAAATTTTTAAAAATTTAGTAAAATGTTAAAGAAAAAAGAGAGATTCACAAACATTAATATTGTTGTGAGCTAGGAATTGGAAGGACAAAATATATGAAATTTCAAGAAGGGGAGGAGGAAAAACTCAAAGTTTATTATTCTTCAATTGGCAATGTAAAAGAATACTTTTTGATAAAATTAAACTAGACTTTAGTTTTCGTCAAAAAAAAAACTAGACTTTAGTTTTAAATTTGGGAACTATTATTAGTACTCCAAAAATCTTATTATACACTCCTCCTAAGTGTATTTTTCTTTCTAATTATAGAAAGCTAGGAGTGTCAAATGAGATTTTTAGAGTGCCAATAATAATTCCCTTTTATTGAAGAGTTATTGATTTGTTTATAAAACAAGGTGTTAAATTTAATTTTAGCATGAGCGTTGTTGGGATTGAAATGAAAAAGAGACCTTTTATTTTAACTATTGGTGAATACAATTTAAGAGTTATTTTTTTTTAAATAAAAGAAGTATAATACTAAGTTTATCTATATATATATATATATAGAAAAGGTGAAAGAGTGAGGGTAGGCCTCGGCCTATGGTGACCCTATAGTGCCTCCACCCTTTATCATGATCCTTAATATTTCTCTCATCCAACAACTTAGAGTATATAGGCTGAGTGCGTGCAAAATTTGGTCCAAACAACATGATAAAGAAAAAGTCACTCGCATGCACAATACATGAAACATATTTCTTTGCAAAATTGCGATGAAGAATAACTAACGTAAAATATCTTTATGGCGCGTCGCGCCCGTGAAAAAAACTTTCTCGCACACAGACATGCGGGTGCCTGCGAAGAGGCTAGTTTTCTTTATTCGGTGCAATTATGGTATATTACTTATTGGATGATGCTATCTACACATTCATTTTTATCTCTCGCACATCCCTGTCAACTTACGGTCATCAAATTGAATGAATTGAAGAAGATAATGAACATAAATTAATAAGGATGTGTGGAAGGTAAAAAAAAAAAAGTGTGAATAGCACTACCCTACCTATTCCTTGAGGGTTTAGTGTTTAGCATTTCTCTAGGTTTACATAAAATCTTGAAAAATTGTGCTAAGTTTCCATTGTTTTCTTTTCCAACGCATGCAATTTAACTCCTCGACACGTATCTCTGTTGTTTTTATTGACTTTATCTTTCCTAGTAAAGCTTGCCATCAAAGTTCCCAGGGTATTAATTGTTGTGTTGTACGTTTTGCGTAGCATGTACATTGCATAGCATTACTCTTGCTTTTCCAAACTAGGTATCCTGACCTAGATTAATTGGATCTGTACTGATCCCTGGTCTTATAAACAGCTCCTTCATAGGGCTCCACGTTTGTCAAAATTTTTGGCTTACAACTATAAATCCCTATGATGCATGGATACTTCTGTTTGGTCCCGTATCCCGTATCCGATACTTGATCGGATACGATACTTGCCCGATACTCTCGGATACTCGTCCGACACGTATCCTGATTGATGGACACGAATTTGACTTGATAGATACTCGTATCCTACATTTAATATACACGTATCCGGCATTTAGGATACATGTACACATTCAAAAAAAGGTAATGAGGAGGAGAAAATTAATATGAGACATCTATAATTGAAATGTGATGAATACAAAGAGCTTCCCTCTGATTCAAACCATGAACATGACTTTCACACTTCTTCTACTGTATAAAGAGGATTAGATTTCAAACTTTTCTTTTCTAACAACTCAATGTACTTGAATTTGAATGATGAATTATGTTTTAAATGTATAGTTTTGTTGCTATATACATTTTTATTTGCCGTATCCATAGCGTATCGTATCTTAATTTTTAGAGATTTTCCGTATCGCCGTGTCGTGTCGTGTCGTATCGGCGTATCCGTATCCGTATCCATGCTTCATAGATAAATCCTCTCCCCTTCTTGGTGCCAAAATTGACTAATCATTACACAGATAAGGCGAAAACGTAGTCAAGGTTTCGGTCTCGAATCTCGACTGTGAACCGGAGATCGATCACATCTCAGGATGGGGTTGGATGAAAAATGATTTGTGATCATCTTAGAAGTGACTTTGATGTTTGTTTTAGACTTTTCCTTCACTAGTAGCCAAAGCCCTGAAGCTACTCTCACTAATATAGTACAAAATTAACCAAAGTAATTAGGATCAATTTTTTGAAGATTGGCAAACAAAGATTGATTTGAACCCAGTTTTGTCACTCTAGCTAATCACCCCAGATTAAGTTGAGATTAACAATGATACATGATAATGACAGACTAAGCATCGTGAAAAATCAAATCTCCTCTAAATGACTAAGAGTTGGGGTCTAAAGAAAGACATAGTCAAGGACCTTATGTGCAAATTATATTATAACCAAAATTTGGCTATTATTGCAGCCTTCGTATTGATTTTTAATTTGTTATGAACAAGTTGGTTCTAATAGAGGTTGTGGGATCATGATTTTCTAGGGCCAGAGTAAGACGGATTGGAGTACGTCTACCTTAAAAGTCTGGTCATGGACTCAACAACTTCCATAACAGAGCTGACTAAACGGATCAATGATGCCACTATCATCCTGTTTCGGAATCAATGGGCGAAGTATGTTGACTTCGCTGAGATAGACCATTCTTGTTCCACAAGATTCAAGAACCTAATCCAGCAAGAAATCAGTAGGTTCCTTATAATCTTGGAGTCCTTACAGTATAAGGATTAGCGTGCACCGGAAAAATCATACTCCTAAGAGGATGTAATATCTACTTCCTTCCTAGATATCCTCATGGATTCTTCCGGTTTAGTACAGATTTTACTATCCTAAAAGGTCCTCTCCTAGACTGGTATAATCCTTTTAGAGTTCATCTATGGTATCGCAATCTCTTCACACTTATTCTCTTGCCCACTACTTTAGTCTTAATATTTACTAACTTGACCGTCATAGAGCCTTTGACCAATATAGCCCACCCACACACACACAGCGCCCTCCCCCCCTCTTTGACACGAGGCCTATTAGTGAACTATCTCTTCGGAAAGAGAGAAAGATTCTTGTTATTGCGCTAAATGAAATGCCGCCCCCCCCCCCCCCCCCGCCCGGCCCGGCCCGGCCCGGCCCCGGGGGTTCTAGGCTTATTCATGAACTGCATCTATGCTACTCACTGTGGTGTGCAGATTTGATTTTAACAGGGACTTTTTATTTAGACCCAGTCAACACTCCATATTTTAGTGAAAACCGAAACTAATTATTTTGGTAATTAATCTATCGAATTTATTATGTTGGGTTAGAATTTTTTTTACTGACAAATGTGTCCTTTTAGATAAATAAGGAAAACCATTATAAAAATCTTGATTAAATGCATTATTGATCAAAATGTACATTTCATAATTTGAAAGCTTGCAATTGCAGCCATAAAAACTTGAATCCTTAGGCCATCTCCAAAGGAGATGTCAAATCCTAAGTAGAAAGCCATGTAATCAAATTTAAAGACAGAAGCACCTCCAACCGATATGTTAATCCTATGTGGATTGACATATGAGAAAATGTGATGTCAAATAATTTTTAGTTATTTTATTGTGTGGATCCCATTTATGCACTAATTATAGATCTTGAAAGTTTATTTTAATTGATTTCTTTTTAAAATGGGTCAAATAATTATCATTTGTAACAAAAAAACATATCGGTTGGAAAAAAAAGAAAATCTGACATTGCCACGTCAGCCATCAAATTAACATTTGACATTTATTTTTTGACATCTCCATTGGAGATGCTCTTAGAAAACAACTTCTTGGTTATAAAATCTATTGTTAAAGTAGAATAAAATGTCTCTTAAACCAAACAAAACACAAAACCCGAAAATCATCAACACATTAACAATTAGGGCTAGTCAATTGAAACCTTATCAATAGGTGAGCAAACCTATCTACATAACATCCACGATAGGTAACCTATATACCGCATTACCTATAGATTTTATATCAAACTCATTCACATTACCTACGCATTCGGAACCAAACTCATCCACATTATCTGCACATTTGGTTTCAAACTCATCCACGTTACTTGCGTCCCAAACCCATTCACTTTATATAAAACTGAAATATAATAATTTTTAAGCTAAAATTCACTGTGTCCCACATAAGTAATATTAAATTTAAAAAATTATGGTTGACAAAATAAAACAAAATTATAGAGGTTAAAATAGGCATGAAACAAAATGACAAATGAGAACTCTAGCACTTAATTGATAGTCAAAGGATGGGTAGGTATGTCCCTAGCACGAATATTGAGGCGCCACGAACGATCGTCGCCTAGAATAAATATTCAGTCACGTCTCAGAATTCTTATCGATAGAACTTGTAACTTATATAAAACACATCCCCAAAGACGTTCTAGAATGATTGGAGACCCATTAACCAAAAGTCAACCGTCAGTCAAAGATCGACGGTAAGGTCCACAACCCTACGTGAATTGGGCATAAGGGAGAGAAAGAAATAATCTGATTGGGCTAGGAAAAATAGGGACTAAAATAATTGGTGGATAAGGATAGTGATAAAAAAAAATAATGTATGGATATTTTCTCTCTCATTGTGTATTTGATATCTGTTCAGTTCGTCTACACCTTTATTTTACCTATGCTCTGGATGTTTGTAACTTCGGTTTGACCACTTCCGCATGCTTACTTATTTTTAGTTTAAATAAGTGTCAGTTTGGTTTTAATTTATTCACATTTTTAATTACTTCTTTGCACTCTTGGCTACGTCACTCTCACGTGACGGCCAGCACGCCTCGACTCTGGTCGGGGTGTGTCACCTAAAATTTGGATATTAGGTTTGGTTCCGATTGAGTGATTTACACACACTCTACTAGTGATGAAATAATGCTAAAAGAAAAAAAAAGTAAAATGAAAGAAGAGATGACGATAAAGCATTCAATAAGCTTATCCAATCCGAACTTAGGGTGTGACTACAATATTACGGGACTTTAAGTATACCGAAACAATTTTTGACAAAAAAAAAAAGTATACCAGATAATATTGAGGTTGATGATAATGATAAGGTATAATATCAGTTTCTTTAAATTCTTGCCAATTTATTGCAAGTTGCACTGAACAGAAACAAAATTAAATATAAAAAGGAAAACGAATTTCTGTCCATTATTTCATATACAGCCAACTTAACAATTTGGATTATAGAAGTTACAAACCTCACTGTAAGAGTTAAATCTCTCCTATTTTTAACTTCTTCTTTTTCCTTTCTTTCACTCTCTCTTCTTTTTTTTCTTTCCATTTTTTGTCCCAAAAAAGAAACAGATGAACTGAAGCTGAATTTGGTCCACATTTAGTTTAACCTGCTTCCTTTTATAACCCCCATTTTTTTTCCTCAATTTAAAATACCGCAATCAGGACGAATATTACCATTATTGCCGGTCTTGATTCCGACTTGACCCAGCTTGGTCATAGCGACAATAAAGGCCTGGTTAAAAGCAGTCTTATCTTTGGCCCACGTTCTTACCGTGGACTGGGACCTGCTGTCCGTAAAAAGGACCTGGTCCGAGGTAAACAACCCTTTCCCTTCTATAAGATTCTCAAAGTATACATTGTCAAACTCCCTGGGCGTGGTTGGGTCCATGTTGATGGCTGTGTCCGGGTCCACACTTTTGGGACACATTTGTTGGAGCTGTGTTGCATACGTTTTGTTCAGCGTGGGGTCCACTGGATTACTGTAAATACGATTTGAGAACTGGTTGCAATGAGAGAACCCCAGGGTGTGTGCCCCTGCAGATTAAAGAGAGTTACTAGTGTAGTGCCTTTAATTAGTGCATGTCAAGGAATCATAATGCTGCATATTATAGCATATCAATGTGTAAATCATGCAATAATTAAAGTTTGCATCTCGCGGAATATTCTCGTATTGATGTATAATATATATATACATGCTATACACTTGATTTATGCAAGAATTTACATAATCGATTGTTTTCAACGATGTTTGATGGAGAATTAATTGATGAAGTACTCATTCAAGAATCACAAAATATGGTTCTCTAATATCAATGAGAAATGCTAAGGAGACTCTCAAAATGTGACTCTCTATGGATTTTATGTCACCTCACAGTTTAATATTAATTTTTTTATTAACATTATAAAATATTTTGCCATAAACATAACAGAAAGTTCATGGAGAATCTCACTTTTGAGAGTCTCCTTAGCATTTCTCAATATCATTTTAATACGCACTAACTATTTCAATTATCTGTCTTTTTCGGTTGAAAACAATGTTTCTTGAAAGAAAATTTTTTTTAATGCACTTTTAATTATCTAAAAACTCGCAGTCAAGTCTTAAATATTGCAAATATTGTGTATGTTTAGAAAAGGCTAATTAAGGACGGTAGTTTAAAAGCATGTGGGTGACTGTTAGCTATCGAAGTAAGTAGATGACTATAGCTAGCATAGGTCTTAGGTTTTAATGTATGATGTGTCCCATTGACGAGAAAACAGCACATACAACCCGTCTTACCTGAAAGAGCAACCATGTCAGCCTGGGACAACCCATTGGAAGCAAACATGGAAGTGAGCTGGTTCAAATTGAATGTTGGCTTGGGCAGCTTCCCATCTACACTTGTAGAAGTTGAGGTTAGTCCATCCAGTCTTCCCAACTCAACTGAATATGAAGGTCCACCAACCTGCACTTAATTAACACAATTAAGTGTAATTAACCTTACCCTAAAAAGATTGTAATAACTTCAAATGCGTCAACTCAATTATCACAACTACTCACAAATGCATGGCACAATAGTAATAGAGTAATGATCTTTATATTGTCGGACTTTGAATATGAACTATACGTTTCCGATATTAGAAAGCAGAAAATCTAATTCAAACAAAGTCCTAGTGATGAACAGATTACCAAACCAATAACATCTCTGGTGGCCAAGGCAAGAATATCAGCGCATGAAACTTTGTTTTTGCATTGAGGAACTGCATCAACGGCTGCTTTGGCTTTGATCACCGTATCAAACCCATCTCCGGCTAATGATAGATTATCAGGATGGTCCTTTTCTGCCTTGTTGTTTGCAGTGGAAGCAACTATAACGGAAGCATCACATCCCTACCATTTATTTCACAACACAACAAAACAAAGCACAGATTTTGATCGAAATTTCGAAATCCATGTATAAAACTTGTTAATCTCTCGACTTTAGGGTTTAGATAGCGTTTAAGTGATTACCTGGACAAAGCAATCGTGGAAAAAGAGACGGAGTGTTGCCGGAACTGTGACGAATGTTTGCTGGAATTTATTGGTGACAGCAGTTTTTACAATTTTTTCTACGTCGGGGCAGATGTTGGCATAGTAATTTGTTTTGAGCTGCGCCGATGTGGGACAAAGAAGTAGACACAAACTGAGGCTAAGTGACCATACTGGTAAAAGATTGAAGCGACCCATGCGACCAAACATTTGATTTTTTCAGAACACAGACAGGAAGAGAGAGAAGAAGAAGACTGAGATTTTGATTGGTAAGGGTGGAGGAATGTATAAAAAGAAGAGGGCGCATGAGTCATGACATATGCGCCAGTTGGATTGAAGAAAGCATGCATTTGAATGTAGACACCAGACCATGTCTAGTGTGTTCGAAAGAGACATTGATTTGACTATGTCAAAATTTTCAATTGCCGCCCTAATTTGTCTAGGTCTTACTGCTCTGCAACTTTGCCGAAGTTTGAGTTTGTTCTAAAATAATAAGATATATTGATTTTTGTCTAAACACGTAGTAACCGTAATATAAAAATGATTAGAGAAATATGAACACGTGGTCCAAATAAGGACAACAGGTGTTGAAAAAAAAAAAAAAAGGATAAAAACTAACAAGATCCTCTTCGGATTTTTTGGTGAAGATTTTGGGATTCGTATATTGTGTCTATTTATCGTAGATCGTGCGGTCGATTTTTTTTAGGTACTGTTTGTATTTAATTTTAAATAAAAATATTTAAAATAATTTTTGACTGCATGATATACGATGAACGAATATGATTCACAGATCTCCAGTATCCTCCACTGTTCTAAAAATCCCCGCCTAGGCCCCGCCTAGGCCCTAGGCGGTTGGCTACCGCCCCGAATATTGCCTAGGCGCTTGAAAATTAAGAAAGGGCGCCTAGACCTGCTAAGGTGCCCGCCTAGACCGCATAGGCACCCGCCTAGCCCACCCAGACCCGCCTAGGTTGCGACTCACTTAGATAGAAAATAGATAACTTTCATTTTGTATTTTATTTTTTCCAATAAATTGTAAGAGACTTGTTGAATACTTAAATGATTACACATTATATGCATGTTCTCCATGTTTTCATTATGTTCCAATACCTCATAATATATATGTCATTATATTTTGTAGTTTATAATGACATTATATATATTTTAAGTATAAATAGACACTTATTTACACAAAATATAATAGATTTTCATAAATCCGCCTAGTCCGCCTAGTCCGCCTAGGCACTCGCCTAGTCCCCGCCTAGCCGCCTAGGCGCTAGGCCCCAGCTTGCCGCCCGACTAGCACCTAGCGTCTTTTAGAACCTTGGTATCCTCACAAAGAGTATCCAGCGAGAATCTGGATTTAGATAAAAAGTGGGTTTGGAGTCTGCTAAATTAGAACAACTAGATCCCAAACCGCAAGTTAAGGTTCATGTGGGCTAGCTGTGGCTTGCTGTATCAGAACGAGTAGAACCCTCTTCCCTTTTATTTCCATTTCATTTCCTTTCCTCCTCTTACACTTTATTTTTTATCGTACTGTCTTTATAAAAAATCAATATAAGATGTTGACGTAACTTAATCGTAACCGTTCAAGTAGGATAAGAAGGAAGGAGAGAGAACCTCTATACCAGAATAGTATACTGGACCAGCCACTTGACATAGATCCAGTGTTGACATACATGAGGTATGACAGTAGGGTTTGTAGTTCGTTATGTATAATTAAAGATTTTTTTTTGTTTGTTTCGATTTATTAAATGCTAGGAGGATCCTTTCTGGATATTTTTTGTGAGGATTCTGAGAATTCTCAAATCATGTTCATTTATCGTATATCGTGCGGTCAGTTTTCGTCAGGTACTATTCATATTTAATTTAAAATAAAAATATTTAAAATGATTTTTAACCACACGATGTACGATGAACGGACACGATTTGAGGATCCTCACAAAGAGATCCGGAGAGGATCCTCATTCTATAAAATGAGCTTAATTTGACAGATTAACAACCAAGTATTGTCTTTATGATTAAGAAGATGGGGAATGGTCAACCAAGATGGACCATGCTAAAAATGTATACTTGGCTAATTGAGACTATTGAGGAAATGGACCGGGGACGTTAGATAAGTACTAACTAAATTGCTAAATGTCTTGCCAAACTTTTTCTGGGTAACTAATAAAACAAATGAAATTATGCATTATTTATCGACTGTAGACAGTGATAATGTCTATGCCTAGTGGGAAGGGTTTTATTGACTTTTGCCATTAGTTTATATGTGAGGTGTTAAGAATAAATCTTATGTTGATAGGAAAAGGGATATGCATTCTTATAAGTAATTGAGTTACTTTCTGTATTACTAATTGGTTTTATGGTAGAATCTTAATTTTTTTTTTATTTATAATTGATTATAATAATAAAATGTAAATGATATGTATTGGTGAATGGGTGGTGCTATTCACACACCCATTTTTACCTCCCACATAATCTTTGTTAATTTATGTTATTTGGTATTCCTCAATTCATTTAATCCGACGATCAGAATTGAGAGAGATGTGTTGATAGCACCACCCTAAGTGAACATATATATATATATATATATATATATATATATATATATATATATATATATATATATATATATATATGTAAAGAAATGGTCTATGACCGCATTTAAAAGTGAACATCATGTAAAAACAGTTGAAAAAGCCTATGCTCTTAGTAAAGAACATGAAACTTGTCAATTGTTTTCACCCGAACAAATCAAATCCCATAGGAAAGATGGTCATAATTATATTCACATTGGCTTAGTCCAGATAGCCGTAAAACCCTTAACGCGTAGAGGCCTTAACACCTCTATTTTGTTATGTCTCCGAGATGCTAGATTCACTAACTTTAGTGATAGTATACTTGGAATGATTGAGTCTAGTTTATACAATGGACCTATCCATTTTGATTGTTTTCCAGATCTCACCATAAGTCTTTCAGATCCTCATATGCTGAAAGCACTCACTTTAAACATCAAAACTTCAGGATACCAAGTTCTTGAAGGAACATAGCCTTTGGCATTAATTTACAGAGTTTATTACAAAGTCACTGGCACAAATATGAATTTCCAGGCTCTAACTAAGAGTCCTCGAGATCATACACTTTTAATCCAAACCAACCAAGAAAATGCCAATATTAAAGTCCCCAGAACCATTAGGTGGTCAGATATCAGTCTACCCTCAGATTGGTGTCTAATAAATGAAAGTAGGCCAGTAGCCATCCAGAATAGTCTAGAAGTCTTGGAATTCTGCAAAACAGAAATACATGAACTTCTTAATAAAGGAATTATCCGTAAAAGTAAGTCTCCATGGTCATGCCCTGCATTTTATGTTCAAAAGAATGCTGAGTTAGAAAGAGGTCCTCCCAGATTAGTTATTAACTACAAACCTTTGAATGAAGTTTTGGAATAGATTTGGTATCCAATCCCCAACAAAAGAGATTTGATATAGAGACTTTCTCAAGCAGTTATTTTTTCAAAATTTGATATGAAATTAGGTTTTTGGCAAATCCAGATTTCTGAAAATGATAAATACAAAACAGCTTTTGTAACTCCTTTCGGACATTATGAATGGAATGTAATGCCTTTCGGCCTCAAAAATGCACCAAGTGAATTTCAAAATATTATGAATGAAATTTTTAATCAATATATCCATTTTTCGATTGTTTATATTGATGATGTGCTTATATATTCAAAGTCAATAGACGAACATTGGAAACATTTGCATTTGTTTGCCATAATCATTAAGTCCAATGGATTAGTTGTTTCTGCATCTAAGATTAAATTGTTTTAGACTAATGTTAGATTTTTAGGATATAAAATCATAGATCTACCATTCAACCCATTGATCGTGTCATCCAATTTGCTGATAAATATCCAGATCAGATTACTGACAAAACTCAACTCCAGAGATTTCTAGGTTCTTTGAACTATGTATCTGAATTTTATCCTCATCTGCGTCAACAATGTAAACCTTTGTTTGATCATCTTAAAGATAATCCTCCAGCATGGTCTACCATTCATACATCTATTGTCAAACAGATTAAATGACATGTCAAGACATTGCCTTGCCTTGGCATTCCAACTCCTAACTCTTTTAAGATAGTTGAAACCGATGCATCAGATATCGGTTATGGAGGTTATGGATGCAAATTTTCTCCTCCTTGATCTTGGACAATCTTGCACCTACAAAACAATTAACACCTTAGGTCAAGGGCAAGAGCCTCGCGCGCCCATGATGAATTGGGGGGGGGGGGGGGCTTTGGCCGAAGAACCTCCGATGCCAAAGTTAGAATTTAGAGAGAAAGAGTGTTTAGAGTATTTTTGCAAGAGAAGTGGAAATTAGGTTTTGTGAGAAATAGGGTAGTATTTATAGGAGATGGGAGGTGGCCGGCCTAGCTAGGGTTTTTGTGTTTAATTTAGGTTTAATTCGCCCATTTATTGGCTAATTAAACCAAAAGGGAATGTCTTTTGTATTTATGAAAAAGGTTATAATGAGTAATTGGATGATTGGCTTAAGAAAGGAAGGAAATATAGGGAATAAATGGGAAGTGGCCGGCCCCTCTTTGGAGAGAGAGGACCGGCCCTTTGGGGTAATTGTGAGGGTTTATGGCTAATTTAATTGACAAATTAAGGAAGAATAATCCCATTAATTTGCCAATTATCTCCATTTATGTGGGATAATTGGTAGATTTATGAGATAACTACCTAAAATGTGGATGGATGAAATAATTCGGAATTGTTTACCTTTTATAGGCACCTTTGACTTGACTGAAGATAATTACCTGCTGCTCGCGTGTAGGAATCCTGATGCACCTCAAGGGTATTTTTATCTTCTTAATCCGAAAATCCACGTGTCGCCTTGTGATTATTTTTGGCTCCACAAATGCCCCCACACCTGTTAGGCTGCCCGTAGGAAAGGGCACCAGGTGTAGAGATCTTCTTGCTTCGGGAAACATAGGATTGCTTCCTATTTTGATGTTGATTCTCCCTCTAATTGGAAATTAGGTCATTCTAGGAAAGGGAAATAAACTTCTCTGAAAGCCTATTTAAGTCCACCTTAAGTGGGTTATTAAATCAACTTTGGAGAGCCATTTATTCTACCCTACAAGAGAGAGAAAGCTAGAGGATATTTGTTCCCCCTCCTCTAGCAATCTTCTACATCTTGCCCGTGCAAATGACCGTCTTTCGTTGATTTCTTTGTCTTCTCCGTGTCGCATCGATGTAAGAAAAATTTAATTTTTCTTGCCTTCTTCTTGGATAGTGCTATTGCAGGGCAGCCATCGGGGTGGTGCGGCACGTCGGCTAGCAGGGGCCAGGAGTTGGCTCAGCAGGGGCCGAGGAGATGTCTTGGCAGGGACCATTGCTTGGGCAGCTCGGCTTGCCTTGAGCCAAGGGCAGCTTGTACGGCTGGGGCCGCGGATTGTGGCGCTGGGGCGCAGTGCTAGGCGAGCCGCATGGCTCATGTCATTTGGGCTCTTGGACCCAACTCGGGCCAGGCTGGCGATTGAGAGAAATGAGGAGATTGTGGACTTCATGGGCTGCTGGAATGCTGGGCATGCAGACCTCCTGCCTGCTAGAATGCTGGGTTGAGCTTCTCTGCTGAGTACCATGAATGGCATTAGCTGCTTAGTCATCTTTGTGGGGAGAAAAGTAGGCTGCTCAAGAGATGCCGGTTGGGAAAAACTGAAGACTTCATTCGCTGCTTGTGAGGGTCCGCCTGCTGCCGAGAGGTCTGTGATTGACATGACTTCTTCCAATAGGAAGAGAAATGAGGCTGCTAGATATGCCCTCAGTGCCGAAGTCCGTACCAAGACGTCCGTTGAGAGTCAAGTCTGCCGGGAAGGAAGTTGAGCAGCTAAAGAGTGAGAAGGCTGGGTTTGAGGCTTCGCTGACTCAAAACCAATCTGACTTCTACAAACTTGGTTATGTTGATCATCTCTTTGAGCGGCCGTCTGACTTTGAGTTTTCTGAAAAAGACTTTGAGACTTTCTCCATTTCTCCAGAAGATTTGCTCGCCTTTACTTTCGAGTCCTCCATTGGTGAAATAGTTGGAGATGGGAGTGTCCACGGCGGGGCAGCCGGGAGTGAAGCGCCGGATGGTACCACTGCTGGAGTTGCCGTGGCTGCCGAAGGTGTGACAATGGAGCAGTCGTCGTGTGGCCAAGCTGCTGAAGAGTAGTCTTCTAGGTAGCCTTTAGGATTTATTTTTCCTTGTTGCTTTTGCTTTGCTTGAACTCCTCCAGTCTTTGTCAGTTGTTTATCAATTTTGCTAGAAAATTTAATAAACTTGTTTCCTTCGCTTTTCTCCATCTTCGCTTCTTTTGTTCATGCCTTAACCTTTAGACTTTATAGGCCAGTAGCAGGCGCGCCACTTTTTTATAAGCAGATAGGGCGCGTAGCCTACGTAGTCGTACGTGTTGGTTTAGAACTTTTACAAAGTTGTTAGCCGTAGGATCGGCAGCCGGATGCCTTACTTACAGATGCAGACAAATCCGCATGACCATTAGGCTGTTAACCTTGGCTTTCTCCAATTCCGTAGGTTGTGCAGCAAGTGTCACAACACTTTAGGACTAGGTGCAAGTCGTTCCACGCTTGGCAGAGGTGAAGCTTATCGACTACGTCGCATGTCGGTAGTGGATAAAACTTCGTATATGCCTGCTAGCTTGTTAACCTTTCCTAAGAATGTGCGGTTGTATAAGTCTAGTGTGGCTTCACTGCTTGAAGGGCAAGTCGTAGGCAGTCTTCCGGAATCCGTAGACTACCTTAGTGCACTCGGTAGCAGCTTTAGGGTTTTAGGGAAATGTGCCCCCTCCGTCTCTAGGGCCCGATTCCCCGCAGATTAGGCCAAGAGACCCAAAATCCTTCAATTAGCTAAGCCTTGAAAAAGACCATTGTGGCTACTTCTAGGAATCCCGGCGCAAGCCATCATGCATCTAGTTATACTAGGGCAGCCAGGCTCATCCACGTCTGGATATTCGGAGTGTAGAGTTTATCCTCCCGCTTTGGAGAGCAGATTGGCCCTTCAGGGGGGTACTATTCCTGCGGTGAGTCCCTAAGAAGGGCGCGATCTTCTTTTGAAGTGCATGAGTGATCAGTTGTCGCAATGGAATCAAGTTGTAAAAGAGTTCCTCATTGAAAAACAAGTGAACAAATAACTTAATCGTAAAGACTGCGGAACAACTAGATAGTCCTCGGCTTGCGAGGTGGTGCCCGTCTGAGCTGCTTGAGCCTTCGGGTATAGTTGGAGATCACACGTGGTACTTCCTCAAGTTGTAGGCGTTCTACTGCTTTTCGATCTCCTTGTCATTCATGGTGGCGAGGGTGTAGCTTCCTTTGCCGCCTACTCTGCTGATCTTGTAAGGTCCTTCCCAAATAAGGTCCATCTTCTTCGATCCATCCCTTCAAGCAGTGATGAAGGCCTTCCTCAGAACTAGATCTCCGGGTTGAAACTGCCGGATTTTGGACCTTTTGTTGTAACTAAAGAGGAGCTGCTGCTGGTAGGATGTGATGCGGGCTATGGTCTGCTCGCGCCTTTCCTCTGCTAGGTCTAGGTTCGTGGCCATCTCTTCGCTGTTCTGCTCGACATCTGGCAGCAGGGTGGTGATGCTTGGCATGGTGATGTTGGGAGGAATGATTGCTTCCGAACCGAACGCCAAAGAGAAAGAGGTTTCTCCGGTTGCTCGCCTTTTGGTGGTACGATACGCCCACAGACATCCGGGGAGTGCATCTGGCCACTTTCCTTTTTTGTCGGTGAGGGATTTTTTGAGGCAGTCGAGGATCGTCTTGTTGGAAGCTTCGGCCTGCCCATTGCCTTACGGATACCTTGGCGTAGACATATGTTGCTTTATACCGTATTTTTGGAAGAATCCCGCCAAGTCTTTGCCCACGAATTGCGGACCATTGTCGGTGATGATGGACTGAGGGATACCAAAGCGGCAAATGATGTTCCTCCATATGGAGCGCTCTATGTCCGTTTGAGTGGTTGTTGTCATGGGCTCTGCTTCTACCCACTTGGTGAAATAATCGGTTGCCACGATCATCATTCCTCTGCCCCTAGCAGCGGGCGGCATGGGCCTAACCAGGTCGATCGCCCATTGCATGAACGGCCAGAGACTTGCTTGTGGATATAGCTCGCTGGCAGGCAGAGCCGGTATAGGCTTGTAACGTTGGCAGCGGTCGTATTTTTGCACTAACTCCCGGGCATCTTGATGCATGGTTGGCCAGTAGTAGCCTGCGTTGAGAGCCTTTTGCGCTAAAGATCGTCCTCCAGAATGGTTCCCACAAACGCCTTCATGGATTGAACTTAGGACCTTCAAATCATCGGGAGGCGCCAAACATCGGAGGTGCGGTCCGGTGTAGGATCTTCGAACTAAAATGTCCTTCCACATGTAGTAGCGCGCTGCTCGGGTTTGAAGTTTCCTTGACTCCGATCTTTCCGTGGGGAGCGTGTCGTTGACCAAGTAATTTATAATAGGACTTTGCCAATTTGGAGTTACACTAACCTGCGTCACCTCGGCTACTGGCTCGGACTCTATGCTCGGCTTATCTAGGTACTCCACCGGAATTAAACGCTTGAGCTGGTGATCAAGGGCGGAGCCCAGGCCGGCTAGTGCATCTGCATGGGCATTTTCCGTCCGTGGAACTTGAGTGAGCGTGCATACCTTCTCCAGATATTGCGCCATCCTTGGATGTTTCGCCGTGTATTCCCCCGTGGTTTGGCTAGTAATCAGCTGAGAATCAGAATAGATTGCCAGCTTCTTCACTGCTAAGTCTTTCGCCATTCGGAGGCCTGCCAGTAGGGCTTCGTACTCTACTTCATTGTTGGATGCTTTGAAGCCTAAGGCGATCGTCTGCTCGAGCATTGAACCGTCTGGGGTGGCAACAATCACCCCTACTCTCGTGCCTTTGTAGTGTCGTCATCATGCAAATGCCAGAAATCTCCATTGGGGGAGCAGGTGCGACTAAGGTATGCTCAGCTGCCTCTGGGGCGTCGTTGGACCGCTCTGTTGCGTTGCCTAGGCTAGGCATGAAGGCGCAGTAGGGAGCCGTAAAGTTGATGCCATGTAACAGGAAATGCTCAAATGCAGGCATCGGGCCACTCTGGAGTTGTATTATGGAACAAAGGTCGGCTGGGGCCGTGTGACACATAGCAGGAGGTAGTGCTCAACTGCTGGTACATGATGTTCCTATACAGAACCTTTTGGGCCGACAAGGATAAAACTTGCTTCCGAGTGCATCCTTCTAGCGTTCGTCTGCCCTTGGCACACCTTTTGGGCTGAGTTGTTTGCGTTCGTCGAAAAACTTTGCATCGCCAGTGTCTGCACTTTTATTGTCACGCGTCTGGATTGGGCGGAATAATGCGTCATGATGATGACTGCGTGCGTATGAAGGTAAATTTTGAGCTTCCGGGTTGCAACAACTATCGCCAAAGTTCATTTTTTGAATTTCTGGTAGCATCGATGAGAGCTTTTGAACTGTGGAATACAGGTAGTCGGGCCCCCAGCTCTTCTCGTATGATGGTAGAGCTTATTGCTGCCTCAGATACCGTCAAACATGCGAATAGGTCCTCTGTTGCTTACGGTTTGGATAGTTAGGAGGTGATGTCGGATACTTCTTCCAGTCCTTGAATCTGGATCAGCGAGCCTTGTCCCAAAGTGCATGCTTTTCTGCTAGAGCGAAAGAGTCTGCCAGAGTCAGATCTTCTTTCATGATCAATTTTTCGAACAGCGGGTGGTCTGCTGGAAGTCCTTTTTGGAAGGCTGCTCTAGCTATCGAGTCGTTGCATCCGACTATCTTTGTCTTCTCTGCTTTGAACCTCTTCACATAATCGCGGAGCGACTCCTTTGGGTTCTTCTTGACGTTGAATAAGTGGTCGGACTTCTTCTTGATCGAGCGATAGGATGAATATTCTTTGATGAAAACCGAAGAAAGTTCGTCAAAACTGCGGATAGATTGTGGCGGCAGGGTGTAGAACCAATCTTGCGCCTCGCCTCGTAGAGTAGTGGCGAATATCTTGCACATGAGATCGTCATTGTTTCGATAGAGGATCATCGCGCTTCGGTAATGCTTTAAGTGTCTCTCCGGGTCTCCATCTCCTTTGAAGGATGTGAAATGTGGCATGCTAAACTTGTGTGGAGGCTCTGCTTGCTTGATCTCGTCTGCGAATGGTGACTTGCTTATGTTGGTCACATCCCGTCGTAATGCCTCGTCGGTGACCTCGTTGCGTTGGAAATTGCTAATCGCTTGGTCAAGATTCTCTCTACTTCTTCCTGAATTTGCCTTTGTTGAGGTAGTGGAGCTCTCAGCTGCCCCCAGTTTTGACCTGTTGGTCTAGGCTGCTTTTCTACGTGCTCGGCTCGTCTATGCTACGGTAGCGGTGCATGTGGTGGATTCCTAGTAGGCGAGGGATTTCGCAAGCTGCTGGTTGAACTTGTGCCTGATTGAGTGACTGCTTCTCTCCGTCCGTCATGCTGCCTACTCCGATGTGATGTGGATGATGCTCCTTGCAGATTTAGTCGCGAATGAACACTTCGCTTGGAAGACTACTCATGTTGATTATCGGAGTGTGGCCTCAACCGTGAATGTATGCTCGTCTGTGGGCCTAGTCGAGAGTGCACGCTCCTCCGCGCGCTAAGACGAGAGTATACGCTATCTCGGGGGTCCAATTGGGAGTGTGCTCTGCCCAAATGCTCGGTTCGGGGCTGGTCGAGTGACTGCTTGCCGGGACGCTGCTGGAGAGGTTCTTCGTCTGCCCTTGTCCTTCTTCGGGACACCTCGTTTGGGACATGTTGCATCTTGGTGCGCTGCAAGAGCTGGTTTACCAAGGTCGTCCGTTGTGCTAGGGCGCTCGTCAACTCTATGACTTGTCGAGACAAGTGTTGTTCGCCATTTGGATTGGAAGAGCTTGTAAGGAATGTGCCTCCTTGAGTAGTGGAAGAGTGGTAGACTCCGGGCGTGTGATTTGAGTTGAGAAATGCCAAATTCGCAGAGAAATATGGTGAGAATACCCCCGGCTAATTGGTAGGTCCGGATGGCTGAGATAGTTTTGGGCCGACTTGGGCTGCTTGGGAAACCACTGGGGCAGGCTGGGCTGCGGGGGCAGGTTGGTTGCAGGGGCAGGCTTGGCTGCAGGAGCAGGCTGCTCAGTACGAGATGCACGCGAGTGTGAGGCTTGGGCCGTGGCTTTGGTGGTATGGACTTTGGGTGGTACGGCTTGGACTTGCCTCGGTGGCACGACTTGGGCCGTAGTAGCGGTGCCATGGACCTCACCGCGGGTGGTCACCGCGGTGGTTCCCATGGTGGAGTGGGCTTGGGCTGCTTGAAAGATCACGAGGGCATGACAGGCCACGAGAGCAGGCTGGGCCACGGGAGTGGGCTGCTTAGCGTGTGGCACACGTGGGTGTGAGGCTTGGGCTCGGCTAGGCAACGTATTGGGCTCACGTTGGGCTTGGAATAACATGGCTTGGGCCGGGACCTTGGATGGCACGGCTCGGGCCGTGGTGATGGCGCCATGGACCTCGCCGTGGTGGGCTACCGTGGTAGCCACCGCGGTGGTTCCCGTGGCGAAAACTCGTGGTGGTGGTGCCGCTCCACTTAGGATCACATTTAATCTTGTGGATCGTCTCGTTTCTTGAATATTTGAATTGTCACTCGTGGAATTTTCTAAATTTCTAGCCATTGTATATTTTTTTGTTTTTTTTTTGTTTTTTTATACGTTTTATTAAAGAACCTTTGCAAATAAAATTCTTATAATGAAAACGTATGAAAAATACAAATGGACTAGAAATTAGAGAAAAAACCTTGTTGTGCGAGAATCTTTTACGAGTGTAGATTTCTTGCTCTCAATGAAAGCACCAATTTGTGGATGCAAATTTTCTCCTCCTTGATCTTGGACAATCTTGCACCTACAAAACAATTAACACCTTAGGTCAAGGCCAAGAGCCTCGCGCGCCCATGATGAATGGGGGGGGGGCTTTGGCCGAAGAACCTCCGATGCCAAAGTTAGAATTTAGAGAGAAATAGTGTTTAGAGTATTTTTGCAAGAGAAGTGGAAATTATGTTTTGTGAGAAATAGGGTAGTATTTATAGAAGATGGGAGGTGGCCGGCCTAGCTAGGGTTTTTGTGTTTAATTTAGGTTTAATTAGCCCATTTATTGGCTAATTAAACCAAAAGGGAATGTCTTTTGTATTTATGAAAAAGGTTATAATGAGTAATTGGATGATTGGCTTAAGAAAGGAAGGAAAAAAGGGAAGGAAATATAGGGAATAAATGGGAAGTGGCCGGCCCCTCTTTGGAGAGAGAGGACCGGCCCTTTGGGGTAATTGTGAGGGTTTATGGCTAATTTAATTGACAAATTAAGGAAGAATAATCCCATTAATTTTCCAATTATCTCCATTTATGTGGGATAATTGGTAGATTTATGAGATAACTACCTAAAATGTGGATGGATGAAATAATTCGGAATTGTTTACCTTTTATGGGCACCTTTGACTTGACCGAAGATAATTACCCGCTGCTCGTGTGTAGGAATCCTGATGCACCTCAAGGGTATTTTTGTCTTCTTAATCCGAAAATCCACGTGTCGCCTTGTGATTATTTTTGGCTCCACAGAGGTATCCTCAAACAACAAACTTCTTCCGGATCTCCTGAACAAATTGTTCGTTTCCATTCAGGAGTATGGAATTCTGCACAATGTAATTATAGTAGTATTAAGAAAGAGATATTATCTATTGTATTATGCATTAGCAAATTTCAAGATGATTTATTAAATCAAAATTTTTTAGTTCGAGTCGATTGCAAATCTGCAAAACATGTTTTACAAAAAGATGTTCAAAACATTGTATCCAAACAGATTTTTGCACGATGGCAAGCCATATTAAGTATTTTTTGTTTTGAAATTGAATACATTAAAGGCAGCCAAAACTGCATCCCAGATTTCTTAACAAGAGAATTTTTGCAGGGGAAAAATGACAGAAAGAAGCAATAATAAGAGGAGGCTTCCAGCCACTCTTCCTCCACCACCAATAAAACAGGAATCTATTCCCGATTCCTCATTGGCCCTCGCCATTACCAACAGATTCACTCCCTTAGGATCTACCATCGGAAATTTCCGACCCAATTACCAAACCGCATTAGTCAGACCCCATGACCCATACTCATCTATGCCTGCACCATCAACCCAAAAAACAACTAGTTATGCTAAAACCTCTCCATACTTCAAAAAAGAACCAACAGAATACCTTTTCAGTATCCCTCCCAATATCAATAAAAATCAAGAACCAGAGAAGATTGCCAAAACACTTCCCCCGCCAAATTCTTTCCATATACCAACTGTACCTTTCAAAACCCTCAGATTTTATCAAGCTATCCTCAGTGATACAGCCAGCATTGCTATTAAGCCCATTTACAGCACTTCTCATGAAAATAAATTACTTTATCATTCTCTTCATATTGGAAAATTTCTATTAGAAACAGAATGGGGAATCCCCCTTTATCAGTATAAACCTCTTCATTATCTGCAAATTCTAGATAATCAATACAATTATTATGACTACATCCAAGCATGGACCAACATATTCCTTCATCAAAACTCAGACTTTAGTCATTCATGGTTCATAACCTTTGATAAAAGTTTCAGGTTAAAATTCGCAGCCTGGTTTCCAGAATGGTGGTCTACTCATGGCCCAACAGCAGTATTATTGCCAGAAGAACTTAAACAAGTCATCATTTCTGGCTTCCAACCCAAATTTGATAGAAGTCGTTTCGACAGCAGACTCCCTCTCCTTTCATTATTTATGGCAAAATATAAAATCCCATGGATATTACAATGGACATTTGAAGTTGATACAGGTCGAGTTTTTAGAGCCCGGTGGGTGAAATGGTGGGACAAATTTGACCCTCAAAGAATCATCAGGCTGGTTCAATCGGAGTTTCCAATCTCTCCTGTTCTAACTACTACCCCAGCACTAGCTCCTTCATCATCAACAAAGGCATTGCCAGAAATCCGAGAAGACACTCAGTCATTATCAGACATTAGTCCGAGTTCATCCCTTAAGGGAAAGTCCAAATCATCTAAGTCCTCGAGTTCGAAGAAGAAAGGTAAAACTTCGGAGCTTAAAGACTTAGCCCGATAGCTCATAGCAGAAATGTCATCACTCAAAGAAGAAGACTCAGATTCAGAAGAGTCAGATGCTGATTCCCAGTAACCCCCCAGTTCTTCCCGCCAAACAGAATTCTTCCAAGATTCTCAAGATCCGTTTGATTTTTGAATTTGAATTGTAATAACATGTAATCATTTCAGTTTTTCACTCATGTAAAAATACAGTAGTAGAACATGTGAGCGAATCATCGAAAGCAACACCTGCAGTAGCAGAAATCATTTCATTCCGACAAGGTACTATTCATGAATAGTAAAAATCACTTTTTACTATTCATCCATCATTTCGGCTCAGACCGTGATCCAACAGTGAAGATTCTTCATCATTCGGCCTCAGCCTTTACAGCCTTAGCACATGCAGCCGGGATTCCCGCATCAATCATCCAGCTCCTCAATCATCATAGCCATTCGGCCTATATCTTCAGACTTGAAGCTCATTGAGAACAAGGCTAATTTTTAGCAAAACTTCTGCGTATTCGAAAGAACAGAAGTTCACTCTGAATCCAGATAATTAAACACTTGTACTTTACTTTTCAATCAAGGATGCCTGCGAGCTCCATCTCTTTCCTCATCAACTGCCAGTAGGCAAATTTGTAAGTTACAATCCAAGTTTAATAAAACTATTTTCAAATATATTCGCATCATTATTTTTAATTCATTAATTTCATTATGAATACTTCAACTATTTTCCATTTGATTCTCTGCATGTATGTCATTCTAATTAATCCATTCATCTTTCGGTTTAATCAACCCCAATTATTTCTTGTAAGATACATTGAGTTTCTCACCCAGATATACATGTTCTGCTTCCGTCCCCATTTGGTATCAGAGCCAAGTGAGTGGTAATTGCATTAGCATCTTCATAATCTGCAAATCAGGTTCATATTCAGTCTCTCGATTTACAGTCTATCTTACCTGTTAATCTTCTAAGTTTGTCTGTTGTACTCCTAACCAAACAGTAAGGCATGTTCCAAACAATAAGTCCCAGGTAGAGGCATGAGCGGATTGCATGAGCAGGAAAGGGGTATAGTGAATACACGAGGAAGGTGACGCATTTAAGTTTTCTGTATTTTGTTTGATTGTTTGTGAGTTTAATGAGTAGATTATTTAGATCTAATTCAATGGCCAGCACTAGCTCTAGATCAAATCTAGGAAGTATTCCAGATATTATAAATGAAGAACAAAAACTTGATTTTCAAACTGATGATAGTATCGACTTTGGAGATTGGAATATCCCCAAGGTTTCTAGTAAAAATATTTATAAAAAGAAATGGTCTATGACCGCATTTAAAAGTGAACATCATGTAAAAACAGTTGAAAAAGCCTATGCTCTTAGTAAAGAACATGAAACTTGTCAATTGTTTTCACCCGAACAAATCAAATCCCATAGGAAAGATGGTCATAATTATATTCACATTGGCTTAGTCCAGATAGCCGTAAAACCCTTAACGCGTAGAGGCCTTAACACCTCTATTTTGTTATGTCTCCGAGATGCTAGATTCACTAACTTTAGTGATAGTATACTTGGAATGATTGAGTCTAGTTTATACAATGGACCTATCCATTTTGATTGTTTTCCAGATCTCACCATAAGTCTTTCAGATCCTCATATGCTGAAAGCACTCACTTTAAACATCAAAACTTCAGGATACCAAGTTCTTGAAGGAACACAGCCTTTGGCATTAATTTATAGAGTTTATTACAAAGTCACTGGCACAAATATGAATTTCCAGGCTCTAACTAAGAGTCCTCGAGATCATACACTTTTAATCCAAACCAACCAAGAAAATGCCAATATTAAAGTCCCCAGAACCATTAGGTGGTCAGATATCAGTCTACCCTCAGATTGGTGTCTAATAAATGAAAGTAGGCCAGTAGCCATCCAGAATAGTCTAGTCAACCTCGACAATATAGAACAATATTTTGACGGAACGGTTAAAATCAACTTTGACCGTCCTGCCAGAAAGTCTTGTGAGTGTACCTAGTCTCATAGGTCATTTGCTCCTAGCAGAAATTCTTTTTCTGGATTCATTCCAACCGATAGGATGGGTCAAGATCAAGAGTTAATAAATTCATTAGTAGATAAAAAATTAAAAACTGTAGTTGCATAAACTAGTTCTTCTGTTACTCAGCAAGAATTAATTAATGACTTGATTAATTTCAAATTAAAATCAGTAGAAACAAATTCTCAGGTTACACATCCGGTCTACCAACCCAATACCCAAGACCAAGGAGAACAAACTTCTCCGACAGCATCTGATTTCACAGCAGATCAGATTCATCACCAACTTTTAGTTTTAAATAAACCTTTTAAATGGAATAGTAAAAAGATGAATGCCGACATTCAATCTGAGGAAAACATCCCCAGACGAAATGTTTTCAGAGGTAAGTATACCCAAAAAGAAAAATCAGAAATTTACAAAAAATGGACCCATTATATGGAAACCCATAGGACTGAAGTATTTTTCTTCGATTATGTTGAGAAGTACTATGAGTCTGAAAATGAAATAAAGGTAATAACCAAAGAAAATTGGCTTAAAGAAGACAAGACAATTGTCTCCTCTAGTCATCCTCCACAAGAGACCATTCTTATCACCACAACCAATACCCAAATCCCAGCCACTCTTTTTAAACTTCCTAAGGAAGATTTAGGAGTAAAGCCAGTCATAGAACAAAATAATTTTACCAATCAGAGTCTTCACACTATTGGTAAGCAACTTGATAAAATTGAAACTAAAATTGATAATTTATCCCAGTCCAAGTCTACTAGGAAAAACCCCTGGTGAACTTCACAGAATCATTTTCAAGGGCAGTAGCCTTGAAAGCCACTTCCACTTCTCAAAAAATTGATCAAATGTTGATAGAAATGAAAAAAGAAAGGACAGTCCAGGTTTTAAGTCATCCTGAACCATCCCAGTCGGAATTATCCTTATCATCATCTGAGTTAGAAAATGATTCAGATTCCATCCGAAAAGTTGAACAAGCTTTTCAAAATCTTGAACTTAAAAGAATTTCCAATAGAAGAGTCAATCCTTAATCCCTCACTAAAAACTGGTATCCCAGACCAACTCCTCCAAATATTCAATTTGAAGAAAGGAATATTCAAAATCAATTCTCAGTCTCTTCTGATAAACTCTATGAATGGAATATAGATGGTTTGTCAGAATAAGAAATTCTTAATAAACTTCAACATATCTCTATGGTTGCTAATAGTTATATTACCAATCATAATCTCAGCCAATTACAAATTGTCGACCTCTTGGTCATTGGATTTACAGGAATGCTCCATTCCTAGTGGGAGAAACATCTCACTGAACAGTCCAGAAATGAAATAAGAAATTCTATTAAAAAAGATGAAGAAGGTATACCAATATTTGATGAGCAAATTGGACAAGGTGTCCCAGATGCCATCAATACATTGCTGTATACAATCATAGAACATTTCATAGGAACACCTAGTAATGTCACTTCCAGGATCCATGATCAACTCAGCAATCTGAGATGTCCAACTCTAAGCGACTTTAGATGGTACAAAGATGTGTTCATGTCTAGAGTCATGCTCAGAGAAGACAGTAATCAACCATTTTGGAAAGAAAAATTTATAAATGGTTTACCAAATTTATTTGCACATAGGATTAGAAATGTCTTAGTTAATGAAGAAGGTATCATACCATATCATACCCTGACTTATGGAAATATTATTAATATTATTCAGAAGGAAGGATTGAAAATGTGAATTGATATGAAAATTTCAAAACAAGTTAATAAAGACAAAGCCATCGCTAAGTATGAATTAGGAACGTTCTGTGAACAATATGGTCTTCCACCTATTGCTCCTTCTAATAAGAAGAGAAAAACCCAAATCTACCAGAAGTATTCCAACAAGTACTCAGGCAGGCAATACCTTAACTACAATAAGTACAAATCCAAAAATAAACATTTTGAAACTAATAAGTTTTACCAAAAGCCCAAAACCAACAAGTGGAAACGGAAACCCTCCGGTAAAATCCACTCCAAAAACCCAGAACAAAAAGGAAATTGCTACAAGTGTGGCAAGTATGGCCATTACACCAACAAATGTCGTCAAGAAAACCATTAACCAACTGAAGATCTCTGAGGAAGAGAAACTTCAGTTAATCCAAGTCTTAGAACTTAGAGACACAGACCATAGTTAGTCAGAAGATGATTTGGAATTATCCTCTTCTGATAATAACTCCCTAAGTGGACTTTCCTCACCAAACTCCAAGCTAGGATGTACCGATACTTGTTGTAATAGAATTTCAGTTCTCAACAAACAAGAAGAACAAGAAAATCTTCTTATAGAACTAATAAGTAAGGTCGATGACCCTGAATTAAAATCTTTCTATCTTAAGAAACTAAAGAAATTAGTTTCTTCTGAAGAACCAGGCAATAGCCAATCCCAGTCAACTCCAAAAATCTCTCTTAGCACAACCTTGGAAAGGTTTAATAAGACTAAGAAAGAAATCACCATCAAAGACCTCCAGTGTGAAGTCAATAAAATTAAAGAAGAAATTAAGTTTTTAAAATCTGAAAACGTAGAAATACGTACACAACTCAGTAAAGTCCAAACCCAAACACTTGTCCATAACAACGATCAAGAACAAGATAATTCTAGTTCTTCTTCGGATGATCACAATTCTGATGCTCAATCGGGCAAAGGATCCACACACAGTTTAGACTTAGGTCTTTTAGACAAAATAAAATTAAAAAAATGGTATTACTCACAATAGTGATTGATGATTTTGTTTTATAATCAATTGTTTTAATAGACTCATGAGCAGATTTGAATTGTATTCAAGAAGGGTTAATACCTACTAAGTATTTTCATAAATCAACAGAGATACTTAGTGCTGCTAATTCTTCACCAATGCATTTAAAATTTGAAATACCCAAAGCGCATGTTTGCCAAAATGATATATATATATATATATATATATGAGATTGGATCAAGAGACAATATTTTTACAGTTCTTTGTAGCCTTTAGATTTGATAACATCCAAGGGTTCTAATTTATTCATTAAATGACATAGATGCTTATGTGGATTTTAATTAATATTAAAAATAAAATTTAAAACTACAAAAAAATCTGGAAAATTAAAAAAGGAAGATAAGTTAAAATATTTGGAAACCTATTCAGATCAAAATTTGGATTCACACTCTAGCACGTAGTCGTGAAAACAAGTAAATAAACTTTGAAAACCCTAGCTGTAATCGTGAAAACAAGAAAGGATCGAGAGGTCTGCAACCTCCACTTTTGAAGCCTAATAAAAAAACAAAAAACATGAAACCTCTTCTTTGCAGATGAGGTCTCCAATGTCTTGGATGAAATCTCTTCTTCAATTTATAAAAAATAAACCCTAATAATAACGAAAGAACATAAGTTGTAAATAAAAAAAACATGATACCAGGTATATAGGTATATAGGGCTGATACCCAGCGTAAACCTTGATTGTAGGTGACTAATCTTTTTCTTCCATGGAACTTCTGTCGTATTTATCATCTTGTTTTCAAATTGTTCTGATAAAAACATGTTTTAACTTATCTTCCTTTTTCAAAGTCTAATAAAATCTCTTCCTTTTTTAATTTTCCTGATTTTTTTTTCAGTTTTAACTTTATCTTTAATATTAGTTAAAATCCACATAAGTATTCATGTCATTTAATGAATAAATAAGAACCCTTGGATGTTATCAAATCTAAAGGCTACAAAGAAGTGTAAAAATATTTGTCCGTTGATATCCTATCCCTGTGTGTGTGTTAGCTAGAATCTCATTCTAACTGAGGATTCTTGTGGTTTTGGAAGATCTAGCAAGCTACAAAGAACTTTCACCTCTTTAGGATTCTTGTGGTTTCGGAAGATCTAGCTAGCTACAAAGAGCTTTCACCTCTTTTCTATCCCACTCTTTGGTCTTAGAATGTTGGTTCTAAGAACGAGTGATATTGCTCTTCTACTTTGTTGTCTAACTTGAAAGCGGACCGCTAATTTGGTCCACTTCTTCTTTTCAGAAATTGAATGTATTTAGTCTTCTACAAACGATGTCAAAAAAAAGAAAAGAAAACAGAAGAGCTCTTTATTTTATCACTTAGGAGTCGAGCATGAAGAATCTCATGCATAGTTTTGAATGAGAAAGAAGTAAGTAATTCCCTTTTCCATTTTGACTCTCCCACTGTAGTTGTTATTTTTCTTTTTGTTACTTTATAAGTAACTGCTTTAACTTAAACCGCTTGAATTTTTTATATTCTTTTTATTTCTCATCGAACAAATGACATTTTCTCCTAGAAACCTCAATGCAAGGATCAAAGCTCCTAACCGCTAAAAATATCCCTTAAAATATAAGAAGCATTGATTTGAAATTATTAAACATTTATCTCTTCTAATTTAATTATTGAATTTTGCTGTATGGCCTTGGAAATAATTGAACGTAGAAGCAAAGGTTTGAGATGGTCCAAGAGAATATTATTATTATTATCTTTATCTTTATTCTTTATCTGTATATATAAAGCTAGCAGGTCCTTTTTGGGGTCTACCAAAAAAATTTGGACAAAATGCTTCCCACACAAAAAAGTTTAAAAGCAATCCAAAATAATGCACAAAATAATATTGAATTTTGGGGTCACAGCTTCACCAAAAAGTTTTGGACAAAAATTGTGAGATCCCACATCGCCCAGGGGAGTGATCCTTATATGTATATTCCCATCCTTACCTAGCACGAGGCTTTTTGGGAGCTCACTGGCTTCGGGTTCCATGGGAACTCCGAAGTTAAGCGAGTAGCGTGCGAGAGCACTCCCATGATGGGTGACCCACTGGGAAGTTCTCGTGTGAGTTCCCAAAAACAAAACCGTGAGGGCGTAGTAGGAGCCCAAAGCGGACAATATCGTGCTACGGTGGTGGAGCGGGCCCGGGATGTGGTGGACCCCGGATCGGGATGTGACAATTTGGTATCAGAGCCAATCTCTGTCCGGAAGTGTGCCGACGAGGACGTCGGGCCCCTAAGGGGGGTGGATTGTGAGATCCCACATCGCCCAGGGGAGTGATCCTTATATGTATATTCCCATCCCTACCTAGCACGAGGCCTTTTGGGAGCTCACTGGCTTCGGGTTCCGTAGGAACTTCGAAGTTAAGCGAGTAGCGCACGAGAGCAATCTCATGATGGGTGACCCACTGGGAAGTTCTCGTGTGAGTTCCCAAAAACAAAACCGTGAGGGCGTAGTCGGGGCCCAAAGCGGACAATATTGTGCTATGGTGATGGAGTGTGCCCGGGATGTGGTGGACCCCGGGCCGGGATGTGACAAAAATGCCCACCAAACAAAAAAATTCAAAAGCAACTCAAAATAATGTAGGAATATTTTTGTCATATAAACAGTGTTTTTTTTATAATTAAATTTTTTTGCACAATTTTATTTTTTTTAATTTTTTTTATAATTAGTACCTCACAATGGTCTAGCAATAATATGATTCAATCAGTTGTTTATTAAATATGATTTTCTCTATGTTTAAATGCGTTCAAAACATCTTAAAAGGCGCGTAGTGCTGGTTATAAAAAAGTCATTCAAACACGCATAATAATGTAATTCAATTAGTTGTCAAATGATTGTATTTTTTTTTTTTTTTTGAACAAACAATATTATCTACACTAAGGGGGAGGGGGTGGGCTTAGCCTCACAATGGGTTAGCAATAATATGATTCAATAAGTTGTTTATTAAATATTATTTTCTTTATTCTTAATGTAAATTCAATGGAATGTAGATGAAAATTGAAAGACCGATTCTATTATGTGAATTCAGCTGTTTTGATTGATTTATGAGGGGTTTCTTCTAACTTGGTCTAATATTATTCATTTAGTCCAAATATTTGACTTTCTTTTTATCATAAAAAAATATATTGAAGCAATTCACGTATATAAATACATTTAAAATGTGTAAATCACGCGTAACACGTCATGATTCAAAAAATGCATTTTACACCCACTTAAGGCTACTGTAGTTGTTAATCAAGGACCGGATATGATTAGGGATGTGGGATATCATTCATGCACGTAACTTATATATGTTATCATATTTCTCATTCAATGTGTCAATTACAGTTGTTAGTTTCCTCCTCACGTTCTTGTCTGACCTAGGGCAGGTTGTTACTCGGGTTTGAACAGTCTTTGTCATCTTCCTCTAATTTAAAGGGAAAATTGAAATGATTGGAGCCTGGAAGCATGCCAAATAACATATTGAAATGACCGGATAATACTTGGATTTGTTTTTGGGATAAGCTCATTTCACCGTTTATAAATAACATATTTTTATTGTAGAATTTTTATAATTAGAATTGTTCAATTTTTTAATTTTTATTTAAAAACTATTCTTACAAAAATCATTCGAATTGGAGATCATTTTAGTCATCCAAATGTATTAAACAATTCAACATTATATGTTCCAATTAGTAGCATATTCACAACGAAATGTTAATTCAAATGTATCAAATCTCTCTAAAAGTTTAAAGTAATGGTGTCGTCAACTTACATAATGTATATTAGTGAGATATTATTTATTGTTTTATATATATGAGGGTACAGCTGCATGTAGCTGGTACGAACATGCTCTTATGCATGCTTGTGGTCTGGATTTCAGGAATCAAAATCAGAAACTTCTGCACCGTTAAGGGTCGGGATTGATCTTAAGTGCCTGCATAGTTGGACACATAAGTCTTATGAAATACTACTGCATAATTTTCACCAACTTTTTCAGTCTCCAAGTAACTCAGGCCGTATCAATGGAGAGGTCTAAATTTTTAAAAATTTAAGAATTTAGGATTTCCACTTAAAAACTTCTTCCAACCTCAAACCCAAACCAAACTTACAGTATTTTCTCTAGTCCAATAGCTTAAATTGTCACGATTTGAATCTCATCTTTTTTGGTTAATTACTTTGTTTCCTTTGCATTGAATTCAACGAATGAAATCAAACATGCGTAATCAAGGCCAACTGTAAAATACATGATCCAAGGCCCGAACTTAAATTCAATAGTTAAAATAATGAAAAGATATCATTTAACTCGGATTCTACCTCAAACAAATATTTTGGTGTTTGTAGGAATTAGGAAGACGTTGTTGAAGTGTTGTTTGTGTAATGTAGGGGTGGTTCGGTATGGGATCCCATACCGAAATCCTTGTCCCGATTCCCAAACCGAAATTTTCGGGAATCCCAATTTCAATACCTATTTTAAATCAAATTTTCGGGAATCCCGAAACTATTTCGGGATTTCGGGACAAATCGGGAATCCCGAAAGGGTTTTGGGCTTTTGGACTAAAATTTGACATATTATGTTTTTGGGCTAAAATTCAACCTTTTATATTGAAAATTTGACATATTATGCTTTTGGGCTGCCAATCTAAGTGTAAGTTTCTTTTTACACATTGTTATATTATTGGCAGGGATCGCCACGGTGTCAAGTTTATAATTGAGAACCTTTTAAAGTGTTTTTGTCAAATGCTCCTTTTAAACATTTTAAAAACACCACTAATAAACTCTAATTTTTTTTTAATTTCTCATTTTTGGCTAAAGATAGCTATGCTTCACCACCACATTATGAACCTGACATTACAAGTACGGAGATCAGTAATAATAATAGGGGATAAGATAATCAGAAGGAAATAATTTCACTTCATAGAATTAACAGGGAATATGAGTAGTGTAAAAAATGGCGTGCTGAAATTGGAAACCATGAGATAATGCACTTCCACAAACCATGGCTTTATATGTCTTTCTCCCCCCCTCTCTCTCTCTCCCTCCTCAGTAAACAAAAACAAAAAAACATACAACTTCTTAATTTCATATCGTTCCTTAACCAACATACAAGTGCAATTGCACACTAATAGTAATCCACTCATAAACAAGTGCAAGTGCAATTGCATACAATTCTAGAAATACTCGGATATTCATAAACCTTAACACTCAAAAAACTTGGATTCAGTTCAGAATATCAAATGGGTTTGTACTTGTACCATCTTCCAATTCAGACCCAAAAACCAAGTTTAGCAAATACAAAATTGAAGAAGGAGAAGACAGAGATATGTTGACGTCTCACCTTAAGTTAGTATGGCTTCCGCAGACGATCCCAAAACTGAATAGAAGTGAACTCTGCAAGATTGTTGTGAAAAGAAGTGAACTCTGCAAACAAAATTATTTCCAAACCCTAAATTAAATTTCAAAAGGAAGACAGAAATTAGATTTCAAAACACTAAATTAATTACCTAATTTGAGAGTTCTGTGACTTCTGTCTGTGAGAGAAAATTGCCCGAGAGAGAGATCGAGAGAGAAAGCGGTGGTGTGGCGGTGGCTGTGTGGTGAAGGAAGGCTGGAGTGGAGAGTCAGAGGCGATGTCACGATAGTATGGTATGGTGAGGGAGGCTCAGGGGCTGGAGATGAGGGCTCGGTGAGGGAGGCTCAGGGACAGGGGATGCACTTCTTCGATTCGAGTTCGATGGAATGGAAACGAAAGTGAACTGTGAAATGGGAGATCAAACCTACAAACAAATGAACGACACAGATTAAATCCAAAACAATGAACGGTTGAAATATTTTTCTTATAATTAAAAAATAATATATATATATATATATATATATATAATATTTATTTTCGGTTCGGTATGGGAATACTGAAAAAATGGAGATGCAAAACCGAATCCCGTACCGAAAATTTCGGTTTGGTTTGGGATCAGAATTTTTTCGGTTTGGTTTGAGATTTTTGGGATTTTTTTCCAGCCCTAGTTTAATGTGTTGAAATGGGTTGTGTGACTTTACACTCTCTCAAAATTTAAGTAACTCTCTCAAAATTTAAATATTCTTATGTTAAAATGAACGTAAAATAACTTAAGATAACCTAAAAATATTATTTAAAAAAAGTTCCCACCTCTACGTGATCTCCTAGTATTTTTCTAAACAATGTGCAAAGAATAGGAATTTGTAACCTTTAGTAGTAGGACCAACGTAAGATTTTGAACTACCTAATCTCTTTTATCTTGGGAATTATATTATGGATAATACATACATTCTTTTTTAAGGATGAACTCATTTCTCCACTTACAAATAACGCATATTTACGGTAGAAATTTTAAAATTAATTAGAACTACTCAATATCTTTAATCTTCATTTCAAGATTATTTCTACAAAAATTCATTCGAACTGGACATTATTGAGTCATTAAATGTATGAAATAAATGGACCGTTCACCATTAATATTATTTGGTATTTACACCATTGATTTATTTGATACATTTGGATGACTAAACAATCTTCTATTCGAATCGTTTTTTGAAAGAATGATCTTCAAATGAAGACTAAAACATTTGAACGATTTTGATTATATGAAATTTCTACAAATAAAAATATGTTATTTGCAAGTATTTCATTATATTATTCCATGCTATTTTCTGTTATTGATGTGACTTATAAGGAAATAATTAGTATTAATAAATTATTGGACTTTATCATGTATTATATATCTTGTTTTAAAAACCAAAGAAAAGTGTCATGAGAATTGTTTACATTGATTGTACATGATGGCGGATCCATGATTTTAACTTAGGAGAGCCAAATGTCTCAATCCGAAACGCTCTTCTGTTCTTTCAAAAATTACTCTGTCATGTGGTGAGCAACCAACCATCGTCCTTTAGGTCCAGTATGATGTTGTCCTCATTATCTTCTTCATTAATCCAAACCCTAAGCCTCTCTGACTTTCTTCCTCTCTCCCTCTCTCCCTCCACTAATCCCAGACTAGAGTCCTCCTCAAAACTCCCAAGCAACGGATTGCCTAAACTCCATAGGAGTTACCAACCTCAAGTCAAACCTGATGAAAAAATTAAAGTAAAAACATCGACTTGGGACCCTGAGCCTGCATGAAAACTTTGAAAATCATAAACGTAACACTAAATTTTTATGCATGAAAAAAAATATCAGAATGGGCTTGGAACCATCCTTGTCCCTTCATAGCTCTGCGACTATACAATATTGTTTTGGGAGTAAATAACATCTAGAAAGTAGTTATGAGAGACCCAATCGCCACTGAGAAACCAACATCACTTATCTTTACATCTTGTCTTCTTCTAAAACCAAATCGATCTTTTATATTCTGTCTTAAAACAAAGAAAGGACGAGGGAAAACCGATGATTTGAGTTTGATGGGTATATAGCCGCCCTAGTTGCCACACTCCACAGAAACGGACGATGTTGGTGTTCTACTTCACCGAAACAAAACTTTTATTTGAATTTCTAGCTAGGGAATTGCGTCCATATTGTGGCATTAGTAATATGGTATGAATTTTTTATTTTTTTTTTGTTGAAAGCATGAATCAATTACTTTAAACCCAAAATAAATTCGTTTCAGTGATTGAAAAACAATGGTAGTGCCGTCCATGCACTACAAGAAAAATGGGCTAAGAACACAATTTATTTGTGCCATTTTCATTATCATTGAGCACAAATACACATCTGTGCTTTTTAAATATCAGTGAACACAAAACTATCTCAAATGTGCCCTTTCAAAAAAGGGCACATTGGTTTGTGCCGAAAAAATAATAATAGAAAAGTGTATTGGTGCCTACTAAAGTTTGAGCACCAAACTTTGTGTCTAGCTTGCATGTCCTTTTCATGTTAGAAATTAAATTTTTTTATTAATTTACACAAGCACAATAAAGGTTCTCTGTAATTTAATATATTTAAATACAAAAAATATTTTCGTCCCCCCATCATTCTCTCTCTCTCTCTCTCTCTCTCTCTCTCTCTCCTGCTCCCTTTATTAGTTTTTTTAATTTCCTTTGCACGAAAAATAAAAGCAGAAGAACAAAAATGAAGAGAGAAGGGACATAAACCACCTGCTTTCGAACTCATAACATGGAAGCAAGGCATAGGGCATGCACGTGCTAGCCACATGTGTGCAAAGAAACCTAGCAGTTGCTACTATATAAGTGATCAGCAGCTCCATTTGGTTATTTCTCAACCCTAGCAGTCGCTCCACCTCTTCTCTCTCTCTGATCACCCTAGCAACGCCACTTCAAACCCAAACGCCTCTACCCTAATTTCTCTCTCGAATACTTAAGAGTTCTCTGCTATTATACACTCAAGGGCTTCATTCCAATTAACAAAACCATATATATAACCTCTGCCTTCAAACCTCAGAATCGTTTTCGTTTTCAAACCCATGCCATACTCTGTTGGAATTTTTGGATCGCGGGGCCCGTCCCACTTTAACGACACCGATACTGTCCCCAACTTAACCACCTGCCCAATCCGTCAGGTGTGAGGTTTTACCACAAAAGGCCTCGATATTAGTTAGAGTGGTGTAATACTATTTAAACCCCTTTGGTTTTCTTCACCCCACCGATGTGGGACAGTTTAACACTCCCCCTCACGTGTAACCTCATTTAGTGGTTCACACGTGGAGATCCACATCGATAATTGAAACTCAGAGGTTGGCTCACGTTGGGCCTACTTGTTTTCAATTGGAACTTAGCGGTCGTCTCTATATTAAGAGCTCAGACTTGTTTCCTTCTGGGTGGTGACAAGCTCGTTGGCTTACACGGGCCCGCAACCGTGGGCTCTGATACCATGTTGGATGTTTTGGATCGCCGGGCCCGTCCCACTCTAACGACACCGATACTGTCCCCAACTTAACCACATGCCCAATCAATCAGGTGTGGGGTTTTACCACAAAAGGCCTCGGTATTAGTTAGAGTGGGATAATACTATTTAAAACCCTTTGGTTTTCTTCACCCTACCGATGTGGGATAGTTTAACATACTCTTGCTCCAGGCCAAGGTCAAAACTGCGATTATAGATCCTGGTGCTCCAAAAAGGTAACCATGCTCCCCCTTTGTGTTTTAGTTCTCAATTTCAAAGTGTGAATCAGAAAAAGAAAAAAAAAAGAAATTTTTTTTGATGCATGTGTTTGAGCAGGAAATCCCGGGTGGCGGAGGTTCCTGGCTCGGGCACACAGCTTCTCGAGGGACTGGCACTTTGGTTGGTTGTCGGGCTCTTGCGTAAAAGAGGCTTCAACAAGAGTTTTATAGTTAGTTCTGAAAGGTGCCTTTGTGGGGCCTTAGGTATAGGCCTTGAGGCTCACAATCAATACTAACTATATGCGGAGGCGTGCCACTGCCATCTCTTATATGGCAGACGTAGAACAAGTTGATTTAAGTTGATTACTTGCGCCCCAAGTTATCTTAACTTCTTTTTTATCAAAGGATTGTCGTAGATGGGTTAAGTCTACATTAAGTTCTTTTCTATGCCTTGAGATCAAGGACTTTTGTCTAACTTGTATGCTCGAAGGATGATAATCAAATCTGATCAAATCATGAGTTATAGTCTGTTTTGTTCTCTTATGATCACAATGACTTTAGATCTGAAATCCTATGATGCTTTGAACATATAAGAGTTTAGAAATGGCTTGCATATATACTAAGGAATACATTATAATGCTAAATCTACTGATTAAAAGACAACACAAAGAGAGTCGGGCAAGATTTAACCTTGTCGGGCAAGGTTGAATCTTAAGCAGCTTCTCTTCTTTTATGATTGCAAAGGTTTCTAAAAGCTAAGGGGAATGGAAAGTGAACTGATCTATATGAGGGAATCGATACTACAACATTTGGGGAAAGGTAACAGAGCTTTTACACATGAGGAGGTCATCCTAGTCTAGGGATTCTAAGGTTTCAAGGAGAGCAAAATATGGGTGAGGCGCAGCTTTCTGAGTAATTTGGCTTGACTGAGAGAGATAAGTTGTATGTTTGTTTGATTGGTTGAGTGTCCTTGTCTCTGGGCCCTCTTCTTCTTTTATAGACAAACTGGCTCGACCGCTGGCGGTTTGATCCTTGCCCGAAAGCCACTAGAAGTTTATCAAACAACTTGTTATTTACTAGCACTGCCCTTGTAAAGTACTTTTTGGGCTAGCAGCTGGTGGGTCTCCGTCACTTGTCTTTTCTGACTGCAGGCCTGTAGTCTATGCATTAATGGGGCTGTCAACTTGCCTTAGGAATCTGGCGTGGGCTTGCCACTAGGCTTCAGGCAAAACTCTTCTTTTATCTTCCTTCTGGGCCTCTCTCTCTAGGCCCAAAGTCCAAATAATAGCCTAAACAGTGCTCCCTTCAATCGTTGTTAAGCATGTAAACCAAGGCGGTAATAACGATTGAATCAGCCGTCCTTCATTGATTGCTTTTGCACTTACCCAGGAATTCCAACCGTCCCCTAATCCTCTTATAAAAACCCTGCTTAGTTCCAATCGTTAATCTGTTCGAACCCCTTCTTATATTACAAAAATTCTCCAAAATTAACCCAACTTCCTTTCTCACAAATTTCAGCCGAGGATACCCAAAGTCTCCCATGTAGGTTCTAGCGAAAAAGTTTCCACCATGTCTTGTCTTCTTGTAGATTTCTATTGTCTCTGTCACATTTGGACAGATTGTCAATCCAAATTTCCCTTCATGAAGGAATGAGTGTGTCCCTTAGAACCTGTATGTATCTCCCTAAATTTAACCAGTGTTGGAAACGACATTACTAAGGAGCGATCATTTCCCTTAATATCTTCAGTCAGGCGCTTCGTGCCCAGTTCATACTTCAAGGTTCCCACAACCTTGCAGGCTAGTCGAGTGATCTTGATCATACTGGCAGACCTTACTCGGGCTCACAACTCTTGCTTCTGGATCACTTCATCGTCATAGGTGTATGCTTCAGGATCAACTACCACGATTTGGCTGGCCGCACAACCTCGATCGGGCTAAGGAATAAGAGCACAGCAGATTCAAACAAACCCAGGGCAGATTTAGCTAGTAGTATCAGTGTTTAGGAAAGTTTGAATAAAATGTCGATCTACCCCTCTGATAATTGTACTCATTTAGGAATATGCATTTATTGATCTGACTGCATGTATCTTCCATATTTGATGAAATGAAAATGTTCTTCTTTTTCAACTTCGTGCATGCCAACTTCAGATTACTTGCAACGTTCAATTATTTTCAATATAACAATCCCTGGCGTCCCATAAGGTTGGATGATACTTCTTTAGAAACTTAGCATTGATCGGATTTTTTTGCAATCGTCCTTCCAAATCTGCTAAATAGAATCCCCCCTTACTTAAAATCTGACTAATAATGAAAGGACCCTCCCATGTCGGGCTCCATTTTCCAAAACCCCTAACCTGGGTTCCCAAGGGCAGAATCGCTTTCCACACTAATTCTCCTTCCTCGAAGGTTTTTAACTTTACTTTCTTATTGTACGCTCGTGCTACAGCTCTTTTCCCTTCTTGGATCTTACCCAAAGCTTCAATTGGAGCTATATCGAGGTCTTCTATTCCTTGACACATGGCTTGAACGTATTCTTCACTGTGTATCCCGAATTGATTCTGAATCCTAAATGAACTCACATTAATCTCCATGGAAAGTACAGCATCTTGCCCGAAAGTCAAAGCAAAAGGTGTTGTCCCAGTGGCTGCTCTTTTGGAAGTTCTATATGCCCACAAAGTATCTCCCAATTTTTCGTGCCACTTCTCTGGATTCTCTGCCACTGTTCTTTTAATAATGTTCACCAAGATCTTGTTGCTAGCCTCTGCCTGACCATTTGACTGGGGGTAGTATGGGCTAGACTGAATCATCTTTATGTTGATTCTGCGGGCAAACTCCTCTACTTCCTTTGAAATGAAAGATGGTCCTCGATCTGTGACAATTGTCTCGGGCACCCCAAATCTATGTAAGATCTTATTCTCAATAAACTTTGTGACCACAGCTGAAGTGATAGTCTTAACAGATGAAGCTTCAACCCACTTAGTGAAGTAGTCTGTAGCCACAATTATGAAAGTATGGCCTTTGCTAGAAGCTGGGTAAATCTGCCTGATGAAGTCCATGGCCCATCCTCTGAAAGGCCAAGGTTTAACCACGGGGTTCAAGGGTACTGAAGGTATATGCTGGAGTGGCCCATGTCTTTGGCATTCTTCACATCCTCGGGCGTAAGTTTTGCAATCTTTTTCCATTTCGGGCCAAAAGTAACCGTATCTTCTGAGAAGTCATCTCATCTTAGTCCCTGCTTGGTGTGCTCCACATATCCCTTCATGCAGCTCAGCCATTACCCTCATCGATTCTTCCTCGCCTAAGCACTTAAGCATTAATCCATCTGGAGTCTTTCTTAATAGATTCTTTCCCCGCAAAACATATTTTGTTGCCCGCCGTCTATCCTCATTTTTTGTGGGAAATGAAGGATCTTTCAAGTATCTCAAAATAGGTGTTCTCCAATCTTCAATCTCTACTTCTTCAGTCATTATATCCAAGCTAAATCCTCGCTCCAAGATGGAGGGAAGGTTTCTTCTTTGGACTTCTATGTTTCCTTTGAACTTTCTTTCCTGGATTGCCACTCCAGAGGCTAATTGTGCCATCTCATTGGCAATTGCATTTATTTCTCTAGGGATATGATTGGCCAATATCTCAGTACCCCAATAGCTTAGTAACTGAGTGGCCACTAGGTAATAACCAGCCATGGCAATGTGTCTGCATTTATATTCTCCATTCAATTGATTGATTACTAATTCCGAATCACCAAATACTTCAACTTCAGTTGCCCCCAACTCCATCAAGATCTCTAGGCTGATTATCAATGCCTCATATTCTGCCCGATTGTTAGTAGTTTCTTAATAATCTAAGAGGAAATAGTAACAATGGTGGTTACCACCAGGATCAATGATGGCGACTCCAGCCCCAGCAGCATTTTGAGTACATGACCCATCGAAATACAGTCTCCAAGGAGTAACCCATAGGCTAGATATTCTCTTCATTTCCTGTTGAATCCATTCTTCTCTGTCCGAGAGACCTTTAATTGGAGGGATCCAAAGACTAGCTACCTCCAGAGTTTCTGGAATGTTGACAATTTCTTCTTGAGGCTCTTGATGTTCTACCAAGAAGTCTGCAATTACCTGTCCCTTAACTGCCATATGGGGAACATATTGAAAGCTGTACTCCGATAATGCTAAAATCCACTTTCCAATTCTTCCAGTCAGCATTGGTTTTGATAGCATGTACTTGATTACGTCAGTTCTGGCAATGATATGGATGTGGCAAGGCAACATGTAATGCCTTAGCTTGCAGGCAGTAAAATACAAAGCTAAACATAATTTCTCCACAGAGGTATATCTTGTCTCTACCTCAGTGAGAATTCTACTGAGGTAGTATATAGCTTGCTCCTTCCCACCTTCATTATTCTGAGCTAGCAGGTTTCCGATCGATTTCTCTGAAGCAGAAATATAAAGTTTAAATGGCTTCCCTCTTTTGGGTGGCATAAGTACTGGTGGAGAAGCTAAGTAAGCTTTTATTCTATCAAAAGCCTCTTGATGTGGAGCTCCCTATTCAAATTCCTCGTCCTTCAGCCTTAGTAGATGAGTTAGTGGTTGAATTTTGCTCGCTAGATTGGCAATGAATCTTCTTAAGAAGTTGATTTTCCCTAGCAACCTTTGAAGTTGTACTTTGTTGGTGGGGGAAGGTGATTCCATTATTGCCCGAGCTTTTTTTTTATCAACTTCCAGCCCTCTTTGATTGACGAGGAATCCCAAAAAGTTGCCCGATCTTACTCCAAACGCACACTTTTTTGGATTCATTTTCAGCTTATGGATCCTCATCTTTGTCAAGGCCTGCCTAAGGTTAATCAAATGCTGCTATTCATTTTTAGACTTTACCACGATGTCATCAATGTACACCTCCATACTATGGCCGATCAAATCATGAAAAATGGCGTTCATTGTACTTTGGTAAGTTGCCCCGGCATTTTTGAGCCTGAATGGCATCACCACATACTCGTATGCTCTGACATGGCCTGGACACCTAAAATCTGTTTTATGTATATCTTCTTTAGCCATTTTTATCTGATTGTATCCAATATTTCCATCCATAAAAGATAAAACTTTGTGTTTAGCAATCGCATCTATGGATAAATCTGCCATAGACATGGGTACTCATCTTTAGGCGTGGCTCCATTAATGTTTAGATAGTCAACGCAACATCTAACTGCTTTAGTTATAGCTGTTAAAACTGGTACAATGTTGGCCAACCACTCAACATACTTGGCAGGCCTAATAAATCCAGTCTTTACCAGCCTCTTTATCTCTTCCTTGACCTTTTCCTCAATCTCCTTCGATATCCTTCGTGGCACCTGCTTGACAGGTTTAAACCTGTAATATCCCTCGTTTAGTTAAGAGTGAAGTGTGATTATAATTGTTTCTATACAAAATTTTAGTCTGCTTAGTTTTTATTTGTTTAGTAGCTTTTAATACTATACTTTTTATTTATCTATTTTTATTGTTATTATTATTATTGTTTTAAGGCAAATAAGGATTTTTATTTTTTGGTACAACAATTAAGTAGTATTAAAAAAAAAAAAAAAAAAAAAAAAAAAAAAAGGGCATTTACGTAGAAAGAAAACAGGAAAGGAAAGTCATTTCATTTCCTTTCTTCCTTCCTGGGCGATAGAAACAAGGAAGAAAGTTCTTGAGTCTTCCATAGCTTTAGGAAAAAAATCTTCTTTCCTCACACTTAAATCGGGTAGAAATTAGGATAGGTTGTGATGGGTCGACGTTTGATTGATCTAAGGAGTGTGTTTAGGGAGCTGTTCATCTCCTGTTTCACCAAGGAGTGTGTTCGACAGAGGGTGAACGGAGAAGAGCCACAGAGGTCTACAAGCAGGAGGTGGATGGCCTAGGAAGCTAGTTTTCATCATGACTCTGATAGGTTTGGGTAGGATTAGAGAAACTATAAAAGGGGTTGCAGAGAAGTGGGAAAAGCATCAGAAATCGAAAAGGGCAGAGAAATTGAGAGTTAGAGAACGTGATTTGGGAGGAAGGATTCGGAGTTTTGAAGGGTAAATTTCTTGCTCTTTGTTTATTTTCATTTTTTCGAATTTAATTCCTTTAAGTGAAATTGAAACTGCCATGATTTATATTTGGAGTTCTTAGTTTTATTTAGGGTTTTCTATCATTCAACGAACGAATTTGAACAAGAATTAGAGTTTGGTAACTCGAATTGGGTGTGTAGATCAAATTTCTTGATTAAGGGTTTGGTTCAAAAGGTCAATTTCTTGTTAATTTTGAGTCATGTTATATTTGGGTATTGTATACATGATCTCTGGACTACCTGGAAGTGTTTTGAATTCTGTTATATGAATTGGAAGTGTACATATATGTGAGTTGCAGAAAAATTGATTTAATTGCAGAGAAAACTCAAGTTTCAAGTAGCCTTATTTTGCTCTTATTTTATAGGTCTATATGTGCTCCTTTGGAGAAGATTTTTAGTGTGTTAAGAATACATGTGTTTATGATCGTAACCCAATTGATTTCACTCAGTTTCGTTGAGTTTTGATCAATCAAAACCTTGTTCAAACTTGGGTCACGAGCTGCCAAACAGCAGCAGAAAACTGGATTTTCAGTTTCAAGACCTCATCTTTGTTTGGACATAACTTCCAATTTAGAGTTCTGTTTTCTACAAACTTTATATGCTTTTAAAGTACAGAACCTAAACTTCAAAACCCATGTAATATTACACGATTTGGTTTAGTTTTGAATGTTCAAAAAGGAGTCTAAAGTTGGTTCAGTAATGCTGTTTTTCTGCAGATTTTCTGGAGATGTAAAACATTGTTTTTTACCACATCTAATTTCTATCTCAGATTTCTTTCTAGTCTTTTTACCTTATTTGAATGGCATGATTTGAGTATAAGATTCCAGAATTTATGTACTTTCTTTTGATAATATTAATTTTGTGACTTAACACTTAGTTTGGTTTCTAATATTTGTTACTTGTGTTTATACTTTTGGTTGTGTTTTTGTGTGATCTGATTAGGTTCTTCAGGAGAGCAAAATTAATCGAATTCAAGGTAGGGGGTTCTGGGAAACCTTCTATATGTATTAATTTAATTATTTCTTACTTAAGTACACATACAAGTTTGATATTCATATTGAATTCCAGTTGAATATGAATGCTGTTTCTGATGATTCTTTGAGTATAAATGTTTGAAATGAAATTCAGATTTATGATGTGGGAGTAAAGTAGGATTGTATTTGGGAATTTAAGGTAGTGGCTATTAGTTTTTGTGTAGTTGAGCCAAACTCTTAGTAGGCACCAGGTCTCAGGCGAGCCCACAGTGCACAGATTCTTTAAGGGTAATTCGGGACTGGCGACGAAGAGTTTAGGCAAGATGACTAACAAAAAGGGGAGTTCAGGGATGTTTAGGGATGGGGGTTAGTTCATATACTTAAACACTCGGGATCAAGTGGTATAAGTACGGAATGGGACGTACAAGGTCTGGGTGTTTACTTATGTGGATTAACGGGTATAGTTAAGACATTTGCATTGCATTCTTATGCCTCATTTTGATTTTAGTCTAAATTCTGCTATGTTAACTATTCTCTGATATTTTAGTAATGAAGGTATAGGTCCCTACTGAGCTTTTTAAGCTCACCCTAACTAAATTTTGCAGGTACAGAACCAGAAACTTAAAGTCTGCTTGTTGTCCGTTGTGTAAATATGTATAAAGAAATAAAAAGATGAACTTGTTGGCTTTTGCTTTCTTGTTTGAATAAAGAACTACTTTTGTGTGAACTTTGAGTAGTTCATAAGTTGTAATCTTGGCACAAATTTTCAATAATGATATGTTGTTCAGTTGAATTATATTCCAAGTGAGTTAAACCTTTTTTTATTTCAAGTCACATACTTAATTATATTAGTTAAGTTATAATTAAGGTGTGACTCACGTCCTAACCCAAGGTTTACCTTAATCCTTGTTTTGGGGCGTGACAAAACCCCTCCTTAATAGGCATCCTGTGTTTTACTAAGGTTGGGTCTAAACCTGGCATCTCGATGTAGTGCCAAGCGAAACAGTCTTTGAATTCATGCAAAATAGTAACATTCCCTGCCCGATCTTTGGTCTCCAACAAGCCACTAATCTGTATTGGTCTTGAATCTTCCTTGGTCTCCAGATCAATGGTTTCTAAGGGATCTTATACCTCAGGAGCTGGCTTATTTGGTTCTGCACACAAAAATTCTACCAGTTATGGATTGTCGGGCAGATCTTCTGGCCCATCCAAATTATATACACATTCTGCCATCTGGATTGCTGCTTCTAACTCCTCTCCAAAAGGCTCCTCTTGGCTGATCGCAATTCCCCTGCTCCAACCTTCTTCATCTCCAACTGAGTTTTCATTTTCTTGTTTATTTTCTCTCCCGTATACCAACAGTCTTTTTATCAAAGACCTGACTGCTATTACTTGGTCCTTCCTCTTTTGTTCTGACATTAATGTTGTTGGGGTTTTGGGATGATATAGAGTCTATCCCACTCTTCCCTGGTAAGAGACAATCCTTGTTCCAAAAGCTTTTGGGCCGTCACCTTAGTCGGGCGGCCATTCTTGTCAGCTCATGTACATTGAAGAATCCCGATTCTGGGATTATAGAAGTTGGCCTCTGCAATGTTGGCCATAGGTAAGAATGGCCGTGATTCGGCCTCAACCATCTCCCAAAAACCAGGCCCTGTCTCCCCTTCCTCGTGATAGATAGCCACTTGTTGGTGTAAGGTGGATGGCACAGAAAGACTCTGGTGAATCCAGTCTCTGCCCAATAATGCCCCGTAGGTGGAAGTGTTATCCATCATAAAGAAAGCTAACATGATTTGCTTCGACCCCAAGTCAACTTCTATTGGCAGTATCTCATGGGTTCTAGTAATAGCTCCTGAGAAGCTAGACACTGTAAGATTTGTAGGGATGAGGTATTCTTCACCTCTGCACATCTTTTTTATCTGCTTATAGGGGAGCACATTCACCGCAGCCCCTCCATCTATTAACACCCTCTTAAAGGGTATTCCCTCTAGGTGAGCGGTCGCATATATGGGTTTAAGATGATTGGCCAGAATTGGATTCAGGCAAGTGAACACCATCTTATCCGAGTATATTCTTTCAAGCTTCTTCTCTCATTACTCAGGTAATTCTGCTTGGCTGGATTCCCCTTGTCTTGCCTTTTTCAACATTAACATGTGCCATTATAGGCTCTGCTGCTAGGTAATCACCCTCCATCGTAGGGGGTTGGTTATGCTCAGCACAAAACATGGCTGATAAGGCGTATGTCATGCTTATGTGGAAATTGCTCGGTCTGGTTAAGTTTCTCTCTTTACCCCTAATGTTATTCATGAATTCGTCTATCCATGCTTGCGCTTCTTTGGGCAACATCATCTCAAGGAGTTCCTCTTCCTTGGTGATTCCAAAGTTTGGTGTCTATTTTGGCATTTCACAGACAGTATCTATCAATAATGGTGCGGGCGGTTCTCTTTCTGGTGAGATAGTTCCGAAGCAGATTGGCTCCGGGCTCTACCTTGGGGTTGGCATCATTACTACATCCTCTTGCCCTCCTCAAGATTCTGTACTTCCCAGGATGAGGGCTTGGCGGTACGTGATCTCTTTCCCCTCGTTCTTACTGCTTGCTTTCTCGACTTCTCTCTCACTCTTCTAGTGGGGTTGATTTCTCTCCCTATAAGGAATATCCTCCAACCTTATGTTCCATGAAGTCTCTGAAGTGGCGGAGGCTCTTAATGAGTTCATATGTGCTTTATGCTGCCTCTGAACTCTCCTAATGATGGATACCCCCATTTCTTTGACGGGCTTTCCATCTTTCCCGACCACAAACCACCTTCGCCCGAGTCGGGCGTGATTTCTTTTTGTAATTGGGTCTACCATTTTCCCCTTCATTCGGACATTTCCGTGGGTATAGCCTGGCTGGGGTGGCTTCGTCTATTTCCATCTTGGTATTTTGGCCTCTTTATTTTCCACCTCCTCTGAGGCTTCATAGTTCCTAAAGACTTCTGACAAGTTTTTAGGCTGGGAATCTCCCCCTAACCTCTGGAAGACGTTCCGAGATGTTTCTTGCTCTCTTGACCGCATAATGCTTATGCACCTTTCCTATTCTTCTCTTTCTCTCATTTTGACCAGCTCCTAATCAATGATTGCTCCTGTTGTTGGCATCTCCAACTCACATTCAGAATGGCATCTGCCGCATAGCACCACTCCTCTTACTATAGTGGCTTTGGGTTTATCGCGCACCTTGATAGTTCCCTTCGTGGGTCTGTCAGTTGGCCTTCTTTCAGCCTTCACCTCCCACGTGGCCTTCCCCTTTCCTTTTTTCTGCCCACATTAAGTTGATCATATTCAACGGGGACTTGTAGGGAAATAACAGTACTAGCCTGTGGGTTTTTCACCAACCACTCTGTTCTTGGTTCACATCGCCCTCTGCCATTGACTAACAGGGGGTCGGCAACTCTGGCTCTTTTAACAACCACTGGCAAACTCTTGCTTTTTCTTCATTCTCCTCTTTTTTCATTGTTTTAAGCAGAGGAAGAACTGATTTTTCCATAGGACTGGCTTTATTCACTACTCTCTCAATACGATCATTTTCTAAAATAGGGCATTCCAGATCTAGTTATCCCTGACTCCTCGTCAAGGAACACAGCCTTTTCGAACTTTCTTCTACATTCAAAAGGCTTTGCTCTATGTTTTTCAAAATAGCCATCATGGTGGCTGCATGTTTTCTTCAGGGAGATCTGCCATACTGTTTCTTGAAGTGTACTGGGGTTGTTTTTGTCTTGCCCCCTGGCTGAAGATTTGTTCTCTCCTTCGTCTTCTTGGCATACAAGATTGATCCCACTGGGCGTGCCAAAACTATGTTCAGGCAGGAAATCCCGGGTGGCGGAGGTTCCTGGCTCAGGTACACAGCTCCCCGAGGGACTGGCACTTTGGTTGGTTGTCAGGCTCCTGCGTAAAAGAGGCTTCAACATGAGTTTTATAGTTAGTTCTGAAAGATGCCTTTGTGGGGCCTTAGGTATAGGCCTTGAGGCTCACAATCAATACTAACTATATACAGAGGCGTGCCACTACCATCTCTTACATGGCAGACGTAGAACAAGTTGATTTAAGTTGATTACTTGCGCCCCAAGTTATCTTAACTTCTTTTTTACCAAAGGATTGTCGTACATGGGTTAAGTCTACATTAAGTTCTTTTCTATGCCTTGAGATCAAGGACTTTTGTCTAACTTGTATGCTCAAAGGATGATAATCAAATCTGATCAAATCATGAGTTATAGTCCGTTTTGTTCTCTTATGATCACAATGACTTTAGATCTGAAATCCTATGATGCTTTGAACATATAAGAGTTTAGAAATGGCTTGCATATATAATGAGGAATACATTATAATGCTAAATCTACTGATTAAAAGACAACACAAAGAGAGTCAGGCAAGATTTAACCTTGTCGGGCAAGGTTAAATCTTAAGCAGCTTCTCTTCTTTTATGATTGCAAAGGTTTCTAAGCGCTAAAGGGAATGGAAAGTGAACTGATCTATATGAGGGAATCGATACTACATCATTTGGGGAAAGGCAGCAGAGCTTTTACACAGGAGAAGGTCATCCTAGTCTGGGGATTCTAAGGTTTCAAGGAGAGCAAAGTCTGGGCGAGGCGCAGCTTTGTGAGTAATTTGGCTTGACTGAGAGAGACAAGTTGTATGTTTGTTTGATTGGTTGAGTGTCCTTGTCTCTAGGCCCTCTTCTTCTTTTTATAGTTAAACTGGCTCGACCGCTGGCGGTTTGATCCTTGCCTGAAAGCCACTGGAAGTTTATCAAACCGCTTGTTATTTACTGGCACTGCCCTTGTAAAGTACTTTTTGGGCTAGCAGCTGGTGGGTCTCCTTCACTTGTCTTTTTTTACTGCAGGCCTGTAGTCTATGCATTAATGGGGTTGTCAACTTGCCTTGGGAATCTGGCGCGGGCTTGCCATTGGGCTTCCGGCAAAACTTTTCTTTTCATCTTCCTTTTGGGCCTCTCTCTTTCTAGGCCCAAAGTCCAAATATTAGCCTAAACAGCATGTTTTTTATTCTTTATGTAGGTTTCCGATCTGAGATGATGGTGATGAAATGATGGCATGGATCTCAGATCGATGAACAACAGGAAGGAAAATGTCTACAATCTCTTGGATCCACAAAGAAAAAGGTAAAACTCCCCTCATGTTGCTGATTCTCCTCGGAAGAAAAAAAATATATGCGAAAATTTTCATTTCGATTTCGATTGCCTTTTTTCTTTTACTTTATGCACATAAATTCATATGTTTGAGCCCTACTTTGGAAGTACAAGCTTTATGGAACTCTGCTTGTGGGAACGATGATTTGTTGTATCTGCATTGGTGGATGTATGTGTCAATGTTGTTTTATGTGAAACTGAGCTGGAGCAAATTAGGGACTTTGTTGTTTGTCAGAGTATTTCTTAGGAATAATTAGGAGGTTGGATCGTTTATTGAGCCATATAAGGGGTTAGCGATCACTGAAGGCAGAAAGAAGTCCGGATTCCACATATAGACTATCCTGATGAATTTACTTGTGGAGCAGCAAAGCTTTTAGGGGAAGAAGCAATTGTCCAGAAGAGTTTGTTTTGAAGTGTTTTTTCAATTAGGATAAAATATGTAAAATTATAGTTGTTTGAATATATATTTGATGGATGGTTTGAATGTTTGTAGTTGTAATATTCTAGTCGGGGCTGTTTTGATTTCCTTTTACTGAAAATTTGACATTAACCCTTGAAACTATATTTTCCTTAACTAAAACCCATCTCCTTTTGTTTTCTTAACTAAAGCCCATTGACAAGGCTCAAACTAAGCAAATTCTTTAATTAAGTTTGACTTTTCAAATTGTGTATTTTCCGAATGCCTAAACTACCCCTATTAATACTTGGATTGGGTTTTTGGATCAGTTACTTGTTATATCCATTTAATTAATTATATTTATTTTTCAAAAATATTTCATGCCATTCATTCCATGTATTAACTTTCAAATTGTTATAAGGTGCCGATTGAAAAATAATAATACTAATTTCTTGATTTTGTGCATTAAATATACAAGTTAATTTACCTACCAACACAACAATTAACCTAAAACAGCTTCATCTATTGCATATATACTCCAATCCCTAGTGCACAAAACAAAAGCTATATGTTCCGCGCAATTTTTACCTACAAAATAGTCTAATTTACCTATTCCATTAGCCCAAAATTTAAAGGGTCTAATTTACTTCTAAAATGGTCTAATTTACCTACATGATTTATGGGCATTAGATTACAAGTTTATTTAATTGCCTACAACAAACCCACAACATTCAAACATTATCTAATATCACTAATTTTTATTGGAACAGATAAATTAATTTAAATGCAGGTAAATTAGTATAAATATTTTATAAGTAGGTAAATTAATTTATATGTAGGTAAATTAGTATAAATATTTTATAAGTAGGTATATTAATTTATAAGTAGGTATATTAGTATAAATATTTTATAAATAGGTAAATTAATTTATATGTAGGTAAATACATGATTCAAACAATAATTTTATTTTGTACGAGATATGTCTATTTTTTTTTAACATGGTAAATTAATTTATATATGTTACTAATATTTATGATACAAGAAAGGTAAAATATCCATATGGATTAATTGCTCATCACAATTAGGATGAGTATTAACATTTTTTATTAACCAAATTAGGATTTTGTGGCATAAGTAGTAAATGTGTTGTAATAGTTGGTTATATATTTGTCGACATGGCAATCTATTTGAAATTTGGGTTTTATTTGAATGTTTAAAATTAGGTGGTTTTTATTTGAAAAATATGAGTTTCAAGGGCCTATATCTAAAGAACTCTTGATTTTATGAAAAGAGAATTAATTTTCTGTTAGCCTCAATTTGGGTTTGTAGAGTGTTTCGATTTTCTTGTTTTTATATTTTTTTTTAATAATTAACTGTTATGGCACGATTACAAACTTGTGCTAACATGGATTTGAAAATCGTCTGACACGGGTGTCAGAACAGTGGCACAATGAAACTATTATTTGTGCTTCCTCTTTGAGCACAAAGCACCCATTTGTAAGCTATAAGCAAAGGACGTGCCTATAGTGGGCACATATGGTGGGCATATATGAAATTGTAGTTGTTGCACTGTTGCAATTGATCTATGGGCACATATGAGGGTGCCTTTTGGCCTTATACTGCATATCTAATTTATTGTGCGCAGTGCCCATGTTTCTTGTAGTGATGATAGCTCAATATCTCAAGTTTGTTACTATATTCATGATATCTAACCAATAGTTCAACTCCTAGGATGTCACTCTGGACTAAAATTGGTAAGAGGTTTTTCTCTTTGTAGAATCCTTGTTAGCAGTTAGCACTGGTATTTTAGCGAATTTTCGTCGGCTTCATTATTGCGTCGGCTTCAAATGAGATGGGTTGGATGTTTATATATTAATTAAGTTGCTCATTGTTCTGTACGTGATTTATTTGCTTAAATCCTTATATTACGGAACCCTCCTTTGGGATTGACTCTTGTAACTTTGAGGTTGAATGTTGTACTGATGTTGTATAGTATACTGTATTTTTGGGGTTTAATTAAGTTGATTTTGTATTGTATTAATTAGGTTTCTCTTTTTTATTACAAACAATAGCGTTAGTTGGTTAAATTGTTAGTTGTTAGAAGAGAGAAATCGGTGATAATCGAACTCGTATCAAAGTACATAGACATCATTCTTGTGCATCAATACAGCAAGGTTCATCTGCATTTAATTAAGTTGCTCTTTATCAAAAAAAAAAACATGTACACAACATGCACTAGTTTGATCAAAGAGTTTCAAACCTGAGTTTCTAAATGCTAGACCCAACGCAACTCACTAGAAAGGGACAAGGATTCCCTCCTGAGCATTGGAGGCGGAGCCTCCTGACCGGCCCATCTGGGCCATCGAAATTTGATCCAACGGTTATAAACAGAGGGACCCTCTAAAAGTTATATTTATTGCAGCCGTTGGATCAAATTTTGATGGCCCAGATGAGTCGGTCAGGAGGCTCCGCCTCCAATGCATAGGAGGGGATCCTTGTCCACTAGAAAGTGCTTTTTACATTTTACATTCTTCAGGTTTGAAGTGAATTCTAAAATGAGTTATGAGATTTATAATTATCACACACCATGAGGGTTTGAAATTTGTCAATATTTATATATTTGTCTCAATATGATTCAAATTTCGCTTACACATTGTTTGCACCTAAAATATACCCATTTCACTTATTTGGGCCATTTGGGGAAAATATGGCATTTAGAGGATTAATGTGCAAGGAGGCTAGCTTGGGAAAATATTTGTCTGTCAAGTGGGATAGTTTGGTGTTAAAATAATGCTTTTCCTTTTGGTTTGGATGGTGGAGGTGTGCCAAGAGATTTATTTAATCAAAAGAATACAAGCTTTAAAGAGGATGGAAAGACACCATGCAGGCTTTCGGGCAAGAATATGTGGTGAAAGAAGCTAGCTTGCTTCTTTTAATTATTTTATTGCAAGTGGGAAATAGACATGTGGTGGAAGCATGTGGTGGAGATGCAACTTGCCTATTTTAATATTATTTCACAATGCAAGCTGGCAGGGGAATGCATCGGGACAAATTCAAGGTTCTTAGCAAGGGGCTCCCTCAGATCTCTATATAAAGAAGCAGTGACACAAGGATTAGGGACACTCAAACAACCAATCAATCAATTCTACTCAAATCAGCTCACCAGCTTCCTTGTAGACATTTAGTTTTAGCCAAACATCCTTTGCTTTCTTAGTTTATTAGCTCTGCTGCTCATCCGATAGTATCGATCTCATTTGTAGTTCATGTACAACTCTTTTTTAGTCATTTAAATTACAAGCAATCTACAATATTAGTCATTCACTTTCCTCTGTCATTTACATTTCCAGCAACCTTGCCATTTACATATTGTTCCATCTCTCCATATAAGTAAAGTCCTTATCTTTAAGGCAAACAAAGAACCTTGATTTGAGCCACTCCCACTCAATGGCACAATCTCTTGGTTTGAAGTCAAACTAAGGCGCAACCTCAATTGTTCAGATCCCGTCTACTAGCGGCACCTAGTAGTGGCACGCCCGCACCCCACCAATCTTATGTTCAAGTAAATTCCTGGCATGCCCGCGAGGTCCATGGCGAATTTAGGGAGCGAACACACATTAGTTCATGTATGGGTCTCACGCTCACTATATAAACACTTTAGTGATGAATCAAACAACTAGTCTGACCAAATGTATAAATGGCTACAAATTCAATAGTGCATAACGAAAACACAAACCTAAAGGGGGTAAAATGTATTAAGCCCTAAATATAATTACGAATGAGAAGTTATGTGTGGAGCCAAAATTAATCCCAAAAATTATGGAGGTGGCATGTGGATTTTTGGATGAGAAAGACGAGATTACCCTCGAGGCACACTGGAATTCTCACGTGCATGCAACAGACTATAACGACTCAATCAAGGAAGAGTCAAAGGTGATCAATATGGTATTTATTCAAATCATTCTCATCACTTCCCATCAATCTCTTATTGATTTTATTCAAAAGGTAAAACCCAAAACTTCCTATTTATTTAATTTAGGAATAATTGTCATGTTAATTGCAAGATATTATTTCACATAATATCTTACAATTATTCACCCAATTACACCATATATGGCCGGCCATTCTCCACCAATAGGGTCTGCCACCCTCCTATAATTACCCATCTTGTCCCACTAAAATGCTAGGCTATTTGCCACCCACAACAAGGAGCATATTGGTGCTTTCATTGAGAGTTTGATTCACACGCTCAAAGAAGACTCCCGCATTCAAAGTTTCTCATTTCTCGTTTCTTCGTAAATTTTTCGTACGTTCTTATTCTTAGAGTTTTTTAATTCTTTGAATAGACATAAGAGAAAAATACAATGCCGGAAAATTCACAAATTATGACGAACAAAACTTCCTACATTTAAAGATTTGGATCAAATGATGGAGATCACGATGTAGCCCTACCACGACGATCCACGAGGCCCAAACACGGTGGCAAAAAGAGCAACTTTGCCACCACGATGTCAGCCATAGCAACTACCGTGGCAGTGGGGAGTGGGACAGCTCCATGGTAGAAGATTGCAGTCCTATGGCGATGCCATTGCAGCAGCCCAAAACCACTACCAAACCTAGGCCCAAGCGTTAATAGCCCAGAAGGCAGACCAAGCCCAAGCCCAAGCGCAAGGCAGTCGAGCCAGACTCATTGCCAGCCGTCCTAAGCTACTGCCTCAGTAGCGCAGGCCCAAGGCGCGAGCCGCGTCGACAGTTCCTTCGTCCCATATCCAATGCACTCCCAGTGCCGTACCGCACGTGGCACGGCCTACTTCCACGGCCCAATCCGCTTCTGCTATCCATTTGGCGATCCCTACCGGTCCAATGTCGATTCAACCGTCCCGGCTTCAGACGTCTAGATGGGCGATTGAACAGGGGGCATTTTCACCCTAATTTTATGCAGTTTTGACAAATCCCAGCTCAAATCTCGCACCCAGAGTCCATTACACTTCCACCACTTAAGAAGATGCATACCATCCAAGCTTTTCCATCCCAAATGGCAAATAATACTTGTCTCGACAAGTCATAGAATTAACAAGGTTCCTCGCATAGCAAACAACCTTGGTGAATCATCTTTTGCAGCGTACGAGATGCAGCGTGCCCCAGACGAGGTGTTCCGAAGCAAGACAAGGACAAACGACGAACCTCTCTAACAGTCTCCCGACAAACATCCCCTCGACCGGCCACGAACAGAGCATTCTGGCAATGTACACTTCCGCCTATTCCTCCGAGATAACATATACTCTTGTCTTAGCCTGTGGATGAGCGTGCACTCCCGGCTAGGCCCACAGACGAGCATACATTGACGATTGGAGCCACCCTCTGATAATCAACATGGACAGCATTCCAAGCAAAGTGTTCATTCGTGGCTAATCCCGCAAGGAGCATCCTCCACCTCACATCAAAGTAGGCAGTATGACGGACAGAGAGAAACAGTCACTCAATCTGGCTCAAGTTCAACCAGCAACCTGCGAGTAACCCGCTCGCCAGCTAGAAACGTACCACATGCACCGCAACCACGGTATAGATGAGCCGAACATGGGGAAGAACAGCTTAGACCAGCAGGTCATGACCGGGGGCAACTAGAAGCTCTGCTGCTTCAGCAGAGGCAAATTTAAGAAAAAGGTTACATTTCACTGACAAGATCGAGCAGATAGAACCATCCCACATACACTGGCAGATACAAAGATTATTTATATCTCAACAAACGCAACAACTAAGCTTAATGGCGTACCAGGGGCAGACAGGTACAAGAATGATACACCAACCTAACCACCAAAAACCAGGGACATGTCTTGTTTTCATCACTCTAGGCAATTCAATACTGGAGCAATCCATCACTAGTAACCGAGCACTGCGGACCTAGTAGTCCAATTTTTCCTGTTGCGCATAGGCTGGCCGTAGCCCCATTCTTATAGTTGTGCCTACCTATTCCACGACTCATGTTCGCCCTCAATCTGTCACTATGGCTCCCAGACGTGCGATCTTGCACCATGGCTCGTAACCGTGCCAATCTTGCCTCACTGCTCCTGACCTTGTCGACCAAGCCCAAGATATTTCAAACTTCAAAGCATCTAACGACAGAGTAGAATATGAGGCTTTACTAGCAGCCCTTGCTAGCAAAAGACTTAGCGGTGAATAAGCTTGAATTCTATTCAGATTCTCAACCAAGCTTTATAAGAACACACGATGAAACTTCTGAGGATGGCACAATACTTGGAGAAAGTCCGGGAGAAACTCACTGCACTTCCTACTTCCGCAAGCAGCTTGAAGTCTTAAGCCAATCGTCGAACATGACCTCATAGGCTGAGGATTATTTCAGTTGTCTAGAAGTCCAGCTTTCCTCAGTTGCGCTCACAACAACGACTTCCATGCTCTCTAGTGCGAGAAGGTAAACCAATTTCCCGACACCCATCTGGGGAAGTTCTCTAGTGTGAGAGGATAAACTAATCCTTCGATACCCATCTAGGTAAGCTCTCTGGTGCGAGACGGTAAACTAATTGTTTTCCAGTACGAGAGGGTAAGCCAATTCAAACACTCATTTGGGTAAGCTCTCTAGTGCGAGACGGTAAACCAATCCCCCGACACCTATCTAGGTAAACTCTCCGGTGCGAAAGGGTAAACCAATTCCCAGACATCTATCTGTGTAAGCTCTCCAGTGCAAGAGGATAAACCAATTCCTCGACACCGATCTGGGTCTGCTCTTTAGTGTGAGTGGATAAACCAATTCTCTGATACCCATCTTGTTATGCTTTCCAGTGTGACAGGATAAACTAATTCTCCGACGTCTATCTGGGTCTACTTTTCAATGGAAGGAGGCAAACTGCCCATGAATTTCCACACAACTACTCATTTTGATGTGATTAGTTAACGATTTTCATATTCAACATATCTTTATCATGTGGTGATGCAGGCCATACAGCTCAAAGGATCGAATACTCGAATACCAACTAAGCAGGAAATAGTCAGAGGGCAACATCCGACAACGAACTCAACATCTCGACACCCAATAAGCCAAAACTCACAGCCATAGTGACTCTATGCGATCGTCAGATTTTTTTCAAAGCAGCTTGCCAACATACGGTTCTATGACTAAAAGTTTTGCAAGACGCTCCAAGCAAAGTTTCAAGAAAAATAAAGATGAAGTAAAACGAAGAAAGTGGTTTATTTCTAGCAAATCGATAAACTTATACGAAGGTCGTCAAAATCCGACACAAGTTAAACTGAGCAGACTACTCATTTAGCAGCTTGGATGACCTTAGGCTCACCAACAACCATCATGCCCTCAGCAACCACTTCACACTCAGAAGTTTGCTCATCCAACATTTCATCTTCAGCAGCTCCAATGTTGGCAACTTCGTCCTCGATTACTCCATCTATAGCAGCATAGAAATCAAACTCTAGCAGTTTCCTCCTTGGCAAGTAACACAGACGTGGCAGTCCAAATTGTGGCCCATGCCACGCCACTTCCTCGGTTCATCTCGAGCCAGCCCTTGGCTTCACCCAAGCCGAGCAGCCCAAGTCGTGGCCTTACCAAGCCGATTCCTAGCCCCGGCTAGCCGACGTGCCACACCACCCGGACAGCTGCCCACAGTAGCACCACCCAAAAAGAATACAAGGAAACTTAAGTTTTTCTTACCTTGGTGCAGTGCAGAGAAGACAAAGAAAACAAAAAAAGACGATTTTAGTTTTCTTTCTATCTTATAGGGATAAATAATTACCCTCCGAAGTTGATTTAGTCTCCAACGTAAGGTAGGCTTAAATAGGCTTTGGTGGTAATTTATTCCCTTTCCTAGAAGAGTCTAAATCCAAGTCAAAGTGGAAATCTGCATCAAAATTAGAGATCTCTACATCTACTGCCTTTTCCTGCAAGCAGCCCAGCAGGTGTGGGGGCATTTTTGGAGCCAAAAATTATCTCAAAAATTATGGAGGTGACACATGGAATTTTGGACAAGAAAGATTTGATTACCTTCGAGGCACACCAGAATTCTCACGTGCATGCAATGGACAATAATGGCTCAATCAAGCAAGAGTCAAAGGTGATCAATATGGTATTTATTCAAATCCTGAAGGAAATATTTGTGAAAACTAGTTCATTTGAGCAACATCTATGCATGCAATTAACAATTAAATGCGAAATCATGCTTGTATGCACTCAAAAACAAAACTTTACCCATGAAAATTCAAAGCCTAGTAGTTATGGTGAACCAAGGCTCAACTCAAGATCTAAGAGGAAGAGTTGAGATTTCTTTATACCTTTGAAGCACCTCTTTGCTTAGTAAAGGTTAATCACCCATGTGAGGGCCTTCTTTTCTTAGTCACCTTGCTCCTTGGCTCCATGGATGTGGATGGAGGAACTTTCCTTTTAGGCACCATGTCTTTTTGGATATGGATGGAATAATTGGTTTCTCCAAAAGTCCCCAAAAGTTCTGACACCAAGGATGGTTGAGGAAGAAGATGAATAACCATGGAAGAATTAGATGCTAGTAAATTCCCCCATGGTGGCCGGCCTCTCTAGGGAGAAAGAGAGAGCCAAAGTTCTCTCATCTTTCCTCAAAGAAAACCCTAATGAAGAAAAGGCTATAAAGTCACATTTATACCTACCTTCATTGCAGTGGCAAACTTGTAATAACTCCAAAATTCACTCCCTCTCTAAGCATGGCCGGCCTCCCTATTGTTAGTTAATTGCCCATTTTATTTTAGTTGTCACACAACTGAAACCTTATGTGCCTTGTGGACTAAAACCCTTTTGTGTCCTGAAACCCAAAACTAACTTGAGGCCTAAAACGAACCTTTCATTCTAGATTAATTAACTTTTAATTAATGCTTGTCATATACAATTAAACTATTTAAGTGTCCTTACTCATCTTTGTTATATCCTTCAATCGTTACCTTATACCGTGTGCGATCCATTAGGTTCCTTTTAGCAAGGCAGTGGGCGATTAAAACTCTTCAAATCAATTGTGACTTGAAACTTACTTTCAATTCTCCCTTTAGCGATTATACACCTTTAAAGCTTCCACAAACCATGAGTGACACCTAGCAGTATGTCATGGCTACCCAAGCTAATTAGAAGAGGTTGGAGAACCTATTCAATTTGGGATTACAAAGCAATACGGTATTTCTCTAATACAATAATACTCTTGACCACATTGTTTGGTTTGATAGTTTATTCATGTGTACTATCCAATGTGATTCTTTTACTAATATGATTACCTTGAATGTGATTTGGAACGACTTCCTAAATCTCATTCATACTCTGGCAAGAGATTCTTAATCATATCATAGAGTATTCTCCCTCAAATGGTTTGAAGGTTAGAAATCCCTTGTTGCGCATTCACTTACCTCCATGGCTAAGTGGCTTAACCCCAACTATGCCGTGGACACCCTCTGACGGTGTGACTTTGACATAGAAGATCAGTGACCTAACCACAAGACAACTATGATGCCTCAGGTCAAATGACTACTTTGCATTATCCCAACCATGAGTTCTCATGTGACATGAATATGAGAACTCCTCGTTGATCGCGTTCAATGGACTCATTCTCTATTGAGCACCTACATGATTATCTTGGTGTCGGTAACACCAATTACTCGAGACCAGTCACTCTCCCTAAGAGAAGACATAGCACGTACTGATCTTAACGGACTGTCAATGCCCAATTGGTAATCATTTGACCAGGAACGTTTAGGATATGTATACGAAAGAGAATGGTCTTTTGAATCTAACTTCTTTAGAACACATTCTCCCAATTACATATTCCTTGGACTTATCGTTTAAGCATATAAAATTTACATGAGACGGCTTAAAACAATAATCTTTTCCTTTTATATTAAACTAGATTAGTTTAACATGTGAAATGTCTGTAAAGTATCATCATATGATTGGTTTTAGGGCACATTTCCAACAATCTCCCACTTGCACTAAAGCCAATCAGCTTGGTCATCAGTGATGATACCTCTTCTGAATTCATTTCAAAAATGGCTGTGTAGTAGGCCTAGACCATGGATATCTATATGTTATCCATAGAAGCAACCTTGAGAATAACGACGTCACCATTATACATGATTCTCAATCATGTAGTTCAGTCTCTCATTTGAGTTCGGATCTTGATGAGACCTTGATTCCCTGGCTTAAGCTATCGCCCCATTAGTGTCGTAGTGTGGGTATATTAGAAACACTTTCTGGTTGAAACCGAATGGAAAGTTCATAAATGAACTTTCCCATCCAAACAACATTGTTGTAAGCTTCTATATGGCGATATATTTTGCATGATGGAACACACTAAAGTCATTACTTTTAATGTTTCTACCCAAATATCCCTTTAGTCATAATAAAGAGATATCCTATTATCTCTTCATTCAAAATGAAGAGACATCCAATGATGGATACGATATTAGATTCATAATCTAATACATTTACCCTTCCATTGTGCTACTCTAATTCTTCCTCATTCTTGAGGAATCTATCATTTAGTATTTCTTAAATACTTAAGGACTCACTTGACCGTTGCCATGGTTCTGATCCTGGGCTTGCACTGATATCGTCTTGTACCGATCTTGGCACAACTCATATCAATGTTTTTCATACAATATGAAATACGTAAATCACATTTCTGATTATGCATAAAGGATTCTATTTACGCTTTATGCTTCTTTGGGAGTCAAAAGGGTACATTTCCTTTTAGAAGAGTAACTCCCAGCTTAACTGGAACTGTCATTTCATTTGAAGTTTATCATTCGAGAAACTTTCTATATTTATTGTCTATCAATAGGGATAGAGATAATCCAATTATATATTGAAATCTATCATTATAGCTTTTCATCCTATGTATATAGACTATGCCTCCCATATACATTCCATCGTTATAGAATGTTTAAAGTCATAACTTTAACGAAGAACTATTCCTTTCATTTCCAAAATTAATATATCATATATATGTTCAAATTTAGGAATATGATTAACTTCCACTAATCTTTTGTAAACCTAGTAAACAACAAATTCATTTACATCTTTATGAGAAATCAAACGATATGATCTTTTCTATCATAAGACGCTTATAGCTCCCACTAGCTTGCTAAGATTCATGATGGATGGATCTCTACAACTTACACGTCTTGTGATTCCTAGTCTTAGACATATATTATCAAGATTATCTTGATAATGGTTTCGGAAACCCATATTATTTCCAAATATTGAATCATCGTTTAGTTGTCGCTAGCAATCTTCGAATTAATAGAAACCAAGACTACGTCAAAGCTGGTTTCTTCCAAGTCAACCAATCTCTTTGATTGTAGTCACCTTAAGCTACCAATTAGCCATGAAGATGTCACTATTTCGGGTCAAATGGTACTATACCATTTGCTTGAGTATATGTCGTATATACACTCACTGTAGTCATAAGGATTCTCATTCTTATTTCTTTCGAATTAAGAGGTGTAACTTTATGACATAGTCATAAAGTTCAAACCATTCAACTGAGACGGTTTATAGATCCTTCTCAACTACCTTGGAGCTATTGGTGTAGCTAGGTTGTTATATTTGTTGATTATCATCTTGTCTCTCAAAGAACCTATTCTTTGAATTCTATCTCTCGTTCATTTGCTCTATCTTAGGCAAATCCTATTGTAGGATTACAATGAACTACCCAACAAATAACATTTGTTAGTTGGTTTATAGAAGTGATATCCAAAGATTAATTTAAGGATATCCCACAAGATTGTTCTCAAACAAATATTGCTTATTAGCACACAACCCCAAATCTTTAACACGCTTAAGACTTGTCTTTCTTTCCAACTACATCCTATGAAGTCATGAAAATTTTGGAAGATCTTCTAATTGACAATCGTATGATCAACTTGTAATTTATGTTTTAGAGGTGTCACAACTCAGTGGGATTAGTCACTACCTTGCAACCTTTTGGGTTTTAAGCATCGTTTTATTCTAAATAGTTAACACTACCACATCATCTCTACTATAGAGACAATCAATTAAATTACAATAATCCAATCATTCATTAATAAAGAACAATGTTTTGTCAAACAAAACATTCATCCATCTCTTATTGTGACGGAATTAAGTTCCTTATTCAAATTGGAATGTAAAGACAATCTTTGTTTTTCCAATTTCTTTGGTAGTTCATATGAGGAAGTAAGTACTATCAGCTTTCGCAGAGTTCTGTATTTTATTCACGTTCCAAATGCGAAGTACTTTTTCTTCTCTCATTAATCTTCTACTTCTTATTAGCCACACTTTTACAACGATTGTAAAACATAGTTACTAATACGAAATCAAGCATTCAAGTAGAAGAACCAACTGTTTTGAACTATTCAAGAACAATTTACAACACCTTTGAAAGGTGTGTTCTTGGCACTTGCATGACATTTCTTGCAAATACCCATTCCAATGATCATCCTTTCATAAAGAAAGTTTGTTCCCTTAGAGTTATTTCGCCTTCTTCATTTGACTTCTCCATTGACTGCAATAATCATGGTCCCTAAACTCCCACTACCTCTCTTGAAACTTATTTCAATTGTTTTATACACAACAAATGATCTGGAGAGAGTGCGGTCGTTGTTCATTATATAGTTTACAATAAACTTAGTGAACCATTTGGATAAGGACTCAAAGGTGAAGTCCTTGTCTAGTTTCCGTCTCCTAAAGTGGTTTAACACTTCAACACTCAATGGTTCAAAATCATCATAAGTCCATGTTGATGGACTATTTTTGTCAATCAACCATTATGTTCTAAACATGATTACAAACTTTCAAGAATTGTTCAAGGCAACTCTCATTTCTTCATACAACAATTTGTAAGTGAAGAATCATGGCACATAAAGTGTCCATGCCTTTGTCCTTACTTCTCAAGTTCTTTGTTCATGTAACAAAGAAACAAGCGCTTGTGTTTGCGTTAACTAAGGGTTGTTCAAAGCAACTCTTATTTCTTCATACAACGATTTGTAAGTGAAGAATTTATGACACTAAAAGTTTCCATGTCTCTGTGCTAATCTTCATAAGTTCCTTTGTTCATACAACAAAGGAATAAGCATTGGTTGTTTGTGTTGTCCTCTTTATGATAGACTTATCTAACATGTTCTTCCATTGATACATTGTCAATAGGAAGATTGTGAGGATGAAACTACTTAGGTACATATACAATCCATTCAAGACAATCTATGGGATTGTGGTACTAAGTCCGGAAACTAAAGCCTTCGGCTTTTGTTTGTCAAGTTTTGGATAGCGTTTGCAAATATATTGGTAAATAAATACATAACAAATATAAATTGATTGATTTTAAGCTACTGGATATGGGTTTTTAAATCAAATAGCATCACCCACTATTTTTGGCAAATTCCATATCCCTCATCAAAATTTGAGAGTCTTGGAGGAAACTCTTAGTAGGGTATGGGAGGCTTACTATTACCAAGCCCACCTCACAATGATATGATGTTGGCTAGCATCAATAATAATGAGAGAGTACGCTTACTCATTTGCATCTCTTGCAAGTACCCATCTTATTTGGCCTCTAGAGAATGAAGCCTCACAATGATATGGTGTTGCCTTCATTGCACTTAGTTAAGTCTTTCCCACCATGCAAGTTCGGGTAGGGGTTCAAGAACAACCTCACAATGATATGATGTTGATCATTCTCGTTGCCTACCTCCACAACATCATGTATGCGTATAGGACTCCTCCTGAGTGTAAGCACGCACTTTGTACTCCCCCATGATAGGGTGAAGTCGGTGTACGAGTCACAAACGATCAGATCCTACCATGGTGGAAGGCCACGAAAGAGTGTTCAAAGCACTCTCACGCTTGTCAACTTAATAACGGTTTGGTTTAGGGTTTTAGGTCTTATCACATATAAGCATGCATTTTAATCACATTAAAACAATTTGGTCCAATCACAACTATTGGTCCATGTGATTGATTTTGTAGTATATGATACTCCCACTATGCTTGTAAAATGATTTTTAAAGCAAGAGTATATGGTACTACTAACATAAGCTTTGCGTTCATTGATGGACTATATAGTTGCCTTAGGGCCTTAGGATGACTATGAACCTTTAGTTTGATCCAACACGAGCCTAGTGTTGGATCTCAGTCTAAGGATGGTGATTGATTTTAGTTACACGTTTAATCACATTAAGGCGTGTTTTCTTATTGGGCATTGGACCCTACTACTCCAATTTCATGCATATCAAATAAAACAATAAATTAGTACTTCAAAGTAAAGAAGAGCTTATGCTCTTTTACAACATTTGATCAAAACAAATTACTTCAAAGTAAAGAAGAGCTTATGCTCTTTTACAACATTTGATCATATCAAATTACAACCAAAAACTAATGTACACATTCCCATGGTTCAAACAAATTTGAAAGACGGCCTTTCACATAGCTCAATTATCGTAAGCTTAGGTTTATAATCACCCTTTCTTTAATTAATTAACACTTTAAATAATTAAACTTGAATGCAACATTGTCATTTGGTTTTTGTATCCATAGAATTGATTTAGTTGGAGCTAAATGAAATGAAAATCTAATTCTCATTTAAAGATACAAAACTATTTTGTTCTCAACTAATTTGGGCCAAAATGCAATAACCTCAACTTTTGGGCTATATTGCAAAACACAAACTTTTGAGGTCACTTTGTAAAAACACAAAGGTTCACTACTTCATGTAATTACAACTAGAACCCAAAAATTTCAACAAATGCAAAAACTTCATTAAAGGAGCAAAATAATTTGTCATCTAGTGATTTTGGGCCTTTACGTAAAAACGTAAACTTTTTGGTCAAAGTACAAATACACAAAAGTATCAAAACTTTATGTAATTGCATAAAAGCCCCAAAAGTACCCCCATTATAGGGGTGGCTGGCCATGCTATGTAATGATGGTGTGTGTGAGTTGATTTGTGTGTTTAAAAGGTGATGGAAAGTTGTAAGTGATTGGTATGGTGTGAATTGTAAAATAGGTATGGGTGTTGATTGAAAAAATCATACCATCCATCACTAACGAAAACTTTAAGTAAACAACTAACAACTTTGAATCAAAACACCGAACTTTTTGTTCTTAGTATGAAACAAAAACATCGAAGAACATCCATGAAAACCCATAAGAGCTCCATTGACACACCCTGGCCCAGAATGTCCACTAGGACTCCAAATCGAGCTGTGCTGGCCAACACCTGGAAGGTGACGAAGCCATAAAGTATAGTGATGTGGAAAATGTGAATAAATTTAAACCTAAAAGTGCTTAAAGACAAGAGTGCGCTGTGAAGGGGAATGAACCCATTTCACACACGACGTTAGGGCATAAGTAAAGTACAGTAGTGTGGGTAAGGATCATACCCTCAGAGGTAGCCATCTATACTGAGATTCGCCAAGAATCCTCGTTGATACTAACTTTCAGCAACTAAAACTTGGAGGGGTGAAAAACAAGGGTGAGTGGGCCTGAAAATAAAGTTTTAATAAAAACCTTATAACCCCTCGCTGTAAAACCCGTATAGTTTCCAGAAAATAATACTACGTATATACGTAAAACAATGCACAAAGACAGTAAAAACCAAGTATGCCAAGTCATAATGTTTCAACATTGAAATATGTAAGCCAGGTGTGAAAATCAAGGTAAAATAATATGCCAACCAGAGTCACCTAACGTGACGTGTACGGCTGAACCTATAGCTCATCAACCTATGCCTACACACGAATCGGAACCACCTAATGTGGTCTGTACAACAGGCTCGGTGTAAATAAGTATGCTCAAGTGCTACGATCATGTGAAAGCCGTGCGATAAATCGTGGGTCACCTACGAGTCAGAACCACCTATTGTGGTTTGTACGATAGGCTGGCACTAGACTTGGATCCAAGGTGAGCGTACGGTGCGGGAGGTGAACAATCACGGGAAGGCTGTGCCCTGGCCTCGGGCGGGAGCACTAACACTGGGGTGTAGGATAATGAGCTCTAAGTGCATCTATACATAACAATGTAATGTAACCAATCATTCACATACTAAGTCAGTTGAAGCTTACCTGAGCCTTCGCAGCATCATTCCATATAATGCATAACAATAGTAATGAAATACTAAAAATATAATTCATTCACGACATGGCATTTAAAGCATAGTTCATATAAAAAGGTTTCTAGAAACCGTAAAGCATATATATATATATATATATATATATATATATATATATAAAAGAAGATGACCCATTCACTTGGAGTCCTCGCTACAACTCCCGAGCACAAACATCGAGGCATCACAAATGATCGGCGCCTAGAACAATTATCAAACCACATCTTAGAATCCTTATCAATAGAACACGTAACTTACATAAAACACATCCCCAAGGATGTTCTAGAATGATTTGAGACCCATTGACCAAAAGTCAACCGTCGGTCAAAGATCGACGGTAGGGTCTACAACACTACGTAACTCGATTTGGAAGATCCGTACCTCGGATTTCTGATCCGTAACTTCCAAATATGCAAATTATGCTTCTAAGGCATCATACTAAAGTTTCATTACGATCTAACAGTTAGATCTCCGCCAATTGCCAAAACCAAGTGGCTGTTAACATTTTATTTTATGAACTTACAAATCCAATTCGGGAAGATCCGTATGACGGATTCCTGATCCATAAGTTTCTATTATCCTCATAAATTATGTAATATAACGTATTAAATTTTGGTGACGATCCAACGGTCGGATCGTCGATTCAAATAATGACCAAGTGATGTAACGTAATGAAACTAGGTTCACAATATCAAATCACGTCATACGAATATCAAATCTGAGATCAAGATATCAATTTAGCATAAAACAACATTGGTAGTCCACTGGCCACGTGCCGCCGCAGGTGGCGGTTAACCGCCCCGACTTGTCGGAAAATTCAACTATTTCCAAAAATTACCAAATTTTACAAAAAAGTAGATCTCAGTGAGATGAGCAATTTTCATACCAGTGGCCGAGTCCAATTCAATCGGGAAGTGTCTCAATTTCATCCAAACCCGTTGGAAACCCTTGATTTGGGTAGTTGTTGATTCGTCACCAAAACGAACTCCAGCGCCACATCCAAGGCTTGGGCCCTACTCCTGGAGTTGAGAGAAGTCTTTTGGTGGTGGTCATCGATGGTGAAGCTCGCCAGAGCCACCGAAAAAAAGATTAAAGTCGTCAGAAAGGTCATGGGCTTTGTGGCTTTAAACTGGAAAAATGGGAAAGAAATTGGGAAATCTAACACTACAGAGATGTAGGGCTCATCAAAGGATTTCCATGGACACCAAGATCACCCAAAACGGAGTTCGTATGAAGGAGATATGAGCGGGTTAAGTTGGCGGGTCGAGTGCAGAAACCGGGTTTGGCTGATTCTCTCCTTCTCCCTTCCCTAATTTCCTTTCTTCCTCATTGGCCGGTTCTATTCCTCATTTCTCTCCTTTCTCTTCTCTCCTTCTCATCCCAACCGTCCATCTCTCACTTCCTTTTTCAATCTCAGCCACACACGTGGCTCATCCCATTACTCCAGTTTTTATGGAGCCTTCCAATTAAATGGTAAATTACCTATTTTGCTCTCCACTTCACTCATTAATAACTCCTTCATTATAACTCCATTTTATGAACGGTTTACGCTTATGCGTCCGTATCATCGAATACTACGAGAATAAGGCAAGAAAACGAGTCTTACGTGACACTACACGACAATCAACAAAAGTCAACACTTTGCCCCGAAGGGCATTTTCGTAAATTCACTTATTAAAATTATAAAAATAGTAAAATTGGGAACGGGTCGTTACATCCATGAATGTTTTCACTCAATAAAACTCAAATGTTCACTACTCAATAGAGGGTTAACATCCTAGGGCACTTAGGGGTTCCAAAATTCACTTTAAAACACTTTAAACAAGACAAACATGAACCCAAAAATCCACCCTTTGGATGTGGCCGAATTTCCCCATAAACATGGCACCAAATTTTAGCTCCAAAATTCATGCTCATATGAACTACATCTACAACATTTGAGATGGCAAATTTTCAAGCAAAATTTACATTCAAAGAAGCAAGAATAAAGCTTATAACAATTACAACATTAAAATCAAAGACTATGAACTACAAAACCCAAAAGGATTCACCAACTACTAGACCTAGGCTCTAATACCACTTGAAGTAAATATTTGTGAAAACTAGTTCATTTGAGCAACATCTATGCATGCAATTAACAATTAAAGGCGGAAACATGCTTGTATGCACTCAAAAACAAAACTTTACCCATGAAATTCAAAGCCTAATAGTTATGGTGAACCAAGGCTCAACTCAAGATCTAAGAGAAAGAGTTGAGATTTCTTTATACCTTTGAAACACCTCTTTGCTTAGCAAAGGTTAATCACCCATGTGAGGGCCTTCTTTCCTTTGTCACCTTGCTCCTTGGCTCCATGGATGTGGATGGAGGAACTTTCCTTCTAGGCTCTATGTCTTCTTGGATATGGATGGAAGAATTGGTTTCTCCAAAAGTCCCCAAAGTTGGAGACCTCTAAGTTCCGACACCATGGATGGTTGAGGAAGAAGATGAATGACCATGGAAGAATTAGATGCTAGTAAATTCCCCTATGGTGGCTGGCCTCTCTAGAGAGAGAGAGAGCCAAAGTTCTCTCATCTTTTCTCAAAGAAAACCCTAATGAAGAAAAGGCTATAAAGTCACATTTATACCTACCTTCATTGGAGTGGCAAACTTGTAATAGGTCCAAAACCTACTCCCTCTCTAAGCATGGCCGGCCTCCCTATTGTTAGTGGGTTAATTGCCCATTTTATTTTAGTTGTCACACAACTTAAACCTTATGTGCCTTGTGGACCAAAATCCTTTTGTGTCCCGAAACCCAAAACTAACTTAAGGCCTAAAATGAACCTTTCTTTCTAGATTAATTAACTTTTAATTAATCCTTGCCATATACAATTAAACTATTTAATTGTCTTTACTCATCTTCGTTATATCCTTCAATCATTACCATACATGGTGTGCGATCCATTAGGTTCCTTTTAGCGAGGTAGTGGGCGATTAGAACTCTTCAAATCAATTGTTAATTGAAACTTACTTTCAATTCTCCCTTTAGCGATTATACACCTTTAAGGCTTCCACAAACCATGAGTGACACCTAGCTATATATCATAGCTACCCAAGCTAATCAGAAGAGGTTGGAGAACCTATTTAGTTTGGGATTACAATGCAATACGGTCTTTCTCTAATACAATACTCTTAACCACATTGTTTGGCTTAATAGTTTATTCATGTATACTATCCAATTTGATTCTCTTACTAATATGATTACCTTGAATGTAATTTGGAATGACTTCCTAAATCTCATTCATACTCTGGCCAAAGATTCTTAATCATATCATAGAGTATTCTCCCTCAAACAGTTTGAAGGTTAGAGATCCCTTGTTGCGCATTCACTTGCCTCCATGGCTAAGTGGCTTAACCCCATCTATGTCGTGGACACCCTCTGATGGAGTGACTTTGACATTGTCAAAGATCAAGGACCTAACCACATGACAACTATGATGCCTCAGGTCAAATGACTACTTTGCATTATCTCAACCATGAGTTCTCATGTGACATGAATATGAGAACTCCTCATTGATCGCGTTCAGTGGACTCATTCTCTATCGAGCACCTACATGCTATCCTTGGTGTCAGTCACACCAATGACTCGAGACCAGTCACTCTCCCTATGAGAAGACATAGCACTTACTAATCTTAATGGACTGTCAATGCCCAATTAGCAATCCTATGACCATGAACGTTTAGGATATGTATACGAAAGAGAATGGTCTCTTGAATCTAACGTCTTTAGATCACATTCTCCCAATTACATATTCCTTGGACTTATCGTTTAAGCATATAACATTTATATGAGACGGCTTAAAACAATAATCTTTGCCTTTTATATTAAACTAGATTAGTTTAACATGTGAAATGTCCGTAAATTATCATCATATGATTGGTTTTAGGGCACATTTCCAGCAAATCCCTCTCATCACTCCCTATCAATCCCTTATTGATTTTATTCAAAAGGTAACTCCCAAAAGTTCCTATTCAATTTAGGAATAATTGCTATGTTAATTGCAAGATATCATTTCACATAATATCTTGCAATTATTCACCCAATTACACCATATTGCCGGCCATTCTCCACCAATTACCAATAGGGCCAACAACCCTCCTATAAATACCCTTCTTGTCCCACTAAAATGATAGGCCATTTGCTAACCACAAACTCCTAAATACATTCTTTCCAAAAATCTAACTTTGGCATCAGAGATTCTTTGGCCAAAGCCCCCAATTCAACGTGAGCGTGTGAGGCTTTTGGCCTTAATCTTATGTGTTATTACTTTGCAGGTGCATTTTCATCAAAGGAGGATGGCAAAAAATTTCATCCACATTATGAAACTACATTCAAGAATGGTCATAACTATGCCCTAGATTAGCAAAAGCATATGCTATATTTTGTTTAACACTTATATATTTGCTCTGAAGGGGTGCGTGAATAAATTGGTTCAAACACATCATTTATGTGATTCGAACATAGGACTTCTCACTTACAAGTGAAGGGAAATATCACTAGATTGTAATATTAATTAGTAGCAGATCTACAATTATATGGTATATATACCACCCCTCATTGACTTTAGTGGGAAATCAAATAATATTGGTTAGTAAGTTTGGAAAATTTTGAAAATAAGAATGGATATCCAAAGAAATCCAAATTCACTTTCACTACATACTTACACCTTTCAAGTCATTTGAAGTGTTTTAACGGGTCATGATGTGTTAATTTAAAATGAATAAATTATATCCAGCCCTCTCAGGTTTGACTACAATTGTAACCTCATACAATATTTTTTAAACATTTCAATCTCATACAAAAACTTGTATTTAATTACAGTTTCATAAATCCGTTAGCCAAACCGTCAGTTTGATCATTAAATAATGATGTGGCAAGTGCCTATCCCATTCTTTTGCTGATGTGCCAATCAATATTATGCCATATAGGATAGAAAAGTGATTTTATTTAGAAATATTATTCTAAGGAAAAGAAATTAAAATATAATTTGTTTTCAAACAATAGTGGGCCCACCCCTTACCTCTATACTTATCTTCAACCTCTATCCGTCAACCCTTCCCCCTTCATCCCTAGCCGCAATTCTTCATCCAGCTGTAATCTTTCATCTCCCTTTTCACCGCCATCGAGTCATCATCAATCTACTCAGCCGTCTTTCGTTTGGATGTGGTGAAGGAAGACGAAACCTACGAAGCAATCTTATCAGACACAGCCCAACCTCATCCCCTACTTCGAACCCGTCGTTGAGCGTGACTCTTACTTCCAATTCCTCACCAAATCCAAACAAAAAGAGGGAAACTAAAAATGGAGTTCCTAGAAAACTTGACCTTCTGTCATATTTTCCCATGCCCAGTCCTACCTATTGCCCAAATGAAAATTCCATCGATACAACAACAACAAAGCCTTGTCCCACTAAGTGGGGTTGGCTGTATGAATCATAGAACGTTATTGCGCTCAGTTCTGTGCCACGACTTCCATTAGATCCAAGTACTCTAAGTCTTTTCTTAGTGTCTCTTCCAAAGTCTTCCTAGGTCTTCCTCTAACCCTTCGACCCTGAACTTTTGTCCCGTAATCGTCAGAGCATCAGTAGGCCTTCGTTTCACATGTCCAAACCATCATAAACAATCCTTCAATTTCGACTACTCCTACTTTACGACGGATATCCTCATTCCTAATCTTATCCTTTATCGTGTGCCCACACATGCAACGGAGTATTCTCATCTTCACTGCACCCATTTTATGTATGTGTTGATGCCACCAACCAACATTCCGTGTCATAAAGCATTGCCAGCCTTATTGCCGTCCTATAAAAAATTTCCTTAAGCTTCAGTGGCATACAACGGTCACACAACACGTCAGATGCACTCTTCTACTTCATCCATCCATCTTGTATTCTATGGTTGAGGTCTCTATCCAACTCTCTGTTCTTTTGCAAGATAGATCCTAGGTAGCGAAAGCATTCACTCTTTGGTACTTTATGATCTCCAATCATCACCCCTAACTCATTTAAGCCTTCGTTTGCACTGAACTTGCACTCCATATATTCTATCTTTGACTGACTTAGGCGAAGTCTTTTAGATTCCAATACTTATCTCCAAAGGTTAAGCTTCACATTTACTCATTCCTGAGTTTCATCCATCAACACTATATCATTTGTGAAAAGCATACACCAAGGAATATCATCTTGAATATGTCCCGTTAAGTCATCCATTACCAATGTAAAAAGGTAAGGACTTAAAGATGAGCCTTAATGTAACCCTACAGTTATGGGGAAGCTTTCTGTTTGTCCTTCATGTGTTCTTACGACAATCCTTGCTCCATCATACATATCCTTTATAGCTTGGATATCTGCTACTCGTACTCCTTTCTTCTCTAAAATCTTCCAAAGAATGTCTTTTGGGACCCTATCATACGCTTTTTCCAAATCTATAAAGACCATATGCAAATCCTTTTTCATATCTCTATATCTTTCCATCGATCTTTGTAAGAGATAGATGACCTCTATGGTTGAGCTCCCTGGCATGAACCCAAATCAGTTAACAGAGACCTGTGTCTCTTACCTCAGTCTATGCTTAATTACTTTATCCCAGAGCTTCATTATATGACTCATTAGCTTAATACCCATATAGTTCAGGAAATTTTGTACGTCGCCCTTATTCTTGTAGATAGGCACCAAAATGCTCTTTCGCCACTCATTTGGCATCTTTTTCATTTTCAAAATCCTATTGAAAAGGTCTGTGAGCCATGTTATACCCGTCTCTCCCAAGACTTTCCACACTTCAATCGATATATCATATGGGCCCACTATTTTTCTATGCTTCATCTTCTTCAAAGCTACAACCACTTCTTCCTTCCTAATTCGGTGGTAAAAGGAGTAGTTTCTATACTTTTCTGAGTTACTCAACTCCCCCAAAGAATTACTCATGTCATGTCTTTCATTGGAAAGATTATGAAAATAGCCTCTCCATATGTCTTTGACCACGTTCTTTGTAGCAAGAACCTTTCCATTCTCATTCTTGATACACCTCACTTGGTTTAGGTCTCTTGTCTTCTTTTTCCTTGCTCTAGCTAGTTTATAGATATCCAACTCTCATTCTTTGGTATCTAGTCACTTATAGATATCGTCAAAAGCCACTAGCTTAGCTTCTCTCATAGCTTTCTTTGTCTCCTTCTTCGCTATTCTATACCTTTCACTGTTTTCATCAGTCATATCCCTGTATAAAGCTTTACAACATTCCTTCTTAGCCTTAACCTTTGTTTGTACCTCCTCCTTCCACCACCAAAATTCCTTTTTATATGGGGCGAAGCCCTTGGACTCTCCTAACATCCCTTTTGCTACTTTTCGGATACAACTAGCCATAGAATCCCACATTTGGCTAACTTCCCCCTCTCAATCCCAAACACATTGGGTGATTACTTTCTTTTCGAAAATGGCTTGTTTTTCTTCTTTTAGATTCCACCATCTAGTCCTTTGGCACTTCAATGTCTTTTTTCTTTCTCTCTTTTGATATGTACATCCATCACCAACACGCGATGTTGATTAGCCAAGCTCTTTCCCAGTTTAACTTTGCAATCCTTACAAGTTGTACGATCCCCCTTCCTCATTAGAAGAAAATCTATTTGTGTTTTTGATGACCCACTACCACATGTTCGTCTCTCTTCTTAAAGAAGGTGTTGGCTAAGAAGAGATCGTATGCCATTGTAGAATCCAAGATGGCTTCCCCATCATCATTTCTCTCCCCAAAACCATGGCCACCATGAAAACCTCCATAGTTGCCAGTCTCCTTGCCCACATGTCCATTTAAATCTCATTCTATAAATACCTTTTCCGTCTGAGCGATTCCTTGCACCAAGTCTCCAAGGTCTTCCCAAAATTTCTCCTTCAAACTCGTATCCAACCCTACTTGAGGTGCGTACTCACTAACCACATTGATGAGTTCTTGTCCTATTACAATCTTGATTGCCATAATTTTATCTCCTACCTTTTTGACATCTACAACATCTTGTGTTAGGGTCTTGTCCACGATGATGCCAACATCATTTCTCATTCTATTTATGCCCAAATACCAAAGTTAAAAACCTGAGTTTTCACGATCCTTTGCCTTAAGACCAACCCACTTAGTTTCTTGAAGGCACATAATACTTATCCTTCTCCTCACCATAACTTCCACTACTTCCATAGATTTTCCCGTTGAGGTTCCTATATTCCACGTTTCTAAACGCATTCTACCCTCTTGAACTCTACCCTCTTGGCCTAGCTTCTTCACCCTCCCCCGTCAAATAAGGTCAGAGTACTTCTTTTGCATGTCCTGTGTAAAATTGATAGGAGCAGATGATTCCAAACAACTTTGAGTGGCTGTAATACCCTGTATTTAAAAAAAAAAGTTATATATATATATATATATATGTGTGTGTGTGTGTGTGTGTGTGTGGGTAATTATCTTTGCATAATGATTTTATTAGATTTCTTTTATGCTAAAACCTACTTTCGATATGTAAAATAATCTCAACGTAAAATCCTTTTTGCTACAAAATTATTTCCAAACAAAAAAAAAACAAACTTGCTAGTATTATTTCATGTTCATATGTAATTAGAGATATTTTTAGTTTGAATTGGAGAAGGGGATTATAATGAGTTTAGCTTGATTTTTCTCACAATGGGCCGAGAGTTTGAGGTTGGACTAAATGAGTAGTTTTGTCTTGATATTTTCTCTCAAAGATGAGGTGGAAAGTTTGTAATCATTAGGAGTTAATGATTTGGTGATTATTCACCACTCTAAATGTGGAGGTAGCATGTATACGTTTTTAGCATGCATGAGGCAATATTTGTGGTATTGGAAGTGCTTACTCATCAATCTAAAGGAATCTTAATCATTTGGGCAATATTCTCACTCTAATGCAACTCTAATAATCTTACCTTGAGATAAACCTTTACGTAGCTTTTGATGCTTGTATCCATCTTGCATGATATTCATTAGTTCATGATTAACTTAACACATGTCTCTTTGCCATTTGACCACATACCATTGTCAATGATTAACTTCACATTTGGTGTGGTTCTATTGGAACACATATTAGGGCTAAGGATTAGCTTAACATTTGTTGTTTTTCTATTGGACCACATGTCATTCTTAATGATTAGGACAACAATTTTTGCCTTGTTATTGGAACATATTTTATTCTAATGATTGTCACAACACTTGGTTTCTTTCTATTGGCACACTTGGGAGATTTTTTGGAGAGGAAGATGTCATGCAATCTCTATAAAGGAAGGAGCAAGTACCAACGGAATAGACATGGAGAGAAGAGAGAGGAAGAAAAAGAAAAAGAACAACTCTAACAAAAATCTATCCTCTCCTTCATATTAACTCTTTATCTTTCTTTTACATACTGTTAAGGCTTTAAGCCATCTTTCATTGTATTTGTAGGTCTCTCATATATAGTGAAATACAATGAAAGCAAACCCCAGTGGATGTAGTCGATTTGACAAACCACTTAAATCTTGTGTTGTTTGTGCATTTACATTTTGAGATCATTGTCATGAGAGCAATCCCACTAAACCATCAAAAATCTCCATACTTTCCTTGAGAATGTTGTAAAATAAGAGAGACAAATCCCAGAAAATGCATGAGAACTTACCCAACAGAATTGCTTTATGGAACTTAGATGGGGTTATGCATCAATATCACCTAGAGAGAGATGGAGTAAAATGGTAAAGTAAAATTTCTCAATTAGATTGTTGTGTGTTATCAATACATTCATATGGGACGTGTAGGCTTGGATGCCTTAGGTATGTGTTGGCGAGATTATAAGGGAGTGAATACATTCATCCATCTCATTTGCATATATTTCAAGCATTTGAAAAAATTGTTACAATTTAATTATTATTTAATTGGTAGTTCTTGTTGTGAATTAATTTGTGCATTATTGTTATTCCGCTACGTATTTGATAAATTTTATGTAAGATTTTGTTATATGATGTATGATATTTAATTTTATTTTCCACCATATCTTGGTTGTAGAATTTATTTTTATAGCTGAAATATGGCTCACACCCTAACTCGTGAATGGTCCTTATTCGCGGGTCGGGGCGTGACAGCGGAGTCGTTCAAAAAGAAGTTTCTATGGTCTCCTTGCTCATTTAAAACTACATCTGAGTGCCGATGGAGATACACCGACCCTTACTCACTTATCATTGTGCTCGAGCCACACAGCATGCCACTTACGGGTGACGGCCTAGCTTTAGCTCAATTTTGTTCAGGATTCATTATCATAAGGATTTGACGTAAGACAAGATTACCGGTTGTCGACTACCTGATGCCCTCCCCCTCCTCCTTTATCCGAGCTTGGGACTGGCAATGTAAGATAAACTTACATATGCAGAGTTGAAAATTCCAGACCCAAAAAAAAATTGCAAACAAATTCCTCCATTTCAAGAAATTCTTCATAACATCAAACACAAAATACACATACTATCTTTTTTTTTTTTGGAAACTAGAAATATCATTAACCAGGGCCGAAGCCAAAAAGAGTACAAAAAGCCACACAAGGCTAACAACATTAGACATGAAAGCAGAGAATAAAGGAAATAAACTACGACACAGAGGAGCACACGTATCACCCTTATACCCACTTAAACAAAAGCTAGCTTAGGGGCATAGTAGCCCATCCTTGTTCAGAATATGACCAAACGAAGATGGGGGTCGTTGAACCAACGATACATAATCTGCCGCTTCATTTGCTGATCTTGGTACCCAAGACCAGACACACGAGCTGAAGGCCTCGCCAACCCCACAAATATCATACAAACCGAAAAGACCTCCCAAGATCCATGGTTATTGCATCCATTTAGCCATGATATTATCTCCTTGGAGTCAGATTCTACCACAATAATATGGAAGCCCTACTGTCTCGCCATCACACATCCCTCCAAAACACCCATCACCCCCACAACCAAAACACTTGATGTACGGATCTTCTTCATATGCACTGCCAAGCAGCAAGAGGTCGAATCCCACATCATGACCCCAATATGGCAGTACTCATCCACCTGTTTCCAACTAGCATCCATATTAACCTTAATTACACCTTGCCCAGGAGGAGACCTTGGGGTAGTGATACGGACGCGTAGACTCGATGAAACCCGCCCACTACTAACCCCCGAGCAAGCTTCCAGGAAGGATGAAGCAGCGAGGGAAATGGCAAGCACAATTCGGGACATGGAGGGTTGTCATGAGTTAAAAACCGCATCACACATTGCCTTTCAAATAGACCAACAAGTAAACACAATGTATGACATGGTTCTCCTCCTATCCTCTACTGGTCCTGTGTGATCATTCCAAATACGTTGGAGCCATGAGTGGTATGTAGACACCGAATCTTTATCAATCTGAAGCCCAAAGCACCCTTAAACCAAACCCGATCCACCCAAGGGTAGAGAAGTAAAACATGTTCAATAGATTCCTCTCGCTTAGAACACAAAGGATAAATAAAGGAAAAGGCACACCTTCGTCAAAATAAATTCATCTTCATATCAGCAGCCCCCCAAATAGTCCTCCACAAGAAGTTCTTAATTTTGGGAAGGACTACAATATTCCATATACACTTCCACACCCTCGAATCAACAACTGTCAAGGAGGAAGGGTAGAGACTCCAAGACCGGCGATTGATGTTATGGACCCAAGGATACCCAAATTAGACTGTGTATCGTCTCATTCTATTAGTCAGCCAAACCAGTATATCCTTGCGCCCAACCACACTGATCGGCGTATCCAAGACCACCCTTCTATCTACTTCTACCATTTCATTTCTACAAAATCCAACTGCCAATCTTGAGAGGAAGGATCAATAATATAGGACACCCAACGTGAGAGATCCATGTCGACCCCCGAAACTGGGGCAGGATAATCGAAAGCCAAAGACGGGATCCATCGATCAACCCAAAGCCGAGTATGCTCACCACTCATAATCTGCCAGTGAGCTCTCTTAACAATAATATCCCTGCCCGCGAGGAGACTAGCCTAAGCCCAAGAAGACCTACCCCTTTTTTTCTGAGCCTCAAAGAACGAGCAATTGGGAAAATATCGCTCTTTGATAACTTGGGCCCAAAGTGAGTCAGAATTATGAATGAGGCACCAACATTGCTTAGCCAATAATGCTAGATTAAATTCTTTTAGGATCCTAAAGCCCAAACCCCCCTTCTTGTTTGGGCAATCCTAGAGACCCACGACTTACCCAATGGATCTTCCTTTCTCCCACCTTTTGTCCCCACCAGAAATTAGCAATAACAATGTCAATATCATTGCAGATATTGTTGTGGAAACAAAATATATTCATTGGGTAGGCAGGAATGGCTTGAGTAACAGCTTTGATTAAAACTTCATTGCCAGCTTGGGAGAGAAAACTTTGTTTCCAGCCCTAAATTTTAGCCATCACCCTATCTTTTACGAAGGCCAAAGCCTCCCGTTTAGACCTTCCCCAAACGGTCGGGATACCCAAATAGTTACCCAAGTCCACTAGCTACGGCATACCCAAAATATCACATAATTCCTCCTGAAGTCTGGTCAGGGTGTTAGCCCCAAAAAAATATAGAGGATTTCTGCATGTTCACTTCCTATCCTTATGCCAAACACTAGGCATTAAGGATTTGGACAATATTCTGACATTTTAGCGTAGAGGCACGTAGAAATATTAGAGTGTCATCGACAAACAGCAAATAGGAAATAGGAAGACCATGCATACTGATCTTAACGCCCTCAAGGAACCCTTCGTCGATCGCCACTTGGATTAGGCGCAAGAGAACATTTGTGACAATAAGGAACAAGTACGGAGAGATAAGATCCCCTGCCAAAGGCCCCAGGATAATTTGAAGCACTTCCCCGGTTGGTCGTTGAAAATGACAAAAAGTCAAAAGAAGAAACACACCCCATCACCATATTTATCCCCACCTATGAAACCCTATTTGGACCATGATTGCCTCAAGGAAGTCCCACTCAATCCTATCATATGCCTTGTTCATGTCAATTTTCATTGCTAGCTCGAACTTCGTCTTAACTTTCCTGAGCTTGAGGAAGTGGAAAAGCTCATGTGCTACAAGAATATTATCTTGTATTTGTCTGTCCTTAACAAAAGCATTCTGGGAAGGGGAAATAAGCATAGGAAGCCACAGTTTCAACCGGTTAGCTAACAATTTTGAAAAAAATCTTATAAGAGTAGTTGCACATGCTAATCGGACGAAACTAACCCACCGACACGAGATTTGTCATCTTCGGAATAAGGACAATATGAGTGAAATTGAGCCTTCTGGGACTCTCCCGCCCAGTCACAAAATCTTGCACCAACCCATTCACATCATCTGCAATAATATCCCAAAATGAATGGTAGAAAACTCCATGTAACCCGTCTGGGCCAGCTGCCTTCATTCCACCCATTTGGAAAACCACATCTTTAATCTCTTCCAAAGCAACAGGTCTAGTGAGATGTGAGTTCATTTCCTCTAAGGCGAAGGGGCAAATAGATTCTAGGACCGATCCCCACTCCCGTTGACCCTCAGTAAAGAGGCGAGTGAAGTGCTCATTGATAACTCTATTAATGCCCGCAGTGTCCTCGTTCCACACCCCTTGAGCATCTTGCAACATCCCTATCTTGTTGAAGTGTCAACGTTGGATGGTTGTCTGGTGAAAAAAACCTAGAGTTAGAGTCGTCCTCCTGCAGCCATTTAACACGGGAACGCTGCCGCCAGAACAACTTGTCTCTTGCCTCAAACTTATCAATTAGACCAGAGAGATATCGAATCTCCTCCACATTTACCTCCGAATTATTTTTGAAGTTGCTCCAACCAATTTAATTGAGCCCCAATCTTTCTCTCAATTAGGTGTGGGCATAAAAACTGCCAAACCGCAAAACCACATCGAACCGTATGAGAAAAAAAAACCGAAAAAAACCGTGTTGATCGAAAAAGTCAACTTTGAATCAAAAATCGAACCGAATCTTTCAAACCGGTTCTGGTTCCGGTTTCAAAAATGAACAAGAACCGGTTGGAACCAAACCGAACTGTTTTATTGATAATAAATTAATTAATTATATATATATATACACACATGTCATGGTATAATAGGTTGAAAAAATAGGTTCACTAAGTTGCAAAGCAGGGGATCCCAATTAGGTCTCACGCGGCCTCACCCTTACCTATCTCACACGACCTGACCCCTTACATCCTTATTCCCCCATTTCACATAGCCGACCCTCCTCTCATCCAAAAATATCAGTGATTCCTCAGGCAACCCACAACCTCAGCTCTCTGTGATGACCTTCATCATCCCTTCTCCGCGACAGCCCACAACTTTGTGTCCTCCGTCTTTCCTCCTTGGTATTTTCACCGTCCTTTCTCATAGTTGAGTTCCACTGGTTTTCCATTCTCTTTTACCTGCACTATATATGTGCGATTAACACTGTCTAATTGAGTTCTGTGACCCCTGTCCTGCAGATGGGTTCCTTGTCAGTGTCATGAGTAAAAGTATGTAACATGATTTGTTCCCTCTTTTTGTTCCATATTGTTGGGTTGATTTCTATCACTTCATGGTTGGATTGTTTCAGTTTTTTGATACCTGAATTAAGCTTTGGTTTTCCCATAACTCCAACTCCCACAGCGCAGACTTGTCGTGGACTCGGTTTCCAGAAGTAAAACTCCATTTTCTTCTCCACCTGTTTCGAAATATCTTTGGACCAACCTCTCATTTTTGTTATAATTGTTAATCAGATATGTTGTACTCTCTAATCCCAAAAAAAATAATTAAATGAAGTTAAATTAAACCTGTATTTGTTCATGCGAGATGTGGATGGATATGTGGAATCGTTTTGGGATTATAAGAACTGATAGGTTTTTCTTTTGTTTCAGATTATTTTGGAGTATTGTTCTCTTTAAACTTGCATATAAATATTTTAGTAATTAATTGTACTAATTTGTGTTTTTGATAGATCTAATGCTTGTAATTTGTAATTCAAACACACCTGAATGGTCACTGGTGTTGGATTTGTTGCTATTTTGTTTAGTGATTTGTATCTTGTTATGCAATTTTTCGACACGGGTATCTGAGATATTTTTTATGTGGGTTACGTGATACAGTCAGGTCATTTGGAGGCTCCCCTGTACCAAGTCTTGTGACTTCTCAACTGGTCTTTCTTCATTTTCTATGTGAGTGTTATTCTTTTGTTTTATTGTTAGAATATGCTTGAAGTTCTGTATTCAGGTTTTATACGACTTTGCTTATGTGGCTTTCAAATTGATGCTGCATGTGGATCAGTTTGTGGATCAATTTCAATATGTACGTGAATGACAAGATACAAATAATTTATGATGATTTGGTGTATTTGAATACTGCTTTAGAAGATGTATTTGAATGCATGATGATTTGGTGTTCAAATAATTTAGTATTTGAAACCGTAAACCAGCAAAAACTGAATCAAAATCAGTGTAGATCGAAAGGTACGGTTTTAGTAATAAATTTAAGTGGAATTGCACCAAACCAAATCGTTGATGTTTTAAGGTTCCGGTTCCGGTTCCAGTTTAGAGGTAGAACTGCACCGAACCGCACCATGTTCACCCCTACTCTCGGTCACCACGAAACCTCTGCCTATTCCAATTCAAAATGTTTCCCTTACACGAATTTAGGCGTCGCAATGCTCCAACTTCGCTCCCGACACCCATCCTCGCTGAATTACCTCCCAACACCCATCCTCGCGGAATTACCTCCCGACACCCATCCTCACATACTATCTACTTAGATCCTCCTAATCAATCAAGCAATTCGATTCTCAAAATTATTCCCATCAAGAAAATATTAGCATCCGGAGGCAGTGGCGTTTCAGACAAATTGGGTCAAAACCCGCGGAATCGCCGTGTCGAACTCGACGGCGAATTAATATATTCCAAGAAAACACTTTTGGGGGGTTAGTGTTTTGCAGTGTCAATGAGTGGTCTGAGTTTGTGGAGCGACCCTGAGTTATTGTCATTGGATCAGAGTGAAAGTGGAGACCCCAAATTTGATTTGAGTTGAGTGGCGCGGGGTCGACGATTTGGTCTCACCTTTTCTGGTTAGCAGGAGGTTGAGGTGGGGAGAAGACGGAGAGCTTGGATCTACTGTGATGGTGGCTGCCATGGTAGAAAGAAGGAGGGCAAGGTGGGCCTGCAGTAAGAGTAGGCCTGGGGTAAAGTGACCCGACCTGTTAAGGACCCGTTAAGATAACGAGTGTGACACGACACGACCCGTTAAGATAACAGGTGTTACACGAAAACGACACGAACACGACAGACACGACCCGTTATGACCCGTTAAGAAAAAAAAATTCTTAAATTTGCACATACCACACATTGCCACATAAATATTACTTGAAAACATTAAAACACATTTGTCGTTTAAGTACTACATCTACACTCGAAAATAAGAGCCTAATAAACAAACATCTATACACTACTAGTCTATTACAAAATATTAAATGTGCAAGTATGTACAAAATGAAAGAGTTTTTGTTTTCAAGGTTGTGAAGCCTTTCTCAAAACTTTAAACCTTGCCAATGGAACTCAAAGCTTGCATGTTATTCCTTTTACAAAATCCTCAATTTTCATCGATCATCATGACATAAGATTTTGTGGTATCCACTAGTGTAAATATTTTAAATTGAAGATCGAATTCATTCATTGTATTCATATAGGGTCAAGGAGTATAGCTGTCAAAAATTATCAAAATCGGAGTTAATATAACCGTTAAATCGTGATTTTTCGTTGATAACCGTCGAAAAGTTTTGTCCCGTTACTTGATCTCTGAATATTTGTTTTTTGCGATTTTTGGCATATGCGATCTTGAAGCATATACAAACAAGTTTGACGGTTGGATCGTTAAAATTAGTTTCGTAGAATGCGTATACTATCAAAACAATAGATTCACTAACACTTAAAGAGTTTATTTATACTTTCATCAAGTATAAAATAACATTTTGTGGTATCCACTATTGTAAATATTTTAAATTGAAGATCGAATTCATTCATTGTATTCATATAGGGTCAAGGTGTGTAGATGTAAAAAAATCATCAAAATCGGAGTTAAAATAACCGTTAAATCGTGATTTTTCGTTGATAACCGTCAAAAAGTTTTGTCGCGTTACTTGATCTCTAAATGTTTGTTTTTTGCAATATTTGGCGTATGCGATCTCGAAGTATATACGAACATGTTTGACGGTTGGATCGTTGAAACTAGTTTCGTAAAATGCGTATCCCATCAAAACAATAGATTTAATAACACTTAATAATTTATTCATACTTTCAATAAATATAACATAAGATTTTGTGGTATTCACTAGTGTAAATATTTTAAATTGACAATCGAATTCATTCATTGTATTCATATAGGGTCAAGGAGTGTAGCCGTAAAAAATCATCAAAATCGGAGTTAAAATAACCGTTAAATCGTGATTTTTCGTTGATAACCGTCGAAAAGTTTTGTCCCGTTACTTGATCTCTGAATGTTTGTTTTTTGCGATTTTTGGCCTGTGCGATCTTGAAGCATATACAAACAAGTTTGACAGTTGGATCGTTGAAATTAGTTTCGCAGAATGCGTATCCCATCAAAATGATAGATTCACTAACACTTAAGAGTTTATTCATACTTCCATTAAGTATAACATAAGATTTTGTGGTATCCACTATTGTAAATATTTTAAATTGAAGATCAAATTCATTCATTGTATTCATATATGGTCAAGGAGTGTAATTGTAAAAAATCATCAAAATCGAAGTTAAAATAAGCGTTAAATCGTGATTTTTCGTTTATAACTGTCAAAAAGTTTTGTGCCGTTACTTGATCTCTGAATGTTTGTTTTTTGCAATTTTTGGCGTATGCGATCTTGAAGTATATACAAACATGGTTGACGATTGGATCGTTGAAACTAGTTTTGTATAATGCGTATCCCATCAAAACAATAGATTCACTAACACTTCAGAGTTTATTCATACTTTCATTAAGTATAACATAAGATTTTGTGGTATCCACTAGTGTAAATATTTTAAATTGAAGATCGAGTTTATTCATTGTATTCATATAGGGTCAAGGAGTGTAGCTGTAAAAAATCATCAAAACCGAAGTTAAAACAACCGTTAAATCGTGATTTTTCGTTTATAACTGTCAAAAAGTTTTGTCCCCTTACTTGATCTCTGAATGTTTGTTTTTTGTATTTTTTGCACATGTGATCTCGATGTATATACAAACATGTTTGATGGTTGGATCTTTGAAACTAGTTTCGTAGAATGCGTATCCCATCAAAACAATAGATTCACTAACACTTAAGAGTTGGGTTTTTATCACAAATGGTCCCTGACATTGATCAAACACATCATTTTGGTCTCTGACATTGAAAATCAATATAAATGGTCCCTGAGATTGATCAAACACATCACAAATGGTCCTTCCGTTAAAAACTCTTTGGGCAATTTTCAAAGCTTCGTAACTCAATCTTTTCTTAACTAAATTCGACTCATAATATATCAAAATGAAGATAGGAAAGTGTAGAACAAGATTATACCCAATGGTTGCCAGAAATGGCCGGAAAATAGCCTCAAATGTGACTGGTCCGTAAAAAAACTAGAAAACTCGCCGGAAACTGGGTAAACTTTAAACGTTCATAACTTCTTCAATAATCAACGAAATCAAGTGATTCAAAAGCAAAAATCATACTTCTCGATGAGACGAAGAGAATAGTATCTTTCTTGATGGCCAACTCGCCGTAGTTTGGCTGAAAACGGCTCGAAATTGGCTAACTCGAAAATGGTTATCCAATTTCGAGCCATTTTCCGGCCAAATCACGGTGAATTAGTAGTCAACAAAGGTACCATTCTCTTTGTCTCGTCGAGAAGTATGATTTTCATTTTTTAATCACTCAATTTCGTTGAGTATTGAAGAAGTTATGAACGTTTAAAGTTTACCCAGTTTCCAGCGAGTTTTCTAGTTTTTTCGCGGACCAGTCACATTTGATCTATTTTCTGGCCATCTCTGGCAACCATTGGGCTTCCAAATAGGTATAATCTTGTTCTACGCTTTCCTATCTTCATTTTGATATATTATGGGTCGAATTTGGTTAAGAAACGATTGAGTTACAAAGCTTTGAAAATTGCCCAAAGAGTTTTTAACATAACGACCATTTGTGATGTGTTTGATCAATCTCAGGGACCATTTCTATTGATTTTCAATGTCAGGGACCATTTGTGATAAAAACCCCTTAAGAGTTTATTCATACTTTCATTAAGTATAACATAAGATTTTGTCACTAGTGTAAATATTTTAAATTGAAGATCGAGTTTATTCATTGTATTCATATAGCGTCAAGGAGTGTAGCTTTAAAAAATCATCAACATTGGAGTTAAAATAACCGTTAAATCGTGATTTTTCGTTGATAACCGTCGAAATTTTTTGTCCCGTTACTTGATCTCTGAATTTTTGTTTTTTGCGATTTTTGGCGTATGCGATCTTGAAGCATATACAAACAAGTTTGACGGTTGGATCATTGAAATTAGTTTCGTAGAATGCATATCCCATCAAAACGATAGATTCACTAACTCTTAGAGTTTATTTATACATTCATTAAGTATAACATAAGATTTTGTGGTATCCACTAGTGCAAATATTTTAAATTGAAGATCGAGTTCATTCATTGTATTCATATAGGGTCAAGGAGTGTAGCTGTAAAAAATCATCAAAATCGGAGTTAAAATAACCTTTAAATTGTGATTTTTCGCTTATAACCGTTGAAAAGTTTTGTCCCGTTACTTGATCTCTGAATGTTTGTTTTTTTGCAATTTTTGGCGTATGAGATCTCGAAACATATACAAACATGTTTGACGGTTGGATCGTTGAAATTAATTTCGTAGAATGTGTATCCCATCAAAATGATAGATTCCCTAACACTTGAGTTTATTCATACTTTCATTAAGTATAAAATAAGATTTTGAGGTATCCACTAGCGTAAATATTTTAAATTGAAGATCGAATTCATTCATTGTATTCATATAGGGTCAAGGAGTGTAGTTGTAAAAAATCTTCAAAATTGAAGTTAAAATAACCGTTAAAGCGTGATTTTTTTGTTTATAACCGTCGAAAATTTTTGTCCCGTTACTTGATCTCTGAATGTTTTTTTTTTTTTTGCGATTTTTGGCTTATGCGATCTCGAAGTATATACAATCATGTTTGACGGTTGGATCGTTGAAACTAGTTTCGTAGAATGCGTATCCCATCAAAACAATAGATTCACTAACACTTAAGAGTTTCTTCATACTTTCATTAAGTATAACATAAGATTTTGTGGTATCCACTAGTGTAAATATTTTAAATTGAAGATCGAGTTCATTCATTGTATTCATATAGGGTCAAGGAGTGTAGTTGTAAAAAATCATCAAAATCGGAGTTAAAATAACCGTTAAATCGTAATTTTTCTTTGATAACCGTCGAAAAGTTTTGTCCTGTTACTTGATCTTTGAATGTTTGTTTTTTGCAATTTTTTTCTGATGCGATCTCGAAGCATATTCAAACAAGTTTGACGGTTGGATCGTTGAAATTAGTTTCGTAGAATTCGTATCCCATCAAGTTCAAATGGTATATATATATTTATTAAGTAGATTTAAATTTATTTATTTTGTACGTATAACACTTAAGAAATGGAATGGTATGTATATTTAAGCCGATCCAATGGTCAGCAATTTTTAATATTTAATTTAATATATATATAAGTATTATAGTTTTTAGGGGTATAAAATTGTTAAATTAATATATATATAATTATTATACTATTTTTTTAGGGTTATAAAATTATAAAATTAATATTTTGCTTATCGTGTATCGTGTTGCCCACGTGTATACCCGAACCAACCCGTTATCTTAACAGGTGCTTATCGGGTTACCCGATAACGACCCGATTCGCTATCGTGTCGACCCGAACACCTGTTAATTTTGTGTCGTATCGTGTCTGGTTATCAGGTCGTGTGAGGAATTGCCAGGCCTAAGTAGGAGTCGAAGAGAGATGGCAGAGGGTTTTTCAATTTTTAAATACATTATTAAAAAAAAAATTGTTGAACAAATTACATTATTAAATCATTAAACATTTTATTTAATTCCATTTTGACATATCATTGTTTATCAGTTAAACTGACAATTTGACTCTTCGATGTATGAAATTGCAACTAAATACAAATTTGTGTACGAGATTAAAATGTTTTAAAGATGTTATATTAAGTTGTTGTTGCATCCAAACCTAAGGATGTAAATTGTAATTTACCCTTTTAAAATTGTATTAGGTAATACCTATCGTCTATTATTATTTTAAATTGATGATGTGTCACAACTAGGACCTGAATTTGGGTTAGATGTATAAGTTGAGTATACTTGCACAGTTTAGTCCAAACATGGTGAATGTTGTTATTTTAGGACACAAAACATCGATTTATGAGAAGTTGGAGCTCCATAAAGAGTCTTTTTCATATGATTTACAGATCACATACTCGCTACGTTATCAATTTAATAAAGAATCAGATATCCAACAACCTGAAAGCAAAATATAATGGACTTATTGCAGATCAGTTATTTATCCCAAATCCAAAAGTCCAGCCCATTTGAAGTGCAATGTGTTTAGCAGTCTGACGGTCTGATCTAGTCTTATAACAAAAGAAGGAAATGGCAACATTTTGGAGTGCTCCCCCCATTTGAAACGTTGAATCCAAAATGCTCCTATAATATTTTGCAGGTTGAAATCCCAGAATGCTCAATTGAAGAAGTAACATGCATTTTCTTGGCCTGAATTTGAAGTCGCAGACACGATCATCAATAGAAGATATATAATATGGAGGTGAAAAAAGAGAAGAAAGAGTGTGACTTTAATCCTACATAGCACTCAATGCTACATTTATTTTAGTCATTAGATTTAATTTTTCACGACGGTTAGATTCTCTATTTTCAATTTCAATCATTCTTCATAGCATCACTTAATACTACGTACCATTGAAGAAAAATTGGAAAGAAAAAAAAACCAGGGAAGCAGACGGACCATGGATTGCAAGTAATTGATATAGTAGTACTACTGTACTAGTACCACTATTTGTGGACACCTATTTCTATAAGTGAAAAAAGTGGTGACCAAAGTGGTGACCAACATTGGCTTAGGTACCAACATTGGCTTAGTGTCCAAACCCATGTGCATGATAGTGCTACTATTACAAGACGTGAGACTCTTTGTGACGAATAAGGTCTCATGATATATAGATGTATAGATATTTCGGAGTTGATAAGGTTTGGTGGGGTTCTTACGTAAGCAGTGCTATAATATTATCGTGGACCAGCTCAGACGACGACGTTGAATTATTAGTGTACTACTGTAGCTAGGGATTGTATCGGCTGGATGCATGCTGCTCAAACTTGAAAAGGAAGTGCGCGTGAAATCATGGTTAAAAGTTGGAAACGTTTGGACCATTCATTTTCTTGTTCTTGGACTCACCTCCTTTCCAATATTGTATGGCATTAACAGCCAAATTTAACTTATAGAAGTGTGGTGGGTGGGGGATTGAAGGAATGAATAAAGTTTAAATATGAAAAATGGCAACAATATATATGGGACCTAATACATGCTTGCCTAAAAGAATCCAGCACAAAAAAAAAAACATGCATGAGACCAAATTAAGTGGCTAAAACCCTAGCTTGACTCCGAAATATCTAACTGAAGTGACATGGCTTCAAATTTAAAAGTTCGAAATTTTGAACTTAAAACCTCCGAGTATTTATTTTTTCCTCCCTTGGGTACACCATTTAAAAAAGGGCATTAATTTGATACATATTAATACTTCTAAAAGAACAACGAACAAAGATTATCTGCACGCATATGTTGATCGCTGTTAACCGTTAATATATCAACGCTAGATAGTCACCATTTAGCATAATCCAAACTCAGCAAGAACGATAAATGATTTTAAATCATCAGTACAGCAGTATGTACAGTGAAGATGAACATTCACTTTTCGCAATCCAGTGACGGCATGAGCTGCAGATTCAAGCTAACACTCCAAAAACCGCCTTAAGTGGACGGTTTGCAATCAGCTATGTGGGAGAGAAAACACCACGTGTACAACCACCAACTATCACGCCTTGCTTTCCACGGTGAACCAAACAAAGAAGCAAAGCCCTATTAATTTAACATTACTTGGATGGAAGATTCCACCATAGGTCATCATTAGCGTTAACAATTTTATAAGATTATTGTTTGTATGTTTTTTTTTTGTTCCCTGGAAAATGGAAAGGAGAAATTATTACACCCTAGTTTATTGTTGGCTCTTTTGGCTTTATAATTAATTCAGCTGGTGATAATAAACGGAACCAATAATTTGCATTGACAGAGAGTCGTGACACTTACTAATCTCTACAGCAATAGAGAATCACTAAAAATGAAAACCATGACATGGCCACGACTCAAGAAGAATCTTAATTAATTATCTATTATTAATTCCCTTCATGATTAAATTGTAAGTAAAGGAGATTAAAAATTTAAATTGTTTTTTCATTCTACGTGTTACTGAGTAATCTAAATATATAATCAACAGTTGAATTTTTCAATAAAAATCTAATAAATATTTGCAAAGGTTAAATTTTGCATAAAATTCGTATCACTGAATGATACGTACCTAAGTAACCAGCCTCAAAAATTCATCTACATGTGCTACTTTCTTGTATAAACAACTTTGTGGAAAAAGTTTGATAAGAGTAGAAATTGAGGAACAAGAAGTAGTAAACGAGAAAAGGTGGTGATTGTGTAGCTCTCCTTTTACCTTTCTCGCACCTTAGAAATCAAAACTTTTGTGTTTCTTTGGCATCTCATTAAGTCAACACTCATGCATTACATAATTTGTCTTAATTCACCGTTTAGATTTACATGATGTCCACTTGTACTTTGGATCTATATATACTAAATAAATCATCGTTTTATTTGGTTGAAAAAGACCATGCCTAATACGCCAAGGAAAGATTAGCAGCTTCTTCTAGGTACAATTAACCTTTCACATCCTTATATGATTAAGACATACTAGCTACATAAAAACAAAAAATAAAAACAGGAAAAATATATGCCAATAATTAGGTGATTCGCTCACAAGTGCAAGATTAAAATCTTTTAGTATACTACGGATCATGCGATTATACTGTAGAAAATACAACATATATGACTGACCATCAAAGCGACTTGAGAATTGTAAATTAAGAAGTATGCATTTCACCAAATTGATCGACTATGTCAATCTTATATACTCGCCTTGTTGTCCACAAGAGTATTTTACCTTTTGAGTCGATGTAAGGTTTGTCTTTTTCAAAGTGTTAATCCGCACACATTGTTGTATGAACTACATAGCTAAGTAGTTGATCAGAAGTAAGATTGATATAGGGAGTCAGTTCATAGTTATGATTATTTTAGAATGCTAACTTTCAATGACAGATATGTAAAAATATAGCGAATTCATAGCGAGTTTCTTTTCACATTTTTAGGTACATGTCATACATATAGGTTCAATGTCCTGTAACAATTGAATACACATGCATCGTGTGGTCCATCCAGCCATGCATTATGGTAATAACCTTCAGTCAAAGTGGCCGGTCTAGGATGTGCTTATTGTAGTACGACGTACGAATCAGTTTGGACACACAGATTTGATCCAAAGTCAATATTGGTCCTAACTTAATCTCTCGAATTTTTAATACATCATGACAAAGAAAAGACATCAAACAATAACCTTAAGAGCAAGTAAACTGGAATTCACCAGAAAATATGAAAAAAAATTGAAGTTTATTGATTGATAACACCAAAAATAACAAACCCTAGCACCCTAAAGGTATAATGTCTTTCAACCATAGCTTTTTCTAGGAGTTCGAATAGGAAAAGAATTAAACAAATAGATAAATCCCAAAAACATCTTAAAATTTGAGAATTATGAGTTGAACTTATGACATTGTTTTCTTTGCAACGGCAAGTCATGAGCCCAAATTGGACACTAGAGTTCAAATCAGCAAAACATTCTTCTGTTATCTTTCCGCCTTTCAATTTGATATTTGATCATTCTGTCATTTGATCTATATAAATTGTACACGATGCACCACGCTCAAGACCCATTTAGGTGTTTAGATTTCTTAGTAAAGAGATAACGTTAATGGGTTAAATCGTAAGTTGTTGGGGAAGGGGAATGGGTAGAGATCGAACCCGCATCAGAATTCATAGACATAATCAACTTTTGCCACTGCATAAAGCGTTATCAGTAAGTGTAGATTTTCTTCGACAATTTTGGTAATATTAATAGGAAACTACCTTTTTTATGTAGAAGATTGATGTGGTCCATCTTGAATGTGGGATTAAATCTATCCACATCCAAACTTGTATTGAGCCACCTACCACTTATGTTGTTTCTTGTTCTAACTCCTGTGAAAATCTTTCTCATGGTACTACCCTCAATAGTCGAAGCAACTGCAATTGAGTAATAAATCTTAGCAATTAAAATAAATCACTTTTAAACTTTTAGAACTACTTTTTTAAAGTAACATCCTTCATTTCATTTGCAACCATCACCTACTTGAGAACAAATTTGATTCTTAAAACTGTTGAACATTTGCTAGTTTGGGCACAAATTCTATATCCCAAACTGTTTTAATTATAAAGGAAAGAAAAAGCGAAATACTAGGTCAATATTCATTTTAATTCAATGGCAGCCGTGTATGTACTAATCGGCTGTAAAACCATCAATAATATTTATTCCGTACATGCATGATGGTGCATATATATATAGCCAGCCAGAATCATCACTGAATTTTGAACCTGAAGATCGCAATCTTTTTGTTTAGCATAAACCTGATTACGACTTAATATTCCTCTTTTTTAGAAACTATTATGTTCGTACGTATTAAACCTAAACCGGAGGTGATGGCTGCATATATTATTGTGGTTTTGCTGGTTGAGGATCCAGTGGACACCGACATGGCAACCATTAGATTCCTCCGCCGAGTCAAGTCTTCAAATCTTGAGACACTCTAAAATTGCCAAGACCCTTCCTTTCCCTAATTGCAATGACCTAATAATTAACAACCAGAAAGATAAAAAAACGCAATTATTCTAATATAATTCACATTAATGGAAGCTAATTTTATTGGAAAATAGCTAATTAGTATTACAGTATAGTGGTATTCCTCTTCACTTATAAGTAAGAGATCATAGGTTTGATTCTCGCCAAAGGCGAATTTGAACCACAGTATTTCTAGTCATTGTGAGGCTAAACTCACCCCTTCCCCCAGATAATATTGTTTGTTCAAAAAAAAAAATCTATTGGATAATATTTGGAGGAGTGCTATAAGATCCCACATCGTCCAGGGGTGTGGATCCTGTAAGCCTTATATGTATATTCTCATTTCTACCTAGCACGAGGCTTTTTGGGAGCTCACTGGCTTCGGGTTCCGTAAGAACCCCGAAGTTAAGCAAGTTCGCGCGAGAGCAATCCCATGATGGGTGACCCACTGGGAAGTTCTCGTGTGAGTTCCCAGAAACAAAACCGTGAGGGCGTGGTTGGGGCCCAAAGCTGACAATGTCGTGCTACGGCGAAGTCGAGCCCGGGATGTGGTGGGGGCCCAGGCTGGGATGTGACAATTTGGTATCAGAGCCAATCCCTGGCCGGAAGTGTGCCGACTAGGACGTCGGGCCCCTAAGGGGGGTGGATTGTAAGATCCCACATCGCCCAGGGGTGTGGATCCTGTAAGCCTTATATGTATATTCTCATCTCTACCTAGCACAAGGCCTTGTGGGAGCTCACTAGCTTTGGGTTCCGTAGGAACTCCGAAGTTAAGCGAGTTCGCGCGAGAGCAATCCCATGATGGGTGACCCACTGGGAAGTTCTCGTGTGAGTTCTCAGAAACAAAACCATGAGGCGTGGTAGCGGCCCAAAGCGGATAATATCGTACTACGGCGGAGTCGAGTCCGGAATGTGGTGGGGGCCTGGGCCAGGATGTGACAAATGCACATATTAAAACTAGTTACAAATAGCGTGTTTTCACCAGTTATATTTTATGAAATTGTTTTATTTTTTTAATTTTTTATTTGTAGATCATCTCTATAAAAAATTAATGAAATCGAAGATCATTTTTGCATCCAATTGTATGGAACAAGAATGATCTACCATTCGAATGAATTGTTTGTGAGATGATACTCAAATAATGCTTAAAGAATTCAACGATTTTAAATACAAGTTCTATCCATCTCTATTCACATTCTGAATTTTGTATATCTAACGCTTTTAATAGTTAATATATATATATATATATATATATATATATATATATATATATATATATATATATATATTATCTACCAGCACGGATTCTGGGTTGAACTTTGAAGCCAAATTTTATTATTGGAATATTGTTTTTTAATTATTTCAGCAGAGTCTAATTTTTCTTGAATGTTTTCAAGATTTGGCACAATTTGTTTTTGAGTTTTGATTTCTGAACTAGAAATTTGTGAGTATCAGTTTTGAAGTTTTTACAATAAAAATTTATGACTTTTTTTTTTTTTTTTTTTTTTATCAAACGATATTATCTACACTAAGAGGGAGAGGGTGGGTTTAGCCTCACAATGGGCTAGCTATAATGTAGTTCAAATTCGTCATTGACGAGAATCGAATTTAAGACATTTCACTTACAAGTGAAGAGGAATACCATTAGACTGTAATACTATGTGGCAATTAATAGTCCTTTTACCACCTTTATTTTAAGACCTATTCCAACCCTTGGAGTAAAACTCAAATTTTAGTTTCTAAATTTACCCCAACTTGCTCTAACCCTTAGGACAAATATGAGTTAAAACTCAAAACTTATTTCTGGGCCAAATTTAGCCCAGGATTCCATCCTGGGTTAGTGGAGATGGCCCACCATATATGTATATTTTTTTTAGTTTTATATTTATAAATGAATCCAACGGTTAAGATCTAATTTGATGAAATTCAACGGTAAAAAAAAATATCTAACAGTCCAAATTTAAATCTAACGGCTAAAGTAATTAAAAAAAAATATCTTACGTGTTTCATATTCTTTCATAGTGTTTCACGAGTTTCCTTGTGTCGGTTAGTGATTTTTCAATATTTGTCGGAATCTAAATATTTTTAGGTTAAAATGTTCATAAAATTAAATTAGGATAGTCTACATAATTTTTTCTTTTAAAAAAGTTACTTTAAGAAAAAAAAATTAGCCTAAATTCATTCTTTAATAATCTTGGGCTAAAATTTTAACTTAAAAGGATTAGAGCAAAAAAATTGTTTTTGGATTAAAACCTAAATTTTCTGGGCTAAAAATTTTAAGTTTTAACCTAATGTTGGAGATGGTAAAAAGAAATAGGGTAGTGCTATTTAGTATTCACACATTCATTTTTACTTTTCATATACCTTTCAAATTTCAGCCGTCAGATCGAATAAATTAAAGAAAAGTATTATAAAAATTATGTGAAAATTTCGGCCGTCAGATCAATGATAAAAAATTAACAAAAATATGTGATAAGTAAAATTAAACAAATAAAAAGTATTATTTAATAAATAATTCTTCTACATCGTCACGCGTTCAAGAACTTATATTTACGGATCTTGAATTTCAAGATCAAAATTTCAATTGGACTAAATTCTACCAAATTGACACACCCCGACCGAAATCAAGGCATGCTGGCCGTCACGTGAGGGTGACGTAGCCATGTGCACAATGCGGAAGCAATAATATAGAAAGATTTACGAATGAAAAAAAAAAAAAAAAAAACTTCAAGTAGTACTAGAACAGAAATAAGTGTGAATACACATTCAGAGCATAAATAGTCTAGGTGCAGTCAAGCATAAGAAGTACTTAATTAAATAACACTCGAAGGTGGTCCTACATAGGTGATGGTCTGACAGAACCTCCGTTGTATCCTCGTGAGCCACCAACAACGCTACCTAAAACCTGGAGGGGCGCAAAACAAAAAGCGTGAGTGGGCAAAAACAAAGCTTTTCAAAAATCATTTTATAAACCACAGTTATAATCCCTCGCCTTAAAACCTGTATACTTTCCCATAAAATAGTATATACATATACTAAATCTCAACTGAAAACATCATCGTCAAAATATGTGAATAAATCATGAATATGCCATGCCATGCCATGCCAACTAAATCATCAAGTAAGAAATTCAAATGTAATAATAACTGCACTAACTCGTCAGCTGAACTATAGCTCATAAATCATGCCTGCACACGAGTCGAACCCACATATAGTGGTCTATACGACAGGACTGGATGTAAAACAATACGCTCTAATGCTACAATCACGTGAAGACTGTGCGAATAATCGCGGGTCACCTACGAGTCGAACCCACTGAAAGTGGTCTATACGATAGGACTGTGCACCTAACTTGGATCCAAGATGAGCGTGTGGTGCGGGAGGTGAACATCACGTGAAAGACTATGCCCCTAACCCTGGGCGGGAGCACTAACACCGGGGTGCAGGTTAATGAGCTCTCGATGCATCTTATCATACTCTTCATAACACAACTTCTTATTAACAACACATAATCTTACCTGGAACTTACCTGAGCGCCCGCAACACCAACAATCATGCATAAAACAATTCATAATGCATATTCAATAGTATAAAATATATTGGCATGGCAATTCTTTGCTAAAATCATTTAAAATGCATATTCTGGAAAAAATACTTAGTATAAAGGTATATACGGAAAACCAAAAGCCCACTCAATGGTAAGTAGATGGATCGTAGCCTCCGTGCCTAGCCTGGCTACGCTCGTCCTCCGGATAGGTCTCGCCTATGTGAGAAACAACTATAATAACGTTATTTTAAAGCACATAAACGAAACTAGGAAATAACTTCTCATACAATGCTCAAATGGGGTGTTTGAATATACCAAAATGATCTACACAACCTCAGGAACATCCCCATAATTTTAGAAAAAAATTTCGAGGTCCCACGCGTCGGCAAGGGCACGGCCAGACGCGCCCCCACGCACTGCCAACCCTGACGGAAACCTAAATGCCGTTAGGAATATTCTGTGGAATATTCCGTTAAAAATAGCATATACCGTTAAAGATACCTGACGGCGTCAAAATAGTCCGTCACTTTAACGGAATATTCTCTTGTCTTCTCCGATTGTCCGCCGGATTCCGTTGCCGTCGCCACTGCGTCACTGGAAAATTGGGAATTTGAAAAACCTTCATAACTCTGCCATTTCTCAACCATTTTTTATGAAACTTGAACCATTTTGAAGATCTCACAAAGACGAACAAAGCCATACCTGTCTCGAGCTCCAAAGTCATCAGAATCTCGCCGGAAAAGCTTCGATATTCCGGCCAAAAATTGAAACTTGCAGAACTCGACTTCCTGACGTCCAAAACGTTCCCTTTTTCTTCTCCGAGCTTCGTGAAGACCTTCTAAAGCTTCTTATGGTCTTAAAAACTTCTAAAAACCTCGCATTAACGAGTGCATGAACAGTGCCAAAAATCGGGTCTAGGGTTTTCATGGGTTTTCGACGGTTCCACGACCATCCAAGGACACCACTTGACTCGTATGAACACGAGGAGCACGATGGTGTACTTAAAAGCTTCGATCTGCAAGGTTTCGAGTTGGTTAGGTGTTTGTCCGTACAAGTGTACGGAAATGGCAGAAAATCCGAGAGGGAGGAGAAAGAGAGAGTCAACGGGTTTGGTTTTTGGGTGATGTGTGTGTGTGGTCCTCACACAGCCAACCAAGCACACTAAAACAACCACAAATTCTAAGTCCTAATTAGCTTAGAACTAGCTTACCACAACTAACTAAACCCTAACTTTCTACCACTTACCTAATTGGTTCCCAAAAACTTGGAAATAAGGTAATTGGTCCAAAATAGGCCTTGGGCCTTTGAAATTAGTCCAAAAATGTGACGATGACCCGAACGCTCAAGGGTAAAACTGTACTTTCACAACCAAGGGTAAAACTGTACTTTCACAACTTCAAGGGAAATAAAAGTACATAACTCGGGACGGGCTGTCACAAAATTCAATGTGGCCAATACTTTAATTTTCTCATCATAGCTTAACATGCTAATCGATCTAATCTTGCAACATAGTTCTTGAGAAAAAACATTACCAATCCTTAAACTTGTTTTTTATTTGACTTTTGGGTTTTCATTGAGTTTCTCTGATGAGAAATGCTTAAGAACAAATTCAAATGAGATGTTAAATATAATATGTCAAAATTTTATTTGATGGCTGATGTGGCAAATTGAATACAAGTGCTAAATTATCTTATTTTTCAATGGATGTGTCAAATATTTATTTTATTACTTTATTGGACTTAGAGTTACATTAACTATTAAAAAAATATTCAAAATTAATTGTAGTTTTTATTATATTGGTTGTTAATGGTACTTATGTATTAAAAAATTCTATTAAACATATTTGACTCCTTCTTTGTTGCTGTTAAAAAAGACAACTAGAAAGTAATGAGTCAAATGACTCACATACCACATCATATATGGCATATCCAATGAACACCTAAAATTAAATTAGAATCTCCTCCAAAGTGATTATGAAGGGAGTGCATTTTTGCTCACTACCATTAGTGTGGTGTATGCTCATCACTCTATTTATCACCGTTAGATGAGTTTGAATTTTGAAATTTGCGCTTATCTATTACACGAATCTCGAAATTCAAACTCATCTAACGGTAATAAATATGATGGTGAGCATACACCACACTAAATGGTGGTGAGAAAAAATACTCCCTTCTGAAGGGACTCTCCACCCACGTAGAGTTACACTTCCCCAATTAACTTTAATTTGGGTCCCACTACCAAATACAATTAATTTTAGGGTTAATCTCAGTTTACTACCCTGAAGTTTCTTGGTTTTCAACATTTGATACATCAAGTTTTTTTCGTCCCAGAATGGTACCTAAAGTCATAATTTTGGGACACTTTGATACATTCGTTAAGTTTTCAGTTAGAATTTCTGTTAATTGATGATGTGGCACCCACGTGGACAATGACTGTGCACCACGTGACAATATAAGTCCACGTGAATATTAAAAATTAAAAAATTAAAAAATAAAATATAAAAAAACCAAAAAATGTCTCGAAGACTCTCACCCCCAGCCTCCACATTTTTCAAAGCCTCTCACCGTCTTCCACACATTTTTCAAAGCCTCTCACCATCTTCCAAAAAAAAAAAAAAAAAAGCCTCTCACCTCTCTGGGATTTCTTCTAACCCTCTCACCCCCGATCCCAATTTTTCAAAGCCCTCCCTCTCTCTCGAAGCTCTTCTCTCTCTGCCTCCATTCCAAAAATCTCCCATCTTCGACTTCCATCCCCAAATCCAATCAATTTCAACATCCAAACTTATTAAACCCGCCCCCAGAAAACCCTAAATTTGAAAAAAAGGAAAGAAAAAAACCCCAAATTTGAAAGATAGGAGGAAGAAGAAGATGAAGAAATTTGGTGGGCCTGTTAATGGTGGTTCTGGCCGTTGGGATTCCGGCAACCTTGAAGGAATGAGGGATGGGAATGTTGAAGGTCGTGTGGCATGAGGGATGGGGGTTTTAACTTCTCTCTCAAAGCTTTTCTCTCTCCTCCTTATCTGCATCTTCTTCTTCTTGGGCTTGTTCTTGTTCAGTGATCCCGAGTCGTTGATTTGCGGCTGCAGACACAAGTTTTATGGTCCAATTTCTTCGATATCTTGACTGGAATTGTGGGTTTTTAGAGAAATGGAGGAAGAGAGAGGTGTAATGGTTTTGGGTTGTGAGGAATTTGAACTGGCGGTAATGGGTGAGGTGGGTTTTTCTGGGAAGAGTTGCGGACATGTGCAGAGTTAACTCCATTGTCGGAGCTCCAAAGAGAGTCATCAGACTCTAATTTTTTCAAGTTCTTTAAATTTTTAAAATTTTTAAACTTTTAAAAAATTATGAAATTTTAAATTTTTTAATATTCAGTGGGCCCATATTGTCATGTAGTGCTCAGTCATTGTCCGCGTGGATGCCAAGTCTTCAGTTAACAGAAATTCTAACTGAAAACCTAACGGATGTATCAAAGTGTCCCAAAATTATGACTTTAAGTACTAATCTGGAATGAAAAAAACTTAATATATCAAATGTTGAAAATCAAGAAACTTTAGAGGAGTAAACTGAGATTAACCCTTAATTTTAATTTTCTCTCTCCCTTTCCCTCCTTCCTCATCCTTTCTTCTTCTCGATGAAAGACCTGTAAAATTTCACTCTCTCCCCTTTTCTTTCTCCTCTTCACCCTCCCTCCTCCTTAATGAACGAAAATCTGCCTGAATTCCAGAAGCCACGAATTAGAAATGATGGCGGGCAAGTTGCACAGTTTTCTGATTTGTGTATGAAAATCAAGTGGGCGTGGGTACGTGGGACCAAAGAACAGCGCAAGGGCGTGGCTCAGGCTTTTTCAGCAACCTCAATGGACCCACCACCCCATAGGACTGCTCCTCCTTGCACCGGCAACGCGTGCTTTCGTGTCCACCCACCAACTCCTCTCTCTCCGTCCCCTCCCACTCTCTCTCTCTTCTCTCTCTTCTCTCTCTCATCTTACATAAAATAAATAAGAAAATAATTAAAATAATACATCACGAGATCATAACGAGAAAGAAAAAGTATAAAATACCTGGAGATCACGAAACTCAACACCACATATTGTTGATATAAACACGACTTTCACAGACACTCACAGATAGACCCGGCAGTTTCTAACACGACACGGTGACACGACACGAAAATAACGGGTTTCGGATTAACACGATAACTTATCGGTTCATTATCGGGTGATCCGTTAAGAATCCGTTAATAACGGGTTCTTAACAGATATACACGCGGGTAACACGTAGGTAACCCGTTTCGACCCGTTAAGAATTTTTTTTTTTTTTGATAATTTTAAAGTTTAATTACTAAAAGATTTATTATAACATACAATAGCCATAGTAATATATACAATATATTCTATATTAAATATATAGTTTTGTATTATTATTATATATAAGTTAAAAAAAAGTTTTAGTTATTATTTATTTTTATTATGAGAGTACCTTATTATCATTACTAGGATAAATTTTACTTAACATGTTGTGAGATCCCACATCGCCCAGGGGAGTGATCCTTATATGTATATTCTCATCCCTACCTAGCACAAGGCCTTTTGGGAGCTCACTGGCTTCGGGTTCCGTAGGAACTCCGAAGTTAAACGAGTCTGGCACTCCTAGGATGGGTGACCTACTGGGAAGTTGCTCGTGAGTTCCCAAAAACAAAACCGTGAGGGCGTGGTCGGGGCCCAAAGCGGACAATATCGTGCTACGGTGGAGTCGAGCCCGGGATGTGGTGGCGGCCCGGGCCGGGATGTGACACATGTTGTTGTCCACAATTAAAATAAACTAGTATAGTATTTGTATAGGCAAGAACTAAGAAGACATACATACAAGTACGAAAAATGTGAAATAATATATAAACACTCGTGATTCATCATTATTCCTCCACGAGTAGATAATGGTTACACTTACATTATCGTTTAGATTTTTAAAATCCTCCAAACCCTCATGAATAATGTTTTTTATTTGAGGGAAAAATTAATAAAATTAATAAAAATTATTGTAGAAGTGTAAAAAATGTAAAATAAATATACAATCACTCATAGTGACAAGCTTTACAACTTACATGAAGAGGTCATCTTCAAAATCCAACACTATAATCCATAAACCTTAAATTTATATTTAACCGTCGATTGTCATTTACGCTTTATTCTTCTTACTGAATTTCATTTTTTAAATTTTCCTTTTTGAAAACATGATCAACTGGCGGATGTAAGAAGATGAACGGTTCAGATCTTTGATATCACGTTTCGATATTTACGGTTAACTGAAATATGAGTCGATGTGATATAGTTTGTAGAAATTTTATAAACATCAAGCAATATTTTCACTAACCGTAAAACTCTGAATATAATATCAACGATCCAAACGTTCATCTTCCTGCATCCTCTAATAAATCATGTTTTCAAAAAAGAAAATCGGAAAAAATAAAATTTGATGAGAACAATGAAGCGTAAATGTAAACAAAAATCAACGGTTAAATTTTGATATATGATTTATATGATTATAGTGGCGAATTTCGAAGTTAAGCTTTTCATGAAAGTTGTAAAACTTGTCATTACGAGCGTTTATATATTTTTTCTATATTTTTTGCACTTCTACATTAATTAAAAAACTATTAAAGACTTTGGTAAGCGAAAATATGCTTAAAAGAAAATTGCGTTTTTATGTTTTGGATGTGACAATATGGTATGTATATACTTATTTAGTATTATGTTTTTCATTTGATTATTTATTGATTTAAAATATATTTTCCTTAACGGGTAACGGGTCGGGTCATATTACCTGTTAATATTATCGGGTCGATTTCGGGTCTGGTCATTTTACCCGTTTATTTTAACGGGTGTTACACGACACGACTCGTTAAGATATCGGGTATGATACGAACACGAGAAACACGACACAAATGCCAGGTCTACTCACAGACGATCGATTTTATCGCACTCCACCTTTTATTTTATTTGTATAATTTGTATAAAATTATTATTATTTTGATCTTACTTAACACGCATGATGAATCACGATGCAACCAGATCCAAATACATATTCCATCCATCCCTTTTTTCTTTCGTAATGTTGATGTTTGCAGCTATTTTTACTTTTGATATATTTTTTAACTTTTAATCGTCGGATTAAATGAATTGATAAAAAATTAACGGATATAAAAGATAAAAGTAAATGTGTAAATATACTTTCTAATTTTCACGGCCATGATTGAAAACCCGAAATACATATGGTATATCTACAAACATTTATGAGAAGAATATTCTTCAGCAAATGACAAAACCCACACCCACTCCACCATTTAGAAACCCGATACACAGATATATATATATATATATATATATATATATATATATATATATATATATATATATATATTTTTTTTTTTTTTTTTTTTATTATTTATGAGTTATAGGTCTGTTTTTGGCATCAAATTTTCGTGTGTTTTTAAGTCATTGCATATATTCACAATATGGGTCCACTTATCTAGACGGTTTGATTTTTGTAACACCCCCACTTACATGACAAACAAACAACTATAATTTGTTGAGAATGAATTTCAAAATATAAGAAAGAAGGATTTTTTTTATTTATAAATTTATAAGTAAGTTGAGATACTCTTTATTTGTCAATTAATTTTATAGTAAAACTTCAACTTTCTTCATAATTATTAGAATCAGGATTTGCTCACTGCAAATACTAGAATCAGTCGTGCATGATCTTGTAAATCGTGAGTCAATATTAGGGAAAAAGGCAATGTAAATATTGTAAATGCTAGAGTCCTTTATTAGGAAGGATTGTCTTTTATTATTTGTTTCCTTATGGAACATGAATTGTATGTGTATATATTTCAAAGAAGGAATACAATGAAAATCATCCCGTAAAAGTTCTATTTGGTATCAAGAGCCAAACCCTTTTTTTTTTTCCGTTGTGTCGACTGTTTTTTCTGCAAATCTTCTGCAGCAAAACAGTGGTGCCGTGTGTGTGGAGTCTTACTGTGTGTGCAGTCAGTGTAGGCGGTGCTGTGTTTGTTTGACTATTTCCTGCACAGTGTGGCCGTGTGTGTCTAGTAGTGCTGTTGTTGTGCGTGCAGCAGTGTGCTGTATTTGGTTGACTTGCTGTTGCTGTGCATGCAGCAGTGTGGTAATCATCAAGCAAGTCTTTTTTTTTTCTTCTGGGTAAAGTCGAATGGCATCAGAAGGAGGCAGTGGCGTGCTGAAGTTGGAGGGCAGTAACTCAACCAAAAATCCAGTATTGAACCCTGTCGTTATTCAGAATAATGCATCTGCTGTACCAAATACGGTGAAATTAAATGGATCAAATTATCCTCTTTGGTCCAAGGTTTTAGAGATGCACATCGCTGGACGCGGTAGAAAGGGCTTTGTGACTGGAAGTACCAAGGAGCCGGCTGAGGATAGTGCTGAGTATGAGATGTGAGAGACAGGGAATGCAATAGTAAAAGGATGGTTAATTAATTCCATGGACCCTGCTATCATGGGATTTTTTATTCATCTGCGTACTGCTAAAGAAGTTTGGGAAGAGGTGGCTCGGACCTATTATGATGGTTCGAATATTTCTCAAATTTATGAATTGAAGGTTAAATCTTTCAGACTCCGTCAAGAAAGCCGGCCAGTGGGTGTGTATTATGATGATCTCAAGTCCGTTTGGCAGGAGTTAGATCAAAGGAGACCAATCAAGATGGAGTGTGTTGTGGATCTCAAGACCCTTCGAGAAGAAATTCAAATTGATCGTGTGTATGCTTTTTTGGCGGGTTTGGATGACATCTTTGATAAAGTGCGTAGTGATATTCTCCGTACTCAGCCCTTACCATCTGTCGAGGAGGTGTTTTCTATTGTTCGGCGTGAAGCACAACGACATGCCACCATGATGGGTGGGAGTACTAATCACGGAAGGCTACCGTCCATGGCCATGGTATCTCGGCCACCTGTAGCTTCCCGTCCTAATACTTCTAATCAAGCTTTTAATTCTCGTCCCTTTACCAGAGAAAATAAAGATGATTTGAAGTGTACTTTCTGTGGTCAAACCCGTCATACTGAAGATACATGTTTTGCCACGCATGGGGTGCCTGATTGGTTCCCAGACTTTAAGAAAAAGTTGCGTGCCAAAGAACGTGGAGCAGCAAGATTCGGTGGAGGCCGTGCCTCCCTTGTCACGGCTACACCAACAGCCCAGAGAGCCGAACCTAGTTCTGGTGATTCGAATCAAAATTTGTTGACTCGTACTCAGGGTGACTCGTCTTCCAACACAGGTACTGTGGGACGTGCTCTTGTAGCCTCCGAAACTGAGCAACATACAGGTTGGATTCTAGACTCTGGTGCAACGGATCATATGACATATGATAAAAAAATGTTTCACTACATGACTACGTCTCACAAGAAAAATATAGCAACTGCTAATGGTACCATGGCACCCGTGTGTGGCACGAGTACCGTGCATCTCACTCCCTCTCTCCCTTTACATCATTGTTTACTTGTTCCTACTTTATCCCATCACTTATTATCCATACCACAAGTGACTGAACAATTGAGTTGTGTTGTTCTAATGTATCCGTCCTTTTGTCTACTTCAGGATATTCAGACCAAGGAGATAATTGGGCGTGGCACTAAGAGAGAGGGGTTGTACTATGTGGATGATGTCGTTCCTGGCAGAGCTAATGTCGTCCGCGTTTCTCGTTCTAGTAATTTACAAGAAGTATGGTTATTGCATCGTCGGTTAGGACATGCATCTTTTGGGTATTTACGGCATATGTTACCTAGTTTATTTAGTAGAATAAAAGAATCTGACTTGCATTGTGAAGTCTGTATTCTTGCTCAAAGCCATCGTGCTTCGTTTCCACCTAGTATGAATAAAAGAGCTTTGCCGTTTGAACTTGTGCATAATGATGTGTGGGGGCCTTCTCCCGTTATTACTACTTCTGGAATTAAATGGTTCGTTACGTTTGTTGATGACTGCACTCGTATGACTTGGCTATATGTGCTGAAAAATAAAAGTGATGTTGGTATGGTATTCCGATCTTTCTCTCAGATGATTCGAACACAATATTCGTTTGGGATTAAAGTTCTCCGTTCTGATAATGGTGGTGAGTATATTAATTCTGCGTTATCAGAGTTTCTTCATGATCGAGGCATTCTCCATGAAACGACATGTCATCATACCCAACAACAAAATGGGGTTGCTGAGAGGAAAAATCGCCATATCTTAGAAACGGCACGTGCTCTTCTTCTTGGAGCACCTGTTCCTAAGGTGTTTTGGCCTGAAGCTGTCACTTATGCAGTCTATGTGATTAATCGTATGCCCTCATGGGTTGTTGGCTTTCAAACGCCTCTCCAAGTACTCACTCGACATGATCACGTGGTGTCTACTCATAATCTCACTCCTCGGGTATTTGGGCGTGTGGCTTATGTGCATATTCAGAAAATCCATCGTACTAAGTTGGATCCGTGTGCCTTACAATGCGTGTTTGTTGGTTTCTCGTCTCACCAAAAAGGATATAAATGTTATCACCCTGCGACACGACATATGTATGTTACCATGGATGTGACGTTTTCGGAATCTGAGTCTTTTTATGCTCCCGTCTTGTCATCTTCAGATCACCAGGGGGAGAGCTCTAGTGGTGATCTGGAATGGTTGAACCTAGGGGGAGAAACTATTGCCGAGAGTAATACCAATGGAGAAGCATGTGCCGAGGCTGAGAAGAACTTAGAGGTACAGGTGGCTTCTACCGAGCTACCTGAGGTGGTTCAGTCAGTTGAAGTATTGTCAGAACAGCCACGGCAGAGTGTTGCCGTGAGTAGTATGCAGTCACAACCATCTGCCGAATCTGTTGATGTGCCCCCCTCTCTCTCTAGCTCCACTGTGCCGCCCAATACGTCTTCTCTGGATATACCTGAGGTAAGTATTATGGATGATTATGTAACTAATGCAAGTAATGATGTAAGTACATATAAGTTACCACCGAGACAAAATCGAGGTGTGCCACCTGTCAGGTTCTCTCCGGAAGGGAAAGTGAAGTATCCAATAGCCAACTATGTCTCATGCAGTAATCTTGCACCAGAACGCCGAACTTTGGTGGACAATATGGAGTCTGTTCAAGTGCCAACCCGTGTAGAAGAAGCTCTAAAGGATCCAAAGTGGGCAAAAGCAATGGATGAGGAAATGTTGGCATTACAGAAGAGTAATACCTGGCAGGTGATGCCGTTGCCAAAAGGGAAGAGAACAGTTGGATGCCGATGGGTATTTACGATCAAATACAAAGCCGATGGATCAATAGAGAGGTACAAGGCAAGGTTGGTAGCTAAAGGATACACTCAAACATATGGTGTAGATTACCAGGAAACCTTCTCTCCGGTTGCCAAGATGAATACGGTACGTGTTCTGATTTCTTTAGCTGCAAATAGGGATTGGCCATTAAAACAATTTGATGTGAAAAATGCTTTTCTCCATGGGAACTTGGAGGAAGAAGTATATATGGATTTTCCTCCTGGGTATAGTGCTGGTGGAAATTCCGGAGTGTGTCGGTTGCGTAAGTCTCTCTATGGACTTAAACAATCGCCTCGTGCATGGTTTGATCGGTTTACACAAGTTATGAAGAAGAGCGGGTATCATCAGAGTCATTCTGATCACACGTTATTTGTTAAACAGAGACAAGGAAAAGTGACAGCATTAATCATCTATGTAGATGATATGATTATCACTGGAGATGATTTTGATGAAATTTCGAAGTTGCAGGGTAATCTTGCGTCTGAGTTTGAAATGAAGAATCTAGGGGATTTAAAGTATTTTCTTGGGTTTGAAGTTGCTCGTTCTTCGAAAGGTATCTTCTTGTCCCAACGTAAGTATGTTTTGGATTTGTTAAAAGAAACCGGTATGCTGGGGTGTAAGCCAGTAGATACTCCTATTGTTGAAAAACATCATCTATGTTTGGATATGAACCAGAAATCGGTTGATAAAGGGAGATATCAGAGACTTGTAGGAAGGCTAATTTATTTGGCTCATACACGACCAGACATTGCCTATGCTGTGAGTGTAGTGAGTCAGTTTATGCACTCACCGAATGAAGATCATATGGCTGCTGTTATGCGTATCTTAGCATATTTGAAGTCTGCACCAGGAAAAGGAGTACTATATGGGAAGCATGGACATTTGAGGGTTGAAGGATTCACAGATGCTGACTGGGCAGGAAATGTAAGTGATAGACGGTATTTTACCTTTGTGGGAGGAAATTTGGTCACATGGCGAAGTAAGAAACAGAAGGTTGTATCGAGATCCTCAGCCGAAGCCGAGTATAGAGGCATGGCTCACGGCATTTGTGAGGTTCTTTGGATTCGAAAACTCCTTTTGGGTCTTGGGTTCAAACCAAAGGAAACCATGAGACTATATTGTGATAATAAGTCAGCAAGAGATATAGCTGATAATCCGGTGCAACATGATAGGACAAAACATGTGGAGGTTGATCGACATTTTATTAAGGAGAAGCTTGAAAAGAAGATTGTGTCTATACCGTTTGTGAAGTCTGATGAACAACTTGCAGATATTCTTACTCATGCTGTGTGTAGTCGAAAGTTTGCAGACTCACTTGTCAAGTTGGGCATGTGTGATATCTATGCACCAACTTGAGGGGGAGTGTAAATCGTGAGTCAATATTAGGGAAAAAGGGAATGTAAATATTGTAAATGCTAGAGTCCTTTATTAGGAAGGATTGTCTTTTATTATTTGTTTCCTTATGGAACATGAATTGTATGTGTATATATTTCAAAGAAGGAATACAATGAAAATCATCCCGTAAAAGTTCTATTGATCTAATTTTCACTATTATTTGAGGGACGTGAATGATAGAATTGGTCGTGCGTGGGCTAGCCCTTGCTACCATTTGTGAGAAACCTCATAAACATAAATAACCAAACTCAGCTTAAGACACATATAATGCGATTGATCATAGCACTACTATATATAGACAACTTTTTATGACTCATTTTGAGACATTTGTTGAGCATTATATATTACTCATCATGCATAATTTAAAATTTCAGTATGGATGCCATCATTGAATATGGTTCTCATTTAGAACGGTTCTTATATAATAATATAATCCTATCTCATTAACAAATTATTGGGCATCTACACATACTTTATGCGTATATAATGATAAATTATGTGGCTTGTTATGTTCTTATACAATAGATGATGACTATATCCTCATACATTATTCAACCTAATGTTTAATTTTTGAAAAAATAACGGTTTCCATTTGTAAAATTTGAACTCTAATAAAATAGACCACGTGTCATTAGAACAAATAGCATTCGCTATGACACCGAGTGATGCTCTTCTTTTTGCCAGACAACAATACGTCAGGAAAATTATAGTCGAAGGGGACTCAATGTTTGTCATTGATACAATTACTGGAAGATGTGCATCGACTTGGAAGGAGCAAAACAAATATCGAAGATATCAAATGGATTGCTTCTTCCTTCGATTTAGTGGAGTGAAACCATGTTTTTAAAGCGAATTTCACGGGTAGTGCTATAACTTCCTTAGGCCACCATGTTAGTATATGTAGTATGTGTATTGGGACGAATAATGCTTCTTTGTTTGACTCTAGGAGTCTCGGGTGTTTCTAAGGCTTCGTTTTAAATTAATGCTTTTGTTTCTCCAAAAAACAAAAAAAAAAGCTTCTCTGTAAGTCTGTTTTGGATTTGATCGATATCTTCTGTTCATTCTAAGATAAATTTTTGGATAAGAACTTCTTTATATGAGCTTCTTTGATGGTATATTTCTAAGATACACTTATTGTGTGATCGTGATCTAATTGTCGGCGGGCCATGCCATTCGGCGGGCCATGCCATTCCACAATACTCTTCTTATTTTCATATTAACTTGCCCTGTATTAGTGTACAAATTATAGGATTAGCGAGCATCTCCAAGAGGCTAGCTAAAAGAGTGGCTTTTGGTTATTTAACGAAAAATGTAGCAAAACTAAGAGCACACCAAGTTCAACAGACTAGCTATCTGACTGGCTAAAATAGCAAAATGAACAGTTTCTCGCTAGATTTAGCGAGGAGAAGAGCGAAAATCACAAGCGCAAAACTTTAAATAATGAATTTGTACAGTACGCTTCTCCTCCAACTTGAAAGTTCGTTCCATTTGGCAACGTGACCAGATGGTGGTGCGATGAGATCTAGCGACGGAGCGTCAAAAGTCGGATCCTTGAATTCTGTCCGTCAGACAATCAATGAGATCTGAGCTTTTCTTAGTCCACCACTTTTTTCACCAAATGATTATCATATACCCCAAAGATGGAGAATGAAAGAAAAATAAAGAGAACAGGGGTTATGAAGCAATTTAAGGACAACATGCAAATTTTCTAATTTTTCTCAAAAAAATAAAAATAAATTCATGAAACTTATACAAAAGGAAAAACTCTTACTAGAGAAGAAAGTTGAGATTCTAGCATAAAATCAATTACCAATATGGGAGTAGCCAAATTACTTATAAGTACATGCAATGTCTCTTCTCTCTCTGATGTGAGATTCATACTCTCAACACACTTCCTCTCGTGTGGCAAATTGGGTAAAGTGAAGTGCGTGTGGCCGTTGGGGTTCGCATATGGGACAATGTATTTTGATGTCATAGAGAAAGTTGAGGTTTCATCATAAAACTATTTGGTAATAAAAGAAATAGCTTAATTACTTATAAGGATATGTCTTTTTCTCGTTGTGAGATTCATACTCTCCACAACCAATAATGGTTTACAATGTTAACAACTTTCTTTGCTGACAATATTGTGTCTCCGTTGCTTTTAGGTGCGATGAGAGACGGGAAGAAAGAGAGGAGAGGAAGAGAAAGAGAGTGTTGACGGAAAGAACGAAGTGAAAAACAAAAAGAAATAGAAGAGGATGATGGATGGAAAGAATCGCTGGGTCCTAGAAAGTGGTTTTTTTTTTTTTTTTTTGGGTAAAGTTGGTTAATAATAAATTATAGAAAGGATTGAATTGGTGAATAATAAAATATTATAGGGACATGATAAATTAACTTGATTAGTTAAATTAGTTTTTTTAACATTATTTATTTTCTAAAGTGTAATGTTAGGAAGACTAAATTTGTGGATAAATTTTGAAAAACTAAATAAAATGAAAATGAAAATTGATTATTGATTATAACTCAAGCGTTAATAAATGTGTTCATTTATATTTGTAACACATCATTTAGTTTGTAAAATTTATCTATAAATTTAATCTTCCAAGTATTATCCTAAATTAACAAAAATTTAACATTTGCTGTTAGATGCTCAAATCGAGACAACTGTAGATTTGGATATATTAATTCTTGGGTGCATGTGAATCATTGTGTTGTAGGAGAATTCTGATTGTAACGGGAACACGAGTGGTACATCTAAGTTGTGAGAAATTTTATTTTTTAAGTTATTAATATTTTAACACACATATCCCACCATTTCTATAATGACACGTGATATACCAATTCGTGTGCCGATCACACTAAAAAATCTCTCGTATTGTAGGTTTAAGCTGTTATTCTAATGATTGTCTTTGAGTTGAGCAATGTACCTAGTTTCTGATCCTTAATCATTATAAAACAAATTAATCTCTTGTGATTCGATAAAATACAAACTGATAAGTATCTCTTGATTATATATTTCAATTAAATACTATTTGCGTTGCTGGACTTGTCTGGGGAGGCATCTCTTTCACAACATTGGCTAAGGGCACTGGGATTTGTTGGGCACGCCTCAAAACCTAAGCGCAACAGCAGCACTTTGGTTTCTGTGTGTGAAAGAGAGATTCTTAAATTCATCAAATTAATTCTTTTTTAATTTTTCCAAATGTACTTGCAGCTGTAGTATATACTGATGGGGAATGTGAAGGCAAGTTCATATTCTACCAAACAGAAGCTTTCATATTCTACCAAACAGAAGCTAAGCCTTGCTGCTGCAGATGATTTGTGTGTTTGAAGAGCTTTTTGCCATTCTTTGAAACAGTGCTTCTCTTTCTGTTGGCTTTTGCTTTTTCTTCAAAAGAACACAAGTTGTAGTTAATCTCCTCAGCTCTTGAGTACCTCTTTCTGCAGCCTGCAGGTCAGAAATTCAAACTTGATCACTCTCAGTCATATAGATTTGTTTATTGTCTTTATGTTTTACTGTTAATGCAAAATCATGCAATTGGCTTTTAGATATTGTTTGGAGTGCTGAGGACTGTGTTATTCAAGTTGGTTAAAACAGTGTCATCCTCCGTATAATTTATATTAATTTAGTCTAGACTATCGCTTAATCAAAGAAAAAATTATTTGGAATGCAAGCAAGTTTACTTTGGAGGCTGGTTTTCATATGTTGCATGAATTTTATGAGTAATTCAGTTTGCAGTTCATAACTTCATTAGTTCTTTAAATTTATAATTTGAATTATCTCACAAGTAGATGATGTAATCACTTGAAAGATATTTTTTGTATGTATTTTCCTTAAGGAGAAAGTGAGTATATTTTACTGCATAAGGAAGAGCATTTTATTTTTTTTTACTCAAACTGACAATTAAATTTAACAAATAAGACAAACCGATACAACAATTGAGTAATTGATCTTTATTCAAGAGAGGTGACCTTCGGACTTTATTTTTCTTCTTCAACACTCGCGATATGATTGAATAAATAAAAGAATAATCAATAGACAAAAACAAGAAAAAAATAGACCGCAGAAAAAGAAAATAAAGAATATAAAAATTACTACACTTTTTCTGTTCAAATTACTACACTTTTTTGAAAACTATAAAGAATGTCACACTAGAAATTTCTTTTCCTCAAATGTAAAAGAAAACAGAAGCTATTTCTATATTAATTACCAGCAATTACTATTTGCACTGTATATTGTTGTGATGTCATCATCTGGGATTTTGGGAAGTAGGTAACTTGAACAGAAAAATAATGTTTAATTACCACTTAAATGAAATGGGCAAAAAACAAGACAAAATTCAACAGTAGGTAGCTGAGAAAAATCAGAAGCAGCATAAAATAATTTACAAAGAATTAATTAGGCATACATGATAGGGTAGTAGTAGTTCTGTGCTGCTGATATAAGTGAGGCCCTTTGAAGCTGAACGATATTTTTGTTGTGGTCCAAAATTGGCTGAAGCAAGAAGTGGAAAAAGAAGCAGACAAATTATACAAAAAGCAGTTTGCTGATATAATCCATTTGTATTGGTGTTTGAAACTCATCATAGCAAGTGCCCTCTTTGTTTCTATGCATAATACAAACCATCATATTTCTAGGACATTCTTCATTCCTTCCTATCTAAATACATTTTCTGCTTTTTTTTCTTCATTAGGCAGATATTCATATTTCAGCACAAAGGTGTCAGACTTTCAAAATTCAGGATACATTCTTGCACAAGGTTGCCAAATTAAGCTTCTACGTATGGAGAAGCTTCTCAAGCCATATGATAAGGAGTACATGAGGATGGCCATTTTAAAGCACGAAGAAACTTTCAAAGAGCAGGTAATAATTCAACAATTTTCCAGTTCCGCTTTCTCCTTTTGTACTCCTCCCCTTTGGTCCCTTCATTCTCCTTTGATTTGTTCAGTCTAAAGGCCCTTCGACTTCCATAATTCTATTCTAGCCTATTCACTTCTTTCTTTTATTAGCTTGTTTCTAAACTTGAGTTAGTGCTGCAGGTATATGAACTTCATAGGCTATATCATTTGCAGAAGATATTGATGAAAAGCTCCATTGGAAAAAGAAGGCCCAATGGACAGAAACAAGAGAGTTGGGATTTAAATTATCATCACAACCAAGAGGCACAATTTAACCCACAAAGGAAACTAGATTTAGAACAGCCTGCAGCAGCAGCAGCAGCAGGAGAATACATTGCAGACACAGAAGGAGATGATGGGGTGCTAGAGATCATAGATGAGAGTGAGATTGAGTTGACTCTAGGCCCCACCAGATACAACAACAACAGCAACAACAGCAACAAAAGCAGCAGCAGCAACAGAAAGAAGAGAGGAGGAGAGGCAGCAGCACTAACACTATCAGATTCAGCAGGTCCAAGTAGTTTCTCATCTTCTTGTTCTACTGGATCAAGCCATACAATAAACAGGAAAAGTAGTTTCTCCAGGAGGACCAATCAAAGTACTATACATGGGCAGCTGCTGCCTGCTGACATGGCATCAGGAGGGTACAGAAGAAGTGGAGGGAGTAAAATCAGCAGCAGCAATGTTAATGGTGGAGAAGAACAGTTGAGACAGGATGAGAGGCTGAAACTGCCTCCTTGGCTTTTCCAAGTTTTGAGCTTGAACATGACTTGATTTGATATGGATATGATATGATTTTTAGACCTCTTCTTCTTACTTATTGACTAATATGTGATTGATGATGTTTGGGTGGGATTGTAATTAGTTGGTTAATTTTGTAGTGTGATGGGTGGAGTTTTGTATAAAGATCATCATTTGCCTCCATTGCTTTATTTCCTTGTTCACTTTTATAAAGAAATGTAATGAATATGATGAAATGGAGATGGGCAGCCACTAAGGTATTCTACCGTGTAAAAGGGCGTTACGAGACAGATAAAGAAAGAGAGATACTTCTCTCCGGTGTGAGAGTTTTCTCTCCTGAGTGAGAGTCCCTCCCTTGTGAGGCTTTGTCCGAATTTTAATCCCGTCCTGCTTCTTCCTCCTAAAATCTGGTCAATCTTTTCCCCTTTCTGACCCCCTCATTTATTTCTCCTTGTCTGAAGCTTTCTCCCTGTCTGATTCTTCCATCGCATCAGCCCCTGCAATTCTGTTCTTCCGCCGTCTCCCAGCCGTAACTCCCCAGATCTACTGTCCTCTGTCCCCCGACAGTCTCCTTCCCTGTCCGCCTTCCCCTTTCCTGTCAGATCTGCTGGTAGTTGAGGCTAATTTTATGGCAAGACCGAAGATCCATGAAGACCCACCTACCCGAATAGAAGAAATTACGAGGATTGCAGTTAGGGATTGGGGGATCCTACTCCAATGGGATCCTCGCATTAAATACAAAAGATTACTTCCCAGCAGGAGAGCGAAATTAAAAATTTTGGGGTCATTAACTCCACCTCTGAGCATGGTCAACTACCCGGCCACTTTTAGCTCAAGCATTAATGGGAAGGTAACCTTAGTTGGTAATTTAATTCCTATTGTTCCCAGATGGATTATTTGCCGAGTGCACACTTGTGGTATATTTGTTTGGCTATACAGGAAGTGGGTCTTCTATCCTCTCTGTCGCAATTTGAAAAAGCAGCGACGCTTGGACCCCCAGAACACAGCAACCAAGCACGGAGTTTCACCGCGTCAAACTGGGAAGAAGATGGCAGGTACTGAGATAGACGATCTGGTGGTACATTTGGAGAAGAATATGGAGCTTTCCACCTTGGAGCATGGAATCAAGCTTGTGGGTAATATTATGGCTAATAAGACTCTGAACAGATGGGGGGTTAGAAACATACTGAGATCAGCTTGGAGAGAGTTTGGTGTTATAGATATTAAATGGGTTAGAGACAACACGTTCATCATCACTGCTGTGGATGAATCCACGGCGGAGAAGATCCTTGCCCAAACGCCGTGGGCAGTCATGAAACAACACCTCGCAGTTCAAAGGTGGCCACATGAGTTGGCTTTGGAGGAAGTCAATATGAATGTTATGTCTTTCTGGGTTCAAATTCGGGGCATTCCACCCAATATGAGTTCTGTGGAAAACTTGCGGCACCTTGCAGCTAGGATTGGGGTCGTGGTAGAGACGGAAGACCCAATAAAAGCTAGGGGTTTTTTAAGAGCGAGAGTAGCCATTGACACTTCTAAGCCTCTTATAGCGGGGTGCTGGCTCCCAAGACACAACAATAACGAATCCTGGATAGAGTTCAGGTATGAGAGGCTTCAGGACTTTTGTTATAAGTGTGGGAGGATCGGCCATGCCAACTTGGAGTGCACATTCGAGGTGTTGAAGGAAGGTACAGCAGGCTATGGTGAATGGACAAAAGCTCCACCTGTGAGGGACTATGTTGAACCCCCAAAACAACTCTTTGTCGGTTCGAATGATAGACGCCTGGTCGGAACAACTAGAGTGGGCACCTCAAGTCGACCACAACATCTATCGGTGGTGGCTGATGAAAATTTGGGCGGGAGTGAAGGATTGGTGGAGGAGGAACAGTCGGTACCAAGAAGCAAGAGCTTATTGGTAACCCGTGGGCCAGTGATGATCAACCAGGGAAGGGCTGGCGGATTGGAAGAAGCAACTCCAGGTCAGCTACTGGATGTTAGGCCGCAGGTTGCGAGGGGCAGAAGCAAAAGGGAGCTGGAAACCAAGAGGGATGAGGAGGCTGCTCATTCTCAGAAGAAATCCAAATCGACAGGGAATGAAGGACCCTCAGTCAGAGGCGGTGGCGGCTGGCCCTCAACAGCCGCAGCTCAACCATGACACACCTCTTCTGGAACTGCCGTGGTCTTGGGTCGGACACGGTAGTTCGAGCCCTTCATGGGCTAATCAGGAAACATCGACCCTCTATGATCTTTCTGTCTGAAACAAAAATGAAGGATCATAGAATAACGGGGGTAAGAAGGCGAATGGGATTCTCTAACGGGTTTGATGTGGCTCCCATTGGTAGAGCGGGAGGTTTGAGTCTCTGGTGGGATGACTCTATTCATGTGGATGTGGAAAATTTCTCTAAGCATTATATTGATGCTATCTGTTGCAAGGTGGATTCGCAGTCCAGCTTTCGATTCACTGGGATTTATGCCACTTCTTATAGAAGGGAAAAAGAGGTGTTCTGGAGGGACTTGATTCTGAGGTTCGGCCCATGTAACCTGCCATGGATCTGTGGAGGAGATTTCAACGAATATTTATGGGGCAATGAGAAAGCCGGGGGTGCTGAAGTTCGCTACAATAGACCTAGGTACTTGGAGGAGTTTATGCAAAAGACGGACCTTATTGATGTTGGGTGTAAAGGGCAAAAATTTACGTGGAGGGGGAAGAGGAATGGACAATTGGTTGAGGCGCGCCTCGATCGTTGCCTAATGAATATGGAGTGGCAATTGGGCCTGCCTAACTCCTTGGTTGTTAATGATACTACTTTGGGCTCTGATCACAGCCCGGTAGTGTTGATGTGCGGCATTCCACAGGTCAAGAAGAAAAGTCTGTTTCGATTCGAAGCCTTTTGGGCTAAGGAAGAGGAGTGCAAGGAAATTATTAGAGGGGTGTGGGAAGAGGAAAGTGCTTCCAACCCTCTTGACAGATGGTTAGTCAAAATCAATCTCTGTCGTAATAAACTTATTAGATGGAGCAACAATAAATTCAAAAAGCGGGGGAAAGATATTCAGAATATGGTCTCTCACTTGGATATGCTCCAACATAACTGGAGGGAGAACGAGATTGAGATTTCTGAGGTTTCGAAAGCTGTGGATCATCTTCGAGGTCAGGAGGAAAGCTACTGGTTACAACGTTCTAGGGTTCAATGGCTAAAGGATGGTGATGCCAATACCAAGTTCTTTCATCAGGCTACTCTAAACAGGAGAAGAAGAAACTGTGTGGTGTCGCTTAAAAACAGCAATGGTGTCATGGTGGACAACCCGAGCATGGTGAGGAATTTGTTTGATGACCACTTTGTGAGTTTGTATTCTTCTTCTGGGCATCGGGAGTGGGGAAATATCCTGGGTTGTGTCACCCCAAAAGTCACGGCAGGTATGAATGAGGCTCTCTCCGCCCCGGTCTCGGTGGAGGAAGTTAAGGCAGCGGCTATGGATTTGGGTGGCATGAAGGCTCCGGGCCCTGATGGCTTTTCTGGTATTTTTTATCAGTCCCAGTGGGATACTCTTGCGGCGGATGTGAACGCCTTGGTTGTGGCTCTAATGAGTGGGGTGGAGGAGCCTAGGCGTCTTAATGCCACTCACTTGGTCTTGATCCCTAAAGTGCATAACCCGGATTCTGTCTCTCAATTCCGGCCTATAAGCTTATGTAATTACTCGTATAAGGTGCTCTCCAAGGTCCTTGCCAACCGTCTGAAGGTGTTCATCCCGGATTTGATTTCTCCGTCTCAAAATGCTTTTGTGGCTGGGAGACTCATTCATGATAATATTGGCATTGCCCACGAAATGTTCCATTTCCTAAAAAATAGGAAAACTAAGAAGAAATTTGAATTAGCCGTTAAATTGGACATGCAAAAAGCTTATGATAGGGTGGAATGGGACTTTCTAGTGGCGGTCATGGAGAAGATGGGCTTTGATAGCAGCTGGTGTTCTTTGATATTGGGGTGCATTTCTTCGGTTAATTTTTCTATCCTCCTTAATGGCCAACCGGGCCCCAAGTTCGTGCCTTCCCGTGGGCTTCGTCAAGGTGACCCCCTTTCCCCTTATCTCTTCCTCTTTGTTAGTGAGGTTCTATCTCTGCGTATCCAACAGGAATGTGACCGAAATTGCCTAAAGGGAATCCAAACTTGCCCTTCTGGGCCATCTATTTCTCACATTCTCTTTGCAGATGACACTCTCTTTTTCCTCAAAGCTGAGATTGAGAATTGCAGGAATTTAATCAAGTTAATCGATGATTTTTGTGTAGCCTCTGGGCAACAAGTAAACAAGGCAAAATCGAGTGTGTTTTTTGGTGCCAATGTGCCTGTCTCTCTTGCGGCCCAACTGAGAAATATTTTGGGCATGGAGTTGGTTCATGACCCTGGGGTCTATCTTGGTGTGCCGGCGATTTGGGGTAGGTCCAAAAAGGCGGGTCTTGCCTATGTCAAAGGAAGACTTTTGGGTAAGTTGAAAGGTTGGAAAAAGTCCACTCTATCCCAAGTTGGTAGGGAAGCTCTAATTAAGGCAGTGGCGCAGGCAATCCCGGCCTATCCCATGAATCTTTTCAAGTTCCCTACCTCGCTTTGCAAGGAGATGGATGCTATGATCTCTAATTTCTGGTGGGGCCAAAATGAGGGGAAAAACCGCATACATTGGGTGTCTCGAGAGCTCATGGGCCGTGCAAAAATGGATGGGGGTTTGGGCTTGAGGAATTTTGTGGCTTTCAATGATGCGTTGTTGGCTAAACAGGCATGGCGCCTTCTTTCGGATCCGAACTCCTTATGGGCGAGAGTGCTAAAAGCACGTTATTTCCCCAATGGTTCCTTCCTTGATGTGTGTCTTGGTGGGAGGGCTTCTTGGGCTTGGTCAAGCTTGTTAATTGGCCGAGACTTGATTAAAAACGGGGCCCACTGGCAAATCATGAGTGGTGGGGATGTCCGGGTTTGGATGGACCGATGGATCCCGAGCATTCCTGCGGGTAAACCAACCCCCTTGGGTTCGGTCCAGGTATCTATGAATTTAAAGGTTAAATCTCTTATTTGCCCGGTTAGTGGAGAGTGGGATATTGAGTTTCTGAAACCTTTCTTGAGGATTGGCGACTTTAATGCGATCTTGGAGACTCACTCTGGTGACAGGTTGCTGAAGGACAGGCTTGTGTGGCCTCATGACAAAAAAGGGGTGTACTCCGTCAAGTCCGGGTACCATTGGATCCGTGAATGTTCCTCTCCCCAAGACCCGTCGCCGAGCTCTATACCTGCTCAAATGTGGAAATTTATCTGGCATTTGAAGATCCCTCCTAAAATTCGATGCTTCTTGTGGAAGTCCTTAAATGGAGCCCTGGCAACTATGGCTAATTTATTCCAACGGCGTTCGTCCCCTACTCCCCTCTGCCCTATCTGTGGAGTTCAGAATGAGTCGATCTTTCATATGTTTCTTCAGTGTCCGTGGGTGCGTGGTGTTTGGTTTGGTGGCTGCTTGAATCTTAGAGTGCACAATCTGGAGGCTACTTCCTGGAATGGCTGGCTGTTGAATATGTTTGCCTCGGTGCAAGGCTCTAGGGAGGCATCTCTCCATTTTCTCTCCTACATCTCCTTCACCTGTTGGCATATATGGTTAGCTCGCTGTAAGTTCGTTTTCAACCACCAACAAATCCATCCGCCTCGAATTATTGAGACTATTGCTCTCGCAGCTGAGGCTTTCACTAATGCCACTGCCTCCCAGCCCCCGTCCCATGTGCCGAGCCCTCTGGCTGTTCCCTCCTCTCCGGTTTGGGCTCCTCCAGCGGGGGGATTTGTAAAAATTAATGTGGATGGAGGTGGTCTCGCGGAGAATAGCTTGGGGTTTCTGGGTGTTGTGGCTAGAGATGCCGATGGGAGATTCTTGGCAGCGTGCAGGTATAGGGTGAAGGTCTCAAGTGTGGCAATGGCAAAGGCCTTGGCTGTTTTGTATGGGTGTCGGCTTGGCATCTCTTGTGGGTGGAAATCTGTTATCATGGAGTCGGATTCTCTAGAAACTATCACTTGCTTGAATGATTATTCAAGGAAGGGCAGGTGGGAAGCGTTTCCCATTATTACCAAATGTTGTAACTTGGGAAATTCTTTCCATGAATGCCGCTGGTCTTGGATTCCAAGGTCGGCCAACTCTGTAGCGGACCTCTTGGCTTCACGAAATTGTAAGGAAGTATGTGATCTAGTTTGGGTTGAGAGACCCCCATCTTCCCTCATTCATGTGTTATGTAACGATGGCCTCCCGTGCCCTCATTAGATGTTTTTCCTTGATGGGTTAGGAGGGACGCTTTAGCATTAGGTGCGACGTCTAGATTCATGTAACCTCCTAGCTCTTCTTTTTAGCTTTGCTTGCTTGTCTGCTTCGTTGTAAGCTTTCGGTTCTGTTTGGCATCTTTGCCCGATTTATAAAGTTCTTGTTGCCAAAAAAAAGAAAGAGAGATATACTTCTGATTCTACTACACTCAAGACTTTTCTCTAATCGCTTTGATTAAGAGAGAGATTCTTGTCACTAATTTTCCACGTAGCAAGCGTCTATTGAATGAGCGTGCATATTTTGAACACGTGATAAACATGTAGCTAGACCTGGCATTCGTGTCGTGTTTTCCGTGTTCGTGTCGTTTTCGTGTCATACCCAATATCTTAACGGGTCGTGTCGTGTAACACCCGTTAAAATAAACGGGTAAAATGACCCGACCTGATAATATTAACGGGTAATATGACCCGACCCGTTACCCGTTAAGGAAAATATATTTTAAACTAATAAATAATTAAATAAAAAACATAATACTTTTTTTGAGTGAAAACGCATTTTTCTTTGAAGTATTGTCACATCCAAAACATAAAAACGCATTTTTCTTTTAAGTGTATATTTACATGTCCAAAATAAGAGCATAATAAAAAACCATTAGAACATTACAAAATATCAAATGTTCAAAAGATTTGCACAATTAAGGACATTGGAACATTAGAACATCTTGCACATTTTCTTCCAATCAAACCCTTCAATGTAGAAGTACAAAAAATATAGAAAAAATATATAAACGCTCGTAATAACAAGTTTTACAACTTTTGTGAATAGCTTAACTTTGAAATTCGTCACTATAATCATATAAATCATAGATCAAAATTTAACCGTTGATTATTGTTTACATTTACGCTTCATTTTTCTCATCAAATTTTGTTTTTTCAGATTTTCTTTTTTGAAAACATGATCTATTAGAGGATGCAAGAAGATGAACGGTTTGGATCGCTGATATTATGTTCAAAGTTTTACGATTAGTGAAAATATTGCTTGATGTTTATAAAGTTTCTACAAACTATATGACATCGACTCATATTTTAGTTAACAGTAAATATTGAAACGTGATATCAAATATCTGAACCGTTCATCTTCTTACATCCGCCAGATGATCATGTTTTCAAGAAAGAAAATTCAAAAAAATGAAATTTAGTAACAAGAATAAAGCGTAAATGACTATCGACGGTTAAATATAAATTTAAGGTTTATGGATTATAGTGTTGGATTTCGAAGCTGACCCCTTCATGAAAGTTGTAAAGCTTGTCATTATGAGTGAGTGGATATTTTTTTTACATTTTTTACACTTCTATAATAATTATTATTAATTTTATTAATTTTGCCCTCAAATAAAAAACATTATTTATGAGGGTTTGGAGGATTTTAAAAATCTAAACAATAATGTAAGTGTAACCATTATCTACTCGTAGAGGAATAATGATGAATCACAAGTGTTTATATATTCTTTCACATTTTTCATACTTGTACGTAGGCCTGGCAATTCCTGACACAACACGACACGAAATTAACAGGTGTTCGGGTCGACACGATAACGAATCGGGTCGTTATCGGGTAACCCGATAAGCACCTATTAAGATAACGGGTTGGTTCAGGTATACACGTGGGTAACACGATACACTATAAGCAGAATATTAATTTAATAATTTTGTAACCCTAAAAAAATACTATAATAATTATATATATTAATTTAACAATTTTATACCCCTAAAAACTATAATTATATATATATATATATATATATATATATTAAATTAACTATAATAATTATAATAATTATATATACAATAATAATTATACCCCCAAAATATTAACTATAATAATTATATATATATATATATTAAATTTTATACTCCTAAAAACTATAATAATTATACATACAAAATAAATAGATTTAAATATACTTTAAAAAAAAAATATATATATATAGACCATTGAACTTGATGGGATACGCATTCTACGAAACTAGTTTCAACGATCCAACCGTCAAACTTGTTTATATATGCTTCGAGATCACATACGCCAAAAATTGAAAAAAAAAAAAACATTCAGAGATCAAGTAAAGGGACAAAACTTTTCGACGGTTATAAACGAAAAATCACGATTTAATGGTTATTTTAGCTCCGATTTTGATGATTTTTTACAGCTACACTCCTTGACCCTATATGAATATAATGAATCATTCGATCTTCAATTTAAAATATTTACACTAGCGGATACCACAAAATCTTATATGATACTTAATGAAAGTATGAATAAACTCTTAAGTGTTAGTGAATCTATTGTTTTGATGGGATACGCATTCTACGAAACTAGTTTCAACGATCCAACTGTCAAACATGTTTGTATATGCTTCGAGATCGCATACGCCAAAAATTACAATACACAAACGTTCATAGATCAAGTAAAGGGACAAAACTTTTCAATGGTTATAAAACGAAAAATCACGATTTAACGGTTATTTTGGCTCTGATTTTGATGATTTTTTTACAGCTACACTCCTTGGCCCTATATGAATACAATGAATGAATTCGATTGTCATTTTAAAATATTTACATTAGTGGATACCACAAAATCTTATGTTATACTTAATTAAAGTATGAATAAACTATTAAGTGTTAGTAAATCTATTGTTTTGATGGGATACGCATTCTACAAAACTAGTTTCAACGATCCAACCGTCAAACTTGTTTGTATATGCATCGAGATCGCATACGCCAAAAATTGAAAAAAACAAACATTCAGAGATCAAGTAAAGGGACAAAACTTTTCGACAGTTATAAACGAAAAATCACGATTTAACTGTTATTTTAGCTCTGATTTTGATGATTTTTTACAGCTACACTTCTTGACCCTATATGAATAAAATGAATGAATTCGATCTTCAATTTAAAATATTTACACTAGCAAATACCACAAAATCTTATATTATACTTAATGAAAGTATGAATAAACTCTTAAGTGTTAGTGAATATATTGTTTTGATGGGATATGCATTCTACGAAACTAGTTTCAACGATCCAACCATCAAACATGTTTGTATATGCTTCGAGATCGCATACGCCAAAAATTACAATAAACAAACGTTCATAGATCAAGTAAAGGGACAAAACTTTTCAACGGTTATAAAACGAAAAATCACGATTTAACGGTTATTTTGGCTTTGATTTTGATGATTTTTTTACAGCTACACTCCTTAGCCCTATATGAATACAATGAATGAATTCGATCTTCAATTTAAAATATTTACACTAGTGGATACCACAAAATCTTATGTTATACTTAATTAAAGTATGAATAAACTATTAAGTGTTAGTGAATCTATTGTTTTGATGGGATACGCATTCTACGAAACTAGTTTCAACGATCCAACCGTCAAACTTGTTTGTATATGCTTCGAGATCGCATACGCCAAAAATTGAAAAAAATAAACATTCAGAGATCAAGTAAAGGGACAAAACTTTTTGACGGTTATAAACGAAAAATCACATTTAATGGTTATTTTAGCTCCGATTTTGATGATTTTTTACAACTACACTCCTTGATCCTATATGAATATAATGAATGAATTCGATCTTCAATTTAAAATATTTACACTAGCGAATACCACAAAATCTTATATTATACTTAATGAAAGTATGAATAAACTCTTAAGTGTTAGTGAATGTATTGTTTTGGTAGGATATGCATTCTACGAAACTAGTTTCAACGATCCAACCGTCAAACATGTTTGTATATGCTTCGAGATCGCATACACCAAAAATTACAATAAACAAACGTTCATAGATCAAGTAAAGGGACAAAACTTTTCAACGGTTATAAAACGAAAAATCACGATTTAACGGTTATTTTGGCTCTGATTTTGTTGATTTTTTACAGCTACACTCCTTGGCCCTATATGAATACAATGAATGAATTCGATCTTCAATTTAAAATATTTACACTAGTGGATACCAAGAAATCTTATGTTATACTTAATTAAAGTATAAATAAACTATTAAGTGTTAGTGAATCTATTGTTTTGATGGGATACGCATTCTACGAAACTAGTTTCAACGATCCAACCGTCAAACTTGTTTGTATATGCTTCGAGATCGCATACGCCAAAAATTGAAAAAAATAAACATTCAGAGATCAAGTAAAGGGACAAAACTTTTTGACGGTTATAAACGAAAAATCACGATTTAATGGTTATTTTAGCTCCGATTTTGATGATTTTTTACAGCTACACTCCTTGATCCTATATGAATATAATGAATGAATTCGATCTTCAATTTAAAATATTTACACTAGCGAATACCACAAAATCTTATATTATACTTAATGAAAGTATGAATAAACTCTTAAGTGTTAGTGAATGTATTGTTTTGGTAGGATATGCATTCTACGAAACTAGTTTCAACGATCCAACCGTCAAATATGTTTGTATATGCTTCGAGATCACATACACCAAAAATTACAATAAACAAACGTTCATAGATCAAGTAAAGGGACAAAACTTTTCAACGGTTATAAAACGAAAAATCACGATTTAACGGTTATTTTGGCTCTGATTTTGATGATTTTTTACAGCTACACTCCTTGGCCCTATATGAATACAATGAATGAATTCGATCTTCAATTTAAAATATTTACACTAGTGGATACCAAGAAATCTTATGTTATACTTAATTAAAGTATGAATAAACTATTAAGTGTTAGTGAATCTATTGTTTTGATGGGATACACATTATACGAAACTAGTTTCAACGATCCAACCGTCAAACTTGTTTGTATATGCTTCGAGATCGCATAAGCGGAAAATTGCAAAAAACAAACATTCAAAGATCAAGTAAAGGGACAAAACTTTTTGACGGTTATAAACAAAAAATCATGATTTAATGGTTATTTTTGCTTCGATTTTGATGATTTTTTACAGCTACACTCCTTGATCCTATATGAATACAATGAATAAATTCGATCTTCAATTTAAAATATTTACACTAGCGGATACCACAAAATCTTATGTTATACTTAATGAAAGTATGAATAAACTCACAAGTGTTAGTGAATCTATTGTTTTGATGGGATACGTATTCTACGAAACTAGTTTCAACGATCCAACCGTCAAACATGTTTGTATATACTTCGAGATCGCATAAGCCAAAAATTGCAAAAAATAAACATTCAGAGATCAAGTAAATGGACAAAACTTTTCAATGGTTATAAAACGAAAAATCACGATTTAACGGTTAATTTAACTCCGATTTTGTTGATTTTTTACAGCTACACTCGTTGACACTATATGAATACAATGAATGAATTCGATCTTTAATTTAAAATATTTACACTGGTGGATACCACAAAATCTTATGTTATACTTAATTAAGGTATGAATAAACTTTTAAGTGTTAGTAAATCTATTGTTTTGATGGGATACGTATTCTACGAATCTAGTTTCAACGATCCAACCATCAAACTTGTTCGTATATGCTTCGAGATCGCATACGCCAAAAATTGCAAAAAACAAACATTCAGAGATCAAGTAAAGGGTCAAAACTTTTCGACGGTTATAAACGAAAAATCACGATTTAACGGTTATTTTAGCTCCGATTTTGATGATTTTTTACAGCTACACTCCTTGACCTTATATGTATACAATGAATTAATTCGATCTTCAATTTAAAAATATTTACACTAGTGGATACCACAAAATCTTATGTTATACTTGATGAAAGTATGAATAAACTCTTAAGTGTTAGTGAATCTATTGTTTTGATGGGATACGCATTCTACGAAACTAGTTTCAACGATCCAACCGTCAAACTTGTTTGTATATGCTTCGAGATCGCATACACCAAAAATTGCAAAAAACAAACATTCAAAGATCAAGTAACGGGACAAAACTTTTCGACAGTTATAAACGAAAAAATGATGATTTAACGGTTATTTTAATTCCGATTTTGATGATTTTTTGCAGCTACACTTCTTGACCCTATATGAATACAATGAATGAATTTGATTGGCAAGGTTTGAGTTCCATTGGGAAGGTTTAAACTTTTGAGAAAGGCGTCACAATCTTGAAAACAAAAACTCTTTCATTTTGCATATCCTTGCACATTTAATATTTGTAATAGATTAGTAGTGTATGGATTTTTTTATTAGGTTTTTATTTTCGAGTGTAGATGTAATACTTAAACGACAAATGTGTTTTAATGTTTTGAAGTAATATTTATGTGACAATGTATGGTATGTGCAAATTTAAGAAAAAAAATATATTTTTCTTAACGGGTCCTTAACAGATCGGGTCACTTTACCCCGATCTGTTAAGGACCCGTTAAGATAACAGGTGTGACACGACACGACCCGTTAAGATAACAGGTGTTGCACGAAAACGACTTGAACACGACTGACACGACGCGTTTGCCGGGCTTACTTGTATGTATGTCTTCTTAGTTATTGCCTATACAAAATACTATACTAGTTTATTTTAATTTTGGACAAGAACATGTTAAGTAAAATTTATTATCTTAGTAATGATAATAAAGAACTCTCATAATAAAAATAAATAATGATTAAAACTTTTTTTTTTAACTTATATAGAATAATAATACAAAACTATATATTTAATATAGAATATATTGTATATATTAATATGGCTATTGTATTTTATAATAATTTTTTTAGTAATTAAACTTTAAAATTATCAAAATAATTTTTTTCTTAACGGGTCACCCACGTGTATTAACGGGTTCTTAACGGGTCACCCGATAATGACCTGATAAGTTATCGTGTTGACCCGAAACCCGTTATTTTCGTGTTGTTTTCGTGTCGTGTCAGAAACTGCCAGGTCTACATGTAGCTTACAGTTTGCTGACAAAAGGAGATTGTCTTGTCAAACCTTATCAATGTTTCCATGTGTAACCAAACATCCTGTAGAGTCTAGACGCAAGCTCAAATGTTTTCTAGTAACATTGTTGAAAGGGGAGTAACGACACGTTTAGATACCTGAAATAAGTATTGGAATTATTCCGATTACTGATTTTCTCTAAGTTTATTAACGTACGGAGTAACTGGCAATGGAAGGATTCTGAAGGGGGAAGTACTTAAGCATACAGTTAACTATACCATGCAACTAACTATTATCCATGATTAGGATAAGAAGACAGAGCCGGCCCTGAGGGTAGCCGGAGTAGGCGCCCGCCTAGGGTTTCCCCACTTTGGAAGGGCCCCTAATTTTTAGGCGGAACTAGGCAGGTCTGGACGGAGATAGGCAGGAGATATGCGGGCTTATATGTAAACGTTGGAATCTGGAAATCTTTTGTTGCAGGGCCAGCCTTGCGCGAGGAAGAAGACAACCATATTCCCAACATCATTTTATAATTGCACGATTTTACTTAAGATGGTCCCACCATTTTTTTAATTTTTTAATTTTTTTAATTTTATAGATGCACGTCTTCTCTCTTTTAAATAGTCTCCACCATCTTATTTTTACTTTTTTGCTTCTCTCTTAAATATCACCTTTATATTTATTTTTATGAGGTTTTATTACCCTATTTTAAGATCACACCACATATCTCTTTATTATGTACCTAAAAGGTGCGGAGCCACAGTGGGGTCAAAGGGGTCGCACGACCCCTTGGACGCCATGGAAATAACCTTGGAGCTCCATTTGCGACCTCTTGGAGCTGCTGGTGTGACCTCTTGGAGGTGCACACCACCTGTTCAACAAAACGGCTGAAAGAAGAAGAAGAGGCTCGGCAGGTTGAAGAAGAAGAAGGCGCGCGGCGCTTCCTTTTTTTTTTAAAACAACCTAGGCAAAACGACGTCGTTTTGGCCCAGGAAATTTTTTTAAATGACTTGGCCAAAACGACGTCGTTTTGGGCCAGGTCTGAACAAAAAAAAAAAGGACCAGCGTGTCCCTCCAGCCTTTCCCTTCACAGATCCGATTCCTTCACATTCCAAAACCCCCAATTTTCTTTTGTTTTGTCCTCCTCCAACCCTAAGTTCCAAACTCAATCCCCCTAAACCCTCAACTCCATCTCTTCCCTTGCTGCCGCCATTGCTCCGCCTCTGGTCTGCAGTCGTCGTCGCTGTGGTGGTGGTGCCGCCAGTTTGGATCTTTGTATTTGCTCATTGTTATTGTGAAATTTCACAATTCAAGTAAGTTCTAAACCCTATGTATGATATATTTAATTTAATTGAAACCTAATTCATATTTATTTTGATTATATTGGTGGTTTGATTATATTGTGAGTTTTTATTTTGAATATTTTGTATATGTAGAATATATTTAATTTAATTGAAATTCAATTCATATTTATTTTGATTATATTGATGGTTTGTTTATATTGTGAGTTTTTATTTTCATTATTTTGTATATGTAGAATGCAAGATGAGATATTTAATTTAATTGAAATCCAATTCATATTTATTTTGATTATGTTGATGGTTTGTTTATATTGTGAGTATTTATTTTGAATATTTTGTATATGTAGAATATATTTAATTTAATTGAAATTCAATTCATATTTATTTTGATTATATTGATGGTTTGTTTATATTGTGAGTTTTTATTTTCATTATTTTGTATATGTAGAATGCAAGATGAGATATTTAATTTAATTGAAATCCAATTCATATTTAATTTGATTATGTTGATGGTTTGTTTATATTGTGAGTATTTATTTTGAATATTTTGTATATGTAGAATTATTATGGAACGGTTTTTTAAGAGAAAGTCATCATCGGGTTCGGGTAGTTCGAATAATGTTGATAGTTCAAATACTGTTGGTAGTTCAAGAACTCCAAGTTCAAGACAAAGTCAGTTAGATGGTGTTTTGGGTAATCTTTGAGCGGATCCTGGATTAAGAACTCGAATAATAGATTATGATGCTAATATGAGAGATGAGGTCCGAAGATCATATCTACAAAAAGGACCTTGTCAACCTAGAGGTCATAATTTCCCAATAACTAATATGTCGAGAATTAATCGACGCTTCATTCCCCAATGGTTTGATGAGTTTGATTGGTTGGAGTATAGTGTATCTAAAGATGCGGCATTTTGTCTCTATTGCTATCTCTTTAAAACCAATTTTGAACAAGTGGGTAGTGAAGCTTTCACTGGAGATGGATTTAAGAATTGGAAGAAAGGGAGAGAAAGATTTAAGATGCATGTTGGACCGGTTGGGAGTGTTCATAATAAGGCTAGAGAAGCTACTACAAATTTGATGAATCAAGCTACACATATTGAAACGGCAGTGAGCAAACACTCCGACCAAGCTCGTAAGGCTTATCGCACATGCTTGAATGCATCAATCATGTGCACTAAGTTTTTATTGCGACAAGGTCTTCTTTTTCGTGGCCATGATGAAAGTGCCACTTCAAGCAATAGGGGAAATTACTTGGAGCTATTGCAATTCCTTGCAGATAATAATGATAAAGTTAGAGAAGTTGTGATGGAAAATGCTCCGGGGAATCTCAAATTACTAGCTCCTTGCATTCAAAAAGAAATTGTGAATTCATGTGCCCTTGAAACACTTGATGCTATCATGGATGGTCTAAAAGATAGATTCTTTTCAATATTGGTGGATGAAGCACGTGATGTGTCGGTGAAAGAGCAAATGGCTATGGTGTTGCGTTATGTGGATGACAACGGGCATGTAATTGAAAGATTTGTGGGTATCCAACATGTTACCGACACTACTTCAAGTTCACTAAAGGATGCTATTGACACATTGTTTTCTCGCAACGGTTTGAGCATTTCCAAGCTACGAGGACAAGGTTATGATGGTGCTAGCAATATGAGAGGTGAGTTGAATGGCCTTAAAACAAAGATATTGAGAGAACAACCTTGTGCATATTATGTTCATTGCTTTGCTCATCAACTTCAACTAGCTCTTGTTGCCGTAGCAAAGAAGAATATAGACATTGCCTCTTTTTTTGCAACGGCTAATAGTGTGGTTAATCATGTTGGAGCATCTTGTAAGCGGCGTGATTTACTTAGAGGGCAACTTCAAGAAGAGCTTGTGATAGCTTTTGAAAATGATTGTCTTATAACGGGGCGAGGCTTAAATCAAGAAACAAGTCTCAAACGTGCCGGTGACACACGATGGAACTCACACTATGGTACCTTGATTAGCATCATTTCCATGTTTTCATCCGTGGTTCATGTGCTTCAAATGGTTATTGATGATAATCCCAATGAAAGTGAGGGTGAAGCAAATAAGTTAATGAGAGAAATACTTACTTTTGAGTTTGTATTTCACATTTTCTTGATGAAAGTCATATTGGGACTCACAAATGATTTGTCACAAGCATTGCAAAGGAAAGATCAAGAAATTGTGAATGCAATGACTTTAGTGAAATCATGCAAGGAAAAACTACATTGGATGAGGAATAATGGGTTCGATGCATTGGTTGATGAAGTATCTTCTTTTTGTGAAAAACATCATATTGATGTTCCTAACATGGAAGAGGCATTTATACTTCCAGGGAGGTCAAGGCGTAATGCTCTAATAAAGACAAATCGTCATCATTATCGTTTGGAGCTCTTTATTTATGTCATTGATGAGCAAATTACGGAGTTAGAGGATCGCTTTAATGAGGTAAATACCGAGTTGCTTATTTGTTTGGCATGTTTGAGTCCGAAAGATTCATTTGTAGCTTTTGATAAACCAAAGTTACTTCATCTTGCTCAATTTTATCCTCAAGATTTTTCGGATGAGGATCGTTTGGCACTTGAAGATCAACTTGAGATTTATATTCATTATGTGCGTTCCAGTAGTGATTTCTCTCAATTGGAAGGGATTGGTGATATTGCAAAAAAAAATGGTGGAGACAAGGATGCATCAAGTATTCAATTATGTATATTTGCTCATTACATTGTCTTTAGTTTTACCAGTTGCAACTGCTTCAGTGGAGAGAGCATTTTCTGTCATGAATATTGTTAAGGGTCCACTTAGGAACAAAATGGGAGATCAATGGTTGAGTGATAGCTTGCTTGTTTATATTGAGAAAGATATTTTTGCTTGTATTGAAAATGAAGCTATAATGCTTTGTTTTCAAAATATGAAACCTCGTCGTGGACAATTATAGCTTGTAATATTGTTTCCGTTATGAATTATGAATGAAAGTACTATGATTTCATTTTCAATATGTTTTTCCATCCTAAATTTTTATTTGGACTTTTACACTACGACCCCTTGTGGTAAGATTCCTGGCTCCGCCACTGGTTAAAACTCTCACCTTTTTGAAAAATGACATTATTTAATGTTCAAATTAATTAGTTTATATAATATATAATAAATTATTCAAATCTGTCTCGTCCGCCTAATATGAAAATTACTATCATCTTCATTCTACTATTTTCCCTAGCTGTAAGATGTTGTCTTTATAATCCAACCATTCATTCATTTATTGAATGTAATAAGTAACATTGTAACAATAGAAAAATGATTGGAGTTTGGCGTATTGGGTAGAGACTTCTTGACACACCTCGACCCGGGAAGGTCGAAGCATGCTGGCCATCACCGAGAGGTGACGTAACCATAAGGATATGTGACGTGAAAAGTGAATGAATTTAAAACTAAACTAAGTAGAACTAATAATGCTAAATAGTGATAGAGTCCGCAATCGTGTGAGTAACCCACTATAAATATTCAGAGCGTTAAGACAGTAAGACTACGTTAGAGTAGTCAAGTACCAAAGTACACTTATCACATGAGAACTTCCCAGTGGGTCACCCATCATGGGAGTGCTCTCGCGCGCTACTCGCTTAACTTCGGAGTTCCCAAAAACAAAACCGTGAGGGCGTAGTCGGGGTCCAAAGCGGACAATATCGTGCTACGGTGGTGGAGCGGGCCCGGGATGTGGTGGACCCCGGGTCGGGATGTGACACTTCTCTTTCGGTTTGAATTGGTTGAAAAATTAGATTATGTAAACTTAATAAGTGCATTTGCATCTAAAAATGCGAGACGGGTAATATTTGAGTAATGTTTGTATATGGTTTTTTTTTATTAATTTTTAATGATATTTGATGTAAAAATAGATTTTTCATGTATCTAGTGTTTTTTTACACATGTCAATGTACAAAGGGTTGGGAGTCAGAGAAATCTAGGACCCCACTTTGAAAGCTCGCCTAAGGCCCCCAAATTCTCAGGGCTGACCTGTAAGAAGAGACCAAATGTGTATATATATATATATATATATATATATACAGGTTGCTTAAGGGGAGGGATCCCCATTTTTTTTAAAAAAATGGGGACACGCTCCCCACTGTTAGATTGGCTTTAATGAAATTGTGTGGTTAAGATTAAAACACAAGCCACACAATTTCAACCACACAATTTCATTAAAGTTAAATCCAACGGTGGGGAGCGTGTCCCCATTTATTTGAAAAAATGAGGATCCCTCCCCTTAAGCAATTCCTATATATATATATATATATATATATATATATTTTTTTTTTTTTCTCTCCTAGTGACTTTTCATCTGGCCGGTTGCATTGCACCTGATCAGCATCACAATTTGTAAAAATAGTGGTTATAATTGTGGGAGAAAGTGGAAATCTAAGGAGTCTAAAGTCCTATGCTACTGAGGTGATAAAGTCTGACTTCTCTGAGTGCTAATTTCATCAGAGGTATAAAAACCTAGTTTGCATCAAATTATCAGCAACTAAAGTAATTTAAATAATTTTTTTTAACAAACCATATTATCTACACTAAGGATTATTGAGGGAGGAACAAGGGACGGGGGGAGAGAGTGGGGGAGGAAGACTAAACCTCACAATGAACTAGCTAATTCTCAATGACTCATACATTCCTGAGTTTGAATCCTCCCACCTCCGTTCATCAAAAGATAAGATAATTAAGGCCTTCAATTCACAAAAACTCAAAGTAAACAATAACGTCAAACTGTAGGGTTTGGTTAAGTTCACGAGTCCATTTTATGGAGTCACATATAACAGAAAGCATCTCTTCACTTGGGGTTCCATGATAAATTTACCTCCGACATTATCAACATGCTGCACTGCTAGTCTGTCTGTTTAGCTATTATTTAACCTTTTCAAAGGCTCTTTATCACAAAGGGTTTTAATAATTTGAGGACCGACCCCACAGACAGCAATGGTCTGGTACAGAAGGTCCAGTTTTTGGTTTGAGGACAGGGTCCTGGTTGGACCATTACTCATTACTTAGGACTTGAACCAACTTGCATTACAATGAGAAGAAACTGTTTGAAATATTTGAAACAGAAGGATGCATGTGGCTGTGGACTATACTTTTTGGAGGTTAAGAATTACTGTATGTTTACTTATTACGAACGAGTCAATTATAAATTGGGATGAGCAAGATTCTTGGTTTTTCATGTATTGGATTACGGATTGCATTGAATGCCTTATAAACTAAGGAAGTGATTCTCACACTTTCTTACTCATTTTACACCCCCTATTGATTTTTGACCTTTAGATTGAACAAATCAAATAATAATTAAAGGATAAAAGTAAATAAGAGTGAGCAGAAAAAGAAAAAAAGTGTGAAAATCCCAAGTTTGCTACAAATTAGTGGATGTAAACAAATAAGATGTCCTTCGATACTAAAATTAGTTGGAACGATGTACGCTTAATCTTTTGCCTAGTTGACGCCCTCTTTAGTAATATTGTATGTAAGCTCATAACAAGTTTTGCCAACACACCATTGCCGTTCAATACTGATTCCATATAAGTAAGCACGTTATAAGAATCTACGTCTTTTCTATTTCTTTCTTTAATCTCTTTCTTGATGACGAAATGCACAAAACTAGTTGGAGATTACATGGATATAGCAATCAAATTTTACCACTAACAAGATATAATTCTATGTGTTTAGGGTTTTTTTACTGTTGTATATTCTTCTCTCTGGGAGGTACATATATAGTTGTACAAGAGGTCCTATAAATTAGGAAACAAGAATCCCAAATATACAATGAATGAGATTCTATTTCTAAAATATATGATTACATTCCAAAAATTTAAGGTTGACTCACGCCAACATAACATTCATACATACACATATTGTCAATACTTCAAACCAAGCGCATTACTACCAGTTTTTGCTAGAAAGTAAAACTGAAAGATTATACTCTGCCTCCCAGTTTTATACTCAATGCGCCTTTGAATCATGTAATCTTATTCAAAGCAGTATGGCAATGTTATTTACAATGACATCACACAATGCACAAGAAAGATGCAACAATTAGAGATTCAAGCCACAAATTTTCTCAAGCCTCAGAAACAAAGCAAACAAAGACATTGGAATTCATGTTTCTCACAGAGCATTATAGAGCTCAGTAACACACCGATGCTTCAGGAAATCGAATGCCGCCGATCTTTGGCAGGTTTGGTCCTGCCTTTGGTACCAGTAGGTGTCACTCCATCTGCACGCACAAAGGGAGAAAGCTTCCCAAGTCTTTTCGACACCAAGTTCATAAATGATTTTCGAGGCAGAGAAGGTTTGTCAGCAGATATTGGAGTGTTTCCCATTGGACTGCTCATTGCTGTTCCCATAGTAGACGTTTCGAGTTCTTTCAGTTTCATCTTCATCTTCACCAACTCTATTTTTAGCTCCTCATTTTGTCTACGCAAGATGGTGAGCTCATCAGGAACCGTGTGGATATCAGTGGAGTATACGCTCCCTTTGGAAGGAAGAACAGAGGATTCACCACCTATGTTGCCATTCATTACATCTCGAAGGCGCTGCTGCTCATAGTATAGCACTTGGACCACAGTTTGAACAGGAAGGCGGTCATTCTGCGCAGCATGAGCGCAGGCCTCTCGTGAAAGCTTCTGGCAGTCCATCACACTGCACACTTTCTTTCTCTCCATATCACTTAGAGCAGGATGAGCCTGTGAAATATTTAAAGTTAAGTGAACTAGAGTAAAAAATTTAATTAAGAAAATGACATTTAAATTTAGCTGAGAGGTTTTGATCCCATGACAAATTTCGTGTGTGGCTTAAAACAGAAGGGTGGAGATTTTCACTTGCGTTTTCTCATTCTTCACTCCTTCACTCCTTCACTTGTTTCTCTCCTTAAATTTCGTGTGTGGCTTAAAACAGAAGGGTAGAGATTTTCACATGCGTTTTCTCATTCTTCACTCCTTCACTCCTTCACTTGTTTCTCTCCTTTCATTCTGCTTTGATTTATACAATTTAAAGGCTAGAAAAAAAAAAGGGAGAGGTGCATGCGGAGAAAAGCGGGCTGCCAAAGTTACTACCCTGCATAAAAAGCCCTATATAACCGTGCAAATACATATGATTCAATGTTAAGAAAGTTATACACAAGAATGTGCACCTTTAGGTAGATATCAATGGCTCTGTACATGCCATCTTCTGTTGCCCTTGATTGTTCTGGAATAAGTTCAGCAATGCCAATGAACTTAGAGACAGATATGTTGCAGTCAGTGGCTATTTCAGCCAGGTAGTTCTCCATTAGCTTTCCAACGCGTTCCATGTCAGTTAGTGCAGGAGAAACAAAATCGTCCTCTGCATTATATCCCAAACGGCTCCCCTCCGTTTCATATTCAAGGTAATTCGTCATGATCCTTTGCACAGACTCCACATCGAGCAATGTGTCTCCGGTAAAGGAATATGATGGAATTAAGAGATCATCTAAAACAGCCTGTGACAACTGCAACCCCATTCTCTTCTCCAAATCTAGCTGGCAAGCAACTGTTGTTTCAAGGGTTTTCGCAGCATGAAGAAGCAAGGAAAGAAAGCTGACTGACATTGCATTTTTCTCCCTTGGCAGAAGACTCACAATTGTTTCTATGACAACCCTCTTCTCGTGCTCTTGTCGCAGCTCGATTTTCGTCCTCCCCTTAAATATTTCCCATGCCAAAAGAGGATTTATATGTCAAGACATGAGCTATAAAAATGAAAAATATGACATTGTGGAGTGAGATCTCACCAAACCTCGTAGCGATTTCTGTGCATATAGCATGAGTACTGGTCCAAGAGCATACTGCTTAAACCCTCTTGCCAACATTGCAATCATAACGCGTTGGAAGATATCAATTCTAAGAACAGTTAAGTCTTCAGCCCACCAATCCACAACAGGCTTTGGATGAGACACAGCTGAAAAAACCGCACCCTCATTGCCACCATCAGTCCTACCGGACACACTGAACTGGCCCTCTTTGCAGGCCATAAAAGCAATTGCATCTATGCACCGGTTCACTAATTTTACCTTCTCCGCCATTGGGAGGAAATTTTCTGACATGTGCAAAACAGTAACTGCACCTGCTAGGCTTTTCAATGCCACTTCATTCAAGTATGCATCAGCTCTTCCCACAAGGTTTCCAACCACGTAGTCCTCAGTCATCAGAAGATACTCAGCCACGCATCGCAGCATTGCGATGTTTCCTGTGCTTAACTCGAAATTTATTCCATAGCAGAATTTTGCTGCAAGCTCAAACGCTTCTGATCCACCCGGAACATCAGATAGCTCAATGACGGATAGATCAGCAGCATCACTAGATTCTGATATCAGTTTCCTTATGTGTCCACACTTTGAAATTAAAGGGAACTGCAATTTTAATAAGTCAGGTTTCAATCCAATAATTTGTTAGCCTCTCTATGTTTGTTTAGTTCAGCCGTATATCAAAAAAACAAAACTTAGTCACAATAATTTTAGTATGAACCAAATAATTGTTGTTAGTGCTACTGGTCACATAATTTGATACGTGAATCAACACTACAAATTACCTTGTGGAATGAGAAGGAAACTCCTCCAACATTAATACTAATATCGCTCGGAATCTCCTGCGAAAAAATCCTGCAAGTTTCAAGATACATCCATTATTGTTTATCCCTATATTTTAGGAGAAATCATCTACGAGAGAGAGAAAAATATCTCATTCGCAGAGGGCGTTTATCTGTGGATCCTAGGTTCTACGTTAGAATTCCTCTCCAAAAACATTGCTTTTACCAAAAAACAGAAACAAATAAAAAAAAAAACCTCCAGAGAAGCAATTAAAGAGAGAAAGAAAAACATGGGACCTAACCATTCACTAGTTCTCTTCAAGGCAGAAGAAAGAAGCTCCTTCTTCTTAGAGGACATGTTGGCAGTGGTGGTGGTGGTGGGTGCAGTACTCTCCCCGCCAGATTCGATATCCGCCATGGCAGTACGTAACAGTGGAAGCTTTATCATGTTCAGTCCTCCACCTCCATCTTATAGTAAAGCAAATGATAGGAGGGAGAGAGGGTGCGAGAGGGAGGGAGGGAGGGAGGGAGAGAGAGAGAGAGAGGGAGAGCTGCTGCAATTTTACTGTAGTGAAGAAAAAACCCTATAGGGTCATAGCACACTAGCACGTACGGTATTTTCAGTACATTTTTGTTTCCTTTTGACCTATTATTCAAACTTTCTTTGTATATACAAGGAAAAAGGAAACCATGATTCTGCAATAATGAGAGCACAAAATTTTGAAGCTCTAATAATAAACCTGCCTTATCCAGCTTCAACCCTCACAAGTCATCATCAGACTTAATGAATTACCCAAAACGGCCTTCCTCCTTGGGGGAGAAAATAGAGTGAATACAAATAGAGGGGTAAGAGGAGGGAACCGAACCAGTGGCATTTGTGATATTATTGGGAGGATGATGGGTAAAAGGAAAACATAAAGATGTAGGGTTATGGTGTGTGTTGTGTATGGGCACATGGGGAAGGGGAAGTTGGGTCGAGAGGATGAGATGGCTTTTGCATGCTTTTAGTGGCGGCTAACGGTACGAAAGCCCACTTGGGACGTGGGAGAAGAAACATTAATCCCATCCACAAAAAGGTACCCCATCTTCCTAAACCCTTTCTTTATCTATGCTTTTCTTTATTTCTACTTCAAAATTCATGAGGCCAATAGTAACATGCCTTTCGTATTGGATGAATTAGTAGGGTTATTTGCCTAACATATTGGCTTTTGTTGGGGCTTTTTCTTGATAAAACCTAGATTGCCACCTCTAAACTAGATAGAAATAGAAGAAGAATAATTATTAATGGTTATTTGTAGAATTTATGTGGCATATCAGTTCAGTCATGCAATAACGGGTAATCAACTATATCCTAAAGGATAACATTGTCATTCATCTATCTCATGTGATGTGTAGATTGGTTATATCGATGTGACCGTGTTTTAGTACTATAACAGTTTTCCTATATGACCTATGTTTATCTGAAGACTTTACCTAATATAACCTATCCAGTCATGTGATAAGAGTTGGATTGATATTTAGTACTATACCCACCAAAACATAAACATGTCACCATCTATCTCACAATAAATAGATTGGTTATACTACATGAGTGTGTTTTAGTACTACAATGATCATCTTATATGAATGCACGCATAGATCACAACTGGTGGTGGATCGAGGATTATTTCCTCATGGGATCAAAATTTTAAACTGAAGTATCCGTAGATTCCGAACTAGCTTATGCAAATTTCCTCTTGTAATATGGTTTCATAATTCTACATATATCAATCAAACAAAAGAAAAACGCAACTAATTAATCTCTTTATCAATTAATAAACTCATATTAATCCAAGCATGTAATCAAATTAGCACAAGATATCAAATAATTAACACTAAGAAAGTATTACCCACCCAGACGACCACGGGTTCACTCGAGACTCTCCAGCCATCTTTTCAGCGTCCACGGGATCAACGACCCAGTTTGACGAGAGATTTTTCAAATGGCTCCACATAGAATGTGCCTTCACATCATGCAAACGAAGGGGACCCTTTCACCATGGTGATGGATCATTAGGCACAAATCAATACACCGATCATCTCAATCTCTCTGAAACCGTCATTTCATTGGATTCTGATATCAAATAATGCAGAAACTAAAGTCCTTCCTGGTCCCGCAATAAGCCTACCCAGCTGCACCCAGCTTCTCTCTAGCTTTCCATGTTATTCTATGTTTCCCTTTGTAATATCTGCCAGAAAATCTAAAATTACAATATTAGAATTGAGATCACAACCAGGCTTAATGAGAACATAATGTCCAAGGAATTGAAAAGTTTAATATTCACTTTGCAACTACACAACAAAATGGTCACTGCATGATACATATGGTGGAGCTATATGCAGCAGCTAGAAGCCTAAAATGCCTTAATTATTAGCGCGACCTACACTAACAGGAGCATCTGATTTCATTCAACAATGTTTTTGAGTGGGAGTGGAAAACAAAGAGATAAAGTCTATGGGACAAACCCTATTTTTTCCATAGTCAGCACCTACTAATAGATGTGATCATTGAAATTTCAGAGTTAGTCCAGTCAGTGACTAATCAAAGAATTTTCCCTCGGGCCAACGTGTAAGATAATATACTAATGTTTTAGAGTCAGCAACCCACTACTGGATTTGGATCCTCGCCGGATCCCCTCCATGGGGATCCTAAGGATCAACACATCTGGACCGTTGATCGAAAATCGTGCGGTCACAGTTTTTTCTTTTTTTTTTATATTTTTCACGCAAAACGAGGTTACTTTACTTTTAAAAATATAAAAAGCATTTAATTGGGACCGCATGATTTTTGATCAACGGTCTACATATATTGATCCCTAGGATCCCCATGAAGGGGATCCGGCGAGGATTCAAATCCCCCACTACTAATAATCAACATCAGTACTGTCATCAGCTTAATTAGTTGTACAATCTAATATGTGTGAGGTTTTATACGAAAGGTATTGGAAGTAGTGAAACCATTTAATAAGTTGTATTTAAATTATGACCATATATTACATACAGAAAAACTTGGGCACCCGTTGCATAAAATAAGTCTCATATTTGAATGCATGAAACAAGTGCAAGAAAGTTTCTTGGTACTAGAAGAGCTATATACGATCAATGCAATAATTGAATATACAGATGGGTTTTGATTTGTACCTTACAGGAGAAAAACTTGTCCTCTAAGGGTTCTGCTTCTGGACCTGTCACTACTTACCAAGATGCATGTGTCCTTGTTCACTGGTGTCGTTGAAAATGGCTACAAGTTTTAGCCACGAAATGGAGAGGAACATCTCTGTAAAACAAAAACCATCAATTCTGAGTAAGACCGTATATAACTGACTGGGGAAGTTTTAGCCACAAAGAACACCATCAATCTGAGTTACAAGTGACTGCCCCATCACATGTGAGAAGTAGATGAATCATTTAAAAAGAAAGCGAGAGATTTGAACCATGGAGATGGAGTACTCACTAAACTACAATGTGATGAATCAGTTCATGCTTTCTTTATTGTCGGTATTCACGTATGTCATGGTACTCATGCAGGTAGATAATCCAAACAGTTCTTCTCTGAATATGATTTCGTTCCACGACTGACAATCTACAAGTTTGTCGGTAATTAATATTGCAAGATAATACAAAATTTACCAACATATTATTGATATTGACATCAGCGATACAAATATTATGACATTTGTTAACGCGAAGTCCATTCTGAGTTCTGACCCTGATACGCCTGATAATTTATATATTTCATACATCTATATCATTCATTCCTAGTCTTTTTTGTGATATTTTTGAGTTAAGCTGGTTGCGTTTTACCATTTTTGTGTTAATGTGCAGTTAATTGTATTTTATAGTTCATTTGAGGGCAAATGAGGCAAAATGATGTTGAAAGTGGAGAAATTGAATAAGGATTATGAAGTAAAGAAAGAATCCAAAGTAGACAATTGAAGATGGTGATGAATATGGCCCTTTAAGAGACCAATAACAGGAAAAAAAAAGTTTGAAATAAATGCTCAATTACATACTGGATGTGTTGCCATTTTGTAACAGCTTCTTTTACCTTATAAAACCTAGCTTTTCAGCCATTTTTACACAAGCCCCTTTTTGGGGACACCCAGAGCCTACTATCTTCTCTTTCTTTGGTCTTTCTTTCATAAACAAAACCCTATTTCCCTTCATCATTCGTTGCCACCAAAGAAACCATATAGCCACGTTGTGCTTAAAGAGTTCCACATCAGAATTGCTTCAGGGGATTTCTTCTATGGATTTAATTTCACTCATGTTCTTCATATTTATATATTATATATGTAATCATGTTGTGTAATCAAGTTCATAGCTGGGGATTTTGATGTAGCCTTACAAACTACTCTATGTTATTAAGTTAAAGCATTTAATTAATCAATCTGTTTTCTTGTTTCATTCACTGATTATGTTGTTTAATTTGTTAGTTAATTTTAATGTTTGATCACCATTAGCGCTGCTTATGAATTATTTGAATGAATCATGAAACTGCTACACAAACATCACGCCATGTGATTTCTTTGGTTCTTTGATGAAGTTTTCTTGTTCTTAATGGATTCCTACCTGGTAATCTAAGTTAAACATCACAACTAGGTCACAGATTAGGAGTACTTGGTCACAACCACATATTATATGGATGATCATAAATAAGTAAAACGAACCCTAGTTGCAGATTGGAGAGTTGAATACGTTTTAACTTAATTTCCATGGAATTGGTTTGTAATGATGAAATCGATGTCCCTAGTTCCATTCCCATCGTTTCTGAATCAATTTATCATTCATCTTTATCTTGTTTTGCATTTTAAGTTACTTTAGTTTTAAAACAAAAACCCAATTCAGTTTGGATTTTCATTGCTTAGTTAGGGTTCACATAAAGTTAGTAATTTGTAGAGGTCTAATCAGTCTCTATGGTTTGACATCCTTATTGTGCTTTTATACTATCCTTATATTTGCACTTGAAAGGAACAAAAAAAAAGCCCAAAGGAACACATGCCTAAGGTACCGTTTGGTATGCAGACGGGACGGGACAGGACATGACGGAACGGATGATGTAAATATTGATAAAGATAAGGGGAAATTTTGTCTTAAAATGTTATAAATTTGTGTTCCACGGATGTGGAACCAGTCGTTCCAGGGGGGGAGGTGGAACGAAAAATCAGCCAAATTTCGTCCCATGGGACAACCCGTTCCACAGTTTTTAGGCGCACCAAACGTGGGACGGAACGCCTCGTCCCACGTACCAAACGGTACCTAAAAGAACACAAGTCCAAAGTCAAGTCAAGGCACAATGAACATGGAAAGGTGAAGCCGAGCACTTTAAGGAGACGATAGCCTCCTAGTGTCTTGTCAGCAATCAAGCTGCACGGTTCCCCATAAAGAAACTTCCAAGGACTAGAGGGAAAGTTGGCTACTGAAAGCTTTAAGGCATGGGGTCTAAGGAACAGAAGGGGCATGTCTAGTTAGACGCCAACTCCAAGCCACATGGCAGCTAAACAAGGGAGCAAAGGCCTACAAATGGATATAAAGGCTGACAGGTAGGGCGCTCGGGTACGAGTTCCCACCAACTTCAGGGTCGAGTAAGGCGCTTGACCTCGTCATCCTAAAATATGAGACAATTGGGCTTGCTCTAATGCAGAGCTGGCCTTAAGATTTTGGGTGTCTTGTGCGAAAGTGAATTAGAGGCCTTAAAATTACGAATTTAATTTTTGGGTAAATCTCAGTTTACCACCCTCATGTTTCGTGGTTTTCAACATTTAGTACATCAAGATTTTTTCATCCCAGAGTCATACCTAAAGTGTAAATTTTGGGACAGTCTCATACATCCGTTAGTCAAACTGTTAATTCTCCCGTTAAGTGATGACGTGGCATCCATGTGGACAATGACTGGGCGCCACGTGTCATTAAGGGGTCCACGTGTTCTTCTTTCTTTCTTTCTTCTCTTCAAAGTGGTTCACGCTGTTTTTTTTTTCTCTTCTTCTTCTTCTTCTTCTTCTTCTTCTTTCTTTCTTCTCTTCAGAGAAGGGGTTCACGTGGATTTTTTTTTTAGTTTTCTTCTTCTTCTTTCTTAGGAGGGGTTCAATTTTGAAAAAAAAAAAATCAAATTAAATAGGGAAAAAAACCACAACTTTCTATTCCAAATCTGCAAATTCAATTCCAAACAAACTTTGAATTCTAAATCTGCAAATTCATCATTTAAACAACCAACTACCAACAAAGTTTCAAGGATTCATAACAAAGTTCAATTGTCAACAACTTTCAATTCACAACAAAGTTCAATATACACCCTCCAATTCACACGAAAGTATCAAAAGGCCATAATTTTAACAACTAATGGGTCAAGGTGTTGTTCCAAAAACCAAAATAAGAGTACCAAAAACGCCTAAGATCTGTCCAAAACACTAAACATCTATCGGAAAGTTGTTTCCAAAAAAAAAAACTAAGGGCATATTCAACTATAACAAAATGAACCCTTAAACAACCTAAATCATTAAAGCAACATCATGGAACATTCCTCCTCTTTTTCTGACCTCTTGCAGTAGACTTTGAAATGGTTTGAGAGGCTTAAGTTGGCTGAGATGAAGGTTGTGGAGCTTCCTGAGTGCATGGCTGTGATGACTGAAAGGGTTGTGATACCTTAGATGTTGAGGCCTAAGTAATGAACCCATATAGCATTAGCACAGACAGATACTTCACTTCACAAATAACAAATTCACTTAAGAAATGAAAAATCAACAAAAAATATCAAAATTATACCTCACTTTTCTTGCTTTTTCTAGCAGCTGGAGGAGGATGAGTGGTTAGGCATCTGGCCTTGTTGTATCCTGAGGCCTTGCAAACACTACACTTCACACTTTTTTGTCCTCTTTTACTTAACTTGAATTCATTTTCATCACCCTCCCTACGTCTCCTCTTTTTTGGTTTCCCTGGCTGCCTTTTAAAAGTTGGAGGAATAATGCATTCTTGGACGGGTTGAATCAAGTTTTCGTAAGCTTCAAAGTACTTGTCATTCTTGTACCAAGAGGAAACAAATTCCTCAGGCTGTCTCCTTGCATAATAGATGGCCTAGCAACCATGTATGCAAGGAAAGCCTGTCAAATCCCATCTTCTGCATGAGCAAGTGCACCCATTCAAATCCACCACAAATATATTGCCTCTGCTTTCATCCACTTCAAATTTTTCTCCTCCAGACCATGTAGCTATAGTGTTTGAACTTTTCAGTTTGTACTCCGCCAACTTCTTCTGAATTTTTGGGCAGATAACTCCTTTATCCTTCCTCATTGCATCTATTCTCAACCATATCCTCTTCATCAATAAAATTCTTATAGTTTCTAGCATGGTAATAATAGGCTTGTCCCTAGACCTTAGGATAAAACAATTGAAGCTCTCACAGAGGTTGTTTAAGAGAATGTCACACTGAGTGTGTGTCTCAAAGTGTGACCTACTCTAATGCAAGGCTGGTCTCTTCTCCAACCATTTATAAGCTTCGACATTCAACCTATTCACCTCAGCCGTACTCTCTCTAAAATCAGTGATGGTTGTTGCCTTGGCAGCATTCCACAAGGCATCCTTTAATCCTTTCCCTTTAAACCCATTTGCCTTGTAGTTGGTGTATAAGTGCCTAACACAGAACCGATGATTACAATTAGGCAGCACCTTCTCAAAAGCTGGTATTAAACCCTTTGGTTTGTCAGAAATGAAAGTCCAAGCACACTGGTTCACAATTCCCAAGTCAACAGCTAGCAGTTCTAGAAACTAAACCTAACTGTCCTTGTTCTCGAGCTCTACTATGGCATATGCAATAACCCAAGTTTGGTTATTTGCATCCATTCCCACTACAGACAGTAACTGGCCCTTGAACACTCCCTTCAAGTGACAACTATCCAACCCTAGAAGTTGCCTACATCCATTCTTAAATCCATTTTTGCAAGCCCCCAAACAAATATTAATCCTCTGAAATATCACATAAGCATCATCATATGGCATCACCTTCATCTGAACTGTACTACCCAGGTTTGTCCTCCTAAGCTCATCACAGTACTCCCACAACTTTGTGTACTGATCCATGTTACTCCCCTCAAGGATTTTCAAACACTGTGCTCTCACACTGTAGGCTGTCTTGAGGTGGATCTCAACCATTCTTTCCTCCTTCACTGCCTCCATAAATGTAGTGATGGGCATGCTTGGGTTGAGTCTGAACTTGTCCACATACCTCTTCACAAGCCATACCACTTTGCAGTTAGGATTTTCCCTCCAAATCCTCGAACATTCATGTTTCCTGACATAGGTTTTCACTTGCATTGAATCTTCATTGTACATCCTAGAAGCATACAATCTCCATGGATAGTTTTTCTCACACGTTGCACTAATCTTCCATTTCTCATTCCTTTTTAGCTTAATAGAAGGTGCACCATGCTTAATGGAGTGAGACCACACTGCCTCTCTCAATTGTGCAGCATCTTTGAACTTCAATCCCTTTTCAAACTTTGGATCATCCCAGTCGGCTTCTTCATTGAACTCAGGGTAGATGACCTTCTCATCAAATTCTGAACCTGAATCTTCCATACTGTGCAAGCCATCTGAGTCTTGTCTCTCATCATCAAGGGGAACGTCTTCTACATCCCTTGCATCAATAACTTCTTCTGGATGTTGGTTCCCAACCCCTTCACCCCTTTCAACATCTCCAATGACACTTTTTACAACTATATCATCTACTGCATGATGATTATCATCTTCCAAATTGTAATCATTGTCCACAAACTCAGTATCTGTACTGTCATCCTCTGCATTTACTGCCACAAACAATGCATATTTGTTAAAAACGTAAACTTTGCAAAAATAATTGAATATTGAAATTAAAATTGCAAAAATAAATGTTTCAAAAATTTTACCATCATTAGCTTCTACTTCGGCCCCTATATTAACTTCTTCAGCTTTGTGACCTTCTTCAGTTTCATCACCTTCATCATCTTCATCACCTTCATCATATTCATCACCTTTATCATCTTCATTATTAGCATTGATAGGACCATCTTCAGCCTCATCTCCATTTCCTTGTCCTCCCTCAGTTGCTTCAGCCTTATGTTCATCATCACCATTGTAGGCTATGTCATTCAAAAGACATAACCGTTTTTCTAAGTGATCAGCACCCCCTTTTGCTCTACCATTCTTCAGTTTTGATCCACTTCCCTTTGTAATCGAAATCACCACCCTCGATTCCTCATTATCTTCTATAGTGACATTTTTTTAATATGCCACTCTCATCTAGATTCATCAAAAGCTTATGTTTCAAGGCAGCTTGCTTCGGACTTAGATGTTCTAGGTAGATTTCTATTTCCCTAGTCCCTGGAACATACTTGCACATTCCACCCATATCTTGGTCTCGTTCAATAAGCCTTAATCCCTCCCTATAAGACATCCTAGGAATCCTATAGTGATACAATATAAACCCATCATATCCTAACTCCTTAACCATTTCATCAATATCGAAAAAAGACATGAAGTCTTTGTCTACGTAATCAAACCAAGCCTCAAAACCTCCCGTATATGCATTTTCAGACCACTTCCCACCGTGGTTAATTTTAAGGCTAAATAATTCAGGCATGCCTACAAAGTCAAGGAAAAAGGTTTTAAAACCCAAAAAGTTAACCCAAAATAGTAGTAGGACCATGAGGAAAAAAAATGAAAACAAAACCATGGGACCATGAGGAAAAAGGTGAAAACAAAACCATGGGAACTATGAATACAGAGTTTTTTAAAGGCTGCAATTGAGACCACGAATGAAGACAACCCACTACAAAACAATTAACAAGCAGGAAACCCACTACAAAACACAATTCCAGAAACCATAGAAAAAAAATATGAGATTGGAACTCACAAATCCCTAATCCCTAAAATTCAAAATTGCAAAATTGGAAAACCTAAACCCATATTGTCCACACTTCGAAAAAGGTAGGTTACTTACAATAAACCGGTGTTTCAGCTACTTCAATCCTCCATTTTTTCCCAACCCATCGCCAGCGATGGCTTCACGATTGCTTTGCCCAGAAACGGTGCCCCTTTGATGTGCAAAGTTGTGCGCAATGTACGACGGCGTGCAAGGTGGAGCGAATGCGAGGTCAAGCGATGGATAGGTGGAGTGACGCGCGTTGGTAGGGTTTCAGACAGAGATGGGGGATCGCAATTTCTGGGGACTGAAAAGTGGTTTTCACTTTCCACTTTTTCACTTTTAACCGTCCACCTTCTCTGAATTTTGAATTTTGAATTATTTTTTAAACTGAACCCCTCATCTGAAGAGAAGAAAAAAAAATCCACGTGGACCCTTAATGACATGTGGAGCCCAGTCATTGTCCATATGGGCCCCATGTCATCACTTAACTGGAGAATTAACAGTTTGACTAACGGATGTATGAAACTGTCCCAAAATTTACACTTTAGATATGACTCTGGGATGAAAAAAACTTGATGTACAGATGTGATAAAAGTTAAGCACACAAATTAAACCCTTTTTTTGACAATTGTAGTATATATGCAAGTAGCGATTGTTCTAGGCAAGGGATTATGAGGGATTGCTAATCAACTCTAAACTGACTTAAAAACACAAAAACAAACTTAAAAACACTTAACTAGACTCTAAAGACTCAAAACAAACTTAAAAGACTCAAAACAGCTTAAAACAACCAAATAGACTTAAACTAGACACTAAGAATGACTTTGGACGAAAATTGATTTTAACTTGACTCAAAACACTTAAAAACACTTGTTTGGACAGATTCTAACCTAATTGACACAATAAAGTAAAGGGGATTGGGTTTTTGGACGAATTTAAGTAAAAACAAAACAGAAAGTAGAACTAGACAGATTTGCACGAAATTGGGTGTTTTGGATGGATGATGGGCTAGCTAGAGGGTCATTCTCCACACATGACACACATGCACATAAATCGATTTCCAGTTGTTCTTTCAATAAACCATGAACCTCAACGCCCCAGATTAACCGTGAACAGCACTAATTAACCCTCAAATTTTCCTTAAGTCATTGAATTGGATGGATAACGCATCGGCAACCAAATTATTCTTCAAAAGTCCCTTACATGAACAACATAATAGAGATACAATCAAAGATCATTACGTTCTATGAAAATCATAAGCATTGACAAAGCACTCGTAACTATGAATAGCATGATACTTATGCTAGGACTTTACTTAAGGCGATTGTAAGTAGCAACCTCCACTACTTATGAATATAAGTTCATAACGATTAGGTGAAACTCCCTTATATTCTAGCATCAAATCCAAGCATGCAAACTCAGTTGGCCACCTTAATCAACATACAAGAATAAGTTATCAATCAAACAGTTAAGTAAATTGCATTCACGATTTATGAAATCACAACTAGAAGTAATCAATTCATATTGCAAATATATTCATGGCTTCGAAATTCCCCCTAACTAAAACGAGTTTAGCTCCTCATGTTCGCAAAACAAAGATAATTGAATTTCAGCATTGAAAACAAAGAATGAATTACACCTAAAACGTTCCAGCAATCCAAAGCTTGAATGGCAGCACGTCCAAGGGTCTCATTCCTTCTCCTTTGCTGCGGTACAAGGTTGGGAGTGATGGATGAATGATGGTTTGTGTTGAGGAATGGTCAGCGATGTGAAATATGGTGAGGGGATGGATGTAGGTGAGTTATGGTGAAGGGTGGATGCTTGAATTTGTGCGGCAAAGGGATTTTATTTATAGGGAAGGGAAAGCCACGACCTAATTAATTTAGGAGATAGATTTTATCTCCAAATCCACAAGGAAAAGGTAACTAATGTCAGAATCCAAGAGAGAAAGTGTCACATCCCGACCCGGGGTCCACCACATCCTGGGCCCGCTCCACCACCGTAGCACGATATTGTCCACTTTGGGCCTCGACTACGCCCTCATGGTTTTGATTCTGGGAACTCACACGAGAACTTCCTAGTGGGTCACCCATCATAGGAGTGCTCTCGCGCGCTACTCGCTTAACTTCGGAGTTCTTACGGAACCCGAACCCAGTAAGCTCCCAAAAGGCCTCGTGCTAGGTAGAGATGGGAATATATATTTAAGGCATAGAGGATCCACTCCCTTGGGCGATGTGGGATCTTACAATCCACCCCCTTAGGGGCCCGACGTCCTCGTCGGCACACTTCCGGCCAAGGATTGGCTCTGATACCAAATTGTCACATCCCGACCCGGGGTCCACCACATCCTGGGCCCGCTTCACCACCGTAGCATGATATTGTCTGCTTTGGGCCCCGACTACGCCCTCACAGTTTTGTTTCTGGGAACTGATAAGAGCATATTTATGCGACTTAGTTAGCTTGTTTTCGTGCATTTATGTTATGAGTTTTTAGTTAATTTTGTATTTTAAGCTGTTTTCGTGTGTTTGTAGGTTCAAAGTGTCAAAGTGGCAAGAAAGTGTTATTTGGAGCACTTTAGAGCATTTTTGGGCCAAGATTGGATAGTGCAAGCATGGAAGCTTGAGGATGGACGAATTTGGAGATTAATTGGCTTGGAATCTGCTAGGAATCTGGAGAATTAAATTTCAAGTTCTAGAAGATAAGAGAAGAGCAAGAAATAAGGAACATTATCTCCAACATTATCACCTTATCTTATCTTATCCTTGCCTTATCTTATCTTTCCATATTTTCAGCCAAAAAAGGGAATCCATATCTGATTTTATCACCTAAATTTGGGGGTTCTAGAAGCCTAAAATCATGCTAACATAGTCCCAATCTGATTCCCTAGGCTTGCCGCACCCTTCTATCTAGAACTTGTTTCTAGAAGTCTTATCTTGTTCCTTAAAATTCCAGCCGCACCTTCCCTCCTATTCTTCTTTCTTACCGCATAAGTAACTGGGTTTCCCAATCCTAAACTGACCTAAATCCTTTCCAGCCGTGCCATAGCCCTTCCCCTATATATATACATCCTTGCCGCACATATTAGACAGCTCTCACAATCTCTAATCACCCTCTCACATATCTACAACATTCTGTCGCAGCCTCCCTCCATTCTCTGCCATTCCATACACTTCCACAACCCTTTGCCGTGCCCACCACCCATCCTTACCACCTTCATACATCCATAAACACTACCAGCCATCTGTGCCGCAGCCTAGCAAGGAAGAAGGAGAGGAGGAGAAGCCTTCGATCGTGTTTGCACCCAATCTGGATTGCTGGGCGTTCTTAGGTGTATTCTACCTTATGTTTTTGATGTTTAAATTAATTTTCCTTTGGCTTGCTGTAATCATGAGAGGCTAAACTCGTTTTTAGCTAGAGGCTACTTTGAAACCATGATTTTATGTGCGTTATGAGTTGATAAATTTCAGTTACAGATTCTTGAATTATGAATGCAATTGGCTTAACTGTTTAAATTAGAACTTATTTGTGTTTGTTGATTGAGGGTGCACACTTAATTTGCATGCATAAATCTGATGCTAGGATATAAGTGAGTTTCACATAATCGTTACAAACTTATGTTCAAAAGTAGTAAAGGTTGCTGGTTCAATCGTGTTAAGTTCATTCTTGGTGTGAGTAACATGATGTCATAGTTATGAATGCCTCGTCAATGCTTATGATTCTCATGGAACGTAATGATCTCTGATTGTGTCTCTATTATGATGTCATGTAGGGAAATTGATGAGAATAATTTGGTTGTAGATGAGTTGTCCGTCCAATTCAATGAAATTAGGAGAATTTGAGGGTTAATTAGTGATTTACACGGTTAATCTGGGGTATTGTCATTCGTAATTCAATGAAAACGTAACTGGAAGTTGATTCATATGCATATAAATCATGTGTGGATAAGGAAACCTCTAGCTAGTCCACCATCCATCCCAAGAACCCAATTTCGTTCAAATCTGTCTAGTTTTAAGTTTCTGTTTGTTTTAGCTTAATTTCACTCTAAAACCAATCCCCCTTCACTTCTTTGAGTCAAATTAGTTAGAATCTGTCCATTTGTGTGTTTTTGTGTGTTTTGAGTTAAGTTCAATTTAATTTTCGTCCAAACTAAGTCCTAGGTTCTGTTTTGAGTTTTTAAGTTGTTTTTAAGCAGTTTTGAGTGTCTAGAATCTGTTTTGAGTTATACTAGTCTAGTTAGAGTCTTTTGAGTTTTGTTTTGTTTATTTGAGTCTAGTTAAGTGTTTTTAAGGTTGTTTTCATAAATTTGAGTCAGTTTACATTAGGTTAGCAAGCCCTCCTAATCCCCGGCCAAGAACGATCCCTACTTGCATTAAATACTACAATTGATAAAAAGAGGGTTTAATTTGTGTGCTTAACTATAATCACATCAGAAACTCACACGAGAACTTCCCAGTGGGTCACCCATCATGGGAATGCTCTCGTGCGCTACTCGCTTAACGTCGGAGTTCCTACGGAACCCGAAGCCAGTGAGCTTCCAAAAAGCCTCATGCTAGGTAGAGATGGGAATATACATTTAAGGCATAGAGGATCCATTCCCCTGGGCGATGTGGGATCTTACAGAAAGGGAAAGGGAGTTGCGGAAGGATCCTAGGAAAGGGAATGTGGATGCCATGCCTTGCACAGCAAGGAAAGGATTTTGGGAAAGAAAGGTGCGGCACAAGGTAGGACAGGTTTAGACCCTCTAGAATAAGGTATTTAAGTGTCCTAATAAATTTAGGGATCCTTCTTGCAGCTGGAACTTAGGTGGATTTGGATTAGGAAAGTTAAAGGACAAAATAAGGAAACTTAGTTAACATTCCTTCTTTCTTGCTGGGTTCCTTGTTTTCCTTTTCTTGAATTTATTTCCTTCATCTCTTTAGCACATTCCTAGCCTCTTTTGGTCTTCAATTTCGTCCATCCACTTTGCTCCATACATGTGCTATCCATTCCAAGCCCAAAACTGCTCCAAAAGGCACCAAAATGCACTTTCTTGCTAACTTAGCCCTTTGGACCTGAAAACACACGAAAATAGCTTAAAATACTAAAATAACTAAGAACTAACTACATAAATGTCAAGAAACAAGCTAACTAAGTTGCATAAATATGCTTATATCAAATTCCCCCACACTCAGCTTTTGCTAGTCCTCGAGCAAAACAAAACAAGCAAAACACAATCTAGACCTTCCAACATTTGCCTCAGGGATTTTCAATGCAACATGACATGCTAAAAATCATTACTCCCACAGATTTTAGTCATCCCTACCCTCGAGCGCATACTTAATAGCAGTCACCACTTACTAGCTCGCAGTTAATCAATTAAAACAATGTTTTGAATGTAGTAACATGCCTTAGAGAATTCACTCAATTCCTCACAAGATACTCTCTATTTTCACACAGATTTTCTGACTACACTCCCTACACTAGGTATATGTGAGAAGATTGATGTAAACATGCAGACTAGCATTCACATATGTTTATAACAAGGAAAGCATTTTCGGGAATTATTAATGTATGTGTATATATGATCTCATGAACGAAATGCCACTACTTAGATGCGAGAACCAGGGACACCATATGCTCATACCAATTCCAATCTCCACATATTGAAACACACAACACTCAAGATAGAAGTCTAGGGGTTGTAATGGGGCTAAGGGAATTGGCTAACAAAGAAAGGTTAAGGATAAACAAAAGTTCTTAAAGCGATAGTAAGCAAAGTAATGAAATTGACACTTAGAATTCACTTTTGAATGCAAAAATCAACTTTTAAACACAAGAGAAGATTCATGCAACACTTAGGGCCAGATTCAATCTTTTGGACCCTTTCTTCAACAACCAACACTTGTGAGTTCATTCTCACGTATTTTTCAACTCTTTTCCTTTCTTTTCACAACTTTTCTTTTTTTTTTCTTTTCTGTTTCCTACGATTTTTTTTTCTTTTTCAAACCCGTGCCCTTATTCTTTCTTTTGGCATACACACACATAAAAAATCCCTTCCCCCACACTTGTTTTCTGCATAATGTCGATCAAAAGGAATTCCCTCTAAGTTATGCTCCACTATGCCTCAAGAACAAGGGTATGGATGGTCCTATTCTAGGCTAGGTAAGGATAATGTGGGTTAACAAAGAACATAGGCTAAACAAGGCTCAACGGGGTTAAACCTACAACACATATGCAAAGGGGTTACGGCTTTTTGGCTCTAGTTGAACCAAACAACTTCATCTTGTTTGTGTGTTATGCAAATCAATGTCATGCTTTGAATGAAACGGGCATAAGTTCTAGTATTTGGAACTAAAATGATGAAACGCCTTCTAAGTAGCAACCAAGCAAAGAATAATGAGATCATGCAACGACTTTAGAAAACAAGAAATCACAGATTAATAACTCTCCAAATAATGTTTAGGCTCAAGTCTCTCAGGGTTGTAGCATTAATTTGAGTTTCTTCCTTCAAGCATGTTACAAAAACTGATTTTTTTTCCTTTGTAATTAAATGTGAATTCGTAAACGACAACGAAAACCAAGCATAAACCAAAGAGCATATCAAACTTTCATCCATGTTTGTAACTTTCTTTAACAGTCATGCAATTAAAAACCAAATCCTCATCATTGTGTTGGAAGGTACCCTAAGACACAAACAAACACACAAAAACAACTCATTTTGGGTTTTTCAAAACATTTTTCGATTTTTTTTATCAAATTTTTGGATTTTTACTTTAAACCATAATAAAACACTTCAAAACACACTAAAAACACTTCAAAACAGTGAGAAGTGATAGGTGAATAAATCCCACGAAAATCATGCAAAAACAGCTTGTTTACCCCCCCCTCCCCCCCCACACTTAAATCAAACAGTGTCCTCAATGTTTCAAACATAAACTCACAGCAAGCCAGCAAACAACACAACGAAAAAACAGCTTTCTATAAATTGTAATAGCACAAACAAATATAACAAATCATCTGACAAAAAGGTGAATTTTTTTTTTTCTTAATTACTTGAAAGGTCCAACCACTTAGTACTACAATCTAGTGGTATTCATCTTCACTTGTAACTTTTAAGTGAGAGGTCTTATATTTGATTCTCGCCAAAGGCGAGTTTGAACCATATTATTGCTTGCCCATTATGAGGCTAAGCCCACCCTCTTCCCCTTAGCGTAAATAATATCGTTCGTTCAAAAAAAAAAATATTTAAGGGTCCAAGGTTCGATTTTTTATTTTAGTTTTGTGGAATTTTTATATTATTTTTGTGGAAGTTTATGCATTTAATAATAATAAAGTAAAAAATTATGGAGCCAAAGCCTCGAACCCATTCCCAAACGGATACAGAGAAGCATAAGTACCACTTGTGCTAACAGTTGATTTTTTTTATTTTTTACACATATTGGTAAATATACGTATATTCATGTAAAATTGAAAAATTGGGGGCCCTTCCGATTTGTGGACCCTGTGCAGTGGCACCATTTGCACACCTTCAGGGCTGGCCCTGCTCTAGTATCTTCTCATTACACGTGTCTACTAAAGAAAAGAATGACAACTAGCAGGTCTAGTATGTAGATTCGGCACATTAAATGCAAAAGAAGTGATGGATTCGAACTTAGAGGTTAAAGGTTCAGAAGAAAGCTATATAAGGAGGACGAGTACTCCTTGGAAGTTGTCAGATGAATTGAGAGAAAAACTATATTATTAAAGGCTAAAAGCCAAGCGCTATTTGTAACTTTGTTCTCCATTAATCTAAGAAACTCGGTGAATGTAGCATAATTTTGAGGGGTGAACCACTTAAAATCCTGTGTCTATTTCTATTTGTTTGCAAAGCCTAAGTCCATCATGGATCACTACTTGATATATTCAACCTTTGTTAGCCTTACTAGTTTTAAGTGTTAACAGTTTGGCGCCGTATGTAGGAAGGTTGGTTGCATTTTGTTTTATACCAAGAAGATCTAAGGTCGCCTCATAAATCAAACGATGACTAATAAGGTCGCCTCAATTTACAGGCCACTTTGAGGGAAGTGATGGACAAGGAAGTGAAAATCATGTGGGATCGATTGAGCGATATTGAAAAAGCTTCCATGCCTAGGAACCCGGGCTATTCTGAGGGGGAAATACCTCTCCCATTCTCCAAGGCCTTGCTCAATGAACTAACAAGTGGTGACACCTGGGATCACAAAATGAAAAGCTACGAAGGGCTAACTGACCCGTATGACCACTTGGTGGCTTCATCTATGCAATGAAGAGTCGGGGAAACAATGACGTCACGAAGTGCTGTCTTTTCTCGACAACCTTAAGGGGGTGGCTCGAGACTGCTTCAAACAGACCCCAGGATTAATCACATCATTTTTCAGACAAGTTTTTCTTGATAATTAGATGATCATCTATAAGAGGCAATACACACCGACCGACTTGACATTAGTGAAGCAAGCCACTGGCGCATCCTTAAGGGATTATATATTTTGTTTCAACAATGAGTATGCTAGGTGCAAGGAATGCGACAAAGCCACTGTGCATAAAGCCTTGATGGAAAGATTCGCAGGAGGCGACTTCTACTTTCACCTAACTAGGAATCCTCTTAGACATTTAGGGCGTGTTTGTTTGACCTTCTTAGGGGGGACTGGACTGGACTACACTAAGTGGGATTATAGTCTGATGTTTGGTAGGGGCAAGGATTAGGTTTAATGGGACTAGCCCTCACTCGCACGGATTAAACCCCTCGCTAGGAGTTCTTAGCGAACCACCCCAAAAACGTCCGGATTCGTAAGACCTCCTCCCTCAAGTCGTCCTCCTCCTCTTGCGAGAAAGAACCTGGGTCATCGTCCTCCTCCCTCACGTCGTCCTCCTCATCCTCATCTCTGCGTCCTGCTCGCAGTCAGCTGCATCCTAGTCGCCCTCATCTGCATCCTGCTCCTCATCTGCTCCTCTCGTCGTCCGCTCCCTCGTCTTCGCGTAAAAGATCTGCTCGCGATTTGGGTGGTAAGCTTCGATTGTTCGATTTTTTTCGTCGATTTGGGTGGATTTTTTTCGTCGATTTTGGGTTTGATTTTGTTGTTTTGGGTTTGAGCTTTATTTGATTCTGCAGTGTGTGTGTGTGTGTGTGGATTTTTTTCGTCGATTTTGGGTTTGATTTTGTTGTTTTGGAATTTGGGGTTTGAAATTTGGAATTTGGGGTTTTCATAAAGCAGTGTGTGTGTGTGTGTATGTATGTATGCAGTAGAAATTTGGAATCTGGGGTTTGGAATTTGGGGTTTTCATAAAGCTTGGAATTAGGGGTTTGAAATTGAGATTAGAAATTTGGAATTTGGGGTTTGAAATTTGGAATTTGGGGCTTCAAATTTGGAATTTGGGGTTCGGAATTTGGGGTTTGAAATTTGGAATTTGGGGTTTTCATAAAGCAGTGTGTGTGTGTGTGTGTATGCAGTGTGTGTGTGTGTGTATGTATGTATGCAGTGTGTGTGTGTATGCAGGGTGTGTGTATGCAGTGTGTGTGTGTATGCAGGGTATGTGTGTGTGTATGCAGGGTGTGTGTGTATGTATGTAGTGTGTGTGTGTGTGTATGCAGGGTGTGTGTGTGTGTGTATGCAGGGTGTGTGTGTGTGTGTGTATGTATGTATGCAGTGTGTGTGTGTGTGTGTGTATGCAGTGTGTGTGTGTGTGTATGTATGCCGTGTGTGTGTGTGTGTATGCAGGGTGTGTGTGTGTGTGTGTATGTATGTATGCAGTGTGTGTGTGTGTGTATGCAGTGTGTGTGTGTGTGTGTATGTATGCAGTGTGTGTGTGTGTGTATGCAGTGTGTGTGTGTGTGTGTATGTATGCAGTGTGTGTGTGTGTGTGAGTGCTCAGTGTGTGTGTGTGCTCAGTGTGTGTGTGTGTGCTCAGTGTGTATGTGAGACTGTGTGTGAGTGTGTATGTCCGTGTGTGTGAGTGTGTTGCTGTGAGTGATGAGTGTGTGTGTGAATGTGTGTGTGCTCAGTGTGTGTGAATGTGTGTGCTCAGTGTGTGTGAATGTATGTGCTCAGTGTGTGTGTGTGAGTGTGTGTGTGTGTGTGAGTGTGTGTGTGTGTGATTGTGTGTGTGTGTGACTGTGTGAGTGTGTGTGCTCAATGTGTGCTCAGTGTGTGTGAATGTATGTGCTCAGTGTGTGTGTGTGTTAGTGTGCTGAGTGTGTGTGCTCAGTGTGTGTGTGTGAGTGTGTGTGTGTGTGTGTGACTGTGTGAGTGTATGTGCTCAGTGTGTGTGCTCAGTGTGTGTGAATGTATGTGCTCAGTGTGTGTGTGTGTGTGTGTTAGTGTGCTGAGTGTGTGTGCTTAGTGTGTGTGTGTGAGTGTGTGTGTGTGTGTCACTGTGTGAGTGTATGTGCTCAGTGTGTGTGAATGTATGTGCTCAGTGTGTGTGTGTGTGTGTGAGTGTATGTGTGTGATTGTGTATGTGTGTGTGACTGTGTGAGTGTATGTGCTCAGTGTGTGTGCTCAGTGTGTGTGAATGTATATGCTCAGTGTGTGTGTGTGTTAGTGTGCTGAGTGTGTGTGCTCAGTGTGTGTGTGTGAGTGTGTGTGTGTGTGTGTGTGTGACTGTGTGAGTGTATGTGCTCAGTGTGTGTGCTCAGTGTGTGTGAATGTATGTGCTGAGTGTGTGTGTGTGTTAGTGTGCTGAGTGTGTGTGTGTGAGTGTGTGTGTGTGTGTGTGACTGTGTGAGTGTATGTGCTCAGTGTGTGTGCTCAGTGTGTGTGAATGTATGTGCTCAGCGTGTGTGTGTGTTAGTGTGCTCAGTGTGTGTGTGTGAGTGTGTCCGTGTATGTCCGTGCTCAGTGTGTATATTCGTGTGTGTGTGTTAGTGTGACTGTGAGTATGTGTGTGAGTGTGTATGTTAGTATGTGTGTGTGAGTGTGAATGTGAGTATGTGTGTGAATGTATGTCCGTGTGTTAGTATGTGTGTGTGAGTGTGAATGTGAGTATGTGTGTGAATGTATGTCCGTGTGTGAGTGTGTATGTCCGTGTGTGTGTGTTAGTGTGAGTGTGAGTATGTGTGTGAGTGTGTTGCTGAGTATGTGTGTGAGTGTATGTCCGTGGGGTTGATGCTGAATTGCAATATTCTGTGGTTGTTGGTTGCAGAGAAGAGAAGCATAAACGGAAGGCTAAGGCTAAGGCTACTGCATTACAGGTGTCCTTTAATTTCCGTCTTCACATGCAATGCCTAGCAATGATAGCAATGCTCATACTAGTGTTCTTAGACACATGTTTATAGATGTATAAGAGTAGAACATTTTGAATATGATGCCTCGGGTTAATGATAACTTTTTTTTTTTTCAACACCACCTGTATATTTGTTGCCTCAGGTTAATGATAACTTTTTTTTTTTTTCAACACCACCTGTATATTTGTTGCCTCGGGTTAATGATAACTTTTTTTTTCCAACACCACCCGTATATTTGATGCCTCGGATTGTGACTTCGCTAGTTACTTTGATCTAGTTCATTTCGTATAATGTCCTTAATTTTATTTTCGTTTTTTTTTTGTTTGGATAGATATGGATCGAAGGAAGCTTTTATTGATCTTATTGTTAGAGATGTCTTATTTAGAGACAATTTGCATTTGCACGATTCTTGTGTTGATGATGCTACGTGGCAAACAGAGACATGTTGAACGACCCACATTGACTAACCGTTCACTTATTAGACGAGAGATTAGTTTGTGTTATCTGAATGGTATAATAGGGAATACTGATACTGAATGTGTCAACGAATTGAGAATGGATAGAAGGACTTTTGGCATATTATGTGACTTACTTCGTCAAGATGGGAGGGTAAAAACGGATGGTTTGGTGTCTGTAGAGGAGCAGGTGTGTATGACTTTACAAATACTAGCACATCATACTAAGAATCGTAGTGTTGGCGGTAGATTTTATAGGTCGGGAGAGACTATAAGTAGGTATTTCAATAGCGTATTGCAAGGAATTTTGCGATTACAAGGTATCCTACTAAAAGTCCCTCAGCCTGTGCCTATTAATTCTACAGATCCTAGGTGGCGATGTTTTAAGGTACGATGAGAATTTTTTTTTCATTTTCCCTAAGCTTTAACTCTTCATTCCCTTTGTATAAATTAACAAAATTTATTTATTTATTTATTTTTTTTTAAGAATTGCTTGGGAGCATTAGATGGAACACACATTGATGTGCATGTACCTGAAATTGACAAACCAAGATACCGAACAAGAAAGGGTCGAGTCGCAACTAATGTGTTAGGTGTGTGTTCAGGAGATATGCAGTTCATATATGTGTTTCCGGGGTGGGAGGGTTCCGCATCAGACTCTAGAGTGCTACATGATGCAATTACTAGGCCGAATGGTTTTAAGGTACCAGCGGGTAAGACTATTACTTAGTCTCAACTTTGTAAGTTAGGTATAGTTCTGTTTGTCAACTACAAAACACTAATAAGGTCTGTTTTTTTTTTCATTAGGTTATTATTACCTTGTAGATGGTGGTTATACAAATGGTGAAGGATTCCTTGCACCCTATAGAGGAATACCTTATCATTTATCTGAATGGGAAGGACGAACACCTTCTAATAAGGAAGAATATTTTAACATGAAGCATTCTAAGGCAAGGAATGTAATTGAACGCTGTTTTGGCTTGCTAAAAGGAAGGTGGTCGATACTAAGGAGTCCATCTTTCTATCCGATAAGGACACAAGGTCGAATAATTACCGCTTGTTGCCTACTACACAATCTTATTAGGCAAGAGATGTCTGTAGATCCAATGGAGAATTTGCCAATAATAGAAGATGGACAAAATACAGAAGAAGGTGAATATGTTGGTAGTGTTCAAACATCTGACCAGTGGACTGCAAAGAGGAGTGACATGGCTCAGGAAATGTATAATGAGTGGAGAGCAATTAGGAACCAGCAACCGAACTAGCTATATGTGTTAATGATAACATTTTATTTTAGTATTCCTTTTTATCATGCATTTGTTAGATATTAGCACAATGATTGGATGGTATGCAAATTGATTGGATATTATGCAAGTTGATTGGATATTATGCAAGTTGATTGGATATTATTCAAGTTGATTGGATATTATGCAAATTGATTATTTGTATGGTATTTTCCTTCATTAAAATTTTTTTTGTTTAGGTATGGATAACGAAAATATTTTGAATGCTACTCAAGAGTCAAAAGGAAGAAGGCGTAAATGGGAAGCATTTGAGGAAGAAGTATTACTAGGAGTTCTTGAGGATTTTGTTGCTCGGAAGCAGCGGTGTGACACCGGTGCTTTCAAACAAGGTACTTTGGTTGAAATAGCAAAAGCTGTCAATGTTTTATGTCCTCATTCAAATATAAAGGCAAATCCACATATTGAGTCCAAGTTGAAGAAATGGAAAAAAACATATAGTATGGTCGTTGACATGATAAACACAAGTGGATTTGCATGGAATGATGTCAAAAAGTGCGTTGAAGTTGACAGTGATGACTCATGGCAAACTTATGTGCAGGTTCATATCCTATTTTATTTATACATTAGTTATATTCTTGCTGCTATATTTGTTACGCATGCTAAATTTTAGTTTTGCTATGTTGATATAATCTTAGAGAAATAAAGAAGCCGATGGATGGAGAAGCAAACCTTTTCCACTGTTTGATAGATTTGCATATATATTTGGAAAAGATCGGGCTACGGGTAATGTAGCCGAAACCCCTGCTCAAATGGTGGAGGAACAAAGTCATGATCATGTTGGTGAAAGTGATATTGGAGGTGAAAATTTTGTTTCTTCAATGAACCAACAAAGCCAACAAAGCACCCCATCTGAAAATAGCCAAAGAAAGAGGAAAAGAGCTATGGGAAGTTCAAGTGATGGAACCGAGGCAATTATCAGTGGACTAAAAGATTTTTATGTTGAAAGTGGGAAGAGGATGCAAATGGTAACTGAAGCTTTAGTTCAAGGTTCTGGAGATCATACTGACATAGCTAATGAACTTGAAGCAATGGGTCTCTCTCCTATGGATCAAATTGATGCATTGTCTCTTATTTTGGATAAACCAAAAAATGTGGGAGTGTTCAGGGCAATCAAACCGGAACTCAAGAAAGTGTTCGCCCAAAGGCTTTTAAGAGACAACGCAAGCGGATGAGGATTTTGGCTAATGTTAACATGGATGTACTTTATTAACTTGGATGTATTTTATTAATGTTAACATGGCTAATGTTAACATGGATGTATTTTATTAATCATACAATCTTATGTTATGGCGTATAACTTAGCTTTGCACTAGTATTTTGGCTTATGTTAACTAGCCATTTTGTAAATTATGGAGATCTATTTTGGCTAATGTTAACTAATGTTAACTAGGATTTTCTAAATTATGGAGATCTTCTTATGTACTTGTATTTGTTGAAGTTGCATGTATTGGGCACTATTATTTTTCTTCTGTTGGGTGATAGAGTTTAAACCAAGCTACATTTGCAAATTAAACCCAATTCTATTAGAAGGTAATAGAAACAAAACAATTGTCAATTTTTTTTAAGATTCATAATATACATGGCAAAAATATGCTCCAATTAACTCATATCATGAGATTTGTAGCATTACTCTATTACACAATGGCAAAAATTTGTAGTCCTAGTCTAAGCAAACACAAATCTGGTGAACAGTACTGTTTTTCTTATCCTGCTTCTTAGTCCGAGACTGCACCAAACGCTTCACTAAGTTAGTCCAGCTTAGTCCAGTCTAAGCCAGTCCTGCTTAGTCCCGGCAGCTAGTCCAGTCCGAGACAGTCCGGCGCAACAAACGCACCCTTAAAGCCTTACTTAGAGAGGCGACCAGTTATTCCCGTGCTGGGCAGTTGAACAGGACTAGGATGCAAACTAGGGAGCTAATGAGGAAAGCCGATAGAATGATAGCACCTATCAAGTCAAAACCAGAGATCATATACTACCGGTCGGGAAAAATAGGTGTTTAAGAGATTCCTTACTCGCAACGAAAGTATAACCCAACGGTGCAACCATTACAAGTCTTACACTCCCTTGAGTATTTCTCCAAATGAGATGTTCCTTTTAGTAGAGCCACATCCCTAGCACTCGGTGGCAGCAACCAGTCTTTAGAGGAAGGAGAGATGAGGCCACATTATGTCGCTATTATCGAGATCACGGCCATCTCACCGACGATTGTATAGACCTAAGAGTTGACATAGAGACGATCATTCGGATGGGGCAACTCAAGGATTATGTGGCTGGACAACAATATGTCTCCTAAAATACTTCATAAGCCTCGAGTGCCTTTCCAGGTAGCGGTGCAGCGAAAAAGAAAGTGATTTGCACTCTCGCGGGAGGATCAACGTTTGCAAATGACTCTAACTGAGCAGGAAAAACGTACGTTTGGGCTTCCCAGTAGGCTTAGTCGCATTTCTTCTTTGTCGGGATAATGGACTGACCATTCAAGGTGGGAAAGCTGTTAGAAGCGTCGATAACGTTTGGAGAAGAAGATGGTTTTGGAGTTTTGCAACCTCATTATGACCATTTGGTCATATCTGCTGAGATAACCAAATGCGATGTTTCTCGAGTGTTTATCCACAACGAAAGTTCAGTGAATGTGGTTTTTCTCTCTGTTTTCGATCAACTAGGGTCAGAGCAGTATGATACACCCAATTGGGCAGATGAGTCTCACCTTGTCTATTAGGAGCCATTCTTGGAGAGTAAGCCCAATTACCCGATTCACTATAATGGATTGCCCATCATCTTACAACATTATCCTGGGACAACCATTCTTGATTGAGATAAATGTCTTTATTAATCAAATGATGTTAGCGGTGAAATCGTTTGGTGATACAAGTGCTCGGAACAGGGACTATCGAAATTAAGTGGAAATGCAAACTAAGTTAGGACGACCGAGAGTAGGGGCAAGTGCGCCTCACTCTGTTTCTTTGAGAAGGCAACTGTGGATCGACCAACATTAAACCAATGACTAACCAGTTACCAAGGAATACTTCTCGGCTTACTCATAGAGCATTGAATGCTCGAAAAGCAATATTGTGGAATAAAGCTGAGCAGCTCACGGGTAGATTGTTGTTAGGGTGAGCTACCTTCATCTTCTTGTACGACTTCACATAGCCCTGAAAACTAAGGCGTTTGAAGCACTCAATGCACTTAGGAGTCTGCAGAAAACTCATGGCCAGATTGTTGCTGGGCACAATGCCATTAAGGGCCTTTTGCAAGTGCTTATTTTTTTCCTGAAAGGTCGAGCGGTGTCATTAATCACCCTAACTCAATGGTCGTCTGAAACTTGTTGGAGGCAGCCTCGCTCAGCTTCTTCCCAAGCTACTTTATCTCATGTTTCAGCCGAGCGTTCTTGTAGTTAATAGCCTCAACTGGTAGGCTGGAAGACCCAAGCTCCTGCTCATTGGCCTTTAAGGCCTCATTTAGCTCCGTCATGGTCTGTTCATGACCAACGCTTTGTTTCCTCTATTTGAAGAGCCACTGGAGCGTTCGGTAGTGCATGAATAGAACCTGCAAAAGAAATTAAAATGGAATTCTTAACAAAAGAAGAGTACAGTCGTTAAAGGAAAATGTCGATAACTGGAGCCAGAGACATTGTTTTCTTGGAGAACTCATTTGGCCTTGCCATTGGCCTTGCCATCGTCATCGTCGAACGCGTAGCCAGAGACATTGTTTTCTTGGAGAACTCATTTGGAGAAAGACAAGAACATGTTTATCTCATTAGCAGAAGGATCCTAAACAATATGACAGCCACACCGCTTGGACCAGACTTCTCAAGGCGAAGGAGAACAAATGGTTCGAGCAAATGCTTCGTAGCGAGTGAAGAGTTGAAGTCGCCTGTCATTGGGCGCTTGCCAGCTGACCTTTCCTTGTTAACACTAGGGGAACCCTTTGGTATGACTCTTGCTGAAGGGTCGTAGCCATCCGAAGAAGTGTTGTGAGCCTCCACGACAGGCTAGCTACTTTCGAGTGCTGCCATGGGCGTTCTTCTTCTCTATCGCCCAACGGGTAATCCTTTCGGCCTCAGCGTTCATTTCAGCCATCTAGCCGTATGTGGGACAAAAAATCAACTATAGCATTAATAAAATGATGTAGGTATTAAAGCTCTTTATGAATACAAGTTATAAGAAGGAACAAAAGAAAATGATCGTGGATGCAAATTTCTTCCTCCTTGATCTTGGACAAAATTGCACCTACAAAACAATTAACACCTTTGGTCAAGGCCAAGAGCCTCACGCGCCCACGATAAATTGGGGGGGGGCTTTGGCCGAAGAACCTTCGATGCCAAAGTTAGAATTTAGAGAGAAAGAGTGTTTAGAGAATTTTGGAATTAGGTTTTTGGTGAGAATGGGAGCCAATATATAGGGCATGGCCGGTCCTTATTGGAGAAAGAGTGGCCGGCCCTTTATGTGGGTTTTGGGTGTTTATTTGGTGATTTAATTAGCAATTAATATATTGATTAGGAATAAATATATTAATTGGCTAATTAACATAATAAAATGAATGTTTTGGGGAGGTTATGTAATAATTAGCTAATTGATTTAGCTAAAAAGGGAAAATTAGGTAAAAGATATATGGGATGAAATAAATTTTAGGAATTACCTTGTAGAAGGATTTGATGAGATGAATTTTTGAATTGCTACATTTTTTGGGCCTTTTTTGACTTGGTTGAAGGATGATTGCCCGCTACTCGCGCGTAGGAGTCCCGTTGTACCTCAAGGGTATTTTTGTCCTCTTTTGTCCAAAAATTCACGTGTCGCCTTGTGATTATTTTTGGCTCCACAAATGCCCCCACACCTGTTGGGCTGCTCGCAGAAAAGGGCAACAGGTGTAGAGATTTTCTTGCCTTAGGAAACTTTGAATTGTTTCATATTTTGATGTAGATTCTCTCTTTAATTGGAAATTAGGTCCTTCTAAGAAAGGGAAATAAATTTCCCTCAAAGCCTATTTAAGTCCACCTTAAGTGGGTTATTAAATCAACTTTGGAGAGCAATTTATTTTACCCTACAAGAGAGAGAAAGCTTAGAGGATATTTGTTCCCCCTCCTCTAGCAATCTTCTACATCTTGCCCGTGCAAAGGACCGTCTTTCGTTGATTTCTTCGTCTTTTCCGTGCCGCACCTGATGTAAGAAAAAATTAATTTTTCTTGTCTTCTTCTTGGATAGTGCTGTTGCGGGGCAACCGTCGGGGTGGTGCGGTACGTCGGTTGGCAAGGGCCAGGAGTCGGCTCGGCATAGGCTGAGGAGGTGTTGTGGCAAGGGCCACTGCTTAGGTTGCTTGGCTTGGCTAGAGCCAAGGGCAGCTTAAGCGGCTGAGGCCGCGAACTAAGGCGTTGGGGCGCAGTGCTAGGGTAGCCACATGGCTCATATCCTTTAGGCTCTTGGACTTGACGCGAGCCAAGCTGTCGATTAAGAGAAATGAAGAGGTCGCGGGCTTCATGGGCTGCTGGAATGCTGGGCATGCAAGCCTCATACCTACTAGAATCTGGGTTGAGCTATTCTGTTGAGTACCGTGAATGGCGTTTGTTGCTTAGTCCTTTTTGTCAGAAGAAAAGTGGGCTACTCTCGAGAGAGGAGGTAAAGAAGATCAAGGCGGATGCATTGGCTTGTCTGAACGCTATCGTGTAGCCTATTATGAATGAAGGTGGAAAGAAGAGATCTTCCTGCCTGCTCAAGAAATGTTGATTGGGAAAAACTGAAGACTTCATCCGCTGCTTGAGAGGGTCTGCCTGCTGCCGAGAGGTCTGTGATTTACATGACTTCTTCCAATGGGAAGAGAAGTAAGGCTGCTAGATCTGAGCATGTGGCGCCTGCCATGTTGAGAATGGCTTGTATGATTGCTGATAGAATTGCTCAGCGTAAAGGTCCTTTCATGCCCCCAGTGCCAAAGTCTGTACCAAGACGTCCGTTGAGAGCCAAGTCTGGTTCACCTTTGGAGAAGCTTGCTATTATAAAGAGCAATAAGATGGACTCTGTTGCTAAGGTGGCGCCAAGGCCCACTTCCTCTGCTACCGAGACAGATTCGCCTACTGGGAAGGAAGAGACTGCTTGCGTGGGCAGCTGCGAGAAATCCACTAAGCCTGCTTCTAGGGAGGCTGATGAGATATGTGTGCTTTTGAAACCAGATATGCTTGAAGACATAGACGTTTATGCCAAGTTTGTTGATGGCGTTAGAAAGGTTTGCTTGCCCAAGTTCCTTTACAAAGCATACGACACAATATAGAATGACTGATATGCTTGCTATGATGCAGATACAGCAAGGTTTCCAAGGAGGTGGCGAAGACTATGGCAGCTGAAGCTTATTCATCAACTAAGGAGATTAAGAGGTTGGATTATGAGCTCGTTGCTTTGAAGGGGTCTAATATCTCCGCCCCCACTTCTTTGCAGCTTGAGACCGCTCACCTAGAGATCGTTGACTTGAAGACTAGGCTTGAAGCAATCCAAGTTAAGTATGAAAGTGCAGAGAAGGAGATCGGATGCTACATACCTCATATTCAAGATTTTGAGCGTGCCGTTTCTGAGCTTCATTCCGCTGCTTATGCAAAGGATGAAGAGTTGATGCTGCTTATAATCAAGTGATCCACTTTAAGAGAATCATCGATAGGCTTTAACCCCAAGTGTTGGAACTTCAAGGTGTACTGAAGATCAACGAAAGTCTGAAGAATGAAGTGGATGAGCTGCAGCGCGTCCATGTTGGTCTGCTCGAGGAGAATGAGAAACTGAAGGGTGAGAAGGATGGGCTTGAGGTTTCGAGACCTTCTTCATTTCTCTGGAATACTTGTTCACCTTTACTTTTGAGGCCTCCATTGGTGAAGTAGTTAGAGATGTTGGTGCTCAGGCTAGAGCAGCAGGGGGTGAAGCGTCGGATGGTGCCGTTGCTGAAGGTGTGGCGACCAAGTAGTCTTGGAGTGTCCAAGTTGCTGAAGAGTAGTCTTCTAGGTAGTCTTTAGGATTTTCTTTGTTTCCCTTGTTGCTTTTTGCTTTGTTTGAACTCCTTCGGTATTTGCTAGTTGTTTATCAATTTTGCTAGAAAATTAAATAAACTTGCTTCCTTCACTTTTCTCCATCTTCGCTTCTTTTGTTCATGTCCTAACCTTTAGACTTTATAGACTAGTGGCAGGCGTGCTACTTTTTTATAAGCAGACATGCCGTGTAGCCTATGCAGCCGTAGGTGTTGGTGTAGAACTTTGCAAAGTTGTTAGCCATAAGGTCGGCAGCCGGATGCCTTACTTACAGAAGCAGACAAATCCGCGTGACCACTAGGCTGTTAACCTTGGCTTTCTCCAATTTCGTAGGTTGCGTAACAAGTATCACAACACTTTAGAACTTGGTGCAAGTCGTTCCGCGCTTGGCAGAGGTGAAACTTATCGACTACGTAGCATGTCGGCAGTGGATAAAACTTCGTATATGCACGCTAGCTTGTTTAACCTTTTCAAAAGAATGTGCAGTTGTATAAGTCTAGCGCGACTTTACTGCTTGAAGAGCAAGCCGTAGGCAGTCTTCCAGAAACCGTAGGCTACCTTAGTGCACTCGGTAGCAGCTTTAGGGTTCCAGGGCAGCCGTCCATAGGATGTACTGCGTAATGTGCCCCCTCCGTCTCTAGGGCCCGATTCCCCGCAGATTAGGCCAAGAGACCCAAAATCCTTCCGTTAGCTAAGCCTTGAAAAAGACCATTGTGGCTACTTCTAGGAATCCCGGTGCAAGCCATCGTGCATCTAGTTATACTAGGGCAGCCAGGCTCATCCACTTCTGGATATTTGGAGTGTAGAGTTTATCCTCCCGCTTTGGAGAGTAGACCCATGTGGGTGTCGGGGAATTAGTTTACCCTCTCACACTGGAGAGCATGGTTGGTCCATCGGGGGGTGCAATTCCTGCGGTGAGTCCCTTAGAAGGGCGAGATCTTCTTTTAAAGTGCAGGAGTGATCAATTGTTGTAAACATGCAGCCAAGCCAAGTTGTGATTACTTCTGAATTCCTCATTGAAAAACGAGTGAAACGAACGAGAACTTAGTTATAAGGTAGGAACTGCATAACAACTGGATAGTCCTCAGCTTGTGAGGTGGTGCCCGTCGAGCTGCTTGAGTCTTCGAACTTTGATGTAGCGGGAGGTCACACATGGTACTTCCTCATATTGTAGGCGTTCCACTGCTTTTCGATCTTTTTGTCATTTCATGGTGGCGAGGGTGTAATTATTCTTGCCGCTTGCTCTGCTGATCTTGTACGGACCTTCCCAGACGGGATCCATCTTTTGGAGCCTTCACTGCGGGCAGTGATGAAGGCTTTTCTTTGGACTAGATCTCCAGGCTGGAATTGCCGGATCTTGGCCCTTTTGTTGTAGCCAGAGAGGAGCTGTTGTTGGTAGGCTGCGATTAGGGATGGGCAAATACCCATTGGTTATGGGTAACCGCAGTTACCCGCCCGTTTAAATTAAACGGTTACGGTTATGGGTAACCGTTTAGATAAATAAACGGTTATGGGTATAACCGTTTACCCGCGAAATTTAAATGGGCGGTTATGGATATTAACCGCAGTTATAAACGGGTAACCGTTTACCCATTTATTTTATATATGTAAAATTAACACAAACCATGTTCCTTATCGGACAAAACTTAGATCAATGCTATTGACTATAGTGCATGATTTCTGTAGCTAATATAATATAGTTTTCCTTAACTACTTTAAATTTCATGGTCCATTATATATATTATGTTAATATTTTACATTCCGAGTTAAATAACCAAAGAATAATGTCTTTTAACAGTTTTCGTAACCAAAAAATACTTAACCAATTTTATATTACCTTCATTGTTAACAGTTAAAAATATCGTCTATAAACTATTATTTCAATTATTGGAATGGTATAAGGACTTAAAAAATTAAAATGTGAAAATGTATTAGGAATGTACCTATAACGGTGTTTAATTGTTAGAGAAAGAAAATTATGACAAATTTTTCTTTTTTAATTTTCAAGTTGTTAAAAAAACACGTAGACGGGTGAAAAATGAGTAAATGGTTAAAAAGAAATGATAAACGGGTTAAAAAAGGATAAATGGGTAAACGGGTATTAAACGGTTACGGTTAAATGGGTACGCGGTTATGGGTATGATTAACCGTTTATAAACGGTTATGGGTATGGGTATAACCATTTAGGCAATTACCTAACGGGTAAACGGTTATGCGGGTATGAGAATAAACGGTTATGGATAAATAACCGCGGTTACCCGCCCGCCATAACCGTTGCCCATCCCTAGCTGCGATGCGGGTAATGGTCTGCTCGCGCTTCTCCTCTGCCAGATCTAAGCTTGTGGCCATCTCCTTTCTGTTCTACTCAATGCTTAGCAGTAGAGTGCTGATACTTGATGACATTGGAATGAATGATTGCTTCCGAACCAAATACCAAAGAGAAAGGAGCTTCACCAGTTGCTCGTCCTTTGGTGGTGCAATGTGACCATAGACATCCGGGGAATTTGTCTGGCCATTTTCCCTTCTTGTCGGTGAGGGATTTCTTGAGGCAATCGAGGATCGTCTTGTTGGATGCTTCGACCTGCCCATTGCCTTGAGGATATCTCGATGTGGACATGTGCTGTTTGATGCCATACTTTTAGAAGAACTTCGCCAAATCTTTGCCCGCGAATTTTGTGCCGTTGTTGGTGACGATGAACTGAGGGATGCCAAATCAGCAAATGATGTTCCTCCATACGAAGCGTTCTACGTCCGTCTGAGTCGTGGTCGTCATGGGATCTGCTTCTACCCATTTGGTGAAGTAGTCGGTTGCCATGATCATCATGCCTCTGCCCCCAGTAGTAGGCGGCATAGGTCTTACCAGGTCGATTGCCCACTGCATGAATGGTCAAGGACTCGTTTGTGGGTGTAGTTTGCCGGTAAGCAGTGCCGGTACCGGCTTGTAGTGTTGGCAGCAGTCATAGCGGTCGCACTTTTGTACTAACTCCTTAGCATCTTGGTGCATGGTAGGCTAGTAGTAGCCTGCGTTAAGAGCCTTCTGTGCTAAGGATCGACCTCCGGAGTGGTTTCCATAAATGCTTTTGTGGATTGAGCTTAAAACATTTAAGTCATCGGGAGGCGTTAGGCAGCGGAGATGTGGTCCGGTGTAGGATCTTCATATGAGAATGCCATTCCACATGTAGTAGCGTGCTGCCTTTATTTGGAGCTTTCTAGACTCTAATCTTTCCATGGGGAATGTGTCATTGACCAGGTAGTCTATAGTGGAATCTTGCCAATTTGAAGTTATACTAACCTGTGACACTTCGACTGCTGGCTTCGCTTCTATGCTCGGCATGTCTAGATACTCTACTGGAATAGAGTGTTTGAGTTGATGGTCGAAGGCGGAGCCTAAGCCGGCTAGCGTATTTGCGTGGGCGTTGTCTGCCCGCGGAACTTGAGTGAGAGTGTAGGTCTGAAATGCCTCAAGTTGCTTGCGTACTTTGTCTAGGTATTGTGCCATCCTTGGATGTTTTGCCTCCCTAGTAGTTTGGCTGGTGATTAGTTGGGAATCAGAATGAATTGCAAGTTTCTTCACTGCCAAGTCTTTTATCATTCAGAGGCTTGCTAGTAGGGCATTGTTCTCTGCTTCAATGTTACATGATTTGAAGCCTAAGGTGATCACCTGCTCGAGCATTGAACCGTCTAAGGTGACAACGACCACACCTGCTTCTAAGCCTTTATAGTTGGATGCGTCGTCGACATGAAAAAGCCTGAAATTTCCATTGAGGGAGCAGGTGCAGCTAAGGTGTGCTCGGCTGCCTTCGGAGCGTTGTTGGGCTGCTCTATTGTGTTGCCTAGGCTAGGCGTGAAGGCGTGGTAGAGAGCCGTGGAGCTAGTGCCATGTTACACTTAGCAGGAAATGCTCAACTGCCGGTATTGGTCTAGAGTTGAATTATGGAGCAAATGTCGGTTAGGGTCGTGTGACACATAGCAGGAGGTAGTGCTCAAATACTGGTACATGCTGCTCCTATGTAGAACCTTTTGGGGCAACGAGGACAAAACTTGCTTCTGAGTGCGTCCTTCTAGTGTTCGTCTGCCTTTGGATTTGCCTTTTGAGTTGAGTTGTTGAGTTCGTCAAAAAATTTTGCACCGCCAGTGTCTGCTCCTTTATCGTCGTGCGTCTGGATTGGGTGGAATAGGGCGTCATGAGGATGACTGCGTGCGTCTGAAGGAATAACTTAAGCTTCTGGGTTGCAACAACTATCGTCAAAGTTAGCTTTTGAATTTCTGGTAGCATTGAGGAGAGCTTTTAAACTGTGGAATACAGGTAGTTGGGCCCCCAGCTCTTCTCGTATGATGGTAGAGCTTATTGCTGCTTCAGATACCGTCAAACATGCGAATAGGTCCTCCGTTGCTTCCGGTTTGGATAGTTAGGAGGTGATGTCAGGTATTCATGCCGGTCCTTGAATCTGGATCACCAAGCCTCGTCCCAAAATGCGTGCTTTTCTGCTAGAACGAAAAAGTCTGCCAGAGTCAGATCTTCTTTCATGATCAATTTTTCGAACAACGGATGGATTGTGGCGGCAGGGTGTAAAACCAATCTTGCGCCTCGCCTTGTAGAGTAGTGGCGAATATCTTGCACATGAGATCGTCATTGTTTCGATAGAGGATCATTGCGCTTCGGTAGTGCTTCAAGTGTCTCTCCGGGTCTCCATCTCCTTTGAAGCATGTGAAATGTGGCATGCTAAACTCGTGTAGAGGTTCTACATGCTCGATCTCGTCCGTGAATGATGACCTGCTTATGTTGGTCATATCCCGTCATAGTGCCTCGTCGGTGACCTCGTTGCGTTGGAAATCGTGCAATCGCTTGGTCAAGATTCTCTCTACTTCTTTCTGAATTTGCCTTTGTTGGGGGTAGTGGAGCTCTCGGTTGCCCCCAGTCGTGACCTATTGGTCTAGGCTGCTCTTCTATATGCTCGGCTCGTCTATGTCGCGGCTGCGGTGTATGTTGTTCGTTCATTGCAAGCGAGGGAATTCTTCGTAGGCAGCTGGTTGAGCTTGAGCCGGATTGAGTGACTGCTTCTCTCCGTCCATCGTGCTGCTTACTTCGATGCGAGGTGGATGATGCTCCTTGCGAGCCTAGCCGTGAATGAACACTTTGCCTGGAAGGTTGTCCATGTTGATTATCGGAGTGTGGCCCCAACCGTGAGTGGATGCTCGTCCGTGGGCCTAGTTGAGAGTGCACACTCCTCCGCGCGCTAAGATGGGAGTATACGCTATCTCGGGGGCCCAAACGGGAGTGTACTCTGCCCAAACGCTCGGTTCGGGGCTGGTCGAGTGGCTGCTTGCCAGGACGCTGCTGGAGAGGTTCTTCGTCTGCCCTTGTCCTTCTTCAAGACACCTCGTTTGGGTCTTGGTGCTCTGCAAGAGCTGGTTTACCAAGGTCGTCTATTGTGCTAGGGCGCTCGTTAACTTTATGACTTGTCGAGACAAGTGTTGTTTGCCACTTGGATTGGAAGAGCTTGGAAGGAATGTGCCTCCTTGAGCAGTGGAATGGTGGTAGACTCCGGGAGCGAGATTTGATTTGGGAAATGCCAAACCCGCGGAGAAATATGGTGAGAATGCCCCAGGCTCGATGGTAGGTCCGGATGGTTGAGATAATCTTGGGGCGACTTGGGAGGCTCGATGGTAGGTCTGGATGGTTGAGATAATCTTGGGGCGACTTGGGCTACTTGAAAGGCCACGAGAGTAGGATGGGCCACGAGAGCAGGTTGGGCAAGGGAGTGGGCTGCTCGGCGGGAGCAGGCTGGACCACGAGAGTGGGCTGCTTAGTGGGAGCAGGCTGGGCCATGAAGGTGGGCTGCTTGGCGGGAGCAGGCTAGGCCACGAGAGTGGGCTGCTCGGCGGGAGCAGGCTAGACCATGAATGTAGGCTGCTCGGCGGGAGTAGACTGGGCCACATAAGTGGGCTGCTTAACGTGTGGCACACGTGGGTGCGAGGCTTGGGCTCGGCTCGGCGACGCATTGGGCTCGCGTTGGGCTTGGAATAACATGGCTTAAGCCGTGGCCTTGGATGGCACGGCTCGGGCAGTGGTGACGGCGCCATGGACCTCGTCGTGGGTGGCTACCGTGGTAGCCACCACGGTGGTTCTCGTGGTGGTGGTGCCTCTCCACTTATTGTCACATTCAACGTCGTGGATCGCCGCAATCTCATTTCTTGAATATTGAAATTTTCACTCGTGGAGTTTTCTAAATTTCTAGCCATTGTATTTCTTTTTTTACGTTTTATCAAAGAATCTTTGCAAAATAAAAAATTCTAATAATAAGAACGTATGAAAAAAATACAAGTGGACTAGAAAATAGAGAAAAAACCTTTTTATGCGAGAGTCTTCTACGAGTGTGGATTTCTTTCTCTCAATGAAAGCACCAATTTATGGATGCAAATTTCTTCCTCCTTGATCTTGGACAAAATTGCACCTACAAAACAATTAACACCTTTGGTCAAGGCCAAGAGTCTCACGCGCCCACAATGAATGGGGGGCTTTGGCCGAAGAACCTCCGATGCCAGAGTTAGAATTTAGAGAGAAAGAGTGTTTAGAGAATTTTGGGATTTTTGCAAGAGTGTTGGAATTAGGTTTTTGGTGAGAATGGGAGCCAATATATAGGGCATGGCCGGTCCTCTTTGGAGAAAGAGTGGTCGGCCATTTAATTAGCAATTAATATATTGATTAGGAATAAATATATTAATTGGCCAATTAACATAATAAAATGAATGTTTTTTGGGAGGTTATGTAATAATTAGCTAATTGATTTAGCTAAAAAGGGAAAATTAGGTAAAAGATATATGGGATGAAATAAATTTTAGGAATTACCTTGTAGAAGGATTAGATGAGATGAATTTTTGAATTGCTACCTTTTTTGGGCCTTTTTTGACTTGGTTGAAGGATGATTGCCCGCTACTCGCGCGTAGGAGTCCCGTTGTACCTCAAGGGTATTTTTGTCCTCTTTTGTCCAAAAATCCACGTGTCGCCTTGTGATTATTTTTGGCTCCACAATGATAATGGCATGTGTCAAGGTACATCATGCTTTACCTTGTAATAGACAAGCGGATTGCAGATAGCTTTCAGTGATTATGGCAACGGTTGAGAGCTCTTCTGGATGTAAGAAGGTGATAGCTGCTAGTTAAAGCCTCTTCTTTTGTGAGAGAAACCCTTCTCAGCCAGTCGATCTCAAACAAATACAGCAAAATTTAGAAGACATGTAAGATAATGACCATTGAGTTGCCACTTGTACCGTTCTTTACCCTTCGCCTTGAAAAGCCTAGCAACCCAAGCACCTATCGCGCGACCTCGAGAGAGCTCTCCTAGTTACCCGTCAACAATAAACCAATTCTCATTGTAGGGTCTCTGGTTTAAGTGGTTGTCCACAAAAGGTAAGCACGAGCCAAGCACATGGTAGAACCCAACCTGATCAAGACTGTTCCTCAGCTTGTAACAATGCTTGATTAGGCTGAGACTAGCTACATCTGGTGATGCTTGATCAAGCAGCTGGCATTCAGGTTAAGTTGGTGGGAGCTAGACCTATGTGAGCTAGAACTCTATAAATAAAGGCATGGAGAGCTAGTCAAACGCCTGACTTGAAAAGTTCAGTAGAAAAGGTTACCTAGCTGCGAAGAGGACAACTCGGCCTTTCTTCTTAAGTGGGTGCTCGGGGAATGACATTAGCGGGAATCTGGTACTGATTCCTTAGCTCTCCAATAAGGTCAAAGTCATAACACTGACGGTGTGGTCAGCAATATGATCATGAGCATCATAATTATAAGGGTTAATAGGCACCCCAACCTTGTAAAGACACGAATGATACCTATACCTTATCTCATAACTCAAAGGGAGAATGTTTCGTTGATCGTCCAAGTCGGTAATGTATGCCTAGAGCACCGATGAGCCCACGCGTTCGGAGTGACCGAGCAAATCTTCATTGCCCGTCTCTGAGGAAATAGTTAAGTATGTGGCTTATCCAAAGTTATCGTTCTTACAGACAAAAGTAGACTCATCCCCATGAATAGTCAATGAAAAGTCCCTAGATCTATGACCAGCGCTAAGCAAATGGGAATTTTGCTCTGGTAGCTCAGGAAGTCCTCGAAATCGTGACGGTCGACACTCTCGCTCCTGACCAATAGCTCGTAGTCGTAAGCCTTTCGGTCGTTGTTTTCGGAATTAGAAGAGCTTGACATCAAATGTGCTAGGCATTCGTACGTATTTTGGGGTCTTAAAAAGACGAAGTAAACTACTTGCATAGTTAGGCCTTAATTACTAAGGAAAGTCAATGACATAGATCAACCTAGCTTACTAAGTCAAAAATATGCCCTATTCTACTTCACCAACCAAACTAGCCAAATTTGGTCCTCGCCGGCGTTGTTTGATGACGGCAAACTCGCAACATAAAATTCAGAGTAATATCCATAGTGTAGCGAAATGTATCAGAATAAAACAAAAGAAAAAGTACAAACACGAGAAGCCAACTTGAGAGAATACAAAGGAAGAGGTTTGAGAATTGTAACTGGTAAAATTAGGTCATCGTCGATGGTCGTGGGATGAATTCGTGAGGCACGATGTCACACATATCTACCAAGCTTTCTGTAGATTTTCTATCTTTAAGTTTCAGTATATTTCATAAGATTAAATGTACAAGTGACAAGAATTTATAAGAGATGAGAGGGAGGAGATGGAGATGTCCGGGTAGTGTGTCTGGGTAGTTAGCTGCAGCAAGCAGCTAACCAAAACAAAAAGAAGATGGTTGTCTATCACAACCAACATCACACCCACCCAATCAGTCATCTTCCTTAGATTAAGGAAAAATCTTTATCTACTTTACACTAATCAATCACTTCCCTTAAAACTAGGAAAGACTGATTTACACAATATGGCCTTAAGCTTAGCTAACCCTAAACCCATCAGGACACACTTCATTCCTTCAACACTCCCCCTCAAGCTGGATCAAGGAGGTTAATTGAGCCAAGCTTGCCCACAAAACGATAAAACGGGGACGAGGCCAGTGCCTTGGTGAAGAGATCTGCCAGTTGATCATGGATTCTGGTGAAGACGGTCCGTATAACTTGAGTTTGAACTTGAGCTCGAATAAAATGACAGTCCACTTCTATATGTTTGGTTCTTTCATGAAATACTGGGTTAGCAGCAATGTGCATTGTGTGCATTGTGTGCATTGCTGCTTGATTACCGCACATAAGAGACATTGGAGAAGAAGTGGAAAACCCTAAATCAGAAAGGAGCCCTTTCAGCCAAATAAGTTCACATGCAGTGGCTGCCATGGCTCGATATTCAGCCTCGGCGCTGGAGCGAGCTATGACCTGTTGCTTCTTGCTCTTCCAAGTGACAAGGTTGCCACCCACAAATGTACAATATCTTGTGGTAGATTTTCTATCAAGAGCATTCCCTGCCCAATCTGCATCCGTGTAGCCACTAATGCCAGTTGACTTATGGTTGCGCATGATGATGCCTTGCCCTATTGAACCTTTAAGATAGCGTAAAATTCTTTTGACAATGTGAAGGTGATCAGTAGTGGGAGAATGCATAAATTGACTTGCCAAGCTCACTGCATAGGTGATATCTGGGCGTGTAATGGTGAGGTAAATAAGTTTTCCTACCAACCGCTGATAATAACTCACATCATGCATGACTTCACCTTTAGTGTTGAGTTTCAGTTTACAGTCCACGGGAGTGATGGCAGGTTTGCAGTCAAGCATGTTGGCTTCCTGAAAAAGATCTAGAACATATTTGCGTTGATGTAGAAACAGCCCATTTGAAGAGGTTGCCATTTCAATGCCCAAAAAATACTTGAGACGCCCCAGATCTTTGATAGCAAATGTTTGATGTAGAGAACGTTTTAGTGCCTCAATTTCAACAACACTATCCCCTGTGATGATGAGATCATCCACATAGATGAGAACCACCAACTTCCCACTGGTACCAGTTCTTACAAACAGTGAGGAATCGGCATTACTTCGAACAAAGCCAGCCTTTTCTAATACTGAACTGAGCTTGGCATACCAAGCTCTTGTGGATTGTTTTAATCCATATATTGCCTTGTGCAGTTTACACACCACATTGCCTTTAATATGACTATAGCCTTGAGGAGGCTGCATGTAAACTTCTTCTTGTAATTCTCCATGAAGAAAGGCATTCTTCACATCCATTTGATAGAGAGACCACCCACAATTAACAGCTACTGAGAGTAAGACTCTCACGGAATTCATCTTGGCCACAGGAGCAAATGTTTCTTTATAATCTACTCCAAAGGTTTGGGTGAACCCTCGAGCCACAAGTCTAGCCTTATGTCTCTCAACAGAACCATCTGACTTGAATTTTGTTTTGTAAATCCAACGACTTCCAACAACCTTCTTTCCCGGTGGTAGTTGGACTAAGCTCCAAGTTTTGTTTTCTTCCAGAGCATGAAGTTCATCTGCCATGGCTTGATTCCATTGTGGAAGAAGAGATGCTTCTTGGAAACTCCTAGGTTCATAGTGTTTATCAATTTCACTGAGAAATGCAGCATGAGATTCAGAGAATTCTCGAAAACTGATGCATTCGATGGCAGGATGCCGTGAGGCATAAGTAACATAGTCCTGCAACCTATTCGGAGGTTTCCTGGTTCGAGGAGGGTTCATTTTAATCACTTGAGACTCAGTCGGAGTTTGAGAGTGATCAGAATGGGACTCTTCGTTCCTATCACTGGCAGTAGTCGGACTAGCAGTGATTAAGTCAGTCTGTACTTCTTCTCTATTTGAACCCACAGAGATTGGGTTTTCTTCCAACACTGAATGATCAAATTTCTGAGGTAGTGGAAACAAGTCAAGTAATTTCTCCCCCTGACTTGTAGTTGTACATGTGGAAGTGAAGTAAGGACAGTCTTCTTCGAACTTCACGTCTCTTGACATAATGCACTTCTTACTGACAGGATTGAAACACTTATAACCCTTTTGAGTGGTGGAGTACCCCATAAACACACACCTTGTAGCTCTGGCATCCAATTTGTCACGATTCAAGGCTTGAATGTGAACAAAGCAAACACATCCAAACACCTTGAGATGTGTCAAACTGATTTTTCTACCTTTGAGTGTTTCATAGGGGGATTTGTACTCTAGCACACGACTGGGAAGTCGATTGATAAGATAAGTGGCAGTGAGGATAGCAAAGGACCAAAACTTCTTGGGAACATGCATGTGAAGCATGAGAGCACGAGTTTTCTCCAAGAGATCCCTATTCTTTCTTTCGGCTACTCCATTTTGTTGGGGGGTTCCCACGCAGCTGGTTTGATGGATGATACTCTAAGAACTTATGTGTTGAAGCATGTTGTTGGATAGGAATTCTGTGCCATTGTCTGATCTTAAAACTTTGATGTTGGATTGAAATTGAGTTTTAACATGCATATGAAACTCTTTAAAAATGTTTGAGACTTCATTATTTGATTTCATAAGGTATAAAAAACTCATTCGTGTGAAGTCATCAACAAATAGAACAAAATACTTAAATCCTTCCATTGATTCAGTGGCTGGTCCCCATACATCAGTGTGAACCATTTCAAAGGGTTCAAGTGTCCTAGACATTGAATTACCAAAAGGTAGTCTAGTGAACTTAGAATATTGGCAGTTATCACAAGTAAGAGGAGATTTACAAGGAAAAGGAAACAACTTAGACAAAACAACATCTGAGGGATGAGCTAATCTTTTATGCCAAAGTTGGTTTTCATCTATGGACTTCGATTGAGCTTGAAAAACCTTAGGAAAACAGGCATCTTTGCACAGGTAGTAAAGTCCATTTATGAAGACCCCTTCATCAATCATCTTCATGGTGAGAACATCCTGAAAAATCACTTTTTCTGGTGAGAAAATAGCACGATAGTTTAGGGTATTTGTGAGTTTGCCAATTGACAGGAGTTGAAAAGGTAAGGTTGGTACATATAAGGCAGTGGAAGGTGTTTTGTGAGAGAGTAAATTTATTTTTCCTTTGCCCAGGACTAAGACATTTTTTCCATTTGCAACTGAAACATGTGAAGGACTTGGAAAACGTTTAAAATGATGCAAGTTGATGACTTTATTTGTCATGTGATCTGTGGCGCCTGAATCTATTATCCAACAATCATTTTCAGTACTAGTTATCAGAGCAGTAGTGAAGGCTTTGAGTATACCTGGTGCATCCTCATGGGATACTTTCTCATTTCCTGCAAGAAAGCCAGCAAACTGTCCTAGCATAGCTGCATGACTGCCTTCATCCTTGCCTTGAGTTTTTGAACCTCCTCCGTGTCCTTTACTTTGAAGGTAGGCTGCAAATTCATTGATAAGTGACAATGGATTGGTAGTGAACTCCATGGATCCTCGTGCATTAGCAAGTTGAGCTTTGGGGTGAGAGTGAAATAGCTGAGAGGACCTTGGTATTATCTTCCCATCTTTGGTGAACTTAGGCTTAAGTTCAGGATGAAGTTCCCAACATTTATCTTCCACATGACCGACACCATTACAGTATTTGCATTTTAGGTGTGTATTTCTACCCTTTTACCCTTTTGCTTCTGAGTTTTTGTAGTTTGAGGCATACGCACAAGTTTCATTTAATCTCGAGCTGTGCTCAGCATTCATTACTTTCTTCCTTGCTTCTTCTCACTGAATGGTTGCACAAACATTGTTGAAGGTGGGCAGTTCTTGACTCATCAAGATGTGGCTCCTTAGATCCTCATATTCAGAGTTCAAACTCCTTAACAGCTGATAGATTCTGTCTTCCTCAGCTCATTTTAGGAGAATGGTAGGATCTATGGTATGAGAAAGATATACATCCAACTCATTCCACATGGCCTTGAGGATCCCAAGGTGTTGAACAAATGATTTCCCTTCTTGTTGGGCAATGGCAATGTCCTTCTTCAGTTGAAATACTCGTGCATAATTGTTTTGATTTCCATACATATCTTGCAAGGCTTTCCAAAGATCAAGTGACGAATTATAATAGCTGAATATTTCAGCAACATGTTTCTCCATGGTGTTGATGAGTAAAGACATAACTAGCTGATCCTTACATAGCCATGCACTGTATTCAAATGAGGAGCTGTTTGGAGCTTCAAGGCTTCCATTGACAAACCCTAATTTCCCTCTACCTCCGAGAGCAAGTGAGACAGCTCGGGACCAAGGGAGATAATTGAACTCGTTCAAGAGAACTGAACACAAACGTTGATTGGTGTTAACCTCAACATCTGCAAGATTTGAAGAGAGGTTATGCTGAGTTTCCTCATTGCGACGCTGAGCTTCCTCATTGCGGTTTACCGAGCTTTCCTCAGCCATAGCTCAACGAAAAAACGATAACGCAACAGAAACAAAATGGCAGAGACAGGTTACAGAAGAACCTGCTCTGATACCATGTAGATTTTCTATCTTTAAGTTTCAGTATATTTCATAAGATTAAATGTACAAGTGACAAGAATATATAAGAGAGGAGAGGGAGGAGATGGAGGAGATGTCCGGGTAGTGTGTCTGGGTAGTTAGCTGCAGCAAGCAGCTAACCAAAACAAAAAGAAGATGGTTGTCTATCATAGCCAACATCACACCCACCCAATCAGTCATCTTCCTTAGATTAAGGAAAAAGCTTTATCTACTTTACACTAATCAATCACTTCCCTTAAAACTAGGAAAGACTGATTTACACAATATGGCCTTAAGCTTAGCTAACCCTAGAAGCTAACCCTAAACCCATCAGGACACACTTCATTCCTTCAACACTTTCAATACAGAGACGCCTCGATTATGCTACCAACTCGCAGTAAAACATGCTCAACAAGCACATGTTCTTGACAGTGCTAACTCTTAACTCACAAGTCTATTGACTGATGGGATTCTAATTCGAGTACTAAAGGATGAAGAAGTTGATCACTGAAGACACCCCCTTTTGGCAGGGCAACACAATACCTAGGTGTCATCTCTAGGTCCCGACCAACTCTTGCAACTCTATTCTCAAAGAAAAACACTTTAGCAATGAGTTGGGGAACTTGTTACCTCAGGGTCCTTTCTGACCCCCATAGACTCAAAGAAACATAAGCCTATAAGAACACAAGTCTAAAGGAAAGTCAAGGCCCAATGAACCTGAAAAGATAAAGTCGATCACTTCAAAGGGCAATGGTTTCTGAGTGTCTTGTCAACAATCAGACCGAGCGGTTCACCATAAAGCGTATTTCGAGCACTAGAAGGCAAGTTGGCTAGTAACAGCTTTAAGGCATAAGGTCCCAAGAATATAAAGGACATGCCTAGTCAGACATCAACTTTAAGCCACGTGGCGGCTAGGCAAGGGAACATAGACTTGTGAAGGGACATAAAGACTGATAGGTAGGGCACTTGGGTACAAGTTCCCACTAACTCTGGGGTCGAGCAAGTAGACTTGCTTAAGTGTTCCCTCGTTGCCACCTGCCAATCAAAGAATAGAGAGATAACTAGCATGTATAGAATATGGATTTGGTGCATTAAATACAACGAAAATGATGGATTCGAACCTAGAGACTCCAGGTTTAAATGAGGGCTTAAGGAGGACGAGTATTACTTAGAGGGGGTCAGATGAATTGAGAAAGAAACTGTAATATTATAGCGAGCACTACTTGAAACCACTTAAATGTTGTTTATTCTATTTGTTTGCATAGCCTAAGTCCATTAAGGATTCTTATTTGATTTATTCAGCCTTTGTTAGTCTCACCAGTTTTGAGTGTTAAGAACATATGGTTACAAACTACGTTCATTAACGAAAAATGAACTTGTTGCACAAAGAATTTCCATTAATCCAAATGCAAAATAAACTACTACATATATAACAGCTACTACAGACAACCTTCAAAGTTTAGTTCAATATTGTTGACCCTAACAATTACAAAACTTACATGGTATGTAAGCCAAGTAACTTAATGAGCTAACTACGTCCTTTTGTGGTTGATTGCTAGTGCAAGGGTCCTAATTCATAACCAAGCTCAGCCTGGCGAATACTTTAGGATGTGGTGATGTGATAGAATGCGCTTCTGACTTCTAAATTAGGTGACCTTGGCTGAGGAAGGAACACTCTCGGCCCGGGTTCTAGAACCTAAAAACAATGTTATGCCTTTCGCTAATTAATTTAATCTTCTACACCAGGTTTTGCAACCTCGACTATATTTGTAAAAATATAAGTCTGTCGAACTATAATTAAATTATAAGGACAAAGATATTCAAAGGAGATGAGTATCATAATAGTGAAAGTGGTTTGGCCGTCGATATGCCAAACTCTGAATGTCACTTGGGAATATTCGATAATAGAACACTCCACTTCGTTGAGAAAGCTAATAAAGCGACCTCGTTTGGTGGAAGAAGAAAAAAATTCTTCACGGGCAAAGACTTAGGATAGATAACCAGTTGAAAAATGACAACTTGTTGTTTAACCAAACTATCAAGACTCCTAAGTCAAACTGATTCTACGACTCCAATGTTGTTTAACCAAACTGTCACCTTCATTGGTTGCCTCTGTAAAATTCTACTTAACCAAACAGTAATCATCCATCGGTTTCCAACTCCAAACTTGTTAACTAAACTGAATTTGCGTTGACTTGTTAGTGGAGCAGTTAGTATTTTTCTCAGGAATGTACAAAGGGTTTCTCGTACAGCATTGATATGTATGTTGAGTTGAAGGTCATTTCTACATTGCTAACCCTCTCATATTTATAAGGTGAATTTCGTGATAACCAAGTCTGGCAAAGTAAAATCCCAATAAAATTACAATTCCCCAGTCCTATTTGATAATTTCATAATTATCCTCACCAATCCTTTATCAACCAAACCTTTATCTCGGCCGAGTATCACATGTATCGTGACTCTGAATCTAGTCCCTTTATGCTTTCAATCCATTCTTTATCCAACTAGCCACAAGTTTTGATCCTTGAATATTCAGGATCTTATCAAAAATCATCTCAATCCTCGATAATTTTACCTTATCTAGGACTCAACTGAACCATCGTCCAACCACTGATCTTTTAATAATCTTATTCCACAAAGACTCGATTGAATTGTCTACATCCTACCACTAGGCTGAGACCTTACCACCTAGGCTAAATATTCACCATTAGGTCAAGACTTGCAATTTTTTTCTCAATTTACTCATTCTCGACCCAAATTCCATATTTTAGCCCCAAACATTACCCTCTTTTCTGAAATCTTTGGCCATGAACACTTGGCTAAATGATTTTGAAGAAGTGAATCGTTGCTCAACCTCCTTCACTAATTTTCATTTATTGCATCGAAAACAACAAACACGCTATTGACTTGTCTAACACAAAACCCATTATGTCTGCCAAGCATTGAGTTCTTGTGGAGTCTTCTTAAATTCGGCTGCCTAAACATCCAAGCTTCAGTTTCTTGGGGTGTCGAAACGTCCCCACATCACTAGATTTTCGCAGAACCCACCATCAATACATCTTGTATGTTTGGGGACGTGAAAACTACAGCCACCTTTTTGAATTTCAAAGAAAATCCAATAATAATCCAATCATGAGATTTTCTCGGCTTTATAATTCAAAACCAAAACCCTAAAACCATTCTCTTTCATCAATTCACCTACAAAAGCTCATTTACAACCTCATTCTTCTTCACGCTTAATTTCCAAAAACTCTACAAAATTGAAAACTCAGAGCTTTTGTTCTCTTGCAAACCTCTGCAATCTTCTTTAATCCTTCCAAACCAAATCACGAACAACTCGCACACAATCTTTTCTAGATTTATGTGGCAAACTCTCTACAAACTAGAGAGCATCAAAGATATCATCGACTGTTTCGTCACCAAGCTTTTCCGTCATCTAAAGAAGAAGAAAAAGAAGCAATGACGCAAGTTTTGGGCCCTCTTTTCAAGGAATCAATCCGAAACTCTATCATCTTTTTCATTGGCCATATTAACTTTTGGTTGTAGAAAACTCTCACAGAATGAAAGAACTTCAATACCTTTAAACGTCAACATATATGAAAACTTCAACATAATCGAAACAAACATCAATAGAAAGCGCATGATATTCTTCTTTCCTCAGCTGCAATTGTTTTTTGCCAGTAAACATGTCGCTTGTTTCTTTAAGTATCGGCTTGTGTAGTTGAAAGGTTAAGGAATAAAAGTATTGTTACATTTTTTTTTTTGCCAATGAAAATAAAAATGGCTCAATCATGATGAAAATAAGGCCAATGATACTTTGTTCCAAGCCGAGATCTCTTCATATGACCATTTTCATAATTTTTATGCAGACATTGATGTGAAATAACAAAGAATGTTCTTAAATATTCCTGTTTTTCAACTAGTAAGTAATCAAAGTTATTATGCTCCCCGAGCATAATCACTTTGCCAACTTTAGTTAGTAACTCGAACAACTCAGCTGGATGGGATTGCTCCATATCAGGTTTATCTCCAATAACCATATCAATTGGCATAGTTTTTATGTCTTAGGCCATATTTTGGTCTTGGTTGTCATTGAAGCATTTGTTGATGCACAAATCAGTGAGACTTTGGAACAACGTAAAGTGTCAAGTTTGTGACATTCGCTCGGTTGCTTTGGTCACCTAGTGATGATGATGTGTAAAGAGATAGAGATAAGGAAGCAAACACAAGATGTATGTGGTTCACCCTAAGTTTGGCTACGTCCACATAGTAAAGGAGTTCTCATTAATAGTGAAAGATTTACACAAATACATAGATTCAAGCATAATAATCATTAGTGAGTTCTAATGACTAGTTTAAGTACAATAATGACATTAGGAATTAATTGTAGGAGAATGGTCTCCTTTTATAGTTGAGGAAAGTCTTTAGCTTTTGTTCACAGTTGATGTGGGACTCGATGAGCTTTATTCTGATGTTGACATGTGTCGCACTGTGATTGGCCTCCTGGTTGGAGGAAAACTATTATGCTTCGGCAGGGGTGCCTCAGCATGAACCCCTCAGTGGATCCTTGAAGGCATAACGTTGACCGGTGCTTGGTAGTTTTGGAATTGCTCAAGTATGGTACCAACAGTGCTCCCTTAAGTTCCCGAGTGAGGAAAGCTTCTCGATTGGGGGATTGACAAATCCAAGTCACTGAGTAATCACAAAACTTCTGAGTACTGAGGTGTAGTAGCATATATAGGAGTCCCCCCAAGTCTTCGGGCGATGAGAGTTACCGAAGAAGGTGTCTTACTAGTACCTAAGTTGTCAAAATAAGAGTAGGCCCACTCTTCCTTTCTTTTGGACCCATTTCCCTTTGTAACATCTGATAGGCCTAGTGCTTTTTAAATTTAAACTTTTGTCTTTTTTTTTTCTTTTTTTTTTATAATTTTCCTAGCTTGTGTGGAAGTCCCAAGGCTTGACATGTGGGGCTTTCTCATGGGTTAAGTTTAAATTTCTTTGCCCATGTTGGACTATATAAAAATGATGAGTTTCCACTTCTTTCATTGTTTTCATTTGCTCATTGTGTAGTGATCTTTGAAGATAGAGTGCTCTCTGGTTGAAAGGGGTTTCGACAGTGCTTGACGCTATTCTCTTGTTAATAGCCCTTTCTTTGGATCAAATGCATCCATTCTTGTTGAGCTGTTTGAGTTTCTAAGCATTTGGCTAAAAACATGATGAACTAGTTGAATTTCCATCATGACTTAGGAGTATTTTAGACATCAATCCTCCATGTAGTAATAGAGGTGTGTGTTTCTATTTGTTGTAGATGTCAAGGTCTGAAGGTTCTAGTGATGAGGGCTCCTCTAGCTTTGGCTCTAGGTTCTAGCCGCCAAGGTCTTCCTTAGAGTCTTATGAAGAGGAAATGTTGGGTGACCCTCATGATCACCAAACATGTCTTCCATCTAATGAAGAAGCGGGTGAGAAGCATAGGTCCAAGGACAGAGCCTTAGATATTGGTGCATCTACTCCTTATGCGTCGGTAGTTGAGGAGGGTGTCCTCATTGCTATACCTACTCTGAGTTTATGGCGGACCACTTAGGTAAGAACTTGCTAGATAGTAGATGCTAGCTTGAGGCTTTAAGGAAGTTATGTTGTATACCCAACAGCGTAGAGATGCGCTTGGTGCGCGACGAAGAATTGCCTACTAATCCGCCTAAGGGTCATGTCATGTTCTATACCCAAATACTAGAGAAGTTTGGGGTAAGGTTGTCATTGCATTCATGGTTGCAAAAGATGATTGCCCTCATGGGATACGCACCTGGGCAACTCAATCATGGTCTATGGGAGACTTTGATTAGGACTTACATCATTTGGATGGAGTGTGGTCTAGGTGAACCTTCCTTCCTTCAATGGCGGTATTGCTATAAGATGTGTCCGGCCAAGTTGTCCATTGGCTATGTTGAGTGTGCATGTCAGAGTGAGAAATAACGTATAGTCTTTGGTAAGAGGAAATGATATTCTACTTGGAGAAACCGTTGATGCTTCCTTTACAAGGGTTGGGAGCATGATAGAAGTACCACGCATGCGCGGCGCATTTTTACCCACTTCCAGACTATAGGTTGTAATGCATCCATTGTTTGCATACTTTGTTATTTATTGTGATCTTTATTTGCTTTTAACACTTTGCCTTATGTAGTGTCGAAGAAAGCTATCAAATTGTCTGGACAAGAGCTTGCTGATGTAGAGAAAGTGTTGAGGGTGCCAAAAGAGGATAGACACTTGAGCAAGCTACGACCCTTGTTTCAAAAGTACGGTTTCCGACCCTTACTGTCCGAGTGCCAGAGATAAGTGAGTAAGTCATATCCTACGTTTGCCCTTTTTTTATTTTTTATAAAGTTGTATTTCTTCAAACAAAACCATGTTAGTTCTCGTAGACGACATTTTGTTTCACAAAGGAGCTCGCAAGCACAGGGTGAAGTTAGTCCCTAGGCCTAAGTCTCAAGAGGAAGTCCTCAAGATTGCCACCTCCAAGAGGGCCGAAGCTGAGGCCATTGAATGTGCTGCTACTATAGTTACAGGGGAGGAGAGGCGACTGTTGCCTCCTCATCCTAACATCAATCCCATCTTTCCTCCAGTCATAGAGCACACTGGCCAGGAAGGTGACCCTAGCTTCAGCCGTAAAAGAAAGTACAATAAAGGGGCTAGTAGCATCCCTTGGAAGGACTTGAAGGTTTCATGCATCCAAATAGCTTTAGGTTCATCAATAATGGCCTTGTAGGGTGTCGAGCCACTGTTGACAAGCTCGTTGAGCCACTAGTTAAGAACGAATCGGATCGTGACTGGATGATGAGGCTATTTGCCTATGTAAGTGTTACTTTATCATTTCCTTACTTTTTCTTTTCTTTTCTTTTTTTTTCGTTTTCCCTTGGCACTGACGATCATCTTGTCACATAGGTCATAACTGAGTATGACGATAGATCGAGAGGTTAAATGATGTAGGGCGAAACTTCAAGAGAACAAGCAACTTGTGGATGACGCCAGGATGACGAGCAAAGCTTTGACTGAGGCCGTCTAGCTCAAAGACTAAACCATGGAGAAGTTGAAGAGGCAGAATGGTGAGAACTTACGACTCAATAAGTAGTTGGAGGCGACTATCCTTGAGGCTTCTGAGGCCAAAATGGAGGTTGAATAGCTGAAGAAGAGTCTCCTAGCCGAGAGGGATACTGTTGTGCGAGAGTTCTTATGCTCCTAGGCCTTCCGCCATGTCATCAGGCCACACTGCGCCCGAGAGATTCAGCTTGAGAAAAAGAAGTGGATGGCCATCCTTGATCGGTACGATGGCGGAGGCATTATCGACAAGTACCATGCAGAGATGAGGAGCATCGGCAAAAGGGTGAACAATTCATCCTCGAACTCGATCCCAATAGTGGTGATGAGCCTGAGGATGACACCAGTGCTGATGAGCAGACTTAGCAAGGTGAGGATGGTCTCAAAGATGCCGAGGATGACGGTGATGAGGGTGGAGGCGAGACAAAGTAGAAGAGTTCGGCCTCAGATGAGGGTGATTCGTAGTGCTTTCACTTCCTACATGCACTAGTTAGGTACCTAAGAGCTTTTTGCGTACGGATGTTTACGACATTGCACTGTTTATTTTGATGTTAAGTGCCAAGTGTTGGCACTATAATTTATGAATGCTTGACTATGTTTAAACAAATCCTTGTTTGGATACAACCCATGACTTAGGTATAATTGAATGGATACACCTTGAAGATGTTTGTTTATTTGCATAGTCTTGTTGACGGATACTTAGACATTATTTCATGTTGAAAGCATTCATGTTGAAGCTTCAAACTTGAGTATGTAATGTCATTTAAGTTGAAGTTTTGAGTTAGAATTTTATTAGGTCAGGGTGAGACCAAGTGTTTTCGTGCTAGGAATGTAAATGAGTTAGGACGAAGTTGTCTGAATCACCTCTTTATTAAGTTCGTGCCAGATGGCCTTCCTTACAAAAGATGTTGAATGGTTATAGCTCAACACTTGTACAACGTGAGTCTACTTGTAATAGTACTTTAGGTGATCAGTGTTCCATGGATGGCCAAGGGTCTTGCCATCGAAACTTCTGAGTTTGTAGGAGCCAGGGCAACTAATGCCAATAACTTCAAATGGTCTATCCCAATTTAGACTGAGTGTGCCTTCACTCGGGACTCTGTCATAGAATAGTCTTTTCTTCAATACCCAGTCCCCCCACTTTAAAAGATCGAGGTTTAACCCTAGAGTCATAGTAGTTAGAGACACGTTGCTTGTAAGCTATGTTCCTCAAGTGAGCCTGGTCCCTATGTTCCTTGACTAGCTCTAAGTTGAGGGCAAGTTGTTTGTCATTTTCACTTTGCCTGTAGTTCTTAACTCGAAATGTTGCTTGCTCGAGCTCAACTGGGACAACTGCCTTTGTACCAAAGGCAAGTGAGAATGAAGTTTCTCATGTTGAAGTCCGATACGAAGTTTGGTATGACCAAAGAACCTAAGGAACAAGCTCTGGCCAACACTTTTACCCTTGTCCAAGCTAGACTTCAAGGTGCGCTTGATTATCTTGTTAATAGCCTCAACTTGTCCATTAGCTTGAGGATGAGCTAGGGAGGCGAAACATAAGTTGATGTTGAACTTAGAGCAAAAAATCCTAAACTTCTTGTTGTCAAACAGTCGCTCGTTGTCTGTGACAATTGCATTAGGAATGCCAAATCGGTAAATGACGTTCTTCCATACGAAGTTTTCTATCTTTGCCTCAGTAATGGTTGCTAAGGGTTCTACTTTGGCCCACTTTGTGAAGTAGTCAACTGCAACGATCGCATAACAGACCTTGCCCTTCTCGATAGACATTGGGGCGATCAAATCAAGTCCCCACTGGGCAAAGGGCCAAGGGTTGATCATAGGAGTAAGAAACTCAGGAGGTGAGTGAAGAGTAGTTGCGTAGCGTTGGCACTTGTCATAGGAGCGAGATATTTTGATGGCATCCTGGTGAAGTGTTGGCCAATAATTTCCCTAGAGAAAAGCCTTGTGTGCTAGGGACCAAGATCCAGCATGATCTCCGCAAAACCAAGATCCAACATGATCTCCACAGACTCCCTTATGTATCCCTCAAAGGATAATTTCCCCATCAGCAGGTGTAAGACACCTCAAGTATAACAGGGTAAAACCTCGAGTGTAGAGTTGGTCATTGATGATCAGGTAGCGGGTAGACTTGTATCGAATTCTTTTAGCTTGGACCTTATCATCTAGGAGGGTGCCATGAGCAAGGAATTTATAAATCGGGGTAATCCAATTATCCCCCTGTTGTAAGTTGCACACTTTCATGGCCATGGTGCTTAGTGCTATCAACAACTCGACATGAATATTTCTTCCAATCTCGTCTTCCACTGCTGAAGCGAGGCGAGCCAAGGCATCTGCATGACTGTTTGCTACTCGAGGGACTTGGGTGATCTGGTAGTGGAAGTGCTTGAGCAAACATTATGCTTGCGCAAGATATGCTGCCATAGAGCTATCTTTAGCATCAAAGTTGTTTGTGATTTGGTTGACCACCAACTAAAAGTCGTTGAAGATGTAAAGTTGTTTAATTCTAAAGTGTTTGTCCAAACGTAAGCCTGCCAGGAGGGCTTCATACTCAGCCTCATTGTTTGACGCCTTGAATTTAAAGCGAAGAGCATACTCCATTGCAACTTTGTTGGGCGTAGTAAAGATCAGTCCCGCTCCACAACCCTGTTGGTTAGATGGACCATCAATATACAGAGTCCATACTAAAAAGGTTGGTTCTACTTTCTGAGCTTTCGAGGGTAACGAAGCCAATGCCTCAGGTGTAGGTGAAATGTCAATAGGATATGTGAATTTGAAGATGAAATCTACAACTGCTAGACCCTTCTCAGCTGGCTTTGGTTGGTAAGAGATGTCAAACTCCCCCAATATTATCGCTCACTTGATCATTCGTCCCAAAGTGTCAGAACTCTGGAGTACTTGTCGAAGAGGTGATTAGTAAGCACGATAATGAAATGTGCTTGGAAGTAAGGGCAGAGTTTTCGAGCAGACATGATCAATGACAGTGCTAATTTATCAATGTTAAAGTACCGTGTCTCTGTATCTTGTAAGGCTTTGCTAGAGTAGTAGACCGGTCGTTCAACATTACCATCCCTTCGAATGAGAACCGAACTGACTGCTGAAGCCGAAATAGATAAATAGATAATGAGAATGTCACAAACTTCAGGGTTGGAGAGTAAGACGGCTTTACTCATGTATTTCTTGAGGTTTTTGAATGCCTCGGCACATTCATCAGTCCATGTAATGCACTTCTTACTTCCCTTAAGTGCTTTGAAGAAAGGAACACATCTATTTGTGGCTTTAGAGATGAACCTGGTCAAGGCTGCCACCTTGCCAATAAGGCTCTGGATGTCTTTTGAAGTTACTGGTTCTTTCATGTCAAGGATTTCTTTGATCTTCTCAGGGTTAGCTTTAATACCTCGTTGGGTAATGATGAAGCCCAAGAATTTGCCAGAGCCCACGTTGAAAGCACATTTGTTGGGGTTCAACCTCATTTGGTACCTCTTTAGGATGGTGAAGGTTTCAGACAGGTTAGTGATGTATTGGTCAGCATGCTTACTCTTGACTAGCATATCATCAACATAAACTTCCATGCTCTTTCCAATCTGTTTGGCGAACATTGAATTGACTAATCTCTGATAAGTCGCACCTGCATTCTTGAGGCCAAAGGGCATGACTTTATAGCAATATAGTATTCTGTTAGTGGTAAAGGATGTGTGCTCTTGGTCTGAAGGGTACATGAGGATTTGGTTGTACCCTGAGTAAGCATCCATGAAGCTCAAGAGTTCACACCCTGCCTTTGATTCGATAAGTCTATCAATGAGAAAGAGAGAGGAAAGCTATCCTTAGGGCATCCTTTGTTGAGGTCAGTGTAGTCAACACACATTCTCCACAAGGTTTTTTAGAGCATGAGGTTTTCCTTGGTCGGATTTTTCTTAACAATGACAACATTTGATACCCACGTTGGGTAATTGACTTCACAGATGAAGCCTTTGTCTTTGAGTTTTTCAACTTCTGCCTTCATTACCTCGTATGGTTCAGCATCATAATATTTTCATTTCTATCTCACTGGCTTGGTATTGGGATCAATGCTCAAGCGATGATAGATGATATCGGGAGAGATGCCCGACATATCCTCGTATGACCAAGCAAAGACCTCGGCGTTCTCTTGCAAAAAGGAGATCAATGTCAACCGAATAGGTGGTGACAAGGTGGTGCCAATCTTCACCATGCGATCCGGATAGTCTTTTGAGATAGAGACATTCTCCAATCCTTCAGCAGGTTGTGCTTGTTGGGTGAAAGAGTCATCTCGTGGATCATCGGGTTGACCATTGCCATTACGAAGAGTCGAGTTTGCTTCATCCGAGTTGGTTTTTATGACTTGGCTATGTATAGAGAAGGTTTCCTTGGGCCAATGCAAGTGTTGTTGCTTGACTGAAGTGTTGTAGCATGATCATGCACTAAGTTGATCTCTTCTGATGTAACCATTGCCAGAAGGTGTTGGAAACTTCATCAACAACATATGTGTAGATACCATGGCCTTAAGATCGTTGATGCATGTGCGTCCACAGATGACATTGCACGCCGTCGGGCAGTCGACCACAAGGAAATTAGTGGTAATAGTAGCTGTGTAAGGGCATGTACCAATGGTGAGTGGTAAGTGTATGCTCTCCAATGGTTGCACGATATCACCAGAAAAGCTTATCAAGGGAGTAATTGAGGGATCGAGCAAGTGTTCAACTACCTTAAGTGCCATGAAAGCCTCGGCAAACATGATATTGACCGAAGCACATATGTCTACAAGGATCCATCGTACATCAAAGTTGGCTATGTGAGCCTCCGCAATCAGTGGGTCGTTGTGAGGGTAGATGATGCCTCTTTCCTCCTCAGGGTAGAAACATATCGGATCCAATTAGGCTTTTGATACTTGCTTCCCCTGATGTCTTCCACATGAAATATTTGGTGGCCAGACCTCAAAGTTCATTCACTGTTTTTCATGGCCCTGTTGGAAAATTCAGATAAGGGTGTGCTACCGCTGATAGAATATATCACGTTCACCTGGCATTGGTTACGGTTGTCCCTACGGGGTGAATGAGGAATTGATCAATTTTCCCTTCACGTGCCAAAGCCTCGATATGGTCATGGAGGGTGACACACTTATCGCTGTCATGGCCATTATACTCATGGTAGCAACAAAACACGCCCGTGTTCTTTGTGGACTTATAATCTAGCTACCTTGGTTTTGGCTTCGGTATCAAGTGAGCTATACTAGGGTAAATGGTTATGCATGTGGCATTCAAAGGTGTGTATGTCTCATACCTTGAGGTATGGCCTGTCTTGACATGCTTTTGGTCTACTGCATTGACTGCCTGAGGGCGGGCATTATCGTAACGATACCCTTGGTTATCGCGATAATGTCTCTTACTCTTCTTATTAAAATGAGACTGTTGAGGATGGAAGTCCTTCTTTTTGCCCTGAGATTGATATGTCTGTTGTCCTGGCGACGTGCTAGGGAAGTCCTTCTCATTCCCTACTTGTTGATAGGGGATAGCCGTAGGGGGTTTCCCTTGATATGTCCTTGCTTCAGTAGATGCATGGTTGTAGGCCTATGCCATCACCGCAGAGTAAGTCTTCTAAGTGTTGGCATTGATCATGTACTTGAATAAACATTCACGTAAGCCTGCTGTGAATGCCTTGAGGGCAGTCTTGTCATCTGCCTCAGCGCAACGAGAATATTCATGGCTGAAGCGATCGGTATACTCACGTAGTGACTCCTCTGGCTTCTGGTGAATAGTGTACAAGTCATCTGCAAAGTGCAAGCGATCGATCTGGAAAATATGTTGAGAAACAAACAGTTTTCTCAGCTCCTCAAAGGAATCTACCGTTGATGCGTAAATTAACTAAACACACAAATTAACCCTCTTTTGACAATTGTAGTAAAATGAATAAGTAGGGATCGTTCTGGACCGGGGATTAGGAGGGCTTGCTAATCTAATGCAAACTGACTCAAAAACGTCAAAACAAACTTTAAAACACCTAACTAGACTCAAATAAACAAGACAGGACTCAAAAGACTTTAAATAAACTAGTATGACTCAAAACAGATTCTAGACACTCAAAACAGCCTAAAAACACCAATTAGACAGTTTCTAGACACTAGACACACTTTGGACGAAAATTGGATTAAACTTGACCCAAAACACACAAAAACACAAACTAAGACAGATTCTAGCTAATTAGACTCAAACAAGTGAAGGGGGATTGGTTTTAATGTGAATTTAGACTAAAACAAGCAGAAATACTAAACTAGACAGATTTGGACGAATTTGGGTTTTAGGGATGGATGGTTGGATTAGCTAGAGGTTCTTTCTCCACACATGATATGTATGCAAACGAATTGATTTCCAGCTACTTTTTCATTGAACTATGAACGACAATGCTCCAAATTAACTGTGCCATCACTAATTAATTTTCAGATTCTCCTTAAGCCTTTGAATTGGATGACATCATTCGACAACTCAAAGCATTCTTCAAAAGTTCCCTACATGACATCATAATAGAGATACAATCAAAGATCATTACGTTTGATGAGAATCATAAGCATTGACAAAGCACTTGCAACTATGACATCATGTCACTCATGCTAGGAATTGGACTTAACGCGATCGTGACTAGCGACCTTCACTACATACAAATATAAGTTCATAACGATTATGTGAAACTCCCTTATATTCTAGCACCAAGTTCAAGCATGCAAATTAAGTGTGCACCCTCAACCCACATACAAGAACAAGTTCTGAATAAAATAGTTAAGCCAATTGCATTCATAATCCAAGAAATCGTAACTGAAATTTATCAATTCAAAATACACACATAGTCATGGCTTCAAAATTACCCTAGCAAAGAGGGGTTTAGCCACTCATGGCTACAACAAAACAGAAAAGGAAGAAATTAAACATAAACATAGAATGAATTACACCTAGAATGCTCCAACGATAAAGCTTGAACATCCAAGAGCACTTCCTTCTTCCTTCTTGTTGCGGCATGGCTTATGTGGCAAGGACCTTAGGGCTGATTTTGGACATTTAGGGTCAGGTATTAAGTGTCCCAAATTGACTAGGAACCTTAATTATTGCTGAAACTTAGTGATTTTGAGAATAGGAAAGGTTTAGGACAAAACAAGGAACTTGGCTGATTTCTTTCCTTCTTTCAAAGCTCCTTGACTTTCTTGAATTAATTCTTCTTCCTTTCCTTGGCAGGTTCTTAGCTTGCGTTTACCTTCAATTTCGTCCATCCCTTTGGCTTCATGCATAAGCTATCCAAACTTGGCCCAAAAATGCTCCAAAAGGCCCCAAAATGCACCTTTTTGCCTTATTGACCCTTGAAACCTACAAACACACGAAAATGACTTAAAATACTAAATTAAATGGAAACTAACTACTAAAATGCCAAGAAACAAGCATGCTAAGTCGCATAAATATGCTCCTATCAAATTCCCCCACACTTAGCTTTTGCTAGTCCTCGAGCAAAACGAAAGAAACAAAACAAAACAAAGTGAACAAAACACACTCTAAACCTTCCAACATTTGCCTCAGGGATTTCCAATGCACATGACATGTCAAAGATCATCATTCACATAGATTTTAGTCATCCTTACACTTGAGCGCATACTTAATCATAGTCACCACTTACTAGTTCACAATTAACCAATTAAAACAATGATTTGAATGTAGTAACATGCCTTAGAGAATTCGCTCAATTCCTTACAAGATTCTCTCTATTTTCACACACATTTTCAGACTACACACCCTACACTAGGTATATGTGAGGAGATTGATGTAAACATGAAAACGAAGACTCACATATGTTTATGACAAAGAAAGCACTTTCTGGAGTATGTATAGATATGATCTCATGAATGGAATGCTACTACTTAGATGCGAGAACCAGTGACACCATATGCTCATACCAATCCCAAACTCCACAAATTGAAACACATAACACTCAAGATTGAAGTTAAAGGGTTGTAAGGGGGCTAGGGTATTGGCTAACAAAGAACGGATATGGAGAACAAACATTCTTGAAACAAAAGTAATCATAGTAGTTGAATTTAGGCTTAGAATTCACTTTAGAATGCAGAAATGAACTTTTAAACACAAGGGAAGATTCACTCAACATTTAGGGCCTAATTCAACTTTTTGGACCCTTTCTTCAACAATCAACACTTTGGAACTCTTTTTCACATACTTTTCACTCTCTTTTTTCATTCTTTTCACAACTTTTTCTTCTTTTTTTTTTTTTTTTCTCTCTCTACCCGTGCACTTTGGCACACACACACACACATATTCTTTCCCCCACACCTGTTTTCTGCATACAGTTACTCAAAAGGAAATCTCTCTAAGTCAAGCTTTACTATGCTTCAAGAACAAGGGTATGGGTGGTCCTATTCTAGGCTAGGTGAGGATGATGTGGGTTAACAAAGAACATAGGCTAAACAAGGCTCAACGGGGTTAAAACCCAAACACAATGCACAGAGGATGGCTCTTTGGCTCTTGGTTCACTACACAACTTCATCTTGTTCGTGTGTTATGCAAATCAATATCATGCTTTGAATGAAATGGATATGAGTTCTAGCATTTGGAACTAAATGATGAAATGCCTTCTAAGTAGCAACCAAGCAAAAAATAATGAGATCATGCAACGACTTTAGAAGACAATGAATGCACAGATTTTAACTCTCCAAATAACGTTATAAGCTCAAGTCTCTCAGGGTTGTAGCGTTAGTTTAAGTTCCTTCCTTCAAGCATGTTACAAAAACTGATTTTTTTTCTTTGTGATTGCATGTGAATTCATAAACGATAACCACAACCAAGCATGAACCAAAGAGCATATCAAACTTCCATCCATGTTTACAACTCTCTTTAACAGTCATGCAATTAAAAACCAAATCTCATCATTGTGTTGGAAGGTACCCTAAAACACAAACAAACAAACAAAAGCAACTTTTTGGTTTTTTTCATAACAAATTTTCAAATTTTTATCAATTTTCGGATTTTTACTTCAACATGCATAAAAACAGCTCCAAACACTCTAAAAACACTAAAAACAGTGAGAAACAACATTAAGCATGAACCAAAGAGCATATCAAACTTCCATCCATGTTTACAACTCTCTTTAACAGTCATGCAATTAAAAACCAAATCTCATCATTGTGTTGGAAGGTACCCTAAAACACAAACAAACAAACAAAAGCAACTCTTTTTGGTTTTTTTCATAACAAATTTTTCAAATTTTTATCAATTTTCGGATTTTTAGTTCAACATGCATAAAAACAGCTCCAAACACTCTAAAAACACTAAAAACAGTGAGAAACAACATTGCAAGTGCTAGGTGAATAAAACCCACGAAAATCATGCATAAACAGATTGTTTACCCCCACACTTAATTCAAACATTGTCCTCAATGTTTCAAACAGAAAGTCACACCAAAAACAATCAAACAAACAACACATAAACATGGCAAATTAAGGCAGCAAGGAAAAGGGTGAAAGAAGAGCAAATATGAATGAAGATGATTCTAGGTGTTCTTTATTGGCATGGGTTACCTCCCACGAAGCGCTTTCTTTAATGTCTTGTAGCCGGACGAATACTCGGTTTAAACTCCATTGGTGCCCATGGCATAGAGTGGTGCTGCCTCCAAAACATGCTCTTCAAAGTCCTCATACATTGGATCAATGAAAGGAAGGGGGTATTGAGCTTTGCTGATTGGGGCGTTGTGCTTCCTAAAGTTCATGAGAATGCTTCCACCATCGGGGATCTGATGAGGTATCTGCACCAAAGAAGGGAACCACCTCTTAATTTTAATTGGAATTGGATTTGTATTAGATGGCTTACCTCTGGAATGTGACGAAGTGGCAGCACTGTCAACATTCTTCCCCATGGTTCCCACGGCCAGTTTGGGCATTTTGAGGGCAGTGGCCGCATGGTCTTTGTGCTTCACTCCCATTCCCTCGTCATTGAGGGTTCTTGATGCATCCTTGGTGCTTGGTGCTGAACATTCTTGCCCTATAGTTTTTATCTTATCAATAGCAAAACAAGAGTGAATAGCATTAGAAGTCTCAACAGGTTTAGAAACATTAAATTTAATCTTATCGCCACCAAACTTCATAGATAACGTTCCCTTGGCCACATCAATCTTGGTTTGGGCGGTTTTCATGAAAGGTCTTCCAAGTAGAAGCGGCATCGGGGAAGAATGGGCCGAATCTTCCATCTCTAGCACATAGAAATCGGCCGGAAAGATTAGATGGTCAACCTGCACCAACACATCCTCCAAAACACCCTTTGGATAAGCATTAGAACGATCCGCCAATTGAATAATAACCCCATCGTTTTTTAGCTCACCTAGGTTCATTGATGCATAAACTGAATATGGCATAACATTTATAGATGCACCTAAGTCAAGCATGGCATGTTCAAAGCGAGTATTTCCAATCACACAAGGAATCGTAAAGCTACCGGGATCTTTGCATTTGGTTGGTAGTTTACGTTGCAAAACAGCGGACACATTCTCACTTACCTTCACTAGCTCTTTGTTGGACATTCTCCTTTTGGTAGTGCACAGCTCCTTGAGGAATATAGCATATTTGGGAACTTGTTTAATCGCGTCAAGAAGCGGAATGTTCACTTGCACTTTCCGGAAGGTGTCAAGAATGTCCTTCTCGCTTTCTTCCCTCATTGATTGCATAAACCTGTGAGGGAAAGGAGCATTAGTGGGAATGGAGTTAGAAATAACCGAATGAGAACTCAACTTACCTTGCTTAGCCGAATTGGATGGGTTAGGGGCTTGCGGCAAGGATTTTTCAATCCTTGCCGTGGGTGTGCTTATTTCATCCTCCTCGGCTTGCAGTTTTTCCACCTCTTTTTGGGCAGATTGGGGAGTGTTGGACTCAATTCCAACCTCTTTTCCACTTCTTAAGGTTATGGCTTTGGCAGATTCGAATCCACCATTCGGATTCACATTGGTTGAACTTGGGAGTTTTCCTTGTTCTCTAATCTGTCCAAGAAACTCAGAAATCTGCCCAATTTGTCTCTTCATGTCCATCATCTCCTTCTCATTATTTGCTATCCGATTGTCTTGATTTTGTATCCCCTGCGAAATAGAGGTTAGTAACTGAATAGCTTGATCATTTCCCATGGACGTACCTGAGTGAGATGAGGCCGAAGTTTGTTGGGCTTGTTGTGGTGCATACGGCTTGGTATAAAATCCAGGGGGTTTGACCGAAATCCTCCTTGTTGGGCAGATTGTGGCTCCTTCCATTTGAAGTTTGGGTGGTCTCTCCATCCGGGGTTGTAAGTGTTTGAGTACGGATCGAACTTGGTTTGGTTTTGTCCTTGGAATCCAATTGCATTGGCAGATTCCCACCCACCATTCTCGATCAATTGAGGGCACTTGTCGGATTGATGCCCTTGAATGGAGCACACGCCACAAACTTGGTTTTCTTGTGCTTTTGGTCCAATCACAACCTGAGAAACAAGAGAAGTAAGATTAGCTAGTTGTGATTGAATTTCAGAAATAGCACTTACCTCATTCACACTTTGTTGCCGTGGGGCCTCTCTTCGACCCACTCCCTCGTATTGTTGTGCATTGAGGGCTCGGTTGGCAATAAGAATCTTGGCAGCCATTGGAGTCTTGTCCACCAAAGCACCTCCCGCCGAGGCATCAAGCATTTGACGTTCAATGGGGAGGAGTCCTTCGTAAAAGTATTGAATGAGCAGCTCCTCCTTCATTTGGTGCTGTGGACAAGAAGCAACAAGAGTTTTAAAACGTTCATAATAAGCTGGAAATGTTTCACCTTCATTTTGTTCGATGCCACTAATCCGTTTCCTCAAAAGAATGACTCTTGAAATAGGGAAAAACTTCTCCAAAAACGCTCGTTTCATACTCTCCCAAGAAGTCACAGTTCCTGGGGCTAGTTCATAGAGCCAATCTTTGGCCTTGTCCATAAGAGAAAATGGAAAGGCCTTCATCTTCAATATGCTGCCATCCACATTCACCGGGGTCATGCTCGAGCAAACTACTTCAAATTCCTTCAAGTGCTTGTTCGGATCCTCCATGGACAGCCCATGGTACTTTGGAATGTGATGTAACAAGCTTGATTTCAACTCAAATTCCTCGGTCTTCCCAGTGGCTGCCGCGGGATATTGGATGCACAAAGGTGCGGCATGGTCCAATCCCGAGGCAGAAAGCTCTTTGATGGTTCAATTGTCTGCTGCCATCTCTTGCACTTCCTCCACAACCTGTGCCGTGGGGATGTTCTCCTCCTCTACTTCTTGGTCTTCGAACTCAAGTGTAGGACTAGGTGGATTAGATGCTTGGTGATTCCTTCTTCTTCTCAAAGTTCTCTCAAAATCGTCGTCAAATTCAGAGATGTGTTCAAGAACCGGTTGAGAGCTACGAGTCATACACAAGTACCTACAAAACAAGAAAATAAAACAAAGTAAGAAACTGAAATAAAAACTTACGAAAATAAAAAGAAAAACAAGGGATTAGCAAAGTTGCTAATCCCCTGCAACGGCGCAAAAATTTGATGCGTAAATTAACTAAACACACAAATTAACCCTCTTTTGACAATTGTAGTAAAATGAATAAGTAGGGATCGTTCTGGACCGGGGATTAGGAGGGCTTGCTAATCTAATGCAAACTGACTCAAAAACGTCAAAACAAACTTTAAAACACCTAACTAGACTCAAATAAACAAGACAGGACTCAAAAGATTCTAAATAAACTAGTATGACTCAAAACAGATTCTAGACACTCAAAATAGCCTAAAAACACCAATTAGACAGTTTCTAGACACTAGACACACTTTGGACGAAAATTGGATTAAACTTGACCCAAAACACACAAAAACACAAACTAAGACAGATTCTAGCTAATTAGACTCAAACAAGTGAAGGGGGATTGGTTTTAATGTGAATTTAGACTAAAACAAGCAGAAATACTAAACTAGACAGATTTGGACGAATTTGGGTTTTAGGGATGGATGGTTGGATTAGCTAAAGGTTCTTTCTCCACACATGATATGTATGCAAACGAATTGATTTCCAGCTACTTTTTCATTGAACTATGAACGACAATGCTCCAAATTAACCGTGCCATCACTAATTAATTTTCAGATTCTCCTTAAGCCATTGAATTGGATGACATCATTCGACAACTCAAAGCATTCTTCAAAAGTTCCCTACATGACATCATAATAGAGATACAATCAAAGATCATTCCGTTTGATGAGAATCATAAGCATTGACAAAGCACTTGCAACTATGACATCATGTCACTCATGCTAGGAATTGGACTTAACGCGATCGTGACTAGCGACCTTCACTACATACGAATATAAGTTCATAACGATTAAGTGAAACTCCCTTATATTCTAGCACCAAGTTCAAGCATGCAAATTAAGTGTGCACCCTCAACCCACATACAAGAACAAGTTCTGAATAAAATAGTTAAGCCAATTGCATTCATAATCCAAGAAATCGTAACTGAAATTTATCAATTCAAAATACACACATAGTCATGGCTTCAAAATTACCCCTAGCAAAGAGGGGTTTAGCCACTCATGGCTACAACAAAGCAGAAAAGGAAGAAATCAAACATAAACATAGAATGAATTACACCTAGAATGCTCCAACGATAAAGCTTGAACATTCAAGAGCACTTCCTTCTTCCTTCTTGTTGCGGCACAAGGTGTTTTTTAGAGTTTCTGGGTTTTTGGGATGAAAATAGGTTGAATGGGAGAGAGAGAGAGATGCAGCTGGATGGTGAATGGAGTGAATGAATGATGGGTGGTGCGGCTAGGTTATGTGATGGGTGAATGGGATGAAATCTGATTGAATGAATGGTTGGATGGGTGCGGCTGCTTTAGGGTTTTTCAAATCAGAAATTAAGTCCAAATTAACTCTAGGCAATCAGATTTTTAATCCCTAAATCCCTAGAATAAGTGAATTGAAATCAGAAATTAAAGACAAAGGATGTGATTTGCGGCAAAGAGAGAAAGAAAAGGAAAGTGGGTTATCTTGCAGATTTTTGGAAAATAGGAAAGCAGGGAATCAGCCTTGACTTAGAAGAAAGGGTAAGGAAATTTTGTTGCTGATTTGGAAGAGAAAAGGAAGGTAAGTGTGCGGCAAGGATTAGGAAAAGGAAAGGTTTTGGTCTTTTTGTGCGGCAAAGTCAGAAAAGAAAGGGAAATTGAATGGCTTATGTGGCAAGGACCTTAGGGCTGATTTTGGACATTTAGGGTCAGGTATTAAGTGTCCCAAATTGACTAGGAACCTTAATTATTGCTGAAACTTAGTGATTTTGAGAATAGGAAAGGTTTAGGACAAAACAAGGAACTTGGCTGATTTCTTTCCTTCTTTCAAAGCTCCTTGACTTTCTTGAATTAATTCTTCTTCCTTTCCTTGGCAGGTTCTTAGCTTGCTTTTACCTTCAATTTCGTCCATCCCTTTGGCTTCATGCATAAGCTATCCAAACTTGGCCCAAAAATGCTCCAAAAGGCCCCAAAATGCACCTTTTTGCCTTATTGACCCTTGAAACCTACAAACACACGAAAATGACTTAAAATACTAAATTAAATGGAAACTAACTACTAAAATGCCAAGAAACAAGCACGCTAAGTCGCATAAATATGCTCCTATCAACCGTCTCAAGTGGAAGACGGCAATACCAGTTTAGAGCTCCACCAGAAAGGATGGAGGGGAAGAGAAGACATCGTTCTTCATCAGTATGCATCCGGTATGCCATGGTGGACTCAAAGAGGCAAAGGTGTTCAATCGGATCTTCCCTTCCAGTATATAGTTATAAGCCGAGCTTTTGCTTTGTCTTTGCTTGAAGGGGTGTGTCAAGGATCCTCTTTGTAAGGGGGTCGGGCATTGGTTGATTCTAGTCAGGTATCTCGGCCTAGCGTTTCGGCCTTCAACTTGTTTACTTCCTCAAAAGAGTTGTAGGACAAGGGGAACCTGTATAGAGTCATGTACTACTGGAGCCTTCTTTCATAAGTTTCCATCATCTCTTAGAAGTAGGGAAGTTTGATCAATGGCATATGGTTTTTCCTTAGACTCACCATACTGGCTTCTAGGATGTGTTTGTCGGAAGACCTCTGAGTCCCCTATACCCCCATATTCCTCTAGGACTTGTCGCTCCTTCCCTGGATTTGTAGCTAGCCTGGGCCGTGGTTGAGAACTGAGTCTTTCAGAAACCCTTGGGTCATTGATCTTTGAGATCATGTGGATGGGGTTCTCTTGATGTTGCTTCAGGAAGTCTCGATAGTTGCGATAAATAGCTTTCAACCCTTCTACTCCATTTTCAAGGAGGTGTCTCCCTCAACTTCTCTTGTTTTGGGTTGAAGCAACTGGGTTGAGAGAAGTCTCACGTTGACCAATATATTGATGAGTAGCCTACTCCTCATTAGGAATATCCATGATGAAGTCTAGTGACCCTCCGTGTTGGGGGGTACCTAGGTGATAGTTGACGTCCACAAGGGCAATGGGCTCGTGTGACTGAGTATGCCTAGCCACATGGAGAATTCCAAAGAGCTTCTCATATTGCTCCTGGAATATCTCATTCTTCATTGTTATCTTGTTGTTCTGAGCCTCCAGCTCTTTGACTTTAGCTTGAAAAGCAAACTTCTTTCGTTCCTTCCTTCACTGCCTCATACTAGGCATGAAAGGAATGTCGTTTTGTGTGTTGTGGATACCTTAGCTCCCCATGTTGGAGATGGATGCCTGGTCAAAGGAAAGTGTACAAATAATGGAAAGCAGCTTGACAAAGCTGAAGAGAGTAGGAATAAGTGTCTTTTCCCACAGACGGCGCCAAATGTTGATGCACAAAATCAATGAGACTTTGGAACAACGTAAAGTGTCAAGTTTGTGACATTTGCTTGATTGCTCTGGTCACCTAGTGATGATGATGTGTAAAGAGATAGAGATAGGGAAGCAAACACAAGATGTACGTGGTTCACCCTAAGTTTGGCTACGTCGACGGAGTAGAGGAGTTCTCATTAATAGTGAAAGGTTTACACAAATACATAGGTTTAAGCATAATCATCATTAGTGAGTTCTAATGACTAATTTTAAGTACAATAATGCCATTAGGAATTAATTGTAGGAGAATGGTCTCATTTTATCGTTGAGGATAGTCTTTAGCTTTTGTCTGCAGTCGATGTGGGACTCGATGAGCTTTATTCTGATGTTGACATGTGTCGCGTTGTGATTGGCCTCCTGGTTGGAGGAAAACTATTGCGCTTTGGCAGGGGTGCCTCAGCATGAACCCCTCAGTGGGCCCTTGAAGGTATGACGTTGATCGATGCTCGGTAGTTTCGAGATTGGTCAAGTATGGTACCAACAGCATTCATTCGACATATCATCTTTTGAGTCAATTTTTGTATTTGGCTCATAAACTTGAACCTTTTTTTTTTTTTCAAAGTTGAACATTTTCTTTTGGACCGACCAACTTTTTTATCTCAACCGAAAGACTAGATGGGCGAAGATCTTGCCGAGCCTAATTAGCATCGTCTAGGGCAAAGGCTTGATCAAGGCCGGAGTGGAAAATTGCCTCTGAGACCTTTTGATCCAACCATTCTTTAAATGAAACAAACTTTCACCTAGGAATGAAATGAAAACCCTTCATCTACCCATGTATTTTGACCCCGTACCACCGAAAGGTTTGGTCAAATACTTGAAAAATAACCCAAAAAATCAAGGGAATGCTTGGATAATTGGTTTATATAAATCCTTCCTGGTTGAGACCACACATAAGAATGACATTGCCATAAATTGACAAGATAATATTTCCACTTATTCATCTAAATAGGGCCCTATCGTTTTTAACCCATTGTTCTTGTAAGTGACATGAGTTTTTACCTTTATCATTTAGGAGAAAGATTATCTCATTTCCTTATATGTATCAAGAATCTTTTTTGCTTCCCATGCTATTTTATTCTCCTCACACTTTTGAATGTGTTTCTCTAGTTGAGCTTGGATTTTGTCTAATTGGTTGAACTGAGTCGGATTGAATATTGAAACATCATTTGAACTTCACAATCTTAGCATTTTGGTCCCATTGGGCATGCCAAAATGTTGACACTAATAATTACCAAACCTACGAGGCGCGCATGCCGAAAAACTTAATGAGATAACTACGTCCTTATGTGGTTGATTGCTGATGTAGGCATGCCAATTCACAGCCAATCCCGGCCATGCGAATACTTCTGGATGTGGTGATTTGATGGAATGCACTTTTGACTTCTAAATTAGGTGACCTTGGCCGAGGAAGAAACTCTCGGCTTAGGTAGTTCTACCTTATCTAAGACTCAATCGAACCATTGTCCAACCATGAATTCTTTAATAATCCTAATTCCACTAGGACTCGGTCAAATTGTCAACATCCTACCACTAGGCCGAGACTTTATCACTTGGTCTAAATATTCAACATTAGGACGAGACTTGCATCTTCCTTTCTCCATTTACTTTTTCTGGGCCCAAATCCTAGATTTCTAGCCCAAACAAATACACAACCCTAAACCCTAATTTGTTTAGAGAACTATTATTGGCACTCCAAAAATCTTATATAGAAAGTTTGGAGTGCGAAATGAGAATTTTGGAGTGTCAATAACAATTCCCTTTGTTTATTCTTTGTTGTTTATCTCTTTAGTTATGACATGACAAAATGGCAAAGAAAACAATTCTATTACATAGACTGATGCATAATTAAATTATGACATGACAACATTCGTGTGGCAATTGACTCATTTTTATTGTTTTACTTTTTTTTTTAGGGTAATTTTATTAACACCCCACAATATGCTACTAAAACCACCTCATTGTCTTATTTTCCCACCCACATTTTAATCAAAACGTTAATCACATAATTATCCTTTTAGCAAAAGACTTTTAAATCCACATTTATACATTTGTTATAACGTTAATTAATAAACTAAAAGAGAATAAAGAAAAACTAAAACTAACAAAAGTAAAAATAAATCCATCATCCTCCCAAATCATCCACGATGGACCGACGACTATCAAATCTCCAATCATCCATTACCCTACCAACAACAAACACCACCCCACTCTCCCTTTCAATTCTGATACTACCACCTCCATCCTTTCCTCCTTTTCCTCATAAACGAACAACGATGACAACCCAAATTTTAAAATCAAAGAATACCCAATTTCAATTGGAATAAATCGATTTGGAGCAATATGCTTTTGTATTGGAAAACTCCCCATGTGCTTCTCTCTTCCTTTCCCTTTGGTTTCTCTCTCTTTCCAAAGGAGATGCCGCCAAGCAGGTGTCAAAGGTTTTGGTTTTTGATGGGGGTGGGAGGAGGTTGCTAGGGTAGTTGCAATTAAGGAGGCATGAAGTTTTTTTTTTTGTTTTTTTTATTTTTTTTTTATTTTTTTTTTTATTTTTTAACATATTAATATTATTGTTTAAAAAATTAGATATTAAGGTTATTTTAGGAATAATGGTGTTTTTTTTATTTTTTTTTTTTATTTTTTTTTATTTTTTAACATATTAATATTATTGTTTAAAAAATTAGATATTAGAGGTTATTTTAGGAATAATGGTGGGTGGAGAAATAATATTTTAATTTTTTTAATTTTTATGGTGGGTGAAATTATAATGTGGGTGTAGAAATAGGACAATAGGATGGGTCTATCATCACTCCTTATGAAAACACCCCACACTTTCATTTTTTTTCACATGAACTTTCTCTTTTACCCCTATTTGAACTAAATTAAAACACCCCACAATCTTATGAAAACAACGACATCTCCACCATTCCACAGCAGAAAATCTGGGGCAAAAAACCAACCTCTCACCATGGCACCATATCCTCTCTCTCTACAATCCCAACAAATTGCACGTACTTCTTCTACCCTATTTCGAATTTTGGATGGTTGGTGAAGTTTGGCAATAGGAAATTTGGAGACAGGGTGGGCGAGTTTGGGTGTTGGACAACAGATTTCTGCGACGAAGGTGATGGGGCTGAAAGGTTATCCAGTTGGATGAGTTGAGGTGATGGGTTGTTACCAACTGCATAGGAGTTGTCGGTTGTGCCGATGTCAATGACGAAGTTATTCAGAGGTAGTGGCCGTATAATAAGGATTGTTTGTTGTTGACTTATGTACGAGGGTGGGGGTGTATTCAGAAAAATAAAGGACAAAGTTGGAATTTTAGAGAAATATTTTGGATGTGGGGTGTTTTCATAAAAAATGTGGGGTATCAATAAAACAACCCTTTTTATAATGTTATTTGTTTTAGATATTATTATTTTTTATTAATCTTGTAACATCTAATTTGGTATAATGCCAGTCATACCACACTTTTTTTTTAAAAAAGACAATTAATATTAATCAGGTATCAAATTCATTGTCCAATAAAATTAAAAATAAAAGTTTTAAATGTATGCAATCCATAAGTAGTCATTTTTTCTCCCAACTTATTGAAAACTCAACGTCGTATGCTAGCCTTAACCTTTCCATTTTCATGCCCTTGATTTGTTTCCTCCGAGTAAAACTCAAAGCCCTAAGGCGAATTGAGATCTTCTCCGGAGCCGATGAACGCAAAGATCTGGATTACTCATTTTATACCATATGGCTTCATTAGCCTATTCAACTGGCTTATCTTACACAAACCAAAGGTTTAAATTTTTCTCTCTCCCTTTTTTTGAACAGTTCAAACTTCTCAATCCATCAGCTCCAGACTGCGAGATCCAGTGATGATCTGAATTCCCCCAAACCAAGCCTCAAACCTCCTCATTTCCCAAATGAAACCCAATCACCATGATCAAAATCTCTTAAAAAAAACCTCTTCTTAAACTCAAGCCTACCAACATGGAAGCTCATGTGCTTTTTATTTACTAAACTTATAGCCTTTAGTTTCCACACCTCAAGTTCTCATGTCAAGCCTTCTTTTTTTTCAAAATCAATCCATCACCATCAATTATTTTGAAAACCGTTGAAAGCGCTACAAGAGGGTAAACGCAAATTGCTACAAGAACAACAAAATATCTCCTATGACTCTTTTTTACTTCAAAATGCTTTGGCCTTGTTCTTGATGTGTTTGGGTTTGTTTCACTGTTCAACTATAGAATAACTGTGTTTCATTGCATATTACTAACACAAAATTAAACCACCAATAATTAAAAGGGAGTTTTAACAAAACAATCCTGGTACTGTTCACTTTTAACGAAAAACCACATTTTTACTTTTACCTGGTACTATTCACTATACCTTTAAAAATGGTTTTTCGCTAAAAGAGAAGTTTTTTTGGACTTTTTGTTAGTTTTCTTTAATTAAAATGTGTTGATCTGTAGACCTAAACTACCAATTACTTAGTTTGGTTTTGTTTGATTTCTCTACTCATTTTAATTTAAACCAATTCAAATCACATCACTTATCACACAACTTAAGAAAGAAACCAGTTCAAACTAGACTTGGCATTTGTGTCGTGTTTTTCATGCTATGTGTGACAGCCCGTCCCTGATTTTAAGAGTTTTTAAATTTGTTATAAAGGATTTTACAAAAATGTCCTTTGAGGCACTTGCGTTGTTCGAGGTTAATCGTTGTGTTGTGCCACCTAATATTTATTTTCTCGCCATACCCTCATAGTACTCGTCACTACGGACGCGTGGGCACAGACGGTTCGTGATTTGGAGCTATATCGAAGAAGTTATTGACGTTTGAAGTTTGGATATTTTAGAAATTATAATTTAAGAAAATTGGATTTTGGATGGGCCAGATTTAAATAAGAAAGAATGGACGGCTGTGATGGATTTGAAAAAAAAAAAAGAAAAAAAAAGAAACAAAGCTGCCTGATGGCATCGACAGAGAAGAACAGACGCGGAAAAAGAAGATAAGAAGGGTGGGCACTGCCCAGTAAGGAGAAGAGAGAGAAACCGGAGGCCAATCAGAGTGAGAGAGAGAGAGACCGGCCAATCGGAACAGGGAAAGGAAGGAAAGGAGGGAGGAAAGTTTGGAGGGGATCGGCCGGATCCCCAATTCAACCCGCGCGCGACCCGCACCCATTTTCGTCGAAATTTCTTCATTTTTCCGGCGAGTTGCTTCAAGACATCACTTGGGAACTTCTCCATAACCTTCCCTCTATCCATTTCACCTCAAATTTGGAGAGATTTGGCCTTGAAATTGGATGAAACCGCAAGGAAGGGTGCGGCGGCTTTGGCTTCAAATTGCTCAATCCCGAAGCAATTTCTTCCAATTGCCACCACCCATAGCTTCCTCTTGAGGCCTAGAACAAAGCCCAAGCATTGGTTGGAACATCGGAGTTGCTATGGAGGTCGGATTGAACACACCCATTTTTAGGGTGCCGCACAGTTTTGGTGGAATTGGATCATTTTTAGGCCCAATTGGACTTGGCCGCAGGTATAAAGTTTGCTCTACTCTTTGAGATCTTCATTTCTGTATTTTTTGAGAATTTTTAAAAATAGTTGGATTTTTCGGCGAGTCGGGGCGGGCGACCGCCACCCACGGCGGCGCGTGCGGCGGCGCATGGCCAGTGGGCCACCAATGTCATTTTCATGCTATATTTGATGTCCTGAATTCAGTTTTGTTAATGGTATGACATTGGTTGATCATTTGGACTTAATTTCGGTACGATTCATAGTTAGGCCAAAATGTGAACCGACAATCCGACCGTTGGATCGTCACCAAACTTTGGTACGTGGTAGTACGTAATATTTGAAGAACGTAGGAACTTACGGATTGGAAATCCGTTGTACGGATCTTCCCGAATTGAGTTTGTAAGTTCATAAAATAAAATGTTAACCCTACTTGGTTTTGGCAATTGGCGGAGATCCGATCGTTGGATCGTAACAAAATTTTAGTATGTTTCTCAACTAGCATAATGTGCATCTTGAGAAGTTACGGATCGGAGATTTGAGTTATGGATCTTCCGGATCACGTAAGTGGGGTTGTGGACCCTACCGTCGATCGTTGATCGACGGTTGACTTTTGATTAAGGGTCTTAAATGATTCTAGAATATCCTAGCGGATATGTTTTACGTGAATTACGAATTCTATGGTTAAGAGTTCTAAGTTGTAGTTTGATATTTGTTTTAGGCGCCGAACGTTTTGGGACGCCTCGATGTTCACGTTAGGGAGCCGTAGCGGGGACTCCAGGTGAGTGGGCTTTTGTTTTCCGTATATACCTATATACCATGCGTTTTCCCAGAAATTGTTTTATATGAGTGATGAGACGAAATGCCATGTTAATCATACTTATGTTTAAGTATACTTTGAAATGCTTTTTTTAAAGGAAAGTATGCTTTTATAAACGAAATGCCATGCCATCACATATTTATATATCTCGATTATGCATTATGAGATGTGATTGCATTATGAATTGTATGCGCATGATTGTTGGTGCTGAGGACGCTCAGGTAAGTTCAGGTAAGACTCTTGTGTGTTTAAATAAGAGTTGAGTTATGACGAGATTGTTGAGATGCATCGATAGCTCATTAACCTGCACCCCGGTGTTAGTGCTCCCGCCCAGAGTTAGGGGCCAGTCTTTCACGTGATGTTCACCTCCCGCACCACACGCTCATCTTGGATCCAAGTTAGGTGCATAGTCCTGTCGTATAGACCACTTTCAGTGGGTTCGACTCGTAGGTGACCCGCGATCATTCGCACAGTCTTCACGTGATTGTAGCACTAGAGCGTACTATATTACACCCAGTCTTGTCGTATAGACCACCTTGAGTGAGTTCGACTTGTGTGCAGGATATACATTATGATGAGATATGTTGAGATTGATTATGAGCTATAGTTCCAGCCGTGCTGATCACACGGTGGACATGTTATTATCTATGATGAGTTTATTTTATCTGATTTACTTACCTGATGAGTTAGTGGCATGGCATGACATATTCATGATTTATTGGCATATTAGCATGATGATGATTTCAGATGAGTTTTAGTATATGTATATACTATTTTCTGGGAAAGTATACAGGTTTTACGGCGAGGGGATATAAAGCTTGTTTTTGAAATGATTTTCGAAAGACTTTGTTTTTGCCCACTCACGCTTTTGTTTTGCGCCCCTCCAGGTTCTAAGTAGCGTTTTTGGTGGTATCCGAGGTAGCAGCAGCTATTCTGATAGAAATTCACCCATGTAGGACCCTTGGGATGTTATTATTTCAAGTACTCCTTATGTTCGACTGCACCTAGACAATTATGCTCTGATTGTGTCTTAACACTTCTTGAATTCGATTTTTAATTATTCGTATTTCCGCTTATTTAATTGCTTCCGCACTGTGCACATGGCTGCGTCACCCTCACGTGACGGCCAGCATGCCTCGATCTTGGTCGGGGTGTGTCAGTTTGGTATCAGAGCCTAGGTTCCGCAGTCCTGCATATTTTGTGAGTAGGTTAATCATTGTGATGTCTTCTGTCAGAATTATGCTGCCTCGTAGAGAGCCACATCGTTCAGATGAGCTTAGTTTCCCTGATATAGCTCAGTTAGGGGAAGCTATTGCTAATATGATTCAGTTTGTTATCTGTTCTCCCTAAAGGACTTCTCTTGAGACTGTTTATAAGTTGAAGTTGAATCATTTTATGGGAAATGATGGACCTGAGGGAGCACAGCGATGGCTTAATCATGTTGAAAAGTCCTTTTGTGTGATGCGAAGTCAAGGGAATCTTCTTCTGAAAAGGTGGGTCGAGACGACTACCTAGTTTCTGAGTACTGAATCTACATCCTGGTAGAGCCAGGAGTCTTATACGATGACACCGGAGGAAAACAGCTGATTGGGAGTTGTTTGAGAAATGGTTTATCCCTCCGGCATATATTGATGGTAACAAGCAAGAGTTTACAAATTTGACACAAGGAAAGATGACGGCGATTGAGTACTATAGAAAGTTTACGGACTTGTCTCGTTACCATCCGGATGTTGCTACTAATCTGGTTGTAATGTTACGTCGTTTTAAGCTGGGTACTAAGAAGAAGTGACGTTCTATGGCGACCACTACCCATTGTGCTTCTTACCAGGAGTTTTACGAGATTTTGTTGAGGATTAAGGACCCTAAGAAAATGTCCAGCGATAGTGATGAAGAAGAGGAAAAGAATATGAATAAGAGGAAAGATGACAAAGGTAAAGGTTAGTCATCTCAAGGACCTCGCAAGACTCAGAGCTTCAAAAGAAGCGAAGCTAGTTCCAGTTCTTCTAGTGGAGGTCGTGGGAGACGACAACAAGCCCAAGGACATGTTAACAACATCACACTGCAGGATGCTCAGAGCAATCCAGATTTGATCATGGGTACGTTAAACATTCTTGGTCACTTTGCTAGAGTTTTAATTGGTTGTGGTGCTACCAATTCTGTAAGTTCTCATACATTTGCTCAAGTGACGCAACCTCATCCTACGCCTCTAGGGTTTGAGTTAGAGTTTGCTATGCCTAGAGAAGAGAAGTGTTATGTGGATTATGTTTATCCTGGGTGTCCAGTGATGGTGGAAGATGTAGTTATGCCAGCTAATCTTATCTCATTAGATATTGTGGATTTTGAGGTGATTTTGGGCACATATTAGTTGCATTATAATCGTACCAAGATAGATTGTTACGGGAAATCAGTTACTTTCCATCGTCTTGGATTACCAGAAGTTACTTTAGTGGAGTAAGGCATGTCGTTATTTCTGCTGTGAGAGCAAAGAGATTGTTATCAAAAGGCTGCCAAGAATACTTAGCTCATGTGGTGCTAAATGTTATTACTCCGAGTAGTGTGGAAGATATAGAGGTGGTTAGACATCTTCCCGACGTTTTCCCTGAGGATTTACCTGGATTGCTGTCAGACAGAAAGGTGGAGTTCACCATTGATTTGCTTCCAGGTACGGATCTTAATTCTTTGACTCCTTGTAGAATGACTCTTGCTGAGTTGAGGGAATTGAAATTTCAGTTGCAAGAATCGGTTGTTAAGGATTTCATTCAACCTAGTACGACGCTTTGAGGAAGCTTCAGTGCTGATTGTGAGATAGAAATACGGGACTTTAAAGTTATGCATTGATTATAGGCAATTGAATCGGGTAACGATTAAAAACCGTTATCCATTGCCGCGTATTGATGATTTGTTTAATCAGCTTAGAGGTGCCTGTGTGTTTTCCAAGTTTGACTTGAGGTTGGATTATTACCAATTGAAGATTTGAAGTGAGGATGTCCCTAAGATTGTTTTCAGGACTTGTTATGGTCATTATGAGTTCTTGGTGATGTCATTCGGGTTAACGAATGAGCCTGCTGCTTTATGGATTTGATGAATCAAGTATTCCAGCAATATCTAGACAAGTTTGTTATTGTTTCATTAATGATATTCTGGTATACTTTAAGACTAGAGTAGAGCATGCTAGACATCTTGAATTGGTGTTACGAAGTTTGAGAGAGCATCTGTTGTATGCTAAGTTTAGCAAATGCCAATTTTGGTTGAGTCAGATAGCATTTATGGGACATGTTATATCTACACAAGGTATTCAAGTAGATCCTCAAAAAGTGGCAGCTGTGGAGAATTGGGAACAACCTCGAACCGTCACTGAGGTACAGAGTTTTCTTGGTCTAGCAGGCTACTATAGACGGTTTGCAAAGGATTTTTCAGTCATTGTTTTGCCATTGACATGATTGACTAGAAAAGAGCTTAGGTTTGAGTGGGATGAAAATTGTGAGCAAAGTTTTCAGCAACTGAAGTATTATCTCACTCGTACACCTGTTTTAGCACTCCCAGATGATAGCGGTAATTATGAGGTCTATAGGATGCTTCTTTGAATGGTCTTGGATATGTACTGATGCAACATAGTAGGGTGATTGTTTACGCTTCACGACAATTGAAACCTCACGAGATAAATTACCCTACTCATGATTTGGAATTAGTGGCTATCATCTTTACTTTGAAGATTTGGAGACATTACCTTTTATGGAGAAAAGTGTAAGATATTTACGGACCATAAGAGTCTCCAGTATCTGTTTACTCAGAGGGATCTTAGTCTTCGTCAACGAAAGTGGATTGAGTTGCTAAAAGATTAAGATCGCACGATTGAGTATCATCCTGATCGTACAATTGTGGTAGCTGATGCACTTAATAGGAAGACTTCAGCTAGACTTCATGCCAGTTACGATTGTCATGGTTTTCTTCTTGATGAATTACGCTTCACTGGAAAGAAGTTAGGAGTGGAAGATAAAGAAGAAGCATTACTTGTTAATTTTCAAGTTAGGCCAAATTTTAGTGGATCGTGTGCTTGAAACTCAGATGGATGATGAAAAGACCCAAGAATTAATTGAGGCAAGGAACGATGGAAAAAAAAAAAAAAAGACCTCAGAGTTAGAGAATCAGATGGCATGCTTATGCAAGAGAACAGGATGTATGTGCCTAATGATATGGAATTAAAGAAAGTAATTTTGGACGAAGCACACTGTTCAGCTTATGCAATGCGTCCTGAAGATACTAAAATGTATTATACCATTCGACCACTTTATTATTGGCCAGGTATGAAAAGGGAAATTGTTGAATATGTGAGTAGGTGTATCAGTCGTCAGCAAGTCAAAGCAGAAAGAAAGAAGCCTTTTGGGTTGATGAAACCACTTCCCGTTCCACAGTGGAAATGGAAAAATATCACTATGGATTTTGTGTACAAGCTTCCTCGTACACGGAACGGTATGATGGTGTTTGGATAATCGTTGATCGGCTTACTAAGTCAGCACAACTTATCATCCTCAAACAGATGGTCAGTCAGAGAGAACCATTCAGACTTTAGAGGACATGCTGAGAGCTTCGGTACTTCAGTTTGGTGATGATTGGCAAGCTAAGTTAGATTTGATGGAGTTTGCCTATATTAACAGCTATCATTCTAGCATCGGGATGGCACCATTTGAGACACTTTATGGGAAAGCTTGTCGTATACCTTGGTGTTGGTCTAAAGTTAGTGAAAGACCATTAGTGGGCCCGGAGATAGTAGAGGAGACTACTCAGAATGTTCAAGTGATTAAAGCTAATATGAAAGCGGCCCAGGATCGACAGAATAGCCTTGCTTATAGGCATGCTACTGATAGAGTGTATGACGTTGGTAATTGGGTATTCTTAGAGTTATCGCCTTGGAAAGGAGTAGTAAGGTTCGGAAAGGAGGTAAACTAAGCCCTAGGTACAACGGACCTTACCAGGTTATCGAGCGAGTTGGTAAGGGTGCTTATAGGCTTGAGTTGGCTTCAGAGTTGGTCAGAGTGCATAATGTGTTTTATGTCTCTATGCTTCGACATTATGTTTCGGATCCTTCCCATGTGATACTTCCTCAACAGCTGGAGATTAGTCCGGATTTGACATAGGAGGAAGAACCAATGACGATTTTGTATTGGAAGGACAAAGTGCTGAGAAACAAGACCATTCGTATGGTAAATGTTCTGTGAAGAAACCATTCAGTGGAAGAGGCTACTTGGGAGACTGAGGATAGGATGAGAGATATATATCCTTGCTTGTTTTATGAGTATCAGTGATGTATTTTGATGTTTGAATTTCGAGGACGAAATTTCTATAAGGGGGTAGATTGTGACAGCCCGTCCCTGATTTTAAGAGTTTTTAAATTTGTTATAAAGGATTTTACAAAAATGTCCTTTGAGGCACGTGCGTTGTTCGAGGTTAATCGTTGTGTCGTGCCACCTAATATTTATTTTCTCGCCATACTCTCATAGTACTCGTCACTACGAACGCGTGGGCACAGACGGTTCGTGATTTGGAGCTATATCGAAGAAGTTATTGACGTTTGAAGTTTGGATATTTTAGAAATTATAATTTTAGAAAATTGGATTTTGGATGGCCCAGATTTAAGTAAGAAAGAATGGACGGCTGTGATGGATTTGAAAAAAAAAGAAAAAAAAAAAGAGAAACAAAGTTGCTTGATGGCAGCGACAGAGAAGAACAGACGCGGAAAAAGAAGAGAAGAAGGGTGGGCACTGCCCAGTAAGGAGAAGAGAGAGAAACCGGAGGCCAATCAGAGTGAGAGAGAGAGAGAGAGACCGGCCAATCGGAACAGGGAAAGGAAGGAAAGGAAGGAGGAAAGTTTGGAGGGGATTGGCCTTGAAATTTGATGAAACCACAAGGAAGGGTGCGGCGGCTTTGGCTTCAAATTGCTCAATCCTGAAGCAATTTCTTTCAATTGCCACCACCCATAGCTTCCTCTTGAGGCCTAGAACAAAGCCCAAGCATTGGTTGGAGCATCGGAGTTGCTATGGAGGTCGGATTGAACACACCCATTTTTAGGGTGCCGCACGGTTTTGGTGGAATTGGAGCATTTTTAGGCCCAATTGGACTTGGCCGCAGGTATAAAGTTTGCTCTACTCTTTAAGATCTTCATTTCTGTATTTTTTGAGAATTTTTAAAAATAATTGGATTTTTCGGCGAGTCGGGGCGGGCGACCGCCACCCACGGCGACGCGTGCGGCGGCGCATGGCCAGTGGGCCGCCAATGTCATTTTCATGCTATATTTGATGTCCTGAATTCAGTTTTGTTAATGGTATAACATTGGTTGATCATTTGGACTTAATTTCGGTACGATTCATAGTTAGGCCAAAATGTGAACCGACGATCCGACCGTTGGATCGTTACCAAACTTTGGTACGTGGTAGTACGTAATATTTGAAGAAGGTAGGAACTTACGGATCGGAAATCCATTGTACGGATCTTCCCGAATTGAGTTTGTAAGTTCATAAAATAAAATGTTAACCGTTACTTGGTTTTGGCAATTGGCGGAGATCCGACCGTTGGATCGTAACGAAATTTTAGTATGTTGCTCTAGGAGCATAATGTACGTCTTAGGAAGTTACGGATAGGAGATTTGAGCTATGGATCTTCCAGATCAAGTAAGTGGGGCTGTGGACCCTACCGTCGATCGTTGATCGACGGTTGACTTTTGATTAAGGGTCTTAAATGATTCTAGAATATTCTAGCGAATATGTTTTACGTGAATTACGAATTCTATGGTTAAGAGTTCTAAGTTGTAGTTTGATATTTGTTTTAGGCGCCGAACGTTTTGGGACGCCTCGATGTTCACGTTAGGGAGCCGTAGCGCGGACTCCAGGTGAGTGGGCTTTTGTTTTCCGTATATACCTATATACCATGCGTTTTCCCAAAAATTGTTTTATATGAGTGATGAGACGAAATGCCATGTTAAGCATACTTATGTTTAAGTATACTTTGAAATGCTTTTTTTAAAGGAAAGTATGCTTTTATAAACGAAATGCCATGCCATCACATATTTATATATCTCGATTATGCATTATGAGATGTGATTGCATTATGAATTGTATGCGCATGATTGTTGGTGCTGAGGACGCTCAGGTAAGTTCAGGTAAGACTCTTGTGTGTTTAAATAAGAGTTGAGTTATGATGAGATTGTTGAGATGCATCGATAGCTCATTAACCTGCACCCCGGTGTTAGTGCTCCCACCCAGAGTTAGGGGCCAGTCTTTCACGTGATGTTCACCTCCCGCACCACACGCTCATCTTGGATCCTAGTTAGGTGCATAGTCCTGTCGTATAGACCACTTTCAGCGGGTTCGACTCGTAGGTGACCCGCGATCATTCGCACAGTCTTCACGTGATTGTAGCACTAGAGCGTACTATATTACACCCAGTCTTGTCGTATAGACCACCTTGAGTGGGTTCGACTTGTGTGCAGGATATACATTATGATGAGATATGTTGAGATTGATTATGAGCTATAGTTCCAGCCGTGCTGATCACAAGGTGGACATGTTATTATCTATGATGAGTTTATTTCATCTGATTTACTTACCTGATGAGTTAGTGGCATGGCATGACATATTCATGATTTATTGGCATATTAGCATGATGATGATTTCAGATGAGTTTTAGTATATGTATATACTATTTTCTGGGAAAGTATACAGGTTTTACGGCGAGGGGATATAAAGCTTGTTTTTGAAATGATTTTCGAAAGACTTTGTTTTTGCCCACTCACGCTTTTGTTTTGCGCCCCTCCAGGTTCTAGGTAGCGTTTTTGGTGGTATCTGAGGCAGTAGCAGCTATTCTGACAGAAATTCACCCATGTAGGACCCTTGGGATGTTTTTATTTCAAGTACTCCTTATGTTCGACTGCACCTAGACAATTATGCTCTGATTGTGTCTTAACACTTCTTGAATTCGGTTTTTAATTATTCGTATTTCCGCTTATTTAATTGCTTCCGCAATGTGCACATGGCTACGTCACCCGCAAGTGACGGCCAGCATGCCTCGATCTTGGTCGGGGTGTGTCACTATGTCATTTTGTGTCATATCCGATATCTTAACGGGTCATGTCCTGTAACACCCGTTAAAATAAACGGGTAATATGACTCGATCAGAACTCGACCCATTAATATTACTTCAAAACATTATACTATATGTATACCACATTGTCACATAAATCTTACTTCAAAACATAAAAACACATTTGTCTTTCAAGTATCACATAAATATTAATTAATGTAGAAGTGTGAACATATTAAAAAAATAAATAAATAAATATATATATATATATTAAAACACTCGTTTTTTTCTTCTTTTTTTAGATTTTCTTCTTTGAAAACATGATCTTTTCGTGGATGCATGAAGATGAATGGTTCAGATCATTGATATTATGTTCAAAGTTTTACGTTAGTGAAAATATTACTCGGAGTTTATAAAGTCTCTAGAAACTATATAGCATCGACTCATATTTCACTTAATCATAAATATCGGAATGTGATAGTAACAATCTGACCAGTTCAATTTTCTACATCCGCTAAAAGATAATGTTTTAAAAAAGAAAATCTGAAAAACGAAATTTGGTGAGAATAATAAAGCGTAAATGACAATCTATATTGATAATGGTGTCGGATTTCAGAGTTTACCCTTTTACAAAAGTTTTAAAGCTTGTAATTACAAGTGATTGTATGTTTTTATTAACATTTTCACACTTCTACATTAATTATTATTAATTTTGCACTCAAATAAAAAATAGTATTCCTGCGGGTTTGGAGGGTTTTAAAAATCTAAACAACGATATAACTATGGCGTGGAGGGATGCAATCACGAGGGTTTATATATTCTTTCACATTTTTAACACTTGTACATTAATTATTATGAATTTTTATTTATTTTGAACTCCCTAAAAATACTATTCACAAGGGTTTGGAGAGTTTTAAAAATTCAAACGATGATGTACCCATCTCAAAGCGTAGAGGTGCAATCACAAGCTTTTAAATATATTTTTTCACATTTTTCGCACTTATAAATTAATTATTATAATTTTTAATGTGTTTGGTATTTTTAAATTACTTTGATGTTTAAATTTAATAATGTGTTTTATAATGTTTTAATCTCACTTTTAAGAGGATATAACATTTATGAGTATATAAGAGAGTAAAAATGTTGTTAGGTTTGTTGACTCTAAAATTAAAAGTCTGTCTTTTTGCCTACACTAACACTACACTAGTTGATTTGAACTTTAGACAACATATCAAGTAAAATTTATCTCAGTAATGACGATAAGAAACTCTCATAATGCAAATAAATAAATAAAACAATTTTTTTAACTTATTTTAAATATTTATACAATAATACATATTTAATATATATACACTATGATTATTGTTTTTTATAATAAGTTTTTTTAGTAGTTTTTCTTTAAAAACATCAAATAGTTTTTTCTTAATGGGTTTTACCCGCATGTAAACCCGTTAATGACATGTTATTAATTGGTACTTAACGGGTGATTCGATAACAGCCTGATTAGTTATAATGTTAACCTTAAAGCATGTTATTTTCGTATCAGTTAAAAAATTACTAGGTCTTAAGTCCAAACCATACCACATCCACCCCTCCTAGAAACAGTAAGTTAAGGGAGTATAAATTACAACATTATGAACTAGTATATACGACACTGGAAATAGCTATACGACACCATTTCACTAGCAAAAAAAAATGTCTCCACCATCAACAAAAATATCTAAATGAGCAGAACAAATAGAAGCTCACGCTCGCGCCACGCTTCCTCCACCTTATCCATCTTCCATTTTCCCAAAACCCTGCACAAACACCTTCAAAAACCCTCCATCCATGGCGGACCTAATTTCTTAACCCTCATCACCCCCCTTATCATCCTCCTAAGAAAAAAAACCCACCTCACTCATGGAGCACGCTTCTTCCTTCACCCAAGTCTCCAACCTATCCGCTTACCATAACTACTCCTTCTCCTCCTCCTTCTCGCAGTTCCCAACCCAAATCCGCCTCAAAACCCCCAAATTCCCAAACCGCAGATCACAAAATCTCCACGTCGTCGCCGTCGCCGTCGACCCACAACAGGAACTCCCCCAAAGCAGCCCCCAACGGCTCCTCAAAGAGCTCTCGGAGCGCAAAAGGGCGACTTCTCCGAAGAAGAAGGTGCCGCCGAAGCGGTTCATACTCCGGCCGCCATTGGACGACAAGAGATTAGCGCAGAGGTTTCTGAACAGCCCACAATTGTCGCTAAAGTCGTTCCCTTTACTCAGTTCCTGCTTGCCCTCTTCGCGGCTCAACAATGCCGACAAGGCGTGGATAGAGGAGTACTTGCTGGAGGCCAAGCAAGCTCTTGGGTACCCGCTGGAGCCTTCGGATAGGTTCGAGGACGATAACCCAGCAAAGCAATTCGACACTTTGCTGTACATGGCGTTTCAGCATCCCTCCTGTGAGAGGACCAATGCCCGGCACGTCCGGTCCGCGCATTCGAGGCTGTGGTTTTTGGGGCAGTATGTGCTGGAATTGGGTTTGGCTGAGTTTTTCCTGCAGAGGTATCCGAGGGAGTCGCCGGGTCCAATGAGGGAGAGAGTGTTTGGGTTGATTGGGAAGAGGAACTTGCCCAGGTGGATTAGAGCTGCTAGCTTGCAGAATCTGGTGTTTCCTTTTGATGATATGGATAAGTTGCAGAGGAAGGACCGAGAGCCACCTGTGAAGTAAGTTCAATGATCCTTTTTTCTTGGATACTTGATATCAATGGTAGTTAGTTGAATATAACTCGTATTTGAAGTTCACAAATTTAGTTGGATTTCAAACAATGGAAGGAGATAATTGCAGTAATCTTCTCATGAAATGGGAGTTTGTACCACTAGATATTGCCATGAATTCTTTTAACTATTGAGACGATCTATGAGATGCTTTAAACTGGGATTTATACTAAATTAAAGAAGCAATACCACATTGGCAAAACGATACAAGTAGCTAAACTAGAAGTAAGCCTGATCCAACTCAGAGAAGAATTCAAAAGTACCATACGAGCAAACTCAGTGAAGACTTCAATACTGATGAATGGACCTTTGTTAAAGGCTACTGATTATGCATGCCTATGATAAGAATTCTTCATTTCTTGGTACCCTGATGCATATGTGGGGATTAGGTTATATTGACTAACCTCTGTGTTGATGATAGATCATATCGCATTTATAATTTTATATCATGAAGGGATAGAATGGAGATGTAGGGTTTGAGGCTGGCTTGTATGGAAGCAAATTTCTGTGCTTTTGGCCTTTCTCTATTACCTAAGTTACATAGGTAATGCTGAAAATCATTTTGGGATTAAGAATGGAAGTTGAAGACATGATAAGTTTGTGGCCCTTTCCTAGCCTCAACGTAGGGTGTATCTATAAGTGTGTGACACACTATATGTTTATATGTATATGTATATGTATCTCATAGTGATTGCAAGTTATCTCTTGCTGCTCTTGTAGATCTCACCTTGCAGAACCAGACCATAGTTTCTTTGGCAGTACATAAATAATTTCTATTTACTTTTTTATCATGTAATTATATAGATTCTTCTGTGCCTTGAAAAATCATAGTTGATGAGAAAATGCATTTGAGCTTCAAATTTATTGTGTATTTTGAGCAGGTCTGTATTCTGGGCTTTGTTTGGGGCAATATATTTGTGTTTTGGTATGCCAGAAGTATATCGTGTTCTTTTCGAAGTATTTGGAATGGACCCTGAAGATGAGACCTGCCAGCCAAAATTACGGAGACAACTTGAAGACGTAGATTATGTTTCTGTAGAATTTGAAGGCAACAAACTCAGCTGGCAGGATGTTGCGGCTTACAGGGCAAGTTTTTTCTGTGAATTGTTTCTGTTGTTTATGCATACTTACAAAATAATAAACGCTCCAAAAGTTGCTCTGGGATCTGTAGAAGATCAAAGAGTTTTATTAAAAGAATATCAGTTTATATGTACACAGTTTGCAAAACTGTGATGGGTACTGAATATAAAGACTAAATAATTTAAGGGTTGTCAAAGGGCACTAGGTTTAACCTGACTCTTGAGGCTTGTTTTGAACATATGTTAAAGTCCATGTTAATCTTCTAATATTGGGATTTATGTTGCATCTTTTTGGATAAATTATTCATGTCATATATTAGAATGACTATAAGTTTTCACATACAATTTGGTTACCATATTTTACGGAAATAGTTTTGATTTTGTATCATCTCAAGTAAGTTCCTGCAAATAATGTGTTTTCCCCTCTACAGCCCCCAGAAGATGCGCTTTTTGCACATCCAAGGCTCTTCAGGGCTTGTGTTCCGCCAGGTATGCATCGGTTCAGAGGAAATATATGGGATTATGAGAGCCGACCTAAAGTCATGCGGACATTGGGATATCCCTTAGCAATGACTGATAGAATTCCAGACATTACTGCAGCTAGGAACATCGAACTTGGACTTGGGCTACAGGTGTTTCCCTCAGTGTCCTCCATCTCTATATGTGCATTTGCGTGTAGTATGCAATTTTATTTAAACTAATCGTAATATAACATGGTGAGTAATCTGAAAAAAAGTTAAAAATAAAATAAGAGAAGACAAAGGCAACATGCCAAAATGATCTGTCACCATTTCTATATGTGTCACCAGATGTCTAACTAGTATTTTCTCTATCCCACTCAAAGTTTCCTAGGGCGGATTATCCTATTCCAAGATTTTAGATCCACCAAATCTGGATAGGTTATGTCCGTTATGTCACTCTATTCAATGTACTTACTCGTATTTGTTAATGTTTATAGTCTGTTCAGGCCCTGCATCTTGATGTATTGCTTGCTTTCTTATTTGCATACAGCTTTCTTTCTTGCATCCATCGAAGCACAAATTTGAGCATCCTCGATTTTGTTACGAGCGTTTAGAATATGTTGGCCAAAAGATCCAGGTAATAAGTTACACTGCGTAAATGCAAATTTATTTGTCCTACAGTGTGTAGGAGACCCCATATATCTCTTTCCCCATACTAAATATATATGTTGAATTTGGGTGGTTGTGTGTTTATATCTTGTCTAGGACCTTGTGATGGCGGAAAGGTTGCTGATGAAACATTTAGATGCTCCAGGAAAGTGGTTAGCAGAGAGACATCGCCGTGTTCTCATGAACAAATTCTGCGGGAGATATTTGAGAGAGAAGCGTCTCCACCAGTTTATCATCTTCTCCGACCAAGTTCAGGATGCATATGAACACAACCGAAGATTAAGAAATCCAGCCACAACCGCTGTTCAACAAGCCATTCATGGTCTCGCATACACAATATACGGGAAGCCAGATGTAAGACGCCTCATGTTTGAGGTTTTCGATTTTGAGCAAACCCAACCTAAAGCTGTGACTGTGTGAAGATGAAGGATTCATATTCAAATCTTTATGCATGCCAGAAAGCGTTCTTTTTCCGCTCGCTCAACTTTTTCATTTTTCTATTCTAAATAGGAAATACTTGCATGGAATCATATGTGATTGTGATATCTAACAACACTGATGTAATAGAAAGATGTAATAGTTTTAATCAAATTAGTTTTATCATTCATTTTCGCTCTCATATGTGACTAGAGCACAATTTTGCAAGTGGCGCCCAATGTATTGCTGCAGCCTAAGTATTTGCTGTTCTTTCTGGAGTCCATCTCTTTCTTTCTTAATTCTTTTGCTCTGAACAATCAAAAATGAGGCGAGATTCGTTATATTGGTTAAGAGCATTCACTTTAATCTTGTCCAATTTTTTTATCTCTATTATGGGTTGTATAAAAGAAGGAATTTTTAGAAATTTAAAAATTCCATTGTGAAATTTAGGATTTTTCACATGAGAGAATTATTGAGAAAAATTATCTCAATTTTCACTGTCATTCTTGTAGTTTTTTCTTGAAATTTTTGTCCTTTTAACTTTGTTATGTTTTTACTTCAGTCTAATTCATTAGTTTTCCGTTTTTATTTGTCACATTTTCTCATTTTGTGTTGTTGTTGGAGACTATAACTAACACACCCCGACCGAGATCGAGGCATGATGGCCGTCACGTGAGTGTGACGTAGCCATGTGCACATTGCGGAAGCAATAATAAAGATAGAATCACGAATGAATAAAAACCAAACTTCAAGGAGTGCTAGAACGGAATTAAGTGTGAATACACAATCAGAGCATCAATAGTCTAGGTGCAGTCAAGCGTAAGAAGTACTAAATTGAATAACACCCGACGGTGGTCCTACATATGTGATGGCCTGTCAGAACCTCCGTTGTAAGCCTCGTGAGTCACCAACAACGCTACCTAAAACCTGGAGGGGTGCAAAACAAAAGCGTGAGTGGGCAAAAACAAAGTTTTTCGAAAATCATTTCATAACAACAGTTATAACCCCTCGCCGTAAAACCTGTATACTTTCCCAGAAAATAGTATATACATATACCAAATCTCAACTTAAATCATCATCGTCAAAATATGTAAACAAATCATAAATATGCCATGCCATATAAACCAAATCATCAGGTAAGTAATCCAAATGCAATAATAACTGCAATAACTCATCATCTGAACTCTAGCTCAAAAACCATGCCTGCACACGAGTCGAACCTACCTATAGTGGTCTATACGACAGGACTAGCTGTAAAACAATACGCTCTAGTGCTACAATCACGTGAAGACTGTGCGAATGATCGCGGGTCACCTACGAGTCGAACCCACTTATAGTGGTCTATACGACAGGATTGTGCACCTAACTTGGATCCAAGATGAGCGTGTGGTGCGGGAGGTGAACATCACATGAAAGACTATGCCCCTAACCCTGGGCGGGAGCACTAACACCAGGGTGCAGGTTAATGAGCTCTCGATGCATCTCATCATAATCATCATAACACAAATCCTCATCAACAACACATAAACTTACCTGGAACTTACCTGAGCGCCCGCAGCGTCGACAACCATGCATATACAATTCATAATGCATAAATAATAGTATAAATATATTGGTATGGCAATTCATTGATAAGGTCATTTAAAATGCATTTATGGGAAAAATACTTAGCATATAGGTATATATGGAAAACCAAAAGCCCACTCACTGGTATGTAGATGGATCGTAACCTCCATGCCTAGCCTGGCTACGCTCGTCCTCCGGATAAGTCTCGCATATGTGAGAAACAACTATAATAACATTATTTTAAAGCACATAAACGAAACTAGGAAATAACTTCTCATACATTGCTCAATTGGGGTGTTTGAATATACCAAAGTGATCTACACAACCTCAGGAACATCCCCATATTTTTAGAATTAATTTTTGACCCCTCACGCGCCGGCCAGACGCACCACCCACGCGCGGGCACGTGCCTGGCACACTGACGGCAACAGTTAACGCCTTCAGGAATATTCCGTTAAAAATCAGCATATTCCGTCAAAATTAACTAACGCCGTTAGGAATATTCCGTCTAAATTGACGGAATATTCCGTCGTCTCCTACCTCAGAACTCCGGCGACCATTGTCGTCGCCGAAAACTGGAAAATCTTCTAACCTACTATTCTACCTCAATTCTGCACCATTTGTCACGTAATTTATATCAAAATGAAGCCCTCGACTAGTAGAACAACGTTATACCTGTTTTAAGCCTTGAATCCCACGAAATCACGTCAGAGCAAGCTCGAAAATCCGGCCACCTCTGCAACTCTTCGTATCTGGGCTTCCCGACGTCCAAATTTCACCAACGATGCACTCCGAGCATCGTGAGAACCTCCTAAAGCTCCCTATAAGCTTGAAATTCAAAGAAGATCCTCCATTAAAAAGTTGGTGAACAGTGCTAGAATCGAAAATTCGATTTACGGGGTTTTCTTACGTTAAACCTCGACAAAAACAACCTAAAAACCCTAGGGGAGAAGTATAGATACCTCTTTGAGCTTCAAAACGACGTGAAACCTCGACGATCACTTATGGTTCACTGTGCACTCGACGGTGCCTTTGAGTTGTCAGGGTTTTCGACGGTTCCACGACCATCCAAAGACACCACTCGACTCGTAAGAACCTTAGGAAAACACTGGAGGTCTTAAAACCCTCGATCCGTGAAGTTTTGGTTTGGTTTGGGTGTGGTCCGTACAGTTGTAGAGAGAGAGAGTAAGGAGAGAGAGAGTGAGTCCGAGAGGGGAGAGAGAGATGGGAGTTTTCAGTTGGTGTGTGTGTGTGGTCCTCACACTGCCAGCCAAACACACCCAAACAACCACAAAAAAATCTAAGTTCTAATTGGTTTAGAACTAAGTTACAACAACCCTAACTAACTTAGAACCCTAAGTTCAAATCACACTCTAATGGTTCCTACTAAATTGGAGAAGAGGTGATTGGTCCAATAATAAAGCTTTGGGCCTTTGAACTTAGCCCAAAAATATAAACGTAACCCAACGTCTACGGGCAAAAGTGTACTTTTACATTTTCGAGGATAATAAAAGTACATAAATCGAGACGGGCTGTCACAATAACATGAATATCCTAAAAAGTCTACTCCCACCCAACCATGAATATCATTAACAAAAGATGCGTTGTTTGATTACAATCACGAGAGAACAAAGTGAAAAAATAAATGGTTCGTTTAGGAAGTGTTTATAATGAATAAAATTGTTTTTAAATAAAATGATTTTAAATTAATTCATAGTAAAATTCAAGTTAATTATGGAATCCAGTAATAAGCAAATAATTGGTGTTTCATGCATAAAGTACTTCAAGTGTTTTTAGAACTCAAAAATATTTTTTCTAAAAACGCTTTTAGTCATTTAAAATAAAATTCAAACGAACCCAAAATAAGAATGTGCCTCATCAGAATGTAGATGAAATACATTTAAGGAGTTAGCAACAATCCCCTTACATATAATATTAGACAACCTAACACATAAAGAAATCAACCACCACTTTGGTTTTGGTAACTTACAAAAGAGTTTTGGCTCATTATGCCCATATTTTCATTTGAAAAACTCAACAAGAAAAGAGTTTTGGCTCATCCCATTTGACGGATTGGACTAGAATGGAAGAAAACAAAATTATACGAACGAAAGTGAAAATCCAGTTAAACTAATTGGACTATAATCTAATGTAGTTAATATAGTGCATTTTCGCTTATCATCATAAACTATGATGTATGCTCATCATACACCTCATCATCTATCACGCGTAATTTTCTTTAACTCTAAAATTTTGAAAAAAAAATTAACGATGATTAAAAGAACAAAAATGCTACTCTTACCATCTAATTGTACTATTATTTGTATCGTCTCTCTAATAAAAACGAGGCTCACATGCATTGGCGGGCCTATCTCTAGTTGAGAGATAGTACAAATAGTAATACAACTACATTTACGCTTAAATGAAAGGACACAAGGCATATTATAAGGTGTATGGTGAACATACACACTTATGGTGGTAAGCAAAAATGCTATCCCAGCCAATAACAAAACCACTAAACAATGAATTCGGATCCTCTTTGTGTGGATCCTGAAGATCTATGAATTGTAACCGTTCATCGTACATCGTACGGTCAGAAATCATTTTAAATTTTTTATTTAAAATTGAACACCAAACGGTACCAACAAAAATTGACCTTAGAATGTACGATGAACGGACACGATTTACGGATCTCCATAAGTCTCACAAAAAGGATCCAGAGAGGATCATGTTGGCTAAACAGAATTTGGATCCCATTCAGATCCAAATTGTGGAGATTCTCACATCTTAGCCATTCATCTTGCATTTGTAAGGTTAGAAATCATTTGACCTTTTGATTTAAAATTAAATACAAATAGTAACCGACGAAAACTAACTGCACAATGTATGATAAACGGTTAAGATGTGGAGATCTCTAGAATTACCACAAAGTGAATCCGGAGATAATCCTCTTCTGGCTAAACAATGGCCACTCTGCACCTTCCACGTCAACATATTGTCCACTCCACTGCACTACAGCTAAGCCCAACTCCCCACTAATGAATATTTAACCGGAAAAGTTGCAAAAATTACGAACCAACCAACCCAAACCCCAGTACGCAGGATTTTCGTTGGGCGTCGTTTGACGTTATTGGTGTCGTCGTTCCACAACCTCCTTCCAAGCACATGGTACATGCGCACAAATCCAGCAATACCCCTTGGCATCCTGCTAGTGTGCACCCTCGCTGCCTTGCGTGCGCCGGTCGCGCACCCTCCTATCGTGCGCACCCCCTTCCCTCTTCCAAACCCTCCTCCCCTCGAGACGCAGACTCCCACACCCACCCAATCCACTCGTCACCAGATCTCGGCCTCGAGCAATCCCACCGCGGCGGCGACAGCAGCAGAAGCCATGTCCAAAGCACGCGTCTACGCCGACGTCAATGTCCTCCGCCCTAAGGAGTACTGGGACTACGAGTCCCTCACCGTCCAATGGGGGTAAACCATTTTTACCTCCCTAATTTTATTGATTTTCTCGATTTTCAATCCAATTCGGGAGCTTTCGTATACGGATTTATCAGAAAACTGTTGATTTATGATTTGAATTTCTGTAAGCTTGTAGTGGAGTTAAGATACAAAGCAATAGTTAGCTAATTAAGATTAATATATAATTAATTGGGGAATTAATTGTGTATTTACTGTGCTATCTGTGGCAATGATGGGTGCCCCCCCCCCCCCCCTCTCTTTTTGTTTTAATACAACTTTTTGTGGGTTTTTTTCCCCTTTGTTTCCAGTGATCAAGATGATTATGAAGTTGTTCGAAAAGTCGGAAGGGGGAAATACAGCGAGGTGTTCGAAGGTATAAATGTCAATACCAATGAGCGCTGTATAATCAAGATCCTCAAGCCTGTTAAGAAAAAGAAGGTAAAGTAATTGCCTTTTAGGATATTCGGGTTTTCGGTTCTGGTGTTTTGTTCGATTCAGTTGCCAATAACCCCATTCTGCACTTTTTTAATATGCATTTGTTGTAAGTGCATAATGGCACGGTTGTGTACTATGTCAAATATGTGGATCATTTGTTGTAACATTTAGCACACCATTTCATCTTCCTAGTGGTGTCTGTGCAGATCAAGAGAGAGATCAAAATTCTCCAGAACCTTTGCGGGGGCCCAAATGTTGTCAAGCTTCTTGATATTGTTCGAGATCAGCACTCAAAAACCCCAAGCCTGATTTTTGAGTTTGTGAACAGTACAGATTTCAAAGTTTTGTACCCCACACTGACTGATTATGACATACGCTACTACATATATGAGCTTCTCAAGGTAATTATTGTACTTTTAACATGGCACGGTTTGTTATATGAGAGAAGGGGAATTGAGCCTAGATTTTGAGAGAAAGAGGTTTAATTTAGAAATGAGAGACCATACCCTTTCCGCAAGAGATTGTTCTAACTCTGCCAGAAATTGTTTTAAACATGTTTTTTTTTCTTTCATGGTACCTTCGTGGATGATCATTGCTTTCTCTCAGGAATGGAGAGATTTTAATCTTTTTGGGGCCGTTTGGGATGACGTATTTCAAAATCAGGGAATTAGTTAATATTATGTTAGTTAAGTTGTTGGATTGGAGTCATTGGATCATTACATAGTATTTGTATATTTTTTTATGGAAAGAAGAAAGTAAAACACACAAGGATTCAAATGATTCATCGGATGTAGGCATATTGAGTTTTATTATTAAGTCCCAAGTCTTCCTTTCAAATCATTTTAATAATGGACCTTAAAGTGCTCTCTGGTGTGCTCTGTTCCAAGTTACTCAGGGATTTTAAATTTCGGTCCATGTGATGGTTTGCACAATGACTAGTATGTCATTTGACTCTGATATGCTCTTGGTCCGTTGTTCTGTGCATTTTTTTAATGGTGGTATGTTAACTTGTGGGAAAGAGTTCACACTATGCTTCAACAATTTGCAATTTAATGTCAGCTCAAGCTTAATTGCTCGATCTAAGGCATTGCCATCAACTTTTCTATGTGTTACGTGTAATACGAATGCTGGGTTAACATTTTTTCTGGACCTATATAAGTACTGGCGAAATTAAGGTCCAAGTAGTGTGTAATTTTGCCTTTCATAAGTTAATTATTTTCATTGCAGGCGTTAGATTACTGCCATTCACAAGGAATAATGCATAGGGATGTCAAGCCTCACAACGTTATGATAGACCATGAATTGCGCAAACTTCGCTTGATAGACTGGGGTCTTGCTGAATTTTACCACCCTGGCAAGGAATACAATGTCCGCGTAGCATCCAGGTAATAATTTATGGTAAATTGGTAATATAGGACTAATGCCGATTCTTAGTAGTGGGTCGTTGAGAAAACATGCATGTTAATGAATGAATGTTGAAAGATGAATTGTTTGAGTAGAACAAATATGTCATCTAAATTAGTAATGATCAGGTTAGGTGGCTAGGATGAAAATTTTCTTAAGTAGGTTGTTTCTTGCACATTCTTTAATAATTTTAGCATTGTGACTCTGTGAGGGTTCCTTTTGAGGTTTTTTTTTTTTTTCCCGCATCCTTCAGTTTATATATTCATCTTTGTGAGATGATTGAAATGTCTTTCCTTGTTTTTTCTAGATACTTTAAGGGCCCTGAACTTCTAGTTGACCTGCAAGATTATGACTATTCTTTGGACATGTGGAGCCTTGGCTGTATGTTTGCGGGAATGGTGAGAATTACAGTTACTGTATTCTGATGAGATTTGTTACTTGAACTCCAGAATGTGCTTGTGTTTAGAAAATCATATAATCAGGTATGTTTGCTCGTCATTACTTGTTTTTGTGTAGATATTTCGCAAGGAACCTTTCTTTTATGGTCATGACAACCATGACCAGCTGGTCAAAATTGCCAAGGTAATGCTAGTACTTGTTTAGGTGGCATAACTTGTTCTGTATGCACGTTATAGCTACTGTTAGAATTCCTGAAAAGAATCAAATTAGTGGTTTATGTTGGTTTATGTTTATACACAACTACTTGCACTACGGTGTTATGTAATCTAATATAGTTTCACATTAGCGCTTACGAACATGCACGGACTCACATTCATACACATATGGCCTAATGACTTAATGTATACATTATATATGGTCTAACCAGTATCGTTCGGTGTAACTTCCTTTCTAATGAATTGTAGTACTTCATATGTATTTCTAGGTACTTGGGACTGATGAGCTGAATGCATATCTGAGCAAGTATCATTTAGAGCTTGATCCTCAACTTGATGCTCTGGTTGGGAGGTATGTTGAGCAAAATTCTCTTCTAAGGGATGATAATAAAATAATAGGTCAATTCTGTGAATTCTTTGTGGAAATATCTTTAGCATGCGACTGCAATGGTTCTATCTTCCGCTTGGAAGTGTTGCAATGTAACTTATAAAACAAAAAAAAAAGGTGGTGCGGGTTACAAATGCAAATGAAACCCTGCCAAGTAATAAATAATGTAAAATTAGTATCTCTATACGTGTATTGATGCGTTGCTACACTACTGCAGGCACAGCAGGAAGCCCTGGTCTAAGTTTATCAATACAGATAATCAACATTTAGTTTCTCCAGAGGTCACTTGCTCTATTCTTCTTGGAATTATTTACACAAAAAGCTCTTTAGTTATTAACATCATATCTCATTTAAACATGCAAAAACGGTTTTTTATTCCTTCTGTATTATACAAATGTCAACTCAAAGGTATTTGATATGCAGGCCATCGATTTTCTGGATAAACTTCTTCGGTATGATCATCAAGACAGACTAACTGCAAAAGAGGCAATGGTAAATCTACCCTGCTTTCACAATTTAGCATTTAGTTGTTTGTAGTCAGGCTGGCAACACAGTTCATTCCTCATTTTACTTTTCATTTTATCGACATCTCGATAGCTTTTACCATCATTTTGTGGATGATAAAAAGTAGCTGACGGTGGTAAATCCTGCAGGGCCATCCATATTTCTCGCAAGTGAGGGCAGCCGAAAGCAGCAGGATGCGGACGTAATCGCCCGATTAGTCCGATTACATAGACTAGAGGTCCATTGCTATTTGGAATTGGGAGTGTGTTATTTATCTGAAAATCATCACTGTGGTTTGCCATTGTCAGTTGTATGTTTAAAATTGATTGTATGTTTTCATGGTCATTTAAACAAGTTTTCTTTCAATATTTCTGCTTAATTCTATAAGCCAAATTAAACCAATGCATACCCTCATTCGCCAAGCAATGCCATTGCCAACATCATGCCACTATTTTCAGCAATGCGTCTCACCTACGATCCTTTATTCTGTATTCGACGGAGAAAAATAACCCCGACATTTCGATATTTACAAGGATATTTATCAATTTCCTTGTTTCGATTCATTTCATGAACAAAGCGAGTTTTAACCGAAAATAACTATCCTTTTACCAATGAATTGGTCTTGCATTCGTTTGCCTCCATCGCCTTTATTACCATTATCTTGCCATGAAAAAATGACTACCATCGACGTCACCGCCTCCAGAGTCACTCTAGCAGCCCCACCACCATCACAAGTGCTGTAGCCGCCACTACCGCCAGCAGCCAGCCACGGTAGTCCCGAAAAAGTGAATTGAATTCATATAACAGTCACTCCTACAGTGGCTGCTTCTGTTTACCAAATAATAACTTGATAGAACCTGGAATACTAATCCAGCATTTCCAGTGTCCAGTGTGACAAATTAACTAGCGAAGGCAATTTAATGACAAATTAACAACAGGAAGCAGATCATTTGCTAGTAAATCAACTTTCTGAAGCCTGTATAAAATGGGAATTTTCGGTACTAATGTGGGAATTTGACTTTCAAGACAGAAAGCAGAACACGATGAACACCAAGATTCCATGAAACACAGCTCTTTTCAAGAGTTATACCACCAACATCCACGATCATTCAAGACCGAGTTTCGGTTCAACAAGGAGATACATCTCTTTCTCTCTCCCTCACTCACACACACACACAAAAACAACTCCACAAGCAAGTATTAAATAGCTATCATTCTAGAACAACTCTTGGTAAATTCATTCCAGGCTTTAATATAGAGGGCCACGACATTCATAATCTGTCCCTGCGACTTCTTATCAAATGTTCTTTCATTTCTTGAGATGAGGGAAACAAGCGTAGACATCAGACTTGGGATGCTTTGCCTCAGCATGTTCCCTGCACTTCACTTCCGATGTGGTGCACATAAATGCTTGCATGCACACCTTACACTGCATTCAACATATAATCATCGCCATATTAAAGCAGATGAAGCAGAAAATGCATTAGCTCACCTGAGGAGCAATTAGATTTGATTACATCGATCGACCAACAATTAATTGTACTATATGTTAACTGTCTTAGCCCCAAAACTCAAATATATTGATTGACCAGGCCTTCATCAAGACCTACCAACAATCGACATTATACAATAATATACTCTTGAGACTGCTGCACATGCAAATTGATGGCACAGACTTCATTTGTGACTGAAACACAATCTTCCCACCCCAAAAGAAAAATCTCTCGGACGTAGGTTGAAACTAAAAGGCTCTTGTAAATTATATGCAAAGTCATCTTGACCAATAAATGATAATCACTATCACCTCAAACTTTTGATTTGTGACTGAAACACAATCTTCCCACCCCAAAAGAAAAATCTCTCGAACGTAGGTTGAAACTAAAAGGCTCTTGTAAATTATATGCAAAGTCATCTTGACCAATAAATGATAATCACTATCACCTCAAACTTTTGACAAAGTAACTGAAATTATCTTTCTACCGGTCACACTGGAGCCGATTTTATCACAAAGTAACCCAAAAAGAGGAATAGAAACGAATGCACAGCATTGGCAGGCACAAATTTAACTGATAACCCACTTTCTATTACATTCCATTTAAACAAGTAGGAACAAAAGTAGGCATTCCAAACCCATCGTGACTAATATCGAAAGACTTAACAAATGGTTTTCTGAATTAACTATGAATCATATCATCACCAAACCAATTAGTAGAAGTAATTACCTGGATAGACATGGCTTTCTCGTTTGTTTTAAGCTGACTTCCTGTGCAAATCAAACAATTAATCCAATTGTATTAGACCAACAACTAGATCTAACCATAATCCCCAATTGGAGCTTCTAAACATAATACTTCAATTTTCTTTTTCTTCTATTTTCTCACAATGGACAATTTTCAGTGAAATTTTACACATAATCATCCCCAAATAAGCTTGCAAGCAATTAAAACCTAATTCCAAATGCAAAATTTGTATTTTTTATTAATTTCTGTATCAAGTGAAAAGGGTAATTTACATCTGTGAAAAAAGGGGAAAAAAGAAGATGAAATATTTACCTTTGCCGGCAGCTTTCTGCTTCTCCAAGTTCTTCTCGCGCGCCATCTTGGCCTTCTGACCGTTGCCTCCTCCCATGGCGTGTGGTAAATCGAAAGAAAGGGCGAGGAGCTGGAAACCCTAATTTCGCAATTGAGCTCCGTGCCTCTTAGGCAGAATTAGTCAATTTCCACGAGTTTCTTTCCGTCACGGTAGTTGGCTAGTGAGGCTATAATTGCAATGCCACCAACCGCACGTGACCGGCACGCTCCTTACAGAGTCCAGGCCTGTCGGCCAAATACTAGTACGGGCACACCGAGTCATTCGTAAGTTGCTCTCTTTTGTCACATTATTCTAAGGCTTTGTATTCGAGTAGGGAGTTTAAAAGGGTTTTAAGTGAATTTTATAAATTTAAGAGTATTCGATCAAAATTTTAAATTTATACAAGTCTACATGTATTGATTCAAAATTTTAAACAAGTTCATAAAACTCTATAGAAATCTTTATGTCTTCAATTATATTTTTATTTAACTAAGAATTGATTTTAGAATATTTTAAAATATTAAAGATTTTGATGGATTTAGAAGGATCTTATAGTGTGTTTTAGGCTTTAGGAAATCAAACTTCTCTTCCAAAGATTTTGAAATGAATTCTCATAGAGTTTATGAAACTCTACTAGAACTCCATCAAACTTCACGGATTTATATCTCTTTTAAAAAAAATTCAAAATCCCAATTGTATGACTTATGTTTGGAAATTCATATTATTCTAGATAACATTTGATTTACAACTTATTTTTAAATATCATTTATGTGCTTTGATTAGAGATTGTTGAATCAAAATATTAAATGATTTTCTTTTTATGCTCAAGGTTTCAGTATAGAATTTTTAAGTGTAATACTAGGGAGACCAAATTTTTAAACTAAATTTTGTACACCAAATAATGCGGTTGTTGATGATTGGATTATTATTTAAGTATTCATTAACGTGTTTATTTCTTATTTGTGACACATCATTTAATTTGTAAATTTAGTTTAATAATTTGATATTTCTAGCATTATCTTCTTTTTTTAATTGTAATTCACATGTTTCTGTACTAGGCCTTGAGCCTGATAGTGCATTAACTATACCTTCTATGGAGCATGATGTTGTCGCACTGTCAATTGATTAACCATTAACGACATACTTACAAGACAAATATGATACCCAAATGATAACTGTCACGTGTCACTTAGTTTTTTATGTTAAAACATGTCACTTAGTAGTACGGTTTAATAATATTTTTCTTTACTTATAAATGGGTTATTGTACATGGAGTTTGATGGACTTTGGTTGACTTTGTTGACCCTAGAAATTACAAGACAAGTGTGATATGCAGACTGAACAACCATAGCTATGTCCTCCTGTTGATGCGGGCATTCCAATTCCCAACCAAAGTCGGTCAGGCGAATGAAATGAATGTGGTGATGCAGTTACGAAACGTGCTGATGACTTCTATACCGAGCAACTTTGACCAAAGAATGAACACTCTCGACCTAAGATTCTAGAACCTGAAGATAAGGGTATGCAACTCGGTATTAGGTTCAGGATCTTCTACACCAGGTTCGGCAACTTCAACTATATTTGTGAACATAGTCATGCCCCGCATTGGAGTTGGTGGAAAAATCGAATTTGAATTTGGAACGCAAGCTGAAAATAAAACAAACAAAATCGAAGCTGAAATTGGGTGAAAACTATAAAATTTCTCATAAACAAAAAAACTCAAGAATTCTTTACAAAGCTTAAATAAATAAATAAACCCTCTAGCCTCACATCTAATTCGCTTTCAACACATCTACCCATTCAACTGTTTAGTTTGTAAACCTGCATAACAATAAAGGGTGAGCTTCAATAGCTCAGTAAGGACATAACATTACCACGATAAATTGACCAAACTAAATTAAGTGTCATAAAATCATACATAATCAGACATCAAATCATTATCGATAACAATGCATGAATACAATGCATACTCTTCGTCTATACCCGTTAATTTGAATAACTAAACACCCAAACCTCGTATGTCCCATTCCGTACTTATACCACTTGGTCCCAAGTAACTAATTATACGAACTAACTCCCCTAACACAGCCATCCCAATCTCCCACCTCTATTATCGTGAATCCATAACATATCCATTCACTTGCTATTGTTCTTTCAAATCACAATGTTCATCTCTTAGTCTCCAAGTCGTCCCTCACATAAAGATCGTCTTCACCGCCGATCACATAAAGAGTGTCATAGAAAATCCAATCTCTTCCCCTAAGATGTTGATAGAATTCATTTTCTTCGTCAGATGTACTCACACCACTTCCATCGCCATGTTGCCACTACCATCTTGTTATGACCATCTTCTCTACACCCACCACCATCACTGTCATCGTTGCTGCCACCATTGTCATTTCCATGAGCATCATTGCCACTCCTACCATAAACCACTGCCTACACTCAGGGGCGGATCCATATAGGAATTAAGGTGGTCCTAGGACCACCCGGATGCCAGAAAAACGCCTATGAAGATCCTTCGGGGACTCTCCAAATATTTCAATAGGGATGACAGATTCACGCCTAGGACTATATGGGCTACGCCTAGGAAATTTATTTTGTTAAACGACATAGTTATGGATGGACCGTGGTACAATCAAAATTCTGGTGCAGTGCATCCATTGAGGAGGTAGAGGAGTTACAGCTTTCCCACGAGGAAGAAGGCTGAAACTCCTTTTTTTTTTTTATCTACTACATGGGACTACCATTGCTACTAAAATATTGCTTTTAAAAAGCACTTTCTCATCGATTATTCTATTTCTTATTATTTTATTTTCAATTTTTATAATCTCTATTTGGTTTTTTTTTTTGGTTAAATTTCTATTGGGTGAAATGGTCAAAGACGCAGTTTTTACTGTGAATCCTATTTTATGTGCTAAGAATCCTGTATTTTGTAAATCACATCTAAATCATTTTTTTTTCATAGAAATAAGATTTACTTGAATTGTATACTCTATCTCTACTAATACAATAATACCACATGATCTTAATAGGAACCATTACCTTTATTTCTATTTAACAAAAGAAAAACATTTTTTTTCTTTTTCCGTAAAATTGTGAAAAGTTATCAAAGTATTTACATTTTTTTTAACAATCGATATTATCTACACTAAAGGGGAGGAAGATGGCTTAGTCTCACAATGAGCTAGCAATAATGTGGCTCACAATTTGCCATTGGCGAGAATCGAACATAAAACCTCTCACTTACAAGTGAAGAGGAATACCACTAGAACGTAGTATTAAGTGGCAAGTATTTACAAATTAGAAGAAGGGATATTATTCATGATGACCTAGCTTTATTTTTACCATGATTTATGAATGAAAAATATTAATATTTAGTTTTTGTAAATTTATCGTTTATTTCTTTTTTTGGACGTTTTACATTGGATGGTTAGGACCACCCAATGTGAAAATCCTGGATCCGCCATTGCCTACACTACCATCATCATCATCACCATCGCCCCCATCTCTACTCCTCTAACACCCCAACACCACCCCGCCAAGACAATCACCACGTGACATTTCCACCACCATCGTGTAAGACTACTTTGTCATGGTCATGATCACCAATTCAATAATGAAACTTAAAAATAACATTGCTTATTTATAAATTGGTGAATAAAAATTTCATGATAATCCACATAGTTCTAAAAAATTCTTGCATGAAACTCTCTAGAATTCTGAAAAGTCTATCATGTAACTCTTTTCTTTCTCATAAAAGTACATCATTATAAGTCTACTAAATTCGTGAAAGTCTACCACTTCAAAAAATCAACTCCATTTAAATTTTAAGACAATACACCCATCAAGTGAGAAGAATTAGATTCAAATTTCGATAGAGGTTTCGCAAACAAACCTAAAAAAAATAAAAAGAAGCTACTTAGCACTACAATCTAATAGTATTCATTTTCATTTATAAGTGAGAGGTCTTAAATTCAATTATCGCTGAAGACGAATTTGAACCATATTATCACTAGCTTGTGAGGTTTAGTCCACTCCCTCACCCTCTTAATATAAATAATATCATTTGTGAAAAAAAAAAATAAAAAAGAAAAAAAAAGAAAGAACAATCGTAATGAACAGAAGAGCCCGGGTAACCGAACTTCCTCTCGAAACGACGACGCGTCCAGCTTCCTCTACAGTTGTACTACTCAGTAACAGGCATAGAGAGAGCCCATCTCCATGTACGGACGTTGAAGTTCCAAAAATCCTCCCCAAATTCCATAATCCATTGACAGATCTCTCAACTCCCAATCCGCACCAATGCCTCCTCCGATCTCCGAGATCCGAAGCTTCTCGCTCTGATCGATTCCAAGAAGCTCCGAATCGGAATCAATGGCGGTGGTGATTGAGAGCTCCGTTTGGGAACCGAATCCCGGCGTATACATATTCATCTTCCTGGCCTCTCTCTTCTCCATCCTCGTCTTCCCTTATGCTTCGAGCAGCGGCAGCAGTAGCAGCAGCTCCGGCAGAGCTCCGTCGCTCTTCGACCATGGAATCTCCCCCTCCGCTTCCTCTCTTCGCTTCCAGCGCAACTTCCTTCTCATCTATTCTCTCGCCTCAGGTCCGTACTCCTAACGACGTCGTTTATTATTCCCTTCCACTTCCAGATAGATCTTCTCTGTTTAAATTCAGATTTTGTTTGGTTGCCGAGAAAGTTGAACTCAACTTACATAGAAATTTATATTTTTATACTTCCATTTTGTCATTGCTCAAACTGAAAATCGCATTTTAATAATCTAACTTAGTAATTTAGCTATTAAATTTCAATCACTGATCGGATACTTGTGTGCTTTGATGACGCCAGTTATGGAAGGAGTGTGGTCTGTATTTGGCGAGTTCGAATTAGCTTACTACGGTTTGAGCAGAGAGCAAATGATGTTTTCTCTCTGTGTTGGATTTGCAGCATCTCTCATTGTTGGTTCTTTCTTAGGCGTGCTTTCGGATTTAATGTGAGTGTCGATTTCTAGCTAAAATTGTCAGTCTTATTTCTTGTTTTATATTCGGATGCCCAATTTTAAACCCTAATTGATTTCCCTCCGTTGTTGTTTTGTAATTTGTGTAGAGGTCCAAAGAAAGTTTGCATCCTCTTTTGCATTCTACATCTCTTTCTTGGCTTGTGGAAGAGAATTACTGATCACCCAAGCATTTTGGTGGCGAGAATTTGCTTGTCTCTCACAGCTTCTATTTTTTCATTCAGTTTTGAGACGTGGATGGTAGTTCAACACGAAGAGGTTGTTAAGAAATGTCGTCTTTCAGATTTGATTTGTGTGCAGCAATTAGTCGAGGAAATGAAATGGTTAATATATAGGCTTTGTGTTTGCAGCAAGGGCACAGGCAAGATATGTTGAGTGAGACGTTCTGGTTAATGAGTTTCTTTGAGGCTGCATCGCTTATTGGAAGCCAGGTGCTTTCGAATTGGCTCATTGGTGATAATTTGGAGAAAAACATGGCTTCTCATTCTACTACAGCCGTCTTCTTGGCAATACTTGGCTTAGTCTGTCTCCTGAGAGGATGGACACAAACCCCACAAAAAGTAGCTCTTAAGGAGTATAGGGCATCTTTCTCTGCATATATTTTTGGTGGTAAGATTCCATTTTGTTTATAAACTTCCGTCTACTTAATATACTCAAAAACAAATTATACTGCTTCGAGACATTCATTATGAAAATTAATCAATTATTAGATAAGGTTGATTGAGACTGAGTGTATAATCATTTAAGACTTTCAATTTTTGCAAAGCTCTATTCATAAGGACCAAACTCTTATGTGCACTGCACTTTATTTCTTTCGTTGTTTATGTTTGCCTCCATTGACACTCAGCTGTATGTACTTGCCCCTCCATTGATACTTCTTGTGTATGTTTCACCATTTAATACCGTCTTGAATAGTTAGTTACTGATGTCATCTTTCCTTTGTTGGGACGAGTACTTGTAGCTGTAGAGCATTTTCACACTTTTATCAGGAAGTTTTGTTTTATAAAGTTCCCTGTTTCTCGTAACTGATTATTTTCCAGTTAGAGGTTTGATTACGTGATGTGTTCTCATATATAAGTATTTAGCTGCTCTTCTGCATATGCTTTACATGTCATGGTGTGAACTATAGGCGTAACCTTTAACTATGAATTTGAGGTTTATTCTTACTGTTGCGACGTTATATGTTTGCCAGATAAAAGAATATGGCTTTTGGCATGGGCACAAGCTTGTCTTCACTTCTCTATAGCAGTCTTCTGGATACTATGGGCCCCTACAATAGTGGTATGGTTATCTATAATTTAAATTGTACCATTTAATAGAAGTGAAAGTCACCATGCTTAATATCTGAAGGACTTTGAACTTTGCACTAATGAAATTCTCTTCTGTCCTCCATTAATTGAACAAACAATTCTTTCTTAGTTTCTTTTGAGTTAATTTAAAAGATGTATTTGAAGTTTTGGACCTTGGATATCTCTTGAGACTTGAGAGTTTCATTTTCTTCCCGTAATTTTAATAACAACATGATTTTAGGTTGATGGACGAGAAGTGCACCTAGGGTTGATATATCCATGTTTTCTGGGCTCAAGAATGCTTGGAAGCACAGTATTTCCGTGGCTGAATAGTGGACTGTCATCCCTTAGAACTGAGGATTGCCTAGTATATGCATTCATCATGCTGGGGCTTGTATTGTCCATAACAGCTTATGATTATCAGGTAAAGATGTTTCTGTTTTGGAATATTTGAGAAATATAATATCACTCCTGTTTGTTGCTATTTGTTCGGAAGTTTAAACTTTTAAACGCTGATATGCAGGAAATTGGAGTTTTAGTGACACTGTTTTGCATTTTTCACGCTGGTCTCGGTGTGGTTTTGCCTTCACTTGCCAGATTGAGGACCATGTAAATTAAACAAGTGCTCTTTCTTTCTTTCTATTAGCTGATATCTCTTCTCTCAATTTTTGTTGATTTTTATTTGATAGTTTTTGTGCTTTTAATTGTTTGTTCGCAGGTACGTCCCTAATGCACTCCGTGGAGGGATGATAAGCCTTTCTCAAGCACCTGCAAATGCAGCAATTCTGCTTTTTCTGGTGCAAGTAAGTGTTTCTTCCTAGAATAACTTCGACGTAGAAAAAGAAAACATATAATTAAGCATCTCCCAGTAACAGAAAGTTCATTCGACTGGTGATTTCCATCATGGAGATTATTGATTTGGCATTCATCCACCGACTTTTATTGCTACGGTGGTATTGGTGCAGGGAAAATATTACCATAACATTGGTAATTCAACAATCATAGCTTTTGCTGCCCTTGGGCTATTCACAGCGGCTGGTTGCATGCATGTCTTGAAGCGATGGGGGAAGCAACCATATCACAACTGGCATAAATTGTGATGTTTTTACCTAATCATCACCGAGCTTATCGGCCGAGTTGGAGAATCCTGATCATCAATTGCTGAGTCTCTGACTAGCACAATGAGTGTTTAAAGAAAAAATTATGTAGCTCTGAATCTGCACTGAGGTATGCCACTATAGAAGAATATAAATATTGAAAGAAAGTGTGAAAGATTAGATTGATATGGTGTTGTATACTCCTTAGGGATCAACTGACTGACTGCAAGGCGGAAATCAATTATCGGTTCCTTGTCACTCAGTTCGATTCGAGTTGCCAAATCCATTTCTCACACTCAACTTTCAGGGCACATCTGCTGGTTAGTCGGGAGAAGAGCAAGGGATTTACATGTTTACTAGTAGATTTTACAAGTTTGTTATCGGCACTGTTGCAGTTTAGGGATTTATAAATCGACGGTAGCTGAGAGCTGCAAATCTCTGCCATCCTTATTCCGGAGATGTATTTTTTCATTTGTTTTGTTATGTAGATTGTAATATTTATGCCCCCAAGTGACATAATTAACATTATCGTTTGGCCAAAATTGTACCTGCTGTTATTTTTACCTGCTACACATCATTTATTTAATTCAGTTGCGTGCTTAATGCTCAAGTGAGGATAAAAACTTGAGCATTATACAAGAATATATTAGCAACTAATCCTCTTGTTCTTGATCCCTGATCCACTTTGTTGCTACCCATTTTTCCCCTTGGATTACAGGACAGCTCCCGTGTAATGCTAGCTGCAGAGGCATCAACCCAATTACGAAATTAGAATGAACGAGTAAACAGTAATTGTATAGGAACGTCTTTTCTTTCTTTTCTTCCATCGATGGTTCTGGAAATTATGGTAATAATGGTGAAAATGGGAAGCAAAGCAACACTAACCATATCAATTGTACCATTTGGGATCAATGAATAAAACACAAGTCCATCCCCTCTGCGTGGCTTCACTTTCAAACCAACACATTCCCGAAAATCATAGGTTCCATCCGTGTTTGAGCCATTCTGCAGATCAAACGCAGGATGATCGATAATGAACAAACCAAAAAGGCAACGAGAAGCACAGAGGTCTTGACCTTACCTCGTAAGGAAACATGGTTTCACCGCCTTCTTGAACATCACTTAAATACAACAAGAATGATGCAACCTGCACAAGTTCAAATAAGACTCTCTCTTTAAGACCTTTTGGTAAATAACTTGTACAATTCTATCAAATCCTAGAACTTGTCGTACAACATTTTTTGTGACTTCAGACATTAAAACTATCACTTCTGTTTGGTTTCGAACTAGCTAATCCAATTTATCCAGGTAATATACACCAATATGTTTCCAAGTGACCAACTGTGCTTTCCATCCCAACTATACTAGTTGTGCACATGTAGCAAACAAAACATTGAGGTTTATCTTTGCCTAGTTTTATTTGTCTGGACGTGGGAGTGCAAGTGTATCGGTGATCGGTGATGCACAACCACAAACATTATGATCATGAAACCAATAAAGGCCAATTGAAAATGCATGTATTATGCTGAAGATGTACCCTTTGGCTCTTCTGAGGACCGTATTGATCAGGGTGGAATGCATCATAATGAGAATTATACTTCTGCCCGATCTCATAGCGCAAGACGTTAAATGCCTGAAACACGATGATATCCTCAGCTGAGACAATTTTACAAACTGCCCTGAAATAAAAGGTTAACTAATTCAACAAAAGGGTCAGCGACTTTCAGCAACACTACACCAAATTCATTTATTTATGTTTCTATTGGGTGGTGGGCACGTAACAGAAACACATAGACATGTGAGGAACAGAACCAAAAATCCATAAAAATAACTAGTATGTAAATGTAAAGACTTCTCATCTCTCAGGCGAAAAAAAAAAGGAGTTAGCAAAAAATCTTTGGGTCATCCTCCATCACAATCTAACAGGATTATTTTGCAACAACCCTTCTTAACCCAGTTTGCTCTTTCAGAACAATTACATTACAAGTTCAAGGAATATAATTTGGCAACACAACATACGATATTTAACTTCATGCTGTCAGCTTGTACATGACTGAAAAACTTCGACAAGTATTGCTTACAACGAAACATGACAAGCCATTATGATCTTTGTATAGATATAGATAAAGAAATGACGAGGATGATAATCATAAGCTCAAAAACTATAACTAAACAGAACCTCTCCATGTGTCCTGGGAAGCATTGTAGCCCTAGCAATCTTTTCCTCAATCACATCCAAAGTCCCGGATTTATCATCAGAAGCGGAAAGAAACACGCCCGAACTGCTTCAAAATACCGTGTAAGCATGATATGTAGCATCTATCACTGCTCATCTTTACGGAAACTACTTGCATGTGAACCCAAATCACTTTAAATGCTATTTTTTCTAAGCTTGTATCAACAATCAACAATACAAATGGGATGCCTAACCTGTACTAATAGTGCAAATCCTGAAAAGGGTTTGCTGATTCACCACAAGAAATGTTGAAAATGTACCTTGTTCGTATATCCTTTGTGCTTTCCTCTGTCTCTCCTTCCCGCAAAGCCAAAATCGATGGTTTAAGGCGTGGTTTTGCCAAACCGATTATGCTTTCGCATTGCTCCGCAGTTGCAAAATTAGGAAAATATAATGCTCGGGGATACCAACTCAAAACCTATAAGCAGTTCATAAGCCCCCATTTCTTGTCAGCTAATCAAAATTCAATCTTTGATCCCACAAAATTGATACAACCCTAAATTGATCAAACTGTTCATAACAATCCAAGCAAAAAACATTAAAAAGCAACAGAAACCTGAAAGGGAATGGAAGTTAAAGAATCGTCACCGGTCTTGCCATAAGGCATCGAATTGTACTCTGTCTCCAACAGTCTCGCTCTCAGCCTATTACCACCACCACCACTCACATGCTGCCAAAAAATTCAAAAATAATCTAGTCAATTTTGAAAAATTGAAAAACCCCATTAAAGTTGTTGATCAAAATAAAAAAACCCAATAGAGGAAACGGGGAAATTTTACCTGGGAGAGGAGGGAGGAGCCATAGAAGCCAGCAAGGAAGAAGAAGGAGCAGAAGATCAAAGTGGTGGGCAACCCGAGTATGCCCTTGAACTTGAACTTGAACTTGGAGCTCCAATTCCCTTTCCCACTTTTGGGTCTCATGGGTAATTTCACTTCCCTTCCAATGCTGCTGCTGGCGAATTGGCAATGGCGGTGGTGATTGGTGGCATTTATCTGGTCTCTTGTGTGTTAACAGTCACTCAAATACTGACTAATTGCAGGGTCTCGGTCGTGCTTTTAGAGTAAGCAACCCGCCTTCTTTTGATTCTAATTGCACGCACGGCACAGCCGAGGTTGTATGTTGAGCCGTGTTAAAAGTCTGAGATTTTGGAGATTTGGAAATTGGAATCCAATGGTAACTCATAGCCACAGAAATGTGTCTCTTTCTGTTTCTGACAAAATTGGTAGGCAATGCGCGTGGACGTGGAGCATCTTCTTCTTTTTGGTTATGCGGTTTCACTGTTCAGTTTTTCCACTTTCTTGTCAAGTCTCAACGGCTCAATGTAATCACAATCATAATGTTACTATTAAGCTACGCTCTAGTGATATTTCTCTTTGACCAAGATATGGGCCATGCCTCCTCCAAGGTCGTATTCCTTGATTTGGGGCTAGATCCCTAGTTGCTGGTTGGATGGACGACTTCATTATTTCGATACACATTTTGTGTATTTAGTTGTCTTAAAATTATCAAGAAAAATATCATTCATCTAAAGCCAAGTTATAAACATTCTGCTCACAAACTTACTAGCCGGACATAGCAAAGCTCAAGTTTGGCTCGTTTATTATATGAACTCGAACTGTGTTCTCAGGACAAGGGCCAATACCCTTTAACCCTAACCACATGAGCTACAAGGTCTTACTCCATCCCATGAAAGCACGAGGAATGCGCACAAAACAGCGCACCCTTATGCCGTCCCATGAAAGCATTAGGAATACACACGACACTGCGTGGAAGGCTAAAGGTGTTCACATTTCATTTGCACAATCAACGTCGCCAACACACTGTTTTGCAGACAAGAACAAAATTACATTTTAAAGTCCCAAACATTTGGATAATCCTATTTACAAGCCTACATAATCGACGGTCCAAAAGTACACACACAAAGGAGAGGCTTGCACACATGTCCAATTGTGTGGGTCCCCCCTTCCAATGTAAGTATATATAACTATCACACATTTTGCCTACCTGGCTTTGGGTCATTGTCCAAACAAGCCCTCCTCTTCCAAGTAAATTACAAATATGATTTTCCGAATCAGTTGTTTTCCTCCACGTAAATAATGCATGGTCCCTGAAAAAACACAACCATCCCTGAAAAACACTCATCTCCTCCCCCGGTTTCTTGCCAGTTGAACCAAGAAATTTAGGATACCCCTCGGCCGCGCTCAGTTCGGTTCGATTTTCAGGAAATAGATGCTCCGAGCGCAAGTGTATTGCTCTCTGCTCTTTAGTCCTCCACAAGTCAAGTTAGTGACGGTTGGTAGCAGCTCCAGCTCATGGCTCATCCAATACCGTAGTGCTAGAAGGCTGCCCAAGGGGGTTTCTATCAAGGCCTTGAAAGACGGGGCAGGCGGGGAAACCAGCGGCTTCCGCGGACAGAGTTGGGATCCGGGGTCAGAAATTGAGGTTCCTTTTGAGCAAAGGCCGGTATGTTTTCAATCTCTCTGTCTAATTTTGCAGTAGTCTCAGTCCTTCATTGTTCAACAGAAAATTCGATGAGCTTATTCGCTGAACAAGAATTCAGTCGGTAATAACTTCAATTCACTACTTGAGGAAAACAATTCAGATTTTAGTTTTTCTTGCAAAAATCAGAAAATATAAAAGGATGACATAACCAAGAAGAATTAAGTATGACCAATGAGTCATGACTAACGAAAATATGCCGTCCAAACAAATTTGTGGGTCTTATAGCAAAGTAGCTTCTACCCGCACTTCAAGTCATGGGATTGAATCAAAGAAAGTGGGTAAGTGAATCTCAAAAGGGTTGGGAGAAGTTTTGCGGGAAATTCAGAGAAATCCCTTCTTATGTACCCCACTCAATGAGCAACAAAGAAAACAAAAAGGAAGAAAAATCAAATAGATTCCCGCACATCATGTCTTGCATGCAATATGCCATAAAAAATCCGTACTTACAGTTATTTGATTCCATGATAGGTGAATGAGTACTCGTCTCTGAAGGATGGAGCCTTGTACTCATGGGGCGAACTGGGACCTGGGCCCTTTTTACTTCGACTCGGAGGTTTGTGGTTGGTAACTTTCACAACTCTAGGATTGCCTATTGCAGCTGCAAGCTTTAATCCATCAAGGGTAAGATACAGATATTGCGCATTTGAAAGTCAACATCAGAAAATATATGTGGATATGATGAACAGATAGGCCGATATCATATGTATAGTAGTGTAAAAGAAAAAAAGATTAATGTCCCAGCACCAACGGGGTTTCTGGAAACTAGAAGAGTATGTTCTCTGTGCTTCCATGCCTAAGAATATACTCAAATAGTCGTAAAAATCACACACACAATCCCTGACATGCTACTAAACAAGTTAAATAGGAAGATGTAAACCTAGCAAGAGGTAATTCATTTGTCTTTACTTAACCTGTTCCAACCTTACTTTATCTGTTCCAACCTTGCAGGACCCTCTAAGATTTGCGCTAGCCGCTGGAACTGGAACTCTTTTTGTTGTATCGTTGATTGTCTTAAGAATTTATCTGGTACGGTTTTCAGCTTACTTCATCTGACAATGGCGGCTGCAGTGCATGAGTAAAATTTTGCATTGAGTACTAACTAAACCTCGCAGCCAAAACTTAATACTAGATAAGACAGACACATGGTTTATTGTATTACTGGCAACCATGGATTAAATTCTACTGGTAGAACATTACAACCATCTATTATTTGCTACCAGTCCTGAATACCAGAGAACATAGTTTGTACAGGTTCCCTGGTATGTATGGATTGCACGAAAACAAATGCAAGGCTTGAAACTTCATATGAATAAATTAAACAGTAGTATGGTAAGCAATAAGAACGAAGAACAAGTTTATCTTTTAACAGAATGAACTTTACATCTAAGCAATTTTCATACTTAATATTTGTTTGGCAGAACCTCTCATTGTAGAATCTTTAAAGCAAGTAAATCATATAATTACCGTACTGCAGGGATGGAGTTATGTTGGTGATAGGCTACTATCAGCAGTTATACCTTACGAAGAGAGTGGCTGGTATGACGGACAAATGTGGGTAAAGCCACCTGAGGTTAGTATTTTAACCTTATCCTTTCTCAGTTGAGAAACAAGGATGAAATCCCTCTGGAAAAGGTTAACCTTCCAAGTCTAATCCACATATCTTACTCAAGTATTCAACTGAAGAAGGCTAATCAGAATATTCAAAGACATTAACTGATCACATAAAGTTTAACGTTAATATTGCCTATACATCAAAACCTTGAAAAAAAAAATGAACGTTGGTCATCAATATGCAATTATGGTCATAAATATTATACGTTGCATTAACTAAGTAGGGTCATTGAAGATGCAAATTTGAAGGTATCAAAACTTGGTCATCAAGCAATTTAAACATTTCATAAATGGTGTCTAGTACATAATAAGAATGAAAAGGGAAGACTCAATCAAGCAAGCTAAAACAGATTCCAATTCAACAAAAAGGGAAAAAGCAGATTGGAACTATCTATGCCCGTGCCAACCCATAATTTAGGTAGAAAGCATCAATGGAGCATCATCCCAATCAATTTCATCATTTGATTATTGAGAAATAAACATCATGTAACAGAGAGCAACTTGTAAGAATATGCTGAACTGGAAATACAGGGTGAGCACTTCCACAATACCTCTTCTGCCGTAATTCAGGTACTGTGTTGCTATGGTGGCCATTTAACCTCGGTGTCAAGTGCCAACCGCTGAATAAATGATACCGAGCAGACCTAAGTTAAGCATCTGATCTTAATTTGGGATCCAGAAAAACGAATAAGTAAAGAGTCACCCATAGTTAAGAACTTTCAGAAACCATCAATCAAGATCATATTATTCTACGAATTGTCCAGTTGAGTTAACAAGCAAAATGAATATGGTACAGAAGAAGGGCATACGATCATCCTTCACCCTCACTCTGCTACTCATACAGAATAATGCAGGAACCATCCTTGTGTAAGATATGGTAACTGGAAACTAACAGCTCACTATTTTCCTTGCAGGTCTTGGCTCGTGACAGACTCTTGGGATCTTACAAGGTACTAGCAACAAGAACTTGAAATAAGTGCAAACTATCAAAATATAACCTAGAAAAGGATGATAATGAAATTTGTATGTGAAAATTTATGGTGCAGGTCAAACCAGTCATCAAATTGCTGAAACAGACTCTAGTTGGAACAGGGGCATTACTTGTTACAGGAGTGCTGCTGTTTATCTTTGCTACACCGGTGGAAGACTTCGTTCGCACCACATTTGGCACGAAACAAAACTCGTCAGATGTTTCCGCCTCAAAAATCAGCTCAAAGTTCAATATAAGGTTTCACTCTGATCTATTATATACAGATTGTTTTTGATACTTTGTTCTCTAAATGTTGCTTGATCATGCAGTAAAGAGGAGTTGCTTAAACCGCCTATGGATGTGAAGGCCAATGATGATCTAGCAGCAGCCGCTGCTGAGGCTGCTGACGGAAGACCAGTCTACTGCAGAGATAGGTTTTATCGTGCATTAGCAGGTGGACAATACTGCAAATGGGAGGACCTGCTTAAGTGATGGGTCGAAGGCAAAAGATAAAATCATAATTCATATGCAATTCAATATTCTACAAAATTGTTTTACAAACAAAGTAGTGGTCTGCATGGAAATGCCTTGTCCATCCAAGGAAAATCCAATAGTACCAGCAAATAGATGGGGGGTTGGGGGGAAGGTTAGCATGAGACGGTGGAGACAGTGGAATGCCTCTTAGTCACTACTTTCATTTTATAAAACAGATTTTGTGAATGTCATTGAACAAATGCTGATAAACTATGCTTTGTAATTTGTAACATATAACAACAGACTCTAAAGGTATTACTTTATTTTAGGAGAAAAATGATCAGAAAACAGACATAAAGAAAGCACGAGAGAATGAAACAATGTGGAACATATTTACAATAGGTGATGTGACAAAAATTGAGCAATTAAGTTTCCTTTACTACATCTCTGTACTGTACATTATGCCATTAATGGAGAGGAAAAATGATCAACTTTCCAAAGAAGCGGCAGTTGTCATAGTAAATATCCATGATAAACCAAAGAACAGGGAACGAAAAAAAGAAAAATGTTTTATATACATACATACATACATACATATATATATATGCATATATCATTTGCTATGTGAGGCACATTAAATACCATAACTCTTCAGTCACTGGACTCATGAAGTTGAGATGTATGTAACGCATGCTCTTCTCGCCTAAAACAGGAATTCTTGAGAACAGCTTCAGGAATCAGAACAACAGCTGAGGAAACAACTAGACAGACACGCTTCAACAAATATCTAAATGATAATCTTACAAAACTTGATAGCAGTATGTGAACTCCTCTCCATCAACACCAAAAAACAGGACACAGAAATGATATCTGGAAAATAAGTGCCAGTCATACTTGGCGTCCAAACAACCTTGACCAGTGGCATTTTTGAGAAATAAGAAGCAGAGCCTCTGATGTCAGAACTCAAGCATTCTACCCCCAAAGATAGATCAACCAAGTTAGTGTAACTGTGTAAGTCCATAAACAGTATCCCCTGCAAACAACTTTCTAGCACCGGTTATGAGCTGTAGCCTTCAACAATATGCCAAGAGCCATTTGTGATCATGGATACAAATAGCTATGCCATATCATAGTATAAGTTAGGCTCGAACGGTATCCCTCCCAGACAAGCTCTACAAAGTCAAGACAAATGCCCTTCAATATATGTTCATGGTAAAAACTGATAGCAGGATATAGAACCATCGGTTTTGTACTTATTGCTGCTGTCTAAGCTTTCTGACGCCAGATTAGAGCAATGCACTGTTGAATACTTGGAGGAACACACAATGCGTAATTCCCCAACTAGTATACCTCCTAAATAAGTCTTTTGCACCAATTGAGAATTTTAAAAAGTCGTCTGTCAATGACATCCTTGAATGTATTTTTCCTTCTTTGTGCATCTTCAAGATCTAAAGTTCTATATGCAAGAGCAAGAAGATACATCGCAGGATGGAGTCTCCTACACACACCACAAGAGGATGGTAAGTGCATTTCTAAATGTATGAGAAGACCAAGTAAAGTCATAATGAACTAATGGAGGGATAATATCCTAACGATCCCCCTGTACAAATTCAATTATAAAAATGAAAGACAACAGCATTGTTCAGAATGGTGGCTTTTTTACTAGACACATGCCAACATAAAAAAATAACCATTCACAAATTAGAAAATAAACGTTTAAATTTCACGTTGCACTAAATTTAAAGTATAAGTTGACCTGCTTCAATACAAGTTGAGAATCAATCCCTATTCTGTTTAGTAAATTAGTTATACACTAGATTTAAGAAAAACTGTGAATTATGAAATAGAGCTCAAGATCCAAAGCACATGACATTACTTACTTTTCAAATTGTTTTCCAGCATCAAAGCCATCCCAATACCGTTGAGATGGCAACATGCGGCCTTTCTTATCTCTACCAAATGTTTCAATATACCAACCGCCTATGTCATGCATGCTACAGCGAGGCTCAAACAGCCAAAATCTGTTCATACAAGTTAAGAAAACAATTTATTGATATGCTGGACTCATCTCACATGACATACATAGGACTAAAATGATAATTTTACCAATAAATTGTTGGGTTGATATGTAAAACAGACTCACTGGAGAACACAGAAGTAGATTTATAACTTTGTTCATGTCCTCGACTATGACAATGAACAAACAATAAAATTGCGCATGACAAAACCATATCAAATTCTTGCAAGAAAGAAAAAATATGGAGGCACATTTACTTGAAAATAAAGTATCAGAATGTTCTTTCATACAGATGTCACAGCTTACTTGCTTGGTGGCAACCGAGCTCTACTGCATCTGCACTCACAAACAGAAACCTTTTCTCCCAATTCATACCAATACAAGTGTTTCACCTGTAAAAATTACAAAAATAAATGCATGAATAATACTAATCCAACAACATAGTCTGTATATAATATATATTATAAGCACCTCTTATCCAGATATAATTACAATCATAAATAGAACTAATGCCAGGCAGGCATATATGGTGAGCAATAATGGTTCTTAACAAGATGCTTCATGCAATGATATACGTATGTACAAAAAGAAGCCCTGTTGAATCAAAATCTGTTCATGTTGGAATATACTGTGCATGCAGGCAAAATGAAATGTCTTAAAGGAAAAGATTCCCAGTATGCCTTACCCAGTACAAAAAGGTTAATCATCAGTACAACGAAACCCATTTTAGTTTAAAGAACCATTGGCAATCATATGTTAATGACTTGGTGCATGTACATCTTTGATTATGCACCACTAGAATGTATTAGAAACTTTTTAAATCATGCAGGATCTGAAATCTGCAGAATCACCCTCTAATCAAGCATGGAAAATTAGAAAGTGTAATATCAAAAAATATATACATTAACTTTAAGCAAGAAATTTTATCAATAAGGATGAAAGACAGAGCAAAATAACTTGAAGAAACCAGGTTTACGAACCAGCAATGTTCTATGCTTCATAATCACATGGGTTTTGGAACCACTGCTATTGTAGACAAAGCAGGACCCTTCTTCTGAGCTAGTCCCTAATCCTGTTATTGTACCCAACTGAGTCCTTGAACCAACGGCACCACCTAAAAATGAATCTTGAGAAAACCCTTTGTTGGTATGCACAGGATTTTCATTACAGCTGAGAAAAACATGAATGCGATCAGACTCTTCATTCTGTTTCCCATCACTGTTGTTTTTTGGAGGGACTCTGGTGGCTGTAGCAACCACCCTTCCACATAGATGCAATTCTAAATCTTTATATGCATCTGATGGGTCATTTTTGATATCCCAGGTTTCTGTATTTGCATTTCCAACATCATCAAAGCCATCAGAGTTCTTGCTGATGCTAAAGTCCTCAACAGAATGACAAATTCCCAAACCCGCAGATGTGGAATAATTCAATTTTATATTGTTGTAATATGACAATTCTGGAATTTTATTGCCCAGACGGACCATCCCAAAAAGGTCACGCCCCGAAACCAAATGCAGCACCTCTGGAGTTTCATACACAGACCTCTCTTCAGCTTCGAAGCAGTCCGGAAGAAGCTCCATAGACTCTATCAGAGGGCCATAGTAAGCCGCATGTATGGCTGAATAGAAATCTCTCTCAAGAACATCAAAATAACCTGTACCAACCACCACCCTCCTCTCCGACAAAACATCATTTATAGCTAGTCTATACCACTTCAACCATTCAACAACTTCCATCTTCTTATATGTACTTAGATGACCCTTATACATGCTGAACGTCATGATATGCTCAGAATGTTTCTGCACAAGCTTTCTCTGAGATAACAGGTCCATGTCGTAATGGGCCCTCCTTTTGCAATCCGAAAGAATCTGCAATCCATTACCAGTTATACGGTCAGATTCGAATACCTGAGTTTTCCTGGTAATTTATAAATTCCTTTCTGGACAATTGCTCATAGAAGGGTAAATACCCTGCAATCTAATTCAAAGAAGAACACGTAATGCTTGCATGGAGCAAGCTAAGAGTATTCACTATATTTTCCTTCAGTATTCCCTTGCTTTTAAGACTACGGCACAAGCTGTTTATGAAAGCAAGTTTAATTTGGATACTTTAATCTTTATGCGTTCCTGAAAATTTGGTCTTGGGGGGGAGAAGAATATAGCAAGTTTTTACAGTCTTCAGAAGAATAACGGGAACTTTTCTACCAGATGTGAGGAGGTGGATTTTTGTGGGATAGAGTTCGATTTTGAGTTTCTTTGTGGGCATCAATGTCTACTAAGTTTTCGACATATTCGAATTTCCTTTATTACAAGCCGATTCTGTAGTCCTGTAAGATGATTGTGTTCCTTTGGGCAACTTCCAAATAGCCAGCATTTCAATTCAACTGCGGATATCGCCATGTTTATGATTCAACTACCATCTAAATTCCTTTATCATGTCATGTTAGTTTGGGATTTTGTTCGATTTAATAGCAATAATCCACCCATTTTTCAGTAATCCAATTTCAAAATTTAAGACTGACTTCTTTCTTTTAAATGCAAAACTAAACCAAACCTTACTTCCTATATGTGATAATTAATCCAAAATTTAATTACAATAACAATGCGATTATAAGTACAATCAAGCTCAGAGAATTGGAGCAGCGAAGATACAAACCTCATAGGCGGCTAGGATTTGCACGAATCGGCGAGAAGCATCGGAATCGGTCTTCGACTCGGCGAGGTCCGGGTGAGTTTGCTTCGCCAATTTGTGGAAAGACGCTTTGATTTCGGTAAATGAGCTGGTTTCGGAAACACCTAGGACCGCGTACGCGTTTTCTGAGCCGAACTCGGTCCGAGCTGACTCGGTTCTGCTACTGAACCACTGAGCTCCACCACTCCGATTGAAGAGAAATAAGACATTGCGCCTTGGGTTCTGTTGATGTGATAGCAGAAGAATTGGACGACGGCGAAGCAGAACGTCGTCGTTGCCGCCATGAGAAGCCATTTTCTAGTATATTTTTTAATTTAATTTTGGATTAATAGTGGGGGACCTTTGGAAATGGTGGAGCTGGAAGAGGGGGGGGGGGTTGGTTTTCGGTAAGCGGCGGGGGAACAGTGAAGGTGCGGTTCCGGAGTCCGGAGGTAGTCTACGGAAGTTGGTACGTGTCGTTTGTTGCTCTTTCTTAGGGCAGTTGAATTTTAAGGTCTTGACACGTGGCCAGAAAGTTGCACGGGTACGGTTTCATTCCGTTCGGTTTGATTTTTTTTTTCGGTTGGGCTTCAGTTTCGGTTACGGTTTCGGTTTTTTTATTTTATCAATGTCACACTTCTAAACAACTGATCATAACATTCCCCATGAGTCTCAATAGTAATAAAAGCAAACTAGCTTTTATCTTATCTCCCCTGTAATAATAAAGCAAACCAACTTTTATCTTATCTCCGCTGTAATTGCGAACACCAGATTGGAGTTATGAAAGTATAGGATGCCAACCCGTGATGGAAAATAAAACCCTTTTTAGAAGTAGTACTGACCCTTTCTTTGAACTTTAGTTGGTCCAGAATTTTTGTTTAATATTCTAACTCAGGGATGTAAAACTCTCAATTCGTATTTAATCCTATTTTAACCTTTGAAAAAAAAAAAATCCATATATACACTTTGAGCGTTTACGGGGCGCGGAGCCAATACGGGGGCATTGGGCTTCCTTGACCCCAATAGCTTTATAACTTACCCCTTTAATAGCACATCACCAGCACCAGCAACGGGTGAATGGGCCACAATGGCCAACAAATATTGACCCAAGTTGGGTCACCCAACATGGAACAAGTTATCCAACATGTAACCTCTTCGGCCAAGCAGCAACAAAATATAAGAAAATAAAAAATATTTTTTAATTAATATTTTTTTTTCTATTTTAACATTGAACAGTTGCTCCATCGCAACACATTTGAGGCTTTCTCTCTGCACGCGCGACTCCACCATACCATCGGCGCCATATCCATTCAAATTTCAAGTTTCTCTGTTCGTCAAGTTTAATCAGGTACCCTCCACTCCAAATTTCCAATCATTGACAATTTTGTTATCTTAGATTTTATTGTGGTTTAGGGTTTCATTCAATTTCAGTTATGAATAAAATAAGGATTAGGTTTGAGAGTTTCCAGTTTTTCATTCAATTCCAGTTTAGAATTAGTTCTGAGAGAGGCAGTGATGCAATGCACGACATTAAATATAGTTTTTATATTAAGTTTGATTGTTTGTGGCTTTTCATCTTTCAAAGCTATGTTTTATTAGGTTCCTAGTATCTATAATCGTTAGTATTAAGTATTTATCCTACCATTGTATTGTAATCTCTCTATTTAAAGGACTCCATATGTATGTTTGAGAAGACTTGAATGAATTAAAATATATTTGCTTAGTGCAATCGAAGTGAGTTGTTTCTCCTTCTAAAATCAAGCATTTGGCTTGGTCGTGTGATCGAATCCACGATTAGCAACGTCGAGTGAGCTCCGTTGCCCCTGGTTGAGCGGATTCCCAGGTTCTATCCCTCGTCTCCTCGAGACCTTTGGTCTTTTTCTGCATCAAGTGGCATCAGAGCGGGTTTTCAGATTTTTATCTGAAATCCTGGTGGTAGCGCTGCGCACATCATCTGTGTTCGTCCTCAAAACCAACTCAGTTCCCGTGACTTTTATCTAGAGAGTCATGCATCACTGGAAAGCTGTGGAAGTCTAGTTTCCAACGCATCAAACCGTGCATCAAACTGATTTGTGTGTGTGCAGATATCGGCAAAACACCACAAAGCATCAGTGCTGTCGCGAAAACAAAATCAATGCTTTTGCGGGTCAGTTTTCGATTTGGTTAAGCATTTCTCGACCTTCATGCCATATATCATTTGAAAGCCCTTCCAGTCTAGTTTCTAAATTCTCAAGCGACTCCTCAATCCGTTATTTCTACAAAACAATATCTTCAATTTACTAAAGCATGTTGCTGCCTCCAGTAAATGAGGTTAGATGCGTTCTAGAAACAGCTGTCTTTGATTTTTCAGGTGACGATTTTCTAAATCTCAATCTTCCTCCAAATTTTGATCATTGTCCAGATGGTGCATGTGAGATTTGTTGTGCATGTAATGAGGTTGAAAAACGTTCCAACATGGAGTTTGGCACGAAAGGGGAATATACAAAAAGCAGTGATGTAATCGATAACTTGGCCGAATGGGATTCCGCCCCGGTTTATGATCAATACGAGAGCGATGAAGATATGGCTGAAGAGTTCCATGGACAACTATATAATGGAGTACAAGCTCTTAATATCCGTAGCATTCATGATCCGTTTTGGGACAGTTTCGTTGCTCAAGATATGAGAGGAGAGCTCTTTGATGGAAGAACTTTTCAACACGATTTGAATTCTCACGGCTCATTTGAAGAAGTGATTTGGAAACACTATTCCAAGGTGATTATTTTCACGAAGAAAACATTAATGTGTGCATGGTCCATAGGAACTTGGAAAATTTTGGTGCTAAATTGGGTATTGTGGAACATCTTGGTTGGACATCCAAAAGATCGAGGGAAAACCAAAAGTCAACTGAAACTCGAGGACGAGTTTTTTCCGAGAAGAGGAGTATGATGCAATGCACGACATTAAATATAGTTTTTATATTAAGTTTGATTGTTTGTGGCTTTTCATCTTTCAAAGCTATGTTTTATTAGGTTCCTAGTATCTATAATCGTTAGTATTAAGTATTTATCCTACCATTGTATTGTAATCTCTCTATTTAAAGGACTCCATATGTATGTTTGAGAAGACTTGAATGAATTAAAATATATTTGCTTAGTGCAATCGAAGTGAGTTGTTTCTCCTTCTAAAATCAAGCATTTGGCTTGGTCGTGTGATCGAATCCACGATTAGCAACGTCGAGTGAGCTCCGTTGCCCCTGGTTGAGCGGATTCCCAGGTTCTATCCCTCGTCTCCTCGAGACCTTTGGTCTTTTTCTGCATCAGGCAGAGTGTCATCCTCGTTTCTATTTATAACATCGGGCACGAAAAAAAGTTCTTGAATGTAGTATAATTTAGTCAAATTATATATTCTTTTAGTGCATATGCAAATATGCTCATGATTTGTTTATTTCAAATTTCATTAGTTAATTATATAATTCCTAATTTTCCATTAGTTAATTTCAAATTTCATTGTGTTTTATTGCTTATAGTTTGATTGAGTCAATTATTGTTAATTTGATCAAATTTATATTATGTTGTTGACTCTTTTTGGTATTATTTAAAATAGTTATGAAGAGGTATTTTAAGAGAAAATCAATCGAAGATAACCTCTCACCCTCTACAACGGATAATCTTGAAAGCTCAAATGAAAATGACGTATAAAGTATACTGGCAAACCTTCCAAGAGATCCTGGGCTTCGACTCCGAATATTAGAATATGATCCAAATATTAGAGATCCAGGCCGAAGAGCTTTTTTTATAGAGGAAATTGGTCAACCTCGAACCCATAAATTTCCATATATGTCATTTGCAGGAGTACAATGCCGTTTCAATCCGAAATGGTTTGATGACTTTCCTATTTGGTTGGAGATTAACATATCCAAAAATACTGTTTTCTGTCGAAGTTGTTATCCCTTCAAGCTAGAGATTCCAGACCAAGCAAGTAATGACAATTTTACTACCAAAGGTTTTCATAATTTGAAGAAAAAATGTCGACTTCGAGTTCATGTTGGAGGCCCAAATAGTACTCACAACCAAGCTTTACTTTATTGTGAAGCTTAAATGAATCAGAATCAACATGGTCAAACAATTGTCCACAAGCAATCGATCGAATCAAGCACGTATTGATTATCACACTCGCTTGAATGCATCATTTGATTGCATTCGCTTTTTATTACGACAAGGTCTTGCTTTTTGCGGTCATGATAAAAGTGAAGAATCAAGCAATAAGGGTAATTTTCTTAAGCTTTTGAAGTTTCTTGCATATCATAATGAGGGTATTAAAGATGTGGTGTTGCTCCTGAAAATCTCAAGTTAACATCACCTGATATTCAAAAAGATATTGTATATGCGGCAGCATGTGAAACCACCAATGCTTTCATGTCTGATATTGGTGATGATGCTTTCTTTTCTATTTTGATTGATGAATTGCATGATATATCAATCAATGAGCAAATGGCAGTTGTATTTCGCTATGTGAATACCAATGGATAAGTAGTTGAAAGATTTGTGGGCATAAAGCATGTTCCTAATACCACTGCTTTTTCACTTAAAGAGGCAATTGATCAATTATTCTCTATAAACGGATTAAGCATATTTAGATTGCGTGGACAATGTTATGATGGGGCTAGCAATATGCAAGGTGAGTTTAATGGTCTTAAGACACTTATTTTGAAAGAAAATGAAAGTGCATTTTATATTCATTGTTTTGCACATTAACTTCAACTTGCTCTTGTAATCGTGACAAAAAATCATATTCAAATTGGCTCTTTTTCTGCTTGGTTAATAATGTTGTTACTATTATTGGAGCATCATATAAACATTGAGACATGGTTAGAGAAAGACAACAGGCTAAAGTTATGGAAGCTATTCAAAATTAGGAGCTTCCAACTGGGCAAGGCTTGAACTAAGAAACTAGTCTTAAATGTGCAAGTGATACACGTTGGGGTTCACACTATGGTACCTTCGTAAGCTTGATTAATATGTTCTCTTCTGTAATTGAAGTGCTTGAGATGATTGTAGATGATGGTCGGTGTAAGTCTTCATCAAAGAGGTGAAGGAGATATTTTGTTGAATCAATTGCAATCTTTTGATTTTGTCTCTAGTCACTTTCTGATGAAAGAAATATTGGGAATCACAAATGTGTTGTCACAGACATTGCAAAAGAAAGATCTCAATATAGTGAGTACTATAGCTTTAGTCAAAGCATGTAAACAACAATTACAAGCAATGAGAGATAATGGATTGGGATGCTTGGCTTGATAAAGTTTCTTCTTTTTGTGGCAAGCATGATATTGATATTCTTGATATGAATGATATCTTTGTAGCTAGAGGGAGGTCACGGCGTAGAGTTGAAAAATTAAAAAACCTTCATCATTACCGTGTTGATCTCTTTATTGATGTTATTGATAAGCAACTTCAAGAGTTGAACAATCGTTTTAATAGGGCAAGTACAGAGTTGCTTCTTTGTGTTCATGCTTAAGCCTAGATAACTCATTCTCAACTTTTGACATTGAAAAGTTAGTTTGTCTTGCTCAATTTTATCCAAAAGATTTTTCTGATATGGAGCTCACACTTCTTGAAGATGAACTGAAGAATTATATTTTTGATATGCAAATAATGAATTTTCTGCGTTGAAAGGAATTAGTAGCCTAGCACAAAAGTTGGTGGAGATAAAGAAGGATAGCCAGTATCCCTTGGTGTACTTGCTAGTGAAATTAGCATTGATTTTACCAGTTGCGATTGCTTCAGTTGAAAGAGGTTTTTCAGTGATGAAAATTATGAAGAATCCACATCATAATAGGATGGTTGATCAATGGTTGAATAATAGTTTGGTTGTGTACATTGAGAAAGAGGTATTTGATTTTATTGATAATGATGTTGTAATACGACATTTCCAAAATATGAGAACACGTCGTGGACAATTATAAATGAAAATATGATCGATTTTTGAAAGTTATTTCTTGACCTCATTGTCTTAAATTCCTAGCTCCGCCACTAGATGTAACATATACAAGATATAACGATGACAATGGACAATTAGGTTATTTCATAGTCTATGTTTAGAGTTGCAGCTTTGTTACATCATTGGATGTTTTGAACTAGTCCAGAAACATTTCTTCTCTTTTGGCGGTTTGAGTTGTGGAGAATATTTGAAATGCTTCTGATCAGCACATTCTCTACTTCGAATCCTTTTTGCTGGGAAAGTTTCCAGTGGCTTAGTTGCCGTTGCCATTAATGCATGTGGGTTCTTTGATCTTTTGGGAGGTTTTAGAAGATGAGATTTGTGAGCATTTTATTAGGAATTCTTGGTTTTGGAATTGGAATTCCTCTTGGACTCTTGGTGGGGTTTTTTCCTATTTGTTTATTCAAAAGCCCAACGAAGTTGAGGCAAATCCATTTTCTATTTGCTTTTTGTTTGATCATGTAATACCCTGAAAATTTAAATGTATGGATTAGATATTCATAATTATGAATATGTGGGGAAAATCGAAAATAAATCGATTTATGGTCATGGAAATAGAATTGGAAAATTTTAAAGTTCTGTTTCCGGAATTTAATATAATTTACGTATTTGTATTATTGAGAATTTACGTTATTATTCGGGAAATTATATTAATTTATTTGAATTTAGTTTTAAATTAATCGGGGTATGAAGTTTGAAGTTGGGAAATTAATTATTTAAAATCTATAGACCATTTGGGGTCACAATTTGTATTTTTGAATAAAGCTCGAACTCACGAACGCGTAGGCACAAATCGTTCGTGAAACGAAATTATAACGAAGAAGTTATTAACGATTGAAATTGAGGGCAAAATAGTCATTTTGATAATTGGTGGAGGCCTCCAGAAATCTGGAGGAAAAAAGGGAGTGCCACGTGTGTGGCAGTGATGTAAAGGAAAGTATAGAAATAGGAGGGACTCTGACCAATCAGGAGAGAGAACAAGGAGGGGAAAGGAGGAAGAGAAATGAGAGAGATAACCGGATCTCTAAGATCCGCCAACCCGACCCGGCCGGATCTCTCAACTCCGGCCATCTTTGACGACATGACCGGTGCCAAAATGATCCTTACTTTGAACCCCCATGATTCTCTTTCCCATTTTCACATGAAAAATTGATGAGATAGGGTGGATTTCAAAAGAACCGTACGTAGGGGGTGCGACTGTCTTGGGTTAAATTCACCAAAATTTGAAGCTAACTCCGGTCACCACACCCACCAATAGATTCCCCTCAATCCCAGGAACAAAGCCCATGCATTGGTTAGGGCGTCGGGGTTGTTTTTGAGTCGAATCAAGAACACCTAAGTTCAAGGGTTTCCGGCGGTTCGATGACTATTTGAGGTGTTTCCCGGCCAAATTGGACTTGGCCACATGTATGAAAGTTGTTCTACTCATTGAAATCTACAACCCTGTAAAATCTGGTAATTTTAAAAAATAGTGAAATTTTCCGGCGAGTCGGGGTGGCCGACCGCCACTTGCGGCGGCGCGTGGGTTAATACTGCCATTTTGTACAAATTTCAATGTCTGAATCTATATTTGATGTGCAATTTATATAATTCAATTGTTTGAATCTAGTTAGTGACTGTTAATCATTTAATTAATTTCGTAAATGAGTTAGAAATTGAAATGTGAACTACGTAAGGCTTGATCCCTCTCAAGGGTACGTAGGCAGTCTAACCGAGGTTAGATGCAGCCTTAAATAGTCGAGAATTAATATTTAGAGGGAGGAGAAAATAGTTCTAAATTGGAAATGAAATTGCATGTTTTAGTAAATGAATAACGGTTATGGATTATACATGGAATGGAGTAAATTATTTGAAAATAATGCTAGTGATAGTGAATTTAATTGTTACTTTAAAGATGTGTTTTGACATTGAAGAAACTATAAGTAGCTTGTTGGTATTTGAAATAATGTTTTAGAGTGTGATTATGGGAAATAAATTAACTATGATTTTAAGTTGGGCCTACCATAATTAATTCCCGTTAATATATATAATTCGGGTCGGGGCGTTACATATCATTAGTTAAGTTCCCTCCTAAGTTCACTTTAGATACTTGGACTTAGGTTTAAATTCAATCTATACCAAAACTAAAAACACACTGAATCACTGTTCACAAGCACAGTGCACTGACTATTTTGCCCCTGTTTAATTTTTGTTATTGCAAGTATGCCACTATCCGAGAAAATATATAAACGCTTTATTTTTTTCCTTTCTCTTTTACACCTTTCTCGTTGTTCATTCCACGACTCACCACTGTGGCCGGCGACAAGTTCGTAGTTTCCGGCGACTACAAACCAAAAAATCAACTAATAAAAAAACCCTCTCTCACATTCAATCTAACCCTCAAATCCATTTCTAGAAATTCTCAGCCGTTTTTGATAATTAAGTTGGTGCCCGAAATCCAGATAGCCGTTTCCGACTGAACACTGGCGATCAGACCTTGCTGTTACAACCAGTCATTTAACCTTCGTCTCAGGAACCAAAATCACTCGTTGCATGCCTCGATTTGTTATGGTTTAAGGTGAATCAGAGGTAAGTTGTTGTCCAGTTTTTCCTGCAAAAGCTAATACATTTATGGAAAATTTCTTTGAAAAATCCAGTTTCCGGCTAGATTCCTTAACCCTCAATTCCTAAACAGTAATCCAATCTCTTCGACCTTTACTTAGGAGTGATTTCAATTATTCAAGAACAAGTCACAGAGCATTTACTTGCTCTTAATGCCAATTAGGAATTGACTCAAACAATATGTTGTTTGCCATCAGCTGCATAATAGTTTGAATCCAAGTGATTTAAAACCTTCACTGCTTTCTCTTTTGCCACATGTTGCTTTCTCTTCTACTCCCGCAGGGCCTTCAGTTCTCAATTAGATTCCATAGTAAAAGCCCAGAAAGCTAATATGGTGAAGCGAGAGCTTTCCAGTACTCTCAGGAACTTAAAGGTAAAAAGAAACGAAGCAATTTCATTTTTTTTTTTTGGTTGTTTTATTTATTTTCAATGTTAATTTCTGATTAAATTATTATTTTTGATCAACCCTCTTAGAATCTGATCTAGGTTTTGCTTAAATTCATCTTGGTGTTTTTTAATTTTTGAGTTAAATAATTTTCTGGTGGACCTGTAATTGTATTTACAGATTAATATAACGTAATTGGGTTAATTTTTTTAATTACTGTAGTTTATGCAAAGAGCAACTTAGAAAGAGGTGAAGAAATAAGATGTCAAACCATACCTCATCACCTCAGGTACCTTTTAGACATATTGCATGTCAAAATCAGCTTTAAATTTGTGATTTAATATAGTTGAATTTTAGCAAGTTTTTCGTGATTTTGTAGAATTTTACGTTTAATAAAAAAAGTGAATTACTTTACTTGGTTGGATATGTTTTTATAGCTATATTTGAACCTTCCCACCGTTGGCTTTTGACGATTGGATTTCTTGAGTCTACGTTCCATGCTTTGACCATTTTATTTGGCAAAGGGTTTTGGGTTTCGGAGAATTCTTCATTAAATTGGTGGGTTTGTAGAATTGTGGCCATATATTTCTGGGTTTGGTTTTATGTCAGTTTGGTAAATTTTTTTAGGTTTTGCAGAATTCTTTGTGATTAAATTTCTGGGCTTAGTAGTGGTTTTTGAGGTTGTGGTCTCCAGTAAAGGGTAATTTTTACACTAATTTTGTGAAAATTTGTACATATCAATGATTTAGAATATTTAAGGGAATTTAAAATAAAATATGGTATTGGTATCGGCGGGGACGATGTATGGGAATTTTTCAAGGATTACTGGAATCTCATGATAAGGAATGTTGTAGAAACTTATAGCTGCAGGTTTCCTTTCTATGAACCCGATTTTGGATGGGGAAAGCCACCATGGGTGACTCCGGGTATGAAGTTCAAGAATCTAATTGTGTTGATGAATACACGAGACAGAGATGACATAGAAGCATCCTTGAATCTCAAGGAAGAAGACCTGGCCATATTTGAAAGCAATAAGGAACTGGTTGAGTATGCATCTTTAAATCCAACTGTAATTTAGTTTAGTATTGTTGAACCCTTTATGATCTTTCAGTGTTTTATTTCTTGCTTATGTTTTTCTTATGTGTGTACTAAATTGGATGTTGGTTTGGTTATTTCCAAGCTTTCCCCATAACTTTCGATACCCAATAGAGAATATGAAAAACCCAACTTTAATTTGTAAATTTTTTGTCCTAAGTAAAGGTAACATGGGAATTTGTTCTGAATGATGTTCAAAGAACTTCAAACTCAACTTTGTCCTGAATGATGTTCTGTTCTCTGGATGTCTGATATCAATTTTTTATCTGCTCACAGAGTAATCTGATTTACATCTTTTGCTAAGGTGATATTGTGCCTTCACCATTCAATTCATTTAAATCTACTGGCCTCCCATCTGAGATTCAGAGGTATTGAATTATTCTTCTGTTTTTTGTCTCTTTTGTGTAATACTGGTAGCCTTTAGTGTAAGTTACCTGAGTGTTTTGTGCAAAGTTATGTGATTGCTAGAGGTCCAATGGACAGTTTCATACTCTTGTTAATTCTTTAGCCATCTGCATTTTTGTCGCAGGTGCAACGCTGTGCTGCCCTCTTTGTGGGGGCTTGCATTTGATTTGGAGCACCTTTTTGCGTGGACCAATTTTGGGAAAGGTTTTCCAGATCACCCAAGTTTGTGGCTTGGCCTGATGTTGGTGATTCAGTTTGCTACTCGGCCTAAATAAAAGAAGAGGCCTCCTCCTGCTCCAGCTTGCTTTTGCAAGCTTTGGTCATCGGCAATGGGTGTGCTTTGTTCATCCGCTGACACTCCTGAACTTGTATTAGACTTGAAGTAGAAGGTAACAAAAAATTTACCACTGTAATGTCAATCACACTTCCTAAACACATGGGGTGTAATATATGTATCTAAAAACGAGTCTTAAATGGCACATTTACTTTTCAAGATTTTCTACATCTTCAACAATTTTTCAAATCCTGCAGCAACGCGCGAGATACACTTGCTAGTATTAAACATAAAACGGCATCATTTTAAGTGTAAAGGAATTTGGTTTGATTCGATTTTCTTTTTTTTTTTCAGTTAGTTTATTTTCGGTTTTTAGTTTTCTGGTTTCGATTCCTTTTTTTAGGGTTTTCGGTTTTTTGAACCCACCCCTAGCATGGATTACAAATGGAAAAATTTGCACTCAAAATTCTTGATGTCAATGCGCCATTTCTTATAATCAAAATTTGTAAATCACATTAAAAACATAATTTAAAATTATAAAGGAATTCTAAAATAATAAAAATTGAAACAACGAAATTTTGTTAGAATTTGTGAATTTCTTTTTTGGTTAACTTAAAAAATAATATAATTTAGATTAAATTGTAGCAATGGTCCCTCAACTTTAATCAAATTGGAGCAATGGTCCCTCAACTAAAAACTCATTACCATTGGTCCCTCAACTCATCAAAATGTGTAGCTTTGGTCTTTTTTGTCAACTTTGTCAGAATTTTGTCAAAATAATTTATGTTGGAAGGACTATAGCTACAATCGGGGTCCCTCAACGCATCAAAACGTGTAGCTATGGTCATTTTCGTCAACTTCGTCAGAATTTTATCAAAATGAGTTATATTTGAAGGACCATTGCTACAATTGGGTTAAAGTTGAGAGACCATTACTCCAATTAGGTTAAAACTGAGGGACCATTTCTCTAGTTGGATTAAAGTTTAGGGACCAATGGTAATGGATTTTTAGTTAAGGGACCATAGCTGCACGTTTTGATGAGTTGAGGGACCCTTACTCTAATTGAGTTAAAGTTAAGAGACCATTGCTACAATTTACTCTCTAATTTAAGTACGAAATTTGATGTGTATAGAATCATTAATATATGAGAGATTGTAGTTAGGAAATGTGACAGTAGTGGTGGAGGAGATGGTCGTGATGATGGTGGGTGGTGGTGGTGGTGGTGATGATGGTGGGCAATTGTGGCAATAGTCGTGATGGTCATGATGATGGTGGGTGGTGGTGGTAGTTGTGACATGTCATGTGGTGGTCACTAATTGTTGATTTTTTTATTATGTTATTATTTTTTTTTTACTCTTACTCATAAAAATTTGGAAATAAAACTATTCACTTGGGAATTGGAGGTTTCAAATTCCAAATTTTTTCTCCGCGAAAATTCTAAATCTTTATTTTTTATGAATCCAAACAAGAGAATTGGTATATGTCAATTTATAAATTCTGACTTTTTTTAAAAATTTCAAGTTCATTTTTCTCATACAAAATACTGTAGTTGATTTACTAAGCGAATCGTTGATCTATTTGCTATAGTTGATTCACTAAACGAGTTTAGTTTTAATTTTTCTTTTGCAAAATAATATAATATAATCGATTGTGATTATAAGTACGTATCTTTATAAAATCAGCTACAAAGATTGAGTAGTAGTTTCCATAGCTAAGTATTATTCGACATGAATTTGACAAGTGAGAATCGTAACACATGTGTCAGTATATATTCGTCCAGTACATAAAATTTATGAATTTGACATCCCACATGAACCTTTTTTCTTTTGACAACATCCACAAGATAGTTGTGAATTTTTCTACTGTGATAAATTATAGATACCCAATGATTATTATTTTTTATTTTTTTTTTGGACAAGAACTTAACTTCATTAACTTAAAAAAAATTACAAAGCCAACTAAAGGCCCAAGACAAACAGTGGGAGGCCCAATTCCACAACAACAAAGGCCTGAAACTGAAAACGCAAGACAATAACAAAATATACACACACACACACACACACACACTAAAAGAGAAAAATGCCTAAAACACTGTTCATTCGACAGTGTGATTCCGTTTTTACCCCTTCTTTGTTTTTGTTGTCACTATTCATTCTACAGTGTGATTCTGTCTTTAGCCCTGCTTTAGTATTTGGTCCTTTATTTTATTTCTGGATTCCTGCCTCCTGCTCTCCCCATCTCCCTCCTCGCCTCATCTCCCAATCTCCCAACTTATTTTCGGCTTACACTTAAATCTCATATAAATCTCCTTGGTCTCAAAGGTCTCCTCTCCTTTGAACCCAGAAAAGCTTTAGTCTTCTGAGGATGTCTACTACCATAATCTAAGCGGTTCAGCAGCCAATAGGTGTGCCTAATTTCGCATTTCAGTATTGTTGGGCAGAATTGAAAGGAACCTAGATGGAGAGTTTTATTTTTTTATTTGAATTGCATGTTACCCAGATGAAAAATTGAACAAGTACATGAATTTCGTAAATCAGGAAATAAATTGGAAGTTACGCAGATTAAAAGTTCTAACTTTTATTTAAATGAAAGGAAGAAAGTATGAATTTTTACTACATTTTTTTTTCATTTCTGAAACATGATATTTTGCTGTGTTTGTTAGGTGCCGAATAAATACACTAAAAACATAGTGTGTAGAATATGATCTTCAAATGTGACAGCCTGTCCTAAATTCGTACATAATTATTATTTTCGAAGTGTGAAAGTACGAAACTGCCCTCGAGCGTTGGTTTGAGTTATTGATTCTGGGCTTAAGTAAAGGCCCAAATTCTTGGAACTGGACCAATTCCCTCATTCCCTAAGTTTTGGGAACCAATTAGATTTAAACTAATTGTTGTTTGGTTGGTAGGTGTGGGAGGACCACACAAACATTTTCGTTCTCTCTCCCATACACTCCCTCTATCCTCTCTCTCTCAGACCTTCTTACTCTCTCTCTTCGAACTCGTACGGACACACACAAACAAACCCCAAAACAACACAGATCGAAGGTTCTGAGGTCTCCAGTGTGTTCCCAGGATCCTTACGAGTCGAGTGATACCCAATTTCAGCGAGGAAACCTTCGAGAAACCCTAGTTCGAAAACGAGCCGTCGAGGTACAGTACACCAAACCAGATCGTGGAGGTTTCAAGCTGTTCTAAGACTCAAAAGGTAATCTCCTAGTCCTCTTGACTGTTTTGGTATAAATTGGAATGATTTTGGACGTCGAAAAACCCCAAAAAATGGACCTCTGAGTTGGGCACTATTCATCAACTTTTTATTGGTTGATTTTTATGGAATTTTAGGACCACAACGAGCTCAAGGAGGTCCTCACGATGCTCAGAGTGCATCGTTGGTAGGATTTGGTTCACGGGAAGCTCGAAAACAGAGTTTTGCAGAGGCCGTCGGAGTTCGAGGACTTCTCCGACGTGATTTCACGTGTTTCGAAGTCTAAAAGAGGTATAACGCCACTCTACTCACCCTAAGCTTCATTTTGGTACAAGAATCGTGAAAAATGGTGAAGAATTGAGTGAGAATAAGAACTTGGAAGGTTTGCCCAGTTTCCGGCGCAAGCGACGGTCGCCGGAGTTCTGAGGAAGAAGACAGAGAATATTCCGTCAGTTTTGACGAAATATTCTCACGGCGTCAGTCACTTTAGACGGTTACCGTTAGCTTTTAACGGAATATTCCGTAGAATATTCCTGACGGCGTGAACTGCAGCCGTCCGTGTGCTAGGCACGTGCCTGCGCGTGGGGGCGTGTCTGGCCGTGCCTTGGCCGACGCGTGAGGGCGCGTGGTTGATCAGAAAAATTTTCTAAAAATATGGGGATGATGCTGAGGTTGTGTAGATCATTTTGGTATATTCACACACCTCATTTGAGCATTGTATGAGAAGTTATTAGCTAGTTTTGTCTATGTGCTCAAAATAATGTTTTTATAGTTGTTTCTCACATAGGCGAGACCTATCTGGAGGACGAGCGTAGCCAGGCTAGGCACGAGGGCTACGATCCATCTACATACCAGTGAGTGGGCTTTCGTTTTCTGTATGTACCTATATACTATGTATTTTCCCAGAATATGCATTTTAAATGCTTTTATAAATGAAATGCCATGCCAATACCTGAATACATCGGTTTATGCATCGTGAAATGGTATGTATAGTGAAATGATATGCATCATGAAATGGTATGCATCATGAAATGGTATGCATTATGAAATGGTTATGCATTATGAAATGGTTATGCATCATGAAATGGGTATGCATTATGGAGTGGTTATGCATCATGAATTGTATGCGCATGATTGTTGGTGATGTGGACGCTCATGTAAGTTCAGGTAAGATTCTGTGTGTTTAAATAAAAGTTGAGTTATGACGAGATTGTTGAGATGCATCGAAAGCTCATAAACCTACACCCCGGTGTTAGTGCTCCTGCCCAGAGTTAGGGGCCAATCTTTCACGTGATGTTCACCTTCCGCACCATACGCTCATCTTGGATCCAAGTTAGGTGCACAGTCCTGTCGTATAGACCACTTTCAGTGGGTTCGACTCGTAGGTGACCCGCGATCATTCGCACGGTCTTCAAGTGATTGTAGCACTAGAGTGGGTTCGACTCGTGTGCAGGATATATATTATGATGAGATATGTTGAGATTGATTATGAGCTATAGTTCCAGCCGTGCTGATCACACGGTGGACATGTTATTATCTATGATGAGTTTATTTCACCTGATTTACTTACCTGTTGAGTTAGTAGCATGGCATGGCATACCCATGATTTATTGGCATATTAGTATGATGATGATTTCAGATGAGTTTTAGTATATGTATATACTATTTTCTGGGAAAGTATACAGGTTTTAAGGCGAGGGGTTATAAATGTGATTTTTGAAATGATTTTCGAAAAGACTTTGTTTTTGCCCACTCACGCTTTTGTTTTGCGCCCCTCCAGGTTTTAGGCAGCTTTGTTGGTGGCTCACGAGGATACAACGGAGGTTCTGACAGACCATCACAAATGTAGGACCACCTTTGGGTGTTGACTAAATTGTTTGACTGGACTTAGGCTAATTATGCTCTGATCGTGTATTAACACTTCTGAAATTTGGTTTTTAATTATTCGTATTTCCGCTTATTTAATTGCTTCCGCACTGTGCACATGGCTACGTCACCCTCACGTGACGGCCAACATGCCTCGATCTCGGTCGGGGTGTGTCATCAAATTTTAAAAACAGGTCTCAATCTTTATTCATGAATGCCTAACATTTTTTATATTCTTTACTTTAATTTTGATATCCACATGCACTCATTTTTAACTAACCAAATGTATATTTTACTTTCAAATTTATAGCAAAATGAGCATACCTCTAATCCATATTTTGAAATCTTTTCAGTTGAACAAGAAGGTTTGGAATCTGTGTTCTGCAGATAAAGCTTAAATTTCATATAAAGTTTTCGATTTTCTTTTGAGTGAGAGAAGAAACTGTAATTTGGGTTTATAGTTTTTTCCATTGTAGATTTACGCAGTTGGACCGAGCATTTAAATTCCACAAAAGCTTTTAGCTTTGCGAATGTATGCTTTTCCCAACTCACCTTTTGCTTTTGTTGCACTAAATTAGTCGATTGGGTTCGAATTACGAAGAGGATAAAGTGTTTGAGGGAAAGACTTAGTGAGATTAAACCTGAGAGACATAGGTTAAAGTTTAATTGTGTAAAAAATAGAGAGATTGAACAGTCTAGAAGACTAGGAATTGTAACTGCCACTTATAAGTTAATTAAAGAAGTAGATCCCACAGTCTATGGCGGAGCCAAAGATACGAAAATTTTGATAAGCAAATTGGTACGTGGGATGAGTGAAGAGTGTTGGGGGAATAATGTAATCTCCATTGTTGGGGTGGGGCGAATGGGGAAAACCACTTTTGCCCCGCTAACATATAATGATCAAAGTACCAGAACCTAGCTGGATTGCCCTATCCGGTTCATGAATCCCCATATAGAAGAAGACTTAGATTGATGCATCCAGCATTTGCGATGAGCTTCTAATAACTTCAGATACATTCTATCTGCTTTAAATTTGTGATTTCAGTTTAAACCTTAACTGTTGCATTTTCTGGCGAATTTACAGAGAATAAACAAGCTCAATTCGGGCCAGCTTCTATCAAATTAGGCGGTAATTAGCCATTCGCTCCTAAACCTTCATCCCGTGTGTTATCTAAGTCTCAGATCGAAGCTCTATCCTCTTTCCTTCATTTGTAATACCAACATGGAAGGTATTGCAATCTCTCATCTCTTTATCTCTTTATGTCGTTTATTCAAATGGTTTAGTGCTATGATTCCTCTGCTTGTGTATCACGATATAGATTCTTGATTTATGGTAAATTTATTTCTTTTGCAGTCAAGGGCAGCAAATGCTTTTATACTTCTGCCAGTTTCTGTCTGATGGGTGATGGGTCGATCAAGATCGGTCGTAACTTTCTCCAATGAAATGTGACACACCCCGACCCGGAATGTCCACTAGGACTCCGAATCGAGCTGTGTTGGCCGACACCTAGAAGGTGACGAAGCCATAAAGTATGGTAATGTGGAAAATGTGAATAAATTTAAACCTAAAAGTGCCTAAAAAAAAAGTGCGCTGCGAGCGGGAATGAACCCATTTCACGTGCGATGTCAGAGCATAAGTAAAACTTGGAGGGGCGAAAAACAGAAAACGTGAGTGGGCAAAAACAAAGTTTTTGAAACCATTTTTCTTTTAGAATGTAATAACCCCTCACCGTAAAGCCCGTATAATTTCTCAGAAAATAATAATTCATACATACATATATAGAAATCATGCTCGAGTGTAGTAAAAACCAAGTATATGCCATGTCAAGTATCTCATCAATAAAATAAAATAAGTAAGCCAGGTGAAATAGATCAATGTAAAATGATATGTCAGCTGGAGTCACCTAACGTGACCTGTACGGCTGAATCTATAGCTCATCAACCAATTTCTGCACACGAGTCGGAACCACCTAATGTGGTCTGTACGATAGGGTGGGTATAGATAGATACGCTCAAGTGCTACGATCATGTGAAGGTTGTGCGAAGTATCGCAAGTCACCTACGAGTTGGAACCACTTAGTGTGGTCTGTATGACAGGCTGGCACCTGCCTTGGATCCAAGGTGAGCGTGTGGTGCGAGAGGTGAACGATCACGTGAAGGCTAGGCCCTGGTCTCGGGCGGAGCACTAACACCGGGGTGTAGTATAATGAGCACTAATTGCGCCTAGAACAATTATCAAATCACATCTCAGAATTCTTATTTATAGAACATGTAACTTACGTAAAACACATCCCTAAGAGCGTTCTAGAATGATTTGAGACCGTCGATCAAAGATCAACGGTAGGGTCCATAATCCTACGTAACTCGATCTGGAAGATCCGCATCTTAAATTTCCGATCTGTAACTTTCAAAGATCCACATTATGCTTCTAGAATAACATACTAAAGTTTCATTACGATCCAACGGTTGAATCTTTGCCAATTGCCAAAACCAAGTGGTGGTTAACGTTTTATTTTATGAACTTACAAATCCAATACGGGAAGATCCGTATGTCAGATTCCTGATCCATAAATTCCTAATGTCCTTAAATAGTACGTATGATAATGTATTTAGTGACGATCTAACGGTCGGATCGTCGATTCATATATTAACCAAGCCACGTATCGTAATGAAATTAGGTCAAAACGATCAACCTACGTCATTCAAATATCAAAACTGAATTCAAGACATTTAATTTAGCCTAAAAATAGCATTGACGACCACTTGGCCATGCGCCACCGCACTAGTCGCCGTGGGTGGCGGTCGGCCACCTCGACTCGCCTGAAAATTCAACTATTTTTAAAATTTACAGGAAAGAAGATCTCAATGAGAGGAACAACTTTCATACCTGTGACTAAGGCCAATTTGGTCGGGAAAAGCCCCAATTCCACTTGAACCCATCAGAAACCCTTGAATTTGGGTGTTCTTGATTCGACTCCAAAACAACTCCGACGCCCTAACCAATGCATGGGCTTTGTTTCTGGGTTCATGGAGAGTCTATTAATGGTGTTAATTGAATGAAAACATTTCAGATTTGGTGGATTTCGGTCAAGAGTCTTCGCGGCACCTGCGGTTCCCTTAGTTTCGGTTCTCCACGAAATCAAGGTTATACCAGTGGAGTTTGGGTGAAAATGGAAGAAGGAAGGATGATGGTCAGTTTGCAGGTGGTGACAAGGTTTGGATAGCAAAAAAATGTCCGAAAACCCACGGCACGGGTCAGGTCCGAAGGTTATACGGGTCAGCCCCGTTTCTCCCTATTCCTTCCTCTCTCATTTCCCCTCATTTCCCTCTTTCTGATTAGGCAATCCTTTCCTCTCCCCTCTCTTCATTCGTCCAATTCTCTCATTTTCTCTTCTTAACTTTCCATCACAGCAGCCCATTTCCCTTTCCTTTAATCTGGGCCACATAGATAGCACTTCAGATTTTACTCCAAAAATCTGGAGTTTTCTTGGAGTTAATTAATTTACTAAAATGCCCTAAACTTCAAACGTTAATATCTCCTTCGTTATAACTCCAAATTGCATTCTGATTACGCCCACGCGTTCGTAGCGACGAGTACTACGAGGATATGCTAAGAAAATTAATCTTACGTGACACGACACAACAGTCAACAAAGGTCAATGCATTTGCCTCGAAGGGCATTTTCGTAAATTCACTTATTAAACATTATAATTTTTGGGGACGGGTCGTCACAAAATGGGCTTGCCAGTTATATTCGACTCCAAGCCTTGCAAGTAAGAGCATTTGAAAATTCTATATACTTATTTCTATGATTATATGTATTTTTTTTTCCAAATCTAGATACAGCTTCTATTGCTGTCACACGTGATGTAACTCTTCGGTCTTCACTAATGTCATTGCATATAATTAAATAACGTTAAGCACTCCTAACTATTAATTTTATTATATTTTTTCAATTATTCTAGAAAAAATTTGAGGCCTAAGTTGTTCGCTTTTTTCAATTTCTTCTGCTGCTCGGCTGCCTTCAGACTATGTAATGAACTTTTCTTCTCCAAATATCTCTTCTTCTGATTGTATAATCTTCATGGTCTGTTCAGTTTTTAATTGGATTCTCTCTGTTTGGTTATGTGTGTGAAGTTGGAAAAATATATATGTTGCTTTTACAGTTTGATTAACAATTCTTAATTAGAATTGGCTAATTCTTTTACGAAGCTTTCGTTTGTACTCATATTTCTAACGTTGGAGGTTTATTCTAATTTAATTTAAGATGGAAATTGATGTTATGAAGAGTTTAAAATGTCAGGTCGAAACGTTGTCGTTCTGTATGCAACTGAGTTTCTCAATTTCTTAATTTCTGAACATTTGAGGTGCTCTTCTTCTTAACAACCCTTTCTCTCCACTTCTTTATCATCTGTTTGATCACCGAAAGAGTGGAGAATGATTTCCTGAGTTTTCTTGCGTTGATTATTTAAGACTGAAACTAATAATAATTTCGTTGAAACATAAGCTTTTTAATGAAACTAAGCTGCATAAACAAAGTCCAGGGTAAGTTGAGGGGTTTGAGAGAGTAAAAGTGGGATTATGAAGGGTTAGAGAGGAAAGTAAAGGTGGGATTAGATGAAGGGTTTGATGGAAGCTAACTCTTAAATATGATGCCGTTGAAAAACAAAGTCAAAGATAAGTTGGAGGGTTTGAGAGAAAGGTGGAATTAATTAGAACTAAACCATTCACTAGAATGGATATATTCTTATGTGTATTTGGAATACTTGGAATACAAAGTAGTATAATACGTGATATATGTGGTTTATACTTTCTATACTTTTTCTTATGTCTTTTTATGCCTTGGTCCAATTAACTTTTGAATTCAATCTGTTTTTTTTCAGAAACTTGGTTGCAAGAAAAAGTTGGAAAAACAGCATAATTGGAAAATCGGGTTACCACAATCAACCTCTAAGCAGCAGATAAGTCTACATTTGACGTTATTTTTTACTGGGATGAGAAGATTGGATTCCCCGAGAGCATTCATAATTAGAAATGTGCATAAGAGTGAGTTTTATTTGAGTTCATAACTTATCTTTATGTGCATTATTGGTTTGGCTCTTATTTGAAATATTTTTCTATTTGTGATAATTGTGCCTCACGTTATGTTTAGGATTTTGATATTCTAATTTCTTCTCGATAAGATATCGATTTTGTATAAGATCGGTGTATGTGTTGGAAATTTCGGGTTTAGTCATTTTTTGTATACTATCATAAGATTTGTGCTTGCACTTGCTATTCTCTTTTGCTACGTTTGTACGTATATGATACTGATGTGGTTATAAGAAATAAGAAAGTGACTTCAAATACCCAGTTCATTTGAGTCTTATCTTTTCCGTGTGAGTATTAATAATCAGATCAAATTCTTTGAACTAAGCTGTAAATATTGTGGGTTGAAAACAAAAAGACCCTGTGAATTATGTGAAGTGGAATGTAATCATAGGGTTTTGTAATACATTTGATTTGGAAATGAACATTATTATGCTATTGTAATATGATGCTCTCTTAGTTTTATTATGTAATTTGCTTTTGTAATTCGATGATCTCTTAACTTGCTTTTGTAGATCTTATTGATTCCTATGCTAGCTCTATGTGTCTCCATCTCCAAATAATTTAGTTGAAAATCATTAATGCACATGAAAATTTGAATGGGTTTTTGTCTTTGGATGGGTTTAAAATGTTTGTTCATGGTTGGTTGTATTGCTATCAAATATTTGTTTGATAGTTTGGAATGGAGAAGTTGGTTGATTGAGAGAAACTGAATACACGTGGAATTTCGAAAGAGTTTTGGTCTTTGGATTGGTTTAAGCTACTTTCTTGACAATCAAGAGTATTGGAGGGAGCTTTTGGTGTTCCATTGAACAATTTTTGTCATATTTTATCAATGTAAATGACACAATATTTCTTAACATTTTTTGCATCTAAATAGCCCAAAGTTTCATAATCTTTTGTATACAAGTATTGCTATCGATTGAAAATCACAAAAATTACCTAAGTGGAATGTGTTGATCTAATATTTTATGTACATAGATAGCCAAAACTAATACGTTTTTTATGTGGAGTATCAATTAAATATAGCAATGAATTGTATTGATCTTTTATGACACAATCTTTTTTATCTTTCAAACATAATGATTTTTACAATTTTTAATCCCGCAACAACGTGCGGGCAATAATTTCTAGTAAAACCTAAAAACCATCCCAGAAACCCAGCCTGCTGCCGCCAAACTCTTGCCAGCAATCACCGGAATAACAGCCATGGAGGAACCGAAATGAATGAGGATCCGCGAAGAGTCAAGCACAACTAAAACAATCCAAAAAAAGAGAGAATTCACAGGAAAAAACAGATCTCAAAGTTGTGCAATCTAAAAGCCATCTAGATTTGTACCATCAACCACCACGCCTGCAAGAAACGAACCAAGTTGACATAACACGGGGGTGGAGAGGGCCGAGGGGATGTGTAAAACATCCTTACTACGACGAAGGCTGCAGAACACTTCGCCCAAAATTTCCTGCATGCTGGTAAAGCAGGAGGCAGTGGGGTAGAGATCTACATCTGAAATCGAGTCCACAACTCGAAGATTTAATTTTTGGTAGGGGTTAAGGAGAGGTGAAAGGGGGGTCAAAGATGGAGGTGTACGCAAGGGGAAAAGGGGGAGAAGGAAGTGAGGGGAAAAGGCTGCAGAAATGGAAATAGAAAGAGAAGCAGGGGCAACAAGGAGAAGGAGAAGAGAGGGGAGGCAACCATAGAAAAAACCGGTAAGAAACACCGAGAAAATAGCGAGGACTGCCGAGACTGTGACCTCAAAAATCGACATCCAAAGGTTGCGGAGGGCAGGACACAAATAAAAGACAAAGAGAATAAGAAAACAGAGGAGGCAAGGGATTGCCGGCCGACCCCAACCAACGAAAAGAGTCGGCAGCGAAAAGCAAGGAAAAAGGGGCTTCCGCGTGAGAGTAAAGAGGAGTGGCTAGGTCATTTTCTTTTGGGAGTTTTAACGAAAAGCCCGCATTACTGTTCACTTTAACGAAAAACCACATTTTTACACTAAAAAGTCAATCATGGTACTATTCATTTTACCCTTTATTTTGTCTTTATCGTTAAAACTCTAAGTTTTCAAACATTTTTCATTAGTTTTCCTTTTTCTTTTTAGCTCCGATACCCAATGATTAATTGATGGACACAAAAGAGTACAATAATCACACTCTCACGTAAACAAACATGTAATTAGATTTTGCATGTAATTGGTAACTCAATCACATCCTCCCAAAAACGTCTCCAAATTCAATAATGCATGGTCCGACTCTCCTCTCGTCTTCTGCTGTCAAGACTGTCAACCACTCACAACATCTCTCTTAATCCAACTCCCCAAATCAATGTCATAATACCATTTATTTTTCGGTAGCTGATCAATTTGAAATACAAGACTTTTTCAGTAAATTTTGCCAACAAAATCAATACAAGACTGTCTATCTGTTATAAATTGTAGTGCTGCCGTACGTGAATGTGGTTGCAGTTTGCAGATATATACATGAGCAATGATTTAATTTCTTCAAATGGAGAGATATATAGGGATTTTCTACAGTACTCCTAATTATCTCATACTTTAGGTGTTTTAATTGTTAAATTTTTGTTTAAAAATATAAAAAATCATAATTTAATCTTCCATATGCTCCGGAGCGCCCCTAGAATTTTTGAATTACATAAACCATGGTCCATGTATGCCAAAAATAGAAAGAAGAAGGACAAAAAGGAAACATATTATTAAGTTCCTAAATAATGAAAGATATACCTGGAACAACTGGAAGGATTGCAAGTTTGTGGAGACAAATTATTGGTGTTGATACGGATATATGTTTTGCTTTTGGTTCACGAGTATGAGAAGAAAACAGGTCTATAAAATATCAATATGGTAGTAATAGCCTTCATGCCAGACCAGGCTGTCACTAAGACAATAATGAACCTCTTTTGAATAATTCAACCATTATACTTCGGAATACCGAATTCACCTGTACCAGTGATTGTTATCAGAAAATTTTGTAGTGTGACCGTCTCATCATCACATAATGTTGTTAGTCTAAGTATTATACTGCTCTCATACCATAAAGGAAGTTGAGATTTCACCATAAAATCAATTGACAATATTTGAAGAATAACTCAATTACTTATAAGCACGTGCAAGATCTCTCTTTTCTCTTATGAAATTCATCTCGACAAACTCTTCATCGACCCTTTAGTATGCAATATCGTTTGCTATAAAAATATTTTTTATTAATTTTAACATAATAACAGTAGCAAGTAGAAAGACGTCAAGCAATGAAATTACCAAATTAGTGGTACTCCACATGTGACAACTTGTATGGCTTTCGTCTTAGCACGTATCTTACTCAGATGCAATTAAGATATTTTTATAAGTATTTGGCTAACAATCTCATAATGTCCGTACATATAAAGAACATCACTCCATCTAGGAAATGGAAAGGCTTCGAGTCTAGAACACGTCACATGTATTATTGTATTTTTAGCATAAGACGTTACAACAACAGCACTTGTCAAGTGGTGTTTTTTCATGTTGGTGATATTTGTGCGGGTGAAAGTAGAGCCACTCTCCCTCGCTCTTCCTTCAAGCACGGTAGTTGGTATTTATCAAACGAAGAAACAAGGTAGTTGGTAGTACTGCTTTACACTTAAATTTGACTGTAATTAATGAAATCCAGCGGTAGATTAAGTAGTTAATGAAGATCCCACCCAACAGATGAGATTGAATAATGCAGGTCTACAGGTGGATATGCAATGTGCACATAGGATTGCCCCTCACCTTTAATTTAGCAATCTACCATGCATTCGCACTGTTCTAAACATTCAGCAGCAGCAGCAGCAGCATCTAGAGTGTTGGAGAAAGCAAGCAGCTTTTGCAGCAATAAGCTGGGTAACAAGGAAACGACTTAAAGACAGAGACTTATTTAAGGCTAAACTGCTAATTTGCCCTCTAAACTATCACTTGACTTTCGATTTCTCCCCTGAACTTTTTAATTAGAAAATTAATCACTTAAACTATTTTTTTTGGCCGATTTCACCTCTACCGTTAGTTTTTCATAGATTTCATCCAAATTAACGTTAACTCTTATCACATGTACACCACGTGACTCTCCTTTGTGGATAAAAGCGCCACTTCGCTAGACCTTTAGACACAAAAATTATAGAAGCACACATATTTGCATAGGTTTATATTTTAGAAATTTAAGGTTTTCAATTATTTTAAAGAATGAAGCGACCGAACTACCCTTATATGTTGTGCACATGCTTCCATTTAACAGAAATTTGGATGGAATGAATGAAAAATTAACACCAAGGGGCAAATCGGCAAAAAAAATTAGTTCAAGTCCTTAATTTTCCAATTAAAAAGTTCAGGGGGCAAATTAAAAGTTAGGTGATAGTTCAGGGGGCAAATCGTCAGTTTACTCTTTATTCAATTCCCAATTTTGGTTGTCCGATTCCACTATGGGGTGCACGTGATCTTAAGGTCCACACCACAATGACATGACATAAATTCTTAGGTAAAACAATTCGAGAGACTTGTCACTCGTTGCATTACATTACATGTTATTACATATTCACTTGTATCATAATCGGTTCGAATATTAGTAGTTAATATTATATTTTAGGTACTTAAAACGTCCATCTGGTCCACGCAAGTCAATAATACCATGTCAAAGTGTGATACTATTATGTTGTTGGAGCTTTTAAGGCCACGTTGGCAAGGAATCGAAATGGCCCTTGTACACCCAAATCACGCCCTACAATATGTGTGATGGGTCACGATTGTTTCATCTCTAACATTCTAATCATCATCAATAAAGCAATTGATAATAACATGAATCGTAGTTATTACCTTGACACCAAAAAAGAGTTTGACCCAATGTATTATTTATGTTCTAGTTGATTTTGATTCGACATTAGAAGTATATTGAATTTTCTCCAATAACCGAATACTTTTATTTGTAAATACTGCATATTAGATTACACCCATAAATCTATTTTCTTCTTTATGAGTTCTAGTCTCAATAAGAATGCTAGTTCTTACTGTTCATATTTTATGATATGAATATACCACACCAATTCGTTATGTATAGATGATCAGATTCCATTGATACAGAGCCAATTCCAATAGACTTATTGGAGGGTCCCATTAGCGTGCATCCAATAGAAATTGAATCTACGAATTCGCCAATTGTGAGTTGGGAGCTTTAACCATTCAGCCATGGATGCTTAGTGGGAATCCTTGTACATGGTGAATAACCAAACTCCAATTGAAATGAAATCTTTAGGATAAATCAATGCAATTTAGGAGGACTCAATGAAAGGACATCAATTCAAATCCTGGATTTTCGAATTGAGGCCTTAAAAAATGATGAAATGAAGTCCACGGGGCTGCAGATACTATAGTTCTTGGTGTTTCACACTAAGCAAGCAAGCTACCCTTCCTTATGGTCGAGTAAGTAAACTACCTTGCAGAATGGAAAGCCTTGGATGGCCTTGAAAAAGCATTTGAAAGCTCAACACTCGAGTGACATCATTCAGCTCATAGAGATTTTGACAAAAAGATGAGAGTAAGGAAGCTTCTATTTCTATTTCTTTTTAAAGCATATCTAGGGTGTGATGATGTCAGGAAAGAACCACGTCACCTAGAAGTGAAAGAAGTAATGAAAGTGAAGTCTAGAGTTAAACCGCGTTTGTTGTTGCCTATATAGCAAACCGTGCACATATGTATAGATAATTAGAGATTTTCGAACGATGTATATTCTTATCATAACACGTGAATCAATAAAAATAGTAACGGGAACACACTCAATGTTATAAGTTGTGTTTTGTTTAATTATTAACAATATGTTAACATTAACACGGGAACTATGAGTCTCATTACTTAATGAGAGCAATAAATAAACCCGTGAGATTTCTCGTCTTTGCGTTGTTCTACCATGTGTATGGTGGGAAAAGTAGCCAGGTAGATGGCGGTAGTCACTACTCAGCCACCAAAACAAAACAAGCAAAATAGAAATGTACTGTACGACTTAAATATTAATTAATTATAGAAAAATTATATTTACACATCTCAAATTACTTCTTCCACACCTTTTTAATTTTTTAATAGTTTCCTCCCACACCCTTTTAATTTTTTAATGGTTTCTACACACCACTAACACTTAATAGAAAAAATTAAAAAATGTGAGGGAAATAATTTAAGGTATGTGTGAATATAAATCTCCCTAATTATATTCACTTTCTTTGTTTTCACAAGATCGATTTGTTAAATTAAAAAGTTAACAAAGTTCAAATCTACGTTGTAATGTAATAGTAACACTCTTCTCTACTACTGTTATAGATGGCCAGTTGCAATTAAATATATTCCCTGGAGAGTGGAGGGAGGGTTGAGAGTGGATACACAATCGACAAACCCGTGAACCAAAAACACGTCAAAATTTCAACAATTTTGACATTATATGCAGTGTGGGTGCGGCTCTCAACTCTCAACCCTCAACATCTCTCATGAAATTTCTAAGTTTTTAGGATTGAAGAATTGGATTCTAGTTGGAAAAATTGGTAAATGATTGAACATAGTGGGACCCCCCAGCATGGGTTGTGTCATAATATATGTTTATATTGTAGAGCTATAACTGTTCGTTTCGTAGGCGTGTTGATCTCACCATCCGGGTCAGTGGTGGAACTAAAAATTCACTTCAGGAGGGACTTTTAAGATAAAGAAAGAAATGTAAATGTGAAATTTCAGGATGGGCTGGGCGGACCCGGCTTCTCTGCCCTCTCAGTTCCCATACATTCTCATTCATTTTTATTTTGTACGGTCACGATTAAGCCATGTCAATATTTTATATTATTTTTTATAAAGATAATAAGACAAAAAGTAATAGTGACATGCCTTAACCGTGACTGCATAAATAAGAGGGGATGCGAGTGTATAAGAAGTGAAAGGGCAGAGAAGCCAGGTCTGGTCTGGGCAACCCTTGCCTCCGTGTGGCTTCGTAATCCGAGCTCATTGTTTTTTTAGACCAGGTCAATCAAAGATCATTCTTACAAAAATCTACTAATTATCACGTTTGGTCATTGGATTGTTATTGAGAATGTTTCTTTAGACTAATGTTGGTTAGTTATGTATACATAGATAACTTTTTTATTTAAGAGAATTCTTGTAAAATGATGTTTCAGTGATGGTCTTATCAAATTAGATGTTATTCTTATGATGAGTAGGGTTTGCCAAGTGGGTTTACGCCCAAACTCAATTACTTTGTATAATTAATCACACTTTAATATCTTATTTAATTGCAATTTAACGTGACTGGGCAATACATAGCAGTATCTTAAGTGTGAAAAGAAAAGAAACTCGGCCCCATGGAAAAATGAACAATATACGAGATTTTTCAATGTGACCGTCATACGAGATGGTATATCACATGTTCCTATATAAATGGTGGGATATGTGTGTTAAAAAGTTGATAACTTAAAAATTAAAATTTTTCACCACTTATATAAAAACATGTGGTGTCCCATCCGTTTTCCCGTCACAACTAAAAATTTCTTCACGCTAGTGTACAAAGGCAAAGAGGATAGGCTTCGGAAAAACAAAAGCCTGCAAAAATGCATGTGATGAAAGCCAATTCACCCAGCTTTCCACTCACTCACTCACATTTTTGTCCCAACTCAAAGCATTCAAACAACCGGACAACCACCCACCGCCCCCTTTTTTCTACGCTCTTTTCCCATGAGCCATGATTAATATTTTCACTCTTTCACCATTACAGCTATCCAACCCTCTCTCTCTCTCTCTCTCTCTCTCTCTCTCTCTCTCGCCATTTCTGTATTAAAAGCGAGCGTCACTAAAGCTGCTGCTTCTTCTTCTTCTTCTTCTTCCATTTCATGGTCTCTACCTTCTAAACGCAGGGAGTGAAGAATATACCGTGACTGAGATTTCAGCTGCTAAGCTGAACAGAATGGCCATTATGTCTACCTCTTTTGTGCTTCTTCTCCTTCTGGCTCTCTGCCGATTCTCCACTGCAGCGGCAGCGGCGGCGGCGGACAATACCGACGTCTCCCACCCCAAAACCACGCCTACTACTTACATCGTCCACATGGCTAAATCCCAAATGCCCGCGAGTTTCCAGCACCACACCCACTGGTACGATTCGTCGCTCAAATCCGTCTCCGACTCGGCCGAAATGCTCTACACTTACACCACTGCCATCCACGGCTTCTCCACCAGGCTAACGCCGGAGCAGGCGGCGTCGCTCAGTTCACAACCCGGAGTACTCTCCGTGCTTCCTGAACTCAAGTACGAGCTCCACACGACTCGGACCCCCGAGTTCCTCGGACTCGGCCAGACCACCGAGACAATGCCCCAGTCAGACTCGGCCGGTGACGTCATCATCGGAGTACTGGACACCGGTGTCTGGCCCGAGAGCAAGAGCTTCGATGATACCGGATTCGGACCCGTGCCCTCCTCCTGGAATGGCACGTGCGAATCTGGAACCAACTTCAACTCCTCCAATTGTAACCGCAAACTAATCGGCGCCAGGTACTTCGCCAAAGGATATGAGGCCACGCTGGGCCCCATCGAGGAGTCCAAAGAATCCAAATCCCCGCGCGACGACGACGGCCACGGCACTCACACCGCGACAACCGCCGCTGGCTCCTTTGTCCCCGGCGCGAGTCTATTAGGGTACGCGCCAGGAACCGCCCGTGGGATGGCCCCGCGCGCCCGAATCGCCGCCTACAAGGTGTGCTGGGTCGGCGGCTGTTTCAGCTCCGACATTCTTGCCGCCATGGACAAAGCAATCGACGACAACGTCAATGTCCTCTCGATGTCGCTCGGCGGCGGGAATTCGGACTATTTCCGTGACAGCGTGGCGATGGGAGCTTTCTCAGCGATGGAGAAGGGAATCTTAATCTCGTGCTCTGCTGGAAACGCGGGCCCCAGCACTTATAGCTTGTCGAACTCGGCTCCATGGATCACAACCGTGGGAGCAGGCACACTGGATCGAGATTTCCCCGCTTTCGTCAGCCTCGGTAACGGAAAAAACTTCTCCGGTGTTTCGCTTTACCGCGGCAACTCCAACAAAATGCCAAGCGCCTTGACGCCGTTTATTTATGCCGGTAACGCGAGCAACGCCACTTCCGGGAATCTATGCATGATGGGGACTTTGAGTCCCGAACAAGTGAAGGGGAAGATAGTGATGTGTGACCGCGGAGTCAACGCTAGAGTCCAAAAAGGTGCCGTGGTCAAAGCTGCGGGAGGATTGGGCATGATTTTGGCTAACACCGCCGCGAACGGCGAAGAACTGGTGGCTGACGCTCATTTGTTACCGGCCACGTCTGTGGGTCAGAGAAACAGCGACGTCATCAAGAGCTATTTATTCTCGGATCCGAACGCGACCGCCACGATTTTATTCGAGGGGACGAAAGTCGGAGTCCAGCCATCTCCGGTCGTCGCAGCGTTTAGTTCTCGGGGCCCAAATTCGATCACAGCGGATATACTGAAACCCGATATGGTTGCTCCAGGTGTCAACATCCTAGCGGGGTGGTCAGGTGCGGCGGGACCCACGGGTCTTGCGATCGATGCGAGACGCGTGGCGTTCAATATTATCTCCGGGACGTCGATGTCTTGCCCGCACGTGAGTGGGCTGGCGGCGCTGCTGAAGGGGGCGCACCCGGAGTGGAGCCCGGCGGCGATTCGATCGGCGCTCATGACCACGGCGTATACGGCGTACAAGAACGGGCAGAAGTTGCAGGATGTGGCTACCGGAAAGCCATCCACGCCGTTCGATCACGGTGCAGGACACGTGGATCCTATATCGGCCCTCAATCCGGGACTTGTCTATGATCTAACGGTGGACGATTATCTGAACTTTCTGTGTGCGTTGAATTACTCGGCGTCTGAGATCAGCAGCTTGGCGAAAAGATCGTACACTTGCGACGAGAAAAAGAGGTACAGCGTGAGGGACCTTAACTACCCGTCGTTCGCGGTGAACTTCGAGGGCAGAACGACGTCGACGAATGTAGCGAAGTACACGAGGACGGTGACGAATGTGGGGCCGGCGGGAACGTACAAGGCATCAGTGACGTCTGACAACGCGTCGGTGAAGATAACGGTGGAGCCCGATACGCTGAGTTTTGGTCAGGCGAACGAGAAGAAAGCCTATACGGTGACGTTTAGTGCTTCCGGTTCGGCGCCGTTGAATGCGAACAGTTTCGGGAGGCTGGAGTGGTCGGACGGGAAGCATGTTGTGGGAAGCCCAATAGCAATGAGCTGGAATTAGGGGGGGAAAGGTTCACTCACTCAAAGAGGGGTGTGGATGTGATTAATTGCCAAAACTAATCTTCTAAGAATGAATGATTAAGGTGGTAATTAATGTTAATTTTCAGCTTAGGATTGAAGGGGCTGAGAATTGAGACAGAGTGTGTGTGTGTGTGAGAGAGAGCATGCAAGTTAATGTATGGGATGGTTGCGTGGTGGGTGCAGTGGGAATTGTATTTGATAGAATATTTCATGTATTTGCATAAGCCCATCAGTGTCATCAATCATCACATGTTGGAATAATTATTGGATAAGAGAGATTTCATTGACCAAGTGACAGCAGCAGCCATTGTTTTGGAATCTTTGGATCCTATTTTCTTTCAAGTTTGTAGATAAAATGGTTAAGAGAACTATCACTTAGTATTAAAATTTAGTAATATTTATTTTCACTTGTAAGTGAAAGGCGTCTTAGCTTTAATTCTCGCCAAAGACGAATTCACTTGTCTGGCTTCTTGTTTTTCATAACTTGAGCTATAAGATTTTGAGGTAAAATAGTATTTTAAGTTTTACCTCATCCATTTACCTCAAAGTTGTGTAACTTGTGTAAGTAGAATTATGTAGCATCACTAAATGGACCTTATAAAAGATGTCTTGTGTCCCAATTTGTCTCATGCTTTTCAAAGATTACATTTGCCTTGTCTTGTGCACATATTTCTATTTTCCTTCTTCATTCTTCAACGCATTCTGTAATTATGTACCATAATCGAAACAGTTATGCCATCCGTTATGAATCATTTGTGTAAAATATAACAACTCAAAATCGTTGAGCCTTTGCAACAACTCTTACAAGATTTTATCGAAAGTTGTTTCCAACCGCCTCAAAACGATCCTACCAAGTATAATATCGTACCACCAAAATGCTTTTGTGCCTAACCGTCAGATCCATGCCAATCTTTTTGTAGTCCATGAAGCTTACCACTACTTGAAACTCAAGAAAAAAGGAAAGAGGTGTGAGTTGGCTTTGAAATTAGACATGAACAAAGCTTATGATAGCGTGGAGTGGGACTTTTTGGAGGAAACTATGTTGAGAATGGGGTTTGATATTTCTTGGGTGGCGTTGGTGATGAGTTGTGTTAGAACTACTTTTTTGTCGGTGTTGGTCAATGGGAAGCCGGGGAAGTTTTTCAACCCATCAAGGGGATTGAGGCAAGGGGATCCCTTATCTCCCTACCTCTTCATCTTAGCGAGCAAAGTGCTTTCACAAAACATATGTTATGCTACTAAGGTGAATTTTGTGCAGGGGATGACTATTAGCAGAGGTGAATTGTCACATATCTTTTTCACCAAATAGACGTCGTCGGTGAAAAAGATATGTGATAGCATAACATATGTTATGCTACTAAGGTGAATTGTCACAATATTATGAAGATTTTCGATGTTTATTGCGTTGCTTCAGGGCAACAAATCAATTATGATAAATCCTCTGTCTACTTTAGTGACAATACTCCGGCGGATGGCAAGACAGAAATGTGTGCAAGCGTTGGGTGACATCAGAGAAAGGATTTCGAAGAAGATTAAGGGTTGGAAGGCCTCTCACTTGTCAATGGCGGGGAGAGAAGTTCTTATCAAAGCCGTGGCTCTCGCGGTCCCGGCTTATTCGATGGCTTGCTTGAAATTTCCCACCACTTTATGCAAAGCTATTAATGGAGATATGAGCAATTTTTGGTGGGGAGATTGTGAGGACAAGAAGAAGATTCATTGGAGCAGCTGGGGAAGTTTATGCAACCCCAAGTTTGAAGGAGGAATAGGATTTAGAGATGTTGAAAGTTTGAATGAGGCTTTTCTTGGGAAGCAGTGTTGGAGAATCATTTGCAACCCCGACGCTCTATGGGTCAGAATTCTTCCGGGACGTGCTCCGTCTCTTGTGTGTGACTTGATTGGGAGAGAAGACTCAACGTGGAATTTGAGTATATATGAGCATCTGTTGAAGGAAGAAGATATAAGTCTGATTCGTGCTATCCTGCTTTACCTGTTGGATAGCCCGAATCGTCTTATCTGCTCTTGGACCAAGGATGGTGCATAGCCAGTGAAAAGTGGTTACTTTTGGACTCTTACATTTAAATATCAAAATATTGTTGTCCACCAACACTCTTCTCATCAAGTCGACAAGAAAATATGGAAGTTTGTTTGGAGTGTGAAGTTACTTCCCAAGATTTGCAACTTTCTGTGGCGAGCTATGTCTTCTTTTCTCCCAACCAAGTCCATCATATCTCGAAGACATCTTGCAAACAACGCATGCTGCCTTATTTGCCTGGTAGATGATGAGCCGATTGAACACATGTTGCTGCTTTGTCTATGGACTCGGCAGGTGTGGTTTGGCTCTCTTTTGAGCTACTTACCAAGCCCACATTGTATAACCATGTTTGATAAATGGTTTTTAGGGATGATCGAATCGTCTTCGGCACCAGGCTGGAAAATTTGGAAAGAAAGGTGTATGGTGTCTTTCAATGATTCTATTCCCAATCCTGTCCAAGTGAACCACAAATGCCGTTTGTCCGTTGCTGAAATTATGAGTCACCGATCTAGAATTAGTCAAGCACGAGGGAATAGTGGGAATGGAGTGCAAGTTGTTGCATGGTGCCCTCCTACATATCCCATGATCAAAGTTAATGTAAATGGCACCTGGAAGGGCAATCCATTAGCAGTTGGCATTGGAGTTGTTATGAACAAGGACTAAAAAATCGATAATATCGGCGAAATATCGCCGATATTATCGTTTTTTGGCACCGGCGATATTTTCAGAGTATTCCATTGATTATCGTAATAATATCGCGATATTATCGATAATATCGCCATCTCTCTCCGTCGTCGCAACGGCAGCCGAGCTCCGTCGTCGCAGGCTGCCAAGATCTGCGCCTCTCTCTGCCAAGATCTACGCCTCTCTCTGCAATCCTCTCTCCGGATCCCAAAACCCGCTCGGGTTTGATGGATCCCAAAACCCGCTCGGGTCTGATGGTGCTCGCCGCCGCCGGGAGGTGAGAAAGGGAGGAGGAACAGAGGAGAGGGAGGGAGAGTTCAGGAGGGTGGTGGAGATGCTGCGCTGGCATCGGGGTTCCTCTGCGCGTCGCCGTGCTTCCCAGAGATGGAGGAGAGGGAAGGAGAGTTCAGGAGGGGGGTGGAGATGCTGCGCTGGGTGGACGAATTTGGGTATGCCTGGGTGTGGGTGCGGAGGAGAGTTCGAACTCTAGCTCCCTCCTGAACTCTAGCTCTCTCTCGAAGGAGAGTTCGAAAGAAAATGTTTTTACTTTTCTTTTCTTGATTTTTCAGGGTGTGGGAACGGAGGAGAGTTCGAGATTCTTGATTTTTCAGGGTGTGGGAACAGAGGAGAGTTCGAGAGAGAGCTAGAGTTGAGATCTGACTGAGAGAGTTGAGATCTGAGAGAGAGTGAGGGGTCTGAGAGAGACTCGGGAAAAGAGAGAGAGAGAGAGAGAGAGAGATAGGGTGAGGGTTAGTGGCTGCCATGTGGCAGCGTGATGGAGAGTGAGAATCAAGATGGAGGGTCCAGATTAGATTAGGATAAAGGACTCAATTGCACAATTTATATAATTTCAGGGAAAGAGTGAAAATATAAATTAATCTGGGGTGGGGTTGCAATTCTTTCATTAATTACTACATATTTTCTACACTCACAATGTTTGCCAACTCGCTATATAATCAACTTAAATCAGTTAAATCCATCATGCAATGCATTTCCTTCCAATTTTTTGTGATAAACTAATAGATAATTGACTAAATAAACATCCTGCAAAGTTTCAATAAAAATTTCCAAGTTTTTCTTACAATTTCCGTGGTTTTTATTCAATTTTTATCGATATCGATAATATCCCGATATTTCCATCGATATTTCCGTGTTTTTGGACTACCGATATTTCCGATATCATCGATATTTAATACCTTGGTTATGAGAGACTCGATGGGTAGTCTGATTGGGGGGAATTATACATCCATTTGATTCGGTCGTCACTTGAGCAAGTGGAAGCTGAAGCCGAAGCTGTACTTAAACGTTTGAAACTTGTGGCTTCTAGCGGTCATCGTAATGTGGTTTTGGAAAATGATTGCAAAAATGTTATGGACATAAATCAGTAAAGAAGCTTGAAAGGTCTGTGGAAAATCATTCCAATTGTTGAAGAAACAAGGAGACATGCTTGCTTCTTCTCTTCTCTTCATTGGAAATGGATTCCTGGGTTAGCAAACAAAGCAGCTCATGCAGCTGCATCGTTGGCGATACAGAGGGTGTGCTCTTCGAAATGGGACTCTGTCCCCGCTCCCTCTTTTGTCGGTGTTCTGTCTAGGGATGGCCTCCCTTGTCCCCTTTCTGTATAATCCCCATGTGGGGTGGGAATAGCCCCTCCATCTTGGGTGTAGTAGATTTTTTGGTAGCCTTTTTGGCTAAATAGCTAGTTCTTACTTACTGGAACAAGAAAACATGTATGTTCCTGCTCTATGTAAGAGCTGTGCTTATCTTCTCTTTTTTCTAAGGAGTCTATCTGTATTCTCTTCTCCATGTTGCTTTTTAATGGAATTCCAATTGACCAAAAAAAATCATATCATATATCTATAGACTGGAAGAACTAGAATGGGGTTCCTCTTCGGATCAGAGATCCTCAAATCGTGTTTGTTCATCGTATATTGTGCGGTCAGTTTTCGTCAGATACTGTTCATGTTTAATTTTAAATAAAATAATTTTAAATAATTTTTGACCGCACTATGTATAATGAACTAACACGATTTAAAAATTTCTAGAATCCTCATGAAGAAAATCTAGAGAGAATCCTCATCTTATATAGAAAGCCAACGGAAAAGGTAACAGTGCAGCACCGTTTTTTTTATGGCTAGATGACTAATTTACCCTTGCATAATTTGAAATATGATTTTGGGCAGGTTTTAAATTTGAGTAAATTATAGCAATGGTCCCTCAACTTTAATCAAATTGGATCAATGGTCCCTCAACTAAAAATTCATTACCATTGGTCCCTCAACTTATCAAAATGTGTAGCTATAGTCATTTTCATCAATTTTGTCAAAATAAGTTATGTTGGAATAACCATTTATATAATTAGGGTCCCTCAACTCATCAAAGTGTGTAATTATGATCATTTTCGTCAACTACGTCAAATTTTTTGTCAAAACGAGTTATGTTGGAAGGATCATTGCTACAATTGGGTTAAAGTTAAGGGACCATTTCTCCAGTTGAATTAAAGTTGAGAGACCAATGGTAATTGATTTTTAGTTGAGGGACCATAGCTGCACGTTTTGATGAGTTGAGGGACCAATGGTAATGGATTTTTAGTTGAGGGACCATTGCTCCAATTGAGTTAAAGTTCAGGGATCATAGCTATAATTTACTCTTTAAATTTTTTTGGCTGAGGCGCATTTTGGTCCACTTATTTTTGTTGAAGCTCATGACACCAAAATTTGTCTCATGTGTGACCCCAAATTCCACTTTTCATCAAAGAAAAGAATAAAAAAATGAAAGGGAAGAGAGAAAATAATAAACAAATGACAAAATTGATGGTGCCCACGTGATATAAAAAAGGTCTTTCACACGCGGATAATAATGTGATTAAATAAGTTGTCAAATGATTGTTTTTTTTTTTATGTAACAAACGATATTATCTACACTAAGGGGAGGGGGTGTGCTTAGCCTCACAATGGGCTAGCAATAATGTGATTCGATTAGTTGTTTATTAAATATTATTTTCTCTATTTTTAAACACTTTCAAAACATCGTAAGAGGCGTGTAATACCAATTATAAAAAAACTCTTTCACACGCTGTTGACCCTAAAAACTACAAAGCCTACGTGGCGCGCAGGCCGAGTAATCTATGAGCTAACTACGTCATTCGGTTGAATGCGGGGCGTGCCAACTCGACGGCCGAGCTCGTTCGATGAGTAAAATATGGATGTTGCGTTGTGTTGTGTTGCGCGGCTGACTTCTTGATCTCGCGACTGCAGCCGAGGAAGGAACGTGCCTCGACCTTTGGATTCTAGAGCCTGAAGACAAGACTTCTAGTTCTGCGAAGTTCACGAATCGTCGGCTTCGGCCACCGTGATTATATTTGTGAAAGTATAAGCACGCTGAATCGACACCAATGTATAGGGACACAGGTACTCGAAACAGATATAAGTCTTGACAGTAAAAGTTGTTCGACCGTCTGAATGCCGAACTCTGAAACCAACTTGTGAGTACCCAATTATAAACAACTCGGCGTTTGACGTGCCGAGCCTGATAATTCGTAACACCTCACTTCGCCGAGAATGCTGATGAGATGACCTCTGCCAATAAGGATTCGAAAATCCTTCTCGACCGAGACTTGGATAGATAACCAACCGGCCTCGACGCAGTGCTGTTTATCCAAACTGAAGGTGCTTCGCGATCGACTGGTTCTACGGCGATAGTGCTGTTTATCCAAACTGAAGATATCACCGGTTGCCTTCACAGTGCTGTTTATCCAAACTGAAGATGTGTTGGCGGACAAGAAAATAAAAATCTCAAAGGTCGAGAGGGTTTGCGCAGGGCAGATTTGTGTGTTGAATTGGAGAGGCTTAATGTGATGCTCCCTCTCCCTATTTATAGTAGTGCAGACCCTCCGAGTCATCCTTGGATAGAACTCCTAGTCCTAGTCCAACTCAACTTCGGCTAATACTGATCCAATCTTATCTCGGCCGATCATACTCAAACTAGGATTCTGAATCTTCCCCCATTGAGAGCTTGATTCAATTTATCCCGGGAATCCATCTCTTAATGGGTCTCGACCTCTATCACGCGTTAAGCCTATCTGCTCCTTCAATCCGCGGCCCATGGAGTCAATTCACTCCCTTGCGCGAAACTTGGGCCGAGAATAATCCAAGCTCGGCCCAAATGTCATTTTGGGCCCAAATAGTGCCCCCTCGCTTCTGAGGTCGTCGACCCATAGTCTATGGTCGAGCCTCGGCCTTGAAGAAGCGAAACGACACTATTCCTCCTCGCGATGATCGATGAGCTGTCCCAGAAACTAACGCCCATTTATGACGTCTCCCCTGAATGCTTCCCGAAACTCGCCACGCGTCAGTCCTCGATCATCCAACAGTCTGCGATTATCAATCTGGACGCACGCAACGTCTTGTTGCATTAATTATCGCCGTCACACGCAATCGTGCGTCCTCAAACCACGCGATACGATATCAGTCTGCGAGATTCTCGGTCCTTTCGTCTGGATTTTCTGAAACAAATCATGGCGCGCAGTCATCGATTTCGTCCAAATTCAATTTTCAAAAGAGCAAACCGATTGATCTTCCTGAAAACGCCTATAAATACCCTTTCCCTTCCATTTCATTCTTTACGTTTTCAAACTTTCTGCAATTCTATCCGAAATTCCTTTGCTCCTTTTTCCTTCTCGAAACCCAGAAACTCACTCTCACCGAATCAATGGCCTCGTTTATCTCCAAACTATCCGAAGAGTGCAACAAATGCCAGGAAATCGTAGACCACTGCGCCCTCAAAGCCATGCATTTTGAGACTGATTCCAGTACGTCCCATCAAATTCTTGGGCCTTTATTCAGAAAACCAGTGCCCACTCCCATCACCGATCTCCTGAAGGATCACTGCCTCGCACCCTTGCGTCAGGGGTTCGAGTGGTCGAAGTGGGAAACGTCGAAGCCACAAGGAGCCTGGCCTTCGACCACTGCGACCTGGGCAGCTTGGGTCAACCGAATGGAGAAGTTCTTTGGCCAAGAATGGAAGGCGCTTGGGATCTATGACGTCATTAAGCTCTCGACAGTGGAGATAGCTATGGATCGAAAGCTCCTCCTGGCAGCCCTGAGCTTTTGGTGTTCGGCCACAAACACCATGGTTCTCCCCCTTGGGCCTATTGGCCCTACTATTCTTGATGTCACGGCCATCCTTGGGACGTCACCTTCTGGCATCCCAGTTGACGCCTCACTCTTCGAATGTTCGTCGAATGTCGATCTCAAGGCGTTGTTCGAGGCTCGGGCTATCGAAACGCTGAGCCGGGACGGCCAAGAGCCCTCGAAAGAAGAAGTTCAAAAATTGCACAAGAACTTCTTCAACTACAACACCTTGATCGTCCACTTTGCCGGTCGAGAGGATGCGGGTCTCCGCAAGGGGGAGCATGCAGCTTTTTTGTTCTATTGGTACAACAAGTTCATCTGTTGTACCAAATCGAACAAATGCTTGGTCGAAAACATGCCGGTGGCCGAAGCATTAGCTAGCGGCCTTACTTTGGCGCTCAGCTCGGCTGTTCTTGCTAACCTGCTACGTTGCTTGGCCGAAGCAACCCTTCACAAGGTCAATCCTCATCAGAATGGGCCTCTTTGGGTCTTCCAACTTTGGCTGCAGACGTACTTCACAACCCTTCGGCCAGAGGTTCCTGCTTTCTCCTCTATCGAATCGCTCGGCCTTCAGCTAGCTCTTCATCCTCTTCCCCCTCATCGAGCCGAAGAAGTTTTTATATACTTCTTCGGCCTTGAAGAATTCTCTGATGACGAATTCCTGGTATGTCGTCATCGAGAATATCCCTCGTCCATCAAGCTGTCGAGCTCTATCTAGGACGATGGCGAGGATGCTACCCTTCGTCAATGCTGGGGATCATTCGTACTGGCCCGCGACCTTCCCCTCGGCTGTGACGCTCGCCGAGCAAGTTGGGAAGTTTATCACCCACATTTCCTGGCTAGGCAACTTGGATTCCTTCAAGGCTGCCCATTGCCCTTGCTCGCCTCTCTCTCTCTTCTCAGTCGAGGACGACTCGCTGGTTCCTCGGAGAAGGAATGCCGAGACGCCGAAAATGGGTTTTAGGAGCAGTGCAAGAGATTACGGCTTCGACCCACCGTTCCTGAAACCCTCAGCACTGACACTTTTGGTGACTGGTGAGAGGCATATACCCAAGACTTCTTTGGGGAGTCGGCCGACGACATTATTGCCAGAGTGTTCGGCAATCGTCCCCAGAAAACTGCCACCCTCCCCTCCAAAGAGAAAGTACAGGGTATTTGGCTAAATCTCATCTTATTTTATGTGTTTACTCATTCGGCTAAACAGTTAACCTGATCTTTTCCCGTAGGTGGCCGAGTGCTTAAGCAGGCGGTCGTAATTGCTGCTGCCGCGGCCAAGAAGAAGGTGGCTCTTTCCAAGAAGACCGATACCGTTGCGCCGACTCCACCGAGTAAAAGGCCGCGCTGAGGGGACGAGCCAGTCAAAGGAGCTCCCCGTCCTCAAAAGCGTGTCAAGACACTAGCGAAGAAAGGGGAACGAGAGGTTCACCTGATTACTAGTCAAACGACCAAAGCAACTACATCTGACGACGTCCTTCCTGCTCATGTTACTCAGGAACGACCAACTCCAGTTAGCCATCCCTCAGAAGCTTCCCTTGCTCCGGGAGTGGTCGAGCCAGCTGCTACCCCGGCCATTCCTGAGGTGGTCGAATCGCCCGCTGCTGCGCCGGTCGGGGAATCTGCTGTCCCGGTTTGACCTGCTGTGGCTGTCCCAAAGTTGGTGGCCGAGAGACAATCTCCATATCGCTCGAAACGAATGGCGATCGTTTTGGAGGAGGTATGAAGGTTCTAGAATAAATCCAAGTATTTTGTCCTATTTTAGCCCAATGCTAACGCTATCATTTTGTAATTGCAGGATGATGCTAGTGAGGAGATTCCACTAGCTCATCGCCCTCGCCAATCTCGGCCATCAAAACCTGTGGTCGCTCCTTGGCCGATATTCCTCCGGTTGCTGCTTCAGCAAAGGCAAAATCTGCTGTCCCAGCCGAGGACAATATCCCCGCTCCGGTTGGGGTGGGAGTTGCTGCTCCAGAAGTGGCTCCTCTTGCCGAACCAGAGGCGACGGCGGAGACCCCAGTACATCCACAGGACGTCGACCTCGGCATTCCCCCTCAGGAGGTCTCGTCAACTTATGTAAGGATTCCTATCCCCCTTTTATTTCAGTTATGTCTTCTTTGTAGAGTTCTGAATTGAGGATGTACTAACTTATAGGTGCCCCCTAATTCATTTCACCGAAAGTTTTATGCGCCTAGGGGTGTTGTTTATATTTCTTGGCCGCCTCAATGGCCATCGAATGTAGACAACCTCCATCGGCCCCGTGAATTAAGAAGCTGTCTCAAACACTGGGCTCGACCTTTAAGCTCTTTGGGTTCGAGCAATGACCCAGGGGATATGGCCGAGGTTTCATCGCGTCAGGTCTATCATCTTTCCTTACTTATATCTTTTTAGCTTAACTTGTGCTAACACTTGTCATTTCGTGCAGCCCTCCTGGGAGGCCGAGTTCGACGCCCTACTGGCTAGTACGTCGAAGAGGGCAGCTGGGCCTTCCACCTCTGCTTCAAAGGATCCGGCCGACCCGGATTCCGTGGCCAAGTTGCAAGAACTCTTCTCTCTCTCGGCTTCCCAAGTCCTTGAACAAAAGGGGCTTGATGCTGTCGGGACTTGCCTGAATGACCTAGCTGCCGACGGCCGGCTGAATAATGCTGCCGTCACTCGGGCCTCGTCGATGCTAGAGCGAACTCGAGAATACTTTGGTATTTTCGAAAGAGCTCTTCGAACCGAGGACGACTGGAAAGCTGCGTCGACTCTGCAGGAAAGTCTTCGTCCGAAGGTAGAGGAGTTCGCGACGAAAAAGGAACAACTTGCCGATCTCGACCGCCAAATTGCCGAGCTTCAGAGTCGACGATCGACATTTGCTTCTAAGCTTGAACAAGAATTTGAATCGGGCAAATCCACCCTGATTGAATATGCGTCTAACGGCAAACTTGTCGAGCGGCTGAAACTGGACAAGAAAATTCGGCAAGCTGAGGTGGCAATAGGCGAGGTCAGATGGCTGAAGCTGAAAGCTTTCCTAGGATCTTTTCTTCCCTCTTCGCCTTAGGTTTAGTTTGTTTGATTGTAAACTTGACTTGTACTCCCTTTTGCGACTATTAATGAAAATATTATCAAGTCTTGCATTTATTGGATTTCTGGATTGTTATCCTTGACACGACCTGCCCCCTTGCTGAGAAACCATTTACTATTCTTGCATTTCCCAAGTAACCGGATAATATTTCTTTAAAAACTTCCCATTAATCGGTAAGTTATGAGTTGAACCCGTTCGGTCCTTAAGATGATATGCCCCCTTGCCGAGAACCTTGTGAACAATAAACGGCCCTTCCCAATTCGGCGACCATTTGCCAAACTTAGGATCTTTAATTCCAGCCGGTAATATAGTCTGCCAAACTAAATCGCCTTCGCCGAATGTCTTTTGTCTAACCCTTTGATTATAAGCCCGTTCGATGATTTTCTTTTGCGCTACTAAAAGGTTGCAAGCGTCGAGTCGAGCTCCCTCTAAATCTTCTAACTCTTGCCTCATGGCTTGGTTGTATTCGGCGCTGAACAAACTACTCTGTTCTATTATTCGCAGCGAATTTACACTTAACTCGACTGGTAACATCGCATCGTGCCCATACGTCAAGGCATACGGCGTTGTTCCAGTTGCCGATCGTGGTGAGGTTCGATAAGCCCACAAAGCTTCATTTAGCTTTAGATGCCACATACCAGGCCTTTCCTTCACCATTTTTTCGAGAATGCCGATTAAGACCTTATTACTTGCCTCGGCTTGTCCGTTCGCCTGTGGGTAGTACGGCGTAGACTGCTCGAGTCGAATATTCAATCCACTCGTATATTCCTTAAACCTGTCGGATAAAAATATTGTGCCATTGTCTGTTATGATCGTCTCTGGCACGCCGAATCTTGTCACGATGTTTTCTTCCACGAAATTACACACTTCTCTGGATGTTAAATCGGCATACGACTTTGCCTCGACCCATTTAGTGAAGTAGTTCGTCGCTACTAATATCCATGCATGTTTTGCTGCCCCGGAAGACGGCGTAGCCTTACCAATCACGTCCATGGCCCAACCTCTAAACGGCCATGGTTTAGTCACTGAATGTAGTGTCTCGGCTGGTACTCTTTGTATGGGGCCATGGATTTGGCACTGTACGCATCCTCGGCCGAACTCGATGCAATCCTTTAACATGCTCGGCCAAAAATACCTGTGGCGGCATAACAGCCATCGCATCTTTCGGCCTGATTGATGGGCTCCGCATATTCCTTCGTGCACTTCTGCGATTGCTTGGACAGCTTCCTGTGGTCCAAGGCATAACAGTAAAAGACCGTCTTCACCTTTTCGGTATAGCCTACCCTGATATACGACATAGTTCGTGGCATGCACCCTTGTCTTTCGATCATGTTTGCCGTTCGGATTGTCGAGGTATTGCATAAGTGGTCTTCTCCAATCATCTGGTAATGCCTCGATCGCACAAACAACCGCTGATTCTTCCCATTCCAATAACGATGGTAAAGACATTACGCGTGTTCGAATCACTTGGTCGTGATAGAGGGCTTGTTGATTGACCAAGGCCGGATATAACTGGTGTAATGTGGGTATCATCCGGCCTACTTCGCCCCCCAAGAGTTGTGCTCCGGAAGCCAGCTGGGCGAGTTCATCAGCTACGGTGTTTCGATCTCGAGACACGTGGCTAAATGTAATACCGTCGAATGACTCGGCCAGGTAGTTGGCAAACATGTGACATGGTGCCAGAGTGCAACTCGTGCAACGGAAAATGCCATTGAGCTGGTTAATGACAAGTTCAGAATCGTCGAGAACAAATACGCGAGGTGCTCGCAAGTCGTGAAGAACGCCGAGGCCGATGACAAGGGCCTCATATTCAGCCTGATTATTAGTGCATTCAAAGTCGAGTTTGAGCGAGAAATACCAACGATGCCGTTGGGGCGATTGGATGACGATGCCAACGCCGGCCGATGTGGAGGTACTGGAGCCATCAAAGTACAGCGTCTAGAAATTGTCGCGTGCTTCGATCATGCCGATCTCGACATTGTCCTCCCCGAAGTCGTACGGTGACGGATGTTGAGCAAGAAAATCGACGAGGGCTTGCCCCTTGACTGCTTTCTGAGGGACACACTGCAGGTTGAATTCAGATAACGCCATCGTTTATTTCCCAATGCGGCCTTTAACTATGGGCCGAGTGAGCATGTATCGGATAACATCTGTTTGGGCGATGACATGAGTGATCGTCGGTAACATGTAGTGCCGGAGTTTGGATGCGGCGAAAAACAGAGCAAATCATAGCTTCTCGACGGGGGAATAATTGCCCTCTAGCGAATTGAGCCTCCGGCTGAGATAGAAAACGGCCTGCTCACGACCGGCTTCATTGTCTTGAGCTAGGAGACAGCCTATGGATTCCTCGACCGCGGATATGTAAAGTTTTAAAGGTTTATCGCGCCGAGGAGGAACAAGGACGGGTGGTTTCGCAAGGGAAACCTTGATTTGCGTGAAAGCCGCCTGGTGTTCTTCACGCCACTTGAATTTGTCGGAATCCTTGAGTTTCAGGAGCGTGGAGAAGGCCTTCATTTTTCCTGCCGAATTTGCTATGAATCGGCGGAGGAAATTTATTTGGCCGAGCAACGACTGGAGTTGCTTTTTGGTGGTTGGTGGTGGAGCGTTCAAGATTGCTCGAGCCTTGTTCTCGTCGACCTCAATGCCTCGATGATGGACAAGGAAGCCCAAAAAATTGTCGGCCGACACACTGAATGCGCATTTAGCCGGGTTCATCTTGAGATGATGTCGGCGCATACGAAGGAAAGCCTGCCGAAGATCATCAAGATGCGTTTGGCGGCTCTTGGATTTTACTACCACATCATCGATATAGACTTCAACGGTCGTGCCAATCAGGTCGTGAAAAATGGTGTTCATGGCACGTTGATATGTGGCACCGGCGTTTTTAAGGCCGAATGGCATGACTACCCATTCATAAGTGTCGAGTGCCCCCGGGCAACGAAAGGCAGTTTTGTGGACATCGACTTCGGCAATGAAGATCTGGTTATAACCGGCATGTCCATCCATGAAAGATAATACGGCATGATTGGCGGCGGCGTCAATGAGTAAGTCCAAGAGTGGCATTGTATACTCATCCTTGGGTGTAGCCAAATTTAGATTGCGAAAATCGATGCATATGCGGAGGGCACCGTTTTTCTTGAGCACGGGGACGATATTGGCAAGCCATTCGACGTATCGAGCCGTCCGAATGAACCCGGCGTTTAAAAGACGAACGAGTTCATCTTTAATGCCGAGTTGGACTTCGGTCGAGAATCGGCGGAGTGGTTGCCGAAAGGGTTTGCAACTAGGTTTGATACGTAGTTCGTGCTCGACGAGTGTGCGATCGAGACCCGGCATCTCATGATAGCTCCATGCGAAACAATCTTTAAATTCATGAAGTAGTTTGCAAAGCTCCTCTTTCATAGATGGGGGAAGCAGAGCACTAATAAACAATGGCCGAGGGTCTTCGGCCGTTCCAACATTCACCTTCTCCAATGGATCCTTAACTTGAGGCCGAGTGTCTTCAAGGTCGGCCGGAATATTGTCAAAAGAGATCACGGGACCGCTATCGTCCTCGGCCAGGAACTCCACAAGATTAATACCCGAATAGGACTGTTTGGATATAAGATGCCAATGAGCCAGCAGTCGTTCCATAATCGATGAAATCGCGGCTTGGCGTCGGGTCGGAGTGGTGTCAGACATCAGGATCGATGATAAGGTTAGCCAGTCCGAGTCTCGCCGAATCCTGATAGACAGTTTCGGCGCCAACTTTGACGGCTTTCTGAACGGAAATGCGAGTAGGTCGTCCTTCTTCGTTAAGTCCCTGTAGAGTAATGTAACCGACATGATCGTCGTAGTACCTTGCTTGGACCATGTTGGCCTCAAAGGGCTGATGGTCGGCCGGATGTACGACGATCGATTTACCATCCCAAAAGACGAGAACTTGGTATAACGAAGAAGGGATACAACTAGTTTGATGAATCCAGTCTCGACCGAGCAGAGCATTGTACTCGGTCTTCGAATCAACTATGAAGAAGGCGGTCATGTGGTTGCCACCAGCGATGCTTACTTCTAATGGTAATACCCCTTTAGTTTGAGACTTATCCCCGACGAAGCTGCTCATGGTGATGCCTGATGGGATGAGTTCGTCGTGGGAACGGTGTAAGGCCTTCATGACAGAGACGGGTATTATATTGACTGTGGCCCCGCAATCAACGAAGATTTTCGAGATAGGGTATCCTTCGATGTGAGCCGTAATGTATAGAAGCTTGAGGTGACGAAGGTCGGCGGCCGAAGATCGAGGAAACAATTCGGCCAGGGCTGCCTTGAGGTTATCATCCTTAGATGCTGGCTCGAAGTTGGTGAAGGAGACAAAGTCCACTTGAGTAGCTTCTTCGGCCACGACATCGTCGTCTAGGAAACTCGGCTGAGTTGTAGTTGACTGAAAATCGGCAGACAAGACATGGACCATGCTGATTTCCATGTTATCGAGGATCGAAGGGCCCATCGAATTGGGATCTTCCCTTTTCGTCGGTTCCTCTTCATCTTGAGTCTCGTCTTCCGGAATTTTTACCTCGTCCCTTAGGGTTTCATCTTCGTCCTCAAAGTTTGCATCCTCATTCCCAAAGACCACATCCTCGAGGTTCTCGTCCTCATCCCCAAAGTTCGCATCCTCAAGGTTCTTGTCCACATCCCCAAGGTTTTCCTCTTCATCAAGAGGCTCGTCGTTATCCTCAAAGTCCTTTTCCTGGTTTGCCTTCTTGTCTTTTAGGACCTTTGGTATTGGTGCCGGCTCTGAGACTTGCGCCGTGGCCTGGATTTGTTCTTGGTATGCTATCCGGGCGTTTCTGGTATCCAGGTAGGCGTCCAAACGTTCGACATGATGCATTTCATCGGCCGTAAAGCCGAAAAGAGAGACGGCCGAAAATACCTCGAAATGGTATCGTAAGTACTGAAGATCTTCTAAGGAAAAAGGAAGTTCACTCGAGTTGATGTCCGTGTATGGATCGACACTAAAACCAAGAACTCGGGCATCGCGTATGTGCTGGAACCTAGCTTTCAACCCAGGATCGGAATTCTTTTGGATGATTCGCTCGACATCTGGACAGGTTAGAACGAGGTCGATCGTGTCCTGACACGCTTTCGGCAAACCATATAAGTCAACGACCGAATGAATTCTATGAAACTCCCGCATATACTGCAAGGCTTCGCCGACGAATGGTGGATGCAGATTGCGCCGAACTTTGATCAGCGGTTCTTCTATGGGTGACGGAGGAAGTTTATCTTCGGCCTCTTTCTTAAAATGCTCTAGTCGGGCTTTCATTTCTCCAGGCCGAATAAGAAGTTTAATTCGTTTTTCGGCTTCCTCAAATGTGGTTACCAAGGCCTGATCAACCGGCTGTTTACCTTGTGCCAATTCTCTCATAATGGCAGGGGTTTGCCGGTCATCGTTATCACCTTCTTTCTCCTTCGGCTGCCATTTATGGCTTGATGCAGCCGAAGTTTCTTGAGCTGCCTGCCGGCGGGCCATGCAATCGATTCTTTGGCGTCGGCGCTTCTGTGACTTGGACAGCGCGGTGTACACACCCTTAGGCGAGTGATAGGTATACCATCGTTGGTCCGTAGGTTCCGGAGGTTTAAAAGTTCTTCGGCTTGCGGAGGAACTCGAGCTGCCAGAATTGCGGGAGTAATACTCTTCATTGTAGAACGGAGTATCAAAGTCGAGTAGTCTCCTGACCGAGGATGATTTGACCTCTTGTGGGCGAGCCTGTTAAAAACAGTATTACGCGGATTCGAGCTCGGCGTTCTTTGAGGCGTCGTCGGTCTTGAGCGCAAACGCGGCGTTTCTCCCTGTCGTGGCTGTGCCTTAGGTCTCGCTGGAACATCGGCTTTGCGCTGTGTGCGCAAAGTTGCTGATTCATCGGTCTCGGCAGCACCAGAACCTGACCTCGATCCGACGATAGCTGGCTTGATTAAATCTTGAGGTGGTGAATTCGAGAACAGATCGATTTTGAGTCGAGGTTGGCCACCTTTTGTTAAGTAGCGTCGAGCAGGGACGATCTCGACCTTTGAACTCATCATAGGTTCAACGATGGCTGGTCCGGTCGAATCTCGAGGTGGGGAATTCGAGGACAAATCGACCTGAAACCGCGGCTTGGTCCCTTTTCTGGGGATATATCATGCCGAGACGATTTCGGCCTTTCCTTTCCCTTTGTCTTGAGGTAAATGAGCATCGACCATGCCTACCGTTGTTGTAGGGAAGGGATCGGCATCAACTGTCATTTTCTTCTCTGGGAACTTAAGTTTCCCATCATCGATCCACCTCTGAATGGTATCGCGAAACACGACACAGTTGTTCATCGTGTGTTTGCTCGAGTCATGATATTTGCAATATATCCGCCCCTTCAGCTCTTCGGCCTTGGGGATGTTATGTCCCGGCCGAAGTTTTATAATCTTGGCGAGTAGTAATTGGTCGAAGATAGCGTCGGCCTTAGTAATGTCAAATGTGTATACTTTTGTCGTTTTCACGGCACTTTCTTCTGACATCGGCTGAACTTTAACATCTTTAGGATTGACGTGGGTCAACGCCTTGCATATATAGGGTTTGTCAATCACTATCTCGGCTGCATCTATGCTAGCGTATTCTTCAGAATCTGCCGATGCATAACTGACCGAGGGGTTTTTATAGATGGTTCCTCGAGATGAGGGTCTCAAGGCCTTCTCTTCGCGGAACAGATAGTCGTATTGCTCGACGTGCTGAGCTAGCTCGTACATGTCGCGGAAGTTCGCCCCCCAAGAATTTCTTCTTATATTCGACATTCAGACCGTTCAACGCAAGTCGAACAAACTCGACCTCTGGTAAGGGCACTCGGCACCAGTTCTTGGCCGATTTAAACCTTGTAAGATAATCTATCGGCGATTCGTCGGAATCTTGCGCCATTCTGGCTAACGAAGAGACTGACATCTCCATCCCCGGCCAATAAAACTGCTCGTGAAACCTCTCGACCAATTCTTCCTAACTTTGAATGGAATTGGGTGGAAGGTTAATGTACCACGCGAATGCCGAACTCGTGAGTGAGAAGTTAAACAGCCGCAACTTAGAGGTCATTATTGACATCTCCACACTGTGCGGTGAAGCGGGCGACGTGCTCTAAAGAGGACAAAGATGTTTCTCCAGCAAAAAGGCTAAAATCTAGGATTTTAAAGCCTTTAGGATATTCAAACTTCTCCACATACGCTGGATATGGATGGATAAATTTGGGAAACTTCGGTCCATTCTTTAAAGCCGAATCAATCATTCTCTGAACCTCGACCATATCGACAGATGTTTCCGTTCTTGAATCGAAATCCTCCGTTCGACTGGTCGATGCACCCCCTTTGTCTAGCTCGGCCATTTTGAGCCGAGCAGGTCATGCCTCGGCCGGTGAAGCTGATATGAAATTGTTTTTCGGAATAGATTGTCTGGAACGATCAGAATTCCCAATGTGCTGGGTATTGTTAACCACGGCATCGAGCAACCTCGTATGTATGGCGTTCTGACTATGTATTTCTTCGAGTATTCCTCTCAGTCCTTGACTGAACGTGTTTTCGAAGTGCCGCGACTGTTCTTCGAGCCTTCGTCGAAAGAATGATCTGGTTGCCGGGGCGGACCCCTCACCACCGTCTTCGTCACAATCTTCCATTAAGCCTTCAATCACGGCATTCTTTGTTATCTTTGCGAGGGAGTCTCAAGGCAGCTCGCCAACGCTCGTCTCTGGTCGTGTCCCTTTTGATGCCTCAGGTGTTCTGGCAACAGAAGGCTGTACTCGCAATGAACCTTTGGCCCCAGGGTTCTGACTCGAGTGGGTAGCGACTGATTTTCCCATTTTCTTTGTTACTGACCGTGTTTCAATGGTCATGAACTTCGAAGGTTTAGCACTAGGTCCCACTGGGCGTGCCAAAATGTTGACCCTAAAAACTACAAAGCCTATGTGGCGCGCAGGCCGAGTAATCTATGAGCTAACTACGTCATTCGGTTGAATGCGGGGTGTGCCAACTCGACGGCTGAGCTCGGCCGATGAGTAAAATATGGATGTTGCGTTGTGTTGCGCGGCTGACTTCTTGATCTCGTGACTGCGGCCGAGGAAGGAACGTGCCTCGACCTTTGGATTCTAGAGCTTGAAGACAAGGCTGCTAGTTCTGCGAAGTTCACGAATCGTCGGCTTCGGCCATCGTGATTATATTTGTGAAAGTATAAGCACGCCGAATCGACACCAATGTATAGGGACACAGGTACTCGAAACAGATATAAGTCTTGACAGTAAAAGTTGTTCGACCGTCTGAATGCCGAACTCTGAAACCAACTTGTGAGTACCCAATCATAAACAACTCGGCGTTTGACGTGCCGAGCCTAATAATTCATAACACCTCACTTCGCCGAGAAGGCTGATGAGATGACCTCTGCCAATAAGGATTCGAAAATCCTTCTCGACCGAGACTTGGATAGATAACCAACCGGCCTCGACGCAGTGCTGTTTATCTAAACTGAAGGTGCTTCGCGATCGACTGGTTCTACGGCGATAGTGCTGTTTATCCAAACTGAAGATATCACCGGTTGCCTTCACAGTGCTGTTTATCCAAACTGAAGATGTGTTGGCGGACAAGAAAATAAAAATCTCAAAGGTTGAGAGGGTTTGCGCAGGGCAGATTTGTGTGTTGAATTGGAGAGGCTTAATGTGATGCTCCCTCTCCCTATTTATAGTAGTGCAGACCCTCCGAGTCATCATTGGATAGAACTCCTAGTCCTAGTCCAAATCAACTTCGGCTAATACTGATCCAATCTTATCTCGGCCGATCCTACTCAAACTAGGATTCTGAATCTTCCCCCATTGCGAGCTTGATTCAATTTATCCCGGGAATCCATCTCCTAATGGGTCTCGACCTCTATCACGCGTTAAGCCTATCTGCTCCTTCAATCCGCGGCCCATGGAGTCAATTCACTCCCTTGCGCGAAACCTGGGCCGAGAATAATCCAAGCTCGGCCCAAATGTCATTTTGGGCCCAAACACACGCGGATAATAATGTGATTAAATTAGTTGTCAAATGATTTTTTTTATTAACAAACGATATTATCTACACTAAGAGAGAGGGGTGGGCTTAGCCTCACAATGAGCTAGCAATAATATGATTCAATCAATTGTTAATTAAATATTATTTTCCTCTAACATGATTTAAAACGTGTAAATCGCGCGTAACATGACATGATTCAAAACATCTTAAGAGGCGTGTAGCACCGGTGATAAAAAAAGAAAATAATGAAGGATGAGTGAAAGTTGATGGTGCCCACGTGAAGGGGAAAGAAAAATATAATTAAAAAAATAAGAAAAATCATGAATATTGTGTTCAAAACATCTTAAGAGGCATGTAATGTCGGTTATAAAAAAAGCCTTTCGCACGCGAATAATAATGTGATTAAATAAGTTGTCAATTGATTTTTTTTAACAAACGATATTATCTACACTAAGGGGAAGATGGGCCTAGCCTCACAATGGGCTAGCAATAATGTGATTCAATAAGTTCTTTATTAAATATTTTTTTCTTTATAAAAAAAAAGTCTTTCAGACGCGGATAATAATGTGATTAAATTAATTGTCAAATGATTGTGTGTGTTTTTTTTAACAAACGATATTATCTACACTAAGGGGGAGGGGGTGGACTTAGCCTCACAATGAGCTAGCAATAATGTGATTCAATTAATTGTTTATTAAATATTATTTCCACTATTCTTAATGTAAATTATATAGAAACCTCTTTTTTAATAATTAATTTTTTGGTGCTTTTTTTTTTTGTATTTTTATAATTAGTACCTCACAGTAGGCTAGCAATAATGTGATTCAATTTCTCTATTTTTAAACACATTTGAAACATCTTAAGAGGTGTGTAATGCCGGTTATAAAAAATGTCATTCGCATGCGGATAATAATGTGATTAAATTAATTGTCAAATGATTGTTTTTTTTTTAACAAAAGATATTATCTACATTAAAGGGGAGGGGTGAGCTTAGCATCACAATAGGTTAGTAATAATGTGATTCAATCAATTGTTTATTAAATATTATTTTCTCTATTCTTAATGTAAATTCTATAGAGATCGATTTTATGATGTGAATTCAGCTGTTTTAATTGATTTGGGAGGGTTTTTTCTAGTATGATCTAAAATTATTCATTTACTTCAAATATTTGACTTTCTTTTTGTTAATTTACACATATAAATACATTTAAAATGTGTAAGTCACGCATAACACGCTGTGATTAAAAAAATGTCTTCTGCACGTGCTCTGATTCATAAGAATTGGATCATAATTCGTGTCTCATCCCAGATCCTACCATGTTGTCCTTTTTTTAGCTTATCCGATTTTATTGTCGTCGATATATGTAGCATGCCGCACAAGAAAATAGTGGCTGACAAGCCACTTTGCGCGACACGTGTCCTCATCCAAACACGTGGCAGGGTCAGAGAGCACTACCAAAACATCATAAAAGCCATGCAAAACATCATAATAGCCATGCAGACCACGAGAAAACCAGTGAAATATTGGAAGACAAATAGCCTAGAAATCGAGATCTCTGAGATGGCGAGCAACCAAGAGCAGCAGAGCAGAAAGCCAGCTGAGGGCGAAGCAAAAGGGAAGGTGGAGGAAGGCTGCCGATGAAGGACAGTCCGTACCTGCAGTACGATAACCTGGAGGACTACAAGCGCCAGGCCTACGGAACGGAAGGCCACCAACAGGTGGAGCCAGGACGAGGTGCTGGCTTCACCGAAGCCCCCACCGTTTCCGGCACCACTGTCTCCTCTCAGGGTGATATTTCTGCGCCTGAAGCTATTAACCAACCAAGGAGTTCCTTAATTTAACTTAGTTTCCTTGCTTGTTTTTTTTTTTTGCTTTTTGTTATGAAAAAAATCTCATTGGTAATACAATGCATGTGTTTGCGTGAAGATCCAATAGAAATGCGAGTTTGCGTTTGGTATGGATTGCATTTTGTTTTGGGATCATGTAGTTGATTCATGTGTTGCAGGGATGATGGATGATGTTGATTATTCGATGCCCATAGGCGTAGGGACGACTCCGGCATTTTTCTTAAAATTAAGACATTAACAATCATATTCTGGTCGCTGAAGTTCTTTGTGTATTGGTTTTATCGAATACATTCCTTTAATCATTTTCTTACAATTGATCTTGGAGAAGGCAAGATTAAGGGACATTAGTTTGGAATTGAATCAAATCACGATGGCAAACTAGGTATATCTGATAGATTTTGAATATTCTTCAATCTTGTGAGGGAGGGATCAAGAAGTGGTAAACTTAAAAACCAATGTATTTTGGGACAGCTTCTGTAATACTCTTAGTTTCCGCTCACTGGTGGTAATTGTCATACATTTATAAGGAATGTTATATTTTATAAATGTAGGACCTAACTACATCATGAATGAGGCTTTTCTTTTTACAAGGGATAGCATTTCATTAATGAACAAGTACAATTATAAGTGTTGTCACAATGGTTGCATTTTTTTCAGTAATTTGGAGATAATTTTCACACACAAACAGTAATCCCCTAAGTGACTAGCGCAAGCAGCATCGGCACTAGCACAACTTCCTCATCTACTCTCTTAAATGTTAAATAGTTTTCACAGGTTGCCAACTCGAACTTTCTCAGTTTGAAACAAGTTGATATTTGTGCGGGGCCAAAGAGAGATTTAACTATGCCACACATGATTTTTATCTTTTAACCAATTCATATCTATATTGAATTAGGTCTCCGCTAGCAGTCGCGGCTTCAGAAATTTACCATAATGGGGTTACGAACAAGAAACTTCTGAAAACTAAGAGCTCGTTTGGATGTACTTTTAAAATGACAAAAAGCACTTTTAGAGAAAATGTTTTTGGGTTCCAAAAGCACTTTAAGTGTTTTTTTCTTCAGGATTTACTAACATTTTTACTAAGAATTGTTTCCAAAAATATTTTCACTAGAACTAGAAGCGCTTTCAATCATTTTTAAAGTACATCCAAACGAGCTCTAAATATATATATACTTTCATTTGTAATTGGAGTAGTGTCACTGTCGGAGACTCGGAGTAGAGAGAGTGGGTGAGGGGAGAGTTGAGTCTTGAGTGAATGGGTATGGGCTTGAGAATAAGAAAGAGAGGCCCGAGAGGGTGATGGAATTAGAGGGTAGGATTTAAACGGTCCGTGCCGAGGGCCTATTTTATACAATTTTAGAACCGGTCCGCCCCATCATTTACAAGGAATCGGCCCGGCCCGACCCGTTTTGTATTTATAATTTTTGGACCCGCCCCGTACCACATGGAACCGCCCCGATCCGCGGATCCAGGAACCATTTGCCCACCCCTATCCTTGACGAATTTTCTTCGTTGGGATTATTCTCAACTGCAAAACTTCTTTGGCCAAGACTTCATCTTTAATTAGATAGACATATCCCTTTAAACTATATCTTATTCCTCTATATTTCGCCGAGTAGACCTCTCTTTTCACATGAGACTCTCGGCCGAACTCCTAACCCAAAAAAAACCGCTTCTAGAATCGGACTTACAAAAGTCCAACATAATAAGTTGGCCCGATAATGCTTCTTACTTTACAACCACTGAAATCTGGCCTAAACCTTAAGGGTGCGTTTGTTGTACCGGACTGTCTCGGACTGGACTAGCTTCAGGGACTAAGCTGGACTAGCTTAGACTAGACTAAGCTGGACTAACTTAGTGAAGCGTTTGGTGCAGTGTCGGACTAAAAAGTAGGATAGTTAACAAACTATACTATTATATTATTTAATACATATTATAATATTTTTTTTATTATTGATTTAACTTTCTTAGCCCTTCTTCCTCTTAGAGAGATACAAAATCATCAGTCATCAGTCATCAGCCGTCAGTCATCGGCCCTTCTTCCTCGCAGAGAGATACAAAATCATGTCCATCAAGCAAGACCATTGTTTCTTTCTCAAAGTCGTTCTTCTTCTTCGGGAAGCAAAACCCATGAAAATATTTGATTACTGTGGAACAAATGGGAGAGAACCTAGAAATTAATCAAACCCAAAGTCATAAATTCAATTGAACAACATGAAGAACCCAGCCAAGCCCATAAAATTTCTTGCCATAGAACACAAGATAAAACGTTTTCGTCATTCTGCAGTATTTGATCGATAGGTTTTAGAGTCAGTAACGAGACAGAAAAGAGTAAATGGCTGATGGGTTTCAGATCTGGGGTGTAAACGACTCTCAGTCTGACCTGGTTCTGCAGGAGATTATAAAAGAGTCGGCGATGTCGGAGTCGGCAGCAGAGGACTACAACGAACGCTGCTCCATGCGAAAGCATGAAGTTGTAAGCGAGGATAGTCCTAGCTAATACCAAGCATTCACTCCGGATTAGCTAACGCAACTTAGTGAGGCGTTTAGTCGACAAGAGTCGGACTTAGCGTCATTTATGCTAGTCCCGTCTTACGCCAAACATGGGATTGCTGTCCCAGCTAAGCCAGTCCCCACTAAGGAGGCCTGACAAACGGGGCCTAATAATCTTAATAAAAATACTACCACCCCATCACATGATGTAAAGAATTCATTCATAATTTTTTTTTATATATTTATTAAGTATATCCTCTGTATATGATCAACCATATAAACAAAAGAAACACCTTCATTCACCCCTCAAAAAAATAAAAAAATAAAAAATAAAGGAGGAATCTCAACTCCCATGAATGATCATAAACGATCGTACTACACCACTTGGAGCTAGGCATGCAATGGAAGGCAATCCACTTTGATTTCATAATTTCGATAGAGACAAACTCGGTCTCAGCTAATGGCCGGCCCCAGAGGCCACAAATTCCACACTTCCTTTCGTCACTCCCAAACAAGAAGAGGAGACACCACTATTCCATTGGGCCGCCTGCCCTGCCTCCCCCCTTCTCTTATTCCTTCTTTATTGCTTTTTCGGCACTCCACTTGCTTTTTATCATATATATTTTGGCGCACATCATTTTCACTTCTCCAATAGTCCAGATATTCTTATGAATAAGACTTGCATCTTCAATCAGAGAATACAAATGAACGGTTCATGATAAATATATTACTTGATAGTTGATACTCATTATCTTATTCTTTACAACCGAGTGACGCCACATGATAAACATCTATTAGATAATTGAGGTGACATTTTAACATGCGACAAGCATTATTGGAATTATGCAATAATATCAATGGAGAATATCTCCTTTGCGTAGAGTGATTTGAAATCATTTTTTCTTTTATATACATAAATAGTGCAAATGAGATTGTACTGAATCATACAATGAATTATCCATAATTCGTATTGAACCTGTCATTAAGAAAGCTAATTTTTTTTTTTTTTGAAACAAAGAAAACCAAACTTAAAACCTCATACTTAATAAAAAAAAAATATTAAAACGTAAAGCAAGTGGAAAAATCACTCCCTATATTTTTTATATTTTAAATTTGGGATGTTCTTCTCTTTATATTCCACATGTCTCATTCCTCACACCCTCTAAGCCTCTGACCCAACTCTATTTATAATCCTCTCATTTTCTCAACATCCTTGCAACCCTCATTTCTTCACAAAGAAAAAAAAATAAATAAATAAAAAAGGAGAACCCCGGTTCAGAAAACACAATGGCACCAGTTCCAAACATTGCTGCTGATGATGAACAAGAAAGAGTACTTCTTGACGAAGATTTTGCCTCCGACGCTGACGAATTTGAGGAAGAACAAGAAGAAGATGAAGAGGAAGAAGTGTCACTTTGTGATCTTCCAGTGAATTTGATCAAACAGGATCAAACACAAATTTCCAATCTCAATCTCAAATCTGAGTCTTCCCACGTCGCCATTGAAAAGCAAGATCAAGAATTTGATTTCCGTTCGTCGATGCGCGGCGGGTTGAATAATTTGTTGGCAGACACAAAAATGTGTGCTGCAGATGAAGTGTTCTTCCAAGGCCAAATTCTACCTCTCCGCCTCTCCATCAGCTCAGATACCCGCTTCAACAAACCAACCAGGCAGTGTCCGTTGAGCGGTGTCGGGCTCAGAAGCAGCAGTTGCAGAAGCAGAATTAGTCACAACTCATCATTCAGCAGCAGCACCAGCTCCACCACTACCACCACCACCACAACAGGCATTGCTTCAAAGCCAAGAGCAACAAGACCAAGAAACCAATTCTACACAGAACCAAGTCCAAAACCGCAAATCAAAATTCCAAATTCTCGATTAGAGAAGGCGGGCAGCAGGCATCATAAGTCCTCGATGTGGGATTTTTTCCGGTTGGGATTGGTGCGCACTCCCGACATGGAATTGCAGGATTTTAACACGGTACTTCGTAGCAATAGTAGTACTAGTACTCGCGCGAATAACAACGCGAGAAATTCCGTCAGTCGAAATAGCAGCGTTAGTAGCACAAACAGTACAAGTTTCATATCCAGTTACAACAATGCTGCTAGTGCTATTAGTGGTTTGAAGTCGGAGAATTTGAAACAGAAGAAGCAGAGCTTTTTTAGCAGTGTTCATGGCTGCAAGTGCTCGATCGAAACGGTAGCGTCTGATAACGTGATTTTCAAGAGCCGATCGAGCAGCGGTAGGAGTAGTAGTGCAAGTCACATCAATGAAGGTGGTGGTGTAAGAGCGGCAGCAGCTGATTCGATGCATGCCGCGTCGGAAGAAAAAGTAGCGACAGAGTTGAAGATGATGACGAGGAAGAATAACAAGAAGCAGCAGCAAAGTTGTAAGCAAAAGGAAAAGCAGGCCCTTTCACATCACAGAACGTATGAATGGCTAAAGCAGCACTCGCATGCAAACTCTCCTTTTCCTGTGCATGTTTAAAGTTGATGGCGGCGGTGGTGGTGGTCGACGACCGGTGGTGGGGATAGGAAGTTAAAAAGGAAAATGATTTTTGTACGTCTCTTTTATTTTTCTGCACACTCGTTTATTTTTGTCCATCGGTTCCACTAACACTATTTTGTGATTGACAAATTAAAATTTCAATTATATTTTAGGAAAAAATGGGATTTTAATATAATTGAAATTTAATTTTTGAGTGCTAGTTGAGTATACGTGGTATAAGGAGAAATGAGAAAGCTATTAGCATTCCTCATGCCTGATAAACATAGTTGTGTCGAGAGAGAAAGATAGGTGTGCGGTTGAAATGATAAATTGCTAGCATTCCTCATGCCAAGTAAATGTAGTTGTGTTGAGAGAGAAAGAATGGTGTGCAAAAGTCATTTTTTTTCTAGTGTGAAAAAAAGCTTTCCTCTAGAAAGCTATATGTGGATCCAATGTTTAGAAGGTTTTAACTTTCTTGATGAAAGCTTGAAATATGGAAAAACAATTATATGCTCTCTAGCATGCCTGCAATTTGCTTTATTTAACTACCATTTGTTTATCCTTTCTTTGGTTCGCTTTAATTTGAAATAATATTTACATTAGTTTTGTTGTTTGTTGTTAAACTTTTAGGCTCTTTGGGTTTCATTTTTATAATTAGCTTTGAATTTGAGATTTAAATAAATTAATTAAATGATTAAGCATGGGTGGGTGTGATTGTGGTAGTCATGATTAAAGTGTGAGTGAGTAGAAGCTTTTTGGGTGGATGCTATATTCGTGACTGTTACAAGGGCACACGAGAAAGAGAGAGAAAGGGAGAGGTGGTGAAAAGCTAATGCAAGAGGGAACTCATGAAGTTCTTTCAAAGTTCAAAAAGAATGGGAAAAAGATGTTTGGAGAAAAAAAAAAAAATCTTAGAGAGCTGTTGAGAAAACTAAACAAGGAAAAGAAAAAAGTGGTAGGGTTTTTATCTTTTGACAACAGGGCATAAACTCGAAAGAAAATTATGGATTACATAAAATATCACATGGTAACGAGATTCCATCTATATTTACAATTAGCAATCAACGACAAGAAATGAGAAGCTTGCTAAAAATCTAATAGGTTTTGACATAAGAAGTATGGACATTCTACGGATGGATAAAAACCAACCAAATTGGACCGGATTTGTGATTTGGTTTGGTTTTCCACAAAGTATAACTTTTATATTGAACCAAACCAGACCAAATGAGTATGAATCGATATGACTATGAATTCATTTATATTAACGTTTAGTTTGAACCAAGCTGAACCGAAATACTCCCTTTGTCCTTGAGACTCAAAACCAAGGCCCAAAGGACTAGCTTCTCTCCCCTGTGAGAGCTTTTCTCTCCTCTGTGAGAGGTTTTCTTACCTCCATGTGACTGGTTTTCGTTTTCTCCGTTTTGGTTCGGCGCCAACCCTAGCTTTGGCTAGGGTTGGTGACAATTCCATGTATTATCTTTGTGGTTTGTGTTATGTTTTTTTCATCTTTTTTCTCCTCTTCCCTATGCCTGCTCATTTTCCTTCCACCTCCATGCTTTCTTTACGATCTACTCCTCGTTTTTCTTCTTTTGCCCTTGATTTCACCATCCTGGGCCCTATTTCCAAATCCCCCGTTTCCTCCTTCCTCCTTGACCCTTTCTTTTCCCATCCATCAACTTCCTCAGTTGGCTCCATCATCTCTCTCCTCACTTTCGATCGAGTACGCCTCTGCTAACCACGTTTTGTCGTGGATAGTTGGGAGGGTGTGTAGAGCTTTAGCTCGGGTGTCCGCACCACCACCCTTGTTGGCCCTTGCTGGTCAATCCCGTTGTTGCTCGCCCTTGTCGGCGATGTTGCTCGTGGGTTCTTTCTACCTGCGTGCTTCTTTGTTCTCTTGGCAGCTATTCCAGTGCTGGTCTTGGGATGATGATGTGACCTATGTCCTCACCAATTCTGGGTTTCTTGATGGTTTGATCTGAGGTAATCGTGGAGGGTGGCCGATTATGCTGTGGTTCTCTGTTGGCGATGGTATCGTTTGCAGCAGGAATCCTAGTTGTGTAAGGTTCTGTGTGGTTTGGTCGTTTGTCCTGGGCTCCAAGGTTGGTCTTGGGCCTTTGTCTTCTGTGTGTTGTGGCCCTTTTCCCTTTGTTGTGTTCATATGGTTTAGGGCCTTTGTTGTATTTTTCTAGTTGGTAATGAAGTTTATCCTTTGACCCAAAAAAAAAAAAAAAAAACCATCCATCTCCCCAAAACCAAACCCAGTGGCTCAAATATAATTCACATTTTATCTCTCCCCACCTCATTTGCTTAGCCATCAATGACAACATACAGCATTAGAAGCCGCAATTGAGTTGGATCTACTCAATTTGTGAGCCAAATTTGACATAATTGAGCTTTTAAATCTCAACGAAACCCAATTGAACCTGAGCTCAACAGTGTAATTTGGTTCGATTAAAAGTACACCTGGATGGATTTTATTGGATAACGGGCTGCTAATTTTTTTTTTTTTAATTCCTCAAAAATTGTACCGGGGAGGCACTCATTAGACTAGTAATCAAAGTACATAAATCGTAAGGGCGATCCATCTTGATGACGAATTCCACGATAACGAGACAACTATTTTTCACCGAAACCAGCCCGATTTGAACAAACAATGAAGATCGGTTTTTAATCAAATTGAGCTGTGGTTGGGCACATTGCCAGCCATTGGAGATGGCTTTAAAACCCGACTTCATAGTAGACCCAAAATGCCGTCAAACTAGGAGTCTACATGATCCAATTTGTTTCCCTTCAAAAATGATAACCAAACCAATTAAAATATAAGGTCATCTCCAACCGAAAGGTCCAGAGGGCCAAAAATAGCCCGAAAACCGTCTCCAACCGAGGGCTAGGCCAGAGGGCTCGTGGGCCCCATGGAATTTGAAAGGGCCAAACGGCTGGCCCAATCTAGCTAGCTAGTCAGCTCCGGGCTGGCCAGAAATTCTAGCATTTCTGTCGGATATATCCGACAGGAATGCTTAAACACATTTTTGAATCCAACAGCTAGCCGTTATTTTTTATTATTATTTTTTTACAGTTTTATTTTATTTTATTTTTTAACACAATTTTTTTCCTTTAACTTCTATTTTTTTCTATAACTTACTATAACTTCTATTTTACAAAATTTGTTTTATATTTTTCTAAATTCTAATTTTTTTCTTATAACTTCTATTTTACAAAATTTGTTTCATTTTTTTTAAATTCTATTTTTTCCCTATAACTTCTATTTTACAAAATTTGTTTCATATATATTTTTTAAATTTTATTTTTTTCCTATAACTTCCTAAGCCACTATATAACATTGAATTAAATTAAGTAACATGAAACAACATTAAATAACATTAACCAACATAAAAATTATACAACATAAAAAAAAAAACATTTAACTACATGAAATTTAAACAACATTTTTAAAAACATTTAACATAAAACTCATATTGACATCACTTAGCCGTTGGACTTGAATTTAAGTTGTAGTTTTTAAATAATAAATTTGGTTTGGCCCTATGACGCTTTGACCTCGGTTGAAGACGGTTTTTTGTGACAAAGCTAAAACAAGCTCTATGGTCCTTTGGCCCTCGGTTAGAGACAGAGGCGTAGAGGCAACGTGTTGGGACTTGGGCCTGTTCATTACAATATTAATATGACCCTGTACTGTCCAACACAACACCCCAATTAACAAACCAAACCAAAACCCGCGAATTCCTCTTTCCTGTTTTTCCCCAAAACCACAGGGAAAATCCAAGTACAACCAGAGAACCCAAGCTGACAATGATGTTGGAGATGTGTAGGAGGCCGTTGGAGAAGTGTTTTTTGTGGCGGAGACGGCGGCGATGGCCTGCTTTGGCCCATGGACCTCAAGCCACTCTTCTGGGGACTATTCGATTGCAGTGGTTCAAGCAAATTCGGCGCTGGAAGATCAGGGATAGGTGTTCTCATCTCCTTTCGCAACGTACGTTGGAGTCTATGACGGCCATGGCGGTCCTGAAGCTTCCCGCTTCATTACCAACCGACTCTTCCCCTTCCTTCACAGTGAGTAGTACGCCCATCTGCAGAAATGCCCATGTTCTTGTTTTTCTTTTATTTCAATTAGGAGATACATGTATTGAGATCAGGAAGATTCCCAGTTGACTTTGATTTTTTTAGTTTTTTTAGCTAAACAATTTGAAAGAAATTCAGATGCTACTTTTATTTTTATTTTTATTTCTTTTCCTTTTAACATTTATTTCAACAAAAAAGAAAAAAGGAATTTTGTTTTCTTCGAAGTTAAGGTTGTTTGTTGTTCCCTCAGAGTTTGCAACCGAACAAGGTGGACTGTCGGAGGATGTGATAAGGCAAGCATTTGATGCAACAGAGGAGGAGTTCTTGGATTTGGTTAAGCGATCATGGATGGTGCGGCCGCAGATTACTTCATTAGGATCGTGTTGCCTGGTTGGTGCAATTGCGGATGGTCTTTTATATGTGGCTAATCTCGGAGATTCGAGGGCAGTTCTTGGCAGGAGATCATCGAGTGGGCAGGCGGTGGTGGCAGAGCAGTTGTCTACGGATCACAATGTTGCAGTGGAGGAAGTGAGGAAGGAGGTTAAGGATCTTCACCCTGATGATGCGCACATTGTGGTGTTTACGCGTGGAGTTTGGCGAATTAAGGGCATTATTCAAGTACTAAATGTGGGTTTTTTTTTTTTTTTTCAGTTGGTGAATCATCTCGCTGATCATTATTTCAGGTACTAGTGGAATACTAGAGTTTGATACAAGTTACCTTCATTGTAGTGTAGTGTAGTGTTAATTTATGATGGTTCTATTGGTTAACGTATTTAGGGGTTGTTCGAAAAACTTTGGTTCAAATGGTAAGTTATTTGGAATCTGATTTCGAGGTTTGATTTCAGTAATGCATAAGAATCTGGGGAAACTTGTTCCCTGTAATATTTTTTTTTCCTGCGGTAATACAAACAGCTAATCGCCTTTTGCCTTTCATTATTGCCATCTTACAGCATATTGTTCGAGGGCGTGAACCTCGTCCTACAAAGTCCTGCTCTGATTAGGTGCATTGCATTAACCGTATCTTACAGCTTTTCTTTCTTGACTGAGTACGAAGGAAAAGTCCACTTTTTTGTGGATATAGTATTCTCTCATTGTTTGTCCAGATCCATCTACTTTCACAGGTTTTCCTCTTTACTCTTTAGCCGCTTTCTAGGCAGCTAAGAATTTAAGTATCTGAAGCAAATGGGATGATGGTTCATGAAATGCACATTAAAGCCTAAAATGTATTGTATTGTGTGACAAGCAAATCATGGTCGAGTGGATTCTTTGTATCTCATTTGTTCAAGTCCACTCTCATATGCAATTAAGAGATATGACAAGTTTCAGGCTTATTACGGAAACACACATATAGCAAACATACTCCAGCAGCCTTATGACGAAAGTTCAGTTTGGTGGTAGTCAACTTTATAAATCCTAAATACCTTGTGAAAGTGAATGTAATATTCTAGTGAGTTGTTGCTTTATCTCGTTGGTACTTTCTGTAAGAAAAGCTTGAAGCTCTAGCAATGGAGATTTCACACTTTAAGAGAGAGAGAGAGAGATTACAGAGAGTCTAGAGAGAATATGAGGAAACAATTCTTTTGTATTATGTTTTTCACAGATTATACTTACAAGCTGTATCTATATATAGGAATTGCTTAAGGGGAGGGATCCCCATTTTTTCAAAAAAATGGGGACACGCTCCCCACCGTTAGATTTAACTTTAATGAAATTGTGTGGTTGAGATTGTATGGCTTGTGTTTTAATCTTAACCACACAATTTCATTAAAGTCAATCTAACGGTGGGGAGCGTGTCCCCATTTTTTAAAAAAAATGGGGATCCCTCCCCTTAAGCAACCTGTCTATATATATTGCACTTTCCTTACTAACTAAGCTAGCTCATAACAGACTTAACAAACTTATCAGCTTAATTTATTGACACATGGCAACACATTAGCCATTGGATTTATCCTGTGTTTCTATACCTTTACATCCCCCCTCAATCTCATGCTTATTGGAACTAAGCATGAGATTGGAACAATGATCTTGAAACAGAGAAGTAGACAATCCTTTAGTAAGAATGTCAGCAAATTGCTCCTTGGAAGAAACATGATGCACTGCTAAGTCACCTTTGATAACACGCTCCCGGACAAAATGGTAGTCGATCTCAATATGCTTTACTCTGGAATGAAAGACCGGATTAGAGGATAAGGATATTGCTGAAATATTATCACAGAACAAGACAGGAGCATCAAATAGAGGGACATGAAGATCACATAGAAGCTGCCTTATCCAAGATACCTCTGCAGCAATAATGGCAAAGGCTTTGTATTCAGCCTCGGTAGAGGATCTAGACACCGTGTGTTGTTTCTTGGATGCCCAAGAAATAGGAGTGTGACCAAGATAAACAACATAGCCAGATGTTGACCGTCGATCGTTAGGATCCCCGGCCCAATCAGCATCGCTATAAGCTTGAAGAAGTAAAGGTCCAGGAGTGAAGTGAATGCCAAAATCAAGAGTGCCACTGAGATACCGTAAAATCCTTTTCACTGCAACTACATGAATATCCAGAGGATGGTGCATAAATTGGCAACATTGATTAACTGCAAAAGCAATATCTGGCCTGGTAAAGGTCAAGTATTGCAATGCACCAACAATACTGTGATATTGTTCGGGACTATGATATGGTGTACCTTCTGTCTTGGATAACCTGTGATAAGGAAGACAGGGTGTAGCACATGACTTAGCATCTTGCATATCCACCTTAGCAAGAAGATCTTGAATATACTTGGTTTGAGAAACAAATAAGCTAGTGTGCTTGTAAGTAATCTGTAAACCTAAGAAGTAATGCAAATTTCCCAAATCCTTCATATCGAATTCTTGTGTCAAGGCTGAAATGACCTCAGAAATAAGAGAAGAATTGCTGCCAGTGAGTATAATATCATCCACATAGAGTAATAAAACCACAATACCAGTAGGATGCTTCTTGACAAACAAAGAAGGATCAGAAAGAAAAGCATTAAAGCCTAAACCGGGTAAGAAACTTGTAAATTTCTCATTCCATGCCCTGGGGGCCTGTTTAAGGCCATATAAAGATTTCTGAAGTTTGCACACATTATTGGAAGGATGAGAAGAACTCACAAACCCCGGAGGCTGACTCATATAAACTTCTTCCAGTAGATCCCCATGTAAAAATGCATTCCGAACATCCAATTGTTTTAAACTCCAATTAAACTAGGTTGCAAGGGCTAAAATTAATCGAATAGTTGTTGGCTTTACTACGGGACTGAAAGTCTCAGTGTAATCGATGCCCTCCTCTTGACTATATCCTTTAGCTACAAGACGAGCTTTATATCTCGCTATAGACCCATTTGGATTTTTCTTAAGCCTGTACCCCCATTTACAACCAACCAAGTTTTTGCCAACAGGAAGAGGGACAAGTGTCCAAGTCTTCTATGTTTCCAAAGCATGAATCTCATCTTGCATTACAACCTGCCATTCTGGTACTTTACAAGCTATTTTATATGAAGAGGGTTCTGTAGTAGGGACAACAGAAGCTGAGAATGCTTTTTTCTTAAAAGTCCCACTTTTGGACCTTGTTTGCATTGGATGAAGACTGACAGAAGGCACTGGCAGTGCTACCCTTATACTTTCTTGCTGGAAATCAGGATCCACATGGATTGGAGACTGTGTAGCTTGAATAGGAGCTAACAAGGGTGAGTGTAACACATCTTGATGAGGAGGGGGTGTAGGGACAGGCATAGGGTTGGTGGGAGAAGAAGTCAATAACTCTGGAGCTGTAGTGGGAGATGCCAAAGACTCTGAAACACTAGATATCATAGAAGAGAACTCTGGAGCTCGAGGGGCTGCATGCAATGATGGAGATGATGATGATCATGTGTGTGATCCAACAACATTATGAATTGTGACTGATGGTGGTACATTATGTGAAGAAGACAATGATGGTGTCTGTGTAGTATGAGACTGAGAAATGAGATCCAAATAGGGATAAGTGGTTTCATCAAAGATAACATGTCTTGACACATAAAACTTGTTGGTGATGGGATTAAAACAAATATATCCCTTATATTGTCCAGCATATCCCAAGAATATACACTGTGCAGTTTTGGACTGAAACTTAGAAGTATTGTATTGTTTCAGTAGGGGAAAGCAACTACACCCAAAAACTTTTAAATGTGTCAACACTGGTGATTTATGAAACAAACAAGTGTATGGAGACTGCTTGAATAAAGTTTGACATGGCATTCTATTTATTAAATAAACAGAAATTGCACAGGCATGAAACCAAAACTGTGAAGGCAACTGAGCTGTTTTAAGAAGAGTAAGAGCAGTTTCCATAATGTGCCTATGCTTTCTCTCCATAATGTGCCTATGCTTTCTCTCAGCAAGGCCATTTTGCTCAGGTGTATACGGACAAGACTTGTGATGCACTATTCCTTTAGCTAGTAAAAACTGTTTGAAATTGGTACTAATGTACTCACCACCACCATCACTTTGAAAAACCTTAATTGTAGTTGAAAATTGAGTTTGGATAAAAGAATAAAACTGCACAAAGGTATGAAACACCTCACTTTTATTCATTAAAGGAAATATCCAGGTAAACCTGGTACATTCGTCTATGAAAAGTACATAGTATTTAAAACCCTCAATGGACAAAGTAGGTGATGGTCCCCACACATCACTGTGTATGATTTCTAAAGGGTTTACAGTTTTATTTGCAGGATATGAAAAAGGAAGTTTAGAAAACTTTCCTTGCAAACAGGATACACAAACAGTTTTAGCATGATCTACAGCAAATGGGACCTGAGATTGATGCAACATTTGAGAAACAACAATGTTTGATGGATGGCCTAATCTTTTGTGCCACAAGGTTGTGTTCACTTGATGACCAAGGTAACAATGTTGCTGTTTGTGTAAGTGAGATGTCTGTGATGCTTTTTTGAGAATGAATGATGGTATGTATAATGGAATTGGATATAGACCAGCTCTACACAGTCCCCGAAGAATAACCTTCCCTGTGATCTTGTCCTGAATCCAAAAACAGAACTCATCACATATAAACCTACATTTGTTGTCTTTGCATAATTGATAGACAGACAACAAATGTTGAGACAGTTTTGGAACATGCAATATGTTCTTTAATTGAAAAACAGATGGAGTATGCAAAACCGAAGAGCCAGTATGAGAGATTTGCAAACCTGCACCACTTGCAGTGGTAATTGAACAAAACCGAAGAGCCAGTATGGAGTTGCAAAGGAAATATTGGACAAATCAGATGTCATGTGGGATGTAGCGCCAGTATCAGCAACCCAAAATTGTTCTTGAGGAGCATATGGCTGATAGGTAGCTTGCATTGCAGTAATGGAGGATGGTGGAGGTCTTCCTTGATAGGAAAAATTGGCACGATGATAACACTGCATTGCAGAGTGACCAAATTTGCAACATATCTGACATTGCACTGGAGATGAGGTAATAGTGGTAGAAGAATGACATTGAAAGCAGTCAACAGCAATATGACCTCGTTTGTTACAAATTTGACAAACAGGGATGTCATTACTGTGCTCAGGACATGTAGAAACATGTGGTCTCGCAGGGCCTAAGATACCCGGACTGTTGTTAGAACCAAAGAACCTAGAATTATTACCAAAGTGATTTCGACCTCTTGCTCTCCCTCTGAAATTTTGTCCTCTATAACCACCAGGATGATTGTAATTATGCCCAGAATGATAAGATCCACCAGAATTCTAAGACCCTCCAGAATTGGAAGAACCCCCAGATGAACTACCAAGATGATACTGAGACTGCGTAGGATTAGAAGGCCCTTCATCAAGCACCAAGGCCTTGCCTTTGGAAAAACTATTATGTGCTATCATGGCAGTAGTAAAGGGTTCATGAACTGGAGCATGCTCAACAATTGTCTCTTCAGCAAGTAACTATGCTCGAAAATCCTTAAGAGATATAACATTTTCGCGACCCCTTATAACTATACGAAAAGTATTATACTCAGCAGGTAACCCTTTTAAGGCAAGGATAACAATATCATCATCATCAAATATGAAACTCCAGCAGCAGAAAGATGATCTCGAGCATCTTTAATTCTCTGTAAGTACTGAGAGACAGTCTCAGATCCTTTCTTAATTTTCTGCAACTCAGTTTTGAGTTGAAAAATACTGGCTTTGGTAATTGTAGAGAATTTGTCCCGAAGATTTGTCCAAATTTCATGAGAGTTGGAACAACCAATGACACACGACATCGCAGTAGTGGAGAGAGTAGCAATAAGAAGTTGCATAAGAGCTCTGTCATGCATTTTCCAGATTTGGTAATCTTCAGTTTCAACACCTTCAACATTTAAATCTTCAACAAAACGAATAGGACAGCGACGTGTTCCATCCACAAATCCAAAAATTCCATGACTTTCAAGAAGCAATCGCATTTGATAATGCCAAACCAAGTAATTTGTATCATCTAACTTCACCGTTACAGAGACCGAAACATTAGGAATTAGATTTGTAATCGGAGACTGAACAATCTGTAATTGTGCAGCAGTCACCATATTGTCTAAATTCTTCGAGAAAATTTGAGAATATCTTGAAGAAACTGAGGATCTAGGGTTTGCAATTACACACACTTCACTTTTCTAGAGTTGTAGAAGAAGAAAATTCACAGATTGAGAGAGAGAAAGTCTTTCACACATATCATCAAACAGTTCATGTGCAAGAATCACAACCAACTTGCAGATTATAATTCGTCATATCAGAGAGGATCAAAGAGAGAAGATTTCATACCACAAATTCAGTGAAGTATTTGAGAAGAGAAGATCGAAGATAGCGAAAGCAACACTTGATCAGGATCGAGAAACGCCGTCCGTTCCCGGCGAGGATACCATGTAAGAAAAGCTTGAAGCTCTAGCAATGGAGATTTCACACTTTAAGAGAGAGAGAGAGATTACAGAGAGTCTAGAGAGAGAATATGAGGAAACAATTCTTTTGTATTATGTTTTTCACAGATTATACTTACAAGCTGTATCTATATATATATATTGCACTTTCCTTACTAACTAAGCTAGCTCATAACAGACTTAACAAAATTATCAGCTTAATCTATTGACACATGGCAGCACATTAGCCATTGGATTTATCCTGTGTTTCTATACCTTTACACTTTCCCGTGCTTATTATCTGATGAAACCTCCCTTTTGTAGGTCTCAAGGTCAATCGGTGATGTCTACTTGAAGAAACCTGAGTTTAGCAGAGATCCTCTCTTTCACCACTTTGGTATGCCCGTTCCTTTAAAGAAGCCTGTAATGACAGCAGAACCCTCTATAGTAGTTCGAAGGTTATAGCCACAGGACATGTTTTTGATATTTGCAACAGATGGTCTCTGGGAGCATTTGAATGATGAAACAGCTGTGAAAGTCGTCTCCAAAAATCCAAGAGCTGTAAGGCCCCGACAAAGTTCAGTTCTGTGTTAGTTTTCTGTTTTATAAAAATTTTAAGATGTTGAGAACTTAAGAGTTGCTCATAATTTAATTACAGGGAATAGCAAAGCGATTGGTAAGAGCTGCCATCGGTGAGGCTGCAAGGAAAAGAGAATTGAGATATGACGATGTAAGAAGAATTGAAAGGGGGGTAAGGCGCCATTTCCACGACGATCACTGTTATAGTGATATTCCTTGATCATTCACAAGTTTCCTCAAATGCTAGTCTCAAGAATCAGAGCCTCTTTAACTGCACTAATGTCCCTGTTGATATATTTTCAATGAACGAAGAAGCAGCGGACGGATCACTCCACACCTTCCCTTGAGAGAAAGCGGTGGTAAAAAATTTGCATCTGTTGTGTAAATAGAATGAGAAAATTTAAATGTAGGTGCAGCAGGCTGCGAGATTTTACAGGAAAGGTGGTGGCTTGTACATAGTTTGATGGCAAGATTGAAGGTGCGGTTGAATTCCCGGCGTTGAGCTTTGAAGTCATTTGCAGCTCTCTCTCTCTCTCGCTCGTCAGCATATAATTTGTTGTGATTTCCCACATTGTGTATATTACTGGGATTTACTTATAGAAGCTTAAATTTATCTTGAACTGCAATTCACAGTCATGATAGTTTGATAAACTGGACGAGAGTGATGCCGCTGTGATATGAATTTTATGCACTCTTTTAAAATCCTAATTGAATATTCATGGATTTTCACTCTTCTAAAATTCCTCCAAATTCCGATTGAATACCACGTCTAAATTTAGGAATAAACATTTTGGTGTGCATGTGAGGCTAATTCCGCACGGTCTTGTGTTCTAACTTTTTCACGTTGCAATGAGCAATCAGTTTTCCAAGCCAAACACAAAATGTGTCGTGTTTGAATATTTTCCATAACGATCAATATGACTAAATGATCACAAACGAAATCTTGACTGTCAATGTAATCAAACATTAATAAATTTATCATATCCCCTTTATAGTGTTTTCTTTTTTTCGGCGACCTAAACATATAGACTCACCATTTCACTCTTATAAAATTCATCAATTTTTCGAGATGAATTAATTCGACACTTGAATGTTGTAGTTCGTTAAAAAGAACCAACGTAAGATTAAGTGCATGGATTTGGAAGTTGTTCTGTTTCAAGATTCACCTACCAACATTTTACCTGTTCACTGATACTAATTAATACTCACGTGGTTTCTTCAACTTTTGTACGTGGTGCCAATGTGGCATGTATTCCATGTGAACCACCGGTCCACCGCCTTCAAAGTTTTCAGGAAAATACAAGACACTGTCACACTACCAACCCCAACAAAACAAACAAGGAGTTGATACTAATTTCACATGTATTAATTCCACTGATTTATTTCTTTATATTTAAAGCATCTCTAATGGGAGTTCCTTATATAGGAACTATACTGGAGATGTTCTTATCGACACATGTTACAACTTACAAGTGGCACCATGTCCATTGTTTATTTCTTTTCCTCTAAAAACATACTCTCTCTCACAAATTACTAGTTGTCACATCGATAAAAAAAGAAGTGAATTTACACGTACTTAAAAGAATTAAATTGTTTTATATTATCAATTGATTTTCTAGTGGAATCTCTATTTTTTTATTGTATCAAAATATATTACCTCGCGTGTAAAGTTCAACGATACACGTGTTCCACATCACATAATATGTGTTGTTCATATATTAGACTTAAAAATTTGTCACACATGAGGAGGCGTATTAACATTATTAATCTCACATGTCACACCAGGAAAATAAAGAACCTTGCAAGTTACATGTTCTTATAAGAGTTTGATTACTACATATGTTGCTAGATTATTCCTCATATTATCAATTAATTTTATATTAGAATCTCAACTTTTTTAAATTAATTAATGGATCGAATGATTGTTGTTGGAATGCAAGTCTCACATGGTAATTATTTAAAAATACAAGCATATAACATTTAGGAAGGATGCAGAGTACCACCTCTACAAATACAATAGGCAGCAAAAAGGGGAAAAAAAGAAAAGAAAAAAAAAACGCAATCAGTGTAGCTGTGGCAACGAGTTTGCAATTGTAATGACTAAAACGAAAATGATGTTAAGTTTTATGTACTATTTTTTTTTTTTTTTTTTTTGTTTTTTGTAAAGCTTTATGTACTAAACATGTTAGTAAAGAAAAGAAAAAAGTATTTGACTTGGCCCTTATAGTGGTGCGGTGATGGTGTGGGGGGTGGCACTGACAATGGTGGTAGAGAGTGGTGGTATGGAAATGGCGGTGGTGCCCGAGGAGGTGATGGTGTCTCAGACGGTGAAGTCGGTCGTGTCTAAGGTGGTAGTAGCCTAAGAAAGTCCTCACATATGATACAATGAGCGGGGTTTGGTGGTGCGAGTCTAGAGGCTACAATGTTGGTGGGGTGGCGTTGGTGGTGGTGGTGGTAATATTGGTATTGAAGTAGTGGTGGTTGTCATGTTGGTGGTGTTAATGAGGGTAGTGATTAATATGAATGGATTTGATTATAAGCACGAAGTTTTGTGAACCTATCGTGAAATATTTTGAGAAGTACCAAGTATTATTATCTTTTAATGTGGTTTGATTTAAATTATCTATTTTCATTTATGACGACTTCAACTTTGCTCAACTTTAATGCCAATCCAAATAATTGTTTGGATGTAAGTGGTAGATTGCTTTAATAGTTAGAACGTTGCTTTTTAACTCGTGGTGTCTCAGGTTCAGACAATTCCCTTAAGATAAGGCAAAGTAGTTATATCGTTTGTATTAAAAAAAAATTGTTTGAATTATCCGAAGTATTTTGAGAGAGGAGATATTGGAAACTTAGGGAAACCAACAACTTGAGAAACGGAGAAGACTCGAAGACGACAAGGGAGAAAGCAGATGCGTGTTTATGTTTTCAGCAAGTTTTAGAGCTCCGGTCTAAACAATATCTGCCTTTTGGAGTGGATAGACTAGCAGTGTTGACTGTGTAAAATAGGCTTGACTGTTTAATTAATTTGCCGACTATTTTTTATATAAGTACCAAACACTCATGTCCGTATTAATTAATTATATCCCATCCTTTATATGAGTATATCTTTGCACGGGGACTTATAACTCAAGTTATAAGGATGTTTTATTTTTTAATTTTTTATTTTTAGTACAACGATATATCTCTAATCTCTAATATTAGAAAGCCAGAAGTACACTTTGGTGTCTTAAGGCTTCACCAAAAATAAATGGACTGAAAAGTCCCTAAAACAAAAAAAAGTTAAAACTGACCGAATTTGATGACACACCCCGACCGAGAACGAGGCCTTTTGGGAGCTCGTGTCGGCCAGCATGCCTCGATCTCGGTCGTCTTACTTGTCAATTTTCAAGTTAGACAAAATTTAGTGGGTTCGACATGTGTGCAGGATATACATTAGGATGAGATATGTTGAGATTGATTATGAGCTATAGTTCCAGCCGTGCTGATCACACGGTGGACATGTTATTATAGATGATGAGTTTATTTCACTTGATTTACTATTTGATGGTATGATATGACATATGTTTGATTCAGTTTGTTATCCGTTCTCCCTAAAGGAATTCTCTTGAGACTACTCTTTATGTTCGACTGCACCTTGACTTCATGCTCTGATACCAAACTGACACACCCTGACCGAGATCGAGGCATGCTGCTTCGTCACCTTCACGTGTCGGCCCGCATGCCTCGATCTCGGTCGGGGTGTGTCATTTGATACATGAAAACAAGCAAGGGCAATTTTGTAAAAAAAAACATAAATCTAAAATTCTTTTTATTAGATAAAAAAAAGGAAAAAAAACAAAAAGGAGAAGACGGAACCGGTGAAACATTTAGTCTCTCAAAATTGCCCCTTTTGTTACAGGTTATAAAAATCTCTAATCTCTAATATTAGAAAGCCAGAAGCACACTTTGGTGTCTTAAGGCTTCACCAAAAATAAATGGATTGAAAAGTCCCTAAAACAAAAAAAAATTAAAACTGACCGAATTTGATACATGAAAACAAGCAAGGGCAATTTTGTAAAAAAATATAAATCTAAAATTCTTTTTATTAGAATGAAAAAAAGGAAAACAAAAAACAAAAAGGAGAAGATGGAACCAGTGAAACATTTAGTCTCTCAAAATTGCCCCTTTTGTTACAGGTTATAAAAACAATAAAAAAGTAAAAAAATGAGGACATGATGGTAAAAACGTGGCAAGGAGAGAAAGTGGAGGAAAGAAAATAGAACGTGCAGGAAGAAAGAAACTGTATTTGAAGCAGCTGCCGTAGTAGTCTCCCACTCTAATTGCACGATCCCTTCTTCCCTTGCGCTCCAACTTCTCTCGTTTTATATTAAGAGCAAGTCCAGCCGTTGGAGTTGCTCGGGGGAGAGGCGGATCAAAGGGCCCGAGCAAGGGCGGAGCTACCATGGGCCTAGGGGGCGGATGCCCCCACTGAGATTTTTTTGATGCTGGCTTGAACCTCAAACTGATATGGTTCTACAGCAGCAAAGCCCCCACTGCCACTGATTTTTCTGGTTATGCTCTAATCTGGTTCTGCAAAAGCAGAGCTGGGTCTTTGTTTTTTCAAAACGAAACGGCACGGTCGAATAGTCCAGAGACTCCCAGAGCTGGTTAAAAAAAGTTTAAAAAATGTAAACGAAACGGCGTCGTTTCGTACATGTTTGAACAAAAAAAAATGTTATAGTGGGGGACCGCACGGTCCCAAAGTCCCATTCCAATTTCCTACTTTCCTTTTCGTTTTCATTTCCCCACGCTGCCTTGTATCCACGCCGCTTGCCAATGCCAATCAGAGAGCAACACCACACTGCTCTTCCCCCAACAGCTTGAAACGGAACGGAACAGGAGCAAAGTTGCTCTTCCCAGTCACTCCAGCAGCCAGCCAGCCACTCTAGCTAAATTTTTTAATCCCTAACTCTAATTTATTATTTAAGACGAATTTTTGTTTAATTGGTATAGAAATATATAATCATATGGATATGGTAATGCACTAATATGGTTATTGACTTATTGACTATTGATTATTGATATGAAATCTATGAATATTGATGAATGAAATTATGAAATTACGAATTCTATGAATATGGGTATACATTTATTCATATGATTAGTTGAATAAATGTTTATTTGTTGAATAATTTGTATGCTTATTGGTATTGGTTAATTGAATTGTTGCCTTGGTTGGATATGGATTAGTTATTAGGCATATTAGTATAGTATACTCTAGGATTAAGAGTCTAAGAATTTTATTGAGATTTTTATTCTATAAATTCTACAAATTATGTATGAACCTTATATGTTATTGGTATCAATATGATTGACTTTGCAGACTGAAACATCATGGAGAGGTTTTTCAAAAAAATATCAGTGCCGCCATCCCCAGTTATTGAGAAAAATAATGATACTCGGGGACAAGATAGTACCGAATTTATTTTATCAAATCTTCCATCAGATCCTGGTAAGCGAATTCGAATTTTGGATTACAGTCCTAATATTCGAGATCAAGTACGAAGAGCGTATGTGCTAGCTGGTCCTCAACGACCTAAAACCCATAATTTTCCTTACAAGAAATATGGAGACACGCAAAGACGATTCAACCCTGCTTGGTTTGATGATTTTCCTACTTGGTTGGAATAGTGTAGAAAAAGATGCTGCTTTTTGTCTGTGTTGCTACCTTTTTAAACCAAACATTGGAGAACAAGCAGGTGGTGATTTCTTTGTTGGCGAAGGATTTTCTAACTGGAAGAAGAAAGAAAGACTTCTAACTCATATTGGAGGTGTCAATAGTGCACACAATCAAGCATGGAGTAATTTTGAAGCTTTAAGGAGTCAAAAGCAACATATCCAGTCTTTTTTCTCTAAAACTCATGATGAAGCTCGAATTCAATATAGAGCTCGGTTGAATGCATCAATCGATTGTTGTCGATTTCTTTTGAGACAAGGGCTTGCATTTCGTGGTAATGATGAATCTGAACATTCAAGCAACCATGGAAACTTTTCTTGAGCTTCTACAGTTTCTTGCCGACCACAATGAGGATGTGAAAGCCGTTACTTTGAAAAATGCTCCGGATAATCACAAATTGACATCACCAGATATTCAAAAAGACATTGTACATGCTTGTGCAACTGAGACGATCAAGGCTATTATTGAAGATGTTGGCACTTCGTTGTTCTCTATTTTGATTGATGAATCTCGCGACGTATCAACTAAGGAACAAATGGCTATTGTATTGCGTTATGTGGACAAGAATGGGCATGTCGTTGAGCGTTTTATTGGCATTGAGCATGTTACTAGTACCGCTGCTCTCTCTCTCAAGGAAACCATTGATGAGGTATTTTCTAGGCATAAATTGAGCATGTCTAGGTTGCGTGGACAAGGTTACGATGGGGCCAGCAATATGCAAGGTGAGTTCAATGGTCTTAAAGCTCTTATTATGAAAGAAAATGGTTGTGCCTATTATATTCATTGCTTTGCACATCAACTTCAATTAGCTCTTGTAGCTGTGGCAAAGAAGAACATCCAAATTGAGTCTCTTTTTAGTATAGTTACTATTTTGGTAAATGTTGTTGGAGCTTCATCGAAGCGTTGTGATCTTCTTTGAGAGAAGCAATCTATTGTAGTTATTGAAGCACTAAACAGTGGTGAGTTTACAAGTGGGAAAGGCAAAAATCAAGAAACTACTTTGAAACGTGCTGGAGAAACATGTTGGGGTTCACACTTTGGTACTTTAGTAAGTATAATGACTATGTTTTCATCCATACTTGATGTACTTGAAGTAATAGCAGATGATGGAGTAAGCTCTCAACAAAGATGTGAAGCGAATAATTTATTGGATTCCATGCAATCATTTGATTTTGTGTTTAATCTACACTTGATGAAAGATATACTAGGAATAACCGATGAATTGTCACAAGCATTGCAAAGGAATGATCAGGATATTGTAAATGCCATGAAGTTGGTTGCAGTTTGTAAGCAAAGGTTGGAGATAATGAGGAAAAGTGGTTGGGATTCTTTACTTAGTGAAGTCTCAGAATTTTGTCTTAAACATGATATTGATGTGCCTAATATGGATGATATGTTTCTTTCTCGAAGGCGAGGGCAACGAAAAGCACAAGCAGTCACAAATATGCATCATTATTGTGTTGGGATATTTTATGTTGTTTTGGATTGGCAGCTTCAAGAACTAAATAATCGTTTCAATGAGACCAACACTGAGTTACTTCTTTGTTTGGCATGTTTATGTCCAGCCGACTCCTTCTCTGCTTTTGATAGCCAAAAGCTATTGCGTCTTGCCCAGTTTTATCATAAAGACTTCTCTATGAATGAGCTGGTGATACTTAAGATTCAACTTGAGACTTACATTGTGGATATGCGGTCTAGCATTGAGTTTTCAGGTTTAAAAGAGATTGGAGATCTTGCAAAAAAAATGGTTCAATGCAAGAAACACAAGGTGTATTCGCTGGTTTACTTGCTTGTGACATTAGCACTAACTCTTCCAGTTGCTACTGCAACCATTGAAAGAGCATTTTCGGCCATGAAAATTCTGAAGAATCGATTGAGAAATCGGATGGGAGATCAATGGATGAATGATAACATGGTTATTTTTATAGAGAGAGATATTTGATGGTATTGGTAATGATGTTGTCATGCAACGCTTTCAGAACATGAAAACGCGTCGAGGGATATTGTAAGGGACTGTTGTATGAAAAACTTTATAGATTAATATATAAGTATTGTGTTTAGTAAATTCTTCAGCTTTTTAATTATGACTTTGTTGTTTGAGTATGCCCCCATTCACACAAATCTCTGGCTTCGTCCCTGGGCCCAAGGCCTGGTGGAGGACATCCCAGCCGTGTGGAGCCCGAGCAGAGGTGGGAGCCCGAGCAGGGAGGGGGTGGGGAGCTGACGGGCCTGTGGCCCGAGGCCCTCAGATTTTTATATTTTTTTTGTGTCAGGCGCGTGCCCCTCACTCGCGAGTGGGGGCGCGTCGCCCGACCAAAAGTCAGAAAAAAAAAAAGTTGCGGCAAGGTCTGTCAGTTACCGTTGGGAAGCCACGTGGCTTCCCACGGTCCGTTCGATCAAAACCCCTTTAAATAACAGCCGTCCGATCCAAAAAAAAAAACTGATTTGAAATTTAAAAAAAAAAAGAAAAAACAGTTTAATAATTAAGAAAAGTTACCGTTGTGACACGTGGCACAATCTGGAGTGTTGGAATTCAAATTTTTTTAAATCCAACGGCAAAGATTAATTATTTGAATAAAATTAAAAAAAAAATGTAAAAAATCCAAAAAAAATTGTAAAAATTCTGAAAAAAAATTCTGAAATAATTTGGAAAAATTCGTTAAAAATCTGATCGAAATCTATCCTCAAAGATTCTGAAAAGATAACGACACATGGCACGATCGTATTGGATAAAAATCTTATCGAAATCGATCTCCAATAATTATCTTTTCGGATAATGACACGTGGCGCAATTTCGAACGAGTTAAAATCTGAACGAAATCTTTCGTCAAAGATTCTAAAAAGATAACGACACGTGGCACGATCGTATTGGATAAAAATATTATCGAAATCCTTCGCTAAATAATTGTTTTTTTGGATAAAATGACACGTGGCGCAACGAGAACGATTTAAAAATTCTTATCCGAAATTACAAATAATTTTATTTTGTATTATTTAAACAAACAAAAAAAACTAATATTTTAATTGCCTATTGCCAGGGGGGAGGGCTCCATGGGTGGAGATGCAAATGTTAATTACTGTTCATTAATGGCAGTTACTATTCATTAAAGGCAGTTACTGTTCAAAAGGGTGGATTGAATAGTGAATTGCCTGGGGGGAAGGCTCCATGGGTGGACTTGCTCTAAGGGGAAAGAGTTCGGCTAAGCCATATAATTGACAACCTAATTTGATATCGAATTTTCCATCTATGAGATTCGAACCAGAACTCTCACTTACAAATAAAGATGAATAGCATCAGAACGTGGTACTGAGTGACAAGAGATAAATATGCTGTTTGCAACGTGTTCCTAAATGGGCCTGAATAGCACAGTCCAAAGAACAAACGAACCCAATTTAAAGTCCGGCCCACCCGACATGGAGAGGTTTGGTTTTGGATTCTTGCCGTACAAAATGTCAAAGAAAGTGCTAAAAGCTCAACCAATCACGTGAAATCTCGAAACACGTGCGAATCGCACGTGTAGGCACGCAAGCCCGTCTAGTTATGATTTGCCCCCCTTCTCAGATTTCAACGTTCACCTTTTTCCTATTACCAACTTTACCCCTATCCCTCTTTAACCCCCACCTCGCCACTTTCCTCTTGCTTGAGCCGTTGAAGCGAAGAAAGGAACACACATCAAACACACACAGAAAACGCGAGACTTCCCGCGACATCCCGATCCCTCACTCCGGCGACTCAGAATGGCGGCCGCCGTCGCCGAGAGGGCGGAGCTCGCCAAGCTCTGCATCTCACGTGACTGGTCCAAGGCCATCCGAGTCATCGACTCCCTCCTCTCCCAGTCTTCTTCCATCCAAGACATCTGGTCCGCCGCGCTCTCCATCTCTCTCACTTGCTTGTTCGATTCCTGCTGATCTTCCATTGGTTAAATGAATTGTGTTATGATCGATTTTGTGTGGCTCTGAATGTTGGTGTATTGCAGCAACAGAGCATTCTGTTACAGCCAATTGGAGCTCCACAAGCACGTGGTTAAGGACTGCGATAGGGCGCTTCAGCTTGACCCTGCGCTTCTTCAAGCTTACATCCTCAAAGGTTTTTCTCCGATCATTTTCGTCGAATTCCTGCTCTTATTTGACTTGGAATGTTTATTTCGTTTTCTTTAAATTTGATATAATTGGAGTAATTAGCTGATAATTATAGCTTCCATTATGAAACTGTTAAGCTACTCGTAATTAGAGGTTTTGGATTAGATTTTAGGGCGTCTTAATTTGAATTTTAGGTGTTGCTGGAATATGTGATTGAGTGGTTAGTTGATGCCAAGTGAAAAGTTCAAAAAATTTGTGAGCATGATATTAAGAAATTACAAGTGCATTATTTAGATGACTTGCAGTGGTGTTGATTGTATCGGTCCTTGTATATACCAGATTTTATTTTTGTATGATCGAGAAGTTCCTTAACGATGATTTAATGAAGGTTCTGTGTGAAAATTATAAATTAAATTATATGTATTTTTTATAGTTGGTTATTCCAATAATTAGGAGCTTACTCCCCGTCATTATATATGAAAGTACATTTAAGAGAATGTACACTTTTCGAATAATTAATATACACGCATACACACTGAAACGGGACAGTTAATTTTGTTAAAATTATGTTGCTCTTTGGGATGCATGCATAATTGTGCACTCTCGGTGTGCACTTAGTCGATTATTTTATGATTCGACATGAAGTACTCTTGGGGCTCAGGCATCTTTGCGATCTTAGAATCGGTTTTTGTCCTATAGGACGTGCATTTTCTGCTTTGGGAAGGAAAGAGGATGCTTTTTTGGTTTGGGAGCAAGGCTATGAACATGCCTTGCATCAGTGTGCAGATCTGAAGCAGTTGCTAGAACTGGGAGAGCTTTTAACAATTGCAAAGAAGGACGAAAGTAATGGAGATGATAACCAAGCAAAAGAGTCAGCATCATCTAAACTTGTATCCGAAGCAAGCATGCATATTAATGGGAAATCTGGTGATACTTATAAGAATCACAATAAATTGAGTGGTGAATCAAAATTATGCTGTGAATCAACAGTTACCTCCGCGGTCCATAGCAAGTTTAATGGAAATGGAAATTTTGTCACATCTAATGGAATTGGTGATAAAGCCGGAGGGAGTAAGAAGATTGATAGCCAAATGAATGGGAATCATGATATTAATGATAAATTACATTCTGAATCATGCAATGATTTAAGTGATACATGCAGTAATTTACCTATGATTTGTAGCAAATCAAGTGATTTAACAGAAAATCCTCCCACACCCCCTAAACTAAGTACTAAATCTGATATACGCCATGAAATTGGTGAGGAGTCCAAGAGAAATAAAAAGTTCTCTGTTGCTAGACTTTCAAAGACCAAGTCAATAAGTGTGGATTTTCGACTATCAAGAGGTATAGCAGAGGTATGTTATAATCCTTTATTTGGTAATGGTTTTTCTGTTTGAGCACAGTTATTGTTTGTGTTGAACTTCCAGCGTTTTAAACCTTATATTCTGTTTAACATATAATGCAACTTTTTTAAGGTTAATGAAGGGAAGTATGCCCATGCCATATCTATATTTGACAAGGTAAAGCTTCACTCCACGCCAGTCATCCTGAACAGTTTCTGGCAATTTCAGTTTGTCTTCCCATCTATACTTTTCCTTCATTGTCTTTCACTTCCATTTGTATTCTTTTCGCTTCTTTGTTTCTTTTGTGTGTGGATAGGGAACAAGTCTAGAGGGTCATTGTTCTATGGGGCCATTAGCAAGTTTTATGAGCATTTGCATTTTTGTATAATTATATGCACAGATATTGAAAGAGGATCCTAACTATCCAGAGGCACTAATAGGGAGAGGGACAGCCTATGCATTCCAACGAGAACTTGAGGCTGCAATAGCTGATTTTACAAAGGTATTTGACTAAATAATATCTGACAAAAGAATAAAAATATTTTGGCTTCACCTTCACATGCAAGTAGTCGATCTGATTATGTTGTTCAGGCAATGGAATCAAATCCATCAGCTTGTGAGGCATGGAAACGGAGAGGACAAGCACGAGCTGCCATGGGAGAATTTGTTGAGGTGTTTATGCTATCTCAGTCTTTCCATGTAACTGTATCATCTTTGAATTTAACAACGAATATTTTTTGTTTGTGGTTGTACACTGTTCCTCCAACTTAATTATTGGTAAAATAATAAGAAAAATTCTTTTGTTATGACACAAGAACTGCCTTGCATATTTGTTTCCTCATGATTCCAGGCCATTGAAGATTTGTCCAAGGCATTAGAGTTTGAACCAAATTCAGCCGACATTTTGCACGAAAGGGGTAACTAGCTCAAACCCCATATCTTTTCATTAATCATCATATCTCAGGACTCAGTTTCAAAGGCTATAACATAATGCCTTCATCTTTTATATGAACAAAATGAAATTGTATTACAGGAATTTCAGTATTTCGTTTTGTCTTTCCTGATGCAATAAGTGCTGTTAGGATGTTAAGAATGACGCAGGCAAACAATTTTCTAGAGAGATTGATAGTCTAATAGCTGTACAAGCTTGATATTGAAGTTTGTGAGGTCTTTAATTATATTAAATGAAAATTTATATGCAAGTGACAGGGACTTTTGCATGATAACCTCAGTACTATGAGTAACAAACGAAACTTATATGCAAGTGACAGATACTATTGCCTGATAATTTCAATACTATAACACAATAGCCGATAGAACTACACATATTGGGAAATCTATAGAACTACACATATTGGGAAATCTATTCACTGTATTTTTATTAGTAGCCAAAAGAACGATTTTTTATTTTTTATTTTTTAATTTTTTTTTATAGAAAGATAATGACAGTAGCATTTTAATTTTTGTAGGAATTGCCAACTTCAAGTTCAAGGACTTCTACACTGCCGTTGAAGACCTATCTGCATGCGTGAAACTTGACAAGGATAATGCATCTGCATACGCATATTTGGTGAGTCTTCAAGATTTGGTTTCCTGTTGATTCTTTAGTCTAGTGATTTGTCACACTGGTTTCCCTGTATTATATCTTGTCCTATTGAGTCTTGACTGAAGTGAAATTGACTTCCCTAGGGTTTGGCATTGTCCTCTATCGGTGAATATAAAAAAGCTGAGGAGGCACATTTGAAAGCAATTCAACTGGATCAGAATTTTCTTGAGGCATGGTTGCAGCTAACCCAGGTATCCATGGCAAATTATTTTGTTTACCAAGGCCAAATGCATTGCCATTAATGTTTGAGAAAGCTTTGTGTGCGTCTGGTTCATTTCATTGCCTATCCTCATTCCAATGGCATCATTCATAGTGAAAGGCAGGGTCCCATGGAATCAATATGGGACAATGTCTCTGTTAGTCGATATAGTACTCATATAATACACTAGAATCTAAGGATAGGCTCATAAGTCATAACTGATGCTTGGTAGCAGTTTATTAGTTCAGTCCTATAGAGCCAATAGGACTTGCCATTTCGGATGATACAAATCAAGCGGTTAGAACTTATTACAAATACTGTTCTTCTGGGCATGTTGGTTATTTCAGTTCTATCAAGATATGGCAAACCCAACCAAGGCTTTGGAATGTCTTCAGAAAGCTCTACAAATTGATGGGAGGTGAGCATTTTCTGTCTCAACTAAGCCATTCTTGTTTGTAATGTTTATGTTGACCTTCAGGTGCCTGGTGTTAACACTGGAGATATTTTCTTTGTCTAAATCTGAAAGGTTTGCCAAAGCATATCATTTGCGTGGACTACTGCTCCATGGGATGGGAGAACACAGGTGCGTTCTACCAAATCATATATTTGGTTTCAATTATTGACATGTAGTCCATTAACCATAATACTACCAACATGTTTGCATGACCTTCTGAAGCATGAATGATTTATGGATATGGATGTTACCGTTGTCTTTGATCATATGTAGATGATTTAATAAATTGTGATCATCACTTACAAGGACGATATGTTTTTTGTGATACAGCAATCCACTTAGGCACTACAATAGTCCACAGGCACAATAGCTTTTTCTTGTCTAATTGTTTTTTATTTTATTTTTTTATTTTTTATTTTTTGTGGTGGGGCACTATACTCTTGGTCTTCTAGTTTCCATTCATATTGGGTGTATTAAGTCTCATGTTAAGGATGATGACATTTGACCATATTGATAGATGAAAAAGTTGCCAATGTTGCTTGGAGATGCCTGACTAAATTTGTGGTATCTTGTTAGTGAAATCAATACCCTTTGAAATAGTCTGTAATTTATTGCTGGATTCTATCTTGCAGCAAGGCTATTAAGGATTTGTCAACTGGTTTGAGCATTGAGAGTGCCAATATTGAGTGCTTGTATTTGCGGGCATCCTGCTACCATGCCCTTGGAGAATATGGACATGCGGTATTAGAAGTTATTTCTTTGATTGGTTTGGAATATCAGCTGCATATTTATTCATGTTTCAGTTATGTACTGGTCACAGGTCAAGGACTACGACGCTGTGCTTGATTTGGAGCTAGACTCAATGGAGAAGTTTGTGTTGCAATGCCTTGCGTTTTATCAGGTTTAATTGATCTGGAATAATATGGCTTATTTGATGTTGATATTCTTGCACTTGCATTGATATTTTTCTGCTTGTAAGAACTATGCAAGTGCTGATGTGCAAAGAGTCAGACTCATAGCGTGCACTCTGTAACTTTTGTCGTGCAGTTCCATGTTCTAGCATATATCTTTGATGAACCTTTGACACTTTGCTCCATTGCATTTTATTTAGTTATTTCAAATACATTGAATGAAACAGTAGTATCCCTTTCATGAGTGAAAACGTATGCATGATAAATCACAATACCACACAAGGGGAACTGATGACTGACGATGGCCTTATTTGAACTCAAACTATTCATTGCTTACATGTTAAAACTATAACTTTGTTATTTTGTTTTGTTTCCAGAAAGAGGTTGCTCTATACACAGCATCAAGAATCAACAGTGAATTTTGCTGGTTTGATATTGATGGAGATATTGATTCACTTTTCAAGGTATGTGGTCTTGATTCTCAGTTCATTGTGATAATTTTGCATCTACTTTTTGTGATACCATTTCAGCGGGTGCATGCCTCTCAATTCTCAAATCAGAAACTTTACAATGTGTGGCACAGTTATACTTCAAATAACATGCATTATTGACATACTGTATACAATAACACAAAAGGCATCAAGTATACAATGTCATCAGAGATATATAAAATATAAAAAGGAGCTATTCCCTTATCCTAGTCCTTTAAACAACTAATTGTGAAATTGAAGCTGAAATGTGAAACTCTCAAGATCGTCTATTTTCCACTGCAAAGAGGCTATAAAGCCAACCATGTTAAAAGTTATTAATTAAAAAAGAACTCAAACTATAACTTTAATGGCATGTTTGGATTAGGGTCTTTAAAGTAACATGGAACTTGGGCTATATTTGGTAGGATGAACTGCAGCAATTAGATAGAGGAAGAAAATAACTAGATCCAGTACATTTGAGAAAACTTCGAATTTTGAAATGACACCTTTCTAGGTGTCATTTGTAAGTCCTTTTTTTGGTCTCTTTGTGGTGTGCTAGAAGAAGCTTTGTAATATGCTTGAGTAGGTCGTTGGTAGTCTTCTTGTCTTGCATTTTTATCAATTGAGTCTTATGTTCCTTGGAACTTTGAAGTCCTTAATCCAACTGCACTTTAACAGTCATGGTTTTCAAAGAGGACCCTAAAAAAAACTTCTTTTTTCTTTTGGCTATAATGTTCAACCATCTTTTCCCAAATAGAGGGTAAAACACAGCCTCTTATAAATCAATATGCAAAAGGAACATTAACCAATTGCTCCAAATTCTCCTACATTATGTGTATTGTTTGTTCAATATCAAATATTCAGGAGTACTGGTGCAAGAGATTGCACCCCAAGAATGTATGCGAAAAGGTCTTTCGACAACCTCCCCTGCGTGAATCTTTGAAGAAGGGCAAGGTTAGAAAGCAAGATTTTTCAGTTACAAAGCAGAAGGCTGCTCTTCTGCAAGCTGCTGATTCAATTGGAAGGAAAATCCAATATGACTGTCCTGGCTTCTTACCGAATCGACGTCAGGTGATTTGATTAACTTTGAAGTTTGTCTACAATTATTGATGTGGCTTCTTAATTGTATTTTTTTTCTTTCCATTCTTTCGAGTTTCAACTTTTTATCATTTTAAGTAAACATATTGCCTGAGGAATAGTTGCACCTCTAGTTTTTCCCTTAAAATTCAACAACCTGGATCAGTTAGATTCATTTGAAGCTGCAGATGTTGCAATGCATTCAAGCCCCATGATATTTCTCCTCTCTCATACCTAGATGCTAAATGGTATATCATCTGTTAAAAAATTGCTCAGTTGAAATATTTGCAAAACATTTCACCAGAGGTGCACATCAAGAATGGTTTCACTATCAGCTGAAACATCTTTTACGTGACCCATTTTATCCGCCTCATTGTCCCAAACACAAATTGATAAATAGAAGTGACCATGCTTATGTTGGGTAATTTGAGAATTTACTTTTATATTTGAGCCAGTTTAAAGACAAGAATGAACTTTTCTGTTCCAAATAAGTTTTGAAAAAGGAGCTAAAATCTGTACTTGACTCTGAGAACTTTTAATTTTGACCTATTGTGTTGGTGTTGCCAAGTTAAACTTAACTTGTGCACTTTCCATATTTTTGTAAAGAAGAAAACAAGTAAACTTTTTCCGCATTTTTTTTATACTTTTTTCATACTTCTTGTTATTATGTTGTGGCTTTTGGCATTCTTCTTTTGACTCATTTTGCGCTTTCAACTCTACATGCATAGGATATAATATATTTCATTGTTTCTTCTAGTTTTCCTTGCCATGAAGTGCTTTGAATTAATCAACCAATAATTTTATTAAGTTTCTCATATCCTATGTCTACCAGCATCGTATGGCAGGATTGGCTGCTATTGAGGTTGCACAAAAGGTTTCAAAAGCATGGCGTTCCTTCCAAGCGGAGTGGAAATATTCTAATAATAAAAGCACCTTGAAGTTTGGTAAGAGAGGCCGGAGAAGGGAAAGAGTTAATTTGCCCAGCCAGAATAGAGGCGGTGCTGGTTGCAGTACGAGTAGCTCTTCAGAGACCTCAACTTCATATGGAATTACAGAAGCTAATTCATCTGCACGGTCTATGATGTCATGGCATGCGGTTTATTCGATAGCTGTCAAATGGCGGCAGATTTCTGAACCGTGCGACCCTGTTGTGTGGATTAACAAGCTAAGGTATTCCATTTGATTGTTAAATGTGAATCATTTCTATGCTCAGTAGCCACTGGAGATCATTTTTGGATTGAATTTCATTCTGATTTCCATTTTAATGGTTAAATAAGATGGTAAAATATTCTTCTATGTTGTCTTCTAATGTGAACCTGGATTTCTACCCAACTCAGTGAAGAGTTTAATGCTGGATTTGGGTCTCATACACCATTGATCCTTGGACAAGCAAAAGTTGTTCGCTACTTCCCAAATTTTGAAAGGTGAAGGTCTATAATGGTTCCATTTGTATTGAACTGTTCAAATAATTGCCCTCCTTGAATGCTCATCACTTGTCAATGTGGCAGAACATTAGAAGTCGCCAAGGCTATTATGAAGGAAAGATCATATGTGTATAATAAGGTCGATAACCTAATTGATTTATCCAGGGATGGGAAATTGCAAGATGTGAGTTCACCAATGCGTTTTTTATACTCTTGTAAATCTTATATTTTGATATGAAGGCTACTGTATCCTTTTCCTAAATGATATTGTCACTTTTAATTCATAATTTCTGTTTGCTTTCTTCTTAATGTATAACCCTCATTGAACAATCTTTTCTTTCATATGTAAATAGTCGTTCACTAGTATATTTATATTCATGCAGATTATGCAAGCAAAATCTTGCACTGATTTATACAGAGTGGTCGGTGAGGACTTCTGGTTGTCTACTTGGTGCGATAGTACTGCCTTTGAGGGGTAAGATTGCATATTGTTGAAATTGATGTCCTCACATTTTAATTCCATGTCACACCTAATTTCTGACTGGCTGCTTGTTTCAGGAGGCATCTTGAAGGGACAAGGATTACCCTAGTAAAAATGTAGCTCCTTGTCTTACGACTTTCTGTTTTTCCTTTCTATTTTATTTTTTTGCATCTTATTTACGTCTTTTTGTTTTTCAATTTCTGGATGCATCAACTGACTATTCCAGGGGGGAGAACAAATATGACTTTGCAATCAGAACACCTTGTACGCCTTCAAGGTGGGATGAATTTGATGCAGAAATGGCGAAGGCATGGGAAGTAAGTTACCCTACACCCTTCTTTGCGAGCCAATAAATTTTATTGTATTTCTATCCATACATTTGTATATTTGTTTCTGGGGATCCTTGATGTGAGCAATACATTTGTATATATGTATGGGAAGAACAGATGCGCAATTTGAGACATGAGAAGTGTGTCTTACCATCCCCTAGTTTGTATGTATAGCATCTCCGAAGCATGGTGTTGGCCAGTGAAATGCTCGTACCAGATCTTGCATAGAGTATATCTGAATTTGATTTTGCTAATCCTACATCCAATGGATTCCAACCTGAAACCTAGCCTGAGCCATGAAACAAAACATGCTCTGAAGTGTTACTCCGTGTTACTCCTCTCTTACATGTCTGCAAAACTTGTGAACTCTCATTTTTCATATTGTTCAAAACTGATGCCTTCTCAGAATTACTGCAAATCCTTCTTGGATTATGCAGGACTCTTAATCCGAGTAATCCCGCATTCCTGATATACTTTTTTGTCATTTCAGACAGTTAACGCTAGGTTAATTAAATATGTAAGCAGAAATATGTGCTCGAGATATACCTTACATTTATCCACCATTAATCATGCTTAAGCAGAACCTTAAGATGCAGTCCCACATTTTACTATTTCTTTCATGGTGAGTCTTGTGGATAGAATGGACTTTAGGCTGGTTCCATTGTGCAGATTCTTTAAGCTGGAGGTGCTAAAAAAACGATTTGTTTATACTAATGTTTGTCCTTCACTTGGAGTATCAACAATCCCTGTTGGCATATTTTATTTTTATTTCAAATCGTTTGATTGAACAAATTGCTAATGTTTGCAAGTATTGACTATGTATTGGCAGGCTATATGCAATGCTTATTGCGGTGAAAATTATGGATCTAATGAATTCACCGTGCTTGAAAATGTGAGAGATGCGATTTTAAGGATGACGTATTATTGGTATATGATTTAACCTTGCTGCATATACATGGCATGTTTGTCTTTCCAAAAATATGTAGATCTAAATAAAGACTACATCCATACGTAATTGTCTTTCAGGTACAATTTTATGCCGCTTTCAAGAGGCTCTGCAGCTGTTGGGTTTGTTGTTATGCTCGGATTATTTCTTGCTGCTAATATGGAGTTCATAGGAAATATCCCACAAGGTTTACAGGTAGATTGGGAAGCCATTCTGAACTCTGATCCGGACTCGTTTGTTAATTCGACGAAGACTTGGTTGTATCCGTGTCTGAAGTCAACGACATCCTGGAAAGATCATCCTGATGTGCAGTCAACTCTGGCCACAACCGGCTCAGTTGTTGCTGCTCTGAGGACTTACAATAACTGAGCTTGTAAAAGTCCTGAAGAGGTGAGTTCACTGCATCAGTAGGTCTAATGAGAAGATAGTATAGCTCTCTGATTGCTCAAAACTAGGGCTCGTTTGGTTTCTAGGATTGAAGTGGATTGGACAAACGTCGCAACGTCCTCTAGATTTCAAGGTAAGCTGAAGGAAGAAATGAAACAAATAGTGGCCAATTTGAAGGTTGGAAATTGATTACATATTACGGAAACTCATCCCTTCCAATCCCTCCGAAAATGGCGGGATTGTAATATCATTCACTTATAACCTTCAATAATCATACACCTTAAGAGTTTACGAGTTACCCAATCCAATTCAGTCCAAGGAACCAAACGAGGCCTAGTTTATTGTACGGTCTTTAGATATTGGATATCCAAGTATTCAAATGAAGCTTCCACATGTAATATACGCATCATATGATACGATGTTGTGACTTTCTGAATCTGACTTGGTTGCAGCCAAATATTGTAAGCGGGAAGATTGTGGTATTCGTCGGAGGGAAACTGAGTCAATTTGAGGCAAGATTTCTGCAAATCTTACACCCGCTTGTATCATTGTAAACATGTATGCATGCTGTATGTTTATTTGTTGTACAGGCTCCCTTGGATAATAAATTTGTAATTGTTATTTTCTGTGCTTCTTCATTTGTTATTGTTCATCACAATAAATTTTACCTGCAATTTTAATTCACAGTACATACTTGTCATATTATACATTTTCAATATTTCACTATCCTTTCCCTTTTTGGGACATTATTGTTTGCCACCCTAGTTTTTCCCTTGTTTCCTTTGAGCTAACTACGTCTTACACCATCGAGGTTTGGAGTCAGTGTCAAGACGGGTCATGAGGTTTCAATTCTTTTTAACGGTTACGGCAGATGATTTTGTTGTTTGTTAAAAATGGAGGTCTCATGAAAATGTGAGACCGAAACACACACACACATACATGTATCAAATTGATTTGGGAAATGCTCTCAAATACCAGTATTACGGTAGCAGTGTTCTCAAATAGTTCTATACCATATCAATTAGCAATTAGTCCTATTATAACGCTTTTGTCGTGAGTCTTGGAAAGGGTTATGTGCTCGATTTCGTGACAAAGATAGACGAGGAGCTTTTGCAGGAGTGTGTTTTTGTTACATGGAGAATTTGGAAGAGTCGAAATGAGATGATTTTTAAAGGAGTGTTGACTAATCCCATGGAGGGGGTTAGTTTGGTGAGGCACCAAATTATTGAATTCAAAGCATGCCATAATTCTAAGAGGCAAGTTGTTGTCCGTTGTGAGGATGAGGATGGAGCTATCTTTGCTGGACAATCAGTTCGATGGAGGCGGCCACATTATGGTGTGCTTAAGATTAATTGTGACGGTGCATGGTGTGGGAAGACACTCAAAGGAGGATATGGGTGGGTTACGAGGGACTTTGCCGGATTGCTGCAAGCGGCAGGCGGGAAAGGAGGCCTATTTTTCAATAATGCGGCGATGGCAGAAGCTACTGCAATTTGTGCGGCGTTAATGGTATGCATTGAGATGAGTTGTGATGAAGTGAAGATTGAATCTTAATGGGGAGTATGTGGTAGATGTTGGAGTGTTTTATCCATGATATTGGTCCTTTGGCGTCTCAGTTAGGAGGGGTGAGGTTTGTGTTTGTCAAGCGAAATGGAATGCGGTAGCCTCATATGTTGTCTCGCATTGAGGTGCTTTCCGTTGGAATGCTTTTGGTCTGGAGTTTTTATTTAATATTCTTGTTGAAGATGTAAACGTTTCTATTAAAATTTAATAAAAGTCATCATCTGACGGAAAAAAAAAAAAACAAATAATTGTGCATCCATAAAATTATTTATCTTTTGCTAACGTAAGAGTGCAATTAGTTTTAGGTATGATACCTTAAAACGACATCTGATTGGGTTTTGAATGACTTTATGTTACTAGAAGGTTTTATAATGGTTAATTACAATATCAAGTGTAAGAAAGTACACCTTATCAAAAAAGTTGGCAGATCTGTAAGAAAGGGGAGGAAAAAAAAAAGTTGGTATTTTCTTACTTATGGACTGATGTGAAAATTCATAACCATGAAAATTAATGGGTGTGGCTGTAACATTACGTGGCGCCATGAAAAGATGATTGTAATTACACAAATTGATACAAAGTACAACATTTATAATTGATGAGCAGATTATGCAACTCAAATCCCAGTGGAAACTCTAAATATTTATCAAAATAATATGCCAAAGAAATTAATTCATATGATACCATGCCAATGAAAAATCTGAATTTGTAACAAAGTTAAAGAAACCAAGATCTATGATATGCATATGAAAATGCAAAATTTTATATAATGCTCTAGAGTATCGATAATTCGGTCTCTTTAATTGTTGGATTTTTTGATAAAAAAAATATAAAAAAGAAATAAAAAATTTATCGGTTAAAAAATTTAAACCATCCTTTACTCCGAAACACCACAAAACTTTTTATGAGAATGATTGAAATTGAAAGTTCGTAATTGTCAGTCTTTGAAGCACGAAAATGTTGCTCAAAAAAAAAAAAAGAAGAAAAGAATAGCACAAAAATGGTTCATGGTTTCTCTGAAAAACCTAATTGTCATACCCACAATCCCCAACAAGGTTTGGCCCCCCACATCCCAAAATTTGAGATAATAAGGGCATTATGATCAATACACATAACACAGTACCAGCAGACTGTAGAGCTAGTATGCCAGAAAGGCACATAAAGATAAAACTGTCCTTAAATCCTGATGCAGAAGAAGCCAGAGAATGTCTTGTTTTTTTTCGAGTTTGCAGAAGTTTATTTATTTTGTCTTACCCTATTTTCAATCTTCCCACTCTATCACTAGGATTTATATCCTTTTTTTCTTCTTTCCCTTTCTACCTTTCTCCATCTTTTTTCATCAAATGTTTCTTCTACAATGGTAGGTCTGCCTGCAAGCACAAGGGGGAGCACAATGTAATGGAAAGTGAAACATTACCAGTGGGTTTATGAAAAGAGTAATATTGCATTTATAATGTATTAAGTATTGTAAAGTGATATAGTGTTGGTGTTAGCGAATATCAAAATCAGGCAATTACTATAAATTGGTACATAGCTTTCCCAAACAAGAAAAGAGTTATTGTGCATCAACCATGTATTAGATAATGTAAATTAATACAATGTTATTACTAGATCTCGACAACCTATAGATTGGTATCGACTTTCTCATATAAGTAAACGGTAATGTTGCATCAACAATGTGCTATATTGTAAAGTGATACATTGTCGTTTTACTACATATCGACAACCTAGCTAATATTGTAGATTGGTGTCAAGATTTTCCTAGTAAGAATAAGAGTAATGTTATAACGACAATGTACTAGATACTGTAAAGTGATACATTGTTAGTATTACCACATGTCGACAACGTAACCGTTACTGTAGATTGGTGTCAGGATTTTCTTAGTAAGAATCAGAATAATGTTGCAAGGGCAGCGTACTAGATACTGAAAAGTGATAAAATGAGATATTGACAACCTAGTAGTTAATGTTAATTGGTACTTGACTATCCCAACTAAGAAAATGGTAATGCTTTCTTTGGTAATGTTATAGATATTGTAAAGTAAATAGTATTACCCGCCATAGCAATGCTTTACCAAATAAGAAAAGAAGAATGTTTCATCGACAAATGTGTTAGATATTACTCTAAACTCTGAAGTGATGCATTATTGGTATTACTTAATATAAAAATGTAGCAATTACCAAAATAAGAAAAGAGCAACGCTGCAAATCAAGATTAATAGACTGTGCTTAGTTAAGAGGACTCACAGCGCTCACGGAGTTCTAATGAATCTTCACGCATGTTAAACGTCTTGGACTTGGCAGGAGCAAACAACCAGGTTCTGTTCATCTGCTTGATATACATATGCGCCACGTAGCTCGGGATTTTTTCAGTTTTGGGTTTCTCAGACTGCAATCGGTCATTAACAAACGCTAAGCAGTCTATCAAGCTCTCTTCGGCCAACCCTTTCATGTCATAAGCCTGTGATCTTCTCCACAGGCTCTTACCATGAGGACTCGTTGAGCTAGATAAGCACAGAGCTCTGGTTGTGTCACTAATGACAGCTTCAGGCTTCTTCAGCAGCAAGAAACACTGAGCTCTGTTGCTATGCAGCACGATCCTCTCGTTTTGTATCTTCAGCGGGCACAAATCCATGGCCTCTGAGTACTCCAGCGCAGCTTTTTCAAGGTTCCCTGACCGAAAGCTTTCATTCCCTCGTTGCTTCAGCTCTTTCACCATTGATTTTTTCTTTCTAACTTCTTGTTCAAACATTAGTCTCTCTCTCCTCTTTCTGGCAACCTTCAAATCCCATATCTCCTCCAATGCTATCTCAGCGTTTTTGCTCTCCACTTTCAAATTTCCATACTTTATTTTATGATAATCCATTAAGAGCGTCTGCGCAATTGTGTCTCCTACTTTCGGTCTTCCTCCACAGCTTCTAAGCTCAACCAGATCAACAAGAAACACAACTGATTTCTCCATGACTTTGTATCTTGTTTCGGGGTCTTTGAGAACAAGCAAGAGGGAATCAATGGCCATGATCTGCCCATCATCTGATGACCTCGACAGATAGAGTGCCTCCACTACTTCTTCCGAATTCGCTACACTTTGTCTCCCAATTTTGGTTTGACAAAGTGTTCTCAACAACCCAATTCCAGCAGGTGAGGTTTGATTTTCCAAACCACCCCACATTACACACAATTTAACCAAGAATTCTTTCTGAGAAGGCTGAGAGACCAGCACTGAAGCTGGCTCGACCACTCTTCCGCCTTTCGGTTCTCAATCTCCAACCCTCCATCAACCCCACTTGTAACCAAATTGCAATGGTACTTCAATCTTTCTGTACGTTCCAACCCAGCAAACTTATCGTAAACCTCTTTTGGGCCGGTCAAGCCTATCTCCATGGCTAATTCTACAATCTCAAACTCATTTGCAGAAAAGGCGTCTTCAAACACCTTGTCATGTCCAGCTATATGAACAAAAGCACGAACCGCTACCCGCTGCTCCACCCATGTGATCTCACCTCTCATCAGCTCTAATAAAGGCAAAACCACCCCGGATTTTACAGCCGCCTCAGCAAATTCAACTATGTTCATGGTCATGGCGTATGACCCGATGATATGAGCAGCATAGTAAGGAATATAAATGTTCTGATCAGTCAGCAGCCACTCCTTGTCATTGACTCCTTTGTGAATAAGCTTTGCCATGCATTCAAATATTCCAAGAGATGGAAATTCAGGGTCATTAGGGTTTTCCATGGCTATGTTCCACAGGCTGCTTAGTACAAGGACATGCTCTTGGTCATGGCTGAAAGGCAAATCTAACAAGGCTCTGATGATTTTCACGTTTCGGATAGACGGGTCCGGCTCATTCATGCTGCAGAAGAAACAAGAGGGTTTTGTGCACTCTGGATCACAGGTTTTGGTGATGGTGTTTTGAGATTGTGAGTTCATGGTTTTGTGAAGAGAAGTTGGAGTTTTATTGGGGTTTTGGGGCTTATAAAAAATTAATAATTTTGCTTAGTTCAGTAGAGAGTTTTGGTTGCAAAAGAATGAACTCAGATGAATATGACATCACCAAGAGCAAAATGTGCAAAAATAGTCATGTAAATGAAGAAACTCAACTTACTCTAAAGAATTGGTTCACATGATTGCCTCTAACATCAAATCCAAGCACCATGAGTTTGAGAAACATATGAGATTTCATCCTATACTCTTTTTCTGAGCGTTTTAAATATTGATTTTTAAGTGTCTTTAAGACAGATTGAGAGTGAATAATGGTTGCCTAGATTCTCAATCTGTATTGTCTCATTAGAAGGCAAGACGATTACAATTATTTTGTCCTTTGCATCAAGTCACGTTTTTCTTCACGAGAGGTGTGTTTGTATGGCATTTGCCTTCTCTTTCAATTTTTGAATTTGTTGGTGGAGGAGGGGGTGCCTCTCCATGTGAGAAATTTGCTAAAGCAAGAGAGACTACTTAATGGATTAGCAACTCACTTTGTCATGTTTCTACAGGCAAATGGCCAAACAATTCTTAGCATTTTATGGGAAGTTGTAAGTAATCAATAGGATAGCTGCATGTTAAGCATTTCTCGGGTTGGCTTTAACTAAACCAAGTGTCTTTTGCTAAATGGAGACAGAGTACTACGATCTCACTTGGGATTATCTAAATAATTAATGAAAATATTTTTACCACCTGCAGAAGTAGGGATAAAAATAATTAAAATACTTGTAAGAGTACAAGGTAATTGTAGTATAGCAGCACAAATAATGTCGTTTTCCACATGGATTGAATGAATAATTTATGTTAAAACCAAATCTTAATTAATTATTTGAAAACAAAGTTTGGAAGAGGTTGATTTTATGACCTAAAATATTAAAAAAGAATTTAATTAAAAAGAATTAAATAAATTGGCAAAGTAAAGAGAACAAAAGAAAATATTTTTGAAAATCTATTTAAGCACTAGGGTTCCGCCGTCACCTTAACAATCCTACGTAGTTCTTTCAATTACTTATAAATTACCCATGTATATTTTGAAGGTTAGGTTTTCCTAAAGTATGCCCTACTTGGAACCTCCAACATAGAACATATATCTAACATGCAACTCGTTTGTGCCGTCCAGATCGAATGTGAACATGCAAGACTCATTAAGTTTTGTGAAATCCTTTTGAAAAACCATATAACCCTTAAGACGTGTCCTCCATCCTAACAAGTTACACATATTAACCATAAGAAGCCTTAGTCAATTCCAGGGACAGCCCTCCGCCAAAATTGCATTGAATTATTTTTCTAAATATCCTAATGGTGACCAATCATCAAGACAATTATATAGTTTAAACCGGTGATTAATAATTCAAAACTTGCATGCATAATATCATAAGTAAATTGAAAAGAAACAACATATTCTTACTAAGACTCGTGGCCTCTCCCTGGCAAACGAAACTAGTTACTAACAATCATAAAACAAAATATTGTTAAGAACATGGATATAAAACACCTTGAAAATAAACTTGAATTGTCAAAAGCTCTCCAAGTCTAGCAAAGTATAGATGTGTTCTCCTTTCTAATGACTAAATAACCTTTTTTATACTACTACAAAATAAAATCCTACCTAGAAAAGGTCTTCTAAAAACTAGGAAACATAATAGAGTAAGATAACTAGGAAATAAAAGGTTTCCTATTTAAATTGAAATTTGAACTTCTCAGAAAATCAGACTTTTGACCAATCAAATCAACTCCGATTTGGTCCCAGAATGTCTCTTTTGAAAGCTAAAGACCCTACAAATCCTCAGAAAAAATCTTCCTCAAAATATGCCATTTTGACCTCCAAAATACCCAAAACATCCAAAAACGTCAATCTGGGAAAGCTGCGCGCTGGGTCTTTATTTCATTGCCACAGTCAAATGGCTTGGTAATTTTGATACAATCATCTTGAAACACTCACGAACATCCATCAATTGAAATCACTCCAAAATTCATTTGTTTGATCACTTTTTGCTCCAGAGGAAGTCGAATGTCCTACATTGAAAATACATAACAAAGTATCAAAGTTCTACCAAAATAACCAATAAACTATAACTAAGAATAGGGTAAAATATATGGTATAATATGGATTCATCAAATACCCCCAAACTTAGCTTTTTGCTTGTCCTCAAGGGAAAAAAAAACAACAACAACAACTCAAAAACAAATATAAAAACTAGCAAACTAGAAACTTAAACCAAAATTAACTAAGACAAAATTTTCACCTTCAAGTTGTCATCCATAGAAAACATTAAAAATCAGAACATCTTTTCAAAAGTTCCAACTAATCCCACTATAGAGTCTAAGCCATTTAGAATTAATTAGAAAAAAATTCATGAACTTCCTTTGGTGTAAAGTGAACCAACATGACTAAAGAGACTCGATTAAAATTCTTACCTTTCGTCCTTTTTATTCCACACTTCACACATAATAACTTGATATATATATTTTTTTTTTCTTTTTTCGCTTTTTTTTTTTCTTCTAGTAACAGTGGTGATCGTGCAATGCCAGTTCCCTTAAGCTTTCGATCCAACCCATGTAACGAGCTTTAGGTCAATGACTCCCAAACCACTAAGGCTTTAGGGCACTAGGTATAGAACACCCCTAAGGACTTACTAACTCGAGCTGAAAAGACTGCGAAACCAACCACCATGTCCCATGCCAAAACTCTACCTTTTGATGCGATAATCACTGCTGATTAGGCAGGACTGGCCCAGTGACTAAGTAAAACCTCGGGTGGAACAATTATTACTTTATTCATAACAAGAGCTAACCTTTACGTTCCTTAAAACAAAAAAATTAAAAATAAACTTAGACTAAAAGTAAGTGTTTCAATCTCACTCCCCACAAACCATGTTGATGTGAATGTGCAAAATTTCAAAGTATAACTCATGAATTAGTGTCTAAGCAACGATAAATAGAAAAGACTCGATTATGGAATTAACCTTCATCATGTCCATTTGTTCTAACGTTTAAAATATTCTATAGATATTAACTAAAAAAGCATGAATTTTTTTTAATTGACTCAAAAATTAAAAACCTAAAAATACTTAAAAATTAAAAACCTAAAAATTCCTATTTCCCACTCCCAAACTTAAATCACACATTATCCTCAAGGTGTGAAAAATAAACATGACAAAAATAAAATAAAACTATAAAAAAAACTCAAATGAATAAGACTACCAAAGAAAACTAATAAAAACTAAAAATAAATAAACAAACAAAAAACAAATAATGTTGTGGCCTATTTTATCTGACAAAGGGAGAGGGGTGCGGCAAAGAGAAGAGAGAGATTGTAGAATAGGCTTGAGGAATTGTGTGTTATTTCCCCAGTCCTTGTGCTTTTATTTATTAATAAGGAGGAGAGAAGTATCAAACTAAACATGGTAAGTACCAAAAATATATATGACAATATTTGGGAATTTCTTATATATTCATTAATCTCCAAAGTGAAGTATATATAGGAGCTACAATTGGTATTACATATGTACTTCGTCAATGTAGGACAACAGACTACTATTTACACTTTAACTAATACATAACTCACAACACTCCCCCTCAAGTTGGTGCAAAGATGTCACGCATGCCCAACTTGTCAAGCGAGTTGGAAAACACACTATTAGACACAGCCTTGGTAAGTACATCAGCGAGTTGATCTTCAGATCCCACAAATGGAAACATAATAATTCCAGCATCCAATTTTTCCTTGATGAAATGTCGATCAATCTCCACATGTTTTGTTCGATCATGTTGCACTGGATTATGAGCAATCTCAATAGCAACCTTGTTGTCACAATGGAGTTTCATAGCACCATTAGGTTTAAATCCAAGATCTCTCAACAATTTTTTTAACCACAACAACTCACATACACCATGAGACATACCACGAAACTCAACTTCAGCACTTGACCTAGCCACCACTTTTTGCTTCTTGCTTCTCCAAGTAACTAGATTACCACCCACAAACGTAAAGTATCCAGATGTAGATCGCCGATCACTGATAGAACCTGCCCAATCTGCATCTGTATACCCTTCGACATTCAAATGACCATTCTTGGAGAAAACCAAGCCTCTACCAGGAGCCATCTTCAAGTACCTCAAATACGAATTACTGCATCCATATGAGCTTCACTAGGTGAGTGCATAAACTGACTTACCACACTAACTGCATAAGCAATGTCAGGGCGAGTGTGAGACAAATAAATTAATCTCCCCACAAGCCTCTGATACCGTTCCTTATGAGTAGGAACTTGATCCGGAAATAAGCCCAAACGATGATTCTGCTCAATCGGAGTATCAACAGGTTTGCAATCTAACATACCTGTTTCAGCTAACAAATCAAGAACATACTTCCTTTGAGACAAAAGAATACCATGCTTAGATCGTGCAACCTCGATTCCAAGAAAATACTTCAATTCACCCAATTCTTTCATCTCAAATTCAGTAGCTAGGTACTTTTGAAGGCGTTTTATCTCCTTCTGATCATCACCAGTCACTATCATGTCATCAACATAAATAATCAATGCAGTTAGCTAACCATTTTGTCGCTTCAGAAATAAAGTATGATCTGAATGACTCTGGACATACCCAAACTTCTTCATTGAACTTGTAAACCTCCCAAACCACGCTCTAGGAGATTGTTTCAAACCATACAAAGCCTTTCGCAATCTGCATACAACACCTTTTCCAAGAGATGTTCCGATACCAGGTGGGAGATCCATATAAACTTCCTTCTTGAGATCACCATGAAGGAAAGCATTCTTAACATCAAACTACAACAGAGGCCAATCCTGGTTTGATGCTAAGGACAAAAGCACACGCACAATATTAAGTTTAGCAACAAGAGCAAAAGTCTCCTGATAGTCCACCCCATAGGTTTGAGTATAACCCTTAGCAACTAATCTGGCTTTATACCAGTCAATAGAACCATCTACTTTGTGCTTAATAGTGAATACTCATCTACATCCAACAGCTTTCTTCCCGTTTGGTAAAGGAACCAAATCCCAAGTAGAATTCTTCTCTCATGGCATTAACCCACTTAGGGTCAGACAAAGCATCGTGCAATTTTGTTGGAATTGATACACTAGATAGCTGACATATGTAAGATGCATATGGTTTGGACAAACGATGAGTAGACATATAATTGTTGATAGGATATTTGGCTTTGGCATGCATATCAGGCTCATATTGTACTTTAGGTTTTCCACGACTAGCTCGTGGAGGCAACTGATAAGTAGAAGAATTGTCAAAATTTACCTCTTGTAAGCCACCATCTTGTACCAAACTGTTACAAGAATCATCACTGGATGAACCATCATCAGGCAACTCGTTAGACATACCAGCAACAGGCAACCGGTCATCAGAAGGTAATTCATCAGACATACTAACAGACAACTCATTGGGCACATCTGATCCGTCATCAGTAGAAATAGTGTCGGGAATGACAGGTGACCGATCACTATATATAGCCAACTGATCAGCATCACGCAACATAATAGGTTCTGCCCCCAACTCTGCCTGTAACACATCATCCATATCATCTCTTCGAATCTGCACTTTACTCCCCCTCTCCTCCTGAAGTGGAGAGTCGGAAGAAGGCTGCACAAAATACGCAACTTCCTCCTGGAAGGTGACATCCATGGTAATATAAGTTTTCTAAGTCGGAGGATGATAACACTTATAACCTTTCTGATTGTTATCATACCCAATAAATACACATCGGAGAGCACATGCATCAAGTTTACTCCGCTGATAAGAGTATACATGCACATACGCAATACACCCAAACACCTTCGGAGGAAGTTTTGATACAGAAACAAGAGAAACATGTTGCTGTAGCACATCAAGCGGTGTTTGAAAATCAAGAACCCTACTTGGAACACGATTTATCAAATACACAGCAACCAAAACAGCATGACCCCACAAATGATTAGGAACACATTTATCCAACATCAAGGAGCGAGCAACCTCCATTATTTGACGATTCTTCCGTTCTGACACACCATTTTGTTGAGGTGTAAACGGAGTAGTCGTCTTATGAATAATACCCTGAGCATGAAAAAAACATGCCAAAGTGTGATTCACATATTCTCCTCCGTTATCAGACCTGAAGACCTTAACTTTGGTCTGAAACTGAGTAGACACCATAGCACAAAATTCTTGAAGAAGCAAAGGATCAACACTCTTATTCTTTATCAAGAACACCCAAGTTAATCGAGTACAATCATCAATAAAAGTAACAAACCAACGGAATCCATTAGAAGTAACTTTTGCTGGACCCCACACATCAAAATGTATTAAATCAAATGGCAAAGTAGCTTTAGAATCACTTATGGGAAAGGAAGCACGATGACTTTTAGCCATGACACATGTTTCACACTTGAACACTGAATCACTACAAGTGCGAAACAAAGAAGGAAATAGATGCTTCATATAACTGAATGATGGATGTCCCAATCGTTGATGCCACAACCAAATTTGATGCCTATCATCCACTTTAGCACTTACAACTTGATGATTATTTGAACCAGAAACAGTAGTTTCCTCCAAAGTCAAGATGTACAAACCCTCTATTCTTTTACCACGACCAATTATCTTCTGAGTTTGAATGTCTTGAAAATAACAATACGTAGGGTATAAGTGAGCAGAACAAGATAAGGTATCCAGAAGTTTTCCCACTGACAAAAGATTGCACTTAACATCAGGAACAAGTAAAGCACGGACCAGTGATAAGGTCGGAGTAAGAAAGATAGTGCCTTCACCCTTCACAAGGGAAGGTGCTCCATTTGCACTAGTAATATACGGATCACGAACATAATCACTTAACTCATCAAACACTCTAGGGTCACTAGTCACATGATCAGTAGCCCCAATATCAATTATCCATTTATTTGTTCCACTAAGATGCATAACAACACTATGATTATATTGAGCAATAGAACCAAATCACGAATAATAAAAGCACAAAAAAATACGCAGCGGAATGAAAACAATTTACCAGAACACTATAGCAGATCACTGTTCACAACTGTAGCATATCACTGTTCACGGCATGCACTGTAGCAAGGCGCTGTACTGTAGCGCGACACTATTCACTCTTTTTTTTCCCAAAGGAAATCACGACAAAGGTGGGCACAAAATTAAAGCACACATGTCACCAAGAACGAACTGCTCTGATGCCATATCAAATTAAACATGGTAAGTACCAAAAATATATATGACAATATTTGGAAATTTCTTATATATTCATTAATCTCCAAAGTGGAGTATATATAGGAGTTACAATTGGTATTACATATGTACTTCGTCAATGTGGGACAACAGACTACTATTTACACTTTAACTAATACATAACTCGCAACAAGAAGATATTACTTCTTCCTCAAGTAATACAAGTTGTAATAGGAAAGGGTAACTAGAATCAAATCTAATATAGGATTTACACAATCACACTTAAACTAGGAATGTTTACAACACTCCCCCTTGAGTGTGTAAATACTCACGGTAGATTCAGCATCATGCAGAAGTTGAGGAAGTCGACTCATCAGCACTGATTCTAAGGAACAACGCTTATTCTCAATAAGGTACGAACTTGCATAAGTAGTAAGTCTCACTAAAAAATCCTAGGCTATGGCAAAAACCCGAGTAGGGACAAAATCCATAGTCTAAGGAAAAATGTGTGAGAAATGCAAAGTCAAAAGAAACGCCTAGATGACGTCATCAGGGATATGACCAGCCCAAGGTGGGTGCCTCATTAAAACCTAGTTAGGTAGCAAAAACCCAGTGGGAAAAATGCTCCTAATCGTAGGGAAAAAAAGTACATTAAGATCAAGCAAGTATCTACAGGATACTCCCCCTGAGTTTGACATAATTCCAAAGAGAAATAGCAAAGTTAAAACTCAGAAAGTTTACGCATACCAATTCCATGAACAAGCTTCTGAAATGTCGTCTTCGGTAGTGATTTGGTGAAGAAGTCGGCCAGATTGTCTTGTGAACGGATTTGCGTGACTTCAATCTTCTGATGCTCTTGTTGTTGATGTGAAACGAAAAACTTCGGCACAATGTGCTTGGTGTTGTCTCCTTTGATGTAACCCTTCTTGAGCTGTTCGATGCAAGCTGCATTATCTTCAAAGATCGTCGTCGGGACATCAACGGCGGGACAAACATCGCGGGAGCTTCGAATATGGCCCACTACTGCTCTCAACCAAAAGCATTCCCGAGTTGCTTCATGTAAGGCGAGAATTTCAGCATGGTTAGACGAAGTGGCAACTAAGGTCTGTTTAGTTTACCTCCAAGAGATTGCGGTGCCTCCAACGGTAAAGACATAACCCGTTTGAGAGCGCGCTTTGTGCTGATCAGATAAGTATCCTGCGTCGGCATAACCAACAAGGCGAGAATCAACTCGAGGAGCACAGGGTGCGTCACCACTCGAGGATTCGTAGGGATAGAACAAGCCCAAATCCGTAGTACCCTTAAGGTAACAGAAGATGTCTTTCACACCAGTCTAGTGTCTGTGTGTAGGTACATTACTGTATCTTGCCAAAAGATTAACAGTGAAGGAGATGTCGGGTCTAGTGCATTGAGCTAAGTACAATAAAGCGTCTATCGCACTTAGATAACGAACTTCAGGCTCCAAAATCTCTTCTTCATCCTCATTCGGACGGAAGGGGTCTCGTTTTGCATCTAGCGTACGAACGACCATAAGAGTACTCGAAGGCTTCGCTTTATCTTCATTAAAGCGGCGCAACACCTTCTTGGTATAGTTCGATTGATGTACTAGGATTCCAACCGAACAATGCTCTATCTCGAGACCGAGACAGTATCGAGTCTTGCCTAGATCTTTCATCTCAAATTCCGACTTCAGGAGTTCTTATGAGATTCATGTCATCGACATATACTGCAACAATCGCAAATCCGGAATGTGACTTCTTAATGAACACACAAGGGCATAGTTTATTGTTCACATATCCCTGATTAGTCAAATACTCACTCATATGGTTATACCACATTCTTCCGGATTGTTTCAAACCGTAGAGTGAACGCCTCAGCCGAATTGAGAGCGTGTTCCGGGGTTGGGAAATATTTGGACCAATCAATGTAAGTCCTTCGGGAACTTTCATATAAATTTCCATATCAAGATCCTTATAGAGATATGCGGTTACTACATCCATCAGCTGCATATCCAGTTTTTCAGAAACTACCAAATTGATAAGGTAGTGAAAAGTAATCACATCCATAACGGGCGAATAAGTTTCGTCATAGTCAATCCCGGGACGTTGTGAGAAGCCTTGTGCCACAAGACGAGCTTTGTAACGCACAATTTCGTTCTTCTCATTATGCTTCCGAACGAAAACCCACTTGTAGCCAACATGCTTCACATGTGGAGAAGTAGAAGCTACAGGTCCAAACACCTTATGTTTTGCAAGCAAATCGAGTTCAACTTGGATTGCTTGTTTCCAGTTTGACCAATCAATTCTACGTCGACATTCATCAATGGAACGCGGTTCAATGTCATCGCTCAACATAATCTCAGTAGCTACTGCAAATGCTAATGCATCGTCGACAATCATCTCATTTCTACGCCACACATCATCTAAGCTAGCATAATAGACCGAAATCTCACGATTCTCTGGAGGAGGATTCGTCTCTTCAAGGACGCTTCCATAATCTAGAATTTCTTCATGAGTTGGGTAGAATGAGTAAGCGATAGTCGGATTCACGGAAGGCTCTTCAGGACCTTATGTTGTGGATTTCCTCTTCCGAGGGTGTGAATCCTTTGAACCAAGAGGTCTGCCACACTTTTGTGTAAGGGCAGATGAGTGGCTAGCCGCTAATGTATGTGGATCACCAGAATTGGCGTCTCGAGCTTCTAGAAGGCCATTCTGTCGTACATTTGGTACATCTATCTTTGCAGGCGTATTTGCAGCTGGAATATGTGATCTTGTCACGCACGCTAGATCGGTGAAAGCATCTGGCATGCTCTGAGCTATGCTCTGGAGATATAATATGCGCTGCACTTCAGTTTCAAACTTAGCGGTGCGGGGATCTAAATGAGACAAAGTGGGAGTCGTCCACGATAATTCGCGTCGTTCTTCAGGAACGTTGACGTTCTTATCTCCCCCTAACGACGGGAAGACTGTCTCATAGAAGTGACAATCCGCGAAACGAGAGGTAAATAGATCGCCTATCTCAGGTTCTAAGTAACGAATAATCGAAGAAGAATCATATCCAACATAGATTCCCATCCTTCGCTAAGGCCCCATTTTTGTACGTAAGGGCGGCGAGATTGGCACATATACCGCACAACCAAAAACGCGCAGATACGATATGTCGGGTTCGTATCCGGTAACCAAGGTATTAAATATCGAGGATATCGGAAATATCGGTAGTCCCAAAACACGAAAATATCGATGGAAATATCGGGATATTATCGATATCGATAAAAATTGAATAAAAACCACGGAAATTGTAAGAAAAACTTGGAAATTTTTATTGAAACTTTGCAGGATGTTTATTTAGTCAATTATCTATTAGTTTATCACAAAAAATTGGAAGTAAATGCATTGCATGATGGATTTAACTGATTTAAGTTGATTATATAGCGAGCTGGCAAACATTGTGAGTGTAGAAAATATGTACTAATTAATGAAAGAAGTTTAAACACACCAAAATCATTTATATATAATGAATTAATGCAATATTTTACACTTTATACATTACATGGTAAGATACATGAGTCTCATTCTCTCCTTCTCTCTGGTAAGATACATGGTAAGGGAAATGGATCATCTCCTAAGCATTTTCCACTTAATCCTCCTAATTCGGGATCCGGACCGTTCAAATTTTCATCCAATGGCTACAATTATTATCACTTTAAAGGGGGCCCCCTGTTTGTAGCTGTTGGATGAAATTTGAACGGTCCGGATCCCGAATTAGGTGGAAAGTGATTAGGAGAGGATCTTGGTCCCATGGTAAGATACATAAGGCTCTGTCAATATTTTACACACGCAACACGCACACGTACACACGCAACAAGCACACGCACACACGCAACAAGCATACCCAGAGTCTCCTTCTCTCTCCCTCGGTCTCTCCGTCTCCTTCACACGCATACGCAACAAGCAGAAGAACACAGAGGAGCGGACAGAGCCTTTCTGGATTCTTCTCTGCCTCGGTCTCTCCGTCTCCGTCTCTCCCTCGGTCTCTCCGTCTCCTTCTCTCCCTCGGTCCGGTCTCCTTCTCTCATTCTCTCCGTCTCCGTCTCTACCTCACCTCAGTCTCTCTCGAATCTCGAATCTCGATCTCGATCTGGATCCTTCCCTCAGTCTCTCCATCCTTCTTCTTCTCCCTCAGTCTCTCTCTCTCGAACTCGATCCTTCTCCGGTCTCTGCAACTCTGGTCTCTCCGTCTCCGTCTCTCCCTCGGTCTCTCTGTCTCCTTCTCTCCCTCGGTCTGGTCTCCTTCTCTCCGTCTCCATCTTTACCTCACCTCAGTCTCTCTCGAATCTCGAATCTCGATCTCGATCTGGATCCTTCCCTCAGTCTCTCCATCCTTCTTCTTCTCCCTCAGTCTCTCTCTCTCAAACTCGATCCTTCTCCGGCCTCGTACCCACCACCTGTGGTTTCCTCCTCCCTTTCTCACCTCCCGGCGGTGGCGAAGACGAGTCGACGACGAATCTTAGTGATAATATCGCTAATATCGCGATATTAGCGATATTATCGCGATATTTTGAAGATATTTTAATTTTACTCAAAAAAATATCGGCCAGTCAAAAAAACGATATTATCGGCGAAATATCGCCGATAATATCGATTTTTAAGACCTTGCCGGTAACCAACTGAAGGGCACTAAATGGTTTTGTCGCAACAGGCCTCAGGCGGACCAACTTTGGTGCGTGCAATATTGCATGGCCCCAAGCAGCGATCGGGAGCTTGGTACGTATGACCAACGATCGAGCAATCATTTATAAGGGCTTAATGAAAGCCTCTGTCAGGCAGTTCTGGGTGTGAACATGGGGTACAGAATGTTCAACTTCAACCCCAACCGACATGCTATAGTCATCAAAAGTTTTAGATGTGAATTCTCCAGCATTATCCAATTGAATAGATTTGATCAGATAATCAGGTGAACCCTGAGCTTGATAACCTAAGCCAACAGTTTGGAGAATGCAGCATTCCTTGTGGACAACAAGCACACGTGTGACCAACGTGTGGAAGCGTCAACCAAAACCATAAAGTATCTAAATGGTCCGCAAGGAGGTTGAATCAGTCCACAAATGTCCCCATGAATCCGTTGTAGAAAAATGGAAGGATTTGAACGAATCTTGTTATAAGAAGGCTTAGTAATAAGCTTTCCCATCGAACATGTTTGACATACGATTCCTTAGATCGAACCTAAACTTCGGGTTAGTGGATGCCCGTGCGATGATTTGAGGACACGGCGCATCGATATTCGTCCAGGATGTCCCAACCGGTCATGCCAAAGTGTAATTTCATGCGAGGTCCCAGTAGTAAGGTCGGCCACATAGTGGCATTCTATGGGGCGTTTGGTCGTAGTATACATACCACTTGGGGTACGCTCCATCTTCTCTAGAATACGCTTCTGGCCATATTCGTAGGAGGTTATGCACAGAAATTCAACTCCGTTTTCTACGTGGGTTTCAGCGTGGTAATTATTATCTCTAATATCCTTGAAGCTTAGTAACGCTCTTCTGGAACGTGGAGAATAGAGTGCCTAAGCAATGGTCAAAATTGTACCATTGGACAACATTATACGTGCCTTACCGTATCCTTCTATCAGGTTGGATGGACCTGAGAGGGTTGTCAGAGGTGCATTCTTAGGTATGAAGTTAGTGAAATACACGCGTTCACGCAAAACTGTGTGCGTGGTTACACTAACTGCCAGACAACTAACTTTCCCACTAGTCATACCTAGAATGAAAAATTAATTTGAATCGGTCACATGCATAAAAGTTTATAAAAAAAAACAATTATCAATTCAAAATAATTTCATTTATTCAAGGAAAAACTTAATATCCAAAACAAATCACCAACTAATAATCCAAAACATAAAGGAAAATTGTTCGAAAATCAACCAAAAACAAGGGGGGTTCGGCCACTAGGTGGAATTCGGCCCCAATTGTCTTATTTCAACTAAAAATAAGTCTATGTCTAAGATTCTAGTCTTCCATAGGGGTGGTATCCTCCTGAAAATCATAAACCTCTATCTTTGTAGTCTCTGGTTCGTCCACTTGCATGAAGTTTGATTCAAACTTCTTATGACGAGAATGATATTCATCTACAACCTTCTTGGGAGCTCGGCAAACACAGGACCAATGGTCCTTTGAACCACAACGATAACACATGTCTGCATCCATGGTTTCAGGTGGTTTGCCCTTATTCTTGAAGTTCGGGGCCTTGGGAGCGAGGTTTGAGCGCTTCGGGGCTTTGTTTCCTCCCTTGGACGAGCCTTGATTCTGTTGACCTTGGTGGGATGGCTTCTACCCGCCCCTTCCACGCCTATTTTGGCATTTTGGGCGTTGGTTGGTGCTATAATGTGTTTTAGGCACAACAGTGGCCCTAGTAGGTCGAGCTTGATGATTCTTCATCAATAGCCGGTTCTGCTTTTCAGCAAAAAGTATAACAGAGATCAAATCCGAGAACTTAGTGAACTTATGAGCTCTATATTGTTGCTGCATGACAATATTAGAAGCAGAGAAGGTCAAATAAGTCTTCTCTAGGAGATCCTCTTCAGTCAAAGTTTCATTGCAAAACTTGAGAAGTGATCGGATTCGACAAACTTCAGAATTATATTCATTCACAGACTTAAAGTCTTGGAAGCGCAAATGATGTCAGTCGTGTCTTGCTTCAAGCAAGAATATGTCCTTTTGGTGATCAAAACCATCAGCCAAAGCGACCCATAATGCACGTGGATCCTCCTCAGCAAGATACTCAGTTTGCAGGGCGTCATGAATATGTCTTCAGATGAAGATCATAGCGGTGGCTTTTTCAGCTTCACCAACAGGCTCGTCAGTTGCTTCTTCAATAGCAGGACGCAAGTTCTTTGCAGTGAGGTGGAGCTTCACATCTTGAACCCACTTGAGGTAATTCCTTCCAGAGACCTCCAAAGCGGTGAAGTCGAGTTTGTTCAAATTCGACATGTTCCTATCACAAAATAGATGGACAAGATATGGTTAGTGTAATGGAGAATAATCAATCCATTCATGTAGGAGTAGAACATACAGGTTCTAATAGACATGTATTGGTTGAATTTTGCATGAAAAACTTCGAGTTTTTAAATGAAACTTCAGGTTTTCAAACAAGGCATGTTTATAAGAAACTTCAGGTTTCAAAATAATTATGAACTTCAGGTTCATATATTCCTGCAGGCAAACACAAATATATATATATATATATATATGCAAGCAAATATGCAATAAGAATATGCAAAAATATAAATTTAGGTTGATAATTATAATTGAATTAATATATTTGGACTTCGGGCCAAATTAAAGTGGAGGTAAAAAAATATAAAAACCCATTGGGCCTAAAATAATTAGCGAAATAAAAGTCAGGATCCCAAAAAAAATATGAAGCCACGAGTGGCTAAAAAAAATTGGTCCTTGAGACATAGGCCCAGAGGTTGGGCTGGGGAGGGTCTCGGGTGGGGCTGAAGGCCCACAGGGAGAAGGTTAGGCTGCTGCAAGCAGACCCAAAGGAAATTTTTTTTTTTATGCGGGCCGTGATAATGGGCTGCAATCTGGGAGCCCATATTGCAAGATTTCGAACAAAAAACACCAAAGCCCAAAGGGTTGGTGTTGGACCGAGTGCAACAAAGCCCTAATGGGCTTGGGACTGAGGCAAAAACATCCCAGCCGAAGTTGGGTGTGTGTCACGGGAGAAGAACGCCAATTTTGGTCGACGGCGCCATGTCAGACGGCTTTGCCAAGGTCGGGGCAAGCCATGGTTCGTGAGAAACCTCAAATAGGAACGAGGATTTGTTTCAAATTCAATCGTTCTAAAAAAAACCTAGAAATTTGAATCGAAAAATTCGTGAAAAAAAAATTCGTTGAGATTCAAAAGAATCTCGGCCTAATTCCGACGTGGGACGACTGCTGGTCGTCGGCAATATGAACCAAAGGTTCAAGGCAATGGTTGCAGGCCATGTCGTGGTCGAGGACAAGGACACCATCGATGGGTGTCGGGTTTTCTGGGTTTTGAGGCTCGGAGCTTCTGGCTCCGTGGGTTTTCTGGGAAGGAGGAGAGTTGCAGGCTCTCGGTTTTGGAGTGGAGACCCCATATGCAGGATGGTGGTCACGGGTTCAAAAGAACCCTAGGTTCCCAAAATTTGTTTTTTTTTTTTCAATTCAATTTTATATGTATATATATTTCAATGACGCACATATGCAATTTGATGCATATGCAAAATAATATTTTCAATGCATGTACTTATGTATGATTCAATTCATGGCAAATATCAAATTCACATAATTTCAATAATTATGGTTATGAGGCATACACAATTTATGTAGAATCTAAACTTCGTGAAACGTAAAGTTGGGTCATGCATCATGGTGAATGTTCATGCTATCAGGGCTGCAAAAATATCGAGTTAAAAGCCGTTGTTTTGAAAGAACCTGATTGCGTGATGATATGGATGAATTGGTTTGATGCAGAAAAATTCTTTGAGCGTCAGATTCCTAAGCACATCGGTAAGAGTGTGCTGATAACGTGTTGTGGCCTATTTTATCTGACAAAGGGAGATGGGTGAGGCAAAGAGAAGAGAGAGAGATTGTAGAATAGGCTTGAGGAATTGTGTGTTATTTCCCCAGTCCTTGTGCCTTTATTTATAGTAATAAGGAGGAGAGAAGATATTACTTCTTCCCCAAGTAATACAAGTTGTAATAGGAAAGGGTAACTAGAATCAAATCTAATCTAAGATTTACACAATCACACTTAAACTAGGAATGTTTACAACAAATAAGAAATTATAAAACAGAAAAATAAAGAAAGAAAAGAAAACAGAGGCACTTGGATTCGAAGTGGTAACCCGGTGCATGGAAAATATGCACTGGAAAAATAATGAAAAAGAAATTACCATCTTAGTGCTTTGGAGAGTCGAACCCGCAACCTGCCAGCTTGCTGGCACACACTGAACACGCACGAACAACAGTGATGAAGCCACACGTGTTGATAGAAACCCTATTTAAGCTCTTTAGCATTCCATTGCTCATTTCCTCATTTTTCACAGCCTAGCCGTTGAGAGGGAGAGGTTTTTTAATATGACCGGCATACAAGATGGTACACTACGTGTTACTATACAAATTGTGGGATATGTGTGTTAAAAAGTTAATAACTTAAAAAATAAAATTTCTCATCAGTTACATAAAAACACGTGGTGTACCGCACGTGTTCCCGTCACAATGAAAAATTTCTCGTTGAGAGGGTCTCCCCCTCTCTCCAGCATTTCACCTCGAGCCCAGAGCCGTGAAAACTCCTTATCTCTAACCTTCATCCCATCTCTACTTTCTAGCCGTGCCACCATAGCCATTTTGTCCAAAATCGTATCTCATATTCAAACTACAACCTGCAACCCCCAAACTTCGGATTTGAGAAATGAAACCCAGAACTTCGAAGCCATATCTGTATATGTCGCAGTGCTTATTTATTCTGAAAAAAAAAAAATGTACACGATCTTTCTTTGGTTCACTATATGTCGCAGTGCTTATTTATTCTGAAAAAGACTCTGGACTCCTCATGCACGTGAGTTGGGTTTGATGCAAATCCCATTCTTGGTTAGAAGAAGATGCGCAAAGACAGAATTGGCATGAGTGCACAAATCCAAAGGGAACCAAGTATAGCAAACATCTCAAAATCCTCACGGTCAGAATTACAGGTATAAGTCTCAACCCCGAAAACTTATTTTTCGATACACATCTGTTGAACATAGTCCTTGGATTTGTGATTTAGTTTTTTGGTGCATGCATCCCAAATTTGTGCTAGGAGTTGAATCAGTTTCTCTGAATTCAATGTGGTCGATGTCCTACATCCATAGACCTGACAGTTTCCATTATACTCATTTACTTTTGTTTCTCTTTTGTATGCATGCCGCCCTGAATAAATGTGATGAATCTTGAGCTAAAAGTTGCACCAAATGGATCATGTGGTACCTTCTGAGTTGCGTGGATCCCACTCCCAAACTTGTATGCAAGGTCTAAAATATCGATATTATCAGCGAAATATCGCCGATAATATCGTTTTTTTAGATGACGATATTTTCACACTTATCCACTTAATTATCGTCAATATATCGCGATATTATCGCCGAGGCTCCGTCGTCGCAACTGCAGCCGAGGCTCCGTTGTCGCATCTGCCAAGATCTGCGCCTCTCTCTGCAATCCACGCTCAGACCCATCAAAATGAGCAATCCCTTTTCTCCGGATCCCAAAACCCGCTCAGGTTTGATGGATCCTCCGCCTCGTACGACCTAAACAAGGCCTCCCTTTGCCTGATGGTGCTCGCCGGGAGGTGAGAAAGGGAGGAAGAACGGTCCACAGGTGGTGATAGTGCTCGCCGGAGTGTGCGCCACTGTGGTGGAGGTCACGGTGGGGTGTAGGTGTGGTGTGTATGTGCTCCGGGAAGGAGAGTTGCAGAGATGTGGGGAGAAGAAACAGAGGTGGTGTGTGTGTGTCTGTCTGCTATGGGAAGGAGAGTTGCAGAGAAGAGATGAGGGGGAGAACCAGAGAAGAAACAAGGAGAGGAATGAGGGAGAAGGATCGAGAGATTGAGGGTCTGTGTGTGTGTTGGGGGGGGTGTGTGTGTGCGTGTGTGTGTGTGAGGGTGTGTGTGCGTGTGTGTGTGTGTGTGTTATCGAGAGATTGAGAACAAAACAAAACATCCAAATAATTTTGACAACTTTTGACAAGACAAAAGGTGTGTGTGTGTGCGTGTGCGTGTGTGAGGGTGTGTGTGTGTGTGTGTGTGTGTGTTATTGAGAGATTGAGAAAAAAACAAAACATCCAAATAATTTTGACAACTTTTGACAAGACAAAAAGTAGTGGTGGTTTCATACTCAAAACCGTGTGCCACTTCCAACTCTTTCACATTCCCAAAGGTGGAGTATCAGATCATCACACCTTTTTTGACCCTTCGAAAATTGAAAAACCTCTATTACACCTTTTCGTTTCTTCTTCTTCCCTTAGCCCTTTCAGAGCCTTTCCAGAGCCCTTTCAGAGCTTCAAACTGAATAAATGGATCTGCAGCTCGCGCCACTTCAAAGTAAATGTTAAATACCTTCTTTCTCTCTCATTTATTCACAGACGGCAAGCTGTAGAGGATCGTCGAGGTTTTGCTGCTGCGTACGACATCAAAAGTTCCAAATTTGTTACATTTGTGTAATTATTATTTTATTGTTGGTCCACGTAGATTCTATTTGGCCTTTACACAAAGGGTTCCATATTTAAGGTAAGTTTACAAACTTATATTTATAGTATTGTAATTTATACAACAACAACAAAATTTGTGTGGGCCCGTGCATGTGATCTAAGAACCAAATAATACTTGCATGTTAATTTTTTGAAGTAATTAAGTAATGTTGTATAATTATTCCCTAGGATAATTTTAATATGTTTAATGTTATTTATTATTTTATTATCAAATTGGATTATTATTCATTAATATTAGGTTTTATTATTCCATATTATTTTTATAATTACTTAAATTCTTACAATCATTTTCTTTACGTCCTATTTAATTCTTCTGTAGAATAACTTTATTATTTAGGTTCTCTTATATAACCGTCACTACTATATTTTTTGGCCAAAAAATAATTTCCTAATTTCCATGAAAAATAAATATAGGTACGTTTAAGATGTCTAGTGGAGTTACTAAACGTGATCCAGCTTGGGAACATGGAGACCCAATAGACGGAAACAAACATGGCACAATTTGCAAATATTATGGAGGGATAATGAAGAGTGGCGAAGTGACACGACTTAAGTACCATCTTAGTGGATTAGATCCAGGAAATAATGTCCAACGATGCGATAATGTCCCCCCAGAAGTGAAGGCATTCATCACCACATTATTAAAAAATAAAAAACACCAGAAGGAAAAGAAAACACATGGAATGGAAAATATTCGAGCTGGGCTACGAGGAGAAGTCATTGGCCAAGCGGTTGACAGTGATGATGATGACGATGAGGACGAATGTGATGATGACATGGGACCTGAAGAACGACGCAATTTCAAACAAGCATTACGTGCCTCCAAACAGTCAGCATGGGAAAGAGAACACCTTCATAAAATTCCTAATAGAGCACAAGGTTCCGGGACAAGTGGTGGTGCACAAATGAGACGGGGAGCAAGTGTTAGAGAATCACAACCAACACCACCAATAGCCCCAAGTTTATATAAGTCATCCAAAGCACGTCAAAAGAGTGTTTGGAGTTATTTCACTGGAGGTAATGTGAATGAGGGAATGGGGCGTCTAATTAGCAAGTTCTTTATCTATGAAAATGTCCCTGCTGAGAAGGCATCATCACATCATTTCAAAAATATGGTATTGGGATGTCAACAGGCCGGTGTTGGAGTACAACCTCCCACTCCCTATGAGGTAAGAAACAAATATTTGGAAATGGAGTATAAAGACATTGGCGAGTATGTTAACAAGTTGAGGTCAGAGTGGGAAACTAATGGTTGCACAATCATATGTGACGGATGGACTGGCCCGACCAGATTGTCTATCATAAACTTCATGGTATACTCCAAGGGAAAGACAATTTTTTTTAAGTCCGTTGATGCTTCAGACCATATAAAGAACTACAAGTATATTTACAAATTATTGAGGGATGTAATCATGGAGGTAGGAGAGCATAATGTTGTCCAAGTCGTGACCGACAACGGTTCTGCATTTGTCAAAGCTGGAAAAAAGTTAATGAAGCATCATAATGTGTTTTGGACATCATGTGCAGCACATTGTATTCATCTCATGTTTGAGGCAATGGGGAAGAGAGAGAATATTGCTAATGTCGTAAAAAGAGCTAGAACGATCACAAATTATATTTACAATCACGGTTGGTTGTTGGCAAAGATGCGTGAATTTTGTAAAGGAGAAATTATTCGTCCAGCTACCACTCGATTCGCCACCAACTATATTGCATTAGACAACCTACTTAAGAAGAAAGCAGGGTTGAAGCAACTATTCACTAGTGACGATTGGGCCAACCACAATTTCAGCCGCTCAAATGCAGTTCGTATGGTGGAAAGTATAGTGCTTGATCATGCTTTTTGAACTCAATCAGAACATGTGTGCCAAGTGTTTGAACCTCTTTACAAAGTTTTACGGATCGTTGACACAGAAGTGTATCCTATTATGGGGGCAATATATGAGTTGATGCGTGTAGTGAAGGAGGACTTGGAAAGAAAACATGGTGCAAGGTGGGTCATAAAGATAATTGATGACCGATGGTATAAAACATTATACCACGATTTGCATGCAGCAGGTATAAATTATGTCATAATTTGCAATTCATTTCTTTAGTTGCATAAGTATTATTTCTCTTATTAGCGTATGTATTTCTTTGAATAGCATATTATTTGAATCCTCGATACCAATACAGACCCGGTGTTGGAGATGATGGTACCCTTATACGTGCTGTACATAATGTATACTCTAAATTAGACCCTGCATCACCAGCAGTTGGCCAATTTGGAAATGAGGTACACAATTACTTAAATTATAATAATTACATTGTTGGATTAAACTAACACGATTTATTGAATTCAGCTAACATGGTTTAAAGATGGAAGAAGAACTTTTGGAGAACCAACATCAGTTGCTACTCAAACAAAAATGTCTCCTAGTGAGTGTAAACATATTTCACTATCAGTTTATAATAGAATTTGTTGGAGTTATTAGGCTTATCAACATTGTTTTTCATTATAGCTGAATGGTGGATCATGTATGGGACTGATGCACCAACTGTGAGAAAGTTAGCAATCAAAGTATTATCACAAACAGCTTCCTCATCTGCTTGTGAAAGAAATTGGAGTACATTTGCACTCATGCACACAAAGCAAAGAAATAGGTTGGCTCATAGTAGGTTGGAAAAATTAGTTTATTGTTACTACAACATGAAGCTTCAAATTCGAGATAAGGAAGCAGAAATAGATCATGTCGACCGTGGTGACCCACTAGATGTGTTTGATATTGTTGCTGAAGATGATGATACAGAGGGTAACCAACTTTATCAATGGATTAGACCTCTTCATTTAGATGATGATGAAGGCAACCCAGCTCTAAGAGTTGCTGAAGAAGCACGTAATGAAGGGATAAATGTAGAAAGAGTATTAGAGGAGGAGGTGGGATCTAGCAACGCTGACTCTTTGGAAGAACTTTTGCGCCCAAGACCAAGTAACACTGGAATTCCACCTTCTTCCAATCCTACACAACCACAAGATCCTGCTGATACTAATGATAGCTCTAGTACAAGATCAGGAGACTCACCTACCACCGGAGGTGGGAATGATGAAGGATATAGTGGAGCTGGAAGTAGTGGTGGATATGGAAACTATGTTGGACCACCTCCCGGATTAAAAACCCCTTCACTGGTGAGGCAAACTTCACGCATGCAACACAGGATGAGGACCATGGCAATAGGCGGGCAGGACCAGAAATTGGTGCCATAGGGAAGGACTATACTCGTAGAGAAAGAGGCAAGGGGACTTTGTCAAGTCAAGAAGATGACTCGTTATCTATAACTTCGGACTCTGTTGGAGTGGGAAGTAGTAACTATGGTTATACTCATAACCAACCATTTCCCTACCCTTCATATCTCATTCCTGTCGGGATGGAATCGAGCGACTCATGGAAAGAATCCAAGACTCAATCTTCAAATGATTTTGCTTATGGACAACGTCAACCAATCTCGGATCCATATAGGTGGCATGTTAACAATTACATGCAAAACTATTTTGGGGATTTATCATTTGATGACTACTCTTCACAATACACTTACTCTACACATAGAGATGATGAAGATAGTGAAAATTTTGAACCTCATAGGAACTCTATGTGGTACTAAGTCACTCATGTATCTTACCATGCAATGTATAAAGTGTAAAATATTGTACTAATTCATTATATATAAATGATTATGGTGTGTTTAAACTTCTTTCATTAATTACTACATATTTTCTACACTCACAATGTTTGCCAGCTCGCTATATAATCAACTTAAATCAGTTAAATCCATCATGCAATGCATTTCCTTCCAATTTTTTGTGATAAACTAATAGATAATTGACTAAATAAACATCCTGCAAAGTTTCAATAAAATTTCTAAGTTTTTCTTACAATTTCCGTGGTTTTTATTCAATTTTTATCGTTATCGATAATATCCCGATATTTCCATCGAAATTTCTGTGTTTTTGGACTACAGATATTTCCGATATCATCGATATTTAGACCTTGCTTGTATGTAATAATATTTTAAATAAAATGCGAGGGAGTGGTTGAGTGAGATGGGTGCCAAGCAATGCAAAAAGGGCTTCATCACCAACCCCACTATGAGTATTTCTGGAACTCTGCCTGTGCATGTTTCTGCATTGGATTAATTTCTGCACTTTTCATTGATGATGAATGCTGCTGAATGCATTATTCAGTTGAATTTGCCCGCTCAGTGGATATCTAGGGCTAAAATTCTAAATTGCCTCCAAATGCAACCTGCAAAGATCACATATTAAAAATTTAACTAGAATAAACATAAAATAAAATACGGATTAACTAAAAAAAATGACTACTTTTGTGTTTTTCAATTTTCTTGATTTTTTTTTGGTGATAAAGAATAAAAGCAAGAAAATAAAATGAACGGAAATAAAAAGAACAGAGTTTCAAAAAATTGGGTTGCCTCCTAATTAGCGCTTTAGTTGACGTCTATATCTAGACGTAGAGGAACTGATGGTCACGTTAGTTGTCCTTTTAAAATCAACCACTCTTTTGCAGCATCATATAGCAATGGTAGATAAGGATTGACTTAAATTGTGCATTTAAATTCACTGGTTGAATTTTTTATATCCACCATTCCGTGTGAATGAATTTTTGTAAGCAAATAGGGGCCTTTACAAATAGGTTGATGTCTTCGCCGAACTGACTTAAACCTTGTATGTAATACCCACAATTTTTTTGTTGGTCGAATTTCTTGACGAAGGATTGGGCTGCCACTAAGCTTCTTCTTTTTCTTATAGATTTTAGCCTTCTTGTAGGACTCCACATGAATTTCCTCAAGTGTAAAGGGCTGTGTAGTTGCACTGTTAGTTTCGAAGCTTTCTTGCAATTGTGGGTTGTTTTGTAGCCTCTTGAAAGAGAACGTGTGGCATATAGACTTAGGTAGCAATGGGATCTGTGGAAAGTTCAAGATCAGCATATGATGTTTCCTACCTTGGGCGTGAACAACAGGCAGATGGCTCCTTAGTTCCTACACCAACCTCGCGATCATCATAGCTTGTCCCATAGTTTACTTCTTGAATTGTGGAGCATTCCTCCAAATATTGTGGGCTAGCTACGGTTTGATTAGAAAAATTGGCTTCCTCCTTTGGTTGTTCAATATTCTTTTGTGCAAAGTACCCATCTTGCTCCTTAGGCTCTTCAGTCAAAAAGCATTAATGATCTAAAATTCTCCATTGCTTCATTTAATGTACAACTTAGTTGATTCTTCCAATTTGGAGGGTTCATCCTCCACCAAAAGCTTTTGTGGGACATTAGGCTGCTCAAAAAGCTGCTGATTACTTGCTCGCATAAAAGTAAGATACTAATTCAACTGTGGAGTGTAGAAATCATAACTGGGATCATTCCAACGCTTTTGTGATTCGTTCCTCATATTAACATGCTCTTGCATATATGCTGGAAAATATTCCCTCTTAGGACACTGCAAAATATCATGCGTATTTAAACAGCAAAAAGCACAAACTGTAGGTTGAAATCCATAAAACCCCTGTTCTACTAATGAAACCCATAATGGCGGTCTTGGTTGTATATTGAATTTAGGAGGAGGTGCAAATTCCATCAGTGTACTGCTCTCAAAATCAAGTTGTAACCTAAAAAAAAAAAATCAAGTAAATAAAAAGTTATGTACAAAAATAATTAATAATGAATATGATAAACACAAATTATTTAACACAATCCCTGGCAACGGCGCCAATTTCTTGATAGGATTTTTATCACCTGCAAAAGTAGGGATAAAAATACTTAAAATACTTGCAAGAGTACAAGGTAATTGTGGTATAGTAGCTCAAGTAAGGTCGTTTTCCACATGGATTGAATAAATAATTTATGTTAAAACCAAATCTTAATTAATTATTTGAAAACAAAGTTTGGAAGAGGTTGATTTTATGACCTAAAACATTAAAAAAGAATTTAATTAAAAACAATTAAATAAATTGGCAAAGTAAAGTGAACAAAAGAAAATAGTTTTGAAAATTTATTTAAGTACTAGGGTTCCACCTAGTTCTTCCAATTACTTATGAATTACCCATGCATATTTTGAAGGTTAGGTTTTCCTAAAGTATGCCCTACTTGAAACCTCCAACATAGAACGTATATCTAACATGCAACCCGTTCGTGGCGTCCAGATCGAATGTGAACATGCAAGACTGATTAAGTTTTGTGGAATCTTTTTGAAAAACCATGTAACCCTTAAGACGTGTCGTCCATCCTAAGAGATATTAACCACAATAAGTCTTAGTCAATTCTAGGGACATCCCTTCGCCAAAATTGCGTCTAATTACTTTTCTAAATATCCTAATGGTGGCCAATCATCAAGACAATTAGATAGTTTAAACCGGTGATTAATAATTCAAAACTTGCATGCATAAAATCATAAGTAAATTGAAAAGAAACTACATATTATTGCTAAGGCTCGTGGCCTCGCCCTAGCAAACGAAACTAATTACAAACAATCATAAAACAAAATATTATTAAGAACATGGATATAAAACACCTTGAAAATAAACTTGAATCGTGAAAAGCTCTGCAAGCCTAGCAAAGTATTGATTTGTTCTCCTTTCTGATGTGTTCTCCTAGAAAAGGTCTTCTAAAAACAAGGAAACATAATAGAATAAGATAACTAGGCAATAGAAGGTTTCCAATTTAAATTAAAATTCGGACTTCTCATAAAATTAGACTTTTGACCAATCAAATCAACTTCGATTTGGTCCCAGAAGGTCTCTTTTGAAAGCCCCCTACAAATCCTCAGAGGGAATTTTCCTTAAAATATACCATCTTGACCTCCAAAATACCCAAAACGTCCAAAAACGTCAGTAAAGGAAAGCTGCGCACTGAGTCTTTATTTCATTGCCATGGTCAAACGGCTTGGTAGAAAACTCTAGAATTTTGATACAATCATCTTGAAACACTCACTAATATCCTCCAATTGGAATCACTCCAAAATTCATCCGGTTGATCATTTTTTGCTCCCGAGGAAGTCGAATGTCCTACATTGAAAATACATAAGAAAGTATCAAAGTTCTACCAAAATAACCAATAAACTATTACTAAAAATAAGGTAAAATATATGGTATAATATGGATTCATCAATTAATAAATAAATAAATAAATAATTTCATAAAAAAAAATAGTCACAGAAGTGGGATTTTTCCGGGCAAAAAAGGTTTTTGTCCCATCAATCATACCCCCCCCCCCCCCCCCCCCCATCTGGTTCTGTAATCCATTGCTTCAAAGTTAAGTAAACAACTTTGGTACCCCCTCCATAAACAAACCAATAAAAATAACTATTTAAATTATTTTATACTAGCCTTCATGCACACGGTCATGTGCGTGCATAAGGCATTTTTTGAATCACGGCATGCTACGTGCGACTTACACATTTTAAATGTATTTATATGCATGAATTGGCAAAAGGAAAGTCAAATAATAAGTAAATGAATAATCTTAGATCATGCTAGAAAAAAAAACCCTCACAAACCAATCAGAGCAGCTGAATTCACATAATAAAATTGGTCTTTCAATTTCCATCTACATTCTATTGAATTTACATTAAGAATAGAAAAAATAATATTTAATAAATAACTGATTGGATCACATTATTGTTAGCCTATTGTGAGGCTAAGCCCACCACCCTCCCCTTTGTGTACATAATAGCGTTTGTAAAAAAAAAAAAAAACAATCATTTGACAACTAATTTAATCGCATTATTATGCGCCTGCGAAAGACCTTTTTTATAACCGACATTACACGCCTCTTAAGATGTTTTGAACGTGTTTAAAAATAGAGAAAATAATATTTAATGAACAACTGATTAAAATCACATTATTACTAGTCTATTGTGAGGTACTAAATAATAATAAAAAATTGTACAAAAAGAATTAATTATTAAAAAATATTGTTAAAATGACATAAATACCCATGCATTATTTTGGGCTACTTTTATTTTTTTTTGTTTTAGGAGCATTTTTGTTCAAAACTTGTTGGTGAAGCTTGTGATCCAAGGGGGTTGTTAGCTTCATATATTTGGGGTATTGCCTACCTGAGTACTTGTTGGAGTACTTGTGATAGACTTGAGATTTTTTCTTTTTGTTGGAGGGAGCAATAGGAGGTAATCCGTATTGTTCACAGAACGCTCCTAATTCGTATTTGGCTATGAATTTATCTTTGTTAACTTGTTTTGAAATTTTCATATCGATACACATTTTCAATCCTTCCTTCTGGATAATATTAATTATATTTCCATAAGTAAGGGTATGATATGGTATGATACCTTCTTCATTGACTAAGACATTTCTAATTTTATGTGCAAATAGGTTTGGTAATCCATTTATAAATTTTTCTTTCCAAAATGGTTGATTACTGTCTTCTCTGAGCATGACTCTGGACATGAACACATCTTTGTACCATCTAAAGTCGCTTAGAGTAAGACATCTCAGGTTGTTGAGTTGATCATGGATCCTGGAAGTAACATTACTAGGAGATCCTATGAAATGTTCTATAATTGTGAAGAGCAATGTGTTAACTGCATCTGGGACACCTTGTCCAATGTGTTCATTAAAAATGGGTATTCCTTCGTCATCTTTTTTTAAAGCATTTTTTAATTTCATTTCTGGATTGTTCAGTGAGATGTTTTCCCCACCAGGAATGGAGCATTCCTGTAAATCCAGTGACTAAGAGGTCAACGACTTGTGATTGGCTGAGATTATGATTGGTAATATAACTATTAGCAACCATAGAGATATGTTGGAGTTTGTTGAGAAGTTCTTGTTCTGACAAACCGTTTATATTCCATTCATAGAGTTTATCAGAAGAGACTGAGAATTGATTTTGGATATTTCTTTCTTCAAATTGGATATCCGGAGGGGTTGGTCTGGGATACCAATTTTTGGTAAGGGGTGTAGGATTGATTCGTTTATTTGAGATTCTTTTGAGTTCAAGGTTTTGAAAAGCTTGTTCAACTTTTCGAATGGAATCTGAATCAGCTTCTAACTCAGAGGATATCAGAGATATTTCTGATTGGGATTCATCGGGGTGATTTAAAACATGGACTGTTTTTTCTTGTTTTAATTCTTGTAACATTTGGTCAATTTTCTGACTTGTGGAGGTTGTTTTTAAGGCTACTGCCTTTGAAGATGATTCTGGGAAATTAACCAGGGGTTTTTCCCTGATTGCTGATTTGGGCTGAGCAAGTTTATCAATTTTAGTTTCAATTTTAAATATTTGTTTTCCTATGGTATGGAGACTTTGGTTGGTGAAATTATTTTGTTCAATGACTGGCTTGACTCCTGCATCTTCCTTGGGAAGCTTAAAAGGAGTAGCTGGAATTTGCATATTGGCAGTTGTAATGAGAATTGTTTCTTGTGGAGGATGACTAGATGAGACAATAGTCTTGTCTTCTCTAAGCCAAATTTCTTTGGTTATTACCTCTAATTTCTTTTCAGACTCGTAGTACTTTTCAACATAATCGAAGAAAAATACTTCAAATCTGTGGGTTTCCATGAACTTGGTCCATTCTTTATAAATTTCTAATTTTTGGTCTTGAGTGTATTTGTTTCTGAAATATTTCTTCTGGGAATGTTTTATGTGGCTTCAATGTCAGCATTGAGCCTTTTCTTGTTCCATTGGAAGGGTTTGTTTAAACCTAGAAGTTGATGATTAATCTAACCTGCGTCAAAATCAGATTTTGTTGGAGAAGTTTGTTCTTCTTGATCTTGGGTATGAGGTTGGTATATTGGATGTGTAACCTGAGAAGCTGTTTCTACTGATTTTAATTTTATGTTAATTAAATCATTAATTAATTCTTGTTGGGTAACAGATGAACTGGTTTCTACAGCCTTCATTTTCCTATTGGCTAATGAATTGATTAACTCTTGATCTTGACCCATCATATCGGTTGGTATGGATCCAGAAAAAGAATTTCTGCTATGAGCAAATGATTTATGTGATTGGGTGGACTCACAAGATTTTCTGGCTGGACGGTCAAAGTTAATTTTAACAGTTTCGTTGAAATATTGTTTGATGTTGTCTAGATTGACTAGACTATTTTGGATGGCTACTGGTTTGCTTTCATTAATCAAACACCAATCTGAAGGCAGACTGATATCTGACCACCTAATGGTTCTGGGAACTTTGATATTTGCATTTTCTTGGTTGGTTTGGATTAAGAGTGTATGGTCTCGAGGACTTTTGGTTAAGGCTTGGAAATTCATGTTTGTGTCAGTGACTTTGTAGTAAACTCTATAGATTAATGCCAAGGGCTGTGTTCCTTCAAAGACTTGATATCCTGAAGTTTTGATGTTTAAGGTGAGTGCTTTCAGTATATGAAGATCTGAAAGACTTATGGTGAGATCTGGGAAACAATCAAGATGGATAGGTCCATTGTAAAGACTAGATTCAATCATTCCAAGTATACTATCACTAAAGTTAGTGAATCTAGCATCTCGGAGACATAACAAAATAAAGGTATTTAGGCCTCTACGTGTTAAGGGTTTTACAGCTATTTGGACTAAGCCGATATGGATATAGTTATGACCATTTTTTTTGTGTGTTTTGATTTAATCAGAAGAAAACAATTGACAAGTTTCATGTTCTTTACTAAGAGCATATGCTTTTTCAACTGTCTTAACATGATGTTCACTTCTAAATGAGGTTACTGACCATTTCTTTTTGTAAATATTTTTACTTGAAACCTTGGGGATGTTCCAATCTCCAAAGTCAATATTATCATCAGTTTTTCATTGAATTCTTCCTTTGTATCTATAGCTTTTGGTATGATATCTGCCAGCCTAATGATCATAATGACTGTAGTCTTGATTGTTGTCCTCATAATTTCTATACTCGTCAATAGACGGTAAGCTTCCGCCCCCTATTTGGTATCAGAGCCAAAAGGTGGTAATTGCATTAGCATCTTCTTAATCTGCAAGTTAGGTTCATTTTCCATCCTTGCAATTTTCAGATTATCTTATTTGTTAATCTTCTAAGTTAGTTTGTTCGACTCCCCAACCAAACAGTAAGGCGTGTTCCAAACAATAAGTCCCAAGAGAGGCATGAGCGGGGAAGGAGTTTAGCAAATACGCGAGGAAGGTGACGCATTTAAGTTTTCTGTATTTTGTTTGCCTGCATTGTGAACTTTATGAGTAGATTATTTAGATCTAATTCAATGGTCAGCTCTAGCTTTAGATCCAGTTTAGGCAATCCAAAAACAAACACTTTGAAACCAATAAATTTTATGAAAAACCCAAATCCAACAAGTGGAAGAGGAAACCCTCTGGAAAAATCCACTCCAAAAACTCAGAACAAAAAGGAAACTGCTACAAGTGTGGCAAATTTGGCCATTATGCCAACAATATTATATATATAGACACACATCAAAAAGCAAAGTGGAAGTGAATATATGTATATGTAGATAGTTGCAAGTACAAGTGTAGGTTGGTCTTAAGAAAATGGGCTACATCTGCAAAATCTAACAGTAAGCATTAGGCCTAGATACCATGGGTTTACTAATGGTTTCTGCCAATCACAAAGCGCACAATCACATTGATCACGACTTTTCTTTTTTACTTGAGAAAATTTAAATATAGTAACACTACAAGTAAAATTCACAACTAACCAAATATGATTGCGTTCACGACTGCAGTTACATCGACATATACAATATTTAGCAATAGGTTATAGGCCAAATTTTAGCCATTTATGCTAGAAAACATCTATATGGGATACCAAAAGGCTAAAAAAAAGAGGAAAGTGCCATATGGGCTACCCGGCTTGCTAGACGTATTTAGTAAGCCTAATGACCCATGCTATCTTTATTAAAGGCAAGTACAATTTGTATTGGTTTGGTTTAGTTTTGACAAAAAGAAAAACCAAATCAAATTAATGTTGAACGGATTTGTTCGATATGGTTCAGGTGGTTTGGATCTAACCCAATTATTAATTTTTTTGCCCCATTATTTTAACAAATTTTTTAAAATTTAGCTTCATATTTTTCTTTGAGTGCATCAAATCATTGTAAAATTCAACATACCATCAAACTTCATAGTAACTAGTATGGTTACAACTCAAAGATCTTTAATGTTCCATCAACCTTCAAATTCAACATTGTTACCTAGTTATTAGCCAATAAAAAAACTACACGTAAGTTCCCCATTAAAGGAAAACTAATAAAAAGGACTTCAAAACTTTGCATTTTAACCAAAAATCATATAATAACTTTATTTAACGATAAGGACAAAAAGAAAAAAAACATAAAATATAAACATGTGTGCTTAGCGCGCGTTAAGTTTCATAAATAGTGTAGTACTGTTAAGTTTCATAAACAGTGACGTAAATTTCATAAACAGTGTAGAGACCGTTAAATTTCATAAACAGTGAAGTATCCTTAAGTTTCATAAACAATGTGGTAAGTTTCACAAACAGTGTAGTAAATTTCATAAACATTGTAGTACCGTTAAGTTTCATAAACAGGATAGTAAGTTTCATAAACAATGTAGTAAGTTTCATAAATAGTATGTGTGACGACGTGCAGGTCCCGCGAGTTAATTTTTTATTATTTTTTTAATATTAAAATATGTCTTTTTTCATTAAAATTTAAGTTCTTTTGTCATTTTTATTAAAGTTTAAGGGTTTTCCATTAACATTTATGTATTTTTCATTAAATAAAGTTATAGCATGATTTTTTGTTAAAATAAACTTTGCACATTTCATGGTTCCCTAAAATTAAAATTCCCTAAGTTAAATCATGTTGGAGAGTTGATTTCTTGTGATTATTTAGTTACCTTTTCTAGGTCCTTGTAATCAGATTGTAATTAATATTTCTTTCCTTGTAAATCCTCTTGTACATTATATATTTTCCTCCTTGGTGAGAAGAATGATATCAGAAAATTAAACCCCAAATTGACATGGTATCAAAGCAGAGATCCTAGGGTTTCTGCTCTGCCCGTTCCCTTAAGAAAACTCGGCCCTCCCATGGAGAACTTACCACCACTCCACAGTGAACACAACCCCATCCTAACTGATTTTACTCCTACCCTAAACACTACAACCCTAAACACTACTACCCTGACCGATCCTACCATGAATCCTATCCCACCTATTCCGCAAGTTGTTACACAGATTGTTCATCACGATTCATCTACTGCTTCGATTGGCATCAAACTTAATGGTGCCAATTATGGAGTTTGGTCTCAGATTGTTGAGATGTTTGTTGCTGGAAAAGACAAGTTGGGCTACTTGTTTGGGAGTAATCCCCAACCATCTATCGACGATCCGGCCTTCACCAAGTGGCGTACGGAGAACGCCATTGTAAAAGGCTGGCTCATCAACTCTATGGAACCCAATTTGATTGGGTACTTTCTTCGACTACCAACGGCAAAGGAAGTGTGGGACGCGGTTGCTCGCACGTATTATGATGGCTCAGATATATCTCAAGTCTATGATCTTACCTGCAAGGCTTTTCGCATGAGGCAAGATGGACGAACGGTGGAGACATACTATAGTGATCTTCAATCTTTGTGGCAAGAGATTGATTATCGTCGACCGAATCCAATGAAGTGCGGTACTGATATTGAAATTTTTAATAAAATTGTTCAAACGGATCGTGTGTACACTTTGCTTGCAGGATTGGATGAGATGTTTGATAAAATTCGTAGTGATATTCTACGAACTGAGCCCCTTCCTTCCGTCGAACAAACCTTTGCCTATGTTCGCCGAGAGGGTATACGGCAAGCTGTGATGAGTACCGGAGGACAGCTGCCGAGTGGGGCGGCCATGATGGCTCGACCTGCCATGACAACTAGGCCTACCACACGAGCCGTAGCTTCATCTCGTCCCTGAGCCCTTGATAAGTTACCTCCACCGAGCTCAGGACTGCAACCCCAGGCTCCTGCGCCGAGCTCGGCACAGGGCTCGCTTTTTGCTGCTAGGACAGTCTCACGGCCCACCACGGGCCCCCGTCCTCCTCGATCTAAACCACCTGTCCCGGCCGGTGGTTGTACTTACTGCGGTAGTGAGAAGCATGGCCGTGATAATTGCTTCCAATTGCATGGCTATCCTGACTGGTGGGAACCGTTGAAGCTTCAGAAACAACAAGAACGAGACGAGCAAGCCAAGCTTGGGCAAGCCAATCTCGCCACCTCCATGTCCCAATTATCTTTGATATCTCAAGCTGATTCTCTGGCTTCGAGTTCTTCCGACATGTCTCCGGAGTCCTCAGGTAACTGTGGTTATGTTTTTAATATGAATCATGATGCTACTCCATCTGGATGGATCATTGACTCCGGTACCACAGACCATATGACTTATGATCCCACTGATTTAGCTTGTGATACTATTCCACTTCGACGTAATATTACTAATGCTAATGGAGTCACCTCACCAGTCACTGGCGCTGGCACCGTACGCCTCACGTCCACTCTCTCTTTGCCTCATACATTACTTGTACCTTCACTCAAGCATAAATTGATATCTCCTGGCCAAGCCACTGAACAATTGAACTGTTGTGTGCTAATGTATCCAAAATTTTGTCTTATACAGGATATTCTCACGAAGGAGATAATTGGTCGTGGTACTAAGAGGGGGGATCTCTATTTTGTGGACGATGTCAGTACAGGACGGGTCAATCTCGCCCAAGGAGTTGTTGATTACAAGCGGCGTCAGATATGGTTATGGCATCACCGTTTGGGTCATCCATCTTTCAGTTATTTGCAGCATATGTTTCCGGATTTATTTGTTGGTTGTTCAGTTTCAGACTTTAAATGTGACACTTGCATACTTGCCAAGAGTCACCGTGTGTCTTATCCGTTGAATTCTAATAAAAGTATTGTTCCTTTTGGTCTTGTTCATTCGGATGTTTGGGGACCATCTCCGACTACTACTTCATCTGGTATTCGATGGTTTGTAACGTTCATAGATGATTGTACCCGGATGACATGGTTATATCTTCTTAAGCATAAAAGTGATGTGTTTTCAGTTTTTAAGACCTTCCACACCATGGTTCAGACACAGTTTTCTACTGACATACGGATTTTACGTTCTGACAATGGTGGTGAATATGTTAATAGTGATTTTTCCCATTATTTAACGAATTCGGGAATTCTTCATGAAACTACATGTCCTCAGACTCCTCAACAGAATGGGGTGGCTGAGCGCAAAAATCGTCATCTCTTAGAAACGGCTCGGTCACTCTTAATTGGGGCGTCTGTCCCCCGCTCTTCTTGGAATGTTGCTCTTCAGACCGCCACTTATCTTATCAACCGTCTGCCATCCAAAGTCCTGGATTTTCGTACTCCCTTACAAGTCTTTGCTACCTTCGTGCATCTACCGTCAGTTTTAGTACTCCCACCTCGGATTTTTGGATGTGTTGCATTTGTTCATCTTCATAAAAATCAGCAGACGAAACTTGACCCGTGTGTTCTTCGATGTATTTTTATGGGATACTGCCTCCATCAGAAAGGGTACCGTTGCTATCACCCTCCTTCCCGTCGACTGTATGTTACTATGGATGTCACTTTTTCTGAGTCTGAAATGTATTACCCCTCGGCTTCTTCCAATCCTCCTCCTCAGGGGGAGACACGGTATGACGAGAAGGATTGCACCATTGTCGAGACTCAGCTTGCCGAAAATCGACCAACTACCCTCGTCGAGACTCGGCCAGCCCTTGCCGAGACTCGACCAGCCACCTCTGCCGAGATTCGGCCAGCTACCCTCGTCGAGACTCGGCCAGCCACCTCTGCCGAGATTCGGCCAACTACCCTCGCTGAGACTCGGCCAGCTGCCCTTGCCGAGACTACTCCCCCCTCATCTCCAAATTTAGTACCACCAGACCATACTCCTGAGAATATTTCTGAGGTAAGCTCGACTATCCCTGTTGATGATACCGTTGTTCCGAATTATCAATTACCTTTCAGGCACAATCGAGGACAGCCACCTAATCGATATTCACCGGACACAACGAAAGGCTCTAAATACTCCATTGCCAACTATGTGTCATCACAGAAGTTATCAGAACTCGGCAAAGCTTTTATACAACAAATATCCGATGATAGCACACCAAGTTCATTGAAAGAGGCACTATCTGGCGATCGATGGACCAAGGCAATGGAGGAAGAAATGGCTGCACTCCAGAAAAATCAAACGTGGGATTTAGTTCCACTTTCCCGAGGAAAGAAGAGAGTTGGGTGTCGATGGGTGTACACCATCAAGTACAAAGCTGATGGGTCCATTGAACGATACAAAGCACGATTAGTGGCCAAGGGATACACTCAAACGTACGGTGTTGATTATACAGAGACATTTGCCCCGGTAGCAAAGATTAACACGGTAAGAGTGTTGCTTTCATTGGCAGCCAACTTAGATTGGCCGTTACAGCAATTTGATGTGAAAAATGCTTTCTTACATGGTAATCTTGACGAAGAAGTGTATATGGATATTCCACCTGGTTATGCATCGGTCTTACAACCTGGCGTAGTCTGCAAACTGAATAAAGCATTGTATGGGTTAAAACAATCACCTCGAGCATGGTTTGGTAGGTTCCGGACGGCTATGAGGAAATATGGGTTCAGGCAGAGCAATTCTAATCATACACTTTTCTTGAAACGCCGAATGGGGAAATTGACGGCACTTATCATCTATGTGGACGATATGATTGTTACAGGTGACGACAAAGAGGAAATCTCAAGGCTCAAAGATTACCTAGCCACCGAGTTCGAGATGAAAGATCTGGATGGTTTGAAATATTTCTTGGGGATAGAAGTAGCTCGATCTACACAGGGTATATTTCTGTCTCAACGAAAATATGTTCTCGACTTATTAGCTGAAACCGGAATGCTTGATTGTAAACTGGTCGACACTCCCATAGTCCAAAATCATCATCTTGCCGTGCACCCTGATCAAGTTCCCACCAACAGGGATCGTTATCAAAGGTTAGTTGGGAGAATAATTTATTTGTCTCACACCAGGCCTGATATTGCATACGCGGTAAGTGTTGTTAGTCAATTTATGCATTCTCCGAGTGAGGCACATATGGGTGCAGTCGAACGCATCCTACGATACTTGAAGTCCTCACCAGGTCGAGGCATTATGTTTTCTAAGAATGATCATTGCCGAATAGAGGGTTACACCGATGCAGATTGGGCAGGCAACGTTACTGATCGTCGGTCCACATCTGGTTACTTTACATTTGTGGGAGGAAACTTAGTCACTTGGCGGAGTAAGAAACAGAAAGTGGTTGCTTTATCAAGTGCCGAGGCTGAGTACAGGGGTATGGCAAAAGGAGTATGCGAACTATTATGGCTTCAGAGGCTGCTCGGTGAACTCGGGTATCCATCGAATTCGGCCTCGAATTTATTTTGTGATAATAAAGCAGCTATAGATATCTCACACAACCCAATTCAACATGATCGCACAAAACATGTGGAAGTTGACAGACACTTCATTAAGGAGAAGTTGGATGGGAATATTATTCAATTCCCGTTCGTAAAGTCAGAGGATCAATTGGCGGATATCTTAACTAAAGCTGTTGCAAGCCAAGCGTTCTACAACTCTCTTGTCAAGTTGGGCATGAACGACATTTATGCACCAACTTGAGGGGGAGTGTTGGAGAGTTGACTTCTTGTGATTATTTAGTTACCTTTTCTAGGTCCTTGTAATCAGATTGTAATTAATATTTCTTTCCTTGTAAATCCTCTTGTACATTATATATTTTCCTCCTTGGTGAGAAGAATGATATCAGAAAATTAAACCCCAAATTGACAAATCATATAAATACCAATATGTAGTGGCCAAACTATTTCTGTTTGGGGTGGTTCACAAGAGCTCAAAATCGCAACCAAACCAATTTATTACGGTTCAGTTTAGTGCTTAGACCATTAGACTTTTTCTTTGCTCAAAACCAAACTAAATCAGCTATTACGATTCAGAACGGCCGGTTGGTTGGTGTACTCGGGTTGATGTTCATGTTCGATTCTTTATTCAACCATTATTATTTTTTGGTTTTAAAATTATACATTTTTCTATGAGCATTGTCATACTTACCCGCTTGTCTTATTTTCCACCACTTATAACTAAAATATAAAAGGAAAATTGCCATTGCTTTGACTTAAAAAATATATATATAATGAAAAATCATTAAAAGGTAGGTAGAAAAATATAACTGAAATATAGATGAAAAACTATTTTACAAAACGTCACATACAGACTCTAAATTAAGCCTGACCAAAAAAAAAAAAATCTCTAAATTATTTTCATACATTCCCTTATGAGGCCCAGTATGGTCCAGTGATATCTTGAAGGTCCAACAGATTATGGATTACGAACAAAAAAACAAGGCAGGTTGTGGCTAATGAAGTCCAAAGCCCATCAAATATAATCTTCTTCTTTTTTGTTCAAAGCATCAGATACAATCCACAACCACAACCACAACCCTGTTTCTTGTCATAACAGGGAAAACTTATATTTTCTTACTGTATGCTAATGTTTGAGGAGGAAGGTCACTCAGTATTGCGGTTTGATGATATTATTCTTCAATTGTACATAAGAAGTCTTACGGTCAAATTTCATGAACGTCGAGTTTGATACCAATTTATTTCCCCCCACCTTTTAGTTGAAAATACATTGTTACATAAAAAAAACAATGTAAAATAGTGCAAGAAGACGCGCACAAGGCACAATGCGTTAAAACTTTTGTCAACTGGCGCTCGTATACTTGTTCGGATTGCGAAAAATGAGCTCTTATTATACTTTATACAAATAAACTTGAACCCTTTGAAAATATTTTAGGCCCAAAACACACAAGGAAACAGTTGGAACAAAAATAAGGAGTACTTTGATTGCAAACGATTAATCGTATGTAGTCCTTGGGAGCCTCACATAACATTGTATGATTGTATCTAATTATTCCAAAGACATTATAGTCAGAGACATTAAGACTAGAACTTTCTTCTCAATTTTGAAACAGGTATTGAGTTCAAATTTCATCTCTCTCATTCAGAAACAGTGGAAAAAAATAATCCAACATTTAGGGGTGGTTCCAAATTGGTCCTAACATTTTAAAACATTCCAAATAACTAACTAACGTTTTGAAAAGTGTACATTTCTTAGGTTCACTAGCGTTAAGTGATGATGTAGACAATTATTAAAGCGGGTTTTACTCTCAAGTTATCTACGAAGCTTTAAATTTCTAAATTGAAGCACTTTAGCTAAGAAGTTCACGACTTAACTTGATTTGGAGAATTAAAGCTCCAAAGATGACTATAAGTAGAGACCAACTTTAGGTTTTGTCCACATCATCATCTAATGCTTGAAACATCATCACTTAATGTTGGTAAAGTCATCAATTAACGTCGGTAACTTAACAAATGTCTGGTTTTGAAAGAGTTGCTAAAAAGACCATCTATTTGAACCATATTTGGTATACCACATGATATGACAATTGATGGTTGGATGCCTTCTTAAAATCATTACAAAAAATTCCAATCATCAATCGTCACATCATGTGGTCAATAAAAATATGGTCTCCCTAGCATTTTTTCTTTAAGACGTTAGATAATTATTTAAAATGTTTTAAAGTATTGAGACTAATTTGGATTCACCTCAAAAGATTAGGTGGTTATCCGTACTTTATTATTTTTTTTAAAGGAATCTAATTTAATTATTAAACTCCAATTAAAAAAATTAATTCCCTTGGTTTAAATGAACGCCAAATCATTTTTGTTATCTTGCCACCATATGAATCTTATTTACGCGCTACAAAGGAGTGGAATGTGTTCAAACTTCATGTCCCCAGCTCAGTCCTCATTGTCTTCCATGTCATGACAGACAGACTATCCCATTATTATTTTTCTTAGTCAACAAATAGAAGGAAAAAAAAAAGGGAAAAATTTCATTATTTTCTGTTAAAAAAAAATGATAGAATCCAGGTACAGCCCAACAGCCAAAAATATGCGTATCACGATCACGATTTCCGTGACAACATATCCCGGGCCCCACATTTTTACTGTGCCGAAGAGTTCCATCTAAAGAAAGTGTTTTTTTTTTTTAATGAAAAATATGGTTTAGTATACTAAATATTATAATACAAATATTCAGATATTTAAAGAAAATATTTTTAATTACTTGTATTATAGCAACTGGTGTACTGATTAGTATTTGTGACACACTAAAAAATTTCCCCAATTAAAGTGGTTTGTACCACTTAGTACTGTGGTTCAGTAGTATTCATCTTCACTAGTAAGTGAGAGGTTGTAGGTTCAATTCTTACCAAGACAAATTTGAACCACATTTTTGTTAATTCATTGTAAGACTTTGTTTGCTTCCCCACTCTTTAAGTGTAGATATAAAGTTTAGGGTATTTAACAAACATAAAAAATAAAATAAAAATCCCTTTTGCTAATTGCATCGAGAGGATTTTAGTATTAATAAATAACAATTTTTACCTACTCCTTCGGCGCTCCCAGTAATGGATTGGAATGCACTTCTTTGTTTTGTATTTTTTGTGGGGCATTTAGATTTGAGTCTAAGAATTCGTTTGGATGTACTTTTAAAATGATTGAAAAAGTTTTTAGAAAAAATAATTTTGGATTCCAAATGCACTTGAAGTGTTTTTTAAAAGAAGCACCAGTTATGTGTTTATTCCAGAAAGCACTTTAAGTGTTTTTTTATGATTTACTAGAATTTTTACTAAGGATTACTTCTAAAAATAAAATGATTAAAAGCGCTTTCAATCATTTTAAAAGCACATCCAAGGAGCTCTAAAAAATCAACATGTTATAGTTTTTTTTTACTTTTATTTTTACAGTCATAATACATTTTTTTTTAATAGAAGAGATACTTAAAAAAATTCTAATTGAAAATTTCTAGTTTCTTGCATTTTTTTTGTTTATATTTTTGGATTTTACATATTTGAAAATTCGTTTATTTTTAATCTACCTGATATTATCTAACAAAAAACTAATATACTAGCCCAAAACCACCTGCAGAACATACAACCTAACTCAAAGACCAAATACACGAGTGAATAATATACCTACAAAGGAGGTTTCACTAAAAGGTACAAAAAAAAACATATTATACCTACAAAAATGAGTTTCCAAAAGGTCTCGTTCTATAGGGAGGGGAGCAAGTACATATAAGGTACATCACCCCCTCTCCGTTTGGGAACCCGACGTCTTCACCGGCACATCTGCACTAAACGGCAGAGTGGATCTGAAAATAGGGGGACACGGGGTGAAGGGGGTGGATTATGAGATCCCACATCGACCAACAGAAAAAATTCTAATTGAAAATTTCTAGTTTCTTGCATTTTTTTTGTTTATATTTTTGTTTATATGTACATGCTCCCCTCCTTATAGCACGATGCTTTTTGGGAACTCACTGGCTCCGAATCCCATAAGAACTCCGAAGTTAAGCGAGTTTGGGCGAGAGCAGTCCTAGGATGGGTGATCCCCTGGGAAGTTCTCGTGCCAAAACCCAAAAACAAAACCGTGAGGGAATGGTAAGCCCAGAGCGGACAATATCATGTTATGGCGGAGTCGAGTCTGGGATGTGACAACAAACAATACACATTAATCTATGATACAAATTGATTATAAAGCAGAATCTGAAATATAATTCAGTCATGCTATAGGTGGATAATATAAATTTAAATATATATATATATATATGGGGTTGGAGGACGTAGAAGAAGAAAGACTAACGGATATGAATAGGGTTTAGAGGAGTAAGAAGAAGAACAAGAATAAGAAATAACAAAAAGAAAAAGAAATAAGGAGAAATAATTAAATAGATAATTAGGAAGAGGTTTAATTTCTTATACTAAATTTTACCATTAAACATAATTCTTTATGGTAAAATAATTCAAAACTCAAAGGATTGGGACCTATTTTAATAAAATGGACTATTCCTAATATTGGCTCAAATTAGTCTTATATTAACTTTCTTTTTTACTTATTTAGTAAAAGTGTAAAATATTTTTTTTGGAATCTCAATAGCAACTCTTTTTAAATTATGATTTCTTTACAAATTGTTATGACTTAAAGCTGAATAATGCTGGAGGATACAACATTTATATACCACCAGTCTAATAGAGGTAACACCCTTATGCGTTCTTGATTAGTATTCAGGGGGCCAATCTATCTCAACAATTTTATATACATGGCCTCTTTCAAAGCGATATGTGTCACTGCAACATCATTTTGTGATCTTATAGTTGAGAAATAAGAATGGGATAAACATGCCCTAGTATTGGATTTAACCCCATATGGAACTGGGCGAGGGATTCCCGAAATGCGTTGAGGCGCATCAATTGACTAGACATCTAAGGGTAAAGAAATGTTCGGAAGAGGGGCGCGAGAGCGGTATCAAATTGAGGCAAAAAACTCTGAATACTAGATATGACCTTGAAATAACAAGGGTCAAGGCTGGCCAATGAGACGATGAGGGATATGCTTCATCATCGAGAGGGAAACAACCCTGATCACCAATTAATGCCTCTAAATGACTGCTTAGTGATAAAGGAGGTAGAGGTGCAGAGACAACTAGGAGGTTTGCCTAGAGATAAGAGTTCAAACCTGAGTGCAGTGGGTTGAAGAGAAATATTCTATCCACCAAGCAATCCACCAAAACAAATGGTTAATTTGAACAAATATTTGAGAAATTTGCTAATAAAATTGATCTTTTCGATTAGAAAACCACACACATGACATGCCCGTTGATTCTTAAATTCATTAAAAAATGGGTAATGCTAGGGAGATTAAATTTATAGACAAAACTTTGAAAATTAAATGACATGAAAGTCGATGATTGAGTTATACTTAAGCGTTAGTAAACATGCTCATTCTTAATGGTGACAAATTATTTAGTTTTCGAATGATTATGCAAAATTTTTTTAGTTAAAATGATTCAAAGTCCTCAAGTTTATGTCAGCCAACTCATTATTGTTTGTATTAAAAAAAAAAAAAAAAAAAAAAAAAAAAAAAACACGCCACTACACCTATCTCATTACTATTTGTATAAATTATAATGGTTAGAAATAATTAAGATCATCTCCAAAGGAGATGTCAAATATGTCAATTAGGATTAAAAGATATTCAGGTGTTCTCCAATGGATATGCCAAATATGATGTGGCAGTTGAGTCATTTGACTCCTTACTTTCTTGCTGTCTTTTTTGACAGCAAACAAAGAAAGAGTCAAATATTTTTAATTTAATTTTTTAATTTATGGGTCTCATTAACAACCAATAGAATAAAAACTGAAATTATTTTTGGTTATTTTTAATAGTTTATGTAACTCTGGGCCTAATAAAACAATAAAATACATATTTGACGTATCTAATGAATAATAAAATGATTTAGCACTTGTATTCAATTGACACATCAACCATCAAATGTAATTTTGACATCTCGTTTGAAGATACTCTAAATACTCGCTAAATCGTGACAATTAAAGTTACACATCAGCCAAATGTAAGGAACCAAAAACCAAAAACCAAAATCATACATGGATGGTTATCAAACAAAACCGCGCATTTAAGTTATAGCCAAAGTCTAAAATGATATTACCACGTCATTAAAATTAGTAAGAAGTCAAGAATATTGTCGGTGAACGAAACCCGCGTATCAGAACACCATTAGCCTATGCTGAACGTCTCACATGCGTCTAATGAAGCTGATGGGTCCCAGCCAGACTGTGTCCACTCCAAACACCCACTCTACAGCGCCACGTCCGCATACATGCTCTCTGTTGTGGGCCCCGGAAAAGGCCGAACCTTCTCTTCGTCTTTCTGCATCCATCCAACGGCTAATCCGGCCCCATCTTCTAACCGGTCCACCTCGATGTACGCTCCAGATTAAACACTCTTTTCTTCCCGTTGAGATCGGTCCTATATAAACCATCTGCAAGACTTTGACACTCTCACTCTCTCTCCATCTCTCTCTCCATCTCTCTCTCTCTCTCCTCCAAACATTTCTCTCTCCAGAACCTGCGACTGCTAAGTCTGAGAGAGATGGAGCGGAACAACATTTTCACCATCGCACTCATCTGCCTTCTCGTCGCCGGCGTCGGAGGACAGGCTCCGTCATCCGCTCCCACTAACTCTCCGGCCACTCCAGCCGCCACCCCTCCAGCTACTACACCAGCTGCAGCTCCTAAGCCCAAGTCACCATCTCCAGTTGCCACCCCCAAATCTTCTCCCACTCCGGCGTCGGCTCCACCCAAGCCGGCCGCTGCTCCCACTCCGGTGGCCACTCCCCCTACCGCTACCGTCTCACCCCCATTGCCGACTCCTGAGAGCTCCCCACCGGCTAAGGCTCCGGTCAGCTCTCCACCGGCCAAATCTCCTCCGGCAGCGGCCCCTGCTCCCGCAGCTGAGCCACCCACTACTCCTGAGGTCCCCGCTCCGGCTCCCAGCAAGAAGCCGAAGCACAAGTCTCCGGCGGCTGCTCCGACTCCCAGCAAGAGCAAGAAGCCGAAGCACAAGTCTCCGGCGGCTGCTCCGACTCCGGATGTAGCCAGCCCACCGGCGCCAGAGGGACCTGATGCATCGTCTCCCGATGCTTCGTCTACGGGTCCTTCTACAGCAGCTGACGATCAGGTATGCCTTCTGTTTCCAATGTTTTGTTTTCTGTTTAGATCTATTATGCACTGTGGGTGCAATGCGCACCTAGATCTGGAAATTTCAATTCAGAATTTACTTGGGTTCATAACTTCACTGTAGTAGACGCTCTCCCTTGATGTTTTACTCATCAGATCTGTTTGTCTGGGCGGTGGATTATCCCGCCACCCACGGCAGACCGCCTTGGCAACATTCCCACGCGCCACCATTGGTGGTGGGGTCACGTTGGGGGAAATATATGATTAAATTACCTAATTGCCCCTAAGTAAAAAGATTTAGCAATGAATCCAATTGGGGCAGGTCCGTAGTCGAGGGGCAGTGTCAGAGTGTCATAATGGAAAACAGCCGCCGCACGATGGTAGTAAATAGTTAATTTAATTAGATAGCTAGAATTGTGGAATTGAAAAAGATTATTTATTGGATTCTGTTGTGCTCGTAATTTTGAATGTGTGGATTTTTGGAAATGCAGAGCGGTGCAACGACGATCAGGTCCCTGCACAAGGTGGTCGGATCCATCGCATTGGGATGGGCAGTATTGGCATTATACTAAAAGAAGAAGAGGAAGAGAGAGACAGAGAGGGCGGTGTTGGTTGTGATGCTGTCATTATTTTAATCTTTTGTCGGGCGTACGTACTGTTGTTGGGTTGATTATTTATTTAGCACAGACCTGGTTAGAGTTGATATTTAATTTACCATTTAAAACGGGGTGCATGTTATTATTATTTTTACTGCCTGCCTGCCACATCTGGTTCCCTTTGTATTCTTTGACACATGATCTCAATTATTACCTTTGGACTTGTCATTTACATTTACCGCTCCATCTACAGCAGCTTCCTCTTCAAGAAACACGTAATCAACAAGTATTCTAAGTTAGCGTGAGGAGACATTTTCCATGTGTCCGGAACATAAGATTGTACATTCTGTGTCATAATTTAGATCCCGGGACAATAAAAAACATAACTTAATATGAGACATATCAATTATGTTGTTTAAGCCGCGAGGTACACAACGCTTATTTTTCAGTTAGGCGCATGTGATGAATGGAAGATATAATTGATATTTTTCAGTTAGGCACTATTAATCTTGTCTCCTCAATGGCTAAGTAGGAGTTTCTCCTCAACACACTATGTGGCTGGTTTACAGAACTTGATTTTTATGATTGATACCATTCATATTACAAATTATTTTATAAAGATTATTTCTGCAAAAAATTAATTAAATTTGGGATCATTTAGTCATCGAATTGAAAAAATAATCTTTACAAAATGATTTATAATATGAATTGACCACTAAGTGAAGTTGGGAGGACCTCCTACTCAATTTTGAGGAGTCAGATTTTTGGTCTTATAATCCATGTGGCAATATATTATTGGACTTATAGGCTCTACATGTGTGCTAGTCCACACATTAATAGAATATTTGACAGAATATAAACAAAATAACTAAATTGATGTGTAGTGGTCAATTTTAAAGACGACATTGATTGATTTTGAACCAATGGTGATAAAATGAGGAATGCGTCACCGCACCCTGTTTTTGGTAAATGAGAAATAGCAAAATGACAGCAACACTGTGTTTTTGTTGGCACAAAAGATATCCTTGAAAATTGGAAGGAAAAAAAGAAAGGAATTATGGGCTCCATCGGCTGCTTTAGGAAACATTTCTTGTCACACACGTCAGATTATTGTATTTTCATGCTGTAACTAAAGTAACGTAGATACATTTTATAAAACTAAAAAGCAATCAGTGAGAGATGAAGGAAAGAAAGAAGCAATAACCAAATCAAGGGTAGAAGACTAGGAAGTAATTAAAGGCATTAAGAATCTTTTATCCTTCCAGCAGCGAGTCATCAAGTGGTTTCTACTTTCGTGTATTAAAATGTGCTGGAAACTTGCATTTGAAGCAATGAAAAGTGAAAACCATTCTTTTTTAATTAAGTAAATGATCGGGGTTGGGTAAATTCAACTGATAATCAGCTTCTTGCTAGTAGTTACTGTAAAGGTGTCGCCAGTAGTTACTCAGAAGGAAACGTGAACCTTTATTTTCACAGTACTGTGCCTAAGTTTCCTTGACCAAATCTCAGCACTTGCATTGATGAAATATATAAATAAATAAATAAATAAAACCGCTGCACAAAAATTACTCTGCAAAGCACCAAGAAACTATCACTAAATGAGTAAAACCAAACATGGAAATATATAAATGTCTATACTACCAAGACAAAATGGGGGCATAACATCAACAATTCCAACTACAAATTTGTCATCATCATCTTGCCTAGCCGGACTTACAGGTATGGTATGAACTTTTTCTTCCCACATTCTCTTAAGTATTTTACAAATCAGACGTACAAATCTTCTATCAATCGTTTGTTTTTCCGTCTTCTCTACAAATCACATTAAAATCCACACAATAAAATCTTCAACCGCCTTATTTGCACCAACCAATTTACACATTATCTATAGAAGCTGACTCAAAACCTTGGCCGACAGCAAACAATTTCAATTATCCTCTACCAGCATTACCTTGTCTATGGTTTCTGAAGAAGCTAAGGAGTGTCTGTGCCTGCAAGAAAACCAAATATGCTACGTTCAATACATCATTCATAATAATACTAAAACCATCGGAGAGAGAATCAAACATCACAAGAAGCACGGGTACCTTTTCTTTTGCCCTAGGGGTGCCGGATTGTGACAATGCCACTAATGGTGGGACAGCTCCTTCTTGGAGGACCTGACTGCAATATCTATTACTGTTTGTGCAGAGCTGTAAAAGAGCAGCAGCTGCGTTCTCCTTCCCTCTTGCAGAACCCAATTCAACAACCTCGACAAGAACAGGGATCCCACCCTCCGGACCAATTGCTGTCCTTCCCTCCGGAATTGTCGAAAGATTAGCCAAAACAGCAACTGCCTTGTCAACCATTCCAGCCGCAGGGTCCATCAACTCCACTAGGTACTTTACAGCACCAGCTTGAACAATTCGACCCTTGTTCTCATGAAAAATTGACAAATTAAACAAAGCTGTGGCTGCATCTTTCCTCCCTCTGGGACTCCCATTCCCCAATAAATCAACCAGAGGCCCGATAGCCCCTGACCTTCCAATACGAACCTTGTTGTCCTCGATCACCGAAAGGCTAAATAGAGTGGCAGCTGAGTTCTCCTTGGCCTCAGCACTCCCTGTCTCAAGGACATGAATCAGAGGTTCAATTGCATTGGCAGTGGCAATTGCAGTTTTGTTGTTATCATTAATCGATAAGTTAAGAAGTGCTGTGACAGAATTCTCTTGAACTCTTGTATCTGTAGAGCGGAGCAAATCCACCAACAAGCCAATGGCCCCACAATTTGCAATAACAATCCGATTATCCATACTATGTTTGGCAAGTAGCCGGAGTTGAAATGTTGCCTCTCTTTGCGTATCAAGTGAAGTGCTTTTCAAATCATCAACCAGGTTACGAACTTGGGCTTCAAGTTCAGAAAGGTCAGGCCTTGTTTCAATGGGTGGAGAAGAAACTATCCTTGGGATTAAGCTAGATGGTCGGCGCCACATTTGGTTTCGAGGTCTTGGCTCTGCCATTCTGGTTGGCGACTCAGTTTCTCTCTGTTGGGGGGCCAAGGGAGCAACAGTTTGTGCTTGCGATTTAAACTCCCCAGAAGCGTCACTGCTGTAGCCTGACAGATTCGTCGATACCTGTAAGACCCCATTGGCATTGACTGAAGTTCCTTGAGTACCATTGGCATTAGAAAGTACACTAGAAGCTGACACAGTTCTATTATGGCTTTGAGATGGCTGCTCATCTTCAATAGAATTAGGAAGTTCATCTCGAGATGGCGACATAGAGTGCTGGCTATCTAGATCTGTACTCCTTTCTTCTAAGTTGGCAGACCTGTCTTCAGAATTTGCTAGTGATATTCTTTCAATATCCAAAGCCTGCCCATTTCCAACTATACCTGGCAAGGAACCTTCTGATGTCGAACGAGGATGCAATGGAGAAATTCTCTCCCGATGCAGTGGACCAGATGAAAACATGATCTCAGAGGGCAAACCAGTAGACTGAGTAGACTCAGGTGACATTGATTGATTGACCCTGGAATGAGAAAAAATAGGAGAATCCTTTGGTGTACCAGGCTCTGCATGCCCAAGAAGGTGTGCTGACTTATTTAAGCCAACAGACTTTATCGGATCAGGCAGTTTCACATTGTTTGACTCACACCAATTTGCAATTAGTGCCTTTACAGTGTAATTAGGTATCAAATTGGTGTGAGCCAAAGTCTGCCGCGTCTTTGGACAAACAGTGAGGCCAAGACCAATCCAGTTCTTGATGAAAGTTCTCTCATAGGTTTGTCCTGATGCCACAATCACTGGATCCGTCATCAGCTCCAGAGAGAGGGGGCAACAGAAATCAGCAGGTATTGGAACTGGGCTGCAGCTCTCGGCTTGCTTTATGGTAATAAGGCGCTCATGCATACGGGTAACAAGGGATATCATTTGCTCAATATACTCCGCTTCCTCAATCTTTTCAGATTGTTCAGCATTTTCCTTCAACTTTTCAAGTGCTACAGCCTCAATAAGAATCTCCTGGTTTGACTTCAAGCTAAGGCCCTCTGCAATTTTCACTAGGATCTCTGAGCTTGGTCCAACACCCTCCATTTGATCGCTTATAGCATCTTTAATGACAGTTGACATTTGTTCATAGCCCATGTGCTCAAGTTTTTGTATACATTGCTGCCAAAACACCATGGTGAATATTAGACATCATAAAAGGACATAGCAAAAACTCTTCCAGAATTAGAAGTTCACCAGAAGAGCCAGAAATTACTTCCTCACTCCAAAGTTTTTTTTATTAAGAATTTAATCATCTGACTTCTCATTAACCAATGTACTTTAGTGAGTAATGAATTGGAAACCCAGTGTTATGCTCTACCAGAAACACAATGAAACAGGTAAAAAAACTAATGAAAACTTTTGCACACATTTGCTACCTCAAGAGATGCTGAACCCATTTCATCAGGAAGATGCTGCGGGGAAGTTATCAACAGTTGAAAGATATCCAGGCCAGAAGCCCAAATCTTTGATATCAACGATTCGACTTGAAGAACCTACACGTCATAGGATAAGATGATTAGATGAACTACTATTTCTTATGTCCATGCCACACTATGAAACTTGACAAAAGCTAAGACGCATCAGGAAAACAAAAAAAAGCAATGGAAGATTCATTAAATGTCACTATTTAAAAGAATTAGCAATGGAGCTGCATGTAAGAATCGGGGATGCACATGCTTCCAATTCTTACAGTTATAAAGCAACCTTAGACTCTCTAAAGCAAAAACATACATCCTTTCAAAAGAAAAGACTAATTAGCTATCTGATGACAAGGATTTAAGTATGAGAGGATAAATGAGGAAATGAAGAGGCCGCCATTACTACTGTAAATGTCACAATGCCCTGTTCATCAGCCATTTTCTTTCATGCCTGCTCTCCATAAATATAGACTAACAATCCTCCCAGCACATGCGGTTTCAAATTCATGTATTGAAAACCATGGAACAGATATGGCAACAAGACAAGAAAAAAAATAGTGCGTTATTAATTCAGAGAGAGAGAGAGAGAGAGAGGGGGTAAATGACCACATTATAATTTACTAAGCGTATCATACTAACATTAGTTCTTGTTAGGATTTTGGCTCGTCAAATATGTCCTAGTTGGTTCAGGATTGTTTTAGGAAATCTAGAGGTATACCGATTCTTGTCCTAGAGGGTTTAGGAAAGAATTTTAGTTTTCCTTATTCAATTTAGGTTTGGATTTCTAGAAGTCTAGTTGGATTTGGATAAGTGTAATTTTCTTAATCCACTTAGAAATAGGAATTCAATCAGCCTTGGGACATGTAAGCCAACTCTATGTCTATAAATAGGGTGCGGCAAGGCTGATTTTGAGAGAGAAAAACAGCCAGAGACAGCCAAGAGTTTTGAGATTAATTCTAGGGTTTGCAAAAGTTTTGTAATCTCTATTATTAATCAAAGGAGCAGTGATTTCTCTACCTAGAGAAATCACAACTGGACGTAGGCAAAAGTTCTGCTGAACCAGTATAATTCTTGTGTGTTTCTAAGTTTTTCTATATTTGCTAGTTTAGTCTATTGCCATTGGTTACATTAAAGAACAAGGTCTAGTGGGCGTTTTTTAACAGTTCTGACTAAGAGAATAACCAAATTTGTATTGATCACTTTACCCCCAAAAAAAAATATTGATCAAACTTATAGTGAGGATTATGAATATGACAAGACAAATCTACCTTAAATTTTCATAAGATACATCATCCATCCTATTTAAAAAACACAACCTCATAGACTAGTAACTTACAAGATTGACTTTACTAAACAATGGCTGCCAGTCTTCAATTTGCTCCCTCAACTCATCAACATACTGACCCAGTTCCTCAAATGGCTTATTAAGTAGTTCATAAGAAGCTATTTCAGAATCAGCAATGGCATCAAGTACAGTCTTCAACAGTTTTAATATCTCTTCGGCTCTTTTGTGGTACTTCAGAACCGGGTCAAAGTTTATGTTGTCATGAGATGATAAATGGAAAAAAGAGGAGATTTTATTAAGAAGTGCTTTGAACAATGATATCTCCATCACACCTGCTTCAACATATAATAAGTAAAATAGTCTCTCTGCAGAAGAAAGGAATACATATAATAAGTATAGTGGTCTCTCTGCAGAAGAAAGGAATAGAAATTAAGTCTTGAAAAGTAATGGAAGAGCAAACATATAATACATTTCAAAAATAATAACGACCATGTCACAGAGTGATTACATTCAAAAGAGTCGCCTTTTTAAAATTGCAATCAATTAATATACTAGATTGAATAGCAAAAAAGTCCTTAATGAAGAGTCTGAACTCAAACAGATTTACAATTAGCAATTTTTTTTTCCAGGTTACCCCGTTTCCATTATTCTCTTGATCACTGTATTTGTACATCGTTGATGTCAAACATGTGCTTAATCTCAATCATTAATTCGTCAATGTTTCCCACTAATTTAGGCAACCTAATCTGCTAAAGCATAATGAATATGAAATAACACAAGGGGTAGAGAAGATGAAGCGAGTATGGTCATCAAGACATCTAATGAAGCTGTCTTTCATTATTAAAATACGGAGGAAGATAAAAGATGTATATATACAAGTTACAACAATATGTCAAAACAAAAAAAAAAAATTCTTTTTTTCTTTCTCTAACTGCTCTAAAGTCTTATCCTGAAGTCAGTGTTCTGTACCATTGCAGCATGTGCCCTCCATATAATGTTCATGTATGTATCCTTATCAACAAATCATTTTAATGTGTTTCTTGCAGCATATTGAATTTAGAAAATTTATACCCCTTCAAAATCACCTATCCATCTTGTTTTAAGATTTCATAGTATAACACCCACCCATTGTTCTTTAATATTCATTTAAAATCACCAAATTTTTTATTTTTCGACTGGTTTATGATTTGACATGCAATACATGTGCCCTCCATGAGATTAAACTAATGCATATAATAAAGAAGGAACATTATGAAACTGGTCATATTTGTAGTAAATCCCCAAGTTTTTGTTAAAGGCTATGAAACAAGTAGATCCTTAACAAGTGAAATCATCATATTAGTGAAGAAAATGCTACTAAGTACATCTTCAATTGTATTCCTATGAACAGATTTCAAATAAAAAGGAAAGAATGGATGCACCTTTATTCACCACAAATATACAACTTTACACACCAAAGCAATCCTTCTCGTTTCTGATCCTTCAAAACCCAAACCAATCCGCAAAAATGAAGAAAAGACTTCTCAAAACCCAATCAAAACCTATGAACACCCACTATCAAGTGATAAAACTCAAATCTTGAAAATCAAACCCCAGCTATTGAACCCTGCAAAACAAAGAAAAACAAAATAAAACTACAAAGTATGAGACCCATATTTATTAAAAAAAGGGGCAATTCAAAGCTATTGTTGAAATTTTAAATATTTATTAATTGCCCGGGGACTTAAACAAAAGGTGATTGACGATAAATAATTTCTCCCCAGAAGGTAATGCATGAGGTGGTTTTAGTGATGGTAAAAGTAACGGTAAGGGTGGTGGCAATGACAACTGCGGAGGAAGAGTGGTGGTGGTGGCGGCAAGCTGGGTGGACGTCATGATGGTGGCAGCCTTTTGTCGTAATCCCATTTGTCTTTTTGGAAATGGCACCTATTTAGTTGGAATTTAAGTTGAGATATATGACCAAACACCACACCACCAACACCACCCCCCCCCCCCCCTCCCTCTTCTCTCCTCCTCCTCCTCCTCCTCCTTCAAGCGCCAAGTTCTTTGTTTCCCACATAAAACTTTTCAAATTTCATTGCCTATGAATCCAGAGAAGGAATTTAGGATATGCCATTTCACAAATCCTAAGTTTTGTCAAATGACTCAAATTTCAGGATTCTTTTCTCAATCCAAACATGCTGTTAAGGAAATTGACTAGTTCTATAACGGCCTTTAGATTTCTCAGTGCCAATACATTTTGACAAATGTTCACCATTAGGGCGTAGAATCAAATTCTGATTCCAAACTTATTAGTTTGTTACAGTTTGCTTCCCGCCTTTGATAACGTCAAAGACCTCAACAATCATAAACCCACCCTATCCAATTCAATTACACCACTTACCACCTCAAATACACATCCCAAATACCCATTTCTTTTCTCTCTTTCTCATATGTTGCTCTTCATCATATCAAAAGACCGCAACCATTCGGATTATCAAACCAAACCACGCATACAATTACTAATTTACAAATTAGGAAAAAAAAATCATTTCTGATGTGCAAAATTCAAAATTTGCACACAAGTATTAAACCCAGAAAGGGATTTGAACGCCTCAACTTCGGCACAGTTTAACTAAAGCAGAATGATCAAAATTTGAACTTCAAATGCAGACACAACAACTCAATCAACAAAAATAGGGGCACAGAGTAAAATTTTAATTCAAAAACCCTAGCTGGATCAAGCTGAAGAGATGAACAGAATATATATACCTAGAGTCGACCAAAACGCAGAAGCACACGACCAGGGAAACGTCGTTTTGGGCAATCCTTCTTCCTCCTTTTCCTTTCCAATACCCCAAACCTGCAGGGACCAGCTACGGGAATTTCCCCAAGTCTCCTGCCTGCTGGAGCTGCCGGGGTTCGTATGCGTAGTTGGAGAGTGGGACATTATCGTCATTACATATATTTGTAATAAAATATAAATGAAATTTATGATTATTTTATGCAATTTGTCAATGACGATTTTTCTTTGACCGAAATTTGGTTTGGGACTGTATCGGACCCGAGTTCCTCTTTAACGCTCTTGCTCAGGATGTAAAGCTCTCTATTCGTATTTAATCTATTCTATCTTTGGAAAAAAAAAAAAAAAAAATTCGGTAGCCGCCAAAAGGGCCGGTTTACATTTTACGCGGGCGGTCGTTACCGTTTACAATTTTATTCTTTTGTTTGGAAATTATTTTTTAAATAAATTACACAAAACTACTTCAATTATTAATCGAATCACAATCTCATGCCTTATTTTTTTTAAAATTACAATATCATACTTCATTTTACGAATTTGTTGCAATGTCAGACCTCTGTCAGTTTGACTGTTAATTTTTCTGTTAAATGCTGATATGACTTAGAGTGGGACCCACTGTATAGCCCAACTAGATAAAAATATCAATTAAATTTTAATAAATTAAAAGATAAATTATTTTAATATTTTTATTAAAAATACATGTGGGACCCACCCCCTATAATTTTCTCTCTTTCTCCCCCTTCTCCTGATCTATTCCAATGGGTCATCCTCGACCATCTCCACCTCCCTCCCATGGAGCTCCTCTTCCTCCACCAAATCCTTGTCGCTGAACCCACCCCTATAAACCCATCACCCTCATCCATCTTCCCCAATCCAAAACCTCAAAACCTCAAATCTCTCCACGCTGGCACAAGATCTTGACTTTACTCTCCAGACACTCCCTCTCCATCACCACGCCCCCCGTCGACGTCCCCATTTCGCTCAACAACGTCAAGATAACTTCCGGGTCGCCCATTTACGATGATGGGTTCCTCATCATTTTCGGAATCAAGAACAACCTCAATTTTTATCCCCTCGTCGCCTCGCCGACAGCATCTTCTACCTCTACTTCGACCTCTGCATCCCAGCCTCCTACCTCTTCTCTTATAGGTCCCCAAATTCGACCCCGTCCCCAGGCCCGACGGACTTGCCTGCAAAAAAAAAATCTAGGTTTTTTGGTCCAAATTTTTTTTTCTAGGGAGAGAGAATGAGTGGTGAAATTTGGAGAATGAAGGTGAACTTTTTTTTGGAGAAAGAGGAGGAGAGTGGTGATTTTTTTTTCTCTGTGCTGATTTGAATTCCTGGGAAACAAACGAAATGGGTTGTGAAATCTGGAGGATGAAGGTTAAGAATGGAGGAAGAAAGAATATCAGGAAATCGGATATAAGAGAGAGATAGGAGAGAGATTGGATGTGAGAGAGAGATATGAGAGAGAGAAGAGAGAGATCGGAAGAAAGAATCTCAGGAAATCAGATATAAGAGAGATAGGAGAGAGATTGGATGTGAGAGAGAGATATGAGAGAGAGATGAGAGAGGGGAAAGAGAAGGGGTGGGTTCCATATATTTTTTTCAAAAATATTTAAATAATTTTAGGGTAAATTACATAGTAGCCCCTCAGGTTTAAGGTCTATTACAACTCCATACAACATCTTTAAAACATTTCACTTTCATACCTCACGTACTATTTTATTTCAAAATAATACCTCCGTTACATTTTCCATCCATTGATCCGTTAAACGCTGACGTGGCTGCCACATTTGTGCCACTTGGCTGCCAAATGTGTGCCAAGTGGCAAAAATAATATTTTTTAAAATTTTTTTAAAACCCTAAATCTTCTAAATTATAAAAAATAAAAAATAAAATAATAAAAAAAGCTGAAACCTTATCCCTCTTCCTCCTCACTTCTCCCCGCAACCCATAAACCTTATTCCCCCTCCTCCTATCTTCTCCCCCATCTTCATCTTCAAAAAAAAAAAAAAAAAAAAAAAAAACATCTTTCGGTTCGTCTTCCCCAGCTCTCCTCTTCCTCCTCCCATCTTCTCCCCCATCTTCATCTTCTTCCCCCAAACCCCCTACCTGCAACCCAAAAAAAAAAAAAAAAAAAACCCAGATCCATCGTCTGGTTCGTGAGGTGGGAGGAATGGGTGTGGATTTAAGGAGTGGGGGGATGTGTAGAGGAGAGAGGGGGTGTAGAGGAGAGTAGGGGGTGTGTAGATGAGGGAAGAGGGTGGGTGAGGAGGGTGAGGTGGGTCGTGCGGGCGGGAGGGTCGCGGGGGAGGGAGGGTCGCGGGTGGGGGGGAGAGGAGGCACGGTCACCGGGGGGAAGGAGGGAAGGAGGCGCGGTCGCTGAGGGAGGGGGTTCACGTGGTGCGGGTTTTCTTTGACTTTTTTTTTTTTTTTTTTTTTTTTTGGAAGATTCAAATTAAAAAATAAAAATAAAAAAAATTATTATTTTTACCACGTGGCACACATTTGGCAGTCATCTGGCACAAATGTGGCAGCCACGTCAGCGCTTAACGGATCAATGGATGAAAAATGTAACAGAGGTATTATTTTGAAATAAAATAGTACGTGATGTATGAAAGTGAAATGTTTTAAAGATGTTGTATGAGGTTGTAATAGACCTTAAACCTGAGGGGCTACTATGTAATTTACCCATAATTTTATCTTCAATTTAATTAATATTTTTATCCACTTGGGTCAGGGAGTGGGTCCCACTCCAAGCCACGTCATCATTTAACAGAAAAATTAACAGACAAACTGACGGAAGTCTGATATTGCAACAAATTCGTAAGTTGAGGTATGACATTGTAATTTTAAAACATGAGGCATGAGATTGTGATTCGACCCATAATTTAGGTAATTTTGTGTAATTTACCCTTGTTTTTACAAATAGACCATTTTGTCGATCAAAACAAGGAAATGGAATAGTGTTTTTTTTTTTAAAAAAAAATTTCTTGAACAAATGATATTATTTACACTAAAGGAGAGGGGATGGACTACGTCTCACAATGAGCTAGCAATAATGTGCGATATAAAGCACGCTTTGTGGCACATGATTTCTCTTAAGCCCTGGGATTGACTAGGAGGAGACGTATTCACCCGTTATGGATGTAATAACGTTCTGCTACATTTTTAGTCTGGTAGTTTCCGAAAGACTTGACATGCATCTTATGTATGTGGTAATTGTGTATCTATATAGGGATCTTGATACGGAAATCCTACATGAAAGTTTTTGATGGACTTAAGTTGACTGGTTAAAATAGTTCTAGGCCACGGAACATCCTCTTTATTTGATTGAGGCGTTCTCTTTATGAATTAAAGCAATCCGGACATATGTGATATTACTGTTTAAGCGTATATTTGGCTAGTCAAGGATATGTGAATAATGAACTATGCCTTTGTGAATGGCTGGTCCTGAAATTTTTGAGGTCAGGGCTACGAAAAGAAAAAAAGCTTTAATTTCATATGGGAAAAATTATTTATTTTCACACGTAAGACTAAGATAAAATTATACTTAACAAAGCACCTCAAGCTCATTAATTCAGAAAAATAAAAAAACCAATTTATTTTGTATTGAGAAAAAGGAACAAGAAAAAAACCTCAGGCATACAAGTAGGTAGATGATGGGTTTTGTTTCCCCTTTATCTGAACTTTTAAATTATTTTTATATAAATCGTGAGGTTTATTTTAATTTATTTACTACCCTTGTCAACATGGGATAAAAAAAAACATTTTTCGAGTCTTTAATTGCTGTGTATAAGCAATGAATAAGCACCAAAGTAAACCTAATAGGCTAGTATTGGTAAAGACGTAAATTGAAAGCTAATGCTAGGGAGACCAAATTTTTAAACCAAATTTTGTAAATCATATGATGTAGTTGTCGATGATTAAATTATTACTTAAGTGTTGATTAACACACTTATTTTCTATTAAGAAGTCTTGTTCTGGATTTGTGATTGCTGCAATCTATGTTGATGACATGAACCTCATTGGGGCTCTTGAGGAACTTGAAAAATTGTCAGGACCTTAAGTCAGAATTTGAGATGAATGATCTTGGAAAAACTTGTTATTGTCTTGGTCTTCAGATCGAGCATTGTTCTGACAGTATCCTGGTTCACCAGTTGAACTACACCAAGAAGGTATTGCACTGCTTTATTGGAGAAAAAGTGTTGCATTCGAGTACTCTTATGACTGTCCTTACGCTTAATGCATAACAAGCCCATACCATCCAAAGATGTATAATGAAGTGGTTTTGGAGCCAGACGTTTCATACTGTGGATTTGGGATGTTTTATTGCTCAACTACGAATATTGTTGCCACCCTCTTGGTCCTCGAGTTAATTCTTGCGTTGTTGGTTATGATGATGTTGGGTACTTATCCGACCTACACATGGCAGGATTCCAAACGGCTTATGTCTTTACCGTTGGTAGGACTACAATTTCATCAAGGTCTACTAAGCAGACTTTAGTTGCTACATCATCAAACCATGCTGAGATAGTCGCGCTTTATCAATGCGTACATGAGTGTACATGGCTTAGAGCTGTTGTCGAGCCTATTCGAAGCACTTGTGGATTGTCGTATGTTGTTGAGGCCAAATGATACATCAAATGAGACTATACCAAGTACATTGCACTGAAGTTCTTCTTTTCTCATCAATAGGAATAGCATTACAAGATCTAAATTAAGTGAAATCGTTCCCCAGACATTCTCGCCTATCACTTCAGCGAGTTATTGCCTAAGTCTAGTTTTCAAAAGCTTGTTCGAGGAATTGGAATGAGTAAATTGTCTGATTTTCACTGCTAAAAGCCTAATTAAAGAGTTTGTTGAACTTAGGGGGAGTAGCTGGGAGATACGAAGTTGACCTTAATGTACTTTTTTTTCCCTTAGTTCATAGCATTTGTCTGATTAGGTTTTGCTAACTGACAAGGTTTTAATGAAGCACCTATTTTGGGTTGGTAGAGCGTGCATCATTGCTTGTTTCTTTAAGCCTCGACTTTGCACTTCTCACATTTTTCTCTAAGACTTTGGGTTTGTCCAGCTTTGGATTTACTATTGTTAGATTTTTATGAGTTTATGTTTCCTTAATGCAACCTTAATTTAGATTTGCGTGTATAACTGCCTATTCTGATTGAAGACTTCAGCAATCATACATGAAGACCTGAAGCGCCTACTTCTTAAGCTTTGTACACTCAGGGGAGTGTTGTAGTTATTATTAGGCTTTATTATTATTTAGAAGTGTGATTGTTTAAATCTAGAAGTATGATTCCAATAGGATTTTGGATATCTAATCCCTTTATGACTTGTATTACTTGTCAGGTAAGTAGAGCCTACCTAATTAATATAAATAAAGGCATAAGGCCACAAAGGAGGAAGTGCAATTCACAACCAATGAGCTCTCTCTCTTGTCGTCCCTCTCTACCCTCATCGCTAATTTTTCTTTCAAAAATTACCAAATTATCGTATTTTAAGTTCTTGTAATGATTTCTATAACTCCATTGATCTCATGTCCGAAAATTTTAAGTTGACGTATTAGGTTTTATCTTACTTTTATTTTCAAAACTAACCTTTTACATTTCATTCGATTCTCTTCTTATTTTATCGACTTTATTATAATTTCAAGCAAAATATGTTACACACGACTATAAAGAATATAATGACATTAAAAATTGGATAAATTACACTTTATCATATCAGGTTTGTGGTCTATTGCAACCTCATACAACATCTTCAAAAAATTTCACTTTCATACCTCACGTACTATTTTATTTCAATATAATACATCTGTTACATTTTCCATCCATTGGTCCGTTAAGAGCTGACGTGGCTACCATATTTATGCCACGTGGCAAAAAAATTAATTTTTTATGCATTTAAAATATTATAATAATTTATCCTATTAAAAAAAAAAAAACTGAAACCCAGAAACCCATTCCCCTCGACCCCCTCCCTCTTCTCCACTCTCTTCACCTCCCCTCCCATCCAAAAACCCACCCCACCCCCACCTCCCCCGCAACCCCCCTTCCCCCATAGCTTAATTGGTCAGTAAATCCATTCAAACTAAGAAATTGTAAACCTTGGCTTTGGGGATGACTTTGACAATGGCGTGAATAACCGCTTCGGCGTCGAGTTCGAGCTCACACTCGCCGGAGATCTCACCGGAGACTTCTTGGAGAATAAGTAGTGCGCTGGGCTGGGGCTATATAATGGAAAAAACGGAGACTTCTTGATGTTCTCCTCTTCAGCCTTTTGACCTCTATGGTTTTCCCTATTTCCGGCGGCGTTAGGTAGTGGAACAGAGCTCTCCTTGGTTATTGGGGAACCGGATTGCAACGACTAAGTATGAGAGATTGGGGAGGGTTTTGAGGTGCAGAGACCTATGTGGTAAACGGCGATTCCTCCCCAAACAAACCGAGTCTGGGGATTTCAACTCCCGATTCCGGATGGGTGGGGGGTTGCGGGGGAGGTGATGGTGGGGTGGGGTGGGATATGGTGGGTTTTGGATGGGAGGAGAGGTGAAGAAAATGGAGGAGAGGGAGGTGGGTTAGGGGAATGGGTTTCTGCATTTCTTTTTTTTTTTTTTTTTTATTTTAATAAGATAAATTATTATAATTTTTAAATGAATAATTTTTTTTTCATGTGGCACAAATTTAGCAGCCACATCAGCACAAATGTGGCAGCTACGTCAGTCCTTAACGGACCAATGGATGGAAAATGTAACAGATGTATTATATTGAAATAAAATAGTACGTGAGTTATGAAAGTAAATTTTTTTGAAGATGTTGTATGAGGTTATAATAGACCTCAAATCTGAGATGATAAAGTGTAATTTACCCTTAAAAATTCCTGCCTAAAAAGTAGTAGTAATGATCTCTAACATTTTTGAATTGGCATCGAGGGATTCATACTTTTAACGGCCATTTGGACTTTTATGCCTTTGAAAAGTTAATTTGACAAGAAGAAGAAGACACAAGAATCTTCATTACACGCAACACAAGATAGAGAAAGGTTGATTAGACACCTTCCTATAAAATGCCAAATTTGAATTGAGGTTTCTTCCTATTTTATTTCTCCGAAGTTGCTTCCAACAACTTTTCTGTTGACTCTTCCCAACTAATGTTTAGAGATCATTAACTAGACTTACCTAATGCACTAAACGGAATTTCTATCGTATTTCACAATATATAATGTTTCAGATTCCTAATTACAAACAAAAAGATTTTTTTTAATACAACAAAAAGATCCTTAATTGTTAGATTTTTTTGCTAAAACACGAAAATCAAGATTTAATAGTTAAAAAGTCAAAAGTATCCAATACTTTGGCACACAAAAGAATTTGAATACACTAGACATACATTATTATTGTTTCACTCATTTTCTTTTATTGAATTTAACCGGAAGACTGAAAATAAACAAAAGTGTTAATTGATTTTTTATTGTGATTGCTATGGGCTTCTCATGGAGTGAGTATTAAGTCAGGCTTAGGGGTGAAAAAAAAAACTAGAAATCTCGAATAGTATCGATTTCATACCGAAACCGACCCGAAAAAAGTTCGAACCGAAGATCCTGAAACTATCGGTTCATGAGACCGAACCGATCCCCAACAATTAGGTATGTGGTCTACATTTGGAAAGGTTCGGTAATCTCGAATTTAATCGTCCATTGTCGTTTACGCTCTATCCTTCTCACCGGATTTCGTTTTTTAGATTTTCTTTTTTTTAAAACATGATCTTTTAGTGGATGCAAAAAAACGAACGGTTTGGATCGTTGATATCACATTCCGATGTTTACAGTTAACTGAAATATGAGTTGATGTTATATAGTTTCTAAAGACTTTATATACTCTGAGCAATATTTGCACTAACAGTAAAAATCTGAACGTGATATCAAAAGATCAAAGCCGTTCATCTTTTTGCATCTGCCAAAGGATCAGTTTTTTTTTTTTTTTTTTTAAAAAGAAAATCTAAAAATACGGAATTCGGTGGGAAGATAGTGCGTAAACATAAACAAAAATCAACGGTTAAATTAAATCTTTGGTTTATCGGATTATGGTGGCGAATTCGAAGTTGACCTATTCACAAAAAGTTTTAGAGTTTGCCATTACGAGCGTTTGTATATAATTTTTTTTTATATTTTTCACACTTCTACATTAATTAAAAAAAACTATTAAAAACTCTACTACAACAATAGTCATAAGATTTTATCTAATTTATGTGAGATTAAATCCTTACCGTTGGATTCTTTGATCTCACTGATGTGGTATGTAGATACTAATTTAGTATTACATTTTTCATTTGATTATTTATTGATTTAAAATATATTTTATTTAACGAGCAACATGTTGGATCATCTTACCAATTAATATTAAAGAGTCGAGTTCGAGTCGATTTATATTACTCATTCATTTTAACGGGTGTTATATGACACGACACATTAAGATATCGGGTATGTCACGAAAACAACACGAATATCAAATCTACTGCACAAGGTAAGGAACATGGTTTGCAAATTAGGGATTCTGAATCTGGGATTTTGATCTTGGACTTTTTATTTGGGTTCTGATTAAATTGGCCAATTACGGGCAAATTGGGTTTTGAGATTCCAGTTTAAGATTTATATGTAAAATATGTTTAATAAATTGAATCCAGATTGCAGGTTGAAAACTTGAGATTGATATATGTCCAATGATAGGTTTGAATCGTTTGATCAGAGGCTTTCGTTCCAAATTGCCAGTCCCGAACTATATCGAAACACTAAAATTTCAATTCGGTTTCGGTTTTCGGAATCCCATCTCAAAAAAATTGGTTCGAGATTCGATTTATGCTTTTCGGTTCGGGGCTGCACTTCCGTAACTCTCTCAAAAGCAGGTGGGATCGAGTGAGATCCACATGCAGGAGGTTTTGCCTCCGTGAATAAGTTGCTGTATGGAGCCAACCCTAGCTAAGACTTTTTCATTAATTCTCATGAGAATACCAGTATGATTAATTAGCATTCGAATTTAACATTTACAAACGGAAAGAAAGGAACACGAGGCTCAATTGTACAAGAAACTTCGCTGGTGCATACCATCCTTCTCTCTGTCTTTCTCCTCATATGAGTTTTTTTTTAATTTTATTTTTAATTTTATTTTATTTTTAAAGCTACAACATAATTCATTAGCATAAAGGGAGCATTACGACATAATTCATTAGCATAAAGGGAGCGGAAAATCGTAGTACAAAATAAGTTGGCTAGAAAATGGCCAGCAAATCAGGAGCTACAGTCAATAAGAAAGTATCCAAGATAATATCCGGGGGTTTTTCAAACGAGGAATGGAAGCATGAAGAGTAGACCTGGCAGTTTCTGACACGACACGAAAATGACACGAAAATAACGGGTTTCGGGTCAACACGATAACTTATCGGGTCATTATCGGGTGACCCGTTTCGACACGTTAAGAAAAAAATTATTTTGATAATTTTAAAGTTTAATTACTAAAAAATTTATTATAAACTATTAATATATACAATATATTCTATATTAAATATATAGTGTTGTATTATTATTCTATATAAGTTAAAAAAAAAAAGTTTTAGTCATTATTTATTTTTATTATGAGAGTTCTTTATTATCATTACTAAGATAATAAATTTTACTTAACATGTTCTTGTCCAAAATTAAAATAAACTAATATAGTATTTGTATAGACAATAACTAATAAGACATACATCATACATACAAGTATGAAAAATGTGAAAGAATATATAAACACTTGCAATTTTTGGCGTATGCGATCTCAAAGCATATACAAACAAGTTTGACAGTTGGATCGTTGAAATTAGTTTCGTAGAATGCGTATCCCATCAAAACGATAGATTCACTAACACTTAGAGTTTATTTATACTTTCATTAAGTATAACATAAGATTTTGTGGTATCCACTAGTGTAAATATTTTAAATTGAAGATCGAATTCATTCATTGTATTCATATAGGGTCAAGGAGTGTAGATGTAAAAACTCATCAAAATTGGAGTTAAAATAACCGTTAAATCGTGATTTTTCGTTTATAACCGTCAAAAAGTTTTGTCCCATTACTTGATCTCTGAATGTTTGTTTTTTACGATTTTTGCCGTATACGATCTTGAAGCATATACAAACAAGTTTGATGGTTGGATTGTTGAAATTAGTTTCGTAGAATGCGTATCCCATCAAAACAATAGATTCACTAACACTTAAAAATTTATTCATATTTTTATGAAGTATAACATAAGATTTTATGATATCCACTAGTGTAAATATTTTAAATTGAAGATCGAATTCATTCTTTGTATTCATATAGGGTCAAGGAGTGTACCTGTAAAAAATCATCAAAATCGGAGTTAAAATAACCGTTAAATTGTGATTTTTCTTTTTATAACCGTCGAAAAGTTTTGTCCCATTACTTGATCTCTGAATGTTTGCTTTTTGCAATTTTTGGCGTATGCGATCTCGAAGTATATACAAACATGTTTGACGGTTGGATCGTTGAAACTAGTTTTGTAGAATGCGCGTATCTCATCAAAACAATAGATTCACTAACACTTAAGAGTTTATATAACTTTCATTAAGTATAACATAAGATTTTGTGGTATCCACTAGTGTAAATATTTTAAATTGAAGATCGAATTCAATCATTGTATTCATACAGGGTCAAGGAGTGTAGCTGTAAAAAATCATCAAAATCGGAGTTAAAATAACCGTTAAATCGTGATTTTCTTTTTATAACCGTCGAAAAGTTTTGTCCCGTTACTTGATCTCTGAATGTTTGTTTTTTGAAATTTTTGGCGTATGCGATCTCGAAGTATATACAAACATGTTTGACGGTTGGATCATTGAAATTAGTTTCGTAGAATGCGTATCTCATCAAAACAATAGATTCACTAACACTTAAAAGTTTATTCATACTTTCATTAAGTATAACATAAGATTTTGTGGTATCCACTAGTGTAAATATTTTAAATTGAAGATCGAATTCATTCATTGTATTCATATAGGGTCAAGGAGTGTAGCTGTAAAAAATCATCAAAATCGGATTTAAAATAACCGTTAAATCGTGATTTTTCGTTTATAACCGTCGAAAGGTTTTGTCCCGTTACTTGATATCTGAATGTTTGTTTTTTACAATTTTTGGCGTATGCGATCTCGAAGCATATACAAACAAGTTTGACGGTTGGATCGTTGAAATTAGTTTCGTATGATGCGTATCCCATCAAAACGGTAGATTCACTAACACTTAGAGTTTATTTATACTTTCATTAAGTATAACATAAGATTTTGTGGTATCCACTATTGTAAATATTTTAAATTGAAGATTGAATTCATTCATTGTATTCATATAGGATTAAGGAGTGTGGCTATAAAAAATAATCAAAATCGAAGTTAAAATAACCGTTAAATCGTGATTTTTTGTTTTATAACCATCGAAAAGTTTTGTTCAGTTACTTGATCTCTGAATGTTTGTTTTTTGTGATTTTTTGCTGATACGATCTCGAAGCATATAAAAACAAGTTTGACGGTTGGATCATTGAAATTAGTTTCATATAATTCGTATCCCATCAAGTTCAATGGTATATATATATATATATATATATATATTTATTTATTTATTAAGTAGATTTAAATCTATTTATTTTGTACGTATAATTGACTGGTACACGGAGTAGTATATCACATTATCACGTGTCATTATAAAAATAGTGGGATATGTGTGATAAAAAATTAATAACTTAAAAAAAATAAAATTTCTCACCACTTCTATTAATTTTCATTTTTCCCTCTCTTTTTTCTTTGCTTTTCAGCTTTTCTTATAATTTTCATTTTTCCCTCCCTTCTTTTTCTTCAAAAGGCGGCAGCCTACCCATCTTTCCATCTCTTTTTTGTTTCCTTTTCAGCTTTTCTTATAATTTTCATTTTCCCTCCCTTTTTCTTCAAAGGGCGCGGCAGGAATGGAATGGAATTATGGAATCAATGGATGCATATTAATTAATAATTATTATAGTTTTTATAAAATTTAATATATATATATATATATAATTATTATAGTTAATATTTTGGGGGTATAATTATTAATTTATTATAGTATATATAATTATTATAATTATTATAGTTAATTTAATATTTATATATATATATATATATATTTAATATAGTTTTTACTATGTGACAATATGATATGTATTCTCTCAAAAAAAGTATTATGTTTTTTTATTTAATTATTTATTGGTTTAAAATATATTTTCCTTAACGGGTAACGGGTCGGGTCAAATTACCCGTTAATATTATCGGGTCGATTTCGGGTCGGGTCATTTTACCCGTTTATTGTAACGGGTGTTACACGACACGACCTGTTAAGATATCGGGTATGACACGAAAACGACACGAACACGAAAAACACGACACGAATGCCAGGTCTAATGAAGAGGCAAGGCCGAGGCGCACGAGACGATGGACAACCACATTAGGTTGGCGACGCGTATGAGAAGTAGTAGCTTTAGTGACCCCAAGCAGCATTGCTTTAGAGTCTTCCACAATATGTCCGATGCGGGACAAATCAGAGACAATCTTATTCAAAGCTGTCACGATTTGGAGTGAATCACACTCAATGATAAAGTTTTGTAAACCCCTATGTGACGCCAATAAAAGCCCCTCACGAGCCGCCAGGGTTTCGATATGGAGTGAGAAGCCAACGAAATCAAAGACCTTAGAACATGCAGCAACAAAAGCCCCTATTTCGTCACAGATCACCACCCCAACAGCACCAGTCTTCGAGGCATCCTTTCAGGCACCATCCACATTGACTTTGAGGACACCAATTGGAGGTTTTTGCCATATAGTGGTCGGTTGACTGACCAAGGACTTCGAAGGTGCAAAGGAAGCCCGCTTGTAGAAACTAATGAATCTGAGAGAGATTGAAGATAGAGAGAGAATGAGAAAATTGTAGAGAGAGAAGGTAAATAAAGTTGTGTTCTCTTATTCATTCAATAGAAGTGTACACATGTATAAATACATTGTAATGGTTGCTGAGTCACCATAGCACCTAACTAACTCTCTTAACCAACTTATCTTAATAGCTAAGCTAAGATTCAATCTGGTGGACCTTCTTTATCCTTAACACACCCCCTCAAGCTAAAGGGAGGTGACCGAACTGTAAGCTTGTAACTCAAATCCGCAAACCGATCAGCAGGTAAGGATTTGGTGAAGATGTCTGCAAGTTGGTGGAGAGAAGCAACATGATGCACAGTGACATGCCCAGATAGAACCTATTCTTGAATGTAATGATAGTCAATTTCGACATGCTTAGTGCGAGCATGAAAAACAGGATTGAAAGCTAAGGCTATAGCACTTTTATTATCACAGAAGATAGCTGGAGTTTTCAACAGAGGAAAGGAGATATCGTGCAGAATTTGACGCACCCAAGTAAGTTCAGCAGATGTGTGTGCCAGAGATCTATATTCTGCCTCGGTAGATGATCGAGCAACATTATTTTGTTTCTTGGCACTCCAAGAAATGAGATTCGGACCAAGGAAGACGCAATAACCACTAGTGGACCTTCGATCAATTGGGCATCCTGCCCAATCAGCATCAGACCAAGCTGTTAAGTGCTGAGGACCCTTGCGAAACCAGAGGCCGGAATCAATAGAACCCTTCAAGTAGCGAAGAATTCGTTTAACTGCCTGAAGATGGATGGTCCGTGGGGCATGCATATACTGACAGACCTGATTAACAGCAAAAGCTAAATCTGGTCGGGTCCATGTCAAATATTAAAGGGCACCGACAGTAGAGCGATAGAAGGTAGGATCAGAGAGTAGTGTCCCAGAGTGATCAAGTTTTACAGAACTTACAGGTGTAGAACATGGTTTAACCCTAATCATATCAGTCTTGGAAAGAAGATCCAATGCATACTTAGATTGGTTCAGGAATAAGCCCTCGGCAGATCTATGCACTTCAATACCCAAGAAATAGTGAATATCACCTAAGTCTTTGACTGGAAACATGGTCTGCAATTGAGAAATCAGAGACTGACAAACTGAACTGGAGCTGCCAGTTATGATGATGTCATCGACATACACCAAAATGAAGGTAATTGAAGAATCACTTTTGATGAAGAGGCTAGTATCGGAGAAGGCTGGAGAGAAACCCAAGGATAAGATGGCAGAGTAGAAAGCATCATACCAAGCCCGAGGGGCTTGCTTAAGACCATAAAGAGACTTATTAAGTTTGCATACATGAGTGGGCCGAGTGGAGTCCACAAAACCAGGGGGTTGAACCATATAGACTGCCTCTTTCAAAGTACCATGCAGAAATGCATTACTCACATCAAGTTGGTGAATGAACCAATCATAAGTAACAGCTATGGATAATAGGATCCGTATAGTGGTAGGCTTTGTAACCGGACTAAAGGTTTCAGAGAAGTCAATGCCTTCTTGTTGATGAAATCCCTTAGCAACGAGGTGAGCCTTGTAACGTTCAATTGAGCCATCAGGTTTGTGCTTGAGCTTAAACACCCACTTACAGCCAACTAGGTTGTAACTTGAATGAAAATGAACAAGATCCCAGGTGTTGGTAGTATGTAAGGCTTGAAACTCATCCTGCATTGCTGCCATCCATTTGGGATTCTTAGAGGCTTGTAAAAAGGTAGTTGGAGTAGGAGGAATGACTGTGAGAGAATCCACAGTAGCTGGAAGCTGATGTTTAGTTGCAGTAAAAACTTTAGGCTTGTGAATTCCTGCCTTTGCTCTTGTAACCATAGGATGAGCATTAACCTGAACAGTGCATGGCAAGGGAGCAGATGTATAGGGAGAAACCGCTGGAGACGAAACGTCTGGAGGATGATCAGATGCTGCAGGGGAAGAAGCAGATAGACAGTCTGTTGCAGGTTGTGAAACAGTGATTGATGAAGCAACTGGAATAGTGAGGGAAATTGGGACAGATGTAGAGGAACCGGTGGACTTCCCCGTGGGTGAAATAAACCCTGTCTTAAATGGAAATAGCTGCTCATCAAAGGTCACATGACGGGAAATGTAGACCCTATTAGTAGCAGGATCAAGACACCGATAACCACTGTGATTAAGACTGTACCCCACGAACGCACATTGTTTGCTTTTAAAATCCAGTTTATTGGAAGAATAAGGCTGTAACCAAGGGTAACAAGCACAGCCAAAAGTCTTCAGAACATGATATCGAGGAGGAGCACGAAAGAGCAATTCCCACGGACTGATGGTTGAATTCTGAGGGGGTAAACGATTGATGAGATAGACAGAGGTTTGAAAAGCTTCGACCCAGAACTTAGAGGGTAAACCACTGTGAGAGAGTAAAGTTCTGCCCATCTCAACAATATGCCTATGCTTCCTCTCGGCCTCAATTTCTTCGATCCTCTTTCTAATTTCATCAATTTTTCTTCTTCACATCTTCTGCCTTTCTAAGACTATATTGAAATTATTCCGATTAAGATTAGAGACAAGAAAGAAAGCCCAATCTTGCATAGTAAAGATATTATGGCCATCAGGTGGTTTGCCAATCGGGGAGGCCAACCAAGTACACCGAGCAAAGTAACAATCCTGCATCAGGTGGAGGGAAGATTCTAATTCACCATGGTAGAGAATGCAAGATGCATCAATCCCGATATGCCTATGAACAAGATTTACCTTTGTTGGGATAATGTTTTTACATAATCTCGAGGCCCAAAGTTTTGCTTTTGGGGGAACACGAGCTGCCCAAATCCGGTTCCACAAGCAACCAATGCTCCGGGACTCAGAGGAAGAACAAGCCACTGGTTCCTTTTCCCTGATCCAATTACAACGCCCATCTTTGTCAAAATGCCAAATAAATCGATCCACAGGTATTCTCAGGCTCAAGGGCATTGAAACAATTGCATCAAATTCCATTTCAGAGAAGATCTCTCTAATGAGAGTATGTTTCCATTGAACCGACAAAGGGCATATTAATCGGCTGACATTTTCCAATTCACAGCCCAACGGTCTAGCGGAGAAAAAATTAAACCGAGATGGATATGGGATCCGACGGTCATCCCAAATTCTAGTAGATTCTCCATATCCAATCTGCCATTGAGAACCCCTCTAAATAATTAGCCTAGCAGCACAAAGGCTCTTCCATCCGTGGAAAGCATTAGCTTCACAACCGCATCAAGGAATGAAGCATTAGGGAAATACTTCGCTTTTTAACATTCTAGCTACCAACGAATTGGGCTCCTGAATTAACTTCCAACCCTGTTTAGCAAGTAGTTCGAGATTTAAGGCATACATATTCCTGAAACCCAAGCCACCCTCAGTTTCTATGGAGCACAGTTTATTCCAAGAGCCAATGTATTTTCCAACAAGTATCTGAGTCATTCCACCAAAACGCCACCACAAGTCTGTTTAAATCATCACATAAATACCTGGGCAGAAGAAACGAGTGCATAGTATAAAGGGGAATAGTTTGCACCACCACCTTAACGAGGATTTTGTGCAGCAAAAAATAATCAAAAAATTATGGAGGTGACACGTGGACTTTTAGGTTAAAAGGACAAAATTACACTCGATGCACACTAGGATTACCACGCGCATGCAACATACAATAACGACTCAATCAAGGAAGAGTCAAAGGTGATCAAAATGGTATTTATTCAAATCCCTTTCATCACTCTTCATCAAATCCTTATTCAAAGGGAGCATTTTTGCTCACCACCATAAACTATGGTGTATGCTCACTATACACCTAATCAATTGACACGTGTCATTTCACTTAATCTTGGTTAATTTTTTTCAAAATTGAAAAACTAACATTTAATGTGAAAGTTAACTAGAGTTAGGTGAAAAGACACGTGTCAATTGATTAGGTGTATGGTGAGCATACACCATAGTTTATGGTGGTGAGCAAAAATGCTCCCTTATTCAAAAGGCAACTCCTAAAACTTCCTATTTAATTTGAAATTAATTACCATGTTAATTGCAAGATATTATTTCACATAATATCTTGCAATTATTCTCCAATTACACCATATATGACCGGCCACTATTCTCCAAATAAGGCCGGCCACTACCCTATAAATAGCCTTATTATCCCACTAAAAAGCGAGGCCATTTGCTACCCACAAACTCCAAAACACATTCTTTTCAGAATTCTAACTTTGGCATCGGAGATTCTTCGGCCAAAGCCCCCTCATTCATCGTGGGGCGCGTGAGCCTTTTGGCCTTAATTTTAAGTGTTATTACTTTGCAGGTGCATTTTCGTCAAAGAAGAAGATAGCGGAATTTTGCATCCACAAATTGGTCCTTTCATTGAGAGTTTGATTCACACGCTCGAAGAAGACTCTCGCATTCAAAGATTTCCATTTCTCGTTCATTTGTAAATTTTTCGTACGTTCTTATTCCTAGAATTTTTTTTTGTTTTTTTTATTTATAAAGTTCTTTGAATAAACGTAAAAGAAAAGTACAATGACTAGAAATTCATAAACCACAACGAACATAACTTCCTACGTTTAAGGATTTGGACTAAACGATGGTGATCGAGGCATAGCCCCACCACGACGATCGATAAGGCTTAACACAATGGCTAATGGAGCGGCACCACCCCCACAGGGCACCATCGTGGTAGCCACCACAGCAGCAACCACCGTGGTAGCCCTTGGCTAGCAGGTAGCCATGTAGCAGCAAGCCCAGGCCCACACCACCTCGTAGCAGCAGACTCAGGCCCGCACCACAAGGTCATAAGCCCAGTGCGAAGCAGCCCAAAATGCTGCGCCCCAGCGAGCCCATGAGATGTAGGCCCAAAACCAGGCAGCTGTAGGCCCAAAGCAACAATGCCCAAATCCACTCCAGCCCACATGGGCCGATGTCTAAGGCGAGCTGGCCCAAGCGGCGCAAGAAGTAACCAGAGCCGCAACTTAGCGCAAGCCCAGTGCGCTCCAAGCCCAAGGCTGGCCCAATTCACCCTCAGCCTAATGCCAAACAGATTAGGCCGCACCATGCCTACGCGTGCTACACGCGGGGCAGCCCGCGCACGTGGCCCTCATAGCAGTCCAAACCGGTCCAAGACTGGTTCAACCATCCTAGCTTCAGATCTTTGGACCGACGATTGAACCAGGGGTATTTTCACCCAATTTCTCTGCATATTTGACATATCCCAACTCAAATCTCGCACATGAAGTCCACTACACTTCCACTACTCAAGGAAATGCGTACCGTCCAAGCTCTTCCAAACCCAAATAGTGAACAACACTTGTCTCGACAAGTTATAGAGTTGACAAGCACTCTTGCGCATTAGACAACCTTGGTAAATCTGCTTTTGCAGCGTACCAAGATGTAGCGTGCTCCAGACAAGGTGTCCCGAAGTAGGACAAGGACAGACGACGAACCTCTCTAGCAGAGCCTCGGCAAGCAGCCACTTAACTAGTCACAAACCGAGGGTTCTGGTAGTGTACACTCTCGACTGGACCCCCTAGATAGTGTATACTCTCGTCTTAGCATGCAGAGGAGCATGCACTCTTCCTTAAGCCCACGGACGAGCATACATTCATGGTTAGGGCCACATTCCGATGATCAACATAAGCAACTTTCCAGGCGAGGTGTTTATTCGCGACTAGGTTGGCAATGAGCATCATCCACCTCACATCAGAGTAGGCAACACGACGGACGGAGAGAAGCAGTCACTCAATCCGGCTCAAGTTTAATCGGCAGCCTGCGAGTAATTTGTTCGCCTGTTAAGAATGTACTACATGCATCGTAACAGCGACATAAACAAGCCGAACATATGGAAGATCAACCTAGACCAGTAGGTCATAACCAGGGGCAGCGAAGAGCTTCATTGCCCTGACAAAGGCAAATTCAGGAAGAAGTAGAGAGGTTCATGACCGAACGATTGCGCGATTTTTAACGCAACGAGGTCACTGATGAGGCACTACGACAGGACATAACCAACATAAACAGGTCACCTTTCACTGACAAGATCGAGCAGACGGAACCATCCCACATACACTGGAGGATACAATGATTACTTCTGTTTTGACAAACGCAGCAACTTGGCCTAATCGCGCGCTGGGGGTAAACAGGTTCCAAAATGACACACTGACCCAACCACCAAGAACCAGGGGCATGTATTGTTTTCATCATAACTCCGCGCTCAAAGTCATGCCTATATGCTCCACGGCTTTCTACCGCCCTTAATCTGTCACCATGGCTCCCAACAGTGCCAATCTTACACCACAACTCCCAGTCGTGCCACCTTGTGGCTCTTATCTGCACCGACCAAGCCCACAACACTTCAAACTTCAAAGCATCACGGAGCAGAATAAGAGGCCTTACTAGCAGCCTTTGCTAGCGAAAAACTTAGTGGTGGAGAAGCTTGCAATCCATTCAAATTCTCAGCTGACCACCAACCAAGCCTCAGAAGAACACACAATGAAACATCTAAGGATGGTGCAATACTTGGAGAAGGTCCAAGAACAGCTTACTAAGTTTTCCACTTACACCCTTATGTGAGTTCAACAAGCAGTTCGAAGTCTCAAGCAGGTCGCCGAACAAGAGCTCACAAGTTGAGGATTATTTCAGTTGTCCAGCTTTCCTCGGTTGCGCTCACGACAACGACTTCCATGCTCTCCAATGCGATAGGGTAAACTAATTGCTCTTCAGTGTGAGAGGGTAAACCAATTCCCCAACACCCATATGGGTCTGCTCTTCAGTGCGAGAAGGTAAACTAATTGCTCTCTAGTGCTAGAGGGTAAACTAATTCTCAAACACCTATTTGAGTCTGCTCTCTAGTGCGAGAGGATAAACTAATTGCTCTCTAGTGCAAGAGGGTAAACTAATTCCCCGACACCCATTTGGGTCAGCTCTCCAGTGAGAAAGGACACCTATCTAGGTCTGATCTTTGGTGCGAGAGGGTAAATTAATTACTCTTTAGTGCAAGAGGGTAAACTAATTGCTCTTCAGTGCGAGAAGGTAAACTAATTCCCCAACACTCATCTGGGTAAGCTCTCTAGCACGAGAGGATAAACCAATTCCCCGACACCCATCTAGGTAAGCTCTCCAGTGCGAGCGGGAAAACCAATTCCCCGACACCCATCTGGGCCACACGGCTCAAATGATCAAATACTCAACTACCAGCTAAGCAACAAATGGTCAAAGGGCATCAGCCGACAACGAACTCAATAGCTTGACACCTCAAGAAGCCAAAACTCACGGCCATAGTGACTCCATAGGATCGTCAGCCTTTTTTGGTAGCATGCTCAACCGATGGTTTTATGGCTAAAGGTTTTACAAGACGCTTCAAGCAAGCAAAGTTTCAAGAAAAATAAATATGGAGTAAAGCGAAAACAGTTTATTAAATTTCTAGCAAATTGATAAACTTATACGAAGGTCGCTGGAATCCGACATAAGCTAAACAGAGCATACTACTCATTTAGCAGCTTGGATGACCTTGGGCTCTCCAACAGCCATCCTGCCTTCAGTAGCCACTTCGCATTCAGCAGTTTGCTAACCCAACACTTTTACGGCAGTTGAGAAATCAAACTCAAGTAGTTTATTCCTTATTGACAAGCATCACAAACGTGGCAGCCCAAACCGTGGCCTCTGCCACGCCACTTCCTTGGCCCATGTTGGGCCAACCCTTGGCTCCAACCAAGCTAAGCATCCCAAGTCGTGGCCCTTGACACACTACCTCATCCGCCTATGCCGAGCCGACTCCTGACCCTTGCCAGCCGATGTGCTGCACCACCCTGACAGCTGCCCCGCAACAGCACTACCCAAGAAAAAGAAAAAAAAAATTAAAATTTTCTTACCTTGGTGAGACACGGAAAAGACAAATAAATCAACAGAAGACGGTTCTTTGCACGAGCAAGCGAAGAAGAATGCTAGGGGAGGAGGAACAAATATCCTCTAGCTTTCTCTCTTTCTTGTAGGGATAAATAATTACCCTCCAAGGTTGATTTAATCCGTACTTAAGGTAGGCTTAAATAGGCCTTGGAGGCGATTTATTTTCCTTTCCTATAAGAATCTAATTCCAAGTCCACGTAGGAATCTGCATTAAAGTTGGAGATCCCTATACTTACTACCCTTTCATGTGAGCAGCCCAGCAGGTGTAGGGGCATTTGTGGAGCCAAAAATGTCAAGAAAATTATTAAGGTGACACATGGACTTTTGGGTTAAAAAGACAAAATTACCCTCGAGGCACACCGAGATTCTCACACACATGCAATGGACAATAACGGCTCAATCAAGGAAGAGTCAAAGGTGATCAAAATGGTATTTATTCAAACCCCTCTCATCACTCCTCATCAAATCCTAATTCAAAAGGTAACTCCCAAAACTTCCTATTTAATTTGGGATTAATTACCATGTTAATTGCAATATATTATTTCACATAATATCTTGCAATTATTCTCCAATTACACCATATATGGCTGACCACTATTCTCCAAATAGGGCCAGCCATCCCCCTATAAATAGCCTTAATATCCCACTAAAAGGGGAAGCCATTTGCTACCTACAAACTCTTAAACACATTCTTTTCAGAATTCTAACTTTGGCATCGGAGATTCTTCGACCAAAGCCCCCGGATTCATTGTGGGTGCATGAGGCTTTTGGCCTTAATGTTAGGTGTTATTATTTTGCAGGTGCATTTTCGTTAAAGGAGAAGATGACATAAATTTGCATCCACAAATTTTATGACCAACTGCACTCATTAGTCTACCCTTCCAACGTTGGAGACGTTTCCAAATATGCTCATGTATATGACTAAAGCAAGCCTCTTTGTTACGACCAACCAAGGTAGGAAAACCCAAATATTGTCTGTGCCTATCAACTTGTTGCACACCCAAAACATTGCTCAAAAGGAACTGATCAAGTGACTTGACGTTCCGACTAAAACACACAACATTCTTTTGGTAATTAACCAGCTGGCCATAAGCTCTTTCATAGCAATGCAGTACATCCATGATTTGTTCGCAATCCCCGGTAAAAAGAATTGGCGAAAAGAAAGCTATCATTGGCAAAAAAAGGTGGCTGATGGTTGGAGCACCTTAGCAAATATTGACCACGTGTAAACACCTATCAGCTACACACTTAAACAACATGGCCAACAAACCTTGGCACAAAGCAAAAAGAGATAAGGGAGATTGGGTCGCCCTAACGAAGCCCTTGTTTTGGATGGATGTAGCCATGCGACGAACCATTGATCATAATAGAATATGGTATGGTAGAGACACACACCATGAGTAGATCAACCCATCTATGGGGAAAACCCAAAGTTTCCAAAACTCCCCTTGAGGAACACCATTCCACACAGTCGTATGCCTTACTCATGTCCAATTTGATAGCCATAAAGCCTTTTTTCCCCGTTTTCTCTTGAAGAGGAAATTAGCAAACTTAGAAGCCAAGGTTGTGTTATCAGAAATGAGCCTTCCAGGGACGAAGCGCTCTGCTGATAAAAAACGAGGCGGGAATGATCAATTTCAAACAGTTGGTCAAAACCTTGGATGCGATCTTGTAAACTACGTTGCACAAACTGATGGGGTGGAGGTGAGCCATCTCGGTTGGTTTCTTTTGCTTAGGGATTAAAGCCATATGTGTAATTAATCTTCTTTAGCATTTTACCTAAGCCTAGAAATGAAAGACCAATTGAGAAAATATCTGGACGGACGATACCCCTGAATTTTTTGAAGACCAGGGGAGAATACCATCCTTATATGAGTTGTCTTGTCAAGAGAATGCACCCGTTACACTTGAATTTTTCTCACTCAATTGACCAAAATAAAGGATGAGGATCCTTTCCGGATCCTTTTTTGTGAGGATCCCTAGGATCCTCATATACTATCCATTTATCGTACATCATGTGACCAACTTTCGTTAGCTATTGTTTGTGTTTAATTTTAAATAAAAAATTCAAAATGATTTTTGACCGCACAACGTACGATGAACGGATAGAATATGAGGATACTCACAAAGAGGATTCGAATGGGATCCAAATCCAATAAAAAGCACATAGATCATCAACATCAACAGCTATACATGTAAAGGGGAATTCAAGACATCTACAGACATAAATTCAAGACTACACATACAAACCTAAAGCTAGTCACTGTCACATGTAACGGCATGGCAAAAAGCAAAATGCTAGTACTCGTTTGAAAGTTTGTTTTAAAATGACTAAAAGCGTTTTTAATAAAAATGTTTTTAGAATCAATCATTAATAAAAACACAAGTGAATCCTGGAAAAAACACATACTTCAAGTACTTTTTTGGAACCCAAAATCATTTTCTCTAAAAGCTATGCGAGTCATTTTAAAAACACTTTCAAATGAACCCGTTGCTGGACCGAAAATGTGATCAGGTAAATATGGTTAGAAAATATAATCCATTCGTTACTCTTTTGAGTTCTCTACATATGGACCCAAAGAGGAAAACAAAATTTTTGATGCATGACGGAATGTACAAAGCTACAACATGTATCGTTAGAAGGTACCTGGTAGAAATGAAAAAGAATATGAACAATTTAAACGGCGGCTCAAAAAAAGGACCTTATTGGGGAAAACTATTGATTCACTTGTATGTTACAACATTCACATACAATTCAATGATGTTTACAGAACCAAAGTGTGAGTAGTTCTACGTATACCTGTCTTTCTACTATCCGGGTTTTATGGGTATTGCAAAGAATGATTCATCATATGGCACAAGAATCTTGACCAATCGAGCAAATTGTGATTCCAGAATTTTGGTTTTGGTTATCATGTGAATCAAAATGCAAATGGCAGACGTGCCAACCACTAGCAAAGACAACTCCCGAATTTTCATAGGGGCTGGAGTTCTTGCTCTGGTACGGCAACATTGACAGGCTTGTAGGGATTGACTGTTTGTTGGCGACGTTTCCACATAAACCAAAATCCAACAACTGCTAGTGCAATAACTAGAATTCCTAACATTGATAGAATCACCAGATAACTGCGCTGCCACCATGACCTGTTGAATTTTGGGAAGAACAAGATATTACAAAAGAGGCTACTTATGATACTGTGATCTGTATATAGATAGCTAATTCGTCATCTATATGCCAACACTCATGTGGGAGATTCTGTTTAGATTCTTGTATAGAATGGGAAAGAATCACAAAAGAAATAATGTGATCTCAGACAAGAACGACCTTAGAAAGTAAAAATAATATAACGTACCGTTTGTCCTTAGGCTCAACATTCCATCCAAGCAACTCGTAAGTTCCAAACATAACAGGAAACTTCAAATGATGTTCGGAAAGCTTGGAAATTATACCCTGCAGGCAGAACAGATCATCAAGCTTGCAAATAGTTATAAACCTCGGCAGTGGCACAGTCACTAGCTGCAATTCATTAGGGCAAACTTACCACCGCAGTTGTATTAGAAATACTGTCAGTAGAACCTGCAGGAAATATGGCCCATCGAACGAGGGAGTCATTCCCACTGGTAGTAAATTTCAACAAATGGACCTGAAACCATCAATTCGAAATTGACAACTTAAGGTTAAGGTGGACTTAAACGTCATAAAACTTCATTATATACAGACATGAATTTGAACTGTTAGTAAGAAATTATAAAGCAAAATCTATTGAATGTTCGCATATGGTTTTTTGCCAGACCTGTGATGTATTAACTTCTAATTCCTGAGCTATAAATTCAGCTAGTTCTGTGATGTGGGGCTTCAGATCAGAGTAGCTGATGTTCAATGACATATCAAATGTTATTTTTCCAATTTTCTGTTCCCCTGTTCATCAAGGTTAATAAGTATTATAATTCTGTCTTAACACAATACAAAAAAGAGGTTGCAAACAGACGTACTTTCTTATATGAAAACAGTGCAGCACAAAATCACAAAAAAAATATAAAGATAATGAGAAATAATTAACAGACTGGTGCAAAAGTAGAACTGAAGTAGAGAACAGTGTCCACAAAAATATAATTTTCACTTTTATCTCGTTTTATAATGTATCTCCATTTTTGCAATTTGATTTGGGTAAATGGAAAAGACACCTAATAACTTTGATTAAACTGCTATAACAACTATAGTATGTTATAAATAAAAAGTTTAAGGTCAAGTGACAGATGAATCATCCACATCAGTGAAAAGAGACTCAGAATAGTTTAGAACCAATGTAGCATAAAAGCTACTCAAAAGGTCGCAAGTTTACACTACCTGGAAGTGCATAATGTGGTGCTCTATTTGGAGCTAATGTAGGCATTCCTTCTGTAGTTGAATTCTTTTCATCTGAAGCAGGAGGCATTGGCTGAGGCGAAACAGATTCGTTAAGTCTTTCCCACAACTCTGAACAATTAGTTTTCCAGAAACCAATCTTGGAATGCTCACGGTCATACGTTACAAGAGTATTGCGGACAACAATTCCTATCAAGAAAATGATTTTTGCATGACAAAATTAATTAAAAGTACTGTAAAAACCTAAACGAGACAAATTTGATACTATTACATGAAACAGGCAATACATGTACACACACACACATACAAGTGGGATGGAGAACCATGGACCTTTCTAAAGCATATACCTCCTAAAAGAGTAGTTGGATCCTTTCCGTTTTGAAAAATCCCCAGGCAGTATGCACCCGGGAACTTTGAATGCTTCATAATTGATAATAATACAACACAGCAGAAAAACAAATAATTAGTGACAAAACCAATGGAAGAAGCACAAAGTTCTATAATAAAAATTACAAATCGTGTTTACATTACCAAAAACAACTATATTCAGAAAGGTACAGAGCTTTAACTTCAATCACTTACCCTGAATAAATAATTTTCAGGAGATAGTGTCAGCTTCTGCCCATTGCCAAATACCATGTCAACTGCTGGAAAGGTGTCTGATGGGTAGGAGACATCACTGAATCAACATTGAGAAATCATTAGAAAGAAACTTGAGCATTTAATGGTTGGACCTTACACACAATTTATTTGCATATTTAAGCACATAAAAATTTGAAAATGTTGATTTTGCATTTGTGGCCTCAAATACAGTTTCTTATAATTTGGTTTTCACTAGAAAAGGCATTTAACTTATCTGAGCCATTTAAACTCGTATACCTTCCAGCAGTTGAAAAACATATATCATTATAATTTGGATCAGGGCCACGGATTTGCTCGAGGGAATTAAGCTCTTTCATGATCTGCACACATGCATACCAGGGAGAAAAATAAGTAAAAACAATAAATTTTGAGACCGTGATAGTACTCTGATTGTGCACTCAATGAAAAAAAAAAGAAATTGAATAATACGATGAAATAAATGATACCTAAACCTGCAGCCAGCCAAAAATAAACAGGAAGGAATTTTCAGATAAACCAAAGTGTTTCAAATGCTATGATTCATTTCAAATGAGGAAGTGCAAGTATTCCACCCTAACTACAATTAAATGTATAATGCAATTTCTAGTTGTTTTAATTATTTCCATTAACTCAGACCAGATCGTCCTTTCTGTCTGTTCTAGTTGACCAAATGCTCATTAACTTAAAATTCAAAAAGTGAATTTCCAATCATTATCAATTAGAAAAAATTGCAAGGTATCATCTAAAAGATTATAAGTAAAAATATTTGATTATATAGTCTTGTATGAAGATTAAGTCAAAATTTAATCTAAGGGGCAGAAAAATCTTACAGCATCCTTAAATGCAAGAAATGCTGCTTCTGGTAGGTATGCATATGTTGTACCACTGTCCAAGACTGTTCCATGTTTTCCATCAAAGACATTTGGATTCAATGGCAATCGCTTTCCCGCGACATGCATCTCCTTCAAATCAATATTGTAGTATGGACTGTTGCCATCCCGAAACTAGAGTAAATGTGTGAGATGTATAGATTGTAGTTTTTAGGAAATTGGACATTTTGCAATCTATGTAAGATAAATTTTTCAAAACCACACACCTTCGTACTGGGTTTGAATGAGTGAAGACCATGTCTGATGGGGCTGAAAAACCACCAAGAACCATTGCACCTCCACCAATGTCCATTCCACCATAACATAATGAGAAAGAATCACTTATTACACTTTTATCAACTAGTTGGTCAACCACACTCAGATCACCACGGCCCAATCCCATTATGCCATCAGCAGGCTGGCTGTAAAGGTCACCAGTTTCAAAATTTTCACAACCGAAAACTGCACGTTGAGGTGGTAGTTCACTTTGATTGCCGAACGATATAAGATCCTCACCAAGCACCCCACTGCTACTACTCATTTCGGCATATTGCCTCTCATAAATACAATTCACCCTCTGATTATCACAATTGCAATCTATGTTGCATTTGACAGCTTGGTAAGTGTTCGAGGCTTCTGGATCAAATTTGGGGTCCTGATAGAAAATTAAAAACAGAACATTAACATAGTTTTAAACCTGAAATCTACCGAGTTTCCCTTGCATACAAAAGGTACTAAGTATTCAGGAAACTTTTACTAAACAGAAATATGCAACTTCAAGGTTGTTAATCTGACTATTGTATTTGGTAATAGAGTGATCATGATCGACTGCCTTCACCCAAAAATAGTCCGATGAGTCTTCGTTCTAGTTTTTACGCATGATTATATAATATCTTGGGTTATGTTTCTTAGCCTTAACAAGGTGAGCATCATTTACATGAGCCTCATTACTCAGTGTAAGACTAAGATCTGACGCGAGACTCACAATGTAGCTAGCTGCAACTAACGGTTTTGAAATCAACAGAAGACCCTACATCAACATTCCTATTTCGCATCACTACATGAACGTTTCCAGAGTAGAGAAAATTCAGTAGTGGATGAGGAAATTACCTGGTGTCTGCCGCACTGTTTGCAAGAAGAGCAAGGCACATAGGTCACAGTGCTCCCCGTATCCACAATTAGAGCAAACTTCTGCGGAGGCGTTCCGATCCAGAGCCGCGTTGTATAGTACCTGTCTCAGCCGCCACCACCACACAAATTTCAATCCCAATCCAAAAATTACCGATCATAAACTCAAACCGAAAATTAAAAGGAGAAATGTAGCGTACCCGTTGCGGAGGAGATCGTCGTAGAGGCTCATGCGGGCATTGGGCCGGTTGAGGGACTCCGATCTCCCGAGGAGGCGCCGAGGATTGGATGACGATGAGGTCCGGGACGACGAATTGGGAGTGAAGTGGTAGAGAGGTAAGACCATGGCTGGGAGTGAGTGGAGAAGGGGGGCGGGGCTGCTGGGATTGGGCGAGACCAGACACAAAAGCTCCATCTCTAAGAAGAATAGGAGGAGGACGGCAGAGGTGGGAAGGTGGAGCGGTGTTGCTACCATTGGTGCAGCTGGAAAATGAGGAGTGGTGGCGGAGATGCCAGATCAGAAATCGAGTGGAAAGAAGGGAGCCTTTTGAGAAGGGAGGGAAGAGGGAAGCCAGCGTGGCCGTGCACAACACCAAACTTCGTTTTTTCAGTTTCTGACCAAAATAAGATTACTCCCAGAAAAAACGAGAATTTTTTTTTCAGATACCGACGAAAATGATTTGAAAATTTTAAGATTTAATCAATTGGATAAAAAGTAAAATTGTTATTTTTTGTTAAAGTGAACAGCACGGAAGTGTTTCGTTAAAACTTTTTTTTTTTTTTTCAGTAATTTAATTTATGTTTGTTTGAGTTGGACGCTACAACCGAAGTTGGTGTTTTTTTTTTTTTTTTTTTTGGACAACCGAAGTTGGTGTTTGGGTTGCTTGCTTGGGTATTATTGATCAACGACCTTTTTCTGGAAAAAAAAAAGTATATGCAAAGATACTCGAAATTATCCTATTTTATAGTTTAAATCATATTAACGAATTTGAGGGATGGACTACAATATGTATTAGATACTCCCCAAATCACCAAGTAGCGATTAACTAAAACCAATGAGAGCTCTCCATTTCTCCAGGTCGGAGCCCACTTGCTCAAGGACATGGGGCAACACTACAACAGCGTTCGTAGTGTTCCATATGGACCACGGACAAGAATGGCGACTCTCCTCACGTATAAGAGGAGACTCTTTCTCACAATCAAGCTCTCTTGAATCTTATACTTAAATCATGTACTTATACTTAAATCATTTTAACTCATATACTCTCGTGGACATAACTCTAAATTGGGTGAATCACGTACATCTCATGTATACTTCTTTACCTTTACATTTTTATATATCACCATCAATTAGCGACCGAGGCACCCTCACGAAGGTCACTTTACTAACCTTTGCGTTGACTCAAGGTCCACCTCAAAATCTAGCACTCTCTTGTTACATAAACACCTCAAAATCTAACAAGCCTTTGGTAAAAGCTCTTTTTTTCCTTCTCTCTGCTTGAGAGCCTTTCTCACTGTCTCGTGTGAGTGTTTGCAATTTCATCACTTTTCGTTGTCACCAATCCTAGCTCCGGCTGGGGTTGGTGGCAGTTTCTTTTCTGTTCGTTTTGTTTTTCCCTTTGGGTTTTTCTGCTGCGTCTTCCCTTTCCTATCGATTCTTTTCTAGTATGTTCTCCACAATTATTCGGCATCCCTTTTTCTGGGTCATTTTCAATTTCGATATGTAGCCACTTTTTATCGCGATTTTATCGAGTCGGTGTTTTGAATTCTGGTGTTCTCACTGGTTTGGGTGTTATCTACACCACCACCTTCTCTCTTTCAGGCTTCATGGCTGGTTTTTTACAGATTGTGGTTGCGATTAAAGAGATGTTCTCAGCTATTGAAGGCGATCGGAGTGGGGATGCTTCGTCAGAAGCGTGGAAGCGGACTGCTAGATGGGATTTTTTGGTGTGGAAATGGTTGTAGCAAAGATCTAGGTTGTTCTCGGTTTTTTTTTTCTGGTTTGGGCTCAACCTTTGATTGCGCTTTTTCTGTTTTTTGGGCTGGTCCTTTTTGGTTTGTATATTTATCTGTGGGCCAATAGTTTGTAAATTTTTATTGTGTATTTAATAAAGGTTCCTGCCTTTAGTTGACCCCAAAAAAAAAAAAAAAAAACACCTCAAAATCTTTGTCATCAGCGAACCACGGTGATCAAAACAACCAACCAACAAAGAAAGTTTGAACTTGCAAAAGAAAACTTGTACACAGGAAAGGTGAATTTTGGAAGAGAAAAAGACACATGGCAACGTGTATTAAATTTTGGAATTAAAAAAAGTAGGGATTTTTATAATCCCACAAAAAGTTGGATGTTAATATCAATTAAATGAGCTAATGCGAATGAGACTAAATCTGTAGATAAAATTTCAAAAACTAAAGGTCATGAAAGTTGATGATTGGTTTATTACTTAAACGTTGATAAACATGTTCATTTTTATTGGGGACACTTAATTTAATTTGCAAATTTAGTCTTCCTAGCATTACCCCATAAAATATTATCAAAGTTAATTTTGAAATGAAAAAAGACAAGTGTGAGCGTGTATTAAATTTTGGACTTGAATCAAAAGCTAAAAACACAGCAAGTGAGTTTCTACTACAGTGGTGGAGAATAGTGTTGCCTTTGCACCACAGCGTGGCGTGACCGTGGGATTGAACTCTGTTAGTTTCCCAATTTAACATTTAATCTAACAAATCTATCGTTGGACAAAAAAAAAAGAAGCTAAAACACATAAAATTTCAGTCTAGAAACTGATCAACCATGAACAGAACCTAAGTGTCCCTAATTTGTCTTCTTCCTTTTTGTTTGCCGTATTATTAAAAAATTACTTTGATATAAGGAAACTTTAATGAAAAGCTCATGGCACTATTCATTTTAACAAAAAATCACATTTTTAACTAAAAAGTCAATCCTAATACTATTCACTTTACCATTTATTTTGTCCTTATTGTTAAAACTCAAAGTTTTCAAGTCATTTTTATTAGTTTTTTTTTTATATAATTGGACCCTTTTAGAATGCCCCACTCTTTTTCTACAATTTTTTTTATTAAACATTTGTGTCTTTTAAAGATTTAATTAAGATGCTTTGATTAGTCGCCACCTAAGCATTTTTAAATTTATTTAAATTAGTATTTTTTTGGTAAATGAAAAATGTTAAATGTTGGTTTCCCACTTAATCTTTATAGTTTTTTTTTTTTAACGAAAGGAACGATATTCATTAAGATGCAAAAAAATTGTACAAAGTGAGGATAAAGTGTATTCATGGGCCTCGATAAAATCCTTGTCGGGGCTTTCAACCTGGTCAAATGAAAAAAGGGAGTCTCGCACAAACAAACTAAAGTTAACTATCCTCACAAACCAAATCAAATAATACATTTTAATTTGAAAAATCTTCAAATGGTGCAACCCCGGAGGTTCATCAGGCCACACAATCTCCCGAGCACACCCTATTCCAGCACGTGCAAGTATGTGAGCAACTTGATTTGCCTCCCTTCTACTATGGCATGGCTTCGCATGAGACAAATCTTCGAAGAAAGACCGAATATCATTAATTATAGGACCTAGAGGAGATGTATCTTCTCCTTGGCCATTCATGGCTGCGATGGTGATGACTGAATCTCTTTCGAAGATACAATTATACCGATGCCAAATTAAAGCGTACCAATGTTGATATGATATGTACCTGTTGAGCAAAAATTATACATAATGTGTAAACAAATAATTCACTCAACACAAATTTCACCCTCGTTCATTTTTCGAAGAGAGTTTTATTAATTAGAGTTTTATTAATTTGAGTTCGACCCATTCTAGACTATGTATCTATTAATTACAATCCTTCGTTAAAAAGGAAAAACCCTTTGATTCCAACATGAATAAATCGTAACTTGGGGACTTGGGTGCTTGATTTTGCAATTGCACCTAGGTCAAGCCCTAGATTGCCTACGGCTCGTTGAGGGATCAAGTCACTAGTAGCTCTTGTTGGAGCAATATTAGAAAATATGAAAATAACACAAGAATTCCATTAGTAATAGTCATAAAGAAATTTACAACATCAATTTATGTATGAGATTAATATAAACAACTAGAGAGAAAGTTAACAAACTTGGAGATTGAGGCTTGCATAAATGCAATGTCTTGAAGACAGAATTTCGCCCCCTACTCTTGTGCTTGTAGTTCAGTAGGCGTTCGTCTCCCAGGATTCAACAATCTATAATCCGAAGTAAAAACACTTCAATCTTCGGACTCTGGCGAACTTCATATATTCCGTACTCTCAAGACACGACTCGAATTTTGACTAACAAAGAATAAAAGACATTGGAGAAAACTCTTTTCTTCAATCCATTAGATATGTGGGATGTTTGAATTTATATAGAACTCAAGCCATCCCTTTTGAAACATTGTGATTGTTGCCTAAAGTTCCAACGAACAGATGCAACTCATGAATTTGAATTCAACTATGACACATGACTCTTATTTTTCATTCATATAAAAATTAAAAATTATAATATTAATTATAATATATAATTTCCAACAATCCCCCATATGAATGAAAAATTAGGGAAAATTTGAGAGTACAGGCGAACAAGAGATGCATCAGGAGAGGTGTCTTTTGGACTTGAACCTACCCTAGTGAATACTTATCGGATTTACGTGGTGACTCAGTGAATATGGAATCTTGAAATATTCACCGCAGCAGTAAACCGAGATAATAAGCAACACACATCACTAATCCTAATATATTCTGGTGCATACGGTTGTGTTCATTTTGGTCATAAACAAATCCTGGATTCATGAGAGCTTTAGAGAATTTAGCCATCGCATACTCATAGAAGCGACCCACTTCTACTCTCACATAGGTGACCACTGATTAAGAATACTTTGCAATATTCCTCTTATTTATAAGATATCACTGTCATTAAATATAAATATACATCCTAAAACTTCTGCAGACAACACACTTCTTCCATCATAGGAATGAGGTATATAGTGTGTTAACTTCTTTGAATCATGCCCAACCAGTTTGCCTATTAAACTTAGACCATGGGATCTCCAATCAATTAAGTTAGGTTTCCGCCCGGCTGATTCATTAGTTAGGTTGGCTTTAGCCTCATCCCCTCGATGATCAACTGACTCTCTAGTCTAACCTTTAATAATTGGATCCACCACTAGGTTGACTATCATTAATGATGTGCGCAATCCACCTTATGAAATTATATTTCAGACGAGAGTAGTTGTTTGACATTGTTTGAAATGTCATGTCCTCAAAATTATATTAGGACTTAATTACTAAGTAATTTGCTAACACTAAGCACTTGGGTAAACTCCCCCCTATTTAAGGTATTTGTAAGAAGGTCTCTAACCTTGCCATACCTTAAACAATTACCCATTACAAGAGATGACATCTTATATGTCATTCAATTAGCAAATTACTTTTAACCAACCCCTACAATTCTTTCATAATTGTAGTTTCTTTTAATACTATCATTAAATTGATCACATTTTCCACTTTAACAAGTAAGGAACAACTAAGATAGACTCTATCTATCTTTTTAGGCATTCATGCCTCACTAGAATCCCCGCCAAGGAATGTCAACTCCCTTTGAATATAGGCCTTAATTTGCCTATACCATTGTAAGAGAGATAATTTTTTTCTCTTTCTAGAAGCATTTTTTATTCTTTTTTCAGACTTCTTAAGTTGACATATAATCTCAATGATAGCCAAATCACTCCCCCACAATTCACACGCATTGTGGTTGCTTTTAATGTTATTAATAACTCTTTCATCATACATTATACTTGAGAAGAAAGCCGATGAAAATACATTTTCTATATCATATCTATCTTTACCTGTTAGGGCTATGTCTGGACAACTTTCAAAGTTCCCATTGTTAAAGACTCATCTATAGAGTACTTTAAGTCTTTCAAATAGACATTGCTCCCCACAGTCCAATCGTCATCTTCCAGAGTTGAATAACTCAGGCAAAGTGAGTTTAACATGCATTTCTGTTACAGCGTAATAATGGGTTCTGACAACACCAAAAGGTGTGTGTCCAGTTCTCTTAGGGTTATATACCCTTTCATTTGAATACAGCTCATTTCCAACGGATCAAATTTGAGAATGTATTCTATCAATTAGAAATGCAAGTTGTTCGTGTGAAGTAAATTTTCTTGAGAACACAAAAATCATACGTCACATGAAATCACACACACACACACACACACGGACGGCAAAGCCTCTCAATTAGTTGACTTATGGGACGATTCATGTAATCCATCATATGTGTTTGGCTGTTTTACCAATTAACATATCTTTTGCATTTATATGCTTGGCTGTTTTACCAATTAACATATCTTTTCATTTAAATGTAAAAAGTACACCATTTACGTCTTTAGCAAGAAGACGTGATTGCCAACTGCAAATTGATGCAATTCATAGACACCATTGATCTATTTCATTAGTCTGAAAAAGATCAAGTCATAACCACATATCTGTAACTCAATATAGTTACTGACAAAAAACCCAGAAGTCATCATACCCTTTCAACATTTTTGGAAAGATGGCATCTACTTAGCCTTTCATGCATTTGTTTGGATTTGAACAGTCATATCCGTTCCCTTTTGGGCTTGGCAGAAGGATGTAATTTCCAGCCTACCACATTCTTTCGCCAATCAGTAACCAATATGAGCAAACGTTATGGTTTATATTCAAATAATTAAACATATGCCTGATGACATACGGTTTGAATTGTCAAACTGCTCTACCACTTTGTTTTATTCCAGAAACCAATTTGCACTCAAAAGGTTTAACATAAAAATTACAATCAATTGTTCCAGATACATTCCTTCAAATCCGTGTGCGCATTCTTTGGTAAATTATATAACATCTGAAATTGGTTTGTCAAACAAAGAGATAACTAAATAATTAATTGTCAGCATGCACCAAGATTAATATCATAATCATGAATCGTGATTCATATAGAAACGGAAATTCCAATCAGTACTATGGTAAGAATACGATTCATTAGACAAGCAAATGCATCGCTTCGAATATGATAGATTACTAGTATATACTATGTCAATATTGAGAAAAAACAAAATATAGTCATGCAATTAAACATATAATGTCTTTGAGTAGTCAATTAATATACGATAATATATCCAGCACCATTGTAATCAATATGGATAACGATATTAGACCGCAAGTCATACTTCCATAACGATCATCATGTGCAATGATCTAAAGATCATCACCAACTTGTTTGATGATTTTTTTTTTCTTTTTCTCTTCACTGTTTTACGTATACTGCATATACATCTTACATCCCACAATCTTTCGAAACATATTTCTAACAATTGCATATAAAATTTCTGTCTTTAGATTGTTGGAGCAATATTAGAAAATATGAAAATAACACAAGAATTCTATTAATAATAATCATAAAGAAATTCACAACATCAATTTATGTATGAGATTAATATAAACAATTAGAGAGAAAGTTAGAAAAACTGACAAACATGGAGATTGAGGCATGCATAAATGCAATGTCCTAAAGACAGAATTTTACCCCTACTCTTGTGCTTGTGGTTCGGTAGGCGTTCGTCTCCCAGGATTCAACGATCTATAATCCGAAGTCAAAGCACTTCAATCTTTGAACTTTGGCGAACTTCATATATTATGTACTCTCAAGACACGACTCGAATTTTGACTAACAAAGAATAAAAGACATAGGAGAAAACTCTTTTCTTCGATCCATTAGATATGTGAGATGTTTGAGTTTATATGGAACTCAAGCCACCCCTTTTGAAACATTGTGATTGTTGCCTAAAGTTTCAACGAACAGACGCAACTCATGAATTTGAATTCAACTTTGACACATGACTCTTATTTTTCATTCATATAAAAATTAAATATTATAATATTAATTATAATATATAATTTACATCAGTTCTTTATGTATTTGTTGGGATTTGATGCCTTGTACAATTTCAGCTCGTGCAGGCAAGAAGCATTTGATGCCTTGTGCAGTTTCAGGTTGTGCAGGCAAGGACTTTGTGCCATTGGAGCAAAACGCAGCTTCGTGCCATTTGAGACTTGTTGCGACTTTGTGCCATTTGATATTTGATACGGTTTCGTGTTATTTGAGATTTTTCTTCGGCTTCGTGCCATGTGGGATTTGATATGGCTTCGTGCCCTTTGAAACTTGACGTGACTTTGTGTCATTTGATATTTGATACGGCTTCATGCCATTTGAGACTTTTCTTCGGCTTCGTTGTGTGAGCAGCATACATTAATTGGAAATCTAGGATGTGTGCTTGCAGACTTCTCTTTTACTCTTTGCAGAATTTGTAATTACTTGGTCAAAGTAGCAGAAGTGAATTTAGTTTATATAACCCAGGGATCGTCTCGGTTTCACAGTTGCGTCTAAAATTTGATATCAGACTGCCTACGTATCCTTAACGGAATCAAACCAGCATAGTTCGTAAAGTATTTGATTTGGATTTGTAGACTTGTGTTCAAACTTGGCAACAAAATAAGAAGCCAATTGGATTTATTTAAAACCCATATATGACCTTCAGTAATATCACCTAAAGGCCTTGCGAAATAGGACATTGATTTGTGTTTTCCTTTTATTAGCCCAAGGCTTAAAGTGGGACTTAGAATCCCACGTGAGGTGCAGACTTCACTTAGCATCCCCCCCGTAAAATACTTCAGAGATCGCCTTGTTTTTGGCTCCAATACTCAGTGTTCTTCCTCCATAAGCAAAAAGCAATTCCGATATACTTGGGCTTCCGTGGATTTCATTGTATTTCGAATTTCTATTGGATTGGGCAACCGTTGATTTCCAAGTGAGGATGGGTAAGGTTTGTTGGAGCTCAGACTGTTTTTCAAATTACTTCAATTTACCATCATTTCCCTCTCAAATAGCAAAGGCCTTTTTGTGTGCAGGTCACAAGCTCTTTTGTTTTTCTGCTACATCGTTCTCTTGCTCTCACCACCTTGCTTGTGCTTCTTTTGTGGATCGAAAATTCAGAACGAAAAGGAAAAGAAGGTAACAGGCAGGTGACCCTATTTTCATTTTCTTTGTGTTCTGGATTTGATTTGGAGTGAAGCTCTAAACTGAAACTAATTTATTGGTTTAATTTTTTCATGCAGGCTTCACCGGCAACGACATCTCTTCGATTTGGTCGTTGTTGTGACCTTTAGGTAATGAGCCTCATTAGGTTGTAAAAACCCTTTTTTCCCCATTTGATGTTGGTAGCTTTCGTAGCCTGAATTTATTTAAATTTTCGTTTATCATGAGTAGCTTTCAGTACCAATTCGATTTGGTGTTTGACATAGTTGTTGGACAAACTATTTTGCAGCATTGAGAATTGCTGGACAAGTGTTGATTCATGGCTCCAAATGTGAGAATTGCACTCTAAAATTTGTAGTAACACATTCTTCATGTCTGCCATATTTTGAATGAGTCTCGATGCATTAGTGTCCAATTATTACTTTCCGGCATCTTCGTTTCTCCGTAGAGAGTCATATCTCGATTTTGAAAGTAGGCATCAGAAGCCCTTTTGGGGCTCCCATCCATGTGTTGTCTTCGATACTTGGCATTCTTTCTCATCAACACTTGTGCAAAGTGATGCTCTACCCATAAATCTTTGTGTAGCTTTGATTTGTCTACCAAGCCTTTGGATGTTTAATATAAAGTCTGCCATATTTAAAAACAACTTTTGACTTTCTTCTTTTCGGAAAAGAACATGGCTTTTGTACAGAGACTTCATTTCCCCCCTTTCTTTTTATTTGTCTTTGATCAAAAGTTGAATTGGGGAATTTCCTTTTGTGGCATTAGACCAAGCATGAGTCGGTCAAGGGGAACAAAAGTTGTATTTGGCTTCTTTTCCCTTGTTCATTTGTCCCAGATTAACTTAATAGGACTCTTTGCGGGATCTATTCCAACTTCACGTTTGTTCTGACATTTTGTAAAGCTGCAGAAGGATAGCCCCGTAAAGCACTTAGGGGTTCAGACTTCATTTCTTGAAAAACAGATTAACTTCCTCATAGTTCAAGTGTCACAGCTCCACAAATGCACCTATTTTCTCAATGGACCGCAAAGAATGACTTTGCATATAAGACTTGGCTTCCTGTGTCTGCTTCCTTAGCTTTATTTTTTGACAAATGGCAATTAGAATGATCCTTTGTTGTTTTCAAGTCTCTTGACTTTACCTAACATGATAACCACGTGAATGGCATTCATGTTATCTAGAAGAGTTTTCTTCTTCCTTCTCTTCTAGAGTAATCTTTAAAGTATAGAACACCAGCAACATGCCATCTACTTAGAGCATGTTGTTCTACTTTTGCCAACAAGCTTCTACACCGTTGGTGATTGAATGAAGAACAGGTTGTCGTCAATATTTAGAGTCGAACGAAACTTGCTTTTTCTTTATCCAAATCCATTGCTTGCCGTGACACCGATTGCTTCCTTTCTTTCTTGGCATGGACGGCGAGCATGGATCACTTAGATTTGATTGGAATTTCACGGGGTGGTTTAGACCATCCCGAAGAAATTCATGGAGTTGACGGCAGCGGCAGGGAGCAGAGCTCTTGGACTTGGTTGGAACTTAAACCACCCACAAAAATTCATGGAGTTGACGGTAGCGGCGGGGAGCGGAGCTCTTGTGTGTTTTTGTTCTTTTCAGATTTAGGCAAAAAGAAAACATGTGGCTGCTGCCATTTTTGGATTGCTTCGTGTTGTTGTTGCAAGTATAGAGGAACGTAGAGGCTGCTAGCGTATAGATTCTTTGCTGACCAAAGGTACTCAAGAAAACACCAGCTTGCAAAGCAAAATTACTGGAAAGAAAAATGAAGAGAAGAGAAGCATAGGTTTTGTACCTTATGATTGTTGTTTGTAGTTTGTTCTCCTTCCCTAAAAGACTCGGTTTGGAATCGTCGGCAATGAGATTACTTCCTCTCATTTCCTGACAGTACTTTGTTGTTTCTTTTCTCTCTCAATTTGTCTCTCAATTTCTGCAGAGTCTCTCTTTTTCCATGTCTACCTTTCTTACTGCAACTGATGCCTATTTATAGACATCTTAGGAGGGCTCAGAAGCTTTTACGTGGGGGAGATAGAGGCCATGTCTATTAGATTCTAGGAGATTTGGATAATTATTAACTAATTGGTACATTATATATAGCAAATTGTGTAATTATTATTTTTTGAAATGCTACTTATAATATATGTGGCACCTAAAATGTAGGAAAAGTTTAATAGAAATTCTAAAAGGTATAGATGTTTAATCTAACAAATAGAAGTATTTAAATCTAAACGCCCCTTTCATATAATTAAAATTTGGCAGCAAAGAATTCTTGCGGGTCAAGTAATTAAAGGCCCACGTTACGCCAGATTGTAGCAGAAAAGGAAGTATATATTTTAGGGTTTAAACTCCACCCTCAAATATAACAGTAGGAGAGTTGTTTCAGGGATACAAAATTTAGATAGCAATGGCGTCGTATCTCATGGCAATCCGACGGAGCGTGAAACTGTCTTCCTTCTTCAACACGCGACCTCGTTCTCCTTCTCCTTCTCTTTTACCCCCTCTATTCAAAACAACAGGATTAAAACTTTTACCACCTGTACGGCTCCTCCGGCAACAAAAACGGAGCTCCAAAAATCCGTAAGCAACCAAACCGACGTCGGATTAAGAATGACAAAGCAGCTGTTTGTCACTCAAGGGGCCAAAGAGAGGAATATGGTGTACTCGCCGCTGTCAATCCACCGACCTCAACTCCCTTGCCTCCGATATCGTCCCTCTGGTCTTTGCTGACCGATCTCCCAGAGGCGGGCCTTGTTTGTCCTTTGTCAATGGCCTCTGGGTAGACAAGTCAACCCTCTCAGGCCTTGTTTCAAAGAGGTGGTGGACAGTTTTTACAAGGCGGCTCGAAAAGAAGTCGATTTCCAGACCAATGCCGAAGAAGTGAGAATCAAAGTGAATTTGTGGGCCAAAAAGGAAACTAGGGGACTGATCACAGAGGTTCTTCCTTTTGGATCGGTTAACAACATAACGAGGTTAGGTTCTTCCTCCGTTAGAGTGGGTGTTTCTCCATGAAAGACCCATCTTTTGGATCGGTTATATATAGCTGGCAGAGATGGTGTTATATATAGCTAACAGTTGGAGTGGGTGACTTCAGAATTCCAAAGTTTAAGATTACTTCCAGTTTTGAAGCTTCCCAAGTTGTCAAGTCAAGGAATTAGGACTGGTGTTGCCTTTCGAAGTTGATCCATATAATGGAGGTAATTTGACAGAGATGGTGGACTCGCCTCCGGGTGAGGTCCCTTTTGTTTCAAGTATATTTCGTAAATCCTTCATCGAAGTTGATGAAAATGGAACGGAAGCTCTTGGCACCGTCCAAAGCCGATAGACTTTGTGGCAGATCACCCATTCTTGTTTCTGATCAGAGAGGAAACGACCGGAGCGGTGTTGTTCATCTGGCAGATGCTTAATCCGCTTCAAGTCTGATTGTTACTGGAGGAGGAGCGATGCTGTTCCTGTCGATTCAGTTCTGATTTACCTGCTCAAAATAAGTTGTTTAAACTTGTAGATTGTTATTTAATCTAATTTCATCGTGGATACAGAAAGTTAGTTTGGGGGTGGTTTAATTCTTTAACATGCGTTGCAAATTTGCAATAGTTTGTTTCAAACTTTCTACATTTCAATCAAACAGACATAATAGCATATTCTATACACAGATTTCGAATAAACAATTGGCATTCATATGACTCTGAATAAGCTCTTTCGCTGAAAGCACTTTTATGTGAAGCATGATAAAAAATTTATGAGACATCTAACTGCTTGAAAAATATAACCATTTTGTTCTTTAGTACAAAAGAAACATAGCGCTTATGCTTCTAAATCAGCAACGTACTGAGTATATGCAGTCCGACAACCTTTGAGGTGCGTCGATTACTAATACAGCCGGATTCTCTCGCATCTGAAGTCAGCATTGGTGATTACTCAATTCACTGTATTTGCGATCTCTTCGATCCACACAAACTTGAAATGTTGATGTCCCGCAACACAAGGTAAACTATAAATGCTACATACCCGGCAGTAAAAGCAAACACTCCGACACTAAACAACCACCCAGTCACTTCAGAGGCGAAGAAGTCGTACAGAAGGTATCCGTTGATTACCATCACTAGGGCCGCTACAAGCCATGCAACCATCTTCATAAAATAAAAATATGTGAGCATTCTAATGCATCAACAATATAAAAACAAAATGAAAAGTCAAAGAAAAGGGAAGAACAGCTTGAACACATATATTACGGTGTTTTCATTTAATACAGGAACTGAGAACTGCCTCAGCACAATAAGAAACTGATATATCAAGCAACCTATTCACCTCAAAAGGAATATTTCCTTTTGATTCTTTATCTAACACGAGGGGAAGAAAGAGTAATCTAGATTCCATTTTCAACTAGACTGAGAAATTCAATGCAGGGAGACGGTTTCTTTTCTCAAAACACTATGCGAAAAGCGGCATTACAAATCACTAAACGAAAAGCTTGAATGCTGGGGCAACTACCAAATTAGTCATCTTAAATGCTGTTCTATCGTCAAATCTGCAGCAAATAGTCATCATTTATCTTACAATTAGACTACACCATAGTATCCTATTTGTGCACGAGTATATGATATATTATCAAGTCCGTGGAAAGAAATGAGCAGTAACCTATCATACACAAATAGGAAGCAGAAAGAGTATAGCGGCACCATCCTTAGAGATACCAAAGACCAATGGGTCCAAAAAAGCCAAACCTAACTTGATTCATTTGCATAGCCAAAAAAATCACGAGGCATTATTTTCAAATCTACAGACACTTGAAATGCAAATGCCATCGTTGACCTTACGGCCTAAATGAAGTAGAAACGAAATAACAACATACCTTGAGAACAGGGCCAATTTTAAAAGATCCCATGAGTTGCTCCTTTGACACCAAGAAAAGCAGGGGAATAAGCGCAAAAGGGATCTGAACTGACTGTAACACATTAAGCCACTCATTTAAAACATCCAGTGTGTCCTCCGAGGAGTCAAATATAAGAGCAACTATTATAGTTGGGATAATTGCACAGCTTCGTGTAATCAATGCCCTCATCCATTTTTTCAATCTCAAGTCTAAGAAACCTCCCATGATGAACTGCCCAGCATAGGTACCTGTAATAGTACTACTCTGGCCAGCTGCTAATAACCCGATACCCCAAATGTACATAATTGGGAACAACCCGCCCCCATACTTTTCTTGAAGATACTGCCCTGCATTTACAAGTCCTATACTATCTGCTATCTGCGTACCGTAAAACCCCTTAGCAAACACAGTGGTAACAAATAGGTTGATGACGAAGGAGATGACAAGGGCGACGGTTGACTCTATGGAGTAGTAATTGAGAGCTTCTTGAACTCGTCCTTTCTTGCTGTGGTCAACCTCCCTTGACTGTACTAGAGCTGAGTGCAAAAATACATTGTGAGGCATAATTATGCAACCCACAACTCCAACAGCCTGCTTTATTGTTCTGGAGCTAAGTTTCGGGACAATTATACCTACAAAGAGGAAAACACATGACAGTTAATTAGATGCAGAAGAACATTGTAGTATGTTAGTTCGAAACTTTGTGGAGTAAATCAACAACCATTTAAAACATAAAAACGCAGTCAAAAATCATAAATAGAGGAGTAAATCAATTACCAATCAGAAGTTCAGTGCCGCTAGGCTTGGCTTCACCGAACATCCACGCAAATGAGAGCGCCATTGTTGCAATTAGAACCGCAAAAACAGCTTCCAGCTTCCTCACTCCATAGTTCTCAAGAAACAGGAAGATGAAACTGTAACATGGCAACATAAGAATTAGTTTAAAGTTAACAATGCCAATATAGTTGCAGGTTCTTCTAACCGCAAAGTTTCGGTTCAATTCAAACACAATGCAGGAACAGAAGAAATTTTGTTTCTTTTATACCTCAAAAAAAAAAAAAAAAAAAAAAAAAAAAAATCTCAGTAACAAATATAGAAATTTGCAGAAAAAATATATAGAAATCACAGAGTCAACAGATTGACTACGAGCTTCAAAAAAATTAGCACAGTAATTCTTTACTAATTTCTCAAAATTGGTAAATAATCAAACCAATCCTCAACCAAAAAATTTAAATTCTCGGAAGAAAAAACTTGACCACCGAAACCCAGAAAACCCAGAAAAAATCAAAGAAAACAATCAAAAAACACAAAAGGGTAAATTCCAAAATATTCGAAAAATACCAATCCAAAGCAGTTATGAGGACTCCAGACCAGAGCGGCAAAGCCCCATTACTCAAAATCTTAATAGCAATCGCACTCCCAATCACCTCCTGTATATCCGCCCCAATCAGCGCCAGCTCCGCCATCACCCACAGCACCATCCTCGCCCACGTCGGGTACTCCTCCCTACACAGCTCCGCCAAGTGCCGCCCAGTCGCCACCCCAAGCCGAGCCGACAGCAGCTGAACCAACAGCCCCATCGCCGTCGCCCACATCAGCAGCCACAGCAGCGAGTTCCCAGCTATCGCCCCCGCCTGAAGATCACCCTCCAAATTTCCCGGGTCCAGAAACGCGATGCTCATCAGGAACCCGGGTCCGGTAAACAGCCACAGCTTCTTCCATGAAAACGGCGGCGTTCTGCAGTCGTCGTCTCCGACCTCGTCGATCCCCACGACGTGGACCTTATCGGCCTCGTCGTAGGCCGCCTCGGGATGGTCTTGGTCCGAGGCGAGTAACAGTGGCTGCGAGTGGTCGTGAGTCGAAACCATCGCGCCGTGCGCTGTATGAATTCCCTGCGGGCGGTTGTACGGAGTGTCACCGTGCGCTCGCGGGAAGGTCGCTTGCGTGTTCTTTTGTGCTGCTCTGCTTTTCTCTTCAAGCTTGGAAACGAAGCTCTCTGAAAACTGCCAGTCCTCTCCTTCCTCCCTGCTATTTATGTCTTTTGCTTTTCACTTGTTTGTTTGTATATTTTTTTTCTGAGACTTATAATTTATAAATGTTTTGTCCAATTGAACGGGTCAGGTATTTCAAATATAGTTTTCTACGAACGATATTGCTCCACGTGGATTTGGAGATGGTCTGCCCACCCTAAGATGGCACACGCCATCTCTCCACATCGTGAAAGTTTCACTTCCTCTTTGTGACTAGGGCTGGGAAATATATCCAACAAAATCTAACCCAACTCCAATCATACCAAACTCCATTTGAACCAAACTGAGCACGGCCTGATAAAAATCAAACTCGATATAAACCGAACCCTTTGGTATTTGGTTTATGTGAAGGATTTGTTTAGTAAAATTGAACCGAACTGAAATATTTTTTATTTACATATTTATTAAATAAATAAGCATTAACCGTTGAATTTCATTGAACAACTCTATCTCCCTTAGGGTTTAGGAATGAAAAAATTAGGGACTTTCACCCTAAATAATTTCGTGTTTTTTTATATTGGATTAAAAGTATGTAAGGTTTCTTTTAAATATTACTATAATAATAGTTACAACAAAAGTTTAAAAAAAAAAAAAAAAACAAATTTTATATTTCCCTAAGTTTCTTGGTTGACCTAAATGCGAAGGATATAAATTGCTTGTAGAACAAAAAAAAAAAAAAAGCCTAATCGGATAAATGGTCCCTCGTGGTCATAAGGTATTCGGAAGATAACCCTTGTGGTAAAAAAATTCGGATTTAAACCCCTATGGTCAAAGTCCGTTAGGATTTAAACCCTCGTGGTATAATCCGTTAGTAAATTTAATCCAAAACTAATTTTTCTGTTGACTATCATTAAATGCAGGGATACATATGCAGGGATCACTGTCCTCAGGTCCAGCAAAGTTTCATATTCAAGTGTTCGTACACACCCACATATATGTGTGTGTGTGTATATATATATATATATATATATATATATATATATATATATATATATATACACACACGCATGTACGTACCTGCATGGTGGAGCATTGGCAGCACTGAACTGCGATGAACACGGTCGGCATTTTCTTCTCTGCTGTCGGATTTCACAAGTCGATGTGGGATTTTGGTAATGCTGGCGGAGATTTGATTTGGGGTTTGGGCGCCAAATTTTGGAGATTCAAAATTTTGTGGTTAAAAATCCTAAAATGCCCAAATTCACAATGATCCAACGGCAAAGTGGCCATTTCAGAAAAGCGCAGCAGGATCCTCCTCCTTTACCATCGCTTACTCCCCCCAACAAAATCAAAACCCAGCTAGACAAGGAAACGCAGAGAGACAAGGAAGAAGAACACGTTAAAAGTACATTTTTACCCCGCATTTAACGGACAACTAACGGAAAAATCACTTGTGGACTAAATTTGCTAACGAACTTTGACCATAGGGGTTTAAATCCGATTTTTTTTACCACAGAGGTTATCTTCCGAATACCTTATGACCACGGGGACCATCTATCCGATTAGGCCAAAAAAAAAAAAAAATATATATATATATATATAAAAACAAAATTATATATTAAAGGGATTGGCACGTTAAAGCTTGGTGTTAATGATTGCATCTTATATATTTTAATAAAAAAATATATTATTACTTACATATCATAATTAAGTAAACTATAATATTGAATCACAGTTTAACAAGTCAAATTGTCGATATAAATGATGACCGAAAAATTATAAAACTCTGTCGGAGGCATAATTGCGCCTAATCAATCCAATCAAAGCGTTGTCTCTAAATTCCGTGATACATCATACATCCACTTCAATACACCTCAACTGCACCAGCGTTATTCCACAAGCAAACCCTCAGTGGACCCCACAAAATAGTGACGTGGCCAATGTTATCCACAGTTTATCTGTAATTGGTTTTTGCTCGTCATCATAATTAGTGTATATTTACCATATCGATCATCATCTAACACGTATTCTTTCAATTAATTCTGATTGACTTTAATATTAAATATTCATTTTCTAATTTTAAAAAAATTAATTATAATTAATTGAAAATACACGTGTCAATAAAATGTATGATAAGCATACATAGTTTACCATGAGGATCCTCGTTGGATCCTTTTTGTGAGGATTCTGGGGATCCTCCAATCATATCCGTTGATCGTATATCGTGCGGTCAGAAATTATTATAATTTTTTTTATTTAAAATTGAATATAAACAGTAGTTGATAAAAACTGATCGCATGATATACGATGAACGGATATGATTGAAGGATCCCCATAATCCTCACAAAGAGGATCCAACGAGAATCCTCACTCCATAGTTTATGGTAGTTAGAAAAATGCACCGGTAATTAAAGAGAAAGTAAACTTGGTACACGTGGAATCAGTAAATGACAGGGATGACTGTTAAGATAAAATTGGGATGATGCCAAGTGTGCGTGGGAATATGGTGTGTCGTTTCCTATGGTGGCCAGGCTTGTGGATACACGAGAGATCTTTCAATGTGACCGTCACACTAGGTGGTACATCACGTGTTCTTATATAAATAGTGGGATATGTGTGCTAAAAGGTTAATAACTTTAAAATTTAAATTTTTCGCTACTTACATAAAAACACGTGGAGTACCATCCGTGTTCCCTTCACAACTAAAAATTCTTGTGGATACACGGGGCTTTGTGCTGCTTCCTATGACCTGTTTTGTTGTATTATATATTATTATGTGTGACTCTTATGTATTATTTAACGATCGGCCAGAGCAAGCCAGATGGTGTGTGGGTCCTCCTCAATGAGGTACTCAGTCTGTAGTGCATTATGGATGTGTTTTCGAATGAAGATCATTGCATTAGCTTTCTGAGCTTCATCGACTGGTTTGTCATCGATAGGTACCTCGATGGTGGCTCTAATACCCTTTGCACTAAGATGAAGCTTCACGTCTTGAACCCACTTCAGGTAGTTTCTTCTAGATACTTCTAGAACGGTGAAATCAAGCTTGTTCAAGTTCAACATGTCCCTAAAACGGAGGATACAACAAAACGTGGTTAGTCATATGGTAATCCATAGACATACATCGTAGAACATTCGGATTCTATAGACATGTATTGGTTTAATTTATGCATGAACACTACGGGTTTCATGTGGTAAGTTTTGAATGAAAACTTCGGGTTTCAAAGACACTAAATATGAAACTACAGGTTCAATTTAGTTTTATGAACGATTAGTTCATAAATGAGAGGTTCCTGTAAGAACACAGAATGCAATATGCTGATTTAAGTTAGTGGATTTGAGTTGCTTCAGGAACTCAAGTGTGAGAGCTTCAGGACTACGAAATGATGTCAACAGTTCAAAGTATAAAAATAAATTATTGAATCGTTAATGTCCAAAAGTGATATTTAGGTTAATGATTTTGGTTTAATTATCAGATTAATGGACCAAACGGGGTCGATCATGGAAGCAAAATAATGACATACGGGTCAAAAAAATGAGTGGGCCTGCAGTTCGGCTGCAGGTTGATTGGGCCTCGATGAAGGGTGCAGGCCTTGGGCCGAGTGGTCTGGGAAGCCCAGCAGCTTTGGGCCAAAAATTGGACACGGGTATAGGCCCAGCGAAAGCTGGCCTTGGGTTGGTCCGAGAAAAGCCGAAGCTGGGTTTCATGTTTTGGGTTGGGGCAGTTCAAGCCCAGCAACAAAAGCTGCGGGTATGCGGGCCGAATGCTAGGGCAAAGCCCAGTTAGCTATGGGCTGCTGCGGGCAGGCCAAGTCATGGGGCAAAAGTAAGCCCATCAGTACCAAATTGCTAGAGTTGTGCCAGGGACTCACGGGACAACGGGCCAAGAAGGTTGTAAGCTTTCTTGGTTGGGCTAAGGGAGGCCCGTGAAGCTTATTAGGCTGAAGGCCTAGGGTGTCCGGGTCAGCGCAGCAAAGCCCAAAGGGCTACTGTCGTGAAGTCCAAGGTGTCAAAACGACAACGTTCCATGATATGCTCCACGTGGTTGAGCTTCAAGCCAGCGACAGTGGTTCGGCAGAGCCACGGTGGTGGTGCGGCGACCGTGCCGCACGGTTCCCAGAGTTCTATTTTTCGACTTTTCTAGGGTTTGAAAAACCCTAACATGCTTCTAATTTATTTATATGCTTTGACTCACAAATTCCACATAGCAATATAATTGCGTAATACATGAAACATATATATATTGACAAATATGTGAAACATATACAATATATATATATTGGAAGGAAAATATAAACATAAGGGGTTCATGCATCAGGGGGAATGTTTTCATGCTTCATGGTCGTTTCAAATATCTTCCTTTATTTTAAGCGTACCTGATTGGCAAAAAACAAATAAAAGCCTTTGAATTTTGTAGAAGAGAGTCTCTTCCTACTATCCTTCAGTTCCTTAGCTTCTGGCAAGAGTATGCTGATAACGTGTTGTAGGTCTATTTAACTAAGCTATTCTAAGGGAATAGAGAGGGGAGACCGGCGGCAATAAGAGAGAAAAGAGAGAGTTTAATTGTGAGGTGTGTGTTGTATCACCCCATTGTGCCTTTATTTATAGTAGTATGATAGGTTAAATCCTTAACCTTTTTAGGATTACTCTTAATAGGAATTAAACAACTAAAAGGAATATAAAAAATATCCCTAGATACACTAGAATTTACACAATCATATTCCTATTTCCAAATATGACTGTAACAATATAAAAATAATTCACGCACGTCAATATATCATTAACACAAAAAAATTTAGATTTGTTGTGCTTAATTTTCCTTTGCCAACCCAATGACCAACTTAATTTTGTGACACATGTTTCTTCATTTAACTCCTACTACTTGACGCTGTTAATTTAAATGAGAAAAAAGGTTAGAATGAATGAGAAACCAAGCACGAAAGCCTCCAGGTAGCGTTTGGTACGCAGACGGGACGGGACGGGACGGGACGGGACGGAACGGGACGGGACGGGACGGGGACGGGACGGAACAATGGTGTAATTTTTGAAAAAGATATGGGGTATATTTGTCATAAAAATGTCAAAATATATTGTGTTCCACGCCTGTGGAACAACCCGTTCCAGGGGGGAGGCGGGACAAAAAAACTGCACTATTCTGTCCCGTGGAACAACTCGTTCCACCCTTTTTTGGCGTACCAAACGTGGGACGGGACGCCTCGTCCCGTCCCGTCCCGCGTACCAAACGCAACCCACTGACCCAACCCCAAAAGCGACCCCACAACCCAACTTCCACAACAAGTCAACAACCAACCAAAGTCCGAATCTCCTCCTTCCTCTTTGTCTATCCCTTCCTCGCCTTCTTTCTTTCTTTCTTTTTCCTGCGTCAATTCATGATTTATACAAAGTTGCAAAGACTATTTTTCATTTACTTATTAGTTTTTATTTTTCAAATTTTTAAAAAAGTTACCTAACTGTGAAGCAAAAAATAATTAAAAAAATCGTGGAGCTGCCATGTGAATTTTTTTACTAAAAAGATAAGAATACCCTCATTAAATTGGCGAGACTCGCGTTTAATGCACGAGTTGTTCAACCTCCATGAAAACATGAGCAGCTGATTATGACATCATCAACCTCTCTACCCATGACAAGGAGAAATGTTAAAGACATTAAAGATAAGATTAATTATATGATTAATTAATCTCTAAATTTTTTTTCTTTAATATTCTCTTTATTGAAGTGTTTTGTAGGTACGATTTCGTTAAAACTGAAAATAACATAACTTTTCTACCACAATAACTTAGACGTGAATCTTAAAAACATGTATAGAAAGGAGAATGCAGGCAGAGGATCGACAGAGGCTTCTCTAGTACTGTAAAACTGGACTCTGACACGAAGCACTACGTGCACACAAACAAGAATACGTGACTAGTTTATGCTTATGGAGTGGCTTTTCTTTGCACGTGAGGGTATGGGGGAAGTGACGTCGAAACTTCCTGTATTCGTTCACTTCATGATAAAAAAATGATGACATGCATTTGAATATTTCTTAATTTTCCATGTGATGTTATACTCTCATTTATCAAACCAATTGGGGAGGAATAATTAATTGAGAAATAAGTAGACGTAAAAAATGTTGATGTTCCACTAATATAAAATAATTTATTTATTTCACTAAATAAAATTTAATAATTCAATTTCATTAATCAACGCTCTGTCTTACACATATATGCATATATATAAGGTTAGGATCTATGACATACATATAGACACTGGCGAAGTTACAGAAGCGCAAGAAGGTGTAGTTGCACTTCCTTTCGTCGGAAATCAAGCCCAGAAGCGATGAACTGCTCCTATGGTCAAAAACCTGCAACACTGCCTCTCGATTCCCTGCTGTTGCCCAACCCGTGCTACGCGTAGCCCCTTCTTGTTTTTAAATACTCAAGCCAAACAACGTGGTCTTGTTTTTTTTTCTAAAGAGTATATATATATATATATATATATATATGTATATGTAACATAAAGGGGACTCTCCTACTCCTATTAACCATTCACTAGACAAAATCCTTTCTGCCATTGGTTCAGCAGCCAACAACTTCCAAGCCAGAAGCCATCGCCCTGCCGTCGTCAGCTGCCAGTCCCCATCGCTGGGCATTGTCAATTTTGAGGTAAATACCTAATTTTTCATCCCTGACTGATAATTTAATATGAAATTCTGTTTAATTGATACAGAATTGTAGCGTAATATGATTATTGATTATCGATTACTGATAGGAATATATAATTATGTAATGGATAAATACCGATGAGCAAAGTATATGTTAGCGTCTAAGTGCATGCAAATAATGACCAAAATATACTTGTCAAATAGGAGATATCAAAGGAGATATCAAAAAAGCCACACGGATAAAACAGTAACAAATGACATACCATTTACTCCAAACGAGATGTTAAAGATGACATGGAAAAGAAGGCTAAGCTGATATGGACAAAAAGATGTCAAATTTGAAGCTGCCTTCAAATTTGGTTTTTACTATTTCCAAAGGTATTCCACTTACTTTACCTTAAATGCTAGTATATTTAAGTATTATTTTATTATTTTTAAACCAACAACAACCCAACTTTTATTATTTTTGTTTAAAAAAAAAAACATAAATGAAGCAATAAATTTTGGCATATCGGGTGGAATGAAAATAATGACAATATGTCAAATTGCCAAGTCAGTCATCAAACTAAAAGACATGAAAGTTGATGATTGGTTTATTACTTAAGCATTGAGAAATGTGCTCATTTTTTTTGGTGACACATTATTTAGTTTGCAATTTCTGTCTCCAAATTTAATCTCTCTAACATTACCCCTATACAAAAATGTACCTTCAAAATCGCATTCCAATGGAAATTGGATCTCGCTTACAAATTTAGTCCACAATTTATTTCCAAAATTGGGTTCTAGTTCTAGAGTCTTCCACTTCATCTATTAAAAACACCTCAAGACTGGGTTTCTTTGTGCACAATTCTAAACAAGTCAGCTCTTGATATGTTGTGCCTTAGGTTTTGGTTTTCATTGAAAAAAAAAAAAATGTTAGTTTTAGAGGCCTTTGAAGACCAAGGGGCATCGGAAGATAGTTCTAGCTAATGTACCTTCAAAATCGCATTCCAATGGAAATCGGATCTCGCACACAAATTAGCCGCAATTTATTTCCAAAATTGCATTCTAAAGTCTTCCACTTCATCTATTAAAAACACCTCAAGACTGGGTTTCTTTGGGCACAATTCTAAACAAGTCAGCTCTTGATATGTTGTGCCTTAGGTTTTGGTTTTCATTGAATTAAAAAAAAAAAAGATGTTAATTTTAGAGGCCCTTGAAGACCAAGGGGCATCGAAAGATAGTTCTAGCTTTTCATTTCTTGAGGTGCACTTTTCAAATAGATTTTTTAGTCAAAATGGTATATGAGATTTGCATAACACATCACTTTGGTCCTTGAGATTGAAAATCAATATAAATGGTCCCTGAGATTGTCCACCATCCATTATTTTGGTGATTCTATTAAGTTTGGGCAATTTTCAAAGCTTCGTAACTCAATCGTTTCTTAACTCAATTCGACCCATAATATATCAAAACGAAGATAGGAAAGTGTAGAACAAGATTATACCTATTTGGAAGCCCAATGGTTGCCGTATATGGTTGGAAAATAGCTGTGGAAAAACTGGAAAACTCTCCGGAAGCTGGGTAAACTTTAAACGTTCATAACTTCTTCAATACTCAACAAAATCGAGTGATTCAAAAACAAAAATCATACTCCTCAATGAGACAAAGAGAATGGTACCTTTCTTGACGGTTAATTTGTCGTGGTTTGGCCGAAAAACGGCTCAAAAGTGGCTAACTTGAGACCAAGATAGCCATTTTCGGCCCAACCACTGCGAGTTAGCCGCCGAGAAAGATACCATTCTCTTTGTCTCATTGATAAATATGATTTTCATTTTTGAATCACTTAATTTCATTGAGTATTACAGAAGTTATGAACGTTTAAATTTTACCCAGTTTTCCCGCGGACCAGTCACCTTTCAGGCTATTTTTCGGTCATCTTCGGCAACCATTGGGCTTCCAGAAAAGTATAATCTTGTTCTACACTTCCCTATCTTCATTTTGATATATTATGGGTTGAATTTGGTTAAGAAACGATTGAGTTGCGAAGCTTTGAAAATTGCTCAAACTTTCGGCCAAGAGCTCCGGGACACTTAAAGGAGTTTTTAACGGAATGATCAAAATAATGGATGGTGGACAATCTCAGAGACAATTTTTATTGATTTTCAATCTCAGGGACCAAGGTAATGTGTTATGCAAATCTCAAAAACTATTTTGGCTAAAAAGCCTTTCAAATATCAAATCTATAAGAGGTACATATTAAATAGGGAGTTTTAACGAAAAGCCCGCGGTACTGTTCACTTTAACGAAAAACCACATTTTTACACTAAAAGTCAATCCTGGTACTATTCACTTTACCCTTTATTTTGTCCTTATCGTTAAAACTAAAAGTTTTCAAGCCATTTTCGTTAGTTTTCCTTATTAAATAACGACAATAATATGCTTTGCTTATCTTTTTATTATTGATTTTGTGCATGTTTTGTTAATATATCAATCTTGGCCCTAATAAAGAGAAATTCTAGATGCACCACTGTAAGGGGGAAAAGAATCATCGCCGTATCCTTTTCGTAGGGATCCCGTGATCTCACATGTTCATCGTACATCGTGCGGTAATAAATTATTTCAAAATTTAAAATTTAAAATTAAATATGAATAGTACCTAACGAAAACTGATCTCACGATATACGATGAATGAGTAAGATTATGGGATCCCTAGGATTCCTAGGAGGATCCTTTTCCCTGTAAGGGACCACATTTGCTCTGATTGATGTGGTCATGGCCTATGTGATAGTGTATCTATTTTTAATAATTAATAACCCTAACCCGAGAAGACTTAGTTGATCCACGATTTATGTTTTGTCTTTCTTTTGTTTCGAGAAGTATATCGATCAATTCTCATTCTCTTTTTTCTATTGATTCTTTTTCAATTGAGATATATGGATCCATGGGTCTATGTTGTCTATATAAGAACTGGTCATGGATTAACAAAAATGTGTAAAAGCTCTATTTGCCCTTGCCATTCTATGAGTCTCTTCATTTTTGCTTATGGCATCGCCACTTCCATTGGCAGCATCCAAATCGAAACTTAATTTGAAAGCCATATTTGGACCTAAAATTTTTTTGTTGTCTTAAACGTGTATGAACTGTGCAGGGGTGGAAGGGACCTTTAGTGGGAAGAAGTGGAAGTAATCGATCTTCTGAACATAAGGTGGGCGATTGAGTGTGTACTTATCAAAATCCTTTTCCTTGTAAGGGACCACATTTGCTCTAATTGATGTGGTCATGGCCTATGTGATAGTGTATCTATTTTTAATAATTAATAACCCTAACACGAGAAGACTTAGTTTGTGACAGCCCGAGCATGTGAAAGTACGAGTTTACCCTTGAACGTTGGGTTTTATTTTGTTTTAGGCTTGGGTTGGGGGCCCAAAGTGTTGGTTTTGGACCAATTGAAATAGTTCCAAGTAAGTGGGAACCATTGAATTAAGTTCTAGTTAGGGTTTGTAACTAAGTTTAGTTAGGGACCAATTAGAACTTAAGTTGGGTATTTTGGGTGATGTGTAAGTGTGAGGACCACACACACACATCTAAGGACTCTCTCTCACTCTCCCGTTGACTCTCTCTCTCTTTCTCCCGGATTCACTCTCTCTCCCTTTGAAATTGTACGGACGAACTTCGAACTCTCTCTTCCAGGCACGGATCGAGACTTTGAAGGTTAGTTTCATGTTCCTGGCAAGCTTCTGATTACATTCGTACCATTTTTTAGGATGTAAAACCTTCATTTACCAGAGAAAACAGTAACTCCATTTTCATGCAATATTCATGAGGTCGTAATTATGCATGTTTTAGGAGATTCTAAGTTTATAGGGAGCTTAAGAACACTCTTACGAAGCTCGGAGAAGAAAAAGTGAAGGATTTGGACGTAAGGAACCCTAGTTTATCAAATCTCCGAGTTGGTCACTGTTCACCAACTTTTTAATGGGTGATTTTCTTCGATTTTCAGGACCATAGCGAGCTTAAGGAGGTCCTCACGATGCTCAGGATGCATCGTTGGTAAATTTTGGTCCATGGGAAGCTCAGATACGATGAGTTGCAGAGATCGCCGCAGTGTCGAGCTTGCTCCTACGTGTTTTCGTGAGATTTGAAGCTTGAAAGAGGTATATCGTGATTCTTTAAGTTCCAAGCTTCATTTTGGTGTTAATTTCGTGAAAAATGGTTAAGATTTGAGAGAGATTAGTGCGTGGGAAGTTTTACCCAGTTTCCGGCGCCGACGACGGTCGCCGGAGCTGGAGGTTAAAGATGAAGGAATATTCCGTCAAGTCTGACAGAATATTCTCACACCATTAGTTAGATTTAACGTTTCTGTTAGGATTAGACGAAATATTCCACGGAATATTCCTAACGGCGTCACTGTTCCGTTCCGTGTGCCAGGCGCGTGCCTGCGCGTGGGAGGCGCGTCTGGCCATGCCTTGGCCGGCGCGTGAGGGCACGTGGGTGATCGGAAAAATATTCTAAAAATTTGGGGATGATCCTGAGGTTGTGTAGATCATTTTGGTATATTCACACACCTCATTTGAGTAGTGTATGAGAAGTTATTACCTAGTTTCATTTATGTGCCTTAAAATAACGTTTTTATAGTTGTTTCTCACATAGGCGAGACCTACCCAGAGGACGAGTGTAGCCAGGCTAGGCACGGGGGCTATGATCCGTCTACATACCAGTGAATGGGCTTTTGTTTTCCGTATATATCTATATACAACGTGTTTTCCCAGAATATGCATTTTAAATGCTTTTATAAATGAATTGCCATGCCATTATATTTCATACTTATGAATATGCATTATGAATTGTATGCGCATGATTGTTGGTGCTGTGGGCACTTAGGTAAGTTTATGTGTGTTTATTATGAAGTTGAGTTATGAAAAGTATGATGAGATGCATTGAGAGCTCATTAACCTGCACCCCGGTGTTAGTGCTCCCGCCCAGAGTTAGGGGCATAGTCTTTCACGTGATGTTCACCTCCCGCACCACACGCTCATCTTGGATCCAAGTTAGGTGCATAGGCATGTCGTATAGACCACTTTCAGTGGGTTCGACTTGTAGGTGACCTGCGATCATTCGCACAGTCTTCACGTGATTGTACCACTAGAGCGTATTATTTTACACCCAGTCCTGTCATATAGACCACTATAAGTGGGTTCGACTCGTGTGCAGACATGATTTATGAGCTATAGTTCAGCTGACGAGCTGTTACAGTTATTATTGCAGTTGGATTACTTACCTGATGATTTAGTGGCATGGCATGTCATACTCTCGATTTGTTGGCATATAATTGATGATGATGATTTCAGTTGAGGTTTAATATATGTATATACTATTTTCTGGGAAAGTATACAGGTTTTACGGCGAGGGGATATAAAGATTGTTTTTGAAAGTGATTTTCGAAAAGACTTTGTTTTTGCCCACTCACGCTTTTGGTTTGCGCCCTTCCAGGTTCTAGGTAGCGTTGTTGGTGGCATCCGAGGCAGCAGCAGTGATTCTGACAGACCTTCACTCATGTAGGACCCCTTTGGGGTGTTTTATTTAAGTACTCCTTATGTTCGACTGTACCTAGACAAACTATGCTCTGATTGTGTATTAACACTTTTCGAATTTTGGTTTTCTTTTGTTCGTATTTCTTCTTACATAAATGCTTCCGCACTGTGCACATGGCTACGTCACCTTCACGTGACGGCCACATGCCTCGATCTCGGTCGGGGTGTGTCATAGTTGATCCTCGATTTACGTTTCGTCTTTCGTTTGTTTCGAGAAGTATATCGATCAATTCTGATTCTCCTTTTTCTATTGATTCTTTTTTCAATTGAGATATATGGATCCATGGGTCGATGTTGTCTATATAGGAACTGGTCATGGATTAACAAAAATGTGTAAAAGCTCTATTTGCCCTTGCCATTCTATGAGTCTCTTCATTTTTGCTTATGGAATCGCCACTTCCATTGGCATCATCCAACTCGAAACTTAATTTGAAAGCCATATTTGGACCTAAAACTGTGCAGGGGTGGAAGGGACCTTTAGTGGGAAGAATTGGAAGTAATCGATCTTCTGAACATAAGGTGAGCGATTGAGTGTGTACTTATCAAATAAAAAAAAATCTGCTAGTGTTTCTCAAAAAAAAAAAAAAAAAAAAAAAACTGCTAGTTAGAACATAATTTTATTTTTTTCCACATAAAGACTAATTCTTTTTTGACTTTTTATATTAGCACCCTACAACATGTTGATTTTTATTTTATTTTTACAGCTACGTTTGGCACTAGGACATCTCATGCCACTGATTGCACAAAATTGGCACTCTTGCAGTAAATAATTCTCGACACCTTTACGCCAACTACCAAGATCATGTGGAACAATTTAAGCTATTACCAGGTCTAAATAATGTAGCCACCACCGAAAGGATATGTCTTGATTGTGATCGAGCTATGTTTTAGGAAACAACATTGTGGCTTTGAAATTATTATTATTATTATTGAAAAACATTCAAATAAATCTAAACAATTTTCAAATCATTCAATTTGAAATCATTTGGCAAACTAAACGTTTAGATGATTTGAAAGCATTTGGCAAACTAAACGTTCAAATGTTTAGATTCAATCTTTGAAAATTAAAAATGGGTGTTATAAGATTTGAGAAATGAGGGGTGCATATAGAAAATGTAAGGTGTACTTTGAGAATGTGAAGTGTGATGGTATTATAGGGAAGTATGAGGATGTATTAAGATAATTTTTAATTAAAAAAGTAAATATAAGGTGTATTACGTATATGGAGTTTATTCAATAATTTATGAGATGTTAATATAATAATCCTTCTTTTTTTTTTTTTTGGGAGAAATCCTTCTTTTTTCTTTAATATTAAGAAACTTCCATTTGCTGCCTCACTTATTGATTATTCTTTTTGGGCAGATCCTCTATTGAGAAGCGCTCCCCTTAAAGGACCATGATATGATGGGGTTTACCTGAGTCGAAAAATGTTGGAGGAGGTTGGCATTCAAGTAATAGCATGTTTTGGGAATAGGATCCTCTCAGGTTTAGTTTTGTGAGGATTCAGATGATCAATTAATCGTGTCCGTTTATTATACGTCATGCGGTTATAAATTATTTTGAATTGTTTATTTAAAATTGAATATAAATAGTATTTAATGAAAACTGATCGCACAATGTACGATAAACGGACACAATTGATTGATTCCCTAATCCTCGTCCCATGTTTTGTACCTTTCTTGTATCTAAATTTTTTTATTTTTGAAATTATGAGTACAAGTGATTTAGTTACACTCATGGTTTTTAAAAATAATAAATTATTTATAAATTGAATACCAAACAACTCCTACAACTCTTTGTATTTGCAATATGATTAGTCACAATTATATTCGAGATTTGAATTTTCAGTTAGTATGTCCAAGACCTCTGTCACTAATCGAAGAAACACGACGAACGTCACCACAAATACCAGAATCTCATTCATGGGACTATGATGTAATTGTATCATTGCTGTTTTATATGATTTTAGTTACGCCATTTTATGTTGATTTAGTTGAATACTATCACTAAATATGTTCTTTGTGTGCATTTCAGCAATAAAAAAAATTGTTGGATGTGGATAAAGTATGCACCAGCCAGCAAAAAGGGACAAGACAGGAGGGCAAAAAATTAAGAAGAAAAACGAGGAAATTTAGCCTCAAAAAACACAAATATGATGTGGTAGAAGATCTGAAAGGTATAGCTTTCCGATCAATTATGTATATGTTGATCTTAAAAACTACTTAGCCTATATGGTGTGCAGGCCGAATAACTAATGAGCTGACTACGTCATTCGATTGAATGCGGGGCGTGCCAACTCAATGACCGAGCTTGGTCGGTGAGTGAATGAATGTGGTGGTGATGGTGTCGAACGGCCGAGGAAGGAACTCATCTTGGCCTTTGGGTTCTAAAGCCTAAAGACAAGGCTGCTAGTTACTTCGAAGTTCACGAATCATCGGCACCGGGGTCGGCTGCTTCAATTATATTTGCGCAAATATAAGTGCGCTGAATCGGTACCAGACTGTATACATGGACACAAATACTCAAAAGAGATAAATGTCTTGATTGTAAATGTGGTTCGGCCGTCGAAATGTGGAACTCTGAAATGTACTTGTGAATATCCAATCATAAAATAGGTTCAGCTTTCAATATGCCAAATGATATAACCTGGTAACACCTCACTTCACTGAGAAAGCTAATGAATTGACCTCTTCCAACAAGGACTCAAAGAACCCTTGTTGATAGAAACTTGGATAAGTATTCAACCAAACTTGGAGTAGTGTTGTCCAATACAAATTGTAAGATATTCCACGACCGTCTAACTCTACGGTGCCAGTGTTGTCCAATACAAACTGTAAGAAGTTGCCAGTTGCTGAGCACAGTGGTCTCTAATACAAACTGTGAGATGCACTCGACGAGGTTGCCAAACAGTGTTGTCCAATACAAACTGTAAGATATGTTTGACAACGTCTGGGAGGTTAGTGTTTTTCAAAGACGAGATGTCTTTTTAGAGCGAGAAATTGCTCAGGACAGATTTGTGTGTTAAGTTGAAGGTCATTTGAATGTTGCAAACCCTCTTCTACTTATAAGAGTGATTCTCAACTGTGCCGAGGTAGAGTACCACTCGTACTAAATCTCCTCAACTTGTCTTGACCCAATAATGAATTATCTTCCCATTTGAATCGAACTCAGTCACTCCTACCAGACTTAGGACTCTGAACCTAATCATCTCTTGGTATCCAATTCACTCCTTGTTTCAACCGGATCCTTAGACTATTACGAATCTTACTATGCCATCCTGATATTTGAAGACTCCTGATTGAATCAAGACTTAGCTGAATCCATCCTTGATTTTCAAGTGTCCATTATTAATTAAAATTCAACTAAACTACTTTGGACTGGGCTTCTTATTCAAACAGACCTGGGATTGAAGTTTGTCTAACTATGGACCGAGCTTATAGTCTTACGCGGCCCAAATCCAATATTTTGGGCCCAAACAGTATGTGATTCGTGCAATGATAAAGCTGGTTCTGTAGATAACCTATAGGTATGGTAGGCTGCTTTGGTACAAGGACATCATTGCAATTTTCTTATTTGTACTCTCAGATGCATGTGCATCGGTTACATCGCATCAAAGTGAATGCATATATCCTAACCCTAAGTGCTGCATGAGTTGCAGTTTCTCCATTAATATTGTATTGTTTTGACAGGTTAACCGAGAACTGAAGCGTATCGTAGAAAAACTAAAAGAGAATGAACCAGAAAGAACTGTGGTAAAGAGAAACTTAAAGCCAACTCGCAAGAGAAAGAAGTTTGGTTCATGAATCTGCAATGGTTAATCAGTAGTTGTACACATTTTTGCTAAAGAGGTTCCTTTCAATTGAGATTATATGCATGGTTTGCAACACTCACAGAGGTTTGTATAGTATTATCTACCATAAAATTCTTTCTTCAGTCAACTTCTGTTGCTCAAGCTTCTAAATCAAGGTCATCTTCAGGCAGAGAGTTGAACGTGAACTTCCTTCCAACAAAAATTAGAAACAGGGCCATCCATGAACCAAGCAAAGAAAAGTTCGCTCCATTATCCATCCAACCACTCTACGTTCATATGAACTCCATTAGTGTTTAGTTGGCCCCATCTGAATTAGCCCTCTTCTATTTTACCTTTCATGAAGACTAGTCCTGTAACCCAAGGTCATATCCTAAAAGTTACCTAGTTCTCTACAGCTCATAATCACTTTTACGTTTTGGTTCAAACGAATCAGCTGTGAATGCTACCGATGCCGATACCAGAGCTGTTAAACTAAAGGAAGTGCGAAATGAAATACACTTTTGATTGTCCAAAAGCGTTTTTATATCATTCAAAAGTAATCAAACATACCAAAATTTTTAGTATACAAAAACAACATAAGTTTAGTTTTCTAGTGGCAATAATGCCCATGAGTCACTTTACTAAAATATTAACCTTATTGCCAATTGGGCTACTCCCCATATTGGTTTGCTATGAGTTTATATAATCTTGGGCTACTTTCCATATTGCCAATTGATTTTATGGTGGAACCTCAATTTCATCAGTCCGGCACAACTCCATTAACTCTAAACCGATTAAAGATATTACTTATCTGCCAAGTAAGGAAACCCTAATTCATGTCAAATTAGGATATCTTGGTGATTAGGCAATATAATCATAATCCTACAAAGATTGGATATCTTATCCTAATTCTCTCCTAGATATTCTCCTAATTTAATGATGATTACTCTCTCAAGAACTCTATAAATACCCTAGCCTAGGTATTTATCTGGACCCCCTTCTCTTTGATCATCGAAGGATCACTTTAAACCCATATTCTGTATGCCTAACTTGTATTCTCTACATGCTGTTCGTTTATGCGTAGACAGCATCTCGCCTAAGCCAATGCACCTTCGTCAAGGTGTATTCCGATGAAGCCACATCATACATACTTCTTTCTTAGGACTACATCAGTAGTTGATTCTCAACACTGGAGATATATAGGAGGTCCAATACGAATTCAATCACACCCACAATCAACCCATTCACCCCTTGCAGTAATTCATCGGTAATTCCAACTGAACATTGCCTCCTTCCGAGGATGTATACGAATTTAGTTCTAACAAAGATTATGCTACATTATTCTATATTGCGATTATGAAACAACGGTCTTACAGATTCTTGTTTGAATTTATAGTTCAGATTAACAAATAGAAATACACATTATATATCCATCATTGAATTAATTTACAATCCTGCCCCAAAAAAAAAAAATGAAGAAATTTGGGCGTCTAACTCGTCATCTCTATAAGAGTACAATGTTTGTTCACATAAAAGAAGAAGAAAAAAAGAAATTCGAAAGAGGTTAATTAGTCCTATTCTACGCAGCAAATAATCTTCTTACTTTCCGAATGAATCTTCGACATATCGGACATGTCTTGGTCTCCCCATAAAAAATCCTGGAATACGTAAGATCTTTAATAAGATATCCAAATTTCAATCGAACACCAACATATGATATCTGAAAGTTCTTTTTTTCGACAAACCTTTGTGCACAATCATAGCAGGTAGCACAATGGCCACAGGGAACCAAAAAACAATCCCTCTGCTCGGTGTAGCAAATCACACATATTTTCCCATCATACAAGTCCTCGGAGGAGCTCGTAATTACGGCATTGCTGCTGCTGCAATTTCCTGATTCTATATCCCACTCGTCACATGTCCCATATGTTGATGGCATTGTCTTTCCTGCGGGCTGTAATGGGTCGGTTTCAGCACTGTCTCCTACATCCTCTACGCTCGTCTCCTCGTATTCGTTTATGTATTTCAGTATCATGAATGCAACAATCACAAGCAGTGCTGCATTACATATATGGTTGATGAAACTGCATCAGTTAATGTAGTCAATATGAGCAGTTTGAATTACAATTTTGACGAAATCTTACTTAAAATTGCAATGTACGCAATCAAACGCACTAGAAAAGTAAGCGTGACGCACCATTCTACCAAATCATCCTGTCATTATACAAAGAGAAAAAATAAGATCTCTTCCATTTACTAATGATGTGTTAAAACTTTCATTATGCAGATAACTTTGCAACAAGAAATGAAACATTATAAGTAATGTAATGTGTCTTACGTCATAGGTAATACTCGTTGTTAAATTGGAAGGCTGAGAGCTGATCGATTGAAGCTTCCGATGAATTGTCAGTCCATCTATTATAGAACACATTCCTACAGCTCAGATGTGCCACCAACAGTTTTTTTCCCTGCAGTATAAAAACAGAGAATTCAATAACAGGATTGATCAATAAGACACAATTTTCTATATTTTCAGCATAAGTAGGTAAGAGAGAGAATACGCATGAAGAAGTTGTTATATTTTGCTTCAAACATGTTTAGAGGCTGACCAAGCAGTTCTGCTGTATGAATTTATATCCCTATATGTGTGTGGAATAAATGCAAGTTGCATCAAATGTGTGTTCCTAAATGTAAAGTAACAGACAATATAAGATCTGAGAAGTTAAAATCTACTGAACCTTAGTTATATGTGATGGGTGGGACGAGGCTAAAGATTCTTTATTTTTTATTTTCTAACAGTTGTCGTTAATAAGATATGAACTCACTACTTCTTCTAACGAAGTGAAAACAGGTGATCCAATCTCGTTGAAGATGAGGTCAAAGATCCAAGTACAAATCTTCAGATCAATTCGAAAAAACAACATTAACAAAACAGAAATAATGAAAACTCAAACATTTACAGAAATGCTTCATGCATTACCTCAATACACCTCGAATTGAAGTGCTGAGTTCAATTCCAGCTTCAGCGGAGAATCACAGAGCGCTCCGACTTTAAGTACATTTCAGAATGGAATGAGAATGCTAACGGTGCATTGGCCACTATTTCACAGAGATCTAATTGAGCAAATGAGAAGAAAAGTAGTTGGTTTTTATTGAAAGATTGCCTAATATAAGATGAAATGCTTGAAACTCTAATAGTATATGAGTAGTAATGTGCTAATAATGCACAAAACGTGAAGCAGAAAAATTTGGTAGAAGCTAACTTGAATGGGGTTTGAACATTATCAGAAAGGTGGTATGAGCTAGACCAGGTTGGAACCAGATAAATTATAAATATAAATGTGTATATAATTCATAAATATATATGTATATATGTATAAGACGTTGTGGTCTGAGAGGCATGAAAAAATGGAATGGTAGTTGGTTATTTGGGGTTAGTAGATAGTAGTACTGGACAATCTTAACTAACCATCTTTTTCAAAAGTCTGCGGGGTAATGGACATGCAATGACTTTCTATCTTGAATGGTAGGTCGACCCTTTTTGTGTAGGAAGGAGAAGACCAAACAACAACTTGAAATTAAGGTGAAAGTACAAACTGCTTGGCCTTCACTGATTCCCTTTGGATGGTAAGATTATGGTAGGCTTAGGAAAAGGAAGTGATTGCTGCACATTATTTTTCACCTCGTTGCACTTTTAAATTTGATCATTTATTATTCTTTGATTTGTTCAATCCAATGACATCATCTGCTGTTAGAAAATAGTGTTGAAAATAGTATAGCTTGCCTAATCTTCTGTGACACGAATACAAGTTTTCTTTATATTATAGTCCTCTTCATCATTATCATACTTACATTTTTCAATAAAAAAAAAAGAAGAAAAACGAGTAGAGAAACTATTTGTTGTTTGGATATGCGGGGATCAATGTGCGATGCATGTAGCTGTAGGCATTCAGCAGTGGAACATGCAAGTATGGGCTTCACTTATGTGCTTTTGCTAAAGAAACTGTTGTGCAAGTTGTAGATGACACTCACTCAAGGACACAAAAGTACGTCTGATCCAGATACCCAGAAGCCCATTCTTGCACAACGCCCTATCCCACATTTGGACTGGTTAACAAAGAGGCCGAGACGGATCTTTTGAATTTTGCTTTTGAAATTTGGTTGTCCTCTTCTCATTGTGTTTATCTTTTTTAATTTGTTTAGTTTTTTGGTATTTGTAATTTACGGGTCAGTTTTTCATTTTTTTTTTTATGAAAACTAAAAACTTGTTAAGTATTTATCTTCAATTTAAAAAAGAAAAATTCGACAACCAAAGAGTGAAAACTACTTTCTACCATCGTCAACTATATACTTTCAGGTGGTTGTACAACTTGAACTGCACCCAGTATATATAAGAGCGCTTAAGTGCTAATTAATTAGTGACTTAATACGGTTCTAATCAATCATCTAAACTCATTCCACAATATTGCTCACAATTTGAACCTATCATGGTTTAGGTTATCACTTAAAAATCATCTTTACAAAATTTTACTAAAACTGAAAGACGTCTAATTATCTAATTGTGACATAATAATAAATAGACGAACACAATATTGTCGATAAACTATGATTATGATATATTCACAATAGTAATTGAAGGGCTAAACGATTTTCGATTTGAGTGAATCTTTTCAAGAATAATCTATGAATAAGGGCCTAAATAGGAAAAACTAGATGAAGGGGTTGAATTTTTGATAAAATAAAATATGGACTAGCCAGCTAAAGACATGAAAAACGAATGGTAGTTTGAAGATCCTATCAAAGTGACAAAAATAGTCACCCTCCAAAAAGTAATGTTCGTTACTAATGTGTCGCCACACACTCGCACATTGCTTTTTACCAAAGTTTGCCTTGTCTGGAAGGCTCATCAACTTTTCACTCTTTATTTTTGACATAGATATCGCTTTCGTCATATTTTACCTTCTGCACCAAAGCTTTGTGACCTCCAGTTCTTTTAGTGATGGCACTTTCGTGTCGATCCATGCAGTGTTATTTCCTTTCTCTTTTTTAAGAAAAAGAAAAATGTATCATCTCAGTCGACAGAACAGAACCCTCATGGCAGCTTCCTATATTGGACACTAGCATGAGAAAGAGGGCCTAAAAAAAAATAAAAAAAATAAAAAAAATAAAAACAAAAAATAAAGGTTGCAGTGCTCTTTTAACACTGATCAGGAAATATAAGAAAAGCATGAAATAATATTAAAGGTACATCATGCATGCAGCTTTAGCACCTTCAGCTGTATGTGCAATGTATCCAGTAGTTTTCTGCTATTAGCCTTCCAGATATAGATTTCGGTCTTGATCGATTATGCATTAATAAAAAACTTTACGTAGGGACGTCGACGTAACATCTTAAATAGCTAGGCACTGCACAATCCTTGTATATTAGACAACATCGATAATAAGAAAGGGGAGCTCTTGATGTTTTTGGGTTACATGAGGATGTGAAGTAATGTTTGTATCGTAAAATTTAATAATTTTACAAGAAGTTGAAAGGCTCTTTATACTGTAGACTGATTTTATGATAGAATCTCAAATTTTTTAGTACTTGAGTGCATTCAAAGATTAATAATAAGATTAAAAGCTCACAATTTGGAGCTCGGCGATCAATTAAAGGAAATAAGCCCTTTGTGGCCACCGACTACGTAAAACTATTTAATAAGTGTGGGTGCTGATCCCCTTGGTCAAGTTAATTAAAAAGCTATATTTACTATGGTTGACCGCGCAGTCGATCGACACTTTTTGTTTCCTTTTATTCCAGCGCAAGAGGAACACACTAATTACTGTCATATCCTCTTTATTGTTATTGATATTGTTTGGGTTAATATTTGAATATTGAACTCTGCATAAGGGAAAGCCCAAAGGTACCAAAACGAGTTGAATTTGCCCAAAGCCCAGCGATGAAGCCTGAAACAAATTGAAGCCTTCTTAGCCAAGGCATAGGCCATGTGCTTATGATTGAAGTGACAAGTGACAGAGACCAACTCATTACCAACCAAAAAGCACTTTCTGATGACATAAAAGTGTAAATACAAGATGACTCACTGCCCCTGAGAGCCCTCGGCCAAGAACAAAGCAAAGATAGTCGGGCCAAACTGCCTATAAAAGGAGAAAGAGACAACATAGATAACGACACTCAAACCAATCAAACAAACCACACACAAAGTCTGCTCTCAAGCCAAATTTGCACCCAGAAAGCTGAAACTCATCCAGATTCAGTCCTTTTAGCAATAATCCCCTTAGAAAAGCTATCTTTTGTCTAGTGTAAAAGCTCTATTACCTTCCATCAAGGTTCTAAAAGACGCTAGACGCTAGTCGGGCGGCGGGTTGGGGTCTAGCGCCTAGGCGGCTAGGCGGGGTCTAGGCGGACGCCTAGGCGGACTAGGCGGATTTAAGTAAATCCATTATATTTCGTGTAAATAAGTATCTGTTTATACTTAAAATATTTCTAATTTCATCATAACTACAAAATATAATGACCTATGTATTATGAAGTATTGGAACATAATGAAATCATGGGGAACAAACATATAGTGTGTGCTAATTTAAGTATTCAACAAGTCTCTTACAATTTATTGAAAAGAATTAAATGCAAATTGAAAGTTATCTATTTTCTATCTAAGTGAGTCACAACCTAGGCAGGTGCCTAGGCGGGTCTGGGCGGTCTAGGCGGGTCTGGGTGGGTGCCTAGGCGGGCGCCTCAGCTGGTCTAGGCGCCCTTTCTTAATTTTAAAACGCCTAGGCATTAATCGGGACGGTGACCAGCCGCCTAGCGCCTAGGCGGGGCCTAGGCGGCGCTAGGCGGGGATTTTTAGAACAGTGCCTTCCATAGTGTTGTAGTATCGATTCCCTAGTGTAAAACCTGTTTACCATCCATCCATTTTAGCATATAACCTCTGTAAACTCAAAGAGAAGTGGCTGCAAGATGTTCAACCTTGCTCGACAGGGTGAAATCTTGCACGAGTCTCTTTGTTCGTCCTTTACATTAGTAGATCTGTCGCTTAAATGTACTTTTCAACATATATTCAAGTTATTTCCAACTGTTCTCTACCTAAGAGTCCCATTTGCATTCGAATTTGGTTAACTTAATAAACATGTTTTCATTAAGAACAAACTGGGATCAAGGAAATGGTTTAAACAACTCTAGACTCCTTCATTTTTGGACATACAAGATTATGAACTAAAAGTCCTTGTTTACAAAGCAAGAAAAAGAACTTAATACAGACTTAATCTATCTGTGACAATCCTTTGATAACAAGAAGTTTATGTAACTTGGGGCCCAAGTAATCGACTTAAATCACATCTGCTATACATCTGTTAAACTGAGAAAATAGTGGCACGCCAATATCCTTGTTAGCCTTGATTGCAAGCCTCAAGGCCTATACCTAAGGCCCCATAAGGGCACCTTTCAAGCTAACAACTAACTTATTTTGCAGCACACCAGCAAAAGCAAGCCCAACAACACGCTAAGTGCCATTTACCCCCGGGGAGATGTGCGAAGGGACAATTCCATCTTTGCCTTGAACATAGTTTTGGCACTCCCGGTGGCATCCCTTTTTTATAAGCTTGTACGCCAAGAAGAAGAAGGAAGAAGCGAACTGATGAGTCAATTTTATATTATATATTTTACCCTATTCTTAGGATGTTTTGGTAATTATTTTGGTAGAATTTTGATACTTTGAATTATATTTTCAATATAGGACATCCGACTTCCTCTGGAGAAAAACATGGCCAAATGGACGAATTTTGGAGTGATTCTAATTGGAGGACGTTCGTGTGTTTCTTGGCGTGTTCGTGTCAAAATTTGGGATTTTTCTACCAAGCGGTTATTTTCTGGCGATGGAATTAAGGAGCAATGCGCAGTGCTGGAAAATGACGTTTCTGGGCTTAAATTGCGATTTTGGAGCCCAAGATGACCTCGGATGGGTTCGTGACCTTCTGGAAAAGTGTTCAGAATATTCCAAACCTTAAATCCAGCTATATTGGGCCGGTTTTGGAGCAGCTTAAGGGTCCAAAACGTGGCTGTACAGTGTCTGTGCAGATTTCCCTAATTTAATTAGGACTTTACTTTTTAAGATATTTTATTATTATTTAATTAGTTTCCTAATTGGATAAGAAACCCTAGAGTTTTATGGTTTTTGGCGGAAGGCTTAGCAAATATATATTGCTTTGCCGTTCCCTATTTTCTTTAAGCTTTCTTTTATGCAACTTTGGAGAAAGAGAGAATTGCTAGGGTTCTTGGAGATTTTCTACTTTAAGGTGTTTTTATTTCTTTTATTCTTAATGATATTTTCTATGATTTTAATTATGATTATGCGTAACTAATTCTTTTTGCTAGGGCGAAGCCTTGAACCTAGCATGAATATGTGATTTTATTTAATTGCTTATGATTGATTGCATGCATACTTTGAATTATTGATCACCGAGATTAAAACTATCTAATTGTCTTAATGCTTGATCACCATTAGGATCTTTGGAAAAGTAATTTGATGCAATTTTGGTCGGAAGGTTCCCTGAAATTGATGCTGGCTTCTTGTGATTAGTAATTGTAATTTCACTTAAGATGAACATCACGTCTTAAGGGTTGCATGGTTTTTCAAAGGGTTCTCATAAAGCATAATGAGTCTTTCATGTTCAGATTTGATCCGAACGTCCGGATGAGTTGCATGTTAGATATACGTTCTATGTTGGAGGTTCCAAGTAGAATATAAATTAGGAAAACCTAACCTTCAAAGTGGCATGTGTAGATCATAAGTGATTGGTAAAAATTCATAGGATTGCTAGGTGATGGTGAAACCCTAGTGTTTTCTTAATTTGATTTGTTCAAAACTTTTCGTTTCTTTCAACTTTAATATTGCAGATTGTTTTATTTTGATTAATTAAATTCGTTTTTATTAAATTAGGCTTTAAAAAATCAATCATCTCAATTTCTACTCTACAATAATTAATTGGAATTTGATTTATTTTGAATTATTTAATAATCCCTGTGGAGAACGACCTTGCGAGAACCGTTTATACTACAATAGCCTTGTCATTCTTGCAAGTAATCTAGGAGTTTTTATCCCTTTTGCACGTGTGGTAAAATCCCTATCAAGAAATTGGCGCCGCTGCCAGGGATTATTTAAAATAATTCTTTCTAATCAGATTTTACATTAATTATTGCTGTACATACTAAAAAAAAAAAAAAAATTTTAAATTTTCGTTTTTATTTTACAAATACAAATTGCACCAGTACAGTGCAGATTACAGAGAATCTGCGCATGGTCAGAACCCGTTCAGCAGGGCAGAAATTGTTTCCTTTTGATCAGAACCTGAGCAGATTCTAAGGAGGAGATGCAGGGAGCAAAATTTGCAGTAGGTTCCTTCGCTGCAGGGGACTTTTCTACAATCTTTATTTTCGGAGGACCTGCACAGTAAAGAGACAATGGCATTTGTTATTCCAGAAGCTGGTGATCCTTTGTGTGATTCTTTAACAGCTCAAAACACCAACATACCAAGTTGCATTACTTATCCAGAAGTGGAGGAAGGGTCTACAATCGAAATAAAACAGCACATGTTGAATATCCTACCTACATTTCATGGGTTATCAACTGATGATCCTAACATGCACATTGCAGAATTTTTAATGGGCTGTAAGAATATTTTGGTGAGAGGATTTCCAGCCGAATCTATTAAGCTCCGTTTATTTCCATACACTCTGAAAGATCAAGCAAGGAGGTGGTTTCTCACACTTCCATCTGGATGCATTACAACTTGGGCCCAACTCAGTGAAATTTTTTTAAGCAAGTATTATCCAGCTTCAAAGACTCTTGACATGAGAACTCAGATTTTATCTTTTGCCCAAAAGCCAAACGAAGAGTTTCATGAGGCGTGGGAACGTTTCAAAGAGTTGATTAGAAAATGCCCACATTATGGTATTAATAGTACTGATCAGATGCATATATTTTTCAGAGGGTTAAATATGACAACAAAAACTCTTGTCAACGCTTCATGCGGAGGTTTGTACAAGGACAAAAATGAACAAGAGGCTTGTTTGTTATTTGAAAAAATGGCAGCAGATACACAGCAATGGACAGTTGAGCAGCCACAATCTAGGTCTATTTTTGAAATGTCTAATGGTTCTCCATATGTGTCGGCACAAATTGAAAAAAATGGAGGAAAAACTTGAAATATTTGATGCAAAATTTGACATGTTACTACAAAGAATTCCAGGTTCACAGGTTGCTGTACATCAGCCTTCACAAGCTGCATGCAGCATTTGCAGCATGACAACTCATGATTTTTTGAGCTATCCATATAAGGAAGCTTTTCCGGAGTTTACAGCGGAACAGGTTAATGCATTCAATAATTTTCAGCGTCCTAGACATGACCCGTATTCAAATTTCTACAACCCGGGTTGGAGAGATCATCCTAATTTAAAGTGGGATAGAGATCAGCATGCAAAGCCACAATTTCAACAGCAGGTAGAGCAACCTGCTACACCAAAGGCAGCTTGGGAAATTGCAATTGAAAAATTAGCAAGTACTACAAATGCAAGATTTGAACAGACCAATCAAGAAATCCAAAATATGCATGCAACAATGAAAAATATGGAACAACAAATTGGGCAGATTGCGTTGCAGGTTTCAGAAAGAGCACCGGGTACATTTCCTAGTCAAACAGTACCTAATCCAAGAGGACGAGAAGAATGCAATGCAGTACGGACTTTACGGTTTGGCAAATGTTATGACAACATACATGAAAATTGTGCTGGAAATTCGGGGGCAGCAGAACAGCCCCAAACTAAATCTGCAATTTCTGCAGATTCTGGGCAGCCACAAGACAGGTCCGAAAATACTGCAGAAGCTACCACAAAAACTCCATAACGTGTTTATGTGCCTCCAATGCCTTATCCGGAAAGGTTGATGCCTAAAGCTAAAGATCAACAGTGATCAACAGTTGACAGATTTTATGAAGACATTGGCTAAAGTTCAAATTAATCTTCCATTAATTGATGCAATCAAGAACATTCCATCTTATGCCAAGTTTTTGAAGGAAGTTTGCATAAAGAAAAAGAAGCTTGTGGATTCCGAAAAAGTAATTCTAATGGAACAGTGCAGTGCGGTCTTATTGCATAAATTACCACCAAAGAAGAAAGATCCAGGGAGTTTTACTATCTCTTGCACCATTGGAAATTGTAATTTTAGTAGTGCTTTAATTGACTTAGGTGCTAGTGTAAACTTAATGCCTTATTCTGTTTTTAAACGTTTAGGTGAAGGAGAGCTGAAGCCAACCTCCAACATTATTCAATTGGCTGACCGTTCAATTACCTATCCTAGAGGCGTCATTGAAGATGTTATCGTTAAGGTTGACAATTTATATTTACCAGCTGATTTTATGGTGTTGGATATGGATGAGGATTTGACAACACCCATCATTTTGGGCCGGCCTTTCCTAGCAACAGCCCAGACTCTTATTGATGTTGAAGCCGGAACTCTAACATTCCGGGTTGAAGATCAAACTGTTGTTTTTAGGTTATTTGAAGCCACCATACATCCAGGTGATAAGAAAGAATGCATGCGTGTTGATGCATTAAATGGTTTACCTTGTGCAAAATTTTTGAGCAGATCATCAACTGACCCTCTGTCCATAAAGCCTCCGAAGTTGACTCATGATTGCATAAGTCCTAAACCACAGCAAAGGGTGCTACATGATGACCAGCCGATTGACATTAAGAAAAAACATAACAGTTTGCCAAGCAGCCCAAATTTTAAGAAAATACAGCCTGGTGGAAAGGTGTGGTTGCTAAATTCCAAGTTCAAGTTCAATCCAGGGAGACAAGAGTCTCGGTGGAAAGGTCCTTATATGGTTAAGAAGGTTTTTCAAAATGGTAACGTGGACATTGAAACAGAGAGCAGGAGTTGTGTGCTCAAGGTCAAGAAGTATTTACTAAAGCCATTCCTAAGGAAGTTTAGTGCAAATGAGTCACTGACTCTGAAGGAACCAGTGATAGACCACCAGCCTTCGACAACGTCTAGCTATAGACTTAAAATAAAGCGCTTGTTGAGAGGCAACCCAATTTTTCTAAACTCTTTCCTTATTTTATTTTTTATTTGATTTTTATTATTATTAGTTAAATTCCTAGATGCATTTTAGATACCTAAGTTTCAAAAAATAAAAAATAAAAAATAAAAAAAAAAACCCCGTGAAAAATCTAAAAATATTTTGCTTTCTTTATTTACGTAGTTTACTTTAACTCCATTTTTTAATTTTCACTTCTATTGGTTGTTAATTGCAGGTTGCACACATTGAACACAAGGGAAAATAAACCGCATCCTATACTGGAATCATGCACCCAGCAGCAAGTCTACATTCACATCATCCACATCTACACTATGCTGGCATTTAAAGCATTCACATGAGCTCATTCACAAATGCAAGTTTGGGGGTGGTTGTTGCAGATCCAGTACAGATACATTATTTTAAACAGTTAATGTTCTGCGGCTCAGTTGTGCGATGCTTGGATGAGGAGCACAATTAATTCACAGATCCATACACCACAGAACTGGGTACAGCTATCAGTGCCAGATCTACAAGAACTTAAAGAGCAGAGATATGAAATTTTACCTCCCAGATGCACCGATCTGGGCTTTTGAATGTGTTGCTGTTCCTGTCCACTGCAACTGGTGCCTTCATCTTCTTTCTCTCGGATCTATCATGGTTCCGCCTATCATGCAGAGAACACCAACATGAGACCATGCAGAGACATACAACATATCTTTACAGATCGAACCCAAATCCAGCCCAGGCTGAGTTTTACCTTTATATGGGAGTCGGATCTGCGTTGATCGAGTTATTCATGCCTTCCACTTTTGCTCCGTGGCCAGCTTGCCGTCCTGCGCAGCTAATAACAGAAAGATTATTGACAGTATAACTTTCTTGATCTTACACAACATTGTGATATTCATCCTAGGTCTGCAGGGATGCGTGTTATACCTTCAATATCGACAGAGCAAGCCTTTTGGGATGTGTCCTGCCTTTTGTCTCATGGATCCCTAACTTGAGCAGGATTTCTCTCAGCTTTGTCATGTATCCGAGAGCCCTGCACACATCACATACCATTATCACTACATGTAGAAGTATTCATCATTCACAGATTGGGGTTCATCATTCGCAGAGAACCAGATTTTACCTTTACAGGGCTCGGATCTGCAATGTAGTAGCTGGTATTCTTTTTCATTGTCATTGTTCCGCTACCAGATTGTCGCCCTTTGCACCCTAACAAGATGCACAGAGTTTACACATGCCGGATGATTTTTATATGAGACATGCATTGCGAGCTCAGTACTGAAGAGTTGTGAGTTTACCTTTCTATGTTCAGATCTGAGCTAATCAAGTGATACTCTTCCTTTGCCCATTATGTCTTCCGCGGATCCAACACCTCACACACATATTAGCCCAGCTTCTGTTAGTTTGTTTCTTTTATGTATAAAATAACATCTGATGGATACATTTTACACAAGGCCAGGGACGAAGATTACCTTGGTGGGACAGTTTGAGCTTCCATGTGTTACCATTTCCATGGCAGCGACATTGTTTTTGGGGTATTTTTTTTTGCAGAGGAGAGTGTGTGTGGTTGCGCGGCTAAGGGTGCAGAGGTGTGAGGAAATGAGAAAAAAAAATGTGAGAGAGGGAGAGCTATTTTTCCTTTGGGAGAGCAATGAGAACAAATGAGCGAAGAGAGAGCACTGAAGCGTTTTTTTTTTGTTTTTTTCAGTCTATAGAGACCTGAGAGCTACTTGGGGTTTTACAATCATTCAGACAAGTTGCGAGGGATCTGGCTGTTTATTTAGGATCCTAAGAAGCTCCATGCATTGATGCGCGACACGTGTACAAGGCTGGGGTTTCCCATGCTTGTTCTGAGATGGGTGTTTTGACTTAAAGGTACAAATAGCCGTTCGGCTCTGGGCTCGAGACACATTCACAAAGGGGATCCAATGTTGGATAAAAAACAGCTAGGGTTTTTGACTTTGGCATCCGTGTGTGGCACCCTATAATAACCTGCTGGGCTGCATGACTACATGCAAAATTTTTAAGTTTCCTTATCTGCGGCCCGCTGCATATGCGAGGATCCAAGCCTTCTACTCCACGTCTTCATGAGTTCGACACCCCAGGTCGTCTATTTCCTTATTATATTATTTTATTTTTCTGTTAATTCATTTTCTATTAGTTATTTTCCTCTTTATTTTTATTTTCATGCTTTTCCATAGTTTAGTTTATCTTAGGTCCAGTTTTTAGTTTATTCTTTCTTTTCCACACCTTGAGGACAAAGTGTGAAATAAGTTTGGGGTTGGGAAAATAAACATTTTAGGTTTTAAATTTTTGTGTCAAGTTTTCATTCTTTTTAAGTTAATATCCATAGAATATTTTAAACGTTAGAACAAATGGACATAGTGAAAACTAATCCCATATTAGAGTCTTTTCTATTTATCATTGCTTAGACACTAATTCATAAATTATACTTTGACAATTTGCACATTCACATCAACATGGTTTGTGGGGAGTGAGATTGAAACACTTACTTTTAGTCCAAGTTTATTTTTAATTTTTGTTTTAAGTAAAGTTAGTTCTTGTTATGAATAAAGTAATAATTGTTCCACCCGAGGTTTTGCCTAGTAACCGGGCCAGTCCTGCCTAATCAGCAGTGATTCTCGCGTCAAACAGTAGAGTCTTGGCATGGGGCAGGGTGGTTAGTTGGTTTCGAGTGAACTAGCATTACACGACCACTACTGTTACTGAAAAAAAAAAAAAAAAAAAAGAAGAGAGAAAACTTCGAAAAGAAAAAAATATATCTGTGAAGTTAGTACGTGAAGTATGAATAAAGGGATGAGAGGTAAGAGTTTTGGTCGAGTCTCTTTAACTATGTTGGTTCACTTTACACCAAAGGAAGTTTGTGAATTCTTTTCTAATCTATTCTAAATGGCTTAGACTCTGTGGTGGGATTGGTTGGAACTCTTGAAAAAATGTTCTAATTTTTAATGTGTATGGATTGCAACTTTGAAGGTGAAAATTTTTGTTAGTTAGTTTTAGTTAAGTTTCTAGGTTGTTAGTTGTTATTTTTGTTTTCTAGTTTTAATTTTGCTTGAGGACAAGCAAAAAGCTAAGTTTGGGGGTATTTTGATGAGTCAATTTTATATTATATATTTTACCCTATTCTTAGGATGTTTTGGTAATTATTTTGGTAGAATTTTGATACTTTGAATTATATTTTCAATATGGGACATCCGACTTCATCTGGAGCAAAACATGGTCAAATGGATGAATTTTGGAGTGATTCCAATTGGAGGACGTTCGTGTCAAAATTTGGGATTTTTCTACCAAGCGGTTATTTTCTGGCAATGGAATTAAGGAGCAGTGCTCAGTGTTGGAAAATGACGTTTCTGGGCTTAAATTGCGATTTTGGAGCCCAAGATGACCTCGGATGGGTTTGTGACCTTCTGGAAAAGTGTTCAGAATATTCCAAACCCTGAATCCAACTATATTGGGCCGGTTTTGGAGCAGCCTAAGGGTCCAAAACGTGGCTGTACAGTGTCTGTGCAGATTTCCCTAGTTTAATTAGGACTTTACTTTTTAAGATATTTTATTATTATTTAATTAGTTTCCTAATTGGATAAGAAACCCTAGAGTTTTATGGTTTTTGGCGGAAGGCTTAGCAAATATATATTGCTTTGCCGTTCCCTATTTTCTTTAAGCTTTCTTTTATGCAACTTTGGAGACAAAGAGAATTGCTAGGGTTCTTGGAGATTTTCTACTTTAAGGTGTTTTTATTCCTTTTATTCTTAATGATATTTTCTATGATTTTAATTATGATTATGCGTAACTAATTCTTTTTGCTAGGGCGAAGCCTTGAGCCTAGCATGAATATGTGATTTTTATTTAATTGCTTATGATTGATTGCATGCATACTTTGAATTATTGATCACCGAGATTAAAACTATCTAATTGTCTTAATGCTTGATCACCATTAGGATCTTTGGAAAAGTAATTTGATGCAATTTTGGTCGGAAGGTTCCGTGAAATTGATGCTGACTTCTTGTGATTAGTAATTGTAATTTCACTTAAGATGAACACCACGTCTTAAGGGTTGCATGGTTTTTCAAAGGGTTCTCATAAAGCATAATGAGTCTTTCATGTTCAGATTTGATCCGAACGTCCGGACGAGTTGCATGTTAGATATACGTTCTATGTTGGAGGTTCCAAGTAGAATATAAATTAGGAAAACCTAACCTCCAAAGTGGCATGTGTAGATCATAAGTAATTGGTAAAAATTCATAGGATTGCTAGGTGATGGTGAAACCCTAGTGCTTTCTTAATTTGATTTCTCCAAAACTTTTTCGTTTCTTTCAACTTTAATATTGCAGATTGTTTTATTTTGATTAATTAAATTCGTTTTTATTAAATTAGGCTTTAAAAAATCAATCATCTCAATTTCTACTCTACAATAATTAATTGGAATTTGATTTATTTTGAATTATTTAATAATCCATGTGGAGAACGACCTTGCGAGAACCGTTTATACTACAATAACCTTGTCATTCTTGCAAGTAATCTAGGAGTTTTTATCCCTTTTGCACGTGTGGTAAAATCCCTATCACGAACCTTCAAGTGGAACACAGAGTACGGACCACCCCATTGTCTACCAAGATCAGACATGAAAGATCACCCAGAAGATTTTCCCTCCCTGCAAGGTCCTGCGATTCTGGAGAGCCCAACTTCTTCTAAGAAGTCGGGCGAAAGAGTATGGAGAAGATCTCTTTGGAGAATAGAGGAGAGGTAAGCAGACTTTGTTCATTAACTGGGAGTCTGCAGAGGAGGTTGGAATTGGAGTACTCTACCCCAAAAGATAGTCATGCTAGGGAGGTGACGAGAGAGGCGAGCCCTGAGAAAGAGCCAGTAATTCCCCTGTTTCCTTTGCTTGAGGAAAAAAAGGATAGGGGGAAGAAGAAAGAAGAAAGAAGAGCCTGGAACTAGCCAGCTAATAAGGGATGAGATCCAGGAACCAAGTTTGTCCGACCCTTTATTATTCTCACTAGATAGTAGGGGCAAATCGGGCTAAAAGAAAGGAAGTATGGAATGACTCAGCAAGTTGGGGAGTCCAGCGGAAAAGGTGTGACCGCAGCTGCAGGCAAACCTCCTCCTTATAGGCCATCACCATTGGCGAATAAGGGAGGGGAGGCCAGGTAGAGATAGTGTCACGCCCCGCCCCGAAATATATTTATTTCGGGAGTTAATTTCGATGATAGGCCCAATTCACAATCATGGTTAATTTATTACCACTTATTAACATTGTAATTACTTCGACCAAATTTAATTGTGTACAAGACTACCATATCTTTAAAGTAACAATTTAATATACCAACATCAGTCATCCTTTTACAATTATTTTCCTCTACTTCACGTATAACCCTAACCGTTTTTCTTTTACCAAAACAAACAATTACACATCCGATTTAGAACTATTTCCTTCTCTTAAATTAACTTTACTATCTAAATATTAGTTCTCGAATAATTAAGGCTGCATCTAAACTCTGTTAGACTGCCTACGTACCCTTGAGCGGGATCAAGCCTTTCGTAGTTCACATCCACATAACTAAACAAATTGAAGTTTAGTGATGTAATCTCAACTCCCCCACATCCTCACTTGGCACAAAAAAAATCACATGAACTGGTACTCAAAATTAAAGTTGATAGCTTTGAATCCAAGAATATAGTTCCCTAATTCACAATTGAATACCCAAACCCCATGCCAAAATCAATTGATATCCAAATTCACAACCCCACTGCACAAACCCACGTCCCCATTTTACAATTATAGCACTTAAATGGTAAACAAACCATCTTGTGTAAAAACAGTTGCCACATTATGGTTTCTCCAAGAAACCCTCAAATTTCACATCGGAAAATCTTCCATAGACTATGGCGCAGCATATAAAGCACGACCACATGAACCTGACATAACCCGCATGAGCTCCGGCATATCTCAACTGTATTTCTAATACAATTAGCTAACATTGAAAAATGCTAAAACAGGAAATTTGCGTGTTGTTCCTTACCTATAATTGCTAAGGGAGGCCCCTTAAAGCATCGGTTTCGACACAAAAGTTTACAAAAAAATTGAGAGATAACCAGAGACAAACATAGCAAAAGAAATGTTCCTAATCCATCACCCAAAAACCCGTTAAACACACAGCAAATTATAAACTCCAACAGATGGAAGGCCTGGATACATATATCACGTTAAAGTACAATTCTTTCTTTCAGATAACATGGTAGGATGCAATTCGAACCCAGAAATTGAAAAACATGAATTGGGATATTAGGGCTTACTTTTTGCGTGGAGAATCTGCCATTTTCAGAGGGCAAAGGCGAATGACTCTAGAGAGAGAAAGAAGAGAGAAAGTACTGACTGCAAGAGATCTTCAAGTTGCTGAGTTCCATTCGTCCCCACCTCCCCTGGTTCCTTCTTCCTTTTTCTCCCCTCTCTCTCTAACCTTCTTCCCCCCTTCCTCACAGCCGTCCGTTTTCTTGTTTTTATCTTTCTTGGCCGTGCCACACATATGGCACAACACATTGACTCCAATTTTCTGGAACCTTCTAAAATTGAATAAAGTTACTAAAATATCCCAGACTTTAAATGTTAATAACTCTTTCATTATAACTCCGTTTCACAAACGGTTTGTGCCTACGCGTTCGTGAGATCGAGCTCTATTCAAAACTATGAATTGTGACCTAAAAAGATCTACGAATTTTAAATAATTAATTTCCAAACTTCCACCTTCATAACTAGTTTAATTTAAAACTAAACTCAAGTAAATGAATATAATTTCTCGAAAAATAGCATAAAATCTCAATAATCCAAATACGTAAATTATAATAATTTCTGGAAATAAAACTTTAAAATTTCCCTTTCTCTATTTCCATAACCATAAATCGATATATTTTCGATTTTCTTCACATATACATATTTTTAAATTTTCAGGGTATTACAGATAGCCAGAACCATAGAAGGAAGCTGCCTCGGGAAATGAGCGTAGCCCGAAATGGAGACCTCCTTATACCCCACACAACAATGCAGCTAACCAGTAACTTAGAAATGAGTTGGCCGAGCTAAGAATGATGGTGGTCCAAAATACTCAAATACAGGCTTCCCCGCTGTTCAGGATCATCTACCAGAAACCCTATCCCGAGTATATTGATGAGCAGAACCCTTTTCCTTTCAACTTCAAGATGCCCGCATTCCCAACTTTCAGTAGAGATGACTGTAATATGTCATCTAGAGACCACATTTTCAAGTTTTCCAACTACTGTGTGGCATTTGAAGACAACCCTAACTATAATTTAAGGTTGTTTGGGAACTCACTGGTTAGCTTGGTATCCCAGTGGTACTCTCTGTTACCCCCCCAATTATATTGCCAGCTGGGGGCAAATGGAGATGGCTTTCCACAAGCAGTTTTATAAGGTGGAGCCTAAGATGACTATCAACGATCTAGTTGAGGTGAAACAATATGAGCATGAGTCCACTGAAAACTTCATGATAAGGTTTTAAAAGACAAGGATGAGATGCCAGTTCCCTATCAACCATGCCCAACTTATATCTATTGCTCAGAAAGCCCTGAGATTACCATTGAGAAAGAAGTTCTATGATGTGCAGTTCACTGAACTGCAAGAATTGGTAATAGCTACTACGAAGTATGAGAAGTTGCTAGCTGAGGAGCAGCAAGTGAATCATTCATCCAAGGTGCCCCCTTTCTACAAAAGCAAAGTTGCAATGCACCAAGTGGAGTTTAAAGGTCTAAAACCTGGAGAAAGTGACAGCAATGTAGGAGAGGGGATAGAAATGTGTGCAGCAGAGATGTCCACCCCTTTTAAACCGTTGATGGTGAAGGGTTTGGTCTAGCCAGTTAAAAATAAAAAAGTAGTGATGAATGATGGAGAATTTGTGCCTATGAAGCCCCCCAAGTACCAGGCTTATTCTTTTGATCTGACCAAGACAGCAGAGATCTATGAAGAGTTGGTGCGGGCAAGGGTGATTGTGCCCGACAACACCAAAAAGATGCTTAAACCAGAAGAGTTGAGAGGAAAGAAATACTGCAAGCTTCATTTTACTTTCAATCACTCAATCACCAACTGTGTATAGTTCAGGGATTGGATCCAGGACCTAATAGTTAAGGGAAAGCTGTTGTTGGAGAAACCCCAAACAATTATGATAATTGACACAGATCCCTTCCCAGAAGCCCTAATCAATATGATCAGCCTTAACTGGGTTAAGAAAAGAAAAAGAAAGGCTACATGGGAAGAGATGAGTGAAAGAAAGCAAGCTGTTAAGCCATCTGAAGGTGCTAGGAGGTTGCCCAACAGACCACAGACAACTATGATTAAGGGAGTAGTCTTATGTAGTATGTGTCAATGTGAATGTAAATTGGAGGTGCCAACATCGGGCACCATTATTGGCCGATAGTTAGTCGGAATGAAAGAAATAGAGGAACAAGATGCCCGCAGAAGTATTATGCGGGCAGAAAAGAAGGAAACCTCCAAGAATGTATTCCAAATGTTAGGTGGAGACTCTGAACCTAAATGCTTATATGAGGTATTTAGGAACTATGAAGTCTCTGAAGAAGCTGAGGATAAGGAAGCCAAGATGCCAAAATGGGTAGAAGTGAGACCTCCCAAGCCAAGTTATCATAGCAGTTTAAGCCAAGGATGGAGAGAAATGAGAGCATCTATGATCAGGAGGATTTAGCCGGACTTGGTCGTTAGTGGTACATAATTAGGAAGGATGGGAAACTTATTAGCTAAATGGGAGCATCTATGATCAGGAGAGTCCAAAGGCAACATAAGGCTCACATGTACTCATTGAAGATCCTTATCATTTCAGAAACCTCTAGAAATGTGAAGTTTGAAAATGCTACACAAGGTGGACAACTCAAACAGATGAGTAAGAAGGAGATAGAGATGGCTAATAGTAAAATGGAGGGTGAAGGAGATCATGTACCTTAAAATCCCTATCCAAGAAAATAAAGAGTGATGAGGAGAGCTCAAGAAAGTGTAGTGATGATGCCTACACCAGGTGGAGACCAGAACCTCTTTGTTTTGGGACCATCTCGCCTGAGAGGGGGATACCTCTACCTTTACTAGAAGATACACCCTGTCAAATGCCAAGACAATTACTTAACTTTGACATAACAGAAGAGGAAGAGGTGCCCGAGTTAATGGATGGATGAGTTTGTATGTCAAATTGGAGGAAAGAAAGATGAAGTACCTGGACCCAACAAATTCCACGTAAACATGACTTATGTTTTATCAGCCATTTTTTTGCGTTGAACTAGATCAGCCTGCCATGATGAAGGGTGATTATTTGGCAACAGAACCAGTGATGGCACTTGTTAGTGTTGAGGAAGTTGGGAGAAAGGAACCGGGCATGGCAAGTTTTCCCGAACCCACAAGAAAGGAGCCCGGAGCCCGAGAGGATATATTCGGATATAATGGTTTTCAACAACCCAAGTTTGGCTTTGGCCAACCATCTCAAACCCATATATGTAATGGCTCATCTAGAGGGAGTACCCTTCAAGAGGATATTGATTAATGGTGAAGTTGCGGTCAATGTGCTTCCACTTAAATAAATGAAGAGGTTGTATAGAAGTAAGGAAGATCTAATTCCCAATGATCTAACAGTTTCAAGTTTCTCTGGAGCCTTCACAAGAACACATGGGATATTGCCATTAGAAGTTGACTTGGGATACAAGCAAATCATGCTAGCTTTCTTTGTGGTGGATAGTAGCTCTACTTATGGAGTTTTACTTGGCAGATATTGGATTCACCAAAGTTTATTTGTGCCATCCACCCTACATCAACAAGTTGTTGTCTACCACGAGATAAGACCCAAGGACCCAGGATTTTGGGAAATTAGGGAGGCCGAGGCACGGCCATTTCTCCCTACAACCAATGTGGCAGAAGCAAACTTCTATAACCCTAATATTGGAATATTGCAGTGTCTAAAGCTGATGAAAACAGCCGCTCGACAAAGGTGACGGCCCAAAAGCTTCTAGAACAAGGATTGACTTTTACTCGGGAGGAATGAGATAGGCCCCATATTGTCCCAGCTCCCCAACACCAATGATGTCAGAATAAAGAAGGAAGGACTAAGTAGTTGCAGTCAGGTTCTTAATCAAAAGACTGTTGGTGTATGGGAAAGAGAGAAAATAAGTAAAAGAAAGCTCAATCAAGGAGGAAGCAGAATGGGGGAGAGAGGCTTCAAGTACCAAGAACAGAGAAGAGGACGAGTTTTTGGGAGAAGAGATAGAGGCAGCCATTCACATGCCTAAGTGTATATAAGACTTGGACTCGCCAGATAAGTTGCCCGAGAATCCAAAGTCAGTTGAATTTTTATGTACAGAGCCTGACAAGCCAGCACCAGAGCCAGAGGTACAAGACCCTTTGGAAAACCATTAATTTGGGGACTGAGGAGGATCCAAGGCCAATATAACTCAGTGGCTTGTTGGAAACTGAAGATCGGGCAAGAATAGTAGACCTTTTGCTTGAATTTAAAGATTGTTTTGCTTGGCACTACACATAGGTGCCAGGTTTAGATTCCACCTTAGTAGAACACAAAATGCCTATGAAAGAATGATATAAAGCTGTAAAGCAAGCACTAAGAAGAATGTCGAAGAAGATAGAAGAAAAAGGTCAAAGAAGAGATTGAGAGGCTGGTAAAGGTTGGATTTATTAGGCCTGCAAAGTATGTTGAGTGGTTGGCCAACATTGTACCCGTATTAAAAGCGGTAACTAATGCAGTTCGTTGTTATGTTGACTATAGAAACACTAATGAAGCCACGCCTAAAGATGAATACCCCATGCCCATAGCCGACTTATCTATAGATGCAATTGCAAAACACAAAGCCCTATCTTTCATGGATGAGAATGCTGGCAATAATAAAATAAAAATGGCTAAAGACGATATTCATAAGACAGCCTTTAGGTACCCAAGACACGTAGGAGCATATGAATATGTTGTCATGCCATTCGGGCTTAAAAATGTTGGTCCAACCTATCAAAGGGCAATGAATGCCATTTTTCACGATCTAATTGGCCATAGCATGGAAGTGTACATTAATGATATAGTAGTCAAGTCTAAAACTGAAGAGTAACACTTATAAGACCTCAGACATGCCTTAACTAGAATGAAGACCCATAAGTTGAAAATGAATCCTAAAAAATGCGCTTTTGGAGTAAGATCAGGCAACTTTTTGGGATTCCTGGTACATCAAAGAGGTGTGGAGGTAGACAAGAACAAGGCTCGGGCTATAATGGAGTCACCTTCTCCTACCAACAAAGTGCAATTACAAAGGCTACTAGGGAAGATCAACTTTGTAAGGAGGTTTATTGCTAACTTGCCGGGCAAGATTCAGTCGTTGACTCCTTTACTAAGATTGAAAAACCAAGAAGAATTTGAGTGGGGCCCACAACATCAAGAGACTTTTAACAAAGTAAAGTCTTATCTAGCCTCTCCACCAGTGCTCATGCCTTTTCAGAACAATGAAGGGGGGAAGGAGCAAGCAATATACTACCTTAGTAGGATCCTTACTGAGGTAAAAACTAGATATGCCCCAATCGATAAGCTATGTTTTGGCTTTATACTTCACTGCCTGCAAGTTAAGGCATTACATGTTGCCATGCCACATCATTGCCAAGACTGAGGTGATCAAGTATATGCTACTAAGCCAATGCTAGTTGGGAGAATTGGGAAATGGATTCTAGCACTATCAGAGTTCAGTTTCGAGTTCAGTTTCCAGCATGTACCTCAGCGAGCTATAAAATGACAATCCATTACAGACTTCTTGACTAAACGCCAAGAATCACAAGATGAACTTGTCAATATCCCAGGAACTTTTGAGGTAGCTAGTCTTTGGATCACACCAAGTAGAGACCATTTAGGAAGGGAAAATGGATCCAGCAAGAAGTGAGAAGGATAACTAGCATACAAATCACTCATTAAAGGTTGTATTTTGATGGATCTTGCACTCACCATGCTGCTGGAGCTGGGATTGTCATCATTAATCCCAAGGGGTTTACCATTGATATTCATTAATTGGCTTGGAAATCCTGATAGAGTTGGGGGCAAATGAAGTGGAGGTATTTGGTGATTCAGAGTTAGTGATCAATCAGATAAATAGGGATTACAGGTGCAGACACATTACCATGGCTGGTTATTACTTGGCAGCTACTCAACTATTGAGTTATTGGGGTACTGAGATTTCAATCAACCATATTCCCAAAGAATCAAATTTAATTGCTAATGAAATGGCACAATTGGCTTTTGGAGCATAGATCAAACATGTGCCCTCAGTACTCTTGAATCCTGTGGTGAAGCCTTGGCCTTTCAGAGGGTGGGTAATGGACTTCATCGGGCAAGTTTATGCAGCTTCCAGCAAGGGGTATACCTTCATAATTATGGCAACAAACTACTTTACCAAATGGGTGGAAGCTTCAATTGTGAAGACTATCACTTCAGCTGATGTGAAGAAATTCATTGAAACCAAGATCTTACATTGATATGGGGTGCCTGAGACAATTTTCATAGACACAGGGCCATCTTTTATCTTAAAAGAAGTAGAGGAGTTTGCAGACAAGTTCAAAATAAAGATGATCCAGTCTTGCCCCTACTATCCCCAATCGAATGGTCAAGCTGAAGCTAGTAATAAGATCTTGGTAAGTATCATTAAGAGAATGGTGGTAGATTGTCCAGAAAAGTGGCATGAGAAGTTAGGAGATACTTTGTGGGCTTATAGAACCTCAAAGAGAGTAGGAACTGGAACTACTCCTTATGAATTAACCTTCGGGCAAGATGTTGTACTTCCTATGGAAATCAATGTAAATTCTGTCAGACTTCAAAACCAGTTTGGTCTACACAGTGAAGAATACATTCAAGCTATGTGTCAAAGAATTGAGGATTTGAATGTAGCCCGAATTAAAGCCTTAAACAAAATTCAAGAAGGAAAAAGGGTTGTTGCCCGTGTTTATAACAAGAAAGTGAAGCTAAAAACCTTCAAGGAATACGAGTTAGTGTGGAAGGCAATTCTGCCCTTAAGAGCTCAAGTTAAAGGCTTTGGGAAGTGGAGTCCCACTTGGGAATGACCTTTCAGCATCAAAATGGTGTTAGACCGAGGAGGCTACTACTTAGCAGATTTAGAAGGAAATTTGCAAAAACATCCAGTCAGTGCTAAAGTTTTGAAGAAATATCGCCCAACTCTGTGGGATGTTAAAGATTGTTATATTGAAGAAGTTTAAACATTTTGAGGAAAGTCGAAGATAGTTTATGCATTTACCACAGTTAAGCTTCAAAGAACAATAAGACAAGTTGAAGTAAAGAAGGAAGTTATTTCATTTCATCAAGATAGGAAGTTACAAAGACTTTAGCTTAACAATTTTACATCTTTTGCCAAGGCAACTATTCTAGAGTAATATGTTTACATAATAGTGAAAATCCTGCCAGGTTCTTCTAAATACATGATGTTGTTGGCTAGTTGGGCTTCTGCATCATCCACTTCCAAATTTACTTTCTTCACTTATTCGATTTTTTGGTAGAGCTGGCTCGAAAGGCCTTCAATGCAGATAACTGCTCCTCCAACTTCTGAATCTCAGAAGTCACCTCAACAATCCAGGCTTCCATGGCCGAGCCCTCTTCTACCAAGTGTTGCAGAGAAAATGAGTTCGATAGTGTTTCTCCTTATAACACTTTACTCTGTTGGATTGCCTTTCAGCCTTCTGGTGTTGATCCTTCAATACATTCAAATTCTCGAAGAAGTTGAGGAAGAATTTGAATTAAGCTTTTGACATTTGCTAAGCCTTGTAGAGCTCAGTCAAAGCTTTCTAGGCATCTTGGAGGGTTTTAAGGCTGAAGGAAACTGTGAAGTCCCTCCACATCCACTCCCTGGAAACTTTGTGCGCATCATGGAGAAGTTGGGATTCAGAAGGGCGCCTTGGGGACCTCAGCTTGGTCCTTATTTGCCCAAACTCTCTAACAAGTTCGAGCAATGAAGCTATGGCTGGTATGGATACGAGAGGTAGGGGCATCATTCCAACATCCTCAGAGGCAGCAGCGGTAGAGGCAGCTTCAGTTGGAATTGGAAGAGGAGGCCAGAAGTAGAAGAGGCAGGAGTAGCAGCAGTGTTGATCTTCTTCGGTCAAGGGATCGGGATCCCGGTGACCCCGAAAGCCTTAAGAGGTTAAGGAAGAGTTGCTTTGTGCACTGCGGGCTGGAGAAGCTTGCCCAAAACATCGCCAGAAGCCTATTAAACAAAGAAAAAAGTGAGTTAGGAGGATGGTATGCAATTGAAATTAAAGAAAACCAGAGAAGAAAAGATGGTATACCTGAGTCAAGCTTGGAGCTTCAGGAAGAGACAAAAGTGGTGATATGGCCTTTAATGGTTGAGGAGGGTCAACCTTGCTTGCTGAAGGAGGAGGAGAGTTGCCCGAGCCCTTACTAGAAACCTGTTTTACAAAGAAATGAAGAAGTTAAAATCTTGGTTCATATTCAAACTAAAGAAAAAACAAAAGTAGGAATACTTCTATACCTGTGATGGAACTTGAACAGGAGGATGAGATACCTCTGTTGTTCTAGCAGCTTTGGAAGAAGCCGATGGACTTGCCCGAAAAACTGTCTAGGAAGCCCGCGGGCTAGTCACTTCTGAGACCATAGGGATCTCAAGGACTATTGGCTCCCCAAAAGTGGTTGGTGGTAGTTGGTTGGCCTCATGCACTGGAGATGACTAAAAAAAGAAAAATATAATGATAAATACAAGTTAAGGAAGAATCTGGATGAGATTTTAGAAGAACTTAGGGAGAAAAGAGCTTACTGAGGTGTTAAGCATCTCCCCAGTCCTTGGATTGAACTGGGAAGTGAGAGTCACCACTATCGCTGAAGTGGTGTTGGAGAGATAGAAGTTGAGCTCTGTCCGATTAAAGGTCCAGGTGCCCCAACCTTTGCCTAGAAAAGAACAAAAGTGTTGGTTAATTTTGAAATTTGAGAAATATCAACCTAACTAAAGATGGAGAAGAATTATACCTGTGAAGGCTTGGCCCGACGAGAAGAAAGATATGTTGCTCGGGCTGGGTGGTCTCTTCACCTCTAGTGTCCTATTTCAGGAGAACAAGTAAAGAGTCAGTGCAAGTATTGGAGAAAATAAACTTCAAGAGTAATTTCATATTTAAAAGGAACAAAAGTTATACCTTCAACTCCTCAAGGATTGCCTTAAGGACTGCTTTATCCTTGGGCTAGACTTCTTTGCCTGACTGCTCCTCTTTGGGAGTGGGGGAAGATTTCTTGGTTGTTGGAGGACCTAGTTACACGAGAAGAAATGGGTGTTAGTTCATAACACAAGAAAACAGAGACGAAGGAAGAAAAAACTAAAAGTACTTACGAGAGGATTTTTGTTTCTTCCTGCTGGATTCAACTGGTGGGCCATGGGAGGATTTGGAGGCCTTGGAAGTCTGAGCTCTAGTATTCTTCCTGGAGGAGTCGCCGTTGGGCTAGTCAAAGCAAGTTGAGGTGCAGGCCTCTCTTTAGGCTCAAACTCCGAGGATTCCATTACGATTGCCCTTGCCTGTTGCGGTGCCCGCGTCTTAACTTTGGGCCCATCCTTGGCCTCTGAATCTCCAAAGAGCTCGAAGATGTCCCCAACATCTCCGGCAGCATGGCTGAACCTTGCTTCTTGTCCTGAAGCCTCGGCCGCAGCCTTTTGGATGACGAATGTGCCTGCAGCTTCTTCATCTAGCTCGACATCCACTTCATCAGTGTTGCCTTGGGCTGCAAAGTAAAAACAAGAATTAGTGATCAATAGACTGTTGAAGCATCATAAAGAGAGGTAAAACATAAGTGATAGAAAATATACCTATGAGAAGAAGCTGGTTCTTTGGTGGATCATCTCCTTCCAGTTCTCGAGCTCATCCTTCTTGGGGTGTGATTTGAAGAAGAGCTGCCCGGAGAGGTGGGCCTCCCTGATGTCTCCTCCATACTTCTTCGACCACTTGGCCTCCCACTAAGTAGCAAAGGATGAAGTGCACTTGAAGTTCAACGTCACGGGCTTGAGCACGATCTTGCTCATCACTTCAAGATTACGTCGGGCTGCTCGAAACGTCGCTTTCGAGGGAGAACGAAAATGGTAAGAGGTTTCGTAGTGCATTGAATCGAAGAATGGCACTGGGATGGCTTGTTTGAAGTCGAGTTTCCTACCATAAAAATTTGGATGATAGCCATCGCGGTCGCTCTGCACTCCTCATACCAGATCTCTTTGCTGGATGCAACTGATGAACTTCTCCTTACAGAGGCTACTGGCATCTTCCCCGAAGGCGTCCTGGAAGATTTGGTTCAAGAACCATGGATATCTGCGCAGCACATAGGCGTCCCACTCCAAGTCTGCCCGAGTCTGGCAAACTCTGAAGAAATAGAGGCATGCGATTGTTCAGTGATTGGTAGGGGATGCCTCGACCAAGATACGGGCATGAGCCATTCTTTTGGGGAACTCTAAGTTACGCACCTAAAACTCGAGGAAGTACCATTAGAGCCACAACTGGACCATCCAGGTTGACCTATTAAGGTTGGTCTCGAAAGGCTCACATTTGGTCATCTCCTACAAAAGTTGGTAGTGATGTGCAAGGAGGAAGGGCCCTGTGGCCAAATCATCGAAAGAATGGAGGGCATTCACCAAGGGAATCCACTCCAATTTCACTCATGTGGATTTGTTGGGGAATACGTGCTTGTTGAGCCAGTACATGAGGAAGTACATATGCTCCTGATCTCCATTTGTAGTGGTGGAAGGTGAGCTGTAGGCACTATTAGCAAAGGGGATAAAGCCTGTGAAAGACGTACCATAGGTTTTAAAGGTCGAGGGAGTGTACTCCAACTGAATCAGGGAGTTAGAAGCACCCGAGCCTTCAGCAGTCGGGCAAGAAGGAAATGACCAGTCGTGGGTCATGTCCACGCTTCTGCCCGAGGGCTTTAGCCCGAAGACTTGAGGCATATCGAGGATTGTTGGTGACATGAGACCCATTCGAAAGTCGAATGTGTTAGTCCTAGTGTTCCAGAAAAGAAGAGTTATGGTAAGGAGCTTAGGCTTGGCAATCACTGTGACCTTGGAAAACATAATCAACTCATAGATGCCATTGCTCATCCATTTCTGCTTCCAGATAGACTCAAGCTCGTCCACCCATTGCGACCATGCCTTGTCTTTCATCAATGGGAAACCTCTCCGATGAGTAGACCACTTGGAGGCCGAGATCCCATCCTCGATGGAGTATGGGTTGGGGGTGAACCAATTGGCAGTGGGCATGTTGTTCTCCACTGTAATTGGGATCCTAGAGGTCCAGACATGTCCCAGATAGTGGACACCTCGTTCCTCGAAGAAAATCGAGAAGTTCAGGCTTGCCCGAGGGCGTTGAAGGTCGTTGAGTCGGTAACGCATGGTGGCGATGCCCTCACCAGACTCATATCTAGGACGAGTTTTGGGTGCCATTGATGACTTATGGGTATGAATTGAAGAAAATCGAGAGTAGAAAGCAAAGAAAAAGTGCGAGGGAAAGAAAGTTCTGGAAAATCTAGGAATTCTGGAAACTCAGAGGATAAGAATTGCTAAGGTATTTGGTTGAGAGGTTTAAGTGCAGGTTATATGGCAGACAATTAGTTAACGTTGGAAACCGTAGGTTAGTGCAAAGGTTAATTCGAAAACGGCTATTTAAATGGTGTAAGTCCCGAGGTAAAGCATACGGCTGATGTTTAGTCATTATTAATGCCTCGGTTTGCGGACTTAACAATGATTAAAGAGGGCACTATTTGGGTTAATATTTAAATATTGGGTTTTGCATAAGGGAAAGCCCAAAGGCGCCAAAACGAGTTGAATTTGCTCGAAGCCCAGCGATGAAGCCTGAAACAAATTGAAGCCTTCCCAGCCAAGGCATAGGCCACGTGTTTATGATTGAAGTGACAAGTGACAGAGACCAGCTCTACCAACCAAAAAGCAATTTCTGATGGCATAAAGGTGTAAATACAAGATGACTCACTGCCCCTGAGAGCCTTGGCTAAGAACAAAGCCATCGGCCAAGAATAATGCCAAGACAGTCAGGCCAAACTGCCTATAAAAGGATAAGGAGACAACAGAAATATCGACACTCAAACCAATCAAACAAACCACATACAAACTCTGCTCTTAACCTAGATTTGCACCCAGAAAGCTGAAACTCACCCAGATTTAGTCATTTTAGCAATAATTCCCTTAGAAAAGCTATCTTTTGTCTAGTGTAAAAGCTCTGCTACCTTCCATAATGTTGTAGTATCGATTCCCTCTTATAAAACATGTTTACCATCCATCCTTTTTAGCATATAACCTCTGTAAACTCAAAAATAAGTGGCTGCAAGAAGTTCAACCTTGCCCGACAAGGTGAAATCTTGCTCGAGTCTCTTTGTTCATCCTTTACATTAGTAGATCTGTCGCTTAAATTTATTTTTCAGCATATATTCGAGTTATTTCCAACTGTTCTCTACCTAAGATTCTCATTTGCATTCGAATCTAGTTAACTTAATAAACATGTTTTCATTAAGAACAAACTAGGATCAAGGAAATGGTTTAAAGGACTCTGGACTTCCTCATTTTTGGACATACAAGATTATGAACTAAAAGTCCTTGTTTACAAGGCAAGAAAAAGAACTTAATACAGACTTAACCCATATGTGACAATCCTTTGATAATAAGAAGTTTAAGTAACTTGAGGCGCAAGTAATCGACTTAAATCACATTTGTTCTACATTTGTTTTATTGAGATAATAGTGGCATGCCAATATCCTTGTTAGCCTTGATTGCAAGCCTCAAGGTCCATACCTAAGGCACCACAAAGGCACCTTTCAAACTAACTACTAACTTATTTTGCAGCACACCAGTAAGAGCAAGCCCAACAACACGCCAAGTGCCATTTACCTCCGGAGAATGAAGGGACAATTCCATCTTTGCCTCGAACAAATATATATTCAATAAGTTAAGAAGGGCTCTGTGGAGTGTGGTCATCTTTTTTAGTTGAGTTTTAATAGAAGTTTAATTTGTTTCAACTAACCCCATTTTCTTGAGAGCATCATACCACACCAAGAAATGAAGTTGGGTAGGAATGTGATAAAAGCAAAAGCCGATTGGTCACAAAAAAAACTCATTGATACCACATGATAATCACCTTAAAACTAGTTGGCCGTAGTTATGAGAATAGTCTAATTCTTTATAAATACATAGTAAGACTCTTTAATTTTGAGATGAAATTCATTTTTAATATGTGTCGTTATGTGTGACGTCATTTAAGCCTAATGAGAAGAGTCACATGTGGGTTGTTTGGCTCAATACATGAAGAATCTGTTATGATAGCAGGAACACAAGGTTTCACCCTAAATTCAATGAGTAATAGGGGGAAGTCACCGACTACTTAATTATAAGCCCTTAAAAATGTGAGACAATACTCCACATTTTCACATATAGTTATGTGTGATGATACAAGTAACAGCTTTCGAAAACTGTTTAACCATTCTATCACAAAAAGCCCCCCGCGCGGGGGGTGCGGGTGGTGGGGGGTGGTTGGGAGCATTATTATTTGTTAGGGTTTGCATGTTTATTTAAAACCTATTACGTAGAACTAGTCAATTAGGGTTTAAGCTGACTTCCTAGTTTTGAGGATAGTCTTCTCTCAACAGAAAGATTTGTTTTTCAAAACCTACTTATCTTCACTATCTGATAAAGCCTCCTCACTTGGTGGCCAGTTCTAAGGGCACTCTCTCCTCAACTCTCTCCTCATTTATCTCAACGTTAATATTCTCTATAGTAATATAAATACTAAGGCTCCAGTTATGAATTATATACGAGTAAAAACCAAAACTGAAACACAGAGAACATTGAGATAAAAGGAGTGAAGGCTTGGGATCTCTCTCGATGCAAGAGAGGTCTAGATACTAGAGATACTGGGCTGTTTTATCCTGGGGACGGCGTGGCGATTGTGACTGCTTGCACACCTTGGGCAGAGCCGCGAAACGTCTTAAAGAAAGCGACATAGTCCGCGACTCAACCCAAGATAATATTGTGATTTTGTTGTCACCACAATCTGCTTGGTAAACTTGTTCCTTGTTCTTGTTTTTGTGCTATACGTTCAACATTATTTTATTCTGATTATTAATGAGGGAACTAAAACATATACGTGAATACGTGATGAATATTCGTTGTTAAATAATTATAAAAGCTTAGTACATAAAACTGAAATCTAGACAAATTAGGCTGCCATGGACTCACAAAGTCACAAAGGCCCCCCACGATAATTCACCCGCTAAAAGCCTTGTGATGTGCTTCCAAGCAAGTAGTTAAAATTGTAAAGGGATACCTGTTATACATATATATGGAAGAGTAGCAACAATTAATTTAGGTCCCACAAAAGAGAGATAAGGTTATTTATCTTGGGAACAATACTTGGGTCCTCACCGGTAAGGACCCAATATACTGATTTTACCATTTAACCTAATCAAATCAAGTCATCTGTCATTATTGACTTTATGAAAATGGCAATAATCTGAGATAGAATTAAAAAGGATAAGTGTTATTTTTTCATTGGGGGTCAGTAAAATTTGGACACTGATTAGTGTCAAGTATTGTCCTTATCTTGGCACTCACGAACTGTAAACCTAATTTTCAACCGTGTCTAGCTAGCACGTGTAGTATCAGCATCCATGCGCGCATGATGCCGACGGGGAGGCATGCATGGGCTTGGTGTGCCGTTTGGGGGGATGGTCCTGCATTGTTGTAGAAGGAGACTCATTGCATAAAGACTATTTAAACAACTTTAGGGTTGTATTTTTCATCATCTTTTATCATATTATAAATTAAACGAGAGCTTTTGTCAAATTTCTGGATTTTCAGAATTTTATCAAAGGAAATCGTTTATGAATCCTTAATCGGATAGTTTCGTTGTGTCACATAATCTTATGTAAGACGCTTTTGTTCATGATTATTGTAAAATCTCTCCATAGATTAAAATTCACAATTAATCAAGGCAAAAAGTAAAATATGATGTGATAAATATAGGGTAAATTACAAAAAACTATCTCAACTATTGAGTCATTAACAGTAAAATATGACATTGAAACTTTTTAAAGATGAGGTATGAAACTGTTAATGACCCAATAGTTGAGGTAATTTTTTTGTAATTTACCCGATAAATATAAAAGTAAAGAATGATTAAGCCTCACAAGTATTTATGAACTCTTGCCTAAAGATACAAATTTTTAAGTTAGGAAGTGCTGGTGAGACTACAGATTTACTTCAAAATACATAAAATTAGTGAACACGTACACTTGAAATTAATATTTAAAAAAAAAATATAATATTTAATAGATAAAACTTACATTAGTAACATAATTGAGATGATCACACTAAAGAATTTCTCCAAAGTCACCCAGCCACCGTTCTAATTAAGCAAATCCACCGTTCCATTAGTCTTGTCAAAGAGCAAATCAATTAATTAAGCAAATCCACATTTTCTTCGTGTTGTTGGATAAATCATAACGACATAATAAATTTGTCCAATCTGACTTGGAGACGTGATAACTTTTCTCAAAGATTATTGATTTCTAAAGAAACAAACAAAATAGATGATTGAAGTTGTCGATCTCCCACTCGTGCAAGAAGTTAGTTTAAACCTTATTTTGTTTCTCTTTGAGATCTTGCAACTAATCAGCAATCATCATGCGTGAACCGATCAACCTCTTCTCAAGAAGCGTGTGGAACTCCAAAATATACAATAAGTACAAGAAAAATTAGCAAAACGTTAAATAAGAAGCATCAAGAATATCCTTATTTTTTAGCCTGGTCCAGTAAAGTTCGGCCAAATCCTATCAAAAGATGGTTCTACCTGGATAAGGGTGAAGTGGTCAAATCCTAGTGCAATAAGGATTCTTCAGAAGCTAAAAAGGCTTCGAATTAGAAAAGATGTTGAAAGTCAATTAAGGAGCTTGGTTCAGAATCCTAGAGAAGTTAGAATTGGTCGAGACCAAATCAGATTAGGATGAGGAATTCCAGTCCGAGTAAAATTCTAACTCGGTTATCAAGGAAATTGCTACTATAAGCAAATAATAGAGTGCATCATTCAAAGCCCTCCAATTCAATACATAACTACCCTACGCAAACCTCTCAAACATCTTGAGATTTTTAATTTCTTTTTCCCCGTCAACATATATTCATTTTGGATAAACAACACTGAAGCTGCAGAATCAATCGACCGAGGAACACCTTCAGTTTGGATAAACAGCACTGCTTCGAGACTGACTGATTAACCATCCAATTCTCGATCAACGAGGATTTTCGAGTCCTTGTTGAAAGAGTTCATCTCATCAGCCTTCTCGGCAAAGTGAGGTGTTACCAGGCTCGACACATTGAAAGCTGAGTTTATTTTATGATTGGATATTCGCAAGTACATTTTAGAGTTTGGCATTTAGACGACTGAACCACATTTACAATCAAGAGTCGAGCCTGGTATCTTTTTGAGTATTTTTTCAACCAGTTCATCCCAATTTTTTTCAAGCTTTAGAATCCATAGGCTGAGACGAGTTCCTACCTCGGCCGCAATCGCAAGACGCAGAAGTCAGCAGCACGCTCAACGCCACATCAACACATTTTACTCCCCGGCCGAGCTCGGTCGACGAGTTGGCACGCCCTGCATTCTATTGAATAACGTAGTTAGCTTATTAATTACTTGGCATGTGCACCACGTAGGCTAGGTAGTTTTTAGGGTCAATATTTTGGCACGCTCTGTGGGACCCAGTGTTAAAGCTACGAAGTTCGTGACCATTGAGACACGGTCAATCAAAAAGAAAACAACTATAGGTAAATCGACTACCAATGTAGCATCTATAGTTCAAAGTCCAGTCCAAAGTAACGCGTCGCATGAACAGGATCTTCCCAAAGTTTATCCATCCATATCCAGCCTTTGTTGAAATGTTTGAATATCCCTGAGGATTCAAGATCCAGATTTCAGTCTCTTCGTTGGGGAATCATCTTTGTCCTCATTAGAATAGGTGGCTAGATTTACCGCCCAATGTGGAGATGTTAACAATGATTTCCATAAACTATGATTGTATAATTTCTCTTTAACAGGCACGACGTTCGCATGGTACATCAACCTTCCATCGAATTCTATACAAAATTGGGATGAACTGGTTGAAAAAATTTCATGAGCAATTTTATCAACCCGAAATGGAATTGTCAGTATCTTCTTTGGCTATGATGGCTCAGTCATCTGATGAGTCACCAATGGAATTTCTTACCAGGTTCAAATCGGCTAGGAATTGGTGCTGAGTACCCCTCCCTGAGGTTGAATTTTTTAGGCTCGCCCAGAATGGCCTAAATGTGGAATACCATAAGAAATTCTTGGGGGAAAACTTTCGAGATATGTATAAGTTGGCTCAACACGTCGAGCAATATGATTATTTGCTCAAAGAAGAAAAAATCTCGAACACTCCAACCCGTTGGACGATTTATAAGAATCCAACAGTAAGTTATGCATCAACCTAGGGTGACGAATCCCAATATGTCAATATAGACGTCGCCGAGATAGTGATTGACAAACCTTATGTATTCAAGGCACTGGCTCACGCTAGTTCTAAAGGTGTCAAAACGAGCTTGGCCTTTGTTGAAGCACCCGTAAAAACATCAAGGGTATATACTTTTGACATCACCAAGCCTGATGCTATCTTCGACCAACTACTACTTGCAAAGATTATTAAGCTTTGGCCAAAGCATGACATTCCTAAGGCCGAAGATTTAAAAAGGAAAACATATTGCAAGTTTCACAACTGAAATAAACACACGACGAATAATTGTGTCGTGTTCCTTGATGCTATTCAAAGCTAAATCAACAATGGCAAACTGAAGTTCCCATATAAGACACAAATGCTGGTTGATGCTGATCCTTTTTCCTTCGGGAACGGTGAGCATGGTAGACACCTATCTGCCGAATAATAAGAAAAAAAGGAAAAGCTGAGTATATCCCAACATACCACGTCCCAAGAAAAAATCCCCAGCCGCGTCTGAAGATTGATTTCTCATCCCGAAAAGATCCGCCTAGTTTCTTCTCGAATCTAGCCTATGTTGAGCCGGTATCTGACTCCTGCTCAGATAAGTCTGAAAGCCAAATGATCATGTGTAGTAGATGCCAATCAGAAGTCATCATAGCCGAGCCAAAATTGCAAAAACCTTCGACCAAATCACCATAACCCGCACTTACGATTTCGGCGAGACCTCAACCAGTGCTCGGCTCGGGTCAACGCCAGCAAAGGATTTTTGATAGATTTAGCCATCAATGGTATAATTACAAACCGCCTTCAGCTAGACGGCAACTTGATATCGATGGGCCGTTCTATGATGAGGACTACTATGTACACAACTCTGGAAGTTTAAGTACATCCACTACCCAGCGTACCTTCAAACCACCTGAGCCACGTGACCACTGTTGGTATAGTTACAACCCCTTACCAGCACATATACCATTCAGTCTAAGTCCTAGAAACGTCGGTGACAAAGGATGGACTGCATGGCCTGTTGGCAAGTGGCTCAGGAAGTTTCAGTCACAAAATGGCAGCCTAAAGAAATGACAAAAAAAGAGGATGATCAACAAACTTCGGTGATCATGACTGAGTTGCTTCAAGGGAAGAAAGTAATTGATCGTGATTTTGAAACAAAGATTGAAAAATCTGAGAAACGAATCAAACTTCTCCTCCGGCCTAGAGAAATGAAAGCTCACATAGAGCATTTCAGGAATGAGGCCTAGAGAAAATTTTCTCCATTACCACCACAAGAGCCATTGATTAAAGTCCGACAGAATCGTCATCCGCCATTTTTTGGCGAGGCTCTAGAATACATAGGGGACATACGGGAATTTCACAAGTAGAATTTGGTAAACGACCTATACGACCTCCTAAAGGCATGTCAGGAGTCTCTCGATTTAGCTTTGACCGGTTCCATCGCCGAACAAATTATCCAGAAATAGTCAGATTTAGGGATGAAGGCCAGATTCTAACACATTCACGAAGCCAGTGTTCTCGGCTTCGACGTCGACCCATACATTGATTTAGACCTTGCAGACCTCTCATTCTCTTCAGATGATTTGCAATATTTGCGACTTTATTTTGAGGTTTTCTCGGTCGTATCTTTATTTAGCCTCACGATTGAAGAGATTGAGTGAGTTAAAAGGTTGGACGCCTATCTGGACACACGAGATGCTTGCATCACATATCAGGAGCGGGTTCGCAAGGCTTTGCGAACACATGACCAAGTCTCAGCGATAGTGGAGCTAGTTACCGAAGCCAAAAATGAAATGGCCACGTCAGGTACACCAAGTGCACATAATTTACCTGTGGTTGAAGACGATGAAGTTGGTCTAACCAAAGATCAAGACATTCTACCAAACAATCCAGAAAATGGAGATCACGACCTAATGAGGCCTTCGGTCCTTGACATGGAAATTAGCATGGTCCATGTCCTATCTGCAGAATTCCAACCGACCACGTCTCAACCAAGCTTTTTAGATGGTGATTTAGTTGTTGACGAGACCACACAAGTAGACTTCATGGCTATCGAAGAGGTCGAACCAATTAGCAAGGAGGACAAGCTCTAAGCAGCCTTAGCTGAGCTATTTCTCTGCTCTTCAGCCATCAACCTTTATCACCTGAAGCCTTTGTACGTAACAACTCATATTGAAGGATATCCGATATCCAAACTTTTCATTGACTGTGGGGCCACAGTCAACATCATGCTTGTTTCTATAATGAAAGCTCTACAACGCTCTAAAGATGAACTCATTCCATTCGGTGTGACCATGAGCAACTTTGTTGGCGATAAATTTCAGAATAAAGGGGTTCTACCTTTAAAAGTAAATATCGCAGGTCAAAATCATGTGACCGCATTTTTATAGTTGATTCAAAGACCGAGTACAATGCATTACTCGGTCGTGACTGGATCCACCAGACTGTCCCTTCATCACTATACCGGGTCCTTATTTTCTGGGAAGGCAAATCGACCGTAGTTCATCTGGCCGATAACCAGTCGTTCGAAGCTAACATGATTCAAGCCCGTTATTACGACGATCAGGTCGACTAAATCACTTTAGAAGGTTTTAACAAAAATAAGGAAGGCCAACCAGAATCTTTGTCCAGAAAGCCATCGAGGTTGGACCGAAACCATTCAACAGTATTTGGCGAGACCTGGATTGGTGACTTAGCTGATTGTCCTGATGACTAACACAACACGACGGAAACGAACGAAGGGTCGCGGTTTCATCTACGATGGAACGGCTGCTGGCCCACTGGTACACCATTTCCAAGGAGCTGAATTATGGCATGAACTTAGTGGAGTTTTTCACCGAAAAGAATAATGGCCCAAAGCTATCATTCGATAAAATTCGGGTTGCACCGGCCCAGCTCGAAGATAATCGGCCTGAAGTCAAAGATCATTTAGAAGAGATAAATGTTGAAACGGCCGACAAACCTCGGCCTTTATTTATTAGTTCCTTGTTGCCTCAGCCTATGAAAGGCGAACTTTGTAAATTACTTGAGGAATTTAAAGATTGTTTTGCTTGGAGTTAACCATGAGATGCCTGGACTTGATCGAACAGTAGTTGAACACAAGCTGTGTATTAAACATGGATGTAAACCATTCTACCAACCTCTAAGACGATTCTCGACCGAAGTTCAGCTCGGCATAAAAGATGAACTTATTCGACTTTTAAAAGCCTGCTTTATTCGGACAGCTCGATACATCGAATGGTTGGTGAATAAAGATGAATATCCAATGCCGACTTTAGATTTATTAAATGATGCCGCAGTAAACCACGAGATTTTATCTTTCATGGACAGCCATACTGATTATATTCAAATTTTTATCGCCGAAGAAGATATTCATAAAACTGCTTTTCAATGCTCTGGGGCACTAGAGACCTACGAATAGGTCGTCATGCCTTTCGGACAAAAGAACGTCGGTGCCACATATCAACGTGCCATGAATACCATTTTCCATGACCTGATCGGTACAATTGTTGAAGTACACATCTACAATGTCGTAGTTAAGTCCAAAAGCCGTCAAACACATTTAGAGGATAAACTCTAAATGAACCCTGCTAAATGTGCTTTTGGCATTAGGAATTTTTTTGGGTTTCCTTGTGCATCATCGAGGAATCAAGGTGGATAATAACAAGGCTTGTGCGATTATCGATGCTCCACCCCCACGACAAATAAACAGTTGCAATCCTTGCTTAGCAAGATCAAATTTCTTTGCCAATTTATTTCTAATTTGACGGGAAAAATGAAAGCTTTTTCCATGCTCCTAAAACGCAAAGATTATGACCGATTTGAATGGCAAGAAGAACATCAGGATGCCTTTACACTAATTAATGTTTCTCTCCCTAGCCCTTATGTTCTCAGGCTGCCTTAGCGCGACAAACCTCTCAAGTTTTATATGTCAGTTGATGAAGAATCCATTGGTTGTCTCCAAGCACAAGATAATGACACTGATCGAGAACAGGCCATCTTTTATCTCAGCCGAAATCTTAACTAGGCTGACATAAATTATTCGACCGTTGAGAAACTTTGCTTGACTTTATCCTTTGTCGCATCCAAGCTCAGGCATTACATGTTCCCCTCCGTCACTCAAGTCATTGCCCAAATCGATGTTATTCGTTACAGGCTTACTCGACCAATAGTCAAGGGCCGCATTGGAAAATGGACAATGGCTTTATCTGAACTTAGTTTACAGTATGTGCCCCAAAAAGCCGTCAAAAGTCAGGTTATGGCCAATTTCCTTGCCCAACACTCTTCTTCATACGGATTTGGGGGCAATGATGTAGAAATCGGCATGGTGTTAACACACAAAAATTATTGGACAATGTATTTCGACGGGTCTAATACTGCGACCTCGGTCGATGTCAGCATTGTCATCCAATGACCTGACCATTATAGATGGTATTTTTCTCTCAAGTTAGATTTTGGTTCTACCAACAATCAGGTCGAATATGAAGGCCCTTTGTTATCAGCCTTAATATTCTTCACGACTTGAAAGCAGGTTGAGTACTCATCCTCGATGATTCAGAGCTTGTGTTTAACCAGCTCAATGAGACATTTTGTTACATGAGTTGTACTCTAGGACCTTATCACATGGTCGTTAGCTATTTAGTCGAATCATTTGTAGGCATCACATTCAAGCATATCTCTTGAATTCAGAATATTGATGCTGATGAGTTGGCTCAAATCCCTTCCGGAGCACAACTCTTAGAGGGCGAGGTAGGCCGGGTTACACCAGTTGATTGACGTCCATACCCGACCTTGGTCAATCAACAAACTCTCAAACCAAACGGTGTAATTTGAACACGAGTGATGTATTTGCCATCATCACTCGAACGAGAGACTCTTGTAGGTATCTGCATAGTCGAAACGTTGCCAAATGATTGTAGAAGGTCGATCATACGATATCTAGATAATCCTAGTGGCAAACACGACCGCAAAACAAGGGTACATGCTACGAATTATGTGGTATACCAGAATGAATTGTACCGAAAATGCGAGGATGGTTTGTTCTTGCTATGTCTCGGCCTAGAAGAGGCTATTCAAGAGATTGCTGAGGTTCATAAAAGAATATGCGGTGCCTATCAATCCAGCCGAAAAATGCGTTGGTTGCTTCTCGCGACACGGATATTTCTAGCCAAGTATTTTGAAGGATTGCATAGAATATGCACGTAGTTGCGTACAATGTCAAATCCACAAACATTCAAAGGATGGGCCATGGATGTGATTAGCAAAATCACACCGTCATCTAGATTAACAAAACATGTGTGGATACTTATAGCAATGGATGACTTCACCAAGTGGGTAGAAGCAAAGTCGTATGCCGAGTTAACATCTAAAGAAGTTTGTGATTTTGTAGAAGAGAATATTGTAACAAGGTTCGATGTTCCATAAACAATTATCATGGATAACAGCACGATTTTCACTGTTGATAGGTTCAAAGACTACATAGCGAATTTGAAAATTTGGCTCGAACAGTCCACGCCATATTACCCACAGGCGAATGGACAAGCCGAAGCAAGTAACAAAGTTTTGATTGGTATCCTCAAGATAATGGTGAAGGAAAGGCCTGTCATATGGCATTTAAAATTAAACGAAGCATTATGGGCATATCGAACTTCACTTCGATCGATAACAGGAACGACTCCATACGCTTTAACCTATTAGCACGATGTAATTTTGCAGTCGAGTTGCATATAAACTCATTGCGAACTATCGAACAAAGTAGTTTGTTCAGTGCCAAATATAGTCAAGCAATAAGGCAGGATTTGGAGTATTTAGAGGAGGTTCGACTTGATGCCTATAATCTGTTAGTAGTGCAAAAAAAGATCGCCAAGCAAGCTTATAATCAATGAGTAAAGCAAAACATGTTCGGCGAAGGTGACTTGGTTTGGCAAACAGTGTTGCCAGTTGGGATCAAGCATCCCAGATTTGGAAAATGGTCACCGAATCAGGAATGACCGTTTATCGTTCACAAGGTTCTCAGAAATGGGGCATTCAATCTCAAGGATCGAACTGGTTTGATACATAAGTTGCTAATCAATGGGGAATTCTTAAAAAAAGTATTATCTAGTTACTTGGGAGAATGTTTCATTAAATCAGCAAAAAGTACAAGTGTGTGAATATAAAAGTTAATCGGCCCACAAGTAGGCACCTGGAACATAATCTATAGGGTCGAAGGAAGGAAGACTTCAAGTATAGCTTTTAACTACAACCACTTTACTTCACCCATAGTGATCTTGGCTTGCCGAGTCCTCTTTTCAGCCTTCAGAGCTTGTATCCGCTTCGTACTGGTTGCATATTCTACCAGCCGAGTTTTATTTGCCTCGAAGTCCCTCTCAAGCTCATAGGCAATGACAAATCTTTGGGATTGAAGCTTGGCGATCTGACGGTCGAGATCTGCCATTTTCTCTTTCTTTGCTTTGATCGCCTCTAACTCTGGTAAGATAGCTTCCTGAGCAGTCGTTGCAGCTTTCAGTTCCTCGTCAGCTTTAAAGCTTTCTCCAAGATGGTCGTTAAGTGAACGACACTTTCATTACTCACGAAATCGTCAGCTGCAAGATTGTTCAGACACTCTCCAACAGAGTCGAGGCTTTTAGTTTGAAAAGCTTGCAAAGCTGAGAATGACAGAGTCTTTTATAGTTTGGACAGAGCATTGGACTCGGCAAGGGCGACAGAAGGGCCAGCTGTTCCGGATGTGTTGGCGAGATAGGCGTTGAGTTCGACTTCCCATGAAGGCCGCACAAAAGAAAGGTTAGATAAGGAAAATCTAAAAGGAGAACGATGAAAGAGAAATGTTCTTAGACTTGTCGAGAAGTAACTTCGACCATATCTTTTGGGCTATTGGTCGAACCTAAAGAGCTTAATGGCCGAGCCCAATGTTTAAGACAGCTCTTCAATTCATACGACTGGTAAAGGTTATCTATGTTGGATAGCCACTGAGGCAGCCACAAAATATAGACAACGCCCTTTGGTGCATAGAATTTTTTATGAAATGAACGACTGGGCACCTGACAGTTAACGTTTTTACTTCGGTATAGCGTAATAGGACAAAAGTCATTCAAAATAAAAGAAAACGACTTACAAAGGCCGAGGTGACATCTTGTGTAGGGATGCCGAGATCTTAGTCCTGAGGGTGAACTGGTGTTTCTACTATCGTTTCTAGTTCGGCAACAACTGCCCACTCGACTGCTGGACCTTAAACGGCCACCTCAGGATCGGCATGGCTAGACACCTCGATCAGCGGGTGGATATCACCCTGACTTAGACTGGGCATATAGGATACAACAGCCTTGCCTTTATTCAGAAGTAAGGGAACTGCACTTGGTTGCCCATTCGGCCAAGTGTGTCTCACCAGAAAACTCGGCTTTGTCGTTACTGTCTTGATAACAAAGTTAGAAAATTCAGTAAAGTCAACTGAAATATATGTGATGGGTGCTAGGGCGTTCTCATACCTCTTCGTCCAAAATGAACGGTGCGGTAATGGTCTTTGGATTAGACAAGGGAGCTATTGAAGTCGAGTCGGCCACTGCCTTGACAGGAATGGTGCCAAGCTCTAAGCCAATAACGGTTGTGTCAAGTTGAAGATCGACCAAAGGTTGAATTACAGGTTCCTCGATCGCTGGGTTTTGTATCGACTGATCAACCAAGTCGACAGGTTGTGTCATTGGTCATACAGTGGCCATTTGATCAGCAGTTGAGGCAGGGAAATCTAGTAGCGTCCCCACGGATACCTCGACAACAGGAGGATAAGAGACATCAGGAATGGTTGCTCCTGTGTCTTGGCTTGAGACGACAAGAATCTCACGATCCCATTTCTTAGCCATTTTCTTCACTCGTTTTGAGGGTTGTGCGACAATGCCAGTTGCCTTGGTCGAGGGACAAGGCCGTTTGACTGCCGCTGTTGGCGCCCACTGGCCTTGGCATAGTCGAAGTTATCTGGGGAGAGATGGTCGCTGCAGCAATGACTTTCTTTGGGGGAGGGGCGAGTTTTTTCTTGGCCGCAACCACTTCGGCCCGTTTTATTGAGCGACCAGCTGAAAAAAAAAAACTAATCGGGTTCGTTCATTATATTCTTCTAGAGTTGAAGATTGTATTTATAAAAAAACTATTAAATCGTGTTTTTTCGCTTCTAATCGTTGAATGATTTTGTCCAGTTACCTAATCTTCGAACGTTTGTTTTTGATGATTTTTGGCGCATGTGATCACGAAGTATATACAAGCATGTTTGTTGATTGGATTGTGAAAACTAATTTCTTAAAATGCGTGTCTCGCCAAAACAATGGATTCCAAAACACTTAGAGTTTATGTTATACTTCCATTACGTAGAACGTAAGTTTTTTTGTATTCACTAATGCAAATATTTTGTATTGATGATCGGGTTTGTCCATTGTATTCTTCTAGGGTTGAGGATTAATTTGTAAAAATATCATAATCGGAGCAAAAAAGACCATTAAATCGTGATTTTTCGTTTGTAACCATCGAATGATTCCGTCTGGCCCGTTACCTAATCTTCAAGCCTCTTTTTTTGGTGATTTATCGCGTATGAGATCTTGGAGTATATACAAACATGTTTGACGGTTGGATCGTGGAAACTAGTTTCGTAGAATGCATGACCCGTCAAAACAAAGATTTCAAAACATTTAGAGTTTATTCTATACTTCCATTAAGTAGAATGTAAGCTTTTGTTGTATCCACTAGAGCAAATCTTTTAAATTGATAGTTGGATTGTTGAAATTAATTTTGTAGACTGCGAAAATCTTCTCCCTCTCTCAAAAGTTTATAAAGTCCACCCCTCTCCATCTTCCATGGCAGCAGCTGAAATTACAGAAGGGAGTAGTATTGGTGAAAAAAATCAAAGGAATAAGTATGAGAAGAGGAACCTTATAGTTAAACCGTCGAGTTAAAAAGTGTTTGCATTTTCTTTGACACCTCATTGTTACACTTTGCTGGTGGATTTTTTTAAACACCATTGTGGATCTTTGCTCAATGAAATGAAAACTCGACGGTCAACCGATGAACTGGGCTGCTGGGAGACGTTAATCTAGCCGACGAACCTCAGTTACGTCGGGCAAACCTTCAGACATTACACACCATTGTTTCCTCCTTGGCACCAAAACATTGCCTGACGGATTCCACCTTGCCGTACGACTCTCTTCCGTTACGTAAAGATTTTGGGAAACCCTAAATGTTGACCAGTTTTAGCTACCAACTAAATTTCGTCGAGTAAAGTTATTTTATCCGCCGAAATTTCTTTCGCTGGGAAAAATATTGTAGGGCAACCCCTAATTTTTAGCAGTGACGCTAATGGAGTGTTTTAGAGCTTGGGGTGCCCTAGTCAGTATAAAATCTTAAGACTGTCATTAATTTCAAAGAATCGCCCCCACCTTAATTGGGCATATCCATACATGAGAGTGCTCGTGATATGCTTCCAAAGCAAAAAGAAACCTAAGCTAGCTAGTTGTTAATCACTCATGATTAACTTATAGATACTATAATGCCCACCTAATTATCAAAATAACCTAATTATGCACTAAATTCTATGCAAATAAATCCCACATATTATCATAGAATAAACAATTGCACACACATGAAACACCAAATGCATTTTTACAAAATTTGACAGGAACATGAGGGACAGAGAGCTACTACACTTTTGCAACGTCTTTTTTACTCAACGTTAAGAAAGATGATCGGTCCCAAAGCAAAGCAAAGACAAAACAAACATATCAATATATATCAGTGATAATTACATATCACCCATTGAAATACCCACAGATTACTTCGACTTATTGCAGACACAAGAACGACTTCAATTGAAAACAAAAGTAAACCAAATAAAAGACACTTTTAAAAGCTATAGCTAGCTATAGGATCATGCTTAACAAAGGAAAATAAAAGCTATAGCCACCACAACATTTTTTCTTCATCTATTTGTACTCATGCAACGTTCAGCTTAACGTTGTCGTTCTGGGGTCCACTGCGGTGCACTTGGGCTAAAGTGCACCGAAACAACCCTGGAGTCAAGAAGTTCCATGATGGGGGAGAAATTCACACACCTTGGTGCCTTGTACTGATTGATAGACGCACCTCTAGAGATTGCATAGTCCATAAGCTCCTCAAATGTGCCATTTTTCACCACCCTTATCTCAAGTGGTCCAATTGAGTTGTCAGCGACCCTGCCTTGTCGGTACACCGAGTTCAACGACTCTTCCATGGCTAAACAACACTTGTCCAGAACCTCGTGATTCGGGGAATTATTCGCCGGGTCCTTCACCAACAATTCCCAATAAATCACATAATGCCCCGGAATTGTCTTTGTGTCTGCATAGCTTGTGTACTCAACTACGGTGGTGTTGAACTCTCGCAACAACACCGAGGCATTGTCAATGGCCTTCTGCAGCTCAGCCTCATCCGTCTTGTCAGAGTCGATGCTCAACAAGACGTTCTTTCTCCTCACAAACCTAAACTGCGGCGCGGCGTTGTGGTAACCGGTGACCTCGAGAACATCTCCCACCCGGTAACGACACAGTCCGGCGTAGGTTGTTATGACGAGCTCGTACTCCTTCCCAACCTCGAGATCAGCAAGGTCGACAAGGCGGGGAGGGGAATATCTGGACAGCGGAGGAGCGGAAGGGTCGTGTGGGATGAACTCGAAGTACGCCATGTTCGGCATAATTGTGTAAGATACCTCGGACGGCTTGCACATTGGCTTGAGGTTGAGTCCGAAGTAACATTCGGACGATGCGTACATAGTACACGCCATCGGCAAGCCATTACTGTAGTATTCAAGCAAAGGAATGTACTGTGCCATTGCACCGGTGACAATTACGTCGAGGTACTTTGTGTTAGGCCAAACCCTTGTGATTATGCCTTCCCAGTTCTCCTCACAACACTTCTTTGTGATGAAATCTGCTAGCTCGGGGTCCGGTTTCAATATACCGGACATTGTTTCGCGGAGAGAAGGGTCTGTGATTTTAGGGTTTAGGTTTCCATTGCTAATGTCAATTGCTAGTTGTTGCCAGTTGAGCTGGAGGAACCGAATCGCTCTAAGTAGGCCGGAGGCAAACACGGCACCTACTCGGAGGACTTGTTGGCGCATGACGAGGCCGCAGACCATTTGGGTGTACATACTTTGGAATGAGTCGGGGCAGAGAATGGCCTCGTTCGGGCTGGTTAAGACATTGTAAGGGTCAATTGGCCTGGTCTTGAAGTGCTCACTCTTGTAGTAGCTTGTCAGCACCGGACGTGCTACGAGTCCTCCAGGCGTCTTGGTCTCCGCCTTGATGAACAAGAAGTAAAGCCCCTTTCCCTTGTCAAGGTCCGGCACGTAACTGTCACATAAAATTCGATTTCATCATAAATTAGTACATCACTCTAATTTAATGAACAAAAAATAAATACAAATTGCTTTAGTGAAAAATAAAAGCAGTCCCATTTATGATTCTTAATTAGAGTGACACAAAGCGGAGATCTTAGGTTAGATTTTCTTTTATAATCAACATAAATAAATAAAAGTAGTGAAGGGAGAAAGGAAAATTACAGGTTCATCACTGGCTGAAGCAAGCTGTATAGTAGTGTACGACGGTCCAGCTCTTCATGGATTGTAGGCATCAATTTTCTTTCACCATCTGAAGTCCCAGAACTGCATGCAAATTTACAATATTAATTATTTTTTCGTACTTTGATATCCCATTAAATTTTAAGCAAAATTTTTAATATATACCTAGTGAGAAACTCAGAGATGGGGTGAGAGCTCAAGATGGGAGAGCGGTCACCATTAGCAATACGTTGGATCTCCAGCTGAAGATCCTCGTACGTAACAACCGGGACTTTGGACTTGAACGAGTTCCGGTCAGTCGCACCGTGGAGCCCGAATCGTTTGAGGTACTCGGTCTCAGCGTTACGACTCAGAATCTCGATCAGTATCCTCTCCTGCACCAAGTCCGTGTTCTTGGTCGTCTCTTCTATGAACTGAAGCGCCTTGGCGTCCTTCTCGGTGGCCGGTGGGCCCAGGGGGGAGGGTGTCACTGAATCGACGGCCATGATTGACTTGATCTGAGAATGTTGCTGAAAAGCTTGATTAATGAAATGAGAGAGATGTGATGATCTAGGTTGCTGTGGTGGTGGGAGCTGATGGAGGAGGTGGGTTTATATAGGGAGCTCGCGTTTGGTTCATTTCTTTGTGCCAGTATCCACGTGGACAACCAGAGCAATTGCTTCTTGGACGGACGCTGACGGATCCTAGTTGGTCAGACCGGACACAGGAAATAATTTCTTCTCAGAGGATGTTGAGTGCAGAGGGGACATGTGGGCCCAGTACACGTCGAATAGCTACATGAATCCCGACAGGAGGGCCCATGAACTTACCAGATCAGCAAAGAGTTTTGTCCGGGCCTACCAGTCAGCCGAATCACGCGGCCTTTTTATCGAGCGAGGTTGTTTGCTTTTCTGAAAACTATAGCTGCCGGCAACGATAGACTCTGTGAGAGATGAGGCAGACGGCCCGAGCAATGCAAGCTAAAGGCTTTGAGGCTTTGAGTAATCAGACAAATAGATTTATCATTGATTTTTTTTATTATACTATAATAAAAAAATTGTTGTTGGCACTTTTGAGATCATCATACATATTAAATTTGTAAAAGCACAAGAGTGAGTTTCGATAAGATATGCAAGATGATTTTTTAGTGTAAATATAGTTTGTTTGAAAGTATTTTTAAAATAATTAAAAGTGAATTCAATTCACCAAATATACTATGTAGGAAATAGAAAGTTAAAATATTTTCTGGTTAAAAAATGTAATTGAATGCTTTCTAAAAGAAATAGATGCTATATGTCATTTTTTTAAGAAAAAAATTAAGTGCTTTTTGAAATTGCTTCTTTAAAATGTCATGTGTTTTTAATAAAAACGACTTTGAGCTGAGTTAACTTTTGAAGAAGCATTTTCAAACCACTCTTAATATTTTAAATGTTTGGTTAAGATAATGATGGGTGGGGAAGAAAAATGTACTCTAAGGGGGCAGCAAGCAATCATGTGAAAAAGACCTTAATGATTTTTAATTTTTTATTTGGTTACGAGTGTTTTGATTTCTACTTGTTATATAACTTGTATGAATGTCTAGCTAGATAATCAAGCGTTGTGGTAAGATTTTAATATGGTTAGTTAGGGATAGGTGACAACTCTGGTTCATTTTTGTACGTCATGACAGTTGCAATACAAAAACATTGTTTTCTTCGCTATTTTTTCGGAATGATTAGGTTAAATTTTTTGAATAATTAATCACATATTAGCATATGTGGACATTTAGATTAGATTAATCAGTATTTTTTTAATTGTAAACAAAAATGACATCTATGGAATCCTATGGAATATCTTTTAATTTTTAAGGGTTAAAATGGTTGGCATCATGACATGAAGTACATGCATGCTTGTATGCCAAATCATCTCTACTTCAACTCTCCTTTTAATAGGGTTAATGCTTGAGATGCTTTAAAATTTACTTTCGAATGTTAATCAATATACGGTCTACTTTTTTCTCACTACTATTTTAATAGTTGAAACCAGATTGTCGATATGAGCTATTGCCAAAGAATCATATTTGAATATATATATATATATATAACACGCTAGATTGTCGAACTTACGTAAGAGAACTTGGCTCGATTAATATAATGTATTGTAACTCGATTTATACATTGGCTATGTAAGAAGTCATCAATTTATATATTCATAATTCAATCATCAACTTTCATGTCATTTAGTTTGCAATATTTTGTCTACAAATTTAGTACTCCCTAGCATTACCCATTTATATAGGGTAGTTGAAGAAAGTTGAGATTCCACTATAAAACCACTTGGTAATATGGAGATTAGCCCAACTACTTATAAGCACATGCAAGATCCCTCATCTCATCAATGTATTTATTCTCAACAACCCCTCTTACGTGTGGCGAATTTTCAAGTCTAACACGTCAACAACACAACTCAAGTGACGTGGAGCACATGTTGTTGTGGGGCTTCACACACTATAACAAAAAAACACTTTGCACGACAAAATAAGTTTGTTGTGCAAAGCTACTTTGCGCGACGAAATATTTTGTCGCGCAAAGTTTTTTGTTTTTTAATTTTTTAATTAAATTAAATTAATTTAATAGCTTTGCGAGACGAAATATTTCGTCACGCAAAGATTTTTCTTTTTTAATTTTTTAATTAAATTAAATTAACTTAATATTTTACGCGACGAAATATTTTGTCTCACAAGGTTTTTGATTTTTTGTTTTATTATTTCTCTTATATCAATTGTTTGCGCAACGAAATATTTGGTAGCGCAAGATTTTTCGAATTTTTATTTTTTTAATTTAATTTTATGATTTTATTTTTTTAATTACTTTAATTTAAATTGACATATGAAAAATAAAATTACATATGAAAAATAATGATCAAATTATCCAATATATATAATATATTCAAATTGTACACATAAATTAACAAAGTACAATAATAAAATCCTAATACAAGTCTTTTGTGGTGGTAGTGGCGGGGGATATGGTTTGATAGTGTCCTAATCCTCAACTTTAGCCATCAAAGTCTCAATGATTCCCTACAAAAAAAACAAACATGGTCAAATAACCAAAAAATAACATTAAATAATACCAAAAAATTGGCATAATCTCCCCTAAAATTGGTATACCCCAAATCTGACCCCAAACTCCACCCCTCACCCTATACTTGACCCCAAACCCCCCACCAAACTCAAAATTAACTCCAAAAACACATATTAATGAAAAAAAAAATGGTGAGAATATACCTTTTGGCAAGATTGAGAGTGAGTGAGAATAAGAGGGAGGAGTGAGTGTGAGAGAATTAGAGGAGATAGTGAGAGAGAAATGAGAGAGTGAGTGAGAGTGAGAAATATGAAGAGAGAGAGAGAGAGAAGAGATTAAGTGAGAGAAGTGAGTGTGAGAGAGAGGGTTGGATTTGGGGAGAGAAAAGAGAGATGAGAGGTAAGAGAATAGAGAAAGACATTGAGAAAATTGTGGAGGAGTTCTTTTGGTTTTAAAAACTGTATCACCTTGCGCGACGAATGATACATGTTTGCGTGACGAAATATTGGTCGTGCAAAATCTTAAAAAAAAAATTCTTGCGTCCCATTTTTGACGCCCGCCCAAATTTTTAGAGTTTTGCGCAACGAAGTGTTGGTCGTGCAAAGTTTTGAGCAACGAAGAATTGGTCGCGCAAAGTCATAAAAAAAAAAATTCCGCGTCCCATTTTTTGCTCCCGCCCAAATTTAAGGATTTTGCACGAAATATTGGTTTGTCGAGCAAAATTTATAAAAATAATTTATTTTACAATTTAAAATATAAATAAATTAAAATAAATAAGGTTTAGGCGACCAAATGTTTATTTGTCGTGCAAAGAAAATAATAAAGAAATAATTTAGTTTAACAATATAAAATATAAAAATAAATAAAAAATACGTAAATAAGGTTTAAGCGACAAAATGTTGATATTCGTCGCGTAAAGTTTTAAAAAAATAATAAAAACTTTTGAAAATAACTATACTTTAAAATATATAATATAAAATTAAATAAAAAACGAAAATAAATTGGTATAGGCGACGAAATATTTGGATTACGTCGCGCAAAGAATTAAAAAATTATTTTTTTATTTTATTTATTTTTGTAAAGACTTTGCGCGACGAAGAGGTTTTCTTTTACTAGTGACACGTGGGACAACTTGACTCTTATACCATTAAGAAAGTTGAGGTTCCACCATAAAACCACTTGGCAATATAGGGAGTAGCCAAACTTTTTATAAGCACATGCAAGGTCCTTCCTTTAATCAATGTGAGATTCATTCTCAATAATGGTGTTATCCACACACTTCTTTTTACCTTCTACGCACCCTACCAATTTTTGGCCCTCAAATCGAATAAATTGAAGAAAATCAAAGGACAGAAGTCAACAAAAAATGTGTGGAAGGTAAAAATATGTTTGTGTATAGCACCACCCTTCAAATATAAAAGTGGAAACCACATCCACTAACGGAGAGTCCCTTTGGTAACAAAATGATTCCCAATTGACGACGGATGACTAAACTAGTTTAATCTATTGGCATGCATCATGCAGGAGTGTTGTAGGCATGTGCGAGGTACATTGTCGGACTTCTCAGCCGGCTGCACACTTAAAAGAGTTATGTGTAGGCTATCCCACAGCAACGTTGCAATGAGAGAATTAAGCGAATATTTGTTAAATAAATACTGGAAAAATCTTTTGTACATGATATTCTATATGGAATTGGCTTGGAAGGTCATGTCGCTGTCCGTGGAAACCATACATATGCTTACACTGAAAGAGCCAATAAGAACAGAAGAAGATAAAAGTGACACACAATTATGTCGAAGATGGCCCTATCTGAGGCAAGAGGAAAAGACAACTTCAATTTGTTTATTTGTAGGTTAAAAGAAATATATATGCTCTGAGACGTATATTAGGTATTGCGAAGGTATCAATATCCATGTCAACAACAAGAAAAAAGGTACTGGTACTTAATTAAGCTTCTAAAATTATGTAGATTAGATGGTAGAGTGGTTGGATAGTCCGATTGAAAGACGTAAGTTTGGCAGTAAAATTCAAGCAAATTTGAATAAGGCCTCAATGTTAGATTTGGGTCATGATCAACCATTTTGAAGAGAATGCTATGGATATACAGACATTTTTTTTGCCGAATCCTAATGTTTCTATGTTTAGAGGATATTTTTAATATTTTTGTTGTTATCGTATTTAGTATTATGAAACTAATTATTTGTTTTTTTAACAAACGATATTATTTACGTCAAGGGAGAGGGGGAGTGTAAGATCCCACATCGCCCAGGGATATGGATCCTGTAAGCCTTAAATGTATATTCCCATCTCTACCTAGCACGAGGCCTTTTGGGAGCTCACTGGCTTCGGATTCCATCGGAACTCCGAAGTTAAGTGAGTTCGTGCGAGAGCAATCCTATGATGGGTGACCCACTGGGAAGTTCTCGTGTGAGTTCCCAGAAACAAAACCGTGAGGACATGACCGGGGCCTAAAGCGGACAATATCGTGCTACGGCAAAGTCGAGCCCGGGATGTGGTGGGGGCCCGGGCCGGGATGTGACAGGGAGGGGTGGGCTTAGCCTCACAATGGGTTAACAATAATGTGGTTCAAATTTGTCTTTAGTGAGAATCAAACCTAAGATTTTTCACTTTTACTACCTAACTGTACATACTAAGTGACAGTATTATGAAACTAATTAGACCCTAGCAAGCTTAGGGTTCTGGTAGCCTATATATCACACACTCGTTTTGTTCTCCTTCAACATACATGCATAAATAAATAGAGATGTAAGAAGAGAAAAATTATGTGCGGTTATCATTTTCCTATGAATACATCCTTTCATGGTGTCGTATATAAATAACTCTGAAGTTTTCGCTCGAGTTGATTTCAAATTTTTATGCTTTTAAGGTTACTCTCTGATTTTCTTCTCCTTACCACGTTGTGGTGGCTGGTAAATAATAGTTCTGCATGCAATGCAATAATCCACATAGAGAAACATGGAAATTGAGCACTGGATATGTATCAAAAGATTTTGAATGTTCCGGGTGTTTTAACCATTAGATTTTAATTTTTGTTTGTTTAAACAAAAATTTAACAGTTAAAATATCCAAAATACTAAATAACTTCGGAACACAAAAAATAAATATAAAATAAAATAAAATAACGAGAAAGGGAAAATAATAAAAATAATAATAAAAAAAGAAGTAAAAGAGTCCAGATTCCAAATCACCCTAAATATATTATAGGACAATACTTGGGTCCTCACCGGGGAGGATCCAATATACTGATTTTACCATTGAACCCAATCAAATCAAGCCATCTATCATTAAAAGGATCCACCAATATCTGAAATAGAATAAAAAATATCTGAAATAGAATAAAAAAGACAAGTGTCACTTTTTCATTGGGGGTCAGTAAAATTTGGGTCCTCCCCGGTGAGGACCCAAGTATTGTCCTATATTATATATAGATTGCGTGTAGAGCACCATCCTCCAGCTCAACACCATTGAGATTATGACTATAGCTCTTGTGAACTTTAGAGCATCATCATGGTCAATATAATTGTACTGAAAAAGATAATATAGCATATGATGATGCACATTAACTCCTTTAAATGGGAACTCACGATGACTAATTACTAGTGGCCCTGAACAGCCATAACAGATATATTCAACTGCTGTACGTAAACCAATATATATTTGTTAATTTAATTATTTTTTATTATGGTGTTTCTTCTCGATTGAGTTAAGGTATTAATATATGATAGCTCTTGCTGTTAGTCCATTTTAAACCAAGTTATGAAAGTTCAGGGAAAAATATATAAACTGGCTTTTCAAGTAGTAGAGTGTGACTTCGTAAGCCATGGAGAAGTAGTTGACATGGTCGTAGGGATTAGGCAAGCTGAGAAAGACCTAAAAAAGAGAAAATAGAAAAAAAATTTACATGTGAGAATGTGTTTAAAATTGTTAATATGGTGGGTGACCACCTTGCTAATCTGGCATTTGAACTGGGGTTTATATATTGTCCTCGTAAATATTTCTAGCCCCGTGCCATTTTGTAGTTTCATTTTTTGGCATCAGCCCCGTACTTAATAAATCACGTTTTACATCTTATTGTTTGATTGTCCTTCCACTTAGTACTTCCACTTAGTACAGATAATATCGTGTATTCAGTTTAAGAAAAAAAAAACATTGTCCTTCCACCACTTTTAATTTTGTTTCTCTCTCCAACATCATCTGTCATATCTTTCTCCCTCTTCTTCCCTACCATAAATTAAAGCAGTTGAAACATTACCATGTAGAGCAAATCAACAAATGGAGAGATGCTAGTTGTGTTCTTAGAAAAATTAAGAACATTCTGAGAGAACAATTTGTTGAGCATAAAAGTATTGAAAGAACCTGCAAATGATGTCTCATCAATAATTGTACTTGTTAGCTCATAAATTAATCCTCGTTTGCTCCACATACCTTCCCCACGAAAAGATAAAAGCCTTTAATTAAAGATGTTGAGTTTATTGTGGTAATGTAGTGCTTTACTCATTGGATATCCTTCAGAAATTTTTGTTTTGGTAACTTTCTACGTCTCACATGTTGAAATTTGATGTAGCATATTATCTACATGTTTGTTCATTTTTGGAGTAATGTAGCTGTGGTTTCTGCAAGTTGCATAAATCCAGCTCAGAAAGGAGATGAAGTACACACTTGTTGCAAGTGACATTGCTCCAATTACTCACTGTAAAAGTATATGCCGAAATCATCTTTCAACAAAATGTTGACCGCTGTGATCGACTTCGCTTTTTGGTTGTTGCACAATGTGCCGCGATTCAAATATTTCGTACAAATTTTAGATTAGAACGAGTTCTTAGCGAGGGATAAATATTTTTGTTACAAGTTGATTTTGTGTGTTTAAATAGCATTATATTTTCAGTATAAAACGATTTTATAAGTCATTAATTTGTATTTTTATATGCCAGTTATATATTATAAGAATAATTAGGCTAGAATATTACAGTATTTCTTGCCTCTGGACGCTATTCCTTGCAGGCCGGTTTATGTCGATAAAAAAAAGTCACATTTTTGTTATGTTTTTCTCAGTAGCAAAATCAGTAGTTAAAAAAAATATATATTACTCAAAAAGTATATCAATATGTATCTAGAGATAGAGGATCCTATCTATATAACTCATGATGTCTTCGTTTGTTGTTGTATTCTATGAAATTATTTTTTATGAGTGATTCTTCTGATATTATTTTATCCATTATAATATATATATATATATATTTTTTTTTTTTTTGTATGTTTGAAAATAAACGATTGCTTTATTTGATTGAAATAAATTACATAGTAGAATTCAATATTCATTACAATATCTGAATAATTATTCATTACAATATTTGAGAAAACAATTTTTTAGATTAAAGAAAGTAAGATACTGTAACAACTAACCAGGGCAAGGAGTCAAGGACTTGGAGTCTTGGACATGCAAAGAGGCAAGCATGTTTGACTAAGGACTCGGTCACATTCTCATCCCAAACCAATCTTTTGCTCTCTCATAAGAAAACTACATACGTTGTAAATATTCAATGAATTAGATCTTCCATATGCATAAAAATCGATTAAAGTCCATTTGGCCTAACTCTTTTCCCAAAAAATTTCAACATAAAAACTGATCAACCCTTAATTTCCAAATGATTGACTTTTACCATTTCATTACCTGCAAGTAACATTAAACATGGTCAAGATGGTTGGCTGAAATAATGATCAGTTTTTTTTTTTTTTTTTTGAAGGCAATGATCAGTGTTTTATATTCATGCATTATGTTATATGTATTATATACAATGATTTATTTATTACTTATTTTTTGTGGTTGGGACGGGATTGCATAGGAGAATATGAAATGATGAGGGGAAAGCATAAATTTGGCGACAAATACAGTGCACTATACGTGGATTGATTAATATAGCTAATAGCCAAGCGAAAGCGCAGAAGAAAATCGTGCGAAATGCACGTTTGGCTTGGTGCTCTGCATTTTCTTTTTTGGGTCAATATTTAGGGATAGTCATGCATACCTTTTGATACTGTTCATGCAATACTCGTCAAACAATGGCATTTTTCAATGAAAACTCAACAAAAAAGAAAGGATGCTAATTACCTTGTGGGCTACCAAATGGCCTTAATTCCATTTTGAGGTGGAGGTCTTGATCATTTTGACCCTTACAAAAGAGAAAGAATCGATTTTGTTTTAAAACATATTAGGCTGGAGTTGATTCATTCTCCTACCTCTTAGTATAGATATATCGTTTATTTAAAAAATAAAAAAAATAAAAAATAAAAGATTTTAGTTTTTTTTTTTTTTTTTTTTTTGTTTAAGGTGAAACAGCAGTGAATTTTATTGTATATGCAAATTGGCTAAAATGATCATTTTTTAGTATGTGATCGATATAATTGCTATGTCATCAACATTTAATCATTATCTAGACAATATTAATCGATATGTCGTTACTATTTTATTTTATTTTTTGAACAAACAATAGTATCTACACTAAAGGAGGAGTAGGGCTAAGCTTTACAATAGGCTTGCCATAATAATGTGGTTCAACTTCGCCTTTAGCGAGAATCGAACCTAAGAACTCTCACCTATAAGTGAAGAGGAATACCACTAGACCGTGGTATTAAGTGGCCATTAATATTTGATTTTGATTAGCAATTGTCACGTTATTTAGCCAATTTTGCTACAGAGATAAGATAACAAAAGAGACCTAACCAATAGGGAAAAAAATGCGCCCGAATTTCATATTTCTTCTATGAGAATTTCGGGAAATTTACATTTCAGTAACCTTTCTTTCTTTTAGAATTGTAGATGATAATTTTCAGTGAGGATATTTACTTTCTCAATCCTCACTCACCCCTTTAAGTTATCACTTTCAACTCGTACCTTTTCCTGCAAAATCTTGACTACATTGTAGAGAGCTTGTTCTTCTGCACAAAGAATACAAACATCAAACATCTCAGCTCTTGCTTTCGAGAGACATCATTCCCATGCATTGTTTATGTCTGACATGTTCACAATAATATTCCCACTCCCATTTTATCAGTTTGGTACTTACTATTTCCCATGACCTATTTTATATCTCGTCTATCATATCACAGTAGAAATTCATAATCTTATCTGCCAAATTTCGTCAGACCAGAATGGGCTCGTAACATTATCTCTCACAACCCATCTTTTTCATATGTTTCCTTGTTCAGGAAAAAATAAACTTATCATATATGTGTTATCTGTGTTTGTATTAGTTTTTATATTATTTGAACTTTATCAAATTATAAGTCCCTGTATTGTTACAGTGTGATATGATGTGCGTTTTTTTTGTCTTTCCAGTGATATGATATGTTTCTTGATTTTATTCACTACTTTTACGACATTTACTTTTTGAAAAGTGAAAGCCTGGTTCCATTGACATATGGTCACTGTACTGCATTGGTCATTCAATCTAATTTCATCTTTCACAAACTTCCATTAATTTCCTGGTAGAAAAGTCACGCCAACTATATATCATCGACCGCCTGAAGTCCTCAAACCTCTGTGCGTTGCACATATCAAGATTCAGAATGAACTTGTAATTGCAGTAATGGTGTTTGAGTAAAAAGCAGGAAGAAAGAACACATAGAAAGAGAGATCGATTCAAGATTGTAGAGAGGGAAAGTTTTCTTATTGATCAAGACAAATCTTACAAACATATGATATAGTATATATTCTCAAAGGATAAGATACTTATGTCTAAGATTCTAAGATGATTATATCTTTAACAAACTTTCTAATCTATTGACAAGTGTCATTTGTTGGACCTTCAATTTCATCACTCTTACATCCCCTCTCAAGCTCATGTTTGGTGGAACTAAGCATGAGATTGTCACAATGTTGGTGAAAAAGAGGTGCAAAAAGTTCTTTAGTCAAAATGTCAGCTTGATCCACAGAAAATACATGTTGAACATGAAGATCGCCTCTTATAACTCTCTCACGAACAAAGGGGTAATCTATTTCAATGTGCTTAGACTTGAAATGGAACACAGGATTGGTAGACAAGGCTATAGCTAAGATATTGTCACAATATATTATAGGAGTTAATGAAATTGGAACATGTAAATCACAAAATAATTGTCTGGTCTAAGCAAGTTCTACTGCTGTGATTGCAAGAGCTCTATATTCAACTTTTGTCGAAAATCTGGAAACAACATTTTACTTTTTCTAAGCCCAAGAAATTGAACTAGAGCCAAGAAAAACAACAAAACTTGAAGTGGATCTTCTCTCATTAGGATCCCCAACCTATATTTTATAGTTTTAAATTTCATAATGTCTTTTATGAAGTGTTTTACATCATGCCATGATTTTACTTACAAAAATAATTAGTGATGATGTTTAGATTCATGAAATTATGATAGCATGATCATGCATATTTTATCTGCTCATCATGCATGCTTACACCGGTGTCTACAATATTCTTCCAGGTCAGGATTAGCTTCACGTGTATGTTCACAACACACTGTTATACGCTTGTTTTGCATCCATTATAGGCGTCAGCCTATACTAGCTGTTTTTGCATCTAGAACTCGTATGTGACGTGCTTAGAGCCAACTTCACGCTTATGCAGTACTCGATCGTAGATTATTACACAGTCTGTTCACATAGCTACTTTCTGCATGGAATCATGTGCCTGCATAATTTTGATGAGCATATTATGTTATTGAGATACTTGTGCTTTACCCATATCCTTAGCACATCTGCTTTTATACCATTCGCGTTGACTTTTCATACTTTTACGTAGTATGATTGTGAAAACTATATAGGTTTTATAGTGAGAGGTTACTATGTTACGAAAAGCAAATGTTTTGATAAATTTTTATTTTTGCCCACTCACACTTACAGTTTTGCGCCCCTCTAGGACTTAGTAACTAGATTTTGTGGCGAGCAAGGAATCACTGCTAGTTCTGATATCCGCTTTAGTTAATGTAGGAAATTTATTTCCTATTAGTTGTGTAATATCCAACCTACCAAGGATGAGAATGTTCTATGTTTTGCTTCACTATATTGATGCTCTGGCGTTGCATGCATTGTAATAAGCTTTTATCTCATATTGCACGCTCTTACTCTTAGCTTAATTTAGTTCCAAACTAGATTTTGTGAGTAAACCAAAAAATGAAACAGAAATCCCATGATTTTAAAAATGGTTGATTGTACAATAAAAAAATGAGTCTTTTATATTCTTTTAAGTAAAATAAATAAATTGGAATTCTATTATAACTAGATATCTTTTGAATTTGTGCGAACCATTTGAATCAAGTAATGGAAAGGATTCAAATGGTTCTTGATTGTTTACATGAAGTTTTCGTATATATACCTGTATGCCGTCCTATGTTTATATTCGTCAAGTCTTTTATTCAATTAGATGTTAATGTAAATGAACCATAACTATGCAACCCTATTCCTAATAGATTAACCCCAAAATAGCATATCCAAATTATAAGAAAGCCCATTGAGGCCACAATTGCAGAATTTACACTTTCAAAATTTTTATTTGTTCTAATATGTAAATAAATAGCGAATATGGTCCAAGTAATAAATGCCCAAGTCTCCTTTGGATCCCAATTCCAATATGATCCCCATGCTTCATTAGCCCATATTGCTCCCGAAAGAATACCTTTGGTTAAAAGGATAAACCCTAGACTAATAATACGATAACTCCAACGATCCAATTGTTGAATCAATTGATACCTGTAATAATTTTGAGACGAAATAAAAGAAGTATTTCGTTAGACATTGTTTCTTTCGTTCACGTATTGAATCTCACTAAAGTAAACTGACTTATTTTCTAAATTATTGCTTTTACTAAAAATCCTTATGAATTTTCGAAATGTAATGACTAGAAGAGCTAGTGATAATAATGATCCACACAAAAGAGCTGCATAGCTCAATACCATCATACTTACGTGCATCATTAACCAATGGGATTGGAGAGCGGGTACTAATATCGCGGATTGATGCATTTCAATTAAAAGACCCGAAGTAGCAAAACCTTGAGTAAAAATAGCACTTGGTGCGGTTATTGCGCTTAAATGGTTTTTATGTTTTTTAAAATACGGAATAATATGAATAAAGGAAAAACTCCACGAAAGAAAAATTAATGATTCATATAAATCACTTAATGGTAAATGCCTCAAATACATCCAATGAGTAACTAATAATCCTGTTATGCAGAAAAAAGTAGCTATCATCCCCTTTTCTGACGAATCATCTAGTCCTACGATTTCATCGACTAATAAAATTATCAAATGAATTGTAATTACAATTGAAACGATCGAAATGGATATATGAGTTAATATATGCTCTAAAGTTGAAAATATCATAAAAATTATTAAATTAATAAGGACGTCCCTTAATATATTTTATATATATATATATATATATATATATATATATATATATTATTTGTGTGTTATGGTTTCGTCACCCTCTAAACGTTGGCCAACTTCATTATGAGGAGTCTTGTCTAACTTCTCATGGCTGCTGAGCCTGCTGCTATGTGTAGAGTGTTGGAAGATCATTGATTGGCCGATAAATTCCAATTAGCTTGTGCTTTTGTGAATGCCATCTAATTATTTTCTGCCCCTTAATCAGTGATAAGAACATGTATCCTACTTAACCCTATTTGCTGGAAATCCTTGACATATTCTTCAATGGAATTTCACTTGAAGGAATAAAGTTAGTCAAGTAGTAATATAGTTTCTAGCTTCTGATTTACAGTCTTATTTAGTTTCTTAAACCATCTTTAATGGGGGAGTTGCTAAATACTAAAATTTGGCATATGAAAGACAAATTTTGGGTTTTCAAATTGTTTTTATCTCCGAAACCCTCCAATGCTAAAAATTAGCAACGCATCTGTATTTTAAATGTTGGACGAATATTTTAGCCTTAATTTTTTGGGAGTTTTAACGAAAAGCCCACAGTACTGTTCACTTTAACGAAAAACCATATTTTTACACTAAAAAGTCAAACCTGGTACTATTCATTTTACCTTTTATTTTGTCCTTATCGTTAAAACTCAAAGTTTTCAAGCCCTTTTCGTTAGTTTTCCTTAATTTTTTTCTTCTGATTAACTGTTTTTCAAATATTTTTTGTTAGGTATCTTAATGTATTTTTATGAATATTTTAATAAAAAAAATTCTATATTCCAACTAAGTTTGAGGTAAGATTGAGCTAAATATTTAAATATTATTTTAACCACTTCATTTAAATTTGGGCCGTTGATCATATCTTTCACCATTAAATATGATATCATCTATTGTATGTTCTACGAGATTTATGAATAGAAAATATTATAAAAACTGACGACGGAATAACCAAACGAAGTGAATATCAGCCTTTGGATGAAAAACTCGCTCACTCTTTGAGTCGGGTTGACAATACTTCTAACTAGTATCCCATGTCATCTTAACTGAGATTTACCCTTTTGATGACATTGTTTTCGGGCTAAATAAGACTATTTAGACCATGGCTAGAGATTAGCTAAAGTTGCCATGAGTTTGGACCTCAGCTCTCTCCCTCTTCTATCTCTACGTTAAGTATGGTTCTTATGTAGTTCTTTTAGCTTTGTGTTTGTTACATACGATCAATATTTATCAAATAACTTTCTAACAAAGAAAGAACTGGATGACAACTTTTATTTTGTCTAAATTATGCAGTTCTTCCAATCCTACCATGAATATCCATCATGAAATTCCCTCGTGACTACTCGATCTTTCTTCAATATATCTCAATCCTGTGGAACAAAGGCAGGGAGCCTTATTGAATGGGCCTGCCTTAGAAATCCAAAGGGCCCAATTAAAAACAATATATGGGCCGTGTTTGACAACCCAATGAGGTTCCAATTTAGATGCTCAAACCAGCCTTCGAAGGATGAGCATTTCATTAAGCCATTGATCTGACCATGATTTGAGAAGTAATCAGATCGAAGCCATTTTATCAATTATGGTCCAGAGAGATTCTAATGGCCGAAAAAGACAAGTCAAATTTTTGTTGCCACTTGCCACTCCAAATAGAATTTGGTTGCACTAAAAGCTCAAGCACAAACTGTTATTCTCTCTCTTTCACAAAAAGCAGAAGGAAACTGAATTATTTTCTAAAAGTAGTTGAAAGTTCGGCGTTATAGCACTATACTATCAACAAACCGGTAATTTTAGGGAGATTTTAATTTAAATCATATTTTGTAAACCATATGACACCTTCATAGATGACTGAATTATTACATAAGTATTAATTAACGTGTTTATTTCCTATTGGGAATACATCATATTAATGTCGTATAAAAAGTTGATATGTCTAGTATTATTCTAAACAACGAACAGGAAACAATAGCAAAGGTTCCATCGACTACAGTACACGCACCAAAGCATTATTTATCAAATTACACATCCTGTCCAGAGAAAAAATGCACACAAATGCATTTATATGATCCTAAAACATGTATTATTTATTTAGACGAATTTAGTTTGAAATACAAGCAATACTAGGATCAGAATTTAGGATCACAGCCGAAGATTTAAGTCCAGCTGCTTATTATGTACATCTGATTCTTGTCTGGGTAATTGATGATCCATCCGGAAACTTCCTGGCCATATATGATCCATGGTTTCTTCAAGCATGAAGGGTGTCCATGCCATCCCAAAACCTGCGGCGGCTTCCCTAAATCTCGCCACCATCGACGAGCCATCTGACCTGCCTCTAGGTTTCTGCACGAGTGAGTGAGGCTGGACGCCGAGTGACCTAGCTGCTGCAGCGACAGGGGTAAACGGAAACCCCAACGCTGATATCATCATTCTGTGAGACTGATACCTTTTGGCAGCTCCCCTCTCTCTCTTGTGTGCGTTTTGATGGCCTCCCAAGGCTTGTGAGCTGTAAAACTTCCTCAGGCAAAAGTTGCATGAGAAAACTTTGTTGCTATTGGATGGTTTTGGTGACGGAAAATCGGCATCGACTTCCGCCTCGGATGGCTCGTTGGAGATAAGGCTTAAACTCAACCAGTCTCCGAAATTATCACCTCCACGATCATCACCTAATCTTTCATCATTACTTTCTATAATCTCATCATTTGCTTCTTGTGCTTCTGCTTCTGCTTCTTGTTCTTGCTCCCTTTTGGAAATCATTGCAAACCCTAGACAAAACTCAATTTAAAAGGTATAAGAAATGGAGATTTTGAGATAGAGGGTTGAAGAAGTGGGGGAGCTTGGACTTAAATAAGGGGTGTGATGGAAAAGAAGGGAGTTAAGTTAGTGTTCGAAATGCAAACGTGGACATTACTTTGGCAGAGTTTGAGTTATTTTCCTCGCCGTTTATACTTGTTTAAAGTATAATATCGCTTGTATTAAAAAATATAAAAAAATAATAATAATGTTCTAAACAGTCCAAGAAGGAAAGGGAATATGATAATGGTGGGGAGGAAGTGTCATTGGATATCACCAAAATATTTTATCTCTAAATCTATATATGGTGCTCCCACTTTTTGATGCTTGAGACTTTTAAGGGGACCAGTTGCTTGTGTCATGCATAATAGTATTGGCCATTCAAAGCTTAGGATTCCTTAGTTCCTTGCTCATCTTTTCTTTCACTCCTCTTAGTAGCATCAATATAACTTGATTCGATATGGATGAACTAATCACAAACACTTTAAATTAACTAATGAAAATGTGCAGATGCTGAAAATTCCATAAAAACTTTCCAATTTCCAAAGTGCTTCTAGTGATGGAAAATTGAAATAAAAAAGCACTTCCAGGTAAATGTTGCTTAGAGAACATAGGCAAGTTGGGGTTGCTATGTAGAAGAGCCCAAAAGGTGCTTGTAGTAATGAAGCTACGTACGTAGCTAGATTGACATAGATATGGTCCCAACTCCTAACCCTAACCAGAACCCTACATCATTTGGACCCCATCCTCAGATTTAAAGCCTCCAGCATATGTTTATGTTTATGGAGTCTTGTTTTCAGGTGATCAAAGATTTATAGTCACTCACTGTTGAATTTAATATCAAAGATTAAGTTTAAAAAATTAAAAACACGTATATTTGTTCTCCACCATTGGTTTTAAATAAAATGATAAGTAATCATCAAGTCTTTGACTATCGGATAATCGAGATAGCATTTTTCAATATTTATGTGATGGACTCTCTGCAGATTATGTACCACTTCTTCGATTTGTCAGGCAAAATTAAGTTGGTCTTGCCAGAGGTTAGATATGTACATTATTAAAACTTACAGAGAGAAGGAGATTGATCTGTCTACTGCAAGAAATTAAAAGTCTTTTCAGACCCAATATTCATTAACATGTGGTTTTTGTCTAGATAGGAGGCGGAGAAAAGGTGGGCCAATTCACAGATCACAGTGTTGGCTGCTAATTACACTAAGAAAACGAGGAAGTTCGGTTAAATCACACAATGGGCAATCTAATTTGGTATCGAATTCGTCATCCACGAAATTCGAACCTAAGACTTTTCACTTACAAATGAAGAGGAATATCATGAGAACGTAATACTGAGTGACTGAACCTTCAACCTTAAATCAATTGATAATATGTAGAGAGATCAAACATTTTTTTTTTCAGGTACTCTATGTAAACCTTCAATCTTGAACGTGTGATACTCTCACCACACTCAATATCTGGCATCTCTTGAGCCTAACACGTGTTGATAGCACAATTTTGATACTATGTTTGAATGTGAGCATTGAACCCTAAATCAAATGGTGATGCGCAAAGAAATTCAAGATTCAATGTTGGATACTCTCAACATGCTCCTTCATGTCTAGCGTTTCTTGAGCCTTATGTGTGTTAATAACACAACTCTGATACCATATTAGATGCGAGCATTCAACCCTAAATCAAATTGTGATGCGTAGAGATCTTCAAGATCGTTTAAAGTGTTTAATGAAATAATTTCATCTCCAACGTTGGATATTCTCAATACTCCGACCAATTTCATAAAGAGGAAAAATAATCAATACGAATATTTACCTTACACCATCACTATCACTACCAATCTCATTTTTATATTATGGTAATATCAAATCAAATATGTCTTAAGGGGTACCCATTAACAACTCAATGGGTGCTACCTATACGCACAAAGACAGACACCCCACAATCAATGAGTTGATACATGATGTCCACCAATGAGGAGAGTGGAGTTGTTAAAAGATGCTACCAATAATTGCTTATACATATGGGGCTGAAATGCGATGCAATGCTAGCTTTATCAAGAGTTTGGGAGGACCCAGAAAACTGACATTTAAATAAGAGTAATGTTAGGTATATCAAATTTTTAGATTAAATTTGTAAATTATAATGTGTCATTAATACGAAATAAGCATGTTAATTAATACTTAAATAATAATCCAAACATTAACAATCATGTCATATGGTTTACAAAATGGTGGATAATGTTATTCACACACCCTTTATACATTTCACACATCCTTATTAATTTTTGTCTATTGATCTTCTTCAATTCATACAATCTGACGGTTAGAAATTTAAAAAAATATGTGACAGATAAAAATAAATGCGTGGATAACTCTACTCTACAAAATTTGGTCAACAAACTTGATAAAGTATGTGAGGAAATATATAGATATACAGGTGGGATGTCTGTTTTTCCCAATTAGGGTTTCTGTGGATAATTGTTTGATCATGTAGCAGTAGTGGGCTATGTGTACATATATACATATGTACAATAGGAGCCGAGAAACCACAACCACACAATTCTTATAAAACAAATCAGAATCTTGGTGCTCATCTGATTAAATAGTAATAATAGATAATAATTAATTTAATATAGAAGCCCTAGTTTTCTCAAAGGTGTGGCTCTAAATCTTGATTGGGATTAAATTAAAAAATATTTGTGTAGTGGAGTTGGATTGATGAGTCAGATTATATATGTGCTTGGAGATTGGATTTGTTTTGTCCACACGGCTTCTTTGGCTTGTGCCGTTTAATCATCAAGTAAAACAAATGTTTTCTAATTCAATTTAAAACATAAAAGGGAGAACCAAATGTTTAATACTAAATTATAAAATAAGAATCGGTCATCGTTCATGAGATATGAACTCAAGACTTACTACGAAAGACATTATCACTACAACGAAACATGTGAAGACTAAGCGCTACGTACTACCGACACTATTGCCTTCATACAAAACACCCTTCCCTCCTTCCCTCCTTCCACCTCTCAACCAAGAATCTGAGAATGAATATGCCGAGCATACAGAAATAGTTTGAAGTGGTAGAGATTTGGTTCTCTAAGAAGGGCAAATAATCGTATCACATCGAGGGATTATACGCAAATTATGTAGAGAGTCGTAATCTTATCCCGGCAAAAAGTAAAGCAGTTGTCGATAAAGATCGAAACAAGGATATAAGTTTGGATGCCGAGCAAGTGGTGATTCGAGAAGAACATCAAAATATATGCCCTCAGCTTGTTCATGTACTGCAGGGATGCAAACATACCAGATTCGGAAGCCAACTCAAACCTTTGCAGAAAGACAGGCTCTAAAGTAATAATTCTCGACGTATGACTTGTGAAATTAGACCCAACACTCTCTCCACTAAAATGGTATCTAATAATCTCGATATTTAAGTGCATTTCAATCTCAAATTCGAAATTTTCGGACATCAATTTCGATTCATTAAAATTCGGAATTTTTTTTTATCAGAATTGGAAAATTTTGAATCGAGAAATTAATTGGATCGGAATCGGAATTTCCTACCGAGCTTGGATGGAATTCAAGCTGGCCCTCAAATTCGTGCAAATTGCAAACTCATGTCGGATGCAACATGTGAAATGCGAGACAAATCACGTAGTGATTTCAGTGGTGCGGTTCAAACACCAGCATGTGAAGAAACAAGAAGCACATATCACTCTCTATATTGTTCATTAGAGTATAACTTATACACCGATAAACTCATACCGTCCGTAAACAAGAAACATTGATCGCATGTTTACTTATACGTATGAGTATGAGAAGAGAATCATTCCCGTTACTTACTTCCTAACGTGTGACAAATAAAACAAAATGCGACTCCCAACTTAAAATTAGTAATCCAATACCCTGAGAACCGAGAATTGGTTCAACTGGTGAAGGGGGAGGTAGTTGATCTGATTCTTGTTCCTTAAATTCCCTATTCCTAAGCTCCCTGATTCTTTACTTGTCCCATTCCTAGTAAGTAAACATGCGATGAGAGATAAGAATAGGGAAGAGAGCAATTTCTCAACAAATAGCAATTTGGATCCATTGATTCAAATAGCAATAAACACTAGTAAAATAACATGATCAGACAGATTAAGTAGTTGCACGGTCTTGTAATTTTGAATACAAAAGTCTAATGGCTTATAAGAAAATGAACACACAGTTGTGAAACTAGAAATTATCCACTAAAATGTGAAATTACTTCCTATACCCACCTCATCAAAGATAAGGAGTATAGAATGCTTTCACTATCAGAGCACCACGAAATGTAGCAACAACTGCTGCTGTGTTGATCCAACAGAAGCTTGTTCAAGTACCTATACAATACCCAGAAGACCAATAAGCTGAAAAGCAGATCAAAACAGACAGTACTTCCACACAGATAGACAATAACGGAACCTTGCCAAGTTGGAATCGAATAACCCAACAAAAGCATTCACTTGGGTTGGCACGGTATAATAGATGGATTGTTAAATGTATAGCTGTTCAGTTAATTGGAATTTGGAGGAAAAATAACACCTATACAAAAGCTTTCATTATCTACCACCAAAATTTTGGCGATAAAACAAACCGATGCAATGCCAAATGCAACAGAAAATCATAAGTATTACATACACATTCCGCACTCAAGCAATTTCTATTTGGTTCAGAAACAACTATAAGCTTTATTTTCGATTGAACAAACACTGCATTACAATAAATTCAAACTTCCCATCTTTGCTCTATTTTCGATTGAAATTCTTATCATTACATTACCATTTCTCAAAATCGAACATGCAGATGACCAAAAAAAAAATCCGTAAAAAGCAATAAGCTAGTGCAAAGCATCATGAATCACACGCTTCAGAAAAACCCATTAAGCGCCGACAAACAGTGCATTGCGCACACAAAATATTCAAAGTTCCCAATCGTTTTTTTTCTTTCTACTGAAATTCCTTATCATTAAATTCCCATTTCATCAATCTACCACACAGCTAACAGTAAAATCAATGAAATTTAAAAGGGGAAATAAACTGTCCATACAAGACGCACCGCAGAAAGAGAAAAACTACGAGGGATCAATGGAGGTACCCTGAGACAGCTCGCAGCAATGGCGCGCTTTGACGGAGATGTGGCTTGTGAGACGAGCCGAAGCCAGGGCGCTGTGCAATGGCATCAGCGACTGCGCGCAGGCCAATTGGCCCGCATTGACCGGGAGGGAGAAGAGGGAGCGGCGGGAGTTGCTGCCGAGGAGATTACGAAGCGGAGTGCGAGGGAGGGATGAGACCGACGGAGATGACCGGAATGTTGAAGCTCTTGCGGTTGAGATCAGAGACCTTGACAACGACGACCCAGATCGCCACGCCATATCTTTGCTTGCTGGAAATTTGGGAATCGGGAATCGGAGGCAAGGGTTTTAGGGCATTTGGATTTAAACCCTAGAAGGCTAGAACTGAAGGAGCTATCGGTTTTCTTCACTGTTGCAAAAATATCATTGGGCCTGTTTTAGATTGGTTTTTTTCTTCCGATTATGGTCCAAGATTGAGATTGGCCCATCAATATTGAGGCAAGTTTATTTTATTTACGTGTTATGTGTACACTCAATTTCTGTCTCTCAACACTTTTTGTATGATCAAATGTCAAATAACTTTTATGCTTATGACTAAAATTACTATAAAGGACTCTTACATTGTTTTTATTTATTTCGGTAAATCATTTCTTGTCGCCACTAAAAGTGTCATCGACACACAAAATAAAGATTTGTGAGCTTATTTTTAATCGTGTTTTGTCTATAATTTAGATATTGTGGCCAGAGATGTTGAAATGTTTCTGTGAGTCTTCCCGATCTTTAAAATAAGTGGACAACAGTAACTTCCTACCGGTTGTCCTCCTCTTTTAAAAAAATAAAAATGCACTTAAGGGTAACCCAGCTTTAATTTTTCACTTTTTAGCGACTGACTAAACTTTTTGAAAAATAGAAGAAATTGAGCAAGAAGGGAGAAATAAACACCGAGTAAATCACAAATAATAAATATACACAAGAAGATAAATAATTGAGGGCGCCAAATATTTGAGATAGCGTTGGCAAAACAATGTCCTCAACCGCCACTTTGGCCACCACCGCACCCACTCACCACAAGCACCGCCACCGCCACCGCCACCACCCACCATCAATTGACAGACTCACATTCCTCATCGACAAGTCAAAATCCATCAACCACCTTCTCCAAACTCACGCCCTTCTCCTCCGCCACGGTCTCCACCACCACCCAATCCTGAACTTCAAGCTCCAACGCTCTTACGCCTCGTTCGGCCGCCTCGACCACTCCGTCGCCCTTTTCCACCGCACCGACAACCCCACTGTCTACTTCTGGACCTCCATTATCCACAGCCATGCCCAGTTGGGTCTTCAGAACCTTGCCCTCATGTACTTCACCGAGATGCTCACCAATGGCGTTGAACCCAATTGCTTCACCTTCTCCGCTGTTATGAAAACTTGCCCGCTCGAGCCCGGAAAAGCACTCCATTCCCAGACGATTAAGCTCGGGCTCGATTCGGATTTGTATGTCAGGACTGGTCTTGTGGATGTTTACGCAAGAGCCGGCGATGTTGTGTCTGCAAGGCAGCTGTTTGATACAATGCCTGAGAAGAGTATGGTTTCGCTGACGGCGATGATCACTAGCTATGCGAAAAGAGGGGCAATTGAGGCAGCCCGCAAACTGTTTGACGGAATGCAGGAGAGAGATGTGGTGTGTTGGAATGTGATGATTGATGGGTATGCTCAACATGGGATGCCAAATGAGGCTTTGTTTTTGTTTAGGAAAATGCTGGCGGCAAAGTTTAAGCCGAACGAACTGACTGTGCTGTCTTTGCTCTCTGCTTGTGGGCAGCTTGGAGCTCTTGAGTCTGGTCGATGGCTTCATTCTTACATTGAAAATAATCGAATTCGAGTCAATGCTCATGTGGGCACTGCATTGATTGACATGTATAGTAAATGTGGTAGCTTGGAGGATGCTCGTCTGGTTTTTGATAGGATTGTGGAGAAGGACGTTGTTGTTTGGAATTCAATGGTTGTAGGATATGCGATGCACGGATTTAGCCAAGATGCATTGCAGTTGTTCATTGAAATGTGTAGAATTGGTTACCGTCCTACTGATATAACCTTCATCGGAGTTTTGAGTGCTTGTGCTTATGCTGGTTCGGTCAACAAGGGATGGGCTTTTTTCAGTTCAATGAAGGATGACTACGGAATAGAACCGAAGATTGAGCATTATGGGTGCATGGTAAATCTCCTTAGCCGTGCTGGGCAGCTGGAAGAAGCATACGAGTTTGTGAAGAACACGAAGATTGATCCTGATCCCATCCTATGGGGAACTTTACTTGGGGCTTGTAGACTCCATGGTAACATTGCTTTGGGAGAGGAGATAGCAGAGTTTCTCCTTGGCCAAAATCTCGCAAATTCAGGAACATATATTCTACTTTCAAACATCTACGCCGCAGCAGGGAACTGGGATGGAGTGGCAAGGGTGAGGACCTTGATGAAAAGCAGTGGGATTCAGAAGGAGCCTGGTTGCAGCTCCATTGAAGTGGATAATAAGGTACACGAGTTCCTTGCAGGGGATAGGAGAAACCCGAGGAGCAAAGAACTATACACGATGATCGAGGAGATGAACCGTTGGCTCAAGGCTCATGGTTACACCCCACAGGTAGATACTGTGTTACACGATCTGGGGGACAAAGAAAAGGAGCAATCCCTTGAAGTTCACAGTGAGAAGCTTGCTCTTGCTTTCGGGCTAATCAGCACACAACCTGGAACAACAATCAAAATTGTGAAAAACCTACGCGTGTGTTCGGATTGTCACGCTGTGACCAAGTTACTTTCGAAAATCACTGGCCGAAAGATTGTAATGCGGGACAGAAATAGGTTTCACCACTTTGTAAATGGTTCGTGCTCTTGTGGCGATTACTGGTGAATACTAAATTATCAACGTAGTTCCTCTGAGATGCTCTCTCGTATATCTAGTAGTATGATCCTTCCACAAGTAACTAAATTTGTGTCTAATCCGAGCGATAACACACCCTTTTAACCGCGGTTTCGATCCATCAAGAGAAAGCAATCGACACATTCAACTGGTTCTGGTTCTGGTTCTTCAGTATCCGAATCGTATTGGGGGGGTTTCGCTTTCAAAGTAGCCAACACAAAGGAAAACCAGAAAAATAGTCGGAACAACAGCCTTCTTGAGAATCTTCAGTAGCATGCCGTACATACTTTGAGAAGCCTAACTAAAAATGTTGAAAACAATCCTGTACACCTCTCCTAGAAAAGCAGCTCGATTAACACTTGAATCAGGAAACGAGCTTACAAACAAAATGAACATTAGCGAGCCGAGCCATGATCTACGGTTAAAATGCAACGCCTACCCACCTAAAATACACTCGCCAGTCGCCACCTATCCTAGTCAAATACGAAGAACTAATCTACGACTGGGATTTGACGACCAACTTCCAATACAAGACAGGTTTGGCATTTCCAGTTCTACATTCTAAAATCCAAGACGCACACTGTGTTGTTGGCAAAACATGCAGCAAGTTTGTCGCCTTCCTTGTTCCAGCAGACTTCAAATATACCGCCACTTCCACTGTACGTTTTCACAATCTTGCGTTCCTTCAGTGACCAGATATGCATGGATTTATCAAGAGATCCACTGGCCAAATACTCACCATTTGGGCTAAAAGCAACAGAATAAACAGGTTCCCTGTTGATTCAAATTGAATGTATCAATACACAATCAAGTAAAGAAATTTTATCAAGCTTCAAACACCATACGGTTCGTTATGTCCAGTACCTGTGTCCATCCAAGCTGCAGAGAAGCTTTCCTTGTTCCACATCCCATAGCTTCACAAAGGAGTCAAATGATGCACTGTCAAGAAGCACAATCACAAAACTTAGAACCATGACACAAACATTCAGTGTATTTTCTCCGCAGAAAGTACTCGGTGTAATTTCTCCGCAGAGTATACATGCAGAATGAAAGTGCAAGTTTGAATACTATCAAGAAATAATATTTCTACATAAAGACGGTTACGCTTGGGCCTGAAAAAACAGAAACCCGCAAATGCAAGAACATGAATACAAAAGAGCAGTGGCTTAACATACAGTTCTCACAGCACCATAGGGTTAATGGCGATAGGAAGTTAGACAAGAACTTCTTTCATAGCACAGAATGAATCAGGAGAATTACCACCCAACCAGGTTTTACACAGGTAATAAATCATTTGCTGTCTTTATATAAAATTTCAATTGACAGCATTAAGCTTTTCTCGAAAAATATGAAAACCATGTAAAAGCTACTTATTGAAACAATTTGCAACTTCTTACTGAAATAATAAAGGAACACATGGCAAACACAATGCAAACAATACAGAGAAGCCAATGGCGTCTCACTTCATCTGAGAAGCACTATATTTACCTAGCTAGGACTAACTGTTGGTTAGGGTTGTTTGTTCCTGGTCCAGTGGGACTCCATCTGATAGTGTATATCTCCTGCAATACAAATTTTCAACGCTTCTAAGATTCCAGAAAAGTAAATTTAAACTGCCATGATAGGTAAATTAAACTTGAATCACAATCTGAGTACCTTAGAATGCTCTCTTAAATCATGAACAAATTTTTCCTGCTTCATGCTCCATATCTACACCATAATTTTATATGAGTTGCAAATTCAATTGTCTTCTCAATGGAAAATAATGAACCAACTGAAACTGATCCATTTAATTGAAAATGGCTATATTACATTGAATAGGGGCAAGATGAAGAAAAATAGAATTATATATTATATATGAATTATCGGACTCAAAACTTTTAATCAAGCAGTAAACAAGATTGGTTTAATCAATCATGTCCTTCCCATGTTCCGGAGTAAACAAAACATATGACATTAACCCCATACCAGGTCTGTGTTCAACTTCAGTACCTATCGTTAATTATATATAAGTATGGATTAAAAATATTATATGCAAACAACTATCTTATCGGACATAAAATGGAACTACTTGACTACAAATTGAGGAGGAAGCAAAGATAACCTTTGCAGTGCTATCGTCAGAACATGAAGCCAACAATGAACCAGTTGGATCCCATTTAACACAATTAACTTCTCCCTGAAACAGTGAAAATCCGTTGATCAGCCACAAAAACTGATACTATCAAGTACCTTTGAAAATTATAAAGTTTAATGTTTGCAAATAACACGCAAGTTTGTGCAGAAGTTCAAAAACAAGTGAAACCATTTTTGCTACCCGAGCAAATTCCAGTAACTACAACCAGGCATGTTAAAAAAAATACTGGTAAGCTCAAGGTTTTCCAGTTGACCAAATCAAAGGCGGGTGTGTAAAGGAAATAAAACAGCAACATTCTAGAATGGAGGGCTGGCAATACCAAGACCCTCTCAAATCCATATTCAACCAGACAAGGACCAGTTAACAGTTATTTACTTAAATGAAATTGAACATTAACATGATAGCATCGAGAGAATATATCTCAGCCTAGAATTGGGCATCCCTATATCTTCAACAATCTAAACAGCACCAAACTATCTGCAGCCTCTTAAGAAAAAGAGCATGGTATACATAAAACAAATAATAAGAACAAATGCTTAAAAATATAATTAACCTCAGGTCTAATCTAGAGCAACTAAATGCTTGAAAATACCTGATGTCCCGCAAAAGTTTTAACAGGGCGGTTTTCCCCAATCTTGCAGACATATATCATATTGTCTGTCGAACTCATTGCAAAGGAGACATTGTTGCGCCAGTCAACATCAAGTGTTGGACCTAAATGACAGAAAAATAGTCATCAAAATTCCAACACAGCCACTATTACACTGTCTGTTCCATGAAAATAATACACACCTGAATGAAATTCAAATTGTTGTTTCGGTTCCTCTGCCTTTACGTCCCACACAATTGCAGTTTTATCGCAGCTTCCTGTAAGAAGAAAATCTCCCTTTTTGTTCCACTTTAGAGAGAATATAGGCCCTTTATGTCTGCTCAAAGTACTAATTAATTCACCTGGGCAAAGATACCAAACAATATATGTTCTAAAAACTTCCAAAATGATGCTGAAAAGTAAACAAGAATCATAAATCAGATGAAACAGAAAACCAGAAAAACAATCATCTGCTTACCCTTTGTACTCCAAATTCTTGCTTGCCCATCATACGACCCGGTTGCAAGCATTGTTCCCTCTCCCTGAATTAGTGAAAGGTTTATTTGCATATACACGAACGAAAAAAAAAAAAATCTGGAAGAAAAAAAAAACAAATAAAGAAGTTCCTGCGGTTTTAGATGGTTTTGGAATAAAGAAAACATGTTTTTGTTCTTGATGAGTCTCAAGAGCCCATAACAAAGAGCATCCGCATGGAATGTAATCTACTATATCAAATTTGACAGGTCAATTATCACAAAATATATCCATAACAACAGAGCTCACATTCCAGTCAAGTGTCGTCACATCTTTACTCTTTTCATTTGTTCTACCCTTAACATGCTTCAGCACCACCACATTTGAGGAACCATTTTGTGAACTAAATCTGGAGCTTCCATCAGCAATGGTCCAAATACGAGCTGTCGAATCTCCAGACCTGGAAAGTGATTAATTAAAAGTGGCAAGAGTAAGGGATTGAAACAAAAGGTATGGTAATCCTAACACGGCATGGTAACACCATGGACTCAGAAACAGCCCATATTCTGGTCAACACTACAGGCCCACGATTAACATGACACATGATAAATTACTATCACCATTCCAGCTAGTCTTAAGGGATGTTGATTTTACTGAAATTTAATGCCAGAGAGAGAGGCTTAACTAACAACAAAAGATAGTATAAAATCAAATGTTGCAGACTCTAGATAATCAGTAAAGCAAACATGAGCAGACAAAGGCAAAAACATGTCTCATCCAACGTTAGTATTCAATAACCAGCAAAACATGTGAAACAATTAGTAAAGAGATATTAAATAAATTAACAAAGATTTTTCGATGGATCATTATGTCTTTTCTCTAAAACAACAACAACAAAGTCTTTTCTCTAAAACAATAATAATAAAAAATAAATAAATAAAAAAAGATAACAGAAACATCAACTACATATGAACAATTTAACAAATACATACCCCGATGCAAGAAGAGAACCTGCTGGACTCCATGCACAAGCACATACCTAATGCAAAAATGGAAAGGAGATCCAATGTCACATAGAGAAACATGTTTGAGGAACTATATGGCAAAGAAAGGGGGTAAAAGCCAGATAAGGTGGGTAACGCAAGAAAATAGGAGCATCCACAAACCTCATTAGTATGCCCCTCCAAAATTGTCACATCAGAACTAGGGATTTCAACATCTGTAAGAGGAATATCCATTGGTTCTGCTGCAACAAAAATAAATGATGATTATTATAATGTATATTTAGGAAATTGACAGGAAAAGAGACGGCACAAAAGTTTTTCAACTTTTTTAAGTGGGAGTTTAACATAACATGCTCTGTCTTTTTACACTTATGCTAAAAAGTCTAACTCATCGTACCTAAATGATTACGGAATCAAGCTAGTTAAAATTCCTTGCACATATTCTCGAATGCCAAGAACTGCGCAAGCACCAGATTCCATAACCAATTCTCTGTTAGGAATTGGCTCGACGATGTTAGTGTCGTATTCGGTTTTGGATTGTATAAGGAAAGCTAAATGTGCACATATTCTTGTCCTACAAGGATTAGAAAAGAATTAAGTAAGTGTACTTTCCTATTCCAAATAGAATAGGAAACTTGAGCAGAAAAAAGGCATGTAAATCACACCCTATACTTATAAATCGGGTGCAGCAAGGGGCAGAAAAAAAAAAGAAAAAAAAAAGAGAAGAAAACAGAGACAGCCGAGAAGTCAGAGGAGGGTTAACAAAAACACTGTATATTCATAAGGTTCTTGAGAAGTTCAACATGCTAGAAGCAAAGGCAGTTTCAACTCCTTTGGCAGCTCTGTTGAGAATATCGCGTTTAAGAATGGGAAAAATAGAACAAACTCCGGAAATCGAAAACAAATAACCAAGATAAATAACACCAAGAATTTACGTGGTTCGGCAATATGTGTCTACGTCCACAGGACAGCAACAACAATCTTTCACTAGGACTTGACGGAAAACCTAAAAGAACAAGAACAAGAAATACACTATCTCTTTTCTTTTCTCTCGCACACACTTTACAATATTCTCTTACTTTAATCCCTTGAGTGGTATACAATATATTGTTTTGCTCCCTTAAATTCAAAACTAGTACAATAGCCCCTTTATATAGACATAACAAAGGTCTTCTTCAATAAGGATTATTAATCCTAATGGAATCTAGTTATGAATCCTACTCCAATTGAGAAACTAACTCCAATTGGGAAAACAATTTAACCTCTAAGACTATAATTCTTTATAGACTTAGGACAACTTATCGTGGGCTGGAAAAACCTAACAAGCTCACTTCAGATTAAGTGGGCAATAGTGTCCTAAGTCCAGAAAGAGAAACAAACAATGAAGAAGGTTCCCTATGGTAATATCGTGGGCTGCCTAAATTATACAATAGTGTGCAAACCCGACCCAGCTCAAGCAATCAATGTCGTTTCCAAGCACATGGAAATCTAGGAAGCCAACATTGGGATGCAATCAAGTGGATTTTGCGTTACTTGAAATGTTCTTGACGACAAGGTATCTTGTTTGAGAAGCCAAAAAAAAAAAAAAAAAAAAAGGCAAGGGTGTTCGGGTATATTGATGCCGACTATGCAGGGCATTTGGATAAGAGAAGGTCTACCCCAAGTTATGTTTTTACATGCGCAGGTGGACCAATCAATTGGAGGGCACTACTGCAACCAATTTCAGCTTTGTTGACCACAGAAGCCGAGTATATTGCTCTGGCCGAAGTTGGAAAGGAGGTAAGTTGGCTTAGTGGCTTGGTAAGTCAAATAGGAATCACTCAGGATTTCGAGAAGCTGAAATGTGACTGTCAAAGTGCCATTCATTTGGCAAATAATCAGGTTTTCATGGAAGATCAAAGCACATTGAAGTGAGGTATCACAGAACCCAGGATCGGGTGGAGTCCAAGGAGATTTGGGCCGAAAAGGTTCACACGGGTTACAATGCTGCAGATTTCCTTACGAAGATAGTGCCGGCCAAGAAATTCAAGCAATGCTTGAACTTGATCAATCTAGTTGATTGTGTAAGATGGAGTACCTCCTCACTTGAGATGCAATGAAGCAAGAAGTTTTCCATGGTGAAGGTTCTTGAAGATTTCCTTAAGATACTCTAGGATGCAACAGTCAAGACTTGGTTTGACTCACCAAGGTAGGGATTGTTAGGAATTGGCTCGTCAATGTTAAGTGTCCTATTTTGTTTCGGATTGTATTAGGAAAGCTCAAGGTGCACATATTCTTGTCCTACAAGGATTAGGAAAGAATTAAGAGATTAGTTCTAGGGTTTACAAAAGCACTGTACGCTCTATTATTAATTCAAATAAGCCATGATTTATCTACAACAGGATGTAGGCAAAAGATCTACCAAACCAGTATGTATCGTTTGTTTCTAGTTATTCTCTATTTGCTAAGTTTAGTCTATTGTCGGATACATTATAAGAGCAAACAAGAAGTTAATGTAAAGCATTGTTCCTTAATTATTTTCTGTTCATTAAACATAAAAAATAATTCTAAAAGAGTAGTTCACCAGCTAAGCAGATGTTTGAACGGATAAACTTTTCCTGCATCCTAGTAGGCTCCAGAAACAAGTGTCTATATCTTCTTATTTCTTACCAATCACAAAATAAAAGAACATAATCATTGAATGGATTTGTGGCTGCTTAAAAATTGCGGCCATTTTGTGGCCTTAGTAACTTTATTCAAGCTAATAAAAGAACAAAACCCACAAAAGAGAAAATCATTTGCAGTAAAACTTGAATCTACCTCCAGAAGCTCCATTTTCTTCATGTCTGACATTAGCTTTATCTTCCTGATCTCTAACTACATCTCTGTCATTGCAGTCCTCATGTTGTTTTTCTCGTTCCTTATTCTTTTCTATCCTCTCTCTATCCTTTTCGAAATCCTTCTCCCTTTCTTTTCTTTCTTTCTCTCTTACTCGTGCACGTTCTCCGTCATGTTCTTTTTCAAGCTCCTTATCTTTATCTTTCTTTTGATAAGACACGTGCTCTTTATCTTTGTCTTTGTCCATCTGTGAATTCTTCCTTTTCTCTGTAATCATTTGCCTTAGTTGATTTACATCCTTTGTGATAAGATCTAAAGGTTGTAAAAATGAGAAATCTTCATCCAAATCTGCATCACTCTGGCAAGCTTAAAACAAAAGCTGGTTAACATATATTCTAAGATGTGCAATTCTGTGCAAGTTCCAAAACAAAAATTACCAGTTTTCCGATAATCCAAAAAACAAGAACAAGAATACTAACATTACTCAAGTTAGCTTCCATCTCCAAGTACTGAAGTCCTTTTTGTATAAATGTAATGAGGGCACCAGGTGGAACCAAATTTCCATCTATAGTGCATTTGTTGATACCGGCCTCATATCCTAAAGCAAAAGCTGAGTGTGTGAAGCCTGCAGAAGTAATATAACAAGAAACTTAGAGAAAAAGAAATGGGTTCACCGATTCAATCTTTGATTGAGTTGGAAGCTCCTTCACGTTTTTCACTTTGATAACAACTGTAGATTGTATGCATGCAACTGGTTTGTGTACAGAACCCCATAAGATCACTCCACAACTTCGATTAGACTGCTTTTATATAATGCTAAATAATCTCCTACGTATACAAAAACCCCCAATCGCTTTGTGTATTGATTGTGCATCAAATCCGAATCAATATAAAATCTTATATCACCATATCATGCAGGTACAAATCACATTCAGTTAAACATTAAAATTTAATTAAATTTATGGCTAATCAAACCAAAATAATTTGATTATAAGAAAAAAATTACCGAAACTCGAGCATTCAAAAGGACAATTACACAACAAAATTATACCCACTACTGTTTTCTGATCCACAATCTCATGCCCTCTCGACGCCGGAAAACAGGAAGCCAATTTGCAAACTTATTCCCAAAATTATAGTTCTCAACCCTAATTAAGTTATAATAGAAAACATGTAACAGCAATTGATAAATACACCCTTAGAATCTGTACAGCACAGCCAAATTCCCAGAAACCCTAGAATGACAATACAATTAAAAACGGGAACAGAAATTTAGGGAAATAAATTCGAAAAGTCGATTGAGGGTTTGCGAAGTGAAGCATACCTGATTCCTGAAGGTAACGAAAGACTAGGAAATTCAACTCGACGGAGGTGATGGAGGTCATCGTCGCAGAAGTCGCCGGCTTCAATGGCTGTGATGAGAGGTCCGCAAATCGTGCGGCCCAGTTTCAATGAGAGAGAGAGGGAGGGAGAGATTGCAATGGTAAACGGGTAGGGATTTATCGGTTTTGCAGAGTTTGGAGGGGCTCTGGAAACCCAAGTCAGAAAGAAGAAGAAAGGGCAGGGGAGCAACGATTTTCCATTTTTCCTTTTTTCTTTCAATTTTGTTGTGAGATTTTCTCTTGGTTCGTTTGTATTTATTTATTTATTGTATTTTATTAATGCTTTGGATAACGTAAAACCCTTAAACATTCTTGTATTCTTGGGTCTGACGACCCAGCCACTGAGATTCTGCCACCTGGATTTTTGGATCCACTAGAGCAACACTTCGTAGGCCTCGAGCCCAGTCTATTCCTCGCCATTAATAAATGGGCCGACTCGGACTGCCCAACAGAAATGCCTAAATCACGTCTAATCTGTTGACCTCGATTCCATTAGTGGCCCATCCTACAAATTGGCTCAATTATATGGGTATGGATTGCGGCTATAAACAAAAAAAAATAAATAAATATGTGGGAGGTCCCGGGTTCGGTGCTCTGAGATGGTGAGTTTGTTTAACTATAGCCATTGGCAGGGTGAAATTCCTCTTAACCTCTCAGGGCCCGAAAAAAGGTGAATAATCATGGATTGCCATCAATTGTCCCTTTTTTAAAAGAAAAAAATCAACTCATCAGGTAACCATTATTTATTGGATAGATCATAGTTAGAAAAATACAAAACAAGTATGGTACATGAAAAAAAAAAAAATATATATATATATATATATATGTATAGAATTTGGTAACTAAATTAAAATAATACTCGTATTATATTTTTTTGGTGAAAAAATAGTACCGAGTATGGTACATGAAAAATACATATTTGCTTTATACTTGAGGTTCGAGTTCTTATCGTCCGTCCGGCTACGGTTGTTTTAGTCAGAAGATGAATATAATTGGTTTTTGGCGAGTTCCTCAGTCCTTTAGTCAAGTAGAGCGAGTGGGGCCTTACTTTGCTTTTGTTCCATATGTCCATGGTGCATGTGGGCAGTGCGCTTACGCATTCCCTGACCTATGCACCACTACAAGTCGACGACACACCAACATTTTGAATTGGGAGAAACTTTTGGAACGAATTCATCGTTGCTGTGTTGTTTTATTTTAATAAATTAATAATTTGTGTAATTTCAACGTATTACTGTATTATTAGATTGAGACGTTATATGCTCAAGAACTCGTCCATGTAAGGGGCTGGTCAGACTAACTCTCAAGTCACAAACATACACAATGAAGAATGGATATATCCTTAGCTTTATTTTTTATACAACAAAATTTTAACTAAAAAATAAAATATTGAGCTAAGCCAAACAATAAATTTGCCATGAAGTGATATCAAATTGGTCATAGAACTTCAGACTTACCAATTATTGATGTCTCATTATCTTGCTCATTGAATTTTCATCTTTCTATTTGAAGTTAAAATAAAGAGTCAATTATCTTGATTGTATAATCCAAACCAATAACATTTCGAAACGTGCTATCTGAACAAAAACACAAACAAATGTACAAATGTTAATTTGAATTAAATGCGCAGCGTGACAATCACCTTGAGTGTCCTTCACAATGTCCAACATACACATTGTAAAAGTCAGTTGTGACAATAAATCTAGATAGAGACGAGTGGAAAATAGGCACAGAGAAGAGAGAGAAAGCGGGTTCAGTAATTATGTGATTGATATTCTTCATGTCTTGCACCTTTTATTTATAAAAGTAAGAGAAAGATAAATTTGCTTCCCAAATAATACAAACACTAATACTATGTTTGGACGAAAAAATTTAAAATTACTAAGTAATTTTAAAATTATGGAATTTTATTTTCAATAATATATGGATTTTCTTGTTTGGTTAACCTAAAAGAAAAATGTAATTGAATACAAAATTTATTATTTTTAAATTCTAAATCATAGAAATTGAGAAATGACACATATTTACATGAAATTTAAACTTGGAAATTTGAGGTTCCAAATTTCAAGTTTTTTTTTCCACGAGAAAAATTTAAATTTCTATATTTATGAATCCAAATAAGGAATTCGTGCATATCAATTTCTAAATTTTGACTTTTATCCAAATTTCAAATTTATTTTCCTTACAGATAAAAATGATCTCTAGAAAACATACGGTACTTGAACATTGAGATCTAAACTGCTAAAAAAACTAAGCATGGATCACTACCATCGCTGCATCGCACGCCTCCTCCTCTATAAGTACCACATCTCCACCACTCACTGTAAACCGCCCACTGATCACATCCATCTCAACTTCACAAGCAAACTATGGAACAACAGATCTTGTTATACACATTCCTCTCCATTATCTCCATCCTCTTCACTATCAACTTCCTGCTCCAAACAAAACGACGCCGTTACAAAAACCTCCCTCCAAGTCCACTTTCTCTTCCACTAATCGGCCATCTCCATCTCCTAAAACTCCCAATCCATCGAACCCTCCACCGCCTCTCACAAAAGCACGGCCCCATTTTCTCACTCTGGTTTGGCTCGCAGCGCGTGGTCATAGTCTCATCCTCGACGGCCGTACAAGAATGTTTCACCACCAACGACATCGTTCTAGCAAACCGTCCTAGCTTTATCCTAGGCAAGCACTTAGCCTACAACAACACCACCATGGCAACGTCCCAATACGGCGATCACTGGCGCAACCTCCGCCGCATTGGCGCCATCGAGATATTCTCCACCGCTCGACTGAACACATTTTCGAACATTAGAAAGGACGAAATCAAACAGCTACTACTTAAGCTTTCACAAAACGCACGTGAAGATTTCGCAACGGTGGCGTTGACGTCTATGTTCCATGAGTTGACCTTTAACACTATAATGAGGATGGTGGCGGGAAAGAGGTACCACGGCGAGTATGTGTCGGTGGAGAAAGAAGAGGCGAGGCAGTTCAGAGAGATTATGAAAGAGGCTTTTGCTCAAAGTGGAGCGGCCAACCCGGCAGATTTTTTGCCCATTTTGAATTGGGTTGGGAGCGACGCGTATGAGAAGAGGGCCATGAAGTTGGGCAAGAGGACCAATAAGTTTTTCCAAGGCCTCATCGATGAGCACAGGAGCAAGAAGGGTGGAACTACTATGATTGACCATTTGCTTACTCTGCAGGGATCACAACCTGAGTTTACACTGACCAAATTATCAAGGGGATTATACAGGTTAGTGTTTACTGGCCGTCTCATATATTATTTTTTAGGGTTTTTGAACTTTAATCCTTGAAGAAGATTAAAATTCAATAAAAACTTGGTATTAAATTAGATATTGATCTTATTCCTCTAATGTGTGTCTAATTCAAATTTATATTATATTTTTGTTTTAATATTTAATAGATATCTGATTTAATGTCATTATATTAAAATTAAAATTATTTATTATTATACACATTTTAATTTATTATATTTATTTTACTTCCTCTAATTAGTGTACCTAAATGTCCGTATCATAATATATTTTACTAAATTAGTATACCGAAATGTCTGTACCTAAATATATTGTAGTGAAATAGTGGCACATAAGAAAATATGCAAAAACATAAGTGTACCAAAAAATTCCGTACCGAAATATATGATATTAAACTAGTGTACCGAAATGTCGGTACCTAAATATATTATAATAAACTAGTGTACCGAAATGTCCATATCTAAACATATTATATTAACCTAGTGCACCGAAATGTTCGTAACTAAATATATTGTAATGAATTAGTGACACATAAGAAAATATGCAAAAATATGTGTACCGAAAAATCTTTACGAAAATATTATCTTATATAAGATACTTACCATGAGAATTAAAATTATATAATATTTTCATAAAATTTAATTTATGAACACCATAAAATTATAAATAAAAAAGAAAGACATTTAATATGTTGGCATTAAATAGAATCTAGGGACTAAATCAATTTTTTAATCTTGTATAAGACATTTTTCTAAACTTCATCTTATTTAAGCATTAAAATATAATTTTCTATTAATTTTTTTATCGTGAAATTTTAGTTTATATTTATTTCTCAATTATATCTTACCAACTGAATGACACGGTAAGGTATGAAATGAGAGCCATGAATCAAAGAAAGAAGAACAAAAGGAACGAGGATGAGATCCACGCTAATTGATTTGATTTCTGACTTGTAAAGAAAATCAATGAGCATGAGATCCACTAGCCTCCATTTGATTTGGAGTAGTGTTATTCACACATTTATTTTTACTTCTCGCACACCCCTCTCAATTTCGGTCTGGGATGGAATGAATTGAAGAAGATCAATAACTAAAAATCAACAAGAGTGTAAGAAGTAAAAAATGGTGTGTATAAGAAGTAAAAAATGGTGTGTAAATAACATTTTCCTTGATTTAATTCCTGATTTTTTTAAGTATGTATTGGATTACATATACTTTTCTTTTTCACAAACACCTGCCAATGACCTTCAGAAATACAATTTCTGGAATTCTTTGAGCATCTCCAATGCAGAAATGTAAATTTAAGATCCGTTTTCACTTTGATTGGCGAGACCCAACTCCAAAAGATGCAAAAGTGATGTAAATTTAGGTTTATATTTACATTTTTGGGGCAAGATGAATATATTACATTTACATCTCTCTATTGAATTGTTTTCCGGCCAACCAAAAACATAAAATTACATTCCATTTCAAGATATCTTACATATCCGATTAGAGTATCTGAAGTCACAATAATATAAGTGAATAAAAGATAAGTAGGTAGTTGGTTTTGACTGGTAATATAATGGGTGACACATTTGATATAAAGCACTTGGTTGGTTTGAAAATAATAGTTCGTTTGATGTAGATGGATAACAACTAATCAATCATGAATTGCATATCCAAGCTGTGTGAATCCCCTCTCAAACAAGCAATCGCCTACATTTTTGCACCCATCATAACTTACAACAGCTGGGTTTAGTGTTTTAGAAATTAAAGAAGACAAGTCTTATTTCTTTACAATTCATAATATTAACTCAAAAGTAATTTTTAGGTCATAATAACGGCGGGTACTGATACAACAGCAGTGACACTAGAATGGGCCATGTCCAATCTCCTCAACCATCCCCTCGTGTTAAAGAAAGCTAGAGCTGAACTTGATGCTCAACTTGGAAATGAACGCTTGGTGGACGAACCGGATATTTCTAAACTACCCTATCTGCAAAGTATCATCTCCGAGACCCTCCGATTATACCCTGCAGCTCCATTGCTACTACCACATTTTTCATCAGATGACTGCATGATTGAGAGATTCGACGTGCCACGTGACACAATGGTATTGATCAATGCATGGGCCATCCATAGAGACCCAATGTTGTGGGATGATCCTGAAAGCTTCAAACCCGAGAGATTTGAGAGTGGTGAGGACTTGTCACACAACCTGATGCCGTTCGGACTGGGAAGAAGGGCTTGCCCTGGGGAGGGCCTAGCGAAACGTATGGTGGGGTTGACTTTGGGGTCATTGATCCAATGCTTTGAGTGGAAGAGAGTTAGTGAAAAGGAGATTGATATGGCTGAAGGTAAGGGATTCACAATGCCTAAAGCCGTGCCATTGGAGGCTAAGTGCAAAGCACGCTCTGTTATTGTGAACGAGAGTTTTATGGCTTGATCTATAAACAATATTCAGAACTTTGCTACATGGTTATTAATCTACTCATGTTCTCCTTTTTTATTTAATATAAAAAGAAATTTAAAAAAAAAGAAAAATGATTGAAGACTGCCATGAAACATTGGAGTGCATCCTCTGGTCTTCAGTTCTTCCAGCTATATTGTTGCTCTCGACGCAAGCTCATCCGGCGGACCACTGGCAAATGCAACCGTTACCTGAATCAATGATTCAAGCCTTTTTTTCCCAACATGAACACATTTTTGTTAGCAAAGGTTGATACTCTCTAGCTAGCGCGATACCTGGAATCTGTGAAAGCACCACAAAAGTTGCAGAAGGTTAAGTAAAGTATGTGCGGCATGATAAACTTTGTAGTGTTGAGAATGAATTCTACATTGGTGAAATGATAAAGTTTGCATGAGCTTATAAGACGTTAAGCTACTCCTCATATTGCTAGTTGGTTTTATGATGGAACCCCAACTTTCTTCATAGTACTCAAAGCGGGTTGTCCCGTGTCTGAAGCCAAAAGACCACACGCGTTCCACGTCACCTCGTTGTGTTGTTTACGTGTTACGCTTGAACATTCGCCACACATGAAGGGGTGTGTTGAGAATAATCCCACATTGGTGAAAGAAGAAACCTTGCATGAACAACCAAACATAAAAAAAGAAAAACTTAAAAACTCTAACTTTGAAGTTTCACTTGAACACATAGCATTATTATATAATAAAATTGAAAAAAAAAATCGTTTTTAGGTGTTATTACTAGCACACAGAATATCTCATTGTACTCCAAATTTTTATATTTTGAAAGGAAACAAAATTACTATCGTAAATTAATTTTATGAACATTTTAATCTAAAAATTTATAAATTTCGATAAATATTTTCACTTGATTAGGTGGAGCCCACACCGATTTCTGGGCTAAATTCTGGGGAGAATCTGGCCTTGGTTTAGCGTTTAGCATTTAGCCCAAATTTTCCCCTTGGGTTGGAGTGAGTTTGGGGGGAAATTTTGGGGGGTAATTTGGTTTTTAGCCCACCATTGGAGATGGAATGGTTGGGCTAAAATCCAAACATTTTAGCCCGGAAAATTTAGCTTTTAGCCCATAAACAGTTTTTCTACTCCAACCTGTTCTACCCTAAAATTTTAGCCCGAGATCATTAAAGAATAAACTTAGGCTATTTTTTTTCTTAAATTAATTTAAAAATAAAAATAAATATGTAGACTATCGTAAATTAATTTTATGAACATTTTAATCTAAAAAAATTTAAATTCCGATAAATATTTTCACTCGGTTCGGTGGAGCCCACACCGATTTCTGGGTTAAATTCTGGGGGGAATCTGGCCTTGGTTTAGCATTTAGCATTTAGCCCAAATTTTGCCCTTGGGTTGGAGTGAGTTTGGGGGAAAATTTTGAGAGGTAATTTGGCTTTTAGCCCACCATTGGAGATGGTCTAAGAGGTGCATAATGAGATTTTAAAATGCTATCAAAAACAACTTTTTAAAATATAGAACATTATTACATAATATTTGATGACAAAAATTTTGGGGGCCCTTGAAATTTGAGGCCCTATGTGACTGCACATTTCTCTTTCCCTCAACACCTCCTCTGCAATGATATTGTCTCAACTTAATCACCTATTGCTCAGTGTTGGGTTTTAACACAAACGTCTCGGTAATGTTAATTGTGTATTATTTTATCATATAATTAATGTGAATTCCTATTCTCCAACATGTCCGCCCCTCATGAATGGCCCCTCACAGAATCACAAGGGAAATCAATTCCCACATCGGGAATTGGTCAAGCCATTATATCGAAGCTAGTGCAATTTTTCAAGAGCCTGGTCATCATTCAAGGACTAGAGTCAACACAACTTTCGAGGATCAGTCATTCAATATCCTTAAGCTAGAGCTAGCAAAACTTTTCAAAAAACCCAACTTAAGCTCATCTCCAAAGGAGACGTAAAAATTCCTACATTGACCGTTTTGACAAAATAATGTGGTTTTCTAGTTCCAAAAGAGATGCCAAAGTCTTATATGAATTAACATTCTTCACCTCCAAATTTGAAGGCAACGCCAAACTTTTTTTTATTTTTTATAATTTTTTTAGTTTAATGTTGGGCTCACATCTTTCTTAATTTTCTTATTAATTATTTTATTATTAAATTCTGACTCACTTGATTTTATAAATAACCAAAAAGCATTTTAATTGACATATCGGTTAAAATATGAGACTTTACAAAATGTTATTTTGCCACATCAACTATAAAAATGAAATTTGACATCTCATTTGAAGATGGTCTAAGGAGGCAAATTCGACCCCAAGAATCGGATCTAGGAGCTATCAAAAGTAACTCTAATACCAACACCACCAATATTGTCTAACTTAACCACCTATTGCTAGGTGTTGAGTTTTTATCACAAAAGGTCTTGGTAATATTAGGGGGTGGAAACTCCCATATATTAAGGGAGTTTTAATAAAACACTCCCGGTACTGTTCACTTTTAACGAAAAACCACATTTTTACCTCTAGCTGACACTATTCACTATATTTAAAAAGGGCTTTTCGTTAAAAATGAAGTTTTTTTGGACTTTTCATTAGTTTTCCTTATATTAATTGCATATTAGTTTGTCATATGACTGTTGTGAGATCCTATTCTTCAACAAGTCCTTTAAATGGTGGTACAATTCAATGTCCAAGTGGTTAATTGCGGTGCCGATCAATATTACTAGGGTGTATTACAAGTACATACACCACGTGACATCCAGGCCCGACCCAAGCCCAGTGCTGGCAGGGCGATCGTCCAGGGCCCAAAAAAATTCGGGGCACCAAAATTATTACGGTAGTATACTTATATATGTTTTCATAAGAGTATAAATTTATAAAATTTGGTTAGATTACAAAGAAATTGAGCTAGAAGTGGTGGTTTCTTCATTTGAAAATAATGAAGAGGTCTTGGGTTCAAAACACTACATGTGCTTATTTACTTTCCAATTTTTACAAATTTTTTTCATAAGAGTATAAATTAATTTTTACAATTTTTTTTTTCTTCATAAGAGTATAAATTTATAAAATTTGGTTAAATGATCAAAAAGTTTAAATAGAAGCAATGGTTTTTCTTGTTTAAAATTAACAAGATTTCCTAAGTTCGAAATGCTATATGCGTGTTTATTCTTTTCAATTTTTACGAATATTTGTTTGGTTGTTAATTTATTTTTAGTTACTAGCTAGTAGTTATGTGGGTCGTTATTTTTAAATATTCGTTTGAATTCAAGTCTAAACTTCTACAAAGAGTAATATGTAGACCAAATGTTTAGAGCAAATTTGCAAATCATATGACGTGTCATCAAAATGTTTAATTTAGTGCCCATTCATTACTTATACATATTAATTAAAGACTCAAACATCATTATTTTTTTAGTCTCATATTGACAAGGTTAGTAAATAAGAAAAAACACCTCACAATTTATACAAAAACACTTTAAAAGTTCATATGGAAAACAAAACTCATCATCTATCTACATGGAAGCTCGGAGTTTTTTGGTTTACTTCTCTGGATGCAAATAAATTAGTCTTTCTGTGTTTCTAAATTATTGAGTTTGAACTGTTTTTCTAAGTATAATTTTATCGATATCTTACGTGAGAAAATAAATAATTTTCTTATATAAAGTTAGGGCACATTTTTTGGTATCGCCCCGAGCCTCAAAAATCTCTGGACCGGCCCTGATGACATCGTATAAGATATGCGAAAGCACATGGGTGTTAGTTAAATTATGTGAAGGCTTGGAGAGCTAGGAAACATGCATTGGAGTTGGTTAGAGGATCACCAAGGAATCTTACGAGGTACTTGCATCCTATTTTTTTTTGTCTTATGAGCCCAAAATCTTGGTACAGTAATACATATTGAAACCGATGGAAATAATCATTTTCTATATTGTTTCATGTCACTCAAACTTTGCACAAGATGATTTCGAAGTGTTATGAGGCCGATAATAGTGGTTGACGGGACATTCTTTAAGGGTAAATATCGTGGCACTTTGTTTGCTGCTGCATGGACATAAATAACCAAATATTCCCTCTAGCATTCAGAGAATGATGCATCATGGACTTGGTTTTTGACAAAATTATGAGGACCAATTGGAGAAATTGATGACTTAGTCTCCGTTTTGGATATACATGACAACATTTGAAAGGTTGTGTAAACTGTTTTTTCCTATTGGCCACCATGGTGCGTGCATATTCCAATAAGTCAAAACCTTAGGAGCATCTTTAAGCATGAAAGAGCACACCAACTGTATTTTACAGCTGCCAAAGCACATAGTGTCATGAATTTAATTGTCTTATGATGAAAATGTATAATGTTGACTCTGAGGTGGGTGATTATCTTACTTCGACTAGATAAATAAGTGTACGCGTGTGTACTTTATTGGGAAGCTGTACAACATCATGACTACCAATATTGTTGAATGTCTTAATGCAATCATCTGAGATGCTCGCGAACTACTTGTCACTAATTTTATTAAGTATTTAAGAATGAATACACATTTGACATATTTGAAGGACAAATTAGTGCAAGAAAATAACAAGCAAGGGCTATCATTGAAGGTATTTTAAATTCCTTAACGCTACAAGGTCTAGAGTTTGCCTTTTAATCTGTCTTAACTCCATGCCCACATTTACAAGCTAGTGCATCATATTAGGCCATCACCAATGGAGATGGTTATAGGGCTATAGGCCAAAATCCAGACTGAAATGCTCCAAAAACCAACTCCAATGAAGGGCTGGGCCAAACAAAAAAACAAAAAAAAAAACCCACCAAGCTAAGTTTCAGCCCTTTGGCCATCAGGCTGGCCATTCTTAGCTAGCCAGGTAGCCTATTTGAGAGGCTCATTTTTTTTAGGCCGAAATAAAATAAAAAGATTTAAAACTTCTAATTTTTCTCCTATAAATACCTAAGTCATTTCTACAACATTTCTCACATCCTTTCAATTTTTTTTTTTGCTAGGCTCACATCCTTTTCATAAACACCACTCCGTTACCTCTTCCAATAATCTAAATTTAATTTTTCAATATTTTTTCAAATGGCCACATCTTCAACCAAAGGATAAGAAATTCTGCGGGGTATTCATTTAGCGACAAATGACACTCAGAATATGTCCATACAACTTTATTTTAATATGGTAGTGGCCCAACCCCGTCGGTGGCTAATCTAATATTTAACTTACTAACGCTATCGTTTCACTAAAAAAAAAATATATGGTAGTTTACTTCAATTAACCAATAAAATTAAATAACAAACTTAAAATAATAAAATATTAAGGGGGCTAAAAAATAGCCCATTCGGTTGGAGATGGTATATAAATATGGTCTGCCATTGTTCATTAAAAATAATTTTTTACAGGATTATAATCTAGACGGGGCTTGTGAAATCCTGTCCCTAGAATTTCACTATTAGTTACGTATTTCATTATTAAATTTCATATTTCATGTTTACATTATTTTTTTAGTTTATTTTAACTCAAATAATTTACAAATTTGAATCGTATTATTACAAGGTATGAGTTTTAGTTATTAATCTTTTAAAGTTCGTGGACCTATCGAGGTCACAATTAATGTTTTTGAATAGAGCTTGGTCTCACGAGCGGTTAGGCGAAAACCATTCAGAAAACGGAGTTGTAACGAAGGAGATATAAACAAATAAAGTCAAGGATATTTTAGTCATTTTGACCTTCAATTCCAGAAGGCTCCAGCATTGCTGAAGCAGGAGCGGCTGTGATGAAGCCACGTGTGTGGCTGAAATGGATAGAAGATAAGAGAAATGAGAGAAAAGAGAGGGGGGACTGCCCAATCAGACAGAAGAGAAGGGAGAGAAATGAGAGAGGAGAGGTGCAGCCAACCGGATCCTAACCTTCGACCCGTTTCAAACCCAGGGAGAGAAATGAGAGAGGAGAGGTGCAGCCAACTGTTCTGACGTGATTTCTGTTGATTTTTTCATCGAAACGTCGCCATCCACCATCTGCAACCTACTCAGCGACCTCCCATCTTTCATCTCCACCCAAACCCAAGTGTTTTTTGCCTCATTTTCACGAAGAACAGCACCCGATACTTGTGAGGTTATTGATGGCGATCCACCGATCCTGCAGGTAGCACCATCAACACCACCCGTAATCGACTCTCATTGAACCTAGGAACAAAGCCTAAACAAGTTTGGGGGCGGCGGAGCACCAAAGAAGACGAATTAGGAACACCCATTTCTAGGGATTCCGGCGATTCGTGGCATTTTCAGGTCGTTTCTCGGCCGAATTGGACCTCGGGCCAGGTATAAAAATTACTCCCCTCCTCATGCTCTTCCTTTTGGTGTAATTTGAGAATTTTTGGAATTAGGTAATTTTTCTAACAAATCTGGGCGGCCAGCTGCGCGTGGGCCAAGACACCACTTGACCTCCCTAGGTTAAATTGGATATCCCGATTCCATATTTGACATCCAATTGACGAAATTATGTCATTTAAGCATATTTTCGTTGAGGTACGTAATATTTGAAGACTTTACAAACTTACAATCGAAAATCCTGTGGCTGGATCTTATGGATCAAGTTACTAGGGTTGTGGACCCTACCATTGACCGACGGTTGACTATTTGTCAACATGTCTCGATTTTGCATAATTACCTTGATTATGAGAGATATTCTTTCCTTTTCTTTGCTTTGGAAAATCGTGGCGTTATATAAGAGATAAATCACAGTTATGAGATGGTATGCATGTTGGAAGAAGATGGATATGAGAGAATATGGAAAAGAGTTTTAAACAGAAAACTGAAGCTTTATTGATAACTGACTTTATTGATTTCAAATTGATTACAACACTAGGCCATCTTATTGGCTATTTATAACAACATTCAAACCTTTTCATAACAGACATAATTCTTGGATTAGCCCCAAGAGTTGCAGACATAACCTTAGACATCTAAAGAGATACAACTTTTCCTAAATACAACTCTTCTCAAGTGACACAACTCTACTTAACAACTGATGCAACTAACAAGGAGTAAGTGCATTATGTTTAACACTCCCCTTAATGCATTTATCCTACGACATTTAGCCTTTCTCTGAAATAGTAAAACTTCTCTCTTGGAAGTGCTTTTGTTAAAACGTCTGCAATCTACTCATGAGTACCACAAAACTTCAATTTAATATCTCCGTCTTCAACCAATTTTATGATAAAATGATGACGAAGTTCTATGTGCTTTGACATGCTATGAAAGACTGGGTTCTTTGTCATGGCAATTGTGGACATGTTATCACAGTACAAATTTGTTGGAGTGTTTTGTTCTTGATGAAGATCTACCAATATTCTTCTAATCCAAACTGCTTCACTTGCTACACTTGTGGCTGAAATATATTCTACTTCGACTGTTGATAATGCCACTGTACTTTGTTTCTTCAACGACCATGATATAACTTTGCTTCCCAAGAAAAACATATGCCCAAATATGCTTATTCTATCATCAATTGCACCAGCCCAATCACTGTCTGTGAACCCAACTAAAATGCTTTCTTTCTCTTGTGTATCCCATATCCTTTGGTTCCTTGCACATATCTTAGTATTCTTTTAACAGCAGCAAAATGATGATTACTTGGATCATTCATGAATCGAGATAACAATAACTGCATGAACTATGTATGGCCTTGTATTAGATAAATAAATAAGTGCGCCAACAACACTTCTATACATAGAAGCATCAGTTCTTGGTGCTCCATCATTACTTGAAAGCTTTGAATTAATTACCATTCGAGTATCCATTGGCTTGCAATTCAACATATTGAACACTTTCAAGAGATTTTCTGCATACTTTTTTTGGTAGGTGACCTATTGAGAATAAACATTGATGTATGAATTGCTTCAGCCCAAAACACATTTGGCAGACCTTTTGCTTTTAACATACTTTTTTCCATTTCAACAATGTTTGATTTCTTCATTCCACAACACCGTTTTGCTGTGGAGTGTAGCTTGCAGTCAATTCTCTTTTGATTCCCTTGCTTTTGCAAAATTCTGAAAATTCATTTGATGTGAACTCTCCACCATGATCAGTTCTCAACGTCTTCAAATTGTATCCACTTTGCTTCTCTCCAAAGGCCTTAAATTGCTTGAAAAATGAGAAGGCTTCTGACTTGTGTTCTAGAAAATAAACCCACATCATCCTGCTATAGTCATCAACAAAGAGAAGAAATTATTTTTTGCCATTAAAAGATGGTGTTTGAGTTGGTCCACATATATACAGGCTTCACATACTGAAAATAAACCCACATCATCTTGCTTTCCATGTTGATTGTGAAAATGGTAAGTGGTGGAAATTTCCAAAAATACAAGTTCACATACTTCTTTCTCAGACTGAACGGAAGGAAGCCCAACCTTATATTTTTCTGGTGTAAGAGGTGTAGACTTCTTTGATTTAGATGTCGGTACCTCATATGCCACAATAGTGATTCTTCTACAATATTTTTGGCTTCCAAAACATAGTTTTCTTTTGATGTCATGGTCAACGGAAAGACTTTGTTTATCGTCATTTTTATCTTAGCCACTATAGTGCTATTCTTTTTATAAGAATAACATAGTGATCATCTTCAAATTTAACAGAGAAGCCTTTTTGTAGGAGTTGTCCTACACTTAATAAATTTTATGCCAAATTAGGAACATATAGCACATCATAGATTAGTTTTGGTGTACCTTCTCGAGTTTGAATAGAGATAATACCTTTGCCTTCCACGTTATGAAGCTTTCCATCTCCGAGCTTGACTTGTGAATTCACATTTTCTTCAAATTGACGAAACATTGTCTGTTTCCCGTCATGTGGTTACTGCATCCGCTATCCACATACAATATATCTTGTGGTTCTTGACGAGCGCTGAGACATGTATAAAATAGTTGCTCTAGAGAATCATTATTTTCTTTGAAATTGGCTTCATTATTTTTCTAATATATGCAATCTCTTTGAGAGTGGTTAGGTATTCTGCATCGGGTACACTTATACCGACAATTTGCACTTTTGTGCCCTGTCTTTTTACAAACATAACATTCAAGGATAAAGTTGCCCTTTTGGTTGTTTTGATGGCTACGCCCTTGCTGATTGTTGTTGTTTTAGTTGCCTTTGTTATAATTCTTCTGAAATTTACTTTTTCTGTTTTGAGACTTTTGAGATTCTCCTTTTTGCTTGTCTTTTTTCTCTTTCGAATCCAATTTGGATTGAAAGGCTTGCTCCAAGGATTGATCTGTAGACCTGTTAATCCCTTTTTCATGTGCTTCCAAAGAACCAATTAGTTCATGAAGTGTAAGTGCAACGAAATCTTTTGATTCCTCTGTTGCTGTAATAATGTGATCGAACTTTAGCGGTAGACTGCGTAGAGTTTTCTCTACAATTTTCTTGTTTGGAATTGCATCCCCATAACTTCTGATTTGGTTAACAATTCCAGAAACTTTTGTGAAGAAAACCTGAATGGATTCATTCTCTTTCGTTAGTAAATTATCAAACTCTCGCCACAAGGATTGGAGTTTGATGGAGATCACTTTCTATGAACCTTGGAACTCAATTTTGAGTATTTCCCAAGCATTCTTTGATGTAGTTGCAGAAAGTAATCTTGGAAAGAGATTTTTGCTTACTCCCTGTTGAATTAGGAACAAAGCCTCGGCATCTCTTTTCCTATTTTCTTTAAGTGCTTGCTGCGTTTCCGGTTGATGTTTTTTCCGATTCCTCATAACCATCTTGTACAAGATCCCAAAGATCTTGAGAGATGAACAAGGTCTTCATTTGTAGGCTCCAATATGAAAATATGTTTGTTTTTTTTTCTTTTGTCCTAACTTTTGCTTGAGCTGCCTTTTCGAGTTTTCAACTCAACGGATTTTTTTTTGTGTGTGTGTCTTAACTTTTGCTTGAGCCGCCCTTTAGGGTTTTCAACTTAACAGATAATTTTTTTTGCTGCCGTACGCAATTTAGGCTCTTGCAATGACACGGCCCCAATCTCAGTGTCCCAAGGATAACAGGATGGAGGATGGCCACATGCTGGCCGACACCTGAGGGTGACGCAAGCCATTTTATGAATGCATATGCTAAAAACATGTAAAACATGCATATAACTTTTGCTCGTAACAACGCAATATAGTAATCAGGTACAAACCTTAATAAAATATAATATTCAACTGCCAACAATGTAAAAGTGATAATGCATGACATGTTTAAAGCATACAACTAATTAGAAGTACAAGCGGAAGGAATAATAGAAAGTGCTATCACAAGATATGTCCTACGCAGAGAGGATGACACAAATTCACTGATATGGGAATGCCTTGTAGCTCGGGTCGTATGCCTCGTTCCTAGGTCCTGATGGGGCACAAAATAAAACATGAGTGGACCAAGTTTATATATAAGTAATATTAAAATAATTATTCATCAACGTACTAACCCCCAATTTAGAAAACCCATATAGCATAATAAGTAATAGGTTTTTTGACACACCCCGACCGGAGTCGAGACGTGCTGGCCATCACGTGAGGGTGATGTAGCCAAGTGTGCAACGAAAGTGAATATGATAATAAGAAAATGGGAATAAATTAAAACCAACTAGAACTTATCTATACTAGAGATAATATGAAGTATATGGAAGTGACCAAGTCAAGCTACAAACGTTTTAGAGCATAGGTATCACAAGTGCACTCGAGTAAACAAAATAATAATTATACAAAATAGGGAGAAGAACCCTACACTTATTTAGAAGATCGTTAGAACCGCCGTGTAGTCCTCATGAGCTAACAAAGGTGAACAAGTACCTAAAACATGGAGGGGCGCAAAATAGAAAGGTGAGTGGGTAAAAACAAAGCGTTCGAAAATATATCTTTTCTGAAAATAATAACCCCTCTCCATAAAACCCATATAGTTTCCAAAAAATAATACTACATAGGTATGAAAACCAATGCGCAAGACCAGCGAAAAACTGAAGTATGCCATGTCATAATGTCTCAGCAAGAATAAGTGTAAGCCAGGTGTGAAACCAATATAAAATAGTATGTTAGTTGGATCTATAGCTCATCAATCTAGGCTAGCACATGAGTTGGAGTCACCTAATGTGACCTGTACGACAGGCTGGGTATAAATATGTACGCTCAAGTGCTATGATCACGTGAAGGCTGTGTGATAAATTGCAGGTCACCTACGAGTCGGAACCACCTATTGTGGTCCATAAGACAGGCTGGCACCAAACTTGGATCCAAGGTGAGCGTGCGGTATAAGAGGTGAACGATCACGTGAAGGTTGGCCCTAGCCTCGGGCGGGAGCACTAATACCGAGGTGCAGCCATGATGAGCTCTAAATAAATGTATGCATGCCAATGCAATACAACCCGTTCAATCATGTAATACTCACCTGAAGCTTACCTAAGTTTCCGTAGCATCACACAATACAATTTCACAAGTGTAACAATGCAATATTTAAAATGCAACTTATTCACGACATGGCAAGCAAAGCATAATTTCATATAAAAACGTTTCCAGAAATAGTATATATATATATAAAGCAAAAGCCCACTCACAGATAAGGAGCAGGATCGTAGCCCCCTAGCTTCGCTTGTCCATGTTCGTCCTCGGGGTACGTCTCACCTATATGCGAAATAACTATTTTTACGTTAATTAATTAGCACATAACAAAGCCTAGGATTAATTCTTCATACGTTGCTCAAATGGGGTGTTTGAATATAACAATGTGATCCACTCGACAACACGAACACCCCCATATTTTTAGAAAAAAATTTGGACACCGGACATGCCTTCACGCGCTGGCCAAGGCACGGGCACACGTGCCGTCCGTGTGACTGACGCCGTTAGGAATATTCCGTTAAATGTAACTGATAGTACCTGACGTCGTTAGAATATTTCGTTAAAGTTAACGAAATATTCTCCTTCTTCCCCTGTCACTCCGTCGGTCTCCGCCTTACGCCGCTGTCTACACTCGCCGGTATATGGAAATTTTTCTAAAGCTTATGACTTTGTCATTTCTCAACCAAAATCCATGAAATTTATATGGATTTAAAGGTCTTGAAGGGTATAACACATTCGTACCTATTAAAGGTTCAAAATCCAACGGAAAATGGTCGGAAAATCCCTTAAAAATCCGGCTAAACCTACAACTCCTCGAAATTGCTTATTCCGGCATCAACTTCATCCCAACCTATTATAGGGTCCCCAAGAGGTTGAATAAGAGATTCCTCGAGCCTTAGAACCTCGTGAATCGACCTCGATCATGTAGTCTCAAATCCCACCGTACCGAAGCTCGTGAAACAAGGCTAAATCTCACTAACACGGGAAACTAAAGGTACCACTGAGTTCGTGAGCTTGAAAGGAGAGTGGTGGTGGTAATTTCCAGTTCGATCCATGATATTTTGATGATGGTTATGGGGTGAGGGTGGCTTGGGTGTACGGAGGAAGAAGAAAGAGGAAGTCTCGAGAAGAGGAGAGAGAAAAGGGAGAGTTTTCTGATTGGGGAAGAAGAGAGAGTTATTTATTAGTTTATTTTTTAACTGGTCCCAAAAGAAATGAAGGCCCAAATATCTAATTGAACCGAGAAAATAGGAACTCGTATGATTGGTGGGTAAGGGATAAATATGGGTCCACGATCAAACGAAAACAACGTAATTCTCCACGTTTACGTATTCAATTAATCGTAACTTTTTCGTTACGAATCCGATTCTGTCCTAATTCGCGTCGACGCGCTTGTGACGTCGAGTACAATTTAATTACGACGATGAGGAAATAATTTAAAACTACATATGTTCATCCACGTCACTAAGCCAACGAGGGCAATATCATCACTTTACACACTAGGGGAGAAAATATATATAATAATTTGGGACGGGTCGTCACATTTTCCAAAAACCCTAGCATGCCATAAAACCTTCGTAAAACATATATCATATAAAAGTGTGCTTAGTAGTGGTATCATAATCGTCTAAAGGCCCCACATCGCCCGACCGAAGCCATATATAAATTTCGTCCGACGGTAGCCACTATATCACATGACTGAAGCCATATAAATATCTTCTGACTGAAGCCACTACACCGCCCGACCGAAGCCTATATAAATATCATTCGCCCGTAGGCACATAGTATGAATAACCACTAAGTAAGCATAGAAATCATGAACATAATCTTTCCAAAATATATCTCATCGGAGCTCAATAGCTCAAACATCATATCATAAATCCATGTTCATAAATATCTCAATAAACATAAATTCGATAAAGCATGATATTTCATAAACATTTCATAAAACGTAGCCATAAAATCATGTTATTCATAATAATTAAATCATGCATTTTGGAAGGGGTCAATCGCATCTAAGCACATAAAGGGACCAATTAATAAAACTCTACTAAAATGATTGAATTTGGGAAAAAGAACATCATAAACGGATTCAGGACGTCGAAAAACCTAAGGTGGAACCTCGGGTTCCCCACGCACCGCCACGGAAGGCTGCCCAGGAGGCCACGTGCCGCCACACGTGCCGAGATTGGTCGTCGAAAAAGTCGCCAGATGGCGATGAAGCACAGTACCACCGGCGGAGGCATGTGTGCTCCACGAATTAGCCATGGCAGGAGCTCACGCGCTAACCATGGAATATGGGAATTTGTCCGAGTCAAGTCAGATCTGGGTTTTGGGTTGCTGGGTTAGACTGGGTTATTGGGTTGGGGGCCTGGTTTGTAGGGATAGGCTCGGTTTGTTGGGTTGGTCCCTGTTCTGGGTTGGATCTGGTGTTAGGATTATGGGTTGGGTCAACCCGGTTTCAGGCTGTGGGTTGGTCGGAATCTGGGCAGGAGTTTTGAAACTCTGTTCAAGCTTATTTCTTCACCATTTTCAACATTCTAGCTATGGAAATGAAGCTTAGGATGAAAGGAAGATGTTTGTACCAATTTGGAGACGTGTCGTGGCCGGAGTTGGCCGAAAAATGGCCTGGAAGGCTCGGGTTCTCGCTGAAATCTGGGGAAAGCTTCGTCCGAGCTATTTCTGCATCTAACAAGCGTATATAACTTAAAACATGCCTTAATCCAACCTTAAAATGCACCCTAAAGATTTCAAGGAACTTACTCACGTCGGAAAAGTCACAAAATTCGTCGAAGTTCATCAAGTGAGACGATGAATACTGTCTCTGTCAGTATTAAAGTGTCACGATTTTTGGCCTGGGCTTTCGAGATCGTAGCGTCTAGGTGGTGGACGTAGTTGTTGTGTAAGTGGAGCTCAGAGAAAGAGAGATCGCAGAGAAGAAGGAGTCGGGAAAGCTAAACGGAATGAGAGAAAAATGAGGGTGAGAGATGAGAAACAGAGAACTAAAAGATTTTTAGAATAAAATGGGAGGGGCTAACTCACAGATAGGGAAAGGGATTAGGGGACAAGAATACCAAGTGGGTCCCATTAGTTCATAGATTAAGATCGCTAAAAATGAAACACGAAATATTCGAAAAACGTTCGACGTTTCAAAATGTAAAAACTTTGTTATAACTCCAATTTCAAATCCGTTCACGCCCACGCATTCGTGGTGATGAGTATGATAGGAATAAACTAAGAAAAGTAATCATATGCGTTTCGACGAGACGGTCAACGAAAGTCAACACTCATGCCTAAAGGGAAATTTTGTAATTTCATACGATTGATACAATAAAATACTACAAATTTAGGACGGGGTGTCACATGCAGGCCAAGAGCATTTGTTGTCGCCTTTTAAGCTCATGCGGGAGGAGCTCTGGTGTCGCCTTTTAGGCTCGTGCGAATGATTAGCATTTGGTAGGGAATTTGTGCCGTTTGCAGTTTCAGCTCGTGCAGGCAAGGAGTGTTTGGTGCTGTGTTGCAGTTTTAGCTCGTGCAGACAATGAGCTTTTGGTGCCGTGTTGCAGTTTTAGCTCGTGCAGGCAATGAACATTTGGTGTCTTGCAGTTTTAGCTCATACAGGCGATGAGCATTTGATGTCTCCTTTTAGGCTCGTGCGGACGAAGAGCATTGGGTGTAGATTTGGTCAAGCGATCTTAAAGAAGTGTTCTTAACAAACTTCATAGCAAGGAGTCATGACCAATTGATTATTGAAGAAGTCTTTGGGGAAGAAATTGTGCATCGTGATGGGGATGGACAATCTTTGTATTAAAGTTTCGTCAACCATTCCTTGCCACTTTGCAGGTTGACGAGTGTTTCTTTGCCTCATCTTTGATTGGTCACCTTGTGGCCAAGGCATATGCTTTTTGCGAGGTTTCTTCGGAATGATAAGAGTCTATCCTTCAATTTCGCTCTACTTGACTGGCATGATTTTAGAGCATGCCCCAGCAATCGAGGCGAAGATGTTGAGTCGAAATAGCCAAAAGTAACGGTGGTATGGTTTTACTCCACCACATTATCAATATCTAGGTAGATGATTCCTTATTGGGCCAGCTTCATGATGAGATTTTTCAGCATGAGGCATTTTTCGACCGGATGACTGATGACATCATGGTATTTGCAATATCTTGGGTTATTTACTCGATTCAATTCTTCCGGCCGCTTGCATTCGGGCAAATCGATCACCTTCTTGTCGAGCAAATCCTTCAACATGGTAGCCATATCTTTGTCGGGGAATGGGTAAGTCTTCTCCTTAAGCTCCTTTAAAGTGCATTTGTACCTCTCCTGATCATGAAAAGGTTTGTTCCGCTTCACCTCCTTCTTTTTGTCTCTTGTGGAGATTTCAACGGTAGCCGTGTTAACCACCATTGCTTCATTGGCAGTCTCCTGCCCACAGAATTTGTCTTTCTTATAGTCGGCAATCGGCTATTTCTTTCATGATTGGCAATGCTCAACTCCATATCATGGGCACGGGTAGCCAACTCTTCAAAGGTCCGAGGCTTAATGCCTTGGAGGATGTAGTGTAATCCCCAATGCATGTCTTGTACGCACATATCGATCGAGGAAATCTTCGAGAGTCTGTCTTTGCAGTCGAGACTCAGTGAGCGTCATTGGTTGATATAGTCAATGACTGGCTCGTCCTTCCACTCCTTTGTATTTGTAAGCTCCATCATGCTGACAGTGCGATGGGTGCTGTAAAAGCAGCTCAAGAATTCTCACTCCATCTGCTTCTAATTATTTATGGATTCAAGCTCTAGGTTTGTGTACCAATAGAACGCGTTTCCTTTTAAAGAACGGACAAACTGCTTTACGAGGTAGTCTCCCTCCGTCCCAGCGTTGTTGCAAGTTTCGACTAAATATGTTATATGTTGCTTTGGGTTTCCCTTTCCATCAAACTGCATGAACTTTGGTGGTTGATACCCCGTCGACATCTGCAAGCTATTAATCCTCTAGGTGTATGGCTTCGAGTACATTAGTGCATCCCTCAAAGCAGTGGCGGAGCCACAGTGGGGTCGTCGGGGTCGCACGACCCCTTGGAAACCATGGAAACAACCTTGAAGCTCCATATGCGACCTCTTGGAGCTCGGATCGTCGGGGTCGTCGGGGTCGGACTCGCACACCACCTGTTCGACAGAAGGTCTGAAAGAAGACGCACGGCAGGAAGAAGAAGAAGAAGCGCTCGCGCGCTTCTTTTTTTTTTCAAAACAGACGGGAGGTTGGGGATTCTGGATCTTGCTCCAAACCCGTGAATTTCAGCTGATTTTACCGCTTTCCAGCTTGATATTTTAGCGGATCAGGATTTGGGTTGCTCTCGGTTCTATGGACTTCATTGATGATTTAGCATCTCAGAGTTTGGGTTGTTACCAATTTCGGTTTCCGGTTTTGAATCTATGGTTATAGATATCAGGGTCTGTATTCGACGATAATCTGCTTCTCTGGTGAACCCATAAGTTCATATTTTGTAGTGATGGAGGATATAGGGTTGTTTAGACAAGCTTGGAAATGGCTGCAATCACAGAAACACATTTATTCACGATCGGGAACTGTGATCGGTGGGTGTGGAGATAAAATCGGGATGTTTGTAGAGCGGCATTGGCCGATGGTGTGCAGTGGGTGCGCCAGGACAGGGAGGCTGTTGATCCTGTTGTTGATTTATTGGTGGGACTGCATCGTAAGAGGTTTGCAATCCTTTATTGGGTTGGGTTCTGCAGCTTTGCTCCTTATAATGTGGAGTTGCTTTCTCAGTTTGACTTCAATTTCTTGCCTGGTTTATGTACTTCTTAGTATGGTATGTTTCCTTGGTATTTCCCTTTTTACTCTTAAGCATTTAATTGTTGTTTTTCATTCAATGCTTCGTCTTCTATTACAGCCATTTAATTTGATTATTAAATGGGAAAGATATGCAGCAATATCAGACCCATAAAAGAATTATGTATCCTTTAAAGTTATAAGTGGATATAAAGTCTGGCAGATGTTTTCTTATAAGGGAAGCGTAGAAGTAATGTTTTTCATGGACAGTTTATGATGTGCAACTTTAGTGCTTAGGTATTTCTGGAGAAGATTTTAAGAGTGCAAAAAATGATGAAAGGATAGGCTGCAACACTGGTGGATGTTTGCTCATGAGGTCAACCAGGACACATAAATATCAAGGTTGTAGGGTATGTAGAATTACAGAAGCTTGGTTTAAGAATTCAGGTTCCAGGTCTATTGTGAACTGAATATACTTAAGGTTGCCAGAATAGGGTCTTAAATGGAAAAAAAAAAAATACACAAAAGAAAGTATTTATCAAAGGGTGGTGATCTTTGGCACTTGAAGATCAACTTGAGATTTATATTCATTATGTGCGTTCCAGTAGTGATTTCTCTCAATTGGAAGGGATTGGTGATCTTGCAAAAAAAATGGTGGAGACAAGGATGCATCAAGTATTCAATTATGTATATTTGCTCATTACATTGTCTTTAGTTTTACCAGTTGCAACTGCTTCAGTGGAGAGAGCATTTTTTGTCATGAATATTGTTAAGGGTCCACTTAGGAACAAAATGGGAGATCAATGGTTGAGTGATAGCTTGCTTGTTTATATTGAGAGAGATATTTTTGCTTGTATTGAAAATGAAGCTATAATGCTTCATTTTCAAAATATGAAACCTCGTCGTAAACAATTATAGTTTGTAATATTGTTTCCGTTATGAATTATGAATGAAAGTACTATGATTTCATTTTCAATATGTTTTTCCATCCTAAATTTTTATTTGGACTTTTACACTACGACCCCTTGGGGTAAGATTCCTGGCTCCGCCACTGCCTCAAAGTGCTTCCATATTGTGCCTTGATGGTGTTTATGATCATGTCTTGAAGTTGTTGGATGGAAAGAGAGCCCATTGATGTAGCTTCAGACTCTAGCTTTTGTTTCCCTCTAGCTTTGTCAATATGATGCGCTTCTTCTTCGCCAGACTCCTCGTCATGCTGATTCTTCTTTGGGTCAGGGTCGGCTTCTCCATCATGCTATTATTCTAACCTACTAATGAACATAGTGATCTGCACGTCTTCTTCCTCGACGGTCTTTGTCAGCTTCGCAATCGCCTCGTTCATCTGTGCAAATTGCTTTTCAATGGAGGTGGTGCTGGTGGTCATAACTTGCGTAACCAAAGAATGTGACTCTCCTGTAGATATCAAAGGTGCTGACGAAGTCTCCGTGCGACAGTTGCTGGTTGGTAATTTGATGTAGGATCCTGTGCTTGAGTCTGCATCTGAACCCAATGACAATGAGCGCTCCCTCGAGTTCTTCGAAGACAAAGAATCTTGCTGGCTGCTTTGGGATGCCATTCTGTATCCCACAACAACATGCTTCAGTGCCCCCAGTAAGGCTAGGTTGATGACGGGAGCGCGCCTCTGACGCTCCCCTTGCTCCCTTAGCAGCACCAACTTGGAAGTGGCGCGTTGATTGGTCACCACCTTTGCTTTGCTTCGAATTTTGACACAGCCGAGGCGCTCATGCTTTTTTCCTTGGTGGCGATGACAACTTGACTTATTTTGGAAGCTATCGATTTCGAAGTGTCTTTGGATTTCGTGAACAAAGAAAGAGATAAGAGGCAAAGATTGTCCCACTTGGCATGCCAAATTTGTAAACACGAAAATCTAGTGACAAATGAGACAAGAACACGTGTGCAAAGTAAATGTTTGTATTAATGAATTTGTAGGGTTACAATCTCTTTACAACTTGATCCTCTAATTCGATCTCCGAAATGTGTAGATATGTAGTGTTGTTGATCCAAGGTTCGCGATGACTTGACCTCGGATGGCTTAATCCAAGGTTTTGGCTCTTGGCAATGGAAGAACCGGCAGGTGTATGGGTGCTTGGTGGTTCTTCACGGGATTTGATGAAGAACACAAAGGATTTTTCGAGTCTTCTTGAGTGTTTGAGTGTTTGGAGGGTTTGAGTGCTTGAGAGCTTCAGAATTTCAAAGCTTCAGCATCTGGGCGTGAAATGATTTTTGGACCCCTTTCTTTGTCTTAGAGCCTTATATTTATATACTCCCAAGCCTTGACTAAGGATGGATTTGGCCTTGATTGTGGGCTTGATTAATTGACGAAAAAACGAGGACTCTATTTGTGGGCTGGTTCATGATTTGACTCCATCAATTAACATCTGATTTAACTAAATTAAAATCAAATAATTCATTTCTGCCAGATGTTGACACGTGTCATTCTTGATGACTCGTTCGATTTTGATGAGTCATATCCATGTGTATGATTTTATGAGACACATGATGCATGCCACGTATGCCCTGGCCTGTCGAAACTTTAATGCGTTGGTAAACATTTATTTCGTCGAAATTTTGATACCTACAACAAGGTCACATTATGTAGTACGCCAATGTTGTCCCTAAAATTGCACCTCCTATCATATAAACCCTAAATATAACGTCAAAAACATCTTTCAATGGACCATAAACACTAAAGTATAAGGACCTAGAGGAATACACAGAAATCCTAAAAAATAAAGACACTTAGGATTCAATGGTGGGGTCCACATGAGATTTTTGTGGGAAGGGGGCCTGGTAGCTCATTTTCACTCCCATTACACTCGCAAGTAATTAAATTGTACTCGTCAGAGTATCTTCAATAGGAATTCTTATTTAGGGACTTTCACCACTATTTTTTATTACTCATTTAAAAACTTAAAAGAATTTTTGTATCCCTAAAGGAATATTAACCTTAATGGGAGAGTCTTTATAGTATAATCCTTAAATTTGAGGTATTGTAAAGTAAAATTTGATTAGGTGCACTTTTTTTTTTGTTTATATTAACCTTTTTAAAATTAATTAAACGCTATGTTGTGGTAAAATATTTTTGTGAACACTTAACAAAAAAAATTCAAATTTTGACACCAAATTTTTTCTTTACAAAAATGTAAGTGCATACGGATTTAAGTATTAAATTAACTAAAAAAACAATAATTGAATAGTTAATGTAACTACGTTAGCTTACTATCAGTTAAAAAAATACATTGGATCAATACTAATGAGCAAATGTGCAATATAATTGTGTAAATCAACAAATGTGAGGAAAGGCAAATTCACATGTGAAAAATAATTGTGCAAATCACCAAATGGTAAAGTCAGAATCAACAAATAATAACAACGGTCAAATCAAATGTGCAAAAGAATTGTGCAAATCAACGAATGTGTGGTCCCTGTTTCAAATATGAAGCAGGTTTCACATTGTAAAAGCCAGATTAGGGAGTAAAAATTTGAGTAACTGCAATACCTACTCAGTCCTCAAATGTGAGGAAAACTACAGGGACTCTATCTCCCTCTACTATGGGCCGTAGCTGCGGCCTATTAGAAGTTATAGAGTCCCTAAATTTAAATACATACAGTGGTAGAGAGTAATACCCTATGGACAATACTTGGGTCCTCACCGGGGAGGACCCAATGTACTGAATTTATCATTTAAGCCAATCAAATCAAGCCATGTGTCATTAAAAGGACCCACCAATATCTGAAATAGAATAAAAAAATCTGAAATAAAAAAAAAAATAAACAAATGTCACTTTTTCAACGGTAAAATCAGTACATTAGGTCCTCCCCGATGAGGACCCAAGTACTGTCCATACCCTACTAACGTTAGGTGCGAAACCCGCAATACATGCTGCCGACATAATAGGGACTATATTGAAAATGCTCTTTGATAGCTGCCGACATAACGTTAGGTGCGGGACCCGCAGCACTTGCTGTTTTTATTTTTTCTCTAACCATTGCAAATCAACGGTCCTGATTCATTATAGGTTTTTTTTTTTTTTTTTTTTTTTTTTTTTGCTATCGTTGGTCAACGGTTGTATTGGAAGAGTGATGTAAACTTCAAATTTAGGGTTTAAATTCAAGGGATTATTTTAATTGGAGGCAATATTTAAGAACACAAAGATTTCCGTATAATTCCTAAACGAATTCCCATAAGTGATGATATAAAATAAAGACTTTCATTCAAGATGCTCTTCCGTTCTACCAACTTATGAACCGATTAACAATCATATTATGTTAGCATATCCCTAGATTTAGCCTCGAGGCGGAGCCATGCCACAAGATACTTTACGTGGTAGGATGGTGGTTCAGGGTAATCCAAATCCCTACGTGAAAAGGTACAATCAATCGTCTCGATAGGTACCGTTTGGTACGCAGACGGAACTGGACGGGACGGAACAGGACAGAACGGATGATGTAAATATTGAAAAAGATAAGGGGAAATTTTGTCTTAAAATGTTATAAATTTGTGTTCCACGGATCGTTCCAGGGGGAGAGGTGGAATGAAAAATCAGCCAAATTTCGTCGCATGGAACAACCTGTTCCACGGTTTTTAGACACACCAAACGTGAGATAGAACGTCTCGTTCCATTGCATTCCGTCCCGTCCCACGTACCAAACAGTACCATAAGGAAGAAAGTGGTCTTCCAATTTGCTACGCGATCGACTGCGTTGGAACGCAGCGTACACCATTTGCATAATTTTGGCAACTTGTGAATTAGTCCTTGCACCACACTCTCCACTTTGCTTTGCTTTTGTGATCCATGTCGCATGCAAATGCAAATTCAATTGTGTGCATTCGTACTGGCTGACGTATGCACTTACAATACGCACTCCCTGACGTAGGGCACTGGCAGCGCATGATGGAAGCTGTCGACGCCCGACGAGGGCGAACGCATATAGTGAAAACGAAACAAGAAAAAGATGATTGTTTATACAAAAATACTTTCCTGCATATCTGCAACTTATGTCACTCGATCGGATTTATTTTACTGATTCTTTGCGTGGGTGGATTCTTCATAAGACGAGCGTGTTATTTTTACAAGTGATATTGTCAAATAATGTTATATTTAAGCGTGAGTGTAATTAACGGAATAAGATGTTTGACAAAATTTTATAGAGGGTGAGGCAGAGTAGCTAGGAAGCCAAGAATAATTAGGTAAAGTGGAAAATAATTAAGTAAAGTGGCGCATAAACTTCATCATGTCCTAAACTTTATGCTACCGATTGCGTACGTACGTATAAAAAAATTGTTGAAATTAGTGGTCAAGACTAAAATGAAAAGTACGATTACACAACACGATTTGTACTATTATAGTTCGAAAAGATATATGTAAAACAATCAGATCCAAAAATTATAGAGACGAACGGATGCATATGGTCCCCCTTGCTATCCGAAACAGGCAATGTCCACACACATAAGAAACAAAACAAATCGTAATGACCCAATGGATAAGTTGTTTTCTGCAACACCCACGTGTATGCATGAGTCTTTTGATGGATCAAGTTCACATGTTTATTCTATATAGTTATATTCAAATGATACCATAAATATGTATGTTTGTTTTCCATATATACAATGTAGATAAGTGTGAAATTTTTAGGTCGACGGGTCGATTGCCCACTCCAATAACACCGATATTGTTCCTACTTAACCACTTGGACAATCAGCAGGTGTGGGGTTTTATCACAAAATGTCTCGATTTTAGTTAGAGTGGGGTAACTCTATATAAATGGGTCTTTGCCCTTTCCTCTATCCGATGTGGGACAAAATGGGGTTCCAACACTCCCCGGCACGTGAGACCCCATTTATGGGTCATACGTGAAATTCCACACATCGGCAACCATGTGGAGCCATGTCGGGACTCACCCAATCGTGCGGGGCCAATGGGGACCCACCCAATCACGTGGCAATACAGGCCCGTCCCTTGACTTTGATACCATGTAGAATTTTTCAGGTCGACGGGCCGAGGGCCCACTCCAACAACACCGATACTGTCCCCAGTTAACCACCTGCACTATCCTCAGGCGTGAGATTTTATCACAAAAGACCTCGATGTTAGTTAGAGAGATAATTCTATATAAATAGGTCTTTACCCTTTACCCTTTCCTCTGTCCGATGTGGGATAGAATGGGATTCCAACAATAAGTATGATGGTTCAGAACTCAGAATAGTTATCTAGCTCCCATTTAAATATAATTCCTTAGTGCCTCATAGAACTTTCGTAATTACTTGAGCAATAATATCACGTTCCACACCCTTTTATAGAGAGAGAATTTTCGCACCATCCCTTTCTCTTCTTAAAATAAATTAATATGAAACAAAATGAAGAAACTGAAATAAACTAAAATTTATGAAGGATTTAAATAAACCGAAATTTACGGACTAAGAAAATGAGTCCATTTTCTCATTATAAATAGGAAAGTTTTATTTGAGCCTATATAACTTTTTTCCTGCACTTAACTTATTTTTACACTCATTTTATTTTAAATAAATTATTAATATCTCTTTAAATTCAAATTTACTACTTAAATTACACACACAAACCTAGTTTAATATGTAAATTTATCTTTAGATCCAATTGAAAATAAAAAAAACATAGAAATATGTAAATCAGATTAATTGCTATGATGGGTTGTTAATTATCCTTAATTTAGAAAACTTAGTGAAACACATAGCAGATGCCAAATAGTATGCAAATGTTAGCTGGGGAGCTGGAGATGATAGACATATAGAGGTGAAAGACAGAACACTACATAACATAAAATCGAGAACTTAGTGAAACAAAAAAGAAGTTTTGCTGTGCCGTGAGAAACTTCTTGTTCATTTGTACTTGGTACTGTCATTTTTTGTGTAAGAAAAAGAAGCATGAACATAAATATAAAAACTATATTGCTGATAAATTTTCTAATAACATGATTTCTACTGATGCTGTTACTTTATTAGGGTTTTATTTTTTAGCGTGAATTTGTTAATAAATCTTATTTTTATTATCGAATTCATCTTGTACTTAACGATAATTATGCAATAAAATAATAAAGCATTTCATACGATTCAAATAAAATTCCCCTTATAAATATCACACTTCTTCACAACTCATTCTAACTCATTTCAACCATGGAAAACTTCTTGTTCTACATATCCCTATCCCTTATCTTCCTGTTCTTCACCTTCAAATTCCTCCTCGAGAGAAAACGACCTCAACTTAACCTCCCACCAAGCCCACCTTCCCTCCCAATCATCGGCCACCTCCACCTCCTTAACTTCCCAGTCCACCGAACCTTACACCTCCTCTCCCAAAAACACGGCCCCATATTCTCCCTCTGGTTCGGCTCACGCCGCGTGGTCATAGTCTCCTCCTCGTCCGCAGTTCAGGAATGCTTCACCAAAAATGACATCGTCCTAGCCAACCGCCCTCGTTTGCTCATGGGCAAGCACATAGGCTACAACTACACCACCGTAGTCGCTTCTCCATATGGCGATCACTGGCGCAACCTCCGCCGGATTAGTGCCATCGAAATCTTCTCCACTGCTCGACTCAATACATCCTCGAACATCCGAAAGGAAGAGGTCAAACACTTATTACTTAAACTCTCAAAATACTCCCGTGATCATTTTGTAAAGGTCGAGCTCAAGTCTATGTTTTCGGAGCTGACGTTTAACAACATAATGACGATGGTGGCGGGGAAGAGGTATTACGGCAATGACGCGTCGGTTGACAAAGAGGAGGCGAGGCAATTTAGGCAGATTATGAAGGAGGCTATTGCTCATAGTGGGGCGGCCAACCCAGCCGATTTTTTGCCGATTTTGAACTGGGTTGGGAGCGATGCGTATGAGAAGAGGGTTATGAGGTTGGCTAAGATGACCGATGCGTTTTTGCAAGGTCTCATCGATGAGCACAGGAACAAGAAGGGTAGAAATACTAGTACCATGATTGATCATTTGCTTTCTCTGCAGGAGTCACAGCCTGAGTATTACACTGATCAAATCATCAAGGGACTTATTCTGGTTAGTTCAAAATGATATCCCCATGAATTTTTTATTTATTTTTATTTTTATTTTTGTCATAAAGTTAAATTTATTACGGCACCCAGTGAAAGTTGGCTACAACAGTGATTTTAGTCACAGTAGTATATTTGGTAGCGTATTGATTTTTGTCACAGTAGCAGATGATCGGTTTGCACCTGGCCACATGCATATTCACTATTTATAGCATTCTCATTAAATTTAATTAGGTCAGTAGTCACACTTAGATGAAGCTGCAGGATGGTGACTGTTAACCATATCACAGCATACTGAAAGGAACATCTTGGATTACAATTACAGAATGATAGTGATCATAGCTAATAAGAAAGAAATACAAAATGGCGTTATGCACAATGGTATATTATAGCACTTCATTGGGGTGTCTGTGTGTTCTATTTTTCCTTCCCAAGTAAGTGGCTAATTTAAGGGCAATATTCAGGTTATGCTCTTGGCGGGTACTGATACATCAGCCGTTACATTAGAATGGGCTATGTCGAATTTGCTTAACCATCCGCGTGTGCTAAAAAAGGCTAGAGCCGAACTGGATGCTCAATTGGGTCAAGAGCACTTGGTGGAAGAACCAGATATCTCTAAACTACCATACCTGCAAAGCATTGTCTCTGAGACCTTTCGATTATGCCCAGCAGCGCCACTGCTAGTTCCACATCTTTCATCCGAAGACTGTACTATTGGAGGATTTGACGTGCCGCGTGGCACAATAGTATTGATCAATGCATGGGCCATACACAGGGACCCAAAGTTGTGGGACGATCCTGAAAGCTTCAAGCCCGAGAGGTTCGAAAGCGGTGAGGATATGTCGCATAAGCTTATGCCATTTGGATCGGGAAGAAGGGCTTGCCCAGGAGCAGGACTAGCCCAACGTGTGGTGGGATTGACTTTAGGGTCATTGATCCAATGTTTCGAGTGGGAGAGAGTTGGTGAGGAGGAGGTTGATATGACTGAGGGTAAAGGACTCACTATGCCTAAAGCTGTGCCATTGGAGGCCATGTGTAAAACACGCTCAATTGTAAACGAAGTAATTATATCTTAAATTATATAAATAATTTAGTATTATATTAGCAAAAGAGGGAAGCTGCAAGACATAGTTAATGATCTTTGTCTACTTAATCGATATACCATTCCTATTCCCCTTTTCCATTTTCAACATTTCGGCTCATCCCACAATTTTCTTTGCCAGATCATCTTTCCCAAACATCAATCAAAACAAATGAGTTTCAATTAGATGTGCTTTAAGAAGAACCATCCCTGAAAGGATTACTTAAATAGTAAACAAAAAAGTTTTGATTACTGCACGATATTAAAGAATGAGAAGGAAAATATAGGCAGAAGGAAAATAAAAAATCAAATGGGTAGGGTCACTTTATCCAAAAGAGTAGGTATATCAACTTATTTTTACCCTTTTTAGGGAGAGATACTCTCATAACATCTATTGGATTAATTAGAGTATTTCAACCAAATGTTAAAATCTGTTATGTAAGAATATGCTTAAACCCCCAAAAGATGAAAGTGAAGCAAATAAATCACAACAATAAGGCAAACTACAAAAGCTCTATAAGAGCGCGACATAAGCTCTATATGGACGTTATGAGAGCACTAAGATAACCTATGATCGAAGACTATAACAGCTCTTAGTCACGTAATTCAAATAAGAATAATGACATACCAGTAGAGAGCGAAGAAGACGAAACCATAGTCGACCACAATAGTAGTTCTTCTCCTCATGGTTCAATAATTTAGCGTATTTTTTTTGTGAGAGTAGAAGCCACTATATATATAAATAATCAATGTGATTCTCCTATTAGAATCCATGTATGAAAAAACTGATTGAGTTTCCTAATTAAATACAAAATACATTTAGTGGTGTATTTTTTTTGTAGTGAGTTATTAGTTTACTTTCCACACCTTTAATGTGAATATAAAATACTTTTAATTTTAGTAGATATACTTAAGGGGAAATTAGATTTCCATCCCTTCTTTTGCTACTTCATTGATTAAAACCTTATTCATTTTCAATTTTTGATCAAGGTCCTTGGGTATTAATAACATCATTAATTATTTCAATAATAAAATATTTTTTTATTTCTAAATATATTCATTTAGTGTTAAAAATGTTACAATTGGTATATTTATATTTATGACTAATTTTTTATCATATATTTTTATTTTTAGTTTGTACCCATTTTTAATTTGCAATCCCTTTTTAATTTGTACCAATTTTCTTTTCAGTTCTAATTTGTACCCATATATTAATTTCTTTTTGTGCCCATATTTTTTAAAGTTTTATTTGTATTTGTACCCATTTTTAATGTTGCTAAATATAGGCATGCTAATTGTATGTATTTACTTTATATTTTAAAATATATCAGTAGTTTTTTTTTTAAAAAAAAAAACAATATGTTATTAGTTAAAAGGAAAACTAATGAAAAGTCCAAAACAACTTTCCTTTTAACGAAAAACCCTTTTTAAAGGTACAGTGAATAGTGTCAGGTAAAGGTAAAAATGTGGTTTTTCGCTAAAAATGAACAGTACCGGGAGTGTTTCATTAAAACTCTCATAATTATATGGGTACATTATTTGCTTGCTAAAATTTTGTGAAGAACAATATTACTCTAATATTTATTTTTAAGTATTTATTATATTTTAAAAATATTATTTGAATTTGTTTAAATTTCATAATTTGTGAGACATTAAATGAATGAGTTAAATCTCTTAAATGATGTTAAGGACCTCGATCAAAATATTTAAACAAACAAGGTTTCAGTCTATCAATTAGGCTGATTAAGGACCGGAACCAAAATGACCCTATACTTAATAATCATTCAGTCAAGATAAATATGCGAGATCCACAAGAATTATCACTTCGTATGGAAGAAAAACATGGTGTTCTCTCCTCTGTTTAATTTGGCCTAAGATCATCTCCAATGGAGAGGGTTAAAGGTCTAAAAGCTAAAAAATGGTATGATTTGCTCAAAAACTCATCTCTAACCGATAACTGGGCTATAATTTTTTGGAGCCCACCAGGCCATTATTTGGCCAAAGGGTCATCATGATGGCCAAACGTAGCCTCTTCTTAGCCTTTTTTTGGTTTTCAGCTCCTCAGTTGCAATAATTGGTTTAAATTTAACGACTAGATTTAAAAATATCTAAATGTAGTTTAATTAAATTAAATAGTAAATTTAAAGTATAAACTTAAAACTAATAAGTTATTGAGGGAGCTATGTTTAGCCTCATTCGATTGGAGATGGTATATGAGTATGACCTGACACTATTTATTAAAAAATAATTGTTTACAAAACTATAATTTTGGACAGAGCTATATCTAACCCTTTCAATTGGAGATGGCCTAAGACACTGTCGATCGAATCAGATGCATGCCAATGAAAAATGCAAACCCTAATTGTGTGGATAACGGAGCCGCTGATCGCATGCATTTACACGCACTCTCTTACAAGAAATTTTTAATTGTGACGGGAACACAAGTGGTGCACCACGTGTTTTAATAGGAGTTGTGGAAATTTTATTTTTTAATTTATTAACTTTTTAGCACACATATCCCACTATTTATATAGTGACACGGGGTGTACCACTTCGTGTCGCTATACAAATAGTGGGATATGTGTGTTAAAAAGTTAATAACTTAAAAAAAAAAAAATTTTACACCACTCCTATTAAAACACGTGGTGTACCATTTGTACTTCCGTCACAACTAAAAATTTCTTCTCTCTTACGCAGGACAACTCCAGAAAGTGTACACGTGGTGGAATTAAACATATGGTAAGAACAAAAATACAAAAATAGAAAAAAAACGCCCTTTTCTCTCCGTGTGAGAGTTCCTTCTCTCTTCTTGAGAGTCTTTTCCACCATCTGTGTATGAGTGATTCCCACATCGTTTAAAATTGTTGCCGATGGCCCTCGCTGTGGCGGGGGTCGGAGGAAAAGTTTTTATTTTGCTTTCTGTTTCTCAGTTTTTTGGTTAATTTTCATCCCAGTTCTTCCTGATTTACCCAAAATGTCTCTACCCAACTCCTGTCTTCCCCACATACTTTCAACTCGATCTGCAGTCAGATTTCAAAGCACATGGTTGCGATCTTTTGAGAGGGTGCGTAGAGCTCCGGTGGACTCATCGGCTCGGGTGTTTCACACACCACCTCCTTCTCATTCTCTCTGTCTGCCTTCGTTGGCAGTGTAGTTCGGGGTGTTCCCACGGACTTCTTCCACTTTTTGGCTGAGATTGGGGCGATCGGTACAGCTTCTGTGGCTGGGTTCTGCGAAGCTGCTTGATGGGATTTGGCGTTGGCTGAAGGATTTCTTCTGGGTTAATCTGGAAAACTTTGCAAGCGGTGGATGCTGGGGTCTTCAAGCTTCCTTTGTTTTGTTTGTAGGGCTGGGCTCTTTTTTGAGCTGTGGTGGGCTTGTTGGGAGGCCCATCGGTGTGTATGTTTCTGGTTTGTTTATGGGCCTATGTTTGTAATCTAGAGTTTGGAATAAAATTGTCTCCTTTCTTCGGGAAGGTTCTTCCAAAAAAAAAAAAAAAAAAAAAGATATACAATTCTTTGCAGACTTCCACGGTTGAATTGACTTTCTATTTTTTTGGGTGAACTGTTCATGCATTTTTTTTTTTTTTGGGTTATCCTGTTTATACACTTTCTTTTCAATGACGACCTCGCGGAAAGAGAAACAAAGAGAAACAAAGTTTATCTATTGACTACTTTCTTTGCAGACTTCCTTGAATTGATTTTTATAAATAAAACCTGATTAGAACTCCGATTGAATTAAAAAACCAATTCATTTCCTTTTCAATTTACAAAGATTTTTTTGTACAGACAAAACGATTATACAGAAAGAAAAAAATCAAATTAAAATAATTTAAGTGTACAAGTAAATCTCTTTAAGATAGAATTGATTCTCTTGTTTTCTTTTCTAGAAGTATAAGGTTTATATATTCTTTTTTATTGTCTCTGTTTTATGAAAAGAAATATTTATGTCCCTCTAGCTAGATATAACTTAATTTTTTGTTATCAATAAAATTTATGCCGTACCGTCGAAGTTAAAAAAAAAAAAGACACTGCAATTTTTTTTTGTCTACCCGAATCTCTTTCGATTAAAAATAAGAATCAATGACCGAGGCCAAAACAATTTAAAAAAGATAACTGAACTTGAAATTAGTTGGGATGGACATTTCAATACCATTAACACTGGGTTTGGGAGGGGAAAAAAAATTGAGAATCTTTTAAAAGTCAGAACCATCATTTTAGTGCATACGCTATCTTTACTAAATATGAAAAGATGTTTTAGTGTTCTAGAGCTCCCGAGTGATGAAGAAATCAATTTTTCATTGTCCTTCATATTAATTAGGGGTGGTTCGGTATGGGATCCCATACCGAAACCCTTGTCCCGATTCCCAAACCAAAATTTTCGGGAATCCCAATTTCAATACCGATTCCAAACCAAATTTTCGGGAATCCCAATTTTCGGGAATCCCGAAATAGTTTCGGGATTTCGGGACAAATCGGGAATCCCGAAATGATTTTGGGCTTTTGGACTAAAATTTGACATATTATACTTTTGGGCCCAATTTGCCAATTTGTTTCTACTAATCTGCCAATCAAATGGCAAGGCTTGTTTCTACTAATCTGTGCACAAATTTGGCATAGTTTCATACTTTCATAGTATATAACCAATATGCCCACTGAGGTGAGGTGAGGTGAATGTCGAGAGACCGAGAGAGAGAGAGAGTCAGACACTGGGTTTGATAACGTTGATTTATATGCAATGGTTGAGATTGAATCTCAACAGAATCCAACGGCTATTAAAATCCTAAATATATATTTAAAAATTAAATAATATATATATATTTTTCTGTTTGGTTTGGGATTACCGAAATCCCAAAAACTTGAGACCGATTCCCGTACCGAAATTTCGGGATTGGTTCGGTATTGGGTACCGAAATTTTCGGGAATTTCGGTTTGGATTTTTTTTGGTTCGGTTTCAAAAAATTTTCGGTTCGATTTTGGGATTTTTGAGATTTTTTTCCAGTCCTAATATTAATTGGGCACTACGTCCCACCCTGTACATATAAATACCGCAGCTTTGTATTATATAAAACCACATCCAAATAAAAACTCAACAAAATTTGAACCATTTATTAAGCAAAGCAAAGCGCACAAAACCATGGAAGACATCTTGTTCTATACATCCCTCTCTCTTATCTTCATTCTCTTCACTTTCAAGTTTTTCCTCCAAACCAAAATGACCCTATACTTAATAATCATTCAGTCAAGATAAATATGCGAGATCCACAAGAATTATCACTTCGTATGGAAGAAAAACATGGTGTTCTCTCCTCTGTTTAATTTGGCCTAAGATCATCTCCAATGGAGAGGGTTAAAGGTCTAAAAGCTAAAAAATGGCACGATTTGTTCAAAAACTCATCTCTAACCGATAACTGGGCTATAATTTTTTGGAGCCCATCAAGCCATTATTTGGCCAAAGGGTCATCATGATGGCCAAACGTAGCCTCTTCCTAGCCTTTTTTTGGTGCTCAGCTCCTCAGTTGCAATAATTGGTTTAAATTTAACGACTAGATTTAAAAATATCTAAATGTAGTTTAATTAAATTAAATAGTAAATTTAAAGTATAAACTTAAAACTAATAAGTTATTGAGGGAGCTATGTTTAGCCTCATTCGATTGAAGATGGTATATGAGTATGACATGACACTGTTTATTAAAAAATAATTGTTTACAAAACTATAATTTTGGACAGAGCTATATCTAACCCTTTCAATTGGAGATGGCCTAAGACACTGTCGATCGAATCGGATGCATGCCAATGAAAAATGCAAACCCTAATTGTGTGGATAACGGAGCCGTTGATCGCATGCATTTACACGCACTCTCTTACAAGAAATTTTTAATTGTGACGGGAACACAAGTGGTGCACCACGTGTTTTAATAGGAGTTGTGGAAATTTTATTTTTTAATTTATTAACTTTTTAGCACACATATCCCACTATTTATATAGTGACACGGGATGTACCACTTCGTGTCGCTATACAAATAGTGGGATATATGTGTTAAAAAGTTAAAAACTTAAAAAAATAAAATTTTACACCACTCCTATTAAAACACGTGTTGTACCACTTGTACTTCTGTCACAACTAAAAATATCCCCTCTCTTACGCAGGACAACTCCAGGAAGTGTACACGTGGTGGAATTAAACATATGGTAAGAACAAAAATACAATTCTTTGCAGACTTCCACGGTTGAATTGACTTTCGGTTTTTTTGGGTGAACTGTTCATGCACTTTTTTATTTTTTGGGTTATCCTGTTTATACACTTTCTTTTCAATGACGACTTCGCGGAAAGAGAAACAAAGAGAAACAAAGTTTATCTATTGACTACTTTCTTTGCAGACTTCCTTGAATTGATTTTTATAAATAAAACCTGATTAGAACTCCGATTGAATTAAAAAACTAATTCATTTCCTTTTCAATTTACAAAGATTTTTTTGTACAGACAAAGCGATTATACAGAAAGAAAAAATCAAATTAAAATCATTTAAGTGTACAAGTAAATCTCTTTAAGATAGAATTGATTCTATTGTTTTCTTTTCTAGAAGTACAAGGTTTATATATTCTTTTTTATTGTCTCTGTTTTATGAAAAGAAATATTTATGTCCCTCTAGCTAGATATAACTTATTTTTTTGTTATCAATAAAATTTATGCCGTACCGTCGAAGTTAAAAAAAACGAAAAAAAGACACTGCAATTTTTTTTTGTCTACCCAAATCTCTTTCGATTAAAAATAAGAATCAATGACCGAGGCTAAAACAATTTAAAAAAGATAACTGAACTTGAAATTAGTTGGGATGGACATTTCAATACCATTAACACTGCGTTTGGGAGGGGAAAAAATTGAGAATCTTTTAAAAGTCAGAACCATCATGTTAGTGCATCTTTACTAAATATGAAAAGATGTTTTAGTGTTCTAGAGCTCCCGAGTGATGAAGAAATCAATTTGTCATTGTCCTTCTCCCGAGTGATGAAGAAATCAATTTGTCATTGTCCTTCTCCCGAGTGATGAAGAAATCAATTTGTCATATTACTTGGGCACTACGTCCCACCCTGTACGTATAAATACCGCAGCTTTGTATTATATAAAACCACATCCAAATAAAAACTCAACAAAATTTGAACTATTTATTTAGCAAAGCAAAGCGCACAAAACCATGGAAGACATCTTGTTCTATACATCCCTCTCTCTTATCTTCATTCTCTTCACTTTCAAGTTTTTCCTCCAAACCAAACGTCACAATCACCAAAACCTCCCACCAAGCCCACCTTCTCTTCCAATCATCGGCCACCTCCATCTCCTAAAACCCCCAGTCCACCGAATCTTCCGTCGCCTCTCCCAAAAATACGGCCCCGTCTTCTCTCTCTGGTTCGGCTCACGCCGCGTGGTCATAGTCTCATCCTCATCCGCTGTCCAAGAATGTTTTACAACAAACGACATTGTCTTAGCAAACCGTCCTCGACTGATCATGGGAAAGTACTTGGCCTACAATTACACCAACATGGTGGCGTCCCCATACGGCGACCACTGGCGCAACCTACGCCGCATTGGCGCCGTCGAGATCTTTTCCTCCGCTCGACTCAACACGTTCTCAGACATCCGAAGGGACGAGGTGAGACATTTAATTGTTAAACTGTCACAAAACGCACGCGACGGTTTTGCAAAGGTGGAGCTCAAGTCAATGCTCAATGAGCTGACGTTTAACGTCATAATGAGAATGGTGGCTGGGAAGAGGTACTACGGTGATGACGTATCGGTGGACAAAGAGGAGGCGAGGCAGTTTAGAGAGATTATGGGGGATGTGTTTGCTTATGGCGGGGCTGCGAACCCAGCTGATTTTTTGCCGGTTTTGAATTGGTTTGGGGTTAATGGGTACGAGAAGAAGGTGAAGGCGTTGACTAAGAGGGTGGATGTGTTCTTGCAAGGTCTGATTGATGAGCACAGGAGTAAAGGAAGAAATGGCAGTAGTATGATCGACCATTTGCTTTCCCTGCAGGAGTCACAGCCTGAATACTACACCGACCAAATCATCAAGGGTCTTATTATGGTTAGTACACAACTCTATTATCTTCATCTCATGCATTTTTTTTCATTACCATATAGCTTTGATTTTATAAAGGAGTCAATAGAAAGATAAGGGTTAATTTGTTTGATTGATTAATCCAAAAGAAAAATATAATGCAAGGTACATATTATGATATATTTCATTACCTTTTATTTTTGTTTTAAGAATAATGCTAGGCACACCAATTTGTTACATGAAATTTGTGCACTAAATACGTGACACCAATCAAATTTGTACTTTAATTCAAGTTGAAATTGGATTAATAATTGTAATAAAAAAATATGTGTGGTAGAATGTTTGACGTAATTTGGTGCATAAATTTGGTGTATATAGCAAATATTAATTAATTTTCATCAGGTCATGTTATTCGCGGGTACTGACACATCAGCTGTGACTCTAGAGTGGGCGATGTCCAATCTACTTAACCATCCACGCGTGCTCCAAAAGGCCAAATCTGAACTAGATGCTAAAGTTGGTAAAGAAAACTTGGTGGATGAACCAGACATCTCCAAACTACCCTACCTACAAAGCATCATCTCCGAGACACTCCGATTATGCCCGGCGGCTCCAATGCTACTACCACATTTGTCATCTGATGATTGTATTATCGGAGGCTTTGACGTGCCACGTGACACAATGGTATTGGTCAATGCATGGGCGGTACACAGAGATCCTGAATTGTGGGATGAACCTGAAAGCTTTAAGCCTGAGAGATTAGAAAGTGGTGAAGATTTTTCACATAAACTCATGCCATTTGGAATGGGAAGAAGGGCTTGCCCTGGAGCAGGCCTAGCGCAGCGCGTGGTGGGTTTGACTTTGGGGTCATTGATTCAATGCTTCGACTGGAATAGAGTGGGTGAGGAAATGGTTGACATGACTGAGGGCAAAGGAACCACAACACCTAAAGCCATTCCATTGGAGGCTATGTGTAAAACACAACCTATTGTGAGCAAGGTTTTATCTTAAGCTATAGATAATATTGTGTTAACCCCAGTATGTACAATAATCGAGCATTGTATAAGCTCATATATTTACTCTCATAATAAATTCAAGGGTTTATATCACAAATGGTCCCTGAAATTGACCCCATCAATCATGATGGTTCCTGAAATTGAAAATCGATTAATGTAGTCCCTGAATTTTAACCTCGTGAATCAATGTAGTCCTTCTGTTAGTGTTCCGTCCAAATTAACTTTAAAAAATGTTAGAGAACCAAATTTTCATGGTAAAATGACCAAAAATAACCCCGTTACTTATAATTTTACTTACTACCTCTCTTTTCCTTTTTCCGTCTTCACTTTTCTCTCCATTTTTTCATGGATTTGGTGCTAAAACTAAAATAAAAACAAAAAAAGTGGGAAATTTTAATTTTTTTTAATATCAAGTAAAAAACGAATTCTAACTAGGTTAGCTCCATTCTTTTTTTTACAAGAAAATCAAGTAAAATTATAAGTAACAGAGTTATTTTTGGTCATTTTACCATGAAAAATTGGTTCTCTAACCTTTTTTAAAGTTAATTTGGACGGAACACTAACAGAAGGACTACATTGATTCGCGGGGTTAAAATTCAGGGACTACATTGATCGATTTTCAATTTCAGGGACCATCTTGATTGATGGGGTCAATTTCAGGGACCATTTGTGATATAAACCCTAAATTCAATTAACCACAACATGAGGTTTTGTTAAAGTACTTTTTGTGACAAATTAAAATACGAATTTTGCTTTCTTTAGTTGGATTTTTTTGAAAAGTTGTACTAGCTCCAGATTAAGGGTATTAAATAAATGATTGAGCCTTCAAAAAGTTGTGTTGGTTTTAATGAATGAATGATGATTGGGCTCTCGAAAATTTGTGTTTGCTTCCTTATAATGAATTGACTAATTTCTGATGTTGAAAATAGTTTCCCGTACATTTTGAACTTACAAACATTTAACTAAAACTAGTTTCCGAACATTCACTATTCTAGTATCCAATTGTCCTTTATCTCCTTCACCAACTTTCATTGGATTGTCTTCTCCATCGTCGTCATTGCTGGCCGGTAGTCCACCCCTTCCACCATCTCCCCCCATGCATCTCATTCTCTTTCTCTTATTGGAGTATGGAATTCTAAATAACAACTTCAAACTTTTAATCTTGTGATCTTCCACGAGTTGTAATCTCGCAGATTTCCAAACCCTAGTTTTACCAAGTGAAGGTGGGTCGTTGGGAAAAAGATAGAATGGAGATGAGTCGTCGGAGAAGAGACTAGAGTGGGGGTGGGTCATTAGCGAAGAGAGGATTCATGATAAGTCGCAAGAAAAGAGACGAAGTAGGTTGGGGTCGCCAACCTAAGGGACCATTTTTGCTAAAAAATAAACCCAAATATTGTCTGTTTGGTTATAAATTTAAAAAATGCTACTCTTACCACATATTTGTACCATCTTTCTAAGAGCGTCTCCACTAGTTGGTGGAAGGTAAAGGCAAAGGCAACAATGTCCTCCAACCCAAAAAAATCTTTTTCCAAAAGTCCATAAAAACAAAGGCAAGTGGTAGGCCAATCACTGCTAGCCCAGATGCCTAGCTCTCTTAAGCCCGGCCTGCTACCTTAGGGCAAGCTGACATCAACATTACGTCATGCTAACGCCAGGGCATATTGAATTTTTTTTTATGTCACACGAGCCTAGAAGGAGAGTGGCCCAACAAAGACTGCAGAGGTGGGCTATGGTACAACAGATATCGCAAAACCCTCCAACGAATAGCTGATATGACGAATTGTAGGTCGTTGGATTTCCAACGGTCAGAGGATCTCGACCATCGGATTTCTAATAGTAAAAAAAATTAAAATATTACCATTAAGCCACATGGTGCAATCTAGTGCATTCGATTTCAACTCAACGACCAGGATTAATCTAACATTAAAAAATTAAAAATAATTAGAAAAATAGAAAAAAATAAGAAAAAATTATTAAAAATTAGAATGGTTTTCTATATTGTTGTTCAATTTCGTAGTTGGTTATATGATTATAGGAGTTTTTACCTAATTTTAAATTAATTATGTTTGTTGTAATGCTATGCTTTTTCCTTATATTTGAAATAATTTAGTAGAATTAAACAATTGTTTTATTTTCAAAGTGTAAAAAATTTGAAAAAAATATATTTAATTGCCCTTGCCTTTTTCAAACTGGTGGAGGTGCAGAAAGGCAAGTACTATTCAGAGTGATTAGTAAGGGCAACTTACATGCCCTTGCCCTTCCCTTCCACTAACTGGTGGAGATGCTCTAATAGAGATGAGACCCACATATGTTGGTGAGCCCTACCTCTATTAGAAAGATGATACAAATGGTGATACAGTTATGTGGTAAATATAGCATTACTTTATATATTTAGAGAGAATTTTGATTGACATCCCTCTTTTTACATGAGGTCGATAAAATTGGGTACGCTTGAAATAGGGCCTTTTCACCAGGAAATTACGTTGAAACGGGCCCACATATTGAAGTGGCCCAAATTTGATTGTTGTTTGCTAGAAACGACATGTCAATTGGACACATAAGGGTATGTCGTTCCTACTCTCTTTCTCTCAGTTATTTGGCAATTTAGAAAGTTCAATTGACATTTGGGTACCTACAAGAATAAACTGGTGGCTCACTTACTAATCTGTAATCAGATTAAGAGGAATTGAATTGAGGAGGAATTGAATTGAGGAGGAATTGAATTGAGGTGGAACCAGAATCATATTTCTGTTGGAGTTGTTTACTAAAACTGTCTAGAATCAGAGTAGGAATGACATTGATCTATATTAACTGTTTACTAATTCATATGAATCGGAATGAAAACTGATATGAGTACTAAAATACCCATAGTTGAACTAATCTATTCTATATGCTAATTATTTTTAATAAAACTTTTTTTCTTTCATTTTTCTTTTAATTTTTAGTAGAAAGAACAAATTTTGTTTTGTTGTAGGCATAATTTAGTGAACAATTATAGAGGCTATTGAGAGGGGTGCGACAATAGTAGAGAGAAATGAGTTTGACATAACTTCCAAATGAGAACTATAAGCATTGCATATGAATAGTTAGGCATACCAATTCCTCGAACAAACTTCTGGAAGGTTGACTTCGGTAATGACGACGTGTAAAGGTCGGCAAGGTTGTCTGGGATCGGCTTGCATGACTTCAATCTCCTGATGCTTTGTTGATGTGATGTATATGCAATATGTCTTGGCATTGACTTTGTTGACGTATCATGTCTTGGTCAAGTTGATACATGAGGCATAGTCTTCATGGATCGTCGTTAGGACTCAACGATGAATGAAAACAACAAGTACTTTGAATATGCTCAACAAGAACTCCTAACCATGTCTCACTTGTGGCGTAGTGAAGTGAGGTGAGTCTTGGAATGATTCGAAGATTTCGCAACTAAGGTCATATCGTGGACCTCCAACATATTGCGATATCCCTAACGGTAAAGATATAACCACTTGGGGATTTTTCCTTGTGCGGGTTTGATAAGTAACCAACGTTAGCATAACAAACAAGGTAAGCATCATTCCGAGGATCATGGGGTTGGATCCGCTCGAGATGCATTGGGATTTGCCCAAATTTGTAGTACCTTTTGGGTACGTCTTTAATACCAATTTAGTGGTTGCGTGTAGACGCGATGCTGCATCATATATGGAATTTCGGATTCCATAACCTCTTCAAGGGTCTCATTTGCATATAACGTATTGACGATCATAGGTATACTCCAAGATAACACATTCGGGGTGTAGTTCGACTGGTAGACCAAGGTACCGTCAGAACAAAAGCTTGAACTTTAGGTCAAGGTATAAACGAGTTTTCCTAAGATCCTTCATCTCAAATTCCACCTTCAGGTGCGAGGCAGTTTTCTCAAGCTCTTCCAGAGTCTTAGTGAGATTCGTGTCAACGTCATAAACTACAACTTTAGCAATTTGGAATAAGACTTTATAGTTTAATAGTTTAACACGCATGGGCATTCCTTCATATCCCTGATTGATCAAATAATCACTTAGACGGGTATACCACATCTGTCAGATTGTTTCAATCCGTAAGTGAATGCCTCAAACAAGTTAAGAGAGTGTTCCATGGTCTGGAACTATTTGAACCAGTCCATGTAATTCTTCGGGAACTTACATGTAAATCTCTGTATTTATATCCCACGGAGAAAACACTAACCACATTTCATAATGCTGCTATTAATCATAGGACGTTTGAGAGAAACCATATCACAGCATACTGAAAGGAACATCTTGGATTACAATTACAGAATGATAGTGATCATAGCTAATATGAAAGAAATACAAAATGGCGTTATGCACTTCAATGGTATATATATAGCACTTCATTGGGGTGTGTGTGTGTTCTATTTTTCCTTCCCAAGTAAGTGGCTAACTTCAGGGCAATATTCAGGTTATGCTGTTGGCGGGTACTGGTACATCAGCCGTTACATTAGAATGGGCTATGTCGAATTTGCTTAACCATCCGCGTGTGCTAAAAAAGGCTAGAGCCGAACTGGATGCTCAATTGGGTCAAGAGCACTTGGTGGAAGAACCAGATATCTCTAAACTACCATACCTGCAAATCATCGTCTCTGATGAGACCTTTCGATTAATGCCCAGCAGCACCACTGCTAGTCCCACATCTTTCATCCGAAGACTGTACTATTGGAGGATTTGACGTGCCGCGTGGCACAATAGTATTGATCAATGCATGGGCCATACACAGGGACCCAAAGTTGTGGGACGATCCTGAAAGCTTCAAGCCCGAGAGGTTCGAAAGCGGTGAGGATATGTCGCATAAGCTTATGCCATCTGGATTGGGAAGAAGGGCTTGCCCAGGAGCAGGACCAGCCCAACGTGTGGTGGGATTGACTTTAGGGTCATTGATCCAATGTTTCGAGTGGAGAGAGTTGGTGAGGAGGAGGTTGAAATGACTGAGGGTAAACGACTCACTATGCCTAAAGCTGTGCCATTGGAGGCCATGTGTAAAAGACGCTCAATTGTAAACAAAGTAATTATATCTTAAATTATATAAATAATTTAGTATTGTATTAGCAAAAGAGGGAAGCTGCAAGACATAGTTAATGATCTTTGTCTACTTAAATGACATACCATTCCTATTCCCCTTTTCCATTTTCAACATTTCGGCTCATCCTACAATTTTCTTTGCCAGAACATCTTTCCCAAACATCAATCAAAACAAATGAGTTTCAAATTAGATCTGCTTTAAGAAGAACCATCCCTGAAAGGATTTACTTAAATAGTAAACAAAAAAGTTTTGATTACTGCACGATATTAAAGAATGAGAAGGAAAATATAGGCAAAAGGAAAATAAAAAAAATGAAAGGTAGCGTTGTGACAACCCGTTCCTAATTTTACGTTTTTATTAATTTTAAAAGCGTGAATTTACGAAAATGCCCTAGAGGCAAGAACTTCGACTTCCGTTGACCATCGGTTAGAAAGACGTAGGACTCATTATTTTAGCATATCCTCGTAGTCCTCATCACTACGAACTCATAGGCAAAAGCCGTTTGCGAGTCCGGATTATAACGGTATAGTTACGGACGTTTGAAATTGGTTAGTTAAAGTTTAATTAAATAAATTAAACTCCCACCATGTGGGAATGGTAACCAATCAGTTTTTAAGGGAAGAAAAAGGAACTGATCAATAAAAAGAAAGGAGGACCAATCAGAAATCAGAAAAGAAGGAAAGAAAAAAAAGGGGAAAGCTTCCCGTGCACCCGTGGCCAACCTAGTTCGACCTCCCATCTTCCAAGGCCGATTCCGGCCTACTCCGGTGGAGTTTTTCGATGCAACCACCACCATCTTGAAGCTCTCATTCTCCTCTACAAAATCCACCCAAGAACCACCTTGATTAACCATGGTATGTAGCGGTTTGAGGCCATGAAAGTTGACGGTTCTCGCGGTGCTCCAGCTACCCTTTTTAATTTTCAGGCGAATCGGCAAAGCGATGGCCGACTCCAACACTTGGGCTTTGTAGCCCATCATCCCAGGAGCAAATCCCAACCAACCTTGACCCTGTTGGACCACCATAGACGACAGATCGACGCCGGGAAGTTTTAGGCACCCGCTGGCTTTGTGGGCAAAATTGACCATCTTTCGTCCACTTTTGGACTTCGTGGCAGGTATAAAAGTTGTTCCTCTCATTGAGAAACCTCATTTCTATGAAATTTGAGAATTTTTAGAAATAGTGAAATTTTCCGGCGAACCGTGGTGGTCGGCGCCCACGCGCGGTGACTCATGGGCTGAGATCCCATCTGACCATCTTAGACTAATTTTGAAGCCCTGATTCCATATTTGACATCTGTTTAGTAAAATTGCGATGTTTTGATGTAGTTTCGTAGTTGACCACCTAGTTGGCCGCCACAGGTCCTTGCATGAATTGACGATCCAACTCTTTGGATCGTCACCAAAGCTTAGTACCTTATAGTGCGTAATATTTAAGGATATTAGGAACTGACGGATCAGAATTTGACATATGGATCTTCCCAAATTGGAATTGTTAGTTCATAAAATAAAGTGTCGACCTCCACTTGAATTTGCAAGACTGAGATCCAACCGTTGGATCGTAATGAAACTTTAGTATGATGTTCTAGAAGCGTAATGTGGATCTTTGGAAGTTACGGATCAGAAATCCGATGTGTGGATCTTCCAGATCGAATTACGTAGGGTTATGGACTCTACCGTCGATCGTTGACCGACGGTTGATTTTTGGTCAATAGGTTTCAGATCATTTTAGAACGTCATTGGGGTTGTGTTTTATGCAAGTTATTTCTGAGACGTGATTTGATAATTGTTCTAGGCGACGATCGTTCATGACCCCTTGATATTCGTGCTAGGGAGTTGTAGCGCGGACTCCAGGTGAGTGGGCTGTTTATTTTATACCTATACATATTTATAGTTTCCCTAAATGCGTATTTACGACGACGGGTTAGTATATTCGAAAATAAAGGTTTTCTTACAAACATTGTTTTGTTGACTCACTCAACTTTGTTTTTCGCCCCTCCAGGTTTAGTAGCTGTGCTTACGAGTAAACGAGGGTTCTGGCAAATCTCAGGAGATGGTTATCTTTAGTGGTATAACCCTCACCCTAATTACTGTATTGTTCTTATGCTCTACCATCACGTGTGAAATGGGTGCAATCCTGCTCACCCGCGCACTCTTTTGTTTAGGCACTTTTACGTTTAAATTTATTCACATTCTTCTTCCACTACACTACACTTTACATTCTTCTTCCACTACACTACACTTTATGGCTTCGTCACCCTCCAGGTGTCGGCCAACACAACTCTATTCGGAGTCTAATTGGACTTTCCCGGTTGGGTGTGTCAAGCGTCACTTTATTCAAAAGAGTAGATACATCAGCTTATCTTTATCCTTTTTAAGGAGAGATACTCTCGTAACATCTATTGGATTAATTAGAGTATCTCAACCAAATGTTAAAATTTGTTATGAAAGAATATGCTTAAACCCCCAAAAGATGAAAGTCAAGCAAATAAATCACAACACTAAGGCAAACTACAAAAGCTCTATAAGAGCGGGACATAAGCTCTATATGGACGTTATGAGAGCACTAAGAGAACCTATGAAGACTATAACAGCTCTTAGTCACGTAATTTAAATAAGAATAATGACATACCGGTAGACAGCGAAGAAGACGAACCATAGTCGACCACAGTAGTAGTCTTTCTCCTCATGGTTCAATAATTTAGCGCATTTTTTTGTGAGAGTAGATACAACTATATATACAAACAATCTATGTGATTCTTCTATTAGAATCTATGTAGACAAAAACTGATTTTCCTAATTGAATACATAATACTTTTAGTGGTGTATTTTTTTGTAGTGAGTTATTAGTTTACTTTCCACACCTTTAATGTGAACGTAAAATACTTTTAATTTTAGCAGATATACTTAATAATCATTCAGTCAAGATACATATGCGCGATCCACAAGAATCGTCACTTCGTATGGAAGAAAAACATGGTGTTCTCTCCTTTGTTTAATTTGGCCAAAGACCATCTCTAATGGAGAGGGTTAAAGGTTTAAAAGCTAAAAAATGGTCTGATTTGCTCAAAAACTCATCTCCAACATATGGTTGGGCTATAATTATGTGGAGCCCATCAGACCATTATTTGGCCAAAAGGCCATCAGGCTAGCCAAATGCAGCCCCCTCATAGCCCTTTTTTGGTGCTCAACTGCTCAGTTGCAATAATTGGTTCAAATTTAACCACTAGATTTGAAAACATCTAAATGAAGTTTTATTAAATTAAACAGTAAATTTAAAGTATAAACTTAAAACTAATAAATTATTGAGGGGGCTCTCTTTAGCATCATTTAGTTGGAAATAGTATATGAGTATGATCTGACATTGTTTATTAAAAAATAATTTTTTTACAAAACTATAATTTTAGACGGAGCTATATATAACCTATTCGATTGGAGATGGCATAAGATTATAGTGGTGAAATTTTTTTTATTGTGACCGGAACATAGATGGTACATCACGTGTTTTATATAAGTGGTGAAAAATTGTATTTTTTAAGTTATTAACTTTTTAATACACATATCCCACCATTTGTATAGTGACACGTTGTTGATGCAAATTTCCGATGTCTTTAGTCTTGACAAAAATGCACCTACAAAACAATCAACACCTTTGATCAAAGACGTAAGCCTCACGCACTCACGAGGTGGGGGGGGGGGGGGGGGGGTTAGGTCAACGGATCTCCAATGCCTAAGTTAGTTTCTCTGAGAGAGTAAAGTGTTTAAGGCTTTTTAGGGTTGCAAAAACTCTGAAAATTTGGTAGAATATGGGGTATTTATAGGGATAGGGTGGGCCATATAGTGTTTAATGGAGAGATATTTTCTAAATATTCTCAAGATATTTAATAGGACTTGAGATAATGGAGTAATTATCCCTAATTGATTTAAATTAGTATTACTTACTTGATTGGAGTCAATCTTTAATTGGGAATGTATTAAAGATAGGATTTGGGTAATTAATCCTTATCTTCCATTCCTTGCCAAGGGCAAGTGAGCTATGGGAAATTGTGTTCAATTGCTGAGTCATTCAGGGATGTGAGTTGCGCGTGGGAGCATCTGAGAAGCCTGACCATTTATTGAGGGCAATCTTGTCACTCTTGAATAAAAGTCCACGTGTTGCCTTTAAAATTTTTGGGATATTTTAGGCTCCACAAATGCTCCCACACCTACTATGCTGCAGGCAGGAAAATGATTGTAGGTGTAGGAATCCCAAGCTTCTTAGGCTTGTAGAGTTGTTTCCCAATTTGAACTTGATCTTCTTTCTTGATTTGGAGATAGACATTTTCTAGAAAAAGGAAAATAATTACGCCCAATACCTATTTAATTCTGCCTTAAGCAGGGGATTAAATAAATTTGGAGAGTAATCTTTATTCCAACAAGGAAGAGAAGCCAGAGGAAATTTTTATTCCCCTTCCCCTAGCGTTCTTCTTTTCTTGTCTTGCAAAGAGTCGTCTCTCGTTGTTGTTCTTCTTCTCCGTGCCGCACCAAGGTAAGAAAAATTTGAATTTTCCTTTTCTTGAATTTTTTGGGAGTCTCGGGACTTGAAAAATTGGCTTGGTGGGTGCCAAGAAGGTGTGAATGGCGTGGTAGGGATGCCACGAGGCTGCATGTTGGCTGGTATGGGGAGAACGGCTTGGGCCGGGTCTTCATTGCTGCTAGGCTGAAGCTTGGGCAAGCGGGAATAGAAGGAAAGGGACTGGCGTGGGCCGGCCCTCTTGTGCGCGTGACCTGGACCGTGAGGCCTGGGTTTACTTCTTGGGGCGCCTGCCGCGTGAAGGAGAGGAAAGGAAGGAGGCGCGGGCTTCCCCTCCCACTTGAGCCGAGAAGCTTGGGCCATGTGTAGGGCGAGCTGGAGTGTGGGCTGAGTCCTTTGTGGCTTGGCCGTGTGGATGAGCTGGACCATTGGGCCTAGCGTTGGGGCATTGGGCTCTACGGTCCTTCCTTTTTTTCTTTTTCTTTTTTTTGGCAAGCTGCCTTCTAAGTATTTTTCCTCATACTTTTTGCAAAGACTTTGAGATGTCTTCCTCTGACTGCGAAAGTGACGAATATCCTCCACCTTTGTACCGTCAAGGTGGGTTACTTCAAGGCTACACATGTCAAGATTAATTTCGACGAACTTTTTGGGGATTTTCTTGAGACGTACAAGCATGTGATTCCGTTAGGGTGTTTGGCTTGACTGAGAGGCAAGTTATAGGTTTGTTTGTTTGATTGGTTGAGTGTCCTTGTCTCTGGGCCCTCTTCCCCCTTTTATAGGCAAATTAACCTAACTGTAGCATTTTGCCCTTGCCCGAAAGCAGTTGGAGGTGATGAGCCATCAACAATTTTTTTTCATTTTCTTCCCTTTTGGGCCTGGAGTAGGCTGATTTACATCGGTTGTCACTTCCATTGTAAGCACCTAGCCTTTGCATTAATAGGGAGCTGCCATTTTGTCTTGAGATGGGTGACCTGGGCTTGGTGTTGGGCCTCGGGCAAAACTATGTTTCTTGACCTCTTTATGGGCTTCTCTTTCTTTAAGCCCAAAGTTTAATATTAACCCAAACAGTTTCCCTTTAGTTCTACATACAACTTAAAAGGGTAAATATTGACGGGCAGGAAGTCACCGGATACTGACAGAACATGGAGAAACTAGGACAATGTGTCTAGAATACCTACTGATGTCAAATAAGTGAAAACTCGGACAAGGTGTCTAGCATTCCTACAGAAATTAAAAGACCAGGTGAACCTGGTAATGTAGTATTTAACATGTATTCAAGTGGTAACTTTGGTGGTTTAGATTTCCTTTTTCCTCCCAGCCGACTACTCATTTCTACTATAATTTCGTGGTGAATTCAGATGAGTCTGAACTCATTAACGTCAATGTAGGTGCTAGGACAGAGTTTATAATTGAACAGCCTTTCAAAATGGACTGAATTTTTTGGAAATAATGGAAGGATCGGCTCCGATATCAAATGTCAAAGAGTACAAATGTTGCTGTTATGGTGGGAAATAATGGAAGGTTCAATTGTGGTTGGTTTAGTGAGACAATTGAGAAATGTATGCGAAAGATGCTCGCGGTAGACCTACAATGGGGCATATGCTGGAGGGCTTGGTTTAGTGACCATCCACATCACTATCCACTTGACAAGCTCTAACACTTGGCTTGGGCTTACATGAGTGTGTATCGTAGTTAGCATGATTTGTAAACGACAACAATGTCATGTCAAAGCTTGACGCGGTGAATACGCATGTGCTTGGCGTAATAATACAAACGTTCTTCCCATAACTTATTACTTTATTAGCATGGCATGTTTGTAAATATTCTCAATTTTGCACCTTCGCATGTATTAACTCTTGGCCTGGGCTTCGAGACGTTTTTAGGCTTGCATGTGATATTTTTCGCTTTAATAGTACCTAAATAGGTACTTTAGCAAAAACGGTCCCTAAGATTGGCATAACTCCTCACTTTGGTCTCTGAGATTTGAAATCGATAAAAGTGGTCCCTAAGTTTGTCTACCATCATTTATTTTGGTCATTTCATAAAAATCTGTATTAAATAAGGACAAAAATGACAAAAAATACGCCTCACTTTAATAACAAATGGGCCAAAATGATTTGACAAAATTTGAGTGTATTTTTTTCATTTTCGTCTTATTTAGCTTAGATTTTTTCACGGAATGATCATTAAAATTGACGGTGGACAAACTCAGGGACCATTTTTATCGATTTTAAATCTCAGGAATCAAAGTGAGGAGTTTTGCTAACCTCAAGGACCATTTTGGCTAAAACATCAACCTAAATATTGTTCGTATGGTTATAAATTTTAAAAGGGAGTTTATCATAAATGGTCCCTGGAATTGACCTAACTCATCAAGATGGTCCCTGAAATTGAAAATCGATTAATGTAGTCCCTGAAATTTGGTGTCTCAAATCAATGTGGTTCTTCCGTCATAACTCTGTTAAAAATGTGGCACATAATTGGGTTCCACAATATAATAAAAGATTGCCATGTGGATTAAAAGTATTAAAATAATAATTAAAAAACTACTTTATTTAATTAAAAACAATAAAAAAAGAAAAAAAGAAGAAGAATATAACTGTTCATCATCTTCTTCCCCTCCTACCCAGCAACCCACCATTCTCCACCCTTTGAAACGGCACCGTCGCACCCTGTTCCCGCTGTCCTCGTGTTCATCGGTGACAGTAATTTGAAATGAAACATTCCCGATGTTGCTCGACCTGGAGGTGCAGGCCGTAGGGGAGTGCCACTGAGAATTGGTGACGACTACATGTGTGACGGGGTGGGGACTGGGGTGGTTGCTCCGGTGAGAGTTGCAGTTGGAAACTGCATGTAAAAGGGTGATGTTGTTGTTGCTGTTTTTTTCATTAATTTGAGCTCTTACAGCTCCTTATGTAGCCTTATGTTCTTTTCTTTCAATGTTTCACAACATTGCTTTAATAACTCGCACTCTGCTTCTGTTTGCTTCAGCTTGGTCCTACAACAACAACAACAACAAAGTTTTTTCCCACTAAGTGGGGTCGGCTATGTGAATCCTAGAACGCCATTGCGCTCGGTCCTGTGTCATATCCTCCGTTAGATCCAAGTACTCTAAGTATTTTCTTAGAGTCTCTTCCAAAGTCTTCTTAGGTTTTCCTCTACCCCTTCGGCCCTAAACCTCTGTCCCATGGTCGCATCTTCTAACCAGAGCGTCAGTAGGCCTTCGTTGCACATGTCCAAACCACCGTAACCGATTTTCTCCCATCTTTCATTCAATTTCAGATACTCCTACTTTACCTCAGATATCCTCATTCCTAATCTTATTATTTCTAGTGTGCCCACACATCCAATGAAGCATCCTTAACACATCCAACGAAGCATCCTCAATCTCCGCCACACCCATTTTATGTACGTGTTGATGCTTCACCGCCCAACATTCTGTGCCATACATCATCGCCGGCTTTATTACCGTCATATAAAATTTTTCCTTGAACTTCAGTGGCATACGACGGTCACACAGCACACTGGATGCACTCTTCCACTTCATCCATCCAGCTTGTATTCTATGGTTGAGGTCTCCATGTAATTCTCCGTTCTTTTGCAAGATAGATCCTAGGTAGTGAAAACGGTCGCTCTTTCGTACTTCGTGGTCTCTGATCTTCACCCCTAACTCAGTTGAGCTTCCATTTGCACTGAACTTGCACTCCATATATTCTGTCTTTGATCGACTTAGGCGAAGACCTTTAGATTCCAACACTTTTCTCCAAAGGTTAAGCTTCGCATTTACCCCTTCCTGAGTTTCATCTATCAACACTATATCGTCTGCAAAAAACATACACCACGGAATATCATCTTGAATATGTCCCGTTAATTCATCCATTACCAATGCAAAAAGGTAAGGACTTAAAGATGAGCCTTGATGTAACGCTACAGTTATGGGGAAGCTTTCGGTTTGTCCTTCATGAGTTCTTACGGCAGTCTTTGCTCTATCATACATATCCTTTATAGCTTGAATATATGCTACTTGTACTCATCTCTTTTCTAAAATCCTCCAAAGAATGTCTTTTGGGACCCTATCATACGCTTTTTTCAAATCTATAAAGACCATGTGTAAATCCTTTTTCATATCTCTATATCTTTCCATCAATCTTCGTAATAGATAGATTGCCTCCATGGGTGAGCGCCCTGGCATGAATCCGAATTGGTTGTCCGAGACCCGTGTCTCTTGCCTCAGTCTATGCTCAATGACTTTCTCCCAGAGCTTCATTGTATGACTCATTAGCTTAATACCTCTATTGTTCATGCAATTTTGTACGTCACCCTTATTCTTGTAGATAGGCACCAAAGCGCTCTTTCGCCACTCATTTGGCATCTTCTTCACTTTCAAAATCCTATTGAAAAGATATGTGAGCCATGATATACCCGTCTCTCCCAAGACTTTCCACACTTCGATCGGTATATCATCAGGGCCCACTGTTTTTCTATGCTTCATATTTTTCAAAGCTTCAACCACTTCTTCCTTCCTAATTCGGCGGTAAAAGGAGTAGTTTCTACACTATTCTGAGTTACTCAACTCCCCCAAAGAAGTACTCTTTTCATGTCCTTCATTGAAAAGATTATGAAAATAACATCTCCATCTGTCTTTGACCGAGTTCTCTGTAGCAAGAACCTTTCCATTCTCATTCTTGATGCACCTCACTTGGTTTAGGTCCCTTGTCTTCTTTTCCCTTGCTCTAGCTAGCTTATAGATATCCAACTCTCCTTCTTTGGTATCTAATCGCTTATACATCGTCATAAGCCGCTAGCTTAGCTTCTCTCACAGCTTTCTTCGCCTCCTGCTTCGCTATTCTATACCTTTCCCCGTTTTCATTGGTCCTATCCTTGTATAAGGATTTACAACATGCCTTCTTAGCCTTAACCTTTGTTTGTACCTCATCATTCCACCACCAAGATTCCTTTTGGTGTGGAGCAAAGCCCTTGGACTCTCCTAATACCTTTTTTGCTACTTTTTGGATACAACTAGCCATGAAATCCCATATTTGGCTAGCTTCCCCCTCTCTATCCCACATGCATTGGGTGATTACTTTCTCTTTGAAAATGGCTTGTTTTTCTCCTTTTAGATTCCACCATCTAGTCCTTGGGCACTTCAAGGTCTTGTTCTTTTTTCTCTCTCTTTTGATATGTACATCCATCACCAACAAGTGATGTTGATTAGCCAAGCTCTTTCTCAGTATAACTTTGCAATCCTTACAAGTTATACGATCCCCCTTCCTCATTAGAAGAAAATCTATTTGTGTTTTTGACGACCCACTCTTGTAGGTAATCACATGTTCTTCTCTCTTCTTAAAGAAGGTGTTGGCTAAGAAGAGATCATATGCCATTGCAAAATCCAAGATGGCTTCCCCATCCTCGTTTCTCTCCCTAAAACCATGGCCACCATGAAAACCTCCATAGTTGCTTGTCTCATTGCCCACGTGTCCATTTAAATCTCCTCCTAGAAACACCTTATCCGTCTGAGCAATTCCTTGCACCAAGTCTCCAAGATCTTCCCAAAATTTCTCCTTCAAACCTGTATCTAACCCTACTTGAGGTGCATACGCACTAATCACATTGATGAGTTCTTGTCCTATTACAATCTTGATTGCCATAATTCTACCTCCTACCCTCTTGACATCTACAACATCTTGTGCCACGGTCTTGTCCACAATGATGCCAACACCGTTTCTCGTTCTATTTGTGCCCTAATACCAAAGTTTAAAACCTGAGTTTTCTAGATCCTTTGCCTTAAGACCAACCCACTTAGTTTCTTGTAGGCACATAATACTTATCCTTCTCCTCACCATAACTTCCACTACTTCCATAGATTTTCCCGTTAAGGTTCCTATGTTCCACGTTCCTACACGCATTCTACTCTTGAGCTCTACCCTCATTTCCTAGCTTCTTCACTCTCCCCCGTCTAATAAGGCCAAAGTACTTCTTTTTTGTGTCCTGTGTAAAGTTGATAGGAGCATATGCTTCCACACAACTTTGAGTGGAGTCGTTCAAAAAGAAGTTTCTATGGCCCCCTTGCTCACTTATCACTGTGTTCGGGCCACACAGCACGCCACTTACGGGTGACGCCCTAACTTTAGCGCGATTTCGTTCTGGATTCATTTTCATAAGGATTCGACATAAACTAGGAGTGCCGGCTGTCGACTACCTGATGCCCTCCCCCTCCTCCTTTATCCGGCTTGGGACCGGCAATGTAAGATAAACTTACACAGGCGTAGTTAGCTTGGTCCTACAAAAATGTAATAAATTAAGAATATTAGAAAATTATATATTATTGGAGACTCATATGAACAAGCATCAAACATGCACATCCTGAAAATTTTGAATACAAATAATAAGAATAATTAAGTATGAATTGGGTAGTTGGGGAAGAAGATGATGAATAGTCATCTTCTTCTTTTCCTCATTTTTTATTATATAAAATAGTTTTTTAATGATTATTTTAATACTTTTAATCCACATGGTAATATTTTATTATTTTTAACGGAGTTATGACGGATGGACTACATTGATTTGCGACACCCAATTTTAGGGACTACATTGATCGATTTTCAATTTTAGGGATCATCTTGATGGGATGGGTCAATTCCAGGGACCATTTGTGATAAAAATCCATTTTAAAAATACTACTCTTACCACATATTTGTACCATCTCTCTAAGAGCGTTTTCACCAGTTGGTGGAAGACAAGGGTCAAGGCAACAATGTTGCCCACCAACACAAAAAAAACCTTATCCAACAATCCATAAAGTCAATGGCAAGTGATGGACCAACTACTGCCAGCCCAGATGCCAGCTTTCTTAAGCCTAACCTACTACCTTCGGGCAAGCTAACATCAACATGACGTCCTGCTAATGCCAAAGCATATTTTTTTTTTATGTCAGATTACACACACCCAGAAGGAGAGTGACCCGACAAACACTGCAGCGTTGGCCCCCCAACAACAGATATCACAAAACCCTTCAATGGATAGCTAACGTGACGAGTTATAGGCTGTTGGATTTCCAACAATCAAAGGATCTCGACCGTTGGATTTCCCACGTGGCGCAATCTGGTGCGTCCGATTTTAGTTGGCTAAGATTAATCTACATTAAAAAATTAAAATTAAAATAAAAAATAAGAAAAAATTATAAAAAAAAAGAAAAAATTATTAAAATTTTGAATGATTTTTTATATTGTTGTTTCAGTTTCATAGTTGGGTATATGATTTAGGGAGTTTTCACCAAATTTTAAATTAATTATGTTTGTTGTAATGCTATGTTTTTGCCTTATATTTAAAATAATTTAGTAGAATTAAACACTTGTTTTTTTTTCAAAGCGTAAAAAAAAACAAATAATAATAATTTAATGCCCTTATCCTTTTCAAACAGGTTGAGGTGCACAAAGGCAAGTACTATTCAGAGTGGCTAGTAAGGGGAACTTACATGCCCTTGCTTTTGCCTTCCACCAACTAGTAGAGAAGCTTTAATAGATATGAGACTCACATGTGCTCGTGAGCCCTATCTCTATTAGAAAGATAGTACAAATGATGATACAAATATGTGGTAAATGGAGCATTACATTTTTAAATTAGAGTTTTTTTTTTATTTTTATTTTTTATAAATAAAAATTAAAAAGGGGGACAACGGGTGACAAGCCACGGTTATTGATCCCTTATGGGCCCAGAGATGTTATAGGGAATTTCAACCTGTCCATGTCTAAAGTCAAGCAGACTCATCAGTTCGGAGCATCGAACCCAAGAGAGAATTTTGATTGACATCCTTCTTTTTACTTGAGGTCGATTTCAGACGTACCTTTCACGAGGAAATTACGTTGAAATGGGCCCACATGTTGAAGTGGCCCGAATTTGATTGTTGTTTGCAAGAAACGACATGTCAATTGGACACATAAGGGTATGTCGTCCTACTCTATCTCTCTTATTTGGCTAGAGAAATTATATTCACACGCTCCAAATTACTTCTTCCACAACCTTTTAAAATTTTAATATCTTCTACACACCACTAACACTTGATAGAAAAATATTAAAAATATTAAAAAATTAAAAGAGTGAGATAGAAGTAATTTGGGATGTGGTATTATAATCTTGGCTATTCGAAAAGTTCAGTTGGCATTTAGGCACCTACTAGAATAAACTGGGTTCGCAAAATGGGGGATTCTTTTCTTCAGTTTCTGGCTAAAGGGCTATCGTTGGGCTTTCAAAAGGTAGCTTTATTGAACTTGATAGTGTATTTTGTAAACTAATTTAAATTGCAAAAATGATGATTCAAACTTGGTTGCGTATGGTAGCACATTCGTTGTAAACAATGTACCTCTACATCAAGATTAAAAGCTTTAGCCTACTTACCCTATTATGTCTTTTTTTCTCCTTTATTTACCTTATGAAGTTGGCATTGCCCAATTTCAGCATTTGCGTCTTCTTCTTTTTTGTCAAGCATTTGCGTCTTCTTCTTCTAGTAGCTTTTGTCTTGAGGAAGATGATGTGAGCAAGAAAGTATTTTCCCAATCAATTTTTCTTATGCAAATTTGAGATAATAAAGTTATAAACAGGATTAAGTTATGTGCTCTGCTGGTTTCACATTAGCGTAGCTTCATTTACGAGCATTTTTTTAAAAAACCCCGTTGGATAATCATTTCATTTTTAACTTTTAGTTTTTCGTTTTTGTATTCGCTTCTAATTTATTAAATATCTAGGTAGGGCCCTAATAATGTAGTAAATGTAGTCAAGTTCTTGGTTCTCATCCAAATGCAAAAGGGACAGCAAGAAGCAGTCACCAAACTTGATGCTAGTGGAAGATTTTTCAATCAATTATGGAGTTGTCCTTTACAAGAAACAAATAAAACACCCAAAATATCCTCTCCTGTATATCTACAACCTATCACATATAGAGGGTACAAGCAAAAAAGCCCGCGCAATGCTGCAGGTTTACAACTCTAGTTACACATAATTACAACAATGTTTTCAATTCTACTATTACATAAATACAACAATGTTTAATTTTATCAAGTTTTGTACTGAGGTGAAACTCTCCACATTTAACATAGTTTTAAATGCTAATTAGTATATGTGTAAATAGGATTGTGAGTATGGTACAACAATGTACAACAATGTCATATGATTATGTCTGCTCCATATCAAATACCTCAAAATATAGGTGAATCAAGTGATTACATGTATATATATGTTTATAAACTTATTTATTTGACCAATGCAGGGTATACGAAACCAAGCATAAAATAAATAGAACATGTTCAAAAAATAACCCAGATGAAAACCGAAAATATCAAAAGAAAGAAGACCAAAAAAATACCGATTTGTGATCAGCTAATTGTTTAACTCAAGCATCGGATTCCTATGTGTTTAAGGTGAGTGCTTTTGTATATCAAAATTAAATTCCAATCCAAACTCAAATTCCAAAGCAATCACAGCATACAAACTTAATTACCCAAAAAGTTAATGAAACCAAACCTATTTCAATTCCAATATAATCCAAAACACCAAATTCGCTTACCTTCTGTTAAGCGGGTTTTGGAAAATGTTGCAGAGACTGGTGGTGCAGGAAGATTCACACGTTGTCGTGGCGCCCTTTGTGCATATATAATCCATGTTTCCCTCTTTTTTCATCTGCTTTATCAGATAAACGTGAGTACTAAATGAGTGCATTTAAACTAAAAAGAGTTGACAGAGGCATAATTGGAGAAAGAAAAGGTCTTTATAACAATAAAAATCAAAAGATGATTCATAATTGGATTTGACAGAGGCATTCTCAGCAAGTAAAAAAACAGAGGCACCCCAAATAGAAGATACAATATACAGTAAAAGGAAAATAACAACTGAGGAGGAAAAATAAAAACCAAAAAACCAAAAAAATTGTAAATCTCAGTAGCAACATAGAATGCATACGAATCAAGCATTTTTTTTTCAAGGTTTGAGGGCTTGAGTTTGTTTTCTAATTTGAAGCAAAGAATACTTGAATGAAATGCCAAATAAAAACCCCAAAATCTTACCTGATCACAAATCAGTGAGAGAGCTTTTGGAAAAAAAGGTCAGAAAGGATTTGAAGGTGGAATTTGCAGGGCCAAGACGATGTTGCAGTCCGGTTGTTGGCCAACGATCAAAATTTCTTATTGGGTTTTCCAATGAACGGTGAAGACGGGTTTGTAGTGCGGCGGCGGTGGGGATTTGTCGATTTGTCTACAAAAGCTCTACCTCAAGCATATGAAAACCCTTCCACAATCTTAGCAATCGATATAAATTTGAGAAAAAAAGGGGGAAATTAATAGATAATCAAATTTACTTGAGGAGATGAAGAGGGCAATTTTCGCTTACCTTCAGTCAACAGGAATCTGTAAAACGTGGTGATGTATGAAGTGGTGGTAACGGCTGTGTGGTAAAAAATTGATTCGGACTGAAGTAAGAACTAAGCGGTGGAGGAGAAAACAAAGAAACGGCACGAAAGGAAGAGGTGCGTGTGGATCAAAGGGTGTGGAAGCATCCAAACTTGGGAACAGTAAAAGCGTGTGGATGAAAGGAAAAGCACCCCAACTTGTGGAAGAAGAGGCAGGGGTATTATCGAAATTTTACTGTGCTGTCAAATTAAGTGGGAAATAAGAGCTGCAAAAGGGGGGCATCTACGTCTTTACATTGTGCTTAGGAATAGTGTTTTTTCCATTGCGCTTTAGTATATATAACTAGAAATTGAGCCCGCGCAACGCCACGGATTTTAAAACTGTGTTAAATGTGTGAAATATATTAAAACATATTCTCATCCATGTCAAAATTCATATACATCATAATGTTCACCAAAGAACCAAAACAATTTACAAACATGGTATATGCATAGCCCATTCCCCATCTTCATTATGCAAAAAAAATTCATCAGTGAATTTATTCATTTTTTCAATACCGAAATGAAAGCTTTCTTAAAAAGCATTAATTTCATGAAAACCATTCTTGCCTGATGATTATAGAGATATCTGCACATCATAACAGCATTCAAACCTCCAGTAATTAGAAGTACAATGATTTGTTGCAATTGGTAAGTAATACTTAGTCACTCAACAATTACAAACGGAAAACATCATTCAGACTTGCAATGCCTAATACTACATCATCTTACAATACTGTGAAAAACCTGACCACATTGTTCAATAGCATTATCAAATTGAGCACAGTTCTAACTGATTTTATACAAAATTCAATGATCCATCTGAAGAATGGCGCTCGTATATCCGGTATTCACTACCTTGAGAAAAAGTACCGATGAAATGAAAAATTAAGAAAAACCCAAATGAAAGAACCTGAATTCTCATAAAGAGGTCCAAGCTGGGCCGCCTTGCAAAACGGTTGTTCCATAAATCCTTGCAGGCATCTTCAATTTGCTGAACCTCTTATGGGGCTCCAGTCATTGGGTGGAACTCCCACACAGGGACTTGCACCCGTGTTTCCAATTGCTGCATCTCGAGCATCCCTTCCCTGTAAATAATTTCAAACCCATTATTTTTAGGGAGCTTTAATAAAAAGGGCTTGAACTAAGTTTATTTTAACCAAAAACCATCCTATAACTTTTTTTAACCAAAAACCATCCCAGAACAAGGTAAAACCCACCAAACCAACAGACAGCTCGACCACCAGTCAGTCACTCATGGGCTCTCCTTTGGCCCTTATCCTCCTCCTCCTCCTCCTCCTCCTTCTCCTCTTCGTCTCGCTGAGTACTACAACTTTCCTTTTTGAATCACCCTATTTCGTTGAGTATTGAAGAAGTTATATCCATTTGAATCTTACCCAGTTTTCGCGACCTCCGAGGCTTTCGAGTCATTTTCCGGCCAAACCACAACGAGTTAGCCATCGTGCAAGGTACCATTCTCTTCGTCTCTTCGAGAACTACGATTTTCGTTTTTGAATCACTCGATTTCGTTGAGTATTGACAAAGTTATGAGCGTTTAAAGTTTGTCCAACCCAGTTTCAGGCGACCTCCGAGGCTTTCGAGGCGTTTTCCGGCCAAACCACAATGAGTTAGCTATTGTGCAAGGTACCATTCTCTTCGTCTCTTCAAGAACTACGATTTTCATTTTTGAATCACTTGATTTCGTTGAGTATTGACAAAGTTATGAGCGTTTAAAGTTTGTCCAACTTTCCAGCCGAAATCCGGCCTTCCCTTCCGTTTAGTTCCGGCGAGCAGCAACCACACAAACCCTTTCAGTCGTGCACAAACAAACACTGTATCTGGAAAGAAAATGAACATTAACACTGTTGCTGGAAAAACATAACACTGTCTCTGCAAAAAAATAACACTGTCACTGGAAAAACTAACACTGTCGCTGGAAAAACAACACTGTCGTTGGAAAACTAACACTGTTGCTGGAAAAACTAACTGTCGCTGGAAAACAAACTAACACTGTCGCTGGAAAAATTAACACTGTTGTTGGAAAAATAACACTGTCGCTGGAAAAACTAACACTGTCGCTGGAAAAATAACACTGTCTCTGGAAAACTAACACTGTCGCTGGAAATAAACTAACAGTGCAGTGACTTAAATTCTAGAAACAGTGATTTAGATTCCAGAAACAGTGTTACTTAAAATCCAGAAACAGTGACTTAAAATCCAGAAACAGTTTATTTTTACATTCCAGAAACAGTGTCCGTCGAAAAGAACCAAAATCCAGAAACAGTGACTTAACTTATAACATGGTTTTTTATTAAACAAAACTTATAACATGGTTTTTTTATTAAACAAAACTTATAACATGGTTTTTTATTAAAACTAAAACTTAGAACATGGTTTTTTATTAAACAAAACTTATAACATGGTTTTTTTATTAAAACTAAAACTTTTCAAGCCTTTTTCATTAGTTTTCCTTTATTTTTAACCTTAAACATTTATCATGCTGAAGAATAATAGATTAGCACACACTCATAAATAATAGATTAGCACCCTTTGGTTCAAGATAAACATAATGCATACAGAAGAATAAAGTTGGCAGACAAAACAGATCGATGTACAGAGAGATAGAGGCATAAAGAGAGAACTTACATCAGCTGTGCTCTCAAATACATATAATAATCTGCATACAAAGAAACATAATATTGAAACAGTTTTAAATCATCCTATTCAAACAAATCAATTCATACCCATATCGTCGCATTGCCGCTCTGATCTTGAAAAATTAAAATTAATAATAATCGTTCAAATCATATTACAATATATCACAAATTATGACATCTGATAATCAATAAATTTAAGAAAATTTAAAATGAATTCAATTCACTCCAAAACAATGATATTATATGTTCACATATATATTTACAATAACAAAAAATTCAGTTTCTAGCCACTGGGATAAAAATGAGAACAGAAAACATTAATTCGAGTGCCTACACATATGAACATCGCATAAAAATCATAACAAAATCCAAAACAGCAGGAGAGATAACAAAAATGATAATAATTTAAAAAAAAAAATTAAATCAAAAGTTTAAGACTAACTCACAGGAAGTTGTGAGAGTTAATTTTTTGGGCAAAAAAAATTCTATCAACGCATTCTCATACAAAAAATTTCTTTAAATACCGATTTCATGCAATCTAGGAGATCAATGCTTAAATCAGAAAAATTTCTTTAACCCTGAATTTTAAAATTGAAAGCATCAAAATTTGAACAAAGAACAGAGAACCCAAGCATTTATAGGTTTAAAATTTCTTTAAATCAGAACAGGAGCCAAGCTTTTCTAGATATAAAATTTCTTCCAATCAAAACAGGATTCAACACGAAATTAAATAAAAAAAGGTGAGAGAGAGAGAGAAAGACAAACCTTCTTGTGGGGCGAAGGAGTTCCGGACTTGAGAAAAAGCTCAAGAAATTTGTTCTGAAAGCAAATGGAAGATTTGAACAATAAAAGGATAACTAAAAGTTAGAAAATTGACGTAGGCAGTTGAAACCACTGATAGCATATTGTAAAATTAATAAACACACAGAATTAGTAAACTATTGAATAAATTTCGAATATTAGTTAAATAAAACACATAGGAATTGAATTAAATTCCAATTAACTCCCAAAACAATTATATGGCATAGATGAACCTAAATGAAATCAGTAGAAGTGGAGAAAGGAAATCGACTTCACCCACACAATTACCAGAGAGAAATACCCAATCGTTATTCATAAATATGCAAGATAAAAAAAAAAAAAAGAAGAAAGAAAAACATAAGTAGAGGAAAGTTTAATGATATAAACAAACAATTGAACAGATCCCATAAGTTCCCTAAAATGAAAGCTACAACATGCACAAAATGTAACTATTAGTAATAATAACCAATGTAATCAAACATAAATAAAATGTTATGGTACAGTTTTATTCTTTTTCATAGAGCTCTGAGGTTCAAGTCTTATGAAATGGCGAGTTTGATAGAAATTATTGTTGATGGAATTGCTAGTTTTATTCTCTTTCATGAAAGTTACATTCAAAATTAAAATCGAATGCCAAAAACCAATACCAACATGATTCAAAGAACCTCAATCACTATCTTTAACAATTGAAACTATATTGTAGGGTGTTAAATCTTTAGTCTTAATTTGAAAACTGAAAATAAAATAATTTGAAGCTAAATTGATTAGTGTCAAGCTTAGCCTCAAATATTCTTCAGCAGATGAAGATTAAGACAATTCGAAATTATTGAGCCTTACCTGATCAGTGATAAAACAAACGGCTCAGAAATACGATTTCAAATTGAATTTGAACGATGACAGCCACTTTTTTCTCTGAGTTCAAAGCTGGAAATTGAACAAAATACACTAAAATTTGAATCATACAATTCAGATTTCAAACAAAGGGCTAAATTTTCATACATGCAACTCAACAACTAAGATTGTTACCACGATTATTCAAGAACTAATTACAAAAAACAAGACTCTGAGGTTCATACCTTTAGTTTTTGTTCACTCATTATTTTCTCAGTAAATCAACCATTTGTTCTTTATCAATGTCCAAGGCCTGTTATAGAGAAGGCAAATAGAGCACAAAAATTGACTAGGTTAGCAACATGTAACTTAAATATACTTAAGAAAGTATATTTAATTCAAAACCAAGAAATTAAAAGATATCTAAATCATGTAGAAAGTCATAATACTAATAATTAAGACAAACCAGGACGACTTTGCGTAAGACTGGAATGCTACCCCGCTTGAACTCAAGAACTATAATGTCCTAGTAAGTCTGAAATTGAGAGATACCCATTAAACACTTCAATGAATTGGGAGATACCCATTAAACTTTTCAAATTGAGAGATACCCATGTCGATTTTTCAAGATTCATAGAGAAAATGAGCAATGGCGAATGGGAAGGAGAAACAGGAGGGGTTTCCAAAACTCCGTCTTGAAAAGAAAGGAGGAGATCGAGGTTGTCCTGACATTTAGACATGGTTTCGCTCTCTCTCCGTCTTCTGCGTTTGTGATTTTTGTTACAACCTTTGCTTGCAGCAATCGAGGCAAGTGAAGGGTCGGTGAGGAGGAGTTCAGCCTGGATACAAATCCCTCACCAACTAAAAAATAAGAACAAAAGAAAAACCCCAATAATTACATATTTTTTTTCTAATTATGCTTTGAATCAATTGAGAAAGGATAATTTGCACCGCAATGTAGAAATCAAGAAACAAAAACTCTTTACTTTCCTAGAAAATTTCACTCCTTTCTTTGATTGATTGATTACCCGCTTTCACCCACTCCAATCCTCTAAGAACCCATTATTTTTTCAAACCTTGGATCCCTCCTTAAGATAAATTTCTTTGGTAAAGAGTTTTTTAAAATCTAAAGTAGGATAAATTGCTTACCTTAGCAATAAGATTCCGAAGATAAAACGATAAAAAAAATTAACTACAATAAAAAAACACAAAACAAAAAATCAGTCATTTGAGCAAATGAGACTTGACTTTGAGAAAAGATTTGTTTGACCATTCTTTTTTCATGTTTAAGTACTATAAGTGTCATGTAAGTAATGCTGGTATTTGGTACTACTATTTGGGAATATAGAAACATTTGGTAAAACAAAAAAGGTGTCGGCAAATACATCAAAATTGAGTGAAATCAGAAGTTCAAACATGAAAGAAAACCTATCAAGAAAACACACTAATTAGCGTGTTGAAAGTTAAAGGACAATTCAAAATCTTCACCTTAACTTTACTTTTTCCCATTAGAATTTCCTTTGCTTCCTCGCATAACATTCACAATAGTAACAGCGCCTAACAGTGTTATGATCACAAAATGATAAACAAAATACTATACAGTGATGGTTTGAATTTGGAATCAATGCATACCTGAAGAGCTAATTTCAAATTGGTGATCCCTTTCCCATCCTGGTAACATTTATCAATTACAATCAATAAAATTTTCTTGATAAGTGGAAAGCTAAGAGAGTAAATTCTAAGCAAAGTTTACAAACAAAACAGATCGATGCACAGAGAGATAGAGGCATAAAGAGAAAACTTACATCAGCTGTGCTCTCAAATACACATGATAATCTGCATACGAAAAAAAACATCATACTGAAACAGTAATAAATTATCATACTCAAACCATTAAAACAGTTTTAACATTAATTTTTTTTACCAAAATTACAAAAACTGTGTATACATATATTTTTACATAGAATGTAAACATTTAGTAATAAAATACGGTTTAAATTGAAGAAACTAAAGAATCATAAATTGAAATAAGGTGTAAAATACGTACTCACGAAAATTGACTGGAGCAGAAATGCCATACAACAGTAAATCTCTCCTCCCAAACCCATTTTGTAAACCGGGTTTTCAGTTGCCACTTGAACTTATTTGCCTTTTGCTGCATCACAATTCTACTTTCCTCTCTAAATTACCAATAAAAATAATAATTTAGGAAAATTATTTTATAACAAAAATACATAAAACATAAGTAAATAAATAAATAAGTTCAAACATATTAGAGAAAGTACCTCTGGAAAGGAGATTCGAAGGAAGCCCAAGCTTTTCTAGTTTAAAATTTTCTTAGAATCTGAACGGGATTCGCGTCTTTGATTTCTTTTAGAGGGAAGGCGAGGGTTCTAAGATCTCCACTGAATTAGTTGTTCGTTTCTGAAATAGGGAAGGCGAGTTTTGTTTCTTCGAATCACCACTAAATTAACTATTTTTCAGCGATAGAAGCTCCTCGTTTCTATTTTCCAGAAAAAGATCTGCACAAATTTTGACTGGAATCATAGATTTTAGCAAGGAAGGCTAGAGAATTTCTGGAACCATACCAACGCGTCGACTTCCTATAGAAGCAGAAGGACGCATTGATATGGGGAATACATGAAAATAAAAGAAAATAAGAAGGGCAAATTCGGTATCACACTGCTCTAGTAACAATGTTTCAGTTGTTTTTCTCTTTTAGTATATATATAATTTCCATGAATCTACCATTGTTTTCCCTTAAATTATCTAAACGGTTGGCATTTCAACTTCAAAGTCCAGCACTTTTTCTGTTCCAAGTCTTCCTACTTTCAATCATATACATGGTCACTCAGATAGAACTCCATGGCCTAAACACTTGCAAAATTCAGCAAATCCATCAAATTTTCATGGAAAATCTTCGTATCCGTAAAACCCCTCTCCTTCTATGTAAGTGAATCCCACCTTTATTTAATTCCCCAATTACAAGTAAACACATGAATGTTTTATAAGTAGTGCAATTCCATTTCCACTCATCCCATAGAAAAATTTCTCATTGTGATGAAAATACGGGTGGTACACCACGTGTTTTTATGTGAGTGATGAGAAATTTTATTTTTTAAGTTATTAACTTTTTTACATACATATCTCATCATTTAAATAATGACACGTAATGTATCACCTCATGTGCTGGTCACACTGAAAAATTTCTCCACCCCATACCAGTTTTGTAAGCACGCCATGAGGGTAAAGACTTGAAATTTGTACAGCTTCGCGAAAGGGAATTCTTTTTCATCAGTAAGGGCTGTCTTTGGGCTTTCAAAAGGTAGCTTAACTTAACTTGATCGTGAATTTTGTAAACTAATTGAAACTGCAAAAATGATAATTCGAACTCGGTTGCATGCGGTAGCATATTCGTTGTAACCAATGTATGTCTACATCGAGATTAAAAGCTCGAGCTTTCATACCCTGTTATGTTCTTTTTTTCTCCTTTATTTATCACCTTATGGAGTTGGCATTACCCAATTTCAGCTTTTACCTCTTCTTCTTGTAGTAGCTTCCGTCTTGAGGAAGATGATGTGCCCAGGTAAGTATTTTCCCGAAAAAAATTTCTTATGCTAATTTGAGATAATAAAGTAATATACCGGATTATGTTGTGTGTTCTGTTGGTTTGGCTTTGGCATTAGTACAGCTTCATTTACGAGCATTTTTTCCTTACAACCCTATTGGATAACCATTTCGTTTTTAATTTTGGTTTTCGTTTTTGTATTCGCTTCTAATTTACTAAATATCCAGGTAGGGTCCTAATAATATAGTAAATGTAGTCAAGTTCTTTGTTCTCATCCAATTGCAAAAGGACAGTAAGAAGCAGTCACCAAACTTGATGCCAGTGGAAGATATTTCAGTCAATTAAGTAGTTGCCCTTCACAAGAAACAAATAAAACACCCAAAATATCCTCTCCTGTATATCAACAGCCTACCAAATATAAAGGGTATTTCCAAGAATCTACCATTATTTTCCCTTGAATTTTCTCAGTGGTTGGCATTTCAACTTCAAAGTCCACCACTTTTTCTGTTCCAAGTCTTCGTTTCAATAATTTACACGGTTACTCAGATAGAACTCCATAGCCTAAACACTTGCAGAATTCAGAAACTCCATCAAATTTTCATGGAAAATATTCGTATCCGTAAAACCCCTCTCCCTCTATTTTCTGTGCTTGTTTTTCTACTCCATTTCTCATCCCTTCACTTTCCTTCGTTGGCTTATGAGCCCCCTGATAAGTACTTCATCAACTGTGGGTCAAATGCTAATGCCACCCTCAATAACCATGTCTTCACTGCAGATCGTTTCTTCTCGAAGGCGAGCAGAAGTATCAATGGCGGCAACCAGTCGAATCTTTACCTTACAGCAAGAATTTTCAGGCAAGAATCCTACTATGAGTTCGACATCACTGAAAACGGTACTTATTTTGTACGTCTGCATTTCTTGGCTTTCGCCTCTTCCTCAAGTAATCTCTCCACCGCTCTTTTTGATGTTTCGGCTTTTTCTAGTATTTCGAATTCTGGATTCATGCTGTTGAAGAATTTCACTGCTAAGAAGAGTACTGGCAATTCTACGATAAAGGAGTTCTTTCTTGGCATTGATCCTGGCTCATTTAGGATATACTTTACGCCTTGTGGATCGTCTTTTGCGTTTGTAAATGCCATTGAAGTCTTCCTTGCCCCTGCAAATTTCAGCCCTAAGAATTACACAAGTAGTTCCCCTTTAGTTCTTCATACAATTTACAGGGTGAACGTTGGAGGTCAAGAACTCAGACCAGATGAGGACACACTATGGCGAAACTGGGATTCTGATGATCTTTATCTCAAGAATTCAAACTCTGCAGTGGAAGCCATATCCTCACAGAAGCCTGACTACAAGGAGGGTGAATTTGATGGTTTTGTTGTTGCTGCTAATGATTTTATTGCCCCAGTTTCAGTTTACGACACTGCCAAAGAAATGGGCAATCGTAGTAGCAGCCCGTCCACTTTGTTCAACATAACCTGGTCGTTTAATGTGCGCAGGAACGCTAAACATCTCGTCCGGGCACACTTTTGTGACCTTGTTGGCCAAACTGCCGACATTGTTTTCAACTTGTATTCAAATGGAAACTTCACTAAGAGGGTCGGTGGACCCAATTCCCTGTTTGGCAACCTGTTGCCTTACTACTATGATTTTGTGGTGGAATCTAAGGAGTCTGAACTCATTAACATCAGCATAGGTCCTAACCCCGATACTACCACTAACAATTCCTTTCTAAATGGACTGGAAATGTTGGAAATAATGGAGGAATCAGCACCAATTCCAAATACGAAAGAGCCCAAGAGCATAAATGTCGCTGTTGTGGTTGGTTCGGTTCTTGGAGGTCTGTCTCTTATCTGCATTTTGGTTGTCGGGTTCTTGTTCGGTTTGAAATACAGAAAGGCAAAGCATGTTGAAACTTCGGAATGGTCACCAATGCCTGCATTTGGAGGAGGGAGTACCCACAGCAGGTTCACTGAGGGAACGATTACTGGCTCCCCTATGACTTATCTAAATCTTGGGTTGAAGATATCTTTTGCTCAACTTCAGCAAGCGACGAACAACTTTGACACAAAATTTCTGATAGGCGAGGGTGGCTTTGGGAACGTCTATAGAGGAACTCTATCAGATGGCAGAATTGTAGCTGTCAAGCGAGGTAAACGACATGAACATAGTTCAGGTCAAGGGCTTCCAGAGTTTGAAACAGAGATAATGGTTTTGTCCAGGATTCGTCATCGCCATCTTGTCTCCTTAATTGGGTACTGTGATGAAAGGTCTGAGATGATATTGGTCTACGAGTTCATGGAAAAAGGGACCTTGAGAGAACATTTATATGAATCAAATTTGCCTCGCTTGTCATGGAAGCAAAGACTTGAAATATGCATTGGTGCAGCAAGGGGTCTTCATTACCTCCACAAAGGTGCAGCCGGAGGCATCATTCACCGTGATGTTAAGTCCACCAACATCTTGTTGGATGCAAAATGTGTCGCCAAAGTTGCTGATTTTGGCCTTTCAAGATCTGGTCCGCTTGATGAAACCCATGTCAGCACAAATGTCAAGGGCACTTTTGGTTACCTAGATCCTGAGTACATAATGACTCAACAGTTGACAGAAAAATCGGATGTTTACTCCTTCGGCGTTGTTCTCCTTGAGGTGTTATGTGCAAGACCTGCTCTGGATAGGAATCTACCAAGAGAGCAAATAAATTTAGCGGAATGGGGAATGAATTGCAAGAAGAACGGATTGCTTGAACAAATTGTTGATTCTTCAGTCAAGGGTCAGATTGATCCTAGCTCGCTAAGAAAATTTAGCGAGACAGCAGAGAAATGCTTGCAAGAAGATGCTTATGATAGGCCTACAATGGGTGATGTACTGTGGGACTTGGAGTACGCGTTGCAGCTCCAGCAAACCGCAAAGCATAGAGAGCCCCACGAGGACAGCACGATCAATGCTTCATCAGAATTCATATTGCCAAATATTCAGCGTTTTCCTTCCCATAGCTCTACAGTTAACCAAGATGACATGACCTTTTCCGGTGTGGATGAATTGGACACGGCAGGAAACGAAGTATTCTCTCAACTGAAGATTGGTGATGCCAGATAAATCTGTGCAGTTTGTGAGGCATGAAAGTTAACCTTGTTCAAGTATCGATAGATTGAATAGCTATAAGTTCAGGTATGCCTTGTTAATTTTAGTCTTATCTTTGATAATTGTACTAGCATTGCTTTCCTATCGTTAAGATGGGATATGATCACATGAATTGTGTATAAGCAGAAGTTCACAAATTCTATGATAAATAGACTATCTTTCCTTTTGGGAGTTTCACCTCATTACCCCCAGAGGAGTGTCTTACTTTTGACGTAATGTTAGATGATATAATTTCTTTACTAACAAGACGGTATTCTAATTAAATTACTCTAATTTACGGGGAGGGATATTGAACTTCGGTGCAAAGAGACTATGAACTTCCAGCATACAGCTAGAATTTTCGGGCAACAATCCTACTATGAATTCGAGATCACTGGAAAAGAGACTTTCCTTGCACTCCTGCATTTCTTCCTTTTCTCTTCGTCCTTAAGTAATCCGTCGGTAGCTGTTTTTGATGTTTCGGCTTTTCAAGAGGTTTTTGATGTGTCAAATTCTGAGTTCAAACTGATGAGCAATGTCTCTGCTAAGAATAGTAGCCAGTCTCCTATGACAAAGGAGTTCTTTCTCGGCAGTGACCCTGGCTTGTTAAAAATATATTTTACTCCTCAAGCATCATCTTTTACTCCTCAACCTTGAGAATTACAGCCGTAGTTTCCCTTTAGTTCTGCATACAACTTAAAAGGGTAAATGTTGATGGGCAGGAAGTCACCGGATAGTGACAGAACATGGAGAAACTGGGACAATGTGTCTAGCATACCTACTGATGTCATAGAAGTGAGAACCCGGACAAGGTGTCTAGCATTCCTACTGACATTAAAAGACCAGGTGAACCTGGTAATGTAGGCAACGTTGGTGGTTTAGATTCCCCTTTCTCCTCCCAGCCGACTACTCGTTTCTACTATGATTTCGTGGTGAATTTAGATGAGTCCGAACTCATTAACGTCAGTGTAGGTGCTAGAACAGAGTCTATAATAGAACAGCCTTTCAAAATGGACTGAAAATATTGGAAATAATGGAGGTATCAGCTCCGATATCAAATGTCAAATAGTACAAATGTTGCTGTTGTGGTGCGAAATAATGGAGGGTTCAATTGTGGTTGGTTTAGTGAGACGGTTGAGAAATGTCTGCGAAAGATGCTCGCGATAGGCCTACAATGGGGCATATGCTGTGGGACTTGGTTTAGTGACCATCCACATCACTATCCATTTTGACAAGCTTTCACACTTGGCTTGGGCTTACATAAGCGTGTATTGTAGTTAGCATGATTTGTAAACAACAACAATGTCGTGTCAAAGCTTGACGAGGTGAATACGGATGTGCTTGGCGTGATAATACAAACGTTCTTCCCATAACTTATTACTTTATTAGCATGGCGTGATTGTAAATATTCTCAATTTTGTACCTTCGCATGTATTAACTCTTGGCTTGGGCTTTGAGACGTTTATAGGCTTGCATGTGATATTTTTTTTCCTTTCACAGTACCCAAATAGGTACTTTAGCCAAAACGGTCCTTAAGATTGGCATAACTCCTTACTTTGGTCTCTGAAATTTGAAATCGATAAAAATCTATATTAAATAAGGACAAAAATGACAAAATTTACCCCACTTTAATAACCAATGGGCCAAAATGAAATGACAAAATTTGAGAGTATTTTTGTCATTTTCATCTTATTTAGCTTAGATTTTTTCCCCGAATGACCATATTGATTGACGGTGGACAAATTCAAGGACCACTTTTATTGATTTTAACTCTCAGGAATCAAAGTGAAGAGTTCTGCCAACCTCAAGGATCATTTTGGCTAAAAAGTCAACCTAAATATTGTCCATTTGGTTATAAATTTTAGGGTAAATCTCAGTTTACTACCCTAATATTTTGTGGTTTTCAACATTTAGTACATCAAGTTTTTTTGGTCCAAGAGTCATACCTAAAGTGTTAATTTTAGGACAGTCTCATACATCTGTTAGTCAAACTGTTAAGTCTACCGTTAACTGATGGCGTGACGCTTATGTAGACAATGACTAGGCGCCCAATGTAATTAAGGGGTCCACGTGAATATTTTTTTTTTTTTTTTTTGAGAAGGGTGCGGGTTGCAGAAGAGAGAAGGGAGGAAGAGGGTGCGGGGGGATGAGAGAGGAAGAGGGTGCGGGGGTTTTTTTTTTTTTGGTTAATCTCTGTTTACTACCCTCATGTTTCGTGGTTTTCAACATTTAGTACATTAATTTTTTTTTGTCCCAGAGTCATAGCTAAAGTGTTAATTTTGGGACAATCTCATACATCCGTTAGTTAAACTGTTAATTCTCCCGTTAAGTGATGACGTGGCGTCCAGGTGGACAATGATTGGGCACCACATGTTATTTAAAATATTAAAATAATTAATTAAATTAAAAAAAGAAGAAGAAGAAGAAGAAGAAGATGATGGAAGAAGATGGGAAGGGGGATGAGTTTCGCGCGCGGAGGGGTGGGTAGGTATCGATTATTTTTTCGTTCATTTTTCAAAGTGTTATCAAATGGGTTTTGTGTGTTTTCGTGATCTCTTCATGGGTTTTGGTTCTTAACTTCTTGCTGATGAAGTTTAATGTTCTGTGAAATTTAGATCTCTTGGAGCAACACAGAAGAAGAAGCGCTGTAATCTTGAGAAGAAGATTATGTTCTTGAATTTGAGAGGGTAAAATTAAAAATCAGTAAATCTTTCTTTGATTTCTTCTACTGGGCTTTCATTTTAAGTATTCCTTTGAGAAAGTTGAATTTTCTGGAATTTCTGCAGGTGGGTTGTGCAGATTATTTGCAAAGATGAATGATTTGATGACCAAATCTTTCTTAAGTTATGTGGAACTGAAGAAACAGGCGCAGAAGGACCTCAAAGCGGATCTTGATGTCGAAGCAGGCGCAGGCAAACTCAACCCGTCCGACCAAGAAAACCTCTCTCAGTTCTTCCAAGAAGTCGGAGCAATCAAGGCCGAAAAAAAATAATTTATAAATAATTTATTTTTAATTTCCACTAACATGTAGCGTCTAATCATTGTCCACGTAGGTGCCACGTCATAGTTAACGGGAGACTTAACAGTTTGACTAACGGATGTATGACATTGTCCCAAAATTAACACTTTAGGTATGACTCTAGGACGAAAAAAAATTGATGTACTAAATGTTGAAAACCACGAAACATAAGGATGGTAAACAGAAATTAACCTTTTTTTTTTTTTTGAGAAGGGGTTAAAAAGGAGAAAACAAAAGCTTGTTGTGTAGGAAACAAGAAAATCTAGACGACAGCAAATCCCCAGTCTTTATTTATTTATTTTTATCTTTTCAGTTTTCCGGAGCTCCTCCTTAAATTTTCCACTTTCTATTTCCTGCCGCACCGATCCGTTACCACATTTGTCTTCTGATCCGTGAACACCAAGGCAGAGCAATAAATGCTTTAGATCCAACTGCCTGATATAGCATTCGTCGGGTTGCGGTTGCCGTCTTCGAGCTCGCTGCGGTCGAGCTTCGAGTTCTCGGGATCGCAGTGAGTTTTGCGGAAGTTATTTCTGTCTGTGTGTTGTCCAGCTGTGGAAGCGCCAAAAGTGGTTTCGTCAATGGCGGTGTGAATTCGGGTTCAGTGGCTGCGTAGTGGTTGGTGGAGCTGAATTGGGGTTGGAGTTAGGGAGGGTGGTGCATGTTGTAGAAGAGAGAAGGGAAGGAAGGGGTGTGGGTTGCAGAAGAGAGAGGGGAGGGAGATGGTGAGAGGTAGGGATGGGCAACGGTTATGGCGGGCGGGTAACCGCGGTTATTTATCCATAACCGTTTATTCTCATACCCGCATAACGGTTTACCCGTTGGGTAATTGCCTAAACGGTTATACCCATACCCATAACCGTTTATAAACGGTTAACCATACCCATAACCGCATACCCATTTAACCGTAACCGTTTAATACCCGTTTACCCATTTATCATTTTTTAACCCGTTTATCCTTTATTTTTTTACCATTTACTCATTTTTCACCCGTCTACGTATTTTTTTAACAACTTGAAAATTAAAAAAGAAAAATTTGTCATAATTTTCTTTTTCTAACAATTAAACACCGTTATAGGTACATTCATCATACATTTCCGCATTTTAATTTTTTTAAGTCCTTATACCATTCCAATAATTGAAATAATAGTTTACGGACGATATTTTTAACTGTTAACAATGAAGGTAATATAAAATTGGCTAGGTATTCTTGGGTTACGAAAAACTGTTAAAAGACAATATTCTTTGGTTATTTAACTCGGAATGTAAAGTATTAACATAATATATATATATATATATATAATGGACCATGAAATCATGCACTATAGTCAATAGCATTGATCTAAGTTTTGTCCGATAAGGAATATGGTTTGTGTTAATTTTACATATATAAAATAAATGGGTAAACGGTTACCCGTTTATAACCGCGATTAATACCCATAACCGCCCATTTAAATTTCACGGGTAAACGGTTATACCCATAACCGTTTATTTATCTAAACGGTTACCCATAACCGTAACCGTTTAATTTAAACGGACGGGTAACCGCGGTTACGCATAACCAATGGGTATTTGCCCATCCCTAGTGAGAGGTTAGGGGAGGTAGAAGATGGGGTTTTTTTTTTTAATTTTTTTTAACCCCTTCTCAAAAAAAAATTAAAAAATAATCCACATGGATCCCTTAATGACACGTGGTGCCCAGTTATTGTCCACATAGGCGTCACATCATCAGTTAACGACAGACTTAACAGTTTGACTAACGGATGTATGAGACTGTCCCAAAATTAACATTTTAAGTATGACTCTGGGACGAAAAAAACTTGATGTACTAAATGTTGAAAACAGCGAAACATGAGGGTAGTAAATTGAGATTTACCCTAAATTTTAAAAATACTACTCTTACCACATATTTGTACCATATCTCTATGAGCGTTTTCACCAGTTGGTGGAAAGGCAAGAGTCAAGGCAACAATGTTGCCCTCCAACCCAAAAAAACCTTCTCCAGCAGTCCATAAAATCAAGGGCAAGTGGTGGACCAACTACTGCCAACCTAGATGTCGGCCTTCTTAAGCCGGACCTATTACCTTTAGGCAAGCTAACATCAGCATGACGTCATGCTGATGCCAGAACTTTTTTTTTTTTTTTTTTTTTAATGTCAGGTTACACGCACCCAGAAGGAGAGTGGCCCGACAAACACTACACCGGTGGCCCCACTGCAATAGATATCACAAAACCCTTCAATGGATAGCTAACGTGACGAGTTATGGGCTGTTGGATTTCCAACAGTTAGAGGATCTCAACCGTTGGATTTCCCACCCTAAAAAAATTAAAAATATTATTGTTAAGCCACGTGGCACAATCTGGTGCGTCCAATTTCAGTTGGCTAAGATTAATCTGCATTAAAAAATTTAAAATAAAAATAAAAAAATTAGAAAAAATAGGAAAAATTTATTAAAAAATTATTAAAAATTTGAATGATTTTTTATATTGTTGTTTCAGTTTTGTAGTTGGGTATATGATTAAGGGAGTTTCCACCAAATTTTAAATTAATTATTTTTGTTGTAATGCTATGCTTTTGTCTTATATTTAAAATAATTTAGTAGAATTAAACACTTTTTTTTTTTCAAATCGTAAAAAAATAAAAAATAAATATTTACTGCCCTTATCCTTTTCAAACTAGTGGAGGTGCACAAAGGCAAATACTATTCAGAGTGGTTAGTAAGGGCAACTTACATGTCCTTAGGCCATCTCCAACCCAAGGATCTAGAGGGCCAGATGGCCGAAAATAGCCCGAAAATCGTCTCAAACCGAGGGCTAGGCCAAAAGGCCAATCGGCTGGCCATCTTCAGTCAGCCCGCCAGCTTGCTGGCTAGCCCATTTTTTTTTTTTTTTTTTTTTTTTTTCCTTTTCCACTTGCCCAGCCAAGTTTCTTTTTTTTTTCTTTCAGCCCACTTTTGGTTTAGGGTTTAGGAATTTTTTTGGTCCCAGCCCACTTTTTAATTTTTTTTTTAACAGACCATTTTTTTCTCTTTTTTTTTTGGACATTTTTTTTTAATTTCTAATTTTTTTTCCCACACCATTTCTCACATATTTTTATCCATTCCATAATATCTTAGCTCATTTTATTTCAATTATTCACATTCCATACTATAGCCTTTTAGCCCTTGGTTGGAGATGGTTTTTTGTGACAGCGCTAAAACGAGTCCTATGGCTCTTTGGCCCTCGGTTGGAGATGGAGGCAAATAAGGCCCTTTATTGTTCATTAAAATATTAATATCTTGGAGGGCCACGATTATCCATCCCTTCCTGGCCCAGAGATGCTATAGGAAATTTCAACCTGTCTGTGTCCACGTTTAAGCAAACTCACCATCTCGGAGCATCAAACCCAAGAGGGAATTTTGATTGACATCCTTTTTTTTACTTAAGGTCGATTTCAAGCATACCTTTTCACTAGGAAATTACGTTGAAATGGGCCCACATGTTGAAGTGGCCTGAATTTGATTGTTGTTTGCAAGAAACGACATGTCAATTGGACACATAAGGGTATGTCGTCCTACTCTTATTTGGCTAGAGAGATTATATTCACACACTTCAAATTACTTCTTCCACAACCCTTTAAATTTTTAATATCTTCTACACACCACTAACACTTGATAGAAAAATATTAAAAAATTAAAAGAGTGGGAGAAGTAATTTGGGACGAGGGAATATAATCTTGGCTATTCGAAAAGTTCAGTTGGCATTTAGGCACCTACCAGAATAAACTGGGGGTAAAGACTTAAAATTTGCACAGCTTCGCAAAACGGGGGATTCTTTTTCATCAGTTTCTGGCTAAAGGGCTATCGTTGGGCTTTCAAAATGTAGCTTTACTGAACTTGATAGTGTATTTTGTAAACTAATTTAAATTGCAAAAATGATAATTCGAACTTGGTTGCATATGGTAGCACATTCATTGTAACCAATATACGTCTATGTCAAGATTAAAAGCTTTAGCCTTCTTACCCTGTTATGTCTTTTTTTCTCCTTTATTTACCTTATGAAGTTGGCATTGCCCAATTTCAGCATTTGCGTCGTCTTCTTCTAGTAGCTTCAGTCTTGAGGAAGATGATGTGCCCAAGCAAGTATTTTCCCAATCAATTTTTCTTATGCAAATTTGAGATAATAAAGTTGAGAAGTATGAGCTGCTGACTGCAGACTCTTGAAGGTGATTAATACACGTGGCAGCTGATGTGTCAGCATGGATGGTTGTGATGTGTTGATGTAATCTGTTAGAGATATTGTTAGGCAGTTGAAAATACAAGTAGAGTACTGAGTATTATAAATAGGAGAATGTAAGGCTTGTTTTGTACGCAAACAATTAAATAGAATACAATAGTGGTTTCTATCTTTCCTCTCTCTCCCTCGTTTCTTTCGATTCATCGTCTTTGAGCTCAGCACACATCTCTGTTTTCTTCATCTTCTTCATACTGTTAATATGGTATCAGAGCAAGGTTGTCCACGTGTGAAGCCCAACGGCTACACGCACTCCACGTCACCCAGTTGTTGTCCACGTGTAGGCTTGAAAATCCGCCACACGTGCGGGGGCGTGTTGAGAGTTGTCCCACATTGGTGAGGGACAAGGTTTGCTATATGCTTATATGGTCTTGGGCTACTCCCCATATTGCCAATTGGTTTTATGGTGGAACCTCAATTTCATCAAAAGTTATAAATTGGATTAAGTTATGGTTCTGCTTGTTTGACATTAGCATAGCATCATTTATGAGCATTTTTTCTTTACAAACCCGTTGAATAACCATTTTGTTTTTAATTCTTAGTTTTTGGTTTTTGTATTCACTTCTAATTTATTAAATATCCAGGTAGGGTCCAAATATTGTAGTAAATGTAGTCAAGTTCTTTGTTCTCATCCAAATGCAAAAGGATAGTAAGAATCAGTCACCAAACTTGATACTAGCGGAAGGTATTTCAGTCAATTATGTAGTTGTCCTTCACAAGAAACAAATAAAACACCCAAAATATCCTCTCTTGTATATCTACAGCCTATCAAATATAAAGGGTATTTCCAAGAATCTACCATTATTTTCCCTTGAATTTTCAAGTGGTTGGCATTTCAACTTCAAAGTCCACCACTTTTTCTGTTCCAAGTCTTCGTACTTCAATAATTGACACGGTCACTCAGATAGAACTCCATAGCCTAAACACTTGCAAAATTCAGCAACTCCATCAAATTTTCATGGAAAATCTTCCTATCCGTAAAACCCCTCCCTCTCTATATTCTGTGCTTGTTTTTCTCCTTCATTTATCATCCCTTCACTTTCCCTCGTTGGCTTATGAGCCCCCTGATAAGTAGACCTGTAAACGGGTCGGGTTTACTGGGTTTGGGTCAGGTTCAACCCGACCTGTTAATTTAACGGGTCACCCAAACCCACCCCGTTAAGCTAACGAGTCACCCGAACCCAACCCGTTAAGTTACCGGGTCACCCGTTTCAACCCGTTTCACCCGTTAACCTTTTTTTTTTTTTTTTTTTTTTTTAACATTTCATTCAAATCAATTACTGCCCCATCGACAGTAACAAAGCAAACCCTTCAGGTTGCTCAACAATCCCACCATAATTGCCGCCACGACTTCATCCGAACCAAGCTCCTCAGCTCCTACGCCACCGTTGCCCAACTGAAGCAATCCAACCTGTTTTTCTCCTTCTGTACTCGTCGACCCACCTTCCTCTTCAACACCGTTATCAGAGCCCACTCTTCCCAAGGCCTCTTCTGTCAGTCTATGTCCATTTTTCTCCATATGCTTGCCGCCAATAAACCCTGGGACTGCCATACCTTGCCTGCGGTTCTCAAATCTTGTGCCGGGTTATCGGCATTGAGTCTTGGAAAACAAATGCATGGAGCTATTTTGGTTAATGGGTTTGGTTTCGATTTGGCGAACTCAAATGCGTTGATTAGTATGTATGTGAAGTGTGATGACTTGGTGGGTGCCCGTAAAGTGTTTGACGGAATGCTGATGAAATTACACAAAAACTCTCACTAACGGGTGTAACGAGTGGTTAACGGGTTTCACAGGTTCACCCAAAATGACCCGTTATGTAACGGGTGCTTAACGGGTTGACCCGTTAACCACCCGACCCGTTAAATACTCACCCGAATACTCATTTTAAAGGGTCGGGTCGAGTTGGGTTAACGGGTCGGGTTTGAAATGCCAGGTCTACTGATAAGTACTTCATCAACTGTGGGTCAAATGCTAATGCCACCCTCAATAACCATGTCTTCACTGTAGATCGTTTCTTCCACTCGAAGGCGAGCATCCCTATCAATGGCGGCAACCAGTCGAATCTTTACCTTACAGTAAGAATTTTCAAGCAAGGATCCTACTATAAGTTCGACATCACTGAAAACGGTACTTATTTTGTACGTCTGCATTTCTTGGCTTTCTCCTCTTCCTCAAGTAATCTCTCCACAGTTCTTTTTGATGTTTCGGCTTTTCCTAATATTTTGAATTCTAGATTCATGCTGTTGAAGAATTTCACTGCTAAGAATAGTAGTGGCAATTCTACGATAAAGGACTTCTTTCTTGGCATTGATCCTGGCTCATATAGGATATACTTTACGCCTCGTGGATCGTCTTTTGCATTTGTAAATGCCATTGAAGTCTTCTTTGCCCCTGTAAATTTCAGCCCTAAGAATTACACAAGTAGTTCCCCTTTAGTTCTACATACAATTTACAGGGTGAATGTTGGAGGTCAAGAACTCGGATCAGATGAGGACAAACTATGTCGAATTCAAACCTTGTAGGGGAAGTTGGACCCTCATAGACGCCTAAGTACCAGTAGTATGAATATGATGGTTTTGTTGCTGCTGCTAATGATTTTATTGCCCCAGATTTAGTTTACGAGATTGCCAAAGTAATGGACAATAGCAGTAGCAACACATCCACTTTGTTCAATATAACTTGGTCGTTTAATGTCTGCAGGAACGCTAAACATCTCGTCCGGGCACACTTTGGTGACCTCGTTGGCCAAATTGCCGACATTGTTTTTAGGTAAATTACAAAAAATACCTCAACTATTGGGCCATTAACAGCTTCATATTTCGTCTTTAAAAAGTTTCATCTTCGAATTTGTTGCAATGTCATACCTTCCATCAGTTAACTGTCAGTTCTTCTGTTCAATGCTGACCAGGCATAAGGCGGGGTCCACTTTTTATTAAAAAATTATTAAAAACTTAAAAAAATATTTAAAAAAAAAAAAATAATAATAATAATAAACTGATTCCTCAACCCCACCCCCTTCACCGGCGGAAACTCCATCCCCTTCATCATCTTCCTCATCTGCCCCCCAACCTGCAACACACAAAAAGAAGAAGAAGAAGAAGAAGAAAAGAGAAAAAAAAAAGAAAGTTTCGGCCCCCCTCCTAACCTGCCCAGAAGAAGAAGAAGAGGAGGAGGAGAGAGAAAAAAATAAAAATTTCGGCCCCCTAACCTGCCCAGAAGAAGAAGAGGAAGAAGAAGAAGAAGAGGAAGAAGAAGAGAAGGAGGAGGAGGAAGAGGAGAGAGGAAAAAAAAAAAAATAGTTTTGGCCCCCCAACCTGGCTAGAAGAAGAAGAAGAAGAGAGAGAAAAGAGAAAAGAAAATAAAAAGTTTCGGCCCCCCCCAACCTACCTAGAAGAAGAAGAAGTAGTAGTAGAAGAGAGAGGGAAAAAAAAAAAAAACGTAGATCCCTCAACCCCCCCAACCCCCGTGAAACCCCATCCCCTTCATCATCTTCCCCATCCGCCCCCCAACCTGCAACCTAGCAGAAGAAGAAGAAGAAGAAGAGAGAGGAAAAAAATAAAATAAAATAAGCCCAAACCCAGTTTCATCCTCCCTCCCCAACTTGCAACCCAGAAGAAGAAGAAGAAGAGAGAGAAGAAAAAAAAAAAAAAAAAAAAAAAAAAAACCCAGATCGGCCTGCAACCCAGAAGAAGAAGAAGAGAGGAAAAAAGTGGATGGGGTTTCGCAGGGTTGAGGGATCTGGGTTTTTATTTATTTATTTTTAATTTTTTAATATTTAATTAATTTAAATTTTTTTTTTTAAGTTTTAATAATATTTTATTAATTTTTAATAAAAAGTCGACCCCGCCTTATGCCACATCAGCATTTAACAAAGGAACTGACTGTCAACTGACGGAAGGTATGACATTGCAAAAAATTCGAAGATAAGGTATGACATTGAAACTTTTTAAAGACGAGGTATGAAACTGTTAATGACCAAATAGTTGAGGGAGTTTTTTGTAATTTACCCTTGTTTTTACCTTGTATTCAAATGGAAGCTTCACTAAGAAGGTCGATGGACACGAATCCATGTTTGGCGACCTGTTGCCTTGCTACTATGATTTTGTGGTAGAGTCTTAGGAGTCTGAACTCATTAACTTCAGCATAGGTCCTAAGGCAGATACTGACACTAACAATTCCTTTCTAAATGGACTGGAAATGTTGGAAATAATGGAGGAATCGGCACCAATTCCAAATCTCAAAAATCCCAAGGGCATAAATGTCACTGTAGTGGTTGGTTTTGTTCTTGGAGATCTGTATCTTATCTGCATTTTGGTTGTGGGGTTCTTGTTCGGTTTGAAATACAGAAAGGCAAAGCATGTTGAAACTTTGGAATGGTTACCAATGCCTGCATTTGGAGTAGGGAGTACACACAGCAGGTTCACTGAGAGAATGATTACTGGCTCCCCTATGACTTATCTAAATCTTGGGTTGAAGATATTTTTTGCTCAACTTCAACAAGCAACGAACAACTTTGACACAAAATTTCTGACAGGCGAGGGTGGCTTTGGGAACGTCTATAGAGGAACTCTATCAGATGGCAGAATTGTAGCTGTCAAGCGAGGTAAACGACATGAACATAGTTTAGGTCAAGGGCTTCCAGAGTTTGAAACAGAGATAATGGTTTTGTCCAGGATTCGTCATCGCCATCTTGTCTTCTTGATTGGGTACTGTGATGAAAGGTCTGAGATGATATTGGTCTACAAGTTCATGGAAAAGGGGACCTTGAGAGAACATTTATATGAATCAAATTTGCCTTGCTTGTCATGGAAGCATAGACTTGAAATATGCAGTGGTACAGCAAGGGGTCTTCATTACCTCCACAAAGGTGCAGCCAGAGGCATCATTCACTGCGATGTTAAGTCCACCAACATCTTGTTGGATGCAAAATGTGTAGCCAAAGTTGCTGATTTTGGCATTTCGAGATTTGGCCCGCTTGATGAAACCCATGTCAGCACAAATGTCAAAGGCACTTTTGGTTACCTAGATCCTGAGTACATAATGACTCAACAGTTGCCATAAAAATTGGATGTTTACTCCTTCGGTGTCATTCTCCTTGAGGTGTTATGTGCAAGACCTGCTCAGGATAGGAATCTACCAAGAGAGCAAATAAATTTAGCGGAATGGGGAATGAATTGCAAGAAGAGCATATTGCTTGAACAGATTATTGATTCTTCAGTCAAGGGTCAGATTGATCCTAGCTCGCTAAGAAAATTTAGAGAGACAGCAGAGAAGTGCTTGCAAGAAGATGCTTATGATAGGCCTACGATGGGTGATGTACTGTGGGACTTGGAGTATGCGTTACAGCTCCAGCAAACCGCAAAGCATAGAGATCCTCACGAAGACAGTACAATCAATGCTTCATCAGAATTCGTATTGCCAAATGTTCAGCGCTTTCCTTCCCATAGTTCTACAGTTAACCTGGATGATATGACCTTTTTCGGGGTGGATGAATCGGACATGGCATCAATGAAGTATTCTCACAACTGAAGACTGGTGATGGCAGATAAATCTGTGCAGTTTGTGAGGTATGTAAGTTAACCTTGTTCAAGTATCTATAGATTGAATTGTTGTAAGTTCAGGTGTTGTAAATGTGAATTTACTTAGGAATTGGCTAATTAGACTTGTAATTGTGTCCTCATTTCGTAGATTTAGGCCTAGGTTTTAGGCAAATTAATTTGTTGCACATGACTTATCCAGATTGAGTAGATCAAGGGTTGACCACGTCTACAAGGTAATTTGCATATCATATTAGGAAAACTATATTTTTGTGATTAAGTTTTATCAGGAATGAAATTCATAATAAAATCAATCAGCATAATTGTTTTCCTCTTTTCACGTTAAAATCAATTCTATTTGTTTTCGTACTCTTTTGGGAATGTGATTTCTCTTGATTAAAAAATAAAGCTTAAAGACCTTTGTGCTTCGCTTCTGCCAAAAACTAATTCGAGAGATTTATATTGAGAGGAGCAAAGGTGAGTTCATGGTGAATTAGAATGATAAAGCAACTTTGTGAAGCTTTTTATTTCTAGTTTGCATCTTCATATTTCATATTCCATATTGAAAGCTGTGTGCAAAGAAAGCTGTGTGCTGGCATGCTTGTTCGTGAGGATCATCGATTCGAAAGAGTTCAAGCAAAAACCGTGTAAGGCAAGACAAAAGTATTGGGTAGATTCTTGTTTTCCCGGTTGAGTTTTTTCCTCGTACCATTGGGCACAAAAATTCTTGTGTTCATTTACTTCTGCTGCAAGATTTTATTAGTTTGATTTAGGATTGAAATCCTTGTTCAATTATATTTCGGTTATCTAATTACTCTACCTGAGGCACGATTTCAATTGGCACCAAAGCAGGCCTCTAAGATTTTAGAGAGATCCTAGGGGTTACTCAGGATGGAACGGCATTATGGGTCTTTTCGCATCCTCCTCAGTTCAACGGTGAAAACTATGGAGAATGGAAAAGCTAGGATGCAGGCCTATATTTGGGCACGAGGAGATGATGTTTGGGATCGGGTTTTGGAAGGATACGCTGCACCTACCAAGACCGAGAGGATTATTGAGAAACGAAAGATTGAGACAAAAGATGGTGTAGAAGAGAAAGATGTTGTGCTTAGTGAATTTCAAATTCCTAAACCTAAGATAGAATGGCCTCTTGAAGAAAAGGCTATGAGTGTTTAGAATAAGAAGGGCATACATGCCATATTTGCTGTTGTATCTTCTGAACAATTTGCACATATCAAAAATTGCAAGACGTCAAAGGAAGCATGGGATAATCTTATGATTGTTCATCAGGGGAATAATAAGGTCAGAAAATCGAAGCTGCAAAGACTTATATTACAGTTTGAAAAACTCGAAATGGGAGAGGGAGAACCTTATGTTGAATTCTATGAAAAGATTATTCGGATAGTGAATAGTATAGCAAGCTTGGGAAAAGTTATACCAGAAGTGGAAGTAGTAGAAAAGATTCTGAGATCATTGCCGGTCAAACTTCATCCCAAGAAGACTGCCATAGAAGAGGCAAGAAATATAGATACTTTATCTCTTGCTGAACTTAGTAAAGAAGGCCAACAAGAATTTAGCATTGAAAGTTATAAAGGAAGAAGATGATAATTGTAATGAGATTGATCCGAAGCAACTTGCCTTAATCACTCGTCATTTTCAAAAGCTACTGAAGAAGCAAAATTCTAAAGGAAGTGGTTCAGGTACAAGATCTTCTATAAACAAGACGTCAAAAGATGGGTCTCAAAGATTTATTCCCAAGTCTGAAGGGATGAAGTGTTATGCATGTTCAGGGTATCGACATGAAGCCAAAGAGTGTGCAAACACTATCTCTAAACAAAAAGAGGAGAAAAAAGCCTTGAAAGCCTCTTATAATTCTTGAAAGCCTCTTATAATTCTTGGAGTGACAGTAAGTCAGATATGTCCGAGGTTGAGGAGCAAGAGTGATGAGTCCATTTTATACTATATATTATTCTCTATTCTTGGTATATTTTGGTTATTATTTTGGTGAGATTTTGATGTTTTGTTGTGTATTTTTAATGTAGGACATACAAATTTGTTCTGAGCATAAAGTAACCAAACGGAAGAATTTTAGAGTGATTCCAATTGGAAGAGGTTCGTGAGTCTTTCAAGATGATTGTATCAAAATTTCAGATTTTTTTTACCAAGCCGTTTGACCGTGGCAAAGAAATAAAGGCCCAACGAGCAGCTTTTCCAGATTGACATTTTTGGACGTTTTGGATATTTTGGAGGTCAAGATGGCATATTTTGAGGAATATTCCTTCTGAAGATTTATAGGGGACGACTTCAGCTTTCAAAGAAGACCTTTCGGGACTAAATCGGGGTTGATTGGTCAAAAGATTGATTTTCTAAGAAGTCCGAATTTTAGTTCAAATAGGAAACCTTTTATTTTCTGTTTTATTATTTTATTTTATTTCCCAGTTTGTAGAAAACATTTTCTATGAGGTTTTATTTTGTAGTAGTATAAATAAGGCTTTTTAGCCATTAGGGTTGGGGGGGGGGGGGGGGGGGGGGGGGGGGGGGGGGGGGGGGGCTACGCACGCATATTTGGAGAACTTCAGACTTTTTACCTACAATGTGCTTTCTATCCTTATTCTCAATAATATTATGTTTTATGATTGTTTGTAACTAGTCCTTTTGCTAGGGCGAAGCGACAAGCCTTAGCATGAATATGTGATTTTATTAATTTGCTTATGAATGGATGCATGCTTGCTTTGAATTATTAATCACCGCGATTAAACTATCTAATTGTCTTAGTGATTCGCAACCATTAGGATATTTAAACAAGTAATTTGATGCAATTTCTGTTGGAACATCACCCTAAAATTGAGGAGGGCTTCTTGTGATTAGTAATTGTAAGTTCACTTAAGGCGAACATCACGCTCTTAAGGGTTGCATGGTTTTTCAAAGGGTTTTCACAAAGCTTAATGAGTCTTGCATGTTTATATTTGATCTGAACATCACAGATGGGTTGCATGTTAGATATACGTTTTCGCTTGAACATCACGAGGAAAATATGTATTAGGAAAGCCTCACCTTCAAAGCATGTATGTGGAAATTCTTAAGTAATTGGTAAAATTGCATAGGATTGTTATGGTGACGGCGGAACCCTAGGCTTTTACAAATTGATTTTCTTTAAATTGTTCTCCAGTTAATTTATTTAATTGTTTTTAATTTAAATTCATTTTTATTATATTAAATTCTAAAATCAACATTTTTCAAACTTTGTTTTAAATAATTAATTAAGAGTTGGTTTTAAACACAAATTATTCATTCAATCCCTGCGGAAAATGACGTTGTTTGAGCTGCTATACTACGACAACCTTGTACTCTTGCAAGTATTTTTAAGTGTTTTTATCCCTACTTTTGCATGTGGTAAAAATCCTATCAAGAAATTGGCGTCGTCGCCGAGGATTGATTTAAATAATTTGTGTTTATCTTATTCTTAGTTAATTATTTGTGTGTGTATATATATATATTTTTATTTACTTCTTGATTTTGTTTTTATTTTTGTAGGCTTGTTAAGTTTGAGAGCACCACCAGGAGGATTGCCGTTATGGGTTTCTTTAGCAGAAAAAGTTTTTTATAGATTTAAACCTACAATTTGTGCCCTTTGCTGTTTAAAAACCCATGATCTTTTGGAGTGCCCCGAAAGAGAATATTTTCCTGAGTTTGTCCAAAAACATATCAATATGAGAATCGACTCCAAAAGACATTGGAACAATCCCTATTCAGAGTTCTACACTACAAGTTTGAAAAAGCATCTTGAGCAATATTTTGAGCAACCTAATGTGCCTCAAGAGCTCTTAGTGGAGGACAAACTTTCTATATTGTTGGAATCAACTGAGTTGTACATTGAAAGAACCCATCAAGGATTTCAAATTTAAGCATCAAACTGTGGGAATAGCTTTAATGATCAGGAGGATATTAGTGCAGAAATTGAGGAGCAATCTGCCAATTGTTCACGCCCAAGGGAGGAAACAGCATATGCTGATCCTGAAATCCTCCCAGAATCTACGACAACCCAGGTTCATATGTCGTCAGAATCTTTCCTACAAAGGTTGCACGAATGCACAAAAATTGATGTGTTAGAAGCTATCCATACAAAATCAGCATTTGGTACATCACAAGGTCAGCTTATGGACACTACAACTTTGGAAACAGGGCAGACTATTGATAAAAAAAAATTTGGTTGCTAAAATAAACAAGCCAACATTAGATCCCATCAAATTTCCAGAATGTTAGAGCCAATTTTACGAGCAGGGTAACTTCCATGAGGGGAAGCACAAAACATTTTGTGGCTGCTAGCTACATCATAGAGAACTTTGGCAGGTGCAGAAATTATGGGTGTTAAATACAAGAATTAAGTCAGTTCAAGGGAAACACAAGCATCAATGGAGGGGACCCTATTTGATCACAAAGATTCATTCACGTATAAGGGCAATTATGAAGAATTCAACCATTAATAAACATCAACTCATTCCGTACCAACTGTTGCAGTATGATGTTGCAAAAGAGTGGTTGATTCTAGAAGGACAAGTAACGTGATCATCAGTTCCTCTACGTCTAGCTATAGACGTTAACTAAAGCGCTTATTGGGAGGCAACCTAATTTTTCTAAAACTCTTTTCTTTTTATTTTATTTTCCTCTTTTCATTTCTATTTACAAAAATCACAAGAAAGAACAAAAAAAAAAAAATCAGAAAATTGAAAAGAAAAAAAAATGCAATTTTTAATTCTTGTTATTTTTCTTTACTTATCTAATTACGTTTTTTATTGCAGGTTGCATTCGGAACTGATTCGGCCTAATCCCAACTAAGGGCGTGCAATCAACATTCATTCCCCCAACACATTCATCATCTATTCCTCTACATTCATGAGATTAGGCAGTGCGGAGTGTAGAAACAAAGTTGAGGGATCTAAGTAGCACAGAGGACACGGTTCATCAAGGCAGGATACAGTTTCTTGTTATCCAAAATTTTGGGCTCAAATATACATCAGTGGAGACATGCAAGCACACACAATAACATATTCATGAGCATGCATAAGTCATATTCATAGAGATAAATCACAAAGATGCAGTACAGAATTTCACAAATCTAAGAACTACGTTCCACAAATCCATGCTGATTTCGGAATTATACCTTTAATTCTGACAGTAATGGCTTCCCTTTGGATTTTTGCACCAGTGCCATTTCTGTATCTGCGCCTTTTCTTATGGGATCCACACCACATGCATGAGACTTTCAGAGTTTGTACCAGATTATTTAAGCAGTAAGAACATGTTGTGAACATGGAGATTGCTGAAATTTACCTTTTGGTTGTCGACGAACTGTGCAGTGCAAGGATTTAGGCTCAGAATTGTTGACGAGATCTGTCGAGGACCGAGAAATGATGTCTCTGCTGTGACATTACAGTTAGGGGGTGAAGCTTTGGGTTACAGGCAGAGAAGATTAGAGAGGAAGGATGATTTGTGAGGATGAAGATCTTAGAGAGAGATGCACGACTGGGGAGGAAGAGAGCTTTTGGGCGCTAGGCTTGAAGTTGGAAAGAGAATGCTGAGAGAAATGAGAGACAATTTTGATATTAAACACAACTTAGGGTTATTGGCACACGTGCATGGGCAATTGAGTTCTGCGTGTTTCTGATGCTCCTCCGAGTCCCAGGTCACGGGTTCGGCTCTCCATGGCTGAATTGTGTTTTCTTTTTCATTCTTTCTCCAGAGCGTATTTTCTTTGTTCCAAGTCCCAGGTTCGAATTCCAGGTGTGTCAGTTTCCTTGTCTTTTATTTTCTGTTTCTTTGTTATTTTATACTTTCTTTTATTGTTTCTTTGTTTTATTTTCTCTGTTTATTTTCTGTTTTTGTTAGCTATTTTCAGTTTTTCAAGTTTTAATAATTTTGTTTTCTTTCTTTATTTTTCACACATTGAGGACAATGTATGATTTAAGTTTGGGGGGGTAGGAAATAAGAATTTTTAGATTTTTAATTTTTGAGTCGTAAAAAAATTTCATTCGTTTTTAAGTTAATATTCATAGATTATTTTAAACGTTAAAACAAATGGACTTGGTAAAAGTTAATCCCATAATAGAGTCTTTTCTATTTATCGTTGCTTAGACATTGATTCATGAGTTATACTTTGAAAATTTGCACATTCGCACCAATATGGTTTGTGGGGAGTGAGATTGAAACACTTACTTTTTGTCCAAGTAATTTTTAATTTTTGTTCTAAATAAAATAAAGAAAAGTTTAGTATGTGTTATAAAGTAATAATTGTTCCACCTGAGACTTTGCTTAGTAACCGGGTCAGTCCTGCCTGATCAACAGTGATTCTCGCGTCAAATAGTAGAGTCTTGGCATGGGGCAGGGTGGTTAGTTGGTTTCGTAGCCTTTTCAACTTGAGTTAATAAGTCCTCATGAGTGTTCGACACCTAGTGCCCTAAAGCCCTAGTGGTTTGGGAGTCATTAACCTAAAACTCGCTACATGAGTTGGATCGAAAGCTTAAGGGAACCGTCATTGCACGACCACTATTGTTACTGAAAGAAATATTATGAAAAAAAAAGAAAAAAATATATATATGTGAATTTAGTTAGTATGTGTGGAGTATGAATAAAGAAGAGGGTTTTTATCACAAATAGTCCTTGAAATTAACCCATTCAATCAAGATGGTCCCTGAAATTAAAAATCGGTCAATGTAATCCTTGAAAATGGGTGTCATAAATCAATTTAGTCATTCCGTCATAACTCCGTTAAAAATTCTGTTATGTGCTGACGTGGCACGTAACTGGGTCCCACAAATCTATTAAAATATATAAATATTAAAAACAAGTTTTATTATTATTATATAATTTGAAACTTAAAAAAGAAAAAAGAAGATGATGAAATGTTCATCATCTTCTTCCTCTCGGACTAGAACACTACAGCCCCCACCAAGGTTGAGGGAAAATATTTAAATTTTAAGGTTTTGTATTTAAATTCTTTAAATTTCCTCAGCTTGTTTTGTCTTTTCCATATGGGGTTTCTCTGGCTTCTTGAAGCCATCGGCTCAGGCACCATCCCCACTATCACCGTCTCAGTTGCCGACACTCCAAAGCTACCCACAACTTATCAGAACTCTTTTTGAAGGAGGAGGTGGAGGTGGCTTGGTGCCTATGTGGCAAATCAGAGCAATCGGTGCGGCTGGGCCTTCTTCTTGTTTCCAAACTCCGGGGCAATTCAGAACCTGCCTCAGTTCTGACTATTCCGACGGCGAATTCCACGACTCCGATTTTCAATTTCCAACCCAGTTCCATGTCCAATTTCATCTCTTTTTTTCCACCGGGGGTTCAAGGGCGGCATAGATGTGTAGTTGCAGGCCTCTTCTTGTTCGATTTCGAGCAGCGCAGCCATGGGTTGTGGTGGGAGGGGAGATATTTAATTTTTAAAGGATAAAAAAAACGACGGGTAGGGGGTGGTAGTGGGAGGTGAAGAAGATATGAACAATCATAATCTTTCTTTTTGTTTTGAGTTTTTTATTATATAAAATTATTTAAGTATTTTTAATTTACATGACAATATTTAATTAGATTTTTGAGACCCTGCCACGTCAGCACATAACAGAATTTTTAACAGAGTTATGACGGAATGACTAAATTGATTTATGACACCCATTTTCAAGAACTACATTGATTGATTTTCAATTTCAAGGACCATCTTGATTGAATAGGTCAATTTCAGGGATCATTTGTTATAAAAACCCTAAAGAAGAAGAGTGGTAAGGGTTTTGGTCGAGTCTCCTTAACTATGTTGATTCACTTTACACCAAAGGAAGTTCATGAATCATTTTCTAATTGATCTAAATGGCTTAGACTCTGTGGTAGGATTGGTTGGAACTTTTGAAAAGGTGTTCTGATTTTTAATTTTTTTTATGGATTGCAACTTGAAGGTGAAATTTTTGTGTCTTAGTTAGTTTTGTTTAAGTTTCTAGTTTGCTAGTTTTTATTTTTGTTTTTGAGTTTTCTTTTGCTTGAGGACAAGCAAAAAGCTAAGTTTGAGGGTTTTGATGAGTCCATTTTATATACTATATTATTCCCTATTCTTGGTATATTTTGGTTATTATTTTGGTGAGATTTTGATGCTTTGTTGTGTATTTCTAATGTAGGGCATACAAACTTGTTATGAGCATAAAGTAACCAAACGGACGAGTGATTTCAATTGGAGGAGGTTCATGAGTCTTTCAAAATGATTGTGCCAAAATTTCAGATTTTTCTACCAAGCCGTTTGACCGTGGCAAAGAAATAAAGGCCCAACGAGCAGCTTTTCCAGATTGACATTTTTGGACGTTTTGGATATTTTGGAGGCCAAGATGGCATATTTTGAGGAAGATTTCTTCTGAAGATTTATAGGGGACGACTTCAGCTTTCAAAAGAGACTTTTTAGGACTAAATCGGAGTTGATTTGGTCGGTCAAAAGACTGATTTTCTGAGAAGTCTGAATTTTAGTTCAAATAGAAAACCTTTTTTATGAGGGTTTTATTTTGTAGTAGTATAAATAAGGCTTTTTAGCCATTAGGGTTAGGGGAGAACGCACCCATTATTTTGGAGAACTTCAGACTTTTTACCTATAACGAGATCATCAGGTTACATATATCATTGGTGATCTCAATGCTCAAAGAATGACCCGAAGTCAAAAGGCTCAACTTACAGAAAAGATAAGCTATCTATGCTATGTATCTCATCTCGAACCAAAAAATGTCAAAGAGGCTATTGTGGACAATGAATGGATCTTAGCTATGCAAGATGAGCTCAATCAATTCATCAGAAAGGATGTTTGGTATCTTGTTCCGAGACCAACTAACACCAATGTTATTGGTACAAAATGGATCTTCAGAAACAAGACAGATGAGAAGGGAAATGTTGTGGGAAATAAGGCAAGACCAGTTGCTCAAGGATATGCTCAAGTTGAAGGCATTGATTTCGATGAAACATTTGCTCCGGTTGTTCGCTTGGAATCTGTTAGATTTTTGCTGGCTATTGCTTGTCATCTAAAGTTCAAATTGTATCAAATGGATGTCAAAAGTGCATTTCTAAATGTCTTGTTCAAGGAAGAAGTGTATATTGATCAACCTGCAGGATTTAAAGACCCTTTTCATCCTGATCATGTGTATCGGCTTAGAAAGGCTTTGTACGGCTTAAAACAAGCTCCCCAAGCTTGGTATGAGAGATTATCCTTTCACTTGTTGAAAGCTTACACCAGGGGTGCAATTGACAAAACCTTGTTTGTCAAAAAGTTGATCATGATCTAATGGTTGCACAAATATATGTGGATGACATTGTTTTTGGTTCAACTTCAAATGACTTAGTTTCTAAATTTACTGACGTCATGCAAAATGAATTTGAAATGAGTATGAGTGGTGAACTAACTTACTTCCTTGGATTACAGATACAACAATTAAAAGATAGGATGTTTTTATCTCAAACTAAGTATGTAAAAGACTTGGTTTCAAAGTTTGGATTGGAAAGTGCAAAACCAGTTACAAATCCCATGAGCACCACCACCAAGCTTCATAAAGATCTAACTGGAAAAGATGTTGACTAGACACTTTACAGGAGCATGATAGGGAGTTTACTCTACTTAATTGCTAGTAAACCTGATATATCGTTTTCTGTTGGTGTTTGTGCACGATTTCAGTCTTGTCCAAAAGAATCTCACTTACTAGCTGTTAAAAGAATCATTAGATATGTAAGTGGTATTCTCAAATATGGAATTTATTACTCATCTGATTCCAACATTGAAATTGCAGGCTATTCAAATGCAGACTGGGCTGGCAATATTGATGATCGAAAAAGCACATCTGGTGGCTGTTTCTATCTTGGAAACAATATGGTTTCATGGCACAGTAAGAAATACAACTGTGTATCACTTTCCACAGCTGAAGATGAGTACACTGCAGCTGGGAGTTGCTGTACTCAAGTTCTGTGGATGTAGCAAATGTTGTGTGATTATGGCTTTAATCAAGGTAAGCTGATCATTTTTTGTGATAATCAAAGTGCCATAAATATTTCTAAGAATCCTGTTGAGCATTCCCGAACCAAGCATATTGATATCCGACATCATTTTATTCATGAGTTGGTTGAAGATGGGGTTCTTCGACTTGATTATGTGAATAGTGACAATCAACTTGCTGATATTTTTACAAAACCCTTGGATACTACTAGATTTGAACACCTACGAACATCCATTGGTATTTGTACTATCTCTTGAATAGTTAGGCTATTGTCTCAAATGCATCTCCTTGTGTAAAAATTGCATTTTATTTTTAGTTTCATTTAAAAAAAATCGTAAAAACATTTTCTATCTATTTTTTGTTTTTGGTTTGATTGGTGTTCTTCACGGCTTGTTAGGAAATGAGCTAAACTCTCTTGCAATTGCTTCGTGTTTACTTGATCTTAGATTGACATATCTACTTGCAACGTGTTTTACAACTGTGAATAATATTGAGATTGAACCTTTGAGATCAGTGGTTAAAATGATCCTTTTGCTGAGTGCTTAGATTGACAAACCATAAAAATTCTTCTTGCATTCTGTCAATATTCTTGGTGTGTGCCCTTGTGCAGAATTCAGCTTAGACAAAGTGAGACACACATTGTCTTCGTTAGGCCATGCTTCTTATGACACTTGGACTATCTATGTGTGCGTGTAATACAAAAAATTAAGGGGCAGAATTTTTCAAGATGACATGATGTGGAAAAAGCTACTTATAATTCCTACTGCATGGCACATTCAAAATCTTTACATCTCTCACACTTGTTGAGAACTTAAAGCCAGTGGGTTGGAATGTATAGCTACCATTGAAAGAAGGTGTCCACTGTTCTCCTGTTCCAACGTTCAATTTATGCAGATCAAATATTCTAGGAAGCAAGGCTACATGATCACACATTGTGGGCTCTCGTTAGTCAAAAGCACAGTATTCTTCACAGGTGTAAACTCCTTTGTGCTAACTCACACTACACACTTTTCCATCTTCTTAATTGCATCTAAGCACTTTGCTATCTAACTTGGTCACCTCAACTCCTGTTCCATGTCTTCGGTTTTTAATCTCTTTATTATTTGTGGTTTATGAACATCCATGTTGAGTATGTCTGAAATGCTATGCTTGTATCATGTCAAATAACTTGTTGCGAAGCTCTACTTGTTTTCCCCCACAAATTTGTTATGCTTGTGTCTTGCTACCCTGTTTATCCATTCAGCATTCATTTTAATTCATTCTTCTGGTTCATCTATTGCATGTGTTTGTATGGGTATGAACGCTTTTAATGATTCTTGTGCAAGTGTGCAAAGTTGTACATATATTGGTGATGATCATACATCTTTGGGTGGGAGATTAGTGCACACCCTACATCTGCCTTAATTGATCACTCTGCTATGATTAAGGGGGAATTTTGGTTCTAGCGGAGAACTCTCTGCTATGATTAAGGGGGAGTCTTGCTTCTGGCGGAGAACTTGTGTTCTCATTTTCTGCATAAGTGGTTATATCGAGGGGGAGTACTTGTGGTTGTTATACTCTAACAACTATATGCTATCTAATTTACTTGTGCAGAGTCAAATCCTTGATCAAGTTGAGAGTGGATGGTTTTTCCTTGTGTTAAGGTTTTGTCTAGGAAATGCCAAAGGGGGAGATTGTAAATGTGAATTTACTTAGGAATTGGCTAATTTCCTAGACTTGTACTTGTGTCCTCGTTTCGTAGATTTAGGCCTAGTTTTAGGCAAATTAATTTGGGGCACAAGACTTATCCAGATTTAGGCCTACTTAAATAAACTATCTTTCCTTTTGGGAGTTTCACCTCATTACCCCTAGAGGAGTGTCTTACTTTTGAGATAATGTTAGATGATATAATTTCTTTACTAACAAGATGGTATTCTAATTAAATTACTCTAATTTATGGGGAGGGATATTGAACTTCGGTGCAAATAGACTATGAACTTCCAGCATACAGCTAGATTTTCGGGCAACAATCCTACTATGAATTCGAGATCACTGGAAAAGAGACTTTCCTTGCACGCCTGCATTTCTTCCTTTTCTCTTCCTCCTTAAGTAATCCATCCGCAGCTGTTTTTGATGTTTCGGCTTTTCAAACAGTTTTTTATGTATCAAATTCTGAGTTGTTGAGCAACGTCTCTGCTAAGAATAGTAGCTACTCTCCTATGACAAAGGAGTTCTTTCTCGGCAGTGACCCTGGCTTGTTAAAAATATATTTTACTCCTCAAATATCATCTTTTACTCCTCAACCTTGAGAATTACAGTTGTAGTTTGCCTTTCGTTCTGCATACAACTTAAAAGGGTAAATGTTGACGGGCAGGAAGTCACACCGGATACTGACAGAACATGGAGAAACTGGGACAACGTGTCTAGCATACCTACCGATGTCAAAGAAGTGAACCCGGACAAGGTGTCTAGCATTCCTACCGACATTAAAAGACCAGGTGAACCTGGTAATGTAGTATTTAACGTGTATTCAAGTGGCAACTTTGGTGGTTTAGATTCCCCTTTCTCCTCCCAGCCGACTACTCGTTTCTACTATTATTTCGTGGTGAATTCAGATGAGTCTGAACTCATTAACGTCAGTGTAGGTGCTAGGACAGAGTCTATAATAGAACAGCCTTTCAAAATGGACTGAAAAATGTTGGAAATAATGGAGGGATCAGCTCCGATATCAAATGTCAAAGAGTACAAATGTTGCTGTTGTGGTGGGAAATAATGAAGGGTTCAATTGTGGTTGGTTTACTGAGACGGTTGAGAAATGTCTGCGAATGATGCTCGGGATAGGCCTACAATGGGGCATATGCCGTGGGACTTGGATTATGCATCTAAAGATCCAGCAAAACAGCAAAGCATCGAGAAGAACGTAATTTTGAGGACAGCACAGCCAATGCTTCGCCAACTGCATATGTATTGCCAAACGTTGAGAGTTTTCCTACGGTTAATTCTGCAATTAAAACAGATGATATTGTTCTATGAGGGGACGATGAATCGAGGGGCACAACAGCAATCCAAATTTTCTCCCAATTAAAATTTGGCGATGCCAGATAAGTTAAAAGTTTACTTGTTCTGTGAGGTAATGATATTGAACTTGTTTAAGTTTCTTGCCAGTAAATTAAGCTAAGATCGGTGTGGCTCTGTTAGTTTTGATCTTACCTTTCATTGTATTATTAGATGCTAAAGTTGATAAAAAAAAACTTGAACTAGATGCTAAAGTTGGTAAAGAAAACTTGGTGGATGAACCAGACATATCTAAACTACCCTACCTACAAAGCATCATCTCCGAGACACTCCGATTATGCCCCGCGGCTCCAATGCTAGTACCACATTTGCCATCTGATGATTGTGTTATTGGAGGCTTCAACGTGCCACGTGACACAATGGTATTGGTCAATGCATGGGCTGTACACAGAGATCCTGAATTGTGGGATGAACCTGAAAGCTTTAAGCCTGAGAGGTTAGAAAGTGGAGAAGATTTTTCACATAAACTCATACCATTTGAAATGGGAAGAAGGGCTTGCCCTGGAGCAGGCCTAGCGCAGCGTGTGGTGGGATTGACTTTGGGGTCATTGATTCAATGCTTCGACTGGAATAGAGTGGGTGAGGAAATGGTTGACATGACTGAGGGCAAGGGAGCCACAGCACCGAAAGCCATTCCATTGGAGGCTATGTGTAAAGCACAACCTATTGTGAGCAAGGTTTTATCTTAAGCTATGGATAATATTGTGTTAACCCCAGTATATACAACAATCGAGCATTGTATAAGCTCATATATTTACACTACAATAAATTCAATTAACCATAGCACGTGGTTTTGTTTAAGTACTTTTTGTGACAAATTAAAATACCGAATTTGATTTCTTTAGTTGGATTCTTTGAAAAGTTGTACTAGTTCCAGCTTTAGGATATTAAATAAATGATTGAGCCTTTAAAAGTGTGTTGGCTCTAGTGAATGAATGATGATTGGGCTCTCGAAAATTTGTGTTTGTTTCATTATAATGAATTGACTAATTTCTGATATTGAAAATGGTTTCCTCTACATTTGACTCCATCGTGTTGGAGAATAGAGTCTCACATATATTAGAGATACTACAAAAATAAGGATTGACAATATATTAACTCAAAAAAACAAAGAAAAAGAAATTGATTACAAAATAATCAAAAATCAAATCTCACCAAATTAAATATTTACAACATATCGATTAAAATCGGTAATGTTATAAACTTTTTATTTAAATGTGATTGTGTAAATCCTAAATTAGATCCCTGTTATGACTTGTATTCCTTGGAGGAGAATGATTTCTTGCCTCCCTTATTACTATAAATAAAGGCACTCCGTAGAGGGAATAATACATCCTCTACACAACCCTACAAACACATCTCTCTCTATTCTCTCTCTGTACTGCCGGCCCTCTCTCTCCCTGTCAAACAAAATATACGACAACACGTTATCAGCAAGCTCCTACCGCTGCACTTAGGAATCTGACGTGAAAGTTTTTTGCATCAAACCAGGTCATCAATATCATCACGCAATCATGTTCTTTCAAAACAACGCTTTTTATCTCGATATTTTTGGAACCTTGATAGCATGAATATTCACCATCATGCATAACCCAACTTTACGTTTTTCGAATTTAGATTCTACATAAATTGTGTATGTATTATATTCATAATTGTTGAATTACGTGAATTGATATTTCCATGAATTGCATCATATATCTACTCATGCATTGAATTATATGTTGAATATGCATGAAATTTCATTAATTTTATAATCTGGAATTGGAAAAAATTACAAAGGATATTTTTAGGGTTTCGTTGAAACCTAACCATGTCGCATGGGCCATATTTTTTTTCCCGGGCTGAGAAACCCGAACCTGGAGCCACGGCTACATGCCCAAACCCTAAACCCGACACCTAGACGACATCGCATCCTTTGAATCGTCGAGTAGCATGGCCTGCAGCCATACCCAGCCACCATATTTACCTCCCCGACGACCTGAAGTCATCACCGACGAGTCCTTACCTGGAATTCAATGCTTTTCTTTGAAATTCAAATCGAAAATATCTAGGGTTTTACAACGTTGAGAGTTTTTCACTTTCCGTTCAAACTTACGGGTTGTTGTAGAACCTACGACCTTTGCCATGATTTTTACACCACGATACGACCGTCTGAAGTGGTGGCGCCGGTCTTCTTCTCCGGCTAGTTCACGCAGCTCATGCTGGGGTGTCTGGATCAAAAACCTAAGCCCACTTGGGCTTGGCCTGTCTCTCGGTAAAGCTTCAGCCCTTTAGGCTTTGGCGCTCTTCTTGGCCCAACACCAGCCTGTTGGCCACGGTGTTCCCACCACACTGGATCTCAGCCGCTACTGCTGGTGCATCCATGTATATGTTGCACAGGATTGGCACTGCATCTGTAGCCCACTTTTGCGCATATAGGTTTTTTGCTCAAAACCTGGCTCGCGAAGGACACCAACCCAATTGGGCTTTGGTGTCCCCCGTGCCCGCATTGCACAGGATCACAACACTGCGCTGGTGCATCCATGTCCTCACCCGCACTTGATCCCAGCTTGCAGCTGGTGCATCAATGCACTTGCACCGCGTGACACCAAATAATTGCCCATTTGGGCCCCCTTTTTTTTGGGCTTGAACTCGCAGCCCACTTCTTTGTGACGCCTGGGCTTGCTTTCATGCAAAGCCCGTGTCTACCCCAACCTACTTTTTTGGCCTAGACCACGACACCAATTTTTTTAGCCACATGTGGGATTTAGTCCATTATTTTGGGCCTCGATTTAAATGCCTATTTTTTAGGCCTTATGGGTTTTATAATTTTTTCACCCACACTTTAAATTTGGCTCGAAGTCCAAATAATTAATTCGGTTACAATTCTGGACCTGAAATTCTATTTGCTTATTTTCTTATTGCATATTTTTGTATATATATATATGTTTGCCTGCAGAAACATATGAACCTGAAGTTCATAATTATTTTCGAAACTTGAAGTTTCTAGAAACATGCCTTTTTACCTGAAGTTTTCCTTAAAAACATCACCCATGTAAACCCGAAGTTTTTTCATGTAAATTTAAACCAATACATCAATGAGAACTTGACCGAAGAGGATCTCTTAGAGAAGACCTATTCGACCTTCTCTGCCACTAATATTGTCCTGCAGCAACAATATAGGGCTCAGAAGTTTACCAAGTTTTCTAATTTGATCTCTGTTTTATTTCTCGCTGAAAAGCAGAATCAGTTGTTGATGAAGAACCATCAAACTCGACCTACTAAGGCGACTGTTGTGCCTGAAGCATACTATAGCATGAACCAACGCCCACCAACATAGGCGTGGTAGGGGCAGCTAGAAGCCACCCCGTCAAACTAAACAAAGCCAAGGCCCACCTAAAGGAGGAAACTGAGCCCAAAAGCGCCCTAACCTCACTCACAAGGCCCCAAACTTCAAGAATAAGAGCAAAGCACCTGAAACCATGGATACAGATATGTGTTACTATTGTGGTTTAAATGACCATTGGTCTCGTGTTTGCCGTGCTTGCCAAAAGATTGTCGATGAATATCATTCTCGTCGTAAGAAGTATGAATCAAACTTGGTGCAAGTGGATGAACCGGAGAGTACCAAGATAAAGGTTTCTGACTTTCAGGATGATACCACCCCTATGGAAGATTAGAATCTTAGACATGAACTATTTTTAGTTGTTATTTGGAACAATGGGGCCAAATTCCACCTAGTGGCCGACCCTTCCCCCTTGTTTTTTTGGTTTAATTTTTGAACAATTTCCTTTATGTTTGGATTCTTTGTTGGTGATTTGTTTTTTATATTAAGTTTTTAATTACCATCCTTGAATACTTAAATGATTTTGAATGGGTATTTGTTTTTAGAACTTTTATGCATGTGACCGATTCAAATTAATTTTTATTTCTAGGTATGACTAGTGGGAAACTTAGTTGTCTGGCAGATAGTGCAACCAAGCACACCATTTTGCATAAATGCATCTATTTCACTAACTTCATACGTAAGAATGCACCTCTAACAACCCTCTCAAGACCATCCAACCTAATCGAAGGATACGGTAAGGCACGTATAATGTTGTCCAATTATACAATTTTGACCATTGATGAGGCACTCTATTCTCCATGTTCCAGAAGAACGTTGTTGAGTTTTAAGGACATTAGAGACAATAATTACCACGTTGAAACCTATGTAGAAAATAGAGTTGAATTTTTGTGCATCACTTCCAACGAATATGGCCAGAAGCGTATTCTATAGAAGATGAAGCATATCTCGAGTGGTCTGTATACAACGACTATACGCTTTATAGAGAGCCACTATGTGGCCGGCCCTACCTTAGGGATTGCGCACGAAATTACACTTTAGCATGATTGTTTGGGACACTGTGAACAAACAGTGATGCGTCGTACCCTCAAATCATCACACAGGCATCCACTAACTCGAAGTTTAGGTTTAATTCAAGGAATCTCATGTCAAACCTGCTCAATGGGAAAGCTTATTATTAAGCCTTCTTATGACAAGATTCGCTCGAATCCTCATATTTTTCTACAAAGGATTCAGGGGGACATTTGTGGATTGATTCACCCTCCACGCGGACCATTTAGATATTTTATGGTTTTGGTTGATGCCTCCACACGTTGGTCACATGTGTGATTATTGTCCACAAGTAACGCTGCATTCTCCAAACTGTTGGCTCAGGTTATCAAGCTCAAGGCTCACCACCCTGATTATCCGATCAAATATATTTGATTGGATAATGCTGGAAAATTCACATCTAAAACTTTTGATGACTATTGTATGTCGGTTGGGGTTAAAGTTGAACATCTAGTACCCCATATTCACATCCAGAACAGCCTGGCAGAGGCATTCATTAAGCATTTACAAATGATTGCTCGATCATTGGTCATACGTACCAAGCTCCCGATCGCTGTGGCCATGCAATATTGCATACAACCATATTGGTCCGCCTAAGGTCTATTGCGACCCAACCATATAGCGGCTTTCAGTTGGTTACCGAATACGAACCTAACATATTGCATCTGTGCATTTTTGGTTGTGCGGTCTATGTGCTGATTTCGTCGCTTTTACGTACAAAGATAGGGCTTCAGCGAAGGATGGGGAACCTATGTCGGATATGATTCTCCTGCGATCATTCTTTACTTAGAACCTTTGACAGATGATCTATTTACCGCTCGTTTCACGGATTGTCACTTCTATGTTTCACGGATTGTCACTTCTATAAGATAGTCTTCCCGTCGTTAGTAGGAGATAAGAATGTCACTGTTCCTGAAGAACGATGCTAATTATCATGGATGACTCCCACTTTGTCTCATTTAGATCCCCGCACCGCTTAGTTTAAAACTGAAGTGCAACACATATTAGATCTTCAAAGCATAGCTCAGAACATGCTAGATCTTTCACGGATCTAGCGCGAGTGGCAAGATCACATATTCCAGCTGTGAACGTGCCTGCAAAGATGGATGTACCAAATGTAAGACGGACTTCCCTCTTGGAGGCCCATGATGCCATTTTAGTCGATCCATATACATTAGCGGCTAGCCAATCATCTGCCCATACACATAAGCGTGGCAGACCATTTGGTTCAAAGGATTCACACCTCTGGAAAAGGAAACCCACGGCACAGGAAACTGAACAGACTACCGTGAATCTGATTATCTCCTACTCATTATATCTAACTTATGAGGAAGTTCTAGATTACGGAAGCATCCTTTAAAAGGCAAATCCACCTCCCAAGAATCATGAGATTTCGGCCCATTATGCTAGCTTGGATGATGTTTGGTGTAGAAATGAGATGATCGTCGATGATGCATTAGCATATGCAGTAGCTACTGAGATCATGTTGAGCAATGACATTGAACCTCATTCCATTGATTAATATCGACGTAGAACTGAGTGGTCAAACTGGAAACAAGCAATCCAAGTCGAACTCGATTCGCTTGCAAAACGTAAGATGTTTGGACTTGTAGCTCATACTCCTCCACATAAGAAGCCCGTTGGCTACAAGTGGGTTTTCATTCAGAAGTGTAATGAGAAGAACGAAATTGTGTATTACAAAGCTCATCTTATTGCGCAAGGCTTGTCACAACGCCCCGGGATTGACTTTGACGAAACTTATTCACCCGTTATGGATGTGATTACTTTTCTCTACCTTATCAGTTTGGCAGTTTCTAAAAAACTGAGTATGTATCTGATGGACGTAGTAACTACATATCTCTATAGGGATCTTGATATGGAAATTTTTATGAAAGTTTCTGAAAGACTTACATTGACTGGATCAAATATTTCCAAACCTAGAACACGCTCTCAATTTGGCTGAGGCGTTCACTTTATGGTTTGAATCAATCCGGAAGAATGTGGTATAACCGTCTAAGTAAGTGTTTGACTAGTCAGGGATATGTGAACAACAAACTACGCCCTTATGTTTTCATTAAGAAGTCACATTCGAGTTTTATGATTGTTGCAGTATATGTAGATAACATGAACCTTATCGGAACTCCTGAAGAGCTCCAGAGAACTGCCACGCACCTGAAGTCAGAATTTAAATGAAAGATCTAGAAAAGACTCGATCGAGCATCGTTCGGATGGAATCTTAGTATATAAATGGAACTACACCCAGAAGGTGTTGCCCCGCTTTAACGAGGATAAACCGAAGCCTCAGAGTACTCCTATGGTCGTTCGATCGCTAGATGCAAAACAAGATTCCTTCTGTCTGAAAGAGAATGATGAAGAGATTTTGGAGCCTGAAGTTCCTTATCTAATTGCAATAGGTACTTTATTATACTTGGCTCAATGCACTAGACCCGACATCTTATTCGTTGTTAATCTTTTGGCAAGATACAATAATGCACCAATATGTAGACACTGGATTGGTGTTAAAGACATCTTCCCGCTACCTTAAAGGTACCACGGATCTGGGCTTGTTTTATCCCTACGGATCCTCGAGTGATGCCGCATCCCCTTATCTCGAGTTGATAAGTGCCTTGTTGGTTATGCCGACGCTGGATACTTATCTGATCTGCACAAGGTGTGCTCTCAAATGGGTTATGTCTTTACCATTTAAGGCACCGCAATCTCTTGGAGGTCAACTAAACAGACCTTAGTTGCCACTTTGTCTAACCATGCTGAAATTCTCATCCTACACAAAGAAACTTGAGAATGCTTCTGGCTGAGAACAGTTGTGAGCTATATTCAAAGCTGCTGTGATCTTTACCCCGTCGTTGACGTCCCGACGATGATCTATGAAGGCAAAACAATATGCATTGAACAGCTCAAGAAAGGTTACATCAAAGAAGACAACACCAAGCACATTGAGCCGAAGTTCTTTTTCTCACATTAACAGCAAGAGCATCAGAAGATTAAAGTCATGCAAATCCGTTCACAATATAATATGGCCGACCTCTTCACCAAATCACTACCAAATGCGATGTTTCATAAACTTGTTCAAGGAATAGGTATGCGTAAACTTTCTGAGTTGTAACATTGTTAGTTCTCTTTGGAGTTATGTCAAACTTAGGGGGAGTATTCTGAAGTATACTTGGTTAATCTTAATGTACTTTTTTTCCCTACAATTAGGAGCATTTTTTCCATTATGTTTTTGCTACCTAACGAGGTTTTGATGAGGCACCCACCTTGGGTCCCCGTTGACGTCCCGTAGATGTTTCATTTGACTTTGTATTTCTCACACATTTTTCCTTAGACTATGGATTTTGTCCCTACTCGGGTTTTTACCATAGCCATAGGGTTTTTTTGTGAGACTTACTTCCTAATGCAATTTCCTACCTTATTTAAGACTAACGTGTTCTCAAAATCAGTGCCGAGGAGTCGACTTCCTAAACTCTACATGATGCCGAATCTACTTGAGTATTTACACACTCAAGGGGGGGGTGTTATAAACTTCTTATTTAAGTGTGACTGTGTAAATTGAAGGAAAATTTGTGAAAAACATGTTCATTTGAGCAACATCTATGGCATGCAATTAACAATTAAAGGCGGAATCATGCTTGTATGCACTCAAAACAAAACATTACCCATGAAATTCAAAGCCTAGTAGAAATGGTGAACCAAGACTCAACTCAAGATCTAAGAAAAAGAGTTGAGAAACTTTATACCTTTGAAGTACCTCTTTGGTTAGCAAAGGTTAATCACCCATGTGAGGGCCTTCTTCCTTTGTCACCTTGCTCCTTGGCTCCATGGATGAAGGTGGAAGAACTTTGCTTCTTGGATCCATGCCTTCTTGGATGTGGATGGAAGAATAGGTTTCTCCAAAAGTCACCAAAGTTGGAGACCTCTAAGTTTCGACACCAAGGATGGTTGAGGAAGAAGATGAGTGGCCATGGAGGAGTTAGATGCTAGTAAACTCCCCCATGGTGGCCGGCCTCCCTAGAGAGAAAGAGAGAGCCAAAAACTCTCATCTTTCCTCAAAGAAAACCCTAATGAAGAAAAAGCTATAAAGTCATATTTATACCTCCCTTCATTGGAGTGGCAAACTTGTAATAAGTCCAAAACCCACTCCCTCTCTAATCATGGCCGGCCTCTCTATTGTTAGTGGGTTAATTGCACATTTTGTTTTAGTTGTCACACAACTTAAACATTATGTGCCTTGTGGACCAAAACCCTTTTGTGTCCCGAAACCCAAAACTAACTTAAGGCCTAAAACGAACCTTTCGTTCTAGATTAATTAACTTTTAATTAATCCTTGCCACATACAATTAAACTATTTAATTGTCCTTACTCATCTTCATTATATCCTTTAATCATTACCTTACACGGTGTGCGATCCATTAGGTTCCTCTTAGCGAGGCAGTGGGCGATTGTTACTCTTAACGATCGATTATGAATTGAAACATACTTTCAATTCTCCCTTAAATGATTATACATCTTTAGGGCTTCCACAAACCATGAGTGACACCTAGCAGTGTATCATGGCTACCCAAGCTAATCAGAAGAGGTGGAGAACCTATTCAGTTTAGGATTACAATGCAATACGGTCTTTCTCTAATACAATACTCTTGACCACATTGTTTGGTTTGATAGTTTATTCATGTCTACTATCCAACGTGATTCATTTACTTATATGATTACCTTGAATGTGATTTGGAACGACTTCCTCAATCTCATTCATACTCTGGCCAGAGATTCTTAATCATATCATAGAGTATTCTCCCTCAAACAGTTTGAAGGTTAGAGATCCCTTGTTGCGCATTCACTTGCCTCCATGGCTAAGTGGCTTAACCCCAACTATGCCGTGGACACCCTCTGACGGAGTGACTTTGACATAGTCAAAGATCAAGGACCTAACCACAAGACAACTGTGATGCCTCAGGTCAAATGACTACTTTGCATTATCCCAACCATCAGTTCTCATATGACATGAATATGAGAACTCCTCGTTGATCGCGTTCAGTGTACTCATTCTCTATCGAGCACCTACATGCTTGTCTTGGTGTCATTCACACCAATGACTCGAGACCTGTCACTCTCCCTAAGAGAAGACATAGCACGTACTGATCTTAACGGACTGTCAATGCCCAATTGGCAATCCTATGATCAGGAACATTTAGGATATGTATACAAAAGAGAATGGTCTCATGAATCTAACTTCTTTAGATTAAATTCTCCTAATAGCATATTCCTTGGACTTATCGTTTAAGCACATAACATTTATATGAGACAGCTTGAAACAATAATCTTTGCCCTTTATATTAAACTAGATTAGTTTAACATGTGAAATGTCCGTAAAGTATCATCATATGATTGGTTTTAGGGCACATTTCCAACATAAATCCTAGATTAGATTTGATTCTAGTTATTCTTCCCTATTAGGACTTGTATTCCTTGGAGGAGAAGGATTTCTTCCCTCCCTTATTACTATAAATAAAGGCATTACGTAGGGAGAATAACACATCCTCTACACAACCCTACAAACACATCTCTCTCTGTGCCACCGACCCTCTCTCTCCCTATCAGATAAAATAGACCACAACAGGTAACATATTAATTAAAGATTGATGATACTAAAACATTTAGAAAAATCATCACTCAACTATTGGATTAGTGAAATAGCTAAGACCATCTCTAAAGGATATGTCAAATCCTAAATGAAATGTCACATAATTAAATTTGATAGTAAAAAGAAGTTCCAACCATTATGTCAATCCTAAGTGGGCTGACATATGAGTTTTTTGGTGTCAAATTTGATATATGAAAAAGGTGCTGTCAATTAATTGTGTTAATTATTTTATTGTGTGAATCTCATTAATGAACCCTTTTTTTTTCTCGAAGAAGGTACGATATTCATTAAACATTGAAAAAACGTACAAAATAAGGATAGGGTGCATAATAGTGGGCCTCAATAAAAACCTTGCCGGGGATTTCAACCCGATCGAAGGGAAAAAGAGTGTCCCGCACTAATTAGCTAGTAATATTATCCTCTAATATCAATTCAGAAATTACATCAGGAGGCTCTTCAAACCAAGAAACAAGGTGATCAACAGTCAGACCAAACCTCACAAGACAGTGGGCCACCTTATTCGTTTCTCTTCGACTAAACGTAACTTTCCATTCTCTGAACTCTTGCAAAAGTTTCCTGGTATCTTCAAACAAATGCCCATAATGACCACTATATGCTGCATCTTTATTCTGAATTGCAAAGATGACCACCAACGCATCCTCCTCTACCTGAATTTGCTCTGTGCTCCACCTGCATAAAAACACAGTTGCTGTCCGTGCAGCAACAGCCTCCGCATGTAGTGCAGATTGCACTTCTGCTTCCCTGCCCACCTGTGCCACAAGAAAACCACCCTCGGCATCTCTAACTATCAACCCAAAACCTCCAATTGAACCATCTTCATCCCATGCAACATCAAAATTACACTTTATCCATCCAGAAAAATGAGGCTGTCACAGAGTTATTCGCATGGATGAGGGTTGGGGTGCAGCAATATTCCACTTTCTAAATTTCGCCAGCCACGTTTGTGCCTTAAGTTGCGTATCCAATGGAGAAACATCAATACCATTCCGGAGAAACATCAATACCAATCTAGAGAAAATCATTACGTATTCTCCAAATACTCCAAACTAGAATAAAGAGCAACTCAAAACTTTCTTTAGAGACCTCCTGCACCATGAACTCCAGCCACCCTTGAAACCCGTTCGCACTACCAGTAAAAGATGTAATTCCCAATAAACTTCCAAACCACACAGCTACCGCTCGAGAACATTTTAACAAGGCATGTTCTACCGTCTCCTCTGCCTGTTCACACTAGCCGCAAGTAGCCTCCATAAGTACACGTCTCAACTTCAAATTTACTTTGGTAGGTAACGCATTCATGCAACCATGCCATACACATATTTTCACTTTCCCTGGAACTTTGGCCCTCCAGAGTGCTTTCCAAAGGAACTTTGTTTGCTCGCTAACCATTGAACTCGTGGGCTACTCACCACCCAACCATGGGCCCGATCTGGCCACAAAATACACACTCTTCGTTGTGAATAACTCCTTGGAATCTTTTGCCAAAATCAACGAATCAACAGGATGAAATAAGCTCAAATGTATGCTTAAAATAAGGTATGCTTCCTCTTCTACAAAACACACACGCACTAACGTCGAATTCCACCGGACACCATCATCTTCCACCATTAAGGATCTCACTGTAAGAGATGGGTGCACCCCACTCGGTAACAGGCTAAGAACGCGATACAAGTTATCCCATGGCAACCAACTGTCTCCCCAAATGCGTATTTGTAGGCCATCCCCCACTCTCCACCGTGCTCCCTGAACAATAATTAATCGAGATGCCGCCACACTATGCCAGCAATAGAAGGAATTAGGCTTAACAGACGCCTGCAAAAACTCGTTAGTAGGATAATACCTCGCTTTGAAGAGTCGTGCAACAAGTGAATTAGGTTGCTGTAGTAGGCGCCATGCTTGCTTCATAAGCAAAGCAAGATTAAACGCATACAAATCCTTAAATCCCAATCCATCTTCACCTTTAGGTTTACACAACCGCTGCCATTTCACCCAATGTATTCGACGCTTACCTTCTTCTCTTCCCCACCAGAACCTTGCCACCATTTGATTTAACTCATCACAAAAAAGACTTGGGTAACAGGAAAGTCTGCATTGTATATAACGGTACTGCATGTGCCACTGCTTTAATTAAAATTTCCTTACCCACACTACTAAGTAATGATCCACGCCAACCATTCAATTTTTTCCACAACCGATCTTTAATATAAGCAAATGTATCTTTCTTAGACCTACCGATGAATACCGGAAGCCCATTAATGAACCTATTATAAATCTTAAAAAAATATTTTAAATGATTTCTTTTAAATATTTTAAATGATGTCTTTTTAAAAAATGTGTCCTACAAATATCATTTATAACAAAAAAAACATATGGAATAAAAAGGAGCAAATCTGACATTGTCACGTCAGCCACCAAATGAACATTTGGCATATATTTTTTGATATCTCGATTGGAAATGCTAGGTAGAAAAATCAAACCTCAACTACTTAAAATTAAATATTAAAATTGATTGAATATCAAAGACAATTAATATTTACGATGATAAACAAAATGGATCATTTTAGTCATTGGAAATTGAAACACAATATTTTGGCTAATTTCCCAAAAAAGTAAAAAAAAAAAAAAACCCTTCCACCGTGGATTTCCCTTTGCGGAAAGTATAACAGCAGGAGATTGAGAGTCGAGAACGAAACTTGTCCAGCTCGGGGAAGGGTGGGTTGTTGGTCAACGACAAAGTAATGAATCGGTTTGAATCAGGTTCGCTCCAGCTAGGCTTGATGGGTTGTTTTGGGGTGGTAGAGTCGAACTGGGCCCTTACCTGCTCAGCAATCTTAAGCTGTTCATCGGGTGTCAACACCTCGTCGCTCTGGCTTGGCTTTGTCGTCTTCATCCGCCTCACCATCAACAAAGGTGTATATTTTTTCTATTTTGTTTGGATTCGTTGTGGATCCATATTGGGAAAGGGGGATTCGAACGCTAGACATTGGATACAAAGGTAAGCCTTCTTAAGAAGTTGAGCAGCAAGTCTTTTGCCTTTTATTTTGGAATGTGGAATTGTTTGACAGTGGTTTCGCTGTGTGTTTATATATAAGAATTGGAGCAGAATGACAGGTGACGTGGGAATTGGGTAGGCTGTGAAAACATGGGTCAATCAAATTACTAAACAGTCACCGTTGGCTAAGAGTTCGAGTAGTTTTCGTGGATGATGAATGGTGTGAGTTTTGACGGGTTAGGGAGACAAAGTGTAGACTAAATTTTGTAAATTAAATGACATAAAAGTTGATGATTGAATTATTACTCAAGTATTGATTAACGTGCTTATTTTTTATTGGTGACACATCATTTAGTTTGCAAAATTAGTCTACAAATTTAGTCTCCCTAGCATTTTCTGAGTTCTGACTCTAAGTCCAGAAATGGTTAATACTTGAGTCTAACAACTAGATAACAACACATGTATGTATTTTAATTCTCTAAACCCACAATCTTCTAAACTCAAAACCAACAACCGTTATTCTTCTAACCAATTGTCTTTCTTCTCTCTCGCCAATATTTCTCCAACCACCATCATCTCCTACTAGCCGCCTGCACCATCCACTATTCGCTCCCACCAGCTAAACATCATTCATTGGAGTTCTGCTCAAACTCTGAATCGAACCATTTATACCAAATCGATGACAAGTCTTCCATCGACCACATCGGACAATACTTGGGTACTCACCGAGGAGTACCCAACATACTGACCATCCTATTAAATGATAACTAAGTGTTGAACTCACAAACACTTAACAAAATTTAGTTTATGAACATTCACTATACTAGTATCCAAACGTCATTCTTCTCCCCCACCAGCCTTCATTAGATTGTCCTCTCCATCATCGTCATTACTAGACAATTGCCCACCCCTTCCACCACCTCCTCCCTCATGCATCTCATTCTCTTTCTCTCATTAGAATCTGGAATTCTAAATAAGCACTTCAAACTTCTAATCTTGTGATCTTCCACGAGCTGTAATCTCGCGAATTTCCAAACCCCAGTTTTACCAAGTAGGGGTGCGCCGTTAGAAAAAAAAAAATAGAATGAGGATGGGTTGTTGGAGAAGAGACTGTAAGGGGTGGGTCATTAGAGAAGAAAAGATTGAGGATAAGTCGCTAGAGAAGAGACGAAGTAGGTTGGGGTCGCCGGAAAAGAGACGAGTGGGGAGAGGTTATCAGAGAAGAGACGTAGTGAGGTAATGTTGTTCTCTGGAGATGGAAGGTTGGGCAACGAGGGAGAAGAAGGGTGTTTAGCTAGTGGAATAGTGAATCTTTGGCTATTAGAATAATGATGTTTATTTATGCGTCTAGGGAGTTAAGATAGAAAGGTGTCGTTTCTTATTGTTCCTTGTAACAAGGTTAGGATATTGGGTACTCACGATGAGTACCTGTTGGTGGACTTTTAGGTCAAGCTGGACTTGGGGCTTTGGCAGGTAACATTTTGCTTCCCCTAGTTTGTTTACATACCAAGTTCTGGAACACCTAGAAATAATTAGGGTGTCTTACAAAGTATCCTGATTAGATTAATGACTAAAGATAGCATGGTTAAGAAAATAATGGCTTGCTTAGGTGAGGCATGGTGTGGAAGCGAAGTTTATCAATTTAGCATGAAAGAGAACTTGTGCCTAGTTGAATGTTTTTGAAAGTTGAGTAATCTGGGCTTCCTAAGAGTCTGTGGGTTAGGAAACTCAAAAGAAACCTAAAGGAACCCTTAGAGGCAGTTCCATTATGGTGGTATACCAGCCGCCTGCTCTGGAACTTCCAGTTCCAATCGAAAGCTCGAGTCGCAGGGGCAGAAGGCTGACCGACGAACCAAAGTATCCAAGGTTGTCTACACTTTAGAGAAAGATTTCCCTGCTTTGTGCGATGCAATCGTAAGTTCTCTCATTTTTCTCTCTCTATGCTACATTGTCTCTCATGTACCTTTTTATAGGTGAAGGGTAGCTTTCCTAGATTTCCCTAGGGAATCCTTTAGTTTCGCCGCTTACTCCTACTTTGGCTAAGTCTTTCTTTCTTTTTTCCCTAGTACAACTACCACTTGCTCTTCCCTTATTCCCTGGTCAATCTTCCACAAGAGCTGCTTCTGGCAATGTCCCTCTTTGTTTTCCTTCATGGTTCTCCTACATGAGCTAATTTCATCGTTCTCCTACATGAACTAAGAAGAGAGAGACCTCATCTTTTTTAATAATGGGTACCTTGCACTAGGCTTTCACGTGAGCTGAGACCTTAGGTTATAGTTCTTTTCTAACTGGATTAGTTGGTTTGCTAGGAAAAAGAAGAGGTTTTGGTTTGTTCTCTCTCAAACTCGCCTATGTGGGATTCAAATATTGTGGGCTTGGATGTTTGGTGCTCCCAAGCAACCCAAAGTCTTCCATAATTCTGGATCCACATAGTCTTCAGTGACCATCCACATCACTATCCACTTGGCAAGCCCCGATACTTGGCTTGGGCTTACATGAGTGTGTATCGTAGTTAGCATGATTTGTACACAACAACAATGTCGTGTCAAAGCTTGACGCGGTGAATACGTATGGGCTTGCATGAGCTTGGCGTGATAATATAAACGTTCTTCCCATAAATTATTATTTTAGGATGGTGTGATTGTAAATATTATCAATTTTGCACATTCGCATGTATTAACTCATGGTTTGGGCTTTGAGACGTTTTTAGGCTTGCATGTGATATTTTTGGCCCTAACAATACCCAAATAGGTATTTTAGCCAAAACGGTTAAGAAGATGGCATAACTCCTCACTTTGGTCCTTGAGATTTGAAATCAATAGAAATGGGAGTTTGTCCACCATCAATTATTTTGGTCACTCCATAAAATCTCTATTAAATCAGGACAAAAATGACAAAACTTACCCCTCAATTTAATAAACAACAGGCCAAAATGATTTGACAAAATTTGAGAGTATTTTTGTCATTTTCATCTTAGGGGGTGTATTCAATTAGGATTTTGAGAGAGTTTTAGGGAATTAATAATTCCAGGGATATTCAATTAGGAATTCAAAAGACTTTATAAAAGTCTTGGTGTATTCAATTGAGATTCTTAAAGACTTCTTACAATTCCTTATAAATTTAGGTGTATTCAATTATAACTTTTTGAAAGTTTCTAAAAGTTTAGGTGTATTGAAAAAGGAATTGGATTTGAACGAATTTGTGATTTGGTGGATTTTGGAGGATTTCAAGGTGATATGTATAAATACCAGAGAGCTTGGCAAATCTCACCTCAACCCTAGAAACTTTGAGAGATTTTGAGTGTGCTGCTCTCTCATCCAGAGAGCGTCTTCTCTGATGCCCTCTCTCTCTCTGTGCGATTTGGGTTTCCCATCGTTTCGAATTCTTTGTGAAGGTACAATCTTTCTTCCTCCGCAACTTCTTCTCATTGTTTCAAATATTGTAACCCGTATGTGGTGGCAGTCATGTTGTTCTTCGTCTGCTTCGCTTCTAGGGTCTCCTTGTTCTTCATTGTGTAATATTGCTTTCGTGCTTGTTTGTGGTATGGGATTATGGGTTTTGTTTCTATTTTTTTGGGATTTTTTTTTCAGCAATCTGTTTATGTTATGGGTTTATTTGGTTGGCATTGTTTATATGTTCTGTGAGGGATGATGATTCCCAATTTTTGTTTGTTTATTATCTATCTAGGGGTGTCATTCTGATGAATTTCCAATCGAACCAAAAGATGATGAATCTGAAGATGAAGAAAATGATGATGAACTAGGTAATCAAACTCAAGAGCAACAACAACAAATTGCTAATGCATGGAAAGCTGCCATAGCTACAAATATGTGGACAGATGCTGTGAGTGATAGCATTCAAAGATGAGAAATATAGAATTAATTATTTTTACGGATTGGAGTATGCAATTTATGTTTGAAAAACCTTGATAGCTAGTTTATTTTGTAAGCCTAACTTTCAAGATTTTGGATGCCAATGTTTAATTTCACTTTGATAGCTAGTTGAAAACATTGCATGTGAACTTGGTATTACAATTTGGTATTAGTAGGATGAAACTGATTGTTTATAGTATCATAAGAAGTTCAATGGTTATCCACGGATTTCAAAAGCTCATCTATGCTCTCCTTTTCTCTCCTTGCCATATTTTGTCAGGACGCCGATGCAGCTTCACACCTGGATGAAGGCTATTATGGATGCTTACCATCTTAGCCAGGAAGCACTCTAATAAGGGAAGCAAGAGACCTCATGAACCCAAAGATCATTCAAAAAATGGAGGAGCTGAAGTAGTTAGTCGAAAACAGGTTCCTGTGACAAAGATAAATACTACTACGGATATTCAAGAGAACAGTAGCCATGAATCTTCAAATTTTCTCAAGTTCCTAGTAGCATGAGGTACGAAGCTTGGAACTTCAAACATCGAAATGATCTGTCAGCCTTATAGGTTATAAATTTAAAAAATACTACTCTTACCACATATTTGTACCATCTCTCTAAGAGTGTCTTCACCAATTAGTGGAGGCAAGAGTCAAGGCAACAATGTTGCCTTCCAACCCAAAAAGTTGCCTTTCAACTCAAAAAAAAAACCCTTCTTCAGCAGTCCATAAAATCAAGGGCAAGTGGTGGACCAACTAGTGTCAGCCCAGATGCCCAGCCTTTAAGCCCGTCTTACTACCTTCGGGCAAGCTAACATTAGCATAATATCATGTTGATGCCAGAGCATTTTTTTTTTATGTCAGGTTACACACACCCAAAAGGAGAGTGGCCTGACAAACACTGCAGTGGTGGCCCCGCTGCAACAGATATCACAAAACCCTTAAATGGATGACTAACATGACGAGTTTTGGGCTGTTGGATTTCCAACAGTCAGAGGATCTCAACCGTCGGATTTCCAACGGTCAGAGGATCTCGACCGTTGGATTTCCCACAATAAAAAATTAAAAATATTATTGTTAAGTCATGTGGCGCAATCTGGTGCGTCTAATTTCAGTTGACTAGGATTAATCTACATTAAAAAAATCAGAAAAAATAGGAAAAAAATATAATTAAAAAAAAAGAAAAAATTATTAAAAATGAGAATGATTTTTTATATTGTTGTTTCAATTTCGTAGTTGGGTATATGATTAAGGGAGTTTTCATGAAATTTTAAATTAATTATGTTTGTTGTAATGCTATGCTTTGTCTTATATTTAAAATGATTTAGTAGAATTAAACAAATTTTTTTTTTCAAAGCTTAAAAAAATAAAAAATAAATATTTACTGCCCTTATCCTTTTCAAACTGGTGGTGGAGGTGCACAAAGGCAAGTACTATTCAGAGTGGTTAGTAAGGGCAACTTACATGCCCTTGCCCTTGCCCTTACCTTCCACCAACTGGTGGAGAAGCTCTAATAGATATGAGACTCACATGTGCTCGTGAGCCCTATCTCTATTAGAGAGATGGTACAAATGATGATACAAATATGTGGTAAATGGACCATTACATTATAAATTTAGAGTTTTAAGGAGGACAACGGGTGACAAGCCACGGTTATCCATCATTTTCAAGCCCAGAGATGCTATAGGGAATTTCAACATGTTTGTGTCCACAGTCAAGCAGACTTACCAACTCGGACCATCGAACCCAAGAGAGAATTTTGATTGACATCCTTTTTTTTTACTTGAGGTCAATTTCAGGCGTACCTTTTCACTAGGAAATTACGTTGAAATGGGCCCACATGTTGAAGTGGCCTGAATTTGATTGTTGTTTGCAAGAAACGACATGTAAATTGGACACATAAGGGTATGTTGTCTTACTCTATCTCTCTTATTTGGCTAGAGAGATTATATTCACACACCCCAAATTACTTCATCCACAACTTTTTAATTTTTTAATATCTTCTACACACCACTAACATTTGATAGAAAAATATTAAAAAAATTAAAAGAGTGTGGGAGAAGTACTTTGGGGTGTGTGAATATAATATTGGCTATTCGGAAAGTTCAGTTGGCATTTAGGCACCTACAAGAATAAACTGGGGGTAAAGACTTGAAATTTGCACAGCTTCGCAAAACGAGGGATTCTTTTTCATCAGTTTTTTGCTAAAGGGCTATCGTTGGGCTTTCAGAAGGTAGCTTTACTGAACTTGATAGTATATTTTGTAAACTAATTTAAACTACAAAAATGATAATTCGAACTTGGTTGCATATGGTAGCACATTCGTTGTAACCAATGTACGTCTACATCAAGACTAAAAGCTTTAGCCTTCTTAGCCTATTACGTTTTGTTTCTCCTTTATTTACCTTAGAGCAATTCCACCAGAGGTGGAATAGCCCAGCACCCAGCCAAAAAACCAGCCCCAGACCCCGTCTATCAACTCCAGCGGCGCATTTTGACCGGTACCCAGCCCAAGCCAGGCAAGAGACCGACCTAAAATTGACAGAGGAAGGTGACGGCTCATCTGACGCCATGCTAACGTCATGGCTACCGTCTCTCTCATCTAGAACCCCATCCAACGCCTGACCCCATCCCGATCCCTGGAACCCTATCAACCCCCTTCCCCTGATAAATCCATATATTCAACACCATGTCCCCCTTCCAAATCGTGATCTTCCTGCAACTCGGATCGTCGTCGATCGGTTGATTAACTCGGATCTTCCTGCAACTGGAATTTTTTTTCTGTTTTGTATATTTTCGATGAATTTTTGAATATGTAGGTGTTGATTTTTGGGGGTTTACGGTGTGCGCAGGTCCAGGATGGTGGGTGTCCATGTTCAGAGTAGGGTGGGTTCAACGGCGTGGTGTACAGAGAGAAGAAAAAAGGGGGAAGAAGAAGAAGAAGTAGAAGACGGGAGTCAGAGAGAAGAAGAAGAAGGGAGTGAGAGAGAAGAAGTCAGAAATTAAAAAACCAAATTATTATTTTATAATAAAAATTAATAATATTTTAATAAAATCGACTAGCCTATTTTTTGTTAGGGGTGGAGATGCTTTGGTCTTTTACTGTTTACTGAGGTATATTACTGTTCACTTGAGTGGATAAATGCGCTGGGTGCTGGCGCAAAGTCTTTAGGGGTGGAATTGCTCTTATGAAGTTGGCATTGCCCAATTTCAGCATTTGTGTCGTCTTCTTCTAGTAGCTTCGATCTTGAGGAAGATGATGTGCCCAAGCAAGTATTTTCCCAATCAAATTTTCTTATGCAAATTTGAGATAATAAAGTTATAAAATGGATTAAGTTATGTGTTCTGCTGGTTTGACATTAGCATAGCATCATTTACGAGCATTTTTTCTTTACACACCCGTTGGATAACCATTTTTATCACATCCTGACCCGGGGTCCACCATATCCCGGGCCCGCTCCACCACCGTAACACGATATTGTCAGCTTTGGGCCCCGACTACGCCCTCACGGTTTTGTTTCTGAGAACTCACACAAGAACTTCCCAATGGGTCACCCATCATAGGAGTGCTCTCACGCGTTACTCGCTTAACTTCGGAGTTCCCATAGAACCCAAAGCCAGTGAGCTCCCAAAAGGTCTCGCGCTAGGTAGGGATGGGAATATACATATAAGGATCACTCCCCTGGGCGATGTGGGATCTCACAATCCACCACCCTTAGGGGTCCGACGTCCTCGTCGGCACACCACGGCCAGGATTAGGCTTTGATACCAAATTGTCACATCCCAGCCCGGGGTCCACCATATCCCAGGCCCGCTCCACCACCGTAGCACGATATTGTCCGCTTTGGGCCCCGACTACGCCCTCACGGTTTTGTTTCTGGGAACTCACACGAGAACTTCCCAGTGGGTCACCCATCATGAGAGTGCTCTCACACGTTACTCGCTTAACTTCGGAGTTCCCATGGAACCCGAAGCCAGTGAGCTCCCAAAAGGTCTCGCGCTAGGTAGGGATGAGAATATACATATAATGATCACTCCCCTGGGCGATGTGGGATCTCACAATTTTGTTTTTAATTTTTTGTTTTTCGTTTTTGTATTTGCTTCTAATTTATTAAATATCCAGGTAGGGTCCAAATATTGTAGTAAATGTAGTCAAGTTCTTTGTTCTCATCCAAGTGCAAAAGGACAGTAAGAAGCAGTCACCAAACTTGATGCTAGTGGAAGATATTTCAGTCAATTACGTAGTTGTCCTTCACAGGAAACAAATAAAACACCCAAATTATCCTCTCCTGTATATCTACAGGCTACAGCCTATCAAATATAATATTTCCAAGAATCCACCATTATTTACCCTTGAACTTTCAAGTGGTTGGCATTTCAACTACAAAGTCCACCACTTTTTCTGTTCCAAGTCTTCGTACTTCAATAATTTACATGGTCACTCAGATGGAACTCCATAGCCTAAACACTAGCAAAATTCAGCAACTCCATCAAATTTTCATGGAAAATCTCCCTCTATTTTCTGTGCTTGTTTTTCTCCTCCATTTCTCATCCCTTCACTTTTCCTCGCTGGCTTATGAGCCCCCTGATAAGTACTTCATCAACTGTGGGTCAAATGCTAATGCCACCCTCAATAAGCTTGTCTTCACTGCAGATCGTTTCTTCTACTCGAAGGCGAGCAGCCCTATCAATGGCGACAACCAGTCGAATCTTTACCTTACAGCAAGAATTTTCAGGCAAGAATCCTACTATGAGTTCGACATCACTGAAAACGGTACTTATTTTGTACGTCTGCATTTCTTGGCTTTCGCCTCTTCCTCAAGTAATCTCTCCACCGCTCTTTTTGATGTTTCGGCTTTTCCTAATATTTTGAATTCTGGATTCATGCTGTTGAAGAATTTCACTGCTAAGAATAGTAGTGACAATTCTACGATAAAGGAGTTCTTTCTTGGCATTAATCCTGGCTCATTTAGGATATACTTTACGCCTCGTGGATCGTCTTTTGCATTTGTAAATGCCATTGAAGTCTTCCTTGCCCCTGCAAATTTCAGCCCTAAGAATTACACAAGTAGTTCCCCTTTAGTTCTACATACAATTTACAGGGTGAATGTTGGAGGTCAAGAACTCAGACCAGATGGGGACAAACTATGGCGAAACTGGGATCCTGATGATCTTTATCTGAAGAATTCAAACTCTGCAGAGGAAGCCGTATCCTCACAGATGCCTGACTACAAGGTGTATGAAGTTGATGGTTTTGTTGCTGCTGCTAGTGATTCTATTGCCCCAGTTTCAGTTTACAACACTGCCAAAGTAATGGACAATCGTAGTAGCAGCCCGTCCACTTTGTTCAACATAACCTGGTCGTTTAATGTGCGCAGGAACGCCAAACATCTCGTCCGGGCACACTTTTGTGACCTTGTTGGCCAAACTGCCGACATTGTTTTTAACTTGTATTCAAATGGAAACTTCACTAAGAGGGTCGGTGGACCCGATTCCATGTATGGCAACCTGTTGCCTTACTACTATGATTTTGTGGTGGAGTCTGAGTCTGAACTCATTAACATCAGCATAGGTCCTAACGCAGATACTAACACTAACAATTCCTTTCTAAATGGACTGGAAATGTTGGAAATAATGGAGGAATCAGCACCAATTCCAAATATGAAAGAGCCCAAGCGCATAAATGTCACTGTTGTGGTTGGTTCGGTTCTTGGAGGTCTCTCTCTTATCTGCATTTTGGTTGTCGGGTTCTTGTTCGGTTTGAAATACAGAAAGGCAAAGCATGTTCAAACTTCGGAATGGTCACCAATGCCTGCATTTGGAGGAGGGAGTACCCACAGCAGGTTCACTGAGGGAACGATTACTGGCTCCCCTATGACTTATCTAAATCTTGGGTTGAAGATATCTTTTGCTCAACTTCAGCAAGCAACGAACAACTTTGACACAAAATTTCTGATAGGTGAGGGTGGCTTTGGGAATGTCTATAGAGGAACTCTATCAGATGGCAGAATTGTAGCTGTCAAGCGAGGTAAGCGACATGAACATAGTTCAGGTCAAGGGCTTCCAGAGTTTGAAACAGAGATAATGGTTTTGTCCAGGATTCGTCATCGCCATCTTGTCTCCTTAATTGGGTACTGTGATGAAAGGTCTGAGATGATATTGGTCTATGAGTTCATGGAAAAAGGGACCTTGAGAGAACATTTATATGAATCAAATTTGCCTCGCTTGTCATGGAAGCAAAGACTTGAAATATGCATTGGTGCAGCAAGGGGTCTTCATTACCTCCACAAAGGTGCAGCCGGAGGCATCATTCACCGCGATGTTAAGTCCACCAACATCTTGTTGGATGCAAAATGTGTCGCCAAAGTTGCTGATTTTGGCCTATCAAGATCTGGTCCGCTTGATGAAACCCATGTCAGCACAAATGTCAAGGGCACTTTTGGTTACCTAGATCCTGAGTACATAATGACTCAACAGTTGACAGAAAAATCGGATGTTTACTCCTTCGGCGTTGTTCTCCTTGAGGTGTTATGTGCAAGACCTGCTCTGGATAGGAATCTACCAAGAGAGCAAATAAATTTAGCGGAATGGGGAATGAATTGCAAGAAGAACGGATTGCTTGAACAAATTATTGATTCTTCACTCAAGGGTCAGATTGATCCTAGCTCGCTAAGAAAATTTAACGAGACAGCAGAGAAATGCTTGCAAGAAGATGCTTATGATAGGCCTACAATGGGTGATGTACTGTGGGACTTGGAGTACGCATTACAGCTCCAGCAAAGCGCTAAGCATAGAGAGCCCCACGAGGACAGCACGATCAATGCTTCATCAGAATTCGTATTGCCAAATGTTCAGCGTTTTCCTTCCCATAGCTCTACAGTTAACCCAGATGATATGACCTTTTCCGGGGTGGATGAATCGGACACGGCAGCAATGAAGTATTCTCACAACTGAAGATTGGTGTGCAGTTTGTGAGGTATGTAAGTTAACCTTGTTCAAGTATCTATGGATTGAATAGCTATAAGTTCAGGTGTGCCTTGTTAATTTTAGTCTTATCTTTGATAATTTTCCTTTCGTTAAGATGGGATATGATCATATGAATTGTGTATAAGCAGAAGTTAACAAATTCTATGATAAATAAACTATTTTTCCTTTTTGGGAGTTTCACCTCATTACCCCCAGAGGAGTGTCTTACTTTTGAGATAATGTTAGATGATAAAATTTCTATATTAACAAGACGGTATTCTAATTAAATTACTCATATTAGAACTTCGGTGCAAAGAGGCGAGCACACTGCTCCTGACCAAAATGGTCTAACCCAACTGTGGAACCCTATCTTCTCTGCTTGTTCGTCTCCTCCACTTGTCATCCTTTCACTTTGTCTCCTTAGCTTATAATATCCCAGATAAGTATTTTAGCAATTGTGGATCAGATGCTTCTGTGAACTTTACTGGCTGGAAGTTCATAGGAGATGTGACTTATGATTCCTTCTCCTCAAATGGAAGCACCGCTTCCGAAGGCATGAACCAGTTTCCTGATCATTCATTCCTACTATCTAGCATACAGCTAGAATTTTCGGGCAACAATCCTACTATGAATTCGAGATCACTGGAAAAGAGACTTATATTGCACGCCTGCATTTCTTCCTTTTCTCTTCCTCCTCAAGTAATCTCGCCACAGCTGTTTTTGATGTTTCGGCTTTTCCTGATATATCAAATTCTGGGTTCAAACTGTTTAGCTATTTCTCTCCGAAGAATAGTTGCTACTCTCCTATGACAAGAGTTCTTTCTCGGCAGTGACCCTGGCTTGTTAAAAATATATATTACTCCTCAAGCATCATCTTTTACTCCTCAACCCTGAGAATTACAGTTGTAGTTTCCCTTTAGTTCTGCATACAGCTTAAAGGGTAAATGTCGAAGGGCAGGAAGTCACACCGGATACTCACAGAATATGGAGAAACTGGGAGAATGTGTCTAGCATACCTGCCGATGTCAAAGAAGTGAACCCGGACAAGGTGTCTAGCATTCCCACCGACATCAAAAGACCAAGTTAACCTGGTAATGCAGCATTTAACCTGTATTAACTTTGGTGGTTTTGATTCCCCTTTCTCCTCCCAACCGACTACTCGTTTCTACTATGATTTCATGGTGAATTCAGATGAGTCTGAACTCATTAACGTCAGTGTAGGTGCTAGGACAGAGTCTATAATAGAACAGCCTTTCTAAATGGACTGAAAATGTTGGAAATAATGGAGGGAACAGCTCTGATATCAAATGTCAAAGAGTACAAATGTTGCCGGTGTGGTGGGAAATAATGGAGGGTTCAATTGTGGTTGGTTTACTGAGACGGTTGAGAAATGTCTGCGAAAGGTGCTCGCAATATGCCTACAATGGGGAATATGTTGGAGAGTTGACCGTTTGTAATTAGTTTAGTTACCTATTTGAGTCCTTGTAATCAGATTGTAATTAGGTTATTTGATGTTTATTTCCTTGTAAATCACTCTTGTACATTATATATTTTCCTCCTTGATGAGAAGAATCATATCAGAAAAATTAATCCCCAAATAAGCCCTAATTAGCATGGTATCAGAGCAGAGATCCTAGGATTTCTGCTCTGCCCGTTCCCTCAAGCAAACTCGGCCCTCCCATGGAGAACCTACCACCACTCCACGGTGGAAACAACCTCATCCTAACCGATTCTACTCCTACACTAAACACTACAACCCTAAACACTACTACCCTAACCGACCCTACCATAAATCCTACCCTACCTATACCGCAAGTTGTTGCACAAATGGTCCATCATGATTCGTCTACTGCTTCGATTGGCATCAAACTCAATGGTGCCAATTATGGAGTTTGGTCTCAGATTGTTGAGATGTTTGTTGCTGGAAAAGACAAGTTGGGCTACTTGTTTGGGAGTAATCCCCAACCACCTATCGATGACCCGGCCTTCACCAAATGGCGTACGGAGAACGCTATTGTGAAGGGTTGGCTCATCAATTCTATGGAACCTAATTTGATTGGGTATTTTCTTCGACTACCGACGGCAAAGGAAGTGTGGGACGCGGTTGCTCGCACGTATTATGACAGCTCCGATATATCTCAAGTCAATGATCTTCCTCCTGTTTCGAGTTCTTCCGATATGTCTCCGGAGTCCTCAGGTAACTGTGGTTATGTTTTTAATATGAATAGTGATGCTACTCCATCCGGATGGATCATTGACTCCGGTGCCACAGACCATATGACTTATGATCCCACTGATTTAGCTTGTGATACTGTTCCGCTTCGACGGAATATTACTAATGCTAATGGAGTCACCTCACCGGTAACTGGCGCTGGCACAGTGCGCCTCCCGCCCACTCTCTCTTTGCCTCATACATTACTTGTACCTTCACTAAAGCATAAATCGATGTCTCCTAGCCAAGCTACTGAACAATTAAACTGTTGTGTGCTAATGTATCCAAAGTTTTGTCTTATACAGGATATTCTCACGAAGGAGATAATTGGTCGTGGTACTAAGAGGAGGGATCTCTATTTTGTGGATGATGTCAGTACATGACGGGTCAATCTTGCCCAAGGAGCCGTTGATCACAAGCGACGTCAGATATGGTTATGGCATCACCGTTTGGGTCATCCATCTTTCAGTTATTTGCAACATATGTTTCCGGATTTATTTGTTGGTTGTTCAGTTTCAGACTTTAAATGTGACACTTGCATACTTGCTAAGAGTCACCGTGTTTCTTATCCGTTGAATTCTAACAAAAGTGTTATTCCTTTTGGTCTTGTTCATTCGGATGTTTGGGGACCATCTCCAATTACTACTTCATCTGGTATTCGGTGGTTTGTAACGTTCATAGATGATTGCACACGGATGACATGGTTATATCTTCTTAAGCATAAAAGTGATGTTTTTTCAGCTTTCAAGACCTTCCACACCATGGTTCAGACTCAATTTTCTACTAAAATACGGATTTTGCGTTCTGATAATGCTGGTGAATATGTTAATAATGATTTTTCTCATTATTTAACTAATCACAGAATTCTTCACGAAACTACCTGTCCTCAGACTCCTCAACAGAACGGGGTGGCTGAGCGCAAGAATCGTCATCTTTTAGAAATGGCTCGTTCACTCTTGATTGGGGCGTCTGTTCCCCGCTCCTCTTGGGATGTTGCTCTTCAAACCGCCACTTATCTTATCAACCGTCTGCCATCCAAAATCCTGGATTTTCTTATCCCCTTGCAAGTCCTTGCTACCTTCGTGCATCTACCATCGGTTTTGGTACTCCCACCTCGGGTTTTTGGATGTGTTGCATTTGTTCATCTTCATAAAAATCAACGGACGAAACTTGAACCGTGTGTTCTCCGTTGTATTTTTATGGGGTACGGACTCCATCAGAAAGGGTACCGTTGCTACCACCCTCCTTCCAGTCGCATGTATGTTACTATGGATGTCACTTTTTCCGAGTCTGAGATGTATTACCCTTCGGATTCTTCCAATCCTCCTCCTCAGGGGGAGACTCAACATGACGAGCAGGATTGGACCATGAATGATATTGTTACTCTTCCACTGCCACTAACCGAGGCTGTGTCAGCCCAGCCAACAGCAACCGTAGTACTGCCCACAAAATCAACGGAAGGCACGACAATGCCGTCCTCACCCATGGCAACAGTGTTGCCACTTGTCAACTTTGAGACTTCTACTGATACTACTCCCCCCTCATCTCCAAATATAGTACCACCAGATGACCATACTCCTGAGAATATTCCTGAGGTAAGCTCTACTATCCCTATTGATGTATCTATTGTTCCGAATTATCAATTACCTTTCAGGCACAACCGGGGAAAGCCACCCAATCGATATTCACCGGACATAACGAAAGGCTCTAAATATCCCATTGCCAACTATGTGTCATCACATAAGCTATCAGAATCCGGCAAAGCGTTTGTACAACAAATATCCAATAATAGCACACCAAGTTCATTGAAGGAGGCATTATCTAACGATCGATGGACCAAGGCAATGGAGGAAGAAATGGCTGCACTCCAGAAAAATGAAACGTGGGATTTAGTTCCACTTCCCCGAGGAAAAAAGAGAGTTGGGTGTCGATGGGTGTACACCATTAAGTACAAAGCTGATGGGTTCATTGAACGATACAGAGCACGATTGGTGGCCAAAGGATACACTCAGACGTATGGTGTTGATTATACAGAGACATTTGCCCCGGTAGCAAAGATTAATACAGTAAGAGTATTGCTTTCATTGGCAGCCAACTTAGATTGGCCATTACAGCAATTTGATGTGAAAAATGCTTTCTTACATGGTAATCTTAAAGAAGAAGTGTATATGGATATTCCACCTGGTTATGCATCGGTTTTACAACCCGGAGTAGTGTGCAAGTTGAATAAAGCGTTGTATGGGTTGAAACAATCACCACGAGCATGGTTTGGTAGGTTCCGGACGGCTATGAGGAAATATGGGTTCAGGCAGAGCAATTCTGATCATACACTTTTCTTGAAACGTCGAATGGGGAAATTGACGGCACTTATCATCTATGTGGACGATATGATTGTTACGGGTGACGATAAAGAGGAAATTTCAAGGCTCAAAGATTACCTAGCAACCGAGTTCGAGATGAAAGATCTCGGTGGTTTGAAATATTTCTTGGGGATAGAAGTAGCTCGATCTAAACAGGGTATATTTCTGTCTCAAAGAAAATATGTTCTAGACTTATTAGCTGAAACCGGGATGCTTGATTGTAAACCGGCTGACACCCCCATAGTCCAAAATCACCATCTTGCCGTGCACCCTGATCAAGTTCCCACTAACAGAGATCGTTATCAAAGGTTAGTTGGGAGGTTAATTTATTTATCTCATACCAGGCCTGATATTGCATACGCAGTAAGTGTTGTTAGTCAATTTATGCATTCTCCGAGTGAGGCACATATGGGTGCAGTTGAACGCATCCTACGATACCTGAAGTCCTCACCAGGTAGAGGCATCATGTTTTCTAAGAATGATCATTGCCGAATAGAGGGTTACACCGATGCAGATTGGGCAAGCAACGTTACTGATCGTCGGTCCACATCTGGTTACTTTACATTTGTGGGAGGAAACTTAGTGACTTGGCGGAGTAAGAAACAGAAAGTGGTTGCTTTATCAAGTGCAGAGGCAGAATATAGGGGTATGGCAAAAGGAGTATGTGAACTATTATGGCTTCGGAGGTTACTTGGTGAGCTCGGGTATCCTTCGAATACAGCCTCGGATTTATTTTGTGATAATAAAGCAGCTATCGATATCTCACACAACCCAATTCAACATGATCGCACAAAACACGTGGAAGTTGACAGACACTTCATTAAGGAGAAGTTGGATGGGAATACTATTCAATTCCCGTTTGTGAAGTCAGAAGATCAATTGGCGGATATATTAACTAAAGTTGTTGCAAGTCAAGCGTTCTACAACTCTCTTGTCAAGTTGGGCATGAACAACATTTATGCACCAACTTGAGGGGGAGTATTGGAGAGTTGACCGTTTGTAATTAGTGTAGTTACCTATTTGAGTCCTTGTAATCAGATTGTAATTAGGTTATTTGATGTTTATTTCCTTGTAAATCACTCTTGTACATTATATATTTTCCTCCTTGGTGAGAAGAATCATATCAGAAAAATTAATCCCCAAATAAGCCCTAATTAGCAGAATATGCCGTGGGACTTGGATTATACATCTAAAGATCCAGCAAAACAGCAAAGCATAGAGAAGAACGTAATTTTGAGGACAGCACAGCCAATGCTTCACAAACGGCATACATATTGCTAAACGTTGAGCGTTTTCCTTCGGTCAATTCTGCAGTTGAAACAGATGATATTGTTCTATGAGGGGACGATGAATCGAGGGACACAACAGCAATCCAAATTTTCTCCCAATTGAAATTTGGGGATGCCAGATAACTTACAAGTTTTCTTGTTCTGTGAGGTAATGATATTGACCTTGTTTAAGTTTCTTGCCAGTAAATTAAGCTAAGGGTGTGGCTTTGTTAGTTTTGATCTTACCTTTCACTGTATTATTAGCTGTGCCTTTTTTCATCTATAAGTTTCGATTGGCAGAGAAGTTATCCGCCAAAACACAATTGCATTTCATATTCTGATGTGGAATTTCTTATTTTGTAACACGATCCCTCAATTGGACTGTGCCAAACATGTGGATCAAATATATTAAGTGACGTTGGGCATGTGTGACCAAATTGGGCTGGAACGTGAACAAACTGCTCAAATACGTGGATCAACTAGAATATTTAACTCGCACCATTAAACACGTGTGGACTGTAACTCTTCAAATTCCGGATGTGAGATTTTATGTTTTTTAACAAACCAAGGTATATGTCATTTAACTCCAAACTGTAGGAGATGGTCCAAAATTAGGGTTAGCTATTTGGCAAACAGATTTTGCTAGCTAGCTGTCAAACTGAAGGAGATGGTCCTAAACAATATGCTAAAACTGTAGCACACATAGTTTAGCTTTTGATACAGATCATTATTGAAGGTGGGAGAATCGAATATAGTACGTCAAGTACAACGGTAAATGCTCTTTAACTACTTCAGTTATGAGCCACTTGCTAGTTAAGTTAGATTTAAGATGCATGTTTCGTTTCCTTAATTTCATAAGCATGGTAAATATACATTTGTTTAGGCTACAAGCATATTTGCGCGCGCGCGCACACACACATATGTATATATTGAGCTCATACATTTCTAGTTCCAAACTCTATCTTCTGTACAGGTGCACTGAGAAATACATAAAAATTACATGTACCGTACGATACAGCTAGAATAGAGTGAAAGTATGAAACAATGGAGGAAGCCATTGAAAAACAGTGAAAGTATGAAACTATGTAAAGAATATGACTACATCTAATGGCCAGAACCCTTTCTGCTAGGTCCAGAAGCCAACGTAGACATTTTTTGATACCTGACCAAAACCCTGTCCCTCATCTTCCCGGCAAAGCTCAAAAACGTAGCCTTCGACATCGATCCGCCAACGGCTCCTCTACGCCCGTCTGAACCAATAAGACCTCTACAGTCAACTAGAACAACAACATTGGACTGTGAAAACACTATAAACATCATCAAAACTAGTAGAAATGATGAGGAACTAATGTGTCTCATAATTTTTTATGCTTCAAAAGCTCAAGTTTTGTTGAATATATGCAGCTCCTCCCCAACTGTACAGGATGATTCTTTCAACTATAAGTATTATTCTCCAAAGCAAAAAGAATGGAGCACAAAAAGATTGGTTTTGTGGTGTCCTTTGGCATCTTTTTTTCCATTATTTAAGGGGTTGGGAGGGAGGAGGGATTTGGGTGGCAGAGGAGGACGGTGCAGGCCTTTCTGGGTGTGGGACCCTTATAAGGAAGCGTTGACTTTGACCTCCTTTTTGTATTGTCTTTGTTGTTAAATTCCTTTTGGTCGTGGCTCATGAGTTGAGTTTCACATTCGTATGGGTCTGTTACAGTTTTTTTGACTTTTTGAGAACATAGGTTTTCAACCGCCGACCAAAATATCGACAGGGGTTACGTTTCTGAGTAATTTTAGAGGTCGGTTTGGTGCACACATTACACAACCCTTGAGTTAAAGGTAGGTGCCAAATCAAATTGGACACTCCTTACTTGTTACACTCATTCTTCTTATTTCTAAATTTCAAATGCAAAATATATAAGGACGGATTTATTAATGGACTATTTGGGTTTTGGGATTCTACGGACATGGAAAATTGACTCGGAAGGTCCTCCGGAAACACTAAGGTAGTTTGGTATAATATATGGTAGTGCCAACTTGTTTGATGAAATGACTACTCGGCAGATTGCAACAAGTGATGCTCGACAAGCCTCGATAACATTCCTCAGTAGATGTTGACAATCCTCAAAACACATGGCTCGACATATATCAAAAGCTCTCGTCAACTTGACTCAACAAGTGTCAACAGGCTTACCAAGACATAAAAAGGAAAAAAATTAGATACATATCGTATTGTAATTTGTCGGCGATGAAAATTTTTCTTTACATGCAAGAAAGGAAGTATATTTTAATTAATTTCTGAAAATGTGTGCTGCAAAATGTCCAAGTTGTTTGGGGTTCTCAGATGTCAACGTCACAAAAACAACGGCCTAAGTGGTTTTGTGCATATCTGCGTTCATTAGAATCTTCTTTTATTTTCGCATTGAAAAATGTTAGAATATCATCTTTTTAAATTATATTTAGTAAATTACATGATGTGATACATTATTGGTTGTGAAACAGTGTAGACGGTGCATCTACACGGAAAAAAAATCGTTATATCAAATTTCAAATGCTTAAATTAATTGATTGGTAGGGGCTTTGGTGGGAGAGATGAGGGGATATCTTCCCGGCCTGCACAGGCCCCTAATTTCGAAAGGCCCCCGATCTTCTGACGCGTTTGCATATTACATATGCAATGCAAGTGTATTGCGAATATAAGAAACACAATAGAAATTCGAACCCAGGTGATCTTTGATGCAGAGGTAATGCATAACCACCTACATGTGCTCATATGTTTGTAAATTTTATCTACTGAAACCAATTTATAGGAAAGCTAAAAAAATAATTTGTAGCATCTTTTCATGGAATTTTTTTTTTCTAGGTTTCAATTAACATTTTGCATAGGACTCCTGAAATTTTAAAGTCGGCTCTGATATAGTAATAAGGTAAAACTTAATGATTTCTGAAAAAAAAAATGGGGGGGGTGTTGTCAAACTCGGATTTGAGAGGATTTTAAAAGACTTCAAAATCCTAGTATAGTCAATTAAAGATTTTAAAGGATTTTAGAATCCATTCAAATCTAGGTACAGTCAATTAAAAGATTTTAAAGGATTTTAAAATCCATCCAAATCTAAGTGTATTCAAAAAATTAAGATTTTGGAGGATTTCAATAAGTTGTGGATTTTATGGGATTTGAGAGCAAAAATTATATATAACCAATACTAAAAAGAATCCAATCTCACCCCCTAGGATTTCAAATCCTTCCACCACAATCCATTCAAATTCTTTAAAATCCATATGAATTTTGTAAGAGTCTTTAATCCTCTTAAATCATATAAAATCTATCACTTTTAAAATCCTTTAAAATCTTAGTTTGACTACATCTATCTCCTCCCCCCCCCCCCCCCCCCCAAAAAAAAAATAACCACATCAAGTGATTCACAAATTGTGATTTAAAAAAAAAAAATTCTTTCAAGCAAAATAGGATTTTCTCTCCTCCTATTTTAATCTCATTTCCTCCCCTCCTCTCACATTTCTCTTTTTGTCTTTTTCTTTCTATAAAAATTTCAAAAAATGTTTATGTTACTTAATCGTAACCGTTTAAATAAGAAATGAGAGTAGAGAAAAGAAATTAGGATGAGAGAAATTTGTACTCCCCTTTCTAGCATTATCCTTTAAAATATTTCTTCAGCTGCCAAACTCCAGCCAGCAACAGAGCAAATGATACCATGAAACCGGATTCACATATTTAAATATTCCATGGGAATCTCAATTAGTGGATATTATATTTATAAGAAAAAGCCAATGCGGTACACTATGTCATTGAACACTCTAGAGAAGACTTGACAATTTCTTACACGACATGTTAACACGACACGTAAACGATACGAAAATAATAGGTTTCGGGTAGACACGATAACTAATCGGGTCGTTATCGGGTCACAGGTTAAGAACCCGTTAATAATGGATCTTTAACAGGTTTATACGAGGGTGACACGCTGGTAACCCGTTTCAACACATTAAGAAAACTGTTATTTTGATGATTTTAATTTTTTAAACTACTAAAAAAAGTTACTATAAATTACAATAGCCCTAGTGTATGTGTATATATTGTATATCAAATATGTATTATTGTATCATTATTCTATATAAATTTAAAAAATTAAATTTTATTTATTTTTATAATATATTATAGGCAAAGAGTGAGATTAAATAACTATAAAACACATTAAAAATAAAAATATCAAGTAATTTAGAAATACCAAATACATTAAAAAAATTATAATAATTAATTTACAAGTGCAAAAAATGTGGAAAAATAGGCAAACGCTTGTGATCGCATACTACTCTATGCTTTGAGGATGTGTACATCACCGTTTGAATTTTTTAAACCATACAAAACTGTATGAATAGTATTTTAAGGGAGTTCAAAATAAAATTCATAATCATTAATGTACAAGTCTTAAAAATATGAAAGCATATATAAACCCTTGCAATTGCATCCTCAACTTTGAAACGCAACTCCCTTCATTTTGCATATCCTTGAACATTTGGTATTTTGTAGTAATGTACTAATGTTTTTTTTCATTAGGCTCTTATTTTGGGGAATGTAATACTTGAAAGACAATTTTTTTTTTTTTTTATGTTTTGAAGTAATATTTATGTGACAATATGATATGCATATACTAATTTAGTATCATGTTTTCCATTTTGTTGGGTCAAATTATGTTTCATTTTCATTACTTATTAATTTAAAATATATTTTCATTAACGAGTAACGGGTCGAGTCATATTACCTGATAATATTAACGGATCGATTTCGAGTCGAATCATATTACCTGTTTATGTTAACGGGTGTTACACGACACGACCCGTTAAGATATCGAGTATGTCACGAACACAAGAAACACGACATGAATGCCAAGTCTACTCTAGAGATGGCCATCTTCAGTGCTTGTTTGGCAATCCCTTGTCCCCAGTACTATGCAGACACAACATACCTAACATGAGCTTTGCACGTGTCATCACCCGGTTTGGGCTTTTATCGTAACAATCGAATGGTCATCCAAACATATGGACTTGGCCATGGGTGTGGTGTAGCATATTTCATATTGTATGCCAAGGCTTCTTCAGTAGAGGTTAGGAGTGGGTTCAATTTCAATCGGTTTGATTTTTTGTCAAAACAAAAATTCAAACCGAAATATTGTTCGGTTCAATTTAGTTCAAGTTTTTCAATTTATTTCTGTTTTGGTTTCGGTTCACTTTTTTTTTTATTTGGTTTGGGTTTGATTCCATTTATTCTTTTACATACCTGAAAAATTTTAAAAATAAAAAATAAAAAATTCTGAAAAGCACATATCCACTTTGCTAAGAGCAACTCCACCGTTGCAAAGGCCCCCTCAGGCTATTCACTATTTAATCCACCCAATGAGCAGTAACTGCCCTTAATGAACAGTAAATGGCTTTTGCATCTCCACCCCTACACTGAATAGCCCTAGCAATAGGCAATAAAATATTAGTATTTTTTTTATTTGTAATTAATATTATATTATTTACTTTGTATAAATTAATATTATATTATTAATTTATCTTTTCGAAATCTCTTCAAACTTCTACCATTTTTTTTGCAGCACTTCCGACACACAGCAGAGCAGCACACCTGAATGCCCTTCTTAATTTTTGCTGCACTTCGCCAGACGCACCGCCACTTCCTCCTTCATAAACTTGGCCGACAGGTCGGCGGTGTACTTCGCCATACGCACCGCCACTTCCTCCTCCGTCTAAAACTTCTCCATCTTCTTCTCACATTGGCCCGCCATCTCTGCTTATGTCGATGATGCGGAAATTGGGTTCTTAAAATTCGAGCTAACGAGTTTAATCGAGGGGATAGAGATCTTGGTGCCAATCGGATTGAGATTATTCCCGGCACTCGAGATGTATGCGATGAGGACAGAGTTGTGCAGAGTGAGAGTGAGAGGGAAAGCCGGGTCTGCAGGAATATATAGAGGCCAGAAATGCATAAATGCAAAGGCGATGATGGTTGACGTCGCCCAGACGTCAGCCTTACGTCACGTAGCCTTCGGGCTCTCGAGCTGGCAACTCTTATCGGACCTCTCCCTCGGGCTTTCTGGCCTTGTTTGAGAGCTAGTCCATCAGGCAACAGCCCACAGTGGAACTGCTCTAAGGAAGTTTGTCAAAGGGCTAGCTTGGGAGACACCAACTGATTAAATGCACAGATCTAATTTTCTAAGGAAATCAATTGCGGATGAAATGCACATAAGTAGAAGCTATGAGATCTTGATGATTCATATTCACCTTCGCAGTAATTGATCCAATTTGCTAAAGAAAAGGTACGGACGGCGGCAGTGAGACAGTCAAACGAAGTTTTACTGACTTCTGAGGAGCAGCATAAGAAAGAACAGCATAAGAGAGGGCAGACGATAAAGGGCAAGAGGAAGTGTTGAAGTCGAAGTGAGGAGTCGAGGACTAAGGAGAGCTGTGTTAGCCTAGGGTTAAATACCTAAAAACTACGTCGTTTTAGAGTAAAGGTTATTTTGGTTCAGTTTGGTTTCTAAACCACTGAAACCAAAATCGAACCAACCAATTTCAGTTTCGTTTTTTAAATTCGGTTTGGTTTTTTTTTCTTCAATTTGATTTTCGTTTTGGTTTTATTTTTTGGTTTTCGGTTTTTCGAGCCCATCCTTAATAGAGGTTATGGTGTTTTGATGACAAGCTAGAATCAATTCCAAGCTAGTTCCTTTCCCACATTGGTGGGTTTCTTTCCCACAAAAAGTCAACAGTGGGCAAGGAACACTAGACTATGGAATCAAGCATAAATGGGGAAGCCAACTATCCTAATTGGGTTTTGTGACAGTGACTAGGATGGCAGTGAAGATGATTGTAGAAGTACATCATGATATGTTTTTACTTTTGGCTCAAAGGTAATTTCATGGGCCTCAGTGTAACAAAGTGTTGTACTATCTACAACAAAGGCTAAGTATGTGAATGCTTCATAAGCAATATCTAAAGCCATCTGGCTGAGATTCAGACTCAAGGAATTTGGGGAATTGTAGGTTAATGCCACATGCCTTCTGTGTGACAATACCTAAACAATTTTCCAGGCCAAAAACTCGGTATATCATAAAAAACAAAGCACATAAAGAGTAGATATCACTTTATCAGATAAGTATTACAACAAAACATTATCAAGCTACACCACTGCAAACCTGAAGATCAAATCGCAGATATTTTCACAAATGCACTTCTAAAGGAGAGATGACCTTACCTGAGAAATTTTCTTGGGTTACAACCATAACTAATTTAGATGGGAGTGTTGGAACCTAATGATTCTAATTCTTGGACTTGAAGGATGAAGTGAAGGATCTAAGAGGAAGCAATTGGATTGCAGGATCGAGAAGAAAAGAAAAGTGGTTTTAAAGTATAACGGCTAGTTTTGTTTTAAATGGTTAAATTTTGTAATCACGTGTCAAGTGTAAAATGCATATTAGATCACTTAAACCCTCAATGGAAGGCTAGGATTTAATCTGGATAATGGTTAGGTGAATTCATAGTACAACTTTGTCATCTAGCACATTTTGAGATAGGATAGTGAGTGGGCACCAAAACCCTACAATCCATTTCATATATAAATCAAAGTATGGTTGCTACATTTGCACAACCTCATAGTTGTTGTGGAGCCAAAAATAATCACAAGGCGACACGTGGATTTTCAGAAAAAAGAAGACAAAAATACCCTTGAGGTGTAACGGGATTCCTACGAGCAAGCAGCGAGCAATCATCTCAAAATAGGTAACAATTCAAAAACCTATCTCATCAAATCCCTTCTACAAGGTAACTTCCAAAACCTATTTCATTCCATATATTTTCTACCTCTTTTTCCCCTTTTTAGCTAATCAATTAGCTATTTATTTTAATCATTCCATAACCTTCAAAATTTTCCACATAAATTGAGTTAATTGGCTAATTAATGGATTAATTCCTAATTAATCCATTAATTGCCAATTAAAACTACCCATCTCACACAAAAACTACCACAATGGCCGGCCACCTTTTCTCCAAAGGAGGACCGGCCAAACTCTATATATTGGACCCCTTTTTCTCTAAAAAAAACCAAGTTGACACTCTTGCTAAAATTCTCCAAAATTCCCAAACACTTTCTCTCTAAATTCTAACTTTGGCATCGGAGGTAGCGCCCCCCCCCCCCCCCCCATTCATCGTGGGCGCGTGAGGCTCTTGGCCTTGACCAAAGGTGTTAATTGTTTTGTAGGTGCAATTTTGTCCAAGATCAAGGAGGAAGAAATTTGCATCCACAAATTGGTGCTTTCATTGAGAGTTAGAAATCCACACTCGTAGAAGACTCTCGCATAAAAAGGTTTTTTCTCTATTTTCTAGTCCACTTGTATTTTTTTTTTCCATACTTTCTTATTATTAGAATTTTTTTATTTGCAAAGATTCTTTGATAAAACGTAAAACAAAAAACAAAAAAAAAACAACAATGGCTAGAAATTTAGAAAACTCCACGAGTAAAAATTCCAATATTCAAGAAATGGGACCGCGGCAATCCACGAGGTTGAATGTGATCCTAGGAGGGGCGGCACCACCACTACAAGGCTCCACCATGGCAACCACCGCGGTGGCCGCCACGGTAACCACCCACGGTGAGGTCCATGGCACCACTACCACGACCCGAGTCGTGCCACCAAAGCAAGTCCAAGTCGTGCCATTCAAGGCCCACGACACCAAAGCCACGGTTCAAGCCTCGCACTTGTATGCATCACACACTGAGCAGCCTGCTCCCACAACCCAGCCTGCCCCTGCAGCCCAGCCTGCTCCAATGGTTTCCCAAACAGCCCAAGTCGGCCCAAGACTATCTCAACCATCCGGACCAACTATCGATCCGGGGGCATTTTCACCATATTTCTTCGCAAATTTAACATTTCCCACCTCAAATCTTGCACCCGAAGTCTACTGCCCTTCCACTGCTCAAGGAGACACACCTACCAAGCTCTTCCAATCCGAATGGCGAACAACACTTGTCCCGACAAGTCATGGAGCTGACAGGCGCCCTTGCACAACAGACGACCTTGGTGAATCAGCTTTTGCAACGCACCGAGATCCAACGTGCCCCAGATGAGATGTCCCGAAGTAGGACAAGGGCAGACGAGGAACCTTTCCAGCAGCGTCATGGCAAACAGCCACTCAACCAGCCACGAACCGAGCATTCGGGCAGCGTACATTCCTGATTAGACCCCCGAGATAACATATACTTCCGTCTTAGCGCTCGGAGGAGCGTGCACTCTTGACTAGGCCCACGGGCAAGTATTCGCTCACGGTTGGGGCCACACTCCGGTAGTCAACATGAGCAACCTTCCAGGCAAAGCGTTCATTCTTGGCTAGGCCCACAAGGAGCATCATCCACATCACATCGGAGTAGGAAACATGACAGACGGAGAGAAGTAGTCACTCAATCCGGTTCAAGTTCAACCGGTAGCCTGCAAAGAATTCCCTTGCCTGCTAGGAATGGACCACGTACACCGCCGCGGCGACATGAACAAGCCGAGAGCATGGAAGAGCAGCCTAGACCAGTATGTCAAAACTGGGGGCAGCCGAGAGCTCCGTTACCCCAACAAAGAAAAATCCAAGAAAAGGTATAGAGATTCTTCAAGGAACGATTACGTGATTTCCAACGCAACGAAGTGGCTGATGAGGCACTACGACGACATATGACTAATATAAGTAGGTCACCTTTCATGGACGAGATCGAGCAGGCAGAGCCTCCACGTAAGTTTAGCATGCCACACTTCACATCTTTTAAAGAAGATAAAGATCCAGAGAGGCACTTGAATTATTATCGAAGCGCAATGGTCCTCTACCGGAACAACGATGCCCTTATGTGCAAAATATTTGCCACTACTCTACAAGGCGAGGCGTAAGATTGGTTTCACACCTTGCCATCACGATCCATCCGGAGTTTTGATGATCTGTCCTTGGTTTTCACCAAAGAATACTCATCCTACCACTCGATCAAGAAAAAGTCCGACCACTTGTTCAACATGAAGAAAAACCCAAAGGAGTCGCTCCGCGACTACGTAAAAAGGTTTAAAGCAGAGAAGGAAAAAATCGTCGGATGCGATGATTCGATAGCAAGTGCAGCCTTCCAAAAATGACTCCCAGCAAACCACCCATTGTTCGGAGAAATGATCATGAAAGAAGACTTAACTCTAGCAGATTCATTTGCCCTGGCAGAGAAGCATGCACTTTGGGACGAAGCTCGACGAGCAGAAAAGGCACCTGAGCAGTTTCGGAAAGAGTCGGCAGCGGCTCAAAAGAAGGAGAACGGGAAACAGTCTAGCAAAAGCAAGCAGGAGGCTAAGCGTAAAGACCGACCCACGACCAAAGAAGGCTCGACGATCAAGAGCTATTCCAAGTTCTCAATTTTGATCCATCAAATCCTTCACGACATCAAGAACGAGCCATGGTTTAAGCTGCCAAAACAATTAAAGGGAGATACTTCCAAGTTGGATCCCAACAAATATTGCGCATTCCACCGAGGTCCCTGTCACACAACCGGTGACTGCTACACTTGGAAGAACTACCTAGAGAAGCTCGTGAAAGAATGCAAGGTCGATAGGTACTTGGATAAGCTAGCTGCGCAGCCAAGAAGGAGAACAAACAATGATGAAGAGCCACCAACTAAGACGATTCGAATCAATGGTATTTTCGCCGAATCTGAACACTTAGGGGCGACCAGCAACTCTAAGAAGATGAAGATCCAGCAGGCTTGCTAGTCTCACAAGTCCAAGCAATTGATACACAACCTAGACCCATCATTGGCTGCACCGAGCAGGATGCAGAAGGCGTTGACTTCCCACATGACGACGCACTAGTAGTATCTGTCCAACTAGCCCATGCTATAGTCGACAGAATGATGGTTGACAATGGAAGTGCAGTCAACCTACTTCAACTCTCAGTCATTCAGAAGATGGGCCTGGAAAGCATAATCATACGCCGAGCAGAAGTACTCATCGGATTCAACGGACACACCTAAACTGCCATCGACCACATCACGCTTGACGTGAAAACACCACCAGTTCTCTCAAAGCAGACATTCACGATCGTAAGCGACCCATCTCCCTACAATAGGATTCTTGGGAGACCTTGGTTGATCAAGCTGGATGCCGACACTTCCGTCAAATATCAAAAAATCCGATTCAGCATCTCGGGAAGAGGAATTGGAGAAATCAAGTCCGACCAAGCTGTATCCCGACGATGCACTGTGCAAATGTTGAAAGAGTCAAAGAAGAAGACTTTTACCCCCGTGGAGGCTACCGAAGTCCAAAGAGATAAAGAAGCTACCAAATAGCAATTACAACAGGCGGATCATGAAGATGGCGCCCAAGCAGACGAGATAGGATGGAAACCTGAAGAAGACGCCGAAGACATCATTCTTGATCCCCAATAGCCAGAAAAGACGGCTAGAATCGGCTCACGTCTAAGCCCATCCGAGAAAGAACTTACAACTTTTCTTAGAGAAAACCGAGACATCTTTGCATGGAAACCATCGGACATGCCCGGCATCGACCCCAAGGTAACCTGCCATAAGTTGCGCGTCGACCCCGCTGCCAAACCAGTGATCCAAAAAAGAAGACATTTCGCGCCTGAGCGAGTAGCGATCATCGAGGCAGAAATTGACAAGCTATTGGAAGTCGGATTCATAGAAGAGGTAGCACACTCAGCATGGCTTGCCAACGTCGTGCTAGTTATGAAGAAAGAGAAGGGCAAATGGAGGGTTTGCATAGACTACACCGACCTCAACAAAGCATGCCCAAAAGATCCTTACTCAGTCCCTCAGATCGATCTTTTGGTAGATTCAACTTCTGGGAACCAGCTACTTAGTTTCTTGGACACATACTCTGGCTACAACCAAACAGCCATTACGAGCCCAACAAGGAAAAAATCGCGTTTGTGATCGAGCGAGGTAACTATTGCTACAAGGTCATGCCCTTTGGCCTCAAGAACGCGGGAGCAACTTACCAAAGGCTAGTAAACATGATGTTCAAGAAGCAAATTGGGGTAACCATGGAGGTCTATGTTGACGATATCATGGTAAAAGGCAAGCAGCGGTCAGACCATATTCTCAACTTGGCGGAAACTTTCAACGTCCTTAGAAAGTACAAAATGAAGCTCAACCCCACCAAATGCACATTTGGAGTATCTTCAGGCCGATTCTTAGGGTACTTAGTAACCCAACGAGGAATTGAAGCGCATCCTAAGCAAATCCGAGCGATCCTAGAGATGAAGTCTCCAACCACCTTAAAGGAGATCCAAAGTTTGACCGGAAGAGCAGCCGTCCTCAACCTCTTCCTCTAAATGTCCACTGATCGATGCAAGCCTTTTTTCAAAGTTATTAGGAAGGCACAGCTAGACAAATGGGATGAAGAGTGCGAAAGAGTTTTCCAAGACCTGAAGAAGTATCTCACATTACCTCCCTAACTATCCAAGCCAGAAGCAGCGGAGGATCTATACATGTACCTAGCAGTATCCGAAGTAGCAGTAAGCTCTGCCCTCATACGAGAAGAGTTGGGGGCTCATCTGCCGGTATTCTACACTTCTAAAGCTCTTCTCGATGTCGAAACAAGATATCCAAAGATCGAAAAATTAATTTTGGCGCTGATCGTTGCGGCTCGGAAGCTTAGACCATATTTTCAAGCTCATACGGTCATCGTCATGACTCAATATCCTCTACGATCAATCTTACATAGTCCGGATGCTTTTCAACGAGTGATGAAGTGGGCGTTGAAACTTGGCCAATACAGTCTAGTTTTCTGACCCCGCACGGCGATAAAGGCTCAAGCCTTAGCAGACTTCATAGCAAAATTTACGCCTAGCCTAGGTGATGCAACGGAACAGCCCAACAACGCCCTAAAAACAACCGAGCACATCTTAGCCTCGCCTGCTTCCCCCAACGGAGATTTTTGGCATTTGCATGTCGATGGCGCATCTAATTACAAATGTTCGGGAGCAGGCGTGGTCCTTGTCACCCCAGACGGCTCGATGCTTGAGCAGGCAATCACTCTAGGCTTCAAGGTATCCAATAATGAAGCAGAGTACGAGGCCCTACTGGCAGGCCTCCGAATGGCAAAAGACTTGGCGGTGAAGAAACTTGCAATTCACTCCGATTCCCAACTAATCACCAGCTAAGCTACTGGGGAGTACACGACAAAACATCCAAGGATGGCGCAATATCTAGAGAAAGCACGGAAGCAGCTTGAGGCATTTCAGACTCACACTCTCACTCAAGTTCCACTGGCAGACAACGCCCATGCAGATGCGTTAGCCGGCCTAGGCTCCGCCCTCGATCACCAACTCAAACGCTCTATTCCGGTGGAATATCTAGATAAACCAAGCATAGAGATGGAGCCGGTAGCCGAAGTGTCATAGGTTAGTGTAACTCCCAACTGGCAAAGTTCTATTATAGATTACCTGGTCAACGACACACTTCCCATGGAAAGATTGGAGTCCAGGAAGCTCCAAATCAAGGCAGCACGCTATTACATGTGGAATGGCATTCTTATTCGAAGATCCTACTCCGGACCACATCTCCGCTGTTTAGTACCTCCCGATAACTTGAAGGTTCTAAGCTCAATCCATGGAGGCGTTTGTGGAAATCACTCTGGAGGTCGATCTTTAGCACAAAAGGCTCTTAATGCAGGCTACTATTGGCCTACCATGCACCAAGATGCTAAGGAGTTAGTACAAAGGTGCGACCGCTGCCAACGTTACAAGCATGTACCAGCACTACCTGCCAATGAGCTACACCCACAGACGAGTCCTTGGCCGTTCATGCAGTGGGCAATCGACCTGGTATGACCTATGTCACCTGCTACTTGGGGCAGAGGCATGATGATCGTGCAACCGACTACTTTACCAAATGGGTATAAGCGGAGCCCATGATGACCACGACTCAGACGGACATAGAGCGCTTTATATGGAGGAACATCATTTGCTGGTTTGGCATCCCTCAGTCCATCGTCACCGACAACAGCCCGCAATTTGTGGGCAAAGATTTGGCGAAGTTCTTACAAAAGTATGGCATTAAGCAATATATGTCCACGCTGAGATATCCTCAAGGCAATGGGCAGGCCGAAGCATCCAACAAGACGATCTTTGACTGCCTCAAAAAATCTTTCACCGATAAAAAGGGAAAATGGCCAAACGAACTGCCCGGATGTCTATGGGCGTATCGTACCACCAAAAGACGAGCAACCGGTGAAACTCCTTTCTCTTTGGCATTTAGTTCGAAAGCAATCATTCCTCCCAACATCATCGTGCTAAGCATCAGCACCCTACTGCCAAACATTGAACATAACAGTAAGGAGATGGCCACAAGCTTAGATATGGCAGAAGCGAAGCACGAGCAGACCATCACCCGCATCGCAGCCTACTAGCAGCAGCTCATCTCTAGTTACAATAAAAGAGCCAAAATCCGGCAGTTCCAACCCGGAGATCTAGTCCTAAGAAAGGCCTTCATCACTTCCCGCAGAGAAGGTTCTAAAAAGATGGATCCCATTTGGGAAGGACCATACAAGATCAGCAGAATAGGCGATAAGGGTAATTACACCCTCACCACCATGAACGACAAAGAGATCGAGAAGAAATAGAACGCCTACAACTTGAGGAAATACCATGTGTGACCTCCCATGATATCAAGACCCGAAGACTCAAACAGCTCAACGGGCACCACCTCGCAGGCCGAGGACTATCCAGTTATTATGCAAGTCTTTTGTAGCTAAGTTATTCGTTCGTTTCATTCGTTTTTTAATGAAGAATTCAAAGGTAATTTACAACTTTGCTCGACTACAACAACTTATCTCTCCTGCACTTCAAAAGAAGATCGCGCCTTTCTTAGGGACTCATCGCAGGAATTGCACCCCCCGAGGGATCAACCATGCTCTTAGAACGGGAGGATAAACTCTATGTGGAGCCAAAAATAATCAAAAGGCGACACGTGGATATTTTAGCAAAAAAAGACCAAACTACCCCGGAGGTACATCGGGATTTCTACACGCGAGCAGCAGACAATCGTTCTTCAACAAAGTCAAAAATGCTCCAAAGAGAGGTAACCAATTCAAAGTCTATCTTATCAAATCTCTTTTTGCAAGGTAACCTCCAAAAAGTGTTAATTGGTTAATTAATGGATTAATTACCCAATTAATCTATTAATTACCAATTAAATTATACAATTTAACCCCAAAAAACTATCAAAGGGCCGGCCACTTCCATTCCCATCCTCACCTTTCCCATTTTCTCTATTTTATTACCCTATTTACACAAATATTCAATCTTGTAACCTCCTATTTATTTCCTTCATACTTAATCAGCCAATAAATTGGCTAATTAAGCCAAAACCATAACCACCAATACCCTTAGAAAACCGGCCACATTAGGAGGGAAGAAGGAGAAGCCTAATCCTATAAATAGGCACATATTCTCACCAAAAAGTCATTCCAATTCTCTTGCAAAAAATCCCAAATTCACTAAACACTTTTCTCTCTAAAATTCTAACTTTGGCATCGGAGGTTCTTCGGCCAAAGCCCCCCCCCCCCCCATTCATCGTGGGCGCGTGAGGCTCTTGGCCTTAACCTACGGTGCTACTTGTTTTGTAGGTGCAAATTCGTCCAAGATCGAAGATGAGAAAATTTGCATCCACAAATTGGTGCTTTCATTGAGAGCAAGAAATCTACGCTCAAAAAAGGTTTTTCTCTAATTTCTAGTCCATTTGTATTTTTCATACGTTTTTATTATTAGAATTTTTTATTTGCAAAAGTTCTTTGATAAAACGTATAAAAAAATAAAGTATACAATGGCTAGAAATCTTGAAAATTCCACTAGTGACAATTCAAACAATCAAGAAATGGGACCGCGGCGATCTACAAGATTGAATGTGGTTCTAGGGGGAACGGCACCACCACCACGAGGCTCCACCTTGGCAACCACCACGGTGACCACCCGCGGCGAGGTCCATGGTACTACTACTATGGCCCAAATTGCGCCACCAAGGCAAGTCCAAGCCGTGCCGCACAAGGCCCATGCCGCCAAAGCCACGGCCCAAGCCTCACATTCGCGTGCATCTCGTACTGAGCAGCCTGCTCCCGCGACCAAGCCTGCTCTTGTGGCCCAGCCTGCTCCAATGGTTTCCCAAGCAGCTCAAGTCGGCTCGAGACCATTTCAACTATCCGGACCAACTGTCGAGCTGGGAGTACTTCCACAACCTTTCTTCATGGATTTGACATTTACCAACTCAAATCTCGTGCCCGGAATCAACCACCTATCCACTGCTCAAGGAGGACTATTTCTTCCAAGCTCATCTAATCTGAGTGGTGAACAGCACTTGTCCCGACAAGTTTTGGAGTTGACGAATGCCCTTGCGCAACAAACAACCTTGGTTGCGCAACAAACAACCTTGGTTGCGCAACAAACAACCTTTGCAACGCACCAAGATCCAACGTGCCCCAGATGAGGTATCCCAAAGTAGGACAAGGGTAAACGAGGAACCTTACCGGCAACGTCCTGGCAAGCAGCCAATCAATCAAACCGAGCAGTCGGGTGGTGTACAATCTCGATTGGGTCCCCGAGATAGCGTAAACTCCCGTCTTAACGCGAGGAGGAGCATGCACTCTCGATTAGGCCCACGAGCGAGTATACAATCAAGGTTGGGGCCACGCTTTGATGAACCACATGAGCAGCTTTCTAGGCAAAGCATTCATTCGCTATTAGGCCCGCAAGGAGTATCTTCCAAGTCACTTCGGAGGATGCAACGTGACGCACGGAGAGAAGCGGTCACTCGATCCGCTTCAAGTTCAACAGGCAGCCTGCAAAGAGATCATTCGCCAACTAGGCAGCCGAGGCAGCAACAAGTAGAGCATCCGGAAGAGCAGCCTAGACCGGTAGGCCAAGACCTGGGGAAGCCGAAGGCTCCGCTACCCCAACAAAAGCAGATCCAATAAGAGGTGGAAAGGCTTTTCAATGAACGATTGCGTGAGTTCCAACGCAACAAAGTGGCCGATGAAACATTACAGCGGGATATGACCAACATAAGCAGGTCACCTTTCACGGATGAGATCGAGCAGACGGAACCTCCGCTCAAGTTTAGCATGCCACACTTTACATCTTTCAAAGGAGATGGAGATCCAAAAAGACACTTAAAGCATTACCGAAGCGCGATGGTCCTTTACCGGAATAATGACGCTCTCATGTGCAAAATATTTGCCACCACTTTGCAAGGCGAAGCGCAAGATTGGTTCCACACCCTGCCACCTCAATCCATTCAGAATTTTGACAATCTTTCCTTGGTTTTTACCAAAGAATACTCATCTTATCGTTCGATCAAGAAAAAATCCGATCATTTGTTTAACGTGAAGAAAAACTCAAAGGAGTCACTCCGCGACTACGTAAAGAGGTTTAAAGCGGAGAAGGCGAAGATCGTTGGATGTGATGACTCAATAGCTAGTGCAGCCTTTCAAAAAGGCCTCCCAGCAGATCATCCTCTATTTGGAGATATGATCATGAAAGAAGACTTGACTCTAGCAGACTCCTTCGCCCTAGCGGAGAAGCATGCACTTTGGGACGAGGCACGGCGGGCGGAAAAGGCACCCGAGCAGCCTAAAAAAGAGTTAGTAGTGGCTCAAAGAAAGGAAGATGGAAAACGGCCCAGCAAGAGCAGACAAGAGGCCAAGCAAAGGGATAGGCCTACAACTAAAGAAGGCCTCATGACCAAGAATTACTCAAAGTTTTCAATTCTGATCCATCAAATCCTTCGCGATGTAAAAAACGAGCCGTGGTTCAAGTTACCGAAGCAATCAAAAGGAGATACTTCCAAGTTGGACCATACCAAATATTGTGCATTCCATCGAGGATCAGGTCACACCACTAACAGCTGCTACACTTGGAAGAATTATCTAGAAAATATCGTGAAAGAAGGCAAGGTCGATAAATATTTGGACAAGCCAGCTACACGGCATAGAAGGAATGCTGATGATGATGAGGAGCCACCAACCAAGACAACTCAGATTAATGGTATTTTTGCCGAGTCCGAGCACTTGGGGGCCACTAACAACTCCAAAAAGAGGAAAATCCAGCAGGCCTTACTGATCTCACAAGTCCAAGCAGTCGACACACAACCTGGACTCATTATTGGCTTCACTGAGCAGGACGCGGAAGGCGTTGACTTCCCACATGATGACGCATTAGTGATATCTCAAATAGCCCATGCCATAGTCGACCGAATGATGGTTGATAATGGAAGTGCAGTCAATCTACTTCAACTCTCAGTCATCCAAAAACTGGGCCTGGAAAGCACAATAATGCGCCGAGCAGAGGTGCTCACTGGATTCAATGGACACACATCAACTGCTATCGGCCAAATCACACTTGAAGTGAAAACATCGCCAGTAGTCTCGAAGCAAACATTCACAATCATAAGTGATCCATCTTCTTACAACGGGATCCTTGGAAGGCCTTGGTTGATCAAGCTAGATGCCGTTACTTCCGTCAAGTACCAAAAAATCTGCTTCCGTGTCCCGGGCGGAGGAATTGGAGAAATTAAGTCCGACCAGGCCGCATCCTGACGATGCACTGTGCAAATGTTGAAAGAAACAAAGAAGAAGACCTTTACTCCCGTGGAGGTTACTGAAATCCAAAAGGATGAAGAAGCTACCAAATAGCAATTACAGCAAGTGGATCGAGAAGAAGGTGCTCAAGCAGACGGGATAGGATGAAAACCCGTAGAAGACGCTGAAGAAATCATTCTCGATCCACAGCGGCCGAAAAAGACTGCTAGGATTGGCTCCCGTTTAAGCAAAGCTGAGAAGGAAGAACTCACTATCTTCCTTAGAAAGAACCGAGACATCTTTGCATGGTCACCATCCGACATGCCAGGCATAGACTCAAAAGTGGCTTGCCACAAGTTACATGTTGATCCTGCTGCTAAGCCAGTGATTCAGAAAAGAAGGCATTTTGCGCCCGAACGAGTAGCGATCATCGAAGCCGAAATAGACAAGCTATTAGAAGCCGGATTCATAAAAGAGGTAGCACACTCGGCATGGCTCGCCAACGTTGTGCTAGTTATGAAGAAAGAGAAGGGCAAGTAGAGGGTTTGCGTGGATTATACCGACCTCAATAAGGCATGCCCAAATGATCCTTACCCAGTCCCCCGAATTGATCTTTTGGTAGATTCAACTTCTGGAAACCAGTTGCTCAGTTTTTTGGACGCATACTTTGGCTACAATCAAATAGCCATGTACGAGCCCGACAAGGAAAAAACTGCGTTTGTGATCGAACGAGGTACTTATTGCTACAAGGTCATGCCTTTTGGCCTCAAGAATGCAGAAGCAACTTACCAAAGGTTAGTGAATATGATGTTCAAGAAGCAAATTGGGGTTTCCATGGAAGTCTATGTCGACGACATCATGGTAAAAGGCAAGCAGTGGTCAGACCACATTCGTAACTTGATAGAAACATTCGACATCCTTAGAAAGTACAAAATGAAGCTCAACCCTACCAAATGCACATTTGGAGTATCTTCAGGTCGATTCCTAGGATACTTAGTCACCCAACGAGGGATCGAAGCACATCCTAAGCAAATTAGAGCAATTCTAGAAATGAAGTCTCCCACAACCTTGAAGGAAATCCAAAGCTTGACTGGACGAGCAGCCGCCCTCAACCGTTTCCTATCACGGTCTACCGATCGATGCATGCCTTTTTTCAAAGCCATCAAGAGGGCGCAACGCGATAAATGGGATGAAGAATGTGAGAAAGCTTTCCAAGATCTGAAGAAGTATCTCACGTCGCCTCCATTACTATCTAAGCCGGAAGCTGCGGAGGATTTATACATCTACTTGGCAGTCTCCGAGGTAGCAGTGAGCTCTGCCCTCATACGAGAAGAACTGGGGGCCCAACTACCAGTATTCTAAACTTCTAAAGCTCTTCTCTATGCGGAAACAAGATATCCGAAGATCGAAAAATTAATTTTGGCTTTAGTTGTGGCGGCTCGGAAACTTAGACCGTACTTTCAAGCTCATACAGTCATTGTCATGACTCAATATCCTCTACGATCCATCTTGCATGGTCCGGATGCTTCTCAACGAGTGATGAAGTGGGCACTTGAACTAGGCCAATATGGTTTAGTCTTCCGACCCCGTACGGCAATAAAGGCCCAAGCTTTAGCAGATTTTATAGCAGAATTTGCACCCGACCTAGGTAACGCAACAGAGAAGCCCAACAATGTCCTAAAAGCAGCCGAGACCTTAGCTTCGCCTGCTTCCCTCAATGGAGATATTTGGCATTTGCATGTCGATGGCGCGTCCAATTATAAAGGTTCGGGAGCATGCGTGGTTCTCATTACCCCAGATGGCTTGACACTTGAGCATGCGATCACTTTAGGCTTCAAGGCATCCAATAATGAAGCAGAGTATGAAGCCTTACTGGCAGGCCTTCAGATGGCAAAAGACTTAGCAGTGAAGAAGCTTGCGATTTATTCCGATTCTCAGCTAATTACTAGCCAAGCCATTGGGGAATACACGGCAAAACATCCAAGGATGGCGCAATATCTAGAGAATGTGCGCAAGCAGCTTGAGGCATTTCAGACTTACACTCTCACTCAAGTTCCACAAACGGAAAATGCCCACGCAGATGCGTTAGCCGGTCTAGGCTCCGCCCTTGATCATCAGCTCAAACGTTCAATTCTGGTGGAATATCTAGATAAGCCGAGCATAGAAGCAGAGCCAGTAGCCGAGGTGTCACAGGTTAGTGTAACTCCAAATTGGCAAAGTTCTATTATAGACTACTTGGTCAACTGCACACTCCCCACAGAAAGATTGGAGTCTAAAAAACTCCAAACCAAAGCAGCGCGCTATTATATGTGGAATGGTATTCTAGTTCAAAGATCCTACACCGGACCACATCTCCGTTGTTTGGCACCTCCAGATGACTTGAAGGTCCTAAGTTCAATCCATGAAGGCGTTTGTGGAAATCATTCTGGAGGTCGATCTTTAGCGCAAAAGGCTCTTAATGCAGGCTACTATTGGCCTACCATGCATCAAGATGCTAAGGAGTTAGTACAAAGATGTGACTGCTGCCAACGTTACAAACCTGTACCAGCACTGCCTGCTAGCGAATTACACCCACAGACGAGTCCTTGGCCATTTATGAAGTGGGCAATTGACCTGGTAGGGCTTATGCCGCCCGCTACTGGGGGCAGAGGCATGATGATCGTGGCAACTGATTACTTCACCAAATGGGTAGAAGCGGAGCCCATGATAACAACAACTCAAACGGACATAAAGCGCTTTATATGGAGGAACATCATTTGCCGCTTTGGCATCCCTCAGTCCATCGTCACCGACAACGGTCCGCAATTTGTGGGCAAAGATTTGGCAAGATTCTTCCAAAAATATGGCATAAAGCAGCATATGTCCACACCAAGGTATCCGCAAGGCAATGGGCAGGCCGAAGCTTCTAACAAAACGATCCTCGACTGCCTCAAAAAATCCCTTACCGACAAAAAGGGAAAGTGGCCAGATGAACTCCCTGGATGTCTATGGGCGTATCGCAACACCAAAAGGCGAGCAACCGGAGAAACCCCTTTCTCCTTGGCATTTGGTTCAGAAGCAATCATTCCTCCTAACATCATTGTGCCAAGCATCATTACCCTGCTGCCAGATGTCGAGCAGAATGGTAAAGAGATGGCCACGAACTTAGATCTAGCAGAGGAGAGGCGCGAGCAAACCATAACCCGCATCGCATCCTACCAGCAGCAGCTCCTTTCTAGTTACAACAAAAGGGCCAAAATCCGGCAATTTCAACCCGGAGATCTAGTTCTGAGAAAGGCCTTCATCACTGCTCGTAGAGAGGGATCAAAGAAGTTGGACCTTATTTGGGAAGGGCCTTACAAGATCAGCAGAGTAGGCGGCAAATGAAGCTATACCCTCGCTACTATGAACGACAAGGAGATCGAAAAGCAATGGAATGCCTATAACTTGAGAAAGTACCATGTGTGATCTCTAACTATATCAAGACCCGAAGACTCAAGCAGCTCAACGGGCATCACCTCGCGAACCGAGGACTATCCAGTTGTTATGCAATCTTTTACAATTAAGTTATATGTTCACTTGTTTTTCAATAAGGAACTTTTTTACAATTTGATTCGATTGTAACAACTTGTCATCTCCTGCACTTCAAAGGAAGACCGCGCCCTTCTTAGGGATTCACCGCAGAAATTGCATCCCCAATGGATCAACCATACTCTCCAAAGCGGGAGGATAAAATCTACGCTCCGAATATCCAGACGTGGATGAGCCAGGCTGCCCTAGTATAACTAGAAGCACAACGGCTTGTGCCGGGATTCCTAAAAGTAGCCACAATGGTCTTTTTCAAGGCCTAGCTAATTGAAGGATTTTTGGTCCCTTGGCCTAATCCGCAGGGAACCGGGCCCTAGAAACGGAGGGGGCACATTGTGCAGTACATCCGATGGACAACTGCCCTGGAAATCTAAAGTTGCTACCGAGTGCACTAAGGTAGCCTACGATTTCTAGAAGACTGCCTACGGCTTGCCCCTCAAGCAGTAAAACCGCGCTAAACTTATGCAACCACACATTCTTGTGAAAGGTTAAATAAGTTAGTGTGTGTATACGAAGTTTTATCCACTGCTGACATACTACGTAGTCGATAAACTTCAAGAGCAGAATGACTTACACCAAGTCCTAAAGTGTTGTGAAACTTGCTGCGCAACCTACGAAATTAGAGAAAGCCAAGGTTAACAGCCTAGTGGTCACGCGGACTCGTCTGCTTCTGTAAGTAAAGCGTCCGGCTGCCGACCCTATGGCTAGCAACTTTGCAAAATTCTACCCCAACACCTACAGCTGCATAGACTACGCGACTTGTCTGCTTATAAAAAAGTAGCACGCCTGCCACTAGTCTATAAAGTCTAAAGGTTAGGCATGAACAAAAGAAGCGAAGATAGTGAAAAGCGAAGGAAGAAAGTTTATTGAATTTTCTAACAAAATTGATAAACAATTAGCAACAAACTGAAGGAGTTCAAGCAAAGCAAAAGCAACAAGGAAAAATAAATCCTAAAGGCTACTTAGAAGACTACTCTTCAGCAGCTTGGCCACTCGACGGCTGCTCAGTCGTCACACCTTCGGCAGCCACGCCATTCCCAGCAGTGGTACCATCCGGCGCTTCACTCCCTGCTGCCCCGCCGTGGGCACCCCCATCTCCATCTATTTCACCAATAGAAGACTCGAAAGTAAAGGTGAACAAATCTTCTGGAGAAATAGAGAAGGTCTCGAAGTCTTTTTCATAAAACTCAAAGTCAGACGGCCGTCCAAATAGATGATCTACATAACCAAGTTTGTAAAAGTCAGATTGATTTTGAGTCAGCGAAGCCTCAAACCCAGCTTTTTCACCCTTCAACTGCTCAACTTCCTCAAGCAGGCGAGCACGAACCCACTGCATTTCCTCCATTTCTTTCTTCAGATTATCATTGATCTTCAAAGCACCTTGAAGTTCCAACACTTGAGGCTCAAGCCTGTCAACAACTTTCTTGAAGTGTATCACTTGGTTGTAAACAGCAATCAGTTCTTCATCTTTAGCATAAGCAGCGGAGCGGAATTCAGAGATGGAGCGTTCGAGATCCTGAATCTGAGGTATGTAACGTTCAATCTCCTTCTCTGCACTTTCATATTTTACTTGAGTCGCGTCAAGCCTAGCCTTCAAGTTCGTGATCTTTTGGCGAGCGGTCTCAAGTTGCAGAGAAGTGGGGGCAGAGATATTAGACTCCTTCAAAGCAGCAAGTTCAGACTCCAATTTTTTAACTTTCTCGGCCGAGGAGTAAGCTTTAGCAGTCATAGACCTTGCCACCTCCTTGGCAGCCTTGGTATCCTCTTGATCAAGGACCATGGACTCGACTGCCAAAATCGCCCTTTTTTGCATCATGGTCAGCAGAGCAGCCTTCCTGTACTCAGGCATGTGCTTCACAAAAGAGCCTGGACCAATAATCCCTTTGACGCCGTCAACAAATTTAGCACACGCGTCCATGTCTTCAAGAAGGTCTGGTTTCAAAAGCGCACAAATCTCAGCAGCTTCCTTAGAATTAGACTTGGTGGATTTATCACGACCACTGGCGCAAGCAGTCTCTCTTTTCTCAGAAGGCAACTTGGTCTCAGCAGCGGAATGGACAGGTTTTGGCGCCACTTTAGCAGGCAAAGGTGTCTTGCCACTTTTCATAGTAGCAAGCCTTTCCGAAGGAGAACCGGTTTTAACCCCAAGCGGACGTTTTAGCACAAACTTCGGCACTTGAGGTACTGATGAACTTCTGCGTTGAGCAATCCTATCAGCAATTGAACTAGCAGTCTTCAGAACAGCAGGCGTTACTGGTACAGATCCGGAAGTTTCTTTTTTCTCATTCTTAGAGGAAGTCAAGTCAATCACGAGCTTGGGAGCAGCTGAAGAACCCTCGCTAGCAGCAAAAGAAGTCTTCGGCTTCTTCTCATCAAACACCTCCTGGGCAGTTGATGAACTCCCACGAACGATCATTGGTTTCTTTTCAGCAGGCATCTCTTGAGCAGGCGGGGAATGTTTCTTTCTTCCGCTATCATTAGCAGCAGGCTCTACCACAGTGATAGGACGAGCCAAAGCAGCTGTTTTGATTCGTTTTATCTCTTCCTTTGGGGGCAGCCCATCTTTCTCCCTACAAAGAGGACTTAGCAGCCAGCGCCATTCACCATATTTAGAGGGGATACCCAGAGCAACATGCACTTTTTTCATGTCCGATGAGACCTTGGGAGTTTAGCCAAATTCCGAATCTACAAAGGTGGTAGAAAACAATCAGAAAATTGAAAAGCAGTTTAGCATTAAAACCAAGTAGCCAGGAAAAATTAAAGCAGCCTGCTTACCGGATATAAAAGCTGTTGGCACACGCAGCTTAGGAGAGTGATCAGACTCCCATTCACCACTTATCTCCAAAGTCTCATTGGCCCAGTCATGATCTCCCTTACTCGAGTTGTCAAAAAGTCTATGACGAGACCGCAGCTGCCCAACCCCATCAATACGACCTATGTCAAAGAAATACCAAAATTCATTGGTGATTAGTCCCAGGTCAAAGAATTGGCTCAAATTGTGGAACCCCACCATCACTCGAATCGCATTCGGGGAACATTGGGCAGGCGCGCATTTCATGGAGCAGAGCACTTCTTGGAAGAAGCGTGACATGGGAAAAGTAAACCCTAACACAAAATAGTATGGATGGAATTTAATGGCTCTCCGAGCTCCGTCACATGGCTCACGGCTGCTACCATCCTTAACCCTCTTCACACGCACTCCTGATGGAATGGCATGCCAATATGCCTCAAGGAAGTCTCTGAAGGAATCATCAGAATTGATCTTGAAGTGAGCAGCCTTGAAGTACCCAACCTTGCTCAAAGACCCTCCTTGAAGATACAAGGGCGGCACACCATCATCATTCTTGTGGCTTGAGGAAGACATGGTAGAGAAAATCCTACAAAAATACGAGAGAAATTCATTAGAGGGTTGCAAAAAACAAAAAAAAAAAAAAAAAAAAAAAAAGGTTCGGTTCCATAAGGCCTTACAGCCCAAGCCCCTAGGGCATCCTTTTCTCTCGGCCAAAGAAGGCCGCATGGCCTAGTAAAAAAAAAAGAAGCAGGCCTCTCGGCCCAAAAAAAAAAAAAAATCAGGGCCGCAGGACCCAGCAAACACGCCAGGTCCCACGGCTTGGCTTGTTGTAAAACAGCGCCCAGCACTCAAGCAGAAGATAAAAAAAAAAGGGTATTTTCACGGCATTCTCACACCGTAGTTCCCTAGATCAACTAGTCACAGGTCCTCGATTCCCATCAAGCCAAGATTCAAGATTCAAAGATTCAAGAAAATCAAGAAGACAAGAAAATTAATTTTTTCTTACCTAGAAGCAACGAAAAGCGATCATTTGCACGGGCGAGACTAGGAAGATTGCTAGAGGAGGGGAAACAAATATCCTCTAAGCTCTCTTTTTTCTTGCAAGGATGAATGAATTTCTCTCTAAAGGTTGATTTAATAATCCACTTAAGGTGGACTTAAATAAGCTTTGGGGAAATTTATTTCCTTTTCCTAGAAGGAATTTAATCTCCTATTTAAAGAGAGAATCAACAACAAAATAGGAAGCAATTCAAAAGTTTCCTAAAGGTAAAAAATCTCTACACCTGTTACCCTTTTTTGCAAACAGCCCAACATGTGTGGGGGCATTTGTGGAGCCAAAAATAATCAAAAGGCGACGCGTGGATATTTTAGCAAAAAAGGACCAAACTACCCCGGAGGTACACCGGGATTTCTACACGCGAACAGCAGACAATCGTTCTTCAACAAAGTCAAAAATGCTCCAAAGAGAGGTAACCAATTCAAAGTCTATCTTATCAAATCTCTTTTTGCAAGGTAACCTCCAAAAAAGTGTTAATTGGTTAATTAATGGATTAATTACCCAATTAATCCATTAATTACCAATTAAATTATACAATTTAACCCCAAAAAACTATCAAAGGGCCGGCCACTCCCATTCCCATCCTCACCTTTCCCATTTTCTCTATTTTATTACCCTATTTACACAAATATTCAATCTTATAACCTCCTATTTATTTCCTTCATACTTAATTAGCCAATAAATTGGCTAATTAAGCCAAAACCATAACCACCAAAACCCTTAGAAAACCGGCCACATTAAGAGGGAAGAAGGAGAAGCCTAATCCTATAAATAGGCACCTATTCTCACCAAAAAGTCATTCCAATTCTCTTGCAAAAAATCCCAAATTCACTAAACACTTTTCTCTCTAAAATTCTAACTTTGGCATCGGAGGTTCTTCGGCCAAAGCCCCCCCCCCCCCATTCATCGTGGGCGCGTGAGGCTCTTGGCCTTAACCTAAGGTGCTACTTGTTTTGTAGGTGCAAATTCGTCCAAGATCGAAGAGGAGAAAATTTGCATCCACACTCTACACTCCGAATATCCAGACGTGGATAAGCCGGGCTGCCCTAGTATAACTAGATGCACGACGGCTTGCGCCGGGATTCCTAGAAGTAGCCACAAGGGTCTTTTTCAAGGCTTAGCTAACTGAAGGGTTTTGGGTCTCTTGACCTAATTCGTGGGGAACCGGGCCCTAGAGACGGAGGGGGCACAATACGCAGTACGCCCTATGGACGACTGCCCTGGAAACCTAAAGTTGCTATCGAGTGCACTAAGGTAGCCTACGGTTTTAAGAAGACTGCCTATAGCTTGCCCTTCAAGCAGTAAAGCCGCGCTAGACTTTTACAACTGCACATTATTGTGAAAGTTAAACAAGCTAGCGTGCATATACGAAGCCTTATCCACTGACGACATGCTACGCAGTCGATAAGATTCATCACTGCCAAGTGCAAAACAACTTACTCCAATTCCTAAAGTATTGTGGTACTTGGTATGCAACCTACGGAATTGGAGAAAGCCAAAGTAAACAACTTAGTGGTTACACGGATCTGTCTGCTTCTGTAAGTAAGACATCCGGCTACCAACCCTATGGCTAACAACTTTGCAAAGTTCTACACCAATACCTACGGATGTGTAGGCTACGCAGGTCTGTCTGCTTATAGAAAAGCAACACGCTTGTCATAGGTCTATAAAGTCTAAAGGTTAGGGCATGAACAAAAGAAGCAAAGATGGAGAAAAACGAAGGAAACATGTTTATTAAATTTTCTAGCAAAATTGATAAACGACTAGCAAAGATCAAAGGAATTCAAGCAAAGCAAAAGCAACAAGGAAAACAAAGAAAATCCTAAAGGCTACCTAGAAGACTACTTTTCAGCAGCTTGGACTTCCCACGACTACTTGGTCACCACACATTCAGCAACCGTGACGTCTTTGGCAATGGTACCATCTGGCGCTTCACCCTCAGCTGCCCCAGCCTGGGCACCAACATCTCCGACTACTTCACCGATAGAAGATTCAAAAGTAAAGGCGAACAAGTCTTCCGAAGAAATAGAAAAGGTCTCGAAGTCTTTTCCAGAAAACTCAAAGTCAGACTGCCGCCCAAAGAGATGATCTACATAACCCAGCTTGTAGAAATCAGCTTGACTTTGAATTGTCGTTGATCTGCAAGGCACTTTGGAGTTCCAACACTTGAGCGGAGCGAAATTCAAAGATGGCACGTTCAAGATCTTGAATCTGAGGTATGTAACATTCGATCTCCTTCTCTGCACTTTCATACTTTACTTGAATCGCGTCAAGCCTAGCCTTCAAATCCACGATCTCTTGGCGAGCGATCTCAAACTGCAGAGAAGTGGGGGCAGAGATATTAGACCCCTTCAAAGCAACAAGCTCAGATTCTAACTTTTTGACTTTCTCGGCCAAGGAGTAAGCTTCGGCTACCATAGTTCTTGCCACCTCCTTGGCAACATTGGTATCCTCTTGATCAAGAAGCATAGACTCGGCTGCCAGAATCGCCGTTTTCTGCATCATGGCCAGCAGAGCAGTCCTCCTATACTCGGTCGTATGCTTCGAAAATGAACTTGGGCCAACAATTCCTTTGACGCCATCAACAAACTTAGCACATATATCCACGTCCTCGAGCAAGCCTAGCTTCAAGAGCGCGCAAATTTCAGCAACATCCCCAAAGACAGACTTGGTGGATTTCTCACGACTGCTTGTGCAGACAGTCTCCTTCTTCTCAGTAGACGAATCAATCTCAGCAGCAGAGGGAACAGATTTTGGCGTCATTCTAGGAGGCAGGGGCACCTTGTCACTCTTCATAGTAGCAAGCCTATCTAAAGGTGAGCCAGGTTTAGCTCCAGACGAACGTTTTGGCACAAACTTCAGCACCGGAGGCACGGAGGAACTTCTGCGCTAGGCAATCCTTTCAGCAATTGAGCTAGCAGCCTTCGGAAAGACAGGCGTCACCGGCACAGATCTAGCAGGTTCCTCTTTCTTGCCCTTGGAGGAAGTCAAGTTAATCATAAGCTTGGGAGCAGCCAGTGAACCTTCTCAGCAGGCGTTTCTTGAGCAGAGGAAGAGGACTTTGGTTTCTTCTCAGCAGGCGTTTCTTGAGCAGGCGGGAAATATCTCTTTTTCCCACCTTCATTTGTAGCAGGCTCTACCACAGTAATAAGACGAGCTAACGCATCATCTTTAATTCGCTTTACCTCCTCTCTCGGGTGCAGCCCACCTTTTTCCTTACGAATAGGACTAAGCAGCCAGCGCCACTCACAATACTCAGAAGGGATACCCAGAGCGACATGTACTTTCCTCATGTCCGGAGAAACTTGGGAGTTGAGCCAAATTCCGAATCTACAAAGGCGGGGGAAGACAATCAAAAAACGGAAGAGCAGCTTAGCACAAATACAAAGTAGCCGAAAGATTAAGCAGCTCATTTACTAGATATGAAGATCGTGGGAACACGCAGCTCAGGGGAAGAGTCAGATTCCCATTCTCCACTTATCTCCAAAGTCTCCTTAGCCCAGTCATGATTTCCCTTGCTTGAATTATCAAAAAGCCTATGGCAAGATCGCAGCTGTTTGACGGTCAAATCTAAGTCAAAGAATTGGGTTAAATTGTGGAATCCCACCATCACGCGGACTGCATTCGGAGAACATTGAGCGGGGGCACATCTCATGGAGCAAAGTACTTCTTGGAAAAAGCGCGGCATAGGAAAGGTAAACCCCAATACGAAATAGTAGGGATGGACCTTGATGGCTCTCTAAGCCCCATCATATGGCTCACGGCTGCTACCATCTTTGACACGCTTCACGCGCACTCCCGACGGAATAGCATGCCAATAAGTTTCAAGGAAGTCTCTAAACAAGTCGTCAGAGCTAATCTTGAAGTGAGCAGCCTTGAAGTAGCCAACCTTGCTCAAAGATCCACCTTGACGGTACAATGGTGGCACGCCATCATCATTCTTGAGTTTCGAAGAAGACATGCTTAAAAAATTCTACAAAGTTGCAAGGAAATTCGTTAGACGGTTGCTTAAAAAATGAAGGGAAGAGGGCATGGCACAAACAGGCCACAAATGCCCAGACTGCAGCACCAAACCCACGGCCCAAGAGACAAGAAACCCAGCGCCCATGCCAAGCCCCACGGCATGGCCTGTTCATTTCCACCACCCACAGCAACAGTGTCACAGCCTTCCTAGTTTTTTTTTTCAAATATCCTCGACCCCCGTCGAGCCAAATTTCAAGCCCCAAGACTCCAAGAAAATCAAGAAGACAAGAGAATTAATTTTTTTCGTACCTAGACGCAATAAGAAGACGAAGCAAGCAACGAAAGGCGGTCATTTGCACGGGCAAGATATAGAAGATGGCTAGAGGAGGGGGAACAAATATCCTTTAAGCTCTCTCTCTCTTGTAGGGTAGAATAAGTTTCTCTCCAAAGTTGATTTAATGATCCACTTAAGGTGGACTTAAATAAGCTTTGAGAGGAATTTATTTCCTTTTCCTAGAAGGATCTAATTTCCTATTAAAAGAGAGAATCAACATCAAAATAGGAATCAATTTAAAGTTTCCTAAGGCAAGAAAATCTCTACACCTGTTGCCCTTTTTTGCGAGCAGCCCAACAGGTGTGGGGGCATTTGTGGAGCCAAAAATAATCACAAGGCGACACGTGGATTTTCGGACAAAAGAGGACAAAAATACCCTTGAGGTGTAACGGGATTCCTAAGCGCAAGCAGCGGGCAATCATCTCAAAAGAGCTCAAAATAGGTAACAATTCAAAAACCTATCTCATCAAATCCCTTCTACAAGGTAACTCCCAAAACCTATATCATTCCATATATTTTCTACCTCTTTTTCCCTTTTTTAGCTAATCAATTAGCTATTTATTTTAATCATTCCATAACCTTCAAAACTTTCCACATAAATTGAGTTAATTGGCTAATTAATGGATTAATTCCTAATTAATCCATTAATTGCCAATTAAAATTACCCATCTCACACAAAAAATACCACAATGGCCAGCCACCTTTTCTCCAAAGGAGGACCGGCCAAACTCTATATATTGGACCCCATTTTCTCTAAAAAACCAAGTTGACACTCTTGCTAAAATTCTCCAAAATTTCCAAACATTTTCTCTCTAAATTCTAACTTTGGCATCGGAAGTTCTTCGGCCAAAGCCCCCATTCATCGTGGGCGCGTGAGGCTCTTGGCCTTGACCAAAGGTGTTAATTGTTTTGTAGGTGCAATTTTGCCCAAGATCAAGGAGGAAGAAATTTGCATCCACAGTTGTCACATACTGAAAAATATTCCTTATTCCTTTTGTTCATTATCCATTCCAAGAAACCAATAAAACAGTAACTAAAATAACAAATTTTATCAGTAGGGTTGTGAAGGTGGTGTCAAAGTTGAGAAGGGTGCTTCGAGCGGTTTCGGTTGTGGCTAGAGGGATATAGACACCCTTTGAAGCGAGGCACGTGGCGAACTTGAGCATGGGGTTCATGTGGGCTTGCAGCACCCAAAGTTCTAAAAGACGCTAAGAGTTAGTCGGGTGGTGGGTTAGGGCCTAGCGCCTAGGCGAATTAAAGTAAATTTATAACATATTGTATAAATAAGTGCTTATTTATACTTTAAAAAACACATAATTGTATTGGGATACATAAATTGATAAATAAAATGACATAAGAATTTATTAACACATATTGAAAATATGAGGAACCAGTATATAATGAGTGTTTATACAAGTATTCAACAAGTCTCTTACATTTTATTGACAAAATAAAACGCAAAATGAAATTATCGATTTTTTTTGTATATATGAGAGTCACGACCTAGCCCGGTTTAGGCGCACTTTCTTTATTTTCAAACGTTTAGGGACTAATCGGGATAGTGACCAGCAACCTAGCTAGGATCAATGTTGAAGTTAGCACTCAATATACTCATTAACTGTGAATTTCGCATGACAAATATTTTTGATACACATACAAATTTCTACAAATTTCAACGGCAAAACTAGAACGCCTTTAGGACAACTTATAAGCTAAAAAAAATTGTCTAGCTAGGAATATAATGGTCAAGGTAGTTAGGAATATTGATTGATTAGGCAATGAAGAGATTTAATGTCTGTTATACTGCCAAAATAGGTTAGTAGGTTGCCCAGTTGATCAAGTAACTTAACAGTCTTAACTGATAAATCCTCATTCTTCTTCTTCTGGATTAGAGCATTACTTATGTTGGCTTATCTCTATTCTCATTTTGTATTTGAATGTCTCGTTCATCGTGCAGTTAAACTATTTTGGCGATATTAGAGCAAATCTACCCGTTTTAGGAGTGCAAAGGCAAGGCAAGGGCAATGAAAATTAAACAGTAATTGTCTTTGTGCAAATCCACCCATTTGGAAAGAGGAAAGGCAAGGGCAAAGACGATTGCTATTCACAAATATATATATATATATATATATATATATATATATATATTAATGTTTTCTGGGTCTTATCCTCCATATGTCATTATTGCCTTAGATATTATATGAGATTTTCAAAGATACGTTACGCTACGTGTCATTATCCATTGGTAATATCAGCTCAGGTTTTTATTAAGATTCTTGATCATTTATGTAGTTCCACGTGTCCTTATCCAATCTTATGATTTTCTCATTTTTCTCCATAAAAACTCTTCAACCCACTAGATCTACTCACACGAAGCCTCCCCATCCTCCCTACTCATCTCAATTCATGGATTCTTACAAAATAAAGTTCTTTCAACCATGGATAATCTGAGGAGGTTGCAAGCGAAAGAAGAACGAGAAGATGAACACTTTTCGAAAGAAAAACACTTGCAGCAAAGCAAGAAGGGTATAAGAAGGATGTGGAGTGGTATTTTGGTATCCTCCAAGCTCATTGAGTAATCATTACAAGGGCTGATCAACTGTGGAATGATGTGGAGTGCTTTTTACTTCTTACAGTTCGATTAACCGTATCTGTTGATATTTCAATTTTTATATCAAATGTGCCACAAAGCGCCAAATGGCACATCAATGTTTTTTCCAAAAAAAAAAAAATTACTGTTGGATTTGTGTTCCCATTTTTAGTCGTTAGGCTCGCTGTCATTCGCGTGTTTTTGGGTTTTGGGGGTGGGGGGCTTTGTCTCCTGCTGACGACCACAAATCTAAATAGCGCAAGCCTATGTTTCAATTGCAAGGGCAGCTCAATGAGTTGGTGCCTTTGCTTCAATAGCCCTCCGTTTGTTGTTGTACCGGTGTACCAATTTTTTTTTTTTTTGGGCCAAAGGAAATTCAACTCAATTTCCCTATCAATTGGACTACCGGTGAACTTGCTCTTATTTGGTGAGCCGAATTGGCCTGGCATGGATTGAGCTTTGAAATCGACATATTAAAATGGGTCGGCATGGGTGGGCTACATTAAGATAAGGTTATTATACTAAGGTGTCTCACATGCATTATTGTCAACGATTTAATTTCGTCTAATCTTTTTTTACATTGCTTAAAGAAAGATGAGTATAATTGGTGAATTACTCTAGTAATTAGGATCTTCTTTTTCAATCCACTTCTCATGGTCAAACCATCTCCCTCTTATGTATGTGTTCTTCGTGTTGTCATGCAAAAGTAGAATAACGGCCTCAATTGTACCCAAAATTGAGAGTCTTAGATTAAATTACAAGCTACAATCATACATGAACATGTATATGCCTGCCTCTTTTGGTTTGTCAATGATGGTGGGCTACGTATATTGTCCTTAATCTCCTCGAAATATAAGAAAAACAATTAATGCCAATACCATTAAGGGAAACCATATTAAATACGTCCTATGATATGATAATTAAAGCTTGTCACGTTTGACCTAAATTTAGAAAAGCTTCACTGTAGCATGACATTCTCAATTTTCTAATACTTATGTTTAAGCTCTGAACTAGGTTTTTATAAATCTCAAATCACGTTTCCAGGACGATTTTGAGACTGATGCATGTGTCAATCAATTCAAAATACGTCATGTATTAAAATTAGAAGACAAATATCAGATTTCAATGTATATATACATGGTAGTTGAAAAACAAAGTTAAAATTTTCAATTGATAATTAGGAATTAAATGATGTCTATTCAATGTACATGTATCACTATACGTATTTGATATGTATATATGTATCTTATCACGCATCGTATTTGAATATGTATATATGTATCTTATCACGCATCTACCATGATGCTTATTTTGATAAAATGAAATTTAAAATGCAGCTAGTATACCATGGTGCCAATTGATATACTACAACTAGTGAAATTGACTGGTCATGAAAATCCCTATATATCATTTTTTTTCCCTACCCAATAAATCATTTAAGTCACGTTACACTGCAGCCATGGAATTCAAACAATGCATGCATTTAAAAAAAATAATAATGATAGAATTCAAACAATGCATGGTCTTTGACTCTTTGTCTTTCGTCCCCGAGCTGCAAGAAATTCTGATGGCTTTGGGGCGGCCGGCTGGACCCGAATAAGATTCGCATAATTTTTTGGTTGATTCGGAACACGATCAATATAATTTTTTGGTGGACTCGGAATATGTTTGAATCATTTTATTGCTTTATTCAAATAAAAACACGTGTTTTTTTATTATATGAACATTCGTACGATAACAATATTACGTGGCAGTGTTCCGTGTACACAAAAAATTGCTTATAACTCAAAACCGTTATCTAATTCCATCATATATTATCATTTTTCCACACCTAAGTCCAACTTGGACTCACAATATTATATAAAATTCCTTTTTTCCCCATTGTACTTGGATTAAGAAACATCCTTGTTGCTTCGTAATTCCAACACATGACTATGAGGATGGGAAATGTCACTTTTGTTTGTAATTTATTTAATAATTTTTTCATGTCAAGATTCTCAGTCAAAGAAGCCTCATCATCTCAGAGTCTAACGTGCTTGCCAAGCAGCAAACGTTTTTCTTGTTATAAATAGGAAACACCCAATACTCCACGATGCATATCACAATATACCAACAGTTGCAGAGCCTCTCTCTCTCTCTCTCTCTCTCTCTCTCTCTCTCTTACCAACATGACTACCAAGTTCTTCAGTTTCGTTTTGCTGCTTGTTTTGCTCAACTCTACATTCATTGCCGTAAGTGCCCGGCCCTTGAATATCATGAAGTACAGAAACTCTTGTTTTGGAGCAGTTGAAGGTTTCTTTGATGGGTTAGCACTTGGAGCCATCAAGGAATCGGGCCCTAGCCCGGGCGAGGGGCACAAGTTTACGAACCAACAAACTCTCGGAGGGATTAAAAACTCAGGTCCAAGTCCTCGTACAGGAAACGTGTTTACAAATGTTGAGACTATAGGTGGGATTAAGAATTCTGGCCCAAGTCCTGGTACTGGAAACAAATTCACGAATGCTGCGACTCTCACAGGAATTAAGGACTCCGGTCCAAGCCCTGGAACCGGAAACAAATTCACGAATGTTGAGACTCTCGGAAGTATTAAGGACTCAGGTCCAAGTCCTGGTCAAGGAAACAAATTTACAGACAACACCCATCAATAAACATGCATGCGTGATCACAAAAATAGAAACTAGAAATATTCTTTGCTTATTATCGCATTCATATTTTTTGGTTGATGTATACGCCATGTGTATCTTGGAGATAAGATCATTCATATTATTTTCATTTCATTTATTTGTCTCAAATTTTCGTTATCATGTTAAGAAGATCTATGCTTACACCATTGTCAAATATTATAATTTAATATAAACCAGGTAATGATTTCGCACTTATATTTTAGTTGTTTGTTATTTTATTTATGTTTTCTTTATGCTTTAATACTTTCTTTTTAATTACTGAATTATATAATAACGAAGTCATGCAGCAGAATGTAATAAAGAGAATCGAATGATAATCTTCCGCTAGAAAACAACTAACCCTAGAATTCACTTGGAAGAAAGATAGTAAACTCACGTTTGCTTGATAATAAGTAAAAGATAACAATCCTTACACTAAGAAGGTGTATACATACGTTCAAAACATGAAACCAAACCCTAATAGAACTTAACGTCCGGATAGAAAATAAAACAAACAATTAACAAAGTTCCAAAAGTATCCTTAAAACTTAAATTGTTGTTTTGGACTGGTAAATGAAAGATTTTGGGCAAATTTTCCCATCTGTCACTAGCAAAGCTAATGAGTCTTAATCCTTGCATCGTTATCTTCAAAACAATATATTATAGGCCCTTATGTCATGAGTAAAGCTGGTGAGTCTTGAAGATAAGATCATTTATATTCATTTCATTTATTTGTCTCAAATTTTCTTTATCATGTAAAAGAACTCTAAGTTTCAATATTATAATTTAATATAAGGGTAATGATTTTTGCACTTATATTTTGGTTGTTTGTACTTTAAACATGTTTTTTTTATGCTTTTGTTTGGACTCAGAATGGTGTTTTCGGCCAAGCCCATGATTGTTCTCGGTCCAATATAAGGTGTCAAGAATGTTCCTATCATGGGCCTGGCCCAGTGGATTTCAACCGAGTCCTATTAGGATATGGTTCCATCCGAATAAGGGTGAACCAGTCGAGTCCTAGTGCAACAAGGAATTGTCAGAAGCTAGGAATACTTCGAATCAATGTCGAGAATCAAGTGTTGAATCTGAGTGATTAAAAAGCTTGGTTCAGAGTCCGACAAGAGTCATGATTGGCCGAGATCTATTCGAATTAGGATAAAGAATTATAGTCCGAGTCAAAATCTACCTCGGCCATTGAGGAAATTGTTATTATAAATAGAGAGGGGAGTGCATCATTCAAAGCCTTCCAAATCAACACACAACTGCCCTGCGCAAACTCTCGCTCTACGCAAAACCTCTCAAAGACCTTGAGATTTTTATTTTCCTTTTTCCGCCAACACATCTTCAGTTTGAGTACACAACATTGTGGTGGCAACTGGCAACATCTTCAGTTTGGATAAACAACACTTGAGCCGCAGAATAAGCCGACTGAGAAACACCTTCTGTTTGGATGAACAACACTGCTTCGAGATTGACCGGTTATCTATCCAAGTCTTGGTCAACAAGGATTTCTGAATCCTTGTTGGAAGAAGTCATCTCATCAACCTTCTCAACAAAGTGAGGTGTTACCAGGTTACGACATTCAGCACACTAAAAGCCGAATACTTATTGAACTTTGTAGAACTAGCAACCCTGTCTTTAGGCTCTTGAACCCGAAGGCCGAGACGTATCCTTCCTCGACCGCAGTCACAAGATCAAGAAATCAGCAACGCACCCAACGCCACAACACTCATTTTACTCCCCGGTCGAGCTCGGCCGACGAGTTGGTACACCCTGCATTTGAATTTTGACCAAATGACGTAGTTAGCTAATTAGCTATTCGGCATGCGCACCACGTAAGCTAAGTAGTTTTTAGGGTCAACAACTTTAATAATTTAATTTTAATTTTTACTATTAGAAAGTCAGGACCCTACTTTAGGATCAGAAGGCTTCACAAAAAAAAAGAACATAAAAATCCCTAAAACAAAAAAAAATTCAAAACTAACGTGAAAAACTGATTCATCACCCCAAGGGTAATTTTGTAAAAAAAGAGAACATTGCCCAAATTGGGAAAAAATATGAAGAAAAGATAATAAAAATGAAAAGCCACGTGATAAATAGATAAAACATCATGGGATTTAAACTTCAAACAACCCTCCATATTTTGCAAATTACCAATTAAATAAAAGGAGTTTTAACTAAACACTCCCGGTACTGTTCACTTTTAACGAAAAACCACATTTTTCAGGTACTATTCACTACACCTTTATTTGTCATTTTTCATTAAAACTAAAGTTTGTTTGGACTTTGCGTTAGTTTTCTTTTAAATAAAAGCGATTGAATTGAACTCACGACTCCCTTTCAGTTTAGTTAACATATGGTGCTCCTTTTTTTTTTGAGAAATTGAACCTGATTAATTGCAAATTCGTCACTCCTACAAAATTGAGGTTCTACAATAATCAAGTATTTAACTTCTTTGTTTTTGTTTTTTTTTCTTGATACAGTGACAAAAGTCGTTGAAGAACGAAATTTTTATTGGGTAAGTAATTCTTTGTGTTCGAATTTCACTAGGTAAGTTCAATTTCATATAATTTCGAGAGGGAGATACAAAGAAATAATTGAAAGTTATTGTATTTCAAAATTTGTACCTGTTGTATCTAAAAAATCTTGCTTTTTTAACATAAAAAGATAGAGAAGCCATTGTAATTGGAAATACTAAGCCCACTAAAAGCAAAAAAATAACATAACAAAATTGAATCAACTCAGATTTAGGTTGCTCTCATGGGCATTTTATATTTCCTTTCATCCTCACAGGTTCTGAGAGTATAAAAGTCAAATTGTCACAAAAATAAGAAAAACAAACTGAAGAATATTAGTATGTGCTCTTTGTGAGTTTTATTGGTCTTCTTTGGCCTTTCTGGAGTGGCTTAACATGGCGCACACAGATCCGCCCATTGATGAAGAATATGTGGACTACCTCTCTGTTAATTTTGAGGATAGCCTGGACCTCGAAGAGAGGAATGTTGAGGCACCCCCTCCTCTGTCGCTATTGGGGACTGTGTGACAATCCCTGCGAGCAATGAGTTGTACAACTGCACTGCCAACGCTGATGTGTCCAATGATTTACCAAGGAATGCCTCTCTTGTTGACTAGGGTAATATGGGCCATCCGCAAAGTTTCGGAACACACTATCGTAATGGGACTCTCACTCTGGCAATGAATAGCCTCTCTTTGGAAAAAAAAAGCTGGTATGATCCACGTAAGGTTCCCCTTTGGGACTTCAAAAATGCCAATGGACTACTAGATAGCCCACTTGATTATAACTCAAACTCTAAAGGTGAATCTGGGCCAAGTGGGTTGCTAAGAATTATAAAGCTTGAGAATGGTGAGTCTTTGCTTAGCCCGCCTCACATGCATACTTCCTCTCAGCCCATAGCACTTAAGGCTTCAACACTTCGTCATGTGGTATGCCCAGCACGTGTTAATGGGGGAGAACTAAAAGGAAAGGATCAAGATGAACCTCATCTTCAAACCTCCGAGAAGAAAATAAAAGCCACACCCTTTGTTGGGAAACTTTCGTAGGCGGCTATTATCAATGGCAAGGGGAAATGGAGTTGTGGCATTAGGGGACCAAAGCAACTAGGAGCTAAAAAGAGTATTATGAAGATTGATGATGAAAGTCTACGAAAGGTGATTATCAGCCCCTCGAAGGAATTGAAAGAGGCAGAATCGCAGGGGATGCTGGAAAGGAAAAATGTAGCGTATCTCAAACAAAGTCAAACGGTGGAGACTGGCGAGTACCGGCCCCGCCGATCACAATGTTAGTCTTCAGCTGGAACGTTCATGGGCTTGGCAACCGGCGGACGTTCCGAGACCTGAAGAATTTTCTTCATGATAAAAGGCCAGACTTGATCTTCCTATGTGATACTAGAATGACTGGGGTTCAAATGGGAATATTGAATAGACGTTTGGGTGTGGAAAGGGTGATTTGTGTGCCTCGTGATGGGAGAGCTGGCGGATTATGTCTTTTGTGGAGAGATGGTTTGTCGGTTACTCCCCTCTCGTCTTCATTAGGCCATATTGATGTTTGTGTGGACTATGAGGATCGGTCAACTTGTTGTGTAACGGGGTTTTATGGCCATCCTAATCAGTCACTTAGACATCTTTCGTGGGAGTTTCTATGAAGTCTTAGCGACGTTGATTACGGGCCATGGCTATGTTGTGGGGACTTCAATGAATTTTTTGAGTATCAGTGAAAAAACAAGTGATCGTTTGAGACCTGCCGCACAGATTGAAGAGTTTATAAGAGTTATTGAAGATGTTAGATTGCAGGAGTATAAGTTTTTGGGTTATGAATTCACTTGGAGTAATAAAAGAAAGAATGCTGAGAATGTTAAGGCAAGATTGGACCGTGGGTTTGGTAATAGATCCTTTTATGACTTGTTTGGCTTGCACAATTCCCACCACCTTACTGCATACTCTTCTGATCACCATCTGATTTTAATATCGGCAGACCTAAACCCAACTGGTGGTAGAAGAAGGCGGCGGGGTCATCGATTTCAGTTCGAATAATCTTGGGCGACATCGGATGAATGCAAAGAGGTGATCCAAGATGCATAGTCTTCTAGAAATAACTTGAGCAGTAAGCAAAAATGTGCGCCGATAAACTTGTCTATTGGAAGCGTGTGAAATTCGGAGACATTCACTCCCGTATCCGCGATTTGAGGATGAATTTAGACACTCTCCAGCGTTTGGATCCTAGTGAGGAGCATCACCAACAAATTAGATCTATTGAGGAAGAAGTGGGCCGGTTATTGGAGTTTGATAAGATTCATTGTCACCAAAGATCACATGTCAATTGGCTGAAATATGGTGACAAAAACACCTCGTTCTTCCATAAGCACGCTAACTATCGAGCGAAGCGTAACCTGATTACTGGGATCCTTGATGATAGTAACAGATGGCACCGTGATAAGGAGACTATCTCTAGTACCTATACTTTGATGGATTATTTCGCATTGTTGGGGGTGCTTTGCACGATGAAATCTTTGATGCCGTTAGACATAGAGTTCCTCCTAATTTGCGTCAAGGTTTGATTTTACCCTTTACAAGGAACGAGATCAAAATGGTAGTGAAAGACATTGGGCCGGTCAAATCCCCAGGGCCGGATAGAATGCCGACGTTTTTCTATAAAAAAAATACAGGAATATAGTTGGTGATGATGTTTGTAATGTTTGCTTGTCAGTCCTGAACGGAAATGACGAGTTGGGATCTTTGAATAAGACCCTGATCGCATTGATACCTAAGATTAACCTCCCGAAGAGGGTCTCGGAATTCCGCCCCATTAGTCTATGTAATGTCATTTATAAAATCATCTCCGCGACTCTAGCAATGCGAATGAAATAGGTTATCCTTCATGTCATCTATGAATATCAAAGTGTTTTCATTCAAAATAGAATGATTCTTAATAATGTACTTGCTGCATTTGAGACTATCCACTGCCTGAAACGGAGGGGAAAACGTGGAAGGAAGAAGCTAGCTCTGAAACTTGATATGGCCAAGGCCTAAGACCGTGTTGAGTGGGTGTACTTGGAGAAAATGATGTATAAAATGGAGTTTCCCTCTCGTTTTGTAGCTCTAGTTATGAATTGCGGTACTTCAATATCGTACTTTATCCTTATGAATGGCAGACCTCACAGTACCATAACCCCATCCCGAGGAATTAGGCAAGGTGACCCAATATCCCCGTATTTGTTCTTAATTGTTTCAGAGGGTTTTTCTTCCCTTCTACAATGGCAGAGGAGAATTGTCTGATCCATGGTATATTCATTGCGGCGGGGGCTCCATTGATTAACCACCTCTTTTTTGCGTATGATAGCCTAATATTCTGCGATGCTTCACTGAAGGAAGTGAATGAACTAAGGAGAATTTTCCTGATTTATGAAAATGCATCGGGACAAAGTATTAATTTTGCAAAGTCTGTTGTTTGCTTTAGCTTTTCCATGGATCTTCAAACAAAAGCTCAGATCCATCAAGCATTTGGAGTCCCAATTGTTCCTTGCCACGAAAGGTACCTAGGGTTACCAACGATTGCAGGAATAGATAAAAAGAAAATGTTCCGACCTTTGAAGGACCGAATTTGGAAGAAAATAAATGGGTGGGAAAGGAAATTGCTATCCAAAGCCGGTAAAGAGGTATTAATTAAAGCAGTATGCCAAGCAATTACATCCTATACCATGAGTGTTTTCAAGCTTCCTTTATCCAACTACGATGAGATTGAACACATTTTTGCTCGATATTGGTGGGCCAACAATAATGGTCGTGGAATTCACTAGAAAACTTGGAAGCATCTGTGCAAAATTAAAAGTGTTTGGGGTCTTGGATTCCGGGAAATCTCATGTTTTAATCAGGCCCTATTGGGTAAGCAAGGTTGGTGGCTACTGGAATTTCCTAATTCCCTCATTGCAAAGATTCTCAAAGCTAGGTATTTTAAAGAGTCGAACTTCATGGAAGATCAAATGGGATCGTACCCCTCCTACACATGGCGATCTTTGTTATGGGGCAAAGAGTTGTTGCACCACAGATCTCGTTGGCGCATTGGTAATGGCCGGTCAGTTCAGGTTTATGATGATGTGTGGGTTCCAAATGAGAGGTTCTTTAGGGTGCATTCACAACCTACTCTACCACTTAATTCATTTGTGAACTCTCTAATATTGGAATGTGGGTATTGGGATGTGGAAAAAGTCTACAACCATTTTGAATGGGAAGAGGCTGAAACGATTTTATCCATACCCTTACTTGGAGATAGAAACGACCAACGAATTTGGCATTTTAATTCAAATGGATGTTATTCGGTGAAAAGTGGATATTGTGTAGCTCTTGAGTATAGGGATCTGATTAATGGAGTTTCCCCGAGTGGTAGTACTCAGTCTACACCTGATCTCCTATGAAAACAATTTGGAAAGAGAAAACCCATCCGAAAGTGTCACACCTCCTTTGGCATGTTGTGAATGATTGCATTCCTTCACGTCAAAACTTACTGCGTTGTCGAATCATGGATGTTGCGATATGCCATTGCTGCCACATTGCAATTGAATCTGTGCTCCATGTTTTTAGAGACTGCAACTTCTGCAATCAGTTTTGGACTAAGCTGGGGATCCCCAACTCGGCATGGAACTTCTAGAGTACTGATGCAGCGGGGTAGTTACGAGATGCTTGGAGCATGATCCCAGCGCAACTAATTCCTCTGTTCATTGTCGGGATTTGGTGGCTGTGGAACGATAGGAACCAGCTTGTTTTTGGGTCCCAAAGGTTGGAATTTAAGGTGCTAATTCAACGTGTAAATGACTATGTCAAGGAATACCGTGAGGTCAATCTCTCTTGACATAGGAGCACTAATTTACAAGCTCAGAGTAATGTTTGGCGTCCCCCGCTGGAAGGTTGGTTCAAGCTAAATGTGGATGGTGCGGTAGATACAAGAAGAGGTCAAAGGGGTGTGGGAGCTGTGATCCTTGATTGGAATGGTGTCTTTCAAGGCACTATTGCAAATGATGCGAGATGGCTTCCTCCGGGAAACTCCATCAATCAGATCCCTATACTCATGAGCTACGAAAATCTATGCCTTAAAAGTGGGTATTGAATTTGCCAATGATGCGAGATGGCTTCCTCTTATTGTTGAATCCGATTCACAGAATGCCATCCGCCTAATTACCCAAGATGATACCTGCTTCGCACCAAAAGGAAATTTCGTGGAGGAGGTTAGACATCTAATCGTGGATCATCATTTGGTCCTAATTGCAATTCCCAAGGAGGCGAATGGAGCTGCGCATTAAGTTGCAAGATATGGTCTCCATGAACAAGGATTCGATTTATGGACTGACGTGGGTCCTCCGTGGCTTACTGAAATCTTGAATTCAGAGTCTATATTTGTCTAATGTTTTGTATGGTGGTCACTTTTGGCTTGCTCAGCCTCTCACTCCCTCCCTGGAATTCCCCCATGGGTCTTTCCAGGTATGGTTTTCCAGAGGTTTTCCTATTGAGCTTGCCCTTTGGTCTAATGTACTTGCTTTGGCCTTTGTGCCTTTTTATAAAAGTTTCATTTCCCTCAAGAAAAAAAAAGAATATTTAACGTCACAAAGATTACATTTGCAAAACTAAATAGAAAATAAGTACGTTTATTAACACTTAAGTAATAATCCAATCATCAACTTCTATATCATTTAATTTAAAAATTTTGGATTCAAATTTAATCTCCTTAGCATTACTTATTGCCTTTACTTAGAACCACCTATTAAGAATGAAGCATGTGCAAAAGTCACCCTACACTTTTCCTTTACAATTTTTTCTCTTTATTTTTGTAAAAGACGAATTTCTTATGACATTTTTGAATAGCCAATGAGGTTTTCCTTATTTAATTACTAGAGATCTGTGGATCAAACCGAATCCAACCGGTTAGACTTATATATTTACAACCGAACCCAACTAGTTGGTTCAAATCACTACGGTCGAATTCAGTTTACTAGTTTCCCAATTTAGATATTTACAAGTCATTACTCAGATTTCAGCTTCTTTTGATTTTTTTTTAACAAACGATATTATTTACGGGTGAAGGTGAGAGAATTGACTAGTAATAATATGGTTAAAATTCGTTTTTGACAATACTCAAACCTAAACCGCTCACTTATAAATGAAGAGAAATATCATTTGAGCGCACTAAATGACTCTTCTGATTGTTGATTATTAAAATTACAAAACGCCCCACGAAAGGTGAGGGAATATTATATTAGAGTCGGATCGGGCTTTTTATTCTCCCGCGGTTGACTGCTGGGGTCTGCAAAAATGGGGAGCTCGTCGACGGACGACTACGCCACCACTGGCGACGGCTCTTGCGGCGACACTCCGCCACTAAATTCCAGCATCTACTCCGAGGGCGAGAAGGTCCTTGCCTACCACGGCAAGCGCATCTACGACGCCAAGGCAAGCCATCTCTCCTTATATTCCCCCAATCCCCATGTTCTGTAATCTAGCTGACAACTGCCCTATTTTCCAAATTCATGTTATTGTTTTTATTTATTTCTGCAATTTCATGGTGGAATTTTATTGAGCTTTTTTCAAGGCTGATTGTATTTATGAAATTATTCACCTACAAATGCTTTAAACCTTGTGCTGGAAATTTGAAATATTAATCTAATTAGTAATTACTCTTGAGAGAAATAGTTAATCCAGTGTAATTAGTGCAATGTAATTATAATTTACTAGCTTTCTCTAGAACTAGTGCTCAGCTAGCCAGTATAGTCAGGGTTTAGTTAAATTTGGTTTCGTCCGAAATTGCTGAATTTACTATTTTGTGCGGCTGTACTTATGATCTGAACAGCTTTAATCTTTCACATGTTTAGGTTCAAAAGCTTGAGCTCAGAAATAACAAATGGACTTACTTCGTTCACTACCTTGTAAGTCGAATAATGCCTCTCCCTTTGCTCGGTCTTGAATTTAATGCGCTCTATGTGACAATTTGTAAGTAAGCAGCATAGTTTCGGATTATGATATTGAGTGTTTCAATTTGTTGGTTTGCAGGGCTGGAATAAAGTGTACGTGTGATTCTGCCCGTCTTATTGTATTGTTTTCATTTTTGAATTCAAAGTTCTTGAGGTAAAGAATGCAGAAATCAGCTCTCTTTCTCTCACTCTCTCACACACACATACATACAATAATGCACGCACTAATGAATGTTATGATAGGTTTTGGAGTGAAATCTTGTGTAATTTAAAACATATTTTAAACATTCCTTCTTCTTGCTTCCCAAAACTCTCCTTTTATATAGATAACAATCATGTGCACGGTACCTAAGAAATATGAACTCGTGATTACCAAAGCTAAGTCGTTACACTTAAAGATAATAAAAACTGCTCCAGAAATAAAAGGTTTCAGCTGGTTCTGTTGTTCAAGTCTTTTTGTTTTTGCACATAAACTCTAGGATTTCTTTACCACGATGATGGTGTTATGGATAGAAGAGAACTACTCATATGGTGTAGACTTTTAGACCTGATGGCTTCTAATGAATGTAGAAAGAGAACAATGAAATAAATAAGAATTTAGTTCTCTTGTTTCTTATACAATCATGCAAGCATTGCTCAACATATCAGAGCTAGGCTTGTGTTCTATTATTTTAAAGACTGAAGGCCCTCCTTAAGTTGGCAAGTTATCCTTGAAATAATTCATGTCATGTATGCTGTCTACTGAGATTCAAGGAAAGACATGGACTTGTATAATCTTCATTTGAACTGTTTTTTCCCTTTTCAAAAGGGTATACAGAAATTATTACAATGGGTTGGATATCTTTCCAGCAGTTGGGACGAATGGGTAGGTGTGGATCGCCTTTTGAAACAAAATGAAGAGAATATAATAAGGCAGCAAACTCTTGCCAAGCAACCATGCGTAGACGATAATACAAAGTCAGGGCAATTGGCACAAATGAATCCAAAAAGTTCAGCTGGTTAGCTTTGGCCCCTATTACTCTCTTTATGCTTCCCTTTTCTTTAAATTTGGATTATTTTGTAACCGAAACTTCTTTGTATTATTTCCTTAAAATGTTTGCTTGTAAAAAAAATGGTTTTCCTCAGTAAATTAATATCAAGTTTATTGCAGTGGGAAAAGAGAGGAAGCGAAAGAATGACTCAGGCACTGAGGTCTGGCATGCATTAGGATTAAATCTACTGCATTGCATGCTTCCTATTTTCCATTTTCTGGATATCTATATAATGCATTGTTGTTACTTGCCATCTCTCTGTTACTCCTTAGTTTCTTTATATTTGTCTTTTTTATGCTTCTGATAGGTTTATACACTCAAAAATCTCGGGAGCTGGTATTGTCACTCCAATAGTCTTCTTGCACTCCTACAAGTTCAATGTATCTCTTATGTTTTTATAAAGAAGGAGGGCATAACGATTTTCTTTTTAGCTGGTTTTTATTTTTAATTTTTACGATGCTATAGGGATGCATACAGACAGTGGTGGTCCTTGAACTTTTTCAAAATGAAAAATGAAAGATAAGAAGTGCTGTTTTCATTGTGAAATATCGATATTTTTCTCTCTTAGCGATAAGCAAGAGTATTGTGAAATTCTGATTGTTTCTTGCTCGTTGTAGAACTGTTTTATATTCTTCGAAGGTCTTATTATAAGTTTTCTCTTGTTCGAATTTCTTTCATGAGGGCTAATTCAGGGTCTACAATTGTTAGGACACTGTCTCCTTGGAAAGGATTGTCAAGAATCAGGTTCCCTCAATTGTTAGGAGGCAAGTTATTGATAATCCGGATTTTGTTTCTCAGCACGATAAGGTACACATGAACTGTTAGAAGCAACTTTTCTCCGTTGTGTCATTTGACAGTTATACAGAATGAGTGGTTAAATGTCTTTCAAGATTCCTTTTGGTTTGTCACTTGCATCTCTTGATTGAAGGGCCCCCAACCTTTCAATAATTCATTTAAGTATTTCAGTATTGTAGGGATTAGTTAATCCAGAGAATTGACTCTCAACAGGAGTAATTTGTGTTATGATATTTTGCCATATTTATGTTGTTTTCTTAGTAGATATAATATGGTATTCTTCTTTCCTCACTGCAAGTCAATATCACTTTATCATTATATGGAACCTCTACCTGAACATCATGAACACATTCTACAAATTAAAAAGACTCGGTAAAGAAGAAATATGGGTTATGATTTTATGTCATCAAAACAGAAATTTTAAAACGCACATATTACTTCATTGGCTCCGCCTTTTTGTTCTCAATTTGTATTAGCATTTTACCAGTGAGACCAAGAAAACAAGAATGTAGCAGTCAAATTCTAAATGAACATGAAAGGGTACATGCTTGTATTGTAATTATTAATGATTGTTACGGTTAACTTTTTGAATTTCACCAGGGACTTTTAGGAATGGATGCCGGAAGTAGCAGTCAAATCAATGAGAAAAATAAAAGAGCGAGTAGACGTGTATGGACCAATGAAGAGGAGGATGCACTTTTAGGCATCCTAGAGGATCTGGTTGCAAACGGTCACCGTGTTAACCGTGCTTTCATACCTGGTACAATGACTATAATAGAAAATGCATTGCGCAATTTGTGTCCAGGATCGGCATTGAAAGCTAACCCACACATTGAGTCAAAAATTAAAAAGTTGAAGAAGCAATTCCGTTTAGTATATGACATGGTCAACAACACCGGGTTTGGCTGGAATAAGGTGAAGAAATGTGTGAGGGTAGACAGTGAAGAGACGTGGAAAGCATATCTTCAGGTATGATAATATGAACAACTCTATCATAGGCTAGTACGATTTCTTGTTGCTAAATGAGGTGTCAACTCATAACATATGGTTTGCCTGTGATCTTACAACTGAACAATACTTACCAACGCTCGTTCATTGATCTTGTAGCATCACAAGGAGGCATATGGGTGGAAGGGCAAACATTTTCCTATTTATGATAGGCTTGTTAAAATATTTATAGTGGACTACGTAAATGAGAAAACATCCCAAACTCCTGCTGAAATAATTGAAGAGGTGAACTGTGGCGAGAACAATTCCCTTGGGATGGAAGAAGACACTCGTCCAAGGTCACCTGACCAAATCTCAACTACAAAGCAAACGGATCAATCTCATTCGTCCAAAGGAAAGAGGAGAAGGCAAGATGATACTGCAGATAGTAGTCAAATAGTTGAAAAAAAGAAAAAAGGCAGCCGACGTGTATGGACCAAAGAGGAGGAGGAGGCACTTTTAAGCATTCTAGAGGATCTAGTTGCAAAAGGTCATCGAGAAAATCATACTTTCAAAGCTGGTACATTGACTCTGATAGAAAAGGGTTTGTGCAGTTTATGTCCAGCATCGGGACTTAAAGCTAGCCCACACGTTGAGTCAAAAATGAAAATATTGAAGAAGCAACACTGTATAATAGATGACATGCTCAACCAAAATGGGTTTGGGTGGAATGATTTGAAGAAATGTGTGGAGGTTGACAGTGAAGAAACATGGAAAGCCTATGTTCAGGTATGATTTTATTCCATCATAAGCTAATAAGCCTGCCTAATATCGTATAACATGCGCTTTACTTGTAATCTAACATTTGTAATATAGTTATATTAATTGTTTACTGAACTTGCAGCATCACAGGGAGGCTGATGGGTGGAGGGGCAAATATTTTCCACTTTATGATAGACTTGTTAATATATTTGGAGAAGGCCGTGCAACTGTAAAGCCATCCCAAGCCTTAGTTGAAAGAGTCGAGGAGATTAACTGTGAAGAGGAATCAACCGACTCTGGAAGTGAGGAAGACACTTTGTCAAGGTCGGTTGACCAAATCTCAACAAACAGACAGACAGATCAATCTGATTCCTTGCTGCAAAGAAATAGATGCGAACACAATGGTGTAGCTGTTGCATTGGAAAAAGTTCCAGCATCAGTTGTGGAAACAATAAAAACTTCAAATGAGGCGATGCGAGTCTCAGTTGAATCCAAAGGTAACAAAATAGATGAGCTACATTGTGAGATTAAAAGACTGGGGCTTTCTGTTCCCGATCGAGTTAAAGCATTAAGACTATTTGTGGCTAATTCATCCAATGCTGATATATTCCTCACCTTAGATGATGAAGAGAAAGCGGAATTTGTTAAGCAACTCCTTGATGAATCATCAAATAAGAAATGAATTGTATATTAGACATACTGTAGATTGTATTTGAATTTGTAATTTTGCTGAATGATTTTACTAACTCATCTTGTGGTGTCGAATAGTTTTTAAGACCGAGTTTATTCCGCAAACTTTTTGACACATGTTGCTGGTCCGTAGCTCTGAAGCTTCAAACTAGCTTGCTAAAAGTTGCTGATAGATGCATCAGAATACAATGTTCATTTTGCCAAGGTCAGTTGCACACGCAAGACCGTTGACGAAATGCAGAACTCACATGCATCAACGATAAGAAATTGCTCACATGCAAAGAAAAGTTGCGTTCCATTTTCTTTCATTAACATTTGATATTGGATTTGGATCAGTTTCTACTTACAAGCCAATGAAACAAACTATTAATTGAGCTTCATTTGTATGAGAATGTGGTGAGCATCCAATCAAAAAGCCCAAGAATGTCTAGTGGCCCTAACATAGGACTCTACGAGTACATTACCACGTGGCATCTCGTTTCAATGAAATAAAAAAAGATGAACAAAAACTTATGAATATTTATATTTCATTAGCACCCAAGATGCCACTATAGCAATGAACTCATGTCATATAAGTATTTTGCTCATGTATGAGTCACATAACACCGTAGCCTTTGCTACTTAGTACTGCGGTCTAATATTATGCCTCTTCATTTGTAAGTGAGAGGTCTTAGGTTTGATTCTCTCTAAAGGCGAATTTGAACCATATTATTGCTAACCTATTGTGAGGCTTGGCTCGCTCTCCAATCCCTTAATGTGAATAATATCGTTTGTTAAAATTTAAAAAAACAAAACAAAAAAAAAAAAAAAAGTAGCTCCCATGGGGCTTCTCTAGGCCCAAGTACAGCCCATTTTATAACGAAATCCAACGACAAAAGGAAAATAAAAAAAATTGGGGATTTACTGACAAATCGGATCGCATCTTGCACTTTAATTTGAAAAAACGCTGCAACGGGTCACTCTCAGCTCAGCAGTGTGACAGCTCCTCTCAACTTCTCAACTGAGAGAAGGCGCTGAACTGAAGCCCTCCGGCCATCGCTGCTCTGCTAAAAATGGGAAATTCATCGAGAGACGACTCCGTCACCGACGGAGACACCTCCAGCGGCGACGCTCCTCCCTCCAATTCCAGCCTCTACTCTGAGGGCGAGAAGATCCTCGCCTACCACGGCCCTCGCATCTACGAAGCCAAGGCAAGCCAAAGCACCCTCCTTTTCTCTTTCCCCAACCTCCATTTCTTTATCTTTTTGCCCTAGCTTTCCAAATTCTGGTGCTTTTCTTCTAGTTCTTGAATTTTGTTAAGCTTAGTTGGAATTTGGATTTTAGGGTTTTGGGTTTGTAATCTGTAATGTTTGTTCGCAATTGGATTCTTTTAGGCGTTTATTTTTTACCAAATAAGTAAAAAGAAAGAGAGAAAGGTTTATAAGGCTATTTATTTTTCTGTGCAGTTTTTTATTTGATTAGTTAGTTCAATTTTACTTTGGAATTCTAATCTAGCTGATGCATTTGTAATTAATATTTACTTTTTTTGCTTGAAGGATATTATTAAAATATGTTTTTGCATATCTATGTACCCTCTATTAGACAAAATTAACATAATTCACATATGCAATGTTGCTGTAGTAATAATCTAAACAACTTTGAGCTTTCATTTTTTAGGTTCAAAAAGCAGAGCTGAGGAAAAATGAATGGAGATACTTTGTTCACTACCTGGTAAGTTGAATAATATCTCCCCGCTTTATCCTTCTTGAACAAGAATGCATCTTGTGGTGACAAGATGTGGGTAACCAAACTAGTTTCTGGACATTAAACTAACCGGTGCACAATTTGGTGTTTTGCAGGGTTGGAATAAAAAGTGAGTGTGTTTCTGTAACTTCTATTCTACTTCTGTCAACCACATTACATTTTCCGAGTTTAGACTTAAGATTAATGAGGTAAAGAATGCATAACTCCGGAAATCTACAATCTGGATAGCGGCTATGTGGAATTCAGTGTAGTTTGGAATCTTTGGATCTAGTTTCTTTCAAGAGTCTAAAACCCTTATATTTAATATTTTGAAACATTCCTCTATATTGCTTCCCATACCTCCCCTTTTAGGAAGGCAATATAATGATTCCTAACAAATTTGAAGTTCTAACTTCCATAGTATGGCTAAATTTACAGATCACGGAAATACAAATAGAATTAGAAGGTTCGAACTAGTTCAACTAGTAAAGGTATTTTGTCGTTGTACATAGATTCTAGTATCCCGTTTCTGACTTGAAATTTCATATGAAACATTTTTCTAGTATCCTCTGAAAACTGCTGTTTTGTCTAGCTTTCTGAGCTATATAACCATTCCTGCATCATTCTCCATTTCATGGGGTGCAGCATACTCCTTGCTTGCACCTCTATCACAATTCATAACAAGGCTTGTATTCTCTTATTATAAAGATCAAATACTCTCTATAGCTTTCTGAGCTATATATGTTGTCTAAAAGACTACCATAGAGCTGTACAATCTTTACTAGAAATGTTCTTTCGTTAATAATTGCCCTTTTCAAAAAGGGATACAGAAATCATTACTGTAGCTTGGACATCTTGCCAACAGTTGGGATGAATGGGTAGGTGGAGATCGCTTGTTGAAACATACTGAAGATAATATATTGAAGCAGCAAGCTCTTGACAAGAAACAGGGCGTGGACAAGAATACAAAATCAGGACGCTCAGCTCAGACGAAGCCAAAAATTTCTACTGGTTAGCTGCGCTCCTATTTACTTTTGTTTTAGTGCCAAAAGGCTCCAATGATAGAATGTGATCTGCCTTTTATCCTTTATACCTCCTTTGTTTGTCATATGTGCATAGTAACGCCTGTATTCATATTATTATAAACTTATTTTCCCTGGAAAACATACGTTTGGCAAGAGGGAATTAACTAATGGATTATTTGAGGGAAACTCTCTCTCTCTCTCTCTCTCTCTCTCTCTCTCTCTCTCTCAAAATAACGGAAGCATTTTTAATTTCTTAACCATTGTAGTCTATCATTTTCATTTGCATTTAGTATGTATCCGATTGTACTGTGTTTGTTGATTTGGCAAAGCTACATTACTAATCCTCTGTAGTAGTTTTAGGATATTATGGTTGTTTTGTCTTTACTAGTATGGTCCTAGCACTGTGATTGATGTGATTGATGTGCTTGACAATATTCTAAGCACCAGAGAACACTTAAACTGAATGGTGTCGTTGAAAATTGATGATATTCAAACTTTTCATCTTGAAGGTTTTCACTTAAAAAGTTTAATTCTGAAAGAGAGTGAAAGATCCCTCTCTTCACAAATAGACCCAAACACTTGAAAGTTTGTTTGGCAATGTGATATTTGTTATGAATGCTTTTTATTTTTGTTGTTTTTTTCATTGATACCAGTTTTCGTGTGTTGCATTTTGTAGATGTAAAAGCAGAGAAGGAGGACCACAAGAACAATGGTACAATTTACTTTCTGATTTATTTTTCTTCAACTTTGATTTTTTCATGAAAACTATATGATTTTACAAAGCAAAAATAAAAAAACAAAGGATTTTATATGATTTTACAAAGCAAAAAAAAAAAAAACAAAGGATTTTTTTAGTAAGTTGATATTGAAATTTATTGCAGTGACTAAAGGGAAGAAGCGGAAGAATGACTCAGGCACTGAGGTTTGGCATGTATTAAATACACTATGCACATTTTTTTCCATTTCCCGGATAACAGTCAGATGCTTTGTTCTCACTTGCTATACTCCTCACTTTCAGTTTTTTTGTGTGTGATAGGCCTATATGTATAAAAAAAAAAATTGCAGTGTTTCTTTTCTTGTGCTTTAAGGTGCATGTAGTGTAGTGGTGGTCCATTGATCTTTTCCAATTGAAAAGAAGATGAAAATTGAAGGGATGGATGATTTTCATCGTTTATTATATTCAATTTTTCTTTGTCAATGCAATGCAACATATATGTTTTCCCACAGACGATTAATGCTTCCTTCTGGAACTGTTTAATATTCGCATCAGGTCTTAGTTAAGTTTTCTTGTTAACATTTCTTTGATATTGGGCTGATTGTGGGTTCCTTTAATTGGTAGAAGGACACTGCTGCACTGGAAAAGCTTGTCAAGATTCAAATTCCGTCAACACTAAGGAAACAGCTTGTTGATGACTGGGAATTTGTTTCGCAGCAGGATAAGGTATGCATAACTGTTAAAAACTTCTTTTGACTGTCATTTCATTTGACAAATGTGTACCATGATAGTTTTGAAGTTAAATGTCTATCAAGAATATTTTTGGTTCTTCACATTGCATCTCTAGATGGAAATTTATCCCGCCTTTCAATGACTCTTTTAAGTGTTTCATAGTAATTTTTGGTTCTGAATAAAATTTTCCCCTGCAGCTTGTAATACTTCCACGTTCTCCAACTGTGGATGACATTTTGCAGAAGTACCTTGACTACAGAACAAAGAAGGATGGAAAGTAAGTTTACGCAAGTCTTGTTATGATTGCATATAAATTATTTTTTATCCTTGTACTAGCTTTTTTTTGTTATCTTTCCTGCTCTTGTCATCTACCAGTTGGTCCCTGTTAATTAGATCTGGCTGAATTTTTGATATACAAATATGTTGCCACATGGATCAATTAGTGTCGATGACATATAATGTGCAATGAGTCAAATCTATATGAGTGTCTGATTTAAATATTTCGGTACTCTAATCTAATCTTGCGGTTTCTGTGTATAAAGATCTAGTTTGGAGTTTCAATATACCTGATGATTATTGCATGGTCTATGTTTTTCGAACACAGGGTGACTGATCCAGTTGGTGAAATCCTGAAAGGAATACGATGTTACTTTGACAGAGCTTTGCCAGTGATGCTTTTATACAAAAAGGAACGCAAACAGTATGTTGAAACAGTTGTAGGTGATGTCTCCCCGTCAACAATATATGGCGCTGAACATTTACTACGACTCTTTGGTATGATCACCCATAAGTGTCGAATTTTTGAAATGTGTATGCTATGATTGTTTATAGGGTCTGGTTGTATTCTATGAGTGATGGCAACTGCTGCTGCTAGTTGATTCCAATGAATGTGTGCTTTGATGTCTCTTGCATTCAATTTAAACATTGCCAGCTTGGAGAAATCATAGGTATCCATATTACACAATATAGGTCCCTTGGGCCTTGCTTTTGTGGTAAAGGAGAAACTGGGATTTGGAAAGGTTGGGGTTTGAGTGGAAAAAAAGTTTCCTGATCTGTGCATGTACAGTCCATCTTTGAAAATCCAGTACAGCTTCTCCAGAAAGGACATTAACTTCGAAACTTTGTTATACACTGTTACGTGAATTTTCGTTTTCAATGGAATTTTTTTCCTGCAATGCTTGAGGACACTTCTAATATTATTCTATCTGAATCTCTGTCTCACACATCCTCCGTTCAGGCATTGTGTAGTAAATTAATGAATATCTCATTCATACCTTAGACCTCGACACTGGTAACAACTTTCTGGAGAAAATTTCATGGACCAATCTAAGCTGTTGAAATTCTAATGTTTTCCTTTTGCATTTCGAATTTGTGGTTTGTACAAAAGTTCTTTTCTGATCTAATGATTTGTAACATTTGAAAGTAGGATATGTTTTGTCATGAAAGTTGTTATAATTTAAAGTTTTTGTGCAATAGTGACATATTTCTGGTGTTTGCAGTTAAGTTGCCGGAGCTATTGGCATATGTCAACATCGAGGAGGAAACACAAAGCCTCTTGCAGCAGAAATTACTCGATTTTCTCAAGTATCCTCTCAAACCTTATACATCATATATATATATATATATTACCCTGTTGGACATTTTTCTGTTTCTCTATTTTAGCTTCAGTAAGAAAAGATGAAAACTTAAGCACCATTACTGTTGTCCCATTTTGCTACTTTCTCACTATTCTTTCAAAGTTACGAACTGAAAAAATATGAATTGTGCGCGGTTATTTGCAAGTCATTTCAGGCACAACCAGGTATCTCAAACATTTATAAGGGAGAAATGCGGCTTTCATTTGGATAACATTTCGGTTGTGTAATCATTTTAAATCAGAGGAAAAGATGATGGGGACTCTAGTTTTATCTTCCAAGTATAATGATTTATTTCATGTGTACTGTCACTTTTATTTTGACGATGGTCTTCAAATTCGTTACAGCTCACTGCGATTATATCCTTGTACACTTTTTACACCGAGTAATTTTTTCATTGTCATGCAGGTTTATGCAGAAAAATCAGAGTACGTTCTTCCTTTCTGCTTATGATGGCTCAAAAAGCGTTGAAGGGAAAGGTAAGGGAAAACATGACTGAATTGCCACATGAACTGCTCTAATTTCTCCTCCCACATACCTGCCACTGTTGGGCGGATGGTAGAGACTGTAGAGATTAATGACCGTGGCATGTTATCGATGCTTCCGTCTAGACAATCCAGAAACGTGGAACATCCAATTGTTGTTGTAACATTAGCATTAATTCATTCTTTTTCTTTTCTCTTCGACTTCTATTTAGTTTTCTTTCATGTATTCTGTCGGGAAAATTGTTTCACCGACAAGATTACAGAGATAATTGCTTGCTGGAATACTGTAGTGGTTCTTGTAACATTGGAAGTAATAGTTGTGTTTGTGATGTGCATTTGTAAAAGCTCTGATCAAATTAGGGATCTGTTATAATATTTCTCTTGAACTTGAGGTCTACCATTTTGGTGTCAAAGAGAGCAATTAGCCATGCATTTGTTGAACTAGGAAAATTTCGATCAAATTTAAGCGATTTCAGGCTAAAGAATGATATTGCAGTGATTTATTGTCCTCTGTTGTGTTTATTTTTGAACCGTCTTGATCATTCCAGGTTGCTTCCGGCTACATCCAGGACAAACCTAAACCTCACATCATTTCTTTCCATTCTCTCAAATGCTTTGTTAACGTAATCCATCTTCACTACCTCTATGAAAGACTTCAAACCCTTCTCTGCCCAAAACTCCAATATCTCCTGAATTTCGTCCATGCTTCCGATGAAGCTCCCGGTAATTGTCTTCTTCCCTGTACGACAACACACATTATATCTTACCATGTGAGCCCTAATATCAAAAGATCGAAAATCCAACAGAGATGGGAGCAGAGGATGGTACCTAGAATCATGTCGACTGCATCAAACTGCAGGGGTTTAGGCACAGCAGCAACTACGATGAGCTTTCCATCAACCGTGAGCAGTGAAAGGTAAGATCCCAGAGGATGAAAAGCGGGCACCGTATCGAGAATATAGTCAAGGCTGTTGGCAGCTCCCTCCATCTCAGCAGCATTGGAGCTCACCAGAAAAGCATCTGCACCTAAAGTGTCCAAAGCCTCCTGCCTCTTCTTATCAGAAGAGCTTATGACAGTCACATGGTGACCCATTGCCTTGGCAATTATCACACCCAGATGCCCTACTCCTCCTAAACCCAATATCCCTGCCCTGAGAACCCTGTTAGACCCCATGAACTGCTTCAATGGACTGTAGGCTGTCACCCCAGCACACAACAACGTAGCTGCCTGATCCGGTGCTAGGTTTTCAGGTATCCGAACCACAAACCTGCATTTTACTCTTAATTATAAGGCAGGGGTAACTCAAAATGGAAGGCTGCAAAGATAGATTATAGGGTTCATGTTTTTGCTAGGAGTGGACGTTCAAACCAAAAAACTGGTGAACCGGACTAGACTGCTAGTCTGGTCCGAACTGAACTAAACTGAACTAGATTGGTTAATTCCTAACTAATTAAATAGTTGTTGATTACCTTTGATGAACAACCATGGCAGAGGAGAAGCCTCCCCTATTGAAACTTCCATCTTTGTTGGTGCCACTTATAGTGGGGATTATATTGGGGCAGTATTGCTCCATGTTGGATTGGCAAGACGAGCATTCTCCACAGGACCCAACTATGCATCCAACTCCCACCAAGTCCCCAACCCTAAATTTCTTTACCTCTGAACCCAACTCCACCACTTCTCCCACTATTTCATGCCTTCAAAATTTAAACCAAAGCAAGTACAAACAAGGGTTAGACAGTAAAACTGTAAAAAGTATATCTATAAACATAAAGGTTAATTATTTGATAAAATTCTACACGCATGCATGCATGCATGAAGAATATTGTCAAAATATATATGGTCTTTCTTACCCAGGAACCAAAGGGCAGTTAGTAGAGTGAATCTCATTCCTCATCTGATGAAGATCTGTGTGGTCTACTCCACAGTACAAAACCTTCAACATTACATCTTCTGCACCTGTTTCTCTGTTCATGAGGACATTTAGTTTACAATACAGTACAACATTATGAAGGTAGTCGAGGTTTCACTGTAAAATCAGTTGGCAATATTGACCTTGCTTGGTATAGAGGATTGGATTATACGGTACGAGATGGATTACTCAAGAAGAAAAGTTACATTTCAATCATCTCTGAAATAGGAGGATTAAAAAGAGCTTGAATTTATATAGAGTTACTTATACCAAGCGAGGCCATAGAACAGATGAGAGAGAGAGAGAGAGAGAGAGAGACCTGAGGTTGAATGAAAAGGGCGAAAGAATTCCAGAAGTGTCTCTGGCAGCCCAACCAAACGCCTTTCTTCCCTCCATTTCTTATGGATCAATTGGTCTGGTTACCAATGAACAAATAATTAGTAATAAAAGTAACAGAATTAATGGTGAAGGTGGAGTATTGCTCTTTGGGGTTTTATACTGATCATGTCAAAGCTCCGTTGGACCATGGCGTTTGCCTTAATCAGTTTTTTATTGAATTCAAACACTACTGTATCAAGAAATGAAGGTGATCTGCATTCAGTCACAAAAGTTTACAAAAAATAAAGTCCAAAGCTGTGGCTGCTGAAATAAAACAATTAAATATATTATTAGGACAAAAATTAAATCTTTGAGATACCAACAAAAACCTTTCTTTATCTACAATGCATGCTTTGGCCTTTGACCGATCTCAGGAGCCATGACCTAAATACTTTACATATATATTGATGCCCAAGCTGGCCGTGAAGCCTATGCAGAATGCTTTCATACTCGTTGCATTCCCTCTAGTGGGGGTAAGAACTAAAGAACTTGCATCCTCCTGTTTAATTGACTAAAACCCTAGAATTTGGTCTGCAGTTGATTGAATTTGAATTTGGATTTAATCGTAGGTCTCCGCGGCACTCGACGCACTTACTGATTTAAGTGGCGGGAAGGTAATCATTCATGTATTGAAGGCTTTAGCAGCATTTGCATCTGTGTTTATGGGGAATGCATTGGAAGGAGGGTTACTTTTGGCCATCTTCAATCTTGCCCATATCGGTAAGCATTTAAATTTCCCTACTTTATGTTGGCAACTTATTGTGTATTGTCAATGCAGCTGAGGAGTATTTCACAACTCGGTCTATGATTGACGTCAAAGATTTGAAGGAAAATCATCCGGATTTCGCCCTTGTGCTGGATATCAATGACCGACAACTTCCTAATACGTCTGATTTGGCATACAAGCAGGTTCCAGTGCACAACCTACAAGTGGGGTCGTACATTTTGGTCGGAGCCGGTGAGGTACGGGAACAAAGTATACAACCTTTGTGTTTAATAGTATCACTAGTGGAATGATTTGGTAGCATCTTCAATAGGTTTTGTCCTCACTACAGTGATATATCATTATATCTCACCTAAATGATCCATTAGAATATGGAAGCATTGTAATGGGGGCTGGTATTGTGATTAGTCTGTGCCTGTAGATTGAGAAGTTTCTCAAGGTACTGCCACCATTACTATCGAGCACTTGACTGGAGAGATCAAACCGTTGGAGACAAAAGTTGGAGACAAGGTTCCTGGTGGTGCAAGGAACTTGGATGGCAGGATAATAGTGAAGGTACATTCACGAATATTTTGTTTTCGATTTTTTCAGAATTGGATACATGAAGAACTCGCTTTTCATATTATGTTCTTAATGTAAACATTAGGAGCTATGCTGAAAGTTACATGAAACACGTTTGTGAATGAGTCTTTTTTGCGCCACTTTTTAGATATTTTTATAACCCTTAAACTTAGCATACAAGTTCACTAGATTCCCAATTTATCTTGGAAATATAATTCTTGCAACAGTTGTTGACGGGATGATCTTGAAAGTTGTCATGGGTGGGTTTCTAGAGTTCTCATGCTAGTACGATTGTTGTAATGAGCTGTGATTAGGTGCTAAAAGCAATTGTTTGTGCAGGCAACAAAAACTTGGAAAGAATCAACTCTTAGTAGGATTGTGCAATTGACTGAAGAAGCTCAATTGAATAAACCAAAGCGTCAGAGGTGGCTGGATCAGTTTGGTCCATTCCTATTCAAGTGGCCATTTATTGGAACATCGGGTAATCTTCCCTAAGCGCTTGAAGCACTCTTGCCACCAATGATTTTTACTATTATTTTTATGTTAAGTCAGCCAAAAGGAATGTTAGACAGGTTTGCAATATCAAAATCTGAAAGAACTAGCTGAATACCGCTTTATTACTATATGTATTCAAAATAGAGGGCATGCTCATCGTCCATCGAGCTGATATTTGCTTAATCCTCTAGCTTGCAGAGGATCAGTTTATAGAGCGTTGGGCCTCATGGTGGCAGCTTTACCTTGTGCTTTGGCGGTAGCTCCATTGGCATATGCTACTGCAATTAGTTCCTGTGCGAGGAAGGTATGCATTTTAATCGATGCTCCAATAAGAACTGGTTTGCTTTTCATGCATTTCCATGTTATAATCTTAAATTCTGTGCAGTAATATGGCATGCGCTGTTTGAGTATGACACACCACCTTTTATGTTTGTTACAGGGGATACTGCTGAAAGGTGGCCATGTGCTAGATGCTCTAGCTGCTTGTCACACTATTGCATTTGATAAAACTGGAACCTTGACAACCGGGGGGTTGGTGTTCAAAGCAATTGAACCAATTTACGGGCATCGGATGAGAAATGGTGTATCAGATTTTTCTTCCTGTTGTGTCCCCAGCTGTGAAAAGCAGGCTCTTGCTGTTGCCGCTGCAATGGAGAAGGGTACCACTCACCCTATTGGAAGGTAGTGATTTTGGACAGCAGCCCTATTTATTTGTCTGTTTAACTTACTATCCCTTGCAATTGTAATCTGCAATGCATCCTTTCTGATTCAACATGTAACCACGTACTTGGTTTCCCACTCAGAAAGGGTAATGAACAATTTTACTCCTCGCTGACAACATTTATTTTAATCTTAATGCCCTCTATCACCTAATGGGAGATGTCGGAATCAAATATACTAATTAACAGATGACAGTGTTGAAGATGATATTATCAATACTTATCGGTCTTTCTATCTTCCTTTCAGAGCTGTGGTCGACCATAGTGAAGGGAAAGACCTTCCTTCTGTTTCTGTTGAGAGTTTTGAGTATTTTCCAGGCAGAGGTCTAACTGCTACTCTCAACGGCATCGAGGTATTCTTTTTTCTAACTAGCATAGACCTTTTTCTTTTAAAAATTCCAGCTTTAATAATGAAGTCCTTCGCTCATTTTCTTATCCAATTGACCCCATTCCGTTGTGTAATCTATACTTGCTGCCACTTTTTCATGTCTTAGCTATTTTTCAAATCATTCCGATATCTATCGATTACATACCTTGTTTCCAGCGGTGCTCTAAGTGCATGGTTATTTTCTTTTCTGATTGCATATCAATACTAATGTAATGAATGGATCATACATGCATCAATTGTCTTTCACCTAAATTTTTTAAGTGTTTTTGGCCAGTAAGAGGTATAATGATTTCCATTGATTTCTGCCTTGTTATTCTGTTACTGACATTATTTTCTTCATGCATATGCAGGTGAAGCAGAGTGTAGCCCTTGCTTTATCCTGTATAATTTTGGCTTCTCTTCCATCCATATTAGGATTTCTTCCCCTCTGCTTAACGGTATGAATCGCTTCGTTTTTTAAAATTCCTGTAACCTTATTGCTACTTTCTTTTCCATGTCTTTTAAAGTACACCATTGGAAGCAATACCACAAACTCTTGTCTGCTCTCTATAACTTTAGCTTCCAGTTTCATGATTGCTCGTTTGGTAGACATGTAGGTTCTATTGCACGAAGGTGGTACCCTTCTTGTTTGCCTCAATTCCATCCGCGCTCTAAACCACCCGACGTGGTCCTGGAGGCAGGATTTATGGAATTCGGTAAAATAACTGAAATCTAGACTCGTATCACCAAGGACACTTAAATCTGGCACAGACACCATCCAAGTTAGCTGAGTAACTTAAACACTTTTTTTCCCCTTTTAGTTCGTTGGTCAAGTTGGTATACAGCAAAGGGCAACGGCACATGTTATGTATAACAAGAGAAAGGTCAGGTAAGTAAATATCATTTTGTTAAGAGTCCGTCATGTAACCTGTAAAATGTCTTGATTTCGAGTCCGATATCTGTGTGGGAAGCACCACAGTTTCTTCTGTAAAGCTTCCAATCATGGAGTTTGTATGTTTAATTTTAAACCCTAGAAAGCAATAAAATTGCCCTTTAATTTACAGAAAAATAAACTTGGGGTGTGGGGGGTGGGTGGAATTTTACAAGTTTATATTCGTTACGTAAAGGTCTTGGGCGGCGACTGGGAGGAGTCGTATTTGTTGACATGTTTCCCATGTCTTGCTCTCCAAGCAACCTTTTTTTACCATTTTTTCAACTTTCCACCTAATTTTACCATGGGCGGTTTCTCCAATTTATCAAGGACAGTTTTTAAATTCATGTGTTAGCTAAAAACGCATGCACCATTTACGTAATATGTCCTCACTGATGACCCCTTATCGTCGTAGCTCATAAGATAAATTACACCTCCCAACACACCAATCTCATCTCAAGCTTGTGAACGACTCCAACTCATGAAATCTCCAACTGTGATCCATGAGGATGGAAAATGCGACGGAAGGCCATAGGCATGTTTTGAAGAGCTACTGCTACCAACTACTGAACTTGTTCATAGTTACGACTTCATTGCTAATCGAACACTCCGATTCATGATAAACTTCCTGTATTCGACAGAATGAAACCAAATATTTTTTTATGATTTTCGATTCATGCCTACTGAATCTATACAATATTTTCAGTTGCTTGCTACGGCGTACTCATCTTAAAGCCTAAAGACTTAAAAGCAAAATTTTATTTCCATTGAAGATTATGAGGTGGCAATACAGCCACCGCCATTTTTACCATTTGTTCACATGTTCAATTCAACATCTCAAAATTTCTACCCTATCAAATTGGTAAACCGCCTTTTTACTCCGTTGTTTGTTTTCTTTTAAAAGAGATCAGCTAGTGACTTCGTTATGGCAGTCCATCTTTATGGGGATTGGAAAAACTCACAAAGGCATTTCAGCCTCACATAACCACCATCATGTAATTCACCAACGCTAAAAATTAAACCTAAGACATGTCGTGTGGAATACTAACTTAAAATTCGTCCTCAATTATTAGATCGCCTGGAGATGGTTGCAATTGTTTGTTTGTTGGGTCGTGATATTTTTCTTACCCAACAGGTGAACGTATTAACCCTAGATCCTTCTTTTTCACTATTTTAAGCATGAAATGATATTTACTCAAATGCCCTTAACAGTTTTCACAAATTTACCAGAAAGCAAAGGCTTTGTGTCACCAGTAGGGATGGGCAATGGTTATGGCGGGCGGGTAATCGCGATTATTTACCCATAACCGTTTATACTCATACCTGCATAACCGTTTACCCGTTGGGTAATTGCCTAAACGGTTATACCCATACCTATAACCGTTTATAAACGGTTAACTATATTCATAACCGCGTACCTATTTAACAGTAACCGTATACCCATTTATCCATTTTTTTAATCCATTTACCCCTTTTTGTGCCTATTTTCAATCAAAATATTCAGTCTTCAATCTTCCCTAATTTTCCATCAAAAAATTAAACAATACCCTGCACCACTAAACCCTAAAAATAAGAGATTTTCAATAAATTAACAAACAAATCAGTAATTAATCAGGTTAAGTAAGAAATTTGAAGGGTAAAATGTACCTTGAAGGGTGGATGGGGGGAGATCAAGATGGGGCATTGAGATGAGTAACGAGGGGAGAGAGCCGAACAGCGATGATAGAGAGACGAGCAGCGATGAGAGAAAGGGCAGCGAGGAGAGAGATTAGCAATGGAGATGAGAGGGAACATCGAGGAGAGAGAGACAAGCGGCGGACGGAGTCTGGTCCTAGCCTCTTGGCGGAGAGAACGAACAGGTTACAGTCTTACAGATTAGGTTTTTTGTTTTTTTAATTTTATATATCTATTAAAATAGACGGGTAACCGTTATAACCGTGGTTAATACTCATAACCGCTCATTTAAATTTTACAGGTAAACGGTTATACTCATAACCATTTAATTATCTAAACGGTTACTCATAACCGTAATTACGAAATTTAAATAGACGGATAACCGCGGTTACCCATAACCGATGGGTATTTGCCCATCCCTAGTCACAAAGACTGCTTGGGTGGGTATATGTATATTATTATTATATTGCCTTTGTAGTCTGGTCCTTTTGATCCGACGGCCAAAACTCTGAAACGTATCCTACTTGCCTGTGTTTTTATCTTGTAATTACACGGCAAGAAAAAGATAAAAATTTAGAGTTGGTGGTAAGTTTTTGTAATAATATTTTATGTAAAGAAAATTTGCACGTAACAATTATTGAACAAATCCATATCAGTCATTCTCCAAGAAAAACAGCCAGGTTTCAATTGTCCAAACTCTTTGTTTACGATGTGCAGTATATTTGTAAGTCTGTTTATAGTGCAAATGTGGAAATTCCTCGTCAAATTTCAGATTAGCATGATGGTTTCCACATCAAATTGAGCAGTAGAAACAAACCCAGATAATAAAGACCGACGAAAATTCAGATTGAAACTTCAAGGATCCATTTTTACCCCTTCCCTCATTTTTTTTTTGTATCCTTGAAAGGTGTGCATGTTTTTCGATGAACAAGGCCAAATTTTCCAGTCTCAAACCCTCCCTCTCAGTCCCTCACTGTACATTGACCAAAATTATTATTTCCCCCTACTCAACAAATACATAGATAAATAAAATAAAAATAAAACCAACTCCTCCACCCCTCTTCCGTCCTTCCCTCCCCCCTCCATCGACTTTATGGTCAGGTTTTCACTGCCTACCACTTGTCTCCGAAAAGCACATAACTCTTTTGCATTGAGCTCCCTTCGATCATCCAAATTGCCAACTTGTCCGGAATAATCCGCACTTCTCTCGCTCACTCAATTCTGCTAAACCCAATTCGCTTCACCCCAACATTCCTAAACCCCTCATTGCCAGCAGCTGCCTGCTGAAAACAAAGCCCGCTCTGCTCCAACCCCGCCATGTAGTTCCTCACCTCCTTCCTTATCATCTCTTGCATCACCGCCAGCAACTCCGCCGGAATATTCTGCACCGCCATCGACGTAGTCGAGACCGGAGCCGGAGCCGGAGCCGGAGCCTGGGTTGACTCGATCACTGCCGCAACCTGGTTCGACACCTCCTCCGAGTCGACCCCGGGTAGCGACAGAGAAAGCGAAGTCGGAGGGTCGTTCTTCTCGCTGTTACTGTTGTTGTTGGAGGACGAAGTCGTTTCTGCCAGAGGCAAAACCCCGCCAGTTCTTGCCACGGGCCTGTACACGTGGCAGTCGGACAGAGACATGACTTGCGCGCTGGAGTCGCTCACATCCGACCCGGACGGGCTACCCGGGCTCATGTGAAGCCCGGTTGAAACGGGCACGCCCGACCCAGCACTAACCGACCGCTTCAGCGGCGGCTGCTCATGGTCACGGAGAAAATGACCATCGTACCCTCCATTCAAATCGACGCCGCCACCGTCGGAGCACTTCCGCTTGAGGGTGGAGTTCCAGTGGTTCTTGATAGCGTTGTCGGTCCGGCCGTTTAGGAGGCGGGCGATGGTGGCCCACTTGTTCCCAAACCGAGCGTGGGCCCGGATGATCATGTCGTCCTCCTCAGGCGTGAAAGCCCGGTGCTCCACCTGCGGCGACAGCTGGTTACACCAGCGCAGCCGGCACGATTTCCCTGAGCGACCGGGAATGGACTTGCTGATCAGCGACCAGTTCCTGGGACCGTGCTTCTGCACCAGCTTCTGCAGGGAGTCGTCCTCCTCGGGGCTCCATGGACCCTTGATCCGATCCATATCTTTTCTGCTCACCGCCATCGCAATTAACACACAGACTCTCTCTCTCCCCCCCTAATCTTCTGTTTTTTTTTTTTTTTCAAATTTCTCTGTAACCCTTTGAAATTTGAAAGTTGAGAGTTTCTGGTATTTTGATTTGGGAGAGGCGAAAAACAGAGAAAGGAGGAGGAGGAAGGGGTTTTTATACGAGGGAGGGAGGGGTGAAGGGTGACCGGTTGGGCCGGTGGAGGTTGGATGGTTATAGTTGGTATTGACGGGCTTAAGTGGCACCGCTCGTTGGAAGCAATCGGTTAAGAAATGGGGAGTTTTGGGATACAGCTGGTGAAGGACACGCGTCATGCAGAAAGTGCACTGAATTACATAACATATCACTCTTCGCCTTTTTTCTCTTTTCTTTTTTGTTTGCTCTTTTTAATGCCCATTGCAGCAGCGGGAGCGTCCGCTTTACTCTGTCACAGCTGGAGTCTTGGGCGTTCGTTTCTCCTTATTTTTCAATTTTTTATTTATTTATTTAATATTTTTGGAAGTTGTAGATAATAATCAGCGGATTTAGGCATTAAGTTAGCTACGAGTGTTATGATTGGGAGCGTTTTGGCTCAGCACGCATCGTTTATATTCCTCTAGAATTATTTTCAATGGATGGTTAGGACAACAAAATCTAATATCTCATTTCGTTAAGAGCATCAAGTTTCGCTTATAAGGTTAGCAGGGCATAATAATTACAACTTCTATTTACGTTATCAACTGTGTCGTATTTGTCGTTGTAGCGTACCCCTAAAGAACAATGGTTGAGCTTGATGATCACGGAAAATTAAATTTATTAAAATTATTTGCGGAGGGGATAAGGATGGATGATTGGTCGGATTTGGGTGCGAGACGGGTTTGACTGAGGAAGTCTGCCAGGCTGTAGAGCATTTTCGTGTGGGATTTTTTCCGTTTGCTTTTCAAACATTTAAATAATAAAAAATAAAAGTTAAAAAAGGGCAATGCCGTGGGGTGAGGTGGCAGAAAGCGACAAGGAAGGCCGAATCCGGGGGCAATCATTACAGACCATCCCATCAAGTCCAGCCTGTAAACCTGCCACCACCAGCGACCTCCAGCGTCCGATTCATCACATCATCATCTGTCTCCCTCTCCTTCCTTCTTAACGGCCAATCTCATCTTCCGATCTTCCCCTCCCCTCCCCTCAACCACCGACACACTCTCCCAAACTATAAATATGTACTGGAGGACCAAGTCCTAGAGGAAGCAGGCTCTTTCTTTTCACCTTCCTCTTCCCATTAAACATGTACTTCATTACCTTAATTGACTTCCAGTTTGTTCTCACTAATTTTTTTAAGTTTAAGTTAACAGCTGCTGTATCGAATCATCAATCAGACGATAGATTTCATCAAATATAGATTACAGAGGCAATGACGACTACTTTATTGTTTTTGTGATTGATTCACTCATCTTTCTTTTTTTCAGTTTCATGTTAAACAGTTAATTGATGCCAACAAAGGAGTCCGTCATATTCGAATTCACCTCAAAATGTACATGCATAATTGACTTCCGTCACATAGTTTTTTTATTTTTTTTTTATTTTTTAAATTCGATATTCATTAATGCATAAAATCAAAACACTTACACATCAGATAATAGGGTGCACAACACTGGATTTCGATAAAAATTTAATCGGGGATTTTAACCCGGTCTAAGGAAAAAAGAGCGTCTATCATAATTTGTACAAAATGTTTTATAATATTGTCACAGTACTTAACGTTGAATTGTGTGAGAATAATCTGTCACTACATGTTTTTAGCACAATATTTTATGATATTGAAACGAAAATTAATGTTGGCACAAGATATAATCTGTTAATTAGTACGATCAGTGATATTAAGGGCTCTTATGGGCCCTCTCTCTGCCACCTCATAGTATTTTTTTAATTCGATATTCATTGATTCATAAAATCAAAACACTTACACATCAGATGATATGTGACAGCACGTCCCTGATTTTACGATTTTATAAATTTTAATAAGTGATTTTACAAAAAATGCCTTTTGAGGCACGTATGTTGACTGAGGTTAACTGCGGTGTCGTGTCACCTAAGATTTGTTTTCTTGACATATCCTTGTAGTACTCGTCGCTACGGACGCGTGGGCGCAGACGGTTCGTGATTTGGAGCTATAACGAAGAAGATATTAACATAGGAAGTATGGGCATTTTAGAAAATTTATTATTTTAGAAAATTTGTTTTTATGAAATTGGATGGCCATGATTAAAGAAAGGAGGAAATGAAGGGTGCGGATGCAAAGGAAAGGGATTAAAAGAGAATAGGCACTGCCTAGTGGTGACATGAGAGAGATTGAAGGTGACCACTTAAGAGGTAGAGAAAGGAGGAAATGAGGGAGGGTGAGAAACACCCAACCCGTGTGTGACCCGCACCAGGTGTGCGACCCGACGGTACCCCCGTCGTTTTTTTGGCATTTTTCCGACGAGCTGAGGTTCATCACCACCTGGAAATCAATCATCATCATCTCCTCTTCATCTTCCATCCAAGATTGGTGGCGTTTTGGCTCGGGTAAAGAAGAACGGAACCGGTGGTTCCGAGGGTGAACGGCGGCGGATCCACCATTTCTGCAACTAATTCTCTCGATCACCATCATCATTAGATTCCCCTTGAGGTTAGGAGCAAAGCCCAATCGATGTTTGGGGCGCGGAGCAACGAAATAGACGAATCGATGAACACCCAAACCTAGGGTTTCCGACGGGTTTCAATGAAATTGAGGTGTTTCCAAGTCAAATTGGCATTGGTCATTGGTATGAAAGTTACTCTACTCATTGAGATCTTCAATTCTGCAAATTTTAGTAATTTTTGGAGATAGTTGAATTTTCTGGCGAGTCGGGGCGGCCGACTGCCACCCACAGCGGTGTGTGGCCAGTGGGCCTCCAATGTCATTTTAGGCTATATTTGACGTCTTAAGTTCAGTTTTGATAATTGAATGACGTAGATTGAGCAATTGAACCTAATTTCACTACGTTACGTGGTTAGGTGAAAATATGAATCGACGATCCGACCGTTGGATCGTCACCAAACTTTGATGCATTATAATACGTAATAATTGAAGAATGTAGGAACTTACGGATCGGGAATTCGACGTATGGATCTTCCCAAATTGGATTTGTAAGTTCATAAAATAAAATATTAACTGCCACTTGGTTTTGGCAATTGGCGGAGATCCGACCGTTGGATCATAACGAAACTTTAGTATGCTGTTCTAAAAGCATGTTGTGCATCTATGAAAGTTACGGATCGGAGATCTGAGTTATGGAGGATCGAGTATGTAGGGTTGTGGATCCTAGCGTCGATCTTTGATCGACGGTTGACTTTTGATTAAGGGTCTCAAATGATTCTAGAATATCCTTGAGGATATGTTTTATGTGATTTACGTATTCTATGGTTAAGAGTTCTAAGATGTAGTTTGATAATTGTTTTAGGCGCCAATCGTTTTGGGACGCTTCGATGATTGTGTTAGAGAGTCGTAATGCGGACTCCAGGTGAGTTGGCATTTGTTTTTATATATGTGTATATATGCATTGCGTTTTTCCTAGAAAACGTATTTAAATAGTTTTATTCATTAAATTGCCATGATGCATAATTATTATTTTAGAAGGTGCATTTCATATTCAATTATGTTATTGTCGGTGCTGGGGACGCTCAGGTAAGGTTATATGTGGTTAATGGTAAGATGTACGGTTGTGGTAACACCTAGTGACACAATATTGTCGTACAGACCACTATAGGTGGTTCTGACACAGTCTTGTCGTACAAACCATTATTGATGGTTCCGACAATATTATAGTCTTGTCGTACATACCATTATTGATGGTTCCGACAATATTACAGTCTTGTCATACAGACCACTAAAGGTGGTTCCGACACAGTCTTGTCGTACAGATCATTATTGATGGCTCCGAGAATATTACAGTCTTGTCGTACAGACCACTAAAGGTGGTTCCGACACAGTCTTGTCGTACAGACTATTATTGATGGTTCCGACATAATATTGTCGTACAAACCACTATCGGTGGTTCCACCTCGTGTGCAGGCATATTAGATGAGCTATAGATACAGCCGTACATGCCACCTTAGGTGGATCCGGCTGATACATCTTCATTCATCGATGATGCATTCTTTCATATATTGCTTATTACACTTGGTTGAGTCGATTATTCTGATGATACATCGCATGGCACATTGTTTTGATATTGAGCTGAGCTTGATGATGAGTTTGAGATACATATATATTTATATATATGTTCTATTTTCTGGGAAACTATACAGGTATTACAGCGAGGGGTTACAACTTTGGAGAAAATAAAAGTTTTCGAAAATCTTTATTTTTGCCCACTCACATTTTTTGTTTTGCGCCTCTCCAGGTATTAGTAGCTGAGCTTTCATTTCGACGAGGAGCCGTGACAAATCTTGGTGTAGATGATACTTTTGATGGTATAGTTCTCACCCTATCTTACTGCACTAATCTTATGCTCTGCCATTGCGTGTGAATTGGGTTCATACCCGCTCACAACGCACTCTGATATATAGACACATTTAGGTTTAAATGTATTCATATTTTACACATCATCACACTTTATAGCCTCGTCACCTTCCAGGTGTCGGCCAACACAACTCGATTCGGAGTCCTAGTGGACATTCCGGGTCGGGGTGTCATGATAGGGTGTACAATGGTGGATCTCGATAAAAATCTAATCGGGGATTTTAATCCGGTCTAAGGAAGAAAGAGCGTCTATCATAGTTTGTACAAAATGTTTTATAATATTGTCACCGTACTTAACGTTGAATTGTGTGAGAATAATTTGTCACTACATGTTTTCAGCACAATATTTTATGATATTGAAATGAAAATTAATGTTGGCACAAGATATAATCTGTTATTTAGTACGATTAGAAATATTAAGGGCTCTCTGCCACCTCAAATTTTTTGCACAACATTTGTGATGTTGGCAAAAAAATTAACGTTAACTTGTACGATAGCAAAGAGTTTATGAAGAGTTAATTTTGAAAGAGTCTCCTTAACATTTCTTTTAGTACGATATGTGCTAGTATAAATTTGTCAATTCCAATTCCCTTATATTCGTAATAGTGAGTGTTGAGTTGCAATGAAAATTTATAATGTTTCAAAATAAAAGAGTTGTTGAGTGTGTAACGTTAAGTCTTAATCATTATGTAACTATTGGTAGAAATAATTCTTAAAATCTTTCAGAACATAGAATAATGATACAACAAATTTTAAGATTGAGATTGTATGTTATTCGCTAAAAGATAATTTATTATAAAGAATGAAAATAGATATAGAGAAGGAGACAGATCTTTCTCCATATCTATTTCTGTTACTCGTACGTACTACCGACTACCTAACGCATTGTTTCATTTTGTATGGATGTGGCCAGGTACCGGTGCCTATCTCTATTTATTATTTTTAAAGTTATTTAAAGTTTACAAATTATTAAAAAAAGGTATAAATAGTTGTATATTAAAGTGTGACCGACTTACCTTACATATTGTGGCAAGCAGCTGGTACATGTTGCTTAACATTTTGTAGCAAGTAATAATAAAATCCAAAGTTTAATATTAATACAACGATTTAATATTATTTATTTAACTAAAAATGAATTTGAATCACATTATAATTGTTGTGACATATGTTCTTATCAATATGTGATTGTGTAAATCCTAAGTAGAGATAAAGTAGGAATCCTTTGGAATCTAGAAGATCTTTCCTAATAGACTTTGTATTACTTGGAGAGCAAGTTTCTCTCCTCCTAATTACTATAAATAAAGGCACAAGGACTAGGGAATTAACACACAATTCCTCAAGTCTATTCTCCAATCTTTCTCTCTTCCCTTTGCCGCACCTCTCTATTAAATATAGGCCACAACACGTTATCAGCACGCTCTTCACGCTGTGCTAAAAAGCATTTATTCGTCTTCAATAAGGGGAGTATTACGTTTCAATTATTTTTTTTTAAAATTTTGATTTTATTGAATTCATATACTTTTATTGATTCAATTTATTTTTCTTATGTTGAACGTGATACAAGCTTGAAGAAGAAAGCCGAAATTGAATAAATAATTTTTCTGCATCAAACCAGTTCATCAATATCATCATGCAATCACGTTCTTCCAAAACAACGGCTTTTAACTTGATATTTTTGCAGCCCTGATAGCATGAACATTCACCATGATGCATGACCCAACTTTACGTTTTACGAATTTTAGATTCTACATAAATTATGTATGCCTCATAACCATAATTATTGAAATTATGTGAATTTGATATTTACCATGAATTGAATCATACATATGTTCATGCATTGAAAATATTATTTTGCATATGCATCAAATTACATATGTGATTCATTGAAATATATATATAATTGAATTATTATATGCAACTGAATCTAATTGAATTAAGAAAAAAAAAGAAAAAAAAAGCTAGGGTTTGCTGGAAATCCACCGAGTCGCTGCACCAAGCCGATGAGCTCCCCTATGCCGAGCCGCGAACCACGAGCCGTGAGCCGTGAGCCAAGAGGGCCTGCAGCCCTTCGTTGAACCTAGAAACGCGACGTCTCATGGTGTTGTCCCTGTCCTTCGACTCGGACTCGTGAACCACTGCATCGGCCACCAATTTGGTGTAGCCCAGAGTAACTCCGATGACTTGCAGTCATCGTCAATGGAGTTTGTGGCCGAGATTTCTTTGAAATCTCACCTAAGTTTGAAATTCCGATTTCAATCCCACGAAGTTCTCCGTTTGGGGACGTTGAGGTTATCCCTTCGCCACCAAACAACCACTCCCTGAACAAGAACATGGCCACCTGAAGTGGCAGCGCGCGGTCCCCAATTCCGGTGAACACACCCAGCGTTGCTGGGATGTTTCTTGGTCCAAACCCTAGCCTACTGGGCTTGTTCTCCTTCGGCCCGCAGCAACAACCCTCTGGGCTTCTCCCAGGGTCTGCCTGCAGCAGCCCAGCCCACTGTCGTTGATTTTTTTTAGCCCGTGACACCACAGAGCCTAACCCTGGGCCTTTGTCCCACTAGGCTTGCAATCTGCAACCCACGCACGTGTAAGATAGGGCCTGCAGCCCTTACCTCTGCTCGGCCTGCATCTATCCCAGCCCAATATTGGGCTTGGGCCTATTTTTTTATATGTTTTTAAAGCCCCATGAAGGCTTTGGTCCAATACCTTGGACCATCAATTATATTGCCTATTTTTAGGCTTTATGGGTTTTAAATTTTTTCACCCAACTTTAAAGTTTGGCTCGAAGTCCAAATAATTAAATTATAAAATCTATACATATTTGCATATTTTTCTTGTTGCATATTCTTGTATATATTGCGTTTGTTTGCAGGTATTATGAACTTGTAGTTCATACTTTCGAACCCGAAGTTTCGGAAAAGTGTTGTGGATGCAAATTTTCTCCTCTTCGATCTTGGACGATTTTGCACCTACAAAATAATAAACACCTTAGGTTAAGGCCAAAAGCCTCACGCGCCCACGATGAATGGGGGGGGGGGGGCTTTGGCCGAAGAACCTCCGATGCCAAAGTTAGAATTAGAGAGAAAAAGTGTTTAGAGTGTTTTTGCCCAAGGATTGGAATTAGGTCTTTTGTGAGAAAATGGGGTAGTATTTATAGGAAAGGGGGTGGCCGGCCATGCTAGGGTTTTTGGTGTGAGATCTAGGATTAATTAGCCTATTTATTGGCTAATTAATCAAATAGGGAAAGGATTTATTTTTATAAAAAGAGGTAATAAGGAGTAATTGAATAATTGACTAAAAAAGGAGGAAAAAAGGGAAGGAAATGGGGAAATAAAGAGGGAAGTGGCCGGCCCCCTTTGGAGAAAGGAGGACCGGCCATTAAGAGGATTTTGTGGATTTTGGGGCTAAGTTAATTGGCCAATTAATGAGGAATATCTACATTAATTTGCCAATTATCTCCATTTAAGTTGGATAATTGGTGGATTTACGAGATAATTGTCTTAAATGTGGATGGATGAAATAATTCGGATTTGGTTACCTTTTATGGGCGCTTTTGACTTGACCGATGATAATTACCGGCTGCTCGCGCGTAGGATTTCTGGTGCTTCTCGAGGGCATTCTTGTCTTCTTAATCCGAAAGTCCATGTGTCGCCTTGTGATTATTTTTGGCTCCACAAATGCCCCCACACCTGTTGGGCTGCTCGCAAGAAAAGGGCCACAGGTGTAGAGATTCTCCCACTTTTAGGAAACTTCGAACTGCTTCCTTTTTGTTGATTTTCCACTTGTAATAGGAAGATAAATCCCCTTAGGAAAAGGGAAGTAAATTCTCTCTTCAAGTCTATTTAAGTCCACCTTAAGTGGATTATTAAATCAACCTTCAGAGAAGAACTTACTTCACCTTACAAGTGAGAAAGAGAGCTTAGAGGATATTTGTTCCCCCTCCTCTAGCAGTCTTCCGCATCTTGCCCGTGTAAAGGATCGCTCCTCGCTGCTTCTAGGTAAGAAGAAATTAATCTCCTTGTCTTTGTTGAAATCTTCGTGGGTGAGGACCCGAGGCTTGTGACCGGTGATCCATGTAGCCATGGAAAAACATATATACATATGTATATATATTTTTTTTTCATGCCTTTTCCTTGGCTTTGGGGCGCTGGTGAGAGAAGGGACCAGGCCGCGGGGCCTGGCTTGGCTGCTGGGTCCTTGCGGCAAAGTTGTTTTTTTTTTTTTTTTTTTTTTTTTTAATGGATCTTCCTCGTATCTTTTTTTGTAGAATCTTTTCTTCCATGTCTTCCTCGGGTCTCAGGAATGATGAAGGCGTGCTGCCGTTGTATCGTCAAGGCGGATCTTTGAGCAAGGTTGGCTATTTCAAGGCTGCTCACTTCAAGATCAATTCTGATGACTCCTTTAGGGACTTCCTTGAGACCTACTGGCATGCCATTCCTTCCGGGGTACGTGTGAGGCGAGTCAAGGACGGTAGCAGTCGTGAACCATGTGACGAGACTCGGAGGGCTATTAAGTTCCACCCTTACTACTTCGTCCTAGGGTTCACCTTTCCCATGCCGCGCTTTTTCCAAGAGGTGCTCTGCTCCATGAGATGTGCACCTGCTCAGTGTTCTCCAAATGCTATTCGAGTGATGGTGGGGTTCCACAACTTGAGCCAATTCTTTGATTTAGGACTAACCACCAACGAGTTTTGGTACTTTTTTGACATAGGCCATGTTGATGGAGTTGGGCAGCTGCGGACTCGTCATAGACTTTTTGACCATTCAAGCAAGGGTGACCATGATTGGGCTAAAGAGACCTTGGAGGTAAGCAGCGAATGGGAGTCCGATCACTCCCCCGAGCTGCGGGTGTCAACAGTCTTCATATCCGGTAAGTAGGCTGCTTTAATTTCTTTCTCGACTGCTTGATTTTGACGGTGAACTGTCCATCAATTTTCTGATTGCCCTCTGCCATCTTTGTAGATTCGGAGTTCGGTTTAACTCCCAAGGTTTCTTCGGACATGAAGAAAGTGCATGTCGCTCTGGGCATTCCTTCTGAGTATCGTGAATGGCGTTGGCTGCTTAGTCCTCTTCGTAGGGAGAAAGATGGATTGCCCCCAAAGGAAGAGGTGAGACGGATCAAAGCAGCCGCATTAGCTCGTCCTATCACCGTGGTGGAGCCCGCTGCCAATGATGGTGGGAGAAAGAGGCATTCTCCACCCGTGCAAGAGCCGCCTGCTCAGAAGAAGCCGCAGGTTGCTCGCGAGGGTTCATCCGCTGCTCAGGAAGGGCTTGATGCAAATAGGCCGAAGACTTCCTCCGCTGCTCCCGGGGATCCACCAGTTGCTCCCAAGCTTGTGATTGACTTGACTTCAAGAGAGATTGCTGGGCCTGTGCCAGTGCCGCCTGCTGCTCCAAAGGCTGCTAGCTCGATTGCTGATAGGATTGCTCAGCGCCGAGGTTCGTCAATGCCGAAGTTTGTGCTGAAACGTCCGCCTGGGATTAAGCTTGATTCTCCTTCGAAAAAACTTGCGATCGTGGGGACTGGCTCGCCCTGTTCGTCTGTCAAGGTGGCGCCAAACTCGGTTCCTCCCGCTGCTGAGACCGAACTGCCTTCTGAGGGGGGTGAGACTGCTCGCGCCCATGGTTCTGGTAAGTCCGCCAAGTCCGATTCCAAAGAAGCTGCCGATATTTGTGCGCTTTTGAGGCCAGAACTTCTCGAGGATACGGATGCGTGTGCCAAATTTGTTGATGGTGTCAAGGGAATCGTTGGTCCAGGCTCATTTGTGAAGCATACGCTCGAGCACAGGAGGGCTGCTCTGTTAACCATGATGCAAAAAACGGCGATCCTGGCAGCCGAGTCCATGGTTCTTGATCGGGAGGATATCAAGGCTGCCCAGGAGGTGGCGAAGTCTATGGCTGCTGAAGCTTACTCGTCGACCGAGAAGGTTAAAAATCTGGAGTCTGAGCTTGCTGCTTTGAAGAGATCTAACGCCTCTGCCCCCACTTCTCTGCAGCTTGAGACCGCTTGCCACGAGATCGCGAACTTGAAGGCCAGGCTTGTACGACTCAAGTGAAATATGAAAGTGCAGAGAAGGAGATTGCGCGTTACATACCTCAGATTTAGGATCTTGAACGGTCCGTCTCCGAATTCCGCTCTGCTGCTTATGCCAAGGATGAAGAACTGATCGCTGCTTACAACCAAGTGATACGTCTCAAGAAGGTTATTGATAAGCTTGAACCTCAAGTGTTGGAGCTTCAGGGTGCTTTGAAGATCAACGATAGTCTGAGAAAGGAAGTGGAGGAAGTGCAGCGGGTTCGAGCTTGTCTGCTTGAGGAGATGGAGCAGCTGAAGAGCGAGAAGGCTAGGTTCGAGGCTTCGCTAATCCAGAATCAATCCGACTTCTATAAACTTGGTTATGTTGACCGCCTCTTCGGGCGACCGTCTGACTTCGAGTTTTCTGAAAAGGACTTTGAGGCTTTCTCCATTTCTCCAGAAGATCTGCTCGCCTTCACTTTCGAGTCCTCCCTTGGAGAAATAGTTGGAGATGGGAGCATTCCCGATGGGGCAGTCGGGGGTGGAGTGCCAGATGGTACCGCTACTGAAGTTACCGCGGCTGCCGAAGGTGTGACAGTGGAGCAGTTGTCGGATGGCCAAGCTGCCGAAGAGTAGTCTTCTAGGTAGCCTTTAGGATTTGTTTCTCCTTATTGCTTTTTCTTTGCTTGAACTCCTTCAGTCTTTGTCAGTTGTTTATCAATTTTGCTAGAAAATATAATAAACTTGCCTCCTTCGCTTTTCTCCGTCTTTGCTCCTTTCGTTCATACCTCAACCTTTAGACTCTATAGGCAAGTAGCAGGCGCGCCACTTTTCATAAGCAGACAGGCCGCGTAGCCTACGTGGTCGTAGGTGTTGGTGTAGAACTTCTCCTTGCAAAGTTGCTAACCGTAGGGTTGGCAGCCAGACGCTTTACTTACAGAAGCAGACGGATCCGCGTAACCACTAGGCCATTAACCTTGGCTTTCTCCAATTCTGTAGGTTCCGCAGCGATTGTCACAACACTTTAGGACTTGGCGCAAGTTACCGCAAAGTTGTTAGCTGCGGGATCGACAACCGGAAGCTTAACTCACTGTAGCAGCTCCATCCGCGCGATCCTTAGGCTGTTACCTTGCCAAGTTGCCATTCATAGGGTTGGCAGCCGGACGCCTTACTTACAGAAGCAGGCGGATCCGCGTAACCACTAGGCTGTCAACTCTGGTTCTTCCCAATTCCGTAGGCTGCGCAGCGAGTGCTACAACACTTTAGGATTTGGTTCAAGTGAAGCTTATCGACTACGTAGCATGTCGGTAGTGGATAAAGCTTCATATATGCCTGCTAGCTTGTTTAACCTTTCACAAGAATGTGCGGTTTGTGTAAGTCTAGCATGGCTTTACTGCTAGGTCAAGCCGTAGGCAGTCTGCCGGGATCCGTAGGCTACCTTAGCATGTCTGGTAGCAGCTTTAGGATTTCCCAGGGTAGTGTGCCCCCCCCCGTCTCTAGGGCCCGGGTCCCGCGGATTAGGCCAAGAGACCCAAAATCCTTCAGTTAGCTAGGCCGTGAAAAAGACCATCGTGGCTACTTGGGAATTCCGGAGCAAGCCATCGTGCAGCTAGCTTCACGTTTGTTACACTAGGGCAGTCAGGCTCATCCACGTCTGGATATTCGGAGTGAAAAGTTTATCCTCCCGCGTTGGAGAGCAGATTGGTCCCTCTGGGGGCGCTGTTCCTGCAGTGAGTCCCTGAGAAGGGCGCGAGCTCCTTTTGAAGCGCATGAGTTGTCAGTTGCCGCAATGGAATCAAGTTGTAAAAACGTTCCTTATTGAAAAACAAGTGAACTGATAACTTAAGAACTGCGGAACAACTGGTAGTCCTCGACTTGCGAGGGTCGTGCTCGTCGGAACTGCTTGAGCTTTCGGGCGTTGGTGGAGATCACACGTGGTACTTCCTCAAGTTGTAGGCGTTCCACTGCTTTTCGATCTCCTTGTCATTCATGGTGGCGAGGGTGTAGCTTCCTTTGCCGCCTACCCTGCTGATCTTGTAAGGTCCTTCCCAAATGGGGTCCATCTTTTTTGATCTCTCTCTTCGAGCAGTGATGAAGGCCTTCCTCAGGACTAGGTCGCCGGGTTGAAATTGCCTTATCTTGGATCTTTTATTGTAACTAGAAAGGAGTTGCTGTTGGTATGATGCGATGCAGGCTATGGCCTGCTCGCGTCTTTCTTCCGCCAGGTCCAGGTTCGTAGCCATCTCTCTACTGTTCTGCTCGACATCTGGCAGCAAGGTGGTGAGGCTTGGCATGATGATGTTAGGAGGGATGATCGCCTCTGAACCGAACGCCAATGAGAAAGGAGTTTCACCGGTTGCTCGCCTTTTGGTAGTTCGGTACGCCCACAGGCAATCGGGGAGTGCGTCTGGCCACTTTCCTTTCTTGTCGGTGAGGGGATTTTTGAGGCAGTCGAGGATCGTCTTGTTGGAAGCTTCGGCCTGCCCATTGCCTTGTGGATACCTTGGTGTAGACATATGTTGCTTTATGCCGTATTTCTGGAAGAATCCCGCCAAGTCTTTGCCTACGAACTGTGGGCCGTTGTCGGTGACGATAGACTGAGGGATACCAAAGCGGCAAATGATGTTCCTCCACATAAAGCGTTCTATGTCCATCTGAGTTGTTGTTGTCATGGGCTCCGCTTCTATCCACTTGGTGAAGTAGTCGGTTGCCACGATCATCATTCCCCTGCCCCCGGTCGCAGGCGGCATGGGCCCAACTAGGTCAATCGCCCATTGCATGAACGGCCAGGGGCTTGCTTGTGGATGGAGTTCGCTGGCAAGTAGGGCCGGTACAGGCTTGTAGCGTTGGCAGCGGTCGCATTTTTGTGCTAACTCCCGGGCATCTTGATGCATGGTTGGCCAATAGTAGCCTGCGTTGAGAGCTTTTTGTGCCAAAGATCGTCCTCCAGAATGGTTCCCACAGACGCCTTCATGGATTGAAGTTAGGATCTTCAAATCATCAGGATGTGCCAAACATCGGAGGTGCGGCCCGGTGTAGGATCTTCGGATTAGAATATCCTTCCACATGTAGTAGCGCGCTGCTCGGATTTGAAGTTTCCTTGACTCCAATCTTTCGGTGGGGAGCGTGCCGTTGACCAAGTAATCTATGATAGGGCTCTGCCAATTTGGAGTTGCACTAACCTGCGTCACTTCGGCTGCTGGCCCGTGCTCTATGCTTGGCTTATCTAAGTACTCCACCGGAATCGAACGCTTGAGCTGATGGTCGAGGGCGGAGCCTAGGCCGGCTAGCGCATCTGCATGGGCATTTTTCGCTCGCGGAACCCGGGTGAGCGTGTAGGTCTGAAATGTCTTCAGCTGCTCGCGCACCTCCTCCAGGTATTGTGCCATCCTTGGATGCTTCGCCGTATATTCTCCCGCGGCTTGGCTGGTAATCAGCTGAGAGTCGGAATAGATTGCCAGCTTCTTTACTGCTAAGTCCTTTGCCATTCGGAGGCCTGCCAGTAGGGCCTCGTACTCTGCTTCATTGTTGGATGCTTTGAAGCCTAAAGTGATCGCCTGCTCGAGCAATGAGCCGTCGGGGGTGACGAGAACCACGCCTGCTCCTGAGCCTTTGTGATTGGATGAGCCATCGACGTGTAGATGCCATATGTCGCCATTGAGGGAAGCGGGCGGTGCTAGAGTTTCGGCTGCTTTTGGGACATCGTCGGACTCGTCTGCCGCGTTGCTTGGGCTAGGCACGAACTCTGCTATGAAATCTGCCAAGGCTTGGGCTTTTATTGCCGTACAGGGTCGGAAGACTAAACCATACTGGCCTAGTTCAAGTGCCCATTTCATTACTCGTTGAGAAGCATCCGGACCATGCAGGATAGATCGTAGGGGATACTGAGTCATGACGATGACTGTATGAGCTTGAAAGTACGGTCTGAGTTTCCGAGCAGCCACAACTAGAGCCAAAATTAATTTTTCGATCTTCGGATATCTTGTTTCCGCATCGAGGAGAGCTTTTGAAGTGTAGAACACCGGTAGTTGGGCCCCCAGCTCTTCTCGTATGAGGGCAGAGCTCACTGCTGCTTCGGAGACTGCCAAGTAGATGTACAAGTCTTCAGCAGCTTCTGGCTTGGACAGCAATGGAGGCGATGTCAGGTACCTCTTCAGGTCTTGGAAGGCCTATTCGCATTCTTCCTCCCACTTGTCACGTTGCGCCCTCTTAATGGCTTTGAAAAAAGGCTTGCATCTATCAGTGGATCGTGATAGGAAACGGTTGAGGGCGGCTGCTCGTCCGGTTAGGCTTTGGATCTCCTTCAAGGTTGTTGGAGACTTCATTTCCAAAATTGCTCGGATCTGCTTGGGATGCGCTTCGATTCCTCGTTGGGTGACTAAGTATCCTAGGAATCGGCCTGAGGATACTCCAAACGTACATTTGGCAGGATTGAGCTTCATCTTGTAGGCCCTAAGGACGCTAAATGTCTCTGCCAGATTGCGGATGTGGTCTGACCGCTGCTTGCCCTTCACCATAATGTCGTCGACGTAGACTTCCATGGTAATCCCGATCTGCTTTTTGAACATCATATTCACTAACCTTTGGTAGGTTGCTCCTGCGTTTTGAGGCCGAAAGGCATGACTTTGTAGCAGTACGTACCCCGCTCGATTACAAACGCGGTTTTCTCTTTGTCTGGTTCATGCATGGCTATTTGGTTGTAGCCAGAGTATGCGTCCAGGAAGCTGAGCAGCTGGTTTCCAGAAGTTGAGTCCACCAAGAGGTCGATTCGGGGGACCGGGTAAGGGTCATTCGGGCATGCCTTGTTGAGGTCGGTGTAATCTACGCAAACCCTCCATTTGCCTTTTTCCTTCTTCGTGACTAGCACGACGTTGGCGAGCCATGCGGAGTGCGCCACTTCTTCTATGAATCCGGCCTCCAGCAGCTTGTTTATCTCTGCCTCGATGATTGCTACTCGTTCGGGCGCAAAATGCCTCATTTTCTGGATTATTGGTTTAGCAGCGGGGTCAACGTGTAACTTATGGCAAGCTACATTTGGGTCGATGCCGGGCATGTCGGAGGGCGACCATGCAAAAATGTCTCGGTTCTTCCGGAGGAAGGTAGTGAGTTCTTCTTTCTCGGCTGGGCTTAGGCGGGAGCCAATCCTAGCGGTCTTTTCCGGCTGCTGCGGATCGAGAATGATTTCTTCGGCGTCTTCTTCGGGTTTCCAGCCTGTCTCGTCTGCTTGAGTACCGCCTTCTCGATCCTCCTGCTGTAATTGCTATTTGGCAGCTTCGTCATTTCTTTGGATTTCGGTGACCTCCACGGGGGTGAAGATCTTCTTACTTGATTCTTTCAGCATTTGCACGGTGCATCGTCGGGATGCGCCCTGGTCGGACTTAATTTCTCCTACTCCTCCTCCTCCCGGGATGCGGAAGCGGATCTTTTGATACTTGACTGAAGTGACCGCATCTAGCTTGATCAACCAAGGCCTTCCAAGGATCCCGTTGTAGGGGGACGGATCACTCACAATCGTGAATGTTTGCTTCGAGACTACCGGCGATGTCTTTACGTCAAGCGTGATTTGGCCGATTGCAGTTGAGGTGTGCCCATTGAATCCAGTGAGTACCTCTGCTCGCCGTGTTATCGTGCTCTCCAATCCCATCTTCTGGATGACCGAGAATTGAAGCAGATTGACCGCGCTTCCGTTGTCTACCATCATTCGGTCAACCATGGCATGGGCTATTTGGACGGATACTACTAGGGCATCGTCGTGCGGTAAGTCGACGCCTTCTGCGTCCTGCTCAGTGAAGCCGATGATAGGTCCTGGTAGTGCGCCGGCCGTCTGGACTTGTGAAATCAACGTGGCCTGCTGGATCATCCTCCTCTTCGAGCTGCTGGTGGCCCCCAGGTATTCGGATTCAGCAAAGATGCCATTAATTCGAATCGTCTTGGCTGGTGGCTCCTGCTCCCTTTCAGTGTTCCGTCTAAGCTGCGCAGCTGGCTTGTCCAGATACCTGTCGACCTTGCCGTCCTTCACAAGCTTCTCCAGATAACTCTTCCAGGTGTAGCAGTTTTCTGTGGTGTGTCCTGGCCCTCGATGGAACGCGCAGTACTTGGAGTGATCCAGCTTGGAAGCGTCTCCTATTAGCTGTTTTGGTGGTTTAAACCATGGCTCGTCCTTCACGTTCCGAAGGATTTGATGGATTGGGACTGAAAACTTCGAATAATTCCTGGTCGTCGGGCCGTCTCTGGTCACGGGCCTCTCTCTCCGCTTGGCCTCATGTCTGCTCTTATTGGGCTGCCTTCCGTCTTCCCTTCGTTGAGTTGTCACCAATTCTTTTTGCGGCTGCTCAGGCGCCTTTTCCGCTCGTCGGGCCTCGTCCCAGAGTGCATGCTTTTCTGCCAGGGCGAATGAGTCTGCTAGAGTCAGGTCTTCCTTCATGATCATCTCTCCAAACAGGGGGTGATCCGCGGGGAGGCCCTTCTGGAAGGCTGCACTGGCTATTGAGTCGTCACATCCTACGATCTTCGCCTTTTCCGCCTTAAATCTCTTCAAATAGTCGCGAAGTGATTCCTTCAGGTTCTTCTTTACGTTGAACAGGTGATCGGATTTTTTCTTGATCGAGCAGTAAGATGAGTATTCTTTGGTGAAAATCAAGGAAAGATCGTCAAAGCTTGAGACGGATCGTGGTGGCAGGGTATGGAACCAATCTTGCGCTTCGCCTTGCAGGGTGGTGGCGAATATTTTGCACATAAGGGCGTCATTGCTCCGGTAGAGGACCATGGCACTTCGGTAATGCTTCAGGTGCCTTTCCGGGTCTCCATCTCCTTTGAATGAGGTGAAGTGCGGCATGCTGAACTTGCGCGGGGGTTCCGCATGCTCGATCTCGTCCGCGAAGGGGCTCCCGCTTATCTTGGTCATCTCCCGCCGCAATGCTTCATCGGTCGTGTCGCCGCGTCGGAACTCGGGCAGCCGTTCGCTAAAAAGCTTCTCCACCTCTTCCTGGATTTGTTTATGGTGGGGCGGCGGAGCCCTAAGCTGTCCTAGATCTCGGCCCATTGGTCTAGGCTGCTCTTCCAGGCGTTCCATTTGTCGTTGCCTCGGCTGCCTAACCGGTGAGTGGTTTCTCCGTGGGCTGCCGGTGGAACTTGAAGCGGATTGAGAAGTCGCTTGCCTTCGCGCGCCATGCGGCATCTTCCGAGGTGATGTGGAGTACGTTCCTTGCGGGCCTAAGCGCGAACGGACGCTCTGCCTAGACGGTTGCTCGTGCGATCCTTCAATTTGTGGCCCCAGCCTCGATCGTATGCTTACTTGCGGGCCTAACCGAGAGTGCACGCTCCTCCCTGTGCTAAGACGGGAATCCACGCTGTCTCTGGGGCCCAGCCGAGATTGCACATTGCCCGATTGCTCAGTCTGATTGATCGGCTGCTTGCCAGGACGTTGCCGGAAAGGTTCCTCTTCTAGGGCGCGTTGGATCTCCGTGCGTTGCAAAAGTTGATTCACCAGGGTTGTCTGCTGCGCTAAGGTGTTCGTCAACTCCATGACTTACCTGGACAGGTTCTGCTCACCACTCAGATTGGATGAACTAGATAGGAAAACTCCTTCTCGAGCGACGGACGGGTGGATGGTTCCGGGCACGACTCAGGCTGCTTGGGACACCACTGGGGCAGGCTGAGCTGCGTGGGCAGGCAGGGCTGCGTGGGCAGGTTTGGCTGCAGGAGCAAGCTGCTCAACGCGAGGTGGGCGCGAATGCGAGGCTTGGACCGCCGTAGTGTTATCATGGACCTCGCCGCGGGTGGTCACCGCGGTGGTTCCCATGGTGGAGCCTCGTGGTGGTGGCGCCATCTCCCCAAGAGTCACATTCAACCTCGTAGATCGCCGTGGTCCCACGCCTTGAATGTTTGAATTGTTGCTCATCGAATTTTCCGTGTGTGCGAGAGTCTTTTTCGAGCGTAAACTTCTCCTCTCAATGAAAGCACCAATTTGTGGATGCAAATTTTCTCCTCTTCGATCTTGGACGATTTTGCACCTACAAAATAATAAACACCTTAGGTTAAGGCCAAAAGCCTCACGCGCCCACGATGAATGGGGGGGGGGCTTTGGCCGAAGAACCTCCGATGCCAAAGTTAGAATTAGAGAGAAAAAGTGTTTAGAGTGTTTTTGCCCAAGGATTGGAATTAGGTCTTTTGTGAGAAAATGGGGTAGTATTTATAGGAAAGGGGGGTGGCCGGCCATGCTAGGGTTTTTGGTGTGAGATCTAGGATTAATTAGCCTATTTATTGGCTAATTAATCAAATAGGGAAAGGATTTATTTTTATAAAAAGAGGTAATAAGGAGTAATTGAATAATTGACTAAAAAAGGAGGAAAAAAGGGAAGGAAATGGGGAAATAAAGAGGGAAGTGGCCGGCCCCCTTTGGAGAAAGGAGGACCGGCCATTAAGAGGATTTTGTGGATTTTGGGGCTAAGTTAATTGGCCAATTAATGAGGAATATCCTCATTAATTTGCCAATTATCTCCATTTAAGTGGGATAATTGGTGGATTTACGAGATAATTGTCTTAAATGTGGATGGATGAAATAATTCGGATTTGGTTACCTTTTATGGGCGCTTTTGACTTGACCGATGATAATTACCGGCTGCTCGCGCGTAGGATTTCTGGTGCTTCTCGAGGGCATTCTTGTCTTCTTAATCCGAAAGTCCATGTGTCGCCTTGTGATTATTTTTGGCTCCACAAGTGTCATAGAAACCTGAAGTTTCTTAACGCGCAACACTCATGTTGAGACTCGAAGTTCTCCATGCTTAAATTCGTTTAAACCAAACCATGTCTTAGAACCTGAATGTTCTAAATTTGTTGTTGTTTATGGAAATTTTATTTCCTAAAACACCAATCACATTCTTGTTTCCGCCATTCAATAACAAGTTCGATATCACTGATTTGGAAGTTTCGAACAAGAAACTACTTTATATAGATACAAGAAGTGACACCCCACTTGACTATGACTAGTTGCGAAATCATTGTAGCCAGTTCTTCATTCGAAGACTTATGCCTGAAGCATATCAAGTGGAAGTACCTCACTAATGAGGACTCCATGGCTCTTTGACTCACTATGGAACGTTTCGAATCATGTAAAGATGAAATCTTGCCTGAAGCAAAACATGATTGAAACTGTTACGTCCATGAATAAGGGATAGTATTCCCGAACCTCAACCCTGCAGAATCTAACTCTGTTTTGACGGAATAGGTCATTGGTTATGCACTTTTCAGTGTTTCTATCAATGTTGTTGAGGAGTACCATTCTCCTAGTCAATTTGAGACTCATTTTGCTCTACCTCACACATTTGGAAGTGCGAAATTTGACATGGATGGCCTATTGGCCAAACCCCCTTGTTCTTTTTGGTTTATTTTGTGAATAATTTATTTTATTCTCGGATTTAAGATTGGTGTTTGGATGTCACTATTATTCTCGAATACAGAGTTAATTAACGAAAATTACCACATGTGACTACAATTAACTCATGCTTAGGTATATTTTGTGGGGAAGTTAGTTGTCTGGTTCTATGCTAACTTCATACCTAATCATCCCCTGACAACCTTTAAGGCTTATCCAACCTGATTGTGGGGCATGGCACTGCCCTATATTGTCCAATGGAACTAATTTTACCATAAAAGGGAAGCCTTATACTCACTAGTTCCGGAAGAACGCCTTTTTTGAGTTTTAAGGATATTCGAGAGAATTATTACCATATTGAAACCAATGTAGAAAAATGGAGTAAAATTCCTTAGCATATTACCATATTGCACTTCCTACGAATATAGCCAAATGCATATTCTAGAGAAGATGGAACGCTTAACGAGTGCATTACACCCATTCAAGCCACTTTATGGCCGGCCAGAAGCCCGCGATTCCAAAGGAATTTTCGCTATGGATGTACGTTTGGGATATCTAGGATGATTCGTGATGACCGTTTTGGGCATCATTTTTACCAGAAGTAAAGAAATCATACCTGGACACGTATTATACCTTAGCACCCTCTATCTTTTCTACAAAGGATTCAAAAGGGACATTTGTGGACTGATTCAACCACCTTACGGACCATTTAAATACTTTATAGTATTGGTTGATGCTTCTACACGTTGGTCACACGTGTGGCTGTTGTCCACAAGCTGCATTCTCCACACTGGTAGCTCAGATTAACAAGCTCAGGGCTCACCACCCTGATTATCTGATCAAATTTATTTAATTGGATAAGTTGGAGAATTTACATCGAACATTTTAAAATTTCGATGGATATTGCATGTCGGTTGGAAGTTGAACATCTAGTCCCATGTTCATACCTAGAACGACCCAGCAGTAGCATTCATTAAACGCCTACAAATGATTGCGCGATTGACTGGTCATACGTACCAAAGTTCCCGATCTCTGTTTGGGGCCATGCAATATTGCAAGCAACCATGTTGGTCCGCCTGAGGCCCGTCACGACCCAACCTTATAAAGCGCGTGTCAGTTGGTTACCAGATACGAACCCGACATATCACATCTGCGCGTCTTTGGTTATGCGGTCTATGTGCCCTTTTGCACTGCCCTTACGTACACAAGAACAAAGGGGTCCTCAGGGAAGGATGGAAATCTATGTCGGTTATGATTCTCCTTCTAATATTCGTTACTAAAGAACCTTTGACAGGCGATCTCTTTTCCGCTCGTTTTGCGGATTGTCACTTTTATGAGACAATCTTCCCGTCGTTAGGGGGAGATAAGAACGTCAACGTTCCTAAAGAACAACGCGAATTATCGTGGACGTCCCCACTGTGTCTCATATCGATCCCAATCTAGATCATCAGAGTTTAACCAGACACTTCCTCTGATCTAGTAAAAGTGATGAGATCACATATACCAGCTGAAAATGTGCCTGCAAAGATGTGTACCACATGTACGACGAACCTTCGTCTCAAAAAGCAGGAACGCCACAATTGTGGCCAACCCTCGTACATTGGTGGCTAGCCAATCAATCTGCCCTACGCCAGAAGCATGGTAGATTACTCGGTTCAAGGATTCACTTCCTTAGAATTGGAGGAATATGGCACAAAGAATCTGCCCCTCGATCACTGTCTCAGACCTTTTCATCTCATGAGATTAAATCCGGATTACTCCCGAGACCTGAAGTTCCTGGTCCTGTATACTAGTTTGGATGAGATATGGAATTGGAATGAGATTATCATAGATGATGCTTCATTTATATGGTACCAACATAAATGAAAAGCGACGATAACGAACCTCGTTCCGTTGATTAATGTCAACGTAGAACTAATTGGTCAACTAAAAGAATCAATCTATGATGAATGAGAAGAATGAAATAGTGCGATATGACGCCTTGTGGCGCAAGGTTTCTCTCATACGCCATGTGATTGATTGCAGCATTATAAACGTGGTTGTAGTATATCTGGGATCGTGATACGAACCTACATGGAGTTTCCAAAGAACTTACATGTACTGATTCAAATAGTTCTAGACCACAAGAACTTCCTCTTGGTTCTCAAGAGGACTTCACTTTACGGATGCAGAACTATCCGGGCGGATATGGTATACCCGTCTAAGTGAATATTTGATCAGTTAGGGATATATGCCCCTGCGTGTACAAAATCCGAAATTGCTAGAGTTGAGAAAATTAACTCGCATGTCAGACTATAAGATGAATGATCTTGAGAGAACTCGACATTACCTCGACCTGAAGTTTTCGAGCTAGTTATGATGGTATTCTGGTCCACCACTCAAACTAGACCCAGAAGGTGTTACGTCTGAGTATATCCTGATCGTCTGTATGCTAGATGCAAATGAGACCTTTACGGAGGGTATGGAGCATAAGGTTCCATATTGATACGTGAGCCAGCCATATTTAAGTACCATTGGCGTTTGTTGTACTTAGCTCAAATGCACTAGATCTGACATCTTATGTGCTGATAATCTTTTGGCATAAAGCAGCACTGCGCCTAACACGCCACCATCAAATTTGGTGTTAAAGACATTTTTTCGTTACTATGGATTTGGGTTTATCTATCCCTATGCATCTCAGAATAGATCACACCCCCTTGATCTTCAGAATGATGCCTACCTTGTGGGATTTGCTGAATCAGACCATTTGTCTGACCGCACAAGGTACGTTCCCGCATGGTTATGTCTTTACCATTAAGGAACACCGCAATATCTTGGAGGTCAACCAGATAGACCTTTTTTTGTTGCGAAACTTTGAATCGTTCCAAGACTCACTATATCTCATCACGTGGGAGATGTAGTCGAGAATTCTTATTGAGCATATTCAAAATCCCTGCGTTTTTCATCCATCGTTGAGTCCCAACAACGATCCATGAATACAACGCTGTATGTATCGACCAGATCATGATACATCCAACAAGTCAACACCAAGCATATTGTGTCTACATCAGCATGAGCATCAGAAGATTGAAGTCAAGCAGTCAAATCCCAGACTACCTTGCCGACATTTACACGGAGTCACTACCGAAATCTACCTTTTCAGAAGCTTGTCCAAGGAATTGGTATGCATAACTTTCTCATCTGCAATGCTTGTAGTTTCATTTGGAAGTTTTGTTAAACTCAGGGGGAGTATCCATAAGTATACTCACTTGATCTTAATGTACTCTTTTTCCCTACGATTAGGAGCATTTTTCCCACTGGGTTTTTGCTACCTAACTAGGTTTTAACGAGGCACCCATCCTGGGCTGATCATACCCTTATGAGCTCTTCTACTTGCGTCCAGAAGACGTATAGTTTTGACTTAATGCAACTTCTCACTTTTCTCCTTAGCCTATGGGTTTTTCTCCCACCTTGGGTTTTGCCATAGCGAGGTTTTGTGAGTTTTACTATCTATGCATTCCTCCGTTTGTTTTGAGACTCGCATTCGCTACTTGTGCCGACTAAATGAGACGACTTCATCAACTGCTTCTACATTTACCTGAAGATCTGATGCGTCATCTACTTGAGTATTTGCACACTCAAGGGGGAGTGTTGTGACATATGTTCTTATCAATATGTGATTGTGTAAATCCTAAGTAGAGATAAAGTAGGAATCCTTTGGGATCTAGAAGATCTTTCCTAATAGACTTTGTATTACTTGGAGAGCAAGTTTCTCTCCTCCTAATTACTATAAATAAAGGCACAAGGACTAGAGAATTAACACACAATTCCTCAAGTCTATTTTCCAATCTTTCTCTCTTCCCTTTGCCGCACCTCTCTATTAAATATAGGCCACAACAATAATTATTTTATTGTAAAATTTAGTCAATCCTCACATTTTTTATTATAAATAATATCGTTTATTTAAAAAAAAAAATAACTACAATCATTTCGTTCAAGGAGTCTAAATATTTTGCAACTATTTTTTAAGTAACTAAAAGTACTTTGGAAACTTAACTTGCTTTTTCTGACTTGTATATCGTGCTTTTAGGATTGTGCTTCTATTTTCGATGTTTTTATGGGCTTTGTTTGTTTTCTTTCTGTTCTTTATAATTTTTGAAGTTGCTGGCAACCATTATGTTTGTTTTCTTTTCTCAAAGTTGGTGTCAACCATCATAGTATCGACAGATTTTTCAGTTGTATTAGAAGAAAAAAAAACCATATATTACTATATAATTAGCAAAGTTTTTATTAAGTATTTCTCTAATTATATAATATGTGATGTTCCGTCGTTTTCCTAGCACACTTAGAAATCTTTTCATGGAATCAAAGCAAAATTAACCCACGTATTAGGCTAAATGGACCATGGACTCCCACATCACCTAATATTTATTGTCCATGTGCATAAAACAATTTGTTGATAATGAACCTCACATTAGAAATTAAAGAACCTTGCATGTGCTAATTTTTTTTTTATTTTTTATTTTTTCACCTCGTGTGATTCAATTCGTTCAAGAACCAAGCCACGTCGAAGGTCAACGAGTTTTAAACAAGCCAAGCCTTGAGAACATAATTTTTTTTTTTTGGAAACGAGAACATCATATTTTAGAGATACAAATTTGAGATGAAAAAGTCCATTTGCATCTCAAACTACATTTTCAAGAGATGTAAATGTGAGTTATGCTCCACTAGGGCAAATGTAAATTGGAGGTCTCATTTACTTTTCACTCTTTAAATAGAAAGAAGTATCTCCTAATCATGCTCTTTACGGGAAATGATCCCCATTTTTAAGAAGAAAAAAAATTGAATAGTCTATGTTGTAAATATCGATTAATAGATTATTCTTGCAAAAGTTAAATTCAATCCGAAACCAGTTTCTCATTCAATAGTCACGATAAAATTTTAATGTTTCTTAAACCATAGTGTTCGTCAATTTTTTTGAACTCAATTAGATGTCTGTGGGTGCAAAAATTAAGGCTCAAGTAATATGAGCCACTTCCTAAATTTGGGGGGAGTGGAGCTAGAATAGAGGGGCTTGATCAAACCCTTCCATGGAAGATGGAACATGGAAAAATATAAGGAAAGTGGGACTTGGAGCCCAAGTATTTTGATGCCTATAAAGGATTTAGGATCCCACGAGAACGGGGGAGGGAGAAAGGTATGAGATCGCCCGATATGTATTTTATAAGCATTTTGAACAAAGACTAACTTGATCGTCAGAGTGTTTATTGCAGGTCCCATTCTCCCTCATTGATGGCAAGTGAAGATGGTGTCCAAGGCTTCTCAATGTGTTCAAGATTACTTGTTGGTGGAGAATTGGAGTACCCGAAATTTCTCGCTCCAACAGTTGGCGCCGTCTGTGGGAATCTTTCAAAAAGCTATATTGGGGAGTAAAGGAAAAACTATTCTTCGAAGCTGCAATGAGGGCATCAGTTAAAACCCTAAATGAAATTTGGTGCTGAATCCTGTTCTTCATCATGGATATTGCATACAGTCGTATTGCGGTTGTAGAAAAGAAAATTTACGCGAAGGTGGGGGCACATGATGATTTATCTAGGGAAATGAATCTTTGAACTGGTTTCGTCCAATTAGATGGGGGCATGCGTTTGTTCTTATCAGTTCATAGCCCACAAGGAAAGGAATATTATTCAGTCGTGAATGATTAAGTGAAGCGTGCACTAACAACCGACGACCACATCCTCGCCTTCTCTCTCAGAGCAAGATAATAATCCCCTTACCTCTTCCATGTTGATTTTCACATGATATTGGGTTATTATAAGTGTGATTTCATTATGGCTAAGTGCAAATAATGCCTATGGTTTGCAGTTGCATGAAGCTCTTGACATGGGTTATATATTCTCCCGGACTAGGTGTTTTGACACTTAGATTATTTGTTTATGGTTATGCAAATTGGGGAAAAGGGCCAAACCTGTGGAGTATAACATACTACTCTCCATCTCGCTTATCATATGCATGCATCAGCTAGCATATCAAAACGTAAACATGTCTTACTTGAGGGATGCCAAAGTGTTTGATAATGTGTTTCAGTAATATATCATGCTATTTGTTTAAGTGTCGTAGTTTCTTCTCTACTAGAAAGAAAGAATCAATAACCTTCTTTAAAGAGAGACACCACAACCGCTGCTAATATCGCTCCACTGCCAACAATCACGATTGCTCCGACGGATGAGGCTATATTAATCAGAGAAACCCCAAATATGCTGAAGCTGAAGGACTTACATCGTCCTTGTTGAACTGAGAATGGCGGCACGTATTAAAGCCTCCAAACCGATAAGAATTCTTAGACCCCCTCTTTTACAATTTTAGAAATTTTATGAAAGTACGGTGTTTTATGATTTTTCATTGCTATACTACAAAGTAAGGGTGCTATACATGTACACTTATATTCGGTGCATGAGCCATATATATCATTGACTAGTTAATGTTTGAAGTGTCTAGCGAATACTCTATCGAATGGGGGCAAATGGTTCTTCAATTGACCATTATATGAGAACAACTCATGAGTGTTTATACTATTCATCATAAGGCTATACAGTATACACTTTTATCACTATCTTATCTTGTTGATCGAGTCACAACATACCATAGATAAGTAAGAATAAACAGAATTCGACTCTATTTGAAAAGCAACTCCAAGCGGGCGAAGCTTTAAATTTCCTTTATGGGACAGGGATTAAAGATTTTCTTGCACAAAGAGCTTGCATTTTTCTTCTCTTATTATTAGGTGTGATTAATAATGGGATGAAACCAATTTGGTTATTTGATGTCCTCGATAGGGATAGAGTCTCTATTAGAAAGTAAAGTTAGAAATCTTCTTTAATGGTCAGAGAGACACGTGCTTACCACGGGCATTTGGGATGCAATCAGTTACCACCGCTGCTTTGTTGGATGTGCGATGGAAAGACTTTCGAACTTGCTAACGTTGAAGCACTCGCATTGTAAGGGTATGAATGTTGCATAGGCATTTACTGTAGAAGTTTTCATTTCCAAAAATACAGGCGTGAAGAGGGAAGAGAGAACCGAGTGAGAGAATTCAGATTCGCCAAGCACTTGGATTATACAGATAAGAACTATCTCAATTCTTTTAATCATGATTTATGATTACTGCAGTTCTTGCTTTCTCATTGACAAAGAAAACAAAGAACATGGCCTTTTGGCTTTGAACTTACCCACCAAGTTCACTTGGAGCTTGAGCAGGGGGCATGTATGCTTGTGTAGGATTATAACTGTCAAAAGGGTGATGATCGAGATAAAGATTTTGGACAAGATAGAAAACTGATGTGTATGACATGCACTCATAGCTTCTAAAAAAGGACTTGTACTCTAAATTGCCTAACATATACGAATTTCTATCTTTGTTAGTTAAACTCCAAAATTATTTCTACATTCAGACCTAAGTAACTCCTGGGGCATCTAAAGTAATTGTTGTTCATTGATATAATCTGAGAAAAGCAAAAGCCAATGCATCTTGTAGCATACCTAGAAGTTTGTATGGAAAATCAAAAGGGGCTTAGATGGTTTGGTCGACTAGATAAGCATACCAAAAGACTTGTGAATGGGCCAACAATGTTTGTAATGCCAATTTTGCATTGTCATTTCTTGGGTTTGAAGGAGTAAAACAGATAAGATATCCACCCATCTTGATTTTGCTAATCTTGCGTATTCATGTTAAATTATTGTCATTCACATGCTAATCTTATGTCATTCACATGCTAATCTTATACATCAGTTTGTTGTTGATCTGTATTCGTTTTTGGACATGGAATATTAAATTAGTGACAAGACAGGAATTATATGGAGCAAATTTAAAATTGATCGATATGTTGTCAAATAGAGGATAAGGAATACAGAAGGTGGAAGCAGTGGACAAGATTAAAAAAATAGTCAAGCAATGTACAGTCAAGGCTTCTAACAAAGAAAATGTCCTTTCATTTTCGCAGCAACGAAGTTGCCTAACAGACAGTAGAACCTCAAGGTTGCATGTTGCTCAATAACTAAATGCTATAAGGCCCACAGATTTCAAGCCTTCACTGATGAGAAGAGAATGGAAAACTTGGCTTGATGCTCGACATATGTTGATTATATGATGAATAGTTTGCACCGAAGGGGCAGCCATAACTTCACTCAAGATAAGAAAGAAAACCCATATACTTATTGCATTTCTCTTTAGCATTTGTTGAATGTGCAGATCGATGGCAATGCTTACAATCAATTTTTTTACTTAGTTATTGTCAAAATGTAGCAAACCATTGCATTTGGACTCTGGAGGCATGTTAGTAATGCATAAATTTGTAGTTGAAGATCACTAAATTGTGGGATGAAGACCTAGACCGAAATGAGAGCTGAAGGGTCAAGGTTGAGGATCGAATTATGGTCGAAGCCCAAGACTGAGGGTTGAAAACCCAAAACCCATGATCGAATATCTTATGATCGTAGCCGAAGGCTAAACTTTGACCTTATGATCGTAGCCGAAGGCTAAACTTTAACCGTATGATCATAGCCAAGGGCTAGACTTTAACCATATGATCGTAGCCAAGGGTTAAACTTTGACCTTATGATCGTAGCCGAAGGCTAAACTTTAACCGTATGATCGTAGCCAAGGGCTAAACTTCGACCTTATGATTGTAGCCGAAGGCTAAACTTCGACCTTATGATCGTAGCTGAATGCTAAACTTCGACCTTATGATCGTAGCCGAAGGCTAAACTTTGACCGTATGATCGTAGCCAAGGGCTAAACTTCTACCTTATGATCGTAGCCGAAGGCTAAATTATGATTGTATGATCGTTACCAAAGGTTAAACTATAACTGTATGATCGTAGCTGAAGGCAAAATTATGACCGTATGATCGTAAATTATGACCTTGTGATCGTAATCAAAGGTTAAATTAGTGATCGTAACCGAAGGCTAAATTATGATCAAGCGATCGTAGCCAAATGATAATATATGACTATGTGATCGTATAGCCAAAGGCTAAACTTGATCATAGCCGAAGGCTATGCTCATGATGAAATTTCAAGTCTCATGAATTTTTGCAAAAGAAATATTTTTTCCTCTACAAACTAAGATGATATGTGTTTGCAGAGAAAAAAAGGGGGCAATTGTGGGTGCAAAAATTAAGGCTCAAGTAATATGAGCCACTTCCTAAATTTGGGGGGAGTGGAGCTAGAATAGAGGGGCTTGATCAAACACTTCCATGGAAGATGGAACATGGAAAAATATAAGGAGGGACTTGGAGCCCAAGTATTTTGATGCCTATAAAGGATTTAGGATCCCACGAGAACGGGGGAGGGAGAAAGGTATGAGATCGCCCGATATGTATTTTATAAGCATTTTGAACAAAGACTAACTTGATCGTCGGAGTGTTTATTGCAGGTCCCCTTCTCCCTCATTGATGGCAAGCGAAGATGGTGTCCAAGGCTTCTCAATGTGTTCAAGATTACTTGTTGGTGGAGAATTGGAGTACCCGAAATTTCTCGCTCCAACAATGTCTCAAATATTTCCGATTCTGCTACTATGCTGCAAGAATGATCTATGAGGTGCAACTTGAAAAATAAAGGTTGGATCATTAAAGTTTGATGTCGTTTGGACCCCACAACTAATCTCATTTAAAAAACAAATGAGGATCCCTTTCCTTAAATGCTCTTATCTCTAAATATGTAAAAAAAAAAATAAAAAAAAAAAAAAAAAAAAAAAAAAAACACGTAAATAAATTTTTAATTTAATTTTTTGGCCAAGATAAATATTTTTTTATCTCGTTTATTGAAGTGATTTTCGACCAACAAAAAATGTGAAATGTCCATTCGGAAGAATTGTATATCTTCCATTCAAGATGCTAGCAATATATTTTATTTTCCTTAAAAAAAGGGATCAGTTATTGGCTTCGTCACGACAATCCATCTCTTTAGGGAATGGGAAGACTCACATAGACATTTCAGCCTCTTCTTAACCACCATTGTGTGATTACCAGAAATCGAATCCTATGTGAAATACAAGCTTGGAATTCGTGTGTAATCACTAAGCCATGGGGTGTTTCTAGCAATATATTACTCAATTTAGCTTTGCTAGTAATTAATGCGTGATCTTAATGAATTAATAATTGAAAATCTTGTCTTTAATTAATATATGTAATCTATGAGTTGACAATTGTAAATTCGAAGATCACCTAAAGTACGCATGCATGAATGCTAACAGAATTTAATCAAAGAAGTCACTAGTCGAATTAAGATCCTCAAATTTTAATTTGGACGATACTCAAACGCAACCAAAAAGATGTTGGGGTGCAACACTTGAAGTTGGAACTTATTTGATTTAATTAACTAGTGATCATTGTAAACACGAAAATTTCCTGAAACAAAAGAGACAAGAACAACGTGTACAAAGTGATATTTGTATTTTTTTGATTTGTTTTTGGGTTACAATCTCTTTTTAGCTTGATCCTCTGATTTGATCTCCGTAAGGTGTTGATTTGGTGGATTGGTTGTTGATCCGAAGGGCCGTCGGGGCTTGATCTTTGGATGAACAGTTCTTCAAGGGCCTTTGGAGGGCTTGATCTTGATGAACGAGGATGTGTGGATTTGTTGAACGGATCTTCAAAGGGCTTTTGGGCTTGATCTTTGAAGATGGATGAACAAATCTTCAAGGACTTTTGAGGCTTGATCTTCGAGGTGGATGAACGGATCTTCAAGGGCTTTTGAGGCTTGATCTTCGAGGATGGATGAACGATGCTTCGAAGGGCTTTTGAGGCTTGATCTTCGAGGTGGATGAACGGATCTTCAAGGGCTTTTGAGGCTTGATCTTGAAAGTGGATGAACGGATCTTCGAAGGGCTTTTGGGCTTGATCTTCGAGGATGGATGAACGATGCTTCGAAGGGCTTTTGAGGCTTGATCTTCGAGGTGGATGAACGGATCTTCAAGGGCTTTTGAGGCTTGATCTTGAAAGTGGATGAACGGATCTTCGAAGGGCTTTTGGGCTTGATCTTCGAGGATGGATGAACGATGCTTCGAAGGGCTTTTGAGGCTTGATCTTCGAGGTGGATGAACGGATCTTCAAGGGCTTTTGAGGCTTGATCTTGAAAGTGGTGAACGGATCTTCGAAGGGCTTTTGGGCTTGATCTTCGAGGATGGATGAACGATGCTTCGAAGGGCTTTTGAGGCTTGATCTTCGAGGTGGATGAACGGATCTTCAAGGGCTTTTGAGGCTTGATCTTGAAAGTGGATGAACGGATCTTCGAAGGGCTTTTGGGCTTGATCTTCGAGGATGGATGAACGATGCTTCGAAGGGCTTTTGAGGCTTGATCTTCGAGGTGGATGAACGGATCTTCAAGGGCTTTTGAGGCTTGATCTTGAAAGTGGATGAACGGATCTTCAAGGGCTTTTGAGGCTTGATCGATCTTGAAAGTGGTGAACGGATCTTCGAAGGGCTTTTGGGCTTGATCTTCGAGGATGGATGAACGATGCTTCGAAGGGCTTTTGAGGCTTGATCTTCGAGGTGGATGAACGGATCTTCAAGGGCTTTTGAGGCTTGATCTTGAAAGTGGTGAACGGATCTTCGAAGGGCTTTTGGGCTTGATCTTCGAGGATGGATGAACGATGCTTCGAAGGGCTTTTGAGGCTTGATCTTCGAGGTGGATGAACGGATCTTCAAGGGCTTTTGAGGCTTGATCTTGAAAGTGGATGAACGGATCTTCGAGGAGCCTTGGGGCTTTGAACTTTGATGAAGAACGGACAGAACTTCGTTGATTCTTCGGGATTTGCTTGAGAGCGTTTGGAGTTTCAGAGCTTCAACGCTTTTGTGTAATGTGAATTGGTGAATTGAAATGAATGAATTGGCTTCCTATTTATAGAATTCCAAAACTTGATTTTTGGGTTTTAATAATCAGATGAAATAAGTCACTTCTGCCAGGCGTTGACACGTGTCCTGTTTAGTGACTTTTCTGAGTTATTTTGATTTTTCGTTGATTCACATGCTATGTATAAAATTTATGTGATACATGAGCGTTGAAATTTTAATTTTTGGTCAACATTTATTTCACGAAATTTCGATGTCTACAAATGCCCCCACTTCAAGGCGCGTCGCATACTTGTGCTTGTCACTTGTAGGCGATGTGTTTTGAAGTTTCTTAATGTAGATGTCAATCCAAGGGCCGTCGGGGCTTGATCTTGAATTGGACTGGAAATTTCTTCAAGGGCCGTAGAGGCTTGAATCTTGATTTTTGTGCTGCAAATTTCTCCAAGGGGCCTGAGGGCTTGACCTTGGACTGCAAATTTCTTCAAGGGCCGTAGAGGCGTGAATCTTGATTTTTTTGTGTTGCAAGTTTCTTCAAGGGCCGTAGAGGCGTGAATCTCGAATGAACTGCAAATTTTTGTGGTTTCGGGCTTGGTCAGGTACTATGCAAACCATATAGTAGGAGTTCCTCAAGTCGCCGAGCTAGGAGATCTCGGGTTCCGGTTGATCATTCTCCTTCTACTTGTCTCTCATTTAGCAACGAGGACAAAGAAAAGGAGAGGGAAGAGAGACGATATGAGATACTCTTGCTTTCAACGAAGTGGCCGACGAATCGACACGTGCTTTGTTGTGCTTGTTGACTTTCCACAGCTTTGATCTTGAACTGGGTTTGAAGGATTTTCTGGTTTCCTCCGGATGGATCATGCGATTCTGCAGACGAGGGCGTCATGCTATAGTGATCTGTTCCAGCTCGTCGTTGAACCTTCTGCTTCAATCTTTTTGCATAGCAGAAGTGGTGCGCAACCTTTGCATTTAAATGGTCCGTCAAAGCACTTGAAGATGAGTACTTGAGAGCAAGGCTCGGTAAGCAACCAGGCAAAGGTTCCGGGCAATCAGTTCCAGATCGGATGTTTGATTTCAGGTTCCGACTGATTGCTTTCTTTCTCCATATCTTGCAGGTAAGAGCAAGGGTAAAGGAAAGAAAAGGGAAAAGCATGATATGAAATACCTTTGCTTTCGACCTTGATGATATGAGATACGTTTGCTTTTGAAGCAGTAACGGATGAACCAACACATATATATTGGTTGCGCTTGTCTCCACATGCTTCAATGTACTAGCTTCACCTGTCTGCCTTATCTGTTCTTCAGGCAGATGTGGTATCTTCCTGGAGGTTTGCGTGGAGGTTTCGACATATTGCTTTTCTTTATCCTTGTCTTGCAGATAAGAGTAGGGACAAAGGAAATGACAGGGAGATTGCATGCTATGAGATAGCTTTGCTTTCAACCCTGATGATATGAGATACCTTTGCTTTCGAAGAAGTCGTTTTCCACAGATTTAATCTTGAACTGGGCTAGGAGGCTTCTTCTGGTAGACTTGCTACAAATGTCTGAATTTACTCCTTTTACCTGGAGTTGGGCTCGATTCAAGGGTGGTGGACACTTGATCTTGAATTGGGCTTGTGATTTCTTCAAGGGCCGTTGAGGCTTGATCTTGATGAATGGAAACGGGACCACGAGCGGTTTCAGGATTTGAGCACTTGGCAAGCAGACATCAGGTGGAAATGATGGCCTGTTTCTTTGTTCAATTTCCCCAATTCATATTGAAGAGGGTCAGGAGATGAATCTTCAAGATTGATGCTTCATTGTCACTCGTCTTGTCTGTTCCCCAGCAGATGAGTACTCGAGAGCAAGGCTAGGTAAGCCATCAGGGAAGGATTTCTCAACAATCCGTTCCTGACTGGGAGCTTGGCTCCGAGTGTCGTTGATCGCTCTCTTTCTCCTTGTCCTGTAGTGAAGAGGGAGGACAAAGAAAAGGTTAGGGGGAAAGCATGATATGAGGTACTCTTGCTTTCGACCCTGCTGATATGAGATACTTTTGCTCTGGTTTGATTTGTTTGCAGAGGTATTCTCGGGAGGAAGAGAGCCAAGCATTTTGAGAAAGCTTTGTTGGGGTTTTGCTGGGAGTGTTACCCTCGGAAGTGAGGAAGGGTTGAGCATTTTTTGCAGGTCTGCCCGTCTGTGGAGGATGAAGGTCGACATATGTAGAATTTTTTATCGACAAGTGGTAATGCTGTTCTTTTACCCTTCTCGGTCACAGCGATGTAGTGAGAGTGGCGGGGTTCACGCGTTTTAACTTTGTCAGAGGCTTTTGACAAAGTGGTCCGTGATTTCCGGAAAGCTGGTGCTGAATCCGACTCTCGAGGTTTGAAAAGCAGTATGCCTCTTCGATTTCTGAGAAAGGCGTCGTGCTGGCGGTCTGGCTCTCGAGATCAGGAGAGTGGCGACAGATTTGATCCGGAAAATCCGGCTTTTAAAATCTCAGAGAGTGGTGCCTCTTCGATTTTTTGAACAAACGGCCCGACTTTTGGTATTCGGGGAGAGGTGCCTCTTCGATTTTTGAACCGGCACCTCTGTTGCTTCTTCTTTTATGGAGGCGTCGATGGTGCGCCAAAAGCATGTTCAGAGAGTTGGTTGCTTGTAAAGAATTCCCCTCTTTTGTATCTCTGAGAATTTGATTTCATCCGACCTCTCCTTCCTTCATTATTTTCACAAATGGCTTGCCCATCTGATCATCGTCTTGACTTGAATATTAGTGGAGAGGCATCTGCGTCTCCTCAAGACAATATATGGCGTCCATCTCTCTTATCCCCTTCTGGTCCTCTTACCATTGGGGACTCTGTAATGAAGAATGATATGACTGCTGCGGTGGTGGCCAGGAATATGTCCACTCCCAAAGATAACAGATTACTCGCCGGGCGGTCCGATGAGTTGGCCGTTAAGGATTCTCTGGCTTTCAGTGTCCAGTGCGTGGCTTCTGTTTCCAATATGGCCCAGCGCCTATTTGCTCGAACCCGCCAAGTTGAATCATTGGCGGCTGAAGTGATAAGTCTCCAACAAGAGATCAGAGGGCTCAGGCATGAGAATAGACAGTTGCACCGACTTGCACATAACTATTCTACAAACATGAAGAGAAAACTTGACAAGCTGCAGGACTCCGATGGTCAGTCTTTAAGTGATCATCAGAGGTTTGTGGGTTTGTTTCAAAGGCATTTAAGGCCTTCGTCTTCTAGAGCTTCGCCGAGTGTTGAGGCTCAAAATAATCAACTTCCAGCGCCTCCTGGGGTTCCGCCGAGTAATGAGGCGCCACCTGGCCAATGAAGGCTTGTTTGCACATTCTTTTTTTTTTTTTCTTCTCATGTAAAAAAATGTAAATTTTCAGAGATGTCAATAAATAAGATTTATTTCATTTCATTCGATGTCTATATATACACATATATAAGTATACATGCATACATATACACACCAAACACAAACCTTATTCATGCATATTTTATTTTTTATTTATTCATATATGCATTGCCGACATTCAACACTCAAAAAAAAAAAAAAACTGTCATCATCATTTTTTTTTTTTCTTCTGTTGGTTGGTGCCCACGCACCCATCATTTTTTTTTTTTTTTTTGCTTTGTTTTTTCTGTAAGTGGCACAGACACCATCATTTTCTTTTGTTTTTTTTTTGTTTTTTCTTTTTTTTCTTTTCTTTTCTTCCAGATGGTGCCAGATGCATCATCATTTTGTTTTGTTTTTTTTTTATTTCTTCTTTTCTTTTCTTCCAGGTGGTGCCAAATGCATCATCATTTTCTTTGCTTCCTTTCCTTTGCTTTCCTGTGACGCAACACTGAAGATGGTGGAGCTGTGGCGTCGATCAAACGACTGAGAAGCATTGAGGCTCCACCATTTTTTTTTTCTTTTATATATGGTGCTCTGCAAGACTGGATTTGTGGGTGAAAACCCAGGTCGAGTCCGAGAGAAGACGAAGGAGGAGGGGCTGCACGTGCTGCTGGAGCTGACCGGCTAGTCGTTTGACAGCGGTCACTGAGCTCAGCCACTGAGCACAACCACCAAGCTGTTGAAGCTGCTGGAGCTGACCGGCTAGTCGTTTGACAGCGGTCACTGAGCACAACCACCACCACCAAGCTGTTGAAGCCGCTGGAGCTGACCGGCTAGTCGTTTGACAGCGGTCACTGAGCACAGCCGCTGAGCGCAACCACCAAGCACAACCACTGCACTGCATACCAAACACAGCCACTGAGCACCGCCACTGAGCATAGCCACTGAGAGCACAGCCACTGAGCACAACCATCAAGCACAACCACTGCACTGCCTACCGTCGCACTGCCTTCCGTCGATGACTGGGCCCAACGGCAATGGTGTCAAGCTTGAAGTGGAGGAATTGCAGAAGAGATGTCTGCAGTGGTGGAGCAGAAGAACTTCACGACTGGCTAGTCGTTTGACAGCAGTCGTTTGAGGTTGTTGGCAGCGGAGGTGCGAGAGCAGTGCATGGGCTTGGGTGCTGCTGTGCTGGTGGATTCATATGTAGCACTGCCCTTGGATCTGGGGCAGCTAGGCTCTTCAAAGCTGTCGGCGGTGGCGGATGGAGAGCATGATGATGGTGGAGGAGCAACTGGGGTGTTTCCAGAAGATGCAATTTCAGCCTCCAAGAGGGTCAAGCTGCGTTCTCCGGAAAGACCAGACTACCTTTTGTCCTTTCTCAGAAACCATGGATTCTCTGCAACCCAGATCTCGAAGATGGTCAGGTCATGCCCAAGACTTTTCCAATTGCACCCTGAGAGGACCGTTTTGCCAAAGCTTGAGTTTTTCACTTCTCTTGGAGTTTCAAAGGAGGACCTTGCAAAATCTCTGGCGTATCAACCGAAGCTTTTGACTGCGAGCTTGAACAACCGGAGCGCTTTTTGAGCGCCGGAGCGAGTGCAATGAAGCTGCGCTTGCTGCCGCCTGAGAGCGCGAGCGGCCAGCGCCGAGTCAAACTCACCGCCTCCGCCACCACCGACTGATGCATTCTGAGAAGTTGAAGTGGAGAGAACTCTAGAGTCGTGGCTTTGATTCCATGAAAACCTCCTCAGCTCGGCTTTGAGCTCTTGAGAAAATTGCTTCGCTTTTGCTACAGCCTCGGCCTTGAGCTCCTGGGAGAACTGCCGTATCCGATTGTTGGACGAGCTTCGCCGTATCATGGATGGCGACTGAGAAGCCGAAATCGACGCCAACGTCGGAGTTTTAATTTCCGGCAGTGGCCAGTTCGTCGAGGTTGGAAGTCTTCCTTGCCGCTGCTGCAGCTGCCTCCCTCGGTCTCGGTGGAGCTCACCATGGACTGGACAGGGGAGTTCAGGGCCGAGTTGGAGAAGAATGGCGGACTGGCTGGTGCCGGAGCTGTGGAAGGAGAGAGCTTTACAGAGAGATCCACGAAGGTGGTGATGCTGGAAAAGCTGACGAGTGTTTGTTGATCCATTTCAGCGAGATCCGAGACCAGACCCGAGACCAGCAGCATCGGAATCTTGCTAGGGCAGCTTGTCTTCATCAGCGAGATCCCACCGGAGGGCGCCAGCGACATCACGGCCAGGCAGACTACCAGGAAGAAGATGGAGGAGGAAGACGATGTGCAGTTGGGGAAGAGCTCTGTGTGTGCCGAGGGTCCCTTGGTGCCCGCAGCTAAAAGAAGAAAAGCCATTGATGTAGCTGGGCCTGGATTTGTGCACTGTGGGCCGAGAATGGTTGAGAGAAGAAGACAAGCTGGAGCTTGGGCCTTGATTTGTAGCTGGGGGAAGAAGGAGGGCTAGACTGGCGCTCCTTGTTGCTGTTGGGCTGGATATAACCTTTTTTTTTTTAGAAGCTGTAATTTAATTTTTTTTTTTGTACAAACTAAATTGTAATGAAATTGACTTTTTAAAACACACTTCCTTCCCTTTTTTTTTTTATGATGATTGATCTCTTTTTTTTAGTACACATATACATACATACATACGTGCATACATACATACATATGTGTGTGTATATATATATATATATATATTTTTTTTTTTTTAGGAACTCTCCCTTGCATGGAAAGATGAAGAAGAAACGGAGAGTTTGAATCAAGCTTGATGGCATCGCAAAGCGTTGAGCTTCACGACCGGCTAGTCGTTTGACGGCGGTCACTGAAGTTGCCGTCCCTTTTTCCGTTGCTTGGAGCTTTGCCGAAGGGCGTGTTCTTTTTTGGTGTCGTTTGCAGTTTCAGCTCGTGCAGGCAAGGAGCGTTGTTGCCGTTTGCAGTTTCAGCTCGTGCAGGCAAGGAGCGATGGTGTCGCCTTTTAGGCTCGTGCGGACGAGGAGCATTTTGGTGCCGTGTGCAGTTTCAACTCGTGCAGGCAAGGAGCAATTGGTGTCGCCTTTTAGGCTCGTGCAAACGAGGAGCATTGGTGTCGCCTTTTAGGCTCATGCGAACGAGGAGCACTGTGTGTCGCCTTTTATGCTCGTGCGGACTAGGAGCATTTTGTTGATTTGTCAAGCGGTGTAGGAAAGGCGATCCTCGCAATCTTCATAGCAAGGAGCCTTTGCTGAGTAATCGAATAAGTCTTCGGGGAAGAGGTCGCCCATTGTGACGGGGATGGACAATCTTTGTGTCGAAGTTTCATTATCTCCAACGCTTTCACTTTTCTCTGGAGGTTGACCAGAGCTGCTTTGCCCCCTTTCTAATTGATGAACTTGTGGACGAGATGGTTGTTTCTTGTGCAGTTTCTTCGGAGTGACATGAGTCCATCCTTCAACTTCACTTGACTTGACTGACATGGTTTTCGAGCATGCCCCCAGCGGTTGAGGTGAATATTTTGAGTCAAAAGAGCCAGAAGTGACGGTGGTATAATTTGATTTCACCACATCTTCAAGATCTAGCTTGATGATTCCTTTCTGAGCCAGCTTCATGATGAGATCTTTCAGCACGAAGCATTTTTCCGTCGGATGACTGATGAAGCGATGGAATTTGCAGTACCTTGGACTGTCGGTACGATTCATCTCTTCTGGTCGTCTACACTTAGGTAAGTCGATCACCTTTTTGTCAAGCAAGTCTTTCAACATGGCAACCACATCAGAGTCGGGGAATGGATAAGTCTTCTCCTCAAGTTCCCTCAAAGTGCGTCTACGCATCTCTTGATCATGAAAAGCTTCGGTTTGAATCGTCTTGCCTCGTGTAGAGATTTTGACGGGAGCAGAAGAGGTTTTGATGAGGGTAGTGTTGATGGTAAGAGCTTCTTTGGCGGGCTCTCTCCCAGTCTTGTCTACCTTTGGAGTGAACACCTTGAAATCAGTGATCGGCTCCTTCTTCCCATGGTGGGCGATGCTTAGCTCCATGTCGTGGGCACGGGTGGCCAGCTCTTCGAAGGAACGTGGTTTGATGCCTTGGAGGATGTAGTGCAAACTCCAATGCATGCCCTGGACGCACATCTCGATTGCCGAAATCTCCGAGAGCCTGTCTTTGCAGTCGAGGCTAAGGTTGCGCCATCGGTTGATGTAGTCCATCACCGGCTCGTCCCTCCACTGCTTTGTGTTCGTCAGCTCCAGCATGCTCACGGTGCGGCGGGTGCTGTAGAAGCGGTTGAGGAATTCCTTCTCCAATTGCTCCCAGCTGTTGATGGATTCGGGCTCCAGGTCTGTGTACCACTCGAATGCATTCCCTTTCAGTGAGCGCACAAACTGCTTGGCGAGGTAGTCACCTTCCGTCCCTGCGTTGTTGCAAGTTTCCACGAAATGGGCGACGTGTTGCTTCGGGTTGCCTTTGCCATCGAACTGCATGAACTTCGGCGGTTGGTAGCCCCTTGGCATCCTCAAGGCGTCGATCGTCTTGGAGTAAGGCTTTGAGTACAACATGGAGGTATAGGAGCTCCCTTCGTAGTGCGCCTTGATGGTGTTGGCGATCATCTCCTGCAGTTGCTGGATAGAAAGAGATCCCAAAAGTGCCGCCGGTTGGTCTAGCTCCTGCTTCTCTTCAGGCTTCTCTACCGGAGGCTCCTCTTCTTCGTCGGCCTCTTTCTTTATGCCAGAGCCGTCTCCTTCCTCGTGTTTTGCTCCCAATCTGTTGGTGAGTGCGGTGATCTGCAAGTCTTTCTCTTCCACGGTACGTGTGAGCTTTGCGATCGTTTCGTTCATCTGGGCCAACTGCTCTTCAACTGAAATCACGCCGATGGTCATGACTTGTGCAACCAACATACGTGGCTTTCCTTCAGCAGCATGCTTAGGTGCCCTTAGCGAGGTTAGGTTGATGACAGGCTCACGTTTGTGATGTTTACCTTGCTCCTTTGGCGGCACAAACTCTGTAGTGGCACGTTGAGGAGTGATTGTGGCGCCAATGGATGCTCCGTTCGCGGTGGAAGTGCTCAGGCTTCTTCCCTTGGTGGTTGCGAGAACGACTTGTCCTTTGCTTGATGCCACTTGTGTTTTTTGGCGGTTGATGAGTGCGTCAACTTGCAAGTTTTGCTCCTCTGCGGATTTTTTGAGCCTTGCAACTGCTTTCCTCATCTGAGCCAACTTTTGTTGAATGGAGGAAGCTTCAATGGTTGTAAGAACGACTTGGCCTTTTTTTGATGCCATTGATTTTGGGGTGTGTTTTTTTGGATTTCTTGAACAAAGAAAGAGATGAGAGGTAGAGATTGTCCCACTGGGCGTGCCAAATTTGTAAACACGGAAATTTCCTGAAACGAAACGCGACAAGAACCAACGTGTACAAAGTGATATTTGTATTTTTTTGATTTGTTTTTGGGTTACAATCTCTTTTTAGCTTGATCCTCTGATTTGATCTCCGTAAGGTGTTGATTTGGTGGATTGGTTGTTGATCCGAAGGGCCATCGGGGCTTGATCTTTGGATGAACAGTTCTTCAAGGGCCTTTGGAGGGCTTGATCTTGATGAACGAGGATGTGTGGATTTGTTGAACGGATCTTCAAAGGGCTTTTGGGCTTGATCTTTGAAGATGGATGAACAAATCTTCAAGGACTTTTGAGGCTTGATCTTCGAGGTGGATGAACGGATCTTCAAGGGCTTTTGAGGCTTGATCTTCGACGATGGATGAACGATGCTTCGAAGGGCTTTTGAGGCTTGATCTTCGAGGTGGATGAACGGATCTTCAAGGGCTTTTGAGGCTTGATCTTGAAAGTGGATGAACGGATCTTCGAAGGGCTTTTGGGCTTGATCTTCGAGGATGGATGAACGATGCTTCGAAGGGCTTTTGAGGCTTGATCTTCGAGGTGGATGAACGGATCTTCAAGGGCTTTTGAGGCTTGATCTTGAAAGTGGATGAACGGATCTTCGAAGGGCTTTTGGGCTTGATCTTCGAGGATAGATGAACGATGCTTCGAAGGGCTTTTGAGGCTTGATCTTCGAGGTGGATGAACAGATCTTCAAGGGCTTTTGAGGCTTGATCTTGAAAGTGGATGAACGGATCTTCGAAGGGCTTTTGGGCTTGATCTTCGAGGATGGATGAACGATGCTTCGAAGGGCTTTTGCGGCTTGATCTTCGAGATGGATGAACGGATCTTCAAGGGCTTTTGAGGCTTGATCTTGAAAGTGGATGAACGGATCTTCAAGGGCTTTTGAGGCTTGATCTTGAAAGTGGTGAACGGATCTTCGAAGGGCTTTTGGGCTTGATCTTCGAGGATGGATGAACGATGCTTCGAAGGGCTTTTGAGGCTTGATCTTCGAGGTGGATGAACGGATCTTCAAGGGCTTTTGAGGCTTGATCTTGAAAGTGGATGAACGGATCTTCGAAGGGCTTTTGGGCTTGATCTTCGAGGATGGATGAACGATGCTTCGAAGGGCTTTTGAGGCTTGATCTTCGAGGTGGATGAACGGATCTTCAAGGGCTTTTGAGGCTTGATCTTGAAAGTGGATGAACGGATCTTCAAGGGCTTTTGAGGCTTGATCTTGAAAGTGGTGAACGGATCTTCGAAGGGCTTTTGGGCTTGATCTTCGAGGATGGATGAACGATGCTTCGAAGGGCTTTTGAGGCTTGATCTTCGAGGTGGATGAACGGATCTTCAAGGGCTTTTGAGGCTTGATCTTGAAAGTGGATGAACGGATCTTCGAGGAGCCTTGGGGCTTTGAACTTTGATGAAGAACGGACAGAACTTCGTTGATTCTTCGGGATTTGCTTGAGAGCGTTTGGAGTTTCAGAGCTTCAACGCTTTTGTGTAATGTGAATTGGTGAATTGAAATGAATGAATTGGCTTCCTATTTATAGAATTCCAAAACTTGATTTTTGGGTTTTAATAATCAGATGAAATAAGTCACTTCTGCCAGGCGTTGACACGTGTCCTGTTTAGTGACTTTTCTGAGTTATTTTGATTTTTCGTTGATTCACATGCTATGTATAAAATTTATGTGATACATGAGCGCTGAAATTTTAATTTTTGGTCAACATTTATTTCACGAAATTTCGATGTCTACAATCATTCTATCAAGATTCAAACCAAGAGGCAGACATGTACATTGTCGAAATTATTTAGCCAATTTAAGGATAATTATGATCTATTATGTTTGAGTTTATAATATGCATTAGAGCAATTAATAGTTGGATGTAATGATGAAGTCAGAAATTATCGAAAGAGGGGGCGAAATATTCAAAGGAGGATTGGAACTATCGATATTATCTAAAAGATGATTTAAGCACCATTTCATGTTGTATCGTTCCATTATATACTATATAATGAGTAAGGTTCTAAAAAACGTTAAACACTCATTTGTATGGGCACACTAGGTGGATTTAAATAAATTTATTATATATCAGATAAATAAGTACCTATTTATTATATAACATAGAATACATAAAAATATTATTTATAAAACATATAATATATAAAAATATTGATAAATTATTTTTATTACTTTGGTGAATTTGATGGTAAGAGATACAAATTTAATGATTACGAGTCTGTGGTATTTTATTGAATATTTTTTAAATCTCATACGAATTATAGTGATTTTTAAGAGAAATAATGATATCAAACACTTGGCTTAAAAAAATTGAAAAATTGGGCAATTAATTGGACAATAATTAAAAAAATAAAAAATCACACATAGAGTATACTTTTAATACTTAATTTTATATTGAGACAACACTTTTTAAATATTTCAAAGAAGAACAAAAGTTAATATATGTAAAAGATGACATCATTAGTTTTTTTTTTCCTCTAGAGTGTAAGTTACAAATATACCATTTATAGTGGTAAAGTGACTTTGTTTGAACACAAGTATTATCTTTCCACACCTAACTTATAAAAATCTTTTACATTATTCCCCCTTAATCAAACTAAAAATAAAATAAAAATCGCTAAAGCCAAAAAACTTCCACTGGACAACAACCTCCACCCTCTTGGCAGTCGTCGAGTCGCCGGCACCCATGGTCTCTTTTTCTCTCTCAATTGTCTCTCTCTCCCTAGAAAAGAAAAAAAGAAGGAAAAAAAAAAAAAGGGATCAAATTTTATTCCCAACCACTCCAATTCATCAATTTGTGGCCTACCTTCAAAACCTCAATGTTGTCCTTAACGGATACTGATAAGTGATAAAAGAAGTAGTCGCCATGCAAGGCGACCAAGTGCTACACTAGACTAGGGGTGGGCAAACGGGTACAGGAACCGCGGGTAATGGCGGGCCTTTGTGATTTTCGGTTCGGGCCGGTTCCTGAAGTATAGGAACCGCGGGTACCCGGACCGGCCCATTTGTAATTGAAATGGACGGACCAGATTGATGAATAAGCTACCATATCTAATATGAACCGTTATTTTTAATTTTACCCTAGGTTTTCTATCTCTGTCTCATCTCGACTTCACTCTCTCTCAGACGCTCACTCGACTATCGACTCCAATCGTCATCCCCATCCCTCACCAACCGTCGATTCTCCTCGGCGAACAACGACACCACGCCACCCATCATCTCTCATCTCGACTTCACTCTCAGACTCAGTCCCTCGACTACAGTTCCCTCGACTCGACTATCGAATCCAATCGTCCTCCCCCTCCCTCACCAACCGTCGATTCTCCTCGGCGAACAACGGCACCACGCCACCCATCATCCTCCTCGACAACATCCCATAGAACCCAGGCCATCGCCCCTGCCATCGATTCTCTCGTCTTCGACAGCAACCCCCGCCGTCGTGACCGCCATCACCCTATCACCGTCATCGAGGACACTGTACCAGCCATCATCATCTAAAGTTTAGGTAATTTTGAGTTAGGGTTTTGTTATTAATTTGAATTTTGGGTGTAGGGATTTTAGGGATTTTAAATTGGAGTTTGGGATTTTAGAGTTTTTGCCAATCCTTATCTACTTCTCCAGTAAAGTATAAAATGTTGCCTAATTACAGTTTTGCATCTAAGCTTGTTTTATGCTTTTTGTCCCTTCTTAGGAGCACAAAAGTTATTAATTGCTGTGTAAGTTTGAGAAATCTTGTTGGTTTGCTACTGTTCGTCAAATTAAACTATAAGTATGTTGGCTAACAATTATTTTATATTCTAACGATGCCTTCATTTGTTCCTCTTTCCGCCGCTAAAGAGCCTAACATAGTGAATTAAAATGAATGCGGAAATTGTAGTTACAGAGTTTTGAGCTCAGGATCTGGTGATACCATGTTAAGTTGTGGATTGTGACTTGCAAGAATAGGGTTACCTGTGAATAGAAGGAGAAGAGATAGGGAGAGAATAGGATTGGGGTTAATCAGCAGCTTAGCTCAGGAATTGTATTTGTACATCATATGTAGTGCTTCTACATGAAGCATTTTATTCAGTACCTCACTTTTGTTAATAATACATAGAACTGGTAGTCTTTATGAAATAGAACCTGTTCGTTAGGTATTGTTTGTGAGCACTCAGTTATTGTCATAATATGCTTTGTGCTTGTCATAAGAAATAATTATCGTTTCTCTCTTGCAGGCTTGCAAATCTGTGCAGTGCAGTTTGCAATCTGTGCAAACTATGCAAATTTTTTATTATTTTTTTCTTCAAACAAAAAAAAAGGGGGACCCGTGGACCCGGCCCGAACCGGCCCTTTTCAACCGGGCCGAGTAAGGTCTGGTTCCTATTTTAGAAACTGTAATCCCCGGCCCGGCCTGGCCCGTTTCTTTTAAACCCAGGTTCGGTGCGGTCCTTCAAAATTGGGCCTGGCCCGGCCAGGCCTGGCCCATTTCTTTTAAACCCAGGTTCGGTCCGGTCTTTCAAAATTGGGCCTGGCCCGGCCCGGCCCAGCCCGTTTCTTTTAAACCCAGGTTTGGTCCGGTCCTTCAAAATTGGGCCTGGCCCGGCCCGTGCCCACCCCTACACTAGACGCCTGGCTGGGATTATCATATGAATCAATTCTCTCTCTATCTCTCTCTTTCTCAAACAGCCATGGGATCTATGGTTGTTGCAATGGTAGATGGTGGTTGGGTTTTCATTGTTGCGATTTTTTTTCATAACGATTTTCTTTCTACACCTAACATCTTTTTAGGGTAAAATATGAAGTTTGTAAGATAAAATTTTTAAGTTGGCCGTGGAAATATAATATTGGGTTCGAATAAAATTTCTCTTTCACAATTCAATCTCTTCGTCTGTTGCTCCTTTCTCTCTCTTTCTCTCTTAAAGAAATATTAGGCCGAAGGTGAAGTTAGAGCGGAGCTTGAAAGATTGGCAATCAGCGAGAAGACTCTAAGATCCAGTTCAATTTCGTTTCGATTTCTTTGTTTTTTCATTGATTCGACATCTTGGTCGAGTTGCACGTGCAAATACCTAAATTTTTGTACTTTAGTTTCTTCCTCACTTTCTCAACAGTCAAACAGAGCACAAACAAAAAACCAAAAAGCAAAAGCAAAAGGCACATCTAGATCAGCAATCTAAAAGCCTTTAAAAGAGCTCCACCAAAAAGGGAAACACCGAGCTGAAGCACGATGAGCTTCTTAGCCGAATCCTTAACCTCAAAGTAGCAGACGTCGAGGCGGTCGAACTAATTTTGCAAAAATAGTCGAGGATGGGTTGAACTAGTTCTACAACAATGGTTGACAACAAGTTAAACTGATTCTGCAAAAATAGTCAATGACGGGTTAAACTGATTCTGCAACAATGGTTGATGAGGGTTTGAATTGATTCTGCAAAAATGGTAGAGGACAGGTTGAACTGATTTTGCAAAAATGGTCGACGACATGTTGAATTGATTCTGTGAAAGTGGTCGAGGACGGGTTGAACTGATTCTACAACAATGGTCGAGGATGGGTTGAACTGATTATGCAAAAATGGTCGAGACAGGCTGAACTGGTTCTGCAAAAATGGTGAACTGATTCTGCAAAAATGGTTGAATACGGGTTGAACTGATTCTGCAACAATGGTCGAGGATAGGAAGAACTGATTTTGCAAAAATGGATGAGAACGAGTTGAACTGATTTTGCAACAATGGTCTAGGATGGGTTAAACTGATTTTACAAAAATGGTCGAGACGGTTTGAACTAATTCTACAACAATGGTCAACAAAGTTGAACTGACTCTGCAAAAATTGAATAAAAATAGATGAGAACATGTTGAACTGATTATGCAAAAATGCCAGATGACAGGTTGAATTGATTATGCGAAAATGGTTAAGGATTGGTTAAACAGATTTTGCAAAAATGGTTGAGAACAGGTTGAATTGATTATGCAAAAATGATGGAGGTTGGGTTGAACTGGATTCTAGTAATGAATGATACAAACTGATTCTACATGTAGTTTCAAAATTGATTATGCAAAAATAATCGATGATGAGTTGAGCTTATGTCACATATTAATTTTGTTGGAATTGTGAGAGTTGTGTTCTATTAACAACCTAAAGCCTTAGGGGTGTGGCTGGTATTTTAAAACATTGTTTCCATGTTTTTGGGGTGAGCTTTAGTTGTTTTTATGTTTTGGTTCCTCATTGACATGTTTAAAAATTAGTGGAGTTCCTTGAAATATAATAAAAGTTTTTGTCCCTATATAGCAAAAATAATCCTAATACATAATCAGCATATGTAACTAGCAAGTTAGGTGGCGCAAATTGATTGGACACTAGTTAAGCAAACAAAACAAATTGGGTGAATTTTGAAAGGGTAAGTGTTAAGGATACAATAGGAGTACCATCTAATGATGTACCTGATTAGAATCTTACTTAGCTGTTAAGCTATGATTGTTTGAGTCTGTTAAGCTATTTATATTGGATGTACACACAGTTTGTTACAATTGAATAGAATCATTTTTCTACAACAACTTCTCTCTTTACATTTCTCTCTCTACTTCTAGCATTTTTCTCACAGAGCGATGAGTTTCTACATGGTATCTTCGCCATAGTCCACCGACTTCGATCCCCCGCTTCCATTCTCTTGCATTTTCTCGCCTTCCAAACAGATCTTATCAGCCCTAATTCCTTTGAATTATTTTTTTCCTCTCTCAATTTCTTCCTTTTCTTACCATACTCTGATAACAATGACAAACGTTGCGAACTCCTCTTCTCTGACTACTTCTTCTGGCTCTCATGGCAAGGTCACCAATTCGTCAATTCAATCTTTCTCTTCGATTACTGTTCAGAACATCACTGGTATGGTGGCGACGAAACTTAATCGTCATAACTATATCACCTGGCGCAGTCTCTTCATCCCTGTTCTGAAACGATTTAAGCTTTTAGGGCTTGTTACTGGAACTGATGTGTGTCCTTCTCAATTTGTGATTGATTCATCTGGATCTCAAGTTCTTAATCCAGCTTATGAGACTTGGTGCGAAAAAGATCAAATCTTGATGATCTGGATCAATTCGACCCTATCTGAAGATCTTCTTCCATTGACGGTTGGCTTAGATGATTCCAGATCTCTCTGGCAATCTCTAGAGCGTAGTTTCTCTGGTGTTTCTCATACGCACATTCATAGCTTATGCTCAAAGATTCAAACCATTCAGAAAGGTGACTCCTCGATGATGAATTATCTCAATTCTCTCAAGGAAATTTCTGATAAACTTGCAGCGGCTGGGGAACCAATTTCTGAATCCGATCTTGTTGCCTATATTCTTTCTGGTCTTTCTGATGAGTATGAATCATTTGTTGATTCTATTGAAACAAGACTTGAGCTGTTAATCCTGATGAACTACACGACATGCTTCTTAGCAAGGAAATTTCACTTCAAAAACGCAGGACCAGAATATCTTCCTCGTCTTCCTCTACACTATTTCATGCCTATACAGCTCAACAAGGTCCTTCGGGTCCAAACACCTATAGAGGCAATAATCGTGGCCGTTTTCCGAATCGAAATCGGTTCAATCAGACTCGGAACTTTGGAGGTAATCGTAACAACTATAACAACTCAGGAGGTATTCTTGGTCATGTTCCTACTTCTAAATCCACATTTTCTGGTCAAAACTCCGCCAATTACAGCTCTGGTAAATCGTTTCAGTGCCAATTGTGTCTCAAATATGGTCATGAAGCTCTTAATTGTGAGAAACTTTCTCAGTTTGCCTCTCAACGATCCAATGTTGGCTCTCCTATTGGTATGACTGCTACTACATCCCCTCTACCGAGCTATTGGTTAACTGACAGTGGTGCATCTCACCATATGACACCTGATCCATCTTCTCTCAATTCTGCCATCCCATACACTAACAGTGATCACCTCTTTGTCGGTAATGGTAAAAGTCTATGCATTTCTCATACTGGATCTTCTTTAATTCGTACTACAAATGCTACATTTAAGCTCAATGATGTGTTATTAGTTCCCAAAGCATCACATAACCTGTTATTAGTTTACAAGTTTGTCTATGATAATTGGGCATCTCTAACATTTGATACATTTGGGTTCTATATGAAGGACCTAAGAACTGGGATGATGCTTTTCCAGGGCCCCTGTGAAGGTGGTTTGTACCCTTTCTACTGGGATGCATCAAATGGCACATCTGGAGTTGCACTCTCTCATCTGGCATTAATGATCAATAAAGCAGATATTCATATGTGACATCAAAGATTAGGGCACCCATTGAGTCTAGAATTACATACTATTATGAATAAAAACCTGCTACCTGTCATTGGTTCTGTAACTCAAGGATCTGTTTGTACTGAATGTAAATTGGGGAAGGCTTCTAAGCTACCTTTTTCTGTTTTGCCTTGTAACTCCACTAGGCCTTTTCATTTACTGCACACTGATGTTTGGGCCCCTTCTCCCATTGCTTCATGTACTGGCTACAAATACTACCTCATTTTGGTAGATGACTATACTAAATACAGCTGGTTATATCCTATGGCTTACAAAACCTGATGTCTACTCAGTTTTCAAGACCTTTGTTCTCAAAGTTCAAACATTTTTTTCTTGTAAGATACGATGCCTACAGTCAGATTCAGGGGGTGAGTTCTTAAGCAAGAATTTTCAAAATTTTCTTAATGACCAAGGAATTACACATCAACTAAGTTGTCTTCATACGCCTGAAAAGAATGGGTGTGTAGAGAGGAAGCATAGACATGTTGTTGAGATGGGTAGAACTCTTCTTTCTCATAGTGGATTGCCAACCAAATTTTGGGTTGAGGCTTTTCAAACGGCTGTCTATCTTATCAATCGACTGCCTTCTTATTCCTCTTCCATAAGCACTTGGGAACAACTTTTCAAAGCTACTCCACGGTATCATACTCTTAAAGCTTTTGGATGTGCTTGTTATCCATGGTTGCAACCTTATTTAGCTAATAAGCTTGAAGCAAAGAGAAAATTGTGTGTTTATGGGATATAGCCTTAATCATAATGGGTACAGATGCTTTGATCCTCTAACTAATAAAGTGTATATTTCACGACATGTTACTTTTGATGAGCAGTTGTTTCCTTTCAAGCATGGCATGTTCTCAGGTTCTCCCTCACCTCAAGTTGCCTTATCTACAAGCTCTTATCCTATTACTGTGACTATTCCAGTTCCTGCTACCTCAAGCATGTTTCAATCTGCCAATCGAGTATCTTCTGCACCATGCACCTCTTAGTCTACCAATCAAGGCAATTTCTCCCAGGATCATGTCACTACACACCTGCCCATGTGCCTTCATCTTCATTACATGATTCTTCAAGTATTCCACATGCTCTTGTGCATGCACTTCCTCCTGTACCTACTAATTCTCACCCAAAGATTACTCTTGCTAAGGCTGGAATTCACAAGCCAAAAGTCTTCACTGCCATAAAACATTCTCTTCCAATTTATGTTGATTCACTTGTTTGCCTTCCTCCAACACCTACAACATTTCTGCAAGCTTCAAAGAATCCAAACTGGATGGCTGCCATGCAGGACGAGTTTCAAGCCTTGCAGTCCACTGGCACATGGATTTGGTTCTTTTCCATCCAAGCTTAAATTTAGTCGGTAGCAAATGGGTGTTTAAAGTCAAACATAAGCCTGATGGCTCAATTGAATGGTATAAGGCTCGTCTAGTGGCAAAATGATTTCATCAGCAAGAGGGACTTGATTTCTCTGAGACTTTCAGTTCGGTTGGTAAGCCTACAACTATACGTATTTTGTTAACAATTGTTGTTTCATATGACTGGTTTATACATCAGCTTGATGTAAGTAATGCTTTCTTGCATGGTACCCTAAAGGAGGATGTGTATATGATCCAGCCACAGGGATTTGTTGATTCTACCAAACCATGACATGTCTGCAAGCTCAACAGGTCTCTGTACGGTTTAAAACAGGCTTCTCGGGTCTGGTATGAAGCATTCTACACGGCAATTCTGTCCTTGGGGTTCTCCTCTTCCTACTCTGACACCAGGTTGTTTATCAAAAATGATTATTCCATCACCTGCATTTTAGTATATGTTGATAATATAATCATTATTGGTAGTTCACGTTCAGTATGTCAATCTATTATTGCGCAGTTACAAACAATGTTTCCTGTGAAGGATTTGGGCGATATTCACTACTTTCTGTGCATTGAAGTAACAGATCTACTAAAGGGTTGTTTCTCAACCAATCCAAATATGCTATTGATCTATTAAAGAAAACTGATATGATTGGTGTCAAGCCTTGCTCCACTCCTGTTGGTTTCGCAAAATTAGATCACTCAAGCACTCTTTTACCTGAAACCACATTTTACAGATCAACTGTTAGGGCTTTACAATACCTAACTTGGACGCCGCCTGATTTGTCTTTTGCTGTGAATCAAGTATGTCAGTACATGCATTCCCCTCGCACCATTCACTTGCAGGCAGTCAAACAGATATTTTGATATTTGAAGGGGAGTCTTGAAGCTGTTCTATGGTTTACACAAGGCTTTCAATGCCTCACTGCATGGTCTGATGCAGATTAGGCTGGCTGTCCTATTGACAGAAGATCAACGAGCGGTTATTGTGTTTTTCTTGGTCTCAATCTAATATCATGGAGTACAAAGAAACAATGCACTGTTGCACGGTCTTCAACTGAGGCTGAGTATCGGTCTCTAGCCAATATAGCTACTGAACTTAGTTGGGTTTGTAAAATCCTGCAGGATATTTCTTTTCCCATTCTCCAGACTCCTACAATCTTTTTTGACAACAAAAGTGCAATTGCACTAGCTTTTAATCATGTCTTCCATGCTCGGACCAAACATGTCGAAATTAACTATCACTATATTCGAGAAAAGGTTCTTGGTGGCAAAGTCAGTGTGCATCATGTTGCTTCTCTTCTTCAACTAGCTGACATTTTTACTAAATCCTTGCCATCTGCCCGTTTTGCAGAGTTAACTTCCAGGCTTTCAGTTAGAACTCCTAACTTTAGCTTGAGAGGGTGTGTTAAGGATACAATAGGAGTACCAGCTAATGATGTACCTGATTAGAATCTTACTTAGCTGTTAAGCTATGATGGTTAGAGTCTGTTAAGCTATTTATACTGGATGTACACACAGTTTGTTACAATTGAATATAATCATTTTTCTACAACAACTTCTCTCTCTCACACTCTCTCTCTACTTCTAGCATTTCTCTCACAGAGCTATGAGTTTCTACAGTAAGTGGGGTGGGAATGGGAGAGCGAAAGTCTCTTCATGTCTCTTGTTCTTCGTTAGAACTATCAATTCCTCTTTTCTCTGGTTTGAAAACAGAAAAAGTGGATTTCCATGTATAAAATAATCATACTGAAGTAAAATGGGCGCTACCAGCCAAGAAACAACGACAACAACCTTCATTCAAGCACACCTTCCATGCAGGTTCAGAGTTGCAGATTCCTCGCTCTTCATGTGTTGCATACGGATTGGAACGGTTCTTAGAAATCGAATGTTGAAGCACAATATTCACAGTATTGTGTTAACGATGCATGTAGTCCAAGGGACTTCAACCTAGTCTCATTTCGTACATCCGCTCTAAACTTGAATTGTGATCCCACTGAAGACAGTTTTCACTTAATAACACAACAAATGAACCTTTCACTAGCACATAACATTTTGCATTTTTGTTGTTTTTTATTTTGCTTTCTTTTCCTTCTTCAAGTTAAAAATAGTGTGACTTCAAATACTATGAATATTTTTGCTGTTGAATTTTATTCTAATTTTTCATTTTCTGTTTTAACTTATCTATTTTTCGCATCTTTTAAGGTTATCTTAAACCGTCAGCACGTGCCTTTATAACATTATGGCGTGCTAGTCAGGCCCGGCCCGGTGCTGGCAAGGCGACCGTCTGGGGCCCAAAAAAATTGGGGGCACCAAAATTATTAGGGTGATATATTTATATATGTTTTTATAAGAGTATAAATGTATAAAATTTGGTTTAATGACAAAGAAATTTAACTAGAACTGGTGGTTTTGTTGTTTAAAATGAATGAGGAAGTCTTGGGTTCAAAACACCATGTGTGCTTATTTACATTCCAATTTTTACAAATTTCTTTTCATAACAGTATAAATTTATAAAATTTGGCTAAATGAACAAGAAGTTTAATTAGAATGAATGGTTTTTGTTGTTTAAAATTAACGAGAGATCCTAAGTTCCAAATGCTGTGTGCATGTTTATTTTTTTTCAATTTTTACAAATTTTTGTTTGGTTGTTAATTTATTTACTAGCTAATAACTTTGTGGGTTGCTATTTTTAAATATCTGTTCCAATTCAAATCTAATCTTCAGCAAAGAGTAATGCGTATACTAAATTTTTAGACCCAATTTGCAAATAATATTACATGTCATCAAAATGTTTAATTTAGTGTTCATTCATTACTTATACATATCCTTAAAGACTCAAAAACATTAATATTTTTTTTAGTCTTATATTGATGAGGTTAGTAAATAAGAAAAAATAACTCACGATTTATACAAAAACACTTTAAAAGTTCAGATGGAAAACAAAACTCATAAGCTATCTACTTGTAAGCCCGAAGTTTTTTAGTTTCCTTCTCTTAATACAAAATAAATTAATTATTCCGTGTTTCTAACTTATTGAGTTTGAAGTGTTTTTCTAAATACAATTTTACAGATGTCTTACGTGTGAAAACAAATATTTTTTTTAAATGAAATGAGGGCACATTTTTTGACGTCGTCCCGGGCCTCAAAAATCTCTGGACCGGTCCTGGTGCTGGTAACTAGGGTAAAGCGAACACACGTGTGGATTTGCATCCTCAGAACAAGGAAATGTTACGACATTCCCAAATTAAGAAAGTGTGTGTTTACCTGTTAAGGATAATTGTAGAAAAATAATCTTCAGATATATATATATATATATATATATATATATATATATATATATTCAAGTGTAATATCCTGGATAAATCTAAATGGTACACATGCATGGTACCAATCCTGCACATTATTCTAACGTTACCAAAGGGTATAAAACTTTCTAACATTCTTATTTCCTTATGGAAGAATACAATCTTATGGAAGAGTGCAATCTTAAACTCATCATATGTAGACTAACATGTATTAGTGTAATTAAAATTTGACATGGTCGGTCCCTAATCCAATACTATTTATAAGTACTGTTTGTTGAGTCACATCGGCGATAGAAAAAAGAAAAAAGAAAAATAGTTTAAATATCATTATTCCACTCTAATTAATATCAAAAATCTTTTGTGATAAAATTCTACACTTGACGGATTGTGCGGGTGACAATTACCAAGTTGGGGATATCGGTGTTGTTAGAAGTGGGTCCTCGGCCTGTCTATTTGATAATTCTACACTGTTGAGACAAAATGAGATTCAAATCTGGGTTTTTAATATGAGATTTGAGTTTAAGATGTAGTTCATGGCAACTAGAAAAAAAAAATTCAACCAAGAAAAATAAAATTTGAGTTTCAAGTTCAATCATTTCCAATGCACGTAACCATATTGTTAAAAGTCAAATATGAGTTTTGAGTCTGATATATATATATTTTTCTAATGCAAAGGCTCAAATCTTAAAGGAAAATACTAAAAAAACCATCTTTCTAAACCATATAACGTGATAGTTCCGCTATATGATTGGCGAACAATGGCACGTCACCTGTATCGATCCCAATAGCCAAGGCCTATACCCCAGGGCATCCTCCCTATATTAGTTCATCTCCAACCAAAATGGTTAAACATAGCCCCTTCCATAATTATAGCCTTGCAAAAATTTATTTTTAAATGAAAAATATCACGTCATACTCAGATACCATCTCTAATTGGATGGGCTAAATATAGCCCCCTCAATAATTAATTAATTTTAAATTTATTGATTAATTTAATTAAACTACATTTAGATGTTTTTAGATGTTTTCAAATGTAGTCATTGAATTTGATTCAATTATTACAACTGATGAGCTGACCTAAAAAAAAAGGCTAAGAGGGTGCTACATTTGGCCAGTCTGATGCCCCTTTGGTCAAATAATGGTCTACTGGGCTCTATAGAATTATAGCCCAACCATCGATTGGAGATGAATTTTTGAACAATTCTGTTCATTTTTTGGCTTTTGGACCTATACCCTCTCCATTGGATTATATAATAAATCATTAATATCTAAATTTAAAAAAAAATTAAAAAATATATATAATTATATAAAATATAAAATAATTAATATCTATATATATTTTATATTCTGATATATTATTGTTGTTGTCATATTTAAAATATGAATGTGATTGTGTAAATCCTAGTGTATTTAGGGATATATTTGAATATTCCCTTTAGTAGTTAATATCCTATCATAGTTGTAATCCTAAAAGGATAAGGATTTAACATATCCTACAACTATAAATAAAGGCACAATGGGATGATACAACACACATCTCACAATTAAATCTCTCTCTTCTCTTTCTTATTGATGCTGGCCTCCCCCTCTCTATTCCCTTAGAATAGCTCAAGGATCATAGGAGGAGGCTGTCTTCTAGAAAACTCAAAGGCTTTTATTTGTTTTCTGCCAATCAGGTACGCTTAAAATAAAGTAAGATATTTGAAATGTCCAAATGCATGAAAACATTCCACATGATGCAAGAACCCCCTATATTTATATTTTCCTTTTGATATATATATATATATATATATATTTCATGCATTACGCGATTATATTGCTATGTGGAATTTGTGAGTCAAAGCATATCAATATATTAGAAGCAATTCAGGGTTTTTCAAACCCTAGAGAAGTTGAAAGGGAAAAAAAAGAAAAAAAAATTGGGATTATGCGGCATAACAGCCGCACCGCCGTGGCACCATCGTCGAACCAACGTGTTGGCCTAAGCCCAACCTCGTGGAGCATATCATGGAACAATGTCATTTTGAAACCTTCGACCACACGGCAGCAACCCTTTGGCCTTTGCTGCTCACGCACAGTACCACCAGGCCTTTGGCGTAGTAGGTTTACACGGGCCTGAAGTCCCCCAGCCCAAACCAAGAAGCCTGCAGCCTTCTTGGATTTGTCCAAGTGTCTCTGGCCCATCTCCAGCAGCCCAATGTTGCTGAGCTTCCCTAGACCCATGACAGGCCTGCCTGCAGTAGCCTATAGCTTGCTAGGCTTTGCCCTAGCCTTCGACCCACTCACCCGCAGCTTTTGCTGCTGGGCCTGACTTGCTTCGACCCCAGCTTCGACTGGGCTTCACTAGCACTAACCCACACGCCAGCCTTCGGTTGGGCCTGCTCCTGCACCTTTGTTGGCCCAAACCAGCAGCCTTTTGTTGCTGGGCTCACCCAGATCTCACGGCCCAAAGGTCTGCAGCCCTTCCGTGACCCAATAAGCCTGCAACCAAACTGCAAGGCATATTCCCGTACTTTGGTTTACGCTAATTAATTATAATTTAATTATCACATGGTTTATCATCAACCAAAGCTAATATGACCCATCTGTCATTATCTTGCTTCCAGGATCGACCCCATTTGGTCCCGATCTATTGAATTAATTAAAAGTGACATGCAGTGTATTAATCTGATAATTAATCCAAAATTATTGACCTGAAGATCACTTTTGGACATTAATGTTTCAATAATTTATTTTTATACTTTGAACTATTGACATCCTTTCGTATTCCCGAAGCTATCACACTTGAGTTCCCGAAGCAACTCAAATCCACTACATTTAAATTAGCATATTGCATTCTGTGTTCTTGCGGGAACTTCTCCTTTATGAACTAATCATTCATAAAGCTAAATTGAACCTGTAGTTTCATATTTAGTGCCTTTGAAACCTGAAGTTTTCATTCAAAACTTACCACATGAAACATGTAGCTTTCATGCTTAAATTAAACCAATACATGTTTATAGAATTCGAATGTTCTACGATGTATATCTATGGATTACCATATGACTAACCACGTTTTCTTGTACCCAAGGTTCTAAATAAGTGCATATTGACACTTACAAAAAATTATACTTGTATTAAATCCATAGATAAGATAATAAAAGAATGATAAAATGCAAAAAGAGTTCAACAAGTCCAAAATTTTAAAACACATTAAGCATATATGTCATATAATCATATTGAGAAGTATTGTTGGATGACACATGTACAATAAGTTCACAATTTAAAACCACATAAAATGCAAAACAGGAGGAAAATAAGGAAATATGATAATCTAGATAGGATTTTTTTTTTAATTTTAAAAAAAAAAAAAAACCGCCCAGCCCCGCCTAGCCTGCCTAGCGCCTAAACCCCAACCGATTTTTCCAGCCGATCTGCAAGAAAATGCCTCGGGTCACCACCGCCTAGGACATTTTTTAGAACATTGGTTGTACCCTCTATTTTAGTACACGACGAACTTGAACAAGCTCGATTTCACCGCTTTGGAAGTATCTGGATAGCCATCATCGAGGCACCTACCAATGACAATGCCGTCGATGAAGCTCAGAAAGTTACTGCAATGATCTTCATTTGAAGACATATCCATGATGCTCTGTAGACCAAGTACCTTACTGAGGAGGACCCACGCACCCATCTGGCTTGCTCTGGCCGACCATTTCGATCATCAGAAAGACATTTACGTGCCTGAAGCAAGACACGACTTGGCATCGACGCTTCCAAGACTTTAAGTCCGTGAATGAATACAACTCTGAAGTTTGTAGAATCTGATCACAGCTTAAGTTCTGTAAAGTGGACTTAACCGAATCAGATCTCATGGAGAAGACCTATATATGCCATCAATATTATCATGCAGCAACGATATAGGGCACAAAAGTTCACCAAATTTTCAGATTTGATCTCTGTTTTACTTATTGCTGAAAAGCAGAACCAGCTTTTGATGAAAAATCATCAAGCTCGAACCAATGGCTCAAACGCTGCGCCTGAAGCGCATGAAACTAATTATAGCAGCCACAAACAATGAAAGAATCATCGTGGATATAGTAAAGGGCGGCAAACGCAACCACGGGCCCAAGGTTAACAGAGCCAAGGCCCACCTAAGGGAGGAAATTTGACCTAGCAGCATCAACCCCTTGCCCCTAAGGCCCCAAACTTTAAGAACAAGGGAAAAGCTACCGTTCAATCGACTTCCACTTAAATGGACATGTGCTACCATTGTGGATTAAATGATCATTGGTCACGCATACGCAAAGTTACCCCTGAGGCTATTGCCAAGTATCATTCGTTTCATGAGTCTAACTTTGCCCATGTGGAATATCCCGAAAGTGTTACTACATTCATGGAGATATCAAATTTTTAGGAGGCATCAACTTTTATGGACGAATAAGTTTTATTCTTCCAGACATGTTTTTAGGGTGTTTTTACCCCTAGTGGCCGAACCCACTAGGAGTGGCCGGACCCCCCCCCCCCCCCTTTTTATTTTTTAGGTTTATGGTTTAATTTTTGGACAATTTTTCTAAGTATTTGGAATAATTTGTTTGGTTTTGGTTTGTTTTGAACTATGGATTGTTATTTTATGGATATTGTCTCTCAAATTGATTAATTGAATGAATGGAATTATATTTATGCATGTGACCAATTCAATCAATTTGTTTCTAGGTATGTCTAGTGGAGAAGTTAGTTGTTTGCCTGATAGTGCTACCATGCACACTATATTGCGTGAGCGACACTATTTTACTAACTTCGTACCTAAGAAAGCACCTCTGACAACTTTCTCAGACTCATCCAACCTGATTGAAGGATACGGAAAGGCCCGTATCATGTTGACTAATGGTATTGTCTTAACCATTAAAGAGGCCCTCTATTCTCCACGTTCCGAAAGAACATTGCTGAGTTTTACAGATATTCGAGATAATTAATATCATATTGAAACCACTGAATATAAAGGATTCGAATTTCTTTGTATCACTTCTTACGAGTATAGCCAGAAATGTATTCACAAGAAGTTGGAACGTCTACCAAGTGGGTTGTACATAACAACCATTTGCGGCATAGAAGCCCACCATGTGGCCTGCCCTGTGCCTGAGTTCCAGAGTACTTTGCTGCTTTGGCATGACCATATAGGACATCCCGGACATGACATGATGCGCCGTATCCTCAAACCATCACATGGGCATCATTTACCTCCCTACGTTGGATTCCCGCCATGCAAATCGTGTTTTTTTGGGAAGTTGAATACTTAACCCTCAATTACAAAGATTATTCACAACCCTCCTAAGTTTCTTCAAAGGATTCAAGGGGATTTGTGTGGACCTATCCAACCAACATGCGGACCATTTAGATATTTTATGGTGTTGGTTGATGCATCGACACGATGGTCATATGTTTGCCTACTGTCCACACACAACGCTTCATTTGCTAAATTCCTAGCACAAATTATTAAGCTAAGGGTTCACCAACCTAATTATCTGATCAAGTCGATTCAACTGGATAACGCTGGAGAGTTTACGTCATAGACTTTTGAGGATTATCGCATGTTAGTTGGGATTGAAGTCGAACATCATGTACCCCATGTTCACACCCAAAATAACCTGGTAGAAGCTTTCATAAAGCGCCTCAATTGATAGCTCAGACATTGGTTATGTAAACCAAACTGCTGGTATCTGCCTGGCGCTATGCAATATTGCACGCAGCTATGCTACTCCGCCTGAGACCTACCGCTACCTAACCTCATTCATCGTTATAGTTGGTTACTGGATACGAGCCTGACGTCTTGCATTTACATGTGTTTGGGTGCACAGTTTGTATGCCAATAGCGCCGCCATTGCGTACCAAAATGGGTCCTCAGAGAAAAATGAGAATCTATGTCGGTTATGATTCACCACCAATTATTCGCTATTTAGAGCCCTTGATAGGAAATCTCTTTATCGCATGTTTTGTGGATTGTCACTTTGATGAGATAGTTTTCCTATCGTTAGGGGGAGATAAGTATGCTAACGTTCCTGGAGAATGCCGCGAATTGTCGTGGTATGTTCCCACTATGTCTCATTTAGATCCCCACACTGCCCAGTCTAAAACTAAAGTGACAAGATCATATATACCTGTTGCAAACGCACCAGCAAGGATAGACGTACCCCGCGTATGTCGTAATCCCGCCTGGGAAAGCCGGACTGTCCCCGAAGGTGGGGAGGCCGCACCTTCCACATGGACCGGAACATTTGCGGCTAGCCAATCATCTGCTCCGACCCTGAAGTGTGGCAGACCTCTTGGTTCAAAGGATTCAAAACCCCAGAAGAGGAAAACGGCACAAGCTAGTGACCCTAGTCTGAATTCGACCATCGTTCACTCATCTGTTCAAACGCATGAGATTATTCAATATTATGGTGATGCCTTAGATTAGACAACCAGACCTCCCGAAAATCGCGAGATTTCGATCCATTATGCAGTATATGATGAGGTTTGGAATCGAAATGAGATGTACACAGTAGTTATTGACATCATATTTAGCAATGACATTGAACCATGTTTCGTTGATGAATGTCGACGTGGAACAGATTAGTCAAACTGTAAATAAGAATTCCAGGCCGAACTCGATTCGTTTGCGAAACGTAAGGTGTTTAGACCTATAGCTCTTACTCCACCACATGTGAAGCCCATGGGCTACAAGTGGGTTTTCATAAGGAAGCGTAATAAGATGAATGAAATAGTGGGATACAAAGCACGCCTCATCACTTCTCTCAGCGCCTGTGATTGATTACGAAGAGACGTATTCCCCCGTAATGGACGTTATAACGTTCCGCTATCTAATCAGTTTGGTAGTTTCTGAAAAACTGAATATGTAGCTTATGGACGTGGTAATCGCGTATCTCTATAGGGATCTAGAAGGACTTCCATTGACTGGTTCAAATAGTTCTAGACCACGGAACACTCTCTCTATTAGATTGAGGAGATCACTCTACAGATTGAAACAATCCGGGCGGATGTGGTATGATCGTCTGAGTGAATATTTGAAAAGTCAGAGTTTTGTGAACAACGAATTAGGCCCACACGTGACACACCCTGACCAGGAATGTCAACTAGGACTCTGAATCGAGCTGTGCTAGCCGACATCTGGAATGTGATGAAGCCACAAAGTGTAGTGATGTGGAAGATGTGAATAAATTTAAACCTAAAAGTGCCTAAATACAAGAGTGCGCGGTGAGCACATATGAACCCATTCATACGTGATGACATAGCATAAGTACAGTACAGTAAAATAGGGTAAGAATTATACCATCAATGGTAATCGTCTACACCAAGATTTGCCAATAATCCTCGTCGGTACGAAAACTCTACTATTAGAACTTGGAAGGGTGAAAAACAAGGGTGAGTGGGCCTGAAAATAAAGTTTTATTAAAAAAAAAAAACTTTTGAAAACGTTATAACCCCTCGCCGTAAAACCTGTATAGTTTCCAGAAAATAATAATACTACGTAAGTACGAAAATGAATGCACAAGTGCAGTGAAAACATAAGCATGCCATGTCACAACGTCTCGGCAATAATAAATGTAAGCCAGGTGTGAAATCTGTCTAAACTGACATGCCAGTCGGAGTGACCTAACGTGACTTGTACAACTGTATCTATAGCTCATCCATCTAGACTAGCACACGAGTCGGAGTCACCTAGTGTGACCTGTACGACAAGCTGGGTATAAATATATACGCTCAAGTGCTACAATAACGTGAAGGTTGTGCGATAAATCGCGGGTCACCTACAAGTCGGAACCACCTATTGTGGTCTGTACGACAGACTGGCACTAGACTTGGATCCAAGGTAAGCTTGCAGTGCGAGAGGTGAATAATCACATGAAAGCTGGCCCTAGCATGGGGCGAGAGCACTAATACTGCGGTGCAACCATGATGAGCTCTAAAATAAATGTGTGCATGCTCATATCATGCAACCATTTCAATCACATAATATCTTACTTGACTTACATGTGCCTCAGCAGTATCATTTAGCAGACATAAATCATAACAATGAAATTATTTAACAGTATAACACATTTTGAATCATGGCATGCTATGCATAATCCATTTAAAACATTTCTGGAAAGCCGTAAGGTATATATATATACATATATATGTGTATATATATATACACTATAAAAAGGAAAAAGACCCACTCACCTGAGGTCCGCGCTACAACTCCTTAGCATGAACGATCGTCGCCTAAAACAAATATCAATTCACAACTCAGAATTCTTATCAATAGAATATGTGACTTATGTAAAACACATCCCCAACGACGTTCTAGAATGATTTGAAACCCATTGACCAAAAGCCAACTGTCAATCAAAGGTTGACGGCAGAGTCCACAACTCTACGGAACTCGATCTGGAAGATCTACACCTCAGATTTCCGATCTGTAACTTCCAAAGATACACATTATACTTCTAAAATATCATACTAAAGTTTCATTACGATCCAACCATTGGATCTCCGCCAATTGAAAATTCAAGTGGCGATCAATGTTTTATTTTATGATCTTACAAATCCAATTCGGGAAGATACGTACTTCGGATTCCCAATCCGTAAGTTCCTATGATCCTCATAAATTACGTACTATAACGTATTAAAGTTTGGTGATGATCCAATGGTTAGATCATCAATTACTATAATAATTAAGTGGCAGACCTTAATGGAACTAGGTTCAAACGATGGAAATTCGTCAATCGGACTTCACATATGGAATTGGAGAATCAAATTTAGCCTAGGAAAGTCAGGAGATGCCTCGGCCCACACGCCGCCGTACACGGCGATCGGCAGTCCCATCTCGCCGGAAAAATCAATTATTTCTAAAAATTCTCAAACTTCACAAATATGAATATCTCAGTGAGTAGAGCAAGTTTTATACATGTGGCCAAGTCGAATTTGGCCGGGAAAAGCCTTAAATCGCCATGAACTCGTTGGGACCTTAGAATTTAGGGTGTTCTTCAATTCGTTGTCACCGGGGCTCCAACGCATGAAATTTTGATAGGGATTTGTTCCTGGAACCCATTGAAGTTAGATGGTAGTCGTGGCTATCATCGGAACATGCAAAAAATGGGGGATCTCCGGCCATGCACCCAACGATGTCGTCGGTGTCAAAACTCACGAAATGGAGGCCACTAACTCTCGAATTTGGAGTGGAAATTGAAGAAGGGTAATAGAGGCGTCGTTTCAGGTGGTGGCTGGTTCGAATCGTCAGAAAATTGCCTGGAAAGGCGTCAGAAAAATCGCAGGACCCCTGTCTGCAATGGGTCGAGTGCGGGTCAAAATAGGGGTCCGAGTTGGCTAAACCTTTCATCCCTCATTTCTCTCCCTTCTCTTCCTTCTGATTGGCCAGTCTCTTCTCTCTCCTCTTCTGAATGGGCGTCCCGCCCCTCATTTCTCTCCTTTATCTCTTCTCCCAACCATCCATTTCTTCTTTCTTACGTGGCTTTCCAGATTAAGCTCCAAAAATCTGGAGCTTTCTAGAAAATAACTAATTTACTAAAATGCCCCCGACTTTAAACGTTATAACTCCAAATCGCATTTCGTTTATGCCCACGCGTTCGTAGCAACAAGTACTACGAGGATATGCCAAGAAAACGAGTCTTACGTGACACGACACGACAATCAACAAAAGTCAACATCTTTGCCTCGAAGGGCATTTTCGTAAATTCACATTTAAAAAAATTTATAAAGACTATAATTTTTTGGAACAGGTCATTACAATCTACCCCCCTTAAGAAAACTTCGTCCCCGAAATTTAAAATAACTTGTTAAATGTAAAATACTCAAAAATAGGGAGAAAATATGTATATATAAATACATATATAAGGAAGAAATCGAGTTAGAACGGCTGCATAAAAGAGAATGCCATTTCGTCGAGATCATATTGCAATTATTCCTCTTTCTTGCCTCCAAGCTCATACCTTATTCCTTCCTCGATAATATAGTAGTATAATACCCGTATAATTCGTAAGGTGGAAAACACCACTCATTACCTAATAACATAAGGTCAAAAATATACATATAATAAAATATCAATAAGAGATACATATAAAAACGTACGATTTAAATATTTGTGTCGAGTTTAAAACCAAGAGTGGAAATAGCTCACCCAAAATTTATAATGGAGTAATACACATATTAATAAAATAACGTAGTAGAAAAATGTTTGCACGAAAAATCAAAACCCAAAATGAAAATGGACCTCGCCAAACATTCGTTGTGTCACGAACTTCGAGAATAAGTCTGAACCATATCTAACTAGTAAGTGTTGCCGTAGATGAGCCATCTTGCCCACTTGCTTAGTGAACACAACAATTAAGCCATCGATATTACAGTCTGTAGCATGTAATGCCGATAACTCATCGTTGTCTCAATAAGTTAGTGAGAAGTTCCCAAGGATACCAAAATATCGTTTTGCTCTTCATGTGCGAATAAGCCTATATCGTCCGATTCACGCCTCGATCGCGATACCGTATTATCTTAGAGCACACCAAACCAGCTGCTATGACATCCACATTCCCCTAACAATAAGACCCTGGAGTGAAGTAGAGGAAATATATGTAGAGATGAACACATATTGCGAAAAGCTTCCTTCATGACTCATCACTAGAGTTGATCTCCAAATCGAAGGGTATAAGATCTGAAAGCTTAAATTAGAGAAACCATATCTTTGACGACATTCTTCAAGTGACAGTTGCAGTTTTGAGCCACACTTGAAAATTATCGCCACAATCGCCAAGCTCATAACCTACGTTCACACCTTCACCAATACCATGCTGAAATACTGCTCAATCCTCAAAACTGCTTGGAATTTTTCTTGGTAATATTAGTAAACTCGCAAGAAAATTATACTCCAATGGTTCTTGCTAGCATCGATATGAAACTGGTGTACGCATCCGCCGAGTCGACATATCGTGAATTCCTCACTGATTGAGCGAGAAACCGTCGAGAAGGCTAAAAGAACACTAAAGAATTTGAGAGTCAAAACGAGCTCATCAAATTTAAAGTTCAAGATATCTAGATTGATTGCCTGCCATCACACTACAAAAACAACTTCTGGAATATTCAATCACCAATGGTAACGATCCATTCAACGAGTATTTGACGGGTGATTGAAGAATTAATAATCACAACTAGATTTCAATATCCAAGCAATTCTTCTGAACAGTCTACTTGTCTTTGAAATAATGTGAACTGCAGTAGAGTAGACAAGTACCCAAAGTTGACTAGAATGTCTTTCCAGCACAAAGGAGTGAATATGGAGTCACAGTCAGAAAAGATGTTGATTGAAATGCCAAAAAATTCGATAAATTCAAGAATGGGTAATTTTACCTAGTGGTCTAAAATGTAGTTGCTCTGGACCATTGAAAAATGGTTTAACTTGTCAAGTTCATCTATAAACATTGAAACATCATCACAATCTCCACATGTACAAGATACCTCATACTCGGAGCTTATGGTGATATTTACTATTTGCATTTGGATACAAAAGTGATTATAACCATTCAAACGATTTCTTGATGGGTTAGAGGTAACGTCATATCGATACTCATGAACTTCAACTGGAATGAGATAAGGAAGACTGAAAATGTTTAGGCGTAGAAACAACTCTTACTACGGTGCTTAATAGTTACATTTGCACAACCAGGATGATTCATGATAGTGCAATCATAGACGTTGATTTAGTTCTTCCAATGATGCTGTCAGAAACTTAGTTCCTTCCAAAAGTAAGTGAAATTGGGAAGTTCTAAGGTTAATAAAGATTTTGGACATATTTCTCCACAAAAAAGTACCATTCAGTTTTCATATGAAAATAACAACTGTTGACTCTAGGTCATATATATGATGGTTCATTTTGAAGGTTCTACCATTAGGAAGTGTAAGCGATACTCCATCATATTACCTCTACACAGTTAAAATATCCAAGGAACACGTCATCATGAATTTCCAAAATGATCAACGTCATCGAAAATTGTAAAGCGACAGTGAGGTGAGAACAACAGTTCGGTTGTCCGAAACTTTATCCATAATCAACACCCCAAGCTTAACTAACTTTCCTTGGCCGATAAGTGAGGAAAAACACTATAGCCGAAAATCGCTAACCAATTGTCGATAACCTCGACAAGACTAAGGATATCTCAAATCTCTCAACACTTTGTGAAAATTTCAATCTTCTTCTTCTAAACTCTTTTTTCTTTTTTTTGGGAATAAGGAAAGAATATCGTCTACGAAGATCACGTCCACTGAGCTAAGTACCAATCTAAACAAAACTAATGTTTAAGAAATTTGGTCTCACTACCTAAGCAGATGAGAAAGTCGTTGAAAAGACTACTACAAAGTCGTCAGGTTATGGAAGAAAACTCGAGTTACAAAGGGTGGGTCAGCTAGACCATTAACTCGAAGTAGGGGATAACGGTTTTTAATCGTCACCCGATGAAGTTGCTAAAATCTAGGTATGACCCTAAGGTTCGAAGTTCCTTAGATAAGGGGCTTGGTCGAATAAATTCCTAATCGGTAAGCTTTAGTAACTAAGTTCTTCAAAATGGTAAAAGTTTCTCAAAAAGACGCAAGGAAACTAGTGTAGTATAAGAAAGTGGATCGATGATAATATATCAAGTATGACTTTGAAATATGACGCCTGAATGTACGTCCTCAAAACTTACCATAATACTTCCTTTCACTACGCCACATGCTAATAGGTCTTCACTGCTTTCTCGATACTTAATTCACTCTAACAGTGAGAAATTAACTCGTACTTCGATTTTACGGTCTGTTTGTGGAAGTGATCGAAAAGGTGGCTAATCGAAGAGGTTATGTTTATCTAGATAAGTGATTAGGTAAAAACAACTATGAGCTGTCCTAATACAAAGCTTGCTCCTAACTTTCCGAGATTTAGTTTCTTCGGCTCCAGCAGTCAATGCTAATCAGTCTATTAGTCGCGTGCTAATTAACAAATTTATGACATTTTGATATTGTTCTTTACCCTGAAACTGTGAACCGACGTTCTAGTATAAAGGTATCATTCCCAGATACTAGCACTTGTGTCCGGTATCAGAAATCATACTGCTTGAATACTGGTTGACAGTTCCTGAATATCGGACAATATCATCAATTAGTAGTGCCACCATAGGCTAATCACAGACTAGGCCCGCTCGGGTGGGTGGTTTTGGACAGCTGCTACAAAACTGGTCCCATGAGAGGGTCCCATAATTCTAGGGCAAAACTCACTACTTCGAAGATTTTATACTAATCATAGGTATAACAACTCGTACTTCAGTGCCTATACTCATCAAAATGACAAGTACATTACCAAAAGAATTTGGAAACTAGTATTGGTTAAAATGTCCCAAGGCCGGAAAGAGGAATTTATTAATAATCTACTTTGGAACGGGCTTAAACGGAAGTCGATCTTTCTCTTGAAGATTCGAAATGATTCTTGATGCGTTTGAAAAGATTAGTGCTATCGGGGACCAAAAGTAATTGTCCCGTGATGTTCTTCCGTCGAGTGCTACCACTTAGTACCACATCATCACACGAGACATTTCTAGAGTCTTGACAAAAGTAAACTTCGCAGAAATTCTAATATGTGGTATTCTAACGGATACTGCCAAGGAATCAAAACTATCTTTGATTTCCAAACTCAAAATGTTTAATACTGACAACTGGAGAATAGTGATGGAATTGGTTAGTAAAGTCTTTGATGATACACAGTTATCGATACATTAGCCCTACTTTAGGGCCATCAACTTGTCTCAAATCTACCTCTTTCCTTGGCAAGGAAATTCTTCGTTTTAAGTCTAAAAGTGTTCGCTAAAGTGATCTTCTAAAATGTCGACAAGTTGACAGAGTGCCCAAAACTTAGGAAAAGCTAACACATTTTTTTGTATTCGACGTGGTGGCAAGATTCGAGCATTAGGCTCAAGAATCGAGAATGCTTACATCACGCATGTGATGAACGCAATACTGCCCAACTTATGCTCTGATACCAAACTAACACACCCCGATCCGGAATGTCAACTAGGACTCCGAATAGAGCTGTGCTGGCCGACACCTGGAAGGTGACGAAGCCACAAAGTGTAGTCATGTGGAAGATGTGAATAAATTTAAACCTAAAAGTGCCTAAATACAAGAGTGTGCGGTAAGCAGGTATGAACCCATTCACATGTGATGACAGAGGATAAGTACAGTACAGTAAAATAAGGTGAGAATTATACCATCAATGGTAATCGTCTACACCAAGATTTGCCAATAATCTTCATCGGTACCAAAACTCTGCTACTAGAACTTGGAGGGGCCAAAAACAAGGGTGAATGGGCCTAAAAATAAAGTTTTATAAAAAAAAAACCTTTGGAAAACGTTATAACCCCTCGCCGTAAAACCTGTATAGTTTCCAAAAAATAATAATACTACGTAAGTACGAAAATGATTGCACAAGTGCAGTGAAAACAGAAACATGCCATGTCATAACGTCTCGGCAATAATAAATGTAAGCCAGGTGTGAAATCTGTCTAAACAGACATGCCAGTCGGAGTCACCTAACGTGACTTGTATGACTGGATCTATAGCTCATCCATCTAGGCTAGCACACGAGTCGGAGTCACCTAGTGTGACTTGTACGACAGGCTGGGTATAAATATGTACGCTCAAGTGCTATGATCATGTGAAGACTGTGCGATAAATCACGGGTCACCTACGAGTTGGAACCACCTATTGGGATTTGTTTCTGGAACCCAGTGGAGTCAGATGGGGGATCTCTGGCCATGCACCCCACGACGATGTCGGTGTCAAAACTCATGAAATGGAGGCCATTAACTCTCGAATTTGGAGTGGAAATTGAAGAAGGGTAGTAGAGGAGTCGTTTTCAGGTGGTGGCTGGTTCGAATCATCTGAAAACTTCCTAGAAAGGCACCAATCGAACTACACCCAAAAGGTGTTGTGATGTCTTAATAAGGATAAAGCGAAACCTTCGCGTACTCATATGGTCGTTCGGACTGTATATGCTAAACGAGATCCCTTCCATCCCAAGGAGAATGAGGAAAAGATTTTGGATCCTGAAATTCCATACCTAAGTGCAATTGGGGCTTTATTGTACTTGGCCGCACTAGACTCGACATCTCCTTCGCTGTTAATCTTTTGGCTAGATACAGCAATGTGCCCACACGCAGACATTGGAATGGTGTTAAAGATATTTTTCATTACCTGAATGCTATGACAGATTTGGGCTTGTTCTACACCCACGAATCCTCGAGATGAGCCACCGCCCCTCGGTTCTCGGGTTGATTCTCGCCTTGTTGGTTACGCAGATGTTGGATATATGTTTTACCCACATAAGGCACGTTCTCAAACAGTCTATGTCTTTACCGTTGGAGACACCGCTATATCTTGGAGGTCTACCAAGCAAATGCTAGTTGCGACTTCTTCAAACCATGCTAAGATCATTGTCCTGCATGAAGCATCGAGTAAGTGCTTTTGGTTGAAAGCTGTCATGGAACATATTTGAAGCACTAGTGGTCTTACTTCCGTCATTGACCTTCCTACGATGATATTTGAAGACAATGCATCATGTATCGAGTAGTTAAATAAGGGATACATCAAGGGAGACAACACCAAGCACATAACGCCGAAGTTCTTTTATTCTCACCAGCAACAATAGCATCAGAACATTGAAGTCAAGCAAATCCGTTACCAGGAAAACTTGGCCAATCTATTTACTAAGTCACTACCCAAGTTTACTTTTCAGAAGCTCGTCCAAGGAATCGGTATGCGTAAATTATCTAAGTTGAATTGCTTGTAGTTATCTTAGTAGGAAGTTATGTCTAACTCAGGGGGAGTATACTGAAGCATACTCACTTGATCTTAATATACTATTTTTCCTACGATTAGGAGCATTTTTCCCACTGTGTTTTTGCTACCTAACGAGGTTTTGATGAGACACCCATTCTGGGATGATCATACTCCATTGAGTTCACTACTTTCGTCCTGTTTGACGTTTATCTTAGACGTTATGCATTCTTCTCACTTTTCTCCTTAGTCTATGGGTTTTCACCTGTCTTAGGTTTGCCGCCAACTTCATCAACTGTTCTACCTTATCTGTTGAAGATTTGATGCGATGTTTTGTTTGAGTATTTACACACTTAAGAGGGAGTGTTGCAGTCATATTTAGAATATGAATGTGATTGTGTAAATCCTAGTGTATCTAGGGATATCTTTGAATATCCCCTTTAGTAGTTAATATCCTATTAGAGTTATAATTTTCTCTTATTGTCGTCGGTCTCCCCCTCTCTATTCCCTTAGAATAGCTCAATTAAATAGGCTTACAATAATTATAACCTTAGTAATAAAGATATTGAGCTACCCTGAGGTATACAGTAAATAGAGGATCTGGTGAACCAAGGGATTAAAAGAGTTCCTCTATTAGATATTGGAGAAATTTTTCAGTGTGTCCAAATACGGTCTGGTACACCAAATGTCATAATATAATTGGTTAATTTTTTTTTTCAAATTTTCAACCAATTATATTATTACATTTTGTGTACCGTGTCGTATGTCTGACACACTGAAAAATCTCACCAGATATTGAGAGAACAGTTGTTGACATGGGATCCGAGGAGACTGATCAACTTGAGCCATTTTCCTTAGGTTGGGTGCTAGATGGTTGAATTTTATTTTTAATGATTTAAAGATAAAATCCAACTATCAACTATCACATCACGTGATTTATAAATATAATATAAAAATATAATCTATCTAGCATCTTCCCGTCTTAAAACTCAAATACATAAATCCCCCACTTTTTAGAACTCAAATATGAAAACATAAGTATAAAATTTGAGTCTCCACATCGAAATGGATTTGAGAATCTGCAAGTTGGTTGTTTAATTATCACTGAAGACGAAGATAATATTTTCTTGACTTATCTAGCTAGTTTTACAAGGATGGATCGTAGGGATCTGTGATAACATATTTTTTTTTAACTTTTTTGTTTTGGGCTGCGAAAAAATTCGAAAGACGAGGTCATGCAGTTTCTGATAAGAGTAATACAAGTAAAATTAACATTTTAGATCAAATTTATAAATTATTTAGTATATCATTAATGAAAAATAAAAACGTTAAAGACATTTTAGTAATAATTCGATCATAAATAACGTCGTAAGATTTATAAAATATAGTTAAACTAAAACCATCTCTCTAGCATTATCCACTTCAAAATTTTGTTGTTGATCTTCTCCAAATTGTGGTAGCTAAATGGTTACATGTTGTTAACCAAAAAAAAAAATGGTTACATGTTTAACTACCAGAAAGATCAAATTTTAAATAATTAAGCAACGACAACATATATCATTAACGACTCAACTTTGCAGTTTGCATCAGAGCTACCAAATCACTCAAATGACAAATTTTTATTAAGGGGTTTTTGAACTTTAATCCTTGAAGAAGATTAAAATTCAATAAAAACCTAGTATTAGATTAGACATTGATTTTAGTCCTTTAATGTGTACCTAATTCAATTTTATATTATATTTTTGTTTTAATATTTTATAGATATCTTATTTAATGTCATCACATTAAAATTAAAATTATTTATTATTGTACACATTTTAATTCATTATATTTATTTTTCTTCCTCTAATTAGTGTACCTAAACGTCCGTATCATAATATATTTTACTAAATTAGTGAACTGAAATGTCCGTACCTAAATATATTGTAGTGAATTAGTAACACATAAGAAAATATGCAAAAGCAGAAGTGTACCGAAAAATTTCGTACCTAAATATATGATACTAAACTATTGTACAGAAATGTTGGTACCTAAATATATTATAATAAACTAGTGTATCGAAATATCCGTACCTAAACATATTATACTAACCTAGTGTATCAAAACGTTCGTACCTAAATATATTGTAATGAATTAGTGGCACATAAGAAAATATGCAAAAAAATGTGTACCGAATAATCTTTACAAAAATATTTTCTTATATAAGATACTTACTATAATGAGAATTAAAATTTATAATATTTTCATAAAATTTAATTTATGAACACCATAAAATTATAAATAAAAAAGAAAGACATTTAATATGCTGGCATTAAATAGAGTCTAGAGATTAAAATCAATTTTCGATCTTGTATAAGACATTTTTCTAAACTTCATCTTATTTGATCAATCCATCTTTGTTGTTAATGACACAATAATTTAGTCTTGTTCTATTTTAATATAATAAAATAGGGTTTATATCACAAATGGTCCCTGAAATTGACCCCATCAATCATGATGGTCCCTGAAATTGAAAATCGATCAATGTAGTTCCTGAATTTTAACTCGCGAATCAATGTCGTCCTTTTGTTAGTATTCCGTCCAAATTAACTTTAAAAAAAAGGTTAGAGAACCAATTTTTCATGGTAAAATGATCAAAAATAACTCTGTTACTTATAATTTTACTTACTACCTCTCTTTTCTTTTTTCCATCTTCACTTTTCTCTCCATTTTTCCATGGATTTGGTGCTAAAACTAAAATAAAAACAAAAAAAAGTGGTTCTCTAACCTTTTTTTGGTCATTTTATCATGAAAAATTGGTTATCTAACCTTTTTTTAGTGTTAATTTGGACGGAACACTAACAGAAGGACCACATTGATTCGCGAGTTAAAATTCAGGGACTACATTGATCGATTTTCAATTTCAGGGACCATCATGATTGATGGGGTCAAATTTAGGGACCATTTGTGATATAAACCCAATAAAATATTACAAATTACAAATTCTTATGCTATCAGCTCCGATTCAATCTAACAATTTGTTAATCCTTGGAAAAGATGATTTTTAGATTAAAACCATGAGTAAGATCAAAATCTAATTTTAGTCTCTTTGTGATGACCCGTCCCTGAAAATTAAGATTTTTATAATTTTAATAAGTGAATTTACGGAAATGCCCTTCGAGGCATGCACGTTGACTGGGGTTAACTGCAATGTCGTGTCATGTAGGAATTGTTTTCTTGGCATATTCTTGTAGTACTCGTCGTTACGGACGCGTGGCGCAAGCGGTTCGTGATTTGGAGTTATAACGGTATAGTTATGGATGTTTGAAATTGGTTAATTACACTTTAGATTACTAAATTATTTGAATTCCCACCTTATGGGAAAGAAGCCAATCAGCTTCAAGGATAGAACTAGGGACCAATCAGGTGAGAGGGAAGGGAGCCAATTAGGTGGGAGGACCTTCCCTCCCGTGGACTGCACACCCGTGCACAGCACACCCAGCCGTACCAAAATCCGGCCAATTTCTGCCATTTTTTTCGTTGGAACGCCATATCCACCACCTGCAACCTCTTCCCCAATCTTTCTTCCTCCATCTTCACCCAAGATTGAAGAGTTTTAGGCCTCAAAACGCAAAGAACATCACCGGAGCACCGGAGGTGTTTGACGGCGATTCCTTCGATCCGGCGAGTTTCACCACTCACCACCACCCTTAATCAACTCCCCTTGGACCCAGGAACAAGACCCAATCAGTTTTAAGGGTGTTTGAACATCGAGGAAGTCGAATCGAAGCACACCCATCTTAGGGTTTCCGGCGGGTTTGAGTGAAATTGGAGCCTTTCCCAACTAAATTGGACTTGGCCACAGGTATAAAACTTGTTCTACTCATTGAGATCTTCATTTCTACAAAATTTGGTAATTTTTGGAGATAGTTGAATTTTCCGGTGAGTAGGGGCGGCCGACCGCCACCCGCGGCGGCGCGTGCGGTGGCACGTAGCCAATGGGCCGCCAATGTTGTTTTTAGGCTATGTTTAACGTCTTAAATTCATTTTTGATAATCGAATGACGTAGATTGAGCAATTGAACTTAATTGCATTACGATACGTGGTTAGGTGAAAATATGAATTGACAATCCGACCGTTGGATCGTCACCAAACTTTGATACGTTGTAATACATAATATTTCAAGATCATAGGAACTTACGGATTGGGAATCCGATATACAGATCTTCCTGAATTTGATTTGGAAGTTCATAAAATAAAATGTTAACCGCCACTTGGTTTTGGCAATTGGCGGAAATCCGACAGTTGGATCGTAACGAAATTTCATTATGTTATTCTAGAAGTATAATTTGGATCTCTAGAAGTTACGGATCCGAAATCTGAGATGCAGATCTTTCGGATCGAGTTATGTAGGGTGATGACCCTACCATCGAACTTTGATCGACGGTTAACTTTAGTCAATGGGTCTTAAATCATTGTAAAATGTCTTGGCTGATATATTATATAAGAATTACGTATTCTATTGTTAAGAGTTCTAAGGTATGATTTGATAATTGTTTTAGGCGCCGACCCCTCACCACGATGCTGGTATTAAGGAGTCGTAGCACGGATTCCAGGTGAGTGGGCACTTTGATTTTCTATAACTATATATATGCCTTGTGTTTTCCCAGAAGAATTATTTAATTGGTTATATGCGTTGACAATAATGTTAAATGTTTATAAATTAAATATGTTTTTATTAGTTGCATATACTATGGTTGGCGCTGCGGATGCACAGGTAAGTATCAGGTAAGATTATATATGGTTAATGATAGGCTGCACTGTATTGGTGATACCTAGTGATATTTAGAGTTTATAAATAAGTGGTTCCGACATAACTTTGTCATACAGACCACTGTAGGTGGTTCCGACATAACCTTGTTGTACATACCACTATTGGTGGTTCCGACATAATCTTGTCGTACAGACCCTTACTATAGATTCAGCCATACAAGCCACATTAGGTGGATCCGGCTGATACATCTTTATGAAGCCATACATGCCACATTAGGTGGATCCGGTTAATACATCTTTATACAGCCGTACAGGCCACATTAAGTGGATCCGATTGATACATCTTTATACAGCTGTACAGGCCATGTTAGGTGGATCCGGCTGATACGTTGTTTTTCATTAATTTATTAGTCGGGTTTTCTTATTTGTTTTGGTCAAAAGATTTGGCATGGTATGCTTATGGATTTTACCTTCTCGAGCATAGTTGTTGAGGTATGCATATATAATTACTATTTTCTGGGAAATTATACAGGTTTTACGACGAGGGGTTATATCCTTTGAGAAAAGAAATGTTTTCTAAAAGCTTTGTTTTCGCCCACTCACATTTTCTTGTTTTGTGCCCCTCCAGGTATTAATTGCTAAAGGTTCGTATCGACGATGATTCGTGGCATATTCTAGTTTAGGTGCCTGCCTCTGAGGGTATGACTCTTACCCATGCTACTGTACTTTACTTATGTTCTGACAACGCGTGTGAAATGGGCTCAATCCCGCTCACCACGCACCTCTGCTCTTAGACACTTTAGGTTTAAATTTATTCATATTTCACACATCAGCACACTTTATGGCTTCGTCACCTTCCAGGTGCCAGCACACGGCTCGATTCGGAGTCCTAGTGGACGTTCCGGGTCGGGGTGTGTCACTCTTGATACATTAATAACCTCATTTATTAATTATATATTTATTTTTTAAACATTTCTCTTTTTCTTCCTAATTTTTAATGTATTAATTGTATTTCATTTTCATTTCATTTGTCCTAATATATTTTATTGTAAACATTTAGATAAACTAATTATTGTTATACAATATATTTCGATGTACTTTGTCTTCTTCATTTAGGTACATTAAATTCATTTTAATAGATTTCAATACATACATTTAGGTACACACATTTCGGTACATACATTTCGATATAAACATTTAGGTACATTAATTCAATATAATATATTTTGGTACTAACATTTCGGTGCATACATTTTGGTACACACATTTAGGTACATTAATTTAATATAATACATTTCAGTGCATATATTTCGGTACTAACATTTAAATACATTAGTTCAATATAATATATTTCAGTACATACATTTCTGTACTAACATTCAGGTATATTAATCGAGTCTTTCAAGTTTGAAGAATGTTAAATAAAATTAATAAATTAAAAAGCTCGTTTTTGGTAAAACAAAAATTAAAATTAAAATTTTTATATTAATAAATTTAAATATTTAATGGGAGACATTAAATAAAATGCACATTATTATTTTGAATTAAGGACGCATCAATGGATTATAATCAATATGTAATCTAACACTAGGTTTATTTTAAATTTCAATCTTCTTAAAGGATTAAAGTTAAAAAACCCCAACAACAAATAATAACTAACATGACATAGAACAACAAATAATAAGGATTTTACTTTCTAGATAGAACAAGTCTAAACATGAATCACAACCACGCCAATCCAATGTATATGTACGTTGAGAATAAGTTCATCAATTTTCACCTGAAGAGACAGATCAACGATAGACAAAAATGTCGAATAATGTAACAATTTTGTTGCGACGTCCTGCATGAAGTTCTAGGATATCTTTTCTCCCTTGCAGGCAGAAGCTATGGTAGCAAGGGCTTGTTCAGTTTGGGCAGACTCGAGGGGTTTCAGAAATTTCTTATTGGAATGAGACTTTCTTCAGATTGTGATGGCTCTTTGTGATACCTTCACTAACATGTCAACATCCATTAGGCAATTAGTAAAAGACACGAAAAGCATTCTCGGCGCACTCACTGAAGAATTATGTACCCATGTCCGTCGCCAAGCTAACACTGTTGCTCATAGACTTGCTAGGTTTGGTTTAAATATTGGAGACAGTGTGAGTGGTTTGCTCAACCTCCTAGCTTTATCATTGACCTCCTTGTTGAGGATACTATGTAGAGTAAATTGTAGCAATGGTCCCTCAACTTTAATCAAATTGGAGTAATGGTCCCTCAACTAAAAATCCATTACCATTGGTCCCTCAACTTATCAAAATGTGTAGCTATAGTCCTTTTCATCAATTTAGTCAAAATAAGTTATGTTGGAATAACAATTTATATAATTAGGGTCCATCAACTCATCAAAGTGTGTAATTATGATTATTTTCATCAACTACTGTTTGGGCCCAAAATGACGATTGGGCCGAGCTCAGATCATTCTCGGCCCAGGACTCGCACAAAGGGAGTAAATTGGCACCATGGGCCGCGGATTAGGAGGAACAGATAAGCGGATAGAAGCCGAGACCCATTAGAAGAAGGAGTCTCGAGAAGAAAATGAATCAAACTCAGCGATTGGAGTCAGGTTCAGAGTCCTAGTCAGATTGGGATCAGCTGAGATAGGATTGGATTGGTATCGGCCGAAGTAGAGTTGGATTAGGACGAGGAGTTCTATCCAATGACGGTTCGGAGTGTTTGCACTACTATAAATAGGGAGGGGGAGCATAACATTAGCCCTTTCCAACTCAACACACAAAACTGCCCTGCGCAAACTCTCTCAACCTTTGAGATTTTTATTTTCTTGTCCGCCAACACATCTTCAGTTTGGATAAACAGCACTGTGAAGGCAACCGGTGATATCTTCAGTTTGGATAAACATCACTATCGCCGTAGAACCAATCGATCGCGAAGCACCTTCAGTTTGGATAAACAGCACTGCGTCGAGGCCGATTGGTTACCTATCCAAGTCTCGGTCGAGAAGGATTTTCGAATCCTTATTGGCAGAGGTTATCTCACCAGCCTTCTCGGCGAAGTGAGGTATTACGAATTACCGAGCTCGGCACATCGAACGCCGAGTTGTTTTATGATTGGATACTCACAGATTGGTTTTAAAGTTCGACATTCAGACGGCCAAACTACTTTCACAATCAAGACCTACATCAGTTTCGAGTATCTGTGCCCTTATACGTTGGTGTCGATTCGGCGTGCTTATACCTTCACGAATATAATCACCGTGACCGAATCCGGCGCTGACGAGTCGTTAATTTCGCAAGACTAATAGCCTTGTCTTCAGGCTCTAGAACCCAAGGGTCGAGGCGTGTTCCTTCCTCGACCGTGATCGCAAGATTTAGAAGTCAGCCGTGCACACAACGCAACATCAACATTTTACTCACCGGCCTAGTTCGGCCGTCGAGTTGGCACGCCCTGTATTCAACCGAAGGACGTAGTTAGCTCATAGATTATTCGGCATGCGCGCCACGTAGGCTTGGTAGTTTTTAGGGTCAACATTTTGGCACGCCCAGTGGGACCAAGTGCTAAACCTTCGAAGTTCATGACCATTGAAACACGGTCAGTAACAAAGAAATCAACCATGGGAAAATCGGTCGCTACCCACTCGAGTCAGAACCCCGGAGCTGAAGGTTCATTACGGATACAGCCCACTGCTGCCGGAACACCTGAGGCATCGAAAGGGACACGACCAGAAAGAGAAACAAGCGTTGCCGAACTACCTCGAGACACAGGGACCCTCGCAAAGGTAACAAAGGGACCCATGATCGAAGGCATAGTGGAGGATTATGATGAAGACGGTGGTTAGGGATCCGACCCACCAACCAGATCATTTTTTTGACGAAGGCTCGAAGAACAGTCTCGGCAGTTCGAACAGACATTCAGTCAAGGAATAAGAGGAATACTTGAAGAAATACATAGTCAAAACGCCATGCATACGAGATTGCTCGAGGCCGTGGTTAACAACACCCAGCATATTGGCTATTATGATCATTCCAGACAACTTATGCCAAAAAATAATTTCGTATCAGTATCACCGGTCGAGGCAAGACCTGCTCGGCTCAAAATGGTCGATCTAGACAAGAGAGGTGGATCAAGCCGTCGGACAGGCGATGTTGATTCAAGTATGGGAACAATGTCTGTGGACGTCGTTGAAGTTCAGAGAATGATTGATTCGGCTCTGAAGAAAGGACCGAAGTTCCCAAAATTTATCCACCCATATCCAGCTTATGTGGAGAAGTTCGAGTATCCTAAAGGGTTTAAAATCCCAGATTTTAGCCTTTTTGCTGGGGAATCGTCTATGTCCTCCTTAGAGCATGTCGCTTGTTTCACTGCACAGTGTGGAGACGTCAGTAATGACCTCTATAAATTGCGACTGTTTAACTTCTCACTCACAGGTTCGGCATTCGCGTGGTACATTAACCTCCCACCCAATTCCATTCAAAGTTGGGAAGAATTGGTCGATAACTTTCACGAGCAGTTCTATCGGCCGGGGATGGAAATGTCAGTCTCTTCGTTGGCCTGAATGGCACAAGACTCCGATGAATCGCCGATGGATTATCTTACGAGATTTAAATCGGCCAGGAACTGGTGCCGAGTACCCCTACCAGAAGTCGAGTTTGTTCGACTTGCGTTGAATGGCTTGGATGTGGAATATAAGAAGAAATTCCTGGGGGCAAACTTCCGCGACATGTACAAATTAGCTCAGCATGTCGAGCAATACGATTATCTGCTCCGCGAAGAGAAAGTCTCGAAAACCCCATCCCGAAGGACCATCTATAAAAATCCCACGGTCAGTTATGCATCGGCAGAATCTGAAGAGTACGCCAACATCGATGCAACTGAGATAGTGATTGATAAACCGTATATATGCAAGGCGTTGACCCACATCAATCCTAAGGACGTCAAAGCTCGGCCAATATCTGAAGAAAACGCCGTCAAAACGACAAAAGTATATACGTTTGATATTACTAAGGCCGACGCTATCTTTGATCAATTGCTACTCGCCAAGATTATAAGACTTTGGCCGGGACACAACATTCCCAAGGTCGAAGAGCTGAAAGGGCGGATATATTGCAAGTATCACGATTCGAGCAAACACACGACAAACAATTGTGTAGTGTTTCGAGATACCATTCAGAGATTGATCGACGATGCAAAACTTAAGTTTCCAGAGAAGAGAATGGGAGTTGATACTGACCCTTTCCCTACAACGACGGTGGGTATGGTCGATGCTCATTTACCTCGAGACAAAGAGAAAGGAAAGATCGAGATCGTCTCGGCACGACATATCCTAAGAAAGGGGACCAAACCACGGCTTCAGATCGATTTGTTCTCGAATTCCCCACCTCGAGATTCGATCGGACCAGCCATCGTTGAACCCATGTCAAGTTCAAAGGTCGAGATCGTCCCAGCTCGGCACTTCTTAACAAGAGGTGGCCAACCTCGACTCAAGATCGATCTATTCTCGAATTCACCGCCTCGAGATTCGGTTAGACCGGTCATCGTCGAATCTGTGTCAAGTTCTGGCCCGGAAGAAGCCTTTGAATCTGCAGCCGTGTGCACACAGTACAAAGCGGATGTCCCGATTAAACCAAGAGTAGGGCGACAGGAAACAGAGGTGCCACGTGTGCGCTCAGTCACGACGACACTCCAGAAAACGCCTAGCTCGAGTCCGTGCAATACCGTTTTCAACAGGCTCGGCCCACAAGAGGTTAAGCCATCTTCGGCCAGAAGACGACTCGACTTTGATACTCCATTCTACAATGAAGAGTATTATTCCCGCAATTCTAGCAGCTCGAGTTCTTCCGCAAGTCGAAGAACCTTCAAACCTCCTGAACCTCAAGACCAACGATGGTATACTTATCACTCGACTAAGGGTGTGTACACCGCGTTATCCAAATCACAGAAGCGCCGATGCCAAAGAATCGATTGCCTGGCCCGCCGGCAAGCGGCACAAGAGACTTCGGCTACTTCGGGCCATAAATGGCAGCCGAAAGTGAAAGTTAGCGATAACGATAATCGGCAAACCCCAGCAATTATGAGAGAATTGGTACAAGGTAAACAGTCTGTTGATCATGCCTTGGAAACCACATTTGAGGAGGCCGAGAAGCGAATCAAACTTCTTATTCGGCCTGGAGAAATGAAGGCACGACTTGAGCATTTTCAGAAGGAGGCCGAAGATAACCTTCTTCCATTGCCTGTAGAAGAACCGTTGATCAAAGTCCGTCGAAATCTACATCCACCATTCCTCGGAGAAGCCTTACAGTACATGCGAGAGTTCCACAAAACTCATTCGGCCAATGATTTATATGGTTTGCCGAAAGCATGTCAAGACACGATCGACCTTGTTCTAACCTGCCCAGATGCCGAACGAATCATCCAAAAGAATTCTGATCTCGAATTGAAAGCTAGGTTCCAACACATACGCGAGGCCTGAGTTCTCGGCTTCAGTGTCGATCCATATACGGACGTCAACCCAGGTGAGCTCCTTTTTTCCCTAGAAGATCTCCAGTACTTGCGATACCATTTTGAGGTGTTTTCGGCCGTCTCCCTCTTCGGCCTTACGGCCGATGAAATACGTCGTGTCGAATGCTTGGACACCTACCTGGACATCAGAAATGCCCGAATTGCATACCAAGAATAAACCCAGGTCACGGTGCAAGTCTCATACCCAGCGCCAGTATCAAGGAACCCAAAGGACAAGGAAGCGAGCTCGGAGGAGAACCTTGGGGATGCAGAGGAGAACCTTAGGGATGAGGAGGAGAACCTTGAGGATGAGGAGAACCTTGGGGATGCAGAGGAGCACCCAGAGGACGAGGAAGAAATTCCGGAGGACGAGACTCCAGAGGAAGAGGAACCGACGAAAGAGGAAGATCTCAATTCGATGGGCCCTTCAATCCTCGACAACATGGAAATCAGCATGGTCCATGTCTTGTCTGCCGATTTTCAATCAACCACATCCTAGCCAAGCTCCCTAGACGGCGATATAGTAGCCGAACAAGCTACCCAAGTCGACTTTGTTTCTCTCACCGACCTCGAGCCCACAACTAAGGATGATAATCTCAAGGCAGCTTTGGCCGAATTGTTTCCTCGCTCTTCGGCCGCCAATCTTCGTCACCTTAAACCTCTATACATCACAGCTCACATCGAAGGATACCCAGTCTCGAAAATCTTCGTCGACTGTGGAGCCACTGTCAATATAATGCCTGTATCCATCATGAATGCCTTACACCGTTCCAACGACGAACTTATCCCATCAGGCATCACCATGAGCAGCTTCGTCGGGGCTAAGTCTCAAACCAAGGAGTGCTACCGTTAGAAGTAAGCATCGCTGGTCGCAACCACATGACAACTTTCTTCATAGTTGATTCGAAGACCGAGTACAATGCACTGCTTGGTCGAGATTGGATTCACCAAACAAGTTGTATTCCTTCTTCGTTATACCAAGTCCTCATCTTTTGGGACGGTAAATCAATCGTCATACATCCGGCCGACCATCAGCCTTTTGAGGCCAACATGGTCCAAGCACAGTACTACGACGACCATGTCGGTTACATTACTCTACAGGGACTCAATGAAGAAGGACGACAGACTCGTATTTCTGTTCAGAAAGCCGTCGAGGTTGGCGCCGAAACTGTCTATCAGGATTCGGCGAGACTCGGATTGGCTAACTTTATCACCAATCCTGATGTCTGACACCAGTCAAACCCGACGCCGAGCCGCGGTTTCATCGATTATGGAACGACTGCTGGCTCATTGGCATATCATATCCAAACAGTCTCATTCGGGTATTAATCTTGTGGAGTTCCTGGCCGAAGACGATAGCGGTCCCATGCTCTCTTTGGACAATATTCCGGCCGCTCCGGCCGACCTTGAAGACACTCGACCTCAGGTTAAGGATCCATTGGAGGAGGTGAATGTTGGAACGACCGAGGACCCTCGGCCATTGTTTATTAGTGCCCTGCTTCCCTAATCTACGAAAGCGGAACTTTGCAAGCTACTTCATGAATTTAAAGATTGTTTCGCTTGGAGCTATCATGAGATGCCGGGTCTTGATCGCACACTCGTCGAGCACGAATTACGTATCAAGCCTAGTTGCAAGCCCTTTCGACAACCACCCCGACGATTCTCGATCGAAGTCCAACTCGGCATCAAAGATGAACTCGTTCGTCTTTTAAACACCGGGTTCATTCGGACAGCTCGATACGTTGAATGGCTCGCAAATATCGTCCCAGTACTCAAGAAAAACGGCACTCTCCGCATATGCATCGATTTTTGCAATCTGAATCTGGCAACGCCCAAGGATGAGTATACAATGCCGATCTCAGACTTACTCATTGACGCCGCTGCCAATCATGCCATATTATCCTTCATGGATGGACATGCCGGTTATAACCAGATCTTCATTGCCGAAGCCGACGTCCATAAAACTGCCTTTCGTTGCCCGGGGGCACTCGGCACTTATGAATAGGTAGTCATGCCGTTCGGCCTTAAAAACGCTGGTGCCACATATCAACGCGCCATGAACGCCATCTTTCACGACCTAATTGGCACGACCGTTGAAGTATATATTGATGATGTGGTAGTAAAATCCAAGAGCCGCCAACCACATCTTGATGATCTTCGGCAGGCTTTCCTTCGAATGCGCCGACATCATCTTAAGATGAACCCTGCTAAATGCGCCTTCGGTGTGTCGACTGGCAATTTTTTGGGCTTTCTCGTCCATCATCGGGGCATTGAGATAGATGAGAATAAGGCTCGAGCAATTTTGAGCGCTCCACCACCAACCACCAAAAAGCAACTCCAATCGTTGCTCGGCCAAATAAATTTTCTCCGCCGATTCATAGCAAATTCAGCAGGCAAAATGAAGGCCTTCTCCACACTTCTGAAACTCAAGGATTCAGACAAATTTGAGTGGCGTGAAGAACACCAGGCGGCTTTCACGCAAATCAAAGTCTCTTTACGAAACCACCCGTTCTCGTTCCCTCTCGGCGCGATAAACCTCTCAAACTTTCCATATCCGCGGCCGAGGAATCCATTGGCTGCATCCTCGCTCAAGACAATGACGCAGGTCGTGAGCAGGCCGTTTTCTATCTCAGCCGGAGGCTCAACTCGCCAGAAATCAATTACTCCCCCGTCGAGAAGCTGTGCTTGGCTCTATTTTTCGCCGCATCCAAACTCCGGCACTACATGCTACCGACGGTCACTCATGTCATCGCTCAAACAGACGTCATCCGATACATGCTCACTCTGCCAATAGTCAAAGGCCGAACTGGGAAATGGACGATGGCATTATCCGAATTTAGCTTACAATATGTACCTCAGAAAGCAGTCAAGGGACAAGCTCTCGCCGATTTTCTTGCTCAACATCCCTCCCCATACGACTTCGGGGAGGACGATGTCGAGATCGGCATGATAGAAGCACGCGACAATTTCTGGATGCTGTACTTCGATGGTTATAGCACCTCCACATCGGCAGGCGTCGGCATCATCATCCAATCACCACAACGACATCGTTGGTATTTCTCCCTCAAACTCGACTTTGCGTGTACCAACAATCAGGCCGAATATGAGGCCCTTGTCATCGGGCTCGGCGTTCTCCATGAATTACGAGCCCCTCGCGTATTTGTTCTCGGCGATTCCGAACTTGTCATCAACCAGCTCAATGGCACTTTCCGTTGCATGAGTTGCACTCTGGCACCATATCACATGGTTGCCAACTACCTGGCCGAGTCATTCGACGATATCACATTTAGCCACGTTTCTCGAGACCAAAACACTATCGCTGATGAACTCGCCCAGCTGGCCTTCGGAGCACAACTCTTGGGGGACGAGGTAGGCCGGATGACACCCACAGTGCACCAGCCATATCCTGCCTTGGTCAATCAACAAGCCCTCCATCGCGACCAAGTAATTCGAACACGCGTGATGTCTTTGCCATCGTTATTAGAACGAGAAGAATAGTTGGTTGTTTGTGCGGTCGAGGCATTACCAGACTATTGGAGAAGACCACTTATGCAATACCTTGACAATCCGAACGGCAAGCATGATCGAAAGACAAGGGTGCATACCACGAACTACGTCATCTATCAGAATTGGCTATACCGAAAAGGTGAAGACGACCTTTTGCTATTATGCCTCGGACCACAGGAGGTCGTCCAAGCAGTCGCAGAAGTGCACGAAGGGATATGCGGAGCCCATCAATCAGGCCGAAAGATGCGATGGCTGCTACGCCGCCACGAGTATTTTTGGCAGAGCATGCTGAAGGATTGCATCGAGTTCGCCCGAGGATGTGTACAGTGCCAAATCTATGGCCCCATACAAAGAGTAACAGCCGAGACACTACATTCAGTGACTAAACCTTGGCCGTTTAGAGGCTGGGCTATGGATGTAATTGGCAAAATTACACCATCCTCTGGAGCAGCAAAACACGCATGGATAGTAGTGGCGACAGATTACTTCACCAAATGGATCGAGGCAAAATCGTATGCCGAATTAACATCCAGAGAAGTTTGTAATTTCGTGGAAGAGAACATCGTGACAAGATTCGGTGTGCCAGAAACGATCATAACAGACAATGGTACAATTTTTACATCCGAGAGGTTTAAGAAATACACGAGTGGATTGAATGCCGACCGTCGACCTTGAAGTTCGGCGATTTGTCGGTCAAGCTTGGCCAATTGCTCCTTTTTGGATATCAGCACCTCGACTTTTGGGCGAAGGGCTTCCTGCGCAGCCGAGGCGACCTTCCATTCATCCTCAGCTCAGATAGCCCTTGCGAAGATTCTGAAGTGCTCCCGAGCTCGCTCTAAGAGAGAAGATGCTCGTATGACGGTAGCGTTGTCCAAACGACCATCGGCAGGGAGATCGTTCAGACACGCCCCGACAAAGTCGAGACCCTTGCGCTCCAAGATTTGAGAGGCTGACAGCGGTAGCAGTTCTTGCAACTTGGCGAGTGCATCTAAGTCAACCGGATCACATGTTGAAGTGGCCGAGGGCCCAGCCATCCTCTTCGTCGTACCAGCGACAAGAGCATCGAACTCGGCCTCCCAGGAAGGCTGCATGAAGGGACAAGTATTAGAGCCAATTAAACCACAAAAGATAAGGAAATAGGAGATAATAGACCTGACGTGATGAGACCTCGGCCATATCCCCTGGGTCATTGCTCGAACCCAGGGAACTTAAAGGCCGAGCCCAGTGTCTGAGATCGCTCCTCAATTCACACGGCCAATGGAGGTTGTCCACATTTGACGGCCACTGAGGCGGCCAAGAAATATAGACAACGCCCAAGAAATATAGACAACGCCCTTCGACGCGTAGAACTTTCGGTGAAAAGAATGAGAAGGCACCTAGCATTTAATATACCCTCAATTCAGAATTTTGAAGATGGACAAGACGGAACTAAAGTTAAGAAGCGAAGAGCTTTACATAAGCGGACGTGACCTCCTGATTAGGGATGCCGAGATCGACGTCCTGTGGATGCACCGGGGTCTCCGCCGTCGCCTCTGGCTCGGCAGTAAGAATCGTCTCCGGGACAGTCACCCCCGCCCCAACCGAAGTAGAGGCGTTCACCTCGGCCGCGGCAGTGGTCTTCGCCCCGGCTGGAGTAATAACTGGAGCAACCTCAGCCGTAGCCGGTGCAGCGATATTCACCTCGACCACAGCAGGATCAGGTAGTCGAACGATCTTGCTGAGTGGTTGGGAAGAAGGGACTGAAAGCATCGAGGGACGAGCGCGGCGAGGGCGACGCGCCAGTGGAATCTCCTCACCGGCATCGTCCTACAACGAAAAAACGATGGTGTTAGCATCAGGATAAAATAGGAAACCGTACTTGTTCAAATTCTAAATTATTTATACCTCCTCCAAAACGATCGCCGTTCATTTTGGTTGTCGTGGGAGTTGTCTCTCGACCGCCTCTTCCAGAACGGGCACGGCAGGTTGCACCGGGGTTACAGGTTCTCCACCCGGCGAAACTGCAAGAGGATCGACTGGCTCGAGTATAGCCGAAGCAGCGACCTGCTCGACTGGCTCCAGGATGGGTGACGCCTGAGACGCTGGGACGGTTAACCTCGGCTGCTGTTCCAACAGGTCCCGGGTTGAAGGAGTAGGAAGAGGAGTCTCCGGGTTGGTCGCCTCGGTAGATTGGCTGGAGATAACGTGAATCTCCCGATCTCCCTTCTGCTCCAACTTCTTAACACGTTTAGGAGGACAGAGAGCTTCACGAGTCGGCTCAACCTCTTGGTGGGAGCGCTTTCTTGGCAGATTAGGCACAGTAGCATCAGCCTTTTTGGAGAGAGCCGCCCTCTTCTTGGCTGCGGCCGCAGCAATCACGACCGCCTGCTTCAGCACTCGACCACCTAAGAAAGGAAAATTAAAATAAGAGTTGAGCGATAAAATGGAGTTACTAAAGTAAAGTAAACATTAGGCGGATAGAGACAACCGACTACCTGAGTTCTTCTCCTTAGCGGGAGGGGCAGCAGTTTTCTGAGGACGATCGCCGAAGATCTTGGTAATAATATCCTCGACTGACCCCCCGAGGAAGTCCTGGGTATATGCTTCCCACCAGTCCCCGAAAGTATCGGTGCTGAGGGTCTCAGGAACAGACGGTCGAAGACGAAATTGTTCGCACCGCTCTTGGAACTCCTTCTCGGTGTCTCGACACTCCTTCACAGACGAACCAGTGAGCCGTCCTCGGCTAAGAAGGGAACGAGAGCAAAGTAAAGGCACCGGGCAGCCTTGGAGGTAACCAAGTTGCCTGGCGGTAAATTGAGGATGATAGACCTCCCAGCTTGCCCGGCGAGCATCGCATCCGAGAGGAAGATCGCGTGATAGCACGAATGACCCCCAATTTTGTCGAAGGGCACCATCCTCGCCTTCGCTCCAAACCGAAGTCGGAAGATTAATGGAGGAAGGACAATTGCGACGACGGCATACGAGGAACTCGTCGTCGGAGAAGTCTTCAAGACCAAAGAAGTACTTGAAGACTTATTCAGCATGATGAGGAGGGACCGGTCGAGAGGCCAGTTGAAGACCGAGCGCCTCGGTAGAGAGAAAGTCAGGGATCTCCGGCAGAAGCGCGGTGAAGTAGGTCTGCAGCCACAGTTGAAACACCCAAAGAGGTCCACTCTGGTGCGGGTCAATCTTGTGGATAGTCGCCTCGGCCAGGCAACGCGATAGGCTGGCGAGAATGGCCGGGCTAAGCGCCAAGACGTGACCACTAGCCAAGGCTTCGGCCACAGGCATGTTCTCGACCAAGCATTTGATCGATTTGGTTCAACAAATGAACTTGTTGTACCAGTAGAATAAAAAGGCCTCATGTTCCCCGCTGCGGGGTCTCTCCTCTCCTCGACCAGCGAAATAGACGATGAGGGTGCTGTAGTTGAAGAAGTTCTTGTGCAATTTTTGAACTTCCTCCTTCGAAGGCTCTTGACCGCTTCGGCTCAGTGTCTCAACAGCCCGAGTATCGAACAAGGCTTTGAGATCTAGGTTCAACAAACACCCAAAGAGGGCAGCATCGATTGGGAGACCGGATGGTGAAGTCCCAAGGATGGCCGAGATGTCGAGGATGTTGGGGCCGATAGGTCCAAGGGGGAGGACCATGGTGTTGGTGGCCGAGCACCAGAAACTCAAGGCCGCCATGAGAAGATCCTTATCCATAGCGATCTCCACCGTCGAGAGTCTGATGGCGTCGTAGATTCCAAGAGCTTTCCACTCCTGGCCGAAGAATTTTTCCATGCGATCGACCCAGGCGGCCCAGGTCGCGGTAGTCGAGGGCCAAGCTCCCTGAGGTTTCGACATCTCCCATTTCGACCACTCAAAACCTTGGCACAGGGGTGTCAGGCATTGGTCCTTCAGAAGGTTAGTGATGGTCGTGGGCACTGGTTTCTTGAACAGGGGTCCAAGAATTTGATGGGACGCGCTGGAGTCGTCCTCAAAACGGATGGCCTTGATAGCGCAATGATCTATGATGTCTTTGTGAGTGTTGCACTCTCCAGAGAACTTGGAAATGAACGAGGCCATTGTTGATGAAAAAGGTTGAAGATGAATTTCTGGGTTGAGAATGCTTAAGAAGGAAGTTCTGGATTTCTGGAGACTCGAGATAAATGAGCAAGGCAATTTCAGAGATCTGGAAGCGTAAAATGGAAATGGAGGAAAATGGGGTATTTATAGATACTTCGCAGGAAGATCAATCGGTTAGCTTTTTGAAATTTGAAATGGGCCAATCAATGTGACTGCGCGCCATGATTTGTTTCAGAAAATCCAGGGGAAAGGACCGAGAATCTCGCAGACTGACGGCGTATAGCGTGGTTTGAGGATACACGATTGCGTGTAACGGCGATAATTAATGCAACAGGACGCTTCAATGGTTGCGTGCGTTCAGATAGATGATTGCGAACTGTTGGGGTGATCGAGGACTGACGCGTGGCGAGTTCGGGGAGAATTCCAGGGAAACATCATTGCTCATAAATGAGCGTGGCGTTATCCTCTGAGACAGCTCATCGGGCGTTTTCGAGAAGAGTAATGTCATTTCGCTTTTTCAAGGTTGAGGCTCGACCATAGGCGATAGGTCGACGACCTCAGAAGCGAGGGGGCAGTGTTTGGGCCCAAAATGACGATTGGGCCGAGCTCAGATCATTCTCGGCCCAAGACTCGCGCAAAGGGAGTAAATTGGCACCATGGGCAGCGGATGAGGAGGAACAGATAAGCTAATAGAAGCCGAGACCCATTAGGCGAAGGAGTCTCGAGAAGAAAATGAATCAAACTCAGCGATTGAAGTCAGGTTCAGAGTCCTAGTCGGATTGGGATCAGCCGAGATAGGATTGGATTGGTATTGGCCGAAGTAGAGTTGGATTAGGACGAGGAGTTCTATCCAAGGACGGTTCGGAGTGTATGCACTACTATAAATAGGGAGGGGGAGCATAACATTAGCCCTCTCCAACTCAACACACAAAACTGCCCTGCGCAAACTCTCTCAACCTTTGAGATTTTTATTTTCTTGTCCGCCAACACATCTTCAGTTTGGATAAACAGCACTGTGAAGGCAACCGGTGATATCTTCAGTTTGGATAAACAGCACTATCGCCGTAGAACCAGTCGATCGCAAAGCACCTTCAGTTTGGATAAACAGCACTGCGTCGAGGCCGGTTGGTTACCTATCCAAGTCTCGGTCGAGAAGGATTTTCGAATCCTTATTGGCAGAGGTTATCTCACCAGCCTTCTCGGCGAAGTGAGGTATTACGAATTACCGAGCTCGGCACATCGAACGCCGAGTTGTTTTATGATTAGATACTCACAGGTTGGTTTTAGAGTTCGGCATTCAGAATGCAACCACTTTCACAATCAAGACCTAGATCAGTTTCGAGTATCTGTGCCCTTATACGTTGGTGTCGATTCGGCGTGCTTATACCTTCACGAATATAATCACCGTGACCGAATTCGGCGTCGACGAGTCGTGAATTTCGCAAGACTAGTAGCCTTGTCTTTAGGCTCTAGAACCCAAGGGCAGAGGCGCGTTCCTTCCTCGGCCGTGATCGCAAGATTTAGAAGTCAGCCGCGCACACAACGCAACATCAACATTTTACTCACCGGCCGAGTTCGGCCGTCGAGTTGGCACGCCCTGCATTCAACCGAAGGACGTAGTTAGCTCATAGATTATTCGGCCTGCGCACCACGTAGGCTAGGTAGTTTTTAGGGTCAACAACTACGTCAAAATTTTTGTCAAAATGAGTTATGTTGGAATGACCATTGCTAGAATTGGGTTAAAGTTAAGGGACAATTTCTCCAGTTGAATTAAAATTGAGGGACCAATGGTAATGTATTTTTAGTTGAGGGACCATAACTGCACGTTTTGATGAGTTGAATGACCAATGGTAATGAATTTTTAGTTGAGGGAACATTGCTCCAATTGAGTAAAAGTTCAGGGACCATAGCTACAATTTACTCTACTATGTAAGGTCTTTGGTTGAGACTTCTTTTCGTCATTTCCTGAATGAATACAACACTATCGTTTTTATCAAAAAATAAATAAAAATATAAGTGCGTCATAATCTCACCGGAACCAAGACTACTATGTCAAAGTGAAAAACATAAATCTACCCTAGTACTTTCTGTCGTTGTAACAACTGTCGGTATGGCAAGTATGAGAATAAAAAGAAGGAAAAAGAAAGAAAAAAAAGAAAAAAAAAGGGCGCCATAAACATGGAATCCATGCAGAAAGCTCTCTCTCCTGAATTATTATCCCCATTCTTCGGGTCACGTGGAAAACGAGCTTATTTGGGAAAGTAGACACCCTGTGTAAAACGGACAAATATGACAGTTGTTATGGACACACATGTTCTTCTGTTTCCGGTGCCACGTGTGCGCCAGAAAGTGATTGTTTGAGCTCCGACAAGTCTCCGTCCTATGCATCGTAGAACTGAATTTCTCCCTTGCACTCCTCCACGTCCTCAAGTTATTGAACCTAACTAGCGAGGATTTTCGTTAGATCCTTTTTGTGATGATCTTGGAAATCTTCAAATCATATTCATTCATCATATATTATGTGGTCATAAATTATTATTAATTTTTTTATTTAAAATTGAATATAAACAATATATGATGAAAACTGACCACACGATGTACGATTAACGATGAACGGATGTGATTGGAGGATCTCCGGAATCCTCACAAAGAGGATCCGACGAGGATCCTCACTCGAACCTAACCCTCACGGCACCACCCCTCCTCCTCCCTTTTTCTAATGACGTGGCACCAGCATAACCCAAATATTTCATCCAATTCATAAATAAATGGTATATTTATCGATTTGCCTCATGAAGTTGTATTAAACTGCTAATTTTTCTATGAACTCTAATTTTAGTTGATTACTCCCTTAAACTTTTATAATTAGCTAATTTCCCTCTTAAATTTTAATTTTAGCCGATTACCCTCTTGAACTTTCATAAATAGCCAATTTCCTCCCGGAGTTAGATTTTAAATTTTTCTTCCAATTTCCATTACGGAAACAATACATGACAACTGTATAAGGGCAAAAATGATGAAAAATTGAATGAAAGTTTTTAAAATTTTAACGTCAGGGAGGAATTGGCTATTTATAAAAGTTCATGAGGTAATCAGCTAAAATTAAAGTTCAAGGGAAATTTGGCTAATTAAAAAAGTTCAAATGGGTAATCGACTAAAATTAAAGTATAGGGGGAATTAGTAGCTGCATACAAGTTCAAGAGGCAAATCAATAAATATCCCTAAATAAATTACACTTTTTTTCTTTTTAAAGATGATGTTGAAATGCTATTTTTTCACTTGTAATTGTATGTAAGAAATCTAGGTTCAAATCTCGTCTATGAAGAGTTTGATATCAATTGATTCTCCCATCTCTTAATGTAAAAATAATTGTTATGTAAGAAAAAAGAGGATATTGAACTAAAAGATCCAAACAGCTGGCTAATTGAATAATTATTTTCATCATTTATCAACTATAAATATTTAACCACAACAAGTGGGCCAGTGATAAAAGTGTGAACTGCGGCTCCCAAGTAAATAAAAAAATGTGGGAGGTCCCGGGTTTGATGCTCCGAGCTGGTGAGTTTGGTTGACTTTGGCCACGGGTAAGGTGAATTCCTCATAGCCTCTTCGGGCCAAGAAAAAATGGATAATCGTGGCTTGTCACCGGTTGTCTTTTTTTTTTTAGAAAAAAAAAATTCATCTATAACTATTTGGTTTATATTATTGATGATGACGCTATGTAGTATACATATTTGCCGGTATCATGTTAATATGTTTGCAACTATATCATCCAAAAAATTCTAATATAAGAGCATTAATAGTGAAGAGACTCATATTTAAAATGAGAAATTATTATTGGCATTATAAAATTTTCATTTTGCAATCCTCACTCAAATGTAGAAAATTTGGCGCGCAAAAGGAATATTTTTGAAAACCAATAACAATTTCTAATTAAAATATATAAAGCTTTCATCCACAATTATGAGAGAGACAAATGTGGGTTTTTACTTCAAGATAAGGTTGTACTTTTTTTCTTTCTCTTGGAGATAAAAATAAGCATGTAAATGTACATAAATATTACATCTTTTGGCCAAGAGGGTTTTTTATACATTTAAAATTGGTTATTGCAAAGTTAATAATCGAACGAATATGATAGATAATGCATGGTCACATTCGACCCAATATTATAAGCTCAAAGATATCAGATATGTGTAGGTGTCTGTTTCCGTTAGGATAAGAAGAGATCGAAGGGAGTCCACGTCATGAGTAGTTGCAATGCCAGCTATCACGCATTTTGGGTGGCGAGGTTATCGAGAAAGACAGCACCTCTTTTGGGTTAGGGTTGGGTGTTTGGCGTTTCGGTTTTTGGGTCAAGTGGAAGACTGGAAGTGGAGAGATGCATATGATTCCTGCCTTTTGAAATAAGACCGTATGCATCCATCGTACACAAACTTTACTTGTCCCTTCGTACATGCATGTACTTGAGTGTTGTAATGCCAACGGTGTCGTTTTCGCAACGTAGTTGTATGGCGCTTGGAGTAAAGCGGATGGGACGTTTTGGATGGGTTGCAACTTGCGAGGGACTTCGCTTGGATTTTAAAGGCGGCACGTGGTGTCGGCAAGTACTCGTGTGTACAGCTTGGTGGCGGAGGCAGAGGCAGAGGCAGATGCAGTTAGAGCCGCGGTAGGGGTGTGCGGAGAACATGGCTTCTAGGACGTGCATATGGAGCCTGATCTTAAAATCTTATTGCGATGATAAATAGTAATTTGCAGAGTGAGGTAACGATAGAAGGCTTTTTTTTTCGATATTCGAATTGTGCAGTAACAATTGAGGTCTGTTGAGTTTTGTTATGTTTCTCGTGATTGTAATAAGGTTGCCCACTTAGTAGCGTTGTTTGTGTCCAAGGAGGGTGGCTTTCATAGTTGGTTTAAGATTGAGCCCGAGTAGTTATTCAATACTCTGGCTGCTTATGTAAATGTTTCTATTCGTATTTAATGAAATTTCTACCGTTAAAAAAAAATTAAAATTAGTTATCAAATAAGTTTTCAATTTTTTGAAATAATTAAAAACTAAAAATTGAAAATAAAATAGTTATCAAACAATCCTTTAACAATTTAGTGAATCATAATATTTCAGTTTTATATGTTAAATTTTTTTTTTAACAAACGATATTATCTACACTAAGATGGTGGGGGAGTGGGCTAAGTCTTATAATAGTTTAACAATAATGTGGTTCAAATTCGTTTTTACGAGAATGAAACTTAAAACCTTTCACTTACAAGTGTAGAAAAATACTATTAAATCGTTGTACTAAATATCTATATGTTAAAGCTTTTAAATTAGTAAGACATAATCATTTTGCATTAAATAATCGTCTTATCACATCTGCCACAATTGTTAAATCCCAAAAGTTCTTTTTGGAAGAGAGAAGAACAAAAGAGATAAAAATAACTGGGGATGACTTCCTTTTATAATTTCTTGTGATAATTTTGACATGTAATCCATTTTTATTCTTTTCAGTTATATAATCGTCTTATCGCATATGTAGTCCTTTTTTATTCTTTTCAGTTATATAATCGTCTTATCGCATATGTAGTCCTTTTTTATTCTTTTCAGTTAGTAGAATAATAGTATAAATTTATAATATGTTTGTTCTTCTTTTGTATCTTTTCGTTCTTTGGCATTTTAACACTATACTGATATCATTTTTAACCTGTGTAGCATTCTTTTTTTCTCGATACAAGAAAGAGGGAGGGGAAGCTACCTCATCTCAAGGGCAGAATTTATCACAAGCTTCTTTGAGTACTTATAGATGAAATCTTAACTCTTTTGAATTTTATAAATCGTCCACCAAAATGGTTGACGATAACAAACTCGAACTCAGGCCTTGTCTAGTGAAGAGAATAGTCCCAACTAACTCAACTAACCATCGTTACCAGCATTTTTCATTCATTCGGATGCTTGTTGACAATATTTGTTTTTCTCAATATTTGGCATTTGATGAATGGTAGGTTACATATTAACATCATACTCGAATCTCCGTACAAAATACTGTTCAAAGTATAGAATTTTTTGGAATATCTTTAGCATTATTCTTCTTTGATCATATTAGGTGAGATGAGATAGGATGAGGTTTTAGGTTATATATACTCCATAAGATTTATATATGCGTATAACTGTATAAAATAAAAGTTTTGTCCAAAAAAAAATAGAACATCAAAAGTTATGTGGTACATTATACTTTTGGTTAGTTTATCATCTAAAGATATGCGAATATATAATGAATGACTTTTTATATTTATCTTTTTACCACTTCAACTAATACTGTTCATTTATCTGTCAAGCATACAATTTAATAATATCCATCTTAATTTATAATAAAACTATTATAAATCCGAAGTTTAACTTGCGTAAATAACAAATTCAATATCAAATTGACAATCTATGGCTGATATTGTATGCAGCAAGTTCCCTTATTCACTAATATTAATATACTGGAATATTCTAAACTGCCATCTCCAAAATAATTGACTGCCACCAAAAACAAGGACATCCCTGATATAATTGACTGCTCATCCAATTACTGGTTTCTCTATCTCTATAATTTTTGCCCGGCCTATTTCACAGAAAAAGGTTCATGCATATATATAGAGAGAGGTCACCATCGTTATGCTCTCCTTTTGTTTTTATATAAATATATACAATTGACAATTGCTTCAAATAATTCTGGTTCATTAATTATCGTAGTAGGCCATGCAGAAAAAATAAACTTCAATTGTTTTCATGTGAAACTGAAACTTGTTTTTGTTGTTTCTCTCGAAAATAGTTTAAGTCTTTCATGCGGTCTTCAATAGCAATCAAATTTTTATAGATATCGCTTATCTAATTAGTTAAATAATCGTGAGCCACACCTTCCTTCAACCGTCGAAGGAGACTTAAAGTGGGCTAACATTAGGGTCAATTCCATACTATCTTTGTCGTAAATACTTACGCTTACAAACGCTTATAATTGACAAAAGTGTAAAAGAAAATTATGCAAAATCTAAGTGCTTTTCGAATAGGCATATATGTTGTATGTAGTTGTTCAAATAGTAGTCTAAAATGCATTTGCAACTCATAATGTGACAGTCCGTCCGTGATTTTAAGAGTTTTTAAATTTGTAATAAAGGATTTTACAAAATGCCCTTTGAGGCATATACTTTGTTCGAGGTTAATCGTTGTGTCGTGCCACCTAAGATTTTTTTTGGCATAACCTCATAGTACTCGTCACTACGGACGCGTGGGCGCAGACGGTTCCTGATTTAGAGCTATATCGAAGAAGTTATTAACATTTGAAGTTTGGGCATTTCAGAGTTTTATCTAAAATCTGAGGTGCTATTTGGATGGCCAGATTAAAGGAAATTTGAAAAGAATGGCCAATCAGAAAAAGAAAAGAAAAGGAGGGGCTGCCTGATGGCAGCGAAGAAGAGGGGAAGAAGAGAACTCAGGAGGAAGCAGGCGGACGAATCGGGAGAGGAGAGAGAAGCAGATGGACGAATCAGAGAGTGGAAGGAGGGAAGGAGTGAGGGAGGGGATCTGGACCCCTCGACCCGGTTTGTTTTTGGACCCGTGCGCGCGACCCAGTTTCTGGGTAGGAAACCGGACAAAATTCCGGTTAAATTCGGACGTTTTGAGCCGAGCTACCACCTGGAAATGACTCATCATCGTCTTACCTTCCTTTCTCATCCAAGAATGGGGTTGTTTGGGCTTGGATTTGGAAGAACCAAAGCCGTCGGCTTTGAGGACACCCGACGGCAATCCATCCATTTTTTAAACAATTTCTTCCAATCATTACCACTCCTAGCTTCCTCTTGAACCCAGGAACAAAGCCCAAGCAGTGGTAGAGGCGTTGGAACAAGTTTGGAGGTCGAATTGAAGCTCACCCATTTCTAGGGCTCTTACGGATTTCGGCGAAATTGAGGTGTTTCCAAGCCAAATTGACCTTGGCCGAAGGTATGAAAGTTGTTCCTCTCTTTGAGATCTTCAATTCTGCAATTTTTGAGAATTTTTAAAAATAGTTGAATTTTCCGGCAAGTCTGGATGGCCGACCTCCACTCACGGCGGCCCGTGCGGCGGCGCGTGGCCAGTGGGCCGCCAATGTCATTCTTAGGCTGTGTTTAACATCCTAGGTTCAGTTTTGATAATTGGTTGTCGTAGATTGGTCATTTGAACTTAAGTTCGTTACGATTCGTGGTTAGGTGAAAATATGAATCGACGATCCGACCGTTGGATCGTCACCAAACTTTGGTTCGTGGTATTACGTAATATTTGAAGAATGTAGGAACTTATGGATTGGGAATCCGATGTACGGATCTTCCCGAATTAAGTTTGTAAGTTCATAAAATAAAATGTGAACCGCCATTTGGTTTTGGCAATTGGCGGAGATCCGACCGTTGGATCGTAGCGAAATTTTAGTATGTTGCTCTAGGAGCATAATGTGCATCTTGGGAAGTTACGGATCGGAGATTTGAGTTACGGATCTTCCGGATCAAGTATGTGGGGCTGTGAACCCTACCGTCGATCGTTGATCGACGGTTGACTTTTGATTAAGGGTCTTAAATGATTCTAGAATATCCTTGAGGATATGTTTTATGTGAATTACGAATTCTATGGTTAAGAGTTCTAAGTTGTAGTTTGATATTTATTTTAGGCGCCGAACGTTTTGGGACCCTCCATGTTTACATTAAGGAGCCGTAGCGCAGACTCCAGGTGAGTGGGCTTTTGTTTTCCGTATATACCTATATACTACGTGTTTTTCCCATAAAGTGCATTTTATATGCTTTATAAATGAAATGCCATGCCAATACCTATATACGTCTGGTTATGCATCATGAAATTGTATGCGCATGATTGTTGATGCTGTGGACGCTCAGGTAAGTATCATGTAAGCTTATGTGTGGTTAAATACAAGTTGAGTTAAGAAGAGTATAATGAGATGCATTGAGAGCTCATTAACTTGCACCCCGGTGTTAGTGCTCCTGCCCAGAGATAGGGGCTTGTCTTTCACGTGATGTTCACCTCCCGCACCATACGCTCATCTTGGATCCAAGTTAGGTGCACAGTCATGTCGTATAGACCACTTTCAGTGGGTTCGACTCGTAGGTGACCCACGATCATTGAAAGTGGGTTTGACTCGGACCCACGATCATTCGCACAGTCTTCACGTGATTGTAGCACTAAAGTGTACGATTTCACACCCAGTCCTGTCGTATAGACCACTATAAGTGGGTTCGACTCGTGTGCAGGCATGATGTATGAGCTAGAGATTAGCTGACGAGCTGTTGCAGTGGTTATAGCATTTGATATACTTACCTACTGAGTTGATTATTATGGCATGGCATATTCATGAATCATGCATATCTTGTTGAGGATTTCAGTTGAGTTTGGTATATGTGTATATACTATTTTCTGGGAAAGTATGCAGGTTTTACGGCGAGGGGTTATAAAGATTGTTTTTGAACTGATTTTCGAAAGACTTTGTTTTTGTCCACTCACGCTTTTGTTTTGCGCCCCTCCAGGTTCTAGGTAGCATAGTTGGTGGCATCCGAGGCAGCAGCAGTATTCTGACAGACCTTCACTCATGTAGGACCCCTTTGGGGGTATTTTATTTAAGTACTCCTTATGTTCGACTGCACCTAGACAATTATGCTCTGATTGTGTATTAACACTTCTGAAGTTGGTTTTTATTTATTCGTATTTCTTCTGATTATAATGCTTCCGCACTTTGCACATGGTTATGTCACCCTCACGTGATGGCCAGCATGCCTCGATCTCGGTCGGGGTGTGTCACATAAGCATTTGTAAAATGTGCTGTCAAATGCTACTAAAACAATTTTGGTTATCTAAAAGCAGTTTCAGCTTGTTTAAAAGCATTTTCAAAACTTTGGCATCGAGAACTAAATGCAATCGTGAGAATTATACGTAATGTGGTTCAAATAATAGGTGTGATTAAGGTGCTTTTATCAATTGTTAGATTAAACATTCATTCATTTTTAAGATTTGATTAAGGTGCTTTGATCAATTGGCACCTCAATAACTTTCTATTTATTTAATTTCCATATCATTAATTTAAATGCATTTATATAGAGGCATAAGATAGCTTAGCAACTAATTACTTATAATATAGGAATTTAATTTCGTCAATCCCCTTCTACGCATTAAATGATATTTTTTAATAAAATAAAATAAAAAATCAATTAACTAATTCCTTATTTCCTTATTATCAGTATTAAAAAAAAAGTCTCTTCTATTAAAAATGTCTCAATAAAAAGTTTTCAATACATATAGGGCCGGCCCTGAGAATTTGGGGGCCCTAGGCAAGCCTTCAAAGTAGGGCCCTAAAGTTATCGGACCTTCAACTTTTTGTATATTGGTATGTAGTAAAAAGAATTCACTAATTACATAAAAAGTCTATTTCTTCATCGAATATTATTAAAAATTAATATCAAAATGAAACAGATATACTAATATTACTTAAATATTACACGTCACATGTCTTTAGACGCAAATGCACTAAGTGTTTGTAGTCAAGAGTCTAAGATTGAGAGTGAAGAGCAATAAAACTTGATGATCAAGAGAGTAAAAAGCAATAAAACTTGATTGACGAATATAATAATTCAACAACGCCAAGTGGTTCTCTTGTGTTCTTTCTAAAATCAACATCACACTAGCGAATCAAATTTTAGAATAACCTAGTTTAACAATAAATTATTGAAAAAGAAAATTTAACTTCAAAGTTTTGGTTACCTCAAATTCCAATCTTTAGGACCAATTGATAGTTGCTTAAACATTCAATAGAAATGGAAAGAATTGGGAAGTTGAAAGAAAAAGGATTACAAAAGTATGATTATTCTGGTTTTTGTCATTTTTAAGTTATTTCAAAAGCAAAAGAAAAGAAAAAATGCATTTGGACAGATTGGGGCTATTAATTTCACTAGCCTCTTGTCACACGCGTAGGTGTGTGACAATTGGCCTTTGTATATTTTTTATTTAAGAAACTCAAGTTTTTTCTATTTATACAATTTTATTTAAAATATTTTTGAAAATTAATAAGAAGTTAAACATAAACCACCCACTAACATGAAGTTTTCTTTTTCTTTTTTTCTAAAGTTGAAAATCTTAAATTCATTCAAAATTAATATTTGTTGAATTATTTTAACTCCTTTTAATTCTTGTAATTTTAAAATTTTTAAGGGGCAATTTATGATATTTTAAATGTTTCACTATTTTCGGGTGTTCCCTTTATATATATATAGATATGGAGTAAATAAATTTCACCCTTTCTATGATTTTTGTATGTTTGTTTTTGGAGGTTACTTTCAAAAGAAAAAGGAAAAAAAAATGGATTTGGCCGATTGGGACCATTAATTTCATAGATTTGAAAAAAAAAAAAAAAGAAGCAAAACCTAATGCCTACAAGAAGCTTCGAATTGCCCATCCAAAAGAAAATGTAGTGGCACCATTTCCACTGCACCAACAAGGTCATTGTGATGCTTTTTACGTTTTCTATATTTATATGTTATATACAGGATGTATAAAAAAAATTTGGGACCCCCCCCCCCCCCCCCCGAACTTGGGGGCCCTAGGCGACCGTCTACTCCGGCTACCCTCAGGGCCGGCCCTAAATACATATTTTTTCAAGTATAGATATATAAAAAAATATACTTAAAACTTATGGTACATTTGAGAACAAAAGTATTGACTTTTGGTACGTTTATATTTCAAATGTACCGAGAAACCAAATGTACCAAAAATTCAAATGTACCATAAAACCTAATGTACCCATTGTTATGTAACCTTTTTGGTACGTTTAGATTTCAAATGTACCGAGAAACCAAATGTACCAAAATTTTAAATGTACCATAAAACCAAATGTGCCCATTGTTAGGTAACCATTTTGGTACGTTTAGATTTCAAATGTACCAAAAGACCAAATGAACAAAAAATCCCAAATGTACCACAAAACCAAATGTCTCTATCAGATAACCCTTTTGGTACATTTACATTCCAAATGTACCGAGAAATACAAAAAAATCAAATCCACTATAAAACTAAATGTGTCTATATTATATATAACTAGACGTAGCTATATAATCAAACAAATCTTTATTATGTGTTAGGTCTTCTAAATAATCAAATTTGACAGTTTTTTTTTATAAATATTCTACTATATTCACAAAATAAAAATAAAAATTATAACAAAAAATAAAAAAAATGCATAGAGATGGATAATAAATGCATAAATATAGGGATAATATAAAAAGAAAACGAAATGCCCAAGAGAAGTTGTGAAAAATAAAAATTCTAAACACAATTCAACTTATGTGAAAAACTAAAATTAATAATCAAAATTTTAGGAAAATGTTTGATCAAATTTTTAAAAAAAGTGTATGTTTAGTCTAAAAATTAAAAAACAAAACGCCTATATCAAAACCCCATAATTGATATGTACATATGACAAAGATGGTCAAACGCATTCATGCATGAAAGGAAAATATATGTAAGATATTCATTTGGTCATGCAAACAGATGGCACAATATTAATTTATTAATTGGACTACTCCCGTTGAAAATTGCCTCCAATTAATCTATATGTCCATTGATAAAGTAGTCGAACCACCTTTTTCAATTATTTCTAGTGTTTGCCAAACCATTTTATTTCTTTATGTTAATTAAGCTTGGCCTAACCATATTTCGAATAAATAAAAAATTCATGTACATCTTTCTGAAAACTATTCGGTAGTAGCACTACTTGTCATAATATATACACATTCCTCAAAAGGATTAGCTTAAGTAATTAGGTTGTAGATTCAAGTCTCTTCAAAAACGTTAGAGCATATTCGATATATTTTGAGCCATGTTAGAGTGACCCTACCTTGTAAGGATGATTGAACCTTTGCTCCACTCTTGCAAAGCTAATCGTACGATGATTGAGCCTTGATAGAAGCTACTTATGAATTGTTGTGATCATCTCCCCATATACTTTAAGGATAGAATTTTACAGTTGTATGGCATTTTATATGACATTGAGAAATAATGATAATATATTATATAATTTAATTGGAAAGAAGATTTGCGAGTGGGTTTGTCATTGAGTCTTTGTGCTTTTCACATACTAATTAACTAAATTACTATATAGTTGGTCACAATAACTATATTATAACTGATTAATTACTGAAAGCACACCAAGGGGAAGCTTATGATTGACGAAAGATATGCGGATTACTTTTCTTTTTAATATAATCATCTTCTTCCTTTTATTCTCCTTTATTATTTCCAACTCAAAACTTAGTGGCCTTCCCTTCCTAGTTCCTACCACAACCAAAGCAATTAGACGCATTGATGGAATCTAAGCAACATTGCTTCCCCTTAATTTATGGCATATTTATTTTTTTTTTCTTTAGTATTGTGCTTCTTCATGAAGTATTGTACCTTAAATAAGACTATTCAAATTAAATTTTAGTATTCATAGGAAACGTTATTCACACCTCAAGGGATGTCATTTGTTTATGCAAGGGGTATGACTGATTGCTAGTAACATACGATTCTTCTAAACAACTCGTAGGGTCTACTAAAGGTATATACCTTAGTTAATTTAGAGGGAGGTGAGTACGTATATTATAGAAAGAAAGAAAAATACCTGAAAAAGATTATTATGTTAAAGAAGGTGCTACACGAGAGAATTTAGAGGCCCCTAATCACCCAATGATTTCTGGTATTTGTCAAATGCATGGATCCCTATCTGTCCCCTTTTCTTGGGGCCTCTGGTTAGGTTGGAGGTCAGTGTATTTAGACAGCCTCCTGCAAGCTCAATGGCCGGCCGGTTACCCTTACCCACATCAAATTAAGCATCTGAAAATAATACAAATATATATCCATCAATCGAATGCAATTATTGCAGTTGAGAAACACACAAAAATACTTCCAGAATATAAAGTCAGTAAGTGTGGCCTATCTTTTGGAAGCAGACCGTACCCTAATTCCACTCGTGTTTACAGTTAGAGTCAGAATGGCAAAACGAAATGTTTTCCGGCTCCAACCTTTCACATTGCAATTTCTACGTACCCATCTGGATCACTCCAATGACGTTAAATTATGTTATCAAACTATTAATCTGAACCACGTTTATATACATAAAGTTGGTTTTTGATTTTGAGCTTCAATTTGAGCTTCAATTCGAAGTGCCTGTCTATGTATCCACATATCCATAAAAGTTACTAAACATCTTTTAATTTCACGTACATACAGATTACTGACAACATACGTTTAATTAAAGTCGTCCTCGTATCACTTAATTTGGGAAAAACTGAAGAAGTGGAAATTAAGAAAGTTCAATGTCAAGTTTTTTTTCTTCTTCCTTTCTGCTTTTCACTGGTGATCTGAACTTAGTTGGAAACCAATTAGTGCTAAACACTAACAACAAGTCAAAGACAAGAGCCGCCTAACAGCACCAAAACTTATTGGTAATGATTTTTTTAAGGTAAGTTATTGGACGGTGGCCGGTTTGGTCTGGTAGGGACCTGCGTGGAAATTAAAAAAAAAAAAAAAGAGAATTCTTCACTAACTTCAACTTGTGATTCTTTGTTGTGTTTGGAATGTATGTAGGGTCTGAATGTCTCTGATGTTCTTGTTCGTTTGTGGCTGCTTGCTGGGCTTTTTAATTTTTATTAGGGTTTTCCTTTTTCTTTGTCTCTTGATTACGACTTCTAACTGCTTATTTACTTACATTTTTTTTTCTCTTTAGTTTCCAATTTGCATTTTTAAAGAGTGATTCTAAGCTAACCCTATTGTCTTATTCCCCCACCCCATTTTATTTTTTCACTCACCAAAATTGTTAAAAGAAGAAAGCACTCTTTTCTCACCCATCATCATTCCTAAAATACCTTAATGTGATATCAGCCAGGCCCGGTGCGGGCAGGGCGACCGTCCGGGCTACCAAAATTATTAGGGTGATATATTTATATATGTTTTTATAAGAGTATAAATGTTTTTATAAGAGTATAAATTTATAAAATTGGTTCAATGACAAAGAAATTTAACTAGAACTTGTGGTTTTGTTGCTTAAAATGAATGAGGAGGTCTTAGGTTCAAAACATCATGTATGCTTATTTACATTCCAATTTTTACAAATTTATTTTCATAATAGTATAAATTTATTAAATTTGGCTAAATGATCAAGAAGTTTAATTGGAAGCAATGATTTTTGCTGTTTAAAATTAACGAGAGGTCCTAAGTTCGAAATGCTATGTGCATGTTTATTTTTTTCTAATTTTTACAAATTTTTGTTTGGTTGTTAATTTATTTACTAGCTAGTAGCTATGTGGGTTGCTATTTTTAAATATCTGTTCCAATTCAAGTCTAATCTTCAGTAAAGAGTAATGCATAGACTAAATTTTTAGACAAAATTTGCAAATAATATTACGTTTCATCAAAAGGTTTAATTTAGTGTTCATTCATTACTTATACATATCCCTAAAGACTCAAAAAACATTAATATTTTTTTAGTCTTATATTGACGAGATTAGTATATAAGAAAAAATAACTCACGATTTATGCAAAAACACTTTAAAACTTTAGATGGAAAACAAAACTGATAATCTATCTACTTGTAAGCCCAAAGTTTTTGAGTTTCCTTCTCTTGATACAAAATAAATTAATTATTCAGTGTTTCTAAATTATTGAGTTTGAAGTATTTTTCTAAATATAATTTTATAGATGTCTTACGTGTGAAAACAAACATTTTTTTATATGAATGAGGGCACATTTTTTTATGTCGCCCTGGGCCTCAACAATCTATGGACCGGCCCTGATATCAGCCTTCGACACCCCAACTGCAATGCAGCACCAACTCCCAACACCCAACCTAGGTCCCCAACCATCGGAACACCACCATGGCAGCAAAACTGCCTCACCACCCATTTTCTTTTTCCATGCATAGTCTGGATATTTTATTTTTCCTATGAATTTCAAGTATTGCATATTGCAATGGAATTCAATGAGTGGGCTTTGTATTTAAAGTTTAGAAAGAAGGGAAATGAAAGAGAGGGGGGTGAGGTTTGGGTCGGGATTAGAACCAAAGAAGGGGCTGGGAGGACATAGAGTTTAAAGTCATGGATCTTATGAGGCAGTGATGGGTGATATATGATCAGTTGGTTCATATTTGATTTGATCCCTGAAATTAGGATTTTAGAGAAAGAAAAAACGAAAGTAGAAATACTTGTTTACAAGAGATGGGATTTCGTCCCAGAAAACAAAATAATTGAATTGAAAGAGAGTAGAAATTTTTTTTTTTCATTCAGAGAGATTGTGAACGGACATAAGGAAATGGGCAATCCGGCAATGTGCAGTAGGCATAAATGACATTATTGTTTTGGTCCTTACATGTCATTTTACAAGAGGGTAAAGTTGACATTAAAATTTATACTAATATGTGGGTGAGAAAATAAAACAAAAGGGTGGGTTTATCAACACTCTTTTTAAATGATGCTACAATGCTGTTTTATTATTATGTCGTAATTTTCTTTGCTTTTTTTTTTTTTTTTTTTTATGTTAAGAAAATCAGAAGCTACATAATGCTCGATGGTTTAATGAAAACAAAACTTTTGGTAAAGTAATAAAAAGTAGAGATTTTGATCACCAACCTCATTTGCCGAAAGCTCTTCCTTCCTCTGATGGTAGATCACTAGACCTTACTGATCATTCTAGCGATATTGATTGAATTCAATCAGAAAAACAATGAATGGAAAAACAATAAATTTGGAGGGGATAACTCGTAACAAAAGATGCGGGTGAAAAAGGTTAAGGCTCTAAACTACTTGAGCTACAAGCTTAAAGCATTCGGACTGCATCTTAATGTTCTTTTCTTAAGGGTACTATTATTTCCTTACTATTCAGTTATGGCAACAAATATTATTCCAGATAATGATACTATACAAAGGCTCTTATGTATTCAATGAATTTGAATTTAAAAAAAAAAAAAAAAAAAAAAAAAAACCAGAAGTATCTGTTTATGCTCAATGAAATTGAAAAAGGCACAAATCAATTGTGTTCTTATATGTACCATTGTTGTTTTATATAGTGACATATAATTATGTGTAGGATGAAACAAACTAATGTTGAGTAAATACTAACGAAACAATGATACAACTTATTGCTGAAGAATTTTTATCACAATGCATGTTATATATGCAAGAAATAGAAATATACAACCAATCACAAAATAAATTATTTCCGAGCATCGAGTCTCTTGATACATATTAGTTGACTGTCATATTCATTAAGGTTCTCACAACTTTTTATTTTATATTATAGGAATGATCACAAAATATTTAACAGGCTCTTCAATAATGATAATGATGTGGAAGAAACCAAAAACTAGAAGGGAACATCGAGAATATTTATATATACTAAAACTCAAACCAAAAGCTACTATTCATTAACAGTAGATTGATGAAAACACCCCTCTAATTGCTTATGGTTGTGTTTCTTTTTCGGTTTTTGCACATTGAAATGGCTCATTTGCCCCTGATTTCCACGTGTTTATCATCGATGGTGCTTCTGGTCTATTTTCCCCCTTTCTTTCCATTCGTCTCTCTCTCTCTCTCTCTCTCTCTCTCTCTCTCTCTCTCTCTCTCTCTCTCCCTCTCCCTCCCCATTCTCAGCTTTTGCTTATTCTGGAACCTAGGGTTTTTTTCTCTCTTCCACGCGGCCGTTGTTCTTGCTGCCTGTCGTTGTTAGCCGTTGTCGAGTTCTTCTCGCTCTTACCCATGGTCATTTTCTTCCTGGAAAATTTTCAATCCTCTGATTTTCCTTCTACTTATGGACTTTGGGATTTTCGTTGTGGTTGTCGATTTGGGTTAAATTCGAATCGTTTTTTTGTCTATGCAATCTAAAGTTCTTTGGTTTTCTTCCCACATGAGATTTTAATTTTTTTTTTTGTGGTTTATGTGTGGTTCTCTGATGTGTTTTGATTTTTTATTTTTGGAAAAGTTAAGGATACAATCAAACGTTTACTAATGAGTTTTTTATTTTTCTGATTGTGTGTGATTTAATTTTTTTTCAAGCTTTGGGTGTACTTTTATGATCTGCTTTGATTTTTAGTTGCAGCAAAAGTTGTTGCTCGAATTTTTCAGTTTTTCTTTGCGCCTTTGCAAGCTCTTTATCATCAAGGAATATAATTTTTTTTTTTCTTTTTCTTGAATCTTTTGTTGGATGGAATCGTTTTTTTTTTTTTTTTTTTTTTTTTTTTTTTTTCGGAGGGACTATGTTTTGTTTGCACATGAGTTTTTTGTGGTTTTTGTTTGCATATTTCAGTTTTGACTATTTGCAAATAGTTTTTCTCAATAAATAATGAAAAAGGGAAATGGTGTGTTGTGAGTGATTGAATAAAATTTACATTGCAATTAATAAAGTTAGCATGAATTGTGATCAAGTCAATTGTAAATTATCCAAAATGACAATATGATTGGTAACGCTCTGACTACGGCAACCAACAATCTTTGATGTTGTGAAGATAACAATTTTAGTGTTTTTGGATTGAAAACCTTGATTAAGAATGCCAAACTAATAAATTTATTGAAAAATTACAAGATTTAAAAAATATGCAGATTTGAAAATGTGTAAAATTGTATACATAGAGTGTAAGGATTGATGAGCATGGTTGGTTAAGAAAATTGGTTTTCTTATGTTAGTAGTTGGACAAAAGCTTAGTGGGATTGATGGAGAGTATTATTTTAAGGAGAGTATATGTATGGATTTAGGTGACAAAATAGATTGAATACGAAGGCAACAAATTGGTTTATGACAGTGCGATAGGGAGATGTTTGCTTAGAGACTGAAATTTCAAAGATGGAGATCGCTTTGTTTAAATATTTTTGAAAACAACAGTCTTGTAAAATGATAATATAAAGAGATTTTCTTAACTGATCAAATTGTTTATCATGACTAGCTTGTTTCTTTTGGGTTAATAAATGTTAGACGCATTTTTAATATGTTAATTACAGAATTCTGCAATTGGCCCTTACCACAATAGTGGAAAGGAGTTGAGCCCTTGCATGACGACATTGGTTCGAACGTCGTCGGTGTTTAATCTAACAAATCTATCATTTGACGAAAAAACAAAAAATTACAGAATTCTCTTTATATTTTTCAAATTTATCAGGTTTAGGACTGTATTGGTTAAATCTAATTAAGTTTTTGGAATTTTCTAATCAACAGTATTTTCGTTCATTACAGGGTTTGGTGATTCTACCATTGAACTGCACAGAGTTGAGAAAGGAAAAAAAAAAGACCATTTTGTTGCCAATCAATCTAAAGACATAATAGAAAATGAATAAAATTTCTTTGATGATATAATTTGGTTTTGATTTGTGACCTCTAATATACAATATGGATTAGTAATCTCAAAAAATTTAATTCGTGTTTATTGTCTGTTTTCTTATTTGTTGGGTATCAATGAACGTGCCGTTGTTTCCGGACATCAAACATTCCAAATTGTATTTGTTTTGCAAATTGGCCTCTGTACCGTGTGTAACCACGATGATTAGTCGTGGTAATTGAGTATCAATTTATAGGTGTTGTCCTTTGTGTTAATTGTTTGGGGTTTGGGGTTTGGAGTTTAGGGTTTAGGGTTATAAACGATAAATATTCCAAATCCTAAAAATGTAGTCTGGCTATGCTTAAGTTATAAGGAGTAGTTTTATACATCTGTTATAAACTCAGGACCTTTTGATTTGATGAAATCATATCACATATTACACCTTTCAACTTGCTCTTTTAATTTATCATTCTACCGATTTTTATCTTTGTACCAATTTTTATCTTTTTTTTTTTTAACACCTCTCTTTTTTTCTCATTCAAATATGCATTACTGATGCTTTGTTATACACCTAGCTCTCTGCTTTTGTTGCTTACTATCATTTTCTACTCATGCCTTTTTTTTTATCTAGCAATTACATAATTTCTCATTGCGTTTGCTTAAAAAATTGTAGAAAAAATCTGTGCTCGATCAAATTGGTAAAAATCCTGAACAAAAAAAGATAATCCCAATTCACAGTTTTGACAATAGTTCAACTAAAATCATTTTTCTTCACTATTTCAATTTGAAAATCTATTCATTTTCCTTTCAGGTTGAACCAACAAGTCTCCAAGATACACATTTTGACATCTGCTTAGCATCTTTGCAAAACCTAGACCAACCTCTCCCATGATAAGTAAATTTCATTTCATACATAACCAATCAAACTTTTTTTTATTTTTATAATCATAACACCATGATACAATGTGCTACTATTTTAATAGAACTTTTTACATGTTTTGTAGACTTTTTAAAACCCGCACCAACGCTTGCGGGCTCTATTACTAGTAAGGAGCTAAAGTAGAATTTAAAATTTAAGGAAAACTAATGAAAAATCCAAAAAAACTTCCCTTTTAACAAAAAGCTCTTTTTAAATGTATAGTGAATAATGTCAGGTAAAGGTAAAAATGTGGTTTTTCGTTAAAAGTGAACAGTACCGAGAGTGTTTCGTTAAAACTCCCAATTGAAGCTTGTTTGAGATTGTTTTTAGAAAATTTGCAAGTGTTTTTTTTATTATTATTATTATTTTAAAAAAAAATTTATATTTACAACAAAAGTGCACTCATGAATACATTTGGTACGCGAGGATGGAGCCTAGTTGCGGTGGTAATTAGAGCCAAAGCAATCCCTCCTCACCCAAGTTCGATCCCCCCTCCCCCAAGCCTAACAAGTGATAAAAAAAAAATACATTTGGTACGAGAACTTAAAATGTTTCTAGGTCATAACATAGTTTTCAGAAAAAAGCACTTGTGATGAAACACTTCTATAGAAAACACTTACGAATAGAATTGTTTCACAACAAGAGCAGTTCCAAGCAGCCCATTCAATAATTACAAGAGGCGGTGATGCGACTATTTTTAAAGGATATTGTTTGGCTCTTTATATGTAAGAAAGTATTTTGCCTTACTTGAAACAATATACAAGAGTTTTTTGAAACAACCCTCTTCAACACTTCCAAGATTGGTGGTGACGAGACTATTTTAAAATACATTATTTGGCTCCTTACATGTAAAGATTTATTCCTTCTTTCATGATAACATAACATCATTTCACCGTACAAGCGCTATAATATTAATCGTTTATTCTCTTTATCATCATCTAAAAATCACTTTCCAGAATATTACATTTCATTTGGAGGTACTTTAATCATCTATACGAATCAAACACGTAGATGGATAATCATGAGAATATTACTCGTTACTATGATCATCAATTTTTTTTGGGTGTCATATTCATATTTGAGAATAAAGGTTAACCTGGCTTCAAAGCCTATGGTTATCGGTTGGACTAATGTAGTTACACCTTTGGATCCGACAAAAAAAGTTGCACCTTTGGGCCTAATTGGGCCAACAGCGATCCCATTGGACTTCAACTGGGCCTCTGCTCCTCTTTCTCCCCCCGACCAAGCCAACGTTTCTGTACATTACGATAAAACAAGGGACACACAGATATGGCGGTGCTGACTTCACAGCTTTTAACTTCACCAGTCACCACCAACACTCCCTCCAATTCTCCGACAAACTCTAACCTCCAAAGGAACCCTCATCCGCTCATGTTCCTTCTCATCAGCATCTCTCCAAATTTAAAACGAGTCGTTGTATCCGGCGGCGACGTCAGAAGCGTGTGGCGTCGCTGTTCAGAGTTTACGGCCTCAAGGCTCACAGCATTGTGCTGGAGCCGAAAGCAGCAGAGGCCATAACGCCTTATGAACTTTTCTTGAGCTACTATCCGTCTCAGGAAGGGAAGCCATTGGACCCTGAAGTGTATCCTCGTCCCACAGGCTACAGTTACCAAAGTTTCAAACTTTCTCATCAATGTCCTTATCTGATCATCCACATTTCGGAATATTTGATTGAAATTTTAGGAAAAATTTGAAAAAAGGACATGTTTTGATCACTTTTCTTATCTTGGCATCCATTGTTTGAATTCATTTGATTAACAGAAGTACAGAAAAAAAAAATCATACGGTATTCGACAGTGTCCTAATTTTACAATGTACTGTTCGTCCTTGAGTTTGGAAATTCAGGCTTCAACTAAGTCGTTTGTGTCCTGTCCCTAAGTGCAGCCTATAGCTAATACAAGTAATTGCACCAAGCAAGCAGCAACATGGTAGTCCGAAAAATAGTTAAAGACTAGTGTTAGGAGTTAGTTTGCTGTAGGTTGTGCAATTATTCCCTACTCTGTGTGAGAACAACGTAAAGGAATGGGATTACAATAATGCTAGAATAAACAAAAATAAAAAAAAATCCTTTATAAAATCGTCTCCCCCCCCCCCCATCACTATTATTTTGTCTCATAGTAGTTCTCATTATTCTACTATCTTTCAAGAGTTGATTAATATTTGTAGTTGATCATAATTCGACATTAGAAATATAAAGGGCGATAACTTAATTGTTGCACTGCAGATTATCCTTTTGTGTCCTAATTGAGGTTCAAATTCATTTAGGTAATTAGTTTCTCTCTCTTATCAAGTCTTGTCACGCGATATATAGAGGTGAAAAAATGAAAGTTGCCATTAACATTGGATTAATCTCAGTTTACTATCCTCAAGTTTTTTGGTTTTCAACATCATGTGGTACATGAAGTTTTTTTCATTCTAGAATGGTACCTAAAGTCATGATTTTGGGACACTTTCATACCTCTGTTAAGGTTGCTGTTAAATGACGACGTGACATTCACGTGGACAATGACATGGAACCACGTGTCAATATGGACCCACGTGGATATTAAAAAATTAAAAATTAAAAGTAAAACAAATTAAAAATTTTAAAAAAAAAAAAAAAAAAAAAAGCTAAAAACCTGAATACATCGATCATTTCCCCTCCCTCTGTCCCCCTTCCATACACAACCCACCTCTCCCTCACCACCATACCCCAACCCCAACCCCAACCGGCCCATTTTTCAGATTTGACAGAGGCAACCCTTGGCGCTGACTTGAAGGCGTTGGGGTACACTGATTGTGCAGGAAAAGATCGAAATTGGGACGATTCTAGAGCGAGGATGGACGAACTTGGATACCATGGCTACGTGCCCAGTTGTCGTTGGCGGAGGTCGGCGGGGATAAAGATCCACAAACCGGATCTGGAATGGAAGTAAGATGTATCCGTGTAGAGGTGGCTGGGTTTTGAGTTTTCACTATCCACATTTCGCTGATTCAATTATCTTCCCTCATTAATCGATCGGTCTTCCTCCTTACAAAAATACATATCTAGCTTTTCGTATAAAAATTCGAGGTGGGTTTTTTGGTAGGGGTGGTTGAGGGAGTTGGGGGTTGGGAAGATTTGGGCGGATGATGAGGAGGGGAGGGGAGGGGAGGAGAGGAGGGAGAGAGAGAGGTGGTGAGAAATCTGCAAAATATTGATAGGGACGAGAGTAGGGATGTAGGAAGGTGGGTGTTTTATGAGGTGGGGAAGCAGATCATGGAATCTGCGAAACATTTTTAGGCTTTTAGTTGGTTAGTTTGTTTTTTTGTTTTTTTTTTTTTTTATAATAAAATTTTTATATTTTCAATTTTTTTAACATCCACGTGGACTCATATTGACACGTGGTGCCATGTCATTATCTACGTAGGTGTCACGTCATCAGTTAAAGATAGATTTAACAGCAACTTTAACGAATGTATGAAAATGTCCCAAAATTATGACTTTAGGTATCACTTTGGGATGAAAAAAACTTCATGTACGAAATGTTTAAAACTAAGAAACTTGAAGGTAGTAAACTGAGATTAACCCTTAAACATTTGATTTGGTGAGGAAAAGGGACAAAGATCCCAGCCGGATTTCCCCCATCAAGTCCTAAGGATCCGGAGATCTGGATCCTTGAAATTTGATCCAACGGCTACAATTATTATCACTTTTAGAAAGACCCCATGTTTATAACCGTTAGGATCAAATTTCAATGATCCGGATCTCTGGATCCTTAGGATTTGGTGGGGTGAGATCCGGTTGGGATCTCTGTTCGAGGAAAAGTTGGTGATATGTACATGACCTAGGCCAATATTCTGGCTTAATGATCTAAGGGGAACCCACCTGGCAAGGAATGAAATAAAAACCAGAAGAAGTCGTTGCATATTAACAGCTGAACACAGTACACTGCCAGATTTAGTAATTAACTAGAAATTGTATGAAAAATTATGCAACTTTATTCTCTCCATAAAACAAATACAATAGAAGTAAACTTTTTATAATTAGATAATAGAATACAAAAATATCATTGTGGCAAAGTAAATGTAAGTAGTGAGAGAAGCTATCCTAATTATAATCCTATTTGTTTTTATTCAACACAGGCTTGAACAAAGAAGCAATCATTTCTACTTTGGTGATTGAGCATGAACTTAAGCTCGGTAATTAGAAACTGAAGGCCACTTCCTTGAACTGGCTACCCCTAAAGCCAAAAACAAAACAAAATTAAACAGCATGTTAGGAATCTGAAGCTACAAACAAAACCCCCCAAAATCACAATAACAAAATTTAAACAAAAAACCCATTCATAAGTTAAAATTTACACTCTTAAATACTTAATATTCAAAGCAGAGAACTACTCACAGCCTCTCAGTGCGATTTCCATTTATCACTGGCAGCTTTATCGACCTATTCAAATTGATCAAAAGTCAAAATAAATATAATATAAGAACGATTGGAAAAAAAAAGCCAAATATAAAGTTTCACTAGTAAATTGCTCTACGTGATAACACTGATTTATTAAAAAAAGATTAAGATGAATTATAAATTTTAACAATTCAAAAATCCAAGGGGCAGTAAACAACAATTCCAAAAAAAAAAAAAAAAAAAAAACCCAGAAATCCCCAACACTGAAAAGCTTAAAAACCCCAGAAATTCCTAAAAACCTAGATCACATCAAGGAAACCATAGATTTGAACAATCAAGAAGCTGCTCAATAAAAAATAAACCTTGATGGGTTTTTCTGGCAAGAAAAACCGCCATCGGCATGATAGAAGCAGAGATCTGTGACAGATAAGTTGAAACGGAAGGAGAAGTTAAACCGCCGTGGATAATCGGCGAAAGAAAGATGTGAACGGTGGACATTCGAAGGAATTTGGACCGAAATCAACGAAACCTTGCACGATTTCCTCATTGTACGGCAAACGCATGAGGAATCGAAGTTTGATAGGAAGAAGATGAGGAATAACGAGAGAGAACTGGAGAGCTTTTTGAGAAAGAAAACTCGAGAAAAGCAGAAAGATGAGTACGACCCATCCCTTCCTTTTCCACGATGACCAACACGTGGAGAGCAGGGGTAAAACTGTAAATTTAATGTTCAAAACGAAAAAAAAGCTTGATAATCAGCAACCTGTTATACAAAATTGATTAAGCATGCATTAGTAATTCATAAGAATTTAAAACTATAGCATGCCTTGAATTATACCACTCAACAGTTCTCTTGTCAAATTCAACTTGCCGAAAACAGAGTACCATATACTAAGTTACTAACACAGAAAGTTAGTTCAAACACATGAGTAGCTTCTAACTCGGTTAGTTAAAAGCCCCAAAGTCTATATTCTCATATTCGATTACCTTTACCCAATATCGTTTGTATTAAAAAGAAAGGGTTGGTTCATACATAACAATTAATTTTTCATTGTTTGTAAGAAAGAGGAACTTGTGTGTTATGCAATTGGAGGAGAAGGGTTTTGAACTTGGGTCATTTTCCTGAATTGTAACCAAACAATGTTTTTGTATTAGTTAGTAAATATTTGGCCTTAATCACTAACTTGGCCTTAATCCCCATGATTAAATGCTAAAATGAATTATGCTACATAAGTGACGAATGCAAAATAATAACCCTCATGCGAAATTAAAGCAGGGTGCAAACAAATGTTAATTGAATTGGATAATTAGTGACTTGCTGAATAAGCTTAAAGTCCTTTTCGCATAGTCATGAGTAATGGATGAGGAAAGTTGAAGATTACGTCAGATTTCCTCCATTGGATCCATTAGAGGGCACGATATACTATCTGAACATCAGCTAGCTAATAATAATACAAAATCGACAACTATATGAAAATATTCAAAGTTGGCAATATTACCTACTGGATCTATAACATTAACAACCTTCCCTACTGCGCTTCTGCTGCACAATGTGCACATGATTGAAAAGCAGGATGATGTTTATAGAAATATATATCTATTTTCGAAATATATATTAGCAACCCCCTCCCCCCTTTTGGCAGGTGGCAAACATTAAACTAATAGGTTATTGTTTAATAGAGTTGAACTTCTGAGACACTTTCAGAAAATTTTAGGCTGGGAATTCCTGCTGCCAAGGATATGAACAATGGGGTACATTTAATAGGAGAAGTGAACTATGTACTTCACGATGCAACTGCGTAGTCTTTTGTTGCTTCAACACATGATGAAAATATCTTTGGGAAAAGAAAGATTAGATAAGTTATCAGGAAATTTGATTCAATAGGAAATGTAATGTATAATTTAAAAACAGTAAGCTATTATCGGCCAACATATCTTATAGGGTAAATTACAAAAAACTATCTCAACTATTGGGGTCACGACAGTTTCATACCTCATCTTTTAAAATTGACAATGTCATACCGCATCTTTAGAATTTGGTCCAATGTTATACCTTCCGTTACTTGCTGATGTGGCTTGATTCGGAGCCCACTTTCTATTAAAAAATTAAAAAAATATTATTAAAATTAAAAAAATATTTTTTAATATTTTTTAAATATTAAAATAATAAAGAAAAGTAAAAAAAAAACAACAACCCTCAGTTCGTCACTTCCCCCCTCTCTCTCTTCCCCATCTTCATCTTCTTCCCTGCTTAATCTTTCAACAAAAAAAAAAAAATATTGAAAACCCATCAACCCAGTTCATCCCCCCTGCAACCCAGAAAAACAACCCATCAACCCCCGCCCCGCGAAGAAGAAGAAAAAAAAAATTTGAAGCCCATCAACTCCCCAAACCCTTGCAGCCCAGAAAGAAGAAGAAGGAAAAAAAAAAAACCACAACCCAACCCATCTTCTCTGCGCACCCATCTTCCCATCACGAACCCGGATATGGTGGCGAGATCTGTTTTTTTTTTTTTTCTTCTGGGTTGCAGGTAGTGGGTGCGAATGGTTTAGGGAAGACGAGAGGGGGGAAGAAAGGGGTGGGTTACAGGAAATAGGGGTCAGATGGGGTTTTTTTTTTTCTTTTTCTTTTTTCTAGGTTGCATGTGGGGGAATGAAGATGAAGATGGGGGAGGTGGGGGAGGGACGAACAGGGTTTTTTTTTTTTAATTACTTTTTTATTATTATTTTAATATTTAAAAAATATTAAATAAATTTTTTTTAGTTTTTAATAATATTTTATTAATTTTTTTAATAGAAAGTGGGCTCCGAATCACAACACGTCAGCTTTTAACTGAAAAATTCACTGCCAAGTAGCGGAAGGTATAACATTAGACCAAATTCTAAAGATGCAGTATGACATTGTCAATTTTAAAAGATGAGGTATGAAATTGTCGTGACCCCAATAGTTGAGGTAGTTTTTTGTAATTTACCCTATCTTATATGTTAATCCATTACTTCTTTTTTTTTTTTTTTTTTTTAACAAAGGAAGATTTTATTTCAACCAAAACACAAATTTACAGACATGCAAAGGCCCAACAACACCTACTAACAACCAAAAAGGCCTAAACTGAAAAAACAACAAAAACAAAGAAAGAGCCCAAAAGCCCAAAACCAAAGAACATCCTAGAAGCACCGACTGCCTTTTCCACCGACGGTCCAAGGAACCACTAGCCAGCCAAATCCCTGACCACCGCCAATCATCTCCTTCACTGGCGTCTCCTGCACACAGCCATATTAGATAGAATTGGCCTCCACAGGAACGAGGCCAATCACGAGTTGGAAGCTCATAACAAGTCCCGAGCAACATTGCCGCAAGCGGCATAGGTAAAGGAGAACGTGGTGGTGTGCAAAACATCCGAGCCGGAGCAAACGCCGGAACTCTACGCACGATCTCAACAGAGGATATGGCAGAAACCCGAAGCAAGGAAGTACCAGGACGAAGAAAATCCACGAAATTGGAGAAAAGGGATAGGCCAAATTGAAAGTTGGGGAGAATCAGCCGGAGATGCAGGGAGAGAAGGAGGAAAAAAGGAAGAAGAGGACACCACCTCCGACCCCAGCCGAAGCTAGGGCCGGAGCCACCGAAGAGTCTGGAAGGAAGTCTCACAGAACCACTCTCACAGAGGAGAGAAATAAGCTCTCATAGAGAAGAGAAAAACCCCAACATTTTATGTTAATCCATTACTTTTCTTTTCGGAAACAATCCCTTTTTCACAATCACCAACATGATTTTGCCGTTCAATAAGAATTGAGTGTGACCTTGGTCGAATCTCCTAAATGAAAACTCTAAAGTACAAAGATTCATCATTTATAGCCTAAACTATGACTTTATCCCGAGAATCGAGGACACCTCCCTGTGTCTGGTTTCATGTGAACACCTCAACTTATATTGCCTCCCATCAAACTACCGCAACATACTGACACAATGAACATGGAAATCCATATAATGTTTGACAATACCAAATCAAGCAGTCTCTAAAGATGATATGTACCTCTCAATTGCTTCCCACCAATCCGATTCTTCAACTTCAAATAGGGAAACAACAAATCAATGTGGTTCAATCGAGTGAATCACATTATTCTGGAAATGATAAAGTCATTCATGTAAGAACTATTCACATATTCCCTTCATACCCACAATGGACTTGTTTGCCCAACGACAAATTATTTAAGCAATTTAAGCAAACCCAAAATGACACTTCTTTCTTTAACAATAAAACGCAATTGCATTGTCTCTCTTCTTAGAAAATATAACAAGTTTCAAATTCATGCAGAGAGAGTACTTTAAATTTTTTTTTATATAACATGAACGTGGATAATATTATATGTACAATTTTCTCTGTTAAGTTCTTCGATTTAAAAATCTCAATTTCACAAACTTGGCAGACTTTTAATGATCCATATATACAAAAAAAAAAAAAAAAAAAAAAAAACTATCACAACATAGATTACACCAGAAGAAACTATAAAAAGGTATCTAGCACTACATCTTATGTTGTATATTTATAGAACACAGATTTGATGTGTGTCTAAGTAATTCTTTTAGGGTTGTCAATTGGCTAAAATATATTGGAAAATAATCAAAAGAAAGCACTTTAGTTGGTTATTAAGGTTTGTCCAGCAATAAAGCTCAGTTCATGTGGAATCGGGGGAAAAAAAAAGGTTCAAAACTCTAATCTTCCAAATAGAACCTATAATGTTAAAATGGTTCTTGAATATGGTTAGCAGCGATATTTGCAAACAAACAACGATGTTAATTCTCATGTATACGTTCACCAATTAGATTCGATTGAATACCATTTTCTTGGGATGTAGAGCTCCATGATGATTCCCTCCTCGTTTTGCATCTTGTCGATTAAGAATATAACCTAGAAACTAAAATCAAACAAATATAGATATATATATATATATATATATATATATATATATATATATATGAGAATTTACACGAATCGGCAAGGATTTTAAAGATTCGGAATGTAATGAAGATAAGAAAACATGCTTGAATAGCTAACATGATCAAGGAAATTGCAAACAAAAAACAAATAGGGAAAATTCCAGAACATTTCCTAAAACTCCATGTTTTCAATTCAAATTCTTCTGGGCATACAAAATGAAGCTCATGGAATGAAGAGTAAGATTATTACCTTTGCCAGACCCAAAGTGGTTGCAAAATCTTGAAAAACCACATGCCAATCCTAACAAAATCAAATCGACAAATGAAAGGAAACCCATTAAAACCACATTCCAATTCAACCAAAATTCAAACTTCACCTCCAATTAGATCAACATAAAGAGTAACAAGGGAAAACCCAAATGCAACAAGATAGAAAAACAGGAGAGAGGGAGATTATAACAAAATCGCATGACTCAGACAATCTAAAATCGAGCGGATTCTACAGGATAGAAGGAAACACAAAAGTTATTGTGGCGGTGGAGCAAATAACAGAAGGTAGGGTAGAGAACCCCATTTCAGATACCTCTCAAAAATCAAAACCCCATTGAAGATTTTGAGGTTTTGATTCAAATTCAATAATTAAAAAATAAATTATTAAAAAATCATTAAAATTTAATAATGGTCACAAATGTAAATAAAATTAAAATTAGTAACTAACAAAAAAATAAATACCCATGTCGATGAATATTGCATCCTGGAGAAAGCTTTGCCTATATCATCTTTAGATATCGCCCCCTGAAAGCAAAAAAGAACCAAATCAAACAGCCATACGCAGCATCCGAGCGCACAAACAAAACCTCAAAATTACAAAAGGAAAATTTAAACACAAAATTCATCTGTAAATCGAAAACCACAAAAAAAAATAAAAAATATAAAATAAAATATCCGGCACACTGAGAAAGACGCAAAACTCATGAGAGTATGTGGGTAAACCCGATTAAAAAAACGCAAAAACTTGTAGCAGCTCAATGGTTTCCAACGAAAGAAATTCGTAGGAGCAGGGCCGGTCCTGAGTTTTTGGGTGCCCGATGCGAAAGCTCAAAATGTGCCCTTTTTTAATACGGAAACATATGTTTAAAAAGAATAATATTTAACGAGGGCTGGAACCCAGTCGAAGTTGGGGGCTAGGCCCTCACGCCCAAATTATATTACTTGAGAAAATATACAACGGGGGGGGCATAGGACCTAAATCCCGACAATCAAAAGACATGGTTTCAATAATTTGTTTGCAAAAATTACCTACACATGATATAACAAAAATTTCCTATCAAAATTATCATTCTAACACATATTATATATTATAAAAACACTAACACATAGTCTAACATATTATAAAAATTGAACCTAAAAATTGGGTTTGAAATGAAATCAAATAATTCAATTAGTCAAGAATTCAATTCATCAACAACAACAATTCTATGCATCAATTATCATATAATTCTATGCCACTTGCAAAATTTTATATTAAATTATGAATTGATAATTCAAATTTTAAAAATTAGTTTACCTCAAAACTCAAAATGGTTGGTGGAGAGTGAGTGATGCAACCAGCCAATACGACATTAATAGAGGAAGCCGAGCTGAGGAGGAGATGAGGGACAGCAGCCAACAGGAGGGACCTCCTGTGCTGCAGCAATTTGTAGAGGAAAAGGGACAGGATCTGGGACGGGAAAGGGGGCGGAACAAAGGGGGGTGGGGTTGGGATATCGGGGAAAGGGGTAATTAGGTTAGTGGGGACCGACTGGTCCTTTTCAAGTTTCATGTCGTTTTGCTTTTCTTTTGGGTACCTGGGCCCTAAAAGCTGGACTCGGTCCCTTTTTTTTTAATTTTTTGTTTTGTTTTGGTACTTGGGCCCTTTTTCATCTTTCCTGAGCTCTCCAACCCACATTGGACTTTTTTTTTTTTTTTTATACCTAGTTGTTTGGGTTATTTTATTTGGGTGCCCCCTTTAGTTTTAGGCCCTGGACAGCTGCCCCTGTGGCACTGGGCCTGGGCCGAGCCTGCGTAGGAGTCGACCAATTTCCGACATGAAAAAACGGCGTTGATAATCGGCATGAGAAAGAACGCAAGGCTGGACAGCGAGGAAAACAGCGATCTGGGAGAGAAAAACGGAGGTTCCAAAACTAAAGGCTGAGAATGGCGAGGGAGAAAAGGGAAATCTAGAAGAAGTGGAACAAGATGGCCAGCAATGACGGACGCGTGGCCAAGCAGCGCAAATATGTCCTTTAACTGTGCAAGCAATGGAGAAGACGCCTGTGAACAAACTAAATAAACGGCATTTTCTCCACTTTATTGTTAATGAACAGTAACCAAGTGTTTGGGTTTTAGTATATATAAATACTAGCATATGAGCACACACAAAGTTTATGAGAAATTTTTTTATTTTTGTTTTTGAAATAGAAGGAGAGAGGAAGAGAATGATAGAGAATGTGGGGGTGGGAAGGTTTTTTTTTTATTTTATTTTATTTATTTTTTAAATTAGAGATATGTTAGGATTACATGTAGGTGAAGATTTGAAAAAAAAAAAAATTGGTTGTGATAAATTACATTTATGCCCCATATTTCTTATTCATGTTCTGTTTTAATTAGAGAGTTAAACTCGTAATTTCATAGGGTTTTGGTTGACAATGAGTGTTTTATTAATTAGTACAGATATGCAGTTACCAAACATATTGTACATTCAAACCTTCTGACTCCCAAACATGTTGATATTATTGGGAATAAAATTTTAATTTAGTTATATACATATATATATATATATATATATATAGAGAGAGAGAGAGAGAGAGAGAGAGAGAGAGAGAGAGAGAGAGAAAGAGAGAGAGAGAGAGAAACAATCATTAACGAATAATCCTAATATGGCTGGATTTAGTCAGAAAGATGCAAAAATAGTACTTCAAGATCTATCTGGTGTCCAAAGTCTTTTGCTCTTCTTGGCTGTTATTTTGGCACAAATCATTAAATTAATAGCAAAAATCACATCAGATGATCACTCTTTCAGATGGATGATTTTATTCCCTAACAGATAGGAATTTAGTTTTCCCAATAACAAATTATATAAGCTGCAGTAACTGTGACATAATGCAGACCCTATGTTTGTTAATCGCTTATATGCAGACACAGATTAAGACAATAGATTGTGATTTAGCAAGCAAAACCATGTTGCTCTTCATCAAGGGCGCGTTTACTAATCCGTAATCAAATTGAAAGGAATTGAATTAAGGAGGAATCAGATTGAGGATAAATTGGATTGAGGAGGAAACAGAATTAGATTCCTATTAAAGTTGTTTACTAAACTAACTGGAATTGGAATACAAATGATATTAGTTCCATATATATTGTTTACTAGTTCACTAGAATCGGAATCAAAACTAGCTTGATTACTAAATTGTCCTTATTTAAAATAAATTATTTTTATGCTATAATTATTAAAAATTAAGTTTATCTAATTAAATACATCCATAAACAAAGCTTTTTATGAGATCATTATTTCCAAAACTTTTTATAAGATCGTTACTTCCAAAGCCACTTCTCCCCTTTCATCTGAAGCCTTTTTTTCCCAGCACCTTCATCCTCATAGCCTTTTTTTCCCAACCCCTTCATCTCAAGTAAACTAAAATAGAATTTTACTTCTTTCTCTCTTCCCCCTTTCTTTCCCCAATCTTTGTCTGAAACCCCTTTCTTTCCCCAGTACGCAGTATCCACGCCCCACCATCCAATCTCAGGAGGAACCACAAAGCCACGACCCACCCATCAACAAAAAAAAAAATCAAAATTTCAGGGTGAAATTGATAAAAGTTCTTTCCTTTTCTTCTGTTTGAGTCTGCAAATTGCAATTTCCTTGAGAATTTGGGCGTTCGTTGTTTCAGATCATGTTCGTCATTATGGTGTCATTTCAAACCCTGGGCGATCGTTGTTCCAAATCACAGTGTTCGTCGTTCAGTGCTACGACATCGTTTCAGATTGCGAAGGTGGGGTGGTCTATGATGTGAGAGAAACAAATACAGGGGGGAGTGATTGATGAAGGTAGGAAAGATAGAAAAAAAGTATTTGTAGAACTCAACTCAATGAATGAGTTAGCTAATTATCATTGATATATATAAGGCTACAAAGTCGTCGTGTAGAAGGATACAAAAAACATAAAGTACAAACAGTATACGAAAAGAATTATAAATCCTTGTCGGACTGGGATTGAGTTGCTGCTCGCGTGTCCTTGTTGGAGTTTGAGTGAAGAACCTTATCCTTGTTGGAGTGGGAATGTGTTGCAACAACCAGAGAGGACTCTGGTTTATCACCCCCTCGGCAAATTGACAGGGAGAGCACGCACTGGAAGTTTGGATAGCAATAAGATCTGCTAACTGATCCATAGAGGAGACATACCCAACAATGATCTCGTGGCGAGTGACTTTTTCACCAACATAATGATAGTTGACTTCGACATGCCGCATCCGCTGTTGATATATCGGATTAAAGGCAACAAAAATGGCACTAATGTTATCACACCATATACGTGGAGGTGCAAGAGGAAGATGAAGCTCCCGAAACAAAGTGCAATATCAAGATAGGATGGCAGCTGTGTAGGCAAGCTGACGATATTCAGCTTCAGTACTAGAGCGGGAGATGCCATATTGCTTCTTGGAACTCCAAAAGATGAGGTTGTCGCCAAGAAAAATACAATAGCCTCCAGTGGAACAACAGTTGTCAGGATCACCAACATAGTCCTTGAGTTGAAGAGAATTGGGTCGGTAAACAATGTCATGGTTTGGAGTGGCTTTAAGATAACGGAGGATGCGTTTGATTGCAACCCAATGGACCGTAGTGGGCTTATGCATAAACTAACAAACCTGGTTAACGGCGAATGCAATAACAGGGTGAGTAAAGAAGAGATATTGCAAGGCACCCACAACACTACAAAACTCGGTGATATCAGACAATGGTTCGCCATCAGACAGACTGAGGTGACGGCCACTAATGGCGAGGGTCGAAATGGGCTTGCATTCCAGCATGTTGGTGCGCTTAAGAAGATTAGTGATATAATTGGTTTGAGTGAGATGAAGACAGGTGGTAGTACGATGAACTTCCATACCTAAGAAATAGCGGAGTGATCCAAGATCCTTCATGGAAAATAAGGTGCCCAATTGAGGGATCAAACAGTGTATATGATCTGTATTATTACCAGTAACAAGAATGTCATCCACATATATCAACAAATAAATAATCACAGTACCAACAAATAAAGTGAACAATGAAGAATCCGCATGAGATGAAGTGAAACCCAAATTCTCCAAGTGTTGAGAAAAAAACATTGGAACCATGCACGGGGAGCTTGTTTTAAACCATATAAGGAATGCTGTAATTTGCACACATGAGTGGAACGTTGAGGATCAATGAACCCTTGTGGTTGCCGCATATCTTCACTCAAAGAACCATGTAGAAATGCATTTTGGACATCAAGTTGACGAAGAGGCAAGTTAAAGTGAATAGCTACGGAAAGAATTAACCGAATGGTCGCATGATTGACAACGGGACTGAATGTCTCACCGTAGTCAAAACCCTTTGGTTGATGAAACCCATTAGCCACTAACCGAGCCTTGTAACGCTTAATGGAACCATCAGAGCGCCGCTTAATTTTATAGACCCTTTTATTCAGAAGAATATTCATATTGTGATGAAATGGAACTGAGTCCAAGTGCCGTTACGTTGTAAGGCATTGAACTTATCAGCCATTGCCTGGCGCTACTCGGGATGCTTATTAGCCTGACTATAACATGTAGGCTCAACCAAGTCATTAGCGAAAGTAGTAAGACAAGCATATTTGGGATTTGCCTTACGAATACCAATTTTCCCTCGAGTAACCATGGAATGAGACGAAGCACTTACCTCGGGAGTATTGGAAAGCGGTGGAGGTGATGGAATAGGTGGCAGGTTTGCTGGAGGGACCAAGGGAGGGGTAGAAGTAAGAAGTACATGAGAGGTTGATGGAGAGGGCTAGGAAGGTTTAGGGCGCAGGGTCATGTGGCTATAAACCTGAATGGGGCGTTGGGCAGTAGGCTGTGCAGTAGGGATGGCTAGTGGTGGCAGGAAAGGTGGTTGCGGGATGGCAGGGGTGGGGAAAAGTGGCTGCGGGATGGCAGAGGTGGGAGCAGCAGGTTGAGGGGATGAACCAATGATGATGACGGGATCCACAGACGAGGAGAACGACGATGGCGAAGTAACAATGGACTCTTTATAGGGGAAGCTGCGTTCATCAAGGACAACATGATGAGAAAGAAAGACACATCCCGTAAAGGGATCTAAACAGTGATAACCATGGTGATTTAAAGAGTAACCCAAGAAAACATAGCGTTTTGAACGAAATTGCAATTTATTAGTATTATAGGGACACAAATAAGGAAAACAGGCACAACCAAAAACCTTGAAGAAAGAATATTGAGGAGGTTTATGAAACAATTTTTCATACGGAGAAACATGTTGTAAAATGCGAGTAGGTAAACGATTAATTATGTAATTAGCAGTGTGAAAAATTCAGCCTAATAAGAGGTGGGTAAATTGGATTGTGCTAAGAGAGTAAGACCAATTTCTACTAAATATCGATGTTTATGTTTAGCCAAGCCATTTTGTTCAGGATGATGAGGGCATGTAAGACGATGTAAAATGCCATGTGCATTAAAAAAAATTTGAAAACCATGACTAACAAATTCATCGCCACCATCCGTTTGAAAAGCCTTAATTTTAACACTAAACATATTTTCAACCAAGTTTTTAAAAGTTACAAAGGTGGAGAAAACATCAGATTTTAAACGGAGAAGGTAAATCCAAGTATAACGAGAGAAATCGTCCACAAAAATCACATAATACTTAAAGCTAGAAACCGATAAAAAGGGTGAAAACTAGACATCAGAATGAATCAATTCTAAAGGAGAAGAAGACATAGATGGAGATAAAGAAAATGGTAATTTATGACTTTTACCTAAAGGACAAAATTGACAAAACTTACTAGAGAATGAGCCTTTAAGCGATAATTTATTTGCAGAAACTAACTGTTGTAAAATTGAAAACGAAGGATGACCTAACCTAGAATGCCACAAAGCATCCTTTACACGTTCACGTAAAAAAGCAAAAACACCATGGGGTTGAGAAGAAGAACGGCATGGGTAGAGTCCATTGTTACTCGGACCTTGTAAAAGGATCATCCCCGTCCATAAATCCTGTACACGATAAAAGCGAGGATGTAAGGTAAAGAAACAATCATTATCACTCTTAAAATGATTTAAAGAAATAATGTTAGTGGAAGCTTGAGGACAAAAGAGAATATTAGGTAAGCGGAATGAAGTAGTTTTGGTATGAAGAAACGAATCACCAATTTTGGAGATTTGCAAGCCTGAACCACCATGCACACCACAAATTTGATCAATTCCATGATACTCACGAGGATTGTGAAGTTGTCCTACGTCATTGGTTATGTGTGAATTGGCACCCGAGTCAAAGAGCCATGATTGGACATATGAAGCAGCCGGAGCAGGTGCATGCGCATGGTTCAAGGGGGCAGCCGCATAAGCTTGAAGACAGAACGAAGGAATCCATCCTTCATATGACATGTTGAGTCGGTTGAAGCAATCAATCGTCAAGTGACCATAACATTGACAAATCTGACACTAAATACGTCCGGAGGAGCTGTGGATGTAGAACCACTAGAACTAGGAGCAGGACCAAGAATGCCAAGGGAAGAGGACAGGTGGCCTTGGAATGAAGCTGCAACAGACAAAGATAGAGTAAAAGTAGAGTCACCAGTATGATTGTGAGAAGGGCCACCACCACGAAAGTAGCCTCCACCGTGACCGCCACGGAAAGAGCTACCACAGCCACGGGAAGTACCACAACCACCACGCACATCAGCAAAAGCAAAGGTGACGACTTCAGAGGGAAGGGAGAAAGCATTGTGACGTTGTTCAGCACTCAAAAGCAAGGCTTCTAATGCATTGTAAGTAATGGGAGTATCACGGGCCTGTGCAGAAGCAACAATTGTTTCATATTGAGGACCTATTTTGCTCATATAGCAATTAAATATGACTCAGAACGCATCTGAATAATACGGTTCTAAGAGGTAGAGGCATAGTGTTCTTGAAGAGATGACTAGGCAGAGGCCGAATCAATTTTATTGACAATAGTAGCAAGAACCTTGGGGGTAAGAGAACTAGCAATCCAGAAGAGAATCATCTGATCAGTTTGTATCCATTCACTGTACAATGGATTAACCTTGTCGGTGAATTTTCCATTGTCATCAAGAAGGAAGGCAGAGGGACATTGATTTTCACCAGTAACAAAGGAGATTAAATTGCGGCTGAGCAGCAAGGGGATAGTTGTTGCGATCGAGTTTGATGGTACGAACGTTAGTGACATAGGGTGCAGCAACAACAAAGGAGGAAGAGGACGCCATGATTGTAAAGCACCGGAAAAAAAAATTAAGCTATGAACCTTTGTCGTAAGACGCTGGCCCTTGATACCATGAAAGATAGAAGAAAGTATTTGTAGAACTCAACTCAATGAATGAGTGAGCTAATTACCATTGATATATATATATAGGGCTACAAAGTCATCGTGTAGAAGGATACAGAAAACATAAAATACAAACAGTATAGGAAAAGAACTATAAATCCGATGCTGCTCGCGTGTCCTTGTTGGAGTTGGAGTGAAGAACTTTATCCTTGTTGGAGTGGGAACGTGTTGCAGCAACCGGAGAGGACTCTGGTTTATCAGTTTTAGGAATATACATGGGTATTTTGGGTAGAAAACTTTGATTCGTGATGGAGCCCTCTACTTGGAATTCAATTACCACCTCTACAGAGGTAATCTAATTCTAGGGAAATCCGGAATTGAACTTCTGAAATTGGGTGGACCCCACATAAAATCTGATTCCCCAATTGCTAGTAAACGGAGGAATGCTTCGGGAGGAATTCAATTCCGTTTCTCTCCATTCCACTTTCGATTGGTAAACATGCCACAAAAGTCACAAAGCTGATTTATCAAGTTAAATAACATCTCGACTGCTACTATTATAGCATACATCATTTTAAACAGATTAATGCAATTTTGAGATGCAAAAGCTATATTTATCTCTCTTGTTTTACATTTTAAGAAGATGTAAATATGAGCTTTACTCTACCAAAAAGATTCATTCTCATTCTCTTTTTTCTCATTAATTGCCAGGGTCTCCATTCTAAATATGCAAAAAAAGAAATGTAACTTTATATTTTTCGGCCAAAATGATTATTTTACATTCTATTCATTGGAGATCTTTTTGACCCAACAAAAAAATGTAAAATTTACCTACAGTTTGCATCTCTGTTAAAAATGCTATTAAGTAGAATATTAAAGCAATTAATTAAATTAAGGAGTAAGTGTTCTCAGTTAGCTCATGGGGGATGAGTTGTTGTGACTTTGTGCTCACGGGTTCGACTACTTCACTTATCGAAGCTTGACCACTTCATTTGCATATCCCTCACTCCAATGCAATGCTTTGACGTTCAGCTTCAATCTTCATAATTTTATAAGTGACAAAGCACGTGCTGTTACAGCTTATATTTGTATTAATATTTCTTATTGGATTCACATTCTATTCAACTGGATTGGTTATTAAAATTTCCAGGTATCTTATCATTCTTGTGTTTGAGTCAAACTCAATGTTGACACAAACTTGAGTTATTATATGTTGATAGAGTGAATTCAACATTTAGAAATCATGCATGTATTTATATCGAGTTAGATTACTTCTTATATTGGTAATTAAGTGACATGAAGTACACTTGACACAAATGACAAATCCGAGTTATTGTATTAGGATAGGTTAACTCATGTGCCACCACGTCGTTTAATATATATTGTTCGCATGTTAGGCTCAAATGAACTCACACATGAAGAGATACAGTAAGAGTGTGAATCCTAGATTAGAGAGTTAAGAGACATTTCCATGTACGAGTTAGACTACTTTTTGTATTGTCAATTAATTTTATGATGAAACCTCAATTTTCTTCATTATATTGTAAATAAATTGTCACATCCCGACCCGGGGTCGACCACTTCCCGGGCCCGCTCCACTACCGTAGCACGATATTGTCCGCTTTGGGCCCCGACTACTCCCTCACGGTTTTGTTTCTGGGAACTCACACGAGAACTTCCCAGTGGGTCACCCATCATGGGAGTGCTCTCGCGCGCTACTCGCTTAACTTCGGAGTTCCGACGGAACCCGAAGCCAGTGAGCTCCCAAAAGGCCTCGCGCTAGGTAGGGATGGGAATATACATATAAGGATCACTCCCCTGGGCGATGTGGGATCTCACAATCCACCCCCCTTAGGGGCCCGACGTCCTCGTCGGCACACCACGACTAGGGTTAGGCTCTGATACCAAATTGTCACATCCCGACCCGGGGTCGACCACTTCCTGGGCCCGCTCCACTACCGTAGCACGATATTGTCCGCTTTGGGCCCCGACTACGCCCTCACGGTTTTGTTTCTGGGAACTCACAATAGAACTTCCCAGTGGGTCACCCATCATGGGAGTGCTCTCGCGCGCTACTCGCTTAACTTCGGAGTTCCGACGGAACCCGAAGCCAGTGAGCTCCCAAAAGGCCTCGCGCTAGGTAGGGATGGGAATATACATATAAGGATCACTCCCCTGGGCGATGTGGGATCTCACATAAATGGCTATAACTGACTTCTGATTTGTTAATATGTTGTAGAAATAATCTTTGAGGAATTACACCAAAATTGAATTTTTATTTTTTATATTTTATTTTATTTTTTTGTCAAACGATAAATTTTGTCAGATTAAATATTAGATTAGCCATCGACGGGGTTCAAACCCACGCCGTCATGCAATGACTCAACACCTTTTCATTACTGTGATAAAGGGCCACTTGCTTGAATTATTTAAAAAAAAAAAACTTTTACAATTATTAAGGGAATTAAGGGGAGGGGGAGAGTTCGAAGTTATCACAATAATTTAGGAGATGAGAGAGTTTCAAACCTGGAGCATATGAGTAAGAACTCAACACCATATCCATTAGGATTGTATAATTAACTGATTACCAAAAAATATTGTAGAATGGAAAAAGAAAAAGGAACATGGATATGTATGAGATCAAGGTACAAAAGGACGCCATTAACAATTCTCTTTTATTTATGTTTAATAATGTGCAAAGCATCACTCAATAGAATAATTCAAGTGGTGTTTGATCAAATTTACTTTAAAGTAATGAGCAAGAAGTGGTTTACAAAGGCTGGCAAAGAGGCCAGGACAAAGGCAAAATCCACTGCTCAAGCATCTGAGAGTATCCTAACGCCATACTTTATAGTTTAGGGTTTCCAAAAGCTCTCTGTTAGTTATTGTTAATGGAATTGTGGTGTTGTCCAATCTTGTGATTTATCGGTCCCTCTCACAATCGGTCAGTTTCCACACGCATCTGAAGTTTTACTGTTTTTCTAACCAAGTGGTAAAGTAAATGTTTGACTCTTTTGATGATTTGCATATCATTTTTTGTAAGGAGGTTTAATAAAAAAGTTCCGGTACTGTTTATTTTTAATGAAAAGTCCTTTTTAAAGGTATAATGAATAGTGTCAGTTAAAGGTAAAAAAGGACTTTTCGTTAAAAGAGAAGTTTTTTTGGAACTTTTCATTAGTTTTCCTTTTTTTTTATGAAACAAGAGGTAATTGAAAGAACAAGCATCATTCTTTCTGTATGGAAGGTGATGTAAAAAAATAATTAACCTTTTATCTTGGATGGTGCTATTTACATTCTTATTTTTATTGTTTTACACTCTTTTTAATTTTTGGCTGTCGGATTGAATGAATTGAAAGAGATTAATAACAAAAAAATTAATAAAAGTGTTTAAGAGATAAAAATGAGTGTATAAATAAATCTATCCTTTATTTTCCCCAAGTTTAGGAACAATTTAAAATCCTTAGATTGTAAAATATATCATTAACGTGTGTTATTGAGTTCATCATCCTCCTTCCATTGACCTCTCTTCTCACATGGCCTGTTCACACTAATTTTTTTTGTTTTTTTGTTTTGATATTTTTACACTAAGGGGATGAAGAGTTCGGCTAAGCCACATAATGGGCAGCCTAATTTGGTATCGAATTCACCATCCATGAGATTTGAACCTAAGACCTCTTCTTCCAAATGAAGAGAAATATCACCAAACCGTATTACTGAGTGACTTCTCTCTCCTTACTTAATATCACATTCTTTCCTAATTTGTTTCTCTGTAATACCCAATTAGTACTACGGTCTAGTGATATTCCTCTTCACTTGTAAGTGAGAGGTTTTAGGTTCGATTTTTGTCAAATGCGAATTTGAACCACATTATTGGTGTTGATAATATCACTTGTTAAAAAAAAAAAATTGTCTCTCTGTAATATGACTTATTACAGTACTCTTTTTTAGAGAAAGGGAGGTAGAGAGACTAGGGCAATGAAACTAGTAACATGTAAGTTTTTTTTTTTTTGGAGTTTTAACGAAACACTTCCGGTATTGTTCACTTTTAACGAAAAACCACATTTTTACCTTTACCTGGTACTATTCACTATACCTTTAAAAATGACTTTTTGTTAAAAATGAAGTTTTTTTGGACTTTTCGTTAGTTTTTTTTTTTTTTCTTTCTTTTTATCAAAAGAGCTTGGTAATATGTAAATTTCTCTCTGGAGCAAGAGTAAATAGGCTTGGTGAAAAAATTATTGAGGTTGACTTATTAGGGTCAAATAATCCTGTTGTAAACAAAAAATATAAATATATTATATTATAAAACACTTGAGCTAATTAAGGTTCAAGGAAACTAGACAGAGAAAATGATTCATAGGATACTCTTCTTTATTATAAATGAGACTTTGGATACGGTCTCTAGTTATGAATATTTTTTTACTGAAACCTTGTTGGTTTTCAATTTTTTATTGAAGTTCCTGAAATTAATGTGATAATTTATTTCAATGTATATTACTATATTTTTTTAAATTAAAAAATTGAAATTTATAGTTGTTTATATTAATGAGATTTTAAATAAAAAACCATAATTTGTGGGATTAAAATATAAATTATACTATTGTGTGTGTATGTGTGTGTGTATGTGTCTGTGTGTACACACACACACACACACATATATATTTATATATAAACATGGGTACATTCTTCAAAATCACACCAAAAAAATAATATTAGGCTTAATAACATTAGTAAATTTATTCGATTAAACTTGGCATTGATACATTCTCAAATCAAAGGAAAAAGAATGTACCCATATAAGTTTATAAATGGATTACAAAAAAATTGAATAGATTTTATATAAAAAAAGGTACATTTTACATATAACAAATTGGTATATTTAACAATGAATGCATTTTATGATTAAAAATTTGAAAAAATTACATGAATGGGTACTTATAAGATTAAAAAATTGAAAACATTTTTTAAAAAAGCTAACGGGTACAAACTTACTCTAATTTATTTATTTATTTTGGAAATGTTTTGAATTGAAAATGAGTTAGGAGTTTAATAAAGGTGTGAGTATTAAAATTCTAAATCAATTATTAATTTTTATTTTAAAAAATTATGTAACTGACATGTAAATTCACTATTACATTAATGCTAGGGACTTGGATCAAAATCTGCAAACTAATAAGGTTTTAATCAATAAACATTAGTAACTAGAGACCGAATACTAATTTTTCCTTATTATAACCCCTCTTTAATTAAGACTTTCGAATGAACATTCTATTAGTTTATTACGAACATCATGCGTGCATAGGGGTGGGTTCAGTGTAATTACCATAAACGGTTATATTAACTACCATACTAAATTTTTGATATAGCAAAATCTAGTACAATTATCATACCAAAATTTTGATATGACATAAAATTTGGTTGGCATGATGCGATAATAGTATTATACCAATTTGGTATTAAGCTATTTTTTGGGGCCCAAGACGTTTTTTTTTATTTGTTAGTTACCCACATATTAAGATGAAATTTAATATCATCTTCAAAATCTGAAATAATGTAATATATCTATAACATGCCACTCAATATACAGTCTGGTGGTATTTCTCTTCACTTGTAAGTGGGAGGACTTAGGTTCAAATCCCGTGTGGCTTAACCGAACTCTCCTCCCCTTAGTGTAAAAATATATCTTTGTACTAATATGTGTATATATATATATATATATATATATATATATATATATATATATATATATATATATATAAAACCTACAACCAAGATTCATCATTCTTCATTATTTCACACACATTTAATTAGTTAAGCCATGCATCAAGAATAAAAGATAAAAGTTAGGGTTACAAATCAAATCTAATAGAAGCTAAAGACTTCAAGTTGCAACTTAAATAAAATATATTAAAAATAAAAGTTAGAAATTAGTATTATGTAATTTACATATAATTATTAAATATAATGCGCGCGCACATATATATATATATATATATGTGTGTGTGTGTGTGTGTGTGTGTATTTGGTACGGTAATATCGTTCGTATTGGTTTTGGACATTAATACAATACCAAATATCTTTGGTTTTGGTATAATTACAGTATCATTACCGTTTGAAACAGAAAAAATGACACAAAATTGGTATGATGCAATAAAAAATGGCAAAAAATTCCACCCCTGCATGGATGTGTTCAAACATACTTACAACCAAGATTCTAAAAGACGATAGGCGCTAGTCGGACGGCGGGCTAGGGCCTAGCGCCTAGGCGGGTTTAAGTAAATTTATTATTTCGTGTAAATAAGTGTCTGTTTATACTTAAAATATATATAATTTCATCATAAACTAGAAAATAGAATGACATATATATTATAAAATATTGGAACATAATGAAAACATGGGGAGCAAACATATAATGTGTGTTTATTTAAGTGTTCAATAAGTCTCTTACAATTTATTGGAAACAATAAAATGCAAAAGGAAAGTTATCTATTTTCTATTTAAGTGAGTTGCAACCTAGGCAGGTGTCTAGACGAGACGATGTAGGCGGGCGCCTAGGTGGTCCATGACATGCCCCAATCCTGATGTTCGAGGGACATCAGGATGGCCACGTGTTGGCCGACACTCGAGGGTGACGCAAGCCATTTAATGAATGCATATGCCGAGAACATGTGAAACATGCATATAAATTTCGTGCGTAACTACACAATGTAATATTCATATACAAACCTTACCAAAATAATATAATAATATTCAACCGTCAATAAAATTATGGTGATAATGCATTACATGTTCAGAGCATACATCTAATTCAGGATACAAGCAGATAGGATGACGTCAAATCAAAGAGGATGACGCGGTATCACTGGTAGGGAATGCCTCATAACTCGGATCGTATGTCTCGTCCTTATGTCCTAAGGGGGCACAAAACAAACATGAGTGGACCAAGTTGATATATATATATATATATATATATATATATATATATATATATATATATATAATGCTGAAACAGTTATTCAACAACGTACTAACCCCAAAAGTTTTATGGAAACTCAATAGTATAATATGTAATAGGTTTTTCCGAAAAACCCTAGCATGCCATAAAATCTTCGTAAAACATATATCGTATATAGTGTGCTAACTAATGGTATCATATATCAATCATACGGCCGAAGCCACCACCCTACGCCCAGTCGAAGCCAATATAAGTGTATCTCCCGGCCGAATCCAATATAAGTATCATCGTCTGTAGGCAGAACAGTGACCACTAGATACACACAAAAAAATTGAATATAATCTTTCCAACATATGTACACATATCTCAAAAACAACTGCATAAGTATATCTCCCGGCCGAAGCCAATATAAGTATCATCGCCTGTAGGCAGAACAATGACCACTAGATACACACAAAAAAATTGAATATAATCTTTCCAACACATGTACACATATCTCAAAAACATCTTCATAGTATATAGTCATCCATCATATATACTACCAGGAACATAAATTCGATAAAGTATGGTATTCCAAAATATTCTCAGTTAAGCATGATAATCATAAAGTGTAAATCTAATTTACTCATAAAACGCAACTATTAAATCATGCTTTTCATGTATGCATTTCTAATAGTAAAATATGCATTTTAGAAGGGGTCCACTCACAGATACTTCGTTGTCGAAGAGCTGTGCGAATTAGGAGGAACAAAATTGCCGCTAATAATCGCACCTAAGCACATAAAGATCCCAATTAATAAAAACTTTACCATAACGATTGAATTTCGGAAAACAGATGTCATAAATGGATTCAGGATGTCGAAAAACATAAGGTGGACCTCGGGTACCCCACACGTCGTTGTGGGTCGCCGAAAATATAAGTATATCTCCCGGCCGAAGCCAATATAAGTATCATCGCCTGTAGGCAGAACAGTGACCACTAGATACACACAAAAAAATTGAATATAATATTTCCAACATATGTACACATATCTCAAAAACATCTTCATAGTATATAGTCATCCATCATACATACTACCAGGAACATAAATTCGATAAAGTATGGTATTCCAAAATATTCTCAGTTAAGCATGATAATCATAAAGTGTAAATCTAATTTACTCATAAAACGCAACTATTAAATCATGCTTTTTTATGTATGCATTTCTAATAGTAAAATATGCATTTTAGAAAGGTCCACCCACAGATACTTCATCGTCGAAGAGCCGTGCGAATTAGGAAGAACGAAATCGCCGCTAATAATCGCACCTAAGCACATAAAGGTTCCAATTAATAAAAACTTTACCATAACGATTGAATTTCTGAAAACGGACGACATAAATGGATTCAGGACGTCGAAAAACATAAGGTAGACCTCGGGTACCCCACGCGTCGCTGTGGGTCGCCGAAAAAGTCAATGGCGCCACCATGGACGGCGGTTCATGTACTCCACGCGCTAGCACCGTCAGCCCTTCATGTGCGCCCAAGCGCAACCTAGAGTTTTGGGCTTGGGTTCCTTGGGCCGTAGGCCTTAGCTTGCACGACCCAAAAGCCTGGGGTTCATTTGGGTTTTGGGTTGAGGGTTTAACTGGCCTAAGGCCCGAGTTGGACGGCCCAAGGGCTTGGGTTAAATAGGGTTTGGGTTTGGGCTAATAAATGGGTTGGGCTTAGTAACCTGGCCCAAAACTCTGGGCTAGGGGGCCCGGGCTTCCGGGTTTGGGTCAGCTGACCCGTTTTTCGTTGAGGAAGTCGGTCGGAGCTTCCCAAGCTTCACCTTACCCTACGATCTACCTATTAAAATGAAGGTAGAGATGAAAGGGAAAGATTCGTACCTTCGTGCTCCCTTGCCGTGGTGGGCTTGAAGCCGTCGGACTCGCGGAGAGAGTTGGGTGCGTTGAGCTCCAATGGGTGTGCTCTGTGTTTCACGGAGGATGGGAGGAAGAAAGCACATAGTATGGGTGGTGGTGAGTGTGTCATCGGGGAAAGAGAGAGAGCGAGAGCTGAGAGATGGAGGTCAACGAGAAGGAGAAAGCGTGAGCTAAGAGAGTGACTCGGGGGAGAAGAGAGAAAGAGAGAAACAAGGAGGGGTGGGGAGCTGCCACGTGGCAGTCAAAGAGAGAGAGTGTTAGGAGAAAATCCAAGAAGGAATCCGGAATGGGTAAAGGAAAGGGGACAAAAAGGTAATTTCATAAATTTAAAAATGTGAAATTACAATTAACTTTGGGGTGGGGTTTCACAGTCTAGGCAGGCGCCTCAGCAGGTCTAGGTGTCATTTCTTAATTTTCAAACGTCTAGGCATTAATCGAGGTGGTCATCAACCGCCTAGCGCCGCCTAGGCAGGGATTTTTAGAACATTGCTTACAACTCTATAACCCAGCGCTAGGCATGGATTTTTAGAACAATGCTTACAACTCTATAACCTTGTTAATTGTTCAGGTCTTCTTTCCAATGGTTGCTGCACTCGACTATCAAGGACGCTAGGCAGAGATTTTTAGAACAATGCTTACAACTCTATAACCTTGGTAATTGTTCAGGTCTTCTTTCCAGTGGTTGTTGTACTCGACTATCAAGAACTCAACAACTTCCACCATTTCGTTGTCTATAAAGTCTACAAACTCGGAATTTTCTCTGTTTTACTCTTACCCACCGACTACACTTACACAGTTAAAAACACACACTTTTTCTTCTTTCTGGGTAAGATTATAAAATAAAAAGAAACTTTTATATAAAAATGTCACAATTGCGGCAGGAAGAGAAAGGAGAAACATGGTCCCGTTCATTGGGGCAAGAAAAGTAGACTGCTGCTGCGTTCACTTTAAGTAATAAGATCAGATATATATGGAGTCCAAGGTCTAATTTATGTTTTTTTACCTTATATTTAAGGTGGATATTACTCAATTTGTGGGAAGATTAATGTTCCTCACCGACTTCAAAATGGCAAGAACTTTTTCTTCTAATCGGCCCGCAAATCGACATAACACGATATATGTATATAACAAGAGCACACTAGAGAATTCAAACTCACTTATAATGAAACTCAAAACTCGTTTAAAGCGAGACTACATAATACAAACAATTTAATCTGAGTTAGAGGATTCATGACAAGACAAACAACAAACGTAATCCTAATTAAGAACACCTTGCTACCATGATCGAGGTGCTACCAAGTCTAAGCATGCACGTACCATAACCATACAACTTTACCTAGAATAGGCAGACCTACCCAAAATCACCTAAACTTGAGACATCATGTCAAATGTGAAGAGAAGAACGTCAACACATTACAAACCTAAAACCAGTTGATGCCTGGCCGACCCACAAGAAGATGAAAGTAAAAACTCTAGAAAAATAAGCTGAAGCATCTGAATTTGACCCCAACACATGAAATACATGGGGCAAACCACAAGAGAGAATAGAGAGATGGTAGAAGGTAAGGGAGGGATTGCCACCGACTCCATAGTCAAAGGCAGGGACCAGTGGCTGAAGAATGATTTTCAGAGTTTTCTCTCCCTTAGTTATTAACTAATTTTGTAATTACTTGAAATATATTTGAGATACTTTTAGAAAGGTTTTGAGAAATATAACACGCATTCGTATACAAATCAGTGCAGAAGATGTAACACGAATATCTCTGGTAGTCAGTCTATTTCCTTCAGCCATCCGGTGGGAGCGAGAGGTTTGGGATATGTTTGGTGTTTCTTCCATCAATCATCCCAATTTATGTTGTAAGCTATCCTTCTTCTGACACAACAATACAATTTCACTATTAGTATCGAAATTAAGCATCCATGGCTGATTAAAGCACCCAACTCATAATTGGTGAATTTGTAGTTTCAATTCCTATTTAATGCACGCCAATAAGACCCTCCAATAAGTCTATTGGAGTTGACTCTGTATCAATTGAATCTCATCATCTATTCTTGCTGAAACTTTACTTTGTAGGATCGCACTTGAAAAACCTTTAGAGAAAGAGATAACTTGCATACCAATATCTTTAAGCCTTCCCTTCTACTTGATGAGAAACTTAAGGTAATTAATATGTAATCGGTTGAACACTATTTGAAAATGAAAATGGCTTTTCTGCTCAGAAATGATTGAGGCTGAAGCACACCCCAGGACCAATGTGTAATAAGATATGAAACAACTCGCACGCTACAATGGGTGTTGTCCTTTACCAATCAGAACAACAAGGAATAGCGGCTTTGTATTGGGAACCAAATTTTGAGTTCAGTATGGATAAAAGATCGTCCGATTTTATACAACGGTTCTGTAGTGATGAACAGTCACGTGATAAGTGATAAGAGTTGTTAGCACAATTGTGCCATTAAATATAACGCATCACGGAGTCCATGGTCTCCCTTAGTGTTTTACCTTATAGGTGAAATTAATTCCTTTGTGGCATGAGTATGTTCCCCCAACATCAAAGATGACAAGAACTATGTAAAACCAAGTCACATGCTTCTAAAAAGACCTTGTGTTGTGGAGGTTTCCATCTCAAACCCACCTCTTCCTATACAGTACTATTGTGCAAAGTTGGAAGTTTGAGACTAGAATTTAATTAAGGATGTTTTATGGGTTCTAATCCACTTGATGAAGGCTAGCTAATACCAACAGAACTGAATTGATACCATATAAATCACTCTTTATTGATTTGAGCACCAAAGAGCCTTTTATGGAGGCTCCTAATTATGATTATCTTTCTTTGTCTTGCAGGGTTAATTTTGTGACATTATGATTGCTCATTGCTCTGAGCAACCTTTAATGTTGATAAATAAGTAAATTTTAAGTATAAATATAGAAATCTGTAAAAGAGTCGGTCATATTTAGCTGGTAATGAACATCAAAATAAAAACAAATTGTTTTAAATAACTTGATGATTGGACAAGAGTGAATACTAATGAGATTATGAGATTTCGTTTTAGAAGAATATTTATATTTGTCTAGATGAATGAAACATTTCATTTTGATTATTTAGTGAATAGAACAATTACTTGACACATATTTGTCTTCAGAAGGGCTTGAGAAGGAGAGATACACATCCTGTTCTGGAGTGATCACAATTGTTGTTACGTATTAGCCTTGTAAGAATATATAATTGTCTCTTTACTTGGTTGCATGTAAATTTGTCTCTCAAAAGACGCTTAATTTTACGAAGTTTTAATATCTATGGTCTTTATCAGTGTATTATTATTTATTATAAGCTCTCTTATAAGCATGGGTGGATTCAGATTGGACTTTTGAAAAGTGACTTGTTTGGTATCTTTCCAAACATGCACGACCACCTTCAACAGTTTCTCTACTCTAGAGCTTTCGACCCATTTTATTCTTTGTACGTGCAAGGAGATGGACCTTAAAGTTTAAGGAGCAAAAAGGAGCTATTATATATATATATATATATATATATATATATATATATAAGAAGACCTTATGCAAAGGGATCCCCATTTTTAGAAAAAAATGAGGATTAGGTGTGGGGTCCACTCCACATCGAATTTCAACGATCCGAACCGTCTATTTTTCAAGTTACACCTCATAGATCATCCTTGCAAAAATTCAATTCGATCCGAAACAATTTGCCTATTTAATTATCACGATAAAATTTCATTGTTTCTTATATAACAAAGTATTCGTTAATTTCTTTGAACCCAATTAGATGCCTTAAACATTTCTGATTTGCCTAATATTTTGCAAGGATGATCTATGAGGTGGAACTTGAAAAATAGACGGTTCGGATCGTTGAAATTCGATGTGGAGTGGGCCCCACACCTAATCCCCATTTTTTTCTAAAAATGGGGTTCCCTTTGCATAAGGTCCCTGTATATATATATACACAGGTTGCTTAAGGGGAGGGATCCCCATTTTTTTAAAAAAATGGGGACACGCTCCCCACCGTTAGATTGGCTTTAATGAAATTGTGTGGTTAAGATTAAAACACAAGCCATACAATCTCAATCACACAATTTCATTAAAGTTAAATCTAACGGTGGGGAGCGTGTCCCCATTTTTTTGAAAAAATGGGGATCCTTCCCCTTAAGCAATTCCTCTATATATATATATATATATATATATATATATATATATATATATATATATATATATATATAAGAAAATCCCTAAATTTGAAAGCAGGCATTTTACACTTTAAATCTGGAATTAATTAATTAATTAATATGATACGGATCACCAACTCTAATTTGTTGATTAATTTTTTTTTTCCATAAAAAGCCAAAGCGGTCAGTAAATGAAGTTGTCCTCACAGTTAACAATTTTAAGACTGATTTGGTATTACTGAAATTATTTTAAAAGTAGCTTTTAAAAAAAGCTGGGGCTAAAATTGTGTTTGGTATATAAAAAAAATGGTTTTTATCAAAATCATGGGTCTAAAACAGTAAAAAGCATAAGCAGCACTATCCCAAACTAGCCCTTAGATGGGGGTTAAATAGGTAAAAAAATTGAACAATGCTTGGCTCCTCCATGACGTGGAGGAACTTCTCTTTAAAACATGTTATTGCCAATTTGTAAAATTTCGTGCTAATAATCAGAACTGGTCATGTTATAAACCAATTTGTAAAAAGCATCTTGACAAAAAGTCAATTACAACCAAGGTCGTTTAATCAATCAACTATAGCAAACAGCTAAATAGTTCATAATAATTTTATCGAATTCGACCATTTGTTTGTATACAGTTTGAAGACTAAATGTTGAGAGACCACATCAAGAAAATGGGGGATATTCCCTGTGCTTATAAGTAATTGAGATATTCCCATATTGCCAATTGGTTTTATGGTGGAACCTCAATTTCTTTATGAAATTAGAGCAAGTTGTCCCATGTGAAAAACTCACCAGCCACACGTCTAACGTCTCCACGCACCCGATTTGTGTTGTCCACATATATGTTAGGCTTGAAACTTTGCCATACGTGAGGGGGCGTGATGAGAGTACGAAACCCACATTGGAAAAATAAGGGACCTTGCATGTGCTTATAAATACTTAGGCTATTCCTCATATTGCAAATTATTTTTATGGTGGAACCTCAACTTTCTTCAACTTCTATTTAAACACTAAACGATCTCATGTTTTATTGACTTTTAGTAGAAATGATCTTTACATCTTATTTATAATATAAAATTATGAATTGTCTGATCATAACTATAAAGTTTCGTGAATGAATCACAAAGTATTTTGAGAAGGAATTTTACCTCATTATTTGAGGAGCCAAGTTAATCCAAAAAAGATTTAATGGTGATGGCTCAGATTAATCAATGCATCTGCATGGTAGAGGTTAGGTAAAGATTAATTAGCTTTTGGATTTATACTTGATTGAAGTACCTTCCTTAGTGCAGTGGAGGACCAAAACGCAGACCCAAACATAGCTTGGTGCCATTACAATTATAAATTCCATGCCAAATTTACAGCTTTGTTTTGGTATTTCAGAAATGTTGTTCCAAAAAGAGACGTGGTGGTCCGGCTAAGCCTGTTGATCATTAAAATGTGGACAACTTGGGTCCCAAAAGCTGAATTATATACAATGGATTTATTATTACTACGACATTTTGATTCAGTAGTACAGTGTTATGAGTAAGTTTATGTCTACATAACATTGTATGTTGAACCAGAATACCACATGACGAAAAACCGTTCTAATGCAATTTGCTCACCTCAAGAAGTCTCGACGCTTGAGCAACATCAGAAAAGTTTTTATATACTATTGAAAATAAAATTTCATCATGAGAGATGTAGATAGAAGGCGAGATATTCTCCAAGTTAAACAACAAAATATCTCCCCTACAATACCGTATATATTGTAACTATGTTAATAAATAAATGTGGATGGTTTATTACCCTTGATAATGCTGAATTACGAGAAACCTATGCACCTTTGTACCCTCTATACATAGAGATGGGCAAATACCCACTGGTTATGGGTAACTGCGGTTACCCGCCCGTTTAAATTAAACGGTTACGGTTATGGGTAACCGTTTAGATAAATAAACGGTTATGGGTATAACCGTTTACCCGTGAAATTTAAATGGGCGGTTATGAGTATTAACCGCGGTTATAAACGGGTAACCGTTTACCCATTTATTTTATATATGTAAAATTAACACAAATCATGTTTCATATCGTTCAAAACTTATATCAATGCTATTGACTATAGTGCATGATTTTTGTAGCTAATATAATATAGTTTTCCTTAACCACTTTAAATTTCATGGTCCATTATATATATATTATGTTAATACTTTACATTCCGAGTTAAATAATCAAAGAATATTGTCTTTTAACATTTTTCGTAACCCAATAAGACTTAGCCAATTTTATATTACCTTCATTCTTAATAGTTAAAAATAGTATCCGTAAACTATTATTTTAATTATTGGAACGGTATAAGGATTTAAAAAATTTAAATGCGAAAATGTATGATGAATGTACCTATAACGGTGTTTAATTGTTAGAGAAAGAAAATTATGACAAATTTCTTTTTTAATTTTCAAGTTGTTAAAAAAACACGTAGACGGGTGAAAAATGAGTAAATGGTAAAAAAGAAAGGATAAACGGGTTTAAAAATGATAAATGGGTAAACCGGTATTAAACGGTTACGGTTAAATGGGTACGCGGTTATGGGTATGGTTAACCGTTTATAAACGGTTATGGGTATGGGTATAACCATTTAGGTAATTACCCAACGGGTAAACGGTTATGCGGGTATGAGAATAAACGGTTATGGATAAATAACCGCGGTTATCCGTCCGCCATAACCGTTGTCCATCCCTATCTATACGTATCTAGGAGATCCTCATTTGATACACTTAGCTACCGGTCAAAATTGTAACCAAAACTTCTCAATCCAATAATTATGTCTGTGATGGGATGACACTTGATCACTATACACTGAAAATTGAAAAGAGAATCACACAATTATTGGTGTATAGCCGACGTTTTTATGTTAAGTTTTCGTACAAGTAGATATTAGAACCATTGTTCGTGGTGAATTTAGTACCTATATTTTAGAGCACGACTCAATATTTTGAGTTTTTATATTAGTAAGTATGAGAATTGTTACCCACACTGAATTTCGTACATTTTATTTCAGAATTTGACTTAATACGTCAAGTTTTTATATTAGTACATACAAATCGTTACTCACAATGAATTTCGTATTTTATATTGCAGAATTCGGCCCAATGCGTTGAGTTTTCTTATTAATACGTATGGATGAGAATCGTTACTCAAAATGAATTTTGTACCTTATATTTATGAATTTAGCTCATCGTGTGATTTTTCATTAGCATGTATGAGATTCTTCCTCACATATATTTAAATTGTATGCATTATATTTCACACATTAATTCCGTACATTACATTTTAGAGTTCGGCTCTCAACCGCTCAATGCAAGATAGAATGTAGAGTGAGATGGTGCAAAAGTTTATGTGCCACATTTATGGGAGAAATTTTTTACTGTGCCTGTAACACAAGTAGTACATCACGTGTTATTATATAAATCTACCCCCAAATGAGATGTAAAAAATACCACATAAACATATAACAATAACAAATGATGTACCATTTACTCCAATTGAGATGTCAAAGCTGACATGAAAAAGAAGGCTAAGAGCATCTCCAATGGAGATGTCAAAAGATGAATGTCAAATGTTAATTTGATGGCTGATGTGGCAATGTCAGATTTTTTTTCTTTTTCCGACAGATATGTCTTTTTGTTATAAATGATATTTGTATGATCTATTTTAAAGGAAAAAAATCAATTAAAATAAGTTTTCAAGATCTATAATTGATGCATTAATGAGATTCATACAATAAAATAATTAAAAATTATTTGACATAATCTTTTCTCATATGTCAAATTTGATATATAAAAACTCATATGTCAATCCACATATGATTGATATATCGGTTTGAGCTTACTGCTACCTTCAAATTTGATTACATAGTATTCCACTTAAGATTTGACATCTCATTTGGAGATAGTCTATGCTGACATAGACAAAGCGATGTCAAATTTGAAACTGCCTTCAAATATGGTTTTTGCTATTTCCAAAGGCATTCCACTTGCTTTACCTTAAATGCTGGCATTCTTAAGTATTATTTTATTATTTTTAAACGGCTTAAATGTCAAAATGGTTCCTGTGTTATAGTCTTATGGCCAATTTAGTCCCCGTGTTTTCGATTTGGCTAATTTAGTCCTCATGTTTGTCTATGTTAGCCAATTAAGGACATTTCATTCATATTCTTATAAAAAATTCATAAGAAAAGTTATATGAGATATAATTAGACCTGTAAACGGGTTGGGTTTATCGGATTTGGCTCGGGTTCAATCCGACCCATTAAGCTAAAGGGTCACCCGAACCCAACCCGTTAAGCTAACGCGTCGCCCGAGCCCAACCTGTTAATCTAATAGGTCACCTGTTTCACCCGTTAATAATTTTTTATTTTTTATTTTTTATTTTTGCAATCCAATACAATTACACATATTAACTGCAAGGATGTATAAAAGGGTGCTGACAGTGAAAATGTTATTGACTTGGATATATAGTAAACAGACAAGGAGCTGCGACTTGGATTTCTCCTCCGTCTGGTTCTGGAACTCTTCATGCAGACAAAGAGTTGTGGATGATGTCTTCGAAGAGGGTGGAGATGAAGGTTGACCTGCGGATCACGGAAAGGGAGGTGCGGCGCAAGAGGAACTGGAGCAGCTAGAGGGAGGAGATTTCTTGGGAGAGATGGTGGAGGGAGCGGAGGAGGGTCTGGTCGGAGAGCTTGGGCGATGTGAAGGCCCCCGCCGAGGGCCGATGTTTTCGCGGCGGAAATGCTTGCGAAGATACTACCATGAACTAATCAAATGAATGAATCAATGAAGCAGTAGATTATTTATCGATGATAAAAAAAAAGATAGGAAAATACGCAAAAGATAAGGTGTGGTTATAATTTATAATGGGTGCTAACGGGTCTAACGAGTTGACCCAAAGTGACCCGTTATTTAACGGGTTGTTAATGGGTTCACCCGTTAACGATTTGACTCGTTAAACATCCACCCAAACACTAATATTAACAGGTCAGGTGTAAAATGCCAGGTCTAGATATAATTACCCTTTCTCTTTACAGAAAAATGAAAATCAATGAGAAATAACACATATAAGAGATAAAATTTTCAATCTGAAAAATGATTAAGCTTCTGACATAGAAAAGAGAGGAGTAATGTTAGGGAGGAGGTCGAGAAGTTGGGAGGAGAATAATTTTTTTTAATTTTTAATATTTTAAATCAAATAAATAATTTTATACTAATTTATAAATTTTTTTTTTACAAAAATTGGATGGAAATGTCCCTAATTGGCTAACAGAGATAAACACTAAATTGTCCAAATTGAAAACACATGAACTAAATTGACCCAATGACCAAAACACATGGACCATTTTAACATTTAAGCCTTTTTAAACCAACAACCTAACTTTTATTATTTTTGTTTAAAAAAAACATAAATGAAAAATAAAATTTTGACATATCGGATGGAAGGAAAGTATTGACAATATGTTAAAGAGTAAATTGTAGCAATGGTCCCTCAACTTTAATCAAATTGGAGCAATGGTCCATCAACTAAAAATCCATTACCATTGGTCCCTCAACTTATCAAAATGTGTAGTTATAGTCATTTTCATCAATTTTGTCAAAATTTCGTCAAAATAGGTTATGTTAGAATGATCATTTATACAATTAGGGTCCCTCAACTCATCAAAGTGTGTAATTATGGTCCTTTTCATCAACTACATTAAAAAATTTGTCAAAACGAGTTATGTTGGAAGAAGCATTGCTACAATTGGGTTAAAGTTAAGGGACCATTTCTCCAGTTGAATTAAAGTTGAGGGACCAATGGTAATGAATTTTTAGTTAAGGGATCATTGCTCCAATTGAGTTAAAGTTAAGGGACCATAACTACAATTTACTCTATGTTAAATTACCAAGTTAGCCATCAAATTAAAATTTGATGTTTTGAATTTGATATCTCCTTTAGAGATACTCTAAGACCATCTCCTTTAGAGATACCCTAAGACCATCTCCAATGGTTGAGCTAAAAGCCAAATATTTTAGCCCGGAAAATTCAGCTTTTAGCCCAGAAACAGTTTTTCTACTCCAACCGTTCTACCCTAAAATTTTAGCCCGGAATTATTAAAGAATAAACTTAGGCTATTTTTTTTAAAATTAAATATGTAGACTATCGTAAATTAATTTTATGAACATTTTAATCTAAAAAAAATTTAAATCCCTATAAATATTTTCACTCGGTTCGGTGGAGCCCACACCGATTTCTGAACTAAATTCTGGGGAGAATCTGGCCTTGGTTTAACATTTAGCATTTAGCCCAAATTTTCTCCTTGGGTTGGAGTGAGTTTGGGGGGAAATTTTGGGGGGTAATTTGGCTTTTAGCCCACCATTGAAGATGGTCTAAGTGGTGGAAAACTTTACTTTTTATTTTATTAATTTTTTAACACAAAAATCTCACTATTTGTATAAAAATACGTAATACACCACCACATATTCTGATCATATTGAAAAATTTCTCAGCACATGTCATTTAAGAGACTTAGATCACCAGTAAGAGCAAATGGTTTTGCAGAGTCAATCTAAGAGGAGAAAAACTTCCGTAACTCCAAAAACTCCACCTACATGTCACGTACTAAAAGATGCCACTCACTTCGCCTCCATTACTTTTTGCGTCTTTTTTTTTTTTTTTTTTTTTTTTCTCTCTAGGATTTCTATTTCTTTTGTTTCTTAAATGTTGAGCATGGCAGGGAGATGAGGCAAGAATCCAAACGGTGAAAGCATTTAATCACCATCCAGAAAAGCACTTAATTTTTGTATATCTGCAACAGCTGAACAGCTGAACAGCTGAAGCAGAAGCAGAAGCAGATTATCAGCTGTTGCAAAAAACACAAAGCATATTGGTACCAATCTTGTGAACTGTTCATCCCAACACCCACTTTTCCCCCATAATATTTAACAACTCCCTCTCACATGGCCTCACTTTTCCCATAAATTATTAAATCTCGCTTCTCTCTCTTTCTCTCTCTATATCTGTCTGTGTTTTTCTAGAGAGAGAAATGTGGGATTCCAGTGCAGAAACATCATGAGCTCCCAAAGCCTCCATTTTTTACCATGCCTTCTTCTTCTTCTTCTCTCGGTCCAATCTTCTGCTCTCGACACAGATGGACTTATCTTACTTTCTTTCAAATTCTCTATCCTCCGAGACCCTCAGTCCGTTCTTGCAACCTGGAATTCGTACGACGAGACGCCGTGTTCATGGAGAGGCGTCGTTTGCGCGGCGCCGCCAACACCATCGTCGGAGAACTACCCAAGAGTCGTAGGTTTGAATCTTCCCAACTCTCAGCTTCTGGGTTCCATCCCTGCCAACCTTGGCATGATCGAACACCTTCAAAGTCTTGATCTTTCCAACAATTCCCTCAACGGGTCGCTCCCACAGTCGCTCTTCAACGCCACGGAGCTTCGGGTTCTTGATTTGTCGTACAATTTGATCTCCGGCGAGCTGCCGGACGCGGTGTCGCAGCTCACCAACCTCCAGAGTCTCAACCTCTCCGACAATGCCTTGGTGGGAAAATTGCCCACCAATCTGTCTTCTCTGCACTCTCTAACGATCATTTCTTTGAAGAATAATCATTTCTCCGGCGGCCTTCCCAGCGGGTTCGAATCCGTTCAGGTTTTGGATCTGTCTTCGAATCTGATCAACGGCTCTCTGCCGTCTGTTTTCGGCGGCAACAGTCTGAGTTACTTAAACGTCTCCCACAACGGAATTTCCGGGAAAATCCAACCTCAATTTTCCGAGAAAATTCCTGGTAACGCCAAAACCGACCTATCTTTCAACAATCTCACCGGCGAACTCCCGGAATCTCAGGTGTTCTTGAACCAAGCAACTGGGTCTTTTACCGGCAATCCTGATCTGTGTGGCCCACCGACCAAGAACCCATGTCCGATTCCTTCTTCGACTTCCTCTTCACCCAATGCTTCGTCTCCGAATTCTCCTCCGGCAATTGCTGCAATTCCCAGGAACCCAGAAGCCGTTTCGCCGATATCTGCAAATGAGCATTCGCAGCAGAGCCGGACCGGGCTCAGACCGTCCGCCATTGTCGGAATAGTAGCCGGCGACATAGCCGGAATCGGAATCCTCGCGCTGGTTTTCCTGTACATTTACAGATTGAAGAGGAAGAAGAAGAACACCAAGGCCGAGATCACAGCAACGCTGAAGAAAGAAGCTAATACGAATTCAACGCCGGTAGTCAACGACTGGTCGTCTTCCTCGTCGGAATCGAAGGGGTTCACCAGATGGTCGTGTTTGAGAAAGCGAGGCGAAGACGAAGACAGCTCCGACACGACAGCCTCCGACTCCGAAGAACATCAGACGGAGCAGAATCCCCAAAAGGGTCACGAAATCAAACGGCAGCAAGAGCAGGAACAGAGCAAAGGCGGGACCTTGGTCACCGTCGATGGCGAAAAGGAGCTAGAACTGGAGACACTGCTCAAAGCCTCGGCGTACATTCTGGGCGCCACCGGTTCGAGCATAATGTACAAGGCAGTGCTCGAAGACGGAAGCTCGTTGGCAGTTCGGAGGATCGGGGAGCAGAGTGTGGACCGGTTCAAGGATTTCGAGAACCAAATCAAGCTCGTGGCCAAATTGGTTCACCCGAACCTGGTTCGAATTCGTGGATTCTATTGGGGGGTCGATGAGAAGCTCATCATCTATGATTTCGTCCCAAATGGCAGCCTCGCAAACGCTCGTTACAGTGAGTTCTCTCTGTCCCTCTCTGTTTTTCCTCTGGTATTTGTGTATGTGCATGTTAGTTCAATAGTATCGGGTTTTGCCAAAACTGACCGTGACGGTGTGGCAATCACGCTATAATATTTCTCCTCGACGGTGAAGTAGGTCAAACTGAACATTTGTTAACGCTTCAAGTCAACCGTTACGTACACCACAAGTCTTGCGATAGCGATGGTTACACACAATAATTCAACTTAGGTGATAATACAGCCACTTGTTTACTTCTATGGTCACGCTCTTCTTTTGTTTCTGTCACCTGTCTCTAAATTTTGTCTAATAAGTGACAATGTGAGTGAGATTTTTTTCCAAATTTGGTACTGTAGCATGACCGAAATTTGAAATTTGGTACTAATTATGTGTCCTAAAAATTTCAGGGAAGGTGGGCTCATCGCCTTGTCATCTACCGTGGGAAGCGAGGCTCAAGATAGCAAAAGGGGTTGCCCGTGGGCTCACGTACCTCCACGAGAAGAAGCACGTCCATGGGAACCTCAAGCCTACCAACATTCTCCTAGACGCAGACATGGAGGCCCGGATTGGTGATTTTGGACTCGAGAGACTTTTGTCTGGCGACACAAGTTACAAAATGGGTAGCTCGACAAGAAATTTTGGAAGCAAGAGATCAATGACTTCGCGGGATGGCTTTCAGGACTTTGGATTAGGACCTAGTCCGGGTCCAAGTCCGAGCCCTAGCTCCATGGGCACATCACCTTATCATTGCCCCGAGTCGCTTCGGAGCCTAAAGCCCAACCCAAAGTGGGATGTGTACTCATTTGGGGTGATATTGCTTGAGCTACTAACCGGGAAAGTTGTGGTTGTGGATGAGGCAGGGCAGGGACTTGGGCTTGGAGTGGATGATAGCGGCAAGGCCTTCAGGATGGCAGATATGGCAATTAGAGGTGAATTGGAGGGCAAAGAGGAGGCCTTGTTGTCCTTGTTCAAGTTAGGGTACAATTGTGCGTCGCCTGTCCCACAAAAGAGACCAACAATGAAAGAAGCCCTACAAGTCCTTGGGAAATTCCCATCTTCTCCTTCATCATCATATTATTGTGCCCACTGATGACATGCCTTGTGCCCTTAATTTGTAGAGAGAGATGTATGTATGATTGACCAATAATTTTTTGTTTTATTTTATTTTATTTTTCAGTATGAATCCATCTGTTTTTGAGATTATTGGATTGGTGCTTGTAGTAGGTTTAAGTGTTGATTAGCTAATAATTAATCTTCATTAGTCAATAAGATGTACCTTAAAATTGTTGGCCAATTGACTAAATATTTTAATAATTTATATGCCAATGTGTCAATGATGCAGATGCATGTCATTTTATGTCAAAGATTTGAGCTATCAGTGTATGATGGTGACTTTAAATTCAATTAATTTAATTGTTATTAGTACTACAAAAATGTAAGAGATCTCAGAAAATCCTAGTATCGTTGTGTGCAACTTACTGCACCTCATCTTTATGATCTGATACACAAATTTTACTTTATTCCTTACATCCCCATTCGTCTTCGTGAGTATCCACCTCGTATCCAAGTATCCATATCATCCCCCAATATATACATGCATCTCGCGTATCAAACTCGTATTAGTATCTATTATGCTATGTGGACCCAAATTGGAGTATTTGTGCTTCAGAAGTTAATACAAGGCACTTCCTTTCTACCTTTTGCAAATGAAAGTGCCTTGTATTTTAACGTATGAGTGAAAAAGGTCAAAAGATAGTACGAAAATCAATTCTCTTATTACAAATGTCTCTACTAAGTCATCCCACCAATGTGCTTCTGACATCGTTTGACAAAAAAAAATAAAAATGAACACAAATGCACTTTCAAGAAGCAGCCTGAATATTGGGCTTAATATTTGGGCTTCCACAAAACGGGTTAGAAGCCCAGATATCCAAACTCCAGACAAACGGTTCGGTCCGAAAATCACTTTCGAATTTATATTGAAAAGATCCCGCTCCCCGAAACGCCTCCCAGTTTTAAATTCCTCTCTCTCTCTCTCTCTCTCTCTCTCTCTCTCTCCACAGAGACGCAGAGACCTTACCAAAATCTCCAATGGCGACGAATATTGGTATGATGGACGGCGCTTACTTCGTAGGCAGGACCGAGATCTTGGCCTGGATCAACTCAACTCTCCATCTCAATCTCAGCAAAGTCGAAGAGGTACTTTCTCCAAATCCTAAACCCCAACCTTTTCCATTTCGAATTTACTCTCTTACGATTCGATTTCGCCCATCGATTTTCTAATCTGCATTTTTCAGGCGTGTTCCGGTGCCGTTCACTGCCAACTCATGGATGCCGTTCATAACGGTATCGTGCCGATGCACAAGGTCAATTTTGATGCCAAGAGCGAGTACGAGATGATACAGAACTACAAGGTCCTTCAGGACGTTTTCAACAAACTCAAAATCACCAAGGTTCAATTTTCTTCGCTTTCTTTCTTGTAATTTATTAAATATAATCGGAGTAGATTTGATCTTCATTTTTTTTCTTGAATTTCTAGTATGTGTTTACCTTTTTGGTTTTCGGTGTGTGTTTTGGGGGGTTTTAGCACATTGAGGTGAGCAAGCTTGTGAAAGGAAGGCCGCTCGATAATTTGGAGTTCATGCAATGGATGAAGCGATACTGCGATTCAGTCAATGGAGGCAGTATGAACAAGTAAGTTCTAGCCATAATTGTGTCTGTTGTATAAGAATTCCCTTCCATTTAGTAACTGTTTATGCTGATGATATCGCTATTATATCAAGTGTGTGTAATTCTGTTGAGGCATGCTGTATATGCTTGAATCAAATGGACTTCATCCATATTTGAATGTAGAACTCGAATTCTTGCGAAACTTCATTTTGATTCAATTTTCTGCCGTTGAAAATCAAAATCAAAATTCGAAACCTATACTTAGTGTCTATGCTCTCTCCCAAGTGTTTGCTTTCTGTTTGGTTAGCACCTTGGACTTGCCTTCTCTTGTTTAGTACCTTGGACATTTCTTTTCTCCGCTATGCTCTGCATATTATGATGATATATTCGTACTCAAGTCTGCACTCGTCAATGACAAGTTAAGTTCCTTTGGGTCTGCATATTTGATAGAAAGAACAAAGTTGTTCGTTCGTTAGCAGCAACTAAGGGAAAATTTTGCGTATGAATGATATGCCTTTTATTGTCACTGTTAGTTACAATGCTCTGGAGAGGAGAGAAGCTTGCAAAGGAGGGAAAGATGCTTGCAAAGTTGGGAAAGAAGGAAACAAGAGAGGTGCCCAATTGCAATCATCAGCTAAGGGTGCAGCAGCTCCCCAAAGATCTCAGTCCTCCCACACTGCTCGAAGAAATGATGTAGCACCTTCTGTGAACTCCACAAGTCAATCAGGGAAGACCTCGAGGCCTTCTTCTAGTGGAGGCCCTACAACCCCTGCGTATGATGAACAGGTGGTGCTTTTAGTCTGAGTATGAGTGAGAATTCAATCAATGAATGTTAGACGGTCTAATACTAATTTGAGTGCAGATCACGGAGTTGAAGCTGTCGGTGGATAGCCTTGAGAAGGAGAGGGACTTCTACTTTGCGAAGCTCAGGGATATTGAGATACTTTGCCAGAGTCCTGAGATTGAACACCTAACTGTACTGTACTTTCACTCTTCAGTTTTGATTTTTTCTGGATGTCTCATCAGAATTACCGGAAACTTTTCTACATGACTGATAGGCAGTGGAAATTAATGGTTTTTATTCCTTACGCAGGTTGTTGTTGCTATACAGAAGATTCTATATGCTACCGATGATAATGCATCGGTGGTGGCACAAGCTCAAGCCATGCTGTCTGCCCCCCAAAAGGAAGTGGAGCCCTTGAGTCCAATTGCTGAAGCTTCAGATGAGAAGGCGAGTTCAGAGACACAAAAGAGGAAAACTTATCTGAATCTGGACGTCGATGCTGCTGCCATGACGACATTATCTCCGAAACAAAGGATCTCCGACGCTTCTGATGTCCATTGTAGTGGGTCACCCCTTAGGACTTACTGATCTCCTTCTCAGTTCCATCTTATAAAAAAAAACAGTCATCCATTGAACTTCTTAATCTTACCTATATATCTTTTGTTTCGTTTGATATATTTGTCGAAATGTAGTTCAACAAGTAATTGGTATAAGGGACATGGGATGTAATGCCTTGGTTGATATATTTGTGTTGTAAGGTAGAAGAAGGTACATCCATATGAATGAAATATTTTAGTTTCTGCTCCAGGAATTTTATGACCTTTATGTGTGTTTTTGTTCCTTAATTTTAAAGAATGAAAATATCTAGGATATTTGCACAAACACCACCTAGACTATTAAGAATGTGCGTAAATACTAAGAAATATTTTTGCAAATTTTCCACCCAAACTCTACTTTTAGGGTTGATTTTGGATTGTAGTGCTTTTTAAAAAGCAGCTTATTAAAAAATTTAGAACATTAAACATGTTTGGTAAAAAAAAAAAAAAAAAAAAGTGCTGTCAATGACAATAGAAAAATATAGAAAAGCAAAAGCAGGGTCTACCATGCTACTACGAGCTAGTTTGGTATTGTTCTGTTTTTAAAAAAAAATTGCTTCTGCTACGCTATGGGAATAAACAACTGTAAAATAAAGTTGTTGAGTGTTTGATAAATTAAAAGGCTTATTATATTAACATCCCACATATTGTTGAATAAACCCCGCATACTTAATACACCTCACATTTGTTTTTTCAATTAAAAATTATTTTACTACACCCCACATACTTTCCCAAATACCCTCATAGCCCACATTTCCAACATACACCTTACATTTTCTACACACACTCCACATTTTCTACACATCCCACATTCTTCAAATCTTATAATACTCTTTTTTAATTTTTATAAATTAAATTGACTTTGGAGTAAAACTCTAACATCCTTTGTGATTGATGTGGAGAGAAGAAAATAGTCACTTGAGAGGCGCCAATTGAACAGAATGAGTTATATTGCAATAATTAACCATTGAATGGAATGAGTTATGTTGCAGTAATTCACCATTGAAAATAGTGAGAACTTCCTAAGAGAGAAGCCTTCAGATAATCGGGTTTTCTGGTAATTGTAAATAAATGTTAAGCTTAAATCAATCAATAATAGGCTTGGGTAGTATAGTTTCTTGGGAAATCACAAGCAGATATGTGGGACTAATCTCCTTTGAAATCAAAATCAGAGAGTAAAATAACGCAGATAGTTTGATTAGGTTTTGTTTAACAATGAAGAGTGAGAGGTTTTGATAGTTGAAGAAGATAAATAATAGGTTAAAAGTGATTTGGGGTGTGTTAGAATTTTTTTTTTTAAACCTAATAAGGTTGAAATTGTCATTGCATAATAGGGTACATAAGTCATTTAACATTAAATTTTAATGTGTGGTGCATTCAACATTTTGTGGGGTGTTAATAAAAAAAGCCAATTAAAAAGTGATTTTAATAGAAGAAAAAAAAGCAGTGTGTGAGTATTTGGTAAACTTTTACATAAATTGCTTTGAATATGTTAAATGACTAAAAAGGGTATGATATTTAATGTGATATAATAATTGTTAAAAACAATCATGTAGGGGCAAAAATTGTAATTTTGTAAAACATGTGGTAGTATACTTGCTATTTGAAAATTTCATTAAATCAGCATTTATTACTATACTTTGAAAAAAAAAAAACATTTTTTTTAGAAGCATGGTAGACCATGTTTCTGTTTTTCTATGTTTTCTACTTTCATTGATAGTAGTTTTTTTTTAAAAAAAATACTTTTTTTTTTGTTTTGCCAAACACATTTAATATTTCTGATTCTTTAATAAGTTTATTTATTTATTTATTTTTTAATTATAAACACCTGTTTGGACCCGATTTTACATTATCGGCCCGAGTAATCGAGTACCGTTAAATGACAAAGTGGTTGAAATGATTTTTAGTTATTACTGAGAAATAATATTGTGATTTTAATCATGGTATTATCTCTTCGTGATATATTAAATTATCTAAACCCAATACTTGTCTAAATCCCAATTTATTTGAATGATGATGGAATATGGGGATATGCATTAAGGCATGGCATCAGATAAAAGCATGCAAAGATTTTGGGGATACGTTTTTCACATGTGGTATTGCTTTGGCCACGTGACACGTGCATAATTAGGACTCCTATGCCAAGTGATATTTGATGGGAGATGGCATCTCAAGTGATTAGTTGATATTGCAATCAAATTGCATGCATGATTGCACCTGGACAAGTGTTGTGGGAAAGAAAGCTTTATAATTTGCATTGGGAGTCTTGGCTATGATTAACAACTTAATGGGATAAAGCAAGGCTACTGATGGAGTCATTAGGGATAAGAAGCTTAGGTGAACTAGGTTTCTAATGTGATGTGATAAAGCTTAGATGGGTTTTTATCTTGTTTGAAGAGCCGCGAACAACAATCTGAAAGATATGCCTTCATCCGTTGACATAGATCAATTTCACGTCCACGAATTAGAGTTGCAATTGGACTCTACAAAATCATCTGACTGTGCAAAGCAAGTACATCAGCTCTATAAATACAGAGGCAGTGGCAACGGAATAAGGATCTCCAACTCAACACACAAATCTGCCCTGCGCAAACCCTTGCTCTACGCGAAACCTGTCAACTTTGAGATTTTTATTTTCTTTTTCGCCAACACATCTTCAGTTTGGATAAACAGCACTGTGGAGGCAACCGGTAAACATCTTCAATTTGAATAAACAGCACTGTTGCCATAGAATCAGCCGACCGCGGAGCACCTTCAGTTTGGATAAACAGCACTGCATCGGGGCCGACTGGTTATCTATCCAAGTCTTGGCTGAGAAGGATTTTCGAATCCTTATTGGCAGAGGTCATCTCATCAGCCTTCTCGGCGAAGTGAGGTGTTACAGGTTACTACATTCGGCACATTGAAAGCCGAATTTGATATTGAACTTCGCAGAACTAGCAGCTTTGTCTTCAGGCTCTAGAACCCAAAGGCCGAGGCGTGTTCCTTCCTCGGCCACAGTCGCAAGATCGAGAAGTCAGCTGCGCACACAACGCAACATCAACATTTTACTCACCGGCCAAGTTCGGCCGTCGAGTTGGCACGCCCCGCATTCGACCGAATGACGTAGTTAGCTCATAGATTATTCGGCCTGCGCGCCACGTAGGCTTGATAGTTTTTAGGGTCAACATTTTGGCATGCCCGGTGGGACCCAGTGCTAAAACTACGAAGTTCATATGATATATCAAGATTCTGATTCGGCTCCACGTAGCCGATTGTATGAGGAAAAAGTTCTTTCTGGCCAAAGAGAGATGCAAAAGTCATTCGCTCACATGTTGAGAATAAAAGCTCCTGTTACCCTCCAAGAGCAATGGGTAAATGAAGACAGGGCTCGATTTAATGTGTGGCTAGATCGAGAACATTTTCCTTATGTTTTCGACTACAAATCAATTCCATTTGATGAATGGTTGGTTGAAAAGACCAAAGGCAATTTTTCGCTCCGGCCACAATTAAAATTCGGCCTCAGAAGATTGACAAGACGGCCGAAGAAGAACCTAGGCCACCTGCTGTCTCGGTCGAGACTAAAAGTGTGGTAGGCCTAGAAGAAAGAGTTCGAATTTCCGAGTCAGAAATTGACTTGGAAAATGGTTCGTCAAAAGAATGTTCCAATGACGAACAAGACCAATTCATTGTTTTAGCCGAACAAACCACGCCAATCGATATGATTATTGGTGATACAGCCGATATAGAGAAATCTCGTTCGGTTAAGTTGTTTGAATTAAAAGCCGAAATTATGCTTGGGGGGCATAATAATTGTTCAACATATTCGGCGGCCGAAAATGAAAAATATTTCGCCAAGTCAAAAATATTGGGAAAAAATTCTTCATTCGGCCTAAAGCGAAATCAAATTGAGAATTTTGATATAAAAAGGTCTTGGCTTGGAATAAAGCATCGTTGGCCTCCTCCCAACTATGGTTCGGCCACTTTTCTTTTCGTTTGCTAAAAAAAAGCTTTCGGCTGTTTGGGCCGAGGCCGAGAGTCCGGAAGATGCTATGGTGACCATATTAAGCGTTGGCAGATTCAAGGTCTTGTGTTGCCGAGCTCGGCGTGATTGGTTTTGGCCATATTAGGCGTTGGCAGGTTCAAGGTCTCACTCAATGCATTCTTGCAGCTAATAGGTGAATGTATATATACATATATATAATATACATATATATAATATATATATATATATATATATATATATATATATATATATATATATATATATATATATATAGGCAACTATTGAGGTCATTCAAAATTGTAGACCCAATTTATCAATAGTCATGCTGGAGACAATGATGGGAATCGGAAAGAGTGCCAACATTAGGACTTTTGACCTTTTTTAGTCACATTCGGCCTGCAGTAAGTATATATGCAAGCTGCGTTGCTGGCGATTGATTGATGACAGGCTGAACTGCCAAGAGTGGTTGTCTCGACCCCGTTGGCAGGTGTTGGGTCTTTCGACCGTATTAAATGGATGGTCGAATAGAGGTATTACTGCCGAGGAGCAAAGTTCTTTTTTCGGCAATACGACGGGATTTTGTTGATTATGAACAATTAATTTCCTTAACCATTCGGCTTACGAGCCGAAGCTCAAGAAAATTGGGGGGCAATGTTTGGACCCGATTTTACATTATCGGCCCGAGTAATCGAGTACCGTTAAATGACAAAGTGGTTGAAATGATTTTTAGTTATTACTGAGAAATAATATTGTGATTTTAATCATGGTATTATCTCTTAGTGATATATTAAATTATCTAAACCCAATACTTGTCTAAATCCCAATTTATTTGAATGATGATGGAATATGGGGATATGCATTAAGGCATGGCATCAGATTAAAGCATGCAAAGATTTTGGGGATATGTTTTTCACATGTGGTATTGCTTTGGCCACGTGACACATGCATAATTAGGACTCCTATGCCAAGTGGTATTTGATGGGAGATGGCATCTCAAGTGATTAGTTGATATTGCAATTAAATTGCATGCATGATTGCACCTGGACATGTGTCGTGGGAAAGAAAGCTTTATAATTTGCATTGGGAGTCTTGGCTATGATTAACAACTTAATGGGATAAAGCAAGGCTACTGATGAAGTCATCAGGGATAAGAAGCCTAGGTGAACTAGGTTTCTAATGTGATGTGATAAAGCTTAGATGGGTTTTTATCTTGTTTGAAGAGCCGCGAACAACAATCTGAAAGATATGCCTTCAGCCGTTGACATAGATCAATTTCAGGTCCACGAATTAGAGTTGCAATTGGACTCTACAAAATCATCTGACCGTGCAAAACAAGTACATCAGCTCTATAAATACAGAGGCAGTGGCAACGGAATAAGGATCTCCAACTCAACACACAAATCTGCCCTGCGCAAACCCTCGCTCTACGCGAAACCTCTCAACTTTGAGATTTTTATTTTCTTTTTCACCAACACATCTTCAGTTTGGATAAACAGCACTGTGGAGGCAACCGGTAAACATCTTCAGTTTGGATAAACAGCACTGTTGCCGTAGAATCAGCCAACCGCGGAGCACCTTCAGTTTGGATAAACAGCACTGCATCGAGGCCGACTGGTTATCTATCCAAGTCTCGGCCGAGAAGGATTTTCGAATCCTTATTGGCAGAGGTCATCTCATCAGCCTTCTCGGCGAAGTGAGGTGTTACAGGTTACTACATTCGGCACACTGAAAGTCGAATTTGATATTGAACTTCGCAGAACTAGCAGCCTTTTGTTCAGGCTCTAGAACCCAAAGGCCGAGGCGTGTTCCTTCCTCGGCCGCAGTCGCAAGATTGAGAAGTCAGCCGCGCACACAACGCAACATCAACATTTTACTCACCTGCCGAGTTCGGCCGTCGAGTTGGCACGCCCCGCATTCGACCGAAGGACGTAGTTAGCTTATAGATTATTCGGCCTGCGCGCCACGTAGGCTTGATAGTTTTTAGGGTCAACAACACCACAATCCCAAACCTGTTGTAAACTTCTAGTTTAAGTGTGATTGTGTAAATTCTAGATTAGATTTGATTCTAGTTATTCTTTCCTATATGAACTTGTATTCCTTGAAGGAGAATGATTTCTTTTCTCACTTATTACTATAAATAAATGCACTCCGTAGGGGGAATAACACACATTTCTCTACACAACACTAAAATCACATCTCTCTATTCTCTTTCTGCACCACCGGCCCCCTTCCCTGTCAGTTAAATATAGGCCACAACACGTTATCAACATACTTCTATTGTTGCGCTTAGGAATCTGACGTGGAAGTTTTCTGCATCAAACCAGTTCACCAATATCATCATGCAATCACGTTATTCCAAAACAACGATTTTTATCTCGATATTTTTGCAGCCCTGATAGCATGAACATTCTGTAAGATCCCACATCGCCCAAGGGTGTGGGTCCTGTAAGCCTTATACGTATATTCCCATCTCTACCTAGCACGAAGCCTTTTGAGAGCTCACTGGCTTCAGATTCCATCAGAACTCCGAAGTTAAGCAAGTTCACGCGAGAGCAATCCCATGATGGGTGACCCACTGGGAAGTTCTCGTGTGAGTTCCTAGAAACAAAATCGTGAGGGCGTGGCCGAGACCCAAAGCGGACAATATCTTGCTACGGCGGAGTCGAGCTCGGGCCGGGATGTGACACTTTCACCACAATGCATGACTCAACTTTACGTTTTTCGAATTTTAGATTCTACATAAATTGTGTATGCATTATATTCATAATTGTTGAATTATGTGAATTTGATATTACCATGAATTGCATCATATATCTGCTCATGCATTAAATTATTTGTCAATATGCATTGAATTATAATACAGAAAATTAAAAAAAAAATTGTAGGGTTCTTCGAACGTAATCCTGAGCCATAACTGAAACTCGAAGCTCCAAACATCTGGAACCCAGCCCAAAAACCCCGACGCCTTTCACGATGTCACACGCATTGCCTGCACCCATGCCCAGCCATTACAGCTGCCATCCTCGATGACCTTCTTTTTGGCCAAGATTCGTATGAATCACCTTGGATTTTCGAAAACCCAAATTCGAATCCTAGGTTTTTCTTTGGTTTTTGGACATCGAGACCTTTTCTGTTACACCATCTCGGTTCCATGTCAAACACAACAACTCGTTTCGAGTTCTTTTGACTAGAACACGGCTACCTATAGTGGCGGCGCCGACCTTCGTCCCCGGTAACCACACCCAGCAAAGCTGGGGTGTTCTTTTTGTTGAAACCCAAGCCCAATTGGGCTGGCCCTCTCGGCCTGTGACATAAAAAAAAAAAAATTTGTTACTGGGCTCGTCTGATGCAGTCCAAAACCATGGCTCGGCCCGACATATGACACCAGCTTGAGGGCAATGGTGTCCATGCGCTCGCGGTGCACCAGATCCCAGCCTGTAGCTAGTGCATTAGTGCACCTGATCAGCGCCCCTCTATGCCTCTATTTCTTGGACCCGGTCCTTGCAACCGTTTGCTGCTACTGGGCTGGCAGCCCAAAAACTAATTGGGGTATGATCAGCATGTGCCTACCCCAGCCCAGATTTGGGCCTGGACCGTACTGTACAAATTGCTCAGCCCATCTGTGGGCTTTGGCCCATTTTTTAGGCCCCGAGCTTAATTGTTTATTTTTTTAGACAATTTGAGTTTTATAATTTTTTTCACCCACACTTTAAATTTGGCCCAAAGTCCAAATAATTAATTCAATTACAATTACATACTTGAAGTTCTATTTGCATATTTTCTTGTTGCATATTTCTGTATATATATGAACTTGAAGTTCATAATTATTTGGAAACTTGAAGTTTCTAGAAACGTGCCTTATACCTGTTAAAAACATCACCCATGAAAACCTGAAGCTTTTTCATGCAAACTTAAACCAATACATCTCTATTAGAACCTGATGTTCTACTCATATGTGAATGGATTGATTTTTCTCCATTACACTAACCACATCTTGTCCATTCATTGTGATAGGAACATGTCAAATTTAAACAAACTCGACTTCACCACTTTGGAGGTCTCCGAAAGAAACTACCTCAAATGGGTCAAAGATGTGAAGCTCCACCTCACTACAAAGAATTTGCGTCCCGCCATTGAAGATGAGACGGACAACCCGGTTGGCGAAGCTGAGAAAGCCACTGCCATGATCTTCATCCGAAGACATATTCATGACGCATTACAAACTGAGTACCTTGTTGAGGAGGATCCACAAGCACTATAGGTCCATTTGGGTGATCGTTTGATCATCAAAAGGACATCTTCTTGCCTGAAGCAAGACATGACTGGCAGCATTTGCACTTCCAAGACTTTAAGTATGTGAATGAATATAATTATGAAGTTTGTCGAATCCGATCACTTCTCAAGTTCTGTAATGAGACTTTGACTGACGATGATTTCATGGAGAAAACCTATTCAACCTTCTCTGGTATTAATATTGTCTTGTAACAAGAATATAGGGCTAAGAAGTTACTAAGTTTTTAGATATGATCTCGGTTTTACTTCTCGCTGAAAAGCAGAATCAACTGTTGATAAAAAATCATCAAGCTCGACCTACTAGAACGACTGTTGTGCCTGAAGCATATTTTAACACAAAAAAGCCCAAAACGCCAACATAGGCATGGTAGGGGTGGCCAGAACCCACCCAGTCAAGGTCAACAAAGCCAAGGTTCATCTAAGGGAGGAAACAAAGCCCATAATGCCCTAACCTTGCTCCCAAGGCCCCAAAATTCAAGAATAAGGGCAAAGCACCTGAAACCATGGATATGGATATGTGCTTTTGTTGTGGTTCAAAGGATCATTGGTCTCATGTTTGTCGTGCTCCCCAAAAGGTTGTAACTGAATATCATTCTCGTTGTAAGAAGTAAGAATCAAACTTTATGCATGTGGATGAACCGAAGAGTACCAAGATGGAGGTTTCTGGCTTTCAAGAGGCTATTACCCCAATGGAAGACTAGAATCTTAGACATAAACTATTTTTTTAGTTGAAATTTAGACATTGGGGCCGAATTCCACCTACTGGCCAAACGCCCATTGTGTTTTTGGTTTAATTTTGAACAATTTTCGTTTATGTTTGGATTATTTGTTGGTGATTTATTTTTTGGATATTAAGTTTTTAATTAATTACCATCCTTGAATACTTAAAATTATTTTGAATGGATATTTGTTTTTAGAACTTTTATGCATGTAACCGATTCAAATTAATTTTCATTCTAGGTATGACTAGTGGGGAAATTAGTTGTTTGGCAGATAGTGCGACCACGCACACCGTTTTGCGTGAACACATCTATTTCACTAACTTCATACCTAAGAATGTACCTCTGACAACCCTTTTAGGCTTATCCAACTTGATCGAAGGATACGGTAATGCACATATAATGTTGTCCAATGGTACAATTTTGACCATTGACGAGGCACTTGTTTTCCACGTTCCGGAAGAACATTGTTGAGTTTCAAGGACATTAGAGATAATAATTACCACATTGAAACCTATGTAGAAAACGGAGTTGAATTTCTGTGCATAACTTCAGACGAATATGGCGAGAAACATATTCTAGAGAAGATGGAGCGTATCCTGAGTGGTTTGTATACTACGACCATACGCCATATAGAAAACCACTATGTGGCCGGCTTTACCTCTAGGACCACACATGAAATTACACTTTGCCATGATCGTTTGAGACATTCTGGACGAACAGCGATGCCCCATATTCTCAAATCATCACACGGGCATCCACTAACCTGAAGTTTAGGTTCGATTCAAGGAATCGCATGTCAAACTTACTCCATGAGAAAGCTTATTATTAAGCCTTCTTATGACAAGATTCGTTCGAATCCTCCTATTTTCCTACGAAGGATTCAAGGGGACATTTGTGGACCGATTCACCTCCATGCGGACCATTTAGATACTTTATGGTTTTGGTTAACGCTTCCACACGTTGGTCACACGTGTGCTTGTTGTCCATAAGGAAGGCTGCATTCTCCAAACTGTTGGCTCAGGTTATCAAGCTCAGGGCTCACCACCCTGATTATCTGATCAAATGTCAGAGGGATTCATTAAGCGTTTACAAATGATTTCTCGATTGTTAGTCATACGTACCAAGCTCCTGATCGCTGTTTGGGGCCATGCATGATTGCACACAACCATGTTGGTCTGCCTGAGGCCTGTTGTGATCCAACCATATAGGGCTCTTTATTTGGTTACCAGATATGAACCCGACATATCGCATCTGCGTGTTTTTGGTTGTTCAGTCTATGTGCCGATTTCGCCTTCCTTGCGTACTAAAATGGGGCCTTAGCAAAGGATGGGAATCTATGTTGGGTATGACTCTCCTTCGATTATTCGTTACTTAGAACCTTTGACATGTGATATGTTTACCGCTTGTTTCGCATATTGTCACTTCTATCAAACAGTTTTGTTTTTAGGGGGAGATAAAAACTTCAACGTTCTTAGTCTGAAACTGAAGTGAAGCGCGTATTAGATCTTCAGAGTATAGATCAAAGCATGCCATATGCTTTCACCAATCTAGCACGAGTGACAAGATCACATATTCCAGCTGTGAATGTGCCTACAAAGATGGATGTACCAAATGTACGACGAATTTCCCTCCTTGAGACCCGGGATGCCAACTTTGGTGATTCACGTACATTAATAGCTAGCCAATCGTCTGCCCCTACACATAAGCGTGGTAGACCTCTTGGTTCAAAGGATTTACACCCTCAGAAGAGGAAACCCACGACACAGCCACCTGAAGAGCTTACTGTGAATCCTATTGTCTCATACTCATTCTATCCAACTCATGAGGAAATTTTAGATTACGGAAGCATCCTTGAAGAGACGAATCCACCTCCCGAGAATCGTGAGATTTCGATCTATTATGCTAGCTTAGATGATGTTTGGGATAGAAATGAGATGATTGTCGACAATGCATTAACATATGCAGTAGCTAATGAGATCATGTTGAGCAATGACATTAAACCCCGTTTCGTTGATGAATGTCGACGTAAAACCGATTAGTCAAACTGGAGACAAGCAATCCAAGTCAAACTCGATTCGCTTGCGAAATGTATGGTGTTTGGACCTGTAACTCTTATCCTCCACATGTGAAGCCCGTTGGCTGCAAGTGGGTTTTCGTTCAGAAGTGTAATGAGAAGAACAAAATTGTGCGTTACAAAGCTCATCTTGTTGCGCAAGGCTTCTCACAATGTCTTAGGATTAACTATGACGAAACTTATTCACCAGTTGTGGATGTGATTACTTTTCGCTACCACATCAGTTTGGTAGTTTCTGAAAAACTGAGTATGCAGCTGATGGACGTAGTAACTGTATCTCTATAGGGATCTTGATATGGAAATTTATATGAAGGTTCCCGAATGACTTACATTGACTGGATCAAATATTTCCAAACCCTAGAACACGCTCCCAATTCGGCTAAGGCGTTCACTTTATGGTTTGAAGCAATCCGAAAATATGTGGTATAATCGTCTGAGTGAGTATTTGACTAGTTAGGGATATGTGAATAACGAACTATGCCCTTGTGTGTTCATTAAGAAGTCACATTCCGGTTTTGCAATTGTTGCAGTATATGTCGATGACATGAACCTTATCATAACTCCTGAAGAGCTTGTGAGAACTGCCGTGCACCTGAAGTCAGAATTTGAGATGAAAGATTTAGGAAAGACTCGATACTATCTTGGTCTCGAGATAGAGCACCGTTTGGATGGAATCTTAGTACATCAAACGAACTACACCCATAAGGTGTTGCGCCAATTTAATGAGGATAAAGCGAAGCCTTCGAGTACTTTTATGGTCGTTTGATCGCTAGATGTAAAACCAGTTCCCTTCCTTCTGAAGGAGGATGATGAAGAGATTTTGGAGCCTGAAGTTCCCTATCTAAGTGCAATAGGTACTTTATTGTACTTAGCTCAATGCACTACACTCGACATCTCTTTCGCTGTTAATCTTTTGGCAAGATACAATAATGCACCAACACGCAGATATTGAACTGGTATTAAAGACATTTTTCACTACCTTAAGGGTACTACAAATTTGGGCTTGTTCTATCCCTACGGATACTCGAGTGATGTCGCAACCCCTTATCTCGAGTCGATTCTCGCCTTGTTGGTTATGCCGAGGCATGATACTTATCTGATCCGCACAAGGTAGGGTCTGAAACGGGTTATGTCTTTACCGTTGGAGGTACCGCAATCTCTTGGAGGTCAACTAAACAGACCTTAGTTGCCACTTCGTCTAACTATGCTGAAATTCTTGCCTTACATGAAGCAAATTGGGAATGCTTTTGGTTGAGAGAAATTGTGGGCCATATTGGAAGCTCCTGTGATTTTTACCCCCTCGTTGATGTCCCGACGACAATTTATGAAGATAACGCAGCATGCATCGAACAACTCAAGAAGGGTTACATCAAAAGAGACAACACTAAACACATTACGTCGAAGTTCTTCTTCTCACATCAACAACAAAAGCATCAGAAGATTGAAGTCACACAAATCTATTCACAAGACAATTTGGCCGACCTCTTCACCAAATCACTACCGAAGGCAACGTTTCAAAAGCTTGTTCAAAGAATTAGTATGCGTAAACTTTCTGAGCTGTAACATTGCTAGTTCTCTTTGGAATTGTGTCAAACTGAGAAGGAGTATCCTGAAGAATACTTGCTTAATCTTAATGTACTCTTTTTCCCTACGATTAGGAGCATTTTTCCCACTTCGTTTTTGCTACCTAACTAGGTTTTAACGAGGCACCCATCTTGGGTTGATCATATCCCTGATGACGTTCCGTAGACGTTTTATTTGACTTTGCATTACTCATGCATTTTTCTTAGACTATGGGTTTTGTCCCTATTCGGGTTTTTACCATAGCCATAGGGTTTGTTTGTGAGATTTACTTCCTTATACAAGTTCCTACCTTATTGAGAATAGCATGTTTCTAGAATCAGTGCCGACAAGTCGACTTCCTCAACTTCTACATGACGCCGAATCTACTTGAGTATTTATACACTGAAGGGGGAGTGTTGTAAATTTCTAGTTTAAGTGTGATTGTGTAAATCTTTGATTAGATTTGATTCTAGTTATTCTTTCCTATATGGACTTGTATTCCTTGGAGGACAAGGATTTCTTCTCTCTCTCTCTCTCTCTCTCTCTCTCTCTCTTATTACTATAAATAAAGGCACTGCGTAGGGGGAATAACACACATTCCTCTACACATTCCTACAAACACATCTCTCTCTATTCTCTCTCTATGTCGTCGGCCCCCTTCCTTATCAGTTAAATATGAGCCATAACAAAACCAACCCTAAAAAAACGTTTTTTTTTTTCTTCAAAGCATAGTAATCAGTGCCCATTTAATGAAATTTCAAATGGCATGTATACCCCTACATATTTTACAAAATTACAATCATTACCTGTACATTATTCTCTTTGACAATTATTGTATCACATTAAATACTATATCATTTTTAATCATTTAACATATTCATAATAATTTATGTAAAATTTTACCAAATACTCATACACTATTTTTTTTTTGGTTAAAAACACTTTTACAAAAAAAGTTTACCAAACACTCAACAACTTTATTTTATAGCTGTTTATTCTCACAACACAGCAGAAACTGTTTTTCTTTTTAAAAAGCACATCAATATCAAACTAACCCTTAGTGTGGATAGTAACCTATGTCAAGCTTTGCTAGTGGCAATATCAAAACTCTATTTTGTGCACGTGAACATTTTCATACGTGTATCACCACTCGAAGATCCCCAAACAACTTGATGTAAGCATTTTGTTGACTACCATTTGTATTCAGGGAAGCTAAAGATATGTCCAACGGACTTTCGTCACCTGAATTCATACCCAGGGCCGGCCCTGAGAATTTGGGGGCCCTAGGCGAGCCTTCAACAAAGTGGGGCCCTAAAGTTCTCGGACCTTCAACTTTTTGTATATTGGTATGTGGTAAAAAGAATTCACTAATTACATAAAAAGTCTATTTCTTCATCGAATATTATTAAAAATTAATATCAAAATGAAACAGATATACTAATATTACTTAAATATTACATGTCACATGTCTTTAGACGCAAATGCACTAAGTGTTTGTAGTCAAGAGTCTAAGTTTGAGAGTGAAGAGCAATAAAACTTGATGATCAAGAGAGTAAAAAACAATAAAACTTGATTGACGAATATAATAATTCAACAACGCCAAGTGGTTCTCTTGTGTTCTTTCTAAAATCAACATCACACTAGCGAATCAAATTTTAGAATAACCTAGTTTAACAATAAATTATTGAAAAAGAAAATTTAACTTCAAAGTTTTGATTACCTCAAATTACAATCTTTAGGACCAAGTGATGTTGCTTAAACATTCAATAGAAATGGAAAGAATTGGGAAGTTGAAAGAAAAAGGATTACAAAGGTATGATTATTCTGGTTTTTGTCATTTTTAGGTTATTTTCAAAAGCAAAAGAAAAGAAAAAATGCATTTGGACAGATTGGGGCTATTAATTTCACTAGCCTCTTGTCACACGCGTAGGTGTGTGACAATTGGCCTTTGTATGTTTTTTATTTAAGAAACTCAAGTTTTTTCTATTTATACAATTTTATTTAAAATATTTTTGAAAATAGATAAGAAGTTTAACATAAACCACCCACTAACATGAAGTTTTCTTATTTTTTTTCTAAAGTTGAAAATCTTAAATTCATTCAAAATTAATATTTGTTGAATTATTTTAACTCCTTTTAATTCTTGTAATTTTAAAATTTTTCAGAGGCAATTTATGATATTTTAAATGTTTCACTATTTTCGGGTGTTCTGTCACATCCCGACCCGGGGCGGATCACTTCCCGGGCCCGCTCCACCACCGTAGCACGATATTGTCCGCTTTGGGCCCCGACTACGCCCTCACGGTTTTGTTTCTGGGAACTCACACGAGAACTTCCCAGTGGGTCACCCATCATGGGAGTGCTCTCGCGCGCTACTCGCTTAACTTCGGAGTTCCGACGGAACCCGAAGCCAATGAGCTCCCAAAAGGCCTCGTACTAGGTAGGGATGGGAATATACATTTAAGGATCACTCCCCTGGGCGATGTGGGATCTCACAATCCACCCCCCTAGGGGCCCGACGTCCTCGTCGGCACACCACGGCCAGGGGTTAGAAAGATAGTTTTGAAAATGGTTTTGAAAAGATTTGTTTTTGCCCACTCACGTTTTTGTTTTACGCCCCTCCAGGTACTAGCTTGAAACTTGGTGGCATCTGAGGCAGCAGCAAGATATTCTGACAGACCGTCACTAACGTAAGACCCTTCGGGGATGTTGTATATTAATACTCCTTATGTTCGACTGCACCTAGAATTTATACTCTGATTGTGTGTTAACACCGCTTGAATTCGGTTTTTACTTATTCGTACTTCTGTTTTATTAACACTTCCGCATTGTGCACATGGCTACGTCACCTCACGTGACGGCCAGCATGCCTCGATCTCGGTCGGGGTGTGTCATGTTCCCTATATATATATGTAGGGTTTATATCACAAATGGTCCCTGAAATTGACCCCATCAATCATGATGGTCCTTGAAATTGAAAATCGATCAATGTAGTCCCTGAATTTTAACTCGCGAATCAATGTGGTCCTTCTGTTAGTGTTCCGTCCAAATTAACACTAAAAAAAGGTTAGAGAACCAATTTTTCATGGTAAAATGACCAAAAAAAGGTTAGAGAACCACTTTTTTTTTTTATTTTAGTTTTAGCACAAAATCCATGAAAAAATGGAGAGAAAAGTGAAGATGGAAAAAAGAAAAGAGAGGTAATAAGTAAAATTATAAGTAACATGATTATTTTTGATCATTTTACCATGAAAAATTGGTTCTCTAACCTTTTTTTAAAGTTAATTTGGACGGAACACTAACAGAAGGACCACATTGATTCGCGAGTTAAAATTCAGGGACTACATTGATCGATTTTCAATTTCAGGGACCATCATGATTGATGAGGTCAATTTCAGGGACCATTTGTGATATAAACCCATATATGTATGGAGTAAATAAATCTCACCCTATGTTTGTTTTTGGAGGTTACTTTCAAAAGCAAAAGGAAAAAAAATGGATTTGGCCGATTGGGACCATTAATTTCATAGATTTGAAAAAAAAAAGAAGAAAAAAAAAAGCAAAACCTAATGCCTACAAGAAGCTTCGAACTGCCCACCCCAAAGAAAACGTAGTGGCACCGTTTCCACTGCACCAACAAGGTCATTATGATGCGTTTTACGTTTTCTATATTTATATGTTATATACAGGATGTATAAAAAAAATTGGGGGGCCCCCCGAACTTGGGGGCCCTAGGCGACCGCCTACTCCGGCTACCCTCAGGGCCGGCCCTGTTCATACCCCAAGTCATTTAAGGGACTTAAAAAAAGCTACCATGTGTTGCACAGATGATACTAAATTATTAACAAAAAGTATTAAAGGTGGATAAATTAACAAGATTTTTGAAGCCGATGCTGTAAGATTCTCTAATAAAAGAAAATGGAAAAGGTCCTAAAATCTAAATGGTTAAACTTGTAGATTTTGGCATTGACCATTTGAGCTCCTCTTCCTTCGGCTGAGAAATCGTCCTATGAAAAACTAGGTAATGATAAATACCTCCATTTTTCCCGAAAGAAGCTGACTGAGTTAGTTAATTACTTACCATCTGTTTAGGTTAATATTTGAATATTGGGCTTGAATGAAGGAAAGCCCAAGAATGTCAAATTAAAGAAAGACTTGCCCGAAGCCCAACATTGAGCCCAGAAGCAAACTGAAGCCTTCTCAGCCAAAACAAAAACCACGTGTCTATGATAGAAGTGACAAATGATGAAGATCAACCTACTATCAGCCAAAAAGCACTTTCTAGTGGCATTACAAATAAAAAGCTGATGACTCACTACCCTCCAAAAGCTTTCAGGCAAGAGCAATGCCCTGACCCTTAGACCCAATCGCCTATAAAAGGAAGAAGAGACAACAGAGACAAAGACACTCAACCAATCAAACAAACAAACATACAAACTCTGCTCACAAGCCAGTTCATACCCTTCAAGCTGAAATCAACCCAGATTCAGTCCTTTTAGCAATAGTTTCCTTAGAAAAGTTATCTTTTCTCTAGTATAAAAGCTCTGCTACCATTCCCAATGATGTAGTATCAATTCTATCGTGTAAACATGTTTACCATCCATCCCTTTTAGTCTACACCCTCTGTAAAACCAAAGAGAAGTGGCTGCAAGAAGTTCAACCTTGCCAGACAAGGTGAAAATTTGCCTGAGTCTCGTAGTTTATCCTCTAAATTAGTAGATCTACTACTTAATGCACTTTTCAGCACGTATTCAAGTCATTTCCACTTGTTTTTCCTATTTTAAGAGTCTCATTTGCATCTGGATCTGGTTAACTTAATGGATGTGTTTTCATTAAGAGCAATTTGGAACAAACAAATGACTTAAGGGGCTCTGGACTCCCTCCATTCGAACATACAAGATCATGAACTAAAAGTCCTTGTTTGCAAGGCAAGAAAAAGAACTTAATACAGACTTAACCCATCTGTGACAATCCTTTGATAACAAGAAGTTTGAGTGACTTGGGGTGCAAAAAATTGACTTAAAACACACTTGTTCTACATCTGCTATACTGAGATAGCAGTGGCACGCCTAAGCATTTTGTTAGTTTTGATTGCAAGTCTCAAAGCCTACACCTAAGGCCCCACAAATGCACCTTTCAGAACTAACTTCAAGCTCTTATTGCAGCACACAAGGCAAGCAAGAGCCCGACCACCAAATATACACATCCAAAGTGCCAATCCCTTGAGGAGCTGTGTTGAGGTCCAGAAACCTTCTCCAGAGAAATCATTGCCCGAACACCACCACCTTCAAAAATGAATGCACAAACCATTAAGGTATCATTCCCAAATTTTTTATCTTTTTATTTTTACAATTTTCTTATAGTTTCTTCGTTTTGTGAATCCAAGTTTATGAAATTCATGCAGGAAATTAAGGAGATCAATGCACAATATGCCAAGGAGGCAAAGGTGAACACAGTAGACATCCAGTCATCGGTGGGGCAAGGCCAAGAACAAGGGAATGTGCAGGTGGTTCACCAGCCACATCCCTCCTCCAGGTCAAATACCAGCGGCGGAGTACTGACTACTGCCGCTGCTGCGGTGGCAAACACCCTTTAGTCCGACAAGGATGCCATCTCCAAAAATGACTAGCACATTACAGTTCAGATTTCAACACGTATATAATCCCAGATCTTGTCACGAATTACGTATGAGTATTACTAAGAATTGTAAAAATAGTTCATCCTTTTTTTTAGTTGGCAATTTTGATTTGTCATTTGTACAATGCAATGCAAAATGTTATGATATGCATGTATCCATGGAAGCTTTCATATTGCATCAAGATTCAAGAACACGTTTGTAATAATTTGTTGTAAGGAATTGTGAATCAAATACAATCGGATCCAATTATATGATCAAAACACGAGCACTCCGCCCTGTTACCCCATTACCCTTACCCCATGAGCTAGAAAAACTTCGGCGTAGACTATCACTTGTCATATGGACGATATTTAATCATAGATCCCTGTGCTTCTGATCTGCCCTTGAACTATCATATCATTTCTCCTCTGTCTGATTTTCCGTTCCGGTAAATCGATCCTTCACTGAAGGACCTTCAGTTCATTGTTCCTGTAAATGATACACTAATCATTAGGGTTTTCGTTTTCTTGGTCTCATATTGTTTTAACTGCCTCTTTGGTTAAACAAGTCGGAAGCAATGGGCCTGGCAATATCAAGGCTGGTGAGGGTCCTCTTTGCAAGGAAAGAGATGAGAATACTAATGGCGGGTCTCGACGCTGCCGGAAAAACCACCATCCTCTACAAGCTCAAACCTGGAGAGGTTTTCAGTACCATACCCACAATTGGTGTCTACTTCTGATCGTTAATTACTCCAACTTTTTCTTGGTATTTCTCTTATTGAACTTACTATATATGTACCTACTCGAACTGGGATGAAAAAAAATCGGTTTCAATTGATTTTGTGTGACCAGGGTTTAATGTGGAAACTGTTGAATACAAAAATGTAAGTTTCACTGTTTGGGATGTAGGAGGACAAGACAAGGTACTAGCTTTGATTCTTAATTTAAACTAATGCTTTAGAATCATATGCTACTGAGATATACAAAACTGTGGTAGAGGGCGTGTCGGAAAATGAATCGATTATGTGCATCTAAATATATAGTACTGTTGATCTTTGTCACCGCAACATAGATCATAATTTGAATTTTTTTTTAGAGAGATTTTTTGTTCTTGATTAACTGTGTGCTACGTGTAGATTCGACTGCTATGGAGACACTATTTTCAGAAGACTCAGGGTCTCATCTTTGTACTGGATAGCAACGACAGAGACAGAGTTTCGGAAGCAAGAGATGAGCTCCATCGAATGCTCAGTGAGGTCAATTTCCTTGTTCCTTCTATAAATTGCTATCAAAACAACTTAATTGGTACCATACAAATGTCAATCCTTGTTTCTTTTGTTGTTGCAGGATGAACTCCGTGACGCGACACTGCTTGTATTTGCCAACAAGCAAGATCTTCCGAATGCCATGAATGTTTCTGAGATCACCGATAAGCTTGGCCTGCATTCACTCCGCCAACGCCGATGGTAACAACCAAAACATGCTTGTTAATTACATACTATACTACAATAACTAATTAAATGATAAGGAATATTTTCTTAGATAGTTTGACATGTTATATTGTCAGACTTGAACATTCAAACCTGACTTGACCTAACCGACGAGGTCTTGATTCACATTTGAACAAGAGAAAAATGACCTGGATAGCCAATCAAGGCCCTCATATATTATTTTATGCTTGTGCATGAGTTTTAACATATCCAGGTACATTCAAGCTGTTTGTGTTACCTCCGGCCAAAAACTATATGAGGGCCTTGATTGGCTATCCAGCAACATCTCAAACAAGGCATGATAAATATACCTAGCTGCTTTTATGTTTTATTTCTTATTGTACCAAATGTTTGATTGTATTTTTACAGGATATATATATTTATAGTACTTCATTACTTATATATTTTTAGTTACTGCACAATGTATTTTTTCTGGATGATGTCTTTGCATATCCGCAAACATAGTCCAGTCAGTCTGGCAAGCTTTTTAGTCCTGTTTAGTTTATCTCGATCTATGTCAACTAGTAAAATCCTGGCATCTTCAGTTATGCTTTATATACAAGGCATTAGAGTTCTTCGAATTTATTCATGGTACGAAACAACTAGAACTATTTTTTAACGTTTTGGAAAACTTTACACATTTGATTTTTGACCTTTATCGACAAAAACATGCTCAAAAAATATATAATTTCAGCACCGGTTTTTCTGGTCGAAGTTTTTCTTGTTTGATATAGTACATAGTTGCATGTGTGTCACTTCATTTGGTAAATCAAGAATAAAAGAGTGCAAAGAGTATATAAATACTTAGTTCTGATAAACCTTGGGACTTGGGAGAAGTTTGACTGACTGGACTAGAACTGAGATTGGGCTATTTTACACCAATCTCAACCTGGAACAACATGAAATTAATTAAGAACTAGATTCATTAGCATTACACCTCACTAAGAGCAACTCCACCGGGGGAAGTAGCCCGATGGACCGGCGAGAGAACAGGAGCCAATAGCCCCAACAATGAAGTCAGCCACGATCTATTTATTTTTTTTACGTCAGGCGCGTGCATAACATGTGCGCGTGGGGGTGCGTCCCCGCCAGGTTTTCAGGCGATGATGCCTGCGGCGTAGACCTCATTAATGTTACCGTTGGAGGTCACGTGGCACCTTCGCGTCCGTTGGATTTCAACGGTTACTTTTTATGGACCGTTGGATTTCCAATAGTAAAAAAAATTCAAACCTTCATTAATTTCAGCCGTTGGATTTGTGATCAACTGTCCACGTTATTCGCCTTTATAAATTTAAAAAAATAACAGTAAAAAAATCTAAAATTTTACTGTTGTGCCACGTGGCACTATCTGGAGGGTTGGATTTCAAAAAAAAATTAATCCAACGGCAAAAATTAATTATGTGAATAAAAAAAATTTTAAAAAAAATTGATTTTACTTTTCTATAAATACCTTCTCATTATCTTCTACCTTACACCACAACTTCATATTTTCTCAAATACTTCAACCACATTCCAATCTTTCTCTCAAAGTTTCAATCCAGTTGGTTTCCAACAAAATGACTAATGATGCAGGTACGAATTGGACGCTTATTGAAGATGTTATGTTGTGTTATAGCTGGGTTGAAGTTACTCATGATCTGATTACGGGTAATGAGATGTAGTTGCGAGAAATGTGGAGTCTTATTCATACCAATTATCTTGAGAAAATTGGTGGGAAAAGAACCAAAGAATTGGTGTCCAGTTGTTGGAGAATACTCAGCCAATCGTTTAATCTTTGGAGAGAGGCCTTGGCACAAGCTAGTAGTAATCTTCGAAGTGGGGAAAATTTAGCGGATCAAGTAACAATATATTATTTATTTGTTTGTACTATACCCAAATTTACATTAGTTACTCTAATTATAATTATTTCTTCTCCCGCATTGTGTAGATACTTGTTTGGAACCAATTTTACACTATCGGCCCGATTAATCGAGGCCGTTGATTGAGTAAAGTTTATACCGTTGGATAACAAGGTGGTTAAGATGATTTTCAATTATTATTAAGGAATGATATTGTGGTTCAATCATAATATTAACTCTTAATATGTATTAGATTATCTGAACCTAATATTAGCTATATCCGGTTAGTTGTTTAAAGATAAGTGATGAGACAAATCATATTTTCAACTTGGAAGTACAGTTCGAACGGGTTTGGGATGTTTGGTATGACTCACGCGGCAGTGCAACTACAAATGGATTAAATTTCATTTCAAATTAATGTATGTATTGGATAAACGTCAAATGGTGCAACAGAGGCCAACGATTTACAAATGGCAGAGAAGAATCAATCCATCAGGATCAGGACGATGTATTGGATAAAGGTAATTTGATGGTGATCAAGGCCAGAGTCAGTTTTGGATAATGGCTGCAATTGATTTGTAAATGGATAAGATAAGCATGAAAAAGGGAGCTTTTTATGGTCTCCACATGGAAGTTTACTACGGATACATTAAGATTATCTGAAACGGTAATTTTAAATGCAGGCATTTAAGGGACGTGTGGAAGAAGGTTACTGCATTGATTCGGCTAGCATCAGCTACTATTCTGCGAGTCAGACTCTATTGTAGTGTGTCGCATCATAATTCAGCAGTTCTATAAATACAGAGCTGCACGCATCATTCGGGGACTTTCAACTCAACACACAAATCTGCCCTGCGCAAACCCTCTCAACTTTGAGATTTTTATTTTCTTTTTCGCCAACACATCTTCAGTTTGGATAAACAGCACTGTGGAGGCAACCGGTAAACATCTTCAGTTTGGATAAACATCACTGTTGCCGTAGAATCAGCCGACCGCGGAGCACCTTCAGTTTGGATAAACAGCACTGCGTCGAGGCCGACTGGTTATCTATCCAAGTCTCGGTCGAGAAGGATTTTCGAATCCTTATTGGCAGAGGTCATCTCATCAGCCTTCTCGGCGAAGTGAGGTGTTACAGGTTACTACATTCGGCACATTGAAAGCAGAATTTGATATTGAACTTCGCAGAACTAGCAGCCTTGTCTTCAGGCTCTAGAACCCAAAGGCCGAGGCGTGTTCCTTCCTCGGCCGCAATCGCAACACAATTGAAGGACGTAGTTAGCTCATTAGTTACTCGGCCTGCGCACCATGTAGGCTTGGTAGTTTTTCGGGTCAACATTTTGGCACGCCCAGTGGGACACAGTGCTAAAACTACGAAGTTCACATGATATATCGAGATCTCAATCAAGCTTCAGTGGGTGAGATTTGGTGCCTATTAAAGGAAAATGTCGAGAAGCAACAAAGACTCATTGACCAGATCCTTGAGGCACATGAAGGAAGGCAAAAATCTTTCTCTCAAATGAGAAGGGTGAAGGTTCATCACAGCTTACAAGATCAATGGTCAAATGAAGATAGAGCTGGATATTATGAGTGGCTCAATAAGAAAATGCCTTTTTGTCATGGGTTCAAATCAATTCCATTTGAAGAATGGTTGGCTTAAAAGACTGGGGAGCAATTTTTTGCTCCAGCCACAATTAAAATTCGGCCTAAGAAGAATGTCGAGACGGTCGAAGAAGAACCTAGACCACTTGTTTGTTCGGTCGAGACTGAAAGTGTGGTAGGCCTAGAAGAAAAAGTTCAAGTCTTTGAGCCAGAAATTGATTTGGAAAATAGTTCGTCAGAGGAATGTTCCAATGACGAACAAGACCAATTCACGGTTTCAGCTGAACAAACTACGCCAATCGATATGATTATTGGCGATAAAGCCGATATGAAGGAATCCTATTCAGCTAAGTTGTTCGAGTTAAAAGCCGAAATTACTGAAGTAATTATGCATGGGGGGCATAATAATTGTTTAACACATTCGGCGGCCGAAAATGAAAAATATTTAGCCATGTCAGAAATATTTGGAGATTATCTTTTATTCGGCTTTGGAAAATCTCAAAGTGAAAATTTTGATGTAAAAAGATCTCGGCTTGGAATAAAACACCGTTGGCCTCCTCCTGTTTATGATTCGGCCACCTTTCTTTCCATTTGTTAAATCATTTTATTAACCATTCGGTCTCCTGACCGATACTTAAGAAAATAGGGGGCAACGAGCATTGAGCCCTCATACAAAAAAAAAAACTTTCTGTTGTCTAGGCCGAGGGTAAGCATGCAGTGGATCTCAAAGGCCGAGAGTAGCCCACCAAGCTCGGTGGACTTCAAAATGCAAGGGATTTGTCTTCATGTTATTTGGTGGAGTCATGCATGCTGGAAACAATGATTGCTATTGAAAAAAGGGTGCCATGGTGAAAATGTTATCTGACGAATCATGCATGCTGGAAACAATGATTGTAATTGGAAAACGGGTGTCATGGTGAAGGCCAAGACGTGTTTAAAATGGTGACTTGTAACTAACACTCGGCCCGAGGAATTTTGCATGGCACCGAGGTATTTGAACAGCAAGACTGCACTGGCGTCCTACCCATGCTACCCATGGCGTGGGTGTACTTACTATAATACTATTAAGGATGCCCACCAAGCTCGGTGGTCAAGTTTCATCAAATGAAGTGAAGTGGTCTTAAAGGTTTCTAATTGTCGAGGTATTTATGGTATTTTTCTCACCGAGCTCGGCAAGGCAGTCAAGTCCGTGCCGAGTCGTGTATTGAAAAATTTTGTGTCGACGATGTTCTTCAGTGGTAAATAAGTTGGTTTCATATTACCGACACACAGACCGAGCTACCCAGTATATGTTGTTGAGCTTGACCGCATTGTACGTCGAGTTCGGTAGGGTCCAAAGGTTTTTTGAACAACCGAACGAAGTAGTGTGGTTTTATTCGTTTTCCTCGGACATTTGGTGCGTCGATTAATTTTCAAAGCTTGATCGAACTATGAGCCGAGTCTGGTGGGTATAGTTGGTTTCTGCATAAATCATGCTTGGAATAAGGGCCATCAGAGTGGGTGCATGTAAGACCATATTCATAAAGATATATTTTGGCACGCCAAGTGGGACACAGTGCTAAAACTACGAAGTTCACATGATATATCAAGATCTCAATCAGGCTTCAGTGGGTGAGATTTGGTGCCTATTAAAGGAAAATGTCGAGAAGCAACAAAGACTCATTGACCAGATCCTTGAGGCACATGAAGAAAGGCAAAAATCTTTCTCTCAAATGAGAAGGGTGAAGGTTCATCACAGCTTACAAGATCAATGGTTAAATGAAGATAGAGCTCGATATTATGAGTGGCTCAATAAGAAAATGCCTTTTTGTCATGGGTTCAAATCAATTCCATTTGAAGAATGGTTGGCTCAAAAGACTGGGGGGCAATTTTTTGCTCCGGCCACAATTAAAATTCGGCCTAAGAAGATTGTCGAGATGGCCGAAGAAGAACCTAGACCACTTGTTTGTTCGGTCGAGACTGAAAGTGTGGTAGGCCTAGAAGAAAAAGTTCAAGTCTATGAGCCAGAAATTGACTTGGAAAATAGTTCGTCAGAGGAATGTTCCAATGACGAACAAGGCCAATTCACGGTTTCAGCTGAACAAACTACGCCAATCAATATGATTATTGGCGATAAAGCCGATATGAAGGAATCCTATTCAGCTAAGTTGTTCGAGTTAAAAGTCGAAATTACTGAAGTAATTATGCCTGAGGGGGCATAATAATTGTTTAACACATTCGGCGGCCGAAAATGAAAAATATTTCGCCATGTCAGAAATATTTGGAGATTATCTTTTATTCGGCTTTGGAAAATCTCAAACTGAAAATTTTGATGTAAAAAGATCTCGGCTTGGAATAAAACACCGTTGGCCTCCTCCACCTTATAGTTCGGCTACTTCTGTTTTCTTTTGCTAAAAAAAAAAAAAAAAAAAAAAAAAAAAAAAAGAAGAAAAAGAAAAAGAAAGAAAGGATGAATAAATTATTTTCTTAACCATTCGGCCTTTCAGGTCGATGCATAAGAAAACAAAGGGGGCACATCAACATATCGGCAGATTAGATAAAATCCAATTCATTTTTTTCAGCCTCGCCGAAGATTATTTAGCTACCTTCGTTGGGTGGTAGGCTTTCACGTGGTGGAGAATATTTGATTCCAGCATTAATTTCTTGGAGATTGTCGCCCACATTTTACTCAATCATGAGTTGTTCTTTGGTCGAAGCAAGTCATAACCATTGGTGAGTTGTTACATAGTGTTGCAGAGAAATTACTCTCGGCATAATCTTTTGACTTTTACGGTCTTCAAACAAATTTTGCCTAGAAACCAAAACTCATAGATTCATTTAGTTGGCTTTGCCTGTCACTTGGCAAAATTGGTTTCTAGAACTAAGATACTCAGCCTTGAGTTTGCACGGATCCCTCATTGCCACCAGTTCATGAGAATCAGCAATCCAAGTGATCATCTCATGCATGGTGGGGTTGTGAAGAAGTTAGATTCAGAACTCGATAAGCGAAGAGCTCAAAGGGTCGACCGAGTCTAGGTAATATTGCCCTCGACCATATTTCCTAGTGTGCTTTCTACCGCGAAGACAGATACTCAGGCCGAATCTGGGCCTCATTTGCCAGGCCACGACTCGGTAATTAATGAAGGGTCTGACTTCCAAGTTGTTTAGGCCCTTGTCGTTGAACTATGGCATGCAAAGATATAGTGATGGAATTCATTTGGTATTATATAGGCCGAGAGAACTGTGGTGACTATTCGATTGTGAATTGCATGCCCTTTGATGCATGCATGCAACATACATTTTTCTTGATGGTTGCAAACATTTTCGAAGAAACTGGGGGATTTGTTTTTTTTTTAAGAGGACAATAGAATCTTGGTGGACCTCACCTCACATTTTGGTTGAAGGAATGGAATTTTAAATTAGCTGTTTGCTGAATAAAGTTTTATTCGGCGGTGGTTTCTCAATAGTTCTTGGCTATATGTTCTTCTCGGTCACTCGGAGGTGGTCAGCCGTTGGTATTATTACCAGGAAATTAATTGTCTTCTCGAACTAACAATCGTTGAGTGCAACAGAGGACTTCATGTCTCGGCCATCAAGTAGTCTTCGTTCAGCTACGCCGTTCAGTTTGCATCTCAAGCTCGGCCACGAACTAACAGAGTTATCAGTCCCGAATTCTTCTTCATCTCTCGGTCAGATTTCTTCTTGGGTTCGATTTATATATTTAATCGTTGCTGCTATACTTGTGATCAGTTTGAGCAACTTAATTTCCTTAACCATTCGGCTTACGGGCCGAAACTCAAGGAAACTGGGGGGCAATGTTTGGACCCAATTTTACACTATCGGCCCGATTAATCGAGACCGTTGATTAAGTAAAGTTTAGACCGTTGGATAACAAGGTGGTTAAGATGATTTTCAATTATTATTAAGGAATGATATTGTGGTTTCAATCATAATATTATCTCTTAATATGTATTAGATCATCTGAACCTAATATTAGCTATATCTGGTTAGTTGTTTGAAGATAAGTGATGAGACAAATCATATTTTCAACTTGGAAGTACAGTTCGAACGGGTTTGGGATGTTTGGTATGACTCACGCGGCAATGCAACTACAAATGGATTAAATTTCATTTCAAATTAATGTATGTATTGGATAAAAGTCAAATGGTGCAACAGAGGCCAACGATTTACAAATGGCAAAGAAGAATCAATCCATCAGGATCAGGACGATGTATTGGATAAAGGTAATTTGATGGTGATCAGGGCCAGAGTCAGTTTTGGATAATGGCTGCAATTGATTTGTAAATGGATAAGACAAGCATGAAAAATGGAGCTTTTTATGGTCTCCACATGGAAGTTTACTACGGATACATTAAGATTATGTGAAACGGTAATTTTAAATGCATGCATTTTAGGGACATGTGGAAGAAGGTTACTGCATTGATTCGGCTAGCATCAGCTACTATTCCGCGAGTCAGACTCTATTGTAGTGCGTCGCATCATAATTCAGTAGTTCTATAAATACAGAGCTGCACGCATCATTCGGGGACCTTCAACTCAACACACAAATCTGCCCTGTGCAAACCCTCTCAACTTTGAGATTTTTATTTTCTTTTTCGCCAACACATCTTCAGTTTGGATAAACAGCACTGTGGAGGCAACCGGTAAACATCTTCAGTTTGGATAAACAGCACTGTTGCCGTAGAATCAGCCGACCGCGGAGCACCTTCAGTTTGGATAAACAGCACTGCGTCGAGGCCGACTGGTTATCTATCCAAGTCTCGGTCGAGAAGGATTTTCGAATCCTTATTGGCAGAGGTCATCTCATCAGCCTTCTCGGCGAAGTGAGGTGTTACAGGTTACTACATTCGGCACATTGAAAGCCGAATTTGATATTGAACTTCGTAGAACTAGCAGCCTTGTCTTCAGGCTCTAGAACCCAAAGGTCGAGGCGTGTTCCTTCCTCGGCCGCAATCTCAAGATTCAGAAGTCAGCAGCGCGCTCAACGCCACATCCACATATTTTACTCACCGGCCGAGCTCGGCCTTCGAGTTGGCACGCCCCGCACACAATTGAAGGACGTAGTTAGCTCATTAGTTACTCGGCTTGCGCACCACTTAGGCTTGGTAGCCGAACTATAATGCCAAAACCAAAAAAAAAAAATATCATTCACCCGCTGGGAATGTTGGAATATTGTCAAAGATTGTCCTAAATTTAGAGTTGTGTCTGTTGGTCCAGAAGTTGTCATGAATAGCACCCCTCTACACTCTACGCCCGTTCATGATTCGCATGTTCATGGAACCGACATAGAAAAAGTGCCGGAAACGCTCCCTGAACAAGCGTCGAGGTCGACCCGTTATCCAATTAGGCCTCAAGGTAAGAAGGCTTCAAAGAGAAAAGGGAGTGCTTCCAAGAATGATTATGCAAAATATATGGAAGAACTTGCTCGCCACGGTGAATTGACTTTGGCGCGGGAAATGGCTAAATTTGAGGCTGATAAGGTTAGAGAAAAGGTAAAAGCTGCATCTATTGAGAAATTATTTCAAGCTAATGAGAGAGAAAGAGAGCTACTTCGGCAAGAAAGGGAAGAGCTTAAAGAAGAAAGAAGGGCTCAACAAGATCGTGACATTATGAAGGAGCCTGTAGAGGGGAAGTCACCGAATTCTAAATATTTTTTGGAATTCGGAGAAAGCGGACGTGGTGCAAAGGAGATGTGCAAGGGAAGCGAGAGCAAGAGGAGATGGTCCTAGCACCACAAGAGGAGATGATCCTAGCACCACAAATTGGTTAGGAGATGATTTTCCATTCACGAGGGACTAGGGAATTTGTTTTTAATCGGAGCCCATAATTTTCCAATCACTTTAGGTTGTAATTTCTTATTTATTGAATAGAGTACTTTATGTTGTTTCTAATTTATTGAATCTAGTACTTTATTTAAATTAAGAGTATATTTATTTAATTTGGTAATTTATTTAAACTAAGAGAATCTTTATACAAAGAACATAAACACACCAAATAAAATTACATAAACATACCAAATAAAATTACAAACACACCAAATTTAAAAATAAAAAAAAATAAAAAATAAAAACTCACTAAATGAATTTAAAAAACACACCAAATAAAATTAAATAAACACACCAAATAAAAACAAACACACTAAATGAACTTAAGTTTCTTGAGCTTGTTTCAATTCTCACTGGTGCTCTATCAAGTCAATTTGTCGGGCATTGTGCATATATGGGTCTTGAAGTGCAGTATATCGTTGAATGAGCCTTTCATTGTAACGTCCATCCCTTTGTAATGGCTCGTGTTGCACGGGTTCTTCGGTGGCATCATGAGCACAATATATTTGTGTTCTGGAATTGGTCATAGTGTCTAGCTCATATTCATCAACGACATCATAATCGTACTCATCTTCCACAATCATGTTGTGAAGAATGATGCACGCCATCATGATGGATCGAAGCGACTTTAAATCAAACATTATGGCAGCACCCCTGACAATCGCTCAACGAGCTTGGAGGATACCAAAACAACGTTCCATATCCTTCCTACACCCCTCTTGGCAGCTTGCAAAGTGTTTTTCCTTTACATGTCGAGGACGTGGCACTGTTTTGACAAATGATGACCATCTCGAGTAAATGTCGTCTGCTATGTAGTATGGCTCGTGGTACTTATGTCTGTTGACCCAGTACGTGACTTTTGGTGCTGTTCCTTGTAGGACATCGTTGAACACTGGAGATTGGGCAAGGACATTAAGGTCATTTTGAGCCCCCGGAACACCGAAAAAAAGGTGCCAAATCCATGTATCAAATGATGCCACCGCCTCCAAAATGATACTTTTTGCTCTTTTTCTGTCCTTATAAGCTCCTTGCCATGCACTTGGGATAGTTTTTCCAGGTCCAGTGCATACAGTCGATGCCTCCAATCATCCCAGGAAAACCTCACATCTCGCCTATCTTCAGAAGCATTTGCAAGTCCATCTCAGTAGGTCTTCGGAGGTACTCTGCGGTGTAGATAGATTCGATTGCGGAACAAAACCTCATCAGGGACTCAAGAATGGTTGATTTCCCCATCCTCTCTATCTCATCCACTTGGTCTGCAGATGCTCTATCTGCAAGCATCTGCACGATAGCAGTAATTTTTTGCTCATGAAGGAGACCCATAACACCAAAAGCATCCTTCTTTAGCACAAAGTAAGAATCATGGTTGCAAACAACAATCATGATTTTGTTGAACAAATGCCGTTCCATTCTAAAACGACGTCTAAAGTACGTATCAGGGAATGCACTGTTACGGACAAAATAATCGTCCAGGAGATCCGTACATCGTTGTTGCCTGCTTCTATCTATGTTTGCGAAACGGCTGGGCCTGCAGATCTGAGCCACAACTTGGATGACTCGATGGAAATGTGAGGATCTTTGGCTTCTTGCTTCGTCATCTCTCATTCTACACTCCTCATCCTCATCCTCTTTCATCACATTTTCGCCCACCTGGAGATTGAACATTTCTTCCCCTTGCTTAAACAATTCTTTCTCTTGCTCATCAATTTCCGACAACATCCTTGAAGAAGACATTGTAAGAAGGAAGCCAAAACTATGAATAAGGATAGAGATTTTTATTTTGGTGTGTGATTTCTTAGGATGGATGGTGGGTTATATGGAGGAAAAAGAAAGGATTAGGTTGTAGATAATGTCACGTGGCATGCCGTCGTTCGTTAAAAATCTGATCGAAATCTATCCTCAAAGATTGTAAACAGATTGTGACACGTGGCGCAACATGATTGGTTAAAAATCTTATCGGAAATCTATCACAAAAAATTGTCTTTACAGATAATGACACGTGGCGCAACGAGAATAATTAAAAATCTTATCCGAAATTACAAATAAAATTATTTTGTATTATTTTATAAAATAAAAAACACTAATATTTTATTGCCTATTACCTATTCAGTGTAAGGGGTGGAGATGCAAAAGGCAATTACTGTTCATTAAAGAAACTACTGTTCATTAAGGAAACTACTGTTCATTAAGGACATCTACTGTTCATTGGAGGCTATTCAATAGTGAGTTGCCCTATGGGACCTTTGCAACGCTGGAGTTGCTTTAACAAGGCTACTTTTAAGAGCAAGTCCACTTATTAGGATGGCAAGGGCAAGGGTATAGCAGTTGAATTGCTCATACTGTTCACTTTTTTAAACATTAATTGTTTTTGTGCAAGTCTATCCATTTGGGAGAAGCACTGACGATTACTGTTCACAAATATATTTTTTATGCTTTGATGGCCTTGTCATCTACATGCCATTATTGCCTTAGTGCGTTTAAAGAGATCATAGTAAAAATAAATATTAAGTTCTGGTATAGAATGAGAGGATGGTTGGGTATTTGTAGAAATAAAATAAAAAATTATGAATTTTTTTACCGTTGGATTAATTCGAACCGTTAATTTCCATATTTTTGTTAAATCAGATGCACCAAATTATGTCACGTGGAACAACCTATAATTTTCAAAAAAAAATTACTGTTGGAAATTGAACAGTCCAGATGAGAAGACTATTGGAAGGCTGAGGTCAAGTCGAGGCAAAATTAGTCTTTTGTTTTTCCCAATCTATCTAGTGTTTAGGGTATGTGTTCGTGTGCACCACCTTTACAATTTTTCTTTAAACTCAACAGAATTAAGCGAGATTAGCTTCTCAATAAAGGTAAAAAGGCGGAAAGTTTATGTCTTAATTACATATTAATCTTTATGATGCACGCTTACTTGTCCAAAGGTGTTTATCCAAACACAATGAATGTTGGAAGGTAAAGCTGCAAGAAATGAGCTACTCTAGTATTTATGTTCATCAGAAGCTCATGAATAAAATAGATGACAGATAACAAACAAGAGCCATTTTCTTCCTGCTGAGTAAATTTGGTGGATGCACAACATTTGTGGATGATAATTGCAAACCAGTGAAGCCACTTTTCCTTCAATTTTTGCTCAATTGGAGAGGAACCTACTCTCCTACTCCCAGTCCTGGTGAGTTTGATGCAGGAGTAGTTTCTTGTGTCTGCCAATGCACCATGCAGTGTCCCCATTATCTATTATCCTAAACGCCTGTCAACATTCTTATTAGTTATTGCGACAATTTTGCATTCTTTACCGTGGAAGATGAGTGAGAAGGTTGTTAGTACTTCCCAATATTTCTTTCTTTTGTATCGAGGATGAATTCTCCCTCCATCCTACTCCGCACCCACGAGGTGTACCCCAAAAAGGACACAAAGCATGGTCACACAAAGCCGACTGAGGATTGACCAACTAATGTCTGGATTGGGTTTGAAATTAGGTGGAAATCGAACTTAGGTTGCTACTACTTCAAGTTGCCAACTTAACCGATCCCTTGGCCTCGTCGATGGCTAGGATTGGGTTTGATTGAATTTGATAACTCACTAGATTCATTATACTTTGAAGTAAAAAATGGATGTCAACTTCAAAATCTTGTATAAGTTGAAGGTAAAAGATTGGTTAGTCACACTAATATGGAAGAATAAGTTTTTGTCATGATTAATTCCTCTGATATCTTCAACTCTGACAAGATGTGAAAATTGACATCAATTTCTTACTCAACTGTTCAACATGCATACTTTTTCATAAACGATACCTAATTTTTCAAGTATGAGATAAAAAAAAATAAATAAATAAAACACGTGGTTATGATACATGGTTGAAATCAAGTGAGACCAACTTACTTTTCCATTTCTTGTGCGTCAACAAACATAAGATATGTCAGGAATAACTGAATAAGAGTGAGACACACACCTTGCATACTCATTCATGACGTAATAAACATGACGTTAGCAAGTTATTCAATCCAATGTGGTCCTAGTCACCAAACAAAACAAGTACTTCACACAACCTTCACATTTATTTTGGCATTTAAAACCCAAATAAATTTACAACCAACATGACTCTGCCTGATAGATCATGTGCAAGTTTGGTTTTGACCAAGTTCTAAAATATCGGTGATATCGGAAATATCGGTAGTCCAAAAACACGAAAATTTCGATGGAAATATCAGGATATTATCGATATCGATAAAAATTGAATAAAAACCACGAAAATTGTAAGAAAAACTTGAAAATTTTTATTGAAACTTTGCAGGATGTTTATTTAGTCAATTATCTATTAGTTTATCACAAAAAATTGATAGGAAATGCATTGCATGATAGATTTAACTGATTTAAGTTGATTATATAGCGAGCTAGCAAACATTGTGAGTGTAGAAAATATGTAGTAATTAATGAAAGAAGTTTAAACACACCATAATCATTTATATATATAATGAATTAGTACAATATTTTACACTTTATACATTGCATGGTAAGATACATGAGTGACTTAGCAAGGTCTAAAATATCGATGATATCAGAAATATCGGTAGTTCAAAAAAATATCGGTAGTCCAAAAACACGGAAATTTCGATGAAAATATCGGGATATTATGGATATTTTAGACCATGGTTTTGACAATGTGGTGCTTGCTGGCTTGGGAGAACATGGGAAACATAACACTAGTAGTTGTCTCTTGCTGGTCATACGTTTTAAATTAAAATGCGACCCTTGACTTCACAGTCTGAACGATTATGGCACGCCTAATTTTTTTGAAGAATCACTGTCATCATCTTCTCTCTCTGCATGCGACTTATGATAAGAAAGAGATGTAGCTTAAACTTTGACCAAACCTAAAGAAAAAAGGCAGGGGAGGACCACAGACAACAAGAGCAAACATACATCCTCACAAATTCCCATATCCTGCACAAATCCAATTTCAAACCTTTCCCTACAGAAATTTATGGATGCTGCTAATCTTATACAAGATATGAAGGCCAATTTACGAAGATAGTACGCAAAGTCATTTACTAAGCATGAGGCATTTGTTAATACATTGCAATCGACTGATAGAATCTGACTTATGAATGGAATTAGGTACACAAACGTAAAACTGTACAAACAAGGTGCTTAAACTTGCAGACTGCTGACTTCTATGAACATAAGAAGATGGCGTTACCAAAAGGCTCATTGCCTGCTTGCACTCGACTGATATAATCCGACTTCTAAATGCAACAGTTACATTGCTCATTCTCTTAGCAACTGATTATTTGCAGATTTGAAATAAGGTGTTGGATCAAAACAAAGAAGGGAGTAGGTGTTGACAGGGGACTTGAAAAGGCCGATAGAGAAACAAATCAATGTGGCTAAATAACCTCACAATAAGTTGTTTAGACTTCAGAGTCTAATCTGCTAGAAAACAACCGGAAGCCTGTCAACAGCTATGCATAGTTTAAACCTGTACTAAGATCAAGCTACATCAGTAAGACTAGTTACTCAGCCACAAGAATCATTTGTACGAGTGAAAAGAATAGATAAACACATTCTCGGATTGTCCTAGTTTGCAACCATGTATATCATTTCATTTAGCACAATAGAAATACGAGACTACTTCATGAGTACTGGTTTTGGACATGTGCATGGGCACAAACACAAAGTTAAAAGCCTCTTAAGGCAGGAAAATTTGTTAGAAAATATTCGGTAGATTGGAACCTTGCCAATGTCTAGTGATGAGTTTGATAACGTTGTACGAGGCAATCCAATCAAATTACCTAATCATAGAGCTCTCTCTCTCTCTCTCTCTCTCTCTCCCTCCCTCTCTCTCTCCCTCTAATCTAGTTCAACAAACCAACTAACAAGCAGTGCTCATTACTCACCTCTTTCTAATTAGAAAAACTCCAAAGTCATTGTTTTGTTCAATCATGCTGAACAACCAAAGACTTTCAGTGCCCAACATTTTACTTCTTTATTGTTTGGTATAAATGACTAGCGTTGCCAGTCTCCATCTCTGGCTTTTTTTATTGTTCCATTTCCCTTTTGCCTAGAGGAACTGAACTTACACTTCTATATCTACCCTCATCCCACCCCCTGTTGCACTGATGGACGCCTCAGGTTTAGTTTCAAGCTAAGGTAGATAAAGAGCACAAAGAGGATGTCTCGGACTTATTTTTCTAGACAACCACTCCACTACATATAACAAAATGAATAAGTGATCAAATATACTTGTGTCAATTGTGCGTGTATGCATGATATAAGTACTTAAATATGGCAGATCAAGCATGATTGATTTCTTCCATTCATCAGCAAACACCCCCCCCCCCTCCCCCAACCACATCTCAAGAAATACGTGAGACAGGTGGAGTTTTAATCTCACAGCGTTTCATTTTCACAAGTTTGGCCACAAAAGGAATGACGATATATTAGAGACGTCCTCAATACAGATACCGCCAATAATATAATACGCAAAAGAGGGATTGTATATACTACCATGTTTAATAGTAGACAAAAGACAATCAGAGACTACCGTGAGCTGCTCAGCACGTCCACAGACACACGATTTAAAGAGGGCAACCTCATCTGCTGGTTCTGCAGTCTTCTCCTTTTAAATTGAGGATCTGGCAAGGATGAGTCCGGTGATGCCACAGCCCACGAACCATTTGACATGTCATAGCTGAAAGACGCATTAATAACCCCATTAGGGCTGCTGGGTACCGATAAATGCTTGCGTTTGTGGCTTTGGTTTATGACGCTCCCTGACAGTTCCAGGATGAGCTTGGAGCACTCATTTACCCTGTCCTGTAAAGGACATTATAATATTCGACTATTTAGGGCATCAATTTGAATTACATTTGCAGAAGCAGGACAACAAATTACATGAGAAGTGACAAATCCGTTTATTAAGTACAAACCTTACTGACTTTAAGTATAGTCATAAGCTGATTCTGGTATTCCACACGATTAAATGCCTCAATCTCATCAATAACATACAGCATTGTTGCAGTAGCTAATACGGAAGGCAAATAACAAGTAAATCTGGAATCTGCAATAAAAATACCGAATTGAAGATAAGATTAGTTCCAACTGGTGTTATGCCTTTTCGATATATATGATTGATGCTAAACTACTCATTGATCAGAAAATGAAACAAATTCGATTGCTCACCCGCAATGACGGATAGAAGTAGACTCTCACATCTCCACAGAAACTCCCAATGCAGGTGGATCTTCAAACCGAACCTCCTGATGATGTGATCAAAGTATGAATTTGGGGTCACCGGATTCATCCTCCACCCAAGAGTCGATAGCACCAAAAGCTCCATTCTTTGAATGGTTTTTGCTTCGAAAACATACTTTGATTCGTCCACCTAAACACAATCACAAGATATCCAGTAAACAAAACAGTCTACCAATTTCACAAACACTCAAATTGCACATGGAAATTTACACATACTTGCAAATCTAAGAGAAGGGGAACATGGGTCTCCTCCACTTTGGCGGCCAACGAGACGCAGGCAACGGCGGCGAGCTGACACATCCACGGCTTGTCCCTCTGAAACGGCCGACTGGCAATGAATCTATCAAAGTAGTTCACAGCTAGAACGGTGGTCAAAGAGGAGAACCCATAGTGTGCCTTTACACTCAGAATCCACTCAACCGCCTCTTTCCGAGCCGCCATTAAAGACCCATCTGAGATTTCGCCACTGAAACACACATGGGTTTGTTCCTCTTTGGAGATTAGAGAGGAAATTTCATCATTTTCCCAGAAAATATCACTTTCCAGAATAACCAAAGGGAAAGATGATTGCTTTTTTGAAAACCCATCACAGTTCTCGCTCTCCTCATCACTACCATTGTCTCTCAAATCTTCCTCAAATCCTTCCTCGCAGAATAATAAAAGGTCGAACGCCATTGGAGGGTTTTGGAGCTCTTGGGGTTCTTCTTGCAGAGCCATCTTCTTCGGAGAAGAAGAGAATAAAAGTTTTGGTCATTACACAAAATGAACAAGGGAGAGAGAAAGGGTTGAGCTCATGCCCATATCCATCTCTGAAGCTGTTTCTTTCTCTCTCCGGACCTTTTTAGGAGAGAGAGAGCGCCAAACGTAGGAAGCAGAAGAAGGGTTTTATCTCAGAAGCCCTTCACGCCCGTCCTTTTTTTTGGTGCCTTCGGTGCAGCCATTACTTTACGAGATCAAATCATCTCCGTCCAAAATAGGTGTGGTCTTTTTGTGATCCCAATCAGTGTTCGACACATAATAAATTTATGACAACACAATTAAGAAAAATTAAAATAATAAATACGTGTCAAACACTGATTTGGGCCACAGAGATGCCACACCTATTTTGGGTGCAGAAGATTTGATCTCTTACTTTACAGGACAGGGTAATTCACACATTTTTTTTTTAGAAAACTTGATATAAGTCCAATTTTTTGAGCCAACAGTAGAATAATCCAATTTATTAAAATTAATCCAATTTGTTATATTTAATTATTTAATTATCAATAGTTATCTGTTCAATAATAATATTTATTATAAAAATCAAATTTCTTCCTAATTATCTCTTTGCTTATTTCTTTTTATTTATCTTTTTATTATTTCTCGTTCTTTCTTCTACTTTAAACCTATTTATGGATTTTATTTTTAATTTTTTAATCAACTTATATCACAGGTTAATTATATTTATCTACCTATATGACAGATTATTTTTTTTTTAATTTATAATCAACCTGTCACAGATTAATGTGTCTTACTTGTAGGTATGTTATGTTTTTTCTACCTTTTAATTAGGTTTCATATCTCACGTATAGGTATAATATACATTCATATATTTGTTACTTGAGTTAGGGTAGAATGTTTTGAAGATAAATTTATGTTAGTATGTTAGTTTTTTTGTTATAAGATATTAATTATATTTTTTGGAGTTGGAAAATGCATAATATTAGAAGATTTTAATTGATTTTTAATATTTTTAGAAAATATAAAATGAGTATAAAAAAATAAAAACATATAATTAGATAACTAGACGCGCTCCTAAAAACACTCTATCTTTTTGGACCTGGATCTAAAAGCCTCTTTTTTTTTTTTTAAGAAAAACTAATGAAAATTGTTTGAAATTTTAAGTTTTAGCGATAAGGACAAAATAAAGGGTAAAGTGAATAGTACTATAATTGACTTTTTAGTGTAAAAATGTGGTTTTTTGTTAAAATGAACACTACCAGAAGCTTTTCGTAAAAGTTCTCTTCTTTTTTTTTTTACGTCTCACATGTCTTGTCAATTTTTTTTATCAATTTTTTTAATTGATTCGATTTAATAGCTGAAAATTAAGAAAAGTGCATGAAATGTAAAAATATATGTACATATAGCACCATGCTCCTCTATATTATACTTAAAATATTAGATGATCAAAAAAATGTGACAAAAGAAATTGTGAGTATAAAACAAAATGCAATTTTTTTTTTATGATACGTACCATCGAGTGACTAGAAAAATCTATTAGTGAAATGTAGCATTTCAGTCAAACCCTATCAAATGAGCTCGGACTAAAAATGGTTGCTTGACAAGTAGACTTTTACTAAATTTAGCATTAAAGTGAGTAATTATTTTAACGACAAGTTAAGATGAGAGATTTATTATCACATTTTGTTAATATGAGATTAAGCACAACTCGCAAGTGGCCATTTGTCATAGTAGTGGGAAGGAGTGTTACACTTACACCACGACGTGAATTTGAACCTCATTGACTCCATAATCTAACAAATCTATCGTTTAACAAAAAAAGAAAAGAAGATTAGCTCACAAATTTCACCCTCAACAGGTGGATAGCAATTCAGAACCTGAAGTGTGAAGTGTGTGAGTTTTTGGGAAGAGTCTATTGTAGAAGTAACTATTTGTTTCTTTTGCAATTTGTCTTTTAAGGCAACACTACATGTATTCAAAGAGTATTACTAGTTTTGCTGATGGTTTTGTGCGCATAATCTCTCATGTAACTGGTTATAATGTGACTGAACTTTTAGTTGAAAAGATTGAAATTCTTTTGGCTCTTGGAGTGGTGGTTATGTTCCTTTGCTACGTCTTGTGTTTGCCACGCCACATATCCACCAATATGGTCTATATTGGATTGGCCAAGTTGACATTATGTTTCTTCATGTTGCTTTTCAAATCATTACTAATTGACTTGGATCTATTCTAGAAAGAGTCAAGGCATTTCAAATTATTTATTGACACGTACAAAGTCAATAAAAACTTGTAAAATTATTTCAGTTTTTAGACCTTGAAGATATAATAGTTTCGAATGTAATCTTTATTTTTGAATTCGGTAGCAACAAATATCATCACCCTGAAACAACATTTTCTCTTTTTTTTTTTTTTTTTTTTTATGCTTTTTCAAGTCTTTTTATTTGATGAAATATAATTCAGTGTGTCTTGTTTAAATCTGTACATTTTCTTAAAGTTCTTTTAAAACCGCTATTCACCTCTGAAAATGAACATTTAGAAGAATTTTCATTTTTTTTTTAACAAATGATATTATCTACACTAAAGAGGAAGGAGGTGAGCTTAGCCTCACAATGAGCTAGCAATAATGTGGTTCAAATTAACCTTTGGCGAGAATCAAACATAAGACCTCTCACTTACATATGAAAGGAATACCAGTAGACCATAATACTAAGTGGCTTATTAAAAAAAATCTTAAATCCAAAAATTATCCATTCATATAAAGCAGTATGATGAAAAATATAAATTTCTTTTGGTTCATATCGGGAAATGATATCCATTGTATACTGTGACATCGAACATAAAAAGTAAAATAAAATAAAGGTAAATTACGTAAAACTATCTCAACTATGGATCAAACCATAATCTCATACCTCATGTTTTAAACATTTCAATTTCATACCTCTTATGAATTCGTTGCAATGTCAGACCTTCGTTAAAGTTTATGTTAATTTGGTTTTTAAATGATGACGTGGAAAGTAGGACCCACTCATTCCCCAACTAAAATAAAAAATTAATTAATTTTTATTTAACAATTAAAATGAATAAAATAAAATAAAATAAACTCTCTTCCTCAAATATTTCCAATTCCCCAAGTCGGCTCCACTACCCTTCTCATCCCCTAATTGCCGACACTGTTCTAAAAATCGGCCTAGGCGGCGCCCAGGCGCTGGGCAGCGGAGCCCCGCCCCGATTTTGGGCAAGGCGTCATGAAAAATCGGCTGGAAGCTAGGCGAGCTAGGTTGCTGGGCGAAGCTAGCAGAAGCTAGGCAGAGCTAGGCGTTTTTTTATTTTTATTTTTATATTCTAACTTAAGCTCCCTCTTTCCCCCGTGTCCAATCCCCTATTAACCTAATTTTCTAAACATAAGTTTCTTCAGTTCTACTTTCTGCACCTATCTCGGTATCTCCTCGTCTTCGACTCTTCGGCCGTCTCGCTCTCAAATGATCGAATCCTTTGTTGGGCATCATCTCTCAACTTCTTTACTGGGCAAATCATCTCGCCTCTCCAGATTTCCACGGTCCACCTTTCTCATTTGAATCATTTCCACGATCTCCACCTCTTGCAGCAGTTGCAGACTTGTAGGTTAGCATTTCCCATATTTTATTCGAATATCTAATTGACATTTGATGCTAATTGCGATGATTTGCTGCTCTGCGATCTGCAATGATGATTTGATATATTATATATAAACATAATATTGAGTCTCTGCAAGGAATCGAGATGCCCAGCAGCCCAAGTGAATCTCACTAGTTTTTTTTCAGATTTTTTTAAGCAAGATTCTGTAATATGAGACTGGGAGTAAATTCCAATAATATAGAGTCATAGACATTATATTGTGGTGAACCGTGAACTGACTCATGAATCAAATTCATACCAAATTAATACAATTAGACTACATTTAGTATTTGTCCCTGGTTGATTGGTTGGATTTCCGGTTTTTTTTTTCATTTTCTTTATTTAGTTTTGGGTCTTATTTTTTCTTTCAATTGTGTTAGTTTTCTCAATGGGGTGTATGGATTGAGTGGTTCTCAGTGTATTTATAAATTTATAATACATGAAGATTACATCAGTAAGAGTCAATCCCTATTTACATGTTTGAAATTGATCTCTGGTTACAACTGTGTATTCATAGGCTTGTAGTTTAGTTAAGAGAAGGATTAGTTATTCATCGGCTGTAATTCTTTTGAACTTCTTAGAGACTTACTTGGTTACACTTACACATAAATAACCATGTTTTTGTACATCTAAATCTAATAATGAATAAATGTTCAATGATAGCAACATTTCCTTCGTGCACGTTGCACGTCCTATTTTGTTTGAAACAATCATGTAAATAGCTTGTTTCCTTTTCGTAAGATCTCGAGCAGGCCAACTCGAGACAAACTTGATGAATGAATGTCTGTTTAAACAAGTTTCTCCTGTAAGCCTCCTTCATTGTAAGTTTGATGTTTCTTCTACTTTTATCACTGTGTATTTAGTTTCGAAGTAGCATAAGACAAAGTTGGCTGCTTTGACAACTAATCTAAACATGCTAACTACTCTTTTTCTAGTTGCCTTTGCTTGTGTTGTGCTTTAATTCTACTTCTCGTAGGATTAATATATTTAATTTCTACAAACTCTATGATTCTATTCTTCTCAATGGAGGGCCGTCTTTTCATGTACTTATAGTTAAATGATTTTCTGATTTTTTAGATGGCGGGCACTATATCATCTGGAGCATCTAATCCAATGTCGTCCACCCAATCAGATAATCCATTAAAGCGTGCCTCAGACGATGTGGGATGGGAATATGGGGTGTTGGCAGATCCTTCAAACTCGGATAAGGTGAAATGTAAGTTGTGTAAAAAAAAATACTCAATGGTGGCATTTATAGAATGAAACAACACATAGCCCATGTCAAGGGAAATGTAGCTGGATGCACAAAGTCTTCGGATGAAGATAAAGCAAAATGTAAAGACGCATTAGATGAAGCAAAAAAGAAGAAGAAAGAAACATGCACTATGAGGAAGTGAGGGAAGAGGTTCAACTTCCACATATTGAAGAAGATGAAGATATTGAAGTTGATGGGGAAAGGAAAAGGCCGCGAACTCTTGGGCCTATTGATAGGTTTGCATCCTCCATCAATCCCAGTTCTTCAAAATCAAATGATGGAAGCAAGAGTGTAAGCGACAACAAAATCTCCATGATGCAATGTGGAAGGATAGAACACATCAGGTAGATCAATATATGGTTCGATGGGTCTACGAAGCCGGTATTCCTTTTCATGCCATTGATAATGATAGCTTCAAACGCTTTGTGGAAGCGGTTGGTCAATTTGGCCCGGGATACCAACCTCCAAGTCAATATGATTTGAGAGAGCCTTTATTGAAAGAAGAGGTGGATAGGGTAAAACAATCTCTTAAGAAGCATGAAGAAGAATAGGCTTTGAATGGTTGCTCAATTATAACCGATGCTTGGAGCGACCGAAAAAGAAGAAGTATAATGAATTTGTGTGTGAATTGCAAAGAAGGCACAATATTTCTTTCTTCCAAGGAATGCTTTAGTGAAGCACACACCGGGGAATACATCTTTGAATATGTTGACAAGTGTATCTACGAAGTTGGTCCCCAAAATGTTGTTCAAGTGGTAACCGACAATGCTTCTAACAATATGGCGGCGGCAACCAAGATGTTGGAAAAGAGGCCACACATGTTTTGGACATCATGTGCCACTCACACGTTGAACCTCATGCTTCAAGGAATTGGTAACCTACCTAGGTTCAAAGGAGTGATTGAAAAGGCAAAGGCAAAGGCTTTTACTATCTTCATTTATGCTCATCATAAAACATTAGCATTGATGAGAAAGTATATAAAGAAAAGAGACATAGTGAGGCCCGAAGTCACAAGATTTGCAACTTCTTTCCTAACTTTGCAAAGCTTGGTTGATAAGAAAAAAGACTTGAGGATTATAGTTGCTAGTGATGAATGGGAACAATGCAAACATTCCAAGAGTACAAAGGGGAAAGCGGCATATGCTACCATGGTGAGTGCATAATTTTGGAATGGGGTCTCACTTTGCTTAAGAGTGCTTGAACCGTTGTTTAAGGTTCTTCAACTTGTGGATGGGGATAAAAAGCCATCAATGGGGTTTTTGTATGGGGAGCTACAAAAAGCGAGGAATGAGATCAAAAAGATATTGAATAATAATGAGGCCCATTATAGACCGATCATACAAATTATTGATGAAAAAGCTCATGATCGGCTTGATGGTCCATTACATTTGGCGGCCTACTTCTTGAATCCGTATTACTTTTTCAAAGATCCAAACATTCAACATGATTCATTAGTCATGGACGCCATGTTTACTTGTGTTGAGAAGTTCTTCCCCGACGACTTTGAAGTCCAAAACCGAGTTATTAATATAGAGATGCCGAAGTACAAGAAAAAAAATGGTGGATTTGGAAGACATTTGGCGGAGATTGGATGCGTTGAGAATGATGACAACTATGATCCGGGTATGATTCTAATTGAGTAATTCTAGTTTTTTTTATTTACTAATTACTAGTCTAATTGTAATTGTTTTTCTTTACTAGTCTAGTTCTAATTGTTTTTCTTTACTAGTCTAATTCAAATTGTGTACTTTTTACTTTTTTAGCTTCATGATGGTCTACTTATGGCAATGGTGTGCCTAATTTGCAAAGAATTGCTATCAAAATTCTCTCCTTGACTACAAGTTCATCCGGGTGTGAGAGAAATTGGAGCACTTTTGAGGGAATACATACAAAGAAAAGGAATATACTAGATACTACAAGGTTGAATAATTTGGTCTATGTCCAATTCAATGCGAGGATCATGAACAAGAAGAAAAGAGAAAAAGAGAAGAAAGTGGATATACTACTCGCTAGTGAAGCAAGTATGGCACAAGGATGGATTGTGGAGGGTGTTGATGAAGAAACTGAGCTTGGTTCAGGAATGGATGGAGATCAATTAGAGGTGGATAATTCCCTAGAGCCTAGGAGGAGTTCTAGAAATGTTGAAGTAAGAGAGCTTCATGAAGAAGATTTTGTATCGGATGAGGATACAAAAGAAGCAGGTGATGATGAAGAAGAAACTGAGTTTGAGTCCGACACGGAGAGAGTCTTGGAAGGATGTGGAGAAGAAGAGATTGAGGCCTAGCTTTAAAACTTTGCAAGTATGAAGTATCTTATATCCTTATCCCTTTCATCTTGCATTTTATGTGTAATGTGTTTAACTTTAAATTGTGAACTTGTTGGATACATGTATTATCCAAGAACACTCATTTTGATTATATGCTTAATGTGCTTTTAATTTGTAAGTTTATTGTATACTCAGGAAAAAAACTTTCATGTGCGTTTAATTTGTAAGTTTGTTGGATACTCAGGAAAAGAACTCTCATTTTGAATATATGCTCAATGACAATGATTATATGCTCAATGACAATGTTCTTTTAAATTGGAAGTTTGTTGGATGCTTATTACATACAGGTATTATCCAAGAACATTCATTTTGATTGTAAGCTTGATGGATACTTGTTGCCTTGTTGGATACATATATCATCCAAAAACACTCAGATTGATTACATGGTTAATGCATTTTCAAATTGTAAGCTTGTTGGATACATGTACTTTATGTAATCTCTACTTATTTACACGATATACAATAAATTTACCTAAATCTGCCTAGGCCGCCTAGGCGCTAAGCCCCTGCCCGTCGCTCGACTAGCGCCTAGCGCTTTTTAGAACCTTGATTGCCGACTACCTTCCCAAAGACCTGCACCGTCCACCCATCATTCTCAGCCGTCCTTATCGTTCTTCTCCTCAACCACCTCTTCCTCTCCCCCACCTCTGCTCTTGACTTCCTCTTTAACTCATTCTCCAACATCACCAATGTCACCGACCTCACTCTCATCAACGACGCCCAGCTCTATGCCGTCTGCATCTTCTACCCAACAAAAATTCCCATAAAACCCACCTCCGACTCCAACTCCATTACCTTCTTCACCACCTCTTTCGTCTTCTTCGTCTTCCCGGAAATTGCAACGATCCCGAGATTCAGACTCTGGTTCGTCCTCTCCAACTTTACCTCACCGCCTAATGACCTTTCCAGCCAATACTTTGGCCTCTTCACCATTGCCACCATCCCCTTTGTCGCCCCGTTGCTCGCTGGCCAGTTCAACACGGGTCAACCTAGAATTCAACAACCCAAATAAGGATCACATCGGTGTCGACTGAGCCATGGGAAAAGGCCTAGTAGATATCGAATAGGCTGTCAAACACGGGGCAATCCTCGTCGACGTTGAAGCGTCTATTGTGAAGGGAGTGGACGAAATCGGTGGGGTTCTCAAGGTTTTTTTTTTGAAAAATTTGCGAAACTGGAAAAATTTGGGGAATTAGAAAAATTTAAGGAAGAAAGTTTTTTGGGTAAGTTTGGGGTCGATTTCAATTTCTTACAACATCTTTAAAACATTTCAATTTCATACCTCAAGTATTATTTTATTTCAATATAATACATCTGTTACATTTTTCATCCATTGATCCTTTAAGAGCTGACGTGGCTGCCACATTTGTGCCACGTGGTTGCCAAATTTGTATCACGTGGCAAAAAAGTAAATTTAAAAAAAAAAAAAAAAAAAAAAAACCTGAATACGCATAACCCCACCCCCACCTCCCTCGCAACCCCTCCCAACCACCTCCCTCTCCTCCACTCTCTTCACCTCCCCTCCCATCAACCCACCCCACCCGCACCTTCCCCAAGCCCTTTCTCCTCTTCATCCCCACCCCATTTCTCTCTCTCTCATCTGCAACCCTATTTCCTTTTTGCCTTCAATTTCACCATGGTTGATGGGTATTACAGTTCGAAGAAGACTGATGATGTCTGCGACGACGTTTGTGGCCATGTATTTTTTTTTTTTCATTTTTTTTATCTTGAATTGAACTTTGGGTATTTATAAATTCGCCATTTTCTTTGTTTGAAGTTAAAGTTTGGATTTTTTATTGTATTTGCTAATGGATGTGGTGGGTTTTCAATTTCATGTTACTGGGCTTGTATTTGTAACTTTTAATTTTCAATTTTTTTTTTTTTTGACAATTGACGGCATTAAATGTAGGGGAGGGGGAATACAACCATTTCTATGGGGAGACCACTGGGACTCGAACTTGGGTGAGGTGGGAAAACCCTTGCCACTAGTGCCACCGCAACTAGGGCCCTTGCCTCAACTTTTAATTTTCAATTAGTATTAAAACTATGAATATTTTGATTAATGTATTCATTTAGTTTATAGTTGTTTTGCGGCGTTGAAATTAAAGCTGTGGAATTTGTATTGGAGGCATTTAATTTCCAGTTACGGTTATGGCAATTGTTTAATTGTGTAATGGGATTACTTAAGATGTTGCATAGGAGAGAAAGGTGGGTGGGGTTGCAGATGAGAGAAGGGAGAAAGGGGGTGGGGATGAAGAGGAGAAAGGGCTCGGGGAAGGGGGGGAGGTGTGAGTGGGGTGGGGTGGGGTGGGGTGGGTTTTTGGATGGGAGGGGAGGTGAAGAGAGTGGAGGAGAGGGAGGTGGTTGGGAGGCTCGGGAGGGAGAAGAGGGGTGGGGAGGGGTTGCGGGGGAGGTGAGGGTGGGGTTCTGCATTTTTTTTATTTTGAGAAGATTCAGGTTTTTAAAAAAAAAAAAATTAGAAAAATTATTCATTTTGCCACGTGACACAAATGTGGCAACCATGTCAGCTCTTAACGAATCAATTGATGGAAAATGTAACAGATGTATTATATTGAAATAAAATAGCACTTGAGGAATGAAATTGAAATGTTTTAAAGATGTTGTAAGAAATTGAAATCGACCCCAAACTTGAGGTGGTAAAATGTAATTTACCCAAGTTTTTTTTCATTTTAATTGCTAAATAAAAAATGATTAATTATTAATAATTAATTAATATTTTATTTTAATTGGGAAATGAGTGGGCCTCACTCTTGCCACGTCATCATTTAACAGCCAAATTAACAAAAAATTTAACGGAGGTTTGACATTGCAACGAATTTATAAGTTGAGGTATGAAATTGCAATGTTTAAAACATGAGGTATGAGATTGTAATAGTTGAGATAGTTTTATGTAATTTACACATATAATAAATATGGAGACAAATCGTTGGGGTTATTTTTTATACACAACTTTTGACACATGTTTTTTGTAGCGCCACTTCGTAATGTATTTCAATGATCCGAACCGTCTATCTTTAAAGTCTTTCCTCCCAAATCACGTCTACAAAAAAGCAGCCATATATGAGACCATATGACAATAGGATTAAGGGTTTCTTTGTATAACCGTAATTGCCCATTTCTTCACTTCAAATGAATGTCTATTAAGGGTTTGTCTAATTTTTTGCACGAATGATCTATGAATGATGTTCTAAAATATTGTTGGTTTGGATCGTTAAAATACATTATGGAGTAGCCCCACAAAAACGTGTAGAAAAAAGTGATGACAAAGATCCGCCCAAACCGCCCAAGAAATATAAGACAATACAATATATTCTTTCTTAAACATACAATATTAAATTATTATTATTATTATTATTATTATTATAAAGTTAAAACCACCCAAACCATCTCCAATCATTGTGCCTAAAAGATGTTTTGGATAAAACTTACAATCTGAGCAAATTTAGCCAAAAAAACCGGCCAAACATATTTTTCTAGCCCACTACTGCTTGTGGACACGCTAGACCCAATTCCACTCTCGGTGCACTAACACACCCAATGCTTTTCCACGCGACATAAGCAACATGGCATTTAGTGTTGGGACCTAGCGGGCTGACACCTGTCGGCCAGTTGCACGAGCCAAACGTGACACACCCCGACCCGAAATGTCCACTAGGACTCTGAATCGAGCTGTGTTGGCTGACACTTGGAAGGTGACGAAGCCATAAAAGTATGGTGATGTGGAAAATGTGAATAAATTTAAACCTAAAGCGCCTAAAAACATATGTGCGCAGTAAGCGGAAATAGACCCATTTCACACTCGACGTCAGAGAATAAGTAAAGTACAGTAGTATGGGTAAGGATCATACCCTCAGAGGTAGCCACCTATACTGAGATTCGCCACGAGTCCTCATCGATACGAACCTTAGCAATTAAAACTTGGAGGGCGCAAAACATAAAACATGAGTGGGCAAAAACAAAGTTTTTGAAAACATCTTTCTTTTAAAATGTAATAACCCCTCACCGTAAAACCCGTATAATTTCCCAAAAATAATAATACGTACGTATATAGAAATCATACCTGAGAGTAGTGAAAACCAAGTATATGCCATGTCAAGTATCTCAGAAATGAAATAAATAAGCCAGGTGAAATAAATCAATATTAAAATAACTTATCAGCCGGAGTCACCTAATGTGACCTGTACAGCTGAGTCTATAATTCATCAATCAAATCCTGCACACGAGTCGGAACCACCTAATGTGGTCTGTAAGATAGGCTAGGTGTAAACAAATACGCTCAAATGCTACAATCACGTGAAGGCTGTGTGAAGTATCGCAAGTCACCTACGAGTCGGAACCACCTAGTGTGGTCTGTACGACAGGCTGACACCTGCCTTAGATCCAAGGTGAGCGTGTGGTGCGGGAGGTGAACGATCATGTGAAGGCTAGGCCCTGCCTCGGGCGGAGCACTACAACGGGGTGCATGATAATGAGTTCTAAATGCATCTATGCATACTTACACAATGCAATCACTATCATCATAATGTACTCACCTGAAGCTTACCTGGGCCTCTGTAGCATCATTCAATAATATGCAAATACTAAAATATAATGCAACCTTGACATGGCATTTAAATCGTAGATTCCATTAAAACAATTTCTGGAAATCGTAAAACATATATACATATATATAGAAAACAAAAGCCCACTCACCCGGAATCCGCGCTACGATTCCTTAGCACAAACATCGAGGCATCCCGAACAATCGGCGCTTGTGAGTAAGGCCAATTTGGCCAGAAAACACCTCAATTTTACCACGAACCGCCGGAAATCCTTGTTTTTGGGTGTCTTCGATCTGACTCCAAAACAACTTCGCCGCCCCCAAACTTGTTTGGGCTTTGTTCCCTGCCTTACCAGAAGTCAAAGCATGGTGGTAATTGACCGTGTTACATTCCCAAATGGCGGAATCATTGCTATCCACCCCGTACACCCACCGATGCATTTCCATGAATCCAAGGCCAAATTAGCTCGGGTTTTTGATATAATTTAGAGAGGGGAGGTCGAAAACACTTTTCCAAGTAGTAATTCGAAGAAATTCGCCGAGAATCAGACGGAAAACTGTCAAAAATCTTCACGGGAGTCGGCTAACTGGGTCGGGTCATCGGGTCCAGGGTGATCCGGTGTTACCCTCTTCTCTCCTTTCCCCTTCCGACTCTCTCCTCCCATTGGTCCTCTTCCTTATCTCATATTCCCTTATTTTCTTTCTTTTGCTTCCATCCATCTCTCTCCTTTCTTTCCTCAACTCTTCATTATGGCCACCCACGTGGCATTTCCATTATTTTCTCCAAAAATCTGGATCTTTCCATAAAATAATAATTTGACCATTTTGTCCTCAACTTCGATCATCAATAACTCCTTCGTTATAACTCCAAATCACTCTCCGTTTGCGCCCATGCGTTCGTAACGATGAGTACTATGAGGATATGCCAAGAAAACGAATCTTACACGACACGACACGACAGTCAACAAAGGTCAAAGCATTTGCCTCAAAGGGCATTTTAGTAAATTCACTTATTAAAATGATACTTTTTGGGGACGGGTCATCACAATCTTGCCCCCTTAAGAAAATTTTGTCCCTGAAATTTCAAATAATTTGTTAAATGTAAAATACTCAAAAATAGAGAGAGAATAGGTATATAAATGCATACACAAGGAATAAATCGAGTTAGAGCGGCTGCATAAAAGAGAATGTTATTCCGTCGCGATCGGATTGCAATTATTCCTCTTTCATGCCTCCAAGCTCATACCTTCTTCCTTCCTCGACAATATAGTAGTATAATACCCGTATAAACCATAAAGTTGAAAGCATCAATTATTACATAATGGCATAAGGTCAAAAATATACACATAATAAAATATCAAAAATAGATACACATATATAAAAACGTACGATTCAAATACTTGCATCGAGTTTAAAACTGAAAGTAGAAATAACTTACCCAACATTTGCAAGGACATAAATACCCATAAAAATAGAATAACCTCGTAGAAAAATGTTTGCATAAAAAATCAAAACCAAAAATGAAAATGGACCCCGCTAAAAATTCGTCGTGTACATCACCCCCTCCATATAGCACGAGGCCTTTTGGAAGCTCACTGGCTTCGGGTTCTATCGGAACTCCGAAGTTAAGCGAGTTTGGGCGAGAGCATTCCCAGGATGGGTGACCCATTGGGAAGTTCTTGTGTGAGTTCCCAGAAACAAAACTGTGAGGGCATGGCTGGGGCCCAAAGCGGACAATATTGTGCTACGGTGGAGCCGAGACTGGGATGTGACAAAACGGCTCTTTTTTTGTGATCCAACAACTACAAATAATGGGCCAATAGTTGATCGAATAGTCTAGATTCATTTTTTTTAATTTGATTTATAAATACATTAAATCCAACGGCTGAGATCGAATATGATCAAATCAAACAGTAGAAAAAAGATCTAATAGTCCAAAATTAAATCCAACAGCTAAAACAATTTAAAATTTTATTTAAATTCAAATTCACACAAATACACTTAATTGTATTATGAAAGAAGACCAACGCGCTAACACATTTAATTTTATTATAAAGAAAGACTAACACACTAGCACACTTCATTTGAAGTTATAAGGAAAAACCAACACACTAGCACACTTCATTTTATTGCAAGGAAAGACCATCATGCCAGTGCTCCTTCATGGTGCAATATATGCTTAACCAAATTCTATTGGAATGTGTCATGGCCCTCTGGAACTTGAATCTTATTAAGAGGTCTCATATACTCACTAAGTGTTACCCTATCATGTGGAGTCTCGTATGTGGTTGTATCTAGATATTCAATGTTTCTTGCTATTTCTCTCACATATGTTGCTTGGTTGTCATTGACATCTTCGTCAGCATTTTCTTCCATTTCTCTGTATTCATCTTTAACAATCATATTGTGCAAAATTTTGCACATCATCAAGATTGAATGTAAGCCTTCATATTCTAGAATCGTGCAAGCCCTCGTGGGATCCCGAACGCTCTGTTCACATCTTTCTTATACGACTCTTGTTTCTGTCAAAACAATTTGTTCCATAACTTTCCCGTTTCATGGGAATAGATTTAATTTTTTTCATTATTGATCGGAATCTAAATAATTTTAAGTTAAATTATTGATAAATTGTTTACATAAACTTTTTTTTTTTAAAGTTACCCAAGAAAAAAATTTAGCCTAAATTCATTTTTTAATAGTCTCGGGTTAAAATTTTAAGCCAAAACCATTGGAGAAGAAAAACTGTTTGGGTCAAAACCTGAATTTTCTGGGCTAAAAATGTACTTTTTAACCCTATCCATTGGAGTTGGTCTAAGGGTGGGAGAGTAATTTTATATTAAACTCATCATTCATGAGATTCAGACCAAAGATCTCTCACTTATAAGTAGAGAGTAATACTCATCACCCATGTAGTACTAAGTGACCAACATTTTCAATTATTATTATTATTTTTTTAACAAACAATATTATTTACACTATGGGGGATGGGTAGGCTTAGCCTCACAGTGGGCTAGCAATAATGTGGTTCGAATTCACCTTTGGCGAGAATCGAATCTAAGACCTCTCACGTACAAGTGAAGAAGAATACCACTAGAACGTAGTACTAAGTGGCACATTTTCAATTATTAACTAGTAATTTTCAACTACATATATAATTATGCATTCATGTGACAGCCCGTCCCTGATTTTTTATAGTGTGAAACAACGAAAATGCCCTTAGAGGCGATGGTATTGACTTTCGTTGACTAACGTATAGTAAGACGTACGAAATATTCTTTTAGCGTACTCTTGAAGTACTCAACGATGCGAATGCATAGAAGCAATCGAAATTGAAATCGGAACTACAGTTAAAGTTTTACGGAGCTACGAATCTAAAAGTATTTTTGAAGAAATCACTATTTTAATTACATTGCACTATTTTATATTACTAAATGATTATTCCACATGTTCGTGGCTGAATTGAGAAAAGAAACCAATCGGGAAGGAGGAGAAACAGATGAGGAAAAAAGGGAAAAAAAAGGAACAAGGAGAGAAATGGGCGAATCGGAGCATGAAAGAGGAAGAAGGAAACGAATGAGGAAACAGGGCAAGGAGGGGAAAGGAGGAAGAGAGAGAGAGTAGCTGATTAGGAGCCCCTCCCCTTCGACCCGTTTCGAGACCGTGACCCGGTTCCTTGAACCGGTTCTTGGCGCTATTTTCCGACAAGATTTCGTCGGTTTTTGGGCGTTTTGCAGCCCTCCACCACCTTAAAAGTACCCAGAGATCTTCCATCATCGTTTCTCCATCAAGCCTGAGTTGTTTTGAGCTTTGTTTCAAGATGAACCGAAGTCGTCGGCTTTGAGAACACCCGTCGGCAATCCATCCATTTCTGAAACGATTACCATTAATCACCACCACAAAAACACTCCTCAAGAGGTCAGGAACAATGCCGAATCAGTGGTTGGAGCGTTGGAGTTGATTTGAGGATGAATCAAGTACACCCACATTCTAGGGTTCCGTACGAATTTTAGTGAAATTGAGGTGTTTCCAAGCCAAATTGGCCTTGGTCACAGGTATGAAAGTTACTCTACTCACTGAGATCTTCATTTCTATAAATTTTGGTAATTTTTAAAAATAGTTGAATTTTCGACCGCCACCCACGACGGAGTGTGGCCAGTGAGCCACTGATGCCATTGTACGTTGAATCAATGCATTGACATTAGATTTGATATCCATATGATGTGATTTGATTATTGTGAATCTAGTTTGATTAGGTGCATTACTTGGTAAAAATTTGAATCGACGATCCGACCGTTGGATCGTCACCAAACTTTATTATGTCGTGGTACGTAATATTTGAGGATTATAGGAACTTACGGATCAGGAATCTGATTTACGGATCTTCCCGAATTGGAATTGTAAGTTCATAAATAAAATGTTAACCGCTACTTGGTTTTGGCAATTGGCGGAGATCCAACCGTTGGATCGTAATGAAATTTTAGTATGATATTTTAGAAGCATAATGTGGATCCTCGGAAGTTACGGATTGAGGATCTGACATATGGATCTTCCAGATTGGGTATGTAGGATTGTGGACCCTACCGTCGACCTTTGACCGACGGTTAATTTTTAGTTAATGAGTCATAAATTATTATAAGACGCCTTTGGGGTGCGTTTTATGTAAGTTGCGTATTTATCGATAGAGATTTTGAGTTATGATTGAATTGAATAATTGTTTTAGGCAAAGATCGTGCGCGCGCCTTATAGCCGTGCTAGGAAGTTATAGCGTGGACCTCCAGGTAAGTGGGCATTTTGGTTTTATAAATATAAGTGCATTGCGTTTTTCCCAGAAAACATATTTAAATGGTTTTAAGCATTGTATTGCCATGCTATATACTTATTACTTTAGAATAGGCATTTAATAGCTGCGTATATTATTGTTGACGTTGTGGACGCTCATGTAAGTTCCAGGTAAGGTTATATATGGTTAATGGTAAGTTGTATGGCTATATTTATGCGTAGAGGCATTTAGAGCTCATAAACCTGCACCCCAATGTTAGTGCTCCAGCCCGTGGCCAGGGCACAGTCCTTCACGTGATGTTCACCTCTTGCACCACACGCTCACCTTGGATCCAAGTTAGGTGCACGGTCCTGGCGTACAGACCACTACAGGTGGTTCCGACTAGTAGGTGAACCGCGAGTTATCGCACAACCTTCACGTAATCGTAGCACTTGAGCGTACATATTATACCTAGCCTTGTCGTACAAACCACACTAGGTGGTTTCGACTCGTGTGCAGGCATATTAGATGAGCTAGAGACTCAGCCGTACAGGCCACCTTAGGTGGATCCAGCTGACATGTTCTTATTCATTGTTTTATTTCACCTGGTTAACTTGATTATTCTTGTGATACTCTGCATGGCATACAAGTATTGATCTTGGGTTTTTGGCATTGATTTTGAGATATATACTTATATCCTATTTTCTGGGAAATTATACAAGTTTTACGGCGAGGGGTTATAACTTTTGAGAACGGAAATGTTTTCGAAAATCTTTGTTTTTGCCCACTCACATTTTCTGTTTTGCGCCCCTCCAAGTATCATTAGTCGAGCTTTCATATCGACGAGGAGCCATGGCAAATCTGGGGGTAGATGATTACCTTCTATGGTATAATTCTCACCTACCTTACTGTACTAATCTTATGCTCTACCATCGCGTGTGAACTTGGTTCATTCCCGCTCACAGCGCACTCTGATATATAGACACTTTTAGGTTTAAATTTATTCATATTTCCACTTCAATACATTTTATGGCTTCGTCACCTTCCAGGTGTCACCCAGCACAGCTCGATTCAGAGTCCTATTGGGCATTCCGGGTTGGGGTGTGTCAATTCAACTTGTAGAACAACATACTAGAAATTTTAATATGTTTTTTTTTTCTTTTTAAAATAAATTGTGTTTTTGTTCTTTAGTGGAGCGATAATGCTATTGGGTTAAATAGTTAGTTATTAAAGGAGAAGGGACTTGGTAGGAATTGAATTTGCACGAAGGTGTACATGCATAATTATTCTCCGCTACTGCGGTAAAGGAGAAAAACTTGTCTAGGGCATTCCTTGCCACTGGATTTTGCTGAGTGACACTATAATCCAATCAAAACTTGTCACGTGGCAAGTCTTAAATATTATATTTTATCATTCTTTTATATTTAAAATTTTTATAATTATTTTTCATACTAATTAATATCCACCATAAGATTAATGTAATGTTTATTTTTCCTTCTTATCCCCTCTTATTTTCTTTCCAAATTTTCCTCCGTTACGTTAATTTTTTAGGAAAACTAATGAAAAGTCCCAAAAAAACTTCTCTTTTAACGAAAAGTCATTTTTTACCTTTAACTGACACTATTCACTATACCTTTAAAAAAGACTTTTCATTAAAAGTGAACAGTACCGGGACCTTTTTATTAAACCTCCCTAATTTTTTCTGTAGGGGTCTTTAGTTTCCTCTCTCTCTCTCTCACTTTTGGCATCATGTTAAAGATGGATAATCAAGTTGCTAAAGGAACAAACAAATTTTGTAAAACATGACGTCTGTTTTAAAATATTATATATATATATATATATATTTTTTTTTTTTTGGTTTCATTTCATGATAGATGGAGAAGATGGTTTAATTTGTTGTCATATTCATATTCTTACGAAGGAAGGAAAGGCACAGAGTGGCGTAGAGATAATTTGGGAAGAAAGGGGAGACAGAGGAGATCAAAGGAAAATTGAAGCATTAAATTAATTTTATGGTGCATATATATATAGGAATCCTTTCACAAGAGGGATCCTCATTTTTCTAAAAAAATAGGGACACTCTCTTGACCGTTGGATTGACTTTAATGAAATTGTATGGTTAAGATTAAAACACAAGCCACACAATCTCAAACACACAATTTCATTAAAGCCAATCCAACGGTCAAGAGGGTGTCCCCATTTTTTTAGAAAAATGGGGATCCCTCTTGGTAAGGGCCCTATATATATATATTTTTAACAAACGATATTACTTACATTAAGGGGAAGGGTGGGCTTAGCCTCACACCGAGCTAGTAATAACGTGGTTCAAATTTTCCTTTGACGAGAATTGAACCTAATACCTCTCACTTTGGTATCACTAATTTAAAACTAAGAAAGCGATTGTTTTTTCTTAGGAACGAGGATCCTGGGGATTCTCAAATTGTGTTCGTCCATCGGATATCGTTCGGCCAGAAATCATTTTAAATACTTTTATTTTAAATTAAATATGAATAATATCTGACAAAAACTGGCTGCACAATATACAATGAACGAACACGATTTAAGGATTCTTAGAATTTTCATAAAGAGGAACTGGAAAGGATCCTACTGGTTTTCTTAGAAGCACGTGAAGCACAGTTTAGATCTTGAGAGATTTAATATCGTCGGATGGGAGATTTAACGGTTGAGATGGAAACGTGACTTCACGCGGTCAAAAATTAAATTGAGAAGGAAGGTCTTTGTTGTAATGGAAAAGCGTTGACTATGTTTGCAGGAACGCCGTCATAAAATTACAGGGGCTGTAATTATTAGGTTTTTCTACGGACTGACACGTGTTCCAATTGCGAGTAAAGTATAGTCAACCCGGTAACAGAAACAGTGGGATTGTTGGAATTACCGACAAGTTGTTTTCCGGATTCACAGAGGTGCTCAACCTCGTTTTTATTTTTTGGTCTTTCGGTTTCTTGTAAAATTCAAACAGGAAATTATTACTTACCTTTTACAGCTTACTGTACTGCTGGGCTATAAGCGAGAAATTTTTAATTATGACGGGAACATGGGTGATACATCATATGTTTTTATGTAAATGGTAGAATTTTTTTTTAAAAGTTATTATCTTTTTGGCACACATATCTCATCATTTGTATAGTGACATGTGGTGTACCACCTCGTGTGCCGGTCACACTGAAAAATCTCTCGCTATAAGGGTGGAGCCAAAAATAATCACAAGGCGACACATGGATCTTTGGATAAAAATGACAAAAATACCCTTGAGGCATATCAGGATTCCTACGCGCGAGCAGCAGACAATCATCCATCAACCAAGTACAAAGTGCCCAAAATAGATAACAATTCAAAACCTATTTATCAATCCCCATCAAATCTTCTCTACAAGGTAACCCCCAAAACATTCCTTTTAAATTATATTAATTGGCTAATTAATGGATTTATTACCTAATTAATCTATTAATGGCCAATTAAACTATCAATTACACCCAAAAAACACACAAGAGGCCGGTCATCTTCTCTCCCAAGGGGGCCGGCCATGCCTTATATATTCTACCTCAATTTTCTCTAAAAAGGGCTAAGTTTCACTCTTGCTAAACACTCAAAAATTCTCCAAACATTTTTCCTTCACAATTCTAACTTTGGCATCGGAGGTTCTTCGGCCAAAGCCCCCCATTCATTGTAGGCGCGTAAGGCTCTTGGCCTTGACCTAAGGTGTTATTTGTTTTGTAGGTGCAATTTTGTCCAAGAAAGGAGGAAGAAATTTGCATCCACAAATTGGTGGTTTCATTGAGAGTTAAGTCCCACACTCGTAGAAGACTCTCGCATCCAAGGTTTTTCTATTTTCTTGTCCATTTGTAGATTTTTCGTACGTTTTTATTATTAGAATTTTTTATTTACAAAAATTCTTTGATAAAACGTCAAAGAGAAGTACAATGGCTAGAAATTTAGAAAATTCAACAAGTGAAAATTCCAATATTCAAGAGATGGGACCATGGCGATCCATGAGGCTAAATGTGACAATAAGTGGAGCAGCAGCACCACCACCACGAGTTTCCACCACGGGAACCACTGCGATGGCCACCACAGTAGCCACCCGCGGCGAGGTCCATGGTGTCACCACCACAGCCTGAGTCATGCCATCTAGGCAAGCCCAAGCTGTGCCATCTAAGGTTCACAACATCAAGGTCACGGCCCAAGCCATGTCACTCCACGCCCAAAGCGTTACCAAGTCGAGCCCAAGCCTCGCACTTGCGTGCATCACACGCCGAGCATCCCACTCTCGTGGCCCAGCCTGCTCTTACGGTTTCCCAAGCAGCCCAAGTCGGCCCAAGACTATCTCAACCATCCGGACCAACCATCGAGTCGAGGGCATTTTCACCACATTTCTCTGCGGATTTGATGTTTCCTAATTCAAATCTCGCGCCTAGAGTCTACCACCCTTCCATTGCTTAAGGAGGCACATTCATTCCAAGCTATTCCAATCCGAATGACGAACAACACTTGTCCCGAAAAGTCATAGAGTTGGCGAACGCCCTTGCACAACAGACGACTGTGGTGAATCAGCTCTTACAACGCACCGAGATACAACATGCCCTAGACGAGGTGTCACGGAGTAGGACAAGGGCAGACAAGGAACCTCTTCAGCAGCGTCCTGGTAAGCAGCCACTTAACCAGCCACGAACCAAGCATTCGGGCAACGTACACTCCTGATTGGGCCCTTGAGATAGTGTTTACTCTCATCTTAGCGCGGAGAGGAGAGTGTACTCTCGACTAGTCCCATGGGCAAGTATACACTCAAGGTTGGGGACACACACTGATGATCAACATGAACAGCCTTCCAGACAAAGAGTTCATTCGCGGCTAGGCCCGCAAGGAGCAACTTCCACATCTCATCGGAGTAGGCAGCAAGACGGACGAAGAGAATGAGTCGCTCAATCCGGCTCAAGTTCAACCAGCAGCCTGCAAAGAATTCCATGGCATGGATAAGCTGAGAACATAGAAGAGCAGCCTAGGCCAGCAGGTCAAGACCGGAGGCAGCCGAGAGCTCCGCTACCCAACAAAGGCAAATCCAAGAAAAGGTAGAAAGACTCCTCAACGAAAAGTTGCGTGATTTCCAACGCAATTAAATGGCCGATGAAGCATTACGACTCGATATGACCAACATGAGAATGTCGCCCTTTACGGACGAGATCAAGCAGGCAGAGCCTCCACGCAAGTTTAGCATGCTACACTTCACATCTTTCAAAGGATATGAAGATCTGGAGAGGGACTTGAAGCACTACCGCTACGTGATGGTCCTATATCGGAACAACAATGTCCTTATGTGCAAAATATTCGCCACCACTTTACAAGGCGAGGCTTAAGATTGGTTTCAAACCTTGCCGCAACGATCCATCCGGAGTTTTGATGATCTTTCCTTGGTTTTCACCAAAGAATTATCATCTTACCGCTCCATCAAGAAAAAGTCCGACCACTTGTTCAACTTGAAAAAAAACCCAAAGGAGTCGCTCCATGACTATGTGAAGAGGTTCAAAGCAGAGAAGGCAAAGATCATTGGATGCGACGACTCGATAGCAAGTGCAGCCTTCTAAAAAGGATTCCCAACAGACCATCCACTGTTCGGAGAAATGATCATGAAAGAAACTTAACTCTAGCAGATTCATTTGCCCTGGCAGAGAAGCATGCACTTTGGGACGAGGCTCGACGAGCAAAAAAGGTGCCCGAGCAGCCTCGAAAAGAGTCGGCAGTGGCTCAAAGGAAGCAGGACATGAACTAGTCCAGCAAGAGCAGGCAGAAGGCCAAACGTAAGGATCGACCCACGACCAAAGAAGGCCCAATGACCAAGAACTATGGTTCAAGCTGCCGAAACAATAAAAAAGATATACTTCCAAGTTGGACCACACCAAGTATTACGCATTCCACCGAGACCTTTTTCACACAACCGACGATTGCTATACTTAGAATAACTACCTAGAGAAGCTCGTGAAAGAAAGTAAGGTCGACAGATACTTGGACAAGCCAGCTGCGCAGCCAAGAAGGAACATAGACGACTCCGAAGAGCCACCAACTAAGACGATTCGAATGAATAGTATCTTCATCGAGTCCGAGTACTTGGGGGCCACCAGCAACTCTAAGAGGAAAATCCAGCAGACTCTACTAATCTCCCAAGTCCAAGCAATCGACACCCAACCTGGACCCATTATTGGCTTCACTAAGTAGGATGCAGAATGCGTTGATTTCCTACACGACGACGCACTACTAGTATATGTCCAACTAGCCCATGCTATAGTTGACAGAATGATGGTTGATAATGGAAATGCAGTCAACCTACTTCAGCTCTTAGTCATTCAGAAGATGGGCCTGGAAAGCACTATCATGCGCCGAGCGGAGGTACTTACCGGATTCAACGGGCACACCTCGACTGCCATTGGCCATATTACACTTAATGTGAAAACACCACCAGTTGTCTTAAAATAGATGTTCACGATCGTAAGTGACTCATCTCCCTACAATGGGATTCTTGGGAGACCTTGGTTGATCAAGCTGGATGCCGTCACTTCCGTCAAGTATCAAAAGATCCGATTCCGCATCCTGGGATGAGGAGTCAGAGAAATCAAGTCTGACCAGACCGCATCTCAACGATGCACTGTGCAAGTATTGAAGGAGTCAAAGAAGAAGACCTTTACCCCCATAGAGGCTACTAAGGTCCAATGGGACGAAGAAGCTACCAAATAGCAATTACAGCAAGCAGATCAAGAAGATGGTGCCTAAGCAGACAAGATAGGATGGAAACCCGAAGAGGATGCCGAAGACATCATTCTTGATCCCCGGCAGCCAGAAAAGGTGGTTAGAATCGGCTCACGTCTAAGCCCAGCCGAAAAGGAAGAACTCATGACTTTCCTTAGGGAAAACCGAGACGTTTTTGCATGGTCACCTTCCGACATGCCTGGAATCGACCCCGAGGTAGCCTGCCACAAGCGGCACGTTGACCCCACTGCCAAACCCGTGATCTAAAAGAGAAGACATTTCACACCCGAACGAGTAGCGATCATTGAAGCAGAAATTAACAAGGTACTAGAGGTCGGATTCATGCTACTAGCGATCATTTCGCACCATGGCTTGCCAACGTTATGCTAGTGGTGAAAAAAGATAAGGGCAAATGAAGGGTTTGAGTAGACTACACTGACCTCAACAAAGCATGTCCAAAAGATCCTTATCCGGTCCCTCAGATTGATCTATTGGTATATTCAACTTTCGGAAACCAGCTGCTCAGCTTATTGGACGCATACTCCGGTTACAACCAAATAGCCATGTAAGAACCTGACAAGGAGAAAATCGCGTTCGTGATCGAGCAAGACACCTACTGCTACAAGGTCATGCCATTTGGCCTCAAAAACGTGAGAGCCACTTACCAAAGGTTAGTAAACATGATGTTCAAGAAGCAAATTGGGGTAACCATGGAGGTCTATGGTGACGACATCATGGTAAAGGGCAAACAACGGTCAGACCACATCCGCAACTTGGCGGAAACTTTCAACATCCTCAGAAAGTACAATGAAGCTCAACCCCATCAAATGCATGTTTGAAGTATCTTCAGGCCGATTCCTATGGTACTTAGTAACCCAACGAGGAAATGAAGCACATCCCAAGAAAATTCGAGCGACCCTAAAGATGAAGTCTCCAACTACCTTGACGGAGATCCAAAGCTTGACCGGACAAGCAGCTGCCCTCAATCGCTTTCTCTCACGGTCCACCGATTCATGCAAGCCCTTTTTCAAGGCTATCAAGAGGGCACAACGAGACAAATAGGATGAAGAGTGCGAAAGAGCCTTCCAAGACCTGAAAAAAGTATCTCACATCACCTCCCGGAAGCAGCGGATGATTTATACATCTACTTGACAGTCTCCAAAGTAGCAGTGAGCTCTGCCCTCATACGAGAAGAGCTGGGGGCCTAACTGCTGGTATTCTACACTTCTAAAACTCTTCTCGATGCAGAAATAAGATATCCAAAAATCGAAAAATTAATTTTGGCGCTAGTTGTTGCGGCTCTGAAGCTCAGACCATACTTTCAAGATCATACAGTCATTGTCATGACTCAATATCCTTAACGATAAATCTTATATGGTCTGGACGCTTCTCAACGAGTGATGAAGTGGGCGTTAGAACTTGGCCAGTACGATTTAGTTTTCCGACCCCGCGTGGTGATAAAGGCCCAAGCCTTAGCGGACTTCATAGCAGAATTCATGCCTAGCCTAAGCGACGCAACATAGCAGCCCAACAATGCCCCATAAGCAGCCCAGCACACCTTAGCCGCGCCTACTCCCCCCAACGGAGATTTCTAGCTTCAAAGACGGCTCAATGCTCGAACAGGCGATCACTCTAGGCTTCAAAGCATCTAACAACAAAGTATAGTACAAGCCCCTAATAGCAGGCCTCCGAATGGCAAAAGACTTGGCGGTGAAAAAGCTTGCAATTCATTTCGATTCTCAGCTAATCACCAGCCAGGCTACTAGGGAGTACACGGCAAAACATCCGAGGATGGCGCAATACTTAGATAAGGTACACAAGCAGCTTGAGGTATTTCAGACTTACACTTTCACTCGAGTTCCGCAGGCAGACAACGCCCGTACAGATGCGCTAGCTGGCCTAGGCTCTTCTTTCGATCACCAACTCAAACGTTATATTCCGCTGGAATATCTAGACAAGCCAAGCATAGAGGTAGAGCTGGCAGGCGAAGTGTCACAGGTTAGTATAACTCTTAACTGGCAAAGTTCTATTATAAATTACCTGGTCAACAGCACACTCCCCCCTGAAAAAAATTGGAGTCTATGAAGCTCCAAATCATGGCAGTACGCTACTACATGTGGAACGACATTCTCATTCGAAGATCCTACATCAGATCACATCTCCGTTGCCTAGCGCCTCCCGATGAATTGAAGGTTCTAAGCTCAATCCACGAAGGCGTTTGTGGAAACCACTTCGGAGGCTGATCCTTAGCACGGAAGGCTCTTAACGCAGGCTACTACTAGCATACCATGCACCTACAAAAGTGTGACCGCTGCCAAACCTACAAGTCGGTACCAGCATTGTCTGTCAATGAGCTACACCTGCAAACGAGTCCTTGGCCTTTCATGTAGTGGGCAATCGACCTGATAGGACCTATGCCGCCTGCTACTGGAGAAGAGATATGATGATCGTGGCAACCGACTACTTCACCAAATGGGTAGAAACAGAGCCTATGACGACCATGACTCAGACAGACATGCAGCGCTTTATATGGAGGAACATCATTTGCTGATTTGGCATCCCTCAGTCCATCGTCACCAACAACAGCCCGTAATTTATGGGCAAAGATTTGGCGAAGTTATTCCAAAAGTATGGCATCAAGCAGTACATGTCCACGCCGTGATATCCTCAAGGAAATGGGCAGGCCGAAGCATCCAACAAGACGATCCTAGACTGCCTTAAGAAATCCCTCCCCGGATGTCTATGGGCATATCGCACCATCAAAAGACGAGCAACCAATGAAACTCCTTTCTTTTTGGCATTTGGTTCGAAAACAATCATTCCTCCCAACATCATTGTGCCAAGCATCAGCACTCTACTGCCAAGCATTGAGCAGAACAATAAGGAGATGGCCGCAAGTTTAGATCTGCAGAGGAGAAGCGCGATCAAACCATCACCCACATCGCAACCTACTAGCAGCAGCTCATTTCCAGCTACAATAAAAGGCTTAAGAAAGGCCTTCATCACTGCACGTAGAGAAAGCTAAAAAAAGATGGATCCCATCTGGGAAGGTCCGTACAAGATCAGCAGAGTAGGCGGCAAAGGTAATTACACCCTCGCCACCATGAACGACAAAGAGATCGAGAAGCAATGGAACGCCTACAACCTAAGGAAGTACCATGTGTAACCTTCCACTATATCAAGACCCGAAGACTCAAGCAGCTCAACGGGCACCACCTCACAAGCCGAGGACTATCCCGTTGTTATGAAATCTTTTACAACTAAGTTATTCGTTTGTTTCCCTCAATTTTCAATGAAGAATTCAAAAGTAATTTACAACTTGTCTCGACTACATGTCTACAACAACTTATCTCTCCTGCACTTCAAAAAAAGATCGCGCATTTTTTAGGGACTCATCGTAGGAATTACACCCCCCGAGGGACCAACCATGCTCTCCAGTGCGAAAGGGAAACTAATTCCCCGACACTTACATGGGTCTGCTTTCCAAAGTAGGAGGATAAACTCTACACTCCGAATATCCAGATGTGGATGAGCCTGGCTGCCCTAGTATTACTAGATGCACGATGGCTTGCGCCGAGATTTCTAGAAGTAGCCACAATGGTTTTTTTCAAGGCTTAGCTAACTGAAGGATTTTGGGTCTCTTGACTTAATCCGCGAGGAACAAGGCCCTAGAGACGGAGGGGGCACATTACGCAGTACGCCCTATGGACGGCTACCCTGAAAACCTAAAGCTGCTATCGAGTGCACTAAGGTAGCCTACGGTTTTCAGAAAACTGCATACGGCTTGCCTTTCAAGCAATAAAGCCGCGCTAGACTTATACAACTGCACATTCTTATGAAAGGTTAAACAAGCTAACGTGCATATATGAAGCCTTATCCACTGCTGACATGGTACGTAGTCGATAAGTTCACCACTGCCAAGCGCGAAACAACCTACATCAAGTCCTAAAGTGTTGTGGTACTTGTTACGCAACCTACAGAATTGGAAAAAGCCAAGGTTAACAGCCTAGTGGTTACGCGGATTTGTCTGCTTCTGTAAGTAAGAAATCCGGCTGCCAACCCTATGGCTAACAACTTTGCAAAGTTCTACACCAACAAATACGACTACGTAGGCTACGCAGACCTGTCTACTTATAGAAAAGCTGCACGCCTGCCACTGGTCTATAAAATCTAAAGGTTAAGGCATGAACAAAAGAAGTGAAGATGGAGAAAAGCGAAGGAAACAAGTTTATTAAATTTTCTAGCAAAATTGATAAACAACTAGCAAAGACCGAATGAGTTCAAGCAAAGCAAAAGCAATAAGGAAAAACAAAGAAAATCCTAAAGGCTACCTAGAAGACTACTCTTCAGCAGCTTGGACATCTCATGACTACTCGGTCGCCACACCTTCAACAGCCGTGATGCCCTCAGCAGCGGCACCATCCGACGCGTCACCCTCAACTGCCCTAGCCTGGGCACCAACCTCTCCGACTACTTCACCAATAAAATACTCAAAAGTAAAGGCAAGCAAATCTTCCAGAGAAATAGAGAAGGTCTCGAAGTCTTTACCAGAAAACTTAAAGTCAGACGGCCGCCCAAATAGATAATCTACGTAACCCAGCTTGTAGAAGTCGGCTTAACTCTGAGTAAGCGAATCCTCGAACCCAGCCTTCTCATCCTTCAACTGCTTATTCTCCTCGAGCAAGCAAACGCGAACCCGTTGCAGCTCCTCAATTTCCTTTTTCAAATTATCGTTGGTCTTCAAAGCACCTTGGAGTTCCAACACTTGAGGCTCAAGTCTATCAACAATATTCTTGAAGTGGATCACTTAGTTGTAAGTAGTGATCAGTTCTTCATCCTTTGTATAAGCAGTGGAGCGAAATTCAGAGATGGCACGCTCAAGATCTTGAATCTGAGGTATGTAACATTCGACCTTCTTCTCTACACTTTCGTACTTTACTTGGATCGCGTCAAGCCTAGTCTTCAAATCCACAATCTCTTGGCGAACCGTCTTAAGTTGCAGAGAAGTGGGGCAGAGATATTAGACCCCTTCAAAGCAACAAGTTTAGATTCCAATTTCTTGACTTTCTCGGCTGAGAAGTAAGCTTTGGCTGCCACAGTTCTTGCCACCTCATTTGCAGCCTTGGTATCCTCTTGATCAAGAAGCATAGACTCAACTGCCAGAATCGTTCTTTTCTGTATCATGGCCAGCAGAGCAGTTCTCCTATACTCGGTCGTATGCTTCGCAAAGGAACTTGGGCCAACAACTCATTTGACGCCATCATCAAACTTGGCACACACATCCATGTCCTCGAGCAGGTCTAGCTTCAAGAGCGCACAAATCTCAACTGCTTCCCCAGAAATAGACTTGGTGGATTTTTCACAACTGTCTGCACAAGTAGTCTTCTTCTTCTCAGTAGACGAGTCAGCCTCAGTAGTATAGGGAACAGATTTTGGTGCCACTTTAGCAAGCGGAGGCACCTTGTCAATCTTCATGGTAGCAAGCCTCTCCAAAGGTAAACCAGACTTAACCCCAGACAGACGCTTTGGCACAAACTTCAGCACTGAAGACATGAAGGAACTTCTACGATGGGCAATCCTTTTAGCAATTGAGCTAGCAACCTTGGGAACAGCAAGCGCCATCGACGCAGATCTAGCAACCTCTTCTTTCTCGCCCTTGGAGAAAGTCAAGTTAATCACAAGCTTGGGAGGGGGTGAACTCTCACAAGCAGCGGAATAAATCTTCGGTTTCTTCTCAGCAGGAGTCTCTTGGGCAGGCGGGGAAGGCCTCTTTTTCCCACCTTCATTTGTAGCAAGTTCCACCACAGTGATAGGACAAGCCAAAGCCTCAGCTTTGATTCGTTTTATCTCATCACTCAAGGGCAACCCACCTTTTTCCCTACGAAGAGAACTACGCAGCCAATGCCATCCACGGTACTCGGAGGGGATACGCAAATCAACATGCACCTTCCTCATGTCTGGAGAAGTCTTAGGAGTGAAGCTGAATTCCGAATCTACAAAAACAGCGGAAGACAATCATAAAATTAAATAGCAGCTTAGCACTAATACAAAGCAGCCTACTTACCGGATGATAGGAGCATATTTATGCGACTTAGTTAGCTTGTTTTCTTGCATTTAATTAGCTAAAATATGTTAATTATAGTGTTTAAAGTTATTTTCGTCCAATTTCAGGTTCTAAGTGTCAATGTGGCAAAAAGAAGCAATTTGGAGCATTCTAGAGCATTTTTGGGCCAAGATTGGATAGTGCAAACATGGAGGCTTGAGGATGGACGAAATTGAAGATTGGAAGGCTTGGAATCAGCCAAGAAAGATGGAGAATTAAATTTCAAGTTCAAGAAGATAAGATAAAAGCAAGAAATAAGGAACACTATCTCCAACATTATCACCTTATCTTATCTTATCCTTGCCTTATCTTATCTTTCCATATTTTTAGCCAAATAAGGGGGTCCATATCTGATCTTATCACCTAAATTTGGGGGTTCTAGAAGCCTAAAAGTATGCTAATACCTGATTTAAAGCATGTGCTGCACATTCCCTAAAAACATGGCGCCTAGGCCTTGTTTCTAGAAGCTCTTCATTCAGCCGCACCCTTTCCCTTGTAATTCTCTTTCTTGCCGCACAAGTATGGGATTTCCTACTCCTAAACTGACTTAGGAACCCTCTCAGCCGTGCCCTACTCCCCTCTATATATACATAATTCTTGCCGCACTCATTCACACCATCCCATAAGCACAATTCACCTCTAAACACATCTGCCGCAATTCCCTTCAATTCCAGCCATTCCATACACCTTCCACTACCTTTTGCCGCACCCACCACCCATCCACACCACCTTCACACATCCATACACACCACCAGCCACTTGTGCCGCAGCCTAGCAAGGAGGAAGGAGAGGAGAAACAACCTTGGAGCGTGCTTGCACCCAATCTGATCGCTGGGCGTTCTTAGGTGTATTCTACCTTAAGCTTTCGATGTTTAATTTAATTTCTCTTGTTCTTGCTGTAATTATGAGAGGCTAAACTCGTTTTTAGCTAGAGGCTACTTTGAAACCATGATTTTATGTGCGTTATGAATTGATAAGTTTCAGTTACGCAATTGGCTTAACTGTTTAAATTAGAACTTATTTGTGTATGTTGATTAAGGTGGCCAACTTAGTTTGCATGCATAAATCTGGTGCTAGGATATAAGTGAGTTTCACATAATCGTTACAAACTTATGTTCAAAAGTAGTAAAGGTTGCTGGATCAATCGTGTTAAGTTCAATTCTTGGTGTGAGTAACATGATGTCATAGTTATGAATGCCTCGTCAATGCTTATGATTCTCAATGAACGTAATGATCTCTGATTGTGTCTCTATTATGATGCCATGTAGGGAAATTGATGAGAATAATTTGGTTGTGGATGAGTTGTCCGTCCAATTCAATGAAATTAGGAGAATCTGAGGGTTAATTAGTGATTGACACGGTTAATCTGGGGCATTGTCATTCGTAAATCAATGGAAACGTAACTGGAAGTCGAGTCATACGCATATAAATCATGTGTGGATAAGGAAACCTCTAGCTAGTCCATCATTCATCCCAAAAACCCAATTTCGTCCAAATCTATCTAGTTTAGTGTTTCTGTTTGTTTTAGCTTTAATTCACTCTAAAATCAATCCCCCTTCACTTGTTTGAGTCTAATTAGTTAAAATCTGTCTTAGTTTATGTTTTTGTGTGTTTTGAGTCAAGTTTAATTCAAATTTCGTCCAAGGTTGTGTCTAGTGTCTAGAATCTGTCCAATTGGTGTTTTTAAGCAGTTTTGAGTGTTTTTAGTTTGTTTTGAGTCTTGTGAACCTATTTAGAGTCCCTTAAGTCTATTTGAACGTTTTTAAGTTGTTTTTGTCTATTTGAGTCAGTTTGTGGTAGATTAGCAAGCCCTCCTAATCCCCGGCCTAGAACGATCCCTACTTGCATTAAATACTACAATCGATAAAAAGAGGGTTTAATTTGTGTGCTTAACTAATATCACATCACCGGATATGAAGACCGTTGGTACACGTAGCTCGAGGAAAGAATCAGATTCCCATTCTCCACTTACCTCCAAAGTTTGATTGGCCCAGTCATGATTTCCCTTGCTCGAGTTATCAAAAAGCCTATGGCAGGATCGCAGCTGCCCAATTCTATCAGTGTGACCTAAGTCAGAGAAATACCAAAATTCATTGACGGTTAGATCTAAGTCAAAAAATTTGCTTAGATTATGGAATCCCACCATCATACGGACCGCGTTCGGAGAACATTGGGCTGGGGCACATCTCATGAAGCAGAGCACTTATTGTAAGAAACGCGGCATAGGAAAAGTAAACCCCAACACAAAATAGTAGGGGTGGAACTTGATGGCTTTCTGAGCCCCATCACATGGCTCATGGTTGCTACCATCTTTAACACGCTTCACGTACACTCCCCACAGAATGGCATGCCAATATGCCTCGAGGAAGTCTCTAAACAAGTCATCGGAGCTAATCTTGAAGTGAGCAGCCTTGAAATAGCCAACCTTGCTCAAAGACCCGCCTTGACAATACAACGGAGGCACACCATCATCATTCTTTTGGCTCGAGGAGGACATGCTTGAAAAAAATTCTACAAAGACATAAGAGGGATTCGTTAGACGGATGCTAAAACAAAAAAACAAAAAAAAAAAAAAAAAAAAAAGGGCTCGACACAAATAGGCCTCACGGCCCAAGCTCCTGGTCACTCTCTCCCCTCTTGGCACAAACAGGTCACACGACCCAACAAAAAAAAAAAGCCGCAGCATGCCTCTTAGCCCAAAAAAGGCTCTCGGCCTCTCTCTCCCTTCCTCAGACACGGGCTTGAGCCTAATTTTTTTTTAAAAAAGAAAAAGAAAAAAAAAGAATGGAGATGGAGGCCCAAAGCCGTAGGAACCCAGCGCCCCAACCAGGCCCCAGGGCTTGGCATGATCTTTCCCACCACCCACGGCAATAGAGCTGCAACCACCCCAAGTCCTTTTTCACAAATCCTCGACCCTTGTCGAGCCGAATTTCAAGCCCCGAGGCTTTGAAAAAAATTATGAAGACAAGATAATTAATTTTTGGTAACTTTAACGAAAAGCTCCCGGTACTGTTCACTTTAACGAAAAACCATATTTTTGCACTAAAAAGTCAATCCTGGTACTATTCACTTTACCTTTTATTTTGTCCTGATCGTTAAAACTCAAAGTTTTCAAGCCTTTTTCATTAGTTTTCCTTTAATTTTTTTCTTACCTAGAAGCAACGAGAAGACGAAGCAAGCAACGAAAGACGATCATTTGCACGGGCAAGATGTAGAAGATTGCTAGAGGAGGGGGAACAAATATCCTCTAAGCTCTCTCTCTCTTGTAGGTAGAATAAATTGCTCTCCAAAGTTGATTTAATAATCCAATTAAGGTGGACTTAAATAGACTTTGAGAGAAATTTATTTCCCTTTCCTAGAAGGATCTAATTTCTTATTAAAGAGGGAATCTACGTCAACATAGGAAGCAGTCCTAAGTTTCATAAAGCAAGAAAATCTCTACACATGTTACCTTTTTTTGCAAGTAGCCCAACATGTGTGGGGGCATTCGTGGAGCCAAAAATAATCACAAGGCAACACATGGATCTTTGGATAAAAAAAGGACAAAAATACCTTTGAGGCATATCGAGATTCCTACGTGCGAGTGGCAGGCAATCATCCCTCAACCAAGTCAAAAGTGCCAAAAATAGGTAACAATTCAAAAGTTACTTCATCCATCCTCATCAAATCTTATCCACAAGGTAACCCCCAAAACATTCCTTTTAAATTATGTTAATTGGCTAATTAATGGATTTATTACCTAATTAATCTATTAATGGCCAATTAAACTATCAATTACACCCAAAAAACATACAAGAGGCCGGTCACCTTCTCTCCTAAGGGGGCCGGCCATGCCTTATATATTCTACCTCATTTTCTTTTCACTCTTGCTAAACATCAAAAATTCTCCAAACACTTTTCCCTCAAAATTCTAGCTTTGGCATCAGAGGTTCTTCGGCCAAAGTCCCCCCCCCCCAATTCATCGTGGGCGCGTGAGGCTCTTGGCCTTAACCTGTTATTTGTTTTGCAAGTGCAATTTTGTCCAAAATCAAAGAGGAAGAAATTTGCATCCACAATAAGCAGCTTTTTAGTTCAAACGCGCTTGCCCAAGAAATGGCAGTAAAAAAATATTACAAGTTAAACAGGCTCGGATGTCTATTTTTTGAAAAAAAATAGAGATTAGATGTGGGGCCCACTCTATATTGAATTTCAATGATCCGAACCGTTTATTTTGTAAGTCTCGATTCATAGATCATCTTTGCAAAAATTCAATTCAATCTGAAACCATTTGCCTATTTAATTATCATGATCAAATTTCATTGTTTCTTATATAACAAAGTATTCGATCAATTCTTTGAACCCAATTAGATGTCTTAAATATTTTCGATTTGGCTAATATTTTGTAAGGATGATCTATGAGGTTCAACTTTAAAAAAAAGTTAGACGGTTTAGATTGTTAAAGTTTGATATGATGTGGACCCTACAACTAAAATCCAAAAAAAAAAAAAAAAAAAAAAAAAAAAAAAAAACTCTTCTCTTTAAGGCTTCCACAAGTTAAAATCCAAATAGCTCAGCTTATATTTCATGAACATCTTAAAACTAATCATCTTTTTCACAAGTAAAAGATGCAGACCCAATAATTTAAAGGCACCCTAATTTAGGCCATGTATGGAATTAGTTGCGAAGCCAGGATTTACAGAGAGGAGGGGCGAAATTCAAAAGAGTGCAAGGTTCAATCGAAGCGGTTGCTTTCACATTGGAGAATGCAAAGTTTTGAATCAATATTCATAACAGAAAACAGTCTCTTCACCAAAGCGGTTGTAAGCGATAATATCAAAGCCATGTAAGAAGCTTAAAGTGGTTAGGATTAGATTCTAAAAAACGTTAGGCACTAGTCAGACAGCGGACTGGAGCCTAGCAGCTAGGCACCTAGGCGAGATTTAGGCAGAAGCCTATATGGATTTAAATAAATTTCTTTTATTGTAAAATAAGCATTAAACAATATTTACATTCTTTTTTTAAAATTAATACAATATTTATAAATAATGTGAGAGTTTAAGATAAATACGCTGGGGTCAAATTAATATATAAACTATGCATTAAGCAATATTTTCATATCAGTTAATGAAACTAAAGTGTGTCTATATATAAACTAACCAACACATGATCAAATTAATATCAAAACAACATCAATTACAATCTATAATTATTATAATATATTAGGGATCTAAATTTTTCATTCAATACACATCAATTTTCATAGCATTCTATATTATTAATCTGGATTACGGGTAAATTTTTTATTTAAATTTAGAAATTAGGACATTATAAGAAAATAAAAAGAGAAATTAAGAAATTAGGTGGTGGTGGAGAGGAGAGAAGCAGAGCAGGTGATGGTGGCTTGGTCGGCGGAAGGAAAATGGGTATTGCAATAGGGGAAAAAGCGCATTGGCTTATTGGGCATTAGACATTAGGGGGTCTTTAAAGAAAATGGGAGGGGATTCTATTTAAAAGAGAGAATCATGTGGCTATTAAAAAGAAGGGCGCGTGTTTTTTTTTAATTGCATTGGATCCAAACGAGTCGTTTTGGCCCATTCGCTTAAAAAGGGAACAACTTCTTCTTCTTCACTATCCATCTGCGCGCAGCAGAGCCAGATGCCTGAGGGGCTGAATCAGTCAGATTTTCCGGCGAAGGAAGGGGTTGAACCAGAGCTCCAGTCGTGTTTTCCGGCGAGAAGAGCCGCGGCCGCCACTCCTCGCCCTCACGTGGCTTTGCCACTGTATGAAGTGCTTGAGTATTTCATTTTTTGGGGCTTAAGAAGGAGAGACTCAACTCGAACATGAGCAACTATTATGTAACATTCGGTAATTGTTTTGTCACTGCAGCTAAAGAGAAGACTTAGGTATCCCATATTTACAAATCCGTTTTATTTAAATTTTTCGAGTCGTGATAAAACCATAAGTATTAAGCGAGCGAAATTTCCTAGTTTACGGAAAGTTCATATTTTTTTTTCTCTTTAAGCATGTTGTGGATGTGGATATTGATTCAGAATTTAAGAAGGGGACCTTGTCTTGTCCCTGTGCGTCAAAAGTGAAGCTTCCTCGTTCCTACCTTGATGTTGCCGAGTGAGGCCCAACAACACTTTTGGTCCTTTTGGAAGAACCTCGCTAAAATTGTTCTCATACCGTAAAAATTGTATTTTATGACTGTATCAACTTATACGAGTTGATGTGTTAATTAACAGTTGACCATATAATTCATAACATTTAATGCAATAAATCATTCAATTTAGAGATCGTTTAGTCATCTATATGTATTACTAATCAATGATTTTAATAACAAATAGCATCATCATGATGAACCGTCTATTTGTTTAACGAGTATCGATGACTAAAAGATCTTCAAATTAGATTTTTTTTTATTACAAATATGATATTTAGATGATGATAAAAAAAATAAAAAATTCTCCGATTATAATATTTTTACGGTATAAATTTGTTAAACATAAATAGATGACAATTAAATCCCTTTTATGAAAGAACACAAGCATTATCCATTGCCATAAATAATCAACTAATCTTAAAAGAGGGAAAAAAAAGAAAAGGGAGAGCTCATGCCCCATGCCATGACAAATAATAAGAGAAGACGAAACTTGCTAATTGAAATTGGGAAGGTGAGACAGACAGAGTGACACAGTTTCCTTATTATTGTTGCCGTATTGTCGTACGAAACGGCATGCCGTACGCCACATTTGATGTCCTCTCATTGTGTGTCGTACAAAATGTATATTTGCTAATTTACTTTGGCATTTAGGGTTTACTAACTATGGCTGACAATTAATTAATATACACACGACTTAGTTCACCTGCTTCCTGCAGGCATGCTTGCTGCTGCGACACCTGTTACAGTACAATTACTCAATGACCTAATCTAATTATTACACAAATAAATAAGGGAAAACTGCTATTTGACATTTTGAATTATTACTCCAGTTGAAATTGACATTCTGAACTATTTTTTAGTAAATTAACCCCTTGAACTATTTGAAATAAGCTGATTGACCCTTTGTTGGTAGATTTCATCCACTGTTTCGTCAAATTCAAAGGAAAATTAATCTTTCATTCATCAATTCTTACTTATCAACTATAACTAACAATGTAATTATAACATGTGAAAACAAAATAATGTGTAAAGACAATGTGAGATGTTCCGTTATGTAAACGTTTAATTTTTTATGTCTTCTCATTATACTATATATTTTTGAATTATTTTGTGTCCATATGTCAAAATTTTATTGATGGTTATAGCTGATAAGTAATAATTAATAATGAAATGACTAACCTGCCTTTGAATTTAACGAAATTGATTATGCAATCTAACGACAAGGGGTTAATTGACTGATTTTAAATCATTTAGGGGGTGAATTTACCAAAAAAATAGTTTAGATGGTCAATTTTAACTGGGGTGATAGTTCAGATGATCAATCTGCAATTTATTCAATAAACAATGCCTTTGGAAATAAAGCATTCGTTCATCGAAAGACCGCTTCGTCAATTAGATGAATAAAAAAATTGACAGTTCATTTTGAGGATATACTTGTTATCAGAGTCTTTTTTTATGCACATATAAAATAGTATCTGAATTCAATATTTCTTTTAAAGATTATCTTTACATAATGGTAAGAGAATTGACAATTCCAATTAAAACGTTTATATGCAAAGCATAATGTCACATTATAGGGTAGAAGGAGGATTTTCCTCCCTTTTGAGAAAGGTTTTGATTTTGCTAGATACGTAGATAGAATTAATTTTGAATTGCAATATGTATTATAATTAAGGGTTTTTATCATAAATAGTTCTTAAAATTAACTTATCTCATTAAAATAGTCTTTAAAATTGAAAATTGATCAATGTACTTCCTGAAAATGTGTGTCGCGAATCAATGTGAACATTTCGTTACAATTCCGTCAAAATTTCTATTATGTGCTGATGTGACATATAATTGTGTCCTACAAGTCTAATTAAATATTACCTTGTGAATTAAAATGTTTAAATAACAAAAAACAATTTTTAGAGAAAAAAAATGAGAAAGAAGAAGATGAACAGTTCATCTTCTTCTTCCCCTCCCACTTGAGCAACCACTAGAGCCCCACCCATAGACACGGATTGGGTCTGCATAATATGGGCTATAAATTTGAGGTTAGAGTGGGCGATGGACTTTAATGTTCGAATCAGAGTAAATTGGGAATTTGGGTAAATTGGGATTGGATTGAATGGGTAGACTGATGGATTTTTTTATTGATGTTGAGAAATCAAAGAATTGGATTTGACCTTCCCGATTCGTCTGTTTCTCGTCAAGATTATGTTGATAAGAAGGCTGCAAATCAAGATTTACGGACCAAAACGGCAATTGTGGGTGTGATTTATGTGTCGTTTTGGACGCGGTGGTGCCGAGGTGGGAGAGCTTGGGGAGAGTTGTACCGTCCATGGACGCGGTGGTGGTGAAGGTGTTTAAACGCCACACGATGGCGAATTTCTCTTTGCCATGGCAGAGGAAGAAGCAGTACAGCTTCAGTAGTAGTAACTTATTCCAATCCAACATAACAAAAAAATTAACAATAAATTAATTAAACTATTTGTGGTTTCGTGAGTTTATTTTGGAAGTGCGGTATTAACAACTCCAATAGTAGTAAAGGATGATCGTTCCCACAATCTTACTTATTTTTCATTTTCTTGAATCTATTTTCAGTTTTTTCTCGACTTTTCACAGGCGCCAAACAGATCGCTGAGCTGCTGTTTACATTTTGACTCTTTCAATTACCTTCAGTTTGTTGTGTTTGATCTCGGCTTCGGATTCGAATTCGATGATTGCGAGCTTCATTTCATATTTCTGTTCACTGCTGTGAATTTTTTTATTTATCTTTTTATTTATTAGTGTTTGATTGGTTATGGAAATGAATTGTGGATTCAGTAGTCACTCTCATGGGAGAAGAAGGTGGTGGGATTCATTTTCTTTTCATGTAATTTAATTTTTAAATTAATTATTTTTATTTGCCACATCACATAATAATATTTAATTAAACTTATGGGATCCAGTTATGTGCCATATCAGCATATAACAGAAATTTTGACGAAATTGTAACAGAATGACCACATTGATTTGCTACACCCATTTTCAAAGATTACATTGATTGATTTTCAATTTTAAGATCTATCTTGATGGAATAGGTCAATTTCAAGAATCAGTTGTGATAAAAATCCTATAATTAATTTCCTTTTGTTTTCCAGAAGAAACAAACTGACAAAGAGTACATGATGATATATATATATGGAACTTTAATGAAAAGGGCTTGAGCCAACAAATATTTAACCAAAAACCATCTCAAAGTGTTATTTAACCAAAAGGGCTCAAAGTTTAATAATAGACCATCTAAAACTATTGTCCACGGGCCAACAAATATTCTACCGAGTCCATGCATCACCATAAGGACCAAAACTATTGGCATGATCTTGGGAATGTCTCTGCCTCCTCATCTTCTTTTTCCCTTCGTCTTTCCTGGAGCCACTTTCCTCATGTGACAGCCCGTCTCCAGTTATGTACTTTTATTTCCCTCGAAGTTGTAAAAGTACGCTTTTACCCTTGAGCGTTGGGTTAAGTTCTCATTTAGGGCTAAGGAGAGAGGCCCAAAATTGTTGGTTTTGGACCAATTAAAAAGGTTCCAAGTTTGCGGGAACCAATGATGTTAGTGATAGGCTTAAAAGCACACCACAAAGTAGCACACAAATATCCTATTGATTTTCCTTATTAACACTAAGATTTGTCAATTGTAGCATATGAAAATAAGGGTCTTTCCCGCAGAAGATTGTTTTATCTAACTACTTAAAATGTCACAAAAACTGGGCTGCTGTCCCTACTGACCAGCCACCGAAAAATAATTATTAGACCAACTTACACTTATCTAAAGTCTACGAAATTTTATATGCAGATACTAGACACACAGAGATACACTCACACAAATTTTCGGGATTTTTGGAGTTGATTTGATATTTAAATTAATTCGAACAAAAACAGGACAGAAACAAATTTTAAATAGTAAAAATAGATTGTAGTTCACAAGTTAAGAAAACGAGTTAGGGGAAGTGCTATCCACCACCAAATAATCATGCAAACATGTTATGTTTCATTCAAATTCCTTTTATTTCCGGATGAAGATGCTCAAGTTGGCTCAATGTTAGAACTCAACCTATTACTCTTTCTTATGTGGTATGTTAAGAGAATGGCGTTTTCAACTTAACTTAGTCCCTAGCATGCAATCTAGAATGGCGTGTTCATAGATTTAACAAGTAGAAATCATTAAGAACGAAAAGAGTTTGAGTCATCACAAGGCATCGTAAGTACTGGTGTTGTCTTACTTATCCTAGAAATTGGTTCACATGTTAATCGCAATTAGCAAGTACTACTCTAGAACATATATAGGTCCTCATTCGACAAGGGCAGGCACACACATATTCATAGCATTAGAATCCTAGATATGATTACTAAGTATGCATCCATAGAAAACACATAAAGAATTCATCAATGAGACAAGTAGTGAACCAATTTTCATCCATTCATAAAAGTAATTGAAACGAAATGTCATAGCACATTTGCAATCATATTCGGGGTTTCAAAACAGCCCCTAACTACTAAAAATTTAGTTATACATAATTCTTCAATAAAACCAAAAGAAAGACATGAGGCCTTCGCCTATTTCCTTCCTTCCCCAATGCTGCTTTTATACCAATTCTTGCTGCATCATTTTCTTCTCCTTAACTCACCCACTAATAGCCATTTAGTGATGACAATAAGTGAGAGGAAATGGTAAAACAATTGTAACTCTTTGGGTAGCCTTTATGCCAATTACTCCCTCTTAATCCTCATCTTTAATTCCATTCCCTTTAATATTTGAATAGGTTTCAGCTGAATTGTTCTTGGCTGCATCAATTTTGGCTGATAGATTTATTGGGTTTATTGCTTTCATTTCAGTTACAAACTGCTCAGCCTCTTGTCAACCTTTCAGTGTTAAAACGGCCATAACTTCTTCTAGAAAAATGATATTAACAATCCGCGAAATGTTCCAGAAAATAGACATCCGTAGCTTTCCAAGCATATAAGGATCATTTTCTAATTCATTCTGAGCTGTCCGTAAATTGCTTCCAAAGTCAGCTGACCTGCACAGGCAGTTTTGACAAATTTGTTACTTAAAATTCCACATATGCTATTTTTATTTTATTTTCTTGACAAATCCTACAAAACACAAAAACAAAGTAAATAGCTCAAAAATATAAGGAACTAACTAAGAAAAGACAAGTGAATTTGATGTAAAATATATATAAATATGAGCTTATCAAATACCCCCACACTTAGCTTTTGCTAGTCCTCGAGCAAAACAAAGAAAACATGAAAAACATTAGCTTCCCCCTATGTGACCCTCATAGAATTTCATTGAAGAAACAAATCATCAAGAACCTTAGCTAGCACCAAACAAGCTAAGCTCATATTCCTATTCAAATGCTAACAATAACCTTTTAATCATCCTTGAAGTGTAGTGTGTGTAATAGCCATGCTAATGCAATTTCAAGTTTTTTTTTAAAAACACCACATGCAAACTATGACCTTCTCACGGGACATACACTCAATCACACATATGTTTAGTTTAACGTGTTTCGCTCAAAGAATCAAATGTGAAAGATCTACCATAAGCTTGCATAAAGATCACATCTCCAAAATCATAATTGCAAAACTTAAATCAAGAGGACTTTTATTGGTTGTAATGAGGCTTAGGGAGAGGGTTATTGAAATGAAAGGATAGGTAAACACAACTTCCAAGCTACATTGCAAGCAATTTTCTTGTTGAGATTTATAAGAACTCAAGCTCTCCAACCACTCTGCTAATACCTCCAACCACACCCCTAAACTGAAACTTAAAAATTTGCTTTGTATACAATTTTTCTTTTTCTTCTTTTCTCTTTTTTTATTTTTTTTTATTTTTTTTATTTTTTTTATTTTTAAGCATAACTAAATACAAACACGAACTACCCCGCCACTTATTCTTTTGCCAAACTCTTTCAAAGTACTTCACAAACATTTCTCATAAGACAATCTCGCATTGCTCACTAGCTAGCTTGGAAAGGGTAAGGAAAAATGTTTAAGGTATAAGGGTAGACATATCTGGTGATAAGAAATAAAAAGGCTCAACATATACGGCTCAAATTGGCAATCTAATGATAGCATTTTTCTTTAGGAAACATGCTTATTTGGGCCATGGTGATAAACCTAATGCCTCTATCATTTTCAAGTTCATGCAATCAATGACAAACATTTCGAAAGATCGTTACGCAAGTTCTAGAGATGTAAGTCACATAAGTTCATCACACATGAAAGAATATGAGTGTATGAAAAATGCACACACTTTCAATAGGCTCAAAAACTCACATAGGATGTATATGGTCACTATATTTACATGCGAAACTTTAAGTCATGCTTTAGTCTCACATCAACAAGGCTATGTGCATTTGGTTTTTCGAAGATGATTAAACATGTACAAAACTAACAAGAGAATTATGAATTTCACACAACACATGCTTACTAAGTTCTTGACCACCGTGGTTCAAATTCAATCCAATTATATCATTGGGTTGGGAAACTAACAAACATCTACTTCAAAACAATAAATAAAACAAGACAATATTTTTGAATTTTCAAATCTTCCTAATTTTTTTATAAATTTTTTTTTTGGGTTTTTGTTAGAGTAAACAAAACTAATTAAGAAAACAAAAAGAAACAACATGGACACAAATCAAACCCAGTTCTTAGTTGAAGGTACGAAAATTTTCAATTTGGTCATTTTTTCACTCCTTACCCCCAAACTTAAACTGGACATTGTCCCCAATGTCAAAAAACACAATAATGCATAAAATAAAAAAATAAAAAAAATAACAAGAATAAAAAAAAAAAAAAAATGAAGCATTTGGACTGAAAACTTCCCCAATTTGCAGTAAAATCAAGAGATGACCCCCAAACTTCAATTTTGCAATCAACTCCAAGGGTGGACATAACCAAATGTTCCTACAAAGAAAAGAAATAATTCAGTTTAGCACTCAAGAAAATTCAGAAAAAGCAAACGGAAAATTGAAAATAAGAGAAAAAGACAATGAATAGAAATATTGGGTTGCCTCCCAATAAGCGTTTGCTTTTACGTCCGCAGCCGGACGGTACCAAGAGTAATCATCCAAGGGAAGCTGGTTCTTGGAGGGGTACAACCTCCACATCATGCTCCACAAAAGATCCTGAAATAAAAACAAAAACACAAACACAAATTAGACAAAAAGAGAAAACAATAGAAAAATAAGTAATTAGAAATAACAATCCCCGGCGACACGGCGCCAAAAATTTGATAAGATTAAATACACACCACAAAGTAGCACACAAATATCCTATTGATTTTCCTTATTAACACTAAGATTTGTCAATTGTAGCATATGAAAATAAGGGTCTTTCCCGCAGAAGATTGTTTTATCTAACTACTTAAAATGTCACAAAAACTGGGCTGCTGTCCCTACTGACCAGCCACCGAAAAATAATTATTAGACCAACTTACACTTATCTAAAGTCTACGAAATTTTATATGCAGATACTAGACACACAGAGATACACTCACACAAATTTTCGGGATTTTTGGAGTTGATTTGATATTTAAATTAATTCGAACAAAAACAGGACAGAAACAAATTTTAAATAGTAAAAATAGATTGTAGTTCACAAGTTAAGAAAACGAGTTAGGGGAAGTGCTATCCACCACCAAATAATCATGCAAACATGTTATGTTTCATTCAAATTCCTTTTATTTCCGGATGAAGATGCTCAAGTTGGCTCAATGTTAGAACTCAACCTATTACTCTTTCTTATGTGGTATGTTAAGAGAATGGCGTTTTCAACTTAACTTAGTCCCTAGCATGCAATCTATAATGGCGTGTTCATAGATTTAACAAGTAGAAATCATTAAGAACGAAAAGAGTTTGAGTCATCACAAGGCATCGTAAGTACTGGTGTTGTCTTACTTATCCTAGAAATTGGTTCACATGTTAATCGCAATTAGCAAGTACTACTCTAGAACATATGTAGGTCCTCATTCGACAAGGGCAGGCACACACAAATTCATAGCATTAGAATCCTAGATATGCTTACTAAGTATGCATCCATAGAAAACACATAAAGAATTCATCAATGAGACAAGTAGTGAACCAATTTTCATCCATTCATAAAAGTAATTGAAACGAAATGTCATAGCACATTTTCAATCATATTCGGGGTTTCAAAACAGCCCCTAACTACTAAAAATTTAGTTATACATAATTCTTCAATAAAACCAAAAGAAAGACATGAGGCCTTCGCCTATTTCCTTCCTTCCCCAATGCTGCTTTTATACCAATTCTTGCTGCATCATTTTCTTCTCCTTAACTCACCCACTAATAGCCATTTAGTGATGACAATAAGTGAGAGGAAATGGTAAAACAATTGTAACTCTTTGGGTAGCCTTTATGCCAATTACTCCCTCTTAATCCTCATCTTTAATTCCATTCCCTTTAATATTTGAATAGGTTTCAGCTGAATTGTTCTTGGCTGCATCAATTTTGGCTGATAGATTTATTGGGTTTATTGCTTTCATTTCAGTTACAAACTGCTCAGCCTCTTGTCAACCTTTCAGTGTTAAAACGGCCATAACTTCTTCTAGAAAAATGATATTAACAATCCGCGAAATGTTCCAGAAAATAGACATCCGTAGCTTTCCAAGCATATAAGGATCATTTTCTAATTCATTCTGAGCTGTCCGCAAATTGCTTCCAAAGTCAGCTGACCTGCACAGGCAGTTTTGACAAATTTGTTACTTAAAATTCCACATATGCTATTTTTATTTTATTTTCTTGACAAATCCTACAAAACACAAAAACAAAGTAAATAGCTCAAAAATATAAGGAACTAACTAAGAAAAGACAAGTGAATTTGATGTAAAATATATATAAATATGAGCTTATCAGTTAGATTAGAATTAGGGTTAGTTGGGTTGTAGTAAGTTTAGTTCTAAACCAATTAGATTAGGTTTTGTGGATTGTTGGTTGTGTTGTTGGCTGGCTGAGAACCACACACACACACTCACACAATTGAATCCTCCATCTTTCCTCTCTCTCTCTCACTCTCGGACTCACTCTCTCCATCTTTGCAACCTGTACGGATCACACCCCAAAACCACTCATTTCTCACAGATCGAACCTGCAGAGACCATATTTGAGATCCTTGAAGGTCCACGAGCACAACCATGTCATTTTCTGGTCGTGAAACCTTCGAAAAACCCTAGAGTTCGAGAGGTCCGTCGAGGTACAGTAGCACGGTGTTGATCGATGAAGTTTCATGCGTTTTAAAAGCCCAAAAAGGTATCTCTTCTTCCTCTTGAGTGTTTTAAGATGTTTTAGTTCGAGTTTGGACGTAAGGAACCCCGAAAAATCGAATTTTTGAGAAGAGCACTATTCACCAACTTTTTATTGAAGGATTTTGTTTGAATTTCAAGCTCACAGGGAGCTTAAGGAGGTCCTCACGAACCTCGGAGTGGTTCGTTGGTGGAAATTAGACGTCGGAATCACGAGTTCGACAAGTTTCAAGTTTGGCCGGATTATCGAAGCTTTTTCCGGCATGATACCGTGGATTTTGAAGCTTCAAACAGGTATAACGTTGTTCTACTCACTCTAAGCTTCATTTTGGTACAAATTTCGTAGAAAATGGTTGAAAAACGAGTGAGAAAACAAGATTTGAAAATTTTCCAGTTTCCAGCGACGGTCACCGAAGTTCTGAGGTAAGAGATGACGGAATATTCCGTCAATTTTGACGGAATTTTCCTAACGGTGTCAGGTATCTTTAACAGATTCCGTTAGTTTTAACGGAATATTCCTAACTGCAGTTAGGGATTCCGTCAAGGTTGGCTGCGCGTGGAGGCGCGTCTGGCCGTGGCCTCGCTGGCGCGTGGCGGCGTGTGGGACCTCGAAAAATTATTCTAAAAATTTGGGGATGTTCCTGAGGTTGTGTAGATCATTTTGTTATATTCAAACACCCCATTTGAGCAATGTATGAGAAGTTATTTCTTAGTTTCGTTTATGTGCTTTAAAATAACGTTATTATAGTTGTTTCTCACATAGGCGAGACCTATCCGGAGGACGAGCGTAGCCAAGCTAGGCACGGAGGCTACGATCTGTCTACTTACCAATGAGTGGGCTTTCGGTTTTCCGTATATACCTATATGCTAAGTATGTTTCCCAGAAATGCAATTTAAATGATTTTTAGCAAAGAATTGTCATGCCAATATATTTCATACTATTGAATATGCATTATGATTGTTTATGCATGATTGTTGGTGCTGCGGACGCTCAGGTAAGTTCCAGGTAAGTTTATGTGTGGTTAATAAGAGGTTGTGTTAGGAAGAGTATGTTGAGATGCATCGAGAGCTCATTAACCTGCACCCCGGTGTTAGTACTCCCGCCCAGAGTTAGGGGCATAGTCTTTCACGTGATGTTCACCTCCCGCACCACACGCTCATCTTGGATCCAAGTTAGGTGCACAGTCCTGTCGTATAGACCACTTTCAGTGGGTTCGACTAGTAGGTGACCCGCGATCATTCGCACTGTCTTCACGTGATTGTAGCACTATAGCGTATTGTTTTACACCCAGTCTTGTCGTATAGACCACTATAGGTGGGTTCGACTCGTGTGCAGGCATGATTTATAAGCTAGAGTTCAGCTGATGAGATGTTGCAGTTATTATTGCATTTGAATTACTTACCTGATGTTTTGGTTGCATGGCATGGCATATTCATGATTTTCTTATATGTTTTGACGTGATGATTTCAGTTGAGATTTAGTATATGTATATACTACTTTCTGGGAAAGTATACAGGTTTTACGGCGAGGGGATATAACTATTGTTTACGAAATGATTTTCGAAAAGCTTTGTTTTTGCCCACTCACGTTTTTGTTTTGTGCCCCTCCAGGTTTTAGGTAGCTTTGTTGGTGGCTCACGAGGATACTACGGAGGTTCTGACAGATCATCACCTATGTAGAACCACCTTTGGGTGTTACTTAATTAAGTACTTCTTATGCTTGACTGGACCTAAACTATTTATGCTATGATTGTGTATTCACACTTAATTCTGTTCCGCACTGTGCACATGGCTACGTCACCCTCACGTGACGGCCAGCATGCCTCGATCTCAGTCGGGGTGTGTCAGTTCATTTGGTATCAGAGCCTAACCCTGGCCGTGGTGTGAGATCCCACATCGCCCAAGGGAGTGATTCTTATATGTATATTCTCATCCCTACCTAGCACGAGGCCTTTTGGGAGCTCACTGGCTTCGGGTTCTGTAGGAACTCCGAAGTTCAGCGAGTTCGCGCGAGAGCAATCCTAGGATGGGAGACCCAGTGGGAAGTTCTCGTGTGAGTTCCCAGAAACAAAATCGTGAGGGCGTAGTAGGGGCCCAAAGTGGACAATATTGTGCTACGGCGGTGAAGCGGGCCCGGGATGCGGTGGACCCCGGGCCGGGATGTGACACCTCATGCCTGTTCTTCTCTCACCTTGAGCCATTTTCTTCATATCTGATCTTCTTCCCCACCTCCCCATTTTCTTTTCCCTTCTTACTTTACATCTCTTTAAATGAAGCTTTCTTCTTCTTTCCTGATAATTGCCCACTGCACCTCCAGCAGAATCATTTCCCCGCGGCGGGGGATCATCTTCATCATCTAACTGCCAATTGCCTGGTAATTCCCCAATTTCAAAAACAACCAGATCAAAGTTCAAATAAAAGTTGAAAAAGGAAGCATTCATTTAAACAAAGCCGCCGAAACAAGTTCAAAAAAGTTTAATGGCAGAAACCAGCGAAAAAAGTGTCTGAAAAAAAAAAGAACAAAAACATAAAACGGTTTCTGGATAACCCAAAACATAACACTGTTTCTGGAAAAAAAAAATCAGATACAGTGTTTGTTTTGTCTGTGCACAAACAAACACTGTATCTAGAAAGAAAAGAACCAAAATCCAGAAACAGTGACTCAAATTCCAGAAATAGTGACTTAGTTCAAAAAACAATCTATATTTTAACCTTTGACTGTTTCTTTTCTTTCATGCATCAGTTGATTATATTTAAGAAACATGGTGCTAATTTTGTTTTGAATCCAAATACAGTGAATTTCACTATTTCTTTTCTAGTAAGAAACAATGTGTCTATTTCATTTGGATCCAGAAACAGTGACTTAGATTCCAAAAATAGTAACTTAGATTCCAGAAACAGTGACTTAGATTCCAGAAACAGTGTTACTTAAAATCCAGAAACAATTTATTTTTACAGTCCAGAAACAATGACCCATCGTTATTATTGAATAGCATGCAGATCTTAAATTTATTTTCTGGAGAAACAAATGATGAACTCCACTAACGATGAAAAATTGAAATATGGATATTTCAATACCATAATATTATTATATTTTTTTTTAAAATTCAAGAAGAAACAAACTTCAAGTGGTCACTTATATTAAAGAGTTGACAATTCAGCTTCCAACATAGCATCTTACCACTTAAATAAGCTTCTAGTATTTATAGCTTTACAATGCATAATTTGCGTAATGAAAACGATATGTTGGCAATATAACTTCATTGCAAAGCATACCTCCGATAAATTAACCCACTCCCATGTTTCATTTGCTGAATTAATATCGTAGACTAGATGATACCGTCCCTAAAATTCAGAGATTAAGGTTATTTTTCAAAGTCACATGTGCTGAAACAAATATGTTATGCCGTCAGAAATTAAGGTTATTCCAAAACTCATTGTTATTTTTCTAACGTAGTTATTTGAGTGCACTGGTATGGCGATTTCCTCTTGACCGAAAAATTAAACCAAGATGAACTCCATTAACAACGAAAATCTGGAACTCAACCTAAAAAAGTTAGGGGTAAAATCGACAAATCATAATTTATTATAGTTGGGTCATTTTTAGTTGGACTACTTTAATATGGGCCTTGTACTAATCATTAAACAAAACTTATAACATGATTTTTTATTAAAACTAAAATTTTTCAAGCCATTTTCATTAGTTTTCTTTATATATTATTGTTCTTGCTTTTTCCATCATTTCCAAAAAAAATTAATAAGTTATATATGTATCCATGCAGCATGCACTGACTATCTCTTTTTAACAAAGAGAGTCTGAGAATGGAAACACTTTTAAAAGTGTTTTTAAAATAATTAAAAGTATTTTTTATAAATATTTTAGAGTTTTATAAGTACTTAGAGAGTTTTTCGCAAGAAACACTATAAAATACTTTAAATGATTTTTAGGATTTGCTTATATTGTTACTAAAAATTAGTTTCAAAAATATTTTCGTAAAAAACGGTTTCAACTATTTTAAAAGCATTACAAGACGAACTCTAATCCTTTTTAAGTTTTTCAACTTGGCCCACTTGGGTATCTTTTTGCAGCTTGGCTAGGGCACAGCTAGATACCTCTTACTTTGCATTGCACAATAAAGGTGTACTGTTGCTATCAACCAAAGTGATGATAAAATTAATCTATTATTTACATATCTTTGGCAAAGATTCTTTGCCAAAATAATCTTTACATTTAATCTTTGCCAAAAAATGTAAAGAATTAATCAATAATTATTTGTCCCATTATCCAGAAAAGGGAAAAATTTAAAGAAAAGAGAGTTAATTAATCAAGTTGGTATTTGTTTTTCTGCATGAATGCTCGCTATGGTACACGCTAGCTCTCGTATTTTCTTTTGAACGAAGAGTAACTGTTACAATCTAAACTAAAACACAATCGACATTAATTTGGTCCATTCTGTGTTGATATTTAGTACGTTATACTGACAGAATACGAATTATACATTACATAATATGGTTTAACATTTGTACATGTAGACATCGAAATTTCAGTGAAATAAATGTTACCAAGGCATACATGACATACGCCATTGTGGAGCAAAAAATAATCAAGAAAATTATAGAGGTAACACGTGAACTTTTAGGTTAAAAGGAAAAAATTACCCTCGAGGCACACCAGGATTCCCACGCGCATGTAACGGACAATAACGGCTTAATTAAGGAAGAGTCAAAGGTGATCAAAATGGTATGTATTCAAATCTCTCTCATCACTTCTCATCAAATCCTTATTCAAAATGTAACTCCCAATTTTCCTATTTAATTTATGATTAATTGTCATGTTAATTGTAAGATATTATTTCACATAATATCTTGCAATTATTCACACAATTTCACCATATATGGCTGGCTACTATTCTCCAAATAGGGCGGCCGCTCTCCTATAAATAGCCTTATTCTCCCACTAAAAAACTAAGTCATTTACTACCCACAAACTCTTAAACAAATTCTTTTTAGAATTCTAACTTTGGCATCGGAGATTCTTCGGCCAAAGCCCTTCCCATTCATCATGGGCGTGTGAGGCTTTTGGTCTTAATCTTAGGTGTTATTATTTTGCAGGTACATTTTCGTCAAAGGAGAAGACGACGGAAATTTGCATCCACAAATTGGTGCTTTCATTGAGAATCTTGATTCACACACTCGAAGAAGACTCTCGCATTCAAAGTTTCTCATTTCTCGTTCATTTGTAGATTTTTTGTACGTTCTTATTCCTAGAATTTTTATAAAGTTCTTTGAATAAACGTAAAAGAAAAGTACAATGACTAGAAATTTGAAAACCACAAGGCACAAGGAACGAAACTTCCTACGTTCAAGGATTTGGACCAAATGATGGAGATCGAGGCATAGCCCCACCACGACGATCCACAAAGCTTAACACAATGGCTAGTGGAGTGGCTCCACCTACACGGGGCACCACCGTGGTAGCCACCACGGCAGCAACCATTGTGGCAGCCCTTGGTGAGCCCTCTGCCTACGGTGAGTAGGTAGCCATGCAGCAATAAGCCCAGGCTCGCGCCACAAGGCCGCAAGCCCAGCACGAAGCAGCCCAAAATGATGCGCCTTAGCGAGCCCAAGAGACGCAGGCCCAAAACCAGGCGACTGCAAACCCAAGGCAACATCACCCAGTGCCACTCCAACCCACATGGGCCCATGCCTAAGGCGAGCCGGCCCGAGTCTCGTAAAGAGCAGCCAGAGCCACGACTCAATGCGAGCCTAGAGTGCTCCAAGCCCAATGCAAACCCAATTCACCCTCGGCCCAACACCAAGCAAATCAGGCTGTACCGCGCCCACATGCACCGCACACATCTTGCCCAACCCACTCTCGTGGCCCTCTTAGCAGTCCAAATCGGTCCAGGACTAGTTCAACCATCCCGACTTTAGATTTCTAGACCGACGATTAAACCGTGGGTATTTTCACCCCGTTTCTCCTCAGATTTGACATTTCCCAACTCAAATCTCGCACCCGAAGCCCATTACACTTCCACTACGCAAGGAGACACATATCGTCCAAGCTCTTCCACCCATATGGCCAACAACACTTGTCCCGACAAGTCATAGACTTGACAAGCGCCCTCGCGCATCAGACGACCTTGGTGAATCAGCTCTTGCAATGTACTGAGATGCAGCGTACCCCAAACGAGATGCCCCGAAGTAAGACAAAGGCAGACAACGAACATCTCCAATAACGTCCCGGTAAACAGCCCATCGACCAGCCATGGACCGAGCATTTAGGCAATGTACACTCCCGACTAGGCCCTTGAGATAGCGTATACTCTCATCTTAGTGCACGAATGAGCGTGCACTCTCGGTTAGGTCCACGGACGAGCATACATTCACAGTTGGGGCCACACTCCGATAATCGACATGAGCAACTTTCCAAGTGAAGTGTTAATTTGCGACTAGTACAGCAACCGGCAGCCTGCCAGAAATTCACTCGCCTACTAAGAATGTACCACATGCACCGCAGCTGCGATATAGACAAGCCGAACACATGGAAAAGTAGCCTAGACCAGCAGATCACGACCGGGGACAGCCGAGAGCTCCACTACCCCAAACAAAGGTAAATTCAGGAAGAAGTAGAGAAGCTTCTGACCGAGCGATTGCGCAATTTCCAATGCAACGAGGTCACTGACGAGGCACTACAACAGGACATTACCAACATAAACAAGTTACCCTTCACGAATGAGATCGAGCAAGCAGAGCCTTCATGCAAGTTCAGCATGCCGTATTTCACATCCTTCAAAGGGGATGGAGACCCGGAAAGACACCTAAAGCACTACCGAAGCGTAATGATCATTTATCGAAACAACGACGCTCTCAAGTGCAAGATATTCGCCACCACTTTGCAAGGCAAGGCGCAAGATTGGTTCCACACCCTGACACCACAATCCATGTCCGACCATTTGTTTAACATCAAGAAGAACCCAAAGGAGTCGCTTCATGACTATGTGAAAAGATTCAAAGTAGAAAAGGCAAAGATAGTCTGACGCAATGACTCGATAACTAGTGTAGTTTTCCAAAAAGGATTCTCAGCTGACTGTCCGCTATTTGGAGAATTGATCATGAAAGAAGATCTAACTCTGGTAGACTCTTTCACTCTGGCAAGGAAACATGCACTTTGGGACGAAGCTTGGCGAGTAGACAAGGCACCCGAGCATCCTAAAAAAGAATTGGCAGTAGCTTAAAAGAAGGAGGACGGGAAGCAGTACAACAACAAAAACAGGCTAGAGGTCAAGTGCAGGGACCGATCCCCGACTAAAGGAGCCCCGACGCCTAAGAATTACACTAAGTTCTCGATCCCGATCCACCAAATCCTCTACGACATCAAGAGCGAACCATGGTTTAAGCTGCTAAAGCAATCAAATGGAAATACTTCCAAATTGGACCACACCAAGTACTGTGCATTCCATCGAGGTCCTAGTCACACAACTGACGACTACTACACTTGGAGGAACTACCTAGAGAAGCTGGTCAAAGAAGGCAAGGTCGACAGATACTTGGATAAGCCAGATGCCCATCCTAAAAGAAACGCAAACGCAGACGCCGACGAAGAGCCGCCGACCAAGACAATCCGGATCAATGGCATCTTCGCCGAATCCGAGCACTCGGGGGCCACCAACAACTCCAAGAAGAGGAAGATCCAACAGACTATTAGTTTCTCAAGTCCAGGCAGTTGACACCCAACCTGGACCAGTTGTTGGCTTCACCGAGTAAGATTCTGAAAATGTCGACTTCCCACACAATGACGAACTAGTGATATCTGTCCAACTAGCCTATGTCATAGTCGACATAATGATGGTAGACAACGGTAACGCTGTCAACCTACTCCTACTCTTAGTCATTCAGCAGATGGGCCTGGAAAACACGATCATACGCTGAGCAGAGGTTCGCACCGGATTCAACAGTCGCACCTCGACTACCATCAACAAAATAACAATCGACGTGAGAACACCCCTAATGATCTTATACCAGACGTTCACAATAGCTAGCGACTCGTTTCCCTATAATGGGATTTTAGATTGGCACTGGCTAGTGAGACTGACCCCGGTAACATGTATTAAGTATCAAGAAAACCAATTCCACATCGCGGAAAGAGAAGTCGAAGATATCAAGTCAAACCAGGCCACATCTCGACGATACACTGTGCAAGTACTGAAGGAGTCAAAGAAAAAGTCTTTTACCCCCGTAGAGGCTACTGAAGTGTAGAAAGATAACTCTACCTTAATCGAATACGAGTCAAGAGATGCCAATCACATATTTCTTGGCCCAAAGCAATGGTCAGACCACATTAATAACTTGGCGGAGCAATGAAGCCTAACCCTGCCGATGCACATTCAAGGCAAATCCGAGTGATCTTGAATATGAAGTCCCCCACTACTCTGAAGGAGATTCAAGGTTTGACCAAAAGAGCAGCCGCACTCAACCATGTACCTTTATGGTCCACCAATCAACGTGAGCCCTATTTTCAACTCAATCGAAAAGGAGCAACATGACAAATAGAACAACAAGTGCGAAAAAGCATTCAAGGACTTGAAGAAGTACCTAACATCACATCCCTACTATCCAAATCAGAAGCAGCGAATGACTTACTTACATGCTTGACGGTATCTGAAGCAGCAATAAGCTCTACCCTCATATGAGAAGAGCTGGGGGCCCAACTACCTGTATTCCACAGTTCAAAAGCTTTTCTTGATGCGGAAACCAAATACCAGAAATTCAAAAGCTAACTTTGGCGACAGTTGTTGCAACTCGGAAGATTAAGTTATACCTTCAAACGTAAGCAATCATCCTCATGACGTACTATTTCGTCCAATCCAGACGCGCAACGATAAAGGCGCAGACACTAGCAGACGCAAAGCTTTCCGACAAACGCAGCAACTCAGCCCAAAAGGCGCACCAAGGGTAGACAAACACTAGAAGGACATACTCGAAAACAAGTTTTGTCCTCATCGCCTTAGAAGATTCTACATAGGAGCAACATGTACTGGCAGTTGAGCAACACTTTTTGTTGCACGTCACACGGCCCCAACTGAACCTTGCTCCGTAATTCAGCTCTAGAATGGCCCGATACTTGTAGTTGAGCATCGCCTCTTGCCACGTGTAACATGGCCCTAGCTCCGCGACTCCCTGTCGCGCCTATCTTGCATCACGACTCCCAACCATTAAAAGTCACACTCCGTGGCTCTTCGCTACACCGACTCAAGCTCCGTAGCTTCTCGCCACGCTGATTATGTTTGCAGCTCTTTAAACTTCAAAGCATTCAATGACAGAGCATAATATAAGGCTTTACCAACATTCCTGCGAATGGCAAAAGACTTGGCAGTGCAAAAGCTCGTAATTCATTTTGATTCCCAATTAATCACTAGCCAGACTACTGGGGAGTACACGGCGAAGCATCCGAATATGGTCCAATACTTAGAAAAGGTACAAAAGCAACTTAAGGAGTTTCAGATTCACACCCTTACTTAAGTTCTGCAGGCAGACAACGCCCACGCGGACGCGCTAATAGGCCTAGGCTCCGCCCTCGACCATCAACTCAAACGTTCTATTCTGGTGAAACATCTAGACAAGCCAAACATAGAGGCAGAGCCAGCATCCGAGGTGTCACAAGTTAGTACAACTCTAAACTAGCAAGATTCCATTATAGACCTGGTCAATGGCACACTTCCCATAGAAAGATCAGAGTCTAGAAAGCTCCAAACAAAGGCAGCAAGCTACTACATGTGCAACGACATTCTCGTCCGAAGATCCTACACTGGACCACATCTCTGCTGCCTAGCGTCTCCTAACGACCTAAAGGTTCTAAGCTCAATCCACAAAGGCATTTGTGGAAATCACTTCGAAAGTCGATCATTAGCATATAAGGCTCTTAACACAGGCTACTACTGGGCTACTATGCATCAAGACGCTAAGAAGTTAGTACAAAAGTGCGACCGCTGCCAACGCTACAAGCCGGTACCATCACTGCTTGCCAACGAACTATACCCGCAGACGAGTCCTTGGCCGTTCATGCAGTGAACAATCAATTTGGTAGGGCCAATGTCGTCCGCTACTGGGGGTAGAGGCATGATGAACGTGGTAATTGACTACTTCACAAAATGGGTGGAAGTAAAGCTCATGATAACCATAACTCAGACGGACATAGAGTGCTTCATATAGAGGAACATCATTTGCCAATTTGGCATCTTTCAATCCATCGTCACAGACAATGGCCTGCAATTTGTAGGCAAAGATTTGGTGAAGTTTTTCCAGAAGTATGGCATCAGGCAGCACATGTCCACACCAAAGTATCCCCAGGCAATAGGCAGGCCAAAGCATCCAACAAGATAATTCTCGATTGCCTTAAGAAACTCCTCTCCGACAAGAAGGGAAAATGGCCAAACGAACTTTCCGGAATGTCTATTAATGTATCGCACAACTAAATGACGAGAAACCAGTGAGACTCTTTTCTTTTTGGCATTTGGTTCAAAAGAATTAATTCCTCCTAATGTTATTGTGCCAAGTATCAGCACTCTACTACCAAACATCGAGCAGAACAGAAAGGAGATGGCCACAAACTTAGATCTAGCAGAGGAGAAATGCGAGAAGGTCATCACCTACATCGCAGCCTACCAGCAGCAGCTCCTCTCCAACTACAACAAAATGGCCAAATTCCAGCAGTTCCAGCCTAGAAATCTAGTCATAAGAAAAGCCTTTATCACTGCCCATAAAGAAGGCTTCAAAAAGATGGATCTCATCTGGGATGGTTCGTATAAGATCAGCAAAGTAAGAGGCAAGGGTAGTTACACCCTTGCCACCATGAACGACAAAGAGATCAAAAAGTAGTGAAACGCCTACCATTTAAAGAAGTACCATGCGTGACCTCCTGCTACATCAAAGATCGAAGACTCAAGCAGCTCGTCGGACACCACCTTTCAAACTGATGATTATCCGGTTGTTATGCAGTTCCTACTTTACAACTAAGTTTTCGTTCGTTTCACTCATTTTGCAATGAGGAATTCAGAAGTAATTTACAACTTGGCTCGGCTACATGCTTACAACAACTGATCACTCATGCACTTCAAAAGAAGATTGAGCCCTTTTTAGGGACTTATCGCAGGAATTGCATCCCCTAGGGACCAACCATGCTCTTCAGTGCGAGAGGGTAAACTAATTGCCCAACACCCATATGGGTCTGCTCTCCGATGCAAGAGGATAAACTATACACTCCGAATATCAAGACTTGGATAAGTTGGGCTGCCCTAGTGTAACTAGGTGCATGATAGCTTACATCGAGATTCCTAGAAGTAGCCATAATGGTCTTTTTCAAGGCTTAGCTAACCGAAGGATTTTTTGTCTCTTGGCCTAATCCATGGGGAACCGGGCCTCAGAGACGAAGAATGCACATTACGCAAAAGGCATTATGGACGGCTGCCCTGGAACCTTAAAGTTGCTACCGAGTGCATTAAGGTAGCCTATGATTTCCAGAAGATTGCCTACGGCTTCCTCTTTGAGCAGTAAGCCGCGATAAACTTATACAACCGCACATTTTTGTGAAAGTTAAACAGTTAGTGTGCATATACGAAGCTCTATCCACTGCCGACATGCTACGCAGTTGATAATCTTCACCTCTCCTAAAGTGCAGAATGATCGTTTAGATCTACACTAATTCCTAAAGTGTTATGATACTTGCCACATAACCCACAGAATTGGTTACATAAAGAGCAAAGAGTTCTCTTAGACTTTTGCTTACGAAATTTCATACAACCGCGTACTTTTGATACGAAAGGTTAGCGAATTTCATGACCCAAAAATCTTTAGTATGTTGTGATGTAGGCCAAACAACACAAAAGATTGAAGAAAGCCAAGGTTAACAGCCAAGTGGTCATGCATACTCATTTGCTTCTGTAAATAAGGCGTCTGGCTGCTGACCCTGTGGCTAACAACTTCGCAAAAGTTTAACACCAACACCTATGACTGCATAGGCTACGTGGGCTTGTCTACTTATAGAAAAGCAGCACGCCTGCCACTGGTCAAAAAGGTCAAAGGTTGGGCGTAAACAAAAGAAGTGAAGATGAAGAAAAGTGAAAGAATTAAGTTTATTAAATTTTCTAGCAAAATTGATAAACAAAAAGTAAAGACCGAATGAGTTCAAGCAAAGCAAAAATCAACAAGGAAAACAAAGAAAATCATAAAGGCTACATAGAAGACTACTCTTCAGCAGCTTGGACATCTCACGACTACTTGGTCGCCACACCTTCAGCAGTCGCGACGCTCTCAGCAGCGGCGTTATCCAACGCTTCACCCCCGACTGCCCCAGCTTAAGCACCTACTTCTCCGACTACTTCACCAATGGAAGCCTCAAAAGTAAAGGCAAACAAATCTTTCAGAGAAATAGAGAAGGTCTTGAAGTCTTTCCCAGCAAACTTAAAGTCAGACGGCCTACCAAAGAGATGATCTACATAACCGGGCTTGTAGAAATTGACTTGACTTTAAACAAGCGAAACCTCAAACCCAGCCTTCTCACTCTTCAGCTGCTCGTTCTTCTCGAGCAGACCAACACGGACACGCTACAACTCATCCATTTCCATCTTCAGATTTTTGTTGATCTTTAGTGCACCTTGTAGTTCTAACACTTGGGGTTCAAACCTATCGACAACCTTCTTGAAGTGGATCACTTGATTATAAGCAGCAATCAACTCTTCATTCTTTGCGTAAGCGACAGAACGAAGCTCAAAAATGGCAAAGATCTTGAATCTGAGGTATGTAACATCCAATCTCCTTTTCTGCACCTTCATACTTAACTTAGATCGCGTCAAGCCTAGTCTTCAAGTCAACGATCTCCTAGCGAGAGGTCTCAAGTTGCAGAGAAGTGGGGGTAAAGATATTGGACCCCTTCAAAGTGATGAGCTCAGACTCCAACCTCTTGATCTTTTCGACAGAAGAATAAGCTTCAGCTGCTATAGTCTTTGTCATCTCTTTGGCAATCTTGGTATCCTTTTGGTCAATGAGCATAGACTCGGCTGCCAAAATCACTGTTTTCTGCATCATAGCGAGCAGAGCAGTCATTCTATACTGGGTTGTATGCTTCGCAAAGGAACTTGGGCAAATAAACCCTTTACTTCATCAACAAGCTTGGCACAAACATTCATGTCTTCAAGCAGATTTGTCTTCAAAAGCGCACAGATCTTAGCAGCCTCTCCAAAAAATGCTTAGTGGATTTCTCACAACTGCCCACGAGAATAGTCTATTCTTTCTCAGCAGGCGAACCAGTCTCAACAGCAAGAGGAATAGGCATTGACGCTACTTTAGCAGCGGAGTCCACCTTTTCGCTTTTCATAGTAGGCAAACCAGACTTAGCTCTCAACAGACGTCTTAGCACAGATTTCGGCACTAGGGGCATGACGGAACCTCTACGACAAGCAATCCTATTAGCAATCGTACTATCTACCTTAAGCATAGCAGGTGTCATCGGCTCAGATCTAGCGACTTCATCTTTCTTCCCATTAGAAGAAGTTAAGTTAATCACAAGCCTATCAATAGCAGGTGAACCCTCACGAATAGGCGGGGAAGATCTTTTCTTTCCACCTTCATTCACAACAGGCTCCATGACAGCGATCGGACGAGTTAATATCTCCGTCTTGATCCGCTTTATCTCCTCTCTCGGGGGCAGCCCACTTTTTTTTTTCTGGCAAAGAGGACTAAGCAACCAATGCTACTCACGGTACTCAGCGGGGATACCTAAAGCAACATGCACCTTCTTCATATCTAGAGAAGTCTTGGGAGTTGAGCCGAATTCTAAATCTACATAAGCAGAGGAAGATAATCAACAAATTAGATAACAGCTTAGCAAAAACACAAAGCAGCCTAGAGACTAAGCAATCTACTTACCGGTGATGAAAATCATCGGAACACGCAGCTCAAGGGAAAAATCAGACTCCCACTCTCTACTTATCTCCAAAGTCTCATTGGCCTAGTCATGATCTCCCTTGCTCGAATAATCGAAAAGCCTATGGCAGGATCGTAGCTGCCTAACTCCATGGATATGGCATATGTCAAAGAAGTACCAGAATTCGTTGACGGTCAGATCCAAGTCAAAGAATTGGATTAGATTGAGGAATCACATCATCACAGGGACCGCATTTGGAGAACATTGAGCAAGGGCACATTTCATGGAGTAAAGCACTTATTCGAAGAAACGCGACATGGGAAAAGTAAATCCCAACATGAAGTTATAGGGATGAAACTTGATGGCTCTCCGAGCATTACTATATGGCTCTCAGCTGCTACCTCCCTTAACACGCTTCACACGCACCCCAGAAGGAATGACGTGCTTATATGCTTCAAGGAAATCTCTAAACGAGTCATCAGAGCTAATTTTGAAGTGAGCAGCCTTGAAGTAACCTACTTTACTCAAAGACCCGCCTTAGCGATATAACGGTGGCACACCATCTCACTCTTGTGGCTTAAAGAAGACATACTCGAAGAAATTCTACAACGATACAAGGAAGAATCATTAGATGGCTAAAAAAAAAAACAGCAGTGCACCAGGCCTCACGGCCCAAGGACCAACCTGCTATAAGCCCAAGACCGTAGAAGCCTAGCAGCCACGCCAGGCCCCACAGCCTGGTTTATCTCTTCTCTCAGCCCAAAATGCCTATCGGCCCAAGTCAACAGGAAGGGGCAGGCGCCCCCGCTTCTCCCTTAGTCTCTCACTTGCACAGGCCAAGCCTAGCGACCTGCAGGCCCAATGCTTATCTTTCCTCTATCTACATAGGGCCCGAGCCCAGCAAAACATAAGGCACACGCTTCCTTGGCATCACCACAACAAGTCAGGCCCAAAGCCCAGCCTGCTGTACTTACACGCTTTGCCCATGACAGGCCTAGCCCAGCACTACAATTAGCTCAGCCCAAGCCGAGCTGCACCTAGCCAGCCAGTCGCCGCCTCATCGAGCTAACAACAATAAGCCACCCACGGCAACAATGCCATGGCCTTCCCAACCATTTTTTCACACATCCTCAACCCCCGTCGAGCCAAATTTCAAGCCCCGAGGCTCCCAAAAATTAAGAAGATAAGGAAAATTAATTTTGTTTTTTTTTTTTTTACCTTGGTGTGGCGTGAAGACGAAGAAAGCAACGAAAGATAGTCCTTTACATGGGCAAGTGTAGAAGATTGCTGGGGGAGAATGAACAAATATCCTCTAGCTTTCTCTCTCTTGTAGGGTAGAATAAATTGCTCTCTAAAGTTGATTTAATCATCTACTTAAGGTAGACTTAAATAGACTTTGGAAATGATTTATTTCCCTTTCCTAGAAGGATCTGATTTCCAATTAATGTGGGAATCTACATCAAAATAGGAAACAATCTTATGTTTCCTCAAGTAAGGGAAGATCTCTACACCTGCTGCCTTTTTCTACGAGCAGCCCAAAAGGTGTGGGGGCATTTGTGGAGCCAAAAATAATCAAGAGAATTATGGATGTGACATGTGGACTTTTGGGTAAAAATGACAAAATTACCCTCGAGGCACACCGAGATTCCCACTCGCATGCAATGGACAATAATGGCTCAATTAAGGAAGAGTAAAAGATGATCAAAATGGTATTTATTCAAATCTCTCTCTTCACTCCTCATCAAATCCTTATTCAAAAGGTAACTCCTAATTTTCCTATTCAAATTAGGATTAATTGCCATGTTAATTGCAAGATATTATTTCACATAATATCTTGCAATTATTCACACAATTGCACCATATATGGCCGGCCACTCCCCTATGAATAGCTCTATTCTCCCACTAAAAAGCTAAGTCATTTGCTACCCACAAACTCCTAAGCACATTTTTTCAGAATTCTAACTTTAACATCGGAGATTCTTCGGCCAAAGCCCCCATTCATCATGGATGCGTGAGGCTTTTGGCCTTAATCATAGGTGTTATTATTTTGCAGATGCATTTTCGTCAAAGGAGAAGACGGTGAAAATTTGCATCCATAGCCATGTGTCTCACAAATTGTATACATGGATGTGACTCATCAAAATCGGACGAGTCATCAAAAAGGACACATGTCAATGATTGACGGAAATTAATATTTGATTTAATTTAGATTAAACAAATTAATTAATTTAAATTAAAACAAATAGAAATGCCAAATTGGACAAGATTGATTATTTGATTTTATTTAAATCAAATAATTAATTTATTGATTGATTGATGGAAACAAATCACGAACCAAACCACAAATCAAGTCCTAGTTCTTTCGTCAATTAATCAAGCTCCCAATCAAGGGCAAATCCATCCATAGGCAAGACTTGAGAAGTCTATAAATACGAGGCTCCAAGACAAAGAAAGGGATGCATAAATCATTCAAGTACTTAGACGTTGTCAAAGCTTAAGCACCCAAATCCCCAAAACACTTTGAAGAATTTAAAAAGCTCTCCGCGTTCTTCTCCAAACCTTCAAAGAATCATCAAGCATTACTACTCGTGCCGATCCTTCAAATCGCCAAGAGCCAAAACCTCGCGGCAATTGTTCATCCGAGATCAAGTCATCGCAACTCTTGGATTAACAACCTACACATCTACACATCTTTCGGAGATCGAATCAGAGGAAACTTGTAAATAGGGATTGACCCTACAAATTCATTAATACAATACAATTGCTTTGTACACGTGTTCTTGTTTTATTTGTTACAGAAAATTCGTGTTTACAGTACATTGTCTGAATCAGTTTGTTTATGCTTTTTAATACAAGCGATTATAAAACAGAAGAAAGTCGAATATAAAATTCTGTATCAATAAAATCTCTTACCCGAGCTACAAATCTCTTGCCATACTTAATCGTAATTAGATTTACAAAAGTAAAATCCAAGTGTGAGTTTGTGTTCAACAATCAACCTCTCAACCCAAGGAGGGTCTTAGCTGCTATTTTCCTCTCTGTCTCGGCTTTTAGGGATTCTTTACCTCTGCCTTGTGGTCGGTCTCTGCCCGCTCCAAGAAGTGCTGCGGATAATGTCCGATGGTCTCCACCAAACCCGGGGGCTGTTAAGATTAACGTTGATGCAAGCTAGAATGTTAGTGATGGGAAGGGTTTCTCGGGGGTGGTGGTGCGTGATGAGGCGGGACGCTTCCTGGTGGCATGTAGGTACCGCATAAAGGCTAACAGTGTTGACATGGCTGAGGCTTTGGCGATTTGGCATGGGTGCAAACTGGGAACTAGTCGAGGGTGAGACTCAATTATTGTGGAATCGGACTCTCTGGAATCAATTTCTTGTCTAAAAAATTTGTCAAGAAAGGGCAGGTGGGATGCTTTTCCCATTCTTAGGAAGTGCTCTAGATTGGGATCGGCTTTCACTAAATGTCGCTGGTCTTGGGTCCCAAGACTGGCCAATTTGGCTGCAGATGCTTTGGCATCTCGGCATTGTCAGGAAGTATGTGACTTAATTTGGGTTGATAGACCCCTATCTTCCCTTGTTCACGTTTTGTGTAGTGATGGACTTCCCTGTCCCCCGTGAGGTAGTCTTTGTGGTAGTGTGATTAGGGACATTTTAGCATTAGATGCGGCATCATGTCTCTTTTACCTCTTTGCACTACTCTTTCTGTAAGTGGCTTCTTGCTTGTTTGCCTCTCTGTAGGCTTTCTTGTTCTCTTTTGGCATCTTTGCCCGGATTTATTATAAGGAAAACTAATGAAAAGGGCTTGAAAACTTTGAGTTTTAACGATAAAGACAAAATAAACGGTAAAGTGAATAGTACAATGTTTGACTTTTTAGTGTAAAAATGTGGTTTTTCGTTAAAGTGAACAGTACCATGGGCTTTTCGTTAAAAACTCCCTTTATTATATCTCCAGTTTCCCAAAAAAAAAAAAAAAAAAAAAGAGTAAAATCCAGCGTGCATACTATAGCTATATGATTATGATAGAGCTTTTCCTTTTAACAAGTAATAATACCCTTTTTACTTTTCTTCATTGTAATTGAGTAAAACGAACCTATAGCCAAGAATTTACTGTGTATCAGCTACTGTTAGCATCAGTTCAGTTAAAAGTCAAAATAATCTCTGCATGATACACATACACAACATTGTTTCAACCAAATGTTTGTTAGGTTTTGGTTGGGTAGTGAAGATGATGAATTGATGTGCAGAGGACATATCTTGAATACTTTGTCGGATCGGCTGTACAATTTATTTTCTACAACTCAATCTCCAAGGGAAATCTGGAATGCTCTTGAAGAGAAGTATACATCGGAGAAAAAAGGTACCGATAAATTTATCATGTTTAAGTTCTATGAATTCACTATGCCTGATGGCAAATCCATTGTGGACCAAGTTCAAGATTTATTACTTTTGGTCACAAAGCTTCGTGAAGTCAAAATAATTGTTCCGGATGCATTACAAGTAGGGGCTATCATGTCAAAATTACCCCCTGGTTGGAACAATTATAGAAAGAAGCTTTTGCATATGGCAAAAGATATAAGTCTCCTAGATCTCTTGAAGGGGATCCAAATTGAAGAGGAAACTCGGAAACGAGAAAAATATTTTTCCTCACAAGACTTCACTAAGGTTAATTATGTTGAAGAGAGCAAGAGTAAGTTCAAAAAGAACTTGAAAGCGAATAACCTAGGAAAGTTCAAAAAGACATCTTTTGGCACCAACAGTGGCAAGAAAAATGCAACTTGCCACCATTGTGGAAAGAAAGGGCACTTTATTCGTGATTGCAGGTTCAAGAAAAATAATGAGGACGCCAAATTAAACAAAGCAAATATGGTAGAGGAAACTCATACTGAAGATATAATATCTATGGTGTCTGAAATGCAAATTGGCATGATCACTGAATTGAACATGACTGCAACCGTTAAATCTTCAGACTGGTGGCTTGATTCTGGTGCTACCATACATGTTTGCAATGATAGAGCACAATTCAAGATCTACAAAACCGAAGAGGATGGTCAAGAAGTACTAATGGGCAATCACAATGGTGCTAAGGTTCTTGGAAAATGGACTGTTGAACTACAATTCACTTCTGGAAAAAAAATGACTTTGACAAATGTTTTTCATGTCCCAGACATTAAGAAAAATATTGTATCTGCAAATCTGTTGTGTAAAAGTGGTATTAAAGTGGTGTTGGAAGCCGACAAATTTATACTGTCAAAGAATGGTGTATTTGTTGGCAAGGGTTATTCATTTGATGGAATGTTCAAACTCAGTATCAATAAAGTGAATTCTTCTGTTTATATTGTTGACTCTTCTTCTGTTGGAAGTATGCCCACAAAGCCACTCATTTGATGTAATAGCTTTTGGAATACTTATTGTGTTAAACTATTATATTGTTTAATGAAGGGCAAAGCTTATTGTTAATCATTATTTATTGGATTATATGTTTAGGCAATAAGGGAATCCAAGGAATGTATTTAGTCTAAGAGAGAAGTGATCTAAGTAAGTTAGATTAACGAGACCTTTCTCTTATGTTCATTCCTAAAACGTTCCTAGCCATAGGATTGCCAATTGGGCATTGACAATCCGCTAAGGTTAGTATGTGTTATGTTAACTCAAGCGTGAGTATGACTAGTCTCAAGTCATTTAGTGTTGGACACTGAGACAAACACATAGGTGCTCGAAAGGTAATCGAGTACACTGAACAACGATCAAAAGAGAGTTCGAACATACATGTCATGTAAGAACTCGTAAGTTGCAATATGCAAAGTAGTCCTTTGACCTGAGGCATCATAGATGTCTAATGGTTAGGTCCTTGATCTTTGACCATGTCAAAGGCATTCCATCGAGAGTGTCCACGGCATTGTTGGGGTCAAGCTATCTAGTCATGTAGGCATATGAATGCACAACAAGGGATCTCTAACCTTCCATGGTGGAAGGAGAATACTCTGAGATATGATTCAGGAGTCTTTGGCCAAAGCATACGAATATGACTTAGGAAGTATGTTTCAAGTCATATTCAAATGAATCATATAGAGAAGTATCACATTGGATAGAAGACATGAAATAAGCTATCACTTAAACAATGTGATCAAGAGTATTGTATTAGAGAAGGACCGTATTGCATTGTAATTGTAACTGGATAGGTTCTCCAACCACTTCTACTTAGCTTGGGTAGCCATGACATAGTGCTAGGTGTCACTCATGGTTTGTGGAAGCCCTAAGGATTAGCTAACACTAATCTTCATCAAAGGGAAAATTGAAATGTAGTTTCAATTCGCAATCGATCGTTAAGAGTAACAATCGCCCACTGCCTCGCTAATTGGAACCTAATGGATCCTACACCGAGTAAGGATGAAAGTGAAGAAATATAAATGAGATGGATAAGCAATTAAATAGTTTAATTGAGAATGGTCAAGATTAATTAATTAGTTAATTAATCTTACGAAAGGTTCGTATTGGGCTTTTAAGTTGGTTTTGGGTTTCGGGGCCCAAAAGGGTTTTTGGTCCACAAGGCCCATTGAGTTTAGGTTGTGTGACAACTAAAACTAAATGAAAATTAACCCAAAAACAAAGTCAAAACCGGTCTAGGGTGAGTGGTACCCAACTTGGGTTAATTGCAAGTGTGCCACTCACATGTGAGGTGGTATAAAAGCAACTTTATAGCCATAACCTCATTAGGGTTTTTCTTGAGGAAAATAAGAGAAACATTTTCTCTCCTTTTCTCATCAAGAGGCCGGCCACTTAGGGAGAGTTTCACTAGCATCAAAATCTCTCTAAGTCATCCATCTTCTCTTCACACTTCATCCTTGGTGTGGAGACTTAGAGACACTAAATCTTTAGTGTTCTTGGAGATCCTTTCCTTACATCTTCAAGGAGCAAGAGGAGCATTCAAAAGGAAGAAAATCACAAGGAAGATTCAAGGAGCTAGGAGGTGACTTGAAGGCCCTCCACTTGGGTGAATCCCTTGTGTAAACAAGGATGAGCTTCAAGGGTAATGAATCTCAAAACCTTCCTTCTCTTTAATGTTGTTAAAGAGTCTTATGGTTCACCATTCACTAGGCTTTGAAAGTCATGGGTTTTAGAATTGTTTTTGAATGCATGCCTACTTTAAAGTGTTATTAGTTTGCATATGTGTTCAAATGTTCTCACATGTTCTTAGCTAGGACAAAATTTTTCCTTCATCTTCTACTTTATGGCATTCTCGTTTAGCACATTTGAATTATAGATCTTTAAAATATTTGTCTAAACATGATTTAATTTCTTGTAAAGATGTTACATTTAAAAATTGTGAAATCTGCACACAAGCTAAAATTACAAAGAAGCCTTTTCAAAAAGTAGAAAGAAATACTGAAATATTAGATTTAGTTCATTCTGATATATGTGAGTTTAATGGTGTTTTAACTAGAGGAGGAAAATGCTATTTTATTACTTTCATTGATGACTGTTCTAGATTTACTTATGTTTATTTAATGTCTAATAAAGATGAAGCCTTTGAGTTTTTTAAACGATATAAGGCTGAGGTTGAAAACCAAAAGGAAAGGAAAATTAAAATCCTTCGGAGTGATAGAGGTGGAGAATATTTTTCAAATGAATTCTCTTTGTTTTGTGAAGAACATGGAATCATTCATCAAAAAACTGCACCTTACACTCCACAACAAAATGGCTTAGCAGAAAGAAAGAATAGGACACTCACTGATATGATTAATTCAATGATCATAAGTGCAAATGTTCCTACATATTTATGGGGTGAAGCTCTTCTTGCAGCATGCCATATACAAAACAGAATTACCTCTAAGAAAACTCATGTGTCACCATATGAAGTATGGAAGGGCAGAAAGCCAAATTTGGAATATTTAAGAGTTTGGGGGTGTTTGTCATTTTATAGGCCTCACGACCCTAAAAGATCCAAATTAAGTCCTAGAGGCATAAAAAGTATTTTTGTGGGATATGCCCAAAACTCTAAAGCATACAGATTGCTTGATGTGAACTCAAATGTCATTGTTGAATCAAGAGATGTAGAGTTCTTTGAGGATAAATTCTATAATGACCCTAGTCCTAGTTCAATTGAAGAACGTAATAAAAAATCAGTGTCGAAAGAAAATCCCAGTTCAGTTTCCGGCACCAAAAAGAGAAAGGAACCGGAAGAGGTTCTAGAATGTAGGAAAAGTCAAAGGGTCAGAAAAGAAAAGAATTTAGGTCCTGATTTTATATCTTCAGAAGCCATTTTATTTTTGGTGGAAGGAAGTAGAGAAAAGGTTCTACATAAAATACCCTTCATTTTAAATGTAGAATGAGATCTTGTAACTTTAAAAGAAGCAATGACTTCTAGAGATGCTGCTTTATGGAAAGAAGCTGTAGATGATGAGATGAACTCATTGTTATCCAACCAAACATGGACTTTGGTTGACTTACCACATGGATCTAAACCAATTGGTTGTAAGTGGGTGTTTAGATGGAAATATAATTCTAATGGTTCTCTGTAAACCTTCAAAGCTCGATTGGTAGCCAAAGGTTTTAAACAGAAAAAGGAAGTTGACTACTTTGACACCTATGCACCAGTTGCAAGAATCACCTCCACTAGAGTATTGTTTGCTTTGGCATCTGTATATAATCTATATGTACATCAAATGGACGTGAAAACAGCCTTTTTAAATGGAGATTTGGATGAAGAGGTATATATGGAGCAGCCGGAAGGATTTGTTCTTCCTGGTAATGAAAAGAAGGTTTGTAAATTAGTAAAATCACTATATGGTCTAAAACAAGCGCCAAAACAATGGCATGAAAATTTTGACTTTGTCATTTTGTCAAATGATTTTAGACATAATAACGCCGATAAGTGTATTTATTATAAATTCACTGATGAATACGGTGTTGTTATATGCTTATATGTAGATGATTTACTAATATTTGGGACCAACATGAAAGCTATATCTGAAACTAAGAACTATCTAAATTCAAATTTCAAAATGAAGGATTTAAATGAAGTGGATACTATCTTAGGGATAAAAGTAAAGAGACATGATGGGGGATTTGCATTGTGCCAGTCACACTATATTGAAAAAATATTGCAGAAGCATAATCATTTGCAAATAAAAGAAGCACCGACCCCTTATGACGCTAAGATCAACATGCTAGTAAATTCTGGCAGATCAGTTGCACAACTTGAGTATGCTAGTGCAATTGGAAGATTGATGTATGCTTCACATAGCACAAGGCCAGATATAGCATTTGTTGTTTGTAAACTTTCAAGATACACTAGCAACCCTAGCACTTTACATTGGAAAGCAATTTGTAGAGTTTTTTGTTATCTTAAGAAGACTACTAATTTGGGTCTATTTTATTTAAGATTTTCGGCGGTACTAGAAGGGTACTCAGATGCTAGTTGGATTACTAGCACAAATGATAATAAATCCACAACAGGATGTATATTCACTATTGGGGGAGGTGTTGTTTCTTGGGTATCAAAGAAACAAACTATTATATCACACTCCACTATGGAATCTGACTTTATAGCATTAGCAACCGCATGCAAAGAAGCAGAATGGTTGAGAGATTTATTATTCGATATAGAGTTGTGGCCACAACCAATGCCATCTATTTCTTTGTATTGCGATAGTGAAGCTACATTGTCTAGAGCTTATAGCAAAGTATATAATGGCAAATCTAGACATATTAGCTTTAGACATGAATTTGTCAAACAGTTAATAACACAAGGAGTTGTTAACATAACTTATGTAAGGTCAAATAAAAATTTGGCAGATCCTTTTACAAAGGGACTCTCGAGAGATATGGTACAAAGTACATCTAGTGGAATGGGGCTGAAACCCTTTACTATAAATCACCAGTAATGGTAACCCAACTTTGCCTAGAACATCACTAGACCAAAGTTCAATGGGTAATAACAAGTTACTGATAAGTGGTTTGAATAAGCACTGAATAATTTATATAGCCTATTCCAGAATGTCAGTGCATACTGCTATGATATAGAGGATGAAATTTAAATTCTTAATGAAGCATAATAATATAAGATGTTCGAATAGCAGGAACATACACAAGTAACCTCACCTATATAAACATAAGGAGTGGTGCCGCTCCTACCAAGAGTTTTTGGGTTTTCTCTTGTAAATGTTTATGAAACCAGGATGTAGCACAGGGCCATAATAGTGCTAACTAGATACAAAATTTTCTCCAATGAAGCTAAAATATGATCATGTGTGTAGTATTTTCCGATTTTGACTGATAAATACATAGTTTAAGGTATGGAAAGGCCACTATTGTATTTGTAAGAACCTTGAGATACTTACACTAATTGAAGGTTAAAATCGAAAGATACCTTTTGTATGCATGAACATATGTGTATGATTAAAGTTAACGATAGAAAGTTTGATTCATTATAATATTTCTAGTGTTATTTGTTTTGAGATAGAGGAGAATTGTTAGATGTTTTCCAATTATATGAGCTATATATATATTATTGAAATAGGGGAGGATTGTTGGTATATTTCATTAATATATATTTACATATTTATATATTTATATATTTATATATTTATACAAATATATATATGTATAGCTGCCATCCCGTCCACAACATTGGGAGTTGGTGCATATTCCATCAAGCAATCCTTGCGTGTGTAATAGAAGCCTTTTGGCTACAGTGATGTGCCTTTTGGATTGCAGTACCGATTGTGAAAAAACAATTAATCAGTGCCGTGCCTTTGTAAAAAGGCACATGTACGAAAAAACAGCATACTTGCATCCATCCGGTGGATACGAAAGAATGCTGAAAAGATGAATTTGATCTTTACACACTTTCAGTTGAAAGATGTGACTTTTCTACACACATTTTGGAATAAGTCCAACGGGTACCATATAAACTATATATAGCCCACATTGGCTGCATAATCATTCGTTCAGTTCTTAAAAACAATAGTTCTTTATCCTCTTTCTCTCCATCAAAATTATACAGTTTCCTTGTAGAAAATTTTAAGGGAATTTCAGTTTTTGCTAAACTAAAATTTCAAACTTTGTTGTATCCTGGAAGTGATTTGCTTTAGACCCGTTAGCAAACTCATTTTAGAGTGGGGGCAAATATCACTTTAAGGAAAACGTATTAACGTGCCTCAAAGTCATTTTTCTGTCAAATTCTCAACCTTATTCTAACAGTGGATACTAAGAAGATTTATTGGATGTCTTGGGAAAAAACTTTGTGTTCCGAAGGAGAAGGGAGGTATGGCGATTAAAGACCTTTACGCGTATAATTTAGCGTTACTTACTAAACAGGGATGGCGTGTTGTTCAACCCCTCAAACTCTTTGGGATGCAGCAGAGAAACCAAATTACTCTTGTTGTTGGCGAGTATCGTACAAGTAAGGTTTGCTTTAGAGTTTAGAGGGTGGACGTTCACGGTGGTTTATTAGGAATGGAGAATCTGTTAACATCTGGAATTACCGGTGGTCGCCTCGTCTTAAGACATTTAAAGTCGATTCTCGTGCTCCTTTTTTATGGCATGTCTTTTGGTTAAAGATCTTACTGATCCCACAACGGGCTTTTGGAGAGTTAATGTGCTGAAGTTATTGCTTGCTTTCAGAGGAGGATGTCTCTCTTATTTCTAATTTGCCACTTAGTTCGCATAGTCCCCTAATCGGCTAATCTGGCATTTTAATTCAAAGGAGACTTTCATTGTTAAATCTGCATATGAGATTGCGCGGGTGGCTTTGCTGCCACCAAGTCTATCCACGTCGTCGTCAGCACAAGATGGCAACCCATATTGCCAGTTGTGGAAGAAACTTTGGAGAGTGAAAATTCCTCCTAAAGTGCAGCTTTGTGGATGGCGGGTTGTTAATGATTTGCACTCAACTAAAGCTAATCTGGCCCGGATAGAAGTGATGGTTGATAGAGGTTGTCTGGCATGCGGTGCGGCGGTGGAAACGGTTGCTCATCTTCTCCGGGATTGTCCATTTGCACAGAGTGGTTGGTTTCTTTCACCGTCGGGGTTGCGAGTGAAGGGTTGTAAGGATGCTATTATAAAGGATTGACTGCTCGACCTTCTTGATACTCATGCATGCAGCTCTTGATTGTGGGCTCGTGGTGATATTTTTATGGACTGTTTGGCAACAACAAAATGAATTGCTGTGGGAGGGCCGTTAGTTTAATTGGCATCAGGTGTTTTTGAAATTGAATGCCAGACAAAAATTGAGTCCAAATGGTAAGTTCCAAGTGATGGATGGTTTAAGATAAATGTGGATAAGATGACTAGATTGCAAGAGGGAGTTGGTGGTGTTTATGTCGTGGTGAGAGACGGGAGGGGTAACTTTGTTGCAGCATGAGCTTAGCATTTTATGGGCGTCTCCTCCGCTACTCATATTGAAATTTTGGCAATGTGTGAAGGTTTGAAACTTGCGATGTCTTTTAGGTCATCTAGAATTTGTTGTGGAGAGCGATGCTTTGCTCATTGTAGCTACTGTTGGTAGAAAGGAGATTTATTCTTCTCCTCTTGGTTGTCTAATTAAAGAGGTTAAATCGTGGGCTGCAACCTTGCAGGAGGTGTGAGCTTCGCTTTTGTTCCTCGTCGTTGTAATTAGGTGACTCATCGACTCGCTAGGTTTGCTCTAGGCATTGAGCGCTATGTAGTTTAGTCCTGACATCATTCAGAACATCCTTCTCCAAGATTCTGAGTTATAATCATTTTTATCAAAAAAATTATTGTCGTTCTCTTTAAAAAAAACATTGTTTCAACCCTTTAATGTAAGTTTATTTATTATTTCTCTCTCTACATAATTGACTCTTATTCCTTGAGCATCTCCAATAGTGTAAGCAACTGAGTAGGTAAATCTATTTTGAAGAGCCTGAAGCACAAACTATCTCTAATAGTGTAGGTAACTGAGTATGCAAATTTTGCCTAATCCATTAGAGCATCTCCAATGGCATTGGCAATTAAAATAGGCAAAATTGTATCATAAATGCTGAGATGACCTACTTAATTGCCTCACGGAAAAAGTTTGTCACTTCAATGGATTAGGCAAGCCAAGTAGGCAAAATTATATTTATTATTGTCACTTCATGGAAAACTTACATGAAATGGATTCAGCACTATATGACGTCCCGATCCAATAATACATTGCTATATGCAGAAAAACTTGCACTTGGCAATGCATTATTAGATAGGAGATGTCATATAGGGGTGAACCGTCTTGGGTAAATCATTCTCCTACTTTTATCTTTTAATTTTGTCATCTTTCTCAACATAAAATATTTTATTATAAAAAGAGATATGGGGCCAATTTGCCTACTCATGGTATCGTTGACAACATTGCCAACTCATGGTGTTGTATACAACATTACCTACATTGGAGAGGAGGCAAAATTAGCAAACTCAATTTCCTAACCATTGTAGCTAGTTTTTGCCTATGTGGCTCATCAAATGAGATTGTCTACTCAATTGCCTATAGGCCATACACCATTGGAGATGCTCAATTGATGACAGATTGATCTCCTTCCTATGTAGCCCCGTACCACACGAGGTAGTAACATACTTTTGGCCCCTAGGTCAAATTGTACGTCAAAACAAAGCCAATGACCCAATGATTGTATTCATAGGAATTTCAACTCTGGTTGGGAGTTCCAAATCTTTGTTCGTTTTCAACTAAACCAACCCTTTGAGATTAATTTCTATAAAATGTGTTTGCCAAAGACATAGTAAAAGAAGTTATTGATAATTTTCGATACGATAAACAAGTCAAAATTGTAGGACAAAAAATCCGAATTAGGTATCTCTCATTCAGTGTACAAGTATAAACGAATTAAATTAGACAGAAATCAGATAAATATACGAGGCCCATGAGACGATTGTAAGGCCATCTCCAACCGATGGCTGGCCAGAGGGCTCGTTTGAGCCCTCTGGCCCTCCAAGATTCTCCAAGATATTAATATTTTAATGAACAGTACAGGGCCATATTTGCCTCCGTCTCCAACCGAGGGCCAAAGGGCCAGAGGGCTCGTTTTAGCCCTGTCACAAAAAACGGTCTTCAACCGAGGGCCAAACATAATTTATTATTTTAAAACTACAACTTAAATTCAAATCCAACGGCTAAGTGACGTCAACATGACATCTACCCAAAGTGGGCGACACTTGTCCAAGCAATTCCACACCCTAGGAATGACGCGGAAAAATTGTTTACCTTACACCAAGAGGCATATAGGAAAGATGTTGTGAGAGAAGTTATAGGAAAAAAATAGAATTTAAAAAAAATTTGAAACAAATTTTGTGAAATAGAAGTTATATGAAAAAAAAATATGAATCAAATTTTGTAAAATAGAAGTTATAGGAAAAAAAATAGAATTTAAAAAAAATTTGAAACAAATTTTGTAAAATAGAATTGAAACAAAATTTGATTCATATGAAAAGGAAAAAAAAAGTTTAAATTCATATAAAAAAAAAATGAATACAACGGCTAGCTGATTGGCTAGCCGTTGCATTCAAAATTTTCAAATTATTAGTGTCGGTTATAACCGACACTAATAGTAATTAATAAAAATATTTTTGTCTTTGAATAACTATTAGTGTCGGTTATAACCGACACTATTAACAAAATATGCTTTAATCCTGTCAGTTCTAACCGACAGGAATACGAACAAAGAAAAAAAAATGCCAGCCCTTTGGCCCTTTGGGATTCCGTGGGGCCCTCCCAGATTCCAGAGCCCTCTGGCCTAGCCCTCGGTTGGAGACGATTTTCGGCCCTCTAGCCCTCTGGACCCTTCGGTTGGAGATGGCCTAAGTTATACGGGCTCGTTTTGCTTTGCTCCATCCTTCACCACCCTCGGTAAGCCTTCTGCGCATACGTTGCACTATCCCAAGCCCAACTCAATACTTTCACTTTGACCTCATACTACTACCAGAAACAGGATCAATACAATAGTTAATTTTGGGTTTAGTTATTTTGTTTTTTGAACAAACAATATTTATCTACACTAAATGGGTGAGGATAGTCACTCAGTACTACGGTCTGGTGGTATTGCTCTTTACTTAGAAGTGAGAGGTCTTAGGTTCGAATCAAGGTTCTAAAAGACGCTAGGCGCTAGTCGGGCGGCGAGCTGGGGCCTAGCGCCTAGGCGGCTAGGCGGGGACTAGGCGGGCGCCTAGGCGGACTAGGAGGATTTAAGTAAATCTATTATATTTCGTGTAAATAAATGTCCATTTATACTTAATATATATATATATATATATATATATATATATATAATTTCATTATAAACTACAAAATATAATGACATATATATTAGGAGGTATTGGAACATAATGAAAACATGGAGAACATGCATATAATGTGTATTCATTTAAGTATTCAACAAGTCTCTTACAATTTATTGGAAAAAATAAAATGCAAAATGAAAGTTATATATTTTCTATCTAAGTGAGTCGCAACCTAGGCGGGTGCCTAGGCGGTCTAGGCGGGCACCTCAACAGATCTAGGCGCCATTTCTTAATTTTCAAATGCCTAGGCATTAATCGGGACGGTGGCCAACCGCCTAGCGCCTGGGCGGGGCCTAGGCGGCGCTGGGCGGGGATTTTTAGAATAGTGGTTCGAATCTCGTGGATGGTGAATTCGATACCAAATTAGGTTGCCAATTATGTGGCTTAACCGAACTCCCCCTCCCCCTAGGGTTAAAATATCGACCCTCCTCCTAGTGTTAAAATATAGATATATTGAAAAAAATGGGTGGGGATGAGTTAAGCCTCACAATGGGCTCGCCTGGCTAAAGGCAAGGATCGAACTAAAGACCTCTCATTTACAAGTGAAGAAGAATACCTCTAAACTATAGTACTAAATGACAATTTTGAATTTAGTTATTTTAACTAGTATTCTTTTATTTTTCAGCTTCTGAAGGAGAGCAAGTAGCATTCTTTTATTAATATTTTCTTATTGGATACTGAAAGCGTGAAACGATGAATGCAAAAATTAATTGATGAATTGAATAAAATTAAATATTAACAATATACCAATCAATGTTTATAATATATTAATCAAACATTGAAGACATTTGTTTGTGCATTCCATAAAATAAAAATAAAAAAAGTTTTAACAAAACACTCCCGGTACTGTTTACTTTTAACGAAAAAGCACATTTTTACCTTTAACTGGTACTATTCACTATACCTTTAAAAATGATTTTTCATTAAAATAGAAGTTTTTTTGGACTTTTCCTTAGTTTTCCTAAAAAACAAAAAAAAAAGTTGGACTAACAATCAGACTTGGGTTCTTCACAAAATTATATAGTTTGATTCTTTAAGTAACATTATCTGCTGTTCAGAGTTAATGACTTTGAACACATCAGCTTAAAAATCTTTCAAAATGGAAAAAGTTGCCTTTTCAAAGTAAAACCAATCAAATATTGGAACATATTTGTACCAAGCTAGCAATTCAGACATCTCCAAAAGTAATAATCCAAAGCTCCAAACACATGAATATTTGTTTGGTGAAAAAAGAAAGGAATAAACTAAGAGTATTTACAATATTAGAAAACGTTTTCATGAAATCAAACCCACAAACAAACAAGGCTTGAAAATGAAAGTCGGATGGATGTATAGTAGCAAAACCAGAAAGGCATAATCCAAGACCAAGAAGTCTATACAAGACTTGGTATTAAGGTTTTGCTAAAACAAGGCTGCCCGATACTTAGAAATTAAACTATGTAGACAATAAAATTACAGATTTCGACGAAAAGAAAAAGACAATGGAATTACATAAGAATAAGAGAAGAATAAGAGATATCCAACTCACAACCAATAAATAAATAATAGTTACTCTCGTGTTTTCAAACATTTCAGCCTAAAATTTTTTATTGCAAGCAGTTAAACAGAGTATTACACAATTTCGTACACACTTTATTCTTTTTCATAAAGAAGTATTTATAAATAACAAAATACAAGCCTAATTAAAAAAGTAAACTAAATCAAGTAAGTAAACCTAATTCCTTGAAATCATAAAACAAAATAACTAAATAAATTAAAGCATTCCCATTAAGCATCCTATCATAATTATTTTTCAACAAGTTGAAGTCTAATCACTCATTGAGTGGTTGATTTGTTAGGTATTTTAATAGAAGCAAAGCCCTCCTATTTCTCTTTGAATAATGGTGGGCACAATGGTACTATATATTGTCTTTTGACCCACTTTACTTACGATCATCGTTCATCAATTGGACGTGTTTCAAAGTGTGGAAACTTCATCTTCAATTCTTCATCGTGCAGTTATAGGAAAAGGCCTTTCGGCTTCCTTTGTTATTTTAAATCATTAATAATTTGATCTTAAACGTATGTGACCATTCGTTGAAATGAAGCCTTGGACCTTGACCTTTGATCGATGCCATTTTTATTTCTTCATGAAAATACCATCTCATTTCCCAGGTTTTACATATTTTTTGCTAATACAAAGTTGAAAACCTAGAAGTTTGACAAACAAGAAGGGAATGTTGAAGCATTAGGCAAGTCAAACATTTCATAAGGATTCGTCGGACTATTATTATACCTTTAGGGTGCGTTTGTTGCACCAGATTATTTCGGACTGGACTAACTTCAGGGACTAAGCTAGACTGGCTTAGACTAGACCAAGCTGGACTAACTTAGTGAAGCGTTTGGTACAGTGTTAGACTAAGAAGTAGGATAATGAAAATAGTACTGTATTCTTGGAGAAATTTAGGCAATTATTGGAGAAATTGGCGAACACAGTTCACTTTCGATTTCCCAACACTGGATTCATCAACTACCAAAAATCTGACAACCAAAATGCATAAAACACTGAAAAAACAGTAATTAAACACGAAAACAACTATTCAAAACATACCCATTTCACCAAAACAAAAATTAAACATACCCATGAAGTTATTTTCGAGGTCACCCAGTTTGACTTTAGATCCATCGATGACGGTTAGATTCTACAATTTCAAATGGGTGTAAACAAACAGAGGATTAGAACTTTAGCGAAAAGGGTTGAACGATTTCTCAGAATCCAAACATATTAATAAATTTCCCATAAATAATAAAAAAAAAAACAGGAATATTGGAGAATCAGACCTCCATCTTCTTCTCACCCAGTAGCCCATAACAAAATCTTTTCCCCTTTGCCCTCTTTCTGCGGCTCTTCTTCTTCTCCTTCTTCTCTTTCTCTCTCTCTTTGTCTGTATGCAAGTTGTGGGGAAGAAGAAGTAGATGAGAGTGGGGAAGAAGAAGTAGATGGGAGGGGCGAAACGGAAGGAACCAAGCGGAAATAGCGAAGCAGAGATGGTCTTAGCGAGTCCCATGGTTGGGGGAGGGTCTCGCCAAGAACTTCTAGCGAGGCCGATAGTCCACATGAATCCCCTTTAATCTCATTTAACTTAGTCCCAGCACAGACCAAACATGGAACTACACTAGAAAGTACTATAGTCCAATCCAATCTCACTTAATGAGGCCAAACAAACACACCCTTTACTCTTTTCTCATTACATGGCGGTCAAAAGAACTAAAACTCTTGGATTTAGTCATTGGTATAAGTGTATGCTACTTTCTTCATGCTCAGAGTGATTAGAAAGAACTAACTCTCCGGTTAAGCGACTATCGTTCCCTTAAACCTCTTCCAAAGTTTTACATTTTTACATTTTTCAAGTATCTAACTTGTCATTCAAATGAGTCAAACTTGAAAGGAACCGCTAGACTGTAGTGTTTGTGGCAAATTTTTTGTGCACATTATATTAGAGAAAATCGAACCCCAAATTTATCATAACCCTAACTTATGATTACACTCTTCTTCACTAGCTAAATATACCCAAGAATTTGTTTGTTAAAAGTTTAGGGAGAGGGAAGGCTACCCTATTTCAGGGCCATAACATACAAATATCTTTAGGGTACGTTGGTTGCACCAGATTATCTCGGATTGAATTAACTTCAAGGACTAAAGTTAGACTGGCTTAACGTAGACTAACTAGTATAAAAATAATGAAACGTTTAGTGCAGTGTCAGACTAAGTCACGAACTAAATTATTTTTGGGATCTAAATATTATTTTGTCATTTTTTTATTCTTTTTTTTTTTTTTGCCTTTTCCTTTTCTTTTGTCTTTCTTTTCCTTTCTAGAGGCTTCTGGTTTTCTCTTCTTTACTTTTTAGTTTCTCTTCCTTTGAATTCGAGAACTGGGCACAACCTAATGAACCTCAACAAGAACCTGAAAGACTTGCGGATCGGTTCATGAAGGAAGGCACAGAACGCTCAGATCAGCATCGAGATTTTGTGATTGGCGAGATCGATTGCAGCGCCGCCCGTGGACCTGAGTTGTAGACGATGCAGGCGTTGGGCTTGATTTGCAGACAGTGCAGTCGTTGGAGTTTCGGGCGTTGAAGTTTTAGATGACGCAGATTGACGTTGAGCTTATGGTGAATGGCAATCTGGGAGGCACCATCGCAGTCTAGCAGGATGAGGAAAGAGAGAGAGAGAGAGAGAGAGAGTGAGAGAGAGAGAGAGTGAGTGTGTGATGGTTGGTGGTGTGATTTTGTTGGATAGCAAAGAGCAAAAGAAGCGAAGGGAGGCCTTAGCAGTCCCATGGTTATTGGGGGGTCTCGCTCAGACCTTCTAGCGAAGGATTTTGTCGATGCGAGTTCCCTTTAGTCTTATTAATCTTAATCCCAGCACGTAGCAAATACAGGACTAGATTAATAAGTAATCCAGTTCAGTCCAATGATTATTAGTGAGGCCAAACAAACACAACGCTAAGGACTTATAAAGGGGGTCTTAGCCTTTTTTTGTTTTTTACAGATTGTTAAATGAGAAGAATTGCTAACAACGAGAATCTAACATAGATTTTGGTCTAGCAAAAAGAACAATCCTTATCGACTCAACCAAACCTTGTTGTCAAATTCACCCAAGAGTTATATCAATTGATTTATATATTGAAATAGGAAATCCAACCAAATCCATTCAAGTCACCAAAGTCGGGAAAAGGATTCTCGCTGGATCCTTTTCTTGGGGATCCAGGGGATCCCGTGATCATGACGGTTAGAAATTATTTGAAATTTAAAATTTAAAATTAAATATAAATAATACTTAACAAAAACTAATCGCACGATGTACTATGAACGGTCATGATCACGAGATCCTCCGAATCTCCAGAAAAAGGATCCAACGAGGATCCTTTTCCCCAAAGTCGATCCAAAACAGATTGAATTAGATTGGATGTTGATGACGTGAATCTATGAACATATGATTTATTTTGATTTGCTTAATAAAAAATACTGATTATTTTGATTCTAGAATAGATATGTTGGGACTATGAGTCTCCGTCATGGTCCGAAATGCCGATAATATCGGCGATATATCGCCGATATTATCGGTTTTTAAGGGAACCGATATTTTAATAGGTATCCAAATGGTTTTCGTCCAAATATCGCGATATTATCGATAATATCGATAATATCGCGATATTTACGAAATTATCGAGATATTTTGGAAATATCGATATTTTGGATCGCGAATCGGAGAAGAACGCCGGCTCCGGCCGATCTCGCGATCTCCGACGCCATCGTCTTCCGGAAGGTCTCGCCCGGGGCCTCGAAGCTGAAGGATGAGGTAGATCTCGGACTTTTCTCCGCAGAAAACTTCAAAATCGCCGCGGACGGAGACTACGATGAGGTGGTGGCGGCGGTCGAATCGACGGTGCTCGTTTTCCAGAAAGTGTGCGAGGTTGGTGAAGGAGCAGAGAGCTCGGTTCTACATCGTGAGGCGCTGCGTCACCATGCTCATCTGCTGGCACGATTACAGCGATTCATTAACGGAGGGAGAGAAGGAGACAGACGGAGAGACCGAGAGAGAGACCGAGACGGAGAGACCGAGGCGGAGAAGAATCCATTAACGGAAACGAAGACCGAGTCACTGATGGTGCAATACAGAGGAGATCTGATTTGTTCTCTCTGATTTGTTGCGACTCTTGAGGACGGAGACGAAGACCGAGTCACTGAGTCTGTTCTCTCTGTGATTTCTTGCGAGGGAGAGAGAAGGAGACAGTCTGTTCTCTCTGATTGTTGTGACTCTCTGATTTGTTTGTGAGTGAGTGACTCGTCGTGAGGACGAAGACGGAGAGAAGGAGAGAGAAGGGAGCGAGTCTGTTCTTGTGAGGGAGAGAGAAGGAGACAGACTCTAAGGGAGCGAGTCTAATTCATATTAATTACTATCTTGGTAGAAGAATGAGATCATTTAGTTTAATTGCATAATATTATTCAGACTTTGCAGAGTATAAGTTTTGTGATTTAATAAGTTTTAAAAATGGCCTAATTCATATTAATTACTATCTTGGTAGAAGAATGAGATCATTTAGTTTAATTGCATAATATTATTCAGACTTTGCAGAGTATAAGTTTTGTGATTTAATAAGTTATAAAAATGGCCTAATTCATTAATTAATTACTACATGTTTTTTACACTCACAATGTTTGCCAGCTCGCTATATAATCAACTTAAATCAGTTAAATTCATCATGCAATGCATTTCCTTCCAATTTTTTGTGATAAACTAATAGATAATTGACTAAATAAACATCCTGCAAAGTTTCAATAAAAATTTCCAAGTTTTTCTTACAATTTCCGTGGTTTCCATGGAAATTTTATCGATATCGATATTTTATCGATATTTCCATCGATATTTCCGTGTTTTCGGACTACCGATATTTCCGATATTACCGATATTTAATACCTTGGTCTCCGTAGGGTCTCAAGATAATTTTCAAATATAGAATGAGTCATGACATGGCTTTTAAATAAAGGAGAAGAGAAAAAAAGGGAAAATTGGTGGAGATAGCACTTGAGGGCTGATTCTCTTTCCCCTTTTTTTCTTTCTCAATTTCCATTCATTACTTTTTCCCTTTTGAGAAACAATAACAAAGCAAAAGAAAAATGTGCATCCACCCAAATCAATACTCATTCATGCATGACTCACCAACTAGAGATTTCACCATAGTAGTTAGTAATACGGTCTAGTGATATTTATTTTTACTTGTAAGTATGAGGTTCTAAGTTTGAATCTCGTGAATAACGAATTCGATATCAATTCAAATGGCTAGCCCATTGTGTGGTTCAGTCCAAATCTCTCATCTCTTTAGTATAAATAATATCCCTGTATTCACAAGTCATAGTACAATGTGTAGCCATAACAAATTAATATCAAAATCACAATCAATGAGTCGAACTTAAAACTTCTAACTTACATGTGAATATCAATACCACTGCACTATACTACCTACTGACATTCATTTTTTGCCTTGAAAAAAAAAACTAAAATTGTTAGGGCATCTCCTATGAAAAATGAAAAATCTCGTAAAATAACTACTTTGCATATTCGGAAGGCCAGAAATTCTCCACTGAAAAAAATGTAAATTTACATCTAGAATGGAAAATAGAAATAACAGTGAAAATTTGTATTTTTTTTTATAGGTGAGCCCCGCCAAACAAAGAGAGAAAATTTAATAGGATTCTAAATTTACATCTCGACCATTAGAGTACAACTCACGATTATATCTCCAAAAAATGTAAAATGGGATGTAAATGTGGGATTTGGCTACGATACTTATATCACAATCATTATTTCAATAGTCAGATTGTGATTGTATGAATTACATATGTATTCACATGAATCATATCTCACCATTAGAAAAATATTGTATTAAATATATATATATACACACGCACACATATACATATATAAGTATTGCATAAATGTAATTTTTACATTTCAAGTTTGCATCTCTCCGTTGAAGATTGTCTTATTGCTAGATATAAAGTACCAACCATGGCCAAAACCCATGAAGGATGGGAGGAGGGGCCAAAAACAAAAAGAAAGGAAGACTTTATGAGTAGTTTCTTTTTTTTTTTTGTAAGTGAGAGGTTTTAGGTTCACTTCTCGCCAAAGACGAATTTGAACCATATTATTACTAGTTCATTGTTAGGCTAAGCTCACCCTCCCTCCCCGTTAGTGTAGATAATATCGTCTGTAAAAAAAAACAAAGATACCTCAAAGTATCTCTTCTTTAATTCTTCTATGTGAAATAGACGAGTTCAACAAAAACTATAACAACATCAACATCTCTCTAGTGCAACTCTATATCTTCGTCTAAGATTACCAAGAGGTGGATATCAGAGTTGGTTATGAAAACCCACGAAGAAGAGCAACAAGGAAAAGCCTATATGTTTTTAAGTTAGTCTTTCTTTAAAAAAAAATAATAATAAAAGGCCCATTAACCCTCCTTACTCTCAATCACTTTATAAATTTGAGCTTCGCAATACATATACGATTTAAGTCGTTGCTTTATTTACTATAGCAATATGACCTAAAAACAGAGATGAGAATGTAAACCAAACACACAATGGTATAGGTCAGCCACATGCTCGACGAAATGTCTCACCAAAAAAATACGTTGCACGCACTATTGTTGGGTTCAATAAGAATAGAATTATGCATGTACTATTATTTAATTGTGCCCCGATGAATTAACTTTCTAGCTTCATCCGGTGCCAACTATAGATTGTATCTAACAGAAATAAAGTTGTGCAAGTTGTAGTAACATATTCTAAATTAAAGTGTTAAAGAAAACAAATCTAAATTAAAGCGTGGCTTAACCGTAGACCAAGTCCTAGTCAAAGGGTATATGTATAACTCGTTTCCTATTGTTCTGGAAATCGCATACAAATTAGTACGGCAAATCAGAAGAAGTTGAAGAACCGACGGCGACTACCGAGAGAATGTTGACCCAAAACAAGAAATAGAAATGCTAAGAACATTTTGTTAAAAGCAGGACTCTCCATAAACTTTCAGCTAATTCATATTTTTTGCATAATATTTTATAATATCAATTCAAAAATTAATATTAAACTATAAAGTGACAAAGTGTCTATAGAAAGTTCTGTTTTAAGAAAAACATCAATATTTCTCAACAAGAAAAAGGAAGTAATTGAGAAACATAATCATTGAATCACATGATTGCACTACTAAATTAAACACTTTGAGCAACGAGGGAGCTCTTGTCTTGCAAAGCATTTTGAGGTCGCACAAAACCTATGGTGACACACATCGTCGCGCAGAATTTGTCGCGCAAAGGTTATGAAAAAAGACCTTGCGCAATGCTTTAGTACTCGTCGCGCAAAAGTTATACAAAGAAGTGCGAATTCGTCGCACATCTAAACAATTGAGCAATTTCTAGGGACGTCAACAATTTGTCTCGAAAAAATTTGCACAACGAAACATGTAAGAGGCGCGTGGTTTTGCACGACGAAACATGGAAGATGCGCGTGGTAATGCGCAACAAAGCACGTAAAATGCGTGTTGTTTTGCGCAACGACCCAACGTCGCGCAAGTGTAATTTTTAATAAAAAATAATAAATATAATAAAAGGAAATTATAAAAAAAAAAAAAAAAATTCATACAAATGACAAAAAAAAAACAAATTAATGAATAAAAAACAATTTTCATTTATAATATAAATAAAAAATTTCGTACAAATACAAAGTTTTAAAAGAAAGCGGGAACAAAACTATGAAACAAAAGCGGAACAATCTATGGGCAAGTCTTTCTGAGGTGCTTGGTAATCTTGCTACTGGTAGGGGTAGGGGTGGGGACGGGGTCAGAGGTCGACGGGCCCGATTGCTGTGTATGCTCGATGTGGAAGGGCTTTAAAGGCGGTGTGCAGAAAAACCGGGGAGATGTATTCCGGAGGAACTGAGGGCTTGTACAAGCATTGACATTTGAGACTTGTACGATGCCAGCTCATTCCTCATGTCAGCGACTTCCTGTGTCAAAGCCGTAACCTGGCCATTTGACTGCGAGGATGACGAGGCTCCACTCTCCTACTGCTTAGCATTTCCCATCCCCCGACAATATGTCCCTGGCCTCCGACTGAAAGTCTGGTCCAACGTCTCTGTCAGGATGTGAAACCCCGCATCCTCAGGGGAATCCACGGACTCCATTGGCGTGTCCGGGGGAAGCTGGGAGACGGACTCCTGAAGCACCGACTGACCCTTCTCCACCATAGTGGTCTGTGAAGAAAAACATGGATTATTAATAGAAAACAATTTGAAATAATTAGTATAAATATTTAATGCATAAGAAATTACTTACATGAGGGACTCGGTCAACTCATCCCCAGACCGAACATAAACATTAGCAAAGACGTCAATCTCCGGGAATTTTGAACCCTCCTGAAATAGAAAAAGATAAGGAAAATGTTAGTACAAAAAAAAATTATTATCGACATTTTAAAAATTGAAAATGAAAGTTGTAATATATACCTTCCGCCGCGCCTCCATCCTATAGGAGAAAGGCCTCGAACTCGAATGGTGGAGAAAAGTCTTCTTCTCCCGATTGATCATGTTCACCTTCACCTTCTTCTGTTATACAAAAAATAAACGTATTAGTTGTAATACTTAAAGAAAATAAAAAAAATAATAATAAACATAGTAAAAATTTAAAAAAAAAAGTAAAATGAAAGAAGTCGTAATTAAAAACGCACCGTATAGCCTAGCTATTGAAAATGACCGCAGAGCTAAACACAACTATTTTGTCGGTCCTTGAACTCCTTCAGGCAACCCTCCTTGAGAGCAACCTGCGGATCATCAAACTGCTCGAAATATTGGTGCAGGTCACTATTCCAGTGCTTGTAGCATTCGAAGAAGAGCTGATTGAGGTACGCCAACATGTCCTCGTTCATGTCATCCAAATTGTAGTTTGTTTGCAATGTAACAAATATTACGAAAGTATTAGTAATAAAAGGCAGTAATAAATATAAATATATAAATTTTACATGAAAAACATTAAAAAGGCAACGCTACTTACCGACAAATGATTGTGCACCGTGTTCTTCACCTCCTCCGGCATCTTCTTCCAAAACTTCCACTGCATAAGGCAAAAGGTCCGCACGATGTGCCCAATGTCGTGGGCCAATGCACTATGCTGCTCCTCTGTTGGCGTTGCTCAATGTCGCTCATTGTATCCGATTGTGATATGACCGTTGGTCACCCAGGTGACCTTCGCCGTCTTCAATTGTCGACAAGGTCCCCGGGTGTTTTTCTTGGCTGCAAAGAAATGAAGAAAAAAAAACATTAACCCAAAACTAATAACAAATCCTACTAAAATTTCGGCATAACCTCCTTATAATTATAAAATTTCACAAAACCCCTGAAAATAACATAAACAATATACGTATCCAACACAATGATCAGAATAGTTTAATAATAGGTTTGGAACGATGTCAACTTTTTAATCCTTACATGACATAACTTAACAAATTGAACCTAAGCTAACAAAACTCAATTAACATGGGAATGAGAGAGTAAATTAGGATTGTATACCTGGCTGTGTACCTGAGGGCATCGGTTGTGGATCCCGATGGCGACCTCTGGTCCGAAGTGTGGGGGCGCCGGTGAGCACGTTAGGCGCTAAAAGGTAGCACCACCGAAGAAGTCAACGATGTCGGTGCCTGTGGGACTGGAGGACCAACTGGGTCAACCAGATTCACCGGCCTATGGTCTATCTCTGCCGGAGCAGTGGCAGTAGTAGTAGGTGTAGTTGTCAGAGGATGTGTAGTCGTCGGACGAGGTGTCGAAGTCATCGTCATCCGGGTTCTAATGAGCTGTGACATCTACAAAATTGGAAATAAATTTTTTTCGTACACAAAGATTTAACTTACCGTACACATGCATAATAATTTCAACTTAAATTTAAAACAAAATTCCCACCCTATTTCTAAACCCAATTTAAGTTTGGCAGAAACAAAAATTAAAACTGATCTACTATACAAAAACTAATCAATGTCAGATAGGATACAGACCCAGCGATTATAACTTATAAGAAGAAACTAGCATAAAGGAGTAGTTGGAGGCAAAATCATAGTCTATGAGTGTAGGCGTCTGTATGTATGTACGTGCTCTGTGTGTGTGGGTGTGTGGGCATGTAGGTGTGTGGGTGTGTGTGTGTACTCTGTATGTGTGTGTGTGTGTCCATGTATGCTGAACTTGGGTGTCTGTGTGTGTTGATGTATGCTAATTTTCCATGTACTTTGTGTATGTGTGTGTGTGTGTGTGTGTGTGTGTGTGTACTAAGCAACATAAATACAAACAGTTTCCACCATAAAGACTTAAGGGTGTGCTTGTTGCACCAAACTATCTTAGACTGGACTAATTTTAGGGACTAAGCTGGACTAGCGTAGAATAGACTAAGCTAGACTGATTTAGTGAAGCGTTTGGTGCGATGTCGGACTAAGAAGCCGAACTATAATATTATATTATTTAATCTATATCTATTAAACTTTTATTTTAATTTAATTCAATATCAATTAATATTTTATTATTTCTTTGTCATTTTCCAATTTGTTCTAGAGTCATCTTCTTCTCTAATCTTTATACCTCTATTTTTTTATTTCTCATTTTTTACTCCGCCCATTGTCTCCCTCCTCTCTCCCATTTTCCTCTCTTTTGTACTCCACCCATTGTCTCCTCTTTCCCCTCCCTTTTTCTACCATTTCACATTTGTACCACTATCCCCTCTCCCCCCTCCCCCCTCCTCCCCCCCTCCCCTCCCCCTTTGTATTCATTTTGTTTCACCTCAAAGGAAACGCTTGGCCCAGAAGCTGGAGTTGCGAGGTAGCAGAGGAATCTTAAATTGCAAAGATCATTCTTGGATCCTAATTTCTTTAAGCAGAGACCGTTATCTCTGTACACCGGATTTTAGTTGCACCCGGGTTGTGTGTACGTGCAAAGTCAATAAAATCCTCGATTCTGTTCAAGTATTCGTTGGCGCATCTGTTCGAGTTATGCATCCACATTCTGTCTATCATTCATGCAACTACAATAACAGTACAACAATCACAACAACTTCTACATGATCTTCTCAGCTTATGCTTTCGGTAAGGGTCATATCCCATTCGGGAATGCAAAATTATGTCACGTAATTTACGACTACTTCAGATTAGATTTCAATGTGAAGAAATTTCGGTAGCATCTCTATACATTTCTTCAAGTGCACGACATAGATATGAAATACCTATGTGCCACTCGAAGAACGTACGGAGATGACACCGATATCCCTACAACTGAAACCTAATCCTTTATCTGTAAACTACGCATCATAACTTTGCATTCCCAAACTGTCCAAATAATGGGACAATTCAATAATTAATTGGACAGCAATCATGCTTTCGCATCCATGCGCGACATCCAACTAATCCTCAAACGGGAAACTAAGTTTTACTAAAAAAAACAAGTACGAAGTTAATTTCAATTAACTTCGTACATCACAACACATATTTGTACATCACATACAAATTTGTACATATACAATTCAATATTATACATAATTATAACATAAAATTTAATTTAATTTAACAACTTAATATAAACAAATTTAACAACATAATTTCAATATACTTTAACTAATTCATATTTTTTTTTAAATAAAACGAAGAAAATACCTTCCAAATCGTTATCCACTGAGCGCTAGTCACACACAATATTCCTATACACAACGAATTTTACGGTGTTAGTATGAATTGACATTGATAATTTTAAATGAAAATAACAAAAACCCTTACCAAACACAACGAAATACCTCGATCAACCTAGAGATTTAGATGGATGAAGTTTTAGAGGAAGAAATTGAGAGAAAATGGGACCGATGGATCCTGAATTGAAGAAAACCAAAGGAATAATTTGCTGCAGTTTTCTCCCTCTGCAACTTATAACGTCAGGTTATAAAGATCACTTTTGGAACAACCACTTTGCGCGACGAACATAGAATTTGTCGCGCAAGTTTCCTTACCGCAACGAAAATTTTATGTTCGTCGCGCAAGTGTCTTTTTCTTTTTCTTTTTTTTTCATAAGTTTCTTTTTCGTTTTATTTATACTTTAATAATGTAATCTATTTGCGCGATGAATACTATGTTCGTCGCGCAAATGGTTCTGAACACAGTCTGACTGGTCAGCCACACATTAAATGCTCCCATTTATAGCAGGCAGTTATGACGACTTTACGCGACCAAAGGTTCGTCTTGCAAAGTGTGTGGAGTTGTATATAAACACGGTTTTAGAACCCTATTTTCCAAAGGTTTTGTATCAAACGATGGCCGATTCAGTTTCAGAGTCAACGAAAGGTTGGGATGGAGAAGGCTCTCGTGAGGGGAAAGGTAAAAATAAATTATTGTTGACTTAATTGTTTTACATTTAAAACCGTTCCGCAAAATAATTAAAACCTTAAATAATTACAAACAAATATTCAGTTATAATATTTATTCTACAAATAATTAAAAGCTTAAATAAATTGAATTAATCCATTCAATTATTTAAAAACCCAAACATGAATTAAAGCCTAATTAAGTCCAAATACATAACTTATAAAAAAAAACCTTAAATTTAAATATTGTTCTAAAAAAACTTAAATTTAAAACTACTATTTCGACGATGCTCCATTCCGCTTGACATCATAACGCCACTGATTGTAACCTTCCTCCAACTCATTCTTCATCAACTTCATCAATTGTTCGTTCGTATCATCATCAAGAGTATACTTACACTATTACACATATATGCAAATAATTAATTCCAACATATAATAAAAAATTTCCATCTCACCACGAACAGAATTGTGATGAATAAGGAGAATAGAATTGTGAAGAATAAGGACAGCAGAAGCGCATATTTATAGGAAGGTTAGGGCTTTAGTGCGACGAAGGCTTCATCGCACAAACATATATACTAAATGTGATATTGATTCCTCTGATTCACCTACAGTGAATGGTCTGAGTGAAAACTGGCAGCAACTTGTGTGATGAACCCTTTGATTTTCGAGCCAAAATATTCACCCCGCGCGTTTTTCTTGTTGATTTTGCGCGACGACAACGCTTATTCGTCGCTTTAAGTGTTCTTGCGCGACGAACATTTTCATCGCATAATTTATTTATTTTTTCCTTTCCTGTTTGTTTTGCGCTACGACACTTTTTTTTTTGTCTCGCAAGGACCTCTTGTGCGACAAAAATTGATTCGTCGCGCAAGCTGTTTTTTCTACTAGTGTTGATAATCCACATTACTCTATAATTCCATGCACAATTCACGTACTTAAAAAAATTAACATAAATGTTTAATTGCAAAATTTGCCCTTTAATATTTGGTTTTCCTTCACTTTGATGCTTTTAACTTTTTTCGTTTAGAGTTGCTTCTTAAAACTGTTAAGCATGTGTTTAGCGATTTCAAGCATTATTGTTGGTTATAAAAGTTGACATAATAGTATTTGACTATTATTCTGAAAAGTAGTTCAGTCAAAGCATAACATGGGTTATACACCTCCATCTAATGTGGCCAAAAGGCATTTCATATACTAGCACATGACCGCTTCTATTTATGAATACACATATATGCCGAAAACTAACAAAGTCATCGAAGTTGGATTCGCCCATATGGTTTTGTGTATATTTTAATCTACAATAAACATAACATAATTAATAAAAAAAATCGTGATTACATGAAGAAAATTGATATGATTTAAATCATTTATTTACATATGTCGCTATCAAAAGCGATGATTTCAATATTACCATTGTTTGCAAAATACTTTGACATCGATCCCTAGCTCCCACTTGCTCCACATCATTCAATATCTTCAAACAACCAACCTTATCTTAATATCTCATTTCGCTTTGTAGTATGTAGAGATTGTAAAAGTTCTTAATCGATGCAAGATGTTTCTTTAACCACATAGACAATACAGCAGTTTGATCTGACAAAAAAATGGAGCAGATTGAACCCCGTCCACCATTAACCCTGTCAACTTTGATAACGAAACCAATTCACGTTGGTCTACTCCTTGCTAAACAGAGTTTTAAAAAGTCCACAAAATAACTTGAGAAGAAAAAACAATGAAGGGCCAAGTTGCAATAATCCATAATGTACAGGAGATGAATGATAAAATCTATAATTTGACCCTGAAAAATTAAAAGTAAAAACAAAAAAAAGGCGCGTATCTGACGGCCAAGCATGAATAACGAAGGTCGGCCGTGGCCCGTGGAGATTGCGAGGACGCCACGGAGCATCCCATTTGACGGGTCACATAAAACACACTTCAATGCCCTCTCTTTCTCTCTCTCTCTCTCTCTCTCTCTCTCTCTCTCTACGCGCCTATTTCCGAGAGTTCTATTTTATACGCTCACAACTCACAAGAAGAACTGACACGCGCACACACGCATTTTAAGATAACATTGAAAAAACCAACCACCACCTCTCCCTCTGTCTCTCTCTTCTGGCGGCGCGTTCGATTCACTTGCAGCAGCGCTATGGGACAGTCCTCTTCGCTTCCTGAGGCTCCGGCGGAGCACAGCCCCAGAGAAATTTCAACGAGCCGACGGTTCAGCTTCAAAACGGTGGCGATTGCTTCATCCTCGACCGACGAAGACTCCGAGTTTTACGGGGAAGTCACTCAGGGCCGTGACTACACGTCTGATCTTCCCGACGAGTGTTTGGCGAGTATTTTCCATTTCCTCGGCGCCGGTGACCGGAAACGGAGCTCGCTCGTCTGCCACCGGTGGCTGAGAGTCGACGGACAGAGCCGGCACCGCCTCTCTCTCAACGCCCAGGCTGGGCTTCTTCCTTTCCTGCCTGCTCTCTTCGCCCGCTTCGACTCGGTCACGAAGCTCGCGCTTCGATGCGATCGCAAATCGATCAGCCTGGACGACGACGCTTTGGTCCTGATCACGATTCGCTGCAAAAATCTCACGCGCCTCAAGCTCCGCGGCTGCCGCCAAATCACCGACCTCGGAATGGCCGCGTTTGCGCAGAACTGTAAGGGCCTGAAGAAGCTCTCCTGCGGCTCGTGCATGTTCGGCGCCAAAGCCATGAACGCCGTCTTCGAGCACTGCCCGGCGCTCGAGGAGCTCTCCGTGAAGAGGCTCCGCGGCGTCCATGACGGCTCAGAGCCGATCGGCGACAAAATTGCGTCGTCGTCGCTGAAATCGATAACGTTGAAGGAGATACTGAACGGACAGTGCTTCGGGCCGCTTATCGTAGGTTCCAAGAATCTCAAGACTCTGAAGCTAATCCGCTGTTTGGGGGGTTGGGATACGGTTTTGGAAAAGCTTGGAAATGGGAACCGGGGTTTGATTGAAATTCACCTGGAGAGGTTGCAGGTGACCGATTTGGGGCTTTCTGCCATTTCGAAGTGCTCGAATTTGGAGGTTTTGCACATTGTTAAGGCTCCTGAGTGTTCGAATTTTGGGCTTATTTGTGTTGCCGAAAACTGCAAGCTGCTGAGGAAGGTTCACATTGATGGATGGAGGACGAATAGGATTGGGGACGAGGGTTTGATTGCCATATCGAAAGAGTGCCCCAACATACAGGAGCTTGTTCTGATTGGTGTGAATCCCACCTCTTTGAGCCTAACTGCAATTGCTTCCAATTGCCAAAAATTGGAGAGGTTGGCGCTCTGCGGTAGCGGGTCAATTGGAGATGCAGAATTTGCTTGCATTGCTGCGAAATGCGTGGCGTTGAAGAAGCTGTGTATTAAGGGGTGCCCAATTTCCAATGTCGGGCTTGAAATGCTTGCTTGGGGTTGTCCCAGTTTGTCCAAGATTAAGGTCAAGAAGTGCAGAGGAGTGAGTGGTGAGGCGGCGGAGTGGTTGCGGGAACGAAGAGGATCATTGACAGTGAATTGGGATGCTGGTGAAATTGGATCAATGGATGCTAGTGGGTGTGCAGGTGGAGCCGTAGAAAGCGATGTGGAGATTCCGGTTGATCACGTAGCAGTTGCTATTGCTCCAGCAAGTAGCAATAGTCCATTGGCATTGTTGAGAACAAAGTTTGGGTTTTTTTCAGGTAGGAGTTTTGTTCCTTGCACATTCAGAAGGTGGTCAGTTAGTCAGAGTAGTTCCAGTTCAAACTTGTAGGTGACGTTCTCGTGGGCTACAAAAGTTGCCCTCGGGGCCTCAGCTCACGTTGGTACGTTGTTGACAGTGTATTCATCGAATGGAGTTTCTTCTGTATTGAATTTTTGTTCGCAAGAAAATGCATGCAGAGAATTGCTGGCATTCAAGTTGTAATGTCTAGCTCAATTATCCAGAAAACAACTTCATCTATTGCAGTTTGTTATCGTAACTTGTTTACTTTTTCCTTGATATCACGTTCGTGTAAGAACTTGAAACTACATTCATTTTGATTGCGTTTAATCTGAGCGCAATGTAGTCATGTCCTGCTTCTATGTTGTATAATCTTACAATCCAAGTAACTGTGCTCAATCTAATGTGGCGATGTTTCGTGTGATTGCTTTCTTGGAATGCCTGGGATGGCGTTTGTCTTTTATGCACGATGTGTTCAATAAGCGGTTTTTGATCATGCAAAGAGAATAGGAAACTGCATGTGTTTGTTTACTGATCTGTGCGGCAATGTTGATGAATGTACTTGAATTGATGCTGCATTTAACTTTTGTAATTTGACTGATACTGTTTAATTGAGAGGCCATCCGTTAAACTGTTAACCAACGGTTGGTCAAGAAACGGAATGAGAATAAAGCGAATTGCAACGGCAGCGTTTACAAACTCTACAGGTAGCAGTGCCGGTGACTTGACCGATGCGGCGAAGCAATTACACAAAGTATTTCTTGTGCACACCCCTCTGTGAAAATTTTGCATTAGTGTCTCTTGTTTACAAGCCTAGCTAATAAGTTAATGCTTTTGAATTGCCAGCAGTGGTATTGCTTTGCCTGCGTGAAAGACTATTGAGAATATTGTTGCCAGGTTACATGTATTGTTTGTTGCCAGCGGATTGGCATCTTCCTTGCTACTTCCGTTGGAGATGCGTTTTTTCATATGAACTATGTTAATACGACACTAATCACTCGTTTGGACTTGCATCACAATATGATTTCAAAGGCCACGCTTGCAAAAATTAGTCAAATCAGACCCGTTTCACCATTCGATTGTTTTAGTAGAAATTTCTTTATTTGCATCAAGGAATCAGAAAGTTACATGGGCCTTAAACAAAATCAGGAATGCCATGGCTGAATTGTAAGGAGTTTGAGGTGGTGTGGATGAAAACGATGAATCAGCAATTTTCAAACCAAAACAACTAAATCTCTTATGATGAAAGTTTTTTTTTTTCCCCTCTATAAAGGCATGCTTACTTAACAAAAATGGAAAGAAAAAAAAATAAGAGAGCTTAAAAATATGAGAAGAAAAGTGAATCAAATCAACTAGTTCCTCCTTCTCTGTCTAATTCTTGATTTTTTTTAAGTGTTTGATCACTGATTTCAAGAGAAAACTTCTTCTTGCGTGTAAGTAGACGAATGGAAAAGTTAAAAAGTGAATTGATTCACTTACTTAGACCAACAGCTGCAGCTTTGCGCAAATCCGTAAGTAATCCAATCCAAAAGAGAGATGGATGAGAGTTTGAATTAGAATAATGAAAAATGGAGTTGGGATTGTTTTAGTTGGAAATTTTTTAGTAGAAATTTCATTGTCCCATATTGGTCATTCCCAAAAGGTTTCCTTACTTCATAAGGTTTTGTCCCCTTATAGATAGTGATTGAAGTGATGGATCATGGAGAATGAAATTGGGCTCAACCTTGGGGTTAGGCTTTGGGGTGTACTAATTAATTGATAATTAATTATCAAAATATGGGCCTTGGGCCTTAATTTTTTTTTTTTACCAACAGACTCATCTTTTCAGATGAAGTTTGAAGTGTGGTGAAAGAATGCAAAGAGCAAACACCCCTCTGAGAAGATGTCTTCCAACAGTCACATCTCATTCTTATACCTGTTGCGAACAAGCATAATCCTATTATATATACGCATGGCATTTAGAACACAGAAAATGTCAGATTCTTCTTCTACGTTCCTAAACCTTCTTACTGAGAGAACCACAAAGAAATTCGCCAAAAGTCAGTTTTCCGGTGCTGGAATTCTAACTTAGATCGTTGAATCCTGGTGAGGCAGACGTCTGTAGAACTACAAGTACTGAATAGGGACGAAATATCTGTTTCAAGGACATTGCGGTACACAAGCCTCGATCTTTAATTTGTCTATTCAATATTATTTCGCATTGTTCATACTCTGTTAATATATTTATTCACATTTATTATTTATTAGCATATATAAGTTTATCACAGATTGTTGATATTTATCCAACAATCTTGAAACAGATAATGGATCAACAATCAATGACTGTGAACGGCACTGTGCCAAAATACTCTAAAAAGCCTGAGAAATTCAAAGGGCTAGATTTCAAGAGATGGCAACAGAGATGTTGTTTTTCCTGACAACCATGAATCTCGCTCAAGGAAGAAGCTCCGAAGTCTAATGAGAATCCAATGACGAAAGAGACTGTCATGGCAATTGAAGCTTGGAATCATTCTGAGTTTTGTTGCATGAACTATATTCTGAATAGTTTGGATGACAATATGTTTGACATGTATTCTCTGTGCAAGACTGCAAAAGAGTTGTGGGAATCCCTGGAGAAAAAGTATAAGATTGATAGTGTCGGTTCAAAGAAACTTGTTATCGGTAAGTTTCTCAAATATATTATGGTGGATTCAAAATTTTTTGTTTCTCAGGTCGAAGAAATCCATAAATTGATCTATGAACTTGTTGACCCTAAAAACTACCAAGCCTACGTGGCGCGCAGGCCGAATAATCTATGAGCTAACTACGTCCTTCGGTTGAATGTGGGGCGTGCCAACTCGACGGCCGAGCTCGGCCGGTGAGTAAAATGTTGATGTTGCGTTGTGTGCGCGGCTGACTTCTTGATCTTGCGACTGCGGCCGAGGAAGGAACACGCCTCGGCCTTTGGGTTCTAGAGCCTGAAGACAAGGCTGCTACTCTTGCGAAGTTCACGACTCGTCGGCGCCGGATTCGGTCACGGTGATTATATTCGTGAAGGTATAAGCACGCCGAATCGACACCAACATATAGGGGCACAGATACTCAAAACAGATATAAGTCTTGACAGTGAAGGTCGTTCGACCGTCTGAATGCCGAACTCTGAAACCAACTTGTGAGTACCCAATCATAAACAACTCGGCGTTCGACGTGCCGAGCCTGATAATTTGTAACACCTCACTTCGCCGAGAAGGCTGATGAGATGACCTCTGCCAATAAGGATTCGAAAATCCTTCTCGACTGAGACTTTGATAGATAACCAACCGGCCTCGACGCAGTGCTGTTTATCCAAACTGAAGGTGCTTCGCGATCGACTGGTTCTACGGCGATAGTGCTGTTTATCCAAACTGAAGATATCACCGGTTGCCTTCACAGTGCTGTTTATCCAAACTGAAGATGTGTTGGTGGACAAGAAAATAAAAATCTCAAAGGTTGAGAGGGTTTGCGCAGGGCAGATTTGTGTGTTGAATTGGAGAGGCTTAACGTTATGCTCCATCTCCCTATTTATAGTGCAAACCCTTCAACCGTCCTCAGATAGGAATCCAACTCCTTGTCTGACTCTACTTCAGCCGATACCAATCCAATCGGCCAATCCCAATTCAACTAGGACTCTGATCCTACCTCCAAACTCCTTTTCCAAATAGGTCTCGGCTTCTGTCAGCCCAGCTGTTCCGATTCCTCTCCAGATAGGATTCTTCCTAGCCCACGGCCCATAGCGCCGACCCACTACCTTCGCGCAGGTCTTGGGCCGAGGATAGTCCGCGCTCGGCCCAAAGTCATTTTGGGCCCAAACAGTGCCCCCTCGCTTCTGAGGTCGTCGACCTAGAGTCTATGGTCGAGCCTCGGCCTTGAAGAAGCGAAATGTCGTTACTTCCCTCGTGATGATCGATAAGTCTTCCCAGAAAATAACGCCATGCCCATTTATTACGAGCAATGATGTCCCCCTCGAATGCTTCCTGAACTTGCCACGCGTCAGTCCTCGGTCACCCCAATAGTCTGCAATGATGACTCTGTACGCACGCAGTCGTCGAAACGTCTCGTTGCATTAATTTTGTCGTCACACGCAATCGTGCGTCCTCAAACCACGAGATACGCCGTCAGTCTGCGAGATTCTCGGTCCTTTCACCTGGATTTTCTGAAACAAATCATGGTGCGCAGTCTTTCTGATTGGGTGATTTCAAATTTCAAAATCCGATCGATTGATCTTCTTACCATACGCCTATAAATACCTCCTTTTTATTCATTTCAATCTTACGCTTCCAGATTTCTCACATTCTCTTTGCTTTCCTTCTCTCGAATCTCTAGAAACCCAGAATTTCCTTCTTTAGCACCCTCAATCCAGAAATTCATCTTCAACCTTTCTTCATCAACAATGGCCTCATTTATTTCTAAGCTCACTGAAGAATGCAATACCCACAAAGAAATCATAGATCGCTGCACCATTAAGGCCATCCGTTTTGCGCACGACTCCAGTACATCTCATCAGATTCTTGGACCTCTGTTCAAGAAGCTAGTGCCTTCTTCCATTGTTGATCTTATGAAGGAGCACTGCTTGACTCCCCTTCGGCAAGGGCTCGATTGGGCGAAGTGGGATACGTCGAAGCCTCAAGGAGCCTGGCCCTCTACCACCGCGACCTGGGTTGCTTGGGTCAGCCGTATGGAGAAGTTCTTCGGCCAAGAGTGGAAGGTTCTGGGGATTTACGATGCTATCAGGCTTTCGACGATGGAGATTGCCATCGACAAAGAGCTTCTTATGGCGACTTTGACCTTCTGGTGCTCGGCCACCAATACTATGGTTCTACCCCTAGGCCGCATTGGCCCTACCATCCTCGACATTTCTGCCATCCTTGGGACTCCTGCTGCTGGCATCCCGGTCGACGCAGCTCTCTTCGGATGTGAGACGAACATCGACCTCAGAGCCCTTTTTGACGCTCGAGCCGTCGAAACCTTGCGCCGAGACGGTCAAGACCCTTCCAAGGACGCAGTCCAGAGGCTGCACAAAAATTTCTTCAACTACAGCACCCTCATAGCCCACTTCGACGGTCGAGGGGATGAGCGCCCACGCAAAGGGGAACACGAAGCTTTTCTGTTCTATTGGTACAACAAGTTTATTTGTTGTACTAAATCGAACAAATGTCTGGTCGAAAACATGCCGGTAGCTGAAGCCCTGGCAAGTGGTCTTTCTTTGGCGCTCAGCCCGGCTATTCTCGCCCATCTCATGCGTTGCTTGGCCGACGCGACCATCCAACAGATCGACCCTCATCAAAACGGGCCACTTTGGGTATTCCAGCTCTGGTTGCAAACCTACTTCGTCACGCTCCGGCCAGATGTCCCAAACTTTCCTGTCGACGAAGCACTCGGCCTTCCGCTGGCTTCTAAACCGGCACCTCCCCATCGAGCTGAAGACGTCTTCAAGTACCTCTTTGGTCTTGAAGAATTCTCTGACGACGAGTTTCTCGTATGCCGTCGTCGAGCGTACCCTTCTTTTATCACGCTCCCCATCGTAGCCTGGGGCGAAGACTAGGACTCTTCACTTCGACAGAACTGGGGGTCGTTCGTGTTGTCACGCGACCTACCCCTTGGCTGCGATGCCTGTCGGTCGAGCTGGGAGGTCTATCATCCACAATTCATGGCCAGGCAGCTCGGCTACCTGCAAGGCTGTCAAGTGCCCCTACTCCTCTCCCGCTCTCTTTTCAGCCGAGGACGGCTTTCCGGCTCGTCAGAAAAAGAGTGCCGGGATACCGAGGGCGAGTTCCAGGAGACGTGCACTCACTTCCGTCTTCGGTTGGTTGCTCCAGAGGCTATGAGTACTGATACCTTCGGGGATTGGTGGGAATCGTACACCCGGGATTTCTTTGGGACCCCGGTCGCTGATGTCGTTGTCGCAATCTTCGGCGACCGCCCCAAGAAAACTGCTGCCCCTCCCCCTAAGGAAAAGATTCAAGGTATCCGATCATCTTTTAGTTTTATAGTTCAAAATGACCGTGTGACTCTGACTTTACTTCTTAATTGCTCGGTCTTAATATATTTTCCTTTCACAGGTGGTCGAGCACTTAAACAGGCGGTCGTGATTGCCGCAGCCGCGGCCAAGAAAAAGGCTGCCTTCCCCAAGAAGGCAGATGTCGTTGTGCCCAGTGCGCCGAGCAAAAGGCCGCGCTATGAGGTCGAGCCGGTCAATGAAGCTCCCCGATCTCAAAAGCGTGTCAAGACGTTAGCGAAGAAGGGGGAACGGGAGGTTCAATTGATCACGAGTCAAACGACTGAGGCGACTGTATCTAACGACCTCCCCTTCACGCGTGCTACCTAGGAGCGACCAACTCCCGTCAGCCAACCTTCCGAGGCGTCACCTGCTCTGGGAGTGGTTGAGCCATCCGCTGCCCCGATCATTCCTGAGGTGGTCGAATCACCCATTGCTGCACCGGTCGGGGGACCTGCTGTCCCGGTTCATCCTGCAGCAACCATTTCAGAGTTAGCGGCCGAGAGACAGTCCCTTCAGCGTCCAAGACGAACGGCGATTGTTTTGGAGGAGGTATAAATGTTTTTTTTTAGACAATCAAAGTATTTTGTCTTATTTTAGCCTGATGCTAACTCCATCATTGTGCTTTTGCAGGACGATGCTAGTGAGGAAATTCCACTGGCTCATCGCCCTCGCCGTTCTCGGCCGTCCAAGCCTGTGGTCGCTTCTTCCCAGCCGTCGAGGGAGGTCACCCCACCATCCGGCCCTGCCGTGATCGAGGCAGTCGTGCCCCCTCCAGCTATGGCCGATGTTCCTCCAGTTGTCGCCCCAGCCGAGGCAAAAACTGCTGCCCCAGCCGAGGATAACACCTCCGCTCCGGCTGGGGTGGGAACTGTTACTCCGGAAAAGGTTCCTCCTGTCGAGCCAGAGGCGACCGCGGAGACTCCGATACATCCACAGGACGTCGACCTCGGCATCCCTCCTCAGGAGGTCTCGTCAACTTATGTAAGGATCCCTATTTTCCTTTAATTCTTAGCTATGTCTTCTTTTTAAAGTTCTGAATTAAGGATGTACTAACTGCTAGGTGCCCCCCAATTCTTTTCACCGAAAGTTCTACGCGTCGAGGAGCGTCGTTTATATTTCTTGGCCGCCCTAGTGGCCATCGAATATAGATAACCTCCATCGGCCGCGTGAATTAAGAAGCAGTCTTAAATATTGGGCTCGGCCTCTAAGCTCCTTGGGTTCGAGCAATGACCTAGGGGATATGGTCGAGGTCTCGTCGCGTCAGGTCTACCATCTTTCCTTTCTTCTATCTTTTTAGCTTAACCTGTGCTAACACTTGTCATTTCGTGCAGCCCTCCTGGGAGGCCGAGTTCGACGCCCTACTGGCTAGTACGTCGAAGAGGGCAGCTGGGCCTTCCACCTCTGCTTCAAAGGATCCGGCCGACCCGGATTCCGTGGCCAAGTTGCAAGAACTCTTCTCTCTCTCGGCTTCCCAAGTCCTTGAACAAAAGGGGCTTGATGTTGTCGGGACTTGCCTGAATGACCTGGCTGTCGACGGCCGGCTGGACAATGCTGCCGTCACTCGGGCCTCGTCGATACTAGAGCGAACTCGAGAATACTTTGGTATTTTCGAAAGAGCTCTTCGAGCCCATGACGACTGGAAAGCTGCGTCGGCTCTGCAGGAAAGTCTTCGTCCGAAGGTAGAGGAGCTCGCGACGAAAAAAGAACAACTTGCCGATCTCGACCGCCAAATTGCCGAGCTTCAGAGTCGACGATCGGCATTTGCTTCTGAGCTTGAACAAGAATTCGAATCGGGCAAATCCACCCTGATTGAATATGCGTCTAACGGCAAACGTGTCGAGCGGCTGAAACTGGACAAGAAAATTCGGCAAGCTGAGGTGGCGATGGGCGAGGTCAGATGGCTGGAGTTGAAGGCTTTCCTAGGATCCGTTCTTCCCTCTTCGCCTTAGGTTTAGTTTGTTTGATTGTAAACTTGACTTGTACTCCCTTTTGCAACTATTAATGAAAATATTATCAAGTTTTGTATTTATTGGATTTCTGGATTGTTATCCTTGACACGACCTGCCCCCTTGCTGAGAAACCACTTACTATTCTCGCATTTCCCAAGTAACCGGATAATATTTCTTTAAAAACTTCCCATTAATCGGTAACTTATGAATTGAACCCGTTCGGTCCTTGAGATGATATGCCCCCTTGCCGAGAACCTTGTGAACAATAAACGGCCCTTCCCAATTCGGCGACCATTTGCCGAACCTAGGATCTTTAATTCCAACCGGTAATATAGTCTGCCAAACTAAATCGCCTTCGCCGAATGTCTTTTGTCTAACCCTTTGATTATAAGCTCGTTCGACGATTTTCTTTTGCGCTACTAAAAGGTTGCAAGCGTCGAGTCGAGCTCCCTCTAAATCTTCTAACTCTTGCCTCATGGCTTGGTTGTATTCGGCACTGAACAAACTACTCTGTTCGATTATTCGCAGCGAATTTACACTTAACTCGACTGGTAGCATCGCATCGTGCCCATACGTCAAGGCGTACGGCGTTGTTCCAGTCGCCGATCGTGGTGAGGTTCGATAAGCCCACAAAGCTTCATTTAGCTTTAGATGCCACATACCAGGCCTTTCCTTCACCATTTTTTCGAGAATGCCGATTAAGACCTTATTACTCGCCTCGGCTTGTCCGTTCGCCTGTGGGTAGTACGGCGTAGACTGCTCGAGTCGGATATTCAATCCACTAGTGTATTCCTTAAACCTGTCGGATGTGAATATTGTGCCATTGTCTGTTATGATCGTCTCTGGCACGCCGAATCTTGTCATGATATGGATTCCTCGGCCGCAGATATGTAAAGTTTTAGAGGTTTATCGCGCCGAGGAGGAACAAGGACGGGTGGTTTCGTAAGGGACACCTTGATTTGCGTGAAAGCCGCCTGGTGTTCTTCACGCCACTCGAATTTGTCGGAATCCTTGAGTTTCAGGAGCGTGGAGAATGCCTTCATTTTTCCTGCCGAATTTGCTATGAATCGGCAGAGGAAATTTATTTGGCCGAGCAACGACTGGAGTTGCTTTTTGGTGGTTGGTGGTGGAGCGTTCAAGATTGCTCGAGCCTTGTTCTCGTCTACCTCAATGCCTCGACGATGGACAAGGAAGCCCAAAAAGTTACCGGCCGACACACCGAATGCGCATTTAGCCGGGTTCATCTTGAGATGATGTCGGCGCATACGAAGGAAAGCCTGCCGAAGATCATCAAGATGCGTTCGGCGGCTCTTGGATTTTACTACCACATCATCGATATAGACTTCAACAGTCGTGCCAATCAGATCGTGAAAGATGGTGTTCATGGCACGTTGATATGTGGCACCAGCGTTTTTAAGGCCGAATGGCATGACTACCCATTCATAAGTGCCGAGTGCCCTCGGGCAACGAAAGACAGTTTTATGGACATCGGCTTCGGCAATGAAGATCTGGTAATCTCCGGCATGTCCATCCATGAAAGATAATACGGCATGATTGGCTGCGGCGTCAATGAGTAAGTCCAAGAGTGGCATTGTATACTCATCCTTGGGTGTGGCCAAATTCAGATTGCGAAAATCGATGCATATGCGGAGGGCACCGTTTTTCTTGAGCACGGGGACGATATTGGCAAGCCATTCGACGTATCGAGCTGTCTGTATGAACCCAGCGTTTAAAAGACGAACGAGTTCATCTTTAATGTCGAGTTGGACTTCGGTCGAGAATCGGCAGGGTGGTTGCCGGAAGGGTTTACAACCAGGTTTGATACGTAGTTCGTGCTCGACGAGTGTGCGATCGAGACCCGGCATCTCATGATAGCTCCATGCGAAACAATCTTTAAATTCATGAAGTAATTTGCAAAGCTCCTCTTTCATAGATGGGGGAAGCAGAGCACTAATAAACAATGGCCGAGGGTCCTCGGCCGTTCCAACATTCACCTCCTCCAATGGATCCTTAACTTGAGGCCGAGTGTCTTCAAGGTCGGCCGGAGCGGCCGGAATATTGTCAAAAGAGATCACGGGACCGCTATCGTCCTCGGCCAGGAACTCCACAAGATTAATACCCGAGTGAGACTGTTTGGATATAATATGCCAATGAGCCAGCAGTCGTTCCATAATCGATGAAACCGCGGCTCGGCGTCGGGTCGGAGTGGTGTCAGACATCAGGATCGATGATAAGGTTAGCCAGTCCGAGTCTCGCCGAATCTTGATAGACAGTTTCGGCGCCAACTTCGACGGCTTTCTGAACGGAGATGCAAGTGGGTCGTCCTTCTTCGTTGAGTCCTTGTAGAGTAATGTAACCAACATGATCGTCGTAGTACCTTGCTTGGACCATGTTGGCCTCAAAGGGCTGATGGTCGGCTGGATGTACGACGATCGTTTTACCATCCCAAAAGACGAGGACTTGGTATAACGAAGATGGGATACAACTTGTTTGATGAATCCAGTCTCGACCGAGCAGAGCATTGTACTCGGTCTTCGAATCAACTATGAAGAAGGCGGCCATGTGGTTGCGACCAGCGATGCTTACTTCTAATGGTAATACCCCTTTAGTCTGAGACTTATCCCCGATGAAGCTGCTCATGGTGATGCCTGATGGGATGAGTTCGTCGTTGGAACGGTGTAAGGTCTTCATGACGGATACGGGCATTATATTGACCGTGGCCCCACAATCGACGAAGATTTTTGAGACGGGATATCCTTCGATGTGAGCCGTAATGTATAGAGGTTTGAGGTGACGAAGGTCAGCGGCCGAAGATCGAGGAAACAATTCGGCCAAAGCTGCCTTGAGGTTATCATCCTTAGTTGCTGGCTCGGGGTTAGTGAGGGAGACAAAGTCCACTTGTGTAGCTTCTTCGGCCACGACATCGCCGTCTAGGAAACTCGGCTGAGTCGTAGTTGACCGAAAATCGGCAAACAAGACATGAACCATGCTGATTTCCATGTTATCGAGGATCGAAGGGCCCATCGAATTGGGATCTTCCCTTTTCGTCGGTTCCTCTTCATCTTGAGTCTCGTCTTCCGAAATTTCTTCCTCGTCCCTTAGGGTCTCATCTTCGTTCTCAAAGTTCGCATCCTCATCCCCAAAGACCACATCCTCGAGGTTCTCATCCTCATCCCCAAAGTTCGCATCCTCAAGGTTCTTGTCCTCATCCCCAAGGTTTTCCTCTTCATCCCCAAGAGTCTCGTCATTATCCTCAAGGTCCGTTTCCTGGTTTGCCTCCTTGTTTTTTAGGACCTTTGGTACTGGTGCCGGCTCTGAGACTTGCGCCGTGGCCTGGATTTGTTCTTGATATGCTATCCGGGCATTTCTGATGTCCAGGTAGGCGTCCAAACGTTCGACACGACGCATTTCATCGGCCGTAAGGCCGAAAAGAGAGACGACCGAAAATACCTCGAAATGGTATCGCAAGTACTGAAGATCTTCTAAGGAAAAAGGAAGTTCACTCGAGTTGATGTCCGTGTATGGATCGACACTGAAACCAAGAACTCGGGCCTCGCGTATGTGCTGGAACCTAGCTTTCAACCCAGGATCGGAATTCTTTTGGATGATTCGCTCGGCATCTGGACAGGTTAGAACGAGGTCGATTGTGTCCTGACACGCTTTCGGCAAACCATATAAGTCATTGGCCGAATGAGTTTTGTGAAACTCCCGCATGTACTGCAAGGCTTCGCCGACGAATGGTGGATGCAGATTGCGCCGAACTTTGATCAACGGTTCTTCTATGGGCAATGGAGGAAGTTTATCTTCGGCCTCTTTCTTAAAATGCTCTAGTCGGGCTTTCATTTCTTCAGGCCGAATAAGAAGTTTAATTCGTTGTTCCGCCTCCTCAAATGTGGTTACCAAGGCCTGATCAACCGGCTGTTTACCTTGTGCCAATTCTCTCATAATGGCAAGGGTTTGCCGGTTATCGTTATCGCCTTCTTTCTCCTTCGGCTGCCATTTATGGCTTGATGCAGCCGAAGTTTCTTGTGCTGCCTGCTGGCGGGCCATGCAATCGATTCTTTGGCGTCGGCGCTTCTGTGACTTGGATAGCGCGGTGTACACACCCTTAGGCGAGTGATAGGTATACCATCGTTGGTCCTTAGGTTCAGGAGGTTTAAAAGTTCTTCGGCTTTCGGAGGAACTCGAGCTGCCAGAATTGCGGGAGTAATACTCTTCATTGTAGAATGGAGTATCAAAGTCGAGTCGTCTCCTGACCGAGGATGATTTGACCTCTTGTGGGCCGAGCCTGTTAAAAACGGTATTGCGCGGATTCGAGCTCGGCGTTTTTTGAGGCGTCGTCGGTCCTGAGCGCAAACGCGGCGTTTCTCCCTATCGTAGCTGTGCCTTGGGTCTAACCGGAACATCGGCTTTGCGCTGTGTGCGCAAAGTTGCCGATTCATCGGTCTCGGCAGCACCAGAATCTGACCTCGATCCGACGATAGCTGGCTTGATTGAATCTCGAGGTGGTGAATTCGAGAACAGATCGATTTTGAGTCGAGGTTGGCCACCTTTTGTTAAGTAGCGCCGAGCAGGGATGATCTCGACCTTTGAACTCGACATAGGTTCAACGATGGCTGGTCGGGTCGAATCTCGAGGTGGGGAATTCGAGGACAAATCGACCTGAAACCGCGGCTTGGTCCCTTTTCTGGGGATATATCGTGCCGAGACGATTTCGGCCTTTCCTTTCCCCTTGTCTTGAGGTAAATGAGCATCGACCATGCCCACCGTTGTTGTAAGGAAGGGATCGGCATCAACTGTCATTTTCTTCTCTGGGAACTTAAGTTTCCCATCGTCGATCCACCTCTGAATGGTATCGCGAAACACGACACAGTTGTTCGTCGTATGTTTGCTCGAGTCATGATATTTGCAATATATCCGCCCCTTCAGCTCTTCGGCCTTGGGGATGTTATGTCCCGGCCGAAGTTTTATAATCTTGGCGAGTAGTAATTGGTCGAAGATAGCGTCGGCCTTAGTAATGTCAAATGTGTATACTTTTGTCGTTTTCACGGCACTTTCTTCTGACATCGGCCGAACTTTGACATCCTTAGGATTGACGTGGGTCAACGCCTTGCATATATAGGGTTTGTCAATCACTATCTCGGCTGCATCTATGCTAGCGTATTCTTCAGAGTCTGCCGATGCATAACTGACCGAGGGGTTTTTATAGATGGTTCCTCGAGATGGGGGTCTCAAGGCTTTCTTTTCGCGGAGCAGATAGTCGTATTGCTCGACGTGCTGAGCTAGCTCGTACATGTCGCGGAAGTTTGCCCCCAGGAATTTCTTCTTATATTCGACATTCAGACCGTTCAACGCAAGTCGAACAAACTCGACCTCTGGTAAGGGCACTCGGCACCAGTTCCTGGCCGATTTAAACCTCGTAAGATAATCCATCGGCGATTCGTCGGAATCTTGCGCCATTCTGGCCAACGAAGAGACTGACATCTCCATCCCCGGCCGATAGAACTGCTCGTGAAACCTCTCGACCAATTCTTCCCAACTTTGAATGGAATTGGGTGGAAGGTTAATGTACTACGTGAATGCCGAACCCGTGAGTGAGAAGTTAAACAGCCGCAACTTATAGAGGTCATTATTGACATCTCCGCACTGTGCGGTGAAGCGGGCGACGTGCTCTAAGGAGGACAAAGATGTTTCTCCAGCAAAAAGGCTAAAATCCGGGATTTTAAAGCCTTTAAGATATTCAAACTTCTCCACATACGCTGGATATGGATGGATAAATTTGGGGAACTTCGGCCCCTTCTTCAAAGCCGAATCAATCATTCTCTGGACCTCGACCATATCTACGGATGTTTCCATTCTTGAATCAAGATCATCTGCTCGACTGGTTGATGCACCCCCTTTGTCTAGCTCGGCCATTTTGAGCCGAGCAGGTCCTGCCTCGGCCGGTGAAGCTGATATGAAATTGTTTTTCGGAATAGACTGTCTGGAACGATCAGAATTCCCAATGTGCTGGGTATTGTTAACCACGGCCTCGAGCAACCTCGTATGTATGGCGTTCTGACTATGTATTTCTTTGAGTATTCCTCTCAGTCCTTGACTGAACGTGTTTTCGAAGTGCCGGGACTGTTCTTCGAGCCTTCGTCGAAAGAATGATCTGGTTGGCGGGTCGGACCCCTCACCACCGTCTTCATCACAATCCTCCACTAAGCCTTCAATCACGGCATCCTTTGTTATCTTTGCGAGGGAGTCTCGAGGCAGCTCGCCAACACTCGTCTCTGGTCGTGTCCCTTTCGATGCCTCAGGCGTTCCGGCAACAGAAGGCTGTACTCGTAATGAACCTTCGGCCCCAGGATTCTGACTCAAGTGGGTAGCGACTGATTTTCCCATTGTTAATTTCTTTGTTACTAACCGTGTTTCAATGGTCATGAACTTCGAAGGTTTAGCACTTGGTCCCACTGGGCATGCCAAAATGTTGACCCTAAAAACTACCAAGCCTACGTGGCGCGCAGGCCGAATAATATATGAGCTAACTATGTCCTTCAGTTGAATGCGGGGCGTGCCAACTCGACGGCCGAGCTCGGCCGGTGAGTAAAATGTTGATGTTGCGTTGTGTGCGCGGCTGACTTCTTGATCTTGCGACTGCAGCCGAGGAAGGAACACACCTCGGCCTTTAGGTTCTAGAGCCTGAAGACAAGGCTGCTAGTCTTGCGAAGTTCACGACTCGTTGGCGCCGGATTCGGTCACGGTGATTATATTCGTGAAGGTATAAGCACGTCGAATCGACACCAACGTATAGGGGCACAGATACTCAAAACAGATATAAGTCTTGACAGTGAAGGTCGTTCGACCGTCTGAATGCCGAACTCTGAAACCAACTTGTGAGTACCCAATCATAAACAACTCGGCGTTCGACGTGCCGAGCCTGATAATTCGTAACACCTCACTTCGCCGAGAAGGCTGATGAGATGACCTCTGCCAATAAGGATTCGAAAATCCTTCTCGACCGAGATTTGGATAGATAACCAACCGGCCTCGACGCAGTGCTGTTTATCCAAACTGAAGGTGCTTCGCGATCGACTGGTTCTACGGCGATAGTGCTGTTTATCCAAACTGAAGATATCACCGGTTGCCTTCACAGTGCTGCTTATCCAAACTGAAGATGTGTTGGCGGACAAGAAAATAAAAATCTCAAAGGTTGAGAGGGTTTGCGCAGGGCAGATTTGTGTGTTGAATTGGAGAGGCTTAACGTTATGCTCCCTCTCCCTATTTATAGTGCAAACCCTTCAACCGTCCTCAGATAGGAATCCGACTCCTTGTCTGACTCTACTTCAGCCGATACCAATCCAATCGGCCAATCCCAATTCAACTAGGACTCTGATCCTACCTCCAAACTCCTTTTCCAAATAGGTCTCGGCTTCTGTCAGCCCAGCTGTTCCGATTCCTCTCCAGATAGGATTCTTCCTAGCCCACGGCCCATAGCGCCGACCCACTACCTTCGCGCAGGTCTTGGGCCGAGGATAGTCCGCGCTCGGCCCAAAGTCATTTTGGGCCCAAACAGAACTACACTCCCAGAGATGCGAGATCAATGAGCATTTCCAAGTTGGGGTGATAATCGAAAAATTGCCAACTTCCTATAATGACTTCAAAATTTATCTCAAGCACAAGCGTCATGAGATGAATATAGAGGATTTAATTATGAGGCTAAGAGTGGAAAAATACTACAAAAGGGCATATCGTTCTGGTGGGTTTGCTGCCATTGAAGCCAATGCGAATTATGCTGAGGGAGGAAACTCCAAGGCCAAGCCGAAGAAGAATAAGGCTTCAAAAACCAAGCAGTTTGTACAATCTGCCCTTCCTCCTAAAGGCAAGAATTTGAAGAAGATTAAGGGCGTCTGCTATGTGTGTGGCAAATCTGGTCACAAGGCACAAGATTGTTATCATCGCAAGGATGGAAATCATGCCAACGGAAATAACAACAACAACCATGCTAACATGGCAATCACCGATGTAGAGTTGGTTGTTGTTGTGTCTGAGGTTAACATGGTCTTGAATGTGAGTGAATGGCTGATGGATACTGGTGCTACCAAGCACATCTGCGCTGACAGAAATTTGTTCACTGAATACCATCTTGCTGCCCCTAGAGAAAAGTTGTATATGGGCAATTTTACTTCATATGCGGTGGAGGGGAAAGGCAAAATGGTACTCAAATTCACATCTGGAAATAGTCTCACCTTGCTGAATGTGTTGCATGTTCTTGAAATAAGGAGGAACTTGGTTTCTGGACCTATTATGATTGTTAAGGGCTTTAAACTTGTATTTGAATCCAACAATGTGTACTTGCCAAATGTGAGATGTTTGTTGGAAAAAGATATGTGGCTGATGGCCTCGTGAAAATCAATGTAATTTTCATTGATGATGCTAATAAAATAAAGTATTCTACTTATATTGTTGAGTCTTCTAATATTTGGCATTCTAGACTAGGACATGTTAATTTTCGTTCCATGCAAAGAATGGTTAAATTAGAATTATTACCTAAATTCGAAATTGATTTTAATCATAAGTGTGAAACATGTACTGAATCGAAATTTGCTAGGCAAATGAGAAAGTCAATTTTGGAAAGATCAAATGAATTACTTGAATTAATTCATAGTGATCTTTGTGACTTTAAATCCACACCAACTTGTGGAGGAAAGAATTATTATGTCACTTTTATTGATGATTGCAGTAAGTATTGCTATGTTTATTTGATTCAAAGTAAGGACGAAGCTTTTAATATGTTTAAGACATATAAAGCTGAAGTTGAAAATCAACTTGAGAGAAAAATCAAAGCACTTAGATCCGATAGAGAATGAGAGTATGAGTCTACTGCTTTCTCATAGTTTTGTGCACAACATGGAATTGTACATCAAACAACAGCTCCATACACACCACAACAAAATGGTGTTGCCAAAGAAAAAATAGAACATTCAAGGATATGATTAATTCCATGTTAAATAGTTTTGGGCTTCACACAGTTTGTGGGGTGAAGCTTTACTTACCGCAAATACAATACTGAATAAGGTTCCTCAAAAGAAGATTGAGGAGTCACCTTATGAACTATGGAAATGACATAAACCCACTCATAAAATCCTCAAAGTGTGGGGTTACAAAAAAGAACGAAACTAGGACCTAAAACTCTTGATTGTGTATTCATTGGATATGCAAACAATAGTGTTGCTTATAGGTTCCTTGTTGTAAAATCTTCGATTTTTGACATACATGTTAACACTATATTAGAATCAGCAGATGCAAAATTCTTTGAGGATATATTTCTTACAAAGAAAAAAAATCTGGTTCTAATACAAATAGGGGTCATGATCATAGTCATGATGAAGCCTCTTCTTCTGGTGTCCAAGAAAATAATGTGGAACCAAGAAGAGGAAAAAGAATCGAAGTTTCTAAAAACTTTGGACCAGATTTCATTGTCTACTTGTCCGAGAGTGAACCTAGAACTTTTAAAGAAGCAATGTCTTCTTCTGAGGCTCCTTTATGGAAGGAAGCAATTAAAAGTGAAATGGAATCCATTATGGAAAATAACACATGGGAATTGGTTGATTTACCACCCGGTAGTAAACCAATTGGTCATAAATGGATTTTCAAGAAAAAACATAGGGCGAATGGAACCATTGACAGGTTCAAGGCACATTTAGTAGCCAAAGATTATCACCAAAATGAAGGTTGGATTATTTCGACACTTGTTCTCCAATTTCACGCATAACGTCAATTAGGACGTTAATAGCGATTGCGGCTGTGTACAACTTTGATATACATCAAATGGATGTAAAAATATCATTTTTAAATGGAGAACTTGATGAAGAAATATACATGGAACAACCTGAAGGGTTCATGCTTAAAGGACAAGAAAGCAAAGTGTGCAAATTAGTTAAGTCATTATATGGACTTAAACAAGCACCAAAACAATGGCATGAGAAATTTGATCATACTTTGTTGACACATGGGTTCAAAATAAACGAATCTGATAAATGTGTCTACATTAAGAGTAATGATAAAACTTGCGTTATTGTCTGCTTGTATGTGGATAATATGCTCATAATGGGATCTGATAAAGATATAATAAACAAAACAAAGAAAATGTTGAATTCAAGCTTTGACATAAAAGACTTAGGTCAAGCCGATGTCATTCTAGGAATTCAAATTAAGAGAAATAGTGAAGGGTATTTCCTTACACAATCCCATTATGCGGAAAAAAATATTACGAAGGTTTGGTCAATTTGAATGCAAACCTGCTGCAACTCCTTTTGATGTTGGATGCAAGTTGGAGAAAAATAAAGGCAATGCCATATCTCAACTTGAATATTCTCAAGTAATTGGAAGTCTAATGTACTTGATGAATTCGACTAGGCCTGACTTAGCTAATGCAGTAAGTAGGCTTAGTAGATATACAAGTAATCTGGCACAAGAGCATTGAGATGCTTTAGTAAGAGTGTTAAGGTATTTAAAAAATACACTTGACTATGGATTACACTACACTAAGTATCCACCTGTTGTAGAAGGCTTCAGTGATGCCAATTGGATTTCTGACACTACAGAATCCAAGTCGACAAATGGATATGTTTTTACCTTGGGTGGTGCAGTAATATCTTGGAAATCCTCTAAACATAAATGTATAGCTCGTTCCACCATGGAGTCAGAGTTTATAACTTTAGACTTGGCTGGAGAAGAAGCCGAGTGGCTCAAACATTTTCTGGAGGATATTCCAGTATGGCCAAAGCCTGTAACTGCTATATGTATACATTGTGACAGTATGACTGCGCAATCAAGGGCCAAAAGTCATGTATACAATGGAAAGTCGTGACATATTAGGCGTCGACATAATACTCTTAAAAAGTTGCTCTCCAATGGAATAATATAAATTGATTATGTAAAGTCAAATGAAAATATAGTTGATCCTTTGACAAAAGGCCTACCAAGAGAGCAAATATTATTTACATTGAGGGGAATGGGTCTCAAGCCAATTCAATGAATCGAACTGGGCGGAAACCTAACTTAACTGATTGGAGATCCCATGGTCTAGGTTCAATAGGCAAACTGGTTGAGTTTGATTCAAAAGTTGAACACACAACTTACCCATTCTTATGATAAAATGTGTGTTGTCTGTTGAAGTTCGAGGGGTTATATTTTATACATTTAATGACATTAATATCTTGTTATCAAGAGGAATATGGCAGACTATTCTTAATTAATGTCACCTAGATAGGAGTAAATGGGACCGCATTTATGAGAATTGAAATGGCTAAATTCTCTAAAGCTCCTACGAAATCCGGGATCTGTTCAGGGCCAAAACGAACATAACTGTATGAATTGACGTGTGGCAGACATGATATGTGTGTAGCATATTATCTCGGTTTACTATTGCGGTGAACAGTTCAAGATCTTCCACATCCACTGCGTCACCAAGTAAACCCGATATGTTTTCACTTGGGTAAGTTCAAGTCCAAAAGACACTTCATCCGATGCATATCATGTCTATTCTCTCTCAGTTTTAGGCAGCCTAGTCATACATTTGCATTCAAATGTAAGGTATTGTTGGAGTTTGAATGAAATTTCAACTCAAATGTGGGGTATTGTTGGAAATTTTGAGTAGATTTCATTGTCTCACATTGGTCATTCCCAAAAAGTTTCCTCACTTTATAAGGTTTTGTCCCTTATAGATAGTGATTGGAGTGATGGACCATGGAGAATGAAATTGGGCTTAACATTGAGGTTGGACTTTGGGGTGTACTAATTAATATTTAATTAATTATCAAAAGATGGGCCTTGGGCCTTATTATTATTTTTTTTTTACCAACAAACTCATCTTTTCATATGAAGTTTGAAGTGTGGTGAAAGAACGCAGAGAGCAAACACCCCTATGAGAAGATGTCTTCCAACAGTCACGTCTCATTCTCATACCTGTTGCAAACATGCATAATCTTACCATATATACATTCATCTGCATGACATTTAGAACACAGAAAATATCAAATTCTTCTTCTACATTCCTAAATCTTCTTACTGAGGGAACTACAAGGAAATTCGCCAGAAGTCAATTTTCCGATGCTGGAATTCTAACTTAGATCGTTGAATCCTGGTGAGGCAGACGTCTGTAGAACCACAAGCACTGAGTAGGGACGAAATATCTGTTTCAAGGACATTGCGGTATGCAAGCCTCGATCTTTAATTTGTCTGTTCAATATTATTTCGCATTGTTCATACTCTTTTAATATATTTATTCGCATTTATTATTTATTAGTATATATAAGTTTATCACACATTGTAGATATTTATCGAACACTAGCAAGCAAGTTGAATTTGAAGATTGGACTAAAAAATGAAATGTTCATACTAACCTTTAGTTTCTATTTGTTGGAATGGATGAAATGAGACCATATGAGAAGAAAATGATAATTTCAAGAAATAAAATGAGGCAAAGCTAGCCGTAAGAAGTGGAAATGCGATTCAATGACAGTTTCACGAGCAAATCAATTAATAAGCCAAAATATGTTTGGTCTTTTGCCATGGAGTGCACCAGAAAATATCGAAAACACCCTTGAGGATCCTCCTTAGTAACATGGGCTAAACCCTATAAGCGAAAAACCAAAAACCCTCTCAGTACCGGTTTTTTCAGCAGCCCGCCACACCAACTTCGCGCCGTTGCTCTTCGCCTTGCATTTGGTCGTCACCGGAAAACGCCCCAATGGATGATTTATTCGCTACCGCAGAGAAAAAGGTTCCCTCTCTCTCTCTCTCTATCACAACTTCATACTCTTGGTCTCTCAGCTGAGCTTTCACCTCACAAACTTCTACTCAATTCGAATGCTTTCGTCTGTTCTACTTTCTGGGCTGCCGATAAAACTGATTAAAAGCCAAATTATCAAATTTTAAGTTTAAGCATTATTGGGTTGTGACTTGTTTGGTTTAATTGTGGGAAAAGTTGGATGCTTTTGGTTTGTGTGAATTTTGTTGAATTTTTCTGAAATTGTGGTGGATAGGTTCTTGTGGAAATTGTGAAATTGTCCCAAAAGAGAGGGATGAAGGGTGATAAAGGAGACTGGAAGCAGTTTTTAAGTAGTTATGATAAGAAGTTTGGGGCTAGCTTGAGTGATCCCGGTAGGCGGTCCAACGATGTACTGACTGCATTTTTGAAGACTTTGAACAATGAGGATGATTTGAAGGTAATCAGCTGTGTCCAGTTTGTATGTTAATTTGATAGAACAGTTGTTTAATTCGGATGGTGATTGTTGCCCCTTTTGTGTTTTCAGGTTTTGGCTAAAGTTGTCCAATGCCATACAAACCGCCAAGTCGTGGAGCAATTGTTAAAGAATTTTCCGGAAAATGAATCCCCGGAGCAGGTATCTTTTTTTGTTACACTTAGTTATTGGTTTTTGCTGGCCCTGTAATTTTAGAAGGGTATGCTCCCCTAGTTTCTAATTGCCTTTTTATTTTCATTATGCACAGTATCTTAGATAGTATTAATTTTGTCGTGATGATGGCCATGCAGAAGCTTGTCCGTGCAACTCTTGAGCACCCACAATATCCACTGGATTACTCGTTCACATCAAATGATCAGGTTTACTGGCTGTATCTCTGCTTGCATTTTTGTTTTAAAGTTACATTAGTTTGAGTGTGTCTTAACATTCATATGAATCCTTTGTAGTGAAATTGTTTCTTTCATTTCTGCATTGCTTTAGATTTCTTTATTACTTCATACACAGGATAGACATTTTCCTACTCGCCTATGATCCTTTTTTAGGATAAGGTGTTTTACGGTGTTGTTTTTCCATGTATATCCTTTCTGTTGGAAAAGGATAACTTCTGTTTTATGGAAGAGATATTTCGCATAGCAAACTGTTTTGTCGCTGTAAACTGAATGATAAAAAGCAATAGAATTTGATTTCCAATTGTTTTGGCCGTGATTTTACAAAATTGGTTACAAAAACTTTGGCATTTCTACTTTGATTAAATTAAAAGTGATATGCTGTAGAAATCTTAGCTTTTCAAATGGCTGTAAGTTTTACCTGGTCACGTGGTTTCTCCCTGTTAACTTGTATAAATGATGAAACAGGATTGGGTAGCTACAAAGCTAGGTAAAAAATCCAAGGTGATGACCTCAAATGCAATGTTTTCTGTTGATTGCGAGATGGTTCTATGTGAAGATGGCTCTGAAGCTTTAGTAAAGGTGTGCGTAGTGGATGCTGATTTACAGGTATAGTTGTTCTTCAATGTAGACTAGTTACTTGAATAGTACCTAGGCCTTTTCAAAGTCCCTTTTCTCTGTAACCTAATGAATTTGGACTTTGGCTTTTCAGGTCAAACTGAATGAATTTGTAAACCCTTGCAAAGAAGTTGCTGATTACAGATCTGAGATTACAGGAGTTTCAGCATCAGATTTGGATGGAATTACATGCACATTGAAGGATATACAGGTATTAAGGTTATTTACATGATTCAAGGGGTTCTTTTTCAATCTGATTTCAAGGGATTATGCATGACCCTTTCTTACCTGAACTTGTTGGTTTATATTGTAGAAACTCTTGAAGAAGTTGTTGTCAGATGGTACTATTTTAGTCGGGCATAGCTTATGTAATGACCTGCAAGGTAAGTTAACTGTTGTTCTATAAGTAGATATTTGGGCCTTTTTGAAACAACTCATTATATGTTGTTCTCCTTTTCAGTTTCTGCAATTTAAGTATGACTTTGTAGTTCTTTTTTAATTTTTTGCTGTATTGTTCATTGTTCTTAATATTGCTCTTTTTTGTTCACAGCACTGAAGTTAGAACATGCCAGGGTGATCGATACTGCATGTATCTTCAGATACTCTGATGGACCTATTCATAGAAAACCTTCCTTGAACAATTTGTGTAAGGCAAGTTATAAGAAACTGATATCTATTAATTAGTGTATTGCATGATTCTGCAATTGAGTGTTTGTCCATCTTTAATTAGGGATGACTTGAAATTTTTTTACCTTTAAGTTCTTGATTGTTGCAATGTGGGCAGTTATTTACTAACTTTGGCTATTTAGGATGGTGGTCTACATATTTTGTTTTTTTTTTTTTGGCATTGTGTATTATCACTTTGGAGATGCTTTTGGGATCAACTTTTAAAGCTTCTGTTATACCCTAACAAGAACTAAAGCAAAGAAACCATGTGTTGGGATTTTTTTTTGAGACGGATGACTTATTTTTCCATATTATTTTATCCAGTCTGTATTGGGTTATGAAGTCCGGAAGCAAGGTTCTCCACACAATTGTCTGGATGATGCTTGTGCTGCAATGAAACTAGTTCTTGCTAAGATAAAGGGCGAAGTTGGTATTGTTGCCCCCCCAGCTCAGGAGGATGTGAGTTTCTAGTTTTTCATCATCTTTTAAACTCCAAGACAGTAATTCCAGGTCCATTATTGTCTAAATAAATCCTTCTATTGTAGGTACGTGAAGTAAATATGGCAAAGCTACTTCTGCATAGGATACCAATTACAGTGCCTAGTGAAGAACTGCACAATGTTATTCCTGGGAACTATACGATACAAGTCAAGGTTCAGTATATATCCCTACATTTGTTAAATTTTGTGGTTCAGTGTGCTATAGAGCTATTATGTTATGGTTCTTCCAAAAGACCTTTACACACCATATCATAGATATTGAGGTTTGGCTTTCATTTGGATAAAATAGTCTGGGTTATCATAACTTTCTTTCTCCCCCCTTCCCACTTTCTTCCCTGTTTGTTACTGTGAAGTTAATGTAGTTAATCATTTCCAGCAACTATCTGTGAAAGCGCAAGGAGATAAATATTCTGCCTTTGCTATCTTTACGAGTCCACAAGAAGCACATCAGGCATATGAAAAAGTCCAGGGCAGCCGGGAGAAGGTACATACGACATATATATCTTTATATCGTTGAACAGAGGCTTTAAGGGGATCCCATTTTTTGAAAAAATGGGGATTGATTGTGGGGCCCACACCACATCGAACTTCAACAATCCGAACCATCTATTTTTCAAGTTGCACTTCATAGACCATCTTGCAAAATATTAGCTAAATCGGAAATGTTTGAGGCATCTAATTGAATTTAAAGAAATTGACGAACACTGTTCGTAGAAACATTGAAATTTCTTCGTGACCATTAAATGGATAAATGGTTTTTTATTGAATTGATTGAATTGACCATTAAAAGTTAGACGATTTTGATTGTTAAAGTTCGATATGGAGTGGGTCCCACGACTATAAGATATCTCATTGACAATGTCGAACACATATATAAGATATCTTATTGTGTGCATGCTGTTCTTTTCACGAGTATGTTTTTCTGGGTATAAAGATATCTTATTCATTACAAGGAAATTCTATAAGGCACTCGGGATTTGTTTGGTTATAAAGAAATATAACGATGTTATCTATCTTTATTATAGGACTCATGTGGACGGCCCCAGAAACTTATTGCATTTAAGCTCAGCACAGGTGTAACTGCTGATTTATTCGTTCGTAAAATGGCAAACGTTGATTCCTCTGCCCAAGTCTCATCGAAGAGAGCTTTAGAAGTTGAAGAGAACTCAGGTGTACATAAAAAACAAAAGACAGGTCAGAAAGTAGAAGAGGAGACTACGGCAGAGCTAAATCAGTGCTGCGATCACCGTAAAGAGATGGAAAGGTTGAAGGAAGAACAACAAAGGGCCCTAGAGAAGTGTTCTGATCAGTTAAAAGAGATTGAAGGACTGAAGCAGCAACTTCAAAATAAAGAGTTTGAAATTTCGACACTGAATAAGATTGTTTCTAAACTCCAAGGGGGCAAGAAAAAAGGGAAGTAGAATTTAGTATGGCCCCCAGAATTATCCGCAGCTCTGGAGGCACGTCAATGCTCAGCGTGTTGCAACAGCTCGTAGCTCTTTGAATGTGATGGACAGTTAACATCAGGCTTCATGAAGAAAAAGGTCCAAGGTCTCATTTTTGGCAATTATGGCTTCCCCATTGCATCCGTCGAGAAGTACATCAGTCTTGCTGCTGATCAATTGACTGGTGGGATTTTCCAAAGATACAGATTTATTTATATGTAACTTTGATTGGTGATACAACATTTGATTCTTTTTTTCGAAAAAAGGAGAGAACGATTTCGTGTTAGCAATTCTACCTAAATAACGAACCGAGTAGGGGGGATTTTACTGTTCAAAGACTGCAAAAATGGTGAGACTAACGTCCCTTTTCAATTAGCATCTGATACCTCTGTTGAAAACAATGAAGGAAACAATCAACCAACATCTGATTCCTATGATCGTTCCGAGCTCTGCTATCTATTGTTTGGAATGGTAAATATACAATACAGTGGTGTTTCTTGTACAATGTCAAGTAAAATGGTCAGACTGCTTTATTCACTGTCAAAATCGTCATCCCCGAAAGAGAAAACTGAAGCATCCGCGGCTATCGCCCTTATATCATCTGCCCCCGATGAGCTCAACTTGCGGGAGTGGCCCAGGTGAGATTTTTCAGCCCCATCACTAGTTGGTTTTCTGCAAGTACTCCGCGGGCTATCCACACTTCTGGTGTTGGATGGATGATTAGATGCAGCAATTCCAGCTCCAGAATTAGCTTCCGGTTGCCTGCTCGTTTTATCCCCAGGCTCATCTCCATCACTGTCTGAAAATACATCGTCACCATCTTCACGCTGAGAGATTTTACTTAGGTTGGGGTTTCCTGCAACACCACGACTTGAAGCATTGGCGTCACTTGAGCTACCCTCAGGTTTTCTACCGGAAGAATCTGCTTTATCTTTTGTAGGCAAAGTAGTACCATCATAGTCTATCATCACAACTTCAACCTGAAATCCTGGACAAGGGAATTTTCTCTGCAAATCACAACCAACGGTGTTTCACAAGCAAGCACCACGAAGAAACAGAAATGTAGGGTAGAGAGAGTGAGAGATGATCTAACATTTGACATATATCATATTCATAAGTAATTAGACGAAGGTCAAACCATTAACCTTGTCAAAATCATCGAGGTCATCTGCGGTTAAGATTTTTCTGTTTTCTGTCATTGTATTTAACCAGCTGAAAAAGAGGTAAGAATAAAAACGAAATCAATCTGGCAGTCTAGTCTCTTTATATATATTTATTCCATTCTTGTACCACAATTGCGGAAAGTAAAATTTTGGATATGAGAATAGCAATATTAGAGGAGGTTCCGTGAAACAAAAGCATGACAGATTCAACATTCGTCATTATAGTAAAGGGAAAGTTGCATCATAACATAAACAAGAGTAATATAGGCGAACCGATTACATACCAATAGAAATCTCCATGGCTATCTTGGAAATGGATTTTGAAATCCCCCACTAACTCAGCAAGACCAGGTTCCCCTGGTAGAGCGAAAACCACAATCCCTTTCTTCCGTGCACTGATCCAGAAATCTTCTGGCTAAAAGAATGAGTTAAGTGGCCTTAAATCAGAAATTCAATGGATTTCTACATATGTATAAAAAAATATATATATAACATGCATATCGAAACCGTTTTACTTTGACAAGCACTTACCATAAGATCTTTTGTTTTTGGATGCTTTCTTGATGAGAACAAAATTCCTGTGCATTAGGATAAACATCCTGATAAGTAGCATAAAACAGCTTCTAAATGTGGAAAGAGTCAAGGCATTTTTAGAAATGAATATGCATGCATGGCTCTAAAAACACGCACATGCAACAACACACAATGAATCATCACGCAAAGATGGCAAACACACACAAAATGTATAATCATCACAACTTCAAGTATTGTACGAGTACTCAACGGCAACCCGGCGAAGCGTTATCTGTAACTCAGTACTAGATTCCCTTATCACAAACGCTATTTTCTCCCCAAACAAACTCAATAGAAAAAGGATCATATTTAAAAACAAAATTGCCTCTTGGGAATCAAAGAACAGTACAGCATCTTATATACTAATATTAAATATCTATAAAAAGTGTGATGGTTCAGAGCATTACAGAATATTGCAAGGATGATAGCATCAAAGCTTACCTTTATGATCCGAGATTGTAATGGAGGGCCTAATCCAATAAGGGCAATTGTGAAGCCGAAATCCCCTAAGCATGCACCTATAACATCACAACTTTAGTACCTTCTAAAATGGAGTCTTACAGTACAGACACACTAGTACACAAACACACACACAGAGGCAAGCGATCTATGTTGATAACTTTAGATATGGATGATTGAGATGCATCTCACCCACTGTGCACCTTAATAACCTATATCTGATTCAAACCTCAGATCTCAACTTAGCTCCTCAACCTAGGTCCTCATTACAACACCACTGTAACACTTCGATACATATACAAGTGAATGGTCAGACTGATATATTTTGGAGAACTATATCAGAAGTGTACCTTCGAGGTGGAGGAGTTTCTCCATTGAAGTGTTTTAAGATATGCTCAAAGTATTTGACGTATGTCTAAGAAGATAATAGAAAAAATTGTTAATCACAATGATGTAGATAGATAAGGAACATCAAGCTTGAAAAGGAAATCCGAAAATTTTAACCGACTCACAATCTGACTAGGGAGAACCAGAGCCTTTCCATCTATACATCTTTTATGGTTATAGTAATTCATGGCCTCCTCAGCCCTAGGGAAGAACTGCAGAGTCATGGAAAAACAAACAAGAAAAGGTTATGGTCATAAGTGCAAGAAATATAGAGCCAAAAGAAGCACCAACGTTTCCAGCATACAACCCCCAGGTCTTAAGGTGCTGATTATTGATCTCACCTTAAGAAGTAAGAGAAGGCTACAAATCATTACTCCTGTCCTTGCCATACCAGCTTTACAATGGACGACCACAACATTTTCAATTCCCTCCTTTAACCATGAATGAGCACTTCGACAGAAAGATTCTATGAGTTCGATTGGGGGGCAATTATGATCATCAAACGGGAAACTTGCAGCCTTAAAACATTCAGAGAAGCGAAATATAGAAGAAGCTGTTATTCAACATGACTGAAAAACAGAATTGCAGCATTGAAAAGTTAAACTTCTTAATATTTCTGACAATACTTTCAAGTTTCTTTCCCAATACATTAATGCATACAAGATAACTCTCATTAAGTCTATCACATCATTCACATAATATCTTACGATTTCATCCATGGCCATTTTGTTGTTTAATCAAGATGTTGAATAACTTTAATAGCTCCATCAATGATACAGTGTTGCTTAATTTTTTTTGCGTATAAAAAGTGCCAACCCCTTCATCTAGCAGCAATATCATGCCTTATTTTTCTATTTACTTATAAGGTTTCACATTTTTGCAAACGGCAAGAACCAAAAACCTGGGACAGCCTCACAACTTGGTGCACTGACAAGGTAACTGACGGTTGGCCATAGACTTGTATTTAAGCTAATACATATGCCAGAAAAAAAATTAAATCCTGCAATTTTTCTACACATTTCTTCACATTTCTTTAAGACGGATTATCAGATTCCTTCACATTTCTTTAAGCCTTCAACACAATGCAAGTGAAGACAAAAAACACACCTTCCCCTCAAATCGCGATGCATCATACAATCTCTCTGAGCAAAGATTGTACACTTTATATTTTCCCTGCAAAACAAATATCAAATTGACAGAGTTTTTTAAACAAGTCATTGGCCGAAAAGAGGAACAGAACCGCAGAGATAACCTATTTGAAAACTGATTCCCACCTTGTGAGTAGTCTCAAGAAATCTGATGACTTCTTCCATGTGGTTTCGGTAAAAACCCTGCATCACATGTTGTAGTTGGTATGTTAAAAACGACACACCCAAGCTTACTGGATTCCAAACAAAAACTATGTAATTCTATTACCTCAACATATCCAAATAGACCTGAGCTTATATCTCCAGCTGGGAAACCCATTGCAATTATATTCTCAGTAATGTATGTCAGATCCAAATCAAAACCTCCCTCCTGCAAATTTAGTGAAGAATAGGTGGCTCTCATAGGCAACATTCTTTGTGGAAAACTCACATTTTATTATAGGTGAAAACAAAGGTAGTTGCAAAAGGTAACTGACTGCAATGATTAAGAAGTTAACCAAAGAAAAGAAAAATCACATACATTTGCATATACACCCTAATAATTCCTCAATGCTTAAGTGATGGGTCCCACACACACGAGTCGAATATTGCCGATATTCACCCACTTTAGCCACCCGGGAGAAACGGGTGTGGGGTTTTACCAAAAGGCCTTGGCAATATGTGTGTGTGGTACCATTGTTTATAAAGTACTACATGACTCTTCTTCTAGCCAATGTGGGGCACAAATGTGGCTCTAATCTAAGCCACCAAACTCCAAGAGTTCTCACACAATAGTCCAAAAGGTCATACTTTGGGAATCAATGGCCAAGTAGTACAAGGAAATAAGGACTGGACTTTTGATGCCACTGAAGTTTCTAATATCATAAAAACATTTCTTGTGTACATACTTTGGGAATCAATGGCCACATTCAAATATCTAATGATAAGTTTAATAGTTAGATGGGTTGACTTTGAAAGAAAAGTCTGACATCACCTAGTCACCGAATGACTAAACACTCAAGGCAATCTATCACCATTCACCAGTATGTAATTTTGTTGAATTATTGTCTGTACAGCAATCTACATCGAAAACCCTATTCGCATTCTATCAAAAATTGAAATGTTAATAAAGTACTTGAATTTGTTGATACACTTGGCGTTAATAATCAAGAAACAAAACTGAAGCACCCCTCAACTGTGGTAAGGTACCTGGTATCTTCGTTTGTTTTGAGAGACCAAATGGCGCGCCTTGACCTGCACAGCCTTCACTGCGCTCTGAGATGTGTTAAACAAACCCTTTGTAAATGAAAGAAAAACCCCAGATACCGCTTTTGCATATTGAGTGCTATTATTATCTTGACCAGAGGCAGCAGTAGCATTTTCAACCCCAGAATCTTTAGCAGGAGGTTGAGTTGACGGGTCATTAGCCTTCGACTCCATTCAGGGGAATCAATGGAGATCCCAACACTGCCCAGGTAGGACTCAATGGAGATCCTAAAACAATACATCAACAGGAACAAATAACCAAGTGAAGTGATTGCATTACAACATAAAGAAATGAATCAAAACTTAGGCAAAAGGAATTCGTGCTTCGAACATAAGCTGAACCGTAAAAACCCAATTGAAAACGAAGATTAACGGTTCAATTAATACATTCCACATACAAAACCAACAATGCAGTCAATCAGAGACATGGGTTTTATTCTAAATTTGTAGTATTCAAGTTCTTGATAAACCACAATGCATCATACGATTCACACCTCACAAATACACGCAGGAAGATCCGTCAAGATTCATCTTTTACAATGGCAAATGTGAAAATTTCTTGTGTCATCACCGATCGAATTGAGAAATTCAAAAGATAAGGTGCCAAATTGTGTAAATATAGGTATAGAGTGGGCAATGTGAGACAGCGCTTACCGAGATTCTGGATTTGTATGAAGGCGGAGATCCTTTCAGGCGTTCGTGTTTAATTTGATTGAAATGTTGGATTGAAGCGAAGAAAAGGAGTTGTAATGTTTAGATGTAAATATTACAAGGCAGGAGGAAGATTAGTGTTGCTGCAATTACAAAGTTTGGAACGCCCGCTCTCACTCGTCGTTGTTCGTTATACTTGCGCATGCCTTTTTTACCATTCACCGTCACTTAGTGCTCAGGTCCAATGCTATATTGTGGCATGTCGCGTGTAAGCTTTTTTTCTATATGTCAATCTACTATTACATCGGGACATTATAGTGAAACAAAGCTTCCGAATAGAAAATTGCTTGTCTTTCCATGTTTGGTAAGTTGAGGCTTTTTTTTTTTTTAGTGCAATGATATATTCACACTCACACGGTGGACAACCTAATTTGGTATCGAATTCACCGTTCACGAGATTCTAGCCTAAGATATCTTAATTCATCTGAATAAGAATACAACTAAACAGTAGTACTAAGTAACTGGTAAGTCAGAGTCTTAGGAAAATAAAATTTTGGACTCTTGATAAAATATGAAGGAAAGTGAAGCCCTCCGCTCCTTTGGTATTCACTTCCTTCACCTCCTCCGTGGAAAGCGAACAAGAACAAAAACATTAAATACTATCTTTTTATGAGAAATATGTCCTCGTTGACAATTAACAATTTGTTGTAAATAGTATCAATGTGTAAAGGTAAAGTAGAATTCCGAAAGAATTTGGAAATTAAATCTTCATCGGCTTTGTATTACTTATAAGACAAGAAAGTTCATCATAATTAATATAAATAAAGATATAAAATCAATGATGAAGACATAATTTCTCATACACCTGAACACTTCTCTCTCTTTGTCATCCCCCTCTCTCTTTGCCCTTCCCGGAAAAGAAGAAAAAAAAAAAAAAAAAAAAACATTTTTCATGAATTCTAATCTAGTATCTAATAAAACAAAATTTATCATTTGACAAGCTAATTAGTATTACGGTTTAGTGATATTCCTCTTTACTTGTAAATAAGAGGTCTTAGGTTCGATTCTCGCCAATAGCGAATTTGAACCACATTATTGCTAGCTTACTATGAGGCTAAACGCATCCCCTTTCTTTTAGTGTAGATAATATTGATCGTTAAAAAAAAATCGACACAAAACGTATAACCCCGTTTTATGTGAGGTGATGTCTAATATTAGGGACGGTGCAAGGAAACAAATTGGGTGCGAATACAATTTAAACAAAAAATAAAATAAAAACAATCCCATTGAGGTCCACTCGTGCCTGACCAAACCGAAATAGATCCGGTCGAACCGGTGACCCGTAAAATTGAGGTCTCCTCCCTCCCCGACGAAACGGCCCCAAATATAAAAACTCTGAACCATTAATTCCAAGGACAATCGCCCAGAGACAGATTCAGAGAGGGAGAGAGAGAGAAGACCACCACCCAATAAACAAGCTCGGGAAATGGACACTGGAGCGGCGGGAGTGGGTCTCGCCGCAGCAGCCGCCGACGATCAGTTCAAGGGATCGCCGTTCGCCGCCGTTTCGGATTGGAGTTACGGCGTTTCGCGGCGCTACCAGCACTTGCTCGACCGCACGACGCCGCACGTGCTGTACCGGTGGCTGGCGTGCCTGGCGGTGGCCTTAATCTACGTCTTACGCGTGTACCTGGTCCAAGGCTTCTACGTGGTGTCTTATGGCTTGGGGATCTACATTCTCAACCTCCTCATCGGGTTTCTCTCTCCTCAGGTCGACCCGGAGATCCACGACCTCTCCTCCTCCGACGGCCCCTCCCTCCCAACCCGCGGATCCGATGAGTTCCGCCCCTTCGTCCGCCGCCTCCCCGAGTTCAAGTTCTGGTAATTTCCCCATCTCACTGTATAAAGTTGTTGCCTTTGCGTTCAATTCGTGATTGCCCTGTTTGTGTTTGTCGAAATGCCTCAATGAGATTGCTTCTCGCCGTCGGTAATCCCATATAGATTATACAATCATTTGCCCGATTGCCAATACCATGTAGATTATACAATCGTTTGCCCGATTGCCCATTTGCCCATTTGGCCATTGTTGAAATTGGTTTGGTTTTTGTGATTGTGTGTGGAAGGTACTCAATCACCAAGGCATTTTGCATCGCTTTTGCGATGACATTCTTCAGTGCGTTTGATGTACCTGTGTTCTGGCCAATACTTCTCTTCTACTGGGTGGTGCTCTTCGTTCTCACCATGAGGAGACAGATTGTACACATGATCAAATACAAATACGTCCCTTTCTCTTTTGGGAAACAGGTTTGCCTTCGCCGCCCAAACGACCCGAAATAAGTCTTATTTCAACCACTGGTTTGATCCTCATTGTTCCCATTGCTTCTGTGGATTCATACTCAATTTGTTATTATTTGCAGCGGTACGATGGAAAGAAAGCTCACCCATCTTCAGTAAAGGCTACAACCCTCCTCCCTAGGGACTGAAACCTTCAGGTGCATTGACTTAAATCTGTTTGTGTTTAAATTAAGCTACCAATTCAACATTGCTCATAGTAACAATTTGTTCTCATGTGTTGTGTTCAACAGCCACGGGAGTTTTTTGGAAGATATGCGGCCTGAAGGAATCATCTTTGGAGCTAATTCACGCGTCTTGTATCTGGACATGACGCGGTTAATTTCCTCGGCTGAAGGCTGAATGAAGGCTGAAATTTGTTGTTTATTTCGATTATGCTTCAAGAATCATACTTCTCAAGCACTTGTATTGAAGATTCGTTTATGTTGTAATTGTGATGGTTATTCGCTTATGGTGAGAATAATGGATTAGCTTACTAGTTTTTTCCTAAACGCTTGTGTTTGTAATACCTTCGAGGACAACACGTAAGTTTACACACACAAGTTTCACTTACAGTTTACATAAAAAGACTCCATAACCTTTTCTTGAACTTGATCCCGGCCTCCCTGAGCTCCGTAACGCACTGAATTAGCTGCTGCCTCCATATATCTGCCACCCGAATCGAGTGTGACCATCTCTTGATCCAAACTCTCGGCACAGTCTGAAGTCCCGTGAGCAATAGACTTCGCCTGAACACGTCAAGACAATGAAGGCCACCTTGTTCAGACGGGATCGAAGGTGGTTGCGTATCCAAGCGATGACCGGAGTTTGTTCCTATCGCTCTTTGTCAATGGCTCGTCAGTGGGCATCAATGGATCGAAAATCCCAAGTCTAGCTTAGCTACAAGTCCTTTCTGCTCAGGATCTCCATACTGCAGCACCAATAACCGATAAAGAATGAAAAACGGAAGCTGATTCTCAAGCATGATCATGTCCCGCTGAATCGGATGCATTGTGCCACGCATTGCAAATATGGGATCATTTCGAGGGTAACCTAGTTGCTTAAATCCCTCGGCAGCGCCTCGAAACAGGTCGAGCACAAAGCAACCGTCAAGCACCATCATTTCTACAAACTCGTTGCTGCTGAGCCCCATTGCAACTGGCCCTTCATAGCAAGCTCGAGCCTTTTCTTCAACTTCTTTTATAGAATCAAGATACAGCTCTATGAACTGGTTTATCCGCTTTAGCATTAGCTGAAGCGACCGCCATTTGTGGCGGTCCATTTGGCGAAGGCGCCTCTTGCCGTGATGGTAAGGTCCCAATGACACAATTTGAGGCACAATGGCTTTGTCATCACCTTCCCTCAAGTAGTGTGGGACTCTGTAAATGCAGTGCTTTGCCCACGAACTCGCAGCGTTGTCCTGGCTGGCCTGATCAAGTTTGTCTTTGATGTTGATCATTCACTCGGATTCCGGCGACTTAGGTCACTCTTCAAATTTCTTGATCACAACCATTTTGGATCACAATTTGGAGTGGCCGGCTCAGATGGTAGCTGCTGCTGATGATGAACTTCTTGTTGTGGCAGTTCAACTGATCTGTTTGTGGAAGTAGGAGTTTTTGCGATTCCGGATTCGACGGTTTTAGGAGTTTGACTGTGATGAGGTACCAGCTCAGGAGCTCCTTATCGCGGCAACCATATTTTTGTTGGCTCAGAAATGCCGTCCTGAGATTGGTTTATTCTTGTGCCAACCTTCCCTGTTCAATCATCATCGTGGCTGTTAATTTCCACGTCGTTAACAACTGTGGCAAGGAAATTATTTCTGCAATAATAATATAAGATTTTTTGACATTTTTTTGTAGGAATATAATTGTAGGGTAGTTTTCACACTTTTTCTAGGTTTACCATTAGGAAGACATGCCGCATCCAGCTAAGGTTCGTTTGCTTGCTGCTACAGTTGGGATGAACTTTTTCAAACTCGAGATGGTCACAAGGGCAGTTGAAGGAAGATGCAGTGTTCTTTGGAGGGCTCGTGGAACAGTTGCGGATATCCAGGTTGGCTTTTTCTTTTTAGTGCATTACATGAAGGCATGTCTATCGAGAGACGAACTTTGTAGCAGATGATGTGACCAATCTAGGTCTTTTCCTTCCTAATATGTATGTTTGGGATCGAAAACTCCATGTTCAAGCCACTACGGCTTTCTTATTTGACTGTAATGGATCTTGGTTTTCTCGCTTTAATGCATTCTTTCTTCCGAAAAAAATCATTTATCTCTAAGTTCTAACACTAGAGGTGTCGAGAGTTGGAAACATCGTACTTTTGCTGCTTGAGAGATCTTAGTCTTATTTCCAAGAGGCATCCACGATACGATTCAAGGAGAGGGCCAAAGGCCATTCACTAAGGTATAAGAGTCTTTGACACATGTCACCTTACTACTTACTTATTCAGTTTAAACACCATTTGTGACTTAGGCATCTAAAAGCCTTTGACACAGACTAGGTCAGTTCTCTTAGACCTTTCAAGTTTGAACTATTTCGTTGTGCAAAGTTAATGATAGACTTGTTGGACTAACTCCAAGCAAGTGTGACAAAAAAAATACTCACCTCACTTTCAAGGTTGTTAGAGCAACTCCAGCCCTATCTTTTAGGCTGGCTCAAAGCCTAAAAAATAGGCTGGCACCCAAAAAAACCCCTCCACCCCTAAAAATAGGCCAGCCCAAAATGGGCTAAGGTAGGAACTGGCCTATCTAGCGTCAACGGACAACACAATTTTTTTTTGCGTCAGGCGCATGGGCAGGCGTCCCCGCCAAGGCGACAGGGGTGCGGGCCCGCACTAAAGGAGCGCGGGACATGGGCCATGTGGCTAAGCCTCGGCCGTTGGTTTCCCAACGGCTAATATTCTGGGCCGTTGGATTCCCAACAGTAAAATTAAAAAAAAATTGAAATTAAAACCCAACGGCTAGTGACATGGCACAATTTTCGATTTTCAGATCAACAGTTCATATTTTCCAGCCGAAAAACTTTATAAATAAATAAATAAAATGTCATAAATTAATAATATATTTTTATAAATAAAGAAAATGTCATAAAGTAAAAATAAAATTATTTTTATATTATTTTATAATAAAAAATTAATAATATTTTAATAAAATGGACTAGGCTATTTAGTTTTAGAAGTGGAGATGCACTTGAGCAATTACTATTCATTTGGGTGGATTAAGGCCAGCTCATCTTTTAAAGGTGGAGTTGCTCTTAGGAAATCCTTTGTGTCTGTTCACCAACCAAGAAGAAGGACTTCCTTGGTGGCTAACCAAAAGCACACACTTGGTTCATGTATTACACCATACTATGAAATGATATATTTTCTTTTATCAACAATTGTCGTTGGTGATATTTGAACTTGTTAGTTCACAAACCCTAGACCAAATGATCATTGGGGCTATGATAGTATATCTAAGCTTACTACATTGTGGATCTAAATCATCTATTGAAACTTGCCAAAGAGAAAGTGGGAATTAAGGGCTGAACTGAAGTAACAGAAGTGAATGTATGGATTAGTGCCCAATAGGCCTTAATTTCTACACTAGGGATTTGAATCCATGAGCAATATTCTGTCTAACAAGCCCCAAAAGACATAGACCTTACAATCCATATTGGATATGAAGGTAAGTAATTAAGGAACTCTAAATTGACCTAATATCCCAAATTATCCCATTAATTACATGACATTTTGATTAATCAAGTGATTCTCAAGTTACTCTTGTAAATAACACAGGTTGGTAGATTCCGGTGAGGCATTTTCTTTCGGTTTTTATTTGTATTTAGCTTTCTATTTTGATTTACTATTAAAGTTTTCAAAACGAATACGTTTGATTTAGTAGAAAATAAAATGTTACTCATATAATGAAAAAAAAAAAAAAAAAAAAAAAACAGTAACCCAAGTAATGTACATATAAATAGAAGTAAAACTTTTGATTGAAATAGGAATGGGATTGCACCAATTTATCAGTTTTGCTAGGTGCAATTTCAACATAATTAAAATCTATTTACAAACAATAATTTTATCCCAAATCAATAATACCAATACCCTCCTCATCCTTTATGTAAAATTAGACCACAAAATGGAACACATTGGGCATTTTTCATTTCAATTTCAAGCACTTGTGACCATCTTGATGTCTTCCTCAGCAAAGAAAGAGCTTGATGGGTGGTTTTGGTCCTTCTTTGTTGGGTAAGAAGCCTCCATTGCAATTCCACACTTGCCTGTGTACGTGCTTGCAACATTCCTCTCTATCTTAAAATATCCACTCTCTCCCCACTTGGTGCCCCACGAGTTCCTCACCAACCAATAGTCTCTGCCGTTCTCGGTGCCATACCCAACAGCAACGACACCATGGTCCAATGCTGACCCGCACTCACCAGTGAAAACACCCTGAAAAACAAAATACCAAATAAGTTCTCGAATATGTTATGTTACCAGACGGTTATGTAAGGTAGTGACATATATGAAGTTGCTTACCGACTTGTAGAGTTGTAGGGCCCTGCCGCCTGCTTCAATGGCAACGCTAACGGGTTGGTGCGCAACGGCTTTCTTCAAAGCGTTCTCGTCATAGGACGGAACATCTTCGTACCCGTCAATGCTAACAACCTTATTGTTCTCCTACAAAATTATAGAGCAACAAAGAAAGATGTTAGGTAAAATAAAAGGTTACCCTAAGTTAAAAAGAGTATAATTAGGGAATTGGCATTTGAAAATTGACGACTCACCAGTGCAACGTTGCATTTTTGGTCATATGCTTTGTAAGGGTAGTCCGATTCAGTGTCCATACCGCCGTTTTGGATGATGAACTCGAAGGCGTAGTCCATGAGACCGCCATTGCAGCCGGCGTTGTAGGACCTGTCGCAATCTACAAGCTCTTGCTCTGAGAGAGACACCAACTCTCCAGTGACTATTTGGTTTATGCCCTCCACCGCCGCCACTGTCGAGAAAGCCCAGCAACTTCCTGCACGCAAGAATTTCAAAGGTTTTTGTGAGCAAAAACTTTGTAGCCATGTTTGGGTTTTGAGTGAGCTTGGAGAAACACATTTTGGTATTTCATGAACATCTTGTGACATTATTAATACTTATGTTACTGTAGGATATAGTATTAAATGTACACATGTTATAACATAAAGTCGCATTACGCAATAATACGAAAAGGACTTTCAAATCACACTAATTTTATAACATTCAATACCAATAACACAATATTATGCATAAATATTCTCACATAACATTATGTATCACCAATCACAAGAGTTGTTAATATATCATTTATAAAGTTATTGGGGTGAGGGTAAGGAATCCCAACTTGCAACTGAACGTCCAAACTACTAGCAAGTGGCAACCCTCTGCCACCCTCTCTGACATTCCATTAATAACACTTGGTCCCTTTCGAATCCCAGATTCTCTTTGGATTTTTTTTTGTGAAAATCTCCAAGATTTATAAATCGTATCTGCTCTTTGTCTATGATCAATTTTTATTAAAATATTATTTGTATTTAATTTTTAATAAAAAATTTAAAATAATTTCTGATTGTATAATATAATAAACAAACATAATTCACGAATCTTCAAAATCCTATTAAATAGGATCCAAGGTCCCTTCCGTGCATCTCTAAAATTCAGTGGTGGAGTGCAGAGCAGGGCTTCCCACCATTCAAAGACTTCACCTTTTCCCACCGACAAAAGCACTTTTTTTTTCTTCTTTACAAAAATAAAAGTTTAAAAAAAATTACTAAATATCATGAGGCCTTTTCTCCTACCCGTGGAGATGGAGATGCCTTGTCCCTTCGAGAAGATAAAGGCTACACAAACTATTGAGATTAAATTCATATAAAATAACAAAACTAGTAGTTGAGGTTTTTTTTGTTATGGATTTGACTTATTTGAGTCACATTAAAAATCAATCCGCACATTTGATCAGCAACAAGACATGAAATAATTAGACTTATCAATGTAAACATGACACGATTAATTAAATTATCAAAAGTTTAGTTCTAAATACAAAGAATCTGACTTTAATATGATAAATCTGTTTAATCGAATTGTACAGAGGATTTGGGTCACACTGAGAATCAATTTGAACATGACACAATTAATCAGACGGATCTAATAATCAATCAACATGTTAGGGGACCATCTTTGCAGAAAGAACATGTAAACCAATCAATTAAGTTCCTTAATCCAACAAAAAGACAAACTCAACAAAAAAATTACTCACCGCAACTTCCTTGATTTTTTATGGGATTGACGGCACCCTTGACTCTCCAATCCACAGATTCCGGCAACGTTTCACCGGCGCGAAAAGCGTACCTCAGGCTCGGCTTCTTGGCTTTCATGACCCTGCGCTTAGGGTCACTCCTGGTGCCCAAAAACTTGGCACGGTACTCTTGGTTGGTCAGGTCAGCAAAAGCGTTCAGACCGACCTTGTACGGACGGTCCTGTGCATTATGCTCGTCGATGAACTTCAAGTTGTCCTTGAAGATCTCGAACCTCCTCTCCTCCTCCCCGATGCCGTTGTACGTCTTTTGGTGCTTCACCAGCCACTCTTGGTAGATGGCTCTGACGTCGGCCTCGCTCTGAGAGTCGACGATCGGGGAGGAGTATGAGAGGGTGAAGGAGAGGAAGAGGATGGTGAATACGGCGAGAGACATCGTTGATGCCATGGTTTTGGGGGAAGAATGGTGTTTGTGTTTTCTCCAAAGGAGAGGTGTGTGGAAAGAGGGTGGGGAGACGCTTTGGGTTTTATAAAGAAAAAATAAGGGAGTTTAATATTCAAAAGTATCGGTGTGCATAAGTTTTCTTGGGGAAGTTGTATCGGAAGATGGGAAACCAGATCTCTTTCCACCTAATTACTCTAGTTCGATATTGAAATTTGATTCAACAGTTACAATTATTATCACTTTTAAAAAGACTTTCTGTTTGTAGCCGTTGGATCAAATTTTAACGGTCCGAATTCTGGATTAGATGGAAAGGGATGGGAGATAGAGATGTGTATAATTAAGAATGAATTGTAGTAATGGTCCTTTAACTTTAATCAAATTAGAGTAATGGTTCATCAACTAAAAATTCATTACCATTGGTCATTCAACTCATCAAAATGGTTATTTTCGTCAACTTCGTCAGAATTTTGTCAGAATGAGTTATGTTGGAAGGATCATTGCTACAATTGGATTAAAGTTGAGGGACCAATGGTAATGGATTTTTAGTTGATGGACCATTACTTCAATTAAGTTAAAATTAAGGAATCATTGCTATAATTTACTCTTGTTATATAATGTGAATATTGGTATAATATTATATTTTAATATATAAATTTATTTATTATTTACAACTGAAGGGAGAAAACCTTTGCAATTTAAAAAGCATAACTGAATACATAAACAATGTCAAGATTAAAACTCAAAAGAAAATAAATTAGAGAGCTGTAGATTGAGAGATGAATACCTTCTAATATGCAAAACTCTAGAATTGTACAAAAGAATAAGCATTTGAGCAGATTACACTTTGTTTAAATGTTGAATTTATGAGTTTGTTTGTTCTTATGTTTATGTTTGTAATGAACAACTAAGATTAGAACTAGCTCATAGGCTAGATGTATGACAACTATTACATCATATGTGTGTCTTAATTTGGTTGTAAACGCGATGCGCACACGAGTTGAGTCGTGTTTTAGGTGCGAGTGGGTTTGCAACGGTTAGCTTGTTGAGTAATCAAATCCAAGAGGAGTCGTAATCTATCTTCTCTCTTCGTTCATCAGCTAAATCAATTCATCATTGATTTTCATTTTTTAATTTATAAAATCAAAACCTAATTCAAATACAAAACACTAACACCTTTTGGCGGCAACACTATTGCAAAAATCAAGATGACAAGATTTTGAGTTTGAATGTTAATTTGATAATTCATGAAAAAAAATTGCAGTTAAATCTCTAATGAGATGAAGAAAAAAAGTCTAAAGTTGAAATATTTTTAGAAAGGAAACACTGTTCATTTACTAATTTTCTTAAAAAATGAGAACACCTGATTTTATTTTTTTTCCAAATATATATCGTGGAGGGATGGTGCACGCAGAGAGAAAAATGCTCATGTGTCCGATAAATAATTCAGAAAATAAAGAAAAGAGAGACCTAACAAGGGATTAAAAGGGTAAGTTCGTGGAGAGCGAGATCATAAAGGGTTGGGGATAAAACTTGGATCATACACACCATGTGGATGACAGTTAGTGAGCGCAGAGTCCAGAAAGGGAGCACGCAAGCTGCAACCAATAATTGTGGGATTGGAACTTGGAATTTGCCAACTTGAAGGAACTGGTCTGGACCCTAGTCGGCTCTCTCTTCCTGCAAATTGCGGCAAATGGTTTTGTGCCACGTTTCATGCCTTTACTGGTTAACTTGGGAGGTAAGGTTTCCTCTTTCTCTCCAAATTTCGAGACATTTTTTAGTATGATCGAAACACAAGGTAGTACACCATGTGTCATCATATGAATAATGAGATACGTGTGTTAAAAAGTTATTAACTTAAAAAATATAATTTTCTTCCATTCATTTAGAAATACGTGACGTGTACCAATTACAATAAAAAATTTCTTCCGAATTACCAGTCAAAGTGCTCGAACTGTGTGCGAGAGGGTTAAAGCAGCTTTGGTAGTTGAAGAATACCAAACAAAACATAAAGATTCATGTGCTCATGCAGGAGCATGACAACATCTACTTTTGAATATGGGAGTTTTAACGAAAAGCCCGCAATACTGTTCACTTTAACGAAAAACCACATTTTTACATTAAAAAGTCAAACATGGTACTATTCACTTTACCCTTTATTTTGTCCTTATCGTTAAAACTCAAAGTTTTCAAGCCATTTTCGTTAGTTTTCCTTTTGAATATTGATGAATCTTATTTCGATTTCAATTTCTTTTTTCTTTCTTCTTAATTTAGCAACAACATGAGGCGTATGCGACTGCAAACATGGTTAGATTCATTAGCCAATTCATTGTTATGTCTCCAAGACTCCAACCATATATCAAAATATTGGTATCTAGGTTTAGATTATCTTCTTGTCACCATAAGGAAATTGTGCTAAGCTACCTTTTAGTCCATTGTGCTTTTGTGATCAAGATTTTGTTCATTTTTATTGTCGTATTTTATATTCTAAAATTCAATCAAAGTGAAAATCGTTAAATTACTTAACAATTTTGATTTAGTAGCCGAGAGACGACTTTATTTGGTTGATGATAGGATTTTTACCAACTACAAAAGTAGAGATAAAAACCCACAAAATACTTGCAACAGAACAAGGTTGTTGTAATATAAACGGCTCAAGCAAAGTCGTTTTCCGCTGGGATTATTTAAAACAATTAATACTAAACCAAAATCTTAGTCAATTATTGAGAAACAAAGATTGGAAAAGGGTGATTTAATGACCTAAATTAAGAAAAACGAAATTAATTAAAAAAGCTAATTAAAATCTGCAATTTTTAGAGAAAGCAAAAAGAAACAATTTTTAGAAATCAAATGAGAAAATACTAGGGTTCCACCGTCATCCTAACAATCCTATGTAGCTCTCCTAATTCCTTATGACTTACACATGCATATTTTGAAGGTTAGGTTTTCCTAAAGTATGCTCTACTTGGAACCCCCAACATAGAACGTATATCTAACATGCAACCCGTCCGTGGCGTCCAGATCGAATATAAACATGCAAGACTCATTAAGTTTTGTGAAAACCTTTTGAAAAACCATATAACTCCTAAGACGTGTCGTCCATCCTAAGTAGTTACACATGTTAACCACAAGAAGCCTTAGCCAATTTCAGGGACAGCCCTCCGCCAAAATTGCATCAAATTACTTTTCTAAATATCCTAATGGTTGCGAATCACTAAGACAATTAGATAGTTCAAAGCACAGTGATTAACAATCCAAAACTTGCATGCATAAATTCATAAGAAAATTAGAAAGAAACTACATATTCTTGCTAGGGATCATGGCCTCACCCTAGCAAAAGAAAATTAGTTACGCATACTCATAATTAAAATCAACATAATTATATTAAACTAGAAAAAGAATGAAAACACCTTGTAGAATAAAGTCCGAAAATCTCTAAACTTTGCTCCCAAAATCTTCTCCAAAAGTTGCATACGTTCTCTTCCCTTTTTTTTAACCTAATGGCTAAAAATCTTATTTATACTAGTACAAAATAAACCCTAAAGATCTTAGAATAAAATTAGGAAACATAATAAATTGAAATAAAATAGGAAACATAATCCTAATTGACTTGGGAAATTCGCCCAAAATTCTGCACAGCCACGTTTTGGACCCAATTCAGCTCCAAAACTGGCCCAAAATAGCTGGATTTAAAGCTTGGACTATTTTGAACACTTCCTCAGAAGGCCATGAACCCATCTGAGGTCATCTTGGGCTCCAAAAACGCAATTTAAGCCTAGAAACGTCACTTTTCAGCAACGCGCACTGCTTCTTCAATAAATCGTCAGAAAATAACCGCCTGGTAGAAAAATCCCAAATTTTGACACGAACAAGCCAATAGACACATGAACGTTCTCCAATTTGAATCACTCCAAAATTCGTCCGTTTGGTTATGTTTTTCTCCAGAGGAAGTCGAATGTCCTATATTGAAAATACAAAGCAAAGTATCAAAATTCTACCAAAATAATCACCAAATTATACTAAGAATAGGGTAAAATATATAATATAATATTGACTCATCAGTTGACCTATCATTTGGACGGCTTCAATTATGAGATCCTGATAGTTGAATCTTTGGTTGCATATATAACTAACTATTCATTCATTTGGTGTATGTCATACACTAGAGCATACCAGAGTTTTCAAAAGTCCCGATAGGCAAAAAATATTATGAAGGTAGCTAGTATTCTCGATCTCAAACCCTTAATAATAATAATAATAATTAGTTTGAGATATTTGAATCCTACTAATTATAAAAAGCTTCTTCATACTCAAGTATTTTTACAAAAAGTTCGAAAAAAAGAAAGTATTTTTACAAAATAATAAAAAAGAAATTATCTTCAAGGATAAGAGAACTTGAACAAGAACTTGAAGATAATTTATGGCATGTTCCCCATTATCTAGTGTAAACTGGGATAAAATGGAATAAAAAATCATATGGCATGCAGACATAGGTGAAGGGTCAACTTACATGGTTACATTGTCTTTCACTTGGACTGTTAGGTCACGTTATTAATTAATACATGATACGACACGAATACAAATACGATATCCAACTAACAGTGGATGTGACACAGAGCAAATGGATCAACTACCCTCCACCCATACCCAATCTCTCTCCCTTAATAACTATATAGCAGCAGCCATATGTTAATTTGGCCCATATCGCCGGTTATGGAGTTTGGGAAAACCCTAGCTAGCAATAAGAATAGTATAAACTTCCAAGAGCCAACTCCTACATGCATATCTAACTCACCAATACCCTAAATGTCAAGTAGGGTTGTATTCTATCTAGGCATATTTGTTTATTTGTTCCTAAATTTGTGTAGAGTTGTATTCTATCTAGGAATATTTGTCTATTTGCTCCTAAATTTGTGTAGAGTTGTCAATTTCTTCTATGAACTTTAATTTTAGCCGATTACCTCTCCTGAACTTTTATAATTAGCTAATTTCCCTTTGAACTTTAATTTTAGTCGATTACCCCTCTAAACTTTCATAAATAACCAATTTTTCACCTGATGCTAGATTTAAAAAATTCATCCAATTTTCCATCAATTTTGATCACGAATACAACACATCACAACTGTATGAAGCAAAAAAAAGAATGAAAAATTGGATGGATGAAAATTTTAAAATCTAACGTTGGGGAATTGGCTATTTATAAAAATTTAGGGGGTAATCAGCTAAAATTAAAGTTCAGGGTGGAAATTGGATAATTATAAAAGTTCAGAGGAGTAACCATCTAAAATTAAAGTTCGGAGGGGAAATTTTTTATTTTGTTGTCAAACGATAAATTTTGTTATATTAACCACCGACGAGGTTCGAACCCACGCCGTCATGTAAGGGCTCAATACCTTTCTACCACTGCGGTAAAATGCCACTTGTCGAAGGGAAAAATTAGGAGCTCTATACAAGTTCATATGGCAAACAGACAAATATCTCTTGTATCTAATGAAACAAGAGAGAACATTCTCAAGTCGAATTTCATATATTGGGTTCAAAGTTCCGTATTTACATAAATATGAATATAGAAAACTATTATTGGTACTTTAGAATAGGTAAGTAGATACTCGTGAAATAAAATAAAACGACACAAGACGTGGATAGCGATCGCGATCATGAAAACATGTCCATTTTCACGAAGGAAGTCTCGACGAAGGCTCCCACTGTGCGTCAAGGCAACACAGAGGATAAGAACTCTTGTACTTGGATCGCACTCACACCTCTTGTGTTGTGAGTGAGCCAGCGCCCACATAAAATAACACCACCTTCCGACAGAATAAAGGTGGGGCTTTTACATTTGGGTTTCACCGTCCTAACCTCAGCTTGGACTTACCTACACTCTAGGAATGTCGTGTGGTATCCCATAATAATAATATTTTTCACTTGTTGTACGAAACCTTTTTTTTAGTCGTTAAATTAAACAAATTAACCAATAAATGTGTACAAAAGGTGAACAAGTTCTATTCTTCATTAATAATTCGTAATACTGATTGATACAAAAAATAAATTACTAAGATTAAAAAAAAAAAACCTAATAGTTATGGAAAATCAAATCTAGCAACTAAAAGAAAATCACCTTAACAATTAAAACACTTACAGCATTGAATGTACGTAAATTTCCCACTAAATTCGCTCTCATTTTAACTTTCCCACGTAAATTTGTAAATGGCCTCATTGGTCCTGGAGCATGAGGCACTCTTCCCCCCACCCCCGCCAGAAAAAAAAGGTGCCCTCATCCACGACCTTTTCCTTTAATATTAGATTATTTATCCAGAAAAAGGGACCCCAAACCGACGGTTTTGCTCACCTTGTCGTCCTTGGGCCATTCTTCTAGATTCCCACTCCCACGATTGCTTCCATCAGAGTTTACGGTTAACGGCTCGCTGGAGCCAAGATGCTCCTTCAAATTTGAAATTTCCGCATCCTCGCTTTCTCCATTCCCACATCTTTATTTCGTATCTTTTAATTTTTTATTTATTTATTCAATTTAAATGTCATAAATAAACAAGAGCATTGGCCCGAAATCTGACTTTCTCTCCACAAATTAGTAAGGGCAATTGCTCGGTCAGGTATGGCTTCAACTAAAATTACAAAAGGCAGTGTTGGGGAAATGAATGGGGAAGTTGTTATTATATTTTGTATCGTTTCATTTCTACGCAATCCAACTGACCACAACTCTATGATTTCTATTTAGAAGAATATGTAACATTTTGGAGCATATAAAATACAACTTCCTGCAAGGCAGACGATGCAGCAGACTCAATTGGTTGACGACGACGACGTACATTTTGCATGAGGCCAGAAAATCAAGCACCCACATCCCAAAAATAAAAAAATAAAAAAAAATAATTTGTGAAACTAAGGTAAGAATCAAACTCGAATGCACATATCAACTAGCCCCCGTAATAAAGGTACCTCACTGTACGTACCCGCTGACAGCATACGCTTCTCGGCCTCTTCAACTAAGCTTCCGATGCATCTTCATATAAACTTTCCCAATGCTGAAGACTGAAGCCTCAAATTCACACAGCAGTTTTTTGAGCGTTGATGGCAAGTGTTTCAGCTCTCTTCAGTATGCCTTGCAGAAGCCTGCATGTCAATTGTTTTTGTCTCGTGCTTTCTCTTGCTTCGAGAAATTCTCTTCGTTCTGGGTGCACGGATTTTTATAGGACGCTTCACTGTGTGCTCTTCAACTGCAGTTCCTGTTTTTTCATCAGATGGGAGTTCAGGTGGAGCATCAGGCCATGGTGTACGTTTTGATGGTACAGTGATTTCCAAAGGTGGGTCGATAGTCCATCTGTACAAGAAAAATTCAAACTAATGATCAAACACAGAGCAGAGAAATCATGCTAACGTGATAAAAAGCTGAGTGCATGGAGAATCAAATGTAACTATACACTAAATACGATCGCTGATGTCTCACACAAAACAAATAATATGACGACTCATGGACCAAATATATTATTCATTTCTTGTGAGGTAAAATTTCACTATTAACTATCAGATCACAAAGAAAGGATAAACAATGTCCCATGGGAGCATAAAAACACAAACACAAAATACTACGTGCGGTTTGTACAAGTTCATATTGGCAGGTCAAGTTTCCAATCAGAATTGCCCTCACGAGGAGTTAATGGAATCAAGTCTTCGCACACAAGTAACGGGGCACTTAGATCACTTCTTCCTGGGTGAACCTAGAATACCCTTTAGCCCAAAGAGAAAAAAAGGAGAGGAAAGACTTTTAACGATGCCATAAACAAAACGGAACTTATAAATTACACAACCTGCTTTATTAACAAACGAAAAGATGGGACTAATATACTTGGGACTGGAAACAATACTCTAAGCTACATCATAAAATATGAAGAAATCATGATAACATGAAAAAGAATGTGAATTCACAAAGGCATGGACACCAAATAAAAAATGTGGGACAACAATTATGTCTTGAACACTCAAAAACCCTCATGAGTGGACCTTCCATATTATAGAATCTATGATACAATGGGATATATTTTGCAACTGTTAGGATGTGAGACAGCAATTACACACAGCACATACGTGATACATTACACTTCACATATCAAACATAAATTGGTATGAAACAACAAACGCCATCAGCTATGCACATAAACCAGAAATTTCTGAAATCTCGGTCACCCCTTCAAAATGCTACAGCACTTAATTGAATCAGGATAAATTAATAAATGAGAAGGAACCGGAATATTATATTCCCATTACAATGCTAATTAATTCTCTATAATTAGAATGAGAATAAGACTGATTACCATTGCAATGTCTACTAACTCTTAAGAATAAAAAATAAACTGGCTTTGGGTACCAAAATGCCTTTTTACAAAATAATTTTTCTCACATACTGACCGACAAACATTTCAAACGCCATATTTTTCTAGTTGCTACTGATAATAAGACTATCACAACACCTAGAAGAATAAAATGATAACTATTTCATCTTTTTATTATCTACATTCATTATAGTTTAAAATGCTAGAAAATTTACCAACCAGAAAATTATTTTCTCCAAAACAATTTACATTATCAAAATCATTTTGCAAATTAATTTTCTTCAACCGTAGCAATAGTTTTACTATACTGAAAAAACATACTAAAGGGTAGTTGTGGTATTACAAAAAATTACAGGTACACTTATGGTATTACAACAAAAAGACATGTTTATTCCTAGTGATATTAATTAAAGTCCCAAGTCCATTCTTTACCAAAAAGAAACACAAATGATATTACCAATTTATATATAGAGCCTACAAGGTCCTACTTTCTCTAGGATAGATAAAGGCTGGAACAAGAAATAATGAGAAAGGGAATCAAGTAGGTATATATGTTAATTACATAAAGAGGTGTTAAATAGGGATCGTATAAATCTCGTCCACAAAATTTGATCATTTTTTCCCGGCCAGAAATTCTATCACGTGGTTATTGAGAAGTCACATCTTATTTCAACTTGGGTCAATTCAAGTCCAATACTAGCACGTCTTTTTCAGATTGTGAGATGAGAACTTGCATGCAAATGTAATGCGTTGGCTCATCAAATCCTGCTCTAAATTCTCATACCAACCAATATAAGACACTAAGCACAAATGGATATGCCATATGTGCCATGAATCTGAATCTTATAATAGACTGGAGCAGTTGGGATAAATAAATCACAAGTGTCGCTAATACTTGAATTGATTTCTAGATGCAATACGACTAATGACTAGGGGGGGGGAAGTTATTTTTAGTCAAGTCCTAATAGAATGTAGCGGCATTTACACTAGCACATATAACCACTTAGCCATTTTTTGGCTACAGGTAGTTGGAAAAGGACTAAATGATAAAGTCTCCCATTAATACATTGGATCAAGAAAAATTGTAATATTTGTGGATAATTTAGGTGGAAATGGGCACAGGATTTGGGATATAGAGACTCCACAGCACCATAGCACCAACAGTCATGAGACACACTATAAAGATCATGCTGAATGTGTTGTAAAGGAAAAGTTCCCAAAATCTAGGCACAGGACTTGAGTGTTAGACACGAGAAATATCCCAAATTGGCTGGCAAATATCTACCTAAGTCCACAAAAATTTTCTAAAATTATCATGTAGTTTCCGGTATTGTATATGATAACATATACATCACCCACTGGGGTTCATAATATACAAAAAAGCAAATAAGGAAGCACCCCCACACCTAGCTTGCGGATCATCAACAGGTCAAAAATGAACAACCAAACTGTGTTGAATCAATAGGAATAGCGTTGAATACAATGAGCAAAATATGAAAGACTCACCTGGGAGGAAATTTACTATCGAAACGAGCTTCAACACGGAGCCACCAGAGCAAAACTTGGCGCCCACAATTTCCAAGTGGCTCAACCATAGACAAGTCCTTCAACAAGAATAGAGGGCTCACTATCAGCTCATCAGCCCCGCCAATACTATCTAGATCATTAACCCACTCTGGTTTATCTTCAGCGTCACTCCAAAGCAACCGTGAATTCAATACAAACCCAGCCCACTCCAGCTTCTTGGGTAGTACAGGTGCTCGATCATCAATGTAATTTGCGCTCTTTCCCACATAGGGCAAGGTGTTAAAGGTGTGCCAACCAATCAACTTATTGGATGAGTTACAAGCAGGACCTTGAATTGGCATTGACTGGTTCTCCCCTTCTTCCTTTTTCTGAACTGTGGACTCAGATGATTCATCTGTATTCTCTGAATGAGCAAGTATTCCCACCGAAACAGCACCAAACCATTTCACATTCTGCAACTCATCGAAAAGATCCATACTGTGCATATTACTATCGTCCGCAAACATCACTATCCCGTCCAGCTTCTGCTCTCTCACAATTCTGCTCCGTTGCACACAAAGTCAAACTCGTAAACTAAATGCAACCCACATTTTACAAACTAAACACATCTTCAATTGCTTTAATTCTGACAAATAATAATAACTACAGAATTATCAGTGTAATTAGAATATCCACAATCATTTGGTTAAGCTTCGATTTTTCATCTTCCATGAAATTTAACCGCAATTTTCGAAGAATAACTGATTAACAGAAGTAAACAAATGAAAATAAAACATTAAAAACTGAGAATTCACCTCAAAGCACGAAGCCGCATCCGAGCCTCCAGCAGGTGGCGGCCATCCCAAGTATCAGGCATCCGTCGATCAAACCCCTCGTGGATGATCCGGAGCCCCGACTTGGACACAATCGAGGCCGTCTCCTTGGTGACCCCGCCGGCCTCGATGACGATCCAGACGACGTCGTACGGCACCAGCATCAGCGAGTGCATAACGCCAGTCAAATGCAGCGCCTGGAAGGTCCGAGCGTAGGTGGGCGTGACGGCGATGACCGTTTTGGGGTTGCTGACTCCGAACTGCCTCCTCTGCTCCCTCTGAACCGTCTCAATTATGCGGTGCGCCTTCATGGTCTCGGTCGGGTTCGGATGCGGCCACGGCCGGATTCGGATCCCATGCCGCCCGACGACGACCCGGCTGCTGGAGCTGGCGGTGGTGGCGTTCCTGTTGAGATTAAACTCGAGATTCTGGACCGGGTTCGCGGGGAGCTCTAGATCTCTGACGGTGAGATCAGCAACTGACCGAAACGGCGCCGGATAGGGATTGGAAGCGGAGGTGGAGAAGAGGAAGAAGAAGACGAGGCGCGAGAAGCGGAAGCCGAGGACGAGGCTGATGAGGCAGCAGAGGCCATGGAGTAGGAGCCAGAACAGCGTCGCCGGCGACTTGGCGTCGGATGAGGAGTCCAAAGGCGCCGATCCCCTGAAGCTGTTGCTCCGCCGGGTGAGGTAGCTCTGGTGCAAAGCAGAGAGCTTCATAATCTCTCTCTCTCTCTCTTCTCTCTCTCACACAAATCCTAGAGAGAGAAAGCAGAGGTCAAGAGTTGGAGAGGTGGGTTCGTTTGTTGTGTTGGTCTTTGGAGCACTATATCCCTTGAGTTCATTTGACGTTAGTTGAGCTTCTGTAGAGAGAGAAAGAAAGGGGGGAGAGAGAGAGAGAGAGGTTGGGGATGGTGGGGATGATTAAGACGTAATTAAAATGTGATTTGTTAATTTTAATCAGAGATTTCTTCGAATTTAAGAATCGAAGTTGTTAGAATTGGTTGGCTTTTCAGTTTTATTCTCAGCATTCTTTGTCCACTTTCAAACAGAGGAGAGAGAATGGGGGGAGAACGGGAGAGAGAGAGAGAGAGAGAGAGAGGGAGGCCCATAAACTGCGGGCCTAGATGGGGGCTTTGTGCGATTTCGGACAGGGAAGGCTTTCGTTTTAATGCACGCAACGATTTTCTATTTTAATTTTTCAAATTAATTAAATTAATAGTTGTTTTTTTTATTTTTTATTTTGGAACAAACTATATTATCTTTATCATGGGGTATGAGAGTGAATTCAGTCTCACAATGGGCTAGCAATAGATAGTTGGGTTCAAGTTCGCTTTTGGCGAGAATCGAATCTAATACCTCTCACTTACAAAGATAAATATCATTGAACAATAGTATTAAATGGTAATAAAATTAATAGTTAATTATGGGGGATTGTAAATAGTTGACGGTGGGAAAGTGACGTTTTATTATGGAGGTCAACTTAATAGTTGATGGAGTGAGACCTAAACAAGGAGAGAGCGACGGAGACGGACCAACCCGATTAATTTTTGGGGCTTAAAAAATTTGGATTTTTTTCTTTTTTTTTCTGTTTTTTTTTTGGAGGGTGGGGGGGGGGGGGGGGGGGTGTTTGGCCTGCAGTTTCAACAAAATATATTTCTTGTTTAGGAAGTTAATTAATGGAAATTTGCCCCCTAAACCCTAAACTAAATCTTGATTTTTGACCCGTTTTGAAAAACATTTTGTGGGAAATCTTGGTAGAACCTGGACCCAATTAGACTCTAAATCCGAATTAAAACCGAGTTAATTAATCTTTTGTTTTTGTCACAAAGTATTTTAGCTACAAACGCACGGCCCAAAGTGCCCAATAAAAACCAGACAAAGAGAGAGGCCCAAAAACAGGAGAAGCGCGCAACTAGACCAGGCAGTTTCTGATACGACACGAAAATGACACGAAAATAACGGATTTCGGGTCAACACGATAACTTATCGGATCATTATCGGGTGACCCGTTAAGAACCTGTTAATAACGGGTATACACGCGGGTAACACGTGGGTAACCCGTTTCAACCCGCTAAGAAAAAAAAATTATTTTGATAATTTTAAAGTTTAATTACTAAAAGATTTATTATAAAATACAATAGCCATATTAATATATACAATATATTCTATATTAAATATATAGTTTTGTATTATTATTCTATATAAGTTAAAAACAAAAAAGTTTTAATCATTATTTATTTTTATTATGAGAGTTCCTTATTATCATTACTAGGATAAATTTTACTTAATATGTTGTTGTCCAAAATTAAAATCAACTAGTATAGTATTTGTATAGGCAAGAACTAAGAAGACATACATACAAGTATGAAAAATGTGAAAGAATGTATAAACACTCGTGATTCATCATTATTCCTCCACGAGTAGATAATGGTTACACTTACATTATCGTTTAGATTTTTAAAATCCTCCAAAGCCTCATGAACAATGTTTTTTATTTGAGGGCAAAATTAATAATAATTATTGTAGAAGTATAAAAAATGTAAGAAAAATTTACAATCACTCATAGTGACACGCTTTACAACTTTCATGAATGGGTCAACTTCGAAATCCAACACTATAATCCATAAACCTTAAATTTATATTTAACCGTCGATTGTCATTTACGCTTTATTCTTCTTACTGGATTTCATTTTTTAAATTTTCTTTTTTGAAAACATGATCATCTGGCGGATGTAAGAAGATGAACGGTTCAGATCTTTGATATTACTTTTCAATATTTACGGTTAACTGAAATATGAGTCGATATCATATAAGTTGTAGAAACTTTATAAACATCAAGCAATATTTTCACTAATCGTAAAACTCTGAATATAATATCAACGATCCAAACCATTCATCGTCTTGCATCCTCTAATAGATCATGTTTTCAAAAAAGAAAATATGAAGAAAAAAAAAACAAATTTGATGAGAACAATGAAGCGTAAATGTAAACAACAATCAACGGTTAAATTTTGATCTATGATTTTGTTTGGGCCCAAAATAACATTGGGTCGATCTCGGACCACTCTCAGCCCAGCGCCTTCTCGGAAACAGTAGGATGGTGCCGTGGCCCACGGGGGTAGAAGGATCGAGTCCTATGTGGAAAAGAAAGGGGTGCAGATAAGTATGAGGGCGTGATAGAGGCCGAGACCTATCAGGAAAATGAGTCTCAGACGAATTACGATACAGAAGTGAATCAAGCCCACGATTGAAGGCAGGTTCAAAGTCCTAATTGGATTAGGATCGGCCGAGATAAAGTTGGATTAGTATCGGCCAAGGTAGAATTGGACTAGGAAGAAGATTTCTATCCAAGAACGATTTGGAGTATTTGCACTACTATAAATAGAGGGATGAGCGTAACATTCAAGCTCTCCAACTAAACACACAAATATGCCCTGCGCAAACTCTCGCTCTACGTGAAACCTCTCAGCTTTGAGATATTTATTTTCCTTTCGCCAACACATCTTCAGTTTGGATAAACAGCACTGTGGAGGCAACAGGTGATATCTTCAGTTTGGATAAACAGCACTATCGTCGTAGAACCAGCCGATCGCGGAGCACCTTCAGTTTGGATAAACAGCACTGCGTCGAGGTCGACTGGTTACCTATCCAAGTCTCGATCGAGAAGGGCTTTCGAGTTCTTATCGACAGAGGTCATCTCATCAGCCTTCTCTGTGAAGTGAGGTGTTACGAATTACTGGGCTCGGCACATTGGATGCCGAGTTGTTTTATGATTGGATACTCACGAGTTAGTTTTGGAGTTCGGCATTCCGAGGGCCGAACCACTTTCACCGTTAAGACGTATACTTGTTTTGAGTATCTGTGCCCCTCTACTTTGGTGTCGAGTCGGCGTACTTATACCTTTACGAATATAATCACTGTGACCGAATCCGGCGCCGACGATTCGTGAACTTCGCAAGACTAGCAGCCTTGTCTTCAAGCTCTAGAACCCAAAAGCCGAGGCGCGTACCTTCCTCGGCCGCAGTCGCAAGATTAAGAAGTCAGCCGCGCACACAACGCAACATCAACATTTTACTCACCGGTCGAGTTGGCACGCCCCGCATTCAACCGAAGGACGTAGTTAGCTTATTAGTTACTCGGCCTGCGCGCCACGTAGGCATGGTAGTTTTTAGGGTCAACACGATCAGTGACAAAGAAATCAACCATGGGAAAGTCGATCGCTACCCACTCGAGTCAGAACCCCGGGGCCGAAGGTCCATTACGGGCACAGACCACTGCTGTCGTGACACCTGAAGCATCGAAAGGGACACGACAAGAAAGAGAAACGAGCGTTGGCGAGCTGCCTCGGGACACAGGGATCCTCGCAAAGATAACAAAAGGAGCCGTGATCGAATGCATGGTGGAGGATTGTGATGAAGACGATGGTGAGGCGTCCGACCCACCAACCAGATCATTTTTTCGACAACGGCTCGAAGAACAGTCTCGGCAGTTCAAACAGACGTTCAGTCAAGGAATAAGAGGAATACTCGAAGAAATACATAGTCAAAACGCCATGCACACGAGATTGCTCGAAGCCGTGGTTAACAATACCCAGCATATTGGCTATTCTGATCGTTTCAAACAGCCTATTCCAAAAAATAATTTCGTATCAGTATCACCGACCGAGGCAGGACCTGCTAGGCTCAAAATGGTCGATCTAGACAAGAGGGGTGGATCAAGCAGTCGGACAGATGACTTTGATCCAAGTATGGAAACGACGTCCGTGGACGTGGTTGAAGTTCAGAGGATGATTGATTCGGCACTGAAGAAATGGCCGAAGTTCCCAAAATTTATCCACCCATATCCAGCTTATGTAGAGAAGTTCGAATATCCTAAAGGCTTTAAAATCTCAGATTTCAGCCTTTTTGCTGGAGAATCATCTCTATCCTCTTTAGAGCATGTCGCCCGTTTCACTGCACAGTGTGGAGACGTTAGTAGTGACTTCTATAAGTTACGATTGTTTAACTTCTCACTCACAGGTTCGGCATTCGCGTGGTACATTAACCTCCCACCTAATTCCATTCAAAGTTGGGAAGAACTGGTCGAGAAGTTTCACGAACAGTTCTATCGGCCGGGGATGGAAATGTCAGTCTCTTCGTTGGCCAGAATGGCACAAGACTCTGACGAATCGCCGATGGATTATCTTACAAGATTCAAATCGGCCAGGAACTGGTGCCGAGTACCTCTACCAGAAGTTAAGTTTGTTCGACTCGCGTTGAACGGTTTAGACGTGGAATATAAGAAGAAATTCCTGGGGGCAAACTTCCGCGACATGTACGAATTAGCTCAACATGTCGAGCAATATGATTATCTGCTCCGCTAAGAGAAAGTTTCAAAATCCCCATCCCGAGGGACCAACTATAAAAATCCCACAGTCAGCTATGCATCGGCGGAATCTGAAGAATACGCCAGCATAGATGCGGCCGAAATAGTGATTGACAAACCATATATATGCAAAGCGTTGACCCACATCAATCCTAAGGATGTCAAAATTCGGCCAACATCTGAAGAAAACGCTGTAAAAACGACAAAAGTGTATACGTTTGATATTACTAAGGCCGACGCCATCTTCGATCAATTGTTACTTGCCAAGATTATAAACTTCGGCCGAGACACAACATTCCCAAGCCCGAAGAGCTGAAGGGGAGGGTATATTGCAAATATCACAATTCGAGCAAACACACGACAAACAATTGTGTCGTGTTTCGGGATACTATTCAAAGATGGAAAACTTAAGTTTCCAGAGAAGAGAATGGGAGTTGATGTTGACCCTTTCCTTACAACGACGGTGGGTATGGTCGATGCTCATTTACCTCGAGACAAAGGAAAAGGAAAGATCGAGTTCGTCTCGGTGCGGCATGTCCCAAAAAAGAGCTCCCAACCGCGGCTCAAAATTGATTTGTTCTCAAATGCACCACCACAAAATTCAGTCGGACCGGCCATTGTCGAATCTATGAGTACGGTCGATGCTTATTCACCTCGAGGCAAAGGTAAAATCGAGTTCGTATCAGCGCGGCACGTCCCAACAAAAGGTTTTTAACCATGACTCAAGATCGATTTGTTCTCGAATTCCCCACCTCGAGATTCGGTCGGACCAGCCATCGTCGAATCTATGTCAAGTTTTGGTGCTGAAGAAGCCAATGAATCTGCAACCCTGTGCACACAGTGCAAAGCAGATGTTCCGGTTAAACCGAGAGCACGGCCACGACAAGCAGAAAGGCCACGTGTGCGCTCAGTCCCAACGACGCCTCAAAAAATGCCCAGCTCGAGTCCGCGCAATACCGTTTTCAACAGGCTCGGCCCGCAGGAGGTTAAATCATCTTCGGCCAGACGACGACTCGACTTTGATACTCCATTCTACAATGAAGAGTATTATTCTCGCAATTCTAGCAGCTCGAGCTCTTCCGCAAATCGAAGAACCTTCAAACCTCCTGAACCTCAAGGCCAACGATGGTATACTTATCACTCGCCCAAATGTGTGTACACTACGTTATCCAAATCACAGAAGCGTCGACGCCAAAGAATAGATTGCCTGGCCCGCCGACAAGCGGCACAAGAGACTTCGGCTACTTAAGGCCCCAAATGGCAGCTGAAAGAAAAAGTTGGCGATAACGATGACCGGCAAACCCCAGCAATTATGACAGAGTTAGTACAAGGCAAACAGTCGGTTGATCACGCCCTAGAAACCACATTTGAGGAGGCCGAGAAGCGAATCAAGCTTCTTATTCGACCCGAAGAAATGAAGGCATGACTTGAGCATTTTAAGAAGGAGGCCGAAGATAAACTTCCTCCATTGCCTGTAGAAGAACCGTTGATCAAAATCCGGCGAAATCTACATCCACCATTCCTCGGAGAAGCTCTACAGTACATGCGAGAGTTTCATAAAAATCATTCGGCCAATGATTTATATGGTTTGCCAAAAGCATGTCAAGACACGATCGACCTTGTCTTGACCTACCCAGATGCTGAACGAATCATCCAAAAGAATTCGGACCTCGGGTTGAAAGCTAGGTTCCAACACATACGTGAAGCCCGAGTTCTCGGCTTCAATGTCGATCCATATACAGACATCAACCCAGGCGAACTTCCTTTTTCCCTAGAAGATCTCCAGTATTTGCGATACCATTTTGAGGTCTTTTCAGCCGTTTCCCTCTTCGGCCTTAAGGCCGATGAAATAAGACGTGTCGAACGATTAGATGCTTATCTAGACTTCAGGGACGCCCGTATCGCTTACCAAGAACAAACTCGTGTGATGGCACAAGTCCCAGACTCAATCCCAGTCCTAGAGAAGCCAAAGGCCTGTGAGCCAGAAAAGATATTCACCGCAAACATGCCAGAAACTCTGGAGGAAGGAAACCCGGAGAATAGAGAAGAAAGCACGAATCCAAAGGTCAAAAATCTGGAGGACGAGGAAGAAAATCCAGAGGACAAGGATCGAGAAGAAGAGGAACTGACGACGGAGGAAGATCCCAACTCGATGGGCCCTTCAATCCTCGACAACATGGAAATCAGCATGGTCCACGTCTTGCATGCCGATTTTCAGTCAACCACGTCCCAACCAAGCTTCCTAGAAGGCGACGTAGTGGCCGAAGAAGCTACCCAAGTTGACTTTGTCTCTCCCACCGAGGTCGAGCCAACAGCTAAGGACGATAACCTCAAGGCAGCTTTGGCCGAAATATTTCCTTGTTCTTCGGCAGCCAGTCTTCGTCACCTCAAACCATTGTATGTCACAGCCCACATCGAAGGATATCCGGTCTCGAAAATCTTCGTCAACTGTGGGGCTACTGTCAATATTATGCCTGTAACCATCATGAAGGCCTTACACCGCTCCAACGACGAACTTATCCCATGAGGAATCACCATGAGCAGCTTCGTCGGGGACAAGTCTCAAACAAAAGGCGTACTACCGTTAGAGGTAAGCATCGCAGGTCGCAACCACATGACGGCTTTCTTCATAGTTGACTCGAAGACCGAGTACAATGCATTGCTCGGTCGAGATTGGATTCATCAAACAAGTTGTATTCCTTCTTCGTTATATCAAGTCCTCGTCTTTTGGGATGGTAAATCAATCGTCGTACATCCAGCCGACCATCAGCTATTTGAAGCCAACATGATCCAAGCACAGTACTACGACGACCACGTTGGCTACATTACTCTACAAGGGCATGATGAGGGACGACCGACTCGCATTTCAGTTCATAAAGCCATCAAGGTTGGCTCCGAAACTGTTCATCAGGGTTCGGAGACTCGGACTGGCTAACTTTATCACCGACCCTGATGTGTGACACCAGTCAAACCAGACGCCGAGCCGCGGTTTCATCGATTATGGAACGACTGCTGGCTTATTGGCAAATCATATCCAAACGATCTCATTCGGGTATCAATCTCGTGGAGTTCCTTGTCGAAGACGATAGCGGTCCCATGCTCTCTTTTGATAATATTCCAGCCGCTCCGGCCGACCTCGAAGACACTCGGCCTCAGGTTAAGGATCCATTGGAGGAGGTGAATGTTGGAACGGCCGAGGATCCTCGACCATTATTTATTAGTGCTCTGCTCCCCCAATCTATGAAATCAGAGCTTTGCAAGCTACTTCATGAATTTAAAGATTGTTTTGCTTGGAGCTATCATGAGATGCCCGGTCTTGATCGAACACTCGTCGAGCACGAATTATGTATCAAACCTAGTTGCAAGCCCTTTCGTCAACCACCCCGACGATTCTCGACCGAGGTCCAACTCGGCATCAAAGATGAACTCGTTCATCTTTTAAACGCCGGGTTCATTCGGACGGCTCGATACGTCGAATGGCTAGCGAATATTGTACCAGTACTCAAGAAAAACGGCGCCTTCCGCATATGCATCGATTTTCGTAATCTGAATTTGGCAACACCCAAGGACGAGTATCCAATGCCAATCTCAGGCTTACTCATTGACGCTGCGGCCAATCATGCCATGTTATCCTTCATGGACGGCCACGCTGGTTACAACCAGATCTTCATTGCCGAAGCCGATGTCCATAAAACTGCCTTTCGCTGCCCGGGGGCACTTCGACACTTATGAATGGGTAGTCATGCCTTTCGGCCTTAAAAATGCTGGTGCCACATATCAACGTGCCATAAACGCCATCTTTCACGACCTGATTAGCACGATCGTTGAAGTATACATCGATGATGTGGTGGTAAAATCAAAGAGCCGCCAAACGCATCTTGATGATCTTCGGCAGGCTTTCCTTCGTATGCGCCGACATCATCTCAAGATGAACCCTGCAAAATGCTCCTTCGGTGTGTCGACCAGTAACTTTTTGGGCTTTCTTGTCCATCATCGGGGCATTGAGATAGATGAGAACAAGGCTCGAGCAATCATGAACGCTCCACCTCCAACCACCAAAAGGCAACTCCAGTCGTTGCTCGGCCAAATAAATTTCCTTCGACGTTTCATAGCAAATTTGGCAGGCAAAATGAAGGCGTTCTCCACACTTCTGAAACTAAAGGATTCAGACAAGTTCAAGTGGCGTGAAGAACACCAAGCAGCTTTCACGCAAATCAAAGTCTCTCTTACAAAACCACCCGTTCTCGTTCCCCCTAGGCGCGATAAACCTTTGAAACTTTACATTTCCGCGGTCGAGGAATCCATCGGCTGGCTCCTCTCACAAGACAATGATGCAGGACGAGAACAGGCCGTCTTCTATCTCAGCCGGAGTCTCAACTCACTAGAGATCAACTACTCCCCAGTCGAGAAACTTTGCTTAGCCCTATTTTTCGCCGCATCCAAACTCCGGCACTACATGCTACCATCGGTCACTCAAGTTATTGCTCAGACCGACGTTATCCGATACATGCTCACTCGGCCAATAGTCAAAGGCCGAATTGGAAAATGGACGATAGCGTTATCCGAATTCAGGTTACAATATGTGCCCTAGAAAGCGGTCAAAGGACAAGCTCTTGCCGATTTTCTCACTCAACACCCTTCCCCATACGGTTTTGGGGAACCCGACGTCGAGATCGGCATGGTAGAAGCCCGCGATAATTATTGGACGCTGTACTTTGATATCTCTAGTACCTCCCCGTCGGCTAGTGTGGGAGTCGTCATCCAATCTCCGCAACAACACCGATGGTACTTCTCTCTCAAACTTGACTTTGACTGTACCAACAACCAGGCCGAATACGAAGCTCTCGTTATCGGCCTCGGTGTACTTCATGAGTTACGAGCATCTCGCGTGCTCGTACTCGGCGATTCCGAACTCGTGATTAACCAGCTTAATGGCACTTTTCGTTGCATGAGTTGCGCTCTGGCACCTTATCACATGGTTGCAAGCTACTTGGCCGCATCCTTCGTCGGTATTACATTCAGTCACATTTCTCACAATCGAAACACCGTCGCTGATGAACTCGCTCAACTGGCCTCCGGAGCACAACTCTTGGGGGGTGAGTTAGGCCGGATAATACCCACATTACACCAGTCATATCCGGCCCTGGTTAATCAACAAGTTCTTCACCACGACCATGTGATCCGGACGCGCGTGATGTCCTTACCTTCGTTATTAGAACGAGAAGAATCGCTGGATGTTTGTGCGATCGAGGTATTACCAGACGATTGAAGGAAACCAATTGTGCAATATCTTGATAACCCAAGTGGCAAACATGATCGCAAGACAAGGGTGCACGCCACGAACTACGTCATGTACCAAATGGAATTATACCGAAAGGTGAAGATGGTTTATTGCTGTTGTGCCTCGGAGCACAAGAGGCCGCTCAAGCAATCGCGGAAGTACACGAAGGGATCTGCGTAGCCCACCAATCCGGTCAAAAGATGTGATGGCTACTTCGCCGCCACAGATACTTTTGGCCGAGCATTTTGAAGGATTGTATCAAGTTCACCCGGGGATGTGTGCAGTGCCAAATCCAAGGCCCCATACAACGGGTTCCAGCCGAAGCACTACATTCAATTACTAAACCTTGGCCGTTTAGAGGGTAGACCATGGATGTAATTGGCAAAATTACACCATCCTCCGGAGCAGCAAAACATGCATGGATACTAGTGGCGACAGACTACTTCATTAAATGGGTCGAGGCAAAATCATATGCCGAGTTAACGTCTAGAGAAGTCTGTAATTTCGTGGAAGAGAACATCGTGACAAGATTCGGTGTGCCAGAAACGATCATAACAAACAATGGCACGATTTTCACATCCGACAGGTTTAAGGAATATAAGAGTAGATTGAATATTCGACTCGAACAGTCTACGCCGTATTACCCACAGGCAAATGGACAAGTCGAGGCAAGTAACAAGGTTTTGATCGTTATCCTCGAGAAAATGGTGAAGGAGAGGCCGGGCATGTGGCATCTAAAGCTAAACGAAGCCTTATGGGCTTACCGAACCTCACCACGATCTGCCACCGGCACGACGCCGTATGCCCTGACTTACGGACATGACGCAATGTTGCCAGTCGAGTTAAGTGTAAACTCGCTGTGAATAATAGAACAAAGCAGTTTGTTCAGTGCCGAATATAGCCAGGCTATGAGACAAGAGTTAGAAGATTTAGAAGAAGCTCGACTTGACGCTTGCAACCTATTAGCGGTGCAAAAGAAGATTGCCGAACGAGCTTATAATCAACGGGTTAGACTTAACTGTTGGAGTTAAAGATTCTAGGTTCGGCAAATGGTCGCCGAATTGGGAGGGACCATTTGTTGTTCACAAGGTTCTTAGCAAGGGGGCATATCGTCTCAAGGACCGAACGGGTTTAATTGATAAGTTACCAATTAATGGGAAGTTCTTAAAGAAATATTATCCGGTTACTTGGGAAATGCGAGAATAATAAATGAGTTCTCCGCAAGGGGGCAGATCGTATCAAAGACAATAACATCCGGTTTTCGGCAAATGCAAGATTGATAAATTTTCATTAAGATTTGCAAAAAGGGGTACAAGTTGAGTTTACAATTAAAGCCCTAAGGCGAAGAAGGGAGAATGGATCCGAGGAAATCCTTCAACTCCAGCCATCTCACCTCGCCCATTGTCACCTCAGCTTGCAGAAACTTGGATGCATATTCGATCAGTCGACGAGGGCTATGTTTCAGCGGAACCTCCTCGCTTGCGTCATCCTGAAACGATGAGATGCGTTAGAATCAGGAAAATTCTGTTTTCATATATACTTAAAATTGTTCGTACCTCTTCCAGGATGATCGCCGTTCGTTTTGGACGTAGTGGGGATTGCCTCTCGACCAAAAAGGGTGCTACCTCCGGAACAGGTGCAACAGGTGGCACTGGGGCGGTAGGTTCCCCATCCGGTGTAGCAGCAGACGGTTCGACTGCCTCATGGATGGTCAGGACAACAGTTGGCTCGACCGCTTCCAAAGCAGGTGACACTTGGGATGGTCGATCGATTGGAATTGGTCGTTCTGCCGACAGTCCCTGGGCAACAAGAGCAGTGGGGAGGTCGTCAGAGGCGGTCGCCTCAGTCATCTGACCCTTTCTCTACCAATTTCTTGACACGTTTGTGAGGGCGGGGAGCTTCACGCGTCGGCTCAGCCTCTTGGCACGGCCGTTTGTTCGGCGGAGTTCGCACGGTAGGATCAGCTCTCTTGGGGAGAGCCAATCTTCTCTTGGCCACGGTCGCAGCAATTGCGGCCGCTTGTTTAGGCGCTCGACCACCTGAGAAAGGAAAGAGTTAGGATCAAGGAGTCGTTTGGAAAATAGAAGTAAGGATAGCTTAATACCTTGAATTTTCTCCTTAGAAGGAGAGGCGGCAGCTTTCTGGGGACGATCGCCGAAAATTTTGGTGACGATATCGTCGACTGATCCCCTGAAGAAATCTTGGGTGTACGCTTCCCACCAATCCCCAAAAGTGTCGGTGCTGAGGGTCTCAGGAATAGATGGTCAAAGACGGAATTGTTTGCACCGCTCCTGGAATTCCTTTTCAGTGTCTCGACACTCCCTCTTAGAAGAACAGGTGAGCCATCCTCGACTAAAAAGGGAGCGGGAGAGAAGTAGAGGCGCCGGGCAGCCTTGGAGGTAGCCGAGTTGCCTGGCGGTAAATTGAGGATGGTAGACCTCCCAGCTTGCCCGGCGAGCATCACAGCCGAGGGGAAGGTCGCGTGACAACACAAACGATCCCCAATTTTGACGAATGGCACCATCCTCGCCTTCGCTCCAAACCGAAGTTGGGAGTTTGATGGAAGAAGGATAATCACGACGATGACATACAAGAAACTCGTCGTCGGAGAGGTCTTCAAGGCAAAAGAAGTACTTGAAGACTTCCTCAGCCCGATGAGGGGGCACCGGTTGGGAGGCCAGCTGAAGACCAATCGCCTCGGTAGGGAAAAAGTTGAGAACCTCCGGCTGAAGCATGGTAAAGGAGGTCTGCAGCCAAAGTTGAAATACCTAAAGAGGTCCACTCTGGTGCGGGTCGATCTTATGGATGGTCGCCTCGGCCAAGCAACGCAGTATGTTGGCAAGAATGGCTGGGCTCAGCCCCAGGACGTGACCACTAGCCAGGGCTTCAGCCACATGCATATTCTCGACCAAGCATTTGATCGATTTGGTACAACAAATGAATTTGTTGTACCAGTAGAACAGAAAGGCTTCATGTTCCCCTTTGTGGGGTCTCTTCTCCCCTCGACCGGCAAAATGAACGATGAGGGTGCTGTAATTGAAGAAGTTCTTGTGCAACTTTTGAACTTCCTCCTTCGAAGGCTCTTGACCGCTTCGGCTCAGTGTCTCAACGGCCCGAGCATCGAACAGGGTTTTGAGATCCAGGTTCGATGAGCATCCAAAAAGGGCAGCATCGATTGGAAGACCGGAAGGTGAAGTCCCAAGGATAGCCGAGATGCCGAGGACGTTGGGGCCAATAGGTCCAAGGGGGAGAACCATGGTGTTGGTTGCCGAGCATCAGAAACTCAAGGCCGCCATGAGAAGATCCTTATCCATAGCAATCTCCACCGTCGAGAGTATGATGGCGTCGTAGATTCCAAGAGCTTTCCACTCCTGGCCGAAGAATTTTTCCATGCGATCAACCCAGGCGGCCCAGGTCGCAGTAGTCGAGGGTCAGGCTCCTTGGGGTTTCGACATTTCCCACTTCGACCACTCAAAGCCTTGTCGCAGGGGCGCCAGGCAGTGGTCCTTCAGAAGGTTGGTGATGGTTGTGGGTACGGGTTTCTTGAACAGAGGTCCAAGAATTTGATGCGTGGCTCTTGAATCGCTCTCAAAGCGCAGGTTCTTGACGGCGCAGTGATCGATAAGGTCCTTGCATTTGTTGCATTCTTCGGAGAGTTGAGAAATGAAGGATGCCATGGTTAATGAAAAAGGGTTAAAAGGTGAACTGCTGGGTGGAAAATGCTTAAGAAAGAAGTTATGGGTTTCCTGGAGATTCGAGAGAGAGAGAAGCAAGGAAATTTCAGAAAGATTAGAAGCGTAAAATTGAGATGAGAGAGGAAGGGGTATTTATAGGCACTTCGCAGGGAGACCAATCGGTTGGTTTTTGAATTTCGAAATGAACCAATCAATACGACTGCGCGCCATGATGAGGATTCAGAGAATCCAGGTGAAAGGACCGAAGATCTCGTAAATTGAGGGCGTATCTCGCGGTTTGAGGACGCACGATTACGTGTGACGGCGGATTTAATGCAAAGAGACGTTTCGACGGTTGTGTGCGCCCATGGGCATGATTGCGGACTGTTGAAGTGATCGAGGACTGACGCGTGGCAAAGATGGGAAGGATTCGAGGGAGAAATCATGACTCATAAATGGGCGTGGTTTGGTGTCCAGAGCAGGCCATCGATTGCTGGAGGACAGAAGAAACGTCGTTTCGCTTCTTCAAGGCCAAGGCTCGACCAAGGATAATAGGTCGACGACCTCAGAAGCGAAGGGCAATGTTTGGGCCCAAAATAACATTGGGTCGAGCTCAGACCACTCTCAGCCCAGCGCCTTCTCGGAAACAGTAGGATGGTGCCGTGGCCCACGGGGGTAGAAGGATCGAATCCTATGTGGAAAAGAAAGGGGTGCAGATAAGTATAAGGGCGTGATAGAGGCCAAGACCTATCAGGAAAATGAGTCTCAGACGAATTACGATACAGAAGTGAATCAAGCCCACTATTGAAGGCAGGTTCAAAGTCCTAATTGGATTAGGATCGGCCGAGATAAAGTTGGATTAGTATCGGCCAAGGTAGAATTGGACTAGGAAGAGGATTTCTATCCAAGAACGATTTGGAGTATTTGCACTACTATAAATAGAGGGATGAGCGTAACATTCAAGCTCTCCAACTAACACACAAATCTGACCTGCGCAAACTCTCGCTCTACGCGAAACCTCTCAACTTTAAGATTTTTATTTTCCTTTCGCCAACACATCTTCAGTTTGGATAAACAGCACTATGGAGGTAACCGGTGATATCTTCAGTTTGGATAAACAGCACTATTGCCGTAGAACCAGCCGATCGCGGAGCACTTTCAGTTTGGATAAACAGCACTGCGTCGAGGCCGACTGGTTACCTATCCAAGTCTCGGTTAAGAAGGGCTTTCGAGTTCTTATCGACAGAGGTTATCTCATCAGCCTTCTCGGTGAAGTGAGGTGTTACGAATTACTGGGCTCGGCACATTGGACGCCGAGTTGTTTTATGATTGGATACTCACGAGTTAGTTTTGGAGTTCAGCATTCCGAGGGCCGAACCACTTTCACCGTTAAGACATATACTTGTTTTGAGTATCTGTGCCCCTATACTTTGGTGTCGATTCGGCGTACTTATACCTTTACGAATATAATCACTGTGACCGAATCCGGCGCCAACGATTCGTGAACTTCGCAAGACTAGCAGCCTTGTCTTCAGGCTCTAGAACCCATAGGCCGAGGCGCGTTCCTTCCTCGGCCGCAGTCGCAAGATTCAGAAGTCAGCCGCGCACACAACGCAACATCAACATTTTACTCACCGACCGAGTTCGGCCGTCGAGTTGGCACGCCCCTCATTTAACCGAAGGACGTAGTTAGCTTATTAGTTACTCGGCCTGCGCGCCACGTAGGCTTGGTAGTTTTTAGGGTCAACAGATTTATATGATTATAGTGGCGAATTTTGAAGCTAAGCTCTGCATGAAAGTTGTAAAGATTGTCATTACGAGCGTTTATATATATTTTTTTTACACTTATACATTAATTAAAAAACTATTAAAGACTTTAGGTAAGCGAAAATATACTTAAAAAAAATGCGTTTTTATGTTTTGGATGTGACAATATAGTATGTATATACTTATTTAGTATTATGTTTTTCATTTGATTATTTATTGGTTTAAAATATATTTTCCTTAAGGGGTAACGGGTCGGGCCATATTACCTGTTAATATTATCAGGTCGATTTTGGGTCAGGTCATTTTACCCGTTTATTCTAACGGGTGTTACATGACACAACCCGTTAAGATATCGGGTATGACACGAAAACGACACGAACACGGAAAACACGACATAAATGCCAGGTCTAAGCGAAACCCACCAAGCAAAAACACAAACAAATATTCAACAAATATTCAACCATGATATTACAACTAAATATTAACGTCATGTTTACCGCGTTCGTTTTTTTCTATTTTTTTATATCAATATTTAGTAAATATTGTTGATACGAGCTCGATATTTTGTACTAATACGTCAATATAACATTGTACTATTGCATTGACACCCGTTTACAATATTGCCGTTCAAGTCGCTCCGGGCCTTTTAAAAGTAAACCAACCAAATGAAACACAAAACTCTCCATCAACTTAATGTTTTGCTTTGGAAAAGAAATCTGCGTGAAATTTAGGACGAATCTAGCAAAGTTGAATCTTCTAACTAAATAGATAAGAGGAGAAGAACATAATTAACATTACCTCTAATTTACAGTATTGATCAGATCATAGGTCGTGTCGAAAAACATTGATTTGTGTCAAATCTAATTCTTAGAAACATACTTAATTACCCCTAATATCAGTCATAAAACATTGGCTTGTGTCAAATCTAATTCTTAGGTGAATAATTTCGATTTGTATGTGATATGGATTCAGATCGGTTCACAACTCGAGAAATGTCAAACCAAACTACTCTGGCACAAGGCCTTGTTTTGTTTTTTTTGTACAATGACAGATTTGAACACAAAACTTATATACAAAGACAAACACTCATCATTGCGTAAGCTGGAAATCATAATATACTAATATATCGTTTTACGACATTTAGAAATGTGAAAGCTTGGATTTGTATCATAAGCCAATGAATTGAGTTAATATAAGGGTGATGTTATCCACACACCTATTTTTACCTTTCACACATTTTTTCAATGTCCGTCCAGTAGATCGAATGAATTGTAGAATATTAAAGGATAAAAATTAACAAAAAATATGTACAAAGTAAAATAAGTATATGAATAAGACCACTATAATATAATACCAAAGGCAAAGAAATTAATGGGAGACCAAATCAGCACCGACGCAATAGGTAGAGTACATGTCAATGGTCGAACGAGGTTGGTGGGTGGTTAAAATTGCTACCGCACCTGAATCAGTTTGTTTTCTTCAGACTGGGGCAATCAATCTCTCTCAGCCTTAAAACAATTAAAGGAAAGTTTGGCTACAAAGAAAAAGCAACTAAAGGAAGAATGGTATTATGCGGATAACACACATTTGAAAAAAAGGAAAATTAATGAAAAAAAGCTTGAAAATTTTGAGTTTTAACGATAAGGACAAAATAAAGGTTAAAGTGAATAGTACCAGGATTGACTTTTTAGTGTAAAAAATGTGTTTTTTGTTGTTAAAATGAACAGTATCATGAACTTTTCGTTAAAGTTCCCTTGAAAGAATAACACAAGGAGGAGGTGCATGCATTGTGCCATGTTGCTCAGCTAAAAAGCCCTAAAGCCATTTTACTATAAAAGCACTTCAACCAAAGGCATCACTTCCAAATTAAGCTTACAGAAACGTTCTCTAATTATAATGCCATTTCACTTGCACCACTTAATTTATCATCACTTCTTGCACCACTTAAATTATGATCACTTTTTCAGAGTTCAAACACGAATAAACAATACTTGGTTACACAACGTTTTAAAGAAAGTCCGACCCGATTCACAGATTAAATAATACTTTGGCTTCATGAACAAACAATCACTTTTTATAGAGTGATTTGTAATACGAACGATTTTGATCGTAAACATAAAATTCTGTTAATCGTCCACGAAGTGTTTTGAGGAGTACTTCCTTTAAAACCTTGAGAGCATTTTCAACCATTCGGTGGATTTGGGTCTAAGAGTGGACTTGGGGCAGTTACTATTGATTTTAAATAGTAAATTGTCTTGGCTTCCTTTTATCACTCTCCACCCATTATGAATAATAACTGTCATGGTAGTTACTAATCACCAATTATTCAATCGATGAGAATAAATTAGAATAAGTTGTTATGGTTATGCTACTCTTCATTTATTGTGAATAGTAACTGCCATGGATTTGAACTTGAGGTTACAATCGACATGGTTGCTACCAAGGCTCCATCATCCATGGCTTGAAGAAATGGGTGAAGGTGAATGTTGGATTGGATTTGAGATCTAGCCATGCCTAAAAATCATGGAAAGGCTTGTTATGAAGAACTAAGTATTATTCAACACAAAAAATTTATATTGCTGAAATATCTTATACTAGGAAGTCTTTAGCTGTTAAAATCTTGGTAATTGTACATATGGAAACATAAAATATCTCAATCAATAAGAGCACGCCACATAACTTATCGAATATGACAACTCTGCCCTTGATCGAACGCACCATTAGTAAAATCCTAACCAGCGAACAGGCCCCGAGGCTTTATTTATTGCAAACAGTCCAAGCCGATTGCTCACAACCTGCACAAATTACCCTCATATATAATGTGATTGTCAATTAGTCTCTTAGCATGGCAAGACTCTCCGAAGTGTATTCCAGAAATCTCAAAGAAATATTCCTCTATCAATGTGCAGACCAGGTAACACTTTGCTAACAGGTCTAACGAACCTGGAGTTAGGGTTAACTCCTCATTTTTTTTTTTATAAAAGGTCCACACACCTTTTTTTTTTTATCTTCAACACATCCCTATTAATTTCCGGCATTCGGATCGAAAAATTATCAAATGACATAAATTAACAGAGTGTGTGTGGATGGTAAAAAAAAGTGTGTAGATAGCACCATCTTTCTATAAATAGCCAAGGTCAGCCACTTTATTCCTGCAATCAAGAACTCTCACTATACTATTACTTTAGTCTAAAGAAAGCTTTTCAATTGCACTGTACCAATGACCAGTGTTTTGCACCACATTTCAGTTTATTTACAAGATTGCCACCGCCTCTTCAGTTTCAGTCTTCGAGCTTCGTAGAAAGCAAACCCGACTTTGTTCCATAGATCTCTTCGACGACAAACCCATTTTGCTCCAGAGCTCTTCAACGACAAAGTCGATTCGGCGCCTCATCGTCGCACACCTCGCCTTCCCCTCGCCGCTGCACACCTCACCTTACCTCACCGCCGCACTCCTTACCAGAACTCGAATCAATGGTAACGTGCCAATGGTATATATTTTTTGTCGATTTTTATCATTATTCTGGAAATTAGGGTTTGATCTAAATTTGGTGTGGCTGTGCTTCAGCCAAAACTCACGGATTAGGCTGAGGTTGAGATATATGGGAGGATTTGTGGACGGATTTCAAGGAGAGAGGCGTGGGATGGCAGGGAGAGGGAGGAGTGAGGCTGCCAAAAAGGGGTTAGGGTTGATTTTTTCTCCTCAAATCAATTGTTGGTGTCGGTGATTGAACGAGCATTGGTTAGAGGGGAACTTTCATTTCCTTTGTTTCTGAACCGGAATGGGGTCGATGGGACCATGCTCTGTTGCACGTTCAGATGAGTGATTTCAGGGATTTGGGGGTAAGAAGAGTGATTTCAGGGATTGGCAATCCCATCCCGTGTTTTCCCCTCATCTCTGTCACACTCAACCTCTCTCTAATCCTTTCTCTTTCACTCTCTTTCAGACTCTTCCTTTCTCCCAACTCTCCATCTCTCTCAACTTTAGTGCTAACCCCAATTTGTTCTTTCATTCCTCAATTTTCTCCATCCGAGCAATGAAAAATCAAACTGGGTTTTCAGATTATTGATGCTTCACGGACAGAGAATGGAGAAAGTTGATTGAGGGAGTTGGTGAGTATGGGCTTGCACAGAGGGAAGAACGCAGCAAGTATTTCTGTAGCAAGGACAAACAACTTCAGGGTACACGAAACTTATATTCAATCTTGCTTCTTTATCCGCTAATCAAAGTTCCTTCCTGCCAACTAATGATGTATTATTTTTTCATCAGATGTACCTAGCTTGAATGTGGTTCCAGAGCTCGACGACTGGGTCTACAATGGCAACAAAGTCCGAGTCACCGAGCTTCAGCGCATCATTCATGACCTCCGAAAGTGGAAACGCTTCTCCCAAGCCCTTCAGGTTTCCATCTTTCTTTCTTACCTTGCAATTTGTGTTGTCCCCTGTTTGGTTGCTCAAAAAATGAAAGAAAATTGAAAGAAGCATCAAAGTAATTAAATTTAAGTTAAAGAAAGTGAGTGAAAGAGGGAATTAGGATTTTTGTTAGTTAATGTGTTTGTTTGTATCATAAGTAATTGGAAATTCCTCTGCTTTCGTAATAATGTGTTATAGGTTGCAGATTTCAGAGTGGATGAATCAGAAGGGGATATGCATATTTTCGCTGGTTGAGCATGCCGTGCAGCTGGATTTGATTGGGAAGGAAGAATTTTGCACAAATTGATGTGAAATAAAGCCAGTTTGAGCCTGTGGGTCGAATCGTATTGGACATTGTTGCATCAAGGTACCATTTTTTTTCACTTCCTTTTTTTTAATTGCGATTTTTTTCTTTCTTTCTGAATTTTGTGTTTTGGGTGACCGAATTCTGTTCAAGTAGTTCGCAGATTGTTATGGAAGCTCAGAAATCAGTCGGTTGGTACCATGACGAGTCGGACTTGGGTGCCTGCGACGATCGGGTTGCGAAGAATGTCGGGTTGGCCACGACCCGGGAGGCTGCTGCTACTCCAGGTTTCGTGAAAACCCTTGATTTTTCCAAAATTTACTGGTTTGTAATAGTGAGGTAACAGTGGGTCTGTTCAGATTTGGTCACATTTCGAATGAATCGGTTAAATTCTGTTGAAATAATGTGTTTGGGGGATGAAATGCTTCTTCCTGAAACTACTAAATGTTAGAAAAGTTTGTACAACTGCAATGCTGGATTATGTATCGGTCTCGGAAAATATGTAGAGTTCTACTCAGTTTAATTATCGCTATATTGTTTTGATTAAGTTTGGTGTTACCTTAGTGTTTTGAATTCCGGTATGCTTTCGAATCTGAAATTAATAATGCAAACCCGAAAAGGTGATGAATTTGATTATTCGTATGCCCTGGATTGACTTTTTGTGCATATCATTCATGAATGTGTCTCTGCAAGTTGTTATGTTAGTTATTTTTCATCGTAGTCTTCAATGCCCAATAACTTTTGGTTTATGATCCAACAGATGATAATTATTCGAAACATAATGACAGTAGTTCGCATTTGAGTATTAGTTTTTGCATTTTGATCCAATAGCGTGAATAAGAATGAGGTTCGTGTTCCTTGATCAGTAAGAGAACAATGTTGTTGGAAAATAATAGTGTTTAGGTTTCTGTGATAGAGGGTACAGTGAAGTCCTTTGAGATTTACTACTTCAAGTAGACTAGCTCCCTCCCTAAGCCCATCAATTGCTCCTGGATCTTTAGCAAAAGGTGCAGCCATGGGGTCAATCTTATTCCTCTCTTTTGTAACTAGACCCTGCACCAACTTTTCTTAGTGATTCCTCAGATAAACTTAGATGCATACATTCAAAGGCCAAAATAGTTTTGAGAACACAGCTGATTCTCTGTCTCTTTTCTTTACACCAGGAGGGTAGCAATATCAATAAAAATGTGACTCTGACTACAGTAAATAGTTGACAAAACCATAAGGGGTTTTCTGCTTCAACATTTTATGCTGTTTCTGAGGTCCAAAGGAGGAGGCTTTATTAGTAAGGAGATAAAGCAATTAAATTTCAAAAATTGGGATTTACGGTTCGTATTTTGAGCCTGAATTCATGAAAACAAACATAATCCATTATTTATTAGCGATTAATGATCTGATTAATTTAGTTTTTAATCATAATCAATAACATGTAGCTTTAGCAGAAGTGGGGTTTGGGAAATTGGCCAGCACCCATGTTGCTTTTTGTTTGTCTGCTTTCCATTTCTTCTCTCTCTTGCCATCTTTGTATTTTGGCTGCTTCTCTCTCCCGCACTTCCCCAATCTTCGTAGACGACGCTTTCGCCACTCAGCCGGCGTCGAAGGCCTTCTCTCCTCCGTCAATCTACGCCGAATCGAACAGCCAGGGCTTTGATGGAGGGTTTGGCGGGTCCGACGATCCGATTTTGCCAGCTCTGTCGGAGATGCTGCCTGAGGAGGGCTTCGCTCTCAGAGAATGGAGGAGGTAGGGTCTCGAATTCTGATTGTTTTCGATTGAACCGATAGTTCTGTATAGTAATTAAATTTTGACTCTTTTGTGCAATTTAGTTGAAAGTTGTTGGTTTTGATTTGGCTTGATCTTTCTGTTGCTGAGAAATTGAGTGGAAGTTGTTGTTTTGATTTCGGTAGTTTTCAAGAATTGCATGCTTAGTGATCAATAATCGTCTGGGTTTATCGGTATGGAGTGCTTCTGTCGCTCTTGAACCTCGATTCCTTTCGCTCTCCAAAGCTGCCTTCTCTTCCTCTTCGACCCTGCGATCTTTTTCTCACAAATTACCAACCTCACTTTCTTGCTGAAAAACCACCCAACCTGTAGAAGTTTCTTCGGTTCTTCAGTTGGATTCGGAGAAATTTTTTACCCAGAAAAGCTAGCGTTTACCGGTGAGTTTTTATGGCTTTCTCAATTTAGGTGTTTCAATTTCTTTTCTGTGATTTTGGATATGCAGATGGGTTTTCTGTTCAATTTTTTTTTTTTTGCAATTTTGAGGGTTTTGTTAGTACCATTGGATCCTGCATGTGGGTGTTTAATTCAGGTGCCTGTGTGTGTTTAATTCGGCTGCGTATGGGTTTTTACTTCAGTTTTGTTTTAGGTTTCAGGGGACCCTGGTTTTTCGTTTTTTGGGGTTTTGTAACTCAAGGTGAGCAATTTCAGCTTCTCTTTGGGGCTTTTGTGGAACCAAATTTTTAATTTTTTTCGTATTGTGAAAGATGAATACAATACTGTGTTTAGTTTCCATTTAGTACATTAATGCATAACTCTATTTTTCTCTCCTCCTTAAATTCATATATGGAAATAGGAAGTTTAAGAATCTTTGTTCTTGCTAATAGGTTTAATAATAGTGACATTTGAATGATCTTTGTTCCCAGGAAACTGATTTTAAAGAATGGTAGCTGGTGATTCGGAAAAGAGTTAGGTTTTTTAAAGCTAACACAGATTTTATGAATATCAAGCTTTGAAGAGTAACAGCCACGAATCCAGGGCTCCGATTGAATTGGGTTGTTCTTGCAAGGATGATTTGGTTGCTGCCCACAAGAATTGTGCTGGTACTTTGGTTGAAGATTAAGGGCAACAAGTGAGTAAGTTTTTGTGTCTTTTTTATATATATTATATTTTAAGTCATTTGGTAAATTGTTAGCTAACACGCTCAGACAGAAGGAAAAATCGAAGACAGGACCTCTGTTTTTGGTTTCTAGCATTAGGCAATGTTTATATCTGTGATTTGATAAAGCGTACAAATATAATTGTTAAGTCTGCGATATCGCCAGCAGAGCCTACGTCTTCCACAACCCAAGTTAGAACATCTGTGTATGATCAAATATTGAACTATAAGCTACAAATTGTCTGAACCATATACGATTTATATGGAAAGGTGAACCTTGCTGCATTTTGTTGTAGTTTTTGTCAATTGCTTTATGCTGTAGCATACATGAATGATTTGGTACGGTTAGATAGGGAAACTGCTTATCTTATCGACCTTATTCACTCATGTATCCCTCTGTTTGTTCATAATTGTATTAAATTTATTCAACTTACTTCACACTCAACCTCTCTCTAACCCTTTCTCTTTCACTCTCTTTCACTCTCTTTCAGACTCTCCATCTCTCTCAACCCTCACCATCTTCACCTTCTAAAAGAGAGGAGGAAGAAGAAGACGGTGTTTCACTTCTTCAACTGCGCCATTCTGACGTTCAGCCCTCACGCCGTCTACTTCTCTGCCACGTCGCTGTACACCCTTCCTACTCTTCTTTTTTTCGTTCAGATCTTTTACGCTTTCACAATTCACACCCAATTCACTTCGTCTTCTTCCCCAAATCAAAACCCTAACTCGATTGTGCGATTTAATTGTGCAGATCGGAGTACAATACGCTCGGTACTTCCGTCAAGGCAGCTCTGGTTTATCTCGGAACGGCGTTGGTGAAGGTTCGTTAGTATTAATTCGTAGTTAAATCCACTGACGTGATTAGAAAAATCGCATTTTTATGTTAAATCATATTAATTTGATGTAATTTCAAGAGAAATGGCCTCTGATGGTTTTTGTTTATTAAATCTGTGTTCGGTAGCTGGTTTGTTTGGCAACTACTAGCTCCCTGGAGCTCCCTCTTTATCTTCTCTGTAAAGACCGAGCGCACCAACGCCCTCATTTTCATGCGAAGCATCACCACAAAAGAAATACAATACCTGAATGCCCCGTTTGAACGACCCGACGCACTCCAGGTACACCTCTTAAACCCCCTTTTGTATTTTATATTGATAATTTAATTTGGGTTTTATTAATAGTCTAATTTGAAGTTTAATTGAAGGTTTTAATTCAGGTTTGTAGTTGGGGTTTAATTGAGGGTTTTACTTAGGTTTTGAGTTAGGTGGGTTTTTGGTATTTCAGCTCCCCAAGTTTTCACTTTCATTGTGGACTGTTGTTTTGGATTTAATTAAGTTTGTAGTTTGTCAGATGATTGACTTTTGAATGATGTTATGGACTCATGTTGTGCCATCGCTTATGCCCTTTTAACCTGTATATGTGTTCTCTCGATGGGTTTTATTATCCCTGAAATCTTTTTGAAATCAAATGTTGCTCCTTTCGTTTGTGATGGTTTGTACACTACTAAATTCTTAATTGAAGTCATTATTCTTTTGTTTTCTGCCTTTTCACCTTCTTAAGAGTCTGAAATCCATATATATGTAACCATTAATTATTCATTTAAATTTTCTTTTGATGTGATTCCATTTTATCTACATCATCATTTAATTTATGAGATTTTTTATGTAAGTTCATATGAATTTTAGTAATTTTTCTTAGTTTTGTATAAATCGTCGATTAATTTCTGGGTGGTTATTAATTTTATGTTTTTTACTAAATTTTTTTCAGAAAACTACAAGTAAAATATCTTTAATTAGTCGCCGGTTTTCATGTTTTGAACATCGTTTATACAAGCTATTACATCTCAATGTTTGAATTTTTTAAGTCTTTATTTTGTAGGGATTTCTGCATAGAGAAGAGAATTCATTTGTTTACGTCTCTCTAAAACTGGTAAGTAATAGAGAGCAGTCATACTCTCATGCAGCTAGACTTAGCTATATTACGATATCAGTACATTAACAAATCTCAGTGGCTCAGATTTCTAACATTGGCATTTGTATTAATGAATTTCCATTCTCTCCCAAAACAATTTGTTAATCAAATTTTTTTTTTTTTTTTTTTCTGTAGAGGGTGGTACTGAAATTGGATTTACATGATGACAAAGAAAAGCAAGAGGCCTGGAAAGCAGTCTCCAGCCTTACAGGTATCAACTATTTTTTTTAAGCATGTCGGTTTTATTTGGCTTCGTGAAAAACTTGGAAAATAATAAAAATGTAAAAAAAAATCTGAATTATTTCATCCATCACCACATATTCAGTTCTTTGTATTGGTTGAGAAGTTCTCTTAGAAGAGAATGGATTGGAGCTTGGCTTTTAACTTTTTAGCCATGGTTTCAGGCACATTCATCAGGATAGGACTGAATAGGAATGGAAATTTGTCCAGTTTTATGTTTTTATAGAAGAAGAAGAATCTCAGAAGTCTGATACGCCAAGCAACTCCATCTGAAAGCAGAAGAATCTAAAGGTACACCCCTTCGAACTCTTCAAGTATGGTGTTCTTTAGTCGACTGCAAGACTAGAACTTGAAAAACTAACACATGCATATAATTTTTTGTGAAGGAAATACGATCCAGTGGCTGGATAGAAGAAAAGGACAACGCATGCTCTCTTTCTCTCACAGTAGCTCTATGTTCCTCTCCCCCAAACCTAATGGCTTCAGCCCAATTTGGAGCCTGCTCGGATCGGGACCCCTTGGAGATTTGGAGCTCCAGGTGAGAAAATTTTCCTCAAATTGTATTCAATTTATGTTGCTTCATTTCATTTTCCATTTTAAATTGGAATTGGTTAATATTTTAGGTGGGTTTTGCATGTATAACCAGAACAATTTTTGTGTTGGATTAGGGTCAAATTGTCCAGCTTTATTAGCTATTTGGTCGCCTGTGTATTTGTAATCTGGATAATATGAATTAGCGTTTTTCTGTTAGTGTCCTATTAGTGAAGAAAGGATGCTTCTTTTTGTTATCATCCATATTTAAGCTGTAAACATCTGAAAAGCTGCTTAATTGAAGTGAGATTTCCAGTTTTTGAGCTCAATTTCAGGTCTTGAGCTTTGAATTTGTTTATATGTAGCCAAGATGAAGCTATCTATGTCTTAGTTTGAAGTATTTGTATTGGTAACTATGTGTTTTCGTTGCGCAATCTGAGTTGCCTCAATATCTTTTGTATGCAATTTGGTGTAGACGAGTGGTTTTTGATGTTTTGGTGGGTATTGGAAAAAAATATGAAATTGATTTGCTCTCAATGCATAGTTAATCTTAAAATACGTTTTGTTAAATTGGTTTGATGATATATAGGTGGTAGCAAATTAGTGATGTCAACTCCTACAAGGAAGTGGCTGATGAGAGACTTCAAGAGGCTGCAACAAGACCCGCCTGTCTGTGAACAGGGAGAAAAAATATAACCATACGTGTGGTTGCTCTTCAGATTGGTGCATTATCAACGAATGGATCGCGTCAGGTTGTGTTTTCAGTTTATAACCATTAATATTATCCATGTAATATAAGCTTTGTTGTCAAATGGAAATTGATGTTTAATAGTTGTAGTAAAAGAAATATTGCTTTTGGTCATGTTGGGTGACCTCCTCTCCTCGAGATAATTAGAAAACTCTTTTGAACATGGCTCTTTTAATTTTTGTGTGTAAAGTTCCAATTTTCTTCTCATTTTCATGTGATGAATCATATTAATGTAGAGAATCATATGCAAGACAAATCTCAAACCTTTTTTCCATCGTCCAGATCGTGTCAAAGGCTGGGCATCCAGCTGCTTTGCTCCTCTCCATCTGATGTTGCCCCCTTGGCAGTTCTATCACTACTGTGAAAGGGCTGGAGCTTTTTGGTGAGCAATCTACTACTTTACATCCTTTGTCTTTCTATTTGGAGATTCTTATTTTGTTCCTACCATAATTAACACGGTTTCTTTGATTACAATTCAGGTGTCAAACTTAATGATGCTTCAAAGAAATTGGGGAAAAAGTTTGCTATTGGAGCCTCTGTTGTTAAGGTATGATGGATATTATATTGTTTTGTCTGTATGCGATGATAATAAATTTCCTCAACCAATCTTCACTGGAATTTTCTCCGTCATCCTATATATTGCAGCATTAATACATTCAATAAGAAATTTTCAGTTTCTGGTCACTTAAGATGGCAGGAAAATGGACACAATAAATTATCCACGGTCTTTATCATGCTATCTGAGAATTGGAAAGTGCCTGAAGTTATTAGTTATTAAACTCTTCCTTTTTGTTTGAAATGAGGGTGGTGTTGGACAAACGGGATAAAAAAAATGGTTGCTGCCCTGTGTTTTACTTTGTTGGTTGGCAAGAAGCATGTTCAGTTGATTCAATTTATTCTTTTACTTTCTATGACAAAGCAATCCTTTGGTATCAAGGTGTTTTTTTTTTTTTTTTTGAATCTGGCGCGCTATGTGCAATTACATATGTACGAGACTTTTTAAATTAGACGCACTACGCGCTTCTCACGGATTTTATAATGTCAGATTCTCATTCGGTTGCTGTTTTAAATTTGGGCTTTCATTTGGTTGAGCATCCTTCTCTCCAAAAGGTAACATTGTTTCTAATGCCTAATCAAATTTTGATTTCTTTGAAGTTTGAATATGCCTATAGAACCATATAATTATGGGAGCGAACCAGTGCGCCGATCAAAGACGTTAAGGTTGCTCTCATTGATAGCAATTGGGAAATTGGTCAGAACCCCTTTCTTCCCATTGTTGTTTATGCTAATTTGATTCGGTTATGTGTGTATATATATTTTTTTTGAATCCTTATCAAAGTATTGCTATAAAATGGAGAAATTAACACTGATTCTATTACTATGTGTACATCAGTTTGTTATATCTAATCTTACAATATTTTTTTTTTTGGTAGTCAGAAAGAAGGCACTCAAATTACTTCTGCTCCAACCCATTTCAACAATTTATCAAGCTTTAGTTGAAGCTCCTGGGAAGCATATCCATTATATTGCCAACCTTGAAAAGCCTCGGTAAATAATGTCAGTTGTTGCTTCTCCCAACTCTTCTCCCTAATTTAAGTTTTTAAGCTTCATTTCCTTTTTCCTATATGTACTTTTGATTGTGTTGGGAGTTAGCAGCTTTGGTTTCGACATTGTTTTGTTTGTGATAGATCTCAATATATTGCAAATATTTTGCAAGTTGAGGTGCTAAAAGATTTTGCATTAACTTATTTTTTCATTTGCCCGTGTTCTAATCCAAAAGGTTTAAAGTTGGTTGAATATTACAAACTGGTATAGGTTTGGTTATAATAAAAGAAGTAATATAAATTATTCTATGACACAGTAACATTGCGAGAGGTCTTTTATTAATCTCTCTATCTATGACAATACCAATATATCATATAGATGAGACTAATATTTAAAACCATGTTTATTAGGGTGTTGGTATCCGCCAGGAGGGGTAGTTTACCTTGAGGGTTGCAACGAATGTGGAGATTCGTTAGACCAATGATCAATTGATAGAAATTATCATTAAGCCAAGCAAAAATGAATATTAAATCTTAACATTGGGACAATACTAGGAGTCTTTTTATATTTTTATTTTTATATTTTTTTTATTTGCCAATACTAGGAGTCTCAAAACCAAGTAGTGTTATATTTGAATAAATTTTTATTGATCGACTGAAAGTAAAAATCATATTTTTTTTTTGGCAAATACACACACGAACTTACACTCCTAAATACTCATAGCACAAACGAATGATGGACTCATATAAACACCCACAAATACATATACTACACACAGATACAATAATGGTTTCTTCTCAGAATGCTTATCAAGACCTTTAGTAATAACCCTTCTGAAATGATGGATATATTGTCGATATTATTGATCAATTGAGTATGCATGAGAACTTCAAGTAATCATTGCCATAAAAAGTAGAAGTGATGACTCACACCAGGAATCAGTTATCTCATTAGCAGCTTTATTTTTATGTAAGATCGAATTTGATACCTGTAGGTGTATATAGGTTAAATCGATTGTTAAGATGGCAATTTAATCACTTTTCAACGTTCGATATCTCCATCTCCCTGTTCTGAATTTTTACTTGCTTGAAAAGAATAGATTCTAGGCGTTTCATTTAGCAAAATGAGCAGTGGATAGTGCTAACTCATTTTTCTTACATTCACAGCAATGTGGGCACTTTTCTTGGCAGTATAGTGCTTGGCGTAAAATTAGAATGTGATTCAGTTGTATTGAATTTGTTCGATTAACCACTGGTCCATTTATAGTTCGTTTAATCTTTTGAATTAGTAAGCTACTTTGTTGTGTCCTTTACATTTCTTGGTATGCTATTGATATGGAAAACATCATCTATCTGTTCTATTATCGCATGACATAAGAATCAAAGTAAACTTGACATCCTTTCTGTGGTCTTTTTTGTGTTAGCAGATGCCATCAGATAGGCAAAATCATATCAGCTACAAGTGCAATGAATGCTACAGGTTACTAAGTTTCGCCATATGCTTTCATTGTGGCATTGCCTTATTTGCGACAAGTAAGCATTATAATTTCACTTTGTGGAATGATATTAAGTTGACTTATGGAATAATATAAGGTTGTGTCATGCATGAAAACTATGAATCCATTTCATCATGCATTTTTTAGTTAAACTACTATGTTTTTGTTCAATTGACTGCAACTCATGCCACAATTTGCTTCACAAACCTCTATGGTTAGCTTCCATATAGTATGTTGCAAGTTTGAGGATATCTCTACATCTTAATTTCTGCTCTTTTTGGTTGCTTCAAGTTTGTAATTTTACGTGCTACACTGCCACTTGGTTTGATTATAAAAATGTAAAACAAAATCCATCAATGATTTACAAATTTGTATTCGATTTTTGATGTTTTTCCATTGTAAGGCATATGTTGCACAAGCATGTAAATGGTACAAATTATTTGGTTTTGGACAGTAACCTTTGAGTTTTACAAGAAAAATCAAGAAAATGTGTCACTCCTCTATTCCTTTGTTCTTTTAGAATTATGTTTAATTTATTTAGGTTAAGTGTGTCTTATTCATGCAATTAAGGCTGGTGCATTCAAGGTCCCGCAGCAAAGCGCGGGCATATTTTCTAGTTACTTTCTATGTTAACGTAGAGTCATTTCAGACTCGTAAAATGATACAGGCTTGGAAAAGGCCTAAAGAAGGAAAAGAAGACTAAGTCATGTGGGCTTATAAGTCATCCTAATAAAACCAAATGAAAGATGCCTGATCGTTCTAAACGACTGCTTACTGGTCGGGATTAACTATCAGCAAAGAAGCTAAGTATCAAGTAAGAAAGGTACTTTCTGATCGCTCGAGGTAGTTTCCCTCAATACCTCAGGGCCGAGCAAGGCACTCGACACAAGTTGGACCAAGAAACATTGCAACTAGACTTGAGCAAACGTCACTTCACTTCCACATGTTCCTTGGACAGTAGAGGAATAATTGGTAGGTAAGGTCTGTGTGTTCAAACCATTTAATGCAAGGATAGTGGAAAAATCAAGTGTCAGGACTTTCTGGCTCACCAAAGGCCTATATAAAGAGGAACAAGTACCTCTTATAAGGGTCGGACGAAAAAAGAAAGAAAAGAATTACATTATTACCGAGCATAACAGTAAATGTAGCCCAGTTTTAAGGGTGAATCATTTGAAATCTTTTCCATTACCTTATATCATTGCCCTGTGCACACCAAGGGTTGACCATACTGGTGTTTGTTGATATCTCAATTTTGAGCATTAACATCCTACAGTCTTTCTAACTTAGGCCTCAAAAGTCATTCGGCTAACAGCGCACCGGTGTTAGTTTAACTTTATTTGTCCTTTTCTCTTTATGTGTGTAAGTTTTGGTCAATTCAATCCATAGTGAAAATTTTCTCCCATAAATTAGTGATTTCATGGAGAATTCTTAAAAAACACTCATGATTGCTCATTTAATTGAACGAAAGTAAAATCCTAAAGACAAAACTTCTTTCCCCAGTTTCTTCTTCAATTTAAGAATGGTGAAAACACGAAGATCGTCAAGTAGAAGCACCAGAGTTGCGGCAACACTAGCAACAACACCACTGAAGAATTCGGGGTCATACATCAACGTGTGAGAACCGCTCTCCGCGGTCTAACCCTCAGGTCCCATCATGCCACCTCCATCGACCGTACGCCACACCGCAAAGAACGGCGGCTATCGAGTCGTCTCCATCGCAAGAGAAATGACGGCTTGAACTGCGCCGCGACACCCATCACTGATGTACTCCTAAGTGTGGTGCTGAACCACACTCTAAATACGAGGAAACCCTAACCAACGCCGCACCTCCCTCGTTCTGGCTGACCATCAAGCACTCACTAGTCAATTGATTATGAAAGGGCAAACCTCGCGACGATCAACTGCCTTTAGGCCCTGTGACTTAACAAGGACACGAGGATTAAAGGCACCAAGCTTTTCGACTCTCGAGCACAGTTGACTAGTTGGAAGACATCTACTTATAATTGTCCCAACTTTTGGAGAAGATTAATAAGCAGATTACCTTGATCGACCTACTACTTAGACGAGTCGGCAGATTACCTAAATTCAGCCAACGCATTTAGCTCAAGTTAGCTGATCAGCTCACCGTCAACAAGCTGGAAAATGGCCTGCCACTAGCAATCAGCTTCATCAGTCGGCCACAAGTGTACATGCATGCTTGGGTCCTAGGGCTGACATTCATTCCAGGCTAGGACCGCTGACCAACAGAAATTTCTTACCTAGACCATGAGGAAGTTTCTTTTTCCGCCTAGAGCGTTCCAGGACTAGGCTAAGTCGGTAGGGCAACATACACTCAGGGCTTGAATCTCGCGGAGCACCTCCCAAATACCAACAACAAGCTATGCATGAAGAGCCAGCACAAGACGACAACTTAGAAGCAAACTCGACCAATCTCCTAAACAACTATGAAGAGAAACAACTGCTACCCATCGAGGTCATCCAGTCACCACTTCCCAAAAGCCCATGATGAGTCGATGGCCAGTGGAATGAGCCTACGTTATTTTGAGCCAGCAATATGCTTCGATTGGTCGACAAATGTCTTTGTAACCTCCGTCCGCTGGAATATAAAATATCTTGATCAATGGGAACAAACCATGTGTATAACTTATCAAATATGACTACTTTTCCCTTGACGAAATATACAGGTTGTTAGTCAAACCCTAATTGGTCAACGGGCTACATTCTTTACAAAAGCCCTAGAAGCTCACAATTAACATGTCATCGGGCCCAATTTATCGCAAATGGTCCAAGTCGATTGTCACACTACATGTGAAGATTACCTCGATATGTAATAGGCTTTTTTATTAGTTTCTTAGTATGGCAGGACTCTCCGAAGTATATTCTAGAAATTATAATACATCACAAAAAGGCATAATATCATTGGTGTCGGTGATGATCGGAGAAAAGGCCCCAAACAACAAATGAAGGTGGGACGTTCCATTCCATCACCATTCCGGCAAGTCAAAGAAAGTATTTCTGCATGAAATTATAATCCAAGCAAGGTATTTAAACAAAATGTTGACCAAACGTGCATGTCGTGTTCTGCGGTCAAACGTAGCTTCGTGAGACCTTTTTCTAATTTCTAATTTTTATTTGGATATTACATCAGTAATTCATTACCTTAATTTCTAAATTTTGTAGAAATTTCTTTCGTTCCCATATTTTGGTAACGAATTAATTAGTAAATATTGACCGTGATATATGATATAATGATGTAAAGACACCAACCAACTTCAAAACAACTTGTATTTTATTTAAGATTGAATATAATCATTAAACCTTACAATAAACATTTTTTTTTTAATTATCACATGTTGCTTAAATTTATAGGAACAAGTAAGATTCAGTGAGCCCAGCAAAAAAACAAATAATAATTTGAGATATGTGAACTTTTATACTTGGATTCAACATATATGTTCTCTTATCACTAGATAATTAAGGAATATATCACTTCCTTTTAAATTGATATTAATGGTGAAAAATAAATGAATATATTTTTATGTTTTAATTTTATTTTTTACATCAAATTTAAATATAAATGACCTCAAATTGTCGGTCACCAAGTAATCAAGAGAGCGTGATAGTTGATCCAATAGTTTTCTTTATTTTATTGAGGGTTTGGGAATCTCGTGATTTCTAAGAAGGAGACAGAGCTTTGCGGGTAGGTGCATGCGGATGGAATGTGGACCGTAGGATTAAATTTGAACAACTGAAAACGAATCCATCAGAAAGGACTTAGTGTGAAACCGGGTTGAGAAAGACCCATAAGTTAATGAAAATGGTACCCGCGAGAATTTTAAAAATATGAAATTAAACTCTCCCCCTTCCTGCCACGACATCAACGGTTCAAACCAGAAGCAACAGTTGAAACCAGAAAATTTTCTCCTCTTCTCAAAAATCTCCTTCTAACTCTAAGATGGTGCTCATTCAAAACTTTGGTAGCGTTCGAAAGCTTCATTTCCATTTCGAAACCCAGTTAGAGTATTGGTGTGGTTGTTGTCTTTGAGCTCAGTGCAGTTTGACATTCAGCCATATTTGGTTTGAGAGTTAGCAGTTGCTTACACGAAAAAAATCTAGTGGTTCCTTAATTGGAGTGGGTTCAAAGTGGTTATTTCCACGAAAGTCAACGGCAAACTTGATTCCGGAAACTAAATTTGAAATTTGGTGAGTTTGGAAATTTGGACCCCTAGAAAATAATTTTGTTATGTATGTAAAATTGTGTATATTTTTTAGGGTTTATGGTTAATTATGCAATTGGGTTGATGAAATTAGTTGATGTGGAAGTCATCAGAAAATTTAGCGAGATGTAAGTTTATGAACTGTGTTTGACAGGTTGTGTACAAGATATATGTGCTTCAGTTTGTTTTGTTGAATTTATATTGTTCACTTGGGAATGATTTTTGTCGATGAATCTTTGTTAATTTTATGAATTAATTTGTTATTTCTTAACTCATGAAAGTAAGTTCAAAGAAGATGTATAGCTATGAGAATTTGTTGACATGATGGGTCAAGTAGATGTATAGATATGATAAGTTTGTTGACAAGTTGTGTCAAGGATAAACATTGTTGTATTCTTTTGTTATCGGGGTATATGTTGTTCAATTTGGTTGTGTGAATGGTTGTATTGTTATGTGTACAGGAGATGGCAAATCAAGGGGTTGAACTCGCAACAAAACAGGAAAAAACTTATAGAAGAAGTTGCTAGTCATGTCCTAGGAGTGTTGCATCATAAGTTTAATGATGCACAGGTTTCTGAATTTAGGGCCTCATGCTTTGGACACTTAGAGAGTATCGATAGATTAGCCTTTAGTGGGTAGCTGTGCATGAATTATCGATCCGTAGAGTGGCAAATCAAGAGGTGAAGAACCTAGAGGGACTCATATATTTAATAGGCTGTGAGGTCACCCGGTTCACGAAGAAGGACTTTTGTCTCATTACGGGGCTTTGTTGTGACGAACACTATGATCTAGAGGTTGAGCCTTCCAACATTAGGCTGTTGACTAAGTATTTTCCTCAAAAGTTTGGTTTTGTTGGAGAGAGTAGCAAGGGTAAGGGTAAGGATAAGGTTGTGTTCTACTACTATGCTCTCGAATCCCAAACCCATTGCAGGTGCATAATTGTGGTAAAACCTATACCCTTCATCTAACGAATCAAACTCCATTCTCAATTTCGGTTTCAACTCTTCATCTACTCTTGACACCACAAATTCAACCCTCCCTACACCTAATTCATCCACTGCATCTACATCTTCTCTGTTGACGACAATTTCTTCTACTTCTACCTCACCCCCATCGAATTATACTTCAATGTCTACCTACAACAAAGTTACACAAGCTCAACAGAACTTATCACAAGCCATCACAACATTTACACATATATACTATAATCCACTGTCATGATTTCAACCAAATTCACTGATAACCACCAACCATTATGGTTTCAAATCCCAAGTTTAAAAAAAAACCACACTCCAATGGAAATGCATTATAACATAGATTCTGCAATTATTCAAACACTCACCTTATCTGGGTTTCTTGTGAGGTTGTGGATGAACCAACCGTGTCAACTCCAATCCAAGCACAACTTTAATCCTTTATAAATGGAGCGCGCACACACCCTTCAACACTTCCCTCTCTCTGTCCTTCTTCCTTAGCAGAGAAAACCCCAATCTACCCCTCCCTCGCTGTCATAAGCACACCCAATAACAAAAAAAAAAATTAAAATTATAGGATTACCGGGTCGCAGCCGCAACCCAGCTTCGATCCACCACAAATCCATTCCAAACTCCAACTCCCTATGTTTGCATCTCTTCCCTTCTTTTTCCCTCTTCAACGCGCGCAACAGCCAACCCATATTTCCCGCTTGCCTCTAGTTTCCCTCCGTCAGACAAAAACATGCCAACTAAATGAAAAATATTAAAATTTTCTAAATGCACCGAGTCATAATGACCTGGTTCTACTCGTGAGGTTGTCCATTTTTAGCCATTAGATCCTTGTTCGCACGGATTGTTTGCACGCTTCGTCCGCACCTTAGATATGCCATTGGGAATCTTGAGTTATGTTTGAGAGTAAATTAGATTTTACCACCTTAACTTTAGGTCAAATAACACACTCATACCTCACCTTTTGAACATTACAATGTCATTCATCAACTTACGACTTTGTTGCAATATCAGACCTCAGTTAGTCAATCCGTTAATTTGACTGTTAAATGATGATGTGTCAACTGTGGATCCCACATTTTAAGTAATGTGAGGTCGAATCTGTGCCACATGGACACACAACAAATTACAATTATATGAAATTTTGAAAATGGTATGGCAGGGCAGCAACAAGTTCCATGATTCCCTGCGGTGGTGAAACATGTATGGCGTCGGGCCGGCTTGCTTGTTTCATGAAAATGGGATCTGGGTATGATGGTGTCGCGACTCCAATGGCTTTCTGGCGGGCGACAAATGGTGATGGTCTGGTGATTGGTGGTGGGTAAAATCACAGTGGTGTTGGGTTAAGAGCAAGCAGTGGTGGTGGTGGTCTTTTGAATTTAATTTAAAAATTGTATTTTATTTTCATAATTTTATATAATTTTAATTGGTTGGCTGTCCACGGTGCACAAATTTGACATCACATTAGTAAAAATGTGGGATCCACATTTGACACATCATCGTTTAACAATCAAATTAAATGCATTGACTAACAGAGGTTTGATATTATAACGAATTTGGAAGTTAATGTATGACATTGCAATATTCAAAAAATGAAGTATAAGTTTGTTATGTAACCTAAAGTTAAAAATGTAAAATGTAATTTATATCCTATGTTAGATCATGATTTACCCTAAGCCCATATCACATCAGGCCTAACGTAATGAGTAAAGCCCAAGTGAGAATAGTGAACTTGGGTTTTGAGTCTTCAACTAGCAATCACATTTGTTGAATTCGGACCGACTTAATGATCCAATTAATTACTGGGCCAGGTTAAAGACCCAAAAGAATGGAAAGACACTCTAATGCTACCAACAAAGCACGAGCGAAGAATCGCACATTGATCAACAACGGTAATGCCATCTTAATCATACGAATTCTCTACAATATTAATACAAGTTAGCATACAATGGAAACAAGTTTGTAGCAATTATATTGACGAGAATAACTTCCATGCAACGATAATGTCATATGAGAAAACTAAAAAGGTGTGGTATTTCCTAATATATTTGAGATATTGTCATATTAGCACCCTCGTTTTGAGTAAGTTCGTCTCTAGAATTAGATGAAAGTCACAGGTATTTCGTTGGATACCACGGTCATAAGAAGGCTCCACGAACAAGTTGTGTTTAGGGTTGCAATCATAATGTCGATACCTTTGATTGCAAGAATTCAAGTATAAGTAGCTTCTTACTGGTATGAAAGTCACAGGTGCTCACCCATGAACTGTTGAACAATGTGATCTTACAGTGAAAGCTTTATATGATAAATACAATATATTACTCTTTATGTACAAATAGTTCTACTGCTAATAACACTTAAGCTTTTTGTGATAGAATTCAACATCTGTTAGACTGTGCATGTGATAAAGTTGAAACAATATCTATATGATTAGTACTCGGCCACTATGAGCTATTGTTTTATATCAAACTGAGCTATATTCCCCTGCCTTCTGCTTGGTATGGCTACAGGCCAGTTTTCTTAGTTGTCGTGGCCCGTGGGGGTGCTAATATGTATGTATGGCCTTTTAGTCATCTTGAAGGGCTTGTCTATTGTCAAAAACGACTTTCATACAATGTGATAATAGTGTGTAGAAGGTAAAAAAGAGTGTACAAATAATATTAACTTATTATAATAGTGTCACCCTAGGTATCCATACTGTTTGACATACTAAATTTATATTGACAGATCGTGAATTTAGATATCCATTTTATTCTCACTAAAATTGTGGTTCACGATTACAGTGTGTCAATATAAAGTATTTGAGCAGCAAAAGCAATATACTCGGAAAACATTACTCGCAGTCGGAGCCTTCGAGGCTTGTCCCCTCTTCTCTAACATAATAAAGGTAAAAAAACTTCAATTCAAATGCAATACATTGATGGTTAATTTGTCTATATTCACTTGAAATAGGTCTTTTCAGTGGTACATCAGTATTTAATATTAGTTGTAGAGAGAAAGAGTTTATGTATTGTCATTAAATACTATAGTCTAATATTAATTCTTCTCATGCCTATGAACTCTTGTGACGGGCTTGTTCCTCACCAAATGTTCTATACACGAAGGCAAATAGGCAATCCGTGTAATCATATTATTAGAAAATTAGATTGTAATCCTTAAATAAGATGAAGTTTAGGTAAATGTCTAATACAAGATTAAAAATTAATTTTAGTCCCTAGACTCTATTTAAGGCCAACATGTGCATTCAATGTCTTTTCTGTCCTTTTTTTTTATTTTATTTTTTATAATTTTATGGTGTCCATGAATTAAATTATATGAAAAATATTGTAAATTTTAATACTCATTTGAAATCCAAATGAACTTGCATTGTTGACATTTTGCATCAATAATTTATGGTAAGTAACTTATATAAGAAAATATTTAGGTACGCGTTGTAGTCATATTTAGAATAGGAATGTGATTGTATAAATCCTAGTGCATCTAGGGATATCTTTGAATATTCCATTTGGTAGTTAATATCCTATTAGAGTTGTAATCCTAAAAGGGTAAAGATTTAACATATCATACTACTATAAATAAAGGCACAATATGGTGATACAACACACACCTCACAATTAAATCTCTCTCTCTCTTGTTGCCACCAGCCTCCCCCTCTATATTCCCTTAGAATAGTTCAGTTAAATAAGCCTACAACACGTTATCAGCATGCTCTTTGCTAGAAGCTAAGGAACTGAAGGATCGTAGGAGAAGGCTATCTTCTACAAAATTCAAAGGCTTTTATTTGTTTTCTGCAAATCAGGTACGCTTAAAATAAAGGAAGATATTTGAAACGTCCACGAAGCATGAATACATTCCCCATGATGCATAAACCCCTATATGTTTATATTTTTCTTCCAATATATATATATATATATATATATATATATATATATATATTGTATATGTTTCATATATTTGTCAATATATATATATATATATATATATATATATATATATATATATATATATCTATGTTTCATGCATTACGCAATTATATTGCTATGTGAATTTTGTGAGTCAAAGCATATAAATAAATTATAATCAATTTAGGGTTTTTAAACCCTAGTTATGTCGAAAAAAAGGAGAAAAATCTGGGAAACTATGCGGCACGATAGCTGCACCACCACCATAGCTCTGCCGAACCACCGCCTCTGGCCTGAAGCCCAGCCACGTGGAGCATATCATAGAACGGTGTTGCTTTGACACCTTGGACCACACGACAACAGCCTTTTGGGCTTTGCTGCACTAACCCAAACACGCCAGGCCTTTGGCTTGATAGGCTTACAGGGGCTTGAAGCCCCCCAGCCCAAACCAAGAAGCCTGTAGCCTTTTTGGACATTGTCTCGCGCATCCTTGGCCCATCTTCAGCATCCCAGAGCTATTGGGCCTCTATTGCCCCATGACAGGTCTGCCTGCAACACCCTTTTTACTCGCTAGGCTTCGGCCTACTCGCCAGCAACCATTATGCTGCTGGGCTTGCTTCACCCCGACCCAAAACCCAGCTTCGACTGGGATTCCCCGCACCAACCCACAAGCTAACTTTAGGTTGGGCTTGCCTTGTGCATGGTTTTAGGCCCAAAACCTAGTAGCTTCTGCTGCTGGGCTCCCTAGACCACATGGCTCAGAGGTCTGCAGCCTTCTCATGACCTAATTAGCCTGCAACTGAATCTGCAGGGCCTACTCCCGTGCCTTTTTTAGACCCGATGCCAATTTTTGGCATCCCCGCATTATAAATCATGCCCAAATATTTATATGAGGTACTTTGGTTTACGTTAATTAATTCTAATTTAATTATCACTTGGTTTATCACCAATCGAAGCTAATATGACCCGTTTGTCATTATTTTGCTTTCACGATCAACCATGTTTGGTCCCGATCTATTGAATTAATTAAAAGTGACCTGCAGTCCATTAATCTGATAATTAGTCCAAAATTATTGACCTGCAGATCACTTTTGGACTTATTAACTATTCAATAATTTATTTTTATACTTTGAATGGTTGACATCCTTTCATAGTCCCGCACACTTGAGTTCCTGAAACAACTCAAATCCACCACACTTAAATCAGCATATTGTATTCTGTGTTCTTACAGGAACCTCTCCTTCATGAACTAATCGTTCATAAAAACTAAATTGAACCTGTAGTTTCATATTTAGTGCTTTTGAAACCCGAAGTTTTCATTCAAAACTTACCACATGAAACCTGTAATTTTCATGCATAAATTAAACCAATACATGTATATAGAACTCGAATGTTCTACGATGTATGTCTATGGATTACCATATGACTAACTAAGTTTTGTTGTACCCTCCGTTTTAGGGACATGTCAAACTTGAACAAGCTCGATTTCACCGTTAGAGAAGTATCTGGAAGAAATGCCTGAAGTAGGTTCAAGACGTGAAGCTCCATCTTACTGCAAAGGGTATTAGAGCCACCATTGAGGCACCTACCGACGATAAACCTGTTGACGAAGCTCAGAAAGCTACTGCAATGATCTTCATTTGAAGACACATCCATGATGCACTACAGACCGAGTACCTCGCTGAGGAGGACCCACGGACCCTCTGGCTTGCTCTGGCTGACCATTTCGATCATTAAAAAGACATTTACTTGCCTGAAGCAAGACACAACTGGCAGCATCTATGCTTCCAAGACTTTAAGTCCGTGAAAGAGTACAACTCTGAAGTTTGTAGAATCTGATCACTGGTTAAGTTCTGTAAAGTGGACTTAGCCTAATTAGATCTCTTGGAGAATACTTATTCGACCTTCCATGCCACCAATATTGTCATGCAGCAACAATATAGGGCACATAAGTTCACCAAATTTTTGGATTTAATCTCTATTTTACTTCTTGTTGAAAAGCAGAACCAGCTTTTGATGAAGAATCATCAAGCTCGACCCACTGGTTCGAACGCCGCGCCTGAAGTGCTTGCGACCAATTCGAGTAGCCACAAACGACGCAAAAATTGTCGTTGTCGTGGTAATGGACGGCAAGCCCAACCACGGGCCCAAGGTCAATAGAGTCAAGGCCCACCTAAGGGAGGAAATTTGAACCAGAAGCGCCATCCCCTTGCCCCTAAGGCCCCAAACTTCAAAAACAAGGGAAAAGCTATCGTTCAATAGGCTTCCACTGAAATAGACATGTGTTATCACTGTGGATCAAAAGACCATTGGTCACGCGTATGCCGAGCTACCCCCGAGGCTATCGCCAAGTATTATTCTCGCCGTGAGTCTAACTTTGCGCATGTGGATCATCTCGAAGATGCTACTACATCCATGCAGATATCAGATTTTCAGGAGCCATCATCTCCCATAGATGAATAAATTGGCCGAACCCACTAGGAGTGGCCGAACCACCCCCCCCCCCCCCTTTTTAATTTCTAGGTTTATGGTTTAATTTTGGACAATTTTTCTATAAGTATTTGGAATAATTTGTTTGGTTTTTGTTTGTTTTGGATTATGGATAATTATTTCTCGAATTGATTAATTGAATGAATGGAATTATAGTTATGCATGTGACCAATTCAATCAATTTATTTCTAGGTATATGTCTAGTGGGGAAGTTAGTTGTCTGGCTGATAGTGTTACCACACACACCATATTGCGTGAGCGACACTATTTTACTAACTTTGTACCTAAGAAAGCACCTCTAATAACTCTTTCAGGCTTATCCAACGTGATTGAAGGATACGAAAAGGCCCCGTATCATGTTGTCTAATGGTACCGTCTTAACCATTAAAAAGGCCCTCTATTCTCCATGTTCTGAAAAAACGTTGCTGAGTTTTAGAGATATTCGAGATAATCAATATCATATTTAAGCCACTGAAGATAATGGTTTTTAATTTCTTTGTATCACTTCGTATGAATATGGCCATAAGCGTATTCACGAGAAGTTGGAACGTCTCCTGAGTGGGTTGTACATAACAACCATTCGCAGCCTAGAAGCCCACCATGTGGCCGGCCATGTGCCTGAGTTCCATAGCACTTTGTTACTTTAGCATAACTCTATAGGACATCCCGGATGTGATATGATGCGTTGTATCCTCAAATCATCACATGGGCATCATTTACCTCCCTACGTTGGATTCCTGCCATGCAAAACGTGTTCTTTAGGGAAGTTGAATACTCAACCCTTAATTACAAAGATTATTCACAACCCTCCTAAGTTTCTTCAGATGATTCAAGGGGATATTTGTGGACCTATCCAACCAACATGCAGACCGTTTAGATAATTTATGGTGTTGGTTGATGCATCAACACGATGGTCACATGTTTGCCTATTGTCCACATGTAACGCTGCATTTGTGAAAATCCTAGCACAAATTATTATGTTAAGGGCTCACCACCTTGATTATCCAATCAAGTCGATTCGATTGGATAACGCTGAAGAGTTTACGTCATAGACTTTTGACGATTATTACATGTCAGTAGGGATTGAAGTGGAATGTTCACACCCAAAATGGCCTGGCTGAAGCTTTCATAAAGCGTCTTCAATTGATAGCTCAGATTTTGGTTTGCGAACCAAACTGCTGGTATCTGCCTAGAGCTATACAATATTGCACGCAGCTATGTTGGTCAGCTTGAGGCCCACCGCTACCCAACCTCATTCACCGTTACAGTTGGTTATTGGATACTAGCTTGATGTTTCGCATTTATGTGTGTTTGGGTGCGCAGTCTATGTGCCAATAGCGCCGCCACTACATACCAAAATGGGTCCTTAGAGAAAAATGGGAATCTATGTCGGTTATGATTCGCCATCAATTATTCGCTATTTAGAACCCTTGACAGAAGATCTCCTTACTACATGCTTTGCAGATTGTCACTTTGATGAGACAGTCTTCCCGTTGTTAGGGTAAGATAAGCATGCTAATGTTCCTGGAGAACGCTGCAAATTGTCGTGGTATGCTCTTAGTATGTCTTATTCAGATCTCTGTACTGCCTAGTCTGAAACTAAGGTGCGACGAATTATAGATCTTCAGAGCATTGTTCAGAGCATGCCAGATGCTTTTACTGATCTAGCTAAAGTGACAAGATCACATATACCTATTGCAAAAACACCTGCAATGATAGACGTACCCCGCATTCGTTGTAACACTGCCTGGGAAGGTCGAACCGTCCTTGAAGGTGGGGAGGCCGCAACTTCCACGCGGCCTCGTACATTGGCGGCTAACCAATCATCTGCTCCGACCCTGAAGGTGGCAGACCCCTTGGTTCAAAGGATTCACAACCCCGGAAGAGGAAATCGGCCCTAACTAATGACCCTAGTTTGAATAAGACCATCGTACACTCATCTGTTCTAACGCATGAGGTTATTTTAGATCACAGTGATATCTTAGACGAGCCAAACCGATCTCTCAAGAATTGAGAGATTTCGGTCCACTACGCAGTATTGAATGAGGTTTGGAATCAGAATGAGATGATCGTCGACGATGCATTTGCGTACACAGTAGCTACTGACATCATGCTTAGCGATGACATTAAACTATGTTCCATTGATGAATGCCGACGTAGAACGGATTAGTCAAACTAGAAACAGGCAATCTAAGGCAAACTCGATTCGCTTACGAAACGTAAGGTGTTTGGACCTATAGCTCATACTCCACCATATATGAAGCCCGTGGGCTACAAGTGCGTTTTCGTGAAGAAGCATAATGAGAAGAATGAAATAGTACGATACAAAGCATGCCTCGTAACGCAAGGCTTCTCTCAGAGCCTTGGGATTGATTACAAGGAGACGTATTTCCCCCATAATGGATGTCATAATGTTCTGTTACCTAATCAGTTTGGTAGTTTCCAAAAAACTGAATATGCAGCTTATGGACGTGGTAACCACATATCTTTACGGGGATCTAGATACGGAAATCCACATGAAAGTTCCAGAATGACTTCCATTAACTGGTTCAAATAGTTCAAGACCACAGAACATTCTCGCTATCAGGTTGAGGAGATCACTCTACGGATTGATACAATCTGGGCAGATGTGGTATAACCGTCTGAGTGAATATTTGACAAGTCAAGGTTATGTGAACACGAATTATGCCTATGCCTGTTCATAAAGAAGTCACATTCTGGATTTGCGATCGTTGCAGTTTGTGTCGATGACATGAACTTCATCGGAACTCCTATAGAGCTTGAGGAAATTGTCGTTCACTTGAAATCGGAATTTGAGATGAAAACTCGATATTGTCTCGGCCTGGAGATCGAGCACTATTTGGATGAAATCCTAGTACATCAATCGAACTACACCCAAAAGGTATTACGACGTATTAATGAGGATAAAGAGAAGCCTTCAAGTACACCTATGGTTGTTCGGACTCTAGATGCTAAACGAGATCCCTTCCGTCCAAAGGAGGATGATGAAGAGATTTTGGAGCTTGAAGTTTCATACCTAAGTGAAATTGAGGCTTTATTGTACTTGGCTCAATGCACTAGACCCGACATCTCATTCGTTGTTAATCTTTTGGCTAGATACAGCAATGCGCCAGCACAGACACTGGAATGATGTTAAAGACATTTTTCGCTACCTCAAAGGTATGACGGATTTGGGCTTGTTCTATACCCACGAATCTTCAATAGTTATCGCCCCCTCAGTTCTCGGGTTGATTCCCGCCTTGTTGGATACGCAAATGCTGGATATCTGTCTGACCTACATAGGGCACGTTCTCAAACGAGTTATGTCTTTATTGTTGGAGACATCGCTATATCTTGGAGGTCTACCAAACAAACACTAGTTGCGACTTTTTCAAACCATGCTGAGATTCTCGCCCTGTATGAAGCATCGCGTGAGTGTTTTTGGTTGAGAGCAGTCATGGAACAGATTTGAAGCACTAGTGGCCTTACTTCCGTCGTTAACCTTCCTAAAACGATCTTTGAAGACAATGCAGCATGTATCAAGCAGTTAAAAAGGGGATACATCAAAGGAGACAACACCAAGCACATAGCGTCGAAGTTCTTTTATTCTCATAAGCAATAACAACATTAGAACATTGAAGTAAAGCAAATCCGTTCCCAGGACAACCTGGCCGATCTCTTCACCAAGTCATTGCCCAAGTGTACTTTTCAGAAGCTCGTCCAAGGAATCGGTATGCGTAAATTATTTGAGTTGAATCGCTTGTAGGTCTCTTATTTAGAAGTTATGTCTAACTCAGGTGGAGTATCCAGAAGCATACTTACTTGATCTTAATGTACTCTTTTTCCTATGATTAAGAGCATTTTCCAACTAGGTTTTTGCTACCTAACGAGGTTTTGATGAGGCCCTCATCCTAGGATGATCATACTCCGTTGAGTTCACTACTTTCGTCCTGTTTGACTTCTGTTTTAGACATTATGCATGATTCTCACTTTTCTCCTTAGTCTATGGGTTTTTCTCCCACCTTGAGTTTTACCATAGCCAGATTTTGTGAGTTTTACTACCAATGCATACTTTCTTTAAATTTGAGACTCGCATTAGCCCATTGTGCCGCCTACTTCATCAACTGTTCTACCTTATCTGTCAAAGATCTGATGCGACGTTTTGTTTGAGTATTTACACACTCAAGGGGGAGTAGGAATGTGATTGTGTAAATCCTAGTATATCTAGGGATATCTTTGAATATTTCCTTTGGTAGTTAATATCTTATTAGAGTTGTAATCCTAAAAGGGTAAGGATTTAACCTATCCTACTACTATAAATAAAGGCACAATGGGGTGATACAACACACACCTCATAATTTAATCTCTCTCTTTCTCTCTTGTTGCCGCTGGCCTCCCCCTCTCTATTCCCTTAGAATAGTTCAGTTAAATAGGCCTACAACAGTGCAGACTTTTTCGGTACATTTATGTATTTTGCATTTTTTTGATGTGCCACTAATTCATTACAATATGTTTAGGTACATACATTTTTATTTTTAAGCGAATGATATTATCTATACTAAGGGAAAGGATTGGACCTAACCTCACGATGAACTAGAAATAATGTGGTTTAATATACACATTTAGATACACTAGTTTACTGTAATATGTTAAGGTACGGAAGTTTAGGTAGACTATTTCAATATAATTTTGAATAGGCACAACATTTTCTAGTTTAGTTATACTAGTTCATTATAGAGTAAATTCAATATAAATATAAGTTTGTGAGTTATTATTAGCAATAGTCCACTTTTTTAAAATAGGTTAAATGACTACTATCTTTTTGTTAAGTTTGTGATAAAACTGAAAATTTTAAAGAATTGTAATATCCTAAATCATAAGAGTTAAATCTCTTCAACCATGCTACATTCAATCGTTTAACTAATTCAATATACCTATATCCAATGTTTGAAATTTTTTCAATGCGGTCAATATTTTTGTGAAAGTATCGGAAAAATCAGAAAAGATATGAAAAGTGGGGTGAAGTGTACATATTGGAGAAACTCTTAAATTTCGGCTAAAATTGGGATATTTCGCCGATGTTTCCAACATATTGGTTACATGAGAAAGTCTTAGATTCATCTAAACCAATGTTTGACATTCTCTAAAGTGTCATTTTAAATTTTCACGTTTTTGAGCAAATTTCCATCATTTTTCTTGAAAGCAACCGATATCGATTTATTCATCGATATTTCCATAAATTTGCATATCGATATTTCCACCAATATCGATATTTTACACTGCCTAATCATAGACTTTTTTTTGTTGATCATCAACCTATATCACAAATAAATCGTTTTTAGCTACCTATATTATAGATATGTTTGCTTGTAATCTACCTCTTCAAAATTAGATGTATTCAACTCTACCTTAAATATGTTACGTTTGAATTCTTTGTAGTTGTTTTATGAGATAGCTATGTTAAAATTTGAACTCAATATAAAAGACAACTTGAATTTTTTGACCTTAATCCGATCGCCCCTTTATTATAAGTCAGCTTTCATGAAAAAAGTTTGGACTAAGTTTATTTTAACAAAAAATTATGCTATAATTTTATTTAATGAAAAAAAAAACTTAAATTTTAATGAAAACCCCTTAAATTTTAATAAAGAGGATAAAAGAACTTAAATTTTAATGGAAATGACACAATTTTAATATAAAAAAAATTCAAAAAAAAATGGACACGCGGCACTGTTTATGAAAATGAACAGTACTACACTGTTTATAAAACTTAATAGTACTACACTATTTAGAAAATTGAACGGTACTATACTATTTATGAAACTGAATGGTACTACACTATTTATTGGTCCATATTCATAAATAGTGCTTAGTTCTTGGTTCACTTTCATAAATAGTGCCTAGTTATTGGGTCATGTTTCATAAATAGTGTATAGTAATTTGTACAGTTTCATAAACAGTGTCTCATTCTTGGCTTAGTTTCATAAATAGTGCCTAATTCTTGGTCCACTTTCATATATAGTGCCTAGTTCTTGATCATGTTTCATAAATAGTGTATAGTAATTTGTATAGTTTCATAAATAGTGTCTCTTTCTTGGTCCATTTTTTTGTTAAGTTTTAGAAATAGTGTCTTCTTCGGTTTCATTGCATCCCTTGAGCAACAACCACCTTCATGATGGTGATGCCGATGGTGTTCTTCATGAGATACTAGTTGTTCCTCCTTCTTGGTCTAAATCATCGATCCAATTTCATCTTCAGAAAACCTCTCGTCGGCTAATTGCTTTAACAATTTATGCACTTATGTGGAATGAAGATTTAAATTTTGTAACTGGTTCATATGAACTATATCCACACTTGGGTGTTTATTTCAATATCTAGTCATGAAAAAAATATTTTCATGATCCTTTATTAGGGAAACATTTTAAAATTGTGAAGGATTGGTTGGCGTGTTCTTTGCACATAATGTGTCACTATTTCTTCTCATTTTTATTTTGTCCTTATCATTAAAAATAGTTATACGATGATTTTTGGTTAAAATTCAAAATTTTAAAGTTTTTTTTCATTAGTTTTCATTTATTATAATGTGTCACTATTTCTTCTCATTTAGGTAATTTATAAGAAAATCATTTGAGAAAGTCAAACCAAACTAATGAATTAAAATAGGGTTTATATCACAAATGGTCCCTGAAATTGACCCCATCAATCATGATGGTCCCTGAAATTGAAAATCGATCAATGTAGTCCCTGAATTTTAACCCGTGAATCAATGTCGTCATTCTGTTAGTGTTCTGTCCAAATTAACTTAAAAAAAAAGGTTAGAAAACCAATTTTTCATGGTAAAATGATAAAAAATAACCCCGTTACTTATAATTTTACTTACTACCTCTCTTTTCTTTTTTCCATCTTCACTTTTATCTCCATTTTTTCATGGATTTGGTGCTAAAACTAAAATAAAAGCAAAAAAAAGTGGTTCTCTAACTTTTTTTTGGTCATTTTACCATGAAAAATTGGTTCTCTAACCTTTTTTTAGTGTTAATTTGGACGGAACACTAACAGAAGGACGACATTGATTCGCGAGTTAAAATTCAGGGACTACATTGATCAATTTTCAATTTCAGGGACCATCATGATTGATGGGGTCAATTTCAGGGATCATTTGTGATATAAACCCATTAAAATATGTAGATAATAAATTTTAAATTTAACGAAGAATTATTCAGTAAAATACTCATTAAACATTAAAGTAAAAATATAATATAAATTTAAAATAAAATACACATTAAAGGACTAAACTTAATATGTAATGTGAACACTAAATTCTAATTAAATTTTAATTTTTCTCAAGAATTGAACTCTGGGTATGAAATCTGGGCACCGAACTCAACTCCAAGTCTCCAACACGTTTCGTGGAGCAAATAGTCAATTTCCTCCAGCTTTCCGGCCTTGACTTGTGTAGCAGCGTGGTCGGTTCACGAGCATAATGGACAATCAGTCCCACACTTGTGTAGCAGCGTAATTAACACATTTTATTTTATTTTGTTTTGTTTTGGTTCCATAGTCGTTACGGTGGAATCACTACGTTAATTAAATTGCCAATACTATTGCTACGTCTTTGATTGATTTCACTGATAAAAACAACAAAATATAGGCAAGCTATTGGAAGATCTAGTTCTATTGGAAGAAGATCTAGTTCTAGTCTAGTTCTCTTTCTAGGGTTTAGTCTAGTTAAACCTAAACCCTATCTGATAGGCAGCATGGGTGTATGTATGGAGTGCTGCCGATCTAATAACTGAGTATGGCTGTCATTCTCACTAATTCAAGGGATTGCTGTTTTGCTTTAGTTGTTAGTTGTTGCTGTCCTTACTTTAGTTGTTGGTTAGGCATAAATCAAGGAAGATTTGTTCCTTGTTTTTCTCTTCTTCCATCTCATATATATGGGCTATCTTTGTACTTTGTTTTATAACAAAATATACACATTCAAATTCCAATATGGTATCAGAGCAGTGATCTTAATCGAACTGCTTCTGAATAGATCTTTGAGTTTTTCTTAATTCTCTATCATGGCTGAAGAGAGTTCAGTGCATGGCGAAGAAGTTAGCTCGCATGCTGCGCCATCTCCACTTCATTTAGATGTTGATGTCAACCCAAATCAACGTCTCAGTTCTGTCTTACTAAATGAGTTCAATTATCTTCCCTGGGAAAGAGCAGTCACTCTTGCCTTAGGAGGACGATCGAAACTTGGTTATGTTAATGGTGCTATTCCAGCTCCTGATGTGTCCTCATCAGATTACAATGATTGGTTGTGCAAGGACCAGTTGGTCATGTCATGGCTACTCAATTCTATGGATCGAAAGATTGCAGAGATTTTCAGCTATGTTGAATCCTCCTACATTCTTTGGAAAAATCTCAAAGAAATGTATGGGAATCAGAATAACGCAGCTCGAGTGTTCCAGTTAAAAAAGGATATTGCTGGTCTACAACAGGAAGGAAACTCATTTATGCAGCACCTTGGGAAGTTAACCACCATGTGGAACGAGTTGAATGTCTATCGGCCACACACCATTGACGCTGCAGTGCTGACCAAGAGAGCTGAGGAAGATAAAATATTTCAGCTTCTAGCAAGTTTAAGTCCTGAATACGAAGATCTCAGAAGTCATGTTCTCATGAACCCTGATCTTCCCTCTTTCTCAAGTGTGTGTGCCACGATTCAAAGGGAAGAAACTCGCAGGAAAATCATGACTGTGGAATTAAAGATAAATATACCAGAAGCTAGGGTATATTTCTCTAATCACAGAACTAGTGAAGAGAGAGGCTACAAAGGAAAGAAACCTACTGTGAAATGTAGCTACTGTGATACTGGTGGACATACACGAGATCATTGCTGGATTCTCCATCCTGAATTGAGGCCCAAGTTTCCTAGGAACAACAACAAGGGTTTCTCTAAGGGTGCATACAACTCATCATACAAGGCAAATCATACCACCACAACTCATTCCGAGGAAGCACAGAAGTTCACCTCTAATCCGGCCACGCTGATCAATGAATTTGCTGTCTTCCTTCACAAGAAACAAGGTCATGGAGACAATGAAGAATCAACTAGTCAAGGTGACAATAAACAAGCTGCTCTACTTGGACAGTTTGCTGGTTTTTTGGCTGAAAAAGAAGGTGTGACACAACAAGATATTCCAGGTATCTTACAATCCTTCTCAACTGCTCTTAAAGTAGGTAATGTGCATGATTATTGGATTATAGATTCAGGAGCTCCTGATCATATGACCAACAAGTCTACAAATCTGTATGATTTTGAAAAACTTTCATGTCCATCTCAAGTGTCAATTGTTAATGGCAAGGGTGCCATGGTTGTAGGGAGAGGGAAAACACATTTGATTTCTAGTGATGTCGAGTCTGAGGCTCTTTATGTTTCCTCATTCCCTTTTCAGCTCTTATCTGTTGGAAAAATCACAAACTCATTAAACTGCCTTGTTATTTTTTCCCCAAAAACTGTGGTTTTTCAGGATATCACCACCAAGAAGATGATTGGTGAAGGTTTTTTCTTAAATGGACTTTACTACCTTTCCAAGCATGTCCAAATTCCCAAGGTTTTTCAAGTCACTTCAAGCCTGGTTCAAGAACAACAACTTTGGCACCGACGACTTGCACATCCTTCTGATAAAGTTCTGTCTTTTTTGTTTCCAAACCTGTGCAAGGTTACAAGTTCTTGTGATGTTTGTCATTTCTCTAAATTCACTAGATTACCTTTCACTTCCTCCTTGTCTAGGGCTAGTAATCCTTTTGAAATCGTGCATTCCGATGTTTGGGGACCAGTCCTAGAGTCCTTTGACGGATACAAATACTTTGTAACTTTTGTGGATGATTTCACAAGGATCACTTGGTTATATCTTTTGAAATTTAAAAGTGAAGTGCTAGAAGTTTTTCAAGATTTTCATAGACTTGTAAACACACAATTTACTTCAAACATTCATGTCTTACGATCAGATAATGGCTCCGAATATATGTCCCATAACATGTCTCACTATCTAAGCACACATGGTATATTACATCAAACCAGTTGTGTTGGAACCCCTCAACAAAACGGGGTAGTAGAAAGGAAGAATAGAGATCTCCTTGAAAAAACTAGAGCTCTTATGTTTCACTCGAATGTGCCGAAATTTTTTTGGTCCCAAGGTGTTCTTACTGCTGCATATCTCATCAATAGATTGCCTAGTAAGATATTGAATTTTAAATCACCTTACGAGGTCCTGAAAGGCAGACAGATCGATCTATCCCATTTAAGAGTGTTTGGATGCACATGCTTCGTTCACATTCAAGCACAAAGACGTGACAAACTAGATCCAAGAGTTGCCAAATGTGTTTTCTTAGGCTACTCTTCCACTCAAAAGGGTTACAAATGCTACAACTCAACAACTAAGAAAATAGTTGTTTCAAGAGATGTGAAATTTGAAGAAACAATGCCTTACTTCACTCAATCTCTGGACTATTCTAGAGAGGGGGAGAATTTGCTTGACTTGTTTCCAATACCATATCCAAGTGAAGAAGATACAACAGATATTTTAAAAGACCAAACATTGAATGAAGGCGATTCTCACAACCTGCAGAATTCTCCACCGGTGATCCCTGAAGAACCTATCTTATCAGAACCCTCAAGTAGTCCTTCCAACCAAGAAACTGCTCAATTGCCAGCAACTCAACCTTCCACAGTTCGTCGAAATCCTTCTCGTGAGAGGAAACTTCCATCCAAGTTACATGATTATGTAACGTATAATGTCAGGTATCCCTTGACTTCTGTTATTAATTACAGCAAAGTTTCACCCTCATTTGCTGCATTCCTCAGTGCAATTACTGAAACCTATGAACCACAAAGCTTTCAAGAAGCTAATCTACATAGTGAATGGAGAGCTGCTATGGCAGAATAGCCTCAAGCTCTTCATGAAAACAAAACCTGGACTACAGTAAAACTTCCTAAAGGAAAGAAGGTTGTGGGAAGTCGTTGGGTGTACAAGACCAAGTTTCATTCTGATGGCACGATTGAAAGACACAAGGCTCGTTTGGTTGCTCGGGGATTTACTCAAACCTATGGAGTGGATTACAAGGAGACATTTGCTCTCGTGGCAAAGATGAACACTGTGAGAGTGCTGTTATCTATTGCCATTAACAATGCATGGCCTCTTTTTCAAATGGATGTTAAAAATACTTTTCTGCATGGTGAGCTTGAAGAAGAAGTTTTCATGAAACTGCCTTCGGGTCACCCTCAATCAAACAATCCAGACATGGCGTGCAAACTTCATAAATCCATTTATGGTCTCAAGCAAAGTCCACGTGCATGGTATGCCAAGCTCAGTCATGTTCTAGAAGGAGTTGGTTTCTATCGGAGCAATGCTGATTCTTCCTTATTTGTGCGTTCAAGCACATCGGGTAAACTTGTGGTGCTTATTTATGTTGATGATCTCATTGTGACAGGTGATAATATGTCAGAGATCAGTGCTCTTAAACAATATCTTAATCACAAGTTTGCTATCAAAGATCTCGGCATTCTTAAGTATTTTCTAGGGATCGAGATGGCACACTCTCACAAGGGTTGCTTTCTAAATCAGCGCAAGTATGTTATTGACCTTCTACATGAGGCAAACATGACAGATTGTAAACCTGCTCGTACACCTTTGGATAGCAACTTGAAGCTGCAATCTCACGGTGATCTCATTCCTAATATAGAGTATTATCAGCGATTGGTTGGCAAACTCATTTATCTAACTATCACTAGTCCTGATATAGCATATGTTGTGAGCCTTGTTAGTCAGTTCATGCATGCTCCAAGCATGGACCACATGAAGATTGTACATCGTGTGCTTCGATATCTGAAGGGCTCCATTGGTAGAGGGATTCTCATGCGCAATAATAATCACACTCACATCTCAGGATATACAGATGCCTATTGGGAGGGGAACACTCTCGATCGCAAGTCTATCACTGGTTTCTGCACCTTCGTAGGAGGTAACCTAGTCACCTGGAAGAGCAAGAAACAAAGTGTGGTCGCACGCTCTAGTGCAGAAGCAGAATACCGTGCTATGGCTTCGACTGCATGTGAACTTATTTGGCTCAAAACTCTGTTATTGGACTTAGGGTTTCCTCATTCTCAACCTATGTCTCTTCATTGTGATAATCAAGCTGCGATGCACATAGCATCAAATCCCGTCTTCCATGAGCGAACTAAACACATTGAAGTTGACTGCCACTATGTTCGCAATCAAGTTTAGTCCAAGGTGATTGCTACACACTTCATTCGGAGTCATGATCAACTTGCAGACATCTTCACAAAAGGACTGCCGTTTGCTACTTTCCATCATCTCTTATCCAAGCTTGGATCAATCGACCCGTTTAATCCAGCTTGAGGGGGAGTATTGGAAGATCTAGTTCTATTGGAAGAAGATCTAGTTCTAGTCTAGTTCTCTTTCTAGGGTTTAGTCTAGTTAAACCTAAACCCCATCCGGTAGGCAGCATGGGTGTATGTATGGAGTGCTGCCGATCTAACAACTGAGTATGGCTGTCATTCTCACTAATTCAAGGGATTGCTGTTTTGCTTTAGTTGTTAGTTGTTGTTGTCCTTACTTTAGTTGTTGGTTAGGCATAAATCAAGGAAGATTTGTTCCTTGTTTTTCTCTTCTTCCCGCTCATATATATGGGCTATCTTTGTACTTCGTTTTATAACAAAATAATATACACATTAAAATTCCAATACAAGCATTAGCCTACAACTAGAAGCAACATTTTCTTTCTGGTCAATCGGCTAGAAGCAACGTGTTTCTCACCATTTGCTAATTTTATTCCCAATTTCTTAACTGCAGAACCAAATCAAGGCGTCCGACACTAATTCCGATAATATTGAAAGTAGTAGATTGCTATGATGGTAGGAGCTTTCATCTTCAACTCGCTCCGTTGTGGATTCAAATCCTCCCATTTATTATTGATTATTGTAAAAGATCACTTGTACTGAAAAAAAAATATAAAAAATAAACTCCCAACAGTACTACAAAAATTAAGTGAAGCTCATTATATTTCAGAGACGGAAGACCTCTCAAGATGATATATTAATACTTTACACATGTTTGCGAAAACAGTCTGATCATAAAAATATGATGGGCAACTAGCTATAAACATATTTTGACATTTCATTGCAAAACTGATCAATGTTTATTTATTATGTTGTCATTATATCTTTATTATATTGTTGTTATGTCATCATAATTATATAATTAATAGATCGTCATTACTTAAAAATGATCACTTATGCAAACTAAATATCAAAATATGATTGTAGCTATTTTCCCAAATATAATTTGTCAAAATATGATTGTTGCTTCCTGAAATTGGTGCACCTTTTTTATGTTTTATCAACAAAGCTTGTCGCATAGGGTGCTCATCTCATCACGTCGGCAGCCTCCCTAAACCATTTGTATACGTTACTTTGGTGTGTTAGTTAAGGAGGATGATTATTTCCACTCCTAATTTCTTTCCTTTTTATTTCTTTCTTATTTGAACGGTTATGATTAAGCTATGTCTATATATATATATTATAGAAATAATAAGACAAAAACAAAGTGTGTGTGGAGGGGAGAGAAGTGAATGGTGATAGGAGGGGAGATTAATCATAATTTTTCCACATAAACCTACTTTATAATATTAATATTATGCATAAATTAGCAAGCGACGCTTTACCACAATGGTGGAAAGGTGTTGAGCTCTTACATGATGACGTGAGTTCAAATCTTGTCGATGGCTAATCTAACAAAATCTATCGTTTGAAAGAAAAAAAACTCTCGATCACCCAGTTTCTTGGTTCGAGGAACCTCTTGATGTAATTTATGATTTATTAATGGAGGATGGTACTAGTAGTTAATTTGGTGCGAGACACACTTTTTCCCTTCAATCAGATTGAAAGCCCTGACAAGATTTTTATTGAGGCCCACTGTTAGCACCCTATCCTTGATTTTGTACGTATTTCACTATTCAATGAATCGTACTTCATCTCATAAAAAAAAAAAAAAAAATCAACGGGCATCTTTTCCCTTAATGTTTCTGAGTTTTTTATTTTATCAAAACTAAAATTTCAATCATAATAATGTTACAAAGACCGGTCAAACGTTTATTTTTTTATACATACAAACCACTATCTTTTTTAAACTAATTTAAATTACGAAAAAGATGATTCAACCTCGAGTTTTAGAAGCAGCGAATTTTTTATGTCAAATATTACTGTTTTATTTATTATTATTAAGAGACGGAAAAAGATTCAAAATTATTACAATAACTTAAGTGAGAGGATTTCAAACACGAAACGCATGGGTGGCAAGCAATACTCTATTATGATATCAGGTTGCTTAAGGAAATGGATCCCCATTTTTTGAAGCTTAAGGAAATGGATCCCCATTTTTTTTCAAAAAATGGGGATTAGGTGTGGGGCCCACTCTACATCGAATTTCAACGATCTGAACCATCTATTTTTCAAGTTACACCTCATAGATCATCCTTGCAAAAATTTAATTCAATCCGAAATCATTTGCCTATTTAATTATCAACATAAAATTTCATTGTTTCTTATATAACAAAGTATTCGTTAATATTTTTGAACCCAATTAGATGTCTTAAATATTTTAGATTTGGCTAATATTTTGCAAGAATGATCTATGAGGTGTAACTTGAAAAATAGAAGGTTCGGATCGTTGAGATTCGATGTGAAGTGGGCCCCACACCTAATCCCCATTTTTTGAAAAAAATGGGATCCCTCTCCTTAAGCAATTCCATTATGATATAAACGCGTACAATCCAATATTATTGCTCACATCTACTTATATATTCATGAGTTTAAATTCTGTAAAATAAATCATTTATTTAATCTGCATGGACCATTTCTTTTGTGATGGTTTTGGAGTTTTGTAGTAGCCTGCAAGCCTGTACAAATGGCAGTGATTGATCAAGGGTACTCAGTCCAATGCAAATGAAGTCATGAACCAAGTTACCAAACCATCTCTTTCGTCTTCTTTGGAAGCATCAAAGTCCACAATTTTTCTTTCAAACTACGTAACACACTAAGCCCTAGTTTGGGGTTGAGGTGATTTTTAAAAAAGCTGCTACGAAAAAAAGCTGGGAGAGTTTTTGGTGTTTGGAAACACCCCAAATCAGCTTTTTTTCAAAGTTTCAGATGAAAAAAAGCTAAAAATGGGAAGCTGCAAAAAGCAGCTTCAAGAAAACAACTTCTTGTCAAAACACGGAGCTACAGTAATTCTTTTAATGAAATTTTCAAATTGCCAATGTTGCCCTCGTTTCTCTCTGCCTTCTCTCTCGCATGCCAACCTAAAATCGCAGAACATTCACACCCTCCTCTCTCGCACGCCCTCCAGAAATCGCAGCCCTATTCTCCTCTGTTGCCTGCAGCTGCACCTCTTCTCCTCCTCCTCCTTTTCCTCTCTCTCTGTTGGTCTCAGCGCCAGCCGTCGCCTTCCCTCCTTTTATTGGCATCTCCTTCCCTCCTTCCTCTAGTAAGCTTCTCTTCTCTAAAATTTTGTTATTTATTTGTTTGGATTTTTTAATTTGGGGATGGGGAGAGTGAAAGAGGGGTGGGAAGAGCGAAGGAATGAGTGTATGGGTGTCGGGAAAACTGGGGATGGAGAAAACAATTGGGGAAAAATTAGGGTTTGTGGAGGAAACAAGAAAATTTGAGAGAGAAGAAAAATTGATTACTTCTCTATTCATGTTCCCTGAATCTTGTTTTGGATTAAAGAGATATTTGTGTTTTTGTTGTGCTTGGCTGGGGAGAATGTGTATGATGTATGTCAATGTTTAGATTCGATGAACACCCGTATAATAAACACATTAAAATTAAATTGTGTAAGTTTTAGGGCTAATTAACATGTTCTTATCATTCATCTGTAACAAGGTTGGAGGAGAACTTCTATGCAAATCCCTTTCCCGGTTGCATCTGTAATAAGACGCAGGAGCGAATGTCTAGCGTGAAGTCTGATGAGAGAAGAAGTATGAGTGTTTTGTCACAAAGATAATGCAGTAGGATGGAGAATGAATGTGGCTAGCTCATACTGTAGAAAATACTACACAATGCCACATTACCATAGCTCAAAATGGCAGCTGAAATGGTGGGCTTTTGAAAGAAGTGCTTTTTCGCTCGGTCTCAAAAATTGTGCTTGCTATACATGGTCGAGAAGTTTTTATGGGTTCGCTTGTGATTTGCAATGCAAGTTTCGGTTTATGATGAAATCAGATTGAGAAGGCATTTGAGATTGCAGAGAAGGTGGAGCTCGAGTAGTTTGATTGGCACAGAGACCTCTTGCCTTTATCAGAAATGGAGCTGCTATAGTAATTCATTGATTCAATTATTCTTTCTTCGATTTTGTCTAAAAAAAGAAAGCTTCGCGATGAATTCGAATGTAATTTTTCCTACATAACCTATAATAGAAAGAAGTTTCATACATTTCAAGCAGATTTCTCGCTTTGTCGTTGTCCTGTCGATTTCTTGAAACTAACTAGAGGCATTAAGAAATAGAATAGCAACAAGTTTGATGAATGCATCTAATTAGACTACTTTCAAGTACATTAACAATATTGTACTAATGAATCCTAGCTATTCAGTCTAAAATATTTCAATTGAAGTAGTTTGTCATACTAATTAATATTTAAGATAAAGTTTATAAATATTTTTCTTCTAAAAATAAAGTATATTTAGTAATTCACTTTTATTTGTTAAGAAAATTAAATTATTAGAGTATTATACCCTTTTTGGTCATTTCACACAGTCACAGCTGTTTTACATAAAAGTTTACCAAACACTATAATACTGCTTTTTCTTCCGAAAGCACTTTCACAAAAAAGTTTACCAAACACTCTGCTGCTTTATTTCACAGCTGCTTATTCTCACAGCACAGCAGAAGCAGTTTTTTTTCACAGCACAACAATACCAAACTAAGCCTAAGTGGTTCGAAAAATTAAGAATTAAATTTGCATAAAAAATTCAATACATTTTTGTAATTGTTAGGTTCTGCATATATTTCTACCTTTAAATAAGAGGTAACTTCATAGTTGGACCTCAAAATCAACCTCAAAAAACCTTTCCTTCAATAAATGTTAACTCCCGTACAATGATTCATTTACACTAAGGGGGCGTATTGTAGATGGGGTTTGAGGGACTTTACTTGACTCTCACATCAAAGTGTATTCAATATAGACTTACAAAGAGTCAATAGAAGTCACTCTGTATTGAATAAAAACTTTCTATAACTTCTAAAAGTCTATGAAAATCTTGTGGCATTCAATCATAATTTAAAAACTCTTAGAGCTACTTAGTACTATGGTCTACCTCTTCACTTGTAATTGAAAGGTCTTTGGTGCTTTTCTCGCCAAAGGTGAATTTGAACGACTTTATTACTAGCTCATTAAGAGGCTTAGTCCATCCCCCACTCTCTTAATATAGATAATATTGTTTGTTAAAAAAAAAAAAAAAAAAAGCCCTCATAGATTTTGATGGACTTAAGTGCTTTTATAGGTAAGTTTTTTGTCATAGCAAATCTAATCTCTCCCACTGAGATTTTGGTGGATTTCATTTTTCTGAATTCTTAATATACTGTACCACTTGTTGCAGTCCTATTAGATTAGGAATGTGATTGTGTAAATCCTAGTAAATATTGGAATATCTCTTATATTTCTATTAGGAATATATTACCTATTAAATGTTGTAATCCTAAAGGGTAAGGAATTCACCTTCCCTACTACTATAAATAAAGGCACAATGGGTGAGATAACACACACCCACAATTACACATCTCTCTTTCTTCTTCTTCTCTATGCCGCACCTCTCTCTCTCTATGGCCTCCATAATTGTTCAGTAAATTATGTCTACAACACGTTATCAGCACGCTCTTGACGCTGCGCTAAAGAGAGTTTATTCTTCAATCAGGGGAGTATTACATTTTAATCATTCTTTTTATGATTAATTTATTATTTTGAATTGATCTACATGCTATTGATTCAATTTAATTTTTCTTTTTTGAACGTAATACAACACATTGGAGATGAAATTCCGGCTTTCGGAGAATGATATTCTACAAATTCAAAGGCTTTCGTTGTTTTCTGCCAATCAGGTACACTTAAAATAAAGTAAGATATTTGAAACGACCGTGAAGCATGAAAACATTCCCCATGATGCATGAACCCCCTATGTTTATATTTACCTTTAGATATATATATTGTATATGTTCATATATTTGTAAATATATATATATATATATATATATTTGTTTCATGCATCGCACAATTAAATTGTTATGTGGAATTTGTGAGTCAAAGTACAAAATTAAATTAGAAGCAAATACGGGTTTCCTCAACCCTAGGTTCGAAAAAAATTGGGTATTTTTGGTATTACCATGGGATGGCATCACCCTGATGCCTTTGGACTACTTGCGCAGCCCCTGTTTGGGTTTGCTGCTCCATAACCACGGGCCTGCAGCCCTTGTCCCTCAGCCCAAACTGAAACCTAACTACGGCTAGGGTTTTTTTGCCACCCCGTAGGCTCTTGGGCCTGCTTCCTTCCCACCTGTGGCCTGCAGCCACCATGGGCTGCTTTCTTGCAGCCACCATGGGCTGCTTTCTTGCAGCCATAACCCGAGGCCCTTTTTGGGGCATGCCTTTTACTCAAGGATCCCAACTCGTGCCCCCATACCCACGGCACTAAGCCCAAATTATTTTGGGGCATTTTTTTCCGACCCAATGCTATTATTTTGGCATTCTAAATAATTTTAACCCGTATGTTAATATTATTTTGCTTCTACAATCGACCCCGTCTGGCCCAATTTATTGAATTAATTAAAAGTGACCTGCAATCCATTAATCTGATAATGAATCCAAAATTATTGACCTGAAGATCACTTTTGGACATTAACGATTCAATAATTTATTTTTATACTTTGAACCGTGACATACTTTCGTAATAACGAAGCTCTCACACTTGAGTTCCCGAAGAACCTCAAATCCACAACACTTAAATCAGCATATTGCATTCTGTGTTCTTGCAAGACCCTCTCTTTTATGAACTAAACATTCATAAACTAAATTGAACCTGTAGTTTCAAATTTAGTGCCTTTGAAACCCGAAGTTTTCATAAAACAATACACCCATGAAAACCCGACGTTTTTCATGAAAACCATGTCTTAGAATTCGAATGTTCTAACTTTGATGATTATGGATGATTCATTCCCATAGCACTAATCACAATCTTGTTCCCTCTAATTATGTGGATTTTCGAACCGTCACAAGTTCGATTTTCCTGATTTGGACGGTTTCTAATAGAAACCACTTTATGTGGGGTACAAGACGTGAATCTCCACTTGATTATCAAGAAGCTACGAAACCATTGACGCCAACAATGGCATGGAAGAGCTGAATAAGCCTCCGCCATGATCTTCATTCGAAGACTTATGCCCGAAGCATTACAAACGGAAGTACCTCCCGAATGAGGATTCCATGGCTCTTTGGCTCGCTCCTATGGACCGTCTAATCATGAAAGACATTGTCTGAAGCCAAGGTTCTAAAAAAACGTTAGGCGCTAGTCGAGCGGCAAGCTGGCGCCTAGGCGATCTAGGCGGATATAGGTAAATTTCTTATATATCTTGTAAATAAGTACACATAAAAAATTATACTTGTATGAAATCCATGAATAAGATAATAAAAGAATGATAAAATACAAAAAGAGTATCCAACAAATGTTCAAAATTTAAAAACACATTAAATATATATACTATATAACTTAAGACATTTTAAATGATTATATCTAATTTTTGACACATAAAAGTAAAAATCCCACCCAAAACCGGTCAGAAACCTATATACTATATATCAATAGTAATAGCAATTGAAAGTTGAGCCTTGAGGTCAGAAATCATAAAGAGACATTATGAAGAGATGCATGCATCCTTCCTTTCCCATTTCAAAAAGCACCACGTGTGTGGTGCAACCACCCCCTCCATCCATATTCCCCATCACTCAAATCAACCTAGAGACTCCCAAACCATTTTGACAAAACCGGAAAATTTTTATTCCTTTTCCTCATCGTCTTCGTTTTCTTTTTGTTTCCTCTTCTTCAGTTCTTCTTCTTTCTTTTTTCCGTTTTCCTTTTGTAAATTCTCCTTTTTTTTTGTTTCCTCTTCTTTTGTTTTGCGTTGTAAGTTCCTCTTCTTCAATGGATTTCAGAGAAAGGGAGTCACAGCAGCTAAGAAAGTCGTGATGCACAGAGAGAGGGAGTCGAAGCAGCGAGAAAGCTTTTGAGATTCTGAGCTTGTGTTTGGAATTTCTTCCCAGCAAAACCATTTCACTCCGCCTAGACCGCCCAGGCCGCCTAACAACGCCTAGGCGGACGCCTAACAGCTCCTTGATTTTTCTTAACGACTTGGAGCTAATCGAATCGGCATACCTATGCCCAGCGCCTAGGCGGCCGCCTAGGCCATTTTTTAGAACACTGCCTGAAGCACACCATGATTACGTCCATGAATGAGTACAATTCTGAAGTTTATAAATCCGATTGAATTTTGACTGGAGAATACTTTTCTCATCCTTCCATGTTTCTAACTCGCTCTTGAAACAACAGTGTAGAAAGCGGAAGTTTACCAAATTCTTGGATCTGATTACTACCACAAACGTGAGAGAAAGGTATGGACTTAGTTTGGCTGGAGTCTACCGAATGGCTCGACCCAATTCGGTCAAAGCCTACTGAACCCAAGTTTGGGTCTGTTTATCTCACAATCCAATTTTGAGTTTGTTTTTACAACATATGGTAGAATCAGGGTTTGCCAAGGTGTGGCATCATGCCCGAAGCATGATCCTTGGTACATAAGACCTAAAACTTCAAGAATAAGGGATAGTATTCCCAAACCTCAACCCCGCATAATCTACTTTCGTCTCGATGGAATAGATTGTTGGTTATGCACCTGTTCGTGCCTTTACCAATGTCGTTGAGGAGTATCATTCTCGTAGTCAATATGTGAGACTGATTTTGCTCCACCAAACATCATTGGAAGAGCAGAATTTTGACATGGATGGCCTTGTTGGCCGAATCCTAAGTGTCCCAAAAAGTCATGCCAAAGCAAGTAAACTGCTTATCTGAAGTAAGGATCTTATGCCTACAAGCATACTTTGCCAAGCCTGCTCATTAGGGAAATTGATTTTCTATATCATTTCTCACAAAGATACGATATCACCCTTTTTCACAATGGATTTAAGGGAATATATGTGGACTAATCCAACCAAAATGCGGACCATATGTATCCACCCAACCAAGCCATGATACATCAACAAAGTCAACACCAAGACATATTGCGTCTACATCTACATCAGTAAAGCATCAGGAGATTGAAGTCATGCAAGCCGATCCCAGACAACCTTGCCTACCTCTACACGACTTCACTGTCGAAGTCAACCTTCCAGAAGCTTGTTCGAGGAATTGGTGTGGATGCAAATTTTCTCCTCTTCGGTCTTGGACGATTTTGCACCTACAAAATAATAAACACCTTAGGTTAAGGCCAAAAGCCTCACGTGCCCACGATGAATGGGGGGGGGGCTTTGGCCGAAGAACCTCCGATGCCAAAGTTAGAATTAGAGAGAAAAAGTGTTTAGAGTGTTTTTTGCCCAAGGATTGGAATTGGGTTTTGTGAGAAAATGAGGTAGTATTTATAGGAGATGGCCGGTCCCTTTTGGAGAGAAGGTGGCCGGCCTTTAGAGGGATTTTTGGGTGTGAGATCTAGGTTTAATTAGCCTATTTATTGGCTAATTAATCAAATAGGGAAAGGATTTATATTTATGAAGAAAGATAATAAGGAGTAATTGAATAATTGGCTTAAAAGGGAGGAAAAAGGGAAGGAAATATGGAAATAAAAGAGGAAGTGGCCGGCCACTCTTTGGAGAGAGAGGGCCGGCCCTTTGTGGTATATTTTGGGTCTTCAAGGCTCATTTAATTGACAAATTAATGGGAAATATCCCCATTAATTTGCCAATTATCTCCATTTATGTGGGATAATGGGTAGATTTATGAGATAATTGCCTTAAATGCGGATGGATGAAATAATTCGGATTTGTTTACCTTTTGTGGGCGCTTTTGACTTGACCGACGATAATTACCGGCTGCTCGCGCGTAGGATTTCTGATACACCTCAAGGGCATTCTTGTCTTCTTAATCCGAAAGTCGACGTGTCGCCTTGTGATTATTTTTGGCTCCACAAATGCCCCCACACCTGTTGGGCTGCTCGAAAGGAAGGGCAGCAGGTGTAGAGATCTTCTTGCTCTAGGAACTATAGGATTGCTTCCTATCTCGATGTTGATCCTCTCTTTAATTGGAAATTAGGTCCTTCTAGGAAAGGGAAATAAACTTCTCTCAAAGCCTATTTAAGTCCACCTTAAGTGGGTTATTAAATCAACTTTGGAGAGCAATTTACTCTACCCTACAAGAGAGAGAAAACTAGAGGATATTTGTTCCCCCTCCTCTAGCAATCTTCTACATCTTGCCCGTGAAAAGGACCGTCTTTCGTTGATTTCTTCGTCTTCTCCGTGCCGCACTGATGTAAGAAAAAATTTAATTTTTCTTGCCTTCTTCTTGGATAGTGCTATTACGGGGCAGACGTCGGGGTGGTGCGGCACGTCGGCTGGCAGGGGCCAGGAGTTGGCTCGGCAGGGGCCGAGGAGATATCGTGGCAGGGACCACTGCTTGGGCAGCTCGGCTTGTCTAGAGCCAAGGGCAGCTTGAGCGGCTGAGGCCGCGGATTGTGGCGCTGGGGCGCAGTACTAGGCGAGCTGCATGGCTCATGTCCTTTGGGCTCTTGGACCTGACTTGGGCCAGGCTGGCGATTGAGAGAAATGAGAAGGTTGAGGGCTTCATGGGCGGCTGGAGTGTTGGGCGTGTAGGCCTCATGCCTGCTAGAATGTTGGGTTGAGCTTCTCTGCCGGGTACCATGAATGGTGTTTAGCTGCCTAGTCTTCTTTGTCGGGAGAAAGGTAGGCTGCTCAAGAGATGCCGGTTGGGCAAAATTGAAGACTTTATCCACTGCTTGTGAGGGTCCGCCTGCTGCCGAGAGGTCTGTGATTGGCACGAATTCTTCCAATGGGAAGAGAAATGAGGCTGCTAGATGTGCCCCCAATGCCGAAATCTGCTGGGATGGAAGAGACTGCTTACGTGGGCAGCTGCGAGAGTTCTACTAAGCCTGCTTCTGGGGAGGCTAATAAGATTTGCGTGCTCTTAAGACCAGACCTTCTTTATTTCTCCAGAAGATTTCCTCGCCTTTACTTTCGAGTCTTCCATCGGTGAGGTAGTTGGAGAAGGGAGTGTCCACGACGGGGCAGCCGGGAGTGAAGCGCCGAATTGTACCACTGCTAGGGTTGTCGTGGCTGCCGAAGGTGTGACAATGGAGCAGTCGTCGGGTGGCCAAGCTGCTGAAGAGTAGTCTTCTAGGTAGCCTTTAGGATTTCCTTGTTGCTTTTGCTGTGCTTGGACTCCTCCAGTCTTTGTCAGTTGTTTATCAATTTTGCTAGAAAATATAATAAACTTGCCTCCTTTTCTTTTCTCCGTCTTTGCTCCTTTCGCTCATACCTTAACCTTTAGACTCTATAGGCAAGTAGCAGGCGCGCCACTTTTCATAAGCAGACAGGCCGCATAGCCTACGTGGTCGTAGGTGTTGGTGTAGAACTTTTCCTTGCAAAGTTGCTAGCCGTAGGGTTGGCAGCCGGACGCCTTACTTACAGAAGCAGGCGGATCCGCGTAACCACTAGGCCATTAACCTTGGCTTTCTCCAATTCCGTAGGTTGCGCAGCAATTGTCACAACACTTTAGGACTTGGCGCAAGTTGCCGCAAAGTTGTTAGCTGCGGGATCGACAGCCGGACGCCTTACTTATTTGCAGCAGCCGCATCCGTGCGATCCTTAGGCTGTTGCCTTGCGAAGTTGTCAGCCATAGGGTTGGCAGCCGGACGCCTTACTTACAGAAGCAGGCTAATCCGCGTAACCACTAGGCTTTCAACCTTGGTTCTTCCCAATTCCGTAGGTTGCGCAGCTATTGCTACAACACTTCCGGATTTGGTTCAAGTGAAGCTCATCGACTACGTAGCATGTCGGTAGTGGATAAAACTTCACATATGCCTGCTAGCTTGTTTAACCTTTCACAAGAATGTGTGGTTGTATAAGTCTAGCATGACTTTACTGCCAGGGCAAGCCGCAGGCAGTCTGCCGGATCCGTAGGCTACCTTAGCATGTCCGGTAGCAGCTTTAGGGTTTCCCGGGATAGTGTGCCCCCCCCCCCCCCCCCGTCTCTAGGGCCCGGTTCCCGCGGATTAGGCCAAGAGACCCAAAATCCTTCAGTTAGCTAAGCCGTGAAAAAGACCATCGTGGCTACTTGGGAATTCCGGAGCAAGCCATCGTGCAGCTAGTTACAATGGTTAGTTGCACTAGGGCAGCCAGGCTCATCCACGTCTGGATATTCGGAGTCAAGAGTTTATCCTCCCGCGTTGGAGAGTAGATTGGCCCCTAGGGAGCCGTTGTTCCTGCAATGAGTCCCTAAGAAGGGCGCGAGCTTCTTTGAAGCGCAGGAGTTGTCAGTTGCCGCAATGGAATCAAGTTGAAGCGTTCCTTGTTAAAAAAACAAGTGAGCAAATAACTTAATTGTAAAGATTGCGGAACAACTGGTAGTCCTCGGTTTGCGAGGGTTGTGCCCGTCTGAGCTGCTTGAGCCTTCGGGCGTAGTCCACGGCTTGCGAGGGTTGTGCCCGTCTGAGCTGCTTGAGCCTTTGAGCGTAGTTGGAGATCACACGTGGTACTTCCTAAATAGGGTCCATCTTCTTCGATCTCTCCCTTTGAGCAGTGATGAAAGCCTTCCTCGGAACTAGATCTCCGGGTTGAAACTGCCGGATTTTACACCTTTTGTTGTAACTAGAGGGGAGCTGCTGCTGGTTGGATGCGATGCGGGCTATGGTCTGCCCGCACCTTTTCTCCGCTAGGTTTAGGTTCGTGGCCATCTCTTCACTGTTCTGCTCGACATCTAGCAGTAGGGTGGTGATGCTTGGCACGATGATGTTGGGAGGAATGATTGTTTCTGAGCCAAACGCCAAAGAGAAAATGGTTTCTCCGGTTGCTCGCCTCTTGGTGGTGCGATATGCTTATAGACATCCGGGGAGTTCTTCTGGCCATTTTCCCTTCTTGTTGGCGAGGGATTTCTTGAGGCAGTCGAGGATCGTCTTGTTGGATGCTTCGACCTGCCCGTTGCTTTGAGGATGTCTTGGCATGGACATGTGCTGCTTGGTGTTTTACTTTTGGAGGAACTTCGTCAAATCTTCGCCCGCAAATTACGGGCCGTCGTTGGTGGCGATGAACTGAGGGATGACAATCAGCAAATGATGTTCCTCCATACGAAGCACTCTATGTTCGTCCGAGTTGTGGTTGTCGTGGGCTATGCTTCTACCCATTTGGTGAAGTAGTCGGTTGCCACGATCATCATGCCTCTGCCCCTAGTAGTAGGCGGCATAGGTCCTACTAGGTCGATTGCCCACTGCATGAATCGGCCAGGGACTTGCTCGTGGATGTAGCTCGCTGGCGGGCAGGGCTGGTACATGCTTGTAACGTTGGTAGCGGTCGCACTTTTGCACTAACTCCCGGGCATCTTGATGCATAGTTGGCCAGTAGCTTGCGTTGAGAGCCTTTTACGCCAGAGATCGTCTTCCAGAACGGTTCCCACAAACGCCTTCATGGATTGAACTTAGGACCTTCAAATCATCGGGAGGTGCCAAACATCGGAGGTGCACTCCGGCGTAGGGTCTTTGAACTAAAATGTCCTTCCACATGTAGTAGTGTGCTGCTCGGGTTTGAAGTTTCCTTGACTCCAACCTTTCTGTGGGGAGCGTGCCATTGACGAAGTAATCTATGATAGGGCTTTGCCAATTCGGAGTTGCACTAACCTGTGTCACCTCGGCTACTGGCTCGGACTCTATGCTCGGCTTATCTAGGTACTCCACCGGAATTGAACGCTTGAGCTGGTGATCGAGGGCAGAGCCCAGGCCGGCTAGCGCATCTGCATGGGCATTTTCCGTCCGTGGAATTCGAGTGAGCGTGTAAGTCTGAAATGTCTCTAGCTGCTCGTGTACCTTCTTTAGATATTGCGCCATCCTTGGATGCTTTGCCATGTATTCCCTTGCGGTTTGGCTAGTAATCAGCTGAGAATCAGAATGAATTGCCAGCTTCTTCACCGCTAGGTCTTTCGCCATGCGGAGGCCTGCCAGTAGGGCCTCGTACTCTGCTTCATTGTTAGATGCCTTGAAGCCTAGAGTGATCGTCTGCTCGAGCATTGAACCGTCTGGGGTGGCAAGGACCATGTTTGCTCCCGAACCTTTGTAGTTGGATGTGTCGTCAACATGCAAATGCTGGAAATCTCCATTGAGGGAGCAGGTGCGGCTAAGGTGTGCTCGGCTGCTTCCGGGGCGTAGTCGGACCGCTCTGTTGCGCTGCCTAGGCTAGGCATGAAGGCGCGGTAGGGAGCTGTAGAGCTGGTGCCATGTTACACGTAGCAGGAAGTGCTCAACTGCCGGTATTGGGCCACTCTAGAGTTGAATTATGGAACAAAGGTCGGCTGGGGCCGTGTGACACATAGCAGGAGGTAGTGCTCAACTGCTGGTACATGATGCTCCTATGTAGAATCTTTTTGGGCGACGAGGACAAAGCTTGATTCCGAGTGCGTCCTTCTAGTGTTCGTCTGCCCTTGGCACACCTTTTAGGCTGAGTTGTTCCGTTCGTTAGAAAACTTTACATCGCCAGTGTCTGCGCCTTTATAGTCGTGCGTCTAGATTGGGCGGAATAGCGCGTCATGAAGATGACTGCGTGTGTCTGAAGGTATGATTTGAGCTTCCAGGTTGTAACAACTATCGCCAAAGTTCGTTTTTTGAATTTCTGGTAGCATCGAGGAGAGTTTTTGAACTGTGGAATACAGGTAGTCGGGCCCCCAGCTCTTCTCGTATGATGGTAGAGCTTATTGCTGCCTCAGATACCATCAAACATGCGAATATGTCCTCCGTTGCTTCCGGTTTGGATAGTAATGGAGGCGATGTGAGATACTTCTTCAGGTCTTGGAAGGCTTCTTCGCATTCTTCATCCCACTCATCACGTTGCGCCCTCTTGATGGCTTTGAAGAAAGGCTTGCATCTATCAGTAGACCGCTAGAGGAAACGGTTGAGGGCGGCTGCTCGTCCAGTCAAGCTTTGGATCTCTTTCAAGGTTGTGGGAGACTTCATTTCCAGAATTTCTCGGATCTACTTGAGTGCCATCTTCTCGATCATGGTATCAGAGCAAAGTTACCTCTCGTGTGAAGCCGATGATGGGCCCTGGTAGTGCGTTGGCTGCCTGGACTTGAGGGATCAATGGGGCCTGCTGGATCTTCCTTTTCAGCATTCATTCTTGGCTGCGCTGCCGGCTTGTCCAAACACTTGTCGACTTTGCCTTCCCTCACGAGCTTTTCCAGATAATTCCTCCAAGTGCAGCAGCTTTCGGTGGCGTGACTTGGTCCTCGGTGAGATGCGCAATATTTGGTAGCTTGAACCACGGCTCATTCTTCACGTCGCGGAGAATTTAATGGATCGAAATTGGAAACTTCGAGTAATTCCGGGTCGTGGAGCCTTCTTTGGTCATGGGCTTGTCCCTCCGCTTGGTCTCTTGTATGCTTTTGATGGGCCGCTTTCCATCTTCCTTTTTTTGAGCCACCACCGATTCTTTTTTAGGCTGCTCGGGCGCCTTTTCTGCTCGTCGGGCTTCATCCCAAAGTGCATGCTTCTCTGCTAAGGTGAAGGAATCTGCTAGAGTCACGTCTTCTTTCATGATCATCTCTCCAAATAGGGGTGATCTGCGGGGAGGCTTTTTTGAAAGGCTGCACTGGCTATTGAGTCGCCGCATCCAACGATCTTCGTAGTCGCGGAGTGATTCCTTCGGGTTTTTGAACAGGTGATCGGATTTTTTCTTGATCGAGCGGTAAGATGAGTATTCTTTGGTGAAGACCAAGGAAAGATCGTCAAAGCTCGAGACGGATCGTGGCGGCAGGGTGTGGAACCAATCTTGCGCTTCGCCTTGTAAGGTGGTGGCGAATATTTTGCACATAAGGGCGTCATTATTCCGGTAGAGGACCATTGCACTTCGGTAATGCTTCAAGTGTTTTTCAGGGTCTCCATCTCCTTTGAATGAGGTAAAGTGCGGCATGCTAAACTTGTGTGGAGGCTCTGCCTGCTCGATCTCGTCCGCGAATGGTGACCTGCTTATGTTGGTCACATCCCATCGTAGTGCCTCGTCGGTGACCTCGTTGCGTTGGAAATCGCGCAATCGCTTGGTCAAGATTCTCTCTACTTCTTCCTGAATTTGCCTTTGTTGGGGTAGTGGAGCTCTCGGCTGCCCCCAGTTTTGACCTGCTGGTCTAGGCTGCTCTTCTACGTGCTCAGCTCGTCTATGCCGCGGTAGCGGTGCATGTGGTGGATTCCTAGCAGGCGAGGGATTTCGCAAGCTGCTGGTTGAACTTGAGCCGGATTGAGCGACTGCTTCTCTCCGTCCGTCATGCTGCCTACTCCGATGTGATGTGGAGGATGCTCCTTGCAGACTTAGCTGCAAATGAACACTTCGCTTGGAAGACTGCTCATGTTGACTATCGGAGTGTGACCCCAACTCCAACCATGAATGTATGTTCGTCCGTGGGCCTAGTCGAGATTGCACGCTCCTCCGCGCGCTAAGACGGGAGTATACGCTATCTCGAGGGCCCAATTGGGAGTGTGCTCTGCCCAAACGCTTGGTTAGAGGCTGGTCGGGTGGCTGCTTGTCGGGACGTTGCTGGAGAGGTTCTTCGTCTGCCCTTGTCTTTCTTCGAAACACGTCATTTGGGACACGTTGCATCTTGGTGCGCTGCAAGAGCTGGTTTACCAAGGTCGTCCATCGTGCTAGGGCGCTTGTCAACTCTATGACTTGTCGAGACAAGTGTTGTTCGCCATTTGGATTGGAAGAGCTTGTAAGGAATGTGCCTCCTTGAGCAATGGAAGAGTGGTAGACTTCGGGCGCGGGATTTGAGTTGGGAAGTGTCAAATGCGCGGATAAATATGGTGAAAATGCCCCCGGCTCGATGGTAGGTCCGGATGGCTGAGATAATCTTGGGCCGACTTGGGCAGTGGTAGCTGTGCTATGGACCTCGCCGCGGGTGGTCACCGCGGTGGTTCCCATGGTGTAGCAGGCTTGGGCTGCTTGACAGATCATTAGGGCATGACGGGCCACGAGAGCAGGCTAGGCCACGGGAGTGGGCTGCTCGGCAGGAACATGATGGATCACGGGAGTAGGCTGCTCAGCGGGAGCAGGTTGGACCACGAGAGTGGGCTGCTCGACGGCAGGAACATGATGGACCACGGGAGTAGGCTACTCTGCGGGAGTGGACTGCTTAGAGTGTGGCACACGTGGGTGCGAGGCTTGGGCTCGGCTAGGCAACGTATCGGGCTCGCGTCGGGCTTGGAATAACATGGCTTAGGCCGGGACCTTGGATGGCACGACTAGGGCCGCGGTGATGGCGCCACGGACCTCGTCGTAGTGGGCTACCGTGGTAGCCACTACGGTGGTTCCCGTGGTGGAAATTTGTGGTGGCGGTGCCGCTCCACTTAGGATTCTCTTTCGGAAAGGCTTGCTACCATGAAGAATGGCAAGACATCCACGTCTGCTAAAGTGGCGCCAAAACTTGTCATTTCCGCTGCTGAGGCCAAGTCGTCTTCTGAGAAGAGAGAGACTGCTTGCGCTAGTGGTCCTGATAAATCTGCCAAGTCTAACTCCAAGTAAGCTGCTGAGATTTGTGCACTCTTAAGGCCGGACCTTCTTGAGGATATGGACGCCTGCGCTGAGTTTGTTGACGGCGTCAAAGGGATTATTGGTCCAGGCTCCTTCGTGAAGCATACACCTGAGTACAGGAGGGCTGCTCCGCTGACCATGATGCAAAAACGGTGGTTTTGGCTGCCGGGTCCATGGTCTTTGATCAAGAGGATACCCAGGCTGCCCAGGGGGTGGCGAGGTCTATGGCTGCTGAAGCTTACTCCTTGGTTGAGAAAGTTAAAAGTTTGGAGTCTGAACTTGCTGCTTTGAAGAGGTCTAACGTCTCTGCTCCCACTTCTCTGCAACTTGAGACCACTCGCCAAGAGATCGCGAACTTGAGGACTAGGCTTGACACGAATTTGTCTTCGTTGGGGCGGTGGAGTCCTGGTCTTCTTAGCTGGCGAAGGATCTCTTCGTGGGCTTGCGCTGCATTCTCCGGAGCGACATGGAAAATGCTTATTGAAGGCCTAAGCGCGAATGAATGCTCTGCCTGGAAGGCTGCTCATGTGGTTCTTCAAATACGTGGCTCCAGCCTTAATTGTATGCTCGCTCGTGGGCCTAACCGAGAATGCGCGCTCCTCCTCGCGCTAAGACTGTCCACGCTATCTCGGGGGTCTAGTCGAGATTGCACATCGTCCGACTGCTCGGCTTGATTGATTGACCGCTTGGGACACCACTGAGGCAGGCCGGGCTGCAGGAGCAGGCTGGGCTGCAGGGGCAGGCTAGGCTGCGTGGGCAGGCTAGGCTGCAGGGGCAGGCTAGGCTGCGTGGGCAGGCATGGCTGCGTGGGCAGGCTGGGCTGCAGGGGCAGGCTGGGCTGCAGGGGCAGGTTGGGCTGCGTAGGCAGGCTGCGCTACAGGAGCAGGCTTGGCTGCAGGAGCAGGCTTGGCTGCAGGAGCAGGCTGGGCTGCGAGGGCAGGAGCAGGCTGCTCAACATGAGGTGCGCGCGAATGCGGGGCTTGGACTGCAACGGTGGTACCATGGACCTCGCCGCGGGTGGTCACCGCGGTGGTTCCCATGGTGGAGCCTCGTGGTAATGGCGCCATCTCCCCTAAAGCCATATTCAATCTCGTAGATCGCCGCGGTCCCACGTCTTGAATGTTTGAATTGTTGCTCATCGAATTTTCTAGGTTTCTAACCATTATGTATTTTTCTTTTTTTTTTTATACGCTTTACCAAAGAACTTTTTACAAGTAAAAAATTCTAATAATAAAAACGTACGAAAGAATACAAACGGACTAGAAATTGAAGAAAAAACCTTTGTGTGCGAGAGTCTTCTTCGAGCGTATATTTCTTCTCTCAATGAAAGCACCAATTTGTGGATGCAAATTTTCTCCTCTTCGGTCTTGGACGATTTTGCACCTACAAAATAATAAACACCTTAGGTTAAGGCCAAAAGCCTCACGCGCCCACGATGAATGGGGGGGGGCTTTGGCCGAAGAACCTCCGATGCCAAAGTTAGAATTAGAGAGAAAAAGTGTTTAGAGTGTTTTTTGCCCAAGGATTGGAATTGGGTTTTGTGAGAAAATGAGGTAGTATTTATAGGAGATGGCCGGTCCCTTTTGGAGAGAAGGTGGCCGGCCTTTAGAGGGATTTTTGGGTGTGAGATCTAGGTTTAATTAGCCTATTTATTGGCTAATTAATCAAATAGGGAAAGGATTTATATTTATGAAGAAAGATAATAAGGAGTAATTGAATAATTGGCTTAAAAGGGAGGAAAAAGGGAAGGAAATATGGAAATAAAAGAGGAAGTGGCCGGCCACTCTTTGGAGAGAGAGGGCCGGCCCTTTGTGGTATATTTTGGGTCTTCAAGGCTCATTTAATTGACAAATTAATGGGAAATATCCCCATTAATTTGCCAATTATCTCCATTTATGTGGGATAATGGGTAGATTTATGAGATAATTGCCTTAAATGCGGATGGATGAAATAATTCGGATTTGTTTACCTTTTGTGGGCGCTTTTGACTTGACCGACGATAATTACCGGCTGCTCGCGCGTAGGATTTCTGATACACCTCAAGGGCATTCTTGTCTTCTTAATCCGAAAGTCGACGTGTCGCCTTGTGATTATTTTTGGCTCCACAATTGGTATGCCTAACTATCATATGCAATGCTTGTAGTTCTCATTTGGAAGTTATGTCAAACTTAGGGGGAGTATCCAGAAGTATACTCACTTGATCTTAATGTACTCTTTTTCCCTACGATTAGGAGCATTTTTCCCACTGGGTTTTTGCTACCTAACTAGATTTTAACGAGGTACCCATCCTGGGCTGATCATACCCTTGTGAGATCTTCTATGTGCGTCCAAAAGACGTATAGTTTTGACTTAATGTAACTTCTCACTTTTCTCCTTAGTCTATGGGTTTTTATCCCACCTTGGGTTTTACCATAGTGAGGTTTTGTGAGTTTTACTGTTTTTTATGCATTCTTCTGTTGATTTGAGACTCGCATTCGCTCATTGTGCCGACAACTTCATCAATTGTACTTACTTCATCGCTAAAGACCTGATGCGCCATTTACTTAAGTATTTACACACTCAATGGGGAGTGTTGCATTCCTATTAGATTAGGAATGTGATTGTGTAGATCCTAGTAAATATTGGAATATCTCTTATATTCCTATTAGGAGTATATTACCTATTAAATGTTGTAATCCTAAAGGGTAAGGAATTAACCTTCCCTACTACTATAAATAAAGGCACAATGGGTGAGATAACACACACCCACAATTACACATCTCTCTTTCTTCTTCTCTCTATGTTGCACCTCTCTCTCTCTCTCTCTCTCTCTCTCTCTCTCTCTCTCTCTCTATGGCCTCCATAATTGTTCAATAAATTATGCCTACAACATGAGATTTTGGTGGATTTCATTATCACCAGTTCCGCCACCATGTTGCCACCCCATCACCACCATCCAGTGGAGGATCTAGGATTATATAATCAAGTGGTCCCAATATAAAAGCTCCAAAAAACTAGACGAAAAAAATATTGAAAAATTAAACGATAAACTACGAACTTTTCACTCATAATCTTATTACAAACAACATTGCAAGCTGCAAAGACTAAATTTGTCCACAATATCAATTATGAATTTAAATCATAACAAATTAACAATAGCAATAATGTATCAGGAATTTAAATTTTTCATCCAATACACATCAATTTTAAAATTCATTATGATTAATTTAGACTAAAATAAAAAAACTTACTTAAATTCAGAAAGTAGGGGATTAAGTGGTGGTGGAGACTGAGTGAACTAGGTGGTGGTCGTGGAGAGGAGACAGGTAGAGGCATGAAGCAACTAGTAGAGGCCTGGGAATCGGATGGGTGGGGCTAGTGGGAAAAAAATATTTTGAATTGGGAATTTACCCAATTGGAGAAAGTGAATGCAAAATGGAATTAGGTGGAGATCTCGGGTAGGAGTAAAGAGAATAAACTCTCTTTATTTTATTTTAATAAAAAAATGTCGCTCACGTGCCTTAAAAAGAATACTTGCTTTTAATTATTTTGTTTTAAATTGCTTAGCTCAAAACAACATCATTTTGGCAAAGTCTTTTAAAAAACAAAATAGCCTTCTTCTCTTTCATTAATCATACAGAAGGTGCAGCCACTGGTCGCCGCTGCACTCTTTTCCTCCACCACATGCCCAAACTTGGGTGGTCCTTAAAGGTCCTCACAACAATTTATCTGGGTTTCTGGGTGGTCCCAGGACCGCCTGATTCCCTAGACTAACCAAAGCTCATAATGCATCCGCCACTGCCACTGCCCCAATTTCTACTCCTCCAACACCCCAACACCACCCCGCCACCACAATCACCACCCTACTACTATCGCCGCCACAAAGGCACTAACTTTACTACCACCATCTTGTTCACAAAACTACTTTATCATGGTCATGATCACCCTATTGAAAACTTAAAATTAATAATGCTTATTAATAAATTGGTAATTAAAAAGTCCATGATAATCCACAGAATCCTAAAAAAGCCTAGTATTAAACTCTCTAGAATTAAGCAAAAAACTATCATTTAACTCCTTTATTTTGCATGTGGTTCAATATCTTAGTGGATAGCGTGTTGGATTCTACTCATGCGTCCCGAGTTCGAAATTGCCCCCTCCCCTAAATTATTGTAATAGTTTTGAACTTTTCCCTCTCTCATTCATAATAGTAAAAGTAAAAAAAATAAAAAAAAATAAAAAACTCATTTGTTTTCCACTTAAGTATAAGATTAAACAAAGCCTTATTCAAAGGGATCCCCATTGTGTTGTAAAAAGGGGGATTAGTTATGGGGTCCGTTATACATTGAACTTCAAAGATCCCTTCTATTTTTTAAGTTTTCATTTATATATTATACGTGCAAAAATTAATTCAATCTGAAACCATTTACTCATTTGATTGTCATGATGAAATCTGAATGTTTCTTAGAACATAATGTTTGTCAAAATTTTTAACTCAATTAGATTCCTCAAATATTTTTTATTTGACTACTATGTTGTAAAGATGATTTATAAAATACAACTTGAAAAATAGACGGTTCCAATCGTTGAAGTTCAATATGAAGGGGACACTACAACTAATCCTCATTTTTACCAAAAAAAATAAGAATTTCCTTTGGATAAAGGCATGTGCAACTAGAAGTCTATGAAAGTTTACAAAATTTATAATAGTTAGTAAAAATAACTAAATTCGTGAAAGTTTATCAATTTAAAAGCTCAACAAAAGTCCATATAAATTTTAGTACGCTACACTCCTTTAAATATAGAGAATTTGAACTAAACTACACCCTGAGTGACTAATAATAAATTAGTATTAAATTATAATAAAATGCAAGATTTTTTTATTAATAATGAAGAAAACTATCACTGAACTTAAGAAACGGCTGCAAAATTTAGCCCGTTTAATAATAAAAATAGAGCTGAATTTATGACTTAGCACATTGTAAGATTTAGCACACCCTCTTATTCCTTTAGTGTAGATAATATATTTTGTTAAAAAAATAATAAAATAGAGCTGAACTTTTGGCTTCATTTGAATGAGGATCTTTTCCTGATCCTCTTTATGAGGATCCTTTCAGGATCTTCTTTGTGAGGATCTTGGGAATCCTTTAATCACATTCGTTCATCGTACATCGTGCAACCAGTTATCGTCAGGTACTGTTTATATTTAATTTTAAATAAAAAGATTTACAATAATTTGTAACCGCACGATATATGATGAACGGATGTGATTGAGGATCATCGAGATCCTCACAAAGAGGATTCGAAGAGGATCCTCATTTTTTCATTTATCCAACGCCAAGTCAGCAAGCCACTCTCGGATGACACAATTGAAGAAAAATGTGAACGTCTTCCTTGAAAGTTACCAGGAGACATAGTTAACTGTATCATGCTGCCCCGCACAAACTATGTATCATGTGTATTCTATTTGTTTTAGTGTAGATAATATCATTGGTTAAAAAAAAAAAAAAAAAAAAAAACTGTATCATACTGCCACGCACTAACTCTGTACCTTTCCCCCTCTTTCTTAAATTATTTATGTTTCTAATTTCTATTTGGTCCCACACTCACACTCTCTCACACATCACTCGATCGGTCCACATCAATCTCCAATCCAACGGCTTCGGCACCACCTTTGACCAAATTTAAATTTTGAAAAGACTAAAGAGGACTCAAAGGAAATACAAGGTCAAAAGTTATCCGACATCACGCATAAAAAAACTCTATTAGTTTAATCATTTAATACATAAAAATAAGAAAACAACGTGATTGACCAACCAGCCTTTAGTTTAGAACGACATTCGTTTGCGCTTAAAAGTATAATTCACATGAATAACAGTATTGATAAATATTTAGGAAATGCTGAGAATTTTTTTTTATGAACTTTCTAGAACCTCATATTTTTTATATAATATTTATAATATTAATACAAAAATTATATCAAAAAAATAAAATGACGAAAAATCTATAAAAAAAATATCTTTAAAAAAAATATCTTTAACATTTCTCGAAATATTTATAATGCATTCGGTTCATAGTGATTTTATCTCATAACTTTGTCGTATAACATATAAAAATATATTTGTGATGAGTGAATATTCGGGCTCCTTTTAAAAAAGAAATAATATTCGGGCAACACTGACAAAAGCGAAGGTGCTGTTAAATTGCAATTTGTGTGGTGTGGTTGGATCTTATTCTCACCTACATCGTGACGGCAAGTGCAAGTGCAAGTGGGCCACTAGATAATTAGATGCCATAATTTTGACCATAGACGCATTTCATCAATCAAACACTTCAGGCATTCTAATCGATAACCGAATTGCTGTCCCCAAATACATGTTTTCTTCTTGTCTTTTTACTAATTTTGCGACATTTATTTTAGTACTTAACCGAAATTAATATTATTAGGGTACGTATGTTACATCGACTATTTCGGACAAAATTAGTTTTAGAGGCTAAGCTGGATTGATTTAATGAAGTATTTGATATAGTGTCGGACTAAGAAGCAATATAGGGACAAAAAGAAAAAAGAACCTCCGTCAACAAAATTTTCTACATAATTTTCAGATACAAAGAAATTGAACCAAACATCAAAATTTTCTGCAGAATCCAACTACATCTAGCAACCAAATTTTACATTTTCTCAAAAACTTGATTCCAAACCCTCAAATTTTACACTCTCTGAACCAAAAACGAAACTTTTCGATTAATCAATGGAACCCAAGTTGAAAACCCTTCAAAATTTTCAACAAGGGACTCAACTTTCCATTGAATCAGAACAACCCAAATGAAAATCGCATATTTTTCAACTTTCCAAACTCAACTTTTCACTAATTTTTCAACTTTCCTCATTTTCCGAACTATCCCTCTCCACTCCCCTCTCTCACACCTCTTAACCTATCAAATTTCCCCTCAAACCCAACCCCTTTTCATTTTCCCCAATTTTGCTATTCAAGGACCTTCAAATGTCTCAGGGGAGCATGAAGCCAAACGTCGTCGTTTTCTAGAAATGAAGGAGAAAACACTAAAATTTCCACAGAGCTCGAAGACTTGTCGTGTCACGCCCCAATCCCGACGTACGTCCAGGATCGACACGTGACGTTACCAAGTACCCGTATATCTAACATACCCCGCCTCCGGGATATGGACAAAGCACAACTCAAGATTCGAATTGCATAGTAATTTTTTGTATACTTTATGGTTGCTTCTAACCTCTTTGTTAGATTGTCTAAGTACCCTCCGACGGGATCAAGCCATTCATAGTTCACCATTTGTTAAACTCTAAACTTTTCGTAAAACACTTCCTAGCAAAAAACATAGAGTACCACACTACACATCAACCATAAGCCAATCAAGAGTTGTCATCTTGCCATTCATACACACATATGCTTTCCAACACCATTCCACAATCACGTCAATTAATAACTCATAAAATACACCAAAATGCAGGGTTAGAGCGACACAATTCGGTCGAAGCCTACATCTCTGAAGCTTTCTCAATTTAGATCGAATCCAAGGAATCAACGAAGTCAAGGATGTGATTTCGGACCACTCAACTAAATCCAGCATCGAGTTCCAAACCACTCAACAGAACAAAAATACCAAGTAGGATTCCGGACCACTCAACGGAATCCAAACTAGGATACGATTTCGGACCACTCAAATAATCACGAAGTAGAAGGGATTTCGGACCCCTTAACAGAATCTGAGTGGATATGATTCCGAACCACTCAACGGAATCCAAGGCAGGATACGATTCCGAACCACTCAACAGAATCGTGGAGCATAAGGATTCCAGACCACTAAACTAAATCTATATGGAGCAGGAAACCGGACCACTCAACGGAACCCCTGTAAAACCCAGTTTCGGACTACTCAACAGAATCGAGCAGAAGTCCAAGAAACATTTCAACGCCTCAAAGAACCAAGACATGAATCAAAGTACTCAATTAAGAACGGCTCAACGAAACGAGAAATGAAATAATGAAACGAAATATGAAACAATATTCGAAGCAACAAACCCCATGATAATGGGTTAACGGTCCACTACTATCCCTCATCTGAAATCTCATTCCTGGATTTCACTATTATAATCTACGTATTTGTATTATTGAGATTTTATGCTATTTTTCAAGAATTTATATTAATTTATTTGAATTTATATATTATGTAAAATAGTTACGAAGTTTAAAGTTTGGGAATTAATTATTTAAAATTTGTAGACCGTTCGAGATCACAATTTATATTTTCGAATAAAGATCGATCTCACGAACGCGTAAGTGCAAACCGTTCATGAAACAGAATTATAACGAAAGAGTTATTAACATTTGAAGTTAGGGACATTTTTGTAATTTGGCCCTCATTTAGAAGGCTCCAGATTTTCTGGAGCAAAGGATTTGCCACGTGTGTGGCTGGGATGAAAGGAAAAGAAAAGAAATGAGGAAGATGGACGGCTGTGATGGAAGGAAAAAAAAGGAGGGGAAGAAGACCGATGAGGAGGAGGAAAATGAGGGAAAATGAGAGAAAAAAAGAAAGAAATGGGGAATCAGGTAGCAGTCGACCTGACCCCGCGGAGGCTCGATTTTTCTGATGCCATACACTGCGTTTCACGGTGAATCGCTGCCATCCATCACTTGGAAACAACTCCCTAGCCTTCCCTCTACCTATTTACCCCAAAATTCATACAAATTGGCCTTGAAATTATGGAAACTGCACATGTGGGTGTGTGGGTTCATAGATGTCGATCCACCAAATCTGAAACAAATTCCTTCGATCACCACCACCTATAGCATACTCTTGAGGCTTGGAACAAAGCCCAAACAAGTTTGGGGGCGGCGAAGCTGTTAAGGAGTCGAATTGGGGACATCCAAATTCTAGGGTTCCAATGGATTCATGGCAATTTGAGGCTTTTCCCAGCCTTGGTCTTGGCCACAGGTATAAAACTTTCTCTACTCATCGAGATCTACATTTCTGTAAAATTTGGTAAATTTTGGAAATAGTTGAATTTTCTAGCGAGTCGGGGGCGGTCGGCCCATGGCCAGTGGGCCACCGATGCTATTCTACACTAAATCGATATTTTGATCTCAGATTTGATATCCGTATAATGTGATTTGATTATTGTGAACCTAGTTTCATTACTGTGCATCACTTGATTATTATTTGAAATGACGTTCCGACCGTTAGATCGATACCAAACTTTAATACATGATAGCATGTAACATTTGAGGACATTGGGAACTTAAGGATTGGGAATCCAACGTACGGATCTTCCCGAATTGGATTTCTAAATTTGTAAAATTAAACGTTGACCGCCACTTAAATTTGTAATTGGCGGAGATCTAACCGTTGGGTCGTAATGATGTGTTAGTATGTTGTTCTAGAAGTATAATGTGAACTTTGAGAAGTTACGGATTGGAAATCAGATATGCGGATCTTCCGGACTAGTTTACTTCAATTGTGGACCCTACTCTCGATCTTGATCGACGGTTTACTTTTAGCTAACTAGCCTGAGTTCTTCTAGCATGTCGCTGATCTTAGAGTGTTATTGAGAACTCATTGAGCTTAGTGGGCTCATCGTCTTGACGTGTCTTCCTTGGTTGACATGTGTCTTAATTTATGTACTAGTGACTATAATATATGTGATTTTTATTGAATTGTTATTTTTATACTTAGCCATCGTTCTATGTCTCTTAATGGTGATTTGACTTTGGATTGGAAACATTTGTGAATGTGATTTGACGTGCATGTTTGAAATGTGGTTTGTGTTGTATGTTTGGCATGATGTGATGAAATGTGAGGGCTAGTAGTGGACTACTAACCCATTGTCATAGGGTTTATTGCTTCGACACTTGTATCACATTTTGTTTCCTTATTTCACTTCTTGTTTCGTTCAGCCCTTCTAAATTGAGTACTTGGTTCATGTATTGTTTCTTCAAGCATTGTTATATTCCTTGGCCCTTCGCTCGGTTTCGTTGAGTGATCCGGAACTGGGTATTCTCTAGGGTTTCATTGAGCGATGGTCCGAAATCCCTTCTATTCCGCGATTCTGTTAAGTGATGGTCCGAAATCGTATCCTGGTTTGGATTCCGTTGAGTGATGGTTCGAAATCCCTTTTACTCTGCGATTCTGTTGAATGATGGTCCAGAATCGTATCCTGGTTTGGATACCATTGAGTGATGGTCCGGAATCCCTTATACTCCACGATTCTGTTGAATGATGGTCCGGAATCGTATCCTGGTTTGGATTCCATTGAGTGATGGTCTGGAATCCTTTATACTCCACAATTCTGTTGAGCGATGGTCCAGAATCGTATCTTGGTTTGGATTCCGTTGAGTGATGGTTCAGAATCCCTTCTATTCCGCGATTCTGTTGAGTGATGGTCCGAAATCGTATCTTGGTTTGGATTCTGTTGAGAGGTCCAGAATCTCTTTTTGGTGTCTTGGCTTCGTTGAGTGGTCTGGAATCTAATGTTGATGGAATTCGTTGAGTGGTCCGAAATCGCATCATTTGACTTGTTGGTTCCTTGAATTTGATATCAACTTCAGAGATGTAGGCTTTGGCTGAACTGTATCGTTCTACCCCTACATTTTGGTATATGATATGTGTTATTGATTGATGTGATTGTGGAATAATGTTGGTCATGATGGCTGTCTTTATGATTAGACTCGTTGACCATTGTGGCTAGAGGATAACTTTGTGCTTCGTTGACTGTTCTTTGAGATGTTGCATACTATGAATTGCGGTATTATGTGAAACATATTGATTTATATGAAGGATGAATTGGAAAGCATATGTGTGGGAATAACATACCTGCGTGCATGACAAGATGATAATTGTGTTTGGCTTATGGTTGATGTGTAGTGTGGTACCTTATGGTTTCCACTAGAAGTATTTTATGAAAAGATTAGAGTTGACGAATGACGAACTACGAATGGCTTGATCCCTATTTAGGGTACATAGGCAGTCTAACAACGATGTTAGATGCAACCATAAAGTGTACGAACAAAATTACTATGCGATTTGATTCTTGAGTTATGCTTCGTACATATCCCAGAGGCAGGATTTGTTGGAGATACAGATACTTGGTGATGTCACGTGTCGATTCTGGACGTATGTCGGGATCAGGGCTTGACACCTCATAGTTCATCAAACAATTCAACAAGCACTTCAAATCACATTTCACAAACATCTTCATTACACAAGTCAAATCACATTTAATAAACATAGATAGATGGCTAAATATACAAAACCACATTTCAATATAAATCACATTTATAAAATCAAGTGATATCCACAAGGATACTAAATACGAAATCAAGGTAATAACCATATCACATATATTGTAGACACTTACTAACCAATGTAGGCCAACTAAACTTCACTTAGTCTCTAGTAGTACTAATTTTAGTATTTAAGAACGATTCGATACATGTTGACCAAAATTCCACTCTCAGTCAACGATAGGTCCACAACCCTACGTAATTCGATCTGGAATATCCGCCCATGAATTTTCGATTCGTAATTTCCGCCCATGAATTTTCTATTCATAATTTCCTAAGAGTCTCATTTATCTTCTAGAACAATATCCTAAAATTTCGGAATGATCCAATGGTCGGACCTCCGCCAATTGCTAGAATTAGGTGGCGGTTAACAATTAGTTTTACAAACTTAAAAATTCAATTCATCAAGTATGTCGAATTCCTGATTCGTGAGTTTCTAATGTCCTTAAATATTACGTGCTATAATGCATTAAAGTTTTTTGACGATCCAATGGTCGAATCGTCGATGGTTATAATGATAAAGAGGCGGACCATTATGAACTAGGTTCAAACAATCAAATCACATCAAACAGATATCAAATATGAAATCAGGACATCTAATTTAACTTAAAAAGGCATCGTCGGCCCACTGGCCATGCATCGCCTCAGATGGCTGTTTCTGGCAAAGGAAACCCAATTTTCCAACATACTCCAAAAATTACCAATTTTCACAGAATTGTAGAGTAAGTCAAGGGGAATAATTTTCATACTTGGGCCGAAGTCCAATTCGGCCAGGAAATGGTCTAAAAATGCCTCGATCCGTCGGAAACCTTAAAAATAGGTGTTCTCGATTCAACGCCAAAACGAACTTCGACGCCCCAATCAATGCATGAGCTTTGTTCTTGAGGTTGGAGGGGAGTATATTGGCAGTGGTGGTCGATGAAATTGGCTTCAAGAATGGCTCATCGCCGCCATGGGACCCTAGGCGCCACCGACGCCGTTCTTCATAAAACTAAAGCCAAAACTCGTTGGGTTTGAGTGTAAATGCAGGAAGGGGGTGGTGGAGTTAGTTCTAGGTGGTGGTTCGATGAATTTCGTAGAAAAAATTGACGATTTCACGTTGGAAATTCACGCAGGGACCAGGTCGGGTCACGGGGTGTAAATGGTCGAGAAATGGCCCGGGTTGGCTGCCTTTCCCCTTCTCTCATTTCCCTCATTCCCCCCTGATTGGCCCGTCTTTCCTTTCTTTCTCTTATCATCTCTCCATCCTAGCCACACATGTGGCACCAAATCAGTGCTCCAGCAAATCTGGAGCCTTCCAGATAATGGTCAAGTGACCATTTCATCCCTATCTTTGCTCGTTTATATCTCATTCATTATGTAAATAAAAGTGACAAAACACATATGAATTAAATACATCCTCGAAAAGTCCGTTTAGTTCATTATGGGCGTTTTCGTCCTTTTACTTATCCTAAAAAAACTATACGCTATAATTATAAACACGTCAAAATTAAGAATACGAAATACGTAATTTTAAATAGTGAAATCCGGGGACAAGATTTCACATGTCGCTCATTTGGGTTCTTCAAATTCAATGAGATTTTTCAACGGGAAACTTGAAATGGAAGTGGGCGTCCGCCATGGCCAATAGAAATACCCTTAACCTTTATTGCTAACCTCTCGATCCGCTTCTCGGCAATAACGTCCAGCGACAATAGCGTCGCCAACTTCTTAATCTGCTTCTCGGTTGTGAGCTGCAGTTGTCCCCCGGCTCGTACCACGAATGAGCAAGCACATCTGACAGCCTTGCCAAGGTGGCGGCACCAGAGAAGAAGAAGGCAGAGCCCGGGGACTGGATGTTAGGGTTTAGCAAGCGAAAGTTAGGGATTGGATGTTGGCCTTATTTTCCTTTCTAGTCCCCTTTAATACCAAGAGAAAGCTTGGGATTAGTTAACAATCTTTAGCGAAATACGGATGGACTAAGAGTTTAGGCGAGTCCCATTTATTTTAGTCCAAGAACATACCAAATGTAGGATTACTTAAGCCAATCCAAGCCAATCTCTCTTAAAAGGGTGTAACAAACATACCCTTAAGTTTTATTAAAAAATAATAGAAAAAAAATATTAGGTCCTTTCTACACTCTGATCTCATCCTTCGTATCTTCCGACCTTCTCATTCACATCTCACTGCCATTAGTGAGAGCCAACAATTAAGACGACGATTTCAATTCATATGGCTTGCCCACCAATTGTGAGCGCATGCCACTAAGACTGCCCACCCTGTTGATCTCTTTCAATCTCAACCTGAGGGTTTGCATCACTAGCAAATTTCAAATTATTGTTGGTATTTCCCTAAACTTTGGATTGGATCTAAAGTATAATTGCTTAAAATAGCAGAATTTGAGTTTCTAAGGGTCTGTTTGGTGTCGTATTAAAAAAATTTGATAATTTTTCAAAACATTTTTTAAGAATATATTTTAAAAACAATTTTCTTTTTAGATCCAAAAACTTGTTTGGTATGAGCTTCAAAATTGTTTTCAAATTTTATAATTAAAAGAAAATAAAAAATATCTTACAACAACCCTCTTCGATTACTACACAATTCATTTAGACAGACAGAGATATTTAAAGAGAAGGTCGGAGGAGAGGGAGATTAGAGAGGAAGAGGAGAGAGAGTGAGAGAGAAAGAACAGAGAGAGGAGAGAGAAATATGAGAAAGATTCAGAGGGAAAAGGGGAGGAGAGAGAGATGAGAGAGAAATAGTAGACATAGGAGAAAGAAATAGGAGAGAGGATCTGAAGGATAAGGGAAGGAGATAAAAAGAAATGAGAGATAGAAATGAGAGATAACAGAGATGAGAGTAGACCTGACAATTTCTTACACGAGCCGTTAACATGACACACAAACAACACGAAAATAACAAGTTTCGGGTCAACACGATGACTAATCGGGTCGTTATCGGGTAACACGATAAGAACCCGTTAATAACGGATCCTTAACAGGTTTACATGAAAGTAACACGCGGGTAACCTGTTTCGACATGTTAAGAAAAAAGTTATTTTGATGATTTTAATTTCTTAAACTACTAAAAAAACTTACTATAATATACAATAGCCATAGTGTATATGTATATATTTGTATTATTATTCTATATAAATTTAAAAAATTTGAGTTTGATTTATTTATTTTGATAGTATACTATAGGCAAAGAGTGAGATTAAAAAATTATAAAACATATTAAAAATAATTGTCACATCCCGACCCGGGGTCCACCACATCCTGGGCCCGCTCCACCACCGTAGCACAATATTGTCCGCTTTGGGCCCCGACTACGCCCTCACGGTTTTGTTTCTGGGAACTCACACGAGAACTTCCCAGTAGGTCACCCATCCTGGAATTGCTCTCGCGCGAACTCGCTTAACTTCGGAGTTCCTACGGAACCCGAAGCCAGTGAGCTCCCAAAAGGCCTCGTGCTAGGTAGGGATGTGAATATACATATAAGGATCACTCCCCTGGGCGATGTGGGATCTCACAATCCAACCCCTTTAGGGGCCCGACGTCCTCGTCGGCACACCACGACCAGGGTTAGGCTCTGATACCAAATTGTCACATCCCGACCCGGGGTCCACCACATCCTGGGCCCGCTCCACCACCGTAGCACGATATTGTCCGCTTTGGGCCCCGACTACGCCCTCACGGTTTTGTTTCTGGGAACTCACACGAGAACTTCCCAGTGGGTCACCCATCCTGGGATTGCTCTCGCGCGAACTCGCTTAACTTCAGAGTTCCTACGGAACCCGAAGCCAGTGAGCTCCCAAAAGGCCTCGTGCTAGGTAGGGATGGGAATATACATATAAGGATCACTCCCCTGGGCGATGTGGGATCTCACAATAAAAGTATAAAGTAATTTTAAAATACCAAACACATTAAAAAACACTATAATAATTAATTTACGAGTGCAAAAATGTGAAAATATGCAAAGGCTCATGATATCATCCTCTACGCTATGATTATGGTTACATCGTCGTTTGAATTTTTAAAACCATACAAACCCTCATGAATAGTATTTTTAAGGGAGTTCAAATAAATAAAACTCATAATCATTAATGTACAAGTCTAAAAAATGTGAAAGTATATATAAATGTGCAAGGTTCTTCAACCTTGAACGCAACTCCCTTCATTTTGTATATCCTTGAGCATTTAGTATTTTATGGTAGTGTACTAATGTTTTTCCATTAGGCTCTTATTTTGGAGTATGTAATACTTGAAAGACAAATGTTTATTTATTTATTTATTTATGTTTTGAAGTAATATTTGTGTGACAATGTGGTATGCATATACTAATTTAGTATTATATTTTCTATTTTTTGGGGTCAAATTATGTTTTTCATTTTCATTATTTATTGATTTAAAATATATTTTCTTTAACGAATAACGGGTCAGGTCATATTACCTGATAATATTAACGGGTCAATTTTGGGTTGGGTCATATTATCTGTTTACTTTAACGGGTGTTATACGACACGATCCTTTAAGATATCAGGTATGACACGAAAACAACACGAACACAAAAAACACGACACGAATGCTAGGTCTAGATGAGAGAGAGACTCATAGGAGGATGGGAGGTGAGAGAAAGAAAAATGAGAGAGAACGAGGAGAAATAGGAGAGGAATTTGGAGGGGAGTACATATTAAGAGTAAAAATTAGTGGGTTTGGAATTTAAAAACTCTAAAAACTCACGTTTAGTATTATTTAGAAATACGCTAATTTTCAAGTTAGTTTTGAGTTCAGTTTTTCAAAACATGCCTACCAAACAAGTATTCAATTTGTAAAACTTAAAAAGTATTTTTGAATCTAAAAAGTTGGATTCAAATAGAATACCAAACAGACCTTAAACCTTCTAATGATATCATCATTTTACAAAGGAGCCGATAATAGTGAAAGGGTAATGCTAGGGAGACTAAATTTGTAGAGAAAGTTTTAGAAACTAAGAGACATAGAAGTTGATGATTGATTTATTACTTAAATGTTGATAAACATGCTTATTCCTCTTGGTGACACATGATTTAGTTTGCAAATTTAGTCACCCTAGCATTTTCGTTTGCAAATTTAGTCACTCTGGGTGGAAAAGCCAGTAAAATGATGGGATTATTATAATTTGTGTTTCAGTTATGTTTTAAGGAAGTGTTATTGGCACTCCAAAAATCTCATTCTACATTCCTCACAAGTGTATTTTTCTTTCTAAATATAGAAAGTTTGGAGTGTATAATGAGAAATTTGAAGTGCCAATAACAATTCCCATGTTTTAATGGACTTAACAATGTTAATTCTCTATTAAGTTCTAAGACATGTGTTGCAAAATTAACAAGAAGATATACTGCTACATTCATCACCTAGTTGTACAATCATTTGTATTATCTCTCTAATAAATATAAATTATATTAACGCATATAAGTCTCATTTCTATTAGAAAGATAATATAAATAATAGTTTAAATAAATAATAAAAACATGTATTATTGATATTATTCCATATGGGATATTCAAGAAATATTATACATGTCATAATATAAGTAAAAAACAATTATATTTTTCCATTCCTGTAATTGTACTATGATACGTGGAGTAACCGTTTTTCTCCCTTTATCAACACCCCTTCCCCCCTTTCTTTCACGCTTTTCCTTTTTCCTCTCCCCTCTCCGTTTTCTCTGTTCTCCTCGCTTTTCCTTTTCCTTGTTATGCTCAAGAGGGTCAGATATGGCCGTTGATTTCATGGGTTACAGAAACACCAGCAACAGCAGCAGCTTCTCCTCCAAGGTCGAAGAAAACGCCGTGCAGGAAGCGGCTTCCGGCCTCGAGAGCGTCGAGAAGCTTATTCGGTTGCTGTCGCAGGCGCAGCAGAACCAGCACCAAGAGAAATATTCGTCGACGGCTATGGACATGGATTGCAGAGCCGTCGCCAACGTCGCCGTTTCCAAGTTCAAGAAGGTCATTTCTCTTCTGGGTCGGACCCGGACCGGCCACGCCCGGTTCCGGCGAGCCCCTTTGACTTTGACTTCCGGGTCGTCTTTCCAACCCCAATACCAGAGCCATAGCCAAGACATCGTCGTCAAGCAAGCTCCTTTAGAGTCCACCAAAGTTTACCATGCGAAGCCGATCCAGCAGATCCCGCCTCCTCATCACCATCACCACAGTACGGTGCTCGAGAGCACTATGGACTCCTCTAACACTATAAATTTCTCGTATTCAGCAGCGACGTCGTTTATGTCGTCGTTGACCGGGGACTCCGATAGCAAGCAACCAATGTCGTCGTCGGCTTTTCAAATTACCAATTTATCCCAGGTTTCCTCAGCCGGAAAGCCGCCGCTTTCCTCCACCTCGCTGAAGCAGAAGTGCAGCTCCGAGAACTTGGGCTCTGGGAAGTGCGGTGCTGGATCCTCCGGCCGCTGCCATTGCTCCAAGAAGAGGTGGGTCCCTTTCTCTTTCCAATCATTCTCTTAATCAAAGTTTAGCTTCTGATTAACTTAATTAATCCCTCTCTTAATCTGTTGACTAAATTGAAATTCTGGATTGTGGGTTTCGTTACAGAAAGCTGAGACAGAAGAGGGTTGTAAGAGTTCCAGCTATAAGCTTGAAGATGGCGGATATCCCACCCGACGATTACTCCTGGAGAAAGTACGGACAGAAACCCATCAAGGGATCTCCACATCCAAGGTAGAACTTCGATCCAAAGCTTCGATCGTTGGAGCTAAATCACTTCAGTTGGACTTTTTTGGCCCCCAAACTCTGCACTATTGGGAATTTATGCTCTGTTCTTCAGTTCTTGTTCTGATTTGTGTAAATTTTCAGGGGATACTACAAATGCAGCAGCGTAAGAGGATGCCCGGCTCGAAAACACGTAGAGAGAGCTCTGGACGATCCGGCAATGCTAGTGGTTACCTACGAAGGCGACCACAATCACTCTCTCTCAGTTGCAGAGACCTCCAATCTCATTCTAGAATCTTCTTAGATCATCAAAGTTGAATCTTTTGTGTTTCGGTTTATTTTTTTTCCTTCCTTTTGCTTTGGGAGGGGAATTAATGGTAGTATAGTGATAGTAGTTTTACAGTTCCAACTCGGACTGACTCGGTCGGACTCAGTTCCATCTCGAATGAGATGATGAGTTGAGTCAAATTAGTTCATTGTCCTGTACAATATGGGGATTCCCTTTCTCTTCAAATACTGTGAATTAAATCTTATTTAAAACAAAAATAGAAACAAGGATGGTGGATTTGGTATTATAGATGTAAATTCGGAAAACACATTGTCCTGCCTAACTGATCTAACCCGTAGTAATAGTGATGTGTAATTGATAAGAAAAAGAAGGGAGTGGGTGGGTGTCGGGGACTGTTCTTTCCAAGTGGATGTTTTTGTATTTGGATTGATTGCTTCTACTTTGGTTCTTGTCTTGGATGGATCATGATTCATGATGCCTACTGTTTCCTCCATCACCCAAGTTTAGGTTTTTTCTTTTTCTTTTGAATAAAATAGTGGGGGAAGGAGAAAATTCAAAGAAATGAAAGGGACCGGGTCAAAGAATTGAAAGGAAATGGACCTACATGTCGTATTTTTGACGGTTGACCAAAGGCAACTTGTGGGGTTGGCAGTTGGCTAGTTGGGAACGGCTAATTGGGTATTTTCTTCCAGCGAGGCTGATTGGGTATCGGGTAGAGGTGGGATTATTTAGAGAGAGAGTGTGTGTTTTCTGTTTGGTTTCTGAAAAAATGGTTATGGTTGGATGAATTTGGAGGGAATTTAAGAGAAAATTGTTGGGCTACAAAAGGAGCTGCAAAGTCTTTCAAAGACAAAGATGGTGTTTTTTTATATTTTTTTTTAACAAACAATATAATCTATATTAAGGAGAAGGGGGACGGAATTAGTTTTACAACGGACGAGTAATAATGTGATGCATATTCGTTTTTTGTGATAATCGAATTTAAAATCTTTCATTTATAAATAAAGAAAAATGCCATTAGACCGTGGTATCAAGTAGAAAAGATGGTTACGGAAGCTTTTGATGCGGGTGGGAAAATTAAAGCTGAAGTCAAAGTTTGTGGGTCGGCAATTATTGTTATTTATTAATATATTTTTTGCAATGCCTTTGCCTCAAAGGTGGGGGTAGTAGTACTAGTAGTGGGAAAAGTAATGTTCAAGTCAATATTTGTGGGTGGGCAATTCATCATTTTGACCATGTATTGGCCCCAATTGGTGTGGGCTTGCACTAGTTTGTTCTTTGTTTGCATTTGGGATTGCATAGAAAATCAAACCTTGCTATTAAGTATCCATGGTCCCCAAGGTGCTCCATCGTTGTCAATTCCTGATCATTTACATGTGGCTAGCTCAAATACACAAGATCAATCCCATAAATTTCAAGCACAAATCAGTCGACGTTATGACAAAATTCTTGAATGTGATTGTAATATTGTCACATGATTGTAATGGTTCTTTTAAATTGCTCTATAAAATATATATATATATAACTATACTACAGAGTTTTTATTCATTCTGATGACCTTGTAGAATACGTGAGGAAGGCTATAATAATAGTTAGATGGTCAAGTCTTTTAAGCAGTTTAGCACGCCTAAACCTTCATTACTCTCTAGTTTTGTTTGGCTTCCACTTTCTTCTTTGCTTTTGTACCACACTAGTTCATTTCTTCAATATCAAATATCAATTTTCTTACAAATAAATAAAATAAAACACGTTATATATAGAGAAATGAATTATAAATGTAGCATAATGTTCCTAATAAGATAACTTTTAGAGAAAGACAATAACTTTTCGTTCCACTTATAAATAAGGTCTTGCACTCATAAATGGTCGCTTTGATGGAAAGATTTCTTTTTTTAACACATTGCTTTTCAAGTTTAAACCTTTCTTATTTTTAGTGTAGCTTAAAATCGCTTGAAATGAAAAACATAACAAAAAAGTCTTGCACCCGACAAGGGGCATTTATCCTCTTGAAGAATCAAAGATCACATTTTGACTAGTTTATATGACCACCAGGGTCGGTCCAGAGATTTTTGAGGTCCGGGTCGACGTAAAAAAATGTGCCCTCATTTCATTTAATTTTTTTTTTGTTTTCATACGTAAGACATCGATAAAATTATATTTAAAAAAACACTTCAAACTCAATAAGTTAGAAACACGGAATAATTAATTTATTTTGTATTAAGAGAAGGAAACTAAAAAACTTCGAGCTTACAAGTAGATAGATTATGAGTTTTGTTTTCCATCTGAACTTTTAAAGTGTTTTTGTATAAATCGTGAGTTATTTTTTCTTATTTACTAACCTTGTCAATATAAGACTAAAAAAAATATTAATGTTTTTGAGTCTTTAAGGATATGTATAAGTAATGAATGAACACTAAATTAAACCTTTTGATTACATGTAATATTATTTGCAAATTGGGTCTAAAAATTTAGTATACGCATTACTCTTTTCTGAAGATTAGATTTGAATTGGAACAGATATTTAAAAATAGCAACCCACATAGTTACTAGCTAGTAAATAAATTAACAACCAAACAAAAATTTGTAAAAATTGAAAAAAAATAAACATGCACGTAGCATTTCGAACTTAAGATCTCTCGTTAATTTTAAACGACAAAAACCATTCATTCTAATTAAACTTCTTAATCATTTAGCCAAATTTTATAAATTTATACTGTTATGAAAAGAAATTTGTAAAAATTGGAATGTAAATAAGCACACATGGTGTTTTGAACCTAAGACCCCCTCATTCATTTTAAACAACAAAACCACCAGTTCTAGTTAAATTTCTTTGTCACTAAACCAAATTTTATACATTTATACTCTTATAAAAACATATTTATATATATCACTCTAATAATTTTGGTGCACCCAATTTTTTTGGGTCCATGACGGTCGCCTTGCCCGCACTGGGCCTGGGCCGGGCCTGATGACCACCCATTTTATAAAAAGAATTAAAAAGACCCACTCTTCTAAGACTTTAATGTTGAAAATATTCTTAATTGCTGAAAACTACGGCACCTTCAAATTTAGGAGTGAGTTCCGTTCATTTTAGTTTGGTTCGGTAGAATTAAAAATATGTCATTTTCAGTCCTAACGAATTTATACTTATAAAATAATCAACACATTTGATCAAAGACCAAAACCGTCTCACGCCCTATAAGGTTGAGAAGGGATTTGGCCAATGGATCTCCGATACCTAAGTTAGTTTATCTAAAAAGAGTAAGTGTTTAGAGCTTGTATGCGTAGCAAAAAACTTACCAAAATTTGGAGGAGATTAAGGTATATATAGGAGGAGGTGGCCAACCATGGTATTAGGGTTTTTCCTACACATGGCGGCATCCTATTGGCCAAGGTATGTCATCCATATGATGCGCGAGGAAATAATATTCCCAAAATATTAATTAGGAGATAATATCTTGGGATAATGGTGAGAGTATCTATGATTGATTGTGAGGATTCCTTACTTGATGGAGTTGATTTTCAATTGATATTGTATTAAAGTCATGATTTAGTATTTAATCCTATCTTTAATACCTTTGAATTTTCCATGCCACGAGCATGAGATTTTTGAGCAGTCGTATTCCGCTGCTTGAACTTCCGGGGTTGCTGAGCTGAACGTGGGAATATTTGTGTGACTTGCCCGTTTAATGAGGGCAATCTTGTCTTACTAAAGAAAAAAGTCCACTTGTCGCCTTCTGGATTTTTGGGACTATTTTTGGCACCACAAAGGCCCAACACCTGCTGGGCTGCATGCAGAAATGAGCAGTAAGTGTTGAAATCCCAAGCTACTTGGGTAAGCAGAGAGTTGTTTCCCAATTTGATGTAGTTCTTCCACTTAAAGGAAACCAATTGCCACCAAAAACTATTTAAGCCTGCCTTAAGTAAAGGGTCAAATAAATTTGGAGACCAATTTTTCCCAACAAGAAAGAAAGAAAACAAAAGGAAATTTATTCCCCCTCCCTTAGCCTTCTTCTTTGCTTGCCCTTGCAAAGAGTTGTTCGTCGTTGTTTTTCTTTTTCTTTGCACTGCACAAAGTTAAGAAAAGATTAATTTTTTCTAGAGCTTCAGGACTTGAAATATTTGCTCGGCGTGAGCCGAGGATAGGCATTGTTATGTGGTGTTTCGTCGGTGGTCTTCGTGCGCTACTTCATTATGGATCTTCCTTTGTTGGGAAGCCTTCGATTGCCCCCGACGATGACTTGTGGGTCTGTGCTGCTCTTCTTGTGTCCTGCTTATTCGTATCATGGCTGCATTTCACGTCGTTTGTTTTTGGCTGACAAGTTGGCTGCTCGTGGTTATGCTTGGCGTAGATTGCTAATTGATATTGAGTTTGAGCGTTTCTGCTTCCTTTTAGATCTAATTTTGTTGGGCGATGGCACCTCGGCTGTCTCTAGTGGTAGTTTGCAGGTTTGTGCTACTTTTTTGGCTGGCTGCATTACACGTCGTTCGTCTCTGGCTAAAGAGCGGGTTACTCGTGGTTGTGTGAGTGCCAATTGAACTTGAGCTCGAGAATTCTCAAGTTTCTTTATGTTTCTATGTTGCCTGCTCCGGTATAAGGTGGAAGGAACTCCATGCAAGCTATGTCGAGAGTGAACACTGCGTTGGATTCGGGCCTCGAGTGTTCATTAAAGCGTGGACCCTACCGTGGACGTGCACTCACCTGTTAGCCTTCCAGGAATGGACAGTTTCCCAATGCTCTAAGGCAAGGGGAAAATGTTTTTGTGGGGGCTTATATGGGAGTGCGCTTCCAGAACGCCTAGTTTATAGCTGGTTAAGCATTTTTTTGTCAAAAAGATTATCGTCATCAGTTATGTCCTGCTTCGGGACACCTCGTCAAGAGTGCGCTGCTTGTTGACGTGCTCGAGGAGTTGACTCGTCAAGGTAAACTGTTGTGAGAGGGTGCTAGTCAAGTTCGTAATTTGCCGGGATATTTATATATCACCACTAGAAGTTGAGCAGCTTGTTTGAAGTGCATCTCCGTGAGTGGTGGAAGTGTAGTGGACATCGAGCACGAAATTTGAGCCTAAAGAAGCTAAGTTTGCATAAAAACAGGTAAAAAATACTGAAAACGAGTTTAGAACACCGAAAATGGGCTAGAAATGGTCGTCGATATCTTTTTCGGTTGGCCAGTGGTTCAGCTGAACCGGTATGGAGTTGGTCTCGACTGGTTTGGGTTCAAGGAGTCGCCTTGCTGCAAGCTGGAACACCTAGCTTTCTAGGCTTGCGTGTGGGGAGCTGTGTTCTAAAAATCGGCCTAGGCGCTAGGCGGTGAAGGCCTGCCCGATTTAGTGCAAATCGTTTTGAAAAATTGGTTTGGAGTTGGGCAACCGCTTAGGAGGTCTTACGCGGTTTTTTTTTTGTAGAATTTTCCGTCATCATTTTTCTTCCCTAGGACTATTCAAAGGACATATAAAAGATTCTAAGAATAGAAACGTGTTGGAATGTTTATGTATTTAACGGAAGAATTTGAAACTTGAATGTGAGAGCCTTCTTCAAACGTTTGAATTAAGCTCTCGATGAAAGCACCAATTAGTGGTAGTGAAAATCTGCCATATTCAGTCTTGATGAATTTTGTACCTACAAAATAATCAACACCTTAGGTCAAAGTCCAAAGCCTCATGCGGCCACAAGATTGCGCCGGGGGGCGGGGGGCGGGGGGGGGGGGGGGGGGGGGGGGGAGATTGGCCACTGGATCTCCAATGCCTAAGTTAGTTTCTCTAAAAAGAGTGAATTTTAGGGCCTGTATGTGTAGCAAAAAGCTTACCAAAGTTTTGAGGAAATATAGGTATTTATAGGAGGAGATGGCTGGACATGGTATTAGAGTTTTGCCCTACACATGACAGTATCCTATTGGTCAAGGTATGTCATCCGTAGGATGCCCGAGAAAATAATGTTCCCAAGATATTATTTAGGAGATAATATCTTGGGATAATGGTGGGAGTATCCCTAATTGATTGTGAAGATGATTCCTTATTTGATGGAGTTGATCTTCAATTGGGATTGTATTAAAGATAGGATTTAGTAATTAATCATATCTTTAATACTTTTAACATTTCCATGCCACGAGGCGGGAACTTTGAGCAATTGTGTCTACTGCTTGAACTTTAATACTTTTAAAATTTGAGTATCCTACTCATTTAATGAGGGCAATTTTGTTTTTCTAAAGAAAAAGTTCACGTGCCTTTTGAATCTTTAGGATCATTGTAGGCTCCACAACTTTGTTTTTTTTTTTTCAATTTATAAAGGTTATTTTGGCTTACTTTTTCGGTTTAGTCTGGTTTGGTTTCGATTTTTTTTCAAAGTTCTTTTTATCATAGCCCAAAAATTGGAGAGAAAATGAAGAAAAAAAAGGTAATATGACTTAATATATTTGAGTCTGAAGTTGGGTTATCTAGTCTTAGATTGACTTTAGGCTAATAATTGACTTGGAATTTGATTAGAAAATGAATACCCAAAAAAAAAATATATATATATTTCACTCATTTCGGTTCAATTCGGTTATTTAACCACCAAAACTGAAAACCAAACCAATAATTTCAGTTCGTTTTTCGATCAGTTTTTTTTTTCTTTTGATTTATAGTTTTTCGAGCTACCCTAAGGGTTTAGGTTTTAGGGAGAAGGTGGCCGGCAAAAGTCAGAAGGTAATTTATATAGCATGAGAGATTCTCACCTGATCCTTTTTATGAGGATCCCGGAGATCCTCAAATCACATCCGTTCATCATATATCGCGCGGTCATAAATTATTATAAATTTATTTAAAATTGAATATAAACAATATATGACAAAAACTAGCTACACGATACACGATAAACGAATATGATTAAAGGATCCATAGAATCTTCACAAAGAAGATCCGGCGAGGATCCTCTCTTATATAGAGTGAAATTGGAAAAATCCGTTTCCGTCATCTAATGAGAAAAGTTGAGGATTTTACCTCTCGAGCCAACGCGTGAAAGATATGCATAATCTGACAACCACTACGTGAGGTAGGTGAAGCCTCGTATGACAGGCCAACAGAGAAAGCCGCTTGAGTTGAACTCGTGTATCAGACATGCCAACCATGGAAATAAGACCTCTTAAGCTCATGCCAAGCAGTCTATTAGTGTGTACTAATGAAGCATGCACTCTATAAAATGGCTTAGCCACAAGCCTAACCCACGACACCATTAGCGATCTAGAGGACTCTTAATTGCGTCATTCATCACAGCTTTCTATTCAAACGATTAATTGACTTGATGAATGAGATAACAATTCATACCATAATAGATGAACGCATGACGTGTGTACCTACGAGCTAAACTCACGCTCCGCTTCACCACTATAAGAGGGACTTCACCTTCAAACATAACCATGGTAGGTAATTGTTCTTTACTTAGCGAAGAAACTTTAGCACTTAAATTGTCATTGATCTCCTATGTCATACGCACTATTTATCTTTGGACTCACAACTTACGCACCTTTTATCTTCGGGCTCGCAATATACTTACGTAACAAGAACTTTACATATCTTTTTATTTATTGGTTTAACTGGCACAATTGAAATTTTACGATGTGTTGAATTTCTTCCCACATGCTCTAAATAACGTGACAATGTTCGATCATTCTATATTTGAGTCTACTTTTAACCTTATTTGTTACTAACAAGTAAGGTATTAACACGTTTAGTGAATAAATTGATGACTTTAACACTATTATTTAAAAAAGGGATATTTTTGTCAATAAAAAAACCTTTCATTTTAGTGTGTCCATAGATACACCTACTAATAAAATGTTATAGCTACTAGCACTACAGTCTACTCCAGTTGTCAATGAAATGTCTTAAGTTCAATTTTTATTGTGTGACTTAATACAAACAAACCATGAACCACTCCATTATCTTTGTATAAAAAAATAATAAAAAAGCACCCCGAATGTATATTGTTGAGCATAAAACTTTAATTCAAAGAAAATAAATAAATAAAAAGCAAGTGACTTAGAGCTTAGTTGGTTAAGAACATTTGCATATGCACTCAAGAACCCGGATTCGAATCTATCTCTTCGTAGTTTAGATTTGTTTTAAAAAAAAAAAAAAACGTACAAAAATCTATTGAAGGCCCAATTTGGTCACTTAAATGGGCTTTTATGGGTTTAACTCGCTAGAACGCCATGTCGTAAAACCCTAGCTTTAGACCTTAACGCGAAGCTGTTAGCAACTTCTCGAGTCCACTGAGTAAGCAACCGTCCCACAACCTCCTATCCAAAAGGCGGCGATGGGTTGCTTCTCCGTCTCCATTCCCGTAGTCCGCCTATGAGATTCAAAATCCCCAATCTACCCCTTCTCCCTCCCAAAACCCTATATCCCCTAACCCCTAAATCTCACATGGCCTCTCCTCTCACCGCCGCAGAATCCCAAATTCGAACCCGAACTGTCCATTCGGCCCCACCGCAAGACCTCGACGACTCCCTCTGCTCCGACCACCACCAACAACAAGAAGAGCAACAAAAGCAGACCTTCGCCGTTACAACGCCGTTGCGCTGCTTGACTGGCGAGTCGCAAATCGAGCGGGCATGGGCTCACTGGTCGAAACTGGGGCGGCCCAAACTGATTGTGGCGCCAATGGTGGACAACTCGGAGCTCCCGTTTCGTATGCTCTGCCGTAAGTACGGGGCCGACGCCGCCTACACGCCGATGCTCCACTCTCGCATTTTCACCGAGAGTGAGAAGTACCGGGAGCAAGAATTTACCACTTGCAAGGTAAATTTACTTTAATTTGGTGATTAATGTAGTAATTTTTTACTAATTGGTGGATTAAATTTTGAGAGTATTGCAGGAGGACCGTCCATTATTTGTTCAATTTTGTGCCAATGATCCTGAAGTTTTGTTGGAGGCTGCAAAGAAAGTGGAGCCTCATTGTGATTATGTCGACATTAATTTGGGGTAATTGCTCATCTAATCCCAGATAATTATTCTTTTGTTTATGAATGAAATTAGAGTTAACAATTCCCAAATGTTCAATTGTCCAAGTGAATTTTTGTTTACTTGTTGGCGTTAGAAACATACAGCACACGAACAACTAATTTGAATTCCCAAATACCCTTTTGAGTTAGTATGACATGTAGGGATTGGAATCCTCGGATCGTTAATTAATGTGTGGATTCGTGTTCAGGTGTCCTCAGCGTATTGCGAGGAGGGGGAATTACGGAGCTTTTCTAATGGATAACCTTCCTCTTATAAAATCTCTGGTAGAGAACTTGGTTCAAAACCTGAATGTGCCTGTGTCGTGCAAAGTCCGAATCTTTCCAAATTTAGAGGATACAATCAAGTATGCTAGGATGCTTGAGGATGCGGGTTGCTCACTTTTAGCTGTCCATGGCCGGACCAGAGATGAGAAAGACCAGAAGAAAGTCCGGGCCAACTGGGACGCCATCAGGGCCGTCAAGAATGCTCTCAGAATCCCCGTCCTTGCCAATGGTAACATCAGGCACATGGACGATGTTCGTGACTGTTTGGAAGGGACTGGTGCTGATGGGGTGCTTTCCGCAGAGTCTCTTCTTGAGAATCCAGCTCTCTTTGCTGGGTTTCGAACTGCTGATTGGGCAGCTGAGAACGCAGAAACTAAGAAAGATGGGAAACTGGACCAGGCAGATCTTTTGGTGGAGTATTTGAAGCTTTGTGAACAATATCCTGTGCCTTGGCGGATGATTCGCGCTCATGTGCACAAGATGCTGGGGGAATGGTTCCGAATTCATCCACACATAAGAGAAGATCTCAATGCACAAAATAGACTCACCTTTGAATTTCTTTACGGTATAGTAGACCGGCTGAGAGAGCTGGGGGCAGGTATTCCACTTCATCTAAAAGAAACTACTGCTGCAACTGTTTCTGCAACTGCAAATGGGTCATCTACTTGAACTTTGGGATACTGGTTGAATGAGGGTCTGTTCCAGATATAGGAAAATCTCGGCCGGCCAAGTCGAATTCAGAAATCGAATTTTTCGTTAGGTTTTCTTCGTTATTTTCTTTGAGATTATAAGGTTACCAATGTTGTAATGTTAGATTATAAGGTGCACCTCCCTATTATACTGCATTCTTTTGTTATTGCTGATTAGCGCATCTCAGTCTACGCCCCCTTTAAAAAAGGGAAAACTTCAATTGTATTAACATCCCATTCAGTGACTTATGTTTTTCAGTTTGCTTCCGTGTTTCGATACCCGAATGAGGACTTGTTCATGTTCATTTGAATCCTATTGAGTCTCTTGAATTTTTTGTCCGAATTCAGTCTCTTGGAATTACAAATACCCAATCTTTAGGGTTCGATGTATCGTACACTAGATTTCGACTAATGTACGAAGTTCGTTGGTGCTTTCTTAACCAAATGATCGCCATAAACAGCTCTTTCGAATTTCTTAGCTCCGCCTGTCTTCTCTCTACAAAAGTCCAAGGTTGCACTGATGTGTCAAAATTCGTCGTCTGTTAAACAACATGAAGCACGTAGAGAGGGGATTAGCACCTAAACACGAATAACAGAGAAAACAGAAACTGAAAGAAGGAGTGAAGAACGCATTACAAGACGAAAGGAACTGGCTAATCTCATACCTCATAGAGATATGCTACACGGACCCGGTATCGTATAAACCATTTGAGTAAATCTGCACTCATCCCAGAGAGAGAAGTGACTTGATACTTAATCCAGGAGTTGGTACAGATATTAGGAACACCTAATTACACACATTAATTTTACCTTTAGCATGTCTCCGATATTGTAGACAAATGTTCCGAGAACTGGAGGAGCGGATATCCACTCACAGGACAGGTTTCTCACCTTCAACAAGTCATTCAACTCAACTTCTATGGAAACTAGAGCGGCAGGATACAAACAGCATATAAAACTGGTACCTCAAGTGCAGTTATATCGTCATCCTGATTGACCAATGTCGACAAACCTGTAATGCAACAATTTAGAAGACCGGGATTTATTGATTTTCCTAGGCCACGAGTTGCTGAAGGTGAAGAAGATTTACCGTCATCAGTGTCAGCTCCACGGGAATTGTTTGGCCGCCAGAAATGAACAAAACGAGGGCAACGGGGAAAACAAGAGGATAGGACATCAGTAACATATAAATTAGATATAAATGGAAGTGCAAGCATCTTAAGCAGCATTACAGATCACCATCCGACATCATTTGTGGGAATGTCTGAGCCATTTGTAGAGCATGCACCTGGGTAACCAATAAGACGCATCACCCAAAATGCATCTCCAGCTCTATCACCTTCAAATTCATATGGTGATCCACTCAGTGCCAAAGCATTGGAAGGAACCGAGAAACAAAAGCCTGTAACCAGGAGAATATGAAAAGATGAAGCGTCGAAAAAAGGGAAAAAGTTTGTTATCCATGGAAAACATTCCTGTGCAGAGGCTGATATATTCCCCCATTAGTACCTTAAACTCGGGGGATTATCTGCACAAAGGATCATAAGGCGAAATGAACCACTTCAGTAACACTATGCAAGCATCAGTCGTGAAGTCTATAGTAAGCTCGAAAGAGAATAAACGTGGAGTATCTAGACCGAACAATAGATACATAGTCACAATTCAATGTCCAAAACATTATCAACTTATTTGTATACTGTTGAATGAGTCAAGAGCAGCATTGCAAAATCCAAACATAAACGAATTTTGTTCAATGGTGATCGAGACGATGGGGTGTTCCATGCCTCCACTCACTACGCAGAACTTTTCTCCTTAAATTTGTTCAGTAGTCCTTAATCTTAAGTAGGCTGAGCTAGACTTGTGCAAAAGCTCTGCTGCTCTAACTCAACAACGGTGTTATATCAGCTCTGCTTTTCATATTACATGGACAACCTTTTTGTAATCGAGATAAGTACACAAAATATGTACTTGATCGAATGCTTATATTCAGTAGGGAAGGCCTTAATTTGTACGTACCATTGGTTAGGTCCTTCCATTGGTTTTTCAAGATCTCCATACATCTCTGGTTTCACTTCTGTATAGCACCATTACATGTGAAACAAAATGGTGATCAGTTAAGGATAAAAAGAAAAGTACACAAGTGCATATTATTCGCATTACTTTTACAATGCCTAAAAGCGGTTTTAAATAGCTAATTACTTTTGCAACGTTTGACAGAAATATTTAAAAGCGTTTATAAAATCAAGACATACATCAATAGCTTCATGCACGTCAGGTACACCTTTGGTAATATCCTCTCCACTTCTCTGATATCCTCTGCATGGAGAATCAAGCCTTCTCTTAATACAAATCACTCATACACTAATCATATATCATAAAATTAATCCTCATTCAAAAGATGCATATATATATATATATATATGTGTATATATAATTATGGGTAATACTAGGAAGATCAAACTTTTAAACCAAATTTTGATGTTGAGTTTTTATTCATATGTTGGTTATCCAGGAGCATGCTCTACAAATTCGTGTCAGATTCTTGACTAGTTTCGTGTCAGATTCTTGACTAGTTTCAGCAAGTCTTAGGAATACCATGTCCTTTCTGCCAAATTACAAAATTAAGAAACAGAAATGGCAAAAGCTCAATTTGAGAGAATTTCATTCAAAGTACCACGTATAAAAAGCCAGCTTCTTTGAAAGCTCGATCCAATTGTCTGACAACTTGGGGAGCATCCAATATCTCATTAAGATTCAAAATTAAAGGACAAAAATCATGATAGGATATTTTAATTGGTGACTATCTTAGTCATTTAGAAATTAAGGGTTATGGTTGTTTTTACTTATGTTGTCCTTGGTGAGTTAGTAGAGGATTGTCCAGCTTGCACTCTTGGGGTCCAGTTGTACCGTTTGATACGTGGTGCGCCTAAAAATCGTGGAATTGTCCAAGATACGAAATTTGGCTGATTTTTCGTTCCACCTGCCTCCTGGAACGATTGGTTCCACATCTGTGGAACACAAATTTATAATATTTTAAGACAAAATTTCCCCTTATCTTTTTCAATATTTACATCATCCGTAGAACATCCGTTCCGTCATGTTCCGTCCCGTCGTATCAAACGCTACCTTAAATGGAGCAATAGCCCACTTTCTTTTGTAACGAATATATTGAGAAAAATATTATAAAAATCAAGCACGCCTTTGTGCTCTTCTTCCTCTTTCCATATCCGTTCCCATTACTGCAACTTGGTATAGGTTGAAGAAGGTTCTGGGAATTTGATACATATCATTGGTATCATCCTTTCCGATCCTATTATTTCCGTCCTTGTATGCCCCACCACCATCCAAATACCCGCTTCGCTGTTATGGATGCTCAGATCTCTACGTTGGAGGCCTCTGTGGTTGCTTTGTCCAACTCCATGGACCCTAAGTTTGCTATTTACTTCGAACAATTCTAACGTGAACTCGCATGCACTACTGATTTGGGACCGATCTTGTTAAAGAGTTGCTTTTTAGGGGGTCTTTAAGCGTGAGCTAAAATATGATGTTAAGTTGTTGCGTCCTCTTAATGTTCATGATGCCATTGCTATTGCCGTACAACTTGATACCAAATTTACTAATCTTCAGTCTGTGGATGCACTAAACCAAATCCCATTTTTAGATCACCCACTCCTGCAGTTGCTACTCCTATAGTGAGCCCCAGAAATCCTAATTTTCCTGTTAAGAGACTTACTCCACAGGAAATTCAATGGAAAAGGGAGCGAGGGGATTGTTGGTCTATGATGATAAGTGGAGTAGAGGCCATAAATATGTACTAATAAGCAATTGCTCATGCTTGATTTACTCAGTCCTGAGGAAGTTGGGGAAGTCGTTGTTGATGATGAGCAACCTACTCTCTTGCACATGGAGCTTAGTGAATGTGCCTTCTGTGGCACCATTAGGGGTGACATTTTGAACCCGACCCGACCCGTTAATATTAGTATTTGGGTGGGTGCTTAACGGGTCGGGTCGTTAACGGGTGGACCCGTTAACAACCCGTTAAATAACGGGTCACTTTGGGTCAACCCGTTAAACCCGTTAGCACCCGTTAGTGGAGGATATTTTAGTAATTTCAATAAAATCTTAATAGCAAAAAATAGATTTTATGCAAAAAAAAAAAATAATAATAATTGTTAACGGGCCTTAATGGGTCTTAACGGGTGAAACGGGTGACCCGTTATCTTAACGGGTCGGGTTCGGGTGACCCGTTAACTTAACGGGTCGGATTGAACCCGACCCAAAACCCAATAAACCCGACCCGTTTACAGGTCTAGGCACCATTGCGCGACACACTATCCACACAATGAAGTTAGATGGGGTCTTGGCTGGACAAAATGTCAAAATCTTGTTAGATTCGGGGAGCACCCACAACTTTGTGGACTTTAGGTTACTCAAAAAATGGGGTTGGCAGTCACAAGCAACCAAACCCTTCGAGGTCATGATAACAAATGGTGGGAAGGTTCGAAACTCGGGTTGCTGTCCTAGTACACCACTTACACTTGGTGGTTATGCATGTGATGTTGACCTCTATGCCCTTCCTTTAGGGGTTGCGATTTTGTTCTGGGGGATCACTGGTTGTCCTCCATTAGTCCTGTCTATGGGACTTTCAACTCATGACTCTAGAATTTTTAAAGGGGAATTCCAAGTACAAATTAACTCATAGCAACGGAGCATCATCTCCTACAAGAGATTTCTTCACAACATGTCGACAAGGAGATTTTTAGTTCGAATTTGGGGTTTTTCTTGTACTCCATTGAGCACGGAAAATGAAGCATGTGAGTTATCTCAGGATCAGCTTGTGAATTGCAGTCTTTATTGGGACAGTTTGAGGTTGTTTTTAGCTTGCCTTGTAAGTTACCTCCAACCAGGCAGCATGACCATCGTATTCCACTTATACCTGGAGCAAAACCTACAAACATCCGCCCCTACCATTATGCAAGAGCTTTTGGATGCAGGTTTTATTCGACCAAGCCATTGTCCATTTTCTTGTCTTGTGCTTTTGGTTAAGAAAAAAGAGGGAACATTGAGGCTTTGCATGGATTACAGAGAGTTGAACTCCATCACTGTCAAAGACAAATACCCCATCCCACTCATTGATGACTTATTAGATGAACTTTGTGGAGCGCGCTATTTTTCTAAGCGTGATTTGAGATCCGTCTATCATCAAATCCTCATGCATCCTTCTGATATTGATAAAACAGCCTTTATGACTCATGAGGAACACTATGAGTTCCTAGTCATGCCTTTTGGCTTTACCAATGACCCTGCCACTTTCCAGAACCTTATAGGTGATATCTTCAAACCACATTTGAGGAAATTCATATTGGTATTTTTTGATGACATACTGGTTTATAGTAAGTCTTGGTAAGACCATTTGAATCATCTTAGCATCATCTTCAGCATTTTACAAGAGCATTGACTTTATGTTAAAAAGTAGAAGTGTGCCTTTAGTCAGCACAAAATTGAATACCTGGGCCACATTGTGTCCAGAAAAGGTGTTGAGGCTGACCCCTCCAAAATTCAAGCCATAATAGATTGGCCAGTTCCTGCAAATGTCAAAGAAGTGAGAGGCTTCTTGAGACTTACTGGTTATTACAGGAAGTTTATTTTTGGGTATGGTAAAATTTGCCAGCCTTTTTACCAACTCACTAAGAATGACAGTTTTCATTGGACACATGAAGCTACTCTTTTCAAACTCTCAAGAACACAATGTCCTCTCCTCAAGTGTTGGCAGTCACCAATTTTTCTCTGCCATTTGCGTTAGAGTGTGATGCCTATGACAAGGGTATTGGGGTAGTCCTGCATCAGAAATGGAGGCCTATAGCTTTCACAAGCAAGGTTCTGGGCCCTAAAAACCAAGCCATATTTGCTTATGAACGAGAACTCATTGCCATAGTGCATGCCATTAAGAATTACTTGCAGGGAAAACATTTTTATCATCAAGACAGATCACAACAGCTTAAAGTATTTCTTGAACCAAAATGCAAATAACCCTTTTTCAGCAGAAATGGGTCTCCAAACTGCTTGGTTATGACTATGAGATCCAATTTAGGAAGGCGTCTGAGAACTTGGTAGCTAATGCTCTATCAAGGCTGCAAGAAATAACTGATTGAGATGACACGTCCCCGGATGAAGCACCTAAGAATTTGAGTTGCTCAAGCATCACATATCCTTATTTTGGGTGGCTCAATGATATGAGGAAGAGTGTTGAACAAGATGACTGGATAAAGGCCAAAATACACAAATTGAATGCCATTGATTCAAGCAGTAATGGAGGGAAGAATTCTCAGTACCAAGTGGAAAACGACCTTCTCACATATAAATCTAGAATAGTCTTGAGCCCTACATCTCCTTGAAAGGCTAGCATTATGGAGGAACACCATGCTACACCTGCTGCAGGGTGCAATGGGATGCTTAAAACTTACCAATGGATAAAAAAAGGGTTTTACTGGCCATGTTTAAAGAAGGATATAAAAACCTTCGTAGCTGAATGCCAAGAGTGCCAACATAATAAATATGAAACATTGTCTCCCCTGGGTTTACTCCAGCCTATACCCATTCCCCAAAAGTTTTGGAATGACATTAGTATAAACTTTCTTGCAGTGCTCAAGACCAAATTGGAGATGGCACAACACAGAATGAGGCAGCAAGCTAACAAGCATAGAATAGAAAGGGAGTTCCTTGTGGGTGACTTTGTGTATCTCAGATTGGTTCCTATCAGTTGCAAGCTTTGCATTCTCATTCTTATCATAAGCTTCAACCTAGGTTCTATGGTCCATATGAATTGTTGGAGAAGATTTTATTTGTGGCTTACAAGTTGAAACTTCCGTAAGGTACAAAAATGCACCCGGTCTTTCGTGTGAATTGCCTCAAGAAACACCTGGGAAGTCTAATTCAGCCGGCTGCTGTGCTACCAGAGATGATTGATGATGGCTTGGCCAATGTGAATCCTTTAGCAGTGTTGTCTCCAAGGTTATACAAGAAGGGACGGTAAGCAGGTCTTTAATTGCTTGTGCAGTGGGTTGATCAAGATGCAAAAGGATGCTACCTGGGAGGATTATGATGAATTCAAGTCAAGGTTTCCAGATTTTCAGTTTAAACCTTGAGGACAAGGTTGCCATAAGGAGGGAATTATTATAGGATATTTTAATTGGTGACTATCTTAGTGATTTAGAAGTTATTTTGTCCTTAGTGCTCTCTTTCTTTTGTAACATATATATTGGGAAAAATATTAAAAAAAAAAAATCAAGCACGCCTTTGTGCTCTTCTTCCTCTTTCCATATCCATTCCCATTACTGCAACTTGGTATAGGTTGAAAAAGGTTCTGGGAATTTGATACATATCAATCAATGAAAAATTCAATCTTTCGTTTTGGGTAAAATTTGATATGGGGTTTTTTTTTTATTTTTTTATTTTTTTATTTTTTTATTTATTTTTTTTTTTTTAACTTATACCGATGATGGGTATTGACTTGAAGTCGATGACAATAGTGAAAAATATTTGATCTATGATGATACTCTTGCTGCCTTGAAGCAGCTTGAGTACTTGTACACGAGCTGAGTGACATTAATTTATTTATTTTTTGAAATACAAGCTTAGTCTAAGAAAATGTTAAATGAGATAAAAGTTAAAGAAAAGCTGCTAGCAGGCCAAGTAGACAAAGAAGCTCAAACAAAGCACATGACGGTCTAATTTGGCTTCATTTGTCGATGCAAGTTGTCTTTGTTACAACCATCATGTATTTGCCTCTAAAATACTCAGTAAAAGAAATAAGTAGCCAACACCAGCAACCATATTCATCACCCGAGGACCAATAAGGGAAAACTTCTTATGCCAACAAAGCAAGAAGGCAAAACACCATCAGAATCATAGAAGAAAGGGGTGCGGAGAACCAAACCAGTTGCAAAGCGGTTTTACAAATCTTCATCTGAGTGACAACAAATGTTTAAGAATTTTTACCATGTTTTTAAGTCAAGAATTGTTTTTTATTTTCTTTACAAATGAAAGTGTTAGTGTGTTAAATTATTAAATATTAAAAAGAAAAAAGATATGTGAAATTTGAACTTGCAAATATATACATTATTTGATGGGAGCTTTATATTTAGAGACAAAAACTTTCACTATATTTTAAGGAACTCTACTAGTTTTTAAACATGTCAATGAGACACAAAAACATAAAAACAACTAAAGCCCAGCCCAAAAACATAGAAACTTAAAATACCAACCATACCCCTAAGGCTTTAAGACTGCTAATAGAACACAACAACTCTAACAAAATTAATATGTGCCTTAAGATCAACTCATCCTCGACTATTTCTGCAGAATCAGTTTTGAAACTATATGCAGAATCAATTTGTATCTTTTATTAGTAGAATCAGTTCAACCCGTACTCGACCATTTTTGCAGAATCAGTTCAACCCGTTCTCGACTATTTTTGTAGAATTAGTTCAACCCGTCTTCGACCATTTTTGCAGAATCAGTTCAACCCATTTTCTACTATTTTTGCAAAAAGAATTTAACCCGTCCTCGACCATTTTTGCAGAATCAGTTCAACCTGTTTTCAATATTTTTCAGAATCAATTCAACCCGTCTTCGACCATTTTTGTAGAATCAGTTCAACTCATCATCGATATTTTTGCAGAATCAGTTTAAACCAGTATCGACCATTTTTGTAGAATTAGTTCAATCCGTCCTCGATCATTTTTGCAGAATCAGTTCAACACGTAACCATAAACTCACGTGAATGGTTCAATTTACCCGTTATTAGAGCAAGTGGTTAAAGAATTTTTTATTTTCATTTTTTATTTTTTTTTCTACTAAGTCTTTTTAACTGTGACAACCCGTCCCTAATTTTATGATTTTATAAATTCTAAAAAAAAAGTGAATTGAAGAAAATGCCCCTAGGGTAGGGGTGGGCAAACGGGTCCTGGACCCGCGGGTCGGGGCGGTTCCATGCGGCTTGGTGCGGGTATAGGGTTGGTCCTAAAATCATAAATACAAAACGGGCCGGGCCAGGCCGATTCCTAGTAAATAAAAGGGCGGGCCGGTTCTAAAAATTGGAGAAAACGGGCCCCCGGCCTGGACAGTTCATTGCCTAATTAAATCTCTACTGTTTATCTGTCTATCACCCTCTTTCTTCTTATCAGACGTAATTCACTCAAACTTTCCCCTCACCCTCTCTTTCTCTATCCCAACTCCGAGACTCCGAGTTTTTGACGATATCACTCCATAACCACCTCATAAACCACCTTGTTCCATGGAGAAGCTGTGCCGTTAGTCCCAGCAGTCGAGTCGTAACCACTGCGTAGTCGCAAATCAATGGCTGTGGAGAAGCTGAGCGGCGACAGCGGACACCGAATGATGGACTGGAAGTCATATCAATGGCTGTGGAGAAACTGAGCGGCGACAGCGGACACCGAATGATGGACTGGAAGTCATTGTAGTTGTCGGTGAGGAAGACGATGTTGTCCAGTTGTCTTGGATCCGTGAGGAAGACGACGTTCCCAGGCTCTTACTTCTCTTCTTCTCGGCATCTAATTTCATTTTTGTACTGAATTTGAATTTGGGTATTTAGGAATTAGGGATTCAGTAAATTTGCTTGAAAAATTCATAAAAATGTTGGGGATTTAGCTTAATTAGGGATTCAGTTTTATTTTATTTTTTGATGAATTCAAAATTTTATATGAATATTTTTTTTTATTAATTTGTTCTATTTGGGGATTTAGGTTGGGGCGTGAGAAATGCTTGAAAAATATTGGATTTTTTTATGGGAAGCCTGGTCTTTGAGCCCCTGCATAACCCAGATCAGAAGGGTTGCAATTGCAAATCAAATTAACTGGGAGTTAAATAATTTACTTGCATTTATAGAGAGAGAGAGAGGAAGCAGAAGATGAATCACATGTTTTGGAAATATGTGGTTTGTTGATCCCTGAGATGTGGCAAGCAGATGGCGGCGATGCCTTTACACAACAGACTTTGCGATGGAAAACTGGGGTCGCGGGCTGGTGGTAGTGTGCCCAAAACCGAAAAAAAAGTAGTTGGACTCGTGGATTCAAACAGGCTGGGTTAGGTCCGGTTCCCAAACTCAAAATACTTATACCTAGCCCGGCCTGCCCCGTTACATTTTAAAACGGGTAGGGCCAGGTTCCTCCAAATTTGGGCCCGGCCTGGCCCATGCCCAGCCCTACCCTAGGGGCGAGCTTGTAGACTTTCGTTGATCATAATTTTGTGATGCATACGAGCTATTATTTCACTGTATTCTCGAAGTACTCGACGGTACGAACGCGTAGGCATAAGCAGAATCAAACCTGAAGTTACAGTTAGAATATTACGAAATCCCGAATACCAAGTGCAAATTGGTAATTTCAGGTCTAGAGATGTTTTGTGTTGTTTTGTGAGCCATGTGGGGCCCGCACCCCACTCCAACCCTGTCCCGTACCACCTCATTCCAGAAATCTTGGTTTCTCTCTCTCTTTACTCACTCACTCTCTTGCTGCCACCTCACCTCACTACTCAACTCTCTCTCTCTTCATTCATCTCTCTCAGTTCTTTCTTTAAAACTCTGGACTCTCTCTCATTCTCGGCAACCCGAGACCCCCACACACCACATCGTTCCGGCGAGCTCCATCACCCCTATCGTACCACACCACCATCTTCATCACTCTATACCCATAATTGACGACGAGTTTACGAACCTCGATAGTGGCAGAGGCCACTATACCTTTCTCCCCTGACGACCTCCAGATCTTTGTGGACTTTTCCGATGAGGTCCTCAAATCACGTCATTATCATCGTTTTTGGTTGTTTTCTGGATCATTTGTGCGTGTTGGTGATGTTTTGGTCCAGGAAATACCTAGGGAACCCTTCCTCTTGTTATTCGGCGATGGACCTATGGGATTTCAGACTTTTCCAGCCACTTTTCGACCATGGCTAGGTCTCGTGTCGGTAAATCTTTGTTCTCATTTCCCTTAGCATTAAATTTACCTAAAGATCTTTGAGAATAATTGAGTTTTGAATGCAGATCAGAGGTCAGGAAAGAGTTTTGAATGCAGATCAGAGTTAGGGAAATTTCCCGACCAAACCAACCCAGAAAATGGCCTTCTTCTTAGCTGGGTCTGGCGGGTGCAACCCGCGAGCCTAACGGGTCAACCCGACCTGAGGAAAAAAAAGAAAAAAAAGAAAAAGAAAAGGCCAACCCAGATCCGTGGGCCAGATCCGACCTAGCCTAAACCCAGATATGACCCAGATCCATTTCAGATTTGGAGGGAACATTCCCTTGAAATATTATATTAACCTTCCAGTTAACTTTAACAGAATATTCCATCTGAGAATGGAATATTCCTTTAAAGTTAACAATTGACCATTAGTTGACTTTTATTGACCTTTTCGAAATTTTCTAGGAAATCCTCCTGGGCTAAATTCGACATCCCGAGTCCTTTTTTGACATCCATAGTGAAATTACAAGGTTTTAACGTAGTTGACCATCGGGGCATCTTGGTTGACTTTTTAGGGTTGACCATTGACTTTTCGTTGACATTTTGCAAAAATTGCCCGAGACCCCTCTTAGCATATTTCGACGCTCTGATTCCAAATCCGCACCCCGTTTTCCCAAATTTAGTCGTTTAAGTTGATTTTTACTAATGGGTCCCAATATTATGCTTAGGTGCGATTACTATTGGAGACTCCGGCTTTTCCAGCTTGAATGAATGTGACATCGCAAGTGCCTGTGAGTGGGTCTTTTCTTTTATATATATAGTGTGTGTGTGTGTGTATATATATTTTTGTTAGTTTCCATTTATATATTTGATAAAGAATTTTCTACGTTACAACTAGATTGAGGTAACGTATATAAAGTTACCGTATTGACAAAATTCATGCAATCATACTACGTCCTACGGAATGGACGGTGTGAAATCCCATCCCCAGAATTTCACCATTCATTACGTATCTCGTATTTTAAATTCATATTTCGCGATTACGTTGTCTTTATTAGTTAATTTTAATTCCGTTAATTTTAAGTTTAGTAATTGATTGGTTATCGAGTTGGAATTTTCATAATCAATCTTTATCTTTCGTTGACCTTTTGAAGTTTTAACTAGTGTTTTTAAATAGATCCTGAACCCACGAACGCATAGGCGAAAGCCGTTTGCGAGTCCGAATTATAACGGTATAGTTACAGACGTTTGAAGTTGTGAAACTTTAGGTTGTGGAAATTATTTATTTACCACTTGAGGGTAAAAAGGCCCAAATATATATTGGGTTAAGAGGACCGGCTATAAGGAGTAAAAAGGAGGGGGCCAATGAAATTTTTAGAGGTTTAGAAAGGGCCAATAGGGAGGAGTGAAGTAGACTTTTATTTTCCCCCATTCCTTGAAACCGTGTGCTCCACCACCCATTTTCCAAAACTGGCCAATTTCTACCATTTCTCAACTGATTTTCTTATCTCCTTCACCTGCAAATTGCTCAACTACCTTCCTCCTTCCATCTCCACCAAAAATCAAGGGTTTTTAAGGTCTAATTCAGGTAGAATTCCACCGGAGAACCCGGGGGTTCTCGACGGCGATTCGTCGTTCCGGAGAGTATCACCATTCACCATCACCCTTAATTAACTTCCCTTGGACCCAGGAACAAGACCCAATTGGTGGTTGGGGCGTTGGAACACCAAAGAAGACTAATTGAAGAACACCCACCTTAGGGTTTTCGACAGGTGTGAGCCATTTTGGGGGCCTTCCCAGTCAAATTGGACTTGGCCACACATATAAAGTTTACTCTACTTGTTGAGATCTTTATTCCTGTAAAATTTGAGAATTTTTTGAAAAAGTCGAATTTCCCTGTGTGTGACATCCGATTTATGAAAATGCTGATGGTTGACATTATGTATGTATAGCCTTATTTGAAAATTACCCATTTATCATGTTGGATTTGTTACTTTAAAGTTAGTGAATGGATTAATGTAAAGTTGATGATGGGGAATCGACAATTAGATTGTTAGAATACATTTAGTCAGACGTGGTCCAGCTTTTATCTTTGTGATGACAGTGAATAGCCATTGTTGATGAACATATTTATTCCATCTAATTGGTTTAACATTATCAGACCTTTCTGCATATGTCTGAAGTTGAACGAATCCTTATATGTATGTATAAATTAATGAAGGGATGAAATTGTTTCCTTATTTACCGTATACATATATCTATGTATACATATTCAAAGGAACTTACTTATATACCTGGAAATATATATGCACCAACTGCCAAGGCTTTTACATACAGGTACAACTATATTTGTAAGTAGCATCTTCATTTATTTTCTCTAAGTGTTTTCATTCAAATGTTACATTTATTTTGATCATGCTAATTCAAATTGACCAAAATAGTACTTGGATCCCATAGTGTTATTAGTAGTCCCAAGTAATCTAATTAAGACTAGAGTCGAAAGTGATGCATTTAGTAATTGCATATACTTGAGAGTAGGAGTTGATCGAGGTGATGGATGCTTGTAGTAATAATTCGAAACAATGCTTTGTAACCTAGATGGGAAATAAATAAATGGATGGTGTATGTGCTCATGTTGTAAATCATAAGTGTGGAGGTAGGAGGTAGGTTGTGTGTTGGGTTGATAGCACCATATAGCATTGGGGGGTCACTAATGGTCCTGCTTAGTTAATCCGCGTTGGGGGACCACACTATATATGGATCGTGCTTGGTTAATCCGCGTTGGGCAATCCTTATGGCCATGTACGCTTAGGAGTGATCATGCATGGTTAATCCGCATTGGGTGATCACTTCCTAACAGCTGTAGGAGTGCCTCTGCTTGGTTAATCTGCGTTGGGGGGTCACTGCCTATTTGGTTACTTTCTCAGGGGTGTTGTTAATCCGCTTTTGGGGGAGGGGGGGGGGGGCACTTCCTATTTGGTTACTTATGTAGGCTTCGGCCGGACTACGTTCCTCTAGCCCTAGTTTTTTTAATGTACATATGAACGATGGTTTTGAGAATCTTGTGGTTTGAATTAGAAAAGTCGTTGGATGTCTGGGTGACTCCTTCGGAGTTTTTAGCGGCTTGATTATGATTTCATAAAGCATGATTCTATATTTGATGTTTATAGATTGTGATCGATAGTCTGTTTTTATTGGATATCACATGCTTGTATTATTGTTACTCATTTGAGCTTCGTAGCTTATCCAAGTTCTGATTTGCCTAGTGCACCATTTCCATGATGTAAACACTAATTATACATGTGATAAGTATGGGCAGGTTATGAGAAACCGCTTGAGATTCTGGTTCCGTTGAGAAGTCCGGAACCCGATGTTGTTGATTCCGTTGAGTGGTCCGGAATCTTTGCTCTTGCTCATTTCCATAAGATTAGTCTAGAACTCTAGATTCGAGTGAATGGGATTTAACCCCAATATATCTTGTGAATACAAATTAGAATTTTCATGTTTATTACTCATAATCCAAGTAGGGAATTATATAGAATTCCTTGGTTAAATTCGTGAAATGATATGTTATTGCATTGATTGATTAACGTAATTAAATGCTAAGATCGTGCATCTTTGATTCATGAATTAATTAATTGACAGGAGTGTGGAATGACGTTGGGTATGATTGTTATTAGTATGATTATTTTAGTTGATCGATGTGGCTAGAAAACAATATTGTGCTTTGTTGATTCTTTAATATGTTACATGTTATGTATTATGATTTTCTGTGGAGAAAAATGATGATTTATGCAATGGATGAAGTGAAAATATTAATGGTCATGTGGGATTGTTATGTAACCCTGAACCTAGTACCTTCAAGCATGTCAAGTTTTATTAATTGACTGATGAGTGCTTTGATTTTCCACTTAAAAGTACTGTGATAAAAGTTAAGGATAATGTTTGGATGAACTACGAATGGCTTGATCCCTGTGTAGGGTACGTAGGCAGTTTAACGAGGAGGTTAGATGCAGCCATAAAATGTACGAAAGATTACTACGTAGTTGGATCGTGAGTTGTGTTTGCAGATATCCCGGAGGCGGGGTATGTTAGAGATACGGATACATGGTGACGTCACGTGTCGGTCTTAGACATATGTCTGGATCGGGGCGTGACAACTTTTGTTATTGTAAGATCCCACATCGCCCAGGGGTATGGATCATGTAAGCCTTATATGTATATTCTCATCTCTACCTAGCACGAGGCGTTTTAGGAGCTCACTGGCTTCGGGTTTCGTAGGAACTCCGAAGTTAAGCGAGAATGGGTCAGAGCATTCCCAGGATGGGTGACCCACTGGGAAGTTCTGCTCGCGTGAGTTCCCAGAAACAAAATCGTGATGGCGTGGTCGGGGCCTAAAACGGACAATATCGTGCTACGGCGGAGTCAAGCCCGGGATGTGGTGAAGGCCCGGGCCGAGATGTGACAATTTGGTATCAGAGCCAATTCCTGGCCGGAAGTGTGCCGACGAGGAAGTCGGGCCCCTAAGGGGGGTGGATTGTAAGATCCCACATCGCCCATGGGTATGGATCATGTAAGCCTTATATGTATATTCCCATCTCTACCTAGCACGAGGCCTTTTGGGAGCTCACTGGCTTCGGGTTCTGTAGGAACTCCGAAGTTAAGCGAGAATGGGCCAGAGCATTCCCAGGATGGGTGACCCACTGGGAAGTTCTGCTAGCATAAGTTCCCAGAAACAAAACCTTGAGGGCGTGGCCGGGGCCCAAAGCGAACAATATCGTGCTACGGCGGAGTCGAGCCCGGGATGTGACGCACATGTATGCGTATTAATATGGATGTGTCAATAGTATTTATGGTTATGAATAATATTTCATTGACTAGGGTTATTGAATTATCGAATTATCGATTTACCATTGCATGATCATATTTGCGTTATTTGCTCATCGTGTGCTGCACTGGTGTTAGTACTCGCCCAGGCCAGGGCCAGTCTTTCACATGTATGTTCACATCTCACCGTACGCTCACTTTGGATCCATTGTAGGTGCCAGTTCTGTCCTAGATTGCTATAGACAATTAGGACTCGTATGTGATGCACATAGAGCTAGTCTTCACGTGATTGTAGTACTAGAGCGTAAGTTATTATTACGCCCAGTTCCGTTCATATCAGAATATCTCTGCATGAACTCGTGTGTTAGCATATGTCGATGAGCACTCGATATGATATGTTTGTTTATGCGAGAATATGTGATTATGGACGTCATGAATTATTTACGAAAGTTTGTGACATATTGCATTCTTGATATACTATTGGCTACGGTAAGTATTTTCATACTATACGTAGTATAACTATTTTGGAAACTATACTTGTTTTATGACGAAGGGTTATTATGTTTTCGAAAAGGTTTTTACAAAGCTTTATTTTTTTAGGCCCATTCACCCTTGTTTTTTGCCCCTCCAGGTATTAGTGGCAGAGCTTTCGTGTCGACGAGGATTTCTGGCAAAATGTTGTTGTGGGAATACTATCGACGGTATAATTCCTATTTTACCTTTACTGTACCTTACTTATGCTCCGACATCACGTGTGAAATGACTTCATTCTTGCTCACATGTGCACTCTTATATTTAGGCACTTTTAGGTTTAAATTTATTCACATTTTCCACATCACTACACTTTATAGCTTCGTCGCCCTCCTGGTGTCGGCCAGCACAGCTCGATTCGGAGTTTAGGTGGACATTCCGGGTCGGGATGTGTCATTAACCACTTAAAGTTCTTTATAAATAGGGAATTGACTTCATCTTGTGTATGCATGTATCATTCCTTCCGCATAAAAAATAACGATTTCTCTATTACGGAATGAAGATGTGAAGAACCTATACATCAAATTTTAAAATTCAATCCATTCAACCTCCAAAAAAAAAAAAAATCTGGAGGTCTTTAGAGTTGATGGAGTGATTGCTTACATAATGTGGAGAGCAGGAGCTCTTCTTATTCTCTTCGAATGAGGTTGTCCATGGCTTTTCTTTTACCCTGCTTGTTTGCGTCTTGTGCACTAAAAAATGGAGCTATCTTTTTTGTTCTGGGTCGTAACCAAAACAAAGCATCTTCACCATTTCAAATTCTCTGCATTTTTTAATGTGAGCCTAAAGGCATAAATTGTCTTTCACCTATTTTTTGTCTGCCACTGAAAGCGATAAATGGGCTCTTGAATTTGGCAACAAATTCAACAATTAGACAAACAAACAGACAAATTCATACATACATGCATACAAAAGATTACTGAGGAACAAGGAAGCAGTACAAAGAATTGTGGAGCAAGAGGATGGCGGCTCCAGCCTCCGAGCTCTGATCATGTCTGCGAATTGGAAGTGAATCAGAAAGAGAAAATTTTAATGCTAACCAAGCTCTTTCCTTTTTCTTGTCACAAATGAAATCCCTCGCGGCTTACTTTTCGAGGACCACCCAAGTCTGGGCAGTGGTGGAGAACAGCAGCCATGGCTGCTCTGTGCAAAACAGAAGGAGGAAGAAGAAAGCTATTTTTTTAAAAAATAACTTGGCCAAAACGACATCGTTTTGAGCCAAGTTATTAAAAAAATTTGAAAACCTTCACGTGATAGGTGAGTCACCAGTCACCATCTTTTAGTCTTCTTCCCCAACCCTTCTTTCTCCACCAACCCCCGCACTCTGTTACTTCTCCAGCGACCTACTCTTACTCTCGACCACTCCCAATCCCTCTTTTCTCCGGCGACATCAGTTTCAATCCCTCGCCGGCGTCCAGATCTGAGCTCGGTAAAATTGGGTTATGGAAATGCGCGTAATTGAAGGTTGTGGAAGACAAGAGGTTTGGAACTTTGAAGTTCAAAAGAATTGCAGACTTTGATGAGAGAGAGATGCTGGGGAGTGAAGGCGGTGAAAAGGTGGGGTATCGGTCGACGATGACTGAGGAGGAAATCTGGAGGTTGGTTATGGGTTATGAGTTTAGGATGGTGTTTGGTTATGGATTTCTAGGTGTTTGGTTACTCGAATAGTGGTGTTTTAAAATTATAGATGTCTTTATATTATTGGACCATGTTAGTGGTTAGTACACTTGTGGTCCTGATCGGTCAGGACCCAAGTGTTATCCTTTATAAAATAGCTCTTGTTGTCAGATTCACTTTACCAAATTCAATATTAACTAATTGTTTATAAGTTTCCAAACAGGAGGAGGAATCCTCACGCCACTGCAGGTAAGTAACCCCAACTTTTTGATTTGCTTTGTTTTCAATATCTTGGTAATCAAATCGTGATTTTGTCGATGACCCAATTATGTTACAGATTGTTGCATTATGCATGATTTTATTCAGACGCAGACCATTTTACGGAATGAACATTCATGCCCTCCATAGCAATTTCTATAAGTTTTATAATTTAGTGTTAGTTCTTACTTATTTTTAGTGTTAGTTGATACAGATTTATTGTTAATTTGTTAGGATATTTAGTTCTAGGGTTTTTTTTAAGAACACTAATTAAAAACAAAGGGGCCAAACAGTGAATCTTGCAAAAAAAAATTTCATATCTATTTTAATGTTAGTTCATACATATTTATTGTTGATTCGTTAGGATTTTCCGATATTACTTGGATTGTGTTATAGGGTGTTTTTTTTTTTTTTGAATATTGTGTTACAAACTTACAGACTACAGTTAGGGGTTTTTAGTTCATACATATTTTATAGCTTCATCAATTGATATAGAGTTATTTATTAATTGATACATATTCAATTCACTTTACTAACCTAATTGTATGCTGATTTGTTCCTCATTCTACCCAAGCCAGTCGAACTGCCGAAGGTCATCAACATCAACTCTAAAATTTCTGTAAGTTTTATAATTTAGTGTTAGTTCTTACTTATTTTTAGCGTTAGTTAATACAGATTTATTGTTAATTTGTTAGGATTTTTAGTTTTATTTTAGTGTTAGTTCATAAATATTTATTGTTGATTTTTTAGGATTTTTTTCATATTTATTTTAGTGTTAGTTCATACATATGTATTGTTGATTCGTTAAGATTTTATGATATTACTTGGATTGTATTATAGGGGGTTTTTTTTGTTGAAGATTGTGTACAGTGTTAGTTCATACATATGTTTTAGTTTCATCAATTGATATAATTTTTTTTATTAATTGATATGTGTAAAATTTAGAAGTATGGAACGATATTACAATCGAAAATCATCATCAATTATGAATGAAAAGTTGGTTGGTAGTTTACCTCATTGAAGCGATCATTTAATTCCTTAAATTTTAAGAGAAATAACATTGTGTGGTCAAATTAATTGGACAAAATAATTTAAAAACAAAACGAATCTCAAGATAAATCAGCACATTAAATAGCAAGTTAGGCGAACCATCGCTCCTGGGCTTGATTTCCGGCGAGAGGAGGGGCGGCAGCCACTCCTCGCCCTCACGTAGTTTCGTCTATGCATATTGGGACCACCCAATGTTAAAATCCTGGATCCGCCACTGATCATGATAACCCTATTAAATATATATATATTTTCCACCACAGTCACATGTAACAACTTCACATTAGTGCAGGTTTGCCCTCCTGGCCTGTTTTGCTCTGTTCTTTGTTTTTTTCCCCTTCGAATAGAAACGCGGGACGTACCAACGCTGTCATCTCTTTATAAAGTAATTTACAACATACGATATATCATTTTGTTTATATATCAATTCTGCCATCTCTTTATATTATAATAAATAATCATGATAACCCTATTAAATATATATATTTTCTACCACAGTCGCATGTAACAACTTCACATTAGTGCAGCTTTGCCCTCCTTTTCCATCATGAAAGTTGCACTTTTGAAGTCACCAAATGAACCACCATATTATAACATCTAATGTACATGGATATAAAGAGGTTGGTTATGGCATTTACTTAATATATTTATTATCCAACCATATATGCAACCAAAAAATAGAAATGTGTTGTAGACATAATTTACTGAACAATTATGGAGGCCATAGAGAGAGAGAGGGGGTGCAGCACATAGAGAGAAAGAGAGAGATGTGTAATTGTGGGTGTGTGTTATTTCACCCCATTGTGCCTTTATTTATAGTAGTAGGGAAGGTTAATTCCTTACCCTTTAGGATTACAACATTTAATAGGTAATCTACTCCTAATAGGAATACAAGAGATATTCAAAGATATACTAGGATTTACACAATCACATTCCTATTCCAATAGGACTGCAACACTCCCCCTTGAGTGTGTAAATACTCAAGTAAATGACGCATCAGGTCTTCAGTGATGAAGTAAGTACAGTTGATGAAGTCGTCGGCACAATGAGCGAATGCGAGTCTCAAATCAACGAAAGAATGCATAAAAAGTAAAACTCACAAAACCTCGCTATGGTAAAACCCAAGGTGGGAGAAAAACCCATAGTTTAAGGAGAAAAGTGAGAAGTTGCATTAAGTCAAAACTATACGTCTTTTGGACGCAAGCAGTAGAGCTCTCAAGGGTATGATCAGCCTAGGATGGGTGCCTCGTTAAAACCTAGTTAGGTAGCAAAAACCCAGTGGCAAAAATGCTCATAATCGTAGGGAAAAAGAGTACATTAAGATCAAGTGAGTATACTTCTGGATACTCCCCCTAAGTTTGACATAACTTCCAAATGAGAACTACAAGCATCGCATATGAATAGTTAGGCATACCAATTCCTCGGACAAGCTTCTGGAAGGTTGATTTCAGTAGTGACATCGTGTAGAGGTTGGCAAGGTTGTCTGGGATCGGTTTGTATGACTTCAATATCCTGATGCTTTACTGATGTAGATTTAGACGCAATATGTCTTGGTGTTAACTTCGTTGATGTATCATGGCTTGGTTGGGTTGATACATGTGGCATAATCTTCATGGATGATCGTTGGGACTCAACGATGGATGAAAAATAGCAAATACTTCGAATATGCTCAACAAGAACTCCTAACCATGTCTCACGTGTGGCGTAGTGAAGTGAGGTTAGTCTTGGAACGATTTGACGATTCTGCAACTAAGGTCCTATCGTGGACCTCCAAGATATTGCGATATCCCTAACGGTAAAGACATAACCATTCGGGGAATTTGCCTTGTGTGGGTTTGATAAGTAACATGCGTCAGCACAACTACAAGGCAAGCATCATTCCGAGGATCAGGGGGGTTGGATCCGCTCGAGATGCGTCCGGATTTGATTTGCCCAAGTTCGTAGTACCTTCAGAGTATGTCTTTAATACCAATTCAGTGGTTGCGTGTAGGCGCGGTGTTGTATCTTCATCAAGATCAACAGCGAAGGAGATGTCCTGTCTAAATACAATGAGCTAAGTACAACGAAGCGCAAAGTTGAACTTTAGATATGGAATTTCGGATTCCATAACCTCTTCAAGGGTCTCATTTGCATATATCTTATGGACGATCAAAGGTATACTCAAAAGTAACACATTCGGGGTGTAGTTCGACTGGTAGACCAAAACACCATCAGAACAATGCTTCAACTTCAGGTCAAGGCATAAACGAGTTTTCCTAAGATCCATCATCTCAAATTCCATCTTCAGGTGCAAGGCAGTTTTCTCAAGCTCTTCCAGAGTCTTAGTGAGATTCGTGCTAACGACATAAACTGTAACTCTAGCAATTTGGAATAAGACTTCATAGTTTAACACACAAAGGCATTCATTCATATCCCTGACTGATCAAATAATCACGTAGATGGGTATACCACATCCGTCGAATTTTTTAATCCATACGTGAACGCCTCAAAACGAGTTAAGAGGGTGTTCCGTGATTTTGGAACTATTTGAACCAGTCCATGTAATTCTTCGGGAACTAACATGTCAATCTCCGAATCTATATCCCCATGGAGAAAACACTAACCACATTTCATAATGCTGCTATCAATCACAGGACGTTTGAGAGAAACCTTGCGTCGTAAGGCCTGCATCATATCGCACTATTTCATTCATCTCATAACGCTTCATTTTCCACTTGTAGCACAATAGGGTTACCTTGGGCAGTGTAGGAACGACAGGTCCAATACACACTTTGGTAATGAATTTGACCTGGATTGTAATTTCAGTTGTCCAATCAGTTCTACGTTGTCACTTAATCAACGAAACATGGTTCGATATCGTTGCTTTTCATTTATGTCGGTAGCTACCATATAAGTGAAAACATCATCGATGATAATCTCATTTCAATTCCATTTAGCTCATCGAAACTAGTATACTGGACCAAGAACTTCAAGTAATCCAGATTAATCTCATGAGATGAAAATGATTTGAGATAGCGATCGAGTTTAGATTCATTGTTGTGCCATGTCTTCCTCTTCCATGGAAGTGAATCATACGAACCGAATGATCGGTCGTGCTCCAGGCTAAGACAGATTGATTGGCTATCCACCGGTGTACTAGACCGTCCAACAGGGGCATCCAAACCGTCTAACAGGGCGGCACACCCTCCAGGGATGTTGACTCGACGTCCGTTAAGTACGTCTATCCTTGCAGGCATGTTTGCAGCTGGTATATGATCTCGTCACTTTAGCTAGATCAGAGGAATGCGTCCGGAGTAACATTCTGAAATCTAGAATTCATCGCACTTGCTTGTCACATTTGTGTGGTATGGGGATCGAGATGAGACATAGTGGGCAACGTCCACGCAAATTCGTGCCGTTATACAGGAACATTGACGTTCTTATCTCCCCCTAACGGCGGGAAGACTGTCTCATTAAAGTGACAACCCGCAAATGAGAGGTAAAGAGATCGCGTGCAAGGGCTCAAAGAGAGATAGTGTGAAGGAGAATCATGATCGATAAAAGATACACATCCTTCTTTTAGGACCCATGGTGGTACGTTGCGGCGGCGCAACTTGGCACATGGAATGCGCACCCAAATGCGTAAATACGAAAATCGTCAGGTTCGTACCCAGTAACCAACTGTAACGTCATATAGGTTGGGTGCAGTGGGCCTCAAGGCGGACCAACATAACTGCGTACAAGAATTGCATAGCCCTAGGCAGAAACCGAAAACTTGGTACGTTTACCAAAATTCGGGCGATCATTTAAATTGTGCTTTATGATCGCTAGGCGAGGCTATTTGGGGTGAACATGGGAATTCTATGTTCAATTAGAAACCCAAAACGACATGCAATACTTTATTGAAAACCGTCGATATAAACTCTCTGGCATTATCCAGTATCCCGGACTTTAAGGGATATGTAGGGTGGTGAGCCCTTAATTGGCCAGGGGGTTTAGCAGTAATGTGTGTGGACAAACATGTGACCAGTTTGTCGATTCATCAACCAAAACCATAAGTCTTTATATGGTCCGCATTTTGTTTGGATTAGTCCACATATATTCCCTTGAATCCACTGTGAAAACAGAGTCGTGTCGTATCTTTGCAAGGAATGATATAAAAAAATCAATTTCCCTAATAAGCATGCTTGGCAAAGTGCGCTTGTAGGCACAAGATCTTTACTTCAGGTAAGGAGATGCGTCGTAGCATTGTTGGTCGACCTAAGTGTCCCAAAAGGTCGTGCCAAAGCAAGTAAACTGTTCAATCACCTAGCTCCAGGCCGGCCACATATGGCGTATGCCCCAGTTGGGGAACAGCTTATTGGTCCCAAATCAAAGCTTCGGGCTCATTTTTGGAGGTGGTGCAAAGATATTTCACTTTATTTTCTTCAGTGGTTTCATTTATGATCATTGTCATCTCAAATATCCTTAAAAACTCAACATCAGGGAGAATTTAAGGTCCCTTAAATGGTGATTCAGTACCATTCATACAATGAGGAGCGTGCCAAATGCTCTTAATCAGGGTGGATAGACCTGAAGTCGTTGTTAGAGATGTGATTTAGGTGTAAAGTTAGTGTGCGTAGTACGCATTCATCTAGACAACTAATTTTCCCACATTCCTACCTAATCACGTGTTTAATTGAATTGGTCACATGTATTAAGAAACATGATTCAATTAACTCATATTCGAGGACAATATCAATAAGATTATCCATAAGTAAAACATACACCAAACTTGAATCCAAGAACATGAAAAAATGTTCACAAAGTAAGCCAAAGTTACTAGGTGGATTCGGCCAACAAGGCCATCCATGTCAAAATTCTGCTCTTCCAACGATGTTTGGTAGAGCAAAAATTAGTCTCACATATTGACTACTAGAATTGTACTTCTCAACAACATTGATAGGGGCACGAACAGGTGCATAACCAATGATCTATTCCATCGAGATGGAAGTAGATTCTGCAAGGTTGAGGTTTGGGAATACTATCCCTTATTCTTGAAGTTTTAGGTCTTAGGTACCAAGGATCATGCTTCGAGCATGATGCCACACCTTGGCAGGCGCTGATTCTACCATATGTTGTAAAAACAAACTCAAAATTGGATTATGAGAGAGACAGACCCAAATTTGGGTTCAGTAGGCTTTGATCGAACTGGGTTGAGCCATTCGGTAGACTCTAGCCGAACTGAGTCTATATATTTCTCTCACGTTTATGGTAGTAATCAGATCCGAGAATTTGGTTAACTTCCGCTTTTTACACTGTTGTTGCTTCAGGAGCGAGTTAGAAACATGGAAGGACGAGAAAAGTATTTTCTAGTCAAAATTCAATCGAATTTATAAACTTTAGAATTGTACCCATTTATGGACGTAATCATGGTGTGCTTCAGGCAATGTCTTTCCTGATTAGACGGTTCGTAAGAGCGACCCAAATAGCCATGGAATCCTCGTTCGACAGGTATTTCCGTTTGTAATGCTTCGGGCATAAGTCTTTGAATGAAGATCATGGCGGAGGCTTTATTCAGCTTTTCCATGCCATTGTTGGCGTCAATGGTTTCCTAGCTTCTTGATAGTCAAGTGGAGATTCACGTCTTGTACCCCACATAAACTGGTTTCTAATAGAAACGTCCAAATCAGGAAAATTGAACTTGTGACGGTTCGACAATCCACTGAATTGGAGGGAACAAGATTGTGATTGGTGCTATGGGGATGAATCATCCATAAGCATCAAAGTTAGAATAGACGAGTTCTAAGACATGGTTTGCATGAAAAACGTCGGGTTTCATGGGTGTATTGTTTTATGAAAACTTCGGCTTTCAAAGGCACTAAATTTGAAACTACAGGTTCAATTTAGTTTATGAACGTTTAGTTCATAAAATAGAGGTTCCTGCAAGAACACAGAATGCAATATGCTGATTTAAGTGTAGTGGATTTGAGGTTCTTTGGGAACTCAAGTGTGAGAGCTTCGTTACTACGAAAGTATGTTACAGATCAAAGTATAAAAATAAATTATTGGATCGTTAATGTCCAAAAGTGATCTTCAAGTCAAGAATTTTGGATTCATTATCAGATTAATGGACTGCAGGTCACTTTTAATTAATTCAATAAATCGGACCATACAAGGTCGATTGTAGAAGCAAAATAATATTAAAATAATATTATTGGATCGAAAATATAGCCCCAAAATAATTTGGGCTTGGTGCCATGGGATAAGGGGCACGAGTTTGGGTGCTTTGAGCATAAGGCAAGGCCCAAAGGTCCTTGGGTGATGGTTGCAGGCCACGGGTGAGGGAGGGAAACCCCAGCCGCAGCTGGGTTTCAATTTGGTCCAAGGGGGTGCACGGGAAAAGGCCTAGCAGAAGCTGGCCTTTTGGGTGATGCACGGGAGGACAAAGTCCAGCCCCGTGGGCTGGTGTGAGGGTTCGAATGGGAGCCCAGCCGCAGGGGCTGGCTTCCTTTGTTACGAGCCGCAAGGAACCAAGGCCCAATCAAGTGGGCTGGCACCAGAAAGAGAAGGGTTGCGTGCCTGGGTGTGTGCGGGACAAGAACCCAGCAAGCAAAGCTTGTCGTTGGTTTGGTCTGGGTCTAGGAAAGCTGCAGGCTTTCCGTAGAGAAAGAACTAGGGCTGCAAGACCATTCCATTCAAGCAGGCCGAAGGCCTGGGGATCCATGTGGGTGGAGCAAAGCCCGAAGGGCTGCTGTCGATGTTGTGTCGCAGAGGGTGCCAAATTATGTCCAAGTTCCCCTTTTTTTTCTTTTTTTCTTTTTTTTTTTCAAAAAATCCCTTAGAGTTTAGGAAAACCCTAAATATGCTTCTAATTTAATTTGATACTTTGACTCACAAATTCCACATAACAATTTAATTGTGCGATGCATGAAACAAATATATGAACATATACAATATATATATATATCGGAAGGAAAATATAAACATAGGGGGTTCATGCATCATGGGGAATGTTTTCATGCTTCAGAGTCATTTCAAATATCTTACTTTATTTTAAGCGTACCTGATTGGCAGAAAACAACAAAAGCCTTTGAATTTGTAGAAGATCCTTCTTGGAAAGCCGAAATTTCATCTCCAATGCGTTGTATCACGTTCAACAAAGAAAAATTAAATTGAATCAATAGCATGTAGATCAATTCAATAAAATAGTTAATTAATCACAAAAAGAATGATTAAAACGTAATACTCCCCTGATTGAAGAATAAACTCTCTTTAGCGTAGCGTTAAGAGCGTACTGATAACGTGTTGTAGGCATAATTTACTGAACAATTATGGAGGCTATAGAGAGAGAGGGGGTGCATCACATAGAGAGAAATAGAGAGATGTGTAATTATGGGTGTGTGTTATTTCACCCCATTGTGCCTTTATTTATAGTAGTAGGGAAGGTTAATTCCTTACCCTTTAGGATTACAACATTTAATAGGTAATCTACTCCTAATAGGAATATAAGAGATATTCCAAGATATACTAGAATTTACACAGTCACATTCCAATTCCAATAGGACTGCAACAAAATGTTATATTTGACCATACATGACGATAGTTAAGTGCATATACTGTAAACAAGTCCCAAAATAATAATGACAGTTCCCAAACAATTACTCCAATATCGTTCACCATATATGCTTTTGCTATTGTAGGGCCAAACTTTTTGTTGTTGTTTAACAAACGATATTATCTACACTAAAGAAATAAGGAATAGACTAAGTCTCACAATGGGCTAGCAACAATGTGGTTCAAATTCGCCTTTGGCGAGAATCAAACCTAAGACTTCTCACTTACAAGTGAAAAGGAATACCGCTAGACCATAGTACTAAGTGGCAATTGTATGGACAAATTGGAATAATGGTTATTGTGGTGATAAAGTAATCAAAAGATAGCTCCGTGGTGAAAAAATTATGGGTAAATTACATTTTACCCCCTCAAGTTTGGGGTTGATTTCAATTTCTTACAACATCTTTAAAACATTTCAATTTCATACATTTACTTATCATGTTATTTCAATTTCATACATCCGTTAGAAAATCTGTTAAGTAAACCGTTAAGTGATGACGTGACAAATAAGGGGTCTCTATTTGTGCTGACGTGGATGCCATATTTGTGCCACGTGGCTAAACACTTAAATAAAAAAAAATTAAAAAAGCCAAAACCCAGTTCCTCTTCCCCGCCCTTACTCCCCACCCGAGCACACCCCCAACCCAAATCAGACACACCCATTCTCTGCGAGCAGTGCAACGACGTCACAGAGTGAGAGCTCCGACATTTTGACCCAGATTGAGCCTGATAATCGTATCCCCGCCACCATAATCACCGGATTCCTGAGCTCCAGAAAGGTTCGATGTTCTTTTGGTAATTTATGGCCGGTTTTGATCGGAGTTTCATTGTTTGAATGCTGCAATAATCTGCATTGTTTATTGAAATGCACTTGTGAAATGGAATTGCATACGACATTGCTTAACCATATATTGACTGCAGAGGGGACGGCGAGGAAGTGGAGGGTGGAGATCCGGCAGAGAATGAGAGGCTTAGAGAGGAGGAGAGGGGACAGGAGGGCGGCGGAGGAGAAGGTGGAGGATTTCTCCTTCCTTCTCAATCACCTCTCTACAACTCCCATTTACAAAATCCACCGCTCAGCCTACGATTCATCCCCACTGAAGTACTTCCATACCTACTTCTACCCACCAATTAACCCATTTACAAAATCCCCACTCCGAAACCCTAATAACCTAACCCCCAAACCTGTAGAGAGTTCTGCCCAAGCCGTCGAAAAAGTTAGAGTCGATGGAGAGGGTCCGGAGGTGGGCAGCTGTGGCGGTGGAGTCGGATGAAGCGGTGGGTTTGAGAGTAGAGGAGAAGGGGTTGGGTGGTTGGCCCCCTGAGGAGTCGTTGGACTCAAGAAACATGGCGTTGTTGTCACTGTCGCTGCCACGTGGCAGGAGGTTAGGGGAGGCGAGGCAGGAGAGGTCGAGGTTGGAAGGGTCGAAGCGGAGGAGGTCGTCGAAGTTGGGGGTGCGGAAGGATGTGTCGGAGTGAGCCCGGAACTGGGTTTTGGCTTTTTTTTTTTTTTTCTTTAATTAATTAATTCAATATTTTAAATTTTTTTATTAAATGTTGCAGCCACGTGGCACAAATGGGGACCCCTTATTTTCCACGTCATCACTTAACGGTTTACTTAATAGATTTTCTAACGGATGTATGAAATTGAAATAAAATGATAAGTATATGTATGAAATTGAAATGTTTTAAAGATATTGTAAGGAATTGAAATCGACCCCAAACCTGAGGGAGTAAAATGTAATTTACCCAAAAATTATGATTTAAACTCTTATGGTGAAATCTGTTAAGATTGAAGCTCAAAATTAACATTTTCGTTAACTTTCTGTGAAATCCGCAACAGAGAGATACCGGCAAACACAGCGATGATCGTTGTGTCTGCTGGTATCTCTCTGTTGTGGCTATCGTTTATTGTGACAGATCTGTACTAGTAGATTTGTGTGCTTGGCGACTATGTGGTTGATCTTGTGGGTGTCTACTAGGGGGTTTAATGTTATTTATCTGTTTTGTGCAAATTCATTCCAGATCAATTTATTGGTCACTGGAATTATGTGCCCAATGACACTCTGTAATTGTTTGATGTTGATTAATGAAAGACTATGATATCGTTTCTCGTCAAAGAAAAAAGAAAAAAAGAAAAAAGATAGCTAATTGAAGCATTGGAGGAAATTACCGGACTGCTCCTCAACTCTCTTGTGAAATTCCATTGATTGGGCAAGAAAATCACTATCACTTCCTCCAAATTTATTATCAATGTTACTGGGATGGCAACTGCTGCATTAAAGAAATCTAGTGGTTCCATCAGATAGACAAAAGAGCTTTGAATGGAATCGAAGAATGGAGCAAAGAATTCATAGCCATGGATGAACGAGTTTTTTTCCCTTTTGGTTATGCTTTAAATCACAAAGTTGATGTCTAAATTCGGTTTAATGTTCACTTGATCATCTCCTTTTCGGCTGGTTTAACTGTAGCTTGACGTAATTTTGTCTTTGCAGAAGTTTGTGAACTGAAAGATCGTGAAACCTACCCCGAGGCAACTGCTCGATCGACACCAGTTTCAGGAAGCCTAGTCTCATTTGATGCCAATCTTCTGATTACCTTATCACCACTAATCCAATTTAACCTTATTCTATTAGGCTTGAGCAGTTTAGCTCGTTTTGCCGACAAGGTACTTGAATTTGGTTCGCTTAACACGTCAAACAATTGAAAATCTCAGGTAGTTGGGGCAATCATTATTTGTTTGTTTGGTCCTATTTCTTTGACCATCTGTGTATCGGGAGACAATCAAGACGTTAATCCAACACAAATCCAAAAATTTGAGATGTAAAAATGAAAAGAGAGATTAACGTAAATTACCCCTCCTGATTTCTCTATTACACTTCTTTAGCAAAATAATTTTCACACTCTGCTTTTGATCGACTCAATTTATTATTGAGGAAAAAAGATCGAACATTGATTTTGAAGTGCTTAATAACAAATTAAGATGCTGAATAATAGCTTCCATGAAAACTGGAATTTATATTTTCATTTCAGTGGGAAAGGAAATTACAATTTTGCTTCCATTGCCAAAAAGAAAATTATTTTTACACCCCCACCCATGAAAAAACAAAAAGACCAAAGAAAAAAAAATTCTTCAAAAAAAAAAAAAAAACCAAAATCACCATAAATATTCACTTGCTGAATCTTGCATGATGATAATGATGATGATGATTATTACCACCAAATTCAAACACCAACAATCACTAATTAAGCCGATGCTGAAGAAGAGGAAGCAGAAGAATTCTTTGCTGCTGACGAAACCGACGTCGTTTGGTTGCGACAGAACTGGAAGCTACTCTCGTCCATTCTCTCCACCACGTAATGCCCCATCGTCTCCGTCGCCTCCACCAAATTCTCCCGACACAAAAATTCGTTCCCGGCAACCATCACCTCCGTCCCGCCAAAATCATGCACAAACACGTGCGTCTTCCCGTTCCCGCCCTTCTTGCTCCTCGCCAGCACTCCCGACGTGAATATGGACATCACTCTCCCGGGCGCGTCCGGCCACCCGCTGCTGGGCCCGTCCACCAAGATCACGTCCCATTCGACCTCGTACACGTGGTTTGGCAGGTCGTTGATCCCCAGCTTGCACTCGGAGAAAAGCAGATTCTGCACCGGGCGGCACTCGTTGCGTATTTGCTCTTTTGCCACGGCGATCAGCTCCTCCGTTTCCTTCAGCTTGGTCGTGTACTGCACGTCGTAGGCGTCGATTTCAGGGTTCTTCTCCTCCATGTAGGCGGCGTAATACCTGTTCTCGTCGATGTAGACGGTGCGACCATTGTTGTTTAGAGCTTTCCAGAGTAGGGTTTCATGGGTGAGTCCGAAAATGAGGAAGTTGCATGGGGTGGAGCATTTTCGGAGCGCGTCAGAGATGGGTTTGATGTCTGCGTACGACATTTTGAACGTGTCGTTGGATTTTGACGCGTAGTGGAGGAGGGTGTTAATGACCGTGGTGGGGAGCTGTGGGGCGGCGTTGTTAGTGGCAGTTAATGTGGGGGCGGGGATTGTGGTTGTTGTAGTGGTGCTGCTGGATGAGTACGCGTATAAGCCGCTTGTGTAGACGATTGTGAGGAGGAAGGCGAGTGTGAATAGTGACATGAAGGCCAGAAGCCATAGGCGGTTAGAGCTTCCTTGCTTTTGGATGTAAGGGTGGAGAAGGATCAGCTTTGTGTTGATATTGTTCTTCATTTTTTGGGAATCTTACTTTGATTTCTTCAGTGATCACAGAAAGGGAAAGAGAGGTTGATTATCAAGTGGAATTTGTGCTGCAACTGATCATCTGAGGCTCTCTCTCTAACTCTCCCTCACTCTTCTAAGCCAAGTAATTTCTGAGGAGAATATTGGAGAGCGAATGATTTTTAATGTGTAGAAAAAGCAAGCAGAAAATTGAAGCAATGTGAGATGAAGGAATTGAGGGTGACCTTACAATCACCCTCTTAGCATTCCAGAAATCAAATTATAAAAAATTAGAATAAAAATGATTTGTTTATTGTTGTTTTATAGATGTTTAACTCTTGTTTAGTTGGTGGTTTGTTTGCATGTAATATTTTGAATTATTTTTTGTGTTTTTGTCATGTTTATATGTATTTTAGTTTGCTGTAAACTGATATTATATTCTGTGGGAGGTGGGAGGAGAAAAGAAAACAATGGGGAGTTGGTGGGTATAGGTTTTTGTATTGACCCCGTAACTAATTACAAGCTTGAAGTCGCTTTTCCTTGTACAATTTAGCTTCACTTCTCAAGTAACCTCTTTAAATATGCAACCTTTCTAAAATAATTAGCTGCCTTTGAAGATGACAACATACCCGATTCAGCCTGTTCCATTCTTAATGATCAATAAATCAAACATGTTTTATAATTAGAAATGTTTTCTAATTATGTTCTACCAAATACATGAGTGAGACTTGGGAACTCATTATGAATATGACATTATAAATCTTTTTTAATATGGTTTTCACTTGTTTTGTTTTGCATTGATACTGATTGTTGAAAAGTCTCATATCCATCATCTCAAAAAAAAAAAAATCACAACTTATATCAAATTAATGATTCCATTTCTAATTACGTCGAGTCTGTTTGCATAAAAGCCCCAGAACTATTGCTTGCAAAGTGATTAAGTGATTAAGTGAGGACAATATCAATGCTATTAATGATGGGTTGCAACCCGTCTCTATGAAACTACAACACCAATCACAAAATTGGTTGTTACGGATAATACTATCTTCCTTCCTCGCTAACATTACATCATTTCTACGTAAAAATGTCATAATTTAAACTGTTTATTCTCTATATCATCACCTAAAGAGTATCTTTAGAAAACAATCATTCGATTACAATTTAGTCATCTATAGGTGTCGAACAAATTGATAGTTATAAATAAAAGAGAATGAATCATTCCAGTTATCCTTATTCAAACTCATTATGAATAAAACATGTTTTATTAAAATATATGATATTATATTCTAATTATGTTCTACCAAATAAATGAGTGAGACTGGGGAACTCATTATGAAATATATAATATAATTTTCTTTTAAAATAATGTTTTCACTTGCTTTGTTTTGCATTTGATAGTTGATACCAATTGCCAAAAGGTGTTTTTATTTTATTTAAGTACTGTACTACCTAGTTGTGGCAGGAGTTTTCTCTATCAATGTATACATTGGCAATGATTGTTAGACAGAATTTTGTTGTAGTATATATTGATTCCTTGTATTCTTAGACAAAACCATTTAAACAAAAAATCAACATAATTAAGTTCATCATACACATATTATGTGCTTAGCTTGTAGCATCAACAATAAAATGTTTCCTTCAAGCCTTGAAGAGGGTGACTATGACACAAAACAGTATGAACATTACAGTGAAAGTAACAATAAATCAAAAGATAACTTTAGGAATACCCTTAATTTGTGTGTGTGTGTATCTAAAACCAACTCCAGTTTCTATATAGAATACGATTATTGCAAGAACCAACAGGATTATATATTTGCCTGTCGTAAACAACACCCAGAAACTGGTCCATTCATCTGCCCTTTGAGAATTGCAATCTTCCACCCTGTAAGGAACCTCATCTTAATGTTTTTTCCTGTAATTTTATAAAGGATAATGAAATCTTAATAGTAGGATTAGGTTGTCTTTTGAAGTTTTTAAGAGCAATTCCACCCCTAAGACTGGGTGCCAGCACCCAGCGCATTTATCCACTCAAATGAACAGTAATAGACCAAAGTAAACAGTAATAGACCAAAGCATCTCCACCCCTAACAAAAAATAGCCCAGCTCATTTTATTAAAATATGATTAAATAAAATGAATATTCAATTAAAATAATAATTTTAAATAAAAAAAATCTAATTATAAGCCGGTTGTCTCTTCTCTCTCTCTCTCTCTCTCTCTCTCTCTCTCTCTCTCTCTCTCTCTCTCTCTCCTTCTCTCTGTCTATTTTCTCTTCCTCCCTCTTCTTCTCCAGCTCACCCCGTGAGCTCTCCTTCTTCTTCCTCTTCAAAACCTTCAACAAATCAAACACAAAATATTATTTTGTAATCCCTGGAGCTCAAGGAACCCAACCATGGCCTTGCATGCGGCATCGGTGCATGGTGCGAGGTTCTACCATTGAAGCCGAGAGCTTAAGCTCTCCTCAGATCTCTCTCCCTTTGTTCGCTTTTGCGGGTCCAAGGGTTTCGGTGCTGCTAGATCTTTCTCAGCGATTCGAATCCCTCTTCGGGTTCGAACGCTCTCTCTCTCTCTCCCCCTCCCCTCCCCCGCGCGCTGTGGACTCACACTGACGTCAGCATGTCGTCATACATCCCGGTCCCTAGGTCTGTCAATTTTGAGCTGGTCTGTTGCCTGGCTTGGACTGGGTGCCAGGCAATTAGGTGGGCTGGAGTGGATGGACAGGGTCCCGGCTTGTTTTTTGGCTGGGTGCTGGGCTATTCCACCTCCGGTGGAACTGCTCTAAGCTTTCTCAGGCTGAAGCTTTCTTGATGTGTTTTAGATGGTTGATCCTAATTAGGCTGCACTGTTAGAAAAGATTAGCTGACATCAAGGCATGCATATATTAAAGGAAATAGAGGCCAACTTCTAAATTGTGCTCAAGGTATATAAGATAAAGTAGTCATAAAGGAAAGTTACCCCTTCTAATTCTAAACCATTTTTGTGGGGATCAGAAGCAATAAGTTTCCTTCATTACTATTTCACCTTATAACTTCAACTTGGAAACAATTTGGAAGTTGTAATTTTTTTCCCTTTAATATGCCTTGAACCTAGCGAGTTATCTTATTCATGTTAGAAGAGTTTGCAAGTTAGCAAAATGAGGTTTTATTAGGGTATTTACGTATAACAGTTTTGCAGTAGGATAAGAATTAAAATTTCTTCCCTTTTATTTAGGGTTTATGGTTCATTACTTTTCTTTGTTGTTACACAATACTAATCTACACTACGGGAGAAAATGTTTAAATTTGGGATGCAGTAGATTCAAGAGAAAGATTGGCCTAACGGTTGGGTTTGTTGGCATCGATTTGAGCCAAATTGAGAATCCCACATTAGCTAGTGAAAAGAGCATCTAGTAGTTTATAAGGAATGGTATCACATGTAGAAACTATCAGAGAGACGGGCCAAAGACCTACTTCTAATAACATCCATATTGTCCCCAATATTTTAACACCCCCCCTCATGAGATCCATAAATCGACAACCACTTGTAGCCAAGGGGACTCACCCTACACGCGGGGCCAAGGGACCCACCATCATTGCTCGTGGCCAAGGAGACCCACTCATCACGTGGTAGTACGGGCCCACTCCCTGACTTTGATACCATGCGGAAATTATTAGAGAGACAGGCCAAATGCCAACTTCCAACGCTCAAATATTGTCACCAATTTGTTAATTACCTACACCTGCACAATTCGTCAGGTGTGAGATTTTATCACAAAAGACATCAATATTAGTTGGAGTAGGTTAGGATATTTAAGCTCTTATTTTCTCAGAAATACGGTCGATGTATGATATTTCAGCACTACACACACACACACACATTACTGAGACTTTTTGATAAAACCCCATACCCGTTGCTCTCGGGTGGCTAAAGTGGGGAGAATATTGGCAATATCGACTCCATGTGTGTGGAACCCGTTGGTGTGTTTCCGTATAATAATTGGTATCAGAGCCCAAACAACGCTTATGATTGGTGATTCTCATGATTGATGAAGTTGAAGAGCTCATTCAGAATTTGGTGCATGTGGTCAAGGTGGAGCTCCAGTTGAATTTGGATTGTGATAGTCCAATTTGAAGATGGCTTGAATAACGCCAGGCAGAGTTTGTTGGGTTTCTTAGCTTAGATTTGAGTCAAATTGAGAGTCCCACATCGGCTAGTGAAAGGAGCATCTAGTTCTTTAAAAGGAATGGTACCACACGCACATATTGCCGATGTTTTTTGGTAAAACCCCATAACTGTTGCTCCCGAGTGGCTAAAGTGGGGGAAATATCGGCAATACCGACTCCGTGTGTGTTGAAGTTTTGCTTAACCAAAGGTTATGTATTATGTTTAGAAGTACAAAGTAAGGGCTCATATAGAGGCCAGGGAAAAGGAAAAGAGAAATACAAAAGATATCTAACCCTGAAGCTAGATGCCCTAAACTCTAGGAGCTGCGATAGACAGGAGCAGCATGGAGACAATCAATCCCAGAATTAAGGGATTTAGAGCAAGGAGGAAGATATGCCAAGAAGTGACGGTAGGGAAGGTGAAGAAGTGGCTACTGCAACTTTACCTGAAAACCAGGAAAAGTTGCAGCAGCAACTTGCAGCAACTTGTGCAAATAGACTGACAAAGATGTGCCGAGAGCTGCCTTGGTGCCAACGGAACAAGAACCAGTACCAGTAAGTAACTAGACCCAGTACCAGTAAGTAACTAGACCTTAGAAGGCAACTCAACTTAGTTTCAACTTAGTTTCAATACCCCCCGTCAAGCTGGATCGAGGGGATTAATGGATCCAAGCTTGGTTAGTAACTGGTGAAAATGAGTGGAATCAAGAGCCTTAGTGAATAGGTCAGCGAGTTGGTCTGAACTTCGAGTATACACTGTGTTTATAACCTTGGACTGAACTTGAGCACGAATGTAATGGCAGTCAACTTCGATGTGCTTTGTGCGCTCGTGGAAAACTGGGTTGGAAGCAATGTGCATGGCTGCTTGGTTGTCACAAAACAAGTCCATAGGCTCGGTATTAGAGTATCCAAGATCAGTGAGAAGACTTTTCAGCCAAATTAATTCACAGGCCGTGGCTGCCATGGCACGATATTCAGCCTCGGCACTGGACCGAGCAATGACCGTTTGTTTCTTACTCTTCCATGTTACAAGATTGCCACCAACAAACGTGCAGAAACCTGTTGTGGATTTTTGATCAAGGACATTACTGGCCCAGTCTGCATCAGTGTATGCCACAATGTGATGTGAGCCATTGTTTTGCATGAGTATACCTCTGCCAATGGACCCTTTCAAGTATCGAAGAATCCTTTTTACAATTTCCCAATGAAGCATGGTGGGTGAGTGCATAAATTGGCTTATCAGACTTACCGAGTAAGTGATATCAGGCCTTGTGATTGTGAGATAAATTAATTTTCCCACAATGCACTGATAGGTACCAGCATTTGACATTGGTTCACTTGGAGTATCCAATTTGAGCTTGCTTGCAAGTGGAGTTGGTGCTGGCTTGGAATCCAGCATTTGAGATTCATCCAGTAAGTCAAGTAGATACTTTCTTTGATTTAGGAACAGCCCCTTGGAGGAAGTGGCCATTTCAATACCAAGAAAATACTTCAGAGATCCCAGATCTTTAATGGCAAATCGCTGATGTAGAGAAGCCTTTAAGACATTGATTTCCTCGATGTTATCCCCTATGATGATAAGATCATCAACATAGATAAGTACAATTAGTTTACCACCTGCACCAGATCGAACAAATAGAGAGGAATCGGCATGACTTCTCTTAAAGCCTACAGCTTCGAGAACAGAGCTCAGCTTTGAGTACCAGGCTCTAGGGGATTGCTTCAGTCCATAGATAGCCTTGTGGAGCTTGCAAACCTTGTTAACTTCATTCTCCTGAGGATGACCAGGAGGGAGCTTCATGTACACTTCCTCTTCGAGATCTCCGTGGAGGAAAGCATTCTTCACGTCCATTTGGAAGAGAGACCAATCATGATTCACGGCTACAGACAATAAGACGCGAACTGTGCTCATTTTGGCTACAGGAGCAAATGTCTCCTTGTAGTCAATGCCATAAGTTTGAGTGAAGCCACGGGCAACGAGACGAGCCTTGTACCTTTCAATGCTCCCATTTGATTGAAATTTCGTTTTATAGATCCATCTACTTCCCACAGCCTTTTTTCCTTTCGGGAGATCAACCACACTCCAGGTGTGATTGTCATTGAGAGCCTGAAGCTCTTCTTTCATCGCTGCCTGCCACACTGGGATTGAAATAGCATCATTAAAGTTCCTTGGTTCAGTGTGAGTTGTTACCTGATTGAGGAATGTTGCATGAGTCATAGACAATCTTTGATAGGTGAGGGCACTGGAGATAGGATATCTTGTGTGATACGTAACGTACTCTTGCAGCCTTAGAGGAGGATGCCGATTCCGAGTAGGATTTCTGCGTGGTGGCAACATAGGTACTGGAGCAGTAACTGAACTGTTTTGATCAGTGGCAATTGCGTCACCATGACTTGGCTCCGTAGTAGGTTCAAGAGAAGAGCATTGAGGGTTATACTCAGGTATATTGGTTGGAGTAGGCAGCAGAAAGAAATCCATCATGCTCTCCCTTTGAGATTCCTCATTGTGCCCTTTCTGAAAGAAAGGAGCCGATTCATCAAACCTAATATCCCTGGATATTCCAACCTTTCCACTCAGGTGGTTGAAATATTTGTATCCTTTTTGAGAGCTTGAGTATCCCATAAACATACATTTGGTAGCTCTAGGATCAAGTTTGTCTCTGTGTGATGCTTGTACATGAACATAGCAGGTGCATCCAAAAGTTCTCAGGTGAGTCAAGTCAATGGTTCTTCCCTTCATTACTTCAACCGGGGACTTGGAGTTTAGCATTCGTGAGGGCAATCTGTTGATGGTGTAGACTGCAGTGAGGAGTGCTTGAGACCAAAACCTTTTAGGGACATGCATTTGGAACATAAGTGATCTGGTCTTCTCCAGAAGATCTCGATTCTTTCTCTCAGCCACCCCATTTTGTTGTGGTGTACCTACACAGCTAGTTTGATGTAGGATTCCATGATCACTCAAATAATTAGACATGTTGTTGGAAGTGTACTCAGTGCCATTGTCAGATTGGAGTGTTTGTAATTTGGAAGAGAATTGGTTAGTGACCAGTTTGTGAAAGTCTTTAAAAGCTTCGAAGAATTCACTTTTAAACTTCAAAAGATAAATCCATGTGACCCGAGAGTAATCATCAATGAACGTGACATAATATTTATATCCATCAAAAGAAACTACACGGGAGGGACCCCAGATATCTGAATGAACAATCTCAAACAGTTTACTAGTCCTAGACTTGGAGGAAACAAAAGGTAGTCTAGTAGCTTTCGCTGTTTGACAGACTTCACACACATGTGTAGTTTTACAAAATTTTGGGAAGAGTTTGGTCATAACTGGTTCAGAAGGATATGCCAGCCGAGCATGCCAAAGTTGGTACTCCTGAGACAGACTTAGACTAGCAGAGGGAAACTTAACAGGTTTGAGCTTCTTTGAAAGGTAATAGAGGCCATTCAAGAGAACCCCTTCACCAATCTTCTTCCGTGTGACTCGGTCCTGAAAAATCACATTATAAGGAGAAAAAATAGCAAGACAGTCAAGAGAGGTGGTGATTTTACTTACGGATAAGAGTTGAAAAGGGAAGGATGGTACAAACAAGGCTGTGGATTTGATTTCATTACTCAACAAGTTAAGTTTTCCTTTTCCTAGAATAGGTTCTCCTTTCCCATTAGCAACCGATACATGAGTAGGCTTAGACAGGATTTGGAAATTATCTAGACTAGAAGGCTGATTTGTTATGTGGTCAGTAGCACCTGAGTCTACAATCCAACAATCATGTGTAAGTTCATTGAGTGCAGTGGAGAGAGCCGAGATTATACCTGGAACATTGTCTTGATTAGTAGTCTCTGTTAGGAACCCAGCAAACTTTCCTAGCATGGCACTCGGACTTTTAGTAGATCCTTCCTCATCTTTGGTGACTCCCTCTTTTTTCTGAAGAAAAATTGCAAATTCATTTATCAAGTCTATAGGACTTGCAGTGAAATTAGGAATTCCACTGATTTGGGCACTGGTTGAGTGGAGAGCTTTTGGAGTGGTTCCCTTTGTTTCTTTGACCACCCTCCGTTCCTTATCAAACTTTGGTTTCAGCTCTGGATGCAAGATCCAGCATTTCTCTCTCACATGCCCCTTCATGTTGCAGTAAGTACATTTCCAATCTACTTTCTTTCCAGTGAAAAATCTGTCACCAGTTTGTTTGTAATTACTGGTGAAAGCCCTAGCCTCAGGTATAGACTTTGGCTCGATGTGCATGACTTTTCTCCTAGTCTCCTCCCTTTGAACAGCTTGACATACATTGTTGAGTGAGGGTAGGTCAGGTGTCATCAACAAATGGCTTCGAAGGTCTTCATATTCTTCCCCTAGGCTTGCCAAAAGTTGAAAAACTTTGTCTTCATCAGCTCTCTTAAGAAGTGCAACGGAATCGGTTGTGTGTGGTCGATAGAGATTGAGTTCATTCCACATTGACTTCATGTTGCCAAGATGTTGAACGAACGATTGGTTCCCTTGTCTTAGCCCAGCAAGATCATTTTTAAGTTGAAAAATGCGAGCAGTATTATTTTGGCTGCCATACATTTCTTTGATGGATTCCCATAGGCTGTAGGAAGATTCTGAATAACTGAATAGCTCAGATAACTTGGGCTCCATGGAGTTAAGTATCCAAGACATGACAAGTTGATCGTTTGCATGCCATGCTGCAAATGTTGTGGCAGATGATTCAGGTGGCTCAATGCTACCATTGACATACCCCAGCTTCGATCTTCCGCCTAGGGCAAGAGAGATAGCACGAGACCAAGGCAGGTAGTTAAATTCATTTAACAAAACAGAGCAAAGCCGCTGATTTGGATTGATCTCGCCATGGACTACACTTGAAGTTGGTGTTCCTGATGAGTTTGGAGTCTCCTGCATCACCGATTCTTCTTCCATTTTGGAGAATCACGAACTGCTGGTATAACTTCCGTTTGAATAAACTGGCAGAGACAGGATCCTATGGTTCCTGCTCTGATACCATGTTGAAGTTTTGCTTAACCAAAGGTTATGTATTATGTTTAGAAGTACAAAGTAAGGGCTCATATAGAGGCCAGGGAAAAGGAAAAGAGAAATACAAAAGATATCTAACCCTGAAGCTAGATGCCCTAAACTCTAGGAGCTGCGATAGACAGGAGCAGCATGGAGACAATCAATCCCAGAATTAAGGGATTTAGAGCAAGGAGGAAGATATGCCAAGAAGTGACGGTAGGGAAGGTGAAGAAGTGGCTACTGCAACTTTACCTGAAAACCAGGAAAAGTTGCAGCAGCAACTTGCAGCAACTTGTGCAAATAGACTGACAAAGATGTGCCGAGAGCTGCCTTGGTGCCAACGGAACAAGAACCAGTACCAGTAAGTAACTAGACCTTAGAAGGCAACTCAACTTAGTTTCAACTTAGTTTCAATAGTGTGTGTGGGACCCGTTGGTGGCAAACCACCACTTGTCTTACTGTTTGTCCAAAATTGGCTCTTTATAAATACAACTTATGTAACTCAATTTGAGTTTGAAATTAACTTTGCATTGTTCTTTTCGTTCTTTGATTTATTAACAATCCAAATCAATCGAGATGTTTTTTGACTCCGTCAATCCAAGATTAACATCTTAGAGCATCTCTAAAGGAGATATCAAATTTTTAACATCAAAATGATATGTGATGGCTTATGTGGCAATTTGATATTTTGTACAATATTTTGCTCCACCTCATATGTTAAGTAATAAATGTCATTTAATAATTTTTATTTTTATTTTTTTGTGGAGTCTAGTGATTAAGACAACCAAGCAAATATTTAAAAAACATAACAACATTTATTATATATTATATTAATCTATTTAGATATCATTTAATAAATTTGACACCTGCTGTCAAATTTGACAACAAAAGACTTTGCCTTCAAATGACTCAGCGCCACGTAAGAAATTGAAAACTCGATTGGAGAGAGTTTGCTGCCGTATTTTACTGTTGTATGTCTACATGACAATTTTGACATCTTATTTGGAGATGCTCTTAGTGTGTTTAATTATATAGACAACTTTAAATTAGCATTTTAATTAATCACCTTGATGACTACCTATCTAATATATATAAATGAGACCCACGGGGCGGAGCTAATGAATTCCTGGTGGGTTCATGCCCCTCTCTTCTCTGTTTTCTGTTTCAAATTCTTTGCGTTGCATATGTTATGTTTGTGCAACCAATGTTCTAGATTATTTCATTCAAGTGAACAAAAAAGTCAAGGTTAATTTATAAAGCCTAGCTAATAATTATTATTATTATTATTATTATTTTATGTTCGGTCCTCTCTTAATCGAAATCCTACATCTGCCACTCCTTACATAGGTGTCTATCTTTGACAAGGAGAGCTTTTGTTCATGACTAATTGTGGGTGGAATTTAAATTTCGTGTAGTCAATGATCTCGTTAAGGTAAGAGAAGAGAAGAAAGTAAAAAAAATCATCAGCTTTGCTGCATTTGAAATGAGGCAATGGAAAAAGAGAGCACAACAAACTCATATTTTTGACAAGGATATATATATATATATATATATATATATATATATATATATATATATATATATATATGTGTGTGTGTATGTGACACATTATAAGCCCATGCGATACATATGAGGGAGATGAATGCATCTTTGATCTTTCCACACAAAAAAAAAAAAAAAAAAAAAAAAAAAAAGATGCTTGTAGACATGTAAATTTCGTTGCATACAAATGATGCATCGCAAAACTCTACGTGGCATATGACTCATCACAAATGGACAAGTCATCAATGACATATGGCACAAGGCAAGCAAAGGAAGTATAAAACTTCTCCAAAATTCGGCAATAAGGGAGAATTCCCCTTAAATTCGGCTAGGGAATTCAAATTGATCCTAAAATTAGAAATAAAGCTAAAACATCTTCATAAAACAAGTAAGAATTGAAGATTCTCACAAAATAGGCAACAAGATCCTTAAATTCGGCGCCAAGGGAGTAAAGTGGATGAAATTAAGACACAAAACATGCCTAAAATCATCCCAAGGGCAAGCCTTGAGAAGCCTATAAATACAAGGTCCTCCCACAAGCAGAAGGGTCGAAAAAATCTCTACACAGAAGAACCTCTGCAAAACCTTTGAAGACTAATACGCTGCCAAAGCTCTATTCGAAGAACATTCAACCAAAGCCGAAGCTTTCTCTCGACCAAACCGAAGCACTTCCTTGAAGAATCAACAAGCGCTCGTGCCGATTCTTCAAGACTTTGTTGCAAGCTTATAAACTTTTAGCAACGTTCGTTTCAAGGTCAAGTCGCCAAGACCCTTGAAGCAACGAAATCCCGCATCAAACACTACCCTTGCCACACCCTTGAGGTAAAGATCATCCACGCGTTATTTTCAAGCTCAAAACTTGAAGCAATCGTTCAACCGTTCATCCGAGATCAAGTCATCGCGATCCTTGGATCAACAATCAACCATACACATGTTCTCGTTTCATTCGTTACAAGAATTTTTGTGTTTACAAATTTGGCATGCCCGATAGGACATCTCTGCCTCTCATCTCTATCTTCAAATCCGCAAAAGGCACAAATGGCATCAAGAAATGATTAAGCTATTCCCGCTACCAACGCGAAGAATAAGGGAATCCTTGCCGCAAGTGGTGGCACTTTGGGTGTCACAACCCGAAGTAAGGCAAAAATTCTCTCTGCCGTGCCTTCCACCCCTCCATCAACTCTACCAAATGAGCAAGAGCACCCGAGGCACGAACCTGTGATCACCCTGGCCTTGCTAAGGGAACCAAGGGAAGAAAACCCGAGGAGGTACTCTGAGTATTTGACTTCTGACGCCGACTCAAGCAGCCCATGTCCTGTAGCCATGCAAGTCATGACTACTGGCGTAACTTCCATTGAGGAGTAGCTGGCTCAAATGAGTGAAGTAATTACAAGATTGACAAGGACCGTGGAGGAGAAGGACTTACAAATTGCTACGCTCGTCAACCGTTTAGAGGCGCAGGACGACGACAAAATTGACCCGAAGGTTGACCCACCAAAGGAGGAAACCGACGAAAAGGAAGAGCCTCTGGTGGAGAAAGCCGAAGAGAAGTTGGACCAAGCAATAACGCTCATAAGATCTTTCTCTATCCAACAGCTGCAGGAAATGATCACTAACACCATCAAGGCGCAGTACCAAGGAAGCTCGCATGACTCCGTGTTGTATTCAAAGCCCTGCTCCAAGAAGATTGACGCCTTAAGAATGCCAAGGGGTTCTTAGCCACCAAAGTTCATGCAATTTGATGGAAAGGGCAATCCTAAACAACATATTGCCCATTTCATCAAAACTTGCAACAACGCTAGGACAGAGGGAGACTACCTCGTCAAGCAGTTCGTGCGCTCGCTAAAAGGTAATGTCTTTGATTGGTGCACCGACCTCGAGCCTGAATCCATCAACAGTTGAGACCATCTTGAAAGGGAATTCCGCAACCGCTTATACAGCACGCACCGTACCGTAAACATGCTGGAGCTGACAAGTACAAAGTAATGGAATGATGAACCAGTCGTCGACTACATCAACAAATGGCTCTCATTAAGTCCGGATTGCAAGGATCGACTTTCTGAAACCTCCGCCAATGAGATGTGCATTCAAGGCATGCACTCCTACACTACATCCTCCAAGGCATAAAACTGAGAACATTTGAGGAACTACCGACTCGTTCCCACGACATGGAGCTGAGTATCGCCAACCATGTAAAAAAAATGAGCCAATCATCGACTTCAAGAAGGACAAGGTGTTCGCTCCAAAGGTAGACAAGACCGGGAAGAAGTCCGCCAAGGAAGCTTTTACCGTCAACATTACCCCCGTTAAGACTTCCTTTACGCCCGTCAAGATCTCTTCCAAAAACAAAGCAAAGAAGATAAAAAGAGGTGAGCCTTCTCGCACCCAAGATAGGTACAAAAACACATTGAGGGAGCTGGAGAAAAAGACGTACCCTTTTTCCAAACTTTGATGTGGTTGCAATGCTAGATGATCTGTTGGGGAAAAAGTGATCGAGTTACCTGAGTACAAGCGCCCGGAAGAGATGAATCGCGTCAATGATCCTAGGTATTGCAGATACCATAGTATCGTGAGCCATCATGTTGACAAGTGTTTCGTCTTCAAAGAACTCATCATGAAGCTGGCACAACAAGGGCAGATTGAACTCGACCTTGAAGACACAGCCGTAACGCACACTACTACAATTATGTTTATTTCATTCGATCTCGTGCTTTTCCAAGTAACATATGCTCATTCCCATCCATGCTCAAGCCACACGGCACCTTCTACACAACCATCACTGAGGGAAAGTAACCAAAATGCACTTACCGACGATGAAGAGGGGTGGACACTGGTGACCTACTAGAAGACAAGGAAGCCAAGACCACAAGCCGTAAAACCAAAAATGGAACAAGCGAGAAAGCACAGTCGCCGCAACAATAAGAAGCCTAAGAAAAACATAAGAGCTGTTAAGTCAAAATATGCTGGGGAAACTATGAAGCAAGAGCCACATATTCCCGTCTCCTTGCACGAGTAATTCCCGAATGATTTTTTCCAACAGTACATTACCGCTGCCTGTCATATGGTTGAAGTAGAGATAGAAGAGCCCTCAAAAGGCAAAATTATCGTCGTCAAGGAATAGAAAACTCCCACGTCTGAAGAAAGCCTGACGCCATACTATGGCATCGAGGAGGCGCTATGGTTGCCCAAGAAGATGCGAAGAGCACTAATAGCGGTCTTGGCAAGTCTCAACGACCACGAAGTACAAGAAAGCAAAGACAAAGGCTTGGAGCTTCGACCACATGAATACGTCATATGTTATGCCACCCATGATGCAATCACCTTTACTGATGAAGACTTACTGCTAGGGTCAAAGCCTCACAACCGTCCTCTCTTCGTCTCTGGGCACGTGAAGGAGCACAAAGTCAACCGCATGCTTGTGGATGATGGTTCAGCCATAAACATCATGCCAAAGTCAACAAAGACTACAATCGGCATCAAGGTGGGTGAACTGACCTGAAGCCGTCTGCTAATCCAAGGTTTCAACCAAGGAAGACAAAGAACGACGGGCATGGTCCTCGTTGAGATGACCATTGGTGAACTCAAGTCGAGAACTTCCTCCAATTTCCTCTTGGGAAGGCCTTGGATCCATGAGAATGGAGTGGTGTCGTCCACCCTCCACCAATACTTAAAATACTACTGAGAATGAGTGAAGGTGATACAAGGCGACACCAAGCCATTCACCGAAGTTGAATCAAACTTCGCATATGCCAAGTTCTACATAGATGAAGATACGATGCCTGAAGTTTTTCTAAAAGAGATCAAGTCCACAGGCAAAACCTCACCCAAAAAGAAAGAGTGGCAAGCCGTGCCCAAAAAGCAAGAAGGGGAAGTCGTGCCATCTTCAAGCAAAAACGACGATGAGTCTGCTAAGCCCCCAACAATCGAAGGGAATGTGACACCCTCAAAAGGATTAAACACACCCGTCTTCCGATACATCCCAATGTCGAGAAGAAAGAATAGGCAATCCACATTCAAAACAAGTAAAGCCAACACACAGCTGCTCAAGACAAACGCAGTTTTACCTCTAACACAGCTAGGCGACGCTAAAATTTCAAAACCACCATTAGGCTTCATAAAACCCATAACAAAGGGAATGGAACCAAGCTTTCTTCCAACAAAGAGGACTGAATAAGGCTTCGACCTAAACGCCTACAAACTCATGTCAAAGGTTGGGTACGATTTCACTTCCTCTTCAAATCTTGGAAAGAAGAATGCAAACACCGTCAAAGAACGTGACCTTATCGAGACTCAAAAGAGGTTGAAGGAGCATGGTTACAAAGTTGATAACAACAAAACTAGACTTGGCTTCACCCCAAATACATCCGTGAAGATTTCAAGAAAAGCGAAAAATGCTAGCGCTCAACACATCAGCGTAAGCGTTGAACAAAATCAAGAGGAGCCTAAACCCGCCCCTCGAACATCAGTCTTCGATAGATTGAATCATTCAAAACCCATAATTTCAGCACTTGATCGCATTGGAGGTCAAGAACGAACTTTCGTCTTCAAATGGCTTAACACGCCAAAACCCCAAAGCTCTGCCTTTGAAAGGTTGTCAAAACCTAAGAAACAAAACAACACGGGTACCTTTCATCAGCGACGGTCTTCCTTGGAAAGACTTGTAGAGACCAAGAAGACTTCTAGAAAAAAGAAGATAATGCCAAAGGAAGAAAAGCTTGATAATCTAGTAGAAAAAGACGACGTTCGCAGCTCGATTCTTTCAAGGATGAAGTGCCAAGCAACCTTAGAAGTGGACACAAAAGGACAACTGAAGATAAAGAAGTGCACCATCATCCACACTAACCAATCTTCATGCCAACAAGCCCAAGTGAACGACACTGAAGATGAGGTCCAAGACATTTTCCACATCACGATCCAAAAGGGCAAGGAAGATGAAGTTCCTGAAGAGGATGTCATTGTTGCGCCACCACAACACGAAGACGGGGGCAAGCCACAGTTGATGATCTCAATAAGCTCAACCTAGACATAAGCGAGGAGCCAAAACCTAGCTTTGTAAGTGCACTACTAAGTGTAGATGAGATCGAGGGATACTATCAACACTCTGGGAGTACAAAGACATCTTTGCTTGGACCTACAAGGACCTTGACCCTACCATTGTCGTCCATCATCTGGTAGTCAAGCCTGGAACGCGACTGATAAAGCAAACTCAAAGACGCTATCGATCTGAACTCATCCCATAAATTGAGGCCAAAATTGGCAAGCTAATCGAAGCAGGCTTCATTCAAAAGGTGTAATACCCTAAGTGGATCTCTAACATCGTCATTGTCCTTAAAAAATCTGGACAAATACGTGTTTGTGTATACTTCTGACACCTCAACGACGCTTGCCCAAATGATGACTTTCCCTTGCCAATCATTGAAATCATGGTTGACGCGACCACTGGCCAAGAAGCACTATCATTCATGGATGGCTCATCTGGGTACAATTAAATCCACACCCGAAAATGTATATACTGCTACAAGGTAATGCCCTTTGGTTTGAAGAACGCTGGAGCCACATATCAAAGCGCTATGCAGAAAATCTTCAATGACATGCTACATAAAAATGTAGAATGTTACGTAGACGATGTAGTTGTTAAGACCAAGAAGAAATTCGATCACTCGAAAGATTTACGAGTGGTGTTTAACAAACTATGGCGTTACAACCTCAAGATGAACCCGTTAAAATATGCATTTGGCTTCACCTCTGGGAAGTTCTTTAGCTTCATTGTCAACCACTGTGGCATTGAAGTAGACCAATCAAAGATCAAGGCCATTCAAAGCATGCCTGAGCCAAGGAATCTACACGAGCTGAAAAGTCTACAAAGACGGCTAACCTTCATTAGACGCATCATCTCCAACCTCGCCGGACGCTGTCAACCCTTCAATCGACTCATGAAGAATGACGCTCCATTCATATGGGATGACGCCTGCCGCAATGCCTTCGAAAGCATACAAAGGTACCTAGCAAGCTCACTTGTCTTAGAAGCTCTCATGCCTGGAAAGCCGCTCATCCTATACATTGTTGCACAATAAGGTTCCATTGGAGCACTCTTAGCATAAGAAAATGAAATCAAAAGGAAAGAGCACTCTACTACCTAAGTAGAATCCTCATTGGAGCTGAGCTCAACTACACCCCAATCGAGAAGATGTGCCTTGCCTTAGTGTTTGTTGTCCAAAAGCTCAGACACTACATGCATGCTTACACCATCCACTTGGTTACCAAAGCTGACCCAGTCAAATACGTCAAGTCGAAGCCAGTTTTGATGGGGCGATTAGCAAAATGGGTGTTGCTTCTCAATCAATACGAGATCATCTACATTTCAACTAAAGCCATTAAGGGACAAGCACTAGCAGATTTCATTGTCGATCATTTTATCCCAGCCGATTGGAAAATCTCAGATGACTTGCCTGACGATGAGGTGTTCTATGTCCACATCTTCCCGACAAAGATAATGTTCTTCAATGGATCCTTATGAGCAGATGGAGCAAGGGAATAAGTAGTATTCATGTCACCACAAAGAAAAATACTACCCTATTCTTTCCGGCTAAGTGAGCTATGCTCCAACAACGTCGTTGAATACCAAGCGCTAATTATCGGACTCCAAATGGCAGTCTACATGGAAATCACAACGCTAGAAGTGTATGACGACTCCAAGCTCATAATCAATCAACTCTTAACTGAATATGAAGTGAGGAAAGATGATCTCATCCCATACTTCTTGTTAGCAACTCAACTACTCCAAAAGTTCAAGGCTGTGACGCTAGAACATGTGCCAAGAAAAGAAAATCAAATGGCAGACGCTCTTGCTAACTTAGCGTCAAGTATGGCGCTAGGAGAAGACGAAGCTGCAGACGTGCCAGTTTGCCAAAGATGGGTGATCCCGCCCGTCACTGAAATGCTACTGGATGATACAAACATCATCTCAGTACTACCAGTCGACATTGAGAGTGGAAACAGCCGCCGACCGACTACTTGGAGCATGGAAAGCTTCGGGACGATCCTAGACACCACTTTGAAGCACGTCAACGAGCACCCCGCTTCCTCTACTACAAAGGAACACTCTACCGACGCTCATTTGAAGGAGTACTTCTAAGATTCCTAGGTGAGGAAGAAGTTAATCGAGCCATGGAAAAAACACACTCAGGTGTATGCGGAGCGCATCAGTCTGGATCAAAACTGCACTTCCAGCTCAAAATGATGGGCTATTACTGGCCAAACATGGTAAAGGATTGCCTAGAACACGCTAAAAGGTGCCAACCCTACCAATTCCATGCCAACTTCATACATCAACCACCTGAGCCATTACACCATATGATTGCTTTATAGCCATTTGATGCTTGGGGATTGGATGTCGTAGGACCAATCACACCAAAGTCTTCTGCCGGAGAAGCCTACATCCTAGCTGCAACAGACTACTACTCTAAGTGGGCTGGAGCCATACCCCTAAGGGAAGTCAAGAAGGAAACTGTCATCCGTTTCATCAAAGAACATATCATCTATCAATATGGTGTGCCTCGTTACATCATCACCGACAGTGAAAAACAGTTCTCCAATCGACTCGTGGATGAGCTCTGCGAAAAATACAAGTTCAAACAGCACAAGTCTTCTATGTATCATGCTCCGACCAATGGTCTTGTAGAAGCATTCAACAAAACGTTGTGCAACCTCCTAAAGAAGGTGATCGACAGAACAAAGAGAGACTGGCACGAAAGAATAAGTGAAGCACTTTGGGCATATAGGACAACACATAAGACTCCTACCCAAGCTACGCCTTATTCCCTCGTATGTGGCGTGGAAGTTGTTCTGCCACTCGAAAGTCAAATCCTCTCACTAAGGATGGCCATACAAGAAGGCTTAACTGAAGAGGAAAACGCAAAGCTGTGACTTCAAGAGTTGAAAGCAATCGACGAAATAAGGCTCGAAGCTTAACAATACCTAGAATGCTACCAGGCATGGCTATCCAAGGCATTCAACAAGAAAGTCTACCCAAGGTCTTTCCAAACTAGATATCTTGTCTTGGCATTATTGAGGCCCATCATCACAACTCACAAAACAAAAAGCAAGTTCACATCAAAGTGGGATGGACCTTACGTAATACAAGAGGTCTACACCAAAGGTGCCTACCTAATCATGGCAGAAGACAGCTTGAAGATTGGCCCCATCAACGGCAGATTCTTGAAATGATACTACCCCTAAGGAAAACATATAATGCTCCTCGCCTACACGACCCTAAACTGCACACGACAACAATGCTCCTTAGCGACAACCAAAGCTCTTCGCCTGCACGAGCCTAAATTGCATATGGCACAATGCTCCTTGTTCGCACGAGCTTAAAAGGCGACACTCAACATTCCTTATTCGCATGAGTTTAAAAAACGACACCCAATGCTCCTGGCCCGCAAGAGCATAAACTATGTACAAAAAAAAAAAACAAAATCACTATCATAATCACCATTAAAATCGCCAACATCCATCACTCATTTGAACTACCTCACGACTTGATCCTTCCTCAACCAAGGGTACGTAGGCAACTTGAAACTTCAAAACTTCAAGTACAGTCACATCACCAACAAAACATAAACACTTTGAAGAATAAAGAGCAAATTCAAATATGAATACTTTATTTCTTTAAAGGAAAAAAATTTGGCTACAAAGCCTTATTACAAAATTGAGCAAAGGGAAAGAAGGCTTAAAGCACAAAAATGGAAGACACCACTTGAAAGCTATGTCCCTAAGACTATGGCAACGATCTTCAAGCAAGCCTTCCAAAATCCTCAAAATATTTACGTCAGTAGGAGACAAGGTGGGCACTTCCATGCCCACACCCTTATCTTGCTCTAAGCGTAAAATCTCTTCTTGATACTGGGAAAGTGTAGCTTCCTGCTCTAAGAGAACATCTTAAAATCGTGATGCTTCGATTTCCAACTGTTTTCGCTCACGCCCCAACGCTTCTAGCCGTGCCTGGATAGAAGCCAAAGAAGTCCATGTGACTTGATAACCTTCTGAAGCAGCTACCGAACTTGGGCAATTAATAAAGCTATTGTCGTAAGTTGTTGAGCTCTAATCTCTGGACTCAATTTTTTTAGGAAAATAACATGCAAGGAAGAATACTCAGTTGAGGTAGCCATAAGTTTAGCAATCTTGGCTCTCAAGAGTGAGGAATCAACGTTAAGATGGTCAATCGCAGAAACAAGCTTCAATAAGTCCTCATCGAGCAAAGCAAGGTCCTCCAACGGGCACTTGAAAATCCTCTTCTCAATATGGCTCTTAAGATCCATAGCTGCGCGAAGCTTGATGCGATGGATAAACTACTCCGTGCTACTAAAGCTTAGCCCCCTCAAAGAGATCTCAGATCTAGCTGGCAAAGGTGTTGGATGCATGACAGGCTTTTGCACACCTCCACCTACACACGACAAGCTTGGGCAACTTGGCGAATTTGGAATGAGCTCTGCACCAGGCGGATCCCCAATCTCCTTAGCCGTAAGAAGATCGCCTCCAAATAACATCTTCATATAGGAATTAACACCCATGTTTGCCGAGTCAAACTGAGGAGGCTCAAACACTTTCTTCTTCTTGTGACGGAAATTTATGTCGCTATCATCTAAAGCATCTTCGTGCGGTCGCTTGTTCAAAACCCGTTGACGTTGCCGCAGAACAAGCTCATCTTCGTGCGAATCAACTTCATCGCCCTCTTCTTCAGAAGCATCCAGATGTTGAGAAGATGAGCATAGATGTTGATGAGCTAAAGTCACAGGTCCATCTTGGAAAGGCGCTGCACTCGCACAATTAAGAGGTGCCAACTGCATATGAACCGTAGAACAACCCTTTCTTGGCCCATCATTGTGTGAATGAGAAGAATTGGTACCACTTGCCGTCCCCAAGTCACCACGGTGCACCTTTGACCACCAAGCTATGTAGGCATGGGTCACTGGATTGCTCTTAAAGCATTTGTGCATGAACAGGTACAAGACTCCCAATGCATATACACGGCTTGCAAAGATTTTGGATGTGTATTTCCCTTCAGCTTGCTTGGCACGTGGTGGATAAAACCAAATTGCATGCTGAAACGGTAAGGGTTGTACGGCTAACTAATACGTCGGTCTCCTTGCCGTAAAGAAACATACCCAGAGAATACTTGTAAGATAAGACAAGTCGGATGAACGAAGGTGCGAGTCATCTACAAGACCTCGCTATGCCAAGCCAACTCTCGCTAGGTGGTCCATCCTCAAGCCATTACAACTTCTAAACAGCGCTTGTGCCTGTGAATCATCAAGACTCTTTGCGGCAAGCACACCAGAATACCTCATCATCAAAGGCTCTAGCTTGACTGAAGTTGGTGAAGAAGGCCCTGGCTTGTCCAAAACCGACGAAGAAAAATAAGTGCTCAAGTACTCACCCAACCAACCGTACAAATAGTGGTAGGGAAGTATCGCAGCACGATCTTCGGTGCTCGTCGAGTTTGAAACAATGCTCAAGCCGTTGTAAATATTGGCTAAGATCAGAATAGCAAGACTAAAAGATTCACCTGCAGCCATCTTGCTATCAACTTTGAAAACTCTAGGACGGATAAGGTTGACGTCGTCCTTGGGGAAAACAAACTTACAAAGCCAACAAGCTAAGAGAAAGGCTAGGTAAGATTCTTCCAAGTGCTCTAGCGCTATGCCAAGATCCTCAAATGCTCTCAACTAAGCAGAAATATGGCCCCCAACTGGACCAATAACACCTAACGGATCCGAGTCTCCCTTTAGCCTGGTTGTCTTGTTGCGGCCACTTTTCTTCGAAGGCTTTTTGTACTTCATGGTATCCCATTACCAAAATCGGATCCATGAAGAAATCTTTACGCTTGACTTACCCTGAGCCTCCTAGGAAAGCTTGTGATATGCCCAAAACAAATAGCAGTAACTCGCAGGCAATCCTCAGCTGTTGCGATGAGAAAACTCCTCCACGCTAGGAACTACCTCGTCATAAAATCTCCTCTGGATTGGCAAGCCTCCTATCTTGTGGAGGTCCCAAAGTGAAATCGACATCTCCCCTTGAGCGGTGTGAAGAGTGTTGGTTGTACAACACCAGTGCTCGAAGAACACACGAAGGACGAAAAGATGGCGATCGTAGCTAAACAAGGATGCGTACACAGCGTGATAAACGCCCACGTTGGTATGCACATCTTTGGATCGGCTCAAGACATCTTTAAGCCACTTTCAGTAAAACTCAACATAGGCAGCTTCCCCAGTAGTCGACAAGGCACTACTCCAAGTCACAGCTCCTCTGCAGATGTGATCACCAAAAAGCTCAAACGAAACCGGTGAATTATTACGAACATGATGCGAATGGTTCAAAACCAGAACCTTTGACGTACATGCCTTCTTCTTCGTAGTTGATTGACCAAATTCCATCACCTCCCAAGACTCTTTAGAAGACCATGACTTGATGTGCATTGAGTTATCTTTTACAAGAATAACAAGTGCCTTAGGTCTAGTCAACGGCGCACAAAGCTTCACATTGTTCCCCTATCTCACGAATCACTTTTCTTTGCGAGAACGGTGATGGTATTGTTCTTGAAACACTTGAAAAATACCATGGCTGCAACAGAACAAACAAGGCAATATAAGCAAGAGTAGGGCACGACAAGAAAAAAAAAGAAAAATTCTTTTTGCTTCACCAAAACAAAAGACATGCGAGACTAACCTCGTGAGCGTCAAATGATGATGTTGATGAAGTCAAAGCAATGAAAGAAATCAGCCACAAAGCTTAATCGAGCACAACAAAGTGAGCAGCTCCAAGCAGCAGCAAGGGGCAGGCCAATGTCACCACCAAAGAAAGTTGTGACCAAAACGCACTACACAGCGTAAAAACGCTGCAGTCTTTTGCACAACCCCACACGGTAAAAGTGACGCACTGCGACAAGCTCTAAGTAGCAATTGCAGGGCACGGCAGCGGCAGTAGTGGCAGCAGCGGCAAGAGGCACGACTACGTCACCACGGAAAGTTGTGACCAAAAGGCATTACACAGTATAAAAACGCTGCAAACTTTTGCACTACCCCACACGGTAAAGGTGACGCACAACAACAAGCTCCAAGTAGCAACAACAAGCACAACAAGCATAGCAGCAAAGAAAACCCATGACTCCAAGCAGCTACAAAGTGCACGACAAGAATAGTTGTGTTGTGGAAAAAATATACACTCAATTGTCCCATATATAGGGGTCAATTTCTTCCTAATTCTATGAGGGAAATACATACCCAAATAGCAAAAGGAAAATCAAAACAAGAAAGCACATTCCCACCAAAAGAAGGAAGCAAACTTGAAGCAAAAAAATGGCAAGTTTCAGCCAATCTGGACAGGTAGAACGTTTTTGGTGACAGCTTAACTTTTCGGAAGGGTTTTGATGCAAGGTCAAATGGAGAAGAGAGCTAAGTGGCTAAGGATCGTTGTATCCAAATTTCATAATTTTCCCTAAAGCCAAACATTCCAGTTTTCAAAGTTATTCCCGCAGAAATTGCTTTCCTGTCAGGAATTGCGCAGCTATAGGAAAATGCAAAGTTGAAGGCTTTTCCAATTTTTCCTAGTTAGGTGCAATATATTCCTGAAAATATAAGGGATAAAGCTACATTTCCCCTATTTGTTCAGAATTTTCCAAGAAAGAAATCAACCTCAAATTGGGCTTGCAAGTCAGAGGACATGTTTTCCAAAATAAAAAAAGGGAAAGTAAAAACCTCCTTGCCATGGGAAAATCAAAACATGGAAGGCAAACTCCTTCCTTGCCGTGGAATCAAAAGAAGAAAGGAAAACGATCCCTCCTTCATGCCATGGGAAATCAAAACAAGAAAGAAACAAAAAAATTCCCCTTTGCCATGGGAAGGAAAAAATAGGAAAGGAAAAATGCACATCCTACTCATCAAAGGACAAGAATTGAATCTTTCCAAAACCTTGAAGGAAATCACAAAAGCTTTCCAACATTTTGAAGGAAGTCACCTTCGTAACAAAAATTGAAGAGGATTCCTATCAAAAGAAGAAAAACATTTTTCCTACAATCACAAGGAAAAATTTAAAATATGCCAAATGTATTTTATCAAAGACTATGGGAAATCAAATACGCACAATAAGTATGTGCAGATTTATCCATTTTCAAAATTTCTTTCAAGATCAAGCCTCTATGGCCCTTGAAGAAACAAATTTCACCTCTATTCAAGATCAAGCCTCTACAGCCCTTGAAGAAGCAAATTTCAGTTCATTCAAGACCAAGACTTCACAGCTCTTGAAGGAATGTTTTGTTCAAGAAATACGCCTCAACGGCCCTTGATGAAATTCATCACCTCTATTCAAGATCAAGCCTCAACGGCCCTTAAAGAAATGTTTCGTTCAAGAAATACGCCTCTATGGCCCTTGAAGAAGCAAACTAATTCAAGATCAAGTCTCGACGACCCTTAAGTTAGAGCATTCACATTGCAGGACTTCAAAACATGTTTCCTACATGTGACAAGCACATGCTTACAACGCGCCTTGAAGTGGGGGCATTTGTAGATATGTAAATTTCGTTTCATACAAATGATGCATCGCAAAGCTCCACGTGGCATATGACTCATCACAAATGGACAAGTCATCAATTACATGTGGCACAAGACAAGCAAAGGAAGTATAAAACTTCTCCAAAATTTGGCAATTAGGGAGAATCCCCCTTAAATTCGGCTAGGGAATCCAAATTGATCCTAAAACTGGAAAGAAAGCTAAAGCATCTTCATAAAACAAGTAAGAATTGAAGATTGCTCACAAAATAGGCAACAAGATCCTTAAATTCCGCCAAGGGAGTAAAGTGGCTGAAATTAAGACACAAAATATGCCTAAAATCATCCCAAAGGTGAGCCTTGAGAAGCCTATAAATACAAGGTCCTCCCACAAGCATAAGGGTCGAAAAAATCTCTACATAGAAGAACCTCTGCAAAACCTTTGAAGACTAATACGCAGCCAAAGATCTCTTCGAAGAACATTCAACCAAAGCCGAAGCACTTCCTTGAAGAATCAACAAGCACTCGTGCCGATTCCTTCAAGACTTTGTTGCAAGCTTATAAACTTGTAGCTACGTTTGTTTCAAGATCATGTCGCCAAGACCCTTGAAGCAACGAAATCCCGCATCAAACACTACCATTGCCACACCCTTGAGGTGAAGATCATCCACAAGTTGTTTTCAAGCTCAAAATGTGAAGTAATCGTTCAACCGTTCGTCCGAGATCAAGTTATCACGCCCCTTGGATCAACAATCAACCATCTACATCAAATTTGAAGACTGAATCAGAGGAAAATTGTAAACAGAGATTGTAACCCTACAAATTCAAATCAATACAAATCTACTTTGTACACGTGTTCTCGTTTCATTTGTTACAAGAATTTTTGTGTTTACAATGCTAATTATGTTTTGGTTAGATTGATCGAGAGAGAAAGAAAGAGAAAGAAAGAGAGCCCACAAGGATTTTGACTTGGAAGTTTGAACTATGAATTACGGAACTTGAAATTGTGGTGGCTTTTATTTGCCCCGACACAAAGAGGCTACTTTTGATTGCTTAATTGGTATTCAATATGCTTAAATGTGGAAGCCGGCCTAGGTGTGTTATTTCGCTCTGCTAACGACTCTATGGTGACCGGCAAGTCTGTTGTTTGTTTATTTAAGTTGGCCCTTGAATCTGAGGCAAGGGCGACTATTCTTGCCGTTCATGCTGCCATTGATAATGATATCCAAGATGTGGTTTTCGAATCTAATACACGAGAGCTCATAAATGGTATAAATGGTGACTTTAGAAGAGGAAGATGGCTTTTATACCTCTTTTTTTTATCCAAATTAGGAACCTCAGACATCGGTTCCATTCCATTAGTTGGAGATGGGTTCCTGCTAAGAAAATTCTACAGCAGATTGGATTGCATCCCATTATAAAAGAAGGATGTGTATGGAAGTTTAGGCTATTCGACCCCCGTTCTCTCTAGTTCACATTCTTTCAAAAGACAGGCTTCCTTGTCCTTCCTAATGTGCCCGCAATCAGCTGAGGTTGGGTTGTGTTTCAAATTGGACTTTAACTTTGCTTAGAGCAACTCCACCCTTGGAGCCCTCCCCTTGGCAATCCACTATTCAATCCACCCCATGAACAGTAACTGCCCTTAATGAACATTAATTGCCATTTGCATCTCCACCCTTAGAGCCCTCCCCCTGGCAATAGGCAATAAAATATTAGTTTTTTTTGTTTCTTTAAATAATACAAAATAAAATTATTTGTAATTTCGGATAAGATTTTTTAAATCGTTTTCGTTGCGCCACGTGTCATTTTATCCAAAAAACAATTATTTTAGCTATGGATTTCGATAAGATTTTTATCCAATGTCATCGTGCCACGTGTCGTTATCTTTTTAGATTTTTATCCAGTAGTCATTTTGTGGAAAAAAATTGGATTGAAACTTTGAGAGAAAGATAGGAATTTGATTGAAAGTAGTTGAGAAAATATGAAATTGTGGTGTAAGGTAGATGGAGAAGAAGTGGTATTTATAGAAAAGTAAAAACTATTTTTTCTTTTTTTTTAATTTCTAAAGCAGATTAATATCAACCGTTGATCTCAGATCGAACGGTTGATATTAAATTAGTTTTTTTTTATTACCTTTGCAAATCGGACGGCTTGTATTAAAGAGCCATTGGGATCGAACGGACCGTGGGAAGCCACGTGGCTTCCCAACGGTCACTGGGTTTTCTGGGCGCGCGGGCCTGTGCCCTGAAATCCGGTCGGCTGACGCGCCCCCACTCGCCAGTGAGGGGCACGCGCCTGACACAGAAAAAAAAAAAAAAAAAAAAAAAGGACCGACGCCAGGCCTGGCGTCAGCCTGACGTCACACCCCTCGGGATGAAGGGCTGGCAATTGCCCACGGGCCTGGCCCTCGGGCTCCCACCCTCACTCGGGCTCTCCAACGTTGGAGGCCTATCCACCGGCCCTCGGGCCCTTTCCTCTGGCCTGTCCCCCGAGCAATGTCCATGGGTGGAGTTGCTCTTATAGTCATGTAGGGGGTCATATTATATTTGGTCTCATAGCTTTATATAACTTAGGATCCAATCAATCAAGTTACTAAACCGCATGTAAATCAACACATATGGCATATTCAACTAACCCTAATATTTACTGCAATAAATGCAGTATAACATGAAACCCTAACGTAAAATTGATGTGCATGAATAAGCATGAAAACCTGAACTTGAAGCCATGATCCGCAATATGATGTATCTTCCCTTCTCTTGTATGACAACAATGGATATTTTTAGGTTTCAAATGGGGTAACCTAACTTAATGTGAATCATCCATATTTGTACTGAGAAGAGGGACCTATCTCACTCATTTTTCTGATAACTACCTTATCCCATTAACAATGCAGTTATCTTCAGTTATCATTAAGCCAACCATTTTTTGTCAATTCAAAATATGGCTTAATCATTTTTTTTCCCTCCAATATGTTTTACGTCATTCGAATATAAAACCCTAAGAAGTCTAACCATATATATAGCTCATTTACCAAGTTCAGCTGCAATCGATAGTTTGATGAACTCAGATATATGAATTCATGAATGATGAAATCATATGAATTCTTACATTCTCCCACATGAGTGAGATCAAACTATTCAACATGATTGCAACCACTTAGTAAATGTGATCACTGAGCCAGAATAACTTAAAGACTTCAACAATTAACCAAAATGTGATAATTGTAGAACCTAAGAAAAACATGATACTAAACAATATATATCATGATGTAATTCTATCATAGAGGAACATTATATTGGGATCCAAATAATGTACTAAAACACTCCCACATTTTGGTCCTGAGATATCATGATTATCTCATTTGCACAGATTTTGCAAATATTCATCAACTACTTATTCATTAGTTTTTACTTAGCATCACAAGTGAAATGAATCAATTTAATACAAAATACCTTACTTCCACATTACAGGCGAACCAATGAAGGATACAATCCCATTTTCATGACATGCTTTTTGAATGTTATAACATTAATAGCTTTAGTCAAAGGATCTGCCACCATTTCTTGAGTACTGATATGCTCAATGTTAATGATTCCATCTCTGACTTGATCTTGCACTTTTAAATACTTGATGTCCATTAGTCTCGAAGCTTCTGATCTCTTGTTGTTCTTGGCAAAGAACACTATAGAAGTATTATCACAATATATTTTCAGTGGCCTCTCAATACTTTTCACAATCTGCATATCATGTAACAAGTTTTTCAGCCAATTTGACTGCCTCATTGCCTCAAAACAGCCAATATACTCAAATTCCATTGTTGACACTGCCCTTGTTTGTTGTTTCTTACTTCTCCATGAAACTGCCTCTCCTGTAAACATAAAGATGTAACCACTAGTTAACATTCTATCATCCACACATCCTCCAAGATCAGCGTCTATGTAACCAATTAGTTCCAAACTATCTACATAGTTATAACACAACACATGATCTTGTGTTCTTTTCAAGTACCTAAAAACCTTCTTTCTGTATTTTAGTGAGCCACTCCAGGATTCGATTGAAACCTTCCCAAAACACTCAATGCAAATGCTAGATCAGGTCTTGTACACATATGTGCATATATTACAATGCCAACTAATGATGCATAAGGCTTGTCTTTCATCAACTGGATATCGTGATCTGTTATAGGACACTGTTTCAAAGTAAGCTTATCATTTTTTCCAATTGGTAACTCCCATCATTGTAATGCTCCATATTGAACCTCTTCAACATCTTCTTGACATAAGCTTTATGTGACAATCCCAAAGATCATTGTGGTCTGTTTCTCATAATTTCAATTTCCAAAACATAGTGAGCTTGTCCCATATCCTTCATATCAAAATGACTAGATAAAAGCTTATTTGTTTCATTCAACAACTCAACATTAGTACTTGCAAGTAAGATGTCATCTACATAGAGAACCAGAAAGATGAAATTTGATTTCTCAATTCTCATATAGATGCAGTTATCAATCTAATTTTCTGTAAAACCAAATTACAACCTGATCAAACTTCTTGTACCATTGTCTTGAAGCTTGTTTCAAACCATAAATCGATTTGTTCAATTTGCAAACCCAATGTTCCTTCCCCCTTTCAATGAATCCCAGTGGCTGCTTCATATAAATGTTTTCATCTAGGTCTCTATTAAGAAAGGCAGTTTTCACATCCATTTGATGTAATTCAAGGTTGAAATGAGTAGTGAGTGTCATGATTACTCGAAAATAGTCTTTGGTGAACACTGGAGAAAATGTTTCATTGTAATCCACTCCTCTTTGAGTGAATCATTTTGCCACTAATCGAGCCTTATGTCTCTCCACATGTCCCTGAGAATCACGTTTTGTTTTGAAAATCCACTTGGAGCCTATAGACTTCAAGTTTTTTGCATTATCAACTAAAGTCTATACTCCATTTTTATGCTTTGAAGCCAATTCCTCTTCCATTGTAGCTTTTCATAAATTAGAGTTCACACATTTCATAACCTCTTTATAAGTGACATGATCATTTTCATCACCAACACCATAATCCATTTCCTGCAAATAGACCATGTAATCATGTAGTATAGCTGATTTTCTTATTCTTATGGATCTTCTTTAAACCTATTGTGAAGCATTCATGCTTGAGGTAGGTTGAAAAGGCAATGATTCTTCTTGGGACTGCAATTGGTGGTGCTTGAATAGAGTGTATGTATAGGTTCATGCAAAGTAGAACTAACTCTCACATTTTCACTGGCATGCACTGCAGTAATTGAAGTTGTGTATGATCCAATTGGAGCAAGTGCCAAAGGCAGTAACAATGACTAATTGATCTCATGAGCATTACCAATTACTGATTCATCTTCATTATTTTCCTCAAAAACATAAGTTATTTTGCCTGACACACAAGGTTCTTCATAATTCTCAAGGAATTTGGTATTGTGACTTTCTACTATTCTTGTATAGTGATGAGGATGATAAAATCGAAAATCCTTTGACCTTTCTGCATATCCAACAAAATAACAACTAGTTGTTTTGAAGTCCAGTTTTCTTTCATTTGGATTGTAAAGTCTTGCTTCACATTGACATCCTTAGGTGTGAAAATGTGCCATACTTGATTTTCTTCCAGTCCAAGCTTCAAAAGGAGTGACTGTCAAAGCTTTTGTAGGCACCCTATTCAATATGTAGTTTGCAGTTTTGATGGCTTCTCCCCATAAGAACTTAGGCAAATGGGATCGAGACATTATACTCCTCACCATATTTTTCAAAGTCCTATTTCTTCTTTCTGCAACACCATTCTGAGATGGGGTCCTTGGGGTTGTGTACTGAGCTAGAATGCCATTTTGTTGCATATAAAGACCAAAGGGACCCTTGTTTTGCCCAATTTTAGTATATTTGCCATAAAACTCACCTCCACGATCTGATCTCACCATTTTAATTTGTTTTCCCAATTGTTTTTCAACTTCAATTTTGGAAATTTTAAAGCAATTTAAAACTTGTGAATTTTCTAAGATTAAAAAAAATAAGTGTATTTCTAGTAATCATCAATAAAGAGGACAAAGTAGGAGTTTCCACATATGGTTTTTGTTGGAAAGGGACCATATACATCATTGTGTATAATCTATAACAGATCATTGCTTCTTATGGCTTCAGTTTTGTCTCTAACATTGGTATTTTTGCCTTTATGGCAGTCTATACATTCCTCAAAATCATCAAAATTGATGCTTGACAATATGTCATTCTTCACTAATCTCATCATTCTCTCTTTTGATATATGCCCCAACCTTCTATTCCATAACATAGTAGAGCTGTCATTAAGATAAGCAAAGACAGAATGTTCAAGATTGAGATAAGTTTCATAATAAATGCATTCAATCTGCCAAAGATCTCCATTTGGGAATGCATATCCAATAAAATTGTCAAACTGGTTCTTAATGAAAAATTGAATTTGATTAATGCCACCAATATATGAAAAACCTTCCTTAACAAACTGAGTAACAGAAAACAAGTTCCTTCTTATAAAAGGAACATAGAGTACATTATTTAAAGTTAAAACATAACCAGATGACAACTTTAACATAATTCTACCAATAGCTTCAACTACCACTTTATTCCCATTTCCAACAAACACATTGTAGACCTCTTTACATGTCCTCTTCTGGTTTTGAAATCCCTGCAATGAATTTGTAATGTGGATTGAACAATTAGTGTCAAACCATCATGAGTTTTGAGGAATAAAAACCATATTAGCTTCAACAATGACAAAAACATTAAATTCAGTGTTACCTTTCTTGATCAACCAAGCCTTAAAACGAGGACAGTGTTTCCTCAAATACTTAGTGGATTGACAGTAAAAACATTTTTTAAGATGGATTGAATTCACTCATAGACCAGTGGAAGTTGAAGCACCATTGTTCTTGGCAGGAACTGAAGTGTTTTTTAAGGATTTCTTTGGACCAAAATATGCACCTGCTTGGTTTTTGAACCTTGATTGCTTCTTGTTGCCTTTATAGTTATCATTTTTGAATGCAGCATCCCCCATCTTTGCCTTTCCTTACCCAGAATTAACAAGATTTGCCAACTCTATCCTCTCAGCCTAGCCTTTTTCATCATTTCTTCCTCTTGACAGCAAATGGAAATGAGTTCATTGATGGTCCAAGTCTCTTTCTGTGTGTTGTAGTTCACCTTTATCTGATCATAATCACCAAATAAGGAATATAGGGTCATGTGCACCAAAAACTTATCTGTAATCCTTATCTCCAATGCATTGAGTTTGTTGGAGATGTTCACCAATTTCAGTAAGTGTTCACGAACACTGATCAATCCATCATGCTTAGTGTTAATCAGTGCAGTGAGATATGCACCTATTTCAGCTTTATTAGACCTCTTGAATTTCTCTTCAATCCTAGCCATATAATCCTTGGCTAAATCACAACTAGGTATTCCCCCACGAGTATGTTCCTCCATAGCATTTTGCATAATGAGGAGAGACATTTGATTAGCTCTTTCCCATTTTGCAAAAGTCTCTCTTTCTTATGCAGTATTTGAATCAATTAGGGCAGCAGGCTGAGGTGTCTTGAAAGCTACACTGAATTCTAGCATTCCCAAATTCATCTCAATTTGGTGCTTCTATGTGTTGAAATTGTTACAATTCAACTTCTCAATATTCACAAGATTAAGCATATTGAAGCCTACATAAATTATTTTTTGTTTGTGAATTCAAAAGTTTGTGATCAAGAATGACACATAAGTTTCTTGTCACACTATAGTCACAAAATTAGTATCACCTTTGGGCAAGATACCATCTATGCATAATAGAAATTCTTAAATTTTTTCACAGCCAAGGATAAAAACACATGATCTCTTGTAAAACAACACCTTTAGGCAAGAAAATTTTACAAAACTATCATGTTCATCATCTCTCACTATATATCAGTTTATAAGAAATCCCAGTAAATAAGTTCTTTAGAAATATCTTTACTTGCTCGACTTGTAAACTGCTTTATTAAGTGTTCATTTTTCATAAGGTAGTTCATACACTTTGGTGTAACCAACTAGCAAATCGTAATGTATCAGCACTTAATACTTTATTCGAATTCAACTTGCAGAAAATATATATATTGTATTGGCATCTGAATAATAATGAAATTAAATTCCTCAATTTAAACATAACTAATATCTATGATCTTTTTAAAAAATTGCAATTGTAATGTCAGCGGAAGGCAATAAAAATTTGCTCAAGTTGAATTCAATTTCTTCACAATCATGAGTGTAGTACTTGGATTGATTGACTCTAATACCACATGATAGCTTTATATAACTTAGGATCCAATCAATCAAGCTACTAAACCACATGTAAATCAACACATATGGCATATTCAACTAACCCTAATATTTACTGCAATAAATGCAGTATAACATGAAACCCTAATGTAAAACTGATGTGCATGAATAAGCATGCAAACCTAAACTTGAAGCCATGATCCGCAATAGAATGTATCTTCCCTTCTCTTGTACGACAACAATGGATATTTTTAGGGAGTTTTAGGTTTCAAATGGGGCAACCTTACTTAATGTGAATCATCCATATTTGCACCAAGAAGAATGACCTATCCCACTCCTTTTTCTGATAACTGCCTTATCCCATTAACAATGCAGTTATCTTCAGTTATCATTAAGCCAACCGTTTTTTCGTCAATTCAAAATATGGCTTAATCATATTTTTCCCTCCAAAATGTTTTAGGGAGTTTTAACGAAACACTCCCGGTACTGTTCACTTTTAACGAAAAACCACATTTTTACCTTTTCCCTGGTACTATTCACTACACCTTCATTTGTCTTTTTTCATTAAAACTAAAGATTTTTTTAGACGTTAGTTTTCCTTATGTTTTACTTCATTCGAATATAAAACCCTAAGAAGTCTAACCATAAATATAGCTCATTTACCAAGTTCAATTGCAAGATAGTTTGATGAACTCACATATATGAATTCATGAATGATGAAATCAATGAATTCTTACATGGTCATCCCCCGTTACTATTTAGCTATGCTGGTTTTTTTGTTTTCTTTCTAGTTGTATGTTGTACCCTTTTGGTTCCTGGGCCGTGTCCCTAATGAAATGTCCTTTGTCCAAAGAAAAAAAAAATATGCCCAAATGTGTGATGATTTGTTAATAAATAAAATATTCAAAGTATGTTAAAATAGAAAGTGTTGTTAGAGATAAAAATTTAAACTGAGTAAAATAGTTTTTAAACACTGTTCACTTGCTATTTTAACAAAAATTTAAAGTTTCTTTTGGATATACTCCAATTCCAGCATCTTTGTAACAGGGTAGCACGCTGTTTAGTGAAGTTTGGCGGGACTTGGTTTGATTTTTTATTCAGGAAGCCTAACTTTATAATGGAAGGTGCTACATATATCAAACTTGTACATCAAATGATGTGACACATTCTACATCATATACTCGAATTGTTAATCAAATCCTAACTTGAATTAAAATAAAATTTTGATTAGTGCCATATCATGTGATGTACAAATTTGATATACTTCACATTATTTTTTGAAAGGAAAACAATAGCTTTATTGCATAAAGCTCAACGAGAATATATATATCTTGGTGAAGAACATCCCTAATAACCTCTAGAAGTTCCTCAATACGAAATCACCACTAGATAAACTCAACTTGACGCAGTGATGAGCTACACCATTACAATTATGAGGGACATATGAGATTGTACACCCACGAAATCGGACACCAACTCTTTAATATCAGTAGCGGTAAAACCGAGAGTTGACCAGTCCATTGCACTTCCATTACAAGCAGCCACGACGTCAAGTCAATCTGTTTACACCTGTACCTTCACGCAAACCCTTTTTGCAAGTCGAAGCCCTACTCTGACCGCGAGGAGCTCCACCTGCTTCACAGATGTGCTACCTTGGAACCTCCGCGCACCAGCCGCCCTAAAGCACCCTTCCTCGCCGCGAATCACCCCCCATCACCCGTAACTAAATCCTCCACTCTGGCAGCACCATCCACATTCAGTTTGAACCATCCATCACTTGGAGCCACCCACCGTTGTTACTTGGGTAGTTTAACATGGCTGGTGTTGTAAATTGAGAGTTTCAATATTCATGCAAATCATGATTGTACAAGAGTCCTAGTCAGAATATATGTACAAGAAGAAAAGAACTAAAACCTATGGCTCCTTGATTTACGCCTAGTCCTAGTCAGCTAGTTACAATCTCTTGAAATAAGAACAAAAGATAACAAGAAGAATTACAAGGAAGATAACCCTAGAAGCCAGCTATGATCCAGCTATGATTGATTGAGAAATAGCCTACATGCTGAAAAAGGGGACGCCATGCCCTGGACTCTGGTGCCATGCTGCACAGTGTACAGTGGGTATAAGCCTTAACTCTAGTTGATTTAATGGAGTTGAACGTCCAATCAGCATCGGTGTATACTGAAATCTGTGTATGCCTATTATTTTCATTAATATTCCGTGTCCAACTGAACCTTTTAAATAACGAATGATGCGATGAACAATTTTGAAATGGACCATGGTTGGAGAATGCATGAATTGGCTAACAATACTCAAAGCAGAAGAGATGTCAGGACGTGTAATGGTAAGGTTGATGAGTTCGCCAACCATTCTCTGATAATAGCTCAGATTAGTGATTGGATTACCATGAGGTTCCAGCTTGAGATTGGTATCCAAAGGTGTTCGAGCTGGCTTGCAATCTGTCATTTCAGCTTCTTGAAGAAGATCAAGAACATACTTGCACTGATTTAAGAAGAAACCTTTATGAGAGTGTGCCACTTCAATTCCCAAAAAATATTTGAGATTCCAAGATCTTTGATGGCAAATTTGTTGCTGAGATATTGTTTGAGGAAGGTGATTTCTGAAACGTTATCTCCAGTCACAATAAGATCATCCACATATATGAGCACCACCAATTTTCCCACTGAGCTAGTTCGAACAAACATTGAGGAATCAGCATGACTCCTACGAAACCCAACTTGTTCAAGAACAAAATTAAGCTTAGCGTACCAAGCTCGAGGAGACTGCTTTAAACCATAGATTGCTTTGTGAAGTTTGCACACCAAATCTGTGTCATTGGATTGAGAATAACCTGAATGAAGTTTCATATAAACCTCTTCTTCAAGGTCACCATGTAAGAAGGCATTCTTGACGTCCATTTGAAAAAGAGCCCATGCATGATTAATTGCAACTGATAACAACACTCGAACTGTGTTCATTTTTGCAACCGGAGCAAATGTTTCCTTATAATTCACACCATAAGTTTGAGAGAACTCACGAGCAACCAAACGCGCTTTGTGTCTCTCAATGGTGCCATCTGAGTTAAACTTGGTCTTGTAGACCCAATGGCTTCCCACTGCTTTCTTATCCTTAGGAAGCTTGACAACCGTCCACGTGTGGTTCTCATGGAGAGCTTGAAGCTCGTCAGCCATGGCTTTTCTCCACTCAACATGGAGATTAGCCTCTTGAAAGGTTTGTGGCTCATGGACCCCAGTGATAGTACTTAGAAACGCAGCATAAGTAGGTGAGAAGTTGTTATAATCAATGGCATTAGTCAAGGGATACCTGGCTGTATAGGTTACATAATCAAGTAACATGGATGACGGGTGCCTTTCTCGAGCAGGATTGCAACGGACAACGTCGAGTTGATCTGAGGAATGAACTATTGAAGAAGCCTCATGATTTGAACTGGTGGTACTAGTAGGAGTGACTTGAAGTTCAAGTGTTTCCTGTGCATTGGTGACATCTTGTTCAATTTGCATTTGTTGGGGTATTGACAATGCAGGATCACTAGGAGAAGATGTTGGCTCATCACAACCAGAATATGACATAGGGAAGAGTTCATGCAGGTGTTCCCCCTGCCGAGAATAATCCATAGGTCGTGAAAAATAAGAAGTGGCTTCATCAAACTTGACATCCCTAGAAACCACCATTTTTTGAGTTGTGGGGTTGTAGCATCGATACCCCTTTTATGTGGATGAGTAGCCTAGGAAGACACATTTTGCAGCTCTAGGATCCAATTTGTCGCGGTTTGGGGCTTGAATATGAACAAAACATGTACACCCAAAGACCCTCAAATGCGACAAATTGAGTTTTCTTCCTTTCAAGACTTCGTAGGGTGATTTGAAGTCCAAAACTTTACTAGGTAATCTATTAATGAGATAAGTGGCTGTGAGCACTCCTTAGGACCAAAACTTCTTTGAGATATTCATATTGAACATAAATGCTCTAGTTTTCTCAAGAAGATCCCTATTCTTTCTCTCAGCTATCCCATTTTGTTGGGGTGTTCCAACACAACTTGTTTGGTGTAGAATGCCATGCATGCTCAAGTATTGTGACATGTTATGGGACATATATTCGGCACCATTGTCTGATCTTAAAACATGAATGTGTGAAGAAAATTGAGTGGTGACAAGTTTATGAAATTTTTTAAAAACATTCACAACTTCACTTTTAAGTTTCAAAAGATACAACCAAGTGATCCTTGTGAAATCATCCACAAAGTTTACAAAATATTTGTATCCATCAAGGGATTCCAAAATGGGTCCCCAAATATCGGAATGCACGATTTCAAAATGATTACTAGCTCTTGACATAGAGGAAGTAAATGGTAATCTCGCAAACTTAGACAAGTGACAAACATCACAAGGATTTGTAATTTTACAGAGGCTTGGAAACAAAGTGGACAAAACTCTTCCAGAGGGATGCGCTAGTCGCTGGTGCGAAAGTTGTTGTTCTTGTGCTAAACTTGAATTAACTTGAAAGACTTTGGGAACTTGGGTATCCTTGGGTAGATAATAGAGACCATTTAAGAGGAAACCCTCACCAATCGTCTTCTTAGTGGCTAGGTCTTGAAAAATAACAGTGTGAGGAGAGAAGATAGCAAGACACTTTAGTGAATTTATGATTTTTCCAACAGATAAAAGTTGAAAAGGAAAGTAGGGGACGTAAAGAGCATCAGACTCTACGTTGTTAGAGATCAAATTCACTTTTCCCTTTCCTAGAACTGAGGCACCCTTGCCACTGGCAACAGATACATGACAAGGAATTAACAGTTTTTGAAAATCATGCAAGGTTGTAAATTTATTTGTCAGTGGCACCTGAATCTATAATCCAATAGTCATGCACACTACCAACTTTAAGAGCAGTTGAGAAGGAGTTCAAGATACCTGAGATGTCTCTTGAAGGTATGCGTTCATTTTCAACCAAAAAACCTGCAAATTTTCCAAGTAGTGCAGTCTCATTATTGTCACAATTGTTAATTGTCCCTTCATAATCACTACTTCCTTGTTTCTTATGAAGAAAAGCTGCAAATTCATTAATTAATGCAGTTGGATTGCAAGTGAAACTTGAAATCCCTTCTGTAAACAAGGAGACTGCATGATTTGCATGGTTTGCATTGAAAGGAGAATTATAGGATTTGAAAGGAGAATTATCTGATCCCTTGACAACTTTGGTTTTAATTCCAGATGTAAAATCCAACACCAGTCCCTTGAATGTCCACCCGCATTGCAATAACTACACTTTAAGTCTCGTTTTCCCTTGTAGCTCTTTTCCTCGACACCCTTATGATTTGAAGCATAAGCCTTGACTTCTGGCATGTTTGGCTTGGCTTCCATGTTCATTACCTTTTTGCGCACCTCCTCTCGCTGAATAGTAGCACAAACACTGGAGAATGAGGGCAGATCAGGGTTCATCAAAATATGGCTTCGAAGGTCTTCGAACTCAGAACTGAGACTTGCCAAAAGCTGGAAGATTTTGTCTTCCTCGGCCTTTTTCATTAGCACCGTAGCATCAATGGTGTGGGGACGATAGACATTCAATTCATTCCACATGGTTGTTCGCTTCCTAAGATGTTGCACGAAGGATTGTCTTTCCTGCTGCAAGCCAAAAATATCTCTCTTCAGTTGGAAAACACGAGCTAAGTTGTTCTGGTTTCCATACATTTCTTTGAGATTCTTCCAAAGATGCATGGATGACTCAGCATAACTAAAAATCTCAGCAATTTTTCGCTCCATTGAGTTGAGCAGCCATGACATGACCAGCTGGTCCTTGCATAACCAAGCATCGTAACTTGAAGAAACTATTTCAGGCATTTGAATAGCTCCATTGACATAGCCAAGTTTAGACCTTCCCCCTAGAGCTAATGTAACAACCCTTTTCCCAAGGAAGATAATTAAACTCGTTTAAAAGCACTAAACTTAAGATGTTGGTTTGGGTTAACCTCAACATCAGAAAAAACTGAAGATGGAGAAACATGGGAACTTTCTCCTTCAAGGTTTGTAGAACTTTCTTCAGCCATGGTTGTGGGTTGAAGAACAGCTCAGAGAACTATCAGAAAAATATACAGAGACAGGCTTGTTAGGGTCACTGCTCTAATACCATGTTGTAAATTGAGAGTTTCAATATTCATGTAAATCATGATTGTACAAGAGTCTTAGTGAGAATATATGTACAAGAAGAAAAGAACCAAAACCTATGGCTCCTTGATTTACGCCTAGTTCTAGTCAGCTAGTTACAATCCCTTGAAATAAGGACAAAAGATAACAAGAAGAATTACAAGGAAGATAACCCTATAAGCCAGTTATGAGAAGCCAACCATAATCCAGCTATGATTGATTGAGAAATAGCCTACATGCTGAACAAGGGGACGCCATGCCCTGGACGTTGGTGCCATGCTGCACAGTGCACAGTGGGTATAAGCCTTAACTCTAGTTGACATTTTTCTTCCAATAGCTGGGTTGAAGGTTGGCCGTTTGAAATTCTTGGAATCAATAGAAAGTCCGTTGAACAACGCCAGAGGATTAGTCATGTAACCTGCCCAAACAAAATGGTTTCTTTCGGCCTACAACGCCCACAAAAGCATCAACACGGCATCAAAATCCACCATTTTATTCTCCAACAAGCTAGTCATCCAATCCTTGACTGGTTCGTCGGAATTCAAATCAACACCCAATGGGAAAAGCTACAATCCCACAAACTATGACTGATCGTTTCCCTAGGAGCATCGCATGCAGCGTGGACATGAAGCTTCAATCCTCACCTTTTTTTTATTCAGGTTAGTTCTCGTCAGAAAAATGTCACAATAAATCCTCCAACCACAAACCTTGACCTTTGGTGGCATACGAGCCCTTCAAATAGCCTGCCAAGCTCGCGGTAAGCACCACCCTTACTCGTAGATGACGATGTCGTTATCGCTGTTGGTGCGTAACTCATTCTCGCTACCTTATAGGCGCTTTTGACTGAAAACAAACCCTTGTTATCATAATGCCACATTAAACGATCATGAGGCATTTGAAAGCTAAGGGGAATAGATTTGATAAGTCGAACCTCCTCCACAGCAAATAACTGATTCAACAGCTCAATCCTCTAGCACCGAGTTTCCTGCACTATCATGTCCTTGACCGTAAGAACCCCGAGTAAAGAGGAAGATGGTGTAAGGATCTCCGTGGTCTAGGAAGATGGTGTAAGGATCTCTGTGTGGATCCTGTAAGCCTTATATGTATATTCTCATCTCTACCTAGCATGAGGCATTTTGGGAGCTCACTGGCTTCGAATTCCATCGGAACTCCGAAGTTAAGCGAGTTTGAGCGAGAGCAATCCCATGATGGGTGACTCACTAGGAAGTTCTCGTGTGAGTTCCAAGAAACAAAACTGTGAGGGCGTGGCGGGGGCCCAAAGTGAACAATATCGTGCTACGACGGAGTCGAGCCTGGGATGTGGTGGGGGCCCGGGCTGGGATGTGACATTATCACATTAATTTCAGAGATTTCGATAAAAAATTGAAAACCAATAAGGCTTTTCAATCAAAGAATATTGATAGCTAGGGACCGCATCCGAAATTTCCTTTTTTTATTATAGATCTACTACCATAAATTCAATGCGTAATCTTAGCATTCACTGGTTATTCCTGAATAATCTCATTTTTCAATTATTCAACCATTTCATTTATTTATTATTTATTCACTTAATCTTTTTCTATCTATTTTATATATATCAATAAAATATAAATTGTTTTTTGTCGTTATAAAAGACACTCTTTTATAGTAACAATAATCAATTTAGTATGATATAAACAGAACAAAAGAGGAAATAACAAAGAAACAAATTGGTTATACAAAGCTATATACAAATCATCCACATTTTTTTTATTTCATTAATTGAATCTTATTTGTTGATTAGGGCGAAGTTCTTTAAAAACCCTCACCTTTTTGAAATATCATAAACAGTTCCTGTAGGTTGAGCACATTTTTCAAGGAAATATAGAATGGTAGAAATATTTAAATAAATTTTATTCTTTATCAGATCATAAAACCCCACTTTACTAAGATCTCTTCCTTCTCGTCGAGATCGAACATCAATTACAACGATTCGATAAATGGCTCATTGGGATAGATGAACATACTCCCCTAGAAACATATAAGAAGTTTTCTCCTCGTACGGCTCGAGATGGAATGGAGTAGGTCTTGCTTCATATTTGTTAATTCATTTATGGTTTACACGACTTCAGGCAAATAAAATGCTATAAAAGCTATACATGTCAATCGAGTAGGTGATTTTGGATTAGCTCCTGGGATTTCAAGCCGTTTTACTCTCTTTTAAATAGTAGAGTTTTCAACCATTTTGCTCGTGCTAGTGCCCCCAGAAATATTTGGATTTCATGCAATATGAGATTTAATGTCATAACTCTTATTTGTATTTTACTTTTTATTAGTGTTGTTGGGAAATCGGCACAGGTAGGAAAATTCAAAGTTAGAAATATTAAAAAAAAAATCTTCTAGTTTGAAAAACCTATTGTGATTATTCTTTTTACTATAAACGTTGGAATCGTCCATTGCGATATATAAAAAACAGTCGATTTGAAAAGTTTGTAAGAAATGAAATGTCACAATATTTTTTTCTACATGTCAAAGAGATGGAAAAGAAAGATGTCTCTGTTCACAAAAGAAACATTCCCCTATAGTGAATTTTATAATCATTGGTTTCGCAACGACCTTAGGAACTTAGAAATGGAGAGTAAATTGAAGAAATGACCTTAAATCTTTGTGTACTGACCCCAAATCGAATTGTTTAGGATTTGAAAGTGAAAGAAATTATTTTATCTACTAATAGTGGAAAAAATGGAGTATTACCAAATCATGCACCTATTGCCACAGCTGTAGATACTAGGGGTGGGCAAACGGGTATAGGAACCGCGGGTCGGGACGGGTCGGGACGGGTACGGGCCGGTTCCAATTTTTTCATAAGAGAAACGGGGCGGGCCGGGCCGGGCCGGGTCAAAATGTATAGAAAAACGGGACCCCGGACCAACCCGTTTGTAATTGCAATGGATGGATGAGATTGAAGAGTAACCTACCATCTAATCTGAACCGTTAGTTTTACCCTCGATTCTCTCTCTCCCGTCTCGGATCCTCGATTCTGTTACTGGACTGGACCTCGAACTCGATTCTCTCCCGCCGTCAAGCGTGCGTCGTCCCCTCCCCTCTGTCACTCTCCGTTAGTCATCTCCTCCACCACCCCGACATCACCGCCGTCGCGAGTCTGGGAACTTCAACGAGAGAGAGATACAGAGAGGGGACTTGTCTAAGAACTTTTTCCCCATAAAGGACTTCTCAGATCTATATGTACAAGTCTCATAACTCTTTCCCAGAAAGAGGACTTGTCTAAAAACTTTGACGAGAGAGAGAGTTTTAGGGAGAGAATGATGGTTAGGGTTCGCGGTGGTGTTCTTCCGGTGCTGCTGGTGTTGGTAGCTTGCTTTGCATTTCAGCAGCTATCTGCTTCCGACGATACGGTAATTCGTATCGTCTCATTTGTAATTGCAATTTCATGCTTTGAATCTCATATTTGAATCCCAAATTCTTACCAATTTTGATTAATTTGTTAATTAGGTATTTTACGATTCGTTTGATGGCACATTCGAAGGCCGATGGATCGTTTCTAGCAAAGAAGAGTACAAAGGTCTGTTCTTTCTTTCTAATTGCGTAATTGCATAATTTCATAATTTCTGGATTTCAATGTGAGTTTTCGATTTGAATTGGACTATAGTTCTTCCCTTCAATTGCATAATTTCTGGATTTCATTTTTGTACAAAATATAATACATCAAATCTGTAATAACTAATATTAATAAGCCTTTTAACACTTCGATTATAACCTAGTCCTTCCCATCCCTGTAGCCCGCAACATTTGATTTCCCACCCGCAATGGTTATCACACCTGCAAACAATTTGCATTAGAATTTCAGAAATTGTCACACCTGTTTGGAAAAGCAGAACTGGTACTGACTTTTCATTTTATCAATGAATGATTAGGCTTCTATGTTTTTTGTTATGGTTTGATCCTGTTTCTGCTGCAGATTCTTTGTTATACCTATAGATTTCATGATCTCGAATTCCTTTTCGGAGGGCTTGATAGAAAACGTAACTAGTTCTAGGATTTTTGTTTCTCTGTTTTGGCTTTCTTTGCAATTCCATGGTGCTGCAGCAGAGGATTGCTCAAGGTTTATTTGTAAGTCCTTTTGGTGTAAGTGTTTTCAGTATTAGTGTCAAATTTTATTAACAATCCAAGTGTTTGAGACTATTTGTCTAGGAATCACTTATGCTCATTAGTGCTTTTAGTATAAACATATCCAGTTTCATTACAAAACCAAGTGCTCATTAGTGTTCAATATGTGAGCTGTTATGTAGGAATCACTAGTGTTTGAGACTATTTGTGTAGGAATCACTTATGCTCATTAGTGTTTGGGCGTTGGATGTCATTTTGATGTTATTCTTTTTCTTACAGATTCAATGAGGAATGATGGTGGACGTTTGATACTTTGATGTCATTGCAGATATTAATGTGGATGTTATTTCAGTTTTAATGTTTATGTTTTTTTTGGATTTGGAATAGCTCCTGTAATCTGTTTGTGCAGAAGCTTGAAGCTTGAAGCAGCTCTTGTAATTTTTGAAAACATTTGTGCTGCTGCAGTGCTGTTGTGCACTGCAATGCAGTTTTATAAAAATGTATTTTTGAAAAAAGAAAAATAGAGTTGGACCCGTGGACCCGCCCCGGACCGGCCCGTTTGAAACAGGCCGGGTTAAGTTCGGTTCCAAAACTCAAAATCTCTTTACCCGGCCCGTTACAGTTTATAACGGGTAGGTCAGGTTCCTCCAAATTTGGGCTCGGCCCGGCCCGTGCCCACCCCTAGTAGATATTGGTATTTTGAGAATACGTCTTAACGACCAATGATTAACGATGGCTCTATTCAAGACAGAACATGTCATGCTCTATCATAATTTTTATTTTTCTATTCAAAGAAAAAATTTGAAAATTTAAGCATGGGAATTTCCTGAAAATTACTTAATGGGCATTATATTCAGATAAGATCCCCAATTAGATAATATTGTGTAACAATTTATGTTCTGGGATTTACATATATCCATAATTGTTGTTAGCCGTCCCTTTTTCCTCTCTTGATCTACAAGCTGCTTTGCGATAACTCTCTTATGTTCTTGCTCAACTTCATGCATTAAAGGTTAAACTATCTTGTGCTAATTCTACTTACCAATGGTTCATCTGGCTAAGAGGAAAAAAGAAGCTGTGCTGAAGACAGAGTCTTGAGAATAGAGTTTTGAAGCGAAGCAAAAGAGGGAGGTGACACCAACACCATTTGAACAGATGGAAGTCAACCCGAAGGCAAATATTAAATAACAGAACTTCCAGGTGATCAAAGTAGATTGGTTTTTTTTTTCTATTCACTTCGATGGTGCATCTCATACGATGGTTCTTCATACTCTAATTCTATTTTATTTAGATATAATAAATATAAGTATATATTGCTCTTATACAAACAAGACTCTCTCGTTTTCGCCGCACTTCAGATTACACTAAAGAAAACGAATTACAGATCGAAAAATATAATTTTTTGTTTATAATTTCGAATTCTATAGAATTTTATTATATATATTATAAATAGAAAATAGAAATCTATAAAATATGGATTATATATTTCTATATATATAATTTAGAATATATTTTCTGTATATATAATTTATAATATATAGATCATTTATAATCTAACAAATATTTATTAGATAATAGATAATTTTTATTTTTTTATTTATATACTATATACTATAAATATTTATTTATTTTATCTATATAGTATATAAAACTAGATAGTAATGTCTGCGGGTTGCTGTGGGATTACAAATTGACTTTCTAGCAGTGTATAAACTTGAGTTAGTATCGGTGTAAGATTGACTGATCTAACAAAATTACCATAACAAAGAAAAGAATTTTATTTGCTATAGAAAAATTATTGTTATGATACCTTACAAGGGTAATTTGTTCAAAAAGTTGAAAGCAAGCGGTTTTCAATCTTGAAATTCCACAGCATCTTTGAAAAATAGCGATCATCATGGGATAGAACTATTGTACCACCCAGAGGAAAGAAAAAATGATAAGTTACAAAGATATTCTCATACAAAAAAGAAAAACACTTGAAATTGAATGACCAAAATATTCAAACATGGAAAGTAGATCATGGGGGATAATCTATCCTTTTTGGCCAAGTGAGGAATATCTTGAGTACTGAGAGAGAAAAAAATAATTCCACATTATTTTATGAAACCTATTGGGTTAGTCTTGTATTTCACCTCTAGTATTGGGTGTCTATTTAATTTAACTTGAATTTCTCCTTCAATCTTGGATATACATAATGCTTCAGTTTAATTTTTACCGCACAAAATTGTGAGTCTAAATGGATTTTACATATAGATGATAAAACTGCAACTTAGTAGAATCGAAGACAACCAAAATTGAGTATTATTTAGTATAAACTGACTTGCAAATTTAAATGCAAGAATGAAAATGAAGAGAATTCGCTTCATCGTGTTCAGCAAGGAAATAAATAGCAACGAAAATAATATGATTTGGTGACCCTTACCTTTAACTTATTCTGACAATAGGGCATTAAAGGTCGACCGCACAAAATTGGAAGTAATGAGGTTGTATAAGCCTGAAAAATTAAAGCCACTATTATACGAAGGTTAATAAGAAAAATCCAATCCAATAATCACATTTGTCTAAGGAGTGTATTTTAGCTTAGAAAACATGTATGCATTTAAAAAGGTGTGTGTGTGTGAGAGAGAGAGAGAGAGAGAGAGAGAGAGAGAGAGAGAGAGAGAGATGAACCTTCTTGCGGAAGGCAAAGGTTCAGGGCTGGACAAAGAGCTTGAGAGATTTGTACTTGAGTTTTCTGGTGAAGCTCATCTATTCATTATTGAAATTCATATATTTGTAAATTTATAGAACAGAGTAAAATAATTCTAAGATAAAAAAAAAAAACAATTAACTTAAAATGATTGCATATTTGCAAGAGAAACTGAAGTGAAATTGCTGAATAAAGCTTATGAACCTATTTGAAGTGCTGCCAATATTTTCTTTAGCTTTGTATATACATATTTTATGTTTTTTTGTAAAGATATATGAAATTTGAACTTAAAATGTTTGAGAAAAAGAAAAAAAGAAGAAAAAAAAACCAAAAGCAATATTAACTTCACACACTCGATATTTTATCTATTGTTTGTTTTTCTCCAGCAAATGCAAGGATCATTTCTGTGCAAGGAGTTCGTCAAATCTTTATTAATTTCTTGAATAACGTCTATAGTGCATAATGAGAGAATTGAACTGTACAGCCTAAGACATTTGATCGATTTCATCCAACAAAACAAATCTTTCTTTAATTCTCTCTTAAACTAAGTTTAATAATTAAGCAATGAAAAATCAATAGCCAAAATTCTCACATAATAATCTTTAATTTATGAATAACCCAAATTTTCAATAGACCAAGGGTCTACGTACACATACGATGAATTAAATTGAGGAAAACTAAACAAAGAATGAGCAATAAGGGAGAGAAAGGGAATCAAAACCTTTATTTGTGGCCCTGCGATTTTGTGAGATGGTATGAAGTTATCTTTTCCAATTTTGTGATAAATGGGGGAAATCGCAGCAATGATTTGTTAATGTCATGGGTTTCAATTTGTTCGTAGAAGTAGGGGGAGTCATGGAAAATGTTTTCTTGTAAGTGCATAACTGCACCAAAGATGAGAAGAGTTAAAATGCCAACCCTCAAGAGAATAAAAGTTAGTATATCAATGACTTGATCAATGGAATAAGATACTTGTAACTCTTAGCTTTTAGTACTAAACTCTTAACAGAATAAGAATTAATAGATCAATGACTCAATGACTGGAATGAGGTACTTTTATATGATTGTTTAAAACCCAAATGCTATCAAACCAACACCAAGTTTGAGAAAGTAGTGGAAAAGTGAATTATCAAAATAAGAAGATTTAAACTAAATTAAACATTGTTCTCAACATTATTAGACTTGTAACAAAAAGAAGTAATGGTAAGAAAAAGTTTATCATGAGACTTGCTCTTAGGTGTTCATTTGGACTATTGACGATTGTGAATAATCTTGTGAGACAAAAGAAAACAAAAATGAGAATGAACAAAAAAAAGGAAAAAAGATATATCAATTTTGCAATTACAAAAAAGATAAACTAAATTAAACATTCTTCTCAACATTATTAGACTTGTAAGAAAAAGATGGAATAGTAACTTTAATAGAAAAAGTTTATCGTGAGTCTTGCTCTTAGGTATTAACCAGACTTGCTCCTAGCTTGAGCTGTCTCTAAAAAAGGAAAAATTTACATTATTTTTCAATAAATTGCATCGTAAGAATATGCACGATAACTTCAAAATTGAGTTTTAGAGAAAGAGAGGTGAAGTCACCTTGTAACCAGAGACCAAATCCATTTTTTTTCTGATTACCCAAGCAGCAATTCAACTTGAGAAATCCTATAATCAAATACCCAAATAAAGTTCAATCAAACTTCAACATGAAATATTAATTAGAAAAGCACTAAAATGGAAGCAAAAAAGATTGAAATTCAGCTTCCAACATCCCATAAATAATTAAACGAAAAAAAATTAAGAGAGAAGGAGGAATAATGCATAGCAAGGAAGACAAAAAGCTGGAATGGATCAAGGTGTTTGAGGTTGAAGTGAATTGGGATCTGGTCTTCTTTTTTTCCTTGAAGTTTTAGTAATTTGTGAGCACCATCCATTTGTAATCATAGTAATTGCTTGCTCAAACCTCAATCACCTTACAATCTATCACCATTGACATATAGTTCATACAAAATGGGACATCGTGACCACTCTTTGGCCAGCAACAGGTTTCCAAAGCGAAATCAACTATTACTATTGTTACTTATCAGTCTGTTTAGCCAATTCATTGAATTCACATACACCAAAAATTTTAGAATGCATTGAATTTACTACAACTGGGAGAAGTACAAAAACAAAGACAATGCCAGAGATTATCACCATAAGAATTTCACTATGAAAAATCTAAAGACCAAAATCCTTGTTAACAAAATTTAATCACATTAAAAGACATACACTCTGGGTTCTAAAAACAAATTTTCCTAATCAAATTAAACGCAGAAGAAAGGGGAAAAAAATAATTACCCACGAAATACAGGAAAAAGTTCTATATTTATAAGAATTAAATCGCAGATAAATAAAATAAAATTAAAACATGGCTACTGAAAACCCCAACAAAGAAAAAAGGAATCCATCACTGTTCTAAACGGGAAATCAAAATTGAAGAGAATCCAACACAGAAAACCAACAAAGTCAAGAATTTCCACACACAAATTCCAGAAATAAATTAAACGGAAAAAAAAAATTAAGAGAGAGATGGAGGAGTAATTCATACCAAAGAAGACAAAACAGAGTTACGTATTAATATATTAAATGGAAACAAAACAGAGTGTTGCATTCAATTTTCACAATATACAAAAAATAAAAAATTTGGTTCTACAATACAAAAGCCCCAAAGGGAGAAGCTGAAACTGCTCACCTTGACCACATATGGCTTCTAAGGTTGCATACAAAAGCCCCAAAAACGAAAATCAGGTCCCCTGAAACTGAAAAACAAAACCAAATTAAACTCTTATATGCAGCCAAATTGAACACCCACATGCAGAATCTGAGGGTATAAACAAAACCCCCAAAATCACAAAAGAGGAATTTGAACAGAAAACCCATCTGCAAATCCAAAATCACAGGAAAAAAAAATTGAAACACCTATTGTGAGAAAGCCATATGTCACATCCCAGCCTCTGCCGTAGCAAGATATTGTCCGCTTTAGGCCGCGCGCTCACGGATTTGTTCTTGGGTTTCGGCACGAGAACTTCCCAGGGGGCGAAATTGCCACATCCTAGCTCGACTCCACCGTAGCACAATATTGTCCGCTCTGGGCTTACCATTGCCTCACGATTTTGTTTCTGAGAACTTCCTAGTGGGTCACCCATCCTAAAACTGCTCTCGCCCAAACTCGCTTAACTTCAGAGTTCCGATGGAGTCCGAAGCCAGTGAGTTCCCAAAATGCGTCGTGTTATAGGGAGGGGAGCATGTACATATAATGCACATCACCCCTTCTTCGTTGGTCGATGTGGGATCTCACACCGTAGAACTCACTAGGGGTGGAATTTTTTCCCGAAAATCCCGAACCGTCCCGATCCCATCCCGAAATTTGACCGATAAATGCCCGAACCGAATTTCCCGAAAAATTCGGTACCCGAAACCGAACCCGTCCCGAAAGTTTCGGTTTGGGATTCGGCCACAGCTTTGAAAGCGTTCGGGAATCCCGAACCGAACCGAATATTATATATTTATTTATTTATTTATTTTTAATTTATAATTAGAAATTAGTTGGACCGTTGGATAGGTTAAGATCTAATCCAACCGTCCATTGAGTTAGGTCATTTATTATCCTCACAAGCTCTCTCAGTCGCTCGCTCTCCTCACTCAATCTCCCGAACGCTCCTCGTGCTCCAGCCGCTCCGCTCCTCCATCGATTCGAGTCACGCCAATCCTCCATCAATTCATGCCGCTCCTCCCGTCCTCCGTCCACTTCAACGACGATCATCCAACCGGCCACACACACAGAGACGCAGGAAGACGCGAATCCGAGACCGAGACCAATCAAGTCCAAAAATCCAGGTAAGGGTTTCTGATTTTCACTGGGTTTTTGTTCTTTAGTGTTTAGGGTCAAATTTCTTGTAGATTAACTTGATTTCTGAGTATTTTTCTCGAATGTGTGAGGGTTTGAGGACTGTGGGTTTCGAATTAGGGTGGGTGCAGTGCAAGACCTGCATGCCTTTGGGAGGGTGGGTGCACGAATTTGTGGGTTCATTCAGATTAAGATTAGGGTGGGTGGGTGCACGAATTTGCATATGCATTTATTTTCATATAAGGTGCTCCAACTTTTTAGCCACACTCTCTAGTCTATATGATATGGAATCTCTTCATTTATTTTCATATATGTATATGCATGTCTATGTGGCAGGGAATTCTAATTTTACATTCTTGTACTGGTGATGGATTTTGCTTCAAGCATAATAGTATTGGTGTTTGTTCTCATAGACACATCCTTCTCTCACAAAATTAAATTGATTTGGCTGTGCTTGCTAGTTTTGTGAGAAAAGACATGTGCATATAAATTTTAGGTGGTTGGATAATATATTTCGTAATGGTATGCTTAATGTTTTAAATGTGGATAGACGAGGCAAGCCAAGGAAAAGAAAATAGGGGACAATGTGAAATTATGATCTGCATAAGTCATAACGTGTCTATGATGTGCTTAGATTAGTTGCTTGTTTTGCAGGAAGCTCACCATTCCTTGATTGATGATTCTAAAGTTATTGTTGATTACAACAGACAGCAGTTGATGCCAGGATGGATTCCAAGAAGATTAGGTCAGTTAAGTTTTCGTATTCTTCTACCTTCAGTGTTTCCGTATTCTTCTCCTCTGTATACATAACGTTCTTAATTATGTAATATATTTCGTAAACTTGCAGTGAATTAGATGTACCGACTCTTTACCTTTTATTTATCTTCGTAAACTTGCAGTGAAAATGGGTGGGCTTACTGTTTAAATAGCTTAAAATTGTAAAAAGTTTAAAAAGCCTAACATTTTGGGCTTCAAGGTCCAATCCCGAAGTGAACCGAAAATCCCGAAACATTTTCGGGAATCCCGAATTTCGGGAATTGAAAAGTTTCGGTTCGGTTTTGGGATATAAAATCCCATCCCGAAATGTTTTGGTTTAGGATTCGGGTTGGGGGTTTCGGTTCAGGATCCCGACTCGAACCAGCCCTAAAACTCACCATGAAACCCTAGCTTTTCTAGGTAAAAAATTACTTCGAATCCAATTGAAGAGCCGAAGAAACTTCTATTGGTTGGGTGGTTTTTCCACAAGAAAGTGTCGTTAGTCATTTGTGTAAGAGATCGCAAGGTCGGAAAGCGAGATAAGGCGGCGTTTGAGAGCGAAAGAAGGAGCGTTCGAGAGCTACAACAGAGAATTGTGAGAAAGAAAAAGTGGAAACGAAAGGAAAAAGTGAGAAGAAAAGTCGAGAAGCAGCCGATGCATAGCGATGATCGATGCATTGATCGAATGGGCAAAACAGGTATTTAACTGTGGCAGCAAAATGGCAAACCAAAAAAAAAAATCGAGGACATTTTCGTCCGGACACTGCTGATGAACAATGTCATCCGAAAACTGAGTTTTAGTATATATGATATAGCATATTTTCATTTTCTTTTAATTTTTAATTTTTAATTTTTAATTTTTAATTTTTAATTTTTAGGTTTTAGGGCTATACGGACTCGAATCATAGGCCTTCTCGGTAAAATAGATCAAACTTCTTATTATCAAAATGATTTGAACTGTTTCAAAGACCCAACGTACATTTTTGCATTGGCCTCTTTCATTAACAGATATAAATATCGTACATGGACGGTATTTTGCCTAAATAGTAGACACATGTAATAAATAAGAGAATACTAAAGATTCGAGACATGGTATTTCTCAATTCTGACACAAGGTACTTATTAGATCTAATAAGTACATTAGATCTCATAGAATTATTTTGCTGTATCCAGCCTAATACCAACCCAATCCATTTCATGAATAAAATGTGACCAATTAACCAACCAACAAAACTACTTGTTACAAATAACATCTTGTTGTTGCATTGAAACATATAAATATTGACTAATCTGACTAACACTGAACTTGGTAAAATGAAATGGTTATCTTAAAGGTTCGGTTCTTGTCATTCTATTCTCCTCATTTTTTTTTTCCAAACAATATTCATTTTTTTAATGAAAAAAAGGGGTTTGCATTTAGTTGTGTGTGTGTAAACAGGTCATTGAGATTCTGTATTTTTTCTACAAAAGACAGTGTTAATGAATTAAATTGTTAGTTGTTAGTGGGTTAAATTGTTTGTTATTGAAATAAGAAATAAGATAGTGCTCGGTGGAGATCGAACTCCCACTAAGAGTTTTAGACATAATTGCTTTATGTCACTACGATAAAGCGCCATCTACGAGGTTTTGTAGTTTTAAGTTAAGCAATAGTTGGGAAAATCAACAACAAAAGCTTGTTGGATCGGCAGAGATCGAACCCGCATGAGGGTACATATGTATGATTGCTTTCCGCCACTACAATACAGCGTCATCTGCTATTAATTTATTAATTATAAGCTTTTTGTATCTGTAGTGAGATAATTAGTCTAGATTACATTGATTTATTAATTATAAGATTCTTGCAGCTTTTGTGAGATAATTAGTATAGATTACATTGATCTAATTGATTAAAGCAAATTATAACCTCTAAAATCTAGTTCTTTTGTCGGCGGGTCTCCGTTGCAGTAATGATTTTGTCAAATTTGAATGTAGTTGTGTACTAGTGAAGGCTTGATCTCCTTCCATATCTCTTTGCCCTACAATGAAAAGTACTTCTATTCAACCCAATTAATCTGTCTTCTTAACCACCATATCCTGAATTTTTTTTATTCAATGTTAGAAATTATAGCTAACTAAACCGAACCAATCCAAATTACGATTTTACGTTGAGAACTGAATACGGTACATGCATTTACTTAATACATTCATTGTCTAACAATCATCATGTATGCAATTTACCAAGCCAAGTCCGTTGCATTGATTCAAAATTATGCATACAGTTTGAGGCCTAAACTAAATGGAATAGGACAGATCGCACACTGAAGTACAAGGGAAACGGGAAAAAAAAAATAGGTAGCAGGCCTTTTAACTATAGTCCAATCATTGAGCCCATGTTAGGATTTGTAACTGGTAAAAAAATCTTGGGCTAAAGGGCTTTTGGTTCATGACAAGGCCCAGCCCATTCTAGTAGGAGCCTTGGTAACGGCACCATGCGTACAAAAGGCTGCAGAGAATTTAACATAAAGCGTGGGTCACGTGAACGACATATAACGGCGTGGTTCTCACGCTAGAATTTAACATAAATTTTAATTTTAGCACATTATTTCTTTAAATTTTGTAGTTAATTATTCATTTTTTTTGTCCCCATAAAGTTGTCATGTGTTGTCAACGTGGTCAAAATTAATGAAAATTTTTAAAATTTAGCATCAGAAAAAAATTGATTATTTATAAAAGTTCAGATGTATTCAATTGAAATTAAAGTTCGAAGGAGAATATGACTAATTAGAAAAGTTTAGAAAGATAATTGCTTAAAATTAAAATTTTGGAGATAAATTGGTAGTTTTATACACATTCACAAGGCAAATTGACAAATAGGCAATTAAGAAAAGGGTTTATATCACAAATGGTCCCTGAAATTGATCCTATCAATCATGATGGTCCCTGAAATTGAAAATCGATCAATGTAGTCCCTGAATTTTAACCCGCGAATCAATGTCGTCCTTCTGTTAGTGTTCCGTCCAAATTAACTTTAAAAAAAGGTTAGAGAACCAATTTTTCATGGTAAAATGATCAAAAATAACCCCGTTACTTATAATTTTACTTACTACCTCTCTTTTCCTTTTTCCATCTTCACTTTTCTCTCCATTTTTTTATGGATTTGGTGCTAAAACTCAAATAAAAACAAAAAAAAATGGTTCTCTAACCTTTTTTTGGTCATTTTACCATGAAAAATTGGTTATCTAACCTTTTTTTAATGTTAATTTGGACGGAACACTAACAGAAGGACGACATTGATTCGCGAGTTAAAATTCAGGGACTACATTGATCGATTTTCAATTTCAGGGACCATCATGATTGATGGGGTCAATTTCAGGGACCATTTGTGATATAAACCCTTAAGAAAATATATATACTTTTGTATTAAAAAAATTTGATTAAAAATATAAAAAAAAATTAGCAATTTGATTGACTTTGGGGACCAAAACATTTATAATAATGCAAAATTACAAAATCGATTCGAAGCTCCATAAACCATAGAACGAGAATCGCACCTCCTCTTCCACCCCAACCAATCCATTTGCTGTTTCGCTTCACCATAAAAGTCTTCGATTTTTCGCTCTTTGATAAAACCCCAAAAGGAGACGACTCGGAAACCGACAAGCGACGCCATGTCTGGAGGTATAGCTCGCGGCCGTCTAGCGGAGGAGCGCAAGGCCTGGCGGAAGAACCACCCTCACGTCCGTACACCCACCACTCCCTCTCTCTCTCTCTCCGGATTACTGTGTGAAATTCTGGATTTGGGTCTTGATTTTTTTGGGTTAATTTCTGTGTTGTAGGGTTTTGTTGCGAAGCCGGAGACTTTACCAGATGGGACGGTTAATTTGATGGTGTGGCATTGCACGATTCCTGGCAAGACCGGTGTAAGCTCTCTGACTTATTGCGCACTTTTAATTTTTACTGTCTCAATGTGTTTTTTTAAATTTTCGGGTAATTTTTTGGGTTTCTTAGTTCATATGGATTATTGGGAAAAGGGAAATGAACTATTAGATGGTTTTTTTTTCCCTCAATTTTGTTTGAAATTTTTTAGAAATTACTTTTTGCTTAATTTATCATACCACAGAAACTTTCCCGGAAAACTTTTGGAGCCGAAAGTTTTTTCCTGGAAAGCCGTAAGTTAGTCATTTTATGCTTATATAGTTGTTGGGTAATGTTGTATTGGCACTCAGTTTCGTACGGTGTTATATTGCTAAATTTTCAGTTAGTATCATTTATGAGGTGAAATCATGATTGAGTGCGCGGTTTCGATGTATGCCACACAAAACTCTCTGAAGAAGGAAGAACATTAGTGTATATATTGTTGAAAATACATACGTGACTTGATGTGTTCATATTACTTGCGTGATTTGGTTTGGATTTAGTTTGCATATTGAGCACTCTCATCTTTTACCCGGTTCATGGACTGGAATGAAAATTTGTTTGAACTACTTTTTTTCTTAATCAATTAGTGAGCAAATTCATGTTTTATGCTGGATCTGGTCCACGGAGAATGATTCATAAGTTAACTTGAATGGTGTTGCAAAATATTTGAGCCATTTCATACACGTTTAAAAGATTTGTAGGGATAAGTCACTTACATACTTTAGGATGGAAATAATGACGTTCTCAATCCTATTTAACTTTTGGCTAAATCACTTATGCATTAATAGAGGCCTTTTTTTGTTTATTAACCAGTGAGATGGAATGATTATGCATCTTCTTGGTATATTTTGCTTCTGACATTTTGTACCATAATGCAGAAGCTTGTGTTGATTTTAGTGGAAGACTCAGCACGAATGGCCTTCTTTGAGGGTTTATTTTCTAATATCTACAATGTTTTTATATCAATTTTTAATTGTGTATTCTTCTTTCTTTATCCCTTTCAAAGTCAGGTGTTTTGGTTATTGTTTTCATGTCCGTTCAACATGTTTGTATTAATTATATTCTCGGTGGTTATATCAAGCGTTTGTTTACTTCGGAGAAAGTTGCGACAAGGAAAGGATTTGTATTTCAGGCAATATGCAAGAGACATTATGGTTATTTATTAACAGCAGGAGCCTTCACTGTTCTACTTTTCTTATTTTTAAAGTGAAGTTTGAAATGGACACTGGACACTAGATGTGAAGAAATAAAATTTAATGTTTCTTTAGGTATTCACTTGTCTTCCTAATCTTTTGTTGCAGACTGACTGGGAGGGGGGTTTCTTTCCACTGACACTTCACTTCAGTGAAGACTACCCTAGCAAGCCTCCAAAGTGTAAATTCCCGCCAGGTTTCTTCCACCCCAATGTATATCCATCTGGAACTGTCTGTCTATCAATTCTTAATGAGGACAGTGTAAGTACCTTCTTCTTGTTTAAACACTTTCAACATAAGGAGGCCACTTCTTTGGCATGGAGAGTTTAGTGCGATTTTTATCGCATGGTACTTAGCATTCTTTGTCTTATATTTAGGGTTGGAGACCAGCAATAACTGTGAAGCAAATTCTTGTGGGGATTCAGGATTTGCTGGACCAGCCAAATCCTGCTGATCCTGCACAGACAGAAGGGTATCACCTCTTCATTCAGGTATTCTTCTACTTAACAACTTTGTGTTTTCCCATTGCTCCACAAAACTTTGAGGGAAATCTCTATAGTTTATGTAATGAATGTAAAGAAAGAGAAAGCATAATGGTAGAAGAAAATTCAACAATCAAATAAATAAAAAATTCTTCACTGTAGGTGAGAAACCCTTACCTTAAAATTACAAATTTATGCTGTGAAGAGGAAGAGGACAAGTTCCAATTCCTTGATTTTTGTTTTAATTAGAAAACCCTGCCCAAGACGACATCGTTTTGGGTTTAGGCAGTTAAAAAATAAAAAATAAAAAATAAAAAACAAACAAACAAACGCCCAGTCGAATGCCTAAGCCGCCTAGGCGCACCTCGAACACGTCTAGGTGACTTTATAGCCTACTCCCATTGGGCAGAGGTGTGTTCATCATTGTCCGGGCCTCCAAGACCGCCTAGGAGCGTCTTAAAATGCATTTTTTAAAACATGGATTCCCACATTTTCTGAGGCTATGCAATATCATTAGGAGGTCCACTAGACAAATGATTCAGTATTTAAAATATACACTTGCTTCACTGATCCTGGAAGTGGGAATTAATTTGCATCTGAACTCACCCCGCGTGACTGCAACTCAAGGGTTGCCATTGTTGTGCTATCTGTTGGTGGGTGGCCATGGGACAATATGATTAAATGCGGACCACCTGTTACGAATTTAACAGGAGCTAATTTATGTTTGCTTAAGTTCTTGTTCTTATACTCTTCAATTTGGCTTGATGCAGGATGCCACAGAGTACAAGAAGAGGGTTCGGCAGCAGTCCAGGCAATACCCACCTCTTGTCTAATGCAAAAAAGGCCTTCTAGTCGAAGAAAGTCCTGGTACTTTGGTAACTGTCAGTTGCTGCCTTTTGTTTAATGTTAAAAACTGCTTATGTCAAAAATTGTTGTTTGGAAGTTATAAGCAGTTTCAGTTGCATCATGTGTACTCTACAAGGTTGAATTTATATTCTGTTATCATTTTGATTAACTTGTGTTAATGAATGACACTAGTACGAGTGACCGGTGATACTCATGAATCATGTCAATGAGAAACACAATCTTAAGTGTTGAGACTATGCCGATTGTGTTGATTTACGAGAATTGTCATTCGTGGCTTTGATTGCGTGTATTTATGAAGCAAATGTTTCTCAAATTTTATGATACCAGTTGATCCGGTGGTGTTTCATTTGTTCGCATTTGCCCGCACTATGAATTTCATGCTCACTCTCCCTTGGACCGGTTATCAGGGTTGGAGAATGAATTATTTTACTTTCATCCTTGATCTCAAGTCAAACGGGGGTGACCATGAATCTGTGGTCATCAGGCGACAAAGAGAGCGGTAAAGTAATACCATTTGGTCGGCCACACCAGTTGGTACCTAGAAGTCATAAACACTTTCGGTACGTGTACTACTGTTTTGCAGATAAGGGGACTTGATAGAATTTATTGTGAGGTGATGAACTGGAGGGGCTGCATTATATATGATGAACGGTTACGATCACAGGATCCTCAGGAAAAAGATCCGGCGATGATCCTTTTCCCTTTTTGTGCCATTTTAAACTGAAGCATGCATATCCACACTCAGGCTGCGTGCTCGGCCATCTCGACCGTTGCTTGATCCCAATTCTCGTTAACCAACAACTTGGTGGCTCCCATAAATGGACATACATTGTTTCTTTCGAAAGAGTAAATAAACCGCCACTTAGTACTAACCCTCTAATAGTATTTATCTTCATTTTGTAATTGAGATGCTTTAGATTCAAAGTTTGTGAATGATGAGTTTGATTCCAATTTAATCCTTCACTTCCAAGTTCGAGTTTTTCGTCCCTATTTAATTTAAGAAAAGAAATTATATTTATCAAAAAAAACATATATAACATACTTGGGCTCCCAACTTTCAGGCCCAGCCCACCTTTGAAACTTAAGACACTGCAGCTACCATATCACAATACACAAAACCGAAACCCAAATTTTACCGGGGGGCTTCAAATGGACGACATGGCTGCCAATTACCCGCCACCGCCTCCACCACCAGGCTCGGTTGACTACTCCTCCCACCCACAACCCCCGCCACCTCAACCGCCCCCAGTGGTGGCGCCACCGCCTCAGCACTACTTGGTTCAGCCCTACTTCCCTCAACAGCCACCACATTTCGCTTCCTACGTTGCCCCTCGTATCCCCCAACCCTCATACGACGAGCTCCGAACCCTATTCGTCGCCGGTCTGTCAGAAGATGTCAAGCCCCGCGAAATCTACAACCTCTTCCGCGAGCTTCCGGGTTACGAGTCCTCCCACCTCCGAACCCCCACCGGAAAGTCTCAGGTACAGCGTTACCAATAGGAATTCAATAAATTTAATGCTTAATTTTCAGATATTTTGATTGGAAAGTTGGGGAATTTTGAATTGGAATTGAATTTGTTGGTTTTATTGACCCGGAAGTTTTTTTTTAGCTGACATGATGTTTTGGTGAAGCAGCCTTTTGCTTTCGCGGTGTTCTTAGATCAGCAGTCTGCCATTGGAGCAATGCATGCGCTGAATGTAAGTATCTTGCATTATTCGGTGATGTAAAATTTGGATATCTGTGAGTAGACATTGTATTTGTACTATATTTGGTTGCATTGCCATGTTGACATTGTGGAAACCGGATTGTATAAATTGGTATTTTGCGGTTTAAAATTATCTTCCGGACAATCATTCTACTTGTAAGTTGGTTGCAATCTACAATTATGGTAATGTAGTCAATATTTATCCACTTTTCATTTACTTGGCTGAAAAGCCTAGCACAGGGTTGAATCACTTATACCTATTTATTTGTGGAGGATGGAGGTTCTTTGGTAGCGGTTTGCATAGGTTCTTTAGTCGGCAGGTTTTCCGCTTTTTGTGCGAAATTTTGGTGCGCAGAAGAAAAATGTGAAAACATTAACTGAGAGCTGTTGATCATGATCCTTGTTTGCAGGGGATGGTGTTTGATCTTGAGAAGGGATCAAAATTATATATTGATCTAGCAAAATCTAATTCTAGGTCAAAGCGCTCAAGAACAGGTCGATTTCTTTGTGCTTTTTCACTTTCTTTGTCCTTTTGTTTTATTTCAGTATTAACTGGATTGGAATTGCAATCTGTGCTATTGTCGATCGTTGTTTGCAGATGATGAAAGACCTAGCTCAGATAAGAGAGCTAGAAGTTCGTCATATTCTAGGGGAACTCCTGATTCTGGTAAGAGGATTGTCTGTAACTGCTTGTTTAAGGGATTTAACTCATGCGAATTCCTTGTCTGCAGTTGTTTATGTCATTAATTATCCTGATGTACATTATGCTATCTCACTTACTTCTCTGTATAATCGATTGTCTTGATGATAATCTGTTTGATGATTGTCTGGTCTCTGAGATCAGAAACTATTACTTAGTCACATGGAGGACACATTGATCTAATAGCTCACATTGCACATGTTTTGCACGCTTGGACACTAGCAGGTGTTGGCAGCATTCATGTGTCTGGAATGGGTAATTCTGCTTACAACATGATTGGTTATCCATCTGCACCAAGGTCATCTGCACTGCCTGAGCACACGTTTTTTTCACATGAAGTTACTACAATTAGCTCAATAATCAGCACATAGTTGATTCTAAAATATATCACTTCTAACTGAAAGGCCAAGGGCATAGTAAAAGAAGTTTCTGGACGCCCTGTTCCATGAAGTTGGAGTATAGTATTTCCTTTCTGAAATAACCACTTTAGTAAATCTATTGAACTTTTTGTACTCATTTATTGTTTTCTTTGCTATTCATTCATGGCAGCTTCAATGACAGAGCTGTACACGAGACAATAGCCCCAAACATGGTATGGTTTCTCTTCACTACTTGTACTCAGTTTTTCAGAGCAGTTTAATTTTCAAGTCAGTTTTTAATTCTTGAAGATGGTCATGCAATATTTTCTTTGATATTCTTTTTTTTTTGCTTTCATAATATACATGTTCCATTCTTTTAAGCAATATCATATTTATCTTGTCAGGCATTAACCTTCTTTGTTGGCCAACCCCCGTCTTTTTTTCTCTTTCCATATTGGAGGTTTTAGTTGCAGTTCGGTCAGATTTTAGTTGTAATCGTAACTGAGTATCTTGCTTTCCAAAAATTTTACTTGGGCTGCATTTCTCTTTGGGTGGCTGTGAATGGATAAATACATGCTCTTCTGTGTATCACTTCCATGTTTCACAGTGTGTGCATTTAACTATAGTGCTGCACTTGGAGACATTATTTTATGGAAATAAAAGGCCATTGTACCTTAAAATAGTATTGAGTACATCCTATCGCACATTGTATTGTAATATAAGAAACTTCTGTTGTAGCCTCAGTATTTTAAATAATGGATTCCTAACATGGATTTTGTGCATCATTTTGTGTTTTGTCAATTTGCATATTTTCATCTGTAATCCCACTCTCTTCAACTTCGGTGTTACATAATATGCATGATATGTAATCTATTTGTGAATGTTGTTGGCTCTTATTTACATTGGCAGAATAATTCTTCAGCACAGCATTTTCCACAAAATAATACTCCATGTCCAACGCTTTTCGTGGCTAACTTGGGGCCAACATGTACGGAGCAAGAGCTAATTCAAGTGTTTTCAAGGTTAATAGCTATACTTTCTTGTCATCTACATTCATCCGTATAATCTGTAATACTTGTGGCGTTTTTTTAATTGTTTTTGTTAGGTGCCCTGGGTTCATAAAATTGAAGATGCAAAGCACATATGGAGCTCCAGTTGCTTTTGTTGATTTTCAGGTACTTTTTTAGTGCTATCATCCCACTTAAAAATAACACTAATTATGCGGTCTTTCCAAGAGGGAGCTTAGAGAGATGTAAATAGCACTGATATGAGTCGTGTTTAGCTTAACATTTGTAGATAACATTGGGAAATTGAAAGTAATCCTATACTTCTATTGACGTTTTCTGTGTCTGATGTTTGTTCTATTGTCGCTTTCTGTGTCTGATGTATGAGTTTATCGCTGGTATGTTATAGTCTTATTGAAGTGTTGGTTACCAGTATAATGTCCAAATTCCCTGATTGCAAAACCTTCTAGACGTGCTTTGTGATTCTAATTATATGCCTTGCCCTATATTTGTAGGATACTGCCTGCTCAACTGGAGCGCTGAGTCATCTGCAAGGCACATTTCTCTACTCTTCAACAACTGGCGAAGGCATTAGATTAGAGTATCCTTTAGTATCTCACCTCTTGTTTTGTTTGCTTTTTACCTTTCCGGTCCTAGGATTTGTTGGTTTTTATAGTACCAGTTTTGCTTAACAAGAATCCCAGATACGCCAGATCACGAATGGGAATGCGTAAGAAGCCGGAGTAATTCAAATAGAAGATGATAGCTTTTTTCTTGTTTCCGTTCCCACACAAGACGATCCACATCTTACAGTTGGTAGATTTTCTATCCAGGCAGGGGTGGGTAACTGTTATGATTCATGTTTATTTTCTTTGATGGTGCCCTCGTCGTCAACAGTCAATAATGGAAATGTAGTTTTACCGTGGATTTGTAAAGACGTATAGCATCTGCTATTTTTCAAATTGTAAACATTTTATTCTTTAACAAAAGTATGTTGTTTTTTCTTTTCGGTCAAGCAAAAGTATGTTGTTTAATTGACTCTACATGCACCCGATGGATGCAATCTAACTGTAAATTACGGTCGGAAGCATCAAACTGATTCGTAGTGTAGAAAAACAAAAGTTCATGTACGCATGTCAATCAATCAATGATTTGTCTACGACAAATGACTCTGTGTTGAGAATATCGCGTTTCAAAATGAGAAAAATAGAACAAACACGGAAATCGAAAATAAATAACCAAGATATATAGCACCAAAAAATTAACGTGTTTCGGCTATGCCTACGTTCATGGGGCAGCAACAATAATCTTTCACTATATCAATAATGGGTACAACCAATAATCTTGCCAAGCCTACAGGACAAAGAGTTGTACAGCGTTTACACCTAAAGCTTTTCTCCTTGTTTCTTCATTAAACATGTTATCTTTAACAACGTCCATAGACATTACACTATTAGAAGTCGAATTACTTACAATTACAACGAAGGTTTGCTAACTATCTGGCAAGGATCCTAGCAACAATAGTGCTAGCAGCTCGTCTTCGATATTCAAACCCATAGTGGCCACCTGATTGATCACATTCTGAAAGTTGTTCAAGGGCTCGGTTACACTAACATCTTCCACATAATTCATATTGACAAGCTCTTTGATAAGGAATGTTTTCTTAACAACACTCTTCTTCTTAAAGAGGGATTCTAACTTCTTACAAAGAGCTTGCGCATTAGTTTCTTTAGATACATGCTGATAAATGCTCTCATCCACCCATTGTCTAATCATACCAATAGTTTTACGATTCATCTTGGTCCAATTGGCACCAGACATACTTGTTGGCTTGCTGTTAATACCTTCAATCGGCTCATGGAGATCTTTACAATAAAGCATGTCCTTCATTCTTGATTTCCATGTAACCCAATTGGAGCGGGTGAGTTTCATCATAATTGCACTTTCCATTCTAAACGGATATCAGCGAAACTAGGCTCTGATACCACTTGTTGAGAATATAGCGTTTAAGAATGGGAAAAACATAACAAACACAGAAATTGAAAACAAATAACCAAGATATACAACATCAAAAAATTAACGTGGTTCGACTATATATGCCTATGTCCACGGGGCAGCAACAACAAACTTTCATTATATCAATAATGAATACAACCAATAATCTTGCCAAGTCTATAGGATTGATTAAGACTTGACGAAAAACCTAAAAGAATAAGAACAAGAAATACAATCTTATCTTTTCTCTCGTACATACTTTGCCCTTACAATATTCTCTCACTCTAATCCTTAAGTGGTATACAAATATTGTTTTGCTCCCATTCAAAACTAGTACAATAGCCCATTTATGTAGACATAATAAAAGTCTTCTCCAATAAGGATTATTAATCCTAATTAGAATCTAGTTATAAATCTTTCTCCAATTGAAAAACTAACTTCAATTGGGTAAACAACTCTAATTAGGAAAACAATTTAATCCTCTAAGACTATATGTCCTAATAGTCAGTCTTAAGACAACTCATCATGGGCTTGAAAACCCAACACTCTATTTATGTTACGAGCCTAGGTATTATTGCTTTTCCGTCTCGGTCGCCAAATACTCATGTGAAAGAATGAACCAGAAGTTGAGAGTTGGAAATCAGTAATAGGATTCTGCTATGTTGTTGGTTGAAGGTCACTGATGGAGAAAAGCATTCAAACAAGTGTTTTTAATTTGTAATGTTTTGACGTTGGTTTTGTATGTTGCTGGTTGAAGGTCACTGATGGAGAAGCATTCAAACAAGTGTTTTTAGTTTGTAATGTTTTGAGGTTGGTTTTGTATGGTGCAAAAAATGCAATCACCAAAATGGAGATAAGGATTCATTTCACATTCTCAAAAACCGTGCGAGTTTCGTTTCTACTAAATGAATAATATTTTAATCAACCGCTTACATGTACAAGACGTCAATAAATCAACCATTGATCGTAATAGTAGTCTAGTTCAATGTAAGTGGACAAATAAATAAAGGTAATGACCAATCAAGCATCGTTAAATACTATGTGTTTGTGTGCGTGTGTGAAATGTTCCGAAGAAAATAAAAATTGTCAAAGACAATGTCCCATTTTCCACACATATGTGACCCTTTTTTCTTTTTTCTTTTCTTTTTTTTTTTTTCTGCAGACACACGACCTCCTCAATCCTCAAATAATAAGGGTGGTAGGACTTGGTACAGTTAGGCACGTGCATGAAATTGATAGTTTTCCATTTGTTTTTGGATTTATATAGAAAGGTCAACATGTAACCTAAACTCCTACATCTAAGGACTAACTGCCTCCGGATTTGTCACACACCCATTGCATGCCACGTCATTGCATTCATGATGATGATGATCATCATCATCAAATGCTTGATTTTCAATTTCTCAATCTCTGGCTGAATCATTAGTCTGCATGCCCAATCAATGCTTCTGGTATAACAATGGAGAAAAAGAATAGGAAAATGGAACGTTGAAATATATCTTGCAACATGTGGGCAAGCTCAAGCTCAATTATTCAGGGTAAATTCAGTATATTACTGAATACAATCGCCGTTTGTTTTTATTTCTTTTTCATATTACGTGCGTCATGAGTTAGATGAAAAGATTTTTTATTCATCCACGCTTGCCCTTGTGTTCCTCTAAATAGAAATCATCTAGTGGTACCAATAGCAAGTCATGTGACCAAATAGTAGCCTTATGCTTGGTTGAATTCCGACTATCCTATCATCACATAGACTATTAATCAAATTAAGCCAACTTGCTTTCAACACAACCTTTCTTCTGTTTTTCTTTTTCCCTCCAAGAATTCAATTTTATTTCAAAGAATTTAAAGTTACCTATCATTCCTCTTCAAACCACATTTTCATCAAGTTACCCATCATTGGCTTGGTAGGCAATTTGGAAGACTGATGCAATATCAGCCACCCAAATTCGATTCGAACCAGAACTCCAAAACCACCAACTCTCTCGATGCCAGTGAAATTTGGAGACCACATTATTCCTAGAACTTGGGTTTTCAAATTGATCATTTAAATATCAGTACTAGAACTGTATAATGCAGAGCTATAATATATATCTTAGTGTCCTAGCCAACAATTAAAAAAATACAAAATAAATAAAAGGAAAACTAATGAAAATGGCTTGAAAACTTTGAGTTTTAACGATAAGGACAAAATAAAAGGTAAAGTGAATAGTACTAGATTTGACTTTTTAATGTAAAAATATGATTTTTCGTTAAAGTGAATAGTACTGTAGGCTTTCCATTAAAACTCGTATAAATAAAACCTCTTCATTGTTTTCTGAATTTTCCAACCTACCAACCAACCCACTTTCTTCAATATTTCAATCACAAAGCAACAAAACCTCAAAAGAATACCCTTCTTTTCAGGGCTATAAAGTTTGGCTCTTTTTTCATTTTATATGCATGGTTAGTAATATCGATCATTGAGTCACAATACTAAAATGCATACAATACAACTAGCCATGCATTGCAAGCTGTAAATGTAGTTGAAACCCATAAAATATAACGGATTCAGCATCACTGTGGTGTATTTATAATGCACTGTTATTTAAAAAGATGTTGCAACTCATTATAATTCAGTATTAGACAGAAATGCAACGTAGCAATGAATTTGTTCTTTGTAAGTTATAATGGTTAAGCATATTGAAGAAACGCCACGTGGCGGTGAACTTTTTCATAGACTACAACCATGCATAGTGGTTAAGCATCTTTGATTTCACTGGATTGGTTACAATTCGAGCTTGCGCAGTGCAACGTGTACTTTTCAACGAATCCAAACTAGAAAAGGTTTGAAGAAATCATGTACTATTGGTCGGTGCCCTTTAAATGTTTGCAGTTGCATCTCTCAATGAGTTATGGCATCGTGGGAAAACTTTTAGGAGGGGAATTGTGGAGAGCAATAATACAGTACTTGGTATAATCCAAGTGTATCCAACAAATGCAATGCAAATTGCAAATGTATGGGGAACAAGAACCAACAACATCAGAATTCATTATTGTTTTTCATCATCATATACAAAGTTTTTTTGTTTTATTTCCGAAGTCTTTTTTATATTACGAAATAATTGAATTGGTTAGGAGTCCAAGTCTGCTTTGAACACTCTAATTTCTTTAAAAAAGGCACAACTTGATCAAATAAGATCAAGAATGTCTCGCCAGTAGAAGTGATTGGCTGACCAGTTCCTCTCATTTTTCTTCATTTTATTCTATTTAATGGACATGGGTGATTGTATAAGGTGTAGAAAAATAACTTACCGATAGTGCTTACATATTTGGTTTTAACTCACAAATTGTTTATCGTTCAAATTTTAGGCTCTGCCCAAAATAAGATATTTAAAACCTAAAAATCGAAGCTCTAAAAGGTCATTATATATATATATATATATATATATCAACGCTTAAAAACATAAAACAATGAGATTTTCTTGACGCATTTGTTTGGTAAAAAAACACTACAAGAGAATCTCACCTCATATATAATGTTCCATATATACAAACAAATTATTTCAGATCCAATGGCAACATAACCCTAATGGATAGGTAACATAGAATGGAAACAAAAATGTTGTTGAAGACAGCCACATAAGATCTTTCCTTGTAGTATTTAAATGAAAACGTTACGGGACCACGTTATTTGGTATGTTGTGTGTGAAAACGATGAGGCCGAGGTGTACTCGATTGTGGCATTGTGTATTGTAACAAGGGACAAGTGCTCTATATTGTATAATATTTAGTATAATATACTTCTCTAAAGTTGCTAAAGATAGGTACAAATCGTAATACATTTAAAAACCAATTGATAATATGGGGAATAGCGCAACTATTTATAAGCACGTACAAAGTCCATCCTCTCATCAATGTAGATTCATTCTCAACACTCCCTCTCACATGTGGCGAATTTTGAAGCTTAACACATGGACAACACAACATGGTGATGTGGAATGCATGTGGCCGTTTAGCTTCACACGTGAGACAACTGCTCTGATACCAAAGTTGAGGTTCTGCCATAAAAGCAATTGGCATTATGGGGAGTAGTCCAACCTCTTGTAAGCCATTACAGGATTTCTTCTTTTACCAATGTGGGACTCTTTTACCTTCACATTCTCACATCCTTTCATTAATTTTTTTTTATTTGTCATTTTTTTAACAGAAAATATTACTTCTCCTCACCTAAGATCACATTTATATAAAGAAAAATGATAGGGAGATCATATTTTTATACTATATCAGCGTACCATCTTATGTGGATGTGTATATGCCACATTAGTTAATGAATTTACATCATTGAACATTGATTGTATGCATCACTTGCCCATGGCTCGGCGGGCAATCCTTTTGGCCTTAGCAACCATCTCGACCATTTCTCCCTCTGCAAAGTACAGAGAAGTATTGAAAAAGTGAGCGACTAAGAATGAGAATCCACTTAGATAAAGGACAAAGATATTAAATCTCGTGCAATTTACCTTTTAAAATTCCGACCACTCGTAAATGGATTTCGATAAGTATGGCGCAATGGAGAGCTCCTTAAAAGGCAAGGAAGTGATTCCTGTCAACTGAAGTCCTTCCTAAGAGAATGAGACTTGTCCAAACCATCAACTGCATAAGACATTTTCAGGAACTAAGAAAACTCATATAGACCACAAGATACAGAGACTCATAAAGTTGGAAGAATGCAAAAAAGTTAGTTTTGTTTCGACCTTTATCCCCAAAACACCTAGTGACCCGAGCGCCAGTCACTTCGACCTCAGTCGGGCTCTCCCAGTTTTTGCTTACAAGAACCATTTTTCCTTGTTGGGTTTTTGGTTTGAAGGATTTTTCGGCAAAGAGTAAGTAAGAGCCGAGTATGTAAGGCTGGGCTCTATCTGGAAATATTCTCTCCAGAGCATATACATGCTAAGAAAGAAGCGAAAAACATTGAGATTGATTTGGTGGGGAGCTAAACCTGTATGAACTATAATGCGGTGAAGGAAGAGGTGTAAGAGTAGCCGAACGCTAGGCTTAAAGAGTTTGGCAGGAAAATGCAACCCAACCGTGTGGCGGCCAACTAAGATTTTCTCCTACGATTAGCTCCCAGATGACGACATTGTTGGTAATACTGTGAGATCCCACATCGCCCAGGGGAGTGATCCTTATATGTATATTCCCATCCCTACCTAGCGCGAGGCCTTTTGGGAGCTCACTAGCTTCGGGTTCCATGGGAACTTCGAAGTTAAGCGAGTAGCGCGCGAGAGCACTCCCATGATGGGTGACCAACTGAGAAGTTCTCGTGTGAGTTCCCATAAACAAAACCGTGAGGGCGTAGTCGGGGCCCAAAGCGGACAATATCGTGCTACGGTGGTGGAGCGGGCCCGGGATGTGGTGGACCCCGGGTTGGGATGTGACAATTTGGTATCAGAGCCTAACCCTGGCCGTGGTGTGCCGACGAGGACGTCGGGCCCCTAAGGGGGGTGGATTGTGAGATCCCACATCGCCCAGGGGAGTGATCCTTATATGTATATTCCCATCCCTACCTAGCGCGAGGCCTTTTGGGAGCTCACTAGCTTCGGGTTCCATGGGAACTTCGAAGTTAAGCGAGTAGCGCGCGAGAGCACTCCCATGATGGGTGACCCACTGGGAAGTTCTCATGTGAGTTCCCAGAAACAAAACCGTGAGGGCGTAGTCGGGGCCCAAAGCGGACAATATCGTGCTACGGTGGTGGAGCGGGCCCGGGATGTGGTGGACCCCGGGTCGGGATGTGACAAATACTATATCGATTTCTCAACTTTTCCAGCTTCGACTGGGTCATGATGCTCGGGGTATGTTTAGCATTATGATCCCAAGCATTGTAGTAAAACTGGTTAGCAAGGACTTCGACTTGATATGCGAGGACTTCGACTTGATATGCGGGGACTTCGACTGGATATGCATAAGAAAGGTATACAGTCATCTGCAAACGCACCTAAGGAACTGATAACCCATGGCGTTTAGGTACGTCTAGCAAGTCTTCATCCCCTATCTCTCTGGAAGCTGCTGAATCAGCGTCACGCTCCAAGTCCTCTTGCGATAGCTAGAAGTTGACTTATATCCAGGAACGGATAGCAGGGGAGAGTCTGTTAAGTCCACAAGCAGCAGTCAGGTTTGCAGTTGACAAAAAAAGGTTGGCAGCCGATTTGACCAGAGGTTCGTCGAACATTTTAATGGAATAGACAGTGTCGGTAGAGCTGGCTGTATCACTGTCGACTGACTATTCATAGTCATAGGCTACTCGGTCGTCACTTTTCGAGCCTGAAGTGGTCAACATTGCATGTATGCTCGATATCTACAAGTAATTTCGTGATCTTAGAAATGTAAATGAGAGAATCACTACAAATTAAGGTGCAGACGTTTAGGTGAGCGAGCACTTGGTTGAATGGGAGATTCCTGATTGCTTAATCTACCTATGTCATGGAAATCTACTTTATCCTATTCATCGGAGGTATTGGAGTTAGTCTCACCAACGTGTGCGTGTGCTGGCAGTGACTAAGAATGTAAATTTCACTACAAAAGCCAGCAATTACATTAACATAACTCAGCAATCTACAAAATACAAGAAGCTAGGAAGAGATAATTTACCTCAAGAAACAACGGTTAAGGAGTAAAAGTCTTGAGGAAGTAGTTTTTAGGTCATCGAAGGAATAACGAAGGAAAACTAGCAAAGTCTCAGTATAGAGAGCGTGAAATAAGGCGAAGGGATTGTAATGAGGGAGGTTTACATAGCTTCGATTGTGTGATCTCAACCATTGATGGCGTGGTGCATGAGTGACGAGATCACGACACATGGCAACCATTTACTTCGCTTTGAGAGCTGAAGAGACATAAAACGACATCTAAGTGCATGAGGCCACGCCTATCTGCAATGCCTTAAATACCCAGACGCCTTAATTACTCCGTCAGTCTATAAGTGCACGAGGCCACACCTGTCTGCCATGCCTTGAATACACGGACGCCTCAATTACTCCGCCAGTCTGTCAGTAACACATACATCGGGCACCCAAACGTCTTTTGCTCGTTGCACCGGATAAAGCACAGACGGTACGTAGCCGAGATTCGATGAGTCATGTACACCCAAGACACTTTCTTCAGCCGAGCACCACTTGAAGTCCTGATCGATCATTGCAACTCTATGTCCAAGAAGGAACCCTTGACCAAGGAGTTTGGGGATTTATTAATGTTGGGCACTTTTAGGCCCACATAGTGGTGCATGCCGGGAAAGAAGCCATGAAAAGCCTAATAGATATCAGAAAACCCATGGTCTAAGAGGCTTAGGAGTGGATATTTCAGAGTGCTAAAGTCGATTGCCTATGAGCTCAACCCGACTAGGATATGTAAAAAACTTCCCGATCGCCAGGGCATGTGGGCAGAGTCGGCAGACTCACAACTTTATGGCATAACTTTAGAAACAGATCTACCCAAACGTCACAGTCGGTAGCAGAAACCTAGGATAGGGCATAAAGGTGGTTGGAACGGTGCTCGGAGAGACGGGGTTGGATAACTAAAGCGCTTAGGCCATATCACTCTGAAAAGAAGCACCAACTCGACTGAGCACTTGTTACTTCACAGTCGAATACATGGTAGCTAGGTGAAAGGTGCCAATATGCTAGTCTACGTAGGTGGCGTATTAAATGTCAGATTAGAAAAACTCAAGATTGAAGGGTTCATTGAGGGCCTATATAAAGGGGTGGGAACCTCCTGTATGAGAGTTGAACAACTGAAAGGAAAGAGTTCATGTATTAGCTATGCACTATTTTTAGTCTTGAAATCCGAGCAACACATTAGATGTAGCTCAATTTTGAGAGATGAACCTCTTAAATCTTTAAGTCCATTTCAGTCCACATTCCAAGTCCATCAAGAATTTAGTTTTTTAATTTGTTAACCTGTAAATCTTGAGAGTTAACGGTGACAATATTTCAGACAACATGCTTTTGAAGATGAAGTTTTTGATTCTGATATGTATGAATAAACATGAATAAAATAGAAAGTTATTTTTTATACTTCTTTAACCGTCTTCTACTTTTCCATCTGCACAAGACAAGATCCTTCAACTTTAGAGTGGTCTAATCCTCCAAACTCATGTGGTGTCCTAAAGCTAATACTCATGTTTTGACTTCTTAAAATACAAGAAAATGTGATTTTATTCCACCGCCAAAAAAGTCCCCCTCAATCCACTTTGTGGCGGTAAATTCAGAGAATCAAACCCATAAACAGAAAATGGAAATAATAAAAAAAAGAAAAAAAGATAATAACCATTTTTGAGCATAAAATATAAGGTCGACGGCCCAATAATATGATCCATCTTACTTAGTGGGCCACTGGGATTACAGAATGTCTATATTATCCCTTGCTGCCAACAACCGAACAAAAGTAAGGGAAGGACAGAATTGTCAACCGACTGATGATATTTGCTGGGAGGGATAAGTCAATTCCAAACGGATTTAGTTCTTATGTGGTTTAACCGAATTCCTCCATTCCCTTAGTGTAAATATATTAGTATACTATAAAAAAATAAAAAATAAAAACCTTTTTCATAGAATTTTTCAATTAGTCGAGTTAAATTATGATGTATCTTTTTCATTTCGCCTAAAATGTATTTTGAATCCAAAAAATTAATTTACTTTCTAAATTGGATGACTTCACATTTAATCCAACGCTTTTCAAGCAAAAAACAATTATTTTTTTAATGAAATGGTAATAGGCGTTCACAAAGTACAGCCTAATCAAAGTGGGTCCATCTTAAAATCACTATTATCAAAATTGTTGGGGCAATGAGCACAATTAGTATAACTTACAAATTTCCAATACCAAAACAAATTAGTAATAAGCTGTATATGAACTCTAGTTTAGTGCTCTTTATCGACGTTTTAGTGTACATTGAATTCCATTTTTTTATTAAAAGAAGTTCTTTTAATATATAATTTGCAACATTAGTACAATAAAAGTCTAGTTTAATCACAAACAAAAGAATAAACCACTTTTTCCTCACTATAAACAAGAAAATACAATTAATTTTTTTTTCGCAACCTTTGAATTCCACTTGACTTGAGTTGTCCACTCCACACAAACAGACAGCTCCCATCACTACCTCTTCTACCTCCACCACCCATTACATTTGTCAAATAATAGGTTTTGTTAGATTAATCATCAACGGAATTTGAACGCACACCGTCGTACAAAAACTCAACATCTTTTCACTACTGTGATAAAAGACCACTTATACATCTAAATTTTATAAAACCCGAACTCATTTTTTGAAAAACATATAGGACATCAGAGATGCAAAGAGGAAAATAAAGCATCCCCCATCTCTGAAGTGCCCTTAGGACCCATTTTTTTTTAACTAATGAAAATATCTGCAACTCAATACTATGGTCTGGTGGTATTCATTTTCACTTGGAAGTGAGGGGTTTTAGGTTTGAACCTCGTGGATGACATATTCGATACCAAATTAGGTTGCTCATTGTGTGGCTTAGCCGAACTCTCCCTCCCTTAGTGTAAAAATGTCGATGTACTAAAAAAAATGAAATTATCTACCCTAAGGTAGAGGAGGTGGGCTTAAACCTCACAATAACCAAACAATAATGTGATTCATATTCGTCGAGAATCAAATTTAAGACCTCTCATATTAGACCGTAATACTAAGTGGACCAACACCACTTCTTAATTAGGCAACAAAACACCCCCCAAAAAAAAAATTCGGTGGGATTTGTTGTGTCGGTGAATTTGGATTTATTTTGGGGATTTAAAAATGTTTTCTTTTGTTGGGTTTCAGAGACGTGGAAGCCTACCCAGACGACAACCTTAGTGGCCAAGTAGCATGCAAAACCCCTCCTCCCACCTCTCTCTCTCTCTCTCCTCCAGAAAGCAGAGCCCTCCTTTTGCACTCTCAGACCGAACAACAATTGAAGGAGAAGAATTGAAGAGGAAGAAGATGGAGTGCGGCGGAGACACGGCGAACAGGAAGAGAGCGGTGGAGAACGACAAGCCGTACAAGGGGATAAGGATGAGGAAGTGGGGAAAGTGGGTGGCCGAGATTCGAGAACCCAACAAGCGCTCCAGAATTTGGCTCGGCTCCTACTCCACTCCCGTCGCCGCCGCCCGGGCGTACGATACGGCTGTTTTTTACTTGAGGGGTCCATCGGCGCGGCTCAATTTTCCAGAGGCTTTGGCGGTCGAAGGAGGTGGCTGCGGGTGCGGCGACATGTCGGCGGCCTCAATACGCAAACGGGCCACCGAGGTCGGTGCCCGGGTCGACGCGGCCGAGACCGCTATGCGAAACCACCGCGGTTCGGTCGGGGGGAATGGAGACGGCGCTGAGATTAAGCCTTGCGTCGCCGGATTCGTGGATCGGGTCGACTTGAACAAGATGCCCGACCCGGAGAACTCGGAAGGTGAGTGGAATTAGTGAGAGCAAAACAGAGAAAGGTTGTCTTAATGTCTTTTGATTTTTAAAAATTGAGGGGTGGCTTTTGCTAACGTGCGCAGGGGAGGTATGTGACTGCTGAAGCAATGATGAAGCTTTCGTCCTGGTCCTGGATATTAGAATTTGGCCTACTGCATCTCTTTTCTTTCTTTTTTTTCAACTGTTTTTTTGGTTGAGAAAATTTTTGCTTTGGATGAAGAAATTTTGGGGCTTTATAAAAGAAGTGATATAAGATGTAAATTATTTTCCCCTTTTCTCTGTATTGACTCCTTATAATTTTGGGTAAATTAACATTTCCTCTTATATGGAAATGGCTGAGTTCGATTTCCTCATGTATCGCTTTGTATTAAAACTTTCCTCTCTTAATAAGCGGTAATACGGTGGTGAGCCCTGAGCTAGCAAATGGGGGAGGTGAAGGAGGAGAGCAGAAAATGGAAGAAAAAGGGTGGATTTAAGAGCAACAAGTAAAAAGAAAGAAAGAAAGAAAGAGGAGGGAATTGTTTTTACTTGTTAGTTTGGCAAGAACTCGAAAGGGTCCTACAGTTGGAGGGGAGGGGGACACAAGAGGGGCCAGGCTAACCACTAAAGTTATAACTACTAGAAAGCAATTGGGATTTGAAAGAGTTAGGTATTTTCTGGTTCTGTGCACTGTTGCTGATTAAGTGTGGTTGATATATGGGTGGTGGTGCTCGTACTCGGGGTTTTGGATGACGGAGGAGCAAGAGGGCAAATGGGGCGCACAGTGCCCCTTATCGGTTTTGTCCCCCCCTATCCATCTCTCACTCTCAATCTTGGATTCTATCTGTGACGTCAAATGGCACTATTGCTATGGCTCTATCATCCCCCTTCGACAGGGACAAGACTGTGCTAGGATCGAGTGCTTGTGTTGGAGAGTTGTATCTGGATCAACCGCATACACGTGTGCGCGCACATGCCAATGTTGCATGCGCGCGTGTTGAAGAGGAGTGGCAAGTGTGGTCGTTTACATGCGTGTTTATTCTAACCATCTTTGCTTGAAGTTGGATCCAACTATGATCAATAGAGTGTTAAATTCAGTTGCGCATGAACGTTTGCTAATTACATGATCATGCGTTGATGCTGGTCATCCCTGCTTTGTTGGATTCGAGTTTAAACTTTAAACCAACATGCGCACGCAACTGATCCTAGCATTGTTGAATGCATAGAGGTTGGTTAGCTATAAACACTCAATTTGGCTGGTGACCAATGCATGAGCTGTAAGCCACGGTTTGTTTAGAACTAAAAACCATTTCTTGCCACTTTTTGGTAAAGGACAGGGATTAATCCACGATTAGCGGAGAATTCGGGGTTTATTTATTATGCTAAATTGAGTCGTTAATTATTGTAAACTTTCTCAAATCTCAATGCTGTAGATGTCTTTTAGGGGAATTGGATTCCATCCGAATAATCCTCACATCTTAGTCATTCATCGTATATCGTAGGATCATAACTTATTTAACTTTTTCTATTTAAAGTTAAATACAAATAATATCTGATGAAAACTAATCGCACGATGTATGATGAATGGCTAGGATGTGAAGATCCTAGAAATCCCACAAAATGAATCCGTAGAAATCCTCTTCCGTCTTTACCAAAATAAACATTTACCTTTTTCTTTTACCTTATTTACCTCTTTACCCTTGAAGATTTGATTGGCTGCAGTGAGATAATCATTTTGTCTACGATACATTTCTTTTTTTAAAAGGGATTAGTTGCTCAATAATTGAAGCCGAATAAAGATTGGGGCAATCTTAGTCATTCGCTAACTTCCACAACCTCCACATTTCAACTATGTTGTTTAACAACTGGTACCGCGAATTTGGCAATTAATCATGAACCAATCCCATGGTATACGCTCAACAAACACCGGTTATCGATAAGATGGCTAACAACACTGAGTTGAGATTTTTTGCACCCAAATACCCATGTGGCCCCTCTGTGCCTTTGCTTTTTAAACTAAACATAATTAATGTTAACTTGACAATAATTAAAATAATAAATAATAAATCAAATTCTCAGCTAATTAAGAAAGACACAGAGAGGCCACAAGGGTATTTGGGTGCAGAAAATCCCAACTCAACGACACTCGCACATACCAGGTAAATCCGCAACGAGACACGACAACATCCGGACTAAGTTCTTGTGAAGATCAGTCGCGCCCACGTGCGTGAGAGATTTCCAGCCGTTACACAATGTGGACTTGTAGGGTCCCACATTATTTTCTTTCTATTCCCGCGTTATTCATTATTAATACAATCTCATTGCCAAATTATACAGACATTTTGTCAAAATTGCTACCTATAAAGCAGACCAATTCCTTCAATTTCGTCTATGATTGCAGCACATAAACATCTGGAAATGACTTTGATCCCTGCTTGTCTTGGTGTTATGTTTTCGATTCACTAGCATGTTTCATTTGAAGGGCAGCTCGTATGATGTTTCCTCTTGTAATAATTCCTATCTTCGGATAAAGAACAACGGCATTTCAGGGATACCGCAGAAAGAGCATTACAACGACAGAGAAAGACATGTATCGAGAGAAAAATAATGCATTGCTTACCAGCTTGCCGCTTTCATTTACAACTGGAAGTCTGCGATATTTTGTCTCGAGCAATAATCTGACATTAGATAACCGAAGTTAATAGTTAGTTTCCAGCTAGATCAATAATGGGATCTGGAAATGGGAAAAAGTAGAGCAGGAAGACAATACCTAGCAACATCCCCAAGATTAGTGGTTTCACTAACAACAACTGGGGCTGGTGTCATCACATCACCCACCACCCGACCATTGGTTTTACTGAGCAAGTTCTGTACCTCGTTAAAAGTCTGCAACCACATTTGCAATTATACAAGCACTTTTGCAAGACAAACAAATTAGTTGTTGCGAAAAAGGAAACGTACTGGTCAGACTCAAAGATGCTTTTGTCGCCATGCAGCGATTTGAAATTCTATGGAGCCAAAAGCACTATACCTCTTGTCAATTACGAGGATATACAGGTCTAAGAAACTCTTAAACCCCCTCAAATCCATCCCCATTACAGAGATTATATGCTAATTCTACTAAAACTAATTTAAATAGATCTAGGCAAGATGGAAGTATCTAAAAAAACTTCTCACATACTTTCCAAGTGCTGTCAACTTCTGGAAACATGCTGTTGTCAGTTCTTCCGCTACCTATCAGGTGAAATATTCAAATGATTTGCATTAACAACTATGTAAGAGATGACCAACTTGATCATTGAGCTTCATAGCACCTTGACATAAAGAGGGGAGTTCAACCAAAACCTAGCACATTGTTTGTAAGCACTTCTATCTATAAATAAATTGAATTCAATCAAATAAACTTTAGCAGAATTGATTTTCAATTCATGTAATCTGTTTGAAAATAAATTGAATAATTAAGTTGATTTACTTTTGTTTAATTAAAACAGAGGAAACAAATGAATGTGGTCCCAACAACTATACTACACCTCTTGAACAAGATAACTATTGCTCGCTAGAACTGTTGTAATATGCAACAGTTGCACAGACTGGAATTTAACAAAATTAGTATATAAATAAAATAAAATAAAATAAACCATCCAGTTCCATCAAACAAACCCCAACACATCACTAGCCATATGTTCTTACGTCTTTGACATCATGTAGACGCAATAATGCGAGCAAAACTCATGCAATTTAAATGACAAGAATGGAAACCAATCGGTTACTGAAGGCCCCAGAGGGAACTCTGTGGAGAATGAAGATAACAGTGCAGAAACAATAAGGGGATGCAGGGCTACTTTTGGAACGAGAGAAAGTGTGAGAGAAAATTAAATTGAATCCTTGACAAACTAAATCTAATTTGGTTGGACTGATATCTGTATGAAAATCCAAATCTTTCCCTACCAAATAAATTGAATTCTAAGGGCAATGCAGTTCCAGATAGCAATGCAAACTCAGATGAAACTGAACTGAAGCAGAGAATTCCTTATTCTGACAAGGTTCAAGAGAGGCTGTAAAAGAAATTCGACAAACCTTTGCATCTCACGTAAATTTGATATACAAATCATACAGGTAAAAGTAACATTTTGACCCTTTCCAAGAGATTTGTATTAATACATGATTCATGCCCAACACTCCATTTTTAATCCACAATATTGATTCACTTCTTTAAAATCCCTTTTTTCCTCAACAAAAGTTAAAATAAATCCTATACTTTCCAAAGCCAGTACAGCATGATTTGCATGTATGTTTCTGTATATTAAACTTAATCGTAATCCCAACTTTCCAACTTTTTGAGGTTGGTTACGTGGATCCTAATCACATACTTGTTGGGATGCGTTACATGAATTTTTGTTTTCCATTCTATACTCGGTATCTTTATACCACTCATCTCCCTCAACATCATCTCCATGTTTGCTCCCTTTTATGGAAGAAAATATCATCATATGTTAATTAGCATCAATGTTGAAAAACAAATAAATAACGTATACTTCAATTTCCTCAAACTAATCTATACTTCAATGCATTCCAGCCAAAACAAAACTTCTCTGCTAAACAATTAACTTTGTCAAACAAACTTAGTTCACAAGATTCAGATTACCCTTTTTCAAGGGGTGGCCTAGCACTATCAAGTATGAAACCGAATCAAATGAAGGTGAAAATGAGAGAAAAGACGGCCGTGAAATACAAGGCACAATTCCATAAAGAAACACAAATGAATACCTAAGATATCAATGAACATATTGAGTCACCTGAGATAGTGTCCAGTGCTAACAAGTCATAGTCTGAGACAAGACCAACCTGGATCAACAAAGTACCATTATATATCAGTTGCACAATGTAACTACATTAAGTTCACACGAGATGCCAAAAGGAAAGAGAAAAAGAAAACAGAAACTGAAGCAACAAAGACGATGGTTAAAACTTCTAGAAGAAAAGAAAAAGGACAATTGTTTATTTCTATAAAATAATATCGGAAAACTAAGGAAATTCCGTAGAGGGTGTGAGATAGACATCTGCATGTTTCCCTTGTTTAATTGCAACGAGTAATTATATACTGTTGTTCTCAGCTAGATATGTTTCAAAACGAACAAAGCAGGTATGTGCGCTCTTGACCTTTAAGGTCATAACATAATCGTAAATCAGGGGTATGATTAACAGCAATGTACCCCTATAATGGTTTTCTGGTCTGTCGTTAGTCTAGACCCTCGGATTTCGAATCCTGAACGTCCTATGTGAATCCCTAATCCTCACATATAATCAGACTGGCAAAAATGCAGCTTAAGTAAGAAAATATTTTGCCACATATGTTCAAACGTCACAAATTGGAAATCATTTGCAAAGCCTGGTTCCGGAATTTTAAAAGGAAAACTAATGAAAATGGCTTGAAAACTTTGAGTTTTAACGATAAGGACAAATAAAAGGTAAAGTGAATACTATCATGTTTGACTTTTTAGTGTAAAAATGTGGTTTTTCGTTAAAGTAAACAGTACCGCGGGCTTTTCGTTAAAACTCCCAATTTTAAATGAATAGATATTACATGGAGACCTAAATCACATAATCATTTATGCACCGGTTGAATAGGTCGACAAAAAGTGATTCTGTTTTCGACGCCTACCAATTTCCAGTCATCGTCGATCACCGGAAAACCAGTGATTCTGTTTTCGACAAGAAGCTCTATAGCTGTAGGCACAAAGCTGATCCATCAGAATAAATGAAAAATCTAAAAAATACAAGTATTACACGCGACGAGGCGTCATCTCATACAAATACAACAAATACCTTCATCCACAGTCGTTGTAGGCTTCACCACGTGCAAATCCTCTCTTCTCGTCATAAAATCGCCAACCGTGAAAACTCCATTTTTCTCCTGCACAACATTATCGAGCAAACGAGCGGCAATTTCGATCACAAATTATCCAGTTCTAATCACACAAATGCAGTGAACAATTTCGGATCAAATTAATTAGATGAAGAAGCAAGCAGGTTTGACAGCAGTCACATTTTCCGAATTTCATCCTTTCACCATTTACAGAGGAATCAGTCACCCTAACATATTACAAAATTTGATCAAATTAATCAGATACAAATTCGAATTGCATAAGGGAGAAGAAGAAGATACCGGTACGGAATTAGGCATGAAGGCGGCGGCGGCGACATTGAAGGACCTCCGAAGACCCGAAGCGGCGCCGGATATCGGGAAGAGCCTCCGACCCGGACGAGACTGCAGCGGCAAGCACTGCAGCCGATTGGCCGGAGCAGAAGCGGAAGACGCAGAGAGAGGGAGAAGCGGAGGTTCTGGAACGAAAATCGAGGCCATGGATGATGGATTGGGATGTATACAGAGACAGTGGACTGACTACTAGAGGTGGTGTTGGCAATTTGTTTTGGGTTTTCTGCGGAGATTTATATACATTTTATTTCTGCAACCGCCCCGGTGATCGGGACCGCGCTACATGTTAAATAATAACGGATTTCAAAACTAATTTGACTGAGCTGACTAGGTTGTGCGCATGGCACATTATGATTTTACGGCAATTTGTCGTTCTGAATCAACTGGATTAGGATTTTTTCACATTCTTTTTCCATCATTTTCTCTCCTCTCCTCTTACATTCTTTATTTTGTATTTATTTTTCTATATAAAATTAATATAAGATGTTAACATGGCTTAATCGTGACCGTCTAAATAGGAGGGAACGGAAGGGGAGGGAAAAAAGAGAGGGAAGAGAATCCTAGTCCGAATCATTTACGTGTAACATTTTGTGAAGAGAAACTTACATATTATATTGTTATTTAATCGGAACACAGTTGTAATGATGGACACGTTCCATGCATGTAAGTCTTCATAAAATAGGGACTCCAAGATGACATTGTCTCAATCAATCATGCACCGTAAGGTTGGTGTCTTTTAGGGAATATTGTGTCTTGTTGAGACTTGATAGGATGTCAAATATCCTTTTGATGTTGTCACAAGGTAGAATGCCACCTATGAAATGCGTAAGTGCCTTCAAGTTTAAAGAAGTGTTCTCTAGAATGGTCTTTGAGTGTGGCACTTTTATCGCTTACTTTAAATAGGAGGTCTCGAAAGAGGTTGATGGAGTGACAACAAAGGCCAAGCAGGTGGGTCCTTGGGAGAGGTCAGTGAGTTTTGCTCACTTTCTCAAAAAGTTTTATGATGCCACCTTGATCTTGAGTGCAACCCTTGCTCCAATGTCACACTTAATACTTAGCACGGTGATTGCTTTGTAAGTGGAGATAGATGAACAAATTTTAAACACCTCTAATGTCACTTTGCAAAGTGTGGCTACCTCAATAAAACTCAAGTTTGACAAATATTGGAGTGACATTGAAGAGGTGAACCCTATTCTCTTTGTAGCCCAAGCACTTGACCCAAGGAACAAATTCGAAATGTTGGAGACAAATCTAGAAAATCTCGGCTATGGATGGGACAAAATAAGGGAGGTGAAAGCAAGGGTTAAAAGCAACGTAACCGAGTTGTATGATGCATATAAGGAGGGAGCGGTCCTTAGTAGTAGTAGTGGTGGTGGTGGTGGTGGTGCTACTTCAAATGTGGAGCAAAGATCAAGTGTTGTAGTAGATGATGAAAGAGTGTGGTAGATATTGATGTTGCTAAAAGGATGACAAGGAAGATCCAACAAAAGAGGGTGGCGGCACAACAAACTGAGATAGCCGATGAAGTGGATACGTACTTTAATGATCCACATCAAATCCTAACATATGAGGGTTTTAATCTTTTGGATTGGTAGAAAGGAAATATAGTACATATCCAACTCTTAGTAAAGTTGCTAAGGAAGTATTTTCTCTTTCTAGTAGCACCGTTTCTAGTGAGAATGTCTTTAGTCTTAGTGGGAGAGTTGTTGATCCTTTTAGAGCTTCCTTAACGCCTAAAACAGTTGAGGCTTTAGTATGTACTAGTGATTGGCTTAGGGGGAATGAATTTTATTTCTACAAGGAGCCTACACTCGACGAATTCATTTTCTACAAGGAACTTGAACACTTAGAAAAAAGTAAGCAAAGAATTTAATTTCCCTTTTTATTTTCTTAATATTCAGTATCTATTTCTATAATTCAATTTAAATTATTTGTGGTTTATTATTTTAGGCACGACTAATTTGGGAGGTGAGGAGAATAAAACACAAGGAAATGAAATGCCACCTCCACCTCCTCGACCACCTCAAGTTGAAGTTCAACAATGACAAAATCAATCACTACCTTCATGAGCACCCATATTAAGTGGAAGGGCTCAACCATCAACATCAAGGGGAAGAGTTCAACCAACAAGAAGAGGAAGAGGTCAACAATCAACAACAATAAGCACGGTAAGGGAGCAACCACAACCATCACCAAGAGGAAGAGGCCAACAATCTTCATGAACTTACTTTAAGTTTTTCTTTTTCTTTTTGGTTTGTAACTTAATTTATTTTACTTTGAAGCTTTGGCTTGTAACTTATTTTGTTGCTTTTGGGTTTGTTATTTAACAAATTTTATTTTTGTTGCAAGCATGATAATAGAATACATTTGAAGAAAAATTCATAATTTCATATTTCAATTAGGGCTATGAATCTATGATTGCAAATATTGGTATGTCTGAAGTAAGGGGCTCAAATTTTAATTTATATGACGTTGGGCTAACAATTTCAATCTAAGAGACTAAATTTCAATCCAAAAGCCCAATATGTCAAGTTTTAGCCCAAAAACCCAAAATCAAAATTTAGTCCTGATTTGTCCCAAAATACTGAAAACATTTCATGATTCCTGAAATTCAGGAATACCTAAATTTCGGTTCGAGATTGATCTTCAAATTCCTGTCCCGAAAATTTTCGGTTGAAGATTCGGGATACTAGTTTTAGTTCCGTATCCCATACCGAACCAGCCCTAAAAATAGGTGTCATTTCTAAATATCAATAGGAGAGTTTAAAATAACAAATTCCCTTAAAATTTCGTATTCTTTTAGGTTAACCAAATAAGAAAACTCACAAAGTTCATAAAATAAAATTTCATCATTATAAAATTTCTCAATAATCTTAATTTTTCTCATCCAACTAGAGTGTAACTAAATCTACAAATGATTTAAACAATCACACAATATGAAATATTAACTATAACAATTATTTGTTTAAGTATAGATAAATAAGTCCACACCAATTATATTAGTTACATCGGGCCAAATTTGCCACCATTCTTAGGTCTGGGCCAAGAGCCGACCCAAAGCATAGTATAGAAGGCCCAAACCCTAGTCATTAGAAAATGGGCCAAATAAAGTATAACCCTGCAATCGAGCTGGACTGCTCACAACTCTAAAAATGGGGCCAAATTCGCTTGGCCATTTTTATAGGCCTATAGTTGAAAGTATAGGTTTCAGAAAATATAAAAATATACCAATTTATCAAGTTAGGTATTTCACTTTCTTTTCTCCTTTTATCTTTTCTTGGTAAGGCAGTGAAGTGAAACCATGTCATATATGATTATTACTTAAATTGTGATGTACATAAGAATATCATGATCATTACCATGTTTTCGTTTGTTAAAATAAGTTTGAAACAAATAAATGCAAGCTGTCATGTGCACGATTAACAATTGTTGCACGTAACGTCTTTTTCGTTATAGAAATGATTAATACTAAGGTAACGCTCATCATTTTTTTAATAACTTGGAGTCAGACATTTTTTCGCACTATACATATAAGAAAAATCTGGTACCAAGAAAAGATAAAAGGAAATTGTGACACATAGCAATTTCCATATGGTAAATTGTCTTTGTAAAGAAAATTTTTGGTAGGTGAAGATATATATAATTATTTTAAAATGCGGGTCCACGTAAACTAATGTCAAGTATATGTTATAGTTAAGGCACCTTAAAATTCATTAGAATTATATATAGTAACCATATACTTAAATGAGTTCATTACTAAATATTGGTAGTAGTTTGATAGCAATAACATGTCTACATTTAACAAATATGCCTTTGCTCTCATTGGCATTCTCTTCACTTTACATCTATCTTTTGTGTTTGTTTATTTAAGAAAGCCCAATATTAGCTTAAAAATCAAGTTTAGAATCATCAATGTGAGTTCCTTCATTGATAATCCACATTTAATGAGGGCCATGTTCTATAAGAGTGAGTGGATACCAAAAGCATACATATTATACAAGGTTTTTGTACAATAAGGTAAGATTCGAGACCCAATTGGTAAATCCTCAATTGGGCTTGGAAGTTGCTATTTGGGAGTTGTGGTGGGTAGTTGGGTGGTGGGTATCATCTTGTTTTGTTTACAAAAGGAGATAACTCCATGCTTGTCTACTACTAGTCATTTTTTTTTTCTATATGTTTATATGGTATTGCATATCTAACAATTATTAAAAATTGTGCTATGAACTAATTTCTACATATGTCAACCACCCAATTTTGCAAAATTAGAGTTGTGATTAGACCTTAGTAATCAAAAGAAAAAATTGGGGGACAATCCAATGGTGAGAAAAAGGAGAAACAATTTGTGGGCACTCTCCTTGTCACTTGGCAATATGAGTGATATGCACTCGCTAACGAATACATGATGTCTTTTTTAAAATGATTGAAAACATTTTTGGTGAAAATGTTTTTGAAATCATTTCTTAGTAAAAACCTAAGTGGATACTGAAAAAAAAACACTTGAAGTGCTTCCTGCAAGAAGCACATATCTGGTGCTTCTTCCAAAAATCACTTTTATTCTGCACGGTACCTATTACATACTATTATTATAATATTTTCGTGAAACTATATACTTGTTTTACAGCGAGGGGCTGCATTTTTCAAAAAGGTTTTACAAAAATTTAGTGCCATTCACCCTTATTTTTCGCCACTCATGGATTTTAGTGGCAAAGGTTTTGTGACGACGAGGATTGCTGGTAAAAATTGTCATGTAGGAGACTTCTCCTTTCGGTATAAATGTCCTTACTATTATCTTACTGCAAGTTACTTATGCTCTGGACATCACTTGTGTGAAATGGGTAGATCCCGCTCACATTTGCACTCTAAAATTAGTTACCTTAGGTTTAAATTAGTAGCACTTTCCACATCACCATCACTTCATGGCTTCATCACCTTCTGGGTGTCGGCCAGCACAGCTCGATTCGGGTGTCCAAGTAGATATTCCAGATCGACGTGTGTTAGCTGCACTTTCAGTCTGTTTAAAAGCATTTATAAACAAGCTCATAAGTCCTTATAGACTCTTCGACACAAACTACGCATTTATAAGAAGTTCCTAATCAAGTCTTTCTATAAAAGTTTTAAAAATATTTGGGCGTGGAATAAACGTGGTATTATTAGTCGATGTAAATAAGTGGACGACATAATATCACTTCAAAAATGTAGTTATAACATTAGTAGATCAATAATTTAAAATAACGGTGTTACAATCTTACCGATAAATTGCACGGATGGTAGAAGGGTTGGTTTGAAACAAAGTGAAAACGTTTAAGGATGATAAAGGGGGTGGGCCTAGAGGGTTTCATAGAGGCAGCCTTAGGGTAAAGATAATTTGAATGGTGAGGGGCTGAGAAACAAAGGTACAACTGTTTTGCACTTGAGGAAAACAACCTCTTCAATTCATAGCCCACATTTGCACCCACTCATTACCTGCATACGACTCAATACTCTTATCGTCGTGTTTGGTTGTAGGGTTTGGATGGGATTATTGAGGATTAGACGTGTTTATGCCTTTTATTGTGTTTGGTTATGCATTTTTTTGTGTTTGGACTTGTTTGGAATTTTGTCTTGTGCGCTGCGACGTGACCCGTGACCACCACCTTTCACCTCTCTTGTCTCGTCGACCGAACCCTCCCCAGACGATATTTGTTTCCCTCTGACACGCACACACACTTTCCTCCTCCCTCCTCCCTCCTCCCTCCTCCCTCCTCCTATGGTGAATACCAAAAAAAAGAAAATATATGGTTTTGGTAAATAAATATTGGAAATTTTTACGACTACATATACCTTAATTGAACTTAAAATTACTTTATAAGAGGTGAGTATTGAACAATCAAGAAAACTTGGTTTAGATCAAAAAAATAATTCTGTATGTAGCACTAGTTTTTATTTATTTATTTTATTATTATTTTTTAAACAAACAAAAAACACTAGTTTTCGAGTTTTAGCTTGATATATGAACAAATACTTGAATACATACGGTCAAGTAATTTAGTAATAGATGTATTTTTATTTAATAAGATGAAATTTCATTTATAATGCAAGATGGCGTACATTAATAGCATGCATAATACAAGGTCGTTCTCCAACAACTAATCTTCAAAGAGTCAATAATGATATAGGGTAGCGCTTCTAAGCCAATAAATTAGGTTAAATCAGGCACCATCAACATGAAACAAAATTAAAACTCTAAACTTTCCCAACAAATTAATGCAGAATGATTCAGACTAAAAATCGTAAAACTTACTTACACATCAACCTAATTCAAAACTAAAACTACCTCCCATAGGAATTACAAACTCAGACAATAAAGGTGTTCGCAACTTATTTCAACCTAAAACTTAACAAAAAAAAAAAAAAAAAAAAAACTCTCGAATTGATTACGTGAAAGCATGGTCTAAAATATCCATAATATCCCGATATTTCCATCGAAATTTCCGTGTTTATGGACTACTGATATTTTTTTGGACTACCGATATTTCCGATATCATCGATATTTTAGACCTTGCTAAGTCACTCAAGTATCTTACCATGCAATGTATAAAGTGTAAAATATTGTACTAATTCATTATATATAAATGATTATGGTGTGTTTAAACTTCTTTCATTAATTACTACATATTTTCTACACTCACAATGTTTGCCAGCTCGCTATATAATCAACTTAAATCAGTTAAATCTATCATGCAATGCATTTCCTTCCAATTTTTTGTGATAAACTAATAGATAATTGACTAAATAAACATCCTGCAAAGTTTCAATAAAAATTTTCAAGTTTTTCTTACAATTTCCGTGGTTTTTATTCAATTTTTATCGATATCGATATATCCCAATATTTCCATCGAAATTTCCGTGTTTTTGGACTATCGATATTTCCGATATCATCGATATTTTAGACCTTGCGTGAAAGTCACTTAAATGTGAAAGCCTAGAAATGTTGTCGGCAGTGTTAATTCTACATTATGAAAGTTTTACCTAGTAGTTGAAACGATTCTGCCATCTCTGCTTAATTGTCAATTAATTTACGTCGAATGCTCACATTCTATAATTTTTTGGATTAATTATTAGATAAGGATAACTATGATAACGTGTCTAAACACTTGCTTAGATCTATTTATTTGTTATGACAAATATTACGATAAAAGTACCATTCTCTTCATCTCGTCGGGAAGAATGATTTTTGTTTTTGAATCACTAGATTTCGTTGAGAATTGAAGAAGTTATGAACGTTTAAAGTTTATCCAGTTTCCGGCGAGTTTTCCAATTTTCCCGCGGACTAGTCATTTTCAGGCTATTTTCCGGTCATCTCTGGCAACCTTTGGGCTTCCAAATAGGTATAATATTGTTCTACACTTTCCTATCTTCATTTTGATATATTATAGGTCGAATTTGGTTAAGAAACGATTGAGTTACGAAGCTTTGAAAATTGCCCAAACTTCCTACCAAGAGCTCCGGGACACTTAACGGAGTTTTTAACAGAATGACCAAAATAATGGATGGTGGACAATCTCAGGGACCATTTCTATTGATTTTCAATCTCTGAGACCAAAGTGATGTGTTATGAAAGTCTCATGGATTATTTTGGATAAAAAGCCTATTGCTTTCAAGTATTATATTATTTTTTGTATAGAATAATTGACATTTAAAATGACAAAACATAAATAAAAGAAATATAAAATCATTTTTCCTATTCCACTTTGCAGGCTGCAGTGCACTTAATTTTCTTTAATTTCTTTTGGATTATGTTGATATTTTTATTTTTTCTCAAAATAATAGCGTTAGTGGTTATATTGATAAAATTATTTTGGATAGAAGGATCATTAAAGATCGAATACGCACTAGAGTGTATAAACATTATTTTTTAAGTAGTTATTTTTAAATTTTATTTTCAAACAAAAACGATATTCATTAATAAGATTAAAAGATTACGTAAAAGTTGGAAAATAGGATGCACAGTTCAAAGAAAAAAGAGCATCTTGTATGCTTTTTGAAGTAAATAAAATTTCCCCAAGTATTTTTATTATTAAAATAAAACAAATGGGGAGTTTAGTGTGGATGATGTCAAGCATGACGTTATCTCTTAATCCCCGAATCTATCTGCCAATCTATCCATTGGCTTTTGAGTCGGCTTCAGCATTAAAGTCAGAATTTAGTCCCACACGCTCATCTATGGAGTTGCTCAGCACGCTCATCTACCACCTAGTGAAGTTGGATCATCATACACCGGAGAATTACTCGATTACATTTACTAGCTTGGCTAACTAAGTGATAATAGTCTTTTATTTAGTGCACGAACTACCAGTCTCCAATCACATTTTGACAGCATCTAGCTCTAGCTAAATCTTGGTCATTTCTTGAAGGGATCCCTTATCCGTCTAGTTTAGAGTAGAAATATCGTTAGCGTGTTGTAAAAAAAAAAATGTTTTCTAATAAAGTAATAAAACAATCTAGGAGAATTGTATCCTTAAAAGAACATGTTTACCGGTATAACATGACACATCCCGACCTGGAATGTCCACTTGGACTCAGAATCGAGTTGTGATGGGCGACACCCGGAGAGTGACGAAGCCATAAAGTGTAGTGATGTGGAAAATGTGAATAAATTTAAACCTAAAAATGCCTAACTATAAGAGTGCGTTAGTGAGCGGGAATAAACATTTCACACGTGATGTCAGAGCATAAGTAAAGTATAGTAAAGTAGGATGAGAATTATACCGTTGAAGGTAGTCTCCAATACCGATGTTTGCCAAGAATCCTCGTCGATACTTATCGTAGCCTGCAACATCTCAAGAATTCAATACGGCACAATAATTCGTAAATAACTGCATGACGTCAGTAATTGTATAATCTCACATAAGCAAACATATCATATTGAGTGCTCATTAACACATGCTGACACACGAGTTCACGCAGAGGTATTCTGACATGAACATGACTAGGTGTAACAATGATATATGCTATAGTACTACAATCACGTCAAGACTGGTGCTATGCGCAACACAGAGTCGGAGTTGCCTATTGCAACCTGTACGACATGACTGACACCTACAATGGATCCAAAGTGAGCATACGATGTGATGTTTACATACACGTTAAAGACTGACCCTGGGCCGGGCAAGTACCAACACCGGTGCATCAAACGATGAGCAGATAACATCTAGTCATGCCATATTAATTCCATAATTCTAGTCAACATAATAGTAATAAATAAGATATTACTCATGGTCGTAATCAAAACCCCATAAAAGTGTGCATACCTGTGCATCCCGTAGGATTTTTGATAATTTTGAAATTTTCCGTTATTTCGCTAATTCTTATAAGCATTAGTCTAATCTAGGCATGCGTAGAAGATTCTTTTTCAAATGTATAATTGGAAACTAAATAGATATATAATATTTAAAAGTAAAGACCCACTCACACATCATGTCGTCGAGTCGAACCCGTTTGAACTAGAATAGCCGAAGTCACCAATAATAATCGCATCTAAGCATAATATTAGGACCCATTAGTAAAACTCCACTAAAACAATTAAATTTAGGAAAACGGAGTGCGAATTTGGAATCAGGGCGTCGAAATACGCTAAGGAGGGTCCACAACCCTATACAAGTCAATCTGGAACATCCGCCCATGGATTTCTGATCTATAACTTCCCAAAGTCCACACTATGCTTCTAGAACAACATGCTAAAACTTCTTTGCGATCCAACGGTCAAATCTCCGCCAATTGCTAGAATTAGGTTGCTATAAATGTTTGTTTTACAAACTTAGAAATTCAATTTGGGAAGATCCATACGTTGGATTCCCAATCCGTTAGTTCCTATGGTCCTCAATTACTACGTACTATAACGTATTAAAGTTTGGTGACGATCCAATATTCGGATCATCGAATCATAAAATGGTCAAGTGGCGTAGTATTCCATGCTAGGTTCAAACTATCGAACTATAACAAACGGTTATCAAATTAAAATCAGAACATCGAATTTAACTTAAAAAGGCAGCCTCGGCCCACTGGCCATGGGCCGCTGCATGTGGCGGTCGGCGCCCCAATTCGCCAGAAAATCGAACAACTCCAAAAATTCCTAGATTTGACAGAAATGAAGATTTCAATGAGAGGAACAACTTTCATACCTGAGCCGCAGTCCAATTCGGCCAGGAAGTAGCTTGAAATTACCACGAATTACCGTAAACCTTATAAAGGGTGTGCTTTGATTCGTCACCTCCAGTGCTCCGCCGCACCAACCAAGGCTTGAGACTTGCTCCTAGGTTCAAGAGGAGGTTAATGATTGTGGTGGTTGAAGGAATCACCTTCAAAAATGGCGGATTTCCGTCGATTTCCCCCACGGTGCTGCTGGTGCTATCCTCATGAAACTGAGACAAAAAACAGTCGGGTTTGGGGTGGAACTTGAAGAAGGAAGGTCGTGGAGTTGGTTTCGGGTAGTGGCGACGGTCATCTTGCCAGGAAAACGTCGGAATCGACATTAGGGTGTTTCGAAATCGGGTTGGGTCGGCGGGGATGAACCAGGTCAAGGATGATTCGGTGCTCCTCCACCCCCTCCTTTCCCCTCATTTCTCTCCTCTCTGGTTGGTCACTTTCCCTTTCTTTTTTTTTTCTGATTGGGCATCCACCCTTATCTCTCTCCTTTCTCCCTTCTCTCATCTGATTGGGTAGCAGCCCCTCTTTTCTCTCATTTCTCTCTTCTTTCCTCCGTCCATCCTTCTCCTTCCCTTCATTTTTCTCAACAAATATTAAAATAATAGTATAATAACTATGAGAGATATATAAAATAATAAATAGTAATCTTTACAAAAGTATTTTTCGAATTTGTAGTTCCGTAAAAGCCTTATCATAACTCCAGTCGATTCAGATTACGCTTACACGATCATCCCGTCGAGAACTTCGAGAGTACGGTAAAATAGTAACTTGCACGCGTCACAAAATGACGATCAACGGAAATCAACAATCTCACCAGTAGAGGCATTTTCGTCAATTCACTCTTTTAAAATTAATAAAATCGTAAAATTAGGGACGGGTTGTCACATACCATGTGAAATTGTCACCCTGAGTCAATATATATTTCAATTTGAGGCTCTCATGACCGAAAAGTTAGGTCCTTAAAAGTGAAAAAAAAAAATTAAGCCCCCTTGACCCGGAAAGAAAAGTTGTTATAACTAAATATAGGAAAAATTAAGTTCCCATCCCTATTTTTCCTACTTCATTGATTAAAATCTTATTCATTTTCACTTTTTGATCAAGATCCTTAGATTTTAATAAACGTCATTAATTATTTCAATAATAAAATATTTTTTTATTTCTAAATATATTCATTTAGTATTAGAAATGTTACGGTTGATATATTTATTTTTAGGGAAGTGTTATTGACACTCCAAAAATCTCATTCTACACTTCTGACAAATGTATTTTTCTTTCCTAATATAGAAACTTTGAAGTGTAGAATGAAATTTTTGGAGTGATAATAACAATTCCCTATATTTATGGCTAATTTTTTTTCATATATTTTTATTTATAGTTTGTACCCATTTTTAATTTGCAATCCTTTTTTTTGTACCAATTTTATTTTCAGTTTTATTTATACCCATATATTAATTCCTTTTTATGCCAATATTTTTTGAACTTTCATTTGTATTTGTACCCATATTTTTTAATTTATTTGTACCCATTTTTAATTTTTCTAAAAGTACCCATGCTAATTATATGTATTATTTTATGTTTTAAAATATATCAATAGTTATTTATTTTTTAAAATATGTTAATAATTATGTGGGTACATTATTTTTTTGCTATAATTTTTGTGAAGAACAATATACTCTAAAATTGATTTTTAAGTATTTATTATATTTTAAAAATATTATTTGATTTGTTTGAATTTCATAAATTTGTGGGACATTAAATGCATAAATGCATGAGTTAAATCTCTTAAATGAGGCTAAGGACCTTGATCAAAATATTTAAACAAACAAGGTTTTAGTCTAACAATTAGGTTGATTAGGGACTGGAACCAAAATGGCCCCTAAATATGACACATGTGACAAGCATTTATTGGTTTGATGATTGTTAGGAGACATTTTTAATTGAGTTGGATTAGGGTCTCGATGGAAGTACTCAGTTCTTCTGGTTTGTTTCGGGCACCATGTCCTGAAATACTCTGAAAGAATTAGCATATCTTAGAAGCATTCCAAACGAATCAATGACTCCAATTTAATAATGATTGAATAATTACAGTAACTTGTCTGAATGAAGCGGGGTGTAAGCTAGAAGTCTATTTGTTGGGCATGAGAAATGGAGTATGTGCTTGGTTGCATGGCTTTAGGATTGCTAATCTAGGGTTTTTAATACTTGGTAGTTTTTGTAGAGACTAGGGAAGTTTACGGGAAGACTCAGAATAAAGCAAAATCTTAAAGTTAAAAACTAAGCTTTCCAACACTTAGAGGTAGCTTCATCTGCTTGGTGCGTTCTTACCCTAGTTCGTCATCCTCATCATCAATGTCTTTTCTCTAACATACTGGCCTTTTTAATTTATAGGTGCAGGGACTCCTCTAAGTTCCAATTGGGGAATCCTTTGGTTTTTTCTCTTCCTCCTATTTTGCTAAGTCTTCGCTTCTCTTTTCCATGGTTGCAGCTATAGGGCTCTTCTTTGGTATAGCACAACAAGGGGTTGGTAGCTTGGGAAGCCTAGGTTGAACACGCTGCCTAGGGCTCTTTTTTCCTGCACCAAGTCCCACAACACAACTTCATCTTTGGAAACAGTCCCTTCTGTTTTCTATCTTGTTTTCTTGTGTGAGCTTGGCAAGGAAATGTTTTTTTCTCTGCTCATTAAAGTGGCGCATGGCTCTAGGTCAAAACATGATCTTGTTTTGATTTAGTTAGCTCAACTTTGGGGTTTGGTTGTTTCCTAAATGTCTTACTTGGTTTGTAAGGGGAAGATAAGACTGTTCTCTCTCAAGCCTTCCTACTTGGAGCTTAAAATCACAGGCTTAGATTTTTGTGCTCCCAAGCAGCCCAAAATGTTCTACAATTCTAATTCCACATAGGCACAATAAACTTCCGTAACTATCCACACCACAACCCACTTGGCAAATTATCTCGTGTGCTTGGCAAGACATACACGTATTAACATTATTATAGGGTTTGCACGATAAATATGCATGATTTGTATGGGCTTGACATGTTTTACAAATGTCCAATTTATAAACTATTATTTTATGAGTATGGCGTGATTGTAAGCTTAAATACCTTTCGTTTTGCTTTTTATGCATGAATTTAAGCTTGGCTTGTGACGTGCATGCAATGATTGGCCTTCAAGATATTATTGGGCTTATAGGTGAAATTATGTGGGCCCTAATAATAATGTACTTTTTAAACATGGGACGAACATTTATTAGACAATTAATACCACTAAGACGTTATCTTAGCGAGGACCTGAGTGATTGTACTTGGGGTTCTTGCTCATGAACAACTCTAGGGCACCAATATAAGGAAACAAAGTTTTATTTGGCCTAAATATTTTTCTATAGACTTGGTGATATTGTTAGGACAGTTCCTTACTTTTCTTTTTGTTGTTGCTTTAGTTCCCAATTTGGCAATTTAAGTATTTTGTGTTGGACCATGCCTCTGAACTAGAGTGACTAGATACCATGTTGCTGTTTGTGCAATGTCATTTGTCATGGCATTTACCTTTGTAATATGACATTTTACATGGCTCCATCTACTCTATCTACTATTTGGAGTAATTAAATAGTTATTAACCAATGCTTTTGAAAAAATATGATACTTTACTTATTGAAAAAAGTTGGAATTATAAAGACATACTCATGAAGAATTCAGCTAGAAAAGATTTTTGCAAACTAAAACTAAAAAATTTATAGTAAAGTATGATCAACTGCAAAGTAATGGGCAAACTTCAAGTACTTTGAAGCTGAGCTCATCAGAATTCGCAAGATTACATAGATCGATTGAAAGAACACTACTACAAAATTATCTATAACTGGCGGTTCAAAAACCGACAAAAAACATATATTACTGTCGGATTTTAAGCAAAATCCGACAAAAAATGGATGCAGTGGCGGATATAATAACCGACAGATCTGCCAGCGTCAGGAAATGAAATTTCTGACAGAAAATACTCAAAAACCGACAGAAATCCTGTCGGTTATAACCGACAGGATATTTATTTATAATAAAACTAAAATAATTTATGTGGGTTTTATTCGACAGAAAAAAACAAAACCGTTAGGAATTCTGTCGGTTATAACCAACAGAACATTTATTATAAGAATAAAAAAAACATTATTGTCGGATAAAACCGACAGGATATTTATTTATAATAAATACTAAACGAATTTCTGCATGCAATGCTTTGTTTTTCCATCTGTTGTTCGAATTTCTTTTTAGGTGCAAACATTGACCCATCTCTCTGTATATGTAGCTTCTCTACATCCCCGAGCCCAGATTGAACACGCAAACGGGAGTGATTCGCAAGATCTGGCGGCGTTTTGCCTCCCGTGGAAACGACGTCGTCTTCCAACAACAGCAGTAACTGCGAGAGGGAGAACAACCCTCCGACTTCACTGTCTCTATCACTGCCCGGAGTCGACGCCGGGGAGGTGTCGAACCGTGTTGCGGCGGCGACTGAATCGATCCCGATCCCGGCTCCGATTCCGGTTCCGGTACCGATTGCGGCTGCTCCGGTGTTGAATATGCCGTCGGAGTTGCTGGGAGTGATGCAGGGGATGATAAGGAAGGAGGTGAGGAGCTACATGGCGAGGTTGGAGCAGGGCGGGGTTTGTTTTCAGCAGGCTGCGGCTGCTGGCAATGACGGGTTTAGGAATGTTGGGGTGAATCGAATTGGGTTCAGCAGGATTGAGTGAGGGAGAATATATAGTGCGGATTATTCCGGACATATTCGCAATTTCGAAGGTGGGATGGAGCTCAATGCAAAAGGTAAGAACTTGCTCATTGTTTTCTGGCACATCTTGGTACCCTGTGATAGTCACTACGTCTGACTCCGCCTGAAGATAACAAAATCAAACGTAAGGTTAAGAACAGCGATGATCCGCTGATAACTAAATTTTGATCTGAAAATATATGTTTTACCTTCTTTCCCTCACAAGTTCCTTCCTCCATAATGTAGGGGTAATCATCCTTCTTGTGGAGCCCACCGTTGGAGATTATGAACTCAAATGCATAATCCATCAAGCCTCCGTTGAAATTAGAACACACACCAACTTCGAACTCGACGGCATTTCGCCGGAGTTCGTCGTCAGAGTTGGATTCGAAAGTACAGAGGATTTCAGAGGTTGAAACCCTCGAGTTTCAACATAAAACTAACTTACAAAAACCCAGAAATTGAAGAAGGAATCAAATCTCACCTGGGTTCGAGTTCTTGAGCTTTGAAGCTCTCGGCTTTAATGGCAACAACCTCTGCACTACTCCGATTTCACATGCAAAACTATATTCTTGTTCCTTGAGTCTCAGGGATGTCTAAAATATGATTTTGGGGTTTGATTTGTGAAGGAATTGAGGTGTAGGCTAGGGGAAAGCTCTCGGAGCTTAGAGAGGGAGAGTGATACGGGACTGGGTGCAGAAAGAAGAAGAAGTTTGGGCTCACGGGTTTGGGGATAATTACTGAGGAGCTAAAGAGAAAATTTGAGACCTTGTGTTCGAACATAAGGTGAAAAGGAATAAGAGAAGGAGAAGGAAATGAGGAGAAGCACCGGCGCAAAGAGGAGATAGAGGGGTTATATTGTGGAAATATTTCATTACTGTCGGTTTTAACCGACAGAAACATTTTTTAAACTAAAAACCGACAAAAACTTTTCATTAGTGTCGATTATAACCGACAGAAAAAAAAAAAAAAAAAAAAAAAAAAAAAAAAAAAGCGGCAACGTTCCCCCCAAAATTTCCTCTGAAAATTTTAAATTTTCCCCCAAAATTTTAAATCCCCCCAAATTTTGTTACGATTTTAAAAAATAATAATTGTTTGGTTTAATAAATAAATAAATAATATGTATTTAAATAGAATATGTTTTTTAAAAATTAAGTAAATAATTGTTTGGTTTAATAGATAATTTTTACATTTTTGGTTTAATAGATAATAATCCATGTAAAATATGCGATAAAGAAACAAAAAGAGAATTGTACAATGAAAATGTCATCACACAAACTAAATATTGTCTAATCAATACTTGAAAAACATAAATAAAAATTGGGGTAGTTTGATCCACGTCCAAAAACTTCACCTGTTTTCGGATTGGGTCCAATTTTATTTGATTTTTTAGTACACCTATTTTGCCCCTTAAAAATAAAAAAAATATTTAAATTCTTTATTTTTGAATTTAAAATTTTAAAAATTTGAATCTTTAAATACCTTTATCTACCCGTTTTTTAATTAAAAACATTTTAAAAACACATTACAACCAATCTTATAAGTTTATCAAAAATTAAAAGAAACGTTGTCGAGGTTGATACAAAATTTGTGATGTAGGTAGATAATATTAATTAATCTATGATATGGGTAGACTATGAATAAAAACCTATCGTATAGGTAGATAACACAAAATAATATGTGACATAGATAGACTAATGAGCAAAATCATATCGTATATGTAAAAAAATCACAAAATCATATCCTATAAGAATTGTAATGAATAAATTTGATCTTCAATTTAAAATATTTACACTAGTGGATACCATAAAATCTTATTTTATACTTGATGGAAGTATAACATTAACTCTAAGTGTTTGTTTAATCTACCATTTTGATACGATACGCATTCTACGAAGCTTTTTACAACGATCCAACCGTCAAACTTGTTTGTACACACTCTGAGATCGCATACGTAAAAAATCACAAAAAACAAACATTAAGAGATTAGGTAACAGAACAAAAAGTTTTCGACGGTTATAAACAAAAAATCACAATTTAACGGTTACTTTAGCTCCGATTTTGATGATTTTTTACAGCTACACTCCTTGACCCTATAAGATTGCATTGAATGAATTCGATCTTCAATTTAAAATATTTACACTAGTGGATACCATAAAATCTTATTTTATACTTAATAGAAGTATAATATTAACTCTAAGTGTTTGTTTAATCTACCATTTTGATACGATACGCATTCTACAAAGCTTTTTTCAACGATCCAACCGTCAAACTTGTTTGTACACACTCCGAGATTGCATACGTAAAAAATCGTAAAAAACAAACATTCAGAGATTACGTAACGAAACAAAAAATTTCGACAGTTATAAACGAAAAATCACAATTTAACGGTTATTTTAGCTCCAATTTTGATGATTTTTTTACAGCTACACTCCTCAACCCTATAAGAATGTAATGAATAAATTTGATCTTTAATTTAAAATATTTACACTAGTGAATATAATATTAACTCTAAGTATTTGTTTAATCTACCGTTTTGACGCGATATGCATTCTACAAAACTTTTTTCAATGATCCAACCGTCAAACTTATTTGTACACACTCTGAGATTGCATACGTAAAAAATCGTAAAAAACAAACATTCAGAGATTACGGAACAAAAGTTTTCGACGGTTATAAAAGAAAAATCACAATTTAACGGTTATTTTAGCTCCGATTTTGATGATTTTTTACAGCTACACTCCTCAACCCTATAAGAATGTAATGAATCAATTTGATCTTCAATTTAAAATATTTACACTAGTGGATACCACAAAATCTTATTTTATACTTAATAGAAGTATAATATTAACTCTAAGTGTTTGTTTAATCTCCAGTTTTGATGCAATATGCATTATATGAAACTTTTTTCAACGATCCAACCGTCAAACTTATTTTTACACACTCCGAGAATGTATACGTAAAAAATCGTAAAAAACAAACATTCAGAGATTAGGTAACGAAACAAAAAATTTCGATGGTTATAAACAAAAAATCACAATTTAACGTTTATTTTAGCTCCGATTTTGATGATTTTTTACAGTTACACTCCTCGACCCTATAAGAATGCATTGAACGAATTCGATCTTCAATTTAGAACATTTACACTAGTGGATAATTTTTTATACTTAATGGAAGTATAACATTAACTCTTAAGTGTTTGTTAAATCTATCAATTTGATAGGATATGCATTCTATGAAACTAGTTTCAACGATCCAACCGTCAAATATGTTTGTATATACTCCGAGATAGCATGTGTAAAAAATCGCAAAAAAAAAAAAAAACATTCAGAGATTAGGTAACGGGATCGTGAGTGAAAAAAAAAATTTAAACCATTTGCTTATTTATTTATTTATTTTTAATCAATGTAACATTTTAAAATAATAAAATAGTCAATTTCTGTCGGTTATAACCGCCACCATTAACTTAGAAACCGCCAGAATATGTTAAAAATATTAAAAAAAAAGAATTCAAAAATACTAAGGGTTATAATAATTTTATGGCGGTTAAATCCGCCAGGAATTTATGTCGATATATCCGCCAGGAATTTATGTCGGATATATCCGACAGAAAGTAACTTTAATCCGACAGTAAATAAATTATGTGTCGGATATCTTTTATCCGTCAGAATGACTTATTAACCGCCAGGATCGTCCGACACCTAAAGCTAATATTGTAGTAGTGGAATCGTTAAATCCCTAGTTACTTGAGATCAGGTGAGAATAAAAACTCTAAAATCATAAATCAGGAGTATGATATCCATGGGTCTAACAGTGACATGCCCCAACCCCAATATCCTTAAATATCAGGGTAGGCACGTGCTAGCCGACACCCGATGGTGACGAAGCCATTTGAAACATGCATACAATTAAGAATACGTAATTAGAACGAATTAAACCAAAGCAGATTCATGCTCAGTGCATACAACTACTTAAGAATAATGTGAAGGAATTATAATAAAAAGTATGAACAAAGGAATGAGTCATACACTGAGAAGACTCGAAGACGCCTAAGTGGAAGTGCCTTGACATCAGGATTGTGTGCCTCGATTCTAACTCCTGAGGGGGCGCAAAAACAGAAAAGGTTAGTGGACCAAAGTTTATATTAATACTAATAATAGGAAAACCATTTTATTTCTGAACATACTAAACCCCTGTTTTGAAAACATATATAATACTAAATCATAAGTTTTCTAAAAACTCTAGCATGCAATGAAAACGTTCGTAAAACATGTACGTGTAAAACAATGCTCGATAACGGTGCTATCGCCGCCCGAAGGTAAATCCGTAAATCTTATGAATACTGTACTCACTAGGGGTTCATAGTGGTCTGAAGGCATAACCATCACCAGAGGTGAAGCTGTACGACACTGGGTTACGCCAGTGAAGAAACCATGGTTCATCACCCGAATGTGAAGCTGTACACCTCCGGGTTACGCCGGAGAAGAGGATGTAACACATATATGTATATGCAGTGGGCCCATCACTCGAAGGTGAAGTTGTACGACTCCAGGTTACGCCGGTGAAGAAATGGAGGTCCATTACCCGAAGGTGAAGCTGTATGACTCTGGGTTACACCAAAGAATAAGCATATACATATTACATCACACACCGACACTAGACCCAGACTAGTGAAGTTGGGGGTATATCATCAATATCATTAACTCCTCATTCGTCCATCACCCGAAGGTGAAGCTATACGACACTGGGTTACGCCAGTGAAGAAACCATGCTCCATCACCCGAAGGTGAAGCTATATGACTCCAGGTTACGCCGGAGAAGAGATATATACATAAACATCCTCAACTGTGTCCTATGGCCATAGACATCTAAATACCCATGTTGTGTGGATGTGTTGTATGATAACCCACTAGATAAGCATAAAAAACATATCTCAAAAATCTCATATCATATCATCGAAGCTCAAAAGCTCAAAGACTATCTCATAATTCCACGATAAATCATATTCATAAATCCATGGAATCTCATATTCGTAAACCCGCAAAATAAATCATATTCGAAATTCATAGAAATTCATATACGCATATCTAATAATTCAAACCTAAAATATAAATTCGAGAAATCATAAATATTTCATAAACCACCAATATAGAAGTCCGTAACGCATATTATAAAACATATTCAAATCATGAAATATGAAATGCATGCTAGGCTAATATTTTATAAAAACATGTAAGTTAAGATGGGATCCACTCACAAGTATTCCATTGCCCGGGAGTCGCTCGAACTAGCGAGAATGGTGTCGCTTCCCATTAACGTGCCTAAGCACAATTTGAGACCATTTAGTAAAAGTCTACTTAAACGATAGAATTTCGGAAAACGGACCACAAATTTGGATTCGGCACGTCAAAAAACCTAAGGAGGGACCTCGAGTTTTCCCCCACGTGCCGCTGCAAGAGCCGCCACGGGACGGCGGCCGGAAGACCACGCGCCGCCGCATGTGGCGGTTTCCAACGAACTGAAACCCAATTTTTTGACTTACTCTAAAAATTACCAAATTTTACACGCAAGTAGAGCTCAATGAGAGGAACAACTTTCATACCTGGGTCGAAGTCCAATTCGGTCGGGAAACACCTAAAAACTACCTTGATCTGCTGGAAACCCTAGAAATGGGGTGTTCTTGATTCGATCCCAAACAAGCTTCGACGCCCCAACCACTGCATGGGCTTTGTTCCTGACCTCAAGGGGAGTCGATTAATGGTGGTGGTCGACTGCACTAGCTTCAGAAATGGCAGATTGCCGCCATGCACCCCACAAACTCGCATGAGAAGATGACGTTCGTTCGTTGTGAAATCATGACCCATAATCGTCAAGTTTGGGTGGGAATGGGAGCTGGGACGACGCTAAGTTGATTGGTGGTGGTGGTTCCCCATGATTCGCCGAAGAAACGCTGTGAAAGGTGTCGAGGTGTTTGTAGCAATCTGGTCGGGTCACGAGTCGAAGGGTGGTCTAAATTCCCTCATTCTCTCATCCCTCATTTCCCCTTCTTGCTTTCTCTTCAGATTGGCCAGTCTTTCTCCTCTCTTCACGATTAGGCATCACCCCTCCCTCATTTCTCTCCTCTTCTTTCCATCACAGCCCCACACGTGGCACAAGACTGATGCTCCAACAAATCTGGACTCTTCCAGATTTATGGTCAAATGACTATTTTGCCCTCAACTTTGTTCGTTTATAACTCTTTCGTTATAACTCCAAATTACGTTCCGTTTGCGCCCACGCGTTCATAGTGACGAGTACTACGAGGATGCATCAAGAAAACGGATCTTACAAGACACGACAAGGTGGTCAACAAAAGTCAACGCATTTGCCTCGAAGGGCATTTTCGTAATTTCACATTTTAAAATTATAAAAACCGTAATTTTTGGGGATAGGTCGTTACAAACGGCACCACCTAATCAATGCCATGGTCCCGAGAACACTAAATGAAGTAGACCTAGCAAATCAAACACCAAGACAAAAACTAAAATGAAATATCTATCTTAAAGAGAGAAATCAAAATAAGCAAACTCCTAATGACTTGATGGAAATTTTTAAACATAATCAAATAGAAAAGAAAAAACTGAGCAAGGAATATCCTAACAAGTATAAGTTTTTATAATAAAAAAAAAAACTTGAAGAGCTCAATTGAAGAAAAAATCCCTTAACTATCCACTTTGGATGCTTTAACTGATTCTTAATTACAAAATTCATTTGATACCTTCTTCCATTGCAAAGTGAGAATGTGTTCTAAAGTACTGTGAAGAGGTGCTGCAAATTTAAAACCCTAATTTAAAGTATAAGTCCAACAATACTGATTGTACAAACACTATTTTGATAAAAATGAAAGATGGTACATGTTTGATGATTTGTGTGTACTTGTAACACCGTAATTAATCACATTATTCAAACGAAGGACCACATGGGTGTAGAGGATCCTAAGAATCCTCACATCGTATCTGTTTATCGTACATCGTGTGATTAGTTTCGTGAAGTATTATTTTTGTTTAATTTTAAGTAAAAAAAGTCAAATGATTTATGACCGTACGATGCACAATGAATGACTAATTTGAATCCGGATGAGATCCAAATCCGTGAAAAGGAATGACATGAAGAAGAAGTAATCTTGTTGTAAAAGTAGTTTAAGTAATTAAACATAAACATGTGAATATAATTAAAAAGGGAAGGTGGAGAAGACGCGGGAAAGAGGGAGAGTGAGGGAGGAGGAAGGGGAGAGAAAAGGCCTCAACACAAAAAAATACGAGGTACAGCAGATGGGAAGGGGCCAAGGAAGCCATTGTTGTAATTGCTTGCTGGCTGGCTAAACAATAACGAAAGAGGCATAGGTGGCCCTCTTCCCGTACTCTTGGATTGGACTTTTTTGGAAATACATTCCTTTTCCTACCATTATTCCCTTTTCCTTTTTCTGATACCAAACCAAACCCAGTAATAACAACCAACCTCTCTCTCCCTCTCTCTCCCTCTCTCTCTGCGCTTTCATTTTCTGAGGTCCTTGAGTCACACACAATAATTATAGCCCTTATCGGTTTCCCAAAATGCCCCTACTGTCTCCACGCTATTTACTGCCCCCTCTCTCTTATGGTAAAAACCAGGTGAAAGGTGAGAAACCTGAAATATGTGAAAAGACAGTGAAATGAAGTGAGATACATTATAATATATATAATATAAATAATATAATAATTATAATATGCTTCTATCTATATGTGGGGAGATGGATAACATATTATTATATAATTAAAAGATTTTTGTTTAGAAAATGCGTTTAAAAGACAGAAGTTCAAGTGTAAAAGAGTAGAGGAATACCTAATAAGACTTGCAAATAGACTCTAAGAAAAGACTTGAAGTACTTGAATATAATAAAAGACTTGTAGTACTTGGATCTACTGGAAGACTTGGCACAAAACGAGCGTAGTAACGGTCTAGAATTTATATAACCGATCCCGCTTAATGGGATAAAATTTTATTGTTATACCATTCTAATTATATAATGACATATGATGTTACATTCCGTGTTCTGAGCATAATGAAAATTCTCGTGGGGGTAGAGGAATAGAGGGTGACTTGTGACGTGAACGTTGAATAATTATGTAGCCAATAAAGGTAATTGAGTCTTTGGGTTGTCTATTTCCATTAGTGGGTAAGAAGAGAGAAAGAAAGAATTGAGAGAATGCTTTTCGATTTGGTTAACGTGGGAAAGTTGTGTAAAGAAAGAGATGGTTTTTTTTTTTTTTTTTTTTCTCCCATTTCCCCATCTGATCTATATATTCATGCTCCTTAATACGATCAAACCACCAATAAAATTAAAAAATAAAAATAAAAAACACTGTTACATTAGTATAACAATCTAATGGAATTTTACTCCACTTATAAGTAAAAAGATATAAATTCGATTTTTGTGAATGAATAATTCGAGATCAGATTATCATGGTTATAGAGAGAAAGAGCGAACAGTAAAGTTGTACTAAACCCAACAGGTTCAACTAAAGAAAAATGAGAAGGAAAAAAAGAAAGAAACTTGGGTCTTTATTTAATATAGATGCCAAAAATACATACTACAATTTTTTTTATAAAAATGATTGATTTGCATAAAATAAAAAGAAACAAAAATAAGAGAGAGAGAGAGAGAGAGAGAGAGAGAGAATTATATGTCATTGAAAAGAAAGGAAGGAAAGTTGTTAGAGAGAGAGAGAGAGGTATTAACATTAAGGGTGTGGTGTGGTGGGGTGGGGTGGGGTGGGATGCTTGAGCTAAAGCTTTGCTGAAAACTGGCCTCGTCTATATGGTGTATTGGGCAGTTTAGGCGCCATTCCAGCACAAGATCTTGCATCACCTCTACCTCTCTCTCTCTCTCTCTCTCTAGCTCTCTAGCTATCTTTTTCTCTCTGCACTTTCATCAAACACAACCACATCACTAACCTCCTCTCTCTCTCCTCTCTCTCTAACTTTTCTTCTTCATGTTTCTTTGCTCAAGTTGAAGCTCTTTGCCACGCTGAATTCTGGGTTTAATGTGAAAAATGAAACCGACCATTAACCAAACAGCTGACAGACAGGAGAGAGACAGGGAGATAAAAAAAATGTGGGATCTCAATGACTCGCCTGATCAGCGGCCACGTGGCGAGGAATCCGAAGGCTGTTCCTCCCAGAAGACATCGGCAGACGGAGACGAGGAAAAGGGCAAACGGGTCGGATCTGTATCCAATTCAAGCTCGTCGGCCGTGGTCATAGAGGAGGACGGATCAGACGAAGAAGAAGATCAGGACGACGGCCCAACCAAGCTCGCCAAGAAGCGAGGGGGAAAGATATTCGGGTTCTCCGTGACCCACGAGGAGTCCATGGATAGCGATCCGCCCGTGACCGTCACCAGACAGTTCTTTCCGGTAGAGCAAGACTCCTCCTCCTCCTCTAATTTTGACGTAATGGGGTCCACAGCGGGCGGCGGCAGCATCCCACCACCTCCTTCTACATCATCGTCTTTTCCCCGAGCCCACTGGGTCGGGGTCAATTTCGGGCAGTCAGATTCGGGCAGTCCCGGGAAGCCGCCGCCCACCGCGGAGGCCTCCCACCAGCCCATGAAGAAGAGCCGGCGTGGGCCCCGCTCCAGGAGCTCCCAGTACCGGGGTGTTACGTTTTACCGGAGGACTGGCCGTTGGGAGTCTCATATTTGGTCAGTTAATTAGTTGAAACTGGTTGTACTTCCATTCTTATTACTGACTTGAACATTTCTCCATATTATTTGGCCAATCAGACAATTTTGCGTTTTCTATTTTTGACTTTTTGATTTCTACTTGGGATATACAGGGATTGTGGGAAGCAAGTTTATCTTGGTAAGAATTTCGTATAATTATTTGCTACTTTTTTATTTCTTCGACACAAAAATGGTGCCTTTGTCCTTTGGTTGTCCACACACATTCTTTTTTTCTTGTTTAATTTTCTGATATACATGCTGATGAGATGGGATGGGTTATTTCTTTTTTTACAAACTTTGATTTATAGGTGGATTTGACACAGCGCATGCAGCTGCTCGGTGAGCTCTTTGCCTCTCAAATATTGTTATTAATAATATTATACATCCTGTTAATCTTAATTAATTTTGTGGGAACTAATTAAAATGCAGGGCGTATGATCGGGCGGCGATCAAGTTCCGGGGAGTGGAGGCTGACATAAATTTTAGCATAGAGGATTATGAAGAAGACTTGAAGCAGGTGAGTTCATGAGTGAGTGTGTGATGTGTGTACTGCCCCCGAGAAAGAGAGAATGGATTTGCACTTATCTTCAACAGTTTTATTATACCTTATCTTCAACAGTGTTAGCAATACATATATATATATATATATATACACAATTTTTATTTTAATTAATAATCATACAAGCAATATTGAATGTTGAATCCATCTAAATTACTGAACGGGAGATATGAACTGAGATCCAGAGGACGTGAAAAGCTCGAAACAAATTTTTTGAGCATGGGAAATTAAGATTCATATTATGATTTTCTTGGGATGATTATGATGTTAAATGTCTTTTTGTTGCATGGAATGGAACATGCAAGCAGATGAGCAATTTAACAAAGGAGGAGTTTGTGCATGTACTTCGCCGACAAAGCACCGGGTTCCCGAGGGGGAGCTCCAAATATAGAGGGGTCACCTTGCACAAGTGTGGCAGATGGGAGGCCAGGATGGGCCAATTTTTAGGCAAAAAGTAAGCACGAAATTAATAATTCCAGCAGCTTCGCTCCTTCTGTTATTATTATTAATTAATTAAACTGTGTTCAACCCAAGAAAAAAATTAACCTTAATTAGCTTCCCTCCTCACGAGTTTCTCACTGTTTTTGTTGTTCATTTTACTATTTTTCCTCATTAATTTCTACATTTTGTATAACTTTTTATGCTAAATTGTTTGGCAGATACGTTTATTTGGGACTGTTTGACACTGAGATTGATGCTGCAAGGTGTGTATATGTGTATATATATGTGTGTATATATAATATAGGTATATTTGTAGTCCTTAGTAATTATATGATTGAATTCTTGTAGGGCTTATGACAAAGCAGCAATCAAGTGTAATGGCAAAGAAGCTGTCACTAACTTTGATCCCAGCATCTACGAGAACGAGCTCAACCCCTCTGGTAAATATAACTAAATAGGAAAATATTGATGCATTGTAGTTTGATGATGATTTGATCATATGTTCTAGCTTGATTTAATCAGTATAATTATTCATTTCGATATGTATTTGCGTAGAATCATCGGGTGTTACTGCTGCGGATCACGACCTTGATTTGAGTTTGGGAAGCTCAAACTCAAAGAAAAACAATCAAGCATTAGGGAATGATAATAACAGCCAAAATGCTGCACTGGAACACCAGCATTCTGTCTCGATGCAATTCGATGCTGATTGGAGGAGTCAAGGAATTCGGACTAAGGTATCTTATGTTGCCATATTATAAATAATTTGGTCGACATAAGTCTGGTTCGAAAACATTTCACACATTATTAATCATTTATGAAGTTTTATGTTTCCTTCGTTTAATAGCTTAACATACAACGAGATCGATCTAGAGACGACATTGATGCTCAGAGAAGAGACGGGTACTTGGAGAGTGAAGCCATGCAGCTTCTTCTGCGAACCAACCTTCAATCTCAAGTCCCAGCTGAAATGCATAAATATGGGCAGTTCAGTAGTAGGAGGCCTACTGCCGAAGACATTCAAATGCCTCACAATTTCCCACCACATTTCAACTCACCAAATTATCATCATGTGAGCACAATTAATATTTATCTTTACTCATAATTTCCTATAGTACATTGTGAAGTTGATGGTGATTAATTGCTTATTATAAGTTAATTATATTTTTGGTAGATTCAGTTTCCGAGCAGCAGTGAAGGAGGGGGCCGCATTGGCAGTGATCTTTCACTGTCAATGAGCGACCACCACCAACAATGGCAATCCGCTACTCCAACCTCCGATTTATTTGCAACTGCTGCAGCATCATCAGGATTCCCACAACAAATTAGACCGTCGTCCACACAAAACGGCGGGCTGCAGAAAAATGGGTTCCGCTCCCTCACCAGACGCTAATTAAAGCTAGCTTAGCTCTCTTTGGCCATGACCCCGCTTAATCAAGATTTTTCTGCCTAATTACCACCATCATCCCCCACGTCCCCGATTCTAATTTATTACGATCAAGTCCTCTTGATTCTGTTTATTTTGTAAGCACCAAAAATCCAGTTCTTTCAGTGCTCCAAAACAAAGATAAATTTTAGTAACAAGGACAGGAAATTCTCCTATTTTTTGGGAAATGAAATCAAATTTATGCTCTCATTGGTGTTTACCAAAACAAAAAATGTATGGCCGTTGGTCAAACCAACAAATGAACGAAGTCGATATTCAACTAGATTTTCTGAGTTCTGACAACAATTATTGATTTCTTTTCTTATTTAATTTTGTATATTAATATCTCAATGCCTAGTATCTATCTTTTTTACTAAATTTAATTTTGGTCATGAAAGTTGGGGTTGGAGTTACCTAATAGGGTAATGCGTGACATAATTTAGGTGAAAAAAACAAAGGGGAGGAAAATCTAGGGATAAAATTTTGTATTAAAAGAGGGGTGGAGACTGGAGACAGAAGAAAATGAGGGATAAGAAAAAGGGGTATTTTGTAAATGTCTTGCAAATATCAAGGCGATGGTGATGAATGGTCTCTCTCATCGGTGTCCTTTGAATCAGTTCTCTCCGCCAAATGCAGTCAGTCACTGCTATTACGACGAGAGGGACCTTTCATTTTTACAGTCTTGTACGTTATTTTGTGTGGTGTTTTTGTTTGTCTTATGCAATCTCATATTACAAATAGAAAAGAGTAATATTAGGTAGATTAAATTTATATATTAAATTTATAAATTAAATGATGTGTCACCAATAGTAAGTAAGAATGTTAATCAACACTTAAGTAATAATTCAATTATCAATTTCCATGTTATTTAGTTTATCAACTTTGGTCTCCAAATTTATCTCCCTAGCATTACCAAATAAAAAAGGGTTTATGGTTAATTTGTGCGTTGTTGTTTTTGTGTTATTGTTTCGGTCTGGAATAACAGCTTAAGTCGAGAATGGGTTAACCCGAGTTGGAAAGCCACATTCCTCGGCCCAATAATGATCCCTCAGGCCAGTGGATTTTCAGGCCACGAAAGGATTGATTTGACACAGTCTTCATGAAAGTAGGAGTGTGAAAGGATTAAGTTCAAACGTGGCTGGGTCGAGTCCTTAGTGAACTAAAATGGCCAAGGATTAGAATAGGCTCTGGTTAGAGGTGAATTATTCTAAGGATCAGAATTCATTCTTGATCAAAATAAGAATTAATTAATCGCATAAAGGGGCTAGGTTCAGAATCTTGATTTAAATCTAGAAGTCGAGACTAGATAAATGTGAGTTTCGACTAAGGAAATGATTAAAAGGGATAAAAAAAATGAATATTCAAGTAATGCAGAGTGACATAGTCCCATCAAGACTCTATCTCGGCAGACTTGTTTATCACAACGCCAATCCTAGAAGAGGCTATGTAACATGGAAAACCCCCTTCAACTCAACAAACAACTCAAAATGCTCTACACGAAACCCTTCTCATACCCCTAAAAAAATACTAACTATCATAACCCTCCCTGTTAACGCATATTCAGTATGGATAAGTAATCAACACTGTGTTGCCAATCCACGACACCTTCAGTTTGGATAAGTAAACATCAATGACGTCACAGAATCAAGCAAAATAGAGCACATTCAGTTTGGACAAGTAAACGACACTGCTTCTAGGTTGGTTGATTATCTATCCAAGTTTCGGTAGGCGAAGATTTCTTAATTCTTTCACCCAAAGAGTTCACTTTATTGGCTTTCGAGCAAAGTGAAGTGGTTTATGATTGGTTACACTTAGGTGAATTTTGCATTTCGACATTTAGACGGCTGAACTACGTTCACCATTAAAACGTTCATCTCATTTGAGTACATGTGCCCTTATAGCCTAATATCGATTCGACACACTTATATTCTCACGAATAATGTTGAAGCGACTGAACCTAGTACATGGGATTCTGAACTTCGCAATGAACTAGGCAACTTTTTTTTCTGGTTCTAGAACCCAAGCCCTAGACATGTTCCTTCCTCAGTCGTAATCGCTCAAGTACATAAGTCAGTAGCGCATTCGACACCACCACCACATCTATTCTACTTGCTCGATTGAGCTCGATTGCGAGTTAGCACGGCCACATTCACAAGATGGACATAGTTAGCTCAATAGTTACTCGGCATGCGTGCCAGATAGGTTTTGTAGTTTTTAGGTTAAACGTTTATTCAATATGATGACTATAAATAAATAAAGAATGATTGTTAGAGAAGAAAAATTGTCCGGTTTTATAGTTTCTCTAAAGTTAATCGTTGTTAGTTTTGAAAAATAAAATGTGATTTTTTTTTAGAAGTTGCCAACACCATTGAATTTGAAACTACTCAAATTTAATGGTAAATATTGTCGGTATAGAGTGTCGTAATTAAAGAAACATAACGGAATAAAATCAAGCTTAATGAGTGGGTTAGACCTAGAGCGTGAATAAAGAAAGGAAAGAAAAACATAATATACTTAAAAAGAAACAAACACAAAAAGTTAGTGACCAAATGCAAATGGGTATACGAGTTAGGGTTCCACTTGGGATTCACAATAAACCCCTAGTTGTTTTGCAAATAAAAAAAAAAATGAAAAAAAAAAGGGCCAAGTTGGATGGGTGGGTTAGACCTAGAACATGCGACAATACGAAGAAACCTTTTATATTTTTTATTCTAAAAAATGGTACATTGTAATATGTTAATCGTCCACCACATTTAGATATTGTAAGTTAGGTAGATGTGAATAAAATACAAGGGCTGCTTACATCATCCTGCGCGTCACACCAAAGATTTTTTTATAAGCTCATACAAATATATTCTCCTCTCTCTCCCAATCGATCTGCACATTTTTTCCAAGTCTTCATCATATTACACGTGGTACTAATGAAATAGTGTTTTTTATTTTATTTTTATTTTTTGGTAAATGGTACTAATGAAATAGTTTAGGAGCGGGATATCGAACGCCATCGAAATGGACGTATGTGTATACATATAAAAGGTACTTTGTGTATATATATATATATATATATATATATATATATGGCCAGTCGTAGCTGTAACATATTGTACGTACTTATCTTTCGAAGCCAACATGGAGTGTTGTACTTTCGCTTTGGGGATGGCATTATACCCAAGGTTCTAAAAATCGTTAAACGCTAGTCGGGCGGAGGGTAGGGGCCTAGCGCCTAGGCGGATTTATGTAAATTTATTATATATCTTGTAAATAAGTGTCTATTTACACCTAAAAAAATAACTATACTTGTATCGATAATTAAATTATGATAAAAAGCAAATTAGGTACACCGTTTCCATAAATATTGGATGAACTTGTAGTAAATCCATCATTTGCAAATTAGGAACACCATTTTCATAAGTATACCATCATAAAAAAAAAAAAAGAAGCACACAATTAATAAAAATATATAAAAAAAAAACCGCCTAAGACCGCCTAGCTCTCCGCCTAGGAGCCGCCTAGCTTCCAGCTGATTTTTCCAAACGCCTTGCCCAAAATCAGGGTAGGGCTCCACCGCCAAGCGCCTAGGCCGATTTTTGGAACAATGATTATACGCCTCAAAGCTCAATTTTCTTTAGCTGAACCGACCATAATATATTTTTTCTTTAGCTGAACCCACCTTAGTATATTTTTTCTTACAAAATTAGCCACTTTTTTTTTGTTCAGTCTTGCATGTAGATAAACAATAACTATGTGCCTACTATATGTAATAATATGTGCCAAATAATTTACGTAAAGAATATAATACGTGTCTACTATATGTTGTCAAAATTAATTTATCTATGTTTTATTTTATATATAAATATAGGTAAATTATTTAACATGTGTACATATAATAACAATGTGCCTACTATGTGTAACAATACGTGCCAAATTTTACCTACAGAATAAACAAATGTTATTTGATTCAAAACTAGTTTATTTACCTAAAAATATAGATACATTATTTACAGATAAATACACTAATGATAATAATAATAAAACGTTCCCAATAAATGTAATGACATGCAAAATAATATACCTACAAAATATAGGAATGTTACTTTATTCAATTGGTAAATTAGTGAACCTACAAAATATAGGTAAATTAACTTATATGTAGGTAGATTAGTATATATAATTTATTAATTAGTATTTATTTGTAATACGTGGAAGCTTATTTTCGTATGGGACCTTTGCTCATTGATCAATGATCATAAATATGGTGAGTAATTACATTTATTAACATGTTTAGGGAAAATATGGCCTAAATTGTAAATATTTTGTAATAATTGGTCATTTATTCATCTACATTGTTAGGATTTTTGAAATTTGGGTGTTATTTGGATTAGACCTGAAATTCGTATCGTGTTTTATGTGTTCGTGCTAAAAAATTTAGTTTTATTTATTTTTATAGTATACTATAGTAAGAAGTGAGATTAAAAAATTAAAACACATTAAAAATAAAAATATCAAGTAATTTAAAAATACCAAACACATAAAAAAAAAAAATTAACTTACATGTGCAAAAAATGTGAAAAAATATGCAAGCGCTCGTGGTCGCATCTTGTACGCTTTGAGGATGGGTACATCGTTGTTTGAATTTTAAGAACCATACAAACCCTCATGAATAGTCTTTTTAAGCGAGTTCAAAATAAACCAATATCATTTTGTTTTGTGATTGATGAAAATTAAAGGGTTTTACTGTAAAAAGACGTGCACGGTTTTCTCAACCTTGAAACACAACTCCTTTCATTTTGCATATCTTGGAACATTTGGTATTTTTTAGTAATATGTACCAATGGTTTTTCATTAGACTCTTTGTGAGATCCCACATCGCCCAGGGGAGTGATCCTTATATGTATATTCCCATCCCTACCTAGCGCGAGGCCTTTTGGGAGCTCACTGGCTTCGGGTTCCATGGGAACTCCGAAGTTAAGCGAGTAACGCACGAGAGCACTCCCATGATGGGTGACCCACTGGGAAGTTCTCGTGTGAGTTCCCAGAAACAAAATCGTGAGGGCGTAGTCGGGGCCCAAAGCGGACAATATCGTGCTACGGTGGTGGAGCGGGCCCGGGATGTGGTGGACCCCGGGTCGGGATGTGACACTCTTATTTTGGGGCATGTAATACTTAAAAGACAAATGTTGTTTTTATGTTTTGAAGTAATATTTATGTCATAATGTGATATACATACACAAATCTAGTATTATCTTTTTCAATTTTTTTGGGTTAAATTATATTTTTCATTTTCATTATTTATTGATTTAAAATATATTTTTCTTAACGAGTAACAGGTCGGGTCATATTACTTGATAATATTAATGGATCGATTTGGGGTCGGGTCATATTACCCGTTTACTTTAATGGATGTTACACGACATGATCTGTTAAAATATCGGGTATGTTACAAAAATATATATAGAATAATAATACGATAATACATATTTTAATATACAATATATGCATATACACTATGGCTATTGTATTTGATAGTATGTTTTCTAAGTAGTTTAAAAAATTAAAGTCATCAAAATAACTTTTTTCTTAACGTATTGAAACGGGTTACCTGTGTGTTACTCTTGTGTAAACCTGTTAAGGACCCGTTATTACCGGGTTCTTATCGTGTGACCTGATAACGACCTGATTAGTTATTGTGTCGACCATAATCTAGTTATTTTCGTACCGTTTATGTATCGTGTAAGAAATTGTCAGATCTAACTTGGATGTTCCAAATTAGGTGTGATTGTGTCTAGACTTTAAGAGTTGCAAGAATCTATCGGTAAATAATCCTTAATCATGGATTAAACATTGTCATTAGGCATCTGATCAAGCAAAGAGCAAAAGAATCTGCCCCTTGCATGCGAGAGCGGGTAAACAAGGCCTGTGAAGCGACGGATCGTGCGTACCACCTTTGATTTTTTTATTGCCACTTTTCTTCATTGTTCCTTTGTGCGTTAATTAAGAATTTTAAAAGAACAGAAGATTTGGGAACATTTCACAGTTGCCTTTTATTTAATATTATTTATATATTGGTATTCTTCGTTTTACTAATGGTTTAAGTGAACATTAGTAATAAGACTCTTTATATCCTTACGGTTAATGGTCTTACAACATGATGTTAACATTAGTAATAAGATTCACTAGAGATTGAGAAACACATCTATGAAGGTCCTCTGTGGCACCCTGTAAATATTTGGTACGAGACTCTTTTGTGGCCCACCAAATGTTTGACGTAATGCTTGTAGCTAGCAAATCTCAGCAACACTTGGTATATAGATTGCGTCGACAAAATGCGACATGGAGTATTGATAACCTAGGCAATGGCTCTTCACAACAATCATCATATATATCTATATATATACATACACACACACACTAGAAGACACCAAAACTAAACATATAAGAGCCTACTAGTCTTCATGCACGTGCTCACGCGTGTGCATAAGACATTTTTTGAATCACGACGTGCTACGCGCGATTACACGTTTTAAATGTATTTATATGCGTAAATTGACAAAAGAAAAGTCAAATATTTGAAGTAAATGAATAATCTTAGATCATGTTAGAAGAAACCCCTCGTAAACCAATTAAAGCAGCTGAATTGACATAATAAAATTGGTCTCTATAGAATTTACATTAAGAATAGAGAAAATAATATTTAATAAACAATTGATTGAATGACATTATTGCTAGCCCATTGTGAGGCTAAGCCCACCCCTCCCTCTTAGTGTACATAATATCGTTTGTTAAAAAAACACAATCATTTGACAACTAATTTAATCACATTATTATCCGCGTGCGAAAGACCTTTTTTATAACCGACATTACACATCTCTTAAGATGTTTTGAACGTGTTTAAAAATAGAGAAAATAATATTTAATAAACAACTGATTGAATCACATTATTGCTAGCCCATTGTGAGGTTAAGCCCACCCCCTCCCTCTTAGTGTAGATAATATCATTTGTTAAAAAAAAAAAAAATCATTTGACAACTAATTTAATCACATTATTTTCAGTGACACACCCCGACCTGGGAAGCTCGAAGCATGCTGGTCATCACCGTGAGGTGACGTAACCATAAGGGTAAGTGATGTGAAAAAGTGAATAAATTTAAAACTAATTAGAACTAATTATACTAAATAGTGATAGAGTGCGCAATCGTGGAGATGCCCCACTACAATTATTCAGAGCTTAAAAGACAGTACAACTACCAAAGAGTAGTCAAAGCAACTAAAGTACACTTATTACACAATAATGATAAGTTCGTATGTCTAAGACTGAAAATAATGTCAGAACTGCCGAGATTCCTCGAGTGCCACAAAGAGTACAGCTATCTAGGTCCTGGACGGACAAAAAACAAAGTTGAGTGGGTCAGCAAAACAATGCTTATAAGAAAACCTTTATTTTCGAATATACTAACCCCTCGCCGTAAAACAAGTATAGTTCCGTAAAACGTACTGCGTAAGTATGAAATGAAGTACAACAACAATGTAATCAGAAATATGCCAAATCTGGATATATCAAATGCCACAGTAATATAATCATGTGATAATCAAGTATAAACAGTTTGCTCATCATCTAAGCTAGCACACGAGTTGGAATTGCCTAAGGCAATTCTACCCGACAGGACTGGGTGTAATCAATACGCTCTAGTACTACGATCACGCGAAGACTGGTGCAGAAGCACAGCCACATACAAGTCGGATTGCCTAATGCAATCTACCCGACAGGACTGGCACCTAACTTGGATCCAAGGCGAGCGAATGGTGCGGATGTGAACATACACGTGAAAGACTAGCCCTGGCCCTGGGCGGAGTACTAACACCGAGGTGCAGCAAGATGAGCATGTACAAATATGTATGAATGTCATGACACTAGTATCCCAACCATATAGCAGCATTTATCGCAATTAATATCACAATAACGATACTTGGCAATATAAGCGTAAAAGTGAAGTAAATACGCATTTAGGGAAACTATATGTATAGGTAAAAAATAAACTGCCCACTCATAAGTACGTCGCTGGGTCGTAGCCCCCGAGCCTAGCCTGGCCCTGTATGTCCTCATGATATGTTTCCCCTATATGTGAAAAAACTATAACATAATTAATTAAAGCACATATACGGAAACTTAAATAAAACCTCCATAGTTTGCTAAAACCTAGAGTTTAAATACATGAAATCGATCTACTCGACGTCACGAACATCCCCAAATTTTTAGAATAAATTATGGACACCACATGCGCCCCCACATGCCGGCAATGGCACGGCTAGATGCACCCCCATGCGCAGGCTAGTGCCGTCAGCTAGCCTGACGCCGTCAAGAATATTTTGTTAAATGCTAACAGAAGTTAACGGCGTTACCTGACGCCGTTAGAATATTCCGTCAACTCTGACGGAATATTCCGTCTCCTTCTCCGGCGAGCCTCACCGTCGCCGTCTGCAACTTGATTTTTGCCGGATTTCTGGAAAATTTTCAAATGAGCATAACTTCTTCATTTCTCAACCATTTTTAACCTACTTTATATGGATTTGAAGCTTATGAAGAGTAGAATCGTGTTATACCTATTTGGAGTTCAAAAAGTGGATGAAAGTGGCCGAAAAATGCCTCGAAAGATTCGGCCAAAAGTGAGACTTCTCGAACTCGAGTTGTTTCACGTCAAAGCTTCCTGAAAAATGTCCTAGAGGCCTCGAGGAGTTATGGGAAGGCTTCCTCAACCTTCAAAACTCCTTAACTCGGCCTGGAAATTTATGAACTCAAACTCACTGAGTTCAGACCTCACGAGTTCGACGTCGAGAACTCGTCCATTCCAGGTTTCAAGAACATGGTTGTGTTCGTGGGGATGAGAGGAGTACAATGGAGTAGTTTTTGGGTTCGATCTGTGAGGTTTGATGGTCGTTTATGGAGGTTGCAGAGAAGAGAGTGTACGAGAGAGAGAGTTGAGATATTTTTCTTGCTTTTCTGATTGGTTGCTGCAAAGAAGGAGTGGATGGGATTGGTTGGTGAGATTTGAGGGAGTGAAATAATAGAGGGGTGCACGGGTTGGGTTAAAAGGATAGATAAGGATAGGGTTTTTGGATTTCCTACCGAAAAGGAAATCGAACACTATCCGAAATAGTGTTTTTACTCTGATAAAAATTCATGTACACACGTGACAACGTGAACCATTTAAATGCAATAGCGAGAATTGAAATAAAAATGATATAAATACGTCCACGTCATTTGCCAATAAGTGAAATATAGCCAATTCATATAATCGGGGAGAAATTACATAGGAAAATTAGGGACGAGTCGTCACAATCCGCGTGTGAAAGATTATTTTTTTTATAACTGACATTACACGCCTCTTAAGATGTTTTGAACGTGTTTTAAAATAGAGAAATTGAATCACATTATTGCTACCCTATTGTGAGGTACTAGTTAAAAAAAAGCACAAAAAACTAATTAAAATGACAAAGGAATTTTTTGAATCACAGCGTGCTACGCGCGACTTACACGTTTTAAATGTATTTATATGTGTAAATCGATAAAAGGAAAGTCAAATATCTGAAGTAAATGAATAATCTTAGATCATGCTAGAAGAAACCCCTCATAAACCAATTAAAGCAGCTGAGTTGACATAATAAAATCGGTCTTTATAGAATTTACATTAAGAATAGAGAAAATAATATTTAATAAACAATTGATTGAATCACATTATTGCTAACCCATTGTGAGGCTAAGCCCACCCCCTATCTCTTAGTGTACATAATATCGTTTGTTAAAAAAAAAAAATCATTTGATAACTAATTTAATCACATTATTATCCGTGTGCGAAAAACTTTTTTTATAACCGGCATTACACGCCTCTTAAAACATTTTGAACGTGTTTGAAAATAGAGAAAATAATATTTAATAAACAACTGATTGAATCATTGTTGGCCTATTGTGAGGTACTAATTAGAAAAAAAAACACAAAAAAATTAATTATTAAAAAAATACTATTAAAATGGCGATAATGCCCCTGTCTTATTTGATGCATTGTTTTGGAATGCCTTTGAAGTTTTTTGTCTTGTAGGCCTTTTTGTCCAAATTTTTGGGTTGAAGCTTGGCGGTACTAAAATCACTATTCATCTTTTCCATTGGCTTTATATATAAGATAAATATATATATTGTTTTAACATTTGTCACCATGTGGGCAATATGGCTCGACAAATGACAACAAGCGCACATGATGAAATGTCTCACTTAATTTTTTCCATGATTTCTATTTAAAAAAAAAAAAAAAACTTGAGCTTTTTACATTGGACGACCCAAGATTCGAATCTTGGATCGTCATCGCCTTAGACTAACCCTAAAATTTGAGGTTAAAGAAGTCATTTAGTTACATATTTTTATTTGCTTTATATGGAATGAATAGTACAAAATTATTGTGTGCCGTAGATTTCTTCGTCGGTGTTATGCGCGAAGTGGTCCAAACTCCAAAGCACCAACTCTGGCACGGGGCTTTGTATAATTTAGGTTTGAATTGAATGGATGAAAAACTGCAATTTCCGAAAGGAAACAAAGCGCCATTGTCCTCTAGTTGCTTAAAGCCCCTCGCCTAAGATCCTTTCCTTTGCATCGGATGTACGAAGCACTGCTATTTCTCAGATCAACAGATCATTTATCCCACACTATATTTACATATCTCGTCACGTTTACCATTAAATTTTGAATAAAATAAAGCAAAAAGGTGAAGGCTATAACTTATAACACAACTATATATATTAATGTTGTTATTATTGCATATATATATATATATATATGTGTGTGTGTGTGTGTGTGTGTGTGTGTGTCGTGCGTGTGTTTGAGTGTACTAGGTAGGGGTGGGCGCGGTGCGGTTCGGTGCGGTTTTGAGTGAAACCACAACCGAAACCGAAACATTTTGCGGTGCGGTGCGGTGCGGTTTTGAAGCCAAAACCGAAATGAAACCAAACCGTTTGGTTTGGTTCGGTGCGGTTTCAAACGGTTTCGGTTCGGTTTGCTCATTCACAATCTCGTTCCAGTGAGTTCCGTCAACTTGCAATTAGTATCTTGTAACAGAACTTGATTTTATGGCATTGTAACAAAGTATTTAGAAGTCAGGGAGAAGCAGTATGACAAGAAGGCTTATCTTGATTTCTTCACCGCAAGTATAAGATCCCTCTGCATTCCCTTGGTGTGTTTTCTAGTATTTTTATCGTTTCTTGAATGTTAAGCAAAATATTGAAATTTCACTCAGGAGCCAATGGCGACAACTCAAGCTGTTTCAGGTGTACTGGTTTAAGTAGTGAAAATCAACAAGAACATTCCGCATCTTCATACATGTTTATTTGCGTTTAATGTAACCGGATCTGAGCCGACGTTGTCACTATTTAGATACATTGCCTCTCCAGACAAGAAACATAATGTTAACTATTTGGGTCCTGCATCCACTGAAGGGATTGCCAAGTTTGTAAACTTGATCCCTTCAATGCCTCTCTGGATTGATGTAGTAGAATATATCTATAAAGCTATTCGAATTAAACTTCAAATCTTAGTACTCAAGACCTACGATAGCTGTTTGTGTGGATTCTGCTTCGTTGAAAATCTGAATGCATCCTTTCCTGTTTAATCTGCAGACAAAATTGTTCAGGACAAGGTCCCTCGGGGCCTAACCAGTAGAATGACAGGTTTAGCTTGAAGGTTCTGTTGGACAATGAGAATGAACTTGCCCCATTCAATGTTGTCGTGGTTCGCTACTGAGTGTAAATTGACAGTCATTATTCACAAAACTACATTATTCACCAAACTTAACCTAGTTGAACTAATTAAAAGTTTAAACTTTAAAATATAACATTTATTTATTATATGGTGCGGTTTCGGTTTCGGTTTCGGTTTCGGTGCGGTTTTGAAAACCCAAAACCGCAACCAAACCGTTTTCTTTGCCGCGGTTCGGTTTCGAAACCGAAACCGTTTCAAAACCGCAAAACCAAACCGTTCGGTGCGGTTCGATTCGATTCGTGTTTCGATTTCGGTTTTCGGTTCCAAGTGCCCACCCCTAGTACTAGGAGTGTGGGGACCAATTGGAAAATTAAACAGAAACTAAATTAGAAGGAAAGTGAGATTGATTGTCTTGTTACCATTCTTGTAACATAATAGTATGGTGTTATTTATCATGTGTGGATTATTGTTGTTCTAAATATATAAACACCATGCGATATTGATCATCAATGTAACATGTTAGAGAACATATCTGAAAAAGGGTTGAACCATGATTAGTTTGGATGGGTGGGTTACGGTTGACAAAAATATAACTAGCATATGCCCATACTTTGTGTGCGAACATTTTTTTTTTTTTTTAAAGTAGAAGGAGAGGGAAAGAGAGTGAGCGAGAACGTTTAGAGTGGGAAGAGAGGGGAGAGAGGCTTTATTTTTTATTTTTTTTTAATTAGAGATATGTTAGAATCTCATGTAGGAATAAATTACATTACTGCTCATGTTTTTTTTATTTATGTTCAGTTTTGATTAGAGGGTTACAATGGTAATTTTAAGAGATTTTGGTTGATAATAAAAATCCTATTAATGTGTAGTTTAAAAATATAATAAATAGATTATCATGGAACAATTGCGTATACTAGTTATCATGCTGAACAAAGTAACTGAGAATTTATGGTATATTCTGCTTCTTCAACGTGAAAGTAAATACATAAAACATACCAAGAGTGTTTAGGAAGAAAACTAATAACAATAAGAAAAGGAAACCCTGAGTAAAGCCATGCTAAACAAAAACTAAAAATTTCTCCACTTAGTATTACTGTGGATGCAAATTTCCGCATTCTTCTTCTTGAACAAAAATGTACCTGCAAAACAATTAACACCTTAGGTTAAGGCCAAAAGCTTCACGCACCCACGATGAATGGGGGGCTTTGGCCGAAGAACCTCCAATTCCAATGTTAGAATTTGAGAGAGAAAATGTTTAGAGAATTTTGGAGAATTTTAGAAGAGAATTTGGACTTAGGTTTTTTGGAGAAATGAAGCTATTTATAGGGGTGTGGCAGGCCCTATTTGGAGAAAAGGGGTCCGGCTACTTATGATGGTTTTTTTTGCTCTAATTGAAAGATATTATGTCAAAATAATATCTTGCAATCAATTAGAAAATTAATCAATTAATTAGGAAATTAATCAATTAATTTTGGTAATCAATCCTAATTTGAGAGAATAATTGGGGGTTACCTTGTGGGGAGGATTTGATGAGGATTGATGAAATAGGTTTTGAATAAATACCTATTTTGATCACCTTTGACCTTGATTGAGCTGTTATTGTCAACTACTTGCGCGTGGGAGTTTCGGTGTGCCTCGAGAGTAATTTTGTCTTTTTAACCCAAAAATCCACATGTCGCCTCCATATTTTCCTTGATTATTTTTAGCTCCACAAATGCCCCCACACCCGTTGGGCTACTCGCAAGAAAGGGCAGCAGGTGTAGAAATATTTTTGCTTTAGGAAACATAGGATTGTTTCCTGTTTTGATGTAGATTCCCTCTTTAATTGGAAATTAGATCCTTCTAGGAAAGGGAAATAAATTACTTCTAACGTCTATTTAAGTCTACCTTAAGTTGATTATTAAATCAACTTTAGAGAGCAATTTATTCTACCCTACAAGAGAGAGAAAGCTAGACGATATTTGTTCCCCCTTCCCTATAAATCTTCCACACTTGCCCGTGCAAAGGACCGTCTTTCGTTGCTTTCTTTGTTTTCACGCTGCACCAAGGTAAGAAAAAAAATAATTTTTCCTTGTCTTCGTAATTTTTGGGAGCCTTGGGGCTTGAAATTTGGCTCGACGGGGTTTGAGGATGTGTGAAAGTTGGTTGGAGAAGGCCACGGCATGGCTTACCGTGGTGTTGTTTGGCGCAGTGGTGGTTGGCTGGACAAGGGGTGGCTCGGCTCGAGCGAAGTTGATGGGAATGCAGGGGTGTTGAGTTGGATCTGGGTCTTGGCCTATGTGAGAAAGGGAGAGAGAGAGGGCGCGGGGCATCAGCCCCCCTTCCATTTGGTTTGGGCCATGAGGCCTGCTAGCTGAGAGGGTTTCACGCCAGGCTATAAGGCCTAGCGCGGTTGCTGGGCTCCTATGGCTTGGGCCTTGAGTTTTCCCTTTTTTTTTTGTTTTTGTTTTTGTTGCTGGGCTTGGGCCCGTGCACTTGAGAGAGAAAGAGAAAAAGGCTTTTGGCCTCCGGGCTTTGCTTGCTTGCACCGACTTCGGTTTCCTTTTTTTTTTCGTGGGCTGGTTTGATGAATTTTCCTTGCGCCTTTGTAGATTTTCTTCGAGCATATCTTCTTCAAGCCACAAAAGCGATGATGGTGTTCCTCCATTGTATCATCAAGGTGGGTCTTTGAGTAAGGTGGGCTACTTCAAGGCTGCTCACTTCAAGATTAGCTCCGATGACTCGTTTAAGGACTTCCTTAAGGCATATAGGCATGCCATTTCGTCGGGGGTGCGAGTGAAGCGTATTAATGAGGGCAGCAACCGTCAGCCATGTAGTAAGGCTCGGAGAACCATCAAGTGCCATCCTTATTACTTCGTGTTGTGATTTACTTTTCTCATGCTGCGTTTCTTCCAAGAGGTGCTCTGCTCTATGAAGTGTGCCCTTGCTCAATGTTCTCCGAATGCGGTTCGTGCGATGGTGGGGTTCTTCAATCTAAGCCAATTTTTTTTACTTAGATTTGATTGTCAACGAATTCTTGTACTTATTTGATGTAGGCCACATCGAGGGAGTTGGGCAACTGCGATCCCGCCATAGGCTCTTTGATCATTCGAACAAGGGGGATCATGACTGGGCCAAAGAGAATTTGGAGATAAGTGGAAAGTGGGAGTCTAATTCCTCCCCCGAGTTGCGCATTCTGACAGTTTTCATCTCCAGTAAGTAGACTGCTTTGTTCTTGTGCTAAGCTGCTATCTGATTTACTGATTATCTTCCGTTGCTTTTGTAGATTTGGAATTCGGCTTGAATCCTAAGACTTCTCCAGATATAAAGAAGGTGCATATTGCCCCTAGGTATTCCTCTTGAGTATTGTGAGTGGCGTTGGCTACTTAGTCATCTTCATTGGGAGAAAGATGGGCTGCCCCCGAGAGAGGAGATAAAGCGAATCAAGGTTGAGGCGTTGGCTTTTCCGATTACTGTAGTTGATCCTATCACGCATGAAGGTGGAAATAAGAGATCTTCCCTACCTGCTCAGGAGATGTCGGCTGAGAAAAAGCCAAAGGTTTTCTCCGTTGCTAGCGAAGGTTCACGTGCTGCCCCCAAGCTCGTGATTAACTTGACTTCCTCAAAGGGAGAGAAAGATGAGGCTGCTAGATCTGTGCCAGTGACGCCTGCCGTTCCAAAGGTTACTGATAGGATTACTCATTGTAGAAACTCCACCGTGCCCCAAGTGCCAAAATTTATGCCCAAACATTCATCGAGGGCTAAGTCTGGTTCATATTTGAAAAAACTTACTACCATGAAGAGTGATAAGGTGGACTCTGCTGCCAAAGTGAAACCAAAACCCACCCCTTTATTGTTGGGATGGATTCCCCTACTGAGAAGAAGGAGACTGCTCGAGCGGGCAGTTGTGAGAAATCCACCAAGTCTGTTTCTAGGGAAGTCGCTGAGATTTATGCGTTCTTGAGACCAGACCTGCTCGAGGACATGGATGTGTATGCCAAGTTTGTTGACGGCGTTAAAGGGGTTGTTGGCTCAAGTTCCTTTGTGAAGCATACGACCGAGTATAGGATGACTGCTCTGGTAGCTATGATGCAGAAAATGGCGATTCTAGTAGTCGAGTCTATACGTCCTGATCAAGAAGTCACCAAGGCTGCCAATGAGGTGGAAAAGATTGTGGTAGCCGAAGCTTACTCCTCGGCCAAGAAATTCAAGAGGTTAGAATCCGAGCTTGCCGCTTTGAAGGGGTCTAATATCTCTGCCCCCACTTCTGCCACTTGAGATCACTCGCCAAGAGATCGTGGATTTGAAGAATAGGCTTGACGCAATCCAAGTTAAGTATGAAAGTGCAGAGAATGAGATCGGGTGTTACATACCTCAGATTTAAGACCTTAAGCATGCCGTCTCTAAGCTCCGCTCTGCTGCTTACGCAAAGGATGCAGAACTGATCATTGCTTATAACCTCGTAATCCATTTCAAGAAGGTTGTTGATAGGCTTGAACCTCAAGTGTATGAGCTCCAGGGTGCTTTAAAGATCAACGATAGTCTGAAGAAGGAAGTGGAGGAACTGCAGAGCGTATGTGCTGGTCTGCTCAAGAAGAATGAGCAGTTGAAGGGTGAGAATGCTGGATTCGAGGCTTCGCTTACTCAGAGTCAGGCTGATTTCTATAAGCAAATAGCCTGTGTAGCCTTTGCAATCGTAGGTGTTAGTGTATAACTTTGCAAAGTTGTTAGCCATAGGGTCGGCAACCGGACACCTTACTTACAGAAACAGACAAGTCCGCATGGCCCCATGGCTGTTAACTTTGGATTTCTCTAATATCGTAGGTTGCGTAGCAAGTATCACAACACTTTCGGATTTGGTGTAGGTCATTCTGCGTTTTAGCAGAAATGTAGCCTATCGACTACGTAACATGTCGGCAATGGATGAAGCTTCAGATATGCGCGTTAACTTGTTTAACCTTTCACAGAAACGTGTGGTTATATAAGTTTAACGTGGCTTACTGCTCGAAGGGCAAACTTAGGCAGTCTTCTGGAAACCGTAGGCTACCTTAGTGCACTCGGTAGTAGCTTTAAGGTTCTAAAGCAACAGTCCATAGGGTGTACTGCATAATATGTCCCCTCTGTCTCTAGGGCCCGGTTCCCCACGGATTAGGCCAAGAGACCCAAAATCCTTCAGTTAGCTACGCCTTGAAAAAGACCATTGTGGCTACTTCTAGGAATTCCGGTGCAAGCCATCGTGCGTCTAGTTATACTAGGGCATCCCAGCTCATCCACGTCTGGATATTCGGAGTGTAGAGTTTATCCTCCCGTTTTGGAGAGCAGACCCATGTGGGTGTCGGGGAATTAGTTTACCCTCTCGCACTAGAGAGCATGGTTGGTCCCTCGAAGGGTGCAATTCCTGTGATGAGTCCCTAAGAAGGGCGCTATCTTCTTTTGAAGTACATGAGTGATTAGTTGTTGTAAACATGTAGTCAAGCCAAGTTGTAAATTAATTCTGAATTCCTCATTGAAAAACGAGTGAAACGAGCAAAAAACTTAGCTGTAAAGTAAAGACTACGTAACAACTAGATAATTCTCGGCTCGCGAGGTTGTGCCCGTTGAGCTGCTTGAGTCTTCGGGCTTTGGTGTAGCGGGAGGTCACACATGGTACTTTCTCAGATTGTCGGCGTTCCACTGCTTTTCGATATCTTTGTCGTTCATGGTGGCGAGGGTGTAACTACCCTTGCTGCATATTTTGCTGATCTTGTACGGACCTTCCCAGATAGGATCCATCTTTTTGGAGCCTTTTCTGGGGGCAGTGATGAAGGCTTTTGTTAGGACAGATCTTCGGGCTAAAACTGCCAGATCTTGGCCCTTTTGTTATAGCTGGAGAGGGGTTGCTGCTGGTAGGCTGCGATACGGGTGATGGTCTGCTTGTGCTTCTCCTCTACCAGATCTAGGCTTGTGGCCATCTCCTTATTGTTTTGCTCGATGCTTGGCAGTAGAGTGCTGACGCTTGGCACGATGACATTGGGAGGAATGATTGCTTCTGAATCAAATGCCAAAGAGAAAGAAGTCTCACCGGTGGCTCGACATTTGGTGGTACGATACACCCATAGACATCCAAGGAGTTTGTCTGGCCATTTTCCCTTCTTGTTGGAGAGGGACTTCTTGAGCTAGTCGAGAATCATCTTGTTAGATGCTTCGGCCTGCCCATTGCCTTGAAGATATCTTGGCGTGGACATATGCTGCTTAATGCCATACTTTTGGAAGAACTTCGACAAATCTTTGCCCATGAATTGTGGGCCGTTGTCGATGATGATGGATTGAGGGATGCCAAATCGGCAAATGATGTTCCTCCATATGTAGCGCTTTATGTCCGTCTGAGTCGTGGTTGTCATGGGATCTGCTTCTACCCATTTGGTGAAGTAATCGGTTGCCACGATCATTATGCCTCTGCCCCCAGCAGCAGGCAGCATTGGCCATACCAAGTTGATTACCCACTACATGAACGGCCAATGGCTCGTCTGCGGGTGTAGTTCGCTGGAAAGCAGTGCTGCTACCGGCTTGCAAAGTTGGCAATGGTAGCACTTTTTTACTAATTCCTTTGTATCTTGGTGCATGGTAGGCTAGTAGTAGCCCGCATTAAGATCATTATATGCTAAGGATCGGCCTCCGAAGTGATTTCCACAACTTCTTCGTGGATTGAGCTTAAGACCTTTAGGTCGTCGGGAGGCGCTAGGCAGCGGATATGTGGTCCAGTGTAAGATCTTCGGACGAGAATGCCGTTCCACATGTAGTAGCGTGCTACCTTTATTTGGAGCTTTCTAGACTACAACCTTTCCATGGGGAGTGTGCCATTGACTAGGTAGTCTATAATAGAACTTTGCCAGTTAGGAGTTGTACTAATTTGTGACACTTTGGCTGTTAGCTCCGCCTATATGCTTGGCTTATCTAGATACTCCACCAGAATATAGCATTTGAGTTGATGGTCGATGGCGGAGTCTAAGCCGGCTATCGTGTTCGTGTGAGCGTTGTTTGCCCGTGGAACTTGAGTGAGAGTATAAGTTTGAAATGCCTTAAGTTGCCTTCGTACCTTCTCCAGGTATTGTGCCATCCTCGTATATTTTGTTGTGTACTCCCCAGTAGTCTGGCTAGTTATTAGCTAAGAATCGGAATGAATTGCTAGTTTTTTCACCGCCAAGTCTTTTGCCAAGTAGAGGCCTGCTAGTATGGCCTCGTACTTTGCCTCGTTGTTCGATGCTTTGAAGCCTAGAGTGATCACCTGCTCGAGCATCGAACTGTCTGGGGTGACAAGGACCACGCCTGCTTCCGGGCCTTTGTAGTTGGATGCGTCATCGACATGCAAATTCTAGAAGTCTCTATCGGGTAGAGTAGGCGCGGCAAAGGTGTGCTTGGCTGCCTTTGGGGCGTCGTCGAGCAGCTCTGTTGCATCGCCTAGGCTATGCATGAATTCCGCCAGGGCTTGGGCCTTTATCGCCGTGCAGGGTTGAAAAACTAAACCGTATTGGCTAAGTTCCAATGCCCATTTCATCACTTATTGAGAAGCTTCTGGACCATGTATGATTGATCGTAGAGGATACTGAGTCATGACGATGACTGTATGAGGTTGAAAGCTCTTCCACACTCATCATCCCATTTTTCTTGTTGTGCCTTCTTAATGGCCTTGAAAAAGGGTTTGCATTGATCGGTGGACCATGAGAGAAAGCGGTTGAGGGCGGCTACTCGTCTGGTCAAGCCTTGGATCTCCTTCAAGGTAGTTGGAGACTTCATCTCTAGGATTGGTCGGAATTGTTTGGGATGTGCTCCGATTCCTCATTGGGTTACTAGGTACCCTAAGAATCTACCTGAAGATACTCCAAATGTGCATTTGGCGGGATTGAGCTTCATCTTGTACTTTTTAAGGATGTTGAAAGTTTTTGCCAAGTTACCAATGTAATTTAATCGCTGCTTGCCCTTCACCATGATGTCATTGACGTAGACTTCCATGGTTACTCTAATTTGCTTCTTAAACATCATGTTTACTAACTTTGGTAAGTGGCTCTTGCGTTCTTGATAAGCTCATATTTATATATATTTTACATCAAATTCACTTGTCTTTTCTTAGTTAGTTCCTTATATTTTTGAGCTATTTACTTTGTTTTTGTGTTTTGTAGGATTTGTCAAGCAAATAAAATAAAAATAGCATATGTGGAATTTTAAGTAACAAATTCGTCAAAACTGCCTGTGCAGGTCAGCTGACTTTGGAAGCAAGTTGCGAACAGCTCAGAATGAATTAGAGAATGAGCCTTATATGATTGGAAAGCTACAGATGTCTATTTTCTGGAGCATTTCGCGGATTGTTAATATCATTTTTCTAGAAGAAGTTATGGCCGTTTTAACACTGAAAGGTTGACAAGAGGCTGAGCAGTTTGTAACTGAAATGAAAGCAATAAACCCAATAAATCTATCAGCCAAAATTGATGCAGCCAAGAACAATTCAGCTGAAACCTATTCAAATATTAAAGGGAATGGAATTAAAGATGAGGATTAAGAGGGAGTAATTGGCATAAAGGCTACCCAAAGAGTTACAATTGTTTTACCATTTCCTCTCACTTATTGTCATCACTAAATGGCTATGAGTGGGTGAGTTAAGGAGAAGAAAATGATGCAGCAAGAATTGGTATAAAAGCAGCATTGGGGAAGGAAGGAAATAGGCGGAGGCCTCATATGTCTTTCTTTTGGTTTTACTTAAGAATTATGTGTAACTAAAATTTTAGTAGTTAGGGGCTGTTTTGAAGCCCCGAATATGATTGCAAGTTTGTTATGACATTTTGTTTGAATTACTTTTATGAATGGATGAAAATTGGCTCACTACTTATCTCATTGATGAATTCTTTATGTGTTTTCTATGGATGCATACTTAGTAAGCATATCTAGGATTCTAATGCTATGAATATGTGTGTGCCTGCCCTTGTCGAATGAGGACCTACATATGTTCTAGAGTAGTACTTGTTAATTGCGATTAACATGTGAACCAATTTCTAGGATAAGTAAGACAACGCCAGTACTTACGATGCCTTGTGATGACTCAAACTCTTTTCGTTCTTAATGATTTCTACTTGTTAAATCTATGAACACGCCATTCTAGATTGCATGCTAGGGACTAAGTTAAGTTGAAAACGCCATTCTCTTAACATACTACATAAGAAAGAGTAATAGGTTGAGTTCTAACATAGAGCCAACTTGAGCATCTTCATCCGGAAATAAAAGGAATTTGAATGAAACATAACATGTTTGCATGATTATTTGGTGGTGGATAGCACTTCCCCTAACTCGTTTTCTTAACTTGTGAACTACAATCTATTTTTACTACTTAAAATTTGTTTCTGTCCTGTTTTTGTTCGATTTAATTTAAATATCAAATCAACTCCAAAAATCCCAAAAATTTGTGTGAGTGTAGTTCCGTGTGTCTAGTATCTGCATATAAAATTTCGTAGACTTTAGATAAGTATAAGTCGGTCTAATAATTATTTTTCGGTGGCTGGTCAGTAGGGACAGCAGCCCAGTTTTTGTGACATTTTAAGTAGTTAGATAAAACAATCTTCTGCGGGAAAGACCCTTATTTTCATATGCTACAATTGACAAATCTTAGTGTTAATAAGGAAAATCAATAGGATATTTGTGTGCTACTTTGTGGTGTGTATTTAATCCTATCAAATTTTTGGCGCCGTTTGCCGGGGATTGTTATTTCTAATTACTTATTTTTCTATTGTTTTCTCTTATTGTCTAATTAGTGTTTTTGTTTTGTTTTTACAAACTGAATTATTTCTTTTCTTTGTAGGAACTTTTGGTTATGTCCGCCCTTGGAGTTGATTGCAGAATTGAAGATTGGGGGTCATCGCTTGATTTTACTGCAAATTGGGGAAGTTTTCAGTCCAAATGCTTCATTTTGTTTCTTATTATTTTATTTTATTTTGTTTTATGCATTATTGTGTTTTTTGACATTGGGGACAATGTCCAGTTTAAGTTTGGGGGTAAGGATTGAAAAAATGACCAAATTGAAATTTTTTGTACCTTCGACTAATAATTGGTTTGATTTGTGTCCGTGTTGTTTCGTTTGTTTTCTTAATTAGTTTTGTTTACTCTAACAAAAACCCAAAAAAAAATTTATAAAAAATTAGGAAGATTTGAAAATCCAAAAATATTGTCTCATTTTATTTATTGTTTTGAATTAGATTTTTGTTAGTTTCTCGACCCAATGATATAATTGGATTGAATTTGAATCACGGTGATCAAGAACTTAGTAAGCATGTGTTGTGTGAAATTCATAATTCTCTTGTTAGTTTTGTACATGTTTAATCATCTTTGAAAAACCAAATGCACATAGCCTTGTTGATGTGAGACTAAAGCATGACTTAAAACTTCGCATGTGAATATAGTGACCATATACATCCTATGTGAGTTTTTGAGCCTATCGAAAGTGTGTGCATTTTTCATACACTCATATTCTTTCATGTGTGATGAACTTATGTGACTTACATCTCTAGAACTTGCGTAACGATCTTTCGAAATGTTTGTCATTGATTGCATAAACTTGAAAATGATAGAGGCATTAGGTTTATCACCATGGCCCAAATAAGCATGTTTCCTAAAGAAAAATGATATCATTAGATTGCCAATTTGAGCCGTATATGTTGAGCCTTTTTATTTCTTATCACCATATATGTCTACCCTTATACCTTAAACATTTTTCCTTACCCTTTCCAAGCAAGCTAGTGAGCAATGTGAGATTGTCTTATGAGAAATGTTTGTGAAGTACTTTGAAAGAGTTTGGCAAAAGATTAAGTGTGGGGGTATTTCATGTTTGTATTTAAAAAAACAAAAAAGAGAGAAAAGAAAAAAAAAGAAAAATTGTATACAAAGCAAATTTTTAAGTTTAAGTTTAGGGGTGTGGTTGGAGGTATTAGCAGAGTGGTTGGAGAGCTTGAGTTCTTATAAATCTCAACAAGAAAATTGCTTGAAATGTAGCTTGGAACTTGTGTTTACCTATCCTTTCATTTCAATAACCCTCTCCCTAAGCCTCATTACATCCAATAAAAGTCCTCTTGATTTAAGTTTTGCAATTATGATTTTGGAGATGTGATCTTTATGCAAGCTTATGGTAGATCTTTCACATTTGATTCTTTGAGCGAAACATGTTAAACTAAACATATGTGTGATTGAGTGTATGTCCTGTGAGAAGGTCATAGTTTGCATGTGGTGTTTTAAAAAAAAAACTTGAAATTGCATTAGCATGGCTATTCCACACACTACACTTCAAGGATGATTAAAAGGTTACTACTAACATTTGAATAGGAATATGAGCTTGGATTAGCTTGTTTGGTGCTAGCTAAGATTCTTGATGATTTTTTTTCTTGAATGAAATTCTATGAGGGTCACATAGGGGGAAGCTAATGTTTTTCATGTTGCTATTTTTTTTTCATGTTTTCTTTGTTGTGCTTGAGGACTAGCAAAAGCCAAGTGTGGGGGTATTTGATAAGCTCATATTTATATATATTTTACATCAAATTCACTTGTCTTTTCTTAGTTAGTTCCTTATATTTTTGAGCTATTTACTTTGTTTTTGTGTTTTGTAGGATTTGTCAAGCAAATAAAATAAAAATAGCATATGTGGAATTTTAAGTAACAAATTCGTCAAAACTGCCTGTGCAGGTCAGCTGACTTTGGAAGCAAGTTGCGAACAGCTCAGAATGAATTAGAGAATGAGCCTTATATGATTGGAAAGCTACAGATGTCTATTTTCTGGAGCATTTCGCGGATTGTTAATATCATTTTTCTAGAAGAAGTTATGGCCGTTTTAACACTGAAAGGTTGACAAGAGGCTGAGCAGTTTGTAACTGAAATGAAAGCAATAAACCCAATAAATCTATCAGCCAAAATTGATGCAGCCAAGAACAATTCAGCTGAAACCTATTCAAATATTAAAGGGAATGGAATTAAAGATGAGGATTAAGAGGGAGTAATTGGCATAAAGGCTACCCAAAGAGTTACAATTGTTTTACCATTTCCTCTCACTTATTGTCATCACTAAATGGCTATGAGTGGGTGAGTTAAGGAGAAGAAAATGATGCAGCAAGAATTGGTATAAAAGCAGCATTGGGGAAGGAAGGAAATAGTCGGAGGCCTCATATGTCTTTCTTTTGGTTTTACTTAAGAATTATGTGTAACTAAAATTTTAGTAGTTAGGGGCTGTTTTGAAGCCCCGAATATGATTGCAAGTTTGTTATGACATTTTGTTTGAATTACTTTTATGAATGGATGAAAATTGGCTCACTACTTATCTCATTGATGAATTCTTTATGTGTTTTCTATGGATGCATACTTAGTAAGCATATCTAGGATTCTAATGCTATGAATATGTGTGTGCCTGCCCTTGTCGAATGAGGACCTACATATGTTCTAGAGTAGTACTTGTTAATTGCGATTAACATGTGAACCAATTTCTAGGATAAGTAAGACAACGCCAGTACTTACGATGCCTTGTGATGACTCAAACTCTTTTCGTTCTTAATGATTTCTACTTGTTAAATCTATGAACACGCCATTCTAGATTGCATGCTAGGGACTAAGTTAAGTTGAAAACGCCATTCTCTTAACATACTACATAAGAAAGAGTAATAGGTTGAGTTCTAACATAGAGCCAACTTGAGCATCTTCATCCGGAAATAAAAGGAATTTGAATGAAACATAACATGTTTGCATGATTATTTGGTGGTGGATAGCACTTCCCCTAACTCGTTTTCTTAACTTGTGAACTACAATCTATTTTTACTACTTAAAATTTGTTTCTGTCCTGTTTTTGTTCGATTTAATTTAAATATCAAATCAACTCCAAAAATCCCAAAAATTTGTGTGAGTGTAGTTCCGTGTGTCTAGTATCTGCATATAAAATTTCGTAGACTTTAGATAAGTATAAGTCGGTCTAATAATTATTTTTCGGTGGCTGGTCAGTAGGGACAGCAGCCCAGTTTTTGTGACATTTTAAGTAGTTAGATAAAACAATCTTCTGCGGGAAAGACCCTTATTTTCATATGCTACAATTGACAAATCTTAGTGTTAATAAGGAAAATCAATAGGATATTTGTGTGCTACTTTGTGGTGTGTATTTAATCCTATCAGTTCTTAAGGCCAAAAGGCATGATTTTGTAGCAGTAGGTGCCTTGCTCGATTACGAACATAGTTTTCTCCTTGTCGGACTCATACATGGCTATTTGGTTGTAGCCGGAGTATGCATCCAAGAAACTGAGCAGCTGGTTTCCAGAAGTCAAATCTACTAATAGATCGATTCGGGGAAGTGGATAAGGATCATTTGGGCAGCTTTGTTGATGTCGGTGTAGTCTATGCAAACTGTCCATTTGCTATTTTCTTTCTTATTTACTAGCATGACGTTGGCAAGCCATGCTAAATATGCTACTTCTTTTATGAATCCGATCTCCAGTAGTTTGTCAATCTCCGCTTCGATGATCACTACCCGCTTGGGTGTAAAATGTCTTCTCTCACTGGTTTGGCAGAGGGGTCGATGTGCAGCTTGTGGCAAGCTATCTCGGGGTCGATGTCGGGCATGTCAGAAGTGACCACGCGAAGATGTCACGATTTTCCCTAAGGATAACCGTGAGCTCTTCCTTTTTCTTCGGGCTCAGACGTGAGCCAATTCTAGTAGTCTTCTCCTGTTGCTGAGGATCAAGAAAGATGTGTTTGGTGTCCTCTTCGGGTTTCCATCTTATCTTATCTGCTGGCGCGTTGGTTTGGACATCATATTCTTAATCCGCTTGCGGTAATTGCTATTTGGTTGCTTCATCGTCCATTTGGACCTTTGTAGCCTTCTTTGATTCCTTCAATACTTGCACAGTGCATCATCGAGATGCAGCCTGGTCAGACTTGATTTCTCCGACTTCTCATCCCGAGATGTGGAATCAGACTTTTTGATACTTGACGGAAGTGATGGCATCCAGCTTTATTAGCCAAGGTCTCCCTAAAATCTCATTGTAGAGAGACAAGTTGCTTACTATTGTGAACATTTACTTTGAGACAACTGGCGGTGTTTTCACGTCGAGTGTGTTGTGGCCGATGGCAGTCGAGGTGTGTCCATTGAATTCGGTGAGTACTTCTGCTCAGCGTGTGATTGTGCTTTCCTGGCCCATCTTCTGAATTACTAAGAGCTGAAGTAGGTTGAATGCACTTCCATTGTCAATCATCATTTTGTCAACTATGGCATGGGATAGTTAGACAGATACCACCAGCGCGTCATCGTGTGGGAAATCGATGCCTTCAGCATCCTGCTTGGTGAAGCCAATGATGGGTCTAGGTTGGGTATCGACTGCTTGGACTTATGAGACTAGTTGAGTCTTCTGGATCTTTCTCTTCTTTGAATTGTTGGTGGCCCCCACGTGCTCAAATTCAACGAAGATGTTGTTAATCCAAATCGTCTTGTTGGGTGGTTCTTTGTCGGCATCTGCGTTCTTTCTACGCTGCGCAACCGGCTTGTCCAAGTATCTGTTGACCTTGTCTTCTTTCACGAGATTCTCTAGGTAGTTCTTCCAAGTGTCGCAGTCGTTAGTTGTGTCACCGGGACCTCGGTGGAATGCATAGTATTTTATGAGGTCCAACTTGGAAATATCTCTCTTTGATTGCTTCGGCAGCTTGAACCATGGTATGCTCTTGATGTCACGGAGGATTTGGTGAATAGGGATCAAGAACTTATAGTAGTTCTTGGATTCTTTAGTTCTGGGCCAATCCCTACGCTTAGCTTCCTACCTATTTTTGTTGTACTGCTTTGTGTCCTCCTTCTTTTGAGCCTCTGCCGACTCTTTTTGAGGTCACTCGGGCACCTTGTCTGCTTGTTGTGCCTCATCCCAAAGTGCATGCTTCTTTGCCAGAGCGAAAAAGTCTGCCAGGGTTAGATCTTCTTTCATGATCAACTCTCCAAACAGTGGGTGGTCTGCTGGGAGTCATTTTTGGAAGGCTGCGCTTGCTATCGAGTCGTCGCAACCAACTCTCTTTGCCTTCTCTACTTTGAACCTCTTCACGTAGTCGCGGAGTGACTTATTTAAGTTTTTCTTCACGTTGAACAAGTGGTTGGTGTGAACATAAAAATTCTGTAACGAATGAAACAAGAACATGTGTACAAAGTAGATTTCTATTGATTTGAATTTGTAGGTTACAATCTCTATTTACAATTTTCCTCTGATTCAGTCTTCAAATTTGATGTAGATGCGTAGCTTGTTGATCCAAGGGTCGTGATGACTTGATCTCGGATGAACGGTTGAACGATTGCTCCAAGTTTTAAGCTTGAAACAATGCAAGGATGGTCTTTACCTCAAGGTGCGGCAAAGATGATGTTGATGCGAGATTTCGTTGATTCAAGGGTCTTGGCGACTTGATCTTGAAACGAAAGTATTTACAAATTTTGAGCTTGCAACAAAGTCTTGAAGGAATCGGCACAGGTGCTTGTTGATTCTTCAATGAGTGCTTCGGCTTTGGTCGACTGAAAGCTTCAGCTTTGGTTGTGCGTTCTTCGAAGAAATCTTTGGCAGCGTAGTAGTCTTCAAAGATTTGTGCAAAGGTTCTTCTCAATGTGTAATTTTCAACCTCAATGTTTGCCTTGGGACCTTGTATTTATAGACTTCCAAAGCCATGCCTTTGGATGGATTTGGCCTTGATTTGTGTCTTGATTGATTCATGGGAGAATTTAGGCATGTTTTGTGTCTTAATTTCTGCCACCGTCCTCATATTGGCTGAAATTTATAGGCCTTTTTGCCTATTTGTGAGCAATCTTCAATCCTTGCTTATTTTGAAGATGCTTTGGCTTTCTTTCCGGGTTTGAGGGATTTTGGGCCCTTTGCTGATTTTAAGGATTTCTTCCCCCTTTTGCTGAGTTTTAGGGAAGTTTTATTCTTCCTTTACTTGTTTTGTGCCACATGTTATTGATGACTTGTCCATTTGTGATGAGTCATATGCCACGTAGAGCTTTGTGATGCGTCATTTGCATGTAACGAAATTTATATGTCTACAAATGCCCTCACTTCAAGGCACGTTGTAGGCATGTGCTTGTCACATGTAGGAGACGTGTTTTGAAGTCATGCAATGTGAATGTGCTAATCAAGGGTCATCGAGACTTGATATTGAATTAGTTTCCTTTTTCATGGGCCGTAGAGGCGTATTTCTTGAATGAAACATTTCTTCAAGGGCCGTTGAGGCTTGGTCTTCAATTGAAGTGATGAATTTCGTTAAGGGCCGTTGAGGCATATTTCTTGAAGGGTCGTTGATGCTTGATCTTGAATGAAATGAAAATTTTCTTCTAGGGCCGTAGAGGCTTGATCTTGAATGAAGTGAGAATTGTCTTCAAGGGCCGTATAGGCTTGATCTTGAGTGAAAAATGAAATTTTCCTTCGAGGGCCGTATAGGCTTAATCTTGAAAGAAATGAAATTTTTCTTCAAGGGCCGTAGAGGCTTGATCTTGAAAGAATTTTTTTGGAAATGGATAAATTGGCACATACTTATTGTGGTTGTAGGAGAAAATGTTTTTCCTTCCTTAGGTAGGAATCTCCTTCAATTTTGGTAATGAGGGTGATTTCCTTCAGAGTATTGGAAAGTTTTGGTGATTTCTTCAAAGTTTTGGAAAGATTTAATGCTTGTCCTTGGGTAAGTAGGATGTACATTTTTTCCTTTCCTTTTCTTTTTTTTTTTCACAGCAAGGATGGTATTTTTTTCTTTCCCCTTTTGTTTTCCACGGCAAGGAGAGGTTCTTTCCTTTGTTGTTTTGGAAATTTTGAAACCCTTTCCTTATATTTTGTGTTTCCTTTTCTCTTCCTTGCTGATTTTGTTGCAAAAACAGCATGTATTTCCCTTGTTGGTTTGGGAAACACGTAATCTGAATTGCATGCCAAGTTTGAAGTTGATTTCTCTTTTGGAAAATTCTGTAAAAGTATGGGAAATGTAGCTTTATCTTTTATCTTTTCAGGTATATATCGCACACCACTAGGAAAAATCGGCAAAGCCTTCAACTCGTCATTTTCCCACAGCTGCGCAGTCTTGACGGGAAAACTACTTCTGCGGGATGAACTTTGAAAACTGGAACGTTTGGTTTGAGGGAAAATTATGAAATTTGGATACAACGATCATTAGCCCTTAGCTTCCTTCTCCAATTGGCCTTGCATCAAAATTCTTCTGGAAAGTCGAATTATCACAAAAAATGTCCTGCTTGCGCAGATTGGCTGAAATTTGCTTCCTTCTTTTGGGTGGAATGTGCTTCCTTGTTTTGATTTTCCTTTTGCTATTTGGGTATGTATTTCCCTTATAGCTTTAGGAAGCAATTGACCCGTATTTATAGGACAATTGTGTGTGTATTTTTTCACAATTCCTACCCTTGCCGTGCGCTTGCTATTGTGCTTTGCCGTGGGTTTTTGCTGCTGTGCTTGCCGTGGGCTCCTTGCTTTGAGCTTGTTGCAGTGTGTCACTTTTTACCGTGTGGTGCTATGCAAAAGACTGCAGCAGATTTGAGCTTTGTAGTGCCTTTTGGACACAGTTTTCCCACGGTGGTGACGTTGTCGTGTAGTGCAAGAAACTGTTTGCGTGATCGTGGGGTTGCGTAGGATTTTGGTTTTCTTTGCTATTGTAGCGTGCGTTGAAGGACCATCTTGTAGCTGCCCTCTTTGCCGTGCAGTGCAAGAAACTGCTTGCGTAATCGTTGCGGGTTTGCGTAGTGCGATTGCATAGCATTTTGGTTTTCTTTGGTACTGTAGCGTGTGTTGAATGACCGTCTTGTAGCTGCCCTCTTTGCCATGCTCTTCAAGCTTTTATGGTTGATTTCTTTTCTTTGTTGTGACTTTGTCATTGTCATCCTTCAACGCTTACGAGGTTTGTCTCGCATGTCTTTTGCTTTAGAGAAGCAAATTTTTTCTTTCTTCTTTGTTTTTTTTTTTGCCGTCCCACCTTGTACTTACGTTGTCTTTTCTTTTTCTTTTTTTTCATTGAAACCATGGTATTTTCAAGTGCTTTAAGAGCAATACCATCACCATTCTTGCGAAGGATGGCGATTCGCAAGATAGGGGAACGACGTTGAAACTTTATTCGCCATTGACTAGCCCTAAGGTTGTTGTTCTTCCTGTAAAAGACAACTTGATGCATATCAAGTCATGGTCTTCTGACGTATCTTGGGAGGTGATGGATTTTGGTCGTTTGAATACGAAAAAGAAGGCGTGCACGTCGATGATTCTTATTTTGAATCATTCGCACCATGTTCGTGACAGTCCACCGGCTTTGTTTTAGCTTCTTGGCGATCGCATCCGTACTGGAGCTATGACTTGGAATAGCACCTTGTTGACTACTAGAGAAGCCGTCTTTGTTTTTTTTGCTCATTTTGTAATACGACTTTGTAGCCGAATTCTTCCTTCAAAGAAATAAAGTATTCACATTCTTGAATTTTCTCTTTATTCTTCAAAGTCTTTGTGTTTTTGTTGATGATGTGACTGTACTTGAAGTTTTGAAGTTTCAAGTTGCCTACTTACCCTCGGTTGAGGAGGGATCAAGGCATGATGTAGCTCAAAGGAATGATGGATTGCTTTTTTTATGGTGATTTTTCTTATGCCGTACACAGTTTATGCTCTTGCTGGCCAGGTGCGTTGGGTGTTTCCTTTTAGACTCATGCAAACAATGAGCATTGGGTGTCACCTTTTAAGCTCGTGCGAACAAGGAGCATTGTGCCGTGTGCAGTTTTGGCTTGTGCAGGCGAGGAAGATTATGCCGTGTGTAGTTTAGGCTCGTGTAGGTGAGAAACATTGTGCCGTATGCAGTTTAGGCTGGTGCATGCGATGAGCATTGAGTGTCGCCTTTTAGGCTCATGCGAACAAGGAGCATTGCACCGTGCAGTTTAGGCTCATGCAGGTGAGGAGCTTTGCTTGTTTGGTTTAGGGGTAGTAGGGCTTCAAGAATCTTCCATTGATGAGGCTGATCTTTAAGCCGTCTTCTCCCATGATTAAGTAGGCGACGTTGGTGTGGACCTCTTGTATTACATAAGGTTCATCCCATTTGGATGTGAACTTGCTTTTTGTCATGTGAGTTATAATGATATACCTTCGTAATGCCAAGACAAGATCTTCAGTTTGGAAAAGCCTTGGGCGGACCTTTTTGTTGAATGCCTTGGATAGCTGTGCTTGGTAGCATTCCAAGTGTTGTTGAGCATTGAGCCTCATTTCGTCGAGTGTTTCCAACTCTTGAAGTCATAGGTTTGCATTTTCCTCTTTAGTCAAGCCTTCTTATATAGCTATCCTTAGTGAGGGGATTTGACTTTCGAGCAGCAGAATAGCTTCCACGCCATATACGAGAAAATAAGGTGTAGCTTGGGTAGGAGTCCTATGTGTCGTCCTATATGCCCAAAGTGCTTCGCTTATTCTTTCGTGCTAATCTTTCTTAGTTCGGCCGATCACCTTCTTCAGGAGGTTGCACATCGTTTTGTTGAATGCTTCCGCAAGACCGTTGGCTGGAGCATGATACATGGAAGATTTGTTCTGCTTGAACTTGTATTTCTTGCAGAGCTTGTCCATGAATTGGTTGGAGAACTGTTTTTCGTTGTCGGTGATGATGTAGCGAGGCACACCATATCGATGGATGATATACTCTTTGATGAAACGGAAGACAATTTCTTTTTTGACTTCCCTTAGGGGTACGCTTTAGCCCACTTGGAGAAGTAGTCCGTTGCGACTAGGATATAGGCTTCTCCAGCAGATGATTTTGGTGTGATTGGTCACATGACGTCCAATCCCTATGCATTAAATGGCCATGAAGCAACCGTATGATGTAATGGCTCAGGCGGTTGATGTATGAAGTTGGCATGGAATTGGCAGGCTTGGCACCTTTTGGCATACTCCAGGCAATCTTTCACCATGCTTGGCCAGTAGTAACACATTCTTTTGAGCTGGAAATGTAGTTTTGGTCCAGATTGATGCACTCCGCATACGCCTAAGTGTGCTTCTTCCATGGCTTGATTGACTTCTTCCTCACCTAGGCATGTTAGAAGTACTCCTTCAAAAGAGCGTAGATAAAGTGTTTCTTTGTAGTAGAGGAAGTAAGGTGCTCGTCGACGTATTTCAGAGTAGTGTCTAGGATCACCTGGAAGCTTTCCATGCTCCAAGTAGTCGATCAACGGCTATCTCCAGTCTTTAGTGTTGACTGGAAGTACTGAGATGACGTTTGTATAATCTAGTAGCATTTTAGTGACAAGCGAGATCACCTATCTTTGGCAAACTGGCACGTCTGTAGCTTCGTCGTCTTCTAGTGCCATACTTGAGGCTAAGTTAGCGAGAGCGTCCGCCATTTGATTTTCTTTTCTTGGCACATGTTCTAGCGTCACGACCTCGAACTTTTGTAGTAGTTGAGTTGCTAGCTGGAAGTATGGGACGAGATCATCTTTCTTCACTTCATATTCAGTCAAGAGTTGATTGATTATGAGTTTAGAGTCGCCATACACTTCTAGTGTTGTGATTTCCATGTCGATTACGATTTGGAGTCCAATAATCAGTGCTTGGTACTCAGCGACGTTGTTGGAGCATAGCTCTCTTAGTCGGAAGGAATAAGGTAGTACTTGTCTTTGTGGCGACATGAACACTACTCATGCCTCCGCTCCGTCTGCTCGTGCAGATCCGTCGAAGAACATTATCCATATTGGGAAGATGTTGAGATAGAACACCTCCTTATTAGGCAAGTCGTCTGAGATTTTCCAATCGACTAGGATTGGATGATCGGCAAGGAAGTCTGCTAGCGCTTGTCTCTTGTTGGCTTTAGCTGAGACGTAGATGATCTCGTGTTGGTTGAGAAGCAACTCCCATTTAGCTAGTCGCTCAACCGGCTTGGACATAATGTACTTGACCGGGTTGGCTTTAGCAACCAAGTAGATGGTGTAAGCGTGCATGTAGTGTCTTAACTTTTGCACAACGAAGACTAGGGCAAGGCACATCTTCTCGATTGGTGAGTAGTTGAGCTCAGCACCAGTGCGAGTTTTACTTAGGTAGTAGAGTGCTATTTCCTTTTGGTCTTCATTTTCTTGTGCCAAAAGTACTCTAATGGAACCTTCTTATGCAGCAATGTATATGATGAGCGGCTTTCCGGGCACGGGAACTCTTAAGACATGTGGGCTTGCCAGGTACCTTTTTATGCTCTTAAAGGCATGCGACAGACGTCATCCCATATGAATGGAACGTCCTTCTTCATAAGTCGACTGAATAGTTAACAGCGTTTAGCAAGGTTATAGATGAAACACCTAATAAAGGCTAGCCATCCTTGTTGACTTTTCAGCTCGTGTGGATTCCTTGGCTCGGGCATGCTTTGAATGGCCTCAATCTTTGATTGGTCAACTTCAATGCCACGGTACTTGACAGTGAAGCCGAGGAACTTCCCAGAGGTGACGCCAAATGCACACTTCAACGAATTCATCTTGAGGTTGTAGTGCCCTAATTTGTCGAATACCATTCATAAATCCTTTAAATGATTAGATCTCTTCTTAGTCTTGTCAACTACGTCGTCTACGTAACATTCTACGTTTTTGTGTAGCATATCGTTGAAGATCTTCTGCATTGCATTTTGATATGTAGCCCCAGCATTCTTCAAGCCAAAAGGCATTACCTTATAGCAGTATATAACTTTTGGAGTGTGGAAAGCTGTTAGTTACTCGTCTTCGGAAGCCATGTGGATTTGATTATACCCATATGAGCAGTCCATGAATGATAGCGCCTCATGGCCAGTGGTTGCATCCACCATGATTTCGATGATTGGTAAGGGATGGTCATCCTTCGGGCAAGCATCGTTGAGGTTGCGGAAATCTACGTAAACACGTATTTGTCCAGATTTCTTAAGGACAATGACGATGTTGGAGATCTATTTAGGGTATTCCACCTCTTGAATGAAGCCTACTTCCATTAGCTTGTCAATCTTAACCTCAATTTGTGGGATGAGCTCAGATCTATAGCGTCTTTGAGTTTGCTTTATCGGTTGCGTTCCATGCTTGACTACAAGATGATGCACAACGATGGTAGGGTCAAGGCTGGGCATTTCTTTGTAGGTCCAAGCAAAGATGTCTTTGTACTCCATTAGCAATTGGTAGTACTCCACGATCTCGTTCGTACTTAGTAGTGCACTTACGAATATAGGCTTCGGTTCCTCGCTTGTATTTAAGTTGAGCTCCTTGATATCATCAACCATGGCTTGCCGCTTATCCTTGAGCTGTGGTGGCACAACAGTGACGTCTTCCTCGGGATTTCGTCTTCTTGGATTGTGATGTGGAAGACTTCTTGGACCTCATTTTCAGTGTCGTCCTCTTGGGTTTGTTGGCGTGAAGATTGGCTAGTGTGGATGATGGTGCGCCTCTTTACCTTCAGTTTTCCTTTTGTGTCAACTTCCAAGGTTACTTGGCACTTCATCCTTGAAAGAATCAAGCTTCGAACGTCGTCTTTTTCTGCTAGACCGTCTAGCTTTTCTTCTTTTGGCGTCGTCTTCCTCTTCCTAGAAGGCTTCCTGGTTTCTTTAAGTCTTTCCAAGGTAGTCCGTCATGGAGGAATGCTAGCCGTGTTGCTTTGTTTATTAGGTTTTGACAGCCTTCCGAAAATAGAGCTTTGGGGTGTTGGCGTGTGTAGCCGTTTGAAGACGGAAGTTCGATCTTGACTACCAATGTGATCAAGTGCTGAAATTCTGGGTTTTGAATGATTCAGCCTATCGAAGACTGACGTTCGAGGGGTGGTTTTAGGCTCATCTTAATCTTGTTTAACGCTTACGCTGATGTGTTGAGCACTAGCATTTTTCACTTTTCTTGATTCATTTGAACCAGCTGTTCCTCGATGGAAGTTGTACTAGTATTCATGACTTGCATGGCTACGGTATACAACTGCTGCTTGAGTCGGCATCAGAAGTAAATGACTCGGAGTACTACCTTGGGCTTTCTTCCCTTGGTGCCCTTAGCGAGGCCAAGGTGATCACGGGCTTGTGCCTTGGGTGCTCTTACTCTTTCGGCAGAGTTAATGTAGGGGGTGGAAGGCACAGCAGAGAGAGCTCTTACCTTGCTTCGGGTTGTGACGCCCAAAGTGCCACCACTTGGTGCAAGGATGTTCTTGTTCGTCGCGTTGGTTGCGGGAACAGCTTGATCCTTTCTTGATGCCATGTATGTTTTTTATGGATTTGAAGACATAGATGAGAGGCAGAGAAGTCCCACCGGGCGTGCCAAATTTGACAAAATTTTTATAAAGAATGAAACGAGAACATGTGTACAAAGTAAATTTGTATTGATTTGAATTTGTAAGTTACAATATCTGTTTACAATTTTCCTCTGATTAAGTCTTCAAATTAGATGGAGATGCATAGGTTGTTGATCCAAGGGTCGCGATGACTTAATCTTGGACGAACAGTTGAACAATTGCTCCAAGTTTTGAGCTTGAAACAATGCATGGATGGTCTTTACCTCAAGGTGCGTCAAAGATGATGTTGATGCGAGATTTCATTAATTCAAAGGTCTTGGCAACTTGATCTTGAAACGAAAGTAGTTACAAGTTTTGAGCTTGCAACAAAGTCTTGAAGGAATCGGCACATGTGCTTGTTGATTCTTCAAGGAGTGCTTCGGCTTTGGTCGACTGAAAGCTTCAGCTTTGGCTGTGCGTTCTTCCAAGAAATCTTTGGCAGCGTATTGGTCTTCAAAGATTTGTGCATAGGTTCTTCTCAATGTGTAATTTTAGACCTCTATGTGTGCCTTGGGACCTTGTATTTATAGACTTCTAAAGCCATGCCTTTGGATGGATTTGGCTTTTATTTGTGTCTTGATTCGTCCATGGAAGAATTTACGCATGTTTTGTGTCTTAATTTCAGCCACCTTCCTCATATTGGCCAAAATTTATAGGCCTTGTTCCCTATTTGTGAGCAATCTTCAATTCTTGCTTATTTTGTGAAGATGCTTTGGCTTTCTTTCCGGTTTTGAAAGATTTTGGGCCCCTTGCCGATTTTAAGGATTTCTTCCCCCTTTTGCTGAGTTTTGGGGAGGTTTTATTCTTCCTTTGCTTGTTTTATGCCACATGTTATTGATGACTTGTCCATTTGTGATGAGTGATATACCATATGGAGCTTTGTGATGCATCATTTGCTTGCAACGAAATTTACATGTCTATAGTTGGATTTTTTCTTCATCGAGCTATACGTTGAATATTCTTTGGTGAAAACCAAGGAAAGATCATCAAAACTCCGGATGGATCGTGGCGGTAAGGAATGGAACCAATCTTGCACCTCGCCTTATAAAGTGGTGGCGAATATCTTGCACATAAGAGCATCGTTGTTCTGATAAAGGACCATCGTGTTTCAGTAGTGCTTCAAATGCCTCTCCAGGTCTCTGTCACATTTGAAATATGTGAAATGTGGCATGCTAAACTTGCATGGAAGTTCTGTCTGCTCAATCTCATCCGTGAAGGGTAACCTGTTCATGTTGTCATGTCCTGTTGTAGTGCTTCATCAGTGACTTCGTTGCGTTGGAAATCACGCAATCGTTCATTTAAGAACCTCTCTACTTCTTCCTAAATTTGTCTTTGCTGGGGAAGTGGAGCTCTCGGCTGCCCCATGTCTTGACCTGCTGGTCTAGACTGCTCTTATATGTGTTTGGCTCGTTTATGCCGAAGTTGCAGTGCATGTGGTATGTTCCTAGCAGGCGAGTGATTTCCTCGTAGGCTGCTAGTTGAACTTGAGCCGAATTGAGTGACTGCTTATCTCTGTCTGTCGTGTTGCCTACTCTGATGCAAGGTTGATGATGCTTCTTGCAGGCCTAGCCGCGAATGAACACTTTGCCTGGAAGGTTGCTCATGTTGATTGTCGGAGTATGGTCCTAACCGTGAGTGTATGCTTGTTCGTGGGTCTAATCGGGAGTGCACGCTCCTCCGTGCACTAAGACGGGAGTATACACTATCTCGGGGGCCCAGTTGGTAGTGTACACTACCGGAATGCTCAGTTCGTGGTTGGTCAAATGGCTGATTGCCGGGACGCTGCTGGAGAGGTTCCTCGCCTGCCCTTGTCCTACTTCGGGACACCTCGTCAGGGGCACGTTGCATCTCGGTGAGCTGCAAAAGCTAATTCACCAAGGTCGTCTGTTGTCGATGGCGCTCTTCAACTCTATGACTTGTCAAGACAAGTGTTGTGGTCCATTTGGGTTAGAAAAGCTTGGATGAAATGTGTCTCCTTGAGTAGTGGAAGTGTGGTAAATTTCGGGCGCGAGATTTGAGTTAGGAAATTCAAATCCGTAGAGAAATGGGATGAAAATGCCCCCGGTTCAATCGTCGGCCCATAAATTTAGAGCCAGGACGGTTGAGCTGGTCTTAGACCGGCTTGGGCTACTTGGAAGGCCACATGAGTGAGCTGCTTGGAAGGCCACGAGAATGGGCTGCTTGGAAGGCCACGGGAGTAGGCTGGGCTTCATGTTGGACCGTGGGAGCGGGTCGGGTCGTGAGCACGAACCAGGCCACTAGTGTGCGTGGACACTAGGCTTGTCTTAGCGCGGCTTGGGCCTGTACAGCATCTTGGGCCTGCGGGGCTTGGGTTGTTGCCTTGGCAGCTGCGCCTGTAGCTTGGGCAGTGCTAGGCTCCTTTGTGGCGCAGGCCTGGGCTTATGGCTGCAAGGTGAGGCATTCACTGTGAGTCCCCATCTCGCCTTAAGCTGCCACCGTGGAGGCTGCCATAGGCATAGCCATAGTGGTGTCCTTTGGGGGTGCTGCTCCACTCGTCATCGCGTTGAGCCTCGTGGATCGCCATGGTCCTAATTCTTGAACGTTGGAATTTCCGTTTGTCATGGTTTTCGAGTTTCTAATCATTGTACTTTTCTTTTATGTTTTATCAAATTTTTATAAATAAAAATTCCAAGAATAAGAACGTACGAAAAATCTACAAATGAACAAGAAAACAAAAACCTTGAATGCGATAGTCTTTTACTAGCGTGTGAATCAAGACTCTCAATGAAAGCACCAATTTGTGGATGCAAATTTCCACCTTCTTCTTGGACGAAAATGCACCTGCAAAACAATTAACACCTTAGGTCAAGGCCAAAAGCCTCACGCGCCCACGATGAATGGGAGGGGGGGCATTTGGCCGAAGAACCTTCAATGCCAAAGTTAGAATTTGAGAGAGAAACTGTTTAGATAAACTTGGAGAATTTTAGAAGAGAATTGGACTTAGGTTTTTTTGGAGAAATGAGAGCTATTTATAAGGGTGTGGCTAGCCCTATTTGGAGAAAAGGGGTCTGGCCACTTATGGTGGTTTTTGGCTCTAATTGCAAGATATTATGTCAAAATAATATCTTGCAATCAATTAGAAAATTAATCAATTAATTTTGATAATCAATCCTAATTTGAAAGAATAATTGGGGGTTACCTTGTGGAGATGATTTGATGAGGATTGATGAAATAGGTATTGAATAAATACCTATTTTGATCACCTTTGACCTTGATTGAGCTGTTATTGTCCACTACTTGCGCGTGGGAGTTCCGATGTGCCTCAAGAGTAATTTGTTATTTTTCACCCAAAAATCCACATGTTGCCTCCATATTTTCCTTGATTATTTTTTGCTCCACAATTACGACCTAAGATTTTCTTCTTCACTCGTAAGTGAGTGGTCTTAAATCTCATGAATGGCGGGAGTTCAATATTAATTTATTTTTCTCACACCTTAATATAATATATCGTTGTATAAAATAAAATAAAAGTAACTGAAATTTTTTGCTATATTATTGCCATGTGAAAGTAATTTCTGATATATTGTTTTTCTCCAATCGCACGGACCCTCACCTCAAAAACGACCATGTCCATAAGTTCGCTTGACATCAATTTGGACGATTAAATTAGTTGTTACTTGAGATCAAGCCATTATAACCGAAATATGGAAACACTATGATTGATAAAAAATAACAGAAACAGATGGAGCCCTAATATGGTCATATACAGTTTGCAAACATCACACAAGTATAGATATTGAAGAGGGTTTCCATAAATTATGGGGATAAAGTGAAAACCCTAGGAAAGAATAAGGACCAGATTAATGTCCTTTGTCTTGGGATCAATTTTATGCATGAAGTTTAATTTGAATGGTTGGAAATCGATCGGTTTTTATTTTATTTATTGAGTTTCATTATTCGAGGAGAGGAGAGGAGAGTTGTGTGTCTTTGTCTTTTCACGTTGTTTGAGTCCGATAGATAACCCATTATACATATTTTCCTAATGAGAAGTTATGAATGTGACTGTTACTCTGTGAGGAGGGACTCGTCAGACTGGGACTTGACTCTGGAGGTGCCATTGCATTGGTCCTATAATTATATATATAAGTTTGTGTGTTAGATCGCTTTCATCATTCACTAGTCTGGTTTCCCTTTCTGGGACGCGTTTAAGCTCTTTCACTCACAACTCCCTCCCTCCCTCTCTTTCTCTCTCTCTCTCTGAAACCGTCCATCAATCTTTTGCTTTGTTTTTATCTCTCTCTCTCTCTCTCTCTCTCTCTCTCTCTCTCTCTGACTCGCTCTCTTTGCCTTCCATATAATTCCTTTTATGGAATTGTTATTATGTCCACAAAATTTATAGCTATCTGCCCCATCGCACCATCCCTTGAACGGACCTCTTTAATCATGTTTTCAACGTGGAAGTTCTCTACTTCCACCTGCACTTCAAGGAGCGTGCCATGCTCTCGTTATTTTCTGTGTAGATCAAATGAAACATCAAAAGAATGATTAATAACTTTACATAAGATATGCATACGAAATATGGACCTCATAGCAAATCTTAGCTACAAAAAAAAACATGGGAAATCCCTAGCAAGAGCCCCACTTGCGTCAGTTATACAATTGTAAACTCATTAGAAGTAAAATTCAATTTCTCAGATGATTACCACACGGTGGTATTACAATTACATACAGACGAAAACTTTTACTTAAAAGAGTTTTTGTTTAGGGGGTTTATATATAGAGATTCAAATACTTCTTACACCTATTCACCTACAAGCTCTTCCTATAAAGACGAATAATTTTCTATGAAGCATAAAAACAAAATTATAGAAGCACTTCTCCATTCTCGAAAAAAAAACCCTTATTCAAGTCTGTAGCGCAAAACGTTTTGGTTATGCATAGGCTCATTTGGAGGTGTTTTTAATATGACTAAAAGCGTTTTTGATGAGAGTGTTTTTGGAACCAATCCTGAGTAAAAATGGAAGTGAATCTTGAAAAGGCACTTGAAGTGCTTAGTGCAAGATGGGCATAACTGGTGCTTCTTGCAGAAAGCCCTTTAAGTGCCCAAAACACGATCAGTAAAAACGTTTTTAGTCATTTTAAAAACACTTTTTAAACGAACCCATATGGACATACACATTGATATACTATCAAAAATACTGCTGGCTAACAAACGTAGGTACAGTATGCTTTTTATAAAAAGCCCACGTGTGTGACCTGAAATTGCGTGGGAGTGACATTGTCCTCATCAATTTGAACTTTGCCTTCCAAGAGACTAATCATAAAAGCATGGGTTACTTTACATACAAGTTCCCCACTAATAAAAGAGCAGCATTCAGAGGGAACTGGATCCCCTCCTGAGCATAGGGTGGGGATCCTCCTGACCGGGTCATCTGGACCCTTGAAATTTGATCCAACGGTTATAATAATTATAACTTTTAGTGGACCCCTCTGTTTATAGCCATTGGATCAAATTTCAAGGGTCCAGATTACCCGGTCATGAGGATCCCCACCCTATGCTCAGGAGGGGATCCAGATCCCATTCAGAGGATATTGGACGACGAAACTAGCCTAGCATATGTTTTCCAAAAAAAAAAAAAAAAAAAAAAAAAAAAAACTAGCCTAACATATAGAACCATAAATTAGATGGAGGTAACGTAGTTAGGCGTTCGCTGTATACTTGCGTGTGAATTCTTGATCAACTTTTTTTCTAACGCATCCATATATAATGTATAACTTGTTTTCAGGCTACCCTAGATATTATAGCTGTAGCTGATTCAATTGTTATGCCAAGAAAATCGAGCCACTTAGGTTGTACATCACAGTACTAGGACTCTTCACTTTTGGATAATACAATTTTTTTAGGTTTTTTTTTATGGTTGGCCCTTGAAATTTGACATTTCAATTAAAATGGTGCTTAAAATAATTATTCATCAATTTAATCCTTAAAAATTGATCCCGTAAATTAATTTAGTCATTCCGTTGCCTTTCCGTCAAACGTTTTGTTAGCATACTCATCCTATGGCCATGTGATTGTTCATAAAAAGCCTTCGTTAAAAAAACCATGAAAAACTATTTTTCTTCAAATGGGACAATACTTGCCAAACGGCAGCCAATTCACTTAGAACCCAGATCCAAACACCCATCTTCTTCTTCCATTGCCTCTGCCATGGAAATCTGGCAACCCCTCTCCTCCTCTAAACTCTCCTCTGTCGACCCCACCAAACATCTCTAAAACTCCCAATCGACCATATATGGGAATAGAATGTTGTTTTTGTTTTTAGTTTTTTATTTTAAATTTTTCTAATTTTAGTTTTAAAATTTTAAGAAAAGTTGTGTTTAATCTCACATGACTTCATATGATTGAATAAGTGGGGTTCACGTGTGCCATATCACGTAATTAACAGAAAATTAGACGAAAAGGCAACAAAAAGACTAAATTGATTTGTATGATACATTTTCAGAGATCATATTGATGGATTTCTATTTCAAGGATCATTTTGATTGGAATGCCTAATTTTAGGGACCAAACTAATAAAAACTCTTTTTATATAGGTATTTAAGTTTTTATTTTATAGATTGCTCAACAGCCAAATGTTGAGAACACCCATTTGGGTGGAACTGGGGTAAGGGGCAGATTTAAAACTATGATTCTGTGTCTCAAGAAAAAAAAAAAGCTTTGCTACAACATGATCCATTCCTTGAAATTAATTAATTAATTAAACGATACATAGTCATGTTATCAAATTTATCATCTATATTTTTTTAATACAATGATAGTGATAATTATATTAGGATATAGAATGTGTCAATCATTATAATTTATTATCAACTCACAATATAAAACTCAAACTTAAGACTATTTGTTTTTTCAAAAATTATTATGATTAAAAGAAAGAAGAAGAGTTGAAAACTATTAAAATAATTTGAGGAGGGAGAGAGTTTCAAACCGAGACGTATGAGTAGAAACCTAACACCCTATCCACTAAAATATTGGACCACATGCAACTAAGAACTAACAAGTAGAGAGAAATACAACTAAACAATAGTGCTAGTGACCAAACACAGAGCCACATTAAGGGCTACCTTGGGCTGTAGCCTAGGTAGCTTTCTGTAGAAAATAACATTTTACATGTAATTTTTATTGATTTTTGAATGTAGCCCACCATATATTTAGTCATTGATTCGAATTCTCTCGGTTTAATTATATAATACAATTTACAAACTATCTCTTTTTCTCATTACTTCTTGTACATGTACAAGTTTGAATTTGTTTGAATAACGAAAGTTCTTGGCTCACATTGTGAAAATTTTCTTAAGCTATAGCTGATATTGTAAAAAATATATTATCAAGTTTCTTTGTTTATAAAGATTCAAATATTTAAGTTAGCCCACCCGGTGAAAAATTTCTAGCTCCGCCATTGCTAGTGACAACACAATTAAAAAATAAATTCCGGAAATATTAACAGAATTTCCTACAAATATATGTTTGCTTGGTCCATTTGAGGGACGAGAATCGAAAGTAATTTGCTTGCTGCCTCAAAATGCAAAACTAACAATCCAACAATTTTCATGGTTGAAAACAAAAACAAATATTAAGGAGAAAGTTGTTGCCTAGGAATCAAAGAACCAACAATTGTGTCAATACCTTAGATGTCTAATTACCTCATCCACAGGTTCGTAAATTGCAAAAGATAATGAGCTGTTTCTGAATTCCGTCGGTCTCACGTTTAGCAATTGGATAGGACCACAAGAGGAAAGTACTCTTTGTCAATGCACTGCTCGAGATAGAAAGTTTATTCATGGTCCCGGAACTTCTAAGATGAGTTAGGTTGCAAATGTGATGCTCTTAAAAGTTAACCGTTATATATCTTTGTACATTTGCATAATTAAAATGCAATGAAATCTTTTTTTCGGTTAAAAGAGAGTGAAAAGACCAAATTAATCCTATCAACAAAACTAACAAAAAAAATAACCAAAATAAAAGTTATGGACAATAAAGTAAATTAAACAAAAAATAATTTCTCTTTTTTTTTTTCTTTTTTCTTTTTGAAGGCCCCACGACCAAATAACCATATAAGTTGCCCTCATTTTCTTTTTCATGTTTTTCTCCCAAATAAAATAAACTTTTAGTGATGAAATAGTTATCCAAAAACAGTCGCTAAAAATATGAATAGTTTGCTCAACGACAAAAAATCGTTTGAAGGTCATCACAAAAAACTTTAGTGACCATTTTTTATTCTCTTTTTGTAAATTTTATTCAATGAATTTAAATAAACACATGCATATCATCTCTAAATTGCTTGTTTAATTAATAAACACAATAAATTTCAAACACGCGCACAAAGTAACTTAATACGACACAAGGTTTACTTTGCAAATGTAGTTCATAATCTATTGTTCAATTTTAGCGTTTAAAGAGCATGCAAATGAAAATTTCAGATAATCTGTTGATTGATCATATCTAACTGTAATCAAATAATAAACCAATGAAACGTTTCAGTAAAACCAAATATTTAAGCAAGTCACAGTGGTGAAAAAGTGTTGAGTTATTGCATGACGGTATGAGTTCAAATCTCGTTGGTGGCTAATCTAACAAAATGTAGTTCGGCAAAAGAAAAAAAACAAATATTCACAGTTAGCTCAAATATATAGAAGTAGCATTTTAAGTAACCAAAAGAAAAATTGAATAATCTTCATGCTAAACTAAGCAAAAATTCTGACTAGTATTGTTGAAGATGCCATTTAACATTAGTTAACTAGGATATAATAATTAGTGATGATAGTATTAGGTATGTAATGAAATGTTCAAGTCGTTTACAATTAAGAATCCTCTTCTCAATTGGGATGGAGCTGGAGGTTGCGCGTATGCATTGCCTGCCGTACAAGACCCGGCGTCGCCAACAATTTAATTTTGCAATTTGGCAAATTGGCCACCTTGTGCCTACAACAAACAAAACCCAATCTGAAAGGAACTCCGCTGCTATTGTACCATACAGAGAGTTTAATTCCTAGGCATTATTAACTTTTGGATCACACAAAAAAAGATAGTATAAAGTACTACATTTCTTTCATAGCAAGTAGCTTATTTTTCTAAGGGTAAATTACATAGAAACCCCTTAGGTTTGAGGTCTATTACAACCCCATACAACATCTTTAAAAAGTTTCAATTTCATACATCAAGTACTATTTTATTTCAAAATAACACCTCCGTTAGATTTTCCATCCAATAGTCTGTTAAATGCTGACGTGGCTGCCACATTTGTGCTGATGTGGCTACCACGTGGCAAAAAAAATAATTTTTTTTACATTAACAATATTATAATATTAACCATATTTAAAATTTTAAAAAAAAAAAAAAAAAAAAAAAGAAAACCCGAACCCAACCCAGATCCCCTTCCTTCCTTCCCCCTCACCTCTCTGCAACTCCTATTTACAAAATCCCTTCCCCTAGAAGAAGAAACCAAACATGTCCCTCCCCCTCCCGGCGACAACCCACCTGCCGTGACCCACCCCTCCCCCCCCCGGGGCGACGACCCACCTGCCTTCCTCTGCCCTTCCCGTCGACGATAAGCTCCTGCGACCACCCCCGGGCGACGACCCACCTGCCTTCCTCTGCCCTTCCCATCGATGATAAGCTCCCGCGACCACCCCCCGGCGACGACAAGCTCCCGCAAACACCCCCCCCCCCCCCCCCCCCCCCCGGCAACGGTTGCAGGTATTTGGGTTGTGGTTTTGCAGGTTGCGGGTTGCAGGTATTTGGGTGTCAGGGAGTGTGTTGGGGTTGGTGTGGATGAAGAAGAAGAGTGGGAGAGATGGGTAAGGGGGTGGGGACGGACGGGAAGGAAGAGATGGGTAAGGAGGTGGGGGTGGGATATGGGGTTGCGGGGAAGGGGATCTGGGTTGGGTTCGGGTTTTCTGTTTTTTTTTTTTTTTTTTTTTTTTTTTAATAAATAGGGTTAATATTATAATATTGTTAATGTAAAAAAAATTATTTTTTTTGCCACGTGGTAGCCACATCAGCACAAATGTGGCAGCCACGTCAACATTTAACAGACTATTGGATGGAAAATCTAACGGAGGTGTTATTTTGAAATAAAATAGTACTTGATGTATGAAATTGAAACTTTTTAAAGATGTTGTATGGGGTTGTAATAGACCTCAAACCTGAGGGGTTTCTATGTAATTTACCCTTTTTCTAATCATTCTCAATCCATGAACAACAATTACAGCATTGTTTAAACAGAAATTGAACTTTTTATAAGATTTTTTTTTTGAGGTTTTCAATTTAGGGTTACTTATTGTAGGTGTAAAACAGTACAAGTCACCATTTTACACTTTTCACGCACTTTCTTTAATTGTGCACTTTCCTATGTATATTTTCTATTCCTAGCCTAATCCCATTATATGTTGGATAGGTAACTGTATACTAATCTCACTTTAGTTATAAAAAAAGGAAAACAGTAAATTAGAAATGCAACACGACTGAAGATGTACATGATATAGGTTAACGTTTTACTATTGATAAAGAGTGAGTTGTGTTAAGGTTAAACCTCTGACATGAACGGATTTAGAATTTTAACTTAGACTTGAATTAGACCTTTTTCTTTTTAGGTTGGGACTTTGTAAAAGACTTGGTGATTGAGTTGGAGGTATGAAAATTTTGCAATGCAATGATGTGTTACATTGTGTTTTTGGATCCGCTATACCATCAAATATTATGTTTCATGCATCTAAAACATATGAATCAAGCTGTCATTTCTACCGATATATTGTATATACAACATATATAGTAGGAAAATTTGAAGTGTTAGATTAACGTGTAATAGTGTGTCCACGCTGATTCCTTATTCAACTCGTAGGCCTCACTTGGTATAGAAGTTGGATTGAAATGGATAACATAAACAAAAATAATTTTTTTTATTTTGAGGGGGTTAAAAGAGGATTTGACATGAATAAGATTTTTTTTCTCAATAATCCATCTCTTTTCTCCAAATTATTTACAAATTTCATTTTTTTATTCCATTTACCTAGAAAATAGTTATCTATGCATTCTAATCCAATCCTCTGTTTGCAAAACAAGCCCCTAATTTTTATCCCCATTCTTAATCCTAATGTGTACCACCTTTCTAAGTTTGACTCACTGTATGAAGATGCTGTGTTTCTTTGCATGCTTATTCTTCACTTCACAACTTCACCGGGTACTGCTTACAAACAGTAAAATTGACCCATCAGAAACAGTCACCTTTAGACAAATAAGTTTTTTAACTAGCAGCGAGTGGAAACCAGGAGAGTGAGATGAGAGTGAGATGAGAGTGAAAACGTCTCCCAAAAGGGAATAAAGGGCTCCTTATCTCTCTACCTTCATTTATAATTCAAGCTGTTTTCGATGAGTTTCCAATTCCATACCAAGAATGGAAACATTGTCGACATAAACTTAGCCACGAAAAGCAATTCATCTGTGGCCGTTCGTTCCCTATGAGGTGGTATTAATGTGAAAGGGAATTATTGGATTGGATTTTATAAAGTGGCTTGCATGTTAGGTCTGTCTGCAATCTGCATGCCCACTTTCACACTTTTCTCTCATAAAGAGAAAGTCAGGTGGGTGAACGATTAGAAATTGTCACCCACACAAATAAGCACACGTCAACTACAATGTTTTTAACTGCAGATAATGCAATGAACTTGGACAACGTCTCATTCTCAAATAACAATAGTTTTAACTGCATATCGCAAGTAGATGTGGGCTTTGGATACTATGCATCTGCAGGCAGCATCTCAGAAATCTATGTGACCGTTTGACTAGAATGCAGTCCATGCAATTTTTAGCAAATTCTGCAACAAATATCAACTTATGAGCGTGAGCGTGTGTGTGTATATATATATATATATGTGTGTGTATGTGTGTGTATGTCGCATGAATATGGATCGCAATGCAAGAACTCAAAAAGCAGCATCCATTCCAAAATAGGTCCTACTACGAAAGTGTGCGACTATTAGAAAAGTCGTATACAATCTCTACATTGAATAACCAAATAACCGACAGTTTGAAAGGTCATAAACATGTAATGGCAAAAGAAAATTATAAAGGTAGAGTTATGAAAGCAAGTAGATTGCTGTAATCCTGCATTTTAAAATTACTTGCTAACATGATTGACTTTTGTTGTTTCAACAATCGCATGTCTTTCAGAAACTTAGTTAAATATGAAACCAGCATAAACGAAATGGACAATATCTAACATACCGTGTCTCTCAAAGCCATGTCAATAAAACGAACCAATATAGATATATGTGTGCATAGCAACATGCAGATCTTAACATTGAAAAAATCAATTTAGCAAAATTCCCAGGAAACAAACGTCTCCTTTTAATCAATATAAACATATCGACTTTTCAAGTATTTTATTCATGAGTCATAAAATATAGCAAATAAACCATGTAAAATAATTCAAGCAAATAAATAAACAAAATTTAATGCATATATCCTAACAGATAAAACACAATGATAATGCAAATGAAATTGGATTAGAACAACCTAAAAATAACGGTTGAGTCAAGAACTTGGTTCTCTCTACGATTTATGTCCTACTACAATGCTTATGGTTGATCAGCATATGTCTCACAGGATACAACGACCACATCCTTACAATAGTTGCACTTCAAATCGTAAGACCTTAGGTAACCACAATTGTGTTAAACTCTCTCAAAGACTCACTTAATCTCTTAGTAGGATATGACATATGAACTTGTATGACTCCATACTAATTAGTTCCCTAATGACTCAACATGATGAGGTCTTTATAGCGATGTTAAAGTAACTCTTCAGAATAGTTGTGTCTTTTCCTTGAAAAGTTAATTGTTGCATTCCTTCAATCAAAAGGCAAGGTTTCACCCTTTCTCTTTAATTGTATAATCACAACCTTGTTTATGAATAGTCACAACTCATCAAATAAAGTTTCCATTCACATAAAATAATTTATTTCATTTTGTGGTCCTATCCATTCACATACTCATCTAATAATTTAATTAAATTTTTCAATAATTACCTACATGAATGAAAATTAGCTCAATACTATGTAAATGACAATTGAAAATGTGTCTAGTACCAATATCAAAATGTCAAAATATAACTCATGTTTATTAGTAATGCTTTTGTAAAATAAATTCTAAGATCATGGCGGTTGTGGTAGAATGGTGGTTTCAATAGGGAGTACAGAGCAATGGTGGTGGGAGTGGTAGGGGCGACTATAATGGTACATGATGGTGGTGTTAACAACGGTCGTACATTGCAATGGCAACGACGATGGTGATGGTAGTGATCACAATGGTGGTAGTGATGTTGGCAATGAAGGTGGTGATGGCTATGGTGGTGGAGGTGATAGTCGTGAAGAATATGGTGGTGGTGGTGGCAAAGGCAATGGTCGTTGGAGCTGGTGTCCGTGGCGGTGTCAAGGGTGATGTCAGTGTCATCCTCCCCGCAAGCAGTCACTCGAGCTAGAATTGTAGAGGTTACTAACCGAGCACCATAAGTCCTAAGGGCAAAATAAAACTTTCACCATGAATCCTAAGGGAAAAATAAAACTGAGAAAGTTAATGTTCCACCATAAAATTAATTGACAATTTAGAGAGTAACCTAATTACTTATAAGCAATTTGAACAACCACTCTCCGCTGAAGTTGTTTGAGTCTTTGACAACCACTCTCTCCCGCGAAACTCCTCCTTTAACTATGATTGATCTAACCATTTTCTTTTAGGAAGAAGCTGAAAAGGAGATTTGAACAGTAGTCTGAAAAGACTAATGCTGCACAAAGATTTGTTTTGGCTAGAGTGCCCAAATCTGCTATGCAAGGTCAATTCTTTTCTCGGTGTGGGATTAGTACTCTCACCGCAACCCATCACGTATGGAAAATTTCTAAACCTAGCACGTGGATAATGCAAATCGGGTGATGTGAGGCATGTGTGGTCATTGGGCTTCATTCACCAGACAACCTACTCTGATACTATGAACAAAGTTGAGGTTCCACTATAAAATCAATTGTTAATTTAAAAGTAGCACAATTACTTACAAGAACATATAAGGTCTTTTCTTTATTTGATGTGTGATTAGTATTCTCAACAAGAACCGGTGTGGAAGAGTTTTTGGCAATTTTCTTAGAAAAAAGTGCCCGGTGGACATGCTCTTATAACTATATATAGGTTTGTATGACTATAATTTTTTAAATTATTTTTGTATTACAAAGTTTTGAATATGTGAGGATACTCACTCTTGTGCTTGTATGTGTATATATGCATGTGTACTGCAGCTCCTTAAAGAAAAACAAGGGAGGTCCTAGGTTTATTACCATGTAAGTTGTGAATCTGCTTGATCATGATCAAGGGTAGGGTGAAATTTCCAATTAACCTCCTCCAGACGTCCAATGAATGGATAACTGTGGTTCGCCACCAATTATCCTCCTTTTGTACATTTATAAATATATGCATGTGCGAGCCATTGCAAGATCAACATGCATTAATGAACGTGTATGTGGACGACTATCTATTAGCATCCTCCTAAAGATTTTAGACATTATATATAATTGTTCCTTTACGTTATCAACGGTTTGATGATGTGTATAGAGATTTGATATATTTTTGCAATGGTTAACAGAGTGAAAATATTATTATAGTTGGATCCCATTAATTGTATTTAGTATGATTATAGATAATTCCTTTTGCAAATTAGCTAGATTGAAGCAAGCCAGGTGACAACATTGGTTAGGCAATACACTTAAAAATTCTTACATTCATGTATCCCAAAACAACATAAAGAGAAAAAAGAACATAATTGACTTTGCTATAAATATCTGACAAGACTTGGATGTCACTCACGAAAATTTGTGAAAAAGGGAATGCATCTGTCAACAAATTAGGACATACATGCATACAACAGTTTCCTCACGGTTCTTGTCAAATGTCAAAGTTGCTTAGTAGCAAGAAGAAACTAATGAATTTGTTTCCATTTTTATCTAACAAAAATTTCGTTCCGAGTTTTCCATTTCCAATTATGTTCTCAGAAGGAAGGAAAAAACCCTAAATCTATCAATAAAAAGGGTGGATGTCTCGACATGCTTGCATGGAGCAAGTGACTAATTGCGACCAACACTAAATTAGGAGTGAGGATCCTGGAGATCCTCTTATCATATCTGTTTATTGTAAATCGTGTGGTCATAAATTATTATAAATTTTTTATTTAAAATTGAATATAAATAGTAACTAATGAAAACTGATCATACAATATACGATAAACGGATGTAAATGGAGGATCATCGGGATCCTCACAAAGAGGATCGAGTGAGAATCCCCTCTCCTAAATTAGCAAATGGACTTTGATTGATTATTTTATTTGATAAAGTTCTTTGAATTCCTACACATTTAGGGTGTGTTTGTTTGGACTCACTAAGTCGGACTAGACTGGACTGGACTGGACTGGACTATAGTCCCATGTTTGGTCTGTGTTGAGACTAACTTAAATGAGACTAAAGGGGACTCGCTTGGACAAGAGGCCTCGCTAGAAGTTCTTAGCGAAACCCTCCCCAGACCACGGGACTCCTAAGACCATATCTGGTTCTGTGCTTCGCTTCCGCTTTGCCCCTCTCGCATCTGCTTCTTCTTCCCCACTTCCCCCGCCGCTGATCCCTCGACGTCTCCCTTCTCCTTCGCTGCTTCGCCCTCTCCCTTCTCCTTCGCACATTCGCCACTCCCTTCTCCTTTGCACCTTCGTCCACTCCCTTGGGCATTTACTATCCCACCTAAAAGCCTAAACCCAGATCTCAAACAAAAACTGAAAAACAATCCACTGATTCCCTTCCTTTCTTCTTCGTTCAATTCACTCTCTCTTTCTCTCTCAGCAAAATCGCCATGGTTACAACCACCAGACGACCATCACCAGAAGCTCGCCGTCGAACTCCTCCTTCGCGCGCGACCCAGACTCAAGTCGGGACCGAAAGCATACCAAATGCTCAAGCACCTGCGAATCCCCACACAAATTTGTAGATCCGACGAAGCCTCTGTAAATTGAAAAAAAAAATTGGGATTTTTTTGTGTTTGATTTGAAGAGAAAGAAATTAAAAGAAGAGAAGGTTTGAATTGAGAAAGAAAATGAAATGAAGAGAGTAATTTTTCTGAGTTTGATTTTAATGGGAATGGGAGCAATCTGGCATGCGAACAGGAAGCAGATGAAAGAAAGAAGATAGAGTTTTTAAGAAGAAAAAAAGGTTAAATTAATAATAAAAAAATATTATAATATGTATTAAATAATATAATAGTTAAGTTTGTTAACTATCCTATTTTTTAGTCCGACACTGCACCAAACGCTTCACTAAGCTAGTCCGCCTTAGTCTAGTCTAAGCCAGTCCAGCTTAGTCCCTGAAACTAATCCAGTCCGAGACAGTCCGGTGCAACAAACGCACCCTTAGGGTTTTGTTTTTCCAGATTATTTTTTGCATGGGCTGCGCTGAATCTTTTGAATAACTTGAAGTTACTTGGTCTTTAAAGCAAAAGTCTTTCTGGTCACCCACCCACCAAATTTAGTCTTTTCTATTTTCTAAGCTAAGCATGTTGCCTTCATTTGACATGTATCTGGGTTTTGCTTGCAACTTTGAAAGACTAAAACTTTACCCAAAATAAATATGAAAGCTTGAAAAATGGCCAAGTTGGTGGCAAACAATGTACCCATCCTTTTTGTTGCAATTTTGAAGTTTGTGAAGAGTGGTTTCATCCACCGAATCAAGTGATCCAGACCTTTAAAATTTCATTCAACGACCTACCTGTTTTGATCTCTTAAAAGCTATAATAATTTTTGACCGTTGGATGAAATTTCAAAGGCACAGATTACTTGATCCGGTAGTCTTGGTGGAAGAGATCCGGAGAGAATCTCTTTCCTATATGTGAAGTGATGTTTGTAGACTCCAATTTAATAGTCCAATTATAGATTAATAGGTAATTGCGTGTAGTTAGTCTATAAAGAAGCAAAGCCAACAAATTTTTAGGGTTTTTGGTCCGGTGGGAGGTTTAGTCTAATAAGCTAGGGCCAGGCCAATATGGCCTAAACCTTAGAGAGTTGCAACTAGCTGGTTACCGAACCGAAGTCAGTCCGAATACCGAACCAAATGTTTCGAGAAATAAAGTTGAATACCGAAATCGAATTGAAATTTCAGTTTTTCGTCTCGGGATGGGCCTTCAGGCCCAATTTGTTGAGCTTATTGATTTAAACTGGTTTTGTTCGGCCAATAATTAGTCCTGCAGTCTTTGTTTTGGGCCTTTGGTACTTACACAATTCTTTGTACAACCTTAATTTTGACACTTTCCCAATTTGATTCAAAAATTTGCCACAAATTTATGTTCATTATCATTTGGAATTTAGGATAACAAATTACTATCTCTTTACTAGAAACCACTGAAATTAAAACTACATGCAACCAAAACCCAGAAGTAACAAATTAAGTTACAATCCGAAAGGAAATAAATTAAGTTACAAACCAAAAAGCAATAAATTAAGTAACAAATTGGCTTTTTATATTAGCACCCCACAAAATGTTGAATGCACCATACATTAAAATTTAATATTAAATAACCTATTTACTTTACTATGCAATGGTAATTTTGACCTTATTAGGTTAAAAATAAATAAAAAATTATATATACACCCCAATTCACTTTTAACGTATTATTTATCTTCTTCAACTATCAAAACCCCTCCGACCCTCCATTGTTGAACAAAATCATAACCAATGAAACTACAAACATGTTGATTGAGAAAAATTATGTTTGACAAATGAAACACGAAATCGATGTTTCGGAAGCTTCACATGAGGTAAGACTTCATATTTTTATTGTTTTAGTGATTTTGACGACATCAATAATTATTTAATCTTGCTTTTGATGTGTTTTTCAAACTTCTATGTTCGTATTCATCTTTTAGGGATCACAGAGATTACATGAAGAATTAAACACCTAAAATTACCATCAAATATTAAAAACAGACAACACATATTTTAATGGTGGAATTGAAAACAACCCACATATGTTTTAAATCCTAGGTGACATCTTTTGTCAAAATTCTAGTTGGCATTTTTTGTCCAAATTAAAAGCTTTATAAGATTTGAGAAATGTGGGGTGTATAGAAAATATGGGGTGCATGTAGAAAATGTAGAGTGTATATTAAGAATGTGGGGTGTGAGGGTATTATGGGGAAGTATGTGGGGTGTATTAAGATAATTTTTAATTGAAAAAAGCAAATGTGTAGTGTATTAAGTATGTAGGGTTTATTCAATAATTTGTGAAAGTACATATCCATTTAATTGACTATCTCACTTTGTTGAGCCGCCACCCTACTTTGTTGGATTTCCCTTGCATCTTTGTAGCAACATCAATCTCTTCCATCCCCAAAATATCATCTACTACAACACTTGATCTTTGCTCCACATTTATATTACTACAAGAGGCCTCCCTCCTTATACACCTTATACAAATTGGTCAAGTTCTTTTTAATGTTTGCCTTCACTTCAACTACTTTATCCCATGGATAGACGAGTTCCTCTAGGTTTGCCTCAAACATTTCAAATTTGTACCTCGAGTCGAGTGCTTGGGCTATAGAGAGTTTAGAGTTAACCTTATCAATATCGAGTCCAAATCTTCTGCACCCAAATCTCCCTGTGGCCCCTCTGTGCCTTTGCTTTTTGAACTAAACATAATTAATGTTAACTTGATAATAATTAAAATAATAAAAAATAAACCAAATCCTCAACCAAAAAACAAAGACACAGAGGGGCCACAGGGGGATTTGGGTGCAGAAGATCTGGACTCATCAATATCACCCCAATATTTGTCAAATTTGAATTTCATCAAATTAAAGTAGTCACACTTTGCAAAGTGGCATCAGAGGAATCACAAATCCTTTTCTTTATTCTATCCCTAGCTATTAATTCACCATTGTTTTTGGACAATGGACTATAATTGAAATATTATTAGGATGTCCATTGAGTAAGTGCAGTTGTAAACTTAATATATGTTTTCTTTCCACCAAAAAGAAAAGAACCCCAAGTTTTCTAGATGGGCTTTGTATTCTTGTAAATATTGGACCTTCCTTTAGCTAAAGGAAGCTTTGATCATTTAAATAAAGTTTAAGTTACTGTATTAAGGAGGCCCATTTGTATTGCAAAAAGCAAAACCCTACCACAGTTTGAATCTTTGTGGGGTTTTTTTATCTCATTAATTTTTACACAATTCGACTTAATGGCGAAGCCAAAAAATATTTGAGTGGACTAAGCTAAAATTATCATTCCGAAATTAAATGCTTAATTTTTGTTGTTGCATACATAAAGTTTTATATAACAGTACTCTTGAAAGTAATAATTTGAAGCAAGAAAACATATATCATCAATCTTGTTCGTAACAACTTAAGAAGTAAAATGAAAAAACACCTATTCAAATTGTGCCCTTCGATCCTTAATGAAATTTGACAAGCAGCTTTCATGATTCACGAGTGAGTACATTAAGTGGTGAAATGCTATAGTCTACTAAAGCCATGTATGGCAATAATGACATTGAAGTTTTTAATTTAATACCATAATTTTTTAGTGTTGTTAAAGTGATCAGTTTTTTTTAGCATTTTAAATAGGGAGTTTTAACGAAAAGCCCGCGATACTGTTCACTTTAACGAAAAACCACATTTTTACACTAAAAAGTCAAACATGTTACTATTCACTTTACCCTTTATTTTGTCCTTATCGTTAAAACTCAAAGTTTTCAAGTCCTTTTCATTAGTTTTCCTTTTTAAATACTTTTATTGGTTTATATTCTCTAAAAGCAAATTTAGAATTCACAAGTTGGGTGGGTTAGGACATAAAAAATTATATAGTAGCCAACTAATTAGTATTTTTAATATTGAAGAACTCAAACTCTCCCTATGCTAAAGCCATCATAGCCATGTATTTGCTCCGCTAGTGATTCTATTGGAGAAGGGATTCGACTAAACACCATAATCGGTTATCGAGCTTACCATTGATGAAAGTTGCACATGAGACATTTCATTCATTAGTGTAGCAAAATATCATTAGAACGTAGAGTAACTGCCTTAATTTCAATCCAAAAACATATATAGTTTTATTCTCTTTTGTAAGTAGTCCTCTTGAATTAAATAAGTAACCTAATTAGGGAAAACTAATGAAAATGGCTTGAAAACTTTGAGTTTTAATGAAAATGACAAAATAAAGGGTAAAGTGAATAGTACCAGGATTGACTTTTTAGTGTAAAAATGTTGTTTTTCGTTAAAGTGAACAGTACCGGAAGCTTTTCATTAAAGTTCCTAATTAATTAAACCCAGGATTAAACTCTTATCTAAAAATTCTAAATACTAACTGATGTGGCAACATCACATTAATTTTGTTTTTATTTGTGGCCATCTTCAATCTCATTTATTTATAACTAGTAAGCAATTGACTCGCTAGATTGAATTGGATTGGATTCAATTTGATTCTTAAAAAAAAAATTCCGTCATTAATATAATCATGTCAATTTTGATATTTAGGGATACAACTCATTTTTCCAAGTAATTGAAACCAATCAAAGTTGGATTGAGTTTGATCTTTAGAACACCTATATATTATACATGCTATTAATATTGAGCTATAAATGGGGGAAACGTCCCTTTGTAGGTAAGTCCCTCAAAGAAGGCATCCAAAAGTAGCTTTGGTTTCACTTCAACAATTTAAGTTCTTAATTTTCTCTGCCACTCTGATCCATTTTTATTTGGAAATTATTATTAGCGCTCTACAAAATAATCATCCAAAATTCTTGCTTCTCTATTTTTTTTTTCATTAGATTAATGCATGACAACTTTTCTTGAGTGCAAATGACAGCTTGGGACCAACTACTCGATCACTAAATTATTGTTGCAGTTTTTAGGTTGAATGCATTTACAAGGAGAAGAGGCCAAATGGTACCTTAAAATTCACACTTTTAAGAGAGTGGAGAATGAAAAAGAAGAAACGACGTCCAAATTGATATGAAGGCACATCCAAATTGATATGAAGGCACAACCAACTATGTCTAGTCAGATTAGTGCTCCCTATTTGGCAAAGTGGGTCTGCAGTCTTTGATGATCTTTGCAACTCCAGCCAGAGAGGTTGGTGTTCAGTAATTAATCTATGGCAACAGGACAAAGCTATGCAAGTGAAAGAGAATTTAATACGACCGCTAAGGTAGTGAGCTAGATTTTTGCTCGTTAGGTATGGGATGTGACTTTTGCCTTTATCAGTTAATCCTTTTTTCGGTTGGATGAGTGAACCTTACCACATATCTAGTTTAAGCAAGCATCTATTCGACCCACATTCCTTCACTTTTTAGCACTTGGTATTGGGAAAATGGCAACTTCCCAAAATCTCATATGTTTTTCTTTTTTCCTTTCAAACTCAAACGTTGTAATATTAATTGTTGCCAATACAAGTTGCATATGTTTATGTTGATATTTTATTTGTTTCAAAACAATGTCGTTTTATGTTGGTATTTAACTGTCAGAATGAAAAGAAAAAAAAAAAATTCATGCTTTAGAAAGTACAGAATTTTTTTAAGGATTTGTAAAGAGTTAAATAGCTCCATGCATTGCCAATAAGCTTTTGAATTGGAACCTATTTTTAAGTGTTAAGCTTGAAATTTCGCACAGATGATTCGATTATTTTGTTACGCTTGTGTTGTGATTTTCCAAATCCAAAAACCGAAACACTACTTAACTTTAATCAATCAAAAGTATAAGTTCATAAATTCGATCACAAGTTCATGTTTGAATCATGTGAAGTTCTTCGGTTTAAGCCATGACGAGGTCATCACACATGATGCCTTATTAAAGTTAGTTACTACTACCATCCAATTTTACCAAATTTTTCAAAGACATATATTTACTTGCCACCTTAAATTTAAGAGTATCAAATGTATTTAATATCAACTTATGATAACTCCATTAATTGTACGTATCACGTGTGGGGTGTTTGTGGTTCTACCACCCTATGCACTGGGAGCAAATTAAACAATACATACATATAAAATAATTGAGCCAGAACCAACAAAGACTGTAATATAAACATTTATATTATATGCACATCTTATTTTTCTTTATTTAACTAGATATATCAGATTCATATCTTGTTTTTGTTTCTTTAACTCGTTGGGTTGGTGACGGCAATGGCATTCAACAAGTGGTTCGATGTCGATTTTTAATATTATAACTGGAAAAAAGAGGGAGCCCAGGTCAACTATATCATTAAGGTTACGAATCTAAGATCTGTTTTTATAAATTTATTATGTAATAATATGCATGGTAAGATATGAGTAGGATTCTCACTTCTCTTATTCTCATGTCCTCCCCTTCATTCCTCTCACATTTTGTTTTTTTTGTTTTTTTGTCTTATTATCTCTATAAAAAAAAATCAATATAAGACATTGACGTGTCTTAATCGTAACCGTTTAAGTAGAAGAGGATGAAAAGGGAGAGAGATTAGGAGGGGAGAGAATCCTCTTCCAATAAATAAACATGCTTAAGGATTCCAAGAGTTAACACAAAGATTACATCTCTATTAATTACATGTATATATTGCATGCATCTCTTCTTGTATGAGATTGTTGGTTTCTCAAACAATATCAGCCGTAATATTTTGCATCTGTTCGGAACTTAGCCACTCGCCAAGTCTGCCTTCACTCGTCTTCGTTTCGAGGCCTGCCTCGCTTTAACCTCAAACGTTTCTTGGAGCCAAGTATTGTTACTTCTTTTGTTCCTTACGCCAAGTTTGGATGAAGAACAATACTAATGTTAAGTTAAATAGACTACAAAATGTGTTAAGTTAAAGAGATTAGAAATACCATTTATGAACATTACAAATGTATGCAAGACGGATTTGTAGATGTGAAGAACAATACTAATCTTCTCTATTTAACATTTTGTGATCAATTCCTTATTAACCTGACTTCAATTTTTTGTGCCTTGAAAATCTTTATTGTTTTGAATCGTAACTTATTACTAACGTACACAGACAAAACCAGAAGTTCACCGACTTCATCACCATACTAGCTAGAACAAATGAAAATACCCCACTTATACAATAGTGAAAAAAAAACAACACTAGTTGGCCACATGTAATTGTTTATTTGTACGTACATAATTTGCTTCTCTTCGTCCTCATCAAGAAAAACCTTACTTTGATAGTCTTGTGTAAAATTTAGAAAATTTGGAAGATATACATATAAGCCGATTTTGTTATAAGTAATTTTTAGTGAAAATCTTAATATGCATGTGCCGATTTTAATATTCAGATATTAGCATGATTAGATATAATACGATCATACAACCTATAAGATTGAGATAATACATGGTTCTAAATACACTACTAAAAACCATTTATTAGTGTCGCTATGATAACCGACAAGAAACGTATATTACTGTCAGATATTAAGCAAAATCCGACAGAAAATGGATGCAGTGATGGATATAATAAGCGACAGAATTGCCAGCGTCAGGAAATGATTTTTCCGACAGAAAATACTCTAAAACCGACAGAAATTGTGTCGGATATAACCGATAGAGAATACTCTAAAATCAACAGAACTTGTGTCGAATAAAACCGACAGAACTTGTGTCAGATATAACCGACAGAGAATTTATTAATAATGCATAAATAAGAGCATTCTCTGTCGGATAAAACCGACAGAAAATATATTAATAATAAAAAAATATAAACAACTTTCTGAATCATTTCTTTCCCACAAAACCAGATCCAAAATCATTAGCAGGTGCCAAAGGATAGAATGCTTGTTGTTGAGGTTGTTAGGGTTGAAAACCAGAAAGTTGTGTTGAATTATTTGAACCAAGAGGAACACGACTTCTTCCACCAGTTGATGAGTCAATACCAACAGAATTAGAACTTGTCCTGGACCAGTTTGATTTTGAGAATCCAAGGAAGAACTTGTAGACCCTTGCATATATAGTGCAGAAAAACTAGTATTCTCCACTTCACGATTAACAAGATTAACAAGAAAATTAGTATTCTCCACTTACAAATTCACAAGCATACACAACCAACTTATCACTTCAAGATTAACAAGAAAACTAGTATTCTCCACTTACAAATTCTAACTGTAATCAATCTATGGCCATCGGCCTTCACAACTTCAATCAAGATTCGCATATTTGGCAATTGGCGTTCAAACAATGGCATCTGACCTCTATCACATTGGCAATTTGGCCTTTAATTGTTTCAATACTACTGATTAACTTTCATAGTAACATATATGTATACTAAAAATCTCATATCTTTAACAAGAAACAACTCAAGAAATCAAGAATCAAAGATAATATGTTGCAAGGTTTCGAACATAGAACCTGATATTTCACCAGATTCAACCTTATCAGCATACACCATCATAACCATCAGAGTAGCGGAAACAGATGAAAGAGCAACACATACAGCGATGAACATGATGAACACAACTAAGAATGCAACCCTGATGAAACCCCAGACAAAGATTCCAACGAAAAGGTCCCCCAAAAGAAAAATCAACCGAAAGATTCAGTAATACAAAACCCATGAAGAATCCATGGCTATCAATAACATATTAACAGAACTGAAGAATTACCGTTGGTGAACACTATGAACTCACAGAGAAAGATTGAGAGAAAGGTTTAGAGAGAGAGAGAGAGAGAATGAAATGAGAAAGAGAAAATGTAAAAAGCTGAAATGATTTCATTGAAGGAAAGGGGAATGGAGAAGGCACCGATGCAAGGAAGAGATGGAGGGGTTTTATTTTGGAAAATTTTCATTACTATCGGTTAAAATCGACAATAACATTTTTTAAAATAAAAACCGCCATAAAATTTTCATTATTGTCGGTCATAACCGACAGAAAAAAAAAATGGCGGCAAAATTCCCCCCAAAATTCCCTCCCAAAATTTTGTTACAATTTTAAATTCCCCCCTAAAAATATATTTAAACCATGTGTTTATTTATTTATTTTTAATCAATATAATATTTTAAAATAATAAAATAGTCAATTTCTATCGGTTATAACTGCCACCATTAACTTAAAAATGCCGGAATATGTTAAAAATATTTTAAAAAAAGAAGAATTCAAAAATACTAGCGGTTATAATAATTTATGGCGGTTGCATCCGACACTAAATATCTGTCAAGAATTTATGTCGGATATAACCGACAAGATTTCATTGTTATCCGACACTAACTGAATGATGTGTCGGATATCTTTTATCCGACATAATGGCTTATTAAACCGCCACCATCATCCGACACCTAAAGCTAATATTGTAGTAGTGATAGTTTGTCAAAATTAGTCATGTGTGAACGCGTAATGTATCTTTATTGACGTGCGTAAGACTCATTATATGTACTTATGTTTACTGACAGACCCCGAGCTGAAATGTCCACCTGAACATCCAAACTCGAAGCGTGTTGGCCGACAGGTGGAAAATGAAGAAGCCATAAAGAGTTGATGATGTATAAAAAGTGTGAATAAATTAAAACCGAAACCTAAAATTAATTTAAACTAGTAGTGTGAGTGCGCAGTAGTGGGATGAACCCTTATTAGCCATGCGACATCAGAGCATAAATAGTTTTGCAGTAAAGTAAAGAATATTCACATCCTAAAATGATGGAGACTACTACAACATACATGAATAAGAATTCCCTCACACTGATTGGTGTTAATGTCAGAACCATTAGAGAACTCTTGCATGCCACAAAAATCCATCTAAGACCCTGGGGGCGCATAATAGAAAGTTGTGAGAAGGAAAAAAAAGAAAGAGTTTAATAAAATGTGAGATCCCACATCGACCAACGGAGAGGGGATGATGTGTCTTATATGTACATGCTCCCCTCCCTATAGCACGAGACCTTTTGGGAACTCACTGGCTTCGGATTCCATCTGAACTCTGAAGTTAAGCGAGTTCGGGCGAGAGCATTCCTAGGATGGGTGACCTACTGGGAAGTTCTCGTGTCGAAATGAGTTCCCAGAAACAAAATCGTGAGGGAATGGTAAGCCCAAAGCGGACAATATCGTGCTACGGCGAAGCCGAGTTTGGGATGTGATATAAAACCTTTGTTTTCCATAAAATACTAACTCATTGTTGTAAAACCTGTATAGTTTCCTAAGTAACATACTATGTATAATATGAAAACAATACCGTATAAAAACAATATTTTAAGAATACAGTGATCACAATATCTCAAAATAATTCATCGACGTATGCTGAGACAAGCTCATGTAATGACATTTTGACATGAAACATACCGGGTATAATAATGATTTACGCTCTTGTAATACATACATGTGAAGCTGGCGCTAAACACGTCACATACATGATATAGCTGCCTAATGCAAACTAGTACAAGTTGGCACTTGCAATGGAGCCAAGGTGAGCGTAACTGTAAGATGTGAATATACATACAAAGCTGGTCTTGGCCTGGACGAGCACAACTTACCGGTGTATGACACACCCCGACCCAAGTCGAGACGTGTTGGCCGTTACGTAAGGGTGACGTAGCCAAGTGTGCAGCAGAAGTTAGGATTATAATATGCAAATGCGAATAAGTAAAAGACAACCTAAACTTATTTAACTAGTGAAGATAAGTAAGTGCGTGAAAGTGATCAGGTACCAATTACAAGCATTCAGAGCATAGGCAATCCAACAGTGCAGTCAAACAAAACAAGTACTAATTATACATAACAGGGAGAAGATCCCTACACTTATTTTAGAGATTGTTAGAGCCGCCTGAAAGTCCTCGTGAGCCACCAAGATGATCAGCTACCTAGAATCTAGAGGGGCGCAAAACAGAAAACATGAGTGGGCAAATACAAAGCTTTTGAAAACATAGTTGTCTTTATGAACATACTAACCCTTCACTGTAAAACCCTATAATTTCCCAGAAAATAATAATACGTACATATATAAAAACAATGCTTAAGAGCAGTGAAACAGAGGTATGCCATGTCAAGATATTCAACAATAAAATGTGTAAGCCAGGTGATACGAATCAATGTAAAACAGTATGCCAGACGGAGTCACCTAATGTGACCTGTACGGCTGAATCTATAGCTCATCAAGTAAGCCTGCACACGAGTCAGAACCACCTATTGTGGTATGTACGATAAGGCTGGGTGTAAATAAGTACGCTAAAGTGCTACGATCACGTGAAGGCTGTGTGAATAATGGTGGGCTATGCACCAAACTTGGGCTGTGCACCAAACTTGGATCCAAGGTGAGCGTGTGGTGCGGGAGGTGAACATCACGTGAAGGACTATGCCCTGGCCATGGGCGGGAGCACTAACATCGGGGTGCAGAATAATGAGCTCAAAATGCATCAACGTATAACCATACACAATGCCACTAATACCATCATAGCGTACTCACTTGAAGCTTACCTGAGCCTCCGCAACATCATTCAATATCATGCACAACTATACTAATGCAATATTAAAATGTAATGCACTTACGACATGGCATTAAAACTTTAGTTCATTTAAAACAATTTCTGGGGAGCATATATATATATATATATATATATATATATATATATATATACATACATACATACATACATACAGAAAACAAAAGTCCACTCACTGATAAGTAGCAGGGTCGTAACCCCCAAGTCTTGCCTGACCAAGCTCGTCCTCAGGATACGCCTCACCTATATGTGAAATAACTAATTTAACGTTAATTCGATAGCACATAAACAAAATCTAGGATTAATTCCTCATACGTTGCTCAAATAGGATGTTTGAATATACCAACATGATCTACTCAACACCACGAACACCCCTATATTTTTAGAAAAAAATTTCGATGTCCCACGCGCCTTCATGTGCAGGCCAAGGCACCGCCACACGCAGGCACGTGCCTGGCACGCTGATGGAATCCCTAACGACGTTAGGGAATATTCCGTTAAAACTAACGGTGTTACCTGACGCCGTTAGGAATATTCTATCAAAGTTGATGGAATATTCACTTCCTTCTCCGGTGGGCCTCGCCGGATTTCGCCGTCTGGTTCGTCGGATTCCAGAAAAACTCATTGGATTTATGGAAAATTTTCAAACTTCAATATCTCACACATTTTCAACCAAAATTCACGAATTTTATATGGATTTGAATCTCTTGAAGAATAGAACACAACCATACCTATTAGAAGTCCAAAAACCAACGAAAAATGGTCGGAATAAATCTTGGAACACCGGCCAACTCTGCAATCCCACGATCGCACTTATCCCGACGTCCAAACCACTCCAAAACTAGCCTAGGGTCTCAATAGAGTTAGTTAGGACCCTTTTTAAACCTTAAAACCTTGTGATACGTTCACGATCATGTCGGAGAAAAATCACCCCTCGCCGGAGCTCGGGTTTCTCGAGTTCTTATCGTCCGATCTTCGATCCAAAGGTATTACTAGGATCGTGAGGCCACGAGGAACACGATGATGCTAAGTTCATGTTCGATCTGTGAGGTTTTACTGGTGTTTGTGAGCTGGGGTCTCTGGTGTACAAAGGGAAATAAAAGAAGAAGTCTCGAGAAGGAGATAGAAGGAAGTGCGTGTGTGATTGGCAGAAAGAAGAGAAGAAATAAAATCTGATTGGGCCCAAGGAAGTAGGAGCCCAATCCAATGGTCCACAATTATCCGTTTACGTACTTATTCATTCGTAACTTTTTCGTTAGAAAACCGATTCGACCCAAACTCGCGTCAATGTGCTCGTGACGTCGAGTACAATTTAATTACGTCAGCGAAGAAAAATAATTTAAAACTATATATACCATCCACGTCACTTAGCCAACGAGGGCATACCTGTCATTTAACACACTCGAAGAGAAAATATATACGATAAATCGGGACGAGTTGTCACAGTGTAGGCATGTATGATGAGCACATAAAATATGTAAAATCATGCTATGATAGTTTCATAAGTATAATCATGGCATGGTGTAGAAAATACGTTTTCAAGCATTTATGGAAACTATATAAATATTATACGCTTGAAAATAGAACTCACTATCTGGTAGTAGTCGATTTGTAGTCGCTCAAATTAGGAAGGACGAGGCCACCAATAACAATTGCACCTAATCATATATAAGGACCCTTTGGCAAAACTCCATTAAAATAATTAAATTTGGAGAAACGGAGCGCAAAAACAAAACCAGCACGTCGATATCTTGTAGGGGTGGGTTCAAAAAATCGAAAACCGAAAAAACCGAAAATTGAACCGAACCGAATCGAAACTGAAAAAATCGAACCGAACGAAAAAACTAAACCAAATTGAAAAAATCGAACCGAACTGAACCGAATTAATTAAATTAATATTTTTTAATTATTTGTTTTGGGTATTATTTTTTAAACCCAATTTGTAAGTCTAATGTGTTGCCAAAATAAAAAATGTACCAAATGCATATGCTACTTTTCCTATAACTACAAGGAAGAAGTCATATAAAAAAGCAGGACCTAAAATAATGATACCAAAATGTTGCTAACTCCTGACACGGTACTGTTAGTTCCTTATTCTTGTTTAATATGGATTCTTGCTTCAAGTTGTATGCTTATTCAGTACTTCATTGCTTATTGTTATATGCAGTGATCGTGTATTGGTTTTGAACAAGTGTTTTCCCTTTTGATATTACTTCTGCCGACTAAATAGTAAATTACATTACTAAATGATCGATAATACATACAAAGAGAGCATAATCGATAAATGACCCTCGTTGGTTCAAGGTGGGTTATAGTATGATAATGCTCTCATTGTACGTACTATCATGATAAAATAATTCAGCTCATGTCCACCAACCTATACTAGCTCTTTTTATTATTCATAGTTAAGAGTTGAGGTGTGAAGAAAATGGTAGAAAATTTTACTTTTCTAAAAAGAAATCTATTTACAGTTAAACTTTAAACCCAAAATATTAAAAAAAAAAATATTTATGTTATAATTCTAGTTGAACTTTAAATGTTTATTTTCATTGTCTTTGATTCTAGTTGGAATATTTATGTTATGATTGTGTTGGAGATGTTAAAATTTAAGATTTCAATTTTTTTTTTTTTTTGAAAAAAAAAAAAAAAAACCGAACTGAAAAAAAAAAGAACCGAACCGAAATTTCGGTTTGATTTCGGTTTTGGCAAAAAACCGAATCGATTTGAACCGAACACAGCCCTAATATCTCTTATAGGGTCCTGAAGTTGATTTTCGAAAAAAAAGTCAACAATTAATGTTGACTGCTCAACACTAACTGGTCAACGTCAAAGCACTGTTCTAAAAATTCCTGCCTAGCACCGCCTAGGTGTTTGAACATTATGAAAGTGCACCTAGACCTGCTTAAGCATCCGTTAGGCCTGGCAAACGGGTCGTGTTTGTCGTGTTTCGTGTCGTTTTTGTGTAACACCTGTTATCTTAATTAGGGGTGGGTTCGGTACGGTTACCGTACCAAAACCCTCGTACCAATTACCGTACCAAACTTTCAGCTTGGTAAAATCTATTATCATTACCGTACCAAACTTTCGGTATACCGAAGTTCGTATTGCCAAAAGTTCGGTTGGCATGGTATGGCAATGGTAATTGCCATTTTGTTTTGGGACAAAATTTGTTATTGTTTTTTTTTACCCAATTCAAGGCAAAACTTTTTTTTTGTACCTTTATCTCATACATTATAGCTTAAATTCATCTATTATTCGTCGTTCACAGTTCACACACACAATAATTCAAATAATGCATCAAGATTCATGATGAAAATTAAGCTTGCAATCCAAATAGAAGTTACGAACCAAAACAAATAGAAGTTAACAATCCAAATAGAAATTAAAGTTTCAAATCAAATGAAAATTGGAACTAAACTTCAAAAGTAGAATTCATTGATCAATTATTCAAGCTTGAGATGTCAAAGCTTTTGAAGGAAGCATTGAACTTGTAAAAGATTGAGCTCGTGTCAAGCCTACATTACAAACAAATAAAACATATTAATTAGTAGCAAAAAGAATTAAAGTTGAAAACCATTTAATAACAAATTTACTAAAAAAATTAAAGCATATCTTTCTTGTTTCCTCTTTTTCCATTTCCTTGTAAAATTGAAGCATATCTTCCGTTAGTTTCTTGTAGCCCTAAGCCAACCACTAGTACACACTAGTGCCTCTACTATTTTAGGAATCAAGGATGCCCTAAAAAGGTCAACAACCCTCCTTCCTAGGCTAAATGCATTTTCACTATCAACGATAGAAGTGGGGGTTACAAAGATATCTTGGCCATTTGTGAAAGAATTAGGAACTCTTTTGTATTTGATTTCCACCATTTCAAGAGATCAAAATCACCAACAACAATGCTAATATAAGTAGGGTTTTATTTTCAAATTATTGAAATATTATAAATATGTGTTATATAATTATCTATTATATAATTTATAAATTATAAATTTTATTTTATTTTCGGTACGGTACGGTAATACCGTGGTAATGGTATCCATTACCAATACCGTACCATGAAATTTCGGTACGGTACATTACCGTACCATTACCGATTGGCGTAAAAAATTTGGCACAAAATCGGTATGGCACGGTTGGCAATTCGGTTGGCACGGCAATTTGGCAAAAAAATCCACCCCTAATCTTAATGGGTCGTCTCGTGTCACACCCGTTATCTTAACAGGTCCTTAACACTTCGAGTCACTTCACCCAACAGATAAAATGACTAGACCTGTTAGGCCCCAGCCCACTGCATGACTAGTGCCTAGGTGTTAGGCCCCAACCCGCTGCCCGACTAGTGCCTAACATCTTTTAGAACATTGGGTCAAAGTCAACGTCGGTCCAAGCAACATGGAATATCCCATCATCGAACATAATACCCGAAATTTATTATTTTGTTTGCCAAATGAATATTTCCTTAAAACTAACGAGGAGTTAACGGAACATACCTAAAATATTTCGATCTGGATTCGAAAACGAGTTTGGTTGTCGAGTCGGATCTCAAGTTAATAGGTCGGGTCAAAACCGTCTTTGGGTTAGGTCGACCCCGTTCTGGTTACGGGTTTGACCTCTCCAACTCATCAATTTTTTGGAAATATGGCCGAAATTATTTTCGAGCTTGTTGCGTTGCCGTAGTTACTCCAATGTCCAATCCAATAACATATTGGATTCCTGGAGTTGAGGCAAACACCACGATGGTGGAAGCCTCGAGTCGAGGGTTGTCTTTTTGAGGTTTGGCCAGAATACACTTGCCGACTTTAGAAAACTTAACGAAAAACTGAGGAAACTTCCCAAACTCGAATATGCATCAAAACTTAACCAAAACACCCAATCCACATATGAAAAATCCATCTACTCAACGAGACGAACACAAAAGTAGTGGTTTTAGAGCTACCTTGGCTGGACTTAGCGAGAAACTCGTTGTGAAACTATTGCCCGTGTCAGAGCTTCTCAAATCGGTGGTTTGAGTCCGAAATTCACGAAAAGAATGGCATGGCTAAATTCGTGGTGTTGAGGCAATCACAATGGTCGTGTTTAATGGTCAAAACTGGGCGCAAATAGTGATGGTAATGATTTGTTGTAGTTCAGTCCAGAGAGAACGAGAGAGTTAAGAGAGAAGAGAGGGATGTACTGAGAGAAAATTGGAGAAGAAAGTGAAACACAGGAGAAAGGGACAAAGATGAGGTGTGGGCCCTAAGTGGCATGAACTCCAACTTCGAAAAATGATAATACCAAAATGTGTCCAAGCATATGTGAAATTAATTTGCCCTTGACGTTCGTGTTTCGTAAAATCTTCGTTGTAGCTTTAAATTCAATTTCATTTGCGCTCACGCGTTCGTCTTGTCGAGTACTATAAGGATATGACAAGAAAGAAAACAAATTATGGACTGAGCTCAAACGTCTACTAGGATTCAACTAAGCCCAACATGGGTATTCTCATCAACTCCCACCTTTGGGAATTAAAATTCATTAAATTTTCAGAACGAGTCGTCACATTTACGATGACCTATGCTAGCACATATTGTGACTGTATTTGATAATGTGTACTAGGTACAATTTTGTTCTTAATTTTTTTTTCCCCTAAATGAAGTATCAAAATCAAATTATAGTTGTTCACCGAAAAAAAAAAAAAAAAAAAAATGAATAGTCGCAATTGTTGAAGACCGTTGTCAACATAGACAACGACTTCCGCTCTTCCGGTCCGTCAGATGAACGCAAAAACGACCCGAGAAGAGAGAAGAAAAAAAAAAAAAAAAAAAAGTGGACGACTCATAAGCCACACTTACGCTTCGGCTCTCGTGTCAGAAACTCAGATCCAATTCCAGCTCCCCCCCTCCCCCAACTGTATCTTCCTCCACACTCCTCTCTCTCTATTCTCTACATTTCCTCACTCTTTACTTTCCCCTCATTTCACTTTTCCTGTTTACCAAACACACACGCACTCTCTCTCTCTCTCTCTTGAAAAGCTAAAACTTGGTGGTTGGCTCGGCCTCCATTTCGTTATCATCAACTCCTCCTTCGAGTCCACTCTCTATGCAACCAAATTAAAGTGTCGGTGGTGGGATCGGATTGCATTGGTTGTTTCTCTCTCCTAAATACTTATTTTATCTCTATTACTGCAATTTCTATAGAGATTAATAGAAATTTTCAGCTCCTCTGCTCTTTCTGCTCTTGGGATTTTGCTCATTCATGCAATGCTCACCTGGTTAGTACTTAATCTGTTGATTTTTTCTTTTGGGTGTAATTATTTTTGTGTTTTGACATTTGGGTTTAATCCGTTTGTTTGCATGCAACTGGTTCTGATTGGATTGAGTGTTTGTTTGGATTTTAGAGAGGCCGCAAGTGGGTTGGAGTGGTTGGTTGGGGAGGTGAATCATGGACCACAAGCCATGGCTTTGGAGGAAGAAATCTGCAGATAAAACCAATGCAGCTGCAGCAGCAGGAGACAAATTGTGTGTCTCAGTCAAAGGAAATGAGGAAGAGGTACACATTTTTCCTTAATTTTTATGTCAAAAATCATAGTTTAGTGAAATCCATGATGTTTTATTCTAATCTACATCACCTATAAGTAGAAATGTAAATGGTTTGTCATATGATGTTACGCTAATCTCCCCTTACACTTTTGTAAGGTCCAAGGTCGGTCTTGGAGATTCACTTGAAAGATTCTGAAAGTCGAATAATTTTGCTCAGTTAAAACATTGCTAGATTGGCTTAAGGAAGTCAATTATTGTGAAGAGAACTTGTTATGCATTACATTAGTGAAATATATAAACAAGAAATTGTTGGAAGAGTGAGCTATTGAATAATTGCGTAGAGCGATTCTTTTTTGTTGTAATGTACATATGTTAAATATATTTTGTGGGGTTTTGATGATCGGAGAATAGAGATTTTACTGGAGAGGCTGGTCAATTTTGACAAGTAAATTTTTTCTTTTAAATATGTTAAACCTTCAACTTTTAGATCAATCAGAATCTTTCGTGGAAATATTTTGGAACTAATCCTTGGTAAATATGCAAGTGAATCCTGAAAAAAGCATTAGTTATGTGCAAACTAGTGTTTCTTGGAGGAAGCACTTCAACTGCTTTTGGAACAAATAAACATTTTCTCTAAAAGCATTTTTAGTCATTTTAAAAGGAGTTCCAAACGAGTACTTCCATGCAAGACCTATAATATATCTTAAAAGTTATAAAAAAAATGCTAGTGCTAAATTTTGATATGAATAAATTAACCGCTAATACTATGATCACATTTTGTTGATATATTGAAACCCAAAATAAACAGGCCCTTTAGACTTCTATACAGTCGGGTGAGTGAGATGTCGTTTTAGAAATTCCTATTTTGTGATACTGAGATGCAAACTTGGACAAATTGATCTCATAAGATTTAAAATAAATTTTTTGAAGGCAATTTGATTTTTTTATCTTAACTATACCATACCTTTAGCAGCCCAGAATTTTCAATTTTCTCCTTTGTCAGAAATTAGCACTAGAGAACGACACTAAATTGACCCGATTATCCAATCACAAACCATATGATTGTCAACCAAAACGTCTTACTGCATGGTAGTTTCCAAGGGATAGCAGATATGCATCCCCTGTGTAGCTGTGGGGATTAACAAGTTTTAGACTTTTGATGATCCTAACCAATCAACTGCTGTCAAATAGTTTTTCCTTGTAATGTGGACAGAAGAACTGAAAGTTTGATTTCCTACGGGAGTAATGGTAATTGGTTACCATCTTTTACAAATGTTTATGATGCCTGTTGTTTGAGGTTGCTACATATGTTTTTATTGAGAATTTTGTTTTTCATATAGGAACCGTTGAATATTCTTGGAGGCGTTAATGGTTCTAATTTTCAGCTTACTCTGTTTTCTTTTTCTTTTTTTTCTTAGATAGAGGTACTTCAGGCTGAGAAGGCAGAGTTGGAGAACAACCTGAAAACCCTCGGTGATAAGCTTGCTTCAGTTCTCTCTGAATGTAACAGTAAAGATGCACTTGTGAAAAAACATGCCAAAATGGCACAGGAAGCTGTTCAAGGTAATTCATGGGTTGAAAAGTTGTGTCGGAAATTTCCAATAATCTGTGCATTTTATCAGTATATCGTTTTTCATATGGATGTTTTATATAGGCTGGGAGAAGGTAGAAGCAGATGCAGGATTTCTGAAGCATGAATTGGATAAAGCTTTCCAAGTCAGAGCAGCTGGCGAAGAAAGAATAGCTCAATTGGATGGAGCCCTCAAGGAATGCATGCAGCAGCTACGATTTGTTCGAGAAGAACAAGAACAAAGGGTTCACGAGGCTATGATGAAGAGATCAAGAGAATTCGAGAAATCGCAGATAGTGTTGGAGGAGAGGTTAGCAGAGGCCACTAGAAGGGTTTCTAAAATCGGTGCTGAAAACACCCATCTAAGTAACGCTCTTTTAGTGAAGGAAAAGTTGGTAGAAGATTTAAGAAAACAATTGACAAAGGTGGAAGCCGATTTCAATGCACTCACGACTAGATTAGAATCCACTGAGAAAGATAATGCTTCTTTGAAATATGAGGTTCGGGTGCTTGAGAAAGAGCTTGAGATCCGGAATGAAGAGAGAGAATTCAATCGTCGAACCGCTGATGCATCACACAAGCAGAACTTGGAGGGTGCAAAGAAAATTGCAAAGTTAGAGTCAGAATGTCAGAGGTTGCGGCTCCTAGTCCGGAAGCGGTTGCCAGGCCCTGCTGCTCTGGCAAAAATGAAAATTGAAGTGGAAATGCTAGGACGGGACTCTGTTGACATGGGGAGGAGAAAGTTGAATGACTCTACAGTTGATAACTTTCCTGAGACTCCCTACAAAAAGGTTGACATTTTGATGGAGCAGTTATATGCTATGGAAGAAGAAAACCAGACTCTCAAGGAAGCACTCAATAAAAAGATAAATGAACTCCAGTTCTCTAGAAACATGTATGCCCGTGTAGCTTCTAAATTATCGCAATCTGAAACACCACATGAAGAATCGTTAAAAGGCCAGGAAACCATGGAGTCAATGAGGAGTAGTCTTATGTCACATGAAGTATCCGTAGCATCTATGTCTGATATTGGCAGCGATGATAAGGTTAGCTGTGCTGATTCGTGGGTATCTGCCTTGATTACGGAACTGGAGCACTTTAGAACTGAAAAACAAAAGGGGTCTCTGACAAGCAAAACTGTCGGAGCTTCAGACATAAATCTGATGGATGACTTTGTTGAAATGGAAAAATTAGCAGTTGTTTCTGCTGATAAACAAAGTTTTGGTTCTCCTGTTCCTTCAGTTAAGGCATTTGTTGCACCCTTGGAAACGGAGTATTCCTCCGAACTTTTGGGTAGCGAGATGGTCCCTATTTCTGAGAGTGAGTCAGGCTTCAGTTTGTCAAACAGGGAGACCAGGTTTAACAACATTGTCTATGGCAAAGCTCCTCATTGGGTTGAGGATATAGTGAAACTGGTGGTGGAGCACAACCGTGTTGCAGCAAGAAACCCTGAACAGATACTCGAGGATATAAGAATAGCTTTGGCATGTACAGAAGATCCAAAGCCATGTGAATTGGTTAATGCGAGGACAAATGGAAGCCATTTTGAGGCGTCGAATCCTTCCTCTGTTAAGAGCTGCATCTCATGGAAAGGTTCAGATAGATCTCTAGTAACTGATTCACCCAGAGGAGTAAGTGATGTGGACATCTCAAGCCCACAGAAGAGTAATCCGCAGTTCCAGCCAGATCTGAGTAAGTCCATTTGTAAAGTAATTGAGCTTATTGAAGGAATCAATGTGCCATCTCCAGATTATAACCCAGAGAAAGGGTCCAGGAAGGATGGGAACGTGTCCACAAATATAAATTCGGAAAACGCAGGCTACATAGTTCGTGTTTTCCAGTGGAAAACTTCTGAACTCGGTGATCTTCTACGACAGTTTGTTCATGCGTGCTATGATCTATTGAATGGAAAGGCCGGTCTTGAAAAATTTGCCCAAGAATTAACTACAGCTTTGGATTGGATTTTAAACCACTGCTTTTCGCTTCAAGACGTTTCAAGCATGAAGGATGCAATTAAGAAGGAATTTGATTGGGATGATACACGAAGTGAAACTGAAACAGAAGTTGGAGTGGTTGGTCACTTTTCAAATGGCCATAGTATACAAATAGAAGAACTGCAGGCCAATCTGGTCAAAGAAAACAGAAAATTAAAGAATGAATTGGTAACTTTAGAATCTGAAAGGAGAGAGTTGGAAGGGAGACTTAAGTCGGCTAGTGATAAGAGCGAATACCTGATGAACCAGCTCAAGGAATCTGAAAAAGCTATTGCCAGCTTGAGAACAGAGTTACAAAGTTTACGAGAGTCAAAGGAAATTGTTGAAGACCAGATTAAAAATCACCAGGTGATGAATGAAGATCTTGAAATGCAGCTTACCGAGGCCAGAGTTGAATTAAGCGAAGCTCGCCAAAAGTTTTCGTCCCTAGAAGTTCAACTGATGAATAAATACAAATGCTGTGCAGAGTTGGAGGCTACATGCTTGGAACTACAGCTTCAGCTTGATAGGTACATATGCAGATTTATATATATACACACACACACAAGAGTACGAGAAATACACACACACGCACACAAATTACAGCTTTACTTATGTACAATTTAAATTAATTGAGGGATCCTGTGCATCTGATATATGTTTTTAATGGCAGTGTGAAGAAGAAAAGCTCAAATTCCAATCTCAATCAGGAGGAAAGGCAAGCCCAAAATGTGAGTCAGTATCCTCTTATTGTACGCACATTTATGTTTGTTTGAGAATCTTTAATTTCTGTTTCCACCTGCACTTTCATTGCTAAATAAAAACCATATCTTAATGGTAGCTTCTTGGGGGTGTCATATACTAAAAAATGTACAGTGAAACAATAGTCTCATTAGAAACATCATTGAAAGTGATTAACTTAAATGTGGACTCTCTCTCTCTCTCTCTCTCTCTCTCTCTCTCTCTCTCAGTTAACGGAGATTTCATTTTTGAAAGAAAACAGCTGCAAGCAAAAAATGTTTCTATTGCACTTTCTTGTCACTCAGCTGCAATATTACATGAATTGCTGTTTTTACAGTTCAAAGAATTCTGATTCTTTACTTCTGATGGTAAATATATATTTTTTTTTATCAAAATTTCAGGATTGGGATATAACAGCTGCTTCTGAAAAGTTGGCTGAATGCCAAGAGACGATACTTAACCTCGACAAGCAGTTTAAGGCAATGGCTGCACCAAGGGAAGCAGCTCTTTTTGACAAGGTCATCACTAATCCCACTGATACAGATACCCCCACAGCCAAAGCCGGAAGCCCAACCCCACACAAAAACACAAACCAACGGTCCTCGTTACTAGATAAAATGTTAGCAGAAGACAGTGCTGGCGTCAAGGAGTTTACCTCTCCAATTTCAAAAGAGGTTTCGACTTCCGCATTCAGTACTAAAAGGGTAATAAAGCCCCTCGAGAATATCCTTGTTCTAAATAGTAAATACCAGGATGACAATGCAGCTGTTGGTTCATTAGCTATAGTGCCCGGAAAGAAACCGGGAGGTGGGAGCTTATGGAGAAAGCTAGTGTGGAGAAAGAAGAAAGGTAACAGCCAAAAGGCACCCCTTTCGATTGCCCCATGACCAAATCTCCATCATATGATATCGCAATAACGTCGGTGTTCCTTGCTCTGTTGTGATGGCAGTTCTGTTTGTTTTTTTTTGGGAAAAGGCAGTTCTGTTTGTTACGTCCCTTGTATTTGGAAATAATAAGGTTATGGCTGCTGTTGGTCATTTGAGAGATATTGGAGAATGCGTGAGTGAGGTTGTGTATTACTGCTGTATATATATATTGTAGGAAACTCAGAATTTGAAACAATTTCGGCACGCGAGAAGTTTGACATTTTTGTATACCCTCATCATGTATTTCCTAGTTTTGTACACGTAATTTTCCCAATAAATAAATATGGTTTTGTTGTGAAATAACTGATTGGAAGAGAGTAGAGAGTGGGGGCAAGAGAAGGGAGAGCAGGGCTTGAGGAATTCAGTATGTAATTTTTTATGCCTAGTGCCTTTATTTATATGATGAGTTTTGTATGCCCTACAAGTAGTACAAGGAAAGGATCTTCAAGATCCTATAGGATTTTTACTTTTAGTTTACACAATCACTCTCAAAATACAACACTGTTTACAACACTCCATCTTGAGTATGTAGAACTTAAGAAGTAGTCGAACCAGGTCTTCATGGTTAGAAGATGGTGGTTATTGTCGTCAATTCTCGTTCGTCACATGCAATACATACGCGAGTCTCTAAGTAGAAATGCATATAAGGATAAAGGATGGTGGTTATTGTCGTCAGTTCTCGCTCACCACATGCAATGCATACGCGAGTCTCCAAGTAGAAATGCATATAAGGATAAAGTTTTACCAAAACCTGGCTACCGTAAACCTAGTGAGACAGAGCTATAGTCTAAGAAGAAAAAAGTGAGTTAATGCAATGTCGATACTTGACATCTTCAAGATGCATTAATTAGTAGAAAATGCACACAAGGTATGACCACTCAAAGTGGGTGCCTCTTCAAAACCTCATCAAATTAGCAAAAACCTAATGGGAAAAATGCTCTTGATCTAAGGGGAAAACAGTACATTAAGGACAAGTGAGTATACTTCAGGATACTCCCCTTGAGTTTGACAAAACTCCCCCTTGATAACTACAAGTGTTGTCAGGTGATCCAATACCTTGGTAAGCTTTTGGTAGGTAGATATTGGCATCGACTTCATGAGGAGATCAGCGAGGTTCTCTTGGGATCAGATTTGCTTGACTTCAATCTTCTGATGTTTTACTGGCACTCTTCTAAAAATCTCCGCCTAGGCGCTAGGCTGGTGGTCACCACCCCGATCAATTCCTAGGCATTTGAAAATTAAGCAAACGCACCTAGACCTACTTAGGCGCCAGTCTAGCCTACCTAGGCACCTGCTTAGGTCATGACTCTCACTTAGACGAAAAATAGATAAATATCATTTTGCATTTTATTTTTTTTCACTAAATTGTAATAGACTTGTTGAATACTTGGATGAACACTCATTATATGCTTGTTCGACATGTTTTAATACTTTATAATCTATATGTCATCCCACTTTACAATTTATGTATCTCAAAACAATTATGTATTTTTTTTAAGTATATAAAATAAATTTACTTAAATCCGCCTAGACGCTAGGCCTCAGTCCGCCACCTGACTAACGCCTAGAGTCTTTTAGAACTTTGGTTGCTGATGAATGAAGTAGAACTTCAGCGGCGTAATACTCTTGGTTTGACTTCTTGGATGATTTGGTTGGTATAAGCGGCAAGTCATCATGGATCATTGTTAGGAACTCATCGATGGATAAAAATTTACATGTGCTCCAACGGCTTAGCAAGAGCTCTTACACATATCTGCTCATGTATGGCACAATATTGTGCAGTGAGTTTGGCATAATCCAAAGATTTCGCAACTAAGGTTTACAATGTGGACCTTCATGATATTGCAGTATTCCTTAACTGTAAAGACATAACTATTAAGAAACATGCCTTGTACGGGTCTGATAAGAAACCGATGTTAACATAACAAATAATGCAAACATTATTCTAAGATCAGGGGTTGGATTTGCGTGGGATGCATAGGGATAAACCTGAATCCCCAGTACCTCTAGGGTAGCGGAAAAACGTATTTAATGCAATTTTAGGCAACATGTAGATGCAGTGCTATATCTTTCCAAAAGATCAACAACGAAAGAGATGCCATGCCTTATGCAATGAGCTAAGTACAATAAAGCGCAAGTTGAACTTAGATATGAAACTTTTGGTTCCAAAACCTGTATAAGGATCTCATTTGCATCTAGCGTATCATGGGTATACTCAAAGACAACACCTTATGGGGGTAGCTCGAGTGGTTACCAGAATACCATCCCAACAATGCTTGAACTTTAGGTTGAGGTAGTAACGAGTTTTTCCAAGATCCTTCATCTCAAATTCCAACTTCAGGTGTGAGACAGGTTTTTCATGTTCTTCTAGAGTTTTAATAAGATTCATGCTATCAACATAGACTACAACCCTAGCAATTTTTATGGTGTACTAAAACTTCAGGTTCAAAGTTTAGTATGAACTTTAGGTTCGTAGTACTTGTATTTAAATGCAATACAAATATACAATATATGCAATTCAATTGACAAATATATAATCAATATTGCAAGATACAATCCCCAGTTAAAGTCATTAATTTGAATAAGTGGATAACTTTGAAATCTATGTGTGTGGGAAGTCTTCCAGACTGGTTATCTGGTGTTTTTGAGCCTCAGGAAGAATGGGTTGGTCTGTGGGCTAATGAAGGATATAGATGTGTGGGCTAGATAGCCCAATTTTAAAACCCAAGCATTTAATGCTATTGTTACTTCTGCGCTGGCCCAAAATGGCTGCAGGCCACAACCTAAAACAACAGAGGGGTTTGGGTCATGGATAGAACCCACGGGTTGACCCGTTTTAAAGGCTCAAAGGCCTCCGGTTTTTTCCGTAAGCACTGGCCAAAGTTTTTTTTTTTGTTTTTGTTTTTGTGGGTGAACTGGAAAATATCATTAACCAGGGCCGCAACCAATAAGACAGAAAGCCATGATGGCTAACAACAACAGACAAGAAGCAAAAAAAAGGGACTGAAAACAAGACATAGTACATCACCATGTCACCCTTACTTCTTCCGAAACAAGTGCTAATGCGGAGGGCATGAGAGCATATCTTTGTTAAGAACACGGACAAACGAAGATAAGACCCAAACAACGTCGCATATCTCTGCACTAGCATGTGACGCAACAACGTCGCATTGGCTGCCCTTGGAACCCAAGACCAGACACAAGAGGAGAACATCCTCCCCTTCTTGCTGATCTCACACAAAACACGAAAAACTTCCCATGATCCCTGGTCGACACCATTCAACCAAGTGATAATCGCCTTTGAATCTGATTCAACCACAATATGAGAGTATCTCATCTGGTGCGCCATTATGCAGCTCTCCAAGACTCCTTGTGCCTCCGCCATAAGAACAGAAGGGGTTCTGATCTTCCTAATTCTCAACATCAAGCACGGAGACCCAGAGTCCCTAATGACAACCCCAATGTGGCAACACCCATCAACCCGATTCCAGCTGGCATCCACATTTACCGTAATGACTCCAGGTGGGGAAGAGACGCATGCCCGAGCACCATCCCTCACAGAAGCCCGCTGAGCATGCTCCCTTGAGTGTACCTCCAGGAACTAGCGTTCAAAATGGCCCTCACAGTACAGGACGAGGATGAGATTCTCGAGTTAAAGACTCCATTGCACCTCGCTTTCCAAATTGACCAGTACGGGAATGCTATATACGACATTGTTATCCTTCTCACCTCCACGCTGCCAAGTAGGCTACGCCAAACCGTTTCTAGCCATGCATAAAGTGTAGTCATCTCACGCTTCTCCACCCCCAACGACCCACCAAACCACACCCAGTCCACCAAAGGGCAGAGAATCAAAACATGCTCAATTGACTCCTCCTGATCACCACAAAAGGGGCAGATAGGAGATGGTGCACACCTTCGACGAAATAAATTTCGTTTGGTAGCCGTAGCCCCAATCAGTGCCCACCATATAAAGTTCTTGACTTTAGGATGAGCCATAACGTTCCATATGCATTTCCACACTCGAGAGTCAATAGACACAATCAAAGATGGACGTTGGCTTCAAGCCCTTCAGTTCATAGCATGGACCTAATGGTAGCCTGACTTCACAGTATACCTTCCATTTCTGTCAGCAGGCTAGACTTACCAGTCCTTATGCTCGGCTCCACCAATCGGTGTGTCGAGGATAACCTGTTAATGATTTACCATCATATTTTGCACAATAGCGTCCTGATTCCAACACCTGGTACTAGGCATAATAAGGTCCGATATTTTCTAGTCAGGATTCACCGTGACCCTCAGGGTTGGGGTAGGGTGCCCTGAAGGCACAACAAGGGTCAATCAATCTGTCCAGGCCCTCGTTTTCTCACCACTCAAGATCTGCCAATGAACGCCCTTTGTAATGATGTCCCTTCCCGCCAAAAGACTAGCCCATGCCCACGAAGCCCGCCCCTTCATAGCTTCAAAAAATGAGTATTCGGGAAAATACCGCTGCTTGATTACCTGGGCCCAAAGAGAGTTCGGTGAGTGAATAAGACGCCAATATTGCTTGGATAGCCCAAGAGTTTCCCGACTCACCCAATGAATTTTTCGTTCCTTCACCCTTTTTCCTCACCAGAAATTGGCAATGGCAGTATCAATGTCATTGCAATTGTTGTCGGGGAAGCAGAAAATATTCATCTGGTATGCAGGGATTGCATGCGTTACAGCCTTTATGAGCATCTTCCTACCAACTTGGGAAATGAAACCTTGCTTCCATCCTTGAATTTTTGCCATAACCCTATCTTTCACAAAGGCCAGAGCCTCATGCTTCGACCTACCCCACATCATTGGAATGCCCATATAATTTCCCGAGTCCGAAACTTATGGCATGCCCAAGATACCTATCAACTCATTCAGGTGTATTTGCCCCAAAAAATATGGATGATTTCTGCATGCTTACCTCCTAACCTGAGGCAGTGCAATAGGCATTTAGGATCTGAATAATGTTCTGGCAGTTGATCAGAAAGGCCCGGAGGAAAATAAGGGTGTCGTCAGCAAACAAAATGTGGAAGAGAGTAAGCCCTTGTATGCTTAAACGAATGCCCTCAAGGAAGCCACCCTCCACCGCACCATGAATTAACCTCGATAAGACGTCCATGACGATACGGAAAAGGTAAGGAGATAGATGGTCTCCCTGCCGAAGCCCACGGGAAGGCTTGAACCGTTTCCCAGGTTGCCCATTCATGAGAATCGAAAACTCCACCGTGGATACACAACCTGTAACCATATTTATCCATCTCCTGTTAAAACCCATTCAGACCATTACCGCCTCCAAAAAAATCCCACTCGGGTGTGGTTTGGTATTGAGGTGATTTATAAAAAAGCTAGTATGAAAAAAAAGCTGGGAGAGTTTTTTGTGTTTGGTAAACATCCCAAATCATCTTTTTTTCAAAGTTTTCAATGAAAAAAAGCTAAAAACAGGAAGCTGCATTTTGCAGCTTCAAGAAACGACTTATTTGAAAAACACGAAGCTACAGTAATCTTTCTAATGAATTTTTCAATTTGCCAACATTGTCCTCATTTCTCCTGCCTTCCTCACACTTTCAGACTCCCTCTCGCACACGCCCTCTCGCAAAACACAGACTCTCTCTCGCACGCCCTCTTCCTCTGTTGCCTGCTGCTGCACCTCTTCCTCCTCCTCATTTTCCTCTTTCTTCGTCGATCTCAGCGCCACAGACACTGTCGTCACCTTCTCTTATTCTCTCGTCGTCGCCTTCCCTCCTTCCTCTGGTAAGCTTCTCTTGTCTAAAATTTTGTTATTTATTTGTTTGGATTTTTAAATTTGGGGATGGGGAGAGTGAGTGAAAGAGGGGTGGGAAGAGTGAAGGGATGAAGTGTATGGGTGTCGGGAAAAAAAACTGGGGATGGAGGAAAAAATTGGGAAAAAAATTGGGGAAAAAAATTAGGGTTTGTGGAGGAAACAAACCCTAAAAGAGGTAGGGGAGAAAGAGAGAGAATCGCTGAAGAGAGAGAGAGAAAGAGAAGCAAGAGGTGGTTGTTTTCATACTTTTATATTTTAAATTTATCTTGTCTATGCATTGTTCTTTATTTCCCGTGAATACCATTTCGATCTGTGTGCTAATTTTGTTTTTCCTAATCTAAATTTCATCCCCAATTCGACCTATCCCAAGTTTCCAAATCCCACAGCTCGATTCAATTCAATTCTTTTTTTTTTTTTTTTTTTTTTGTAATTGCTCTTGTATTGAATCGGTTTGTCAATTCTGAGGTTCTTTGGTTAATTTGGAGAATTGGGATCAAATCATTTCTGGGTTTTTCTCGGTTTCTTGTTTCTGTTCTGCAATCGATTGATTTTGGTGTGATCGTTAAATTTTGAATTTTGTGTTTTAATCTTAATGGACGCTGTTGATTGCCGTCGCCGTGGTTTGGTGGTATGATTAATGGGTTGCTTTTATTTTGTTTGATTGATGATCTTTAGGCGAGGTACAATTCCTAATTGTGTTGGTTTGTGTTTAATTTAAAGATGAATTGGATTCAATTTCTCGTTATTGTTGATGTTCTTTCAATTCAATTGATTGTTGCTATTTTGAATGTTTATATATCATTTGATTGTGCATTGTAATTGCATGCTTATATAATAGTTCTACTTTATGTGCAAATGCAATGCATTGTTCATTTGCTTAATGATCAATATCTTCATTCTTGTGTCTGCTACTTTAAAGTCTTAACATTTTGGTTCTGAATGCTATTTTTTCGTGTGCTGATTAAAAGTTTCCATCACTTATATTTGTCTCCTTCTGATTTTATGTTTTTCATTATCAATGCGCTTGTAACCCCAACGTTTCTTTATCCAGGAAGGTTCTGCTATACAATCAGCTTGTTTGTGTTGTTAACCATGATTTTGTTGGCACTTTATTTTTCTGAAAATCCTCTGGTTTTTCTCAATGGGTATTTTCTTCATTTTGTGCAGGGCCTTGGCAGGCAATGCTAAAACAAGCCGATGGTTCTTATGCTTGCATAGCAGAGAGTGCAACACACTTTACTCTGGGTGAAATGTATTTTTGTCTAAACCTCCAATCATCAGTCACTTTCTGTTAGTTGCTAGACATAATTTGTTATGCTTTAAGGCTGATTCTTTGTGTACTGTTAAGACAAAAGAAGATTTTTAAGGAATAATGACTTGAATTCTAATTGAATGAGATGTGATCTAATATGCAGAGTGCTACTTGGTGGGAAGAAGATGTGGAGTGGGGAGAATTTTCTTCTTGGCGTAATTGAGCAGCTCAGGGAAATGAATGCTGGTGTACCAACGGATCACGGACACGCAGTTGAGCTGGATCATTCTCAGATGTAATCAAGGCATGGGCAAGTGTAATCCTTTGTAATATATCATTTTTGGTTGAATTGATTCACCCACATAGGTAATCTAGTTTTGGTGTGTAAAAAATGTAACTAGTAAAATTAATTCTTTATCCCAAATGTTATTTGTTATTTTTGAATTGGATTCATCCTCCAACTACAAGCTTGAGGTAATAAAGGTTGGTTCTTTTGTTTATATCCGAGTAGTGATCTACACTAAATTTGAACTAGGAGCGAGTTTCAAACTTGGCTGCGAACTGTACTGGTAGTGACGCAGTGAGTCCAGGACGCAACAAATTGAACATGAAAGCCTTAACTATCAGAGTAATCCACCACTTGTAAGAAAATAGCTAATTGTATTGGTAGTTATCTATTACGAGCTCAATATATCAGCATGATATTGGCCAAAGAATCTCCAACGGTCAAGTTCATTAAAAATATTAAGACTCAAGCAGTGAGCAATGTTCAAAAAATAAAGTATATTTAGTAATTCATCTTTATTTGGTAAGAAAATTAAATTAATGGCAAATATAGTATTATACCCTTTTTGGTCATTTCACACAGTCACAGCTGTTTTACATAAAAGTTTACCAAACACTATTATACTGCTTTTTTTTCAAAAAGCACTTTTACAAAAAAGTTTACCAAACACTCTGCTGCTTTATTTCACAGCTGCTTATTCTCATAGCACAGCAGAAGCAGTTTTTTTTCAAAGCACAGCAATACCAAACCAGCCATCGATCCTATCATAAACCTTGTTCATATCAATCTTCATTGCAAGCTCAAATTTTGTTTTTACTTTCCGGAGCTTAAGAAAGTGGAAAACTTCATGGGCCACAAGAATATTATCCTGGATTTGGCGGCCCTTCACGAACGCATTCCGGGCCGGGGAGATGATTCCAGGCAACCACTGCTTTAACTTATTTGCCAACAGCTTCGAGAAAATTTTATAGGAATAGTTGCATAGGCTTATTGGCCAGAATTGGCCCACCGATGTCGGGTTTGCAGACTTCGGGATAAGAACAATGTGGGTGGAATTCAACTTTCGCGGATTCTGTGTCCCACCAGCAAAGTCCTCCACCATCCCCTGCACACCACCCTCAATAACATCCCAAAAAGCTTGATAGAGAATCCCCTGAAAATCGTCCGGGCCAGGTGCCTTCAAACCTCCTATTTGGAACGTTGCATCCCTAATTTCCTGTATAGTAATTGGTCGATTGAGGTGGGAGTTAATTTCCTCAGAGATAAAAGGGTGAATGTAATCGAGAACCTGCCCCCATTCCCTTCGGCCCCCAGACATGAAGAGTCTCGTGAAGTGGTCCTAAACCACCCTATTAATATCCACAGTATCCTCCCTCCAAATGCCTTGCCCATCTTGGATTTTCTCGATTCAATTGAAACGTCTTCTCTGGATGGTGGTTTAGTGGAAGAAACGTGAATTAGAATCCCCTTCCTTTAACCATTTAATTTGGGAATGTTGCTACTAGAATAATTCATCCCGTTTCTTCAAGTTATCAATAGCAGCAGAAAGGATACGAATCTCTTCCATGTTCGACTTTCATTCCTCCTGGAGTTGGCCCAACCGAGACAGAAGGACCTCAATCTCCCCACGAGCATTCCTGAATTTTCTTCTACTCCAATTCATGAGATTCCCCTTGCATGAGGCTTGGTGCCACATCTATCTATCCACCGTACCACTATCGCCCCCTTCGCCCCTCCTACTCAAACTCTGTTCGATCACCTCCCTGCAACCCTCCTCATTAGCCCAGAAAGCCTCGAAACGGAAAAGTTTTTTTCCTTTTCTCCTATGAGGGGTTCTGTATTGACAATAATTGGACAGTGATCTGATCCCCTCACAATGCTATGGCTAATCGTGGTCGAAGGCCGACAGACCTGCCAACTGCCATTAACAAGCCCTCAGTCAAGCCTCTCTTAGACTAGGCCATTGTTTCTAGTACCTCTTTAAGTGAATTTTGGACCACAAAACCCGAGGTCAACAAGTTCCATATGTCATAAACTCGTGAAGAAAGCGAGGTCTAGTAGTGGAAATCATCATAGCCACCATGTTTCCCAAACTCCTACAGAATATCATTCATGTCCCCTCTACAGAACCAAGAACCATCAATCAGATTTAACACAGACGTCAACTAACTCTAGAACTCCATTTTCTCGGCTCGGTATGGGGTGCCATATAGCCAGGAAGCGTGAATGCACTCATATTCCCCAGCTTCTCGAATCTCAATGTGAATTATGTTTTTTGTTGCAAATAAAATTTGCATCTTGGTTGACTCGTGCCACCATAAGCTCAACTGTCCAGCCGTGCCAATTGGGGGAATGTTAAATCCCCTATTATAGCCCAATCACCTTCTGATTCCATTCAATCTATGGCATTGCATTTTAGTTTCCGATAGGAACACCGCAGAGGGTCTATGTTTCCTTATCAGTCCATATAGGGCCTGAACTACCGTGTCCGATCCGAGACCACGGCAGTTCCAAAGTACGTAGATCATGGTGATTTTGCGGATGTTTGAGGCTAGTCGCCACCACCTCGGGGTGTCTTCCCCTCCCTTCTTGCCTTGAGTTCCTCCATTTCGACCTTCGTAGCCTCATCCAAGTAGTCCCAAATATTGTCTTCCTCCATAACAGGAACATTATGTAAATCCTCCTCAACTAGGATGGTTTTCTCAACTGCGGACCACTATTCTCTTAGAGGCATTCCATGAAACCTGCTTTTCTTTCTCCCCCCACATGCGTCCGAAATTCTTCCAGCCTTTGGTTTTTTCTCCAATCTTTGTGTCCCAAGTCGTCCTTCTACTTCCGTAATACTTCTCTTCAGCCCTAATCCCTTGAAAAAACCTTCATCTTTCAAGGAATCCAGGCTCATTTGAGTTGGTCTCCCCTGTACTTTTCAATTACTCCCCCCGAACTTGAAACCAAAGGCAATGGGCTTTCCAACGAGGTCTGGGCTGAGAGAATAAGGTTGGATGACCAATCCCTTGCACATTCAGCATGGTGGGCTAGGCCCTGCCCAGATTCCAATCCCCCAACGTGATTCCTTTTTGAAACATGGGTCTCATCTCCGACCTACTCCATTCGAACTCCTTTATTACTACTCCACTTCCCCTAGAGCTATGGCTGGGTTCTATTTGAAAGAGATGTCTTTCCACGTGTCTCTCCCCTGGCATCAGAAATTGCTGAGGTCCCTTTAGGATGAAACCACCAAAAGTAACCTTTATGTCACCCTCTTGTTGTCTGGAACTAGAGCTTCCAGCTAGGGGATTTTCAGTATCTAAGATCCTTGGGTTGTGTGCCTCCCTACTGATAGGAGCATATTTATGCGACTTAGCTTGCTTGTTTCTTGACATTTTAGTAGTTAGTTTCCATTTAACCTAGTATTTTAAGTCATTTTCGTGTGTTTGTAGGTTTCAAGGGTCAATAAGGCAAAAAGGTGCATTTTGGGGCCTTTTGGAGCATTTTTGGGCCAAGTTTGGATAGCTTATGCATGAGGCCAAAGGGATGGACGAAATTGAAGATAAAAGCAAAATAGGAACCTGCCAAGGAAAGGAAGAAAATTAATTCAAGTCAAAGAAGGAAAAGGAATCCAAGAAGAAGAAGGATTGACCAAGTTTCCTAATCCTAATGAGCAAAGTTTTCAGCCACAAAGAGGAATCCTAGATGCTTTGGGACACTTAATTTCCACACTAAGGTGGGTGCCGTACCTTCCCCTTCTCTCATACATCCTTGCCGCACAAAAAATTCCACATTCCCTTTCAAATTGGACCTAAATCAGCAACATACCCTTTCCTTTCACCCTTGCCGCACAAAAGGGGATCCCTAAACTTTCCTATTTCTTCCTTGCCGTGCAAGGGAGAGCCTTTCCTGATTCTAGATGAATATTCTCCTTACCTTTTATCTCTCAAATCAGCAATTAAGCCATTTTAACTTCCTTTAAACCCTTTGCCGCAAGTCAATCCTATTTCCCTTAATTTCTGATTTCCTGATTTCAATTTACTTATTCTTAGGGGATTTGGACTTAATTTCTGATTGCCTAAATTTGAATTAGGGATTGAAACTTATTTTAAGAGGGGGATTCAGTCCCCAATTTTCTACATTCACTCCCCATCTCTCCCATTCACCCTTCTAAAAAAAAACCATTCCACCCTAGACTCTGACCATTCAGCCTCATACTCTTCAACCACTTTGTGCCGCAACAAGAAGGAAGAAGGAAGTGCTCTTGGATGTTCAAGCTTGATCGTTGGGGCATTCTAGGTGTAACTCATTCTATGTTTATGTTTAATTTCTTCTTTTTCTGTTTTGTTGTAGCCATGAGTGGCTAAACCCCTTTTTGCTAGGGGTGATTTCGAAGCCATGACTATGTGTGTAATTTGAAATGATAAATTTCAGTTACGATTTTCTTGGATTATGAATGCGATTGGCTTAACTATTTTATTCAGAACTTGTTCTTGTATGTGGGTTGAGGGTGCACACATAATTTGCATGCTTGAACTTGATGCTAGAATATAAGGGAGTTTCACATAATAGTTATGAACTTATATTCATATGTAGTGAAGGTCGCTAGTCACGATCGCGTTAAGTTCAATTCCTAGCATGAGTGACATGATGTCATAGTTGCAAGTGCTTTGTCAATGTTTATGATTCTCATCAAACGTAATGATCTTTGATTGTATCTCTATTATGATGTCATGTAGGGAACTTTTGAAGAATGCTTTGAGTTGTCGAATGATGTCATCCAATTCAATAGCTTAAGGAGAATCTGAAAATTAATTAGTGATGGCACGGTTAATTTGGGGCATTGTCGTTCATAATTCAATGAAAGAGTAACTGGAAATCAATTCGTTTGCATACATGTCATGTGTGGAGAAAGAACCTCTAGCTAATCCATACATCATCCCAAAACTCCCTAATTTTGTGTTAGACTTAGTTGTGTTCAAGTTTCTGTTTTTATTTCAATTTTCGTCAAAACTCAATCCCACCTTTACTTTCTTGTTTTTAAGAGTCTAGAATCTGTCTTGAGTGTGTTTTTAAGTGTCCTACGTTGAGTCAAAACTTATTTTCGTCCAAAATCTGTCTTAGAGTCTAGTTTGAGTCTTTTTTGTTGTTTTGCATTGTTTTGAGTCTTTTAGGTCAGATTTGAGTCATACAAGTCCTATTAAAAGTTTTTATTTTTTTTTTATTTTTTTTTTATGTTTTTGAGTCAGTTTGCATTAGATTAGCAAGCCCTCCTAATCCCCGGTTAAGAACGATCCCTACTTATTCATTTACTACAATTGTCAAAAGAGGGTTAATTTGTGTGTTTAGTTAATTTACGCATCAAATTTTGGCGCCGTTGCCGGGATTAGCAACTTTGCTAATCCCTTGTTTTCCTTTTTATTTTCGTAAGTTTTTATTTCAGTTTCTTATTTTGTTTTATTTTCTTGTTTTGTAGGTACTTGTGTATGACTCGTAGCTCTCAACCGGTTCGTGAGCATATCTTGGACTTTGACGACAATTTCGAGCGGACATTGAGAAGAAAGAAGCACCAACAAGAGTCTAGTGCATCAAATCTTGAACCAGAAATCGAAGTAGAAGAACAAGAGCAGCCCACGGCAAGGGAGGAGAATTTTGTGCAAAACCAAACCATGGCCGACAATCGTACAATCAAGGAGCTCTCGGCCTCGGGATTGGATCATGCCGCACCCCTATGTATTCAATATCCCATGGCAGCCATTGGGAAAACGGAGGAATTCGAATTAAAGTCCAATTTGCTCCACCACATTCCCAAGTACCACAGCTTGTCTATGGAGGATCCCAATAAACACTTGAAGGAGTTCGAGGTAGTTTGTTCGAGTATGACCCCCGTCATTGTTGATGGGAGTATATTGAAGATGAAGGCCTTTCCATTCTCTTTGATGGACAAGGCCAAAGATTGGCTCTACGAACTAGCTCCGGGAACTGTGACTTCGTGGGAAAGTATGAAACGGGCTTTCTTGGAGAAATTCTTTCCTACATCCCGAGTGATCCTCCTGAGAAAGAAAATTAGCGGTATTCAACAAAATCATGGCGAGTCATTCCCGGCTTACTATGAGCGTTTTAAAGGCCTTGTTGCTTCGTGTCCTCAACATCAGATGAAGGAGGAACTTCTCCTTCAATATTTCTATGAAGGTCTCCTTCCCATCGAGCGTCAAATGCTTGATGCCTCAACGGGAGGTGCTTTGGTGGACAAGATGCCAAGGGATGCCAAGATTCTCATTGCCAACTGAGCCCTCAACGCACAACAATACGAAGGAGTGGGCCAAAGAGAGGCCCCACGACAACAAAGTGTGAATGAGGTAAGTGCCATTTCTGAAATTCAATCACAACTAGCTAATCTTACTTCTCTTGTTTCTCAGGTTGTGATTGGACCAAAAGCACAAGGAAACCAAGTTTGTGGCGTGTGCTCCATTCAAGGGCATCCATCCGAGAAGTGCCCTCAGTTGATCGAGAATGGTGGATGGGAATCTGCCAATGCAATTAGATTCCAAGGTCAAAACCAAACCAAGTTCGATCCGTACTCAAACACGTACAACCCCGGATGGAGAGACCACCCAAACTTCAAATGGAGGGAGCCACAATCTGCCCAACAAGGAGAATTTCGAAACAACCCCCTTGGGATGTATCCACAGCCCTATGCCCCTCAACAAAATCCACAACCTTCGGCCCAAACTAAAACAGGTTCGTCCGTAGATAATGATCAACTTTTTCAGTTACTAACTAATGTGGCGCAGGGTATGCAAAATCAAGCTAAGGAAGTGGATGAGTTGAAGAAACAAGTTGGGCAAATGGCTGAATTCATGGGCCAATTTAGTAGGGAACAAGGTAAGTTGCCTAGTTCGACGAATGTGAATCCGAAAGGCGGATTCGAATCTGCCAAAGCCATAACCCTAAGAAGTGGAAAAGAGGTTGGAATTGAGTCCAACACTCCCCAATCTGCCCAAAAAGATGTGGAAAAACTACAAGCCGAGGAGGATGCAATAAGCACGCCCACGGCAAGGATTGAAAAATCGTTGCCGCAAGCCCCTAACCCTTCTAATTCGGCCAAACAAGGTAAGTTGAGTTCCAATTCGGTTATGTCTAACTCCATTCCCACTAATGCTCCTTTTCCTCGCAGGTTTATGCAATCAAGGAAGGAAGAAAGCGAGAAGGACATTCTTGAGACATTCCGGAAAGTGCAAGTGAACATTCCGCTTCTTGACGCGATTAAACAAGTTCCCAAGTATGCTAAATTCCTCAAGGAGCTGTGCACTACCAAAAGGAGAATGTCAAACAAAGAGGTAGTGAAGGTAAGTGAGAATGTGTCCGCTGTTTTGCAACGTAAATTACCAACCAAATGCAAAGATCCCGGTAGATTTACGATCCCTTGTGTGATTGGAAATACTCGCTTTGAACATGCCATGCTTGACTTAGGTGCATCTATAAATGTTATGCCATATTCCATTTATGCATCTATGAATTTGGGTGAGTTGAAAAAGGATGGTGTGATTATACAATTGGCCGATCGTTCTAACGCCTATCCAAAATGAGTTTTGGAGGATGTTCTTGTGCAAGTGAACCATTTAATTTTCCCGGCTGATTTCTACATCCTAGACATGGAAGATTCAGCCCATTCTACACCTTTGCCGATTCTCCTTGGTAGGCCATTCATGAAGACGGCCCGTACAAAGATTGATGTGTTTAAAGGCACTTTAACAATGGAATTCGATGGGGAAGTGATTGATTTTAATATTTCTGAAACTATGAGATATCCTGTTGATGATCATTCATGTTTTTCTGTTGATGTTATTGATTCTTTGGCGCAGGCATATCTTGAGGAATTGAACGAGGATACCCTGGAAACCACCATCACAAAGAGTATAGAACTCAAAACTGAAGGCATTGGAGCCTCACACCCCCACGGCAAGGAGGAGGAATCCTTTGCCGTGCCCCTTAATGAAGATGTGGTTGAGGTTGTGGCTGCCCTTGAATCATTGCCACAACAATTTGGTAAGTCTCCGATCCCAGTTTCAAGTTCAGTTTCTACTAAGCTTTTACCTTCGGTGATTCAGGCACCTTCACTTGAACTTAAGCCGTTGCCGGACCATCTGAAATATGTGTTTTTGGGAGATGACGAGACGTTGCCCGTCATTGTTTCATCCAAACTCACGGCCCAAGAGGAAGACAAGCTTTTGAGGGTGTTGCGGGAGTACAAGACGGCTATAGGGTGGACCTTAGCCGATATTAGGGGGATTAGTCCTACAACATGCATGCATCGCATTCTTCTTGAGGAGGGGGCTAAACCATCTCAAGAGGCTCAACGCCGTCTCAACCCTCCTATGATGGAAGTTGTGAAGAAGGAGATAATCAAGCTCTTGGATTGTGGCGTGATGTACCCTATCTCCGATAGCCGTTGGGTCTCACCGGTTCAAGTCGTTCCCAAGAAGTCTGGAGTTACAGTTGTGAAGAACGACGAGAACGAGCTTGTCCCTACAAGAATTCAAACCGGTTGGCGAGTGTGCATTGACTATAGGAAGCTAAACACCACAACCCGGAAGGACCATTTTCCTTTGCCATTCATCGACCAAATGCTTGAAAGGTTAGCTGGTTATGCCTTTTATTATTTTCTTGATGGTTATTCCGGTTATAACCAAATTGTGATTGCTCCTGATGATCAAGAGAAAACTACTTTTACATGTCCTTTTGGAACTTTTGCTTATGGGCGCATGCCCTTTGGGTTATGCAACGCACCTGCCACATTCCAAAGGTGCATGGTAAGTATTTTCTCTGATTTTGTTGAGAAAATTATTGAAGTGTTTATGGATGATTTTAGTGTGTTGGGCGATTCCTTTGATCATTGTTTGGATAATCTAACTTTAATTCTGAAAAGATGTGTTGAAACGAACCTTGTTTTGAATTGGGAGAAATGTCATTTTATGGTTAAACAAGGTATCGTTTTAGGACACATCATTTCAGAACGAGGTATTGAAGTGGATAAATCAAAAATAGACCTTGTACGTCACTTACCCTCTCCTACTTCGGTTCGAGAGGTTCGTTATTTTCTTGGTCACGCAGGGTTCTATAGGAGATTTATCAAGGATTTTTCCAAGATAGCACAACCCCTATGCCGTCTCCTCCAAAAGGAAGTGGCGTTTGAGTTCACCAAGGAGTGTGAAGAGGCATTCAAGCACCTTAAGACAATGCTTACCACGGCACCAATTATTGTGCCTCCAGATAGGAGTCTTCTGTTCGAACTTATGTGTGATGCGTCCGACTATGCTTTAGGAGCTGTTTTGGGGCAAAGAAAAGACAAGCAGCCACATGTGATCTATTATGCCTATCGGACGTTGAACGATGCTCAGTTGAACTATTCCACAACGGAAAAAGAACTTCTAGCTGTTGTCTTTGCTTTAGATAAATTCCGTTCATATTTAATTGGTACTAAAGTAATTGTATATTCTGATCATGCAGCTTTGAAGTACTTGCTTACGAAGAAGGAAGCAAAACCGAAGCTTATTCGTTGGATGCTTCTTCTTCAAGAGTTCGACATTGAAATCCGAGACAAGAAAGGAAGCGAGAATGTGGTGGCTGACCACCTAAGCCGTATGACCCATGGTGAGGATGATATTTGTGCCGTGCCTATCCATGACCACTTTCCCGATGAGCAATTGATGTCCCTTGAGGTAAGTGAGCCTTGGTTTGCTGATATAGTGAATTATTTGGTGACTAAGCAAGTTCCGAGCACCCTAGATAAACAAAAACGTGAAAAACTTAAGAAGGATGCTCGATTCTATGTTTGGGATGATCCATACTTGTGGAAGTATTGTCCGGATCAGATTATACGAAGATGTGTGCACAATTCTGAATTTACTTCCATTCTTGCTTTTTGTCATTCTTATGCATGTGGGGGTCATTTTGGCACCCAAAGGACTGCCCTTAAGGTTTTAGAATCTGGTTTTTATTGGCCTACATTGTTTAAAGATGCTAGAATGTTTTGTCTCACATGTGATAGATGTCAAAGAACCAGAAGTATTGGTGCAAGGGACCAAATGCCGCAAACCCCTATCTTTAATGTTGAAATTTTTGACGTTTGGGGCATTGATTTCATGGGTCCTTTTCCTTCATTGTATGGTTTTATTTACATCTTGCTTGCCGTTGATTATGTTTCTAAATGGGTGGAAGCTAAAGCCACCCGGACTAATGATTCTAGAGTTGTTGCAGATTTCATCAAAACTAACATCTTCTCTAGATTTGGCATGCCAAGAGTGTTTATAAGTGATGGAGGGTCTCATTTTTGTAACCGGACCATCGAGGCGCTGTTTAAGAAGTACAATGTGAAGCATAAGGTTTCAACACCTTATCACCCTCAAACAAGTGGCCAAGCCGAAGTTTCAAATCGGGAAATCAAGCAAATTTTGGAGAAAACCATGGGTACTACAAGGAAGGATTGGAGCCTCCGTTTAGACGATGCATTGTGGGCCTATCACACGGCTTACAAAACCCCACTTGGTATGTCTCATTTTCGGCTGATTTATGGCAAGCCTTGTCATTTGCCTGTGGAGTTAGAACATAAGGCACATTGGGCAGTCAAGACCTTCAATTTGGACTTAGATGCGGCTGGAATGCATCGGAAGCTCCAATTGAACGAACTTGAGGAAATCCGGAACGAGGCGTACGAGAATGCTCGAATCTACAAAGAGAAAACCAAAGCTTTTCATGATAAGATGATTCGTGGCAAATCCTTCTCAGTTGGGCAGAAAGTGTTGCTTTTCAATTCCCGCCTTCGGTTATTTCCCGGTAAGTTACGTTCTAAGTGGATTGGACCATTTGTTGTTGCTAATGTTTTTCCCCATGGTGCAGTCCAAGTTAAGAGCTTAAGGAACGGCCAAGAATTCAAGGTGAACGGGCATCGTTTGAAGCCCTATTTTGAGAATGGCGTGGGGCAGGTTATGGAAGAGATACCCTTCCATGCCGTGGGATCCAATGAAGCTTGAAGGATGGTATTCGTCCGGCTGCAAGACGTTAAAGAAAGCACTTCGTGGGAGGCAACCCATGCCAATAAAGAACACCTAGAATCATCTCCATTCAGATTTGCTCTTCTTTCACCCTTTTTCCTTGCTGCCTTAATTTGCCATGTTTATGTGTTCTTTGTTTGATTGTTTTTGGTGTGACTTTCTATTTGCAACATTGAGGACAATGTTTGATTTAAGTGTTGGGGTGGGGGGGTAAACAATCTGTTTATGCATGATTTTCGTGGGTTTTATTCACCTATCACTTGCAATGTTGTTTCTCACTGTTTTTAGTGTTTTTAGTGTGTTTTGAGCTGTTTCAAATCCGAAAATTGATAAAAATTTGAAAAATTTGTTTTGAAAAACCAAAAAGAGTTGCTTTTGTTTGTTTGTTTGTGTTTTAGGGTACCTTCCAACACAATGATGAGATTTGGTTTTTAATTGCATGACTGTTAAAGAGAGTTGTAAACATGGATGGAAGTTTGATATGCTCTTTGGTTCATGCTTAGTTGTGGTTATCGTTTATGAATTCACATGCAATCACAAAGAAAAAATAAGTTTTTGTAACATGCTTGAAGGAAGGAACTCAAACTAACACTACAACCCTGAGAGACTTGAGCCTAAAACATTCTTTGGAGAGTTAAAATCTGTGCATTCATTGTCTTCTAAAGTCGTTGCATGATCTCATTATTCTTTGCTTGGTTGCTACTTAGAAGGCGTTTCATCATTTAGTTCCAAGTATTAGAACTCATATTCGTCTCATTCAAAGCATGATATTGATTTGCATAACACATGAACAAGATGAAGTTGTGTAAACCAAGAGCCAAACAGCCATCCCTTGTGCATTGTGTTTAGATTTAACCCCGTTGAGCCTCATTTAGCCTATGTTCTTTGTTAACCCACATCATCCTTACCTAGCCTAGAATAGGACCATCCATACCCTTGTTCTTGAAGCATAGTAAAGCATGACTTAGAGGGAATTCCTTTTGAGTAATTATATGCAGAAAACAAGTGTGGGGGAAGGAATCTGTGTGTGTGTGTGTACCAAAGTGCACGGGTAGAGAAGAAAAAGAAAGAAAAAAAAAAAATTTCGTATGAAAAGAAAAGAAAAAAAAGAAAAGAAAAGGTGTGAAAAGAATGAAAAAGAGTGAAAAATATGTGAAAAGAGCTCTAAAGTGTTGTTTGTTGAAGGAAGGGTCCAAAACGTTCAATTTGGCCCTAAAGTGTTGTGTAGTTCATTCCCCCTTGTGTTTCCAATTAGTTTCTGCCATTTAAAGGTAATTCTAGTGTTAATCTCATTATTTGCTTGCTTTTGCTTTAAGAACGTTTGTTTCCCATATCCTTTCTTTGTTAGCCAATCACCCTAGCCCCGTTACAACCCTTGACTTCAATCTTGAGTGTTATGTATTTCAATATGTGGAGTTTGGAATTGATATGAGCATATGGTATATTTGGTTCTCGCATCTAAGTAGTAGCATTCCATTCATGAGATCATATTCATTTATAACTCCCGAAAAGTGCTTTCTTTGTTCTATACATATGTGAGTATTCGTTTACATATTTACATCAATCTTCTCACATATACTAGTGTAGGGTGTGTAGTTAGAAAATCTGAGTGAAAACATGAGTGAATCTTGTGAGAAATTGAGTGAATTCTCTAAGGCATGTTACTACATTCAAAACATTGTTTTAATTGATTGTATGTGAGAATGAATGGTGACTGTGATTGAGTAGGTGCTTGAGGGGTAAGGATAACCTAAATCTATGTGAATGATGATCTTTAATATGTCATGTTCATTGGAAATCCCTGAGACAAATGTTGGAAGGTTTAGAATGTTTGTTTTGTTAGTTTTGTTTATTTCGTTTTGCTCGAGGACTAGCAAAAGCTAAGTGTGGGGGAATTTGATAGGGGGAATTTGATAGGAGCATATTTATGCGACTTAGCTTGCTTGTTTCTTGACATTTTAGTAGTTAGTTTCCATTTAACCTAGTATTTTAAGTCATTTTCGTGTGTTTGTAGGTTTCAAGGGTCAATAAGGCAAAAAGGTGCATTTTGGGGCCTTTTGGAGCATTTTTGGGCCAAGTTTGGATAGCTTATGCATGAGGCCAAAGGGATGGACGAAATTGAAGATAAAAGCAAGATAGGAACCTGCCAAGGAAAGGAAGAAAATTAATTCAAGTCAAAGAAGGAAAAGGAATCCAAGAAGAAGAAGGATTGACCAAGTTTCCTAATCCTAATGAGCAAAGTTTTCAGCCACAAAGAGGAATCCTAGATGCTTTGGGACACTTAATTTCCACACTAAGGTGGGTGCCGTACCTTCCCCTTCTCTCATACATCCTTGCCGCACAAAAAATTCCACATTCCCTTTCAAATTGGACCTAAATCAGCAACATACCCTTTCCTTTCACCCTTGCCGCACAAAAGGGGATCCCTAAACTTTCCTATTTCTTCCTTGCCATGCAAGGGAGAGCCTTTCCTAATTCTAGATGAATATTCTCCTTACCTTTTATCTCTCAAATCAGCAATTAAGCCATTTTAACTTCCTTTAAACCCTTTGCCGCAAGTCAATCCTATTTCCCTTAATTTCTGATTTCCTGATTTCAATTTACTTATTCTTAGGGGATTTGGACTTAATTTCTGATTGCCTAAATTTGAATTAGGGATTGAAACTTATTTTAAGAGGGGGATTCAGTCCCCAATTTTCGACATTCACTCCCCATCTCTCCCATTCACCCTTCTAAAAAAAACCATTCCACCTTAGACTCTGACCATTCAGCCTCATACTCTTCAACCACTTTGTGCTGCAACAAGAAGGAAGAAGGAAGTGCTCTTGGATGTTCAAGCTTGATCGTTGGGGCATTCTAGGTGTAACTCATTCTATGTTTATGTTTAATTTCTTATTTTTCTGTTTTGTTGTAGCCATGAGTGGCTAAACCCCTCTTTGCTAAGGGTGATTTCGAAGCCATGACTATGTGTGTAATTTGAATTGATAAATTTCAGTTACGATTTCTTGGATTATGAATGCGATTGGCTTAACTATTTTATTCAGAACTTGTTCTTGTATGTGGGTTGAGGGTGCACACATAATTTGCATGCTTGAACTTGATGCTAGAATATAAGGGAGTTTCACATAATAGTTATGAACTTATATTCATATGTAGTGAAGGTCGCTAGTCACGATCGCGTTAAGTTCAATTCCTAGCATGAGTGACATGATGTCATAGTTGCAAGTGCTTTGTCAATGCTTATGATTCTCATCAAACGTAATGATCTTTGATTGTATCTCTATTATGATGTCATGTAGGGAACTTTTGAAGAATGCTTTGAGTTGTCGAATGATGTCATCCAATTCAATAGCTTAAGGAGAATCTGAAAATTAATTAGTGATGACACGGTTAATTTGGGGCATTGTCGTTCATAATTCAATGAAAGAGTAACTGGAAATCAATTCGTTTGCATACATGTCATGTGTGGAGAAAGAACCTCTAGCTAATCTATACATCATCCCAAAACTCCCTAATTTCGTGTTAGACTTAGTTGTGTTCAAGTTTCTGTTTTTATTTCAATTTTCGTCAAAACTCAATCCCACCTTTACTTTCTTGTTTTTAAGAGTCTAGAATCTGTCTTGAGTGTGTTTTTAAGTGTCCTAAGTTGAGTCAAAACTTATTTTCGTCCAAAATCTGTCTTAGAGTCTAGTTTGAGTCTTTTTAGTTGTTTTGCATTGTTTTGAGTCTTTTAGGTCAGATTTGAGTCATACAAGTCCTATTAAAAGTTTTTAAGTTTGTTTTTTTTTTTTTTATGTTTTTTAGTCAGTTTGCATTAGATTAGCAAGCCCTCCTAATCCCCGGTTAAGAATGATCCCTACTTATTCATTTACTACAATTGTCAAAAGAGGGTTAATTTGTGTATTTAGTTAATTTACGCATCACCTACCGCCATCATGCAATGTGCCAGGGCTCTCCACCTCAGACACCCCATGGCTCCCTCATCGTCCTGGAATCGCAACAACTCCGGCCTAGACCTCTTTCGCACCTCACCGGCCTATCGGTGTACCCTCGGTAAAACTAGGCTTCCACGACGATCATCTTTGACATTTCGTGGCCTCCTAGCTCTGGTTCATTCTCTATACCTTGCTGCTCCACCCAATGCTTGTGGGTACAAACACTCAGTATTTACATGCCCAATCCTTCCACACTTATAGCAGAATTCTTGTAGCTGTTCGTAATTGAAATCGATCCAAGAGTCGATATTTCCTACTCTTCGTAAGGGGCTTCTTTGTATCGACTTCAATCTTTACCCTCAAGAAACCCCTAGCATGATCAAGATTCTCCATCTCCAGGAACATACCCACTTTCATTGACAGTCTCCTTACATTTGCCTTTGAGCACAAGTTTAGGGGAAGTCCTCTTATTTGCACCCAAAAAGGAACCATCTCTATTTTGATTTCCTCCAAAGATAGGTTGCTAGGCCACCTCTTCACCGAGAAGTTTTTGTTCATAACCCCTCAAGGCACCAGGTCAACGATATGGTTAACAACCTTTTCATCATTCATGATAATGATGAAGGTGTTTTCTTTGACCCAGTTAATCTTCATTTCCCGTAGTTCTTTCCAAGCACTTGTAAGAATGTTCTTAACACCTCATTTATTGAGAGGCTGATAAGTTAAGGCCGCTCCTACTAGCTTCACCCCTTATTCCATACTCGAAATTTCCAATGAATCTTCCAGTCGCACCACTAGCTCATCACCTCAGGCTGATCCATTCTCCAACCCCAACACCAACAGAGGAAATGAAGCCGTATGCAGTTCGTACAAATTTGTGCCTTAGTCCCGTGCACACTCGGTAGATGCGAATAATCTTTGTAGTCTTCCAAGAAACACCTACACACACAAAAGCCTATCCAGAGCACCCACTGTACCCCTGCTAAATAGTATAGCAGATCTCTTTTTCTTTCCTTAACATTAAGACCCTTTGGTTGTTGTCCATTCCACCCTTCACTCCATCCTATTGGTTAATTTGGAGTAGATCCCCTTATAATGCCTCATTAATACCCAGCTTTGGGTTGTTGTAAGTAATAAAGATAACTCTACCTTAGGATACTTAAAAAACACAGACCCCCACAAAATCGGGACGAACCGTAGGATCACAGTTAATGTGGTTTCCAGGTAGATGAGAGGAAAGAAAGAAAACGATGGGGAAATTACACTCACATTGGAGGAGAGACTTTCACGGAGGAGAGAACGACTCTCACAGAGGAGAGAAGTGTGATTAAGTTGATGAAACTTACTTGGTACTCCCCAACCAAAGTTAGGCGTGTCTTCTCTCCCGCTAGAAAAGACAGAAAAACCCACCCCTACTACTGCAATTGGAGTTCACAGGGCAGAGCTAGAAGCTCAAAGCTGTCATCACTATCCTTGATCTTTATTGAGGGATGATTTCAGATAAGTAGAGGAGCCAGGAAACCAAGATGTATGACGAGGTCGTTGGGATTTGGAACTACAGGTGTAGGTAGTGGTGGTTTGGTGCCTTCGATCATCCCTCGAAACATCGTCAAAGGTTTTCGTTTGAATGAACAAAATCTGTCAAGAATTCATTGAGATTTCTCAGTCAATTTTAGTTGGGGACGACTTTTCCTCGATGAAGACGGCGTACAAGCTGTCGTGTGTATGCAAATTTGTAAACCCTGTCTTAGTGAAGGTATCGCTGCCAACATTTCCTCTTTATCAAAACCACATTTGAAAAGATAACAATAAAGGTAAAAGGCAACATTTTTGTTATACCATACTCTAGCCGCTCAAAATTATCAAACCAACGGATAAGAAAACATCGATTGTCCTTCCCCATAACTTTTTTTTTTGGATTTTGTCGGTTTTAGGTTGACAAGGATCCTTTTGTAGATAGTGTCTATTGATTGCTTCATAATAATTAGGCTGATAGTCAATTATTCGAGGTCTAAGTCTAGAGTCTGTAGGAAGATTAACCGATATTTCAATATTTTCATCAAACTCAATGATCTCATTTTACTGTGAACTACCGGGAATGTTCAAAGTAGGATTTGGACTAACTGGAATATTCGAAGGAGGACTACCCTGAATATTTTAAGGAGGATTTAAGCACTGTTTAGTATCGTTCCATTACGTAACTATATAATGAGAAAAAAGGTCTTAGACTCTAAATCCTAGAGTACTCAACAATAAATAATACTAATTAAACAACAATTCAAATAATCAATAATCATATATATTAAGCAACAGTTCAATTACTCAATAACTATATTAAGCTATATTAAAATTTCATATATGTTGTAGGCCTATTTGACTTAATTATACTATGGAGTAGAGGGAGAGGGGACCGGCGGTAGCAAGAGGGAGAAGAGAGAGATTTAATTGTGAGGTGTGTGTTATATCACCCTATTGTGCCTTTATTTATAGTAGTGGGATAGGTAGAAACCTTACCCTTTTAGGATTACAACTCTTATAGGTAATCAACTCCTAATAGGAATATAAGATATATTCCTAGATTCACTAGGATTTACACAATCACATCGCAACAATATTTTTTTTTTTTAAACAAACGATATTATCTACACTAAGACTATCTCCAATCATTGGGTTAAAACCTAAAATTTTTAACTCAAAAAATTTAGGTTTTAACCTATAAACAGTTTTTTTGCTCTAACCCTTATGGGTTAAATTTTTAGCCCGAAATTATTAAAGAATGAATTTAGATTAATTTTTTTTTTAAATTTTAAATTTTTTTTATGTAGACCATCTTAATTTAATTTTATGAGCATTTTAACCGAAAAATATTTAGATTCCGATAAAGATTGAAAATCACTAATATTAATAGAGTTTTTGGATAAATTTTGATTTAAATATATATTTTTTAAATTATTTTAGCCATTGTGTATAAATTTGGGCTGTTAGATTTTTTTTTTGTACTGTTAGATTTGATCATATTAAATCTTAGCCATTGAGTTTAATTAATTTATAAATATAAAACTAGAAATTAACAAAGTTTAAATCTGGACCGTTAGATAGAATCAACGATCCGTTGCTCTACATCGTTAGATGAAAGAAAGAGCCGTTAGGCTCATAAATCTTCCTCGACATGCCCACATGGGTGGGTGCCTTGCTGTTTGTTTTGGAAAAGTGGGGGGCTTGGGATTGTAAATGGTGCATCAATCCTAGACTCGGCAGTTTCTGACATGACACGAAAATAACGGGTTTCGGGTCAACACGATAACTTATTGGATCATTATCGGGTGACCCGTTAAGAACCTGTTAATAACGGGTTCTTAACGGGTATACATGCGGGTAACACGTGGGTAACCCGTTTCGACCCGTTAAGAAAAAAAAATTATTTTGATAATTTTAAAGTTTAATTACTAAAAGATTTATTATAAAATACAATAGCCATATTAATATATACAATATATTCTATATTAAATATATAGTTTTGTATTATTATTCTATATAAGTTAAAAACAAAAAAGTTTTAATCATTATTTATTTTTATTATGAGAGTTCCTTATTATCATTACTAGGATAAATTTTACTTAACATGTTGTTATCCAAAATTAAAATAAACTAGTATAGTATTTGTATCGGCAAGAACTAATAAGACATACATACAAGTATGAAAAATGTGAAAGAATATATAAACACTCGTGATTCATCATTATTCCTTCACGAGAGATAATGGTTACACTTACATTATCGTTTAGATTTTTAAAATCCTCCAAACCCTCATGAACAATGTTTTTTATTTGAGGGCAAACTTAAATCAATTTAATAATTATTATTATTGAAGTTGTAAGAAAAATATACAATCACTCATAGTGACAAGCTTTACAACTTTCATGAATGGGTCAACTTCGAAATCCAACACTATAATCCATAAACCTTAAATTTATATTTAACCGTCGATTGTCATTTACGCTTTATTCTTCTTACTGAATTTCATTTTTTAAAAACTGGGCGCGTCCACACCCAGACGTGGGCCATCCCACTAACCCAAATTCAAATCTTGGCTGGAATTTGGTCAATTTTTGAGTTTTAACCCATAACTCCATTTTAGGCCAAAGGTTGGAGTGTTTTTAGGGGAACAAAAGGAAAACTTTGAGACTTATTGCAATGGTTGGAGTTGGTCTAATGGTCTAAGAGGTGGATGAATGAGCTAAGTCTCACAATGAGTTACCAAAAATGTGTTTCACAATGGACTAACAATAATGAGGTTCACAATGGGCCAGTGTTTTTAAAAGGCTCACCTTAGGTGCGCTTAGGCGGCCTCTGAGGCTGGGCGTCAGTGTTCCTGCTTCTGTTTTGAGGGAGTGAGCAGAAGGCTTCGCCGAAGACGCCAAGGCGGCGGAGGCGCGCCTCAAGGCGTCTTGTTTGGTGTTTTTTTTTTTTTTTTTTTTTTTTTTTTAACCTCCCAAACCCAAAACGACGTTGTTTGGATAGGGTTTTTAATTCCATACGGACCATACCTCATCTCTCTTCTTCAATTGCCCTATCTGCCTTCTTTACTCCTCCCGCGCGCGATTTCGCCAGACCAGAGCACGCATCAGGTTAACCGTCGCCAGCTTGGAGTAGTAACGGTCGCCAACTTCAGAGTAACGCTGCCGTCACCCAGCAACATCGTCGTCAGCAAGTGCCCACAAATCTCCAATTTTAAAGGTTAGGGTTTCTGAAAAAGTTTGCGATTTTGATTTTTAAATTTTAATTTTTTTTTACATAGTTTGTGTGTGATTTTACTGGCCTATGTTGTGCGATTTGATCATTTGAATGATTACTTGAGGGACTATTGTGCTTACAAAACTGCTGTGCATTAGTAGGTTATAGATATACAAATGCCTAGTTAGTAATTACGCCACTGTGAAAGTGTGAAGTCACGGTCCCTATAAAAGCCTAATTATTGTTTGTTTAGTATGTTCATATAATTATAAGAAGTCAAGACATATACTCATGGTCCCTATGCAAAATGTGAAGTCAAGACATATAAATGCCTAATTATATAGTTTATATAGTATGATCATATGGCCTAATTATATAGTTTTGTTTATAATGCCTAAGGATATGGCTTTCATATAAATGCCTAAGGATATGCATTGGAATGTTTATTGTTTATTCAAAAATGGATTAACTGTATGCATCAAATGTTTATTGTTTAGGCATGCAGAATATGGCTTTTTTTAAGAAAAGATTTTACTGGGCAATGGACAAAAGATTTGGATCCTATCACCAAGCACTTCTATTGTGTTTTTTTTTGTAACCACAAATGCACGGGTTCAATTTCTAGATTCAAACATCACTTGGGTGGTATAAGTTCGGGAGGATTGATTAGTTATAAAAAAGTCCCACCCAATGTGAAGAAACAATGCTTTGCTAATGTTCACGAAACTAAAGAAAAGAAGAAAGCTAGTCATGAGTTGTGTCGTGGTGGTGTAGAAGAAAGTGAAAGTGTCAGTATGGACTCAAGGACACAATATGTAAGCAGTGAGAGTGGGAGTGTGAGTGTCACAACCTTCACAACAAACCGGTTATTTTCTACCACGTAGGTGAAGGGGACCAATTGATAGGTATGTTTCATAGGAAGCTCGTCAAACCACATTGAATACACCTTTCAAAAAGAGGAAAGAAAACAAGCATCCCGAGCACTTGCGTGATGGTTCTACACTAATGCCATTCCATTCAATGAGGCAAATAACGAATATTATGTTTAAAGCAATGAAAGCTGTATCCAATTTTGGTCCCGGCTTTGATGCTCCTACAAGCCATGAATTTAGAACTTGGATGCTCAAAGAAAAAGTTGAGGATGTACAAAGCATGATGAAAGAACATGTAAAGGCTTGGAAGAGATATGGATGCACTATTATGTCGGATATGGATGGTCGGATGGCAAAAGTGGGTGTTTAATCAACTTTCTTGACAATAGCCCGCAAGGTATTTGGTTTTTGAAATCGGTTGATGCATCAGCCTCTATTAAGAATGGAGATTTGTTGTATGGCTATTTGGATGATGTTATTCAAGAAATTGGGGAGGAGAAAGTGGTTCAAGTTATATCCGACAATGCTTCGAATTACAAGAATGCCGGGGCAAAACTTATAGAGAGGAAAGAGAAGGTGTGGTGGACTCCATGTGCAGCTCATTGCATTGATTTGATGCTACAAGATATTTCTAAGATGGCATAGTTTGATGACACACTCAAACATGCTAGGTGTATTTCAAAGTATCTATATGGCCATCAATGGGTACTAGCTTTGATGAGAAAGTACACCAACAATTTGAAAATTCTTCATCCAGCGGTCACTAGGTTTGCCACTTCTTTCCTTACACTTCAAAGCTTACAAAATCAAAAGGAAAATCTTGTTGCTTTGTTTGCCTCTCAAGAATGGTCGGAAAGTACCTATGCAAAATCCCATGAAGCAAAGTTGGCTAAGCGTCATGTGCTACATGATCGTGAGTTTTGGGGTAAAGTTTCCTTTTGGATTAAGAGTGTTATTCCTCTTGTTTGTGTCTTGAGAGAGGTTGATTCAGAGGAGAGACTCCCATGGGTTTTATATGAGTTGATGGATGCCGCAAAAGAGAAAATTGCAAACAATCTTAACAAAGTGGAGAAAAAATATATGCCTATTTAGAGAAAGATAGATCTAGATGGGACGATCAACTTCATCAACCACTACATGCGGCAGGCTATTATTTAAACCCACAATTTCTTTATGAGGATAATTTTTTAAATAGTGATGAAGTGCGAAGTGGGTTGTTTGCTTGCATGGATAGGATGCTTGGGAAAGGGAAAGAACGTGAAGATGCCGATATTCAATTGGATTTATATAGGTTTTTTTAGCGGCTTGGTGGGAGCGCTTTGGGACTAAAACACCCAAATTATTGAAGTTTGCTATCTGAGTTCTTATCCTTACTTGTAGTGCGTCGGGATGTGAGAGGAATTGAAGCACATTTCAAATTGTAAGTAAATATATTATTAGTATCTTAAGTGTCATTTTTGCTTAAGATGATTAGACTTGAACAATAGAATTGATTTATTTGTAGATTCATACAAAAAGAAGGAGTAGGCTTGAACACAAAAGGCTTAATGCTTTAGCCTATGTGAAGTACAATTTGGCTTTACAAGAAAGAAGTCTTAAAAGGAGGAAGAAGCATGATCCCATTGTTGTGGAAGAAATTGTCTCCGATGATTAATGGAAAACGGAGACAGAAGATCCCGTTTTTCCCGAAGATCCTACATGGCTTGAGGATGAGTCATTGTACAATGTTGAGGCTGTAAGGAATGTGTCACCCTCGATTTATGAAGGTGGCCCATATATTAGAGAGCCTAGAGAGTCTTCTCCTCCTCCTCCTCCTCCTCCTCGTGCGCCTACTCGTCCTCGCGAGCCTACTCAACCTTGAGGTCCTATTACATACAAAAGAAAACGGGGTAATGAAGGATCCTCAAGTCGATGAAATTTGGAGTATGATTCGGAAGATTTGTTTGATGAATTGATGACATACCGTACAAGTTCATCTAGATTTGGCAATGAAGAGGATGATGTTGCTTTTGATTTAGATGAGGAGGATTTGGATGAATGATTGATTTCTTTGTTTGTATTACCTTTTGAATGATATTACCTTTGAATGATGAATTTAGATGATATTATCTTTTGAATGACTATGGATTTGAATGATAAATTGAGAATGGATGTTTATTTTACAAAGTATTATTTTTATACAATTATATGTATAATATATAAAACATATATATTAAAAAAATTTAATCCCATAAGGCTTCGCCTCACTCCTAAGCGGGACTATCCCTCGAACGCCTCAGCATTTTAATACATTGCAATGGGCTAACAAAATTTCATTTAAATTATCAATTAGAGATTTATTAAACTCGAAAAATTAGAGAATTACCACAAAATGAGCCGTGGAAGGCGGGGATGCGTGGTTGGCGGTGGTGGGCTACTGCTTCCTTGGGCAGAGAGCATTATATGGTCAAATTTACCCATATTTTCTAAGGAGAATCCGACAACAGATTTCCAAGTCGCTACAAGAACATAAATTAATCGCATGCAAAACGTGATTCTCAGTTTTGATAATTGATGCCACCAATCGACCAAACCTGCATTCATTTACTGCGAAATTACACGTACACATACCGCCAGTTTAAACGTAATAGAATAAGAAGATATTCACATAAATAATTCATACATGATACTTCTTTGTCTTCATGCTACTAGTTGATGAAAAATAATTCTTGCAAGTTGCAAATAATTAATATATAATATGTGGCTTCCTGGCTTCCTTGTCTATAAGTTCATGATTTACCATTTAATTTTCATATCTGAGATGGAACACATTCGCTTCATCTCCACGACCATTGTTCAGCCCACAATCGGCAATGAGTTTACTCAGAAAATTGAGCTAACTCCATGGGATCTTCAGCTCATCCTACTAGATCACGTCCAAAAGGGCCTTCTCTTCCACAAACCAAACTCCAATACTTATGAGAAATACCCAAACAAGAGCTTGATACAACACCTAAAAGCCTCCCTCTCCCTCACATTGGATATCTTCTATCCCCTTGCCGGCCGTCTTACCATCACCGAAAACGAAGATGACAATACCACCTCTTTTTCCGTCAATTGCAATGGTGCCGGAGCGGAGTTTGTCCATGCAGTTGCTGATGGTGTCACGGTGGCTGATGTTCTTGACCCTGATTTGGTTCCTGATGACATTGTTTACTCATTCTTTTTAATGAATGGGGTTTTGAATAACGAAGGCGGTGTGTCCAAACCCTTGCTTGCAGTGCAGGTAACTGAGCTTGTTGATGGCATTTTCATAGGTTGCACTATGAACCACTCCGTCGTTGATGGGTCTTCCTTCTGGCACTTCTTCAATACTTGGTCAGAAATCTCTCGGCGTGGTAGTACTAATGGTAAACTCTCACAACCTCCGCCAATTTTTGGACGTGAATATCTTGACGGCATCATTGATCTCCCAGTTCGCATTCCCTTCTTTCAAAATCAAATCCCCAAAACTAAGTTTTTGGCACCCGTCCTTAAGCAAAGAGTGTTTCATTTTTCCAAGGAAAAAATTGCGCAACTCAAAGCCAAAGCGAATTCCGAAATGGGAACTACCAAGATCTCATCCCTTCAAGCATTGTTGGCTCATCTTTGGTTATCTGTAACCCGCAACCGATGTCTCAGCACTGGTCAAGAAACTATGTACAAAGTACTTGTTGGAATGAGGCAAAGATTGCAGCCACCATTGCCAGACCAGTACCTTGGAAATGCGGTTCTATTTGGCATAGTAACATCCAGTGTAGGTGAATTGCTTGAGCGCGGACTAGGCTGGGCTGCGTGGGAAATGAACAAGATGATTGCTGCACAAACAGAACAAGATGTAAGGAAGCTGTTGGAGGATTGGATTAAAAATCCCAAAGTACCAAACCTCGGTAGCTTGACAAGTAACTCATTATTGACAGGAAGCTCCCCGCGGTTCGATGTGTTTGGTAATGACTTCGGTTGGGGAAGGCCGCTGGCTGTTCGAAGTGGCGCTGGGAACAAGTTTGATGGCAAATTAACTGTATTTCAAGGGGCTGAAAAGGGAAGTATTGATTTTGAAGCTTGCCTTTCGCCTCAGACACTGCATGCTTTGGCACACGACGCAGAGTTTATGGCGAGTCTGACTAGGTGAATTTAGTTGCTATGGTATTGATACAAGCCAATACCATCTAGATCTCAAGCTTGATTTACACTTTTGTGCTTGTTTGTTATGTATGAATCAGACTCTGAAAGGCGCTACTTAGATAATAGCCAAAAACTGGATTGTTTATGCAGTTAGAATTCTTGGCCTATAAATTGGACTAAGTTAATTGTATCAACATATTGTTTCTCCTGGGTGTTAATTCTTCTTGCTTATCAGTGCCACATAAAGGTTTGAGAGAAGAGAATAGCGAGCGTGTCACTCTATGCTTAGATTGTGTTAGTGCACTAAGTGTGAAGTTGACTTATTTGGATTCTTTAATGTACCTCGAATGTTGGAGAACTTTACATTGTTGTGGTTTGTATGCTCAAAACTTAAAATGAAAGAAAAGAAGAAAAAATGATATTAATCATTCCTTACTTTAGAGCAAGAGTTCAGCTAATGGTTAAATGAAAGCATAAAAGACCGGAAATCTAATACAAGAGCTAATAGATGTTAACGACAATACACTTGAAATGTAACATGAAAGGAGGCTTCTTCGTCCTTGCTAGTAGGTTGCGAGTTAGGGTAAATCAGACCTTTTGCATATGATGTCGTTGCATATGATTGGATTATTAACTACGTGTCCATCAACGTCTTGTTTCTTATTAGTGACACATCATTCAATTTATAAATTTGGTTTAAAAATTTGGTATTCCTAACATTATATATATATATATATATATATATTAAGATAACAATAATCAGTTTCTGTTTGATTATTTATTTGGTAGAGGTACTTTCACTATTGTGCATGTTTTATCTGATGCTAATTAACTTTTGTTTTCTGGTCATGTGCTAAATTAACTATTTGCCAAAGAATCCACCGACCCACTTATAGTTGTTGGCACGCGAGTCGGAACCAAAATAATTTATCTTAGCCATCTCGTCCTCCTCCGTCTCGGGTATTCGCAAGCGCTGACGATTCCGACACAGCCAAGTTCATCACCATCGCCGCGCTCAAATGGCTTCTAGCAAAGAGAGAGCAGATTCATCAATGCCTGAAGCATCCCACATCTCTCAAAAACTCCGAGTTTGGGGAAAGAGGTTGGGAGGGGAAGCCTAGGATTGAACTGAAATTGGGAGGGGAAGGTACAGGGGAAAAAGGTGCACAAGATAAGGGGTGGGGCGTAGGTTAAGAGGGGAGGCGTATGATAGGGAAAAGTGAAGAGAGGGAGTTGTGTTCTGTGGTAGAGGAACAGGGAAGGCCTCGTCTTTGCTGTCTTGTGTAGGAGTGGGCAAACGGGTCTTGGAACCGCGGGTCGGGGCGGGTAATGGCGGTTCGGGGGGGTACGGGCCGGGTCTAATTTTTTTAAAGAAGAAACGGGGCGGGGCGGGGCTGTGGTATTTACGGGGCGGGCCGAGTTCAAATCTATAGAAGCACGGGGCCCCGGGCCGGCCCGTTTCAGATGGGATTTGTTTCTCTTCTCCCAGTGATCCAGCCCAAACAGCCACAATGCACAAGGCAATGGCCCATGTGGGCTTACTACTCGAACTCTCGATCTCGAATGCTCAAGAAATTTTGATCCGACTCCCACTCCTATTTCTCCTCGCCGACATCACCGAACGCCGACCATCACCGATTCACCACCATCGTCACCGTCACTGCCGTCGCGACCATCACCATCCCATCACCCTAGGTCTCCTCTCTGTCTGTCACTCCAGTCCTCGATCGAGTCTCTTTGGCGTGCGTCGTCCCTCCATGGTTCTTCCACCCACACTCCGTCAGTCACCTCCTCTACCACCCCGACATCACGGCCTTTGCGAATCTGGGCCCTGGCGACCACCACAACGGCCCAGCAACCTCGATTCTCTTCCTTGAGTCCTCGACGACATCCAAGAACCTCGATTCTCCTCCTCGAATCTTCCACGACATCGCAGATTTAGAGAACTTCAGGGTTCTCTTTCTCCCTCACACCCCTCGAATCGATTGCATCAACATCACAGCAGAGACCACACGAGTCACGAGGCTCCAAACTCAGCTGCTGACCGCCCAATCTGGTGCGACTCAGTTGATTCCGAGCGATCTTGACTCGGTCGACGAAGAAGAAGAAAGAAGGGAAAAAAAAGGGGGGACCCGTGGACCTGTCCCGAACCGGCCCATTTGAAACGGGCCGGGTTAGGTCCGGTTTTTGTATTAGAATTGGTTATACCCGCCCCGGCCTTACCCGTTTCTTTTAAACCCGGGTCCGGTCCGGTCCCTTCAAAATTGGGCCCGGCCCGGCCCGGCCCGTGCCCAGCCCTAGTCTTGTGGGCAGAAGATGGTGGGGAAGCCTTTTGTTGGGTGTCACCCTCCAACGTCCTTTTTTTTTCTTTTGCTTTTCCACTAAGAAATTGGGTAAATGTTTGTAAATAATGTTTCTTCTAACACTACTAGAATTTTAGCTGAAGCACACCATTCCTATTGGTGTACATTGCAAAGATTGAATACCAACATTGGTGGCAAACATCAATTGCCACCATGCAACCACTAAATAGGAGAACATGTCCTATGAAGAAGTCTCTATTGTGACAATCACCACCATTTATATATCAGTGGCACAAGGAATAATTACACCTCTTAAATATTAAATACTTCTTATTTATCGATGTCAATTTGGCATCGGTGCCAATGTTGTAATATGTTTAAAAAGAAAAAAAGGGCCCAGTAATCTGGGCACCCAAATTATTAGAGTAAATTGTAGCAATGGTCCCTCAACTTTAATCAAATTGGAGCAATGGTCCCTCAACTAAAAATCCATTACCATTGGTCCCTCAACTTATCAAAATGTGTAGCTACAGTCATTTTCATCAATTTAGCCAAAATTTTGTCAAAATAAGTTATGTTGGAATAACCATTTATATAATTAGGGTCCCTCAACTCATCAAAGTGTGTAATTATGATAATTTTCGTCAACTATGTCAAAATTTTTGTCAAAATGAATTATGTTGGAAGGACCATTGCTACAATTGGGTTAAAGTTAAGGAACTATTTCTCCAGTTGAATTAAAGTTGAGGGACCAATGGTAATGAATTTTTAGTTGAGGGACCATAGCTGCACGTTTTGATGAGTTGAGGGACCAATGGTAATGGATTTTTAGTTGAGGGACCATTGCTCCAATTAAGTTAAAGTTCAGGGACCATAGTTACAATTTACTCAAATTATTGTCCCATTCCCATTGATGATGACAAATCCTTTTTTATATGCTATATTGATCCAAAAAATAAGGTCTCTGATGATGTATAATGTATAAGTACAATGGTTATATAAAATGTATAAGCACAATGGTTATACAAAAGTATTCGATTATACAATAAAATTATCCTATCCTACTCTCATTCAACATTGATTTAGCGATATCCTGCAAAAATAATAAAAAGCATCCTTAGTACCGAAATAATCAAATCGTACACCAGTTCACACTACATCGTGACAAAGATACATTCAAAAAGACACTATGACTCAATAGTAAAAAAATTAGAAAATGGGTAAGAGCTGCAATAACACCATAGTATTACAATAATCCATGAAAGCTTAACCAATTTGTCAACAAGAAATCATGCATGTACTTGTATAAGAATTGAATTTCACTTGCATCTTAGATGTTAAAATAGTCATGCAATTCCAACCAAAGGCTTTGGGGTTTAGGAAGCCTAAACCAGACTCTCTAGATTATTCCTTCCAAAGTTTCTGTGCTATGTACTGGAAATGGTCGAAAGCTGTTGTAGATGCCAACAACAATCTATTATGAATTCGCCAAAAGATAAATTACCTAAAGGAAGCCTCCTGTAGCGGAAATTGTCGAAAGCTATTCTAGATGCCAACAAAATAATAGTTAAGAAGCAATTCAACTCTGGGATTGATTGGTAACCCTCAAGAATATAAAGGAAATTCTGAAACTTAAGAAAATTCTCACAACAACTTGATATTACATTATTGACTACAGTTTGTAACTAGTAGGGGAATCAAACTTAGTTGCACAATGCTCCTTGCTCATGTCTAGCATTAGACATGATCAAATTACTCCAACATCCAAGAAAATGCAAAGGACATCATTCATGTATGTAGAATTAACACAAGGCACAAAAAACCAAAATATATAATATATTCCTAACATAATCAAACTTACTTGTAGAAAGCTCCTTGCTCAGTGTGTTCTGCATAACAGGGGCAAAATATACAATATTCTCAACATCAGTTGAATGGGAGATTAGCACAAGTTAGCAACCAACAAGAAAACATAATAAAGGGACAAATTATACGATATACCTGAAATAAAATTCACAATGGAATTACGTTAAATTCAAGCCCACACCTGCGATAAAAATAACAAGACTAAGTTAGTATTATTATTTTGATAAACTAGCACTAGCCAAATTCAAGCCCACATCTAAGCCAAACACAGGACTCGCAATACCAAAACTCCCAAATAGTACCAGAATTTTGCAATGTGTAGGGGACATACCAAAACACACAATCAATATCCCTACAATTAATTTATCCAAACCCTAAATCTAACAATTTTAACAATTATTATAGCATCAATTGAGAAAGTAATTGAGACAAAACCTAGAGGTCGTAGAGAGAGATGAAAGGAAGATCTGGGTTCCTACCAAATTATCACTTTATATTTGAGTGAAATAGTTGTATAATATTTGGTTAAAAACTGAAGTTATAGAAGAAACTGTTTGAAGATATATCCCAAACCTATATAGAGTCGATTTCTTCCATAAGTACCAACCCATCCACAAAAATCAACATATAAGTAATCCAAATTACAAAATTCCAAAAACTCTACTGGTACCCAAATTGCATAATCCCATAGGTATAAGTGAAATAAAAATACCATGTCAAGCATCTCAATATAAAAATTTACCTGTAATGGCATATACTGCAGATGAACGAAAAGGAGTACCCGAAAACGGCAGAGAAGCAAAAGGCACACGTTTTGTATGCAGAGGGTTTTGGTGTATGAATGCACTGTCAAGAAAAAATGAAATCACTCAATAATCAAATAAATTAAATAAAAAATGGAAATCAAACTAAAAATTGAAACGTTTGCTGTGCATACAAACATTAAATTCAAGGAGTCCAGCGATATCTATTTGGCGCTAGAGAAAAATTCTTTCTGAATTAAACAAAAGGGTTTTTATCACAAATGGTCCCTGACATTGATCAAACGCATCATTTTGGTCCCTGACATTGAAAATCAATAAAAATGGTCCCTGAGATTGATCAAACACATCACAAATGATCATTCCGTTAAAAACTCTTTGGGCAATTTTCAAAACTTCGTAACTCAATCGTTTCTTAACCAAATTTGACCCATAATATATCAAAATGAAGATAGGAAAGTGTAGAACAAGATTATACCTATTTGGAAGCCCAATGGTTGCCGGAGATGGCCGGAAAATAGCTCAAATGTGACTGGTGCGCGGAAAAACTGGAAAACTCGCAGGAAACTAGGTAAACTTTAAACGTTCATAACTTCTTCAATACTCAACGAAATTGATTGATTCAAAAATGAAAAGCATACTTCTCGACGAGACAAAGAGAATGGTACCTTTATTGACTGCTAATTCACCATGGTTTGGCCGGAAAACGGCTTGAAATTGGATAACCATTTTCGAGTTAGCCAATTTCAAGCAAATTTTCGGCCAAACTACGGCGAGTTAGCCATCAAGAAAGATACCATTCTCTTCGCCTCATCAAGAAGTATGATTTTTGTTTTTGAATCACTCGATTTCGTTGATTATTGAAGAAGTTATGAACGTTTAAAGTTTACCCAGTTTCCGGCGAGTTTTCCAGTTTTTCTGCGGACCGGTCACATTTGAGGCTATTTTCCGGCCATCTCCGACAACCATTGGTCTTAAAAATAGATATAATCTTGTTCTACACTTTCCTATCTTCATTTTGATATATTATGAGTCGAATTTGGTTAAGAAACGATTGAGTTACGGAGCTTTGAAAATTGCCCAAAGAGTTTTTAACGGAAGGACAATTTGTGATGTGTTTGATCAATGTCAGGGATCATTTGTGATAAAAATCCTAAACAAAATTTGAAGAATTGTGTGAAAAATATAAAAGCTTTAATCTGAAAGAGACATGTGTAAGTTCTATTTGAGAGCAAACACTTTGTGATTTGCATGAAGACTTTTGGAACGACAAGGAGATTAGTATTAGCACCTGTGGTAGACTTCTCAGGAGTTGTATTACCTTGGTATTCAAGTCAGAAACATTCTTAGATAAACTAGAACTCTTCTAGTTGATTTATGCATAAGTGATTTTCGGTGATAAGATTAATCTTTGATAAGGTTTTCTTAATGGGAGGACTCCTAATCAAAGACCATCGCATACAGTATATAACTAAGGTCCCTGCACTCTCATTATACACGCAAATTCACAGAAATACTCAAGCCCCATTGAGTGAGCCTTGCTTTCGGTTTGTGCAGAGTTGCAGAAGAACTTTAGTTTCTTGCCCTAGCTCGTAAGATAATGTCTTCCTCAGGTTAGTGGTTAGTTTGATATTGAATCAGTCATAATACATAGCTTAGACTATTACTTACATTTGGTATCAGAGCCCTTCACATATCATCTAACCCTATGTCGAAGGCATCAAGAAAATTTTTCTTGTCTCGCAGATTACAAAACTGGTAGTATATCATTAGGGAAATATATATGAACACGATCAAGTGATAGCTAAAGCTATCCTTGATCATAAAGACATAATTTTCATTCAGATGTACATAACAGTGATGGTGATTAAATTCAAGACATGATCACTGGTCATCTAAAGATCATTCTTTCATGCTTAGAATTTAAGTAGTATATCACTTTATATACGAATGTTTGAATCGAATTACTATTGTCGAACCACAAAGGTTTATAATTTTGATTACAGAAATTTGAATGTTGGTTATAAAGGTGATATGAATAAAGAAAGTTTTCACATGTTCATCAGTCTAAAGATGTTGAAAATGTGATTTATAGTTTGGGGGTTAAAGATTAATACTCTTTAAATCATGAATGTTTTTCCACAGTGAATCCCAGCCCTTTGAATCTCAATACAGTTGAGCCACTTACTGGTGTCAACTACAGAAAGTGGAAACAAGATCTTGAAATCGTTCTGGGAGTTATGGATTGGGATCTGCCACTGAGAACTGAAGAGCCTCCAGCACCTACTGATGACAGCACATCCAATCAGAAATCCAAATATGAAAAATGGCACAAATCCAACAGAATTGCTCTACTGATCATCAAAAGAAGCATGACAGACGTGGTGAGAGGTGGTTTTCCCGATGCAACAAATGCAAAAGATTTTCTGAAGTCCATTGAGGCAAAGTACAGGGAGTCGCCAAAAACTGAGACAGGTAATCTCATGAATGCTCTCACTACTATGGGATATGATGGGGTTCAAAGTGTGTGTGAATACATATTGAAAATGATGGATGTTGCTGGAAAACTTAATGCACTCGAGGTACCAATCTCTGACACTTTTCTGGTACATGTCATCATGAATTCTTTGCCTGAGAATTATACACAACTCAAAGTCTATTATAATGGTCTGCGTGAGAAATGGGATGTGAATGAATTGATAGCTATTTGTGTGAGTGAAGAAGAAAGAATGAAGAAAGAAAATTTTGAGAAAGAGAGATTTGAGTCTGTGAATTTTATCCAAAGTACCACTAGGGCTACTAAACCTCATGTCCCCGATACTACCAAAAAGGATTCCACCAAGTATGCTCCTTCTCCTAAAAGAAACTACAAACTTAATAAACCTTCAGTTTTCAAGTGCTATTTTTGCAAAAAGGTAGGCCACATGAAGAAAAACTGTCCAAATATAAGGCTTGGCTTGCCAAACAAGAAGCAAAGAAAGGTAAAAATGTTTTTGCTTGTTTTGAATCCAATTTAATCAATATACCTAGCACTGAATGGTTGCTTGACTCCGGCTCTTCTATACATGTTACAAATTCATTGCAGGACTTCATAACTAGGAGAACACCAAATAAGGATGAAGTCAAGGTTTCAGTAGGCAATGGAAGGAGAGTTGAAGTCAAAGCATTAGGAAGTGTTAGGCTAAAGCTAGAATTTGGTTTTTATTTAGAGTTAGACAACGTTGTTTATGTTCCTTCCATGAAAAGGAAGTTGATTTCTATTTCAAAGCTAGTGTTATCAGGTTTTTATTTTACAATTAATAAAAGCAGCTTCAACATATTTTTTGAGTCTTCTCAAATAGGTAATGCCTTCATGAGTGATGGCATGTTTCAACTTAAATTAAACCAAACTGAATATATTTTCAATGTACAAGATGATAAAACCAAAACTCAACAATCTTCAATATTATGGCATAAGAGACTCGGTCATATTTCTAAACAAAGAATGGAGTTGCTTATCAAAAACGAAATTTTACCTCCATTAAACTTCAATGACTTTGAATTTTGTGTGGATTGCATTAAAGGAAAGATGACAAACACTAGAAAAGAAGGCTCAACTAGGAGCAAGCAACCCCTAGAGATCATTCACACGAACATTTGTGGTCCTTTTCCTACACAAACCTTGGAAGGAAACAAATACTTCATAACTTATATTGATGATTTCACGAGATTTTGTTTTATTTATTTGATTTCAGAAAAGTCTAAAGCACTTGAAACTTTTAAAATTTATAAAAGTGAAGTCGAAAATCAATTGGAAAGGAGCATTAAGGTTGTAAGGTCTGATAAGGGAGGGGAGTACTATGGTAGATATACTGAAACTGGTAGAAGTCCTGGACCATTTGCGTTATTTCTGCAAGAAAAGGGAATAGTAGCCCAATACACCACACCAGGCACTCCGTAGCAAAACGGAGTAGCTAAGAGGAGGAATAGAACCCTCATGGACATGGTGAGGAGCATGATTTGTAGAACTAATCTGCCAAGTTGTTTGTGGGGTGAAGCAGTGAAAACTGCAAATTATATATTAAATAGGGTACCTTCAAAATTTGTGGAAGGGACACCTTTCAAACTATGGACAAGCAGAAAACCGAGTCTGAACCATTTGCATGTATGGGGCTGTAGGGCAGAGGCAAAGATATATAATCCTCCAGGCTACAAGAAACTCGATTCCAAGACTGTTAGTTGTTACTTCATTGGATATGCTAAAAGATCGAAGGGTTTCAGATTCTATTGCCCTAATCACACTACTAGGATTGTCGAAACTGGAAAAGCAGTCTTCATGGAGTCTGATGCAAGCGTTGATTCTGGGACAAGGGTTGACGATTTTGTCTTTGAAGAAGAAACTAATGGAAAAGAAGCTACAGTTAAGGAAGTTAATCGTAACACAGAGATGATGGTACCGATAACTATAGTAGCTGAGAATATGGGAAGCAACAATTCTGACGAACCATGCAATGAGCATGAGACTACATGGATTACTGAACTGCCAAATAATGCAGCTGTACAAGATGTTATTGAGGATGCTGCGAGAGAAAATCATCAACCACAACATGCACAAGAAGATTGTCCCATGGTTGTAAGTGCTGCAAATATAAGAAAGTCATCTAGGGTTCGAAAACCTACAACCCTAAGTGATTTTGTTTATATGATAGAGGTTGACACTGACCTTTCAGAGTTTAATGATCCATTGAGTCACAAAGAAGCTGTTACAGGACCAAATGTAGACAAGTGGATAGAGGAGATGAAGAGTGAGTGGAATTCGATGTCGAATAACCAAGTATGGGAATTAGTTGAACAAATAGAAGGCATAAAACCCATAGGATGCAAGTGGGTCTTTAAAACGACAAGGGATTCAAATGGAAACATAGAAAGGCACAAAGCCAGACTCGTTGCAAAAGGTTTCACGCAGAAGGAGGATGTAGACTACAAAGAAACATTCAGTCCTGTATCAACAAAGGATGCTTTTAGGGTTATCATGTTTATGCTGGCTCATTTTGATTTGATTTTACATCAAATGGACGTAAAAACGGCGTTCTTAAATGAGGACTTGGAAGAGCGTATCTACATGCGACAACCAGAAGGTTTCAAGGAGGGAGAAGGAAGAAACCTAGTGTGCAAACTCAACAAATCCATATATGGTTTAAAGCAAGCATCTCGACAATGGTACTTGAAATTTCATAGAATAGTGAGAGAACACGGCTTCACCGAGAACCCTTCAGACAATTGCATCTATCTAAGGATCAATGGGAGCAACTTTATTATCCTAGTTCTCTATGTGGATGACATATTGCTTGCCACAAATAGTCAAAGTTTGTTGGATGATACAAAAACCTTTTTGTAGAAGCATTTTGAAATGAAGGATATGGGAGAAGCGACTTATGTTTTGGGCATTGAGATCAAAAGGGATAGAAGGATAGGCTTGCTGGGATTGTCACAGAGAGCATATATAGAGAAAGTGTTAAAAAGGTTTAACATGTCATCGTGTGGAACTACTGAGATGCCTATGTCGAAGGGTGATAAATTGAGTAAACTGCAGTGCCCACAGACAGACTTAGAGAGAAAGGTTATGGAGGACAAACTATACGCGTCTTTGGTGGGAAGTTTAATGTATGCACAGGTGTGCACAAGGCCTGACTTGGCCTTCACCATTTCTGTGCCCGGGAGGTTTCAATCCAATGTTGGAGAAGCTCATTGGAATGCTGCCAAAAAGGTTTTGAGATATCTTAAGAGAACCAAGGATCACATGTTGGTGTATAGAAGAACCGAGAGCTTGGTTTTGGAAGGATATAGTGATTCATATTTTGCAGGTTGTCCAGATGATATGAAATCAACTACAAGTTATGTTTTCTTAATAGCGTGTGGTGCAGTTTCCTGGAAGTCTATGAAACAAGGAAATGTAGCAGCATCAACAATGGTTGCAGAGTATTTATCAGTCTGTGAAACAGTGAATCAAGCTATTTGGTTGAAGAACTTCATACTTGGACTTCAAGTAGTGGATTCTATATCGAGACCTATACAGATTTTATGTGATAATAATGCAGCCATATTCTTTACTAAGAATAACAAGAGGTCTAATGCAAGAAGGAACTTGGATATAAAGTACCTAATTGCTCGAGAAAAGGTGATGGCTGGTTTGGTTAAAATTGATTATTTGGAGACTGGATCCATGATTGCTGATCCGTTAAACAAAGCAGTTCCCACCATTGTTTTCAAGAAGCACGTCAATAGCATGGGAGTCTTGGCTGATTTTGATGCAACGAATTAGTGGGAGCTTTATAACAGGTTTAATTTTTATGTTAGTTTCTGATTCAGTAATAGTTTGTGGAAGATAAGTTTTGAGTATTAATGATGAAGTTTTCTTAGCTAATAAAGAACAATGCTGAAAGGTTGTTCAAGTTCCCTTAAAGAGTTCAGCTATTAGCTATGGTAATGCATGAATAAACTTGCATGAATATGCTTGCTGCATGATGTTTTATGATTTTATTCATTATAAAGTGTTAGACAACCTGAGGGCTTCATATAGAAGCACATGAATCGTTTTCGATTCTAAAAGGGGACCAAATGTTTGACATATTTAATACATGTTCAGCTGTGTCCTACATGTCATATATCTTGTTGGAGTCTTATGTGTTGATAAGTTTTATTGAAAGTAATTATGGGGACGGTACTCTTTAGTGTAATGAGTGTGTTGCCCTATAGTTCACATAAATGCTTAACAATGACAAAGGCTGGTAAACTAAGAAGTGTCGAATACTAATCTCATGGCCAATACAGATTCTTTCCAACTCAGGTATCATTATTCAGCTTTACAAAGTATTTGCTCTAGTGGGAGAATGTAAGTTCTATTTGAGAGCAAACACTTTGTGATTTGCATGAAGACTTTTAGAACGACAAGGAGATTAGTATTAGCACCTGTGGAAGACTTCTCAGGAGTTGTATTACCTTGGTATTCAAGTCAGTAACATTCTTAGATAAACTAGAACTCTTCTAGCTGATTTATGCATAAGTGATTTTCGATGATAAGGTTAATCTTTGATAAGGTTTTCTTAATGGGAGGACTCCTAATTAAAGACCATCGCATACAGTGTATAACTGAGGTCCCTGCACTCTCATTATACACGCAAATTTACAGAAATACTCAAGCCCTATTGAGTGAGCCATACTTTCAGTTAGTGCAGAGTTGCAGAAGAACTTCAGTTTCTTGCCCTAGCTCGTAAGATAATGTCTTCCTCAGGTTAGTGGTTAGTTTGATATTGAATCAGTCATAATACATAGCTTAAACTATTACTTACAACATGAAATCTGCCTTGCTTTGGCCAACATATCTTTGGCTTCTGAGATGACGACGAGATGGTCTGTGGAGCCTGAAATGTTAAGAGAGAATGAGATTTAGTGGGTGAATGGCGTCAAAATTTGAAGGGAAGATAAATGAAATAGGTTTTAATTTTTGGGTTCAGAAAGCTTTAGTTTGACACTAATGAGTGGTGTTTACAAAGGTTAAACCCACCATAATCGGTGTTAGGCAAGTTAAAGAAACCAAATTTTGACAATGGTGACAGTCCAATTTACAAAGCCACTGATGAAGAATGGTGCCCTCAAACCCTTCTTGTAGTGTAAGATGGAAAACGTTACAAGTTAATAGCGGAACTATAGTGGTGAACATCTTCTATCCCCTCGCCGGTCGTCTTGCCATCACGGAAAATAAAGACGATAACACCACCTCTTTCGCTGTCGAATGCAATGGCGCCGGAGCTGAGTTTGTCCACGCAATTGCTGATGGAATCACTGTGGCGGATATCCTCGACCCTGTCTTGGTCCCTGATGAAATTGTCTACGACCTCTTTTCCATGAATGGGGCATTGAATTACGTAAGCGTGACCAAACCCTTTCTTGCAGCACAAATAATAGAGTTGGTTGATTGCGTTTTCATAGGTTGCACAATGAACCACTCGGTTATTGATGGGTCGACATTATGGGTTGTTCTTGTTTCAGCAGCTAATCTTTCAAGCACTAATGTTCAAAGCAATACAGATGCAGGATGCCTATTTCCTTAAGTTACAGAAGGATGATGCAGTCCACACATATTTTTCCCCTGTAGTTAAGGTGGCAAAATACATGCCTTGCAGGCCAGGCACCTGTTTAAGCAATTAACAAAAACCAAAAAACCCGTTACGTTGTTGTTTCAGCAAGTAAGTTTTCAACAACACATGTTTAAAGGCAAAAAAATGGAAAGCGGTTTTGTAGCAGTTGATAACGGAGACTGTGCTTATTCATTTTTTTGGTGGGCGGACATCTTCAGCACTATAGTAAAAAACATGAATCATAGTTTAGCAAAGACTGGTATGACAGATGTTATGCAAGCGTGCATGCGAAAAAGAAATTGTAATTTACCTATCTTTGGTTTTTTTGGCTTAAGATTTTGTTTTGAGCGCAGCTATCGACTCTTTGTCTCGCCCACCAATTTTTTCAGAGCCGGCGGCACCACGAAGGGATTGTCATATCCATCATCTATTACCAAAGTGTGGCAAGAAACGCGAAGTATCTTTTCCGCATGCCTTCCTAACATGAGGAAGTTGTCTGATTGGTGTTATCTTCCACAATAAGATTGACTTTGAACCTATGCAAGGGTTGAATATATTTTCATGTTAGGTAAACATTACAGCTAATAACATTATGAAACTACAGATTGCTGAAAACATGTCGGTAAAAAATTAAGAAAAAAACCAATGTCTCTATAGACATCACAACAAATGAAAACAAAGTTTACCCAAACGGTAGAAGGATGAGGGTTACATCGGATATATTTGTTCCTAAACTAATTTGTGGGGAGGTTGTCAGACTTCACATAACCAAGTTGATAGGTGTTGTTCTTACTACAAAACTTACTTAAGAGCATAGTTAGAAAACTCAGTGAACTTTCATATTCTCTCACATCCTCTTAGATAGGAAATCATCACATCTTTCAGGCCTTTTTTAGATTGGGCCCCCTTTTCAGCTCATTTAACAAACTGATTTGCATTATAATCCACCAAGAAAAATCGGAAAAAAAATGAATGAACTAATGCCACCTAATCTTAGATTTTACAATGTGATGGAACACAAACTCAGGTATTACTCAACTGAAACATTGCGAGTTTTACAATAAATGCAAACCAAAAAAAAAAAAAAAGCAAATTTGAGTAATTATGTTAACTTTCATAAGCTAAATTTCTTATTTGCAGTGAAATATGAGTAATTATGTTATTAACTTTCTTAAGCTATATTTCTTATTCGCAGTTCAAGAATGCACACTAAATGCAAAACCATGGCAGAATTGTGGCCATAGAGACATCATTTAAGATAAAATGCACCATAACAGTAAAGATTGCTTTAAGAATCAAATTGACAGCAACCGAAGCAACCTTGTAAAAGAAGTTTTAATTATATTTTCATCGGTCAAAAAACAAACAAAACGAATTAAGAAAAAGAAGAATTGATGGTTTCTACTTAGCTTCGTTTGCACATTGAAAAAAAAATCATGTTCATCCAGAATAAAATATAATCTCTCTACTGAAATGCAAAGAGAGCAAAAGTGCCAACGACACACTCTGAAATCTGTTTTTGCAAGAACGAAATCTATCGTAACCCATGCCATTATATGGAGAAGATAAAATTTTGATTTCTTGTGCATTTGCATGAATTTATTGGTCCAATATAAACATTAATATTGAGGCCCATCATTCAATCCAATAAAACAATTAATCAGACAAACGTTAGTCATGTGGAAGCGATGTATAATTGGGCAACGAAATGCATAGAGCAGTTAGTTCATGAACTTTAGAGAATGTTTGACCACAAAATTTATCGTACTAAGAACACGCCGTGCACACTTGGATACATAAAAACGTAAACATCTTATGATAACGAAAAAGGTGCAAAATTCTCACATGTTTATCGACAAACACACAATCAAGACTTTGAGGCTGAGGATCATCTCCGATGGTTTTTGTTATCCACATCATGCAAACCCTTATTTGGAGCTTGTTTGCTGGTTGGTATGGCCTCAGACAATGAATTGGCATCACCTCCATCAATCTAGATAGATAAAAAATTGAGAAGCAAATTAAATTGAAAATTGAATAAGCTGATTTATCAAAGTAATGGTGGAGTCATATTTAGAACAACAAACAAAAGGACAAAATAATAATGCAAATTTATGCCTTCATGTAAATGTTTTAAAACATCTTTATAAACTATGTTTTTTTGTATAACCATAAGGCATGTCGAAATCATGAGCAATAACAATTTTTAGACCCTTTTTTGAGATGACTCTGGACACCGCAACATATAGTTGCCTATGAGAAAAAACATACTGTGATAGATACAAGTCAACAATTTTCAAGGATTGTCCTTGGCTTTTGTTGTTCATCGTCGCAAAGGAACTGTCGCCTTCGTAGGGTAAAGGTAAATTTATTATGAGATGATTCAGTAATTATCCTGGGGATATAAACTCTTTCACCGATGTTGCTTCCCGTAATGATTTTTGCTTGTATAATTCGGTCGTTTAAGTGTATCACAACCAACCGTGTACCATTACACAACCCATTAGTGATTTAAACCACTTATGGTGAATATTATTAGCAAATTTAACCCAAAAGGGAAATTTTTGTTAAATCTCATGTTAAATATAAGATTAAAAAAAGACAAAAAAGAAGTTATCTCGGAACCAAAGCAAGTTATCTTAGCCATTTCGTATTCCTCCTCCTCCGCCTCGGCTATTCGCAAGCGCTGACGATTTCGACAGAGCCAAGTCCCTCACCATCGCCGTGCCCAAATGGCTTCTAACAAAGAGAGAGAAGATTCATCAATGCCTGAAGCATCCCACATCCCTCAAAAACTCCGAGTTTGGGGATAGAGGTTGGGAGGGGAAGGAATAGGGGAAAAAGGTGCACAAGATAAGGGGTGGGCGTAGGTTAAGAAGGGAGGCGTAGGATAGAGAAAAATGATGAGAGGGGGTTGTGTACGGTGGTAAGGAACAAGGGAAGGCCTCGTCTTTGGCTATCTTGTGGGCAGAAGATGGTGTGGGGAAGCCTTTTGTTAGGTGTCACCCTGTAATGTCTTTTTTTTCTTTTTTTTTTCTCCATTAAGAAATTAGGTAAATGTTTGTAAATGTTTCTTCTAAGATGGAAAACGTTACTAGTCAATAACAAAGCTATAGTGGTGACCTTGAGTGCCCATGATACAAAAGAAAAGGAAAGAAGAACAATTGATAACCGGATTTGAGGAGAGGACGGTGGAGGAGAAGAGGCCACATGAGGGGAGGCATAATCACGCGGAGAGAGGAAGAGAGAGATGAAGGCTAAAGAGTGTGGTTGGACATTTTTTTATCCCTATACTTAATTGAGATTTAACAGAAATTTTTCTTTTGGGTAAATTTGATAATAATCTTCACCACAAGTGTTTACATATTTTTTTTTTTTCCTACCACAAAGACTGTCTTCCGAATTCCCTATCACCAGTGACCATTAATCGTCCCATTTGGCCTAGAGTTAAAGGCATAGTCTGTCTTCCTCAAGAGAACAATACCAAAATATGAGACACATTCGCTTGATCTCCACCACAACTGTTCAACCGACAACCCACGGTAATGAGTTAACTTGTAGAATTGAGTTAACTCCATGGGATCTGCAACTCCTCCTTGTAGATCAAGTCCAAAAGGGCCTTCTCTTCCACAAACCTACTTCTACTAACTGTGGGAATGAAGACCTAAAGAATAACCTAGTCGAACACTTAAAAGTCCTCTTTCTCCACCGCCTTGGACATCTTCTATCCCCTCGCCGGTCGTCTTGCCATCACGGAAAATAAAGACGATAACACCACCTCTTTCGCTTTCGAATGCAACGGCGCCGGAGCTGAGTTTGTCCACGCGGTTGCTGATGGAGTCAGTGTGGCGGATATCCTCGACCCTGTCTTGGTCCCTGATGAAATTGTCTACGACTTCTTTTCCATGAATGGGGTGTTGAATTACGAAAGTGTGACCAAACCCTGTCTTGCAGCGCAAGTGACAGAGCTGGTTGATGGCGTTTTCATAGGTTGCACAATGAACCACTCGGTTGTTGATGGGTCGACATTCTGGCGTTTCTTCAACACTTGGTCCGAGATCTCTCGCGGTGGTGGTAGTCGCGATGGAATTTCGCAATCACCTCCTATTTTTGGCCTTGAGTTTCTGGACGGCATCATTGATCTTCCAGTTCGCATTCCCTTCTTCCGCAGTCAGATCCCAGATAAATTTCTACCACCACCTCTTAAACAACGGGTATTTCATTTCCCCAAGGAAAAAATTGCTCAGCTCAAAGCCAAAGCCAATGCCGAGATGGGCACCACCAAGATCTCATCCTTGCAAGCACTCTTGGCTCATCTTTGGGTTTCCATAACCCGCACCAGGCATCTCAACCCCGACCAAGAAATCAAATATCGCTTACTAGTAGGCCTGAGGCAAAGATTGCAGCCGCCATTACCCAATGAATACCTCGGCAATGCGGTTCTTTTTGGCACGGCCACATCCACCGTGAGCGATTTGCTCAACCGTGGACTAGGCTGGGTGGCTTTGGAAATGAACAAGATGATTGCTTCAAAGACGAAAGAGGATGCTATAAATTTTTTGAAGCAATGGATAGAGAGTCCAAAACTGACCAAAATGAATGCTTTAGCAAGTGATCACGCATTGGCCACGGGAAGCTCGCCGCGGTTCAATGTGTATGGTAACAACTTTGGTTGGGGAAGTCCTCTGGCAGTTAGAAGTGGTGCCGGGAACAAGTTCGATGGGAAGTTGACGGTGTTTCCCGGGGCCGAAGATGGAAGCATTGATTTTGAAGCTTGCCTCTCGCCGCAGACGCTGCAAGCTTTGGCGGAGGACGAAGAGTTCATGGCTCGTGCTTAGTGAACTTTATTTTAGAGAAAATTTTATTATTAGTGATTACTAAGCGTCCTCCACTCAAATCATTGAAAATTTGTTGGTATATTGTTGTGGACAGTTCTGGAAATTAATAAAGCTAGTAGGCCTTCACCATGTGATCATCAGACAGCTACCAGTCAGCACCAACTCTGTAAGAAAGGGACAGAATTATTGGTACTAAAATCGATGCTAGATGATAACAAAATTACAGAATGGCATTATTGATTCCTGCAGTTTGCAAGGATTCACGTGATGTAGCCATTTCACTAAGTAATACTACTAGGAGAGTGCAGTACCCCTCCTTTAGCTTGTAGGGTACCTACTCGTTAGTTTTCTCTCATTTACTCTTATGTATTTGGTTTGTCGGTGATGTGTTAATGGGATTAAGACTATCTCCTCTCCTAATCTCTCGGGCTGGAAAAAAATCCCAAAAATCCCAAACCAAACCAAAATTCCCGAAATTTTAGGTATGTAATCCCAAACCATACCGAAATTTCGGTATGGGATTCGGTTTTGCATCTCCATTTTTTCGGTATTCCCATACCGAACCAAAAATAAATATTATATATATATATATATTATGTTTTAATTATAAGTAAATTATGGGTGTATCCGAGTATTTTTGGAATTGTATGCAATTGCACTTGCACTTGTTTAAGAGTGGATTACTATTACTGTGCATTTGCACTTGTTTGCTGGTTAAGGAATGATATGAAATGAAGAAGTTGTATGTTTTTTGTTTTTTGTTTTTGTTTACTAAGGAGGGAGAGAGAAGGGGGGGTGTGGAGAAAGACATATAAAGCCATGGTTTGTGGAAATGCATTATCTCATGGTTTGCAATTTCAGCACGCCATTTTTTACACTACTCATATTCCCTGTTAATTCTATGAAGTGAAATTATTTCCTTCTGATTATCTTATCCCCTATTATTATTACTGATCTCCGTACTTGTAATGTCAGGTTCGTAATGTGGTGGTGAAGCATAGCTATCTTTAGCCAAAAATGAGAAATTAGAAAGAAAAAATTAGAGTTTATTTGGGTGCAAGTTATATGTTCAATAGATTGGCACTGGCAAATTGGCAGCCCAAAAACATAATATGTCAAATTTTCAATATAAAAGGTTAAATTTTAGCCCAAAAACATAATATGTCAAATTTTAGTCCAAAAGCCCAAAACCATTTCGGGATTCCCGATTTGTCCCGAAATCCCGAAACTATTTCGGGATTCCCGAAAATTGGGATTCCCAAAAATTTGGTTTGAGATCGGTATTGAAATTGGGATTCCCGAAAATTTTGGTTTGGGAATCGGGACAAGGGTTTCGGTATGGGATCCCATACCGAACAACCCCTCTCTCTTTCCCTCTTTTCTTATTTTTTTTTTAACAAACGATATTATTTACACTAAGGAGGATGGGCTTAATCTCACAATGGGTTAATGATAATGTGGTTCAAACCAAACCTAATACCTCTCACTTACAAGTGAATAGAAATACTACTATACCGTAGTACTAAGTGGCATAAATACGAACATGCCGGGAGTCGAACCAGTGCATATGTAAATGGGAGAACCAGCGATAAACGACTCTGCCAACACTACTTTCTCTCCTCTCGTATTTAAAGGGTTACGATTAAGCTACATTAATATCTTGTTTTGAATTTTTTATATAGAGAAAAAGACAAAAAGAAAAGTGTGAGAAGAGGGAAGGGAAGATGATGGTAATAGGAGGGAGAGAATCATACTCCATGTTAGTGAGTAACAAGAAGAGTTCTATAAAATTCCCTTATGTTATTGTTCGTTCTTTGGGTTAGAGCAACTTTCCATTAGTCTTTAGATTTTTTTATTTTTGGTAAAAGGATATTTTATTAAGCACCAACAACAAACATACAACACTTCAGAGGCCCAAAGACTACATATCAACAAACAAAAGTGGGCCTAAAACACTAGAAAACACAACATGAGCCCAAAAAATATTTAGGCCCAAAATTAACATCTTGTCTTCCAAAGCAAAAGCTTCGCCACCTTGCACAACTTTCTCCACCCTTCCAAACCCGATTTGCTACCCGAGCACAGCCATAAACTAGAGATAGTTGGTAACTAAACGAGAGAAGCCAGCTATCAGTATGAAGTTCATGGAAACCCACGAACGACACTGCCGAAACCGACAGATAACAAAGAGAAAGTGGTGTTGTTGGAAACACTCGAGCCGGTGGATACACCAGAACTCTACACACAATCTCAGAATGATGCATGGCTAAAGATAGAAGCAAGGAAAACTCAAGAAAAGTAATACCCATGGGGATAAAGGAATATGATAGATTGGAGTAGAAATTTGGAATAACAAGTAGTGGAATCAAGGAAAACAAAAGAGAAAGAAAGCAAAAAGGAAGCAGCAAACGACCCTAGCCAAAGCTAGGGCCAACGCTACCGGATTTTCTGTGGTTTGAACGCCTCACACAGGAATTGAGAATAACTCTCAATTTGAGAGAAAAGTTCTCACCACAGAGAGAAATTGTGAGCTGTCACTCCTTAGACACACAATAATCCACATAAGTAGCAAAATATCTTAAAGTAAAACAAGAGAAATTGAACATTTCAACACTTATCTGGTTGATCTATCCTCCATCTTAAACAAATCCATTGTACTAAATAACATCTAAATTAAGACAAGAAGAGGTTGAATAAGCTGGAGATGGGGAGTGAATCTGGTTCATGAACCAGATTATAATTCTGATGACCAAGAAAGTGTACACTCTGAAGATGGGGAAGAAAGCAAAAAAGATAGCATTATCCATAGTTTAATGAGAAAACGAGCATGAAGAATCCACAGCTTACTCTAAGGCTTATTTTCAGAGACAATGTGCAATTCAATAGAGCTGTCATCATGTACTCCTTAGTGAAAGGATATGAGGAAATTCACTTTCCTAGGAATGAGAAGTTGAAGATTACTGCAAAGTGTATAAAAAAACTACCCTTGGATGTGTAGTGATGGCAAGATGCATAGATCAAACAACATCTAAATTAAGATAATCTGTCATCACCACACCTGTGCGAGGACTTGGGTGAATAAGAACTTGACTTCTCTTTTACTCACAGATTTGTACTTGGATCGAATAAAGCTCAATCCCACATGACCTGTGGATTCTTTTGTAGCCATTGTGGAATCCAAGTGGAATCATGGGCATACAAGGATGAAGGCCTATAGGGCACTGAATAAGGCTTTGAAGATTATTGAAAGAAAACATGCAGAGCAATATATAAAACTGTGGGATTTTGCTGAGGAAGTAATGAGGATTAACTTTGTTGATGCACAAAATCAATGAGACTTTGGAACAACATAAAGTGTCAAGTTTGTGACCTTTGTTTGGTTGCTCCGGTCACCTAGTCATGATAATATGTAAAGATATAGAGGTAGGGAAGCAAACACAAGATGTACATTGTTCACCTTATGTTTGACTACGTCCACGGGGTAGAGGAGTTCTCATTAATAGTGAAAGGTTTGCACAATATATAGGTTCAAGCATAATTAGCATTAATGAGTTCTAATGACAAGTTTAAGTACAATAATGACATTATGAATTAATTGTAGGAGAATGATCTTCTTTTATAGTTGAGGGAAGTCTCCGGCTTTAGTATGTGATTGATGTGGGACTCTGGGGGCTTTATTTTGACATTGACACGTGTTGTGATGTGATTGGCCTTTTGGTTGGAGGGAAACTCTTGTGCTTCAGTATGGATGCCTTGGCATGAACCCCTCAGTAAGTGCTTGAAGGTATGATGTTGACCGGTGCTTGGTAGTTTCGAGATTGGTCAAGTATGGTACAAACTAGGGGTGGGCACGGGCGGGGGCGGGCCCAATTTTGAAGGGATCGAAACGGACCCGGGTTCAAATGAGATGAGCCGGGCATTACATTTTCCAATATAGGAACCGAACCTTACCCGGTTCAGGCCGGGTCCATCGTTCCTTGGTTTTTTTTTTTTGAAAAAAAAAAAAAAAAAAAAAAAAAAAACTAAAATTTGCACAGATTCACTACCACTACGGCACTACCAGTGCAGACTGCATTTATGTAGATTTTGCACAAATTCACTACAATGATTCACATCCAATCTAAATACAAAGTCCAACATCCAAGTTCATAGATTAACAATACATCCAAAATAACAACATTACATCATCCAAAAATCAAATCAACATACAAAATATCCAAGAGTCCAAGACATCCAAATTCCGAAGTCCAAAAATCAAATAATCCAAAACAACATAAACATGACATCTGCAATAAATTCCAAATTAACATCCGAAACCACATCCAACGTCCAAGTTCCAACAACATTCCTCATTGAATCTATAAGTAAAAATAGAATATAAACATGACATTTTTAACGTCCAACATCATATTATCCTCATTGAATCATTGAAATTTAAAGTTTATTCATTTCAATTTAAAATATTACCGCAATTCCTTTTCCTTTATTCGTTCGAGTTGTTTGAGGAGCTTCAATTTTAGGAACACTTGGTGAGATGGTTGAACTTGTAGATATAGTATTTGCTCTTCTTCTTTTATATTCTACAACAAAGAACAAAAGCACGTTAATTGTAAATCAATTAATATAAAGTTATAAACCAAACTATACAAAACAAAATAATTACCATCTTCACACTCTTGATAAAATTCAAGCTCCACCAGACTTGCTTCATATTCAATGTTGCTAATTGGTTCACTTCTTAACCAGTTTTCGAGGCATATCAATGACTCCAAAGTATAGTCATTAATCAAATAAAGATATATCGAAATATGCACACCAATTTATGAAATTACCATAAAATATTAATCATCTCAAGAATCCATTAACTTATTCTTTCAAATTCAGGAATGTGTTATATAGAAGGATAGGAGAAAGTTTATTAATTATACATGTTGCAGACTTGCAGTTGGTAGAGATGCTGAACTTTACAGAAACCAACCTCAAGAATCTGGCACCACTCTTGTCTAGACAGCTGCAAGAGAGAAACGATAAAAATGTATTGCAGTTTCTTGTACCATATTTGATCTAAATTCTAATGACTGAAACGATAATACACGCATATGCATAAGAACTGAAAAGTTGTACGATATGTTTCAAGCAAAATAGGCAACTAACATATCTTTTGTAGAGTAACGAACGTGAATTCATCACATGCTATGGCGGCTGTTGATCAATTTGCATGGCAATTAAGTCAAAAGAATGTGTAACCTTGTCAAAAAGATGCAGATGCGTGGTATTCTCTACTAGTGTTATATTGCCCCAAAAACTATCTAAATTGATTGAATGAAGTAGGCCTCATAAAACCATCTGGAATCTGGATTTTATAACGGAAGATTCATACTTTAATTATTTACCAAACAGACTCATCAAGCCAACTGATGATTCATATTCAATAAAGGCATACACAAAAGCCATCTTGATACAAGTGTTGTGCACTAGAGAGATCATCTTCATAAAACTAGTTCCAATTACCAAAATTGAAATTATAAACTCAAGTTAAATGCACAAGAAAACATCAAGGGTTGTTCCACCAGAAAATATAATCGCCAGACTTCATATTAAAATATGAAATCAGGCAGAAGCTGTCATACACACACATGACACAACACACACACATAGTCAAATAAGCATAATTTACATATATACAACCTAGCATAATAAGCATACATGAAACCCTAACAAAAACTAGAAGAAAAGAAAATTCCCAAATCTGAAAAACGCGGTTCTTGTTCTTGATCCAAATTCCAATTAAATTCAAAATTGCCTACTCAGATTGAAATCCCGATCCCAATCTTAACCAGCTGACCTAGCTTTTCGTTTCTAGGGTTTCATCATCATTAACCAAACACTCCAAATCCCAACATAAATCCGAAATCTCAAATCCCAAATCCCACTCCCATCCAAACAGATCCACAATTCCTTCACCCAAATGTTAATGCATTCATCAAATTATTCCCACCTGAAGATTTAGTCTCTAATCAAATCCTATTATTCATGCTACTGATCCTTCGCATCAAAAAAAAAAAAAAAAAATCGGAGAAGTAGACTTACGATAGCTGGCGAAGTAAAAGAATCTAGGTTGGTAACAGTATCCTCGACGTCGGTGATGGGTGATGGTGGTTGTCACATACCGGCCCAGGCCCCCACCACATCCTGGGCTCGACTCCGCCGTAGCACGATATTGTCCGCTTTGGGCCCAAGCCACGCCCTCACGGTTTTGTTTCTGGGAACTCACGTGAGCAGAACTTCCCAGTGGGTCACCCATCATGGGATAGCTCTCGCGCGAACTCGCTTAACTTCGGAGTTTCTACGGAACCGGAAGCTAGTGAGCTCCCAAAAGGCCTTGTGCTAGGTAGAGATGGGAATATACATATAAGGCTTACAGGATCCACACTCCTGGGCGATGTGAAATCTTACAATCCACCTTCTTTAGGGGCCCGACGTCCTCGTCGGCACACTTCTGGCCAGGAACCTGACTCTGATACCAACTTATCACATCCCGGCCCCGGCCCCCACCACATCCCGGGCTCGACTCCGCCGTAGCACGATATTGTCCGCTTTGGGCCCCAACCACGCCCTCACGATTTTGTTTCTGGGAACTCACGCGAGCAGAACTTCCCAGTGGGTCACCCATCATGGGATAACTCTCGCGCGAACTCGCTTAACTTCGGAGTTCCTACGGAACCTGAAGCCAGTGAGCTTCCAAAAGGCCTCACGCTATGTAGAGATGAGAATATACATATAAGGCTTACAGGATCCACACCCCTAGGCGATGTGATATCTTACAATGGTCACGACGACGGTGGTATTGTTGAAGAGAAGATAATCGAGGTTGTGGGACCTGGGTTCTTAGGGTCCTGGAATGTCGTCGAGGTCGGAGGATGGCTGGATGGTGGTGGTGCCGTTGTGTTGGTCGCGGCAGTGGTGATGGGTTGGGTTCTCTAGGATGTCGTCGAAGTCGAGGGAGTCGAGGGAGTGACAGATGGTGGAGAGGTGAGAGTGAGAGAGTGAGACTAAAACTGATTCTGGAAACTTAGGTTAGAAATTAACGGTTCAGATTGGATGATAGGTTATCATTCAATCTCGACCATTGATTATAATTAGAAATGGGTAGGTCTAGGGTCCCCTTAATCTAGGGTTTAGGAATCGGCCCACCCAGTAAATAACAATGGTCTGCCCCGGCCCACCCCGTTTATTCCCAAAAAAAATAGGAACCGGCACGTACCCGCCCCGAACCTACATTATCCGCCCCGACCCGCGGTTCTACCCAATTGCCCACCCCTAGTACAAACAAACCCTCAAAGCACTGTGAATTTGAAGTTGGATGGTAAAGGTTTCAGAGAATATATATTTGCTTGAGGGATACAAAAAAGGCTTTAAGACAAAGTGCAGACCTTTGTTAGGTTTAGATAGGTGCCACTTAAAGGTTCCACATGTAAGGCAGTTGCTTTGTGTTGTGGGCATTGATCCAAATGATGAGACATGAGTTATTGCTTATGCAATGGTGGAAATGGAAAATAAGGCATCTTGGATTTGATTCTTGAAACTCTTGGCTGATGATGTAGGTATTGTAAACTAAAATTGGTGGACATTTATTAGTGACTAGGGGTGGGTTCAAAAAACCAAAAACCGAAAAAAACCGAAAACCAAACCGAACCGAAGTCGAAAAAAACCGAACCAAAATTGCCAAACCGAACCGAACCAAATTTGGCCAGTTCGGTTTCGGTTTTGGTTTTTTAGGTCCGGAAACCGAACCGAACCGAAAAAAAAAAATTATATATAAATATTCAAAAACATGTTGGCGTTTGGGTTTGAACCCCTGACCTGTACAGGTTGGGGATAGTTTCAAGCCAACTTGACTGTGGGCTTTGTATTGTTATATTTGTACCAGTAATCTATTTATAGGTTTTTAATATGTAATGCTTTTATAAAATATCTTAAGTTTACAAACCCTAGCCGTCACTCTCTCTCCCATTTCAGTTTTCATCTTTTCCCAGTTTTCATCTGCTGCTTTCCTCTGTCTCTGTCTCTGTCTCTCTCTCTCTTTCTCTCTCCCTTCTTCCTCTCTTCCTCCAAATCACTCTCTCTCCAATCCTCTCTTGTTCTCCTCACGGATTCCTTCTTCCAAATCATAATTTTCGCTCACCCCTTTCAAATCAGAAGCAGAGGAGGATAGCAGAGGGCATTCGAATCGGTTCAATCTCTTCCTTGTTTTAACTATTATTTTTTAAAAAAAGATTTTTGTTTTCGTTTTGGTTTATTTTAATTTGGTTGTGTTTTTGTGTTGTGTTGTGTTGTTGGTTGATAAATGTATTTTTTTGTTTGGTTACCAGAGATGATTATCTTTGCACTAAAGCAGAAATTTGAATGTGTGCAGCTTGATTACTGCAAAGAGGTAACCAACAAACTGAAAGCAAATGGTATCCGGGGCGAACTTTGCCAGGGTGAACACCTTCCAAAACTGATTAGAAATTCAGAGATGCAGAAAATTCCATTAATGGCTGTTGTCGGTGCCAAGGAAGTTGAAACTGGCACTGTTACAGTAAGATCCAGGTTTGGTGGCGATCTTGGCACCATGCCAATTGATGATTTTGTTAGTAAAATCAAGTCGGCCATTGAAAGCAAAGCGTCAATTTGAAGTGCTTTCTGAATTAGTTTTTCTATTGTTGGGTTGTTCTTGTTTCAATTCAAATGCTCCAACCGTGATTACAATCTGTAAGTATTAAGCTTTTGTATAATATTGTGTAATGCAGAGATGAAAACTGAAAAGCATGAGCTAAGTTTACTTCTCAGTTGAAGTTCAAATATTTTGATTAGGACATGTTGAGTTCTCAGGATGCTTCAAGCTCCAGGTAAAAAAAAAAAAAATTAATAATATTCTTGGAAAAACCCGAACCGGGCCGAAACCGAATAAAAAAAAAACCGAAAAAAAACGAAAAAATTTGAACCGAACCGAAAATTTGGTTCAGTTTCGGTTTTGGCAAAAAACTGAACCGTTTCAAACCGAACCCAGCCCTATTAGTGACAACAAAAAAAGGCTAATTCCAACATTTCAAAACATTCTCCCCAATTGCCACCATAGATCCTGTGTGAGGCATTTATACACAAACTATAAGTATTTGTTCAAGGGGAAAACTTTGAAGGGTGCTTTATGGGTAGTTTCCAGAACAACAATGGTTCCATACTTCAAAAAGGCAATGGAGGATGTAAGAAGTTGGATAAAAAGGCTTACAATTGGCTAGTGAAAAAACCTGTAACTCATGGAGCACGTCACATTTTGAAACCTCTCCAAAACGTGACATATTGCTTAATAATCTGTATAAATCCTTAAATGCAGTCATACTAGTGCCAAGGCAAAAGACTATTGTGACTATGCTACAAATGATTCACACTATGTTGATGAAGAGAATTCAAATGAGGCGACATATAATGATGAAGCAAGTAGGAGATCTATGCCCTAAGATTAAGAAGAAGTTGGAGGAAACCAAACTCTTAAGTGGTAGGTGTATTTCACAATGGTCAGGATAGACCAAATTTCAAGTGGATGCTGGAGGTAAGGAACAATATGTGGTAGACTTGGTTGAGAAGACATGCTTTTGTAGGAAGTATGGCTTGACGGGAATACCTTGCAACCAGGCAATAGCTAACATCATTTCAAGAGAGAAAAACCTGAGGATTATGTGGATGTTTATTATTCAAAGGCACGGTACTTAGAAGTTTATTCTAACTTAATAATGCCAATGAATGGTATGTCTTTGTGTGAGGATACTGAAAACCCATCAATCTTGCCTCCAGTATATATATATATATATATATATATATATATACAAGGCAACCTAGAAGACTAAGGAAGAAGAGAAACAAAAAAGCTGGTGAAGTGGAGAAAGATGGTGAACAAACTCCCACAAACCCACCAAATGATCCTGAAGGTCCTCCTAAAGCCACTTAAGCTTGGAAGGAAAGGGCAAGACGCTTTGAAGTGTACTATATGCAAGCAAGAAGGTCATAATTCAAGGACCCATCATCGACATCTTCCTCCAAAGGACAAAAATGTAACAATTTTTGTACTTTCTAATTTAATCCTTTATTCCTTAATCCTTTAATCTTTAATCATTTGCTAATTTTGTACTTTGTTCTAGGCATCCACATCAACACAAGAAAAAGCATCATCATCAGTCAAAGCTGCATATAGGAAGAGGATAAGGAAATCTAAGGTAAAAACCTAATCCCCTCCTTTGTAGTTTACAACATCAAATTAAGTTTAGAACCTTGCTATGCATCTTACTTTTTGTAATGAACATTGGAATTAGGCATCACAAATAGGGGATGGTTCATCTGCAAATCTTGAAGCTCATTCATCGAGAGTCACCAAGCAGAGAAAGACAAGGCAAACAAAGATCTGAAGAAGCCAGGAAATGTAACAAATTACTGTTTGTTGCCATGTTTTATGTGCAATAGAAATTGAAATTATGGTACATGGGTTCTGGAATTAGACATCACAAACATTGTATTTCTTGGTTTTTTGTATTGATTTGTAAGCCTAGAAATGCACTAATTTACACTATTTTGCTAGATGGATTTCAGTTGGTTTTTTGAATCAATGCACTGTGCATTTTTGGATATTTAAGGATGTCTAATGCATATCTTTTAGATGGATTAAGGAAGCTATATGAATTACAGTTCATCTTTTGGTCTTTGCAAATGTTTTGAGTTATTAATTTGGAAGTGGAATTTGTGTTCACCTTTTGGTTATATCATGTCTTTATATGGGATTTGTGTTCATCTTTAGGTTACATCGTGTGTTGATGTGAGATTTGTGTTTATGTGGAATTTGGATATTTAGGTTGTATTAGCTTCCAAAATTGAACCCTTAAAAAAAATAGCTAACGTGGAATAGTTTTGGCAGGAAAAAATAGTGTTCAAAATTTCAGATTTTTTTTTTAAAATTATTTTGAAAAAAAAATGATGTGGAATTTTTTTGGCGGGAAATCTTCGTGGCGGTACAACACGGAAGTCCATATGTGGAGGGAGTAGGACCCAACATAAGTCATGTCAGCATTTAACAGATAAATTGATAGACAAACTAAAGGATGTTTGAAATTATAACAAATTTGTAAGATAATGTATGACATTGAAATGTTTTAAAGATGATGTATGAAATTGTGGTTAGCCCAATAATTGAGGTAGTTTTGTATAATTTACCTAAATAGATTGGTTAGGTTTAGTTTTTATATCATTAAGTCCAGCCAACTTGCCTTAAGTTATAGTTTTGCTTCTAATGAAAGTTGGTAAATTTGCTTATTTCTATTAATAATTGGCTTATTTGAAAAGCTATTCTAGTGAGGTTTGCAAAAGCACGCGGCTTTAAGTTGTTCACATCACCTGTTTGGTGAGCTGCCATGTTTCTTACTCTTTCTAACCTAGACTATGCATACCTCTCTTTTGGCTTGGAGGGCACTACCCATTAGTTCTCCGCTGTCATTTACTCTTGTATTTGGTGTGTTAGTACTTCGTGATGTGTTAGGGAGTAACAAGAAGAGTTCCGTAAATTTCTGTTCCTATGTTATTGTTGGCTCTTCTAGTTACGAGTTGCTTCTCATTTGTGTGCGAAAGTGATATGGGTGTATTTGGAATTTAGATTGTGAGAGCTTGAACACTTCTAGTAATGAAATTTCCTCGCAGTTTCTGAACAAGACATAGGCTTTAGACATAACAAGTACTAACTATTAACCTTTGTATTACTTATTGTTAAATTATTGGTCTCATATCTTTCGCCTTCTCACAACAAAATGAATGGTAGGTGAGAAATATTAGTATACAAAATCAAATACGTTAGGATTAAAAAGTCCTCCATGCTTATATCGTTGATCTATCTTCCATTTTAAAAAGTAGAAAAAAGATTTGATTGTTGGTGTCATATCTTTCGTATCCAGATAACAAAATCAATGGTAGGTGAGCACTATTAATTTACAAATCCACCGTACTATATCACCACATTCTATAACCATCGCCTTTCAACGTTGCGAGCTGCAATCAATTGAAATGACTCCGATTCGGAACATCTCTACCAGCACCATCCGACCAACTAATGACGACGATGATGAGTTAAATCACAGATCAATCGAGTTAACTCCTTGGGATCTGCGCTTGATCCAGATCGATTACATTCAAAAGGGGCTGCTTTTCAAGAAATCAGCAGAGACGGAAGAGAGCAGCAGCTTGATAGACCACCTAAAATCCACACTTTCCCGTACCTTGAATAATTTCTACCCGCTCGCTGGTCGGCTTGCCCTGACTAAAAATGATAACGACAACACCTGTTCTTTCTTCATCGATTGTAATGGCAACGGAGCTGAGTTTGTCCATGCAGCTGCCGATGGTGTCAAAGTGGAGGATATCCTTGATTCCGTTTATTTTGCAGATGACATTGTCAACCACCTCTTTTGTATGATGGATGCTTGGAACTACGAGGGTATTACAAAACCATTGCTTGCAGTACAAGTCACTGAACTTGTTGACGGCATCTTTATTGGTTGCAGTATAAACCATGTGGTCGTTGATGGTACCTCTTTCTGGCATTTCTTCAATACGTGGTCTGAAATTTCCCGTGCTGGACCTTCTGGTAAAATTTCTCAACCTCATCCTGTTTTCGCTCGTGAATTTTATGACGGCGTGATTGATCTTCCTATTCAGCTACCCTTCTCCAACATTCAAGAAATCATGACCAAGAAGCGTCTAACTGGACATGGATTGTCGTCTCCGAATTCTTCACAGCGGGTAGTATTTCATTTTCCTAAAGAGAGAGTGGTAGAGCTCAAGTCCAAGGCTAATGCTGAGATGGGCACCACCGACAATAACACGATCTCATCCCTTCAAGCACTCATGGCTCATCTTTGGCGAGCGGTAACGCGTGCCAGAAATCTGAACCCGGATCAAGAAGTTAGCTACCGGATTGCAGCGGGAGTGCGGCAAAGAATGGAGCCACCATTGCCAAAAGAGTACATGGGGAATGGGTTTCTGGGCCTTATTGTGAAGTGCACCGCTGGGGAGCTAGTACGACATGGACTAGGGTGGGCAGCCTTCCTAATAAACAAAAAAATTGGTTCGCTGAAGGCTGAAGAAGCTAGGAAGTACATGGAGGATTGGGTAAAAGCTCCTACGTTTCTTTCAAATCCACAAAGGGATCCAGCAACTCTTGATTTGCTCACAGGAAGCTCGCCGCGGTTCAATGTGCATGGTAATGATTTTGGGTGGGGAAGGCCGGTTGCTGTGCGCAGCAGAACTCAAGAAAGGAAGGTTGGGAAGTTAACGGTGTTTCCTGGGCCTGAAGAAGGTAGTATCGATTTTGAATGTTGCCTTTGGCCAGAGACTATACGAGCTATGGCAGAAGATGCAGAGTTCATGCAAGCTATGCTCACATAACCTATGCTTTTAATTTTGATTGTAAGCTTCAATTGTGCTTGGTAATTTCTAGAGTCCAAGTAAACGAGTTGTTGCTTAAAACAACTCAACTTGAGAGTCTAACTTTTGTCTTTCCCTATGTAGTGTAGTAGTAGAGTGATCGAATGATTTCAATGTCGCAAAATGATTTTCGTTCTGTGAAAGGAGAAAATGAGAGTGGAAATACTACCCACTGGCACATGTTATACAACGGTTTTAGGATGATGAATTTTATACTTTGTTTTTCATTAATGACCATCATTTTGCATGTTTTTCTTTTTAGGGTATTTTTTAGAAGGGTTCAGGCCTCATTTTTCCCCCTGACTGAGGCGGTAAGGTGGTTCTTAAACAAGAGTCAATGCTTAAGGGAAAGCCATGTAGGACTACGGTCTTGTGATATTACTCATCATTTGTAAGTATTAAGTCTTAGATTCGATTATCGGCAAAAGTGAATTTGAACCACATTATTGAACCACTTCCCGCCTTGCACATAATATCGTTTGTTAAAAAAAAAAGTGAAAGATTAGTTTGTTATTGTTTTATTCAAATTTTAATATTGTAAGGTGACGAATATTTTCAAAGAAAACTCTACAATACGTAGGACTCTTGTTGTCAATGTAGTATAAATATGTATATGATAATGAATGCAAGATGATCATTTCCACCAGAAATAGATCATCTCCGGATCCATTTCTCTTAATCCATCAAATCAGGAAATTCGTGTAGTTGAAATTTGATCCAACGACTGAATTTATTATAACTTTTAAAGTGGGACTTTGTTTGTAGCCGTTTGATCAAATTTCAACGGCACAGATTCTCTGATTTGGTGGATTAGGAGCAAGGGATCCAGAGATGATAAAAAAAAACACATTTGTGCACGATAAAACTTCAAAAAGAAATAAATGACAACATTATTATCAGCTATAAATCTAGCGACAGGTAAAAGACTCAATTTAATATTTTGAAGTGTATTTCTAGTTCATTTAACCTAAAAAAATTTCTTGCATATCCCTCATCCAAACATATTATCGTCAATGCATATGTGAGTGCATGTTAAGGTGAGATTTTTCAGTGTGCCGGCAATACAGTTCGGCACACCAAGTGTAATATTACTGAAAAAAATTCTCCATGCCAAAAGGCTAGTGTCTCTTCAGACAATTCAAAATAGACGACTGACTATACTTTTCCCCCCCATTGATCCGACTTTTTTCTTCCGATTTCACACTGACTATTTAAACAAACACACAATACAAACACTACCAAAAACACTTGTAACAATTTCCTACCTATAAAAAAGCACAACAAAAAAGAATACTCCTTCGTGGTTTTGTTTTTATAAAGAAAAGAAAAGAAATACGTCTCCGTTAAAACGGCCAAAAATCCTCCGTAGGCCCCTCCCAAATTGAGACCTGATTAGGGTTTCAAGCCCGACCCGCCAAAATCCTCTCTCCCAAACCCTACCTTACAGTTCCTCACAGGACTGCCTCTGTACGAATCGGATCCGATCCGAACCAAAATTGAGTTTCCAGCCGGATTAACCTCCCCCAGCTTCGCCGCCGACAATGGCGTCGAAGGCTTCGCCTTCCGCTTCTGCCAATAGATCGGAGCTTCACGACGACCCGCCGGTATAATCCTTCGGCTCTTCTCTCGATCTCTTTCTCTATGTAAATCAATGAAAACTCAGCTTAAATTCTTGTCATTAATGGAAGATCTTATGTTGGGTTTAATTTGGTCAATGTGTGTGCCTGTACATATACATATATTTGTTCTTTTATATTTATAACATTCAGTATGCATGTAATATAAGGGCATTTATGTATGAATTTTACCAATGTGGGTTGATATGGAGAGAGATATAGCAGCATTGCTCGTTTAACTCCTGCTTGCTTAGATTTTTAAGTGCCAATTTTGATGATGCTATCTATGTTTTGGATAATTTACCATGTAATTTTGACGAATGTCTTTCAACTTAGGAAGAGATAAAATTGTGAAAATTGTTTCGCTGATTGACGGTTCTGGACTTATGTTTTACTTTTCCTGCTTAGCTTGCATTTTAAAAAGCTATTACGATAGAAAGGTTAGTTATAGCTTTTTGTGCTCAAATTGTTGATAGAGAGTGCTACCCGCTCTTGGAACCACTTCGTTTTGTGTTCATGCAACTCCACTCTGACTTTTGCTTGCTTAATTATTTTCTACTCTTTTGTCTGGGTATTTTATAATATTTTTTTTTTATGTTGGATTAAACTGATCTTCTACTTTTACAGATGACAAGATCACAAGAAAACATGGATGTAACCCGGAAGGAGATTTCATTGCTCATAGAAAATCTAAAGAAGCAAGTTGTTTTTAACCGGGCTACTTCTATAAAGGTGCATCCTCACGGATCTTATGGCGATCATTGTATTGATACAGAAAACTAGAGGACTTTATCATGTTTTTGTTCTCGTAATTCTAAGTATTTTTTTTCATTGCAGAAACGAATGGAGGAAAACAGGCAGAAGTTGGCTGGTGTCACCAACAACATGTATAAACTGTCACTGGAAAGAGCAAGTAGTAGGTTAATTGATGCTGGTAGAAGTTTAGATCTATTGACAAAGAGGCAAAAAGATGCATTTGCCTTGCAAAATGGAATTGAATTGAGCAATGGGAGCAACGATAGCTCTCAAGAAGATGGTCATGGGTCCACAGCAGTTCTACTTGAATCTAATGTAGCAGTCAAGAGTTCTGTTCGTCCTATCAAGCTTCCGGAAGTTAAAAGACTACCTCCTTATACTACATGGATATTTTTGGACAGGTTCAGCCTGCACATGGTCTATACTTTTGATGACCCATACACTTCAACTTGAATTATATTCTTGTGTTGCATATCACTCCATGTCCTTGTTTGCTTGTGTGAAGTCGAATATTTTTTACATTCTGGAACACAAAAAAGATTCAATTTATAAGTTATTTAATGAAATTTGAGGTCCTTCTACAAAGCGTCAGCTAGTTGCAAGTATCTTGTATGGTTTAATCTATGTTCACGGAAAGAGATAGAAAACATAATGGAATCAGTACAAAGGGAATCAGTTTCATTCGTCATTCTCTTTTTGCAGCTCCAAACTAATATTGTATGTACATTTAAAGGCCAATTGCAGGATCTGAGACGACCCATAAAGCATTTGGTCATGATCAATTTTGTAAGCCTAATTGGGTATTGAGCATTTATTTAAGAACTGAATTCCTTGCAATGGTTAGTTGTTGCAACTGCGAGAAAAAATTTACTACTATGTCTTGAACCTTTTGGTATAAGTGCTAAGATAAGATTCTTTGTATTTATTGGTCTCTTTTCCTTCTTGTTCTCCCTTGTTTCCAATTATATCATGCAGTTTTTACAGATCATTGCATCATTAACATCAATCAATTACTGCTTCAAATATATATCGTTTGCACATTTGACTTTTGTGTCATCTTTTCTTGCGCTATTAATTGAATTTGGTAACGTGCAGTTACTGATTTCTACTGTTGTTGGATGTGGCCTCTTTGAGTTGATGGTTTATATTTTTGTTCAGTATTGTGAAACTCATGCCATATAATCCGGCTGCCTATTTTTCCGTTTCATTTCTTTTGTGCCTGTTAGTGATATCATTGTTTTGTCTTGTTTGACATGTGTTGCAGAAACCAAAGAATGACAGAAGATCAGTCAGTGGTAGGTCGAAGAAGAATTTATTATGATCAAAATGGAGGTGAAGCTCTCATATGTAGTGATAGTGAGGAGGAAGCAGTTGATGAAGAAGAGGAAAAAAGGGATTTTGTTGAATCTGAAGACTTTATACTTCGGTTGGTATAACCATGTTAACTAATGTTATAAACTATGATTTATTTCCTTTTGTTGCAGGCCTAATAAAGTATAGGTACATATATAAGTTCTCATCAACATCTAATCTTAGATATTTTGTCTTAGCCAATAATACCATCTCAAGTGGCTTTCCCTGACCTAGTTTATGATTATAGTCCTTAGCTTTAGTGGAAGAGTTAAATTTGTTTAGTACCTGCCACTCTCTCTCATTTCTGGGATGGACACGGTTTTATAATAGCTTGGTCAATTTTGAACATACAACAGGGAAGGGAGAAACAAAAGTCCAGTTTTGTACTGGGTTAATCAAATTATTATTTTATTTTTGTTTTCATTATGCAGAAAATATATTAATGTGAACTGAACTGACCTTTATATTCAGTCCTCTATTGCCATAATATTTGTCCAAGACCTAGGTTCTCATCTTGACGTAATAATTTCAGTTTGATACTTTTTTCCTTTAACATACGGAGAATCTCAATTTTGAAATTGGATGTGCTTATATACCGTAAGAAAAGTGAAGTAATTGTTCTCTGGTCATTTCATTGAATTTACCAGCTCGGCTATAAAAGAAGTTGGCTTCCCTGATCCAGTGCTGGAGTCATTAGCACAGTGTTTCTCTAGAAGTCCATCTGAAGTCAAGGTATGGTAGTTTCTTTTTTCTATTTTGCCGGAATACTTGCCATTCTGCCATGCTTCTGTCCAATGTATAACATGATAAAAACCAGTCAGTGTAAGCTTTGGTCCAGCCGTTTCCCATTTGCTTTGTGCTGGCTTTACAGAGATATGAAACTCCATCAAACGTCTTATACAGGCAAGATACGATACTCTCATAAAGGAAGAGGAGGCTTCGGGGGGTTGTAAGAGCAGGGATACTGAAGACATTTCACAAATTGGGAATTCTTTTATTGATAAAGATCTGGATGCAGCTCTGGATTCATTTGACAACCTATTTTGTCGTCGCTGCCTAGTAAGTATTCTTTTTTCTAATTTTGCTTGTATGTTTGTTGGGTTTCTTTTCTAACTCTGTTCCGTGGTTGTTCGTTTTGGCAGGTATTTGATTGCAGATTACATGGATGTTCACAGGATCTTGTCTTTCCTGTAAGTAATTTTTTAATAGCTGTATGACTGTGACACCAGACTTTTATATCCTACGCTGATAAAAAAAATTGTCAGGTTGAGAAACAACCTCCGTGGAGTCCCCTGGATGACGAAAAAGTATCATGCGGTCCGAATTGCTATAGATCAGTATGTGTTGTGAACGTGATCTGTGCTGTGTAGCTGGGAATTTTGTAAAGAATTGGCAAAAAGTGATTTTGTGGTTTCAAATTGTCTCATTTTAGGTACTGAAGTCTGAAAGAATTGCTAGAGTGAGCTCTGGTGATCTTGAAGAAAAAAAGGTCACATCATTGGATGGTGCTAGTGCTCAAATATCAACTAGAAAGAAATCTTCTAGAAAGAAGGCAAAGTCTGGGCAAAGTGAAAGTGCTTCATCTAATGCAAAAAACATCTCAGAAAGCAGTGATTCAGAGAATGGATCCAGGCAGGATAGTGATAACCATCATCAATCACCCACAAAGACTAAGCTAGCAGGAAAAAGTGGAATTCATAAGAGGAATAGCAAGAGAGTTGCAGAGCGTGTTCTAGTTTGCATGCAGAAGAGGCAGAAGAAAATGGTGGTTTCTGATTCCGATTCCATTGTTAATGCTGGTCTCTGTTCAAGTGATATGAAGCTTAGATCTAATTCATGCAAAGATAATGAAGACACTAGTTCTTCTTCACAAAAGAATCTGAAATCTTCTACCAGTGGAGGGTTTAGGAGGAGGGAATCACCTGCTAAGGGCAGCAACAAAGTTGTTCAGGGTGAATCTCCTGATGGTGCACTGGATGAGATGATCGCTGATCCACCTGCTACAAGTAGTGACGACAATTTGAGGAGAGAAGAATGTGTTGATGAAAACATATATAAACAAGAATTAAGTGATGATAAAACATGGAAAACTATTGAGAAGGGCCTTTTTGAGAAAGGCATAGAGATATTTGGCAGCAACAGGTCAGTGGATGTAATGTGTTTTCTCTAGATTTTCTTTTCTGTTCTGTATGTAATTAGTTATTGGTAGTGATGTTGGGTATTATTTAGATACATGTAAAATTATCTGCACAAAGAGCAGCCGCACACACACAATACCACCACCCTCCCCAAAATAAAAAGTAAAGAAAAGAGTTCACATGTACATGTCATAATTTTTTTGTTTTGACGTGGGTATGTCTCGACTTTGTAATGTATAGCACCCTATAGTTTTGTAATCAATCTATTGTACCGTCTTGGGAAGTTCCTAAGGTGGATACAGTGTTTTGTAAGTTTTTCTGTACTTTTATAATTTGGTTAAGAATATCCATTCTTGAAATATAAGGTGCAACTGTGCCAGTGGTAGAGAGTTTCCTTTTAAATACTTGATTTGCACTGCATCTTTATGTCTGGATATCCCTTTGGATTTATTAATTACTTAAGGTACTTCCTTCTGTTTCCATCTTATAATGGGTTTCTTATCACAGCTGCTTAATAGCAAGGAACCTTTTAAATGGTATGAAAACGTGTTGGGAGGTTTTTCAGTATATGAATTACTCAGAGAGTAAGATGTCCTGCCAAGCAGGTGATGCTGCAAACTCCCTTGTTGAAGGGTATTCCAAGGTTGACTTTAATGGATTTATAGTCTATATTTTATACAGGCTTATATGGATATGACAGGACCCTCCCTGCCCTAACAAGTGATTATATTTTGTCTAAATTGAAACAAACTGTAGGGCAATAATGAAGCAAGAAGGAGATCAAAATTTTTACGTAGAAGGGGTAGAGTTCGTCGTTTGAAGTATACTTGGAAATCTGCTGCTTACCACTCAATCAGGAAACGAATTACTGAGAGAAAAGATCAGCCTTGCAGGCAGTATAATCCATGTACTTGCCAAACAGCTTGTGGAAAGCAGTGTTCTTGTCTACAAAACGGGACTTGTTGCGAGAAGTACTGTGGGTGAGCTTCTATTTTCTGATAATTATATTTCTGAAAAAAGGATAGATACCTCAACGTCTTTTGTTTAATTTTCTCTTGATCTGCAGCTGACCTCATCGATTTGGCCAATTAGTTCATAGATTTAATTGTTTCTTTGGTTAATGTCCATTGAGTTTTTTGGCTTTTCCAATGATAATTCAAAACACAACTTAATTGTCTAGGTGTCCAAAGACTTGCAAGAATAGATTTAGAGGTTGTCATTGTGCTAAAAGTCAATGCCGAAGCCGTCAGTGTCCTTGTTTTGCTGCAGACAGGGAATGTGATCCGGATGTTTGTCGGAATTGCTGGGTTAGGTGAGCTCATAACTGTTACTATGTTTTCTTTTTCTTTGGTGGAAAATCTTTTCATATCACTTTGTAACAGGTTTGGCCTACGTTGTATGGCATTCTCAATGTGCTTCAGACAGTTGCTTCTTTGTGATTGGATTTATCCTATATTAACTTTTAGAGTTGAGCACACTCAACTTAGCCGGTTTTCATTTTCTATGTCTAAATTAGTAATGCATTTTAATTTTCTGTGCCTAAGCTATGGGTTTGTATCTACACCATTTTCACATTTTCAATCGGGCAGTCGCAATTAAGTGATTGCAAATTTAATTGATCACTTAGAGATTGTATATTCCACAATCTGGTGATTGCCTGATGAATGCTCATTCTCTACTGTATGAATTAGTTTTTGACATTTGTAGTATGATGAAATGGGTTGAAATTTTATTAAGTCAGAATGGCTTGGCAAAATAAGCCGTTTGCATGTTATGTTATAAGTGTACACAGGGTATGGAAAATATAGTTTGTTGTAGGCTGATGTATATGGAATATATGAAGGTGGGAGCAGTAGGTGCTATCTGACATAGAAATAAGGGTATTCATACCCTTTTTTTTTTCGGGAAAATAAGTTTGAAGTTTGTGTTTTACTTGTATAAATATAAATGTTTGCTGCTTTTTCGCTCTGGTCAACTTTCAACAGTAAGGGGCTGTCAAATTTCATTTTGCAGTTGTGGAGATGGCACCCTTGGGGTTCCAAGCCAAAGAGGTGACAATTATGAGTGTAGAAATATGAAGCTTCTTCTGAAACAACAACAAAGGGTAACCACACTTCACTTTACTGTTTCATTTCTTCTTATTCCTTCCTTCTGTAGATGCATGGTCAAAAGGTAGCGTTTATGCCAAAAGTTTACTTGACGAGTTGGTAAAGTTGTCGGAAGCTAGTGTCCTAATATGAAGTCTTCTAGTAATGACTGCTTGTATCCTCATTTATGTTCAGGTCTTACTTGGAAGGTCTGACGTATCTGGCTGGGGTGCTTTCTTAAAGGTATGTCCAAATTTTTTATGATGTCCGGTGATTGTTTCTCCTTATGCTTCTAGCTAATTTTCCTTGCCACCGTCCAGAATAGTGTCGCCAAACATGAATACCTTGGTGAGTATACTGGGGAGTTGATCTCACATCGCGAAGCAGATAAGCGTGGAAAAATATATGACCGTGAAAATTCATCATTTCTCTTCAATCTGAACGATCAGGCATGTATATCGACACCTTTGAATTCCATGTCATATCTAACCTCTTATCTTATACCGCCTTGAATAAGCATTTGTTTTGTACAGTTTGTCCTTGATGCTTATCGGAAGGGTGACAAACTGAAGTTTGCCAACCACTCTCCAGATCCGAATTGCTATGCGAAGGTATACCCTTTTGACATCCTTTTTTTTGTTATTTTTTACCCTTTGAAAACATTTTGGATTCAACAATAAACCCTTCCATGGCAGGTCATTATGGTCGCCGGAGATCACAGGGTGGGCATATTTGCCAAGGAACGAATTGCTGCAGGAGAGGAACTTTTCTATGATTATCGCTATGAGCCGGACAGAGCTCCCGCTTGGGCCCGGAAGCCCGAGGCATCCGGGTCTAAAAAGGACGACGGTGCTCCTTCAAGTGGTCGTGCAAAGAAGCTTGCTTAACCCGAAGATTAATTTGAATCTTTAGATTTACGATTCTTTCTTTGGCCATTCTTTTAGAGTTAGAGAAGATGCATCGTTCCCATTGACCACAGAGATGTATTCTTCGTCATTTTGTTGGAGAGAGAGGCCATTGCCTTCTCAAAACAGACATTGAATAATATTTTCTAACAATTCATGTTTATTCCAATAGCTAATTATACTCTCTAAGCTAATTTTATTTTACTAGAAACATGTCTGAAAATTCCACTGAAAATCTAAGTGCTTCTTAATAAAATACTTGGCAGTGGCTTCTTGAGCCTGCACGCGCTTTTCCGAAAAATGCTTCTACGACCAACAAGTACTTTGACCTTTCTGTCCAATGCGGTCAAAAGCTATTTTAGTAGTTAGAAAACACTTTTTAGCCATTTCGAAATGAATTCCAAAAAGGCTTTTATATAATTCAATAAGCGATTTAATTATATGCAAAATCTTTTAGCTATTTTAAGAGCTGATTTGGTATTGTTATGCTTTGAAAAAAAAAAAAAAAAAAAAAAAAAATCTGTTTGTGCTGTGAGAATAAGCTCATTTTTTCTGTTTCACGTTTTCAACTTTTTTGTCATCCAAAATTATGAAAATAAGCTGTTTTTAAGTGTTTATTAAACACCTTTTTTAGTTCAATTTTTCTTTATATCTACTTTTTATAAAAGCACATGAGTATCAAACAAGTACTAAAAGTAATGTCAAATAGCACACATAAACACAACCACATGGATTAGAGTGAGTGTGATTTCCCTATATACCCAGCTTTGAATTTTTATCTCTATAATTTGGAAAATATCGTTTAATAAAAGAGTGTGAATCTTCTCTTTGTAGTTTAGATTATATTAAATATCCTTATTTTTCTTAATGACAAACCATAGCATAATCTGAACTACAATTCTTTGAAATTACGGAGAAAAAGGGATTGAACATGAGACCTCGAATGCACGTGCAAACGCTATTAACCAACTGAGTTACAAACTAATTGAAATCAAAGTATCATTCTTAAAAAGATATAGCGTTGCCAAACCGGCTCTACCCAAAACTTGTATGAAACAAGAACGAGGATGCATTTCTTAACAAACCAAGCTAACCACATTACATTATTGAAGTTAAAATTATGTTCCTTATTAGAAAGCATGAGCTACAAACAAGCCTACATACAGAATTGCATGACGGGAGAGTCCTACAGGCTACAGTTGAAGTTGCTGACCTGAGGCAGAACCAACCCCCTACCCCCTACCCCCTACCCCCTACCCCACCATGTGAGAGGCATTAAAATGTAACTTATTGGGGGGCAAAATTCCAAAAACCTTTACAAAGACAAACCACCAAAAACATAACTAAATAAAACTGTAAACACCCACTCTTCATAATCACTCACAATTCCTCCTTTTTAATCGATTTATTGAATTTGATGGGCAAAATAGAAGCATTTTTTTCTTCATACTCCATTACTTCCTATGCTTGTTGCTTGTTGCTTGTTGCTTGTTTTGAATTAATTTATATTGTTGATTGTGTAGTTGTCAATCCCTCAAGAGTCAATGCCTTGTTTGAAAATCTTATTCAAATGCGCGGTTGAAGTGAAGATATAAGGGCTAATTTTCTTTTAAATTAGGAGATTAATTAATTTTTAATCATTGTTCTTCTTTAATTTATTATATCCGACGATTTAAGATCGTTGAAAATGGTGTGGACAAGAGTACCATTGTAGAAACCTTGGCAGACAGAAAAAAGTGGCGCTTTTATCCATAAAATAAAAGGAGAAAATGAAGGGGGATAAAGCCCGCGTTTAGGACACAAAAACATGTCAGTATCACTCTCCCCTCTCCCCTCTCCCCTCTCCCCTCTCTACAGTAAAAATTATCTCTTTTGCTTTCTCTCCGAGATTTCTCTCACTCCCTCCCTCTCTTTCTCTGGGCGGTGGATTTTTGGAGCTCTCTGCATAACCACAAGCTGCCATGCCACTGTGCTCGGCGGATCACGGCGGCTTATGCGTAACCCCGTCAACCGGCCTCCTCTTCCTGCTACTATTCTCATTCTTGGCCATCAGCACCACTGCTTGCTCCAACGGCAATTGCCAGGTTTCTCTCTTTCTCTCCCCCCCCTCCCCTCAACGATCTGCACAATCTCATATTTTCTCTCGGAATTTGAGCTGAAATGTTGATCTTTTACAGGTTTTAGAAGCTTGTGCGGCGGCGACGGACTGCGGGCCGGGTCTTTACTGTGGCAACTGCCCTGCTTCCGGTAGGAACCAGCCCGTGTGCACTAGAGGCCAAGCAATCGTTCCCACTTCAATTGTGAGCATTTTCGACTTAAAATTTTTTTATCGGTTTGTGGTATTTTGAGGTAAATTCAAGAAATTAATGGCTGCCCACTTTGGGTTTTTGTGAATTTGATGATGGGTTTGTGCTGTTTTTTTAAATGTCTTGGTGTTTTAGATTAATGGGTTGCCATTCAACAAGTACACATGGTTGGTGACTCATAATTCTTTCAGCATCGTTGATGCGCCGCCCGTGGCCGGTGTTCAGAGACTCACATTTTACAACCAAGAGGACACTGTTACTAACCAGCTGAGGGTATGTGCCTTACCTTTTAACTATGCCGTTTTCGGTATATTCTTGATAACAAAAAAACGAAATGATCAAGCCACTGAGAACAGATACGTTTGGAATGTCATTCCTTTCGTTAACTTTGTTTCTTGGAATCTAAGATTAGAATGTAACTGTCTGCTTCTTTTATTCATTAATTATTGGTTATGAGTATTAATTTATGCGATATTGTTTTTAGAATGGAGTGAGGGGGTTGATGTTGGATATGTACGATTTCGAGAATGATATCTGGCTTTGCCATTCCTTCAAGGGGCAATGTTACAACTTCACTGCATTTGTAATCTCTCTTCCACCTTATCAATTTAAGACTTAATTTGTGAATGGTAATAGTTTTGAAAGGTTGTTTATGATGTGTCCATTGGATTTTTCTCAGCAACCTGCAATTAACACTTTGAAGGAAGTGGAAACATTTCTAAGTCAGAACCCGACAGAGATTGTGACTATTATAATCGAGGACTATGTGAAAACTCCAAAAGGTTTAACAACATTGTTTACCAATGCTGGGCTAGACAAGTATTGGTTTCCTGCTGCGAAAATGCCAATAAAGGGTGAAGATTGGCCCACAGTTACTGAGATGGTGCAAGAGAATCATCGGCTTCTTGTTTTTACCTCTGATGCTTCAAAGGAAGCACAGGAAGGAGTAGCTTACCAGTGGAAGTACATGGTGGAAAACGAAGGTACTTATAAATGAAATATCGTTATTGCTTCAAATTATATTTGAATTTTATAGTTAATAGCCTGTTGTTTACTGGATTTCAGCTGGAGATCCTGGGGTAAAACCAGGCTCATGCCCCAAGAGAAAAGAGTCAAAGCCTCTGAATTCAAAAAGTGCATCTCTTTTCTTTCAAAATTATTTTCCAACATATCCAGTTGAAGCTGAAGCTTGCAAAGAGCATTCAACTCCACTTGAGCAGATGGTGGGTACCTGTTATAAAGCTGCAGGGGTGATGCCAAATTTTTTGGCAGTCAACTTTTATATGGTATGGAAATCTTCGCAAGGGAAGAAGCACATACTAAAACATTATCCAATTAGGCATTTTAACTAAGCATAAAATGATATCAATGCAGAGGAGTGATGGAGGAGGTGTGTTTGATGCTGTTGATAGAATGAATGGCCCAGTGCTTTGCGGGTGTAGTACTGTCAATGCCTGCCAGGTGTGTTTGTATAACTTGTTTCCACATTCCTTTTTGTTAGTTATGAACTTCTTTATTGCTTTTTATGATCCAAATCGGCGGTCAAAAGCTCATGCCATGAGTCCTACTTTGTCCAACCTTAACAAATCCAAAAGCTCACCAAATTTTCAAACATTTCCGATCTGTCTAAAATTTAGGGTATTTCTACTGATTTTACCTATACCCTTGTGATGACACACCAATTTTCGTAGTAAGGAAAACTGTAAAACACTCTACTCTTGGATTTTCGCAGGCTGGAGCACCTTCTGGATCTTGCAAGAATATTTCGGTACCAACTAGAAATCCAGTGACCAACAATGCAGGAAGCTTTACTGGCTCTGTTCAGTTTTCAAGATCTGCTTCAACACTCTATTCTCCAAATCGCTTGGTTGTCTTCTTGCTTTATATTCCGTTGATGGGATTTTTTCTATGACCGCAACATCTAAATACTAGGATAGGTCATTAGTGAGTTACTTCTGGCAGTTCTTCTATTATGTCATACTAAAGTTTAGAGTGATAACCGTTGCACCCTGCCTAGTTGAGTGGAAGGCAAAGGAGTGGTTCTGTGGTTCTAGAGTAATGACACGTGATTGTAAAGAAAAATCTTTTATAATTCTATTGGGACAAGGATTATAGAGTTGCAGAGGCATCTGAAGTAGATAGTTACCAACTTACCAGGAAGGGCCAAGAATGTACCAGGAATCATTTCAGGTACTCTTCTTTATATGGTTAATTCTCAGCCATTGCAATGACTGTTGACAATCCTACAGCTTTGTCTTTTAACTTAAGAGCTCAGTACACTTATCACGTAACACATCTTGACGTCATTTATGTGAATGGGCTGCTTATACAATGGGCAACATAGAAGCGTCCACATTTAACGACAGTCCTCGCGGTTTTATCTTTAGAGCTGCACTGATAGTCTGGAATAGACAACAGAGAGTACACACGTTTAGCATACATCTACAGAACAAACATAAGTGAAATGCACTTGAACAAAATTGGGGTAATGAATACTCATGTCGTAGTTTCCACGAGCAATGGCATATAATGAGTCATCTGTGATAAATGTGCCACCGATATTCAGGTGGTGCAAGGAATTAGCTCTTGATATCTGTTGGAAAGGAATGCCGAACTGAAAAAGTTATTCCATAGCTCATGTAAATGAAAGCAGTAAATCAAACATACAGCATTTGCTTGTACACATACCAGTTGAACAACACCTTTATCTGTGATCCCTGTGATGCCCCATAGCGGTATTGATGTTAAGTTGCTGATACACTTCTCCAGCGTCGGTTATCTGGCAACCCCAACGACTCCTTGAACTGAGTAAGCAAGAAGATAAATCAAGAACTAAATCATGAAAGAACCAAACTGGTACATCTCGGAGAACTAAATCTTGAAATGAGCTGTTTGAAATAGCTAAATCATCAAATTCAAATGCTGAGACTATGACGGTATTAGGTATCCCTCCTAGGACCTTTAACTATGCTGTTATACATGACACCAGACTTCCAAATCGAATACTTACAGTAATCAGATGCAAATCTGATGAAAAGGCAAAAGAAAAAACATAGAAATTGGCAGAGTCCGAGTTTATCTCTTAATAAACCTGCAAACAAACAGAACGATTTCTTCTTTTGTGTTGCTAAACCCTGTACTAAGTACAGAATCACCAGATAAGAACACTTCTAACCCGGAGAACTATTCTGAAGTACAACCTAATCGTCACAGACCTACTGAGTACCAAACACGAAAATGCACACATAACAGCCAACACAAAAACTTGGAAGGTAAGTTATTTGAGTAATCGTGATAAATGACACTCAAAATTGCGCAAGAACTCGTAGACTTCAACCAAACCGTTCGTGTTCTTGTTAGATTATCTCTCTTCTTCTTAACGGATTTTGTCTCAATTTCTGAGTAGTTGCAGAGCTATATTTACAACCAAAAAATTTACCAAAAACACAGAAATTTAAAACCTACAAAATAATCCAAGAAACTATGCGCATAACCTTCTCCATATAACTTTTAACTAATTAGTCACTGAAACTCTAAAAATCAACAAAATTTATAGAAAATACCACCAAAGGGTAAAAATTTAGAAACTTTTGTTTCGAAGAATCCCTCTGACATTTAAAATTAACAGAATTTCTTAAAAATAAATAATTAAATTGATTAATTAAATAAATAGTTAACAAGAAACAGAGAGAGAGTATAAATATTATACATGTCGAGCTCTTTAAGGCTGTAAGCAGAGCGAAGCAAACGAGATGTGGAGTCATCATCCATCTTCCAACCTGCAAAGCTCAAACTCTCCCTCCGCCCCAAAGACTGCTTCACCGCCTGTTTCCATTTCCGGCAAACACCGCTTGCCCTTCACAGAATTCACAACTAGGGGTGGCATTTTGAACCCGACCCGTTAACCCGACCCGACCCGACCCGTTAATATTAGTATTTGGGTGGGTGCTTAACGGGTCGGGTCGCTAACGGGTGGACCCGTTAACAACCCGTTAAATAACGGGTCACTTTGGGTCAACCCGTTAAATCCGTTAGACCCGTTAGCACCCGTTAGTGGAGGATATTTTAGTAATTTCAATAAAATCTTAACAACAAAAAATAGATTTTATGCAAAAAAAAGAAATAATAATAATTGTTAACGGGTCTTAACGGGTGAAACGGGTGACCCGTTATCTTAACGGGTCGGGTTCGGGTGACCCGTTAGCTTAATGGGTCGGGTTCGGGTGACCCGTTAACTTAACGGGTTGGATTGAACCCGACCCAAAACCCAATAAACCCGACCCGTTTACAGGTCTATTCACAACCACCACACAAATTAATACCAAAAAATAACAACCACCCAGAAAACAAAAACCAAAAACACAGAAGAAAATAAAAACAAAAATTAAATTGGAAAAAAAAGTTCAGAACTTACTGGGCCAAATCAGTGAAGGAAGTTATGAGAACAAATATATGCGCCAAGAGGTCTATTGGCAACCGCTCAATCTCTGCCTCTCCCTCCATCCCACCAAGTTTTTCCACTCCACAAAAACAAGATTGTTATTTGGTCCGAAAAGATTTTTGAGGGACTCGGCGTTTGTGGTACGTTGAAGCTTGAAAAGTAGTAGACTTGTAAAAATGGAGGAAGGTTATACAAAGGTTGAAAAAAATTCCCAAAAATCCCCAACCAAACCGAGAAAATACCGATCTCAAATAAAAAATGTCTCAAACCGATTTTCCCAAAATTTTCGGTATGCTATCCCGAAAAAATACTGAAATTTCGGTATGGGAATCGGGATTGTCTTCCCAATATTTCGGTATTCCCATACCGAACCGAAAATATATATATTTAATTATTATATATATATACATATATATTTACACAGATAATAATATATATATTTTTTTAATTATAGCTAGAGTTAATTTGAACTGTTGGATAGTTTCAAATTAATCTATGTCGTCCATTCCTTGTTAGGCTTTCTCCCCGTGGAGGACTCGAGTGTCGTTTCGAACTTTCAATTTCATTTCTCACTCACTCAGACTCAGTCTCTCAGCTCAGCGCCTCAGCCACCGAGAGAGCCCTTTCCTCCTCCTCTCTGTCTCAAATCCAACTCTGGCCAGCCAGTCATCGGCCCACCACCACACAGATCATCCACCGCTGTCTCTCTCCGACGGTGGACCCTTCCTTCACGACACAAAGCCACAACCACCACCGGTCTCTCTCTCGCAATTCTCTCTATCGCGACTCTCTCTCTCAGGAGTCTCTAACTCTCTCACGCGATTCTCTCTCCTAGATTCAGACACAGGTAAATAAATATGGGAATTAATTTAGGGTTTGATATTTAATTTAGGATTTGTGAAATTTAATTTACGAATTCTAGATTAGGGTTTGTAATTTTAGGGTTTTTGAAATTTAATTTTCGAATTCTAGATTAGGGTTTGTAAATTTAGGGTTTGTTTGGTTTCACAGATTCTATTTAATTGATCTAATGGTTCTTGGGTTTTTGCAGATTGGTGAAGGTCCGAAGGAACTGGACTCTTTTGCTTTGCTTCTGCAACTTCTGTGTTGGAGTTTTATTTACCAATAGGTAAATTTCTCAGATGAAGTAATCAGGAACTTATGGATTAGAACTTATGTTCAATGTCTATTCTTTTAACCTAGTTGTAATATATTTTGTTCATTGCTTGGGATAAAGTAATCAGGAAACATTGACATAGGCATATGGATTAGAATTGTTTGTCTCCCACATTTGTGAGGCCAATGGGCTAGACTGAAAAAGAGTGGCTTGAACTTTCAGAATGTTGTACAAGATGTTGGCAGAGTTGTCAAATACTGTATGGTTTGTACTTATTGGTCATTGTGAACCTTCTGTATTTAAGCCTCTTGAGTTATAAGTGGTTACTTGTCTACGAACGTTTAAAATTTGAAGTCTTTGGGTCGATTATGTTGGGGATGGAAGAAGACTACACTAATACAATGAAGTTGTCATTCCTCTAGTAGGTGGCACTTTGCTGCTTTCACAATCCTTACAAGGTTGCATTTCCTGTGGCATATTGCATTTCAGAACAATTATTTTCTTTGATTGGGTCCTCCTGTATGTTATGTCAATTCCTGTGGAGTTCATATAATGCTGCGGAGTTCATATAATGCACACTGTGCAACCAAATATTATAGTTCCAGATTGTCCCAAAATACCGAAACTATTTTGAGATTTTCGAAAATTGGGATTCCCAAAAAATTCGTTTGAGATCGATCGTGAAATTGAGAATACCGAAAATTTCAGTTTGTAAATCAAAACTAAGGTTTTGGTTCGGTATCCCATACCGAAGCACCCCTAATACATATGCTAGTTTTTTGTAGCAAAATGTCAAAAACCATAAAATAAATGGAAAGCCGGACAAGATGTGCTCATGTTTTCGTCATTTTTCGTGATAATCCAGGTCCAGCACATCTTTGCAATCATTGACTTGCAGTCCACACGTGAAGGTTTAAGTTGTTGCAAAATCCATGTAAATACTAGTTAAATTGTAAATAGATTCCAGCATCCGTGGAATACATATACAATAATACTTGTAATATTTTTATGTACTTTAATTAGAGAATAATAAAATATATTAATAATTCTCAAAATTTAATTCAATTTAGCATCGGAGCAATTCGATTTTGGTGACCTATGTGCTCTAATCTCGTTCGCACTTTTCTTTCGCACCGTGTCCATATTATTCAAACACTTGCTCTCGATACCTTACCTGATTTGTGCTTAGTTTTGGTTGTAAAATAAAATTACCAATTGGTGCTTTGCTATAGTGCACGTGAACTAAGCATCTTTCTGGAACTAAAACATGGATAATTAATATTGGTGCCTCTCATCATGTAACTTCCTATCCCTAGTATATTTGATGAATTGAGTAATCACATTTGTTATCCTCATGTTACGAGCGCCAATAGTTTGCCTTCTTTACTAAATAATGCAATTAAAGTTGAGCGTAAATAGTTATTTCGAACGTTAACAACAATTCTCTTTAATAAAATGCTATATAATTAAAATCTACTCTTAGTTTATTTATTGATATTTTTTTTCAATCTTGACATAATGTGAACATTAAGGGTGTGTTTGTTTGGCCTCATTAAGTAGGACTGGATTGGACTATAGTACTTTCTAGTGTAGTCCCATGTTTGGTCCGTGCTGGGACTAAGTTAAATGAGATTAAAGGGGATTCGTGTGGACTATCGGCCTCCCTAGAAGTTCTTAGCGAGACCCTCCCCGAACCATGGGACTCGCTAAGACCATCTCTGCTTCGCTCTTTCCGCTTGGTCCCTTCCGCTTCACCCCTCCCATCTACTTCTTCTTCCCCACTCTCATCTACTTCTTCTTCCCCACAACTTGCATACAGACAAAGAGAGAGAGAAAGAGAAGAAGGAGAAGAAGAAGAGCCGCAGAAAGAGGGCAAAGGGGAAAAGATTTTGTTATGGGCTACTGGGTGAGAAGAAGATGGAGGTCTGATTCTCCAATATTCCTGTTTTTTTTTTTTTTTTTTTTTTATGGGAAATTTATTAATGTGTTTGGTTAGGATTATGAGAAATCGTTCAACCCTTTTCGCTAAAGTTCTAATCCTCTGTTTGTTTACACCCATTTGAAATTGCAGAATCTAAGGCAAGCAAGGACAGCCGTCATCGATGGATCTAAACCCGAACTGGGTGACCTCGTAAATGACTTCATGGGTATGTTTAATTTTTGTTTTGGTGAAATGGGTATGTTTTGAATAGTTGTTTTCGTGTTTGATTACTGTTTTTTTTCAGTGTTTTATGCATTTTGGTTGTCAGATTTTTGGTAGTTGATGAATGGGAAATCGAAAGTGAACTGTGTTCGCCAATTTCTCCAAGAATTGCCTAAATTTCTCCATGAATACAATACTATTTTCATTATCCTGCTTTTTAGTCTTACACTGCACCAAACGCTTCACTAAGTTAGTCCAGTTTAGTCTAGTCTAAGCCAATCTAGCTTAGTCCCTGAAGTTAGTCCAGTCCGAGATAATCCGGTGCAACAAACGCACCCTAAAAACTTTTAATATTTCAACAGTTGTTGGTATACAGCCTGTTTTATTGATACTTTTTTTTTTTCAATTTGACATAATTGAACATTAAAAGCTTTTAACATTTTAAAAGTTATTGGTATATAGTCAATCGTAATATACACTTATGGATTGTCGTTGTATAGTTATTGGTATAAAGTATCTCTGCATTTTGTTTTTGTACTTTTCGTGCTTTCATCGTCAATCGGTTTGGCATCGTTTTCAATCCACGCGGTTTCATCATTTCTTCTTCTTTATCTGGGCCAAACTAAAAGGACTTTAGGTCCAAGAAATTTGGGCTGGCCTGAGTATATGATACAAGGTTGGCCATTTAAAGTTGAATTACGTGAAGAAAAACTTACACTTGACATTATATTATTAGTTAGAAGTTACAATAGCGGTAAATCCTCTTCATACAAGTACTTCGCAGCTAGCTAGTTGGAGTTTGCACATCCTACATAACATGAGCTATCATACAAATGTTGTGGTAGGAAGTGTGAAGATGTGATCGTAAAAGCGTCATCTGTTTGTGAAAAGAAAACCTTTGCAAGAGTTTATAAGTGGTTGGGCTACTCTATTTTATCAATAGGGTTTATGGTGAAATCTTAACTTCTTTCATAGTATCAGAGTAGGTTGTCACATGTATGGAAGCTAACAACCACTCTTGTTCTATGTCACGCAATTTGAGTTGTCAGTATTAGACATAAAAATTTGCCACGCGTATAGAAGCGTATGAGAATATAAAATTTACATGCTTGAATGTAGACTTGGCATTCGTGTCGTGTTTCCCGTGTTCGTGTCGTTTTCGTGTCATACCCGATATCTTAACGGGTCGTGTCGTGTAACACCCGTTAAAATAAACGGGTAAAATGGCCCGACCCGAAATCGACCCGATAATATTAACGGGTAATATGACCTGACCCGTTACCCGTTAAGGAAAATATATTTTAAACCAATAAATAATTAAATAAAAAACATAATACTTTTTTTGAGTGAAAGCGCATTTTTCTTTTTAAGCATTGTCACATCCAAAACATAAAAACGGAATTTTCTTTTAAGTGTATATTTACATATCCAAAATAAGAGCATAATAAAAAAAACATTAGAACATTACAAAATATCAAATGTTCAAAAGATTTGTAAAATTAAGGACATTGGAACATTAGAACATCTTGTCATTTTCTTCCAATCAAACCCTTCAATGTAGAAGTATAAAAAATATAGAAAAAATATATAAACGTTCGTAATAACAAGCTTTACAACTTTCGTGAAGAGCTTAACTTCGAAATTCACACTATAATCATATAAATCATAGATCAAAATTTAACCGTTGAATATTGTTTACATTTACGCTTCATTTTTCTCATCAAATTTTTTTTCTTTTCAAATTTTCTTTTTTGAAAACATGATCTATTAGAGGATGCAAGAAGATGAACGGTTTGGATCGTTGATATTATGTTCAGAGTTTTACGATTAGTGAAAATATTGCTTGATGTTTATAAAGTTTCTACAAACTATATGACATCAACTCATATTTCAGTTAACCGTAAATATCGAAACGTGATATCAAAGATCTGAACCGTTCAGCTTCTTACATCCGCCAGATGATCATGTTTTCAAAAAAGAAAATTTAAAAAATGAAATTCAGTAACAAGAATAAAACGTAAATGACAATCGACAGTTAAATATAAATTTAAGGTTTATGGATTATAGTGTTGGATTTCGAAGCTGACATCTTCATAAAAGTTGTAAAGCTTGTCATTATGAGTGATTTGATATTTTTTTTTTTTACATTTTTTACACTTCTATAATAATTATTATTAATTATTATTAATTTTGCCCTCAAATAAAAAACATTATTTATGAGGGTTTGGAGGATTTTAAAAATCTAAACAATAATGTAAATGTAACCATTATCTACTTGTAGAGGAATAATGATGAATCACAAGTGTTTATATATTCTTTCACATTTTTCATACTTGTATGTATGTCTTCTTAGTTATTGCCTATACAAATACTATATTAGTTTATTTTAATTTTGGACAACAACATGTTAAGTAAAATTTAGTATCCTAGTAATGATAATAAAGAACTCTCACAATAAAAATAAATAATGACTAAATTTTTTTTTTAACTTATATAGAATAATAATACAAAACTATATATTTAATATAGAATATATTGTATATATTAATATGGCTATTGTATTTTATAATAATTTTTTTAGTAATTAAACTTTAAATTATCAAAATAATTTTTTTCTTAATGGGTCGAAACGAGTCACTCACGTGTTACCCACGTGTATCCATGTTACGGGTTCTTAACGGGTCACCCGATAATGACCTAATAAGTTATCGTGTTGACCCGAAACCCGTTATTTTCGTTTCGTTTTCGTATCGTGTCATCGTGTCGTGTCAGAAACTGTCGGATCTACTTGAATGTATAATTTTAATCAAGAAAGAACAAAAACTTTGTTACTTGTGAAATTTACTGTTCATAGCCGGTTTCTAAAATATTATTTTAAGCGTTTTTCTCTCTTTTACTTTTGACCTTACTCGTGTTTTATTCTTTGGGAATAGTTGTAGTTATCAGTTTGCTGCTACGTAAAGCGGTTACAATTAGTTTTGACTTCACTGATTTATTCAAAATTTTGTTCATTCAATTTAATTTTAACTATAAACTTTTGTTATTTTCTCATCTCAACCTCTCATTCCCTTTAATAAATGGAGTACAATAATTCTTTTCCTATTTTTTTTTTCATTGAAAAGAATTAATTTCCATTTTTTTTGCAAATGCATTTTGAACTAATAATAATAATAATTTCTTTGCAGTAATTTTGGGGAAATATTTCGCCTAGATTTCATTTTGACTTCACTTATTCACTCTCTTTTTCTGTTTTGTTGGAAGTGATTTACTTAAAAACTTGTAATTTAGTTTAAGTCACTTTGTTATCTAATATAAGCCACCAAATCCAAAAAATTTTCTCTACATTAAACTTTCTAGTATTAATTATTTTAATTCGTAGAAAAAAAAAGTAAATTGTATAGAAAAACATTGTGCACAAGAATTTTGTCCATTCGGTACATTTAACTCAAATTCTCTGTCTTTCAGGTGTCCATATATAAAAACTCAACAAGTTTATCATTGTCTTTTACAAAACCATGGAAACATATATTGATCACAATGGAAAATCAAGGTACCACATCCAGTTGCTGCCCAGGAAACTTAAGGTTCTAAAAATCGCTAGGCGCTAGTCGGGCGGTGGGCAGGGGCCTAGGGCCTAGGAGGCTAGGCGGGGTCTAGGGCCTAGGCGAAGAATACATAAATTATTTATATACAAAAAAGTTCAATATTTAAAAAACAGTAAGCATATAATCATAATGAGAAGGATTTGGATGCTAGACTAAATTCTTCTTGTTCATAAATCATGATCCTTGTATTGGATCAGACATAGACTAAATTATTTAACCTTGTTGTATCTAGTTTATTTCTTTTCTTTGTATGTATCCCCTAAAAAATGTTCCAATTCGTTTCACTATTATATGAACTTGTAGTAAATCCATCATTTGCAAATTAGGTACATCATTTCCATAAGTATATCACCATGAAACCAAATAAGAAACAAACACACAATTAATAAAAAAATATTAAAAAACCGTCTAGGCCCCGCCTAGCTCTCCGCCTAGGAGCCGCCTAGGCCCGCCTAGCTTCCAGCCGATTTTTTCAAACGCCTTGCCCAAAATCGGGGCGGGGCATCACCGCCCAGCGCCTAGGCCGATTTTTGGACCAAGGGTCACCAACAATAATATTGGGTTGGACCGATATAATATTAATGTAGTCTCATCCGATGATCATACCTCAACTGATGATCATGAACCTAAAATTGTGATTCCAACTGATGCCTCTGAATTGAGCAAAATGGGTAATTCCACTGTTGGAGAGCAATTTACAAGATACGATTACACCGTGAATGCTGACATGCTTTTGAGCTGCAAAAGAAGAGCACCTATTGATGATGAAGATGCTCCTAGTAGGCAACTTCTCGTGGGTGAAAGTTCAAGCTTCTTTCCCAATCATCAAGTGAGGAGGTTTCTGGTCAATAGAAAGCTTCGAAAGAAATGTTTGGTCCAGACCACATCAACTGACTGGACTCTACCCACGCGATCAGTTTCCAAACTCGATTTCATTTGTTTTGGAACAACAGGGGTATTTAGAAAATGCTCCAAAAACATCACAATAACTCCTGAAACTGAAAGGGAAACATTGGCCCATGAAAGTACCAATGAGAGTACAGCTACTTCTCTTGAGCAAGATAGTTATTTTGAACAACCAGCACATTCAATAGGTGCTTCTTCGCCAGTGAGAGAGATATGGAGCATTCAATGAGAGGTGGACACAGAAGGAGCACTCAAATATCAGGATTCAGGAGCCAGGACGCAACATGGTAATTCTCCTGACATTCCTCAAAGGATGAGCGACATAATGTCTAGGGTATGTTTCAGAGGAACTACTAGCTCTTTCAAAATTCAATTAGTAATCTTATATTAGGGTTTTTAGTAATAGGATTTTCGAGAGATAGAAAGGTTATGGTGGAGGATTTTGAGGGCAAAAATCAGATGGGGGAAGAAAAGAGGATGAGAGTCGAAATTTTGGCTACGGATAGGTATTTGGCTAGGGATAGGAGAGAACCTCTTTATTTACCACCGAAGATGTAAATCTTCTACATAGATTTGGTGGAGGATTTTATTACAAAGGAGAAGACTATTGGGAACATATATTATCCCAATTATACAGACAGTGAAACCCTAGCATCATATACTTGAGGTGGGATATTACTCTCAACAAAGAGCATTCCTACTTCAACATGGGTTGCCATATGCAAGTCTTTGACATGCAAACCTAAACCCCTCCACAGGCTGCAATTGTAATAGACTATATATGTGACGTTTTATAAGTATACCATTGTCAATACTTTGAAAGCCTCTTGATTTTTCTTTTAGGAATTTTTTAGGATGAAAGTGTATTGTCATATTTTCTTTACTAAGAGTTGTACTAACATCTAAACACGTGAGTGATACGAATCGTTCAAAACCGTAAATCTCATAATATTTTCACATCAACGTACAGTTTAGATGATCTCTACATGATGAGCAGGCGTTTGCAACTGTTCTTTGAATTCTTATGTATTAATGATAGATATTAAATCTTTGTGTTAGATATGATATTAAATCTTTATGGATTTTATTACTAAATTTTGATAGATTTTATTATTAAATCTTTGTGCTAGATATGTGTTTGGGCCCAAAATAACGATTGGGCCGAGCTTGGACCTTTCTTGGCCCAGGACTCGCACAGAGGGAGTAAGTTGGCACCATAGGCCGTGGATGAGGAGGAACAGATAAGCTAATAGAGGCCGAGACCCATTAGAAGAAGGAGTCTTGAGAAGAAAATGAATCAAACTTGTGATTGGAGTCAGATTCAGAGTCCTAGTCGGATTGGGATCAGCCGAGATAAGATTAGATTGGTATCAGCCGAAGTAGAGTTAGACTGGAACGAAGAGTTCTATCCAAGGACGGTTCGGAGTGTATGCACTACTATAAATAGGGAGAGGGGGCATAACATTAAGCCTCTCCAATTCAACACACAAATCTGCCCTGCGCAAACCCTCTCAACCTTTGAGATTTTTATTTTCTTGTCCGCCAACACATCTTCAGTTTGGATAAACAGCATTGTGAAGGCAACCGGTGATATCTTCAGTTTGGATAAACAGCACTATCGCCGTAGAACCAGTCGATCGTGAAGCACCTTCAGTTTGGATAAACAGCACTGCGTCGAGGCCAGTTGGTTACCTATCCAAGTCTCGGTCGAGAAGGATTTTTGAATCCTTATTGGCAGAGGTTATCTCATCAGCCTTCTCGACGAAGTGAGGTATTGCGAATTACCAGGCTCGGCACATCGAACGCCGAGTTGTTTTTTGATTGGATACTCGCATGTTGGTTTCAGAGTTCGGCATTCAGACGGCCGAACCACTTTCACAATCAAGACCTACATCAGTTTCGAGTATCTGTGCCCTTATACGTTGGTGTCCATTCGGCGTGCTTATACCTTCACGAATATAACCACCGTGACCGAATCCGGCGCCAACGAGTCGTGAACTTCGCAAGACTAGTAGCCTTGTCTTCAGGCTCTAGAACCCAAAGGCCGAGGCGTGTTCCTTCCTCAGCCGCAGTCGCAAGATTCAGAAGTCAGCCGCGCACACAACGCAACATCAACATTTTACTCACCGGCCGAGCTCGGCCGTCGAGTTGGCACGCCCCGCATTCAACCGAAGGACGTAGTTAGCTCATAGATTATTCGGCCTGCGCGCCACGTAGGCTTGGTAGTTTTTAGGGTCAACATTTTGGCACGCCCAGTGGGACCAAGTGCTAAACCTTCGAAGTTCATGACCATTGAAACACGGTCAGTAACAAAGAAATTAACCATGGGAAAATCGGTCGCTACCCACTCAAGTCAGAACCCTGGAGCCAAAGGTTCTGTGAGATCCCACATCGCCCAGGGGAGTGATCCTTATATGTATATTCCCATCCCTACCTAGCACGAGGCCTTTTGGGAGCTCACTGGCTTCGGGTTCCGTAGGAACTCCGAAGTTAAGCGAGTTCGCGCGAGAGCAATCCCATGATGGGTGACCCATTGGGAAGTTCTCGTGTGAGTTCCTAGAAACAAAACCGTGAGGGCGTAGTTGGGGCCCAAAGCGGATAATATCGTGCTATGGTGGTGGAGCGGACCCTGGGATGTGGTGGACCTCGGGCCGGGATGTGACAATTTGGTATCAGAGCCTAACCCTGGTCGTGGTGTGCCGACGAGGACGTCGGGCCCTTAAGGGGGGTGGATTGTGAGATCCCACATCGCCCAGGGGAGTGATCCTTATATGTATATTCCCATCCCTACCTAGCACGAGGCCTTTTGGGAGCTCACTGGCTTCGGGTTCCGTAGGAACTCCGAAGTTAAGCGAGTTCGCGCGAGAGCAATCCCATGATGGGTGACCCATTGGGAAGTTCTCGTGTGAGTTCCTAGAAACAAAACCGTGAGGGCGTAGTCGGGGCCCAAAGCGGATAATATCGTGCTATGGTGGTGGAGCGGACCCGGGATGTGGTGGACCTCGGGCCGGGATGTGACAATTTGGTATCAGAGCTTAACCCTGGTCGTGGTGTGCCGACGAGGACGTCGGGCCCTTAAGGGGGGTGGATTGTGAGATCCCACATCGCCCAGGGGAGTGATCCTTATATGTATATTCCCATCCCTACCTAGCACGAGGCCTTTTGGGAGCTCACTGGCTTCGGGTTCCGTAGGAACTCCGAAGTTAAGCGAGTTCGCGCGAGAGCAATCCCATGATGGGTGACCCATTGGGAAGTTCTCGTGTGAGTTCCTAGAAACAAAACCGTGAGGGCGTAGTCGGGGCCCAAAGCGGATAATATCGTGCTATGGTGGTGGAGCGGACCCGGGATGTGGTGGACCCCGGGCCGGGATGTGACAATTTGGTATCAGAGCCTAACCCTGGTCGTGGTGTGCCGATGAGGACGTCGGGCCCCTAAGGGGGGTGGATTGTGAGATCCCACATCGCCCAGGGGAGTGATCCTTATATGTATATTCCCATCCCTACCTAGCACAAGGCCTTTTGGGAGCTCACTGGCTTCGGGTTCCGTAGGAACTCCGAAGTTAAGCGAGTTCGCGCAAGAGCAATCCCATGATGGGTGACCCATTGGGAAGTTCTCGTGTGAGTTCCTAGAAACAAAACCGTGAGGGCGTAGTCGGGGCCCAAAGCGGATAATATCGTGCTATGGTGGTGGAGCGGACCCGGGATGTGGTGGACCCCGGGCCGGGATGTGACAATTTGGTATCAGAGCCTAACCCTGGTCGTGGTGTGCCGACGAGGACGTCGGGCCCCTAAGGGGGGTGGATTGTGAGATCCCACATCGCCCAGGGGAGTGATCCTTATATCTATATTCCCATCCCTACCTAGCACAAGGCCTTTTGGGAGCTCACTGGCTTCGGGTTCCGTAGGAACTCCGAAGTTAAGCGAGTTCGCGCAAGAGCAATCCCATGATGGGTGACCCATTGGGAAGTTCTCGTGTGAGTTCCTAGAAACAAAACCGTGAGGGCGTAGTCGGGGCCCAAAGCGGATAATATCGTGCTATGGTGGTGGAGCGGACCCGGGATGTGGTGGACCCCGGGCCGGGATGTGACAGGTTCATTACGGACACAGCCCTCTGCCGCCGGAACACCTGAGGCATCGAAAGGGACAGGACCAGAAAAAGAAACGAGCGTTGGCGAACTGCCTCGAGACCCACTTGCAAATATAACAAAGGAAGCCGTGATTGAAGGCTTAGTGGATGACTGTGATGAAGACGGTGATGAGGGGTCCGACCCACCAACTAGATCATTTTTTCGACGAAGGCTCGAAGAACAGTCCCGGCAATTCGAAAACACGTTCAGTCAAGGAATAAGAGGAATACTCGAAGAAATACATAGTCAAAACGCCATGCATACGAGGTTGCTCGAGGCCGTGGTTAACAATACCCAGCATATTGGGTATTCTGATCGTTCCAGACAGCCTAGTCCGAAAAACAATTTCATATCAGTATCACCGGCCGAGGCAGGACCTGCTCGGCTCAAAATGGCCGAGCTAGACAAAAGGGGTGCATCAACCAGTCGAACAGATGATGTTGATTCATGAATGGAAACATCTATAGATATGGTCGAGGTTCAGAGAATGATTGATTCGGCTCTGAAGAAAGGGCCGAAGTTCCCTAAATTCATCCACCCATACCCAGCTTATGTGGAGAAGTTCGAATATCCTAAAGGCTTTAAAATCCCAGATTTTAGCCTTTTTGCTGGAGAATCATCTCTGTCCTCCTTAGAGCACGTCGCCCGTTTCACCGCGCAGTGTGGAGATGTTAATAATGACCTCTATAAGTTGCGGCTGTTTAACTTCTCACTCACGGGTTCGGCATTCGCGTGGTACATTAATCTCCCACCCAATTCCATTCAAAGTTGGGAAGAATTGGTCGAGAAATTTCACGAGCAGTTCTATCGGCCGGGGATGGAAATGTCAGTCTCTTCGTTGGCCAGAATGGCACAAGACTCTGACGAATCGCCGATGGATTATCTCATGCGATTTAAATCGGCCAGGAACTGGTGCCGAGTACCCCTACCAGAAGTCGAGTTTGTTCGACTGGCGTTGAACGGTTTAGATGTGGAGTACAAGAAGAAATTCTTGGGGGCGAACTTCCGCGACATGTATGAATTAGCTCAGCATGTCGAGCAATACGATTATCTGCTCCGCGAAGAGAAAGCCTCGAAATCCCCATCTCGAGGGACCATCTATAAAAATCCCACGATCAGTTATGCATCGACAGAACCTGAAGAATACGCCAACATCGATGCAGCCGAGATAGTGATTGACAAACCATATATATGCAAGGCGTTGACCCACATCATCCTAAGGATCTCAAAACTCGACCAATAGCTGAAGAAAATGCCATGAAAACGACAAAAGTATATACGTTTGATATTACTAAGGCCGACGCTATCTTCGACCAATTGCTACTCGCCAAGATTATAAGGCTTCGGCCGGGGCATAACATTCCCAAGGCCGAAGAGCTGAAGGGGCGGATATATTGCAAATATCACGACTCGAGCAAACACACGACGAATAATTGTGTCGTGTTTCGAGATACCATTCAGAAGTGGATCGACGATGGAAAACTTAAGTTTCCAGAAAAGAAAATGGGAGTTGATGCCAATCATTTCCCTACAACGACGGTGGGTATGGTCGATGCTCATTTACCCCGAGACAAAGGAAAAGGGAAGGTCGAGATCGTCTCGGCACGACATATCCCAAGAAAAAGGACCATGTCGCGGCTTCAGATCGATTTGTTCTCGAATTCCCCACTTCGAGATTCGACTTGGCCAGCCATCGTTGAACCGATGTCAAGTTCAAAAGTCGAGATAGTCCCAGCTCGGCACTTCTTAACAAAAGGCGGCCAACCTCGACTCAAGATCGATCTGTTCTCGAATTCACCACCTCGGGATTCGATCAGACCAGCCATCGTCGAATCTATGTCAGGTTCTGGCGCCGAAGAAGCCATTGAATCTGCAGCCGTGTGCACACAGTGCAAAGCAGATACCTCGATTAAACCGAGAGCACGACAACAGGAAACAGAAGTGCCACATGTGCGCTCAGTCCCGACGACAAGTCGAAAAACGCCCGGCTCGAGTTCACGCGACACCGTTTTCAACAGGCTCGGCCCACAAGAGGTCAAGCCATCTTCGGCCAGAAGACGACTCGATTTTGATACTCCATTCTATAATGAAGAGTATTATTCCCGCAATTCTAGCAGCTCGAGCTCTTCCGCAAGTCGAAGAACCTTTAAGCCTCCTAAACCCCAAGACCAACGATGGTATACTTATCACTCGTCTAAGGGTGTGTACACCGCGTTATCCAAATCACAGAAGCGCCGACGCCAAAGAATCGATTGCATGGCCCGCCGGCAAGCGGCACAAAAGAAAGCGGTACAAGAAACTTCGGCTGCATCGAGCCACAAATGGCAGCCGAAAGAGAAAGTTGGTGATACCGATAACCGGCAAACCCCCGCGATTATGAGAGAATTGGTACAAGGTAAACAGTCGGTCAATCATGCCCTGGAAACCACATTCGAGGAGGCCGAGAAACAAATCAAACTTCTTATTCGGCCTGGGGAGATGAAGGCACGACTTGAGTATTTTAAGAAGGAGGCCGAGGATAAACTTCCTCCATTGCCTGTAGAAGAACCGTTGATCAAAGTCCGGCGAAATCTACATCCACCATTCCTCGACGAAGCCTTACAGTACATGCTCGAGTTCCACAAAACTCATTCGGCTAATGATTTGTATAGCTTGCCGAAAGCATGTCAAGACACGATCGACCTCGTTCTAACCTGTCCAGATGCCGAGCGAATCATCCAAAAGAATTCCGATCTCGGGTTGAAAGCTAGGTTCCAGCACATACCCGAGGCCTGAGTTCTCGGTTTCAGTGTCGATCCATATATGGACATCAACGCGCATGAACTTCCTTTTTCCTTAGAAGATCTCCAGTACTTGTGATACCATTTTGAGGTATTTTCGGCCGTCTCTCTCTTCGGCCTTACTGCCGACGAGATGCGTCGTGTCGAATGTTTGGACGCCTACCTGGACGTCAGAAATGCCCGGATAGCATACCAAGAACAGACCCAGGTCACGGCGCAAGTCCCAGATCCGACGCCAATACCAAAGAACTTACAGGACAAGGACGCGAACCAGGAGAAGAACCTTGAGGATGAATAGGAGAATCTTGGGGACGAAGAAGAGAACCTTGGGGATGAGGAAGAGAACCTTGAGGATGAGAACTTTGGGGACGAGGATGAGAACCTAGGGGACGAAGAAGAAATTCCGGAGGACGAGACTTCAGAGGAATAGGAACCGACGAAGGGGGAAGATCCCAATTCGATGGGCCTTTCAATCCTTGATAACATGGAAATCAGCATGGTCCATGTCTTGTCTGCCGATTTCCAGTCAACCACGTCCCAGCCGAGCTTCCTAGACGGCGATGTAGTGACCGAAGAAGCTACCCAGGTCGACTTTGTTTCTCTCACCGACCTCGAGCCAACGACTAAGGATGATAATCTCAAGGCAGCTCTGGCCGAATTGTTTCCTCGTTCTTCGGCCACCAACCTTCGTCACCTCAAACCTCTATACATCACGGCTCACATCGAAGGATACCCAGTCTCGAAAATCTTCGTCGACTGTGGGGCCACGGTCAATATAATGCCGGTATCTATCATGAAGGCCTTACACCGTTCCAACGACGAACTCATCCCATCAGGCATAACCATGAGCAGCTTTGTCGGGGATAAGTCTCAGACAAAAGGAGTATTACCATTAGAAGTAAGCATCGCTGGTCGCAACCATATGACCGCTTTCTTCATAGTTGATTCGAAGACCGAGTACAATGCACTGCTCGGTCGAGATTGGATTCACCAAACCAGTTGTATTCCTTCTTCGTTGTACCAAGTCCTCATCTTTTGGGATGGTAAATCAATCGTCGTACATCCGGCCGACTATCAACCCTTTAAGGCCAACATGGTCCAAGCACGGTACTACGACGATCATGTCGGTTACATTACTCTACAGGGACTAAATGAAGACGGACGATCGACTCGCATTTCTGTGCAGAAAGCCGTCGAGGTTGGCGCCGAAACTGTTTATCAGGATTCGGCGAGACTCAGACTGGCTAACTTTACCACCGATTCTGATGTCTGACACCATTCAAACCCGACGTCGAGCCGCGGTTTCATCGATTATGGAACAACTGCTGGCTCATTGGCATATCATATCCAAACAGTCTCATTCGGGTATTAATCTCGTGGAGTTCCTGGCCGAGGATGATAGCGGTCCCATGCTCTCTTTAGACAATATCCCGGCCGCTCCGGCCGACCTTGAAGACACCCGGCCTCAGGTTAAGGATCCATTGGAGGAGGTGAATGTTGGAACGGCCGAGGACCCTCGGCCATTGTTTATTAGTGCTCTGCTTCCCCAATCTATGAAAGAGGAGCTTTGCAAGCTACTTCATGAATTTAAAGATTGTTTCGCATGGAGCTATCATGAGATGCCGGGTCTTGATCGCACACTCGTCGAACACGAATTACGTATCAAACCTAGTTGCAAGCCCTTTCGACAACCACCCCGCCGATTCTCGACCGAAGTCCAACTCGGCATTAAAGATGAACTCGTTCGTCTCTTAAACGCCGGGTTCATTCGGACAGCTCGATACGTCGAATGGCTTGCCAATATCGTTCCCGTGCTCAAGAAAAACGGTGCTCTCCGCATTTGCATCGACTTTCGCAATCTGAATCTGGCCACACCCAAGGATGAGTACACAATGCCACTCTTGGACTTACTCATTGACGCCGCGGCTAATCATGCCATATTATCCTTCATGGATGGCCATGCCGGTTATAACCAGATCTTCATTGCCGAAGCCGATGTCCATAAAACTGCCTTTCGTTGCCCGGGGGCACTTGGCACTTATGAATGGGTAGTCATGCCATTCGGCCTTAAAAACGCTGGTGCCACATATTAACGCGCCATGAACGCCATCTTTCATGATCTGATTGGCACAACCGTTGAAGTATATATCGATGATGTGGTAGTAAAATCCAAGAGTCGCCGAACGCATCTTGATGATCTTCAGCGGCTTTCCTTCGTATGCGCCAACATCATCTCAAGATGAACCCCGCTAAATGCGTCTTCGGTGTATCGGTCGGTAACTTTTTGGGTTTTCTTGTCCATCATCGGGGCATTGAGATAGATGAGAACAAGGCACGAGCAATTTTAAACGCTCCACCACCAACCACCAAAAAGCAACTCCAGTCATTGCTCGGCCAAATAAATTTCCTCCGCTGTTTCATAGCAAATTTGGCAAGCAAAATGAAGGCATTCTCCACACTTCTGAAACTCAAGGATTCAGACAAGTTTGAATGGCGTGACGAACATCAAGCAGCTTTCACGCAAATCAAAGTTTCTCTTACGAAACCACCCGTTCTCGTTCCTCCTCGGCGCGATAAACCTCTAAAGCTTTACATATCCGCGGCCAAGGAATCCATTGGTTGTCTCCTTGCGCAAGACAATGATGCAGGTCGAGAGCAGGCCGTGTTTTATCTCAGCCGAAGGCTCAACTCGCCCGAAATCAATTACTCCCCCGTCGAGAAGCTGTGCTTGGCTCTATTTTTTGCCGCATCCAAACTCCGGCACTACATGCTACCGACGGTCACTCATGTCATCGCTCAAACAGATGTCATCCGATACATGCTCACTCGGCCAATAGCCAAAGGCCGAATTGGGAAATGGACGATGGCGTTATCCGAATTTAGCTTACAGTATGTACCTCAGAAAGCAGTCAAGGGGCAAGCCCTCGCCGATTTTCTTGCTCAACATCCTTCCCCATATGACTTCGGGGAGGACAATGTCGAGATCGGCATGATAGAAGCACGCGACAATTTCTGGACGCTGTACTTGGATGGCTCTAGCACCTCCACATCGGCCGGCGTCGGCATTGTCATCCAGTCACCACAACGACATCGTTGGTATTTCTCGCTTAAACTCGACTTTGAGTGCACAAACAATCAGGCCGAATACAAAGCCCTTGTAATCGGGCTCGGCGTTCTCCACGAATTACGAGCACCTCGCGTATTTGTCCTCGGCGATTCCGAACTTGTCATCAACCAGCTCAATGGCACTTTCCGTTGCATGAGTTGCACTCTGGCACCATATCACATGGTTGCTAGCTACCTGGCCGATTCATTCGACGGTATTACATTTAGCCACGTGTCTCGAGATCGAAACACCGTCGCTGATGAACTCGCCCAGCTGGCCTCCGGAGCACAACTCCTGGGGGGCGAGGTAGGCCGGATGATACCCACGGTACACCAGTTATATCCGGCCTTGGTCAATCAACAAGTCCTCCATCGCGAACAAGTAATTCGAACGCGCGTGATGTCGTTACCGTCATTATTGGAAAGAGAAAAATTGGCGGTCGTTTGAACCGTCGAGGCGTTACCAGACGATTGGAGAAAACCACTTATGCAATACCTTGACAACCCGAACGGCAAGCATGATCGAAAGACAAAGGTGCATGCCACGAGCTATGTCATCTATCAGAATAGGCTATATCGAAAAGGTGAGGACGGCCTATTGCTATTATGCCTCGGACCACGGGAAGCCGCCCAAGCAGTTGCAGAAGTGCACGAAGGGATATGCGGAGCTCATCAATCCGGTCGAAAGATGCGATGGTTACTACGCCGACATGGTTATTTTTGGCCGAGCATGCTAAAGGATTGCATCGAGTTTGGCCGAGGATGCATACAGTGCCAAATCCATGGCCCCATACAAAGAGCACCAGCCGAGGCACTACATTCAGTGACTAAACCTTGGCCGTTTAGAGGCTGGGCCATGGATGTAATCGGTAAAATCACACCGTCCTCCGGAGCAGCAAAACATGCATGGATACTAGTGGCAACAGATTACTTCACTAAATGGGTCGAGGCAAAATCATATGCCGAGCTAACGTCCAGAGAAGTTTGTAATTTCGTGGAAGAAAACATCGTGACAAGATTCGGCGTGCCAGAAACGATCATAACAGACAATGGCACAATTTTCGTGTCCGACAGGTTTAAGGAATATACGAGTGGATTGAATATTCGGCTTGAACAGTCTACGCCGTATTACCCACAGGCAAACGGACAAGCCGAAGCGAGTAACAAAGTTTTGATTGGTATCCTCGAGAAAATGGAGCTTTGTGGGCTTATCGAACCTCACCACGATCGACGACTGGAACAACGCCGTACGCCTTAACTTATGGGCACGACGAGATGCTGCCAGTCGAGTTAAGTGTAAATTCACTGCGAATAATCGAACAGAGTAGTTTGTTCAGCGCCGATTACAGCCAAGCTATGAGGCAAGAGTTGGAAGATTTAGAAGAAGTTCGACTCGATGCTTGCAACTTATTAGCAGCGCAAAAGAAGATTGCCGAACGAGCTTATAATCAGCGGGTTAAACAAAAAACTTTCGGTGAAGGTGATCTGGTGTGGCAGACTATATTACCAGTTGGAATTAAGGATCCTAGGTTCGGCAAATGGTCGCCAAATTGGGAAGGACCATTCATTGTTCACAAAGTTCTAGGCAAGGGGGCATATCGTCTCAAGAACCGAACGGGTTTAATTCATAAGCTACCGATTAATGGGAAGTTTTTAAAGAAATATTATCCGGTTACTTGGGAAATGAAAGAATAGTAAGTGGTTTCTCGGCCAGAGGGCAGGTCGTATCAAGGACAACAATTTCCAAAGATCCAACAAATGCAAAATTTGATAAAGTTTTTCATTAATAATTGCAAAAGAGTACAAGATTACAATTAAAGCCCTAAGGCGAAGAAGGGAGGACAGTCTCGAGAAAAGCTTTTAGCTCCAGCCACCTTACTTCGCCCATGATAACCTCCGTGTGCCGAATCCCCTTGTCCATCTTCAGCTGGTTGACTCGCTTCCCGTTGGCAGCATATTCGATCAAACAAGATTTGTTCGACTCAAATTCCTTCGCGAGTTCGGAGGCGAATGCCGACCGCCAATCTTGAAGTTCGGCGATCTGGCGATCAAGTTCGGCCAGCTGCTCCTTCTTGGCTACCAGCACCTCGACTTTCGGACGGAGGGTTTCTTGTACGGCCGAGACGGCCTTCCATTCGCTCTCAGCCCGAATAGCTCTTCCAAAGATTCTGAAGTGCTCCCGGGCTCGCTCTAGAAGGGTAGACGCTCTAGTGAAGGTAGCATTGTCTAAACGACCATTGGCCGCAAGATCGTTCAGACATGCCCCGACAGAGTCAAGGCCTTTACGTTCCAAGATTTGAGAGGCTGACAGCGGCAGCAGTTCTTGCAACTTGACGAGCGCGTCTGGATCTACCGAGTCGTGCATCGCAGCAGTCGAAGAACCGGCCGTCTTCTTAGTCGTACCAGCAACAAGAGCGTCGAACTCGGCCTCCCAGAAAGGCTGCATGAAGGGACGAGTATTAGCACAAGTTAAGCCAAAAAGATAAAAGTAAGAGAAGATGATAGACCTGACGCGACGAGACCTCAGCTATATCCCCTGGGTCATTGCTCGAACCCAAGGAGCTGAGAGGCCGAGCCCAATGTTTGAGACAGCTTCTCAATTCACGCGGCCGATGGAGGTTGTCTACATTCGATGGCCACTGGGGCGGCCAAGAAATATAAACAACGCCCCTCGGCGCGTAGAACTTTCGGTGAAAAGAATTGGGGGGCACCTAGCAGTTAGTACATCCTTGATTTAGAGCTCTAAAATGAAGGCATATCTAAGAATTAAAAAAAGTAAGAACCCTTACATAAACAGACGAAACTTCCTGAGGAGGAATGCCGAGGTCGACGTCGTGTCGGTGCACCGGCGTCTCCGCGGTCGCCTCCGGCTCGGCAGGAGAAACCATATCCGGGGCAGCGATTCTCGCCTCGGCTGGAACAGAGGCATTTGCCTAGGTTGGAGCAGTATTTTGCGCCCCGACCGGAGCAACAGCTAGAACAACATCGACATGAGCTCTGGTAGGCACGACCTCCTCAACCACAATAGGGCCAGACTGTTGGACTATCTTGCTCGGTGGTTGGGAAGAGGGGACCGAGGGCTTAGCAGGCCGAGCACGACGAGGGCGTCGCGCTAGCGAGATCTCTTCGCTCGTGTCATCCTGAAAGAATGGAGTATATCAAAACCAATCAAAATGTGCTAAACATATTCATATCCACCCAAGAATTGGACATACCTCCTCCAAAGAAATTGTTATTTGCTTCGATGGTTTGGAGGTCTGTTTCTCGACGACTGAGGGAACTTCCTCCAAAATGGGGGCAACGACTGGCGTCGCGGGTACAGGATCCTCGACCGGCGGAGTGGTAGCTGGGACGACCACAGCATCGAAGGGAGGAGCAACAACCGGTGTGGCCATCTCGGTAACGGATGGCGCAGCAACGGCTTCTGTTTCGACCGCTTCATGAGCAGGTCGAGCATTGGAAACACGGTCGATCAAAACTGTCCCCTTCTCCGTAAGATCCCAGACAGTGGGAACAAGAGGGATACTGGAGACAGTCGTCTCCGTTGTTCGGCTAGAGATAGGATGAACTTCCCGTTGTCCTTTTTGCGCTAACGTCTTAACACGTTTCGAAGGACGGGAAGCTTCATGTGTCGTCTCGACCTCTGGGCCCTGCCGCTTGCTCGGCGGAGTATGCACTACAGCATCGGCTTTCTTGGGGAAGGTCGATTTTTTCTTGATTGCGGCCGCAGCAATCACGGCCGCCTTCTTCGGTACTCGAGCACCTAAGAAGACCAAACACAGTTAATAAGGTCGAATGAACGGTTGAATAATAGAGAAAGATAGCTGAATACCTTGAATTTTCTCTCTGACTGGGGGGACAAGAACCTTCTTGGGTCGATCTCCAAAGAGTGCGCCAATAACATCTTCGACCGAAACACCGAAGAAATCTCGGGTGTACTCCTCCCACCAGTCACCGAAGGTGTCAGTACTGAAGGATTCGGGAATAGTTGGTCGAAGGCGGAACGTCTTGCATCGCTCCTGAAACTCATTCTCGGTATCTCGGCATTCCTTCTCCGAAGAACCAGAGAGGCGTCCTCGACTAAGAAAAGAACGAGAAGTGAGTGAGGGTACCGGGCAGCCTTGAAGGTACCCAAGTTGTCTGGCTAGGAACTGCGGGTGGTAGACTTCCCAACTCGCCCGGCGGGCGTCACAGCCAAGGGGAAGGTCGCGTGCCAACACAAACGACCCCCAATTCTGACGTAGGGTAGCATCCTCGCTAACATCCCAGGCTGAGCTTGGAAGCTTGATGGATGAAGGATGCTCCCGGCGACGACACACTAGAAACTCGTAGTCAAAGAAATCTTCAAGGCCGAAGAGGTATTTAAAAATTTCGTCAGCCCGGTGAGAAGGTAATGGATGAGGGGCCAGCTGCAGGCCGATCGCTTCAGTAGGAGAAAAGTCGATGACTTTCGGCCGAAGTGTGGTGAAATAGGTCTGCAACCAGAGTTGGAAAACCCAGAGAGGCCCATTCTGATGGGGATCAATTTTGTGGATGGTCGCGTCGGCCAAACATCGCAGCAAGTTGGCAAGGATGGCCGGACTAAGCGCCAAGGGAAAACCACTCGCTAGTGCTTCGGCCACGGGTATATTCTCGACCAGGCATTTGTTTGATTTGGTACAACAAATAAACTTGTTGTACCAATAAAATAGGAAAGCTTCATGCTCCCTTTTGCGAAGATTCGCCTCTTCTCGGCTAGCAAAATGAGCAATCAGGGTGCTATAGTTAAAGAAGTTTATATGCAACTTCTGCACTTCATCCTTCCAGGGTTCTTGACCGCCTTGGCTTAATGTTTCGAGGGCTCATGCATCGAACAGCGCTTTAAGGTCACAATTCGACGAGCATCCGAAAAGGGAAGCGTCGATTGGGAAACCAGAGGGGGACGTCCCAAGGATAGCAGAAACGTCAAGAATGGTAGGACCGATAGGCCCAAGAGGGAGAACCATAGTGTTGGTGGCCGAACACCAGAAGCTCAGGGCCGCCATTAGAAGCTCTCGATCCATGATCATCTCCACGATCGAGAGTTTGATGATATTGTAAATTCCAAGGGCCTTCCATTCTTGGCCGCAGAATTTTTCCATACGCTCGACCCAAGCTGCCCAGGCGACAGTAGTCGAAGGCCAGGCTCCTTGAGGCTTCGACACGTCCCACTTCGACCACTCGAATCCCTGACGTAAGGATGTCAGGCAGTGATCCTTCAGGAGAGTGGTAATGGGCGTGGGCACTGGTTTCTTGAACAGAGGCCCAAGGATTTGATGCGAAGCGCTCGAGTCACTCTCAAAACGCAGATTTTTGATGGCGCAATAGTCGATGATGTCTTTGCACTTATCGCATTCCTTGGAAACTTGGGAGATGAAGGAGGCCATTGCTGGAAGAAGATCGGAAGATGAAGGTGCTGGGTTTAAGATGCTGAAATGAAGCTCTGGGTTTCTGGAGATTCGAGAGAAAGAAGGCAAGGGAATTTGAGAAATCTGAAAGCGTAAGATTGAAATGAATAAAAAAGGGGTATTTATAGGCGTTTGGTAGGAAGGTCAATCGATCAGATTTTGAAATTTGAAATCGCCCAATTAGAAAGACTGCACGCCATGATTTGTTTCAGAAAATCCAGGTGAAAGGACCGAGAATCTCGCAGACTGACGGCGTATCGCGTGGTTTGAGGACGCACGATTGCGTGTGACGGCGATAATTAATGCAACGGGACGTTTCGACGTTTGCGTGCGGCCAGATTGATAACTGCAGACTGTTGGGGTGATCGAGGACTGATGTGTGGCGAGTTCGGGAAGCATTCGAGGAAAACATCATTGCTCATAAATGGGCGTGGCGTTATTTTCTGGGACAGCTCATCGATCATCGCAAGAGGAGTAATGTTGTTTTGCTTCTTCAAGGCCGAGGCTCGACCATAGGCGATAGGTCGACGACCTCAGAAGCGAGGGGGCAGTGTTTTGGCCCAAAATAACGATTGGGCCGAGCTCAGACCTTTCTCGGCCCAGGACTCGCACAGAGGGAGTAAGTTGGCACCATGGGCCGTGGATGAGGAGGAACAGATAAGCTAATAGAGGCCGAGACCCATTAGAAGAAGGAGTCCTGAGAAGAAAATGAATCAAACTTGTGATTGGAGTCAGATTCAGAGTCCTAGTCAGATTGGGATCAGCCGAGATAAGATTAGATTGGTATCAGCCGAAGTAGAGTTGGACTGGGATGAAGAGTTCTATCCAAGGACGGTTCGAAGTGTATGCACTACTATAAATAGGGAGAGGGGGCATAACATTAAGCCTCTCCAATTCAACACACAAATCTGCCTTGCGCAAACCCTCTCAACCTTTGAGATTTTTATTTTCTTGTCCGCCAACACATCTTCAGTTTGGATAAACAGCACTGTGAAGGCAACCGGTGATATCTTCAGTTTGGATAAACAACATTATCGCCGTAGAACCAGTCGATCGCGAAGCACCTTCAGTTTGGATAAACAGCATTGCGTCGAGGCCGGTTGGTTACCTATCCAAGTCTCGGTTGAGAAGGATTTTCGAATCCTTATTGGCAGAGGTTATCTCATCAGCCTTCTCGGCGAAGTGAGGTATTACGAATTACCAGGCTCGGCACATCGAACGCCGAGTTGTTTTATGATTGGATACTCGCAGGTTGGTTTCAGAGTTCGGCATTCAGACGGTCGAACCACTTTCACAATCAAGACCTACATCAGTTTCGAGTATCTGTGCCCTTATACGTTGGTGTCCATTCGGCGTGCTTATACCTTCACGAATATAATCACCGTGACCGAATCCGGCGCCGACGAGTCGTGAACTTCGCAAGACTAGTAGCCTTGTCTTCAGGCTTTAGAACCCAAAGGCCGAGGCGTGTTCCTTCCTCGGCCGCAGTCGCAAGATTCAGAAGTCAGCCACGCACACAACGCAACATCAACATTTTACTCACCAGCCGAGCTCGGCCGTCGAGTTGGCACGCCCCGCATTCAACCGAAGGACGTAGTTAGCTCATAGATTATTCGGCCTGCGCGCCACGTAGGCTTGGTAGTTTTTAGGGTCAACAATATGCTATTAAATCTTTATGTTTATTATTAAATTTTTGTGCTAGATATGGTAATACATCTTTGTGCTGGATATGGTTATTACAGTTCTGTGTTGTATATGGTAAAGTACATTTTCATGCTAGATATAGCGTGATAACAAAAAAAAGTTAGTAAGATATTTGGACCAAATACAAGGCAAAGTATCCAACATTTATTCAAATTCTGATTTTGGAAAAACAAAAATCATATAAAGATTTTGGAATAAATATCATACTGTCCTTAATTTTATATTCAATATTAAAACTTGTTAAAAGATTAAAGTGTATAAGTGTCATTCCATACATTCTAGTTAATGAGGAGTGTCATTTAGTACCACAAGTAGTAGTGTTTCTCTTCAATTGTAAGTGAAAAATCTTATATTCGAAATTTATTGTAAATGACGATTTCAATATTAATTTATGGGTAAGTTAGAAAGACCAAATTTTTATATCAAATTGTGTAAACCAAGTGATGTGGCTATTGATGCTTGGATTATTAATTAAGTGTCGATTAACGTGCTTATTTCCTATTGATGACTCATTATTTGATTTGCAAATTTGGTCTCCATAGCATTATCTCTAATTTATTTCTTCACTCACTATTGTAAATAATCGCTTAATATAAAAATAGTAAAATATATATTCATTTCTTTTGTTGGCATGGCAGCTCCGCATTATAACGGATTGCGATTGGGTCGACAACTCAGCCCCAGAAAATGAGGTAGGTTTTTTTTTCGTTACCAACTTCTGTATTACACTACAAGACAGCACCACATCTACCACAGTTAAATCACCACGGACATAAAAGACCCGTTGTAGAATATCCAATATTACCACGGACGTTTAAAGTCCGTTGTGAGTAAATGGTTTTAACAACGGACGAAACTGGCCCGTAATAGAAAATGTTAGAATAATAACGCGCAAGTAAAGCTCGTTGTAGTTATTTGATATGACCACGAGGGTAGGCCGTTGTTGAAATAAATTTAATCACAGCGCCTTCTTGAAGTCAATCACGGTCTATGAATGTTGTAGGTTAATTTATTTAATATTACTCTCAAATTTGTTATTAGAACCAATTCTATCTTAAACCCAATCTATATACCAATTCCAGATCTAATACCACCAACCGCTCAGTCTCACCCATTCACTTCCTTCGGCGGTTTCTCCGAAATCTCTGAACTACTCATTTCTCTCTCCAAAGCCCCGCCCCCTCTTCTTCGAAATCGCAGCCGTCTTCTGTCCGACGCCCACACAAGAACTCATCACTGACGCAGAGCCCGCCGGAAGCTTCCTTCGAAGAACGACATGTCGGTCACCACCCCCATGGCCTCGCCGGCTCGACTTGGATGACCAGCCATTCCTTAATTCCAGGATTAGTATGTCTCTCGATTTCTTCGTAAAAATATTAAAATTGAATTCCGTTTATTGAAACGGTACCGTGATTCTGCAATTAAAGTGTAATTATGAATATGTAAGTGTGTTTTGTTCAAGGTGTCCTAGGCCTTGCAAGGCTTGCTGTCAGTTTTTAACTTTCCATTTAAAAGATGATTTGCATCTCGACCTGGCTGAGGCACATTTACATTCACACTTTGTTTTTCGAAACTGGTTTGCTTTACATTTGTAGTTGTTGTTATTAAAAGTGGCATTCTTGATGAATTGTGAACTTAAATGTGGTATGCACTGTGATAGGATTTTTACCACCTGCAAAAGTAGGGATAAAAAACACTTAAAAAAATAGTTGCAAGAGTACAAGGTTGTCGTAGTATAACGGCTCAAGCAAGGTCGTTTTCCACAGAGATTGAACGAATAATTTATATTTATACTAACCCTTAGCTAATTATTTAAAACAAAATTTAGAAAATGTTGATTTTAGAATTTAAAATAATAAAAACGAACTTTAGAATAAAACAATTAAAGAAATTAACTAGAGAACAATTTAAAGAAAATCAATTTGTAAAAGCCTAGGGTTCCGCCGTCACCATTAACAATCCTATGCAATTTCTACCAATTACTTACGAATTTCCACATACATGCTTTGAAGGTTAGGTTTTCCTAATATATATATTCTCCTCGTGATATTCAAGCAAGAACGTATATCTAACATGCAATCCGTCTGTGATATTCAGATCAAATATGAACATGCAAGACTCATTAAGCTTTATGAAAACCTTTTGAAAAACCATGCAACCCCTAAGAACGTGATATTCGCCTTAGGTGAAATTACAATTATCAATCACAAGAAGCAATACTCAATCCTCCGGTGATATTCCGACCGAATTGCATCCAATTACTTGTCTAAAAACCCTAATGGTTGCGAATCACTAAGACAATTAGATAGTTTAGTCGCGGTGATTAATAATTCAAAGCAAGCATGCATCCATTCATAAGCAAATTAATAAAATCACATATTCATGCTAAGGCTCATGGCTTCGCCCTAGCAAACGGAGATTAGCTACGAACAATCATAAAACTAAAGAAAATATATTAACTAGAGAAAGGATTGAAAACACCTTGAATTAGAAGATCACAAAGCCTTTGAGAACCCTAGCAATCCTTGGCTCCAAAGTTGAATGAAGAATAGTAGTAAAAAAAAGACCTCCAAAGTGTGGCACGGCAAAGCAATATATAATTGCTAAGCCTTCCGCAAAAACCCTAGAACCCTAGGTATCTTATTCAAACTAGGAAACTAATTTAATAATAATAAAATATCTTAGACCTAATTAAACTAGGAAAATCTGCACAGAAACTGTACAGCCACGTTTTATTCTCAATTGTCCTCCAAATCCGGCCCATAATAGCTTATTTTGAAGATCAGGACGTTCTGAACACATCTCTAGAAGGCCACGAACCCGTCCGAGGTCATCTTGGGCTCCAAAAACGCAATTCAAGCCCAAAACGACACTATTTCAGCACTGCGCATCGCTCCTTTATTCGATCGCCAGAAAATCACCGCTAGGTAGAAAAATCTGGTATTTTGATACAATCAAGCTAAGTGACTCACAAACATCCTCCAACTGGAATTACTCCAAAATTCGTCCATTTGCTTATGTTTTGCTCCAGAGGGAGTCGAATGTCCTATATTGAAAATACAATTCAAAGTATCAAAATTCTTCCAAAATAATAACCAAAATACACTAAGAATAGGGTTAAATATATTATATAAAATCTACTCATCAAAATACCCCCAAACTTAGCTTTTTGCTTGTCCTCAAGCAAAACAAGACTCAAACAAAAATAAAAACTAACAAACTAGACAACTAGCTAAAACTTGACCAAGACAAAATTTCCATCTCCAAGTTGCAATCCATAGAAAATTTTAAAAACTAGAACATATTTTCAAAAGTCCAACCAATCCCACTACAGAGTCTAAGCCATTTAGAATCGATTAGAAAAGAATTCACAAACTTCCTTTGGTGTAAAGTGAACCAACATAGTTAAGGAGACTCGACTAAAAACCCTCACCTCTCGTCCCTTTTATTCACGTTTCACGTACTAACTTCACATATATATTTTTTTTCTTTTCGAATTTTTCTCTTTTTCTCTTTTTTTTTTTTTTTTTTTTTTCCAGTAACAGTGGTGGTCGTGTAATGCTAGTTCACTCGAAACCAACTAACCACCCTGCCCCATGCCAAAACTCTACTGTTTGACGCGAGAATCACTGCTGATTAGGCAGGACTGGCCCGGTTACTAGGCAAAACCTCGGGTGGGACAATTATTACTTTTATAACACATACTAACTTTATTTTATATATAGAACAAAAATTTAAAATACACTTGGACAAAAAGTAAGTGTTTCAATCTCACTCCCCACAAACCATGTTGGTGTGAATGTGCAAATTTTCAAAGTATAATTTATGAATTAGTGTATAAGCAACGATAAATAGAAAAGACTCTAATGTGGGATTAATCTTCACCATGTCCATTTGTTCTAACGCTTAAAATAAACTATGGATATTAGCTTTAAAAAATGAAAATTTAACTGACACAAGAAAAATTAAAAATTTCTTAGTTCCCACCCCCAAACTTAAATCACACATTGTCCTCAAGGTGTGGAAAATAAAAGAAAATAAACTAAAACAACCAAAGTGAAATAAACAAAACCCTAATTGACTAGACAGACAAACAAAAAGTAAAACTATAAAATAAAACAGAACATAATAATAAACAAACAGAAATTAAACAAAGGGAATGGAAATGGACACACCTGGAATGGTTCGAATCCCATGATCTTGGGAAACAGAGGCGCTGGCAGAATTTAGAAATAAAGCACAAAAAATGCATGGCTCAGCGGGTCGAACTCGTAACCTGGTAGGATGGAAGCAACATAAGGCACTAACCAACATGTGCAACGGACACACGTGTCAAACCCTAGCAACAACTACAATATAAACTGATGTAGTAGCATTTGTCATTTGAAGAAAAACCTAGCAGCTACGTCCCTTCCCTTGCCTCGAGCCCAGAGCCCAGAGCCAAATGGCTCTCTATCTCTCTCATTTATCTCAGCCTTCTCCTTCCAACTTCAAGCTCGGTGCCCAAAAGTTCTCTTCGTCTCTAATCTTCTCTGCCTGCAACCCAAAACTTCACCCCCTAACTGTAATGTCATAGCAGAGCCATCATTTCTCGGGTCTTCGAGAGATCTCGTCAACAATTCTGAGCTCAAATCCTTGCACTGCATAGTTCGTCGATAACCAAAAGGTAAATTTCAGCAATCTCCATGTTCATATCATGTTCTTACTGCTTAAATAATCTGGGAAAAACTCTGAAAATCTCATGCATGTGGTGTGGGTTTGGTGCAGATCCCATAAGAAAAGGCGCAGATACAGAAATGGCACTGGTGCACAAATCCAAAGGGAAGCCAAGTAGCAGATGTCTCAAAGCCCTTACTGTCAGAATTAAAGGTATAATTCCGAAATCAACATGGATCTGTGGAACGTAGTCCTCAGATTCGTGAAACTCTGTACTGCCTCTGTGTGATTTATCTCTATGAATATGACTTCTGCATGCTCATGAATCTATTATTGTGTGTGCTTGCATGTCTCCACTGATGTATATTTGAGCCCAAAATTTTGGATAACAAGAAACTGTATCCTGCCTTGATGAACCGTGTCCTCTGTTCTACGTTGATCCCTCAACTTTGTTTGTGCACTCCGCACTGCTTAATCTCATGAATGTAGGGGAATATATTATGAATGTGTTGGGGGAATGAATGTTGATTGCAAGCCTTTAGTTGAGATTTTAGGCCGAATCAGTTCCAGATGCAACCTGCAATCCAAAAACCTAATTAGATAAGTAAAGAAAAATAACAAGAATTAAAAATTGCATTTGTTTTCTTTCAATTTTCTGATTTTTTTTTTTTTTTTTTTTTTGTGATTTTTGTAATTAGGAATAAAAACAGGAAAATAAAATAAATGAAATAAAGAGAAAGGAGTTAGAAAAATTGGGTTGCCTCCCAATAAGCGCTTTAGTTAACGTCTTAGCTAGACGGGTTTGAATGAGGTTGGTGATCACGTCACTTGATCCATCAAACTCAACCACTCCTTAACAGCATCATAGGGCAATAGTAGGTAGAAAGTGACTTAAACTGTGCGTTTAAATTCAGTTGTTGAAACGGTCATATCCGCCCTCCTATGTGAGTGATTCTTTGAAGTCATATGGGATCCTTTCCAGCAAGGCTTCGGTCTCTGATTAACGGACTTAAACCTTGTATTTAATACCCATAACCTTTGAATTGGCTGAATTTTTTGACGAAGGATTGGGCTGCCATTAAGCACTTTATTCTTTCCCTTATAGATCTCAGCCTTCTTATACGACTTATTGTGAAGTTCCTCAGGTTTGGTGGGCTGTGCAGGTGTGTTGTCCTTCAAAGCAACGGCTCTCGTGCATGCTTGCAGATTTTGTGCGAAAAATTCTTGTGGCACATAAACTTGGGTAGCAATTTGTGCTGGTGGGATTAAAGGATCAGCATGTGTTGCTTCCTCCTTTGGACGTGAATGGCTAGAAGATTGCTCCCTAGTTCCTGCGACAATCTCCTCTTTTTCATCATAGGCTTGAATTTGAAATCCTTGATTGGTTCTTTCAATGTAAAATTCAGATGATTCCAACAATATAGAGATTTTGCTTTCCACTGAAAGCTCTTGTGGCACATCAGCCTGTTCAAAATATTGTTGATTACATGCCCACATAAAATAAAAATGCCTTTTCAAACCTGGAGTGTAGAATTCTGAATAAGGATTGTTCCAATGTCTTTTTGAGTTGTTTCTCATATTGATATGCTTCTCGACAAACTCAGGAAAACATTCTCTTTCGGGGCACTGCAAAATATCCTGGGTTTTCAAACAGCAAAGGGCACAAACTGTAGGTTTAAATCCATAAAAACCCTTTTCTGCTAAAGAAACCCATAAAGGCAACTCTCTTGTTGGAGATTTCATCATGGAATTTCTCTCAAGATCAACAAACTACCTGCGAAACAAATAAAAAAAAATCAACAAATAAATAAAAAGATATATACAAAAATAATTAACCAAGAATATGATAAACACAAATTATTTGAAACAATCCCCGGCAGTGGCGCCAATTTCTTGATAGGATTTTTACTACCTGCAAAAGTAGGGATAAAAAACACTTAAAAAAATACTTGCAAGAGTACAAGGTTGTCGTAGTATAACGGCTCAAACAAGGTCGTTTTCCACAGAGATTGAACGAATAATTTATATTTATACTAACCCTTAGCTAATTATTTAAAACAAAGTTTAGAAAATGTTGATTTTAGAATTTAAAATAATAAAACGAATTTTAGAATAAAACAATTAAAGAAATTAACTAGAGAACAATTTAAAGAAAATCAATTTGTAAAAGCCTAGGGTTCTGCCGTCACCATTAACAATCCTATGCAATTTCTACCAATTACTTACGAATTTCCACATACATGCTTTGAAGGTTAGGTTTTCCTAATATATATATTCTCCTCGTGATATTCAAGCAAGAACGTATATCTAACATGCAATCCGTCTGTGATATTCAGATCAAATATGAACATGCAAGACTCATTAAGCTTTATGAAAACCTTTTGAAAAACCATGCAACCCCTAAGAACGTGATATTCGCCTTAGGTGAAATTACAATTATCAATCACAAGAAGCAATACTCAATCCTCCGGTGATATTCCGACCGAATTGCATCCAATTACTTGTCTAAAAATCCTAATGGTCGCGAATCACTAAGACAATTAGATAGTTTAGTCGCGGTGATTAATAATTCAAAGCAAGCATGCATCCATTCATAAGCAAATTAATAAAATCACATATTCATGCTAAGGCTCATGGCTTCGCCCTAGCAAACGGCGATTAGCTACGAACAATCATAAAACTAAAGAAAATATATTAACTAGAGAAAGGATTGAAAACACCTTGAATTAGAAGATCACAAAGCCTTTGAGAACCCTAGCAATCCTTGGCTCCAAAGTTGAATGAAGAATAGTAGTAAAAAAAAGACCTCCAAAGTGTGGCACGGCAAAGCAATATATAATTGCTAAGCCTTCCGCAAAAACCCTAGAACCCTAGGTATCTTATTCAAACTAAGAAACTAATTTAATAATAATAAAATATCTTAGACCTAATTAAACTAGGAAAATCTGCACAGAAACTGTACAGCCACGTTTTAGTCTCAATTGTCCTCCAAATCCGGCCCATAATAGCTTATTTTGAAGATCAGGACGTTCTGAACACATCTCTAGAAGGCCACGAACCCATCCGAGGTCATCTTGGGCTCCAAAAATGCAATTCAAGCCCAAAACGACACTATTTCAGCACTGCGCATCGCTCCTTTATTCGATCGCCAGAAAATCACCGCTAGGTAGAAAAATCTGGTATTTTGATACAATCAAGCTAAGTGACTCACAAACATCCTCCAACTGGAATTACTCCAAAATTCGTCCATTTGCTTATGTTTTGCTCCAGAGGGAGTCGAATGTCCTATATTGAAAATACAATTCAAAGTATCAAAATTCTTCCAAAATAATAACCAAAATACACTAAGAATAGGGTTAAATATATTATATAAAATCTACTCATCACACTGATTGGTAAATAATTTGCTTTGAGGATTCTGGTATGAAAATGGTACTAACCAGGGTACGATAATGGGATTCTAGCTTTGAATTACTAACGTGAGACATTGTTTTTCTTTGATAAGTGAATTGTTTGTATAGTTTTGGTTTCTGACAAATTTATATGTGAAAGATCTCCCTCAATTTGTCCCGCTCTCATTTTCAATTTTGATGTCCTTGAAGACTCAACGATAGCATCACCTATTTTTGTTTGTTTTCCTAATTTTTTGGCCTTTTGTAGCAGAACTGCTATTATAGTGACTAATAGAAGTAGAAAGAAGGAAAAAGGGGTTGAAATTTGGCTATTTCTGCCAATATATATGGTTTGCAAGTGGTTGGGTTTTGCTTAGCTTAAAGGTCTTAATGCTTCTTTTTCTTTTACTATTGCTTTTGTTAATTCAGGGTTATTACAATTTGCAAGTTACTCTTGAATTATTAAGCTTTCATTTAAAAATAAATAAAACAAGGAAGGAAAAACAATGAATTAAGGTATTTTGATATGTATGCTATTTTGCACTACAGTGAATTGTACAGATCAATTAAATTATGGGCGGCGAATCTCCACCATTGATGAAATTGTGATTCTATGTTTAACTTCTACAGGTGTGTCCTCTGTATATTTCTATAATTTCAATTTCTCAATCGCTATTGTTTATTAGACTTTACTTTCGATTTGGTTACTATTGTTTATGGTTTATAAAAAAAAACTTTATGTATGGTATTGGTTTGGTTAATCTTGTATAGTATATATTTGCGGAATTATACGTGGTGGCTCTATTTAGTAGGGTCATAATCTAATCATGTGTTTATCTTTTCTCAAATGACTCCTCTTATTATAATTTGAGTAAATTGTAGCTATGGTCCCTGAACTTTAACTCAATTGGAGCAATGGTCCCTCAACTAAAAATCCATTACCATTGGTCCCTCAACTCATCAAAACGTGCAGTTATGGTCCCTCAACTAAAAATTCATTACCATTGGTCTCTCAACTTTAATTCAACTGGGGAAATGGTCCCTTAACTTTAATTCAATTGTAGCAATGGTCCTTCCAACATAACTTGTTTTGACAAAATTTTTGACGTAGTTGATGAAAAGGATCATAATTACACACTTTGATGAGTTGAGGGACCCTAATTATATAAATGGTTATTCCAACATAACTTATTTTGACAAAATTTTGACTAAATTGATGAAAAGGACTATAGCTACATATTTTGATAAGTTGAGGGACCAATGGTAATGGATTTTTAATTGAGGGACCATTGCTCCAATTTGATTAAAGTTGAGGGACCATTACTACAATTTACTCTTATAATTTTGTCAAGAGTTCAATTGCAAAGGAATGCATGAGTAGAAAGGTTTAGAGGCAGAAACTCTATACGAAATGCTAGTTTTAGAGGTAGAACGGTTGAGAGGAATATCTAGAAACTTGATGATTGTAAGTTAGGTTTTGTATTTACTCCATTCATGCATTGTTAATTTTGCACTACATGCTTAGTTAGTTTTGTATATTTGTTCGAGTCTTCACTGGTTAATTTTTAGCTTCTTGTGTGGACCGTTGGAGATTTTTTTTATCTTTTCAAGTCTTTTGATATAAATGTATCAGTGTATAAGTTTTGTATAATTGTATAGCCATGCTATTAAGTATTTTGATTTAAGTTGTTTTCGTTCTAAGAGGTGGAATGGAATAACCCGGGTTAACTTTTTCTTCAGGTTTTGTATATCTATTCACTTTTCTTGATTGAGATCAAATGTATATTTCCACCTATACCAGTACAAGATTTTTTTTTTTCTTGTGATCCATATGCTTATGTCCATGCAAATAGAGAGAGGCGGCAATTGTTGAGGCTCATGTAGACCTGGCAGTTTCTGACACGACACGAAAACGACACGAAAATAACGGGTTTCGAGTCAACACGATAACTTATCGGGTCATTATCGGGTGACCCGTTAAGAACCCGTTAATAACGGGTTCTTAACAGGTATACACGTGGGTAACACGTGGGTGACCCGTTTCGACCCGTTAAGAAAAAAAATTATTTTGATAATTTTAAAGTTTAATTACTAAAAAAATTATTATAAAATACAATAGCCATATTAATATATACAATATATTCTATATTAAATATATAGTTTTGTATTATTATTCTATATAAGTTTAAAAAAAAGTTTTAATCATTATTTATTTTTATTATGAGAGTTCTTTATTATCATTACTAGGATAATAAATTTTACTTAACATGTTCTTGTCCAAAATTAAAATAAACTAGTATAGTATTTGTATAGGCAATAACTAAGAAGACATACATACAAGTAGGTCTGGCAAACGGGTCGTGTCAGTCGTGTTCGTGTCGTTTTCGTGCAACACCTGTTATCTTAACGGGTCATGTCATGTCACACCTGTTATCTTAACGGGTCCTTAACAGATCGGGGTAAAGTGACCCGATCTGTTAAGGACCCGTTAAGAAACATTTTTTTTTTCTTAAATTTGCACATACCATACATTGTCACATAAATATTACTTCAAAACATTAAAACACATTTGTCGTTTAAGTACTACATCTACACTCGAAAATAAAAACCTAATAAAAAAATCCATACACTACTAATCTATTACAAATATTAAATGTGCAAGGATATGCAAAATGAAAGAATTTTTGTTTTCAAGATTGTGACGCCTTTCTCAAAAGTTTAAACCTTCCCAATGGAACTCAAAGCTTGCCAATCAAATTCGTTCATTGTATTCATATAGGGTCAAGGAGTGTAGCTGTAAAAAATCATCAAAATCGGAATTAAAATAACCGTTAAATCATCATTTTTCATTTATAACAGTCGAAAAGTTTTGTCCCGTTACTTGATCTTTGAATGTTTGTTTTTTGCAATTTTTGGTGTATGCGATCTCGAAGCATATACAAACAAGTTTGACGGTTGGATCGTTGAAACTAGTTTCGTAGAATGTGTATCCCATCAAAACAATAGATTCACTAACACTTAAGAGTTTATTCATACTTTCATTAAGTATAACATAAGATTTTGTGGTATCCACTAGTGTAAATATTTTTAAATTGAAGATCGAATTAATTCATTGTATTCATATAAGGTCAAGGAGTGTAGCTGTAAAAAAATCATCAAAATCGGAGCTAAAATAACCGTTAAATCGTGATTTTTCGTTTATAACCGTCGAAAAATTTTGACCCTTTACTTGATCTCTGAATGTTTTTTTTTTGCAATTTTAGGCGTATGCGATCTCGAAGCATATACGAACAAGTTTGACGGTTGGATCATTGAAACTAGTTTTGTAGAATACGTATCCCATCAAAACAATAGATTTACTAACACTTAAAAGTTTATTCAGACTTTAATTAAGTATAACATAAGAGTTTGTGGTATCCACCAGTGTAAATATTTTAAATTAAAGATCGAATTCATTCATTGTATTCATATATAGTGTCAACGAGTGTAGCTGTAAAAAATCATCAACATCGGAGTTAAAATAACCGTTAAATCGTGATTTTTCGTTTTATAACCATCTAAAAGTTTTGTCCCTTTACTTGATCTCTGAATGTTTATTTTTTGCAATTTTTGGCATATGCGATCTCGAAGTATATACAAACATGTTTGACGGTTGGATTGTTGAAACTAGTTTCGTAGAATGCGTATCCCATCAAAACAACAGATTCACTAACACTTAAGAGTTTATTCATACTTTCATTAAGTATAACATAAGATTTTGTGGTATCCGCTAGTGTAAATATTTTAAATTCAAGATCGAATTTATTCATTGTATTCATATAGGGTCAAGGAGTGTAGCTGTAAAAAATCATCAAAATCGGAATTAAAATAACCGTTAAATCATCATTTTTCATTTATAACTGTCGAAAAGTTTTGTCCCGTTACTTGATCTTTGAATGTTTGTTTTTTGCAATTTTTGGTGTATCCGATCTCGAAGCATATACAAACAAGTTTGACGGTTGGATCGTTGAAACTAGTTTCGTAGAATGCGTATCCCATCAAAACAATAGATTCACTAACACTTAAGAGTTTATTCATACTTTAATTAAGTATAACATAAGTTTTTGTGGTATCCACTAGTGTAAATATTTTAAATTGAAGATCGAATTCATTCATTGTATTCATATAGGGCCAAGGAGTGTAGCTGTAAAAAATCATCAAAATCAGAGCCAAAATAACCGTTAAATCGTGAATTTTCGTTTTATAACCGTTGAAATTATTGTCCCTTTATTTGATCTATGAACGTTTGTTTATTGTAATTTTTGGTGTATGCGATCTCGAAGCATATACAAACATGTTTGACGGTTGGATCGTTGAACCTAGTTTCGTAGAATGCATATCCCATCAAAACAATACATTCACTAACACTTAAGAGTTTATTCATACTTTCATTAAGTATAATATAAGATTTTGTGGTATTCGCTAGTGTAAATATTTTAAATTGAAGATCGAATTCATTCATTATATTCATATAGGGTCAAGGAGTGTAGCTGTAAAAAATTATCAAAATCGGAGCTAAAATAACCGTTAAATCGTGATTTTTCGTTTATAACCGTCGAAAAGTTTTGACCCTTTACTTGATCTTTGAATGTTTATTTTTTTCAATTTTTGGCGTATGCGATCTCGAAGCATATACAAACAAGTTTGACGGTTGGATTGTTGAAACTAGTTTCGTAGAATGCGTATCCCATCAAAACAATAGATTCACTAACACTTAATAGTTTATTCATACTTTAATTAAGTATAACATAAGATTTTGTGGTATCCACTAGTGTAAATATTTTAAATTGAAGATCGAATTCATTCATTGTATTCATATAGGGCCAAGGAGTGTAGCTGTAAAAAATCATCAAAATCAGAGCCAAAATAACCGTTAAATCGTGATTTTTCGTTTTATAACCGTTGAAAAGTTTTGTCCCTTTACTTGATCTATGAACGTTTGTTTATTGTAATTTTTGGCGTATGCGATCTCGAAGCATATACAAACATGTTTGACGGTTGGATCGTTGAAACTAGTTTCGTAGAATGCATATCCCATCAAAACAATATATTCACTAACACTTAAGAGTTTATTCATACTTTCATTAAGTATAATATAAGATTTTGTGGTATTCGCTAGTGTAAATATTTTAAATTGAAGATCGAATTCATTCATTTTATTCATATAGGGTCAAGGAGTGTAGCTGTAAAAAATCATCAAAATCGGAGCTAAAATAACCGTTAAATCGTGATTTTTCGTTTATAACCGTCGAAAAGTTTTGTCCCTTTACTTGATCTCTGAATGTTTGTTTTTTTTAATTTTTGGCGTATGCGATCTCGAAGCATATACAAACAAGTTTGACGGTTTGATCGTTGAAACTAGTTTCGTAGAATGCGTATCCCATCAAAACAATAGATTTACTAACACTTAATAGTTTATTCATACTTTAATTAAGTATAACATAAGATTTTGTGGTATCTACTAGTGTAAATATTTTAAAATGAAGATCGAATTCATTCACTGTATTCATATAGGGCCAAGGAGTGTAGCTGTAAGCAATCATCAAAATTAGAGCCAAAATAACCGTTAAATTGTGATTTTTCGTTTTATAACCGTTGAAATTTTTTGTCCCTTTACTTGATCTATGAACGTTTGTTTATTGTAATTTTTGGCGTATGCGATCTCGAAGCATATACAAACATGTTTGACGGTTGGATCGTTGAAACTAGTTTCGTAGAATGCGTATCCTTTCAAAACAATAGATTCACTAACACATAAGAGTTTATTCATACTTTCATTAAGTATCATATAAGATTTTGTGGTATCCGCTAGTGTAAATATTTTAAATTGAAGATCGAATTCATTCATTATATTCATATAGGTTCAAGGAGTGTAGCTGTAAAAAATCATCAAAATCGGAGCTAAAATAACCGTTAAATCGTGATTTTTCGTTTATAACCGTCGAAAAGTTTTGTCCCTTTACTTGATCTCTGAATGTTTTTTTTTTCAATTTTTGGCGTATGCGATCTCGAAGCATATATAAACAAGTTTGATGGTTGGATCGTTGAAACTAGTTTCGTAGAATGCGTATCCCATCAAGTTCAATGGATATATATATATATATATATATATTTGTTAAGTATATTTAAATCTATTTATTTTGTATGTATAATTATTATAGTTTTTAGGGGTATAAAATTTAATATATATATATATATAATTATTATAGTTAATATTTTGGGGGTATAATTATTATTGTATATATAATTATTATAATTATTATAGTTAATTTAATATATATATATATATATATATATAATTATAGTTTTTAGGGGTATAAAATTGTTAAATTAATATATATAATTATTATAGTATTTTTTGAGGGTTATAAAATTATTAAATTAATATTCTGCTTATCGTGTATCGTGTTACCCACGTGTATACTCGAACCAACCCGTTATCTTAACAGGTGCTTATCGGGTTACCCGATAACGACCCGATTCGTTATTGTGTCGACCCGAACACCTGTTAATTTCGTGTCGTGTCGTGTCAGGAATTGCCAGGCCTACATACAAGTATGAAAAATGTGAAAGAATATATAAACACTTGTGATTCATCATTAATCCTCTACGAGTAGATAATGGTTACACTTACATTATTGTTTAGATTTTTAAAATCCTCCAAACCCTCATAAATAATATTTTTTATTTGAGGGCAAAATTAATAAAATTAATAAAATTAATAATAATTATTATAGAAGTGTAAAAAATGTAAAAAAAATATCCAATCACTCATAATGACAAGCTTTACAACTTTCATGAAGGGGTTAGCTTCGAAATCCAACACTATAATCCATAAACCTTAAATTTATATTTAACCGTCGATTGTCATTTACGCTTTATTCTTATTACTGAATTTCATTTTTTTGAATTTTCTTTTTTGAAAACATGATCATCTGGCGGATGTAAGAAGATGAACGATTCAGATCTTTGATATCACGTTTCAATATTTACAGTTAACTGAAATATGAGTCGATGTCATATAGTTTGTAGAAACTTTATAAACATCAAGCAATATTTTCACTAATCGTAAAACTTTGACCTAATATCAACGATCCAAACCGTTCATCTTCTTGCATCCTCTAATAGATCATGTTTTCAAAAAAGAAAATCTGAAAAAACAAAATTTGATGAGAAAAATGAAGTGTAAATGTAAACAATAATCAACGGTTAAATTTTGATCTATGATTTATATGATTATAGTGACGAATTTCGAAGTTAAGCTCTTCACAAAAGTTGTAAAGCTTGTTATTACGAGCGTTTATATATTTTTTCTATATTTTTTATACTTCTACATTGAAGGGTTTGATTGGAAGAAAATGTGCAAGATGTTCTAATGTTCCAATGTCCTTAATTTTGCAAATCTTTTGAACATTTGATATTTTGTAATGTTCTAATGGTTTTTTATTTGCTCTTATTTTGGACATGTAAATATACACTTAAAAGAAAAATGCGTTTTTATGTTTTGGATGTGACAATACTTCAAAGAAAAATGCGTTTTCACTCAAAAAAAGTATTATGTTTTTTATTTAATTATTTATTGGTTTAAAATATATTGTCCTTAACGGGTAACGGGTCGGGTCATATTACCCGTTAATATTATCGGGTCGATTCGGGTCGGGTCATTTTACCCGTTTATTTTAACGGGTGTTACACGACACGACCCGTTAAGATATCGGGTATGACACGAAAACGACACGAACACGGAAAACACGACACGAATGCCAGGTCTAGGCTCATGTAATAAGGGCAGTAGTTCACTCTTAAGGTCCTTTGTTTGGAGGTGTTCAAAGAAATTTGAAGTCTTCAAGTGTTCTTGTTATTAAAGGCCTATTTGATACTTTGTGGATAGTTTGATATTTCTGGTATAACTCATCGTTAGCTTTAGTGTGCAGTTTGTAATATTTGAATCTATGATTTTTTATGTAATTATTATATTGTAGTAAATTTGTTTATATATTAAATGAATCAAGCTCTTTTCTTTATTTACTCTTATGTCATTATTTCATTAGTGTAGCGGGGTCCACAATGATGTTGACATTTCTATCTGAAAATACATTATTTTACATGATGATATTCAACTTATACTAATTTGCTGCCAGCTCTTCATGTTTCCATCATGTTGTCTAGCTTTTCTTCTGTCAAATTGTTCTAGTACAGTTCATCGCCTTCTACTAGTTCTGCATCTCTTTCTATATATTCTTTTACCTTGTAACACATATATGTTGTTTCTCCTTTGAAAATTTGAGGCTTCCAGTAAGGCTGATGACTGATTTTTGTCTTATTGTAAATATGCATTTCTTCTTCTTTTGCTACTAGTAACATATCAAGCCTAAAATCTTCAAACTCATATAAGGCTAACATTTGGATCCCTTGAAATTTTAGAATATTTTTGTATGAAGGAGTCCACCTATGTGGGGAGATAAAGGATATTCTAAGGACTCTTCATTAATCATGGCTATATGTCTAGCTTTCTCCTTATGCATATGTTCATACCAATCTGGAGGACTACTAATAAAACTTATGCAAATTTGTTTCCACTGTTCTAGATAATCTTCTGCTACTTTTATAAGCTTTTTAGAAAATGACTCTAGTTGGGAAATATGATCAATGAATATTTTACCAAGATAGACAAACTTTAGTAGTAAGGCTTGGGTAACTTTTACCACATTATGCTTTTTCTAATGCTCATAACTAAAATGTCATGGTCTATAATCTCTCATGTTAATCCTGGTCACAGTTATGCTAACTTCTGGTTTACAAATACAACTCTCCGTACTATCACAAAGACATGGTGGATATATCTTTGTAATAATATTCATCTCTGGTTTTGGATAAAAGATGGACTGATACAAAACACATTGTAATTGTAATTGTAACTCTTTCATGGATTGTGATGCTCTGCTTAGAATCTCATTTTGCATATCTGGTGGCATTATTCTTAATTTTGCTTTTGAAATTTCTTTTAATAGGATATCATCTATTATTTAGTCTAAAAAAATGTTCCTAAGAAAACTTTCATATCTTTCTTGTTTTTCTTTGTCACTCATATGCTGATGCTGCTCCATTTCAATGTCTTCTTCTAATAACTCAATCTTAATCTCTTCTATGAGCTCATTAGCCTCTTGTTCTATGGGTTCAATAACCCCTTTTTCTTTATTCTTATGTTGATTAATTTCTAAACCTATTTTCAATTCCCTTTTCAGGATGTCACTTGCCTTTTGCTACATTCTAAGAGATTGGAGTTCTTGGTTCATTTTGGTAAACTTACTAAGTAATGACTCGTGGTCTCTAGAAATAACTTGAAGGTTGTGCTCAAGAGAATGGATATGATGCTAGCTTTGATAGAAATTAAAATTAAAACTATCAAACTCTTGTTATAAGGCTCTAATTAATTTTTCATGACCTAACCTCATGCTTGGCTGTTTGACTTGGATATTCCAAAAATTATCTAAGAGAACATGTTGCCTATCAGAAAGTCATGGTACTCTTGATCTATATCTCATAGTTGGATTTCTGATTCCTTCAACAATATTGCCATTAAAGTTGAAAGTGGGTAATGGTGGTGATGCTGGTCTGCTTATGCTATTTTGGAATCCATTGAATGATGGAGGTCCATGGTGCATCATTATGTTATTGAAATGTGCTCTTCTGCCTTATGGTCTTGTGCTATTTGAGGATGATGGTCCACGATATTCCATTCATGTTCAACGAATTAATCTTGATAAGATATCAGCTAATATATTGTCACTACCTTTTATATGTTCAAAAATTGGTTTAAAACCATTTCCTGTGATTGAATCAATAAAATTAACCCATCTTCAGGCTACCTATTTATCAGCATGTATTTTGTTATAATGAGAAACTATATTTGACAATCTGTTCTAATAATAAATACTTCATTATGTAAAAATAAAGAAAATACCTCAAGTGAGTTCATTATTCCTAAAAATTTTAAATATGTTGATGGTAATCTTGATTGTACATCACTAAATCTTCCTTATGAATATCTGCAAACTTGTTCAACAAACTTTGGTGACTCCTTATGCTTTTTCTGGTATATTATATCTACACATTCTAATGATGAAACATATGTTTCAACTATTTTGTAACTATCATCTAATGGTAATGTTAATGGCTTGAGTTGAATAATTTCTTCCTTTATATTTTGAACTAATTTAATATTTTCACTATTAAAATATTTTTGTCATGTTTTGCAAGTTTTACTATATAATATTGCTATTTTTCTTCCCAAATCAGGGATAAAATTTCTTGTATAATTTAACAATACTCATGTATACAACATTTTTAAGTCCAAATGGCATAACAAGCTACTCAAAATGTCCTTCTGGACAAGTGAAAGCTGTCCACTCAATTGATTCTTCTGCTAATCGTATTTGCCAAAATCCTGATTTACAATCAAATTTACTAAAATATTTACTCTCTTGAGTTTTATTTATAAGCTCATCCTTATTTGGTAACTTATAAATATCTTCATATGTATTATCATTTAATCTCTTGTAATTATAAACTATTCTAGTCTTACCTCTCTTTAGTTCTGAATGTTTGCTCACTATAAATGTCGCTGATCTATGTTTAGACTTAGAGAGACTAATTACTTTTAAATTTAACAACTCTTTTATTTGCTGCTCAAACTTTTGTTAGTATTTTATTTTTACTCCAATGTAATTGTAGGTCTTCTCATATAATCCTAGTTTGTTCTCCTAATTGTAATAATTATTCTAAACTCTTTGATTTTTTTTTTTTTTTTTTTGAAGGCAAACTCTTTGATTTATCTAACTGTAATATTTCCATACGGTTTCCTTCTTCTAAAATCAAATATGCATGTTCAAATATTTCTTCATCAAACTCTTCGATATTATTATGCTGATCATTTTCTTTTGAGTTTTCTAAATAATGACTATCTTGGTCACTAAACTCCTCTATACTTATGTTTTTGTATACTTCTACAGTATTACTTTGATCAGTTATTGTAATATCTCTTTTGAAAATTGTTATGTTAGGATTCATAAATAAAAAACCTTGCAAACTTTTCTAAAAATTTAAACCTAAAATGAATGGATATGATCCTACTGGTGAAACAAATGTTAATGGTAAATTAAATTATTATTTTTTCTACTTTAATAGACTCATTATTAATGCAATGTGTTAAGTAAACTGGTCTCTCATCAAACTGTGTTATTCTCACTGGTTTTGCTAATTTTTGTCTATATTTTTCTAGTACTAACTCTTCTCTTATGACACTCGTTGTACTCCCTGTATCTATCATAGTTATTGTTTGTATCTTATGTTCTTTTGCTAATTCTATTTCACAATTTATGGTAATTAAAGAACTATTTTTTGGCTTTTCTATACTATGAACAATATTTCCTAATATTTTTGTACTTTCTTATGATTCTGCTGATTCTGTTGAACTAACTTCTAATAACCTATTACTATAACACTTTTCACATAATATTGAATATGTATTGTAGTATTTATTTGCAACTAACTTGCTACACTTATGACATTTTTCTGGCTAACCTAAATTAATATATTTATACTCTTCTTCATGTTGTTCTTCTATGAATGCACACATATATTCTTCTAAATCACTATTTGAACTACTTGAATCTTCCAAGTTTGAATCTATCATATTTATATTTTCTATACTATAAATACTCTCATTATCACTTAAATCATCTAAAATATATGCTGATTGTATATCATCTTCTTCTTCTAACTTAAACAACTCTATCAAATGTACTTTTTCTCTCAGCTATTTACCTAATTTTGGACATTTAGGTCTAATGTGTCCAACTTCTCCACATGAATAACATTTACAACTACTCTTATCTTTTGGCGCTTTATATTTTCTAATCCAAGGTCTGCCACTTCTTTCCTTAAATTGTTTCAAAATATATTTTCTCTTCCTATATGTTCTTGAAGGTCTTATGCTGAAATTCTTATACTGTTTGTATGGTTTGTATGATTTATATTTCTTTTTGTATATTTTCTTATGCTTATTTTTTTTATGACAACCATATTGTTGTGGTAAATAAATCTATATTTTTACAACTCATGTAAAATTGCTTTCTAATCTGTCTCTTATCTTTTATTTGACTACACTCTTGTCTAAGTATGTCATATACATGTTGAATTCTAGGTCCTATTGCAATATCATTTTTCGTTGGATGCTTTTGTCATTCATTCCAAATCTTTTCACCTATTGGTCCTTTTATTTTTGTCATATAAGTATCTAATAAATTAATATCGCTAATTCTACATGTTCTTCCTAAATATTTAAAGAAATCTGTAGTATACTCAGCTATATAATGTAAATCACAAATTTGTAGTTGTTCTAAATTTCTAATTGCTCTTATTTGTTCTTGTTCACTTCTGCCATCTAACCTATTATGATCTAAAAATTCTTGTTTAATCAAAGTAACAAAACCATCAATATTAAAATGTGTTTTAGCTACCTGATGTTGTTCTAGATTTTGAACTTTCCATGACTGAAAATAATCAAAAACTAAACCATCTAAAGTATGCTCAAAATAATCTAACATATTTTGTGAATTACTAAAATCTAACATTAATGATGCATGTACGCAACCTTTCTCTCATCTCTCAATCGTTCTTTCCCAATCTTGTGGATCTACATTATCTAAATTTAATATATTTCCTGCTATATTGATTTGTTCTAATCCTCTCAAATATGGAATCCTATTTTTTCTAGGTGGTTTTATCATACTTTCTTCTATGTAATCTACTCTTGCTTGTTCATTATATTGTTCATTTGTTGGTCTCAAAAATTGTTGATCAATTCTACCTGTGTATCCTGGATTTTTTTACTCTTGATGTACTACTTTCTTCTGCTGGATTATATTCTGCTTTACATTCTGCTTTCAACTCTAATAAATTATTATATTCTTTTGATCATAAAATATGTTCTACTCCTATTTCTAAAATTAATTTTTTCATCTCTTCATCTGAAATTCTATGTAGTCCTAAATTATATGTCTTATATTTTTCTAAGTATTGTTCTTCATCTAAATTATCAATATCTTCGACAAGTTTATCTACAATATAATCAAAATTTTGCTCAACTAAATTAATATCTAAATTATCAAAAGTTATATGAATACTCTCATTTTCGATCTCACTTTCATCCTCTTCTATATTTTCTAGTTGCTTGTAATTACTAAACCTAATTGTTGTTTTACCTGTACTAGTTTCATATATTTGTACTCTATCTGGTTGTCTATTTTTTGCTACTTGTAAATTAGGTAATGTCTACTGAGTTCCTTCTAAAAAACTATTATCTACGGGTTTTGCTTCTATCATATTTACATGCTTACTACCAAATGTTTCAACGAAATTTTGAAATTCTAAATTAAACTCATGATTATATTTATCGGACACTTTACCAATATACACTAAGCTAACACACAAATTTTTATACTCTCCTTTCATATTATAATTTTTTGTTCTTATGCTTACTTTAACATATTTACTAAATTCATTTATTGTCATAACATAATTTGGAATACATCATATGACTGCTAAGTTTGAACTTAAGTCTACTTTAGTTGTTGCTATTGCTGCTTGCTGGTGATTATCTCATCTATCATCATATATGTACACTAATATTTTTGTGCCTACTTGTGCTCTAGTTAATCATGCTATTCCAATTAATATTGTTCATATGTGAATCTGACTAAAATGTGATTTTCTCAAGTGAGTAACTACTTCTTTACTGAGTAAATTAAGTGTAACTTCTTTATCAATACAGCTAACTTCATGTTGACTGATGCTACTTACAATTCTGCTTCTATTTTCAAATAAACCTAATTGATGCAAATTATATTTATTTTTCTATGTTCTCTCAAAACCTCTTCTAATAAATTCTTGTGCTTCTTCTTCATTTGGATAAAAAAATTTCAACTCTAACTGCTTCTTTTCATTTTCTCCTAATGAGTTCCATTTTCTGTTATCAAAAGGATTTATCTTAGGTCTTCTAATATGATTATTTGTACTTAAAGTTAAATTTTCTAATTTTTCTAGCAAAGATGGTGGAAGTGATGAAGATGCGCTATGTAAAACTTGATTTATTTTTGCTATTTGTTCTTCAACTTGATCTAATTTTTCAGCCAAACTTAAAACTAATCGAATAATTAAATTATTTTGCCTAATGGGAATATTACTACTAGCTACTTGTGTTGAAAAATCTGTTAAACCTACTGGTTCTTTATCTAGCTTACTAATTTATTTCAAAGCTTGGATATATTTTCTACTAGTTCTAGAATCGGTCATTAAACTAATAATCTATCTATTTTATTATGCAACTTATCTACTTGTTCACTCAACTCTTTTTGCACTAATTGAATTTATTGAACTTCTAATTTTAACTGCTCAACTATTTCTAATGATCTTAGTTTTACTTGCTTAGGCTTACTATCTATGAGTTCAACAAGCTCTTTTATCTCTCTTTTGCTAGGAAACCTTTGAATTTTTTTTATTATTATCTTCTAACTGAGATGTAATATAGTCTAAATTTTGTCTAATTGTTTTTATGGAATTTTTCTGAAAATGCTCTAACAATTGGTTTAACAAATGATTATGCTTGTTATTTTCTAATTTTATATTTTCTGCTTGACTAATAATAAGATCTACAATACTATTGGTTTGTGGATTTTCTTCACTATACAAAATATGATTATGCTTTCTTAATGGAAAATAACAAACTAAACTATTTTGGTCTAAGGTTATTTTTCTTTTTTGTGGTTCACTAATTTCTAAATTAAGGTAATCTATCATAATCTACAGTCTACCTTTCTCTAAAGTTACGGTTAACTGGTTTCTTAGAAACTCTTTTTCTTCTCTCAAGGTCTATAAAACTTGATATGTTGCTCTTTTTGCTTCTAAAAATGTATGTTTCACTTCTGTATTATTATATTTACTAATAAATGAAGGATGTTCAAGATAATCAAGATAAAACTTTTGCTTCTTCAAAGTCCTGCTAATTCTTTTGGATATATATGCTAATCTTCTCTTTATGCTAGTTATAGTTGGGTGTCTAGGACAATAAATACCTGGTGGTTGTGGTTGACAAGGTCTACAAGGACAATAATATCTGTTATTCATACAAAATTAAACAAGTGTAATATCAGTTGTGTTAATGATTTCCGTCCTCAAGGTACTTTACTATTATAATTATAATATTAAAATGCTAAACTTGGCTCTGATACCAAATTCGTAAAGCAAATGCCCGGTTAAATAGTCAGATGACCATTATAACAACTAGACATAAAACCTTGCACATGGAACTCGACATGTTTCAGCATGACGGCCACTCACAATGCAGGTATAAGGCCTTAACGACTGAACTCAGAGGTACCCTGGTTAATGTCCAGTTATTTGTGTGGCAAGCATTCAACTATAATAGAGTGCTCGAACAAAGTATGATCGTCAATTTAGCAGGTTAATAATATAACTACAATAGTGTTTCCCTGTTTTGGACTAGAAGTCTAATTAAACAAGTGTGGAGCCAAAAATAATCACAAGGCGACACGTGGATTTTTGGATAAAAAAGGGGCAAAAATAACCTTGAGGCATATCGGGATTCCTACACGGAAGCAGCGGGCAATCATCCCTCAACCAAGTCAAAAGTGCCCAAAATAGGTAACAATTCAAAACCTATTTCATCCATCCTCATCAAATCTTCCCCACAAGGTACCTCCCAAATTATTTCTTCCAAATTATGTTAATTAGTCAATTAATGAATTTATTACCTAATTAATCTATTAATGACTAATTAACTACAAATTACACCCCAAAAATACCCCAAATGGGTTGTCCCTATTCTCCTAATAGAGCCGGCCATATCCCTATAAATAGCTCTCCATTCTCTCCAAAAACGATGGGGGAATTCTCTTGCTAAAATTCTCAAACACTTTCTCTCTAAATTCTAACTTTGGCATCGGAGGTTCTTCGGCCAAGGCCCCCCCCCCCCCCCCCCCTAAATTCATTGTGGGCGCGTGAAGCTCTTGGCCTTGACCAAAGGTGTTAATTGTTTTGTAGGTGCAATTTTGTCCAAGATCAAGGAGGAAGAAATTTGCATCCACAACAAGCACACTAAAGAAAGAAAAGAAAACTTACTTAAGACTTGGAGATTGCTTGAATCTGTACACTTGAACTTTTATTGATATATAGAATGTTTACAAAGAGAAGTGTTTACAAATGATGCTATGAAGGTTTTGGATGCTTGAGTGTATGAGGATTGAAGTATGGTGTGTATCTGGTGTTGAGGTGTTCTGCATGGGAGGAAAAGCTCCCTTATATACAAAACCTAATTCCTAAACGACAAAATAACTTTTCAATTATTTACAACTTTTTTGAATAGGTAGTACACTATTTCTGAAAGCTGTCAACACTGCTTCTGAAAGCTGGCTGACTTGTCTTTCCTTCCTTTTGTTTTAATGAAGGCCATGTGGTTTCATGTTGGCTTGGCTGGTGCATGCTTTGCCATCTTATCTTTTGCATTCAAATGTTATCTGAAAGTGCCAGTCCTCATTTTTCTTCTTTTGGTGTATCTTTTGATGAAGACCACATGAACTTTGTTGAATACTGGGCCATTTTTGCACAGATGTTTGAAGGGTAAATTGGCATTTTTGAAAACTTTTGTCCTGATAATTAAAAGGAAACTTTTTTGAGTGTTTCCATTAGTTTTCCCTTATTTGTTTTCATAATATTTAATATAGAAATATATATATATATTTTTTTAACAATTTATTTTGTATACATATTAATATACAAATGGTAAAGAATTTAAAAACATTAAAACCCCAACTCGAGAAACTTGCCTAAGAGCATTTCCAATGGAGATGTCAAAAGATAAATGTCAAATGTTAATTTGATGTCTAACGTGATAATGTTAGATTTTTTTTCTTTTTCCAATCGATATGTTTTATTTGTTATAAATGATATTTGTATGACCGATTTCAAAAAAAAAAAAATCAATTAAAATAAATTTTCAAGATCTATAATTGGTGCATTAATAGGACTCACATAATAAAATAATTAAAAATTATTTGACATCGTCTTTTCTCATATGTCAACCTTGACGTATGAAAACTCATATATCAATCCACATAGAATTGCCATATCAATTAGAGCTTGTTCATACTTTCAAATTTGATTACATAACATTCTACTTAGAATTTAACATTCCTTTAAAAATGGTCTAAGAACCCCGCATCTCGTTGTATACACTTTTGAACGTGCGTCCTCAACCTTGGAAATGTATGACAGCGACTATAAGGGTGCGTTTGTTGCGCCGGACTGTCTCGGACTGGACTAGCTGCCGGGACTAAGCTGGACTGGCTTAGACTGGACTAAGCTGGACTAACTTAGTGAAGCGTTTGGTGCAGTGTCGGACTAAGAAGCAGGATAATAAAAACAGTACTGTTCACCAGATTTGTGTTTGCTTAGACTAGGACTACAAATTTTTGCCATTGTGTAATAGAGTAATGCTACAAATCTCATGATATGGGTTAATTGGAGCATTTTTTTGCCATGTATATTATGAATCTTAAAAAAAAATGACAATTGTTTTGTTTCTATTACCTGCTAATAGAATTGGGACATACTATTTATAAATAGTTGAGTTTAATTTGCAAATGTAGCTTGGTTTAAACTCTATCACCCAAAAGAAGAAAAATAATAGTGCCCAATACATGTAACTTCAACAAATACAAGTACATAAGAAGATCTCCATAATTTAGAAAATCCTAGTTAACATTAGTTAACATTAGCCAAAATAGATCTCCATAATTTACAAAATGGCTAGTTAACATTAGCCAAAATAGTAGTGCAAAGCTAAGTTATAAGCCATAACATAATATTGCAATCAGTAGCCTTAGCCTTAGCCTTCCGTTTGTGCTCCTCTTCTCTGCAACCAACAACCACATAATATTGCAATCAGCATCAACCCCACACAATACACGGACATACACTCACACACATACTCACATTCACACTCACACACACATACTAACATACACACTCACACACATACTCACATTCACACTCACACACACATACTAACATACACACTCACACTAACACACACACACGGACATACACACTCACATACGGACATACACTCACACACACACATACTCACATTCACACTCACACACACATACTAACATACACACTCACACACATACACACGGACACACACACACACACTCACACACTCTCACACTCACACAAACACACTCACACACACTCTCGCAAACACACACACACGGACACAATCACACACTCTCACAAACACACACACACGGACACAAACACACTCACACACACACATACTCAATTCACACTCACACACACATACTCACATTCACACTCACACACACATACTCACATTCACACTCACACACACATACTAACATACACACTCACATTCACACTCACACACACATACTAACACACTCACACACACACACACGGACACAAACACACTCACACACACACATACTCATTCACTCACACACACACACTCACACTCTCACACACGGACACAAACACACTCACACACACACATACTCATTCACTCACACACACACACAAACACACTCACACACATACTCACATTCACACTCACACACACATACTAACATACACACTCACACACACACATACTCATTCATTCACATTCATACTCATTCACACTCACACACACATACTCACATTCACACTCACACACATACTCACATTCACACTCACACACACATACTCACATTCACACTCACACACACATACTAACATACACACTCACATTCACACTCACACACATACTCACATTCACACTCACACACACATACTCACATTCACACTCACACACACATACTCACATTCACACTCACATTCACACTCACACACACATACTAACATACACACTCACACACACACACACGGACACAAACACACTCACACACACATACTCATTCACTCACACACACACACTCACACTCTCACACACGGACACAAACACACTCACACACACACATACTCATTCACTCACACACACACACACACACACGGACACAAACACACTCACACACATACTCACATTCACACTCACACACACATACTAACATACACACTCACACACATACTCACACTCACACTAACACACACACACGGACATATACACTCACACACGGACATACACTCACACACATACTCACATTCACACTCACACACACATACTAACATACACACTCACACTAACACACACACACGGACATACACACTCACATACGGACATACACTCACACACATACTCACATTCACACTCACACACACATACTAACATACACACTCACACACATACTCACATTCACACTCACACACACATACTAACATACACACTCACACACATACACACGGACACACACACACACTCACACACTCTCACACTCACACACTCTCACACTCACACAAACACACTCACACACACTCTCGCAAACACACACACACGGACACAATCACACACTCTCACAAACACACACACACGGACACAAACACACTCACACACACACATACTCATTCACTCACACACACACTCACACACTCTCACACACAGACACAAACACACTCACACACACACATACTCATTCACTCACACACACACGGACACAAACACACTCACACACACACATACTCATTCACTCACACACACACACAGACACACACACACACACACGCACAGACACACACACAGAGTGGGTAGGACTTCCAAGTTCTAATCTCAATTTCAAACCCCAAATTCCAAGCTTTATGAAAACCCCAAATTCTAATCTCAATTTCACCTAAATATCAAAACCCTAAAATTTGTTCAACTGCAGAATCAAATAAAGCTCAAACCCAAAACAACAAAATCAAATAAAGCTCAGTTAATATCACAAACAAATCCACCCAAATCGACGAAAAAAATCGAACAATCGAAGCTTACCAGACAACTGGAGGCAGATGAGGGCGAGCAGATCTGTTACGCGAAGACGAGACGACGGACGACGACGAGGGAGCTGACGACGGACGAGGAGGAGGGAGGGGACGACGAGGAGGGAGCGGACGACGACGAGGACGATGTGGGAAGAACGCAGAAACTCTCTCGTTTTCTCTGGCTTACGAATCCGCCCGAAAATGGGGGGTTTCGTTAAGAACGGCTAAGACGCCCGTTAGTCCCAGCGAATCCCACCTAAGCTCATTAAAGCTAATCCCGGTACACAACAAACACTGGACTATAGTCTAGTCCAGTCCAAGCCCCCTTAGTCCTGTCAAACAAACGTGCCCTAAAGCTCCTAAATTTCACTGATCCACCAATCAAATTCGATTTATTGATTGTCGAGCAAGTCATATCTGATCGTCCGATGGCGATACAAATCTCAAGGAGTTAATCATCTTATCATCTTGACACGTCCATATCAAAATCTGACCCACCCGAAGATAGATAGGGTCAATTACTTCACCATGTTTGGGTGATGATCCGACGTGTATGACGTCTGTTGATGGTGACACAGATGCTCTGGTGGTCCCGCCTGTAGGGTAATTATAGAGGGTTGGGTACGATATCATTTAACCCAATCGGAGGTTGCCACGTATGCTTGATAAAGGAAAATAAGGCAAAGCGAAAGAACAAAAGATATTGATAAATATTTAGCTGCATTATTTTGTGTCTGGTTAAGGTGACGTTGGCTCGGACATGACATAGACAAAGATAAGGATGTGCGTGGCCTGTTTCTAAAAACTACAAAACAATTATATCGATGGTAAGAACACCGTTAGGCTAAATGCTTACCATAAAATTACAGCTATAATTATGGTTAATAGAAATATTCATCATTTTTCTTTTTTTTTTCTCATCCTTTAGGTTGATACGAACCATGCAGTAGTGTAGATTCTGTGGAAAATTTAATCATTGTAAAAATTCATTTGACACCTATAAGATCTAATTATTGATTATCGAACTACTTAGTACTACGTACTTGTTGACCCTAAAAACTACCAAGCCTACGTGGCGCGCAGGCCGAGTAATTAATGAGCTAACTACGTCCTTCGGTTGTGTGCGGGGCGTGCCAACTCGACGGCCGAGCTCGGCCGATGAGTAAAATATGTGGATGTGGCGTTGAGCGCGCTGCTGACTTCTGAATCTTGCGATTACGGCCGAGGAAGGAACACGCCTCGGCCTTTGGGTTCTAGAGCCTGAAGACAAAGCTGCTAGTTCTGCGAAGTTCAATATCAAATTCGGCTTTCAATGTGCCGAATGTAGTAACCTGTAACACCTCACTTCGCCGAGAAGGCTGATGAGATGACCTCTGCCAATAAGGATTCGAAAATCCTTCTTGACCGAGACTTGGATAGATAACTAGTCGGTCTCGACGCAGTGCTGTTTATCCAAACTGAAGGTGCTCCGCGGTCGGCTGATTCTACGGCAACAGTACTGTTTATCCAAACTGAAGATGTTTACCGGTTGCCTCCACAGTGCTGTTTATCCAGACTGAAGATGTGTTGGCGGAAAAAGAAAATAAAAATCTCAAAGTGTTTGAGAGGTTTCGCGTAGAGCGAGGGTTTGCGCATGGCAGATTTGTGTGTTGAGTTGGAGGTCCCTGAATGTTGTGCTCCTCCCTCTATTTATAGTAGTGCAAATACTCCTGATCGAGTTAGAATCGTCCTTGGGTATGAATCCTCTTCCTCATCAAATTCTACCTCGGCCGATCCTAATCCAACTCTAACTCGGCCGATCCTACTTCAACTAGGACTTTGAATCTGCCCCCAGTCGCAGGCCAAATTCATTCATGCACCATGATTTGCCTAGGACTCCTTATCCCAATAGGTTTCGGCCACTTAACCTTTATCACATTCTCGTGTTCTAGATAATTCAATATATTATTAAGAGATAATTATTATGATAAAATCACAATATTATTCCCTAACAATAACTAAAATTATCCTGACTCAGTTACCTAACGGCTTAGAACTTCATTCACTCAACGGCCTCGACCGTTCGGGCCGATTGTGTAATTTTGGGCCTAAACATTGCCCCCCAGTTTCCTTGAGCTTCGGCTCGTAAGCCGAATGGTTGAGGAAATTAGCGCAGTCGAAGAAATATATGGTCGAGGAATCCACTCCACAGCCTGACACCCTCGACGAGCTGGCCGAGAAAAACCAAATTGGGTCGAAGTCTTGAAGACTCTCGCCCACCACTTCTACCGAAAATGTGCGGGGTAGGAGAGCACCAACTCGCCGAGCTCGGCAGGTTGAGAAGAATTGGGTAGGAGGCCGAGAAGAATCTCTCCTGACAGCTCGGCCTGCCTCTATATATATATATATATATATTTCACCAAAGCCTTTATCGATTTGATAGCCGAACTACCAAGTTTCTAGCACCAAGACTCCAAAGCTAGCCTCATTCTGCCCATCTTTTATTCGGCCAATCTTTTTTTTTTTTGTTTGTTTGACGAGACTATTGTTAGCCGAGCACACCATTTTTGTTTGCCGAGCCATTTGGTTGCCCCCTTATTTTCTTATGCATCGGCTTGCATAGCCGTATGTGTAAGAAAATAATTTCTTTATTGCATATATATATGTATATTTTTTGTTTTTAGCAAACGAAAAGAAAAGTGGCCGAACCATAGTTGGGAGGAGGCCAACGATGCTTTATTCCAAGCCGAGACCTTTTTATATCAAAATTCTCAATTTGATTTCGCTTTAGGCCGAATGAAGAATTTTTTCCCAATATTTTCGACTTGGCGAAATATTTTTCATTTTCGACCGCCGAATGTGTTGAACAATTATTATGCCCTCCAGGCATAATTTCGGCTTTTAATTCAAATAACTTAGCCGAATGAGATTTCTCCATATCGGCTCTATTGCCAATAATCATATCGATTGGCGTGGTTTCGGCGTCTAAAACCGTGTCTTGGCCCTGTTCGTCATTGGAACACTCCGCTGACGAATCATTTTCTAAGTCAAATTTTGACTCAGAAACTTGAACTCTTTCTTCTAGGCTTACCACACTTTCAGTCTCGACCGAGACAATAGGTGGCCTAGGTATTTCTTCGGCCGTCTCGATAATCTTCTTAGGCCGAATGTTGGTTGTGGCCGGAGCGAAAAATTGCCCCCCGGTCTTTTCAACCAACCATTCATCGAATGGAATTGATTTGTAGTCGAAAACATAAGGAAAATGTTCTCGATCTAGCCACGCATTAAATCGAGCCCTGTCTTCATTTACCCATTGCTCTTGGAGGGTAACAGGAGCTTTTATTCTCAACATGTGAGCGAATGACTTTTGCATCTCTCTTTGGCCAGAAAGAACTTTTTCCTCATACAATCGGCTACGTGGAGCCGAATCAGAATCTTGATATATCATATGAACTTCGTAGTTTTAGCACTGCGTCCCACTGGACGTGCCAAAATGTTGACCCTAAAAACTACCAAGCCTACGTGGCGCGCAGGCCGAGTAATTAATGAGCTAACTACGTCATTCGGTTGTGTGCGGGGCGTGCCAACTCGACGGCCGAGCTCGACCGATGAGTAAAATATGTGGATGTGGCGTTGAGCGCGCTGCTGACTTCTGAATCTTGCGATTGCTGCCGAGGAAGGAACACGCCTCGGTCTTTGGGTTTTAGAGCCTGAAGACAAGGCTGCTAGTTCTGCGAAGTTCAATATCAAATTCGGCTTTCAATGTGCCGAATGTAGTAACCTGTAACACCTCACTTCGCCGAGAAGGCTGATGAGATGACCTCTGCCAATAAGGATTTGAAAATCCTTCTCGACCGAGATTTGGATAGATAACCAGTCGGTCTCGACGCAGTGCTGTTTATCCAAACTGAAGGTGCTCCGCGGTCGGCTGATTCTACGGCAACAGTGCTGTTTATCCAAACTGAAGATGTGTTGGCGGAAAAAGAAAATAAAAATCTCAAAGTGTTTGAGAGGTTTCGCGTAGAGCGAGGGTTTGCGCAGGGCAGATTTGTGTGTTGAGTTGGAGGTCCCTGAATGTTGTGCTCCTCCCTCTATTTATAGTAGTGCAAATACTCCTGATCGAGTTAGAATCGTCCTTGGGTATGAATCCTCTTCCTCATCAAATTCTACCTCGGCCGATCCTAATCCAACTCTATCTCGGCCGATCCTACTTCAACTAGGACTTTGAATATGCCCCCAGTCGCAGGCCAAATTCATTCATGCACCATGATTTGCCTAGGACTTCTTATCCCAATAGGTTTTGGCCACTTAACCTTTATCACATTCTCGTGTTCTAGATAATTCAATATATTATTAAGAGATAATTATTATGATAAAATCACAATATTATTCCCTAACAATAACTAAAATTATCCTGACTCAGTCACCTAACGGCTTAGAACTTCATTCACTTAACGGCCTCGATCGTTCGGGCCGATTGTGTAATTTTGGGCCTAAACAGTACTATAAAAGTAAACTTGCATTTTTTTAAGGCAATTTGATTCTTATTGATTACGAATTTACAACATTTTTTTTTTTGGTCAAAGACGAATTTACAACATGGATATGCAAAATCTTGCTCTTGCTTTTAAGTAGGAGATATCATGTTTGATTTATTATAAATAACTAGCTTGAAATCTAATAACAGCTTGTTCAACGGGTGTTGTATTACTGTTGACTATAAAAATTACATTGCACATGTGGCGCACATGCAAGTAATTATGAGCTAATGTGAATGTGAGGGTACTAACTCGCAACCGAGTTCAGTCGTGCAAGTAGAATAGATGTGGTGGTGGTCTCAAATGGGCTCTTGACTTCTATACTTGAGTGATTACGGCCGAGAAAGGAACGCGTCTTGGCCTTGGGTTCTAGAACCTGAAGACAAAGTTACCTAGATCACTACGGAGTTTAGGATCTCCTGCACCAGGTTCGTCTGCCTCGGCTATATTCGTAAGAATATAGGTGCACCAAATCGGTATCTGGTTGTAAGGGCACATGTACTCAAAATGGATGAGTGTTTTTATGGTGAACATGGTTCGTTCGGAATGCCGAACTGTGAAATGCACCTAAAAGTAACCAATCATTGAACATTCACTTTGCTGGGAGGCTAATGAAGTGACCTCTTTTAGTAAAAAAATGTTAAAAACTCTTCACTGGCCGAGACTTGGATAGATAACCATCCAACCAGAAGAAGTGTTGTTCACTTATTCGAACTGAAGATGCTCCTAAATCGCCTAGTTTTACGACTTCAATGTTGTTCACTTATCTGAACTGAAGATATCATCGGTTGCTAACACAGTGATGTTCACTTGTCCGAACTAAAGATGTGCTGACGGGAGAGTTAGGATAGTTAGTGTTTTTCTCAGGGTTGTGAGAAGGGTTTCGCGTAAAGCGATTTTCGCATAGAGCATTTGAGTTGTTTATTAATTGAAGGGAGTCTTCAATGGTGCAGAGCCTCTTTTATATATAAGTGAGGCTTCCATGATAATCAATCATGTCGAGGTAGATTCCTTTAGACTATTTTTGCTCAACATTTGCTTGAATATTCATTTATTCTCTCTTAGCCGAAACTTCATCTTCATTTAGTTTCGGCATCTTTGATTCTCATCACGGATCTGAACCTAGTCCTATTATGAGATTCATTTCTCTTTATCTGATCACGTAAGTATTCTGATCCTTGGATAATTCATATTTATCCATGGCTTATTCTAATCCTTGACAATTTCAATTTGTGTAGGACTCGACGAGAACCCCCTTATACTTAATCTTTTCACAGTCCTACTTCCATGAGGACTCAGTCGAGCTGATCCTATTAATGGGCTAGAAGCCCACTAGCCTGAAGAATATTTATTGGGTTGAGGATCGTGGTTCTCCGGTTGACCTTTTATCGGCCCAAGTTGTTATTTTAGCCGAAACAATTACAAATTATGCTCTCTCAACATTGTTGTGTAAAAAAGATATCCAACATATATTATTACAAAAATTAAAGTACATTGAGATAAGATGAGATACGAGAGAAAATATGAGTTGATTTTGGAACAATCTATTGTTTATGTATTACAATTTATTTTAATATATATATTAAATAAACTTCATGGTAACATTGTAATTTTTATTCCCTGGTGCAGATCATTGGTTCGAAAAATCAAAACTGTTAAATCTTGCATACATAAATAATGAATTTTTGCCACGATCAAAACTTACACAAGACTCGAACCATTGAGCGAGACCTACTCTTATAGAAAAACCGTAACATCCACATACATTTCCTTTTATAAGTTTTTTACAATATTTTTTTTTTTTGTAAAGTTTAAGAGCCATATGCATGCTTTAGTTCTAATTCTACAACTTCTAATATTGATTTCTTATTTGAAAATATGATTAATGATAGTGTAAAACGTAGTGGATTTTGCGAGTAGCTGCATATCTAGGGAGGGAACAAAAGCACTCAAGAAACTCGCAGCATTCTATTTGGATCGAAATCCGATTTAGACTTGTCCATGTACTTGCGATCCTTTACCTCCAAAGGTCATGATAGCCTTGATGGGTGGCGATTACTCAAGAGAACACAACACTACTGACCTGCAGTGCTGTGTCTTTCGGGTTGTACTTCCATTTTTGCCTGACACGCATTGACATTTGACAACGAGTTCTTCCTACTTTCTCTCCTTTTTTAAAAGGCCTTTGGCAACTTTGTCAAATTGCAAATACATTACAACATGGGCTAGAATCCAAGGAAAATTAAATTGATAAGTTCCTAGCAATGAAAAAAAAACGGAATTATAATCCATTTGTAGTATTTTTTTTGCTATGACATATTTTGTGGTGTAGAACTCAAAGTTGATGAATAAGAACAATGAGCGAAAACTGAAACAATTATAAGTTTTAAGTTTTGGCTTGATTTACAATCTCTTCAAGTGAATTGTCTTCGAGTAAAAGAATTTACGGTTCACAAATTCTCATATACTCTAGTGTAACTTATGCGTTAAAGTGATTAACCATCAAATTTGGATTTAGTCCTAGACTGAGACAATCTAGATATGTAAAATACACCTAGCTCCCATGTTTACGGTTAAACTTACAAAAATTTGGTTCCATTTTTATGGTTTCCTACAACTGAAACGAAGAACACGCAAAGAGACTACCAATTAATTATTATAATTTATTTCATAAACCGTATACGGATTATGGAGGGAAAGAGTCAGAATACTCAGAAAGCTATGCAACATGTATAATTACAGAAACGGTACTTACACCACGACTAGTACGAGTACTACGTCAGTCAGTGGCCCTCACGTGCAACAGTGAGTGCGACTTCTCTTCACTCCTCTTCCTTAATTAAATTTTAATTAAGTTTAGTTTAGTCTGCAGACAAACGTAAACTCCGCCACACTCCCAGACGCAACAAAGTAATATCATAAAAAACTCCAACCCCCCACAAAAGCTTAAATCCAAAACAACACAAAAAGCACAGAGCAAAATTTGCAGCAATGGGGGACACTTACGAATATGATCAGTATTACAAAAATGCCACTTGTTCTTCATCTTCTTCTCCAGCTGCTCAGCCTCATTCGGCCGCCGACGACATGTCGCTTTTTCTGCAGCAGATTTTGGTGCGCTCGTCTAGTTCTTTGGCCTCCGTTGTGGCCCAGCCCGGGAAGGCCCCGCAGTTTTTGTTTTCGCCCTCGCCGTCCGTTGGTGCTCTTCTGCCTGGTAATCTCGAGCGTCCGTGCCACTCTGGTTTCTTCGGGGACGAGATCACGGCCGTTGATTCTTCCGCCGCGTTTGTGTCCGCCGGTAATCCCAATGTGTCGTCGTCTTCGTTCGGGGCGAGTGAGAACGAGGCCGACGAGTATGACTGTGAAAGCGAGGTACTTTGCTCTTCTGAGAGTTGGAATTTTGGAAAGTTCTGATTTTTTTAATATATATTTTTAGTTAAGGTGTGTTTGGTTGCTGAGAAAATGTAGGGAAAGTGCAAGAAAATAAGAGTATTTAAAATTAATGGACTTTCATGCCTTACTTGGTTAGTTGAAGTTTTTGATCCCTTAGAGTTGATACTATTTTCTTTGTGGTCCGTTTGGTTGGTAAGAAAATGAAGGCAAGGAAGAGAACGGTGTTTTGACTGAAACAGTAAGCTGTAATTAAGAAGATAAAAAATAATTTCCCATTTTTTTCTTTTGTTGGTGTGAGTTAATGTGAATCTTTTAAGTTGAATAATATGTTGAGGAATTGTAAATTTAGGAGGGTCTTGAAGCGTTTGTGGAAGCGAAGTCAGGCGGGGGACGGAGTTCTTCAAAGAGAAGCAGAGCTGCAGAAGTTCATAATTTGTCTGAAAAGGTTGGTTTATAATCTGAGAGCCTCTTACTTGAATTAATATGCAAATTTCTGGTATCTGTTTTGTTTTTTTTTCCGTGACAAAATCGCGTTCTTTGGTGATTTTTGATGCTATTCCGTTTGTTTGGGCAGAGGAGGAGGAGTAGGATCAACGAGAAAATGAAGGCATTGCAAAATCTCATCCCAAATTCTAACAAGGTAAGCTAGACACACCAAGACGCTTGATTTTTGTTCTCTTGCGTGTGAGTTGTTTTGATTATTGAGTTGACGGTTCATCTTGTTAATGTGGGCAGACGGACAAAGCTTCTATGCTTGATGAAGCCATTGAGTACCTCAAGCAGCTTCAGCTTCAAGTTCAGGTATTAGCTTTCGTTCTTGCTCTTAGTTTCTGGTGAAGCTTCAAGTGCTCTCCATAGTTCATTATCTCGTGTCTCATGTCAATTCTAGTATCCCTTATGTTGTGTCCACACATTGCATTCCCCATTCAATGAATTGCTAAGGTGAGACCTTTGTTGCTGGTTTTATCATGAAATTGAGAAAGAGATAGGAAAACTCAAGTATGATTTGCATGATTCAACCATGTGCATGCACGGGATAAAGAGGATCCTATACTGGAGCAAAGAGCCAAAGAGAGTCAGGTTGTCGCACAACTTCTTGCTGCTCTGCCTTCCAAAATGTTTCCCTATTAATGTTGGCGAGGAAGAATTGAATATGACCCTCTACGAGATTACAATTGGTAGATGTAAAATCAAAGCTTTAGATGATGCAGTCTCACTCTTATGATAAGTCTGTTCTCAGATAACATTTTTGATCTTTTATTCTTCTATGGTTAGCTTTGGTCAGCCTTGAACCCTATGAGGAGCCCTTATGTTGAATGAAATAGGTCAGCTTTTAGCTTTGCAACAGTGACTGCGGTTTGTGCACTGTTTGAAAAATCTTATGGTTCTGGTTGAAACTTGCCTATGAAATGCCAACTGCACTGATGATTGGAGAAATACAAATCGAGAACTTGGTTTTGATTGATTTACTTTGTGATTTGTACTTCAGATGTTATCAATGAGAAATGGTACGAGTCTACATCCTTTGTGCCTACCTGGAACGCTGCAACCCGTACAGCTCTCGCAAATGAGAATGGAGCTCGGTGAGGAAATTAGGCCTCTGCATTTGGACATGACAAATTTGTTCAATCTATCCAACCAATGCACCGCTGCAAACGAGTCATATGTACCAGACATGTCAAATGTAGTTAATCCAGAAACGTCGTTTGGGTTGGAACCGTCAATTCAGGCTCACTTGGGACCCTTTCAACTGCCAGCCTCATCTCAGGTAAATTATCGCTGTGTGAATAATGCATACCGAACTAAGCAAATGATATTAACCTTTTTACATTATTTTCCATATGAAGGAAATCTGCCGGGAGGACCTTTTGCAGCACCAACAAATTAATGTAAATCGTTCGGAGATGAATCTTTCAGGTGGGTCGATGATCCTACAGTTGCCCTTTCAAATAACTCCAACAGTATGCACACAGGATCCTAGTGCTGGTCTAACATGTATTTTCTTTGTTGGAAAATTTTGAATTGGGAGGCACAGCCACTGATTCACTTCCCTTTAACGCACGAGTATCAGATCTGAAGAGTACTTTTGATACACGCATCATAGGAAGGGACAGGCAGGAAGGCGGTCTCCTGAATACTATAGAACAAAACTTTCACATTGATAGGTAAGTACATTTGATCAATATGATGTTTTATCCGTTCTTCACATGGTTATGTGCACCGTACATTCACTATGTAATTCACATTTAGAATGTGCGCAGGAAGAAGGGTCTCAAACGATGCCATCAAAACTGAAAGAAGGCACAGATGATGCATGTTAAGCTCAGCTACTCGTACACATTTTGGATTTGGTGTAGCCACAACTTGTAACAGCTTATGTAATTCTCCAAAATTTCTTAAAGCCTCAGTTGCGCGCTCGAATTAGGCTTATGCCTCATAGCAGACCTGCAATTCGTAAGAGTTTATCTTCAATGCTTTGGCAAGGCTTTTGATACGTAATTGGTAGAAATAGTAAGGTGGGGGATGAGACACATGTAAACTCTATCTATCCCTTCTTTTTGTGGTTCCTTTTATTTGGAAATTATGCTCCTCGTCACATTATAAATCATCTGTTATGTCTGAAATTACACGCCCGCTGTTCGTTATATATGAACTATATGAAAATCGTGTATTTAATTTCTGCAGAGATCTCAGGATCTTCCAGCTAGAGGTGTTACAAATTTCCGAATTTTTTTTATCGATTGTTAAAAAATTTGCTAACACCTGTGGATCACAGAAATTTCAGGTTTTAGCTTGAAATGAACAACTCTTTCCATATTTCTTAAATTTTTCTTTCTTTGTCTGTTTACCAACAAATGGGATGGAGTAAACGTTGAACAAGAAAACTGGAATTTCCAACAATTGACTTGGATTTCTCCACAGGTGACCGAAAATATTTCATACAAGTCAAGGGTCAAGAAAGTTTTAAGAACCAAGTTTCGGATGCAATCCGTTAACAAGACTCGAAATCAACACGAGTATAGTATTATATTAACAAATTGATAGCTTTTATTCATTTTTTATGAATAGTGTGCAAGTTATTGCATTATATTGCTATTATTTTTGTACTAACTTGCTTATAGACGAATGAGTTGACATGAACACGACACATATAAATAGGTATTAGTATAGGTTGCCACCCAATTTGTACGTTGTGTTTTGTCTTCAACTTCGAAGGAAAGTTCAATGTTGAAGGTAGTCAAGGGTATTACTTTTTTGGGTTTTTATCACCAATGGTCTCTGAGATTGACCAAACTCATCATTTTGGTTCCTCACTTTCAAAATCAATCAATGTCGTTCCTGACATTTACCACCACACATCAATTTGGTCATTCCGTCAAATATTTTTGTTAGTTTGCATGTGAGACTCACAAAGCCAATAAAATGATGACACGTGTATTACACAAAAGAAGATTTTTATCACAAATGGTCCCTGACATTGATCAAACTCCTTATTCTGGTCCTTGAGTTTCAAAAATCAATAAATTTGGTCCCTGACTTTAAGTACTGCATATCAATTTAGTCATTTCGTTAAAATTTCAGTCATTATTTTTTGTTAGTATGATAATATGGTCTCACTGATCCAATCATATGGCGCCACATGGATTAACTATATAAAAAAAATTAAGATTTAAAACTAAAAGTACTATAAGAAATTAAAAATAAAAACTAAAAGGAAAAAAAAAGACATCATCATCTTGTCCTCCGTGAACTCACTTCTCATTCTCTGTTGGTTATAATCCTATCAAATTTGAATTGAATTTGGATTCGATTTTATCGAATTTAGATTGAATCTTATTTTCCAATCGGGATTGTGGGATGTGAGATAAATGTCAGCGTGGAATATTCTCCAGTTGGTTCACCCTAAAAAAATTAGTTTCTTATAGTTAATCCACTTGGCGCCATATGATTGGACTAGTGGGACCACATCAGCACACTAACAAAAAATATTGACGAAATTTTAACGGAATGACTTTATTGATGTGCGATAGTGAAAATCAGAGACCAAATTTATTGATTTTTGAAACTCAGGGACCAGGATGAGGAGTTTGATCAATGTCAGTGACCATTTGAGATAAAAACCTTCTTTTGTGTAATACACGTGTCACCATTTTGTTGGCTTTGTGGGTCCCACATGCAAACTAACAGAAATATTTGACGGAATCTAAACGAAATGACCAAATTGATGTGCGGTGGTGAATGTCAGGGATGACATTGATTGATTTTGAAAGTGAGGAACTAAAATGATGAGTTTGGTCAATCTAAGAAACCATTGATGATAAAAACCCTTTACCAAATTCATCTTCATTTTGCTTCTCCTTTTTCTGGTGTAAAGATTCAACTCAGCTGGACTATGGGAATTATTCTCAAGAGGTGGAAAAAGAAAAGGAAGAAATAAAACTATTTAAGGGTATTAAGTAGATTCTTATTGTTAATCTGGAGCAGATTCATTGAAACCAACCAATCTATTTATTATGTTATGTGAGGACCTGTATTTAAAAAAAATATATTATATAAAAAAAAAACCTTCTTGATTTTTGTTTTTAAGGGTGGAGTATTTTTGAGAAATTACCCATAGTGAATTCTATTTTTCTTATTTTAATTTCCACCGTGGTAAGTGTCAATTAGTAACAACTTCTCCTAGCCTAGCATTAGTTGTAATATTTTATTATTTGATCCAATCTAAAGTTAGTCTAGTCAGCATGGCAAGATAAACCTGGAAAAAGTTATTATCTTTGTTTGCCGACTCGACCGACTAAAGAATCCCATGCTTATATATATATATTGAACCTTATTGCTGGTACTAAAGAAAACAGACAGCAGAGAAGAAGAAGATTTGAGGAAACGAGTCTAGCAAGAGATGAATAAAGAGAAGAGGAAGAGGGAAAGGGTTGGGTCGAAGAAAGTGAGCGAGTGAGAGAGAGGATGAGAAAAGAAATTAAGATGAAGGTTGAATTGGATGTCTGCGGAGATGGCAATAGAATGGAAAACAAGTTTAGGTATAAGAGAAGAGAGCTGTTGTGTTGATGATGGTCAGTCGGCTTTGAAAGAATCAAATAAAGGAGCAAGGTCAATTACGGTGTACTAATGTCCTTCTGCCAGTATGAGGGGAACACGGACACAGAGGGGTAAGTACTAATTCTTTGACCTAAATGGTAGAGCTTCTGAGCTTTTAATTAGGGTTGTGATTGAATGGAGTTAGACAAGAAAGTATTAGTATTATTATAGTTTATAGTGAATCGTTTGGTTGTGAAAGCTCTTATGAAATTTAGCTTCACAAATCCAATCCTACAATATTGCTATCTTTTGCAATACCGCTTCAAGTATATATATGTCAATTGATTTCCCAGCAAGTTATGTATATAAAGCAGCATATTAGTATCAGACTATATATATATACCAATCGGAGGAAAGAGCTGTTATCTACTAACTTGATCCAAGCTTGTTATATTGTTATCAAGCTACAGACACATATGATATAAATAGTTTTAATTATATATGAAGTAAAGCATCTGTCTTGGAGTTGGAAATAATTGTATTATGCATATACATGGTTTAAAATGCCACCCTTCTTAATTATATACCAGAAGAAAGCATGCATATGTATATTTGAATTTCACATGCTCCCTGATTTTCTAAAAGTTGTACTTATTCAAACATTTAGTTTGTTATGATCAAGCTATTCTAGATCAACCAAAATGACGTTTGAATTGGTTGGTGTTCAATTAGTAATACCAAGTTATTTGACTAGGGTTAAGAGTTCATGTCATGCTTTTTAGTAATTGCTTGCACTTGTGAATAGGAGTTGCTGAAGGTAGACTCTTGTAGTAAAGAGTCGGAGCAATGCTTTGGAATCCAGGTAGGGGAAATACGGCAGACCTTTACGGAAATTGATTTTATTAAATTTTGTGAAGTGTTATTGTTAATATTGATTGACTGATTGGGATTGGATGATAACTGGTTATATGTGTATCATTGCTTGATTCGAATGTTTATAGAGTTGTGATTGTGAACTGTTGTTGGAGTTGTTCACTGGTGATATATGTGGAATATGAAATGAGATTAATTGTGCATCATTCATGATATTTTATGTGATTGGAGTTTCGGTGTTGAGGAAGGAATTCTGGAAATGAGGGTAGTTGGAAATGATTTTTGTGTAGTTGAGCCAAACTCTTAGTAGGTACCAAGTCTCAGGGGAGCCCACAGTGCACAGTTTCTTTTGGGTAATTCGGGATTGGCGACGAAGAGGTTTGGCAAGATGACTAACAAAAGGGGAAATTGGGATGATTGAGTTACAGGGGGTTAATTTGTATATTAGAACATTCGAACCACCACTGCAGAGGTAAAATGCATGGTATGGGACGTGCAGGTCCGCGTGTTTTATTATATAAATTAACGGGTAAAGATGAAGAGTATTGTATTGCACTCATGCATTGTTATTGATAATGATTTGGTACTTGATTACATGATTTATGACACTTAATTTAGTACTGTCAATTACTGTGATAAGGTTATGTCCCTACTGAGCTGTTGAAGCTCATCCCTCTCTTGTTATGCAGGTTTACAAACTAAACAGTCTAAGAAGGTAGATGGAATGAGAACAAATTAGATGTGAGGCTAGAATTGTATTTATTTATTTTAGTTCTGTAAAGAATTCTGGATTTCTTTTTATAAGAGGAATTTTATTTTTCACTATGTTATTTCAGTTTTAATTTATTTATTTAGTTTTTAACTCACGTTTCGGATTCGGGTTCGAGTTTTTATTACCGACCCCGGGTCCGGGGCGTGACAAAATGGTATCAGAGCATAGGGATTAGATAGCCTTGGGAAGAAAGAGGAGGAGAAGATTATCATATGCTGGATAAGTTTGAGTTTAAAATAGCTTGCGACTTGGGTTTTTAGAAGAAGATTTTTATTGGCTTCTAGTGAGATGCAGTGTGTATGAAATAGGTTATATATAAAGTTAGTATTTGCATGTAGTCTTGGCTATTGCATTTATATGTGGATAATTTGAGAAAGAAAGTTAAGTTGTTGTGTTCGAGGAAAAAGGATTAAAAGTTATGTAATGGATGCATATCTATTCGACTTTGATTTGACTTTCTCAGCTGAAGTAGTGATTATGGTAATGAAAGAGTAAAATAAGAGACAAAGATATTAATTAGTCAACTCTTTTAGTTTTATCTTAAAAGGATGAGTAGTGCGGTTTAACTCATAATTTGATTTGGTGTTAGAGAGAAGTATGAGGAGTTGGAGTTAAATTTTGGTTATATGGTTGCAAAAAGTAAGGAAAGGAAGATCAGAATAATAAATTGAGAATTAAAGTAAGGTGACTCTTGTAGAAAGAAGAAAATCTTCTTTCAAATTTCTGGATATTTCTCAAAGGCAGTTTGTTTTGAGACAAGAGTTTAAACTACTCTCCTCAAATTCTGTAAGGAAGAGAAAAGCTGGAGAAACGAATTAGGTGAGTTGGCAAATTCATTGGGTCTGATTTTGTTTCCTTTGAAAAGATTAAGTTGTGGAGTCTATAGACTTATTTGAATCAGGGCATTAAGTATTAAAAATTGTTGTTCTTGTCTTTAAAGGACTTGGAAAGAAGAGGAAAGGAATTTTCATCTTGGGGTTCCTTGATTTTAAAGAAAGTTGGGATAAAAGAAAGAACATAGAAGTACTACAAGAGTTTGAGTTGGGTTATAACGCAGAAAAGGGAAGTGGACATTTCAAAGACATGTTTTGCTAGCTAAGATAATCTGTGAAATTGATGGCAGTTCGATTTGATTAAATTGGCTCTTTATTTTGGCTATTGAAAAGTTGGAATCAAAATTAATTGTTTTGGAAAAGCTTCATCTTTGAGGATTAGAAATTGAATTATTGTTGATAAGTTAGTTGTGGGAGCATAACAGATCACTATGGTTTGATTGGAATTAATTTCTATGTCTCTCTCAACTTTGAAAACTCAGAGACTGAGATAGGTAAGAGGATATGGATACTGACTTTATTTTATTAGTTGTAATGGGTTGGGTTATATTTTTATATGTGATCATTAAGTATGTGTTATGTGTATCACTCTAAGAATTGGTAATTGGTTTACTTAGATGAAGTATCTTCAAAGACAAAGAACCCTATAAGAGAGATAATGATAGTCAATCAGCAAATTACGAGGCAGAAATGAATCAAACTCTCTTAGTTTTGTCCTTTTAAGAGGGAGTGATGTGGTTGTAACAAATAAATTGGTTTAATTGAAGAAAAGAGAAATGAGGAACGTTAAGTACTAGTGCATATGTAAATTTGAGTTTTATTGACTTCCTCAAATCAAATGTGTTTGGGAAAGAATTACTAAGAGACAAGAGACAGTTTGAATTGTGGACTTGAGTGGGAGTTGTTGTTTGCTTGTGAGTGAGAGGAGGGGATAAGATTACTGTAGTTTGTAAGTTAGGTCGATGCAATGAAAAATAGGAGGCTTTTAGGAGTACCGAAAAGTGGGGAAGTTTAAATAGTTTCTGTGAAGGGAATTTCTGTGGATAATATTGTCAGCTAGTTGGGCATTAGAAAGTTGAGCAGGATGATAATTGGGCTTGGTATGGAGTTTCATACTCTCTGGTGCTAGATTAGTCTTTGAATAGTGAACAAGTAAATGGCAAGGTTTGTAGTGGTACAAAAAAAAAAAGGGTTATGATGTAATACTGGAAATTTTCCAAGGAATTTATATAATAAGTGTTTTAAGATGTTGGATTTTGATTAGATTAGAGATTGAAATCTTAGACTTGGATATTTCTACTTGTGGTTTAGGTAAGAGTAAATATTACAAATAAAGTTTTAGGTTTGAATAACTTTGCAGTTGGAAATGAAGTTAGTAGTCACAATTTGTTGGTTGTAAGAAAGTACGATAGGTTCATTTGCGGATTAGTATTTGTACTTGTAGTTTGTACAGTAAGTGCATAATGCAGTAGACTGATATTTTATTCATAAGGTGATACAATATAATGGTATTGATTTTAAGAGAATAACATGATACATGCGTGGAGCAGGCAAACAATGATGCAACAAAAAGAGATGTTAATTTGATTGAGATGTGGTCGGTCGTCATTAGAGGTCATAGTATGATCATAGATGAAGTAATATATCTACCAAAGGATTTCTCAATGGAAATATGATTTGGCAGACATATCGATTGGATAGTTTGGCAGCAAGCTATGAACAAGGTTTAAGAATGAGTATACATCTTTATGTGGATAAGTTTTAGGCTTGAATTTGTGTAATGTTGAAAATTACATATTGATAGAATATAGAAAACTATGATTTTGATTGTGGAAATTGATGGTATTATGAAAGGTTGCATATCTCTGGAAGAAATAAAAGCTTCTTTTTGAGGATGCATGGTGATGAAAACATGAGCAAGAGACCTAGAGAGAATGAAAGTTACAGTTATACACTCTTGGTGTTTTATGTATAAAGTAAAAGTGAAAGACAACAAAGAAAGGGAAGATCGGAGTGCCATAATTTGGTGACTTGGAATTTTTATAGGATTGAATAGAAGACTGGCCTATTAAATTTGGACGTGAACTACTTGACTAGGGATGCAATTATTGGAATGAGATTTGTGATTATGTTGTCTTGTGGTTAGAATTGGAATAGAACAAAAAGAAATGCGTTCAAGGAAAAGTGAAGCTTAGGCTTATTGTTTAACAAAAAGGAAATAACAATAACAAATTGTGGACTTATATTACAAGTGATACTTCAAATTATTGTTAGAGTGTATCATAGCTGGTAACTAGCATAAGAAAGTTTAATATTAGCCAGTCATTGAAGATTAGACTTATATAGAGTTGATCATGTTACTGAAGGGATAGAAATATAAGGATTGCAATATTATTGAACATTTAATTTCAGGATTATTACAAGATATACTAGGAAAATCGTGATGTTGGGGAAATAAAAATGGTGAATTTTCTAAAGTGGATGGCATCGAAAGGTTTCTAAATCTTAAGGGCGGAAGAGTGAGTGATTAAGGACTGGGAAACTGAAATATCAAATTTGACTTACTGGAGAGAAATACTTTGATGTTAGACTAAATTGTTATAAGATGAATTCGTACAACAACATTTGGCCATTAAGTAGTATGAGAATGATGATATTTTACTTTAAGAGAAGTACTTGGAGTATACTTATGTTTTGGAGTTTCAACCCATGACCTAAGTGTGGAGATTAAACACACAAGTGTAGTGTTGAAGTTCTAGTTTGTTACTTTGATTGTGAAAATAAGATGAGATATATTGTGTCATGAATATTTGAACTTTATTATTACACAACATCAGGTGGTGTGATGAATCAGATGAAATCACGAAGAAAGTGTGATAAGATTAATAGAATCAAAATAGTGGATTGAGTGATGATTTCCGAATGGTGTAAATTGGACCAATAGAAATGCTACCTGTGGTTATTATTCAGTTTGGAAACTACATTTAGGAAAGTTAGTTTTGGGAATGGTTAGATTACCTTTAATTCCAAGTGTTTTTCCTGAGATCATTGTGTTCTTTTGAAGTTTGAGACAACTAGAATTGTGACACTATGTAAAGCTTTTAGATTGAACTATGATTTCATGGTAAAGTTGGAACATTATAGTTCATGTGTCGCGATAACGGGTTGCCAGAAAGAGGGGACAACTTTAGTACTAAGATTAACTGTATTTGGGGATTGTGTGAGTAAGTGGTTTAAAAAAAAATATGTTTTATTACAAAACGAAAATGATTCATTCTAAATGCTCAGTTTTGTCATTACTGGAAAAAAAATATATGTTTTAGTCTATAGATATTTTCATTATTCAGTGAGCTTTATTGTCTTATACTATATATAAGAGGAAGAAAAGCTAGAGTTGGAAAGCAATAGAGAAATGCAATCCACTTGAAATGGAAGGGTAATCTCTATGCAACCATTATGTTTCGATATTCTCTATGGATTTTTCAACTATTGTCATATATTGAGTAAGGCACTGCAAATTTCGAGGACGAAATTTTTGTTCAGGAGGGTAGATTGTGAGGACCTGTATTTAAAAAAAATATATTATATAAAAAAAAAACCTTCTTGATTTTTGTTTTTAAGGGTGGAGTATTTTTGAGAAATTACCCATAGTGAATTCTATTTTTTCCACCGTGGTAAGTGTCAATTAGTAACAACTTCTCCTAGCCTAGCATTAGTTGTAATATTTTATTATTTGATCCAATCTTAAGTTAGTCTAGTCAGCATGGCAAGATAAACCTGGAAAAAGTTATTATCTTTGTTTGCCGACTCGAACCGACTAAAGAATCCCATGCTTATATATATATATTGAACCTTATTGCTGGTACTAAAGAAAACAGACAGCAGAGAAGAAGAAGATTTGAGGAAACGAGTCTAGCAAGAGATGAATAAAGAGAAGAGGAAGAGGGAAAGGGTTGGGTCGAAGAAAGTGAGCGAGTGAGAGAGAGGATGAGAAAAGAAATTAAGATGAAGGTTGAATTGGATGTCTGCGGAGATGGCAATAGAATGGAAAACAAGTTTAGGTATAAGAGAAGAGAGCTGTTGTGTTGATGATGGTCAGTCGGCTTTGAAAGAATCAAATAAAGGAGCAAGGTCAATTACGGTGTACTAATGTCCTTCTGCCAGTATGAGGGGAACACGGACACAGAGGGGTAAGTACTAATTCTTTGACCTAAATGGTAGAGCTTCTGAGCTTTTAATTAGGGTTGTGATTGAATGGAGTTAGACAAGAAAGTATTAGTATTATTATAGTTTATAGTGAATCGTTTGGTTGTGAAAGCTCTTATGAAATTTAGCTTCACAAATCCAATCCTACAATATTGCTATCTTTTGCAATACCGCTTCAAGTATATATATGTCAATTGATTTCCCAGCAAGTTATGTATATAAAGCAGCATATTAGTATCAGACTATATATATATACCAATCGGAGGAAAGAGCTGTTATCTACTAACTTGATCCAAGCTTGTTATATTGTTATCAAGCTACAGACACATATGATATAAATAGTTTTAATTATATATGAAGTAAAGCATCTGTCTTGGAGTTGGAAATAATTGTATTATGCATATACATGGTTTAAAATGCCACCCTTCTTAATTATATACCAGAAGAAAGCATGCATATGTATATTTGAATTTCACATGCTCCCTGATTTTCTAAAAGTTGTACTTATTCAAACATTTAGTTTGTTATGATCAAGCTATTCTAGATCAACCAAAATGACGTTTGAATTGGTTGGTGTTCAATTAGTAATACCAAGTTATTTGACTAGGGTTAAGAGTTCATGTCATGCTTTTTAGTAATTGCTTGCACTTGTGAATAGGAGTTGCTGAAGGTAGACTCTTGTAGTAAAGAGTCGGAGCAATGCTTTGGAATCCAGGTAGGGGAAATACGGCAGACCTTTACGGAAATTGATTTTATTAAATTTTGTGAAGTGTTATTGTTAATATTGATTGACTGATTGGGATTGGATGATAACTGGTTATATGTGTATCATTGCTTGATTCGAATGTTTATAGAGTTGTGATTGTGAACTGTTGTTGGAGTTGTTCACTGGTGATATATGTGGAATATGAAATGAGATTAATTGTGCATCATTCATGATATTTTATGTGATTGGAGTTTCGGTGTTGAGGAAGGAATTCTGGAAATGAGGGTAGTTGGAAATGATTTTTGTGTAGTTGAGCCAAACTCTTAGTAGGTACCAAGTCTCAGGGGAGCCCACAGTGCACAGTTTCTTTTGGGTAATTCGGGATTGGCGACGAAGAGGTTTGGCAAGATGACTAACAAAAGGGGAAATTGGGATGATTGAGTTACAGGGGGTTAATTTGTATATTAGAACATTCGAACCACCACTGCAGAGGTAAAATGCATGGTATGGGACGTGCAGGTCCGCGTGTTTTATTATATAAATTAACGGGTAAAGATGAAGAGTATTGTATTGCACTCATGCATTGTTATTGATAATGATTTGGTACTTGATTACATGATTTATGACACTTAATTTAGTACTGTCAATTACTGTGATAAGGTTATGTCCCTACTGAGCTGTTGAAGCTCATCCCTCTCTTGTTATGCAGGTTTACAAACTAAACAGTCTAAGAAGGTAGATGGAATGAGAACAAATTAGATGTGAGGCTAGAATTGTATTTATTTATTTTAGTTCTGTAAAGAATTCTGGATTTCTTTTTATAAGAGGAATTTTATTTTTCACTATGTTATTTCAGTTTTAATTTATTTATTTAGTTTTTAACTCACGTTTCGGATTCGGGTTCGAGTTTTTATTACCGACCCCGGGTCCGGGGCGTGACATGTTACTAGCTAGGAAAAACAAAAAACAAATACATCTCTATATTTTTTTTTATTTATCATTATTACAAGCAATATTTTATACTAATTTATACTAAATAGAGATGGGGTAGTTTGAACCCGTAGTGGATTGAAAAAGAAGACTCTACGCACTAAAGCAATCCACCACTTGCATATTTATGTATTCTATTGTTTGGGATAAAAATAACGATATTTATGTCTGTCAGCGTTCCTGAGAAATGGAAGGGAAGGATGGCAGGAATCTATAGACAATAGTACTTTGTCACTAGTATTATTTAGAGAAAGCTTGGCTATTCAAGATTGAGGAGTTCCTCCTCAATTCACTTAGTGGCCGATTTACACTTCAGATTTATAATAGAAATTGTAATAGAAACTGTTCATATTATAAATCACTATGTAAATATTATATTTACAAAAAGAATCAGTTAAAACCAAGGTTGGTTAGTCAATCAATTGTAGCAAATAAATAGACGGTTTATAATTATTTTACCGAATCCATCCATCTCTTTTTATGTGACAACCCGTCCCTAATTTTACAATTTTTATTGATTTTAATTGAGTGAAATTACGAAAATGCCCATGAGGCAAAGGCGTTGATTTTTGTTGGAGCATCATCTTGTGTCACGTGTGTGGGCGAGATGGAAAGAAGATGAGAGAAAGGAGGGAAAGGAAGGGGGAGAACCCTAGCTAACCCAAACCCCCTTTAACCCGCGTGACCCGACCAGGTTACCTTCCATATTTTCCGACAGCCTCTTGATCGGTTTTCTTGGTTAATCACGTTGAAATCTCACCTGGAAATGACTCATCATCTTCCCACCTTCCAATTCCATATGAAATCGAGCCATCCGCCTTTTTGGCAGGCAACACCAGCAACCACCACCCTTATTCAACTTCTCTCAACCTCAGGAACAAGGCCCAAGCAAGATTGGGGGCGTTGGAGTTCGAATTGAGGACGAATCAAGGGAGAGGGTGATTTGAGGCTTTTCCCGACCAAATTGGACTTGGCCACAGATATAAAACTTCCTCTACTCGTTGAGATCTTCATTCTTATAAAATTTGAGAATTTCTGGAAATAGTTGAATTTTCAGCGAGTCAGGGCGGCCGCATGCGGCGGTGCATGGCAGCGACGCTTGGGCAAAGACACCACTTGACCTCCCTAGGCTAAAATGGGTGCCCCGATTCCATATTAGACATCCGATTAACGAAATTCCGTTGTTTGGTTATATTTCCATTAAGGGCCGCCACTTGGTTATTATATGATTCGACGATCCGACCATTGGATCGTCACCAAACTTTAATACGTAATAGTACATAATATTTAAGGATATTCAGAACTGGTGGAGATCTGACCGTTGGATCGTTCTGAAACTTTAGGATGTTGTTCTAGAAGCTTATTGAAACTCTTGGGAAGTTGCAGATTGGAAATCCAAGGTGCGGATCTTCCGAATCGAGTTACGTAGGATTGTAGACCCTACCGTCGACCTTTGACCAACGGTTGACTTTTGGTCAATGGGTTACAAATCATTTTAGAACGTCATTGGGGATGTGTTTTATGTAAGTTACATGTTCTATTGATAAGAATTATGAGACATGATTTGATATTTGTTGTAGGCGACGATCATCATGACGCCTTGATATTCGTGTGAGGGAGTTATAGCACGGACTTCAGGTGAGTGGGTCTTTTCCTTTTTATAGTGTGTGTGTGTATATATATATATATATAATTGTTAGTTTCCATTTATGCATGTCATAAAGAATTACCTACAATACGCCTAGTTTAGCAGGATGCTTATAAGTTTTAGCATGTTGATAGAAATTACTAAATCTACTCCATCCTACGGGATGCACAGGTATGCGCGTGTTTATTGATGCCATGATTATACCTATGGCTATGAATGATATTATGTTGATTAGAACTATCGAACCCCTTTGGCATGACTATATTTATGTTTTATGCTCATCGTTTGCTGCACCCGGTGTTAGTGCTCGCCTAAGGCCAGGGCGCCCTGGGTTTTTTTTCCCTTCTTCTTCTTCTTCTTCTTCTTCTTCTTCTCCTTCTTCTTTCTCCTTTTTCTTCTTCTTCTTCTCCTTCTCCTTCTTCTTCTTCCTCCTCCTCCTCCTTTCTGGGCTAGCCTTTCACGTGTAAGTTCACATCCTCACCACACGCTCTCCTTGGATCCAAGTAGGTGCCAGTCCTGTCGTACAAGTTGCAATAGGCAACTCCGACTCGTATGTGACCACGAATAGCGCCAATCTTCACGTGATTGTAGCACTAGAGTGTATATCATTATTACACCCAGTCATGTTCATGTTAGAATAACTCTGCATGAACTTGTGTGTCAGTATGTGTCGATGAGCCCTTGGTTTGATATGTTTGCTTATGTGAAAGTATACGATTACTGACGTCATGCACTTATATATATGAACTATTGTGCCGTATTGATATCTTGATATTTTGCAGGCTACGGTGAGTATTTTCATACTATATGTACTATGTATATCTTGAAAACTATACATGTTTTACTGCGAGGGGTTATAACGTTTTCAAAGGTTTTTATTAAAACTTTGTTTTCAAGCCCACGCATCCTTGTTTTTCGCCCCTCTAGGATTTAGCTGCTGAACTTTTGTATCAACAAGGATTCTTGGCAAATCTCAATATAGGTGGCTACCTTTGAGGGTATAATCCTTATCCAATCTTACTGTATTTTACTTATGCTCTGACATTACATGTGAAATGGGTTCATTCTCGCTCACAGCGCACTCTTGTATTTAGGCACTTTTAGGTTTAAAGTTATTCACATTTTCCGCATCACTACACTTTATGGCTTCGTCACCTTCCAGGTGTCGGCTAGCACAGCTCGATTCGGAGTCCTAGTGGACATTCCGGATCGGGGTGTGTCATTATACAATTGGAATACCAAACGATCTCACGTTTAATTAATTTTCTTCAAAATATGATCTTTACCGAGCGATTACCATATAAACAGTTCTAGTCATAAGCGTAAAATTTCGAGGAATCGGCTACAAAATGCATTCAAGAGGAACTTATTCCCAATCATTAAAGAACCAAGTTAATTCCTTATTTAATTAATACCAACTCAATTAAATCGTAACATACTGAACTAGAATCTAGAACAATTGTACCAATTTTAAAATGAGATAGTATGTGAATCATTAGGCGATTACACAATGTCTGCAGTAGATTTTCCCTACACTACTTGATAATCAATAAATTATAAATAACAAAATTACAGGGAGATCAAAGCATTTTACTTTCGTAAAAATGGAGAATATGGCTAATCTTACACAAGTTTCTCTTGGAAATGCTTTTTGAGAAATCATTTATATTTATAAGTGCCTTTTCTAGAAACGTAACAAAAATTGAAGCGGTTCAAATATATATATATACAGGCCCCTTACCAGGAGGGATCCCTATTTTTCTAAAAAAATGGGGACACCCTCTTGACCGTTGGATTGACTTTAATGAAATTGTGTGGTTGAGATTAAAACACAGGCCACATAATCTCAACCACACAATTTTATTAAAGTCAAATCCAACGGTCAAGAGGGTGTCCCCATTTTTTTAGAAAAATGGGGATCCCTCTTGTGAGGCTTGACTTTCGGTCAAATACACGTTTCCAATTTTAATCTCAAAAGTTTCAGAAATACATATCATTTCCAATTTAACAATCTTAATTTTATAATTTCATAAACTCATACCAAATTCAATATTTTTGAAATCTGATTATTTGAGAATTTCAAAACTATGAGGCCTCGTTTGGTGGGCCAGATGAAACAGGTTGTGATCAATTAAAATGAACTTGAGTCTAGTCCGTTGTTTGTTGTGTCAAATGTGAGATGGACATGATGAACATGATAGGTTATGAGTCCACGATAGAGTGAGTTATCTAATATATCCTTGTACATGGATTATAAGTCATGTCTTACAAGTCCTTGCCAATCCAATCATATCCCTAAGGCCCAATTTCATCTAGCCCACCAAACAGACCCTCAGAGTTATATGACTTCTCATCTATACAAATATAAAAAAATAAAATAAAAAAGGAAGTTTTATCAAAAAGCCCCTCACAAAACAACATTTTAACCAAGAACATTTAACGAATTTTTATTAATAATAAGGACAAAAACAACAAAAAAGGCCCATAAAACAAAACAAAACATTTAGGGTGTGTTTGTTTCATCTTCTTAAGTGGGACTGGACTAGCTAGGATTATTGTCCCATGTTTGGTATACTTGGGGACTAACTTAAATGAGACTAGCCTGGACTCGTGTGGACTCCGGGCCTCGTTAGGTCGTCCAAATTAGTCCGGCGCAGAACCATGGGATTGCTAAGAACGTTGTCTCCTTCGCCGTTCCTCATCTCTCTGTCTCTCCCTCTCCCTCTCTCTGCTCTCGCGTCTTGTCTTCGCTCTCTTTCTCTCACTAATGCTTACGTCATTTCCCTCTTTCCTTGGCCCGAACCCAGATCACATCCTCTCCCTCTCTCTCCTCGTCCTGCTAGATGCCGAGCCGATCTGCACGACCCAACCTCGATGCCGAGCCGATCTGCACGACCTAACCCAGATCACGTCATCTCCCTCTCTTTCCTCGTCCTGCTCGAATCAGAGTGTCGTTGTTGGTCCAGAAAAAACGCAGCTGGGATTTCGATTTCGATGTCGATTGAAATTGAATTTTTGATTGTTTGTCTTTTGGGAGCTTTATCGATTCAAATGGAGGAGAAAGATGTGGTTGCAAGTAGTGGAATTTGGATGGAGAGCTTTATCAATTGAAATGAAGGAAAAGCTGTGATTGGAATCTATGGAGTTTGGACGGAAAAAAAAAAGGAGAGAGAGGAGAGGTTTCAGGCAGGAAAAAGAAATAGAAAAAGAAGAAAAAATTATTTTTATTATTTTTATTATCCTACTTCTAATCCGATACTGCACCAAACCCTTTACTAAGTTAGTCCTGCTTAGTCTAGTCCAAGCCAGTCCAACTTAGTCCCTGAAGCTAATCCAGTCCGAGATAGTCCGGTGCAACAAACGCACCCTAAGTAAGCTAATTGTCAACCTGGTTATTTTATATTTTATTATTTACTTTTATATACAAGTGATATTGAGAAAGGACTTAAATATAGGATCATAGGTACATGTTAATGGATTTTTTGTCCAAGAGGTTGAGGTCGGTCATGAATTATTATTTTTCTGTCAAACAATAAATTTTATTAGATTCGATTTTAATTTAATTATCGACAGAATTCGAATTCACACTGTTATGAAGAGTTCAACTTCTTTATTATTGTGATAAAGCGCTACTTGCGGTCGTGAATTATTTAGAGAACTGCTAGCCCACTATAAAAAGTTAAAAAATTAAAATGTTATTTTCCCACCCACTATTATTCCTAAAATAACCCTATATATAATTAGAGATAAATTTATCTTAAAAAAAGAATATAAACAAATAATATTACTCTCTTCTAAAAGCCAGAAAAAATAAAATAAAAATTGTTTCCTTTCCAAATTCTAACTGGGGTGGGAATGAAGAATTATGGGTTTTCATTCGTTGCTTTCGTTTTCTTTTTCATATGCATTTCCCCTTTCCAAATTCCAAGGGCTCATCCAAGGAAAAGTTCAAAAATAAAGAAACAGGAAATATATTTGTTTTTGGAGTTCACTTTGGTTTCAAAATTAAAATAATTAACTGAAACCAAATGTTCGAAAACGAACCAAGGATGAAGCAATGGAGTTCATCACCATCAAAAGGCTTTGAAACAATGTGTGCCCAGTATGAAGCAAATGATGTGAGATTTGTGTTTCACCTTCTGGTTATTTGAAGGGCAATTAATTATATAAAATTCAACAATATTGTAGAAAGGAAAAGAGGGAAACGGTTATTCAAGGAAAACTCATTAAAAAACAAATCTACCTAGCCTAATGAAAACGAATTCCAGGAATTCTCATAGGAAAACGTGAAACAAATTGCACCCTAACCTAATGCAAATTCAAATAAAAAGTCCTGCAATGCTTCAATTGTATGATGTCGACAAATCAAGATGACCCACATAAAATTATCTTTTACCTCTTCGATGGAAACATAATCATCTACTTCTTCCATAGAAACGTCATCTTCTAAGTTCATTCTTTTTGCTTTCTCTGAATAAGTTTGATTTCTTTGAATGAAAGGAGATGGGAAGGATGAGTTAGGGTTTAAGGGAGACAAATTTTCTAAAGGGGCTTTTAGATCCAGGTCCAAAAAGGTAGAGTGTTTTTAGGAGTGAGTCCAGTTATCTAATTATACGTTTTTATTTTTTTTATACCCATTTTATATTTTCTAAAAATATTAAAAATCAATTAAAATCTTCTAATATTATGCATTTTCCAACTCCAAAAAATATAATTAATATTTTATAACAAAAAAACTAATATACTAACATAAATTTATCTGCAAAACATTCAACCCTAACTCAAGTAACAAATATATTGATGTATATTTGTTGACCCTAAAAACTACCAAGACTACGTGGCGCGCAGGCCGAGTAATTGATAAGCTAACTACGTCCTTCGGTTGAATGCGGGGCGTGCCAACTCGACGGCCGAGCCTCGGCCGGTGAGTAAAATGTTGATGTTGCGTTGTGTTGCGCGGCTGACTTCTTGATCTTGCGACTGCGGCCGAGGAAGGAACGTGCCTCGACCTTTGGATTCTAAAGCCTGAAGACAAGGCTGCTAGTTCTGCGAAGTTCACGAATCGTCGGCTTCGGCTACCGTGATTATATTTGTGAAAGTATAAGCACGCCGAATCGACACCAATGTATAGGGACACAAGTACTCGAAACAGATATAGGTCTTGACAGTAAAAGTTGTTCGGCCGTCTAAATGCCGAACTCTGAAACCAACCTGCAAGTATCCGATCATAAAACGGCGTTCGATGTGCCGAGCCTTGTAACCTGTAACACCTTACTTCGCCGAGAAGGCTGGTAAGATGATCTCTGCCAATAAGGATTCGAAAACCCTTCTCGACCGAGACTTGGATAGATAACCAACCGGCCTCGACGCAGTGCTGTTTATCCAAACTGAAGATGCTCCGCGATCGACTGGTTCTACGGCGATAATGCTGTTTATCGAAACTGAAGATATCACCGGTTGCCTTCACAATGCTGTTTATCCAAATTGAAGATGTGTTGGCGAAAAAGGAAAATAAAAATCTCAAAAGGTTGAGAGAGTTTGCGCAGGGCAGATTTGTGTGTTGAATTGGAGGTCCTTAGAATGTCGCACGACCTCTTGTATTTATAGTGGCTAAAAAACTCTTGGCCGAATCAGAGATGTACTCAAACTAGAACTCTTTATCCCAATCTGATTATGATTCGGCCAATCCTAGTTCCAATAGGCCTCTGTACCAAGCCCTATAATGAACTAGATTCATTCTTACTTCCAACCTTGAGACTCCCCGTTGTATCAGGATTCAACTTCTTCGTCTTTATCCAAAGTAATCTTTCTCATATCAGGACTCGGCCAACCCTGACAAGGCCGGCCCATGACACTATTCTAAACAACATTGGGCCGAGAATATTTCTGAACTCGGCCCCCAAAATGTCATTTTGGGTCCAAACATTGCCCCCCAGTTTCCTTGAGCTTCGGCCCATAAGCCGAATGGTTAAGGAAATTAGCGCAGTCGAAGAAATGTATGGTCGAGTGAATCCACTCCACAGCCTGACACCCTGGACGAGCTGGCCGAGAAAAACCAAATGGGCCAAGAAAAACCAAATGGGGTCGAAGTCTCGAAGACGAGCTCGGCATGTGTGATATAGGTTAAGAATTGGGTAGGAGGCCGAGAAAAATCTTGGTCGAGAAAAAATGGCAGCTCGACCTATCACCAATCAAAGTCAACAATTGGAGGTCGAGAAAAATTTGAGGCCGAGGTCGAGAAAAAATGGCAGCTCGGCCTATCACCAATCAAAGTCAACAATTGGCAAGTTGATAAAGATTGCCGATTATTATGCCGATTATTATACCCCCCCCCTTTATTTTCTTATGCATCGGCTTGCATAGCCGTATGTGTAAGAAAATAATTTCTTTATTGCATATATATATGTATATTTTTTGTTTTTAGCAACGAAAAGAAAAGTGGCCGAATCATAGTTAGGAGGAGGCCACCGATGCTTTATTCCAAGCCGAGATATTTTAATATTAAAATTCTCAACTTGATTTCGCTCTAGGCCGAATAAAGAATTTTCTCCAAATATTTCTCATTTGGAGAAATATTTTTCATCTTCGACCGCCGAATGTGTTGAACAATTATTATGCCCCCCTGGCATAATAATTTCACAAATTTCGGCTTTTAACTCGAACAACTTAGCCGAATGAGATTTCTTTATATCGGCTTTATCGCCAATAATCATATCGACCGTCATAGTTTCGGCTTTTAACTCAAACAACTTAGCCGAACGAGATTTCTCCATATCGACTTTATCATCAATAATCATATCGATTGGCGTGGTTTGTTCAGCTGAAACTGTGAATTGGTCTTGTTCGTCATTGGAACATTCCTCTAACGAACTATTTTCCAAGTCAATTTTTGGCTCAGAGACTTGAACTTCTTCTTCTAGGCCTACCACACTTTCTATCGCGGCCGAAACAACGGGTGGCCCAAGTTTTTCTTCGACCGGAGGGAAAAATTGCCCCCCGGCCTCTACCCTTTTGTCAATATCTCTACAGTACTCCTCAAAGAATTTGGCATACCTCTCGGAACTTTCTTTGAATAGGCGCCAAATCTCATCCAATGGAACTCGATTGAGATCTTGATTTATCATATGAGCTTCATAGTTTTAGCACTGGGTCCCACGGGGCGTGCCAAAATGTTGACCCTAAAAACTACCAAGCCTACGTGGCGCACAGGCCGAGTAATTGATAAGCTAACTACGTCCTTCGGTTGAATGCGGGGCGTGCCAACTCGACGGCCGAGCCTCGGCCGGTGAGTAAAATGTTGATGTTGCGTTGTGTTGCGCGGCTGACTTCTTGATCTTGCAACTGCGGCCGAGGAAGGAACGTGCCTCGACCTTTAGATTCTAAAGCCTAAAGACAAGGCTGCTAGTTCTGCGAAGTTCACGAATCGTCGGCTTCGGCTACCGTGATTATATTTGTGAAAGTATAAGCACGCCGAATCGACACCAATGTATAGGGACACAAGTACTCGAAACAGATATAGGTCTTGACAGTAAAAGTTGTTCGGCCGTCTAAATGCCGAACTCTGAAACCAACCTGCAAGTATCCGATCATAAAACGGCGTTCGATGTGCCGAGCCTTGTAACCTGTAACACCTTACTTCGCCGAGAAGGCTGGTAAGATGATCTCTGCCAATAAGGATTCGAAAACCCTTCTCGACCGAGACTTGGATAGATAACCAACAAGCCTCGACGCAGTGCTGTTTATCCAAACTGAAGATGCTCCGCGATCGACTGGTTCTACGGCGATAGTGCTGTTTATCCAAACTGAAGATATCACCGGTTGCCTTCACAGTGCTGTTTATCCAAATTGAAGATGTGTTGGCGAAAAAGGAAAATAAAAATCTCAAAAGGTTGAGAGAGTTTGCGCAGGGCAGATTTGTGTGTTGAATTGGAGGTCCTTAGAATGTCGCACGACCTCTTGTATTTATAGTGGCTAAAAAACTCTTGGCCGAATCAGAGATGTACTCAAACTAGAACTCTTTATCCCAATCTGATTATGATTCGGCCAATCCTAGTTCCAATAGGCCTCTGTACCAAGCCCTATAATGAACTAGATTCATTCTTACTTCCAACCTTGAGACTCCCCGTTGTATCAGGATTCAACTTCTTCGTCTTTATCCAAAGTAATCTTTCTCATATCAGGACTCGGCCAACCCTGACAAGGTCGGCCCATGACACTATTCTAAACAACATTGGGCCGAGAATATTTCTGAACTCGGCCCCCAAAATGTCATTTTGGGTCCAAACAATATTATACATATACGTGAGATATGAAACCTAATTAAAAGGTAGAAAAAAAACATAACATACCTACAAGTAAGACACATTAATTTGTGACAGGTTGATTATAAAAAAAAAAAAAAAAAAAAAATCTGTCATATAGGTAGATAAATATAATTAACCTGTGATATAGGTTGATTAAAAAAATTAAAAATAAAATCTATAAATAGGTTTAAAGTAGAAGGAAGAACGAGAAATAACAAAAAGATAAATAAAAAGAAATAAGAAAAGAGATAATTAGGAAGAAATTTGATTTTTTTAATAAATCTTATTATTGAACAGATAACTATTGATAATTAAATAATTAAATATAACAAATTGGACTTATTTTAATAAATTGGACTATTCCTACTATTGGCTCAAAAAATTGGACTTATATCAAGTTTCCCCTTTTCTAAACATAACGTGAGAGTTATCATGCCCAAACTTTTCTTTTTTCTTTTCTATATAAAAAAAAGTAATGCAAAAGAAGGTAACTAAGGTCCTTATTAGTCATTTTACAAATAGACAAATTTGTAATTAAAAAAATCATAAAAATGTGAGTGAGAAAATAAGACATTGGGATGGGAATAACACCTCTCATTATTTATTATAGGGTTTGCTTTCGGTCGATAATTTCTGGGATTTGATGGTGTGGTCTTCTTGAAACCGCAGGCGGTCGGAACAGGAGCCTCTTGAATTTCAGAGGTGGCGTGGACATACCCAGATGATCAAATAAACCCTACAAAGCAAAAAGGACAAACTTGAATACCCTAAATTCTGTGTCCCTGAAGACTCTCAGCATCTGTCATCTTTTCAAGTGCATGTGCTTATTCCCCGTCAAACCCATGATAGTGGGTTCTGATGATCACATAACCTAAAAGTAGGCTAAAACACAGTTAGAAATAATCAGAAAATAGGGGTAAAAGTGGAAGTATAATGTTAAACAAAGGGATTCTCTCACATCTATTTTATATATTCTACCAGCCTTTTGCCACACGCATACGCATGTGACAATGGATCTTTTTATATATTTTTATTTAAATAATTAATTTACATATTTTTTAAAAAAAATTATTTAAAAAAAAAAAAGAAATGAATTAAAGACGTGAAACCACCCACTAACATGGGAGGTTTTCTTTTTGGTTTTTTTCTTTCTATAATTTTAAATATTAAATTCATTCAAAATAAAAATATGGTTAAATACTTTAGCTTCTTTTGGTTCAATTGTAATTTATGAAATTCTTAAAGGGCAATTTATGGTATTTTGAATGTTTCACCATTTTAGGATGCTCACTTTATATATATAGATTACGAGTAGAGCTCTAGTCAATTTTTTTTCCCTATTTTTTTTTAATTTTGTCCTCACTTTTGAATACACAATATTTACATGAGAAGGATAAAATAGTAATTTTGTACCTTTTGACAAAATGACAGTCATATCCTTATTTTTCCTATTTTACCCTCTCTTTTTTTACAAAATGACAATCAGATCCCTATTTTTTCCTATTTTACCCTCACTTTTGATACACAATATTTACATAAGGAGGACAAAAAATAGTAATTATGTAATATTAAGATAAAATATGCACTTATTAAGAGAAATTGTCTCACCATCATTTTTCATACTCTTTTTAAAATTTTAAAAACTAATCACACTCTAATAAAAAAACAAAAAATAAAATAAAATTGTTCACACACACAGAGTGTGCTCATAGGCTAGTAACTATTAAATAAAAGAATGTGGTTAACAACAATTGTAAGTAAGTGAGAAGTTTTACCTTCAATTCTCGCCAAAGTCAAATTTGAACTAAATTACAAGTAGCTCTTTACTACAATGGTGCAAAAATATTGAGCCATTGCAAGTGGCTTTGATCCACTTAGATCACCTCCCCACCGTTTTAGTAGATAACTAGCAAAAATGCCCGCACGCTGCTGCGAGATTTGAATGCACCAGCCTTAACCACATGAATAAGACATTTAATCTGCAAAAAAAAATCAACATAATCATGAATGAACAAAAGGGATAGATGAGTGAAAGATGTTGGTAAGATGAGCAGTTCTGCTTTTATATACATTCAATCGAGCTGATTACAAAAGATACAGTGGCAAAAAACAATGCTCTGTTTCCTGAGAAACAGATGCAACATGCATTTAACACTTATATTGCCCTTCAAGTTATAATAGTTAACCAACCAAAGGTGCTTTCTTTTCATTATTTTCCAATATATTTTAGCCACTTGACAATCTTAAAAGATATACTTAGACGCGCAACAAATCTGTATATTATACACATACCTATGATATGATGTTAGATCTCTTTTTATAGTTGTCTCATTATATATAAAAAAAAAAAAAAAAAAATTTAAGTACTCTCTTTGTGCATGAATTTGTAACTTTTTATAATTTCTTAATACTTTGGACTCAGTGTTGGAAACTTGTCTACCAAGCATAACATCTGAAACATTATTTAGTCATATGAATGTGAGAATGATTACTTTCAATGGCATTCCATCTAGAAACGTAAAGGGAAGCTGTAATTGAATTCATCTATACTTCGCCTTGTTCATGACTTGCGAATATTCTAAACACAATAAATAACAGAGATTGGCGAGAGTTGAATCAAAGGAATCAGTAGTGTAAAACTGACAAAATGCTCACAAATTCAACTCCAATTGTGCTGATGTAGTTATCCAAGTATGAATCATCTTGTTCAACGATTCCGAAGCTCAGACAAAAATTGCATGAGAAAATTGAGATTATATGCAATTGTATGTCAAATAATCTAAAAAATACCATATATCCAATTTAAGTGCATACACCTATAAACTAATCTTCATATATACTTTAAAATAATACAGATCAATGTAATCTAAAATATTGGAAACATTATCATACAATTAAAGAATCACGATGCAGAAAATGTTCTTTCCATTATTTTCAGATAACTTTTCACCCCACAACACTGAGTCAGAGAGCATACCCAAACCAATAGTGGCGTTCCAACCCCTGCGATTTCACAAACTTCTCAATAGAGGAAGGGAAACACAAAATACACTACTTGATCACTTATGGCTGAGCTTTTATTGCTCAACCTATCTTTATCTTCCTGTATCTCTCTGATTGAAAAATTATTCATATAAAATTTCATTACAGTATAAAGTATACTTATATATAACATAATAACCTTCTAAAAGCAATATCTTTTAAAAACATTCCATCAATCTAAGAAAACTGATGACAATCATAAGCTAAACTATGAAATACCAAATTAAAACTATAAGGAGCAGTAATCTTCGAATCCGAACCTCAAATTCAAACTTTTCTTGTAATTCAAAAATAAAAAAAAGGGGGAAATGAAATATAAAAATAAATAAAAAAAATCATAAACCTGCTTTGGAGGTTGCGGAAGGTTTGGAGTAGTAATCTGGAACCACGTCGGTGCAGGTTTCGTAGAAGCAGAATCGCTGGCTTCCACGATCATCAAGCAGAATCGAACAATTTCAATCTGGAAGTATAAAATCAAAAACCCTGCACTCATCAAGGTAAACTAACGGCATGGGAAGAAATAGTAAGAGAGTGGCCAAAAAAAAAATAGTAAGAGAATTCTACCAAAAACCAATTAAATACCAGCTCAAGAATGAATTGAAAGCAGATATCTTATTTCATAGGTTTATGACAATTTAGGGTCGATAATCTTTGCACCTAATTAGCTCCATATGGGTTCCAGATACAAATCTAATCCATAAATGTGATATTATACTTGGCCTAAGGGTGTCCAACTACATAATGCAACATGCAGTAAAGGGACAAAACTTAGTTAGGGCTAGAGACTGACGATTCCAATGCACGCTTAAGTTTCTTGCCCTTCCATTCGGTGTCGGCAATTAGTGTGACAGGTCCTTCTACTGCCACTGTGGAGTTAGGAGCCTCGACAGAAGGAGGAGCTATTTGGCCAGAATTCTGCAAATTTTATTAAAAGGAGACAAAATTCAAATAAAATCAACCTACATCTAATTGCAATTGAAGTTCTCAGCAAAACTGAAGACAATTTGTCAACATGCAAACGACAGCGTTGAATGCTAAAAAGACAGTTTGTTTTTCTATTTGCCAGTGATTCAAGTAGAGATGGAAGCTTTCCTCAAAATGTAACATGACGCCAAGACTTTAAGAAAAACCTTAAAAAATTGTGTCCACTGAAGTATAAGCAACCTATTTCATGAAAGTGGATGATGCTGGATTGAATCATAAAACAGCTCACAACATATAACAAATGAATAAATAAAATTTGATACACGGGAAAGCAACATACAGGAAAATAACCAAAAATACCAACGAAAAAAAGGGAAAACAATATACCGGAAAATACATTATCTTCATAAGTAAGAAGCAGATTGGAACAATGGAATTAGCAAAAAGCAAAAAAGCCCCAGCTCAAAACCCAATTTTTTTTCTAAATCTCAACCTAGATATGAACATTTCAGCTAAACCTAAACCCTAGACAGGCACAAATATTAAACTCTTCATAGAAAATTTACAAAAATTTAAAGAATGACAACCCCAGCAAAAAAAAAATCCAAACATATCCAAAATTAGCAAGAGAAACACAAACCCAAAAGCAAATCAGCCTCTCACACTAAGCAAACACGGTAGTAGCCATGCACGCCCATGGCCCTTTCATCTCAGGAGGCCATGACTGACGACGGAATAACCGAAAATACCAAAGAAAGCGCATATTCCAAAAAAACCCAAATCGAAATGAACCCCAAAAATTGAAATTCAGAATTGAAAATTCAAATTGGGGGAGCTCTGATATTTTACCTAAATAGCAACTTAGGAGTTGCCGCTGCACCACTAATTCACAACTAAGCCGTAGCCATATCCATTCCTCAACAATCTTTGAATTTTAATTAAAACACAAAAAATATTAGAAAATGGTTAAAGATAAGTTATATAACTGCAGGCAAATCCATTCTCAGCAATCTTTCAATTTTAATTAAAACAAAAAAAAAAAGAAAAAGAAAAAATTGTTAATGATAGGTTACACACCTGACCCAGAAAGCGTTTGCAAATGCCCAAAACAAAACCCTAAAATTAGAAGATAAATGTTTCCTGCAACCAAAAATGAAATCAAACAAAAGATCCACACGCAAATCAGCAAAAAATAAAGAAAGCATTTAGCAAGAATCGAATTTTACAACAATCAATTAAAAAAAATTCTCAAGATAAAATGTTCCATTGTCCTAATAATATTAGGTTTTATATATGTAGCAATAAGATTACACAATACAACAGTTTTGTGTAGATCCAAATACATGTAGGTGTTTCTTTCATTCATCTTTTCAGCCTTTTCGTTAATGGCAATTTTCATTAATTGTTTGAGCTCTACTGTACCATTCTTTGATCGTTATTGTTATATCAATTGCTTTCTGGTGTTCATGTAAGTAAACTCCTATGATATCTGATGCCAAAAATTGAAATTGTAATGTTATTGCTCCGGAAGGATGAAAAGCAAACAATCACCAGCATATCATATAAATTGCAGTTCTAGAATACAAACTATAGAAACAAAGGCGAAATGTTCAGTATCTCCACCAAAAATTGATAGACTATACATAAATTACACCAAGACACACACAGAGATGCATAGAATTCTATAATTTTGCCCCAAATTAGAGTAAAAGGAAGATTAACAGGGGAAAACCCACATACCTCCCACTACGAATGAGTTAACCGTATGATTCCAGGCCGAAATCCTGATCTCACCAGGGCTCAAAATCCGAAACTTTGAGCGACTGGCGAAAGCAACCGCGTGGTGATGGAGAACCGAAGGAACTTTTGGGGAAATGGAAAGTGAGGTCTTGAGGAAGAGGGAATCGGGAGTGAGAGAGAAGAAGTAGGAGAGGATGAGGAGGAGGGAGAAGAGGAGGGTCAGGTAAAGGAGAGGGGAGGCAGAATCGAATATCAGTAAATCCAAAATCTGCATTCTCATCACAAAAAAAAAAACGAAAAATTTATAAATTCCAAAAAACGAACTTTCGTTATCAAACTTACGGAAACACGATAGGGTTTGGGAAAGAACGAATCTTGCTATCAAATTTCTGTAATGTTAGGGTTTGGGTCGGAGCTAGGATTACCTGATAATGCCAAAGTCTTCGCCGGGAGGGAGGAGGATGGAATCGAGATCGAGCTGCTAAAATGGAGGCCGTGGTTGAGAGAAATTGAGTGGCTAGGGTTTTCTTTTAGAAAAGATGAAGAATGGGGGTGAGCGGCCCTGGGCGTAGAGGTCGAAGGCAGCGAACCCTACGGACAAAATTACCTTCTAAGTTCTAATAATTACCCTTCCAACACAGCCCAAATCTGATGGGTTTCTTGTAAGTAATGTGAAATCAAGGGGTAATCCGTCAACTCTGATGACAAAATTACCCTTCAAAGTTCTAATAATTACCCTTCAAACCCATCCCAAATCTCTTGGGTTTCTTGTAAATAAGATGAAATCAATGGACAAAAAATTGACTGTAGCTAAGCTACAGTCAATTCCTTCCTCAATTTTAGAGTAGATAATATCGTTCTTTTGAAAAAAAAAGAAGAAAAATGTGGTTAACAAAATGCACCATGAACAAGTAAATATGGTTGGACCATAAAGTTGTTAAACAAAACCAGCGACACGTCAGCTGCACACCCCTTGTCTCTCTGTCTCTCCTCTGGCTCCTGCGTTTCGATGAGTTGTATGAGAAAACGCCTTCTTCCTCGTTTATAGCGGTCTCTCTCCTCTCTCTAGCTTCTCTCTGCGTACATATATATCTTACCAGAAGCAGAAGCAGAAGCAGAAGCAAGAACTAACCAATATACGAATGGCGGCGAATTCGAACGGCCCGGTTGGTTCGGGTCGGGTCATTGCGCCCCCCACCAATCCAATGGTCACCCCCCTGCTCACGGATCTTTACCAGTTCACCATGGCCTACGCTTACTGGAAAGCCGGCAAGCACAACGAACAAGCTGTGTCAGTCTTCTCTCTCTCTCTCTGCTTTCCCACTCCGTTTGTTTCCCGGGAAAATTCTAAACTTTCCCGGCAACCAAACAGGGCTTTACATTTATTTCCGTTACAGGTTTGATTTGTATTTCCGGAAGAACCCCTTCGGCGGCGAATACACAATCTTTGCCGGTTTGGAAGAATGCATCAGATTCATTGCCAATTTCAAATTGACTGAGGATGATATCGGCTTCGTCCGCGAATCATTGTCTTCTTCGTGCGAGGTAAATTATTTCTGAAACTTTCACTGTAATTTTTACTGCATTCTGTAGTTTGAAATTGTGATTTTGCATGTGTATCAAAAGCTCGAATAATCGAATTGCAATGGTGAACTGTAGGATGGATTCTATGACTATCTTAGAGGAGTTGATTGTTCAGGAGTTAAAGTGTGTGCCATTCCTGAGGGTACTGTTGTTTTTCCAAAGGTTCCCCTGATTCGAGTTGAAGGGTCAATTGCGGTGAGAACCGTTAATCTAGTTTTGTTTTCGGCTTTCTTTAAACTGTTGTGGTTAATTGTTGTTGTTGTCAGTCATTCTAGTTGTTTTGCTGTGTGTTTTGATTTACGTTTGTTTTATTGTTGCAGGTGGTTCAATTGCTCGAAACTCCGTTTTTGAATCTTGTTAATTATGCATCTTTAGTTGCTACGAATGCTGCAAGGCATCGTTTTGTTGCTGGAGAATCAAAGAACCTACTTGAGTTTGGGCTTCGACGGGCTCAGGTAACTGGAACATGCTTGGGCTGTGACAAGTTCAGGTTTTTCACATTTTGGATTTTGTTGTTCTGAATTTCTGTGGTCGGATTATCTTAGGAAAAAAAATGTCTTCGTTTTGATATATAGGGACCTGATGGGGGAATAGGGGCATCAAGGTACTGTTACCTGGGAGGATTTCATGCAACAAGGTAACGCCTATCGAAAACTCAGCTGCTGCATATTAGTATTGTGATTTTTGTTTTTTAACAATTCTTTTGGATTATGTTTTGCGTTTTCTAAAGCATTTTACTTCTCTATATATGTCATATAATCATATTCACACATTTCTGATATTGGACAACTGGAAGAATCTCATTTCATTTGACTTAAAATCAGCGGCCTTTTGTTGTTCCGAGTAAAGATCTGGAATAACTTCTTTTTATCTCTATGTTATATTTGACAGTAATGTTGCAGCTGGGAAGTTATTCGGGATACCACTTCGTGGAACCCATTCTCATGCTTTTGTCAGCTCATTTATGGTACGCAACTCTTTCATCCTTTTTGGGAATTTAGAAAGTACAACTTCAAATGCATAAAGATTTGGGATCTATTCTGCATAACCCCTAATAGGTTGTAGAAAACATTTTAGTTCATATCTACAATTATATCATCAGAGGTAAACTAGAAACTAGTAAGTCTATTACCTATTAAAATACCACTATATTTATATTATAAGGTAGGTTTTTCAATGTTTGAGACCCATTTCTTGTATTTAGCATGACGTTAGTTGAGCGCTAAAGCTATACTGTTTATTCATTAAATCTGAGATAAAATTTCGTGGCCGTAATGTTATTGATTTTCATCTGATAAGGGAAATTACAAACGTGATATCTCATGAATCCTTCGTAAATTACAAACGTGATAAGGGAAATTACTAGATTGAGTTTAGTGTCTATTCTTGTTCCATTACATTGAAACACTAAATGCTATGAGCATTATATTGTGTTCATCATGATTTGCGTGCCTTTGCATGTGAAGCTACTGTTTCTAATTTATTTAATCATTTACAGAGCCCTGACGAGATTATTGATAAATCACTTCATAGCAATGATGGCCAGAGTACTTGTGAGGATTTTGTTAGCCTGGTTCAGACTTGGTTATGCAAGATTCAGGTGTTTGATTTTGTTCTTCAGATAAAATTCATATGCTTTTTTTTATTTCCATGCTTCTCAATTGTGTGTTCTTTCCATTCTACTTAAGTTATAAAAATTTGTGCATGATGGCGTATATGTTCATAGCCGTTGAACTTTAGTTGGACTACTAAACCCTTTCAGTTTCATCAAATATGTGTCTGTGGGTGTACGCAATCTGTCTTACTTTCATAAAGTTTTGCATATTCATATCCCCTTGTGCCTTCGTCAGCTGTTTTACACATTTAATCTCAAATTTTTGTTTTGATATCATAATAGGATCTAAGATCAGTTCACTGCGACCTTGACAACGCTTACCCGTGTTCTTTGCAGTGGTCAAAATCATTAAATGGAACTTTTGGTGAGACCAATCAAAGTGAGCTAGCAGCATTCACATCATATGCATTGGCATTCCCTAATAACTTTCTAGCTCTTGTAGACACATATGATGTAAGTAAACGTTATGCAGCTTACTTCATAATGTTTAATGATGTAGTTTCGGCCCACTTATACTTTGTTGTCTCTTTAAATAAAGTGAATCTTTAGCAACATGCCTTTCATTTATTTACCAGGTTATGAGGAGCGGAATCCCTAACTATTGTGCCGTTGCTTTAGCACTCAATGATTTAGGGTATGTTCAAAAGATTTTCGTGCAGCATTTTTAATCATTTTTATCCACTTGATGATTTTAGTATTGTGCAATCTGGAATGGATTTACAAAACTAGGTATCCTTTATTGGTTTCAAATGGAAAAACTATGGCAACACCAATAAGGTTGATGACTATGGTTTATAATGTAGGCTCAAAAGTAGTTCATCCTTGTCTTTGCAATTTCTTTTACCATTTCGACATCATATTAATTTGTGCAATGTGCAGGCAGCTTGACGACCCTTGACTTAATTAGTTTGGTATCTTTAGGCAATCAACGAAGTATACTTGTAGCTCTCTTGATGAGTTCGATGATGCTATGTCCAGGTACAAAGCGGCCGGAATTAGGTTGGATTCAGGTGACCTAGCGTATTTGTCATGTGAGGCTCGGAAGATTTTCTGCACCATTGAGAAAGAATTTGGAGTACCTTGGTTTGGAAAGACCAATATTACAGCTAGTAATGATCTGAACGAGGAAACTTTGGATGCTTTAAACAAACAGGTAATGATTCTGAAGTTATGGGGCTTTAAATAAATTATGCTGTAGCCTAAGAACTGTACAGAGGCATTTGAGTGCTGGTTTTATATAGTTTTGATATGTCTACCTTTAAGTTGTTTATCTTTTAATACAGCGATTTATTACCATAGGACTAAATACATTTTGTTGGATCCTAATTTCTTAATTAGATTAATCGATTTCTTTTGTAGGGTCATGAGGTTGACTCATTTGGAATTGGAACCTATGTAGTTACTTGCTATGCTCAAGCTGCTTTAGGGTGCGTTTTCAAGCTTGTAGAGATAAATAATCAGCCTCGAATAAAACTTTCTGAAGATGTTACGAAGGTTTGATCATACTTCTAACAAATTTCCTGTACCACTCTCGTTTAGATTCTAATTTTTTTCAATCCTCATTTTAGGTCTCCATTCCTTGTAAAAAGCGGAGTTACAGACTGTATGGGAAAGAAGGTTATCCCCTGGTAGATATAATGACAGGGGAAAATGAACCACCTCCAAAGGTACCTTGTCAACTTGGTCTATGCATCCATTACACCACATATGTTCTCAAATTGTTTAGTAAATGTTATCCTTATCATTCATATATCAGAGTGCAAACAGAAACATTTTTCATAATTTGGGTTAGCTATTCCAAAGAGCTTGCAAGCTAGGAGCAAGGTTATAAAAGGAGCGAGGCGCTAGTCGGCAGCGGGTAGGGGCCTAGCGTCTAGATGTCTAGGCGGGAGCCTAGGCTTTTTTAAAATTTTAATTAAATTTATTAATAACATAAATAAATTTCTACTTATAATTACAAAAATGCATAATTGTATTGGGATACATAAATTCATAAATTGCAAAATAGAATGACATATAAATTATAATGTACCAGGATACATTAAAAACATTGGGAACAAGCATATAATTAGTGTTCATCCAAGTATCCAACAAGTCTCATACAATTTATTGAAAAATAAAATTCAAAATGGAAGTTACCTATTTTCACGACCTAGGTAGTCTACGCGGGTGCCTAGGCGGGTCTAGGTTGGCTGCCTAGGCGCTCTTTCTTATTTTTTAAATGCCTAGGGATTAGGTCGTGGCGGTGGCCAACCGCCTAGCGCCTAGGCGAGGCTTTTTAAACACTGGCTAGGAGTATATTTTTATTATCATGTCTATCTATGGATTTTAGTTACATTAGAGACTCAGAAAGCAGAGTGATGTACTGAAAATGTGGTGTCTCTTTTATTGTTGGAATAATAATGGAGTGCATGAAACTCATAATGCTACATGATAGTTGTCAAGATGGGCAGGATTTATTAATTTATTTTCCCAAGAGGTAGACAAACAAAGCAAAAAACTAAATGATGAAGCTTAACTCTGCACTGATGTGAGTTCCACACCCACAAATAGGAGCGTTGGTGGCTCAAAGTCCCTAATCCGAAGAGAAACACACACACGGATATAAATGGAAGAGAGTAATATTTCAGAACATCTAATGAGACGTATTTAATTCTTCGTATCCCTAAGGCTTATAATTTGAGTGTATATCTTTTGCTTGCTTCTTTGGATTCTATACAAGTAAAGAGTTCACTCCATGTGATGATCACTAGAATGATGAATCAGAAATGTCTCATAATTATATTTCAACAAGCAGGTGGGAGAAAGAATTTTATGTCGTCACCCTTTTAATGAATCAAAGAGAGCATATGTGGTGCCACAGCGTGTTGAAGAACTTATGAAATGTTTCTGGCCTGGCAGCCCAGGTAGACTTTCAGGATATTTGATAACATTTGGAAATAGAACATCATCCGAACATATAGTTTTGAGCACACCACCGTCCCTTTTTTGTTTTCGTAATATGGGTGTACGTAATGTCTAACCCCGGATTTCTGTTCATTGAAGGTGGAGTAAGAGAAGATCTGCCACCATTAAAGGACATTAGGGAGCGCTGCATTACACAACTCAAGAGAATGCGTCCCGACCACATGAGGAGACTAAACCCAACGCCGTATAAGGTATGAATGAACTGAATCAACTGAATCAACTGATACTGATGGATCTTTTTTGGAATTATTCTAATTTTTCATTGACTGCACTTTCAACTATTAACTATTTTTACGCTAAGCAGGTTAGTGTGAGTGCGAAATTGTACGACTTCATTCATTTCTTGTGGCTCAACGAAGCACCTGTTGGGGAGTTGCAGTGAGTTTGGGATAGCAAAAGGTATACATGAAGTGGTATACGTTTTTCAGTGCAAGCTACGATTGAAGTAGTTCCTTCAAGTAGTCAAAAGCATATACAACATTGTCGGAATACAAAATTTAGCTCAGTTGTGGAACGGTAATTTACTATTTTACTTGTTAATAGAATAATTGTTGCTTCCTTACCTGCATGTTGTTTTTCGACAATGCGATGCATCATTCATTTTTAATAAGATTTTGAAATAAAAAATTTTGACGAAGGAAAATTGCTGTTCGCACTGAGCCACATGATTGGAACGGATGTGAACTGTTTTCTCCCATCTCCATCACTTGTGGCTGCAAAGCTGCAAAAATTCTATGGTGCCATTGAGTAGAAGATACTCGGGACTTTGGGCGACTCTAAAATATCAGAAACGCTCTCGCCCCTTTCCCTCCTAGAAAACCCTAACCTGAAATTGCCATAGCCGCCGGCCCCTTGCTATGGCTTGGAGCCGGGGCTGGTGGCAGCCCCATCCCTTATCTCCTTCCTTTCCTTCCTTTCTTCCCTCAGCCTTCTCCCATTTGCTCCGCCGCCTCCTTTTTCTCATCTCTCTAAGGTTCTGCATTTTGTTACCTTCACCTCCAAAATTCTCATTTCACTCATTCGTTAAAGAATGATATAGAGATTACAAAGAGCTGTATCGACTCGACTCGGCAAATTCATATTGTCGAGGATCAAATTCAGTAGAAATGGTGCATAAAAGATTGGCCATGAGTATTTGCAACGTATTTCTTTCAAGCCGATGTAGAAATTGTAAAGCAAGGAAGCACCAACTGCCATGATTATGCTAGTACAAAGTATAAATACTATAAATATACACATGAATGACAGTTTTATAGGTTGCTCATCAAGTCAACTTTAACCCTGCGGTCTGCAAAACTTTAAAAGATTTAAACTGTAACACAAAGATCTTGCAGTTGTATCCATCCGTAGGCACAGCGGTCCCGAATCCTTTGAACTGTTGAAGCAGCCAAATCCGCAATTGGCCGAACCTTGGCCAACTCCATCTCTACCGGCAGTCTAGTTCTAGCCTCCATCTGCAAATCCAATTGCAGCAAAAGATTAGTTACTTGCCTAAAAATACAAGCTCACACCAAGAGTTGATGTCCTGGTTAAGAAAAGTTGATCACCTTTTCTATGCAGCGTTCTGTATCCAAGATGTGGCAGAAAAAGGAGAGCTGCTTGTACAGATCTGCTTCCGTGTACTGGTGAAGGCGCGTTAACAGCCAAAATCGTTAGCTACACGAAAACAGTACAAGAAAGCGTTTTTTCAACGAGTTTTTTATGCAAACCTTTCTAACAAGACGTCCGTTGCAGCGAGGATAGTCCGGACAAACCGTTCCTCTCTCAGCATCGCCAACAAGCCGGAGGTTGAGACTTCGTGTGTTGTATTGGCAAGATTCGTCGTCACACTGAAAGTCAAGTCAGGAGATTGAGATTTAGTTTGAATTACAACAACAAACATAAAATAAAATAAAATCATTGCACCCATGTGGTTCCCCAAAATAATCTGCCAGAGGAAAATTTACCGTCATAAATCCCCTATAGTACATTGAAACAAAACTGTCTGCTTGCCTTTTCACCTGAAAGACAAATACAGTATCGGAAGGAGTATGTTCATTAGATGCTCGACGACAATTTGGTATTGAAAACCGTAAGCACTTTTGCAGACCCCAAATCTCTCCAGATTAACAGTTGCCTTGACGGATAATTGTAGCAGCACTGTGAAAAAAGGGATGAGTTTGTCTATATACCTGGTTGGCTATCATTATAGGAGACAGTCTGCCCATGTCTCCTTCCCCCGGGCATTTTGTACAGCGTAGTGTATGCCAAAAATCGCTGGTAGATTCCTCGGCTTGTGACTTACTTTGCTTTTCGGTAATTGACTTAGAAATGGAGTTCAAGATAGTTGGACAACTAAAAGTATTGGAGCAGCTAGGACATGCCAAGATCAAAGGCTCACAACTGCAAAATCTGCAATACATCACATGAATACATCTATCATTGCCAGAGAAATCTTTCATCGTGTTCATTCCAATTTAAAACATATTAGAGTTTAGGAACCAGTGGACACAATGAAAGATTTGAGAAACCAGATAAGGTTACCTCTCTTCATCATCAAGAAGAAGGGACAAGCTGGAAGGATCATCTCTGACAGCTTCACTTGAGTTACCTTTGAACTAAAATTTCCAATTTCAAAAATACATTAGAGGGAGGAATCCTATCAATCAGCTCCAGAAAATGCCTAGGAGGAATGATTTTTACCTTAGAAGAGTCAAGTCCTAAACAATCAGCCAAGCGTCCGGGGCTGGTACCCTGAATCGAAGCACAAAGACGTGATACCACAGGATGAATCTGCACAACGGAATTAAGTCATCAATCAAACAGCAGAATGTACTACCTAAATGACAATACATAGAGCAAATAATTTGGATAAAGAACCTGCTGGGACAAGTAGTAATCAATGTCAACCATCCATTTTCCATCTTCTCGTTTTAATTCATCCGGATGTCTAGCACGTTGAGCAATCCCCGTTGAATTACTTACACTAGTCCCCTGTCCAAGGAATGGGAAGGAAAGCAAGAGGCTAAACATGATTAACATCACAACTTTAATGTTAAAACGGGTCTCGGTGTTCACTAAATGCTCATTCGATATAAAACACATTCTACTGCAACACAAACCTGCTCACAGCAAATGATATAGGGGACGGTATCGCCAGCAGAACAACCAGCAGAATAACCACTTTGCTTTAATCTTAATGCCACCTAGGATTGTTTGCAGAAGCATCAATGCAACAGAAAAATGAAATAAACACATCGAGTACATTACATGGGACCAGATGAATTAATGGTGAACAGAAAAAATGCTACTTGAACTCACCTGAACATGTGGTTGGTTTTTGGCATCTGGGTATGCTTCAGGTGGTTTAGTCAATGACTTGGTGATGACATATTTTTCAAGTGCTACGTGTCCGTTTCTCATCTCCTCTTGCACCTGTTCAAAATTGTAAAACAACAATTCGGTCATTTAATCATATGGCCACATAATAGGAAATGAATCTACGAAGAATTAATTTATAATGGCTGTTTTCTCCAAGGGAAAATCAACAAAGAAAACACCCACAATGAGTTCAACATGGAAAACATGAAAAGGACCACCTCACCTTCATCAGAGCGTCATGAATTGATTCAACGACATCCTCGCATGACCTGTGAACCACAAATGTGACTGATCAGTAACCTTTGCACAAGTCAAACTGACAATATCAAATAGAAAAGAGCTATAACACAGCATACCCTCCTGATAAAATTTTACTTAGGCAGAAATCTCCCAGTTCCTTTGAAAGTAAGCTCCAGTCCCGTCGAACCATATCAAGACCCTTACGCTCAATAACCTGCACCCAAAAAAAATTATAATTTTCATCGTCTCCCAGGAAAGTTTTAACTGAAATTGGAAGTTTGATCATTTTTTATATTACCTCGTAGGGCATCTCATTCTTGAATTGCACCTTCACAGCTGCATATTTCTTTTTCTTGAGAAGCAGCATTCTCTTGTACAACCCGTCAAGATCAATTTCCAAACACCTATACTTCTTGTTAACCTAAGATGCATAGAGATAGAGGAATCACCCCTCATACGCGCATAAGCTTAGTATAAATAGATAGGCGAACTAGAATACATATAATATTGTGACAGATACTGCAAAGGTGGAGCTGAAGTGTCTACTTTTCCGAAAAGAAAAAAAAATGCTCTTTGCATTGTCTAAAAAATAGTTATGGAAACTATGAGGTTATTTACTGCAGAAACATTATGTATAAATTAATGTAGTGGATTTTAATCTCTTTAACTAGATCTTTGGACTTTTCCAGAGATTGTTAAAGAATGGAACTTTCATCACAAATCAAGAGGCACCCTTTGAATCTGTTCTGAAAATAGTTTTAGGAGCAAGAACACTAAACATACAGGATAAGGGTTTGAAATGGAAAGTTTACTGACACATCATATTCAGATAGCACTCTATCATGGTTAGGACTTCACCTCTTGAATGACTTTCCGTACAGGATAAGGGTTTGAAATGGAAAGTTTACTGACCACATCATATTCAGATAGCATTCTATCATGGTTAGAACCTCACCTCTTGGATGACTTTCCGTGCAATTGCTTTTGCTTTTGTAATATCATCCAGTCCACTATAAATCATGATTGAATCGGTATCACCGTAGATTACCTGCAAGATAAAATAATAGTGGCACATCCTTCTTAACCAGTCAGTTGAGATAATTCAGTCAGATGTGGATATTGGAAGCTATAATAATCACTGCTATTATGAGATACAAGAAATGACCTCTAGGTTCAAATTGTTCTGAACAAGATCAACGGTACTTTGCAAAATCTCTCTCCCCTGAACAAAAATTATGGGACTTGCTCAGCACTGAATGAAAGCATTTGGTGTAAAAGTAATAATATTTATATATATTAGATGTGAACAGTCCCTTGTAGTTACAATGCAGATTAAACAACACATATTTCTCTTACTTGCAGTGTTATAAGCTCAGCCAGTGGCTTTGCATAAAATCTCGAATTTGGAAACCCCAAGCATCCATACATACTGCAATACCAACCATATTCACATCATATATATGAAATACATTTGATGTGACACCAAAAAATAAAAAGGCCTAAAATGGCGAAACAAACCTATTTGCAGTCAGCTTTAGAGCTTGCTGCTGAATGTCAAGTTGCTGGATCTTGAGACCAGATGCAGTCTTCATCCATTTCTTTACATTTCTCCTCCTTTCAACTAGATCTTTTAACAACTGCAAAGTAGTGCAAAAAGCATATTATATACATGCACATAGTTTCTTGAGAACGAGAAAATGGAAACAAAATTATGAGGCCTACAACTCCATGTTATAACAGATAGTTATATCGTCAGGAGACAATCTGTTTGAGCGAAAATGTACAGCATGAGTAAACAAAGAATTCTGTACTGCAGATGATATTATACCTCAGGTAGAAGCCCAATTTTTTTACTACATGGTAAACGAGGAGCCAATCCTTCTGAAGATCTTTCCACTGTTGTGAAACAGATATTGTATTCCTGTAAAATTGAATCAGTATGAATATTAAAAAAAATCTGTAAAAGATTTTCCCTCACTTTACATCAGGGAGAAGAAACAAATTGAAAGTAGGCATGTTGGCGATGGTGGAGTATGTGAAGTCCAGAAGTTATATTGCTTACCTGAATAATAGACGGGTAAAGACTATTGAAGTCCAGAAGTAATATATACTTGTCATATAACCCTCTTTTTGGCTCCAATACCAATCCACCTGCATAGGCAGGACCTTTCTTGCCTTTCCCATGATCCTTCTTTGCCTCATTATCAAAATTTACATCCACCTCATCAACATTTTTATCATCAACACCATTATCTGTTTTACGCTTTGCCGAATTTGTTTCCTTCAGATGAGGAATCTTGTCTGGAACAATATACTTCTTTGCATGGAAGGCATGCAGTAAAAGATATTCTACTCTTTGTGCCCTAGCACCCTGAAAAGTGCATAGATTAGATTTAGACCACCTATACGTTTTAGACCATGTCCAAATCAGAATTTGAAATCATAATTGGAAGAAAAAAAACATTGTAGGACTCACTTGTAGGGTTTTTCCCCACAGATTACCGCTTATCTTTGTCAGCTGACGTGTGAGGGGAAGAACGCTCAAATGAAACATGAGTTCCATAGACAGCCATGCATCTGTCTCGCCGTATTCAATCTGAATACATGAAAAAGGTATTAGAATAACACATGTGCAAACACACCAAATAATAATTTCGGAGTTATAGCAGGAAATTTAACCCCCTTCACTGTTAGTTAGTTTAGATCTATAAAGTTACAAGGTGTCAAGAAAAGTGAACAAGAATCATGGTTTTATTAGCAAGAGGCTGACATAATTGGTTGGTAAGCATATTGGTCAACTAACGTGCAATATGAACTCTCCAAACACAGTTTTCTAGTACATACACTATAATTAGGAAAGTGCTATTCACACACCTATTTTTACCTCCCACATACCCTTGTTAATTTTTGGCCATTGATCTTCAATTCATCAATCCGACGGCCAAAAATTGAGAGGGTGTGTGAGAAGTAAAATGGGTGTATGGATAACACTACCCATAACTTATTGATATTATTGGTTGCATTAAACATTAAATTGCCTCACTTGCATACCAAATCTCTGATAACACTAATCTTCTCCTAAGAATAAAATAACAATATGATTTTGTTGTCAAAGAAGACGGGAAAATTGAGCTTTTTAACAGGAAGAAAATTGGAGCAATGGTCCCTGAATTTTGTCTCAATTGGAGCTTTGGTAAAAATCCATGACTATTGGTCCCTGAACTTGTTGTAATTTCGAGCAGCGGTCTTTCTGGGTAACTCCCTAAGAACTTTAATCCGAAATAAAGGATTTTAAAGGGACAAAAAGAGGATGGAAGTTCTAACTGAGTTAGCCAAAAGGACCATTGCTTCACATTATAAGAAGTTCAGAAGCCAAGACTCACGAATTTTTAATTCATGGACCAAAGCTCCAATTGGACTAGGACCATATATCTCTCTAACAGGAGACAAGTGTGAAGAAAATCATATCAGAGAGGTGTAAGAAAAATAGATTTTGGGTTAGATAACCACAGCCTTTTCACCTAACTGTGTATGCATATGATAAGAGGTGGTGCATAAGGTAGAGGCTATAATGACAGCCCTAGTAAGCTAGCGTAAAAAAACAGAACAGTTAAAACTACTTGAAAAATCCAAATAGAGTTTATAATGTAAGCATGAGAACCTACCAGTTCCATTAGAAATTCTGATTTCTGGAACATTCTAGGAATATCATGTGGCATGATCTCCTTTCGGTCTTTATTCAGCTGAGTCTTTGCAAGTTGTGTCAAAGAATAGCTAACCTGATAAACCAAAACATTGCATACATAAGATGCTGATTGCTGAGAACCTAAACCTAATCAGCAATACCGAGCATATAATCCCAAACGCAAGTACTTACCTCCCTTAATAAGTCACGGGAACACAAGTATGTATCACACAAAAGGCGACCAGAAATGCAGGACAAGATCCCTAGACTTGCTCCAGACCCAAAAATGGAGCTTCCTTTTGCAAGGTTAGGCATCCCAGAACGCTTGAGGCGGCCTATTTTGGACCACATGGCGTTTGGCACCTTACAAACCTACAAATATTGAACATCTTTAAATATACATGGGAAATGGTAGCTCATTAAGTGTATGAAATTACAAATAATGCACAAAAAATGACACCATTGTGATAAATTTAGCTTTTTTTCATTTTTGGGAAGGGGTGTTACCAATAATACATAGAATTTACAAACAATGGCACAAATCATTTACATTTGGAAAAATCAGGATGAGCAGAAAGAGAAGAATTGCATGACAAGAAACAGGCATTTGAAACGACGGAAGGTCATGAAATTTGCAATGGAATGACACAGCCATAGAAAGCTGCATTTGGAGAATGATGTTTTTATTCAGAATTGAAACTTGAAACAAGTCTTTAAAACTACATGTCAAGCTTTTTAGTCTTTCCTATGTAAAAGAGAAGTTATATTGCACCGAAACATCATGTAACCGATTACAAACTGCATCTGGTCAGCAGTCTGTATTTCATCCGGTTTGCCTCTAGATGCAAATATTTTATCAAAAGGATGACCTTATCAATCACAAATGGTAGAATGATTTCACCACTTTATGCTTGTTATCTTGCTCACAACTCATTGGAATAAACATAACAAGGATAGATACGATCAACTTTTAACATAAAAGGAAGGCAAAAGTATTCCAACCTTAGCTCTGCGGAGAAGGACATCCAGGTCAAACCCAGATATATTGTGTCCAACAAGAACATCACTATCCAACTTGTGTAATTCAATCATCAAACGGTTTAGTAAAGCCCTTTCACTGCAAAACAAAGTTCAGTTTCAATGCCAGTGAATTTAAAATACAGTTTTTAACAGAATAGTTGCTATTCTATAAAGAGCAAAGAAAAGGATTGATTGAGAATTAGATATGCCAGTAAACCCCACGTGCTTTCAATGCTTAAAACATTTGATCCAGCTTTAGAATTCTTTTCTGCAGCCTCCTTAGTGAAGCCCATTGGAAATATGCCTCCATCAAGTTTACGGACAACAGTAAAATGGCTCAGCATGCCAGGTTTCGTCCACTCCGATGCCAACACAGGAGTGTCAATCTGAAACGCCAATGGGCACAATATATGGATAATGGAACATTTCAGTGTACTTTAGCAACAGATTTCAGCAGCTATAGCATATGAATGTATAACTTCAACTATATTGACTGTAGGTCTGGAACAAATGGATGAAATTTATAAACATCAGGTTAGAGGAGAAATTTTCCTTTCATGTTAGTCAGTAGGCTTAGATAATTGTGCATCCTAACAAGATGCATCAAAAGTCACAGAAAAAACAAAACTAAAACAAGCAGTGCTAAAAAGATTGTAGGACAAACCTTGGCCTTGTGACAGCAGATAACAGATGCAGAGACAATTTCATCAAAATTAATAGTTTTCAAACTTATTGCAGTAACAACCACTGGGGGAGCCTCTGCAGTTTTCTTTGGGCAATTTGAGACCTGTATGTCTTTTGCAGATTTAACCACCACCTCAAATTTGCACCAACTTACCTGTATGATAGACTAACCAAAGTTATTACAGATGAACCCGAAAGCAAAGTAAAATACGAAGTTCATAATCATGGCTAAAATGATAACGGATGTCCAGACTTGGAGATCTCACCCGTTGTGAAACTGGGCGAAACTCTGAACCTGAAACTGATAACCAAGAAGGGCCTTTTATCTTCCTTTTAACAAGAAAAAGCTCCAAAGCGCTGTAGGTTATGATATGTTAGGTTTTCTCTTATTTAATAAAGAAATGAGCTTTAAAGTAACATAAGCTATAGCTCCATTCTTACCACTAGGAAAATCCAGGAACAAAACACAAAAGAAAGCATTTGAGAGTTATAGATCAGACATCAAACTTGAGGACCTGCTCTAAATCTTGTACCTGGTATGTGTTCCTAGAAGAGCAAGGAGTGTTTCTCCCTTAAGATCTGCTGGAAGTGGGGGATCCTGCGAAATGCAATCAGTACTCATAAAAATGGAATCAAATGAAATTTGATACTAAATCATCAAGTCATTAACCATCACTGTCTCACAGCATGCAACTGTAAAGAACAAAAACCTAGGAAACTCCAAATATTTACTAGAAGAAGTAACATGGTTAATATGCAAACTGAAGGTGTACTTTATTTCTATAAAGTATAAACTGGTTCAATTACAGGTTGAGTGTTATACCTTGAATGGATAATTGATCTTAAGTACATAATTCTCTCCTGCAGGTATGTCAGATCGCTCAAATGCATAGCTCCTCTGTGATATGTTCACATAACACTGAATGAGCAACAAAGTGGAACAAATAACAGGAAAGCTTCGTGAAGACTCAACAAACTTCATTGGTTTATAATTTAATCAATTCACAGTTGGAAATATCTCTATGATTGTAACTGCAAACCTTAACCGGTGCCATGCTAAAAGCTGATATATTGAGATCCAACAACTTCTTTGCTATGTCGCTCTTTAAACCCGAAGCAATATCCTGATAACGGGAAAAACAAAAGCATGAACAGCAGCAAAGAAAATTAAATGCTAATCCAACAAGAACTACATGTAATGTAAGTATGTTCACGCCTGTTGAAAAGCAAACACCTACATGCAGCTTTGTACGGAATTCTCTGGATGAAATCCTCGACTCTTCAGCATCCTTTTCAAGCTTCATGATTTCATCACTGTGAAATACAGAACTCTTTGGAATTGCGTATACACATCTCTGCATGTTCTCTACAACCACACAACAACTCTGGTATGTACTTCCTGCTTTGACCTATATCACCAAAACTTAACTATGAAGTAGTGCAACATGATCAAACATGCAAGATAAGAACTACACTTCAGAAATGAAACAGATTACAAACTTTCCTTCGTAACTAAACAAACAGAATTTATATTACGTCAAACTATTTACATGTTTACCTTCCCAAACAGATAAAGCTTGCCCACATTAGCACCATAGAACTCTTCATAAGCATCAATCATGTAAAACGGCAGTGAACCATCTTCTTCCAAATCACATTGTGAAATCTCTTCGCTATTTGAGCCGATATTGGCCTCCACAACACCACCACTAATACTCCCATCACCTCCAGTCCTCACAGCCTTCCATCCTGCCATAGCACTCAATGCCGGGTCCTTGTTATCTTCCTTAATCTTTGCATTCAAAGTGAAAACCTCTTCCTTTTTCTTCACAGGTTCCACTTTCTCCTCAATAAAATCCACATTTTTCTCCTCAATTGCCCCTCCACCCTCTGAAAAATCATGGCTTTGCTCAATTGGGGGATCACTGACTTCTAAACCCACCTCCTTCTTGCCCTCATTTTCTTCAAATCCTTCATTAATCTGCACAGAACCCACCAAAGAATCACTACTATTAGCCACAACTCTATCCAATTCAACCTTCCTTGCTAAATTAACACCCCTATCAAACTCAATTTCACTCTTAACACTCAAATTCGGCACCAAAATCTTGTTTGACTGCCCCCTCCTCCGCTTCTCTCTGTCATCCTCATCTGGTGCAAACTCCGCAATCACATCATCCACAATACTATCACAATTCAATCCTCTCCCCCTCTCATTATCTCTATTTTTCCCAAAAACCGACGACGTGAACATCGACGAGAGCCTCTGCTTCCCCATCATCGCCGCCGCGGCCGTGAGCGACGAACTGGGCTTTTTTGGCCGAGGTTCTTTGTCCTTTTCCTTTTCCTTTTTTTCGACTTTCTTCCTCTTGGGCCTATCGCCGCCGTCCGATTCATCCGACGACGGACCGGCACGAGTCCAGTCTTCTTCCTCGCCCTCATCGCAGTAACCTAGGCCGTTGTCGTCGACGATGAAGCCTCGGACCTCTTCCCGTCTTTTGGCGACGATTGCGTCGTACTCGTCGTCTCCGACAGTGTCATAGATTCGGTCCTCCATCTTGATTTGGAACCCACCAGCTTCAGATCGGCGGCCACCATGGCGAAGAGCTTTGAGGCGTTCGAGGGCTCCGGCACGGGCCGACGCCTCTGGTCCTCGACTCCGCCGCCTGCTGGTGGCCACCGTCGCTTGCTCGTCGTCCGCCATTGATTGTGTGTGGATGTCTGTGTGAGTGTCAGTGGCTGTGGGTGTAGAGTAGGGTTTTGGAGTTCCTTTTTTAATTAACGATATAAATCTGGCAGCATTTTGTGGTTTGCGCGGGAACGGGCATCTTTTTCGGAGGGAAATGGCGGGATGGTATTTGGAAATTTTTATTTTTATTTTTTTAGAATTGATTATTTTTTTTCAGTTACAACAATATTTATCATATATCGACTATACAACGTTGATACAAAGACGACACAATAAACACTGATAAGTTTTACAACAAAATGACAATATATTTATTGTAGCTAATTGCCTTTGTTTTTTTACTCTCTTGATAAGCAACGTTAGTCTAGCATTTGCAAATGAAAATCAACTTGCATGAAACGAATTTGCTATTATATGACGTTAAGATCTAATAATATTATGTTATCTAGAGATAAACTTACACATCACATGAGAGAACTAAGATCCTACGGTAGCGATTAACGCGTTCAATTTGAGTGTTTAGGACGATTGAATGTAATATTAGGGGCAAACATTTAAATCGAAGAACCGAATCATAAAAGTGCTTTTGGCTTGAACAAAGGTAAAAAAAAAAAAAAAAAATCAGTGTGTTTTCAAACAGTTACAACAACATGTAATGTATACCAAAATGAACCAAAATCTTCAAATACATCCAAAACATGTAAACTTCTCATCCATACTTATCTGGAAAGGATGGGAAAAGTTTGAGTTTCAAAGCTGAGTAAGCATAGTAAACTGAAACGAATACACAATCAAAGGTGCTGGATTTAAAGGCTGCAATACAATAAACACAAGAATGCAATGAATCGATAACAGTACAAATATGTCAATCTGGGGTTTAATTTTCTGATTTTATTCTTCTCACCAAGGAGGAAAATATATAATGTACAAGAGGATTTACAAGGAAAGAAATATTAATTACAATCTGATTACAAGGACCTAGAAAAGGTAACTAAATAATCACAAGAAGTCAACTCTCCAACACTCCCCCTCAAGTTGGTGCATAAATGTCGTTCATGCCCAACTTGACAAGAGAGTTGTAGAACGCTTGGCTTGCAACAGCTTTAGTTAAGATATCCGCCAATTGATCTTCTGACTTTACGAACGGGAATTGAATAATATTCCCATCCAACTTCTCCTTAATGAAATGTCTGTCAACTTCCACATGTTTTGTGCGATCATGTTGAATTGGGTTGTGTGAGATATCTATGGCTGCTTTATTATCACAAAATAAATTCGAGGCCGAATTCGACGGATACCCGAGTTCACCGAGCAGCCTCTGAAGCCATAATAGTTCGCATACTCCTTTTGCCATACCCCTGTACTCAGCCTCGGCACTTGACAAAGCAACCATTTTCTGTTTCTTACTCCGCCAAGTGACTAAGTTTCCTCCCACAAATGTAAAGTAACCAGATGTGGACCGACGATCAGTAACGTTGCCTGCCCAATCTGCATCGGTGTAACCCTCTATTCGGCAATGATCATTTTTAGAAAACATAATGCCTCGACCTGGTGAGGACTTCAAGTATCGTAGGATGCGTTCGACTGCACCCATATGTGTCTCACTCGGAGAATGCATAAATTGACTAACAACACTTACCGCGTATGCAATATCAGGCCTGGTGTGAGATAAATAAATTAATCTCCCAACTAACCTTTGATAACGATCTCTGTTAGTGGGAACTTGATCAGGGTGCACGGCAAGATGGTGATTTTGGACTATGGGAGTGTCGGCCGGTTTACAGTCGAGCATTCCAGTTTCAGCTAATAAGTCTAGAACATATTTTCTTTGAGACAGAAATATACCCTGTTTAGATCGAGCTACTTCTATCCCCAAGAAATATTTCAAACCACCGAGATCTTTCATCTCGAACTCGGTTGCTAGGTAATCTTTGAGCCTTGAGATTTCCTCTTTGTCATCACCTGTAACAATCATATCGTCCACATAGATGATAAGTGCCGTCAATTTCCCCATTCGGCGTTTCAAGAAGAGTGTATGATCGGAATTGCTCTGCCTGAACCCATATTTCTTCATAGCCGTCCGGAACCTACCAAACCATGCTCGAGGTGATTGTTTTAACCCATACAACGCTTTATTCAGCTTGCAGACTACTCCAGGTTGTAAAGCCGAGGCATAACCAGGTGGAATGTCCATATACACTTCTTCGTCGAGATTACCATGTAAGAAAGCATTCTTCACATCAAATTGCTGTAATGGCCAATCTAAGTTGGCCGCCAATGAAAGCAATACTCTTACCGTATTAATCTTTGCTACCGGGGTAAATGTCTCTGTGTAATCAACGCCATACGTTTGAGTGTATCCCTTGGCCACTAACCGTGCTTTGTATCGTTCGACGGACCCATCAGCTTTGTACTTGATGGTGTACACCCATCGACACCCAACTCTCTTCTTTCCTCGGGGAAGTGGGACTAAATCCCACGTTTGATTTTTCTGGAGTGCAGCCATTTCTTCCTCCATTGCTTTGGTCCATCGATCGTCAGATAGTGCCTCTTTCAATGAACTTGGTGTGCTATCATTGGATATTTGTTGTACAAAGGCTTTGCCGGGTTCTGATAACTTCTGTGATGACACATAATTGGCAATGGGGTATTTAGAGCCTTTCGTTGTGTCTGGTGAATATCGATTAGGTGGCTTTCCTCGATTGTGCCTGAAAGGTAATTGATAATTCGGAACAACGGTATCATCAACAGGGATAATCGAGCTTACCTCAGGAATATTCTCAGGAGTATGGTCTGGTGGTACTATATTTGGAGACGAGGGGGGAGTAGGCTCGACAAAGGCAGGTTCGGCAAGGACAACTGGCCGAGTCTCGACGAGGGTAGCTTGCCGAATCTCGGCAGAGGTAACGGGCCGATTCTCGGCGAGGGTAGCTGGTCGAATCTCGGCAGAGGTAGATGGCCGAGTCTCGACGAGGGTAGCTGGTCGAATCTCGGCAGAGGTAGATGGCCGAGTCTCGACGAGGGTAGATGGCCGAAGCTCTGCAGAGGTAGCTGGCCGAATCTCGGCAGAGGCACTTGGAATTTCCTCGACGGTAGGTGGCCGAATCTCGGCTGGCCGAGTCTCGGCAATGGTGCAATCCTTCTCGTCATACCGTGTCTCCCCCTGAAGAGGAGGATTGGAAGAAGCCGAAGGGTAATACATCTCAGACTCGGAAAAAGTGACATCCATAGTAACATACAGCCGGCGGGAATGAGGGTGGTAGCAACGGTACCCTTTCTGATGGAGGCCGTACCCCATAAAAATACACCGAAGAGCACACGGGTCAAGTTTCGTCCGTTGATTTTTATGAAGATGAACAAAGGCAACACATCCAAAAATCCGAGGTGGGATGACTAAGACCGACGGGAGATGCACGAAGGTAGCAAGGACTTGTAAGGGAGTACGAAAATCCAGGACTTTGGACGGCAAACGGTTGATAAGATAAGTGGCGGTCTGGAGAGCAATATCCCAAGAAGAGCGGGGAACAGACGCCCCAATCAAAAGTGACCGAGCCGTTTCTAAGAGATGACGATTTTTGCGCTCGGCCACCCCGTTCTGTTGAGGAGTCTGAGGACATGTAGTTTCGTGAAGAATTCCAGAATTCGTTAAGTAATGGGAAAAATCACGACTAACATATTCACCACCATTATCAGAACGCAAAATCCGTATGTCAGTAGAAAATTGTGTCTGAACCATGGTGTGGAAGGTCTTAAAAACTGAAAACACATCACTTTTATGCTTAAGAAGGTATAACCATGTCATCCGGGTACAATCATCTATGAACGTGACAAACCATCGAAGACCAGATGAAGTAGTAATCGGAGATGGTCCCCAAACATCCGAATGAACAAGACCAAAAGGAACAATACTTTTATTAGAATTCAATGGATAAGACACACGGTGACTCTTGGCGAGTATGCAAGTGTCACATTTAAAGTCTGAAACTGAACAACCAACAAATAAATCCGGAAACATATGTTGCAAATAACTAAAAGATGGATGACCCAAACGGTGATGCCATAACCATATCTGACGCCTCTTGTGATCAACAGCTCCTTGGGCGAGATCAAGGTTCTAAAAGGCGCTAGGCGCTAGTCGGGCGGCGGGATGGGGCCTAGCGCCTAGGCGGCTAGGAGGAGCCTAGGCTGGCGACTAGGCGGATTTAAGTAAATCTATTATATTTTGTGTAAATAAGTGTCTGTTTATACTTAAAATATACATAATTTCGTCATAAACTAGAAGATAGAATGACATCTATATTATGAAGTATTGGAACATAATGAAAACATAGGGAGCAAACATATAATGTGTGTTTATTTAATTATTCAATAAGTCTCTTACAATTTATTAGAAATAATAAAATACAAAAGGAAAGTTATCTATTTTTTATCTAAGTAAGTTGCAACCTAGGCAGGTGTCTAGTCTGGTCTGGGCGGGCTAGGCGGGTGCCTAGGCGGTCTAGGCGGGCGCCTCATCAGGTTTGGGTGGGCTAGGCGGTCTAGGCATTAATCGGGGCGGTGACCAGCCGCCTAGCGCCTAGGCGGGGCCTAGGCGGTGCCAGGCGGGGATTTTTAGAACAGTGGGCGAGATTGACTCAGCCTGTACTGACATCATCCACAAAATAGAGATCCCCCCTCTTAGTACCACGACCAATTATCTCCTTCATGAGAATATCCTGTATAAGATAAAACTTTGGATACATTAGCACACAACAGTTCAATTGTTCAGTAGCTTGGCCGGGAGACATCAATTTATGCTTTAGTGAAGGTACAAGTAATGTATGAGGCAAAGAGAGTGTGGACGTGAGGCGCACGGTGCCAGCGCCGGTTACCGGTGAGGTGACTCCATTAGCATTAGTAATATTGCGTCGAAGTGGAACAGTATCACAAGCTAAATCAGTGGGATCATAAGTCATATGGTCTGTGGCATCGGAGTCAATGATCCATCCGGATGGAGTAGCATCATTATTCATATTAAAAACATAACCACAGTTACCTGAGGACTCCGGAGACATGTCGGAAGAACTCGGAACCAGAGAATGATCATCTTGAGATATCAAAGATAATTGGGACATGGAGGTGGCGAGATTGGCTTGCCCAAGCTTGGCTTGCTCGTCTCGTTCTTGTTGTTTCTGAAGCTTCAATGGTTTCCACCAGTCAGGATAGCCATGCAATTGGAAGCAAGTATCACAGCCATGCTTCTCACTACCGCAGTAAGTACAACCACCGGCCGGGATAGGTGGTTTAGGTCGAGGAGGACGGGGACCCGTGGTGGGCCGTGAGACTGTCTTAGCAGCAAAGAGCGAGCCCTGTGCCGAGCTCGACGCAGTAGCCTGGGGTTGCAGTCATGGGCTCGGTGTAGGTAACTTATCAGGGGCCCGGGGACGAGATGAAGCTACGGCTCGTGTGGCAGGCCGAGTTGTCATGGCAGGTCGAGCCACCATGGCCGCCCCACTCGGCAGCTGTCCTCCGGTACTCATCACCGCTTGTCGTATTCCCTCTCGGCGAACATAGGCAAAAGTTTGCTCGACGGAAGGAAGGGGCTCAGTTCGTAGAATATCACTACGAATTTTATCAAACATCTCATCCAATCCTGCAAGCAAAGTGTACACACGATCCGTTTGAACAATTTTATTAAAAATTTCAATATCAGTACCACACTTCATTGGATTAGGTCGACGATAATCAATCTCCTACCACAAAGATTGAAGATCACTATAGTATGTCTCCACCGGTCGTCCATCTTGCCTTATGCGAGAGGCCTTGCAGGTAAGATCATAAACTTGAGATATATCGGAGCCATCATAATACGTGCGAGCAACTGCATCCCATACTTCCTTTGCCGTTGGTAGTCGAAGAAAGTACCCAATCAAATTGGGTTCCATAGAGTTGATGAGCCAACCCTTTACAATAGCGTTCTCCGTACGCCATTTGGTGAAGGCCGGATCGTCGATAGGTGGTTGGGGGTTACTTCCAAACAAGTAGCCCAACTTGTCTTTTCCAGCCACGAACATCTCAACTATCTGAGACCAAACTCCATAGTTGGCACCATTGAGTTTGATGCCAATTGAAGCAGTAAACGAATCATGATGGACAATCTGTGTAACAACTTGCGGAATAGGTGGGATAGGATTCATGGTAGGGTCGGTTAGGGTAGTAGTGTTTAGGGTTGTAGTGTTTAGTATAGGAGTAGAATCGGTTAGGATGGGGTTGTGTTCACCGTGGAGTAGTGGTAGGTTCTCCATGGGAGGGCCGAGTTTGCTTGAGGGAACGGGCAGAGCAGAAACCCTAGGATCTCTGCTCTAATACCATGTCAATCTGGGGTTTAATTTTCTGATTTTATTCTTCTCACCAAGGAGGAAAATATATAATGTACAAGAGGATTTACAAGGAAAGAAATATTAGTTACAATCTGATTACAAGGACCTAGAAAAGGTAACTAAATAATCACAAGAAGTCAACTCTCCAACAAAATAGCTTATGCAATTCCTCATCAGTAAATCCAACGAGGTCTGATTCCCATGGTTAGGGATGGGCAAATACCCATTGGTTATGGGTAACCGCGGTTACCCGCCCGTTTAAATTAAACGGTTACTGTTATGGGTAACCGTTTAGATAAATAAACGGTTATGGGTATAATCGTTTACCCACGAAATTTAAATGGGCGGTTATGGGTATTGACCGCGGTTATAAACGGGTAACCGTTTACCCATTTATTTTATATATGTAAAATTAACACAAACTATATTCCTTATCGGACAAAACTTAGATCAATGCTATTGACTATAGTGCATGATTTCATGGTCCATTATATATATATATATATATATATATATATATATATATATATTATGTTAATACTTTACATTCCGAGTTAAATAACCAAAGAATACTGTCTTTTAATAATTTTCGTAGCCCAAAAATACTTAGCCAATTTTATATTACCTTCATTGTTAACAGTTAAAAATATCGTCCATAAACTATTATTTCAATTATTGGAATGATACAAGGACTTAAAAAATTAAAATGCGAAAATGTATGATGAATGTACCTATAACGGTGTTTAATTGTTAGAAAAAGAAAATTATGACAAATTTTTCTTTTTTTAATTTTCAAGTTGTTAAAAAAACACTTAGACGGGTGAAAAATGAGTAAATGGTAAAAAAAGAAAGGATAAACGGGTTAAAAAAGGATAAATGGGTAAACGGGTATTAAACGGTTACGGTAAAATGAGTAAATGGTAAAAAAAGAAAGGATAAACGGGTTAAAAAAGGATAAATGGGTAAACGGGTATTAAACGGTTACGGTTAAATGGGTACGCGGTTATGGGTATGGTTAACCGTTTATAAACGGTTATGGGTATGGGTATAACCGTTTAGGCAATTACCCAACGGGTAAACGGTTATGCGGGTATGAGAATAAACGGTTATGGATAAATAACCGCAGTTACCCGCCCGCCATAACCATTGCCCATCCCTACCCATGGTGGTCACATAGGCCTTATTACCAACTGACTAGAGGTCCAGATTCCTTCGAAAAGAAGGCGCAAACACCACGATTCAAACGAACTGAATCAACCACAAGTTCAAATGCCATCCGATGTTCGATTACAAACACTTTGGGCGATGAAAGAAAGACAATGCTATCTACATCAATAATCAAAAGAGGTTCAAATGACAAGGGAGACAACTGAAAATTTAATCAAAACTCAATAACAAAGTAGTACAAAGATTCAGAAGGATGAAAGCAAAGCAAAGCAAACAACACAAAGGACATGAACACCTCTATAAAGTATTGTTAAGCTTTTAAAAATTAGTTTTTTATTTCAGCTCTTGATGTTGTAGAATTATTAACAACCAATTTTCCCAGAATTTCTTCCCAAATTAGAGGTTGGCTGTGCATTCTCGTTGGGCGTTTTCTCCCAGTGAGCAATGTATGACATTTTACTTCATTTTGCTCCATCACATCTCACTTGAAAATTTATCAATGGAGAATTCAATGATTTGTGAAATTGTTCATTATATATCTTTCTTAGACTTAAGTATACCACGATGGTTAAGTGTGTGTGATGTCTATAAGAATCAAGCACCGCGACTTAAGCATTCTACATTGATTTTCTATTCTCTCTCTTTTGTCATTTATTGTATAAGTATCACACTCATGAATTCAATATGTTAAATTAAAAAAATAAAAATCACTTTCATAACGCTCACATTTTCCAGCCTACTATTGAAGTTTGATTCCTTATTGTTGATATCACACTCAATCGTTCGCCCTACTGCACCTTATAAAGTTATTAGTATAGTATATACAGTCAAGCTTACAAGTCTTGTCTTGTTATTAGTAGAGTGCTTTACCTTCAAACTTACAAGACTATGACTCATGTCCTCTCCTTTCTCTAATAAAAAAGTAATCAATGTTTGTATATCTTTTTCCCCCAACTCTGAACAAACCTCCTTTAACCGAGTCCAGATCTTCTGCACACAAAACCCTTGTGACCCCTCTGTGCCTTTGTTTTTTGAACTAAACATAATTAATGTTAACTTGACAATAATTAAAATAATAAAAAATAAACCAAATACTCAGCCAAAAAGCAAAAGCACAGAGGGGCCACAAGGAGTTTTGGGTGCAGAAGATCTGGACTCCCTTTAACCAATTCTTTACGTACCCCTTTATTAATAGGGACTACGAACTTTGAGCCTCTTCAAATTTTGGAAAGATCATGAGATGAGACCAAGAGTGTAGGGGCTTATTTATTTTTGCTAGAAAATAAGCTTGATTCTAAGGAAAATTCTCTAATACAATCCTTCAATCAAGGGGCTTATAACTTAAGGTGTTTAAGAGTATTCATGTACCTAAAATCCTATATGTAAGTCATTTCTCAATATCACCTGTATATAAAAGTAAATAATAAAATATAAAATAACCAGGTTGACAGCTTACTTAGAGCATATCTAAGGGAGTTAACAATTTTTTTATTAGTGTCATTTATTAACCTATATGACACTTTAATGCTACTTTAAAAGTTATCACTCAAGCTCACCTTTAAAAACTCTTTGTTGATGCGGCGTCCTTCCCGACCCCTAGGAGCTCAAAGGAACATGGGCCTAAATGAAGGAAGGCGCAAAGAAAGAGAGGCCCAAAGGAAGAAAGACCAAGACCAAATAAAATTATAAAGAATTATCTCGAGTGCTTCAGACGACCGCTCGGCAGCCTGGTTCGCTTGTCAGCAATGAAGCCGATCGCATCCTCATAAAGTACTTTCTGACCGCCGGCAGCAATTTTGGTGTACTGACAACTTTTAGCACAAAGTCCCAAGGACACAGGGACATGCTTAATCGGACATTAACTCCAGACCACGTGACAACTATCGGATATAATAGAAGCTCATGAAGGAACATAAAGGCTAACATATTAAGTGATCGGGTATGGATTCCTGCCAACCTTCGTGCCGAGCAAGGCGCTCAGTACACATTGTCCCAAGAAAATAGGCAAGTGGACCTGAACTAACATCATTTGTTACCATGTGTCGACTAAATAACTGAAGGACATCTAGCAGATATTGTCTACGTATTCGGCGCATTAAATGCAAAGGTGGCTAAAAAGTCGAGCCCAAGAACTTGGGGCTCATTGAGGGCCTATATAAGGAGGACGAGTACTCCTTATAAGGGGTTGAACAAATACAGAGAGAAAAGAGAATAGATTAGACTGAGCGTCGTTTGTAATATCAATATATATGGTGACTCAGTGGGCGTAGTCTAGTTTTGAGGGGCGAACTATTTAAACTTCGTTCAATTCTTATCATTTCAATTTTGAGCCGACTATACGATCATACTGGTATTTGTTAGCCTCACAAGATTTGAGCGTTAAAAAACTCGTCACAAGTTATTTTATTACTTCAAAGTTTGTCACCGTACCCATCTTCACTAATAGGCTAACCCTACTTTCTTTAACATAACATATAAATTTTACCCTTAACGGTCACATGAAGAATATGTTACATACACAAACCCAATAATCTTTTAAGAATAATACTTGGCTACCAAAATGATGAGTAGGAGTTCTAACCCCAAAACTCTTCATTTCTGATTCATAGACCATCATATTTATGATAAAAAAGTTCATATAATAAATCACTCTATAAGGACCATGTTTGCAGAAAATCAATTAAAACTAAGGTCATTTAGTCAATCGCATTGTATAAGAACAGATGGACCGTCTATCTATTTGCTACATTTGATCGACTTAATAACCTTATTTTCAATTCATTTTTTGCAATGATTATCTTTAAAGAGTGTTTATAATATGAACGGTTCGAATTCTAAGCACAATTTTTATGAATCGGACAATTTTTTTAATAGAAGTTCTTACTCATATTTGAATAGCAAAGCATTGCTCATATTTTAATCTTATCCATCCACACAAGTTGTGCATTTCCAAATTATCCAATTTAGAAACTAGAGCAATAAACTTCCTAGTGGAGTTACTATTTTTGCTCATTGAATGCATTTGAGAAGGCTCCCCAACCAACTGCCAAACCCAACCCGCGCGTAATTACGTTTTCACTCGAAAGCTGCAGCAGCAACTCTACTCTCTCACTCTACTTGTAGACAGACACGGCCGATTCCAAAAAGTCCCATCACGCCAGCTGCCATAACTATTCCTCCTCCCTCCTCCACTCTCTCTGTCCCTTCTCACAGCTTATTCACAGAAGCACTTATGAAAAACGCACCAGAATTCTAAATGTCGGATGTAAAAGCCGAGCACCTGAGCGACCAGCTTTCCGAGCAGACCTCAATCTTCGGCCTCCGTCTCTGGATTGTTGTTGGGGTCTGCGTCGGCGCCGCCTTCGTGCTCCTCCTCGTCCTCATTTCTCTCTGGTTCGCCGCCAAGCGTTCCAAGAACAAAACTTCAGCAAAACCCACAATCCCAATCGTCTCCAAAGAGATCCAGGAGATCCGGGTCGACCATGTCCGGACACAAACCCAAGCTTACTCGCACGCGGAGCCCGACCCAGTTCCCAGAATCGAGAGGCAACACTTGCTGAAGCCGACGGAGGAAGAGAACCCAATTGGGTACCAGAAAGTGCACATTGAGATTGGGAAAGACCACCGGATTACTTACCCAATCGGGTCTTCTTCGCATGGAAGCGGGGAGGCGCGTGGGGTTGAGCAGGCGGGGATGGTGGGACCCGAAGTTTCTCACTTGGGGTGGGGACATTGGTACACTCTCAGAGAGCTCGAGGTTGCGACAAATGGATTTGTGGATGACAACGTTATTGGGGAAGGAGGATATGGGATTGTTTACCATGGGATTTTGGAGGATAAAACTCACGTTGCTGTCAAGAACTTGCTTAACAACAGGTGCTTTTGAAGTCAATTCTTTTGTTTTCTAGTATTTTGTGGGGGATCAAGGGCCTGTTTATGATAGCTTATGTGATTGTTTCGGGCTCGTGTTCTAGAGAAGCACATGCTTGCGTCTTTAGAAAGCATTTCACTTCAAGCACTTCAAGTGTTTTTGGGGAAGCACTTGGATTTTTCATAAAGATTTGAATGTGTTTGTAATATATGTACTTGTAGCATAAACGCGCACGAGCAAAAGTGCTTTCCAGAGAATAATCGCAAATCGGCCCTAAGTTCTTATATAATGCGAGGCTTATTGTGTGTTTGGTTATGTAGTTTTGTAAGAGTTTGTGTTTGGTCAATTTTGTTAGAATTTGTGTTGTACTAATTGACTGATGACTGTGATAAAGTGAGCTTTTGTGATTGAATTAATGGATTAAAAATTGGGTTATTTGAAAGGGGGCAAGCTGAGAGGGAGTTCAAGGTTGAAGTGGAGGCAATCGGACGAGTTCGACATAAGAATTTAGTGAGATTGCTTGGCTTCTGTGCTGAAGGAGCTCATAGGTACTCTGTTTTTTGCCTCATTACTCTCTAGCGTCATTATCTCAATTGTAGCTTTTGATATTGTAATTATAGTTTATTAAGTCTATAACGATAGAATATCAACTCTATCTTTTTAACTGCATTTATGTTGATAGGATGCTTGTGTATGAGTATGTCAACAATGGGAACCTAGAACAGTGGCTTCATGGGGATGTAGGGCCTTGCAGTCCGCTTACTTGGGAGATCCGAATGAATATCATACTAAAAACCGCAAAGGGGTACAAAATGCAGATCAATTTCGAATTCACATATGCTATTGATCTTTCTTGTTTCCCTGACTTCATCGGTGGCTTTCATCATAACCGATTTAATCTTGTAGGTTAACATACCTTCATGAAGGACTGGAACCCAAGGTTATTCACCGTGATATAAAATCGAGCAACATTTTACTTGACAAGCATTGGAATGCCAAGGTGTCAGACTTTGGCCTTGCCAAGCTCATTGGTTCTGAGATGAGCTACATTACAACACGTGTCATGGGAACATTTGGGTATGGTGGACCCTCCATGTGCATATATGTATGTGTTTGCGCGCTCGCATTTTCTTGCGTTGTTTGATAATAATCTATTTCTGCCTTTTGAAGCTATGTAGCTCCCGAGTACGCGAGCACGGGCATGTTGAATGAGAGAAGTGATGTGTATAGTTTTGGGATTCTTATCATGGAGATACTATCGGGGAGGAATCCAGTTGATTATAGCCGGCCTCCAGAAGAGGTCTGAATCCTTACGGGAACCTTTCTAATGGCTTCCGGTTTTCTTTCTTTCCTGAGTTTCCTTTGATTTTTTTTAATTTTTTTTATTTTTAATAAATGTGAGATTTTCAGGTGAACTTAGTGGATTGGCTTAAGAAGATGGTTGCTGACAGGAATGCAGAGGCAGTATTGGATCCCAAGTTACCCGAGAAGCCTGCTTCCAGGGCATTGAAGCGGGTTCTTCTTGTAGCTTTACGTTGTGTGGAGCCAAATGCACTGAAGCGGCCAAAATTGGGACATATTGTACATATGCTAGAAGCTGAAGAGTCCCCATTTAAAGATGTAAGTGTGCCTTTCTTGAGTGAAAATCAATAATGGTCTCTCTGTCACTTTCTCTCACTGATTTCATTTGGCACTTTGTTATACTTTTAACATTCAATGCAGTAAAATGACATATCATATCTATCCCTTTAATGCTGTTACTTCTTTCATGTAGATGTTTCAATTCAGTTTTTTAACTTTTCAAGTTGTGAACACTTGTTTTAGGATCGTAGATCCAGAAGGGACGCAGAGCGCTTGGATGGTGAGGATGTGAAGGATGGGCTGAAAGAGAAGCAGGTTCAGATAATAGTGGGTACGAAAGTGGCATTGCATTAGTCTGATAAGAAAAGATGGAGGGATGGAGAAGAAAAGCACTGCCAATTTCACCAAACCGGGTGACGGTTCTTGCACTCATTCAGTAGCCGGCCATTGCAAATGGTGACGAAGTTATCCAATTACATGCCGGCTTTTACATCCCAGTGTATTACGCTACATTGTTTTCTGATTCTATAGCTTGTGTTTTGCTCCATATAGTTTCACAAGAACAGCTGATTCAAATGTTTTGGCAAATGCCATTTTTCAGAAATGCTTTGAGCAATGAGTGTGTGATGTAATTTGTTAGTCACATTATTGCTCAATTCTGTCATTGTTGAATAAAATATTATAATATATATTATATGTATTTATATATCAAGTTTAAATTCAAATTATAGGTTCCTGAATCGTCTGGTGGCATTTAGCTTACATGTATTTATAGGCAAATATGATGTTTGTTTAATTATTATTATTTATTTGTCAAATGATAGAATAATGACATTAAATTAAACTAAATTACGGTGCGGAAGATTCAGTGTAATGCTCAATCCAACTTGGCTAAACCTAGGTGTGCATAGGGGTGGATTTTTTTGCCAAATTGCCGTGCCAACCGAATTACCAACCGTGCCATACCGATTTTGTGCCAAATTTTTTGCGCCAATTGGTAATGGTACGGTAATGTACCGTACCGAAATTTCATGGTACGGTATTGGTAATGGATACTATTACCACGGTATTACCGTACCGTACCGAAAATAAAATAAAATATATAATTTATAAATTATATAATAGATAATTATATAACACATATTTATAATATTCCAATAATTTGAAAATAAAACCCTACTTATATTAGCATTGTTGTTGGTGACTTTGATATTTTGAAATGGTGGAAATCAAATACAAAAGAGTTCCTAATTCTTTCACAAATGACCAAGATATCTTTGTAACCCCCACTTCTATCGTTGCTAGTGAAAATGCATTTAGCCTAGGAAGGAGGGTTGTTGACCTTTTTAGGGCATCCTTGATTCCTAAAATAGTAGAAGTAAACTTCTACAAGGAACCAACGGAAGATATGCTTCAATTTTACAAGGAAATGGAAAAAGAGGAAACAAGAAAGATATGCTTTAATTTTAGTAAATTTGTTATTAAATGATTTTCAACTTTAATTCTTTTTGCTACTAACTAATATGTTTTATTTGTTTGTAATATAGGCTTGACACAAGCTCAATCTTTTACAAGTTCAATGCTTCCTTTAAAAGCTTTAACATCTCAAGCTTGAATAATTGATCATTGAATTCTACTTTTGAAGTTTAGTTCCAATTTTCATTTGGTTTGAAACTTTAATTTCTATTTGGATTGTTAACTTCTATTTGTTTTGGTTCGTAACTTCTATTTGGATTGCAAACTTAATTTTCATTATGAATCTTGATGCATTATTTGAATTATTGTGTGTGTGAATTGTGAACGATGAATAATAGATGAATTTAAGCTAGAATGTATGAGATAAAAGTACAAAAAAAAAAGTTTTGCCCTTGAATTGGGTAAAAAAACAAAAACAAATTTTGTCCCAAAACAAAATGGCAATTACCATTGCCATACCATGCCAACCGAACTTTTGGCAATACCGAACTTCGGTATACCGAAAGTTTGGTACGGTAATGGTAATAGATTTTACCAAGCTGAAAGTTTGGTACGGTAATTGGTACGAGGGTTTTGGTACGGTAACCGTACCGAACCCACCCCTAGGTGTGCATGCAAACATGTTAAATTTTCAGTCATTTTTTATTTGATTTTGTTCACAGTATAGATTTGAGAAAGCAAAAAGCCCTAAAAAGTGAATGCCCTAAATTAAACTGAAAACTAATGAAAATTACTTGAAAACTTTGAGTTTTAACGATAAAGACAAAATAAATGATAAAATGAATAGTATCATGATTAATTTTTTATTGTAAAAATGTATTTTTTCGTTAAAGTGAACAGTACCAGAAGTTTTTCGTTAAAGTTTCCTAAATTGAATGGTTTTTTAGCAATGAAATTCATGAAGTAATTGGTGGATTTTGATCATAAACTGTGGCCCTGGCCCCTCCAGTAACATGGCTTTTGTTATGAGTGGGGAAACTTGTAGTCGTAAACCGAGACAGCTTGACAACGTGCAAATAAATAGCACTGCAGCTCATGAGAGTTTGGGTGAGAAAATTTTCAGCTTCACGGTCCCATCGTCACATAATCTTTTTAATTCACGGGTAAAATATAAGTGGGCAACATCATTAATATTTTATAACCATAATTATTGTATTAATAAGTAAATACACGTGCTAGTCAACTGTTAACTAATATCGTAAGGCGGTGTGACCGTCGGACTCAGGAAACTTCATTCCTCCAAATGTAGAAGGTGTTGAAGACGGCTGCATGGCCTCCGTATATTCATCCCCGTCCTCCTGAATGGAAGGGATCTTCTGTACTTGTTGCAGTTTTATTTCTCTGAAAGTTTAATTCTTGGTTCCCTCCACTTCCAAAAATATCTTGAGATAAAAGGACAATGATATAACTTCAAGGTCACTATTTATTCTTTTATTTTTGTTTTTGAAAAAAAAAAACTAAACTTTTGGAAGAAAAATATGATTTGGACTTCATTTTCAAAAGGAAATGTGTAGGTACTAGCTAAAACCATCTGCTTGCCACACTTTTAGGCAACTGGGAATAAATTTAGGTTAGTGTTTTTACTTCTCATACACCTCTCTCATTTTTCGGATACCCCTCATTTTTCGGCTGTTGAATCAAATAAATTAAAGAAGATCAATGCCAAAAATTAACAAATGTGTGAGAGATAAAAATAAGAGTGTGAAATGCAATTTCCTAAATTTATTAATGAATTACCAGACTTTGCAGGTTTGGAGAAATTCTAAGGTCTAGTTTGCGGACCAACTCATCCCTACGACCAAAGATCAAGGTCTAGGTTTGAGTTCCGTTGCCGACAATTTTGGTGATATGTAAAACCTATGTAAGTTATCAAAAAGGCTTGTGGTAATGCCCTGGCCCTGAGATGGCGTAGTCTCCCCGCCCCTAAATTTTTACAAACAAACATTGAAAGACAAGATTCGTGATGTCATCTATTGTCCAATGTGAAAATCTTATTGTGCTATGATGTATGATACGTACCGGATGACAAACATTGAAAGACAAGAGATTCGTGGTGTCATCTATTATCCAATGTGAAAATCTTATTGTGCTCTAATGTATGATACGTACCAGATGAATGATAGATTAGATATGCAATAAAAAATCTAACAACCCCCTAGCCCTAGTGTTTAGGTACACTGGTGCGTATTGTAAATCCCTTCAATTATGTGGCTGTCCGAAGAACGGGAGATGCCTCAATGTCATTGGTTGTACACATGTAGTTGTATATAATTAGTTACAAACACTAATCACAAATTAGTGTACATATTCTCTCGTATTTACAACACTTATCACGTGACACAAGGAAATATATCTTCAATTATAGGGCAGATTCTTTCTACTTGAGAACAAATTGATCCACACTATAATTATTGTTTGAGGAATGCTAGTAACTTCTGATTTGGAACTTCTCATTTTACCTTCTCAACTCTCCCTCTCATCCTACAATGTTAAACAATAACCCGAACTATCTATTTTCTTGTCACCCGTTAAAGATAAACTTTTCCCAGAATCAACCTAATCCAAAATCATTTGATCGTCTAATAGTTGTCCAATATATGATATACCATGTTCTTCAATTGAACACTAAGACTTTGACAATGTTAATCAAACACTCATTGTGATTTGGTTGATTTTTTGCAAAATTGATTTTTAAAGAGTGAACCGAAAAGTATATAATTTCAATCATAGTACAACATTGCTGAATGAGAAGGAGAGTCGAGATGGTGCGACTGAGAATGGTGGTAGGAGACATCACACGTGAAATAAGTGAAAACTTGGAATCTTAGGAGACATCCCAAACGAACTTGGCCCAAATTTTAACTTAAAAGAAACTTCCCGCTAAAAAGAATAAAAAGAAAAGAACCTACAGAGACTCTTTTCTGGTTATGGCAAAATTCAGAAAATGAAAGGGACGAAGAGAAATTGAATGTACAAAATATATTAACTTGTTACAATATTGAATAGATATTTACCTCAAGACCCCAAAATAATGGAGGCATCAATTTTTTTCTCCCAAAAAAATGTATCGTGTGGTTTAAAAATTACAAGGGAGGTAGCAATCAAAAGTAGATAACAAATTATACCCGAATTGAGAGAATTGTAGCCAAAATTGTTCCAGACAACCAAAGCAAGTGGACTGATTGTCCCTGAGAAGCGAAGTTACTGGGACTTGGTAGAGCGGATGTGACGGCGGCGGCGGCAGCAGGTGGCGGCGGAGCAAGTTTTGGGACGTCGCATGAACCAAATGTAACGTTAACACCGTTTACCTGCTCATAAAAGATAGATTGGAAACTTAGATGAATTTCATATTTGCCTTGTTTGACAAGTTATAAAGTTATGATGGTAAATTTTGCGAACCTTGCAGTAAGTGATTCTGTCACAGCCACATGTCAGATGGCCATTGGCTTCATCCACTGCTTCTGAAGCTCCCCCACCATCACTTTTCTTCAACACAGAAAGCAGAATAGGTTCAGGCAAATGTATGCAAATTTGACCTTTTTATGGAAGTAACTTTCGTACTCTCCTTTTCTCCCCTTGCACTCCATTTTTCTCTAGCCATTGAATTGAACAAACCGCAGGAAAACTAAGGACAAATAAGAGGAGTGCCGAAGGAGAAAAGGGGAGCGTGTCACTACCCGTCCTTTTATCTACTTGACACTGTTTCCAGGAGTTTTCAACGGAAATGTCTCGCTATATACCTCATAATAATCAACAGCAATGAAGTTCGGCCACCGTTTCCCTGCTGCTTCATAGCAAGTTTTCGACGCGCTTAGTAAGGGAGCTGAATTGTCCATGCAAGATGCTGATGCATTTGGAAGATCGCGAAAGAAGTTCACGAGAACTAATGATCTAGATTTTGTGTTCATGGGAGATGATTCAGCACGATTTGGACATGAACCAGGTATAATTCCTCCACTTCCATCTGAGAATATAGTACACAAACAAAATTAAGGAAAATCTTCAGACAGGAATTAATCTTTCCACGCGCATTAATAGAATGATATGTCACATACTACACATACAAAATTCAGGAAAATTTAGGAGCAAATATTAAACAAACAATCTGGTGAAGTGCTTGACATGTTGAAACGTTTGAAAATATAGGACTCACATTGATTTTCCACGACATAGTTCCACTCGTAAGCAAATCCCTCTGAAGCCTCCTTAGCTTTCTTAGAGGTGAAGACCACCAACCGCTGATTATTCTGGACCATATCATCGACAGTTGGCCAATCTTCCCCGTTCTTTGGCATCCGAGCAATTGGGAACCAAAAGTTTTTTAGGCCAGCTCCCTCAAAGACCTTTGTCAGGCCCGATGGAGATTCCACATAATCTTCAATAAAAATGGTGACAATCTCCGAGGGGTTGGCTTCCAAAAAGGCTTTAATATCTCTCAGCGTGTTAATAGCAGGTTGCTGCAGAGAAAATTGGTCCACACAAGCAAAATCAAGAGCAGCAATTTACTTTTCAACCTTTAAAACTATAAAGTAAAGCGAGTAAAGGCTCATTTGGGATTGCATCTGGGGAAAAAACTTCTGCTCGTTCAAAACATGCTGAATTTTATTAAAAATCATCCTGAAGAAGAATATGATAGTTGCTTCTCCAAAAACGTTTCTAAGACCCAGAAGCACTTCTAACTGTTTCTATAAAACGCAGTAAGAAGTGCTTTTGGTTGTCAGAAAGAACTTTTAGCCTTTCCACAAGCAATCCCAAACGGACAGAAATATTTAAGCATGATGTTTTTCCTTTAATTCAAATTCAATTTGGCAAAGGCATAATTTGAAGCACTTACAAATGCAGTGAAGTTGTAACATTTGCCACCAGACGAGTGACATAACCAGATGTCATTGTTGAAGTCATACATATCCAGCATAAACCCTCGGACGCCATTCTACCATTCAACAACATAAAACACATAAAGGATCTTTAGCAGGCCAGTTGAAACAAGTTCAAATTAATACGGATGGTGTTTGTAAGGGAGATTCTGGTAGGACTGGTTGTGACGGTGTTTTTCGTGATTAACAAGGGTGTGTGATTGGGGCTTTCAGTTCTAATCTGAATGTTCCTAGTGCTCTACATGCCGAAGTCTTAGCGATCATCAAATCAATTGAGTTGGCTTGGCTTCATGCTTGGTATATTGTTTTGATTGAAACAAATTCGAAGTTAGCCGTTCATTTCTTTAGTTCTCCTAATCTGGTCCCTTGGCAACTTCGGGTGGATTGACAAAATTATTTTGGAGCGACTTCGACTTGTGTCATTTAGTTTCTCCTATTTTCCGTGCAGGTAAATCAAGTAGCAGATGCTTTAGCAAACTATGGTGCTATTAGCTTTAGTTTTTCTTGGTGGGATTCATGTCCTACTCTTATTTCTTTTTTCTGTCTTCGTGATTGGTTGGGCATGTCTAACTATCGTTTCATATAGGCTGTTTCAACCTTTATTGTAACAATTTTTTCTTCGATGTTTTGGCTTCATGTCCACTCCTCTTTTCCTTTCTGGTAAATTTTGGTAGGCTTGGTGCTTGAGGTTTATTTCTAGTTCATGCATATGCCAGCTTTAAACGGTCAGATATCCAAATATACGATGGATTCTTTGATTTCAAAATACTTTACTGCAAAGTCTGCATGCCAACACAATTGAAGAAGTTAAGGTTCTATCGTAAAATTAATTGGCAATATGAGGAGTAGCCTGATTACTTATAAGCATATGCAAGGTCTATTCCTTCTCTAATGTGAGATTGATACTCTCAACACACACCCTCATGTGCGGCGAATTTTTAAGCCTAGCACGCTAACAACACAAATTAGGTGACATGAAGCACATGTGGTCATTGGGCTTCACATGACAACCTATTCTAATGCTATGTAGAAGTTAAGGTTTCACTATAAAATCAATTAGCAATACGAAGAGTGACCCAATTTTTTATAGGCACATTTTTTTATATGGATTGATACTCTCAACAACAACACACACCAAGAGTTGAACATGAGCCAGCTTGACCACATCAATGATCTAGCAAATTGCCACGTCATCAAACATATATTGTTTTTGTCAAACCATGAAATAAGTAAAGATATAAAGGAAGGATAACCTAGAAAATCAAATATTTGCCTGGTCAATATTGTAGAGCAAAAAATATTAACAAAAATCTTAGAGGCGACACGTATATTTAATTGGGTAAATTACATTTTACCCTCTTAAGTTTGAGGTCGATTTCAATTTCTTATAACATTTTTAAAACATTTCAGTTTCATACATTTACTTATTATTTTATTTCAATTTCATACATCCGTTAGAAAATCCGTTAAGTGATGACGTGGCAAATATAGGGTCCCCATTTAGGATGACGTGGCTACCACATTTGTGCCAGGTGACTAAACACTTAATAAAAAATTTAAAATATTATAATAATTAACTAAAGGGAAAGAAAAAAAAAAGGAAAACTAATGAAAAGAGCTTGAAAACTTTGAGTTTGAACGATAAGGACAAAATAAAGGGTAAAGTGAATAGTACCAGGTTTGACTTTTTAGTGTAAAAATGTGGTTTTTCGTTAAAGTGAACAGTACCGCGGGCTTTTCGTTAAAACTCCAAAAAAAAAAAAGCCCAAAAGTCGTCTTCATCTTCCCCACCCGAGCACCACCCCTTCTCCTATCCCCATCACCTAGCCATTCCCCCATTGAATGCGAACTCATTCTCAAATCCAAAAAAAAACCAAAAACCTATCTTCCTCGTCAAAACTCCAACTCTCCCTAACCTCCACCGTCGTCTGGTTTTCCATCGATTCGGCCTTCTCATTTGACCACCCTTATCCACGCCTACTCATCCCTTCCTTCCCGTCGACGTTGCATGCCTCAAACAAGCTCAGCTGGTGCGGCGTTGCAGATGACTCTCCTGTTCTTCACAGCCTGACCTTCTGGGTTTGAGACTCCAAGATCTCCATTTCCTCTTCAATTGCTTTGAGGTTATTAAACGGTTAAACAATCCGAAATTAGGGTTAAAATTCTTTGAGCTCAATAACGTTAATTTGAGTAGTGTATGAATTTAAAATTCTCTTTTGAGGTCTCTGTGTCAAATGGGGCTTCAAGATTTGCTAATTTTGATTTGTGGGTTTTGGAAGAAGTGCAGAAATTTATGGGGGTTTGGAAGGAGAAGAGGAGGGAGAAGGAAGGAGGAAAAGGAAGAGCGATGGTGTAGTGGATCTGGGTCCTTGCAAAAGCAAGATCGATGGTGGAGAAGGAGAGGAACAATGGTGGAGAAGGAGAGGAGCTCTAGAACTCGAGGGTCCATTTGAGCCTGATTGAGGCAGTACTATGTCGACGGGAAGGAAAAAATGATGGGGAAGACGATTTCTTGGTTTATTATTATTTTATTTATTTTTTATTTACTTTTCTTTAGTTAATTATTTTAATATTTTAAATTTTTTTATTAAGGGTTTAGCCACGTGGTACAAATGTGGCAGTCATGTCATCCCAAATGGGGATCCCATATTTGCCATGTCATCACTTAACGGTTTACTTCATGGATTTTCTAACGGATGTATGAAATTGAAATAAAATGATAAGTAAATGTATAAAACTGAAATGTTTTAAAGATGTTGTAAGGAATTGAAATCGACCCCAAATCTGAGGGGTAAAATGTAATTTACCCTATTTAATTTCAAAGAAGATAAGATTGCCCTCATTAAATGGGTGTTTAAGTAGCTAACTACGATTGCTTAAAGCTCCCCTACTCGTGACATGAAAAAGTCAAAGATCAACTCCGTCAAGTAAGTAATACCTATCACAATCAATCAATGATACTTCCACCATTATCCCAAGATATTTTTTCCTAATTAATATCTTGGGAATATTTTTTTCTCATTCATCAAAGGAATGACACATCTTGGCCATGCCGCCATGTGTAGGGCTACTCCCTACCCCTATGGTCGACCACTCTCTTTATAAATACCTCAATCTCCACCAAACTTTGGTAAGCTTTTTGCTACGCATACAAAGCCCTAAACACTCACTCTTTCAGAGATACTGACTTAGGTATCAGAGAATCATTGGCTAAACCCCCAACCTCATGGGCCCATGAGGTTTTGATCTTTTGATCAAAGGTGTTGATTGTTTTGGAGGTACAAATTTGTCAAGACTGAAGACGGTAGATTTTTGCTACCACAAACATGTCCATGATTTGATTAGGGTAATGCTATCTATACACCTATTTTTATTGTCCATACATCCCTGTTACTTTCTAATTTTTAATTTTTTTTTCAATTTACTCGATTAGACGGTCGAAAGTTAAGATGAGTGCTCTAAAGGTTAAAAAGAGTACGGGTTCGTTTGGTTGTACTTTTAAAATGACTGAAAGTGCTTTTAGAGAAAATGTTTTTTGGTTCCAAAAGCACTAAAGTGCTTTTCCAGAATTTACTTGCATTTTTACTAAGGATTGGTTGCAAAAACATTTTCACCAAAAGCGTTTTTAGTCATTTTATAAGCACATCCAAACGAGCTCTATGATGCTCCCTCCTTTGACTACCGTTTGATTACACACACCAGGCCACCTCACCGCTTGGCATGCAAGAACACAATTCCCGCTTAATTTAGTCAAGTTAGTTAGAGTCGTTGAGTCTTTATCTTTACACCAAAATTTAATCATTTATCCGTAATTCAAATAAATACAGTGTAATTATCGTCGAAAAAGAAAAAAAAAATCAAAGTTCCGTAATATACCAAAAACAAAAAACAAAAAAAGGGTAAAATGCAGGGTAGAGAATACTTGAAGAAAAGAAACTTACTTTGAGTTGGTTGGCAACGGTATCGTTCTGGTTCATGGGAGCAATAATTAAGGAACCGGTGGAGGACCTGACTCCAGCTTGAGAGAATGAGTTATGGGTGGTTAGCCATGAATACCGATTGAATGGTAGACCTTTCACCTTCAATTACCATCATTAATTACATTATTGACTAATCACCATTTGCAAATTAATTAACAACACTAAAACCAAACAAATGTTTAATTACGTAATTAATTAAGGAAAAAATGATGACCTTTGATGTGGGACTCGTGGGTTGAATGCGGGTGCATCTGGGTCGGGTGTTGCCATTTGCAGCGCATGTTTGGCAGCTCGAACCGGCGTCGCCGTCGCAGTCGCTGTCTTTCGAACACGTCTCTCCGATCTGTTTACCATATAGGAAAAACCCAGAAAATTAATTTATATTCAGAATTGAAGATAATGCGAGCTAATTAAATGAGGTAAATAAATAAATAAACCTTGAGGCAGAAGAAGGAAGAAAAAAAGCAAACTGCAATGAAGAGAGCTTGAAGCTGGAGATTATTTAATAAAGTTCCCATCTTTTGATATTCTCTGGAACCCTGCAATGGTGAAGTAACAAGAAGAAAAGAAGAAAAGGGTAAAAAGGGTTTATGGGTTTGCAAGAAAGGAAAGAGAGATTTTGAGAATGTTACCCAAAGGAGGAAGCTTTTTTTACCTCAAATTCCCAGGCTTCTCTCTGCCTTTTGTTCTTTGTTTTTGGTAGAAATATCAAGGTAATGGTTTATCTAGAGAGAGATGGAGATGGAGATGGAGATGGAGATTGAGAAGGGGGGGGGGGGGAAGTGGGAGAGTGAGATGAGAATTATTTTAAATAATAAATAAATAAGAGAAAATGAGAAGTGCTTGGAAGAGAGTGGCAGTTGGGGTTTTAATTTCGCTCTCTTTCCTGAGGAAGGTGTGGGGTTGGGATATGCTAGAATGTGGGGATGTTTTTGTTTGGACGGACTTTTCCTAAAGCTGCTACATTACAATTTCCACAATTTTACAACACATGGGAATGGGAATGAGGGGAAGAGGAACGGGGATTGGGGGAGAGAAAAAGAGGAGCAGAGCATGGAAGGTGGAAATGTGATGGGTTGTTTGGGGGTAACAGGTCGGGAGGAAACGCGTCAGCATGCGTTTGGTGCGGAGCTCTTTTGTCACTTTGGCATCTGCCATTTCTTACCTTTTCTCTTTCCTATATATAATGATATTTGAAAAATTAATGATTAAAAACTTAAAACTCTCCAACCTTTTAGTGTCATTTTAAATTGGTAACATTTTTAAACATTTCAAACAAGTATCCAACATATTAAAAATGTCACACACAAGTGCATGAGGCCACACCTGTCTGCCATAATTAACGCAGGTCTTGAGCACCTAAAACGTCTCCCGACCGCTGCTTTGATTGAAGGGCATATGTGATAAAGTCGACCGGCTAGCGAGCAAAGGGTCAGAAACAACCAAGCGCAACCCAACAAGTCGACCAACCATTACAACTCCTTGCTCAAGAAAGGACCCTCGACCACAGAGTTTGGGGACTTGTAACGCTGGGCATTTTTAGGGCCAAACAGTTGAGCCGACCAAGAAAGGAACCCAAGAAGCCCAATAAGAGAACGCGAAGCCCGAGGCCTAAGAGGCTTAAAAAAGGACAAGCCCGAGCGCAACGACCGACCATCCTTAAACCTAGTTGACCAAGGAGTGTAAGAAGGACTATGACCGCCGCAAACACATGTGAAAACTGACAACTTTAAGTGACAAAGATGCTTAGGATAAGACATAAAGGCAGTCAGAATGATGCTCAGGTCAACAAGATTGGATAATCGAGGCCGAGCAGATGCTCGACTCATACTATTTTGACAAGACACGATATCCAAGTTGAGTGTCTGTCACTTCCCTGCCGAAAGTCAGGACTAAGTGAGAGAGAATGTCGGCCCCCTAGGCTTCGTAGGTGGCACATTAAATGCCAAGTGAGTTGACTAGAGGTTGAGGGGGGTTCATAGAGCGCCTATATAAAGGGGTAGAGGCCTCCCAAATAAGGGTCAGACAACTGAGAGAATGAACGTAAACTTGTATGAGTCGAACACTGTTTTCAGTCTTGATATCAGAATAAATCCCAGCACCACAACAGACGTAGCCTAGTTTTAAAGCGTGAACCACTTATATCTCTGAGTTTAATTCGCTTTACTTTCGTACCAAAAGCCCTACAAGTATTTATTATTTTATTTTGTTAACATGCAAGTTTTGAGCATTAACAAGTATGTTGCATGAAAAAAAGTGGGCTTATTACCTTTGGAGTGAAGCTGTCAATGCAACATCATATTTGCTCAATAGATATCCTACAAAGGCAGTTGAATGCTCAAATTGAAGCTTTCAATAGGAGAGAACCAGAAATCAAGCATCTCAAAGTTTTTGGATGTGTTTGCTATAGTCACATTCCCGGACAACTGAGACACAAACTAGATGGATGCTTAATCAAGGGAATCTTTATGGGATATGGAAAGACTGAAAATGGGTATAGAGTGTTTGTTCTTGACACCAAGAAGATTATACTTTCCAGAAGCGTTTTATTTGATGAGTCTATGTGGAGTTGGGAAACTGAAAGTGAGAAGTCAATGTCATTTCTAATAAGCCTGCAATTAAATGAGAATGCCAATGAATTTGAAAATGTTAAAGGCAGTATAAATGCAGGATCACCAGTGTTAGAAGGGAATATTCCTTAAAGAACTATTTACCATGACTCTGTGACTGAATTTGGACCAACCCGTTCTTTAAATACCACTAAAGTGAGATTAAGATCATTGAATGATGTATATACAAGGTGTAATCTCAGTGTAATTGAACCAAAGAAATATGAAGATGTTGCCACTGATCAAACTTGGAAGAAAGCCATAGATGCAGAAATTGAAATGATTGAGAAGAATGAAACATGAATTGGTTGATAGACCAACAGTCAAATGGAATTTTCAAGACAAAAATGAACCTGGATGGCACTATACAAAAGCATAAAGCAAGGCTGGTTACCAAGGGTTACTCTCAAAAGCCAAGAGTGGATTATAATGAGACTTTTGATCATGTTGCTAGATTGGACACTATAAGGATACTTATTGCACATACAGTTCAAAAAAGTTGGTTAACTTGATGTTAAAATCAGCTTATTTGAATGTTGTACTAAATGAAAAAGTTCATGTGGATCAACCTGAGAGATTCATTATCCTAGGTTCTGAACACGCAATGTATAAACTCAGAAAAGCCTTGTATGGTTTGAAACATGCTTATAAAGCTTGGTATGAAGAGATCAACTCTTACTTCCTTGAATGTGGCTTTCAAATAAGTCCCAGCGAAGCCACTTTGTACATCAAAACTAAAGAAGAAAGAGAATCACTAATTGTCACCATCTATGTTGATGACATTATGCATATTGTAAGTAGTATGAAGCTGATCAATGAATTCAAGGCTGACATGATAAGAAAGTATGAGATGATAGACCTTGGACTGTTATACCACTTTCTAGGAATAGGGATTGTCCAATCTAATCGTAGAATCGTCATAAACCAAAAGAAATATGCACCGACTTCTCTTAAAAAGTTTGGTTTGAAGGATTGCAAGCCATTAAGTATTCCTATAGTAGTGAATGAGAAGCTTAAGTAGAACGATATAAGTGAACTTGCAAACGAAGCAATGTATAGGCAAATTGTTGGGATTTTGTTATATCTCACTGCAACAAGGCATGATATAATGTTTGTATCAAGCCTATTACCAAGATTCATGCACAATCTAACCAAGACGCACCTTGGAATTGCAAAGAGATATACCTAGTACTCCTGTACATCCAAGGAACTATTGATTTTGGAATTGAATATGTCAAAGGAAACTTTGCAATGTTTTTGTGTTATTGTAATAGTGATTGAGAGTGTGATGAGACTGACATGAAGAGTACGCAAGACTATGCCTTTACATTTGGCAGTGGCATTGTCTCTTGGACATCAGTGAAGCAACATAGTGTTTCATCGTCAAATGCTAAAGATGAGTATATTAGTGCTTCAGAAGCTACAACTTAGGCAGTTTGGCTAAGATTTGTGCTTAAATTTTTTGGAGAAGTGCAAATTGATGCAACTCCCTTGTATAGAATCAATATGCAATTGCAATGACAAAGAACCTTGTCTTCCATCAAAGATCAAAGCACATTCGCATAAGGTATCACTATATCAGAGATGTCTTGCAGAACATTATCAATCTTGTTGTCTGCAAATCCGAGGAACAATTAGCATACATCTTTACAAAAGCTTCGCCAAATGATATGTTTTACATGCTCATGAGTATGTTTGGAATCAAATTTACAACAACCTTATAATGGAGTGTTGAAGAATAAGCTTGTTGTAGACTTGGAGTTCAAGTTTTCCAGAAATTTTTCATTTGATTTTGTTCTTAAGTATTCTTGTATTGTTAGCTCCAATGTATGACTAAGATTAAAACACCTTGGTGGCCTGTATTTTGCCACCTTCCATATCTATTATGTTGTATTAGTGAACCATGTGCATCTCAGGTGAGGTATTTTTGCCTGTTGGCTCATGAAGCTTGTGTAGAGTCACAACAGCCACTTTTGTCATCTTGTAAATCACACTTTGTATGAGAGTGAGATAATAGAATCCAATAGAGTATTGAGGAGCAATGAACTCCTTCATTCTCTTTGCAATTCTCAGCGCGCTCTCTTTTCATTCCTTTCGAAACAATTCCCAGTTTCAAAGATTTAAAACCTACAAATACTAATAAGAGCAGACGTATAGATCAACCTATCATGTACATACATGTCAAAAACATCGAGGATTCTGAATATATATGTTTGCATGTGACTGTTGTTAGGGGTGGCATACCCCAGTTTGGCTTTGTTTAGATTTTATTAAGTGTATCAATGGAAACTTCATACTGTAGATTCATCAATAGTCGAGGCAATTTATTAGTAAGAGAGAGAGGTTTGGAGAGAATATAGATGTCAAATTCAGATAGTTCGGGGTTCTTTTCATATTAAATAGTGAAAATGAAGAAGAAAAAATAACTCAATATAAATGGTTTAGTTTAGTTTAAGTGATTTCCAAATTAGGCCAAAATCGAACTTAACATCGGTTCAATTTGGTCAAATATTGTAATTTTTAAGGGTAAAAAGGTATGCAAATTTCATGTTATATCATGTCTATTGGTGAAATTTTTACTTAATTAGCATAATGTTTAAAATTATTCTAATTCTTAACTTCTTATGTTCATACGAACTCATGTGAATTAAAACAAATTATTGATGACTTCTTATGTGTTTACTAACAGATATATGAGATCAAAATATGTGGCTCCCACCATACAATTTTTAAGCAATATTTGATTGATCAACAATTAGATTGATTAGGTGGTAGTTGATCTTACCCTCATTCATTTCTTTTCCCTATTTTGACTTATTCGATTTATGACTTTCCTTGTTGGTTCTCGAGTATTATCATAAGTATCGTTTTCATTCCTCCCTCCCACCCATTCCTTAAATGACAACATGACATCATTTCAACCTACAAACAAAGAACACAATAAAAGTTCTTCGGCCAATTACCTTGCAATTTGTAGTTTTGTAATCGATACTAAAAGAAAGAGGGTAATACAATGTTATCTTTGGGAACTTCTCTTCAACCACCATCCAGATTACTCTAAACTGAAAGTCTTTGGTTGTCAATGTTATCTTTGGCTTAAACCTTACATTCACAGCAAATTGGATGCTAACAGCAAAAGTTGTGTGTTTTTGGGCTATAGTCTTCAACATAAAGGCTATAGATGTCTTGATCCCATCACAAATAGAATCTACATATCAAGACATGTTGTCTTTGATGAAACAACTTATCCTTTTAAATCACTGCAGCTCAACAATTCCACTTTAGAGAATTCATTTTCTGCATCTTCTCCATCCTTGGATCTTCATTTCAGCAAACATTTTTCAAGATCTCCTCCAGCTAGTACATCTTTAGAACCACAGTGTCCTTCTGTACCTCATCCTATCACTTCGATCTCAACTTCAACTGATACATCTTCATGTAATCAGTCAGTGAATAATTCTCACAGTTCTTCCAGTTTTGTCTCTTTCAGTGAATCCTCTTTAGTACCTATTCAGCCAAGTCATCCAATTATTTATGGGAATACACATCCTATGATTACAAGATCTAAGGCTGGAATATACCAGTCTAGAGCTTATGCAACAACAAAACATCCACTTCCAACTGATCTTGACTTTGTTCCCAGCACTTATTTGCAAGCATCAAAGCATGCTCACTGGAGAGCTGCAATGCAAGCTGAATACAATGCCTTAATAACCACAGGCACTTGGTCTCTTGTTCCATCTCATCCTTCTCAAAATGTTGTTGGTTGTAAATGGGTGTTCCGGGTCAAGAAAAATCCTGATGGAACCATTGATAGACACAAAGCCCGCTTGGTGGCAAAGGGCTTTCATCAGTAAGCAGGAGTTGATTTTCAAGAAACCTTCAGTCATGTTACTAAGCCAGTAACCATTTGGATTCTTCTTACACTTGTTGTCCGAGATAATTGGTTTTTGAACCAATTAGACATTAGCAATGCATTTCTTCATGGTGATTTAAAGGAGGATGTTTACATGCAACAACCTCCTGGTTTTATTGATCCTAACTCTCCCCATTTTGTTTGCAAGCTGAAGAAATCCTTATATGGTCTCAAACAAGCTTCTCGAGCTTGGTTTGATAAATTGTTTCAAGCTCTTCGAACACTTGGCCTTCACCAATCTCAATCTGATGCTTCTTTGTTTGTCCTTAATGGACCTCAGTTGGTCATTGTCCTTGTTTATGTGGATGACATCTTAGTTACTGGACCCAACTCTCAACTCTGTCAATAGTTTATACAACAACTCAGTACGCAGTTTCCAGTAAAAGATCTTGGTCATTTACACTATTTCTTGGGGTTGGAAGTACACAGATCCAACAAAGAAATCTTTTTCTTGGTTCTCAGAAACTGGATCACAGTGGGCCTCTCCTATCAAATCCCACTGAATATCGCTCTATAGTTGGTGGTTTACAATATCTTACTTGGACTCGACTGGATCTTGCATTTGCTGTCAATCAGATATGTCAATTTATGCATTCTCTCAGAGAACAACATCTTCAAGCAGCAAAACGGGTCCTCGGATTTCTTAAAGGTTCTATTTCTCATGGTTTATTGTTCACCAAATGCTATATTAATCTTTCAACATACTCTGATGCTGATTGGGTTGGCTGCACATTTGATAGGCGATCCACCAGTGGATATTGTGTATTTCTTGGTTCTAATCTCATTAGTTGAAGTGCAAAGAAATAAAGCACTGTTGCTCGTTCTTCTACAGAAGTTGAGTATCTTTCTTTAGCACATACTGCTGCAGAACTAACTTGGGTCTGCAAAATCCTCAAAGATCTTTATTTCTCTTTACCTACACTGCCTACACTATTGTGTGATAATATTTCAGCAATCTCTTTAGCATCTAATCCTATTTTTCATGCTCGAACCAAGCATGTTGAGATTGACTATCACTACATCCGGGAGTTGGTTCTAGCAAATCTCATCAAAGTCTACTATGTTTGTAGTGAAGACCAATTGGCTGATCTCCACACCAAATCTTTATCTAAAAGAAGATTCTCTTATTTGTGTTCCAAGCTTCCAATTGGAATCCTACCTGATTCCTCCTTTAGCTTGAGGGGGTGTATTAGGGAAAATGACAAGTCATCCTATACAGTTACTGTTAAATAGTTTGTTAAAGCTACATGTAATTAGTTTTGTTAGTAACTGTAATTAGTTAAGGTAGTTGAGGGTATTCTTGTAATTAGCCTAAGGCAGCTAAGGCTATATATATTCACATCTGTATAACTGAATTAATTAATTCAATACAATCAGAAAACTTAAAGAAGAAATTTTCTGTTTTCTATAGGGGGATCAGGTGTCCCCCGTTCCCTTCAGTCTATCTCTCTGCACTTTTTCATTCTCCAATCACAGCAAAAGGTGCAGCAGCGCTCCCCCACAATTCCCAGCAGTCAGCACTCACCGGGCCACCGTTTGGCCTTTTGCTGCAGCGCCAGCCTTCTCCAGCAGCCAGCTTCCAACTTTCAAAGGCACTCTTTAGGTTAATTTTTAATCCCTAAATTTATAATCTCCAACCCTAATTAATTATTTAATACGAATTTTGTTTAATTGGTATAGAATCATATGGTAATGCACTACTATAGTTATTGGTTATTGATTATTGATATGATTCTATGATTATAGATATGAAATTATGAAATTATTTTTTAGGGTGAAAATTAAAATTTGAATTCTTGATTATTGATTAATTAATTGAATTATTACATAATGTATACAATTATTCATATGATTAGTTGAATTGAATATTTATTTATTGAATAATTTGTATGCTTATTGGTATTGATTAATTGAATTGTTGGTTGGATTAGTTATTATGCATATTATTATAGCCTACTCTAGGATTAAGAGTCTAAGAATTTTTTTTTTCTTTCCATTTTACAGTTACGTAATAGAACGATAGTATAAGAAACAATGCTTAAATCCTCCTTCAAACATTTCAGGTAGTCCTTCTCCTTCAAATATTCCAAGAAGTTCTCATTCGAATATTTTGAGTAGTTCACAACAAAGTGAGGCCACTGAATTGGATGAAATATTGGCTAACCTTCCTACTGACCCTGGACATAGACGTCGAATGTTTGATTATCCACCTAATTATCGTGAAGCAATTCGTAGACACTATCTCCAAAATGATCCTTGTCAACCTTGCACTCTTTTAAGTTCGCCCTCCCACCCAAGAAATCCTGGCTTCGCCACTGCTTATAGTCAATTAGGAAAAGCGAAAACCAAATCGAGAAAAAAATTAAAAAAATCTGGGATAATAATTTGTGTGCATGAGTTGAAACACACAACAGTTCCAATCTCGCAAAAGTGCTTTTTCTGTATTGGGTTCAATGGTAGGTACCGTACGAGCAACAATGAAGGAGTAGGATATGAATTTACAACAGCTCTTTTTATTATGTGCTCCGAACATAGGGCCTTAACCATGATTAAAGCCCAATTATATCCTCAACAATCAAAATTTATGTTCTAGTGTTAGTTTTATAGCATAGACAACCGACGACTCGTCCGCCAATAATAAGGAAAGAAAAGAAACTAGACACCAATGAAAAACTAACAGCGTTAGTATGTCTGCCGTGAAGTGAATTTTGTCGATGATGTCCTTGCTAAGTTTGGTCAGAGATCCTCGGAGTCTCATATTTGGATGTTCTCTCTTCTTATGATGGAGAAATTTTTAATTATGACGGGAATACGGATGATATATCACATGTTTTTATGTAAGTGGTGATTTTTTTTTTTTTTTTTTAAGTTATTAACTTTTTAACACACATATTTCACTATTTGTTGACCTTAAAAAACTACCAAGCCTACGTGGCGCGCAGGCCGAGTAATTAATGAGCTAACTACGTCCTTCGGTCGAATGCGGGGCGTGCCAACTCGACGGTCGAGCTCGGCCGGTGAGTAAAATGTTGATGTTGCGTTGTGTGTGCAGCTGACTTCTGTATCCTGCGACTGCGGCCGAGGAAGGAACGTGCCTCGGCCTTTGGGTTCTAGAGCCTGAAGACAAGGTTGCTAGTTCTGCGAAGTTCAATATCAAATTCGGCTTTCAATGTGCCGAATGTAGTAACCTGTAACACCTCACTTCGCCTAGAAGGTTGATGAGATGACCTCTGCCAATAAGGATTCGAAAATCCTTCTCGGCCGAGACTTGGATAGATAACCAGTCGGCCCCGACGCAGTGCTGTTTATCCAAACTGAAGGTGCTCCACGGTCGGCTGATTCTACAGCAACAGTGCTGTTTATCCAAACTGAAGATGTTTACCGGTTGCCTCCACAGTGCTGTTTATCCAAACTGAAGATGTGTTGGCGAAAAGGAAAATAAAAAAATCTCAAGGTTGAGAGGGTTTGCGCAGTGCAGATTTGTGTGTTGAGTTGGAGGTCCCTTTTCGTTGTACAACGCCTCTGTATTTATAGGAACATATGTTTCCCTGGCATGGCCAGAGTGTTTGCAGAGTCTAATCAAACTCTATCCCAAGTTCTGTGCGCCATATCCTTCTCCAAGATAATTCATTACATATATCTCCCAATTTCTTAAAGATAATGTTGAAAACCTCAAAACTATAACACCACCCACGTGACCAAAGCTTCAAAGCTTTCTTGGAGCCTTATGCACCAATGAAATAGCATCATCACATACCCAGACCCGCACATCTGACAAATTTGTTTTGACCATATAGGAAAATAAAATAATATTCTTTTATTATCCCTTCAAGACCTATTTGATCAGGCCATCCCATCATTCAAAACTCATCTGATCACGCCAAGTGCTGATCTCTGCACGCTTTGTCAACAAACCCCAATTAATTCGAACTCTGCTTGTTGCTTCCACTAGAGATAATGAAAATCTCATTTATCCCGTCGTATAAAATAAAAATGAATTATATTGAAAGATAATTATTATGATAAAAATCATATTATTATCCTTCAACAATAACAACACTATCTTCACACTTCGATCGACGGTGTAGAAGCATGTTTCCTCAACGGTCTTGATTACTCGGACCGATGGTGCAAATTTGGGCCCAAACACTATTATATAATGACACGTGATGTATCATCCCATGTGCCTATCAACTGAAAAATCTCTCCCTATGATGCTTAGTCAGCTTGGTTGTGGGATAATAGTGGTGGTAGTTGCCCTAGGGCTTTCTTTGTGTAATTTATTTTCTTATAAAGAAACAATATTAGTAGGTGTTCCTTTACAAGTTTTTATTTCTTACATTCTCTTTCGTTCCTTTACAAGTTTTTATTTCCTCCATCAAAATAATGAGGATGATGCTATCAATAGACATTTTTTAACTTCCACACATCCCTTGTAATTCATGACCTTTGATCATCTTTAATTTATTCGATCACACGATCGAAAATTAAAAAGAGTATGTAAAAAATAAAAAAAGAATGTGAATAACACCGCCTAATAATAATTCTTCAAAGTCGAAAATAGTTCTAAAGTATTTGATAAACAAAATGAAAAGTTCTAGAGATTGACAAATCTAAAATTTGAATTTATCCTAACAATGTATTATTGCCTAAAGCTAAAGCATGAACCTTTTATCCTCCAACGAGTTTTATGTGCACTTTATTCCCACTCGGAGGTAGGAAGTGGTATAATTAAAATAATGGGCATATGTTCCCTTTTTTTTTATGCAAAGAAATTCATTAAAGCACGAAACCAGTACAACCGTTTTAATACAATCAAAATTAAAGGTAGGAAGAGCAACATCAGGTAAACAGAAATCTCAATAATGAGGATTCGAGAGGGAGAGACCAAGGTAAGCTAAAGTATCCGCAACAAAGTTTGCATCCTTGAAAATGTGCTTCCAGCCAACATGACTAAAAGACCGAGCTAGGATACGAATATCATTGATGATAGAGCTAACTCTCCAAGGAATCCCCTAATGACCCTGCACAGCTTCAATGATGAGTGATGAGCTTAGAGTCCTCCTTCACCATCACTTTAGTGAAACCATTGCGCCTAGCACACTGGAGCCCTTCTTGCAAACCCATCACTTCTGCTACCGAAATAGTAGTGCCATCAAGATTAAGAGCCCCCCCCCCCCCCCCCCCCCCCCAAATCACATCTGAATTACTGTTACGGAGCACAAAGGCAGCAACATCACCGTTATTCAAAACTGAACCATCAAAATTGAGTTTAATCACATCATGTTGGTCAGGAGGATGCCATTTAATAAAGGAAGAGATAGGTAAAGCCTCATTGGGGTCACACTTCCCATTAGCCTTGAGAAAAGCCAAACCAACACTACCGGTGATAGAAACACAAAGCGTCGGGACTGGGGGCACACTTCTCAACACCAAGTTATTTCTTTCCATCCAGATTTGCCAGCAGCTCAGAATTACTTTACTAAGATCAGAAAGGCCGTCTTTGTCATTAGAACTTAAGGATTCCAACCAATCAAAAAAATTATCATTAGTACTAATGTTACCATTATTAAAAATTCTAAAAGTTGAGCTCCAAACTTTAGTAGCAAAAACACAATTACAGAAGAGATGACATTGATCTTCTTCAGTTGTATTACATTACGGACATAACTTATCAATATTTTTAACAAAACGACTTAATCGTTTTCTGGTTTGCAATCTTTCCTAAATCATAAGCCAAGAAAATATTTTAAGCTTAGGAGGAATAGTTAGCTTCCACATTTTCTTTAACAATGTAAGGCGATTACTAGAGTTATTGTTCCGATTTTGTAGCTAGGTAGCAGACTTAATAGAAAAGTTCCCATTATTGGTTAAACCCCAAATTAACTTGTCATTCGACTCTTGTAGAGGGAGAGGGATGTGACAAATTTTTCTAATGATGTCACCATCAACTACAGTAGTTAATTTAATGTTGTCCCAACTATTATGAACTATAAAGTTGCTTACTTTAAGATTCCAATCAATATTATTTTTATCATTCACGGGAATGAAATGAAAAAAGGGGTAAGGAAAAACCCATTGATGGGTCCAGAAGAGTATATCTTAAATATTACCCACAATCTATCTCATCCCCTCCTGGATGATGTTTCTATTAGAAAGACTGCCTTTCCAAGCAAGTGAGTAGTTTTGTTTAATTTTCGAATTTAAAAAATGGGTCTTACGTAAGTATTTACTTTTGACTATTTCAGCCCACCAATTTTCTTTATTGGTTAAAACTTTCTAACCTAATTTGGCTAAACAAGCATTGTTAAAATGATCAATCTGTTTGATTCCTAAACCACCCTGGTTCTTTGGAGTACAAACCTTCTACCAGGCCATTGGTTTGAGTTTAGTATTTCTCTCCCCAAAAGAAATCTCTGCATTCTATATCAATTTTAGTTGTTATCCTATTGGGGCATTTAAAACAAGACATTACATGATTTGGCATCCCGGTGAGATTAGAATTAATAAGAGTTAGTCTCCCAACCTTGGATAGGGTTTGTCCTTTCCAACCGGCAAGTTTTTGCTTCACACGTTTAATTAATTCTATCTCGTTAATCGGATCCTTCCAGAAAACTATATTATGGATCCCTAAGTACTTCCCAATAGTGGTTTTATGTTGAATGCTCAAGATATTCAAAATATTGTTCTTGTCCTAGTTGATAGTATTATTTGAAAAATAAGTAGAAGATTTATGAAAATTTACCTGTTGACCTGTAGTCGATGCAAACATCTTAAGGATTTGAAGGACATTTCTAGCCCCTTTAGGGATAGCTCCGGTAAAAAGTAGACAATCATCTGTAAAAACTAGGTTCGAAATTCTAAATCCTCTAGGGGATGATAGGATTCCCATATGGGATTTAGGAGTATAAGCCAAACGATTAAAATGTCTACTAAGCGGTTCCATACATAAAATGAATATGTAAGGTGATAAGGGGTCACCTTGTCGTATGCCACGTTTAGGATAGAAATAACCATGCGAAGAACCATTAATTAAAATGGAGAAAGAAGATGATGTTGAACATACCTTATGTAATCTCAATGTAAAAGGTCATAGGCTTTTTCCAAGTCCAGTTTAACCCCCATGGTCCCCGTCTTGCCTTTCTTTATCTTGAAGCTAGAAAATAACTCATGGGCAGTTAAGATATTATCATGAATGGAACACCCTAGAGTAAAGGCACCTTGATTAGCAGAAATGCATAGGTCAAGCAAAGGCTTAAGGCTTTTAATAATAATTTTGTTATAATTTTATAACTAACATTACAAAGACCAATGGGTCTAAAATTGGACACAGTTTCAGGATTATCCACTTTTGGGATTAAGGCAATATTTGTGTGATTAATAAACATTAGGCTTGAATTATTTTGAAAGAAATCTTTAATCATAAGAATAATAGTATCTTTAACCTCTTCCGAACAACCTTGGTAAAAAGCAGCACAAAGACCATCATGTCCGGGTGTTTTTAATGCACCAATGCTATTTACCGCTTCCCAAACTTCTTCATCTGAAATACATTCAAGTAGATGCATATTATGCGTATGATCAATGTAAGGAGTTATGATATCAATCATTGTAGCCAATGTCTCCTAAGAAGGGGAACTATCATAAGAAAAATGCAGTTTAAATTCCTGCACAAAAACTTGCTCTAGACCTTCCCTTTAATTCTACCAGAAACCATTACTATCTTTAACATATTTTATTTCATTTCTTTGCTTAAGGATATAAGCCACTGTTTGAAAATTTTTAGTATTTTTATCTCCCAATTGAAGTCATTTAACCTTAGCTTTTTGAGCCCACATAATTTCCTCTTCCTGTAAAACTCAGTTAAGCTCACTTCTAATTTTAACCTCGTCATCCATGCTTATAGAGTTATCTTGATCCCTCATAATTTTATTTTGAATATCACAGAGAGAGGTTAAAAGCATATCTTTACGATCTTTGATATTACAAAGGTATCTTTGTTCCACTTCCTTAACAAATACTTGAATGGCCCTGCACAAGCAACAAACTTTTCTTGTGGCCTTGAAGTATTTGTACAAGTCCAGTCACTTTTGACAAAATTCCTAAAATTAGGATGACGTAACCACATAACTTCAAACTTGAAGGAATAAGAGCCTTTTCTAACAAGGTTTACATTATTAGTAAGTAAGATGGGACTATGATGGAAAATTATGTAAAGAAAAGTCATGGAACTCCTTCAACCATTGAGGGTTAGCAACACCATGATCAAGTCTCTCATAAATTCTAGTGTTATCACTATGACCATTGGTACAAGTATAAGGAACATCGGAGGCAGATATGGAAATCAAGTCACCCCTATTTAGAAAATTAATAAAGTTATTCATGTAGGTAGTAGTATTAGAGCAGCCCCCAAGCTTTTCAGTGAAGTCCACAATATTATTGAAGTTTCCAATAAAACACCAAGGATGGTTTGTTGGTGTATGAGCTAAAATTTGATCCCAGAGATTAGCTTGTAAATGTTTTTGCGGATAAGCATAAACAAAGGTAATGAATTTACCTTATCATTATACAAATCTTTAACTACACAGTGGATAAAACGAAGTGAAGAGCTTAAAACAATAATATTAATGGAAGATGAGTTCCAGAACAAACAAACCCCACCAACTTTGCCAATGGGATTGCAGCAAAAAACCTGATCACAATGCTTACTGTAGAAATTGCTTTAGACCTTGTCTAGGGACATCTTAGTTTCAAACAAGCAAAAAAGGTCCAGCTTAATCAAAGTACACAAAATATTAAAATTACTACTAAAATCAGGTCTCCCAAGACCCCTACAATTTCATACCATGCACTTCATTGATCAACAATTTTGAGCTCTCAAAACCGACAGAATTAACAAAAGAACTCAGTTTACCTCAGAAATTCTTCGAGAATTAAAAAGGACGCACCCAAAGTGGAAAACCGAGCTTGAACAAAACAATCTGACTTTATCCCAACCTAATTTAACCAAGCCAAGAAAAGCCCCAAATTTTGAAAACCCTAACCCTAGAACTTGAATTCAGTTAAAAAAAACCCAACAAAACATGTCAAGGGCTATAAACAACCTCAAAGATTATAGATAAACAAATCAAAAACCAGAAATAAAGACCTAAACTGCGAAAAGAATTCGAAAAATTTACAATGGGAAGCAGCAGTGAGAAGACAAGATTGATAGAAAGAAATTATCAAACCCCCAGATTATCAATCCCCAAATTATCAAACTAATTAGCAAACAAATTAACCCGTAAATTAGCCGAAATGGGTAGAAAATTACCTGCGATAAGAAGAAGGGATTCTTCAAGGTTCTTCACCCCTGGACTCCCGTTGTTTTTAGCAGCAAGGCTTAAAATATGGGCATATGTTCCTTGAATAGCCACCTCTTACGATCATTTGGCTACTCAATAACCACTTGACCCCTAATACCACCAACTAATCATGTGGACATCATGTTTTACATTGCTTATGCTCTTAAAATTATTATTTGGTTTTTGCCTATAATGCTAATTATCAAAATTTACTTCAACATCCAAATCATCAATTTGGTGGCATATGCTTTGAACAATTTCTTATTCGCACAACAAAAACACAACATGTAGCCTTCAATTCATATGGTATATGTTCAAGTTGGATCGATGATTGCGATCGAATTCTGCAGAAAGTTAAGTTCTACCTCTATTCGACATGTATAGTACAATAGTCTCCCAACAAGTTTTTAAGATCTAAACTTACGTGGTATGGAGAAAATGGTTTTCAAGTCTTATCAACTATCATATTCGTTGTAAATTTTATTTAAACGAATATTATGATTAAAATTAACACCATGAGTTGTAAATTTTTATTTGAAGGGCATGGATAGAATGAGGTAAAATATAACAAACAACAACAACAAAGCCTTTTCCCGCTAAGTGGAGTCGGCTGTATGAATCCTAGAACGCCATTGCGCTCGATTCTGTACCATGTCTTCCGTTAGATCCAAGTACTCTAAGTCTTCTCTTATAGTCTCTTCCAAAGTTTTCCTTTACCCCTTAGGCCCTGAACCTCTATCCCGTAATCGCATCTTCTAATTAGAGCATCATTAGGATTTTGTTTCACATGTCCAAATCACCGTAACCGATTTTCTCTCATTTTCCTTCAATTTCGGCTACTCCTACTTTACCTTGGATATCCTCATTCCTAATCTTATCCTTTCTCATGTGCCCACACATCCAACAAAGCATTTTCATCTCCGCTACACACATTTTATGTACGTGTTGATGCTTCACCGTCTAACATTCCGTGCCATAAAGCATTATCGGCCTTATTGTCATCCTATAAAAAAATTTCCTTGAGCTTTAGTGGCATACGACAGTCACACAACACGCCAGATGCACTCTTCCACTTCATTCATCCAACCTGTATTTTATGGTTGAGGTCTCTATCCAACTCTCCGTTCTTTTGCAAGATAAATCCTAGGTAGCGAAAACGGTCGCTCTTTGGTACTTCATGATCTTTAATTCTCACCCCTAACTCATTTGAGCCTCCATTTGCACTGAACTTGCACTCCATATACTCTATCTTTGACCGACTTAAGCGAAGACCTTTAGATTCCAACACTTATCTCCACAGGTTAAGCTTCACATTTTCTCATTCATGAGTTTCATCTATCAACACTATATCGTCTACGAAAAGCATACACCAAGGAATATCATCTTGAATATGTCCCATTAACTCATCCATTACCAATGCAAAAAGGTAAGGACTTAAAGATGAGCCTTGATGTAACCCTACAGTTATGGGGAAGCTTCCGGTTTGTCCTTCATGAGTTCTTAAGGCAGTTCTTGCTCCATCATACATATCCTTTATAGCTTAGATATATGTTACTCGTACTCCTTTCTTCTCTAAAATCCTCCAAAGAATGTCTCTTGGGACCCTATCATATGCTTTTTCCAAATCTATAAAGACCATGTGAAAATCCTTTTTCATATCTCTATATCTTTCCATCGATCTTCGTAAGAGATAGATTGCCTCGATGGTTGAGCGTCCTGGCATGAACCCGAATTGGTTGTTCGAAACCCGTGTCTCTTGCCTCAATCTATGCTCAATTACTATCTCCCAGAGCTTCATTGTATGACTCATTAACTTAATACCCCTATAGCTCATGCAATTTTGTATGTTGCCCTTATTCTTGTAGATAGGCACCAAAGTGCTCTTTCGCCACTCATTTGGCATCTTCTTCATTTTCAAAATCCTATTGAAAAGGTATGTGAGCCATGCTATACCTGTCTCTCCTAAGACTTTCCATACTTCGATCAGTATATCATCTAGGCCCACTGCTTTTCTATGCTTCATCTTTTTCAAATCTACAACCACTTCTTCCTTCCTAATTCGGCGGTAAAAGGAGTAGTTTCTACACTCTTCCGAGTTACTCAACTCCCCCAAAGAAGTAATCCTTTCATGTCCTTCATTGAAAAGATTATGAAAATAACCTCTCCATCTGTCTTTGACCGCGTTCTCTGTAGGAAGAACCTTTCCATTCTCATCCTTGATGCACCTCACTTGGTTTAGGTCCCTTGTCTTCTTTTCCCTTACTCTAGCTAGTTTATAGATATCCAAATCTCCTTCTTTGGTATCTAGTCGCTTATACATATCGTCAAAAGCCGCTAGCTTAGCTTCTTCCACAGTTTTCTTCGCTATTCTATACCTTTCACCGTTTTCATCGGTCATATCCTTGTATAAGGATTTACAACATTCCTTCTTAGCCTTAACCTTTGTCTGTACCTCCTCCTTCCACCACCAAGATCCCTTTTGGTGTGGAGCAAAGCTCTTGGACTCTCCTAATACCCCTTTTGCTACTTTTCAGATACAACTAGCCATGGAATCCCACATTTGGCTAGCTTCCCCCTCTCTATCCCAAATGCATTGGGTGATTACTTTCTCTTTGAAAATGACTTGTTTTTCGCCTTTTAGATTCCACCATCTAGTCCTTGGACACTTCAAGGTCTTGTTCTTTTTTCTCTCTCTTTTGATATGTACATCCATCACCAACAAGCGATGTTGATTAGCCAAGCTCCCTCCAGGTATAACTTTGCAATCTTTACAAGTTATACAATTCCCCTTCCTCATTAGAAGAAAATGTATTTGTGTTTTTAACGACCCACTAGGTAAAATATAACAAACAAACAAAAATTGAACATGCTAGGAAATTTTCACATCAAACACATATCATGTGAAGTTGAGATGAAACATCAATCTAGTCAAGAAAAGACGCACTTTAAACCCAAATTACCAAGAAGAAAGACGTGTTCTCCTTCAAGTTGGCTATTGACGCAATGGGTCAAATTCAATGTGTTAGTAAAAGAAATTGGAATTGCACACGATGTGAATGCGTTTATGAAACTCAGTTACTCGTTCTTGAATTTTCAAAGTCAAGAAGAAGAAGGGAAGAGGAACAACAAGTTCCTCACCATAGCCGAACACGAAGTTTCCTGGAAAATCTGCAATTTTTCTAGGAAAATATAATCTCAACTATTCAAGTCAATCAAAAAATTACTGTACAGTTTTATCCACCCACTGGTGGCGCCAATCAGGACCAGACTGTTAAAATCTTCTGCTTCTGTCCTACTCTAAATTTACAGTCACTAAAAAGAATCAACGAATAGTTGGTATGGTATCTCAGAATCTCAACTCCTCTGTTTTTTTTTCCTCCGTCGCCTACTCTGTCGCAGAAAATTACCCGATTCTTGAATCACATAATTGTCACCCAATCTTCAGAGAACGACCAATTGGGTTTCTCCTCCGTCGCCAGCTCCCGCAACCGATCCGCCGCCGGAACGAAACTCTTTCTCGACGACCAATCGAACTCGGAATCCAAATTGATCCCAGACAAATCCCCAAATTGTGGAGAAATTTCTGAACTCGCCACCGAAACCCAATCCGGAAAATCGAATGGGCCTCTCGGAGACGCCGACAGCTCCGCCTTCTCATCCAATAGAACAGTGTGATCGTCGCCGGAAACAAACGCGTGCTCAAGAAGCATCTCAGCCGTCCATCTCTTTCTGGGATCCTTCACAAAACACTTGGAAACAAAATCTTTGCCGTCTTCACTCAACTCCTCTGGGATTTGCGGCAACTCGTCGCCGCCAATCCTCATCAGAAGCTTGAACATGTTCACGGCGGGGTTGTGATCCCACACCGGTTTCCCGCTCGCCATCTCCGCCACCAAACACCCGAGAGCCCAGACGTCGGAGCAGGACTCGTATTCGTTGTCGTTAACAGATTCCGGCGCCATGTACAGTGGCGTTCCCCTGACTTCGACTTTGTTATACGATTCCCCTGCTTTCTTCGCCAGCCCGAAGTCGGCAATTTTCACCGCGCCGTCGCCGAAAACCAGGACATTCTGAAGCTTCAAGTCGCAGTGGACGAACCCCTTTGCGTGGATGAATTCAAGGCCTCTGAGCACCGACTTTGTGTGGCGTTGAACATCAAATTCTGGCAAGCGTCCGCCGTTTCTTTTGAGCTCGTCCGCCAGAGTGCCGCCGCTGGCGTACTCCAGAACCAAGTTGTAGAACTTCTCGCCGTTCTCGACGGAGTGATCGGCGCCGAAGCAGCGGATGATTTGTGGGCAGAAGCCGATTTGGTCGAGGACTTGCTTCTCGTTCTTGAGCGAATCAGAGTAGCCGGATTCAGACGCCTTCACGGCCACCAGCGGCGGAAGATGAGATGATGGGCTGGTGGATTTTGCTGTGTAAATGGTGGCGAAGCTTCCCCGGCCGATTTCTTTACCGCGAATCCACTCCATAGATCTAGGGTCGAATCAGAGAAAGGTTTTTCACTTGAGAGTTTTGGGTTTGCTTTCGAAAGAAGAAACAACAGAGCGAACAGAACGACTCTGAATTAAGCAGCAGCTGCCTCTGTGGTATTTATAGGCATTCCTATTTCTATAATTTCTGAAGGAAGTTGGAACCCTTTTAGGTTTTTTATTTATTATTTTTATTTAATTTTTTATAAAATCTTTGGGAGTGTGGCTTGGGATTGATATCTTTAAAGCATAAAGCACGTGATAGGCAATGATTTTTTTTTTGGCCCAACGACTGGTTTCCATCACTCGTATTCAAACGTGTTTTTATGGAAACATTTTTACTCGTACACACGCCACACGCGGCTAGATTATATTTCGATGCTTAAATAACTTAATTGTCATGGAGAACTGACTTTTACATTCTTGTTCTTTTATTTTAGAGTAAATTACATAGTAGCTTCTCAAGTTTAAAGTCTATTACAACCTCATATAACATCTTTAAAACATTTCATTTTCATACCTCACGTATTATTTTATTTCAAAACAATATATCCGTTACATTTTTCATCCATTAATCCGTTAAGCGCTGACGTGACTGCCACATTTATGCCACTTGACAAAATAATAATTTTTTTTTTTTTTTAAAACTAAATCTTCAAAAAAAAAAAAGTTGAATGCAACCCCGTGAACCCCCAAACCAGAAACCCAGGAGAAATACACCCCCACCCCCCCCAAAAAAAACCGCAGACCCAGGAAGAAGACCCCCCCTCCCGGACCTTCCCTCCCTCCCTCGCCCGCGCGACAACCACAAGCAGTGGGTCTGCGACAAGTGCTCCAAAGGCTGACAAAGCACACCTCAAAACGAACTCTTGGGTCGGAATGGGCTCAACGTTCTGGTCGTCTCCGTGGCGGTGAATTTAGGATCTAGGCAGGTCAAGTACGAAATGGGATTTAGGTATTTTGGGGATTTTGGAATTAGGGATTTGGGGATTTTGGAATTAGGGTTTGTTTTGGTTTAGGAATGGATTGGAAGAAAGGGATTTTGGGGTTTGGGTAGAGAAGAAAAGAGAGAGGAAGTGGAGGAAAGTTGAGAGCTGGTGGTTATGGAGATTGGAGGAGATGGTTGGTCGGGTGGAAAAAGGGGGTTTGTGTTTTTTTTTTATTATTTATTTAAATTTTTTAGCAATTGTTTAGCCACGTGGCATAAATGTGGCAGCCACGTCAGCACAAATGGGGATCCTATATTTGCCACGTCATCACTTAACGGTTTAGTTAACAGATTTTCTAACGGATGTATGAAATTGAAATAAAATGATAAGTAAATGTATGAAAGTGAAATGTTTTAAAAATGTTGTATGAGGTTGTAATAGACCTTAAACCTGATGGGCTACTATGTAATTTACCCTTTATTTTATTTTATGTTATATTCAATTTTTTGACGTTTCTTGATTTATTTGATCTAAATGTTAAAAACAAATAAAAAAGAGTGCAAGAGAGGAACAAGAGTGCGAAAGTTATTATCCTACCGTCACTTGCCAAGTCATTACCCTCCTAATACTTGGGCGAAAAGCTATTGCTAGGGCAAAGAAATTTACCGCCAATGCAATTGCTTGGGCACAGTGATTTGTTACGGGCAGGTTGATTGCTCCTTGGGTGACACCAGCCATTTTCCGAGAAGTGGGGGGTAATTTTTTTTAAGTGTTGTTATCTTTTAATGATATGCATTAAAAAGTCATTAACTTTAAAGAAAGGGATGCTAATAAATTCTGTAGAATTGTACATGATTAGAGAGTAGTGGCCAGAGAGGGGATAGGTGAAGGAAATGACAGAATAAAAAGATCACTACGAGCTCGTTTGGATATGTTTTTAAAATGACCGAAAACGTTTTTGGTGAAAATGTTTGTGGAACTAATTTTTAGTAAACATACAAGTAATTCCTAGAAAGGCAATTAAAGTGTTTTATGAAAGAAGCACATAATTGGTGTTTTTGGAACTCAAAAACATTTTCTCTAAAAATGCTTTCAGTCATTTTTAAAGCACATCCAAACGAGCCCTAAATCTTAATTAGACCGATTGATTAGTGTTAAACTCGATTACGCATACACAACATTATTACCGAATCTCAAACTATTACATGCACAAGCTTTAAAACCTTGATTACCCTTAATTAAGATCAAATTAAAATAATTGATTGGTGTTAAACATCCATCGTCCACATGCATAATCTTGTTTTAAGATAGATTTGTTTTGTTAAACAATCGGTGACCATGAGATTTTTTTTGTTAGGCCGGCATAATTCAGTTATTAAGAAATAGTTCATGAGCTGTTTTATATTTGAAAAGAAATTGCTTTCCCATCTCTCTCCCTTTCCTTCTCTCTCTCGTTGTTGGAGAAAGTAGTGGAACCTAGCTTGCTGTTACTTGAAGAAAAAGAAACGCATTTAACTAATTTATCACCTGTTTTATTTGATTTACTATTCTTACTCTCAATAAGATAAAGAAAATTGTGCTTCTCACTCCACAAATCTGCTGATACAGTGGCATTTTTTACTTAATTATTACCTTCTTTAGTTTGAGGACTGCTCGGACTTCATCCAGAATGTCCTTGTTATTTTTTGTACTTTTTTTAATACTCTAATAAAACAACTATCATTGCATGCGGTCTAATATCTTAATGGATAGAGTGTTGAGTTTCTACTCATGTGTCTCGGATTCGAAACTTCCCATCATTTGAATTATTGTAATAGTTTCCAATCCCCTCCTCCCCTTAATAATAATACAATTATAACACAAATACAACTATGGTTTCACTCGAAGAAAAAAACAAAAGAAAAAAAGAAAGAAAAGAAAGATAAAACTCGATGAAGGCGTATCTCATGTGCTCATAGCAAACGACCCGCAATTTTGAAAGCCATGTCTTAACTTTTATTCACTAGAATATAAGCAAGGAACATACTTTGCAAGAACATGTGTGAACAGCTCACGGAATATGGGGCACTATTATTATTCCAAAATCCCAAGTCTCGTATGCTCTCTATTGGTTGTGAAAAATTAAGGACCGACACAATTTGTTTGCATCTATCTTTCTCACCAGCCACCATTGCTGGATCGACCCTTCTCCATAAACTTTGGTTCAAAGGAATTATGTCATGTGTCACACTTAATTAAGTAGGTAGGTTAGTTTCAAAAAGCATGTTTCAAATGTGCTTTGATTTGGAAGAACATTAAACAAATTGAAGGTGTGATAATATAAAGCTTTGCGTAAAACTAAATACTAAATCTCACTACCACCACAACTGCAATAGAATCACAAAATCCTCCGTATCTTTTGAGTAATGTGAGATGATAGCTTAACTTGAGCTACTTGTCTCTAAATTCTTCTTTATTGATTCCAAGAAAAATGGTTTATGTTGTACAAGGAAAGAGGAAAAGGTTACATCATTTCTACCGTATTTTGGACTAGGACAAATATAATTATCATATTTACAAATCACATCGTTAATTGTATCTTTTAAGACGAAACTTGTGTATTGCGACATTATTTATACGAGTCTCTTTTTTAATTTAATACATGAATAGACTGATCGAAAAAAATTATTACATATATTGTATACATCACACGACATACTATAGTGTGGTCTACTAAATGGATAGTGCAATTTACATACTTGTTTTTACCTTCTCCACCCTTCTTAATTTTATGTCATTGATATTCTTCAATTAATTTATTCAATCTGACGATTGAAATTTAAGAAGAGTATGTGAGAAGTAAAAATAGGTGCGTGATGACACTATCCTACCTAATTAATTGAAATTATAACACGTATTTTTTTTTTTTGTTGAAGAAACACGTAATATTATTAACTGTTAAACCTTAAGCCGAGACGATGACATTATAAGTTAATTTAGTTCGAAACGCTGTATTAGCATCTCATGCGGCATATTGGTATACCAAATACACCCAAAAAAATTTCGGTATGGTCTCATTTTAAATATATAAAAGTATCTATGCCCAAACTTCCAAGTTCAGAAAAAGAAAAGAAAAAAAAAAAGTAAAAATCTAAGAAGATATTGTTTCCCTGAAACAAGGAACAAAGATAGACGGCTACATATGGCAGGTTGCAAGTTCCCTTCAATAAATGGACAAAGGCCATAACTGCTGAATCCTTGCCACCACAATCCAGTGGGCAGTGGGCAGTGGGCAGCCAAAAACCGAAAGCAGTAATGCTTGCATGTAACTTTGGTCGCAACAGAGAGACCGAGAGAGAGGTGCCACAGCCAATGCATGCAATGCAAGATGCAACTGCAAGCTCTCGTTTTCAAGTTTGCTAGAATTTTTTACTTGTGATGAAAACACGGATGGTACGTCACGTATTTTTATGTAAGTAATAGGAAATTTTAATTTTTAAGTTACTAACTTTTTAACATACATATCCCACAATTTATATAGTGACACGTGATGTACCACCTTATATGTCGTCATACTGAGAAATCTCTCCAAGTTTGCAGACTTTAACATCCGCAAGTGTGCACGTTTCTCATATAAAAAATATTATCAGTATCCTTCTGTTGGGTATCGCATTTTGAACCTTGGAAGTTTGGAACCAACCGTATAAAAATATCATCATTTTACTTTAGGGTTTTTTTGTTTTCTTTCCCATTTTTTTATTTTGGTGGTGAAACTTGTGAGTTATTAATTATTATAGGGTAATGCTAGAGAGATTAAATTTGTAAACATAATTTGCAAACTAAATGATGTGTCACCAATAGGAATGTATACGTTTATCAACGTTGAAGTAATAAATCAATCATCAACTTCCATTTCCTTTAGTTTCTAAATTTTTGTCAACTAATTTAGTTTCCCTAACATTATATGATACTAGAATATGGTTCCATGATGTTAATTAACAATCTACACGTTATAGTATTAAGCAGGGATGAATTTGTCATTTATTAAGAGTATCATAATCAGTGGTAGAGCCACTTGAGGATCATGAGAGGTCCGAGCCTAGCCCTAAAGTTTTTCATTGTAGCTTCTATTTGTGTGTTTTTGGTTGGATACTATGCTTTCTTCTACTTAGTGCTTTTGCTTCCAGCTGGCTTTATTGTGTGTTTTACAATAGTATTGTTATGAAACCAAATCCTTATATCAACTAGTCTTTTAGTTCACTATTTTGTATGATAGAGTGTTGTTTTACAATGAAACTACGCATATATGGAATAGAGGAAGAATTTATTCTGAAAGACAATTTTCATAGTTGCAGTATTGAGCCACGATATTAAATTTTGTTAAACTTCAATGTAGGAACTTAAAAAGAGAAGTTTGATGCTTATGATATAACTATCTCAATTTTTTTTTCGTCACTTCATTAATCTCTTATTTTTCATTCCAATATAAAAAATGAACCTTTTTCTCCATTAGTTATTTTGTCCAATTTCTTTCACACTGCTTAGAGGCCCCTCCTAGTTTTGATCTGGCTCCGCCATTGCCTATATCAATTGATTTTATGATGTAACGTCATCTCTATTTCATGTACACACATGTTAAAGACCAACAGCGGAGCAGGAAATGCAATTGTATGGGTTCATCCTTAAGTAATTATTGTCATTTCAAGGTTATAAACATAATGAGATGTAATCCGAATCATGTATAAGTATAAAAATCAAATTTTGTTGCTTTTAACTGACAACAGACTATTTCAACTTATTTATTTATTCATTTATTAATACTTCAAGTTCAAGTAGGCATTTCCATTGATAACCTAGATTAAAAAAAAATAACAATAAAAAAAGTAAAAACTCAATGTTTTTCAATTGGATGACAATTTCAGAACTTTCCTTTGATGCTATTCCACCATACAACTAGATATGTTGATTGTTAACGAACACCAAAGCCGACTCACGTGCTCCAAACAATATAGTTGGAAGTGTTGAAGATTGAAGGGTAGGCCACTTGGGGAAAGTAAGTCTGCGACTGCAACCTTATTCAGCATATGCAGCAGCATCTCTTGGATTTCGATTCACTTCATCTCAACACACAACGTCTATGTGTGGGGGCCACACCCAAAAAGTCACAGTTCCACTCAGAATGTATACTTCTCTAGTCAGCAAAGTACATGCATGTTAGTTGTAGCTCACTTGCAAAAAAAGGGATTTGGATCCTCGCCGGAGGGGATCCTAAGGATCAACGCATTTGAACCGTTGATCAAAAATTGTGCGGCCACATTTTTTTCTTTTTTTATATTTTTCATGCAAAACGAGGTTATTTTACTTTTAAAAATATAAAAAACATTTATTTAGGACCGTATGATTTTCGATCAACGGTCCACATACATTGATCCCTAGGATCCCCATGAAGGGGATCCGGCGAGGATCCAAATCCCAAAAAAAGTATTTACATCCATACATCTGGGATTTCGTATTGGAATATTTCTTTTCATAAATTTTTTACCACCTTATATTTTAGTACAATATTTCATATTATTAATAAAAAAATTAACATTAAATTAGAAAATGATAAAAAAATTATAAAGAATTCTACTTTAAAAAAATCTCCTTATTATTATTTTTTAAAATAAATTTACGTGAAACATGCTGCCTGAATCCTGTTGCGTTTAGATTTGGTCCCACTGCCCACCAATCACTTGCGTTCCTTGTATTCTACTTTCTGAGAAATTTTTAGTTTTGACGGGAACACAAGTGGTACATTACGTGTTTAATAGGAGTGGTGAGAAATTTTATTTTTTAAGTTATTAACTTTTTAGCACACATATCCCACAATTTGTATAATAACACGTGGTGTACCATCCCATGTACCGATCACACTAAAAAATCTCTCCTACTCGCTACTTGCTACGCAACAACACTTTTCACTTTAATAGGTCGTCACTGAAAACAAGACATCCCATGATCCAAAATAAAATCCCAATTCACATCAATCGTGCGGGTTTTTTTTTTGTTTTTTGTTTTTTGTTTTTTTTACTGTACATCAATGTGTGAGACTGACCTTAAACAATTAAATTTATACTATCAAAATTCAGCCCTGTAAGTTTAGCTGTCGGTGTCCATTACGTTGTTGTATTTCATACACCGGTGTGTTAGTAAAATTTTTACAATCATGTTTATGATTACATTAGCAACATTTTTTTATATTTTAGATTTATTCTTATTTTAAACATAAGTAACCATATACCATGCTAAGTGTGACTTATTACTCATGTTTGATGTGAAATTGTAAAAATTTAATTCAAGTGTCATTCTGTTCAATCAATGCGTGTTTGAATAATCTTCTACATTCACACATAACAATTTGCAATTCCAAACGAGTGATTATTTCAAATAATTAAAAATGATTTATGTATTAATCTTCTACTTTCCATAACAATTCCCCAACATAGACAATCAATTGATAAGTTTCAAACACTAGCTAGTTGCACTTTTTACTACATATTCATGTGAACTTTATTACCATTTTTACAATGATCCTATACAATCCCCATAATTCCACATTGTCAAGCTTCTAATCTATTAATTAAGCATGTGTTCACATGAAGATATGCATGTGATGTTATGGGTTGGAACTACTAGACTAGACCCCGGGAAACGACCCCAACAATTTAGCTTATTGTGTGACATATTATATTTTTTTTATTTATAAAATGTACCATTCGGTTGGTGCAAGTAGGACCAACCATAACACATGCAACCAAATTGGACAGGAAATGTTTGAATCGCCGTCGGAAATTAATAAAATTTAACCCCAAATATTTTGCTTGGGAAATTGACATTATTTGTAGAAATTGTGGGATTTGTCGGTTCATGATCATATAGTAGTAGCCCACGTGAGATTTAGATACTCGGAACCAAAGCTTTTGATACTTGAAGCCGACGGTGCGGCCCCCGGACCCTCGAATGGTCAATTCACGAGAACTTGAGCCGACGGTCCATAATTCATGACTTATGTTTATTTTGTATTATGCTTTATATAGTTTATAGTTTTAATAGCCACCGCAGAATGGCACGAGCTTTATGAACTGTGCATCAATTGTGGTCAAGGATCGAGTGAGAGTCCATGTCCATGTAAAGCCAATTGGGTCCCACCAAGGTTCCTTGAGCCAGATAAATTTTTATGTATACTTAGAACATAATGTAGTTCATAAGGTGTCATAGAATAAATATACGACATAATTGATATGTCTCACTTTAGATTCTAATATCTTTATACTTGTATTATGACATGTGGTGTTACTGCTTGAGTTTTAGGTACAATGAAAAATCTATACAAATTTTTTATGATATGTTTACTTATTCGGAAATGGTGAAGCCATATAGCAACATGCAAAGAAATGACGAGTATGAGATAAATAATCTCTCCCTTAGTTTCACTATATTTAATTTTTCAAGTATGTCGTACCCAAGGGGAATTCATCAAGAGTTGGACAAAATAATTTACAACCTAAAATTACATGGTCTATTTTGAATTACATCTAGATTCTAGGATAAAATCCTACTCCTATTAGGATAGTAGGTAGTTAAGTTAGGGATAGTAACAATGTTGTACTCGTTTCTTTGAAACTTTAACACGTTATAAGCTGTTAGTAAACACATGATATGAAACGAATAAAAATGATAAATATTCTTTACAAAATCCATTCTTTATAAGTCAATATGTCCTAGTGTGACTATTATACCATCGTTTATAATAATTGATCAATTGACTATAATATGAATGAACCAAACATGGTTTCAAGCAGTCGGACTTGGTTCGAGATATGAAGTTTGGTTATGACGAAGGGTCATGCATGTGATGATTTTTCACAACAACAAACGGCGGAGTCACGATCACGCCAATAAAATTTCCGGTTCACAAGAGCTTGAAAGGTTAATCAAAGTGGTGGCCGGTAGTGAGTAGCCAGCCGTATTTGATTTGACACTACGTTGAAGATTAGCACTTTGTTTTGACTTCTCGTTACAGCTGGGGGCAGATTGGAATTATATATTATGGGGCCTAAAACGATAAGTAAGTAAGTGGGCTCAACTTGCCTACTAGATTTTTTTGAATTCTATCAACGGACGAGGCAATGGGCTTTCCCCTTTGTAGATCTTTTGTACTAATTGTTTTTTTTCCATCTTAAATCTCCTACCATTGAAAATGATATTCACGATGACAACTTGAACAACCAAATGCGCAGGCCTCAAGTGGTCGGAGAATGTCTTATACCGGACGGACATATTGATTTCGTGATGTCTTATATTAATGATATAAATTGATTCTGTGATGTTTTATGTTAATAATTCAGAGATAATTGTAAATTTTTGTTTGTATAATATTGTATCATTGACACGAGACATTATATTAATACTGTCTTTATATAAAGCCAGATCTTTCACACGCGGATAATAATGTGATTAAATTAGTTGTCAAATGATTTTTTTTTTTTGAACAAACGATATTATCTACACTAAGGGGGAGGGGATAGACTTAGCCTCACAATAGGCTAGCAATAATGTCATTCAATCAGTTGTTTATTGAATATTATTATATATATTCTTAATATAAATTCAATAGAGACCGATTTTATTATGTGGATTCAACTGCTTTAATTGGTTTATGAGGGGTTTCTTCTAGCATGATCTAAGATTATTCATTTACTTCAAATATTTGACTTTTCTTTTGTCAATTTACGCATATAAATACATTTAAAACGTGTAAGTCGCGCGTAGCATACTGTAATTCCCTTATCACGTGCATGAAGACTAGTATTTATAAGTTGAAGTTGTTTTTCCAAGTGGGAGAGAGAGATGATGACTCCCAATTTATGTGACTAAAGAAAAGGAAAGCCAGTGTAGCGTACAAGGATATGCACTTCCACGGTTCATGATTTGACTTTCCCCTCAGTCAACCTCGTGTATATGTATTTTACAAGGGGAAGAAAAAAATCCAAGCATGCCTTTGTTTACAAAAGTTTGAAGAGGTGGTGTTCACACTTCAAAAAAGATTTAACCACTACAAAGTCTACCACCAAATGTTATTGATTCATTATGCACATGTCTCTGTATATTTTCTCGTTTGTATATTTATAAATGTGAAATGTATTATAGTTTTTCTGAAGTATCAATAATAACTTATTACTTTTTTCTTAGACCAAATATGAACCAAAGATGGGATTTTGACTTTCATTGGACCATCTTCTTTATAGGGCTGCTCCAATCGTTTTTATAACATTTGTTATATTTTCAAACAACTTATTTTTATTGTTACACACCATATTTTATGCTAATCTACGCAAAGGAGAAGGCTTGAACTAGGCGTGGGCAGAATCCCTTTTTTTTTCGATTTCGGTACCAAACCGAATCGGTCTATTAATAGTCAGGTCGGTATTTGTTATACATATCTCCGAAGCGAACTGAACTGATTTTTTTTAAAAGTTTCTTTTCCACTTGGCTGCCTTCAATTGGTTCTTGGGAGACTCCATCGGCTTACCATGGAGTTTACCACACCATATCTCACTCTTTATCTATTCTTTCTTTGAGAGAGAGATTTTTTTTTTAATTACTATTATTAGGGAAAGGAGGAGAGTTCGAAACTATTACAATAATTTAGAGGAGGGAAGTTTCGAACTCGAGATGAAACCCAACACCCTATTTCCTTGCCTCCTCCCACCTTAGTCTTGAAGTTTGAACTTCGAAAGTTCAAAGGCCCGAGCTCCTCGCCCCGGGCGTCCACTCGTAAGCTTCTCACAACTTGAAAATTACAAATGGTAAGCCTAATGGATTGCTAAGTGAGGGGGTTCTTGTGCTAACTTTCTGTTTTGGGGACAAAATTAGGGTTTGGAAGCATTTGTTTGGGATCCTCTTCTTTTTTTTTTCTTTTTTTTTTTGTTTTGTTTTGTTGTTGTTGTTGTTGTTTGGGGGGGGGGGGGGGGGGGGGGTTGCATTTTAGATCTAGGTCCAAAAGTATAGGTTGTTTATGTTATCTAATTACATATTTTTGTAGCAATTATTAAATTTTGTCTTTTTAGATAAAAAAAAATTAAATTGCGAGTGGCCCTTTACCACAGTGGTGAAAATGAGTTGAGCCATTGCATGACGACATGGGTTCAAACCCTGTTGATAGCTAATCTAACCAAAATCTATCGTCTGACAAAAAATAAAATATAAAAAATTTAAATTCATTAAATTTTTTGATAAAGGTATATTATAAAAAGAAAAAAAATGTAATATGTTAATCTAAATTCATTAACTTTTGTGATAAAGGTATATTATAAAAAGAAAAAAAAATGTAATACAATTAATCTGTTTTATAGGTAGACTATGAAAAAATACCTATGACATAGGTTGATAAACAATTAAACGTATATTCTACTTATAAGCGAGATATAAAACTTAACTAAAAGATACAAAAGTATAATACACTTACAAACAAGATACATTAATCAATGATACAGGTTAATTATAAATATGAATCTTTCATATAGATAGATAAATACAATTAACTTGTGATATAGTTGATTATAAAAAACAAATTTATAAAGGGAGTTTTAACGAAACACTCCCGGTATTGTTCACTTTTAAAGAAAAATCACATTTTTACCTTTATCTGATATTATTCACTATACCTTTAAAAATGGTTTTTCATTAAAAGGGAAGTTTTTTTGGACTTTTCATTAGTTTTCCTATTTATGGGAGTTTTAACGAAACACTCCCGGTATTATTTACTTTTAACGAAAACCACATTTTTACCTTTATCTGATATTATTCACAATACCTTTAAAAAGGGGTTTTCGTTAAATGGGGTGTGGAGCACAAGAAAAAAAATAACCAAGAAAAATAAATAATTAAAGAGATCATTATAATGAAATTGTTGTAGGCCTATTTAACTGAGCTATCTAAGGAATAGAGAGGCCGGCGGTAGCAAGAGGGAGAAAAGAGAGATTGAATTGTGAGGTGTGTGTTGTATCATCCCCATTGTGCCTTTATTTATAGTAGTAGGATAGGCAAAAACCTTACTCTTTTAGGATTATAACTCTTAATAGGTAATCAACTCCTAATAGGAATATAAGAGATATTCCTAGATCTACTAGGATTTACACAATCACATTCCTATTCTAAATATGACTGCAACACTCCCCCTTGAGTGTGTAAATACTCAACAAACCATCGCATCAGATCTTCAGTAGATAAGGTAAAATAGTTGATGAAGTCATCGGCACAACGGGTGAACGCGAGTCTCAAATATAAAGAAAGTATGCATTGGTAGTAAAACTCACAAAACCTTGCTATGGTAAAACCCAAGGCATGGGGAAAACCCATAGACTAAGGAGAAAAGTGAGAAGTATGCATAAGTGAGAAGTATGCATAATGTCTTAAACAAACGTCAAACATGACGAAAGTAGTGAACTCAACGGAGTATGATCATCTCAGAATGGGTACCTCGCCAAAATCTCGTTAGGTAGCAAAAACCTAGTGGGAAAAATGCTCCTAATCGTGGGAAACATAGTACATCCAGATCAAGTGAGTGTGCTTCTAGATATTCCCCCTTGAGTTAGACATAACTTCCAAATAAGAGAACTACAAGCGATTCAACTTAGATAATTTATGCATAACGATTCCTTGGATGAGCTTTTTAAAAGTAGACTTGGGCAATGACTTGGTGAAGAGATTGGCTAGGTTGTCTTGGTAACGGATTTGCTCGACTTCAATGTTATGATGCTGTTGTTGTTGGTGAGAGTAAAATAATTTCAGTGTTATGTGCTTGGTGTTGTCTCAATTGATGTATCCATTCTTTAACTGCTCGATACATGTTGCATTGTCTTAAAAGATCGTTGTAGGAAGGTCAACGACAGAAGTAAGACCACTAGTGCTTCGAATATGTTCCATAACTGCTCTCAACCAAAAGCACTCACGCGATGCTTCATGCAAGGCGAGAATCTCACCATGGTTCGAAGAAGTCGCGATTAGCATTTGCTTGGTGTACCTCCAAGATATAGCGGTGTCTCCAACGGTAAAGACATAGCCCGTTTAAGAACATGCTATATGTGGGTCAGACAAATTTCTAGCATCTGCGTAACCAACAAGGCGAGAATCAATTTGAGAACCATATGGGGCGGCAACACTCGAAGATTCGCGGGTATAGAACAAGCCCAAATCCGTCGTACCCTTGAGGTAGCGGAAAATATCTTTAACACCATTCCAGATCCTGTATGTGGGCACATTAGATATCTAGCCAATAGATTAACAGCGAAGGAGATGTCGGGTCTAGTGCATTGAGCCAAGTACAATAAAGCCCCACTTGCACTTAGGTAAGGAGCTTCGGGTTCCAAAATCTCTTCCTCATCCTCCTTTAGACGGAAGAGATCTCGTTTAACATTTAGAGTCCGAACGACCAAAGGTGTACTCCAAGGCTTCGCTTTATCCTCATTAAAACGTCGCAACATCTTTTGGGTGTAGTTCGATTGATGTACTAGGATTCCATTTGAATAATGATCTCTAGGCCGAGACAGTATCGAGTTTTCCCAAGATCTTTTATCTCAAATTTCAATTTCAAGTGAGTAGCAATTTTCTCAAGCTCTGCGGGAGTTCCAATGAGGTTCATGTCGTCAACATAAACTGCAACGATTGTAAATTTGGAATGTGACTTCTTTATGAACACGCATGGGCATAATTCGTTGTTCACATAACCCTGACTTGTCAAATATTCACTCAGACGGTTATACCACATCCGCCCAGATTGTTTCAATCCGTAGAGTGACATCCTCAACCTAATTGAGAAAGTGTTCTGTGGTCTAGAACTATTTGAACCAGTCAATGGAAGTCCTTCTGGAACTTTCATGTATATTTCTGTATCTAGATCCCCATAGAGATACGCGGTTACCATGTCCATAAGCTACATATTCAGTTTTTTGAAAAACTACCAAACTGATTAGGGAACGGAACGTTATAACATCCATTACGGGGGAATACGTTTCTTAGTAATCAATCCCAAGGCGTTGAGAGAAGCCTTGCGCTACGAGGCACTGAGAGAAGCCTTGAGCTACGAGGCGTGCATATTCAGTTAGACTCACGATGGGAATGATACTTGACAATAGCCTCGAGGTTAGCTCGGCATACGCATGGCCAATGATCCTTTGATCCACAACGGTAGCACATGTCCATTTCAGTGGAAATCGGTTGAACGGTAGCTTTTCCTTTGTTCTTGAAGTTCGGGGCCTTAGGGGAAAGGGGTGGACGCTACTGGGTCACATTTCCTCCTTTGGGTGGGCCTTGATTCTGTGGACCGTGGGTCCGTGGTGGGGCTTGTCACCCATTGGCATGGCCACGACGATTCTTTCGTCGTTTGTGGCAGTTAGAATTGCTTGCATGCGCTTCAGGCGTGATGTTCGAGCCAGTCGGCCGAGCTTGATGATTCTTCATCAAAATCTGGTTTTGTATTTCAGCAAGAAGTAGTACAGAGATCAAATCCGAAAATTTGGTGAATTTATGTGCCCTATATTGTTGTTGCAAGACATTATTGGTGGCATGAAAGGTCAAATAGGTCTTTTCTAGGAGATCTGTTCGGTTAGTTCCATTTTACAGAACTTCAGCAGTGATTGGATTCTACAAACTTCAAAGTTGTATTCGTTCACGGACTTAAACTCTTATAAGCGAAGATGTCGTCAGTCATGCCTTGTTTTAGGCAAGTAGATGTCTTTCTGATGATCGAAACGGTCGGCCAGAGCAAGCCAGAGGGTGCATGGGTCCTCCTTATCATGGTACTCGGTCTGCAGTGCATCATGGATGTGTCTTTGAATGAAGATCATTGCAGTAGCTTACTGAGCTTCATCGACAGGTTTGTCATGGTAGGTGCCAATTGTGGCTCTAATACCCTTTGCAGTAAGATGGACCTTCACGTCTTGAACCCGCTTCAGGTAGCTTCTTCCAGATACTTCCATAGCGGTGAAATCGAGTTTGTTCAAGTTCGACATGTCCGTAAAACAAAGGGTACAAAAAACATGATTAGTCATATGGTAAGCCATTTACATATATCGTAGAACATTGAGATTCTATAGACATGTATTAGTTTAATTTATGCATGAAAACTACAGGTTTCATGTGGTAAGTTTTGAATGAAAACTTCAGGTTTCAAAGGCACTAAATATGAAACTACAGGTTCAATTTAGTTTTATGAATGATTAGTTCATAAAGGAGATGTTTCTACAAGAAACACAAAATGCAATATGCTGACTTAAGTGTAGTGGATTTGAGTTTCTTTGGGAACTCAAGTGTGAGAGCTTCATTAATACGAAAATATGTCAACAGTTCAAAGTATAAAAATAAATTATTGAATCATTAATGTCCAAAAGTGATCTCAGGTCAATAATTTTGGATTAATTATCAGATTAATGGACTGCATGTCACTTTTAATTAATTTAATAGATCGGGACTAAACAGGGTCGATCGTGGAAGCAAAATAATGCCAAAATTATCATTGGATTCGAAAAACCATAGCCCAAAAAGAATTGGGCTGGGTGCTATGAGTATGGTAAAGCCCTAAAGGCTTTTGGGCCTCGGGTATAGCTGCAAAAACAGCCCATATGTAGCTGCAAGCCATGGGCCAAGAGACAGGAAGCCTAGTAGCAAGTTGCTGGCTTGATTGGGCCGAGACTAACGCATGGGAGCAGGCCCAGAGGCTTTTGAGAGTGCAAAGGAAACCCCAACCACAACTGTGTTTCAGTTTTGGGCCGCAGGGATGAAGCCCAGCCCCGTGGGCTGGCTTGATTGAGGCGCGGGCCATCGCAAGTACAAAGCCCAGCAAGCGTAAAGGCTTTCTGGCAAGTCGGGCCAAGCTTCAAGGTTTCGGCCAAACAAGGCTGCAGGCCTGCTGGTGGGTTCGGGGCTTCAGCCCGTTATGAAACTGACCCCAGGCCGAAGCCTGGTTGTGGCGTGCATGAGCAGTAAACCCAAAGGCTATTGCAGCAGTCCATGTAGCTGGGCTTCAGGGCAGCAACGGTGGATGGTGTTGCCGACGGTGGTGTCGCAAAATCCCAATTTCCTTTTCCTTATTTTTTTTCCCGAATTTTCTAGGGTTTGAAAAACCCTAATATGCTTCTAATTTATTTATATTCTTTGACTCACAATTTCACATAGCAATTTAATTGCGTAATGCATGAAACATATATATATTGACAAATATATGAAACATATGCAAGCATAGTGGACGTTTCAAATATTTTCCTTTATTTTAAGCGTACCAGATTAGCAGAAAACAAATAAGAGCCTTTCCATTTTGTGGAAGATAGCCTCCTACGATCCGTCAGTTCCTCAACTTTTGGCAAGAACGTGCTGATAACGTGTTGTAGGCCTATTTAACTGAACTATCTAAGGGATAGAGAGAGAAGGGGACGACGGTAGCAAGAGGGAGAAGAGAGAAATTTAATTGTGAGGTGTGTGTTGTATCACCCCAATTGTGCCTTTATTTATAGTAGTAGGATAGGCAAAAACCTTACCCTTTTAGAATTACAACTGTTAATAGGTAATCAACTCCTAATAGGAATATAAGACATATTCCTAGATCTATTAGGATTTACACAATCACATTCCTATTCTAAATATGATTGCAACAAAAATCAAATCTTATAATAAATCTTATCAATAAATAATTATTATTAATAATAAAATAATCCTAAATTTAAGGGATTTGATTTATTTTAAGAAATTGGACTATTCCTAATAGTGGTTCAAAAAATTGGACTTATATCAAGTTTTTTTTTTTTTTTTTTTTTTTTTTTTTTTTTTTTCACTTGAAATTTCTAGTAATTGAACCTGGATTGTGAGTTAAATGTCCTGGGTTGAAGCCAATCGAAATTTCTGGGAATCCAATGTGTGTGTTTCTATCAATGCAGCCCGAAATTGAAACGCTCCCATACCGTATCAGAATCAGTACCAAAATTATTTTTTGATTTCGGTTCCACCCCTATCTCGTATTGAACCGAACCGTGTTCATGGCTAGTTCAAACACGAGACATAATGAGTTTAAGTGGAAGACCTTAACAACGAGGACAATCCACCAATTGCCAAGCAACTCATGAACTCAAAATTCTACAATAAAATGAGCCATTTGTTATAGGACATTGAGTGCTGCATAATTTTGAATTAGCCATTTGTTAAAGATACTATTGCTTTTTTTTTTTTTTTTGCTTTTAAAAACTCAACAATCAACAGAATGAAGTGGCAAACAAGTTTGATAACAAGGCTCTATCTCGCTCTATGCTGAAGCCCAAATTGAAGTTCCAGGATGGGCCATTGAGTTGATTCCAACTACACCTTCTATTTAAACTATGAAAGCCCATATGGTTTCTAGGGCAAACAAGCAGATGTACTCTGATTACAAACCCTAGACTGATTCTCCACCTCCCTGAGGCTCGATTTCGGTATATTTTTGCAAAATTTTTACTATTTTTCGATTATTTTAGACGCTGAAATTTTTGGCCGTTACATTTTAATCATTAAATCTTTGATTAAAAATGTAAGAGTAAAAAATCTTGATGGATTAGCATAAACCGGAACACAATAAGAATATTTTAGTGAAGGGAAGTAGAGTAGTGCTGGAAATTATATAAGTGGTAGCAACAAGAATTAGAACGGAAGGCACACATCACTAAACTTGCCAATTTTCGAAATTACTTTACTTTGTGCAGGTAGCTAGTGCTAGGTCAAACTTTCAAAAGTAGAAATTGTTTCCCAAAAGTGAAACTGCAAATCATTTCCCCTAATCAAGCAACGACACTAGGATTCTAACACCTCTGCTTATAATTTATTAAAAAATTAAACAAACAAATAGCGATTAAAGGGTTAAAACTTTGTGTTTTGATTAATATATACTTTAAACAGTAATGCCACGCACGAGTGGGATTCTTCTTGCATTTTATTTTCTGGAACAGACAATGATTGTAGCAAGCTGCAGTCGGTGGTGGTTGTTGAAATTTTAATGGAGTCGGTATAGGGTGGTTGAGATAGTTAAGTGCAGTAAAACTCATTTAACGATTATCGTTCGAGCTCAAAACTGAGTACCTCTAAACTAAATGATCATTTGCGTTTAAAAACAATAAAATTAAACCGTTGTGTAAATTGGGAATCCAACTCAAAAATTATAACATTCTTTAAAAAAAATAAAAAAACTAATTGTAATCTGTCTGCAATCATCATAAGTTCATAACCCAACAAATAAAAAAATGCAAAGAAAATATCATAACACAAGATTAATTAATTAATTTCCCACAAACATACTTAGATCTTTAAAACAAACCACATTAGACTCTTGATACATCAGCAGCAGCAAGTAGATGCTTAATGCCATGAACAATAAAACAACCTCGACGACTAATTACCCTGCAAACAACAACATCATCGTCTGCATAGAGCGATCCTAGAGCATCCTCTGGAGTAAGGACGAACTGGGCCTCTGGCTTTGAAGCAGCTGTGGGTGTAATAAGACCTCCCCGACCGCGGCGGGCAGGGGATGCGATTCGCCGACAGCGCGCCGTACGAAATGTAGTACTTCGTCCTCCTCCAGAGCAGAGATCTGCGAGCGTACCCGTTTTCCACGTCCAGTTCCAAGTCCTCGCCGTCCTCATCGTCTGCCTCCTCGAGCTCATCGTACAGTGGCGACATTGTGGCGGTCGGCCACTCCAGAGCCTCCGCAACTAGCTTCAAGCTGGTCTTGTCGATTTGAGCTTGGATTTGAGGACCCAAATGGAGAAAAATGAGGAGGGAGCAGAGGAAAAGAGTGGTTGCAGTTGGAGAAGCCATGGAAAAACCTAGAGAGAGAAAAAATCACACAAGTTTTTTTTTTGGGAGTGGGGAGGTGCCGGGGTTTAGTGAGAGAAATCTAGAGGTAGATTTGACTTGTTTTGGGGGTCAGATGGAGAGCAAGGGGGGCAAAGGTTCACATGTGAGTGAAGAAGATAAAGGTGTGAGTCAGCAGAGATTGGGTTACAGCTGAGTTTCTTCAATGTAGGTACTAAAGCGTTTATTGTAACACCGTTCCATAACGTTATTAATTTTTAATCAAAAATAGTTCAAAACATGATCGTTCTATGATGTTATTTGAAAATTTAAGATAGTTCAGATTCAAAGTATTGAATACGTCGTTACCAAAAGACCTTCCGTACAATCCAACGCTTGTTAAAGAAAATTAGACATTCGTTATGTTGGATCAAAAAACTCTAACAAAATACTCCAACATTGTTACCGAAAAAATGTACTCCAATATTTGTAACCTCACCTACTTTGTACATCAAAATATTGTGACCTCACATGTTAATATTTAACTCAGACAATAACATATTAGTGTTTTCATCAACCTACATCAGAAGTGAGCCATATTATTTATGTCATCCATTTATATCAATTGATACATGGGATCTCATGTGTTTTCGAGATACGCAAAAATTTCCCGTCTTGAATACATTTTGTGTTTGTAAGGCGGGAGTAGCGGTTGGGTGTGCCACAATGGTGACGTGTTCTGTGTGAGATTGAGGCGTGGGACATTCTAAAATTTGGTGTTTAGTGTATGTGGCTGGTCGAGATATGGTGTCGTTTATCCCTCTTTTATATTTCATTTATATTTGCTTATTGTTTTACTAAACAAAAATTTCAAGAAAATGTTGGTCCTAAATCTTTTAGGAAAGCCCATAAGCAAAGTAACACGATTAAGGACTCATTTGGAATTGTGTTTTTGAAATACACTTCTACTCAAAAAAGCAGCTTCAATAAAAACACTTATTTTAGAAGAACATGAACACTTTTAATAAAAATACAAGTGTTTCTTAGAAAATAGAAAAACCCTTCAAAATGTTCTTGAGAAAAGCACACACCATGTGTTTCTCTTGGTGGGTAACTAAACACAGTACTATTCCACCAACCAAACACCCTTTTCTTTCTTCCTCACGCTGTACAGTAATTTTTCTTCAAACCAAAAGAGGAAGCAGGGCTACCGAAGGCCTGTGAGTCCGGTGTAATGGTGGCAGAAAAATCAAATACCCGCCGCCAAAGCCATGGCTCGGTGTCTCAGATCGTGGCCTCATTCCACCATCAATGACCAGGACGACGACGATCTCGAATTCCGGTTCAATGATGTCGTCTCATTCGCCTTCTTCTTTGTCTGCAATGGTTTACTTAATCGTCTCATTAATCTCCGTTGTCCACCACAGAGGATGAGGAGATGTGGGTCGCCGGAGAAGAGAACCCATGGTTGCCATGGCATGGAAGATGTGCAGATTTGTTGGAGAAAATATGAAGGGGTCTGTATGGTCACATGATTAATAAGATAAGAGAATAGGGTGTTTGGTTACTTGTTATAAAACTTAAATATGAACACATGTCTTGTTTTTTATTTTGCCATATTGTATGGTGAGTAAAATGGGTAATGACTTATCCTATAATTATTAGTGGCTTTTCCACTTTATCTCTCTCATTTTTTCCATCTCTCTCTCTCTCTCTATTTCCTTTCTTTCCTTTTGGCTCTGTGACCTGTATAGAGTAATTATGTCAAATCATCACAATCGCGTTGTAATCAGCCACTAACCCACTGCTGTCAACTCTACCAAATATGCCAAGCCAACCCAAACTATGTCACTCCTCATTTCGTCACCCACCCACCCTCGTCGAACCACTCGCATCTCTTCCGTTGTCCATTCAATTGGTTGAGATTAGGGATGGCCAAATACTCATTGGTTATAGGTAACTACGGTTACCGGCCCGTTTAAATTAAACGGTTACGGTTATGGGTAACCGTTTAGATAAATAAACGGTTATGGGTATAACCGTTTATCCGTGAAATTTAAATGGACGGTTATGGGTATTAACCGCGGTTATAAACGGGTAACCGTTTACCCATTTATTTTATATATGTTTTTTTTTTTTCAAAAGAAAAAATAAAATAAAATTCTTACAAGATGTCCCTATGATGTTACAAAATCCTCCAACAACCTTTAGCAGAGACACAGGCATCCTCAAAATACTCAAGAGTCAAAACTATAATTGGCTTAACATAACTCAAGACAAACCCGAAATCAAAACCTTTCGGCCAATCTGGCAGTAACTGCTCTTAATTTCGAATACACTTTTTCGGCAGGGGACCCTAATATAAGGCTGCAAAGAGAATCCCTTGCAACTTTAATATTTGCAAACGAACCCAGTATGTGAATCTTGGTGTCAGCAATCACAATTGTTAGAAAAAGAAAATTATGACAAATTTTTCTTTTTTTAATTTTCAAGTTGTTAAAAAAACACGTAGACGGGTGAAAAATGAGTAAATGGTAAAAAAAAAGAAAGGATAAATGAGTTAAAAAAGGATAAACGGGTAAACGGGTATTAAACGGTTATGGTTAAATGGGTACACGGTTATAGGTATGGTTAACCGTTTATAAACGGTTATGGGTATGGGTATAACCGTTTAGGCAATTACCCAACGGGTAAACGGTTATGCGGGTATGAGAATAAACGGTTATGGATAAATAACCGCGGTTACCCGCCCGTCATAACCGTTGCCCATCCCTAGATGAGGCATGAGATCGAACATGAAGAGAGACAAGGTAGGGAGGATAAATAGTTTTAAGTGGTGATGGTTGTGTTATGGAATGTGATTACCTTAATCACAGAGAATTGGGAATAATTAAGAATTGAAATTTTTGTTATTAAGAAGTTTGTTAGATTTTGCTAATTGGAACTTGATTATGTAGCTAGTTGTATAAATGTGGTAGTAAACTCCAATTTTTGTAACGGTCTTATTTTTCAATAAAATTTTATTAATATAAAAAAAATATTGATGCTCTGCTTTTTCTTCAATCTCCATTGTTATTTAGCATCTAGGTCAAAGTTGAATAAGATCTTATAGTTGGTATTGTGGGACCATAATTTTTTAGGGCCTAAGCAAGACCGATTGGAATACGTATACATTAGAAGTCCGGTTATGGACCCAACAACTCCGATCAAATTGAGCAAATGGACTAGTGATGTCACCATCATCCTGTGTTCCGAGAAAGTAGGCAAAGTCCGTCGATTACGCTGAGATTGACCATTCTTGTTTCGCATGATATGAAATCTTGATCCACATAGGGATCAGATAAGTTTCCTGTGTTCTTGGATATTCTTACAATCTAGAAATTGGCGTGCGCTGCAAATAATCACACTCCTAAAAGGAAACAATATCTATCTGTAGATATATTTAAGGATTCTCCCAATTTAATACGGATTCCATATCCTAAAAGGTCTCTCTCCCGACTAGTATAAGCTCCACGAACGGTGGTGCACGAATTTGATTTCAACAATGGGTACTTTCATTGAGAGTAAACTCATATTCAGTGGCGAAGCTACGTTAGGGCGAGGAGTGGCGGCCGCCCCTTCCCTCACCGGAAAACATGCCTAGGAGCGCTAGTTCAGCCCCTCCACTCTCGTCGAAAATGAGAATTCCTGCTCCTGTGATTTGGTTTCTGCTGCTGCGCAGCAAAGAGGGACTTGTTTTTGGAGAACGAAATCTGGAAAAAAAAAAATTGCAGAGCTGCGGAACTTGTGAAGAAGATGAAGACTCATGAGTTTGATATTCCCTTTGCCAAACGGTGTCGTTTGGCAATGCTTTACTTTACTTTTTTTTTTTTGGTCAAAATGCTTTACTTTTTTGCTCTTTTAAAACTGACTTACTGACCTAACCCATCAATACTAACTGTGCTGACCAACCACCTTGTTTACCCATTCCCCCTCGGGACTCAGATCCTGTCCTGAGCAGTTGCCTGAGGGTCCTAGGGATCAATTGATCCCAACCCTTCAAATTGATTCGAATTGATCCTGCGGCCAATAATGAACAACAAGCTTTCAAAGTTTTTCACGCAACCCAAGACAATTTTTAGGATCTGAGTCCGACAAGCAGAAATCCAACAGTAGCAGTCATCTGGAAATCGCCTCAAACAGTCTACCGTAGAATTGAAGCCCCCATTTTTATGGTGGTCGAAGGTGAACTCTCATTCTTTGAAAATCTGAATTTTTATTTCTAATCTCCAATATTGAATGAAGAAAACAAAAGAAAAGTTGTTTTGAAAGGTCCTGAATCTTTCTGATGAACACAATTTCATGGATAATGACTACCATGAAATTCAAGACCATGAGAGAGGAGCTCTGCGCTAAAGAGTTCTTGTGCTTCAACATATGCACAAATCCCAAGAAGCAAGGGGTAAAAATTTAAACTTGAAATTGAAGGAAGGAAGACTTGTGGGTCGTCTTCAATGATAGCTTCATCCAAAAAAAAAAAAACTTTGGGACGTGAAAAATGGTGGATTTTGGGCGAGCAGAAGACCAACAGTTCGGAGGAAGGAAATTAGGGGTTAGGGGAGCGGGAATTGTAGGGAAGGCGAACAAAATTGCCTTGTATGTAATTTTTTCCCCTCTTTTTAATACCCCCAACATATTTATCTTAAACTCTCGTATTATCTATAAATATTGTATTATTTTTCAAAAAATAATGTAAATATTATTTAATGCTTATTTTACCATAAAAGAAATTCATTTAAATCAATCTAGGCTCCAATTTAAATCTCGCTTAAGCGCCTAGCTGCTAGACCTTAGTCCGCTGCTTGACTAGCGTCTAACGTTTTTTAGAATATAATCCTAACCAATTTAAGTTTTTTACGTGGTTTTGATATTACCGCTTACAACCGCTTTGGTGGAGAGACTGTTTTCTGTTATGAATATTGACTCAAAACTTTGCACTCTCCAATGTAAAGACAGCCGCTTCGATTGAACTTTGCACTCATTTGAATTTCGCCTCTCCCCTTGATAAATCCTGGCTTCGCCACTGCTCATATTCCCCCCTCGAAATCACTCTACCCCCGCTATGTTTGCCTCAAATCAATACCCATGCGACCCCGCCATACCGGGGAACAGCGACACCCTTGTTGGTGAAGTCACCCTTACCATGGACTAAGTCTAGACAACTTTGATGAGGATTAATGTTTATGTTAACAAACTTTGAAAGGCTTTGAGGGCCTCTCAAATGGAAGATCATTTGAAACTTATCTACTTCAAAAGATGCGTGAAAAGCCCTAGAAGTTGCTGTCTTTGGATTTGAAGAGCCATCTGTCATGGCAATGTACGTTCAGACTCCAGCGAAAATTGTTAATCTGAACCTCTGCGCGGCGCTCCACAGTCAGACTTCCAACACCTCTCATAAGAAGGCCAGACGTAATTGGAAATCATCCAAGTATAGAGGGCCGATGAAGAAGAAAAATTGTCGGTGTCAATTGCATATACTAGAAATGAGAGAAATGCGGCATGGTCAGGTACGAGCTGCTGGACAACATATCCAAAGTTAGCATCATCTTCAAAGAAGTAGAGGAGATGAGAGGATTGGAATTATGGATAATTTCAACCTAAGTAAGACTACTCTGCATACCTTCAATGGTGCTCCTGTTTGATCACTCAGAATTGTGAAACTAGCGGTTAAGGTGGAACTTGTAATTATCTTGTAGTCTTTATGTTATGGACTGTCCAATTCCGCATAACACCATCTTGGGCTGAAAACTGGCTCTACCCAAGATGAAAGCAGTCCTATCGTCGCACCATTAACTACTTTGATATCCTACACTTGGCGAGATAAAAGAAACTAAGAGAGATCAGGTCACGGCCTACTGCTGCTCAGTAGAAAGCCTAAATATGATATGAAAAGGAGAACGAAGCTCCGTAGCTTTGATGGAGAAAACCGCATAGCAACCATAGTCTGGGGGCCAAGAAACAAGCTACATGGAATTCGACATGGACCCTTGACCCCAATATGACGGTACTTCAAAATCAAAGGCAGATGAGGATGCTGTCTGCTTAAGTTTCTATCCCGACAAATCCGAACTTAAGGCCATAATCAAATCAAAGCTATCAGATCGAGATAAAAGAGCTATTCACTGACTTCTTACATGCAAATAAAAATGTATTGGCTTGGTCTACTGAAGACATGCCTAGAGTCTATCCTTCAATAATCTGCCACTGTCTCCATTTGGATCTAACCATGAAACCGGTTACCTAGCGAAAGCTCAATCATGAAATAGAGCAAAGTAAAATCATCATGCTGAGATCGAAAAACTCAGGGACGCCAATTTTATTGTTGAAGTCCATCACCTAGACTGGCTGGCTAACGTAGTCTTTGTGAAAGAAAAAAGAAGAAGAAGAAGAAGAAGAAAGATGATAAGTTGCCAGAAGAATTGTCTGAAGTTCTATGGGCGCATCACACAACCGTGTGGAGAAAAACTAAAGAAAACCTATTTTACTTATCAACTACAATCTCTAACATCACATGCTTATCACAAACTACAATCTCTAGCATTACATGTTTATCACAAATTGTACTCAAAAGTATCCTACAGACTCAAGCTTCCTGCAGGAAAAAAATCCATCCATTCTTTCATGTTAGCTGTCTGAAGAAGCACTTGGTGCCACATGTGTTGCATACTGTAGCTTTACCAGAAGTCACAGATGATGGATTAGTGCAGAAGACTCTATTAGCAGTGTTTGAAGAAGAATGTTGCAAGTTTACAATTGCTGGTACGATGGATTGTACAAGAAGAAAGTGATGCAACTTGGGAGGATTATAATGACTTTACTTCCAAGTTTCCTAATTTCAATTTTTAAAATCTTGAGGACAAAATAGTTTTTCAAGGGGGAATGATAGATTTTGCTAGTTGTATAAATGGGGTAGTAGCCTCCATTTTTCGTAACGGTCATATTTTTTAGGAAAATATTATCAATATAAAAAAAATACTGAAGCTCTGCTCCATCTTCCTCTTTCTTCCATCTTCGTTGTTGTTCTGCATCTAGGTCAAGGTTGGATTAGATCTTATGAAACTAGGATGAGGCTTGGAAATTTGGAATCGAGCAGAAAGAGTGAGAAGTTGGGAGAGAGGAAGGAGGAAACAGAGACGGAGAGAGGGGAGTCATGTCTTTTCGTCCTTGTATTTGACGGGCTTCAACGTATGAACATATCTATACCATTTAAAAATGGGCATAATGGGCATGGACAATAGACAACCCAAGCCATTAGACCCATTTTTATGAGTCCTCTGAAAGTGCTTAATTGTTTTAAAAGCACTCTCAAATAAATCCTAAAAATGTAAGTCTCAAATACATCTCAAACTCGATCCTCATCGCCCAAGCTGATAAAAAGAAAACCTCAAAAGGCAAACCAAAGCCTAAATCAGGTGATGGCGAGGTGAAGAAAAACATTGGGTAGGAGGTGAATTTGTTGAGTGTGGGCTTGCTTCCAATGGTCTTGGAATAAGTTTTGGGCTAACCATTTAGGCCCGACTCATTTGCACCTAGTTTTATTTATAATGGAAGATACTTTTTGTATGAGATTGTTCATGCATAAAATGCTTTTGGTAATTAGAAGATCACGAATATTTTCTCGTATCACTTTGATTTTTACAGAAGCATATACAGAACTCAGAATTGATGCAAATAACCTAGCAAACGAACGGAGAAACCAAGACTGCTACAATTATACAACTTCTGACAAACAATAAGATAATCTAAATTACAAAGATTAATGAGATTTGACATAGGTGCATTGGGAGGATTACATTGTTATTGCTATATCAACTTAGCTAAGCTCAGGTCAATGAGTTTAGACTTCTTTGTCTCCTATTTCACGTATGAATTGTTTTACATTATGAATTTGATTTCAGCGTGCTCGATATGAATTCGATTTTTTTTTTTCGTCTGATATATATGTCTGTATACACACAAGAATAATTTACCGTTTCATGCTTATCAGCACCATGACTTTATAAAGATGAGAAAGGAACTGTACATTTAGACTCCATTATGGCTACAGATTAGCATGATTTCTCGGCAGAAATGTGGTCCATTCTCTTATTGTTTTTATTATTACGGTTTGCCTCTCTACCCCCTCTATGCAAATGCAAACATAGCAGAAACTCGAAGAACCAACAATTAACACAGGCATGCTCTAGATTAGTCCCAACTTAGATTATTAATACATTGATTGAAAGTGCTAGGATGACAAAACTTCCGTTGATGTGCCGATATATCGTTACGTGTTGTTACCAATTTGGAAAAATAAACATGAACGATACAAATATATTTGTATACTAGGCGGGCTAGGCTCAGCTTATATATTAAAAACTTTAAATTTGTAGATTAAATATGTCCAAACTGGTTCAATTCGGTTTAGAGAGACCGTGACAATATTTTTGGTCAAAACCTGAACCACATCGACCATTTATGCCCAGTTCGGTCTAATGAAGGAGAATTGGAGATCAGCTGCGAGTAAAATCCCGCCACCAATGATTGAGATGTTTAGTCGGTTCTCCTCCCTCTTTATGAAGAACAACCTATATGACAAATGTAGTCGACTCTCCTCCCTCTTTCTGAAGAACAACTTATATGACATATGTATACCACCATTGTGGTTTTCCATGCTAATGATATAACGTCATTTGAATAAAACTTACAAATATTTTTGTTGCACGGGATGCTACGATAACAGTGTATAGAAATCCTCCCTTTCTGACGATCCGACCACTTGCTGTCAACGTTTTTTCTACATAGGTTCGATCCCGTCTCTTCCACTTGTTTGTCGTCACCGTTTATGATTTAAATCCCCACCTCTAAATTTTGGAGTGCAGAATCACAGTATAGAGTAGAGGTATCAACGAATGACATTAATCACCCATATTGCATGCAATTGCAAGCTATTAGAGGCTAATTAAGTCGAGGTAAGAGGAAGGACACTGAACTAGTTACTCTAGGCTGTGGCTGTACCTATCAATAATTAATCCCTCCAAGGTTAGGTTTTAAATCATGACCTCAAGTTTTAGACGATATTTCCACCACCACAACCCTTAAATACGCAGTGCAGGGTTGACTCTGCCAATTCACCAAAACTGCATAAAAAAGGCAAATGTGGAAAGTTGTACTTGTTTGTAAAGTTGAATTTTTGAGAGGGCTTTTGTATGCACCGTCGCTAAGATTCCTCTCTGTCTCTCTCTCTCTCTCACTGACTAATTTTCAACAAATACGGAATTCAATCTCTTCTGTTGCTTTCAGTTTTCATCAACAAGTATGAAAAAGGTTTCTTGAGCAATAATGTTAATGTGATAAGTTAAGGCAAGACAATCTGAAAGGAAGCACTTCTACAGTTGCTTTTGGCTTGTGCGTTTGAGGTGCAAGTTTTATACCTTTTTTTTTTTTTATGTTTATAGGCTGAGAATATCACACAGACAGAGAGAGTGATAGCTTCTTTAGCTTGTACAGAAAAATTGGGACCACTTTCTCAGCAATTTTTATTATTTCTGCTCAAGATTCTTTGTAGTTGATAACAATGGATTTGATTTTTTATACCACTCCAAATTGTTCAATTAATTTCTATTTCTCAATGTTCGATCTTTTTCTTTAACACTATTTTTGTAGCAAATCAATTATTGTAATGATTCAATATTAAATGATAGTAGTTATCGATACGATGGATAGTAACAGTTTGGAACGACATAGCGTAATGAGTATATTTGCTACAATAATAACGCTATTTGAGAATATTGTTATAGGAAGATAATTATTCGAGATTATCTACCAGAAAAAAAAACACGTTTCTAAGTCCAAAGGGCATTCGATTGTTAAGCAATGAGATTTTCTACTAATGTATGTAATACACAAAAGTATAATAGATATATCAGTTCAATTCGATTATCTAATATGGTAGAAATATTGAATGGTTTACGAACTGTGGCATGCAAAATTACCTTTTAACTTTTCCCCGGCTTCACTGTGCTGATTTTTTGAGTCAGGCATCTCGATCTTCTGCCTAGCATGCCTTTTACGTCGACGTCAAATTTACTAATCTTAATTAGTTACCATGTCTATGGAAACTGAAAAGGGATTGCAGAGTATAAAGTTTATTACTATTAGTTCGCAGGGAAGACATTTAACAGTTTACCATTGACAAATGAGAAAAAGACGAAGAAAAATGATGAGTTGTTTTCTAGGGTAGCAAAGCAATCGGCATCACCGTCAGCTTCTAATCCAACTTGGAAAGTGTGCCAAGAAAAGCAGTGAGAGGAGAGACAGACTACTAAACAGCGCTGCACACCAGGATAATACAACACACCAGGATAATACAATCTCCAGGAATCATGATCAAGCCGAATATTCCACCGCCGGTGACTTCTCCCGGTGACAATCACACTCTTGATTCGTTACGACATTAAAACTGCTATAGCTAAACTCTATGAGCAGAAAGATTATTAAGTGCTTCCAATTGTATACAATAATGTGTTTAACTTTAACTTCTTGTGATATTAAAATTGTTATAGCTAATCTTTTTGAGATTTTTTTGTATTTTGAGTTGTATTATTGTATACAATAATGTGTCTCTTTCTCATCACGTGACAATATACATATAATGACTCATTTTTTGTTATACATTAATCATAATTTAATACATGTGCATAAACTTTTCTTATGTACTTATAATCCATCAATTGTATTGAACGTTTAAAATGAATAACTCGTTATGCTAAGAAGCGAAATATATTATACTGAAACTGTTGAACTCTAAGAAGATGGATTATTCTATGTGTTATTATCTGACATATTTCATGTGACTCTGGGTACCTAATTGATCTTTTTGTGCTCCATAAAGTGATTTTTAAGGCAAAGCAAAGACCTTTGAGTCAAAGAAATCATATAACAGTTCTAAGTTCATGCACCTTCTTCAACTATCCCATTGAAACAAGTCCATCAACTTAGTGGACAATAATTTCAAAGTTCCAAAACTCTACCCTTAATCTAATGAGAATACTACTTTTCGGATCTTTGACCATTTGTTTTGATTCAGAACTGAGATGATTCAATGTAGAGATATCCCTACACAATGGAGAGCAACTGTGTGAAACGGGTTACTTTCACATGACGTATCAATTCAATAATGCAATGTCATGTGAAAAGAAACTTACATACTACATTATATTATTGAATTAAAATGACCCAGTAAACTCGCTTCATGTAAATCGTTGTCCAAGATGATGGGCCGTCTCTATCAGATACGTTAATGCATTCATAGATGATGGGCAGTCACTCAGAACTTGCTATATAAAGTCCTTCCCACTTACAAGTGAAGCCTGCTGGATTCTGTAAATTGGAGGTTTTCTCAGTATTTAAATCAATTCTCACTTCCACTATTTTATTCACTTCCTTTCAACTTTTCTCCATCCTCCTTATCCCTGTCACTGCACCAGTCCAACCCTAAACAAAGTTCCCCCTCCTCACTCATCACCTCCACCCCATACCTCTGCCTCCTCTGTTTCTCACATTATTTCCAGCCTGCTCTCTCTCGCCGTCTGAGAAGCCATGGATGTTGACATGCTTAAATCATCATCATCAGTAGGTGATCATCATCATCACATGGACATGATGACGATGATGATGCAAATGCAAAAACAGCAGCACTCTCCTGATCAGTTCTGCAGTGACTCTTACCCTAACAACAACAACAACAACAATCCCACATTTCCAGAGATAGATTTTAATTGGGTTTCAAACCCAAACCCAAATAATCATGAATCCATTTCCCCAGTACCAATTTTCCATAATCCAAATGCAGTTCCTCCACAACCCACATTGCTAAATCCTGCATTACCCTCCTCTGTTTTCTTCATGGGAAACCCAATCCAAGAACCCTCAACTCCAAGACTAAGTAAGCCTTCTGGTATTAGTCCTACAGGACTATCAGTCCTATCCAGTACTTCTTACGAGAAGAGAAACTCCATGGCTGCAATGAGGGAGATGATCTTCAGGATTGCAGCAATGCAGCCCATTCAGATAGACCCGGAGGCGGTGAAGCCGCCGAAGAGGAGGAACGTGAAGATTTCGAAAGACCCACAGAGCGTGGCGGCGAGGCACCGGAGGGAGAGGATAAGCGAGAAGATCAGAATCCTGCAGAGACTTGTTCCTGGTGGGACTAAAATGGACACTGCTTCTATGTTGGACGAGGCCATACATTATGTGAAGTTTTTGAAGAAGCAAGTGCAGACTCTGGAGAGAGCTGGGGCTGATAGACCAGTCGGCCTTGGATTCCAAGGGAGTGGCAGTCAGTTGGGTAATGTGAATTACTCTGGTTTTTTAAGGCCTTCTCAGTCGGTGGGTTCTGTGCAGATGCTTAGATGATGGGAGACTTGTTGAAATTTGAAATATCATGTACTGATTGAGTGATTGTTGTGAACGTTTGAGAGATTGTTTCTGAGAGGAATGTGAATTAGTTGTTGATTTGTAGTTGTTATTTGTTATTTTTTAAAGGAAAATTTGATGTCTGCATGCTTTTAGAGGTTGCATTAATCCATGCAGAACACTATTTACATAACCAAATGTCCTAACAAGTTTAAGTGTAAATATATGTTAAAAGAAATGAAAAATAAAAATAGTGTTGCCCCAACAGTCAATCCATAGCAAACAACCATAAACTAACCATCTCAAAGATCGTTTTTCAGCAGCAGAATCAACCAAAACGAAGAAGCATCTTCCCAAATATTTCTTCCTTGTCCCGAAACTCAAACAGACCAAGTGCATGAGCAAATGTATTGCCTTGCTTAAATGGAAATGAGACCTCCTCTATATCCATCTACATACCGATTTTTATGTCACCAAGAAGATTACTAATGTTGCCAAAACATTACTCCGAGCCCTGAGGAGAGAGATCACCTCTTGCGAACCAGATTCAATAATAGCAAATAGTAACTCTTACGGTCAACTGCCAAAGGAAGAGTTGTTTATCCCATCCCATTCATTCTCACACCGATTCATGGCTTCTATGACTCTAGGTAAGTAGTAAACATGCAAACGTGCCATAAATTGAGAGAGATTATATATTGCAAGACCCTGGAGATGAACTATATATACTAAGAACAGTAAATAAAAGACCACTGATAGATGATGATTAGAGTCTTTATTACACTACTGATGATAGTGATAAAGTGGCAATGACTAATGAGGTGCATGTTTAACAAGCTTTTTGTATGTCTAAAGACTCCAAACCATGGTCAAACTCAAAAGGATATTTGTCGATCATACTCCCAAAAAGTTGACAAGTGAAGTCTGGGTGGTGGGTTATCTCGCTACTCTCACACACTAGAGGTCCCCGTTCAAACCCGAGCTCAGACAAAACCCTTGATCAACTGATGCTGAATTCAACCATTTTTGCTTCAACATTTTTGCTCGCCCATAAAAGTTTGACGAGTAGGGGGGCGAGCCTGCCAAAGAAGTTGACTCATTGTCCATATACGAGCATGGGAAATTCAAGCTTGAGTTTTATTTTATTTTAAAATTCAAGAGAAATACTTCTAGATTAAGAGTGAATTGGTTATGCAATGGTTTCTTCAAAATAACATTGTGCTAACAACCCGGTCTCTTATGTGCTTTTAGCTATCATGTGTGTGAATAGCAGTACCCTTATTTTATACTTTCATTAAGTAGAACGTAAGCTTTTGTGATATGCACTAGTATAAATATTTTAAATTGATGATCGGGTTCATTCATTGTATGCTTCTAGGGTCGAAGAGTGTATTTGTCAAAATTATCAAAATCGGAGCTAAAAATGACCATTAAATTGTGATTTTTTATTGTAACTGTCGAAAGATTTCTTCCCGTTACCCAATCTTGTAACGTTTGTTTTTGGTGATTTTTGGCGTATCAGATCTCGAAGTATATATAAAATATTTGACGGTTGGATTGTCAAAACTAATTTCGTAGAATGCAAAAATTATTAGAGGAATTTAATATGCCAACCATGTCTCACTTTGCCCGACCAATATATCCACTTACCCGACGAAAAAAACCCTAAATCCTAATTAAGGTTTTGCGCAACAGAACCTTTATAGCAAGTCAACCCAAGAACATCCCCTAAGGTATTGAGCAATCCAATCCTCCATCCCCAAAAAAATGCTCCAGCCCTACCTAATCAATTGGGCTCCAGAGAGCCCGACACATAGCCCAAGCCCAAATCGCCTGACCCACTGACTGGGGGGGGGGGGGGCCTAATGTCAAGCTGATGTTAGCCTGGCGTCAGCCACCATTTTTTTAAGCAAGCTGGAATCGTCCACCATTTTTCTAAAGCAGGCGCGTGAATCACACGCGGGAGAAGGTCTAGTAGCCCAACATGAAAACAGGATTGGCATGGAGAACACTCATCAACCTGTGATTTATATATTCTCTCCGAAAAGCTTATGGTTTTCGTTGCAATATCCGTGGGTGGTTAGGTTATATATTGCATAGGAGATCAATGAGCTGGGAAAGGAATATATGCCTATTATCATGCTAATGATTGTTATTTGCTGCAGGTTTGCTATACATAGAGAAATACATATCCAATGCAAAATAATATTTGAAATGTGGCATGCATACAGTACAGTTTACTCTTGTTTTCCAGTTTCATTTTTTTTTTTTAACTCTGAATATTGGTAAAGAAACAATATTTTGGACTTAAAGTTTGGGTTTAGAGTTTCTAAAGGGTTTATTTTTAATATTTTGAGCTTAAAGTTTGGCAACACATTGGATTTAGCACATTTGGGCTTACAAATTGGGTTTAGAAAATAGTACCCAAAACATATAATTAAATAAAAAAATATTAATTTAATTAATTCGGTTCGGTTCGGTTCGGTTTGGTTCGGTTTCTACTCGCTGGGCAGGCGCACTCTCCTAACAACTAGGTGACGTGGCGTAATCTGGATAATTCAAATTTTCATATTAACGGTCCGGATTTTTAGGCCTAAAAAAGACAAAAAAAATTCAACTTTTACTGTTGGCATACGTGTCAAAATCTAAGGCTGTTGGATTACAATTTTTTTGGGTAAATTACATAGTAACTCCTCAGGTTTGAGGTTTATTACAACTCCATACAACATCTTTAAAACATTTCACTTTCATACCTCACGTACCATTTTATTTCAAAATAATAGCTCTATTAGATTTTCCATCCATTGTTCTATTAAATGCTGACGTGGCTCCCACATTTGTGCTGATGTGGCAGCCACGTTGCAAAAATAATAATTTTTTATACATTAAAAATATTATAATATTAACCCTATTTAAAAAAGAAAAAACTAGAAAAACCCGAACCTAGATCCCCTTCGTTCCCCCTGACTTCTTTGCAACTCCCATTTACAAAAGCGGTGGAGCAGGAGGAAGCGGTGGGCTTGGGGGTCGAGGAGAAGGGGTTGGGTGGTTGGCCCCCTGAGTAGTCGTTGGACTCGAGAAACATGGCAGGAGGTTGGGGGAGGCGAGGTAGGAGAGAGGGAATGACAGAGAGAGAGAGGTCAATGGGTAAGGGGTGGGGGTGGGATGTGGGGTTGCGGTTCATCCCGACCAGCGCACATGGCATCGCGTCGCACACAAACTCCTTCTCGATCTCCACAGTGTTCCGTACGATCCCCTCCACGCAGGCAAAGACGATTCGCTCCGCGAAAGACTCGGAGCCGCCAATCCATCTCAGGGCCCACTGGGCCTTCTTCGCGACACATGGGATGGTGTCGATCGTGTGGAAGAGGCGGTGCTTCTTGTCGGAGTCCTTGATGTACGTCTTGAGAAGGAGGTTGTACATCTTGGAGTAGATGTTCTCAATGGCGATCTGGAACCTGTAGAAGGCGCGGGCCTCGACGACCTGGACCTCCTTCATAAACCTCCCAGCGAGATTCTCAAGGACGATGCCGTCGGAGGCAGCGAAGAAGGCGAGAATGTGCGAGACGAAGTGCCTCTCACCGTCGGATATGGCTTCCCAGTGGCGAATGTCCTGGCATAGGTCGACCTCCTCGGAGGCTTGGGATGAAGAAGAGGGGTGGGGAGGGTTTGGGTTTTTCTGGTTTTTTTTTAATAGGGTTAATATTAGAATATTTTTAATGTATAAAAAATTATTTTTTTGCCACTTGGTTGCCACATCAGCACAAATGTGGCAGCCACGTCAACATTTAACAGACCAATGGATGAAAAATCTAATGAAGGTATTATTTTGAAGTAAAATGGTATGTGAGGTATGAAAGTGAATTGTTTTAAAGATGTTGAATGAGGTTGTAATAGATCTCAAACCTGAGGGGTTACTATGTAATTTACCTTTTTTTTTGTAATCCAATAGCCCATATTAATTAAGTTAATAAAAAATATTAAAAAATACCAAAAAAAATAATACTTAAATATGTTCTTCCACCTTATAACCATGCTCTTCCACCTTACACCACATTTCAATATTATCAAATACTTTCAGTTTGGTATGTTAAAAATCATATCAAAAATCTATCAACAAAATTCTTACATAATCATGACACCTAGCGCTACGGGATTTGTTAAAAATCTACTCGAAAATCTATCCACAAAAATTGTACTTTCGGATAATTACACATTGACTTGACGAGATTGTTTCCTATCCGGAATTAAAATAAAATGATCTTTTATTATTTTAGAAGAAAATTAATAATTAATACCAATAGCCTGGGGTATTCAGTTTAGGAGTGGATATCCACTTGGGTAATTGTTCACTAAATGCAGTTACTATTCACTTTGGGGGATTGGTTTGCCTATAGCCTAGGGGATTGTTTAGGAGTGGAGTTGCTCTTATGGGTCGTCACGCAAAAGTTTACACAGTATGAGCCATTTTTTTCCTTTGTCGCCAATGTTGAATACATTCTTGCCTTCCAAATCATTTATTCGAGCAAAGCCTTTTGTAAAACCTTAAATATTGACCAGCTTTGTCCGACCATCTATAAACTTTGTCAGGTCAAGTTGATTTATCTGACGAAAAACAGCTCGTCACCCCGAATTTTGTAGGGCAAGTAGTATTTTCTAGTAATGATCCATTCTTTCCACATTGTGAGATTCATATCTTAACAAAATTGAGGTATAACATTGTATACCAATTTTTGCTTTAACATTATCTTAGTTAGCTTGGCATCCGCTTTGAACAAAGAAAATACGTGTGCCTCTTATATAGGAGCGTCTTCTTGTCCACTTAGTAATTGTGACTAACGTATTTTATACAAAGCTTTCAAAAAATTTATTATTAAATCCGTGATAGTTTGTCATTCATATAGAAAGAAAGTTGAGGTTCCACCACAAAACTAATTAACAATATCCAATTACTTATAAGCACACACAAGGTTTCTTTCTTCTTTGATGTGGGATTAACACTCAATACTCCCCTCAAGTGTGAGAAAATTTCAATTCTAGCATTTGAACAACATAAATTTGGTAACGTGGAGCATGTGTGTCAGTTGGGCTTTACACGTTGGACAACTTGCTTTGATACGATAAAGAAAGTTGAGGTTCCACAATCAAACCAATTAGTAATATGGAGAGTAAGCAATTCTTATAAGCACATGTAAGATCTCTCATTTTCCTGATGTGGGATTCACTCTCAATACGCCTCCTCATGTGTAGTGAATTTTCAAGCCTAACACGTGGACAACACAAATCTGGTGACATGGAGCACGTGTGGTTTTCAGGCTTCAAATATGGGACAACCTGCCCTAATAGCATATTAACTATGTTGACAAAAATGAGAAAAGGATTAAGAATTGAGAAACATTAAAGAACTAGAGAGAGAACGGAAGAGAAAATAAGGAAAAATGAACGTGCTTTTATGTGTTGATTAAATGATTTTTAGTTATTACATTAATCCTTTAAAAATTAGAAATCCTTTACCCCAAGCATAATTATAGGGAATTTGGCCATGAATTATATTTGATTCTTACATAAGCATTGTATGTCACTATGTGATGCGTTTGATTCAGTGACATATGAGATCATCTAGTGCATTGGGTTGTAAGTATAAGTAGAAGTCGTTAAGTAGTCCGTTAGCATTAAATCAGCTCTGTTTTGTAAAAATAGCTTCTCTGTTTTATATAAATAGCTTATGAGCTATCTGTTGTAACTAAGAATCATTCAATCAATACAGAAAGCACATTCATTATTTCTTATTTTCCTCTTTAGTTTTCTCTCTCTAGTTCTTCAGTTTTTCTCAATTCTTTATCTTTTATTTTTATTTTTATTTTTCTCAATGTAGTTAATAATATTTATCAAACAGTTGAACTGTTCATTACAAAATATTGATTGTTTTGCCAAGAGTGTTGATCATTGTTCTATACACATAGACATAACTAAACGATAGTCAATTTGATTGATTTTGCAAAGATAATCTTGAACCGATGATTAAAAAATAAGTGATTTTGATTATGACGTTTAGGATCCCTTAATTATGGGTTGGACGCAAATATTTTCCTAGAGAAAACGCCATTTTGATAACAATTTCTTTATTGTTATCTAATACGTCGATCCTTCGCATAGAAACACCAGTGTTTGTCCTAGCATCATTTTTTGCCATCGATTTGCATCTGAGAATGGCTGATTCAAACAAACTGAGTACAATGACCAGTCATCAGCTAACTCATCACTCTCGGTGGTTCTTTTGTTCCAAACATTGAGAGAAATCCAAAATTTGAATCTCCCATCCATGGTTAATAGAAGAGAACAATGGTTAAGTATTGGAATTAAGCTACTTGAGTGGTTCGATTTCCTTCAATTGTAACCCGATGGCCAATCATTCAGTATAAACGCCCCCACCCCCATCCCTAAGATATATAAAATAAAAGGAACAAAAACAAAAAACCAGAAGAGAAAATTGATATCTAGCCTAGATCCTGCAGTAGAGGTGGGTGGTAGGTTGCCTCCCATGGCAGGGTCGAATTATGGAAGTGTTCATGTCTCTACGATCATGCGTCACTAAAAGCCATTTATCTAATTTAGCATAAAAACAAATGAACCGCCAAAAAAAAAAAAAAAAAAAGAAAAAAAAAAGAAAAAGAAAAAAAGAAGTGGTCAAACCACATCTATATTATACCCAAGGTTCTAAAAGACGTTAGGACACTAGTCGGGCGGCGAGCTGGGGCCTTGGGCCTAGGCGCCTAGGCGGATTAAGTAAATCTGATATATTTTGTGTAAATAAGTGTCTTTTTATAGTTAAAATATATATAATTTCATCATAAACTATAAAATAGAATGACATATCTATTATAAAGTATTGGAACATAATGAAAACATGGGGAATAAGCATATAGTGTGTGCTCATTTAAGTATTCAATAAGTTTCTTACAATTTATTGAAAAAAATTAAATGCAAATTGAAAGTTATCTATTTTTTGTCTAAGTGAGTGGCAACCTAGGAGGGTGTCTATGTAAGTTTGGACGGGCTAGGCAGGTGCCTAGGCTGTCTAGGCGGGCGCCTCAATTGGTCTAGGCATCTTTTCTTAATTTTCAAACGCCTAAGCATTAATCGGGGTGGTGACTAGCCGTTTAGCGCCTAGGCGAGGATTTTTAGAACAATAATTATACCAGACATACCCCATGTGAGATACCTTACTAAGCCTCCAACATCGAAAACAAGGTTTCATTATTTGAGAGAGCAAAGTGCCAAGTCCCCTTTTTTCATAAATCCATGAAATGAATCGAACTTTCAATCCCCCGTAACAAGTGCATGCATTGTATCATTTTTCTTACACATGCATTCTTCTATCATAATGTCGATTTTCATATTCCCATCTACTACTTTTTGATCTTATTCTTATATATTTGGATCGATAATTTTTCATCTTTCCACTCACATTCATATCTCCAATTTCAATTCTATATCTAAATAACAGATTAAATTACGTATTAGCTCCCTTAGATATAATATGAATAGAGCATTTTCGCGTTAATCCTATTGTATGAGACCACGGTTATAGCCATCAGACTAACAAGTTCATTATTCTCTATGAGGATATAGATTTATCACAACTCATTGGATTGTATTTCCGTTAAGATGGAATTCACAATAGAGATGCACCCTTGCAAGCAAATGATCTCTTGTTATATATAACTTGACATGTTATCTAACCAAATTGTCAATTTGAACTACTGATTAAATAGATTTTTGTTTCAAACGTTTTCATTGACGACATAATATACACGCACAATGTTGTCTTCAAATAAGATGAGGTTCCTAATATTTTTTAAATGGTTATTAAGCATTACGAGTGAAATTACCAAGTTTTATTGTGTAGCACAAATGGTATTAGTTTATTTTGTTAGTACAAAAGTTGTACTTGTGTTTGTATAATGAGCATTGCAACAAAGTAACCGTCGAATAAGTTTGGAGGTGCGCTAAAGATGGGAAGCAGAAGCTACTATAAATGAGGATAAGGTGGTGTGACCGTGTGAGCAACAATGGAATTTATATAGCAATATACTATAGATGAATGCAGACGATAAAATGGTTGGTTGGTTGGTTGGTTGGATTAGATTTTGGCAGGAGTCCAAGTAGCCAATTTAAAGGGGGCAGGTGGAGCACGCACATCTGATATCTTTGAACCAAAGTCTCTCTTTCTTTTATGTTGGAAGATGACAATTCATTTCCATGTCCCATCTGCAAGGTGAGATGTATTTAGGATGGCATACAATGCATCTCATGCAAATCAAAGGGGAAAAAGAATAAACCATATATCTTGATAGAAAATTGATTGCAAGGTTGGTTCCAAGTCACAATTCAATTCATATGCTTGTAATATGTTTGCTAACTTAAAAGTAAGTGCAAACTAATGGTCTTGTTAATACATATTATGCCCTTTTGCTAACTAATTAAGGATTTGTGCGTGGTAGACTTAATACTTTTTTTTATTTTCTTATCGTCAAACTTACACTCAGACTAGCATAGTTTGGATCCTCTACATGAAACTGGTACCGATGTGGTAGCGGCATGTCACTTTCCGATGCCTAAGTTGTTTACTTACAGGAGTAGTGAGTACCCAGCTTGCAAGAGAGGAGTTAAGACCATCTCCAACCGAAGGGTTCAGAGGGCCGAAAATAGCCAGAAAACCGTCTCCAACCGAGGGTTAGGCCAGAGAGCTCATGGGCTCCACGGAATCTGAACGGACCAGAGGGCCAACCGACTGGCCATCTTCAGCCAGCCCGTTGGCTAGTCCATTTTGTTTTTTGTTTTTTTTTTCTTTTCCACAGCCCAACCCTATTTTTTTATTTTTTTTCTTTCAGCCCACTTTAGGTTTAGGGTTTAGGAACTTTTTTGGTCCCATCCCTTTTTTTATTTATATATATAATTAAATTTCTAATTTTTCTTACACCATTTCTCACATATTTTCCACCATTTCATATTGTCTTACCTTATTTTATTTCATTTCTTCACATTCCATACCATAGCCCTTTGGCCCTCGGTTGGAGACTGTTTTTTGTGACAGGGCTAAAACGAGCCCTATGACCCTCAGTTGGAGATGGAGGCAAATATGACCATGTACTGTTCACTAAAATATTAATATCTTAAAGGGTCAGAGGGCTAAAACGAGCCTTAGCCCTCTGGCCCTCGTTCGGTTGGAGATGGCCTAAGTTACCTTGACAGAAAAGGAAAAAAATGAGCGGAGTTCTTTTCCCTTTATGTGTGTAGCCTAAGTGAAATTCTTTAGTGTGTACTGTTGTGACATCGTGCAAGTGGTCAGATTTTGGCCATCCAAATTTTGACATCCGACGTTGTCTGACCCATTTTGGGAGATAAAACATCTGACGAATGCTCTTTGCTTAGTTAGTGCCCATTTTGTCATAAGACTTGGAAACGTGACCAAGTCGTGTTAATGTTTTGCCGACTCATGAGAGGCGCGCCTTATGTTCTGCTCAGTTAGTTTTAAGGACAACTATGGTGGTTCGCCCCAATGTTGGAGCTTTGTTTGATTCTTGGGTAAGTGCCTGAGTACAGTTATTTACCCAAATTGATAGTGCGGCGCCGGTCGCTTCCTTATTAGGCATGTAACATGTACATATGACCAATTTCATCATTTCTTGGCTTATCAACCTTACCATTTGCATGAGCCCTTACTTTTTTTTTTTTTTTTTCCCATAAGCCTTGGGCTAGTTTCTATTGTTTTATTTTGCATTGGGTTTTTGAGTCCTCATTTCACCGAAATAAGTCTATAGAATTGTTATTTCCACAATGTTATTAACTTATTAGGCAAACAATTCTTTGTGGAAATAAGATTACCAAGCTACTAGAAAAGGAGAACCTTTTAGTTGCTACTAATTGTATACAACTATATACATGTTTATTACCACGAGAGATACATTCATGGTTTTATACAACTCGTGAAAGAGAAATCTTTGTAATGAAAAGGCCAAAATGACATTCTAAGCATATCACTAGTAGCCGACTTGGATATAGTCACATTGACTAGTACTGAAACGGGAAGGCACACTGTCGGAAGAAACGGTCCTCGATTCTTAACTGCTTGGGGAGCACAAGGTTATTAAATATTTTTCAGAATGCCATGTGGGGCTTTTTTCTGGATGCGCAATAATAAGTAGGCATTGGCTGTAGGGAAATACTTCGGATGGGCTGAAGCCCACCTCAGTGTTTGGATCCTTGGCTCTTGTGGATCTCAACTCCTGTGATTGGACAGTAGTCTCCCTGGGGACTTTAAGCTTTTCCTGACGTTACTCTGCACCTTTTCTTTTCGCCGACGGAGGAGATTAGACCCGGCAGTTTCTGGCACGACATGATGACACGATACCAAAATAACGGGTTTCGGATCAACACGATAACTTATCCGGTGACCCGTTAAGAACCTGTTAATAACGGGTCTTAACGGGTACACGCAGGTAACACGTGGGTAACCCGTTTCGACTTGTTAAGAAAAAAAAAATTATTTTGATAATTTTAAATTTTAATTACTAAAAGATTTATTATAAAATACAATAGCCATATTAATATATACAATATATTCTATATTAAATATATAGTTTTGTATTATTATTCAATATAAGTTAAAAAAAAGTTTTAATAATTATTTATTTTTATTATGAGAGTTCATTATTATCATTACTAGGATAAATTTTACTTAACATGTTGTTGTCCAAAATTAAAATAAACTAGTATAGTATTTGTATAGACAAGAACTAAGAAGACATACATACAAGTATGAAAAATATGAAAGAATATATAAACACTTGTGATTCATCATTATTCCTCCACGAGTAGATAATGGTTACACTTACATTATCGCTTAGATTTTTAAAATCCTCCAAACCCTCATGAACAATGTTTTTTATTTGAGGGCAAAATTAATAAAATTAATAATAATTATTGTAGAAGTGTAAAAAATGTAAGAAAAATATACAATCACTCATAGTGACAAGCTTTACAACTTTCATGAATGAGTCAACTTCGAAATCCAACACTATAATCCATAAACCTTAAATTTATATTTAACCGTCGATTGTCATTTACTCTTTATTCTTCTTACTGAATTTCATTTTTTAAATTTTTTTTTTTGAAAACATGATCATCTGGCGGATGTAAGAAGATGAACGGTTCAGATCTTTGATATCACATTTTGATATTTACGATTAACTGAAATATGAGTCGATATCATATAGTTTGTAGAAACTTTATAAACATCAAGCAATATTTTCATTAACCGTAAAACTCTGAATATAATATCAACGATCCAAACCGTTCATCTTCCTGCATCCTCTAATAGATCATGTTTTCAAAAAAGAAAATCTGAAAAAAAAAAAAAAAAAAAAAATTTGATGAGAACACTGAAGCGTAAATGTAAACAACAATCAACAGTTAAATTTTGATCTATGATTTATATGATTATAGTGGCGAATTTTGAAGCTAAGCTCTTCATGAAAGTTGTAAAGCTTGTCATTACGAGCGTTTATATATTTTTTATATATTTTTTTACACTTGCACATTAATTAAAAAACTATTAAAGACTTTAGGTAAGCGAAAATATACTTAAAAGAAAAATGTGTTTTTATGTTTTGAATGTGACAATATAGTATGTATATACTTATTTAGTATTATGTTTTTCATTTGATTATTTATTGGTTTAAAATATATTTTCCTTAACCGGGTAACGGGTCGGGTCATATTACCTGTTAATATTATTGGGTCGATTTCGGGTCGGGTCATTTTATCCTTTTATTTTAACGGGTGTTACACGACACGACCCATTAAGATATCAGGTATGACACGAAAACGACACGAACACGGAAAACACGACACGAATGCCAGGTCTAGAGGAGATGGTTTGAAAATTGGAGAAAGCAAATACGAGTATTAAACTGAGAATTAGAGTTCTATATTTGAAATTCTCCATAAGAATTCTGAACCAAAATCCTAATTATCCGATGAAATCATAACTTTACAAGCAACATCAAGATGCGAAGAAAATAACAACAAAGTAGGAAGAAAACAGGATGTTATTTGGTTGTTACTTTTGGTTTCAATATCATACCCCAAAATCATGTGAAAATAATGTAGTTAATTTTAGTCGAGATTTTAACCCCTTGTGTTTATGGTTTTAGAATTTAGGAATTTATTCTCAGAACGTATAAATTATGAAGAAAGTTCATTTAAGTTAGCTGCATAGCGGTTTCTTAATGGATATGTGATTTACGAATAACTTGTGTGTAATTCCTATATATATTTTACAAAAAACATCCTACTTATGTTTGAATCGTATAATTATACGTATAAGGGAAAAAAAAATTATAGCCATCGAATTATAGTGTAGAAAACAATTACATTATCCTATTTATGATTGAAAATGGAGACATTGAAATAAAAAGAAAGCAAGCTTGGGCAGCAATGCATGAGTCCCAAGAACCCAATAACAAGCGCGCAGAGCATAACTCACAAGCGCATGCTTCAGTCACTGTGGCATGTCCACAATCAGTTGGAGGGCTTATCTTGAGCTAAAACTACACAGCAAGAAAAAAAATCTGAATTGAAGGGGTCAATTGAGCCCTATGACCCCACAATGAATCCGTGAGCGTTGAAACGTTGCATTTGCAATCAATGCAACTTAAAAAGAAGAGTAAAATTAATTAAAAGGAAAACTAATAAAAAGGATTTGAAAATTTTGAGTTTTAACGATAAGGACAAAATAAAGGGTAAAGTGAATAGTAGCAGGTTTGACTTTTTAGTGTAAAAATGTGGTTTTTCGTTAAAACTCCCTTAATTAAATACCTTCATCGATCTCCTTAATGTCCTTTCATCTGCACTTAAAATCACCCGAAGTTCATATCCTTTTCCTTTTTTATTTTTTTTTTAATTTTTTTATTTTTTAATTTTTTACAAGAACTTCCATTATATTAATAACTAATACAAGGCTCAGAAAGAGCCAGGTACATAACAACATATAAAGTAAAAAGTTCAAGCAAAATAAGAGCCGCAACATAGGATACAATGGGAGGTCCACATAAGTTTAGGTCTGAAGGCTAAAAAAACAAACAACGTAAAACCCTAATCTCTTGTAGCGTAAACCAGATTGCTACCGCCTCCACATCCTCAGATGAAGCCAAACTTCGAACCGACAAAGTAGACACCAGATCCAAGTCTCCATCAAGAATCCCTGCAAATAAATACAAACAAAGTATCTTATGGGTAGAAAGTGAGGCTAAAGGGTATATAAAATACCCTTACTATGGCGAAGGCCACAAAATACTTGGCCTCGATGGGGATTTGGCATGCCAGTTAGGGAAGGAAAGTGCGGGAGGGAAGTGGATTTGATATCCAATTTCTGATCGAAGCTCGTCGATGTGAGTACCTGATGGAATATCATGGCTAAGAAAGAAGGAGGAAGGAAAATTAAAAGATAGAAAGCAGTAAAAGCAAACGAATATGTCGGATAAGGGGCATGAAGCCCATGATAGTTGAGACTCCGCTCAAGAAAAACTGAGATTAAACTCAGGGGAGAACAGAGAATTAAAAAGGAAGGGAGAAAACTAGAAAAGGGGAAGGAAGAGGATGAGGGATGCAGGTAGGGGAAAAAGCAGAGGAGATGAGAGGGGAGGAAAAGAGGGAGGGGGCAAAGGAGAGAGAAACTGAGATCTCAGGGGAACAAAGAAGAGTGAGGAAAAGAAGAAAGGAAGGGGTGGATGACTCCGGCACCCAAGCCAAAGGCTAGGCCCCACGACGAAAGTTTCCTGTGTTTGTGTTTCACAGAGAAAATTTTAAAGAGAGAATAGGAGAGACTTTTGAGAGAGAGTCGATGTTTATATCCCATAATTTTTTTTTGAATTATTATCTATACTAAGGAGAAGGGGTGGACTTAGCCTCAGAATAGACTATCAATAATGTGGTTCAAATTCGCCTTTAGTGAGAATCGAACTTAAGACCTCTCGTTTACAAGTGAAAAATAATATCACTATACCGTAGTATTAAGTGACTTCATAAATTTGCATTTCGCTGATGTCGTGTTCGCCCCTCCAAACGATATTACCTTTTCCATTAATTTTTCCAATCTCGTGTAACACAAAAAAAATTATTAATCATATTTTTTCGGGTGTGAACAGGTATAGTGGATTTTCTGATAAATTTGTACAATCTGGAGTTGTACTCGTGCTCCATGCAAGTGTTATAATATAAAAGAAGAGGTCTCACTCTCATGTTCACAAGAGTTCATAATTTTGTTATGAGGGGTCAAATTACTAAAATGAACTCAGTCAACATCTCTACCTATAAGTAATGTTTTTTACTCATTGGATAATAAGACTTTTCTTATTTTTTTTGGTCAAGTGGATTATAGGACATGGACTTTCGAATTTGTGGAAATTTGCTATTTGCCCCACACGTTAAAGGATTACACATTATATATATATATATATATATGAATTTTCTTCAAGAACGCGTCAAAGTCTAAGAAAAGACTTGAAAGACTATTTTGTAATTACCAAGTTCTTTCACTTGTAGCAGCCACCATAGCTGATCAAGAGTTTTGTAACCAAACCGTACGTGCTATATATAGTACTAAAAATGGAATTCAGATCACATAAAATAGACATTGGAAACTCAACCACTAAGAAGTACTTCAAGATTATCTCATGGCTTCTTGTAACAAGAGTTTCTCTTGCAAATACATGTTGTTGGATCCCAACGATGTGGGATTCTTTGATCTGATTCACATCTTGTTTTCCAGTAACTTGAAGAGGAGGAGGTTTGTCGATTCTTCTATGGATACCGAGGACGACCCTGACCGGAGGTGGCTCATATTTCTCTCCACTGTGGTGCAAAAGTTGCTTCAGTTTGTGGCAACGCCAATGGCAATGATTGGCAGGGGGATCGAGCTCTGCTTGAACCTTTTCTCAAATACTCAAAACTTGGTCGTGCTGCTCCAGAATTTGCTGCGAGGTATATTTAATTTGCATTCATGCAGTTAATTTTTTTTTTTTTACAAATTTTTAGATTTACTTAAATTAATTGGTAACTAATATCTTACCAGTACTCACAGTTGTTGTTCCTCTCAAAATTAATACTCATTCTTATTACCCATAAAATTTGGTCTTAGAAACAGTTTACTAAGGCTATGTTTGGACGTTTTCCAAGTCCGAGGGATTAATGGTAAATTATAAAGGATCATTGAATGTTATGTAGTGGGGATTAGAAAAATCCTCTATATGAGGATTACAAAGGCATGTGGGAGGGAATTGTAGATGACACCTCCCAACCAAGGATTAGCAATCCCTCTAGGTCATGGAGGGTTTTCCTTATCCTTTTTGTAATTGTATGTTATATATTGTGGTCTATTCCTTAATAAATTTGCATCAATCCCTTGAAATTTAGAAAACCCTCAACCAAGCCTAGCCTAAAAGTTTACTTTGCAACATTCTTTTGGGGTTTTTTTTTTCCCTGTTTTTTCTGTTTGACCTACCTTCTAGCATTCTTAAAATACTCTTCATGTACGTAAGCAACTTATTTTGCTTACCTTTAAATGATGTTCGTCACGAAGAATGGTAAGCGGTCATGTAAACATTTTTAAATGGAGGCAGCACTGAGGGTCCGCTGGCTTCATAAGCAACTTGTATTTCTAAAGTATGTTAACAATTTTAATTACGAATTTATAATTGGTAGCCGGCATTTCTAAAGCATGGTCCTCGCTCCTACGGGAGAGAGTTGATGCCTTGCATGTAATTATTAGTAGTGAGAAGCTATCTCGGCTCATTCTTTTCTGCATTGCTTGAAAAAAATTAGTATCTTTTTTCCTAAAGTATATATGAAATAAAAATGAGATTGGTAGTTAGCCTAACCTAATGGTGAGGATGAGTTAGGTGATGAGTATGAATAAGTTAGGTTCAGAATTTGAAACCTCCAATATAACAAAAAATAAAGAAAAATTATGAGGTATCCCATTTAGTATATATTCGTCCCCCTTGGCAAATTTGGCATGACCATCGTGAACACATGTAGCTAGATTCATATATTGTAGTAATGATATATATGAAATGTTTTTAAATTTCTCTATTTTTTTCTTTCTGTTAATTGTTATACCACTTGTTGATAGTTTATCTAATCTGTATGAATCATGAGGTCAATAAAAAATACAGAAAATAATTAAGATTTTTGTTGGACTAAATGGAGTTAATTGAATATTATCCATATAGGTGAGTATATAATACCAAAGAAAGACTCAAGAACGTTCGTGTCGTTCATTGGAAATTTGGACAAGCGAGTAGAGCTGGACAAAAGCATCAAACATGGAGATGGTAGGTATAATGCAGCACTTAGTATGATGGCGTCTAAAATATCGTATGAGAACAAATTCTACATCGAAACTACAGTCCAAGATCACTGGAAGGTTTGATAACTTTTTAAACTTACATCTTTAATTAGCTCCGATGCTTCCAATAATTTAGTAATACTTATTTGTAAAATTTATATTTGCCTTTTTTTTTTCATATTATTTTGGCAGATGGAGTTCGTGGGCTCTTACGACTTCCGGAATGGTAAGAATAACTAAAACTACTCAAATATTTTTTTTAATGCAATAATATTGAGGTGGAGTTTTAACTAAGTCAGGCTAATAATAATTTGGTATTAAATTCATAATTTGAATATTACTAGACATCAGTACTATAGTGAGCACACACATTAATATATGATCATCTTTGATAAACAAGAAGTCTTACAATGGTGCATATTTGTAAGACTTTTACTTTGAATGATGTAGTTGCAATAATGTGTGTGATAACTTCCGTATTATCATATACTCAGACACACTGACAATAAATTATACTTGTATGTATATGATCAACTATATAAAAACAAAACCTGAACGTTATTATATATTGTCTTGCAGATTATCAAGGAAAATCGACAACACAGGCATGTATTCTACGTGACAGAAGTGCCAACCATGACATTATTGTTGTAGCCTTTAGAGGCACTGAACCCTTCGATGCAGATGCATGGTGCACTGACTTTGACATCTCCTGGTATAAACTTAAAGGGGTCGGAAAGATCCATGGAGGTTTCATGAAAGCTCTAGGTTTACAGAGAGATGTTGGTTGGCCGGAGCCGGAGAAAATCAAACAAGTGGATACGGACCCAGGCGGCTTAGCTTACTATGCCGTTAGGGACATGCTGAAAAAACTTCTGCTTGAAAATGACAAAGCAAAATTTATAGTAACTGGCCACAGTTTAGGTGGGGCGCTAGCAATTCTCTTTCCAGCAGTTTTAACATTTCACAAGGGAAATGATTCAGAACTCCTGTTGGAGAGGTTGGAGGGAGTTTATACATTTGGGCAACCTAGGGTTGGTGACAAGGTTTTCGGGGAGTACATGGAAAAGAAAATGAAAGAGCATAAGATTAATTATTTTAGGTTCGTTTATGGGAATGACTTGGTGCCGAGGCTGCCTTACGATGACAAGGCCCTAATGTTCAAGCACTTTGGGAAGTGCCTCTACTATAATAGGGAATATGAACTGCAGGTAACCGCTTCTTCATGATTTCTTTTATCTTATCCAATAAACATGAAAACTGAAAAACAATTACCGAACAAGTTTTTATACCCTTTGTTTTAATTGTTAATTATATGTGCAGGTTCTTCCAGAAGAGCCAAATAAGAATTACTTCTCCCCAGAGAAAATAATACCGATGATGGCTAATGCTTTTGGTGAGCTGGTAAGAAGTTTCACCATTCCATACAAGAAGGGATTGGACTACAAAGAAGGGCGCTTCTTCAAGATGATTAGGTTAATGGGTTTGGTAATGCCAGGAGCAGCAGCACATTGTCCCCAAGATTATGTAAACGCCACCAGATTGGGATCCTCGGATGTGTTTTTATAGCTCAAGTATTTCATATGAAATTAACCAAAAGGCGCACACACACATGTAGTCCTACAACTCTAGTAGGACTCAAATGTAATTTCCCTATTATTTATTCGTTTTAAATTCATTTTATATTTGTACAAACGAACGTGTTAGAACCCTATACGTCTTCCACAATTGCACAGAGATGGGATAACAGAACAACAATACAAACAATCAATATCTTATTAACAACCCAACTGAACAACAATACAAACAATCAATATCTCATTAACAGCCCTTCTTCTCTTACAATATACTATTTATGCTAATACCCAACTCTATATGTCACTACAAGATCATGCCATGTGGCATCCTAATAGTACGGGGCATATCCAAATATCGAGATTCATATTATTTAAGGTTTTTATCACAAATAGTCTTTGAAATTGATCCCTCCATTAAGATGGTCCTTGAAATTGAAAATCAATCAATGTAGTCCCTGAAAATGGGTATCGCAAATCAATGTGGTCATTCCGTCACAATTCCGTCATATATTCCGTTATATGTTGATGTGACCCATAACTAAATCCCACAAATCTAATTAAATATTATTATATGAATTAAAAATATTTAACTTTTTATTTTATATAATTAAAAACATTAAAAAAAGAAAAAAAAAGAAGAAGATGATTGTTCATCATCTTCTTCCCCTCCCACCCTCCCACTACATCCCTTCCGCACATCTCCGCAATTTTTTCTTAAAAATTAAATATTTCCCTCCCATCACCACCCATGGCTACACTGCTCGAAATCAAACACGAAGAGGCTTGAAAACTGCAATCTACGTCGCCAATTTGAACCCCTCGGTGGAAATATCGAGAGGAAATTGGACATGGGTCTAGGTTGGTGCTATGGGTGCCAACCCACTAGACAGAGCGCTCGGGTCGTGCACGTCAATTAAACACAAAATCCCAAATGAAAACCTAGAAAAACCAAGGATGGTGCCTGAATCGGGATTGTGCCTGAGACTTGGATGGTGCCTGAGCCGGGCTTGCAAAACCCAGAAAAACACAGATGAAAAACACGAATCAAGTTGAAAAACGAGGAAATTTCAAGAATTTAAGAGTAGGAAATTTCAAGAACTTAAAAACTTCAAAAATTAAATGTTTCTCCTCACCTTTGGCGGGGGTTGTAGTGCTGAGTGGGAGGGGAAGAAGACGATGAACAGTCATCTTCTTCTTCTTTTTTTTTTTTTTTTTTTTTTTTCATGGGTAAATTACACAGAACTACCTCAACTATTGGGTCATTAACAAATTCATACCTTATCTTTAAAAAGTTTCAATGTCATACCTTATGTACGAATTTGTTGCAATGTTCTACCTTTGTTATGTTGTATGTCAATTCCTCCGTTATATGCTGACATGGCTGAAGCTGGGTCCCACCATCTCCACATATGATTTCCATGTGGCCTGCCACGTAGATTTCCCGCCAAAATTAATTTCCACGTCTTTTTTTTAAAAAAAAATTTGATTTTTTTTTTCAACATAAATTTTTTTCCCGCCAAAAGTAGTCCATGTTAGCTAAAAAACAAAAAAATTCATTTTTTTTAAAGGGTCCAATTTTAGAAGATAATACAACCTAAAAAAAACAAATGGAAATTCTACATAAACACATGATCCCACATCAACACATGATGTAAGCTAGAGATGAACACAAATCCTACATAAACACATGATATAACCAAAAGATGAACACAAAGTCCATTTCAAACAAAACATTTGCAAAGACCAAAAAATGAACTGTAATTCATATAGCATCGTTAATCCATCTAACATTTACAAAGATATGCAATAGACATCCTTAAATATCCCAAAATGCATAGTGCACTGATTACAAAAACCTATTGAAATCCATCTAGCAAAGCAGTGCAAAATAATGCATATCCAGGGTTACAAATCAGTTCAAAAAACCAAAAGAAATTCAATGTTTGTGATGTCTAATTCTAGAACCCATGTACCATAATTTCAATTCATATTGCACATAAAACATGAACTAAAAAACAGTAATTTGTTATAGTTTATGGCATCTTTAGGTATTGGTTTGCCTTGTCTTTCTCTGCTTGGTGGCTCTCGGTGAATGAACTTCAGGATTTGTAGATGAACCATCCCCTGTTTGTGATGCCTAATTTCAATGTTCATTACAAAATGTCAGATGCAAAGCAAAGTTCTAAACTAAACTTCTACAAAGGAGAGGATTAGGTTTTTACCTTAGATTTCCTTGTCCTCTTTCTAGGTGCAACTATAGTTGATGATGATGCTCCCCCTTGTGCTGATGTGGATGCCTATAACAAGGTATAAAATCATTCATTGAAGGATTAAAGGATAAAAGGATAAAAGAAAGTACAAAATGTTACCTATTTGTCCCTTGGAGGAAGATGTTGATGATGGGTCCTTGAATTATATCCTTCTTGCTTGCATATAGTACACTTCAAAGCACCTTACCATTTCCTTCCTAACTTAAGTGGCTTAGGAGGACCTTTAGGATTATTTGGTGGGTTGGTGGGAGTTTGTTCACCATCTTTCTCCAATTCAGCAGCTTCTTTGTTTCTCTTCTTCCTTGGTCTTCCAAGTTGCCTTGTATATAATGGAGGCAAGATTGGTGGGTTTTCAGTATCCTCCCACAATGACATACCATTCATTGGCATTATTAAGTGAGAATAAACTTCCAAGTACCGTGCCTTTGAATAGTAAGCATCCACATAATCCTTAGGTTTTTCTCTCTTGAAGATATTGTATGGTTGCAAGGTATTCCCGTCAAGTCATACTTCCTACAAGAACATGTCTTCTCAACCAAGTCCACCACATAATGTTCCCCACCTCCAGCATCCACTTGAAATTTGGTCCTTCCTGACCATTACGTAATGCACCTGCCACTTAAGAGTTTGGCTTCTTCCAACTTCTTCTTAATCTTAGGGCAGAGATCTCGTACTTGCTTCATCATTATACCTCGCCTAATTTGAATTCTCTTCATCAACATAGTGTGAATCATTTGCAGTATAGTTATAATAGGCTTTTCCCTTGGCACTAGTATAACTACATTGAATGATTCACACAAATTATTCAGCAACATGTCACACTTTTGATAGGTTTCAAAGTGGGACTTGCTCCATTGAGTTGCAGGCTTCTTCACTAGCCATTTGTAGGCATTCTCATCTAGCTTCTTAACCTCCTCCATTGCCTTTTTGAAGTGTGGAACCGTTGTTGTTTTGGCAACTGCTCATAGAGCATCCTTCAAAGTTTTCCCCTTGAACAAATTCCTATAGTTTGTGTATAAATGCTTCACACAGAATCTGTGGTTGTATATGGGGAGAACATTTTGAAATGCTGGAGTTAGCCCCTTTTGCTTGTCAATAATAAATGTCCACCCATTTTGGTTTTCTTTACCCACATCATCAGCTAACAGTTGTAAGAACTAAATCGAAGCTGCCTTATTTTCCAATTCCACCACTGCATAAGCAATAACCCATGTCTCATCGTTTGGATCAATGCCAACAGCACATAGCAACTGCTCTCCATGTAAAACCTTTAAGTGGCACCCATCTAAACTTATCAAAGGTCTATATCATGCCTTAAAGCCTTTTTGGCATGCCCCTAAGCAAACATATATCCTCTGAAACCTTTCCCCATCCAACTTCAACTTCACAGTGCTTCTAGGGGTTAGCCGTTCCTACTTCCTCAGCAAAATCCCATAGTTTTGTATATTACTCTGCATGTTTCCCTTCAATAATGTTGAAAGCTTTATTCAATACCTTATAAGCCTTCATCTTTGTACACTCATTTCACAGTGGATAAAAAAGATGCGACAAGCCATGTGGGATTGAGCTTTATCCGATCCAAGTACAAATATGTGAGTAAAGAAGCAGTCATGTTCTTAATTGCCCAAGTCATCCCACATGTGTGGTAAGACTGTCTTGATTTGGATGCTGTTTGATCCATGCATCTTACCAGCAGCACACATCCAATGGTAGTCTTTTGCACACTTGGCAGTAATCTTCAACTTCTCATTCCTATGAAAATGAATTTCCTCATGTCCATTCACTAAGGAATACATCATGACGGCTCTCTTGAATTGCACACTGTCTGTGAAAATAAGCCCTAGAGTAAGCTATGGATTCTTCATGTCCGTTTTCTCATTAAACTCTTTTTTTTTTGCCTCCTTCCACATCTTCAGGGTGTACATTTTCTAAATCATCAGAATTATAATCTGATTCATGAACCAGATTCACCTCCTCATCTCCAGCTTCTTCAACCTCTTGTTGTTCTTCCTCTTCTCCTTCATTTACTTGCTCTCCTCAGTTTGCTTTTTTTTTTTTTTCATTTTCCCAGATTGTCTTCCTGTTCTTTTCTCATATTGCACCTCATGTGCTTCCTGAATCACATCATACTTTGCAAAATTTGGGTTATCTTCATCACTCCCATAATCACTCTCTATAAAGTCACTGTCTTCTTCAGGATCATCTTCATCACTTTCTTCTAGGTCTCTTTCAAAATCGACAGGTACATCAAAGAAGGTATCACTGTGTTCCTCTTCACCTTCTTCACCAACTTGTACACATTGTTCATTAACTTGTACATCTTGTAAACCTCATTCTCGAGCAACTTGTACATCTTCAACCTTAGCCACACTTGTACCAGCCATATCTTCTTGGTGAAAACCATAATCCGAGCACATAACAGTCACCTCTTTTTCAACAGACACCCCCTTATTATTTGAGGGTCCTTCAATAGCTAGCAACCTCTTTCTTTTTCTTGGTTTACAAGCTATTTCCATAACATCCCCTTCCTCATCACTTAATTCCTCAATAACCACAGTGCTTGGACCGGTAGGGCTTCTTCTACATACAATTCTTCAATGTAGATGTCTAACACTTGAGCCTTTGGAACAAAGTTGCACATCTTTTGTATATCGGCATCACTCTGAATGGGCTTCAAAGCATTACTAATGTCCATGTTGGGAATCTTGTTGTAGAAGTTCATGAACATCTCACAATATCCTAGAGCTTCCACCATATCATCTTTCATAGGGAATGACATTAAGTCATTGTCCCAATAATCTATATATGCAAGTATCCCCTCATAGTAGTATTCATGATCGAGCTCCCCACCAGATGCAAATGAATGGAAAATAGTTCTGGATAACCTGAAATTCACAAAAAAAAAAGAAGAAGTTAAAACCCTAGTTAGTGCATCCAACAAACCGTAAGACCAACCCACCACAAATATAAACAATTACAATTCAACATATTCAACAGCCAACAACAAAGCAAAGGAAAAAACATATCATAGAAAAATACACAAGAGGACCCAAAAGGACTCCATTATCCAATAAATCAGTAAGCATTTTGAATAAACAAAGAAAACACTACATCTTCTTCACCAACAAACAAAGCACAAAAAGGACCCTAGTTAGTGCAGCCAACAAACTGTAGGACCACATCCCACCCAAATGTAAACAATTGCAATTCAACATATTCAACAGCCAACAACAAAGAAAAGGAAAAAAGCACATCACAGAAAAAGCACAAGATGACCCAAAAGGACCCTATTATCCAACAAATCAGTAAGCATTTTGAATAAAAAAAGAAGAGGAAAACACTACATCTTCTTCACCAACAAACAAAGCACCAAAAGGACCCTCCATTATCCAACATTAGAATAAACAAAACAAAAGCACCCAAATTTGAACTTTTGTTAAACAATTATCCAAAGGACCCCTAGGACCACCAGCACCCAAACTACCTTTTCCCTAACAACAATACACAAAGCACCCACTGGATCCCCTGAACCACCAGCACCCACTGGATCCCCTGAACCACCAGCACCCAAACTACCTTTTTCTCGACAGCAATAAACAAAGCACTCATAGGACCCCTATTCTACAATATACCAGTAAGCATTTTGAATAAACAATCAACAAAACCCACAAATCTCCAACAAAGATTTTGGAATCAACAAATCCAGAATAACGGGAATAAAAAAAGGAACCAACAAAGCACAAAACGAACTGAAATTTGTACTTACAGTAGGTAGGCGTCGTTTGCTCGGGATCCTCGCGTAGATTCCACCCCATTTCGAATCCTTTGAAATACTGTCAAATCCTTCGAAAACCAGAAGAACTAAGGGTTTTCAACAAAAATGAACAAAGGGAAGGTAGGTGACGATAAGACGAACTTAGGGTTTTCGCTGAATGAACTATTGATCGTGATTTGGGGTGGGTGATATGAAATTAGGGTTAGGGTTCTTTGATTTGGGAACTGGAATGAAACTGAAATGGAATGGAATTAATTGCACAGTTGGGGCTTGAAGCTTCAATTCGAATTGCACGATTCACGAGGGAAATTTTCAAAAAAAAAAATATTTTTTTTTTTTTTTTTTTTGTAATATACACGTATGATGATCCACGTGTATCAGAAACCAACGTGGAAGTTCATATGTGGAGAAGATGAGACCCAGCATAAGTCATGTTAGTATATAACGGAGGAATTGACAGATAATATAACGGAAGTAGAACATTGCAACAAATTCGTAAGAAAATGTATGGCATTGAAACTTTTTAAAGATGAGGTATGAAACTGTTAACGATCCAATAGTTGAGGTAGTTTTTTGTAATTTACCAATTTTTTTTAAATGTATTTAATTATATAAAATAAAACTGTTTTTTAATATTTTAATATTTTAATTCATATAATAATATTTAAATAGATTTGTGGAATCCAGTTATGCACCATATCAGCACATAACAGAATATTTAACAGACTTGTGACGGAAGGACTACATTGATTTGCGATACTCATTTTCAGGGACTACATTGATCGATTTTCAATTTCAGGGACCATCTTGATAAAGTGGGTCAATTTCAGGGACCATTTGTGAAAAAAACCTATTAATTATTCTAAATATTTTCCAACAATGTGTCACTAGCATTACAATTTAATGATGTCTTTCCACTTAATTATATGTGAGAGATCTCAATCTAGACTTACATGAATAACGAGTTTAATACCTAATTATTGCGGTTTTATTTATTGTGCATCTGAGCTCAAATCACCCTAAAATAATTTTTTTTTTGAACCAACGATATTATATGGAGGGGTAAGATAAGCCTCACAATGGGTAAGCAATAATGTGGTTCAAATTCGTTGTCCGTGAGAATCAAACCTAAGATCTCTTACTTATAAGTGAAAAAGAATACTACTAAACCGTTGTACTAAGTGGTATTCCTAAAGTAAAATATTTGTATAAAAGAAAATCTGATCCATGCACTAACATTATTCCTTCACTTATAAAAAATAAACTACAATCGCCATGCTTTACGCTGCTTTTTGGTATTTGTACAATAAAATTTCTTCATAAAAAAATATCTATGCCTTAATGTAAAAGATGACTCCTCTGAAAGAATTATATCGACACCATTAAATCACGTTTCATTAGTCAGAACATCTAATCAGAATACTGCAGTAATCTAATATGTATGTATAAATGCATACATGCAGAAGTAGACATGATGAATGTCTGCGGAGTTTGGCCTTCTCTTCTCTAAGTTTCGACAAAGTCCTTCTTTCAATAGGACGAGCTCGTAATGAACCGGTTAAATCGAAAAGAGAGGCCAGGACATGTCCTTATAGAATTCTAACTACCCCTCCTATCATGGTAGCAGTATCTATCCTTTCCAAGAGATTGTAACTCCCTGTCACATCCCGATCTGGGCTCCCATCACATCCCGGGCTTGACTCCACCGTAGCACGATATTGTCCGCTTTGGGCCCCGGCCACGCCCTCACGGTTTTGTTTCTGGGAACTCACACGAGAACTTCTTAGTGGGTCACCCATAATGAGATTGTTCTCACGCGAACTCGCTTAACTTCGGAGTTCCTACGGAACCCGAAGCCAGTGAGCTCTCAAAAGGCCTCGTGCTAGGTAGAGATGAGAATATACATATTAGACTTACAGGATCCACACCCCTAGGCGATATGAGATCTTACACTCCCTCTTATTTTGAAATTGAGTTCTTTAGTTTTTCCTTCATAATGTTTAATACTAGTTTAAATGTTATTAAGTCCAATAATAATGTCAATCTATTCACTTATATGCCGACATGTATATCCATAAGTAATAGATCTGAACTTACTCGCTCACCTTTATGGAAAACTCTTCCAAAACTCATCTTATAGAAAAAAACAAATATATCTATGGCATTCCATTATGTGCTAAAAATAATTACTTTCGACTGATAATGATGAAACTCAATAATAATCATAGCATGTATAGGCCTCGTTTGGCAGTTTGGACTATACTGACTATTTCAGTCGGATAGGATAATCTGCCAGGTTTGACTTTTTAGTGTAAAAATGTGATTTTTGGTTAAAGTGAACAGTACCGCGGGCTTTTCGTTAAAACTCCCTTTAAATAAACGGTCTTCTTAGTATTAGTTAAATTGAGATAGTATTGCATTCCGGAAATCAATGTCTTTAGGAAATTAGGTTGGTGGTTGTAGGTGTGAACCTTCACAGGGGTTTCAGACAAGTTGTGCTCGTGTTGCACATGCTCCTTTTATAAAGGAATATGGCTCACTCCAACAGTGGTGCTGACGCCGATGGACAATAAAGAAGTGTTTATAGTTATGGTGTCCGGGGCAGGGCCGGTCCAGAGATTTTTGAGGCCCGGGGCGACGTCAAAAAATGTGCCTTCATTTCATATAAAAAAATATTTGTTTTCACACGTACGACATCGATAAAATTATATTTAGAAAAACACTTCAAACTCAATAAGTTAGAAACACAGAATAATTCATTTATTTTGTATTAAGAGAATGAAACTAAAAAACTTCGGGCTTACAAGTAGATAGATTATGAGTTTTGTTTTCCATCTGAACTTTTAAAGTGTTTTTGTATAAATCATGAGTTATTTTTTCTTATTTACTAACCTCGTCAATATAAGACTAAAAAAATATTAATGTTTTTTAGTCTTTAAGGATATGTATAAGTAATGAATGGACACTAAATTAAACCTTTTGATGACATGTAATATTATTTGCAAATTGGGTCTAAAAATTTAGTCTACGCATTACTCTTTGCTGAAGACTAGATTTGAATTGGAACAGATATTTAAAAATAGCAATCCACATAGTTACTAGCTAGTAAATAAATTAACAACCAACCAAACAAAAATTTGTGAAAAATTGAAAAAAAAAAATAAACATGCACATAGCATTTCGAACTTAGGATCTCTCGTTAATTTTAAACAACAAAAATCATTCATTCTAATTTAACTTCTTGATCATTTAGCCAAATTTTATAAATTTATACTGTTATGAAAAGAAATTTGTAAAAATTGGAATGTAAATAAGCACACATGGTGTTTTGAACCTAAGACCTCCTCATTCATTTTAAACAACAAAACCACCAGTTCTAGCTAAATTTCTTTGTCACTATACCAAATTTTATACATTTATACTCTTATAAAAACATATATAAATATACCACCCTAATAATTTTGGTGCCCCCAATTTTTTTGGGCCCCGAACGGTCATTATCCCTTATTTTTAAATTTAATCTCTCTATCATTATCCCTTATTTTTACTTTTCACATAGCTTTCTCAATTTTTAACTATCGAATTGAATAAATTAAATATAATTAGTAAACAAAATTAATAAAAGTGTAAAAAGTAAAATAAAATGTGTCTATATCACTATCAGTATAAGTGGAAAGGATTCCCGCACAAAAGGATTCCCAATTAATAAAGGTACAGCAATGATATTATCCAGCATGGCGTTCGAGTTTTCTGGAATTTGTCCCACACAAAAGGATTCGCACTTGTACAGTACAAGTGGAAAGGATAATACCATAGAGATTAAATTTAAAAACTAAATTATGTGTTACTAATAAAAATAAGCACGTTTATTAATGTATAAGTACTAATTATTAACTTTTACATAATTTAATTTATAAAATTTTATCTAAAATTTTATTCTCCTTAACATAAAAAATATGTTTTAAGAACGCGTCAAAGAAAGTCTAAGAGAAGACCAAGACATAGCCATATTTTCATCGATAACGCAGCCGCCTTTAGCTGATCAAGAATAGCGTCCTACGATTATTTGTTTATTTATCACAAACTAGCTATATATTGAGAGAGAAACTTGTAGCGCAGCAAATTAACACATAGTAAACTCCACCACTAAAGAAGTTTATGTTATTATATCTCATAATTTTCACAGCAAATAAACTTCTATATCCATGGCAGCTGCTTGTGATAAGTGTTTCTCATGCAATTACATGCTCCTTGAACCAAAGGATGTGGGTTTCTTTGATCTGTTTCACATCTTGTTTTCCAATAACTTAGAAAGGAGGAGGTTCGTTGACTCTTCTGAGGAAACTGAGGACGACTTTCAGCGCAGATGGCTCATATTTCTCTCTATTGTTGTCCAAAAATTGCTTCAATTTGTGGCCAAGCCAATGGCAGCTATTGGCTGGGGGATCGAGATGTGCTTGAATCTTGTCTCAAGTAATCAAAACTTGGTCGGACTCCTCCTAAATTTACTGCGAGGTACATATATAGTTTATTTATTAACTTGCGTCCTTCCCACGCAGCAGCTGCTTTCGTTAAATTAATTGCCAATTTACTAGCATTAATTACACATTAGTATTCTTTTATCATGCACTCACAATTGTTCCTTCCATGCCCAAGAACAAAACACAAATGTCTGTATTGGCTTCTCCCTGAAAACCGATTCCAGAATTCGTCCACAATTAGCACTCTCATAAAAGAAATTAATGTAATTTGAGTAACGATTCTCGTAAGTAGTGCCATCAACGCTGCCTCTCATGAGAACATCTAAATGGAGGCTTGAGCGGCAGCAAGGGCCTCCACTGCCTCTGTGCTCGGGGTTTCATAATTTTAACAATAGATAGATCAGATAGATAGAGAAAGCAGTTGGCATGTCGGGAAGTAAATAACTTTATATTTTGGAATTATATACGAAAGGATGAGATGGATATTGTATTAGTTGGTCTATATAATGTAAGATAATATTGGTCCAAGCAGGCAAATTTGGCGTGGAAAAACTAAATTAATAAAAAAAATACTAGATAGTGAACGCATGCATCTGTCTCACATGGAATGATGGAAGTACGTACCATAATGTGGTAGCTATGATGAACTGTGTTTTTTATTTTATTTTATGTTAAAGAAGTGTTATATATCAACTGTGATAGTATTTCTAATCTGTGAACCAGGTCAATAAACAATAGAAAAAATATATATAATTAATCTGTACATGTTGGACTAATTTATGGAGATTATATGGATGTTAATGGTGATACGAACAGGTAAGGTGATAATACCAGATAAATCCTCAAGAACGTTCTTGTCGTTTATTGGAAATTTGGACAAGCGAGTAGAGCTGGACGAAAGCATCAAGCCCGGAGATGGCAAGTACAACGCAGCACTTAGTATGATGGCGTCTAAAATATCATATGAGAACACATTCTACATCCAAACTGTTGTCCAGGATCATTGGAAGGTATCACATTATTTTGCATATCTTTACCTCCAATGCTTCCATTAATTTTAGTATAATATGATAGTCCTATGGTTCAACTGTAAACTTTTCTATTTTCCTTCTTTTTGCAGATGGAGTTCTTGGTCTCTTACGACTTCTGGAATGGTAAGAAATGACTAAATCTGAAGAAAATTAGGAAGTATAGAAAATTCGGTTTAGAGAACTTTGTTAATGCATATTTTATTTTCTAAAATAGGTTACAAAAAGTTTTCCTGTTCAACTATGGAAATTAAATCTCATGTATACGCATTAACATAGGGTAATATGATCCATATATATATATATAAGCAAATTATATATAGGTTAATTTACCTAGCAAAAATTCACTTAAAGTCATTCGAAGTTAAGTATCACTTAAATCCCAAACTAACAAAACATTATTATTGTCGTGTAGATTATCAAGAAAAAGCCACAACACAAGCCTGTATGTTCCGTGACAGAAGTGTTGACCATGACACAATTGTTGTGGCCTTCAGAGGCACTGAACCCTTTGATGCGGATGCATGGTGCTCCGACTTTGACATCTCCTGGTATCAACTTCAAGGGGTTGGAAAGATCCATAGTGGCTTCATGAAAGCTCTAGGCTTACAAAAGAATGTCGGTTGGCCGGAGCCTGAGCAAATCAAAGAAGACGGTAGCCGCCCAGCCTTGGCTTACTATGCCATTAGAGATATGCTGAAAAAACTTCTTCTGGAAAATGACAAAGCAAAATTTATAATAACTGGGCACAGTTTAGGTGGGGCACTAGCAATTCTCTTTCCGGCAGTTTTAACATTTCACAAAGGGAAGGATTCAGATTTGCTGTTGGAGAGGTTGGAGGGAGTCTATACATTTGGGCAGCCTAGGGTTGGAGATAAAGCTTTTGGGGAGTACATGGAAAAGAAAATGATAGAGCATAAGATTAGGTATTTTAGGTTTGTTTATGGGAGTGACATGGTGCCTAGGTTGCCTTATGATGACAAAGCTCTAATGTTCAAGCATTTTGGGACTTGCCTCTACTATAATAGGAATTATGAAGTTCAGGTGAGCACTACTTTTCTCTTATCAAATCTAGTAAGAATGGAAAAGTTTATTATGTCATATAATGTTATCTAACCAACATTATCTGTCGTGAGATTGTGAAAAAGAATCGACTTGGCTGAGGGTCCAAATTCAAAATTTTATAACATAAAGAAATATCATTTCCCAATTAGAAATGCGGCTGATATATATGTCAGTTCTGATAAAAATTGTGTTGTTATTATTACTTTATAATGTCAATAACAACTCTCTAGAAAACGTATAGAGTCGACTAATTTCATAATATCTTATAATTACATGCTTCTTAATTATTGGACTAATTTCATAATATCTTATTACATGCTTCTTAATTATATATTCATGTGCTGCAGGTTGTTCCAGAAGAGCCAAACAAGAATTACTTCTCTCCAACAGGGACAATACCAATGATAATGAATGCTTTTGGTGAGCTCGCAAGAAGTTTCACCATTCCAAATAAGTTGGGGCCAAAGTACAATGAAGGCCCCTTGTTCAAGTTGTTTAGGCTAATTGGTTTGCTAATGCCAGGAGCACCAGCACATTGTCCCCAAGATTATGTAAATGCCACCAGATTAGGATCCTCGCATGTGTTCCTCCCTCGCACGAATTCAATGAAACCAAAATCCATATAGTCCTGCCTACGATTTCATTGTAATTATTTTCAAATTCCGCAGGAATTTGTAGTGTGTTTGCAAGTTTATACCTTTCACTAAGAAGGTCATTGAGTTAATTAAATCTTTATTTCTTTTACATTTTTTTTCACGGAAAACAAATGCAGTTTTTCTATTTGGAAAACCCTTTTAGTACAACTGTTACAAGTACAATCAGAAAAAAAATGCCTAAGAGCATCTCTAAAGGAGATGTCAAAAAGTTCACATCAGTAATAACAGTAATAAAAGACATCCCTAGTCTTTTCCAACCGAAGTGTCAATTTTTATGTAGCATGACATGAAAAGGCAGCAGAGAAAGTTGCTGTCAAATTTAAAAAAAGCTTCAAATCTATTTTTAGTAATTAATAAATATTTTTCATAATTTTTATACTTATCTTTTGTTTCAAAATACTAATCTCTACTAATTAATAAAACTCTCATTGTCAACCAAAACCCTATGAAATTACCAGTTTAACCCTCTAATTAAAACAGCACATGAATAAGAAATATGGGGCATAAATGTAATTTCACACAACCAAATTTTGCTTTTTTTTTTCTTCAAAGCCCCACCTACGTGTAATCCTAACATATTTCTAATTAAAAAAAAAACATTCCCACTCCCACATTCTTAATCACTCCCTTCCTCCCTCCTTCTATTTCAAAAACAAAAATAAAAATTTTTCTCATGTTGCAGTCATATTCAGAATAGGAATGTGATTGTGTAAATCCTAGAGAATATGGGAAAGTATCTTATATTCCTATTAGGAGTAGATTACCTATTAAATGTTGTAATCCTAAAGGGAAAGGTTTTTACCTATCCTACTACTATAAATAAAGGCACAATGGGGTGAATCAAACACACCTCACAATTAAATCAATCTCTCTTTTCTCTAATTGTGGCCGGCCCCCTCTCTCTCTAAACCCTAGATCGTTCAATCAAATAGGCCTACAACACGTTATCAGCACGCTCTTGCCAGAAGCTGAGGAATGGACGCATTGTAGGAGGAGGCTATCATCCACCAAATTCAAAGGCTTATTCGTTTTCTGCACACCACCGCACCATCAGTGTGCACACAGACACCAGGCTTCGGCCTGAGGTAAATCTGTTGGGCCTGATGCCCTTCTCCCGTTTGCACTACGGTCTGCTGCCATCTAATCCAGCCCAGATTGGTTGGGCCTTATTCCCTGCATGCTGCAACCTTTAAGGTTGCCAGGTTTTGTGTTGCCAGGCCCGCAGTCTGCACCTCAGAAGACCATGGCCCCAATTTTTCTAGGTCTCCCCGTGTGCTAACCCACAGGCCAGCCTGCGCTGGACCTACCCTTGCCCTTCCCTAGGCCCAACTTGAAACCCAGTTGCGGCTGGGACTTTTCCCCGTTCCCGTGTGGCCTGCATCCCACCCTCGTAACCCCCTTGGGCCTTGCCTTTTACTCAAGGCACCATGTGCCCCCCTTTTTCCCACGGCACCAAGCCCAAATTATTTTGGGGCTATATTTTTTATCCAATAATATTATTTTAATATTATTTAGCTTCTACAATCGACCCCGTATGACCCGATTTATTGAATTAATTAAAAGTGACTTGCAGTCCATTAATCTGATAATGAATCCAAAATTATTGACCTGAAGATCACTTTTGGACATTAACGATTCAATAATTTATTTTTACACTTTGAACCGTCACATTCTTTTGTTGTAATGAAGCTGTCACACTTGAGTTCCCGAAGAACCTCAAATCCACTATATTCAAATTAGTATATTGCATTATGTGTTTCTTGCAGGAACCTCTCATTATGAACTAATTGTTCATAAAGACCTAAATTGAACCTGTAGTTTCCAATTTAGTGCCTTTGAAACCTGAAGTTTTTATTCAAAACATACCACATGAAACCTGTAGTTTTCATGTATAAATTAAACCAATACATGTCTATAGAACCTGTATGTTCGACGATATATGTCTATGGCTTACCATATGACTACTCACATTTTTCCCTTCGTTTTAGGGATATGTCGAACTTGAACAAGCTCGATTTTGCCGCTCTAGAAATCTCTGGAAGAAACTATCTCAAGTGGGTACAAGACGTGAAGCTCCATCTAACTGCAAAGGGTATTAGAGCCACCATCGAGACTCATATCCCCGACAAACCCGTTGACGAAGCTCAGAAGGCTACTGCAATGATCTTCATTCGAAGACACATCCATGATGCACTGCAGACTGAGTACCTCACTGAGGCGCACTCTCTGGCTTTCTCTGGATGACCGTTTCGATCACCAGAAAGACATATACTTGCCTGAAGCAAGACACGACTGGGAGCATCTTCGCTTCCAGGATTTTAAGTCTGTGAATGAATACAACTCTGAAGTTTGTAGAATATGTTCTTTGTTGAAATTCTGCAAAGTGGAACTAACCGAATCAGATCTCCTGGAGAAGACCTATTCGACCTTCCATGCCACCAATATTGTCCTGTAGCAACAATAAAGGGCACATAAATTCACCAAGTTTTCGGATTTGATCTCTGTTTTACTTCTCGCTGAAAAGCAGAACTAACTTTTGATGAAGAATCATCAAGCTCGACCGACTGGCTCGAACCCTGCGCCTGAAGCGCATAAGATTAATTCTCGCAGCCATAAACGACGACAGAATCGTCGTGGCCGTGCCAATGGGCGACAAGCCCAACCACGGGCCCAAGGTCAACAAAGTGCCGTACCTAAGGGAAGAATTATGACCCAGCAACGTCCACCACTCGCCCCTAAGGTCTCAAACTTCAAGAATAAGGGCAAAGCTCCCATTCAAGCTGCTTCTACTGAACTCGACATGTGCTATCGTTGTGGATCAAAGGATCATTGGTCACGCATATGCCGAGCTTCCCCTGAGGCTATTGCCAAGTATCATTCCCGTCGTGAGTCTAACTTTGCACACGTGGGTCATCCGGAAGATGCAACTACATCAATGGAGATATCGGATTTTCAAGAGGCGTCAGCGCCTATGGATGAATAAATTAGACATGTTTTTAGGGTGTTTACCCCTAGTGGCCGAACCCACTAGGAGTGGTCGAACTCACTAGGAGTGGCCGAACCCACTAGGAGTGGCAGGCCCTACCCCCTCTATTTTCTAGGTTTATGGTTTAATTTTGAACAATTTCTCTAAGTATTTGGAATAATTTATTTGGTTTTGGTTTGTTTTGAATTATGGATTGTTATTTGAATAGATATTATTTTCTCGAATTGCTTAATTGAATGAATGGACTTATATTTATGCATGTGACCAATTCAATCAATTTATTTCTAGGTATGTCTAGTGGGGAAGTTAGTTGTCTGGCAGATAGTGCAACCATGCACAACATCTTGCGTGAACGACACTATTTTACTAACTTGATACCCAAGAAAGCTCTTTTGACAACTCTCTCAGGCCCATCCAACCTGATTGAAGGATACGGCAAGGCACATATCATGTTGTCTAATGGTACAATCTTGACCATTAAGAAGGCACTCTATTCTCCACGTTCTGGAAGAACGTTGCTAAGTTTTAGAGATATTCGAGATAATAAATATCATATTGAAACCACTGAAGATCATGGTTCTGAATTTCTTTGTATCACTTCGTACGAATATGGCCAGAAGCATATTCATGAGAAGTTGGAGCGTTTGCCGAGTGGGTTGTACATCACAACCATTCGCAGCATAGAAGCCCATAGTGTGGCCGGCCCTATGCCTGAGTTCCAGGACATTTTGTTGCTTTGGCATGATCATTTGAGACATCTTGAACGTGACATGATGCGCCGTATCCTCAAATCTTTTCACGGTCACAAGTTACATCCCTATGTTGGACTCTTGCCATGCAAAGCGTGTTCTATAGGGAAGTTGAATACTCAACCCTCCCATACAAAGATTATTCACGACCCCCCTAAATTTCTTCAGAGGATTCAAGGGGACATTTGTGGACTTATCCAACCAACATGCGGACCATTTAGATACTTTATGGTGTTGGTTGATGCATCGACAAGATGGTCACATGTTTGCTTGTTGTCCACACGTAATGCCGCATTTTCTAAACTCCTAGCTCAAATAATTAAGCTTAGGGCTCACCACCTTGATTATCCGATTAAGTCTATTCGACTGGATAACGCTGGAGAGTTTACGTCACAGACTTTTGACGATTATTGCATGTCAATAGGGATTGATGTGGAACATCCTGTGCCCCATGTTCACACCCAAAACGCCCTGGCAGAAGCTTTCATAAAGCGCCTTTGAATGATAGTTCGGACTTTGGTTATGAGAACCAAACTGCCGGTATCTGCCTAGGGCTATGCAATATTGCACGCAGCTATGTTGGTCCGCCTGAGGCCCACAGCTACTCAACCACATTCACCGTTACAGTTGGTCACTGGATACGAGCCCGACGTCTCGCATTTACGGGTGTTTATGTGCGCCATCTATATGCCAACAGCGCTGCTACTACGTACCAAAATGGGTCCTCAGAGAAAAATGGAAATCTATGTCGGTTTTGATTCGCCATCAATTTTTCGCTACTTAGAACCCTTGACAGGAGATCTCTTTACCACACGTTTTACGGATTGTCACTTTGATGAGACAGTCTTCCCATCGCTAGGGGAGATAAGCATGTTAACGTTCCCATAGAACGTCGCGAATTGTCGTGGTATGCTCCCACTATGTCTCATTTAGATCCCCGAACTGCCCAGTCTGAAACTGAGGTACGTCAAATTATAGATCTTCAGAGCATTGCTCAAAGCATGTCGGATGCTTTTAATGATCTAGCAAAAATGACAAGATCACATATACCCGCTGCAAACACACTTGCAAGGATAGATGTACCCCGCGTACGTCAACAACCCGCCTGGGAAGGCCGTTCCGTCCCCGAAGGTGGGGAGGCCGCACCCTCCACACGGCAAGGTACATTGGTGGCAAGCCAATCATCTGCTCAGACCCTGAAGCGTGGCAGACCCTTTGGTTCAAAGGATTCACAACCTCGGAATAGGAAAACGACACCAATTAGTGACCCTAGTTTGAATCTGACCATCTCTCACTCATCCGTTCCAACGCATAAGGTTATTCTAGATTATGGTGATGCTTCAGACGAAATATGCCGACCTCCCGAGAATCGCGAGATTTCGGTCCACTACACAGTATTGGATGAGGTTTGGAATAGGAATGAGATGATCGTCGACGATGCATTCGCGTACTCAGTAGCTACTGACATCATGCTTAGCGATGATATTGAACCACGTTTCGTCGATGAATGCCGACGTAGAACCGATTGGTCAAACTGGAAACAAGCAATCCAGGTCAAACTCGATTCTCTCGTGAAACATAGACCTATCGTTCCTACACCACCACGCGTGAAGCCCGTTGGCTACAAGTGGATTTTCGTGAAGAAGCGTAATGAGAAGAATGAAATAGTGTGATACAAAGCACGCCTCGTAGCGCAAGGCTTCTCTCAGCACCCTGGAATTGATTACGAGAAGACGTATTTTGCCGTAATGGATGTTATAACGTTCCGCTATCTAATCAGTTTGGTAGTTTCCGAAAAAATGAATATGCAGCTTATGGACGCGGTAACCGCGTATCTCTATGGGGATCTAGATACGGAAATATACATGAAAGTTCCAGAATGACTTCCATTGACTGGTTCAAATAGTTCTAGACCACGGAACACTCTCTCAATTAGGTTGAGGAGGTCACTTTACGTATTGAAACAATCCGGGCGGATGTGGTATAACCGTCTGAGTGAATATTTGACAAGTCAGGGTTACGTGAACAACAAATTATGCCCATGTGTGTTCATAAAGACGTCACATTCCAGATTTGCAATCGTTGCAGTTTATGTCGATGACATGAACCTCATCGGGACTCACGTAGAGCTTGAGGAAATTGCTGCACATTTGAAATCAAAATTTGAGATGAAGGATCTTGGGAAAACTCGATACTGCCTCAGCCTGGAGATCGAGCATTGTTCGGATGGAATCCTAGTACATCAATCGAACTACACCCAAAAGGTGTTTCGACGTTTTAATGAGGATAAAGCGAAGCCTTTGAGCACACCTATGGTCGTTCGGACTCTAGATGCTAAACGAGATCCCTTCCGTCCAAATGAGGATAAAGAAGAGATTTTGGAACCCGAAGTTCCTTACCTAAGTGCAATTTGGGCTTTATTGTACTTGGCTCAGTGCACTAGACATGGCATCTCATTCGTTGTGAATCTATTGGCTAGATACAGCAATGCGCCGACACGCAGGCACTGGAATGGTGTTAAAGACATTTTTCGCTACCTCAAGGGTACTACGGATTTGGGCTTGTTCTATACCAGCGAATCTCCGAGTGTTGCCGCCCCTTATTGTCGTTGGGTTGATTCTCGCCTTGTTGGTTACGCAGATGCTGGATATCTGTCTGACCCACATAGAGCACGTTCTCAAATGGGTTATATCTTTACCGTTAGAGACACCGCTATATCTTGGAGGTCTAACAAGAAAACGCTAGTTGCGACTTCGTTTAACCATGTTGAGATTCTAGCCCTGCGTGAAGCATCGCATGACTGCTTTTGGCTGAGAGAAGTCATGAAGCATATTCAAAGCACTAGTGGTCTTACATCAGTCGTTGACCTTCCTACGATGATCTTTAAAGACAATGCAGCATGTATCGAGCAGTTGAAAAAAGGGATACATCAAGGGAGACAACACCAAGCACATAACGTCGAAGTTCTTTTACTGACACCAACAGCAGCAGCATCAGAACATTGAAGTCAAGCAAATCCGTTCCCAGGAAAACCTGACCGATCTCTTCACCAAGTCGTTGCCCAAGTCTACTTTTCAGAAGCTCGTCCAAAGAATCGATATGCGTAAATTATCTTAGTTGAATCGCTTGTAGTTCTCTTATTTAGAAGTTATGTCTAACTCAGGGGGAGTATCTAGAAGCATACTCACATGATCTTAATGTACTCTTTTTCCTACGATTAGGAGCATTTTCCCACTGGGTTTTTGCTACCTAACGAGGTTTTAACGAGGCACCCATCCTGGGATGATCATACTTCGTTGAGTTCACTACATTCGTTCAGTTTGACATTTGTTTTAGACATTATGCATATTTTCTTACTTTTCTCCTTAGTCTATGGGTTTTGCCTATCTTGGGTTTTACCATAGCGAGGTTTTTGTGAGTTTTTACAAATGGATACTTCAAATTAAATTTGAGACTCACGCTCACTCGTTGTGCCAATGACTTCATCAACTATTTTACCTTATTTGATGAAGATCTGATGCAATGGTTTGTTGAGTATTTACACACTCAAGGGGGAGTGTTGCAGTCATATTTAGAATAGGAATGTGATTGTGTAAATCCTAGAGAATATGGGAAAGTATCTTATATTCCTATTAGGAGTAGATTACCTATTAAATGTTGTAATCCTAAAGGGAATGGTTTTTACCTATCCTACTACTATAAATAAAGGCACAATGGGGTGAATCAAACATACCTCACAATTCAATCAATCTCTCTTCTATCTAATTGTGGCCGCCCCGTCTCTCTCTAAACCCTAGATCGTTCAATCAAATAGGCCTACAACATCTCAAACACTTTGTGTGTGCCCATATGCTAGTTACAACTATAAAAAGTAAATAATGTAATAAATAATAGTTTAAATTTGACATATCGGTTGGAGAACAAAATTTTAAAAAAAATAAATAAAATCAATGTCCCACATAAGCCTTCAAATTTAAATTTTGTGTTTAAACTTTGACATCTCCTTTGGAGATGGTCTAACGGGTTGCAACCACATTTATAATGTAAGTAGATGACATGATTGATATGTTTTCACTTTTAAATTATTTTATATTACAAATATACTTATTATAATTTGAGTAAAATAATAAAACTATATGGTTGTGTATTAGGTTACATGATGCATTAGTGCAACCAGTTCATATACTGTTCCCAATCAAATGACAAAAATCGTTTTAGCATGTGAGTTGTCCTGCTCTAATTTCCCAATTAAGAGTCAATTTTAACCCAAACTGGTGGATCCACACAGTAATCAGTGGTGGCAGCTGCCTAATTTTGAATAGACAAATGCATGTGGAAACGACATTATTTGAATATTTATCGTCTAATATATAGTCAAGTAATTAGCAAACCAACTGTATATAATCTGTATATAATCGATAACATGGGTCCGGGGTTCGGGGTCCCCTTCATGTCTTGAGAACAAAGTATAAAACAATCATATAAAAACACAAAGTTTTCAAATAAATAAGATTGCGCCAGCCACATCGTTGACATGACCAAACCAAGGTTTTAAAAAACGTTAGGCACTAGTCGGGCGGCCGGCTGAGGCCTAGCGCCTAGGCGGCTAGGTGGGGATTTAGGCGGATTTAAGTAAATTTATTATATATTGTATAAATAAATGCCGAATTATACTTAAAAAAACACACAACTGTATTGAGATACATAAATTGTGACATAAAATGAGATATAAATTATAAAGTATTAGAACATATTGAAAACATGGGGAACAAGCATATAATGAGTGTTCATCCAAGTATTCAACAAGTTTCTTACATTTTATTGAAAAAGTAAAATGCAAAATGAAAGTTATCGATTTTCTGTCTAAGTGAGAGTCGCAACCTAGGCGGGTGCCTAGGCGGATTTAGGTGGGACCTAAGCGGGTCTAGGTGCACTTTCTTAATTTTCAAACTTCTAGGGACTAATCGGGACGATGACTCAGCGCCTAGCGCCTAGGCGGGGCGTAGGCGGCGCTAGGCGGGAATTTTTAGAACAGTGGACCAAACCAAACCTTGTGCGCACTAGCTAGGCTAATCTAGGGGTGGAAAAAATACAAAAAATCCCGAACTGTACCGAAAAAATCCTAAACCAAATATCCCGAAAATTTTGGTACCTATCCCAACCTTTCCAGTACTGGAATCGATCTCACAATCTGATTTTTTCGGTAATCCCAAACTGAACCAAAGTTAAAATATATATAGTTTTAGATATTATAAGTCGTTGGATTGGTTGAGAATTAATCTCAACCGTTCATTCAAAACGAAACCCAAGCACCTTCACTTTCACTCTCTGACCTCTCCGCCAAACTCTCTAACCTCACCTCACATGCACTTCCTTCCCTTCCTACTCCTGTACTCATTTCAAATTAGACCCACAAATCTCTCTCTCCCTCTCTCCCTCTCGACATCCACTCTTTCACTCTCTCCTCTTTACCTTCACACTACATCCAGACTCCAGTCTTCCATTTTCTTTTTGCATTTGACAACTTCCTCTGCATTCGATAATCAATACAACCACCTCTACTTCCTTCTACTTCTCTTTTCATTAAGGTAATATTCTTGTCTTCACCTGGTAATCTTGATGTGGTAAATTCTGTTTGTGGCTTCAATTCGTTTTTAATTTGGGCATTTGAATTCTAGGGTTTTGGATATGGGGGTTTTCAATTTCGTTTGAAATTTGAGGTTTTTAATCATATGGTTCTTCTACAATTCATTTATTTCCTCCTCGAAGCTAGCAGACCCGAGCTCTTTCGCCTCTTCCTCGAACTCTCTCTGTGAAATAGGGACTTGCGTGTTATCAAGCCCTATGTCGAAGAGAAAAAATGAAAATGTTTATTGTTTCAGAAAGATTTTTGCATAAGGCAAGGCAAGTTTAATGACAACAGCTGCAATTTGTGTTTCCAACAACATTGCTAGCAAGGCAAGTTTATATGAATTCATTTTTTTTATTAGTTCATGGTATTAATTTTTGGAATTTTTAACCACGAAGCCTTCATAAAACATGTTGGATTAGATTTGTTTTATTAGCAAGATACCATCCATATTTGAATTCTATGTTTCTTGCAGTCCCCCATCTTTCTTTACAAGCATGAGAGAATTTAGGCCAATGGGTTTGGTTTCTTGTCTTGGAGATTCTGGGGGAAGATAGTTTTCTTTATTTTTCGATGAATGTTGTAATAGTAGAATGTTTTGCCGATACTTTCTCTGAATTCATGTGTGTATTTGCTACTTTAGCTACATTGTTTAGCTGTAAACGAAGTTTCTATGTTGTTACGATTGTTTTGACACATGAGGCCAAAACTATTTTGGGATTCCCGATTTGTCCTGAAATCCTGAAACTATTTTGGGATTCCCGAAAATTTGGTTTGGAATCGGTCTTGAAATTAGGATTCCCGAAAACTTCGGTTTGGGAATCGGGACAAGGGTTTCGGTTCGGTATCCCATACCGAACCAGCTCTAGGCTAATCTACCTTTTATGACGGATGGATATTTAGAAGTTGAGAGTTATATATATATATATATATATATATACAGGTTGCTTAAGGGGAGGGATCCCCATTTTTTCAAAAAAATGGGGACACGCTCCCCACCGTTAGATTGGCTTTAATGAAATTGTGTGGTTAAGATTAAAACACAAGCCACACAATCTCAACCACACAATTTTATTAAAGTTAAATCCAACGGTAGAGAGCGTGTCCCCATTTTTTTTAAAAAATGGGGATCCCTCCCCTTAAGCAATTCCTATATATATATATATATATATATATATATATATATATATATATATATATGTATGTATATATATATATATATATATATATATATGTATGTATATATATATATTTTTTTCTTTTTTTTTTAATTTGGCTGCAAAGCCCATTGCTATCATGAGAAGTGACTTTGAAGAGAATTTATTGATAAACAAGAAAAATACAATATGTCAAGGGGGCATGAGGCCAAACCCAGACATTAAAGAATTCATAACAACAATTCAAAACCTCTTTAAGCAAAACCTATAACAAGGAAGCTTAGAAAGGTTATGAGAATAAGCAGCTGCAGCATAAGCAGGGCATGAATCCCACCAATGGACACCGGGATGATCAACACCATAATTGGCCAAACAATCAGCAACCTGATTACCCTTTTTAAAAATATGAGAAATCTGAACATGCATGGAGGATAGTAAAAATCGGCAGTGATGCCAACCGACCAAAAGCCTCCAAGGGATAGATGTCAAAGAAGGTGAAGATGAACAACTAGTGAGGAGTCACATTCAATCCATAAGTAATGCCAACCTTTATCCCAAGCTAAAGATACAGCATCAATAACAACGCCTATTCGACATCCAAAGATGAGGCCAAGCCTATTGAATCCGCAAAACAACCAAGAGAATGGCCCGTAAAATTCCGAAAGATACCACCAAATGCAGCCACACCAGGGGAACCTCTTGTAGCACCATCAGTATTTACTTTTATCCAAGACTGAGAAGGTAGGCGCCACAACACCGCAATAATTTTTGGAGCCTTAATAGAACGTCCACGAACACCAATAGAATGAAGAATGCAAAGCTCTTCCACCAAATTCTTCATACAACCAAAATTAAGAGAATCAATTTCAAGGAGTTGAAATTTAATAGACCTTACAACATAATTGATGGAAAGAACCTCTTCATGAAAACAAACAGCGTTGCGAGCATGCCAAATAGAATAAAAACCAACTCCAATCATACCCCACCAAAGCAGCTGCACTTGGGTACCAAAACCTTGTTGTAAAGGATAATGGAAAAAGCTAAAAATATCTTGAAATAAATATTGAACTCTGAATAATTCCAAAACAGTAGACCAAATTTGACGTGCAAAAGAACACTCAAAGAAAATATGTTAAGCAGTTTCCACACCTTCACAATAAAGAAAGCACATAGATGCTATAGCAAAACCTCTTTGCTGCAAGAGATCATTAGTTAACATCTTACAATGTAAATACTTCCACGATGTAACAGAATTACGAGGACGAAAGCAAGATTGCCAAACCCATCGATCCTATTGAACCACTGGTTGTTTATTACGCTTAAAATCATAAGCCAAAGATAAAGAAAGGTCACCATTTGAAGCAGACAGCCAAACCATTTTGTCATCAATCCCATACTCTGAAGCAGTGGCAGATTCATGATTTTAACATAGGATGGTGTAATATCCCAAGATTTGTTATTGCAGAAGAGAAATATTTGGAAAATATGTTGTGCTTATTTATTCAAAAGGTTTTCATATGAAGGTAGTGAACGTCATTGCGAGTTCTTATCATCTTTCAGAGCTCAGATGAATTTTTTAAAAATTTACATGTTAGACCAATGAGTAAGTGCCACATGGCAACCAATGAGTGGCTAGCTTGCCATGTGACAGCAGCTGGAGTTGGACAACGAATGGGCTGTTTTGATTAGGTTAATGGCAATTTAGCCACATGGAGAGTCATGATTGGACCCAAAGAAATAGGAGGTTGCAGGCGGTGTAAGTCTGGAATATACGATGCCTATATATATGAGGTTAGCATCATATAGGAAGAGGGTTCCTTCTTAAGCACCGAATAGAGATGAGGAGACAGAGAGAGAAAGAGAAAGAGAGGTGAAACTGAATGTTTTGCTGAGAGGATTTATATTAGAACCCTTTCCCAATAATTTTTCTTGACATCTTGATTGATAGAGATGTTCTTGGTATCTCTTTCTTGTTCTAGCAATGAACAGGAGTTTGATTCTTGCTTTTGTCTGCATCATCAACTCGGTGTCATTGATTCAATCGGCAGATTGCCATACCTGGGTAAAGATTCTTTTATCATGTATATTTTTATAGCTATTTGTATAATTCCTATTAATTTTAAGGAATCCTAATCTTATACAATATTAGACTTTCAGCTGCAGACTAACCACTGTTATCAAAACTAGTTTTTCTGCATATGTCCGCGGCTAGGATTTCCATCTCCAGACTATATACATGTATAACTATTTGATTTTCTCTAGCTATGTATGTGTGTGTCAAACGAAGCAGCATGTTGTATTAGATTCACTACTACAATAATAGCTTTAGGTGGCAGATGATGGTGGCGGATATTAGAAACATCCTGTTGGATAAATTATATCCGACACATCATTTAATTAGTGGCAGATATTAGAAAAATCCTGTCGGTTATATCCGACATAAAGTTCTGGCGAATATTTAATGGCGGATATCAAAAAGATCCTGTCGGTTATAACCCACAATATTTTTTTAATCTTTTTTTTTAAAAAAAAAATATATTTCTGACAGATTCTGGCGGTTTTTAAGTTAATGGTGGCGTTATAACCGACAAAAATTGACTATTTTATTATTTTACTTTCTGGCGGTTTTTATTTTAGTATTCTAACAGTTATAATCGACAGAAATGAAAATTTTATTATATTAAAATGTTATATTGATTAAAAATAAATAAATAAACACATTTTAAATATTTATTTTCACTCATGACTCTAAAGTCTAATGAACCCAATTCCCACGAGCCATAAATTTTCTGAGAGAATAATAACAACAGACTACAATCTGAAGCTCTATAACTTTTGTAATAAGGATTATGCTCCCTCATAGGCAAGCAACAAGATCCAAAGAAATTCAAACAATTTTTTTCAATGCGTCACAAAGCACATTGTCTGGCACATAAACATACATGAACATCTGGTGTACTCTATCATGTCTGATTTTATTATTTTAAAATGTTATATTGATTAAAAATAAATAAATAAACACATGTTTTGAATATTTTTTTTTTCACTTATGGCCCTATCGGATATAACCGACACGAACAAAGCAAAATTTTGGACGGCCGCCAGAATAATCTCTGAATATTTTTTTCTTTTGCGATTTTTTACACATGTTATCTCAGAGTATATACAAACATATTTAACGGTTGGATCGTTGAAACGGCCGCCGTTCACCGGGGCTTCGGTCGTCGGCTCCCCTGTCATCAGGTCACCAACTTCCTTGACCTTCCGGCACTGGGCAGGCGTCAGCCCCCATACATGGTCTTACGACTTTGCGGAGACCTGTGTTTTTGGTAAACAGTCGCCCGGGCCTGGTCACTGCGACCCCCTTTGTGAGGGGGCACCCCTTCTCCCGAAGTAATTCGAATTGTTTTGTTCCGAAGCAAAGATATCCACGGGGCGGTTCGCCCTATTCAGATATTCACGACCAAGAAATACTGGATTCTCTTTCGGATAGGCCCTGAAAGGAGAAGGAAGGTTGGAATGCCAACAGGCGTCTATTATTGAATTCAATTCACCCGACCCGATAGTACCCATTTTTGGAACGTCCAGTGCCAAAGTCTTGGGTTGTCTTGTCAAAGCTTGGATTATTGAGGTGAGTGATTTATGTAATGCGTTTAAAATATTCTTATTTTCTGATAAACGAAAACCATGAGTTATCGTGGGATTTATCTATTTTCAAATATCTCTCTATTTCAAGTCAAGCATGTTGGATTTGTTGAAATGCTTTTGGAATTATTAATATGGTGATATGTGGATTATTTGGAATTGTTCATGGAGCATGAGAACTTTGGTGTTACATTAATCCGAGGGATAAACGTAAACTGCACACGGGGACATTAGGGCAAAAAGGCCATTAAGGATCACGTGGTGAGTTACAATTTATGAAGGATATAATGGACACGTGAAGGGACTATGTGATATGGAATTATGTGGCTAAAGCTTTGATATTATTATCCTATTTTATAATGTAATTAAAATGGCAAGCTTGACTGGCATATTACATATTCTACTCACTGGGCGACGGTGGTTGTTGCTCATCCCTCACCTATTATTTTACAGATGAGTTATTTGGCAAGACAAGTGTTAGAAGAGCTAAGGTTGTGATTGAGGAGAAATTTAAGAGTTTTAATTTATTACTTTTGTACATCCTGTAAGGATTTTGGAGTTATTTAATAAGAGGAATTTATTTTTCAACCCGTGTCAATTTCCTTTTATTTATTAAGCTTTTAACTCACGTTTCGGATTCGGGTTCAAGTTTTTATTTCCGACTCCTGGTCTGGGGCGTGACAGAATGGTATCAGAGCCAGGTTTCGATCCTGGGACCTGTGGGTCATGGGCCCACCACGCTTCCGCCGCACAAAGAAAATATTTTGTTGCGAATGAACAAGATATTGAGGAATTGTCCATACGTAAAATCATAATTATTGATACGAGCCTTTTCCACATAAAAAGGGAATCCTTTCCATTAAGCAGGGGAAATACTATTTTAAAAAACAGAAAAATTATGCCTTACTCTTGCAAGAACGGACTAACAGGGTCAGCTACTCAGCTAATCTTCATAATTAAATACCGTTACTGTAAAAGTAGATCTCAAATTGAAAGACCTCGTACTGGATAATTATGGGTAGATAGTTTCGTAGAATGCATATCCTATCAAATTGATAGATTTAACAAACACTTAAGAGCTAATGTTATACTTCCATTAAGTATAAAATAAGATTTATCCACAACTGTAAATATTTTAAAATGAAGATCAAATTCATTCATTGCATTCTTATAGGGTCGACGAGTGTAGCTGTAAAAAATCATCAAAATCGGAGCTAAAATAACTGTTAAATTGTGATTTTTTTTTATAACCATCGAAAACTTTTGTTTCGTTACCTAATCTCTGAATGTTTGTTTTTTGCGATTTTTTACATATGCGATCTCGGAGTGTGTACAAACAAATTTGATGATTAGATCGTTGAAAAAAGTTTCGTAGCATGCGTATCGCATCAAAACTGTAGATTAAACAAACACTTAGAGTTAATGTTATACTTCCCCATCAAGTATAAAATAGGATTTTGTGGTATCCAATAGTGTAAATATTTTAAATTGAAGATCGAATTCGTTCAATACATTCTTATAGGGTCGAGGAGTGTAGCTGTAAAAAATCATCAAAATCGGAGCTAAAATAACCGTTAAATTGTGATTTTTCGTTTATAACCGTCGAAAACTTTTGTTCCGTTACGTAATCTTTGAATGTTTGTTTTTTGTGATTTTTTCCGTAAGCGATCTCGGAGTGTGTACAAACAAGTTTGACAGTTGGATCATTGAAAAACGTTTCGTAGAATGCGTATCGCATCAAAATGGTAGATTAAACACACACTTAAGAGTTAATGTTATACTTCCCCATCAAGTATAAAATAATATTTTGTGGTATCCACTAGTGTAAATATTTTAAATTGAAGATCGAATTCATTTAATGCATTCTTATAGGGTCTAGGAATGTAGCTGTAAAAAATCATCAAAATTGGAGCTAAAATAACCGTTAAATTGTGATTTTTCGTTTATAACCGTCGAAATTTTTTGTTCCGTTACGTAATCTCTGAATGTTTGTTTTTTACGTATGCAATCTCGGAGTGTGTACAAATAAGTTTGACGGTTGGATCATTGAAAAAAGTTTCGTAGAATGCATATTGCGACAAAACGGTAGATTAAACAAACACTTAGAGTTAATATTATACTTCTATTAAGTATAAAATAAGATTTTATGGTATCCACTAGTGTAAATATTTTAAATTGGAGCTAAAATAATCGTTAAATTATGATTTTCTGTTTATAACCGTCGAAAACTTTTGTTCCGTTACTAAACTCTGAATATTATTTTTTTGCGATCTTGTAGTATCTACAAACAAGTTTGACAGTTAAATCATGGAAACTAGTTTCGTAGAATGCATATCTCCGTTAAATTTGCCTAAATTTTGAAGTGGGAAAAGTAATTTGTGCTAAATTTTTATTTATGTTTTTCAAGTATTGGTTAGACAATATTTAGTTTGTGTGATGACATTTTCATTGTACAATTATCTTTTTCTTTCTTTATCGCATATTTTACATGGGTTATTATCTATTAAACCAAACAATTATTTATTTAATTTTTAAAAACGTATTCTATTTAAATACATATTATTTATTTATTTATTAAACCAAACAATTATTATTTTATTTTTTAAAATCGTAACAAAATTTTTTGGGGGGGGGGATTTAAAATTTTGGGGGTATTTTTGTGAATTGCACAAAGGAATACATCATGACGGCTCTCTTGAATTGCACACTGTCTGTGAAAATAAGCCCTAGAGTAAGCTATGGATTCTTCATGTCCGTTTTCTCATTAAACTCTCTCTTTTTTTGCCTCATTCCACATCTTCAGAGTGTACATTTTCTAAATCATCAGAATTATAATCTGGTTCATGAACCAAATTCACCTCCCCATCTCCAGCTTCTTCAACCTCTTGTTGTCCTTCCTCTTCTCCTTCATTTACTTGCTCTCCTCAGTTTGCCTTTTTTCATTTTCTCAGATTGTCTTCCTGTTCTTTTCTCATATTGCACCTCATGTGCTTCCTGAATCACATCATACTTAGCAAAATTTAGGTTATCTTCATCACTCCCATAATCACTCTCTACAAAGTCACTGTCTTTTTCAGGATCTTCTTCATCACTTTCTTCTTGGTCTCTTTCAAAATCGACAGGTACATCAAAGATGGTATCACCGTGTTCCCCTTCACCTTCTTCACCAACTTGTACACATTGTTCATTAACTTGTACATCTTGTAAACCTCATTCTCGAGCAACTTGTACATCTTTAACCTTAGCCACACTTGTACCAGCCACATCTTCTTGGTGAAAACCGTAATCCGAGCACATAACAGTCACCTCTTTTTCAACAGAGACCCACTTATTATTTGAGGGTCCTTCAATAGCTAGCAACCCCTTTCTTTTTCTTGGTTTACAAGCTATTTCCATAACATCCCTTTCCTCATCACTTAATTCCTTAATAGCGACTGTGCTTGGACCGGTGCACTCCATAGACTCCATAAAATGTTCCTTGGTAAGGGTTTCTTCTACATACAATTCTTCAATGTAGATGTGTAACACTTGAGCCTTTGGAACAAAGTTGCACATCTTTTGTACATCGACATCACTCTGAATGGGCTTCAAACCATTACTAATGTCCATGTTGGGAATCTTGTAGTAGTAGTTCATGAACATCTCACAATATCCTAGAGCTTCCACCATATCATCTTTCATAGGGAATGACATTAAATCATTGTCCCAATAATCTATATATGCAAATGAATGGAAAATAGTTCTGGATAACCTGAAATTCACAAAAAAAAAGAAGAAGAAGAAGAAGAAGAAGAAGTTAAAACCCTAGTTAGTGCAGCCAACAAACTGTAAGACCAACCCACCACAAATATAAACAATTACAATTCAACATATTCAACAGCCAACAACAAAGCAAAGGAAAAAACATATCACAGAAAAATACACAAGAGGACCCAAAAGAACCCCATTATCAAATAAATCAGTAAGCATTTTGAATAAACAAAGAAAACACTACATCTTCTTCAACAACAAACAAAGCACAAAAAGGACCCTAGCTAGTGCAGCCAACAAACCGTAGGACCACAACCCACCCAAATGTAAACAATTGCAGTTCAACATATTCAACAGCCAACAACAAAGAAAAGGAAAAAGCACATCACAGAAAAAGCACAAGATGACCCAAAAGGACCCCATTATCCAACAAATCAGTAAGCATTTTGAATAAAAAAAAGAAAACACTACATCTTCTTCACCAACAAACAAAGCACCAAAAGGACCCTCCATTATCCAACATTAGAATAAACAAAACAAAAGCACCCAAATTTGTACTTCTGTTAAACAATTATCCAAATGACCCTTAGGACCACTAGCACCCAAACTACCTTTTCCCTGACGACAATACACAAAGTACCTATTGGACCCCCTGGACCACCAGCACCCAAACTACCTTTTTCTCGACAACAATACACAAAGCACTCACAGGACCCCCATTCTACAATATACGAGTAAGCATTTTGAATAAACAATCAACAAAACCCACAAATCGCCAACAAAGATTTTGGAATCAACAAATCCAGAATAACGGGAATAAAAAAAAAGGAACAAACAAAGCACAAAACGAACTGAAATTTTTACTTACAATAGGTAGGCGTCATTTACTCGGGATCCTCGCGCAGATTCCACCCCATTTCAAATCCTTCAAAAACCAGAAGAACTAAGGGTTTTCAACAAAAATGAACAAAGGGAAGGTAGGCGGCGATAAGACGAACTTAGGGTTTTCGCTGAATGAACTATTGATCGCGATTTGGGGTGGGTGATATGAAATTAGGGTTAGGGTTCTTTGATTTGGGAACTGGAACGAAACTGAAATGGAATGGAATTAATTGCACAGTTGGGGCTTGAGGCTTCAATTCGAATTGCACGATTCACGAGGGAAATTGTCAAAAAAAATTTAATTTTTAATTTTTAATTTTAATTTTTTTTATTTTTTTTTTTGTAATATACACGTATCATCCTTTTAGATGATCCACGTGTATCAGAAACCAACGTGGCAGTTCATATGTGGAGAAGGTGGGACCCAGCATAAGTCACGTTAGTATATAACGAAGGAATTGACAGACAACATAACGGAGGTAGAACATTGCAACAAATTCGTAAGAAAATGTATGGCATTGAAACTTTTTAAAGATGAGGTTTGAAACTGTTAACGATCAAATAGTTGAGGTAGTTTTTTGTAATTTACCATTTTTCTTAAATGTATGTAATTATATAAAATAAAACTGTTTTTTTAATATTTTAATATTTTAATTCATATAATAATATTTAAATATATTTGTGGAATCCAGGTATGCACCATATACCAGTAAGCATTTTGAATAAACAATCAACAAAACCCAGAAATCGCCAGCAAAGATTTTGGAATCAACAAATCCAGAATAACGGGAATAAAAAAAAGGAACCAACAAAGCACAAAACGAACTGAAAATTGTACTTACAGTAGGTAGGCGTCGTTTGCTCGGGATCTTACACTCCCTCTTATTTTGAAATTAGGTATTATGGGATCTTACACTCCCTCTCAGGATCCACACCCCTAGGCGATATGAGATCTTACACTCCCTCTTATTTTGAAATTGATTTCTTTAGTTTTTCCTTCATAATGTTTAATACTAGTTTAACTGTTATTAAGTCCAATAATAATGTTAATCTATTCACTTAAATGCCGACATGTATATCCGTAAGTAATAGATCTGAACTTACTCGCTCACCTTTATGGAAAACTCTTCCAAAACTCATCTTATAGAAAAAACAAAAGGAAAACTAATGAAAAGAGCTCGAAAACTTTGAATGTTAACCAAAAACCATGTACTAACTTTATTTAATGGTTAGGACAAAGCCCAACACTAAACCAGTCCAATTAAAATAACCCAAATATTGACTTTCCGATTTTGTCCCTGACGGCAAAGCCTACGTCCATCTAATACCTCCCTTCATTTATGGATCTCTCAGCTAATTCTCTTTCTCTCTAATTTCTTCCTGGCATTCAAGACATTCCATTTTTCTTTCTAATCTCGCATCGCAGCTCCATCTCTATCTTTGCCACTACGCAAAAACCACATATCCAACCCCCAAAGTTAATTTTGAGCCTTCTCCATCTCTATCAAAATCGCAGAGGATCTCCAACATGCGAAATGGTATGATTTTGTCACTCCCTCTTCCAAATTTCTCACTCTGTCTCCCTTCTATAAAGATGAGAAAAGGACCTGGAGATTTCACCATCGGCAAAAAAGCCAAAGTTAAGCAATTGTTTTCACTCTATCTCTCTCTTCGTCTCTGCGATCTTTCTACTGTTTTTGGTCTCTCGATTGAGCGCAATTAGCATCTAAAACGATGCATTTTGGATTTTGTTGCAGATCTTCTAAGCAAGGACAACAACTGCGATCGGAAATTCACCGTCTCGATTGTTCAGATTGAAGTTGTTACTCTGTATTTTATTTTTCCTTGTGCATCTCTTTTCTTTGTTTCATGTTATTATAGACTTAGATATTTATGTGCAGGCATCTAATGTTGGCAAGGATCTGAGCACAAATCTCAGAAAACAAAGGTATAAATCTTTGTCTTTGACTTTTTTTATTCAAATTATTATGCTTATTGAGCGATAAAACAACCAATTTCTGATATATTTGTATGTATAGTTTATGAATTGGGCATGAAAATTTATTTGGGTGAAGTTGAATTCTGCATAAAAATTGTTTGTTTAGATTAATTTGTTGTATGGAGCTGAAACTTAACTTGCCGCGATTTATCTATTTCTATTGCATGATAGTATTCATTTAATTGCCTTGCCGCGATTTATCTATTTCTATTGAATGATAGTATTCATTTAATTACCTTGCCACGATTTAGTTGTATACCTCTAAAGACCTATTTGCCAGATGGAGATATTGATTTGACTGCTTTGGGTGGTATGACTATTGAGGAGGCGCTGGCCAATGACATCTGTGATGTCCTTGCCTCTTAATTTATGGTGAAAGATGTCCAATGGATTCGGGCAGAGGTTTTTAGCTTTTACCTCTTAATTTTATTAGATTGATGATTGGTATAAGTTACAACTTAGTGTTGACGGTGCCATCTATGTCTAGTAAAGTTTTTGTGTTGAGTTTATGTTGTGTAACTTGCATTTCCCTTGAATTAAATTATTATGTGCGTGTCTATGTTATTAGTCATTATTTTGATTCTATTTAAAAAACTTTTGATTTTCCTCGGTAAAGACTATTTGTTTTTGTTGTGGCAAGTCAAGCTTGTAATATTGGGGTCGATATTTACTTAATCAGTTAGGAAAGTTATGTACGCTGCGCTTTCATGAGCAGGTAGTCATTCACATAGAGCTGAATTGAAAATGAAGTTCAATTTGTAACATATGAATTGAATGATTTACCAGATTTCATTCATATAATCGGATTCTTTTAGGGAAGCTCTGAGTTGTTTAATGAAACTTATTTTTCAAGTCTTTTGTTGAAAGTATATGCTGACTTATGCCTTATAACCAATAACCTTGAATGGTATTCAATTAGTAGTACTCTGTGGAGTGGTGACTCCACCCGCTTCTGTCATTTTCAAGTCATAGTTTTACTTTGATCTTATGGTATGCTTTTGGTGATCTGAGTGGTTTGTGATTTTTTGGAATTTATGTCTCTTGTGATTTGGCTTCCCTAAACATATCCACGGTGCTTCTTATTGCATGGGTTGATCGCCTCATTGGCAAAGACCATCTTTTCAAACGCAGTAGCATACTAATTAAGGCAAAGTGCTATTATGGGATCCGAATTCTTGGTGCCATCATGTTTTGATTTCAACATATGCCGTCGAGACTTTGGTTCTGTATATTTTCCATCTCTTCCATTCATCTTTGAATGGTCCTCCAGTGGTTAGTGCTTTAACGATTTAGCACTAGTAAACTAAACCGAATCACATTTGTTTGTTTTTTATTTTTCTGCTTGGTTGATGAGAAATGATGAAAAAGTTGGTATTGAAATCTGTGTGAATTAGTGTATCTTGATTGGCACTTTGATGAAATTTGATTGGACAATACATGTTGCAGTGGAGGAGAAGCACATGCTTGAAGAGGAAGGGGAATGACCATAATGGATATAGCAATCAACAAGCTTATAAGATGCCGAGGGTATCCACCAACAAGAAAAGCAAATCTAATGCATCCCATGCCGCATGATGAACAATTCTTGTGGGGTACATTGGACCTCCATGAGAAGTGAAGCTATACAGGCAACATGCAAGCTTTTAACCTTGTGCTTGTGGCCGTTCTCAGCCCCTTGGGGTTCTTAGGTTTTGTCGGATATACAACATTCAATTATGTAACAAGTAGAAATGTCTTCTACAAACTGGTTTCTTCTTTTCACAGGTGTTGAATTATGTGTACAAATTAGAGCTTGAGCATCCGAAATTGATATTGCTTACTGGACAAAATAACACACACTATTTTGGAACTATTGTAAAATAACCCACCCTATTTTTGGAACTATAGCAAAATAATACATACTAATTATGAAACTGAACCAAAATAATTGAAATGTTATTTCTCCACTCACTATTTTTTTTAAATGGTTATGTCTGAAACTGGACACGGGTACTATTTCTGAAACTAAACATGGATACTACACTATTTCTGAAATTAAACACGGGTACTACACTATTTCTTAAATTGAATACTACTATTTTAGAAAACTAAACACGGGTATTATCACTATTTGTTAAACTAAACACTGATTATTTCTTAAGCTGACTATTTATGAAACTAACACGGGTACTACACTATTTATTAAACTCACTATTTATGAAATTGACACGGATACTACACTATTTATTAAACTGACTGACTATATATGAAACTCACACGGGTACTACACTATTTATTAAACTGATTGACTATTTATGAAATTGACACATGTACTACACTATTTATTAAACTCACTATTTATGAAACTGACACGGGTACTACACTATTTATTAAATTGACTGACTATTTTATGAAACTGACACGGATACTACACTATTTATTAAACTGACTGACTATTTATGAAACTGACATATGTACTACACTATTTATTAAACTCACTATTTATGAAACTGACACGGATACTACACTATTTATTAAACTGACTGACTATTTATGAAACTGACACATGTACTACATTATTTATTAAACTCACTATTTATGAAACTAACATGGGTACTACACTATTTATTAAACTGACTGACTATTTTATGAAACTGACATATGTACTACACTATTTATTAAACTGACACATGTGCTACACTATTTATTAAACTCACTATTTATGAAACTACACTATTAGTACACTATTTATTAAACTGACGGACTGTTTTATGAAACTGACACGGGTACTACACTATTTATGAAACTGACACGGATACTACACTATTTATTAAACTGACTGACTATTTATGAAAATGATACATGTACTACATTATTTATTAAACTCACTATTTATGAAACTAACATGGGTACTACACTATTTATTAAACTGACTGACTATTTTATGAAACTGACATATGTACTACACAATTTATTAAACTGACACATGTACTACACTATTTATTAAACTCACTATTTATGAAACTACACTGGTAGTACACTATTTATTAAACTGACTGACTGTTTTATGAAACTGACACAGGTACTACACTATTTATGAAACTGACACATGTACTACACTATTTATTATACTCACTATTTATGAAACTAACACATGTAATACACTATTTATTAAACTGACTGACTTTTTATGAAACTGATATAGGTACTACACTATTATTAAATTGACTGATTATTTATGAAATTGAATAACAACTATTTTTATAAATTGGAGTTCATGCATGCATGCGTGCCCTTCTAATTAATTGAGGATAATGCTAAAAAAAACCAAATTTGCAAACCAAATGATAAGTACATTAATTAATGCTTAAATCATAATTCAATCATCAACATCCACATTATTTGATTTACAAAATTTGAATAAAAATTGGTCTCGATAGTATTAACAAATAGAGAGCGAGTGTGTGTTAATAATTGATTGGCACATATATAATTACGCATGCATGGTAAGGAAGGAAGAAGATCGACTCAGGGCTCGGAGTACCAATCAGTGACAACCAATAGTACTTTTTTTTTTTTTTTTTGAAGTGCCAAATAGAGGAACTGTCATTGGTTGGAAGAAAGCCAATACCACAAGGCGAACATACCATTGCATGATGTGTCCGTAGGACGGAAGGTTTCAGATTCCAGGGGGGAGGGTCATTTAGGTAATCCTCAAAGCCAAAATCATCCAATCTTCCATTCATAGCTTCCAAACCCAACATTGAAGAAGGAATTGGTCCGGCAGGCCTCTGGAATCGAGAAGGGAATCCATCTTCAGTGGAAACGCACTTCCATAAGTGGACCCCAAGATTTCTCCTATTTATCTGCTCCTGAGTTAACTTTGCCGATTCCAAAGCTGATTCGAGAGGGTGAGCGTCGACAAGGTCGCTCTTGTCACCGTGAAGTCCGAACTGAGGGGCATCGTTTTGGATTCCTCCGATTTGGTGCTCCATCGTCTTCGGTGCCTCCATTTTGCCTTCTCTGTTTCTTCCTTTCCCCTCCTTCTTCCTGTGCCTTTCATCTCGAAATTTGAATAACAAACACATTAATTTTTGTCTGGTGGATTAATGAGGTAGTGGCATACTTGTAAATAAAATGAAGTTTATTTGTAACAGAATTAGATGATAGAATGCGTTCCGTTAGGGGCAAGGCCTGGAAGAAAAAATTATTTCGTTTTGGGCTTTTGATTCAGCCCATGTGTGTTTAATGTCTGTGAGGCCTGATATACATTAGTTTTGTCCTTATGGTTAAATATGAAGCCCTTTTGGTTAAATAATAGTATAGGGTGGTTTTTGATTAAATTAAACTTAGCTCAAGCCCTTATCATTAAAGCTCATATATCTATGGCATTCCATTATGTGCTAAAAATAATTACTTTCGACTGATAATGATGAAACTCAATAATAATCATAGCATGTATAGGCCTCGTTTGGCAGTTTGGACTATATTGACTATTTCAGTCGGATAGGATAATCTACCATCGGATAGTACTGACTATTTAGCCAGACGTATTGACTATTTAGTCAGGCGTTTGGTGCAATATCAAATTAAATTACCCATTTTCTTATAAAAAAAATAATGTCAACATATTTTTTAAGAGCATAAACAAATTAATGAGCATTGATTAGATATTTTCTCAGTTAAATAAAAAATAAAAACTCGGTTCATCTTGGATTATTTTTGTCTGCACTTCTTCCTCCTTCCAGTAATAAAAGTTGATGTTGTACAAACAATCAAAACTTATCACGTTCATCTACTTCCTCAAAAGGAGATTGAAGAACATTTAATGGCACCGAGTTTCCAATTTAGAATAAAATTTGGTATTAGAGTCTGTCAATTTGATGGGCAAAAACACTAGAAACCACATCTAATCCAGACGTAGATGCTGCTGCCATGGATGTTCGCCACAAGTATATGCAAATGCAGGTCGACAACATGTTCATCGATTAGCCCCAATTCCAACGTATTTCACCACCCAATCCCCATCCTCAACAACCATACATAGCCGCATCCCTAAAACTCCAGTTCCTTCTTCGGAGGGAGAGAGAGAGAGAGGGAGAAGAAGAAGAAGAAGAAGAAGAAGAAGAAGAAGAAGAAGAAGAAGAAGGAATATTGGTTGAGAAGATGGATCGGGATGGTGCTGGAGTAATCTTTGAGAGAGAGATGAAAAAAGAGCTAGCGTGATTTTGTTTCAACGACCCGACTAATAATACCGACAAATTAGAATGTAAAAGTTATCCGGCGTGCGTCGTACAAAATAAGTGGGGCCGCATAAATAATCTGGTGCTAATTCAATACGAAACAGCACCAAACACCAGATGGTACTAAATAGTACTCCAATGTCTAATACGGTATGCCAAACGAATACTACTTTTTGGTTGTTGTTGGACATGCTGTCAGGAACATAATTAATCGTTATCTTTTATGTCCTCATCTCTTCGCTCATCTACTGATTTCCCTACATATATATCCTGTTGGTGAGTCTTTTGTTATTATGGCATTCGAAAGTACAATAGTAATGCTCAAACTATAAAACTTGGCAGTCATGATTAGTTAGTACATGTTATTTGACAGATAAGATGATTCAAAATATAATTTAAATAAACGGTCTTCTTAGTATTAGTTGAATTGAGATAGTATTGCATTCCGGAAATTAGGTAGTTCAAGTGAAAATCAAAAGTCTTTTATTTTGTGTTGAAGTGCTCAAATTCATACTTAATGTAAATAAATGATAAAGAAAAATTAATTAGGAGAACGAAAAGAATATGAGATCCATTAGAAACTTGGACACATTACTTACATTATTTAATAACAAACAAACTAATTAATACGTATCTTTATTTTGAAAAAATCATCCGAAGATAACACTAAGTTTTATTGGCAAATTGCCACAAGATAATTGTTTTGAAGAGTCTCGTTGGACAAGTGGTGGATTGCTATGACAATTAAGATTTTTTTTCTTCAAATCACTTTGTTTTGAGTTTAAACTTTATTTCTTTTTTTATGTAATATAGATTAATATCACTTGTATTAAAAGTTTCTCGCTAATCCTTGATTTTTGACGTGCACTGATGCGCAGCTAATAATTATTGAAGTCGATGCTGCACGTTTTCACGCATGTAAATATCTGGTTGTATAGCTCTCTCCATATGTGAAAAAAGGTTTTTTTTTTTTTTTTTAGGAAAATTAATAAAAATGATGTGAAAATTTTGAGTTTTAATGATAAGAACAAAATAAAAGGTAAAATAAATAGTATCAGAATTGACTTTTTAATGTAAAAACGTGATTTTTTGTTAAAATGAACACTACCGAAATTTTTTCGTTAAAGTTTATTTTATTTTATTTGGGTCAATGTCTTTAGGAAATTAGGTTGGTGGTTGTAGGTGTGAACCTTCACAGGTGTTTCAGACAAGTTGTGCTCGTGTTGCACATGCTCCTTTTATAAAGGAATATGGCTCACTCCAACAGTGGTGCTGACGCCGATGGACAATAAAGAAGTGTTTATAGTTATGGTGTCCGGGGCAGGCCCGGTCCAGAGATTTTTGAGGTCCGGGGTGACGTCAAAAAATGTGCCCTCATTTCATATAAAAAAATATTTGTTTTCACACATAAGATATCGATAAAATTATATTTAAAAAAACACTTCAAACTCAATAAGTTAGAAACACAGAATAATTCATTTATTTTGTATTAAGAAAATGAAACTAAAAAACTTCGGGCTTACAAGTAGATAGATTATGAGTTTTGTTTTCCATCTGAACTTTTAAAGTGTTTTTGTATAAATCATGAGTTATTTTTTCTTATTTACTAACCTCGTCAATATAAGACTAAAAAAATATTAATGTTTTTTAGTCTTTAAGGATATGTATAAGTAATGAATGAACACTAAATTAAACTTTTTGATGACATGTAATATTATTTGCAAATTGGGTCTAAAAATTTAGTCTACGCATTACTCTTTGCTGAAGACTAGATTTGAATTGGAACAGATATTTAAAAATAGCAACCCACATAGTTACTAGCTAGTAAATAAATTAACAACCAACCAAACAAAAATTTGTAAAAAATTGAAAAAAAAAATAAACATGCACATAGCATTTCGAACTTAGGATCTCTCGTTAATTTTAAACAACAAATATCATTCATTCTAATTAAACTTCTTGATCATTTAGCCAAATTTTATAAATTTATACTGTTATGAAAAGAAATTTGTAAAAATTGGAATGTAAATAAGCACACATGATGTTTGAACCTAAGACCTCCTCATTCATTTTAAACAACAAAACCACCAGTTTTAGCTAAATTTCTTTGTCACTATACCAAATTTTATACATTTATACTCTTATAAAAACATATATAAATATATCACCCTAATAATTTTGGTGCCCCCAATTTTTTTGGGCCCCGAACGGTCGCTCTGCCCGCACTGGGCCTGGTCCCTTATTTAATCTCCCTATCATTATCCCTTATTTTTAAATTTAATCTCCCTATCATTATCCCTTATTTTTACTTTTCACATAGCTTTCTCAATTTTTAACTATCGAATTGAATAAATTAAATATAATTAGTAAACAAAATTAATAAAAGTGTAAAAAGTAAAATAAAATGTGTCTATATCACTATCAGTATAAGTGGAAAGGATACCCGCACAAAAGGATTCCCAATTAATAAAGGTACAGCAATGATATTATCCAGCATGGCGTTCGAGTTTTCTGGAATTTGTCCCACACAAAAGGATTCGCACTTGTACAGTACAAGTGGAAAGGATAATACCATAGAGATTAAATTTAAAAACTAAATTACGTGTTACTAATAAAAATAAGCACGTTTATTAATGCATAAGTACTAATCATTAACTTTTACATAATTTAATTTATAAAATTTTATCTAAAAATTTATTCTCCTTAACATAAAAAATATGTTTTAAGAACGCGTCAAAGAAAGTCGAAGAGAAGACCAAGACATAGCCATATTTTCATCGATAACGCAGCCGCCTTTAGCTGATCAAGAATAGCGTCCTACAATTATTTGTTTATTTATCACAAACTAGCTATATATTGAGAGAGAAACTTGTAGCGCAGCAAATTAACACATAGTAAACTCCACCACTAAAGAAGTTTAAGTTATTATATCTCATAATTTTCACAGCAAATAAACTTCTATATCCATGGCAGCTGCTTGTGATAAGTGTTTCTCATGCAATTACATGCTCCTTGAACCAAAGGATGTGGGTTTCTTTGATCTGTTTCACATCTTGTTTTCCAATAACTTAGACAGGAGGAGGTTCGTTGACTCTTCTGAGGAAACTGAGGACGACTTTCAGCGCAGATGGCTCATATTTCTCTCTATTGTTGTCCAAAAATTGCTTCAATTTGTGGCCAAGCCAATGGCAGCTATTGGCTGGGGGATCGAGATGTGCTTGAATCTTGTCTCAAGTAATCAAAACTTGGTCGGACTCCTCCTAAATTTACTGCGAGGTACATATATAGTTTATTTATTAACTTGCGTCCTTCCCACGCAGCAGCTGCTTTCGTTAAATTAATTGCCAATTTACTAGCATTAATTACACATTAGTATTCTTTTATCATGCTCTCACAATTGTTCCTTCCATGCCCAAGAACAAAACACAAATGTCTGTATTGGCTTCTCCCTGAATACCGATTCCAGAATTCGTCCACAATTAGCACTCTCATAAAAGAAATTAATGTAATTTGAGTAACGATTCTCGTAAGTAGTGCCATCAACGCTGCCTCTCATGAGAACATCTAAATGGAGGCTTGAGCGGCAGCAAGGGCCTCCACTGCCTCTGTGGTCGGGGTTTCATAATTTTAACAATAGATAGATCAGATAGATAGAGAAAGCAGTTGGCATGTCGGGAAGTAAATAACAATTAAATCAATCTCTCTTCTCACTAATTGTGGCCGGCCCCCTCTCTCTCTAAACCCTAGATTGTTCAATCAAATAGGCCTACAACACGTTATCAGCACGCTCTTGCCAGAAGCTGAGGAATTGACGCATTGTAGGAGGAGGCTATCATCCACCAAATTCAAAGGCTTATTCGTTTTCTGCACACCACCGCACCATCAATGTGCACACAGACACCAGGCTTCGGCCTGAGGTAAATCTGTTGGGCCTGAAGCCCTTCTCCCGTTTGCACTACGGTCTGCTGCCATCTAATCCAGCCCAGATTGGTTGGGCCTTATTCCCTGCATGCTGCAACCTTTAAGGTTGCCGGGTTTTAAGGCTTATTCGTTTTCTGCTAATCAAGTACGCTTAAAATAAAAGAAGATATTTGAAATGTCCACGAAGCATGAAAATATTCCCCATGATGCATGAACCCCTCTATGTTTATATTTTCCTTTCGATATATATTGTATATGTTCATATATTTGTCAATATATATATTTGTTTCATGCATCGCACAATTAAATTGTTATGTGGAATTTGTGAGTCAAAGTACAAAAATAAATTAGAAGCAAACCTGGGTTTCCTAAACCCTAAGGGATTTGAAAAAAAAAGAAAAGAAAAGGGAATTGGACATGGTGCGGCACACCACCTCACCATCAGTGTGCACACAGACACCAGGCTTTGGCCTGGGGTAAATTTGTTGGGCCTGAAGCCCTTCTCCCGTTTGCACTACGGTCTGTTGCCATCTAATCCAGCCCAGATTGGCTGGGCCCTATTCCCTGCATGCTGCAACCTTTAAGGTTGTTTGGTTTTGTGTTGCCAGGCCCGCAGCTTGCACCTCGAAAGACCATGGCCCCAGTTTTTTTGGGTCTCCCCGTGTGCTAACCCACAGGCCAGCCTGCGCTGGACGTGCCCTTGCCCTCCCCTCGGCCTAACTTGAAACCCAGCTGCGGCTGGGACTTTTCCCCGTTCCCGTATGGCCTGCAGCCCACCCTCGTGACCCTCTTGGGCCTTGCCTTTTACTCAAGGCACTCTGTGCCCCCCTTTTGCCCACGGCACCAAGCCCAAATTATTTTGGGGCTATATTTTTTATCCAATAATATTATTTTAATATTATTTAGCTTCTACAATCGACCCCGTATGGCCCGATTTATTGAATTAATTAAAAGTGACCTGCAGTTCATTAATCTGATAATGAATCCAAAATTATTGACCTGAAGATCACTTTTGGACATTAACGATTCAATAATTTATTTTTACACTTTGAACTGTCACATTCTTTTGTAGTAATGAAGCTCTCACACTTGAGTTCCCGAAGAACCTCAAATCCACTATATTCAAATTAGTATATTGCATTGTGTTTCTTGCAGGAACCTCTCATTATGAACTAATTGTTCATAAAAACCTAAATTGAACCTGTAGTTTCCAATTTAGTGCCTTTGAAACCTGAAGTTTTCATTCAAAACATACCACATGAAACCTATAGTTTTCATGCATAAATTAAACCAATACATGTCTATAGAACCTGTATGTTCGACGATATATGTCTATGGCTTACCATATGACTACTCATGTTTTTCCCTCCGTTTTAGGGATATGTCGAACTTGAACAAGCTCGATTTTGCCGCTCTAGAAATCTCTGGAAGAAACTATCTCAAGTGGGTACAAGACGTGAAGCTCCATCTAACTGCAAAGGGTATTAGAGCCACCATCGAGACTCCTATCCCCGACAAACCCGTTGACGAAGCTCAGAAGGCTACTGCAATGATCTTATTTCGAAAACACATCCATGATGCACTGCAGACTGAGTATCTCGCTGAGGCGCACCCTCTGGCTTGCTCTGGATGACCATTTCGATCACCAGAAAGACATATACTTGCCTGAAGCAAGACACGACTGGGAGCATCTTCGCTTCCAGGACTTTAAGTCTGTGAATGAATACAACTCTGAAGTTTGTAGAATCTGTTCTTTGTTGAAATTCTGCAAAGTGGAACTAACCGAATCAGATCTCCTGGAGAAGACCTATTCGACCTTCCATGCCACCAATATTGTCCTGCAGCAACAATATAGGGCACAGAAACTCACCAAGTTTTCGGATTTGATCTATGTTTTACTTTTCGCTGAAAAGCAGAACTAGCTTTTGATGAAGAATCATCAAGCTCGACCGACTAACTCAAACCTTGCGTACGTCAACAACCCGCCTAGGAAAGCTGGACCGTCCCCGAAGGTGGGGAGGCCGCACCGTTCACATGGCAAGGTACATTGGTGGCTAGCCAATCATCTGCTCAGACCCTGAAGCGTGGCAGACCCCTTGGTTCAAAGAATTCACAACCCCGGAATAGGAAAACGACACCAATTAGTGATCCTAGTTTGAATCCGATCATCACTCACTCATCCGTTCCAATGCATACGGTTATTCTAGATTATGGTGATGCTTCAGACGAAACATGCCGGCCTCCCGAGAATCGCGAGATTTCGGTCCACTACATAGTATTGGATGAGGTTTGGAATAGGAATTAGATGATCGTCGATGATGCATTTGCGTACTCAGTAGCTACTGACGTCATGCTTAGCGATGACATTGAACCACGTTTCGTCGATGAATGCCAACGTAGAACCGATTGGTCAAACTGGAAACAAGCAATCCAGGTCAAACTCGATTCGCTCGCGAAACGTAGAGTGTTTGGACCTATAGTTCCTACACCACCATGCGTGAAGCCCATTGGCTGCAAGTGGATTTTCGTGAGGAAGTGTAATGAGAAGAATGAAATAGTGCGATACAAAGCACGCCTCGTAGCGCAAGGCTTCTCTCAGCGCCCTGGAATTGATTTCGAGAAGACCTATTCCGCCGTAATGGACGTTATAACGTTCCGCTATCTAATCAGTTTGGTAGTTTTCGAAAAACTGAATATGCAGCTTATGGATGCGATAACCGCGTATCTCTATGGGGATCTAGATACGGAAATATACATGAAAGTTCCAGAATGACTTCCATTGACTGGTTTAACTAGTTCTAGACCACGGAACACTCTCTAATTTAGGTTGAGGAGGTCACTTTACGTATTGAAACAATCCGGGCAGATGTGGTATAACTGTCTGAGTGAATATTTGACAAGTCAGGGTTACGTGAACAACGAATTATGCCCATGTGTGTTCATAAAGAAGTCACATTCCAGATTTTCAATCGTTGCAATTTATGTCAATGACATGAACCTCATCGGGACTCCCGTAGAGCTTGAGGAAATTGCTGCACACTTGAAATCAAAATTTGAGATGAAGGATCTTGGGAAAACTCGATACTGCCTTAGCTTGGAGATCGAGCATTGTTTGGATGGAATCCTAGTACATCAATCGAACTACACCCAAAAGGTGTTGCGACGTTTTAATGAGGATAAAGCGAAGCCTTCGAGCACACCCATGGTCGTTCGGACTCTAGATGCTAAACGAGATCCCTTCCGTCCAAAAGGAGGATAAGGAAGAGATTTTGGAACCCGAAGTTCCTTACCTAAGTGCAATTGGGGCTTTATTGTACTTGGTTCAGTGCGCTAGACCTGGCATCTCATTCGTTGTGAATCTATTGGCTAGATACAGCAATGCGCCCACACACAGGCACTGGAATGGTGTTAAAGACATTTTCCGCTATCTCAAGGGTACTACGGATTTGGGCTTGTTCTATACCAGGAAATCTCCGAGTGTTGCCGCCCTCTATTGTCCTTGGGTTGATTCTCGCCTTGTTGGTTACGCAGATGCTGGATATCTGTCTGACCCACATAGAGCACGTTCTCAAACGGGTTATGTCTTTACCGTTAGAGACACCGCTATATCTTGGAGGTCTACCAAGCAAACGCTACTTGCGACTTCGTCTAACCATGTTGAGATTCTCGCCCTGCATGAAGCATCACGTGAGTGCTTTTGGTTGAGAGAAGTCATGGAGCATATTCGAAGCACTAGTGATCTTACATCAGTCGTTGACCTTCCTACGACGATCTTTGAAGACAATGCAGCATGTATCGAGCAGTTGAAAAAGGGATACATCAAGTGAGATAACACCAAGCACATAATGCCGAAGTTCTTTTACTCACACCAGCAGCAGCATCATCAGAACATTGAAGTCAAGCAATTCCGTTCCCAGGAAAACCTGACCAATCTCTTCAACAAGTCGTTGCACAAATCTACTTTTCAACAGCTCGTCCAAAGAATCGATATGCGTAAATTATCTGAGTTGAATCGCTTGTAGTTCTCTTATTTAGAAGTTATGTCTAACTCAGGGGGAGTATCTAGAAGCATACTCACATGATCTTAATGTACTCTTTTTCCTACGATTAGGAGCATTTTTCCCACTGGGTTTTTCCTACCTAACGAGGTTTTATTGAGGCACCCATCCTGGGATGATCATACTTCGTTGAGTTCACTACATTCGTCCAGTTTGACATTTGTTTTAGACATTATGCATATTTTCTTACTTTTCTCCTTAGTCTATGGGGTTTGCCTATCTTGGGTTTTACTATAGCGAGGTTTCTGTGGGTTTTTTCAAATGCATACTTCAAATTAAATTTGAGACTCGTGATCACCCGTTGTGCCGATGACTTCATCAACTATTTTGCCTTATTTGCTGAAGATCTAATGCAATGGTTTGTTGAGTATTTACACACTCAAGGGGGAGTATTGCAGTCATATTTAGAATAGGAATGTGATTGTGTAAATCCTAGAGAATATAAGAATGTATCTTATATTCCTATTAGGAGTAGATTATCTATTAAATGTTGTAATCCTAAAGGGAATGGTTTTTACCTATCCTACTACCATAAATAAAGGCACAATGGGGTGAATCAAACATACCTCACAATTAAATCAATCTCTCTTCTCTCTAATTGTGGCCGCCCCCTCTCTCTAAACCCTAGATCGTTCAATCAAATAGGCCTACAACATCTCAAACACTTTGTGTGTGCCCATATGCTAGTTACAACTATAAAAAGTAAATAATGTAATAAATAATAGTTTAAATTTGACATATCGGTTGGAGAACAAAATTTTAAAAAAAATAAAATAAAATCAATGTCCCACATAAGCCTTCAAATTTAAATTTTGTGTTTAAACTTTGACATCTCCTTTGGAGATGGTCTAACGGGTTGCAACCACATTTATAATGTCAGTAGATAACATGATTGATATGTTTTCACTTTTAAATTATTTTATATTACAAATATACTTGTTATAATTTGAGTAAAATAATAAAACTATATTGTTGTGTATTAGGTTACATGATGCATTAGTGCAACTAGTTTATATACCGTTCCCAATCAAATGACAAAAATCGTTTTAGCATGTGAGTTGTCCTGCTCTAATTTCCCACTTAAGAGTCAATTTTAACCCAAACTGGTGGATCCACACAGTAATCAGTGGTGGCTGTGAGATCCCACATCGCCCAGGGGAGTGATCCTTATATGTATATTCCCATCCCTACCAAGCGCGAGGCGTTTTGGGAGCTCACTGGCTTCGGGTTCCATGGGAACTCCGAAGTTAAGCGAGTAGCGCGCGAGAGCACTCCCATGATGGGTGACCCACTGGGAAGTTCTCGTGTGAGTTCCCAGAAACAAAACCGTGAGGGCGTAGTCGGGGCCCAAAGCGGACAATATCGTGCTACGGTGGTGGAGCGGACCCGGGATGTGGTGGACCCCGGGTCGGGATGTGACAATTTGGTATCAGAGCCTAACCCTGGCCGTGGTGTGCCGACGAGGACGTCGGGCCCCTAAGGGGGGTGGATTGTGAGATCCCACATCGCCCAGGGGAGTGATCCTTATATGTATATTCCCATCCCTACCTAGCGCGAGGCCTTTTGGGAGCTCACTGGCTTCGGGTTCCATGGGAACTCCGAAGTTAAGCGAGTAGCGCGCGAGAGCACTCCCATGATGGGTGACCCACTGGGAAGTTCTCGTGTGAGTTCCCAGAAACAAAACCGTGAGGGCGTAGTCGGGGCCCAAAGCGGACAATATCGTGCTACGGTGGTGGAGCGGACCCGGGATGTGGTGGACCCCGGGTCGGGATGTGACAGTGGCAGCTGCCTAATTTTTAATAGACAAATGCCTGTGGAAACGACATTATTTGAATATTTATCGTCTAATATATAGTCAAGTAATTAGCAAACCAACTGTATATAATCTGTATATAATCGATAGCATGGGTCAAGGATCCCCTTTACGTCTTGAGAACAAAGGATAAAACAATCATATAAAAACACAAAGTTTTCAAATAAATAAGATTGCGCCAGCCACATCGTTGACATGACCAAACCAAGGTTTTAAAAAACGTTAGGCACTAGTCGGGCGGCCGGCTGAGGCCTAGCGCCTAGGCGGCTAGGTGGGGATTTAGGCGGATTTAAGTAAATTTATTATATATTGTATAAATAAATGCCGAATTATACTTAAAAAAACACACAATTGTATTGAGATACATAAATTGTAACATAAAATGAGATATAAATAATAAAGTATTAGAACATATTGAAAACATGGGGAACAAGCATATAATGAGTGTTCATCCAAGTATTCAACAAGTTTCTTACATTTTATTGAAAAATTAAAATGCAAAATGAAAGTTATCGATTTTCTGTCTAAGTGAGAGTCCCAACCTAGGCGGGTGCCTAGGCGGATTTAGGTGGGCTAGGCGCACACCTAAGCGGGTCTAGGTGCACTTTCTTAATTTTCAAACGTCTAGGGACTAATCGGGACGGTAACTCAGCGCCTAGCGCCTAGGCGGGGCGTAGGCGGCGCTAGGCGGGAATTTTTAGAACAGTGGACCAAATCAAACCTTGTGCGCACTAGCTAGGCTAATCTAGGGGTGGAAAAAAAATACAAAAATCCCGAACTGTACCAAAAGAAATCCTAAACCAAAAATCGCGAAAATTTTGGTACTTATCCCGACCTTTTCGGTACGGGAATCGATCTCACAATCTGATTTTTTCGGTAATCCCAAACCGAACCAAAGTTCAAATATATATAGTTTTAGATATTATAAGTCGTTGGATTGGTTGAGAATTAATCTCAGCCGTTCATTCAAAATGAAACCCAAGCTCACCTTCACTTTCACTCTCTGACCTCACCTCACCTGCACTTCTTTCCCTTCCTACTCCTGTACTCATTTCAGTTCAGACCCACAAATCTCTCTCTCTCTCTCCCTCTCGACCTCCACTCTTTCACTCTCTCCCCTTTACCTTCACACTACATCCAGACTCCAGTCTTCCATTTTCTTTTTGCATTTGACAACTTCCTCTGCATTCGATAATCAATACAGCCACCTCTGCTTCCTTCTACTTCTCTTTTCATTAAGGTAATATTCTTATCTTCACCTGGTAATCTTGATGTGGTAAATTCTGTTTGTGGCTTCAATTCGTTTTTAATTTGGGCATTTGAATTCTAGGGTTTTGGATTTGGGGGTTTTCAATTTCATTTGAAATTTGGGGTTTTTAATCATATGGTTCTTCTACAATTCATTTATTTCCTCCTCGAAGCTAGCAGACCCGAGCTCTTTCGCCTCTTCCTCGAACTCTCCCTGTGAAATAGGGACTTGCGTGTTATCAAGCCCTGTAGTCGAAGAGAAAAATGAAAATGTTTATTGTTTCATAAAGCTTTTTGCATAAGGGTTTGTGTTTTGTAATCTTCACTGAATCTAACACTATTCTTTAGTAGTTTCTACTTTAATGACAACAGCTGCAATTTGTGTTTCCAACAACATTGCTAGCAAGGCAAGTTTATATGAATTCATTTTTTTTTTATCAGTTCATGGTATTAATTTTTGGAATTTTTAACCACGAAGCCTTCATAAAACATGTTGGATTAGATTTGTTTTATTAGCAAGATACCATCCATATTTTAATAGACCTTACAACATAATTGATGGAAACAACCTCTTCATGAAAACAAACAGCGTTGCGAGCATGCCAAATAGAATAAAAACCAACTCCAATCATACCCCACCAAAGCAGCTGCACTTGGGTACCAAAACCTTGTTGTGAAGGATAATGGAAAAAGCTAAAAATATCTTGAAATAAATATTGAACTCTGAATAATTCCAAAATAGTAGACCAAATTTGACGTGCAAAAGAACACTAAAAGAAAATATGTGAAGCAGTTTCCACACCTTCACAATAAAGAAAGCACATAGATGTTATAGCAAAACCTCTTCGCTGCAAGAGATCATCAGTTAACATCTTACAATGTAAATACTTCCACGATGTAACAGAATTACGAGGACGAAAGCAAGATTGCCAAACCCATCGATCCTATTGAACCACTGGTTGTTTATTACACTTAAAATCATAAGCCAAAGATAAAGAAAGGTCACCATTTGAAGCAGACAGCGAAACCATTTTGTCATCAATCCCATACTCTGAAGCAGTGGCGGATCCAGGATTTTAACATAGGATGGTGTAATATCCCAAGATTTGTTATTGCAGAAGAGAAATATTTGGAAAAATATGTTGTGCTTATTTATTCAAAAGGTTTTCATATGAAGGTAGTGAACGTCATTGCGAGTTCTTATCATCTTTCGGAGCTCAGATGAATTTTTTTAAAATTTACATGTTAGACCAATGAGTAAGTGCCACGTGGCAACCAATGAGTGGCTAGCTTGCCATGTGACAGCAGCTGGAGTTGGACAACGAATGGGTTGTTTTGATTAGGTTAATGGCAATTTAGCCACATGGAAAGTCTTGATTGGACCCAAAGAAATAGGAGGTTGCAGGCGGTGTAAGTCTGGAATATATGATGCCTATATATATGAGGTTAGCATCAGATAGGAAGAGGATTCATTCTTACGCACCGAATAGAGATGAGGAGAGAGATAGAGAGAAAGAGAAAGAGAGGTGGAACTGATTTTAAGGAATCCCTAATCTTATACAATATTAGACTTTCAGCCGTAGACTAACCACTGTTATCAAAACTAGTTTTTCTGCATATGTACGCGGCTAGGATTTCCATCTCTAGACTATATACATGTATAGCTATTTGATTTTCTCTAGCTATGTATGTGTGTGTCAAAAGAAGCAGCATGTTGTATTAGATTCACTATTACAATAATAGCTTTAGGTGGCAGATGATGGTGGCGGATATTAGAAACATCCTGTCGAATAAATTATATCCGACACATCATTTAATTAGTGGCAGATATTAGAAAAATCCTGTCGGTTATATCCGACATAAAGTTCTGGCGAATATTTAATGGAGGATATCAAAAAGATCCTGTCGGTTATAACCCACAGTATTTTTAATCTTTTTTAAAAACAAATATTTCTGACACATTCTGGCGGTTTTTAAGTTAATGGTGCCGGTTATAACCGACAGAAATTGACTATTTTATTATTTTACTTTCTGGCGGTTATTATTTTAGTATTCTGACAGTTATAACCGACAGAAATGAAAATTTTATTATTTTAAAATGTTATATTGATTAAAAATAAATAAATAAACACATATTTTAAATATTTATTTTCACTCATGACTCTAAAGTCTAATGAACCCAATTCCCACGAGCCATAAATTTTCTGAGAGAATAATAACAACAAACTACTATCTGAAGCTCTATCACTTTTGTAATAAGGATTATGCTCCCTCATAGGCAAGCAACATGATACAAAGAAATTCAAACAATTTTTTTCAATGTGTCACAAAGCACATTGTCTGGCACATAAACATACATGAACATCTGGTGTACTCTATCATGTCTGATTTTATTATTTTAAAATGTTATATTGATTAAAAATAAATAAATAAACACATGTTTTGAATATTTTTTTTTTCACTCATGGCCCTATCGGATATAACCGACACGAACAAAGCAAAATTTTGGACTGCCGCCAGAATAATCTCTGAATGTTTTTTTCTTTTGCGATTTTTTACACATGTTATCTCAGAGTATATACAAAAATATTGAATGGTTGGATCATTGAAACTAGTTTCGTAGAATGCATATCCTATCAAATTGATAGATTTCACAAACACTTAAGAGTTAATGTTATACTTCCATTAAGTGTAAAATAAGATTTATCCACTAGTGTAAATATTTTAAAATGAAGATCGAATTCATTCATTGCATTCTTATAGGGTCGAGGAGTGTAGCTGTAAAAAATCATCAAAATCGGAGCTAAAATAACCGTTAAATTGTGATTTTTCGTTTATAACCATCGAAAACTTTTGTTCTGTTACCTAATCTCTGAATGTTTGTTTTTTGCGATTTTTTACGTATGCGATCTCGGAGTGTGTACAAACAAGTTTGACGATTGGATTGTTGAAAAAAGTTTCGTAGCATGCGTATCGCATCAAAATGGTAGATTAAACAAACACTTAGAGTTAATGTTATACTTCCCCATCAAGTATAAAATAGGATTTTGTGGTATCCAATAGTGTAATTTGTGAACACGGAAATTTCCTGAAACGAAACGCGACAAGAACACGTGTACAAAGTAATATTTTGTATTTGATTTTGGGTTGCAATCTCTTTTAACTTGATCCTCTGATTCGATCTCCGTAAGGTGTTGATTTGTGGATGTGTGATTGATCCAAGGGCTGTCGAGGCTTGATCTTGGATGAACAGTTGGAAGTTTCTTCAAGGGCTTTTGGGCTTGATCTTGAAGGTTGATGAACGGGTTTTCGAGGGGCTTTTGGGCTTGATCTTGAAGAACGGTTGTGCGGATTTCTTCAAGGGCTTTTGGGCTTGATCTTGAAGGTTGATGTGTGGATTTGTTGATGTTGTTGATCCAAAGGGCCGTTGGGGCTTGATCTTGGGATGAACGGATGAACGGATCTTCAAGGGCCGTCGGGGCTTGATCTTGAAGAATGGTGGATGAATTTATTGATGTTGTTAATCCAAATGGCCGTCGGGGCTTGATCTTGGGATGAACGGATGAACGGATCTTCAAGAGGCCGTCGGGGCTTGATCTTGAATTGGTGGAAGTTCTTCAAGGGCCGTTGGGGCTTGATCTTGAAGGAGGAAGTTCTTCAAGGGCCGTCGGGGCTTGATCTTGAAGAAGGATTTGACGAAGAACGAAGAGAGCTTTCTTGATCCTTCGGGATTTGCTTGGGAGCTTTGGAGCTTCAAGGTTTTGGGGGAATTCTCTTCCAATTTGGGAGTAAAGAGATGTATTTGTGAATTGGTGATTTGATACCTTGATGGAGAGGCCTATTTATAGGCTTTTGGGAATGAATTACCACCACAAAATTTTCCCACCCAAGCACCATTACCTAATTTTCCCACTTAATAACATTTTAAACTTTGAAGTGGTAAATTTATGGCCTAATTTCCCACTTAATGGAATTTTAAACTTAAAATGTGCTTGCTTTGTCATTTCCCAAAATGAGAAGAAAAACTTGTTTTGATCCTCCAAGGGTATTTCTTCCTATTTTGTTTGAGTCACACGCCATGTGTACAATTTATACGACACGTGGCGTATGCCATGTATGCCTTGACATATCAAAACTTTAATGCATTGGTGAACATTTGTTTCACCGAAATTTCGATGTCTACATAAATATTTTAAATTGAAGGTCGAATTTGTTCAATGCATTCTTATAAGGTCGAGGAGTGTAGCTGTAAAAAATCATCAAAATCGGAGCTAAAATAACCGTTAAATTGTGATTTTTCGTTTATAACCGTCGAAAACTTTTGTTCCGTTACGTAATCTCTGAATGTTTGTTTTTTGTGATTTTTTTCGTAAGTGATCTCGGAGTGTGTACAAACAAGTTTGACGGTTGGATCATTGAAAAACGTTTCGTAGAATGCGTATCGCATCAAAACGGTAGATTGAACACACACTTACAGTTAATGTTATACTTCCCCATCAGGTATAAAATAAGATTTTGTGGTATCCACTAGTGTAAATATTTTAAATTGAAGATCGAATTCGTTCAATGCATTCTTATAAGGTCTAGGAATGTAGCTGTAAAAAATCATCAAAATCGGAGCTAAAATAACTGTTAAATTGTGATTTTTTGTTTATAACCGTCGAAAACTTTTGTTCCGTTACGTAATCTGTGAATGTTTGTTTTTTACGTATGCAATCTCGGAGTGTGTACAAATAAGTTTGATGGTTGGATCGTTGAAAAAAGTTTCGTAGAATGCATATTGCGACAAAACGGTAGATTAAACAAACACTTAGAGTTAATATTATACTTCGATTAAGTATAAAATAAGATTTTGTGGTATCCACTAGTGTAAATATTTTAAATCGGAGCTAAAATAATCGTTAAATTATGATTTTCCGTTTATAACCGTCGAAAACTTTTGTTCCGTTACTAATCTCAGAATATTATTTTTTTGCGATCTTGTAGTATCTACTAACAAGTTTGACGGTTAAATCATGGAAACTAGTTTCGTAGAATGCATATCTCCGTTAAATTTGCCTAAATTTTGAAGTGGGAAAAGTAATTTGTGCTAAATTTTTATTTATGTTTTTCAAGTATTGGTTAGACAATATTTAGTTTGTGTGATGACATTTTCATTGTACAATTATCTTTTTGTTTCTTTATCACATATTTTACATGGGTTATTATCTATTAAACCAAACAATTATTTATTTAATTTTTAAAAACGTATTCTATTTAAATACATATTATTTATTTATTTATTAAACCAAACAATTATTATTTTATTTTTTAAAATCGTAACAAAAAATTTTTTGGGGGGGGGGAATTTAAAATTTTGGGGGTATTTTTGTGAATTGCACAAAGGAATACATCATGACGGCTCTCTTGAATTGCACACTGTCTGTGAAAACAAGCCCTAGAGTGAGCTATGGATTCTTCATGTCCGTTTTCTCATTAAACTCTCTCTTTTTTTGCCTCCTTCCACATCTTCAAAGTGTACATTTTCTAAATCATCAGAATTATAATCTGGTTCATGAACCAAATTCACCTCCCCATCTCCAGCTTCTTCAACCTCTTGTTGTCCTTCCTCTTCTCCTTCATTTACTTGCTCTCCTCAGTTTGCCTTTTTTCATTTTCTCAGATTGTCTTCCTGTTCTTTTGTCATATTGCACCTCATGTGCTTCCTGAATCACATCATACTTAGAAAATTTTGGGTTATCTTCATCACTCCCATAATCACTCTCTACAAAGTAATTTGTGCTAAATTTTTATTTATGTTTTTCAAGTATTGGTTAGACAATATTTAGTTTGTGTGATGACATTTTCATTGTACAATTATCTTTTTGTTTCTTTATAGCATATTTTACATGGGTTATTATCTATTAAACCAAACAATTATTTATTTAATTTTTAAAAATGTATTCTATTTAAATACATATTATTTATTTATTTATTAAACCAAACAATTATTATTTTATTTTTTTAAATCGTAACAAAATTTTGGGGGAGGGGAATTTAAAATTTTGGGGGTATTTTTGCGGCCATTTTTTTTTCTGTCGGGTATAACCGACAGTAATGAAAATTTTTCAAAATAAAACCTATGAAGTAGCAGAAAAAAAAAAAAATCGAAGCTGAGCCATCTAGAAGAAGACTGTGAGCCCCAAACCCTCTTTTCAATTGCACCATACCATTTCCTCCACCACCACCCTAGCCACTGCTGCCTCTTCGCAGTCCTCATCCTCCTCCACCGTCAAGCTCAAACGCCAGAATCCCAAGCTCGCCTCCATCACCGATACCTTCCACTCCTCCTCGCCTTCATCCCGTCTCGTCCTCCGCTTATGGTAATTTCTCTACTCCGCTTTCTCCGTTTCTCGCCTTGGGTTCGGGTGTGATTTCTACTTTGTTCTGCTTTTAATTTCAATTTGGGAATCTAGGGTTTATGGATTTTTCTAGAAGAACATGAGGTCGCTTGGAGTTTGTCCATTTCGATCCTTAATCGTAGGGTTTAGGGTATTTTCTGTCGGTTTTATCCGACATGAAATGCACTTATTTATATATATTTTTTGTAGGTTTTAGAGTATTTTTTGTCGGTTTTATCCGACAGAAAATGTTCTTATTTATTCTTTATTAATATATTCTCTATCGGTTATATCCGACACAAGTTCTGTAGGTTTTAGAGTATTTTTGTCGGAAAATTCATTTCCTGACGCTGGCAATTCTGTCGCTTATTATATCCGCCACTACATCCATTTTCTGTCGGATTTTGCATAATATTCGACAATAATATATGTTTCTTGTCGGTTTTTGGACCGCCACCAATAGATAATTTTGTAGTAGTGATTATATGTATACAAATTGGATCAATTTGTTGGAAAGGAGTGAGTTGTTTTATTAAATTAGAATTGGCCCAGTCTGTTGGAAGGGAAATATAGGTGCATAATAAACACACACACAAGCGCACGCGAGCACACACACACACACGCACGCGCGCGCACACACACACACACACAACACACACACACACACACATACACACACACACGCACACACACACACGCGCACTCGCGCGCACACACACACGCTATGCTTGATCAACACACACACACACACACACACACACACACACTATGCTTGATCAACACACACACACAGATAGCTTAGGTTGATAAGGTGATACCTGTAAATAGGACACACACACACACACACACACTATGTATAGCTTGATCAAATAAAGTTAGAACTATATATATACAAGTCGGACATAAGCTTTTGTATAACTTGAGGCTAAAGTATGTCGATGTGCTTTAACTATAATTGAATGTGAGCTATTATACAATATGGTTAGGTTGATAACGTGATACCTGTAAATAGGAATTACGAGATGAATTGGCGTGTTCGATTATTACGTCACTTGGAGCAATGCTTTGGAGTTTAGGTAGGGGAAATACGGCAGACCTTTATGGGTAATTCTGGACTGGCGACGGAGAGTTCAGGCAAGATGACTAACAAAAGAGGAAATTTGGATGATTGAGTTACAGCGGGTTAATTTGTATAACAGAACATTCGAACCACCACTGCAGAGGTAAAATGCACGGTATGTGTGGAGCCAAAAATAATCACAAGGTGACACGTGGATTTTTGGACAAAAGAGGACAAAAATACCCTTGAGGCATAACAGGATTCCTACGCACGAGCAGCGGGCAATCATCCCTTAACCAAGTCAAAAGTGCCCGAAATAGATAACAATTCAAAACCTATTTCATTCATCCTCATCAAATCCCTTCTACAAGGAAACTCCCAAAACTTATTTCATTCCATATATTTTCTACCTCATTTTCCCTTTTTTAGCTAATCAATTAGCTAATATAATTATTCCATAAACTCCCAAATTATTTTCAAATTATGTTAATTAGTCAATTAATTGATTTATTACCTAATTAATCTATTAATGGTTAATTAACTACAAATTACACCCAAAAATACCCCAAATGGCTGGTCCCTATTCTCCAAATAGGGCCGGCCATATCCCTATAAATAGCTCTCCATTCTCTCCAAAAAATGACTTCCAACTCTCTTGCTAAAATTCTCACACACTTTCCCTCTAAAGTCTAACTTTGGCATCATATGTTCTTCAGCCAAAGCCCTCTCCCCATTCATCGTGGGCGCGTGAGGCTTTTGGCGTTAACCAAAGGTGTTAATTGTTTTGTAGGTGCAATTTTGTCCAAGATCAAGGAGGAAAAAATTTGCATCCACAAATTGGTACTTTCATTGAGAGTTGAGTCCCACACTCGTAGAAGACCCTCGCATCCAAGGTTTTTCTATTTTCTTGTCCATTTGTAGATTTTTCATACGTTCTTATTATTATAAATTTTATTTGCAAAAATTCTTTGATAAAACGTAAAAGAGAAGTATAATGGCTAGAAATTTAGAAAATTCAACAAGTGAAAATTCCAATATTTAAGAGATGGGACCACGGCGATCCACGAGGCTAAATGTGACCATAAGTGGAGCGGCACCACCACTAAGAGTTTCCACCACCGGAACCACCGCGGTGGCCACCCGCGGCGAGGTCTATGGTGTCACCACCACGACCCCAAGCCATGTCACTCTAAGCCCAACGCGAGCTCAATGCGTTGCCAAGCCGAGCCCCAGCCTCGCACCCATGTGCGCCACACATCGAGCAGCCTACTTCCACTGAGCAGCCCACTTTCATGGCCCAACCTACTTCCGCCGAGCATCCCACTCCCATAGCCCAGCTTGCTTCTGCCGAGAAGCCCACTCATGTGGCCCAGCCTGCTCTCGTGGCCTTTCAAGCAGCCCAAGTAGGCCCAAGACTATCTCAACCATCCGGACTTACCATCGAGTCGGGGGCATTCTCACCATATTCTCTGCGGATTTGACATTTCTCAACTCAAATCTTGCGCCCGGAGTCTACCACCATTCCACTACTCAATGAGGCACATTCATTCCAAGCTCTTCCAATCCAAATAGCGAACAACACTTGTCTCGACAAGTCATAGAGTTGACCAGTGCCCTAGCACAGCAGACGACCTTGGTGATCCAGCTCTTGCAAGGCACCAAGATGGAACGTGCCCCAAACGAGGTGTCCCGAAGTAGGGCAAGGGCAGACGAAGAACCTCTTCAGCAACGTCATGGCAAGCAGCCACTCGACTAGCCACGAACCGAGTGTTTGGGCAAAGTACAGTTCCGATTGGGCCCTCGAGATAGCGTATACTCCTGTCTTAGTGCGCGGATGAGCGTGCATTCTCAACTAGGCCCACGGATGAGCATACACTCACGGTTAGGGCCACACTCCGATAATCAACATGAGCAGCCTTCCAAGCGAAGTGTTCATTCGAAGCTAAGCCCGCAAGGAGCATCCTCCACATCACATCGGAGTAGGCAGCATGATGGGCGGATAGAAGCAGTCACTCAATCCGTTTTAAGCTCAACCAACAGCCTGCGAAGAATTCCCTTGCCTGCTAGGAATGAACCACATGCACCACAGCCACGCCATAGACAAGCCGAGCACGTAGAATAGCAGCCTATACCCATAGGTCACGACTAGGGGTAGCCGAGAGCTCCGCTACCCCAACAAAGACAAATTCAGGAAGAAGTAGAGAGACTCTTGACCAAGCGATTGCGCGATTTCCAATGCAACGGGATCACCGATGAGGCACTACGACAAGACATGACTAACATAAGCAGGTGGCTTAACGGACGAGATCGAGCAGGCAGAGCCTCTATACAAGTTTAACATGCCATATTTAACATCCTTTAAATGAGATGGAGACCCGGAGAGACACTAGAAGCACTACCGAAGCACAATGATCTTCTATCGAAACAACGACGATCTCATGTGCAAGATATTTACCACCACTCTATAAGGTGAGGCGCAAGATTGGTTCTACACACTGCCGCCAAAATCTATCTGGAGTTTCGATGAACTTTCTTTGGTTTTCACCAAAGAATATTCAACCAACCGCTCGATCAAGAAGAAGTCCGACCACTTGTTCAACGTCAAGAAGAACCCAAAGGAGTCGCTTCGCAACTATGTGAAGAGGTTCAAAGTAGAAAAGGCAAGGATAGTCGGATGCAACGACTCAATAGATAGAGCAGCCTTCCAAAAATGACTTGCATCAGACCACCCGCTGTTTGAAAAATTGATCATGAAAGAAAATCTAACTCTAGCAGACTCATTCGCTCTGGGAGAGAAACATGCACTTTGGGACGAGGCTCGTCGATGCACATTCAAGGACTTGAAGAAGTACCCGACATCACTTCCCTACTATCCAAATCGGAAGCAGCGGAAGACTTATTCGCGTGGTTGATGGTATCTGAAGCAGCAATAAGCTCTTTCATCATACGAGAAGAGCTGGGGGCCCGACTACCTGTATTCCACAGTTCAAAAGCTCTCCTCAATGCGAAAATCAGCTACCAGAAATTCAAAAGCTAACTTTGGCGATAATATACCTTTAGACGCACGCAATCACCCTCGGGGGCAGGCGTAGTCTTTGTCACCTCAGATGGCTCAATGCTCAAGCAGACAATCACTCTAGGCTTCAAAGCATCCAACAACGAAGCACAGTACAAGGCCCTTCTAGCAGGCCTCCGAATGGCAAAAAATTTCAATTCCCAGCTAATCACCAGCCAGACTATTGGGGAGTACATGGCGAAACATCCAAGGATGGCACAATACCTAGAGAAGGTACCCAAGTAACTTGAAACATTTCAGACTTACGCTCTCACTCAAGTTCCACGGGCAGACAACGCCCACGTAGATGCGCTAGCCGGCTTAAGCTCTGCCCTAGACCATCAACTCAAACGCTCTATTCCGGTAGAGTATCTAGACAAGCCAAGCATAGAAGCGGACCCAGCAGTTGAAGTGTCACAGGTTAGTACAACTCCAAATTGGCAAGATTCCACTATAGACTACCTGATCAATGACACATTCTACATGGAATGATCAGAATCTAGAAAGCTCCAAATAAGGGCAGTACGCTACTACTTATGGAATGGCATTCTCATCTGAAGATCCTACACCAGACCACATCTCCGCTGCTTAATGCCTCCCAATGACTTGAAGGTTTTAAGCTCAATCCACGAAGGCATTTGTGGAAATCACTCTGGAGGTCGATCTTTAGCACATAAGGCTCTTAACGCAAACTATTACTGACCTACCATGCACCAAGATGCTAAGAAGTTAGTACAAAAGTACGATCTCTACGAACGTTATAAGCCGGTACCACCACTGCCTGCTAGCGAGCTACACCTGCAGACGAGTCCTTGGCTGTTTGTGCAGCAGGTAATCGACCTGGTAGGACCTATGCCACCTGCTACTGAGGGCAGATGCATGATGATCGTGGCAACCGATTACTTCACCAAATGGGTAGAAGTAGAGCCCATGGTGACCACGACTCAGATGGACATAGAGCGCTTCATATAGAGGAACATCATTTGTTGATTTGGCATCCCTCAGTTCATCGTCACTAGACAACGACCAGTAATTCATGGGCGAAGATTTGGCCAAGTTCTTCCAAAAGTATGGCATCAAACAGCACATGTCCATGCCAAGATATCCTTAAGGCAATGGGCGAGCTTGAAGATATCTTTCACCGACAAGAAGGGAAAATGGCCAGACGAATTCCCCAGATGTCTATGAGCATATCGCACCACCAAAGGACGAGCAACCAGTGAAGCTCCTTTCTCTTTGGCATTTGGTTCAGAAGCAATCATTCCTCCCAATGTCATTGTGCCAAGTATCAGCACTCTAATGCCAAGCATTGAGTGGAACAGAAAGAAGATGGCCACAAGCTTAGATCTGGTAGAGGAGAAACGCGCACAGACCATCACCCGCATCGCAGCCTACCAACAGCAGCTCCTCTCCAGCTACAACAAAAAAGCCAAGATTCGGCAATTCCAGCCTGGAGATCTAGTTTAAAGAAAAGCCTTCATCACTGCCCACAGTGAAGGCTCCAAAAAGATGGATCCTATCTGGAAAGGTCCGTACAAGATCAGCAGAGTAGGCGGCAAGAATAATTACACCCTCGCCACCATGAAGACAAAAAGATCGAAAAGCAGTGGAACGCCTACAATTTGAGGAAGTACCATGTGTGACCTCCTGCTACATCAAAGCCTGAAGACTCAAGCAGCTCGACGGGTACCACCTTACAAGCTGAGGACTATCCAGTTGTTATGCAATTCCTACCTTACAGCTAAGTTCTTGTTCGTTTCACTCGTTTTGCAATGAGGAATTCAGAAGTAATCACAACTTGGTTTGGCCGCATGCTTACAACAACTGATCACTCCTGCACTTCAAAAGAAGATCGTGCCCTTCTTAAGGATTCACCGCAGGAATTGCACCCCCGAGGATGAGCCTGGCTGCCCTAGTATAACTAGATGCAGCCACAATGGTCTCTTGGCCTAATCCGTGGGGAACTAGGCCCTAGAGACGGAAGAGGCACATTACGCAGTACATCTGATGGACGGCTGCCTTGGAACCCTAAAGCTGCTACCGAGTGCACTAAGTAATCTACGGTTTCCGGAAGACTGTCTACGGCTTGCCCTTCTAGCAGTAAAGCTGCGCTAGACTTATACAACCACACATTCTTATGAAAGGTTAAACAAGCTAGCGTGCATATACGAAGCTTTATCCACTGCCGACATGCTACGTAGTCGATAAGCTTCAACTCTGCCAAGCGCGGAACGACCTACACCAAATCCTAAAGTGTTGTGATACTTGCTACGCAACCTATGAAATTGGAGAAAGCCAAGGTTAACAGCCTAGTGGTCACACGAACTTGTCTGCTTCTGTAAGTAAGGCGTCCGGCTGCCGACCCTATCGCTAACAACTTTGCAAAGTTCTACACCAACACCTACGGCTGCATAGGCTACGCGACCTGTCTGCTTATAGAAAAGTAGCACGCCTGCCACTAGTCTATAAAGTATAAAGGTTAGGGCATGAACAAAAGAAACGAAGATGGAGAAAAACGAAGGAAGCAAGTTTATTAAATTTTCTAGCAAAATTGATAAACAACTAGCAAAGACCGAAGGAGTTCAAGCAAAGCAAAAAGCAATAAGGGAAACAAAGAAAATCCTAAAGACTACCTTGAAGACTATTCTTCAGCAGCTTGGACACTCCACGACTACTCGGTCGCCACACCTTCAGCAGCCGCTACATTCCCAGCAGCGGTACCATCCGGCGCTTCACCCCCGACTGCTCCAGCCTGGGCACCAACATCTTCAACTACTTCACCAATGGAGGCCTCAAAAGTAAAGGCAAACAAGTCTTCTGGAGAAATAAAGAAGGTTTCAAAGTCTTTCTCAGCAAACTTGAAGTCAGACGACCTACCAAAGAGATGATCTACATAACCCAGCTTGTAGAAATCGGCCTGACTCTGAACAAGCGAAGCCACAAGCCCAGTCTTCTCACTTTTTAACTGCTCATTCTCCTCGAGCAAACCAACATGGATACGGTGCAGTTCATCCACTTCTTTCTTCAAATTTTCGTTGATCTCCTGCGCACCTTGGAGTTTCAACACTTGGGGTTCAAGCTTATCAACGACTTTCTTGAAGTGGATCACTTGGTTATAAGCAGCAGTCAACTCTTCATCCTTTGCATAAGCAGCGGAACAAAGCTCATAAATGGCACGCTCAAGATCTTGAATCTGAGCTGCAGAGAAGTGGGGGCAGAGATATTAGACCCCTTAAAAGCGACGAGCTTAGATTCCAACCTCTTGATCTTATCGATAGAAAAATAAGCTTAGCTACCACAACTTTTGCCACCTCCTTGGCAGCCTTAGTATCCTCTTGGTTCAGGAGCATAGACTCAGCTGTCGGAATAGCCGTTTCTGCATCATTGCAAGTAAAGTAGTCTTCCTATACTCGGTTGTATGCTTCGCAAAGGAACTTGGGTAAACAACCTTTCTAACGTCATCGACAAACTTGGCACAAGAGTTCATGTCTTCAAGCATATCTGGTTTCAAAAGCACACAGATCTCAGCAGCCTCCCCAGAAGCAGGTTTAGTGGATTTCTCACAGCTGCCCACGAGAGCAGTCTCCTCCTTCCCAGCAAGCGAATTAGTCTCAGGAGCAGAGGGAGTAAGCCTTGGCCCCACTTTAGCAGCAGAGTCCACCTTATCGCTCTTCATAATAGCAAGCCTCTCCAAAGGTGAACCAGACTTAGCTCCCAATAGATGTCATGGTATAGACATCGGCATTGGGGGCATGACAAGACCTCTACGCTGAGCAATCATATCAGCAATCGTACTAGCCGTTCTCGACATGGCAGACACCATAGGCTCAGATCTAGTAGCCTTATTTTTCTTCACATTGGAAGAAGTCATGCTAATCACAGGCCTCTTAGCAGTAGACTGATCCCCACGAGCAGCGGATGATGTCTTCAGTTTTTTCTCAACCGACATCTCTTTAGCAGGCGTGGAAGATCTCTTTTTTTCCACCTTCATTCATAATAAGCTCCACAACAGTAATCAGACGAGCCAATACATCCGCCTTGATCATCTTTACCTCATCTTTCGGGAGCAACCCACCTTTCTCCCAACTAAGAGAACTAAGGAGCCAACGTCAGGTCCAACATTCCAGCGGTTGAGGCCCGCGAGCTCCTCATTTCTCTCAATCGCCGACCTGGCCCGCGTCAGGTCCAAGAGCCCAAAGGACATGAACCATACGGCTCGCCTAGCATTGCCCCTCAGCGGCTCGCCTAGCATTGCCCCTCAACGCCTCAGTTCACAGCCTCAGCCGCTCAAGCTGCCCTTGGCTCTAGCTAAGCCAAGCAACCCAAGCAGTGGCCTTTGCCACAACACCTCATCGGCCCATGCCGAGCCGACTCCTGGCCCCTACTAGCCGATGTGCCGCACCACCCCGACTGCTGCCCCGCGACAGCACTATCCAAGAAGAAAAATTAATTTTTTCTTACATCAGTGCGTCACAGAGAAGATGAAGAAAGCAACGAAAGACGGTCCTTTGCACGTGCAAGATGTAGAAAATTGCTAGAGGAGGGGGGGAAAATATCCTCTAAGCTCTCTCTCTTGTAGGATAGAATAAATTGCTCTCCAAAGTTGATTTAATAACCCACTTAAGGTGGACTTAAATAGGCTTTGAGAGAAATTTATTTCCCTTTCCTAGAAAGACCTAATTTCCAATTAAAGACGGAATATACATCAAAATATGAAACAATCCTATGTTTCCTAAAGCAAGAAGATCTCTACACCAGCTGCTCTTTCCTACGAGCAGCCCAACAGGTGTGGGGGCATTTGTGGAGCCAAAAATAATCACAAGGCGACACGTGGATTTTTGGACAAAAGAGGACAAAAATACCCTTGAGGCATAACGAGATTCCTATGTGCGAGCAGCAGACAATCATCTCTTAACCAAATCAAAAGTGCCCAAAATAGGTAACAATTCAAAACTTATTTCATTCATCCTCATCAAATCCCTTCTACAAGGAAACTCCCAAAACTTATTTAATTCCATATATTTTCTACCTCATTTTCCTTTTTTTAGCTAATTTTCTTTATTAATTAGCTAATTGATTAGATAATTATTTCATAACCTCCCAAATTATTTTCAAATTATGTTAATTAGTCAATTAATGGATTTATTACCTAATTAATCTATTAATGGCTAATTAACTACAAATTACACCCAAAAAATACCACAAATGGCCGGTCCCTATTCTCCAAATAGGGCTGGCCATATCCCTATAAATTGCTCTTCATTCTCTCCAAAAAAGGACTTCCAACTCTCTTGCTAAAATTCTCAAACACTTTCTCTCTAAATTCTAACTTTGACATCGGAGGTTCTTCGACCAAAGCCGCCCCCCCCCCCCCCCCCAATTCATCATGGGCGCGTGAGGCTTTTGGCCTTAACTAAAGGTGTTAATTGTTTTGTAGGTGCAATTTTGTCCAAGATCAAGGAGGAAGAAATTTGTATCCACAATATGGGACGTGCATGTCCGCGTGTTTTATTATATGAATTAACGGGTAAAGATGAAGAGTATTGCTTTGCACTCATGCATTGTTATTGATAATGATTTGGTACTTGATTACATGATTTTATAACACATAATTTAGTATTGTCAATTTTACTATGGTAAGGTTATGTCCCTACTGAGTTGTTGAAGCTCACCCCTCTCTTGTTATGTAGGTTTATAAACTAAACAGTCTAAGAGGGTAGATGGGATGAGAACGAATTAGATGTGAGGCTAGAATTGTATTTATTTATTTTTAGCCTTGTAAAGAATTGTCGATTTCTTTTTATAAGAGGAATTTTATTTTTCACTCCATTATTTCAATTTTACTTTTATTTATTAAGCTTTTAACTCACGTTTCGGATTCGGGTTCGAGTTTTTATTATTGACCCCGGGTCCGGGGCGTGGCAGATGGTCCCAAAAAAAATGGACGAAAATATCATTGAACAAATAAATGGCAAACAACAACTTTTCATTTATAATCTTTGTGCTAAACAAGCTAGAAATACTAAATTTGTCCACAACGGGATTTCATACATTGAAAACATGTCATGATAGTTTCATTGTCAATACAAGAGAAAACATATTTCTCAATGTAAACAACTAAGCTATCATTTAACCATTGATCCTCCATTATGTAACACAATCTTTAACAAAAAATCTGTATCAACTAACACTAAAAATCAGTAAGAACTAACACTAAATTAGAAAACTTACAAAAATTCTAAAGTTGATGCTGATTGCGTTCGGCGAATCGGCTGGCTTGGGCTCGGTCTCAAAGGAAGTATTTTCTGCCGACAGTCTACCCATTTCTCAAAGTTCTTGAAGACCTAATAGAAGTATGCTATTAAAAGGCAAGAAAAAAAAACAAAGAACATCAGCTTCGGCTCGGTCTTAGAGCAGCCTTGATGTTAAACATATATCCATTAAGGATGGATACACCATATCTTACCTAAACAGAGAGAATGGAAAAGAGGGATATGGTGTCTGACTTTATAGAAAAACACATCCAAAAATTCATTGATCACACATTAGCCTAATCGTTAGGCACTAGCTCATGTAAATAAAGGAATTCACTATAAAGGAAAAACCCGTTTATAAGCATGCAATAAGTTCATATCAACTAAACGACGCCTCTAAATTCCACTAAATACATGAAATCAATAAACTGAGACCAAATCTTTCATATCATAGCAAAGGTGAACCAATTTCAATACTGAAGCAATGCAACCAATCTCCCAAAGTAATAATAAGAGCCTATTTACTAGCTTCTTTCAGCTTCAAACGGGAAACCCATTTTCCTACTATCTACTTGAATTCAAAAATCCTCCAGACGGGAACTAATCCACATAAGGAACTCAAAGCAAAAAGCCCAGATGAAGAAATAAACTTCTTCACACTGATTCCGGATTTCAATCAAGATTCAAGACACGCCCTTTATCCAATACCCACTCTGGCATTCCTTCAAGCACATGGTGGGCACTTTGTTACTCCAATCAACTCTATCATACTTCATACATGCTATATATTTACCAGAACATCAGAAACCACCTATACAAAGGCAAAACAGAACACCCAGAAGAAAATTAAAGCAACCCATCTAATTAAACACGAAGATAGCCTTAACAATAATTTGTATAAGTAAGAACTAACACTAAATTAGAAAACTTACAAAAATTCTAAAGTTGATGCTGATGGCCTTCTGCGAATCGGCTGGCTTGGGTAACGTGAGGAACAGGAGTGGCAGACAATTAGTGACTTTGGCGAATCAGATGCTGATGGCCTTCGGTGAATCGGCTGGCTTAGGTATTATTGGTAAAGTGAATTTGATTACTATTCTGTAAGATGGTGAGTGCTCTATCACGTGAAGGTTCTCACGTGATTTTTTAAGTTTTTTTAATGACTTGGCTCAAAACGACGTCGTTTTGGCCAAGTCATTTTGAAAAAAAAAAGGCTTTCTTCTTCCTCCTCCTGTTTTACAAAGCGTGCAGCAGCATGGCTGCTATTCTTCTCCACCGCTGCCCAGACTTGGGTGGTCCTTAAGGATACTCACGACCATTTATCTGAGCTTCCGAGTGGTCATGGGACCACCCTGGTCCCTTAATAGATCTACCCCTGCTATGAAGGAAGCCCAATAAAAGAAATATCATTCCAAATGGGCACTAGCCATGAATGTAAAGTAGGTGGGGAATCCAACAACCATCCACAATAAAATCAGAAATTTTAGCTCAAAAAGCCCTGCATAAATCTAGTGGAATACCAAGCCTATCAACTATTGGAAAATCTAACCATCTCAAATGCCAAAAATTAATATTTTCACCAATAACTATCGCCCATTTTGATCCATGAAAAAAATCTGAAAAAAAAAAAGGCGTAAACCATGCCAAATGGTGGAACTCTTGTATGTAGAACACGACTGTCCAAGACAATTAAAAAACCGTGAAGCTATAGATGAGGTAACCAAAATATCCCAAAACTTTTTCAACAAAAAGGCCTCATTTAAAGTTGAAAATTACGAATGCCAAGACATCCTTCATTTAAAGGAGCACAACATTTTTTTCCATGCCATAATAAAAATCCCACAAGAATCAGCACATCCCATCCAAATGAAATTTCGAGTCCAACTATGAACTTGATTTAATACCATAGGTGGCCAAGAATAAACCGAGAAAGTATGAGATAACATGCTTACCACAACTAACTTGATCAAAGTAACTTGACCAGCCATTGAGAGAGAGTGACCATGCCATTGAGAAAGACGATAACGTATTCTATCTGCTAATGCTTGAAAATATGCCCTCTTAGGTTTGCCTTTAAAAATAGGAACCCCCAAATAAGTATATGGAAGCTCGCCTTCAGAGACATTGAGCCATGATAAAATACGCAAACAACGCATAGAAGCCGATTTCCCAATATAAATACGAGATTTAACTTTACTAATACGTTGACTAGAATTCACACCATATTCTTCAATAAAATGTTTAAGGTTCATAAGCCTACGTTTGTCACCTTCGCAAAAAACCATTATGTCATCCGCATAGAGAATATGAGAAGGAGCAGTCACTCCCCGAGGGGAAGAAATGGGTTTAACCTTTCCAGAATTTACAAGATCCATTAGGCCTCAACTAAAAACTTCTTCAGCAAGAAAAAAAAAAGGACAGGGGATAGAGGATCCCCCTGATGAACACCCCTACGACATTCGAAAAATCCAACAGGTGAACCATTGGTTAATATAGATAGTCGGGCTGAGGAAAAGGAATACACGAACCATTGAACAAAAGTGTCATGGAAACCAAAAGCTCTAAGCACCTGATCTAGAAAGTCCCAATTAAGAGTATCAAAAGCTTTAGCAACATCAAACTTAATAGCAACATTAACCCCAAAACACTTAGCCCTGGTTTGGTACTGAGGTGATTCTGAAAAAAATGGCTATAAAAAAAAGCTGGCAGCTTTTTTATGTTTGGTAAACATTCAGCTTCAGCTTTTTTTCACAGTTTTGGGTTAAAAAAAGCCAAAAACACAAAGCTGCAAAACCCAGCTTTAAAAAACCAGTTTTTTTTCACATCTGTTTTACATAAAAGTTTATCAAACACTATAATACAGCTTTTTTTTTCAAAAGCACTTTTACAAAAATGTTTACCAAACACTTTGCTGCTTTATTTCACAGCTGCTTATTCTCACAGCACAGCAGAAACAGTTTTTTTTCAAAGCACAGCAATACCAAACCAACCCTTATTGTCCAATAAATTAACACACTCCGAGGCCAACAAAATGCAATCTGAAATATGCATGCCCTTAAGAAATGCGTATTGATTCGGAAAAATAATTCGAGCAGCCACAAGAGCAAGCCAATTAGTAAGAATCTTTGTAATGACTTTGAAAATAAGATTAGCCATGGCTATCGGCCGAAATTGAGAGATAGAATCTGCCTCTTGGACTTTAGGAATTAGGGCTACAAAACTAGAATTCAAATTGGGTAAAATATAACCTATCTTGAAGAAATCTTGGACAACCAAAGAAACCTGAAATCTAATGAAATCCCAACAAGCATGGAAAAAATAACCAGCAAAACCATCTGGACCGGGAGCACTATCCGGATTCATAGAAAATAGAGTTTTTAATCTTCTCCAATGTGGGAATAGCCAGCAAAGTATCATTTTCAGGTGTAGTAACCAAATGAGGAATAAGACGAGTAACCAAACCTGTGTCAATAGCAAGACCATCGTCATGAAAAGCATTAAAAAAATGCTCCACCACATGATTGCGCAAAACTCAACATTCTCAACCAATTCCGAATCAATACGCAAAGAAGAAATAAAATTACGAGTCCTGCGAATTTTTGCCAAAGTATGAAAATAACTCGTATTACGGTCTCCATCTCGCAACCATTTACACCGTATTTTATCTTGCCAAAACTTTTCTTGAACTAGCAGCGCATGAGACAAAGTAGAATGAGCCTGTAATTCAGCCCCATGACGTTCATCAGTAAAACCTCTGTGGAAATTTCTAACTGAATTTTTTCTAAAGCCTCTCTAGCATTGTCCACGGCAACATTGACATTTCCAAAGACATTAGTATTCCAATGTCTTAGAATAGGCTTTAGCAACTTGAGCTTTTGTTGAAGAATAAACATAGTGACAACCATAAACTTGAATAGACTGGCATGAATTTTTCACCAAATTAATAAAATCAGGATGTTTTAACCACATGCGATTAATGACGAACTAACATGGAGCAATTGGTGATAGGCCAGGCATCCATCCATGCAGTAGAACAAAAGCACCGATCTAATAACATTTCAATATGAGATGATATGCCACGTCCATTAGTCCAAGTGAAAGGGGAGCCCTTAACATCAATCGGAACCAAACCACACGTATCCACCATAGCTTGAAACTCCTCAGATGCTATTCGACGAGGCAAAATGCCCCCCATTTTCTCATGCGCGCCAAGAACCGCATTAAAATAAGTGAAGGACCTGAAAAGCCGGCACAAACTTGAGCAATAGAAAGCCAAAGTGGTCGACGTTCCACCACTGTTGTAGCAGCATAAACAAAAGTAATACAGTGGGCAGTACCAGCTACTAAAAATTGACTAGTAATGTGTTGACTTGAAGTAGAGAAACCCGTAGGACATAAAACATTAGCTGTGTGAAAAACCCAAATATTAGCAGTAGGAGATAAAATTTTAGAATTTTTTTTTTTTTTTTTAACAAACGATATTATCTACATTAAGAGGAGGAGAGGTGGACTTAATCTACCTTTCCTTGATTCCACACCTTTGCATGTATTCAGATTTAACTTGAGGCTCGTATAAGTATTTGGGCTTAGAGGCTTCGTTGGCCTTGCGTGTGACATTTTTGAGCCTGAACATCTGAAAAAGGGTTTTTTTTTTTTTTTTTTTTTTTTTTTTGCTTTTTTTGTAGTGTGTAGTGAACCTTACTCGGAAAGAACTACATGTGAAATTCTTGTAGTTGGAACATGAGGCCACACATCTTAAAGCACAACAACTCCATAATTACAAACTTATCATTGTGGATGCAAATTTCTTCCTCCTTGTTCTTGAACAAAATTGCACCTACAAAACAAATAACACCTTAGGTCAAGGCCAAGAGCCTCACGCGCCCATGATGAATTTTGGGGGGGGGGGGGGGGGGGGGGGGGGGGGGGCTTTGGCCGAAGAACCTCCGATGCCAAAGTTAGAATTTTGAGGGAAAAGTGTTTGAGAATTTTAGAGAGTTTTAGCAAGGGAATTGGAGTTGTTTTTTTGGAGAGAATGGAGAGCTATTTATAGGGATATGGTCGGCCCTATTAGGAGAATAGGGACCGGCCATTTGGGGTATTTTTTTGGTGTAATTTGTAGTTAATTAGCGATTAATAGATTAATTAAGTAATAAATCCATTAATTGACTAAGCTAATTAATAAAATAATTAGCTAATTGATTACCTAAAAAAGGGAAAATGAGGTAGAAAATATATGGAATGAAATAGGTTTTGGGAGTTACCTTGTAGAAAGGATTTGATGAGGATGGATGAAATAGGTTTTGGAATTGTTACCTATTTTGGGCACTTTTGACTTAGCTGAGGGATAATTGCCTGCTGCTCCCGTATAGGAATCCCGATGTGCCTCAAGGGTATTTTTGTCATCTTTTATCCAAAAATCCACATGTTGCCTCTTGATTATTTTTGGCTCCACAAATGCCCCCACACCTGTTGGGCTGCTCGTAGGAAAGGGTAGCAGGTGTAAAGATCTTCTTGCTTTAGGAAACATAGGTTTGTTTCCTACTTTGATCTAGATTCCCTCTTTAGGGACCACTGCTTGGGCTACTCGGCTTGGCTAGAGCCAAGGGCAACTTGTGCGGCTCGGGCCGCGGATTGTGGCGTTGGGGCGTAGTGCTAAGCGAGCCACATGGCTCATATTCTTTGGGTTCTTGGACCTGATGTGGGCCAAGCTGGTGATTGAGAGAAATGAGGAGGTTGTGGGCCTCATGGGCTGTTGGAATGTTGGCCATGCAGGCCTCCTGCCTGCTAGAATGCTGGGTTGAGCTCCTCTGTTGAGTACCGTGAATGGCGTTGGCTGCTTAGTCCTCTTCGCTGGGAGAAAAGTAGGCTGCTCCCAAGAGATGAGGTAAAGAGGATCAAGGCGGATGCATTGGCTTGTCTGAACACTGTCATGGAGCTTATTATGAATGAAGGTGGAAAGAAGAAATCTTCCCACCTGCTCAAGAGATGCCGATTGAGAAAAACTGAAGACTTCATCCGCTGCTTGTGAGGGTTCGCCCGCTGCCAAGAGGCCTGTGATTGACATGACTTCTTCCAATGGGAAGAAAAATGAGGCTGCTAAACCTGAGCATGTGGCGCCTGCCATGTCGAGAATGGCTTGTACGATTGCTGATAGAATTGCTCAGCGTAAAGGTCTTTTCATGCCCCCAGTGCCGAAGTCTGTACCAAGCCGTCCGTTGGGAGCTAAGTCTGGTTCACCTTTGGAAAAGCTTGCTATTATAAAGAGCAATAAGGTGGACTATGTTGCTAAGGTGGCGCCAAGGCCCACTTCCTCTGCTACTGAGACTAATTCGCCTGCTGGGAAGGAAGAGACGGCTTGCGTGGACAGCTGTGAGAAATCCACTAATCTTGCTTCTAAGGAGGCTGATGAAATATGTGTGCTCTTGAAACCAGATCTGCTTGATGGCGTTAGAAAGGTTTGCTTGCCCAAGTTCATTTGCGAAGTATACGACACAATATATAATGACTGATCTGGTTGCTATGAAGCAGATATAGCAAGGCCGCTACGGAGGTGGCGAAGACTATGGCAGCTGAAGCTTTTTTCTCGACCGATGAGATTAAGAGGTTGGATTCTAAGCTCGTTGCTTTGAAGGGGTCTAATATTTCTGCCCTCATTTCTTTGCAACTTTAGACCGCTCGCCAAGAGATCGTTGACTTGAAGACAAGGCTTGACGCGATCCAAGTTAAGTATGAAAGTGCAAAGAAGGAGATTGGATGTTACATACCTCAAATTCAAGATCTTGAGTTTGCAGTTTCTAAGCTTCGTTTCGCTGCTTATGCAAAGGATGAAGAGTTGATTACTGCTTATAATCAAGTGATCCACTTCGAGAGAATCGTCGATAGGCTTGAACCCTAAGTGTTGGAACTTCAAGGTGTACTGAAGATCAACGAAAGTCTGAAGAAGGAAGTGGATGTGCTGCAGCGCGTCCGTGTTGGTCTGCTTGAGGAGAATGAGCAGCTGAAGGGTGAGAAGGATGGGCTCGAGGTTTCGACACCTTCTCTATTTCTCCCGAAGACTTGTTCACCTTTACTTTTGAGGCCTTCATTGGTGAAGTAGTCGAAGATGTTGGTGCCCAGGCTGGAGCAGCCGGGGGTGAACCGCCGGATGGTGCCGCTGCTGAGAATGTTGCGGCTGCTGAAGCTATGGCGACCGAGTAGTCGTGGAGTGTCCAAGCTGCTGAATAATAGTCTTTTGGATTTTATTTGTTTCTCTTGTTGCTTTTTGCTTTGCTTGAAAACCTTCGTTCTTTGCTAGTTATTTATCAATTTTGCTAGAAAATTTAATAAACTTGATTCCTTCGCTTTTCTCCATCTTCGCTTCTTTTGTTCATGCCCTAACCTTTAGACTTTATGGACCAGTGGCAGGCGTGCTGCTTTTCTATAAGCAGACATGCCGCGTATACTATGCAGCTGTAGGTGTTGGTGTAGAACTTTGCAAAGTTGTTAGTCATAGGGTCGGCAGCCGGACGCCTTACTTACAGAAACAGACAAGTTTGCGTGACAACTAGGCTATTAACCTTGGCTTTCTCCAATTCTGTAGGTTGCGTAACAAGTATCACAACACTTTAGGACTTGGTGTAGGTCGTTCCGCGCTTGGCAGAGGTGAAGCTTATCGACTACGTAGCATGTCGGCAGTGGATAAAGCTTCGTATATGCACGCTAGCTTGTTTAACCTTTCACAAGAATGTGTGGTTATATAAGTCTAGCATTGCTTTACTGCTCAAAGGGCAAGCCGTAGGTAGTCTTTCGGAAATCGTAGGCTACCTTAGTGCACTCGGTAGCAGCTTTAGGGTTCTAGGGCAGCCGTCAATCGGATGTACTGCGTAATGTGCTCCCTTCATCTCTAGGGCCCGGTTCCCCGTGGATTAGGCCAAGAGACCCAAAATCCTTCAATTAGCTAAGCCTTGAAAAAAACCATTGTGGCTACTTCTAGGAATCCCAGCGCAAGCTATCATGCATCTAGTTATACTAGGGCAGCCAGGCTCATCCACATCTGGATATTCGGAGTGTAAAGTTTATCCTCCCGCTTGGGAAGGTAGACTTATGTGAGTGTCAGGGAATTAGTTTATCCTCCCGCACTGGAGAGCATGGTTGGTCCCTCGGGGGGTGCAATTTCTGCGGTGAGTTCCTAAGAATGGCGCGATCTTCTTTTGAAGTGCATGAGTAATCAGTTGTTGTAAACATGTAGCCAAGCCAAGTTATGATTACTTCTGAATTCCTCATTGAAAAACGAGTGAAACGAACGAGAACTTAGGTGTAAGGTAGGAACTGCATAACAACTGGATAGTCCTCAGCTTGTGAGGTGGTGCCCGTCGAGTTGCTTGAGTCTTGGGGCTTTGGTGTAGCGGGAGGTCACACGAGGTACTTCCTCAGATTGTAGACGTTCAACTGATTTTTGATCTTTTTGTCGTTTCATGGTGGCGAGGGTGTAATTATTCTTACCGCCTACTCTGCTGATCTTGTACAGACCTTCCCATATGGGATCCATCATTTTGGAGCCTTCACTGCGGGCAGTGATGAATACTTTTCTTTGGACTAGATCTCCGGGCTGGAATTGCCGGATTTGGCCCTTTTGTTGTAGCTGAAGACGAGCTGCTGTTGGTAGGCTACGATGCGGGTGATGGTCTGCTCGCGCTTCTCCTCTGCCAGATCTAAGCTTGTGGCCATCTTTTTTCTGTTCTACTCAATGCTTGGCAGTGGAGTGCTGATACTTGACACGATGACATTGGGATGAATGATTGCTTCTGAACCAAATGCCAAAGAGAAAGATGTTTCACCGGTTGCTCGTCCTTTGGTGGTGCAATATGCCCATAGACATCCGGGGAATTCGTCTGGCCATTTTCCCTTCTTATCGGTGAGGGATTTCTTGAGGCAGTCAAGGATCATCTTGTTGGATGTTTCGGCTCGCTTATTGCCTTGAGGATATCTTGGCGTGGACATGTGCTACTTGATGCCATACTTTTGGAAGAACTTCTTCGCCCATGAATTGCGGGCTGTTGTCGGTGACGATGAACTGAGCGATGCCAAATCGACAAATGTTGTTCCTCCATATGAAGTGCTCTATGTCCGTCTGAGTCGTGGTCACCATGGGCTCTACTTCTACCCATTTGGTGAATTAATCGGTTGCCACAATCATCATGCATCTGCCCTCAGTAACATGCGACGTAGGTCTTACCAGGTCGATTACCCGTTGCACAAACGGCCAAGGATTGTAGCTCGCTGGCTGGCAGTGTAGTGTTGGCAGCAGTCGCACTTTTGTACTAACTCTTTAGCATCTTGGTCCATGGTAGGTCAGTAGTAGCCTGCGTTAAGAACTTTATGTGCTAAGGATCGGCATCCAGAGTGGTTTCCACAAACGCCTTCGTGATTGAGATTATAACCTTCAAGTCATCGGGAGGTGCCAGGCAGCGGAGATGTGATCCGGTGTAGGATCTTTGGGTGAGAATGCCATTCCACATGTAACAGTGTGCTGCCCTTATTTGGAGCTTTATAGACTCAAATATTTCCATGGGGAATGTGTCATTGACCAGGTAGTCTATAGTGGAATCTTGCCAATTTGGAGTTGTACTAACCTGTGACACCTCGGCTGCTAGCTCTGCCTCTATGCTTAGCTTGTCTAGATGCTCCATCGGAATAAAGCGTTTGAATTGGTGGTCGAGGGCGGAGCTTAAGCCGGCTAGCGCATCTGCATGGGCATTGTCTGCCCGCGAAACTTGAGTAAGAGTGTAAGTCTGAAATACCTCAAGTTGCTTGCGTACCTTCTCTAGGTATTGTGCCATCCTTGGATGTTTTTCCGCGTACTCCCCAGAAATTTGGCTGATGATTAGCTAGGAATCAGAATGAATTATAAGCTTCTTCACCACCAAGTCTTTTGTCGTTCGGATGCCTGTTAGTAGGGCCTTGTACTCTGCTTCGATGTTGGATGCTTTGAAGCCCAAGGCGATCGCCTACTCGAGCATTAAATCGTCTGGAGTGACAAGGACCACGCCTGCTCCCGAGCCTTTGTAGTTAGATGCATCGTCGACATGCAAATGCCAGAAATCTCCATTGAGGGAGCAGGTGCGGCTAAGGTGTGCTCGACTGCTTCCGGGGCGTCGTTGGGCCTCTCTGTTGCGTTGCCTAGGCTAGGTGTGAAGGCGCGGTACGGAGCGGTGCATGTGGTTCGTTCTTGGCAGGCGAGGGAATTCTTCACAAGCTGCCGGTTGAACTTGAGCAGGATTGAGTGACTTCTTCTCTTCGTCCGTCGTGCTGCCTACTCCGATATGAGGTGAAAGATGCTCCTTGCAGGCTTAACCGCAAATGAACACTTCGCCTGGAAGGTTGCTCATCTTGATTATTGGAGTGTGACCCCAACTGTGGATGTATGTTCATCTGTGGGCCTAGTCGAGGGTGTACGCTCCTCCGCACTCTAAGACGGGAGTATACGCTATCTCGGAAGCCCAATATGGACTGTACACTGCCCGAACGCTCGGTTCATGGCTGGTCAAGTAGCTGCTGGAGAGGTTCTTCGTATGCCCTTGTCCTACTTCGGGACACCTCGTTTGGGGCACGTTGCATCTTGGTGCGCTTCAAGAGCTAGTTCACCAAGGTTGTTTGCTGTGCTAGGGCGCTCGTAAACTCTATGACTTGTCGAGATAAGTGTTGTTCGCCATTTGGATTGGAAGAGCTTGGAAGGAATGTGCCTCCTTGAGCAGTGGAAGGGTGGTAGACTCCGGGCGCAAGATTTGAGTTGGGAAATGTCAAATCCGCAAATAAATATGGTGAGAATGCCCCTGGTTCTATCGTATGCTCATAAATTTGAAGCCGGGACGGTTGAACTAATCTTGGACCGATTTGGGCTGCTTGGAAGGCCACGAGAGCAGGATGGGCCGCGAGAGCAGGCTGGGCCATGAAAGTGGGCTGCTCGACAAGAACAAGCTGGGCCACGAGAGTGGGCTGCTCGACGGAAGCAGGCTGGACCATCGGAGTAGGCTGCTCGGCGGGAGTAAGCTAGGCCAAGGGAGTGGGCTGTTCGGCGGGAGCAGGCTGAACCACGGAAGTGGGCTGCTCAGTGGGAGCAGGCTGGGCCACGGGAGTGGGTTGCTTGGTGCGTGGTGAACGTGGGTGCGAGGCTTAGGCTTGGCTCGGCAACGCATTGGGCTCGCGTTGGATTTAGGCGACATGAGCCGGTTTTCCTTGGGCTTGGAATGACATGGCTTGAGCCGTAGCTTTGGTGCCATGGACCTCGCCACGGGTGGTTGCCGTGGTGGCCACCGCGGTGGTTGCCATGGTGGAGTCTCGTAGTGGTGGTGCTGCTCTACTTATTGTCACATTTAGCCTTGTGGATCACCGCGGTCCCATATTTTGAATGTTGAAATTTTCATTTGTTGAATTTTCTAAATTTCTAGCCATTGTATTTCTCTTTTACTTTTTATCAAAGAATTTTTGCAAATAAAAAATTCTAATAATAAGAACGTACCAAAAACTTACAAATGGACAAGAAAATAGAAAACCTTGGATGCGAGAGTCTTCTTCGAGCGTGGGACTCAACTCTCAATGAAAGCATCAATTTGTGGATGCAAATTTCTTCCTCCTTGTTCTTGGACAAAAGTGTTTGAGAGTTTTAGAGCAAGAGAATTGGAAGTAGTTTTTTGGAGAGAATGGAGAGAATGGAGAGCTATTTATAGGGATATGGCCGGCCCTATTAGGAGAATAGGGACCGGCCATTTGGGGTATTTTTTTGGTGTAATTTGTAGTTAATTAGCGATTAATAGATTACTTAAGTAATAAATCCATTAATTGACTAATTAACATAATTTGAAATAAATAATTTGGGAGTTATGGAATAATTGTTAATTAGCTAAAAAAGGGAAAATGAGGTAGAAAATATATGGAATGAAATAGGTTTTGGGAGTTACCTTGTAGAAAAGATTTGATGAGGATGGATGAAATAGGTTTTGGAATTGTTACCTATTTTGGGCACTTTTGACTTGGCAGAGGGATGATTGTCTGCTGCTCGCGCGTAGGAATCCTGATGTGCCTCAAGGGTATTTTTATCCTCTTTTATCCGAAAATCCACATGTCGCCTATTGATTATTTTTGGCTCCACAATCATAACTACCATACAATTCCTCATCTATAGATAGCTCACATCCAACTAACATGAAAGATAACTTTCATAAGGACTTAACATTGCAAGCTAAAGACTACTGCACTGCTCTCTGATGATCTTGCAATAATCTAAAAAGAAGTTATGCTATGAGTCATCTCTATGAAAACTTTAAGTTTCATCATCATAGTCCTTTATCAAGCACACGAGCCACTAAAAAGACAAAAGGCTCTTCTCAAGTAAGTTAAAGAGTGACCACATGAAGACTCTTTTCGACATAAAGACAACTGGTAAATGAAAATGCTTAGAAGATAGGGAGAAAAGGGAAAGAGATTGAAGAGACCAAAAAGAATTGATGCTAACTGTAAACCAAAGATAGAGGTTGGCGATATAAGATTTTACCAATTTATTATGTTTATAATCTTTTACTAATTATACAATTTGTAAGAAAAAGAAAAAAAAAATATACCTACATTTGACTTCCTTTTCATCTTTCTTAATCAAGCGTCAATCCTTCGTCAAAGGAAAAATATACAATTTGGGATTCCACAGCTCCGGTGAGGCATTGCTCCTTGTTAATAACAAAAAAACATTTGTGATGCATATTTAAAAAAACAAAACCTACATAAAAGCTCCAAACAAAGACCAATTTTCAATTTATGCATAATATTTGTTAAGGTGTCTCAAGTGAAGATGCAAAATACAAACTTGATTTAATAACTTAATCAAAATTTAAAACACAAACTGAACTTAATACAAATAATTTAAAACGTACTGGTTTTGAAATGTTGCTCCTTGAAGTGTTCATCCATGGTGATTGAAGCGAGAAGGAGAAGAGGAGAAAAGAAGAAGAATGAAAGAATGAGGAGAGGAGAAGGCAAGGGGGAAGGGAGAAGGCAGCAGTGTAAGGAAGGGAGGCAGGGGTTTTATTCTGGAAAATTTGTATTACTGTCGGTTAAAACCGACAACAAGTTTTTTTGTAAAAAATATTAAACTATTACCATCGGATATATCCGACGGCACTAAGAATGGCGGCAAAAGACCGCCCAAACTTCCCTCCCAAAATTTTAAATTTCCCTCCAAAATTTTGTCACGATTTAAAAATTCCCTCAAAATTTTAAATTTCCCCTAAAATTCCCTCCCAAATTATAAATTTTATTTATTTGCATTTTCTCATAACAATTCAAGTGACAAAATCAATTAATTTGACTAAATATTTATTAATTTAACATAAATACAACAAATTTATCTAATTACTTAAATTAAAATTTTTAAATAAATAAACTTGTGTATTAAATAATTTAAAAATTAAGGAATTTAGTGACAGAAACCTGAATTATGGAAGAATTCAGTTGTCGATCAATTCTTTATGTACTCAACTAGCTCAAATAAGATCCCTACAAAATTAAATTGTAAACAAAAATTAAACATAAGAGGAGAAAATAAAAATAATAGAAGAAGAAGACACGGAGCATGATATATAGAACACTAACCTGTCGGCTACAACCGATAGGAAGTTTTAAAATATTTAAAAATAATTATTAATGTCGGCTAGAAGCGACATCATTCTCTTTTTAACCGACATTAATTTTATGTCGGTTGAAAGCGACACGATTCTTTTTTTATACGACACCACCATTTAAAAAGATTAAAAACTATGTCTGTTATAAGCGACATTAACAGTCTTTGTCGGTTATAAGCGACATAGACAGTTTATGTGGGTTATAACCAACAGTAATATCTTATCCGCCACTTTATTATATAAAATTGACACCAAACACAGACACAATAAGCCACTTTTGCAGTAGTGTTGGACCAGTTGAAGAACACGGATGGACATTTATTTCAGATCAACAAACGTTAACACTAAAATCTTAAAAAATTATGTCTTATGTATTTTATTGATTGCATCTTGTTTGATAGCAGATCATAGATGGTGTGTGAGGCATCTATATGGTAACTTCAAAGCAATTCACAAAGGTTAAGACACTAAAAGATTTGTTATGGAATGCTGCAAGGGCACTTAATCGTGTTGAATTCAAAAACTGAGATGGAGAAGTTGAAGAGTATCAATGACAAAGCATATAAGTGGTTGGCAACAAGAGATCCTAATAGGTGGGCTAGGTCAAGATTTAGCACTAGGGTGAAGTGTGATATGCTTCTTAACAACCTATGTGAAGCTTTAATATTTGGATACTTACTTCTAGGGATGGACCAATTTTAACTAAGGGTGGGCAAACGGGTCCTGGACCCGCGGGTTGGGGCGGGTCCTTACGGTTCAGGACAGGTTCGGGGCGGGTCTAAATATTTTGAAGAAGAAACAGGGCGGGGAAGGCCGGGGCGGAGGAATTAATGGGGCGGGGCGGTTCCAAATATTAAGAGAGACGGGCCCCCGGCCCGAACCGTTTCTAGTGTGTAATATTAAATGAATTCACAGTTTCACAAGCACCTCCACTCTTCTCCACCATTCGGTTGGATTTTTCCCTCACCCAGTCTCATCTCAGATGGAAGACTCGGTCTTCCTCTCCTCCTCGACAGCAGCCATAGCCAATTTTCCGTCTATGTCTCTCTCTCTGGCGACTTGCAAGGTACGACCACCATCACCAACCACATCACCACCTTCCCCTCCCAATTGCGACTACCCCATCATCTCCATCTGGAACACCACCATCATCCTGCAAATCGAAATCGACCACCTTCATCTCATGTCCTCCAAAATTAAGGTAGTATAATTTCTTAAATCTTAACTCTCTGGAGTCTCGGCATTCTGCAATTTCTGATTCTCTCTGATTAATTTTTTAGATTTAGGGATTTAGGGTTTTCTAGGTATATGCCCTTTCTGACTCTCCAATCTCTAAGTCTCTGCATTCGGTAATCATATGGGATTTCAAGAAAACCCCAAACCCAATCTATAAATTTTCCCTATATGAATTGGAAGGTTTATAAATCTGCCTTCATAGGTTCAATCCCCCCTCCCTCTTCTCTATCTAGTTCTGTTATTTTTTTCATGGTTACTTATGCTAGAAGTGGTAAACACATGATGGCTAAAACTTATGCGGTAGTCGTATGGCTTACGTGCTGTTTATCGTTACCATTAGGTTCCCAATTTTTTTCCCACTAAGGATACCAATTACGCTTAGTCCTGGCGCTTCTCTTGAAGTAAATTTTTGGCGGTGTTGTCGTTCTACCAAGGTAATATTCTTTCTTATTTACAAGGAATTGAAGCCATTATCCAAAGGCATAATAATATTTGAGCACAAGAATAGTGTGCTTTTGCATCTCTTTTATGTGTTTACGGTTTCTGATGAAAAATAAACCTATGAATGAGTTCCTATTGGATAGTGATGGTGATGCAGGTTTGGTACGAATGGTGATGGTGTTGAAAAATAAACCTATGACGTTTGCAGTCTGTAACTATGACCATTTCATGCAAATTGGATTTGAATGTAAACTCATCTTTATAAGCTTTTATTTGTAACATTGGCAAGGAAAGATGTATTCACCCCTCTGAGAACTGGGAGAAGGCTGTGAAAGCCTTGTAAGTTGTACTGACAGCAGAGCCTTTCTCATTGTTTTCTAATGAGCTATTCTATAAGTTCAAATGATTTATGTAGTCGCTAAGTTAGCCTTAATGTAATTTCTCTTTTAATGCAATAGTCTGTACTCGGCAAATATTTTCAAAGTAGATGATACCACTTTTTTTTATACACAATCCAAATAACCTGTTCTTAAAAATTAAAAATTAAAAAAAAAAAAAAGTAATTTGGACCCATGGACCCGGCCCGAATCGGCCCGTTTAAAACGGGCCGGGTTAGGTCTTGTTCCAAATCTCAATATTCATATACCCGGCCCGGCCCAGCCCGTTGCATTTTAAAACGGGTCAAGTCCGGTTCCTACAATTTTGGGCCCGGCCCGGCCCGTGCCCACCCCTAATTTTAACCATGATGGATGATCAAGTGCAATTTGATGATAAGGTTGCAGGCTAAAAAGGCAGCAATGATTAGATGACCAATAAGAATTTGTCCTAAAAAACAAACCAATCTCAACAAGGTAAGATTTTTTGGTATGAATCATTTGGCTGCACATGCATGAAATCTTGTATTCCAAGTTGAGACTTACTTGAATGATCAATATGTTGTGGATGTTGGTAATAGGACTTGTAGTTGTAGGAGTTGGGATCTGACTAGATCTCATGCATCCATGCTTCTGCAACATTATTTCACCATAGAGCTGACCCAGAGGAATGTTGGATGAGGTGTATTCTAAAGAAACTTACTTGAGAGCCTATGACTACATGTGACCCAGCTGGAAATTCAGCTCAAATGCATATAAGGGCTAAAACTTGTGAGTCGTTTATTTTGTAATTTTGAACATATTTTGTAAATGCTTGGATGTTATCTTGTTTTTCTAACAATTTATTGTACAAATATAATAGTGTAGGAGACAAACAACTGTAGAAATAGCTGGAAGTTCAACTCCATCGATTGGATTGCCTAAATGGTATCAACCAATGCCAACTTTGATAGTCACCTTGGAGACTTCTCATAATGACTTTGTAATATCATCTAATGCTAACTCCATTCGAGACCTTCTGGAATGGCCCCAATGCATAACAAGAAAAACTGACAGATGAAAAAGCACCCTACCTTGCAAAAGAAAAGTTGGAGTGGAGGAATTGATTTTATTTTGTGGGAAACTGTTGTAATTCATAAGCCATTCAATATGGATGGCCATCCACTACAACCCCACTAAAACTTTGTCAAACATGATTTGCCTATAAAACAAAAGAGCATATGAAAGATAGAGAGAACGGAAAAAAGAAAGAGAGGAAGAAGAGAGAGAAGCCACAAAGCTCATGGCAGAGAGAAGAAAAAGAGAGGAGAGAATAGAGAGAGTTATCTTTGTAATCTTATTACTTCAGATTATAAATGAAAGCATCACTGCTGCTCCAAGGACGTACTCCAGTCACACTGACTGTAGAGGAACCTCGCCTTGTTTTATTTATTCCACTGCATACACCATCGATTTTACAACACGTTATCAGCACGAGAAGCTCGCATGTCAGTGGAAAGCACAACGCCACAAATCCTGTTCACCTAATATCACAGATAAGAAAATATTTTCATTTCATCTTAAAATCTTTGTACTATTGATTTTCTTGAAGCAAATATATATATGTTGTTGTATGACTGTATATCATCCCTTGCAGAAGCAAAAGAGTACAGACTTAAAATTCGTAGAGAATCTGACAGCCATGTAAACAGCCTCGGAACTCTAATTAGTAGACCTCAGATTGAAATACTTTCTTCTTCAAAGTTGTTTGTCAGACTAGTATCTACAACATATAAAATTTTCAGAAAATTCCAACGGTGCGATCATCGCAGATGCCTGAAATACCAAACCAGTTTCCAATTTCCGCAGAAAACTGGACAGCCACCTTATGAGTACCAAAACTCCATTTCGATAGCTCAGATCGAAATTGTTTCTTCACAAAAGTTGTTCGGTATCCTCTTATCTATATCATACTAAAATTTGAGCTAAATATAATGGTTTGATCTTCTCATAAGTTGCAAACACTCTTGACTCCAAAACTAATGGGAATAGTTTCAACTTTTTTCGAAACTCACCGGAGGAGGAACACCAATTGGAACTTATTGTTACTATTACTTCTCGAGTAACTAAAATGACTTAAGAACTGTGAAATAATAACAAAAATAAAAGGGATGAAATAAAAGAAAGTGGCAGACCAAGAAAAAGAAAAAAGAAAAAAGCAAAAAAAAAAAAATGAGGACTTAATCATTGCATTTTCTATTTTGGCATATTTATGTTGCATGGTGTTGGTTTAAAGCCCTATCACAAGTTCTGTTTATTTACAGTGGGTAGAATTATTACCCTTTGCTTTAAAGCTTTGATATTTATGTGAATAGTGCTGAATCAAAGCCCTTGTCACAAGCTTTATTTACTTAAAAGTAATTTATTTATCATGCTTGGAATTACTGCCTATTGCTTTAATTTATTTATTGTACTCAATGTACAAAATATCGATATTATCGGCGATATAATATCGTTTTTTTCATCTCGCGATATTTTCACACTTATCCACTTAATTATCGTCAATATATCGATATTTTTGTCGATATTATCGCGATAATATCGGAGACGACATTTTCAGCATTTTAATACATTATTTGGGTAATATATCGCGATATTATCGATAGTATCGCGGGATGAAACCCAAAAATACTTGAAAAATGCTGAAAAGTCTCAATCTTGCGCATAGAGGGATTCGAACCCCTCCCTTTGTCAACCACGCACCTGAGCCTTATCCAACTCGCTACAGATGTGTTTGTGATTACATATTCAGCCTATAATATTTATATGGTCGTTAAGATGTCTGCAAGGCTTGCAAGCTAATATTTACTAAGTCACTCATGTATCTTACCATGCAATGTATAAAGTGTAAAATATTGTACTAATTCATTATATATAAATGATTATGGTGTGTTTAAACTTCTTTCATTAATTACTACATATTTTCTACACTCACAATATTTGCCAGCTCGCTATATAATCAACTTAAATCAGTTAAATCCATCATGCAATGCATTTCCTTCCATTTTTTTGTGATAAACTAATAGATAATTGACTAAATAAACACCCTGCAAAGTTATAATAAAATTTTCCAAGTTTTTCTTACAATTTCCGTGGTTTTTATTCAATTTTTATCGATATCGATAATATCCCGATATTTCCATCGAAATTTCCGTGTTTTTGGACTACCGATATTTCCGATATCATCGATATTTTAGACCTTGATTGTACTTATCTTTTGTTACGATAAGTATATACAGGACTTGAAGTTCCTTGATCAGATCAGAACCTGAAGTTTCTTGATCCTCATCACATAAAATGATTGGACCCGAAGTTCCATCATGCAAAAAAGATCAAGCATGAAGTCCCTAGATCCTCAAGATCGGACATGAAGTTCCTTGATGAGTACTTTAAGTTTGAAGTGCCGAAGTGCCACAACTTAATTGTAATAAAGGACATAAGAGCCTCAGTCCACAGACTATTAAATAAGGACCAGAAGTTCCTTGATGTATGTAAATGATGATATAATGCATATTTGCTGGAGAGTTTACATCTCAAAGTTTTAATGATTATTGCATGTCACTGACATTGATGTTGAACGCCATGTTCCTCATGTCCACACTCAAAAATGGTTAAGCGGAAGCATTTATTAAGCGGATGAAATTGATTACCCACGCTCTGCTCATGAAAACAAAATTGCAAGATGGGTACATGCCATTTTACATAATGCATTATTAGTTTGGTTGAGACCTGTTGCCAACCATCGATATTTCTCAGTACAACTTGTGTTTGGGCACTATCCAAACATTATACTTTTACGAGTTTTTTGGTTATGTTGTTTATGCACTGTCAAAATGTACTGAAATAAGGCATCATCGTTGATTGGGCATTGATTTTGAACACCATATATCATTCAATATTTAGAACCCTTGACTGGGGATATGTTTACCGCGTGGTTTGCGGACTGTCATTTTGATAAAACAATTTTCTCACCGTTAGGGGGAGAAAATAACACTGTTCCTGAAGAACGATGAGAAATCATTCCAGAAGAATAATGAGAAAATACCGTTCCAGAAGAACGAAGAGAATTTGTCTTATTTTGATTCACGAAGCAATCAATATAAAAATGAAGTGAGAATAATTGAATGATGCAACGATGTGAAAATCAAATGCCAGATGCATTTAATGATGCAACGAAAGTAATAAAATCACATATACTTGCTACAAATGTGCCAACAAGAATTGATGTCCCTGTTGGACAAAATAATGTGGTAGCAAATGATTTATCTGTTGCACGCCTAAAGCGTGGCAAACCCTTAGATTCAGAAGGTTCAGTCATTCGAAAGATGAAGAATATGGCACTACTGAACTATTGCATTCCCGAAGCATAACTGGCAAGCATGACAGTCGCCGCATGGATACATATCCCAGAAAGGACAATCTGCGGACATGAAAATGTTGATGTCTCATGTATGAAGCATGATCGACGTATAGGTTCCAATGACTCAACTCCCGGAAGTGGATATTAAAATCCAAGCTCTATAACGCTCAAGAAGAGGTTATGATCCGCATTCTCTAAACTATGACTATCCTGGAAGAGATAGTGTAATGCCCTTAAAGAGGCAATGGATATCCAAAGAAATGAAAAGCTTTTATGCATGCGCATGCACATGAGAATATGTGATCATGAATTGATGATTACCAATGTTAATTTTGGTTTTTTCAGTAGCTACTAAATTCATCAATGAGCTATGGATATTGAGCTGTGTTCTTTTCTTCGTCGACAAAAGGAAAATTATTGGCCAAAATGGAGAAAGGCAATTCCATATCAATTTACCAAGAACGTGGAAAATGGACCTAGAAAGGCAATGCCAAAAGATGTTGAACCAAGGAGGTTACATTTGGGCATTTGTAATACAGTGAAATACACTCACATGATATGACACAAGGTTGTAAATGAGTTCATATGAATGGAGAATTATATACGAAGGGTTATGAGTTGTCCACATCATATCTACATAAGTAAATCCCTCAAGTATACATGGGAGCAAATTGCTCTGTATAAATTTCAAAGGAGAATATGTCATGCAGTGTAGAAAACTCTGAAGGATTCAGATTGCTTGAAGAAAACCCTGAAAATGTAAAACATAAATTATGTACTCAATACCAGTGGATGGTATAAATTGCCTTAGTGAGTACTATCATTATGATATTGTTGCAACATACTAAAATCTCTTGCAAGAGTCAATGACATTAAATTAGAACTCCTGAAGAGTCTAGAAAAATTATAAAGTGTTGAGAGAAATATTGTCTCGAGTTATAGATTGAACAATATGCCAACACGAATCTTATTCATGATGTTGATGATATTAAAGAATCATATGGATTGAAGATTAAGAGTTGAAAACTCAAGTGATTAATCAATATTTAGACACTAAGAACGATCATTTATCATCGTGAGGGAAAAGATAAATTGATATTTGGTCCAGAAGTACCACATCTTAATGAAGTATATGCTTTATTGCATTTAGCACAATACATTGAATGAAATAAAGCTTATCTATTAATATCTCCGATAAATTACAGACATGTACATACACATGAGTTAAAATGAAAAAACATGAGGGAGCCTTCACAAAAGTTGCTCATGTAAAGCCTCAGTACTCGGAAGTACCCAGAAGGGGGAAGCACCAAAGGTTGATTATTTGGAGCCTCAATACTTGGTAAAACTCTGGATGACGAAGGCAATAGGTGTTTTTGGAATAAAGCATCGAACCTCTGATTATCATTTTGAGTATGACTTTTGGATTCCAACAGCTAGTCGAGCTTTCTTTTGATGCTCGTTGAGTAATTATTTGTAAGCATGTGTAACACTCTATTCTCGTGCTTAAGCCCTATGACCTCTTGATTAAGACTTGCCACCTCAGCCATCAATGATTCAACTTGGCGAGTTCGAGCAAGTAGACGTTGACCCATATTGGATACAGAGCTCGCACATTGAACACTGAAAGCTAAAGAATCTTGAACAACCGATTCATCAGTCCTTTTTGAAAGTATTCTTTTATCTCTAAGAGTGAGAAGGTTCCTAGCTACTACTGTAGCAGTTGTATTATCCCTCATCACAGAGTCTCCAACTGTAAGAGGGCCATTAGAAGATAAGAAGGACGGACGCCAAATATTATCTTCACACGGCTCGTTTGTATCATTCCCCGAGACTCAAATCTAAACAAAGGTTAGATGGGCAAGCCATTTTCAGAAATGATGAAAGATAAAATCTCAAAAGTGCAAGAAGGGGAAAATTCTACATGCAGCAATTTTCCAAGCATACATTTTGAGCACAATTGATGCCCCTATAAAAAGAAGAGGCAACAGAGCCACTTGTTCAAAGATCGAAGAAGCACCGCTCTCTGAATTTCAAAAGCCGAATTTCCTGGATGAAAGTTTGTCGGTACCTTCCACATGCAATCTTAGATTTTTTGGATATCACGTGCAACTTTGTCAAAGATATCTGACAGAGTTGAAAACGCATGAAGTTATCGACAAACGTGAGTAACAAGACTACATCCGTACCACTACCTGCTATTGGAAAATCCTTATATATGTCAACCTTCATCCTCTATGGCAAGGCACACATCCAGCCTAACTCTCTCCCCTTGCCTAGAATGCATCTACAACCAAACCTCTCAACATACTCATTTTTCTTCCTCTCCGAGAATACCTCTTCAACCAAGTCCCTAAAAATGCCAAACTCATTTCCTCAGCAAGAAACACCTTTCGATCAAAAAGGTTTACACCAACATAAAAATCTTATACTATTTCTTTCAAGAGCAAAAGTATCTTATATCATCAGGGACGAGAGCAAGAGTATCTCATATCATGCAATCTCCCTGTCCTTTCCTTTGTCCTTGTTCTTACTTGCAAGACAAGGAGAAAGAAAGCAATCAGTCAGAACCTGAAATCAAACTTCCAGTCAGGAACCGACTGCCTAGAACCTTTGTCTGGTTACTTACCTTGCATCGCTCTCAAGTTCTCATCTTCAACTGTTGATATGATGTTGGCTATTTACACTGAAGCTGCCAAGCATGATGAACCGCTGATAAGTGATGTTCTGAAGGACCATTCAAATGCAAGGGTTGCATTCCACTCCTGCATCAGGGGACAAATACTGCAAGAGAAGATGTCACACATGCATGGAGGAAAACTAGGGAAAATACCACTTCTGCAAATGGAACAAATAAGCCAAACGAAAGGTGATACATTGAAGCATGTGGAGACAAACACAACAAAACACGTGCCGATTCATCCCCGACGGAGCTGAAGATCACTTGTCATGTGGAGCTGCTCGTGGTTCCATTTCATTCAAGAACAAGTCCCAAGGCCCTTAAATGAATCATAAGTTCGATACAAGATTAAGTGTCCATCACCCTTGAATCAAATTCAGCTCCAGATAAAAGGAGTAAATTCAGACCTTTGGAGGAAGTTTAGCAGAAGACCCTCCAGCCCAGTTCAAGATCAAGTTGTGGAAAGTCAACAATAAGTAAGTGAAAAAGGAATATCATCTTTGGGTGAAACATCAGCCTAAAGAATTTGAAATCAGGGAGAGAAACTCATCAGGGGGAGAATCCAAAAACAGATTTAGATTTTAAGGCTTTCCAAAGAAGATGTCACATCTGCCTGGGGAAAACTAGAAAACTAGAAAACATGCCACTTCTACATGGGAGACAGATAAAGCAAGTGAAAATGATCAGAGTGGTGGCTAGCAGCAGAGTCACAACTTATGGTCATCCAAGGGGGAGTGTTGTAATTCATAAGTCATTCAATGTGGATGGCCATCCACTACAACCCCACTAAAACTTTGTCAAACATGCTTTGCCTATAAAACAAAGGAGCATATGGAAGATAGAGAGAACGGAAAAAAGAAAGAGACGAAGAAGAGAGAGAATCCACAAAGCTCATGGCAGAGAGAAGAAAAAGAGAGGAGAGAATAGAGAGAGTTATCTTTGTAATCTTATTAATTCAGCTTATAAATGAAAGCATCATTCCTGCTCTGAGGACGTACTCCAGTCACACTGACTGTAGAGGAACCTCGTAAATTTTGTGTCTTGTTTTATTTATTCCACTGCATACACTGTCGATTTTACAACAGAAACTAAATTGTTTGTCTATTTTATGGAAGACATTTCCAATGACTTTTTGTTATAATGAACCATAATACATTTTGGAAGGCATACTTTTGTCTTTTTTTGTCAGGACATACGCATTTGTAGTTAGTGTGAAAAACACATTATGGTATGAAAAATGATGTGAAAAAACATATTATCGTAAGAAAAATGATGATATTGGTCTTTCCTTCGTGAAATGGTTGATGTAAGCTTATCTTCCATTTTCACTTGATTCAATTTGCTTTGTGTACTAAAAATTAGATGACAACTTTTTTAACTTACAAGAAGAACAAGCGTATGTTATAACTCGCTCAGGAATATCAAGCGTATACCTAAGTTATACTAGATGTCCATAGTATAATATATAATTTGTATTGAAATGACGAATTTGACCCCTCCATGTGACAGTCACGTGAGTTTGAGTTTGGACTTCAATTGCTAATAGGGCTCACCTCGGGGGTAACAACTTTTTCACCACGAGAGCGACATTGAAAGTGGCGTGTCACCACAGAGACCACGAAAAAAATTTGGCCTTTTTGAAATGTTTTTATGTGAAAGTTTAAGTAATGAATTTGGCAAAACACATTTTATTTTAAGTCTTTACCAAAACACTTTTTATTTTAAGTCTTTTCATTGAAACAGATTGTGTCATGTTACTTGATATTTTCATTGTTAATTTTTTCAAGCATTAGTTTAACGGGTTGTATTCGTGTCATTCGATCTGAAAGTGAGTCATGTCTACCACAACCCAATAATGAAATCCCTTTGTTATCAAATCCGTGCATGGAAAAACAACTTGCATTGCACTTGTATATCGTCACTGTGACGTTTTTTGCTAATGATGTCATGACATGTAGACAAAAAAATGTTTTTGTATTATTTACACATATACACTCGTGACATGTAATTAATTATCCGATCACGTGACGAATGACGTGCAACTAACTTCACTATTCTAAAAATCTCCACCTAGGTGCTAGGCAGCTGGTCACCACCCCGATTAATGCCTAGGCGTTTGAAAATTAAGAAATGGCGACTAAACCTACTGAGGCGTCCACCTAGACCGCCTAGGCACCCGCCTTACCCGTCAAGACTTGCCTTAGGTTGCAACTCACTTAAACAGAAAATAGATAACTTTCATTTTGCATTTTTTTTTCAAAAAATGGTAAGAGGCTTGTTGAATACTTAAATGAACACACATTATATGCTTGTTTTCTATATTTTTATTATGTTCCAGTAACTCATAATATATATATATATATATATATATATATGTTATTCTTTTTTGTAGTTTATGATGAAATTATATATATTTTAAGTATAAATAGACATTTGTTTACACGAAATATAATATATTTAAGGGTAAATTACATGGTAACCCCTCAAGTTTGAGGTCTATTACAACCTCATACAACATCTTTAAAACATTTCACTTTCATACCTCACCTACTATTTTATTTCAATTTCATACATCCGTTAGAAAATCTGTTAAGTAAACCGTTAAGTGATGACGTGGCAAATAAGGGGTCCCCATTTGTGCTGACGTGGCTGTCACATTTGTGCTGACGTGGCTAAACACTTAATCAAAAATTTAAAATATTAAATAATTAACTAAAGAAAAGTAAAAAAACAAACAAACAAACAAACAAACCCAGAAATCGTCTTCCCCGACCCACCCCAAAATCCCACCTGAGCCACCCCTTTCTCCCATCCCCCATCATCCCTCCCAAAAATCCCCCATCACCCACCCCCCAAAATCCCACCCGAGCCCATTCCCTTCCTCTGCAAACGCAGAAACAACGAGATCACCACACGGTTCTAAAAATCTCCGTCTAGGCGCTAGGCGGTTGGTCACCACCCTGATTAATGCCTAGGCGTTTGAAAATTAAGAAAGGGCGACTAGACCTACTGAGGCGCCCGTCTACACCGCCTAGGCACCCACCTAGCCCATCAAGACCAGCCTTAGGTTTGCGACTCACTTAGACAGAAAATAGATAACTTTCAATTTTGCATTTTTTTTTCAAAAAATGGTAAGAGGCTTGTTGAATACTTAAGGTACCGTTTGGTACGCAGACGGGACGGGACGGGACAGAACGGGACGGGACGGGACGGGACGGGACAGGACGGAACGGATGATGTAAATATTGAAAAAAAATAAGGAAAAATTTTGTCTTAAAATGTTATAAATTTGTGTTCCACAGATGTGGAACGGGTCGTTCTAGGGGGGAGAGGTGGAACGAAAAATCAGCCAAATTGCGTCCCATGGGACAACCCGTTCCACCGTTTTTTGGCGTACCAAACACGGGACGGAACGCCTTGTCCCGTTCTGTCCCGTCCTGTCCCACGTACCAAACGCACCCTAAATGAACAGACATTATATGCTTGTTTATATATATATATATAGGAATCCCTTATGCAAAGGGATCCCCATTTTTAGGAAAAAATGGGGATTAGGTGTGGGGCCCACTCCACATCGAATTTCAACGATCCGAACCGTCTATTTTTCAAGTTACACCTCATAGATCATCCTTGCAAAAATTCAATTCAATCCGAAACCATTTGCCTATTTAATTATCACGATAAAATTTCATTGTTTCTTATATAACAAAGTATTCGTTAATTTCTTTGAACCCAATTAGATGCCTTAAACATTTCCGATTTGCCTAATATTTTGCAAGGATGATCTATGAGGTGGAACTTGAAAAATAGACGGTTCGGATCGTTGAAATTCGATGTGGAGTGGGCCCCACACCTAATCCCCATTTTTTTTCTAAAAATGGGGATCCTTTTGCATAAGGTATATATATGTCATTGTTTTTTGTAGTTTGTGATGAAATTATATATATTTTAAATATAAATAGACACTTGTTTACACGAAATATAATATATTTAATTAAATTCGTCTAGTCTTCTAAGTGCCTGCCTAAACCCAACCTAACCGTCTAGGCGCTAGAACCCAGCCCGCTATCCAATTAGCGCGTAACGTGTTTTACAACCTTACTTTATACTAACGTGGTGGTTCGGAACCCTGCCCCTCCATTAGGGATGGGCAAATACCCATTGGTTATGGGTAACCGCGGTTACCCGCCCGTTTAAATTAAACGGTTACGGTTATGGGTAATGTTTAGATAAATAAACGGTTATGGGTATAACCGTTTACCCGCGAAATTTAAATAGGCGGTTATGGGTATTAACCGCGGTTATAAACGGGTAACCGTTTACCCATTTATTTTATATATGTAAAATTAATACAAACTATATTCCCTATCGGACAAAACTTAGATCAATGCTATTGACTATAGTGCATGATTTCATGGTCCATTATATATATATATATATATATATATATATATATATTATGTTAATACTTTACATTCCGAGTTAAATAACCAAAGAATATTGTTTTTTAATAATTTTCGTAACCCAAGAATACTTAGCCAATTTTATATTACCTTCATTGTTAACAGTTAAAAATATCGTCCGTAAACTATTATTTCAATTATTGGAATGATATAAGGACTTAAAAAATTAAAATGCAGAAATGTATGATGAATGTACCTATAACAGTGTTTAATTGTTAGAAAAAGAAAATTATGACAAATTTTTCTTTTTTAATTTTCAAGTTGTTAAAAAAACACGTAGACGGGTGAAAAAGGAGTAAATGGTAAAAAAAGAAAGGATAAACGGGTTAAAAAAGGATAAATGGGTAAACGGGTATTAAACGGTTACGGTTAAATGGGTACGCGGTTATGAGTATGGTTAACCGTTTATAAATGGTTATGGGTATGGGTATAACCGTTTAGGCAATTACCCAACGGGTAAACGATTATGCGGGTATGAGAAATAAACGATTATGGATAAATAACCGCGGTTACCCGCTCGTCGTAACCATTGCCCATCCCTACCCTCCATCCACATGACCACAAAAAAACACAAGCATTTTTAAGAAGACAGGAAGCGGATATCAAACTCGGCCCAAAATTGTATATTGTTTGCTTCAAGGTCCGAGCGGCGCGAGCGAGTACGAGAGAACACGCGAGAGAGAGGAGAGGGAGCGCGAGGGGTTGATTGGTCAGGTATAGGGTTTTGAAAATCCCAGAGATTGATTGTTTGATTGAGATTGCACAAGGTTAGTGAGCGCGTAAATTGAACAAATTTCATGCCCTAATTTTCAATTTCTCTTTTAATTACATCCCCAATTTTCGTAAATTAAAGAAAACAGAAAGAAAAATGTCGAATTCGAAAATGGTGAGTTTGCATTGGTTTGTGCCGATTGTGTGTGAGAAAGAGGTGTGCTTATCATGTGCAGGGAGCGAGTGTGAGAGATTTGTTAGAGAGAGAGAGTGCTTAGAAGAAGAACACAAAGGCTTTCTCTTTTTTCAATTTTAGGGTTTCTCTGCCCCCTATTGCGTTGCCTTCTCCGATTACCTCATGGACCGCAAGCTTGTGGTTAGTTTTTTCCCCTTTTTATTTGTCTTTGTATTAAATTTTGCATTTTTATTAATGGGTTGGTGGAATTTATTTGAATTGGGTTGTCTGTGATCGTAATTCAGGTTTTGGGCATTCCGTGGGATATCGATACGGAAGGGTTGAGAGAGTATATGGTTAAATTTGGGGAATTGGAGGATTGCATTGTCATGAAGGTTAGCCAATTACCCAACCCTTTTTGTTTCGCTAATGCTATCACTCCTTTTCGAAATTTAATTCTGTGTTCCTCTTGTGCTTTACTACTAGAATTATTTTTTATAAGTTAGTTTTGTCGCTGCTTGGTCTGGAAGGTTTACGTTGAGCAAATTTCGTGTAACATGTCGTTAACTTGATTTGTTATAGTCTTATGCTATTTTTCTTCATCTTTTGTTTACTTAGTTCTTAGTTTGCCAGAGACAACTATCTTTCAATTTCATTTTACGGTCTTCTGCTTGATACTCTGTATTTGATCATTTTTTTCATTATTTACTTTGTTTCGGAACCTTACAAGCATTTGTTACTGCATTTGTTTCCATATTTATTAGGATCGGTCAACTGGTCGGTCTCGTGGATTTGGATATGCAACGTTTGTATCTGCTGAAGATGCCAAAGTGAGTTGGAATAGAATTTTCCAAGGGTCCCGTTGGTACTCACCAGATGTTATCAATGTTTGCATGATCATTTGGTTAGGAAACACAAATGTGTTACGATTTACAGTTAGCATATCAAATGTCTAATAACTGACATCCTTTTTGCTACAGACTGCAGCATCAAGTGAACATTTTCTTGGCAATAGAATGCTGGAAGTTAAAATAGCTACCCCAAAGGTAATATAAATTTGTAACCAGCATTTAGTTAATATTCATTTTTGGTTATTCATAATTCTTGTGCATGCATGTTGTGTTTTCTTTATCATAAAAAGTTTTGTTGGTTGTATTGCCAACAATATTTCATTATTTTTTTACAGGAGGAGATGAGAGCACCTGCAAGAAAAGTTACCAGGATATTTGTTGCAAGGATCCCACAATCTGTGACAGAAGCAAACTTCAGAAGGTACTTAAATGTATTGTTGTGGTTGCAATATGTTGGCTATCATTGTTAACTTCTTTTTACACTATGTTGTGAGTCATTATATGGAATTACCTGATGTTTCTTTGAATTATTTTTGCAGTCATTTTGAAAAATATGGTGAAATAACGGATTTATACATGCCGAAGGTTCTCTATCCAGCTCCTTGTCAAAATTAATTAAATTAGATGTTGTAGCTTTTTATGTGTTGATTTGTCAGTACATATGCTTACTACTCTTGTAAATTTGCATATATATGTCTGTGTACGCACCCACCAAGTCACACATTTACTTTTCAAATTAATGTTGGTTTGGACCTAGTATCCTATGATTGCACAAATTTGTTGTTTCAGGATCAAAGCTCGAAAGCGCATCGGGGAATTGGGTTTATAACGTTTGAAAATGCAGGTCAGGCCATCTCTTATATTCTCTTGTGCCTTGCATTATGCCTAATGTTAGTTTCTGTTTTCCGTTGGAGTTGAAGGCCTCCAGTGGTACATTAAGTTAGTAGTTTGCATTTGCTTGAGCTTTCAGTAGACATAAATTTATTTGTGATGATGAGGGAAACGCATGCGGTGAGATAGGGTAGAACTAAAGGTCAGTGGTATTTTGTTGCATGGAACTACGGAAGAAAAGATGCTTTCTTCTAGCATATTTGATTACATTACATGTTCTTTTCACTGGCTTTTACATCTGATATTCTTTACATATTGATGTCTTGTTTTATTTTACCATTCCTTATAAGTTTTGTAAGAAGTAGTTTATTATAATCCTATATAGACGCAAAGGGAACTATTATTGGCACTCCAGAGAAGATGCACCTCCTCCGATTGCAATTTCTGCCTAAATTTTTTTACAACATAGGAGTGCAGGATTACATGTTTGGAGTAGCAATAACAGCTTCTTTTGTAAATTATATGAACCCTGCGTTATGGTCTTTATTGTTGTGAATATAATGAGTTAGCTTCAGTAGGATAGATGATCCGGGAGCTGATTGTATGATATATTCCTTTGTGGTTGATATCATTATCTTTTTTAGGAAAAGTATTGGACAAACAAATGTTCTTTGTTGCAGATTCTGTGGAAGATTTGATGGCTGATACTCATGAATTAGGCGGTTCCAATGTAGTTGTTGATCGAGCTACACCCAAGGCAAGTTACAGCTTTGACAATCTGTACTCCCTTGTTTTTTGAACTTATAGTACTAATTCCTTTTAAAGTTTAAAGATAGGTCGTTATGATATCACTAACTCAAGAATCAACAAATATAATTTCTTGTTTTCAGGAAGATGATTTCAGACCAGTTGGAAGAATGGCGCAACAGGGTGGCTATGGGGCATATAATGCTTACATCTCAGCAGCAACTAGATATGCATCCCTCGGGGCTCCTACCTTGTATGACCACCCTGTACCAGGACCAGCTTTTCCAAGTAAGTACTATTACAAGTTAGAACAATTAATGCATTTCATGTGAAGAATATTAAACTGCACTTGATGTGGCTACTTGGAAGTTACAATTTAAAATACAAAATCTTGTGTTGGATTAGGAGGGGAATCTGCTCGAGGACTGGGCAAAAAGATTTTTGTTGGCAGGCTTCCTCAGGAAGCAACCTCTGATGATCTCCGCCAGTATTTTGGAAGATTTGGTCGTATAGTGGATGTCTATGTTCCAAGGGTAAGATATCGTATATTTATAACTAACTGACTGACTGCATTCTTGAAATATTGGAACCTGAAAATGTGAGAATACTCTATTATGTAGGACCCCAAAAGAACTGGGCATAGAGGGTTTGGTTTTGTAACTTTTGGGGAAGATGGTGTAGCAGAACGTGTATCACGAAGGTCTCATGAGATTTGTGGCCAGCAGGTAGTAGAAGGAAGCTGACCTCCATTGTACCTCTTCACTTGTGTTTCATTTTTATCCACCCAAGTCAAACTTTTTTGTTTTTTTAGCACGAATGTTGCTTTTCGTTAAGAAGTTTCATTCGCTTAATATGTTGTTGGGTAGGTTGCAATAGATACAGCCACACCTCCAGAGGATGCTGGTACAAGTGGAAATTTTATGATGAATAATGTAGAGCCCTTTGCCGGCTACGGTGGTCCTATGCGCTCCTATGGCAGGATGTATGGAAGTCTGGATTTTGATGATGTAAGTATACTTGATATGAATTCAGTTTAGATGTAAACGTGGCGGATTTCAAAAGTTAATGATTATAGGGATGACAGATGCTGACCTGCATTAGTAGGTTCTTATCTGCTGTAATCTGATATTTAAATTAGCTTATTTTCCAAAGATGTTCAGTAACATGCCGCATCTCTTAATTTTGCAGTGGGGTTACGGAATCGGCAGTGCGAGACCAGCAAGAGCAGATTGGAGGTACAGGCCATACTAGAGAGATGTGGTTCTGGAAAATTGGTGCTTGATATTAGGAATGTCAACAAAATGCTATGCAGGTTGTGTTAAGTTTATTTTATATAAGATTAAGGATCACATCCTTAGTTGATGTCCCCAATAATGTTCTTGTATTACTTTAGAAATAGTTTGGCTTCTATTATCCGGTGAAAATACAGGCGAGTAGGAACGCCCAAATCTGTAATATTAGGCCGCTGGCGAGTCCAGGAACCAGGATCTCGGGGTTCCTTTGTGTGCTAATCGCTATGTTTGTCGACTCATTACCTGGATTATTCATCGATAAATTGCAAATCCGGATTTTTATATTGTGACATTTATCGAAAATCATAAAAATATCCAAGCATGCAGACACTCACGACAATAATTAAGATCCAAGAATAAAAATTATATAAACTCATGTGATCTACATTCCCGAAAGTAAGGAAACAATCAATTTCTTGTTAGGTTTTTTTTTTTTTTGATGTGGGATTCACTATTCACTATCAACAAGTCTTCTCATATGCTGCAAATGTTCAAGTTTAATATGTGAACAACACAAATCGAGTGTTATGGAGTACTTGTGCAATTGAAATTCACATATTAAGTAATTGAGGTTCTTCTATAAAAACGAATTGAGAATACCAATATAAAGAGAAACACAACTACTTATAAAACACATACAATCCATATCTAAAGTGGAATTTACTCTCCATAACCTCATCCCATTTTCTACAATACACACGTTTTTGTCATGAATAATTAAGGGTATATATATCCTTTGCATGCCCGATAAATAAGGAAATCTTTTTGCTTTGTTATTAGGGAATTTTAATTAAAAAAAAAGCTTAGAATAAGATTATTTTAACCAAAAATTAGCATAAAATATTATTTAACGAAAAGCTTGTAAAATTTAACCATGAGGATGAGGACAAAGGCTATAAAATTATACACGGATTGGATTACAAAACCCAAAACACACTCAAATATAACTATTATAACTATTCATAATTACCCCTAACGGAAAGAGAGGAAGAATAAAAGTTTCTGTCTTCATTCCCACCCCAGGTGGTCTCACTCTTTCACATTTACTTTCCAATGTAATTTGGACAGCTACCATCCCAAAATGTTTAAGAAATGGTGTAGGGCCCCACCTCCCTCCTTTTAGGCGTCACATCCCAGTGCTCCTTCCCTTTTTTTTTCTTTTTTTTTAATTGTTGATCAAATGCTTTTTTTTTGTCACGTTCAAATGCTTTTTTTGTCACATGTTTTACACTTTTATTTTGTTTTAAATTTACAATAAATTCATATGATTTCTGAAAAATATTTTGTAAAGTATTACGGAGTTGTAATTATTTAAACATTCATCTCGTTCTATAAAAATTCACCAAAACACCAAAGATAGATAATAAGTTTACTTTACATTCGCCTAGTCCTCGTAAGCCTCATTCCGCCACCTAATTAGCACCTAACGTTTTTTATAACCATGAAAAAATGTGTTTTCTTTAGTTTCATAAATAATGTATAATTTTGCGATAGTTCTAGCAATAGTGTGCGTTATTTTTTGTTCAAAACCAAAATTAGTGTGAGTTAGTTTGTTTTAATTCCATAAATGGTGTTTATTTTGCTACCTTTCATAAATAGTGTGAATTATTTTGGATCAATTTCAGAAATAGAGTGGGTTATTATGTTGTAGTTCTAGAAATAGTATGGGTATTTTGGTTCACTTTCCAAAAATAGTGTGGTTATTATGCTGTAGTTCCAGAAATAGTGTGAGTTCATATGCTATATTTCCAAAAAAAATGTGGGTTTTTATGCTATAGTCAGAAATAGTGTAGGTTATTTTGGTTCACTTTCAGAAAGATTTTGGGTTATTATGTTGTAGTTCTAGATAAAGTGTAGGTTATTATGCAGTAGTTTCAGAAATAATATAGGTTATTTTGGTTCACTTTCAGAAATAGTGTGGGTGATTACAGTCTAGTTTCATAATAGTGTTGATTATTATGTTGTAGTTCCAGCAATAGTGTATATTATTTTGGTTTACTTTCAGAAATAGTGTGAGTTATTACATTGTAGTTCTAGAAATAATGTGGGTTATTTTGGTTCACTTTCAGAAATAGTGTGAGTTATGATACTATAAATCCATAAATAGTGTGAGTTATTATGTTGTAGTTTCATAAATAGTGTAAGTTATTTTGATTCACTTTAAAAAATAGTGTGGGTGATTATATTGTAGTTTCAGAAATAATGTGAATTATTATGTTGTAGTTCTAGCAATAATATAGGTTATTTTGGTTTACTTTCAGAAATAGTGTGGGTTATCATATTGTAGTTCCAGAAATAATGTGAGTTATTTTGGGTCACTTTCATAAATAGTGTAGGTTATTATGTTGTAGATCCGTAAATAGTGTGGGTTATTATGTTGTAGTTTTAGAAATAGTTTGGGTGATTATACTATAGTTTAAAAAATAATGTGGATTATTATGTTGTAGTTCCAGCAATAGTATAGGTTATTTTGGTTTACTTTCAGAAATAGTATGAGTTATTACATTGTAATTCTAGAAAATAATGTGGGTTATTTTGGTTTACTTTCATAAATAGTGTGTTTTATTTTGCTGTAGTTCAAGAAATAGTGGTTCACTTCAGAAATAGTGTGAGTTATTTTGTTGTAGTTCAATAAATAATGTTTGTTTTGCTCTCTTCCATAAACAGTATGGGTTATTTTGGTTCGGTTTCATAAAAAAATTTATATTGATTACATAGAGTTCTACCATCATTGTTAATCACAGTCCGTGTTATCGTTAATCATAATTTGTTCACATAAATTGTCAAGGACTTGTAGCTTAAGTGGTTCGATTCTCAACATTCCTACTATGTAAACCTCATGCCTTTGTTAGACAAAAGTAAAATATGGTTGCTTCATTTGGAATTGAATGAGTGAGTTTAAAATAAAGGAAAAGAAGAAACAACAAAATTTGACATTACTGATGAAAAAAAAGTTATGAATCCATTGAATTTACAATTTAGACAACATATTGTTTGAAGAAAATAAAAGAACAATAATAATAATTAAGCATCTTGATCTTAATCAACAAGCATATTGTGATAATAGTTGATCATATTGTAAGTAGGGCCAACATAATCAAGAAATTACTTTATAGGGACCTTCATTCCATTCAGCTCTACCTTCACTGTCATTCCAAGGCATCGTTTCGCACCCACCTGATTTCAATCCGGCTGAAAGTACTCCAGATGCTGCTGAATTCGCAACTGCATCATAGTGGGTTGTATCACCTCTAATTTACGGACACAATTGATAAATTAGCTTTCATGGAGACAGTGCATTATTTTATGAGGATAAACAAAATGCATGAAAGTACCACATGATAAAAAATGCCACTGGGAAACGAAGGCCATGAGTTTTGGTGACGGAACTTAATTATGAATTTATAAATGGAGAATGCATGTAGGAAACACTCAATGCATCAATATAATGGGAAGCCTAAGCCTAAGCCTTCGGTATCTACAAAAAAATATGCGGCAATGCCCAAATCTTGGTAATTCGTGAAATTTCAAGATTGTGCTTTAGTCTCTTGCATCCTCCTTATATGCTTGTAAACCTTACGATTGTGTTCAAGAGGTCTAAGGTAATCAATTAAATGGTTAAAATGATATGATGGGAGAATAGACGAACCTAATTCGGAAGCACTCTGAATCTATATGCATTGATATTATGCAATTACCCTGACCATTAGATTACGCAAGCAAGAAAATAAATCAATCCGTTTGAGCTGATTGCTAATGCATCAGAAGAATTAGAACTAGATTACTAAATCATCACATGTATCACTGAGAGAACAGATTTCAGCCCAACTTCATACATTTCTAAAATTTAGTGAGATACTTAGAACAATAGCTCCCAGTTGAGGTTTTGAGGAAGCCGACTATGAGGAACAACAGTTAAACTGCCAATGCATTGTTAAACAAGGAAACAAACACTTACATTATTCAATGCATAATGACCAATCGATGAGTTTTTCAATTTACAACCTGTAAAATTCACTTGCCTCTAACATGCATGAGTCCCAAGTTATTGTTCTCTTGTAAGTTGTTCCTAGCAAAAAAATTGATGAAATATCATTACTCATGTAATGCACCAATTTCAGGTTTGTTTAAGAACCAGCAAATAAGGTAAAGGTTGACCATTGTTTTTAAGGTTATAGCATCAACTCCTTTGTAGTCTTGACTAAGTTGCCTCATTTCAATTTGAGAATACAAATACCTTGGGTCACCATTGCCTGTCTCAACTCGATCTTGAGATCCGTAATGAACTACAAGTAAACACTTCAATGTATAAATGGTTGTTCAGTTGAGCGAACAAGCAAGCGATGTGTAACAAAAATTTGACCGAGTAAGCTCGAAATCACCCGATCATATTAGATAAACTTATAATAATGCCAAATACTGCATCTCACATACCAAGAGGAAAGCAGGCGAGCCAAAACCATATCTACAAGAAATCTTCAATGTTCAAGCATATTCCTGCATTCCCCTCGCCAAAACGCAAGAGACCATATACCGTAACATGTCGACTTTAGGTTCTGCTAGCAATGCTCGACGGCCTTCGTGTTCTAATGCAAGAAGAGATACATATTCCAATATCACCTATGAAAAGTGAGGAAAATATCATACAAATGACAGTCATAACTATCGAGGAGAAACTTATATAAACTAGAGTCAAGCATGCGAAAAAACTTGCGAGTCTTCGAGATTTCCTATAAGCAAACTTTTTACACGAGTTTGTTGACCCGTTTCAAGTTGTTCTTCTAAGATTTATCATACAGTTATGAGCATTCATCAGTTTGACGATACACAAAACCCAACTGGACAAACTATGCAGATATCATTAAACAACAGACTACAAAAATATGACAACATAAATCTTCAAAAAAATTATCCAAGTAACCATTCTAAACTACAATCACTGCAATCACTATAAAAACTTACACAAGCATGCTAGTGAATGTTGTGAACTGAAGAGCATTTGAGAAGAATGTGAATTTTATAGGTAGAGTACATGTATACATCAACTCTCATCGATTGGAAATCCATTTCAAACCCATATCGGTAGAGTACATGTATACATCCTACTGCAATATTTGGTCAATCGAAATTCGGAAATCCATTTCAAACCCATAGAAAAATTAGTCACAATAATCCTCAATAAATCACAGGTTACAAAACGAAAATACATCAAACGAACAATCACAAACAGAAGACCAAATCCTAATTCTGCAATTCCACCAAACATCGAAACCCTAATATACACAATTTTATACACATCAAACACTAAAATAGAAGACCAAATGCTAATTCCTAAATTCCACAAAACACTAAAACCCTAAACACAAATCAAACATCACGGAAATTAAAGAATCCATAATTTTATACCTGCTTATACGTCCATCATCTCAATGATGAACTCGGTGGAGAAGATGTTCGTAAGCTTGGGGCCGCAGCCGTTGCCTCTACTGGTGGTATTCTTCACCGTATTATAGTAATTACTACTAGTCAGGAGATGTCCGAAGTTCAACTCTGGGACGTAGACCCTCTCTTCTTGGTGAATGTCGATAGGAACTCCAGCGACGTTGTTGTGAACGTTGAAGCAATTCTGCTCGACGTCAATGGACGGAGACAATGAGGAGATGAGTGAGAGTAATACCTGATGATGATTGAGAGTGGGTGAGACGGCGAAGGTGGTGACGGTTGGGGCGGCGGTTCTTCTTCCTCTCTCTTCGCTTCTCTTTCTTTCTCAGATCAGACGAAAAAGAATGGCACGGGCTCAAATGAAACATCAAGACATCAAAGATTGGAAGATTGAACTGACGTCAGTGAAGCCAAGCTTTTCGTCGGTCGGGGCCGGGGCGGGTCTGAGGTAGCAGTGGTGGCGGAGATCATTGCCGTTGTGTCATGGAGAGATTGCAGAGAGATCCGGAAGAGACATTAGACGAACAAGAGACTTGCTGTCAGGGGGAAAAACCGGAAATTAATTGTTTGGACCATCTTAATTGGACTGATTTAGTGTAGGGCTTTGTCCTAACCATTAATTAAAGTTGTTACAAGGTTTTTGGTTAAAATTCAGAGTTTTAAAATCTTTTTCATTAGTTTTCCTCTATTATTATTGTCGTTGTGGATTTGAGTAATGCTACACTTATTACCTATTTGTATCATCATTTATATCATTTATCTAATAGAGGTAGGGTCAATGCATGTGGATCCAATCTCTATTAGAGAGATTGTACAAATATGTTGTAAGAGTAGATTTCTGTGTGGATTTATATACTTATATGGAAGTAAGTTGTGTATAGTGACTTAAGATGCGATGCATGCATGGTGTTGCATGCGTAAAGGTTAGGCTTTCCTTGTGCTTTTAGGGTGGAATTCAGCTTCCATGCCTATCGAATCATCGATATCGAAGAGGTTGTACTTCTGGTTTAAAGGTTTTGTTGCATTTTACGTGCACTTGTAAAGTATTTGCGATCATATGACGTTACTTTTATCAAACTTGTCATCGCCCAGCTCAAACCAAAGACCCAACCATGGGCTATAGCCAAGGTAATTCTTTTGGAAATTAACAAAATGATAACTAAACCATAACATATATTCACGTCAATAACATGGAATGCAACTTAATGGTTGTGCATTTTTGTGTACGGAATTTAACAATATGAACGTTTCGTTCAATATAATTTTCACATGTATTTATTCATGTTAGAGTTTGTTTATAAAGAATCAAGGGACTTGATTGGTTGATAATAGTTTGTCTTGAGTTTCATTTTCATGAGACTTTAGTATGCATACCTTCATATAAATTTGGGTCCGCCCTTGGACCGAAGCTAGTTAAGCTGCGTTTTCAAATGAACGGGAAATTGGAATAGTTAACAATATTTTCGCTACAAATAAGATGATATTTTTTTTTTACTAAAACATATTAGAATGGACAACAAACACATAAGCGTTTTATGGGATAAGTTGAGCTAGAAGCTCGTTAAAACTAACTCTTATGTAACACTCATAACTGGTTCGCTAGTTCTGAATGTCCTAGTCTACACAATAACGACATTTCACTCGTGTTCTCCGCTGCCTTAGTGTTTCGATTTCAAGTAAATTCATTATGAGCAGTTGATTATAATGGATAAATTGACAATATACAAACACTATAATCTTTAATGTTGGTATTGATAATCAAGGATTGACAACTTAGTAACGGAATATATGCCTTATTTCAAATAAAAAAATTGTTTTCTTGGTCACTAAATAATTCAAATATGTTTATGATTATTTTTCGTTCAATTTGATTTAAAAGTATAAATTAAATATTCGATATTAATGTTCAATTGCAACTCTTATTATAAAACTTAACGATAAGTGATTATTGTTGCAGTGCTATTAGATTATGAATGTAATTGTGTAAATCCTAGTATATATAGAGATATCTTTGAATATTCCCTTTAAAAGTTAATATCGTATTAAAGGTGTAATCCATATCGTATTAGTAATCCTATTACAGTAAGGATTTAACCTTCCCTACTACTATAAATAAAGGCACAATGGGGTGAAATAGAACACACCTCACAATTACACATTTCTCCCTTCTCTCTATGTGCCATACCCCTTCTCTCTCTGACCTCCATAATTGTTCAGTAAATTATGCCTACAACACGTTATCAGCACGCTCTTAACGCTGCGCTAAAGAGAGTTTATTCTTCAATCAAGGGAGTATTGCGTTTTAATCATTCTTTTTATGATTAATTTATTAATTTATTGAATTTATCTACATGCTATTGATTCAATTTAATTTTTCTTTGTTGGACATGATACAATGTATTGGAGATGCACGGCTTACAGAGAAGGATCTTCTAAAATTCAAAGACTTTTGTTGTTTTCTGCCAATCAGATGCACAACTTTCAGAGAATGATCTTTAACAAATTCAAAGGCTTTTTGTTGTTTTCTGCCAATCAAGTACTCTTAAAATAAATTAAGATATTTGAAACGACCGTGAAGCATGAAAACATTCCCCATGATGCATGAATCCCCCTGTATTTATATTTTCCTTTCAATTATATATATTGCATATGTGTTGATGTGGTAGAAACTAACACACAAATTAAACCTTTTTTAGATAGTTGTAGTATAAGTAAGTAGGGATCGTTCTAGGCTGGGGATTAGGAGGGATGCTAATATACACTAATTAGACTCAAAAACTGAAAACTAGACTCAAATACACAAAACTGAGCTAAACTGACTCAAATAACACAAAACAAGCACTAAGGGGCGTTTTGGACGAAAATTGAAGTAAATTGACTCAAAACACTAAAGGGGGGGGGGGGGGGGTGTTTGTTTGGACGAATTTTAAACTAAAACAAATAACTTGCAGAACTAAGTAAGGTTTACACGAAATTGAGTGATTTAGGGGGTGAAAGGCTAGCTAGAGGATTCTTCTCCACACATGAAACATATGCATACAAATTGATTTCCAGTTATTATTCTGATAAACCATGAATGACAATGCCCCAAATTAACCGTGAACTGCACAAATTAACTCTTAGATTTTCCTAAGTTCATTGAATTGGACTCAGCAACGCAACCAAATGATTCTTATCAAGTTCCCTATATGAACAGCATGATAGAGATACATATCAAAGATCATTAAGTTCTATGAAAATCATAAGCATTGATAAGGCATTCGTAACTATGAACTGCATGATACTCCTGCCAAGAATTTACATAACACAATCATGACTAGTGACGTTTACTACTTGTAAATATAAGTTCATAACGATTAGGTGAAACTCCCTTATATTTTAGCAACAAATTCATGCATGCAAACTAAGTATGCATCCTTAATCAACACACAAGAATAAGTTCTCAATAAAATAGATAAGTAAATTGCATTCACAATTTATGAAACAATAACTGGATGTAATCAATTCATATAAAACATATGATCATGGCTTCGAATTCACCTCTAACTAAAACAAAATTAGTTCCACATGTTCATCATAATTGAAAACCAAATTAAAATTAACATGGAAAATAAATAAGGATAGAAAGAACTCAGAAATCTCCCTAGCACTCCAATGGATGGTTGCAGGTTCGGCCCTTCTTCTCTCCTCCTTGCAGGTGCGGCATAACTCTCAATTTTCTCTAAAATCTCTCTCTGATTGCTCTCTCTGATTTCTGAATGAAATATGCGGCAGCAAGGGTCCATATATATAGGTAAGGCATGGCCCAAAGTTTGTCAAGGAAAAGGATAAGCACATTCCAATCCATGAAGGAAAAGGACTAGGTGCGGCAGATTCCTAGGGAGAAAGGGATAGGGCTTCTAGAAATCAGATAATAGGTGATTTAATATGAAAAGGAGTCCCCCTTGCAGCTGGAATTAAGGTAAGATAGAATTAGGATAGGATAAGATAAGATAAGGTTAGTTTGGATAAGATAAGATAGGATAAGATTTCATTCTTTTCAGCTAATTCCTTATCTTCCAAAACTTAATTTAATTCTTCTAGATTTGTAGCACATTCCTAGCCTCTTTTGAACACCAAAAACGTTCATTCCTTGTGCTCTCCACTTATGCTATCCATTCCAAGCCCAAAACTGCTCCAAAATACTCCAAATTGCCCTTTTTGTCACCTTTGCCATTTGGACCTACAAACACACGAAAATAGCTTAAATCACTATAATAAATAGAAACTAACTCACTAAATGCAAAGAAATAAGCTAACTAAGTCGCATAAATAGAAATAAGCTAACTAAGTCGCATAAATATGCTCCTATCAAATTCCCCCACACTTAGGCTTTGCTAGTCCTCGAGCAAAACAAAACAAACAAAACACAACATAAACCTTCCAACAATTGCCTCAAGGATTTCCAATGAAACATAACATGTTAAAAATCACTACTCACATAGATTTTAGCTATCCTTACCCTCGAGCTTATACTTAATCGCAGTCGCCACTCACTAGCTCGCATTTAATCAATTAAAACAACATTTTGAATGTAGTAACATGCCTTTGAGAATTCACTCAATTCCTCACCGGATATACTCTCTATTTTCACATAGATTTTCTGACTACACTCCCTATACTAAGTATATGTGAGACGATTGTTGTAAACATGTAGACTAGCACTCACATATGTTATAACAAAGAAGACACTTTCTGGAATTATTAATATAACATGTATATGATCTCATGAACGGAATGTCACTACTTAGACGCGAGAACCAGGGATACCATATGCTCGTACCAATTCCAAACTCCACATATTGAAACACATAACAATCAAGATAGAAGTCTAAGGGTTGTAATGGGGCTAAGGTATTGGTTAACAAAGAAAGGTTAAGGATAAACAAAGGTTTTTAAAGAGATAGTAAGCAAAGTAATGAAACCAACACTTAGAATTCACTCTTGATTGCAGCAACCAACTATAAACACAAAGGAGAGATTCATACAACACTTAGGGCCAGATTCAAACTTTTGGACCATTTCTTCAACAACCAACACTTGTGAGCTTATTCTCACTTATTTTGAACTCTTTTTCTTTCTTTTCTGCACACTTCTCTTTTTTTTCCTTTTTCTACGAATCCTTTTTCTTTTTCTTTTCGTTCCCTTTCTCTTTAGCACACAATCTCACATATTTCAAAACGAAAAAACCTTTCCCCCACACTTATTTTTCTGCATAATGTCGATCAAAAGGAATTCCCTCTAAGTCATGCTCCACTATTCTTTAAGAACAAGGGTGTGGATAGTCCTATTCTAGGCTAGGTAGGGAAAATGCAAGCTAACAAAGAAAATAGGCTAACTAAGGCTCAAAAGGGGTTAAACCTACAATACATATGCAAGGGATAAGGCTTTTTGGCTGTGGTTTTAACTAAATAACTTCATCTTGTTATTTGTTATGCTAATCAATTTTATGCTTTGAATGAAACGGGCATGAGTTCTAGTATTTGGAACTAAAATGATGAAAACGCATTCTAAGTAGCAACCAAGCAAAGAAATAATGAGATCATGCAACGACTTTAGAAAACAAAAACATCACAGATTAATAACTCTCCAAACAAAGAATAGGCTCAAGTCTCTCAGGGTTGTAGTGTTAATTTGAGTTCCTTCCTTCAAGCATGTTACAAAAACTGATTTTTTTTTCCTTTGTGATTACATGTGAATTCGTAAACGACAACGACAACTACAACTAAGCATTAACCAAAAAGCATATCAAACTTCCACCCATGTTTGTAACTTTCTTTAACAGTCATGCAATTAAAAACCAAATCCTCATCATTGTGTTGGAAGGTACCTTAAGACACAAACAAACAAACAAACGACTCTTTTTGGCATTCGTAACTATGAAAATCATAAGCATTGACAAGGCATTCGTAACTATGAACTGCATGATACTTCTGCCAGGAATTTACTTAACACAATCATGACTAGTGACTTTTACTACTTGTAAATATAAGTTCATAACGATTAGGTGAAACTCCCTTATATTTTAGCATCAAATTCATGCATGCAAACTAAGTATGCATCCTTAATCAACACACAAGAATAAGTTCTCAATAAAATAGATAAGTACATTGCATTCACGATTTATGAAACAATAACTGGATGTAATCAATTCATATAAAACATATGATCATGGCTTCGAATTCACCTCTAGCTAAAACGAAATTAGTTCCACATGTTCATCATAATTGAAAACCAAATTAAAATAAACATTGAAAATAAATAAGGATAGAAAGAACTCAAAAATCTCCCCAGCACTCCAATGGATGGTTGCAGGTTCGGCCCTTCTTCTCTCTTCCTTGCAGGTGCGGCACAACTCTCAATTTTCTTTGAAATCTCTCTTTGATTGCTCTCTCTGATTTCTGAATGAAATATGCGGCAGCAAGGGTCCATATATATAGGCAGGGCACGACCCAAAGTTTTTCAAGGAGAAGGATAAGCATATTCCAATCCATGAAGGAAAAGGACTAGGTGCGGCTGATTCCTAGGGAGAAAGGGATAGGGTTCTAGAAATCAGATAATAGGTGATTTAATATGAAAAGGAGTCTCTCTTGCAACTGGAATTAAGGTAAGATAGAATTAGGATAGGATAGGATAAGATAAGGTTAGTTTGGATAAGATAAGATAGGATAAGGTTTCCTTCTTTTCAGCTAATTCCTGATCTTCCAAGCCTTAATTTAATTCTTCCAGATTTGTAGCACATTCCTAGCCTCTTTTGAACACCAAAAACGTTCATTCCTTGTGCTCTCCACTTATGCTATCCATTCCAAGCCCAAAACTGCTCCAAAATGCTCCAAATTGCCCTTTTTGTCGCCTTTGCCATTTAGACCTACAAACACACGAAAATAGCTTAAATCACTATAATAAATAGAATGGTTTATATCACAAATGGTCCCTGAAATTGACCCCATCAATCATGATGGTCCCTGAAATTGAAAATCGATCAATGTAGTCCCTGAATTTTAACTCGCGAATCAATGTGGTCCTTCTGTTAGTGTTCTTTCCAAATTAACACTAAAAAAAGGTTAGAGAACCAATTTTTCATGGTAAAATGACCAAAAAAAGGTTAGAGAACCACTTTTTTTTGTTTTTATTTTAGTTTTAGCACCAAATCCATGAAAAAATGGAGAGAAAAGTGAAGATGGAAAAAAGAAAAGAGAGGTAGTAAGTAAAATTATAAGTAACAGGGTTATTTTTGATCATTTTACCATGAAAAAATTGGTTCTCTAACCTTTTTTTAAAGTTAATTTGGACGGAACACTAACAAAATGACGACATTGATTCGCGAGTTAAAATTCAGGGACTACATTGATCGATTTTCAATTTCAGGGACCATCATGATTGATGGGGTCAATTTCAGGGACCATTTGTGATATAAACCCTAAATAGAAACTAACTCACTAAATGCAAAGAAACAAGCTAACTAAGTCGCATAAATATGCTCCTATCATGTGTTCATATATTTTGTCCCTATATATATATTTGTTCATGCAATACGCAAATAGGGTTTTTCTAACCCTAGAAATTTAAAAAAAATATATAAAAAGAAAATACGGGAAAATCGTGGCTCGAAGCCACACTAAACCAAACATGGACCAAAATTGCAGCAGCCCTTTGGGCTTGCTGCGTGCGTACCAGGCCCGCATGACTGGGTTCTTCACGATTGGGCCTACAGCCCCAATTCATGCCACCTCATCAGAAGCCAACCTTTGTTGGGCTTTTGCTCCCTAGCCCAAAAAATCGACAGCTGCTTGGTTTCCTTCATGCAATGGTCCGCCAGCATCAACCCATGCTGCTGGCCACTTGTTTTTTTCCCACCTTGGCCGGCTGGCCCCCATTGCAGCAACAAGCCTGCTGCATGTGAATTTTTTCTCTTAGCCCGTGAGTGCAGCAAGCCTTGCTTTTGCAGGTTGATGGGCTGTCTGTAGCAGCCTCACACGACCCAACTGTAGCTTGCAGCTACTGAGCTATACATATTATATAGCAGCCAGCAATCCAATGCTGGGTTGCCTCTTTTTCTCAGCCCAAAGCCATTTTGGCTTCTTTTTTTTCTTTTTTCTTTTTTTTTCTTTTTTTTCCAGCCTGCACCCATATTTTTGGTGCTTAATTTCACAACCTTAACTAATTTTTGATTTTTCTTTCGAATGGCCCACAACCGTCTAGCCCAAAATATGACCTAAACTTTGTATTATTTTGCTTCTACAAATAACCCCGAATGATTCCGATCTATTGAATTAATTAAAGTGACCAGCAGTCCATTAATTTGATAAGACATCCAAAAGTATTGGTCTGAAGCCCACTTTTGGACATTAACAATTCAATATTTTATTTCTTTTCTTTGAACTGCTGACTCCCTTTCGTAGTCCTGAAGCACTCACACTTGAGTTCCTGAAGCAACCCAAATCCACTACACTTAGTTGTATATTGTATTATGTGTTCTTACAAGTACCTCATTTTATGAACCAGAAGATTCAGAACTAAACTCGAACCTGTAGTTTCAAATTTAGTGTCTTTGAAGCCCGAAGTCTTCATAAAAAAATACACCCATGAAAACCCGATGTTTCTCATGTAAACCATGTCTTAGAACCCGAATGTTCTAACTTTGATGCTTATGGATATCTTATTTTCATAGCACCAATCACAATCTTGTTCCTTCCATTCAGTGGATTGTCGAACCATAACAAGTTCGATTTTACTGATTTGGACATTTCTTGACTAAAACCACTTTATGTGGGGTACAAGACATGAATCTCCACTTGACTATTAAGAAGCTGAGCAACCATTAAAACCAAAAATGGCATGGAAGAGCTAAATAAGCCTCCACCATGATATTTATTTGAAGACTTATGCTCGAAGCATCACCCACGGAAGTACCTCCAAACGAGGATTCCATGGCTCTTTGGCTCGCTCATATGGACCGTCTAATCATGAAAGACATTGCCTTAAGCACACCATGATTACGTCTATGAATGAGTACAATTCTGAAGTTTATAAATCTGATCGCATTTTGACTAGAGGATACTTTTCTCGTTCTTCCATGTTTCTAACTCGTTCTTGAAGCAGCAGTGTAGAAAGCAGAAGTTTACCAAATTCTCAGATTTGATTACTACCACAAACGTGAGAGAAAGGTATAGACTAAGCTTCGACTGGAGTCTACTGAACGATATAGACTTAGTTCGACTGAAATCTACCGACTAGCTCAACTCGATTTGGTCAAAGCTTACCAAATGGTGGTGTTTTGCTTTGGTAGGGATGCACTGAAAAACATACTTTGCTTCGACAGATATGCATGAATGGTATTGCTCTGCTTTGGCAGAGGCTTACCAAATAGACCCCTCTAGCTTCGGCTGGAGCCTACTTAACCCAAGTCTGGGTCTGTCTCTCTCACCATCCAATTTCGAGTTTGTTTTAACAACATATGGTAGAATCAGGGCCTGCCAAGGTATGGCATCACGGCCGAAGCGTGATCCTTGGCACCTAAGACCTAAAACTTCAAGAATAAGGGATATTGTTCTCGAACCTTAACCATGCAGAATCTATTTCTGTTTCGATGGAATAGATCATTGGTTATGCACTTGTTTGTGCCCCTACCAATGTCGTTGAGGAATACCATTCTCACAGTCAATGTGTGAGACTGATTTTGTTCCACCGAACATCGTTGAAAGATCAAAATTTTGATATGGATGACCTTGTTGGTCGAATCCCCTCAGTAAAGCATTTACTTTGTGAACATTTTTCCATATTCTTGGATTCAAGTTTGGTGTATGTTTTAGTTATGGATAATCTTATTAATATTGTCCTCGAATACGAGTTAATTGCATCATGTTTCTTAATACATGTGACCAAATTTAATTAAACTCGTGATTAGGTACGAATGTGGGAAAGTTAGTTGTCTGGATGAATGCGATACTATGCACACTAACTTTATGCCTAAATCACATCTCTAGCAACAACTTCAGGTCTATCTAACCTAATTAAGAGCATTGGCATGTCCTCGCTGTATGAATGGTACTAAGTTACCATTTAAGAGACCTTATATTCTCCCCGTTCCAGAAGAACGTCGCTAAGTCTTAAGGATATTCAAGAGAACAATAATCATAAATGAAACCACTGATAGAAAATAGAGTTGAATATTTTTGCATCACCTCCAAAAAATGAGCCTGAAGCTTTGATTTGGGGCCAATAGGCTGTCTCCCAACTGGGGAACACGCCTCATGTGACCAACCTGAAGCCTAGTGATTAAGTAGTTTATTTGCCTTGACACGACGATTTGGGACACTTAGGTTGAACAATGATGCCACGACGCATCTCCTTACCTGAAGTAAGGATATTTTGTTTACAAGCACACTTTCCCAAGCCTACTCGTTGGGGAAATTGATCTTCTACATCATCCCTCACAAAGATACGAAATCACCCTCTTTTCACAGTGGATTCAAAGGGAATATATGTGGACTAATCTAACCAAAATGCTGACAATATAAATACTTATGGTTTTGGTTGATGAATCGACAAACTAGTCACATGTTTGTCCACATACATTGCTGCTAAACCTCATAGCCGATTTTAAGGGTTCACCACCCTACTTATCCTAAAAAGTCTGGAAGACTGGATAATGCCTGAGAGTTTATATCGACGATTTTCGATAAAGTATTGCATGTCTTTTGGGTTTATAATTGAACATCGAATTCCCATGTTCATGCCAAATAGCCTAGCAGAGCGACCATAAAGTGCAATTTAATTGATCACCCGAACCTTGGTGAATACACCAAGCTTTCGGTTTCTGCTTATGGCTATGCAATCTTGTACGCAGCTATGTTGGTCCACCTTGAGGCCCATTGCCACCCAACCTATTTGACATTACAGTTGGTTACTGGGTACGAACCTGATGCTTCGTATTTACACATTTGGGTGTGCATTCCATGTATCAATTTGCACCACTGCAACGCACCAATATGGGTCCTCAAAGAAGGATGTGAATTTTTATCGATTATGATTCTCCTTCACACTAGCTCTCTTAGAGCCCTTGCATATGATTTATTTACCGCTCATTTGCGGATTGTCACTTCAATGAGACAATCTTCCTGCTATTAAGGGGAGATAAGAACATCAATATTCTTGTAGAACATCATGAATTTTCGTGGATGTTGCCCACTATGTCTCATCTTGATCTCCGTATAGCACAAGTGTGATAAGTAAGTACGATGTATTTTAGCTTTTAGAATGTTGCTCCTGACGTATTCATCTGATCTAGCTAAAGTGACGAGATCATATACCAACTGCAAAACATACATGCAAGGATAGACGTATTTAACGAACGTCGAGTCAACATCCCCGAATGGTGTGCCACTCCTGTTGGACGGTCCAGTACATCGGCAGATAGCCAATCACTCTGTCTTGGCCTGGAGCACGACAAATCACTCGGTTCATAGGATTCACTTCCCTAAAAGAGAAAGACACGGCACAAAATGAATCTATACTCGATCGTTGTCTCAAATCATATCCATCTCATGAGATTAATCTGAATTACTCCAGAGACTTGAAGTTCTTGGTCCAGTATCCTAGTTTGGATGAGATAATGGAATTGGAATGAGATTATCATCGATGATGTTTTCACTTATATGGTAACTACCGACATAAATGAATAACGACGATATTGAACCGTGTTCCGTTGATTAGTGACAACGTAGAACTGATTGGACAACTAAATTACAATCCAGGTTAAATTCCTTAACAAAGTGTGTTTGGACCTATCGTTCCTACACTGCCCAAGGTAACCATGTTTTGTTACAAGTGGGAAAGGAAGCGTAATGAGATGAATGAAATAGTGTGATATGATGCACGCCTTATGGCGCAAGGTTTCTCTCAAACGCCCTGTGATTGATTGGAGCCTTATGAAATGTGGTTAGTGTTTTCTCCATGGGGATATTGTTATGGAGATTTACATGTAAGTTCCCGAAGAATTACATGGACTGGTTCAAATAGTTCCAAACCACGGAACACCATCTGAACTCGTTTGAGGCGTTTACTTACGGATTGAAGCAATCCGACGGATATGGTATACCCTGTCTAAGTGATTATTTGATCAGTCAAGGATATAAATTATGCCCTTGCTTGTTAAACTATGAAGTTTTAATCTGAATTGCTAGAGTTACAGTTTATGCCGTTGACATGAATCTCACTAAGACTTTAGAAGTGCTTGAGAAAACTCTCGTACTTGAAGATGAAATTTGAGATGATAGATCTTAGGAAACTCATCTTGACTTGAAGTTCAAGCGTTGTTCTGACAGTACTTTAGTCTACCAGTTAAACTACATCCCGAAGGTGTTACCTTTGAGTATACATATGATCCTCCATACGTTATATGCAAATGAGACCCTTGAAGAGGTTATGGAATCCGAAATTCCATATCTAAGTTCAACTTTGTGCTTTGTTGTACTTAGCTCAGTACGTTAAATAGAACATCTGCTTTGATGTTGATTTATTGGTAAAGATGCAGCACTGCGCCTACACGCAAGCATTGAATTGGAATTAAAGACATTTTTGTAGACATCGAAATTTCGTGAAAATAAACGTTGACAAAAAATTTAAATTTCAACGCTCATGTATCACATAAATTTTATACGTAGCGTGTGAATCAACAAAAAATCGAAATAATTCAGAATAGTCGTCAAACAGGACACATGTCAACGCCTGGCAGAAGTGATTTATTTCATCTGATTATTTAAACCCAAAAAATCAAGTTTTGGAATTCTATAAATAGGAATCCATTTCATACATTTCAATACACCAATTTACATTACACAAAAGCCTTGAAGCTTTGAAACTCCAAACGCTCTCAAGCAAATCCCGAAGAATCAAGGAAACTCTCTTCGTTCTTCGCCAAATCCGTCTTCAAGATCAAGCCCCAACGGCCCTTGAAGCAAGCGTTCATCGTTCTTCAAGATCAAGCCCCAACGGCCCTTGAAGCATCGTTCATCCATCTTCAAAGATCAAGCCCAAAAGCCCTTTGAAGATCCATTCATCGTTCATCGTTCATCGTTCTTCGAAGATCAAGCCCAAAAGCCCAAAAGCCCTTCGAAGATCCATTCATCCTTAACCCTTCAAGATCAAGCCCCAACAGCCCTTGAGGAAATTATCCACTGTTCATCCTAAAGATCAAGCCCCGACGGCCCTTTGGATCAGCAGCCCATCAACAAATCCACACATCCTCGTTCATCAAGATCAAGCCCTCCAAAGGCCCTTGAAGAACTGTTCATCCAAAGATCAAGCCCCGACGGCCCTTCGGATCAACAACCAAACCACCAAATCAACACCTTACGAAGATAGAATCAGAGGCAAATTGTAAAAGAGATTGTAACCCAAAAACAAATCAAAAAATACAAATATTACTTTGTACACGTGTTCTTGTCTCTTTCGTTTCAGGAAAAATTTTCGTGTTTACAAATTTGGCACGCCCGGTGGGACAATCTCTACCTCTCATCTCTTTCTCCGTTCAAGGAAATCAAAGCACACCTCAAAATCAATAGCATCAAAGGAGGGCCAAGCCATTCTCGCAACTGTCGGCGCTACCTCCATTGAACAACAGCTGGCTCGGATGAGTGAAGCAATTGCAAGGCTCACAAAGACCGCAGAGGGGCAAAACTTGCAAGTCACCACACTCATCAACCGCCAAAAAGCACAAATGGCATCAAGCAAAGGACAAGTCATTCTCGCAACCACCAAGGGAAGAGCCTGAGCACTTCCGCCACGAACGAAGCATCCATTGGCGCCACGATCACTCCTCAACGTGCCGCTACAAAGTTTGTGCCGTCAAGGGAGCAAGGTGAACATCACAAACGCGAGCCTGTCATCAACTTGACCTCGCTAGGGGCACCTAAGCATGCTACTGAAGGAAAGCCACGTATGTTGGTTGCACAAGTCATGACCATCGACGTGATTTCAGTCGAAGAGCAGCTCGCCCAGATGAAGGAAAACGATCGCAAGGCTCACAAAAACCGAGAGGAGAAGGACTTGCAGATCACCGCACTCACCAACAGATTAGGAGCGCAACGCGAGGAAGGAGACGGCTCTGGCATAAAGAAAGAGGCCGACGAAGAAGAGGAGCCCCCGGTGGAGAAAGACGAAGAAAAGAGGGAGCTAGACCAACCAGCGGCGCTCTTGGGATCTCTCTCTATCCACCATCTACAGGAGATGATCACCAGAACCATCAAGGCACAGTACAAAGGGAGCTCCTATACCTCCATGTTGTACTCAAAGCCTTACTCCAAGACGATCGACACCTTGAGGATGCCAAGGGGCTACCAACCGCCGAAGTTTATGCAGTTCGATGGCAAAGGCAACCCGAAGCAGTTTGTGCGCTCACTGAAAGGGAATGCATTTGAGTGGTACACAGACCTGGAGCCCGAGTCCATCAACAGCTGGGAGCAATTGGAGAAGGAATTCCTCAACCACTTCTACAGCACGCGCCGCACCGTGAGCATGCTGGAGCTGATGAGCACAAAGCAGTGGAAGGACGAGCCGGTGATGGACTACATCAACCGATGGCGCAACCTTAGCCTCGACTGCAAAGACAGGCTCTCAGAGATTTCGACAATCGAGATGTGCGTCCAGGGCATGCATTGGAGTTTGCACTACATCCTCCAAGGCATCAAACCACGTTCCTTCGAAGAGCTGGCCACCCGCGCCCACGACATGGAGCTAAGCATCGCTCACCATGAAAAGAAGATGCCAATCACCGACCACAAGAACGACAAAGTTTTTGGACCAAAGGTGGAGAAGGCTGCATGGAAACCCACTAAGGAAGCAATGACGGTCAACACAGCTCCCGTCAAAATCTCTACACAAGGCAAGGCGATTCAAACCGAAGCTTTTCGTAATCAAGAGATGCGTAGACGCACTTTGAAGAAGCTTGAGAAGAAAACTTATCCATTCCCCGACTCTGATATGGTTGCCATGTTGAAAGACTTGCTTGACAAAAAGGTGATCGACTTACCTGAGTGTAGACGACCGGAAGAGATGAATCGTACTGACAGTCCAAGGTACTGCAAATTCCATCGCTTCATCAGTCATCCGACGGAAAAATGCTTCGTGCTGAAAGATCTCATCATGAAGCTGGCTCAAAAAGGAATCATCGAGCTAGATCTTGAAGATGTAGTGAAATCAAATTATACCACCGTCACTTCTGGCTCTTTTGACTCAAAATATCCACCTCAACCGCTGGGGGCAAGCAACCAAAATGCACCTACCAACGAAGAAGAATGGTGGACATTGGTGACCTACAAAAAGACAAGGAAGCCAAGACCACAAGCCACAAAGACAAAGGTGGAACAAGGGAAAAAACACCACCGCCGCAACAATAGGAAGTCCAAGAGAAGCGCAAAAACCGCTAAACCAACATACAACGGGGAACTCATGGAGCAAGAGCCGCGCATTCCCGTCTCCTTGCACGAGTACTTCCTGAATGACTTCTTCCGACAGTGCACTACCGCCTCCTGTCACATGGTCAAAGTAGAGATAGAAAGGCCCTCAAAAAGCAAAGCTATCGCCGCTAAAGAAGGAGAAACCCTCATGCCCGAAGAAGGTCTGCCAACACACTATAGCATCAAACAAAATCGAGAAGAGCCTAAACCTGCCTCTCGAAGGTCAGTCTTCAAAAGGATGAATCATTTAAGGCCCAGAAATTCGGTGCTTGATCACATCGGTGGCTCAAATCAAACCTCCATCTTCAAGAGGCTTAGCATGCCAACACTTCAAAACTCTGTCTTCGGAAGGTTATCAAAACCTGAGAAACAAAGCGGCATAGCTAGCTCTCTTCTGCGACGATCAGCTTTGGACAGACTTGAAGAAACTAAGAAGTCTTCTAAAAGGAGGAAAACAACGCTGGAGGGAGAAAAGCTTGACGGACTAGCAGAAAGATGCGACGTTCGGAGCTCAATTTCTTCAAAGACGAAGCACCAATTGGAAAGGGGGCAAAGCAGCTCTGGTCAACCTCCAGAGCAAGGTGAAAGTGTTGGAGATAATGAAACTTCGACACAAAGATGGTCCATCCCCGTCACAATGGGCGACCTCTTCCCCGAAGACTTCTTCGATTACTCAGCAAAGGCTCCTTGCTATGAAGATTGCGAGGATCGCCTTTCCTATACCGCTTGACAAAATCCACAACACAAAATGCTCCTCGTTCGCATGAGCCTAAAAGGCAACACAAATGCTCCTCGCCTGCATGAGTTAAAACTGCACACGGCACCAACGCTCCTTGCCTGCATGAGCTGAAACTGCAAACGGCACCAAAACGCTCCTCGCCTGCATGAGTTAAAACTGCACACGGCACCAACGCTCCTTGCCTGCATGAGCTGAAACTGCAAACGGCACCAAAACGTTCCTCGCCTGCATGAGTTGAAACTGCACACGACACAAAACGCTCCTGGCCCGCACGAGCATAAACTGCGTACGGCACAAAAAGAAAATATACCAAAAAAAAAAAAGATATGTATTTGAACTACGTTTTGACTTGATCTCTTCTTTGGAAGGGTACGTAGGCAGCTCGAACATTCAATTTTGAGTTCGGTCACATCAAAATAAAAAATAAATGTTTTATTAAAGAGAGTCAATTTTACTACAAAAAAAAAAAAAAAAAAAAAAAAAAAGAAAAAGAAACATATATATATGTCTAGGCCCAACAACAAGCTCCATGCCTTCGACTTGCGGCTCACCACACATCTCGGGCCTGCCCTCCAAAACACAGGTCACAGCCCATTCATCCAGGCCCAAATTCCCTCAAAACTTCCGCCAAGCTCCGCTTGCATCGCTGCCTTCACTCACACACCCATTCCGTCAGATCCTTTGTCGTCCACCTCTACCTCCACATCCGCGAGAAGAATTTCCGATGAAATCCTCCTCAAGATCCTCGCCAAGCTCCCGAAATCGCAGCGAAAGCCTAGCTCCGTCGTCTGCAAACGGTGGCTCAACCTCCACGGCCGCCTTGTACGGTCAATCAAGATCTTGGACTGGAACTTTCTCCAATCGGGTCGGTTAATTTCGCGGTTCCCCAACCTGAATCAGGTGGATCTTCTATCTGGGTCGTTGATTCCGGACCAAAATTCGGGCATTTCGTTGAGTTGTAGGATGTTATCGGTGCATACGGGCTTCGGGTTTTCGCCGAATCAGCGAGTTTTGGAGTCGAATTTGCTTCCACCTGAAGTTGTTGACAGAGGTTCAATTTTCCCGAAGCTCTGATACTCCTGCGCGCACCACAACTCGACTTGGGCTTCGACCGGCAGATCCAGTAATGGCAGACCTTCCACGACCTCCTTCTTCCTGCAATCAGCGACGAGATCGTGCAGATCCACCACCAGGACGTCGAGCTCCGTTACGGCAAGTTCCAGCACCCAACTCCGCCAAGCCATCGCCGGAACTCTTCTCGCCGTCGCAGTTAAGGGTAAGACCTGCAGGAGCCGCGCTATCCTCACCAACCTCGCGCCCAACCACCTGCATCGTCCTTTAAGCCCACAGAGGAAACCCAGGAGCGGTGAAGGAGCTTTGGAAGAACTGTCAATCTGTCTCTCCCCGGAAGATCCCTTCCTCCGCGACGGAAGGCAGTGTGCAATGGGTGTGCAGTGGCTGTGCAATGCTTGTGCAGTTGGTATGCCTTGAAGGCGAGGACCTCGTAGAGCTTGTTGATTTTTGGACATGAGGCTGGTGCCTCTGAGTTTCTTCTTGTTGATGACTTTCACGGCGACGCTCTGGCCAGTAAGGACGTTGTGGGCGTGATAGACTTTGGTGAAAGATTGCAGAGAAGTTGAAGGTGTCGACGACATGGCAGCGGTAACTGGTGATCCCTCCCTCTACGACGGTAGGCAGTACAACGGCTGTGCTCGGATAATGGAGCTTCTTCCTCCGTCTCCTCGCTTCCATCTTCCACAGCTCTCCCGCACCTCCGCTGCCAACAACCTCAACGACCGCTGTCAAACGACTAGCCGATCGTGAAGCTCTTCTGCTCCACCACTGCAGACATCTCCTCCTCTGCAAGCCATCTCCTTCTGCCCATCAGCTTCAGCAGCTGGTGGTCCCTTCATCCGCTTCGGTATGCAGTGCAGTGGTTGTGCTTGGTGGTTGTGCTCAGCGGCTGTGCTCAGTGACCGCTGTCAAACGACTAGTCGCTCAGCTCTAGCAGCTTCAGCAGCACGTGCAGCCCCTCCTCCTTCGTCTTCTCTCGAACTCGACCTGGGTTTTCACCCACAAACCTAGTCTTGCAGAGCACCATATATAAAAGAAAAAAAAAATGGTGGAATCTTGGTGGACAGCACCATGCAAAAAAAAAAAAAAGAAAAGAAAAAAAAAATAATATAAAAAAAAAGTTATAAAGATTTCGGTGCTTCAGGCACCATCTAAAAGAAATTAAAAATAAAAAAAAATAAAAAAATAGAAAAGTGATGATTCCGCTAGGTGTGCACCAGCAGAAAGAAGAAAAAAAAAGAAAATAGAAAAGTGATGATGATGCATCTGGCACCATGTGGAAGAAAAGAAAAGAAGAAATAAAAAAACAAAAGAAAATGATGGTACACTTGCTACTTGCCAAAAAATAAGCAAAAAAAAATAATGAGTGGGTGCGCCAGTGCCATGTGCACTGGATGAAATAAAAAAAAATTTTTTATTGATTTACAAGGATATGTATTTACATAAATGTACATTTTACACGAGTAAAAAAAAAAAAAAAAAAAAAAAAAAAAAAAAAAAAGCCTTTACGAAGGTTGATCAGGTGACGCCTCATCACTCGGCAGAACCCAGAGGCGCTGGAAGTTGATTGTTTGGAGCCTCAACACTCGGCGGAACCCTAGGAGGCGCTGGAAGTTGATTATTTTGAGCCTCAACACTCGGCGAAGCTCCAGAAGACGAAGGCCTTAAATGCCTTTGAAACAAACCCACAAACCTCTGATGATCACTTAAAGACTGACCATCGGAGTCTTGCAGCTTGTCAAGTTTTCTCTTCATGTTTGTAGCATAATTATGTGCAAGCCAGTGTAGCTGTTTATTCTCATGCCTGAACCCTCTGATCTCTTGTTTGAGACTTATCACTTCAGCCGCCAACGATTCAACTTGGCGGGTTCGAGCAAATAGGCGCTGGGCCATATTGGTAACAGAAGCTGCACACCGAACACTGAAAGCCAGAGAATCCTTAACAGCCAACTCATCAGACCGCCGGGCAAGTAATCTGTTATCTTTGGGAGTGAACATATTCCTGGCCACCACCGCAGCAGTCATATCATTCTTCATTACAGAGTCCCCAATGGTGAGAGGACCAGTGGGGGACAACAAGAACGGACGCCATATGTTGTCTTGAGGAGACGCAGATGCCTCTTCACCAACATTCAGGTCGAGACGACGGTCGGACGGGCTAGACATTTCTCAAAAGTGATAAAGAAAAAAAAATGAGTTCCAGCAAATCTCAGAAGCACAAAGCAATAATTTCCGAAATGAGCTCCTTGAACACAATTGGTGCCCCTATAAAAGGAAGGGTAACATGGTCGTTTATTCAAAAAATCGAAGAGACACCACTCCCCAGATCTCAAGAAACAAATTTTTCCTGGATCCAGCAACCCAACTATTACCCACAAGGGTAAAGGAGCAGCACTACTGCTTGATAACTGGGAAAGCTCTATGTGTGTCAACCTCCATGCCGCGTGGCAAAGTAAACTTACAAAAAGGCTCAACCTTTCCTCACATCCGAGAAAGTATCGCCAGCAGGATTGTTTTCTCAAGAATCGAAGAGGCACCGCTCTCCTAATCTCGAGAGCTAGACCGTCAGCACGATTGCTTTCTCAAGAATCGAAGAGGCGCCGCTCTCCTAATCTCGAGAGCCAGACTGCCAGCATGACGACTTTCTAAAAAATTGAAGAGGCATACTGCTTTTCAAACCTCGAGAGTCGGATTCAACATCAGCTTTCCAGAAATCACGGACCACTTTGTCAAAAGCCTCTGACAAAGTTAAAACGCGTAAACCCCGCCACTCTCACTACATCGCTATGACCGAGAAGGGTAAAGGAACAGCATTACCACTTGTTGATAAAAAAAATTCTACATATGTCGACGCTCGTCTTCATGGCAAGGCAGACCTGCAAAAAATGCCCAACCTTTCCTCACCTCCAAGAGTAACACTCCCAGCAAAACCTCTCAAAATACTCAGTCTTCTTCCTCCCGAGAATACCTCTGTAAAAAAAAAAAAAAAAAAAAAAAAAACACCAGAGCAAAAGTATCTCATATCATCAGGGTCGAAAGCAAGAGTATCTCATATCATGCTTTCCCCCTAACCTTTTCTTTGTCCTCCCTCTTCACTACAGGACAAGGAGAAAGAGAGCGATCAACGGCACTCGGAGCCAAGCTCCCAGTCAGGAACGGATTGCCTGGAAATCCTTCCCTGATTGCTTACCTAGCCTTGCTCTCGAGTACTCATCTGCCTGGAGAACAGACAAGACGAGCGACAATGAAGCATCTATCTTGAAGGTTCATCTCCTGACCCTCTTCAATATGAATTGGGGAGATTGAACAAAGAAACAGGCCATCATCTCCACCTCGCGTCTGCTTGCCGGAATCCTGAAGCCGCTCGTGGTCCCGTTTCCATTCATCAAGATCAAGCCTCAACGGCCCTTGAAGAAATCACAAGCCCAATTCAAGATCAAGTGTCCACCACCCTTGAATCGAGCTCAACTCCAGGTAAAAGGAGTAAATTCAGGCATTTGGAGCCACTCTAGCAGAAGAAACCGCCCAGCCCAGTTCAAGATTAAACCTGTGGAAAGCAACTTCTTCAAAAAGCAAAGGTATCTCATATCATCAGGGTTGAAAGCAAAGCTATCTCATGGCATGCAATCTCCCTGTCATTTCCTTTGTCCCTACTCTTACTGCAAGACAAGGATAAAGAAAAGCAATATGTCGGAACCTCCACTCAAACCTCAGGAAGATACTACATCTGCCTGAAGAACAGATAAGGCAGGCAGGTGAAGCTAGTACATTGAAGCATGTGGAGACAAGCGCAACCAATATATATGTGCTAGTTCATCCGTTACTGCTTCAAAAACAAACGTATCTCATATCATCAAGGTCGAAAGCAAAGGTATTTCATATCATGCTTTTCCCTTTTCTTTCCTTTACCCTTGCTCTTACCTGCGAGACAGGGAGAAAGAAAGCAATCAGTCAGAACCTGAAATCAAACATCCGATCTGGGACTGATTGCCTGGAACCTTTGCCTGGTTGCTTACCGAGCCTTGCTCTCAAGTACTCATCTTCAAGTGCTCTGAAGGATCATTTAAAAGCAAAAGGTTGCGCACCACTTCTGCCAGGCAAAAGAAACAAGCAGAGAAGAATGTAACATGGTGAGCTGTAACAGATCACTATAGCATGACGCCCTCGTCTACAGAACCGCATGATCCATCCAGAGGAAACCAGAAAATCCTCCAACCCAGTTCAAGATCAAAGTTGTGGAAAGTCAACAAGCGCAACAAAATACGTGTTGATTCATCCACTACCAAAGTCAAAGATCAACTACCACGAGAAGCTCTTCGTGGTCCAACTTCATTCAAGATCAAGCCTTAACGGCCCTTGAAGAAATTTGCAGTCAATTTCGAGTTCAAGCCTCAACGGCACTTGAAGAAACTTGCAGCACAAAATTCAAGATTCAAGCCTCTACGGCCCTTGAAGAAATTTCCAGTCCAATTCAAGATCAAGCCCCGACAGCCCTTGAATCGACATCTACATTGAGAAACTTCAAAACACATCGCCTACAAGTGACAAGCACAAGTATGCGACGCGCCTTGAAGTGGGGGCATTTGTAGACATCAAAATTTCGTGAAAATAAACGTTGACAAAAAATTTAAATTTCAACGCTCATGTATCACATAAATTTTATACGTAGCGTGTGAATCAACAAAAAATCGAAATAATTCAGAATAGTCATCAAACAGGACACATGTCAACGCCTGGCAGAAGTGATTTATTTCATCTGATTATTTAAACCCAAAAAATCAAGTTTTGGAATTCTATAAATAGGAATCCATTTCATACATTTCAATACACCAATTTACATTACACAAAAGCCTTGAAGCTTTGAAACTCCAAACGCTCTCAAGCAAATCCCGAAGAATCAAGGAAACTCTCTTCGTTCTTCGCCAAATTCGTCTTCAAGATCAAGCCCCAACGGCCCTTGAAGCAAGCGTTCATCGTTCTTCAAGATCAAGCCCCAACGGCCCTTGAAGCATCGTTCATCCATCTTCAAAGATCAAGCCCAAAAGCCCTTTGAAGATCCATTCATCGTTCATCGTTCATCGTTCTTCGAAGATCAAGCCCAAAAGCCCTTCGAAGATCCATTCATCCTCAACCCTTCAAGATCAAGCCCCAACGGCCCTTGAGGAAATTATCCACTGTTCATCCTAAAGATCAAGCCCCGACAGGCCCTTTGGATCAGCAGCCCATCAACAAATCCACACATCCTCGTTCATCAAGATCAAGCCCTCCAAAGGCCCTTGAAGAACTGTTCATCCAAAGATCAAGCCCCGACGGCCCTTCGGATCAACAACCAAACCACCAAATCAACACCTTACGAAGATAGAATCAGAGGCAAATTGTAAAAGAGATTGTAACCCAAAAACAAATCAAAAAATACAAATATTACTTTGTACACGTGTTCTTGTCTCTTTCGTTTCAGGAAAAATTGTCGTGTTTACAATTTTTTCGCTACCCTGAAAGGTACTACGTATTTGGGCTAATCCCAATGCACCTCGAGCGGATCCGACCCCCTGATCCTCGGAATGATGCTTGCCTTGTTTATTATGCTGACGCAGGTTACTTATCAAACCCGCACAAGGCAAATCCCTGAATGGTTATGTCTTTACCATTAAGGGCTATCGCAATATCTTAGAGGTCTACGATATGACCTTAGTTGCGAAATCTTTGAATCATTCCAAGACTCACCTTACTTCACTACGCCACACGTGAGACATAGTTAGAAGTTCTTGTTGAGCATATTCGAAGTGTTAGCTGTTTTCATCCATCGTTGAGTCCTGATGACGATCCATGAAGACTATGCTATATATATCAACCCGACCAAGACATGATACATCAACAAAGTCAACGCCAAAACATATTGGTCTACATCATATCAGCAAAGCATCAGGAGATTGAAGTCATGCAAGCCGATCGCAAACAACCTTGCCCACCTCTACACGACTTTACTGTCGAAATCAACCTTCCATAAGCTTGTCCGAGGAATTAGTATGCCTAACTATCATATGCAATGCTTGTAGTTCTCATTTGGAAGTTTTGTCAAACACAAGAGGAGTATCCAGAAGTATACTCACTTGATCTTAATGTACTATTTTTCCCTATGATTAGGAGCATTTTTCCCACTGGGTTTATGCTACATAATTAGATTTTGACGAGGCACCCATCTTGGGCTGATCATACTTTTCACTATTCTACTTACGTCCAGAAGATGTATAATTTTGACTTAATGCAACTTCTCACCTTTCTCCTTAGTCTATGGTTTTTTCTCCCACCTTGGGTTTTACCATAGCGAGGTTTTGTGAGTTTTACCATTTATGCATTCTTACGTTAATTTGAGAATCGCATTCGCTCATTGTGCCGACACTTCATCAACTGTACTAACTTCATCGTTGAAAACCTTATGTGCCATTTGTTCGAGTATTTACACACTCAAGGGAGAGTGTTGCAACCCTATTAGATTAGGAATGTGATTGTGTAAATCCTAGTGTATCTAGGGATATCTTTGAATATTCCCTTTAGTAGTTAATATCCTATTAGAGTTGTAATTCTATTAGGGTAAGGATTTAACCTTTCCTACTACTATAAATAAAGGCACAATGGGGTGAAATACAACACACCTCACAATTACACATCGCTCTCTTCTCTCTACGTGCCTCACCCCTTCTCTCTGACCTCCATAATTGTTCAGTAAATTATGCCTACAACAATTATGTATTTTTGGTCAAAAAGTGACCAATAATAGCTTGGGTTAGAATTTAATTTTGTTTTGTGATGCCAAAATGCACTTCACAAATTAACCAATAAAAAGTCTAATATGCTTGTGTCAATGGTGTAACGCGTAATCCATTTTAAACAACATTTTTCCCTTTTTCCTCAAAGAAAAAAGTCGCCCTATAAGAAGTGATGAAAACCATTAGACTTGTGTTAGCTCGGGGACTCTGACACCTAGTTCGTGGGAAAAAGGAGGTTCTTTGTTAGTGCCACGTACACATAAGCTGAGTCAGCTAATTACTAGGTCCAACAACGACGAATGACATTATCGTTTAATGGGACAGTTAAAGCAACATCAAACCAATCACAACAACACAACACACAAGAATGTCATAGGAGATATTATTCAAGAAACTAAAAACATGGTACGTTAAATATTATAATACAAATAATTGAATATTTATAAAAGTTAAACTATTTACTTAAACTATTTAGGGTTAATCTCAGTTTACTACCCTAAAGTTTCTTAGTTTTCAACATTTGGTACATCAAGTTTTTTTCATCCCAGAGTGGTACCTGAAGTCATAATTTTGGGACAGTTTCATACATCCTTTAAGGTTGCTGTTAAATCAACCGTTAACTGGTGTTGTGGCGACCTTAATGGATGTATGAAACTGTCCCAAAATTATGACTTTAGGTACCACTCTAGGACGAAAAAAAAACTTGATGCACCAAATGTTGAAAACCAAGAAACTTTAGAGTAGTAAACTTATATTAACCTAACTATTTATTATATCTGACCGTATTTTGATACATTTTAAAAACTTTATGCGCAACAGTCAATACCCATTTCGTTTGTCCTTACTAGGCGGGTGCATTTTTGCTCACCCACACTAACTATAGGGTATGCTCACCACCCCTTCCAATGCTTGCCATGTGTAATCCACACTAACTCTAGTTAAACCTTTTTTTTTTTTTTTTTTGCTTTAATTAATAGAAAAGAGAATCCTACTTTTACTCATTTACTTCATATATATTCTTTTTTTTTAAATATTTTATTAAAAATTAAAACTTACCTTTTTGAATACAAACAGTGGGTTCGGCTCTGGCCTTTCAGCCGACCCGCCAAGCATTCGTCAAGTGATGAACTGACAGAACTGGAGCTGCTAAAGCTTAAAGCTTTATCTCCTTCGCGATATCTCCCTATCACTACTTACAAACAGACTCAACTAATTCCAATTTTTTTTGGAAACTCAACTAATTCCGATTTAAAAAACATAAAGATAAACTTAAAACCCAATGGATTCTTTAGAAGCTATTAAACAAATAAAATAATAATTACATTGACAAATGCAAATTGTGAATCAAATAGTAAATAAAAACAAGCCAAATATGTGCTAACCTTTTCTCTTGTATGGACCTTTCTTTTTAGGTTGATTAGATTCCAAAACACTCTTCATTCCACCTTTGCCCCGACCTTTGAACTTCTGAACTTTTGGATCTTGGATCTTAAGATTTTTCTCAGGTTCAGTCACATACTTAACATAATTTACATCATTTGTTCCATCATCTTGTTCTCCAAAATTGGCATGCTTATCCAATTTTTTTCTCCAACTTTAACAACTCAGATTTCAAAAAACTACATTTTTGGCTATTTTTGGGACCTTTTGCTATGATTCTTTGTGCTATATTAGATAGCTCGCTATACTGAACCAAGGAAGATGAGTCTAAATTACTCACAGCTTGTTCACCATAAGAATCAAATCCAATACCACATTTAGCATCCTTGCTCCATCTTTTCAAATAATAATTGGATGGTATACTTGACAAGTCTAAATCATAGTATAACTTTAGAGCATGTGCACAAAGAATCCCCTCAAACTCAAACTTTTTGCAACGGCACAATACTGTTTGATTTGCAAGGTCATACATAAGTGTTCTATTAATTCCTCGTTTTCTTGAGTTCATTACTATGTATGTACGTGTTTGCCCATCATCACTTTCTAATTTCAATGGCCTCAAATTTAAAACTTTCTTAACCTCCTCTTGGAAACAATAAAAAATCTTACTGGTATACTGCTTTGTTGCTTCAATCTCCACATTCTAATCAGAATACAAACTACGCCATTTCTGTTTCCTTGCATTTTCTGCTTGTCTTTCCTTTTCTTTTCAATCTGCTACTGCTTTATCATATTGGACGACGAACTCTTGCAGAAGGAGGTTTCTAGCAAAATACATTTTCAAAAACTTGTTCATGCTTTCAATTCTTTGTGTTGTTGTCATACCTAAGAAAAAAAATGGAAATTGATCACAATATAGTGGACAAAGAAACTTGTGAATAATATGTACAAAAAAATACAATACGAATTGGTTAAGAGTAATACCTGCACAAAAGTGGTCTCGGACATAAACTTGTGCCCTTTTCTCACATAATAGATATATCCCTTCTAGTCAATCATTTCCTCTCAATTCATAATCATCAAGTAACTTATTCCAACTTGATTCAAATTCTTCAACAGTCTCCGGATCATATATGCATCTTTTGAAATCCTGTGTAAATGATTTGAACTCGCTGAAAACATGATTCAAGTTCCTCGCAGCATTCTGATATATGTGCGACAAACAAAGTCGGTGGTGGCAATTAGGAAATACTTCACTAATCGCAGCAGCGATTGATTGGGCTTGATCTGTAAATACGGTTCCTGGTGCTTTTCCATCCATGGCTTGTAAAAAAGCCTTGAACAGCCACTCACATGCATCACCAAATACTAGGGCACACACCATATTATATCTATTCGTTTTGAATGTCGTATCAAAACACACAACATCACCAAATATAGTATAATCGCGCCTCGAATTTCCATCATAGAAAAAACAACCACTTATTTCATTCTCCTCGTTTGTTCGAAGAGAATAGAAAAATGACTTGTCTTCAGTTTGCTTTTTCTTAAAATATTCAAGCAAACATTCTGAGTCGCCCTTTTTAAGAACCCCTGATGCACTTTCTCATTATCAAATTGTTACAATCAGACTGAATAAAGTTTAGTTTTTGAGACCCTCCTGCTTCTGTGGTAACGTATGAGAAGATTTGAGATGGTTGTAGTCCTGCATAATGCATTTGATCTATCGATTTTTCTTGAGAAGGCTCTATTAATCGTTGTGACCTCAATAAATGGGAACTTGATGCCGGAACAAGAACATGACTATGTTCAGCAACAAAATTTGTCACAACGAACTTCCTTTCTAAATTAAGTTTGATTTCAAGCATTGCCTTGCAGCCACATCTTGTTTCTTCTCTTTTCTTCTTTGGAGTTCTTTTTTTTTTTTTTTTTTTAAAAAAAAAATTTTTTTATAAAAACCTTCACAAGAACAACAAAATTGTTTTTTCTTTAGCACACCTGACCTGTCCTTATTCTCTCTATTCTTTCTCATGCTAAATCCAACCCTTCTACCATATGCATTGTAGTAATTATATGCATCATCCTCATTATCAAAAGTCATCCCCAACGAAATATCACCAACTTTGCTTGTAAATTCTCCTTTTTCTTCATTTTGATCCAAGACTTTAAAGGTTTCAGAATCTGAATCTAAGTGTATACAATCAACTGATTCTTTGGCATCACTGGAAGATGGAGTATGAAACTCTTCATCTTGGTATTCCATCTGTATAAGTATCAAATTACTTAATATTGGATTAAATTGACACCCTATAATAATCCTAAAAAGCATATATATTGACACCCTCTAATAATCATAAAAATCAGATATTTTAACACCCTATAATAATCCTAAGAAAATCATATATATTGACATCCTATAATAATTCTAAAAAGCAAATAAATGTGGGAGTTGCATACCTTCTTCTAGTCGGGCAAAAATAGCAGATGGAAAACCCAAAAGATGCGTGTGCAGGGTTGAGTCTGTTTGTATTTTTCTCCTATTCGACGTCTTTATTAGAATTACACGGTTAGCAATTGGGGGGGTAGGGTTGGGGTTATGGCTAGATTTAGGGTTTCGTAATAGGGAGAGATCGCGAAGGAGATAAAGCTTTAAGCTTTAGCAGCTCCGGTTACGTCGGTTCATCACTTAGAGCCGAATCCACTGTTTGTATTCAAAAAGGTAAGTTTTAAGTTTTAATAAAATATTTAAAAAGAAAGGATATATATGAAAGTAAATGAGTAAAAGTAGGATTCTCTTTTCTATTTTTTTTTTTCCAAAGATTCTCTTTTCTATTAATTAAAGCAAAAAAAGAAAAGGTTTAACTAGAGTTAGTGTGGATTACACATGACAAGCTTTGGAATGGGTGGTGAGCATACCCTATAGTTAGTGTGGGTGAGCAAAAATGCACCCCTACTAGGCTACTACTCAGATTATTATTTAATTAAGGTATACTTAATTAATACTAATCATCTCTTAAATATCTTTCTGTTCTTAGGACCACACCGCCGCTTATATATTTTACATGTTTTTTTTGCAGTCATCACCGCCATAATGTTTCATTTCATATGTCCTCATAAATTTGGTCTCTAAATTCACGAAAAGGCAATAGATGTATGTTCCATGTCAATGGTTTGGCACATGAAATTTCTAGTTTCCATACGGTAGAATAAATCCTATACCTCATGCTTCGCATTATTTAAGTTACTCTAAAATCGGGTTATATATACTCAAAGAAACAAATTTCAATTACACCAACCACTTCCAAAACTTGTACAACAGTTAAATACAGATAAATGTAGGGAGAAAACTTATGGAGTGTTGCTGTATAAATTTAGAGAAGGAAGATGGGAAAGAAACGGCAGAGAGGAGAGGGGGAGAAAAGGGCTTGATAGAATGATTATCGAGAAAAATAACTACACGCATTTTTTTTTAAATTTCTATACACACTTCTATTAATTGATTTAATCAATCTTATAATTAAACATGAACATAATGTACGAGAAAAAAAATTGTGTGATTATAATCTCCTGCGATTATATTGTAGGCCGACAAATTAAGCTATTAATCAGTTGAATTTCTTCTTTAATGTGTTAAACTAAAAAAGAAATCATTTTAACATTTGCCATAAAATATATAATTCAGAAAGATAATATTGAAGATAAGTTGGTAAAGCCCACACTTCATACTTGTAAGATATTTAAACTCCAACGATCACTTTCTTCTCCGGTTTCAGTTTACAATCAAGAGTCAAGACAAAGTAGTTTTTTTAGGAAGTTGAAATCCAGCCCCAATACTAATTTTCGCAAATAATGAAAATAATATATCAACCCACCACCACTTCAAAAAAGATTTAATTTTTCCCTCTTGAGAAAATGGTGTTTGTCTCGCCCAGAAACTGCCACATGGCTTGAGAACTCCATGATTGGTGGACAATTCAAGCCTTTAAAGGTAGTGGCTCCCAATCACCTATATTAGTTCATCTCCCTCCCTCTCTCTCTCCCTTCATTTTTTTCTTCCCTCCTCAAATCCTCAGACTCTCAGTCGTTATCTTTCCACACAGAGGAAGAAAGCCCGAAGCTTTCATTTTTTTTTGTGTTCCTTTTTTTTTGCTTTTTTGTTCTTTCTTCTTTGCTTCTCAGAGCACAAACCTATGGCTTCCGCTGTTTTCTGCAACTCCATGAACCCATCGACGGTAGTTTTCTCAAGATCCCACCTACCGTGTCCAGCCAACAAAGACTTCCCACTTGTATTTTCCCCATATTTTCACTACAACTGCCATTTGAGAAGCAGAGCAAGAACTGGGAATAAGAAGTGTTTGACTGAGGTGAGAGCTACTACGGCGGCGCCACCGCAGAGGCCTCCACTAGTGCGCCCGCACCGACCCAGCAGAAGAAGAACCTGAGAATTCTGGTTGCCGGCGGTGGAATCGGAGGGCTGGTTTTTGCTCTGGCGGCGAAAAAGAAGGGATTTGATGTGGTGGTGTTTGAGAAGGATTTGAGTGCTGTAAGAGGAGAGGGGCAGTACAGAGGTCCTATTCAGATACAGAGTAATGCGTTGGCGGCGTTGGAAGCCATTGATGTGGATGTTGCTGAGGAGGTTATGACCCTTGGTTGCGTTACTGGGGATAGGATCAATGGACTCGTTGATGGGGTTTCTGGTACTTGGTAAGTTGTTTTGATTGATCCAGGTCGCGTTTGGTGTCTATGATACTATTGGACTCGATAACGGATAGTGGTTGTTTTGGACTGGTAGCTTATAACAGTTTTTGTTGTTGGTTTTTCTGAGTTTTTGAAGTGATCAAGTTTATATTGATTGCCAAATTTGTTTCCTTTTGATTGTTTTTAGGCTAAAATAATTTGTGAATTTACATACTCCTTTATGAGATAATGAGAAGAAGTCAAAAGAATTTTATTTTCTTGTTTAATTGATGAAAACCAAGAAGAATAATGGATGAAGAAATTATGTAAAGTAAAATCTTTTATCATAAAAATAGAAATTGTTCATTTCAATTTTCAACACAATTTACATGATTCTGTACAAGTATTAGTGTTATAAGGCGTGTACGCGGAGTGATTGTGATTTGTATGCAGCCATTCAAATGTATTGATGATTAGTTGATTATCAGGTATGTCAAGTTTGACACATTCACTCCTGCAGTGGAACGGGGGCTTCCAGTTACAAGAGTTATAAGCCGAATGACATTGCAACAAATATTTGCTCGTGCTGTCGGGGACGATATTATTATAAATGGTAGTAATGTTGTTAACGTTGAGGATGTTGGAGATAAGGTAATGATCTCATACTACCTGTTAATTACTTAAATCTTGTTTGTACCGTTGTTTGTAGCTTAGAAATGTGAAGAAAAAAATTGAGAACGTGTTTCGTACTTTTGTTTGTGTCTTTATATAATGTGCATCTTTGCAGTGCTATTTCAATGTAATTGAACTGCGTAGAATTCATCTGGATTGGCAATTGATAAGAATTCTTATACCTTTGTCAATTTAATAGGTTAATGTGATACTTGAGAATGGTGAGCGCTTTGAAGGCGATGTTCTGGTTGGAGCCGATGGTATATGGTCAAAGGTATTGCAAAATTCCGAGGCTCAAAATTCTGGGCACACATACGAAATATTGTCTACTGATATACCATAATCTGCAGAGTATATTCATTATAAAAATATTAAGTTGAAATCAAATTACGTTTTCTTGTGAGTAGGTGAGGAAGAACTTGTTTGGATTAACGGACGCCGTTTACTCTGGTTACACTTGTTATACTGGTATCGCAGATTTTGTGCCCGCTGACATAAATTCTGTAGGGTATGTCTGACCTTTTATTTTTTTAAGTATGGCTAGTTTACGGGTTTACTGGCATTTGTACCATTTCATTATCTTCTTATATGTCAGGTTATATTATGCGTGAAGACTTAAATTTAAACTTATCTTCTGAAGGTACCGCGTATTCTTGGGGCACAAGCAATACTTTGTTTCTTCAGATGTTGGTGCAGGAAAGATGCAGTGGTATGCATTTCACAAGGAAGCACCTGGTGGTGTTGATAGACCCAATGGTATAGATTGAGATTCTCAGCCTTTCTTACATAGTTGAAAACGTCAGATGGTGATATATGTGTGTGCTTTCACTCTTTATGATAGTAGAAACATACGATTAATTTGTTCCTGTCCATTTTTTGGCAGGTAAAAAGGAAAGGCTGCTCAAAATATTTGAGGGCTGGTGTGATAATGTGATAGATTTGTTACTTACCACAGAGGAAGATGCAATTCTACGACGAGACATATATGATAGGACACCCATCCTGACCTGGGGAAAGGGTCGTGTGACCTTGCTTGGCGATTCTGTTCATGCTATGCAGCCAAATATGGGTCAAGGGGGATGCATGGCCATTGAGGTATGCATTGCACTGATTTGGTTCAACACCGGGCATTATCCATCACCCAGATCATGTTGTTGAGCATTCTTTCTGACCTATTACTTCATCATCACAGGACGGTTATCAACTTGCCATGGAGCTTGATAAAGCATGGCAGAAAAGTAGCGAATTGGGAACTCCTATTGACATTAATTCTTCTTTGAGAAGGTAACCCCACGCTATTATATTGATGAAAGTTAATTGAGATAAGCTGATGACGCTTCCTGATGCATCTGAATCTTAGTGTTCTTAAAATGAAAATCGTAGATTTAAGTTTTACGGCAAAGCAGTTGTTGTACAGACTTAGGTGAGTTTTTTTACTTTATCTTCAGCTATGAGAATTCTAGAAGACTGAGGGTTGCCGTTATTCATGGAATGGCCAGAATGGCTGCACTAATGGCTTCCACTTACAAGGCTTATCTGGGAGTGGGACTTGGTCCTTTGTCGGTAAGACCTTTTTTAAGTACATACTGAAAATCAGTTAAATGAATAGATGATAGAACGAAGATGCATATGTACTCATGTTGGCTTAATACCTTTGTAGTTTTTGACAAAGTTTCGGATACCACATCCGGGAAGAGTTGGTGGGAGAGTTTTTATTGATAAGGCAATGCCCTTGATGCTGAGCTGGGTCTTAGGTGGTAACAGGTAAAATTTTGATCAACTGTAACTTTCTGTGTCTTTTACTTAATCTTTTTTGTTTTAGTTATAAAAATCTTATTACAATTTAATCTGTTGGCGCTTGGATCATCGACCTTCATGTGTTTTAAACGGATACTTGTTTGGACCCAAATTTACACCATCGGTCCGTGCAATCAAGGCCATTGAATGAGCATAGCTTCACACCGTCAGATGAAAAGTGGAGATAATTCATTTTGTTATTATTAAAGGATAATGTTATGGTGTTTTATCATAATTATCTTTTAATAATAATTTATTATGAAAGATGAGATATGTATTTCCCACTGGAAATATGGCAGCACAGTTCAAGCTGATTTGAATGTTTTGGCGTGTGAATGTGTGGGTGGGATCAGTTTGGTTGACTGACAAGCTGTGTGTTGCAAACTAGTTATTGTCCATTCAAAGTATGGTGGGGATCAGGATGCATGCATTGGTAAAGATTAAGAAAAAGCCTAGATAGGTTTGGTTTCTGATGTGATGTGATAAGCTTAACTTTTATTAGGTTTGAAAAGTCACGGAACAAATCCCACGGATCAATTTGAAGGATATGCCTTGGCTTCTGACGCGGATCAAGTTCAATTTCGCGAATTAGAGTTGCAGGTGGACTCTACAAAATTATCTGGCCGCGCCACACAACATTTGCTTTAAATACAGAGTCGTAGGAAACATAAGAGGCCCCTCCAATTCAACACACAAACTGACCTGCGCAAACTTTCACTCTACGCGAAACCTCTCAACAACCTTGAGATTTTTATTTTCTTTTTCAGCCAACACATCTTCAGTTTGGATAAACAGCACTATGAAGGCAACCGGTGACATCTTCAGTTTGGATAAACAACAATGTTGTCGTAGAATCAGCCGACCGCGGAGCACCTTCAGTTTGGATAAACAGCACTGCGTCGAGGCCTACTTGTTATCTATCCAAATCTCGGTCCAGAAGGATTTTTGAGTCCTTATTGGCAGATGTCATCTCATTAGCCTTCTCAGCGAAGTGAGGTGTTACAAGTTACTGCGCTCGGCACATTGAACGTCGAGTTGTTTTATGATTGGATATTCGCAAGTTTTAGAGTTCAGCATTCTGATGGCCGAACTACATTTACCATCAAAACGTACATCTCTTTCGAGTACTTGTGCCCATATAGTTTGGTGCCAGTTCGGCGTGCTTATACTCTTACGAATAAAATCACCGTGACCGAACCCGGCGCCGACCATCCAGGAACTTCACAGAATTAGTAGCCTTGTCTTCAAGCTCTAGAACTCGAAGGCCAATGATTGTTCCTTCCTCAGCCGCAGTCGCAAGATCGAGAAATCAGCAGCGCGCCCAACGCAACATCAACAAATTTTACTCACCGGCCGAGCTTGGCCGGCGAGTTGGCATGCCCCGCACATAACCGAATGACGTAGTTAGCTCATTAGTTACTTGGCCTGCGCACCACGTAGTTTTGAGGGTCAACATTTTGGAGGCCCGGTGGGACACAATGCTAAAACTACGAAGTTCACATGATAAATCAAGATCTCAATCAGGCTTCAGTGGGTGAGCTTTAGTGTCTATACAAGGAAAATGTCGAGAAGCAAGGAAAATTCCTTGACCGGATCCTTGAAGCATATGAAGAAAGGCAAAAATCTTTCTCTCAAATGATAAAGGTGAAGGTTCATCACAGCTTACAAGATCAATGGTTAAAAGAAGATAGAGCTTGATTTTATGAGTCGCTCGATAAGAAAACGTCTTTTTGTCTTGGGTTCAAATGAATTCCATTTGAAGAATGGTTGAAACAAAAGGCCGGGGGGCAATTTTTCGCTCGGCCACAACCAACATTCAGCCAAAGAAGATTGTCGAGACCGTCGAAGAAAAACCTAGGCCACCTGTTGTTTCGATCGAGACTGAAAATATGGTAGGCCTAGAAGAAAAAATCACGTTTCTGAGCCAAAAATTGACTCAGAAAATGATTCGTCAAAGGAGTGTTCCAATGACAAACAAGACCGATACACGACTTCAGATGAAAAAACCACATCAATTGGTATGGTAATTGGAGACATGGTCTTAGACGTCGAAACTACGCCAATCGATATGATTATTGGTGATAAAGCCGATATGGAGAAATCCCATTTGGCTAAGTTGTTCAAGTTAAAAGCCGAAATTGGCGAAATTATTATGCCTGGGGGGCTTAATAATTGTTCAATGCATTCCGCAGCCGAATGTGAAAAATATTTAGCCAAGTCAAATATATTTGGAGATCATTTTTTATTCGGCTCGGTGCAAATTCTGATTGGAAATTCTGATATAAGAAGATCTCGGCTTGGAATAAAGTATCGTTGGCCTCCTCCTAATTATGGTTCGGTCACTTTTCTTTTCGTTTGCTAAAAATATATATATAATAAATAAATTATTTTCTTAACCAAGGTATTTGAACAGCAAGTTTACAATGGCGTTCCTATCCATGGCGTGGTGGTGTTTGCTATGATACCCTTGAGGATGCCCATCGAGCTCGGTGGTCAAGTTTCATCGAATGAAGTGGTTTTAAAGGTTTCTATTTGTTGAGGTATTTATGGTATTTTTCACACTGGCTCGGCTGCTAGTCTGCCGAGTTGTGCATCCAAAAAGAATGGCATTTCTACGATGCTCTTCATTGGTAAGTTGGTGTATAGTCGTTCGGCTGGTAAAATAAGGAAAGGCAAGGAGCAATATTCAACGTAGCGGTCGAGAACTGATGGTAGACTGAGCTTCCTAAGAATTAGGTTTTTCTCGGTCCCATTTTCTTTAGCCGATTTGACCAAATAAAGTGGTACCCATCAGTTTCATGATTTGCTTCAGTCTTTTGAGGACATGATGTGGTGTGAGGAATCATGATTTGCTTAATTTTGTCAGACCAGTGGGCCGAGATAAAAGTTTTCTTTTGATTTCCTCGAGGAACTCAAATGGTAAGAAAACAATTCGATGTCTCTTTCGAGAATTATCAGGATATGTGCATTCGTTCAAAGCCAGTATGTGTGAGGTGAATGTGCCAAATTCGGTAGAGGCATAAAAGTTTGACCAAAATCATTGGTTAATGTATTTGTACGCTATCAAGGCATGAATGGAGCTTTGGTGATGATTCTCGGTGGATACACCACCGGGGGGGTGAATTCAGAACAACATTCTGCCGAGTAAATTTTTATTCGGCAGTGGGTGTTCATTTTTCCTCGACCATATATTTCTCTGTCACTTGGAGGTGCTCAGCGGTCAGGGAACGAGAGTCCTCTACTTCACTGAGTCGCTTCATTTTCGATGATACTAGGGGTTCTTGGACTGCGCTAATTTCCTTAACCATTCAGCTTACGAGCCGAAGCTCAAGGAAACTGGGGGGCAATGTTTGGACCCAAATTTACATCATCAGTCCGTGCAATCAAGGCAGTTGAGTGAGCATAGCTTCACACCGTCAGATGAAAAGTGGAGATAATTCATTTTGTTATTATTAAAGGATAATGTTATGTTGTTTTATCATAATTATCTTTTAATAATAATTTATTATGAAAGATGAGATATGTATTTCCCACTGGAAACATGACAGCACAATTCAAGCTGATTTGGATGTTTTGGTGTGTGAATGTGTGGGTGGGATCAATTTGGTTGACTGACAAGCGGTGTGTTGCAAACTGGTTATTGTCCATTCAAAGTATGGTGGGGATCAAGATGCATGCATTGGTAAAGATTATGAAGAAGCCTAGATAGGTTTGGTTTCGGATGTGATGTGATAAGCCTAATTTTTATTAGGTTTGAAAAGTCATGGAACAAATCCCACAGATCAATTTGAAGGATATGCCTTGGCTTCTTACGTAGATCAAGTTCAGTTCCGCGAATTAGAGTTGTAGTTGGACTCTACAAAATTATCTGGCCTCAGCACACAACATTTGCTTTTAAATACAGAGCCGCATGCAAAATAGGAGGCCCCTCCAATTCAACACACAAACTGCCCTACACAAACTTTCACTGTACGCGATACTTCTCAACAACCTTGAGTTTGGATAAACAGCACTGTGAAGGCAACCAGGTGACATCTTCAGTTTGGATAAACAACAATGTTGCCGTAGAATCAGCCGACCGCGGAGCACCTTCAGTTTGGATAAACAGCACTGTGTCGAGGCTGACTGGTTATCTATCCAAGTCTCGGTCGAGAAGGATTTTCAAGTCCTTATTGGCAGAGGTCATCTCATTAGCCTTCTTGGCGAAGTGAGGTGTTACAGGTTACTGGGCTCGACACATTGAACGTCGAGTTGTTTTATGATTGCATATTCGCAAGTAAGTTTTAGAGTTCAGCATTCTGACGGCCGAACCACATTTACCATCAAGATGTACATCTCTTTCGAGTACTTGTGCCCCGTATAGTTTGGTGCCAGTTCGGCGTGCTTATACTCTTACGAATATAATCACTGTGACCGAACCCAGCGCTGACGATCCATGAACTTCGCAAAATTAGTAGCCTTGTCTTCAGGCTCTAGAACTCGAAGGCCGAGGCGTGTTCCTTCCTCGGCCGCAGTCGCAAGATCGAGAAGTCAGTAGCGAGCCGAACGCAGCATCAACAAATTTTACTCACCGACCGAGCTCGGCCATCAAGTTGGCACGCCTCGCACATAACCAAAGGACGTAGTTAGCTCATTAGTTACTCGGCATGCGCGCCACGTAGGCTTAGTAGTTTTTAGGATCAACAATACTCTACAGAGAACTGACGATGTTTCTTTGCAGCTCAAAACTTGAAGGAAGGTCACCCAATTGCAGGCTCTCAGATAAAGTACGTTGTTCAAAGTGTTATTCATCAGCATTGTATAGAAATTGTTATTTCTTCCCTTCATCTTCGGATCGCCTTTTGGATTTTGTTGTTACTTAACTGCTAATATGCGGTCAAATTTTATGAAGGCAAGTGACCAGTTACGACAATGGTTTGAAGACGATGATGCACTGGAGCGTGCTATTGACGGAGAGTAAGTTTTATCCCAGTTTCTGTATATTTTCAGTAAATTTAGTAATCCACGGTTGTTGTGTTGATATTCAATTTGTTCCCGTAGGTGGTATCTTATACCTTGTGGGCAAGACAATGATGCTTCGCAACTTATTTGTTTAAATAGAGATGAGAAAACATCCTGCATAATCGGGTATGCCTACATACCCATCTTTCCCGTCCTCCCCTACAAGACACACATTATATTGCTGTATAGAACAGAACCATCAGCCGCATATTGCCTTATATTTTGGAAGGCACAAGTGTTTTCGGTAAGATGTTCTAAATAAGAAAATTCTAATGATGTTTTCTCCTAATTGTAGGAGCGTACCACATGGGGATGCTTCTGGAACATCAATAACAATACGCTCGCCCCAGGTGATTTGGCCGGTTATGTTCACTTTACATTTATCCAGAAACAAACCTATTTCTTCCTTTTTTTGGTGTGTTCTAGATTGAGTGATGAGGTATTTCTTAATTCAGGTCTCGGATATGCACGCTCGTATCAGCTACAAGGATGGTGCCTTCTACGTGACTGATTTGCAAAGTGAATATGGTACCTGGATTGCTGAGTAAGTAGAAAGGGTGTTTTTTTTTTTTTACCGAAAGAGCTGAAACAAAGTGGTTTTCGCCTTTTCTGCGTGCAACTCAATTTGTTAAAACTTTTCCCTGCATTCCCCCTATAATACCTTCTACTTGTACAGTATTGAGGAGAAGCGATACCGAGTACCCCCAAATTCCCCTGCTCGTTTACATCCTTCCGATGCTATTGAGATTGGTTCCCAGAAGGTAGTAAACAATCCTTACCGTATAGTTTTCTGCATAACTCACAGTCAATCTATCGTATCTGGCAAATGGTGCCACATTTTTGAGCGGTGGTTCCTTTTGTTGGAATGAATTCTTAGCATCGAATTATTATTATGCAGGTGGCGTTCAGGGTTAAAGTTATGAAGTCTTCTCCGAAGAGTGCCGAGAAGGAAGGAGTTCTTCAAGCTGCGTGACGGTAACTTCATATAATGAAATTTGTATAGCATTGTTGAGAGCAGTGGAAATGCAAAATGTGAATATGCTGCGTTTTGCAGAGTAGATAGCATTAAACCAACATCAGACGCTACCCTTCCAAAAAAAAAAAAGAGGAAATATGCACGACGTGTAGAACTTTCTGTCTTCATGATGAATGTGAATATATCAATTTTGACTAATCTCTTGATATTTGTTGCCGTGTACATCAATGTGTTCAGGACAAATTGGAATTTTTATTATTTTTTTATTTTTTATATAAACAATGCATGCTAGATCTTGTTGAAATATCCCACATCGATCGTATTTATGTGAAAAGAAGAGTTTAAATATCCTAACTCCACTCTAACTAATATCGAGGTCTTTTGAATAAAATCCTACACCTGATGGATTTTTCAAGGTGTTTTGGAAGTGGGCATTTGGCTCGTGTGTCTGATAGTTTTACATGGTATCAGAGCCAGAGATCGGGCTCATATTACCATGTGATAGGTGGGTCCTTTGACCCCGCGTGTAGGGTGAGTGTTCTTGACCCACAAATTGGGTCCCGCTTAATCCCACTGTTCTAAAAATTCCTACATAGTGCCGACTAGGCGTTAGTCGGCTGGCCACCGTCCCGATTAATGCCTAGACATTTGAAAATTAAGAAATGGTGCCTAGACATACTGAGGCACCCGCCTACACCGCCCAGACCCGCATAGGCACCCATTTAGGTTGCGACTCACTTAGACAGAAAATAGATAACTTTCATTTTGTATTTTATTTTTTTAGTAAATTGCAAGAGACTTGTTGAATAGTTAAATGATCACACATTATATGCTTGTTCCCTATGTTTTCATTATGTCCCAGTACTTCATAATATATATGTCATTCTATTTTGTAGTTTATGATGAAATTATATATATTTTAAGTATAAACAGACATTTATTTATACAAAATATAATAGATTTACTTAAACTCGCCTAATCCGCCTTGGCGCCCGCCAAGACCCTGCCTAGCCGCCTAGGCGCTAGGCCCCAGCCTGCCGCCCTACTAGCGCCTAACGTCTTTTAGAACCTTGCTTAATCCTACAGGTTTGCTCAACTGTGCACCTAGGTTGTGCGCATTTTTTGCATGCGACTAGAGTAAACAATATATCCCTTTTATATTGATAGTATACTTATTTATAGTATATAGACTCTGTGTCGTGATTATACTATTATTATATTGCCAATATATTAGGGGACTAGCCTTCATGCACGCGCTCACGCACGTGCAGAAGACATTTTTTGAATCACGGCGTGCTACGCGTGACTTACACATTTTAAATGTATTTATATGTGTAAATTGATAAAAGGAAAGTCAAATATTTGAAGTAAATGAATAATTTTAGATCTTGCTAAAAAAACCCTCATAAATCAATTAAAGCAGCTGAATTCACATAATAAAATCGGTCTCTATAGAATTTACATTAAGAATAGAGAAAATAATATTTAATAAACAATTGATTGAATCACATTATTGCTAGCCTATTGTGAGGCTAAGCACACCTCTCTCCTCTTTAGTGTAGATAACATTGTTTGTTTAAAAAAAAAAAAACAATCATTTGACAATTACCTTAATCACATTATTATCCGTGTGCGAAAGACCTTTTTTATAACCTGCATTACACGCCTCTTAAGATGTTTTGAACGTGTTTAAAAATAAAGAAAATAATATTTAATAAACAACTGATTGAATCACATTATTATTAGCCCATTGTGAAGCTCAGCCCACCCCTTCCCTTAGTATAGGTAATATCGTTTTTTTTTTTTTTTAAAAAATAATTATTTGACAACTTATTTAATCACATTATTATCCGCGTGCGAAAGACTTTTTTTATAACCAGCATTACACGCCTCTTAAGATGTTTTGAACGTGTTTAAAAATAGAGAAATTGAATCACATTATTGCTAGCCTATTGTGAGGCACTAATTTAAAATTTAAAATTAAAATTAAAAAAATTAAAAAAACTAAAACTAAAACTGTACCAAAAATTAATTATTAAAAAAGACTGTTAAAATGATGAAAATGCCCCTGCCTTATTTGATACATTATTTTGGGATGCCTTTGAAGTTTTTTATCTTGGGGGCATTTTTGTCCAAATATTTTTGTTGAAGTTTGGTGACACCAAAATCATTGTTCACGTTTTGTGTTGACTTTATATATAAGATACGTTGCAAATCATGTACAATCTATGTGCATAGGTGAGAATTTATGCTTAATCATAATCCTCTTTGTAACAAAAACAATACAACCTTGCTTCGATCTAGCCCACAGAGCAGCCTGCTCCTAAACCTAGATCATTTATCAATGATCCAAATCAACCCATTCAGTAAGCTGCCTTTTTTGGAGGTATTTGACCAGACATTGGCAATATATTAATTTCTCTCTCCATGCAATTTTGGTATCATATGAGGCAATAGCGTACTTTTGGCTCAACAGAGTCGATAGCTCCAAAAAATGTATATGTAAGTGTTTGAACGGGAAGTAAGGTGTTAAAACTTTTTAATCTTTCCCTTATACATGTATTGGGGCTCTGGCCCAACAATTTTATTTCCAGTAAGATAAGAACAATTAACAAGTTATGATACTTAACAGATAAATGTAGTTTGAAAATGTTTTGTTAGTAGACCTGTAAACAGGTCGAATATAGACCAAGTTGCCTATATCCAATCTGACCCAATAACAAAAATATTGGAACACAATTTAATCCAACAATTGGACGGATCTGGCATTAGAGCAAGCCCACCGGGGACTTTTAGGCTGGCACCCAGCACCCTTAATGGCCCGGCACCCAGCCAATCCCCTCCAACCCAGTAGATAGGATGGCACTCAGCCCAAGCTGATCTCAAGGCCAGCCCAAAATAGACTGAGCTATGGGACGGCTCGATTAACGTCATGTTGACGCTAGCATGACGTTAGCGAAGGCCACAGATTAGCTAAAACCGTGCTTTTGCTTCGACCTAGGATTCGTCTGCTTCACTTTGACCTCGACTCATCTGCCTCACTTCGACCTCAACTCATCTGCCTCACTTCGACTTTAACTCATCTGCTTCGCTTCGACCTCAACTCGTTTGCTTCGCACGATTGACGATGGACTTACGTCACCACCATTGAAACCCAAATCCCCAAAAGACAAGATCTTTGTGAACCCATCGGTGGGTGAGGAAGGAATATGGAGGTTAAGAACACCAGGACGTCAGTGATGAAAGCATGAGCAGTGGCTAAGACGCTCAGACATGTTGCCTTCGAGAGAGAGAGGAAGAGATTTTCAGAATTGGCTTTGATTTGGGAGATCTGCAATTGTTGTTTTCGGAAAGAGTAACAGATTTCTAGAATATTTTGGGAATTGTGGTTTTGAGAGATCTGCAAATTGTGGAATTGATTTTCGAAAAAGATGACGAGTTTAAAAAAAATTGAAAATGAGAGAATTAATAATGAAGTATTAATATATATATATATATATATATATATGAATTATATTATTTAATATTAGAATTTGTTAGTTATCCTTTTTTATTATTATTTTATAAAAAATTTAATAAGATTTTAATACGAATTTTGACTAGGTTGGGTGCCAGCGCATTTTTAAAGGGTGGAGATGCATTTGGTCAATTACTTTTCATTGGAGTCTATCACTGTTCACGAGTGGTTTAAATGGGCTGGGCACCCGCGCATTTTTTTAGAGGTGGAGCTGCTCTTACTTTAGTCTAAAGTAGGATCTCCAATTTCACTATTCAACTGGACAGTGTTTTTGGCCGAATTTTATTTTATTTATGTCCCTGCCATTGCTTTAAAGAATGGTGGCTCCGGCTGGGGTTTGTTTGGTTGCTTTGAATAGTTCTTGGCAGACGGGGATGGGGTGAGGAGGTTGCGCCGAGTCACCGACAGAGAGCATGGGTGACCAGCAGCCTGCAAGGATAGCAGAGAGAAGAAGAAGGAGGGAAGAGTCGTGTGGTTTGGAAACGAGGGGTGAGATGACGATGAGAGGAGAGATGGAGGGGTAGGATGAGCCAAGCAAGGGGTAGGGGTGACCGAAAGCTTGATTATGTTTTTGTCGGCAACGGGTGCACAGAGAGACGGCGAGGCAGGGAGGTAGGCGAGGGGTAGGGTTGCTTTCAGAATTCTTGTTCCGCCTGGAAGTCATTTCCACAAGAATTGATGAGGTTTTCTCTCCAGCTGGCAGTTTTATTTGTTTGGAAACATAAGTGCCCGTTTTGAACCAATTTTTTTCATTCTTTGACTGCTTATCGTTTGATCCTAATTGGAGAGGCTGTTTTTTCTAGTTTGTTCACCGTTCGGTTGTGGTTCAGTTCTCCACCTTTTGGTTGGGAGTGATGCTTTTAAATTATTAAATTAGGAGAGCTAAGAAGATATTTGTGCTAATTGCTATCTGATAACTCTATTTTTCTTTTTTGGCTACTACCTTGCTCTCAATTTCTATTTTTCCTCCTTATCTGCTGGTCTTTCAGTGTTGCAACCTTTTGCAGAAATCACACTATATATGTTTTGTCTGTTTTTGTTCATGCTCCTATTATTTGTTCTTGTTACTAGCTAAATGCATGTCTAATTTGTTAGATGATCGGATATTGGATCCGATAATCTGATCCTTTTTGTTTTTGTTTTTATTTTTAATTTTTTGTTATCATACTCCAAAATCTCAAATCTCACATCCCGCTGCCATCATTTTAATTCGAAAACGATTGATTGAATCAAATCGGGTTTGTGCGGGAAGAGTCTCGGAGTCATGAATACGAAAGGTTGCTAGGTTGGTGGCAGGATACGAAAGTGATGAGACCCTATTATAAATAGAGCTTATGTAGCCCCAGCTGAGGCACAATTACAATCCATCGTATCTTACTGTATCTCTGTCGTATTTGTTACGTATTTCGTTAGTTTTCTATGAGCTGTATTAATATCCCTAAGTGTGATTAGAAATGAAGTAAATTTCCTTGAGGTATAGTTTCTATGTTACGTCACCGTACAAGTTGTGATGTGCGTCTTAAATTAATATAGGTGTGATGACCAAAGCTGGAGACAACGTGAATTAATATCCAAGTTGCAAGGCCATACTTGTCTTGGCACCCAACTTAATCTAAAGAAACGTAATATGATGGAATTTTTTTCTTGTTAATTCACAGAACTAGGTTACATTCTTATACACACAATGCATATCACGATCCATAACCTATTGCCTATAATCAAGGCTAACTGAAAGCTAAATAAGGAAGTAAATCACTAATTAACAATTTACAATATTTGACTAATCAATCTTCTTTTAACACTTCTTCTCAAAGTTGGAGTGTATATTGAAAACACCCAACTTGTTAAGCAATATTTCAAACTGGATCGAACTCAGCGCTTTGGTAAACAAGTCAGCTGGTTGATTTGCTGTTCGTATATAGGTTGTTCGCATCATTCCTCCTTGAATCTTCTCATGCACTATGTGGCAGTCTATCTCTATGTGATTTGTTTGTTCATGGAATACCGGATTTTAAGCAATGTGTATAGCAGCTTGATTGTCACAAAATAGTGTAACAGGTTGTGCATGATTTACTCTCAAATCTTTCAAAATTTTCTTCAACCATGTGACTTCACAACATGTAGTGGCCATATAACAATACTCTGCCTCTGCACTGGAATGAGACATAGTACTTTCTTTCATTGTTTTCCAAGAGATTGGTTCTTGACCAAGTAAGATGCAAAAACCAATTATCGATCTTCTAGTGTCTTTACATTGAGCCCAATCAGCATCACAAAACGCTTGTAATTGCAACGAACCTGTATAAGGTATAAATATTCCTTGTCCAGGAGCCTGATTAATGTACCTGAGAACTTTGTGCGCTCTTCAAGATGTGGCTGTCGTGGTTTATCCATGAATTGACTCAATACATGAACTGCATAAGTCAGATCAGGCCTCGTGATGGTCAAGTAAATCAATTTGCCCACGAGTCACCTATACAAAGATGGATCACTTAGTAATGTCCCATTTGTTTGTGTGATGGACATATTTTGTTCCAAAGGAACTCGTGAGGTTTTGGCACCAAGGAACCCAACATCTTCTAATATTTTCAACGCATATTTGCGTTGACATAAAGTGATGCCCTTATTTGATCTTGCAACTTCTATCCCCAAGAAGTATTTGAGCTGCTCCAAGTCTTTTAGTTTGAAACGTAGGGAAAGAAATTGTTTAGCCTCTTTAATCTCTTGTAAGTTATTTCCTGTGAGTCACATCATCATCATAGTCCAGTAATGCTATGAAACTACCTTGACGACTTCAGACGAATAGTGAGTAGTCAGACCATGATTGATGAAATCTGGCAGCCTTGAGAGCATTAGATACTTTGATAAACCATTGTCTCAAGGCTTACTTTAAACCATAAAGGGATTTGTTTAATTTGCATACTCGAGTCTCCCCCTTTCGTCCGAACCCAGGAGGCAAGGACACATAAACATCTTCATACAAATCACCATGCAAAAACACGTTGTTCGCGTCAAGTTGGTGTAAATTCCAACTACGCAGTGATGCAACGCTGAGAAGCACGTGAAAAATGGTCAGTTTGGCAGCCGGAGCAAAAGTTTCCTAATAATCAACACCTTCGATTTGACTATATCCTTTCGCAACGAGTCAAGCTTTGTACCGCTCGAAGCTCCTATCAGGTTTAAGCTTCACTTTGTAGACCTATTTGCAGCCAATGGGACGTTTGTGGGGCGGGAATGACATGAGGGTCCAAGTATGGTTGGCTTGAAGTGCCACAATTTCATGTTGCATGGCCTCACGTTAATTTGGATCCTGAACAGCCTGTGAAAAACTTGTAGGTTCCTTGAGAAAGGTGAGTTTGGTGGTGAAGATTTTATGGTTAGAAGACAAACGACCATAGGATAAATGATGAGAAAGAGAATGAGAAGTACATGAGGACTTAACCATGATCGTGGAAGATATGGGAGCAACTCGGGAAATGAGGGCTGCCTTAACTTGAAAGTCCTACAAAAGGTGGATGATTTTATTGGTCACGTGCCTCGTCAAAGAGAAGGAGAGACACGATCAGGAGAAAGTGGTTATGAAGGTGAAGGTGGAGGGTTGGGCAGTGGTGGAGGGGATAAGCTGTTGAGGGAAGAGACCGTGGTTGGTGAGTGATGTTGTGAAGAAGGAGGATCCTGGGATGTGATAATAGGTTGGCTAGGAGGATCAGAAGAAGTGTCCCTTAATTTATTGGTTGAATGAGTGGACCCTGTGAAAAGAGTCCATGTTAAATTGCAAAAGTGAAATGGGATGGTTTGAAGTGGAGTGTGCCACAGCGGAAAGATCAGGATTTTGATAAGGGAATTGGTCCTCAAAGAACACAACATCTTGTGAGACAAAGACCTTATTAAGTGTGAGATCAAATAATCTATAACCTTTTGGACCATAAGGATAGCCAAGAAAAATACAACGACTTGCACGTGGATCAAATTTGGAAGGTCTTTGTGCATGAGTGGATGCAAAACACAAACAGCCAAAAACTCTTAAGTGGGAATAGTTTGTCTCATTTTGAAACAATTTTTCATATGGTTTTTCCCTTGAAGGAGAGGTGTTGGTGTTCTATTGATGAGGTACGCCGAAGCAAGGATTCCATCCCCCCAAAAATATTTTGGAAGACAAGCTTGAAAAAGTAACTCTCTAGCCACATTGAGTAAGTGCCTATGCTTACGTTTGGCGACATCATTTTGCTGTGGTGTGTTGACACAACTAGATTGATTGAGGATTCCTTTGAGAGCACAAAAACTTTCAAGTTTAAATTCAAGGCCATTGTCACTTCGCATTATTTTGACCTTAACATTGAAATGGTTTTCAACCATGTGAATGAATTGGACTAAGAGTTCTCTTGTATCAGATTTATGCTTCATCAAATAAATCCATGTGCTCCTAGTATGATCATCTACAATAATGAGGAAATATTTAGCACTTGAAATAAATGCAACTTGATAGCCACCCCAAATATCAATATGTATTAACTCAAAACATGATTTACTAGATATGAAGCTTAATGAAAAAGGTAATCTTGTTTGTTTGGCTAATAGACTGATCAAACAATTGTTGGAATCACAAGACTTATTATTGAAAAAAGGAAATAACGAAGAAGCTTTATGAGATGGGTGTCCAAGTCGTTGGTGCCAAATTCTAGGAGAAATGGCTTGAATGTTGTTGCATGTTCCTTTCTTTGGTGGGTCGAGGTAGTAGAGCCCCTCCTGTTCAATTCCCATCCCAATCATCTTCCCCGAGCGTAGATCCTGCATAACAAAAAAAATGCCTTAGAAAAATTGTGATATATAAGGAGTCATAGGCTAATTTACTCATGGATATTAAATTCAAACTAAAAGGTTGTACACATAAGACATTATCAAGAATGAGATTGGGAGAGAAGATAATTTGTCCAATATGGGTGACTTTGGCAGAGGAACCATTTGGTAATTCAACGACGTGATTCTTAACAGGCCTTGAATGTGTGAGGAGATCAGGGCTACAAACGATGTGGTCTGTAGCACAACTGTTCGAGATCCAAATATTTTTCTTTCCATTATATGTAAAAGAGAAAGCTTTACCTGAGAGTTCTTCAATGTTTGAGGAATTATAGACTTGGTTGGCAAAGGAAGACTTGTTTTTGTTCAACATTTGAAGGATTTGCTTGCAATCCTCATGGGAGAAAGGAAAGCTGGGCATCACCTCTTTTTTGTCATGTGATGTAACCTAGTTCCCTTGGAAGAGAATGGACGGCTTGACTCATTTTCAGCAGCTATCTTTCTCTTGCGACAAAACTCAAAAGTGTGACTCTTCCAGCCACAAAAGGTGCACTTAAGATGAACGCGACAGTTCTCGGTGGTGTGGTTAGTTTTGTTACACTTTCCGCATCAAGGCCCACTGTCATCTTATTCAATTTCTTGGCTCGAGTTCTTCACTGCAAAAACATCGGCTTCCGATTGCATATTGTTCTTCCCATTGGAAATATCTGCATGTCGTTCATGTCGAAGCACCAATGAGAAAACCTTGTTCACCGTAGGCAATGGCTCTAGAAGGAGAGTGTTGCTACGAACCGTAGCATATGAGTCATTTAGACCCATAAGGAACTTCATCATTTTCTGAGTTTCGACATACGACGTTATCTCTTTCTTTGTCACAACGGCATGCCGGGATCGAACTCAAGACATCACGTTCATCCCAAAGACTTATAAGTTTAGTAAAATAAGAGTTTACCGTCATGTTGTTTTGCACACAATCATGGATTTCGTTCTCTATATGGAATAGTTGAAAGATGTTCACATGGGAAAACCATTCTTGCCGATTAAGCCACATATGTTGAGCATCCTTTCAGTCGATGACGCTCCTTGAAATTTCTTTCGACATCGACCCTGGTAGCCATGTCTTCACGAAGTTGTTGCAACGGTTCCATTGTTGCAACTCCTCAGTTTTGTCTTCACTATGGTTTCTTAATTGTTCCATCGATAACCTCAGTTTTGTCTTCACTCTGGTTTCTTAATATTCCATGACAAGTCCGAGTTTATTCTTGACCGTCAAGGCTATGCTCATGGATTGAACCCATGTGCTATAGTTGTCTTCCACCAATGGTTGTGGTACAATAACTGCACCAGGCTGGTCTGAGTGGTGAAGGTAAAGTGGATGATTAGGGTTTTCCCACTTAAGGTGAGAAGTCATGCCTGAAGTGGTTGACCTCAACTCTGGTTTGTCACCCATGGCGTGATTTGCTAAGGTTATGTTTGTGTTTTGTATTTTCCCAGATCAACACTCTGGTACCATTTAAAGAAACGTAATATGATTGAATTTCTTTCTTGTTTATTCACAGAACTAGGTTACATTCTTATACACATAATGTATATCACGATCCTACTCTATTGCCTATAATCAAGGCTAACTGAGAGCTAAATAAGGAAGTAAATCACTAATTAACAATTTATAATATTTGACTAATCAATCAGAGATATCTTCTTTAATAGATGCATCTCCTGGATCCCATCAAGCCAAAATTCATGTATAATAGTGCAAAAATCAAGGTTCTAAAAAACGTTAGGCGCTAGTTGGGCGGCGGGTTGGTGCCTAATGCCTAGGCGGCTAGGCGGATTTGTAATTTTTAAATAAATTTATAATATAATATATAAATAAGTCCATTTTTACACACACAAAAATCATACTTGTTGAAAAAAAATAAAATACAAAACATACAAAATAAATATTTGTTATAAAATATAAGTATTGTATAAAACTTTAGAGTTTTTTTTAAGACCATAATTATTATTGGGTCTTATTTTGTTTAAAAAATTAAAATTGGGCCTGCTGCAAATCTTGAAACAGATTCCATAAACTTTTAATTAATAAAAAACCTACTAACCCTAGAGAATATGGCCGCACCCACCCCATTGGCACCTAATCGGAGTGGCACCTCACCGACCAGCGCCTAGGCGGCCCCCTAGACCGATTTTTAGAACACTGGTAAAAATGGATGAATGCAGCATGTAGATCAACACCCAAAGGCAACAAGACCTCGGCTCTCTCCGTATACATCCAAAGCATCACAATAACCAACCAACATTTCATCAGATACTTTCCCAAACAATCACATTTTGCTGCACAAATATGTTCTTGGAACATGGATTGATGTTTTTTATTTTTTTCTTAAAAAAGAGATGTTGGGTGTGAAGGAGATGTCGTGTGGGAAGAGCGATAACAAAAGAGATAAGTTAGTGATGGTATATTTATTTGTCACAAAAAGATTGTTGGTATTAAGAGTTAAATAATAATTACTCACGTGAACTTATCATTTGGCACGAATGGTAACTATTTACGTTTTTATTTGTCATGAAGAGCTATCATTCATTATATAAATAATTTAACAAATAATTCTCTGCATACAAAACAAACAAATGAGTTTCTGCATTAAAAACAACAAACCAATAAGTTTTTTGCATCAATCAAGGGGTTGAAGATAGCAATAGACATATGATCGACCAAAAGACTTGCACATATGGATAGCTATTGAAAATGTGACTTTATGAATTTTTTTCTATGCGAGCCCCCTCCCACAATAATGAAACAAACAAAGACAGACTGGTGGCAGCAAAAAATAGCACAACAGTCCAAGACAGACCTCTCAACCACCATCATCAACATGCATTTGGATTGCACATATGCAATCTTAATCAATGCAATCCCTGCATCAGAAACTTGGCAGAATCAATAACAATTTATATTGAATGGTTTTACTTTTAATAGTACTGTTATAAACTCAATACTTGCCGACTTGTGTGCACGTGGTTATGCTGAGACAATATCAATGTGATTATTAGTTGACTGCTAGCTCGACTCTTGACATCTTGACGTATATTATGTGCATGTGTTAGCTAGTCGATCTTGGCAATGTCTTGAGTTTGTTCTTCTTCTGCTTATTCAGTCTTCAGAGATCAATTGGATCTCCATTAAATGCCAAACCAAGTGGTATTGTCTCCCCTTGCATTCAAAGCCTTAAACATGGAGGCCACCACCACGCCTCCTTTCAACCAGACAAATACATGCGTTGCATGTAATTAATCTTTACTTCAGATTTGTCGTTTCTTCTTTTAATTTATCGTGGCATAGCTTCAGTATAATATAGCCCTTCCACCTCTCTCTCTCCCTCGATCAATCAATACAGGGATTTTTCCAATTACCGGATATTCAAGCAGTACTTCACATGTCATAGTACATGTAAATGGAAAAAATAATGTATTTTTTTCATGTCTATTCCCTCATTTAATGACACATGGAGTATCTGATTGATTACCGAGCATGAAGAAAAATTTCTCCAATCTCTATATGTTTATATTACGCATGGCTCTTCAAACTTCATTGTCGACTTGTCGTGGTCTAATCAAGACTTGCTCTCTAGACTAAAAGGTGCTCAATCAGCCCATGCCAATAGTAAGTCCACGATGCATAGATAGGGTGAGATTTTTCACCCTCAATACCGTCAGCTAGTTCCTCGAATTTATTTATGTTATAAACAAGTATGTTCTTTCAAAAAAAAAAAAAAAAAAAAAAAAAACATGTATGTTTATACATGCAACTACTTCATTTATTTATGTTATAACACGTAAACTAATAATATTGATAAGGATGTGCGCGTTATACACACGTAACAATTTTGTCCATATCATTTAAAAAAATTGAAAAATAATAAAGAACCATTAAATTACAAATCCTTATACTATTGGTCTGTTTGTCTTCTAATTGTCATGTTAACCTTTTTTTGTAACGTAAAACTTGATTTGCTCTAGTATGCAGAAACTTTTATGTATAATCGAAACACAAAATGATATATTACGTGTTATAATACAAGTAGCGACATGGTTAATAAGTCTCATTTTATAGATATGTTAACCAGTGTTCCTCCACTTATAGTATGATACGCAACGTACTGCCTTGTGTTTTGAGTACACAACAATTTCTTCCCAACTATGAATGCTATGTGATGCCATATGGACAACAAATAATTTTTTTAAGAAAATCTTAACTTGTTTTTTTATTACAAGAGATATTTTATACTAATAATATACATTTAGGAAGGGAAGAATTCCGCAAAAAGTTGAAGAGGAAAGTCAAACTACCAGAATAATCTACTACTTGCAAGAAAATCTTAACTTTTGAATGCCGAGAAGTAATTAAGCTCACCCGATAAAATTACGGGAAAAAAAAAACAAAGTTATTTAGATATTTTGCATTAGAGAGTATGTTAGTTGTCTAAATAAAGTAATTGCACTAAACTTAACCGTTTAATTACTTGAAAGCTAGATGATGATGAAGCCATGCCATTGGTGTAAGCGTGTTCTTATTTTGAAGACTGATTTTCACCAATCTTGTACGGTTATGGTAATTGTACACGTGATTTTAGAGTTAGTAATCATCAACGGTACTGTGAGAGAGGAAGGTTCTTACACGTGATAGAGAGATCGGACTCTGCAGAGCAGTGCAGAGCAGAGGGAGCAGAGAGATGAGTGGCATGTGAAGAGGGGTCAATGAGCCGGTGGGGGAGGCACGTGATGGAGCAACGGTCGATTCAGGTGGCGGTGGCAGTGACCGTTGGAACATTTATTGAGTTGACACGTGTACGTACTCTCAAGTCTCATCAACTTGGCTTTGCCTTTGCTGTTTGCACATTCGATTCGATAGGCTTCATTATTTTGGAACACTGCCATATCGGGGGGAGCTTTCCATTTCCATGCATCATGGATCGGATTCATGCTACTTTATTTATGGTCTTTTGTGTTCTTTAATCTCTGATCCCTTTTTATCTTTATAGTTAGAGGTGACATAATATAATTTACCATTAAACATCATAGATGAGGGTTAAATGCATAGTGAGAAAAGCGAACGTTGCTCTAACCAAATTGAGTTTTTCTAGTTTTATTTTGTCACTACCCTTAATCATTTTCATGAGGCCGAATTTTTCCGTAAGTGACGGAATGTCAACTATTGATATTTCTTGATAGGATTTTTACCACCTGCAAAAGTAGGGATAAAAACACATAAAAATACTTGCAAGAGAACAAGGTTGTCGTAGTATAGCAGCTCAAGTAAGGTCGTTTTCCATAGGGATTGAATGAATAATTTGTATTTATACTAATCCTTAGCTAATTATTTAGAACAAAGTTGTGAAAATGATGATTTTGGAATTAAAATAATAAAAACGAATTTAAATTAAAAACAATTAAATAAATTAACTAGAGAACAATTTAAAGAAAATCAATTTGTAAAAGCCTAGGGTTCCGCTGTCCCCTTAACAATCCTATGCAATTTTACCAATTACTTATGAATTTCTACATACATGCTTTGAAGGTTAGGTTTTCCTAATACATATTTTCCTCGTGATGTTCAAGCGAAAATGTATATCTAACATGCAACCCGTCTGTGTTGTTCAGATCAAATATAAACATGCAAGACTCATTAAGCTTTGAATTATTAATCACCGCGATTAAAACTATCTATATATTTTAATGACTGATCACCATTAGGATATCTAGACAAGTAATTTGATGCAATTTCTGTTGAAACATCACCCTGAAATTGAGGAGGGCTTCTTGTGATTAGTAATTGTAAGTTCACTTAAGGCGAACATCACGCTCTTAAGGGTTGCATGGTTTTTCAAAGGGTTTTCACAAAGCGTAATGAGTCTTGCATGTTTATATTTGATCTGAACATCACAGACGGGTTGCATGTTAGATATACGTTTTCGCTTGAACATCACAAGGAAACTATGCATTAGGAAAACCTAACCTTCAAAGCATGTATGTGGAAATTCATGAGTAATTGATAGAATTGCATGTGATTGTTAACGGTGACGGCTAAACCCTAGTATTTCCTTTAATTGATTTTATTTTAAAAAAACGTTTTTAATCTTTGCTGCCATTATTTCTAAAATTCAGATTCCTTTATTGTTAATTCAGTCTTTTTAAGTTCATAAATCTCAAATCTTTGATAAAATCTGTTTTAATAATTAATTAAGAGTTAGTTTAATTACAAATTAGTCAAACAATCTTTGGGGACAACGACCTTGCATGAGCAAATATACTACAATTACCTTGTATTATTGTAATTTCAGTGATTTTAACCCTTTTTGCGCAGGTACTAAAAATCCTATCAAGAAATTATGTTGTGAAATTTCACATGCCTTCACATGTCTAATTGAAATGTAAATCATAGTAAAGTACATTAACGACTAACAATTTTCATTGACTCTATATTACATCAGTTAGATCCCACGTGTACAATGTACAATTTTACTGTCGTCCACAAATTATATATATTGGAGTTCCTTATCTCAACAGAATATTTCACATTATCATTTGACATATAATTATATCAATAATTAACAGTGGTTGGCACGCTGCGTTTCAATTTCGTGCTAAGTTAGCCTTTTTCTTTTCTTTAATTTTGTTGTGAATTTGCAACTACAAGGGCACGTTTTTCACTCCCTGCATGGTTTTTTGTTGACAAATACTCTATTTATTAGTCCAAATTGCATGATTTTATGCAGTCAAGGATTTTTGAAGCCTTCATCCTTTTCATCAATTGCAAGATTGAAAAGCTAACCCTTGTTTGAAAAGATGTGGTGGGTCAACCTAGTCTTTACCTCATAATTTGCCATTAAGTCAGTGGTGGCGGATTCAAAAATAGTTATTCGGAAGGTTATATGTAAAAGTTCACAAATATTCCTTAGACATATATTAATAACCATAAAAATAAATCATAGTTCCATCAATCATAATTTATAGAACAAATAACTATACAAGTTACAATTTTCACAATGCGTTTTCATATTTTGAAAACGTTTCATTGTAGATTCATTGTCAATGGAAGAAAAAACATTGCTCTCAGTATAAACCACTATACTATCACTCAAAATTGATCTCTCATTCGGTTACGCAATGGATTTTTCACAATATTCATAGCAAAATGCTCTCTCCATTGAAGCAATAGCAACAGGTAGAACCAAAGCCAATATAATTAACAAATAAACATGATTGTATGCTATGTTCCTCCCCGTTTTCACCTATTTTTTGCAAGACTACCAATTTCTTTCAATTGACCAAATGCACTACTTGAATGCATATCAAGAATATAATGCACAATTTGATATTTTCTTATAAAAAAAATAAAAATAAGAACGTCAACTCCTCTTTAAGGCATTTCATCAAGCGGTTAGAGGTCATGTATAAAGGACAACTCCAACCTTCAAAATAGCAACATCCAAGTCATTCATAAAGATTTGCCAGAATTTGAGAGGTTAGCTAACCCCACTTGCCCCTTAATGGATCCGCCAGTGCATGAAGTATTGCTTTTTAATGTTGTAGTACTAAAGGAAGGCTATTGAGTCAGTTAACGAATTTGCTATGCCATCAAAGCGAGTGTATGAGAGGAGAAGGATTTATATAAAACGAGTTTGTTGTTATTGGGCATTTCGTTTTAAATAAAAGAATGATATATGTAAAGTTGTCAACATATAATATTATATTATTAGATAAATGCGGCACATGATAAACTTGTTTTATATAAGTTGTTCTCAAGTGAGTGACTTTTGTAATGCATTTAAGTGCTTTTGGTAACAAGTTCTTGTCAACTAGCTAGATAGAGACTTGGAGGAGGAGGAGGATTCTCTCCCTTCCTAATCTCTCTACCCTTCTCTACCCTCCTATTTAAACGGTCACGGTTAAGTTACGTCAACATCTTATATTAATTTTTTTTATAGAGACAATAAGACAAAAAGTAATATGTGAGAGGATGAGAGAGAAGGAGATGAGAATATGAGGGGAGAATCCTACTCCCTTAGAGAAACCGACTTATTTAGAAAGCAAAAAGCCAAAAAGCCGTATATGAATTATACGTACATGCATAATGCATTGTGAATAATGCAAATTATTGGACGTTTGCTGAGCACTAATTTGTAAGTTCACCAAACACTAATTTCAAGTTTGAATAAAAATAAATGTTCCAAAACAAGTCCTATATCCGTACTTTCGTACGACGCTCCACCACATGGACACAAATTAGATGTTTTCCAAATGTGTACCAGATCAACATGTTGACAAACCAAACACCATGCTCCACAATAAATAAAATTTTTATTATGCTCTGATGTATAGTATGCATTGCATTATAAAGGATCAAAGTTTTTTTTTTTCATTTGGTCAAAGGGTTCGAAAAAATTGACAGTTTAAAAACCTAATGCATACCATGCTTCGATACATAAAAACAAAACCCTTAAAAATCGAATATCCAAACAACCCACAACACCACACCCCCTCCCTCCAAGAAGTTGATAAATCTACTTCAAGAGTTTGAAACAAATTTGTGAGGAAAAAGGTGCGAAAGCTCCACTTCTCTCGTCTCACACCTAAAGTCCAAGAGCTTGGTTGAGAAGAGCATTTAAATGATTTAAAGGGTTTTTAGAGAAAATATTTTTAAAATAAGTTCTTAATAAAAATGCAAGTTAATTATGAAAAAACACTTGAATTACTTCTGAAGTCCAAAAATATTGTCTATAAAAACGTTTTAAGTCATTTAAAACTATTTTCCAAACAAGCCCCAAATTAATCCATCTCAAATAGAACCCCACATCACGTGGCCCCCCATCTTGGTAAATATCAAGTTATCAACCATGCCCTTCCACTTCTAAAAAACATAGATTTTGGTCCAAATGTTTAATCTTTCAAAAGTTCTTTTTGGATGATCTCACATCTTCTATTGATAAAGGAATTAAACTTCTTATTGATTTAGCTAGGTTCTAGTGACTTGAAGAGAATTAACGTCCTATATAAGTGAGCATCTGCTAAAAAGTTTGCATCTCTATCTAAAAGTGATATGTTCAAAAGTCGACAAACAATCTTTTGAATATTATCAATCAGTGTTTGCATTAAAGAATTGTATCCTCTTAGTAATAGCGTCCAAAATGCATTTAGAATCATTTCAACCTCAATTGATCCAATTCTCTTAACAAGAGCTAAATCAGTCCATCCAACAAATCATGTTGAATGAAACGTGCAAGACCAAAACTTGCTGAAGGGATTACGTAATTGTAAATATCTTATCGATTGATTGAAGAAAACAAAGTTGAAATAATACATGAACAAAATCCTCTTTTTGGAACCAAAATTCACACACCTTTGACCAAGTACTTGTGTTGTGTCTCTTAAAAGCTTAACACACACAAGGTTTTCTTTGTTTTTTTTTTTTTTGTCAGAATCTTTTTCTTTTCTATAAACCCAATATTTTTCCTCTTTTTTTACCCCCCAAATTTCAAGGAAAACGACCCTATCCCTATCTCAAAAGAAGCAAATTTTCCCCAAGACATTTTCCTCCTTTCACTTCACACCTGCCATTCTTCCCAGACTCCCAGACTCCACCGCAGTCCCAGTGTTTTCACCATCACAAACCCTACTTTACTTTCACCAAAATTTTCCCGGAAAATCGTTCCCATCCACGAAAAAGCCCTTTCCTGTTCAGGCCCCATGAGAACGGTGTCGTTTAGCCACTGCCTCCTGGAATATATAACACGAATCATCCGACTGTCCCACGCGTTCACAGAAACAGCGCAGCGCAACGCACCATCGCCAACTCTTCGATTGCAGCGCTCAAAATTCCAAATTTAAAAAAGATATCACACGTGCGCTCTACCCCCTACAAACCATAACCCCATTTCCTAAAGTCCATAATTGATATGGACGGTGGGAATTCCACTAAGTTACACAATGAATTAGCGAAAAATAACTTATGATATCCAAAAATCAACTCGGTCAGATAGAAAACCACTGGCCCATAAAAATTAAACTTAAAACGATCACTTACAAGTAGAGAAAAGTAACTAATGGCGAAAGAAAACCCGTCTAAACCAAAAGACATGAATAATAATAAAAACCTGTAAATAATATTTTTGTTTTTGTACAAGTAAATAAAACCCACCAGTATCAGTGTGAGCTGTATCCACATAATTAAGCCAACAACATAATTACAGAAACCATAATTTTGTCTAAAAACATAGGATTATCAATTATTTATGTCTATATTATTTCCTTGTAATTTGAACTCTTTCATCTTGTTCTTTTACTTATAGGCTCTGTTTCATAGTACAAAGTACAAACGCGTCCCCTATGTATTTGATTTTTTCTTAACCCGATGGGGAAACCCAAATCCAGAAACCCGAGGCCCCATGACCCTTTCAATTTTCCCAAAGAAAAATAAAAATAGTAAAATGAAAATATTACCGGGAAACCGACTCGGCCAGTTTCCCTATCTTTTCCACGAGCTCCGGAGACAGCTTCTTAGCCGGTTTCCTCTCCTTCTCGGGTCGAAAATTGAAGCCCAAAGCCTCCGAAACTTCCTCGGAGCTCCACCCGGCCTTTCGGAGCGAGTCCGAGAACCGATCCGCTTTGAGCAGCAGCGCGTCGAGTACCGCTTGGTTGTCCAACATAACCATCTCTCCCTCGAAAAACCCAGACGCCGATACCGAAACCATCTCCGATATATCCGTATCGCTCCACCCGCCATGTCTCAAAGCCGACCCGATTTGATCAATGTACTCGTCCACCCATTTCGGCATTTCGGACCTCGACGGCATATCGAAGAACCTTTCCGGAGAAGAGCACGACGACGACGAAGAGTTTGAGTTCCTCCGGCGACGATCCACGGCGGCGTCGCTCCAGAACTCGACCCATCTAGGGGTTTTGGTTCCTGAACCGAAACCAGTGTCCAGGCTCCGCCGCGAGAAATTCGAAGACGACCCGGCCGATTTCTCGCTCACTGATCTTTGCTTCTTAAGGATATACGGGTCGGTCTCCGACTTCCGAAACAGAGACTCGCGCTCGAAGAAATCGGATAGATCCAAGCCGCAACAGAAGATACGATTCTCGTCGACGTAGAAGATGGGGTTCCCCGCCAAACAGGGGTTGCACGGAATGTAGCAATGGTTGAAAATTGGTATCAGCAGCGGGGCTCTCTTCAAAGCAGTTCTCGCGACCCGCAAGGCCTTTTCCGGGTCGGATGGTCTCAGACCCCAGGACTTGGACCAGAGGGTGTTCCTTGCGATTTGGAACGAAATCGCAGCGATCGGGAGGTCGAGCGAGGCCTTGAGACCGAGGCGGGCACCGGCGGCTCTCCAGTCGGGAAAACCGGGGCCGACAGGCAACCCGGCTGAGAGAATCGCTCTGAGGTCTGGAGGGAATACGAAGCCGAACTCCGCTTCAGCCCGGGCGAACTCGGATTCGGATAGACCCGGCTGGACCTGGAAACCGGAGCTTTTGAGGTGGGATATGACGTTGTCAGCTAAAGAGGAGAAGGAGAGAAGGCCATTCCGTACGGGAAGGGTGGATTTTGCGGCGGTTGTTGGGGTTGGTGGGCCGGCGGCGGCTCGGGCGGAGAGGCGGCGAAGGCCGGCTACGTGACCCGGGTTGAGGCCGGTCATTCTCCGATCGACGTCGACCATTGTGAATCGGAAGTGAGCGGGGAATCGGATGAGATATGGAATGCAGGTGGCGTGTGTTGTGAAATGGTCTGTGTGAAGTGAAAAAATATAGGAAGTGTGTGGGAGGGGGGAGGAGGTGCCGAGTGCGAGTGCGAGCGCTTTTTGGTGGGAGAGAAGATGGAACACTTGGGCTGTGAAAAGCAAGATTGTATATTTATAGCCGCTCTATAGTGGACCCCATTCAGATTTTGGTCTTGGTTTATATTTTTTTTTTCATATTGTAGGTTACTATTTAACTAAGCCTAGTCGTTACTAAATTTATTATTATTTTTTTTAAATGAGAACAACCGGTGACAAGTCACGGTTATCTATCTTTTTCAGGATCAGGAAGACTCAAAAATGCATTTCAACCTCCTTTGCCCACAATTACTAAATTTACTAATTAATTTTCATTGAATTTTGTTTTATAATGACTAACCTTCTAAATTTACCAATTTATTTAACTGACCAAGATCTGCTAGAGCATCAACTATCAAGTTAGGTATGTCTATAGTTCAGTTTTTTCTTTTTCTTTGTACTGAAGTCTTCAATATCACCTGGATTAAAACATAATTTATAAGGTTTAGCTTCTCCAAATACTAATCTAAAACTAATAGAGGTAAATCGTTGCGTGATTTGTTAGATGGACTATTCTTTGATATATGATTCTAAACATTAAATTCAATCAATCAGTAAATTGTTTGAGAAAAGAAATTTACATTCTTTTAGAAATATAATTTTATCAACTTACTGAGCAACGGTTAAAAGTTAGAAAGTGTGGTATTTGGGGATTTGATTGTGATGTGCTGGGACTGGGAGGCTGTCACTTTTTCTAACGGGATTATAGTGCAACAAATGTCAATTTCCTTGACCTAATTAATTATTAAACAAGGTTTCTTTGTGCTAATTGCTGTTTTAACCATGAAAAAAAGGATAAAAAAGTGGCCCATAAATAATGATGCATTTTGGTTTGATTCTTGGCAGAAGAGATAAAGGGGTAGCAGACCTCATCATATCATACCACCACATTGCTGTACAATAGACGTTAATTTGCTTTCTAAGTATTTTATTTAGGAAAACAAAGCAAGTTTTTACCTTTTTGCTGCGAAAATATTAATCCCTAATCATTGGTCATCAGAATAATAAGACCAACAAGGAGATAGATACATGTTCCTCAGGATGACAGCATGCTTAATTTGATCATTCATTGCCAGGACAAGTATCCTAGCTAGTCCCCTCCAAATAAAGCTCTCTCCTTATCAATTTTGGTAATGTAACAAGTTAGTGGTAATTCTCGATTACGTCAGTTGGTTAATTAAGTCTATAAAATGAAACAGTTTAAAATAGAGAATTGTATATCATTCAAATCTACTTCTTTAAGAGTATATACCTATGTGCCCAAGAGATTAACTGCTAAATTACATACAGAATAAATTCGTATAAGAACAAGGACGTCATTAGTTCAATTAATTTCCATACGTTGATTGGGGTGTTGTGGTATATGACATGCACATATACACTAGATGAATGCATCGTTGAATGTGCAACCCAAGTGCAACAGTTAAAGATTTAACAGCCACAAAGGTTATCATATAATATAATTACTAGATAATCTCATATTACTATTACTCATGTTTACATATGTCTCTAGCAACGGAATAAAATAGCAGCTCACCAAAAAAAAAAAAAAAACTAATGAAAAGAGCTTGAAAACTTTGAGTTTTAACGATAAGGACAAAATAAAGGATAAAGTGAATAGTACCAGGTTTGACTTTTTAGTGTAAAAATATGGTTTTTCGTTAAAGTGAACAGTACCGCGGACTTTTCGTTAAAACTCAAAAAAAAAAAGGATCCAAATGTGGTACCTGATAACAGAGATGAAGAGTTGCAGAAAATAAACCATTGTTGTAGAGAAAGCGAGAAAAAGAAAACTTAAGAGAGAAAGAAGAGAGAGAAGAGAAAGCTTTCAATTGTATTTCCTGTATTGTATTTTCCACACTGAACATTTGATGCTATTACATTTGTTTATATAGCCACACCTGGCTTACCCTCTAAGCCATCTGTTTTAACAAACCTAACTGACTAACAACCTTTCTGTTAACTGTTTTTAACAGCTACTAACAGTGTTAACAGCTACTAACATTTTCCTATTATCCTACCTTAGTCATCATCCCCCCGCAATGTCAACTGGGGTTCCCAGCTTGAGATTGAAGCAATGCTTAACAAAGGTAGGACTGTGAAGACCTTTAGTGAGCACATCAGCTGTTTGTTCATCAGTTGGAATATATGCAACCTCCAAATCTCCTTGTTGTACTCTTTCCCGAATGAAGTGAAAATCTGTGTCGAGATGTTTAATTCTAGAATGAAACACCAGATTTGCACTTAGTGCAATAGCTGACATATTGTCGCAGAAAATCACAGGTGGATTGGAGAGAAAAACATCCAAGTCCTTCAAAACATTCCTAACCCAAGCAATATCCGAGGCCGTGTGAGCAAGAGCTTTGTACTCCGCTTCAGTTGAACTTCTGGAAACTGCACTTTGCTTCTTAGACTGCCAAGAAATAGGATTGTTTCCAAGGAACACAACGTAGCCAGTGACTGACCTTCTTGTATTTAAGTCAGCAGCCCAATCAGAATCAGAAAATGCACTGAGACATGGTTCTGCAGTGGCTGAGTAAACAACTCCAGCGTGAATTGTACCCTGAAGATACCGTATAATTCGTTTAATCCAAGATGTATATCAGTTGGCTTTGTCATGTGTTGACAGACACAGTTTACTGCAAAAGAAATATCTGGCCTGGTAAAGGTTAGATATTGCAAGGATCCAACCAAACTTCTGTAAATACTAGGATCTGGAAGTAACGTTCCTTCTGTCATGAGCATGGAATTATGTGGTTTGCAAGGAGTTGGAGCTGGCTTACAAGAATCCATTCCTGCTTTGTGAATGAGATCCGTGATATACTTGGCCTGATTAACATATATGTCCCCATTGGCCTTATATTGAACTTGCAATCCGAGGAAATATGTCAACCTCCCAAGATCTTTCAAGTCGAATACCTCAGAGAGTTCATTCACTACTGATTGAATTACCACAGAATTAGATCCAGTCAAAATAATGTCATCTACGTAAAGTAATAGAATGACAATATCTGTGTGGTCTTTCTTTGTAAACAGGCTTGTATCAGATGAGGAGGCAATAAAACCCATAGCAAGAAGATAGCTCGTGAATTTTGAATTCCAAGCCCGTGGTGCTTGCTTTAGACCATATAAAGATTTCAAAAGTTTACACACATGTGTGGGATGTTGAGGATCAACAAATCCCGAAGGTTGTTTCATATAAACCTCTTCCTGCAATTCACCATGCAAGAACGCATTTTTGATGTCCAGTTGTTTTAAATCCCAATGATTCATTGCAGCCAATGCTAAGACAATTCTTACAGTTGTATGTCGCACCACAGGACTGAAAGTTTCAGAATAATCCACCCCATGCTCCTGAGAAAACCCCTGAGCAACCAGCCGAGCTTTATAGCGTGACACACTACCATCTGGGTTCTTTTTCACTTTGTATACCCATTTACTACCCACAATTGATCTATCTGGAGGTGATGGTACTAGACTCCATGTTCCCTGAGCTCGAAGAGAGTCATACTCCTCTTGCATAGCTTGTTGCCACTGAGGTATACTAGATGCTTGTCTGAATGAAGTAGGTTCTGTGCACGTATTAACTTCAGTAATAAAAGAGAAACCCCCAGAAAATATCTCATCTTCAGGAATATGCAAAGACTGTAATTCTGGAAAATTTGCTAAATAAGCTGCATAATTTTTCTTCATAATAGTTCCACTCTTTAACCTTGTTATCATAGGATGCGACGTATGTACGCCTGTCATTGAAGAATTAGCACTTCTATCAGTGGAATCTGGAGAGACGGGAAGGATTGCCTCAAGTTGGGACTCATGGTGGACAGGCAACAAGGGTGATATAGCTGCTGGTGTTGTAGAGTGATGGTGATGGGGATGAAAACTAGACGCTTCTGATGTCTCAGATAGACCTGGAGCACCAATACTGGTATGACTAGGCTGCGATACATCTGCTAATATAGGCACTGCATCAGAATTCTGACTGTGAACATATTGTGATGGTTGTACTTGTGGAATTGGCATTTGAATCAGCACAGGATTTGACTTATCTTGAGCTTCAGTACATCGATCACCTTGCTGTGGTTTAACTGCACACTTAAAAGGAAAGACCTCTTCATCATGTATAACATGTCGTGATACAATGAATCTACCACTGTTGGGATCAAAGCAAATTACACCCTTATAGCCAATAGAAAATCCCAAAAACACACATTGACTTGATCTCGGTTGTAACTTGTTACTATTGAATGGTCTCAAGAAAGGATATACTGCAGTTCCAAAGATTTTAAACTGTTGAACCTCAGGACTATGACCAAATACTATCTGATATGGACATTTCATCTGTAACACTCTACATGGCATTCTATTAATTAACAGCACAGCATATGCACAGGCATGGTACCAGAATTTTGAAGAAAGATTAGCTTGAGACATTAATGTGACTGTAGTTTCTACTACATGTCTATGCTTCCTCTCAGCAAGTTCGTTTTGCTGTGGAGTATGAGGACAGGAAACCATATGAGTGATACCTTTATTTGCTAAAAATTCCACAAATACTTTGCTCATGTATTCTCCTCCACCATCAGTTTGCAAGCATTTTATAGTAACATTAAATTGATTGAACACAAAAGCTTGAAATTTAACAAAAATGGAGAAAGCTTCTGATTTATTTGTCATGGGAAATACCCACATGAACCTTGAAAATTCATCTACAAAGTTTATGTAATATCGATACCCTTGTACAGATTGACTCGGAGCTGGACCCCATATATCACTATGTACTTTCTCAAACAGAAAACTAGCTCTATGTTCTCTTCTAGGAAATGGTTGCCTACTCATCTTCCCTTGAATACAAGAAGAACATACAGTAGGAGTAGTATCCACAGTAGGAACTATGTTTGCAGATCTTAACATTGCTTGTAACACTTCCTCTGAAGGGTGTCCAAAACGTTGATGCCAAACTGAAGCAGTAACCTTCTTGCCAATGAAAGCAGCACACCTACTTAACCTTGCAGCAAAGGAATCTGAAAACGTACTAGCTGGAATTCTGAACAGTTCCCCACCATCACTCATTCCTTGATAAAGAATCACCCTTGTGGCCTTGTCCTGTATAAAAAAACATTACATCATCACATATGAACCAACAACCATTATCCTTACACAGTTTCTTGACAGATAATAGATTGACAGTTATCATTGGAACATGCAAAACATTTTTCAATATAAGAGATTTATCGGAGGAAGTAGTAATGACTGAGGAACCAATGCTTTTGACTATCAAACCTTCCCCATTGCCGATGATAATCTTCTCATTTCCATTGTATGGTGCAGCTTGATTAATGTTGGTAGCATTGGCCGTCATGTGGTGTGTAGCCCCAGTGTCCAGAATCCAAGTTTCAGCGGCATTGAATCCATTATCATTGACAGCATTTGTATGTGGTTGCCTCATATTGGTCTGTGCAGTCAAAGCAGTGAGAGAAGGTGGGGGTGGATTACCTTGGTAAGAGAAATTATTCCTGTGATAACACTCGAGGGCAATGTGACCTTTCTTTCCACAGATTTGACACACAACAAAAGGAGGAGGTGGTCCATTGTTATCAGCCCTGTAAAAGCAATTTGGCGCAGTGTGTCCTCTCCGTGAACAAATCTGACACTCAGGTGATATAGCACTCTTATAATTGGTATTACCATTCCAAGATCCTCCTTTACCCGAACTGTTTCCATTGAAGTAGGAGCTCTTTCCATTCCCAAAATATGACTCATTTCCACTATTCCCTGTACCAGACATTGAGTTATTACCAAACCTGTTTGAGAAATTTCCAGAGAAAGACCTTGAGGTATAATTGCCCCCATTATTACCTCCATTGCCTCCATTACTCCCATTAAATTTTCTGTTATTCCCTGAGAAATTACCCCTTTGTTGAAATCTATTCCCATTACTCACAAAACCGGATCCTCCTTGAAAACTTGAGCAATTGTCACTCCTCTGTGAATTTGAACTTTCTCCATGTTCATAATTGTGATTTCCTCCTTGAAATCTGCTGGAACTCGCCCCATCGCCTTGGACATACATTGCAGACATAGAGTTGGAAAGAACCTGCATCCGAGCCTCAATACTAGCTTCTGCACCCAACAATTGTGCTCGAAAATCTTTAAGTGACATTATGGAATCCCTTGCAAGAATCACTGTCTTTATTACTTCAAAATCAGCAGGCAATCCAGATAGAATAGCAATGATATAATCATTATCTGATATCTTTTCACCAGCAGAAAGTAATTGATCTCGAATCCCCTTTAATCGAAGCATGAACTTATCTATAGAATCGCCCCCTTTTTGTGCAGTATGAAATTCCGTTTTCAGTTGATTCACACGAACCATTGAGACCGACGCAAACCTTTCTTGCAAACAGGTCCATGCTTCTTGTGAAGTTCTGCACCCAATGACATGTTCCATTGCATCATCGGAAAGAGTGGCAATGAGCAAACTAAGCAGCGCAAGATCCTTCTTCACCCAATCTTTATATGCTGTAGTAATTTCTGTAGTAACACCAGTATCTGTGTTGATTACATACTTTGGTGGACATGGCAAATCTTCAGTGAAAAAATCAAACAGATCATACCCTCTCAAAACAGACTGAAATTGAAAGCTCCATTTCACAAAATTATCATCCTGAAGCTTAACTGTAAGCATTCCCAGCAATCCCTCAATCTTCACAGACTCAGACATGATGAAACTTCAAGAAACTTGTAATATGCAGACAATATGCAAGATCCCACAATACACTTCGGCTATCGGCCTTATAGAAGCGTAAAGATCAAGAAAAAATGGCTATCGGCCTTGTTAAAAAAAAAATTCACAAGAAATGGCTATTGGCCTTATCATCAACACAATCTTTGGCTATCGGCCTTGTTAAACTTCACAAGAAATGGCTATTGGCCTTATCATCAACACAATCTTTGGCTATCGGCCTTGAATTTTCATGAACAATTTTCATTGACACATTGAAACAAACAGGTGATATGCATCTCAGAAACCAGAGAAAGAACAATCTATATGATAGTCGAAACGTTACCCAAATCACAGAGAAGCACCACAAATCTCCAACAATGCTAGCGGAAGAACGGTACTGAGAATCGATCGGCTCTTGATACCATGATAACAGAGATGAAGAGTTGCAGAAAATAAACCATTGTTGTAGAGAAAGCGAGAAAAATAAAACTTAAGAGAGAAAGAAGAGAGAGAAGAGAAAGCTTTCAATTGTATTTCCTGTATTGTATTTTCCACACTGAACATTTGATGCTATTACATTTGTTTATATAGCCACACCTGGCTTACCCTCTAAGCCATCTGTTTTAACAAACCTAACTGACTAACAACCTTTCTGTTAACTGTTTTTAACAGCTACTAACAGTGTTAACAGCTACTAACATTTTCCTATTATCCTACCTTAGTCATCAGTACCATGCAAAGGATTTACATTAACAAAAGTCAACCTAAATTGATCAGAAAGTCAGCAACAGTGGCCATGGGGGATTCCTGGCAAGCAGGACAAAGCCACCCGCATATTGAAATTCGAAAGTCTGGTTTTTCTAACATTGGATATTGGATTTAACATATTCTCTCCCAATGACAATTACATATTTGAATATTCCCATGCCATTAAGGACATGTAAGTCATGTTTGATCCAGTAATTTGGTTGGTATAATTTGATTAGTGATAGAAAAACAAATTTTGTACTCTTTTTAAGAAAGGAAAACTAATGAAAAAGACTTGAAAACTTTTAGTTTTAATGATAAAGACAAAATAAATGATAAAGTGAATAGTACCAGGATTGACTTTTTAGTGTAAAAATATGATTTTTCATTAAAGTGAACAGTACCAGAAACTTTTCGTTAAAGTTCCATTTTAAGAAACTACAGAAATAGGACAGATATAAGGATGAATAATTTCGAGTTGCCATCTTATTATATTATATTATATAATACGCCAAAATATTGTCTAAATAATTTAGTTTATTTATTTTGACCAAAGCATTTTACGTACTCTCACGTTAATAGCAAAGTTTGAATCTTACTTCGTTTTTCCTCTACACTAAACAAACAATGAAAACGAAATTAAATCCATGCTTAACATAAAACATAATTACTTAATCCTTGCGAAGTACATTGCTGGGTCGATATAAACGGCTACTTTCTCAAGTTGAGCACGTGATGGAAACACTGGTATTTGCCCTAGACAACAAAAACAATAATTTAAACGGCTAACATGTGAGGGTGACCTTGAATTTCGTTTATTTCGATAAAGAAAAATTTGGATTTTTGAATTTGAATTACATAATTTATATATAATCCCTTGGTCTAGGTTCATGTAGTGGGTCAACGGTTCGTGCAGTATTCTTATATAATTTCACTGTAAAAACCCATGAAGGTACGGAAATGGTAAACCCGATAAGATGAAGTTGACATGATGAAGCAAGTATCAACTTGCAGCATCTTGGTTTGGTATTGACTTGGACACCACTCCTACGTGAGACTCTGACTAGTTGGACGTGTTATATAAGCTGCTTTGGATGGGCCACACGCCATGCGAAGCCAAGTTACTAAGCAATAAACGCATCCAAAGCTAGCATTCACCAAATTAGTACATACGGATATTTGCATGAATATACACGCATACATTCATTTGTATACGGATATTTGCATACTTTACAAATTTGTAATCAAAACGTGTTGAGAGTATGAATCACACGTAAAAAAAGAAGAGACATTGTATGTGTTTATAAATAATTGAGCTCCACCAACTTCTAATTGGTATCTGAGCCATGTTGTTCCATGTGTGAATCCCAACTACGTCACCTAATTTGTGTGAAAATGAATCCCGCATCCAATATAGAAAAAACCTTACATGTATTTAGAAATAATTGGGCTACTTCTGTATTGCCAAATGTGGATAAGAATTCATCTGATTAGCATGTAGAGGAAAAATATGTCTTAGTTTGTTAATCTGGAATTGGCACTTCCTCATCTTGCGCCATTTGACATACATAAACCGTTTGACGTCATCTACTCGTAAGTCAACTGGAATGATAATTATATATAATAGATCGTTTAGTTCTTTTACATGAGGATATATAATGATCAAATAATTGATGATCCTAGGACTTACGAGAAGGCGATGTTTGACATTGATTGGAGTAAATGGCAAGTCACCATGAAACCCAAAAATGATCCAATGATTTCTAACCAAATTGGACCTTGGTTGATCCTCCTGAGGGGTGTAGTTCCCATAGGTAACAAATGGATCTATAAAAGAAAACAGAATTCAAAGGCAAGTCGAAACATACAAAGCTATACTTATAGTTAAGGGGTATAGACAAATGAGAAGGCATCGATTTTGATGAGACTTTTCCACCTGTTTCCATGATGAAAAACATTCTAATTTTGCTTACAATAGCCGCTTACTATGACTATGAGATTTGGCAGATGGAAGTGAAAACTACCTTCTTAAACAACTATCTTGAGGAAGAACTATACATGGAACAACCAAAGGATTTATTCCTAAAGTTGAGGAGCATAAATTATGCAACTTCAACATTCCATCCAAGCGAGCATCTCGACAAGATCGAAAATAGCTATTTTTGGAGGGAAATTTTGGCGCCACATTTATTTATATCGAAACTTGTATTCATCGGTAATAGTTATATTTTTTACAAGAGCGTGTTTAAATTATCAGAAATTATTTATTTCCAAGGGCAACAAGTAGTTATCGGTAGTAATTTCTCTATTTTCAAGGATAATTAGTTGTTGCCGAAAGTGATTGTGTATTTGTCATAGGAATTAGAGGCCATAAAAATAACGATCTATTTTCAAGGGCAATCAATGGCTCTCAAAAATGGACATTTATTTATGAGGGCATATAGTTGTCAGAAAAGATCATTGACTAGCTAGGTTATACATTTTGTTCTTCTTCAATAGTTCATCTTCACTAGGTTATACATTTTGTTCTTCCTCAATAGTACATTTTAGAGTTAATTTAGAAAGTTTTTTACCCTCTCTCATACTCATAAATATTTTATCCTCTCAATCTCACATAAATGAGATTAAAAAATTCTACAGCATATTAAAAATACTAAAACAATTTTAAAATACCAAAACACATAAAAAAATTCATAATAATTCATTTATAAGTGTGAAGAGTGTAAAATAATATGCAAACACTTGAGATTGCATCCTCTATGCTTTGTCGATGGGTACTCTATCGTTTGAATTTTTAAAACTCTACAAATCATTGTGAATAGTGTTTTAGAGGAGTTCAAAATAAATAAAAATTCATAATAATTAATGTACAAGTGTGAAAAAGATATAAACACTCGTGATTCCATCCTCCACACTTAGATGATACTGTCATTTAGACTTTAGAAACCCTCCAAACCCTCATGAATAGTGTTTTTGTTTTAGTGAAAAATTATTAAAAATTCATAATATTTATTTTAGAAGTATGAAAAACGTAATATATATTGTAATGACAAGCTTTACAACTTTTGCAAAGGGATCAAATCCGAAATCCGACACCATACTCCATAAACCCTAGATTTATATATTTAACCATCGATTGTCGTTTATTCTCTATTCTTCTCACCAGATTTCGTTTTTCAGATTTCTTTTTTGAAAACATGATCTTTTAGCGGATGCAAACTAATGAACAGTTTGGATCGTTGATATCACGTTTCAATGTTTACGGTTAACCGAAATGAGTTGATGTTATATAGTTTCTAGAGACTTTATAAACTTCGAGCAATATTTTCGCTAACTGTAAAAATCTAAACGTGATATCAACAATCCAAACTGTTCATCTTTCTACATCTGCAAAAAGATCATGTTTTCAAAAGAGAAAATCTGGAAAAAAAAAAAAAAAAAAAAAAAAAAAAAACTAAATTTGGTGAGAAGAATAGAGCATAAATAAACGACAATCAACATTTAAATTTAAATTTATGATTTATGGGACTATAGTGGCGAATTTCGTAATTGACCTCTTCAAAAAAGTTGTAGAGCTTATGATTACGAGCGTTTGTATATATTTTAAAATATTTTTCACACTTTTACATTAATTAAAAAACTTTACCACAATAATAATCATAGGATTTAATCTCACATAAGTGCGACTAAATTCTTACTGTTGGATTCTTTGATCTCACTTATATATATAAAAAAAATTTTGGTCAACTCAAATAAGATGACAAAATCTCACAAGCAGGTTGTGGGATATCTCAATGTATGCTATGTATAAAATCCGATATCTACTTTTTCATTGGGTTGGTGAGTAGGTTCTTAGTGAACCTAGGACGCCAAAACTTTGGGATGTCGTAAGGGCAATCCTTAATTAAGCACTTGAGGGGTCCTAAGGATATGATATTAGTGTGTATGAAAAAAAACGTTGAAGATGTTGTTTGTGAAAGACTACTCTAATTCCGACCACATGGAATCTACAAAGTGTAGGTCCACATAAGAATGTGTCTTCATTTTGAATAAAGGAGCTGTGAGTTATAAAACAATGTGCAGAAGTGCATAACGCTCTCCATGTGAATATTAGGTGATTACAATGGGGGATTACTAAACTTGTAAATGTTAAGCAATATGCAGAGGTGCAAAACGCTCTCTAAAAATGCTAATTGAGAGATTGTTTTTTATAAATAAGTTCATCACTGAATTGTAAATGTTCCTACCATTAAATTACTAATGTCATTATTAGGTGATTACAATGTGGTATTATCTCAGGCGAAGAAATTACGGTTTCGTGAGTCGTCAAAACAAATAAAAAAAAAATTATCACCAAATTGGAAAATTTGTGAAAAAAGAAGAAGGTTCAAGTTTAAAGAATTAACGTTGTAGAAAAGTAGTGAACCCAATCACTAATGCAATGACACAAAGCATCTTGATTTCAGCATAATGTATGAGCCATCTTACGATGGTGGATTTCTATTGATTTCAACATAAGATTGATTGATTTCGAGATGGTTTTCTCTTGTAAAAACAACTTTCATTAATTCGATTAGCTAGATAGTATTTCTCCATGTCTTTTATTGATGATATTTATACATAATAGTTATAAAAATAGGTGTGAGTGATTACTAATCGTATATGCATGCACAAAAATTAGCTAAATATCATAAATAGTTAAGGTTTCGCCAAAAAATTAATAGGAAGATGGTGAGTAGCTCTACTTGTATAAGCTCATATGTAAGATCCATTTTGTCTCCAAACTGAGATTTGTACTCTCAACATAGTGACAAATTTTCGATTCTAACCCATGGGCAACACAAATTGAGTGACGTTGAACACGTGTGGCCATTTGACATAATACGTGCGTCAACTTAGCTATGATACGTATCCACATGAAGGATGTTGAAGTTTCATCATAAAATAAAGGGACACTTTAATGCGGCCCCTAACCATCAATGTTTTTTTACTAAAACCTTTGTGGTTTTTAGTTTTTGATCGAAGTCCCTGACATAAATGTAATAATGTATTTCTATGTTGGTTATTATATTCTTAAATTAAAAATGAAATTTGTAGTTATTTATATTAATGAGCTTTTAAATAAAACCCATAATTTGTGAGATTAAAAAAATATTAAAGATGAATTATACTCTCCATTATATATATATATATATATATATATATATATGGGTACGTTTATCAAAACTAGCCAAAAAATTATTGTACCAAAACATGGGTATATTTTTCAAAAACACATTAAAAAGATGATATTAGGTTTAATAACATTATTAAATTTCTTCTATTGTACTTGACATGGATACGTTCTCAAATCAACGAAATATAATGTACCCATATAAGTTTAAAAATGGATTAGAGAAAAGATTGAGAGAATATAAAAAAAAGGGTACATTTTATATTAAAAAATGGTACAGTTTTCATATAACAAATTGGTATATTTAAGAATTGGTACATATAATTTAATGGGTACAAACTTATTCTAATTTTATTTTTTATATTTTGGAAATGTTTGAATCGAAAATTAATTAGGAGTTTAATAAAGGTATGAGTATTAAAACTCTAAATCAATTACTAATTTTTATTATAAAATTATGTAACTTACATGTAATTTATTAATATATTAATGATAGAGACTTTGATCTAAATCTAAAAACTGATAATGTGAGATCCCACATCGCCCAGGGGAGTGATCCTTATATGTATATTCTCATCCCTACCTAGCGCGAGGCCTTTTGGGAGCTCACTGGCTTTGGGTTCCGTAGGAACTCTGAAGTTAAGCGAGTAGCGCGCGAGAGCACTCCCATGATGAGTGACCCACTGGGAAGTTCTCGTGTGAGTTCCCAGAAACAAAACCGTGAGGGCGTAGTCGGGCCCAAAGCGGACAATATCGTGCTACGGTGGTGGAGTGGGCCTGGGATGTGGTGGACCCCGGGCCTGGATGTGACAATTTGGTATCAGAGCCTAACCCTGGCCGTGGTGTGCCGACGAGGACGTCGGGCCCCTAAGGGGGGTGGATTGTGAGATCCCACATCGCCCAGGGGAGTGATCCTTATATGTATATTCCTATCCCTACCTAGCGCGAGGCTTTTTGGGAGCTCACTGGCTTTGGGTTCCGTAGGAACTCTGAAGTTAAGCGAGTAGCGCGCGAGAGCACTCCCATGATAGGTGACCCACTGGGAAGTTCTCGTGTGAGTTCCCAGAAACAAAACCGTGAGGGCGTAGTCGGGGCCCAAAGTGGACAATATCGTGCTACGGTGGTGGAGTGGGCCTGGGATGTGGTGGACCCCGGGCCGGGATGTGACAGATAAGGTCTTAGTCAATGAATAAAAGAAATTAGGGACCGAATACTAATTTTTCCTAAAATAAATTGGCAACATTCAGAGCAGTTCAATTCCTTACCAATAAATACAAAATACTCTTAACGATGCTCTCTACAATATATGAAATCATTGAGCTAATTGATTATCATCATAATCATTTCGAAAGAATATCCTTATCTTTGAATCTTACCACAAAAGATTTCCAATTTAACTTATTATAGGAAAGATCAATCAATAGGAACCTAAAACATGGATGGTCATTCCACTACATTGTGGGGTGTCCCCAACAACGACGTTCACGAATTTAAACTACAGAGAGAGAGAGAGAGAGAGAGAGAGAGAGAGAGAGAGAGAGAATTTGTTGTATATGTACAAATATATCAAAATCTTTGACCAACAAGGATCTTAAAAAGAAAGGGAGGCCGGTATTGGCTTAAGATTTGTGGGAGTTGAGATATGGACCATAAAGCATGGTCTCTTAACATACATGAAATTAACACAAAAGTTGAATTTAGATTCGTAGGGTTTTTGATAGAGACGTCCTCGATCGATCGCATGGCATGGACCAAATATATAGCCGGTCACAAAACCACACGAGAAATTACAGAGATGTCTAGGTCTAGTCTTTCAATGGTAAACTGAACGTGGATGTAAGATACCACTTTGCATGGAAGCCATTGGAGTATGCCACTGTCTTGTACGTAGAATAGAAGACATGGTGAGGGTCCATATACTGATACAGCACTTTCTAATCACCGATATCTACCCAGTCCAGTGGACCTATCGATATAGTGGGCAACTTTGCTTGCTTGTCTTCCTCAATCCCACATTATGTTCCCTTAAACGCTGATTAGTCAAGCTATATATCAATTCTCTTGCTTTGTCTGTAATCTTTATTTGTTATGAAATGTAAGTTTTCGATAGAAATACATTTGTACAATATTCATAAGTCAGACCAAAGATACATTTTGCTTGATATAATTAAAATCGATACTCTGTTTAAAGTATTAGCAGAAGCAATAATACTATTATTAATTAAGGCATAGCCCTTTCTATCAACAGGGACTGATGGAGACTAGTATGGAATCAAGCCAGCCGTTTGAAATTTACTAAATACTTTGGACATTTGGTAAGACGGTCAAAACAGTTTTAGGAGGTAATGTTAGGGCGAATTTTGTAAACCAAATAATGTTGTTGTTGATTATTGGATTATTACTTAAGTGTTGATTAACGTGCTTATTTTTTTATTGGTAACACATCATTTGATTTGCAAATTTAGTTTACCTAGCATTACCTTTCTTGGATATGAATTTACATACATATATTCTTTTTAAACTCTCACACACTACAATTGATTAATAGCCTTTATCTTGCAAACTGTGCATGTAAATATGGAAGCTTAATGATAATACACTCTTTTGACACCCATGCTTAATCTTGCACATTATTTTCGTTTGACTTATACAATCTTATGGCTAAAAATAAAATATATGTAAAAATTAGCTAAAAAACTATATATATATATATATATATATATATATAACAATTGAAAAGTTGCATGAAAGAGTGATAATAGTGTGTGAAAATCAGCCTAAAGTCTATATATAAAACAATTAAAAAGATGTGTGAAAGACTTATAATAGTGCCTGAAAATCAGCACCATGTTTTTAATACAAGTATAATAGTGTGTGAGACATAATAAGGGTGGGAGATTGAGCTAAACACACCATGGATCAATAATAATTTGATATTAAATTCGTTATTTATATGAGAATCGAACTTAAAATATTTCACTTATAAGAAAAGAAAAAATTTCACTCAACCAATACAATTATTTTATTTATATGGGGGTAAAATAGTAGGCTTGAACTCCTAAGGGTAATTAAGATGAAAGTTAGCTTGGAAGCATGGAGGTAACCGTCCCTATATGCCTAATTCTAGTTAGATGGTCGTTTTCTAGTTCTTAGTGATGAACATGCATAGGATTGATGCTTGGTCCCATCTAGGGAATCTTAGCTTATCTCTTTTTCGTATTCTTTAAGTTTTTTTAATACAACATAAGCTTGCAGATAATACTTTATCGCAATGGAGGAAAGTCATTATGTGTGGATATGTATTTTGGTGGATCGATTCTTACCAATCCTCTTTCTCTTAACAACTAATAAGAATTAAACTTACTAACTCTATTATTTAAAAAAAAAAAAAATACAGCCTAAACTTTTTAGTTGTGACAAAATTAAGCTAAGTGGAAGTCCATTACATGTCAATATGAACATTTACATAAAATTAACCAATCTATTAAAGTAAACAATTAGTTTTGTCTTCACTCTGCTGGCTGCTTGATCCACTTTCACAATCATCCTCATATTACTCAAAAAATTTATCTGACACTCAGATATATCTATATGCAACACTTAATTAAATACTTAATTAATTATTAAATGTGAAGATCTGTGATGCCACTATGATGTCGAAGATGCATGGAGAGGGGAGAGGAGAGAGGAGGGAATGGGAGTTTTAGGTCATATATTTTAATTAAGGTTCAAATGACTGGGACAGAAGGAAATAGAGAAGATTTGCAGTGGTTCGTTGTGGTTAGGATGATAATATAATATGAAGGAGATTAAAAGATGGGACTGCATGCTTAGAAGAATAAAATCATTTTGTAGGGTAGGGTCTAGACTAGGATTAATCTTATTTTATACACTGTTGGATTGAAGATTCAATATAATTTCTACGTTGATCCAAGAGAGAGACACCACCTCATGTGCTTCACTTAATTATTAAGTTCAAAGATATGTATTTTATAGGTATTAACAACATAACAATAATTGTACCTAATTAAGGTTTGTAGGAAGAATGGGGTCATATATTTAGAGTAGAGATCCTTGTTGGATCTCTGTATCCAAAATCGACGGACTCGAAAATTCTGACCGTTCAAGAAAGAGATCTGGGTCATTTAAGGGCTTAGTGTTGTGTGAGTGAGTCAATGAGATGAGCTAATGAAAACCGTAAAATTTAAATTAAGTGGTTTGAATTTCTGGATTTGTTGATTCCGGACACATAGATTCAAAAAAGATCTCAATTCATATATTTTAAGCCTAGCGCATAGGCGCAGGTGGGATTAAGAGGGAGACAAATAAATGAATGAGATTTGGATTCATTTCTTTAGGTAGAAAGTGGGAAAGGCTTAAACATATACTATTTGATAAATGAAGAAACCTTAAAGAGGCCATTGATTGTTGTCGGTTTCTTTTACTATAAGTTTGAACTAGACTATTGTTGTTCCTGATAAATGAGAATATGGAAAATGAAGATGATATTTAGAGTAACGTTTTCTGGTTTAAAATTTGATATGTTATGTTGTTAAGATGTTAATTTCAATCATATTCAAACAAAACTTACTTTACCAACATTTAGGATTTGATTGACAAATGAACGACATAACATATTAAACCGTTTTGTAAAAAAAATTAATTTCATGCTTACTATGTTGACATTTGTTAAATCATCTTTCGGCCAATTAGTGAGATAAAGGCTACCCTAACACATTCCTAATTGCATTTTTTTTATATTTCCCAACCATCACCATTAACCAAATTGCAAACCTATCTACATCGCTAGCTTAGACGTGAGTAGTGGGGGAAATTACTTTGACATCAAATTATCATATTCGATCACAAAGTTTAAAGGGAGATTATGATTAGATTAGAGGCTCCCTCGTGTGGTGGTAAGAATTCTTCAATTTTTATATGACAACTTTCTCTCCAAAAATCAAGTAGCTAGGAAGGAAGGTATTCAAGTAAAGGTAGGGTTTGATGAAAAAATAAAGGGTAAAGTTGATGTGAATAAATGATATGCAATTAGGCATCACTTTCACTGGGAGATATATAAGATACGTGCGTGCGTGTGATATGGATGGAATAAAGGGCAAAGGCAGATGGAGGTTTAATTTAAATCTGAGCTTTTTGTGAGGGCTACGCTTTAACAGAAACCCAGAACAACTCCCGTGTGGCTCACGGGATGCAAAGAAAGATATAAAGTGGCCAATAAAAAGGAAGATGGTGGATGCATCTATGCTATGCCATGCAACTTGAACTTTGCCTTTATCTTCATCCATCTTTACAATCTTCCTTTGTTCCCATTACAACATTAAAATCTCCAATTGGCAATTTGATTCGGGAGGCCCTCAATGATTTATAAAGTTATGAATGCATGCACGCTCTAACAAAAAAAGCATAAAAAAAATATGTACAAGGCAAACTGTAAACTTAGACACCTACATTTTAACAAATGGGAACATGATATAATGCATGGTATTTTCTTCCTTCCAAAAAAAGGATAGGTTTTTCATAGCTCGCGATAATATTGTTATATTTTTATAGACAAATATTTCAAACTCAATACGTTAAAGAAAAATTCAAGCTCTACTAACTTTAATGAAAAGAATTAATCAAAAGAATTTCACAATCACAAATCAATTGGAACATAACGAGAGACTAAGGGGAATTTATATTTTTCTCCAACTAAATTAACTGTTTTTTTTATAAAACTTATGGTTGTTAGCGTGTTTATTCTAATTTATTAAAAATGTATTTATTATGAAAGAGGCTGTTTTAGCTTAGTTGTTTCCTGCCAATGTGCATTAAGATGGACTGATGGGGAAACTTGACCTAATCCCCTTGGTTTAAAGTTGGCAATGAATAGAACAATCACCAAACCTGGACAGTGGACTAGTTTGGAAAGCTCACAGTTTTGGTGGAACATAGTTTGATGATTCCATATTCTTTTCAAAAACTAATTACAACATAATTTGTTTACAAGGCTACTTCCATGAAAGGGTTCACATGAAGTACAATTGTTGCCTTCACCGGAAACAAAATGCACCTTCAAATTCAATGCATCCCTTTGATTGTTACCGTAATGAGAAATTTTTTATGTACTCGGAACATAAGTCAGTACACCACTTATCATAAAGTGAAGATATGATGTACTTTCCAATGTTCTCTTTTTGTATTATGACACACGTTATACATGGTGTATAGTCTCCTGTTTCGAGTATATTAAAAAATCTTCCTACCGCAACAGATTTTAAATAAATTTCTAACTTATTAGCATTGGAGATATATATTTTTATCTTGTAGCATAACATTTAGGAGCTGAGACCAGTGAACTTCAACATAACTGCTTCATAACTGCTAAAACCCAAGAGCACTAGAAGAATGCACAAACTATCAAACTGAGTTTTTTAACACCAATATAAAATTGACAAAAGCCGGCACAGATGTGGCTGCAATCCTTGATGAGAACCATATATACCAGCCGTGATGATTAGCCCATTCCCTTAGGCCCGTGTGGAAGTGTGCATATCGAATATTTTGTATTTGTTTGTATTCCGTGTTTCTAAATGTGATTTGTATTCTTATCATTCGAAGGATCATGAGTTGAGAGTTGGAGTTTTGAGACTCCATGTTCCACATTGGGGAACATATGGTTCCCAATGGTCTTCATATATGTTTTGTCCTTTGTACCAGTTGTGTGGATTTGGACCATTTGGAAAAGGATTGAGGGTGCGTTTGTTGCACCGGACTATCTCGGACTGGATTAGCTTCAGGGACTAAGTTGGACTGGCTTGGACTAGACTAAGCAGGACTAACTTAGTAAAGTGTTTGGTGCAGTATCGGATTAGAAGTAGGATAATAAAAATAATAAAATTAATTCTTTTTTTTTTCTTTTTCTATTTCTTTTTCCTGCCTGAAACCTCTCCCCTCTCTCTTGTTTTTCCGTCCAAACTCCATAGATTCCGATCATAGCTTTTCCTTCATTTCAATTGATAAAGCTCTCCATCCAAATTCCACTACTTGCAACCACATCTTTCTCCTCCATTTGAATCGATAAAGCTCCCAAAACACAAACAATCAAAAATTCAATTTCAATCAACATCGAATCGAAATCGCAGCTGCGTTTTTTCTGGACCAACAACAACCCTCTGATTCAAGCAGGACGAGGAAAGAGAGGGAGAGGACGTGATCTGGGTTGGGTCGTGCAGATCGGCTCGGCATCGAGGTTGGGTCGTGCAGATTGGCTCGGCATCTAGCAGGACGAGGAGAGAGAGGGGAGAGGACGTGATCTGGGTTCGGGTGAGGAAAGAGGGAAAGGACGCGAGAGCAGAGAGATGGAGAGGGAGAGACAGAGAGATGAGAGGGAGAGGGAGAGACAGAGAGATGAGAGGGAGAGAGAGAGATGAGGAACGGCGAAAGCTAAAAACGTTGTGAGGAAGGAGTTCTTGGCAATCCCGTGGTTCAACCCCGGACTAATTTGGACGATCTAACGAGGTCCTTAGTGCACACGAGTCCGGGCTAGTCCCATTTAAGTTAGTCCCCAAGTATACCAAACATGGGACAATAATCCTAGCTAGTCCAGTCCCACTTAAGAAGGTGAAACAAACACACCCTCAGGTTTTGGCCTTATAGTTGTGTTGATTAAACTTGTATAATATAGTCTAATATAATTAATATTAATTAATCAAGGCTTTGGAAGTTAAAATTAATTAGAGTTCATTAATTTTAACTTCCGACAAATTTTTTAATTAACATATTAATTAAAAATCGTTTTGATTTAGTGACACGGCTTTTAGAAAGAGTTGTGTACTTTCAAATACATTCAATAGGTATTTGAAAGGGTATGAAACAACCTATATATTTGCAATCTCAGTTTCCAACAGAATCTTATTTTCTTCCTCTTTCTCTTCAGTACAAAATTCCTAGAGAGTAAACACACAAAGCAATTCGCCAGAATTGTATAATTCAGTGCGGGTTGTAGAATTAGACAGTTGTATCCTGATCGAGCAAACGTCGTAGAACCATAAACACAAGAGTGGGACCGAAATATTATTATAAGGGCATAGCTTTTGCGCTAGCCTCTATCTGTGATTCAATTAAGTTAGCATCATTTTAATTCTTGTAATTATTTATGTTATTTCATTCTGTATTTCAAGTATTTTTCGTTAATAAAGAATCAGTATTTCAAATTTTGTTATTCATATTTATTTTTGAATTGTTCTACAACATTGAGTATGAATGAAAGTATCATCTTCTCTCTTTACCCCTCCCTCTCATCTAGAACAAATTCACACATGGAAGAAAAGTAGACGATGATATAATTATCAAAGTTATTGCAAAATCAGAAGTAAACCGGGAAAACATCTTTGCCAATTCAAATGATACGGAAAATCAACAAACAAGCATAGCTAACACCTCGAAGTTTACTTCCTTCCACCGTGGAATAGACAGATCTATAGGTATCAAAACCTAGAAGTCTACTCCTTCCAGGTTCAAAATCAAATACTCCATATTATCCTTGTAAACCCAGTGTTCTTGGAGTACCTTGCACTTGTAGGCATCGAAATTTTAGTGAAATAAATGTCCGCCAACAATTTAAGTTTTTGACATATCAAGGCTTATGTGGCATATGTCAGTGTCTCACAAATTATAAACGTGACATGTGACTCATTAAAAAAAAACCAAACGAATCATCAAGGGTGTCACGCGTCGACATTTAGCTTAGTCAAATTAAAGTTGAAATGCGAAAGATAACTTGATTAAAGATTATTTGATGGGTTCAAGTCATGAACCAAGTAAGAAATGAGGCTCAGTCCATTCGACAATTAATCAGGCCCAAATCAAAAAGAATCCTGATGGCTCAATCTCACGGTATAAAGCTCGGTTGGTCGCACAAGGTTTTTCACAGGAACAAGGAGTTGATTACTCAGAAACATTTAGTCCTGTGGTTAGACATACCACAGTGAGAATATTATTAGCATTGGCTGCAATTAATCGATGGGATTTAAGGCAGTTAGATATTAAAAATGTGTTTTTACATGGTGATCTTCAAGAGGAGATATATATGAAACAGCCTCAGGGATTTGTGGATATGGCTAATCCTTCATATGTTTGCAAGCTAATCAAGTCACTGTATGGTCTTAAGCAAGCTCCGAGGGCCTAGAACTCGAAGTTTACAAGTTACTTACCTGCGATGGGGTTTAAAGCATCTGCTTCAGATTCAAGTTTATTTGTTAAGCAAGATAATGGTGATGTAGTCATTCTACTTTTGTATGTAGATGACATTATCTTAACTGGATCAAACTCATGCAAGGTACAAAATGTAATCACAGAGTTATCTGAGGTATTTGAGCTTAAAGATATGGGAAAGTTGACTTATTTTCTTGGTTTGCAAGTTCACTACAAGAAGAATGGTGATATCTGTGTCAATCAATCTAAGTATATCAAAGACTTATTGCATAAAGCTGGTATGGAGTCCGGCAAATCAACATCTACACCGTGCAAGCCTCATGATCCATTGCTAGTCACTGAAGGTAACATATTACCTTATCCATGTTTATATAGCAGTATCGTTGGTTCATTGCAGTATCTGACCTTTACAAGGCCAGATATTGCATACGCTGTGAATTCTGTGTTAGTTCATGGCTTCTCCCACAGAGATACATTTTGGGGCAGTAAAAAGGATCTTGCGATTCTTAAAAGGAACTATACAAACTGATATCATATTTTCAGCCGACATTGCAGTAGGGATCACAGCCTTTAGTGACTCTGATTGGGCTACAGATTTAAACATAAGGCGATCTGTGACAGGCTATGTTGTATACATTGGTAATAATCCAGTTTCATGACAGTCAAAGAAGCAAGATTATGTATCAAAGAGTTCTACAGAAGCTATATAAAGCATTGGCACACACTGCAGCTGATGTTGCTTGGATTTGAAATGTTCTTCGAGACATGGCTGTTGTTTTACCTTTTCCTCCAATAATATACTGTGAAAATAAATCTGCAATTGCATTAAGTGCAAATCCAGTTTTTCATTCGAGAATCAAGCACTTGGACACGAACTACCATTTTGTGAGGGAAAGAGTTCAACATGGAGATCTACAAGTTCAATATCTACCTACTGAGGATCAAACTAATGATATATTAACCAAGGGATTACACAGTCCTTCATTTCTTAGACATTCCTACAATCTCAAGCTTGGAAACCCAGTTAAGATTGAGGGGGGATGTTGACTGAGATATACACGTCAGCAATATATATCAGCTAGTATGACAGGTGGCTTACACATTAACAAAGGCGTTAGGACTGTTGGTAAAGTGTTATAAAGGATAAGAAAGTTAGTTGTACTGGATATAGCTTATCTGTGATGCTAAGATTGTTACCTATATAACAGAAATCCTTGTAATCACAATTCATTCAATCAATACAGAAGATCATTCATTTTCTCTCTCTATCTCTCTCTCTCTCTCTCTCTCTCTCTCTCTCTCTCTCTCTCTCCTTCTCTTCTTCTTCGATATATGATTTTCTGCAGTTCTGTGCTTTTCTGCATTACTGTTAATAACATATGTTAGCATACACATATGTGAGGCAACTGATCATCCCTTGCTTGAGACAAAGCTTGAGTTCCTTGAGCAGTCATAGCAGTGATTGTTAATGGTGGTAGAGCTCATTGATAATCATAATTGTTTCTATGATAACACTCCAATGCAGTATGGCCTTTCTTGCCACAAATATGACACATTAGTATTTGATATTGATTAGGATTTGAGCTATTAACACTCCTAAAATGACAGTTAGGTGCAGTGTGTCCCCTTCGTGAACAAATTTGGCACTTTGGTGTAACAGAGGATCTGAAATTTGTGTTGCCATTCCAGTTCTGCCAAGTAGAGCCATTCTTAGAACCACCATTGGAAGACTGACCATTAAAACCTGATTGTGAACCCTTGCCTTGATCAGAAGAGAAACCATGATTGCCTTTGTATTTGTTCCCAAAGTAAGGTTTTGAAGCATTATTCCCATAAGCATTCCTATTTGAGTTGAAAGACCCACGATTATTCTAAGAATTGAATGACCGTTGATTGCTTCCAGTGAATCCATAGCCTCCCTGATAATTGTTTGCCCCCATATTAGAGCTTTCGCCATGATAGGTCCCATTGCTTTGATAAGTACCACTTCCAAAACCTCCTTGATAACCATTTGCTCCCATAGTTGAACTTTCACAATTATAGGTTCCGTTGTTGCCATTACTATTATCACTAGACATGTCACCATTCATGTACATTGCAGACATTGTACTAGTGAGCGAAGTAATTCTGGACTCAATAGTCAACTCAGCACTAAGAAGTTGTGCTCGAAAATCTTTCACGGAAATTGGAGTCTCCCTTGCCAATATTACAGTTCTGATCATATCATATTCATGTGGCAAACCAGTTAATGCAGCAATAACAAGGTCATTCTTTGATACCCTTTCACCTGCAGAAATCAACTGATCCCTAATAGCCTTCAATCTTAACAAAAATTTGTCAATTGAATCTCCCCCTTTTTGTGCAGTATGAAACTCAGTTTTAAGCTGATTAATTCTTGACACTGAAACAGAAGCAAAACGATCTTGTAAAGAACTCCATTCTTCCTGTGACGTTTTACAACCAATAACATGCTCCATAGCATCATCAGTCAATGTAGCAATTAACAAGCTAAGTCATGCCATATCCTTTTTCACCTAATTCTTATATGCAGTGGTTATCTCCTTAGTAACACCAGTTTCAGAATGGATAACAAATTTAGGTGGACACGGATTTTCACCAGTAAAGAAATCAAGTAAATCATATCTCTGCAAGACTGACTGAAATTGAAAACTCCACTTCACAAAGTTATCATCTTGCAACTTGACAGTAAGCATTCCTAGAAGCCCCTCAATTTTCACAGAATCAACCATATTCTCAGACATTGCAAGTAATTTCACCAAACACTGCTTTCTTTAACACACAAGAATTATCAGATAATAGTAATGACAAGATCAAATAACACCTTCAACTATGCAATCAAGAAAGACCTTCTTCGACAATTGGCCTTCAACGAAGAGAAATCACAGTAAACTTCAAGATTTCAAATTCCGGCAATCGGCCTCAAAAGAAATAGAATCAACAGAAAAATCAAGAAGGAATGGCAATCGGCCTTGTAATCCTTCACAATTCCACAGAAAAATTGGCAATCGGCCTTGAAAGTAAATAGTTCATCAAGACTAAAGAAGAAAAATCCACTGAAACAATTTACCAAACAGCTGGAGTGCAGAAAACCCAATTATGGAGAAACGCCATTGTTCAAGCCCCAAAATGTCACCAATAACCGCAGAAAATCTACTAAGTAACGAACAACCTCCGGCGATACAACGTTGCAGCGGAAAAACAAAGGATCACCAAGGAAAGACCTCCGGCGATGATACCATATTAACAGTAATGTAGAAAAGCACAGAACTGCAGAAAAGCATATATCGAAGAAGAAGAGAAGGAAAGAGAGAGAGAGAGAGAGAGAGAGAGAGAGAGAGAGAGAGGTAGAGAGAGAAAATGAATGATCTTCTGTATTGATTAAATGAATTGTGATTACAAGGATTTCTGTTATATAGGTACCAATCTTAGCTTCACAGATAAGCTATATCCAGTACAACTAACTTTCTTATCCTTTATAACAGTTTACCAACAATCCTAACGCCTTTGCTGATGTGTAAGCCACCTGTCATACTAGCTGATATGTATTGCTGACGTGTATATCTCAGTTAACAGTTGAGACTATAGAACTTACTTCACCGATAAGTGTTAGAGTATCACCGTTGCTATGTTGTCATTATCCATGTTTTTCTTACGCAGTGAGGGAAGAGATACGATAATCGAACCAAAGGGAAGAGAGAAGAGAACAAGCTAAGAACCGGCAAAGAATCCTTAGGCTTTTCTATATACATGAAACTTGCTTTAGGGTATTTTTATGGTCAATTGCTTGAGGTAGAGGTGGCAAGTCTACTTATTGGGTTGTTAATGAGTACATATTAAGACCCATTTAGTTTGATTTTACCTTGCAACATTATTACTACGACCATTCACACCTTCATCTCATGATGTTATCAATTTAAACGGATCTTAACGGATACCCATTAACATTCCAATGGGTTAATTTGCCATCTCTAGCTTTAGGGTTTTTCCGCATAGGTTTACATTCCTTATTTGATGACTCATTTTAATGTATTTAGGTGTTTTTATTTATTTGTATTTTTGAAATTCTTTATAAAATGGTTGGTGTTGAGGGTCAAAAGTAACTTCATTACCAACAGAACAAGACTACAAAAAAAAGGGTACCGAATACAAAAGTAAGCACAAACCAAAAGAAATGACTCTTCATACAAACAAATACAAAGTAAGCCTGTGCCCAATAAGAAATTCGAGCCCATAATAGAAGAAAAAGAAAAAGAAAGAAAAGAAAAAACACATACATACATGGAAACCCTAGCAACTTCTTCTATCTCCCTACAACCACCGCCACCAGCAACCCAAGCGCCAAAGAGGAGACAAAAGCCTCGACATGAGATCTATAGAAGACGGTATTGTAGCATCCTCCTGGAGCTAGCAACATGCGTCATCTTCAAGCGATCAAATGATGAGTCAAACATGACTCTCAAACTATCCAAACAACCACCGCAAACGTGAAATCCACAATTGTATGAAGGACTAAAAGGGGCACTAGCAGCAAACGGATACAAGAAGACATCAAAAGCAGTTAGCCCAAAAGTAAAAATAGCCGATAAAACCTTAATCCCCATTAAATAGAAGCAGCCCACATCCAAATCAACCCAAATATGACAAGCATACCCAAAGCAAAAATCAAATGTTAAAGTGTAGCAATTGAGATTCCAGATTGGGCTTGAAACTTTAAGATCTAATTTTCGGTTATGGAAGAGGAAAGATGGTGGAGAAGAAAAATCATTGTTGCAAAGGATTGGGTTGAGGGAAATATGGAAGGGCTTGGGTCGAGGGAAAGGGGCTGAAAAAGGGGAAGAAGGTATGAAAAGAACGCAGGAAAAAAGAAGAGAGAAAAAAAAAAAAAAAAAAAAAAAACCAGGCTGACTCTTAAAACGGCAATTAGAGAGAGAAATTGAAGAAAGGGGAGGAAAAACGGTAGAAAGGGTGAGAAATGGAAGTTGGTAAAATTCTCTCACAAACAAAAGAAAGACTTCTCACAGGCGAAGATGAAATTTCTTTCGGCAAAAAAAAAAAAAAAAAAAAAAATCATTAACATTTATCTTTCTTTGGTTTCTTCTGGACATCTTTGGCACCAATCATGATATCTTCTTTTACAATTCAATTGCGTAGGGGTGGGCAAACGGGTAGAGGAACCGCAGGTAGGGGCGGGTAAGGGCCGGGTCCTATTTTTTTTTGGAACAAACGGGGAGGGCCGGGCCGGGCCTTTGTTATTTACGGGGCGGGCCGGTTCCTAAACCTTAGAAAAACGGGGCCCCGGACCGATCCGTTTCTAATTATAATCAACGGTCGAGATTGAAAGATAACCTATCATGCAATCTGGACCGTTAATTTCTAACCTAGGTTCCAGAATCAATTTCATTCAGATTTTGAGTCTCTTTCTCACTCACAGTCTCAAACTCGAATCCCTCGAATCCCTCTCCACCATCCCTCAAATCCCTACTCCGACGACATTCCAGAGAACGCCCATCACCACCGCCGCGACCAACACAACGGCACCACCACCACCCATCCAACCATCCTTCGACCTTGACGACATCCGTTACTTCGCCGGCTACCGTAAGTCTACTTCTCCAAATTTTATTTTTGTTGATGCGGAGGATTTGATGAATGCATGAATAATAGGATTTGATTAGAGCCTAAATCTTTAGGTGGGAGTAATTTTATGAATGCATGAACATTTGGGTGAAGGAATTGTGGATCTGTTTGGATAATTTCTATGTATGGCTTTTCCCTGGAATTAAGGCAAGATCTATGATGATTTCTCAAGTCCAATGAAACTCTTGTTGTTTCTCGTTCTCTCTGTTTTTGATTTTATTTGTCGTCCTCGGAACATTTGGGTGTGAAGGACTTGAGAAGCTTCAAATAAATGTATGAGTGGTCATTATGTACCACTCACTGGAGTTACATCATCATCTTTTGAGATTCCACACTGTCTCTTAGATTATAATGGAAATTTATGAGGTCAACCAGCATTATGTACCACTCACTGGGAGTTACATCATCATCTTTTGTAAACTATTGATGAGGTCGACCAGCATTGCTATCTAGGTCTCTCTCTCTGTCTCTCCTAACTAAGGAAAAGAGACGGCTGTATCAATTAGTTCGATTCAATGGCAATGTACGCTCTGTTAAATTCTTCAACATTTATGGCATTTTGTTTCAGATATTCTTCCTATTCTGTTAGAGAAGGCTCCACTTTAAGCAAGGCTAAGATGCCCCTTTCACAGCTCACATGTAAGTCCTCCTAACAATTAAAATGTTGCTGAATAGTATTATGCTATTTGTGGGTTTGTGTTGGTTTCATTGCTAATTAAATAAAGCATAGTCCCCTTCTTAAGAGGGGTCCTGTTTTCTAAGAAGTATAAGGGATAGCATTATTGGGTCCATCCTGCAATGTGATCCAATGATCCTAACCATCTAAATTTTGTAAAGTTAGCCCTTTGTGCATGTATGTTTCCCTATCTCTATGTGATTAAATTTCTTGTTTTGGATGCTAATGAGTCTAAATTTTGGATGAACTTGAATCTTTCAGTGTTACCGCTTTGTTTTGTGTTTAATCAGCTTGCAACGATGATGCATGATCTTTGTCCAATGAGTTCGGTAGAAGTCTGTTCAAATTTATTGCACTTGAAGAGAATGATGTCTTGGAAGCTTAATAATGCATGCTTACCGCATGAATCTGTTCTGAAATACCTTCTCATTTTGTATGCTCTTTCGCCTTTTTCCCTTTAGGGAGGGGGGTCTGTGTACAAAGAGAATATAATATGTAAGAATTGTATGACTACATTGTCCGGATGAATATATAATCTTCTCTGCATGTTATTGTTTTTCTTTTTTCTTTTTTTTTCTTTTTTAAATCCTGGTGGCTTTGAATCATGTCTAGCAAAGTTTCTATTTCTCTCTTTTTTCTTTTATTAGAAGAAAAATCATTTGCATTTGGGGCAATGAGGTGGTATTGTTTCTGATATGAAGAAAAAGTAGCTTCCACCTTTTAAAGCATATAAGGCTTATAAGCCCTTCCAGTGCCATTAGTCTAAACACTTTGACTTGGCAATTAGAAGAGAATCCAGTTCTATGTTTGGGTATATGCTCGATTTGTAGAAATTATCTTAGTATTATGTTGTGGTAGAAGGGATGAATATTAGTGAGTGGAGTTTGGGGTATACTCAAGTCAAGCTTGGACTTTGTAATCCTTGATCAAGTGGTGAGGAACATGTTCACCCATTCAAGTTTGGGTTTGCAAGCATTTTGGCTCATACATGATCCATGATCTATGTTAAGCTACGTAGAAAGTGTCAAAGGTTGTTAGGGGTTACGTGATTTCGCATTCCAATTCTGCCTCTTCTTTTATGGTTTTGCCAGAACCCTGCAGATTTCTCGAGTAGCTGACATGTTTATTCTTCCTTTTCAATCCGTGCGCAGATTCTTGAGGAATGCTGATCAATCCTTTCAATATGTTGACCTCCAAACTCAAAGTGCAATAAACAGTGTTTTCCGATCCTGAGCTTACATTTCATTTGGCCACTTTTTATAATAGAGCAGCAAACAGCCACAGTCCTCATCACTCATACATTGTGGTTGGAATTGAACAGGTGTATTACTTAATTATGCAGTAACTAATTTTGGATCTGTGTAGTTTTGTGCAGTTTCAAAATCTGTGCAGAACTGCAGTTTTTGCTTCTTCTGTGTTATGTTTGATGCATTTGAAATGCTATTCATTTATCTGTGTAAACTGCAATCTGTGCAGTTTTTTTTCAAACTACAATATGTGCAAATATTTTTAAACAGCAAAAAAAAAAAAAAAAGACCCGTGGACCCGAACCGAACCGGCCCGTTTCAACCGGGCCAGGTAAGGTCTGGTTCCTATTTTAAGAATTGTAATGCCCGGCCCCCCCCCCCCCCCCCCCCCCCGCGCCCCGTCTCCTTTGATTCCGGGTCCGGTCCGGTCCCTTCAAAAATGGGCCCGGCCCGGCCCGTGCCCACCCCTACAATTGCGTGCTCACGCATGCATATTTTGTTCCCTTGTGTTTATGTACCCTTTTACTTCATATTTTGGTTGCCGTGAAGCTTTTATTGGACTATATGCACCAAAATACGGAAAGGTATCGTGTCCATGGTTGAAGTAGATAACTCACTAGATTAGATTTTCAACGTATGTTGCAAGAAGAAATGAATGTCAATTTTCAAATTTTAACCAAGTTTAATTCTTGACGACTCCATATTTTACCTTCAGCTCGGACAAAATTTGGATGCTGACATCCGTTTCTTCATGCAGCATACAATGAATCCAATCCAATTCGAGAAGGAAACATAAAATCATACCAATCCATTTAATATAATATTTCATATACAAACAAGTTTCGGATTTCATAACTCACAGCGGGATCCCACAAACCCAGAAATTCAAGTATGATTGACCGGTTCTACCTTCTAGAACTACAAAGTACATCAAGTACCGTGCTCACCTTCCTGAACTCTTTTTCCATCAATATCTTGAACGGCTCCTAACCCAGGCAACATAAGCAAAAGGTACGCAGTGGGGTCACCTTGGTCAGCGGGAGTAAGTTCGTGAACGACTACGGGTTCGAGAGCGAGAGCGGGAGCTAGACCGGGAACGAGATCTAGAATGAGACCGGGAATAACGTCTTACGGAACTCTTCCTTCTCGGACTTCTACTACGTTGGTGTCTTCTGCATTTAACACATTTTCACAATCATGGGCAAGGCAATATAATTGCGGCATAGATTTTGGACCCACCATGAGAGATCACAACATGATTTGATTATCAGCCTTATGTTCATAATTATAGCCAGCACCTTTTATTATGTAAAAAGAAAAATCACCGACCTTGGAGGAGAACGGCTATAGCTCCTACTGCGGCTACGACGCCTAGATCGACTTAATCGGCTTGTTTCTGCAAGTTTTTCCAGCCTCTGGCGTTCCTGCTCTCGCTTTTTAGCTATTTCAGCAGCAGTATCTTTCTTAACTGAAAAAGCAATTAAGTTCAAAATGATATTATATACCATGAGTCAGGCACTGATAACAAAATTGAATAACAATCAGCTGTTTAACATAAGCAATGTAATAAGTTATCGGACATACTTTGTTTGTTCAGTTGCTTGCTCATAATCCTTTTAAGTCGTTCTTGAGGAGTTTCTTTCTTCTCCACTGGTTGCTGCTTCAACGGCCCAACAGAAGTACTTCCCTTAGCTAACTTAGCTAATGCTGATGATGTACTGTGAGGTAAGGAAACAAGCAAAGTTTAAAAAGTGAGAAAAATATAGTTACAAGGATATAGAAAAACCAGTGATAAAAGCTGAGACGAAAACAATAAGCACAACGATTAATAAAGCCTCCAATGATTACGTTCCCTCAAACTTCAAATGTGAAGAAAAACAAAAGATCTTCTGATCCAGGTTCCATGAAATACCTTGCTGGTGGTTTCACCAATTTAGCGCCCTTATCCTTCTCAAGGGATGCAACAGATGAAGGATCAATATGCAGAGCCTCAAGTATGAGACCAGTTGAAGGACTGTAGGAAAGAAGAAGCATTAGGAATAACAATATCTGGGAACAAAATGAGCTTCAGAAATGAAGCCTCCTTCCCTCTTCCTCTTGGCAGTCAGGTTGATACCCCTAAGCCTGATCTATTCTAAACCAATAAATTTTGCTCAGGTAACAAAATGGGTGAAAAGATGCAGCAGAGTAAAGAGTGTCCAATGAATCTTTGTAAGAATAAGTCGAGTGCTCCGACCGGTTTAACACATTGGCCTGTGAGGGAGGAGACGATGGTGGAGAGAACCCTTCACGCTTTGATCCATCCTTGTCCCCGGATCCCCCAAATTCTGTAATATATTCGATTTTAGTAGTTGGTTTGCTTCGATGAGCATCATCAGAATGTCGTCCATGAGGATATCTCCATGAGTATGATGGTGAATATGATCGAGATCTTGATCTATACACACAAATAACAAGGGGTAACAAGCAAAGGCCTTTTGTGGGAAGATATAGACACGAATACGAATGATATAATGATTTTACCTTCTTGGGCGAGGATAAGCTTCATATGTTGGACTTCGTCTAGTTTCACTGCAGTGCAATCTTTTCATAAGTTATATGGAAGGAAAAATCCTACCACTTGGGCAACAGGAGCAAAAGTCAACTAATTTTGGAAAATAAAAATTTTCGTTGTTTACTGGTACGGGTCATGGTGGAGCACCCGAGTTCCAGTTACCCGTGCAGCTTCTCTTTCTCTCTCCCTTTCTATCTGAGAAGCCTTCCTTCTTTCCTTACGACTTAGTTTCCTCTACAGATTTTTGCAAATTCAAATGATGGATTATGACTACTGGAACAGAAAGCACATGTAACCCACAATTGTGAGAACTTACAATTGCAGAATCGCCTTTGATCACTTCTTTTTGCCGTTTCTCCTCCTCCTTAGCTTTCTTATCCATGTAAACAAGCCAACCATATCTTTTTATTCCAAACTCTTTTGCTATTTTATCCATTCCTTCATCACTGCTGTCATCACTGTTGAAATTATCCTCATCCTCATCTTCGTCATCATCTTCATCATTATCATCAGAGTCCGAAAACTGGGCCTCATCTTTTCCATTCCCTTCATAAGAGAACCCCACCTGCGAATAAGAACCCATAACAGCAGAAGGTTGTTGCGCCTGAGACCTACATATGCATAAAAATAAAAAAGACTTGATGCCACAAGCAAAACTATCATAGTATGCTAAACATACATACCACTAATAATGAGAAGACCTGCACCGGTATAAATGTAAAAGAAAATTCAAACCTGCCAGGAGCAAACGGGGCAGTAAACTTGGCCCCTATCTCTTGTTCCACATGTAGCAAACCCTCATCATCAGTATCTGTTAACGTAAGAAGCTTAAACTGTGACAATCTTAAATTAAAACCCCACATCACAATTAATATTTCAAACACCAAAGGTTTATAATTTTCGTCTTTCAATGCCTTTACGGATAGAGATAATTATTGCATACAGAAAAGCAATGTATAACCTACGAACTTAAGGCCGTTCGATTACATAAACATGGTCTGTAATCTACAATGTCATACACATTTAAATGAATACATATGATTAGAAATCAAAACAAAGTACCGACATCCTCTACGACAATGCTTAATTAAATCCCGATAACGCTCAAAGTTAACAAACTCTTCTAATTCCTCCTCTTCTTCGGACTTTTCTTGAGCACGCAAGTGCCGCGTATCTCGAATAAAATCGAGCAGAGCTCGCCCATCAAATCTGCATTTTACATTTACCAATACAAAATTCAAGCTAAAAACCTTCACAAATTTAATATGAAAAATCGACAGTAAAACTAAAACAGAACTGAAATTTATACCTATCAATCAAAACATCCTGCTTCCCATTCCAAGGAATCCTGATAGAAATTGAATTCGAACAAAACGACGTCGTGATTATACATACACATGCAAATTGAAGCAGAGAGAAGGAGAGTTGAGGGAAAGGAGCATTACAGGCCTTGCTGGTCCTCGGCGGCTTGGTAGAGGCCGTCATCGCGGTACGAGCGGCAGCGGGAGCTGACGACCTGGATCGACTGCTGGGGGTCGCCGCGGCGCTTGGCCAGGAAAACGGCACGTCGTTGAGCTCGCTTACGAGCGGCGTCCATCATGTCGTGGACCTTCCGCTCCGACCTCCTGGCTTCGTGCCACATCGTTCCACCGGATTCGATTCGAATTCGAGGGTCGACTGGTGGAGTTGCGAACCTGAGAGGAGCCCTAACCCTTTTGGAAGTTACAGTTTGCCTCCTCTATCACCGACTTACGCCTTGAGAACGATGAGGCGAATCATGGGATATACAAGACTTGTGTATATTCGGTTTTTAAGACCAAATGTTTTGGCAATTTGCGTTTTGGCCCAAATTTACTCAAGCCCAACACTATCAAATTGAAAATTGATTTTATGTTGGGGTACAAGTTGGATTAGAAATTCTAATTTTATCAACAAAAAAAAAGTTTCATTTGAAACCCAACAACTCCGAATAAATTGTACGGATTACGTGTGCAACATGTTTCATCCCTTAAAAATTTTAAGCCTTTTTTTTGTGAGCAAGGTCTTAAGTCACACATTCGACAAGGGTTTCGTATTGGAGCGCTTTAGAGCATCTCCACCCGTTAATGAAAAGTAAGAGCAAGAACTTTTGCTAAGCCTTGAGCCCGCTGGCAAAGACCACGTCATTACGACGTGAGCAGCCAGCAAGTGGGTCCCACAACAGAAATGCTGACCAGCAAGTGGGTTTCAAGGGGTAATCAATGGGACAGGTTTGTGCAAGGTAAATGAAGCACTACGTTTGGGTGCTGAAGGTGGATGCGGGACATCTAGACAATGCCCAAAGTTGACAATTGTTTCCGATCTTCATTGCTAATTCATGCCCAAAGTCTAATTTGTCAACAGTTCATGCTTAGTCCATGGTCAAAATTACTTCTTTTCGAAGTTTGGAAGAAGACGGTGATTACGGCTTGTGTTTTGCTTATAGTAGATGCTATAGTGGGATTGTTAATTTGGTTTGTAATTCTACCGGATAAGGTCAACAAAGCATAAAAGATTAAAAAAAAAATACATTTGTGAATAGTACTTGTCATTGTTTGCCCTTGCCTATGGTCTTGTCTTTTTTAAACGAGTGAAGTTGCACAAAGGCAAGTACTGTTCAAGGTACATGCTACTTACATGTCTTTACTCTTGTATTCCACTAACAGGTGGAGATGTTCTTAATATTAAAAAATAAAATAAAATAAAAATAAAATAAAATAAAAAATAAAATAAATAGGGGAAAAGACCAAACCACGCCTCCAGCCTTTTCTTCATATTGTTTGAGAGAAGGGAATAATGATTTTTCCAAAAGCAAAAAGAACAATTTTTCAATGAAATTTTAAAAATGATTTTATAAATACTCATATTAAGAAGGCCTTTTTAAAATTTCATCTCTTAGGCCTCATACCTTTTTTTTGGTTTTTGTCTATCTTTCTTATGACATGGCAAGTCATCGCATGAGGATAGAAATAAAGATAAATAATCCTATAATTGTTGTAAACATTCATATTTTAAGTGTGATTGTGTAAATCCTATATTAGATTTTATTTTAGTTATCTTTTCCTATTACAACTTGTATTACTTGGGGAATAAGGTATATCTCCTTTCCTTTTACTACTATAAATAAAGACACAATGTAGAAGGGATAACAACACACATTCTCTTAAAATTCTACAAACACATCTCTCTCACTCTCTCTTCTCCTTGCCGCCGGCCACCCTAACCTTGTCAGATAAAATAGACCACAACACATTATTAGCACGCTCATACCGCTGCGCTTAGGAATTTGACGTTGAAGAATTTTTCTGCATCAAACCAGTTCATCCATATCATCATGCAATTAGGTTCTTTAAAAACAACGGTTTTTATCTCGATATTTTTGCAGCCCTAATAGCATGAACATTCACCATAATACATGACCCAACTTTACGTTTTTCGAATTTTAGATTCTACATAAATTGTGTATGCATTATATTCATAATTATTGAATTATGTGAATTTGATATTTGCCATAATTGAATCAAATATATTTGTATATGCATCACATTGAATTAAATTACAATATTATTGTTTTGCATATGCATATAAGTGAATTGAATATGCTTTGAATTATATATTAAACAAAAAAAAATTGCTATTGGGAACCTAGAGTTCTTCGAACCCCTGACATCACCCAGGCCTGCAGCCTGAGGACTAATGTTGGGCCAAGCCGAGAACCACGGAGCCAGAAGCTCCGAGCCTCACAACCCAGAAACCCCTTTCATGGCGTCTCCACTATCGCAGGATGGCCTACAGCCTCACACCTCGGGTCACCATGTTTGACGACCTGAAGCTCGTCCCTGACATCAATTGACCGAGATTGGATTGAATCTCATCGGATTTTTTTTTTCGAAAACCCGATTCGAAGCTTTAGGGTTTTACAAAAAATATCGAGTTTTTTTCAAATCTCCGTTCATATTTGAGGTCTTTGTAAACCCACGGGCTTTCCCCGACCTTGGAAACGCCTTCTGACACGGCGCCGTCCACTAATTCCGGCGTTCTTCCCTGGCAAAGCACACCCAACATGGCTGGGATTTGTGACCCGCGGCCCTTGTTTGGGCCTGAACCCTTCTCGGCCTGTTTTTTCTTTTCGCCTTGGCCTCACCTGCAGTGACCCAAAAACCCAGCCCACCTATTCCCTCGGCCTAAAAAAATAATAATAACAAATTTTTATTCTTAAGCTCGCTTAAAGCTACCCGTATGAAATTTTTTAGCCTTTGGGCTTACCTGCAACAACCCATTCTTCCGGCCTGTAAAGAGAAAAAAAAAAACATTTTTTTTTGACCCGCCTGAAGCGGGCCGTGTGCATGTTTAGGGGCTCGCTTTGAGCGGCCCGTTTTTCCTCTCTTCGTGGGCCTGCAGTCCCACCCCAAAACTAAACCCAGCCCATCCTTGGGCTTAGGAAGCACGATACCCTTTTTCTTAAGCCACCCGTAGGCTTATTTTCTTTCTTTTGGGCCCCAAGCTTCGATTATTTAATATTTTTAAATAATTTGGGTTTTGTTGCAGTCCTATTGGAATAGGAATATGATTGTGTAAATCCTAGAGAATATGGGAAAGTATCTTATATTCCTATTAGGAGTAGATTACCTATTAAATATTGTAATCCTAAAGGGAAAGGTATTTACCCCTTCTACTACTATAAATAAAGGCACAATGGGGTGAGATAACACACACCCACAATTACACATCTCTCTCTTCTCTCTCAATTACCGCACCCCTTCTCTCTCTCTTTTGGCCTCCATAATTGTTTCAGTAAATTATGCCTACAACACGTTATCAGCACGCTCTTGACGCTGCGCTAAAGAGAGTTTGATCTTCAATTAGGGGAGTATTACGTTTTAATCATTCTTTTCATGATTAATTTACTATTATTTTGAATTGATCTACATGCTATTGATTCAATTTAATTTTTATGTGTTGAACGTGATACAACGCATTGAAGATGCTATTCCGACTTTCTGCAAAGGAACTTCTACAAATTCAAAGGCTTTGGTTGTTTTCTGCCAATCAGGTACGCTTAAAATAAAGGAAGATATTTGAAACGACTCTGAAGCATGAAAACATTCCCCATGATGCATGAACCCCCTATGTTTATATTTTCCTTCCGATATATATATTCTCTTTGTTTATATATATATTTGTTTCATGCATCGTACAATTAAATTGTTATGTGGAATTTGTGAGTCAAAGTATAAAAACAAATTAGAAGCAAGTTAGGGTTTCCTAAACCCTAAGGGATTTGAAAAAAAAGAAAAAAAAAGGGAAACTGGATTTGGTGCGGCACCGCACCATCCATGTGCAAAAAGGACACCAGGCTTCGGCCTGGAGGGTTTCCTGCTGGCCTTGCAGCCCACGGCCTTTCACGGCCCGCACCCATATCAGCCAGCCCTCGGGCTGGGCTTCCGCGTAAGGCCTGAAGCCTTCCCAGCGCCACACACGCATGGCCCCAGTTACTGGGCTCCCCCGTGTGATAACCCAAGGCCAACCTTGCTGGGCCTTTCCCCCGTGCCTTCCCCTCGGTACACACCCAAACCCAGCTGCAGCTGGGGGGATCCTCACCCAACCCGTGGCCTGCAGACCACCCCGAGGCCCTTTTTGGGTCGTGAGTCTCTACTCAAGGCACCTAGCCGTGCCTTTGACCCACGACATAAGCCCAAAAATTATTTTGAGGCTCTAATTTCGATCCAATAATATTATGTTAATATTATTATGCTTCTACAATCGACCCTGTATGGCTCGATTTATTGAATTAATTAAAAGTGACCTACAATCCATTAATCTGATAATGAATCCAAAATTATTGACCTGAAGATCACTTTTGGACATTAACGATTCAATAATTTATCTATATACTTTGAACCGTCACATACTTTCGTAGTAACGAAGCTCTCACACTTGAGTTCCCGAAGAACCCCAAATCCACTACACTTAGTTGGTATATTGCATTCTGAGTTTCGTGCAGGAACCTCTCTTTTATGAACTAAACATTCATAAACTAAATTGAACCTGTAGTTTCAAATTTAGTGCCTTTGAAACCCGAAGTTTTCATAAAACAATACACCCATGAAAACCCGACGTTTTTCATGAAAACCATGTCTTAGAACTCGAATGTTCTAACTATGATGCATATGGATGTTTCATTCCCATAGCACCAATCATAATCTTGTTCCCTCCAATTCTGTGGATTGTCGAACCGTCACAAGTTCAATTTCCCTTATTTGGACGTTTCTAATGGAAACCACTTAATGTGGGGTACAAGACATGAATCTCCCATTGACTATTAAGTAGCTGAGAAACCATTGAAGCCAACAAATGGCAAGGAAGAGCTGAATTAGCCTCCGCCATGATCTTTATTCAAAGACTTATGCCCGAAGCATTACAAACGGAAATACCTCCCGAACGAGGATTCCATGGCTCTTTGGCTCGCTCTTACGGACCGTTTAATCATGAAAGACATTGCCTGAAGCACATCATGATTATATCCATGAATGAGTACAATTCTGAAGTTTATAAATCCGATCGAATTTTGACTAGAGAATACTTTTCTCGTCCTTCCATGTTTCTCACTCGCTCCTAAAACAGCCGTGTAGAAAGCGGAAGTTTACCAAATTCTCGGATCTGATTTCTACCATAAACGTGAGAGAAAGGTATAAACTCAGTTCGGCTAGAGTCTACCAAATGGCTCAACCCGGTTCGGTCAAAGCCTACTGAACCCAAGTTTGGGTCTGTCTCTTTCACAATCCAATTTCGAGTTTGCTTTTAAACATATAGTAGAATCAGGCATGCCAAGGTGTGGCATCATGCCCGAAGCATGATCCTTGGCACCTAAGACCTCAAACTTCAAGAATAAGGGATAGTATTCCCGATGGAATAGATCATTGGTTATGCACTTTTTCGTGCCCCTACCAATGTTGTTAAGGAGTACCATTCTAGTAGTCAATATGTGAGACTAAGTTTGCTCCACCAAACATAGTTGGAAGAGCAAAATTTTGACATGGATAGCCTTGATGGCCGAATCCCCTTAGTAAACCACTTACTTTGTGAACATTTTTTCATGTTCTTGGATTCAAGTTTGGTGTATGTTTTACTTATGGATAATCTTATTGATATTGTCCTCGAATATGAGTTAATTGAATTATGTTTCTTAGTACATGTGACCGATTCAATTAAACACGTGATTAGGTTGGAATGTGGGAAAGTTAGTTGTCTGGATGAATGCGTACTACACACACTAACTTTACACCTAAATCACATCTCTAACAACGACTTCAGGTCTATCCAACCCGATTCAGAGCAATGGCACGCTCCTCGTTGTATGAATGGTACTACATCACCATTTAAGGGACCTTAAATTCTCCCTGACGTTGAGTTTTTAAGGATATTCGAGATGACAATGATCATAAATGAAACCACTGAAGAAAATAGAGTGAAATATCTTTGCACCACCTCCAAAAATGAGCTTGAAGCTTTGATTAGGGGCCAATGGGCTGTCCCCCAACTGGGGCACACGCCATATATGGCCGGCCTAGAACTAGGTGATTGAGCAGTTTACTTGCTTTGGCATGACCTTTTGGGACACTTAGGTCGACCAACGATGCTACGACGCATCTCCTTACCCGAAGTAAGGATCTTATGCCTACAAGCACACTTGCCAAAGTCCGCTCATTTGTGAAATTTGATTTTCTAAATCATCCCTTGCAAAGATACGAAACGACTCTCTTTTCATAATGGATTCAAGGGAATATATGTGGACTAATCCAACCAAAATGAGGACCATATAAAGACTTATGGTTTTGGTTGATGAATCAACAAACTGGTCACATGTTTGTCCACACACATTACTGCTAAACCCTCTGGCCGATTAAGGGTTCACCACCCTACTTATCCCTTAAGGTCCGGGAGACTGGATAATGTCGGAGAGATTATATCGACAGTTTTTGATAGAGTATTGCATGTCATTTTGGGTTTCTAATTGAACATCGAATTCCCATGTTCACTTAAATAGCCTCGCCTAGTGATCATAAAGCGCAATTTAAATGAGCGCCCAAATTTTGGTAAACGTACTAAGTTTTCGGTTTCTGCCTAGGGCTATGCAATCCTTGTACGCAGTAATGTTGGTCCGCCTTGAGGCCCATTGCCACCCAACCTATATGAAGTTACAGTTGGTTACTGGGTACGAACCTGACGATTTTCATATTTACGCATTTGGGTGCGCATTCCATGTGCCAAGTTGCGCCGCCGCAACGTACCACCATGGGTCCTCAAAGAAGGATGTGTATCTTTTGTTGATCATGATTCTCCTTCACACTAGCTCTCTTCAAGCCCTTGCATGCGATCTCTTTACTGCTCATTTACGGGTTTTCACTTTAATGAGACAGTCTTTCCGCCGTTAGGGGGAGATAAGAGCGTCAACGTTCCTGTATAACGGCGCGAATTTGCGTGGACGTTGCCCACTATGTCTCATTTCAATCCCCATACCGCACAAGTGTGATAAGAAAGTGAGATGAATTCTAGATTTCAGAATGTTGCTCCAGACGCATTCCTCTGATCTAGCTAAAGTAACTAGATCATATACCAGCTGCAAACATGCTTGCAAGGATAGACGTACTTAACGGACGTCGAGTCAACATCCCTGGAGGGTGTGCCGCCCCTGTTGGACGGTTTGGACATCCCTGTTGGACGGTTTGGACGTCCCTGTTGGACGGTCTGGTACATCGGTGGATAGCCAATCAATCTGTCTTGGCCAGGAGCACGACAGATCATTCGGTTCGTAGGATTCACTTCCCTTGGAAGAGGAAGACACGGCACAACAATGAATCTGAACTCGATCGCTGTCTCAAATCATTTCTATCTCATGAGATTAATCCGGATTACTCCCGAGACTTGAAGTTCTTGGTCCAGTATACTAGTTTGGGTGAGCTAAATGGAATTGAAATGAGATTATCATCGATGATGTTTTCACTTATATGGTAGCTACCGGCATAAATGAAAAACGACGACATCGAACCGTGTTCCGTTGATTAAGTGACAACGTATATAACTGATTGAACAACAAAAGTTACAATCCAAGTTAAATTCCTTACCAAAGTGTGTATTGGAACTGTCGTTCCAACATTGCCCAAGGTAAACCTATTGTGTTACAAGTGGGAAAGGAAGCGTTATGAGATGAATGAAATAATGCGATATGATACACGCCTTACGGCGTAAGGTTTCTCTCAAACGTCCTGTGATTGATAGCAGCATTACGAAATATGGTTAGTATTTCTCCATGGGGATATAGATACGGAGATTGACATGTAAGTTCCTGAAGAATTACATGGACTGATTCAAATGGTTCCAAAACCACGGAACACCCTCTTAACTCGTTTTGAGGCGTTCACTTATGGATTGAAAAATCCGACGGATGTGGTATACCCGTTTACGTGATTATTTGATCAGTCAGGGATATGAATGAATGCCCTTACGTGTTAAACTATGAAGTCTTATTCCAAATTGCTAGAGTTACAGTTTATGTCGTTAACACGAATTTCACTAAGACTCTGGAAAAGCATTAGAAAACTGACTCGCACCTGAAGACGGAATTTGAGATGAAGGATCTTAGGAAAACTCGTTTATGCATTGACCTGAAGTTGAAGCATTGTTCTGACGGTATTTTGGTCTACCAGTCGAACTACACTCTGAATGTGTTACCTTTGAGTATACCTTTGATCCTCCATACGTTATATGCAAATGAGACCCTTAAAGAGGTTATGGAATCCAAAATTCCATATCTAAGTTCAACTTTGCACTTCGTTGTACTTAACTCATTGTATTTAGACAGGACATCTCCTTCGCTATTGATCTTGGTAAAGATGCAGCACCGCACCTACACGCAACCAGTGAATTGGTATTAAAGACGTTCCCTAAAGGTACTACGAATTTGGGCAAATCAAAATCCCAACGCATCTCAAGCTGATCTAACCCCCTGATCCCCGGAATGATGCTTGCCTTGTTTGTTATGCTGACGCAGGTTACTTATCAAACCAGCACAAGGCAAAATTCCCAAATGGTTATGTCTTTACCATTAAGGACATCATAATATCTTGGAGGTCCACGATATGACCTTAGTTGCGAAATCTTCAAATCGTTCCAAGACTTACCTCACTTCACTACGCCACAAGTGAGACCTTGTTAGGAGTTCTTGTTGAGCATATTCAAAGTACTTGTTGTGTTTTCATCCATCGTTGAGTCCCAACGACGATCCATGAAGACTATGCCGCATGTATAAACCCGACCAAGCCATGATACATCAACGAAGCCAACGCCAAGACATATTGCGTCTACATCTACATCAGCAAAGCATCAGGAGATTTGAAGTCATTCAAGCCGATCCCAGACAACCTTGCTAACCTCTACACAACATCACTGCCGAAGTCAACCTTCCAGAAGCTTGTCCAAGGAATCGGTATGAGCAAATTATCTAAATTGAATCGCTTGTAGTTCTCTTATTTAGAAGTTATGTCTAACTCAGGGGGAGTATCCAGAAGCATACTCACATGATCTTAATGTACTTTTTTTCCTACGATTAGGACCATTTTTCCCACTGGGTTTTTGCTACCTAACGAGGTTTTAATAAGGCACCCATCCTGGGATGATCATACTCCGTTGAGCTCACTACACTCGTCCAATTTGACGTTTGTTTTAAACATTGTGCATATTTTCATACTTTTCCCTTAGTCTATGGGTTTTCCCCATATCTTGGGTTTTACCATAGCGAGGTTTTTGTGAGTTTTTACACATGCATACTTCAAAGTAAATTTGAGACTCGCGATCACCCGTTGTGCCGATGACTTCATCAACTGTACTTACTTCATCACTGAAGACCTGATGCGCCATTTACTTGAGTATTTACACACTCAAGGGGGAGTGTTGCAGTCATATTGGAATAGGAATGTGATTGTGTAAATCCTAGAGAATATGGGAAAGTATCTTATATTCCTATTAGGAGTAGATTACCTATTAAATGTTGTAATCCTAAAGGGAAAGGTATTTACCCTTTCTACTACTATAAATAAAGGCACAATGGGGTGAGATAACACACACCCACAATTACACATCTCTCTCTTCTCTCTCAATTGCCGCACCCCCTTTCTCTCTCTTTTGGCCTTCATAATTGTTTCAGTAAATTATGCCTACAACAGGTTTTATATTTTTTCACCCACATTTTAATTTGGCATGAAGTCCAAATAATTAATTCACTTATAATTATAGACTTAAATGTTATCTTTTGCATATTTTTGTTGCATATTTCTGTACATTTATTTGTGTTTACTTGCAGGAATATATGAACCTGAAGTTCATAATTATTTTGAAACTTGAAGTTTCTTATAAACATGCCTTGTTTGAAAACTTGAAGTTTTCATTAAAAAAAAATCACCCATGAAAACCCGAAGTTTTTTCATGCAAAATTAAACCAATACATGTCCATTAGAACCTATATGTTCTACTCATATGTGAATGGATTGATTTTTCTCCATTACACTAACCACATCTTATCCATCTATTTTGTGATGGGAACATGTTGAATTTGAACAAACTTGACTTCACCGCTTTGGAGGTCTCTGGAAGGAACTACCTCAAGTGGGTCCAAGATGTGAAGCTTCACCTCACTGCCAAGAACTTGAGTCTCGCTATTGAAGAAGAGATAGACAACCCGGTTGGTGAAGCTGAAAAGCCACTGCTATGATCTTCATCCGAAGACATATCCATGACGCTCTGCAAACTGAGTATCTTGCCGAGGAGGATCCACGTGCACTATGGGTTGCTTTGGCTGATCGTTTTGATCACCAAAAGGACATATTCTTTCATGAAGCAAGACACGACTGGCAGCACTTACGCTTCCATGACTTTAAGCCTATGAATGAATATAATTCTGAAGTTTGTCGAATCCAATCATTTCTCAATTTTTGCAACGAAACTTTGATCGAAGAAGATCTCCTGGACTAGACCTATTCGACCTTCTCCGCTTCTAATATTGTCCTGCAGCAATAATATAGAGCTCAAAATTTCACTAAGTTCTCAGATTTGATCTTTGTTTTACTTCTCGCTGAAAAGCAAAACCAGCTGTTGATGAAGAATCATCAAGCTCGACCTATTGGGCGACTGCTGTGCCTAAAGCACATTATAGCATAAACCAACGCCCAAAATGCCAAAAGAGGCATGGTAGGGGTGGCCAGAAGCCATCCCACCAAGGTCACCAGAGTCAAGGCTCATCCAAAAGAGGAAATAAAGCCCAGAAGCGCCCAACCCTCTCTCTTAAGGCCCCGAACTTCAAGAATAAGGGCAAAGCACCTGAAACTATAGGGCGGATATGTGTTATCGTTGTGGTTCAAAAGACTACTGGTCCAATGTTTGCTGAGCTCCCAAGAAGGTTGTAGATGAATATCATTCTTGTCGAAAGAAGTTTGAATCAAACTTTGTGCAAGTGGACGAACCGGAGACTACAAAGATGGAGGTTTCTAACTTTAAAGAGGATATCACCCCTATGGAAGATTAGAATCTTAGACATAGACTTATTTTTTAGTTGAAATAAGACAATGGAGCCGAATTCCACCTAGTGGCCGAACCCCTCCTTTGTTTTTTGGGTTGATTTTTTAACAATTTTCCTTTATGTTTGGATTATTTGTTGGTGATTTTTTTTTTGATATTAAGTTTTAATTAATTACTATCCTTGAATAAATGAAATTATTTTGAATTGATATTTGTTTTTTTTAGACTTTTTATGCATGTGACCAATTCGAATTAATTTTTCATTCTAGGTATGACTAGTGGGAAAGTTAGTTGTCTGGTAGATAGTGCAACCACACACACCATTTTACGTGAACGCATCTATTTCATTAACTTCATACCTAAGAATGCACCTCTGACAACCCTCTAAGGCCCATCCAACCTGATTGAAGGATACGGTAAGGCACGTATAATGTTGTCCAATGGTACAATCTTGACCATTTCTGAGGCACTCTATTCTCCACGTTCCGGAAGAACGTTGTTAAGTTTCAAGGACATTAGAGATACAATTACCACATTGAAACCCACGTTGAAAACGGAGTTGAATTTATGTGCATAACTTCCTACGAATATGGCCAGAAGCGTATTCTAGAGAAGTTGAAGCGTATCCCGAGTGGTCTGTATACTACGACCATATGCCCTATCGAATGCCACTATGTGGCCGGCCTTACTACTGGGACCGCGCATGAAATTACACTTTGGCATGATCGTTTGGGACAACATGGACAAATAGCGATGTGCCGTATCCTCAAATCTTCACACGGGCATCCACTAACCCGAAGTTTAGGTTCGATCCAAGGAATCACATGTCAAACATGTTCAAGGGGAATGCTTATTACTAAGCCTTCTTATGACAAGATTCGCTCGAATCCTCCCATTTTTCTACAACAGATTCAGGGGGATATTTGTGGACCGATTCACCTTCACTGCAGACCATTTAGATACTTTATGGTTTTGGTTAACACTTCCACACGTTGGTCACACGCGTGCTTGTTGTCTACAAGGAACGCTGCATTCTCCAAAATGTTGTCTCAGGTTATCAAGCTTAGGGCTCACCACCCTGATTATCCGATCAAATCTATTCGATTGGATAATGCTAGAGAATTCACATCTAAAACTTTTGATGACTATTGCATGTCGATTGGGGTTGAAGTCGAACATCTTGTACCCCATGTTCACACCCAGAAGGGCCTGGCAGAGGCTTTCATTAAGCGCTTACAAATGATTGCTCAATCGTTGGTCATACGTACCAAACTCCCGATCGCTGCTTGAGGCTACGCAATATTGCACGCAGCAAAGTTAGTTCGCCTGAGGCCTGTTATGACACAACCATTTAGTGCCCTTCCATCGGTTACCAGATATGAACCCGACATATTGCATCTGCGCGTTTTTGGTTGTGTGGTATATGTGCCGATCTCTTCGCCCTTACGTACAAAAATGGGGCCTTAGTGAAGGATGGGAATCTATGTTGGATATGATTCTCCTTCGATTATTCGTTACTTAGAACCTTTGACAGGCGATCTATTTACCACTCGTTTCGCGAATCGTCACTTCTATGAGACAGTCTTCCTGTCGTTAGGGGGAGATAAGAACGTCAACGTTCCTGAAGAACGATGCGAATTATTGTGGACGACTCCCTCTTTGTCTCATTTAGATCCCCGCACCACTCAATTTGAGACTGAAGTGCAGCACATATTAGATCTCCAGAGCAAAGCTCAGAGCATGCCAGATGCTTTCACCGATCTAGCGCGCGTGACAAGATCACATATTCCAGCTCCGAATACGCCTGCAAAGATGGATGTACCAAATGTACGACGGACTTTCCTCCTGGAGGCTGGGATGCCAATATTGATGATCCACGTACATTAGCGACTAGCCAATCATTTACCCCTACACAAAAGCGTGGCAGATCTCTTGGTTCAAAGGATTCACACCCCCGGAAAAGGAAACCCATGACACAAGGTCCTCAAGAGCCTACCGTGAATCCGTCTATCGCTTACTCATTCTATCCAACTCATGAGGAAATTCTAGATTATAGAAGCATCCTTGAATAGACGAATCCTCCTCCCGAGAATCGTGAGATTTCGTTCTATTATGCTAACTTAGATGATGTGTGGCGTAGAAATGAGATGACTATCGATGATGCATTAGCATTTGCAGTAGCTACTGAAATCATGTTGAGCGATGACATTGAACCGCGTTCCGTTGATGAATGTCGACGTAGAACTGATTTGTCAAACTGGAAACAAGCAATCCAAGTCGAACTTGATTCGCTTGCGAAACGTTAGGTGTTTGGACCTGTAACTCGTACTCCTCCACATGTGAAGCCCATTGGCTATAAGTAGGTTTTCGTTCGGAAGCGTAATGAGAAGAACAAAATTGTCCGTTACAAAGCTCGTCTTGTTGCACAAGGCTTCTCACAACGCCCCGAGATTGACTATGACGAAATTATTCACCCGTTATGGATGTGATTACTTTTCGCCACCTTATCAGTTTGGTAGTTTCAGAAAAACTGGATATGCAGTTGATGGACGTAGTAACCGTGTATCTATATGGGGATCTTGATACCGAAATTTATATGAAAGTTCCCGAATGACTTACATTGACTGGTTCAAATATTTCCAAACCTCGAAACACGCTCTCAATTCGGCTGAGGCGTTCACTCTACGGTTTGAAGCAATCCGGAAGAATGTGGTATAACCGTCTGAGTGAGTATTTGACTAGTCATGGATATGTGAACAAGGAACTATGCCCTTGTGTGTTCATTAAGAAGTCACATTCTGGATTTTCGATTGTTGCAGTATATGTCGATGACATGAATCTTATTGGAACTCCTGAAGAGCTCGTGAGAACTGCCGCACACATGAAGTCAGAATTTGAGATGAAAGATATAGGTAAGACTCGATACTGTCTCGGTCTCGAGATAAAGCATTGTTCAGATGGAATCCTAATACATCAATTGAACTATACCCATAAGGTGTTGCGTCGTTTTAATGAGGATAAAGCGAAGCCTTCGAGTACTCCTATGGTCGTTCGTTCGCTAGATGCAAAATGAGATCTCTTCCGTCCGAAGGAGGATGCTAAATAGATTTTAGAGCCTGAAGTTCCTTATCTAAGTGCGATAGACGCTTTATTGTACTTAGCTCAATGCACTAGACCCGACATCTCCTTCGATGTTAATCTTTTGGCAAGATACAATAATGCACCAACACGCAGACATTGGACTGGCGTGAAAAACATCTTCCGTTACCTTAAGGGTACTACGGATTTGGGCTTGTTCTATCCTTACGAATCCTCGAGTGATGCCGCACCCCTTGCTTCTCGAGTCGATTCTCACCTTGTTGGTTATGCCGACGCATGATACTTGTCAGATCCGCACAATGTGCGTTCTCAAACGGGTTATGTCTTTACCGTTGGAGGCACTGCAATATCTTAGAGGTCAACTAAACAGACCTTAGTTGCCACTTCGCCTAACCATACTGAAATTCTCACCTTACATGAAGCAACTAAGGAATGCTTTTGGTTAAGAGCAGTTATGGACCATATTCAAAGCTCCTGCTATCTTTATCCCGCCGTTGATGTCCCGATGACGATCTTTGACGACAACGCAGCATGCATCGAACAACTCCAGAAGGGTTACATCAAAGAAGACAACACCAAGCACATTGCGCCGAAGTTTTTCTTTTCACATCAACAACAAGAGCATCAGAAGATTGAAGTCATGCAAATCCGTTCACAAGAAAATATGGCCGACTTCTTCACCAAATCACTACCGAAGACGATGTTTCAGAAGCTTGTTCATGGAATTGGTATGCGTAAACTTTCTGAGTTGTAACTTTGCTATTTCTCTTTGGAACTGTGTTAAACTCAGGAGGATTATCCTGAAGATACTTGCTTGATCTTAATGTACTCTTTTTCCTTACGATTAGGAGCATTTTTCCCACTGATTTTTTGCTACCTAACTAGGTTTTAACGAGGCACCCACCTTGGGCTGGTCATATCCCTAATGACGTCACATAGACGTTTCTTTGAACGTTGCAATTCTCACGCATTTTTCCTTAGACTGTGGATTTTGTCTCTACTCGGGTTTTTGCCATAGCCTTAGGGTTTTTTAGTGAGACTTACTCCTTATGCAAGTTCCTACTTTATTGAGAATAAGCGTTGTTCCTTAGAATCAGTGCCGATGAGTCGACTTCCTTAACTTCTGCATGATGCTAAATCTACCTTGAGTATTTACACACTCAAGGGGGAGTGTTGTAAACATTCATAGTTTAAGTGTGATTGTGTAAATCCTAGATTAGATTTTATTATAGTTATCCTTTCATGTTACAACTTGTATTACTTGGGGAAGAAGGAATATCTCCTCTCATTTTACTACTATAAATAAAGGCACAATGTCAGAGGGATAACAACACACATTCCTCTACAATTCTACAAACACATCTCTCTCACTCTCTCTTCTCCTTACCGCCGGCCACCCTAACCTTGTCAGATAAAATAGACCGCAACAATAATCACATTATAAAAAAGGCACCATCTTATTTGTTGAAAGTATGATTACTTGGTTTTTGCTGTTAATGTGGGGACTTGAAAAGAGCGGGAACCTACAGTAAGTAACCAAATATTACAATAAAAATCTCACGTTAATTATTCAACTCAAATGTTTTAATTCAAAAACATATAATAAAAGTACTTGAATTGAGATACCAAAATGGCTTTTGGCTTTAGAAAATTAAGTGGAAACCCCACGTTTACTTTAAACAACTCCGCCGACTTGGAACTGCTGCGCTGACTAATTACTACTAATTACAAGTGCTTTTGGATTAAAATTCAAAAGACATGGGACACCTGACATGATGATCCGCGCTCTGCATTATTCCCATGCCATCATTCTCTCAGTTTTGGTGTTTAGGGTTTGGCATGGAAGGGTCGAGATATGGGAATCCAAAGTCACAACTCAGACACACAGTCAAATTTCCAATTAAAATAAAAGGTAAGTATTCATGCAATGATGTAATATAATGCTAGCATATGAGGTAGGGGAAACGAAGAGTAACTTATATGATACCGGTATATTGTTATATATCAAGACGTCTCGTATTAAAATGAATCTTATTATATTATGTTGATAAAGAACATGTATTTTTATATTATTAGCATAAGACACTATAATGAGGATGTAAAATACCGGTTATAGTTGAGACTTTGGCACTAGTAAATGGGCATCCACCTTCCCTTCGTGGTCAAAGAATGAAAGAAAGTTGCATGGATTCACCCCTCTACTATATATTTGTCCAAACTTTCTGTAACTTATACGACTAATTGGGTCAATATACAACTCTATGAAGCATCTCTATTATATTCTAATGGAAATTAAGCCGCCAGAGACCCGTCCTTCCTCTTGCAGGCTGCTGATACACGAAGGAAATTGACATGTAAATTGTAATATAGCTTAACTTTGATTAGTTGGTAATTTATACAGAGGTTTGCGTATGGTGAATTTATTTAATTAAATTATGAGTAATGTGGAAGACTAAATATGAAGATAAAATTTTGTAAATTAAATGACTGAGAAGTTGATGATTGAATGATTACTTAAACGTTGATAAACATGCTCATTTCTTATTGGTGACACATCATTTAATTTGCAGATTTTGTTTACAAATTTAGTCTTCCTAGCTAGCATTACTCTTAAAATATTATGGCGTGTTCAACCAACTATATAATACAAAGCCTGCTCATGTATTTAATTGTTCTCATTAATTATGTATTATCACAATCAGGATAAACCATAGTTTTCCTAACCAAAATAAAATAATAATTAATTACGTACTATTTTAATTTCTTTACATGCAAATGTAGCTAAAATTTGAGCAATCCTTGTTACCCACTCCATCAACATGAAAATGATATAAAACTAAATTGCAAGATGAACTACATTGAAAATGAAACAAAACTAAACTGATTAGCAAGTTACTTAATTAATGGCATAAATGAATGTACCAATTGAGGCATGTTCCATCATGCGTCGTGTGTGTCAAGTTATCTTCATTGTGAATCCAACCCCACCTCTAGCTCAATCTACCCTGCAGCTTTGCAACAATTTCAGCTTCACCAGTTATGAGGCTTTCAGTGTGGTTACCTAAACATCCATCCCAAGCCAACCAACTTTGTGTAGGTAGATTTATCATGCATATATATGCGTAACTTCATCTTAAGTATCATTAATTAATTTTTACAACATTAATCATTTGAACCTAATCATGATATTTTTTAGTCTACTCTAACTAGCACAGGACCTTAAGATTTTCTGTAAAACCATAAACCCTAATTATAATAATAATTTCCACACTCTAATTTTTTTCCTCGTGTACTTCTTTAATTATACATTGATTTATAGGAAATTAGAGTCTAATCCTTGAATAAGATCAACTTTTGATTAATACCTAGTATAAGATTAAAAATTGAATTTAATCTTTTGATCCACTTTACATGTCGTCATGCAAATTCCACGTCATATCTACCCATTTTACATTGATTTTAGGGTCTTCTTTCTTCCAATTCTATCCCCATGAACAATAATTATTTTTATGAGAGATGTTGCAAAGTTTATTACTCATTTGAAATTCAAATATTTGCATTTAATTTATTACTCATTTGATATAAGGTGATGATCCTCTCTCTCCATTTCGCTCTCTCACTCTCTCTCACTCTCTCCCTCCCTCCCTCCTACAAGCCAGCCACCCATACTGCTCCACTCACTCTCTCACTCACTTTCTCCCTCCCTCCCTTCTACAAGCCAGCCACCCATATTGCTCCACGGTGAGTCGATGACCACAACTTCATGAATTTTGATTTTGCATCTTCTATTTTGAATTGCCTCAAAAAATTCTATTAATATGAATGAAACTTTCTATTTAGTGATTGTTATACCTAAATATATGAAGTGTTTTTTCCATTTTTCATAACAATAGTGATCTTAACAAGAAGCCTTTTTTCGTATAGCTACATTATACTTTTGAGAACTATACAGGTACATACATTTTGGTACATATACTTCGTACAATATTTCGATACTTATGTTTCGGTACACATGTTTAGATACTATATTTCGGTACATTTATATACTTCGGTGCACATACTTCGGTGCACACACTTCGATGCACATAATTAGGTACAATCATTTTATCATTGTTTGGTATATACTCTTTACTTTGCAACTTGCGTAATGATAGACTTTATGTATTTTGCATTTTTTTTCTTAACGTTTCACTAATATTTTTTTTTTATGGTTTTCCATTCAGGTGCATTTATTAATAGAGGAAGTCAAGGATGATGGCAAAAAATCTGGATCAAATAAATCAAAAATTTAGTTTGACAAAAAAAAATCAAATGTTTAATATGGTCATTTTGGGAATGAAAAAAACGAATTTAACTATCTAATAACAATTACTTAAGAATTTAAATATAAATGCTTATGTGGATATCTAGTCAAATGACTATAATTAATATTTGATCTTACCTTAGGTTTCTGGCGAGTCCACTCGCATTTGGGCTAATTTTTGGGAAGAATTTGGCTTTTTAACTTTTAGCCCACAAATTTGGCTTGGGTTGGGTTTGGGGGAGGGAAATAAAACCTAAAATTTGACTTTTAGCCCAGAGTTGGATTTGGTCTTATTCTACCGCACGAATATAAAATTGGAAATAGAGTCTAAAAATCGCTTTCTCCTTAGAGCATATATAATAACACTCATTAATCCCTCATGCATATCGTAATTACCTTAAAACTAAAATACAAGGTGGTGGGTACAACCACAAAACCAATTTTCACTCATGTGAAGCATCAATGACGAACACAACCCCACCCTAAAACACAAACCCCTTCCCCGCCGAACATTTTTCCGCTAATCAAACAGAAAAGAGTAATGCTATTCTTACCACAATTTTATACCACATTCATTTACCATCTTAGGTGGCAGATGAATTGGACAATGTATATCATTTAATTTCATTCTTTTTAAATGATGATTGTGGTATACGAGGAATCTCATTCTTCCACCTAAGATTATTTAAGTGTTTTAATTAGTAAAAAGATTGAAATTAAATGATGTACCTTGTCAAACTCATCTGCCACATAAAATGGTAAATAAATGTTGTATAAAATTGTGGTAAGAATAACATTACTCAACAGAAAATACATACACACCGAACAAAGAAAGAAAAAAATGACAAGTTTCCAAAAACTAGTGAAAAATCAGCAAAGGGAACAGGTCATGATGACGAGGACCAACCTAAGCAAAGTCTCCACTGGGCCCTACTATCTACCTCCCCTCCTATTAAACCCTCCTCCTTCGTAACAAACCAAAAACGCCAACCAAGCCATAAGCGCTCTCAAAGAGCACCCAGCGCGCGAGGTCCTCCGACCTCCGCCGCAAATCCCCCCACCCACCATGCCAGGGGCGGTGGATGCGCCCATGTCTGAACCCCACGCGCCGCCTCCTCCACCGCTCTACAAGCAGCGGTCGTGGTCCCCGGACGCATACCGCGACGAGGCATGGCACCGCCGCAAGAAAATCAACGGCAGATCCAACCTCCAGCGGAGCAAGAGCGTCACCGACGAAGATCTCGACGAGTTGAAGGCCTGCATCGAGCTAGGGTTCGGGTTTGACTCGCCCGAGTCCGATCAGCGACTCGCTAACACTTTTCCCGCGTTGGGACTTTACTACGCGGTTAACAAGAGTTACTGTGACTCGGTTTCTAATAAGTCTACTGCGACTCCAACGTCGCTGTTTTCGCCGACGCCGTCTGAGTGCGACTCGGTGCCCTCCCCCATCGGCAGCCCCCATACCATTTTCGGACCCGGTATGTATATTTCATTTTTCACGTGACTTTAAACACTTGGTTTTGTTTCTTTTTCAACTATTCATCGTGTTTATGAATCAAGTTCCTGACTTTCTGTTTGTTTCTCGGGAAAATTGGAATGTTGGGTGAAGGAGATACGCCGCAGACGGTGAAGACGCGGCTGAGGCAGTGGGCACAGGTGGTTGCTTGCACGGTGAGGCAGAGTTCGTGAGGTGATTAATGTACCAAACCAGAGTTAAGAATGTAACCAAAACGTCAACGTCAAACTTGTCAATGATTGTTGTTTATGATTCCAAATTCCCCACCCCCACCGATTTTATTGCTTGCATGGATTAAAAATTAATAACCGGAGGGATTAAAATTCTAAAAAGTAGTTGTTAATGTGAACCAACTTGTACTGGGAATGGATTGACTTTTTGCTTTTGGTTTTTCTTTAGTTTGTAATCTGGCAATGTTCTCATTCTATTTGTCTGCTCTCTTTTTTTCTCATTTAGTTGAATTAGTGTCTGAAGGCAAAAAAAAGTCACAATTCGATGTTTGTTTGAATGTTTATGTCCGACACTTTGATTCTGTTTGATTGTAATAACAAATTATAATACACAACACACTCCTACAACATGTCTTCTTTTCCTTTAATTTTGTTTTGTTTGTCAACTAATGCACGCCAACTCTAGCTCAAATAGCACTTCCAGAATCTGGTTTAGATTTCTAAAACATCTTCTTCTTTTTTTTCAGTGAGCTTTCATGTTTTAGACAATAGCTAAATAAATTTTAGGTTAACTACATTTCACATCCTTTAATTTAGAATCATTTTCAAAATGAGCCACAATGTTCTAAAATTTTCATAGTGCATCATAAGTTATTGTAATTGAATCAATTCATATTGACCCTTCAACAAATTAATGACATTATGAGCATGAGACCCGTATATGGGATAACGTGTAAACTACATTGACAAAACAAAATTCATTAATTTATTGGAGGATCAGATGTTCAAACAAATAGAAAGTATATATGGATACAATATCAAAACCTCATAGTCTAATGTGAAAAAATAGGACCTTCGTGATCCATTTTAAAAATCATGTCTAAATGAGGGTATAAAATTTAGTTAGCCTTAAAATATAAGTAAATTGCATGGACACTTTTAACCGCAAGGGATATTAAATTTGTCTTTTACTTTTGCATGGTATACAAGGGAAACTGAACAGGAAAGCTCTACCTCTCATACTTTTTATTAATGGATACAGCTCTACTCATCTACTCATATTCTTTCCTGAAGAGGAAGGCAGTGGAAGTAGAACTGTAGAAGATTACTTATATTCATATATACTTTCATCTTAATCCTTAAAGTTTAAGAAACCTTTAACAAATCATTTTAATTGGGATGATACAGCGTCTACTGTATGGATATTTTAGCTTACTTGTCGTGGATTTTACATTAATTTACTCAACAATGCTTAAAAAGCCATTCGCTTCAACAATGTCATCAAAATTGCAAGTGGTTTTTAACTTAGTTGATTAAAAATTGCATTTTTGCACTTGAGGTTTTATTGAGATCCTTTCTTTTATAATGTAATTAAATTTAATATAACTTATCTTATCGTTCGTAAATAAAAGAGAAATTAGAAAGAAAAAAAAAACCAATGTCAATGAACTGAGTTTGAAGTGTTTGATTTGAATTTCAATCTAAATGGTAACATGTGCATGCTCACTAGTAGAAAAACCTGTTTGCGCGACGGACCAATTTTCGTCGCGCAAACATGGTTTGCGCAACCCCAAACAGCAAACGTCGCGCAAACATACTTTGCGCAACGCAACTTTGCGCGACGCAAGAACCAATACGTCGCGCAAAGTGGCTTTGCGCGACGCAGGGCTTCGTCGCGTAAAGTTTTGGCGCCAAACGAAGACTAGTTTACCGCTTTTTTTCCAACTTTGCGCGACCCACGCTTACGTACGTCGCGCAAAACAGCTTTGCGCGACCCACGCTTACATACGTCGCGCAAAACAGCTTTGCACGACGAAGGATGGCGTCGCGCAAAGCTGTTTTGCGCGACCCAGGCTTTGCGCGACGCCAACCTTCGTCGCGCAAATTTAGCGATTTTTTTTCCTGCACTTAATCAGATTGGGAGGCATATTTTTTTTGTACGCGACCCCAGTTGCAGTATACCTCCATCCCCCATCTCTCTTCAAAACCTTCTCCAATCCCTGATCTCAAGCTCCGTGAGGTCCTTCTCGTTCACGCCATCTCCATAAATCCCCTGGATATCATAGTGAGTCAAATTTCACCCTTTTTTAATTTAATTTTACATTGTTTTTAGATTGATCCCTTTAAGATCTGTTTGTTTGCCAAGAAAATAAGGGAAATCAATGATACACACACACACACATCAATATAGGTAGCACACGTAAGACACCGAGGTGCAGCAAGAGCCAACGAAGCTGACACCGAGGGAAGGAGCTCCTTGCTCTGGCTGTCATCCTGGAAATCTCCATAAAACCATTGATACACATCCACACACACATATGCACACACATCCACACACACACACGCACACACACATAAACACGCACGCACACATATGTACACACACGCACGCACACATATGTACACATATGCACACACATCCACATACACATATGCACACGCACATATGCACACATATGCACACACATACACGCACGCACACATACACATATACGCACATACACATATACGCACACACACATACACGCACCTACACACGCACATACACGCACACATACACACACATACACGCACACACACACATACACGCACACACACAGAATTATTTTGATTATTGTGATTTAGTTTTAGTGATTATTGTGATTTAGTTTATTTGTATGCACATATGTTTGTACATCATCTACAAAATTATTTTGTGTTGTACGAAGTTAATATTACTTAACTTCGTACATTTTTTTTCTTCAATAAAAGCTTAGTTTCCCGTTTGAGAATTAGTTGGATTTCGTGCATGGATGCGAAAGCATGAATGCGGTCTAATTAATTCTTGAATTGTCCCAATTTTTGGACAGTTTGGGAATGCATAGTTATGTGTTGTAGTTTGCGGTTCACGGATTAGGTTTCGATAGTGGAAATTTTGGTAACATTTCCTGATGTTCTTCGAGTACACGGTGGATATTATGTATCTACGTCGTGCACTTGAAGAACTGTAAGGAGATGCTGCTGAAATTAGCCCACGTCGAAATTTAATCCATTGGAATCGTAAATTACGGCACATAACTGTGCATTCCTGAATGGGATAGGGCCCTTACCGGAGGAATAAGGTGACAAAACAATATTTGAATTTGTTCTAATTCTTGTACTTTTATTGGGATTGCAGACAAAATGGACAGACAATGGATACGTAATCATAATAGATGTGCTGTTGAGTACTTGGATGGAATAGAAGAGTTCATTGAATTCGCAACTAGACACAACGTAGGTTCAACTCATATCCGATGTCCGTGTAGGAGGTGTAACAACTCAATGTGGGAGACATTCGAGAATATTCGATTTCATTTAGTAAGAAATGGGATGATTGAGACCTATACTACTTGGTATCATCATGGAGAACGATTAGACCAAGCTTCATCTTCATACGTGACACGAGTGGAGACCGTTGAATCTAATGTGGAGCCTAATGAACAAGTTTTGAATATTCTAAATGACGTTTATCCATACGCCTCGAGCAACACCAATCAGGAAGGGGGAGATGACAGTCGTCCAACCATGGACAGTGAGGCATTCAAAAACTATGAAAAACTATTGAAAAATGCCAAACAAGAATTATATCCGGGTTGCGAGAACTTTTCGGTGCTCACAGCAATGGTGGAGTTGATGCATGGCAAAATCAAATTTCGTTTGTCAAACAAGTGTTTTGATTACTTTTTGGGAGTTATCAAGAGGATGCTTCCAAAGGAGAATTGTTTACCTGAAGATCATAAAAGTGCCCAAAAAATGTTAAAGGGTCTCGGACTGGGGTATGAAAAAATTCACGCATGTGTAAATAATTGTATATTGTTCTATAATGAGAACAAACAGTTGGATAAATGCCCTGTCTGCAATGAGCCGAGGTTTAAAATGACATCAGAGAATAGAAAGACCAAGATTCCACAAAAAGTAATGCGTTATCTCCCATTGAAGCCTAGGTTGCAGCGATTGTACATGTCGATGCATACCGCAACCGACATGAGATGGCATAAAGAAGGACGGGTAAATGATGATGTTATGAGACATCCTGCAGATGGAGAGGCATGGAAAGAATTCGATCGGATGTACCCTGATTTTGCAGCTGACCCGCGCAACGTCAGATTGGGACTTGCCACCGACGGATTTAATCCGTTTGGGGCTTTAAACCAAATCCACAGCACTTGGCCGGTCGTCGTGTTTCCTTATAATCTGCCGCCTTGGAAGTGCATGAAAAAAGAATACATGATGTTGACTCTATTAATTACCGAAGATCCAGGAAAATCCATTGATGTTTATTTGCGGCCGTTGGTTGATGAGCTAAAAGATTTATGGGAAAACGGTGTTCGTACATACGATAAGTATACTGGGCAAATGTTCACCATGCGAGCGGCAGTGATGTGGACAGTTAACGATTTTCCCGCGTATGCAATAGTTTCTGGGTGGATGACTAAGGGTTATTTGGCATGTCCAATATGCAAGGAAAATGTAACATCGTCTTGGCATGCAAGAAAAGTTTGTTATCTTGGTCATCGTAGATGGCTCCCTTGGGATAATGACTGGCGTCAGAACGATAAAGCCTTCCACGGCACAAAAGAGACTCAGCCAAGACCAAGAGAATGGTCCGGAGATGAGATTTTGGATCAGTTAAACCGTTTGGAATTTGGTCATTTCGGCAAAGGGGTCAGTAAGCCCAGACCAACTACACATCTGAACTGGACGCACAAGAGTATGTTATTTGAGCTCCCGTATTGGTCAAAGTTAAAATTGAGACACAACCTCGATGTTATGCATATTGAGAAAAATGTGTTTAATACTTTGGTCGGGACAATTCTAGACATTGAAGGAAAAACAAAGGACACGATCGAAGCTCGGCTCGATTTGGAACGAATGGGCATTAGGTCATCCTTGTGGATGAAGAGAGCCGGTGGTACATTAAAGAAAGGCCATCCTTTTTTTACAGTTAAGCCGAATGGGAAGAAAGAGTTTTTCAACTTTATTTCTTCTGTAAAGTTTCCAGATGGGTATGCTTCCAATATCTCGCGTTGCGTGAATGTGAAGGGGTGTAAATTTTCAAACATGAAGAGTCATGACTGTCATGTGATACTCCAACGCCTTCTTCCGGTTGGTATTCGACATTTATTGCCTCTTGATGTGGTGAAACCAATCGTGTTGTTGTCGAGATTTTTTTCGCAGTTAACTGCAAGGTGTTTGCGGAAGTCGGATGTTAAACAATTGCAGGAAGACATTGTGAATGTCTTATGCAAGTTCGAACAGATATTTCCCCCCATCTTTCTTTACAAGTATGATTCACGTGATGATTCACTTGCCAGATGAGGCATTGCTTGCCGGACCAGTGAACTGTCGATGGATGTATCCAATAGAAATGTATTTAATTAAGCATATATAAATATATATATATATATATATATATATACATACAACAAACGCTTTGAATAATTTGTAGCATACCTTTTATTTGTGCAGATATCTTGGTGAGTTGAAAAAGTGTGTCCGAAACAGGGCAAAGCCCGAAGGATCACTTGTGGAGGCATGGGTCGCATATGAGTCACTTACTTTTTGTGCAATGTATCTTCAAGATGTGGAGACAACTTTCAATCGTCCTCAACGCAATAATGACGGTGGTGTCAAAAAAGAGAAACTGCCTGTTTTTGCCCAAATTGCGCGACCATTCGGCGATCCTGTAAAAGGCGAATCGTTTACCAAAAAGGACATAGAGGTAGCGCATTGGTTCATACTCAACAATTGTGACGAGGCTTTGCCATACCTTGAAGAGCATGAACAGTTGATGAAGCGAGAACATCCTTCACATTTATATGCCAAGAAGCACCGTGACTTGTTTCCTTCGTGGTTTCACGCACGTGTAAGTTGTTTGTGGTTTGAATTAAGCATATTTTCCAACTTGTTCAAGCCCGTCTTTAAAATTGGTTACACTAACAAGTTAACTTTTTGTATATGTCATATTAGATGAACAAATTGAAGGAATTGAATTCACCCTATTACGATGAAGAATTATATAACTTGGCGAGAGGACCGCTTCACGTTGAATTGTTCTCAGGTTGTCACGTCAACGGGATCAAGTTCTTGGGGGCAACGCGTGATGACAAGTTGTCTACTCAAAATAGTGGTGTCCATGTCTCAGGTGCGGGCGACAGTGAAGACATTGATTTTTATGGAAAACTAACTAGTGTAGTACAATTGCTTTACAAAGACAGGTGTCAAGTGATACTGTTTAAGTGTCTTTGGTTTGATACAAACCCACATAACCGAACGAGTGTTAAGCGAGACCATGGTTTACTATCAGTAAATACTACGAGACATTGGTACGATGAAGACCCATACATTTTGGCAACTATGGCGAAACAAATATTCTATCTAAACAACCCTCAAGCCGGCAATGGTTGGAAAGTTGTTCAGAAGATTGATCGAAGAGGGCTATATGATATTCCAGAACATCATGATGATGATGACGACGACAACGTTGCTGACCAACAGTTATCATCTTCGATAGAAATTGGTGAAGAAACACTTTGGGATGCTAATATTGTCCAAGAACCGTTTGATGTACCTGGAGTTCCCGAATTCGAAATATCAATTAACCTTGGTGATCTGCCTCAATACAACGCACCGGAAGAGGCAAACGAAGATGAAGACGAATGGGAATCCGGAAATGATAGTAGTGAGGATAGCGATAGTTATTATTGTAGTTCGGATGAGGATTAATATAAACTTGTAAAGGAATATGTTGAAATAAGTTTTTGTATTACCAACCGAAAATCATACCATGTACTTGTTTAGTTTTTGTGATTTTTTGCGTATGCAATCTCGAAGTGTATACAAACAAGTTTGATGGTTGGATTGTTGAAATTAGCTTCGTACAATGCCTACGCGATCTCTTTATTTTGTACTCACAAGATAAAAAAAAAATTAAAAAAAAAAAAAAAAAAAAACTACTTTGCGCGACGCAGGTGCTCTCCTACGTCGCACAAAGCTGTTTTGCGCGACGTAGGAGAGCACCTGCGCCGCGCAAAATAGTTTTTTTTTTTTTTTTTTTTTTTTTTTTTCCCTTCTCTTCTTTTGGTTTTCTTTTAGGGTTCTTGCATTACCTTTTTCTTTTGTGGTATCCACTTATGTAAATGTTTTAAATTTCCGATCGAATCAGTTCATTGTATTCATACAGGGTTAAAAAGTGTATCTGTAAAAAATCATCAAAATCGGAGTTAAATAACCGTTAATTTGGTGATTTTTCGTTTATAGCCGTCGAAAAGTTTTGTCCCGTTACTTGATCTCTGAAAGTTTGTTTTTTTCGATTTTTGGCGTATGCGATCTCAAGGCATATACAAACAAATTTGACGGTTCGATCGTTGAAACTAGTTTCGTACAATGCGTATCCCATCAAAACATTAGATTCACCAACACTTGGAAGTTTATTTATACTTTCATTAAGTATAACATAAGATTTTGTGGTATCCACTTATGTAAATGTTTTAAATTTACGATCGAATGGTTCATTGTTTTCATACAGGGTTAAAGAGTGTATCTGTAAAAAATAATCAAAATCGGAGTTAAAATAACCGTTAATTTGGTGATTTTTCGTTTATAGCCGTCGAAAAGTTTTGTCCCGTTACTTGATCTCTGAAAGTTTGTTTTTTTCGATTTTTGGCGTATGCGATCTCAAGGCATATACAAACAAATTTGACGGTTCGATCGTTGAAACTAGTTTCGTACAATGCGTATCCCATCAAAACATTAGATTCACCAACACTTGGAAGTTTATTTATACTTTCATTAAGTATAACATAAGATTTTGTGGTATCCACTTATGTAAATGTTTTAAATTTACGATCGAATGGGTTCATTGTTTTCATACAGGGTTAAAGAGTGTATCTGTAAAAAATCATTAAAATCGGAGTTAAAATAACCGTTAATTTGGTGATTTTTCGTTTATAGCCGTCGAAAAGTTTTGTCCCGTTACTTGATCTCTGGATGTTTGTTTTTTTCGATTTTTGGCGTATGCGATCTCAAGGCATATACAAACAAATTTGACGGTTCGATCGTTGAAACTAGTTTCGTACAATGCGTATCCCATCAAAACATTAATTACTAAGTAGAATTTAATTTATTTATTTTGTACTTATAACACTTAAGAAATTGAATTATATATATATATATATATATATATATATATCTAAAAGAAATTATTTTGGGTTTTTGTTAGAAAAATATATTATTGTGGGGTTTATGTAAAAAATATTTGAATTTCAAATGAAGAAAGTTACATTTTCAGTAATTTTTAGAATATTTTTTTTTAAAAAAAAAAAACCTTGCGCGACGCCTTAATGTGGTCGTCGCCCAAAACCACTTTGCGCGACATCAAATTGTATACCTACGTCGCGCTAGTTGTGATAATTTTGGCGGTCCAATAGTAAAAAATAGGCGGTTTTTTTTTGGTTTTTTCAAATTTCCAAGTTTTTTTCGTTTATTTTGGCGGACCCTCGCTCGCTCTCTCTCTTTCTCTCGTTAATAAAAAAAAATCGCTGATTTCTCTCAGACCTCACCATACTCGACCTCACCCTCATCGCTCCCACATCAGACCTCACCATCCTCGCTCCCACATCAGACCTCGTTAAAATAATCGTTGATTTCTCTCCTCCTCCCACATCAGACCTCACCCTCACTCAGTCACTCAGTGACTCTCATCGCTCACCCACATCACCGATTTCTCTTTCGACCTCACTGTGCAATTTAGGCGTGGTACGAATTCCTCTTTCTCGGAAGTGAATTTCAGTTCCGTCTAATTCTGTTTGGTTGTCGAGAAAATATTGAGAAAGAAGAGAAAGTTTCGTTCTATTTTGCTCTGTTTTCTTGGTTTGATTCTCTATTTGTGTACTAGACTGAACAATTTAGGTGTGGGCCGAGAACTGCTAGGGTTTTGATTCCACTTTCCTTCAATTTCTCTTGATGATTACAATTATGTGCTGCAAAAATCGTGCTGGATATATTGATTCTGATATCTAGGGTTTCGTTTAGGTTTAATTCGTTTATATATACAATTGGGAGTGAATTTTCACTTGTTTGGATACCTAGAATCAGAAAAAAAGATTCATAGCTTCTGCGGGTGTTATTTGTTATTGTTATGTAAACATCGTATGGTATTTGTCATTTGTTATTTGTGGTGGAAACGAGAAATCAGAAAGAGCAGGGCTCTCCTGTGTTCTTCTTTCACCGTAAAGTTGCTTTTCTTGGATGTTTTGATATCGCTGATTACTCGAATGACAATGGAATGTGTGAATTTTCCCATTTTACTGGTTTTGACTTTCTTTGATTGGATGGTTTTGGCTGGGGAATTTGGTTTGCCGAATTTTGCGGATTTTGCGGTTTTGAAGGCCTATTTCTTATGACTGTTCTTGCATTAATCTTGGATTTAACGGAAATTTGTAATTGCATTAAGAATCTTGGATTTGAGTCATTTGACAGAAATTTGCTGTTGCAGGTTCGATGGAACTACATTAGAGCCTCGGAAAGGGATAAGAAGTGGTCATTTACCTGGAAGCAAGTGCATTCCATTTCCTCAGGTAAAAAGATCAAATGCTTGTGTTATTATAGTGGTTTCATGATGATGCATCCCTAGGGTTTGTGATGATTCTATCAGTGTCTGAACTTTATATCATTTGCAATGTTAGCAATTTCAACTCCCCTTTTCCTAATAGTCTATTTCTTATTCCTTTTAAAATTGCAACACAAATGTGTTGGATTGTGTAAAGAACGGTATGCTGCATAAGCTGTTGATTAACAAATTACAAATGTGTTGTTTCCTTACAGTTGTTGGATTCTTCAGGGACACTCTTACCAGCAGATAAGCTGAAAGCCCGATTTGACGAAGAAGGTAATAACCTTTTTGTTTTATAGTTACCTTTTGCTGTCTTAGATGTTGGACACTTTTGTTTGTTGTACCCTATGTTTCCGTACACAAGAATCCAGTTTTCGAGCGTTGTCTCTTTTTTCATGCATTAAGGAGTCTTTATAATATACAATTATTTACGAGAACGTGAATACATGAACTTGCTCCTATATCTCTCAATGCTAGCGATTTCACTAGTTCAAACATTTGGTTGATACCTATTTTGAAAGATTATGTTGTTGGAACATCACTTGGTTACTATATGGAGCATATTATGCCTCTTGCAAAATCCTTTTGTCGGGCCAGTGGTCAAGGTATTTTATTCAGATTTCATATTTGAGACAAAATTAACAGGCTACACATGCATATTTGGATTTATGTGCTGCTGCGGTAATGCTACAACATGGTTTAGTTTTATGATTCAAGTCTCCATCTATTCAGCCTCTTTTTTGGCATACATATATTTTTTCTCTTCGAATAATTGTAATGTACAAAAACATAAAACTTGCAAGCACCTCGCTCCCGGAGACAACTTCAAATTTTCCTCTTGTGCTAAAATCTGCAGAGTTTCTGTTGAGTGTTTTTTTCCCTTATTATCATTGTTTTTTTTTTCCTCGCTCTCATAGAATGTTTCCCAACAACTCTAGATTCTCATCTTTTCATGATATACAATTCAATTTAAAGCCTAGCCATTCAACTCATTAGAAGAGACATCCAAATGACATGAGTATAAAGAGATATAACATGAAAATACTTTTGGGCCTGCTTACAGGTTTTTTTGTTTTATCGTTTTTAGGTTGGAAACTAGACAACTTTATAAAACGAAAAATTAACCATACAAGACAGTGTGAACTAGAAGTCTTGCTAGAGTTAGTCGAACCATAGAAGAACTGGGATCATTTTATTTCGTACTTATCAGTCTAGAAGTCTTTCATGAGATGAGCATTTTCCCTTTTTGGGTATGATTTTATAACTACGGGATACAAGTTCAATGAAGTGAGGATAAATTTTTCTGTCACAAACCCTTTTCTTTCTTATTTCCTTTTTTACTTTTCATTGGCTTTAATAAAATGTAATGTGTCATTTTTTATGATTAGTCTTTATAATATGTTATTTTTTATGGTGGGCAGGAACCTGCAACACGGCCTGTTTCTGAGAAGGCACCTAAGAAACCTGCAACAATACCTGCTGAAAAAGCTACAGAAAAGAAATGGAAAACCATTCAAGTAGAAAAGGAAGAGCCACTGGATCCTGTGGCTGAGAAACTTCGCCAACAAAGGTGAGAGTTAACATTTAGGCCTTGTTTAGTATGTGGTACTGACTAATTTAGGTTGGATATTACTAAGTTTTTTTTAAACAAATTGGTTATTTGTTCAGTTTTCTTTGCTTTTTTCTTCTAGTTTCAAATGCAAGAAATGATTAGTTTGTAATGTTATATTTTTATGGTTCAAACAGTGTATAGATGTCGCATTTGATCACTCGTCGTCGGAGTGTGACCAATGCGCCTCCCACATTATCAGCATCTACTCCTTCAGCCGTGAGTGCTCCATTGATTAGGGAGCCTACACCCCTTGCTGAGGCCACTCTTACGACGTCCCAGGTGCCCATCTCATCGACATCATCAGTGTCGGTTGAGCAACTCAATGCACGGCGGCCTCATCGGCGCCGTCGTGAGCCGGAGCCTTCTGATCACACTTCCTCGGCATCCAGAGTCGAGGGTGAGGCCTCCCATCCAGGTAGATTTTTCTAATTCTCACTACGTTTGTATTATTTTTTTTCATTTTAAAACTATTTTTTTTTATGATGGTGAAAATTTGTTGGATTGTGAAAATGTGTTGTTGGTTGTGAATTAATGTTATTAAGGTTTTGGGAAATACTATTAGGGGAGGTTATGTCGAATTTTTTTTTACAAATTTAAGCTTTGGGTTTTTACCATTTAAGTATTTTTGGCCAGCTAAAAAAAACACTAGGGGGCCTAGTCGAATGGTGAAGCAGGCAGAGAGCGCACGGCAGACCTCCTCCAAGATCAAGATTGTGTATGACCCACGACATCAGAGAGCGGCTACCTCACAACAACATAGCTTCGTTGCTGGTAGCTGTGGTGTTGTTATTCGAGACCATTGTCCTTTTCAGCGGGACTGTTGGGCAGACATTCCCGAGGAGTCGAAGAAACTGGTGCGAGAAGCGTTGTCGGTTAGTATATTAATTTTTAGCCTTTATCATTTTTTTAATTTTGTTTACAAATATTAAAAACCAATATATATTATCCTAATATTATTAAATTTCTTACTAGTATTTTATTGTTTTTCATATTCGTAGGTCATTTATGATCTTGAGGACATATCCTCCGAGGTCAAGGCCTACTTAGAGGAGACCTTAGCAACTCGGTACAAAAATTGGAAGAGCAATTTTCACACGTATTTTAAGAAATGGGATGATCCGGAGATTGCTCGCCTACATGTTCCAAGTGAGTTGAAGAACTGGCCAGAGGATTGGGAGTGGCTTTGTAAACATTTTACGGACCCAAAATTTGTGGTATGTACATAATATTTTAATAATAATTTATTATTGTTTTAGTTATTTTTTAAGCTTTTTTTAGTTAATTTATTTCAAATAGTTGCACTAACATCTATATTGTGTGTTTAACAGAAGAAGTCTATTGCTGGCCAAAAAGCTCGTGAGTCAAAGACACTTCTCCACCATTCCGGTTCGAAGCCATTTTCGTATAGGCTTGAGGCACGGCGTGAGGTAAATGTATATTAACTTTGAAATTTTATACAATTTATTTATTATTATTGATTCATAAAATTTTCTTAATGTTTTTTTTCTTCAGGAGGGTTCTAAGTTCCCAGTGATCGACATGTTCAAGGACGTTTATGTTCGACCTGGTAAAGAGATCCCTGAGCAGTTATATGTAAATATATGTAATTATTATTATTCTTATATGAATGAATCGTTCAAATATTATTTATATTTTGTTATTAAACATTATATGTTTTTTCTTTACTATTATAGGCTACTATGGTGGAAAAGAGCAGTGTTGTTCTCCAAGAAGCAACATCGCAGCTTCCCCCGGAGACCCCGATTGAGGACGTCACGGTACCCGATGATGTAGATTTTCAGATCATGACTGGTGTCCTGGATCAGAACTTAGGTCGTCGTCATGGCAAGTTTGTTCGGGGTATGGGGAAAGCGCGAATTCGTGAGACGGGTGCCTCTTCTTCCAGGTCGAACAAAGCAGAGGTTGATGCATTGAAGGACGAAGTGGAGAAGATGAGGACGCAGCTGACGACCCAGGGCGAGGAGCTGAAGAGCTATGTTGGAACGATGAGAGACCTTATGCAAGCTATACAGACGTCCGGCCTCCAAATCTCACTACCAGCACCTCATTTTGCTCCACCTTCGACTTCAGAGCCACCTCGCCCTGTCGATACCTAGTAGCTTGATGTATTAAACTTAGTTTACTTGTAGTTTTTTCTTTTTTGTTTGGATTTCTTGCACATACATTTCTATATATTTTATATAATTAAATACTTTTTCTTGGTCAATTAATTATTTTTTGAATTTAATTACAATATTTATCAAAAATTAAAAAAAAAAAATTATTGAACAAAATGACCCCCCCATTTAGAACGCGCGTCGTGCAAAACGTTGCGTGACCCATCCTGCGTCGTGCAAACCTTCTTTGCGCGACCCATCCTGCGTCACGCAAATCCTCTTTGCGCGACGCATGATGGGTCGCGCAAAACCGCTTGCGCGACGCAGGATGGGTCGCGCAAAGAGGGTTTGCGCGACGCATGATGTGTCTGCGTCGCGCAAACCCTACCGTGACACACTTAGCGCGACGGTTAGTGCGCGACGAAGGTTGCGTCGCGCAAACCCTTAGGCAACGATTTTTGACTTTGCGCGACGCAGGTAACTACGTCGCGCAAAGTGTTTTTTTTACTAGTGGCTGCATTGGCCTTTTAGTATAACTAATGAATTTAGGGGCGGATTGAAATCAAAGTGCAAAAAACAAGCTGGCTCCAACAAGCACCACTAAAAGCACTAAGCGTGGCCTTGATCCTTGCCAGTAGTATGAGAATTTAAAAATATGCATCATGCCATTTAGTACTACAATTTATTGGTATTTTTTTTTTATTATAAATAAAAGGTTTTATGTTCAATTCTCGCCAACGGCAACTTCGAATAAAATTATTATAACTAGCTTATTGTGAGGTTTAGCCTACTTCCCTATTCATTAATGTTGATAATATCGTATGCATTAAAAAAAACTTGAACCATGTAAATACATCCTACTATAACTGAAAATCGGGAAGCTTTCCTTTCCCTCTCCAAAAGAAAACCCTAAATTTGCAACCAAGCCCAGCTTCGGGCCCCTTGTTCTTAGCTCCGCCCTTGCTGGCGTCCCACCTTTTTTCTCCTTTTTCTCTCCCCCCATGGGTGCTGCCCAACACTTATATTCTCCCCTACCACTTTGGCAGCCATTTTTTCTTGTTGGAGCCTTCACTCCCATTTCGTGATTTGCCCACCCAAGGACTATCCCTTGATTTGGCTCTGGATTTGTGAACTTGGGCTGGTTTTTTGGTTATCGGTGGGTAACAATTCCCTCATATGGTTTGATTTTTCAGGTTGGAAATATTCTTCTTGATGAAATTGTGGCGACACTGCTTTACCTGGGCGGATCGTGGCGGCTCCGCTTTGCTTGGCTTGCGGTTCCGGCCAATCTCACAGAAGCAATAAAGTCACAAGTTAAGATGAACCAACCGGTGGAGATGAGCCGATGGGTGGATTCCATTTTCGGATTACTGTAAGTTTTGTTTGTACCACGTCTAGCGGGTGATGTCTTGCCTAGCAAGTGATATGGCCTCGCTTGTCAGCTATGATTTGATGTGGTCTCACTTGTTGCCGGTGATATTGTATGTGCTTGGTTTGCGTTCGTTGAGTCTGTCGTATTTGTGGTGGATCTAAACCAGTGGCTTGTGCTAATACAGGTAGTGATTGTGGTAGCAATTAGAAATTACTTTGTTTACTTATTTGTGCTAATTCTCTCCGGATCACTGAATTGGTCACTAAAAAATATATCCATGTGGTAACTTTTGTAATTTGCTTATCTATTAATGAAACTATTATCACTTCTAGTCAAGAAAATGGATCTCCAATTCTAAATGCATGATGACTATTGAGTAAAAATTGGAAAATTTACCATTCTATTAATAAGTTGTAAGGCGCAACTTCCTTGGAGAATTAAGTATATCTCAAGTTGAAGACATCATCCACCTCAAGGGTAAATTTTGCAAGTTTCATTCAGACATATCTTCCGAGAATCAAACATGATGGCAGATGTGGTTGCTGATCTTGGATATTAATATCATAATTGTATTTGTGTTTTACGATTTTCTAAGCCCTTGTGGTGAAGTTTGTTAGGATTTATGCTCAAAATTGAAAATTCCATCAACTTTCTGTTAATTATTAGCACGTGAGCCACACATATTAGGCTAAAACGGAACTCTCTATTAATTGTTAGCACATGGGGCTAGCTCACGTGCTAATAATTAACCGAAAATTTACAGAATTTTTAATTTTGGTCATAAATCCTAACAAACTTCACCACAAATGCTTAAATCCTAGTTTTCTTTTTACCACATGGACTATCTTCCAACTATCATATCACCACGGGAACTATTAATCCAATTAAGCCACACAAAAAAAAGATAGCGACTAATTGCCTCTTAACCCTCTTGAAACTCCGCAAGTTGCGCTAGAACCCATTCAAGTTTGGATAATACTTTCATCCCTTCTTAAGGAAATGCACATATTTCACTTTCTACAAATAGAATAACTTAAATAACTTAATTATCCTTATATGAAAGTGGTACATTATCTTAGTAAATATAAGATTTCTTTACAACTAACTGCATCTCGAATTTAAACCCTCTCTTGTTGTTCTGTTAGTATAAAAATTCTCGCATAATATTACCCTACAAAATAAGATTGCATCTAAATGTAATTATCATTAGTGGCCCATTCATTAAAATTTCCAACCAATTTGCTATTGTGCGTAGGCCCAGAGTTGTGACCTGTTACAAGATGTTTATCACCTAATATTAATCATAAAACCCATATCCATGTATATAGTTGGTCGTCATGATTTTGCCTACTTCTCAAGTCTCGGCAACACAATAGCGTTTTACACTAAAACTTGGAACAGCATGTTGAGTTCCTGCTGTGGCGGTTGCAGACTTGCAGTGATCCATTTTGAACACATGCGACATGCGTTTGATTATAAGATCATATACATGAATGCCCATGGCCATCTGTGTTCTGGCTCAGGTGACAAGAAAAGATCTAAGGTTTGGTTCTTAATTAGCGATCGATGGCACTAATTAAGTTCTATCCTCTGCGAAACAAATATCATTCCCACCTTTTTTATGTCTTATTACTGTGTTCATAATATTTTTTTCAAGTAATAGATTTACCCTATTGAATTTGATCTTCCTCTTGCGCCCCCAACTCATATTTTCTTTTTTGATATGATTAATGGGAAGGGGCGTAAAAAATTGAGCAAAGTGTAAGTGCAACTGAGAAGCACACATAGTTTTAGGTCAGTGACGACCAGACCTAATTAAGCAGAACAACTCAACTCAAAGACGGCAAGCGTGTGCGGGTCGTGTATAACTGTATATAGCAGCTCATCTTTCTGCCCTTTAAGATTCATGCTTCATTAATCATAGTTGACTCAAAATTATACATACATTTATATATTGTTGACCCTAAAAACTACCAAGCCTACGTGGCGCGCAGGCCGAGTAATCTATGAGCTAACTACGTCCTTCGGTTGAATGCGGGGCGTGCCAACTCGACGGCCGAACTCGGCCGGTGAGTAAAATGTTGATGTTGCGCTGTGTGCGCGGCTGACTTCTGAATCTTGCGACTATGGCCGAGGAAGGAACACGCCTCGGCCTTTGGATTCTAGAGCCTGAAGACAAGGCTGCTAGTCTTCCGAAGTTCACGAATCGTCGGCGTCGGATTCGGTCACAGTGATTATATTCGTAAAGGTATAAGCACGCTGAATCGACACCAAAGTATAGGGGCACATATACTCAAAACAGATATATGTCTTGACGGTGAAAGTGGTTCGGCCGTCGGAATGCCGAACTCTGAAGCTAACCTGTGACTATCCAATCATAAAACAACTCGGCGTTCGATGTGCCGAGCTCGGTAATTCGTAACACCTTACTTCGCCGAGAAGGCTGGTGAGATGACCTCTGTCAATGAGAACCCGAAAGCCCTTCTCGACCAAGACTTGGATAGATAACCAACCAGCTTCGACGCAGTGTTGTTTATCCAAACTGAAGGTGCTCCGCGATCGACTGGTTTTACGACGATAGTGCTGTTTATCCAAACTGAAGATACCACCGGTTGCCTTCACAGTGCTGTTTATCCAAACTGAAGATGTGTTGGCGAAAAAGAAAATGAAAATCTCAAGGGTTGAGAGAGTTTGCGCAGGGCAGTTTTGTGTGTTGAGTTGGAGAGTTCTGAATGTTATGCTCTCCCCTCTATTTATAGTAATGTGAATACTTCAAACCGTCCTTGGATAGAAATCCTTTTCCTAGTCTAACTCTTCTTCGGCCGATACTAATCCAACTCTATTTCGGCCAATCCTATTCCAACTAGGATTCTGCACCTGCCTCCAATCGTGGGCTCGATTCACTTTTACCTCGGCTTCCTCGGGACTCCTTCTCCTAATAGGTCTCGGCTTCTATCTCATTCTCATGCTTATCTGCAGCATTCCTACTCCCATTGATACTCGGTTACTCTAAACCCTTCGGCCCATAACCTCAGTCCATAGCGCCTTTAAATAGACACTGGGCCGAAGGTGACCCTTATTCGGCCCACCATTATTTTGGGCCTAAACATTGCCCCCTCGCTTCTGAGGTCGTCGACCCATAGCTTATGGTCGAGCTTCGGCCTTGAAGAAGCGAAACGACATTACTTTTCCCGCGACGATCGATGACCTGTCATAGAAGATAACACCACGCCCATTTATGAGAAATGATGTTTCCTTCGAATCCTTCCCGAATTCGCCACGCGTCAGTCCTCGATCATCCCAACAGCGTCTCTTCGCATTAATTTCGCCGTCATACGCAATCGTGCGTCCTCAAACCACGCGACATGCCGTCAGTCTACGAGATTTTCGCCTGGATTTTCTGGATTCTCATCATGGCGCGCAGTCTTATTGATTGGTCCATTTCAAATTTCAAAAACCAACCGATTGACCTTCCTACCAAACGCCTATAAATACCTCTATCTTCTTTATTTCAATTTTACGCTTTCCATTCTTGAAAATTCCTTTGCTATCTCTCTCTCTCGAACCTCCAGAAAACCCAGAATCCTCCTGAACCCAGACACTCATCTTCAACCTTTCTTCTCATCAACAATGGCCTCCTTCATTTCCAAGCTCTCCGAAGAGTGCAACAAATGCAAGGACATCATAGACCACTGCGCCATCAAGGCCTTGCGTTTTGAGAGTGATTCCAGTGTGTCCCATCAAATTCTTGGACTTCAAGAAACCAGTGCCCACGCCTGTTACTAACCTCCTCAAGGATCACTGTTTGACACCCTTGCGCAAGGGGTTCGAGTGGTCGAAGTGGGAAATGTCGAAGCCACAAGGAGCCTGGCCTTCGACCACTGCAACCTGGGCAGCTTGGGTCGACCGAATGGAAAAGTTCTTCGGCCAGGAGTGGAAAGCTCTTGGAATCTACGACACTATCAGACTCTCGACGGTGGAGATAGTCATGGACCGAGAGCTTCTCATGGCGGCCTTGAGCTTCTGGTGTTCGGCTACCAACACCATGGTTCTCCCTCTTGGGCCTATTGGCCCCACCATCTTCGACGTTTATGCTATCCTCGGGACGTCTCCCTCTGGTTTCTCAATCGATGCCACCCTCTTCGGGTGTTCGTTGAATGTTGACCTTAAGGCGCTGTTCGAGGCTCGGGCTGTCGAAACACTGAGCCGAGAAGGTCAAGAGCCGAGAAGGAGGAAGTTCAAAAGTTGCAAGAACTTCTTCAACTATAGCACCCTTATCGTCCACTTTACCGGCAGAGGGGATGCGAGTCTCCGCAAGGGGGAGCATGCAGCTTTCCTGTTCTATTGGTACAACAAGTTCATTTGTTGTACCAAATCAAATAAATGCCTGGTCGAGAATATGCATGTGGCCGAGGCCTTAGCCAGTGATCTTACCTTGGCGCTGAGCCCGGCTATTTTTGCCAACTTACTGTGCTGCTTGGCCGAAGCCACCATTCACAAGGTCGATCCTCACCAGAATGGGCCACTCTGGGTCTTCCAACTCTGGCTGCAGATCTACTTAACCACACTTTGGCCAGAAGTCCCCGCCTTTTCTTCTACTGAAGCGATTGGCCTTCAGCTGGCTCCTCATCCTCTACCTCCTCATCGGGCCGAAGAGGTTTTTAAATACTTATTCGGCCTTGAAGACTTCTCTGATGACAAGTTTCTGATATGTCGTCATCGGGAGCATCTTTCATCCATCAAGCTTCCGAGCTCGACCTGGGATGATGACGAGGATGCTACCCTTCGTCAGAACTGGGGGTCGTTCGTGTTGGCACGCGACCTTCCCCTTGGCTGCGACGCCCGTCGGGCGAGTTGGGAAGTCTACCACCCTCATTTTGTGGCCAGACAACTCGGGTTCCTTCAAGGCTGCCCAGTGCCCTTGCTCACTTCCCTTTCTCTTCTTAGTCGAGGACGACTCTTTGGCTCTTCGAAGAAGGAATGCCGAGACTCTGAGAATGAGTTCCAGGAACGGTGCAAGAAGTTTCGCCTCCGACCAACTGTTCCTGAAACCCTCGGTACTGACACTTTCGGTGACTGGTGGGAGGCGTATACCCAAGACTTTTTAAGGGAATCGATCGACAATATCGTCACCAAAGTGTTCGGCGATCGTCCCCAGAAAGTGGCCGTCCTTCCCTCTAAGGAGAAAGTTCAAGGTATTCGGCTTTCCTTATTCTATTCTTTCCAACGTGTTTACCCACCCTTTACTCAAAAGTTAACCTTATTTTCCTTTCTTAGGTGGTCGAGTGCTAAAACAGGCGGTCGTGATCGCCGCGGCTGCGGCCAAGAAAAAGGGGGTTATCTCCAAGAAGGTCAATGATGTTGTGCCCAATCTGCCGAGCAAACGCCCCCACCAAGAGGTTGAGCCGATTCGTGAAGCCCCCTACCCTCCAAAACGTGTTAAGAAGTTGGCGCAGAAGGGGGAGCGGGAGATTCACGTTATCTCCAGCCAGACTACCGAGGCGACCAACCCGGAGGTTCCTCTTCTTACTCCTTCCGCCCAAGACCTGTTGGAGCAGCGGCCGAGGTTAACCGTCCCAATGTCCCAAGCGCCACCTGTCATGGAGACAGTCGAGCAAGTCGCTACCTCGACTACACCTGAGACGGTCGTTCCTCCTGCCGTTTTGTCAGGTGGAGAGCCTGCAACCCTGGTGCAACCCGCTGCGCCCGTTCTGGAGGTGGTGGTCGAGAGACAATTCCCACAACATCCAAAATGAACGGCGATAGTTTTGGAGGAGGTATGAACAATTTAGAATAAATACAAGTATGGTGTCCTATTTTAACCCGATGCTAACACCATCATTTTGTTGTTGCAGGACGATGCCAGCGAGGAGATTCCACTGGCGCGTCGCCCTCGTCGCGCTCGTCCCTCGAAACCCTTAGTCCCCTCTTCCCAACCACCCGGCAAGGTCGTTCGACAATCTGGTCTTGCTGTGGTTGAGGCGGATATAGCTACCCCGGCTACGGCCGAGGTTGCTCCGGTTGTTGCTCCAGCTGGGGCGAAAACCACTGCCCTGGCTGAGGTCAACGCTTCTGCTCCAGTTGGGGTAGGGGTGACTGCCCCGGAGACGGTTCTTCTTGCCGAGCCAGAGGCGACGGCGGAGACCCTGGTGCATCCACAGGACGTCGACCTCGGCATTCCCCCTCAGGAGGTCTCGTCAGCTTATGTAAGGATTTCTATCTTCTCTTATTTCAGCTATGCTTTTCTTTTAGAGTTCTGAATCAAGGATGTACTAACTGCTAGGTGCCCCTCCATTCTTTTCACCAAAAATTCTACGCGCCGAGAGGCGTTGTCTATATTTCTTGGCCGCCTCAATGGTCGTCGAACGTAGACAACCTTCATCGGCCGCGTGAATTGAGGAGCAGTCTCAAACACTGGGTTCGGCCTTTAAGCTCTCTGGGTTCGAGCAATGACCTAGGGGCCATGGCCGAGGTCTCATCTCGTTAGGTCTACTATCTTCTCCATATTTGTCCCTCCATGCAGCCTTCGTGGGAAGCCGAGTTCGATGCCCTTGTTTTTGGCACGACTAAGAAGACGGCCGGATCTTCAACTGTTGCGGCCCAATACCCGGTTGACCCAGACGCGTTCGCCAATTTGCAAGAGCTTCTGTCTTTGTCAGCCTCTCAAGTTCTAGAGCATAAAGGCCTCGACTCAATTGGGGCGTGTTTGAACTATCTTGCAGCCGATGGTCGTTTGGACAATGCCACCGTAATCCGAGCGTTTTCTCTCCTAGAGCGGGCTCGAGAGCACTTCGGCATTTTTGCGAGAGCCTTTCGAGCCGAGGACGACTTTAAGACTGCCTTGACCGTACATTAAGCTCTTCATCCAAAAGTCGAGGTGTTAATAGCCAAGAATGAGCAGTTGGCCGAGCTTGATCATCAAATCGCCGAACTCCAAGATCGGTGGTCGGCATTCGCCTAAGAACTTGCGAAGGAATTTGAGTCAAATAAATCTTGTCTGACCGAATATGCTACCAACGGGAAGCGAGTCGACCAGCTGAGAATGGATAAGAGGATTCGGCATGCGAAGGTCATCATGGGTGAAGTGAGGTGGCTGGAATTGAAAGCTTTTCTTGAGACTGTTCTTCCTTCTTCGCCTTAGGGCCTTTATTGTAATCTTGATTTGTACTCCTTTTGCGAAGCTTAATAAAAAAACTTGTTATTCTCGCATTTCCCAAGCAACCGGATAATATTTTTTTAAGAACTTTCCATTAATTGGTAATTTGTGAACTAAACCGGTTCGGTCCTTGAGGCGATATGCCCCCTTGCCGAGAATCTTGTGAATAACGAACGGCCCCTCCCAATTCGGCGACCATTTGCCGAATCTAGGATCTTTAACTCCAACCGGTAATACAGTCTGCCAAACTAACTCTCCTTCGCCGAATGTTTTCTGTCTAACCCGTTGATTATAAGCTCGTTTGGCGATCTTCTTTTGCGCCGCTAATAGGTTGCAAGCGTCAAGTCGAGCTTCTTCTAAATCTTCTAACTCTTGCCTCATGGCCTGGCTGTATTCGGCGCTGAACAAACTACTCTGTTCGATTATTCGCAGCGAGTTTACACTTAGCTCGACTGGCAGCATTGCGTCATGCCCATAAGTCAAGACATACGGCGTTGTTCCAGTCGCCGATCGTGGTGAGGTTCGATAAGCCCACAAAGCTTCATTTAGCTTTAGATGCCACATACCAGGCTTTTCCTTCACCATTTTCTCGAGGATGCCGATCAAAACTTTGTTACTTGCCTAGGCTTGTCCGTTCGCCTGTGGGTAATATGGCGTAGACTGTTCGAGTCGAATATTCAATCTACTCGTATATTCCTTAAACCTGTCAGATGTGAAAATCGTGCCATTGTCTGTTATGATCGTTTCTGGCACACCGAATCGTGTCACGATGTTCTCTTCCACAAAATTACCGACTTCTCTGGACGTTAGCTCAGCATATGATTTTGCCTTGACCCATTTAGTGAAGTAGTATGTCGCCACTAGTATCCATGCATGTTTTGCTGCTCCGGATGACGGTGTAATTTTGCCAATTACATCCATGGCCCATCCTCTAAACGGCCAAGGTTTAGTAACTGAATGTAGCGCCTCGGCTGGTACTCTTTGTATGGGGCCATGGATTTGGCATTGCACACACCCTCGGGCGAACTCGATGCAATCCTTTAAAACGCTTGGCCAAAAATACCCGTGGCGGCGTAGCAGCCATCGCATCTTTCGACCTGATTGATGGGCTCCGCAGATCCCTTCGTGTACTTCTACGATTGCTTGGGCGGCCTCTCGTGGTCCGAGGCATAATAGCAGTAGACCGTCTTCACCTTTCCGGTATAGTTCATTCTGATATATGACGTAGTTCGTGGCATGCACCTTTGTCTTACGATCGTGCTTGCCGCTCGGGTTATCAAGGTATTACATAAGTGGTCTTCTCCAATCGTCTGGTAATGCCTTGATCGCACAAATAACCAACGATTCTTCTCGTTCCAATAACGATGGTAAAGACATCACGCGCGTCCGAATTACTTGGTCGCAATGAAGGACTTGTTGATTAACCAGGGTCGGATATGACTGGTGCACTGTGGGTGTCATCCGGCCTACCTCACCCCCAAGAGTTGTGCTCCGGAGGCCAGCTGGGCGAGTTCATAGGCGACGGTGTATCGATCTCGAGAAACGTGACTAAACGTAATACCGTCGAATGACTCGGTCAGGTATCTGGCAACCATGTGATAAGGTGCCAGAGTGCAACTCATGCAACGGAAAGTGCCATTGAGCTGGTTAATGACAAGTTCAGAATCGCCGAGGATGAATACGCGAGATGCTCGTAATTCATGAAGAACGCCGAGGCCGATAACAAGGGCCTCATATTCGGCCTGATTATTGGTACACGCAAAGTCAAGTTTGAGCGAGAAATACCAACGGTGTTGTTGTGGTGATTGGATGACGATGCCGACGCCGGCCGATGTTGAGGTACTAGAACCATCAAAGTAAAGCATCCAGAAGTTGTCGCGTGCTTCCACCATGCCGATCTTGACGTCGGTCTTCCTAAAATAGTATGGGGAGGGGTGCTGAGCAAGAAAATCGGCGAGAGCTTGCCCCTTGACTGCTTTCTGGGGTACATATTGTAAGCTAAATTCAGATAACGCCATCGTCCATTTCCCAATTCGACCTTTGACTATTGGCCGAGTGAGCATATATCGGATAACGTCTGTCTGAGCGATGACATGAGTGACCGACGGTAGCATGTAGTGCCGGAGTTTGGATGCGGCGAAAAATAAAGTCAAGCAAAGCTTCTCGACGAGGGAGTAATTGATCTCTGACGAGTTGAGCCTTCGGCTGAGATAAAAAACGGCCTGCTCTCGACTTGCGTCATTGTCCTGAGCGATGAGGCAACCGATGGATTCCTCGGCCGCGGATATGTAAAGTTTTAAAGGTTTATCGCGCCGAGGGGGAACGAGAACGGTTGGTTTGGTAAGAGAGACTTTGATTTGCGTGAAAGCTGCTTGGTGTTCTTCACGCCACTCGAACTTGTCTGAATCCTTTAGTTTCAGAAGTGTGGAGAACGCCTTCATTTTGCCTGCCGAATTTGCTATGAAACGGCGAAGAAAATTTATTTGGCCGAGCAACGACTGGAGTTGCCTTTTGGTGGTTGGAGGTGGAGCGCTCATAATTGCTCAAGCCTTGTTCTCATCAATCTCAATGCCCCGATGATGGACAAGAAAACCCAGAAAATTGTCGGCCGAGACACCGAAGGCGCATTTGGCAGGGTTCATCTTGAGATGATGTCGGCGCATACGAAGGAAAGTCTGCAGAAGATCATCAAGATGAGTTCGACGGCTCTTTGATTTCACCACCACATCATCGATGTATACTTCAACGATCGTGCCAATCAGGTCATGAAAGATGGCGTTCATGGCGCGTTGATATGTGGCACCAGCGTTTTTAAGGTCGAAAGGTATGACGACCCGTTAATAAGTGTTGAGTGCCCCCGGGCAGCGAAAGGCAGTTTTATGGACATCGGCTTCAGCAATGAAGATCTGGTTGTAGCCAGCGTGGCCGTCCATGAAGGATAACATGGCATGGTTGGCCGCGATGTCAATGAGCAGGTCAGAGATTGGCATTGGATACTCGTCCTTGGGTGTCGCCAAATTCAGATTGCGAAAATCGATGCATATGATGATAGCGCTGTTTTTCTTGAGTACTGGGACGATATTTGCTAGCCATTCGACGTATCGAGCCGTTCGAATGAACCCGGCGTTTAAAAGATGGACGAGTTTATCTTTGATGCCGAGTTAGACATTGGTCGAGAATCGTCGGGGTGGTTGACGAAAGGGCTTGCAAATAGGTTTGATACGTAACTCATGCTCGACGAGTGTTCGATCAAGACCAGGCATCTCATGATAGCTCCAAGCGAAACAATCTTTGAATTCATGAAGTAGCTTACAAAGCTCTGATTTCATAGATTGGGGGAGCAGAGCACTAATAAATAATGGTCGACGATCCTCGGCCATTCCAACATTCACCTCCTCCAATGGATCCTTAACCTGAGGCCGAGTGTCTTCGAGGTCGGCCGGAACGGCTGGAATATTATCAAAAGAGAGCATGGGACCGCTATCGTCTTCGGAAAGGAACTCCACGAGATTGATACCCGAGTGAGATTGTTTGGATATGATATGCTAATGAGCCAGCAGTCGTTTCATAATCGATGAAACCGCGGCTCGGTTTCGGGTTTGACTGGTGTTAAACATCAGGTTCGATGATAGAGTTAGCCAGCCCGAGTCTCACCGAATCCTGATGAACAGTTTCGGCGCCAACCTCGACGACTTTCTGAACTGAAATGCGAGTCGATCGTCCCTCATCATTGACCCCTTGTAGAGTAATGTAACCAACGTGGTCATCGTAGTACCGTGCTTGGATCATGTTGGCTTCAAAGGGCTGATGGTTGGCCAGATGTGCGACTATTGATTTACCATCCCAAAAGACGAGGACTTGATATAACGAAGAAGGAATACAACTTGTTTGATGAATCCAATCTCGATCGAGCAGTGCATTGTACTCGGTCTTCGAATGAACTATGAAGAAAGAGGTCATATGGTTGAGACCTGCGATGCTTACTTCTAACGGCAGCACTCCTTTTGTTTGAGACTTGTCCCCGACGAAGCTGCTTATGGTAATGCCTGATGGGATAAGTTCGTCGTTGAAGTGATGTAAGGCCTTCATGATGGTTACAGGCATAATATTGACAGTAGCCCCACAGTCGACGAAGATTTTTGAGACCGGATATCCTTCGATGTGGGCTGTGACATATAAAGGTTTGAGGTGACGAAGGTTGGCTGTCGCAGACCGAGGAAATAATTCGACCAAGGCTGCCTTGAGGTTATCGTCCTTAGTCGTTGGCTCGACCTCGATGGGAGAGACAAAGTCGACGTGGGTAGCTTCTTCGACCACTACGTCGCCATCTAGGAAGCTTGTTTGGGAAGTGGTCGATTGAAAATTGGCAGGCAAGACATGGACCATGCTGATTTCCCTGTTGTCGAGGATTGAAGGGCCCATCGAATTGGGATCTTCCTCTTTCGTCGGTTCCTCTTCTTCTGGAGTCTCATCCTCCGGAATTTCTTCCTCGTCCCCTGGGTTCTCCTCCTTGTCCCCGAGTTTCTCCTCCTCCTGACTCTCTTCTTTGCCCTCTTGGTTTTTTGATACCGGCGCCGGGTCTGGGACTTGCGCCGTGATAGGCGTCCAAACGCTCGACATGACGTATTTCATCGGCCGTCAGGCCGAAGAGGGAAACGGCTGAAAATACCTCAAAATGGTATCGCAAGTACTGAAGATCTTCTAAGGAAAAAGGAAGTTCGCCTGGGTTGATGTCTGTATATGGATCGACACTGAAGCCGAGAACGCGGGCCTCACGTATGTGTTGGAACCTAGCTTTCAACCCGAGATCCGAATTCTTTTGGATGATTCATTCAGCATCTGGGCAGGTTAGGACAAGGTCGATCGTGTCCTGACATGCTTTCGGCAAACCATATAAATCATTGGCAGAATGAGTTTTATGAAACTCTCGCATGTACTGTAGGGCTTCTCCGAGGAATGGTGGATGTAGATTGTGCCGGATTTTGATCAACGGTTCTTCTACAGGTAATGAAGGAAGTTTATCTTCGGTCTCTTTCTTCAAATGCTCAAGTCGTGCCTTCATTTCTCCGGGTCGAATAAGAAGTTTGATTCGCTTTTCGGCCTCCTCAAATGTGGTTTCCAGGGCATGATCAACCGACTGTTTGCCGTGCACTAACTCTGTCATAATTGCTGGGGTTTGCCTATCATCGTTATCGCCAACTTTTTCTTTCGGCTGCCATTTGAGGCCCGAAGTAGCCTAGGTCTCTTGCGCAGCTTGTCGGCGGGCCAGGCAATCTATTCTTTAGCATCGACGCTTCTGTGATTTGGATAACGCAGTGTACACACCTTTGGGTGAGTGATAAGTATACCAACGTTGGTCTTGAGGTTCAGGAGGTTTGAAGGTTCTTCAATTTGCGGAAGAGCTCGAGCTACTAGAATTGTGGGAATAATACTCTTCATTGTAAAATGGAGTATCAAAGTTGAGTCGTCGTCTGGCCGAAAATGATTTAACCTCCTTCGGGCCGAGCCTGTTGAAAACGGTATTATGCGGGCTCGAGCTGGGTGTTTTTTGAAGCGTCACCGGGACCGAGCGCACAAGTGGCATTTCTGCTTGTCGTGGCCGTGCTCTTGGTTCAATCGGAACATCTGCTTTGCACTGTGTGCACAGGGTTGCATATTCAATAGCTTCTTCAGCATCAGAACTTGACATGGATTCGACGATGGCTGGTCCGACCGAATCCCGAGGTGGGGAATTCGAGAACAAATCGATCTTGAGTCGTGGTTGAAAACCTCTTGTTAGGACGTGCCGAGCTGGAACAAACTCGACCTTTAAACTTGACATGGGTTCGACGATGGTTGGTCCGATTGTATCTTGTGGTGGTGCATTTGAGAACAAATCAATTTGAAGCCGCGGTTTGGTGCCCTTGTTTGGGACATGTCGTGCCGAGACGAACTCGATCCTTCCTTTTCCTTTGTCTCGAGGTAAATGAGCATCGACCATACCCACCGTCGTTGTAGGGAAAGGGTCAGCATCAACTCCCATTCTCTTCTCTGGAAACTTAAGTTTTCCATCGTCAATCCATCTTTGAATAGTATCCTGAAACATGACACAATTGTTTGTCGTGTGTTTGCTTGAGTTGTGATATTTGCAATATACCCTCTCCTTTAACTTTTCGGCCTTGGGAATGTTGTGTCCCGGCCGAAGTTTTATAATCTTGGCAAGTAACAATTGATCGAAGATGGCGTCGGCCTTAGTGATATCAAACGTATATACTTTTGTCGTTTTTACGGCGTTTTCTTCAGATATTGGCCGAATCTTGACATCCTTAGGATTGATGTGGGTCAACGCTTTGCATATATATAGTTTGTCAATCACTATTTCGGCCGCATCTATGCTGGCGTATTCTTCAGATTCTGCCGATGCATAGCTGACCGTGGGATTTTTATAGATGGTCCCTCGGGATGGGGAATTCGAAACTCTCTCTTCACGGAGCAGATAATCGTATTGCTCGACATGTTGAGCTAATTCGTACATGTCGCGGAAGTTTGCCCCCAAGAATTTCTTCTTATATTCCACGTCTAAATCATTCAACGCGAGTCTAACAAACTCAACTTCTAGTAGAGGTACTCGGCACCAGTTTCTAGCCGATTTGAACCTTGTAAGATAATCCATCGGCGATTCATCGGAGTCTTGTGCCATTCTGGCCAACGAAGAAACTGACATTTCCATCCCCGGCCGGTAGAACTGTTCGTGAAACTTCTCGACCAGTTCTTCCCAACTTTGAATGGAATTAGGTGGGAGGTTAATGTACCACGCAAATGCCGAACCTGTGAGTGAGAAGTTAAACACTACTAACGTCTCCATACTGTGCAGTGAAACTGGCGACGTGCTCTTAAGAGGATAGAGATGATTCTCCAGTGAAAAGGTTGAAATCTGGGATTTTAAAGCCTTTAGGATATTCGAACTTCTCTACATAAGCTGGATACGGGTGGATAAATTTTGGGAACTTCGGCCCTTTCTTCAGAGCCGAATCAATCATCCTCTGAACTTCAACCATGTCCACGGACGTCGTTTCCATACTTGGATCAAAATCATCTGTCCGACTGCTTGATCCACCCCTCTTGTCTAGATCGACCATTTTGAGCAGAGCAGGTCTTGCCTCGCCCGGTGATACTGATACGAAATTATTTTTTAGAATAGGCTGTTTGAAACGATCAGAATAGCCAATATGCTGGGTATTGTTAACCACGGCTTCGAGCAATCTCGTGTGCATGGCGTTTTGACTATGTATTTCTTCGAGTATTCCTCTTATTCCTTGACTAAACGTCTGTTCGAACTGCCGAGACTGTTCTTCGAGCCTTCGTCGAAAAAATGATCTGGTTGGTGGGTCGGACCCCTCACCACCGTCTTCATCACAATACTCCATAATGCCTTCAATCACGGCTCATTTTGTTATCTTTGCGAGGACCCCTGTGTCTCGAGGCAGCTCGCCAACGCTCGTTTCTCTTTCTAGTCGTGTCCCTTTCGATGCCTCAGGTGTCCCGGCAGCAGTGGTCTGTGTCCGTAATGGACCGTCGGCCCCGGGGTTCTGATTCGAGTGGGTAGCGATCGACTTTCCCATGGTTGATTTCTTTATTACTGACCGTGTTTCAATGGTCATGAACTTCGAAGGTTTAGCACTTGGTCTCACCGGGCGTGCCAAAATGTTGACCCTAAAAACTAGCAAGCCTACGTGGCGCAGGCCGAGTAATCTATGAGCTAACTACGTCCTTCGGTTGAATGCGGAGCGTGCCAACTCGACGGTCGAACTCGGCCGGTGAGTAAAATGTTGATGTTGCGTTGTGTGCGCGGTTGACTTCTGAATCTTGCGACTGCGGCCGAGGAAGGAACACGCCTCGGCCTTTGGGTTCTAGAGCCTGAAGACAAGGCTGCTAGTCTTGCGAAGTTCACGAATCGTCGACGCCGGATTCGGTCACAGTGATTATATTCGTAAAGGTATAAGCACGCCGAATCGACACCAAAGTATAGGGGCACAGATACTCAAAACAGATATATGTCTTGACGATGAAAGTGGTTTGGCCATCGGAATGCCGAACTCTGAAGCTAACCTGTGAGTATCCAATCATAAAATAACTCGGCGTTCGATGTGCCAAGCTCGGTAATTCGTAACACCTCACTTCGTCGAGAAGGCTGGTGAGATGACCTCTGTCGATGAGAACCCGAAAGCCTTTCTCGACCAAGACTTAGATAGATAACCAACCGGCCTCGATGCAGTGCTGTTTATCCAAACTGAAGGTGCTCCGCGATCGACTGGTTCTACGACGATAGTGCTGTTTATCCAAACTGAAGATACCACCGGTTGCCTTCACAGTGCTGTTTATCCAAACTGAAGATGTGTTGGCGAAAAAGAAAATAAAAATCTCAAGGGTTGAGAGAGTTTGCGCGGGGCAGTTTTGTGTGTTGAGTTGGAGAGTTCTGAATGTTATGCTCTCCCCTCTATTTATAGTAATGTGAATACTTCAAACCGTCCTTGGATAGAAATCCTTTTCCTAGTCTAACTCTTCTTCGGCCGATACTAATCCAACTCTATTTCGGCCAATCCTATTCCAACTAGGATTCTGCACCTGCCTCCAATCGTGGGCTTGATTCACTTTTACCTCGGCTTCCTCGGGACTCCTTCTCCTAATAGGTCTCGGCTTCTATCTCATTCTCATGCTTATCTGCAACATTCCTACTCCCATTGATACTCGGTTACTCTGAACCCTTCGGCCCATGACCTCAGTCCATAGCGCCTTTAAATAGACACTGGACCGAAGGTGACCCTCATTCGGCCCACTATTATTTTGGGCCTAAACACATATATAGAGTTCCATTTCGTTGAGAGATCCCTCAACACATTACGGTGCTCATTCTTTAGCATTTTTCAATGATCTAAATTGTCTATATTTTAGCGCATCACTTATATATAATCTTTGCGAAAAAATTAAACAAATCTAAAACCACTAAGTCATCCAATTGTAGTTAAGAATATAAATGAATACGATTTTTCAAAGTTGACAATTTAACAATAATATAATTGACAATTTAACAATACATACGTGACTCTCTACGATTGAACTTTGCTACCGATTTCACACTTGTATTGTTTTATTTACAAATCAACGGATAGATTCAAAGATGTGCAAGAAAGTTTTCTTTTCCTCGTATAAAATTGCTCAAGTTGTTATAAAAATAACCCTTACTGCTAACTTTAGAGGCTTAAATCATTTTCCAAAACTTTCAAAGTTGGTGCGAGTTGACATTCTCTCCTTAGTTTCTTAATTTATTCATTTGGTTGGAACCAATACATGGTACCAAAATTTACTTCAACAAAGTTTCAAATAGTTGATCAGGACATCCTTGACAATTATGCTATTACTAAATCACACACGCATCATCAAACACAATTTTTTCCCAAAATATTTGAGAAACTACTATAGTCTACAAAGTTGAACTTCTTGTCGATCCTAATAATTAGGATTGATATCTTTGAACTTTCATCCCAATTTTTGGCTCTCTTATAAACTGATTCAGATTGCCTCTGTTTTCTCCTGTTTATCACACATGGTACTAAAAAGATGATCAAATTTTTTTAAAGTATTTTGATCATGGAAAATAATGGTACAATTTAAACTGGTCGTTTTTGTTCTTAATGAAGGCTAATAATTTGTTGTTCAAAGACGCGTCTATGTGTTTTTGGAATTTCGTTACATTTCTAACAGTTTGCAGCTAGCTACTAGAATTCATTCAACTAATTACTAATTAAATATGAAAAATCTGTCTATACTTTAGCCTAAAAGCATATTTTGTTTATACACTTAATTAAGAAGTGATTTTTGTTATCTCAAGGCTCGTCGATCGGTCTCCACAAGACCGTTTCAGTGGTCATAGGTCTGTTCTTGATTTTCGGCCTTTTTCTTGTTATCTCCATCCATCCATCTCTAGATAGATCTCATTTCCATCAACAAAAATGGTTGGCGTGAGTCAAACAAATGTTTTTAGTATGTAATGAGGATTCTTTAATAGGAAAATTAATAAAAATGGCTTGAAAACTTTGAGTTTTAACGATAAAGACAAAATAAAGGGTAAAGTGAATAGTACCAAAATTGACTTTTTAGTGTGAAAATGTGGTTTTTCGTTAAAATGAACAGTACTAGAAACTTTTCGTTAAAGTTCCCTTCTTTAATTTATTAGGATTCTTTAATTGTCTCTTATTCTTTAAGTTATGTGTAGCCTGGTATGTATTGCCTCCGACAAAGAGAAGTATACAACAACAAATTAAACACTAATAGCGCGTGTACTAACCCGTAATTGGAATGGGAATAAGGAATCCGATTCCGATTACGGATAATACCTGTGTTTACTAAAATTGAGAGGAATCAAAAGTGTGTGGGGCCCACACAAAAAATGGAATCCAATTCCTGAAATTGGAGGATTTGGATTCCCAACATATACAAGGTATTTGGATTCCGGGTTGCTTGGGTAATCGGAATGATAATTTTTTTCCCTTTATGCTCCCACTTACTTTCATTATTTCCAAGATTATCCTTTTAACCATAGACTTATTTTTCTTTTCACCCAACATATACAAGCATTTTCCTAATGTTTTTTCTTCATTTAGTTACTATTATACAAAATCCACCTCATGAAGATCTCTTTAGTTTAAGGAGTATCAAGTTTTTTTATTTGAAGTGGTAAAAATCATTTCTTCTACTTCTTGACATTATGTAACAAAATATATCCTTGAAGAGTTAAGACTGAAAATGCTCCTAACAATTTCTTTTCATGTCCTTCTATGCTCATTCACATTATGCACAACTCCATACATATGCCGAAGAGAAAAAACTACAACTTGAGCGAGAAAATTTAGATATTAAGGTCAATACTTAAATTTTATAAAAAAAAATAAACAAAATCATTTTAGTATGTCTATGAAATAAAAAAAGCAATTTAATTTTTTCTTACTATTATATACTATATCAAATTTTATTAAAAAATATATATATATAATATTTGATTTGAGACAATGACATTTTAGTAATCATACTGGTTTATATTCAGATTCTGCTGAATTAGAAAACAGCTTTATGGAATTGTATTCCGATTCCGGACAGTTTTAGTAAACAACTTCAGCAGGAATCTGATTATGATTCCACCTCATTTCAATTCCACCTCATTTCAATTCCTCCTCAATTCAATTCCTCCTCAATTCAATTCCTCCTAATTCGATTACGGATTAGTAAACGCGCTACAAAAATTATCTTGTCATCAAAACAATTTCAACCAGTCTCTTTCTCTAAACTTTAGCCGACGACTTGAAGCTCTTGTTGACACCAAACCTAAAACCAAATCCTAGTTAGTCTTGAGACAAGAGACTCATACCAAACACCAAACCCTAGATCTTTGTTAGCTTTATTTGACTTAGTAAAACAATATAAACCACCTGTAATCCACCCAAATAGGAGGTGGATTATGATTTGGTAAAATCTTTTTTTTTTTTGAACAAACGATATTATCTACACTAATGAGAGGGGGTGGGCCTAGCCTCACAATAGGTTAGCAATAATGTGGTTCAAATTCACCTTTGACAAGAATCGAACCTAAGACTTCTCACTTACAAGTGAAGAGGAATACCACTAGAGCATTGTGACGACCCGTCTCAAATTATTACATATTTCAGTGTTAAAACGTTATTACAACGGCGAGGAAATAATTTAAAACTACATATGTGCATCCACGTCATCAAGTCAACGAGGGCATATACGTCACTTTACAAACCTAAAGTGCCTAAAGACAAGAGTGCGCTGTGAGCGGGAATGAACCCATTTCATACGCGACTATACTTTATGGCTTCGTCACCTTCTAGGTGTCAGCCAGCACAGCTCGATTCGGACTCCTAGTGACATTTCGGGTCGGGGTGTGTCAACTGTAGTACTAAGTAACGGTAAAATCTTTAATTATTTATCCATCAAATGATAGGGAATATGCTTGGTATAGTGGCTTTGGCTTAGCCTCCAAAGCCTCCAACCTAACTGTAACTAGACCACTATAAATAGAGGTCTTAAGGAGAGGAATAAAGATCTTAAGGAAATGATTAGAGCAATCCGCAACATCCAATTCTAGAGCCATAGCCGAAATTCCTCTAGGAAATTTCCTCCTCACTCATAAACCCTCCTAAATACTCGGTACACCAAGGTGGAGGCAGAGACTCAAAAGGAAACCCTTTAGAAGCAATTCTAGGTAGCCAACCCACAACCCATGCCCAAAACTTGTACACGAAAGCCCCAATCCGACTGTGTACGTGGTTCCTCACTCATAAAATCATGTTTTTCATGTATGCATTTCTAGTAATAAAATCATGCATTTTTTAAGGGGTCCACTCACAGATACTTCATCGTCGAATAGCCGTTTGAACTAGAGAGGACGGAAATGCCGCTAACAAATGCACATAAAGGGACCAATTAATAAAACTCTACTAAAACGATTGAATTTGAGAAAAATGACGTTATAAACGGATTCAGGAAGTTAAAAAACCTAAGGGAAGACCTCGGGTTCCCCCACGCACCGCCATGGGGCGGCGGCCCAGGAGGCCACCGCCACACGCATCGCCAAGTGCCGAGATTGGTCGCCGGAAACGTTTCTGGCACGGTGACGGAGCACAGTACCTCCGGTAGAGGCGTGTGTGCTCCATGCGCCGACCATGGTAGGTGCCCACGCGCGAACCATGGAATCTGAGAATTGGTCTAAGTCGGATCTGTATTTTGAGTTGCTAGGTTGGACTAGGTTATTGGGTTAAGCCTGGTTTGTTGGGTTGGGCCCGTTTTTGGGTTGGATCCGATTTTAGGGTTGTGGGTCGGGTTGACCCGATTTCTGGCCATAAGTCGGCCGGAATCTGGGCATGAGTTATTGAGCTATGTTCAAGCTATTTTCTTTACCATTTTCAACGTTCTATCTATGGAAATGAAGCTTAGGATGAGAGGAAGAGATTCGTACCAATTTGGAGACGTTTCGTGGTCGGAGTTGGCTGGAAAATGGCTTAGAAGACTCAGGTTCTTGCCGAAAACTAGGGAAAGCTTCGTCCGAGCTATTTCTGCATCCAACAAGCATATACAACTTAAAACATGCCTTGATCTAACCTTAAAACACAACCCAAAGGTTTAAAGGAACTTACTCATGTCGGAAAAGTCACAAAATCCGTCGAAATTTACTACCTCAATTAAATAGGTACGGATACTAACTCATTATCAATTCTTCTGTTTCCTACGTCGCCTCCTCGACTGCGTGGTTCCTCCACAACACATTCACCAACGGAATGACCTTGTTTCTCAGCATTTTATCATGTCAGTCCATAATTGCCACTGGTTCCTCAACATAACCCATGTCCTGACTCACTTCCAACGTTGCGGCTGCAAGACGTGAGATGGATCCAGTACATACTTTCGAAGCATGGAAACATGAAATACATCATGTATCTACGACAACTCTGGTGGTAACTCCAATTTATAAGCAATCGCGCCAATTCTCTCTGTGATTCTGTAGGGCCCAACATATCGAGGACTCAACTTCCCTTGCTTACCAAAACGAACCACACATTTCCAGGGCAACAACTTCAGAAAAACAAAATCACCATGTTCTGTAAAATTCGGGACGAGTCATTAGACGAGTCTTCCAACATCCATGGCTTGTTGTTTGGGTTCAAGTTGAACGATATGAACTACGAACTACAAGGTATGGTCGAGGATGATGAAGATTCATGTTTCGGGCTTAAACAAGCTTGGATACTTGATTAGTGGACAGATCGCGATGGTTAATGAGATGAAACATGGTTACTCGAAGTGGCTTACCAAGGCCACAATTGTACGAGCTTGGTTGTTGAAAACCATAGATCTGTATATACTTAGGATGTTCATCGAATTGCGTACAACCAAGAGCATTTAGGAAAGTGGCACCCAAATGTTTTATGACAGGGTTGATCAATCTCAATATTACAAGTTATGATGCAAGGCATCGAGGACAAAGAAAAATAAGCGTCCAGTAAATCATTATTTAGTGGAGTTGAAAAAAGTGTGGTAGGAGATGGATAAATGGCGACCAAATAAGATGGTGTATGTTGCTGATTTGAAGACCCCGAAAGACGATCTTAAAAAAGATCGGGTGTATATATGATTTTATTGTAGAACTTGATGACCTGTTCGATCCAATTCAGAGCAACCTTCTCCCTATAAAGCTGGTCCTAGTAATAGAATAGTGCTTCAACACCGTTTAGCGTGAAGCACGACGACAAACTACTATGCTTGGCGGTAAAAATGCTGACAGTAGTTCTTCCATGACCATGGTCAGTAAGTCTCCCTCAACAGGACCTCTACATTCTCTGCGGGATTTGGATGAAGTTGAAAATGATAAGCTATGGTGCAGCCACTGCAATGGAATTCGTCGCACGAAAGAAACATGTTTCGAAATCCATGGTTATCTAGATTAGTTCATGAAGAGAAGAAAGCAGAACAAGGGAAAGGCTCACAAACATCTCGCATAAGCCAAACTTGCAAAAATTGGGCCAAAAGTTGTTGTCGTAGCTGCTAGCCATGTTAGTCCCGATGTTGACCTAACTCACCAAGCTAGAGTGTTGTCCGAACTCCATTAGTGGGATAGGAGCCATAAGTGCATCGAGATGATTTAACTGCACAACTTTCACTTCACAACATGATCTCTTCAAATAATTCTTTTTGAAGATACATGTAATATGATCACTTCTTTAATTGCATATGCAAATTGAGATATGGGTTGGATCATTGATTCGGGTGCTAGAAACCTTATAACCTATGACCAAATCCTCATTAAATCTATAACATCCTCACCATGGGATAGTGTTGTCACGACTAATTAGGGTGTTGTTCCAGTTACTTGATTGGGTTCTAAAGCACTCACCCCTACTCTCTCTTTACACAACTATATACTTGTTCCCGCACTCTTGAATAATTTATTGTCAGTGGTCAAGTCATCGAGTAGTTAGATTATGTTGTGCTAATGTTCCATTTTTTATTGCTTCAGGATATTCGAACTCAAGTGACCATTAGGCGTGTTACTAAAAGGACGGGGTTTTACTATGTGGATAATGTAGCTCCCGACCATGTTAATCAAGTTCAAAGTAGTAATAATAGCAAAGTGAAGGCTATTCAAAAATGGCATCGTCCACTGGGTCATGCATCTTTTGGTAATTTGAGAAAGTTACTTCCCTCTTATTTCATAATATTTTAGACTCTTTCCTAAAGCATAATATTTGCACATTAGCTAAAACCCATAGATCTTTATTTTCCTTGATTTTTAATATAAAAAAAAATTGTTCCTTTCGAGCTGATTCATTATGATGTGTGGGGACCATCTCATATTACTACTTAGTATGGAATCCACTGGTATATAATGTTTGTGGATGATTGCCCTACGATGACTTCGTTGTATACCATGAAAAATAAAAGTGATATGAGTGCAATTTTCAAAATATTTTATTGCATGATCTGCAATCAATATTCACTTCTAGATAATGTCTTCAGATCCAAAAAGGTTGGCGAAAATCGTAATTCTGAACGTTCCCAATTTTTCAAAAAAAAAAAAATTGCATCCTTCATGGGACTACTTGTTCCCAAACTCTGCAACAAAATGGAGTGACCAAAAGAAAAAAACATGCACATTCTAGAGATTGCTCGTCTTCTTCTTATTAGGGTTTGTGCAAAACATAATGGGCTGATGCGGTAACTTATTTCGTTCACCTTCTGAACTGCATGACATCACGAGTTCTTTCTTTTCGAACTTCTTTGGCAGCACTTGCAGATCATGTCACACTGTCTTCATCCCTACACATAGAACCCAAAGTTTTTTTGCTGCGTAGCCTATATTTACCTCCATAAATTTAACAAAGCAAACTTGACCCATGTGCAACGCAGTGTGTTTTTCTTGGCATTAGTCCCCAACAAAAAAGGTATCAGTGTTACCATCCACCAACACGGCATATGTATGTTACCATGGATGTAACTTTATCTGATGAACTATTTTTCCTCTATAATCAACCCAACCATATTCCTCAATAGAGATGACCGTTGTGAAGACTATGGCTGGTTTGATTTACCAGCTTTGGGTGTAACCGCAGTGATGTAACAGAAGTAGGCCAGGAGCGTCGATAGTGTGACGTGGGCTCAGAGACGTCGCTAGGCCGAACTGGGCTTATCGAACATGTAGGAGACACCGGCCCAAAATAACTTGATGCAAGTGAATCATGCACCACTGAAGCCCATCCCCTCACGCCTCACGCTCATTTAGTACTCGCCCATTGTTCATCGGATATTCTTGATATAAGTGCATTGGAAAGAAGTGTTGGTATCAACTCTGAAATTGCTAAACAAACTTATGTGTTACCTCCTAGGCAGACCATGGAAAACCACTTGATAGGTACTCTCTATAAGGAAATGTACCATATTAAAAAAAATAGACGATGACTCGGCTGGACGCAGTTGGGACTTCATACAAAAAACTGATTCATTTTTTTTTAAACAACAAAACCCTAACTACTACAAGACAGCCAAACCAAGAAAACATGCTACGACTAACAGATATGCAACGACAGACGAACAAATAAATTGTTATCCACCCAAAGCAGATTAAATTCAAAATGATCAAATTTGCTCTGATATACCAAGTTGAAAATCCAAGTACGCATAACAAACGAACAATTACTATGAAACTATGAAATATTGTTTATAACAAAAAATGCTGAGACGACTACAAATTGAGGTCTACATCTTGACTAACTTAACCTCTCAAACTAAACTACAAGCTATATTTATAAAAACCAAAACCTAAGAAACCCTAACGTGCAAAATACTAGCTATATCCTAATACAAAATCAAATCAAACCTCTAATTAAATATCTAAATAAATTAATAAACTCCAACCAAAAATGAAACAGGAAAAAAACTAGTTGTCCACGGAAGCTATGACAGTTTGAATAATAACACGCTGATTAAATTGGTAACAGTTAGGGCTGGTTTGGTATTGTTGTGCTTTGAAAAAAAGCTGCTTCTGATGTGCTGTGAGAATAAGCAGCTGTAAAATAAAGCAGCAGAGTGTTTGGTAAACTTTTTTGTAAAAGTTCTTTTGAAAAAAAAAAAAGAGTATTATATAGTGTTTGGTAAACTTTTATGTAAAACAGGTGAAAAAAGCTGGTTTTTCAAAGCTGGGTTTTGCAGGTTCTTGTTTTTGGCTTTTTTTTTCATCCAAAACTGTGAAAAAAAGCTGAAGCTGAATGTTTACCAAACACAAAAAAGCTCCCAGCTTTTTTTGATACCAGCTTTTTCAGAATCACCTCAGTACCAAACCAGGGTTTAGTTGCTCGAAAAAGTTTGGACGTTTAACATAAAGAAATTTTTAGAAACATAATATGTGAAGGACTCCCACTGTATTTTCACAATTTAAATCCTATTAATTCTTGCTTATTCTTTGTGCTTTTGATAAATCTTCGAAAGTACTTATGGGGTCGATATTGTTTGACTCGAACCCAAAATAATTAGCTTTACCAATTAGGTGTAAACGCACCAAGAGATAATAAAGTGTCAACACAAGGAAAGGCACAGCATGCTTTTCCCACAACATGTCATTGTTAAGAAAAAAAAAAGAGAGAAGAAAAGATGGAGGATGGAAGAAATTTGAGAAAGGTAGATGAACAATGAGAGACGTGAAATTGAAAAGAAGTTGAGCACATTTCTTCACATATACGCACACGCTTCTTGACGCATTTCGAGCAATATACATGGACAACATATTGACATGATACACATGTATCATTTTCACTTCATACACGAGTTAACTTGTAATACCATAAAAAAATTGTTATTTCACCATAAAATCGATTGACAATATATTTTTTATCCTATTTTCCTCCAAAAATAATCCCATTTGTGATTTGTATTAAGCTCTTATTTAAAGTAGATACAGAAATGTTCAGATATGATACTTCTCTCTCAGTGAGAGCTTTCTCTCTTTGTGAGAGCTTTTCTCACTCTCTGTGAGTTTTCTAATCCCGGCTTCCTGTCTAGCCACCAGCCTTAGCTCCAGTCAAGGTCGGTGGCAGCCCATTTTCTTCTACTTTTCCTTTTGCTGGTTTTTCCCCTCTGTTTCCCAGCCCTTGTGCTTCCATTTTAACCCTTCCTGGCTCCAATCGGAAAATTTCTTTTTCTGATCTCCCATTTCTTCTTCTCCCCACTAATTTTCCCTCTCCATGCTTCCATTTTTTTCTTCTTCTTTCTCTCCCACTTGGGCTCGACCTCTCTCGATTTCACCTTTGAACCGATCGGCTTCCACCTTGTTCCGTCGTTTTCAACGGCTTTATCGGAAGGTGCGTAGAGCTTCCGCTCGGGTGTTCACACCACCACCTTCCACCCATGTGTCGATCTCGACACTGTTGTCAGTGGATCCACTGACTTCCTCGCAGGTTTTCTACCATTAGTGGCTGCAAATTGATTCTTTGTGGAGTTTAATGGAGGACGGCTTCTCTTTTTGTTAGAGCTTCGTTGGGTTTCACCTCCGGTGTTGGTTGGGAAGCTGGCTTGTGGCCACCTTGGCGTCCTTTGGCCGCGGCGAGGGTTTAGTTTGTGTTGTTTCCTGTGCTTTTTCTGTACGGGCTCAACTTTCGGGTTTGGTTGTTTCGTTGTTGTGTTGGAGGCCCAACGTTTGTTTGTCTTTTGTGTTTTTGGGCCTTTGTTTATATTTGTCAATGTATGTGTTGGTAATGAAGTTTTCCTTATATCAAAAAAAAAAAATTGTTTAGATATGTCCTTCCTTTATCCCTTGTCATTTGTCCTTTGGTTAAGAGAAGATAGATGCAAATTAATATTATCTGATTAAATTCCAATTTTATAAGCACGAAAATATGAATATGGGACGCTTCGTCCGCATCACGTTAGCCCACCTTTGATTCAATAAATTTTTTTCAGCTCCTGGAAAACGAAAGCTGGGCTGCTTCTTCATTTCTAATTAGGTTGTGACAGCTACATAACTTTGTTGTGATTCACAGAACAACATGGCTGTCATTTTCATCAACCTTCTCCATGACAAAATTCTAATTTTGCTACTTATACTTTTCATTGAAGAAAACTTCTTCAAATGATGATTTTTTTTGGTTCGTGATTGATACCGGAAATAAATTGAAATGTTGAAAATTTGTTCTTAATTAGAATTCAAATGTTTACACCAATTTTAAATTTTTGACTTATCCTAACAATTTTGGTTCTAGCAATCATTTAACTTAACTTGTGTAGCATACTATATATTCCTTCAAACGGAGAAGAGAAATACAATACAGAACATTTCCCCATAGTGAATATGTACCTTCGGCAAGATTATAGTTGTTTTTTTTTTTTTTTTTGAAAATTAGCGGCAGAGTTTCATTGAAAGACCAAAAGTTGGAAGAGATAAAACACATAAAAGAGACCAGTTACACAAAAGAGAGATCATCCTCTCAAGCAAATAATCTGCTAAGAGATCAGAAGGTTCTTCAAATCAAGAAACCATTACAAAGAAGTGATGTGTGGGCAAAGACTGCAAAACTTCATTCTTTTGGCGGCAGATATGGTTGCATCCTAGTTATTAGAATGAGAACGAGAGAAGAAAAGATACGTTGAAGTACAAAAATACATTTTTAGCGGAACACAACAAAGCTACGCTATTACAATTAGGTACTGAAATTATACAATATATCATCCTTGAAAATATGTAAATCAAACATTGGAGACAACTGTCAGTTGACCGAAGATCAGTTAGTATATGTATAGTTACTTTAAATTTCAATTCCACAAATCCATTTCTATTTATTTCGTACTAGTTTAAGATTAAAAAAAAAGATATATCCATTGCATTCTAACTTGGTAATGAAGTTACTTAGGCTATTGATAAGGTTGTTTGCACCCAGAAAACACTCAAATCAATTGGAGACATATGAACCTGATAAAGATCAGCATCTATCTATCTAATATGATAAAATTCCTTACTTATAGTGACATGTCGGCATTTATTTAACTTAAGAAAGAAGATGTCTCACTAATACTCCAATAATTAATTATCAAATTGCATGGTTCAAGAGGTCAAAGGTATTTGGTAAATTATTTGATATAAGGGTAATGCTAGGGTAATCAAACTTTGTAAACCGAATGACGTAATTATTGATAATTAAATTATTACTTAAATATTAATTAACGTACTTATTTTTTTATTGGTGACACATCATTTAATTTACAAATTTGATTTGAAAATTTTGTGCGCCTAACATTATTCTTGACATAATTTTATATGCTAGCTAGTGAATTAACTATCTCAAATATTCAAATTAACTATTAAGTCTCTCGTCCTTGTAGTTTGGAATTGTTATAAAATCCATTTCTCAGCATTGCGTGGCAACACTGTAACTGTGTAATATGTATTTGTTTTCTGATAAAAAAAAAAAACAAAGGAAAGAAGAAAGAGAATATAAGTAGCCGATATATTAGTCTAAGACTATAAATTTTTAATTGATAGGGAGGATTAGGAACTAACAAATTAAGGGAAGCGATTGTGACCACTGTTTCAAATGAATAGGTAGAGAACTTATATGAGGCAATAATAATTTAAGACAATAATTTATAAAAACATTAGCAATGATCAGTTATAGGCAGAATTTATTCAACAAGCATCAAAGATGCTTACGGGACAAAAACAAATAGGTGAGTGCATGAAGAGATAGGATTTGTGAAATCATTTTCCTAGTCGAGATGGTTAAATGTACATTTTTTTTTTTTTTATACAGATAGTTTTAGACCTAATAAATAGGTTGTGTTTGTCATGATCATGTATCAAACTCGTTATCTTAACGGATCATATCGTGTTAAAACCGTTATCTTAACAGGTTAACCTGATAACAACCCAACCCGCTAACGGGTGACTAGGAACCCATTATTTTAATGTTGTTTCATGTGGGTTAACATGTCGTGCAAAAAATCTTCAGACCTAATGGGTAAACCTGAGAAACGGGCCTTTTATGTCGTGTTAGTGTCGTCTTCGTGTCAACCACGTTATTTTAACCAATCATGTCAAACCTGTTATCTTAACTGGTTGACTCGATAACGTCGCAATCCAATAACGACCCGATCTGTTAACGGGTTGACCCTATGCGTATTATATTTGTCTCGTTCTCACGTTAATGGCTCTTGCATGAAATTGCTAGGCCTAAATTTATGTGTATTATTAAAGTGAAAGTAATAAGTCTATGTGGTTAACATTTGGTGCATGTATGATTGACCAAATATTTTCCTAATTTTATAGATTATTACCGAGTATATTTTTTCTTGAGAAATTCAAGGTTAATGAAAAAAGGAAAAAGAAATAAGTATTGAAGAATAGAAGCAATTAATCAAGTTTTGCTTATCAAAAAAATAAATACAAAATTAATCAAAGTCTCAAAGCAGTAGGTGAGGAAAGACAAGGCTCTTGAGGTGGCCAATAATTAGTCTAATGTTTGAACATGTTCTTCGTGTCCGTCCTTCTCAGCAAAATGCTTCTTTCTTCTTCCACAGCTTACACACACAAAAACAAAAAAAAACAAAAAAAAACAAAAAAAAAAGAAAGAAGGAAGACCCACACTTTAAGAAATGTAGTAGAAGCTTCCCTCAAAGAACCGATCAAAGAAGAACTCCCACCCATTTCCCATTAGAAAAAAGATTAAAAACAAACTCCCTCAAACTCTCTTTCATCATTTTCTTCAAGAAAGAAAAAGCGTGTTGTTTGTGTCCCAATGTCGATCTCATCTTTGAACACGACTAAAGTGGGGTTCATGTGGTGGGTTTTCTTTAATGTATGGACCTCTTTGCACAATGCTATGTTATAAGACTTTTTAAATAACAAACCAAAAAATTATATAAGTTAACAAAAATACCACCCGTTTTTAGCTGATTAACAATGAATTCACTCCGTTGTGAATAACCTTATATTTTTTACTTCTCGATTTGAATAAGATAACTAGGACTCATTCGGACATTAAGTTTTTAAGCTTGAAATGTCATCTTATTCAAATTGCAATATGGCACACTGAATTTGGTGTAAATAAGACGGATAAAATGCAATCCAACACTAAATGTTTCATTCTTGTTGTGCATGTAATGTAACCACGTAACAATTGAGTCAGTTTTTTGTAGTTTGTATTGTGTAATAATTAGTTCATCGAACACGACTCTCTAACTGAACAAAGTGGAAAGAAAATAAACACAAAAACTATTCACAAAACCATTACATTAGAACATTCAAAGAAGGTAGAATATTCTCCTCTATGACTTTCCTATTAATTAAAGAATAGACATTACTTTCGAGAAAATCTTGTTTATAAAATTTACATTTAGATTTGTTCTTATTTTGGATAAAGTTCATGGAATAGTTCTTTAGATCTTTGACGTTTTAAGTATTGCATATCAAATTGGACACGTAAAACTATTATTAGAAAAGAGGTACGATACTTCGTTTATTGAATAAGGGACATTACACATTGAACAAGTCAACCCTACAACAGTACTTGCAAATTAGATTCAAAAGTATTACAATAATCATGACTAATTAATTGCAAACCGATAAGGCGACTTCAAGCACTCCGTTGAAAGCCGAGCTCACTGGACACTGCAGGATTACAAGGACCAATGGAATTGTTAGTTCTCATATTACATAGATATTATGTGATAAAAAATAAAAAATAAAACTCTGAAATTTATTGGGATAAGATTACAATACCCATAGGTCTAGCCGTATCACCTAATCCATGTCATGACTCCATAACACCAAATGAAGTAGATCCAATAAATCAAACAACTTCACTTCTGTTATACATAAATCTAACCTGAAAATAAAAAGAAATGCACCTCTCCTAAAGAGAGAAATCAAAACCAGCAAACTCCTAGTGAGAATCTAGGAATTATTAAACATAATCAAAATTAAAAGAACAAAATAGTGTCACAGAATCTACATCATCCCGGTAGCGCGAAGAGAATGTGCCAAATTGGCTAAACTCTAACCCGGTGCAACCTGACTGATTCCACGCCATGTGGCTTCAAACTTATATCAAAAGTGCAAATGGGAGTAAAAAAAACTTGTGTTAGTTGTGTGCGTGGGCCAAAAGATGACAACTATTTGACAACTGCAACATTTCACAGAAGCAATTCGACACAAAACAAAAGTAAGCGGAAGGTATGAGAAGGAAGAGACCAAGAAAGATTTTTAAGAAGGATGAGCTCCCTTTGCTTTTCTCTATGGACGGATTGGGTTTCTAGTTATTCCAACTGATCTTTAAGTAGGCTTAAGAGATTAACATAATTTTTCCTTATATGAGTGACACATAACTTAAAATTGAAGTGACTTAGCAATACGAAACTAGAACTCAAAAATTTAAACACAAGATGTTGATTCTACCTAAACCAATCAATCATATCAATGAATCAAATCATAAAAGGCTGAGTACAATTGAAGTTATCTTGGAGTGTTCATTCTTTAAGTTTAGAGTAAATATTTTGTAAATAAGAAAAATAAAACTAATTTGTACAAATAAAAAGACACACACTGTTCCCAATACAAATACAAAGACAGCTAAAATGCAATTCAAAAATTAATTTTTTTTGTTAATATTGAGCGAGCGTGTTCCCCGAATCGGTGGTCTGACAAGATGAGTTCGTAAAGCTGACAAAAGCCAAAAAAGAAAAATAATTAATTACCATATATATTTTATATTTTATAATGAGAAAGAAAGAGTTCTGTTTCAACGAACTTCTAGATCCCACGTCACTTTCAATTTTTCTGCGGGTTCTTCTCCTTTATAAAGCCATGCCCACGAACGCGCTGGAAAGAAGTTGCACTTCTGTTTGTTTTGAGTCTTGAGGAAGGGATTGAAAGAAGAGAGTTATGATCTTGGTTTTTCTTCCACCTCCAAACAACCACAACCACCGCCATGGAAGCAGGTAGAGGCAAAGCTCGAACCAACACTCTTCTCTCTCGCTTCTTTCTTTCTGGTTTTTACTGCTGGGGTTGGGAGTTCCTCACTGCCCTTCTCCTTTTTAGTTGCCCTAATACCTCCTCCTAAATCCTAATTAACTAACCCGTAATTTAGTTAAATCCCGAAACCAAAAAAAGGGGGTGGGGTTTGTAGATCAGTTACATAGTGTTATAGCCAAAGTTTTTTTTGTTTCTTTTTTCTGGTTTTTTCCGATCGGAAAAAATGGCGCAAAGGTCCGTTCCGGCGCCGTTTCTGATGAAAACGTATCAACTTGTGGATGATCCGAGCTCGGATGACGTGATATCGTGGAATGAAAGTGGGACGACGTTTGTGGTTTGGAAGACAGTGGATTTTGCGAGGGACATGTTGCCTAAATATTTCAAGCACAACAATTTCTCAAGCTTCGTCCGCCAGCTTAATACCTATGTAAGTTTTTTCGAAATTATATTTTCTTTTGCTTGTATTTTTACTTATATTTATTTTTCAAATTATATTAGCATAAAAAATGTCTTATTAATTAGTTCATAAATTACTTGAAACCCTTGGAAGTTGGAGGGCAGAAGATGATCCCAAAGTGTAGGAAAAAATATTTTTATGATTTCGAGTTTTTTTTTTTTTTTTCAAAAAAAGGGAAATCGTTGAAATGTTCCTAATGGAATGGTCAATAAAGATAAAGAAAAGGCCGCAACAAAGAGAAGGAAATCGTTGAAAAATTCCAATGGTAAATAAACTAAAATAATGATGAGCCTATTTCCCTGGAAACTGCAACTAATAATTCTTTTTCAGAAAAGAAAATTTTATAGTTGAGTTTTTGTTCAACAAAAAAAAGGTTGATAAAGTCACAATGGAAGCATCCAAACATCACACCCCATTTTCCAATTCCAATGGCAAAGTTTTGCATCCAAACATTACCAAATTTTTTCCTTTCGCTTTAATTTCAGGGATTTCGAAAGACCGTGCCCGACAAATGGGAGTTCGCCAACGACAACTTCCAGCGAGGGCAGAAGGAGCTCCTGTCCGAGCTCCGCCGCCGGAAATCTGTGACGTCAACGGCGGCGCACGCACCCCCCGGCCAAAAATCCGGACTACCATCGACACCGTCGAACTCCGGGGAGGAGATGGCGTCGACGTCGACGTCGTCGCCGGACTCGAAGAACCCGGGGTCGGTGGAGACGGCGGCGCCGAGCCAGGTGGCGGATTTATCGGACGAGAACGAGAAGCTCAAGCGGGAGAACGAGAATCTGAACTCGGAGCTGGCGCAGACCAAGCAGCAGTGCGACGAGCTGGTGGGGTTTCTGGTGGAGCACATGAAGATGAAGCCCGATCAGATCAACCGCATCATTGGGCAGGGAATCTGTGGGCCCAGCGGCGATGATTTTGAAGCGGACGATCATGGTCTTGATCTGGATATGGAGGGTGGTGATGATGAGGAACAAGAGGAGGGGGGATTGAAGCTGTTTGGGGTTTGGGTGAAAGGGGAGGAGAAAATGAAGGGGAAGAAAACGAGGCGATATGAGAAATTGGGGGTTGGTGGTGGCGGCGCCGGCGGTCCCCGCGCGAAGAGAATGAAGGGAGGGGTGGAGTTTCACGCGCCGATGATGAGGACCGGGAAGGTGTGCAACTAGGCTAGCTGAGCAAGCGGAGCTAGCTGGAAGGTTGGGGAGGTGTGCATGGTAACTACCATGCACATACCCGCATGCAGTTTGAAAAATTTGTAGAAAATGCTTTTAATTTTGCATAAAATATGAAGTGCGTAGGTAGTTTCGTTGAAGGGTTGCAAATTTGACAAAGAATATGGTGATGTTATTATGTAGCTATAATAAGGAATGGGGTTTTTGAACCTTGTTAGGTATGGGAGGATCCGGAATCGATGTTCTGAGTTTGTGAGTCTGCTTGACTGTGGTCATGAGTATGATGAAATTCTATGGGTTCGGAAAAGATGGATAACTGTGGCTTGCCACCAGTTGTCCTTCTTTTTTCTTTTTCTTTTTTGAAAAAATTAAAAAAAATATAAGAAAAACCTTGTTATGTATGTACAATGCTGGAAAATGAGACTTGAAATGGTCTCCTTTTTTTTTTCCATCGTTTAGGAAAATTTAATATTTGCAATTTTACATTTTGTGTACAATCATTATTATATTGCTTGACCTTAAACTATGGTAATTTTGGGGAAGGATTCTGTCTCATTCTCTCAATTCTCTAAATTATGAATACCTATTGTCCCAAACTTTTGATCTTCTAATTTTTCAGCAAGTAATCTTATAGTCGTGTTGAAAAGTTAGACATAGTTTATGTTTACAACGGAAGGAGGTGGGGTGTCATTGTAAAGGTAATTTTAGGTCCAAGTGCTGATAAGTACTATCGTGAGAATTTATCCGATGCTCATGAGGCAATCTGCCGAATACTGTTGAGATATGTTTAGGAAGCATTTCATTAAACACTTTGTGAGCATAAAAGGGACCATACCAAACATTCAAAGAATTCTTAGAACACTTTTACATGTATATTTCCCAAACTCTGGGTGGTCCTGTGACCACCTTGGTCCCAATATACATCCATCAAGTTTTTTCTTCAAGTTTCTTTAGCTTGAGTTGTACTATCTTCCAAAGTCACTCACGCAACATGGGGGTTCAATTGAGTGACAATTCCAACCGTTCAACCCGATAACCGTGGATAACCGTCCGAATGGAACGGATTTGGGTATGGAAGTTGGGTATATTTTGGATATGGGAAAAAATCATGAATATTATTTGGTTATAATTTTGGATATGGTTATAGGAGTCCCAAATCCGTATCCGTACCCGTACCCGAATCTGACCCAAATAATAAATAATATAATTTCTATATAATATAGTAGTATATATAGTAGTAAATAATATAATTTCTATATATATTCATTATTCACCCAACCCATTACCTTGAGAACACAAAAGTTGCATTTTGTAGGACGGTTGAAAAGTTTTGAATCAAAATCTATGACAATTCAACGGTGCTTATTAGAGATATCAAAGATCAACCAACATCATCAATGTTTTAAATTCAATGCTTTAATTTTATACTCAACAAGATCCATTAATTGAATCATTGTATACATCAAATGTTTAATGACAAAATTAATATCTAGTAAACAACTGAACGAATATATTTTTTATATTGACGAAGATGGATATAACTGTTGAGCTTTGGGGAATCCGTTATCCAACGGGTATGGTTATGGATAATCCCATATGATTAATTTTTGTGGTTATAGGGATGAATATAGCATTTTCGTCCTCAAACCGAACTGTTACCATCCCTATGGTTCAATACCAACTGCTTCGGGTTGTGTCGCTTATGCGAGTTGCACGTGTTGCATTCTTTACGCTAGCTGCACGAGTTTCATGAGTGACTCGATAACATAATCCGCGCCAAACTAATCTAACTTAGCTCCTGAAACTAATCTAGTACGAGACAATCTCATTGTAATAAACAACAGCGAAGTGTAATTTCACCACGTAGTGTCTCGGGATTGAAATTTATTTCAGCCCACAAGAATCCGTTTTCATTTATGCGTAAGTGCATTTGGATCAACGATTCTATAGCGGTGAAGCCCGTATGAAAATATAAACTGGGTTTTAAGTATATGAGCCCACTAAGCCCAATGGCTGTCAGAAATATCACAAGAGAAGACGATGGCGTCGGTTCGTGACTTGTGCTGCCCAGTGAATGAATGGCTGTTATCTTCCCCCACGGCTTACACTCCTACGCTTTCCCTCGCCCTCCTCCTCTTCCTCCTTCGTCTTCTCCGCTTCTCTCCCCGTCCTGCATCCGCGCCTCCTCCGCATCAGCATCATCTCCCATGGACCCGCACAGCCAAGGGAGCAAAACAAAGTTCATAGACTTCCCCTACGTGTCGGCCCCACACAAGAACCTCATGGTCGATCTTGTATCGACGTTAGAGACGCGCCTTGGCTCGCAGCTCTTGCCTTGTACTCTCCCTCCCGACGTGCAGTACTACCAGAACGAGAGTGGTACCAACCATGCATCCCTTCACATCCGATCGGGCCTCTCCTCCTCCCCTGTAATTTTCTCGAACCCCTGTTTCTTTTTTATAATTTTCACTTGATTTAAGTTAAATTGTGGATATTAATGGTTTGATGCCATTTGGGATTTTAGCTTTTGATTTCAAACTCCCAATGGATTGTTGGTTGGAGGTAGAAATTTATAGGAGTAAATTGGGTTCATTTCTTTTATTATTTATTTGGTACATTTTTAATTGGGGAAGAAAGTGCACTTGCTCTAAATATAATTAAATTCTAACAAGTGGTAAAAGAATCGTACCTATTTACTCGCTCTAGAAATTTTTTTATGAATGTTAGAAGGACATGATTTACCAATTTACAGTATCTGATAAATTATTCATACAATATCGTAATAATATTGACTTAGTGGGATTATAGCATCAACAAAATATCGATCAAATGTCGACATGTATTGCATATTGGTGTGATGTCAACAAAATATCGATCAATCTGAAACTCGTTTGATAATTATTTTGTTTTTCGTTTTCTGTGTTTTAGATGGGAAAGTTTGTGGGAGAAAGGGTACTGAAAAAAGAAAGGAGGAGGATGGAAGATGGAAGGATATTGAAGAAATGTATATGGAATGATACACAAAATGAAAACGAAAAACAAAAAATACGAAAGCAATTTTCACTTTGGCGTTTTTGTTTTCGTATATTAACCTTCATTTCTATCTCCATCATCATTGTCCATTCATGTTTCTTCCCTTTACTTTCCCTCTATTTCTAACATAATAAATGAAAACCAAAATTTTAAAAACGAAATAGTTATCAAATGGGCTCTTACTCTTCATTGACATTTGTATATTTCAGGTTGATTTCATATTAGGAAGTTGGCTGCACTGTGAGCTACCAACAGGTGGAGCACTGAACATTACAAGTCTGTCATCCTATCTCAATCCAGCCACAGATGCACCAAACTTCCTACTTGAGCTCATCCAGAGCAGCCCAACATCCCTAGTCCTCATCCTTGACCTTCCTCCAAGAAAAGACCTTGTTCTCCACCCTGACTACCTCCAAACATTTTATCAAGACACCCAATTGGACACACCCAGGCAAAAGCTTGAGAAACTTGCTGAGGTTAAGCCCTACTTCTCTTCATCGTTATACATCCGAAGCGTAGTGTCTCCAACTGCAATTTTGGTTCGCATCGAAGCAGGGAGTGGCGGGGAGGGAAAAGGCTTGGAGGACATTATAAAAAACGATGTGAGTCCCATTGCAAAGGAGGTGCTGGGAATCTGGTTGGATCAATGTGCTTGTGGGGAGAGAGAAGTGGGAGAGGATGAGAGGGAATATTTGAAGAGGAGGGATGATTTGATCAAGAAGAAGACTATTGAGATTGATTTGGGGTCTAATTTTCCAAGATTATTTGGGGCTGATGCTGCAGATAGAATATTGGGTGCCATTAGAGAAGTTTATAAGGTATGATTAGTGATGGAATTTGTGCTAATTTGATCACTGTAAAAGATGATAAATAAAGTAATTGTACAAAATTTGTATAAATTTAAGCTTCAAAATTTCAGATCACCTACTGTAACTAGTAATGTTTGATGGAATAAAAGAATCTAATTCAAAACTAATACTGTGTGGAGAGACAATATTAGTTGTCCATCTAACAATTTTTTAATGTAAAATTAATATGACTCCAAGGGGGCCAAAGTTGACCAGGATCCTCTCTAGATCCTCTTTGTGGGGATTCAGAGATCAATCAATCATGTATGTTTATCGTACATTATGCGGTTAGTTTTTGTTAGGTACTATTTATATTTAATTTTAAATTAAAATTTTAAAATAATTTCTAACCGCACGATTTACGATGAACGAACACGATTGATTGATCTTCCGAATCCCTACAAAGAAGATCCTATTTTGTCCAAAGTAAATAAAGTTAAATCGACAGGTAGATCTATAGATGAGTCAGTATATGGGAGCGCTCACTGCGCGAATGGCTTGCCACCCCTATTTTCCGTTGATTCATTTGTTCCGTTGGTTCATTCTTTTGGTGGTGGTGGTGGCCTTGCGATGGAGGTGCATCTAGTGGCAGCTGGTTCGTTCTAGTCTTAGGGGTTTTTTGTTGTTGTTAAACCATTTTTGAGCATACTTAGTATACTTTCTTTTTATTTTTAGGTTTGTATGTAGGCAGTGGGATGCCTTTTGGATTTTTTTTTTTTTTTTTTTTATACTTGCCTTTTTATTTAATGAAAGTAAATTAGTTTGATCAAAACAAAAAGGTAAAGTTTCAATTTTAAAAACCAAGGATCAAAATATCAATTACCATAAACTAGGGAAGTGCAAAGTACAATTAACTAACTTAATTCTTCAACGGGATCATAAGTTCATAACTCATAAAAATTTTATCCATCTCAAAAGTGATAAATTGACATGCGGTCCAAAAGCTCTTAGCTAGAAGACCATAATTCGAGTTTTCTAGCACTACAATCAAGGGGACCCCATTGTAAAATCAGACGGTGACAGGCACCTGATGTACCTAAACCCTAGAGATTGATATCTCGAGCTTATCAGGGACCGTCCAGCTGGAGTGGGCCCACATTCTGGTACTTTCCTTGTCTGCACCACCGACTTAATGCCCTCCGATGAGACTTGTCGGAGAAAGCTAGATTATGTCCAATCTGCTGCGGTCGGCGCCCAACGTATAATGTAAGGAACTGTTTTTTTATTTTTCAAAACATAAGTCAATTAACCTTTATAATGGGCTATTCGTAATAGTTTTGTTCAAATTTGTTTTGGACGAAAGTTAAATTTAATATTTTATACTTACAAGTAAAGAAAAATATTATTCAATTGTAATACTAAACAAGATATAAATTTTAAAATACTGCTAAACCTACCTCATCGTATTATTTTCACTCATTAAAAAAAAGAAAATTAATGAAAAGGGCTTGAAAAGTTTTAGTTTTAATAAAAAACCATGTTATAAGTTTTGTTTAATAAAAAATCATGTTATAAGTTTTGTTTAATAAAAAACCATGTTATAAGTTAAGTCACTGTTTCTGGAATTTAAGTCACTGTTTCTGGATTTTAAGTAACACTGTTTCTGGAATCTAAGTCACTGTTTCTGGAATTTAAGTCATTGCACTGTTAGTTTATTTCCAGCGACAGTGTTATTTTTTCCAGCGATAGTGTTAGTTTTTCCAGCGACAGTGTTTTTTTTCCAGCGACAGTGTTTGTTTTTCCAGCGACAGTGTTATTTTTCCAGCGACGGTGTTATTTTTTCCAGCGACAGTGTTAGTTTTTTCAGCGACATTGTTATTTTTCCAGCGACAGTGTTAATGTTCATTTTCTTTCCAGATACAGTGTTTGTTTGTGCATGGCCCAAAGGGCTTGGTGTGGTTGCTGCTCGCCAGAGCTAAACGGAAGGGAAGGCCGGATTTCGGCCGGAAAGTTGGACAAACTTTAAACGCTCATAACTTTGTCAATACTCAATGAAATCAAGTGATTCAAAAACGAAAATTGTAGTTCTCTCAGAGACGAAGAGAATGGTACCTTGCACGATAGCTAACTCGTTGTGGTTTGGCCGGAAACGCCTCGAAAACCTCGGAGGTCGCCGGAAACTGGGTTGGACAAACTTTAAACGCTCATAACTTTGTCAATACTCAACGAAATCGAGTGATTCAAAAACGAAAATCATAGTTCTCGAAGAGACGAAGAGAATGGTACCTTGCACAATGGCTAACTCGTTTTGGTTTGGTCGGAAAATGCCTCGAAAGCCTCGGAGGTCGCCGGAAACTGGGTAAGATTCAAATAGATATAACTTCTTCAATACTCAACGAAATAGGGTGATTCAAAAAGGAAAGTTGTAGTACTCAGCGAGACGAAGAGGAGGAGGAGGAGGAGGAGGAGGAGGATGAGGGCCAAAGGAGAGCCCATGAGTGACTGGCTGGTGGTCGAGCTGTCTGTTGGTTTTACCTTGTTCTGGGATGGTTTTTGGTTAAAAAAAGTTATAGGATGGTTTTTGGTTAAAATAAACTTAGTTCAAGCCCTTTTTATTAAAGCTCCCTTTAAAAAATGATTAATGACATATTTATCTTGAAAGAAAAAGACTTTTAACCCTTATTTATAAATTCATTCACTATATCAACTTTTCTCTTGCCCCCACCCTGTGTCTCTCTCCCTCTTCGGCCGTTTTGCTCTCTTCCTCCCTCCCTCTTTTCTCTCTCTTCCTTCCATTTCCTCTCTAATTGAGTTAAAGTTGAAGAACTATTGCTAACGTTTCTTCAAAGAATTTAGATATATATAAGAAGTTACTTTAGGAATAACAGTGGTTGAGGAAATAGCATTTTAGTTTTTTAACTTTTTATGGTAAGTAAGATTATAATATCAAAAGAAAAATAAGACATAAGGACATGTTTAGCAGAATTTTTTTTTCATGATAAAAAAAATAAACATTTTAAACCAAATGAAAAAGACACTTACAGCTTATTGGCCAAAAAAAAGGAGAAAAAGACAATCAAGAACATAGTAATTCTCAATTAAGAAGAGAAGACTATAAATTGTCAATAAATAGGTATTTCATCACGCGTTGCCGAACTATTTTCTCAGTACTGAAAAAACGCCCACAGTTGTTGTGGATGGAAATGAGCCTTTTGCGTATGTATTTCGACGTATGTTGTTTTCATGGAACTGTTGCCGAACTATTTTCTCAGTAATAAAAAAACGCCCACAGTTTTTGTGGATGGAAATGAGCTTTTTGCGTATGTATTTCGACGTATGTTGTTTTCATGGAACTGTACAGACTCCTTTTGTTCGTAACAAGCTTTGATGTAACTTATGTATGCAACTAGTGTAGTAGTGATTAATTCTTAACAAGTTGGATAACAATATAAACCAAACCGCACATCAATCTTAATTTCTCGGTGGAACAAAGAGTTTTAGTACTTTGGTTCAATCCATCTAATGTTGACCTGACCTTTTTGTAGTATTTGAATTGTAAAAAGGAAAATGCTAATTCTAAATTAAGTTACTAAATTTGTTTGCTAAATGATGATGTGTGTGTATATGAGAACTGTTTTCATGATCACTTTGCGACTAAAATTTGTACTCGCGCTTTCTGATGTGAGTTTATCATTTTCCAAAAACTTTGTCAAGTAGCCTAGCTTTATCATTACCGGATGAAGGGATGATGCATTTTCTCTACTCCCCTTTCTTGAAGACTAGGATATAAGTGTCTTGAGAAACTGTCCAAAATATATCTAAATCACATATTAATGAAACTCCCTTTATCAACCAAAAGAGAGGAAAATGACATTTTTGTCTTTTATCATAACAAAAAAGTTGAGGACAGTAATGTAATTTAACAAAACAAAATTTTGCTGTTTTTTATTTAAACCTCACTTATAGGTGATTGTATGTCTAATTTTAAAAAATAAAAATAAACCTCTCTCCCCCTCTCTCCACTCCCATGTTCTCTCTCACTATCTTCCTCTCTCCTTCAATTATAAAAACAAAAGTAAAATATTTCACACACACTGTGTGCATGTGCTAGTATACCATTAAGAGCCTAAGAAATGAGGAAAGAAAACTACTTTGCTATTTGATGGGTCACTAACAAATTTCGTGGGTCAACAAATAAAGAAAATTTAGGTTCCACCATAAAACTAATTGGCAAAATAGGAAGTAGCCCAACTTACATGTAAACCCATGTAAACCCATGTAAGGTCCTTCCTCTCAACAAAAATTCAATCCATATTTTAACTAGTCAATAGTAAATTCATTCAATGTAAACAACATGACTTAGATTGGAAGTTAAATTTTTTTATTCATGTCGTGTCATCTCATCTAGATATGTAATCTGATAAAATAATTGTGTGGTTAGATTCGAGTGATCATTTAGCGTGAACAAGACAACTAAGGCTCGCCGGAACATTAAATTTTTGAAGCTTGGATCGTCATGTTTGTTAGATTCGCAATATGACATACTGAACCCCATGTGAAATAGACATGTAACCAAGGCTTGCGATCTGACAAGATAAGCACATGACATGGACACATATATCTAGCAAAAAAAGATGTAAAATTTCTTACCCTAAATATTTAACATTTTGTTATAAGAAAGAAAGTATTTTGTTTCTCAAAATTTCAAGAATCTACGTACGTTGTTCTCGTCAATATTCTGTGGCTTCTTCATTTTGCTTTTTCTACTTTTATGCCTCATCTCACTAGAATTTTTGTGGCTAGGTCTGCGCCTGATGGTAAATCTAGTACCATCGGCAATCCTTGTGAAAGGTTAAATAGTGGGTTGGATTGGACGACAAAAAGTTGTGCAACTAGCTAGCTAGGGCAATCAGTCATTGGCCTGGCAGGCTAGCCACTGTCCACTGAAATCGGGTGGCAGAGAATAGTCGAATTAATAACACATTGTCACTACCTGCCTGCAACTCCTATATATACAAGCACAACTATGTCCACAGGCCACAATGTCCTTAATAACTTACTGAATTTAATTTCCTAAGCTATATCGATCAAAGAGAGCGATATGTATATTGTTTTACCTCTCTACTATTTTCTTCTGATTGCTCTTTTTTCATTCATCTTATTACTTGCAAAACAAATGAGAGCATGGAATCCTAGAGCAACTTTACCTCCAGGTTCAATGGGTTGGCCCTATGTAGGTGAAACCATGCAACTATACTCTCAAAACCCTAATGTCTTTTTTTCCACTAGGCACAACAGGTAATTAAGTGATTAAATCCACTGCATGCATGCATGCTTATCAAGACTGGATTATTTTAATTTAATATCTTAATTATTGTTAGGTATGGAGAAGTTTTCAAGACTCACATACTTGGCAGTCCTTGTGTGATGCTGTCTAGCCCAGAGGCTGTGCGGTTTGTGCTGGTGACTCAGGCACACTTGTTTAAACCTACATACCCCCAAAGCAAAGAGAGATTAATTGGTCCCTCAGCACTTTTCTTCCACCAAGATGACTACCATGGACAGATTAGAAGATTAGTCCAAGGATCATTGTCCTTGGATGTTATGAGAAACTTGGTCCCAGATATTGAAGCCATTGTCATTTCTACCTTAGATTCATGGTCTGGCAATGTCGTTAACACCTTTTATGAGTTAAAGAAGGTTGGGTAGTTCAAGTTTTTCTTTTTAATAATTCTTTTTATCAGTTAACAAAACTTAATTGTTTGGATTATATATGTTGTTGATGCACAAATTCGGTGAGACTTGGAACAACATAAAATGTCAAGCTTGTGACCTTCGCTAGGTTGCTCCGGTCAACTAGTGATGATAATATGTAAACAGATAGAGATAGGAAAGCAAACACAAGATGTACATGGTTCCCCCTAAGTATGGCTAGCTACCTCCAGGGGATAGAGGAGCTCTCATTAATAGTGAAGAGTTTACACAATAAATAGGTTGAAGCATAATCATCATTAGTGGGTTCCAATGACGAGTTTAAGTATAATAATTACATTAGGGGATTAACTGTAGGAGGATGATCTCCTTTTATAGTTGAGGAGAGTCTCCGGCTTTTGCTCGCGGTAGATGTGGGACTCTAGGAGCTTTATTCTGATGTTGATACGTGTTGTGTTGTGATTGGCCTCCTAGTTGGAGAAAACTCTTGTGCTTCGACAGGTGTGCCTTAGCACAACTTCTTTAGTGGGTCCTCGAAGGTATGAAGTTGACTAATGCTTGGCAGTTTCGGAATTGGTGAAGTATGGTACAAACATATGTATATTTCTGTGTTGATATTGTATAAGTATAAATCAATTATGGATCCATAAGTTTCATTTATGCATGTGCAATAAAATATCTTCTCGTACAGTCAAAGTTTTATTTATAAAAGATGTGGTTTTTCCCATATGCACAAAAGTTTTCAAATGATTTTTTTTTTTTATTAACATAAGTTTTAGTTTACGTGCTAACAGTGATTTTTTTTTAGGTAACATCCACTCATGTTGTAGCACTTGACTTTTTTTAAGTTTAATTATTACTTGTGTTTATGAAATTTTAAGCTGGACTTACTAATTAATGGGTTATAAGTATTGATGATGCTTGAACTAATAACCTCTTCAATATCTCTAGGTATTTAATTATTGATCATCTTCATAATAATGGCATGCGTATGTAGTTCACATTCGATGTTGCTGTCTTGTTTATCTTTGGTCACCTATACAATCACTACAAAGAAATGCTCAAGGAAAACTACTACACTCTAGACAAAGGTTACAATTCTTTCCCCGCAATACTCCCCGGCTCCTTGTACAATAAATCGGTTTTGGTAAGCATAATAATTTGCCACGATCAACAATTATCTGTTTACTTATCGTAATCTGTTCGAGAAGGTACTAATCAAACTAAGTTACTCTCTTTTCTTTTAATGTTCAATATTCTTGTACAATATATTTGTGGGAAATGGGAATGTAAATTCATTTGTGAAGGCAAGGAGAAGAATAAGCTTAATTTTTTGTGAGATAATAAAAGAGAGAAAGAAAAAGAGTTTGGTGCATAAAGATCTATTGGGCAGTTTATTGGACTTCAAGGATGAGAAGGGAGAAACCCTAACACACAATCAAATCGTCGACAACATCATTGGGGTAATGTTTGCTGCTCAGGACACCACAGCCAATCTCCTAACTTGGATGATCAAATACATTCACGATGACTCAAAGCTTCGAGAAGCTATCGAGGTCAGAATTTATAACATTAATAATGCTATTTAAACACACAAAACTGTCACATTTGCTGATAATGTCTATAATAGATGTGGATTTCACCATTATACTTGACACCCACATATTAGATGAAGGAAGAAGGAAGTTTAGGTTCCACCATAAACCAATTGGCAATATGAGGAGTATCCCAACTTATTTATAAACTCATGCAAGGTCTCTCATTCCATTAATGTGAGATTCATTTTCAACATTAGAAAGTGTTAGCAAGTGCGTTATTTTTGTCTGTCTAAATAGTATTACGTACTATTATTAACATGCATGGCCTATTAACATGTCTGTCTAAATAGTATTACATACTCTTATTAACATGCATGGCCTCCTGCATAACCTCATGTGTTAATCAGAAGTTACCATATATAGATAGAACAGAAGACAATCTTTGAATCAAATGGAGGAGGAAACCATTCGCTGAGTTGGTCACAGACTAGAAATATGCCCCTTACCAGCAGGGTAAGTACACATGCATGTATACTTTTCGAGAGAATATTAGGTATATATAACATTTTTACCGTGTGGTGTTTTGTGTTCTACGTGTTTTGTATATGTAATATTATTGTACAACGAGTATTTAATTTAGGTTACACGTAGTATAATATAAGAGAATTGATAACACCACATGACAATGCTATGGTCACACCAAGAAAATAATCAGTATTATGCTATAGCTGATGTAGTACCATACAAACCAATAATAATTGATCATAGGTCGCAGGTCATCGTTTGTGGGTTCCATATTTGTCACTGATTTTCACTTGATACATTCTTACATTATTGATTAAACATAAAACATTAGTATACAACCGTAGTTCCTATAAGACTTTCTAAAATAAATTCTTCTTCTAAAATGTATCAAAGTGACTGAGAAACTAAACTGGAAGTTCTATCGCAGGCTATGAAGGAGAGCTTGAGGATAGCAAGCATCATCTCTTTTACCTTTAGGGAAGCTGTCGAAGATGTTGAATACAAAGGTAGGCTTAATGATCATCTGTTTAATTCTTTTACCAAAGGAACGACAAGCAATATAAATACCGCTCTATTGTATCTAAATCTCTCACCATCAAAGATGTTGCAATATAGAGGGGTGGTATCCCCACTACGAGTAAGTTCTTCTCGGAGCCGTGACAAAGGACAATAGAAGGGCTAGCTTTACTGTTGGAGATTGATAGCACAAACATAAATGACATCGCCTGGAAAGGGAGAGATCCACCTCAATTATTAAGGAAAAGTACATAATTAACAAGGCTTTCCCTTTGTATAGTACTGGTAGTGTACACTGACTAGCTGGTGACCCATATTTCACAGAACCCCACTCTGATAAAAAAAGGCCACACAAACTCAGTCCTTTTCAAACCCTAGCTATGAAAACGTAGTCCCGAAGGGAAACTTAAGTGAACAAGTTCACCTTGCAGGAAAAAACAATGAAAATTAAGAAATAAAAGCTAGCTATATATATGAAAATGTTAATTTAACTGAGTTGCCTTTGTCATGTCCAACAGGATACTTGATCCCAAAGGGATGGAAAGTACTGCCTTTGTTTCGGAACATTCATCATAATCCAGAATATTTTGTTGATCCGCACAAATTCGATCCATCAAGATTTGAGGTAATATATGGAAGGGTTCACATAACCCTAATTGCAATTTATCTTTATTAATATACTTCCAGTTCTTCATTGTTTAAAGTTAAACATGTAAATTTTGAAAATCTAATGAGCATCTAATTAATTAATTGGGTTTGATTTATTGCATCACAGCTTGGAGTAAAGCCCAACACGTTCTTGCCATTTGGAAATGGACTTCATACCTGTCCAGGGAATGAAGTTGCCAAGCTAGAAGTGCTTATTTTTATCCACCATCTTGTTAACAAGTTCAGGTACGACCGTATGTATATTTTTCTCTTCAGTCGGGTTCAATCCCCACTGATCCTCCTACCCTTCATCCTAACAACTAACAATTTAAGTTATTCAACTCAATAACGTTATCATTTAAAAAAAAAAAACTCAAATCTTGAAATTGATAGGGCTTAATCTGCTGCAGGTGGGAAGTGGTAAGGTCCGGTGGGGGGGTTCATTACGACCCATTCCCAATACCTCAGCAAGGACTTCCAGCCAAGTTTTGGAAAGATTCAATCCGGTTAAGTACCACAAGGCCAGGCTAGCAGGGAGGAAATGAAAAGCTGATGTAGTTAATAAAAGACATTATAATGTAGTTCCTCTCGAGAAGTTAGATTTTGATTTTGACTCCTTATTATCCACACTTGAGAGATCTTCCAATATTAGATATAAATACCATTCATTAGACTAAGACGTGTTTAGTAGCTTTTTGTTATTTGAAAACATATTTTGGCATTCAGTGTCAATACAGGGACGAAGCCAGAGATTTGTGTGAATGGGGGCATTCTCAAACAACAAAGTCATAATTAAAAAGCTGAAGAATTTACTAAACACAATACTTATATATTAATCCATAAAGTTTTTCATACAACAGTCCCTTACAATATCCCTCAACGCGTTTTCATATTCTGAAAGTGTTGCATGACAACATCATTACCAATACCATCAAATCTCTCTCTCTCTCTCTCTCTCTCTCTCTCTATAAAAATAACCATGTTATCATTCATCCATTTATCTCTCATCCGATTTCTCAATCGATTCTTCAGAATTTTCATGGCCGAAAATGCTCTTTCAACGGTTGCAGTAGCAACTGGAAGAGTTAGTGCTAATGTCACAAGCAAGTAAACTAGCGAATACACCTTGTGTTTCTTGCATTGAACCATTTTTTTTGCAAGATCTACAATCTCTTTTAAACCTGAAAACTCAATGCTAGACCGCATATCCACAATGTAAGTCTCAAGTTGAATCTTAAGTATCACCAGCTCATTCATAGAGAAGTCTTTAGGATAAAATTGGGCAAGACGCAATAGCTTTTGGCTATCAAAAGCAGAGAAAGAGTCGGCTGGACATAAACATGCCAAACAAAGAAGTAACTCAGTGTTGGTCTCATTGAAACGATTATTTAGTTCTTGAAGTTGCCAATCCAAAACAACATAAAATATCCCAACACAATAATGATGCATATTTGTGACTGCTTTTGCTTTTCGTTGCCCTCGCCTTCGTGAAAGAAGCATATCATCCATATTAGGCACATCAATATCATGTTTAAGACAAAATTCTGAGACTTCACTAAGTAAAGAATCCCAACCACTTTTCCCCGAGTATAATTATTTTTCTCAATAACTGGGGATGGCGGCACTGATATTTTTTTGAAAAACCTCTCCATGATGTTTCAGTCTGCAAAGTCAATCATATTGATACCAATAACATATAAGGTTCATACGTAATTTGTAGAATTTATAGAATAAAAATCTCAATAAAATTCTTAGACTCTTAATCCTAGAGTATACTATACTAATATGCCTAATAACTAATCCATATCCAACCAAGGCAACAATTCAATTAACCAATACCAATAAGCATGCAAATTATTCAACAAATAAACATTTATATTCAACTAATCATATGAATAAATGTATACCCATATTCATAGAATTCGTAATTTCATAATTTCATTCATCAATAATCATAGAATTCATATCAATAATCAATAATCAATAAGTCAATAACCATATTAGTGCATTACCATATCCATATGATTCTATATTTCTATACCAATTAAACAAAAATTTGTCTGAAATGCGAAGGAACAACATCCTGTCAAGTTCTTCTTTAGAAGTCTTCCAACAGGCTCCAATTTTCTGTTTTCTGCTAGGAAGGGTGTTGTTTGTTCATTATGATCTTGATATTCCGTTTCTTGTTTTGTTCATTGTGATCTTAATTTTTGAGGCTGCTTCTTAATTTTATTGGAATGTTAAAAAGAATAAGGAAATTGGATAATAACTTGCAGTTTTTAGGAACATGGAAATTCATTTAAAAGGAAAATATTTTTAGCATTCAAAGACTAAGGATATTGGATAGTAACTTGCAATTTTGCAGCTGTTAGGACCTTGGAGATTCATTTAAATTGAAAATGTTTTTTGCATTCAAATATGTGCTTATTCATTCATAGTTACCTTGCATACTGCGAATATCAAGCACGATCACATGATAAGTTTAGAATGATGTTTGATTGATCTGAGCAGTGATACACACACTTTCTAATAGTTGTTGCTAGCAATATGATGCCTACATTTATGGTGCTTCAGTTGTCACCTATAGGAATTTGAGTTCTAATCTGTATTTTCTCAACTTGCTTGTAAGAGCCTTATCTGAAATTGTATTCCTACTTTTTTCATACATAGATATGGCAGCAGCTCCAACAACAGCACTAGCTTGCGCACCGCCTCATGTAAGTTTGTATTCGTTATGAATAAATGTATACCCATATTAATAGAATTCGTAATTTCATAATTTCATTCATCAATAATCATAGAATTCATATCAATAATCAATAATCAATAAGTCAATAACCATATTAGTGCATTACCATATCCATATGATTCTATATTTCTATACCAATTAAACAAAAATTCGTCTTAAATAATTAATTAGGGTTAGGGATTGTAGATTTAGGAATTAAAAAATTTACCTAAATATATATATGTCGGCTAGAGAGTGGCTGGCTGTAGTGGATGGTTGCTGGCATGGCTGGGAAAAGCAACTTTGCTCCTGTTCCGTTCCGTTTCAAGCTGTTGGGGGAAGAGCAGCACCACGCTGCTCTCTGATTGGCAAGCCGCGTGGGGGCAAATGAAAACGAAACGGAAAGATGGAAATTGGAATGGGAGTCTCTGGGACCGTGGGGACAAGCGGTCCCCCACTATAACATACTTTTTCTTTTTTTCTGTTTTCAAACGTATACGAAACGACGCCGTTTCGTTTACATTTTTTAAATTTTTTTTACCAGGACCAAAACGACGTCGTTTTGGCATGGTTTTGAAAAGAAAAAAAAAAAAAAAAAAAGATCCAGCTCTGCTTCTGCAGAACCAGAAAAATCAGTGGGGGCTTTGCTGCTGCAGAACCATATCAGTTTGAGCAGCAAGCCAACATCAGAAAAATCTCAGTAGCTCCGTCTTTGCGTCAATATTGAGATTCCTTTTCTTTTCTCCTTTGAAAAATAGAAATTCTATTTTTTAGATTAAATACCTAGGACCCTCAACCTTTTAGTGTCATTTCAAATTGGTCTCAACTTTTTTAAACATTCCATATAAGTGCCTAATTTATTGAAAATGTCATATCTGTTAAGCCCCAATTCATTTTTTTTTATAAATGTATATGTGGCAACAGTAAGTCACACTTTTAAACTTACATGGACACTAAAATAATAAAAATAACTTCATAAAATATATGAAGATGAAAAATAAAAATAAAATAAATTTACAAATAAAATGAAGATTGGGAAATATCAAGCCCTTGCCATGCACGTTCAAGCTCAACCTACGACCACCAAAACCCCATCCCAACATTTATATTCCAAACTCACCAATTGGGTATATTATGATCAACATTAATATTAGTTGCCTCAAAATCTAAATTTCAAACATAGATGATATAATATTGAACCCAATGATCAAACGGTAATGAATTGAATAAAAAATGTACCCAAATTGAAATTACTTCAAAAGGGCAATCTCTTAACAAATAAGAGGGTTAAGAATTCAGATAGGATTTCAAGGAATTTGTTATGCTCATGTGACTTGCTCATTTGCCGATTTTTGGCTCATAAAGCTTTCAATTCTTCTTTGTGGACGTGAAGATGGTGATGACTGCATCATGGCAGTCCATACCATTTTAGAAACCTCCATGACCTTCTTCTCGATGTTGGCTGCTTGAGTTTGAGGGTGGAATTAGTGCTTGTGCGTTGGGTTTGGAGGTGATGGCGTGATGGGGGTGGTAGTGACCATTAATTGGTGGAGGCCATGCTTCCATGACCTTCTATTAATTTTGTAGACAAAGCCCTAGTTAAATTAAAAAGAATTTTTAAATGGGGCTTAACGAATGTGATATTTTCATTAGGTTGGGTACTTGTTTGGAATGTTTAAAAAGGTTGAGCCACTTAGTACTACGGCTTAGGGATATTCATCTTCACTTGTAAGTGAGAGGTCTTAGGTTCGATTCTTGCAAAGGTGAATTTGAAACCACATTATTATGGCTAGTCCAATGTGAGGCTTAGCCCACTCCGCCACCACTATAATATCGTTTGTTCAAAAAAAAAATTGAGACTAATTTAAAATGACACTAAATTTAAGTACTTAATTTTATTATATGATTAGGATTTCGATATTGCACGCAGATAAAAGAGCACACCGTAAAAGAAGAGGAAACATAAAATAATAATGATATTGAGCCCATTAAAACTGGAGTAAAACCTGGCCCAACCCATCAACTCCAAAATGTCAGTTGACCTTACTGGCTCGCAACTGGGCGCGTTAAAGATAAATTTCCTGGCCCAATCTGTCTGAGTATCAAAACACCCAAATTCCTTTCCCAAATTTGATTTGCAAACAGAGACCTCCTCAGAGCTTCTGGGCGAAGAAACATCAAATTCCTCCAGAGAAAGACACTTTCTTCGACTTTCATACTTCACGCGTCGCTAAATGGTATACTTCTCAATGCAATTTCCTGCTCAATTTTCACTCTTTTAACATCTTTAGCTCATTATTTGGCTAATCTTATTTGGTAAAATTGCATACTTTGAACGATTTAATTTGATCGATTGATGGAATTTGAAAAATATGGATAAATGGGTTTTTGGAATTTGATAGATTTTGGGTGGTGGGTGGGGTTTTGATTGACTTGGTTTGTCTGAATTTGGTAATGGGTTGATAGGCAAGCCTTTACAGAGGGGCATCTAGGAAGGAGAAACCCAGAGGGAGACATCATGGGTTAACTCAACAAAAGAGGCAAGAGATTAAGGAGGCATTCGAGTTATTCGACACCGATGGCTCAGGTACTTCAAAGTTAGGATTCTGATTAAGATTTTTTGAAGGGTTTGATGTCGTTGGCTTATATTGTTTGTATAAGAATGTTTGATTAAATTCATGGTTTTTTATGTTGACCACTTTGTGTTGTTTAGGCACCATTGATGCCAAGGAGCTGAATGTTGCCATGAGGTATGAGTTCTTAACTCATGCTTTGTGATTAATTATTTGTTTAGTCATCTAAATGTTTACAGCTGATTGTTTATTTTTTCGTGACAGGGCTCTCGGTTTTGAGATGACCGAAGAGGTAACGTGCCTCCTACATACATTTACTTGTTAAGCTTTTGTTTGTGAGTTTGAATATGGTTTTCCTAAAATTATATTGCGTATGTTTTTATCTCTAATTTGTCCCTGTACAGTTTAAAACTTTAAATTAAAACCTGGTGGTGAGACTGAGTAATATTTTCTGATGGGGAATTAAGTTTTTCTGTATGTTTGCTTGGCTCTAAATGCTTAAAGGCGCTTCTCTATTTTCTGGCCCTCTAGATTATCTGTTGATTTCTACTCGTTTAGCTTTTGCTGTTTCATTTTTGCCATGTTCTCTGGAACCTCACTACAAACTACTTCTTGTTCTATATTTGATACGTTGACTGAATGGCTAACATGTTGCTCTGTTGTTTCTTTGCAGCAAATTAATCAAATGATTGCAGATGTTGACAAGGATGGCAGTGGTGCTATCGACTTTGATGAGTTTGCACACATGATGACAGCCAAAATTGGAGAACGAGACACAAAGGAGGAACTCATGAAAGCATTCCAGCTCATCGACTTAGATCGCAATGTATTGTTTTGCTTATTCAATATTAGTTTTGTTTCAGTTTGGAATACGTAAATTCAAATATGTGTGTTGTTTCAATCTGTCAATACTTTACCCCATTCTTTCCGGATTTGAATCCAGGGAAAGATATCTGCTGCAGACATTAAAAACATTGCAAGGGATCTGGGTGAGAACTTCACTGACAGAGAGATCCAAGAGATGATTGAGGAAGCAGACCGAGATCGTAAGTACATAAATATATATAAACCATCCCCCTTTTGATGCCATCAACCTTTTTCTCCTAGTTGCCACTGCTTTGTAATCATTGAGTATAATTTCGCTGATCCTAGAGGTTATGGCTGGAAATATACAGGTGATGGAGAAGTTAATGCTGATGAGTTTATCAGGATGATGAAGAGAACAACGTACGGGTATTAGAACTCGTAAGCTTTTAGCCTTCTGCGTGATGTCAAGGTCGTGATCCATGCAAAATTAAGCCTTTTCGTTTCGCTTTGAGAATGTTTTGTAGAATGGTAAATCTTAGACATAACTATGGTTCCTAGTGTTGAGTGTGGTGGTGGTACTCTGTAAAATTTTAAATATTTGTTCATGAAAAATGCAAATTATGATTGATGGTATTCTATTGTTTTGGTTACAATGGAAGGAATTGAAGTTTTGACTCACCGTAATCGTAACTCATTTCCGCTTTCTCACTCGTTGCTTGTGCTAACCTCGAGTCTCAAATATATAATGAAGCTGATATTTGCACTCATAAAATATCATCTTGTCTCGACTTCCGTGTAAAAAAAGAAAGAGAACTATGTTGCATGGCATTTTTGGAGCGTTAATAAAAATTCTCTACTTTTTAGGTTACAAAATATTCGGAGATCATTTTCTGTTGACAATTGTCGGATTTGTTGTAGGGCTCATGTTATATCTCGTTTCCTTCGCATTTGTTGGTTGAGCCAGTTGAGCTAGGCCGTATGCATTCCTTGTTGCATCCGAGTTCGAATCCTTATTTCGATATACAAAGTAGGTTAACCCAGATGACCAAATATAAACCTTAACGGCGAGCTTTAATGGAGTAGTGAGTTTCTTCCTCCGCCTATCCAATACTCTTTCTTCTTCTCCGTTAATTCTCTCTCTTGTTAGACACAAACATTATTCAATCAACTCCAAAACCACCCACTTCCTCCGTCTGCTAAAACTCTGCAAAACGTGCGAGGTCACGAGGTCACGAGGTCACGAAGCCTCTCACCTCCTTCTCATCGTACAAGGACTTGTTACGGATGTTTTTCTGGTAGACCAATTCGTTAGGTCCTGTTTTTCATCTGGGTTCTTCACATTTAGCTCTCTCTCTCTCTCTCTCTCTATTCCAACAAATCCAAAGGCCAAGTCTTGGCCTGCAGAACCTGGTAATCCGGTACCTTAGCAATCACGGCTTCTACCATGACCTCTTGTATGTCTGTCTACCTGCATTCCCGGGCTTCCGGTGCCGCGATTAGGTCTGGCAAAGAGGTTCATTGTGGGTTTGAGCAAAACCTTGTCATACAGACTGCCTTGATTGATTTATATGCAAAAACCGGTTGTTTAGGGTTGGCACATGAATTGACTGATGAATTTGTGTTAACTATAAAGTTTAAGGGAGATTGGTTACTCTCACCACCAGTGTCAGGGCATACCTACAACCTCGAGCCGGCCCTAGCCTAGGGCAGCAAGGGCGACCGCACAGGGCCTCAAAAAATCAAGGGCACCAAAAAATTTAATTTCTATTATTATAATGTTATGTCCAGTAAGCGTATAAAAATATAAAACTGGATATTTGTCATAAGTTGTCATTTGCAGCAGTATTTCGCTGCTTTCTTGCAATGGAAAAGAACACGGGTTTGAAACTCAAAACTGCCCTTTTTTTTTTTATGCATTTATTTCATCTTTGGTTTAAATAAGTAGCTATATCTTTGGTTTAAATAAGTAGCTATATTTTTATGCATTTATTTCATCTTTGGTTTAAATAAGTAGCTATATTTCTATATGTGCCTTTGACGAAAGTGGTTTTTACAAATTCATTTTCAATTAATTACCATCCTTTGGCAAATAATAATAATAATAGTAGCCACTCAAGTTCAGATCAAAATGATAGCCTTTTTCTTTTGGGAACTTTAACGAAAAGTTCTCAGTACTGTTCACTTTAACGAAAAACCACATTTTTACACTAAAAAGTCAATCTTAGTACTATTTACTTTACCATTTATTTTGTCCTTATCGTTAAAACTCAAAGTTTTCATGCTCTTTTCATTAATTTTCTTTTTTCTTTAGCAATGATGCTCTGTTTCAATATAATGTTAGGTTTTAGGGTTACTTTTCTTTCTTATCCAAGCAAAATGAGTTATATTTTTAATAACATATATGTGGTATTTGGTTTTTCAATAATTTTTTCTTGGTTCATTCATTGTTTATAACATTATATATAAAAATTAGAGAGAGAAAAATATGACAATTCTTGTGAGACACCAAGGAATAGTAAATTAGAAAACTATCCGATAACTATAAGTTTTATACAAAAATACCTTTCATACTTTAATTGATTTTTGCTTGTGAAATATTTGTGTACCCTTATCTAAATACAAACTAATGGTATGGCTTAGATGTGAAATCTATTTTTTCTTCACTTATAAGTAAGAGGTCTTAGGTTTGAGTCTTTTAAATGACAAGTTAGATACCAAATTATGGCCAACTCATCTTGTTGCTTAGCATAATCCCTCACATTCTGCTATCGTTTTATCAAAGATAAGTTACATCGGCATGCACAAATATGAACACTAAAACAATTGATTTTTTTTTTTTCTGGCGTGGAGTTATACTATGGCACTTTTTTTTGGTATTGCCCCGGGCCTCAAAAATCTCAGGACCGGCTCTGCATGTGGCACCTAACTGCCAACTGTCAACGGTATGGATTTATAAAGAATTTTACAGATCGCGCACCAACGAGAATTGCTGACAACAAAAATTAAATTTTAATGGAGACACACAAGGTAAGAACCTTACCTCGTCGTCATTTGTTCAAAAGTAAAAGTCCTCTAGTTTTCATTGGTCGGTTAATTAGTTTAGGTTGGCCACCAATGTCCAAGTCCGAATAGCTGGCTGTACAGTTTCTGACATAGACAAGTTGTAGGCTCATGTCTAATTCTAAGCTGGATGTTGAACCGTTGGTTAATCTTTTGACACGAGCTACAATTTGTCATTAACTTGGGAAAGGCCGCTGTTTGGATTTTAGACATTGGAGGCCAACCGACCATGACATGTCATTTGACCAGACTCTGACTATTGACATGCCTCTAAAACGAAACTCGTACTAAACATGGAAAGGAAAGAGAAAGCGTCTATCTTCTTTAGTCTACTCAAACGAAAAGTCAAGTACTTGCACTTTTGATACATACTTAATTGGAAAGTTCTCCTTTTTTTTTTTGGTAAACATTGGAAAGTTCTCCATTCATATTTAACTATATGTATCAAACGAGACTTTAAAGTATTGTTTTGCGTTTGTACAATATAACGATTAAACTCATGTTTAATTCACACTTCAACACTATTTTTGTCTACTTTATCATATCTTTCTTCATCTTTGGTTTTGGTCACTCTTTCTCTTAAACGAGGAGAGTGTACATAGTTGTTCAGTCATTCTCTTATGCTGAGAAGATTCTTTGTAGAGTATATGGCCCACTGCTAAAACTCATCTTTCATGGCAATTATTATTATTATATTTTAAATGAGGCGAAATCGTATTTTTAGCTTGTGAGTGTCTAAATCCAAAAGTAAAAAACAAAACCAGAAAATGAACACGGCAGTATAGTGTCTGAATTCAAATGTAAAAATGGCTCATAGGAGGTGTGTAAGTGATGAAAAAGCGAAAACAAAAAATGGACACTGTAACGCAGTGTCTAAATCCAAAAATAAAAAATAGATTAGGAAGAGGACATTGCGTTGAAGTGTTTGAATCCAAATATAAAACCAAGCATGTAGTAGGCGTGTGAATGATGAAAAAAAAAACGAAATTAGGAAATGGACATTGCAATGCAGCGTCTGAATCTAAATATAAAAAACAGAATCAGAAAACAGACACTGCACTTGTTGACCTATTCCAAAATATAAAAAAAATATGAGAAATTAGGTGTCAATTGAAGTGGGTGCCAATTGTAGTGGCAGATTTGTAGCAGATTTGTAAAAAAAAAAATTATATTTTAAATGAAAAATCACCCTAAATAAAAAACATTTGAGGGCCAACATTGCACTAGAGCATCTAACTATATTCTTATGTTATTTATTTAATTTTTTTAGAAAAAGAGGACAAATTGGTGGTTTCGTTACAGCAGTCCACATTTTCAATGGACTAGAAGACTCAGAGACATTTTAGCCTATTCATGGTTACCATTGTGCGATTCACCAGCTCAAGAATCGAACCTGAGATGTACCATGTGAAAAACGAGTCTGAAATTTATCTGGTGCGCCCCATGATAGCATGAACATCAATCTGACGGCGAACCCGTGCCAGTTGTTTTGGACACGGTGACAAGCAACATTTCATGGCATCCAACGGTGTCATTCAAGGTAAGGACGGAGGAAAACTCCAAATAAAAATCTTAAAGATCCAAATAAAAATCTTAAAGACGGAGGAAAACTCCAAAAAAGACTTTTACTTGCGTTGAGTGCACGTGACAAGCGAAAGCGGGAACTCGTATGAGAAAGGCTGCGCTGTCAACCACTTGTTGTGCCACACCAACACCATTTGAGTGACGCCAGCGATAAACTCAGCGTGTCTATGTGGCGGTGTAAACTCGAGCTAGACAACCAGTGGGCCCCGCCTACCCCCATCTGAATCTCAACTCCCCACTCCGTGTTGAAACGGTGTGAACCGACCGCTCACACGTGGGTCCCGACACTCCATCGCTCTCTCTCTTCGATCCCCCTATAAAACCGAGTCTCTCTCACTCCCCGCTGTCCTCGGTGTTCTTCTCTCACTGGTTTTTCTCAACTCCTCATTTTTTCCCAACAAATTGAAAGATTTTTCTCTCCATTTTTTGTGCCTTTTTTTTTTTTTTTTAATATCCGTGGACCGAAGAGTTTTCGGACCAAAATGTCCTCCCATGCGAATCGGATACAGCAGGAGCAGGAGCACTGCATCATGGTCTCCGCCCTCAAGCAAGTAATCTCCGGCGCAAGCATCAGTGGGCCCACCCCTCCGCCAATGCCGGCCGTCCACAATGCCACGTCATCCGTCTCGACGAGTGGCACCCAGTTGGCAGCGGGCCAACCAGCACAACAGGACAAGGAGAGGCTGGCCTTCTTACCCGACGGGGACACGTGTGAGGTGTGCGGGACACCAGGGTGTCTGGGGTGCAACTACTTCCGGCCATCGTTGCCGAATCAAAACAGGAACCAGCAACTGAGTTTGGGAACCGGGTTGGTCGGGATGAATGTGCCAACTACGAGGAAGAGCAAGAACAAGTACAGGGGCGTCAGGCAGAGGCCGTGGGGGAAATGGGCGGCGGAGATTCGAGACCCACGACGGGCGACGAGGGTGTGGCTAGGGACGTTCGAGACGGCGGAGGACGCGGCCAGGGCTTACGACAAAGCCGCCTTCGAGTTCCGCGGAAATAGGGCAAAGCTCAATTTCCCATCGGACCCGGGCGGTCACATTGTCACGAGTAACGACAGTTCTAGTAGTGGAACTAGTGCTAATGCCAGTATTAATCCAGGATTAATTAATAAGGAAAAGCAAAAGAATATTAGCGAAATTGAGGTCATGGAGGAGGAGGAGAAGGTTGATGAGGTCAAACTCAACCAGGCGACGCAGCCGGAGAATGTGGAACTGGGGGCGATGGTGACGGCGGAGAGCAGCGTTGGTCATGAGGAGGATGACCAGTTCTTGTTGTGGGACAATGGCTTGCTCCAAGATGGTGAAGATGATGACTTAATGGCATGGTTGTCCACGAACTAGTGTTTGTGCCTTTTTGGCTGGGCGTGACAGTTTTGGTGGGAGATTTTGAAAATTTCCTTTTGATATTTTGATTTTTATAAAATAAATAAATAAATAAATAAAAATTGAGAGTCAAATTAATGGTCAAAGTCCGAAATGGTACGGGAATATTATGTTACTGTACGGCATTACCTCGTACTGAACTACTAACGATGCGGTGACGACTGACGAGTTTGAACAAAGACAACAGCTTGATTGTGACCGGCTACTCATGACATCATGTCTGTTGAATTATAAGTCTATAGCTAATTAGTATTAGTGAAATAAGATGAATTTAATTGTGTATTCACTTGAGCATATCTGCCAAGTGTGAGGTTAAAAGATGTACGGCATATAATGCCAAGTGTAAAGATCCTAGTAGATGGCTTAATGTATGGCTGAGATCATTTCTTTGAGATGTAAGGATCCAACTACATATAGCACAATGTAAGCATGTTTTAGAGAGAGAAATATATCCTCAGTTACATCTTGTAACAGAGAGAGAAGAATATCCATTTTTCGAATTCCTTTCTTCTTCTCCATCCTTTTTTCATACAATTATCCAAGAACAAAAACACTGAAATACAGGAAACACTAACATATAACACTCAACACGTAATTGAAATACAAGCTTCACTATTACATGCCTTTATTATTATATGCGCATGAGCGACTACCGATGGATGATGGACAGAGTCGTTTGAACGACAGTTCTCCGTCATTTGTTTTTCACGACTAAACTCGTCACTAAGTGCGAAATTTAGCGAATGCCTACTCCAAACCCAACCGCAGAAGCAGGAATCGTTGATCACAATCTAAATAACATATTTTACCAGAATTGCAAAAAGAATTTTACCTGGATTATAACAATGTTTGTTTTCTAGTACATCAAATTCTCCAATAAATTGACAGTTCGGTTTGCAGCCAACAAAGATTTCAAACAAGGAAACCTGATGGACGGACCACAACTGAAAATAATATCACAAAGTTGCCTTGTCAACAAGAACTAGCACTTCAAAATCATCTCCTTTTGTCTCTAAAGCAGCACCGGGCAGGCCCAAAATTTCCTATCATATCACCTGCGTGCTGCCACTTTTTGCAAACCTTCGTTGGGAAAACCAGCATACCCTAGCACCTAAGCACCTACATCTCTCTCAACAAAATCTCAATCTAAATACTAGACACCGCACCTACCGGTGCAACAGATGCTGCGAAAAAAAGAAACCGAAACTCTTTTATTCCTGAACAACTGTTTCAACCTGCAGTCATTTTCTTGAACCCAGCAAGCGGCAACTAATCTTATGTGGCTCCTCACGAGGCTGTTGAACTCCCACTTGAGGTCTGTTTAGCCACGTATATTTGCTTCATCTTAGTAGCTGGGAAGTTCTTTTCAGCACCCAGAGACTGATTCCTTCCTTGGTACCCCATTCTTCGGTGGGACCAGTCACCGCCTGAACTATTTTTCTGCGAAGCACCACCTCTCTGATAATATGATGAATGGCCATAGTGCTGGTTCGGAATATTACTCTTGTTCAAAGAAGACTGTGACTTGGCGTTAGAACTTGCGTTATGTCCACTACAACTGGTACTGAGATTCTGATCAACATCAGTCTTGGCATTATCTACGGTGCTACTCACAGATGAGCTCTTAGTGACAACATTCTGTGTTGAAGCCCCAGTGCTGCCGGAGCTTGTAGGGTCTACTAAACCCAGTTCATCTGGAAATCGGGTGGAAGTGGCTTCAGTCGCTACAGGAAAATTACGACTGCTGTCAAAGGATGTAGAAGTCCGGGACTCGGGGAACCTGTTGGCTGGCAATGATTGGTCAGTAGGATCATGGCTAAATTTAGAAGGAAGTATACCATCTGCCTGTTGCTGCATTGGCATTGATATAGGAACAGACTGAAGAGATGATGCAGGAACATGGGGCCACCGTGCTTGAACTGACATATCCGAAGGCTGGGGACAACAATTTTTACAAACTCGTTAGTTGGGTTATTCCAGAAAGGAAAGAGTATGGTAACTGCTCGCAACCAAATAGAAATACATTGAAAATTTAACATATTTATCTCTTGCACCAGCTGTAGATTCATGTACCCGTAACAAATTCTAAAAGGAATAAAATCTACCACTCAAAGCATTCCCCTTCCCACTCTCTTTAGAGAGAACTCTCCCCAAAGCCCACTATGTTGCAAAACCTAAAAACCACAAAGCAGGAGGGGGTATATATTAGGTCAACATATTGAAATTTTACCTGGAAAGGAGAAACATCGAACATGGCCAATGGTGAAGCCATGGGAAGGAGTGGTGACCCAGGGGCCAAATGCTGGATCGGAGCAGGTATGTTGGTAGGGTTGCGCTGTGCAGAAACCATATTTATACTGTTCATCTCCCCCTCGCCAGCACCCATGGAGGAAGATGCAGGGTTGTGCTTCCAATCAGGCTGCTTTCCTGATGGAATATAAGCAGCACCCATGAAACTCAAGCCAACTTGTCCAAATTGTCCTACAGGCGCAAAATGGTTATAGACAACCATGTGTGGAGGGCCTTGAACACCTGGTATGCCTCCAGCTGGACTGATAAAAGGACCAGTAAAACCCGCAGGAGGACCATAGAATGAATCTACCCCGGAATGGCATTGCTGCCAAGTTCCAAGTGGCGCTGAAACTGGTGCACTAGTCTTTTGTGATTGTGCTTGGGTAGTAGATGCAGATTCATCATGTGGTCCAAAAGCAAAAACAGGACCCCCCATCATGGGATTCATCTCATAAAAGGGAAAATGGGAAGGTGGGCCACCAGGAAAATGTGGAAGCATTTGGCCTGAAGAATTCTGAGGACTCGGTAAGGGTGGCCATAACGAAATTGGTGGGGTCTCAACAGATAGATCTGCTGGAAGGGAAACACTGAGGGACTCTTCAGCCCTCGATTGACTGGCTAATTGTTGATCACCAGCTCCACCTACTAAAGATTAAGAATAGTATGAGAAGAATCATCAAATATAAGGCAACACTCAATACTAAAACAAAAAATCCATTAACACCTGCTGTAATCCCATCTATATCAGCACCTTGAACATTCTTAGGAAGGGCAGTCAAAACAAAATTGGTAATAATGAAATTATTCTGACCTGGTAAAGGAGGCCTTAATGAGATTGGTGGGGTCTCCAATGATAAATCTGCCGGAAGGGACACACTTAGAGACTGTTTGGCCCTTGATTGACTGGCAAATTTCTGATCACCGGCTCCAGCTACCAGAGATTAAAAATAATTCTAATAAGATAATAAACATTATAAGGAGAAAAGGAATGTGTCACTACACCAGAAAAATAAGTATTCACCTGCTGTTATCCCATCAATATCAGCAGATCCAAAACTGTTGGTATCTGCAACCGAACCAGAGCAAGCACCCAAACTATTCCCAGCAATTTCATCACTGCTGATGGCTGCAACAGCAACAGCTGAAGCAGCTGCTTCAGCTTCTGATTCACAATCTTCCAAATGAACACAAGACTCAGCCGTGTGTTTCTCTTTCTCAAAGAGAAGACCACAATCATTTTCAACTGCGGAAAGATTGTGGGATAGTTGCATGTCAGACCGAGATGGTCCTGGTGGACCAATTCCATGTGAAATAGAGCGGCTGCTAGGAGGAAGTATTGTTGGAGACGTGACAGCACCTAAATATAGAAGGATAAAATGATCAGAACAATGACGACTGCAACTTTTAGCAAACTCTCGAGATTTTTAGCATGCTCACCAAATTGGATTTTCTCGCCAGCAAGCAGGGAATTGATTGGATTTGCAGCAGAAGAAAATGGCTTCTCCTTTGTCAAGATTGATGAAGATGGCATGCTGGATTCACAAACTGAGCTAGTAATTTCTCCAACAGAACCATGAGAGCCAAATTGCCCAGGCTTCATAGCCTCATCAAGTTGGGTCTGTGTCAAGGATATAACCTGCTGGATGAACTCAATCACTTGCACTCTAGGCAGTATACAGAAGGGGAAAAAGAAAAAAAAGGGAAACACACTGCAGTAATATGTTGCTTCATCAGTACAACCAAGAGATATATATGTGTGTGTGTCAAAAAAGGAGCAATAATGGAACACAAATGAGGTAAATTAAACCGTAAGTAGAACAAAAACAGTGACCAACTCATTTGTAAAACACAAAAAAAATATGCTTGGGTGCAAATAAAAGCACCCAATGCATGTCATGGAAGCAACACAATGAAGAAACCAACAAAAAAGAACACAGTAACCTTACAGAATCTATTCAGAACAAAAATGAAAAACCTATGGTAAAACAAAAGGCCAAGATTTACAACATAATTGTTTTGCACACCTGTTGATTGATCCGTGAATTACCCCATGCGTCCAAAGATGCTTGAACATTGTCCAGAACCTTACTCTTGTCAACAATTGAGCCACGTCCAAGATTTTTCTCACTACCTGATACTACAGGAAGGGAGCTTGTGTTCAGTGACCTGTTGATAAAAAGAATGATTAGAAATCTATGTATTAAGTTATTGGGTTTAAATGTTTTTTCAAAGCGAGCAAATACCTGATTGTATGGGATCTAATATCAGCCTGGGCATCACTTTTTACAGCAGGAGTGCCAATTGGAGCCAACGGTTGAGACACTACATTAGTGTTAAAACCAGCTGATACTTCCATATTTACCAATCCACGTCCCTCAGAGGCAACGAAATCAGAGCGACTGCTGTTTCCTGATTCTCCATTTGCCACTGCATAATTTTTACCTGAGTTGGCAGAGGCAGTACTACTTTTTGAAGTAGAACGAGGTTTTCGTGGAACCTGATAAAATGAGCACATAAAAGAAATTAAGCAACACTATTTAAATCAACGAAAGGCAAAATACAAAATTAAATTACATGCATTCCAACCTTTGAGGCCCGAGACTTTGCCTTGATTTCTTTTTCTCTCTGTTCACGCCGATCATTCAGCATTTGCCTCTTTGATCTCACTTCAATGAAATCATCTTCATCACTAGGAGCCTCTATGCCAGGTTGCTCAAAGACACGCACAAAGCCACTTTGCAGAGGAGCATACACATCTTCTTCAGAATGAATATTTCTTTTAAGATTTCCCTCTCCAGATTGCAGGACATTCTGACTCCTTGTCAAAGCATCTTTTCCAGCTCCCTTTTCAGCCTTGCTCCCAGAATCTATTTCTAGTGAATTAAGTGGACCTGGGCTCAAGCCCTCTGAATCTAACATCTGTTTTGATGGTTTATTTGACATAACAACCCTCCTAGGCCCACTTCTTACAGAAGGCCCAAAACCCCTTCCAGAGACATATTTCTCGTCCAGTCCAACGTGGTTGGAAGATACAGACCCTGTATATTGCCTCTTATCAGCACTTCCTCGAACTCGAAACTCAGTTTGCTGCATATTGCGTCGAGGTCTCCTCTGAAACCCACCAGATTCTAAATGGGCAGGCTCAGCAACTGGAAATGATCTATAGCCAGAATTTTTAACTGTAACCACATATTTTCTTCCTCTGCCACCAGATGTTGGGCCATGGGCCTTTGGCCCACTAAAATCTTTGTCTTTGATAACTAACTGAGATGGCGCTGCTCCAGTTTGAGCCTGACCTTGAGATTCCCGAGTACCAAGAAAACCACTGAAGTTTTTCCCAACCGAGTTATTGTTTCTCTGGTCTTCCCCCTGAAAAGACTCAGATCTTGAACTGCTATCGCCAATACGGGATACTGCTGGTCCCCGTTGCACCATGACAGAGGTTTCAGCAGTTCCTCCAGCGGGCATTGAATTTATCTTTTCTGATACATTCTCTTGAGATGCACCCAAAAGCCTCGAAGTAACTCCAGGTTGATTATTATTCACTGAACTCAACGTAGCATCATTTTTAATATTTTGATAAGTTCCTGGGCCAGTTTGAATAGGCAGAGGGCCTCCTGGGCTCTGATTCAATGAAAAACTGGATGAGAGATTGGGCTGAACAAAAGACACTGATTGTGGACCCATTGGCAGTACCCCCTGGGAGATAGGAGATGTATACCTTAGCTGACCAAACTGGAATAGTGGCTGTGACGGGTGCATGTGGGCGAGAGACGGACCAACCTGAGGATGCAGAGGAAGAGGCATCTGAATAGAACCAATTTGTATAGCTGGGACTGGAGATGGTATCAGAGATGGACCGGAAAACAGCCCAAACTGAAGCTTAACAGGTCCCTCTGTCTGACTCGGAACAGAAGATACTGTAGGCATGGCAGCTTGACTGGACAACAAATGGGAGGTAAAGCTAACCAAAGATGTAACTGGATGCTGAGAAGATGGCCCAGAAGTACTAGAAGCATCCACATGTTCACGTTCAGTTGCAGCTGACATATGAGAGACATTACTAGGCTGGATAACTAAATTCTGCACTGCCTTCTCAGTTTCTTGGACCAATCTGGAAGAACTACCTACATTCACTTGGTTGGACCCATCCATAGGTTGAAAGGTCAGTTCATCAGCACGAATTCCATTAAATGACCCCTGTTCTTCAACAATTCCAGATGAAATCTTAGGTACCACAAATGTACCTTCGTCATTCCTTGAACTTCTCTCAAACTCATCATTTGGCATTCCAACTTCAACACCTTCATTGAAGCCTAGGACCAAATTGTCCATGTCAGGGGATCCTTTCTCCTCTAAATGCATGTCGTCGAACTCCTGGGTTAGATCAATATTCTCATCATCTACTTCATGCACTTCATCTTCCTCCTCGTATCCATCTTCATCTTCATCATATTCTTCTTGCTCCTGAAGATGCTCATTGTTCTCAACAGCCCATTCTTCATCATCACCAATTGAGATAGAACTAGAAGCATTCATCACATTCTCCTGTCCAGGATTGGTAGGTAATACGAGAGGTTCACTCTCCAGCCCAGATAAGGGGACCTCTTTGCTGTCTCCCAGGGCAGATAACACTGAAGAATCTTGAGACTCATCCAAGTCATCATGAGAAAGATGAGTTGGAGAACTAGGGGGGCTAGACACAGAAAGAGATGATTGTGAGTCACACCTTGGGCTGGTGATACTGTCCAGTTTACGATTCTCACTCCCCGTGTTTTCTTGTTTGACATTAATTATTTCAGGTTGTCCAATATTCTCAGGATGATTAGTATCATGCTTTGTCTGCATGGTAGGTTCACCTCTACCTGCTTGATTGTACTGTATCTCATTGTCTAGAAAAGCTGAGGGGCCAGGACGCTCAACTTCATCCCTGTAGGAGGATTTGTGCATGGAAGCTAGTGATGGCGGTGGAAGAACACGAGGCTGCCTCATGGAATACCGTGACCTACCAAAGGAATAAGGCCCATCTGCATCAGAATTTGGATACAACTGATCAGGGTAAGGAGAATAAGGATTGCCATGGACACGCCCCTGCCCCCATCCAGCATCACTAAACTTTTCAACAAGGTTATCATGGAATTCAGACTCAATCTCCATGTTTCTGCTATAATGATCCCCATCGCCAGAAAGGTTCCACCTCTGCCCCCTTAAATGAGTGATATCATCCATGTGAGGTTCAGCAATCCCCCCTTTGTGGTAAGTCCTAGAAGACATGAATCCACTGCCTCCATAGAACTCTTTCCTTAATGGAGCTCTCCCACCAACAGATGAATCTCGTCTGGGACTATGATGGCCAAAATCCTGGTCTTGCAGAAGTAAGCTTGAGCTGTTCCCATTCTCATATACATCTCTTCTCCAGGAATTAACGGATTTTCCCCTGTCCACAAAAGGAGAACTATCTCTAGAATAATGAGACCTAGAACCCATCTCAAAGGACCTGTTCAAACTTGAATCGGAAGATGCCGAGGCTGTGATCCTCTCCACCATTCTTTCACCATCCTCCCAGTCACCCATGTCTGCTGCCCTGGAGGCATATTTTTCTTTCTCCATCCTAGACATTTTCTCATCTGCATCAGCCACAGAATTACCACCAGTCTTTCCTGTTTCAGCCCTCCTCTTCGCAATCCTTTCCTCCAATTCTAAAAGCTTCTGCTTAGCAGCATGCTTCCTCCTTTCTTCCTCCAAAAACAACCTCTGTTTCTCCTCTTCCCTAGCTAATCTCTGCTCTTCAGCTCTTTGCATGGCATCAAGTTGTTCTTGTTCTGCTCTCCACGCTGCTTCCCTAGCTTCTTCTTCCATCCTTCTCTGCCTTTCTTCTTGTTCCCTAGCCATCCGCATTCTCTCCTCTTCTTCTCTTCGAGCTAGCTCCAAAGCTCTTTCTTGTTCCTCAATGATCCTTTGTCGCTCCTGTTCTTGCATTTTCTGAACTCTCTCAAGTTCAGCCTCAAAAGATTCCCTAACAGGGTCATGGAAATCAGTTTGTTTAACCACATCTTTCTTCTTCTTAACCACTCCAAAAAGACTGGCAGAGAAGGGATCCCGGCTGTCAAAACCAGTACCTCCAAAGTCTTTCATGTAAGGATCCTCTACATAAGGTTTTTCACTCTTTGAAAACGGGTGCTTCTCCCTTCCAAAATTAAGCAGTGGATCATTGACGGGAAGCCCTTTACCACCTGCAGAGTAGGGTTTGGACACTGAGCTATTCTGTAAAGCATCACCTCTGAATCTATTTTGTTGTTCACTGCCATACCGGTCACGTTTATTCCATTCAGGCCCTCTGCTTGTATATGAGTCTGTAGAATTGTTCCAAGGCTGTCTCCCTCCTTGTCTATACCCATCCCTCCTTACAAAATTATCTTGAGCATTTTCTTGAACAGATGTCAGACTATACTTACTATCCCTGCTTGTTTCTCTGTATAAACTCGACGCCCTTGCATCAAAAACATTTCGGTCATTTCCAACTTGACCACTATTTCCATCTTTTGGAAATGTGGTATTTCTCCATGAGGTCCCTTCCCTTCCTTCTCTACTAGGTGTTCTTGCATCTCTGCTGTATGAGTCCACCTTTGGGACTTCGCTGGTAGAAACCTTTCCAGCTTCGTTGTCATGAAGACCCCATCTCTCCGAAGGGTTGTGAACTGGCTTGAGTGGTAGAACACTTATTCTGGGCATATCAAAATCTCTATCCCAACAAGCTTCAGTTTTTGAGAACCCATGATCTCTGCCCCGATCTGTGAAACCATGACTTGTATCACGCTCATCATCCGCCCAATCTGATCTTGGGTTCAACCGAACTAGTGGTAGTGGACCTGGAAAATACTCATCCTGCTTCCTTACTTGCTCTGATGCTCGATCACCACCCAAACCCTTACTTTCAGTGCCATTCTCATTCTGTACACCACGACGAGACGTCTGCAATTGAGGCCGCATGTCAACAAGCAAACTAGAATGAGTACTATCCCTCTGTTCATTCAACAAATCATCACGGACAGCTTGCATCTGTTTCTGATTCAAACCCTCCTTTTGCTTTTGTGAAGGCCTTGACGAAGAAGGCAAAGCAGCCTGCAAAGAAGGGAAATCTTCACCCCTCAACAGCAGTGCTTTCTCTGCCGGTTGATATGTTGGAGCAGGAATAGGGAGAGGTCCCACCGAGCCAGGCCGAGCTGAGGGTGGCATATAAACACTGCTCCCCACACTCTTCCCTCTACTCATCCCATCAACACCATGCAAAGTCTGGTCATTTGCCTCAGCTCCTCCATGATCACCATCCATTTCTTTCTCTTGCAAAGCAACAGCAGTAGGCTTCGTCCACCCCACACCAGACGAAGTAGGCCTCGCCCCACTACCTGCAGCCCCTCCACCAGCAGGACCACCACCTGAGCCCAACGAATCAAATCTCTCATGCTCTTTGCGCAATGAAGGCAGATTCAAGGGGGGTGGAACAGAAAGCTTCGACCCAGCAGCTTTGTTCGCACTGCGAGGCCTCGAAAGGACCACCATTCCTCCGCTGCCATGACTAGCCGGCCTCCCCCTGTTCGACCCGTAAGGGCCATGATGCGGGGGATGGTGATGATGGTGAGAAGGCTGCCCATATGATTTGTTCAGATTCACAGATACAAACTTGGCCCCGACTCCGGGATTAGCCATCTCACGCGTCCGACCCACACTACGATCAAATTAGCCGGCTCTGATTTCTGCCAACGCATCAAAAACCCTAACCCTAGCTTTCTGCTCCCGCCCGCCCAAAATATGGAATCAAAGTTTGTTCCCCTTCCACGGATCTCACAGAAAAACGATTAATTTTAATCGGAACCCAAACCCTAGAGCGTCTCTCCCTAACCCTGATCGATCAAAACATTAATCATCACATAATTGCTCGATTAATTAAACTAATTAACTCGTAATGCATGTAAAAAACACCAATTAAAGTGCGATTATTGTCCGATTAGGTTTTCTCAGTGACGGAATTTAAGGAGATCAAATGGAAAGACAAAGGGGAGTAGGATAAGGAGCTTACCTCCGGGGGCGCAAGATAGAGAACGGCGTGGTTAACGTGCGCCGCGGCGAAAACACGAGTGCCAAAGCGTAAGATAGAAGAAGCCCTACTGTCACCGGAAAGAGAGAAACAAGGAGAGGGAAGAGAGAGAGAGAGAGAGAGAGAGAGAGAGAGAGAGAGTAGAGAGAGTAGAGAGAAAATAAACGAAAAATGAGGCTAAGCACGAGAGGAGAGGAGAGGAGAGGAAAGTTAGGAATGGTTTTTTCGTCTTCTTGTTTCCTCCCCTTTACTTTATATTATTTATACTTACCACCCCATAGACTTCTGTGATTTCGATTATTCTTCTACTTTATATTTTCACATTCGCCCCTCTAATCAATGGACTGTGGAGTACGGACACCGTCAGATAGGTTTTTTTTTTTTGTTTCGTTCTGGGATCTGGACCGAAAACAAGAACAATTGTTTGACTTTGTGATTCCTTCATTTGCCATTTTGATCAACTGATTTGTTGTTTTGAAAGACTGTCACTTTCTTCGACTGAACTGTTTTTCCTGTAGGATAAGGATAACGCAACGTATCATATCAATTGAGGGCAATTTAGGGATTTGAGTACTCATACGCTGATTAAAAGTAACTTAGTTCAAAATATGTTTAATGAAGTTAGCGTAATGAGTATGTCTTTGTTTATTGTTCCATGTCGATCATGTTTGAAACATAATCAAACTAAGCGCCCCAATGGGTAGCTTCAAGCCAATGCAAGGTACCAACGAGTAGTTCCATCCCAATCTCACGTTAATCACTATCCAACATATGTGCAATAGTATTAGTTGCTTCCGTAGATTGTAACTCACCATGACACCTGTAGTTTATGAACAAAACAAGACACGTAATACACGTGAAATCTTCAAAAAAAAAAAAAAAAAGAAGTTTTAAAGTACATTAACATGTTATGAAATAAGAGCATCTCCAATGGGAAACTCTCACCACCTTTAAGGACTCATTTAGGAACTTAAAGGAAATTTTTGTGTCCCTAAAAGAATACTGTCTTCAATAGTAGAGTCTTTATAGTATAATCCCTAAATACAGGGACTAAAATGTTATTGTTCATTTCGTTGAAGTATTGTAGCCGTTAATAAAAACCAAAAACCTATGAAAAAGAAAAGCAGAAGTTGCAAAAAAGCAGAAAGAGAAACAACATGCCCACACGACAGGAGTAGGATTTTCTCCCATTTTTTCCCCTCCCCTCCCCTTCCCTCCTATTTGAACGGTCATGGTTAAGTTATGTTAACATCTTATATTAATTTTTTATAGAAAGAGAAAGACAAAATAGAGAATGTGAGAGGAGGGGATGGAAAGAGGAGGGGGGAGAATCCTAGTCGCACAAGACATGGGTGGGTTCAAAAGGCAAGAAAAAAAACAAGGGAGTTTTAACGAAACATTCCTGATACTGTTCACTTTTAACGAAAAACCACATTTTTACCTTTTCCTGATACTATTCACTACAGCTTTATTTGTCATTTTTCATTAAAACTAAAGTTTTTTTGGATTTTTCATTAGTTTTCCTAAAAAACAAAAAGTATACAGTATTCTCACAAGAGTGCAGTGGCTAATCTAGGATTTTAGACTCGGGAGGTCCCAATAATAAAGATAAAAAATTATAGTGAAAAATGTCTTCTCCACAGAACTATTGATCTCTCATTTTATTGCGGAGTAGACCCTCAATAATATCCATAGCGAAAAATGTCATCTCTATTGAAGCAGATGCAACAGGTAAAACCAAAACCCATTGAATAAGCAAATATGCTACAAACCTTTCTTCCACCATTTTTTTTAGCAAGATTGCTAATCCCTCTTAATTGAGAAAAATTATTATCAAAATGCACAAAATGAATATAAATATCTAAGTTTTTTTTTTTAAGGGAGAATATAATATCAAGTTGAGGAAGAGATGCGGTGGGACAGAGGTTTTTGTATTATTAAATTTTTTTTATTTATTTATTATGATACAAAGGTAAATGTCATTGGTTACCAAAAAATGTTACAAAATAAAGAATACGTGGGCCTTGAAAACAAAACGAACAATACTGACATTCCTCTCCTAGGAAAATGAGCTAATTTCCCCGCTTGCAAATAATGTATTTTCACTACAATTATTTTTTTTAATCAAAACCCTTCAATCTCTTAATATTCATTTGAAGATCATCCTTACAACAAAAAAAAAATGTTTCAAATCAAAGATCATTTAGTCATTCAAATGTATCAAAATAAATCAACAGTGTAGGTACCAATTAACATATTCATGATAAACTGTTGATTTATATGATACATTTCGATGACTAAACGATCTTCTATTTGAATATTTTTTTTATAAGAATGATCTTTAAATGAAGATTAAGAGATTGAACATTTTTTATTATAAAATTCTCACAGTGAATAGAAGTCATTTGTAAGTGGAGGAATGAGCTCATCCCCCAAGAAAGGAATGCAAGCATAGTTATAGGAGTTATAAAAAATGCAAAACCAACGGACTTCATGTTAAATTCTCATAACAAGAAATAATGAAACAAATTTGTAATATTTCTTAAACAAAACTTATAAAATAAAATATTTGGGTTCAAATTTGTAAGCGATAAAATCGTGTTAGACTATAAATCTATGAGTTTGTTATTTGTGGTGTTGTACGCTTAAAATAGATATATACATATAATCCTCTTCTGGATAGACCAAGGCTCAAAGTTTTTTTTTTTTTGAACAATAATACACATTAATATCAATAATTGTGGAGGCTACAATAGTAATTATCATAAAAAAACATAATGAAATGATGTGTTAGTCACTTTCAAGAAAATACCCTTCCACTTTAGTCGGGCTACAACATCTACCATTTGAAGCCTACCTACCTTTATAAAAAATCACTAACTTTGGACTAAACTTCTTTCCCACTTATTCAAAAGTTACACAATATTAAACAAGCAAGGCTATAAACATCATAAACAACAGTTTAGGGTGATGAAACAACCTTTTATGAGTTCATCATTAGTAGCTTCCATTGAGCACTCGCTCATCGACCTAGATAAGATATATTTCATTGCAAGGTTTAAAGGTAAAATAATTAGTTTATTACTAAAGTCAAATGTGTAGCCCCCGTCATAGTTAACCTTTCATCCTCCAGCACTTGCAATAAAGTGTTAACAATTGACTTATATGCTTTCACCACTTCATGAAAAAAAATTATGATATATGACCTCCATCACAACCTTAGTTGGTCACATTTCCATGACCAACGCACCCTAGGAGAACCAATCAAAGAGCTGCTCAGCATGACCCTTTGCAAGCTCTGTTTTACCAACACCCAGCAGACTTAAGAAAAAGAATGAAATAGCCTATTTTTCTCATTCTTAAGCCCAAAATCTTGACCTCAAAAAGGAATTTACAACAACATCAACTGATTTGTCTTGCCCTACCACTAGTACAACATCAATTATTTTACAACACCGTCGGAGATACTATTCTTCTCATCTATTTCTCGTTTCGCGAGCATTAGTGCTAACTCTACTTAATCCATCTTCCAACATTTCTAGCCCCAAAATTCTAGAAACCAATAAGTATTATTTTATGCATAAGTAGAGTAAGACGTACAAAATAAAACTAGGATTTTGTTTTGGTACTACTCACTTGATTGTAACTCTTCTTGAATACATAATCATATGCAGCATCAGTCACTTATAAGGAAATACCCTTATACTCTAGACAACCTGCAACAATCTCCATTTGCAGCCTATCAATCTTCTTTAGTTCTTCAATTGAAAAAGCATGGAACACAATGACATCATCTAACTTATTCCAAACTAAAGTGTTCTCTCACATCTTCCATCACTTTTTCATCAACAAAATTGCCCCTAAACCATATAGGAGATGCTCCGCTTCCAATTTTAAAGTCAAAATAATTATCATATTATTAAAGTCAATTGTCTAAACTAGAAAGGTATTAGAGCATTATCACTTTTACAGGTGCAAAACACTTCTTTCATGAGTGATATTTCCATGTGCACAACATTTACTAAGCGTAATGTTGATTACGTCTCATTCTATCATAAAAGATTCATTCTTTTTAGCACATTCCTACAATTATAATGAGATTCGTGTTTTAATTAACTATTTTTCGTGATTGTTGCTCTTTGAACCCATCGTGCACGATTGCATGAAACCCTGTCTTTTTGTCCTCAACTGCGGAAAGAAAGATTCCATTATCGATGGACACATAAAGCTGGAAATCATTCCTTGCTGCTTTCATCACAAATTTATTAATTTCAGGCTTCTGGGTATTGGCTAAAAAAAAAAACTAATTGTATTAATAAAACTCTAGATGACTTTTTATCACAAAACAAACAATCACTCGTGACCACTTAAAAACGAATCTTTAAAAATGACATCTTATATATTCAAATAATACTTTTCAAATTTAAATGAAAAAAAAATCATACATTTTTTGTTTGAGAGAACAATGATAAAATATTAAGTAATGAGACCTACTATAGTCACCTTACAACCATATTTTCCAAGCGACATTTTAATAAAAAATTTAATGACACATTTGTCCTTTTGTAAAATGACTTCTAAAGCCCAAGTAAAAATTAATCTTAACCTATTTTTTATATCTTTCTTAGGGTTTAGTGCTGACAGATCCGATGAACTTGACATTGTTTCATAATCAAGTGCACAATCAAGTGCACAATTTATAACTTGATATAGTTTCATAAATTTGTTAGTTGTTGAAAAGCCAACTAACATGGGAGTTAAATTACATCAGACAAAACGCCTCTGATAATTCGAAAACCATGATGGAGGTTGAGTAAAAGTTTTCCTACATCTAAATCACAGATGAACATTACTAATAATTTCTGTTCTTGAGAATTTTCTCTAGTTAAAGTCGTTTTCATCTTCTTATTTAGTAAACGCGAACATATATGTCATCCAACTGTTACAATTATTGCGTTTTTATCATGTCTTTCGAAGAGTTGATATTTATTCAAGCACAAGAAGGATGATTGCATCGTATAGTAGTTACAATTATTTTATAAGATTAACTATAGATTTTTTTGTAGCTTGCCTTGTTATATGCAAATTTGTGAGTTGCTCGTTCCCTCTCATAAGACCTGTCTAACTATTTCTCGTTTTTTGCATAGTAGACCAACTTCGGGATGTCCACACAAGGCATAGTGTGGCGTCAATTCGGGGTCACAACTCACGATAGAAATGGGGTTGTTGTCGAGTTGTGTTAAGATCGTGTGGAGGTTGCGTGGAGTGATTTTTTTTTGTTCTTATTTTTAATTTTTAAAGAATAGTTAAATTGATGCAAGGACATTTTTGGAATATTGGTGGATGGAAAATAGTGATTTTATTTTTATTTTTATTTTTTATGAGGGGTGAGAATACAAGATAGGGTTGTGAGATAGGTCTAACAATTCTCTATGTTATTAATTTCATCATTTGAATTTACATACATGAATATGAAATATTATGTAACCAAATTATGTCAAACAAGAAAGGATTTTCAAATTTGATATTAGATAATGATTTGGAAAATTCTATATCCCTCATAATATCATTATATAATACTATGGATTCAAATATATGATACCTATTGGTAAACAGAAAAAATCTCCAGATACAGAAAAGTCAAAATATCAAAGTTTTTTCTTATTTCTTATTTTATTTAGCTCGACCCTATGGGTTAACTCAACTTATAATACGTTTTGTCTAATTAAAAAGGTGTGAATTTGTCCTAGTTTTCTATTCTTCATCTTTATGTCACTCTCAAAGTTATGTGATTTCATGAATTTTTGGCATTTGAAGAGATTACCAGTTTGCCACCAACGTTAGAGTGTCAATTCAAATGTAAAGTTGGATTGGCTTTCAATCTTGTGAGGAATTCAAAGACAGACCCCCAATAGTAAATGACAAACCACCCGCATGGCCACCTCTTCGCCTTTTTTTATCTTCCTCACACTCGTCAATTCCTCACTAGCAAACCCTAACTAACTCCTTAAGACAAAGACTAAACTTATAGAAATTCTATAGTAGAAAAAAATTACCAATCAATTATAGTGAAAAGCCTTGCATATATGTTTGTTCAATCTATTTGTTATTGTCATTGCAATGAGATATATGTATAAAGAATTACGAGTAAGGACATCAACTATTTTTTCCTCCTCCATTTGAGTCTTCCTCCATTTTATCAACTTATTCATTGGATCTGCACAAATTTCAATCCTGTTTTGCTAAGAAGAGGTATAACAAAATTGGTGAAGCCACCTCACATTTATATTTTCTTTTTGTCCAAACTATTCAACCATCCCATCAAGGATAATGAAGAAGATGAACAAGATTCTCAGCATCGGCCATCCACCATTTCTTTAATGGTAAGTTTTACGACGCCAACCTTTTTGTTCTTTTTCATACCATTTGCAAGTATGTTTTGTTTTGTGCATCTGAATTCAATTCATTATATATTTTTTTAATTGATTTGAACATGTTCTTTAATAGATCAAGTAGCTATACAACATAACTTTACCAATGATCTTGACATGCCTCATGGTATATGCAAAAGCAGTTATTTCAATGTTATTTTTGGAAATATAAGGAAAATTGGAAATAGCAGGCGAGAGCCCAGCCAATAGTGTGGCCAACACTAGTGGCTACTGGGTTTTTGTTGGCCTCACTTTAAGCATAGAAGGGATTTCATCACAATCCTTTGAAGCCTAATAATAGCCCATCATGTGTCACATCATCCAATGCAATATCACCTTACCCATATTCACTTCTATCTCCATCTCCATTATGTGGCTTAATTGTAAACCCTTATTTATGTTTTCGGGCCACAATCCAACAATTTCATCGATAGCCACAACTTACCTCACCTTCTATATCTCCATTCCATATTTCCAATCTATCACCATCCTTTTTATGCTTAGTATTTGCAGTGGCCCTTGTGATCCACACCTTTACCTACTATATCCTAGCATGGCATTTTGGCTTAGGAATTCAGGTGTTTCCCTTGTTGGAACCTTAACCGACACGAACATTCTCATACCTGTTATTCTCTATTTGTGTGTTTCAAACATCAACACAAACACATGGCAATGGTGGTCCATCTGATGTTATTTCAAATATTGGAACCAAATTATATGCCAAGTGGTCCCAAGTTATGCTTCTGTGTGCTTAGAGTGGTGGTGGTCAGATAGTATGATTATCATATCAGGACTTCTCAGTAATTTAGTTGAAGTTATATCTACCATTAGAATTGTAATTCAAGCCACCACATTGGTCTACCAATTTCCCCTATACGTTGAGTCAAGCCGTGTCGACACATGTGGGGAATAAGATAGGCGCCAACTATCCAACAAGCTAAGCATTCATCATTTATTGCATTGTATTGTTCCATTCTCATAGGGCTTATAACAACCACTTTCTTGGTCAAAATGTAGAATGTTTGGGGGCAAATCTTCAAAGATCAATCGAGCGGTTATATAATTAACTGCTTCGATGTTGCCTGTGGTAAGCTTATGTGAGCTTGGGAGTTGCCCTCAAACCACTATTTGTGGTATGTTGAGAACAATGTTTAAATATGGACGTAGGTAGAAATATAGATATGAAAATTGACAGAAATATGATATCAATTGTCTTCAATAGAAATTTCAAAAGTTCGCAATCTGTAATGGATTCCAGCAAAATTTCTATAGTGAATCGGTAAATATCTTCATTATTCATTGATTTCCTATATCTCACTGATATAGGATGAAGTTCACATTTCACCCTCTTTCCATATTGATCCTTGATTTTTCGGATATTTCGACAAAAATATCGACAATTTCATGGATATTTTAAACACTGGTTGAGAGGTAGTGCAAGGCCAATTTTGGGTAACACTATCAATTTTGGTTGTGTTACCTGTGGCACTTCTGATGGCGTTCGTGATGCATTTCAGTTTGTTGGGCCCATGGCTAGGACTTCTGGCGGCCTATATGGTACAACAATTTGCTTCCTTGTTGGGCTATGCATTTAGGCTTATTAGCCCTATTGTTTTACCAACACCCATTCGTGGACATTATTCTTCTCAACCTGGTATAACAATTCGCTTCCTTCTTGTTCGACATATATAAGAGCATCTGACTTCTAACTATCTCTCTTTCATAAGATTAGTGCTAACTTGGTGACCATGTTTTTCTCAATTCATATTCCAACAGATCTAGCCCCAAAATTCTGGAAAACAATAAGTATTTTTTTATGCATGAGTAATGTAAGAACTACACAAGAAAACAAAGATTTTGTTGTGGTAATACTCGCTTGATTCTCTGCTTCAGCACATAATTATATGCGGCATCAGTCACCTCTAAGGAAATACGTTCTTTAAGAAAATACAAACTCCACACTGAAAGTGCTCTCTCACATCTTCCATCATTTTCATCAACATTGCTCTTTAAACCAGAAATGAGATGTTCGCTCCGAAGTTTGACGTCAAAATAATAGCTGTATTCTTAAGGTCAATTGTGTAACCCTTGTTGTCGATTGACCTTCCGTCTATATTGCCTCCTCACCTTACAACTTTTTTTTCTTCATTTTAATCATTTATGTTATAGCTAATGAGTTCGATTATGCGGCATCAGTCACCTCTAAGGAAATACCGTTCTTTAAGAAAATACAAACTCCATAATGAAAGTGCTCTCTCACATCTTCCATCATTTTCATCAACATTGCTCTTTAAACCAGAAAGGAGATGTTCGCTCCGAAGTTTGAAGTCAAAATAATAACTGTATTCTTAAGGTCAATTGTGTAACCCTTGTTGTCGATTGACCTTCCGTCCTCCAACACTTGCAACAAATTGTCAGAACCCACCTGTGTGCTTTCTGCACTTCATTAAATAAGAATATGCTATATTGCCTCCTCACCTTACAACTTTTTTTTTCTTCATTCATTTGGGATAGGTCTTTAGCCATTATAGATATAAAATGTTATTTGTTATAAACATTTTTTTTAAGTGTGATTGTATAAATCCTAAATTCGATTTGATACTAGTTATTTTTTCCTGTTAGGACTTGTATTCCTTGGAGGAGGAGAATTTTTTTTCTCCCTTATTACTATAAATAAAGGTACCGTGTGGAAGGAATAACACATCATCTACATAACTCTACAAACACATCTTTCTCCCTACTCTCTCTCTCTCTCTCTCTCTCTCTCTCTCTCTCTCTCTCTCTCTCTCTCTCTCTCTCTCTCTCTCTCTCTCTCCCGTGCACCCTTTTTTTCTCTTTTGTCAAATAAAATAAGTCATAACATTATTATATATACAACGCCTACCTGGGTTGGCCCAAGCCCATTGCAATTATGTCTGGCCATTGACCACATTTTGCTCAAACCATGTACTTGCATTTGTAAGTTAGTTGTTTATGACGAGTATAACTTTAGATTGAAATGGGTCTTTATTTGATCAACTAATGTTTGGCCACCACAACATTCTTCTCCAACGATGGAGGAGATAAGCAGTCGTAGTACTTGGTTTGCTCATCTTCTTCTTCCATGCTGTTAAAAAGAGGTGTTTCCGAGATGACAAGTTTTGGATTATGACTACTCAAGAGTGTTACAGATATTGGGTTCAACTTCAACTAGATGCTAACACAACAAACTCATGAATTAGGAGAGGGGAGGGGGTGGGGGACAGGGCTGGCCCAGGCCCAGTGCGGGTAAGACGATTGTTCGAGGCCCAAAAAAATTAAGGGCATCAAAATTATTAGTGTGGCATATTTATATATGTTTTCATAAAAGTATAAATTTATAAAATTTGGTTTAATGATAAAGAAATTTAACTAGAACCGGTGATTTTGTCACATCCCGGCCTGGGCCCCCACCACATCCTGGGCTCGACTCCGCCGTAACACGATATTGTCCGCTTTGGGCCCCGGCCACACTATCACGGTTTTGTTTCTGGGAACTCACACGAGAACTTCCCAGTGGGTCACCCATCTTGAGATTGCTCTCGCGCGAACTCGCTTAACTTTGGAGTTCCTACGAAACCCGAAGCCAGTGAGCTCCCAAAAGGCCTCGTGCTAGGTAAAGATGGGAATATACATATAAGGCATAGAGGATCCACTCCCTGGGCGATGTGGGCCCGACGTCCTCATCGGCATACTTCCGGCCAAGGATTGGCTCTGATACCAAATTGTCACATCCCAGCCCGGGCCCCCACCACATCTCGGGCTCGACTCTACTGTAGCAAAATATTGTCCGCTTTGGGCCCCGGTCACACCCTCACGGTTTTGTTTCTAGGAACTCACACGAGAACTTCCCAATGGGTCACCTATCATGGGATTGCTCTCGCGCGAACTCGCTTAACTTAGAAGTTCATACGGCACCCGAAGCCAGTGAACTCCCAAAAGGCCTCGTGCTAGGTAGAGATGGGAATATACATATAATAGAGGATCCACTCCCCTGTGCGATGTGGGATCTTACAGATTTTGTTGTTTGAAATTAATGAGGAGGTATTGGGTTCAAAACATCATTTGTGCTTATTTAAATTCCAATTTTTACAAATTACTTTTCATAATAGTATAAATTTATAAAATTTGGCTAAATGATCAGAAGTTTAATTAGAAGCAATGTTTTTGTATTTAAAATTAACGAGAGGTCCTAAGTTCGAAATGCTATGTGCATGTGCATGTTTATTTTTTTTTCAATTTTTATGAATTTTTGTTTGGTTGTTAATTTATTTCTTATTACTAGCTAGTAACTATGTGAGTTGCTATTTTTAAACATTCGTTCCAATTCAAGTCTAACCTTCAACAAATGGTAATGCGTAGACTAAATTTTTGAACCAAATTTACAAATCGTATGACGTGTCATCAAAAGATTTAATTTGGTGCCCTTTCATTACTTATACATATCTTTAAAGACTCGAAAGTATCATTATTTTTTTAGTCTTATATTGACGAGGTTAGTAAATAAGAAAAAACACCTCACGATTTATACGAAAACACTTTAAAAGTTCAGATGGAAGACAAAACTCATCATCTATCTACTTGTAAGCCTGAAGTTTTTTTGTTTCCTTCTCTCGATGCAAAATAAATTAGTTTTCCGTGTTTCTAAATTACTGAGTTTGAAGTGCTTTTCTAAATATAATTTTATCAATGTCTTACGTGTAAAAATAAATAATTTTTTATATGAAATGAAGAAACATTTTTTAGCATCACTCCAGACCTCAAAAATCTCTAGACCGGCCCTGGTAGGGGAGCCTTGAATTCCACTATGGCACTAGCCCTTCTCTCTTGTGACTAGGAATTAGGGTTTGGGACTAATAGTACCACGTGGCTAAGGATTTGAATTTTTTTTCTAATAAGTTTGTAATTGTGGAGTTATGGTACTTTTTTATTTTATTTTTTGTGTGTGTGTCTTCTTGATTTATTTTATGGACCACATTTGGCATGTCTTTTTTATGTACGTTTTTTTTTTTACTATATTCTTAAAAAAAGTATTTATAAAAAAAAGTAAATATTAAAAATATGAGTAATTCTCATTTTACTGTCATGAAGTATCGTGGTTTTCAGACTTTCATACATTAAGTTTGTTTTCATCCTAGTCTCATACCTAAAGTCACATTTTTCTTCCAAATTCATACTCAGTTAGGTTGACCATTAGTACTCCGTTAAAACGTAACGTGGCTCATATGTGGACAATGACTGTATATCCACGCATCACTGTGGCTTCACGTGGATAATTAAAAATAAAATAAAAAAGCTTTGCAAATTAAAAATTCAAAAAATTCATAACTGTTGTAATTCATAAGCCATTCAATGTGAATGGCCATCCACTACAACCCCACTAAAACTTTGTCAAACATGCTTTGCCTATAAAACAAAGGAGCATATGGAAGATAGATAGAACGGAAAAAAGAAAGAGAGGAAGAAGAGAGGAAGAAGAGAGAGAAGCCACAAAGCTCATGACAGAGAGAAGAAAAAGAAAGGAGAGAATAGAGAAAGTTATCTTTGTAATCTTATTACTTCAGATTATAAATGAAAGCATCACTGCTGCTCCGAGGACGTACTCTAGTCACACTAACTATAGAGGAACCTCGTAAATTTTGTGTCTTGTTTTATTTATTCCACTGCATACACCGTCGATTTTACAACACGTTATCAGCATGAGAAACTCTCATGTCAGTGGAAAGCATAACGCCACAAATCCTGTTCACCTAATATCACAGTCTTAAAATCTTTGTACTACTAATTTTCCTGAAGCAAATATATATATGTTGTTGTATGACTGTATATCATCCTTTGCAGAAGCAAAATAGTACAGACTTAAAATTCGTAGAGAATCTGACTGCCATGTAACCAGCCTCGGAACTCTAATTATCCGACCTCGGATTGAAATACTTGCTTCTTCAAAGTTGTTTGTCAGCCTAGTATCTATAACATATCAAATTTTCAGAAAATTCCAACGGTGCGATCATTACAGATGCCTGAAATACAAAACCAGTTTCCAATTTCCACAGAAAACTGGACAGCCACCTTATGAGTACCAAAACTCCATTTCGGTAGCTCAGATCGAAATTGTTTCTTCACGAAAGTTGTTCGGTATCCTCTTATCCATATCATACTAAAATTTGAGCTAAATATAACGGTTTAATATTCTCATAAGTTGCAGACACTCTTGACTTCAAAACTTATGGGAACCGTTTCGACTTTTTCGAAACTCACCGGAGGAGGAACACCAATTGGAACTTATTGTTACTATTACTTCCCGAGTAACTAAAATGGCTTAAGAACTATGAAATAATAACAAAAATAAAAGGGATGAAACAAAAGAAAGTGGCAAACCAAGAAAAAGAAAAAGCAAAAAAAATGAGGACTTAATCATTGCATTTTCTGTTTTGGCATATTTATGTACATGATGTTGGTTTAAAGCCTTATCACAAGTTCTGTTTATTTACAGTGGGTAGAATTATTACCCTTTGCTTTAAAGCTTTAATATTTATGTGAATGGTGCTGAATCAAAACCCTTGTCACAAGCTTTATTTACTTAAAAGCAATTTATTTATCATGGCTGGAATTATCGCCTATTGCTTTAATTTATTTATTGTACTTATCTTTTGTTACGATGAGTATATACAGGACCTGAAGTTCCTTGATCAAATCAGAACCTGAAGTTTCTTGATCCTCATCACATAAAATGATTGGACCCGAAGTTCCATCATGCAAAAAGATCAGGCATGAAGTCCCTAGATCTTCAAGATCGGACATGAAGTTCCTTGATGAGTACCTTAAGTTTGAAGTGTCGAAGTGCCACAACTTAATTGTAATAAAGGACATAAGAGCCTCAGTCCACAAACTATTAAATAAGGACCAGAAGTTCCTTGATGTATGTAAATGATTCTATAATGCATATTTGTTGGAGAGTTTACATCTCAAAGTTTTGATGATTATTGCATGTCACTGGGCATTGATGTTGAACGTCATGTTCCTCATGTCCACACTCAAAAATGGTTAAGCAGAAGCATTTATTAAGCGGATAAAATTGATTACCCGCGCTTTGCTCATGAAAACAAAAATTGCAAGATGGGTACATGCCATTTTACATAATGCATTATTAGTTTGGTTGAGACCTATTGACAACCATCGATATTTCTTAGTACAACTCGTGTTTGGGCACCATCCAAACATTATACTTTTACGAGTTTTTTGGTTGTGTTGTTTATGTGCCTATTGCACTGCCAAAATGTACTGAAATAAGGCATCATCGCCGATTGGGCATTGATTTTGAACACCATATATCATTCAATATTTAGAACCCTTGACTGGGGATATGTTTACCGCATGGTTTGCGGATTGTCATTTTGATAAGACAATTTTCCCACCGTTAGGGGGGAGAAAATAACACCGTTCCTGAAGAACGATGAGAAAATATCATTCTAGAAGAATAATGAGAAAATACCGTTCCAGAAGAACGAAGAGAATTTGTCTTATTTTGATTCACGAAGCAATCAATATAAAAATGAAGTGAGAATAATTGAATGATGCAACGATGTGCAAATCAAATGCCAGATGCATTTAATAATGCAACGAAAGTAATAAAATCACATATACTTGCTACAAATGTGCCTACAAAAATTGATGTCCCTGTTGGACAAAATAATGTGGTAGCAAATGATACTACTGAACTATTGCATTCCCGAAGCATAATTGTTACATGTCGGAAGCATGACAGTCGCAGCATGGATACACGTCCCAGAAAGGACAATCTGCGGACATGAAAATGTTGATGTCTCATGCATGAAGCATGATTGAAGTATAGGTTCCAATGACTCAACTCCCGGAAGTGGAGATAAAAATTCAAGCTCTATAACGCTCAAGAAGAGGTTTTGATCCGCATTCTCTAAACTATGACTATCCTGGAAGAGATAGTGTAATGCCCTTGAAGAGGCAATGGATATCCAAATAAATGAAAAGCTTTTATGCATGCACATGAGAATATGCGATCATGGATTGATGATTACCAATGTTAATTTTGGTTTTTTCAGTAGCTACTAAATTCATCAATGAGTTGTGGATATACAGCTGCGTTCTTTTGTTCGTCGACAAAAGGAAAATTATTGGCCAAAATGGAGAAAGGCAATTCCATATCAATTTACCAAGAACGTGGAAAATGGACCTATTGTACAAATCACCAAAAAATGTTGAACCAAGGATGTTACATATGGGCATTTGTAATACAATGAAATACACTCACATGATACGACACAAGGTTGTAAACGAGTTCATATGAATGGAGAATTATATACGAAGGGTTGTGAGTCGTCCACATCATATCTCCATAAGTAATCCCTCAAGTATACATGGGAGGAAATTGCTCTGTATAAATTTCAAAGGAGAATGTGTCATGCAGTGTAGAAAACCCTGAAGGATTCAGATTGCTTGAAGAAAACCCTGAAAATGTAAAACATAAATTATGTACTCAATACCAGTGGATGGTATAAATTGCCTTAGTGAGTACTATCATTATGATATTGTTGCAACATACTAAAATCTCTTGCAAGAGTCAATGACATTAAATTAGAACTCCTGAAGAGTCTAGAAAAATTATAAAGTGTTAAGAGAAATATGGTCTCGAGTTATAGATCAAACAATATGCCAACACGAATCTTATTCATGATGTTGATGATATTAAAGAATCATATGGATTGAAAACTCAAGTGATTAATCAATATTTAGACACTAAGAACGATCATTTATCTTCGTTAGCGAAAAGATAAATTGATATTTGGTCCAGAAGTACCACATCTTAGTGAAATATATGCTTTATTGTATTTAGCACAATACATTGAATGAAATAAAGCTTATCTATTAATATCTCCAAGAAATTACAAACATGAACATACACATGAGTTAAAATGAAAAAACAGGAAGGAGCCTTCACAAAAGTTGCTCATGTAAAGCCTCAGTACTCTGAAGTACCCCAGAAGGGGGAAGCATCAGAGGTTGATTATTTGGAGCCTCAATACTTGGTAAAACTCCAGATGATGAAGGCAATATGTGTTTTTGGAATAAAGCATCGAACTTCTGTGAAGGAAAATTTGTGAAAAACATGTTCATTTGAGCAACATCTATGGCATGCAATTAACAATTAAAGGCGGAATCATGCTTGTATGCACTCAAAACAAAACATTACCCATGAAATTCAAAGCCTAGTAGAAATGGTGAACCAAGACTCAACTCAAGATCTAAGATAAAGAGTTGAGTAACTTTATACCTTTGAAGTACCTCTTTGCTTAGCAAAGGTTAATCACCCATGTGAGGGCCTTCTTCCTTTGTCACCTTGCTCATTGGCTCCATGGATGAAGGTGGAAGAACTTTGCTTCTTGGATCCATGCCTTCTTGGATGTGGATGGAGGAATAGGTTTCTCCAAAAGTCACCAAAGTTGGAGACCTCTAAGTTTCGACACCAAGGATGGTTGAGGAAGAAGATGAGTGGCCATGGAGGAGTTAGATGCTAGTAAACTCCCCCATGGTGGCCGGCCTCCCTAGAGAGAAAGAGAGAGCCAAAAACTCTCATCTTTCCGCAAAGAAAACCCTAATGAAGAAAAAGCTATAAAGTCATATTTATACCTCCCTTCATTGGAGTGGCAAACTTGTAATAAGTCCAAAACCCACTCCCTCTCTAATCATGGCCGGCCTCTCTATTGTTAGTGGGTTAATTGCACATTTTGTTTTAGTTGTCACACAACTTAAACATTATGTGCCTTGTGGACCAAAACCCTTTTGTGTCCCGAAACCCAAAACTAACTTAAGGCCTAAAACGAACCTTTCGTTCTAGATTAATTAACTTTTAATTAATCCTTGCCACATACAATTAAACTATTTAATTGTCCTTACTCATCTTCATTATATCCTTCAATCATTACCTTACACGGTGTGCGATCCATTAGGTTCCTCTTAGCGAGGCAGTGGGCGATTGTTACTCTTAACGATCGATTATGAATTGAAACATACTTTCAATTCTCCCTTAAATGATTATACATCTTTAGGGCTTCCACAAACCATGAGTGACACCTAGCAGTGTATCATGGCTACCCAAGCTAATCAGAAGAGGTGGAGAACCTATTCAGTTTAGGATTACAATGCAATACGGTCTTTCTCTAATACAATACTCTTGACCACATTGTTTGGTTTGATAGTTTATTCATGTCTACTATCCAATGTGATTCATTTACTTATATGATTACCTTGAATGTGATTTGGAACGACTTCCTCAATCTCATTCATACTCTGGCCAGAGATTCTTAATCATATCATAGAGTATTCTCCCTCAAACAGTTTGAAGGTTAGAGATCCCTTGTTGCGCATTCACTTGCCTCCATGGCTAAGTGGCTTAACCCCAACTATGTCGTGGACACCCTCTGACGGAGTGACTTTGACATAGTCAAAGATCAATGACCTAACCACAAGACAACTGTGATGCCTCAGGTCAAATGACTACTTTGCATTATCCCAACCATGAGTTCTCATATGACATGAATATGAGAACTCCTCGTTGATCGCGTTTAGTGGACTCATTCTCTATCGAGCACCTACATGCTTGTCTTGGTGTCATTCACACCAATGACTCGAGACCTGTCACTCTCCCTAAGAGAAGACATAGCACGTACTGATCTTAACGGACTGTCAATGCCCAATTGGCAATCCTATGATCAGGAACATTTAGGATATGTATAAAAAAAAAGAGAATGGTCTCATGAATCTAACTTCTTTAGATTACATTCTCCTAATAGCATATTCCTTGGACTTATCGTTTAAGCACATAACATTTATTTGAGACAGCTTGAAACAATAATCTTTGCCCTTTATATTAAACTAGATTAGTTTAACATGTGAAATGTCCGTAAAGTATCATCATATGATTGGTTTTAGGGCACATTTCCAACAATCTCCCACTTGCACTAGAGCCAATCAGCTTGGTTATCAGTGATGATACCTCTTCTGAATTCATTTCAAAAATGGCTGAGTAGTAGGCCTAGACAATGGATATCTATATGTTATCCATAGAAGCAACCTTGAGAATAACGACGTCACCATTATACATGATTCTCAATCATGTGGTTTAGTCTCTCACTTGAGTTCGGATCTTGATGAGACCTTGATTCCCTGGCTTGAGCTATCGCCCCATTAGTGTCGTAGTGTCTGTACACTAGAGACACTTTCTGGTTGGAACCGAATAGAGAGTTCATAAATGAACTTTCCTATCCAAACAACATTGTTGTAAACTTCTATATGGCGATATATTTTGCATTCATGATGGAACACACTAAAGTCATTACTTGTAATGTTTCCACCCAATTATCTCTTCAGTCATAATAAAGGGATATCCTATGATCTCTTCATTCACAATGAAGAGACATCCAATGATGGATACGATACTAGATTCATAATCTAATACATTTACGCTTCCATTGCGTCACTTTAATTCTTCCTCATTCTTGAGGAATCTATCCTTTAGTATTTCTTAAATACTTAAGGACTCACTTGACAGTTGCCATGGTTCTGATCCTGGGCTTGCACTGATATCAACTTGTACCGTTCTAGGTACAACTCATATCAGTGTTTTTCATACAATATGAAATACGTAAATTGTCTTTATGCGTATGCATAAGGGATTCAAGTTACGCATTATGTTTCTTTGGGAGTCAAAGGGTACGTCCCCTTTGAGAATAGCGACTTCCTAGTCTCACTAGAGTTGTCCTTCTTATTGAAGTTTATCATCATATGAGAAACTTCCTAGCATCTTTTGTCTATCATTAGGTCTCGATATAATCCAATTATATCTTGAAATCGATCATTATAGATTTCCATCCTATGTATATAGACTATGTCTCCCATATACATTCTATTATTATAGAACGTTTAAAGTCATAACTTTAACGAAGAAGAATTCCTTTCATTTCCAAAATTAATATATCAAATATATTTTCAAATTTAGGAATATGATTAACTCCCACTAATCTTTTGTAAACCTAGTAAACAAAAGATTCATTTACATCTTTATGAGAAATCAAACGATTTGATCTTTCTCTCATAAGATGTTTATAGCTCCCACTAGCTTGCTAAGATTCATGATGGATGGATCTCTACAACTTACAAGTATTGTGATTCCTAGTTTTAGACATATATTATCAAGACTATCTTGATAATGGTTTCGGAAACCTATATTACGTCTGAACATTGAATCACTATTTTGTTGTACCTAGCAATCTTCGAATTAATAGAAACCAAGACTACATCAAAGATGGTTTCTTCCAAGTCAACCAATCTCCTTGATTGTTGTCACCTTAAGCTACCAATTAGCTATGAAGGTTTCATTATTTCGGGTCAAATGGTATTATACCATTTCCTTGAGTATATGTCATATATACACTCAATGTAGTCATAAGGATTTTCATTCTTATTTCTTTCGAATTAAGAGGTGTAACTCTATGACATAGTCATAAAGTTCAAACCATTCAACTAAGACGGTTTATAAATCCTTCTCGACTACCTTGTAGCTAGTGGTGTAGGAACTAGATTGTCATATTTGTTGATTATCATCTTGTTTTTCAAAGAACCCATTCTTTGAATTCTATCTTTCGTTCATTTGCTTTATCTTAGGCAAATCCTAGTGTAGGATTCCAATGAACTACCCAACAAACAACATTTGTTAGTTGGTTCATAGAAGTGATATCCAAAAGTTAATTTAAGGATATCCCACAAGATTGTTCTATAACAAATATTGCTTATTAGCACATAACCTCAAGTCTTAACACGATTAAGACTTGTCTTTCTTTCCAACTACATCATATGGAGTTATGAAGCGTTTTGGAAGATTTTCTAATTGACAATCATATTGACTTAGAAATATATATCCTATATATGGGTAATTGATAACATCCAATGAACTAAATCTTATTCGAGTTCGTTCTTCTCCCAATGGAGAAATACATTATCTTATGATGCTACATTCCTTGATATCTTTCAAGGAAACTCATCTAAAGTGTTAGTTTTCCTTGGATCAAATCTAAGGAGTAAAAACTTTAGACGTCTTACTCATCAACTTACATTCTTGAATTCTTTGAAACCTTTTGCAAAGTATTCGAACTTGTATTTATTCAAAATAAACAATAGTCCAACCGAAAGCGATCTTCGGTGAATGTCATAAAACATGAGTAGTATTATGTTGTGGACATGTGCCACTAACATGTAAGTGAATTAACCTCAATAACTTTGTGATTCTTTCTTCTTTCCAAAAGAATAAAGATTCGAACATTTCGCCTCTATACAATTTTAACAAGAAGGCATTGGATCCGGATCTAACGATCCAAAGCATCCATATATGACCAACTCGTAATTTAATTTTAGAGGTGTCACAACTGAGTGGGATTAGTCACTACCTTGCAACCTTTTGGGTTTTAAGCATCGTTATATTCTAAACAGTTAACACTACCACATTATCTCTACTATAGAGACAATCAATCAGATTACAATAATCCAATCATTCATAAAGAACAATTGTTTTGTCAAACAAAACATTCATCCATCTCCTAACATTATAGTGATGGAATTAAGTTCCTTATTAAAATTGGGATGCAAAGACAATCTTTGTTTTTCCAATTTCTTTGGTAGTTCATATGAGGAAGTAAGTACTATCTGCTTTCGCAGAGATCAATATTTGATTCACGTTCCGAATGTGAAGTACTTTCTCTTCTCTCATTAATCTTCTACTTCTTGTTAGCAACACTTTTTACAACGATTGTAAAACATAGTTACTAATACAGAATCAAACATTCAAGTAGAAGAACCAACTGTTTTGATTCAAGAACAATTTACAACACCTTCGAAAGATGTGTTCTTGACATTTTGCAAGACATTTCTTGCAAATACCCCTTCCAATGTCCATCCTTTCATAAAGAAAGTTTGTTCCCTTGGAGTTTTTAGCTTTCTTCATTTGACTTCTCAATTGACTACAATAGTCACGGTCCCTAAACTCCCACTATCTCTCTTGAAACTTATTTCAATCGTGTTATACACATCAAACGATTTGGAAAGCGTGCGGTTATTGTTCACTATATAGTTTACAATAAACTTAGTGAACCATTTGGATAGGGACACAAAAGTGAAGTCCTTGCCTAGTTTCCGTCTCTAGAAGTGGTTTAACACTTCAACACTCAATGATTCAAAATCATCATAAGTCCATGTTGATGGACTATTTTTGTCAACCAACCATTATGTTCTAAACATAAATACAAACTATTAAGAGTTGTTCAAGGCAACTCTCATTTCTTCATACAACAATTTGTAAGTGAAATTTCATGGCACATAAAGTGTCCATGCCCTTGTGCTTACTTCTCAAGTTCTTTGTTCATGTAACAAAGAAACAAGCACTAGTGTTTGCGTTAACTAAGGGTTGTTCAAAGCAACTCTTATTTCTTCATACAACAATTTGTAATTGAAGAATTATGACACTAATAGTGTTGTCCTCTTTATGATAGACTTTTCTAACATATTCTTCCAATGATACATTATCAATAGAAAGATTGCGAGGATGAGACTACTTAGGTACAAATACAATCCATTCAAGACATTCTATGGGATTGCGGTACCAAGTCCGGAAACTAAAGCCTTCGGCTTTTCTTTGTCAAGTATTGGATAGCGTTTGCAAATATATCGGTAAATAAATACATAACGAATATAGATTGATTGATTTTAAGCTATTTGATCCGGGTCTTTAAATCAAATAGCACCACCCACTATTTTCGGCAAATTCCATATCCCTCATCGGAATTCGAGAGTTTTGGAGAAAACTCTTAGTAGGGTATGGGAGGCTCACTATTACCAAGCCCACCTCACAATGATATGATGTTGGCTAGCATCAATAATAATGAGAGAGTACGCTTACTCATTTGCATCTCTTGCAAGTACCCATCTTATTTGGCCTCTAGAGAATGAAGCCTCACAATGATATGATGTTGGCTCCATTGCACTTAGTTAAGTCATTCCCACCATGCAAGTTCGGGTAGGGGTTCAAGAACAACCTCACAATGATATGATGTTGATCATTCTCGTTGCCTACCTTCACAACATCATGTATGCATATAGAACTCCTCTTGAGTGTAAGCACGCACTTTGTACTCCCCCATGATAGGGTGAAGTCGGTGTACGAGTCACAAACGATTGGAGCCTACCACGGTGGAAGGCCACGAAAGAGTGTTCAAAGCACTTTCACGCTTGTCAACTTAATAATGGTTTGGTTGAGGGTTTTAGGTCTCATCACATATAAGCATGCATTTTAATCACATTAAAACTATTTGGTCCTATTACAACTATTGGTCCATGTGATTGATTTAGTTGTATATAATACTCCCACTATGCTTGTAAAACGGTTTTTAAAGCAAGAGTATATGTTACTACTAACATAAGTTTTGCATTCATTGATGGACTATATAGTTGCCTTAGGGCCTTAGGATGACTATGAACCTTTGATTGGATCCAACACGAGCCTTGTGTTGGATCTCGGTCTAGGGATGGTGATTGATTTTAGTTACGCGTTTAATCACATTAAGGCGTGTTTTCTTATTGGGCGTTGGACCCTCTACTCCAATTTCATGCATATCAAATAAAACAATAAAAGGAGTACTTTAAAGTAAAGAAGAGCTTATGCTCTTTTACAACATTTGATCAAAACAAATTACTTTAAAGCAAAGAAGAGCTTATGCTCTTTTACAACATTTGATAATATCAAATTACAACCAAAATCTAATCTACACATTCCCATGGTTCAAACAAATTTGAGACGGCCTTTCACATAGCTCAATTATCGTAGGCTTAGGTTCATAATCACCATTTCTTTAATTAATTAACGCTTTAACTAATTAAACTTGAATGCAACATTGTCATTTGGTTTTTGTATCCATAGAATTGATTTTAATAGGAGCTAAATGAAATGAAAATCCAATTCTCATTTAAAGAGACAAAACCATTTTGTTCTCAACCTAATTTGGGCCAAAAAGCAATAACCTCAACCATTGGGCTATATTGCAAAACACAAACTTTTGAGGTCACTTTGTAAAAACACAAAAGTCCACTACTTCATGTAATTACAACTAGAACCCAAAAATTTCAACAAATACAAAAACTTCATTAAAGGAGCAAAACAATTTGTCATTTAGTGTTTTTGGGCCTTTACGTAAAAACGTAAACTTTCGGGTCAAAGTGCAAATACACAAAAGTATCAAAACTTTATGTAATTGCATAAAAGCCCCAAAAGTACTCCCATTGAGGGAGTGGCCGGCCAAGTGTAGTGTGAGAGAAGTTTCAAAACTTTTTGAAAAGTTTTCAACAAAGTGAAAGGTGATGGGTTGGTTTGAAAAAGTCAATTTCATGAAACATGGTTCCATGAATCATGAGAAAGTAAAGTTGATTGGTATGGATGTGTAAGAAAAGTCCATACCTTGTGATGATTAAAAAGCATACCATCCTTTCATAAACAAAACTTTATGTCAACAACTAAAAACTTTTAATCAAAATACCCAACCTTTTTGTTCTTGCCAAGAACATAACAAGAACAATGAAGAACATCCATGAAAACCCATAAGAGTTCCATGAACATTTTTCACCCAAAGACATCCCAAAAACTCTCAAACTTAATGGAAATAACATATTACCATACTAGGGTACTTAGGGGTTCCTAATGTCACTTTAAAACATTTTTAACAAGACAAACATGAACCCAAAAATCCACCCTTTGGATTTGGCCGAATTTCCCAAAAAACATGGCACCAAATTTTAGCTCCATAATTCATGCTCATATGAACTACATCTACAACATTTGAGATGGCAAATTTTCTAGCAAAATTTACATTCAAAGAAGCAAGAATAAAGCTTGTAACAATTACAACATTTAAATCAAAGACTATGAACTACAAAACCCAAAAGGATTCACCAACTACTAGACCTAGGCTCTTGATACCACTTGAAGGAAAATTTGTGAAAAACATGTTCATTTGAGCAACATCTATGGCATGCAATTAACAATTAAAGGCGGAATCATGCTTGTATGCACTCAAAACAAAACATTACCCATGAAATTCAAAGCCTAGTAGAAATGGTGAACCAAGACTCAACTCAAGATCTAAGATAAAGAGTTGAGTAACTTTATACCTTTGAAGTACCTCTTTGCTTAGCAAAGGTTAATCACCCATGTGAGGGCCTTCTTCCTTTGTCACCTTGCTCCTTGGCTCCATGGATGAAGGTGGAAGAACTTTGCTTCTTGGATCCATGCCTTCTTGGATGTGGATGGAGGAATAGGTTTCTCCAAAAGTCACCAAAGTTGGAGACCTCTAAGTTTCGACACCAAGGATGGTTGAGGAAGAAGATGAGTGGCCATGGAGGAGTTAGATGCTAGTAAACTCCCCCATGGTGGCCGGCCTCCCTAGAGAGAAAGAGAGAGCCAAAAACTCTCATCTTTCCTCAAAGAAAACCCTAATGAAGAAAAAGCTATAAAGTCATATTTATACCTCCCTTCATTGGAGTGGCAAACTTGTAATAAGTCCAAAACCCACTCCCTCTCTAATCATGGCCGGCCTCTCTATTGTTAGTGGGTTAATTGCACATTTTGTTTTAGTTGTCACACAACTTAAACATTATGTGCCTTGTGGACCAAAACCCTTTTGTGTCCCGAAACCCAAAACTAACTTAAGGCCTAAAACGAACCTTTCGTTCTAGATTAATTAACTTTTAATTAATCCTTGCCACATACAATTAAACTATTTAATTGTCCTTACTCATCTTCATTATATCCTTCAATCATTACCTTACACGGTGTGCAATCCATTAGGTTCCTCTTAGCGAGGCAGTGGGCGATTGTTACTCTTAACGATCGATTATGAATTGAAACATACTTTCAATTCTCCCTTAAATGATTATACATCTTTAGGGCTTCCACAAACCATGAGTGACACCTAGCAGTGTATCATGGCTACCCAAGCTAATCAGAAGAGGTGGAGAACCTATTCAGTTTAGGATTACAATGCAATACGGTCTTTCTCTAATACAATACTCTTAACCACATTGTTTGGTTTGATAGTTTATTCATGTCTACTATCCAATGTGATTCATTTACTTATATGATTACCTTGAATGTGATTTGGAACGACTTCCTCAATCTCATTCATACTCTGGCCAGAGATTCTTAATCATATCATAGAGTATTCTCCCTCAAACAGTTTGAAGGTTAGAGATCCCTTGTTGCGCATTCACTTGCCTCCATGGCTAAGTGGCTTAACCCCAACTATGCCGTGGACACCCTCTGACGGAGTGACTTTGACATAGTCAAAGATCAATGACCTAACCACAAGACAACTGTGATGCCTCAGGTCAAATGACTACTTTGCATTATCCCAACCATGAGTTCTCATATGACATGAATATGAGAACTCCTCGTTGATCGCGTTCAGTGGACTCATTCTCTATCGAGCACCTACATGCTTGTCTTGGTGTCATTCACACCAATGACTCGAGACCTGTCACTCTCCCTAAGAGAAGACATAGCACGTACTGATCTTAACGGACTGTCAATGCCCAATTGGCAATCCTTTGATCAGGAACATTTAGGATATGTATAAAAAAAAGAGAATGGTCTCATGAATCTAACTTCTTTAGATTACATTCTCCTAATAGCATATTCCTTGGACTTATCGTTTAAGCACATAACATTTATTTGAGACAGCTTGAAACAATAATCTTTGCCCTTTATATTAAACTAGATTAGTTTAACATGTGAAATGTCCGTAAAGTATCATCATATGATTGGTTTTAGGGCACATTTCCAACACTCTGATTGTCATTTTGAGTCCGACTTTCAGATTCCAGCAGCTGGTCGAGCTTTCTTTTCATGGTCGTTGAGTAATTATTTGTAATCATGTGTAACACTCTATTCTCGTGCTTGAGCCCTCTGATCTCTTGTTTAAGACTTGCCACCTCAGCCATCAATGATTCAACTTGGCGAGTTCGAGCAAGTAGACGTTGAACCATATTGGATACAGAGTTCGCACATTGAACACTAAAAGCTAAAGAATCTTGAACAGCCGATTCATCAGTAATCTTTGAAAGTATTCTTTTATCTCTGGGAGTGAAAAGTTTCCTAGGTAATACTGTAGCAGTTGTAATATCCCTCATCACAGAGTCTCCAACTGTAAGAGGGTCATTAGAAGATAAGAAAGACGGACGCCAAATATTATCTTCACGCGGCTCGTCTGTATCCCTCCCGAGACTCAAATCTAAACAAAAGGTTAGATAGGCAAGCCATTTTTCAGAAATGATGAAAGATAAAATCTCAAAAGTGCAAGAAGGGGAAAAATTCTACATGCAGCAGTTTTCCAAGCATACATTTTGAGCACAATTGATGCCCTTATAAAAAGAAGAGGCAACAGAGCCACTTGTTCAAAGATCGAAGATGCACCGCTCTCCGAATTTCAAAAGCCGGATTTCCTGGATGAAAGTTTGTCGGTACCTTCCACACGTAATCTTAAATTTTTTGGATATCACGTGCAACTTTGTCAAAGATATCTGACAGAGTTGAAAACGCGTGAAGTTGCCGACAAGCGTGAATAACAAGACTACATCGGCACCACTACCTGCTATTGAAAAATCCCTATATATGTCAGCCTTCATCATCTATGGCAAGGCACACGTCCAAAACGCCTAACTCTCTCCCCTTGCCTAGAATGCATCTGCAACTAAACCTCTCAACATACTTAGTTTTCTTCCTCTCCGAGAATACCTCTTCAACCAAGTCCCTAAAAATGCCAAACTCATTTCCTTAGCAAGAAACCCCTTTCGATCGAAAAGGTTTACACCAACATAAAAATCTTATACTCTTTCTTTCAAGAGCAAAAGTATTTCATATCATCAGGGACAAGAGCAAGAGTATCTCATATCATGCAATCTCCTTGTCATTTCCTTTGTCCTTGTTTTTACCTGCAAGACAAGGAGAAAGAAAACAATCAGTCAGAACCTGAAATCAAACTTCCAGTCAGGAACCGACTGCCTGGAACCTTTGCCTGGTTGCTTACCTTGCATCACTCTCAAGTACTCATCTTCAACTGTTGATATGATGTTGGCTATTTACACTAAAGCTGCCAAGCATGATGAACCGCTGAGAAGTGATGTTCTGAAGAACCAGTCAAATGCAAGGGTTGCATTCCACTCCTGCATTAGGGGACAAATACAGCAAGAGAAGATGTCACACATGCATGGAGGAAAACTAGGGAAAATACCACTTCTGCAAAGGGAACAAATAAGCCAATCGAAAGTGATACATTGAAACATGTGGAGACAAGCACAACAAAACACATGCCGATCCATCCCTGACAGAGTTGAAGATCATTTGTCATGTGGAGCTGCTCGTGGTTCCATTTCATTCAAGAACAAGTCCCAAGGCCCTTCAATGAATCATAAGTTCGATTCAAGATCAAGTGTCCACCACTCTTAAATCAAATTCAGCTCTAGATAAAAGGAGTAAATTCAGACCTTTTAAGGAAGTTTAGCAGAGGACCCTTCAACCCAGTTCAAGATCAAGCTGTGGAAAGTCAACAACAAGTAAAGTAAGTGAAAAAGGAATATCATCTTTGGGTGAAACATCAGCCTAAAGAATTCGAAATCAGGGGGAGAAACTCATTAGGGAGAGCATCCAAAAACATATTCAGATTTTAAGGCTTTCCATAGAAGATGTCACATCTGCCTGGGGAAAACTAGAGAACATGCCACTTCTACATGGGAGACAAATAAGGCAATGAAAATGATCAGAGTGGTGGCTAGCAGCAGAGTCACAACTTAAGGCCATCCAAAGGGGAGTGTTGTAATTCATAAGCCATTCAATGTGGATGGCCATCCACTACAACCCCACTAAAACTTTGTCAAACATGCTTTGCCTATAAAACAAAGGAGCATATGGAAGATAGATATAACGAAAAAAAGAAAGAGAGGAAGAAGAGAGGAAGCCAAAAAGCTCATGGCAGAGAGAAGAAAAATAGAGGAGAGAATAGAGAGAGTTATCTTTGTAATCTTATTACTTCAGATTATAAATGAAAGCATCACTGCTGCTCCGAGGACGTACGCCAGTCACACTGACTGTAGAGGAATCTCGTAAATTTTGTGTCTTGTTTTATTTATTCCATTGCATACACCGTCGATTTTACAACAATAACGTTTTTTTTTCCTGTCATCTTCCTCCCAAATGAAGAAGTTCGATCCCAAGAACCCTAAAACCAAAATTTCATGATATGGATCTTGGCACCAACAACACCCAAGACCCTGAGCTCGACTGGGTCATTGAGGGAAGCGTCTCGAACTAAATCGACGGTGTCGGCTTGGAGCTAATTGACTCGATAAACGGTGATGGTGGCAACGACTTGGCAGACAATGTGGGCATCCTAGTAGAAGTCGGGGATGAAGGCCTTGCCCAATGGGATCCTGCAGTACATGACAGTGAACCTGGACTCGCTGTACTTGATCCCGACTTTTTTCGGGTTATCAACAGAGAAGAGCATGAGAATGTTAAAGGAGAGGAAGGGGGAGGTAGGGTTTTGGATGTGGTCGGTGGTCGAGGTGGGATTGGTGTGAGTTGATGCCCATGTACTGGATGCCAACTTGCTGGAGACGAACTACGACTTCTTTGGCTTGACGGCGAGGACAAGGAGGGCTAGGAAGGAGAAGAGTAAGAAGAGGCGACGGCGGCAGCATCAACCCTTGAAGGAATTGCTTAATTTTTTATTTTTTTTAATTGTTTATCTTTTATTTTTTTAATTAATTTTTAAAATTTTAAATTGTTTAATTGTCCACGTGGAGCCACATTTATCATTCACATGGACGCACACCATGTTTCAACGGAGTTACTAACGGTCAACCTAACGGAAGTATGAATTTGGAAAAAAAAAACATAACTTTAGACATGAGACTTGAATGAAAAAAAACTTGATGTATAAAAATTTGAAAACCACAATATTTTAAGGTAGTAAAGTGATAATCACCCAAAAATATATATAACAAAAAAAAGTATTCGAACATTATCACTTTTACAGGTGCAAACACTTCTTTTTAAGAATGATATTTCCACGTGCATAACATTTATTAAGTATAGTGTTGACTATGTCTCTTTTTGTCATACAAGATTAATTGTTTCCAAACCATTTCGACAATCAGAATGAGACTTGGTCATTGTTTTCATTAACTATGGATCATGGTTGTTGCTCTTTTAATTGGCGTGACTCGAATAAAATAATTGTATTGAGAAAACTCATTATGGCTCCTTATCACAAAACAAACAAGAACTCGTGACCACTTAAAAACGAATTTTTTAAAATATGAAAACCTACAATTTTAAATAATACATTTATAATTTAAATGAAAACTCATACATTTTCCGGTTAAGAGAACAATGATAAAATATTAAGTCATTGATTTCATCATTTGAATTTACATACATGAATATGAATGTTTAAGTAATCAAATTATGTCAAATAAGAAAGGATTTTCAAATTTGATATTAGGTATTGATTTGGAAACATTCTGTCTATAATTTATCGGTTTCAAATATATGACATTTATTGGCCAAAAAAAAAAAATCTCTAGACACAAAATTTATTTAGTTGGACCCAATGGTAAAAACATCAAAGTTTTTCCTTCCTTTATAATTTATTTAGTTTGAACCAATGAGTTAACAACTTTTAATGCATTTGGTATAAATTAAAGAGGTGTTAATTTGTCCTAGTATTCTAATCCTCACTTTTATCTCATTCACAGAGTTATGTGGATTCATGAATTTTTGGCATTCGGGGAGACTGCCAGTTTGTCACCAACGTTAAAGTGTCAAATCTGATGTACAGTAAGATTGGCTTTCAGCCTTGTGAGAATCCAGAGACAAAACCCTCATATAAAATGACAAACCACTCGCATGGCCACCTCTTCCCCTTTTCTTATCTTCCTCACACTCGTCAATCCCTCACTAGCAAACCCTAACTAACTCTTCAAGACAAAGACAAAACCGATCACTTACGATGAAAAGCCATGCCTCTATGTTTGTCCAATCCATTTGTTATTGCCATTGTAGTGAGATAATTGTATAAAGATTTCTGAGTGCTAGGAAAATTAACAATCTTTCTCTCCTTAATTTGAGTCCCGCTCCATTTCATCAATTTAGTCATTGAGATCTCCACAAAAATTTCAATCTTGTTTAGCCAATTTGAGATGAGGTATAACAAGATTGGTGAAGCTACCTCACATATATATTTTATGCTTTTGTCCAAGCTATTCGACCACCCCATCAAGGACGATGAAGAAGATGGACAAGATTCTCAGCATCAGCCATCCACCATTACTTCAATGGTAAGTTTTATGAAACGCTTTTGTTTTTTTCATACCATATTTGCATGTATGTTTTTTTTTTTTTTTTTGTGCATCTGAATTATATTCATTATTTTTTGTTTAATTGATTTGAATAGGTTCTTGAAGAGATCAAGCAGCTGTACAACATAGCTCTGCCAATGATTTTGACAGGCCTCATGATGTATGCAAAATCAGCGATTTCAATGTTCTTTTTGGGAAAATCGGGAAAGGGGGAATTAGCAGGAGGGAGCCTAGCCATTAGTGTGGCCAACATTAGCGGTTACTCGGTTCTTGCCGGCCTCGCTTCAGGCATAGAAGGGATCTCATCACAGGCCTTTGGAGCCCAACAATGGCCTCTCATGTCTCACATCCTCCAACGCACTATCACCATCCTCATCCTTACCTCTATCCCCATTTCTATCTTGTGGTTCAATTGTGAGCCGTTACTTATCTTTTCGGGCCAAAACTCAACAATCTCATCCACAGCCACAACCTACCTCACCTTGTCTATCCCAACTTTATTTTTCCAATCTATCATAAATCCCCTCAGAATCCACCTTAGAACCCAAAGCATCACATTCCCTTTAATGCTTAGTGCTGCAGTGGCCCTTGTGATTCACGTCCCTGCTAGCTATATCCTTGCATGGCATTTTGGCTTAGGCATTCGGGGTGTTGCCCTTGCCGGAACCTTAACCGACATGAACTGTCTCATAACTCTTATTCTCTACTTGTGTGTTTCAAACATCAGCACAAACACATGGCAATGGTGGTCCATCCGATGTTGCTTCAATGGCTGGAGCCAAATTATATGTCAAGCGGTCCCAAGTTGTGTTTCTTTGTGCTTAGAGTGGTGGTGGTATGAGATTATGATTATCCTATCAGGGCTTCTCAGTAATGCAGATGAAGCTATGTCTACCATGGGAATTATAATTCAGGCCACCGCGTTGGTCTACCAATTCCCCTATGCGTTAAGTCAAGCTGTGTCGACTCGAGTGGGGAATGAGATAGGCGCCAACTATCCAAAACAAGCTAAGCAATCATCGTATATTGCATTGTATTTTTCCATTCTCACGGGGCTTATAACATCCACTTTCTTGCTCACAATGCAGAATGTTTGGGGGGAAATCTTCACGGGCGATCGAGCGGTTATATCACTGACCGCTTCTGTGTTGCCTGTGGTAGGATTGTGTGAGCTTGGGAACTGCCCTCAAACCACTATTTGTGGTGTGTTGAAAGGTAGTGCGAGGCCAATGTTGGGTGTGATTATCAATTTTGGTGCTTTCTATGTTGTTGGGTTACCGATGGCACTTTTAATGGCGTTTGTGATGCATTTAGGCTTGTTGGGCCTATGGTTGGGCCTTCTAGCAGCCCAGATGGTTTGCTTTGTTGTGATGGTGATTGTGTTGATCAGGACTGACTGGGTGGCACTAGTGGAGAGATCTAGAGAGCTCACTAGTGCTGGTGTGGAGGAGATTTTAGTGAAGGAATTCTATGAGGACTTAGTATATGCTATTATGCTAGTTAATTAGTCTTGTTTTCTTTCTTAATAAAGCTTAACCTTTTCAAGGTTATGTTTATGTTTAAATAAAATAAATTTTTCTTTATTATATTTGTATATCGTGTGCAAGCAAGCAACAAAAACGATTTGTACAACCTCTCTTGGACCTTGGACCCCATTAAGTTGAAGCTTTTCCTGTCTTCATTTTGGTCTATTCAAAACCTTAAAAACTAAAATGAGAAAATACATGAAGAATTTTCTCTTGTTAGACAATCAGAAAAAATGTATCACAACCAAATAGTAATAACAGGTAAACTAACTTTTTAGATCATATTTGTAAATTATGTGATATTTCACAATAAAAAAATGCATGTTAATTAACACTTAAGTAATAATTCAATCATCAACAACCAACCACGTCATACGATTTACAAAATATAGTTTAAATAGATGGTCTTCCTAATATTACACAATGCAAAATATCTAGTTAAAGAATATTATCAAAGATATATGGTTTTTTATCTATAGTTTATAAGTCAAAGTACTAGTGTTAATATAACTGCTAAACAATAATTTAATATTGGTCTTATTTCTCAAAAATAAAAGACTTTCACTTTGTCAGAGAGAGAGAGAGAGAAATGTTTTGGTAGATAAAAGTTATTGTAAAACGTGTAAGCTTCAGTTTGCTTCTCTTTAGAAACTTACTAGATGATTGTCGTCAAGGGTCAAAATATTGTCTATTAATGTGGGTCCTACAACATGTGAGTCGTAAGAGGCATCTTATCCTACAATGGGTCCCATAAACCTCACCATGCAACCGACAACGTAATTTGTTCTACCTTGGCGTGTTTACATACAGGGGAAGGATATGGCGGAATGGGAGTCATTCCTCATTCCAGATTATTCCTCCGTTTACCAACTTAAGCGGAATGCACAGTTCTGCGGGTCCCATGTAAAATCAGGAATTCAATTCTTGATATTGCCGGAATTGAATTCCGTAGACGAAGGTGGTATTTGGATTCCGGGGAGAAGGCACTATCCGGAATCAAATTTTCCTTCCCAAAATGCCCTTCACCTTCAGTACTCCTTTCCATCTCCAGCAGCTCTCTGCCCTTGACAACTTCTCGGCCACTCCGCGAAACTACGGTCACCTTCATCGTCGACAGCAAGTGAGAGCGACCCACTTCAGCAAATCGATCAAGCAACAAACCCTTTTAATTATTTCAGAAAAATAACGCAATTTCCATTCGAATTGCAGAGAGTGCGAATCAATTCGGAAAGAGAGAGAAATGAGGGTGAGAGTGAGATCCGGAAATGGGCTCTTTCTGCTGGGGTGGTGATTTTGGGTAAGGTGAGTGGGAAAGATGAAAGCGACGGGATAAAGGAGAGGGAGGACTTTTTATCTTCTGTTGGGGAAAGATAGATGAAGGTTTACAATAATGATATTTTGTGAAAATGTAATATGGGCAAGAAATAAAACAAAAAAAATAAGGGTATTTTAGTAATCATATTAATTTGTATTCCGATTCAAGTGAATTAGTAAACAACTTATATGAATTTCATTTCATTTTTACTCCGATTCCAGAACATTTAAGTAAACAGCTTCAACAGGAATCCGATTCTGACTCCTCCTCAATCCAATTCCTCCTCAATTCAATTCCTCCTCAATCCAATTCCTTTATTTTGATTACGGTTACGTAAACGCGCCCTAAATCTCACTAAAGCTTTTTCAAAACTTGAGTTGAAACAAAGGCTAGCTATTAGTAGAATTAAAAATATAACAATGTGGATACAAATCTTTACCATATTCTATCATGAGTGGTGTTATTTATACACCTATTTTTACTTTTTACACATATTTGTTAATTTTTGTCAATTGATCTACTTCAATTCATTTGATCTGACGGTCGAAAATTGAGAGGAGTATGTGAGAGATAAAAATGAGACTCTTTTAGATAGTTTTCTAATTGTATTGTAATACTTAAAGAGAAATACTTATTTTACTTAAATAAAGGCACAATGAGATGAGAAATTACACATCATAATTCAGTCAATTCTTTCTACTTCTCGCTTCACCCTCTCTTTCAATCTCTCTATAGTTCTTCAATTAAATAGGCTTATAACACATTACGCTCTTGACGTCGCGCTAAAAAGAGTTTGTTCATCTTTATTCAGGGGGAGTATTGCGTTTCAATCATTGTTATTATGATTAACTTTTTATTTATTATATTAGTATGCTTATATTGATTATATTTTATTTTTCCTATACTGAACGTGATACAACACATCGGAGCTGAAATTTCAAATTTTCAAGAAGGATCTCCTATAAATTCAAAGGTTTTATTTTGTTTTCAACCAATTAGGTTCTTCCAATACACAAACTAGATATTTTACCCTTTATTTTGTCCTTATTGTTAAAACTAAAAGTTTTCAAGTCCTTTTCATTAGTTTTCCTATTTTATAAACCTTTATTTGTATGGAGACATTCCCCATGATGCATGAACCCCAGTCTATTATTTCATAGTTTTACTATTATATATATACACACATATTGCATATTCCAATAGGGAATTGTTATTAGTACTCAAAAAATCTCATTTGACACTCCAAACTTTCTATAATTAGAAAGAAAAATACACTTGTGAGGAGTGTCAAATGAAATTTTTGGAGTGCTAATAACAATTCACATTTCAACATATATATATATATATAAGTATGTTAATGCACACGCAATTAATATTTCATATATTTGATTCTGCAATATATGTTATATTTTTATGAAATTGTTATGTAGAATTATCTAACCAAGCTTGAAACTTGCTGCTGGCTGTTCCCCTCGGCCCGTACCCTGCTGCAGCCTGCAGAAGCACATTGGGCTTGCTTGTCTCGGCCCATGACACTGCAACAAGCCTTTAACAGCCTGCCCGAGCCCAACAACATGAAATTTTTGCTGCAAAGCCTTGTTTAGTAGGCAACACATACTTGCTGGGCTGCTACGTTTTCTCGGCCTAATATTAATTTTTGGCTTCATAGCTTCGTAGCCGCACCAAATTATGTTGGGGTGTCATCGGCTCAAGCCTAATTAGGTTATATTTTCTTAATCATTTGGCCTGAAGTCATCTAAAGTAAATATGACTCGAATATCATTAATTTGTTTCCACGAACAACCCCGTATGGTCCCGATTTATAAAATTAATTTAAGTGATCAATAGTCCATTAATTTGAACAAAATCCAAAATGGTTTGCATTCCACTTTTTGGAACTAATGATGCAGTATTATGTCTTTTATGTGAATCGTTGATATCCTTTCATAGCTCTGAAGCTACCCACACTTGGGTTCCTAAAGCAATATCAAATTCACTACACTTAGATGTATATTGTATTCTGTATTCTTGCAGCTACCCTTTTATGAACTAGAAGTTCATCTAAGCTCGAACCTGTAGTTTCGTATTTAGTGCCTTTGAAACCTGAAGTTTACATAAAACAATACACCCAGGGAAAACCCAAAGTTTTTCATGCAAACTAAACCAAACCATGTCTTAGAACCTCGAATGTTCTAATTTTGATGCTTATGGAGGTTTTATTTCCAATAGCACCAACCACTTTATGTGGGTACAAGACGTGAAGCCCCACTTGACTATGCAAAATTTGAGAATACATTCGTCAATGAATAGGTATAATTCTAAAGTTTAGTACACATGCCATAAGAGGAAAAGGTGAGAGATTAGTTTGCATGTGGTCCAATATCTTGACGGTTTAAGATGTTGGATTTCTATCAATGCATCTCGCATTCGAAACTCCCTTCCCTACATTATTGTAGTAGTTTCAAATCCTCCCATTCCTTTAATAATAATAATAATAATTTTAAAAAAAAATTCATAAGAGGTGGGCGATTAAGCTAAGCTGCACTATGTGCAAACTATAACTAGGAATCGAACTCGACACAAATATTATACATCGGATAATACTTGCATCCCTATGGGCGGAATGCACATTTCTCACCCTTTAAAATAATGTATTTTCACAACATAAATTTTATAATCAAAACAGTTCAATTTCTTAAATTTCATTTGAAGATCATCTTTATAAAAAATAAAAAAAATAGTATTTGAACCAGAGACTATTTATGCATCCAAATGTATGAATGGATGGTATGAGTACCAAGTAACATATTCATTATGAACCATCCATCAATGTGATATATTTGGATCACTATCGATCTTTAAGTCAAATGATTTTTCTGTAGGGATGATCTTCAAATGAAGATTAAAAAACTAAACTGTTATGATTATGAAATTTATAGGGCGACAATATTCGTAAATAGTGATAAATGTGCATTCTCCATGTGGGATGTAAAGTATGATCCATATATATATATATATATATATATATATATATTTATATGTCTTCGTCATCTGTGTGGATCAAACCTTTTGTGAAGTCTAGATTTATTGTTTGGCTTCACTTGTCAAATGTTGTGTACCACCATGCTCTAGTTAGATTTAGGGGTAAAATGCTACTCTGGGATCTTGCTGCTGGAAATGTCATTTCAAGGGCTTAACTTCTTACATCAAAGGTTTGTTTATACATATACATATGCATTTCACACCATGTCTAGTGGTTATGTCTAGCCAAAACTTATTGTTGCTTTCTCGCGAGCTGGGCACACACTTTAAGACAACCTACATTGGCCATATGACAACTTTTTTCCGAAATTGGTTTTCCAACCCTAGATTTTTCTAGATTGATTTTGCACATGACACGTGGCTTTTCTGGTCCTTTTTCTGTCTAAACATCAAGCCTTCTTTAAAAGCTAATCTAGGGTTCATTTGTTGTTGGGGTTTTGAGATTGGAAATTTTTTTAAAGCTTTATTTTCCATCTCCATCTCAGATCTCCTAGGAGCATCAAACATATTTTATGGGTAATGTTCTTCATTGAATATTTCTAAACCTATCTTTGAAATTGCTTGCTTAAATTCATTTTATATGCTCATTTGTTTTGGTTGGGAGTTTCACATTTTCAAAGAAGAGTTGTTTTAGCTTTGAGCTGCCTCTTTGAGTTCCTCATTAGAAACCCTAGCCACAAAATCACACTCATGCATTAAACACCTAAATAGTTGCATATTAGGGTAGCTTTGCATTGTGATTTTGTTTCAAGTTTGTGGTCAAGTTTTTTCAAGTTTCAAATCTTTAAACTGACCTATTTTTTTTATTCGCGTCAGTTTCATCTTTCAAGTATTTGACTGGTGAAACTAACTAATCATCCAAAAATAGGCCAGTTTAATGAAACCGACACGAATCAAAAATAGGTCAGTTTAAAGTTTTGAAACTTGAAAAAACTTGATCACAAACTTAAAACAAAATCACAATGACAATGTTACCTTAATGGTGAAACTGACTAGACATCGAATCCAGATTTGCATCAACTTCATCATAACATCATTTGCATAAGTTGATTTGATTTTGGTGCCACAAGGTGAAGAGCTCAGGAGGAGCTACCACTTCGTGAAAATCAAGGGAATCCATATCATGAAATGCAAGGTTGCACAAAGGTACAAGCTGCTCCGTAGATTATGATCTTGGAATTGAGCTTGTGTGGTTACTTTGTAAGAATCTTGATTTAACTAGTGGATTGGATTCAGTGGAGAGTCCTCGATTTTTTAACTCAGAGGTGGGTTTTTTTCGGCCAAAAACTTCTTGCGTTCTTTATCTGAAGCTTGTCCACATATCTTATTTACTTGCATATGTTTCATGCATCCTATGAATTGTTATTTGATATGTGTTATAGACTAAGTTTACACTGCATATTATGAGCAATGAATTGATTTGCTGTTGACTAAGGTGAATCGTAGTGAACTAAGTTTGATTCATAGATTTGCGTTTGATTAACTGACAAATCTGTACTTAGTTGACTGGTGAGCTTCACTAGTTGATCCATCATACTTTAATTCATAATTGCTTTATTATTATTGTTTGCATAATGAACCGATATGTAAATGTGTTCAAGCTTAAGAATTATTATTGGGAAACTAATTTGGGCAGACTCTAATTAGTTGAACGTATTGGTCAGTTAGGTTTTATTCTTACAACTGCCCTTTATATCACTGACCAACTTGTAACTAGTTGACTAGCTCATTTGACAAAAAAGGATATCATTTGACCATTATATAACGTGAATATTTCTCAAAATATTTAAGTATTAAATTTTGGTGTTGAAATTAATTCAAGTATAATTAACAATAGGGTATCATTACAAAGAAAATGGAGAGTGATTCTATTGCTAGTGCTACTCCCTTATTGAAGGCACCCCTTCACCACTCATATAACACTAGGGGTGGGTACAGTTCCAACCAAAATTTTGGTTTCAGTTCGATTTTCTTTCGGTTTTTTGCGGTTCGGTTTTTTATCGGTTTGGTTTTGTTCGGTTCGGTTTCGGTTTAGCTCCTTTTATTTTATTTTATAAAACCTAATCTTTTTTTTTAATATGGAATTTAGAAAAGGGGTTTGCATGGTACATATACAAAGCAAACCCAAGCACATCATTTAAATACTCAATATAAATTGGCTTCTTTGAAGTTGCCTTCCAAAACTTTCCTCTATAACTAATGGAATAACCTCCCGAATTGAACCAAGTATGCTTCTTGAAAAGCCCTAGACTTAGTTTCAAACTTGGCAACAATGTTTCACAAAAAGAAACATCCTGGGTGACACGCCCCGACCCTGATATTCCCCGAATACCAAGATAGGCACGTGCTGGCCGACACCCGAGGGTGACGAAAGCCATTAATTGATACAAAAGCTAAGAATAAGAAATAACTAAAGGTTATGAATTCAAATACAATGGATTAACAATTTAGGAACGTGTTCAGAGCATACAACTAAACCTAATCACTACAACGAATTAAGATAAAATTTAAACGAATAAAGGAGTGGGTCCTACACCGAGAGAACTCAAAGATGCCGATGCGGAAGTGCCTCAACGCCGGGATTGTATGCCTCGATTCTATGTCCTGAATGGGGGCGCAAAACAAGGGTGAGTGGACCAAGTTTATATATGTAGTAGGAAAACAATTATAAACATACTAACCCCCACAGTTAAATAATGAAAACTACTAGCATAATAAGTGATAGCTTTTCCAAACCCTCTAGCATGCCATAAAACCATTCATATCTATTTGTCATTCAATCTCAGAAATCATAACAGGAAACATAATACAAGTTGTGCTGCTAATGAGTATCACCGAATAGTAACAATAACTTCCGGCCCATTGCCTACACCTAAATCTCTATGGCCTTCACCATGAGATAACTCCCTCCCGGCCCGATGCCAGACTCCGTGGTCCCTCAGCCTTCCGCTAGGGATTATTTCTTCAGGCCTGTGCCAACTCATGTCCTCGCCCCTGGCGGCATGGTGTTCACTAGGTACGCACAAAACAGTTTTCTAAAATACAACTTCGTAGCATAAGTTCATCGATCCCCCATACTACGAAGAGGTGTCTAAAAGCATTTGAAACACATTCTTAGCATCCTATCGTCATCGATCAGATAGTCTACCAGAATGAGGGTTACGTAGAAAATATGATATAGTGAAAATAGTTCAAAAGATCTATCTATTCAATAATATTCAAATCATCATGCTTCCTGTAAAGTATTCATCAAATCGAGGCATGCTAGGAACATATGCATTTCTTTAATTTAAAACATGCTATTTTTGAAGGTGATCCACTCACAGTACTTAGCCGCCGAAGAGCCACGCAAGCTAGCGAAGAATAAAATGCCACGATAATTGCCCCTAAGCACATAAAGGATACATTTGGTCAAACTCTACTCAAACGATTGAATTTGGGAAAACGAACTTCAGAAACGGATTCGGAACGTCGAAATTAGCTTAGGAGAGGTCCCTGACGAAATCCCGAAAAGTCAACCCTAAAAGTCAACGTTGATCGGGGGTCCACGGTCAAACGGGTTTTAGGCTTGAAAAGGATTAGGATTTTAGGCTTAGGTTAAAAGGTTTAGTATTTAAGGCCCTAGGTTAAAAAGGTTTGGGCTTGAAATAAAATAAATACAAATAAAAGAATTTGGGTTTTAGGTTAGGCTTTAAAGGGTAATGGGTTTGGGTTTCAAGGGTCCAAGGGAAATAGGGAAAAAGGCTTTGGGTTGGATGGATTTAGGTTTGTATGGGCTTGGGCCTAAACCCATACATACCAACACGGCCCGAAGGCCTCATTGCAAAGAGAGCTGGGCTTTAAGCCCTTTAATTGAAACCGGCCTTAAAGGCCCTTTAGGACTAAGAACAAAAGGGTTTTGGGTTGGGCTCGGCAAGAAAGGCCCAAAGGCCTTTTGGGTTATGGTAGCTGGATTCCAAGGAAGAAGAAGGCCGGAAATTCGGCCGGAAAACCACCCAACTTTAAACGCTTATAACTTTGTCACTACTCAACGAAATCAAGTGAGGTAAAAACGACAGTTGTAGTTCTCGAAGAGACGAAGAGAATGGTACCTCGCACGACGTCTAACTCGCCGTGGTTTGGCCGGAAAATGCCTCGAAATCCTCGGAGGTCGCCGGAAACTGGGTAAGATTCAAATGAGTATAACTTCTTCAATACTCAACGAAATTGGGTGAAACAAAAAGGAAAGTTGTAGTACTCAGGAAGACGAAGAGATTGATACCTTGCACGCCAGCCAACTCGCCGTGGTTTTCCCGGAAATTGGCTCGAAAGTGGCGGTGCTCGCCGGAAAATTTGGAAAAGCTTCCCCGAGTTATTTTCTGCGATTCAAATGTATACCCAACTTAAAATAAGCTTCGATCTAACCCTAAAACACAATCCAAGGGTTTTTAGAAGCTTACCAATGTTGGAAAATCACGAAACTCATCGGGGAAGACGATGAACAGTACCGGCCGAAGGTGAGGGAAAGGTTTGGGATATTTTCTGGGTTCATGGGTTCACCTAGAAGGGAGATGATGGTGGTGGAGGATGGTTGTTTGCTGTGGAAAGCCCTCGGAAGGACTGAGATAGAGGGAGCGAGAGGGAGAGAGAGAGTTACGGGAGAGGAAGAGAGACAGAGATAGAGTGAGTTCGAGAGAGGCCGAGAGAGTTTCAGGAAGAGAGGGAAGAGAGAGAGAGATCGGAAAACACAAAAATTCAAAGGGTGGGCCCCACGGGCTCACCAATTAAGGTTCCAAAAATAATTTTAAAAGGAAGGGTAACCCCTAAACTTAGTAAAAATACAAAAATATTCTGATTATACAGTAAAACTCGGGACAGGTTGTTTCACTGGGCATATATTCATAAAGTGTAAAGAAATTCGGTTCAGTTTCCAAACCTCCAAAACTGAAATTGAACCAATAAAGTTAGGTTCGGTTCGGTTCGGTTTTTTTTGTTGGTTTTCGATTTTTTGAACCCAGCATCTCCAAAAGAGTCTATTTTACATTAAACCTCACCAAATACAACTTTTCTAAAAACCTGAATAACATCTCTATTGAGTCATGACTACAAGAGGAATCAGAATGGTGTGATACTGATACAGACTAAGAGTAATAAAATTATGGGTAATGCTAGGTAAATTAATTTTTAAATCAAATTTTGTAAGCTAAATGATGTGGTTGTTGATGATTGGATTATTAATAAGAGTTGATTAACATACTTATTTCCTAGAGTTAAACATTACTACTTGCCCTTTCACAAAAATCCTTAACATAAATTATATGCATATTCCATATAATATGAATGTTTTCCTTTCTTTTTTTTTTTCCTTTTATGAGATATAATCAATTAATCATCAATATTAGATAAGCAATCCTTTACCAATATGGTGTTTCATCCATCACAATTCACTTTGAAGGTACCAAATGGGGGCTTCATCCATCCTGCATGACTCACCTTACTCACATAATTCCCCCATTTAGTTTCTGCTCCAATTCCTCATCACACCCCCTATCACACCCCACTATCTCGCTCCAATGTTGTCGGAGTAGCTGCACCGCAACACTAGGATCAACCTCGGCTTTGTCAAACACCATGCTATTTCGACACTTCCATATCCTCCACAAACCACAACCACCCAGCGCAATAAATTTGGAGCCTCATTCTCCTAGCCATATTTATTACTTAGCCACTTCCAGCAGTCCATAAAATCTTTACCCACCACCATGGTCACATCCAATTGAAGCGGGGAACCAAACCAAAAAACACGAGCAAATGGACAACTAAAAAAGAGGTGTACCTGCATTTCCTCCTCTCTCGCACAGAACGGACAAGTATTCTCCAATCTAATCCCCCTCATTTGCAAATTTGTCCTCACCGCAAGGATATTCCTACACCCTTTCCAAACAAAATGGCAAAGCTTTGGGGGAACCTTCAACTGCCATAGTGCCCTCCAAACCGGATCATTATTAATATCCCTACTAGATTGACCCACCCTTTCCGTCCAAGCTTCCCATTCTAATTCATCTCTTGAGCCACCAAATACCCTGACTTCACCGAATACACTCCGTTCCGAGTGTAAACATGTCTAAATAAGATTTTGGTTCCACTTACCCCCTGGAACCATAATGTCAGCCACCAATCTAGGCATCTCCTCATGCCTTGAGATCACCCGAAAAGTCCGCGGTGTAGGCAACCAAGGATCCTTTACAATCTGAATACTTCGCCCATCCCCAACCCTCCACCTCAAACCAGCCTTCAACACCTTCCGCCCTTGCAAAATCCCCTTCCAACCCCTTGAAGTACCCCTACCCACGGGAGCATCAAGAAAAGATGAAGAAGGATAATACTTAGCTTGCAACAACTTGGCTAAAAGCGAGTCCGGGTTACACATAATATGCCTCCCCACTTTAGCCAGCATGGCCAAATTAAAGTTAATAATCTCCTTAAAGCCGAGCCCCCCTAAAGACTTCTTTTTAGCAACCTTATTCCACTCGCACCAATGCACTCCCTTATGTGTCTTCTGGTCCCTCTACCAGAACCTTGCGATAACTTGCTCAATCTCCTTTGCTAGTTTAATTGGCAATTGGAAACATGACATTGTATAGATAGGTAGGGCAGCCGCTCACTTTTAATCAACACCTCTTTCCCTACAATCAACAAAAATTGTTCCACCCAACCATTGATTCTTTCATCCAATCTATTCCTCACCTCTTCAAACACCTTCTTTTTAGAGGCCCCAAAATCCGCTTGGATACCTAAATACTTACCAAAGCCTTCTTGATGTCTAATCCCCAACACATGTGCCAGCTGAGCCTTTAAGCCTTGCGAACAACCCACACTAAAGTGTACTGAACTTATATCCAAATTAATAAATTGCCCTGATCCCTCAGCATACCGTTAGAGTAAACATTTCACATTACATGCCTCTACCTCCGTCGCCCTACAAAATAGAACCGAATAATCAGCAAAAAACACATGGGATATAGTCTCGGCAAAAACATTCACTGCTATTCCCCGAAACCGTCCACTCCTCTCCTCATTTCTAATTAAGGATGAAAAACCCTCAACACAAATTAGAAATAAAAAGGGCGACAACGGATCCCCTTGTCGAAGCCCTCTACTAGGAGTGATATAACATGTGGCCTCACCATTAACTACCACACTATATGACACAGTTTGTACACACTCCATCACCCATTGACAAAAGATATAGTCAAATCCCAATTGGTGCAACATAACACATAAAAAGGACCATTCAACATGACCGTAAGCTTTTGCCATATCCAATTTCAGCGCCATAAAATCATCACCTTCCTCATTTTCATGTTGCATAGAATGTAGGAGTTCATGAACCACCAATATATTATCCGAAATTTGCCTTCCTGCAACAAACACCGATTGGTTCGGACTAATTACTTTAGGGAGGACTTTCTTCAACCGATTGGTTAGAACTTTATTTCTTCTTCATTTTATAGAATATTCCACTCAACTAACACAAGAATGTGCAACTTTATTTGTTGGCGTCATGGCATATACCAAAATTGAGGTTTGGAATAGAAATCACCGAGATTATCATTTTATTACAATTTGCAAAAATAGGGACGTTGTGGGTATGAATATCAATGATTTGAAACGTTTGTTTTCAAGTTTCACTTCATATATCTAATTGAGGTCAAAGAAATTAACGAACAGTATGTTCTAAGAAACATTAAAATTTCATCATGACAATCAAATGGGCAAATGTTTCAAATTAAATTGATTTTTAGCATGAATGATCTATGAGGTGCAACTTGGAAATAGACGGTTCAGATTATTGAAGTTTGACATGGTGCAGATGTAAGAGTATGAGTATGATTCTTACAAGTCTTGAGATAATTGATATTATAAAGAAGTCTAAATCATGTTGACAAGAGTTAATCCAATCATATTGGTATATTGAGGACTCTTGTGTTTGCTCGTTTATAGGACTCATACTGATACAAGCAATGCAGTCTTGTATTTCTTGTAGGATTGTTATAAGGCAAACCAGATCTTGTAGTATAAAACCACAAGCCCCTGCTCTCACAAAAATATGCTCTTATTGTTCCAATTACCTATAATTTGGAGAGCATTGAGTTTTGCAGAGAGGAGAAGGTTGTGTGTAGATTCGTCCATGGCTTCTTCCTCCATGAACATGTCTGTGTTAAACTTAGAAACACAGCAGCTTTTCAAATCAATTTCATATCTCAGGCCTTACAGGAAGGCTTTGTTATATACACTACAGCATACAAACTTTACAATTTAAAATACATTGACAGCACGCCACACATGCAGCAGCACCATCTGCTGTCTTCTGACAGCACACATGGGAAAGACTTCGTCAAACAGTCTGCAGGTATGTGTTGCAGATATTACTTCAGTATTTGCATATGTAGAACATATTTGATGCGTTGGTTGTGATTTAGTTGGTAAATTCTTGTGTTCTTGGCTACGTATATTTGAATCCGAATTTGTTTTGACAATGCGCGTGAATCTATCTCTCTTTATATTATTCCTCAACAGATAAGATCCCAACCTATGATGCACGGATACTTCTGTTTGGTCTCGTATCTCGTATCCGATACTTGATCAGATACGATACTTGCCCGATACTCTCAGATACTCGTTCGACACGTATCCTGATTGATGGACACAAATTTGACATGATGGATACGCGTATCCTACATTTAAGATACACGTATCCGGCTTTTAGGAAACATTTACACTTTCAAAAAAAGGTAATGAGGAGGAGAAAATTAATAGGAGACATTTATAATTGAAATGTGATGAATACAAAGAGCTTTCCTTTGATTAAAACCATGAACACGACTCTCACACTTCTTCTACTGTATAAAGAGGATTAGATTTCGAACATTTATTCTCTAACAACTCAAATGTACTTGAATTTGAATGATGAATTATGTTTTAAAATGTATAGTTTTGTTGATATATACATTTTTATTTGCCGTATCCATAGCGTATCGTATCTTAATTTTTAGAGATTTTCCGTATCACCGTGTCGTATCGGCGTATCCGTATTCGTATCCATGCTTCATAGATCCCAACACATTATATAAGATGGTAGTTTAATGCATGCAGTAGTATTCATCGCATTAGTCATATATATATATATATATATATATATTACAATTTAATTTCATCTGAAGAAAACAAAAATGTCAAATTTCAGCTTTTTCAGGTTTCAATATGGCACTCCAAGAAAGCCTCCAAACAAACCAGCTCCCCAAATGAGTAATATCTCCAAAGAAACAACCCAAGTGAGCTTCTCCAAAGAAAGGTCTAGTTTTTCAAGGCCTTCATCCCAACCAAAAGTGGAGGAAGTAAGATATGTGTTCGATAAATTCGACACGAACAAAGATGGTAGAATCAGCAGGGAGGAGTACAAGTCGGCTTTCAAGACCCTAGACAAAGACATTGCAGATGGTGAGATTGCAAAGACATTCAAGGCCCTTGACTCTGATGGGGATGGCTTCGTTGGGTTCACCGAGTTTGTGGAAACGTTCAACATGGGAAATGATGAGGCGAGAAAGGCGGACATCGAAAGCGCGTCGATTTGGATGGGAATGGGAAAATAAGTGCAGAGGAGTTGTCTCCGGTGTTGAAGAAGTTGGGAGAGAATTGCAGCCTTGGGGCTTGTAGGAATATGGTGAAAGCTGTGGACTCTGATGGTGCTGGTTTAATTGACATGAATGAGTTTACCAAAATGATGGGAAGCTTCAAAACACCAACTGTTTAAAGAGATATATGTATATATAATTTGGTTTTCCTATACCATGTTATATATGGTCAAGTAATTTGCTTCTAATATTTGTAAGGGATGTTTGCTTCTGTTCTTAAATAAGCTATATAAGCTGGATGTCTGTCTTTGCTTCTAACATTGCTATTTGCTAAGAGTAAAATAGATACATCTCCTCTTTTGGAGCATGTATGACTAATATAACTAATCAATTTTAGTGACCTCCTCACAATATGCATGGAAAACGAAATTTTTTCCTTGTCTATAGGCCAAAATAAAAGCTTCGGTGCTTTTAATTTGTAGGGCCCTGTGCGGTCGCACTGCTAACCCAGATCAGTAGCTAATATGATATCGTAGCTTTGATAAGTGCTCATGTTTGCTTTGCTAGTTTTCATGTCCAAAGTCTAATTAATCAGCTTATGAATAAATAAATCTAAAGGGAGAAACTTGGATGCTGTAAGATAGCTTAACTTTTTTTTGGACAAGCATGGCATATTATGGAAGTTAAAATGATAAAAATGATGAGATTTGCTAGAATAAGTACACACAAAATTTACTTTGTCATTACGGCCCAGTCCATGATTAAAGAAGTCCACGGGCTAAAATGAGCACATAAAGCATATCTCTGTACTGGAGAAACAAAAATTAATAGTGCGTCTCTCTACATATATACATATATACATATATATATATATATATATACACACACACATACATGCCCCTTACCAAGAGGGATTCCCATTTTTTTTTTAAAATGGGGACACCCTCTTGACCGTTGGATTGGCTTTAATGAAATTGTGTGGCTATCTCATTTTTCTAAAAAAATGGGGACACCCTCTTGACCGTTGGATTTGACTTTAATGAAATTGTGTAATTTAGATTGAGTGACCTGTGTTTTAATCTCAACCACACAATTTCAGTAAAGCCAATCCAACGGTCAAGAGGGTGTCCCCATTTTTTTAGAAAAATAGGGATCCCTCTTGGTAAGGGGCCTGTATATATACATACATATATATATATATACACCCATGTATATATATATATATATATATATATATATATATATATATATATATATATATATATATATATATATATAGCCAGTCCCATCCCATTGTTTTGATGACTTCCATCTACTTCTTAAGATAAAATTGTACCGTGGATGATAGACAATAATAGCCTCAAAAGTTTTTCGTTTTTACGGAATGAATCAACAATGTATATCAAACTCACTTATCTTCAAATAATAAATTTCGCACGTGATGAGGTAGATCGATAGGGGTGGGAGGAACTAAATCGAACTCAAACTCAAAACCACTTGAAAGCCAACTAGTAAAGAAGCGGGGACTGAAACTCAAACTCAAACCCACTTATAAAAAAATGGTTATGGTACCATGTTAGACAACTAATAGTCTTATTAGCTTAAGCTATAAGAAATTAGTACATGAGCATTCATATGAAACAAAGGAAAGAAAATGTTTGCACTTGGAGTGAACACGTACCGAAGAAAAACCACCAAGGTAATTTTGAAAGATGATAAATTGACGAAATGACCACTTGGTACTACGGTTTGGTGGTATTCATCTTCATTTGGAAGTGAGAGGTTTTAGGTTCTAATATTGTGGATAACAAATTCGATACCAAATTAGGTTGCCCATTGTGTGGCTTAGCCGAACTCTCTCTCCCCTTAGTGTAAAAATATCAATGTACTTAAAAAAAAAATTGAAGAAATGAAATAGACAAGGGCATTGATGTTCATCAATATCAAACGTTGATGACATTTTTCAATGCAACCATCATGTTCGCAATTGCCCAATCACTATGGGCTCATTTGGAATTACATTTTTAAAAAACACTTCTACTCAGAAGTATTTTCCGTGAAAAATATTTTTATTAAACACACATTGACTTTTTTATTAAGAATCCAAGTGTTCTCTGAAAAAAAATAAATATTTGAAATGCTTACTGAAAGAAGTACACATTAAGTGCTTCTTCTAAAAAACACTTTAAGGCTTTTTTTAACTGAGAAGCACTGTAAAATATAGTCATAAGAGCTTTTCGTAATCTGAAAACACTTTTAGGCATTTTAAAAGTATTTCCAAACAGACCCTATGTATTTCCTCATATTGTTAATATTTTAGATGCACAAAATTCTCAGGACAAGCTCGGATGGCTCTTGAATGAAAATTCATTTATGTGGAAAAATCAAATAAGGTTCAAATGAAGTAAAATATAAATTTACAGATGACACTTGCCCAATAGATCATAGAGCTTTATAAACTCGCTGCATTACTAAATAGAAGTGTTCATCAATTCTCCCTGAACTTGTGACAATTGGTCAATTTCCTCCCTCAACTTTAATTTTGGCCAATTTCCCCCCTCAACTCTCATAATTAGTCAATTTCCCCCCTCAACTTTAATTTGGCCAATTTCCCCTCTCAACTCTCATAATTAGTCAATTTGCACCCTACTGTTAATTTTTTAATTTGGTCATAATTAAATAAGTGTGTGTAAGAAACTAAATAAGATGTATGTTAATAATTTTCCTATATCTTTATCCTATTACAAATAGATTAAAATTTAGAATTTTACAATTTATCATAGATAGTATTATTAGTCATAATAAATCAGTATGGAGTAATTTTATTTGATTTTTGACTATACAAAATTGATAACGAAAAGGATTGATGTGTAAGTTTTTGTATGTGAATACATTTTTCTTTATAAAAGTGAAAGCTAAGTTCAAGTAAATTGCGGAGAATCGAGCTTTAGTGCAAAAATGGCTAATCAATTCATAATTTTCAACTCCTTATTAAGAATAACCAATTTTATTGAAATATGTCTGATCCATGGGTTTAGGATTATTATTTCTTTTTGTTATTATCTCTTCTTCTACATGCTTTAAACCCGATTCATAACTTTTTCTTATAATCAACCCATATCACAAACTAATTGTATTATGTTTTTGTACATTTTACCCTATATTATGCAGGTGAGTTTATGTTAATTTTAGTATTTTGTTGGAAGTTATTAGAAAGATTGATAAAACAAAATAGATGGAAAACTTTTTAAAAAAATTAACAGTATGGTGCAAATTGACTAATTATGAGAGTTAAGGGGGGGAATTGGCCAAATTAAAGTTGAGGGGGGAAATTGACTAATTATGAAAGTTGAGGGGGAAAATTGACCAATGATCACAAGTTCAGGAGGGAAATTGATGAATACCTCTACTAAATATATTAGTAAATATATAACAACTTTGTCACATATGCCTTGAAGCAATAACCAATTTTATTCTGTACTTTTTGTTCTTCTACTATATTTAAAAAAAAAAAAAAAGAATAAAACTAAATAGTAAAGGAGCAATAACAAACCTCTTGATATAACAAGAAATTTTTTATTACTCCTTTACTTTCAAGAACTCATATATATGGTTATAAATTTGCTATTTTAATAAATTAAATATATTATTAAATAAAAAATATATTATTTATTATTAAATAAATAATATAATTATTATATTATAAATATTATATTAAATATTATAATGAATGTAAGGATAAGTCGTCTCGTTAAATCTTCAAATATTACAAAATCACGATCAATTCCTACTTTTTAGGTCTTGAGTGGATCCACTTTCATTTTGAGAATGGTTCTCAAAAAAACACTTGTTTGCTTTCTCTACACGTCTTTGTTATTTTATGTTTGATTCTCTTTGATTTATTTATCTTTTTCATAAATAATTAAACATGCGAAAGCAGGAGAAAAAGTTTTTGTGGATATCAATTCCCTGTATAATTGCCTATCATTTTATATAATTACACTTAGTTAACTATGTTGATATCATACGTACTCGAGAATAAAGTTAGCACACGGCCTTAAAGAAATAACCAGTGATGTGGAAAAAGATGCCAATAAAAAGTGTCAATCCCTACATGCCTAAATTCGATTCTCCACTACTAAAAATCCACTTTAAATCCACTCTAAGTAGAGAACCAAACCAAACCAAAACAAACCAAGCTTGCCTGCCCATCTAGCTACATTTCCATAATTTCCATCTTCTCCGGACAGTACATTTTTTCTACTTAGAAAGTAGAGAAAACTTCAATCCATTATGGCCATAATGTTTTGTGTGCAGGTGCAGCCTGGCCAGGAGATGACGGTGGAAGAGTTCAAAGCGTGGATTTGCCGATTTGACAATGATCACAACGGGCAGATTAGCCGTGAGGAACTGAAAGAGGCTCTTCGCAGCCTGAGGGTTTGGTTCGGGTGGTGGAGAGCTCGCCAAGCAATGAAGTCATCGGATTTCAACGGTAGTGGCCAAATCGACAACCCCAAAGAGTTTGAGAAGCTTGTAAACTATGCACAGCGAAGTTTAGGCATGAAAATTCATGAAAATAATGATTGGTGATCTTTTATAATGCATGGTAGAACCAAAAACGAATGTCTCTATGCTTGTAGGATTTGATTATGCGAAATAAAAATAAAATAATTTGGTGTTGTTATGTTGCTATTAACTTCTTGGTTTTTTATTTTTTGTGCTATAGTCTGATTCAGATGGTTTTGTTTTACATGAGACAGAATCCTTACATATCTATATATTGATTGGAAGGTGATTTTTTTTTTTTTTTTTTTCTGTCCTGATGATTTAATTTGTTTGTTTATGAATAAACAGTATAGGTTCTGTTTTGTGGTATTGTATATCTTTTATTTATTTATTTCAAAGGATATGGTATGAATTCGTAGGTCAAAAAGACAAAGAGGACACGAGGAATTCATGAGGAAAAACATGAAACATGAACAAATTTGGTCGCTATGTGCACGGTTCAATAATCTAGGCAGAGAATCAAACAAAAAGCTTGGATGCGAACAAATGAGATATATACAAAAATGTTGAAAAAAATTAAACGTGACTAGTTTTATAGCTTTGTAAACAATTGTTTTAAAAAATTAAGTTGTTTCATATTGTTCTCCAACTACTTTGTCTTGATAGTTCTCAACTTTTTTAGCAATTTTACTTCCTAGCATATGCATATCATGTGTAGCATATGTGTGTGTCCATATACATGTAATGATATAGATGGCCATGTCATGTGATGCATTTGATCGATGTAGAAAATTGTTTAACATTTAGTTGTGCATGTGGCTAAATTGAAAGCAATAAACGTCTAAGGATATGTGATCGAACTTATCAACCATTTTGTGCACAATAAAAGACCTAAAGACTAAAGTACCAATTCGTTATTAATATAGTGTCGTTTTTCTTCTTAATATTATAAGTCTTTGAATCATTCTATATAGCTGATTGGAAGAAACAAAAAACCTAATTATGTTTTTTAAGAAAAATTTGAAAAAGCATTACAAAGAGGATCTTTGACAAATCTTAAATCCATACAAATCACTTTAACCTAGGCAACATTACATTCGGAAATAAGAATGGTTGTATTGTTAATCTAGGCAACATTTCATTTACCGCAATATGAGCTTCTCGATAAGTATGATCAATGATCAATTTGAAATTTATTGAAGAAAATAATACTGTCCACAGAATATGGAATTTTTTTATATTTCCAAACCGATAATACTGAAATATTTGGGACTCCATATCGAAAGATTCGGGATTACATATTCAATGGTTCAGAATTTCGAACCGAACCGAATATATATATATATATATATTTTTTTTTTTTTTTTGTTGCATGCATTTGAATGTAGGATTTAAGTAGTTTGACAGTAGACTATATTATAAATAGTAGTATGAAATTGAGTAGTTGGAACTTTGAAATGTCAATTTGACTTAGTATGAATGAATTGGTATAAAATTTCAAATTTGTATAAGGTAAAAAGCTTAAATTTCAATTGATATTAAATTGGACAACAAAATTTCAGGCCTAAAGTCCAAACTTTAGCTCACAATCCAAAAATCTCAAATTTCAGCCAAAAAACCCAAAACCCAAATTTCATTCCCGATCCATTCCGAAATACTGAAAACATTTCGGGAATCCAGAAAATTGGGAATGCCGAATTTTCGGTTCAGGATTGTCTTTAAATTCACGTCCCGTAAATTTTCAGTTTGGGATTCGGGATCCTATTTTTGGTTTGGAATCTCATACCGAATCACCCCTAGAAAGAAAGGCCCAAGGCACCAGTTAACAAAAGGGAAAACCTGGAAACCAAAGCCTAATCCACGTTGGGGAAGGCAAAAAACATAGAGTGCAAGGAGCAGCAACATTTCAATTATGGAAGACCCGCATGTTAAAGGTGGAAAGCTTAACTTTTAAAGTGCACAATCGACATCGAATCATATTGGTGATCAACTGAAGAACTGTATCTGAGGGTTTCTTGTAGTTGTTGAGATGCGATTATTCTACTCACACCATATGCAATATATAATAGCTACTAGAGAGAGTTTTTTTAACCACCATGGGAAAGGATTTACCCCGCCATTGGGCCGCCACATACTCCACAAAAGAAAACCAAGGAGAGTAGAGCTAGAGAACCCCACACCTCATCAACACATGCTGCCAAAGACCTCAATATAAGGGGCACTCAAAGAAAATGTGAGTCATATTCCAACTTAGATATTCACAAAACACACAGTCAAGATTGGCACGAGGAGCAAACTGACTAATGTGGTCAAGCTTAGTCAATTTATTCTTTATGGTTAACCACAACACAAAACTCATGTTGAATAGGCACACTATGTCATGCCAAGTGATCCCAAGAAATTTTAGGAGCCACCAGATTGATGCAATTCCACATAGAAGCCGAAGACAAAATACCATCATTGCTAGGAACCCAAAAGGAGGAATCCAAACTTTGAGAAGAAGGCAGAATGTTGTAGGAATTTGATTGAATGAAAAGGAAAGTTGAGTTGGAGTAAACGGCCAACACCACTCTGAGGCCTTGTTCACATAAGAAAGCTTAGAGTTTATATGAAGACCAGAGACCAACAGTACCTCGTTGCCCGAAATGTCTAAGAGAAGGCCATAAGAGTGCCAGTTATCATACCATAGAAAAGTAGACGACCCATCGCCCACTGAAACATGAATAAGAGGCTTAATAAGCTCACGAAGCTTTAAAAATTTCCTCCAATTCCATGAGCAAGTAGACGGCACTGTTAGGCTCCAAAAATACTTGTCTTGAAGGAAATAGGTTTGATCCATTTAGACCACACATTACCACCCCATCACTGAACAAAAACCAAATATGACGAGCCATAAGAGCTAATTAAATTCCAAGCGTACACATCTTTAATACCCAATCCTCCTTCATCTTTGGGACAGCAGACCTCCCTCCAAGACATTTATCAAAAGACACACAATGATACATGAAGGGACAGTTGAAACCCAAGAAATATGAATTTCTTTCTTAATTGCTTGGATAATGACTGTAAATTCCTTATTAAGAGACCTAAATTAAGTTTGGTTAGTGTCATACAAGCCCATATCATATGACCCAACTTCTTGGTAGGTTGCAAAAGAAGTCTGGCCCTAATGGCTCATGTCCTGGAGAGGACCCCAAACTGATATGGACAGTTAAATCAGGCTCAGGCTCAGACCCAGCAGGATGTGGGACCTTGCACGACCATTCGGTTTGTGTTTGGGTTTTTTGTCCACATCCAAACGCTCTGTGCTTATAGGAATCCACCACGTGTCCATTCTCCATTAGGGTGACCCATTATAAGGAGGAAAAGTGTGTTGTTTGTCGTCATGAGTCATGACACCACAAGAAAATGTTAACATGTGATTGACAGCCATGTCCTTTGCTTGCAAGTTGAGTTTCAAAGCTTCCAATTCTCTCTCTTGGTCCCCTCTTTCTTCTTTCTTCCAATAATTATCCCAAAATAATTGTATGGACACAAATTCTATTCACACATATTGTGAAGATTCATGAAAAATAAGACACATGTTTTGTTGTGCTAGTATATTCACAGTTAATTTTGCATTTCGGTGTGTAAATTTTCTTCAGCGATGATTGTTAAGTAATTATTTAACTTGTATGAGATCTATATTTTGGTGTGTAAATTTTCTTCAGCGATGATTTTTAAGTAATTATTTAACTTGTATGGTAATAAGATCCGTCAGTAGTTATTTTTAATTTTAATTCATCTTTCATGCATTATTTATTCATTTATAATATAATATCATTTTTAAGCCTGTTAAACACTATGTTTACTATAAATAAAGGCATACACATACAGAATTTCACACAGAATTTCTTATTCCTTTCTTTTCTCTCTCTTTTGCCGCCTCACCCTTTCTTTCCTTCAGTTAAATTTAACCCAAAACATCTTGTTTCTTTTTGTACTAATACATGTTTTCTTTTGAAAGAAATACATCGTTGTTTTCTTTCCGTCCTCAGTCCTCTCAATTTGAGACAAATTAGAAGATTTGATCCTATTTATAAATCTGGAATTAAATAAATTACTTATCATGCATAGAATAATAATATATTTATTTTCTGTATATTGGAATGGATTCTACGCAGAAAATCAGTGACGTGTACTATATCCAAAATGACAAGATCCCTTGTATTAAAAGCCAAATCTAAAGAAAACAAGATAATAAAATCCCTTAGTTTCTTAAAAGACCAAAGAAAAAAGGAAATTTTAACGAAACATTTCCGGTACTGTTCACTTTTAACGAAAAACCATATTTTTACCTTTACCTGACACTATTCATTATACCTTTAAAAAGGACTTTTCGTTAAAAAAGAAGTTTTTTTGAACTTTTCATTAGTTTTTCTAAGAAAATAAGATCATCATAATTTATTTAATTAAATATTTAAATGAGATTATCTATACTTAATCGAGTTACATCTATACTTCTTATTGAATATTTGGGTTCACTTTCCGTTTGGATTGCGTAGAGTTTGAAGACACTCTAGTCTCCACGTCCTACTATCTATCTATGAAATGTTACATGCTCGATATATATCGGTTGAATAAAGAGTTGAGTGAGCGGTCAAAATTCCAACAATAAAAATATTGCAATGTATGATATAGACCGGTGCAAAAAACTCTTCCTTCAGAACCCAAAGAAGGAAATGGTGTGACTGTGTCAGTGGCGAACAGCAAACTAGCTCGGCCACCACCATGGCACTATCTCAGGAAGGACATTAGCTTCTGCACGTGCTCACGTGATCTCTTCCAGTATATACAAGTAACAATGAATCATAACATAAATACGGCACTAGGGTTTTGCATGAGGCGTACAGTTAATAGGAGCACCCCAATTTTCCACGTAAACAGTAATATATACTTTAATTTTCCTCCTTTAATTAATTCACCAGTCTTTGTAATTAGCTAAACTAATCAAATTAATCTCTTTCAACCATTTAGTACTACGGTCATAGTGATATTTCTTTTCACTTGTAAATGAAAGATCTTAGTTCGATTCTCGTCAAATGTCAATTTGAACCACATTATTATGGCTCGCTCATTGTGAGGTTTAACTCACTATCCCACCTCTTAATGTAGATAATATCGTTTGTTAAAAAGAAAAAAAAAATATTTTTCATCACTAGGGGTGCCCGAATTAGCAAATCCTCCTATTCCTATGCAGTTTTTTTTTTAAATTTTAATTTTAATTATGAATATTATTTTATGGAATGCAAGGCAACCCTGATCACGTGGTCCCTTTGACCAGTCGATGTCGCCAGCTCATTCACTGCATCTGCATATCCACTAAGCAGTCAAACCTCAGTCAACGATGACCATGCATGCCAACCCCCTCTGGATTCTGCCCTCCACTGGCCTCTCTGTGTCACTGTGACTGTGTGTCCCAAAATTTGCATTGCCATTGCATTTATATTTCAACATTCAAAACATTTTTTTTCTTCCACCTCTTTAATTCACCAAAATACAGACTTCTTTTTTATTTTTGTTTTTATACCAATGATATTCTAATTCAGACGGATCGAAATTGCAAAGAATAAAATTCGAACTTAGATACATAAAAATTACATATCGTCATATATTCTCTAATTAAAGTAGTTATGTCCACATTTGATTGTTTATGTTTTATAAACTTAAATGAGTGTTTTATACACTCTCCTCTTTACCTCTTGTAGGAGGTCAAGAAGAAGTGAGATACCTATTCTACATTGAACTAATATAAACTGTATGAAGACTGTAATGATAACTTGGGATGCATTGGAAGGATTACATTTGGTCTAGCGAGCCAATGTAACTACGTTCATGTCTGATTGTTTTTGTTTTTCAAATTTAAAGAAAAAAAAAGAACATTGATGGTGTTGCTTTCTTCCAGCAATGGATTCAAACTGAAAACATCCCCACAAACTGTGGCTGGCCCCAAGTTTGTGAGTACTCAATTTGGCCATTTATGCACTGTCCTCCCTCTCCCATGCATTCTGATTTCTGAGGCTCGCATCTTTCATGGCCCCAGTTTTCATCACCTTTTTTTTCACAATTTTGCCATCTCAGCAAAACCTGCATCCATGCTTTGCATTATCAATGCTGCATACCCTTCTTGTGAAATCCCTGATCCTGCCAGCCTTTGCTTCCAAGATCATCACATCCAAATCAAGAAAAAAGATATGTTGATTAATTAATTAACAAGGCTCATGCAGTTAACCTACACCAGACTGCAGCATATCATTATCCTTCTTTTTTTACTGTTTAAAATCTTCTACCCTTCAAAACTTTGATCACCTTCTGATCAGCCTGTACAATTTGTACATGTACTTTGTACATTTGATGTGGTCCATCACATAAACTAACCTATTTAATTGTTTAACCGAAAGGAAATTTTCTTAGAATCTTCATGAGATATAATATTTTAGTAATATTCATATATTATATATACATAAGCATGAACACATCCAATATTATAAGATTACATCGTGTAGTAAATTTTGATTAGCACTGTGTTAACATACTAATTGAATCTTCGTGAAACTAGGGTTTGATATGAATCATATGATTCTTTTTACCCAAGTCCAAGGTACTGGAATAAAAAGGAAAAAGGAAAAGGAAAAAGGAGTACATGGTGTGCTTCTTGGCAGCTTCACCCACATCCAAGGAAAGCAGTGAAAATATTGGAGACCGTACTCCCCCTCAAGATTTAATCGGTCACCATTCAATGCCCCCAATTTATCATGTCATGACAAAACCCATCACATCAGGCATGCATGCATAAAAATGTGCACATATATTTTCTGAAAATAATAATAATAATTCTGAATTCATAAAAAATCACCACATATATTAGATATAAATACACACATATACATGTTGGGTTTTTGAATTGTATTTACTAAGGGTTGTTTTGAAATCTGATGGCAGCCTGCTTAGACATGTACAACCCATCAGAGCATAAGTTTGCTCCTCCTCTTCCTCCTCCTCCTCCAATGAGCCCAAGAATCTCCTTCTCCAATGACTTTGCAGATGCCATCCACCATGAAATCCGGAGGGAGGTGGCGGCTGCTCCACCTGCTGTCTCCTCGGATTTCGAGTTCTCTGTTTCCAACTACTCCATGATGAGCGCTGACGAGCTCTTCTTCAAGGGCAGGCTGCTGCCCTTCAAGGACGGCTGCAGCAGCCAGACGCGGAGGAGCACCACCACTCTCAGAGATGAGCTGCTCCACGGGGAGGATCATGACGATGACGTTTCGTCGTCCAGGCCGCCGAAGGGTTCGTCGTCAACAAGGTGGAAGGGGCTCCTGGGAAGGAAGAGTAGGTCCCACATTGTTTCCAAGAAAGCTGAGAAGAGTGATGGAGATGGCAGAAGGTCTGAACTTGCGGTGGTTCATGAGGAAGCTGAGCATCATGTTAATAATAAGACTTCACAGGTGAGAAAATATTAAACTAGATTAAATTAATTACACCCAATTCGTTTTTAATTTTGAGTTTAATATAGCAGACGTGGGTTAGCAGACGGGAGTTAAGTTAGTTGGCCAAGGACATATTGGGTTAGGTCAATGAGCAGATGCAGTATGTCCGGTGCCTACCTCTTTTCCCCTGAGTTTGAATCCGCTCCCCTTTAGCTCCAATAATTTAGAATATTGTTTTGTCCAAGAAAAAAGACTTGAGCTTTATATGACACGGTGGTCGTATTATTTTTTGTTGCAGGAGGTGTTGAATGAAGGAGGGTCAAGTTGGAGAGATGTGGGGATTGGAATATAGAGGGTGTGGTGATGAATTTGTAGAGGTGTGGGGAGTACTTTTTTAATTTATTTTTTTTCCCATTTGGAGGCTTAGAGAAATTAAGGAGGATGAATATTGTTACTCTTGTATTTTGACCGCTAGTTTTTTGGTTAAAGTTAGAGAGGTGGTGGTTTCTGTTAGTGATTGGTCGGTTTTAATTAGGGCTCTCCAATATTTCTGGTGTATTTTAATTTCAAACTTTATATCTGCTTAGTTTATCTGGATTGGGGTTTGGTATTTTTGGCTGTTCATTGTACAAAAATGTTTGCAGCGGAAGAACCTTTATGCAATCAAATGTCACTCCGACACCTTAATTTGTTTGAGCATTTTGAAGTATTATTGTTACTATACAATCGTAATTGTCTTCCAAGTAATTAAGCTGTGCACCGTTTTTTTTTTTTTTTTTTTTTTTTGTCAAACGATAGATTTGTTAGCTTAAAGAGTGGTGCAACGACAACACCCACTACACTCATCTCCACCATTGTTGCAATTAAGCTGTACTCTTGGATAAACCCTCCATCTTTCCAGAACTTAGGCAACAAAGTTATACTATGGAGAAATGATTTTTGCACGTTCTGTTTTCTCAAACTGTACTTCGTCCCTTAATTATGACAGTGTCCTTCAATTTGTACTCGACTTCTACTTTAATGCTTCAATTTAGTTTTCAAAATCTTTCATTAGTTCCAACAATTTTGTTAAATTTTTGCTAGTTTAGTATATGAACAATGTTGAAAAATTACTTTAACTAGTCTTCTTAACTTTTCATCTCCAACAACTTTATGTTTTAACAAACTTAAAATATTTTATTTATTAACAATCATTTCAAAAAGAAAAAATCTAACTCTCGTACTCGTCTAAAATTGAATTGAATGACCAAAGTAAAATAAGGGTACAATGGAATTATTCAGTTTTATTTAAAAAAATATGATTGAAAACTGAAACAAAATAGTTATCAAACAGCTTTTAACTTATTAAAGTTAGTCAACACAAGTTGAAGGTTTGGATGAACGGGGAGGAGGAGGCTTTAGCGCAGATTGGATTGGTGCAACACAGTATAGGCAGAGTGCTATAAATGTGACAGCCAAGCCACGGCTATCGAACCTTACACATAAGATTCATGGTCAAAATCTCAAAGATGCTCCACTGCAGTTACATGAAAAGTGTTTATTATCACCGCAGCGTCCTAGCCTCTAATACAAGGTCATGTGTAAGACTATCTAGATGAAATGAAAATAGACTTTCTACTCCGTCTTCTTTTGGTTGATAAATACTTCCTAAAGAAACATACAGGAGATACCAAAATCAGTCGCTCATCCGTACACGAGCTGATTTTGGCGTGCTTGTGAGATCCACAAAGCAGGAACGATCAAAATCAGCTACGCACCACATGGAGACTAATCCTAGTACTCCTCTAAACACAATTATATCCCAAATTTCAAGTCAAAAATGCATACTGTGATGAATCTCTTTCTCCTCATTGAGGATACGTACCTATCTTATACCACCACCATACAAAGCAGAATCGGCCATCTTTTGGGTCGCAGATATAAACTAGAAATAAGTGCATTGAAATGAACACAAAAAAGGAAGTGGAATTTATATTCACAATAGCATATTTACCAAGGAGCAGTAACCTCTTCCCGGAACCTGAGCTTGTTGATTTCAGCTTTCGATCTCAGGCTCTCAATGGCAGCACCAAATTCATCGCACGCCTCCATCAGTTCCTCCAGCTTCGTCTCGATATTTCTTATTCCTATTCCTGCCTGAGATCGCTCAATTCTAGCTTCTTTATACATCTTTGCCTCCACGGCAGCTTCCGAGTCGTCGGCAAGGTTTGCAAGCCGACATACCCGTTCACGTAAAAATCCAACATTCATGCCCAACAACTCAAAGGCCGTTAAATACTTGTCCCAAGACACAAAATCATCTCGAAGCGCAGTGACCTTGCAAGCTTTAATGGAATCAGCAATATTTACGGTTTCAGATATAGCTCCTATAATCAAATTATGATTCATGCCCTTGATAACATTTTCATGAAGAAATGCTTTCTGGCTGCGACAGAGCTTGTAGTACTTTCTTCGTACATCTTCGGGGAACTCAGGATCTAGAAACAACCCATCTACTAGAATGTTGAAATTCTCATAACTTCGGATGTCCTCAAATTGAAGAGTTGCGGCAGGTGACTTGAGATCTTCTGAAACTTGGGAACCAACCTCCTCACTATCGGTTTCAGATTGTTTGTCTTGCTGCAAACCAATCTTTTTCTTCTTTAGAACTACTAATTGAGGAGAATGTGCGCGTTTCCTATTAGAGTCATTCCAAGGCGTAGTGCTCATTTCTGCATTATATTTATCTGAGTGCAACATCCAAGAGAAATGGCAGAAACATCAATGTATGCACATGTAAATATAGCATGATTTCCTAAAAAAGTAATATCATAAATGCATGATGCTAGGAAGAAACAAACAGAGAGATTGATGAACTTGCCTGCATCCTTTTGTTTTGTATTATTATCCAAATTTGGAAGGCCAAGTTCCCCATCAACTTCAGCCAAACCATTTGACCTTATTATGTAAACCTGCAAGATGTGGGAAGATACGATTATACATAGGAAACTTCCTTCATGACACGACAAGGTGGAAGTGCAAATAAAGCACCAGTGTTGGTCCCAAGGGATAGGTTTAAGGCAATTGAATCAAGAGATAGACCCAACTTAGTCGTTCACTAAATGTAGCAGCCTATAATGCTCTCGTGACTTTGGGTATAAAAGATTCGAAACATCACCTTAAATTTTGTAGGTTCAACTAATTGGAAGACCAGAACATCTCCCTCGAGCAAATTGTGCGAAGCAGCAAACTGCCTCCAACCAGCGCTTAGTCCAGTCTTGCATGCAATGTATTTCGACTGATACTGTCTACCACTTTCATCTTCCAAAGTCATTGTAATATCTTTATCTGGTAAGTGTGATTTGCAGAACAGCGAAGGAAGCCCCTATTACACAAAATACATAAACAAAATATAGGGCAGAAAAAGAGAAGGACTTTAACATGTAAATACAACTTCTGTTATAACTAATGTTTTTGCTTTCATCTACTGTAACAGAATTTACCATCCAAAAACAACTAGCCACGTGTGATCTGACCAGTGATTTCACAAAGCTGGGGAATTGAGGTTCTAGTTTTGATCGAACTTCCTGCGCTCGAATGACAGCAGATGACTTTGCTTGACCTCGTGAGGGTGATCCATCAACTGGAAAATCATACTGCGTATTGCTTTTAAAAAAATCAGAAAGACAGCATTGTCATGAATCAAATATACAAATACAAACAAAGAGGGAAAAAAAATACACAAAAACTGTACAAGATGTTTCACTGACCTAATGGCCGGGGACTTCCCTGCATGACTCAACATCTGCTGTTCAAAAAATTTTATAAGCTTTCATAAAAACCCACATTCCATTCATGAGGAACAATGCCATTTCATCCATACAACAAATTTATTCATAATACAAGAGGTTACAAATCAAGACAGTCAAATGCAATCGCAATAAGAAGAAACATATGAACTAAATGCATTGCACCAATTCTGCTAATCCATAACAACATTGCCTTCTCACCCACTACTCCTATTAACTTTCTGATCAATCAAAGCCTCTATATGCTCGAAAAACAGGTGAGGCATGAAAAAGTAACGATTTTTCAATGAATTTGTGTAATTTAAATGGCTAATCCATAACAACAATGGCTTCTCACCCACTACTCCTATCAACTTTCTGATCGATCAAAGCCTCTATATGTTAGTGTGGAAAGTACATTGTATCGAAAAACAGGTGAAGCACGAAAAAGAAACGATTTTTCAAAGTTCTTGTGTAATTTAAAGCGTACCCCATGATGCCAAATCACAAACTAATCCACAAATTTTGTAAACAGAGGTATCAAAATTAAGAAATCCAAAGGTTTAATTTAAGTTTCGAAAAAAATAAAAAGGGGGGAGTCATACCTTTGTAATTTGGGTATTAGAAAGCTCCTTCATAGGCATGGAATACTCCACTTCTTGCTCTTTTGCCTTCCCTGGCTTCTTCAACTTCCCCTATTCCACAATGCACCAAAAACCCACATCAATTTCAATGGAAAAAAAAAAACACACACACACACACACACATAGAGAGAGAGAGACCGTGGGGAGAGAAGAAGGTTTAGGGTTGGTGGCGGGCTTGGGGCCGAGCCTGGGTTTGGGCAATGGAGGCGGAGTCAGGTGGCCGTCCTCCTTGGACAGCGGCATTTGGGGCTTGGCGTTCTTAACATTCCGAGCCATGGTGAAATAACGCCGGGTAGGTGTTTGTGTTTATACCTGAATCATTTTCTGGTTCGAACAAACCCAAACCAGCCAGATACCATGAGGCTGACTTCCTGCCTCCTCCCCTCCTCCCTCCCTCCTCCGTTCCTTTTCCTTCTCTTTTTTTTCAAAAAATAAAATCATAAAAAATCGTTTTTTCTTTTTTTTGTTAATTTAACTTTTTGGGTTTTTCATTTTTGTTGTGATATGTTTGTGAGAGAGAGTGAGCTTTCACCGTTAATTTTTGTTCAGAAATACTATGTTTATCATATATTTATTTTTTTAAAAATAATTTTAAGAAGATAAAATTTTTAAATTCAATAATATGATTGTCGATGATTGAATTATTAGTTAAGTGTTTATTAATGTGTTTATTTCATACTAGTGACATATCATTTGATTTGCAAATTTAATCCCCTAACATTATACAGACGGGACTAACATGTGTTAGACAGTTCTACCCCTATTAAAAAAAATGAGTTTAATTACACATACACCCCTTAAAGTTTTTTGTGTTTTTACAAAACCCCTCAGATTTTGAACATATGACAACCATCAAATGACATTTTAAAATCATCTCACAAAACTTATTACATTAGAGTTCCGTTAGTTTTAAGCCGTTATCAGCATACAATAATTTTGAAACGACAAAATTAACCTTTTATAGCTATTTCGGTTAAGAATATGATATTCCACTTGAAACCAAACACCTCCAATTTACCAATCTCCTCTGTCTTATTTGCTCTCTTCTTATATTTGTCTCTGAATCTCTCCTAAACTTCCGCACAAATCCCACACTCGGACTATGGCTCAACAGATTCCGTAATAGAATCCCAACTCAGATCCTTAGTTCTCAGCCAATACAGCTAGGCAAATTCACAAACCTCCTGCCAAAACCTCACATGGAGGTGCTTTCCGGTGGGATGCCTTGGGTCCGGAGTTTTTATTTAATATTTTGGCAGAAGATGTAAACGTTTCTATTCGTATCTAATAAAGTCTACCCTTTTGACAAAAAAAAATACCTAGAATGGAAACGGCCTCAGTTTCTCCCTTCTCATTTCGATTTCGAAACGGTTCTCAATCCACTAAATGGTTCAGCAACTCTGCAAGAATCGGTTATGTTCGGCCTGGAATACGCGCCTCACACAACTCCCCCTGCGTGCATGGTGAATTAGATGTTAGCTTTGAAATGTGCCTTTGTGGTTACTTGGTTGTGAATGATTTAATTTCTTGCGCCATAAGTTACTTAGACTTCTTTGATCAATGGACTGTTTATGGAAGGGTTAAGGCCATAAAATGTTCTTTTCTTTACCTTGGAGCCAAGGACTTTTGATTTATGTCAAATGCCAATTTTAAGATAGGTTAAAAGCAATGAAGGAAACTGATTCATCAGAATTTCTTAAACAACAGGAAAAGTAAAGTAAATATGAAAGATATTAAGTGATAACCTGGAATGGAAACTCACAGCAAAACATTAGAAATGAATTGAAAATTACAGTATGAAGTATGTAAAAGCAATAATTGATATAGTAAAGCACAAATATAAAAGTTCGGACATAGTTTCAACCTCGTTAGGCAAAGTTAGTTGCCTGTTGGGCTGAATGCAGCAGAGCTAAAACTACAAAGGTGGTGACTTTGGCTGTAAAAGGACGAACAAAGTGACAGAATTTTTAAGAGTCTTTTTATAAAGTTGAGTTGAGTGTCGTTTTCTTTTTGTTCTTATGTGGCTTTTATAAAGCTTCTTTTCTTGCGAATTAAGCCTTCCGTCTCTGATACATGTCTCCGCACATCAAGTGGTTGAAGTGACTTGCTTGGTAGGGGGTGAGTTCACACACACTTGATCTTCTTGAATTTACGGGGGTTTTCCATTGAAAAGTGTTTTTTCCCTGCAAAACCTTCTGCAAATTCCCCTAGTTTGTAGGTTTGACACTCATAGCTGCCACGTCACAATCATATTTAAATATTGATTTGGTTATTGTTCACAAGCTTCAAATTAAACACCCATTAAGCATTCAACGGTTTCGAGAGGGTATTAGGCCACGATGCAAGACCAGTGTTTAATTTTGGTCCAAACAGTGTCCCCTTTAAACATGATTAAACCGTTAGCACGTCGGTTTTAATTGTGTTTAAACCTTTTGATTCCCCCCATTAGAACTATGCTTTAGCACCATTAACGACTGTTGTAACTTTAAACTGTTCCACTAACCCACAAAACTCCAACGACACGATGATATAAAAGGAAAAACCAATGGGTTTTAACTTTGCCTTCGCTTCTGAGTACTTCTGAACTTTAAGAATTTTCCAGGCTTCAAGTTTCTTACTTCCTCCGACATTTCATCATTTTCAATGACTTTTTCCTCTCAACCTCGTCATGTATTTGGCGAAGGAATCACCGACCTTCATTATCGCACTAGTTTCTTATTCCAAACCCAGCCAAACCTTCACCAAGAAGTGTTCTTCCAACAAGGTCAAGTCTATCGATATTTCCTCAAATTTGCTTATCAATATTTCTACTGATACCGATATTTTAAATATTAATTTAAGTGTAACAGCTCGTCTACGTATTGCTCCATACAATCTTGCCTTGTTTCAACTTTCAAGGATAATCATCAAGCTATGCACTTTATGTTAAGTTGAATTGTTGTTTTTCTTTATTTTCAAAATTATGAGTATTTTACATCTCAAGTCTAACGAATTTACTCAATATAATCTTTTATGATCAAATGGAGTCAGTATGTCATTTAGTACTACGGTTTAGTGTTATTATTTTTCATTTGTAAGTACAAGATCTTAGGTTTAATTCCCACTTTATTGCTAGTCCATTGTGAGTCTTGGCCCACCCCAGCACTCCCTTAGTGTAGATAATATCATTTGTTCATAATTGAGTCAATTTGGACTAACTCAAGTTGTGTACGGCACTGTACTTTCCTTTATGCACTCAAGTTTGAATATTTATTTTTTATAATTTAAATAAACGGTATTTTAGTCAAAAATCAATAAAAACTCTACTATTAAGCCATATATCACTAACATATATATATATATATATATATATATATATATATATATATTTACTTAATCAATGATATATTTTTATTAATTAGGTATAGGTCAATGACGAATGTTAAATTGGTACAAGGTGAAATATCCTGTAAATAAAAATTATAATATGCTGGATTGACTAGTCAAGCTCACTAGTCAAATAAGATAGATTTAATAGTCAATAAATCGAAGATTTAATTACCAATTTCTAATCCCACAAACTATCCTAGTCAGCAAGGCTGCAGTTCGTTGCAAGTTATTAATGTGTCAAGTGGGTAGGATTGTGAGCACATACCATTTAAATGTTCAACATATATATGTATCATCTATGTGTAAGTGAGATGTGTGGCATAATAACAATTACTTGAACACAAGATATTTTTGGTCTAAAAAAAAAACCCCACATCTAGGAAACCGGGGACTCTCCACCGAGTCCAATCCACTAGTGTAAACAAAGGTTCATACAAAGATCACACAAGCTTAATTCCTAGAACCCTATCTATGAAGCAATTTTACCTTCGTGCAACCTTGCCGTACATGAGATTGACTCATTCAGTCTTCACGAAGTGGCAGTTCCTCATAAGCTCATCACCTTTTGGCATCGAGATCAATACGATCAATGATGTGATGTGATTTTATGATAAGCACATGCAATCTAGATTCAACTGACCAATCAGATTCTCCCATCAAACAGTTGAAGGAAAAATCTAACTTGAATCTAAAGCTTGGTCTAAAACCAAATTTAAAGCTTAAAACCAGACCAAGACTTTAATGCAAAACCTTAAAGAAATGCAATCCTAATAGACAATGATTGGGTGTTTAATGCATGAGGAAGGTTTGGTAGTTAGAGTTTCACAAATGGAGAAGATGCAAGCTCAAAGTCTTTAAGGCAACTTCCTCTCTCTAAAACTAAGTTCTAAACCCCTAAGAACAAAATAAAACTCTAGGGAACAAATATACCCAAGGAAATCTGATTTTCCATCAGCCAACTTGTCCTAATGACACTTGTCAACTGCAAAAGAAATCTAGGCAGATCAATGGCCAGAAACTGACTACCATCAGAAAGATCTCAGTCAGCTCATGTAGGTTGTCTTAATCTGTGTGCCTACACAGCTGGAAGTCAGTGCGCAAAACTAACTAGGCAATTAACCTAGACATAATGCAACACAAATAGAGATATGAGATGCATATGCATGAACAAACTTTTGACGTGAGGTGAGCCACGTACTTGAACATTTAATCCCAATAGCAGCATCCCATAATCAGATAATGTAGTCTAGAACAAAATTAAGCATGTGGTACACAAATACAATATTTGACAAGGAAAGCCAAACACATAAGACTACAATTTACAAAATGCCACATAGGCTTTAAGTCATTATAAATAGTTAGAATTTGACTCTTCTTCATTATCTCTTTCTATGAATGTTATATGGGCTGTAAGCTATTATGAATAGGGATTTAGATCATCTCTGGATCAATTTTATGGGATCTTCCGGACCGATGAATCTCATCCATTAATACAAATCCAACAACCAAAATCTCTTATGCTTCCTCTCTTCCCCTTAACTATTTTCTTTCTCACTCACTTCAAAGCTCTCAACCTCGAACCATCAGCCCCCCAAATTCCAAATCAAATTTAACCCCACCTTAAAAACCAGCATCGTCACAACCCACCTAACCCACAATCCCCAATTGTAGGTCCCTCACCTTACCTTCGCCAAAATCAGCCACAGCACCACCACATCCCTAAATTGCAAATCCCTCGAACTTAAAATCTCAGCCGATGTTAAGGAAACAACAAAAAGAGGGGTCATGAGAACCAGTGTCTTTTGGTTGCAGAGATCTTCTTCATAACCGTGGAAGAATTATAGAGAGACAAAGTTACAGTAGAAGAAAAATCTCAAAGATGAAGAAGAAAGAAATGACAAATAAAAAATTAAAACAGTAAAAGAGAGCAAAAGAGTCACTAGTACATAACAACATATTTACCATATCAATTCTGTCACGGGCATCAACTGCTCATGGTAGAAACTATTCAATTACCACGGTCAAGTGTAGCTCATGGTAGATAACATTAATCCACCATGGTTAGATTCTAGCTCGTTGTTAAAAGTGAATAATCTACAACGGTTTTTAATCCTGTGATGGAATATCAAAACCACCACGCGATATGCTCGTAGTGGTTACTTCAAACGACCACACCGCCTTTTAAAAATTCACCAAACCATTGGCCCGTGGTGGATATTTTTTTATTATTTTTTTTAATAAATATTTTGGAGGATATTAAAATTTAAAATCCCAATTATTCCCTCGCGTGAAACTGGACAAAAACCCTAAAAAAAACGTCAATCCTTTTGTTTCTCCACTGCTTCTGTCTCCGGTCTCGGTTTGGTCACCTCTTCGGACATCTCTCCCTCAATCAGTGGCAACCTCTCTCCATCACTCAAGTTTCTTTTATCCTATATCTTTTGATTTTGTTTTCTTGTTTTGAATAAACATTTAAATTATCATTGATCATTGAACTTGGAGATGTGTATGCACTCTTATGGCTTACAGCTCGCAAATTTCTCTTTCAACGTTTCGTTCTCTCACACATCCATCCAAAGGCACACACTTTTCACATCATCATCATAAATATATAATTTTGAGTTGAGAAGTATGTTTTTACTGTTTTGTTCTTCCAATTCAATAAAAAGATTGTATTTCATGCCCCAAAATCAACCCCATGTTACAAGGATTATGTCATGGAGCAGCACTTGCTATTGAAAGTGATAATTACAATTCAAGAACTATGTAAAATAAAAATAGAACTATATATGTAAAATTTAAGATATCAAAATTTTACCATAATTACAACATAAAAACTGATATATATATATATATATATATATATATATATATATATAATTTTATTTAAATTTATTAACCCATTAATGGGTGCTGGGCCTAGGGATGGGCAAATACCCATTGGTTATGGGTAACCGCGGTTCCCGTCCGTTTAAATTAAACGGTTACGGTTATAGGTAACCGTTTAGATAAATAAACGGTTATGGGTATAACCGTTTACTCGTGAAATTTAAATGGGCCGCTATGGGTATTAACCGCGGTTATAAACGGGTAACCGTTTACCCATTTATTTTATATATGTAAAATTAACACAAACTATATTCCCTATCGGACAAAACTTAGATCAATGCTATTGACTATAGTGCATGATTTCATGGTCCATTATATATATATATATATATATATATATTATGTTAATACTTTACATTCCGAGTTAAATAACCAAAGAATACTGTCTTTTAATAATTTTCGTAACCCAAGAATACTTAGCCAATTTTATATTACCTTCATTGTTAACAGTTAAAAATATCGTCCGTAAACTATTATTTCAATTATTGGAATGATATAAGGACTTAAAAAATTAAAATGCAGAAATGTATGACGAATGTACCTATAACGGTGTTTAATTGTTAGAAAAAGAAAATTATGACAAATTTTTCTTTTTTAATTTTCAAGTTGTTAAAAAAACACGTAGACAGGTGAAAAAGAAGTAAATGGTAAAAAAAAAGAAAGGATAAACGGGTTAAAAAAGGATAAATGGGTAAATGGGCATTAAACGGTTACGGTTAAATGGGTATGCGGTTATGGGTATGGTTAACCGTTTATAAATGGTTATGGGTATGGGTATAACCGTTTAGGCAATTACCCAACGGGTAAACGGTTATGCGTGTATGAGAATAAACGGTTATGAATAAATAACCGCGGTTACCCGCCCGCTATAACCATTGCCCATCCCTAGCTGGGCCATATAAGAGTCCCAATAAACTTTTAGTTTTATGGCTATAAGAGAGTCCCAATGATGAGATAATTGTAAAACAAGTAACATAATAAAAGTTAATATATTTTTTATTGGAAAGAAAACTTAATTAAAAACCCACGAAGTGAAGAAACTGCCGTTCAAGTTCCCACCAGAGTCACTTGCAGTTATATTTGGTTATCCCCTTAATCCTTCTCTTCACATCGTTCTTTTTTTTTTCTTCTAGGAAGCAAACGATTATTCACTGATCTCTCTCTATAAATTTGGTATGAATTGAGTGGTCTTGTAGTTGCATTTGGTTATTCCGCTAAATCTTTCTCTCTAAATTCGTTTTTCTTCGAGGACACAAAACATTCCTTTGTGAATCTCTCTACGAATTTGGTTTCAATTTTTAGGTGTATATGCATTTTGATGGTTTGCCAGACGGTGACGAGATGCACTTGGACCTAAACATCGAGGTCGACTTCGAGCAGGTGGTTATGGGGTTACACCTTCTAGATATGATGCCCAAACATATGCCAACATGAGTAATCGAGAGCTTAGAGACCGACTACGAAATGTCGAAGGAAAATTGCGGGAAGTGTTTGATCTTATGTTGGCTAAACAACAAAATGAGGTAATTATACATGCAACTTTGTATATACTTATAAAAATAATAAAAGATTTACGGCATGATCAATTTGTATATAGTTAGACCTTCTAATAATATCGCTGCATGGAAATGATAAAGAAACTAATACCAATGATGCAATTCAAGTCTCCACAAATAGGCCTTAGGTAAAAATGTGTCATTAGTAAATATTTGTATTTTGTTGAATATAAAACTGATCAACTTCTATTTCCTACGTATTCACTAGTTGCAGGGAGGCAATATAGATCTCCAAAGAACTAAGAATGGTATAAAACAGGTTTCCAATTCCAGTTACCAGGTTTCCAAATCATCTCCTCAGGTATGAAACTGATTTTGTTTAACTTGTCTTGATGTCTTCATCATTAGATAGAAAGAAAATAGTGAACATGTTCACTTTCAGGCTTAGTTAGTCTATACAGCTAATAGTATGTATTAGTTGTAGCGATATGGAATATATTATATGTGTTTGTTGGCATTCAGTATTGTCTTGCCATGGCTACAAGCATGGAAGCAAAATCCATTTTCTTGTTGTATTTGTATCTGACAAACAAATGTTAAAATTTTCAGTCTTATTTACATACACAAGGAACACCAGATGAACACTGGTGATTTTATAATGTATCCAAACTTATAAGTTCCCTTTGCACTAACCTTCCAGTACAATCCATTTCATTATTATAAAGTTCCCTTTGCAATAACCTTCTAGTACAATCCATTTGAGCATTATAAAGTTCCCTTTTGCATTTATAACACATAATACTAGAAAGCAGTTGTTTCACTTGATTTTGATTATTTGCATTTATCTTGTTATCAGTTACAGTGTAATAAGAAAAGTGCTCCAGAGGTTAACGATGGTTCTAGACAATCTTCAAAAGCTAGTTCTCAGGTACATATATGAGCCCAAATATAGCACGGTAGAATTTATAAATTTTTTGGTAAATTACCAAAAACTACCTCAACTATTGAGTCTGAACATTTTCATACCTCGTCTTTAAAAAATTTCAATGTTATACCTTATCTTCGAATTTGTTGCAATGTCATACCTTCCGTCAGCCTTCCGTCAATTCATCCGTTATTGTTGACGTGGCATCCCACGTGGCACATTTTTATATTAAAAAATTAATAAAAACTAAAAAAAAAATTTAAATATTAAAAAATTAATTAAAAATTAATTTTTTTCCTTCTCTCTCTCTTTTTTTTTTCTCTTCTTCTCTTCTTCTCTTCTTCTCTCTCCTCCTCCTCCTCCTTCTCCGCCCACTGCTTCTTCGTCCGACCACCATCCCAGCTGCTTCTTCTTCTTCGTCCGTCCCCCCCATCCCAATCCCCTGCAAACCCAGAAAGAAGGAGGAAGAGGAAGAGGAAGAGGAAGAAGAAGAAGAGAAAAACAAAAACAAAAAAAAAACAAAAAAGGGCCGAAACCCGTGCCCAGAAGAAGAAGAAGAAGAAGAAGAGAAAAAAAAAAAAGGGCCGAACGTGCCCAGAAGAAGAGAGAAGAAGAAGAGAAAGAGAAGAAGAAGAGAAAAAAAAAAAAAAAGGGCCGAACGTGCCCAGAAGAAGAAGAAGAAGAAGAAGAAGAAGAAGAAGGGAAGAAGAAAAAAAAAAAAAAAAAGAAAAAAAAAAAAGAAGGGCCGAACGTGCCCAGAACCAGAAGAAGAAGAAGGAGAAGAGAAGAGAAAAAAAAAGAGAGAAGGAAAAAAAATTAATTTTTTTAATATTTAATTAATTTTTTTTAGTTTTTAATAATTTTTAATATAAAATGTGCCACGTGGCATGCCACGTCAGCATTTTAACAGAATAATTGACAGACAACTGACGGGAGGTATGACATTGCAACAAATTCGAAGATAAGGTATAACATTGAAATTTTTTAAAAACGAGGTATGAAACTGTTAATGACCCAATAGTTGAGGTAGTTTTTAGTAATTTACCCTAAATTTTTTATACAAGTAAACCAAATTGACCTTCTTCTATGTTTGATTGTCTCAAAGAGTTAGTACAAATATACTAAGACATAGCAGATGTTGATAATTAGATTATTTTTGTTTTGTTATTAGATACAATGTGATAGAAGAAGTGCATGAGAAGCTGACAATGCTTCTAGACAAGCTTCCAAAGCAAGTTCCCAGGTGTATGAGAACAAGTACTAAATAGTTAGCTTATGAAACTTATGAGATTTTGATATAAACTGATCGAATTTTGTGTCTTTTGTCACAGAGAAATAGTCCAAACATAGAAAAAGTCAAGATTAAGAGAAAAGAAGGTTCTAAAGCCACTTCTCAGGTAGTAACACATGCTTGATAATAATTGTTAACTTAAATAGTTTGATAACTTAATCATTTAAAACTGATGTTCTTATTCGATTTCTTTATGCTAGTTACAACATGTTGGTATTTTACGAGGATCTTCATGCAAGTTACTAAATTGGCTCGGAAATGGACAAGTTGTTGCAACTGGAGAAATAGAATCAACAAATCCTAAGGCGAAAGTTCATCACATGGTGCTTGGTCCTAATTGCTCGAAAGTTTGGGTAACTGTTGTCGGAGTGGAGAATATATCTATGTACCGCCCTACAAGTGAATTTCGTACCCTGGAGGATGCTATATCTAGTTGTTGACCCTAAAAACTACAAAGCCTACGTGGCACGCAGGCCGAGTAATCTATGAGCTAACTACGTCCTTCGGTTGAGTGCGGGGCGTGCCAACTCGACGGCCGAGCTCGGCCGGTGAGTAAAATGTGGATGTGGTGTTGTGTTGCGCGGCTGACTTCTTGATCTTGCGACTGCGGCCGAGTAAGGAACACGCCTCGGCCTTTGGGTCCTAGAGCCTGAAGACAAGGCTGCTAGTTCTGCGAAGTTCAATATCAAATTTCGGCTTTCAATGTGCCGAATGTAGTAACTGGTAACACCTCACTTCGCCGAGAAGGCTGGTAAGATGACCTCTGTCGAAAAGAATTCGAAAATCCTTCTCGGCCGAGACTTGGATAGATAACCAGTCGGCCCCGACGCAGTGCTGTTTATCCAAACTGAAGGTACTCCGCGGTCGGCTGATTCTACGGCAACAGTGCTGTTTATCCAAACTGAAGATGTTTACCGGTTGCCTTCACAGTGCTGTTTATCCAAACTGAAGATGTGTTGGCGAAAAAGAAAATAAAAAATCTCAAGGTTGAGAGGGTTTGCGCAGGGCAGATTTGTGTGTTGAATTGGAGGTCCTTTCTTCGTTGCCACTGCCTCTGTATTTATAGCATTCATATTTTCCGCTTGGCACGGCCTGATAGTTCTGCAAAGTCCAATTGTAACTCAAACTCGCGGAAAGAGAATTGATCCGTATCAGGGGACTATCATTCAGAATGCTATCCGTGCCTTATCACATCATCATCAGGACTCCATCAGTAACCTTACTTTATCCCATTAAGACTCCCGATGTGACCATAAAGCCTTCTTTTTCCATGGCGTCTGTCTAGGTGCGACCATACATGCAAAGTAAATCACAACTTGATTGCAATATCAGTTAATCACTTGAATACCATCTTCCACCAAATACCACCTTGTATCAAGAGTCCTAATGATGCATGACTCACGTGGCCAATGCAATACCACAAAAGAAAAACATATCCTCTAGTATCCTATTTTGCATGCCTACTTGCTGTGGTCTAGATAACTGTACATATATTTTTAATATATCATTTAAGAGATAAATATATGATTAAAAAAAATCATAATGTTACCCTTTAAATAATAATTAAAATTTATCTTAACAAATGCAACAATTTAAAATTTTATCTTTCAACGGCCTCGAATACCTAGGCCGATTTTGTAAAATCGGGTCCAAACACTAGTACAATTGCTTGGCCATCAAACTATGTCCAAGTTGGAGAATAATTTTAGTTCGTACTTAGACTAGAAAATGGTACTTTGGCACTACATGGATAATACTTTATGACTTTGTTGCTTATGTATTCATTTGGAAACTCAAGTATTTTTAAATTATGTTATAATATTATCGATCTTTTATTTAATGTTGGTGTATTTGAACTGCATAATTAATATAAATTATGGGTCAACAAATTAAATAATAACACAAAATGAAAAAAATAATGACAACAAAGAATGCTCGTGGTTATCTTTCAATTCTACAAAGGACATGGTTGTAAATTCAATCAGCAACGGACAATGGCCGTGGTTATAAGATACTTTACAACGGGCTTCACATGTGGTCACGCGAATCCACAATAGCGCGCATTTCATTTCTATCATGGCACATGCATTTTTTATCACATCTAGAATACTAACGGACAAACTGTCCATGGTGGATTTCGATCTACAACGAGCATCCACTATGGTAGATGACCTTTTTTCTTCTAGTGAATAAATCAAACTTATAGCATAGATGATTTGAAATTTTGGGGTTTGTTAACAGTGGTGAGGTGTGGCGGTGCGAGGGAGAAAGATAAGTTAAGGCGGAAGAGATTTTGGCCGTTGGATTTCTATCTTCATGAAATTGATTTGGAGAGGATATGAACTCCATAAATAGTTTGAACATGAATATTCAATCACACACACACTCTCTCTCTCTCTCTCTCTCTCTCTCTCTCTCTTTCTTTCTCTCTCTTTCTCACTCTTCGTTTACATGGAGGAGTCTGCTCAAAAGAAGAAAAAAAAGAACCAGGAAACGGACACTGCATTGCAGTGTTCGAATCCAAAAGTAAAAAATTGAACAAAAAAATAGACATTGTTTTACAGTGTCTGAATCCAAATGTAAAAAACAAAGCCAGGAAATGGACACTACATTACTGTGTCTAAATCCAAATGTAAAAACCAGGAGCAGCGCGAGGTGTGAAACGTAGAAGACTTGTGAGTGATGGAATAAACAGAACCATAAAACAGAAGCTAAATGTAAAAAACAAAGCCAGGAAATGGACACTACATTACTGTGTCTGAATCCAAACGAAAAAACCAGGAGTAGAGCGAGGTGTGAAGCGTAGGAGACGTGTGAGTGATGGAGTAAATAGAACCAGAAAACAAATACTGCAACGCAACGCCTAAATCCAAAAGAAAAAAAAAACAGAACCAAGAAACACACACATCATTGCAGTGTTTGAATCCAAATGTAAAAATGAACATGTAGGAGGTGTGTGAGTGATGAAAAAAAAAAAACAGTAAATGGACACTGCAACTTAGTATCTAAATCCAAATGTAAAAAACAAAATCAGGAAACATATACTCCATATTGACTTATTCCAAAATATAACACTATGATAGAAGGGAATGTCAATTAAAGTGGGTGCCAGCTGCAGTGACACATTTTGTAATTTTTGTTTATTTTAAATGTATTTAAGTATTACAATATATGATGGACCTATTTATAATTAACATAAATATTGTTGATATATTGTTAATATTGTAACTTTTTAGTGACTTTACAAAATGATCATTAAATAAAAAGAAAACTAACTAAAAGTAAAAAAAACTTTAGATTTAATGAAAAGAACAAATAAAGGAATAGTGAATAGTACCAGGAAAAGGTAAAATATGGTTTTTCGTTAAAAGTGAACAATACTGGGAGTATTTCGTTAAAATTCCTTTAAATAAATTTAGTAAAGATTATGTTATTGTTTGTGAAAAGAAAAATAGTTACATGAAGTGTTCTAATTAGGATAGGAATCTTCTCTAGATCTCTTCCACAAAATCTACCAAATCAATCAATTTAAACCCTTGAAATTTGATCAAACGGCTACAAACATAAGGCTCATTTAAAAGTTATAATAACTTTAACCGTTGGATCAAATTTCAAGAGTCCAGATTAAGTGATTGGGTGGATTTCATAGAAGGGATCCGAAGAGGATCAATTTCCTTCTAGTTAACACCAATAGTCATAATTAATCACAATCAAATAGTACTCGCTTTGTTTTTTGTACTTCCGTTGGCAGCGTGTAACTATGTAAGGATGATTTCACAAAATACAATTGATTTAGGTCGTTGGACCGTATTCCATATTTTAAAACATGTCATAACAACGTTGTTTTATTTCTCAACTGCCGCGACTGAAGCTTTTGCTTTGCTTCATGGCTATGAGTTGGGTGCTGCTCTTGGTATTAATTCTGTCATTCTTGAATCGGACTCTCTGGAGGTTGTTTCTTGTCTTTCTCAATCTCTTGAATCTGGCAGTTGGGAGGCTTATCCTATCTTGACTCGGGTCAAACAGCTTGGGGGGGGGGGGGGGGGGGGGAGGGGGGCTTTCCAGCATTGTCCCTGGTCTTGGGTGCCAAGATCAGCCAATGAGGCGGCGCATGTGGTTGCGTCGGTTGGTCTTACGGAGATGAGTGATTTTGTATGGGTCAATCGGCCCCCATCTTCGTTGGTCTTTGTTTTGAACAATGATGGGCTTCCGTGTCCGCATTAATTTTGTTGTGGTAGTGGTTGGGGTGACGCTTTCATGTGGTGGAAGTGTCTTCTGCTGTATCCCCTTTATTGCTATCTTTCTGTTTCGTCTGTTGGTGTTAGCCTTTCTGTAGGCTTTTGTGCGCTCTTTTTGTTTTGTAGCTTCGTTAAAAAAAAAAAAAAAAAAGATTCCCTTTTTAAAATTTCACCATAACATATATTATAGCATAAAGTGCAATGACGACATCATCAAATTTATGTTGAATTTTTATTTTTTTTAAGAGTAAATTGTAGCAATGGTCTCTCAACTAAAAATTCATTATCATTGGTCACTCAACTCATCAAAATGTGTAGCTATGATAATTTTCTTCAACTTCATTAGAATTTTGTCAAAATAAGTTATGTTGGAAGGACCATTGCTACAATTGGGTTAAAGTTGAGGAACTATTGCTCCAATTGGGTTAAAGTTGAAGGACTATTTCTCTAGTTTGATTAAAGTTGAGGGACCAATGATAATGAATTTTTAGTTGAGGGACCATAGCTCCACGTTTTGATGAATTGAAGGACCAACGGTAATGAATTTTTAGTCGAGGAACCATTGCTCCAATTGAGTTAAAGTTAAGAGACTATTACTACAATTTACTCTTTTTCTAAATACATATTATATCAAAAACCCAAAATATTGAAAAACAAAATCAAATGGATTTTTGCTTTGTGCTTGTTCAAGCATAAAATATGGAATAAAGTACAACATAATTATGTCAAAGGGTTGAATTAAAAAAATAAAAATTTCAACAGGCCATATTAAATCCAAATAATATATACAGTCAACCAAAAAAAATTAAACTCGATTATTTATCTTTGGCGTGACATAAAGAATGGTGTATTTTTTGTAATCCAACTTGGTGCACCATAATATCATGCAACCTGAAAAAGCAGCCGTTGGATTCAAAATCATATTCTAAAGTACCAAACAAATAGCATGAGACTATGGTGTCAGTTTTCCATGTCACGTCAAATACTTGCAGAACATAAAATCTATTAAGTTTGCATGATTGCTCTCGTTTTTAACTTTATGCTTAAAGACGTTGAGAATGAGAATCGAACTCAGAATCTCGAATGTAATGTGTATGGTCATTTGTCACATGAAAGAGTTTGCTGGTAAACCAACAAAACCAAAAACTAGTTGGTTCCACAACTCTACGTCTCTAATGAATATTCATCTTTTAGTTTGAATATATAGTTCCCTTTTGGTTCCAAACATCCTGGGTTGAATGAATTTGGTGGCTATCGGCTTTTATTGTACTCTTTGTTCTCATTCTCTGTCGTCTTTGCAGCACTTTTCCCTCTCTGTTTCCCCTCTCTCTCTGGACATGGAAACTGTTCATATAATACAATATTTTCTGACGAATATATGATAATAATTGTGCCTTATTTATTTCATGGAAAGCTTCAAATTCAAAAGCTTTCATCTGGGGCATAAATTCATAACAAAACCTCAAAAGGGTTGTCCGAATTTCGGTTGACATTCTCTCCAATGGCGATGTTCCTGAATCTATGGACGTTTTTTGGCGCGGATTCCCCACAATCTTTCAGACGCTGCGTCAAAATTTTCTCTCTGGTTTTTGCATTCGGCTCTGCTATCTGCCTTGGTGCTCTTAAAGGTAGCACCTTTCGCTATTGAGGATATGTGTGTGTGTATATATATATATATGTATATATACCTATATACATACATACATATATATACATACAGATTTTGCATGTTTTCTGCTGAATTTACTGGAAATTTTGATGGTTGGTTTTTGGGATTTTGATCATATATGTTGCAGGTCTTCTGGTCGGACCCATTTCTGCACTGATACTGATTTTGGGGAATGTGGGAATAATTTTAGGTTTGTTTCCTGCACATGTTGTCTGGACAATCTACACTCTCATAAAGTTAGTATCTTTGAAACTACCTCTTTTCAAAATTTTCAGTAAAACTCCTAATTTTTCAGAGATTTAATACTCTCTTTTTTCCCCCATAAATGTTGGGGATTTGCAGGATTCACAGATTTGATGTACCACTTAAAATTGCAATTTTGTTTGCCTTGCCTGGCCTGCTGGGTATATGGCTGGGTTTGAGCATAGCTGGGAGTGTTCTGTTGGGTGTGGGATATGGATTCCTCACTCCCTGGGTTTCTACTTTTGAGGCCTTTAGGCATGACAACCAGTACAAGAAATTCAAACATTGTATTCTGGTAAAACTTTTGAATTCGGTCTTTTTTTCTTCTTCAATTTTTCTGTTTGGTTTAGTGTCAAATTTAGCTCTGCTCGTTGTGTTTCACTCATGCAACTTCGTTACTTGTTAGGATGGAACTTGGGGGACCGTTAAAGGAAGCTGTACTGTAGTTAGAGACTTTGCAGACCTGTGTTACCACTCGTACCCGCTTTACTTGAAGGAGTTGCGTGAATCACCCGCTGCAGAGGAAGTTCGCACTCTTAGGTAATCGTGTTGTAATTAGTTAGAATTATGTTGCTTTTGTCATCAAATTATGTATCAAAAGCCAAGTATAAACATTTTAATCAAACCATAAGGTAATCATGTTGTAGTTAGTGACTTGAATTGTTTTGCTTCTGTCATCAAATTATGTAGCAAAAACTAAATATAAACATTTGAATCGAACTCTAAGGTAATCGTGTTGTAATTAGTGACTCAAATTGTTTTGCTTCTGTGATCAAATTATGTAGCAACAGCCAAATACAAACATTTGAAATAGCATTGCGTAAAACAGCTGTTTTAATCTGAACTCAATTCTTTTTCGGGGACATATTGTAGGTTGATTCACATTCCGGCATGTATTATAGTTGGCGTGTTGGGGCTAATCGTGGAGATTCCTGTTTACACTGCAATTGCTGTTGTAAAGAGTCCCTATATGCTGCTTAAGGGCTGGTATCGACTGATTCATGATCTGATTTCTCGAGAAGGTCCATTTCTTGAAATAGCATGCATCCCTATTGCAGGTTTGACAATCCTTCTGTGGCCAATTGTGGTTGTTGCAAGTATCGTATTGGCAGTTTTCTCGAGCATTTTAATCGGATTGTATGCATCAGTTGTAGTATATCAGGTTTGCTTACACCCGACTATAATCATATTAATCTCCTTGGCCTTTCATGATAAGTAAATTATACATCTTTTAACCATTTTTGAATGCAGGAAAGATCTTTCAGGAAAGGTGTGGCGTACGTGATTGCAATGGTGGCTGAATTTGATGAATACACGAATGACTGGCTGTATCTTCGAGAGGGAACAATCTTTCCAAAGTTGATGACTTTCCTGCTTATGAAATATTGTTCTTTGAGCTCATTAAGTATTACTGCAGCTAGATTTTGTTATTTTTCTCTTGTAAATCTTTACTAGAAGTGGTCTCATTATGCGCAGCCAGGCCCAAATATCGAAAAAGAGCTGTCGCTCAATCACCCGAGTTCTCTGTTCGAGGAAATCAGCTGGCTGAAGGTACACTCAGTCCTGCTCCTATGGAAGCACCTGCAATGCTTATGCCAAGTATAGCCGACTCGAGATCAGTTAGAGACGTTATACAAGAAGTGAAAATGGTTCAGGTATGCCTTTCGGTTATCACGGTAGTGTTTCTATGAGCCTGAATGCTTCAATTCAGTATCTTTTGCAAATGAATTTGTTTTGCTTTAATTTCCTTTTCACATAAAGTGTATCACCGAACTAGCTATGCAACCTTAGGATGAATTTTCTGTGCTATGTACTACAACTTTATGGGAGATACGAAGTAGTAATGTTGTAGTTAATGACAAGGCCATTGCTTAGTGCTTCTGCTAGTTCCGGAAACTTACTCTTCAATTATCCCCTCCTAAGGATGTAGCAAAATGTCCAAGGGGGTGGCGGGGGAAGGGAAAAGGGAGAATGAGCGGAGAGGGTGGAGGAAGGCGTAAGGGAAGGAGGGTTTTTTCTTTTTTTCTTCTCAATTTTAGCTTTTAAAAGCATGAACATTTGTTCTCCTTTGCTATGATGATTAAATTTCTTACGAAATTTCTGTTAATTAGCCCTCTTGCTTGTTTTGTTTCGTGACGAGAGTTTATTGTACTTGAAATGCAACAGATATGGGAAAACATGATGAGGTCCTGCGAACTGAGGGGCAAGGAGTTGTTGGATGATAATGTGATAGCCACAACTGACCTCGATGAATGGATGAAATCAAAGAACAGCAACGAAGCATCCATTATCGGTGTTGGTCTGCCTTGTTATTCATGCTTGCAGACTCTTCTCTGCTCCATCAGATCGAATTCAGATGGTTTACTGCTGCTTGATGACGTTGAAATTAACTACTTAAATAGACCGCATGAAAAATTGTGGGACTGGTTCTTTAATCCGATAATGGTCTTGAAGGAACAGATTAAGGTCATAAAATTGTCAGAGGGTGAGGTTAGATATTTGGAGAAAGTGGTTCTTTTTGGAACCAATAATCCACAACGTGTAGTGGCTTGGGATAACGGAAGTTTACTACCTCAAGACGCTCTAAGAGCTGCTCAAATCGAAGGCATTAGTAGAAGGTACGAAATTTCTTCTATCCCATTTTGAACCAACTAAAATAACCAAACTATTCACATTCCATTGAGGGAAAAAATGAACAAATTCAAATGTCGCCAATCTTTAACAAATAGAGAGCGCAAAACTTATGTGCCTGTTGGGTAATACTCTATTTCGTAGAGTCCAGAATGTCATGTTGCCATGTTATCAATCAGATCGTATCAACTTAGTCGATGATTTAAACTGACAGGATGAAACCTGCCTTTAGTAAGTGGCAGTGACAAATTTTGGAACTGTGGAATAAGTACCATTGCTTACACTGCATCTGAATATCGTAGAAAATTAGAATCGATCGGTTTTCTTGTTCAGAAGCATATCATCTATTGTCCGGCCGATGGAAGCAACTGAACTTAGCATTAAGTTACTGCAAGTAGTTTCTGTATGTTCATGTTCTGATGTGGTGATTGTATTTGTAGGATGATTGGAATGATGAGAAGTGTCTCAAAATTTCCCACTTACAGAAGGAAATTCCGGCACGTTGTCAAGGCTTTAGTCGCATATTCCTTGCCGAAGGAGGCTTCAATTGCATCCGGTTCTGTTAAATCCACCATCTCCAGTGATGATGTTGTGCTGGATGAACCTTAATTTATCTTCGTTTTATTTACATTCCACCCCCTTCACATTGGACTGTGATTATAATTTCTCAAGGGCATGTATTTTCGATCATTGGTCAGATCACTAGTCCGACATGCTATGTTATTAATGTCTCGCGACGATTTAAACCTAGTTTACATTTTTATTAGCATATAAACAATCTAACACTGGAGGTGTTTTGCTTCATAATTGATTGGAAGGTCGACATCTACAATATAAATATAAATCATTGTTACAATAGATTGTTTTCTTTGAATTTATGGTCTACATTGTGAATCCAACACATAATCTGTCATGTTATACGAAAATTCTGCAATGCATGGGTATATGGAATGCATCAGCGTGGTATACAGTTGGATTTGCATGCTTGTGTTTTTGACAATCTGAATCTTTCTAGCTGCTCAAGTATCGATACAACATGTCCATTGGTGTATACATCATGTACACCATGATTAGAAGCTATATCATATAGCTAGGATATGACGTGCATGGTAAGTTTAGTGTAGGACCACACTTTTAGAAAATAATAAAATGTTATGCATTGTGTGCTATCTATTTATGCAAAAGTTTCACATTTTAGCAACAACATATGGAGATCGGGGGATATGAAATGCTAGCATAATTTACATAAAAGTGATTAAAAATAACCTCTCCTTTTTACACAAAATCAACTCAATAAAGTGTATTCTTTCTTCCTTAGCTGCATATCAGAGACCGTCAGACTGACATATATACTAAAATGACTTACAAGAATAATAAAAGGAGAACTGTATGCATATATGTTAAACTAAGTTTTGTTTTTAAAGAAAGGAATGACTCCTTAACCTTAATTTGAATATTGTTTTAACACTAAGGACATATTTGATAACCATTTCATTTTTTTTGTTTTTAACTTTTACTTTTTAAGTTAATGATAGAACAGAATACATAGGAAAAATGAGGCGTGAAAAAAAGTGGATAAAAAATGATGGGATAAATGCATAAGAAAAGTAAAAGAAAAGAACATAAAATGAAAATCAAAACCAAAAACTATTTTCAAGTTATTTTCACTTTTAAAATTTTGTTTTCGTTTATTCTTTCTTATTTCTTTCCCTGTCTCTAACCACTCTTCTTCATCCCTCCTTATTTTTCTTTTTATCAAACTTATTCATCCGTCTTTTAGTGCATATAAGGCCTCGTTTGCACATCGTACAAAACACCAGATAATGTTAATAATACAGAGTACTGTGTTTGGTGTCCGTTAGTATTAAATAGCCACTGAATTAAACAATCCGGGCCCACCTACTTTATATGGTAAAGACCCACTTGCTTATCCTCTCCAAAACCACGGTACAATTTAGCCGGGCGCTCTCTCCTTCCTCTCCAGACGCAGCCGCTCTCTGCCCTAGGTTAGTCTTCTCACGCCTTCTTCTTCGTTTGAATCCTAGTTCATTTTCTCATTTTTCTTCTTCTTCCCAAGTTCCCCTCCCTCTGTTCTTTTTCTTCGTTTCCCCTCCCTCTGTTCTTCCCCCTCCTTCCCACAAATCCCATTTCCCAATTCCTCCGTCGGCCACCATGAACCACCACCAGGAGGTTCCATCCAACCACCCAGAACAAGACTTTTCTCGCCCTGCATCTTTTTCTGGCTACCGCAGGATCTCCCTCCCTCTTCTCTGCCGCTGCATCTCCGACCCCTACAACCCTCCGTTTGCAACCACCCCCAACAACGCATTTGAGCATTCTCTCTCTGCTTCTCGCTGTGGTGGTTCTTTGTGCAACATGACTCCGTCCTACTCTCCTGACTGACTCCACTTCCCCAAGACTCCGTCCCATTCCCCGGCAGCGATCCTGCCTCCTCTTCCTCCACCACAGACTCTCCGGCACTTCGTCTTGGATCCCAATCCCTCTCAGGCCAAGACCTCCTCCCGCTCCTCCATCTCCTCCCAAGATTTCCACTTCTCCACCGACATTGCACGTAGTCAGCTGCTAGAATTTGGCCTTTTTAGCAGCTCAGTTTAATGGCTAGAATTTGGCCCTTTTTCCAGCTCAGTTTATTGGAAAATATTTTGAATGGAATTTACTATTATTTTTTTTTTGTTATTTGAAAATTTGTGAGGTTTTCAAATTTTGTATAAATATGAGAAAAGTTCAACAAACAAACAAAGATTTGTCAATTTTTTTCTTCCTTTTTCTTATTTGATTCATTACCAAACACAATATAAATAATACAGTCATTAGTCCGATACTGCACCAAACGCCCAACTAATTTAGTCAGTACTATCCGGTGACTATTTATCATATCCGACAGAAATAGTCAGTACAGTCCGAGCTGCCAAACGAAGCCTAACTTCTTTATATCTAACGATAAAAAAATAACAAAAAAAGAAACAAAATTGTTATCAAACCAATCATAATGTATTGCAACAATGGATAGGTATTACATTTTCACAAAGCCCTAAAATCTTAAGCCCATTAATGGAAAAATAGGCCCATAGTCAAATTCATTTTCCTTTGGTCGCCCAGGATCCATCACAACCAACTCATCGAAAGCTCTTGTGAGAACTGAGAAGAATCTCAACAAACAAGGCCCATCTAGAAAAAGAATTATCCTACAGATTTAAGGGTTTTTCTCGGTTTCTTTTTTTTTTTTTGGTTAACTAGAGAGGCAAATTCTACCTTGTATTTTTGTGATCTGCACTGGTGTGGCATGTAGAATTGGCTTCTTTTGAAATATTTTTTCTAGAATTTTATTCGGTTACAAATATTATTTATTAGTATAATGGTCTAGTGGTAGTACTCTTACTTGTAAGTAAAAATTTTATTCCGGTACCACATTTTTATGGCGTGCTTATTACGATTAAATCTCCAACCATGTAAAATTGTAAAATATGTATGTATCACAAAAAAATCTTTCTTTGAAATGGAATGTGTTGAAGCACATACACAAGCATGCCCTAGGTTCTTCCGTGGGCGTTGGGCATGCTAGTTCACTCGCTTTTATAACATTTTAATTGATAATGACGTTTATAAGATGAAATAATGGATCAAAGATCAAATTGATGCGCAAATATGATTAGCAAAATATAAGTTGTGCAAATGGGCTTCGGTGTCTATTAGGCCCATGACCCGCTATTTCGAAGAGAACAGTGACTCGAGACCATTTCACGGCTTCTTTGGGATGCCTGGTCTTTTTATGCCAAAAATTTTGACCTTTTTTTTCTTCATAAATTTGTTTCTTATTTTTACTTTCATAAACCAAGGGCTAAGAGGCTAGTTGCTTATGCAATGAGGTTATCGTTTGATAAACTCTCTTTGTCACGCTGCGTCATATATTTGAATCCATAATCAATATGCACCTTCTTATCCGCACGTTTCACACTTTTAATTTTAAGTAAGATCTCTATAACTTTCAAAAAAGTTTACTCCTTCTCTATGTCTCTCTTTTGACAATCTACCTCTATAACCCCCAAACTTTTTTATTTAATAACTAAACAAATATAAACATTGCTAATCGATCCTTGAAGTAGCTAGGAACTTTATTAACAGTTAGAAGGTTGTAGATGCTTGCAGGTATCATAACGGTTGATGAAAATAATTTCTTGTATTCTCGTGTAAACTTATAACAGTCAAGAGAATCAGAATCTTCTTAACACCCACCTCTTTTGTCTTTTTATTTTCTTGTTCACTCTACCGTGCAACAAATTTCCAAAATATCATAAATGATCAAGACAAATGCAGTAAAAAAATGTTGAACAATTTAACCCCATGTTGGAATCTTGACATAATAATTATAGATATAACTTGAATGGTTCACTTTTAATTACACAAAGGTTTTTCGTGATAAAATTCATCAGATGTTGAATTGTGCAAGTGGTTAAGTTGAGACAATATCAGCGCAATTAAGCAGATTAGTTCTCAAATCTTGACATGGTATCAGATGGGTGCTTTTTTGCTCATCACTCTCAAGCGGTGGTAATGTTAAGCTCCTACTTATTACCGTTGGATGTGTTTAAGCTTCTAATTACCTATGCAGTAAAATCCAACATCTATCAAACCGTAAATGTGATTGAATTGAAACAATATGGACATGAATAGACTGCTCACCGAACTACGAAATCTCGAACAAAAAATATACCTTCGCTTTGAAAGTACAGATGAAGCATGAGTTGAATTAAAAGCCTCTGATCACTTATCTCTACAAACCTTTCATATTTTGCCTTCTTTGTCTCTTTAACTGTTTTGTAGTACACGTACAAACAAGTAGAGAGTAGCAGAAGAAACTCAAGTGAATTTGTCTTATTTTTTAGTTGCCTTTTTTTGACTTTTACCCAAAGCAGTTTGCGATCTCCGTACAACAGTGGAGCTATAATAATAGCTAGTAATAGTAAAATATTCTCTCTTTCCGATTCCATGCATTTTCATTTTCATTTTTTTTTTCACTCGAGATTTGTAAAAAGAAGATTTGGCCACGCAGTTGGGACAGTGGTTGGTGATGATTGATGGAGGGGATAAGATAACATTCCGGAATTCGAACACGTGGCCGGATATTACGGGCTACAATAGTCATCATCAACTAGGATAACAACTCGACCAAGAGGAGACTTCCAAATTACCAGAAAATTAGGTAAACATAAAAACAAATTATTTTTAGGTCGGGATTCTGATGCTTTAAATAAAAAAAAAGTTCATTAAAAAATTTAGAACAAAAAAAGTGTTTTTTTTTTAAATTATTGTCAATGATAATAAAAAAGCATAGAAAAACAGAAAAATAATCTTAAAAAGTGCTTTTATATTCAAATCATAGTAATCAGTGCTCATATAATGAAATTTACAAATAACAAGTATATCTCTACATATTTTGCAAAATTACAATCTTTGCCTTCTACGTTATTGTCTCTGATAATTATTATATTATATAAAAAACCATATCTTTTTAGTTATTTAACATATTCACATCAATTTATATAATGAAATTTTAACGAAAAGCTCCCGGTACTGTTCTTTAACGAAAAATCATATTTTTACACTATAAAGTCAATCATGATACTATTCACTTCACCCTTTAGTTGTCCTTATCGTTAAAACTCAAAGTTTTAAAACCATTTTCATTAGTTTTCCCTTTATATAAAATTTTACCAAGCACTCCGATACTTTTTTTTTTGTTAAAAGCACTTTTACGAAAAAAAAAAAAAATTTGTCAAACACTCAACAACTTTATTTTACAGCCGTTTATTCTTACAACACAGCAGAAACATTTTTTTTAAAGCACAACAATACCAAACTAACCCTTAATTTAGAGAATTTTTATTTCCTTGACAATAAGAAAAATGCCAGGAAGTCCACATTTTTATACCACATTTGTGTACCATATGATGTGACAAGTGATATGTACATGTCATCAATTAATGAATTTATTTGATTAGATGTTGATCGTATGCATTACTTGCAGAATGTGATGGTATACCAATATGGTATAAATATGTGGTCTAACTAACATTACTCAAACAGTAATAAAAAACGCTAAAATGTACGAAAATCATTTGCATGTATTGTAGGAACACTACAGGTCTGGAAAGTTAGTATTACTATCCTGAAACATATATTCGTGATATAACAAATACTGTTGTCGTATTGAGTTAGTATGATCGTACCAAAACATAATTAATTACGGGATATAACAATATTAGCTGCTATTGTAATACTAGACAATATAGAGACTGGTTTTTTACTTACCACGTGACTATGATTTAGTATCACACAATAATTTTTCTATACTGAGACATAATTCCGAGATATAACCAATACTAACTAATATCATATTACTGTACTACATCACAATTGTTTATACATACCACATAACCGTGATTCAGGATTACACAATAATTTCTCAGGTACGAGAGAGAAGAGTATGCAAAAGAATGAAGAGTAGAAGCTTTTGTTATTCCAACAGTCGTTTGTTCTTTTCTATACTTGAGATCGTACACAAAAACAAAACAAACTGCTTCTTCTTCTAAACTAACTTACAGTGCTAAGCTTAGCTGTACATGATTAAAAGAAGAAAAACAATAAAACTAGCGAAGAACTGAACGTAATTAGTAGAACCTAATTAAAAAAATTAATAATAGCAACAGATTATGCATGAGAATTATCGATCATTTTCGATTCCTTTCGACCGCTCGCTCGTGTTTCATGGCTTTAATCGAACCCACTCGTAACGTCCTTCCAGCGGCTCATCCTTAGAAACATCAAAATTGTACCTGAAAATTTATCACCAATTTAGAATTTCATGCTCGGACAATGAGAACGTAAAGCCTAAATTCGAACGAGCTATAAATTTAATTTATTTTTTTAAAATGAGTTGACTTACTTCTCCTTAAATTTTCGCTGGCTTTCCTTTTCCACGGCAGCGAAGAATTCTTCGAGCTCCGACGCGTTCACTACCGTCGGTGATCGTCGTTGAGACTCCTCTTTAAGCCTCGCCGTCGATTCTGCTTCTGCTCCAACTTCGCTCGTCGGCGCCGTCATCTCTCTCCTGCCGCGAAAGCAAAAAAACGCACGCAAAGGCGAGAGAAGTGAATTGAGAGACAAAGAAGTTAGACACAGTGTGCAAATTTAAATACGTGAGTGAAACAAATTCGAATTTTGAAACAAAATTAAACTTTTGAATTTCGAAATTTAAGATAGGATGCAAAAAATATAATAAATGTTCGACGAATTGTAATATTATATGCATATTTATATATGTGTGAGTGTGAATAAAACCTTTCGTCTCTGCTGGAATTATACGTCCACGATTCGACCTGGTCACTCTCATCCTCCTGCAAAAAAATAATTAATTAAAATTCCAGTTAATTAAAGCGCGACGAAACTGAAAAATTCAAAGAGTTACAAGAGAATTGAATTTATTTCACTAATTAATTTTGAATTTACCGGCTCGCTCGAGCCGTTACTCGAGCAGCAGGAGCTTTCCTGGTGGTCCGACGTCCACACGTCGTCGTTGGAAGTCCGTACGCTCTCCGCCTCCGTCTTGATTTTCGGCGCGCTGCTAACCACGACGACGCGTCCTCTCGGCCTCTTTTGCTGAGCCACGTCATACGACGACGGCAATTCGACTGATTCTCCGTCCGCGCTGCCGGCCTTCCTCTTCCTCGCCGCCGTCGCTGACGTGGCAGCTCGAGTCACCTCCATCGTCGTAAATTCCTCTTCTGCAAGCTCTTCGTACTGTTGCTTCACTTCCTCATCGCCGTCTCTCTCTGGACCTCGTTTCTAGAGAGAGAGAGAGAGAGAGAGCGCGATGACGATGATAATGATGGTGGTGATGACGAGTCCGTTGGACGGCTGTGATTGATTTGGTTTATAAGTGCGGGTTGGCCAAACGTGGTCCAGACTCCAGACTCCGTTAACAGTGACGGGGAATCTGAAAACGGGCGTTTTGACGGCGCCGTTACGTAGATCTGGGCCGCACCAAACATTCCTCGAATTACTTGCCGCCACGTGGATGGGATGCACGTTGAAGATAACAGGAACGATGAAATGATAAGAGATTTTGCAGTGTGTCGGGAACATGATTCAGTACATTAAATGTCATAATACAAGTAGTTGAAATTGTTTTTTCAAGTATTTTTGACACATTGAAAAATCTATCTTAAATGATTGCCTGCACAGGGTTCAGGTTTGGAGGCTGTACGGTTGTGGAAGTAGAACGGGATTCACTGAATTATGAGCAGTTAGAACAGAGCTGAATTACTTATATGCCCTCATTTTTATTTGGAAGCATCTGTGCTACCATCAACTAGTTTGTTTTACTTGTTCCGTAATTACTAATGAGTTAACTATGGTTTGTGCATGTTAATCTGCATGTTTGGGCCGATTAATCACTGTAAATAAAGCATGGTCAGTTTTCGAAACTTTATGGCCAATGGTAATTGCATAGGGGAAGTTTTAGACATTGTAAATTAAATAAGTGTAAAAAATCAACGGTGTTATTTTCTACATTCAAAATAAAAGTTCGAATTTTGACACCGCCTCCGGTGTATTGGGACGTTAATACGAAGGTGGCTGAGCTTATTGGGTGCGACCCTAAGCGATGGAATGTCCCGTTGCTCTACGAGTTGTTTTCTCCAGAGGAAGTGGACGTAATTAGGAGGCTCCCTCTTAGCCTCAGGAGCGTGGAGGATCGTCGAGTATGGCACTATGAGAGGAACGGAAAATTTACGGTGTGAAGTGCCTACCATGTAGCTCGGACACTTAATGCAACTAGTGGAGGTTCCATTGCGACTTCGTCATCCTCTCTGGGTGGTGTGGATGGGGAATTTTGGAAGAAGTTGTGGAATACATATGTCCCAGGGAAGGTTAAGATATGTGTATGGCGAGCGTGTTTGAATGCACTTCCTACAAGGGCTAATCTTAGTCAGAGGCGGTTATTGAATGAAGATGCCTGTGTGGTTTGTGGTGGAACAGTTGAATCTGTTGAACATGCGGTGAGAGATTGCAGGTTGGCTAAGGCAGTGTGGTTTCAAAGCTTGGGGCTAAGGGTGGAGCAGGCCCGTAAACTTCCTCTAGTATTCTGGTTGTCTAACTTGGCTCGGCAAATTCCAACTTCTGCGTTTGAATCATGCCTGGTCTTACTATGGGCTATATGGAAGCAAAGGAACGAGAGGCTTAGGAATGGCCGTTCGACTCAGCCTCAGGAAGTAGTTTTGCATGGCGAAGGATGGCTGAACGAGTTCCAGAGGTGGCATAAGAAGGCTGCTAGGAAAATTGCCGAGAGGTCCAAAAATGGCAGAAACCGGACGTTGACTGGGTTAAATGTAACTTCGATGGGGCTTGGAGTCGAAATGGCTCCTGTGGGGGTTTTGGGGTGATAGTGCGCAACCATATGGGGGATTTTGTTGCGGCTTTAGCAGGCCCTTCTGAGATGATCCAATCGGCTTTTCATGCAGAGTTGATTGCATTTCGAAATGCATTTCTGCTGGTAAAAAACAACTGTCCTGTTGGGTGGCGAATTATTTTCGAGGGCGATTCTAGTCTGGTGCTGGCGGCTGTGAAGAATGAGGGGGAAGATTTCTCCTTACTGGGGCCAGTTATCAAGGACATCAAAGGTCTCTTCAGTGAGCTCACCCAAGTGCGGGTTAACCATGTTCAGCGAGAGGGAAACTCGGCAGCGCATCGGCTGGCTCGTATGGGCATTAGTTGTGATCAAGAGATAGTGTGGTTTGAGGAGCCTCCAGATTTAATCGTAGATATCCTAGTGGATGAGGGTTTGTAAGTGTTATTGGTTCAAATGAGGATAGTTTCCTTTGTGCGGGACGCTCTTTTTCCCTTGGACCGGGTTGAAATCCCTGGCAAGGTTTTTATCGAGGCCCATTATGCACACTATCCTCAGGTTGTACGTATTATTTGTTTTAATGAATATAGTACCGTTTCTCAAAAAAAAAATAAAAGTTCGACTCTTGACTTTTTAACTTTTAAATAAAATTAAACAATAAATTTGATTTTTGGTGCAGTTCATAATTACTAATGTTTTTGGGTAAATTACAAAAAACTACCTCAACTATTGGGGTCACGACAGTTTCATATCTCATTTTTAAAAATTGACAATGTCATACCGCATCTTACGAATTTGTGACAATGTCATACCTCCGTCAATTTTTCTGTTAAGTGCTGACGTGGCTTGATTCGGACCCCACTTTCTATTAAAAAATTATTAAAAACTAAAAAAAAATTTAATATTTTTTAAATATTAAAAAAAAAAAAAACCTTTGTCGTCCTTCCCCCCCCCCCCCCCACTCTCTCTTCCCCATCTTCACCTTCTTCCTGCTAATCTTTAACAGGAAAAAATAAATAAATAAATAAATTTGAAAACCCAATCGCCAAACCCCACCCGCCGCCCCCCCTCGGGAGAAGGAGGAAGAACCGAAGAAGAAGAAGGAGGAGGAAGAAGAAGAGGAAAAAAAAAAAAAAAAAAAAAAAGGAAACTGCAACTTAGAAAAAAAAAACCCAGATGAAGGAAGAAGGAGAAGGAGGAGGAAAAAAAAATCCAGAATAAGGAATAAGGAAGAAGGAAGAAGAAGGAGAAAAGAAAAAAAAAAATTCAAACCCAGTTTCGGCAAGAAGAAGAAGAGAGAAGAAACCCAGTTTCGCCCCAAGAAGAAGAAGAAGAAGAAAAAATTAAACCACCCTCCTGCGGAAGAAGAAGAAGGAGAAAAGAAAAAAAAAAAAAAATTCAAACCCAGTTTCGGCCCAACAAGAAGAAGAAGAAGAAGAAGAAGAAGAACAAGAACAAAAAAAAAAAAAAAGAGTGACAGTTTCGGCCCATGAGAAGAAGAAGAAGAAGAAGAAGGAGAGAGAGAAGAAGGAAAAAAAAATTTGTTATTTTATTCTTAATTTTTTAATATTTAATTATTAAAAATATATTTAATTATTTTTTAATCCAGCTGGATTAGTGAGTGGTCCCCATCTCTAGCCATGTCAGCACTTAACAGAAAAACTAACAGAAAAATTGACGGAGGTATGACATTGTCTCAAATTCGTAAGATGCGGCATGACATTGTCAATTTTAAAAGATCAGGTATGAAACTGTCGTGACCCCAATAGTTGAGGTAGTTTTGTGTAATTTACCCAATGTTTTTTGATTGAAATCTTAATGGTTTTTAGTTTTTGAATGAAGTCATTGACGTTAATGTAATAATGTATTTATATGTAGATTATTATATTTTTAAATTAAAATTTGAAATTTCTAGTTGTTTATATTAATAAGATTTTAAATAAAATCCATAATTTGTGGGATTAAAAATATTAAATATACTCTCCTTTATATTGTGTGTGTGTGTGTGTGTATAAACATGGGTACGTTCATCAAAACTAACCAACAAATTATTGTACTAGAACATGTGTACATTTTTCAAATTTTTTTTTTATAGAGATTAGGATTAATAACATTATTAAATTTTTTCCATTAAACTTGACATGGATTCATTCTCAAATCAACGAAATATAATGTACCCATATAAGTTTAAAAAATGGATTAAAACAATTGAGTAGTTTTTATATAAAAAAAATGTGTACATTTTATATTAAAAAAAATTACATTTTATATATAACAAATTGGTATATTTAAGAATGGATACATTTAGCCACTTAGTACTATGATCTAGCGGTATTCCTCTTCACTTATAAGTGAGAGGTCTTAGGTTTGATTCTCGCCATAGGCGAATTTGAACCACATTATTGCTAGCTCATTGTGAGGCTAAGCCTACCCCCTCCCCCTCCCCCTTAGTGTAAATAATATCCTTTGTTAAAAAAAAAGGTACATTTAAGATTGGAAAAAAAAATTGAAAAGTTATATGAATTGGGAGGGGGGGGGGGGGGATACATTTATGATAAAAAGTTGAAAATCTTTTTATAGAAAAATTAATGGGTACAAACCTATTCTAATTTTATTTTTTCTTTTTCTTTTAGAAATGTTTTGAATTGAAAATTAATTAGGAGTTTAATAACTCTAAATTAATTGCTAATTTTTATTTTAAAAAATTATGAAACTGACATGTAAATTCATTAATACATTAAATACTAGGGATTTCGATCAAAATCTGAAAGATGATAAGATTGCAGTCAACGAACATTAGTAACTAGAGACTGGATACTAATTTTTCCTTTATTAGTCCATTAGGTAGGATTGTGTGAAATTTGTGACAAGAATGGGTAAGATTTTATGCTTTTGAAGCTACCTAAAATAAGGGCGTCATATATGCCTATTATCAACATATTTTATCCATAAATTCGAATTAAGTTTTGGAGAGAATGATGATGTTTATATAGGGGTGTGGCCGGCCACCTTGGGAGGAGATGGACCGGCCACTTGGATGGATTTTTGGGTTAGATTCTTGATTTGTGATTAATTAGCTAATTGATGGAATAATTATTTGATTAGTTGCCTAATTAATATAATAAAAGAGGAAGGATTTGGGGGTTACTTTGTGGAGAAGATATGATGAGGATGAATGAAATAGGTTGTAAATAAATACTTATTTGGGCACTTTTGACTTGATTGAGGAATGATTGTCCACTGCTCGCGCGTAGGAGCTCCGATGTGCCTCAAGGGTAATTTTGTCATTTTCACTCAAAAATCCACGTGTCGCCTATTAATTATTTTTGACTCCACAAATGCCCCCACACCTGTTGGGGTGCTTGTAGAAAAGGGCAACAGGTGTAGAGATTTTCTTGCTTTGGGATACATAAGATTGTTTCCTATTTTGATGTAGATTCCCTCTTTAATAGGAAATTAGATCCTTCTAGGAAAGGGAAATAAATTTCTCCCAAAGTCTATTTAAGTCCACCTTAAGTGGGTTATTAAATCAAATTTGGAGAGCGATTTATTCTACCCTACAAGAGAGAGAAAGCATAGAGGATATTTGTTCCCCCTCCTCTAGCAATCTTCTACATCTTACTCGTGCAAAGGATCGTCTTTCGTTGCTTGCTTCATCTTTTTGTTGCTTCTAGGTAAGAAAAAATAAATTTTCTTGTCTTCTTAATATCTTGGGAGCCTTGGGGCTTGAAATTTGGCTCGACAGGGGTTGAGGATATGAAAAAAATAGGTGGGAGGAGGCCACGACACTGTTGTCGTGGGTTGTGAGTCATGGCGGCAGCTCGGCTTGGCTTGGGCCGAGGGTTGGTGCGGCTGGCGCGGGCCAGGTGAAGGGAAATAATGAGATTTATGTGGGATTTCAAGTGACTAGAATGCATATACAATTCTAAATTTATATACATAAGCAACAAAAGCATATTATCACATATTATCAAAGCTATAGTTATGCAAATCCCCTTCATGAAGCATAGGTTCATATATGATGCATCAATTAAAATATTGAAGAACAAAGTGAAGGTTGAGTTTTGTACCTCTTGATCTAGACTTTAGACCAAGGATGGACCACCTCCAAGCTCTTTGTTCTTGGAACTCCTTAAGTCTAGCCTCCCTCCTTGGTTCCTCCACCTTGATAGATTTGGAGCTCCTTTGATTCTCCTTTAGTCTCCAAAGTAGAAGACCTCTAAAGATCCACACCCACTAGTGTAGTGAGATGGATGTTGGAATAACCAAAAGGAGAAGAGATGATTAGCTATATCTCCCTTTGGTGGCTGGCTATATATGTGTGTAGAGAGAGAGACTTGTTTTTCTCTTGTTGAAAAGTTCACACAAAAACCCTTATAAAACTTTTTCATTAAACTTCCTTTATAAGTGTCAAAGACGTGAGTCAACAAATTGACTCCTTCTCTCTCTTCTTTCTTCAACAATGGCCGGCCCCTTAGTGTGGGTTTGGACTTTGGACTTTTATCATCTCAAGTCATCCTATGCTTGAATAAAAAGACCCAATGGGTTTGGGCCCAATGGGCCCGAATGAACTCGAACTTTTCTTTAAGCCCTAAATGATCTTTCATCGCTTCTATGATTTCTTTAGACTTTCTAATTAATGATAACACTTAATTAATCAAATTAATTAATTCCATCATCCTTTAGTTGTCTCACCACAAGAGTGTATCGGTGTACAATCGTTTTAGGTTCTAATTAGCGAGGCAGTGAGGTGATTGGTACCAATCCAATTGATTAGTATTTATCCAATCACTTAGTGAATTAAAACTTACTTTTAATTCTCCTTCTTCTTTGATATCTGCTTATTTAATCATCTAGAAGAACCTACAAGCCATGAGTGGCATCTAACCATATATCATGGCTACCCAAGCTAATGTAGAATTTGGTTGGAGAACCTATTCAGTTGGAATTACAATGTAATTCGATCATTCTCTAATACAATACTCAAAATCACATTACTAGGGTATGGAAATTTAATGTCAAACCCCTAATGTGATTATACCAAGTTATATGATTCAATTGAGTCGTATAGGAATGCCTTCTATCATTACACTCGATACTTCGGCAGAAGATTCCCGAATCATATCTAAGAGTATTCTTCCTCTCATAACGAGGATTAGAGATCCCTTGTTGATCATTCACATGCCTCTGAGAATAAATCACTGACCCCAACAATGCATAGAACATACCCAAGATGAGATGTGGTCACGTCTCATTATCAAATGATCAACAACGTATCCCCAAGACAACTATGATGTCTCAGGTCAAAGGATTACTTACACTATTCCAACCAGTAGAGTTTCTTGCTTGACATGTGAGTAGACCTCCATGCAAGTACTCTCGTTTGATTATGTTTAATGAACTCATTCCCTTAATGAGCAACTACATACTTGTCTTAGTGTCACTACACGAATGGCTTGAGACTTTCCATCCTTCCCATTTGAAGGGGACATAGTATGTACTTGTCTATGTATTGTTAGTGTCCCTCTGACAATCCTATGACCAGGAACTTTTTGGACATTATGGTTATGTGAAGAAGGTCTATGCAATCTAACATCATTAGATTACTTCTTCCATCGATCCATTGTCCATGGATTCACTATTTTGGACATATATTGTTTATTGAGATAGTCCTAATGAGTGACTTTGCCCTTTTGATGTATTAGAATTATCTACACATATAGACATTGTCCTGAAAGGTTTCTTCCAAAGATTGACTTTCAGGGCATATCTCCAACACCAGGTTAGGCCATGAGGCCTGTAGGTGAGATAGGGTTGGAGACGCGGGGCTTTTGGGTTGAGACGAAGAAAGTGATTGAGGGGCATGGGGCTTTAGCCCCATTTCCTTTAGTTTGGGTCGTGAGGCCTGATTTGATTTTTTTTTGTTTTTTTTTTTGTTTTGAACAACCCTCTAACAAATCCCTCTTGTACCTTTGTAGAATTTTTTCAAGCATGTCCTCCATGAGCCATAAGAATGATGATGGTTTGTCGTCGTTGTATTGTCAAGGCGGGTATTTAAGCAAGGTTGGTTACTTGAAGGCTGCTCACTTCAAGATTAGCTACTATGACTTGTTTAGAGACTTCCTCGAGGCATATTGGCATGTCATTCCGTCGGGAGTACGTGTGAAGAGTGTTAAGGATGGCAGCAGCCGTGAGCCAGGAGAGCCATCAAGTTCCACCCCTACTGTTTTGTTTTGGGGTTTACTTTTCCTATGCCGCGATTTTTCCAAGAAGTGCTCTGCTCCATGAGATGTGCCCTCGCTCTATATTCTTTGAATGTGGTCCGTGTGATGGTGGGATTCCACAATCCTAGCCAATTCTTCGACTTAGATTTGACCGTCAATGAATTTTGGTACTTCTTTGATATAGGCCACATCGAAAGAGTTGGGCAGCTACGGTCTCGCCATAGGCTTTTTGATAACAAGGGAGATTATGATTGGGCCAAGGAGACTTTGGAGATAAGTGGAGAATAAGAGTCTGATTCTTCCCCCATGCTGCGTGTTCCCACGATCTTCATATCCGGTAAGCAAGCTGCTTAATCTCTCAGCTGCTTTGTATTTGTGCTAAGCTGCTCTTTAATTTTTTGATTGTCTCCCGTTGTTTTTTTTGTAGATTTAGAATTCGGCTCAACTCCTAAAACTTCTCCAGACATGAAGAAAGTGCATGTTGCTATAGGTATCCCCTCCAAGTACCGTAAGTGGCGTTGGCTGATTAGTCTTATTCGTAGGGAAAAAGGTGGGCTGCCCCCGAAAAAGGAAATAAAATGAATCAAGGCTGAGGCTTTCGCTCGTCCTATCACTATGGTGGAGCCTGTTACAAATGAAGGTGGGAAAAAGAGGCATTCCTCGCCTGGTCAAGAGACGCCTGCTGAAAAGAAACCGAAGACTTCTTCTGCTGCTTGCGGGGGTTCACCAGCTGCTCAAGAGATGCTTGCTGAGAAGAAGCCGAAGACTTCTTCCGCTACTCGTGAGGGTTCACCGGTTACTCCCAAGCTTGTGATTAACTTGACTTCCTCCAAGAGTGAGAAAGAGGAGGATGCTGGATCTGTGTTGGTGGCGCATGCCGTTCCGAATGCTACTAGTTCGATTGCTGATAGGATTACTCAGCGTAGAAGTTCCTCCGTGCCTTCGGTGCCGAAGTTTGTGTCAAAGCGTCTGTCTGGGGTTAAGTCTGGTTCACCTTTGCAGAGGCTTGCTCCTATGAAGAGTGACAAGGTGCCCTTGCTTGCTAAAGTGGCGCCAAAACTCGTTCCCTCTGCTGCTGAGACCGACTCGTCTATTGAGAAGAAGGAGACTGCTCGTGCAGGCAGTAGTAAGAAATCCACCAAGTTTGTTTCTGGGGAAGTTGCTGAGATTTGTGCGCTTTTGAAACCAGATTTGCTTGAGGACATGGATGTATGTGCCAAGTTTGTTGATGGCGTTAAAGGGGTTGTTGGCCCAAGTTCATTCGCGAAGTATACGACCGGGTATAAGATGACTGCTCTGCTGGCCATAATGCAGAACACGACGATTCTGGCAGCCGAGTCTATGCTTCTTGATCAAGAGGATACCAAGGCTGCCAAGAAGGTGGTGAGAACTGTGGTAGCCGAAGCTTACTCCTCGGCTGAGAAAGTCAAGAAATTGGAATCTTAGCTTGCTGCTTTGAAGGGGTCTAATATATCTACCCCACTTCTCTGCAGCTTGAGACCTCTCGCCAAGAGATCATGGATTTGAAGACTAGGCTTGACACGATCCAAGTAAAGTATGAAAGTGTAGAGAATAAGATCGAGTGTTACATACCTCATATTCAAAATCTTGAGCGTGCCATCTCTGAATTCCGCTCCGCTGCTTATGCAAAAGATGAAGAACTGATAGCTTCTTAAAACCAAGTGATCCATTTCAAGAAGGTTGTTGATAGGCTTGAGCCTCAAGTGTTGGAACTCCAAGGTGCCGTGACGATCAACGACAATCTGAAGAAAGAAGTGGAGGAGTTGCAGCGGGTTCGTGTTTGTCTGCTCGAGGAGAATGAGCAGTTGAAGGGTGAGAAAACTGGGTTTAAGGCGCTTACTCAGAATCAAGCCTACTTCTACAAGTTGGGTTATGTACATCATTTTTTCGGGCGGCCGTCCGACTTTGAGTTTTCTCGTAAAGACTTCGAGACCTTTTCTATTTCTCCGGAGGACTTGCTCGCCTTTACTTTTGAGTCTTATATTGGTGAAGTAGTCGGAGAGGTCAGTGCCCTGGTTAGGGCAGCTGGGAATGAAGCGCCGGATGGGGCCGCATAACCACTAAGCTGTTAACATTGGTTTTCTCCAATTCTGTAGATTGTGTAACAAGTATCACAACACTTTAGGACTTGGTGTAGGTTGTTCTGAGCTTGGCAGAGGTGAAGTTTATCGACTACGTAGCATGTCGGCAGTTGATAAAACTTCGTATATGCACGCTAGCTTGTTTAACTTGTCATAAGAATGTGCAGTTGTACAAGTCTAGCGTGCCTTTACTGCTCAAAGGGCAAGTCGTAGGCAGCTTTTCAAAAATCGTAGGCTACCTTAGTGCACTCGATAGCAGCTTTAGGTTTCTAGGGCAGCCGTCCATAGGGCGCACTGCGTAATGTGCTACCTCCGTCTCTAGGGCTCGGTTCCCCGCGGATTAGGCCAAGAGACTCAAAATCCTTCAGTTAGCTAAGCCTTGAAAAAGACCATTGTGGCTACTTCTAGGAATCCCAGCGCAAGCCATCGTGCACCTAGTTATACTAGGACAGCCTGGCTCATCCACGTCTGGATATTCAGAGTGTATAGTTTATCCTCCCGTTTTGGAGAGCCGACCTAGGTGGGTGTCGGGGAATTAGTTTACCCTCTCGCACTGGAGAGTATGGTTGGTCCCTCGAGGGGTGCAGTTCCTGCGGTGAGTCCCTAAAAAGGGTGCGATCTTCTTTTGAAGTGCATGAGAGATAAGTTGATGTAGACATGTAGTCGAGCCAAGTTGTAAATTACTTCTGAATTCCTTATTGAAAAATGAACGAATAACTTAGCTGTAAAAGACTGCATAATAACAGGATAGTCCTCGTCTTGCGAGGTGGTGCCCGTTGAGCTGCTTAAGTCTTCGGGTATTGATATGGTGGGAGGTCACACATGGTACTTCCTCAAGTTGTAGGCATTCCATTGCTTCTCGATCTCTTTATCGTTCATGGTGCCAAGGGTGTAACTACTTTTGTCATCTACTCTGCTGATCTTGTACGGACCTTCCCAAATGAGATCTATCTTCATAGAGCTTTCTCTACGGGCAGTGATGAAGGCTTTTCTTATGACTAGATCTCCAGGTTGGAACTACCGGATCTTGGCCTTTTTATTGTAGCTAGAGAGAAGATGCTGCTGGTAAGCTGTGATGCGGGTAATGGTCTGCTCGCGTTTCTCCTCTGCTAGATCTAAGCTTGTGGCCATCTCATTTCTATTCTACTCAATGCTTGGCAGTAGAATGCTGATGCTTGGCACAATGATGTTGGGAGGAATGATTTCTTCCGAACCAAATGCTAAAGAGAAAGGAGTATCACCGGTTGCTCGTCTTTTGGTGGTGCGATATGCCTATAGACATCTGGGGAGTTTGTCTTACCATTTTCCCTTATTATCGGAGAATGGTTTATTGAGGTAGTCGAGGATCGTCTTGTTAGATGCTTCGGCTTGCCCATTGCCTTGAGGATATCTCGACGTGGACATGTGCTGCTTGATGCCATACTTTTGGAAGAACTTCGCCAAATCTTTGCCCATGAATTGTGGGCCGTTGTCAGTGACGATGGACTGAGGGATGCTAAATCGACAAATGATGTTCCTCCATATGAAGCGCTTTATGTCCGTTTGAGTCGTGGTCGTTATGGGCTATGCTTCTACCCATTTGGTGAAGTAGTCGGTTACCACGATCATCATGCCTCTGCCCCCAGTAGCATGTGGCATAGGTCTTACCAGGTCGATTTCCCATTGCATGAACGGTCAAAGACTCGTCAGCGGGTGTAGCTCACTGGCAAGCAGTGTTGGTACCAGGTTGTAGCATTGGCAGCTGTCGCACTTCTGTACTAACTTCTTAGCATCTTGGTGCATGGTAGGCCAGTAGTAGACTGCGTTAAGAGTATTCTGCACTAAGGATTGGCCTCCGGAGTGGCTTCCACAAACGCCTTCGTGCATTGAGCTTAGAACCTTCAAGTCATCGGGAAGCACTAGGCAGCGAATATGTGGTCCGGTGTAGGATCTTCGGATGAGAATGCTATTCCACATGTAGTAGCATGCTGCCTTTATTTAGAGCTTTCTATACTCCAATCTTTCCGTGAGGAGAGTGCCATTGACCAGGTAGTCTATAATAGAACTTTGCCAATTGGGAGTTATACTAACCTGTGACAGCTCGGCTACCGGCTTCGCCTCTATGCTTGGCTTGTCTAGATACTTCACCGAAATAGAGCGTTTAAGTTGGTGATCAAGTGAGAGTGTAAGTCTGAAATGCCTCAAGATGCCTGCGTACCTTCTCTAGGTATTGCACCATCTTTGGATGTTTTTCCATGTACTCCCCAGTAGTCTGGCTGGTGATTAGTTGGGAATCAGAATGAATTGCAAGCTTATTCACCGCCAAATCTTTTGTCATTCAAAGGCTTACTAGTATGGCCTCGTACTCTGCTTCGTTGTTGGATGCTTTGAAGCCTAGAGTGATTGCCTGCTCGAGCATTGAATTGTCTGGGGTGATAAGAACCACGTCTGCTCCTGAGCCTTTGTAGTTGGATGCGCCGTCGACATGCAAATGCCAGAAGTCTCCATCGAATGGAGTAGGCGCGGCTAAGGTGTGTTTGGCTTTCGGGACGTCGTTGGGCCGCTCTGTTGCGTCGGCTAGGCTAAGCGTGAATTTCGCTATGAAGTCTGCCAAGGCTTGGGCCTTTATCTCCAAGTTGGGTCGGAAAACTAAACCGTATTGGTCAAGTTCCAACGCCCACTTCATCACTCATTGAGAAGCGTCCGGACCATGTAAGATTGATCGTAGAGGATACTGAATCATGACGATGGCTATATGAGCTTGAAAGTATGGTCTGATTTCGAGCCGTAACAACTAACGCCAAAATTAATTTTTCGATCTTCGGATATCTTGTTTCCACATTGAGAAGAGCTTTAGAAGTGTGGAATACTGGCAGTTAGGCTCTCAGCTCTTCTCGTATGAAGGCAGAGCTCACTACTACTTCGAAGACTGCCAAGTAGATGTATAAGTCCTCCGCTGCTTCTGGCTTGGAGAGTAAGGGAGGTGATATAAGATACTTCTTCAGGTCTTGGAAAACTCTTTCCCACTTTTCATCCCATTTGTCTCGTTGTGCCCTCTTGATGGCCTTGAAAAAAGGGCTTGCATCGATCGGTGGACTGTGAAAGAAAGCGGTTAAGAGCGGCTGCTCGTCCAAATAAGCTTTGGATCTCCTTCAAGGTAGTGGGAGATTTCATCTCTAGGATCGCTCAAATTTGCTTGGGATGTGCTTCGATTCCTCGTTGGGTTACTAGGTACTATAAGAATCTACCTAAAGATACTCTGAATGTGCATTTGGTGGGGTTGAGCTTTATCGTGTACTTTCTGAGGATGTTGAAAGTTTTCGCTAGGTTACGGATGTGGTCTGACCTGCTGCTTGCCCTTTACCATTATGTTGTTGACATAGACCTCCATGGTTACCCCAATTTGCTTCATGAACATCATGTTTACTAACCATTGGTAAGTGGTTCCTGCGTTCTTGAGGCCAAAGGGCATAACTTTGTAGCAGTAGGTGCCTCACTCGATCACGAAAGAGGTTTTCTCCATGTCGGGCTTGTACATGGCTATTTGGTTGTAGTTGGAGCATGCGTCCAAGAAGCTAAGCAGCTGGTTCCCAGAAGTTGAATCAACTAGTAGATCGATCCGAGGAACCAGATAAGGATCTTTTGGGCATGCCTTGTTGAGGTTGGTGTAGTCTGCGCAAACCTTCCATTTGCCTTTCTCTTTCTTCACGACTAGCACGCCGTTGGCGAGCCATGTTGAGTGTGCTACCTCTTATATGAATCCGACCTCCAGTAGCTTGTCGATTTCCGCTTCGATGATCGCTACTCGCTCAAGTTCGAAATGTCTTCTCTTTTGGATCACCGGTTTGGCAGCGGGGTCGACATGCAGCTTATGGTAAGCTATCTTAGGATCGATGCTGGGCATGTCGGAAGGTGACCATGCAAAGATGTCTCGGTTTTCCCTTAGGAAAGCTGTGAGTTCTTCCTTCTCGGTTGGGCTTAGACGTGAGCCGCATCTAGCCGTCTTTTCTGGCTGCTGGTGATCAAGAATGATGTCTTTGGCGTCCTCTTTGGGTTTCCATCCTATCTCACCTGCTTGGGCGCCATCTTCTTGATCCACTTGCTGTAATTGCTATTTGGTAGCTTCTTCGTCCCTTTGGACCTCGGTAGCTTTTACCGGGGTAAAGGCTTTCTTCTTTGATTCTTTCAACATTTGCACAGTGCATCGTCGAGATGCATTCTGGTTAGACTTGATCTCTTCGACTTCTTCTCCCGGAATGCGGAATCAAATCTTTTGATACTTGATAGAAGTAACGGCATCCAACTTGATCAACCAACGTCTCCCAAGAATCCCATTGTAGGGAGATAGGTCCCTTATGATCGTGAACGTCTACTTTGAGACAACTGGCGGTATTTTCACGTCAAGTGTGATGTGGCCGATAACAGTTGAGGTGTGACCGTTGAATCTGGTGAGTACCTTTGCTTAGCGTACGATTGTGTTTTCCAGGCCCATCTTCTAATGACTGAGAGTTGAAGTAGGTTGACTACACTTCCATTGTCAACCATCATTTTATCGACTATAGCATGGGCTAGTTGGACAGATACTACTAGTACGTCATCGTGTGGGAAATCGACACATTCTGCATCCTACTCGGTGAAGCCAATGATGGGTCCAGGTTGGGTATCGACTGCTTGGACCTGTGAGACTAGTAGAGCATGCTGGATCTTCCTCTTTTTGGAGTGGTTGGTGGCCCCCAAATGCTCAGACTTGGTGAATATGTCCTTGATTCGAATCGTCTTAGTTGATGGCTCTTTGTTGTCGTCTGTGTTCCTTCTTGGCTGTGCAGCTGGCTTGTCCAAGCATCTGTCGACCTTGTCTTCTTTCACGAGCTTCTCCAGATAGTTATTCCAAGTGTAGCAGTCGTCGGTTGTGTGACTGGGACCACGGTGGAATGCGCAATATTTAGTGTGGTCCAACTTGGAAGTATCTCATTTTGATTGTTTCGGCAGTTTGAACCATGGCTCGTTCTTGATGTCGTGAAGAATATGGTGGATCAGAATTGAGAACTCATAATAGTTCTTGGTCGTCGGGCCTTCTTTGGTCGTGGGTCAACCCCTACGCTTGGCCTCCTGCCTGTTCTTGTTGGACTGTTTTTCATCCTCCTTCCTATGAGCCACTGTCGACTCTTTTCGAGGCTGTTCGGGCCCATTTTCTGCTCGTCGAGCCTCATTCCAAAGTGCGTGCTTCTTTGCCAGAGTAAAAGAGTCTGCTAAAGTTAGATCTTCTTTCATGATCATTTATCCAAACAATGGATGGTTTGCTGGGAATCCCTTTTGGATTGTTGCACTTGCTATCAAGTCGTCGTATCCGACGATCTTCGCCTTCTCTGCTTTGAACCTCTTCACGTAGTCGCAGAGCGACTCATTTGGGTTCTTATTCACGTTGAACAAATGGTCGGACTTTTTCTTGATCGAGATGTAGGATGAGTATTCTTTGGTGAAAACCAAGGAAAGATCATTGAAACTCCGGATAGATCGTGGTGGAAATGTGTGAAACTAATCTTGCTCCTCATCTTGTAAAGTGGTAGCGAAGATTTTGCACATAAGAGCATCGTTGTTCCAATAAAGGATCATCGTGCTTCGGTAGTGCTTCAAGTGCCTCTCCGGATCTCCATTTCCTTTGGAAAGATGTGAAGTGTGGCATGCTAAACTTATGTGGAGGCTCTACCTGCTCGATCTCGTCCGTGAAGGGTGACCTGCTCATGTTAGTCATATCCCGTCGCAGTGTTTCATCGGCCACTTTGTTGCGTTGGAAATCACGCAATCGCTCTTTGAGAAGCTTCTCTACCTCTTCCTGAATTTGCCTTTGTTGGGGGTAGCAGAGTTCTTTTCTGCCCCCGATCATGACTTGCTGGTCTAGGTTGCTCTTCTACATGCTCGGCTCGTCTATGCTGCGGCAGCGGTGTATGTGGTCCATTCTAGGCAGGCGAAGGAATTCTTCGCAGGCTGCATGTTGAACTTGAGCCGGATTGAGTGACTGATTCTCTTCGTCCGTCGTGCTGCCTGCTCTGATATGATGTGGAGAATGCTCTTTGCAGGCTCAACCACGAATGAACGCTTCGTCTGGAGTGCTGCTCATGTTGATTATCGGGGTGTGGCCCCAACCGTGAGTGTATGCTAGTCTGTGGGCCTAGTCGAGAGTGCACGCTCATCCTCGCGCTAAGACGAGAGTATACGCTATCTCGGGGGCCTATTCGGGAGTGTACGGTATCTGAACGCTCGATTCATGGTTGGTCGAGTGGCTGCTTGCCAAGACGCTGCTAGAGAGGTTCTTCGTCTGCCCTTGTCTTACTTCAGGACACCTCATATGGGGCACGTTGGATCTCGATGCGTTGCAAGAGTGGATTCACTAAGGTTGTATGTTGTACAAGGGCGTTCGTCAACTCTATGACTTGTCGGGACAAGTGTTGTTCACCATTCGGGTTTGAAGAACTTGGAAGGAATATGCCTCTTTGAGCAGTGGAATGGTGGTAGACTCCGGGCGCAGGATTTGAGTTGGAAAATGTCAAATACGTGGAGAAATATGGTGAAAATGCACGTGGCTCGATGGTAGGTCCGGATGGTTGAGATAGTCTTGGGCCGACTTGGGCTACTTGGGAAGCCACGAGAGCAGGCTGGGCCACGAGAGTAGGCTGCTTGGCGTGTGGTGCACACGGGTGCGAGGCTTGGGCTCGGCTTGACAATGCATTGGGCTCGCGTTGGATTTGGGCGGCATGTGAGATCCCACATCGCCCAGGGGAGTGATCCTTATATGTATATTCCCAACCCTACCTAGCACGAGGCCTTTTGGGAGCTCACTGGCTTCGGGTTCCGTAGGAACTCCGAAGTTAAGCGAGTAGCGCGCGAGAGCACTCCCATGATGGGTGACCCACTGGGAAGTTCTCGTGTGAGTTCCCAGAAACAAAACCGTGAGGGCGTAGTCGGGGCCCAAAGCGGACAATATCGTGCTACGGTGGTGGAGCGGGCCCGGGATGTGGTAGACCCCGGGTCGGGATGTGACACGGCAAGGGCCGGTTTGCCTTGGGCTTGGAGTGACATGGCTTGGGCCGTGGCTTTGGTGACATGGGCCTTGGATGGCGCGGCAAGCTTGGATGACACGGCTTGAGTCGTGGTGGTGGCACCATGGACCTCGCCGTGTGTGGGCACCGTGGTGGTTGCCATGGTGGAGTCTTGTGGTGGTGGTGCCACTCCACTTATTGTCATGTTTAGCCTCGTGGATCGCCGTGGTCCCATCTCTTGAACATTGGAATTTTCGTACGTTGAAGTTTCTAAATTTCTAGCCATTGTACTTTTCTTTTACGTTTTATCAAAGAATTTTTGCAAATAAAAAATTCTAAAATAAGAACGTACGAAAAATCTACAAATGGACAAGAAAATAGAAAACCTTGGATGCGAGAGTCTTCTACGAGTGTGGGACTCAACTCTCAATGAAAGCACTAATTTGTGGATGCAAATTCCTTCCTCCTTGATATTGGACAAAATTGCACCTACAAAACAAATAACACCTTAGGTCAAGGTCAAGAGCCTCACGCGCCCACAATGAATTTGGGGGGGGGGGGGGGGGGGGCTTTGGCTGAAGAACCTCCGATGCCAAAGTTAGAATTTTGAGGGAAAAGTGTTTGGAGAATTTAGAGAATTTAGCAAGAGAATTCGAATTGAGTTTTGGAGAGAATGAGGGTGTTTATATAGGGGAGTGGTCGGCCACCTTGGGAGGAGATGTGATTAATTAGCTAATTGACTAATTAATATAATAAAAGAGGAAGGATTTGGGGGTTACCTTGTGGAGAATATATGATGAGGATGGATGAAATAGGTTGAAAATAAATACCTATTTGGGCACTTTTGACTTGATTGAGGGATAATTGTCCAATGCTCGCGCGTAGGAGCTCTGATGTGCCTCGAGGGTAATTTTGTCCTTTTCAACCCAAAAATCCACGTGTCACATTTTGATTATTTTTGGCTCCACACTAGTGCTTGCAAAAATATATATGAAGATAAAAAAAAGGGTAAATTACACTTTACCATCTCAAGTTTGAGGTCTATTACAATCTTATACAACATCTTGAAAATATTTCACTTCCATACCTCACGTACTATTTTATTTCAATATAATACATCCGTTACATTTTCCATCTATTGATCCGTTAAGAGTTGACATGGCGGCCACATTTGTGCCACGTGGCAAAAAAATAATTTTTTATTCATTTAAAATATTATAATAATTTACCCTATTTAAATTATTTTTAAAAAAAAAAAACCAAAAAAACCTAGAAAACCCAGAAACCCATCTTCTCCCTCCCCTCCCGACCCTCCTCACCTTCACCGAGCCCAAACCCCTCCACCTCCTATGCTTTTCACCGCCACCATGTCCCACCCTCTCCTCCTCACACTCATCTTCCACCTACTCGCCGCACCGGGGCCTACTCCAACCACCCTCTTTTCTCTCTCCCTAGAGACCCACCCTCTTCACCACTTGTTCGGGCCCAATCGGGATTCCCAAACCCCGTCACATAACCCTTCACATCAAATCTGAAACAAACCCACCAATCCATAAACCAAATCAGAAAAAAATCACATAAAAAGAAAGAAAAAATTGCAAGTAAATGCAAAATAACAAGAGAGAAAGAGATGTCGGAGATAGCGAAGGAGAGGGAGGCGAGGGGTTGAGTGGCGGCGGGGGAAGGGGTATATAGTTTTGTACTTGTTACCCCCATCCCCATGCATATGTGTTATATTAGGTTACGTGACTAGTATAAGACACAATAGTCTTGTACTTATTTCACCGAGACAAAACAGATGCCAGGGATTTAACCATGAAAATCTGTCAAACAGAAGAGATCCTCTTGTATCCTCCGGATCTCCACCACCAATTAATGTTGCTTTGTTTTTCTTCACTCTACGTCTAGCTAGGGTTTTGTTGTGTTATCTGATTTTGTCACGCCCCAATTTTTTTTCCTTCTTTTAAGGTCGTGAAGAAAAAAATTAAAATATAAAATAAAGCTCAAATAAAACTAGACGAGAAAAATCCATAAAGAAACTTTTATTCAAACAAAAGTAATTTACACGGAACTAACTAACAGTTAGGTCTCCTTGTACAAGGTTTCCGCACAGCACGGGATTATTTTTTAGGCCGATCCCGGGTCCAAGGCGTGACAGATTTACTTTAATCACATCCTTTTTCTCAATTTGTTGTATTGATTTGTTATACACTTCACTTTAAAGGGTAGAAGTACTCATCTCCTACGAGATTTCAACCGATATTTGTCAAACTCCGCTCTTTAATCATCAATCAACTTTGTGCATTACTGACGAATAATCACTATTGGATGAAACTTTATGGATGACACAACCCGACAGTAATTAAAGTCACCATTGTAATATTTTGAGCTTGAGAGAGCACATTTTTAGGTACCATTTGGCTGTCCTTGGGTACAGTCACCCCACCCAGAGTTCTACAAAGGGTAAATTAATTTATACGCCTACAATATTAGGTGTAAGAGTATATTGTACAATAAGTACAAGACTATTGTGTCTTATACTAGTCACGTAACCTAATATAACACATATGCATGGGGATGGGGGTAACAAGTACAAAACTATATGCCATATGTATATTTTTATCCTTTGTCTTCATCGCGCAATTGTTTTCTTCATGACCTTTGTGCGACAACATCTAAGCGACGAAGTTTCGTCGTGTTAGCTTTGATGCGACAAAAATTTGCTTTGCGCGATGAACTTCTTTTCCTCGCACAAGCTATTTACTGTAGTAATGAGGTTAATTTCACATATATTGCTTTCACATTTATTATGTGCTTCACCAAAAACACTAGAACCAAACTATACGAGATCTACCTTACTTAATACACCCCATTACAATAACTAGGGAGTTGCAAGGTCCCCTCTCTACAAATGTGATATATTCACCGTTGGTTTCTAATGCAACCAAGCCTAGAAAACTAGGGTTCGGTTAACTTTGATGTTTCCTATAAGTGGTTTCTGAAAAACCACTTAAAAAGAAACATATGTTATGTGATTATCTTGAAATAGTAAACGAAATTATAACTCAAAAGAAATTTTAACAATTTTTTTTGCTAAAAGCTAATGCATGTTGCAATATGAACTAAGTATGACATTAGATGATTAAACAGATGATGAAAGATAATGACAAGACCTAAGCCTTGAGGTTAGAACGACACCACCCACTATGGGTAGATTAAAAGTTGGTATCGAACTTAATATTTAGGAGATTCAAATATAAGACATATCACTTACAAGTGAGAGTATAACCGTAGTACTAAGTGGCAGAAAATTATAGATATTACAAATAGAGCTCGTAGTGAACCTCGAACTTTTCATTACAAAATCTTAAAGCAGTGTTACAAGTTTTGGTAATGCGATAATGATTTTAGTCATCTAAAAGAAGTGTCTCAATCACAAGTACTTCACTTTAATGTTATTTCTCTTTATTTATAAGTGAAAAGTTTTAGCTTTGACTCTCTTAAATAGCGAGTTTGCTGTTAAATTGCTAATGACCTAGTGTAGTCCAAATTTTCCAATACTATTGTACACTAGAAAAAAGTGTGCATCTTAGAATTATAAAATGAACTTTTGTGAAGATAAATATATATTAATTTTGAGGCATTTGGTTTTAGAGGCATATATTGGCAGAAAAGATCATTTAAGTTTGGGCCATAACGGCATAACGGTTAGGTAAGTGCATAAATTAATTTGGAATAGTGGAGTATTGGTTATAAGATGACCTATACGATGGACCACCATGCAAGCCATAAAAGGGTTTTCTCAAGTAGAATTCATTACAACTACCCCTTTGTCCTGCCTACCTTCCTAAATTACAACAAATTATAACACCCCCCTTTCACTAATGCAACTATTTGGTAGTTGAGTAGTGCACGTTTAATTTCTTTTCCTCTTTCGGGGATTGGGTAAATGATCACGGATCTATATAAGGATGAACAACCTTCTAACCATAATTGTAACAAAACTATGTAGGTATAGAATTGTCGTAGAGACGTGTATTTATACCATATCAGACCTCTTATGTATTTCAATATTTTTTTCATTTTATTTGCTCTAGAATACAGAGGTTCTCTACGGTAAATATAGAATTCCTACAAAAACCTATAATTTCACTTTTATTGCAATAAAATCGGGATTTCTGCTGAGAAGAGACTCATAGTTCCTTGACAAAATTTTCGACACAAGATTATGTCGTTTAGAAGAATTTTATAATAAGCATACATGCATGGATACCACTTTTCTAGTTAAAACAATGAGGGTTTAGGGTAATGTAAGAGACTCATAGTTCCTTGACAAAATTGTATATTCGACACAAGATTATGTCGTTTACAAGAATTTTATAATAAGCATACATGCATGGATACCACTTTTCTAGTTAAAACAATGAGTTTGCTGTTAAATTGCCAGGATTCTAACCTCGGGAGGAGGGTGGGGGGCGATGTAAGAGTTTCAAATTGAAGGCGGTGGTGGGGGTTGGGGTTATACTTGGGACTTAGATTTTAATTTGCTTTGCATTGTGGATAATGTTTGCATTTTTCCTAGGGGAATGAGCTCATTCTCCCACTTACTTATAACGTATCTTCATGTAAAACTTTCATAATTGAATCGTTTAATCTTCTAATCTTCAATTGAAGATTATCCCAACATAAAATCATTCGAATTAGATATCATTTAATTATCTGAATGTATGAAATAAATCAACAGTTCATCTTGCTATTTGGTATCTACATCGTTGACTTATTTGTTAAATTTATATGACTAAACGATATCTGATTTGAATGATTTTTTGTAAGGTGGTCTTCAAATGAAGATTAAGAGATCGAATGGTTCTGATTATAAAACTTCAACGGTGAAGATACATTATTTACAAATGCGGAAATGAATTTATTGGCTCGCACGCTGCGCCTGAATCGCACGCTACAACATCTAGCAGCCATAACCAACGGAGATCCCGTCGTGGCCATGCGAAAGGGCGGCAAGGCCCACCACGGGCCCAAGGTCCACCAAATAGAGGCCCATCCAAGGGAGGAAACTTGACCTAGAAGCGCCAATCCCTTGCCCCCGAAGGCCCCAAACTTCAAGAGCAAGGGAAAAGCTACTATTCAATCGAATTCCACTGAAATGGACACGTGCTACCACTGTGGATCAAAGGATCATTGGTCATGCGTATACCGAGCTAACCCCGAGCTAACCCCGAGCCCATTGCCAAGTATCATTCCCATCGTGAGTTTAACTTTGCACATGTAGAACTTCCTGAAGATGCTACTACATCCATGAAGGTTTCAGATTTTCAGGAGGCATCCGCTCCTATGGAAGAATAAATTTTAGACATGTTTTTAGGGCGTTTAACCCCTAGTGGCTGAACCCACTAGGAGTGGCCGAAGCCCGCTCCCCTCCCCATTTTCTAGGTTTATGGTTTAATTTTTAGACAATTTTTCTAAGTCTTTGGAATTATTTGTTTAGTTTGGTTTGTTTTGAACTTATGGACAATTATTTTGTGGATATTATTTCTCGAATTGATTAATTGAATGAATGGAATTATATTTATGCATGTGACCAATTCAATTAATTTATTTCTAGGTATAACTAGTGGGGAAGTTAGTTGTCTGGCTGATAGTGCAACTACGCATAGCATATTGCGTGCGAAACACTATTTTACTAACTTTGTACCTAAGAATGCACCTCTGACAACCCTATCAGGCCCATCCAACCTGATAGAAGGATACAGAGAGGTTTGTATAATGTTGTCAAATGATACTGCATTAACCATTAAAGAGGCACTTTATTCTCCTCGTTCCGGAAGAACACTGCTGAGTTTTAGAGACATTCAAGATAATAATATCATGTTGAAACCACTGAAGAGAATGGTTCTGAATTTCTTGTATCACTTCTTACGAATATGGCCGGAAGTGTATTCACGAGAAGCTAGAACGTCTCCCGAGTGGGTTGTACATAACAACCATTCGAGCCCTTAAGACACACCATGTGGCCGACCCTAGTGCTGGGTTCCATGACACTTTGCTGCTTTGGCATGATCGAACTGGACACCCTGGATGAGATATGATGCGTTATATCCTCAAAGTATCTCATGACATCACTTGAAATCTTATCTCGACCATCCGCTTTACAAAGCATGTTCCCTGGGGAAGTTGAACATTCAACCTTCAATTACAAAGATTATTCACAACCCCCCTCTAAATTTCTTCAAAGAATTCAAGGGGATATTTGTGGACCTATCCAACCAACATGCGGACCATTTAGATACTTCATGGTGTTGGTTGATGCATCGACACGATGGTCACATATCTGCTTATTGCCCACATGCAATGCTGCATTTGCGAAACTCCTAGCACAAATTATTAAGCTTAGCGCTCACCACCCTGATTATCCAATTAAGTCGATTCGACTAGATAATGCTGGAGAGTTTATGTCGCAGACCTTTGACAATTATTGCATGTCTGTTGAGATTGAAGTTGAACATTTTGTACCCCATGTTCATACCCAAAACGGCCTGGCAGAAGCTTTCATAGCTCGAACTTTGGTTATGCAAACCAATTTGCCAGTATCTGCCTGGGGCCATGCAATATTGCACGTAGCTATGTTAGTCCGTTTGAGGCCCACCGCTACCCAACCTCATCCACCTTTACAGTTGGTTACTGGATATAAGCCTGACGTCTCGCATTTACATCTGTTTGGGTGCGCAGTCTATGTGCCAATAGCGCCGCCACTACGTACCAAAATGGGTCTTTAGAGAAAAATATGAATCTATGTCGGTTATGATTCGCCATCCATCATTCGATACTTAGAATCCTTGACAGAAGATTTCCTTACCACACATTTTGCGGATTGTAACTTCGATGAGATAGTCTTCCCGTCGTTAGGGGAATATAAGATCACTAACATTCCTGTAGAACACCACAAATTGTCGTGGATACTCACACTATGTCTCATTTAGATCCCCGCACACCTCAGTCTGAAACTGAAGTGCGACGCATTGTAGATCTTCAGAGCATTGCTCAAAGCATGCCAGATGCTTTTACTGATCTAGCAAAGGTGATGAGATCACATATACCCGCTGCAAACACACCTACAAGGATGAACATACTTAACATATGTCGAACAAACCGCCATGGAAGGCCGGACCAACCCCGAATGTGGGGTGGATGCACCTCCCACACGACATGGTACACTGGCAGCCAACCAATCACCTGCTTCTACCCTAAAATGTGGCAGGCCTTCCGGTTCAAATGATTCATAACCCCGGAAGAGGAAAACGGCACAAACTAGTGAACCTAGTCTGAATCCGACCATTTCTTACTCATCCGTTCTAACGCATGATGTTATTCTAGATTACGGTGATGCTTCAGATGAAACGTGTGGGACTCCCGAGAATCGTGAGATTTCGGTCCATTACACAGTTTTGGATGAGGTTTGAAATCATAATGAAAAGATAGTTAATGATTCATTTGCGTATATCGTTGCTTCCAACATCATGCTTAGCGATGACATTGAACCATGCTCCGTTGATGAATATCGACCTAGAACGGATTGGTCAAATTGGAAACAAGCAATCCAAGTAGAACTTGATTCGCTTACGAAACGAAACTTGTTTGTACTTGTAGCTCTTACTCCACCACATGTGAAGCCTGTGGGCTACAAGTGGGTTTTCGTGAGGAAGCGTAATGAGAATAATGAAATAATGCGACACAAAGCATGCCTCGTAGCACAAGGCTTTTCTCAACGTCCTAGGATTGATTACGATGAGACGTATTCCTCCTTAATGGACGTCATAACGTTCTGCTACCTTATCAGTTTAGTAGTTTCCAAAAAACTGAATATGTTGCTTATAGACGTGGTAACCACATATCTTTATGGGGATCTAGATACGGAAATGTACATGAAAGTTCCAGAAGGACTTCCATTGACTGGTTCAAATAGTTTTAGACCACGGAACACACTCTCAAATAGATTGAAAATGTCACTCTACGGATTGAAACAATCTGCGCGGATGTGGTATAACTATTTGAGTGAATATTTGACAAGTCAGGGTTATGTGAACAACGAACTATGCCCATGTGTGTTCATAAAGAAGTCACATTCTGGATTTGAAATCGTTGCAATTTATGTTGACGACATGAACCTCATCAGAATTCCTGCAGAGCTTGAGGAAATTGCCGCGTAGAGCTTGAGGAAATTGCTTGGGAAAACTCGATATTGCATTGGCCTGGAGAATTAGCATTGTTTAGATGGAATCCTAGTACATCAATCAAACTACACCAAGAAGGTGTTGCGACGTTTTAATGAGGATAAAGCGAAGCGTTCGAGTACTCCTATGGTCGTTCGGACACTAGATGCTAAACGAGATCCCTTCCGTCCTAAGGACGATGAGGAAGAGATTTTGGAGCCTGAAGTTCTATACCTAAGTGCAATCAGTGCTTTATTGTACTTGGCTCAATGCACTAGACCCAACATCTCCTTCGCTGTCAATCTTTTGGCTAGATATAGCAACACGCCTACACGCAGACATTAGAATGGTGTTAAAAGCATTTTCTGCTACCTCAAGGGTATGACGAATTTGGGTTTGTTCTGCACCCACGAATCTTTGAGAGGAGCCGCCGTCCCCCTCGGTTCTCGGGTTGATTCGCGCCTTGTTGGTTATGCAGATGCTGGTTATCTGTTTGACCCTCATAGGGCACGTTCTCAAACGGGTTATGTCTTTACCGTTGGAAACACCGCTATATCTTGGAGGTCTTCCACCAAGAAAACGCTAGTTGCGACTTCTTTGAACCATGCTGAGATTCTCGCCCTGCATGAAGCCTCGCGAGAATGCTTTTGGTTGAGAGCAGTTATGGAACATATTCGATGCACTAGTGGTCTTTCTTCCATCAATAACCTTCCTACGACGATCTTTGAAGACAATGCAGCATGTATCAAGCATTTAAAGAAGGGATACATTAAGGGAGACAACACCAAGCATATAGCGCCGAAGTTCTTTTACTCTCACTAGCAATAACAGCATCAGAACATTGAAGTCAAGCAAATCCGTTCCCAGGACAACCTGGTCGACCTCTTCACGAAGTCACTGCCCAAGTCTAATTTTCAGAAGCTCGTCCAAGGAATCGGTATGCATAAGTTATCTGAATTGAATCACTTGTAGTCTTATTTGTAAGTTATGTCTAACTCAGGGGGAGTATCCTGAAGCATACTCACTTGATCTTAATGTACCCTTTTTCCTACGATTATGAGCATTTTTTCCACTGGGTTTTTGCTACCTAACGAGGTTTTGATGAGGCACCCATCCTGGGAAGATCGTACTCTGTTGCGTTCACTACCTTCGCCTTGTTTTGACGTTTGCTTTAGACATTATGCATACTTCTCACTTTTCTCCTTAGTCTATGGGTTTTCCCCATGTCATGGGTTTTACCATAGCGAGGTTTTGAGAGTTTTACATACTTACGTTTCTTGTATCTGAGACTCGCATTCACCCTTTATGCCGACTACTTCATCAATTGTTCTACCTCATTTGCTGAAGATCTGACGCGACGTTTTGTTTGAGTATTTACACACTCAAGGGGGAGTGTTGCAGTCCTATCGGATTAGGAATGTGATTGTGTAAATCCTAGTATATCTAGGAGTATCTTGTAGTTACCTACTAGAAGTTGATTATCTATTAAGAGATGTAATCCTAAAAGGGTAGGGATTCTACTCTTTCTACTACTATAAATAAAGGCATAAGGGGGTGATACAACACACACCTCAGAACTAAATCTCTCTTTCTCTCTTGTTGCCGGCCCCTTCTCCCTCTTTATCCTTATACAGTTCAGTCAAATAAGCCTACAATATATATATATATATATATATATATATATATTATAAAATTATAAATATCAATTGAGAACCCAAAAAATTATGAGCAGGAGTGTATCTTATTCTATGTCAAGTTCTACAAGATACTATATCAAGTTCTACGACATGAGTTGGGATTTCAGCAAATCAAGTTTTCAATTCTCTCTCATATTAGTTCATGTGCTTGGCACTGTGACTTGATCTAACGATAATATATGGATGGTAACTGACTTAGGTGATAAATTTGCACTAAATATAAAGTTTAGGTGGTATATTGCCAAAATTAAAAAGTCTGGGTATAATTGCGCATACACCTACTAATTCAGGTAGTATTTGTTCAAAATCTACTTATTATTAAGATATATTCCGACTTCCGAGTAATTAATTTACTGAAAATATGACTTTAGCCCCTAAAATTGAATTTTTTCCATATAAAACCCGACATAAGTTTTTTACTTGAATAAAACCCATTTACTACATTCCACATCAACAAATTCATTAATTATGTTTGACTTAACACATTTAAATTTTTTGGATGCCTAAAATACCCCTATTTGAATGTTTGATGTACATAATTAATGTCATGCGAATTATAAGAGAGAATTAATGATATAAATTCATTGCCTAATATATAATAACAATAAAAAATGTCTAATATATTACATGCTTAATTAAGTCACTAAAATTATATTTTACATATTAATGTAGGTAAATTATTTCACACATATATATTAAAAATGCCTAATATATGTAAAAATTCATGCAAAATAATTGACCTAAAAAAATAATGTTAGATTCAAATAGTGCACCTACTATTAAAATTTTAAAATGTTAGATTGCTCAAAATAATTTACCTAAAAAAATAATGTTAGATTCAAATAGTGCACCTACTATTAAAATTTTAAAATGTTAGATTGCTCAAAATAATTTACCCTATATATGTAATATACATGAAAAATATTTACCTAGATAATAAACAAACCCAATACATGCAAAATAATTTACCTAGATAATATTATTAATTTACCTACAAAATATATTATTTGCAAATCATAAATTTACATATAGGTAACTTACTTACATATAATAATTGTTTAACATGTATGTTAGTACTACGCATATCTATATATATATATATATATATATATATATATATATATATATATATATATAAACATATAGTAGTACTATATACATATAGGTAAATTATATATATATATATATATATATATTATTTTCTAATCATAAATTTACATATAGGTAAATTACTTACATATAATAATTATTTAACATATATGTTAGTACTGTGCATATATATATATATATATGAACGTATAGTAGTACTATATACATATAGGTAAATTAAATGTATATATATATATATATATATATATATATATATATATATATATATATATACATATATGTTGAACTTTTAGTAGTCAGATATACTTTTGAACATATTTATATATATGTGTGTGTGTATTTGTGTGTTAGAGATAATAGTATGTGCAATGATTATTTGTTCATTATAATTAAGGTAAGTAATAATATTATTGGTTTCATTTGAATATTGTGGCACAAGCTGTAAATATTTTGTAATAATAGGTTAATTACTTTTCTATTTGGCAGTCTTTTTCAAATTTGGGTTTTATTTGGATGTTTATAATTATTTGGGTTTTTATCTAGGAAATAAGAGTTACAAGGATCTATATCTAAAGAACCCATTAATTTATAAATAGTTAGAAGGGTCCATTCTGTTCAAAAATTCCTAAAACTGCAATGGTGTGAGATGCTGGAATTTGATTATTGCAATATGTAATGGAGCCAAGGAGGTAAAATTTCAGTTCATCCAATCTTTGAACTAATTAAGGTCATTCTCAATAAGTTGCATCAAAAGTTGAGGGTTCTTTTTAATAATCATTTCGTTTTTATTTAGTTTTTCATTTTCATTTTCATTTTTTTTTAATATTGAAATCTTGTTTAGTAACTACTTTCAGTTTCCAATTATAAAAAACGAAAATTGAAAACTAAAAAGTGAAAACACAAGGCTAAATTTCATAAACTCAAGAAAGTAGTTTTCAGTTTTTGGTTTTAAGTTTTCACTTTTTGAAAGCTAAAAACTGAAAATAGTTACCAAACAAGATTTAAGTTCTAATAAAAGTGAAAAATGAAAATGAAGTGGTTATCAAATTGCCCATTAGTTAGTTGTGGTTCATGACATTCAATTAATTCATTATTAGTAAATTTAATGGCATCAAATGTCTTTAGGTCATGTTTCCTTACAAGGAATAGATTTGTAAGGAATGAGCATCATTCATATTCATGTGCTTACTAACACCAATGAATTGAAAGGAGTGAGTATGATTTTCATTTGTGTGTTTACTAGCAACCAAGGAATGAAAAAAAAAATAATTGAAAATCCATGTATCCTATATCTTCTCATACCTGAAAAATCAAGGTACGAGTTTGCTAATTGGAGTTGTTTATTTTATACCGAATCCTTCATATCCTCATTCCTTCGTCCATGCCCTTAATTATGTATTTAGATTTGTGAGAACATATTGCGTTTTAAGTACCTAATCCTTCGTATCTTTATTCCTTCTCATAGTAAGTAAAATTTTATTATTAAAGTAAACTTGGAGTAATGATATGAATTTTTGAGCATATCACTCTATAAGAAAGTAATTAAGAGCCTAGCTAAACTTACATGTAGCACTTGAATAAAAGAGAATGCTTCTTTCATTGCACAGCTAATTAATCACTTTTGAAGATCACATCTAATTATCTATTCGATGTTGACATGTTGTTACCGTCGCAAACACAACAAATGGATAAAATGGAAAAGTGAAAGAACACACATAATTGAAAATGACATCGAATTATCTTTTTTCTTTTGGATGTTGATGTCATTTAATCGATTTTTAATTTAATCCCAACTAGACCTGGCATTCGTGTCGTGTTTCCCGTGTTCGTGTCGTTTTCGTGTCATACCCGATATCTTAACAGGTCGTGTCGTGTAACACCCGTTACAATAAACGGGTAAAATGACCCGACCCGAAATCGACCCGATAATATTAACGGGTAATTTGACCCGACCCGTTACCCGTTAAGGAAAATATATTTTAAACCAATAAATAATTAAATAAAAAACATAATACTTTTTTTGAGAGAATACATATCATATTGTCACATAGTAAAAACTATATTAAATATATATATATTAAATTAACTATAATAATTATAATAATTATATATACTATAATAAATTAATAATTATACCCCCAAAATATTAAGTATAATAATTATATATATATATATATATTAAATTTTATAAAAACTATAATAATTATTAATTAATATGCATCCATTGATTCCATAATTCCTTTCCATTCCTACCGCGCCCTTTGAAGAAAAAGGGAGGGAAAATGAAAATTATAAGAAAAGCTGAAAAGGAAACAAAAAAGAGAGGGAAAGATGGGTAGGCTGCCGCCCTTTGAAGAAAAAGAAGGGAGGGAAAAATGAAAATTATAAGAAAAGTTGAAAAGCAAACAAAAAAGAGAGGGAAAAATGAAAATTAATATAAGTGGTGAGAAATTTTGTTTTTTTTAAGTTATTAATTTTTTATCACACATATACCACTATTTTTATAATGACACGTGATAATGTGATATACTACTCCGTGTACCGGTCAATTATATGTACAAAATAAATAGATTTAAATCTACTTAATAAATAAATAAATAAATAAATAAATATATATATATACACCATTGAACTTGATGGGATACGAATTATACGAAACTAATGTCAACGATCCAACCGTCAAACTTGTTTTTATATGCTTCGAGATCGTATCAGCAAAAAACAAACATTCAGAGATCAAGTAACCGAACAAAACTTTTCGATGATTATAAAACAAAAAATCACGATTTAACGGTTATTTTAACTTCGATCTTGATTATTTTTTATAGCCACACTCCTTAATCCTATATGAATACAATGAATGAATTCTATCTTCAATTTAAAATATTTACAATAGTGGATACCACAAAATCTTATGTTATACTTAATGAAAGTATAAATAAACTCTAAGTGTTAGTGAATCTACCGTTTTGATGGGATACGCATCATACGAAACTAATTTTAACGATCCAACCGTCAAACTTGTTTGTATATGCTTCGAGATCGCATACGCCAAAAATTGCAAAAAACAAACATTCAGATATCAAGTAACGGGACAAAACATTTCGACGGTTGTAAACGAAAAATCACGATTTAACGGTTATTTTAACTCTGATTTTGATGATTTTTTACAGCTACACTCCTTGACCTTATATGAATACAATGAATGAATTCGATCTTCAATTTAAAATATTTACACTAGTGGATACCACAAAATCTTATGTTATACTTAATGAAAGTATGAATAAACTTTTAAGTGTTAGTGAATCTATTGTTTTGATGAGATACGCATTCTACAAAACTAGTTTCAATGATCCAACCGTCAAACATGTTTGTATATACTTCGAGATCGCATACGCCAAAAATTGCAAAAAACAAACATTCAGAGATCAAGTAACGGGACAAAACTTTTCGACGGTTATAAAAAGAAAATCACGATTTAACGGTTATTTTAACTCCGATTTTGATGATTTTTTACAACTACACTCCTTGACCCTGTATGAATACAATGATTGAATTCGATCTTCAATTTAAAATATTTACACTAGTGGATACCACAAAATCTTATGTTATACTTGATGAAAGTATGAATAAACTTTTAAGTGTTAGTGAATCTATTGTTTTGATGAGATACGTATTCTACAAAACTAGTTTCAACGATCCAACCACCAAACTTGTTTGTATATGCTTCAAGATCGCATACGCCAAAAATCGCAAAAAACAAACATTCAGAGATTAAGTAATGGGACAAAACTTTTTTACGGTTATAAACGAAAAATCACGATTTAACGGTTATTTTAACTCCGATTTTGATGAGTTTTTACATCTACACTCCTTGACCCTATATGAATACAATGAATGAATTCGATCTTCAATTTAAAATATTTACACTAGTGGATACCACAAAATCTTATGTTATACTTAATGAAAGTATAAATAAACTCTAAGTGTTAGTGAATCTATCGTTTTGATGGGATACGCATTCTACGAAACTAATTTCAACGATCCAACTGTCAAACTTGTTTGTATATGCTTTGAGATCGCATACGCCAAAAATTGCAAGTGTTTATATGAATAATGATGAATCATGAATAATGATGAATCACAAGTGTTTATATATTCTTTCACATTTTTCATACTTGTATGTATAATGTATGTCTTATTAGTTATTGTCTATACAAATACTATATTAGTTTATTTTAATTTTGGACAAGAACATGTTAAGTAAAATTTATTATCTTAGTAATGATAATAAAGAACTCTCATAATAAAAATAAATAATGACTAAAACTTTTTTTTTTTAACTTATATAGAATAATAATACAAAACTATATATTTAATATAAAATATATTGTATATATTAATATTTTATAATAAATTTTTTAGTAATTAAACTTTAAAATTATCAAAATAATTTTTTTCTTAACGTGTCGAAACGGGTCACCCACGTGTTACCCACGTGTATACCTGTTAAGAACCCGTTATTAACGGGTTCTTAACGGGTCACCCGATAATGACCCGATAAGTTATCGTGTTGACCCGAAACCCGTTATTTTCGTGTCGTTTTCGTGTCGTGTCATCGTGTCGTGTCAGAAACTGCCAGGTCTAATCCCAACATTGACAAGGGCCAACTTTCATAGTACAATTTTATAAGAATAAAAACCAGGAAGGCAAGTATAGTTTTACACTTTGACTGGGCGCTCCCACTCCTTGCTTGCATCGATCATTATAATAAATTGGGTTTATATCACAAATGGTCCCTGAAATTGACCTCATCAATCATGATGGTCCCTGAAATTGAAAATCGATCAATGTAGTCTCTGAATTTTAACTCGCGAATCAATGTCGTCCTTTTGTTAGTGTTCCGTCCAAATTAACTTTAAAAAAAGGTTAGAGAACCAATTTTTCATGGTAAAATGATAAAAAAATAACTCTGTTACTTATAATTTTACTTACTACCTCTCTTTTCTTTTTTCCATCTTCACTTTTCTCTCCATTTTTTCATGGATTTGGTGCTAAAACTAAAATAAAAACAAAAAAAAGTGGTTCTCTAACCTTTTTTGGTCATTTTACCATGAAAAATTGATTCTCTAATCTTTTTTTTAGTGTTAATTTGGACGGAACACTAATAGAAGGACCACATTGATTCGCGAGTTAAAATTCAGGGACTATATTGATCGATTTTCAATTTCAGGGACCATCATGATTGATGGGGTCAATTTCAGGGACCATTTGTGATATAAACCCTATTAAATTTGATTACTGTATATGAATCAAAGCACAACTGTGGAAATCTATTGAATTTATGGAATGAAGGAATTTTCAATTTAATCGTAGAGAGAGACAGAGGGGTGATGGAGTGGATATTGGTAAGTAGGAGAAATACTAAGAAGACTTTAAAAAGTGAGGTTCTTCATGGACTCTTTAACACTTAATATTTTTAGTGCAATATTTCATAATATTGCCACAAGAATTAACGTTAAACTGTAAAATGACAGAGAGTTTTTAGAAAGTTTCATTTTGAGAGAATCTCCTTAGCATTTTTTAGGTAAGTAGATAGGTAGGGCAAAAGACTGGTTTACTGAATGTTTGAGGTTGGTTTGTTTAAATTAAGGGTAATACTAAGGAGACTAAATTTGGAGATGAAATTTGCAAATTAAACAATGTGTCACTAATAAGAATAAGTATGTTTATCAATATGTAAGTAATAAACTAATTATCAATTTTCATATTCTTTAATTTTTAAAATTTTATTTACAAATTTAATCTTCTTAATATTACTCTTAAATTAAAGAGGAAGTAAGTACCTAACATCGTGACCATTAAATCAAACAAGGGAAAAACATAAAGTAAGATTCCCTATCAAGTAAGAGAATAAAAAAAAGGGAAAAAATAATATAGACATTATAAACAAGGTCACATGGATCATGGTGAACGGTGGGCACTCAAAACTAGGACATATTTTGCCCTTCTACGCTTCTACTACCAAAATTCGGGCGCCCAATCATATACAGCGGCTCAGCTCAGCCCCTCTATCCCTAAAGCTAAGATTAATTGAACAAAATCAAACCCTAATTAAACGTAATTAAAGCTCTTTTTATAAAAGGTAAATGAATGATTCATTAGGCTCACCGCACCACTGTTAATTATGAGTTTTAACGAAAAGTTCACGGTACTGTTCACTTTAACGAAAAACCACATTTTTACACTAAAAAGTCAAACCTGGTACTATTCACTTCACCATTTATTTTGTCCTTATCGTTAAAATTCAAAATTTTCAAACCATTTTCATTAGTTTTCCTTTGTTAATTTCCCTAGCTAATTAAACTCTTTTTTATTAATGTTCTTTTGTTGACAAAAGGTCTTTTGATTACTTGAGATTATGAGTCTATGACAAAAGTTTCTCAGTGCAAATTAATTCACATCATTAGGGCTCTCGATAATCTCTCTTAGTATAATCAGTCTAGTGTTTTATCAGTACAAAACTCCAACAACTTCCTCATTAAGTACATTTTCTTAGATTTGAATGCATGCAATTACATGGGTTAAGTAAATTCTGGTATTTTTTATCTCTTAGTGTTAGAACTAAGGGTATCCTAGTTTACGGATCACGCCATACTCATATGTAACCACGCAATAATTAATTTTTCATTTACTATTAATATTGGCATATATATAACTTGTAAGGTAATCACTTAGAATTATAATATAGTTAGGTTTAAATTTCGACTCCCTCTAATCAAATTAAACATTAACGAGTATTCAAGGATCACGACTCATCACACGTTGTGGATGGTTTTCCACATACTCCTAATTATTTGGCCCCCAACATCATTACCAACATATGAATTATTGATGGTATATGGTTTGGTGGATCCAAAGAATAATTTTTAATTCTGCTGGGGCAGAAATTTTTTCAAAAGAAAAAGCTGGAAAAGTGAGATGTACAGTACTTCAAAATTCAAATTGTGACAGTGTGTGCATAGATCACGGTTACAAGCCAAAAGCCAAAAGCCAAAAGCCAAAAGCGATGAATAAAGAAGTTTAAGCAGTGTAAAGAGGTAATGACCAGTTTTGCTAAAAGAAATGGAAAAGAAAGAGAAGTAAAGAGAGCGAGAAAGAGAAGGAAAGCATAAAAGCAAATAATTACGATGAGGAATCTGAAGGTGTGTACAATGGATGTTAAATGCACAAATGAAATGAGACATGCGAGCTTTCCAAGGGAAATCCATTCATGTCCGCAACTTGTCGTCGCTGAGCTGATAGTGCTCAAATGCATGGTCCTTTCGTTTTCTAAGAGCATCTCTTTAATTTCCTTTCCCGAGTCAGGGTTACGGTACAAATTCTGCCACCAGGTTCCTTTTTAGATTCTTTTGGTAGAGATCATGATGTTAAACAAAGAACTGATTGTATTTATCATTGAACAAATAATTACACAGATGTTGGTATATATATAGCCTTTGGCTTTTTACATTTGTACCCTTGACTGCCTTAACTAACCCTTTAACAAATCTAACAAATCAGTGTTTACTAACTGGACTAACCACATTTAGTTTTATCAAACTGTTTTATATCAACAGAACTGGATGACTTGTCATCCTCCCTAATACACCCCCTCAAGCGAGAAGAGGGATCAGAACTGATGCCAAGAGGAAGCTTGGAACACAGATAGCGAAATCTGGTGGTAGACAGAGACTTAGTGTGAAGATCAGCCACCTGGTCTTCACTGCAAACAAACTGCACTTTAATAAGATTGGCTAGAACCAATTCTCGAATATAGTGGTAGTCGATTTCAACGTGCTTGGTGCGAGCATGAAAGATAGGGTTAGATGCTAACGAGATGGCAGATATGTTATCACACCAAAGGGTAGGCAGTTTAGAGAGAGGAAAATGAAGGTCACGAAGGATTTTATAAACCCAAGTAAGCTCAGCAGCCGTGTGAGCCAAAGACCTGTATTCCGCTTCAGTAGAGGAACGAGCAACGGTACTTTGTTTCTTGGCACTCCAGCTGATGAGGTTAGTACCGAGAAACACACAATAGCCACTTGTAGACCTGCGATCAAATGTACAGCCAGCCCAATCAGCATCTGAGTATGCTGAGAGCTCAACAGAACCTTTTGTAAACCAGATACCATTAGAGACAGAACCTTTAAGAAAGCGAAGGACTCTTTTGGCAGCTTGAAGGTGTTGTTCCCTCGGAGCATGCATGAACTGGCATATTTGATTTACTGCAAACGCAAGATCTGGGCGAGTCCAAGTGAGATATTGAAGGCCTCCCACAATAGACCTGTATTCAGTAGGATTCGATAGCAGGGGACCACTGTGATCCAGTTTCTTGGAACCAAGGGGTGTGGAGCAAGGTTTAGCCCCTTCCATATTGGTTTTCTTCAGAAGATCAAGTAGATACTTTGTTTGATGGAGAAAGATCCCTTTGGAAGAACGTTGAACTTCCAATCCTAGAAAGTAGTGTAACGGACCAAGATCCTTAACTGGAAATTGGTCACTAAGTTGGTGAATAAACTGGTTACAGAGGTGAGGATGAGGTCCAGTGACTAGAATGTCGTCTACATAAACCAATACAATAACCAACTGAGGTCCTTTGAGCACAAATAAGGAAGCATCAGATGCAGATTGTTGAAAACCAAGTGTATGCAGAGCAGTAAATAGTTTATCAAACCAAGCTCGGGGAGCTTGTTTGAGACCATACAACGATTTCCTTAGCTTGCACACATGACCGGGAGAGAGAGAGTTAACAAAACCAGGGGGTTGTTCCATATAAACATCCTGTTTTAGATCCCCATGCAGGAAGGCGTTACTAATGTCTAATTGGTTTAAGAACCAATTGTATTGAACGGCAAGAGTAAGAAGGATTCGAATTGTAACCGGTTTTGCGACTGGACTGAAAGTTTCTTGAAAGTCAATGCCGGCCTGCTGATGGAAACCCTTTGCTACAAGGCGGGCTTTATAACGATCCATAGTACCATCAGGTTTGTGCTTAACTCGGAAGACCCACTTGCAGCCTACGACATTGTAAGAGGGATGAGAAGGAACTAAAGACCAAGTCCCGGTGGATAGGATAGCATTATATTCATCCTGCATAGCAGCTCTCCAGTGGGCATACTTTGATGCTTGCAAATAGGTGCTGGGAATAAATTCAAGATCAGCAGGTAAGGGATGCTTGGTTGCTGCATAGACCTTAGGTTTGTGGATTCCTGCCTTGGATCGTGTGAGCATAGGATGTGTATTGGCAGGAGGAGGAAGATTGCTGATCTCAGTAGTTGGCATAACAGAGCTGGTAGTTGCAGAAGAGTGAGAAGCAATTGGATGTGTAGAGGACCTTGGACTGGTAATAATAGGTGGAGAAGTGCACTGTAAAGTGGGAGAGGCACCACCAGGAGAGGAGGAGGGAATATACTTGCCAAAATGAAGATCAACAGAACTGGAATGCACATGAGAAACACCCTCTGAACCACCTTGCTGAAATGCCCGTGACTGAAAAGGATAAGTGCTTTCATCAAAAAGCACATGTCTTGAGATGTAGACCCTATTAGTAACAGGATCAAGGCAGCGATAGCCTTTGTGCTGCAAACTGTAACCCAAAAATACACAACTCTTGCTTTTAGCATCCAATTTGCTATGAACATAGGGTTTAAGCCATGGGTAGCATTGGCATCCAAAGACCTTAAGTTTGGAATAATCCGGAGGCTGATGGAAGAGAAGTTCCCACAGAGACTTGAAAATGCCAGAGATTGGAAGCCGATTTATAAGATACATAGCAGTAGAAAAAACTTCAACCCAAAACACATGAGGAACATGAGAAGCAACAAGTAATGTCCGAGCTGTCTCAACAAGATGCCTGTGTTTTCTCTCAGCACAACCATTTTGTTCAGGGGTATGGGGGCAGCTAAATTGATGTAGTATGCCATGTGCAGTAAGAAATGATGCAAAAGAGTGACCAGTAAACTCACCCCCTGAATCTGAACGCAACACTTTTATTTTATTTCCAAGCAAATTTTCTACATAGCTTTTAAAGACAACAAAGGTAGAAAATACATCAGATTTTGCCTTTAAGGGAAAAAACCAACTATATTTGCTGAAATCATCAACAAGAAGAAGATAGTACTTGAAACCACTACTAGATGTAACAGAGGCAGGTCCCCACACATCACAGTGAAGAAGTTGAAGACTCTGAGTGGTTGTGGAAGAAGCCATTCCAAACTGCAGCTTGTGGTTCTTAGCTAACGCACAGTCTGAACAGAAAAAATCAACAGTGGACTGGCCTTGCACTGCCAGATTATTAGTAGAAAGAACTCTGCGAAATATAGATGAAGAGGGATGACCCAAGCGCCGATGCCATACTTTGACAGGAGCTTTAATGCTGAGGAAAGCAGAATAGACAGTGGTAGAGGAAGAAGGAGAGCTGTGGAGTGGATAGAATCCATCTTTAACAGGTCCTGTCAAAAGCTTCCTCCCCGAAATACGATCCTTGACAATGGATCCATAAGGGTCAAGGGTTAATGAGCAATCATTATCCTTAAGAAATTGGTAAGCAGACAGTAGATTATGTTTCATGTGAGGAACATGTAGAACATTTTGCAGCTTAAAGGAAGCAGAAGGAGTGTGCAGATAGGATGAACCAACATTATGAGTAGACAAACCTTTACCATGTCCAATATACACTTTGTCATCTCCAGTGTAGGGAGTGGGAGAAGAGATGTTAGCAACATCATTGGTGATGTGAGAGGTTGCGCCGTAATCAATTAACCAAGACGGAGATGATTTTGCAGAATGATGCACACACATTGCAGCTAATTTGGCCGGAGGAATGCGACCACAAATGTCCGGATTCATACGGTCAAAGCAATCGATGGCCTCATGACTAGCAGAACCGCAGATTTGGCAAGGTACTTTGAAGGTAGAAGAACCAGAATGATTGTAAGAGCCTTGATAGTTACGATTGCCACGAGTGTTGTTGAAGTTGCCACGAAAGTTGTGAGAGTGTCGATTGCCCCGATTTGAGAAGTACTGACCCCGATGAGGCTTGCCTCGATTAGAGTTATATCGAGATGCAGAGTGAAGCGGTGGTGACTGAGCAGCAAAGGCAGATGGTGTAGGAAGTAGAGGAGGTTGAGACTTTGCCGAAAAAGCCTGAAACGGTTCAGTTGCAGAGACTGCAGAGACAGGCTTGCGCCGAGCCATAGAGAGTTCCTTAGTGAGTAAGAGACCGTGGAGTTCATCAAGCGATGTTGAGGACAGTCGAAGCATGATGGAATCAATGAAGGACTCAAATTCATCAGGTAAACCATGGAGAGTGGCAGCAATGAGATCACGATCTGAGATGGAGGCACCAGCTGCATGCAAAGAATCTGCAATTTCTTTGATCTGTTGAAGATAGACAGAGATGGAATTGGAACCTTTCTGGATCGATTGAAGTCGCGATCTCAATTGATGAATGTTAGCCTCTGAGACTCCACCAAAGCGCTGCTCAAGCTTCACCCAAAGCTCTCGAGAAGACGAAACACCGACTGTGAACGGAATGATATCTTCAGAAAGTGTGGAGTTTAACCAGATCAAAAGATTTTGATCTTTTTCATACCATTCCTCAAAAGCAGGATTCATCGAACGATTAGGCAGGAAAGGCGATGGACAAACATCAGTGCCATCAATCACACCAAGAAGCTTGTAGCGCCTGAGAATTGGGGCAAAAAGCGCACGCCATGGAAGATAGTTGGAGCTTTTTAGTTTTATCGGCACCATGCTGCCAATATTGTGGATTGTAAGAGAAGCATACGAATGCAAAGAGGGAGAATGATTGACAGAGTTAGGGTTAGGGTTTTGGATCGGAGAAGACGATCCAGTCGGTGGCGATTCAGATTGAGAAGCCATGACACAATCAAGAAACAAACTCGAGAAATTGAAGAAGAAGAATTGAAGAATCAGAGGAAAGAAAGCAAGATTTGATCAAGAAACGATCGATCGATTCGAGCGGAAGGTGGAAATTGTGCGGTTAAGCAAAATGGCGAGATACCATGTTAAACAAAGAACTGATTGTATTTATCATTGCACAAATAATTACACAGATGTTGGTATATATATAGCCTTTGGCTTTTTACATTTGTACCCTTGACTGCCTTAACTAACCCTTTAACAAATCTAACAAATCAGTGTTTACTAGCTGGACTAACCACATTTAGTTTTATCAAACTGTTTTATATCAACAGAACTGGATGACTTGTCATCCTCCCTAATACATGAGAATTCGTAAATCGTGTATGTTTATCGTATATCGTGCTATCAGTTTTTATCAGGTATCATTTGTATTTAATTTTAAATAAAAATATTTAAAATAATTTCTAACTGCACAATATACGATAAACGGATATAATTCAAGAATTTCTGAAATCCTCACAAATAGGATCAGACAAAGACCTGGCAAGGATCCGGATTCCAAATTCTGGACCCTCCCTCTCTGATCAGTCTACTTTGAAAGTGATGAGGATGATAACTTTTGCGGCTTTTGTCTTTTGCGTCTTGTTTTCAAAGTGACTTCGTGGCCAACATATAATGTTGCTGCATGTTTACGTTCCAAATATGTACCTGTGTGTGCTATACTTTGAGTGAATTCGAGTAATAAATCCAACGTTAGCATGTCATGTGATATTAGATATGATATTGTCACACTAAGTAATTTTTGTTAGTGTCAGTGTAGAATAATGTTAGAAAGATCAAATTTGTTAAACTAAATTTACAAATCAGATGATGTGATTGTTGAGGATTGAAGTGCTTATTTCTTAATGAAGTCACATCATTTAGTTATAAATTTAGTTTAAAATTTTGGTCTTACTAATATTATCTTTTCTTTTAAATTGTCATTTGTACTCAATCACTGTCAATCAAATAAGCCGTTGTATTGACATTCAAACACGATGTGTGGAACGTTGGATCTTCTTTCTCTTCAACTCCCCTAGTGAAGCGTGCCCCACAATACGGGCAGGCCAAAGTATCCATCCTTTTCCTTCCTCCGCAGTCCGCACTCACTCATAGCATCGGATTCTCGCTGCTTTAGACTTTAGAGGACCGATGTCGAGTTGGAAAATGACATATTGTTTCCGTATAGGCTTTGGACGGCATTTTATGTGGGCGGGGCCATCAAGACTTTCGGTTACGTACGTCAAAGGCCTGCATACTACTGAAGAGGGCCCGCTGTCACTTCGACTTGAACTATTTACCTCGGGAAAGGATCCTCGTCGGATTTTTTTCTATGATCTCGTGATCTCATCCGTTCATCGTATATCGTGCGGTCAGAAATCATTTCAAAATTAAATATGAATATTACCTAACGAAAATTGACTTCACGATATACGATGAACGGGTGAGATCACGGGATCCCTAAGAAAGGGATCCGGCGATGATCCTTTTCCATTTACCTCCTAAATGTCTATTATTTAGGTATCTTTTTAGTTTGTTATTATTTAGGTATCGTTTTTGTTTGTTCAAAATTTAGGTATCTTTTAGACGAGAAGAGATTCTCTCCGGATCTCTTCCACCAAGGTCACCGGATTAAGTGATTCAGATTTTTGAAATTTCATCCAATGGTCTTCCTGTTTGGACTCTTTAAAAGCTATAATAATTTTTGGTTGTTGGATAAAATTTCAAAGGCCTGGATCACTTAATCCAGTGGCCTTGGTGGAAGAGATATGGAGATGATCTCTTCTCCTTTTAGACTCCACATGGAGAGCAATTCAAACGGTTTACGTGAAATCGAATGCCACGTGACCATAAACTCGTTTCATGTAAAATATTCTTCTTTACATATGGTGGTTGAGTTCGTTTTTTGTTTTATTTATACAATGATAGAGGAATAGTTGTACACTATCATTAAAGCAGAGGAAGCCCTTACTCAAACTAGAAGGAGAAGAAGTTGAGTCACATGTTGATGTTGGCATGTACTGGTGAGCCTTTGATTTGAAGTGATGCTTTGACAAGTACCTTATCATATTTTTGGGTTTTTGTCTTATAGAATTGCACAAGAAAGAGGTCCACCAAACTAATTTGCTTGTGGCAGTTTGTGTTAAACGACAAAGCATACACATTTAGGAGAAAAATTTCAGTGTGTCTGGAAAATAGGATGTTACATCATATGTCATTATACAAGTGGAGAGACACGTGAAAAATAAAATTCTATTCATTTATATAATAACATGTGGTGTGTCACTCTGTGTTCAGAGTACACTGAAAATTTTCTCCACATTTATAGAGTCGTAATAAATATGAACAAATAGAAAACTAGAGTTTTTTTTGGTGTTTTTAATGAATAGTCAAAGGATTGTTTTATTCACACCTCACATTTTGTTGACTATACCTCATATGCTTAATACACCCCACATTTACTTTTTAAACTAAAATTTATCTTAATACACCCCACATACTTTCTAATACTATCCCCACACCCCACACTTTCTACATATACCCCATACTCTCCACTTAAAATCCAAATCAAATCATGTGTTCGTATCACACAAGTTCATCTTCTCCACCATTTTTAGAAATGAGTAGTGTCGAATGATCATGGGTAGAAATTTCTATGAGGTGTAAAGAGAAAGCGCTTCATCTTTAAATCAATGGTTTAGGGTTTATGAAGAAAAAGTTTGACCAAACTCCATTAGTATCATCTTGCTTCTTTCTTTGTGCATCTTTGAGGACTCCACTTTTTCCTCTAATCTGGAATTGTTGGACTTGAGATATGTCGAGTTAAGGGGTTTCTCAAATGGTTTATCATCTATTAAGAAACTCGAATCAAGTACAAAACGAAAATTTTCTCATGGTGTTTTTTTTTTTAATTATTCCATTTTGGAGTTTCTACCAATTAAGAATTTTAGGGTTTCTCTATTCAATTAACTACAAAGATCTTTGTCCATTTTGCGGGGTTAGTTTTTAATAAACTTCATCGATTTCTATCAATTAGGGATTTTAGATTTCACGTGTGTGTGTGTATATATATATGTATACTCATCTTGTTTGATAGTTGTTAGAGTTTTGTTCTACAATGGATGATAGAAGTGAGTTTGAGAGCTTGAAGAAAAAAATATGAAAACAATTAGGGGTGTATTCAGAAAATAATTTTATTTTTTAAATTCAAATGTGGCCTAAATAGTCATTTCATAATAGGATACATAAGTTATTTAATAATAAATTTTATGTGGGGTTTATTAAAAAAATATGTGGGGTGTTAATAAAAAAAACCATAGTCAAATACAATTGTGCTAACTAGATTCTCTATATGCGCTTTCGCTAGAAATGATGTTTTGAAAAAATGTCAAAACTTTTAGTTAAGATTCAAACTTTACTGCCACTTAGTACTACGATTTAGTGGTATTCCTGTCCATTTGTAAGTGAGAGATCTTGGGTTCGATTCTCGCTAAAGGTGAATTTGAACCACCTTATTGCTAGTCTATTGTGAGGCTGAGCCCACCTCATCCCCTTTAGTGTAGATAATAACATTTAAAAAAAAAGATCCAAACTTTACACTATTTTTCTTCTTCTACAAAACGTTGTGAGAATCACTTTTGATCATATAAAAGTGCTTACAATCATCCTAAAAACAATCCTCCGCTTATTATGCATATATATATATATATATATATATATATATATATATATATATATATGTTACTAGGCGCGACTATTGCAGATACGGCACGATAACCCAACTAAACCAAAGGAGAAATTAGAATCCCCTGCATTTTTTCAATACTTTTTAGATTAAACATTGGTTTTTTCTAAGATTTGATTAAGAGGCTTTGACCAATTGCCACATCACATTTTTCTATATTTTCAGTTACATATAATTAGTTTAAAGGCACATTCACTTCACTTTGTAACTAATTGCCTACAATCTAGGAAATTTAATTTTCCCGTTTAAACTCCTACGATTTAATGACTCTTTCTATAAAAAACAATTAATTAAAGTAATTTAAACTCCTACATTTTAATGACTCTTTCTATAAAAAAATAATTTATTAAACTATTAAAGTAGTTCCTCATTATTAGTAAAAAAAAAAAAAGTACTAAAACTTATGGTTTGAAAACAAACGTACTAAAAATTCAAATGTACCAATACTTAAATGTACCAAAAATTCAAATGTACCAAAAACTAAATGTATCCAAAAATTTAAATGTACCAAGAAACCAAATGTACCAAATATTCAAGTGTACCAAGAAGCCAAACGTACCAAAAATAACCAAACGCTCCGATATAACCAAATGTACCAATATAACCAAACGTACCTAACAACGACTTTTTTACATTCTATTTTAATTTACTAAAATAAATGTTTTAATAAAAAATTTTAAAAAAAAAATGAAATCATCTTAATAAGAGATGCATAAAAATAGGAGGAAAAAAGGGGAATGGAGTAAAGAAATAACATGAATATCCTTCTAATAAAATAAAATGAAATGCAATTAAACACCAAAATTGTAGGAAAAATGTTTAATCAAATTTTCAAAAAGAATAGATGTTTAGTCTATGACATTTAAAAATGAGGGGTCTATATCAAAACACCCCTAAACCAAACACCGGATAATAAGCTTCAACTGGGCTTTCATCTCAAAAAGTAAAAGCCCAAAACCTTATCATTTACACAGGTCCAACCCAATACCTTGTGGCCCTAACAAGCAGCCAAGCAAGAAGCCGCGAACGCTGTATAGAAAAATGGTGACAGGGGCGGCACAATGCGTGCTGTGCAAGCCACAGTTCTGTCCTCCTTTTGGGGCGACCGCGTCCTGCAGTCGGCGCAGGCTCTCCACCAACTCTTCGGCTTCAATCCAGGTTCTTACTCCTTTCCTTTTCTTCTTTTTCTTGCTTTTGAATTTTAAAGCTAAAAGTCAGCTTCAGTTTCAATCGAGTCTGTTCTTTTGGGTTTGTTTGAGTCCGATAGTGATTGCATTTGTATGAAGAATGAGCGTTCAGCTTGCGAAATCGAGGTTTTGTGGTTTTCAGTGAGCTTGGGTTATTGGGTGTTTGGGGACTGGTTTTTTTTTATTTATTTTTTCATTCCTATACGAACTGTTGTATTCTGCATAGGGTCACCGTAGTGCAGTGGTGTTTCTGATGGTGTGAGTTGAACTAAAAAAGAAAAGAAAATTTGGGGTTTTTGGTATCAAATGAATGAACCTTGATGCCTAATCTTTCTTTGTCTTTTTTTTTTTTTGGTGTGGAGGTCTTAAAGCATGTGAATTTTGTTACGATCTTTGTTATTTTTCGCATTTGTATATCTCAACGATCTTAAAGCATGTGAATTGTGTGATTGTCATTGTTATCTTTTCGTGTTTTTAATTCTGTATCGATGCACTTACCACGAAAATTTTGTGGCTTGACCAACTTCTTGTTCAAGCAATCATAACATATGAACTAAGCTTTAGTGTGCTAAATTCCCATTTGGCCAAATCGGAATTCACACCAAGTTCTATTTTCTCTGTCCCAGTTGGCTCCGACATTACTGCACTAAGATACCAGCACCACCGGAGATGAGTGTGGCAGTGAGCAATCTCAATCTTGTCCACTATCAATAGCAAATCCCCCTCCTTCTCAACTCAATCTTTGCCTACAACTTTGCATCTTTAAATAAAGGAAAACAAGCCCATCAAACGATAATTGAATGTGGGTTAGATCAAAACCCCTTTCTAGTCACCAAAAAACAGTCCAAATGTATGCAGATTGTGATGAGTTCATGTCTGCCTGGGTGTTGTTTGACAAATTGTTAGAACCAATGTCTTTGCTTGGACTGCAATCCTCGGGTTCTATTCGAGGCATGGAATGTATCAAGAATGTGTGAGAACTTATGGTGACATGAATTTCAAAGGTGTTCTGCCTGACGGTTGTGTGTTTCCCAAGGTCTTAAGGGTATGTGAACAGCTTTCAAACTTAAAAGTGGGAATTGTGGTTCACAGAGATGTGATCATACGCGGGTTTGAGCTTAATGCGCAAGTTTGCAGTTCATTTGTTGATATGTATTCACTATTCAAAATGCGAAGATGTTAGGAGTGCTAAACAAGTTTTTGATAAGATGGTGGGAAGAGATTTATTGTCACGGAATTCTATGATCTCAGGGTATGTGTGCAATGGGTTGGCTCTAGGACTATTTGATTGTATGTTGGATGGTTGTGAACCTGATGTTGTCACTTTGAATACGGTAATGGATGCTTATTGCTGAATGGGGCACTGTACGGAGGCTAAGAGAGTCTTTGAACAGATTAAGTAGCCTAATGTGGACACATTGAATCTGCATACTCTGTATTTACTAACATGGTCAATAGGGATTTAGTGTCATGGAACTCAAGGATTGGAGGCTTTTGAATGTATGGAGATGGAAGAGCTGCTCTTAAGCTTCTGCAAGAGATGAATTATTCGGGAATTTGCCCGAGTTCTGTAACTTTTACTTGTGTTTTGTCAGCTTGTAGTCATTCAGGTTTTATGGATGAGGGTCTTCAAGTCTTCTACAGTATGACAAAGGAGTATAGCGTCATCCCCAGCATGGAACATTATGCATGTGTTGTTGACATTCTAGCACGTTATGGTCAACTTGAAGATGTTAATTTCATTCATAGGATGGCGTTGGAGCCTGATAAGTGTATTTGGAGAGCTCTGTTTGCTGCCTGCCGAGCCAATCAAAATGTTAATGTTGCAAAGCTTGCTGCTGAACAGTTAGTTCTGTTGGAACCGGAAATTTTTGGGCACTGTGTCACCCTTTCTATATATACAGGAGCTGGAAGTGGGAAGACTCTGTGCAGGTGAGAAGGTAAATGGAAGCCTGAGGATCGCTGAAACCATCAGGAAATAGTTGGTTTGAATGTGGAAACTAGAGAAATGAAAGATCCAACGAATCGACGTATTGGTGCTTTGGGTTTAAAAGTTGAGCTTAGTTCAATTACGGAAGCCCATGTGGTCTGGTCTTCATTTTGTAAAACTTATTAATTAGGCAGGGTTTTGCGAATTTAATTTGTGTACTAGCAAGCATAATGGTGAGTGAGGCTTTAAGCGTACGAGAGTGCACAAGGTCAGAAGACAAACTGTGTAAGAGTGAGATAGTGGTAAGAGCAGCTTCTGTTTCAGTTGTTATGTGCACGTCTTTGTTTTAATCTGATTTTGGTTATTTCCTCAAGTTTATTAATCAGCTTAAGATGTCAAATGACACATACGTATCATTGTGAGTTATTTATATTTGCAGGAAATGTTATATGAAAAACAGATGTAATTTGTAGTGATGATCATTGTTTTTCCTTTGTTCTTAATTCCCATACACAGGAAGCAAGCTTGTGCAGATTCAGCCTGCTTATTTCCCAGAATTCCCAGCTCAACCCAACCCAAGGTTTCTTCAATTTGAGATTACAGATTTAGATTTGGAAAAAGATGCAGTGTTCAATCTCTATAATAGTTTCTGAGGTGGTCTTTTCATTTTTCTTTTAGTCATTGTTATTAAGTTTTACAGTTGTTAAGCTCAGGCTACTTACATGATGCACTTAAGATTTTGCTATATCTATCTGTTAATTCTCGTTTTTATTTAGTATGATTGGGGATGGATTCTTGACTGTTATTGCATGATGCTAGAGAGGTGGGTGTCTTGCTTTGTGTGAAAGTTTTAATTGTAGCTTCTGATGGCAGCCGGGCATAAAGACGGAGACCAAGCTGTCCATCAAATAATAGTTGATAATGGTGCCTACCCTTCACCGATTGGCTATGGTGGGTTTCCAAAGAGTGTATGCACATCAGTGAATGAATGTGCCTACCCTTCACCGATTTGCCAGAGTACCAGATTACTCTCTCAGTGGCTGTGACTTTTTCTTGTATTTCAATAATGATTGGTTTCAGTTTATTAGCTATACGCCTATTCAAAACAGATTTGTTATGAGAATTGCCAAAGCAAATCAAATAATCAAATTATGCATTAGTTATGTCTTAGAGGAATATTGTTTTGTTTGGTTTGTTAACCTTTTAATGCTCTAGGGTTGTAATGGGTTCATATTACAGTATTTTGTTTCCGATTGCAATATTTGTGGATTGTCTGTGTACCTCTTGCTCCTTTATAGGCTGGGTTCCAAACTTATGAGATATTCTTGCTGGAATTGTTTGCATGATTGTCATTCTTTGATCTGGATAAGTACATTTTTTTACCTGTTTGACCATGCCCAATTGTTCGATCTCATGCATCTTCAACGACTTTCCAAGTTCAAGCTTTAGTATCTATATCCATTGATGGGTTTGTATTTTACAGGGGTATCATGGTGATCCATCAACAACTTTCTTTTGAGGAGATGTTGATAATGGGGCCAGAATGTTAGTTCAGGTGACAACAAGGCCATCTCAGTACGTGCACCGGGATTAGAGTATAAGAAAATTGGCAACACAATCCAGTAAGGCATTTTTTTCCCCACCTCCTTCCCCGTATGCTGCAGTTCTCTGTTTCTTATATTTAGGATTCAGCAGTAGCATTGGTGCAGTAAATTTTAAATGTCTCTTGTCTGGAGGCTCTAACTTGTCGCTTGCATACATAAGTCAAATATGGATTGCTAATTAACTTTTTTTTCTTTCTAATAATCACCGGTTTTCTCGCTCAATTAGGGACCATGCAGATAAAAATCACTGTGGTGTTGTTCGACAGTTGGTTGATCATAGGGTTGGACGCGTCTTTCATGCTGATCCAGTTATTCTACACTTGAGTAATCATTCTGAACTTTCTGCTGCTCTTTAAGCAAGTCATGCAAATTATTTATTGAGAACTTACGGTCTAGCAATATTCTTTAGACTAATTATAGTGACAATTGAAATTACTGTGCCCTTAGACCTACAAGTGATAAGCTCTACTGTCATAGAATTATCTACAATCTATACTTATCTACTAGGTCATGAAAGGACCCCCTGGATTGGCAAAAAGTTGATGCTTATTTATCATGTACTTGGTGCACTGAACCGCTGCTGACAATGGGTAGCTATAATGCTGTAATGTGGGACGATAACTGGACGGTAGTCACAGAAGATGGAATGGTGGACAGAAGGAATTCACATTGAATAGTAAGTGTTCCAAACGTACATTGTGAGGATCATCTTGAAAGTTTGGACGTTCTTCCTGGCATAACGTGTGGCCCAAGTTATTTTCTATTTCTCGTAAAGATTGTATACCCAACGCAATCACAATGTTGAACCAATGATGTACAACATCTTAATTACAAAGGGTATTGGCTAGACAATTGGCATGCACTTTATACCATGATGTAGTGTTGGGGTAACTTGGCATCAATTACTTTAATTTCAGGTTTCACTTTACTCCCATAGGTCTGTTTGATGGCCAAGCCGGCCACCAAACGGAACCATACTTACTATCATACGATCACAAGAGAATTTTTGAGTGTGAAAAGAAGTCAATGAAGTAGAGAGGAGTGCCTTTTATTACAAGAAACTCTGTAGGACTATTTTTGTTTCAAAGGCATGGCCTAGGTTGGCAAATATTAACATCAATCTCTTCTCTCTCTCTCTCTCTCTCTCTCTCTCTCTCTCTCTCTCTCTCTCTCTCTCTCTCTCTCTCTCTCTCTCGTACTGTTATACTGTTCTTAACGTGTAAGTAATTGGATCTACTGAAATGGGAAATTAGTTGGTCTTTGATTTGCCGATTTGGGCAATTAGTATAATATGGATAATTTACTTGTAGTTTGGAGAAAAACTTGTGTGGTGCTTGGTTTGTCGTTGGATTTTGCTGAAGGGCACTACAATTCATTCAAAACACGCCACGTAGAAAATCTTCAATATCATTTATTATTTTTTATATTTAAAATTCTCATAATTACTTTTCCAACTAATTAATACACACCATGAGATCAATCTAATGATTGTTCATTTTTTTTTTGGGAGCTTTAATAAAAAGGGCTTGAACTAAGTTTATTTTAACCAAAAACCATCCTATAACTTTTTTTAACCAAAAACCATCCCAGAACAAGGTAAAACCCACCAAACCAACAGACAGCTCAACCACCAACCAGTCGCTCATGGGCTCTCCTTTGGCCCTCATCCACCTCCTCCTCATCTTCGTCTCGCTGAGTACTATAACTTTTCGTTTTGAATCACCCTATTTCGTTGAGTATTGAAGAAGTTATATCTATTTAAATCTTATCCAGTTTCCGGCGACATCCGAGGCTTTCGAGGCATTTTCCGACCAAATCACAACGAGTTAGCCATCGTGCAAGGTACCATTTTCTTCGTCTCTTCGAGAACTACGATTTTCATTTTTGAATCACTCGATTTCGTTGAGTATTGACAAAGTTATGAGCGTTTAAAGTTTGTCCAACCCAATTTCCGGTGACCTCCAAGGCTTTCGAGTCGTTTTCCGGCCAAACCACAACGAGTTAGCTACCATGCAATGTACCATTCTCTTCGTCTCTTCGAGAACTACAATTTTCGTTTTTGAATAACTTGATTTCATTGAGTATTGACAAAGTTATGAGCGTTTAAAGTTTGTCCAACTTCCCGGCCAAAATCCAGCCTTCCCTTCCGTTTAGCTCCGGCGAGCAGCAACCACACCAAGCCCTTTGGGCCATGCACAAACAAACACTGTATCTGGAAAGAAAATGAACATTAACACTGTCGCTGGAAAAAATAACACTGTCGCTGGAAAAACTAACACTGAAAAATAACACTGTCGCTGGAAAAAATAACACTGTCGCTGGAAAAACTAACACTGTCGCTGGAAAAAATAACACTGTCGCTGGAAAAACTAACACTGTCGCTGGGAAAAAAAAAAACACTGTCGCTGGAAAAACTAACACTGTCGCTAAAAAAATAACAGTGACTTAGATTCCATAAACAGTGACTTAGATTCCATAAACAGTGTTACTTAAAATCCAGAAACAGTGACTTAAATTCCAGAAATAGTGACTTAACATATAACATGGTTTTTTATTAAAACTAAAACTTATAACATGGTTTTTTATTAAACAAAACTTATAACATGATTTTTTATTAAAACTAAAACTTTTCAAGCCCTTTTCATTAATTTTCCTTTTTTTTTTTTTTCATTCTTCTCCTCTTTCTCATTTTTCTTCTCAAAAGCACGAAAGAAGTTCTGATTAGCATCTCCACTCACTCAAGTCTGTTTAGTCACACATGATTTCAATTTTTATTTTCGAAAATTGTTTTCTGTGTTCATGAAATAGTTGGTAGTACTTCCTGTGTGCTCATTTGTTTTTTTGGTGCCCACTTCATAGTATCATAGTACTTCCTCTGTGCTCATTTGTTTTTTAAGATTGTTTGTTCGCATCACTGGGATAAGACTTTATTGTTATTTGTTCACATCAATGTAGTTGAATTGATATCAGTTGGAAATTTTTTTTTTTTTTTAAATAAAATTATTATTAGTAACGGAGAGGAAGAGTTCGAAACTAATACAATAATTTAGGAAAGGGAAGCTCGAACCAGGGTGCATGAGTAGAAACCCAACACCCTATTCACTAAGATATTGGACTACATGCAGATATCAATTGGAAAACTCTTTTACACAAATTCTAATTTTCTAAAGCATTGAATTTGACACGATGATGTTGAAGCAGTGACCATTATCCCATTGAGCTAAGGATATTCAGAGTATCCTATTTTTGAAGGGTGATGCATAGGTGTTGTCGGAGAGGTTGTACATGATATTTATCAAGATGCTCGATGAAAGAATACCAAACTTAGATTGTTTTGAGATAAAAGAAGCAAATTCGGCAGCAACCTATCTATGAAAAAAAAAAATAGACTAACATATTAATTGTTGAGTAAAAAATAGACTGACATATTAATTAAAGACTCATAATAAAGAACGAAAAAAAAACTATTGCATAAATAAGTCGGTTATTCGTATTAACATATTAACCCTAATATTAGACTAATGTATTAACGAACAAAAAAATCAAATAGTAGACTAACATGTTAACCCTAATACGCCTATATATACGTGAGTTATTCATATCAAATTCACATGATCAAATCAACTATTGCATAAATAACGGAAAAAAAAACTTACCTTGATTCCATCCCATGATAAAAGCTGGAGAAGGTTTTAATGTACAATTTTTTTTATTTTTTTTGAAGAAAAGCAAGAGAAGGAAGAGAGAGAGAGAGAGAGAGTCCGGCAAAACATACACTGTAAGGAGTATTTGGGAAGAAAAAGAGTGGCAAAAGAAGTAAAAAATGAACTATTAGATTTATCTCATAGTAGTGTATGATAATTACTAGGAAAAATAATTATGAGATTTTTTTTTTTTTTTTGGAAAAATGATATTATTTACACTAAAAAGGTGGGGGAATGGACTAAGCCTCATAATAGACTAGCAATAATGTGGTTCAAATTAATGATTGTTTAAGATTTGCCATGTGGCGAATTTGAATGGATTTGTAGTGCTCTAGTGGCAAGCCAAGCCACACACAAGTTTTTCTTGTAGTCTTGGGAATGAGACCTTTAATTAGATTCCAATAATTATTTATGTTTATGGATATAAAGTTATAACACACACTTAAGCCTTGGAGAAATTTTTTAGGTCGTGTTTGTTTGACCTTCTTAGGGGTCATTGGACTGGACTAGATTAAGTGTTTGTCCAGTCTTATGTTTGTTGTCCACACTGAACTAGTTTTAATGGGACTAACGGGGACTTGCCCCGACTGAATGCTTCACTATACGATCTTAGCGAGGCCCCTCAATTTCAAGCGGACTGCTAGTCCCGTTCTCTCCCCCGCCGCTGATCCCTCGACGTCTCCCTTCTCTTTCGCTGCTTCGCCCTCTCCCTTCTCCGTCGCACCTTCGCCACTCCCTTCTCCTTTGCACATTCGCACCTTCGCCACTCCCTTTTCCTTTGCACCTTCGTCCACTCCCTTGGGCCTTTCCTATCCCACCTAAAAGCCTAAACCCAGACCTCATACAAAAACTGAAAAACAATCCACTGATTCCCTTCCTTTCTTCTTCGTTCAATTCACTCTCTCTTTCTCAGCAAAATCGTCATGGTTGCAACCACCAAACCACCACCAGACGACCATCACCATAAGCTCGCTGTCGATCTCCGCGTTCGCTCGCGACCCAGACACAAGTAGAGACCGAAAGCATACCAAATGCTCAAGCACCTGCGAATCCCTACACAAATTCAAAACAAAAAGGCAAAATCACTAGAGAACCCTGAGATTTTTTGAGAAATTCAGAGGAGGCGCTGGGTGGAGAGCTCTGATGAATCCTCCGCGTGAATTTTATGCATAAGGAAATGAGGGAGAGGTTAGGGATAAGTGGACAGAGGAAAAAAGGGAGAGGGGAGGTAGAGAGTAGCTGGAAGAAAATAGGGAGAAGTATGCAGAGAGAGGAAGAATATTATGGAAAAATGGTGAAACAGGATAAAAAGAGGGAGATGAGAGGGAGAATGGCAGAGGAAAAGATGAACAGGCTAGAGAGAGATAATTTTAGGAAAAAATAAATAAAAAGATTTTGGCCTTTACAGAAGGATATATGATTCTAGAAACAAATAAAATGATAAATTAATAATAAAATATTAACAAATATAGATAAAATAATATAATATTTGAGTTAGATAATTATCCAGCTTCTTAGTCCGACACTGCACCAAACGCTTCACTAAGCTAGTCCAACTTAATCTAGTCAAAGCCAGTCCAGCTTTATCCCTGAAGCTAGTCCAGTTCGATGCAACAAACGCACCCTTAGTGTGTTGAAGTATCATAATGCAAGAAGTTAGATACTTGAAAAAAAAAAATTTCCAACCACTTGTATTATGATACTTAGTGTATCGGGCCTTGAAAAATCCCTCTAAACCTTGACCATAAAACTTTAGATTTTGACCAGAATCTCTATGTTTATCGTGACGCTGAATTTAAGTAGAATACGATTTGGTTATTTTTCTTTAAGGATTTACCGTGCAAAACTGCAAATCATACTTAGACAAATATATACAAAAATAATTCATTAGAAGCACAAAGAAAAAGAGTATATGCACATGTAACAAGATGTGATTTGCCTGTGTGAGGAGAAATGCCTTCCTCCTCCTCGTAAGTAACCAAGTATTTTTCATTAACTTTTACTATTTATTTCTTGATACAAACGATATCTAAGAAAGGAAATTCGAACACAAAACCTCAAGTGCACAGATAAGGTTCAATTCAATACACTTGTTTTGTGTGTACAATTGTCCAAGCAACTTGTAGACCATATACGCATATACTTTAAAGACATGTTATGTATTACTCAACGTATGAGGAAATGTACATTTATGATTGTTTGGCAAGTCCAAACCTCTTGACCTAACTTCTAAAAAGTATAAAGCATGGGGGTTTGGGTTGAAAGTTTGAAACTTAACCTATTTATATCGTCCTCCATAATCCATTGTTGGGTTTAAAATTCAACCTATAATGATAAGGCAGGAACATTCTCTTCGTGATGAAATAAACCCATCAAGCTATGGTGATAGGATCACTGTTCTAAGCATTGATGGTGGAGGAATTAGAGGCATTCTCCCTGCAACCGTATTAACTTTCCTTGAATCCAAACTACAAGTACGTATACAAATACTTCATGCCATGCATCACTCTCAGTCTCTATGTTGCTCTCCGTGCACAACTCCGAGTAGTAGTAAAATTTTATTGTTCATTTTAGGAGCTGGACGGAGAAGAAGTCCGAATTGCGGATTACTTCGACGTGATTGCAGGAACTAGCACAGGAGGCCTTATAACAGCCATGATGACAACACCTGATGAAAATAAGCGACCTCTTTTTGAGGTCAAAGATATTGTTCCATTCTATCTCAAACATTGTCCCAAAATATTCCCTCAATCCAGGTTATTTATATATAAAGTTGATACTAATACATACTTGACAGTTTTTATTCCGGCTAATTTACTGTTTCGCAAGAGAACATATTTCCATTTATCATAGATGGGCACCAATACTTTTTCTTTGTGACAATATAGAGGAATAATCATGAGAATGAATGCCTTAAGGGGACCAAAATATGATGGCAAGTATCTCAGAAAGTTACTTAGACATATACTTGGATATCGAAGACTGCATGAAACTGTGACACGAATTGTTGTACCAACATTTGACATCAAATTGCTACAACCCCATGTCTTCTCAACCTTTGAGGTACATAGTTCATTTGATAATGAAGTAAATATGTATGATCGAAAATGTTCATTTTCTAATCTTCTATATATGCAGGCAGAGATTGATACTTCTGAGGATGCATTGCTATCAGATGTTTGCATCGGTACTTCCTCCGCTCCAACTTATCTTCCAGCTCATTATTTCAAAACTAAAGATTCAGGAGGAAATGATAGGGAATTTCACCTTGTTGATGGTGGGGTGGCAGCAAACAATCCTGTAAGAAATAAACTAATATTAATCTTGCCCTCTTTGTTGCCCGCATGCTGCCTTTGGCTTCTAAAACAAATTTTATAGGAGTAACTTACGTCATCTCTCATCATAGACTGTGATGCTCGAGATATATACATGGTCAACAATAGGATAGTAAATGTGGTACAAATAGTTTAACGCTGAAGTTGTACCGATGCGTGATTGCATGCATATGATATTATATATATAGCTTACAAAATGCAAAAAGTATTATAATCATTTGGAATATTGTGGTGTAGGCATTGCTAGCAATGAAGCCAACAGGGACAGTGTTCCCGGGGAGTCCAGATGCTCTTGCAGCACCACAAAGTCTAGATTATCAGAAATACATCATGCTTTCACTAGGCAGTGGGACTTCAAAGATGGAGAAGAAGTACGATGCTAAAGTGGCTTCAAAGTGGGGGATTTTGGGCTGGCTTTACAAGGATGGTCATTCCCCTTTGGTTGATGCTTTTACATTTGCTAGTGGAGACATGGTAGATCTCCATATGTCCATGATTTTCAGGTCCATTAAATGTGAGCAGAACTACCTTCGTATTCAGGTATATATTTATTTGCTTAAACCCTAGCTAGAGATATCTTTACTATATGCCACTTATTTACTCACATCTCTAATCAAAACATATATTCATCAACTTTAATAAGAAAGATGCAGGTGTCTCAATAAGACATGTGATCAATAATGTAATACAAATAAAATCACGAAACAAAAGCTACGGACCCAATTTTTTTATTTTCCAACTATTTTGTACTTTATGCAAATTAACGAGTCGGACCAAATTGGAAAAAACAAAAATTGGTTTCCTGTGTAGGACGACACATTAAGTGGGCACACATCATCGACAGACAAGGCAACAAAGAAGAACATGAAGGAGCTTGTGAGGATTGGTGAGAGGCTCTTGCATAAACCTGTTTCAAGGATGAATCTTGATACAAGGATTTTTGAACCAGCGCAACATCAAGGCACCAATGAGCAAGCCCTCACTAGGTATACTAGTATTATTTAATTTCTTATAATCTTTAGCAATTAGACCTTAATTTTTCCGAGGCAACATTCCCTACTTGGCATGGCAGATTTGCAAACTTACTATCAGAGGAGCGAAGACTGCGCAAGGAAAGATTACAACGGTGGTCCTCCAATTGATTAAAACAGATATTAATTAATAATTATATGTGTTTATGTCAAACAACTTGTTATATTAGAACTCAACTGCTCAATATTTAAAGCCCAAATCCAAGCAGAATCATATATATTGTGACTTTATACTTCTGGTGCAAGTTTATTAACCTAATTCATATATCCTCCATTTGTTCTTACTCATCAAATCTCCATTTTATTTGAAAATGTTGTGAGTTCACGTTCAACTACCCTTCTTTCACTAGCTCATAAAGATCAACAAATCTCCATTTTATTTGAGGATGCATGTCATACAGAGGAAGATATTTGAAAGGGAGCTATTACTTTCAGTAAGAAAAAAGTCATTCTGCGCTGATCTTTAGTGAATAAAATAAAAGAGAAATGAGCGTCGAATGGCTATTTTAGAGTGTTAGTAATAGTTCTCTTTTGTAGAAGATATTGAGAATAATAGAATTTTATGTTTAGGGTGTCGCTTTTATTGAAATATATTGAAAACATGTTGGTATGTTTTGTTGGCAACAATAATATCAACACATTATCAATAATATATTAATAACCATTGTTGTATAAAGAATGAACGTCTCTCTTATAGCCGGACTAATAGATTAATCTATGTAAGTTTATAGATATGACACTTTTAATTACTCTTAATTGTTGTAAAACTAACTTTAAGAGAAGTGTGAGAGAGAGAGGACCGACAGAGAGAGAGAGAAGGCTTCAAGTGTATGAGAATTGTGCCTTTGTCCCTGGCCTTGTACCTTTATTTATACTATTCATGATGTGCTTTCTGGCCTTGTACCTTTACTTCTGCTTTAAGTTTACACAATCACATCCCTAACTAAACACACGGTTTACAAAACTCCCCATTAAGTGTGTACAACTTAAGAAGTAGTCGTACGACCATCCTAGAATGGGAGCCTCGTTAAAACCTCATCAAGTTAGAAAAAATCCAGTAGGAAAAATTGCTCATGATCGTAAGAAAAAGACTACAGTAAGGCCATGCGAACATGCTGCAATATACTTCCCCTAAGTTCAACAAAACTCCCTATGAGAACTATCGGTGATGCAAATCTAAAATTTTACGCATTTCAAATTTTTGAACAAGCTTCTGAAAGGTAAACTTTGATAATAACTTCGTGAAGAGGTCGGCAAGAGTGTCTTGAGATCAGATATGCTTGACTTCGATGTTCTAATGCTTTTGTTGCTGATATTGGATGTATGCCTAAAAGCAATAAAGATTAGTGGATTGCCGAAGGTAATACAAGGATTAGTCCATGATCTAATCATGAGGCAAGATCACTATAGGTAAATTACCAATTTAATCTCATTAATGAGTCAATAGATAACGGTTATATACATATGTAAGAGGTAACTCATAAGGTAAAGTTAAACAAACCCTCTTTGAATGTGTGTATCCTAAATATTGTTCATGGTCGTTCGATTATGCGAGCACTTGCTCAGTTGGATTGTTGATGGACTCGAACTGAGTTGCACGTAGACTTCAGGTGAGAGGTTTACGAGTCGAACCTTGCGAGGTGGCGTTGGTCCATGTGGAGCCAACACATGTCTTTGCTTTCTAGCTTGAAGCTCTTTGTGAACTAAGTCCAGGTTTAGTGAATTCGCTTGGATACACTTTTCCATGAGTCCTAGGATCATCTTGTTGTAGGAGTTACTGGCTTCACCAGAGATGTTCTTGTCATGTAAACCTTGGTCGGTCATGTTGTCTCTCGGAGCTCCGCAAACATGTCGGAACTTCTTGGCAAATAACTCCCACTGTCTAGATAGGCTGATTCATGTCTTCCCTTTTTGCGGTCCCACATATCATTAATGGGCATGTTGTCCATGTGAATCTTCATTGTAACTTTTCTTTTCCTTAAGTATTCTCACTAGTCTTGCTACCTTCCACCACGAAGAATTTAAAAAGAAGGAAGAAAACAACTTTTTTCTTTCCATTCACTGCCAACTTTCCATTTACTCCTCATTCTTTTTGTTTTTGCTACTGCTGTAAATCTTATGTTCTAGCGGATATAGAGGGCATGCAGTGTTGTGATAGCGCAAAATGAATTGAAGAGACGGATTAACTTGGAATCGTGGATCAGATAAATAGTGTAAGTCTGGCGAGTTTGTTGCAGGGATGTACCCAGATACTTCGAGTCACAACGAATGGATGACGGGAGTCATGTTGGTTCAGAATCTATGGATCGAGAAGTGGGATTGCTTCGATGCGAGTCGGGTTCATCGTCTCAGCTTGCGCGACACTTGCTGCTCAAAGTTGCTGGGTCCGAATTACAGCTGCTTCCTATTTTGTACAGATCACGGCCTTCCTATGGGGTTTCCCAGCTTTGATTTTCTAAGTGTCATAGTTGCCGCTAAGAGACCGCCGGCTGTCTCTTGAATCAAATTCATGTACAATTTTCTACAAGGGACGCGATTAAATTGCTAGAAAAGAACAAATCGACTCGTCTGAGTGTAATAATTAATATAATGCGTATTTGCAATGTATTAATCATGAGATGGTCATCGTGCAGAGGGATTGCTTCAGTTTAGCGTAGACGTCTGTTTTAATTCCCTTCGTTTGTACATGGTAAAGTGATTTGGTTGGGGGAATATGAGTTCTCTCAATGAAAGCACCAATTGTTGGAACCAAATTCGCGCACATCCACCAATTGGCGAAATTTAGTCGGACTAGCCTGGTATCTCCAATAAGGGGAGAATGGGGTTGATTGGAGGGGTGTGGTTGAATCTGAATAAGACTGCATACATATCTCCGGGAAGGAGAATCAAACCATGCATGTAGTTCTATGAAAGAATGGAGGGAACTATCCTAACGAACAGCTTATGGCAAGGCGTTAAGGAGATGAGTTCTCCATTGACGTGTCTACGCGTACACGGAGACATAAGAGCCTCTGCTTGGCATTGAGAGAATGTTGTGTTGTAGAGATTATCAGACTTAAGGAGAAATAAATTTCCCTTGATAAATACCCAAGCTAGTGTCTTAATAGGGATCTTGAGAGTTCTTGCAGAGAAAGTAATCTTCATCAAATCCGCAGACTATCTAGGGGGAAATCTAGGATAAGATACCCAATCTTCTTAAAATCATGATCATGTTACCTAATCCTCAAGATATCCTAATTTGACCATAATTAGGATTGTCCTTACTTGAGGGACAAGTAATATTTTCAATAGGTTTTAACCCTACCTTGCCGGACTATGCTCAATGGGATGACAAGGAAAAAGAAAAAAAGAAAAAAGCAAGAAAAAGATAAAAGTAATATCAAACTAATATTACAGTTTTATTAATTTTTTTAATTACAATTATATAAATAATTTATTTTAAGGTTTATAAATGCACTTGGCCAATTACAACTCACGATGATAATAATTACCTATGACCTGATTGTCTGGGCAATTATCGGGTAAGGGATGGACTTGCTCTCATGGGTAAAACTAGCATTTCCGAACAATCTGTCCTCTAATTAGCATCCACGTGGCAAAACCATAAAGAAAGACTCCAGTTCATCCACATTTTTTCTACATCGAGTCCTCCCTAATTTCAGAGAATATTTTCCCCTCCGCGCCTCCACCACCTCTCTCTCTCTCTCTACCCTTTGTCTCTCTAGACATTTTCCTTCGAACCAAACAGCCCAAAATTTTCCGGGAAAATTCCAAAAATGGACTCGACGCCAATTAACTGGGAAGCCCTAGACGCTCTCATCATCGATTTCGCCAAATCGGAGAAGCTAGTCGAAGACTCCTCCTCCACTTTTACGACGTCGTCTTCCCCGCCCTCTTCCCCTCCGTCTTCCTCTTCCCCCTCCTCTATCTCCTCCTCGTCGTACCACTCGAGATTGATCATTCGTCAGATCAGACGGTCGCTGGAGGCCGGTCACATTGACGCCGCCATCGGTCTCCTCCGCTCCCACGCCCCTTTCATTCTCGACGATCACAGGCTCCTGTTCCGCTTGCAGAAACAGGTACTCCAGCTGTTTGGCTGCCGATAAAACGCTGGAAAGTGTTGTCAATTGCAATTTCTAGGGTTTAATTTGTGGAATTATTAACATTTGGCTATTTCTTTTGAAGAGGTTTATTGAGCTATTGAGGAGAGGGACCGCAGAGGATCGTGATTCTGCAATCAATTGCTTGAGGAATGCTCTTGCTCCGTGTGCCCTGGACGCTTATCCGGTACTTAAAAACTTAGTTCTTTCTTCTTTGTATTGAGCCTTGTATAGTTTGTTGCTTTCATTAAGCTTGTATTGGAATTTATTACTAGGAGACTAGAGGGGTTAGCTATAGCTCTATATAATGTTTATCTCAAAATTGAGCAAATATAGAAACCGGGCTTATGCTGTTTTACTAAATGTTTGACGCCCGTTGCTTCTGTCGGTTTGATTATGGATTCTGAATCCTGATGGATGATTTTATTGCATTTTAAGGAAGCTTATGAGGAATTCAAGCATGTACTGCTTGCTTTTATATATGACAAAGAAGACCAATCTTCTCCGGTAGCAACTGAGGTGGGATACTATTTGTAATGTATACGCAGCTACGAGCAAAGATTATTTTTTAATTTACTCCCATACCATACATTTAGACTAAGGTAAAAGGGGTGTTTTCATTATGCTTTTCAGTGGTCTGAAAAGAGGAGGTTTGACATTGCTGGATTAGTTTCCACTGTCTTGAGAGCTTATTTACATGCTTATGATCCGGTCTTCTCGATGACCTTGAGATATTTAATAAGGTGTTGCCTCTTTGACTTTGGTTTAGTTACTTGCAATAAATATTATTATGTTCATTGGGTGTGAGTGATTGAGTGCCTGTGTGTGGGGATGCAGCACAGGCATTAGATTCATTGTTGTTGTCTTTTAAAGTTATTCCTGTCTTATGCAGCATCCACAAAGGATTTTGTTTTCGTCAAGGAATTCCGTCACCTATTTCAGATCTTACTCATAGATTACTTCTTGAGGAGCGTGACCCCCCTGCAACACCCCAGGAGAGCTTGTTTGAAGCACCTCCTTTTGATGAGGTGAGATTATCTAGAATGCGAACATTTTTCATAGACATTACAGGAGGTAAAATTTGAATTATCATATAGGTCAGCATCTTGCGGGTGATACATGTATCCACATATTTTTTCGTATCTTCATGTGTTTGACAATTAAGTACTAAAACCATCAATGCCACTACTAAGCATGTCTTTAATAATCATGTTTGTATTGGAAAACCAGGTGGACATACAAGCCCTTGCACATGCTGTAGAGCTCACGAGACAGGGAGCAGTAGATAGTTTGAGATTTGCTAAGGGTGATTTATTTCAGGCGTTTCAGGTTAATAATTACTTACGATGTACTTATTATTATAATTACCTCAAATTTGTTTTTAATTTTTGATTTTATTACATCATTTATTCACAATTCGTGGGAAAGTGGCCACTGGCCATGCATGTGGGCTTTTTCTTTTACCACCCAGATTCATAGCTCTTAATTTTGATGCAAGTCATACATTCATACATACAAGTAAAAGAACAAGAAGCATACTGTTAGTTGTTTGGATGAATGAAAAATGCATATTTAAAGAGTAGGGACTGATCTGATTTTAAAGATATAGAAGTTATAGTACTGTTACTCGACTACTTTTTACCCAACCCTAGAAACATGATTTTTGCCTTGTTATGCTTGCATGCTAGTGCTTCCCTGGGAGAGTGCACCTAATGATGCCAATGCACATTATCTTCCTGCTCATATATCATGTAACTCGTTTAAGAGGTTCATTGAAATGTTATAAATGGTTGGCTTAGATATTTTTGAGTCCACTAACATTAAAACTTGTGCTTATATACTGCAGAATGAATTATGCAGAATGAGATTTGATGTTACCATGCTTGACGAGCTGGTTCGTGAGTATTGCGTTTACAGGGGCATTGTGGATTTTGGTTTTTCAACTTCTTCTGGTGAAACTTGTGAACTTAAACTTGTGAACTTTTTCTTTCATCCTTATTTTCTTATGTTTTGTTGAGTGAGCGTGTGCGCTTGTTTTTTTATATTTTTTTTTATTTTAACTTGTCAGAGTCTGACTACTACTTATCCAACGCAGTGTCTGGGGTGCAAAGCCTTTCCAAATCTTTAAAAGTTGATCAACCGGTGATTGGGCATTCTCCGTCAAGAGACTGTTCTCATGAGGTGGATTATGGAGCCAGCAAACATTCTGATGGTGAGATTTCTTTTAGTAATGATAATCTAGGTGGTTCCCCTGGAAAGAGTTCTGATGTGACGAGCATGCAAGGAATGGATATCGAAATGCGTTACGTTTGTGGGCCATCGAGCACTAATGAAGATTGTAGCACCAGTGGATCACATCAGCCTGATAAACTCAGAGTTTCACAAAGAAGACCCGGTGCACCTGCGGAAAGAAGTAAACGCAAGCGATGGAGGGGAAGACAAGATGATCTTGATTTTACTCCTGGCATTTCCTGTAAGGAGATGAGTAAAGACTCTAAAGAGCTTAGCACAATTGACCTGGTTTCCGATACGTATTCATCAAGGGAACAGCAGGTTCTGTATTGTTCGAATTATTTGTCATGTAGTAGTGGTAGTTTTGGTTATTGTATTGGTTGTTATTTGACAATGGTGTTGCTCTGCAGGCTTCAGAATGCTTAAGTTTAGGCCTTGACAATGTGGAGGACAAGTATGAGATTGTGATTGGGATGAAGGAACTAGCTAGCAAAGGAATGGCTACGGAGGTTGTGGAAGAAGTTAATTCTATGGACCCAAATTTTTTTGTACAAAATCCTGTTTTGCTCTTCCAACTTAAGCAGGTACTTAGCTCATGTATTGTAAATAGCTTGAAGTAATTGGTTTTAAATCACACTATAATATAAAAAAACTTTACATTCTGATAATTTCACAAACTGTAGGTTGAATTCCTTAAGCTTGTCGGCTCAGGTGATCATTCTAGTGCTCTGAGGGTTGCATGCTCTCATTTAGGTCCTTTAGCTGCAAGTGATCCAGCTTTACTGAAGCCCTTGAAGGAGACTTTGTTAGCACTGCTCCAACCTAATGAAGATGCACTTGGGAAAGGCTTGCCCTTACATGCTCTTGCAACTTCACTCCAGGTATGCCAAGACTTGCTGTCATACTAAAATTAATAGGAACTGCCAATGCTTTACATAACCAGCATTAAATCGTTTTTCTATCTGGATATGAGTCTTAAATGTGATTTATACAATGTACCATGCCATAAGTGCGAACTACATTTGCTTCTGTCTGTGATAGGTTGCGATTGGTAGGAGGCTTGGCATTGACGAGCCCCAGCTTATGAAAATAATGAGAGCAACCCTTCACACCCATAATGAGTGGTTTAAACTTCAAATGTGTAAAGACCACTTCGAAAGCCTATTAAAGATTGATTCCTTGAAAGAAGTTAATACTCCTTCGCTTGCTGCTGCCGCTGCTTCTAAGTCAAATGCAGATAGTTGCTCTAATGGGTCTTCTCAAGTTACAGTATCTTCAAGCACGAGGATGGTGGAAGATGGTAGCAGCCTGAGTCAAGTGTCGTCTAGAGATGTTGTGTGGGATGAAAATGCCATACTAAAAGTAATGGTGAGTTTTATGAACTGAACTTGCATATCTATATCTATCTAAATTGTTCCATGTGGAAGCATATTCAATTATTTGTAGTGAATTTTCCCTTTTGACGAACGCGACAGTTTCACTTCCTTGGCCTCATCGAAGATAAACATGTGCACTTTATTGTCATTAGCATGTTCAGTCAGCCGTACGGCATAAGATTTCTTATAATCCAATTCGACTATTTGCACTTGTATAAATATAATTTGACTGCAACTAGACTATGATATTTGTCAATATAAACCACATCTTCTAAGTTCAAACACTGGTTCGTTCACTTCAACTAATCTCACTGTGTGGGTGGTTGCAGGAATTTCTAGCTTTGCCCAGGGCTGATGCTATTCATCTTCTTGCACAATACAACGGAAATGCCGAGACAGTCATTCAACAGATATTCGCATAGTTTGTATTGCAGCTACGTATAATTAATTTTTTGCTTATTATTTGATTCAATTTGTGCATAGAGTTTCTAATTTAGGTAGACAGACATACGCGTAGTTGTTGAAATAGAGGTACAGTACGGTAGCATTTGTTGTTAACACTTACACAGGCCGTTCTTGTACATTATCTTATGGGGATAATTGTCTGAGAAGAGCAGCCATTAATAAAACACTTGGTTGATCTAAAGAGGAAAAGGTGCTTGTTGGATAGTTGGATTGATTTTATTTCATGGAATTTTTTTCTCTATTTTATTGTTTGTAAGTTTTGAGGTACGTCGACGATGCGCAGGAATGGGACAGGTCTTGTTTTCAGAATTTTCTATGGTGCTTTGTTGTGTCAGGTGTTCTGGACGTTTTAATCGTCTTATCTTTTGATCGAAATCATAAAACTAATATCTAATGGTGAAAATGTCTCAAGCACAATAAAATTTTCGCTTGCTTTTTATTTTTTGTCGCGTTGGAAAAAGATTAGTATTATGAAATTTCACTAAAACAAATAGCTAAAATACAATTATCTTCCATCCAGCTTGAAGACACAATTGGAGCCTCACACCTTGTTTATGTGATATATATATATAGGCTGCTGTGGTTATCATTATTCTGAATTACCAAATATTTTTTCAGGAAATATAATTCCGATTGGAATATACAATTTACTTTGGTGACTTTGACTTCGGTAGTTTCCTTATGATGATGAATCCATGACTAAAAAAATTAAGTAAAAATATTGGATTCTGCATTAGCTGACAACAAATAAAGTCGGCGAGAAACACTGAAAGAATTTTAAGGCGAAATTTTGGTTCACAGCAAAGTTTGAGCATAAAGCCTCCCAAGAAATCTCCTTTGTTATCGAGGATGAGAGTCCTAGTGTTTGCGATGGTATTCGGCGTTTATATCTGCTCAATATGTCTAAAGTAACTCTAAAGCAGATAAGTATCCGAACCATGACTATATTTCAAAGCATCAAAGTCATCGAAAGGCCTTTTTTAGCAGGTAATTGAAATCTTTTACCCTTTAGATTAGAATTCGGGCAGCATTGTTCCTTTGGATAAGAGCATCTTCCGCAATGCCCAAGAAATCTCCGGGCCGAATCGATGCAGAGATCGGGGAGTGGATGGTTTGAGAGCTTGTCAAATAGTCTTAAACATGTTAGCTCTAACGAGGAGATATTCTCGGTTAGGCACAGGAGGGAAAATATATCTTCAATTTCACAGACTCTGAATAAAGTTTACAGTTTGGACTGGTACAGTAGTGCTTCGAAGAATGAGTGCTTTGCTGCAACTGGCTTCAAGTGGATGCTTAATCAGGGTATATGTCTATTACTCCATGCCGATAGGTGTATTCTATTATGAAGTAGTCTGTTCTGTGATTTAGTTGAAAGCTTATTCTTTTAGTGACAAATAGTAGCAAATGTGAAGCAGTGTGAACCATATTGCTACCTAAGGGGTTGTCCATTGTGACCCTAAAAAACTGGAAATTTAGATGATCATTGCTCCAAACATTAGTATTGTGGGACCATGAATTTTCCTCAGCCCAACTTGGCGGATCGGAATATAAGTGCCTCCATAGTCTGGTCATGGACTAGACGATTCTAATTGGGTCGAGCCGCATAAATGGGTGAACGATGCCACCACACCTTGTCTGATTCCGGAATGGTAGGCAAGGCTCACAGGTCATGCCGAGAACGATCATGCTTGTTCCATAAGATACTAAAACCTAATCCAATTGGGACCAGATCGGTTTCCTATATCTTTGGAGATTCCTATGATCTATGAATTGTCTTGAGTCACAAGTAATTATACTCCTAAAAGAAAATAATACCTTATGCAAGATATTATTTAAGATTCTCCAAGCTTTGTATGGATTCACTATCCTAAAAGAGTTCTCTCTCGACTAGTATAAAACATCCATCTGGAATTCATTAAAGGTATTTTGATATTGTGCTCTCTGCATTGCATGTCACTCTCTCGCTCTTTAGCCCACTGCTTGATTTCTAGAACTTTTATTGACTTGACCTTGGGAGATCATCCGTCAGGTGTGAGGTTTTATAACAAAAGACATCGATATTAGTTGGAGTGGGGTTAAGATATTTAAACTATTATTTATTTATTTTTTTCTATGGTCGATGTGGGACTCACACGCCCCCTCAAGTGGGACTTAATTAGTGAGTCACACGTGAGAGATCCACAAATCGACAACCACGTGGTGCCAAGGGGACTCACCCTACTTCGGGGCTAAGGGGACTCAACCATCACATGGCAATAAAGTACGGGCCAGCTCCCTAGCTATGATACCATGTAGAATCATCAGAGAGGTGGGCCAATGGCCCACTTCCAACAACACCGATATTGTCCCGAACTTGGTAATTACCATCTGCACAATCCGACAGGTGTGGGGTTTTATCACAAAATGCCTTAGTAGTAGTTGGAGTGAGATTAAAATATTTAAACTATTTATTTCTTTTTTTTTTTCTATGGCCGATGTGGGACTCAACATATGTTGTAGTTTTATGCGCAAACAGAAGCGAATTATAACAAAGTACCAAATATCAATGTCGTAGGCAAAAGCTAAAACAAACAATCTCAAATTAACACAAGAGATTTACGTGGTTCGGCGTAAAGCCTACGTCCACGGGCAAAGCACTGCGAGGAATTTCACTAAACAAACGGAGATTACAAAAGAGTGTGTAAACTCTCACAACCCAAATCCCACAAATTACAAACCCTAAACCAAACGAGTAGAGAACCCAAAACTAATGGAGAAGATTCTCCCAAATTGCTCTCTTACTCACAAATTGACTCTCAACAAAGAGCCACACAAAATACACTAACCCTAAGGTCCTATTTATAGTGCATAGGACTTATGTTACAATAAGAATCCTAATAGGAAGTAAATCCAAATCCTAATCAAATAGGTAATTAACAAAACCTCTCCACCAAGGAAATTAACTAAGAAGTCAAAATCCAAACCCAAATAGGATACCAAAACCAAATAGGTAACACAAACCTAATTTTTTGCATCATCCTAATTTTAAGCCTAAAACCCAACAACATATACCACTTTTAGTTAAATGATTTTAATGATAATTTTTATGCAAGTGGCAATTTACCACAGTGATGGAAAGATGTTGAGTCATTGCATGACGGTGTGGGTTCAAACTCTGTAGGTAGCTATTCTAACACTTTAATCTAACAAAATCTATCGTTTGACAAAAGAAAAAAAAATTCCATAACTAAGAGTGAAATAATAATGTCACTTAGTACTACAGTTTGGTGGTATTCCTTAGTACTACAGTTTGGTGATATTCCTCTTCACTTGGAAGTGAGAGGTCTTAGGTTTGAATCTCGTGGATGACGAATTTGATACCAAATTAGCCTGCCCATTATGTGACTTAACCAAACTTTTCTTCCTGTTAATATAAAAATATCGATGTACTAAAAAAAAAAAAGTGAAACAATAATTTTTCACTGATCTACTTTCCCTCACACCCAAAATTTTCACTTACCTACTATTACAACAATAACTTTCTTTTGGACATGCATAACATATATGTGGAAGTTACTAGTTACGTAGACTTAATACGGGATTTGGTTCATAGCCAAATTAGTTTAACAATGTGTTTTGCACATGGACTCAATATGGAGTATAATGCACTCCGGAATCTATACAAACTCACTTAAATATTAAACCAAATACCAACCCTAAGAATCTTTGGATTTCGTACTTGTTTAATTTCCCCGAGACGTTGCAATTCCAAATATAAACTCAACTCATGATGGCAGAGTACTGCAACTTGTCATGTTTCTTGTGAGAAAATGAGACATGCATAAGCACAATCGTTGTACGACGGCTTGTGCAGATACTTCATCATGGTCGGCATGCGGAGGTCGGCTTTTTCGAAGTGTGAAGGGGTGTACTTTTTATAACACATGGGAGGGGCCGACTGTAAAGTAATAAGAAACTTTTGGCAGCGTGCATGGTCAAAGCTAGCCGCTAAAATTTGAAGTAAGATTCTCTTTATTCTTATTCTCATCTTTATTATTATTATTTTTTTGTTTCACATTTTATTTTTTGTCTTTATAGAAAAATCAATAAAAAAAATGTTGATGTTGTTTGATCATAACTGTTCAAGTTAAAAAAGAAAATAAGAGAAAATAATCCTCCCCTTATACTTTCCCTCCGCAAACAAATGAAACCAAATGGCTGCAGGTAAGATACGAATAATATATATAGTAGTTTTTTTCGAAAAAGGATCTCGTGATCTCATCCATTTATCGTACATCGTGAGGTCAATTTTCGTTAGGTATTATTCATATTTAATTTTAAATTTTAAAATAATTTCTGACCGTACGATGTTAGATGAACGAATGATATCAGGGGGTTTCGGTTGGAAAGCTGATGAGCTTGTCTCATTGAAAAGTTTAACATTTTGGGTTTGGTGAAGTACAAAATGTATTTATGTGTAAATTTATAGATTTTTTTTTTTATAAATTAAATGATATGAAAGTTGATGCTTGGATTATTATTGATTAACATGTTTATTGATTATTGGTGATACATCATTTAGTTTGTAAATTTAATATACAAATTTAGTTTACCTAGAATTACTCTATATTTAAATAAAAGAATTGTAATGTGAAAAAAAATTAATCTCCAGAACGTGAATGGTGGATAATTAGAGCAAATTGTCCTCAACGTATCTCTCGGTTGCTTGATGTATATAATATTTTGCTTCAACTTGTTATATTATATCATTTGAGAAACGTACTAATGAATCGATGATGCTTTCCGGCCGTGGTTTAATGATCACGAATTAGAAAACAATGGATGGTTCCCAAAATTAGCTCGTGCCATATACTTAATTTTGGTTGTATATTGCACCATATCGTCCAAATAAATGCAGTAGATTCAATTTGCAAATCAAATTATGTGTTACAAATAGAAAATAAGCACGTTAATCAACATTGAATTAATAATTCAATCATCAGCAATCACATCATTTAATTTACAAACTTTAATTTAAAATTTTAGTTTCTTCCTAACATTACTCATACTCTATTATTAAAGAGTAGCTATAAAGGAGAAAATATGCAAATGAAAGGCAGGGTCGATCCTGAGATTTTTGAGACCCTGTGCGAAACTCAAACGGAGGCCCTTACATAGTCTAAATTTTGGTTGCTATATTTTCGTTTATATTTTATAATTTTTTTCTTGTGCTAAATTGATATAAACGCAAAAGAAAATAAATAAAAAAGAAGCATGGTTTGGTGGCTATGTACTTATCTGCATTCTCTATGTTTTTGAGTTCGAAACTCCTTACTTTTTAATACAAAAAGCATGATGTGTGGCTATGTACCTATCATATCACGGTAAATATATCATAATCAGACTAGTTAAACAAATCACTGGTTATGATATATTTCTAGCATCTTATAACAAACTGTTAGTTTTTTATTGCATTTTTTCTCACGCCCTAAAGTGAGGATGATTCTACCCCTCGCTCGGTTGATTGTCGTTAGATTAGTTAAAATTTGAGATTAATGTTTAAATCAATTAAACCAAATTAATCTAACAGTAATCAATGAGGTGTGAGCATCACCTGCTCACCTGAATGAAAATAGATGATCCTTAAATAGTGATCAAAAGTAAACGAATTAAGTAAGATGTCGTATATGTTAGAAAAAGGTTGAGAATTAGACAGAAAAATGATTTTGAGGCACGCTAATACGTTTTCCTTAAAGTGATATTTGCCCCCACTCTAATATGAGTTTGCTAACGGGTTTAAAGCAAATCACTTCCAGGATACAACAAAGTTTGAAATATTAGTTTAGCAAGAACTGAAATTCCTTTAAAATCTTCTAGAGAGGAAACTGTATGATTTTGATGGAGAGAAAGAGGATAAGGAAATATTATTTGAAGAATTGTATATCTGATTATGCAGCAAACGTGGGCTATATATAGTTTGTATGGGCTATATATAGTTTGTATGGTACCCGTTGAACTTATTTTTCAAAGTGTGTGTAGAAAACTCACATCTTTCAACTGAAAGTGTGTAAAGATCAATTCATCTTTTCAGCATTCTTTCGTATCCACCGGATGGATGCAAGTATGCTGTCTTTTCGTACATGCGCCTTTTTACAAAGGCACGGCACTGATTAATTGTTTTTTCACAATCGGTACTGCAATCCAAGAGACATGTCACCTCAGCCATGCTTCTTCATACACACAGACTGTTTGATTCCCAAAGTCAATGAACGACCCATCATGGCAGCTTTGCCTTTATACATATATAAGTATATAAATATATAAATAAATATATATATATATATATATATAAATATATATATATATATATATATATATTTATGAAATATACCAACAATCCTTCCCTATTTCAATAATATATATAGCTCATATATTTGGAAACATCTAACAATTCTCTTCTATCTCAAACTTTATAAAACTAGAAATATTATAATGATTAAATCTTTCTATCATTAACTTTAATCATACACATATGTTCATGCATACAAAAAGGTATCTTTCGATTTTAACCTTCAATTAGTGTAAGTATCTCAAGGTTCTTACAAATACAACAGTGGCCTTTCCCTACCTTAAACTATGTATTTATCAGTCAAAACCGGAAAATACTACACACATGATCATATTATAGCTTCCTTGGAGAAAATTTTGTATCTAGTTAGCACTATTATGGCCCTGTGCTACATCCTGGTTTCGTAAACATTTACAAGAGAAAACCCAAAAACTCTTGGTAGGAGCGGCACCACTCCTTATGTTTATATAGGTGAGGTTACTTGTGTATGTTCCTGCTATTCGAACATCTTATATTATTATGCCTCATTAAGAATTTAAATTTCATCCTCTATATCATAGCAGTATGCACTGACATTCTGGAATAGGCTATATAAATTATTCAGTGCTTATTCAAACCACTTATCAGTAACTTGTTATTACCCATTGAACTTTGGTCTAGTGATGTTCTAGGCAAAGTTGGGTTACCATTACTGGTGATTTATAGTAAAGGGTTTCAGCCCCATTCCACTAGATGTACTTTGTACCATATCTCTCGAGAGTCCCTTTGTAAAAGGATCTGCCAAATTTTTATTTGACCTTACATAAGTTATGTTAACAACTCCTTGTGTTATTAACTGTTTGACAAATTCATGTCTAAAGCTAATATGTCTAGATTTGCCATTATATACTTTGGTATAAGCTCTAGACAATGTAGCTTCACTATCGTAATACAAAGAAATAGATGGCATTGGTTGTGGCCACAACTCTATATCGAATAATAAATCTCTCAACCATTCTGCTTCTTTGCATGTGGCTGCTAATGCTATAAACTTAGATTCCATAGTGGAGTGTGATATAATAGTTTGTTTCTTTGATACCCAAGAAACAGCACCTCCCCCAATAGTGAATATCCATCCTGTTGTGGATTTATTATCGCTTACGCTAGTAATCCAACTAGCATCTGAGTACCCTTCTAGTACCGCCGGAAATCTTGAATAAAATAGACCCAAATTAGTAGTCTTCTTAAGATAACCAAAAACTCTACAAATTGCTTTCCAATGTAAAGTGCTAGGGTTGCTAGTGTATCTTGAAAGTTTACAAACAGCAAATGCTATATCTGGTCTTGTGCTATGTGAAGCATACATTAATCCTCCAATTACACTAGCATACTCAAGTTGTGCAACTGATATGCCAGAATTTACTAGCATAAGGGGTCGGTGCTTCTTTTATTTGCAAATGATTATGCTTCTGCAATATTTTTTCAATATAATGTGACTGGCACAGTGCAAATCCCCCATCATGTCTCTTTACTTTTATCCCTAAGATAGTATCCACTTCATTTAAATCCTTCATTTTGAAATTTGAATTTAGATACTTCTTAGTTTTGGATATAGCTTTCATGTTGGTCCCAAATATTAGTAAATCATCTACATATAAGCCACTACAAGAAAACATGGATTCTGTGAGGAACGGATTTCGTCACATATACATTGAAATTCGTCACATATATCTATATGTGACGAATATCAGGCGTCACAACGGGCGTCACCTATGACGCGTCACCGATAGTATACGTGACGAATTTTTCATTCGTCACTTATTAGCTTTATATGTGACCCAACTTTCCTCACATATTCTCAGCCCAAATTCCATTGTTGAACCAATATGTGACGCTTTGGGCGTCACTTATACTTGAAATGTGTGATGACTTTTGCTTTCCTCACATACTATGTTAAATTCAATATAATTTTATATTGCTTTTCTCAATTAATTATTTTCATAATTTTGGCTGATAATCTGTAATTAAAACTTTAATTTCAGTGAACAAGCAAATCAATAATATGAACGACATCATAATGACAATTTATAATTCAATAGAAGTAATTTTTACATTAGTAACATGTTTGATAAACTAAACATGTACAAAAAGAGCAAAAATCGCTTAGAAATAATAACTAAAGAAAAAAAAAACCTAAATCAACCTAAGTCTCCCATTATCATAAGACTACATGAAACCCAACTAGACCATGAAGACCCTTAGGTTGCTGCAACTGTTGATTGGAAAGCGCAAGTAACTTGGCCGACAAAAATTTCTCATAGACCTGCGGAGATACAAGAGAAAAAATTGAGCACCATACCACGTGCAACAATTAGCAAACAAACTCAATTAATCTATGCTCATAGTGCACAAATTCTAGTTCGGTATAGTTCTATTTGATACCATGGTAAGTAAGGTAAATAATAAATTTGTAATTGAAAATAACAGGGAGAGAAGTCAACCAACTAACTATCAACTCGTAACTCACAAGCATTACCTAAAAATTAAAGAAGAAGAAATTCACTCAAGCTAATTGTGGGGTTGGAGCTGCAACCCAAGCTATTTGGACTGTTATTATATAATCTAAGAGCTCAAATTCATAAAAACATTACTTATGGCTCAGCCCTTGCTCAAATCCTTGTAAATTTTCATAAGTTTTCTACGACACCAAGTTCAAGAAAAATCTTCATCAACAAGCAAAAGCACAACAATCATACCCCGTTGAAAGCAAAAGCACAAATTATTCATAGAAGCAAGTTAAGCACAACTATTATATATGGGAAAATTACAATACTTGAAAAATTAATAGGACCTAATCTCAAGTCAGTGAAAGAGTTACCTGGGCCTTATCAAAGGCTAGAGCTCCATGGGGAAGAGATGGGAAGCACATCTTTTATAAGCATACAATCAAACAAGTTTTCAGCTTCTACAAAATTCAAACAAAACACAACAATATAACAGAGGCATCGCACGATTATTTTACAATACTTCCAATGGAGATAGAGATAGATTAAATCGGTGTAAGTACAAAACCTACCAAAAGAAAATACTGAACACCAACAAAGTAAACTAGGAAGCCAAAGAAAACTACTCACACCTAATACCTCTCCTTCATAGCTCAGAGAAAAAGAAGAGTATTTAGTATATACTAGCCATGGCACCCGCGCGATGCTGCGGGTTTTTAAAGCATATAAAACATATCAAAAGTTCCACGTATATATACGATATGCAATATTTATGCATGTGATTCATGTCATAGAACAAACTGAAAAAATGAAAGTCAGAAACTACACTTTTAAGTATAAATATACATGCGGTCTGCAAATTCATTTCTAAGTTCTACAACTGCCACTTATTCCAAAACAACTACTTACTCGTCCTCTCCATCCTCTTTCTCTCCCTTCATAATCCCTGTCATTGTCTTTTTGGATTTTCGCAGCTAAACATGCTCATTTTAATATTATCTGCATACACATCATGAAGACCTTTTTGTACCTGAAGTTGCAGCACAATAATATGAGAAATCTTGCAATACAACACTACCAATTTTAAAGATCATAACATGCAGAGAGACAGTGATAATCTTCCAAACAAACAATGGGGTTTAAGGAATGCATTTCAGAATACTACATACCAAAAATGTTGATTCCAAGTTGAGCATATAGAGAGAAGAAGCTATCCACAAAGTGTTAACCACCACGTGATATTATGACTGTCATATTGAAGAAGCTATCCAAGTTGAGCATATAGAGTTAGAAATGCACGTGCCCTAGAAATGCACGTACCCTGCTTCTCCATCTTGCTCAACTCACACCTAATACATCTCCTTCATATTTTAGTATGTTATATTGTGACTGTCATATTGCTTTCCTCACTTTGTATACAAATGGTTTAGTCTATAGAGAACTTAGAATATACCTTGTGAACAAATAAAGAAAATACTTTTCCCCCCTGCTTCATGCACACATATAATATTAACAGCGTGATCCCAAGCTTGTATATTGTGACGAGTTGAAGTTAGTCATACTGATGTAGTTTCTGTAGTCTATTGACAACTAGTCTGCAATGCAATACCTTGGTAACTTTGTGAACTTTCACAAGCTGCATATGAAGAGATACCACTCCCAAAGCCACCATCGTATACTTGGATAAACTGCAAGCCTAAAAGAAGAAATGTATAAACCCAGTAAGCATTGTCGAAGAGGATTAACGTGATTCGTAATAGATATATTTGCAAAACAGGGACCCTTAACTTATTCTAATACAGCAGGCTACACAACACTAATAAGAAACTTTTATATTGCAAACTTGAGAATACAGGACTATCCTGGGAAACAGTGGCGTTTAGTGATGAAGTCTAGGCATATGAAAAAACTCTACATTCAGTAAAAACTATGTCAAGATATCTGAAAAGTTTTACCTTTTAGGAGCAGTCTAGTAGGAAAACAACAAACCTTCCACAACAAGATTTTACAAGAAGAATTTTGCCCTCGTCATTGTTATCAGCATTAGTTGATTTGAATCCCAGCACAAAGATATAGAGGAAGCAAGCATGTATAATTAATTTGTAATTAATTAGCAAACCTGCAATTGATCAATCAAGATTAAGAAACAACAACCCAGAAACTCACAGAGATAACCAACGAACCTGCTTGCTGTTTCTGAGTCTTTACTCATTTGACACAATCACTACACACACTTAACTTATGCGGCTGTTTTACTAATCCTGAATCGAAATGGAAAAATTGAAATACAGATAGAACTGAATTTTTCCAAAAACTTCAAACCCAAATCGCATCCCCCAAATCCCAACCCTAAATCCCAACCTCAAATTCTAAATCATAAACCTAAAAACCGAAATTTCAAAGTGGAAGTTTGACTTCACAAATCGAAATCAGAATTTAAAAAAAGTAAAAATTAGAAGCAAAAAAAATCAAAATCAAAATCAAAGTTCGAGAAATTGATCGAAATAAGCGAAATATAAAGCACACACCTAAAATCAGAGTTCAAGAAGTTCCGGTCCCTTTTAGAGAGAGACCGCTGCAGAGAGAAGGAAATCAGTGAGATGAAGAGAGAACTCGATGGAGAATTCGACGAAGGTAAGCGAGAGCAGAATAACCAAAGATTTTTCTTTCCCCAATCTTCGTGTTAGGTCAGAGAGGGGAGATAGTGAGGAGCAAGGCGCAGAGGGTTAGAAAGTGGGTGAGAGTGGGAGACTACGGAGAGGTGGCAGACGCCGCCAGTTGGCTGGTCGTTGGGGTCGAACGGTCGAGAGACGGAGTAGGGAGTAAGACTGAGAGAAAGCAGAACATACCAGATTTTACGATTTGAGATTTTATTTTATATTTTATTTCTGATTTTAATACAATAGGTGACCCATTGCCTATCCTCACATATATTTATGTTGCTTTCTTTTAAGTTATGTGAAGAATATGCATTTTCGTCACTTACTCATGATTCACTGGGCGGTAAAATTTCCCGCTCCAGATTTTGTGACGAATTTAAAATTCTTATGTGACGGACAGAAGTTTTAAAAAAATTGTGTCCTACAAAAATCTTTATGTGACGCTTTTTCAAAAGTCCTCACTTATTTTATCTAAATGTGATGAATTGTTGAGTGCCACAAATAATTCCGTCACCTATACCATGTTTTCTTGTAGTGAGCATATGACAACACCGTATTCATCAGTGAATTTAGAATACATACACTTATCGGCGTTATTATGTCTAAAACCATTTGACAAAATGACAAAGTCAAATTTTTCATGCCATTGTTTTGGCGCTTGTTTTAGACCATATAGTGATTTTACTAATTTACAAACCTTCTTTTCATTACCAGGAATAACAAATCCTTCTGGCTGCTCCATATATACCTCTTCATCCAAATCTCCATTTAAAAAGGCTGTTTTCACGTCCATTTGATGTACATATAGATTATATACAGATGCCAAAGCAAACAATACTCTAATGGAGGTGATTCTTGCAACTGGTGCATAGGTGTCAAAGTAGTCAACTTCCTTTTTCTGTTTAAAACCTTTGGCTACCAATCGAGCTTTGAAGGTTTGCAAAGAACCATCAGAATTATATTTCCTTCTAAACACCCACTTACAACCAATTGGTTTATATCCATGTGGTAAGTCAACCAAAGTCCATGTTTGGTTGGATAACAATGAGTTCATCTCATCATCTACAGCTTCTTTCCAGAAAGCAGCATCTCTAGAAGTCATTGCTTCTATTAAAGTTACATGATCTCCTTCTACATTTAAAATGAAGGGTATTTTATGTAGAACCTTTTCTCTATTTCCTTCCACCAAAAATAAAATGGCTTCTGAAGATATAAAATCAGGACCTAAATTTTTTTCTTTTCTGACCCTTTGACTTTTCCTACGTTCTAGAACCTCTTCTGGTTCCTTTCTGTTTTTGGTGTCGGAAACTGAACTGAGATTTTCTTTTGACACTGATTTTTATTACGTTCTTCAATTGAACTAGGACTAGGGTCATTATAGAATTTATCCTCAAAGAACTCTACATCTCTTGATTCAACAATGACATTTGAGTTCACATCAAGCAATCTGTATGCTTTAGAGTTTTGGGCATATCCCACAAAAATACTTTTTATGCCTCTAGGACCTAATTTGGATCTTTTAGGGTCGTGAGACCTATAAAATGACAAACACCCCCAAACTCTTAAATATTCCAAATTTGGCTTTCTGTCCTTCCATACTTCATATGGTGACACATGAGTTTTCTTAGAGGTAATTCTGTTTTGTATATGGCATGCTGCAAGAAGAGCTTCACCCCATAAATATGTAGGAACATTTGCACTTATGATCATTGAATTAATCATATTAGTGAGTGTCCTATTCTTTCTTTCTGCTAAGCCATTTTGTTGTGGAGTGTAAGGTGCAGTTTTCTGATGAATGATTCCATGTTCTTCACAAAACAAAGAGAATTCATTTGAAAAATATTCTCCACCTCTATCACTCCGAAGGATTTTAATTTTCCTTTCCTTTTGGTTTTCAACCTCAGCCTTATATCGTTTAAAAAACTCAAAGGCTTCATCTTTATTAGACATTAAATAAACATAAGTAAATCTAGAACAGTCATCAATGAAAGTAATAAAATAGCGCTTTCCTCCTCTAGTTAAAACACCATTAAACTCACATATATCAGAATGAACTAAATCTAATATTTCAGTATTTCTTTCTACTTTTTGAAAAGGTTTCTTTGTAATTTTAGCTTGTGTGCAGATTTCACAATTTTTAAATGTAACATCTTTACAAGAAATTAAATCATGTTTAGACAAATATTTTAAAGATCTATAATTCAAATGTGCTAAACGAGAATACCATAAAGTAGAAGAAGAGTCAACAATATAAACAGAAGAATTCACTTTATTGATACTGAGTTTGAACATTCCATCAAATGAATAACCCTTGCCAACAAAAACACCATTCTTTGACAGTATAAATTTGTCGGCTTCCAACACCACTTTAATACCACTTTTACACAGCAGATTTGCAGATACAAGATTTTTCTTAATGTCTGGGACATGAAAAACATTTGTCAAAGTCATTGTTTTTCCAGAAGTGAATTGTAGTTCAACAGTCCCTTTTCCAAGAACCTTAGCACCATTGTGATTGCCCATTAGTACTTCCTGATCATCCTCTTCGGTTTTGTAGATCTTGAATTATGCTCTATCATTGCAAACATGTATGGTAGCACCAGAATCAAGCCACCAGTCAGAAGATTTAATGATTGCAGTCATGTTCAATTCAGTGATCATGCCAATTTGCATTTCAGACACCATAGCAATTATATCTTCAGTATGAGTTTCCTCTACCATATTTGCTTTGTTTAATTTGGCGTCCTCATTATTTTTCTTGAACCAGCAATCACGAATAAAGTGCCCTTTCTTTCCACAATGGTGGCAAGTTGCATTTTTCTTGCCACTGTTGGTGCCAAAAGATGTCTTTTTGAACTTTCCTAGGTTATTCGCTTTGAAGTTCTTTTTGAACTTACTCTTGCTCCCTTCAACATAATTAATCTTAGTGAAGTCTTGTGAGGAAAAATATTTTTCTCGTTTCGAGTTTCCTCTTCAATTTGGATCCCCTTCAAGAGATCTGGGAGACTTATATCTTCTGTCATATGCAAAAGCTTCTTTCTATAATTGTTCCAACCAGGGGGTAATTTTGACATGATAGCCCCTACTTGTAATGCATCCGAAACACTTATTTTGACTTCACGAAGCTTTGTGACCAAAAGTAATAAATCTTGAACTTGGTCCACAATGGATTTGCCATCAGTCATAGTGAATTCATAGAACTTAAACATGATAAATTTATCGGTACCTTTTTTCTCCGATGTATACTTCTCTTCAAGAGCATTCCAGATTTCCCTTGGAGATTGAGTTGTAGAAAATAAATTGTAGAGCCGATCCGACAAAGTATTCAAGATATGTCCTCTGCACATCAATTCATCGTCTTCACACTTCTTTCTGTGGGCAATAATTTGTTCAGTATCTGCATCATTAGGTTCAAGAATGGGCTGCAGATTTGGATCAAGAACATAGGCAATTTTCAGGGCCATCAACATCCAGCGTATCTTGTCCTTCCAACGCATGAAATTGGTTCCATCAAACTTGTCGAGTTTCCAAAAAACACCGTCGTTCATTGTAGACAAAGCCATAGTCTCGGATATCTTCACTCTTTTTAGGATTTTAATTAATTATGATATTCCTAATTATAGATTTATGTCAAAAGTTATCTTTTATAATGATAGAAATTAAATTAAAAATATTAAAAATAAAATAAAAAATTATTGTAGCCCAAAAAAGCCCAAAATTATTCCACCTGGAGTCGAACCCGTCCACAATTGAACGTAAGAATCAGTGCTTGACAACTCCCCTAAAGCAACATAGTGAAATTTGTTCTCACTCTCTCTATATGTATACATTATAAAGGTTATTAAAATTCAGGGGCCCCTACAAATCGGGGGCCCTATGCAGTTGCACCTCTGGCACCCCCTTAGGACCGGCCCTGATGAACGGTTTGCATGGGACATGCATACTGTTCACATGCCATCATACGACGGCCCTGATGTGTATACAACTATGGTGAAGTATGTTGTTTCCATAAGTTACCATATATATGTATATCGACTTGCTATAGTATTTGTGCCAGTATAATTTAAGTTAAACAGGAGAGGGTGAAAGTACAGTACTGATGGTAACACTAGCTAAGTGGCTATATATCAAATTTGTAGTATTGATTCAGTGAAATTATTAGGTGTGTTGAGTTTAGAATTTACAAAATTTAGAGCATTTACCTTATATTTGGGGTAGTTTAAAGAATTTGGTGGAGTTTGAAAATTTATGCGCGTTCAATGTAGATTTTTAAAGAGTCTATAAAAAGCAGTGTGGTGTTTAATTAGGATAAATTCTAATGACTTCTAAACATTCCATGAAGTTCTTAAGGTATTAATCGTGACTTAATAGAGTTCATGAAAGTCATGTACCATTCACAAGTTATTGCATTTCGATGATTTCATTTAGGATTTTTTATTGCATTTCGAAGATCTTCAGCTAAACAAAATAAAGAAAATGAAGGAGGTGCAATGCACGACATATGACGCTTTATTTCAGTGGCGAAAACAATAATATTTATGCATCTTGATGCGGATTTGATTCCCACCGATCTCCCTCTCCCTTAACATTTACACTATGTTTGGATGAGGGAAATAAACTTGGAATTTGGATAAAAATCAGAATTTATAAATTGACATTCACCAATTCCCTTGTTTGGATTCGTAAACATAGAAATTTAGAATTTCCGCATGGAAAAACTTGAAATTTGAGACCTCTAATTCTCAAGTTTAAATTCCATGTAAATAGGTGTCATTTCCCAATTTCTATGATTGTGAGTTTAAAAATAAAAAATTCCTTATTCAGTTCCATTGTTCTTTTAGGTTAACCAAACAAGAAAATTCACAAATTCAAGAAAATAAAATCTCGTCATTTCAATTTCTATCATTTTAAAATTTCTTAATAATCTTAAATTTATTCATCAAAACATAATGTTAACATTTTAACCCACTAACGCTATCATTTATAAAACAAAACGAGTGTTAATAACATTTCTCATATATTAAATTGTAGATTTTGATGAACTTAATTGATTTGAAGAGAAAAATATGTCTACCAAAATTTTGGCCATCTGATTTCTATGTAGTTTTGGTACACGTTACATTTTCCAAAACTTAAGTCCTTTTACGAAAAATTTTCAAGTTATTCTCATATGCAAAGATTTCCTCTGTGGATACATAGTATTTTTAACTGTTATTTTTGCTTCAATTATTACTATGGTTTAATGATATTTATTTTCATTTAAAAGTGAGAGGATTTAGATTCTATGCACATGGATAGCGATGATCTATAATATTTTGTGAGTTTGATACCATAGTTATGCTTAACCTATAGTGCGGCTTAGCCAATGCTTCTTACCTTTAAAATTGAATATCGTTGTATAGAATATGGTTAGCCTATTGTTGAATATTCTCATTTTATTCTTTACCCGGGTTTTACATGGCACCAAAAGTATTGAATACAATTTATTTTAACAAAAGAAAAAAAAAATTTAAAGCAAATAAAATAAAATAAAAATTAATATAGAATATGGTTCAACATTCAAGCACACACTTGCCAATTTCCAAACCTTCAAGTTTGACTTACTAATTAAACCACTAAACCAAACAAAGATGAAAAACACATGCATTAGAAGTATGAAGAACATGTAGCCATCACCGCTTACACAATGCGTTTTTCCTTAAACAACATCGTAGCATTCACCTTGGCTTTTTTTTCTCATAAACAAATTTTTTTTAAGCATATAAATATGGAATATATACGAAGAATAAGTAAGAAGAAAACTCTATTTTATTTTTATTTTTTTACCAAAAAAAAGGAACATCAAAGAACAATGATTTTCATTATAGATTTATGAATAAGGTCTGTTAAATTCTCAAACTCTTTATAATTATACTAAACTCTATAAGTAAAACCTTGTAAAACTCTGAAAAACTTACCATTTAGTTATGTGGAGTCTGCAAAAGGCAATAAAAATTCATAAACTCTACAAAAGTATTAGATTCCATAACACATCCCCCTCAGTAAATGTGAGATTTTGGGGGGGGGGGGGGGGGGGGGGGGGGGGGGGAGAGAGAGAGAGAGATATACATCTTTGTCTTTTGTATGAATTTGAACTCGAGAGATTCTCATTGGTTGGCACTTGCACCTCACTAGTGCCCTCCCCTCTATATATTCCCACGCAGAGGGAAGTGTCTAAGCAACGAGCTTGTACACTTAGTTTACTTGATTATCCAAGGCAGGCTTGCTCGAATTGCTATCTACTCTAGCAACTTGCTTGCTATCTTGGTTGATCAAACTCTAGGGCCAACTTCCCTTGATCTCTCCCTTTCCATTCACTACCATGGCCTTGAACAAGTTAACCCTTATTGCTTGCTCATTCCTAGTTTCCCTACTCATCTTAACCTGGGAAATTCAGTCCATTGATGCAAGGCCTTTGAAATCAAGGAGTAAAAATGAACTCCAAAACCTCCCAATTCACACCAAAGGCCACAAAAACAAATCGGAGGATAATGCAGGTCACAAAAGGGACTTGCATGGTAAGAGCACAACTGAAGCGTCATCAGTTGTATCTCCACCCCCACCACAAAGTGATCAGGTTGATGGTGCAGCACAGCTGCCACCACCACCAGCGCATGCCGTAGATGACTTCAGGCCCACAGCTCCTGGTCACAGCCCCGGCGTTGGACATTCTCTACAGAACTAGGGCATCTGTAATCTATCCCCCTTGTATATGTGTTTGCGCTCTTGAAGATACCTATTTGTTATGTGTGGGTAATCTCGCAGGCACATGTTTTCATTTGTAATTTATGATCAGTATTTGGCCATTTGTTTTCTAGTAGCTAGTGAACTCATTTATGTAGAAGAAGTAAAAAGGCATACTAAAGTGTGTATAAAGATTTGTATTGAGAGGGAGAGCTCAAGGGAAGTTGGCCTAGAGTTTGATCTCAACCAATGGCCCTACTCTTGCAAAATGCAATAGTGCTGATTTTATGTAATTTGTAGTTGACTACCTGTTTAATTCTCAATGAAATTTCTGGTTTAATTTTCCAACTTTTTTTTTTCTGGTTTAATAACACAAAGGAATTGAGGTACTTTTTTTTTGGTTACATTAGAAGGTTTTGAACGAAGATTTTAGCCAATTTTTACTCATCATCCTACGCCCACCCTCGCTAGTTTACTAACCCAAGTAGCTCAAAATACTAGATTATTACAAAGATACCATGTTCCTTTTTTGTCAGGCTGAACAAAAAAAGAGCATGGTATCTTTGGGTTTGGAGGTAGTAGGAACTAGGAAGGAACAATATTGACTGTCAGATTTTAATTACATATACTGCCCTAAAAAAACAAAAAGCATATTTGTTATGACATAAAATTACCATACACATTCTTGTCGGATAAGAAATTACCATGCACATGCCTATAAAGAGAATAAATCACAATGGGCAGGGAAACTGAATTATGTCAGGGCTTGATCTTTACCTCTATATATATATATATATATATTTTTTTTTTTTTTCATAAATAAAATTGAAGATTGGACAATATTATTAACTTCTGAAGGTAGAATAATGTAGGACGCCCCACCATTAAAATTCTACAAGTTTGATATTTTTGATTGAATGTTTGGTATTTTTCATTGAACTACACGTGTGGTAAATATATGCATGCAAACTTAATTTGTTGATATTCCGTCATTCCATGTGTCTCACGTCATTTAGGGTTACATCCTTTAACTTGCACATGCAGTCGAGCATCAGAACATGCAATTACTCAACGTGTTAGGTCTAATCCTCCACATCACCAAATATTCATTGGTACGTGCCCTAAAAATAGTGATCAAAATCTGTGTTGAGAACTTAAGTTGTTGGTAGTCGCTAACCAAGCCTGTTCTCACCAGCATTACGACAGACAAGAAAGACAAGAGAAACTTAATCCAACTAGGTCAAATCTATATTTATGGAGGGTGGAAACACTCCGGCCGGTTGAATGATCTATTGATCCATGCGCCAATTGGACGATACTTATTGTTTCATTTAACCAAGAAATATCGTTCTTTCAACTCCCATTCCCAACAAATAAAAAATAAAACCTTAAGAAAACTGAAATGTAATGTTCGAGCTGGGGTTTGCTAAAGAAGGAACATGCCGGATATTAATAGACCCTTTGTAGACGTATAAAGGTTCAGTTCAATGATTCTTGAAAAAATCGTGTGCCATAAAAAATTATATATGTGGAAAACCATGGACACATATATGTATACTCACTCAAGAACTAATGTGGTAATTAGTAAATGGGTAAAAACAATCAAGCTCAACCTTGCCAATTACGGAAAATTATTTAATCCACGAACTTGATTGAAAATAATTAAGTAACTTTGGTGCAAGTGGTGGATTACACTAGTGATAGGTCTTTTTTTCTTCATTTCAATGCATTTCGAGTTCAAATTCTCCTCACCCCTTTAGTGTAGTTTAAGACAAAAATATTTCGTTTATTAAAAAAAAGGCCGTCAAGGAACCTAGTGGGCTGGTGTATTAGAGCAACTTCATCCCTTACCTAGGTAACTGGGCAATTGACAGTTATTACCTTAATAAACAGTAATTGTCCGACTACATTTTCAGCTTGTAAAATGAATCCCCAATACAATAATATTAAAAAATTAATAAAATTAATAAAATTAATATTATTTTATTATTATTTTTCCGCTCTCCTTTCCGTTCTCTCTTTTTTTCTTTTTCCTTTTTTCTTTTTTCTTTTTTTCTTTTTCTTTTTTCCAGAGCCTTCTTCTCGACCAAATCCTTCCGCAGCTTATTCCTTCCTCGAATCGCAGAGCCATGATCTCCATAGAGCCATCTTCACTCGACTTCATCTCTACCATTTTCAGTACCCTTTCAACACGAAGCAAAATCTTTCGTCATCTTCTCTCGATAGTCCACTAATTATTAGGAGTTCGAATCCAGTTCCTATTCCCAGTTCGTCCCTCAAACTTCTCAAATCCATCCTTCAATCCAGCACCTACATGCTGAGCCGTTCTCCCAGACCGCAAATCCAACTGCCAAACCTCCATGCATTTGGAAGGGGGTGACATGAAGATGATGTCAGCCTGACGTGACACCGAGGCGCCTCCCAGGCCGTTCTCGCTAGACTGCCTAGTCAAGGAGTGTTGGGTCCACCTATAGCCTGACTTGTTTGAGATTGCGGTGGAGAGAATTTTGTGGGTTATTGGGGATTCAGTCACCCAAGTGCTTGGACAGATAGGACATGCAACCTAAAACCAATTGAAAACGGGCAGATGCAATGTGGGATTCATATCTTGCCATACTTCATTATCAGTGACAGGTTCTTGAGTCCTTGACGCATGATAACTTTCTCGATCTAACCAAAAACCCACCATATTTATACTGTAGGACAGATTCCAGGTTTTAAATTTATATTCTCAACTTGGTACTGATCTAAGCCAAAACGGCAAAAGAACCGAGAAAATATACTTGCTTTTTATTTTTCATACCATCGTTTACATTCATGCCCTTAATTAAGGCATGCTCAAACTGACAAATTAACCCAAACTTTCTAGACTTGGTCAATCGAGTGGTTACATGCATTGTTTTTGTCCAAATTTATTTTTCCAATGTGCTCGCATATTGGTTCGTACAGTTCATACTCCCCATCACATTCATCTTCTACTTCTACCAGATTAAAGCAACCAGAGCATGCATATGCTTGATACTGATGTAAATACTCTATGTATTTAAAAGATACCATTGATGTTGATTAACTACATGCATGTGAGGGTTCACTGACAAATTATGATTAACAAAAAATACCCTTCTCTCTTAAACAATACGCATCGCACATTGCATTTTTTTATATTATTTATTAGAATTAATAAAATAATGTAGTCGTGCAACACCAGCTAGCACAACAGACACACACATATATATGCAATCAAGTGCGGTTTGATCTGTGCTATATTTGGTACAATTTAGTAATCTTAATATTATACTTACTATATGTAAAAGGAAAATTAATAAACTTAGTCGTTGAGTGGAACAGAAAGGAGGGGTAGGGCTTCCTCAGACCGTGGAACGAATCACAGGTAAACCCTTACAAGAACATTCTCCATTTTTATTAATTAATTCCATCCTCAGTGGAGGGGTGGAGGCAATAGGCATGGCACTTGTAGGAGCTCTCATCATTTGCTTCATTTTTTATCCTGTTAAGCAAAAAGGCAATTAAAAATGACTTTCGCCTTTCGGGACAAAATAAAGTGGTCCGGACCCTCCACAGTCTTTGGGGTTTGGCTAGTGCATTTGACTTGACCTCTTGGATTCTTTGACCATGAGTCTTCTTTAACTTTATTATCATGACAACTAAATAATACAAAAATGGGATTAATAATACAAAATCGTAAGACAACTATTGGTTAACATAACATTTTGTTTTTGGCCAGATGCTATATGAAAGGACAAAATTAAAAAGCAACCGACAAAATATCATCAGACAGCAAACAATCATATATAGAATCGGAAAGCAAGGTTTCCACTAGCATGCCATGGCAAAAGTTGGAATGTGTGATGCCCAATTTGAACTTTCAACCGCATGCAACCAATTTGGTTCAATCAAACTTACATAAGAAACGTTGAATCTTCGTTGATCGATATTTCCATTACATTTGTCATAGTTGATTGTTATATTTAAATTAAAAGAAAATTGTAGCACTGGTTTCTCAACTTTAACCCAATTAGAGTAATGATATCTCAAGCAAAATTTCATAACTATTGGTCTCTTAACTCATCAAAACGTGAAGCTATGGTCATTTTCGTTAATTCCGTCAGAATTCCGTCAAAATGAGTTATGTTAGAATGACCATTGCTACATTGGATTAGAGTTGAGGGACCATTGCTACAATTGGGTTAAAGTTGAGGGACAATTTCTCCAGTTGGGTTAAAGTTGAGGGACCATTGCTACAATTTTTCTCATTTGGTTTTCCATATTTGTCTCTCTATTCAGCCTCAAGTGCGTGACACATGACTTATTTTGATGGAAGTTCTAACATAATTGAAGAAAATGGCCATAGTTACATGTGTTAAGGAGTTAAGGGACCAATGGTCATGGATTTTTAGTTGAGGGACCATTACTCCAATTGAATTAAAGTTGAGGGACCATTGCTATAATTTCCTCTTAAATTAAGCAAAAGAAAATATTGTAAGACCAAATACCATCTTAAAATCGATATTAAGTTAATACAACTAACAAATATACAAGCTATAACAAGATTAAAGCATAAACAATACAGTACATGTAAGCCATGATCGATCTCAAATATACAAGCTATAACAAGATTAAGGCATAAACAATACAGTACATGTAAGCCATGATCGATCTCAAATATACAAGCTATAACAAGATTAAGGCAAAGATTAAGCATATTTTTTAGTAAGAGCATAGGTCACTGTTTATATAAGTTCATTCTATGTTGTCCTCATATCTATTTTGTCCTCATATTAGAATCAACATAGGCAACTGAAATTGATAATCCTTGTCCAATTTCGAGTGTAAGATGCAGTATTCGTATTGAGTTTCAATCCTAAACAAAATAGGACAACTCATCCTCTTTTCTAGTAGACGTTTCCATACCAATTTGAACATTATAACAAGTTTTAACTCTTATTCTCATACTCACTTACTAACATATATACCCAACAAATCATCACACAAAATACTGTACCCATACATATCTTCTGAAATGAATTGTGGTCTATACAAAATCTCTCACATTCAACTATTACTTATGTGATGGGTGATTGTGAGAAATGAGCATAGATGCTCTGCCACACCACTAAAGAATTTCTTTAAGAGGAGGTATACAAGCTCAAATATATCACTATATATTCAATGTCGTAATCAACAAAACTTAAGCAAAATGTACAAAATTATATCTTCTATGGTTAAGTCAAACTCTAATCAGAAATGATCATAACTCTAAAGAAAATTATAACAAAATCACCGTATAAAAAATTAAGTGGATGGTAATGTTTGAAGGGTTAGCCATATATATTAAGTTAGAGCAAACTTTTCGAAGTCAAACTAATATATATAATAATCATGGGCTAGAGTCAAATGGTGCATATAAAAATTGAAAACCTCAAATGCAAACGTTCGTATCAATGTATGATTAGTCCGGGTTACTTGACTTGAGTCAAATTTCGGCTCTTACTAACTGAAACCATCCATTTACTAACCAAAAATAGCTTTTGTGAGTTAGTGGCAGCCAGAAATTATTTTCTTTAATGCACGAATGCAACAACAGATTCTAGTGCTTTTAGTCACTATCACGCGCATGGATTACTAATTATTGTTATATTAGATTCGCAGTTTGGAAAGGCAAATAGGGATGATAGTACAAAATCTTATGCATGCGATTTTTTTTTTTAAATTTTTTTAATGGTTAATGAGAACAAGGGGATGAAAGTTCAAAATCTCAGGTTATAGTGCTTTTGTTGCATGTTTTAGAACTGTTGATGTCAAATATTAGACGAATTCAGACGAGACGGTAAATTACAAAAAAAAAAAAAAAAAACAAGAATATATAATTTATCGTGATTTACTTGAAGTTTGGTTAAATCTCCACTCGTACAACAAGAAAAATGAATTTTGATTTTGTATTAGGGCTTGATAAAGCTTTGAAATTCTACTAACTCATGATGTGGGAATTGGGATGGATTGACTTAATTGCCTTTTTTTTGTAATACTATCATTTGTAGAGAGAAAATACTCTGTTTTGACTTAAAAATGAAAAGACCACACCTCTCAATGTATGTAAATAATTTAACTGGCCATAGGTAATATATGTTAATTTTTGAGATGTTCTAAAGATCAACCAAAATCAAACAGAAGCATGGGCTGAATGATGATCAGTGCTGATCTGTGTTGCTGTTATGAATTGTGGGATAGCTGAAGCTATGCGCGCGTGGCTGAGCTTCATTTGCTATGATTTCAGTAATATGGCTAATCATTACAAAAATTAAATTCTGATATTGCTCAGATAAAATGGAATTTATTTATGGTTGTATACGATACCTCGGGGAATCTTCACCAGACACCGTATCTTTATGAGCGGCTGTATCTAATCATTGAACCCTTATGAAAGTTTTGCACACATTACCATAAACACAAAATTTCAAACCTGATTAGAGTAAGGACATATGTGCTTCAGTTGAATTTTGTGGACAAAAGAGTTGTATTTAGGCTTGTACAAGTAGCTATAGCCATCTGCATATATAATACTATACATATAACAAGTGGGATAGTACACAAGAATCTCTAAATCTTGGTGCAGTTCGGTGGTGGAGGGGGAGGCCAACTTAGCTTGTTTTATTCATCCTAAACTAATTACCTTAGCTCATTAAGTACCCTATTAACTTTCCTAAACAAAATTTGATTGATTATTAGATTAACATCCCTGCAATGTTCAAACAATAAAGCAACACTTCAGAACAATGAAAGGTCAAGCAAGGACGACTCTAGCATTCATAAAATGGAACTGCATCTGAAAAATATAACTTAAGAGATAGAGCTTGGTGTTGGTAGACACTTCCATGTCACTAGGAAACTTTAGTAGTAGACATTGTCCAGTTAACACGTGAAATGCGTCATAATTTATACTTAAAATTCAAACACATGATACACTCAAACTAAATAGTACCGATCACTCAATCTGCCATATATAAGAGAAGTTTATCTCAATTTTCCACCTCTTTAAGCAAGTCAAATTATGATAATATTGTTTTACGTATCAAGAAGAGATGTAAGCTTAGAAAAGAAAGAAGTAGCAATAGTGGACTACCAAATTTTTGAGATGAGAAGACCTTTGAAAAATGCCAAAATATGCACTAATCTCCTAATTAGGGAGAGGGCCCCAGAAAAGGCATGACATAGAACTGCAAACCATCCAAATTGAATTTTTTGTTCTCTTTTCTTTCAATTAAAGTAGAGGTTAGGATCTAAACAGGGCATATTTTGCCAAGATTATAAATACCCACCAAGACGTGAACTTTAATATCAAGTGTTTACTGAGTAAAAAAAATCTAAGTGTTTGCTTCTGCATCTTACATTCCTTCCAGCTCTCTCTTGCAATTTGAGTACTTTCCCTGAGCCTTGTAATTTCAAAGTTTTCAGAAAAAACCATCTAGTTTATTAATATCCTTTTCATAGTTCAAGTGATTAAAGAGCATTTATTTTTGCAACCAATATCTTAAATTCAGTTTCCCTCCTCCACAATATCACTTCTATTAATATCGTTTCCATTAGTTATGGAAGCTAAATGTGCTATTCTTCTTGCCTTTATTGCATGCATTGAAATTGTCTGCATTGAGGGTAGGCCATTTTTGCCAAAGAACAAAGAGTCGATCAACACAATCGAAGCAAACCCTAAAAGAGAATTGGGCGAGCAAGTCAGGCAACCCGCTTCCCATCACCACAGTGTTAGTCCCAAGACACTTCACAGTACTGCTCATAATTTTGGTGATATTTCAGGTACTCATGCAGCATATAAAGATGATTTTAGACCTACAACACCAGGCACCAGCCCTGGGGTTGGTCATAAATTCACAAAAAGCAGAGAATACATGGGAACAAAGGCTGGTGATTTTGTCGGTGCAGGAAAGCCCACAGGACCTGGGCACAGCCCCGGGGTTGGCCATGTTCTTCAAGTACAAAATGACAAACCAATTCCATAGATCACATGTACAGACACATTTAGGGTTTGCCAATTATGGGTTCTATCTATTTCATGTAAATGACCATTAATCTAGATTCTGAAAAGAGGCATGCGCTATCAGCACCATGTTCTTCCTTAATTTCATGTTTTATTTAATTAGTTCTACTCTCTTTTGAAGCTGTGCACATCCATGTATCTACGTTTCATCTACAGCTTCTTCTTTAAAATAAACAATCATGTAATATTCAAGGCCGACCCTGAGGGTAGTAGAAGTAGGCGGGCAGCCAAGGGTCTCCAGTCCAAAGGGGCCTCCCAATTTTATTTTATTTTGTATATAGACATATATAAATTAATATTACACATTTTGTGTCTGTTTAAATAAGTTGTGTCTGTTTAAATAAGAAGTTTACTTTGAGCATTTGTCAAAATATAATAGCCCATTGGGCTAAGTGGTTGTGCCCAATATTTATAAGATTTAATTGTTTTATATAAATTAATTGCATGGTTGTTGAGCCCAACATTTGTAAGACTTATTTCCAAAGCTAAGAATCTTGAGAGAAACTTTACTGAAGGAAATTTTGGGCAATGGAAGTGCTGACTTGTCTAAGACAAATGGATGGTTGCCTATGCAGAAAGAAGTTTTCCAAATTAAAATTGATCAAATCTTATCTTCGATAAACTATATCACAAGAAAGATCGAATAAGTTATCTATTTTATTAATTAAAAAAAAAATTGATTGAAAAAATAGATTATGTAAACTTAATTAGTACATTTGTGTCTAAACACGCAAGATGTGTAATATTTAGCTAATATTTGTATATTTTTCTTCTATAGATATTTAATTTTTAGTGATATTGATGTAGAAGTAGATTTTATTTATTTATTTTATTTATGTATTTAACGAATATTTTTAATACATATCAATTTACAAAGAGTCGGAGGTCAAAAAACTCTGGGGGCTCACTTCAAAGGCTCGCTTAGGGCTCCAAATTTTCAGAGTCGGCCTTAATTACAATGGGTAAATTGCCGTTTGACCCTCTGAACTATTGTTCCAGTTGAAATTGACCCCCTGAACTATTTGAAACAAGCCAATTAACCCCTTTTCATTATATTAAGTCCACTATTATGTCAAATTCAAGGGCAAATTATTATTTTTGTCATCAATTCTTACATGGCACTTATAACTACCAATAAAATTATGACATGTGGACACATAATAATATGTAATGACAATGTGAAATAGTTTGTTTTCTTTATTTTTCTTATTATGCTATAAGTTTTTGAATTATTTAGTGTCCACGTGTTATTATTTTATTGGTGATTATTATGATGAAAAGACTAATTTGCCCCTAAATTTGACGGAATAGTGGACGGAATCTAACAGCAAGGGGGTTAATTGACCGATTTTAAATAGTTTAGGGGGTTAATTTATCAAAAAAAATTGTTTATGGGTCAATTTCAACTGGAGTAATAGTTTAAGGGTTGAAACCGCAATATACCCAATTACAATTGGCTACTTGTACCAATTTTGCCGTTATTGTTTACAAATTTTTTAACATAACACTAGCTTAAACTCAACCAGGTATTTTTGTCGAGTCAATTATCTCATCCTATGAAGAGGAGTTTTGTTGATGTGGCAAGACAAGGTGAATTTGCCTAGCAAAATGCGTCATTCTTGGAAATGCCCTAAGTGCTGAAATAAATAAGTACTTAAAAAAAGAGAGAAAACAAATTAAAGTAAAATGTTTATCAATTGAAACAAGATGTAAAGAATATGCAAAAGTTTAGGAACTTAGGACTAGTAAAGAAAGAAAAGAAAGAGAGAGATGTTAAGAAGGCCACCAAACATGTGATGAGGGTTAAACTATCGATTTTCAATTAAGGGAAGGACAACTAGGTCCTATTAACTTCCTTTTTGTGAAAGCCTAACACATAAACTATCCCTAGTATTCACACTTTACAAGATGCAGAAGAAAGTATCCAACAAGAAGAAGAGCCAATCAAACCCTTTTCCCCTTAACAATATAATATTATGGGTTTATATCACAAATGGTCCCTGAAATTGACCCCATCAATCATGATGGTCCCTGAAATTGAAAATCGATTAATGTAGTCCCTGAATTTTAACTCGCGAATCAATGTGGTCCTTCTATTAGTGTTCCGTCCAAATTAACTTTAAAAAAAGGCTAGAGAACCAATTTTTCATGGTAAAATGATCAAAAATAACCATGTTACTTATAATTTTACTTACTACCTCTCTTTTCTTTTTTCCATCTTCACTTTTCTCTCCATTTTTTCATGGATTTGGTGCTAAAACTAAAATAAAAACAAAAAAAAGTGGTTCTCTAACCTTTTTTTGGTCATTTTACCATGAAAAATTGGTTCTCTAACCTTTTTTTAGTGTTAATTTGGACGGAACACTAACAGAAGGACCACATTGATTCGCGAGTTAAAATTCAGGGACTACATTGATCGATTTTCAATTTCAGGGACCATCATGATTGATGGGGTCAATTTCAGGGATCATTTGTGAAATAAACCCTAATATTATATATGAACAAGGAAGACAAAACATCAAAAGGACAATATACAACCAAGCCACAGAAGGCACATGAAAACCTAAACTTAATTGTCGAGAGGGCTAAAAAAATGGACGTATCACTTTAGGTGAATGAACTTTAACGCATAAAAGCAAAAAGATAGAATGAAAATTCGAGCATGTTTTGGTATATTTTATGTATTGAGATTTTCAATTGTTGAAGTATAGTCATTTGATATATGAACACGAATTTAACAACTAAAAATTTTAATTTATAATAATTCCAAATCATACTAAGAAAATCTCAAAAAAGAGACCTTAAATGGACATTGCCACATTGGTAAGTAGTTAACTTACGATGGATTGCATGTTCCTCAGAAGCTGGAGCTCAATATTTGACTTGGAAATTAATCAACGTATTCAGTACTGTGCTGTTTAACTTTTTTTATAAGCTGGGGTGAAAAAAGTTGGACTCTAATTTGTGTTTGATAACTCAAGCAACCTCTGCTTTTTTTTCTTTCTTTCAAAATCATGGTCATTTAAAACAGAAAAGGAGAAAGCAGCATATGGTTACTTTCAAAAACTAGCTTTTTTTCACAAAATACGGGTGAACAACAGTCATTAATGAAATTTTCAATATAACAATTTTACGCTCACTTTCTTTACAAAATGACAGCCTTTATCCTTCTCACTTCACTATACACCATCCCCAATTCACTATACCAAAACAGAACAATCTACACTCATCCAAAATCACTGATCACCTGACTATCACACCACGACCAACGCCCCTTGGGTCCTTTCAGACCCAAGTGGCACAAAGGAACACTAGCCCGAAGGAGCACCGGTCCAAAGGAACACAAACCCAAAAGAACATCGATCTAAAGAAACACATGCCCAAAGGAAGAAAGGCCAAGGCCCGAAAAGATTGGGAAGGATTCCCGAGCGCTACAGACGACTGCTCGACAGTTCAGATTATCCGTTAGCAACAAAACTGAACACTTTCCCATAAAGTACTTTATGACTACTGAGAGCAAGTTGGTGTACTAACAACTGTATAGCACAAAACCCTGAGGGTAGAAAGACAAGCCTACTCAGACACCAACTCCAGATCACGTGGTGGCTATCCAAGAGAACAAAAATCTATGAAAGCACGTAAAGAATGACAGATTAAGCACACAAACTTCAAGGCTGACCAAGGTGTTCGGTTGCCCGAAGAAAGCATACAAGTGGACCTGAACAAATATCACTTCGTTGCCACATGTCAATTAAAGATAGAAGGGCAGTTAGCGGGTCAAATTTACATATTTGATTCATTCAATGCAAATGTGGTGAAAGACTAGTGCCTAGGGATTTTGTGCTCATTGAGTTGAGGGCCTATATAAAGAGGATGAGCACTCCTTAAAACGAGTCAGATGAATTGAGAGAGAAAGGAGACTGTGTTAAGTCGGACGCTATTAGTAACTTTTTATTCAATATATAAGAAAGTCTCAGTGGACGTAGCCGAATTTTGAGGGGTGAACCACTTAAATATTGTTATTTAGCCCATCGAGGGCCAAAACACGACCATTCTGGTCTTTGTTAACCTCACTAGTTTTGAGCCTCAACACCCCTTTCTGCTTATTCACTTACATGGGAACACACAGAGATGATGGTTTTCTAGTTACCGCATTCGCTTGTCAAACCCCTCTCCCCAAAATTTGGGTTAAGTTGTGAGATCCCACATCGCCCAGGGGAGTGATCCTTATATGTATATTCCCATCCCTACCTAGCGCGAGGCCTTTTGGGAGCTCACTGGCTTCGGGTTCCATGGGAACTCCGAAGTTAAGCGAGTAGCGCGCGAGAGCACTCCCATGATGGGTGACCCACTGGGAAGTTCTCGTGTGAGTTCCCAGAAACAAAACCGTGAGGGCGTAGTCGGGGCCCAAAGCGGACAATATCGTGCTACGGTGGTGGAGCGGGCCCGGGATGTGGTAGACCCCGGGCCGGGATGTGACATAAGTGACCTGAATTGTGGTGTGTTTGTGTCCCAATTCGTCGGTCGTCAGCGTTCTCGTTTCGGATCAGCGGATTGAAACACAAATCTTGTTGCGTTTTCGATGTTCATGGTGGCGCCAAGGGGTAGGAGTTCTGCCAGTGAAGTGGGATTCATCAAAGTCTAATTGATGTTTTGCATGAGAGAAAGTGAGTGTGTGTGTGTGTGGGGTTGGAGTTGGGGGGTGGGCTAAGCCTCACAAGGGAGCTAGCAATAATGTGGTCCAAATTCACCTTTGATGAGAATCGAACATAAGACCTCTCACTTATAACTTTATAAGTCTCACTTATAACTTTATAAGTGAAGAGGAATACCAATAAACTATAGTACTAAGTGGCTTCACAGCACATAATTATAATTTATTAAACATTCAGCTGCTTTATTTTACAATAATTTATTCTTATAACATAACAGAAGTATTTTTTTTAAAGTACAATGATACCAAACTAACCGTCAATTTTTACAATCCTATTGTGCCGCCAGATGCATGCAACCTAAAAATTACGGCTCCTGTTTTATTTTCAACTTGAAGTTTAACTCATAAAATACAAGTAGCCACATCACATGGCTTTTCTTGCTTGCTTACCTCGAGTGTGACCTCTGGTGCTAAATAGCAGCCTTGGTGTTTTTATATTTGAATTCAGCAGCCGCAAATTTGAAAAGGGGACGGATCCTACATGCCTTCTAAGCTACATAGCCCAGATATATTTTCTTTTTCTTGAAATATGTATGTCATAATCACACGCTAATCAAAGTGATTACATTTAGAAATAGTATTTTCAACTTTAATTAGTACTTTAGAAAAGAAAAAGTATATTAAAACAAGTTCGCCACTGTAGACAAAGGGAAACGCAAGATACATATAGAAAGCTGCAGGGGATTCAAATTTAAGAGTAAAAAATGTCTACATGTGCAACTAGTTAGCTCCCCGTTAGTTCTGACAGTCTTTTACAGTTGTGATTGCATATAGAAATAGTATGCTAACTTTATAGTTTTTATCAAGTAGATGAAGAATCTTATGGAGTTAGTGGCACATAATACATAAGGTTAGCTATATGATAACAAAGCTGGTTAGGTTATAAATATTTTAGGGTTTGGGGATAGTGGCATTTGGGTAGGCTGAAAGAATCCCTCCCCACGCGTTCTTTTCTCTCCCTGGTGAGAGTTCTTTCTCTCTGACTGAGAGTGTTTCTCCCTGTTTGTGAGTTTTCTGATTTTGGGTTTAATACATAAGGTTAGCTATATGATAACAAAGCTGGTTAGGTTATAAATATTTTAGGGTTTGGGGATAGTGGCATTTGGGTAGGCCGAAAGAATCCCTCCCCACGCGTTCTTTTCTCTCCCTTGTGAGAGTTCTTTCTCTCTGACTGAGAGTGTTTCTCACTGTTTGTGAGTTTTCTGATTTTGGGTTTTCCCGGTGGCGCCGGCCCTGGCTTCGGCCGGGGTTGGTTGCTGTGCTTTTTATTTTCTCTTCTCCTTCTCCTCTCCCTGCTTCAACTGCTATCGTTCCACCATTTTCTCTTTGGCCTTCCCCTGTTCTTTTCTCTTGCAGGTAACCCTCTTCGCTGCTCTTCCTTGATCCGCTCGCCAGCCAAGTTTATCTGGGAGATTGTGTGTAGAGCTTTGGTGTCTTCACCGGTTCGGGTGGTTCTACCACCAGCACTTTCTCCGTTTCGTCTGCCGGATCTGAGTTGTTCCTCGGTTCCGACAGTGTTGTTTGTGGATTTTCCCGAACTTCTTTCTGTTAATCGGCTCTTGGTTGTCGATTATTCCTACAAAAACTTTGTGGCTGTGCTCTGGTTGGTTGGTGATGGCAGCTGTGGAGGCGATCCTGGGTGGCGGACGGGCTTCGGTCGACGGATCTGTTTTCCGAGCGGGACGATGGTGGTGGAAGCTTGTGGAGGAAGCTGTTGGTTTTTGGGCCGCTGGGCCTTTTTTTCTGTTTTGGTTTATTTTAGGCCTGTGTGCCTTTTTTTCTGTTTTGGTTTGTTTTAGGCCTGTTTTGTTGTATATTTGTTTTGTGTTGGGCTTTGTTGTTTGTTGTGTTTTGTTGAATTGAAGTTCTCCTTTGTCCAAAAAAAAAAAAAAAAAAAAAAAAAAAGAATCCCTCCCCACATTCTTGGGTCAAGTGGCCGTGAGTCAAGTAACAACTTGTTCTAGCTTTCTGTCAATAAACAACAGTATATATGTGGGAGGAAGAAGAGTTTCACACTTTTCGCTAGCTAGCTAGCTCTAGCTATATATGTATGGGTGCATTTTTGTTCACTACCCTTAAATAGGGGTAATGCTCATCATTTTGTTTATTACTGTTGAATAAATTTAAATTTGGAGATTTATATCTATCCACTACACAGATTTTGAAATTTAAACGCATGTAACGGTGATAAATAAAATGGTGAGCATCATCATCACTTGAGAGTAGTCAGCAAAAAAATTTCCTATATGTATATGTGTTGAGAGAATATGAAACTCATATGTATCGAGAGAAAAAAATTATGTGCTTATAAGTAATTGGGCTACTCCTCATATTGCCAATTAGTATTATGTTAGATTCTCAACTTTCTTCATGATATCAAAACAAGTTGTCCGGCATGTGAAGCCCAACCACCACATGTGCTCCATGTCACCAAATTTGTTTTGTCACTGGTGTGATGAGAGTATGAATCCCACATAAAAATAAAAAAAAATAAAAAAAGACCTTGCATATGCTTATAAGTAATTTGACTACTCCCCATATTGTAAAAGTTAGTGTAAAGGTTCTAGCATTTCTCTATTGATAATTGATTTTAAGAAAGACTTGACATAAGTCTAATTTTAGCCAATATTAGAAATTGTAAAGTTTATTAAAATAAGTCAAATCCTTTAAGTGTAGGATTATTTTATTATCAATAATTATCTCTTTAATGATACGATTTATTATAAAAATTAAATTTCTTCTTAATTATCTTTTTAATTTTTTTTTGTTTTGTTATTTCTTGTTCTTCTTCCTGTTCTAAACCCCATTTATAGATTTCATTTTTAATTTTTTTAATCAACCTATATCATGTACATGTTAATTGTATTTATCTACCTATATGACATATTCTTTTTTATAATCAACCTGTATCACAGACTAATGTGTCTTGCTTGTAGGTATATTATATTTTGTACCTTTTAGTTAGGTTTCATATCTCGATTATAGGTATAATATACAATTATATATTTGTTACTTGAGTTAGGATCGTATTTTCTACAGATGGATATGTGTTACTATATTAGTTTTTTGTTAGAAGATATTAAGTAGATTTATTTGAATTAGAATATGCATGAAATAAGATTTTAACTTATCTTTAATATTTAACAAAAATATATAAAATGAGTATAAAAAAAATAAAAGTGGAGAAAAGATAATATTAGACATAACCTAATAACTATGTTTATTTTTTGGACCTAGTCTAAATGTCCCTTAATTTTATAGTGAAACTTCAACTTTCTTCAATATGTATAATTGTATATATTTCCCCAGACCTAAGGAAAAGAGGCAATATATTGAAGAAACTATAACAGTAATGAATGGTAAAAATGCACAAAGATGTTAAAATAGCAGAATATCTTATTGCAAGAACGGCAATGAAAACTAACTCAGTATTTTAAAATAGTAGAATATCTTAGTGCGTCTTTATCTCCTCGGGGACGGCTCTTCAAGACTCCCAATTCATACCACATTTGTCATGCACTAATAGTTGCGTGTTGCACGTAAACTTGTTGCGCATATCCAACCTTTGAACTCTAATTAATTCTTCGAAAATGATTCAGTAGCGGCTCTCACCAAAAGTCTATTGCACACGGGGCGCAGCTCTTTTTTTTTCGTGTCTACCAACAAAACTATAAATTAAAAATAGTAAAACAAAATATATATACTTTATACAAAACACAAAGTTTAGTACGTATTACCTTTTCCGGAACTTTCGCCCTAAATTCTCTTTGGCAAACAAGCACCTGAGTTTGCCATTGTACTCAAATTTAAATAACAACTAGAATTGTAATCCAAAAAAAAAAAGTACAGCATTCCCAAAACAAATTCTGAAGAATAGGGAGAGCGAAACAACATATTTAAAGAAAGTTTGTGTACATTGCGCGACTAGGATTCGTCGTGCAAAACCCTGCACTAAATACCATATTAATTCCTCTAATTCAATAGTATGATTCCTCTGACTTAGAAAACTGACCATCATCTTGAGCAATGAAAGCGCTGTCGCATAATATTTTTGCGGATAAAGTTTCGTCGCGCATTTGTTTTCCACCTAAAAGAGACATACCCGCGTTTTTTTTCCCACACTTTGCGCGACGAAGTCGTTATTTCGTCATGCAACACCCTTTTGCGCGACAAAACATTCCGTCGTGCGTTGTTCAACAATTTTGCGCGATGGTGGGTCATTTTCGTCGCATAAAACATACTAGCGTAACGAATTTTGCTTCGTCGCATAAAGATCTGTTGCGGAAATAGTTTTTTTTTCTACTAGTGGATTTACGTTAATGAACAAGTTAAGAGTGTAGCTTGACAAGCTAAATTTTGAAGGTATATGCGTGCATGTGCAGAGAACTCAGAGAGGGGAAACTTAGTGTGAATGTCCGGTAAAATGCTTTGAACTTTTTTAACATGCATATTATTTGAATCAGTCGGATACATGTTGCCCAAAATCAAAATATATATCAGATATGCATTTAACATGCATATTTTCTTAATGTTGTTTAAACGTTCTTGTCAGCTAAGCGTGTCGACCTGCAAAAGTGTACAGACATTGTTTGGAGATACAGCTTAAAAAAATGTTCTACACATTAAACCAGAAAAGGGTTTTTAATGAGTGGAAAACTACACGTTATTAAGCAGTTTTACATAAACTCATTACTCAGAACACAAATATGCTAATTACATTGCAGACTACTCCTCTAAAATGTAGTAGTTAGTCTCCATTAACTCCCTCACCCAAAAACTCATTAAGGTTATGTTGGATGAGAGACCTTCAGAAGAAGAAATATTCTATAAATGATATTAGAAATGCACAACAATATTTGTAGCTTGTAATCTTTAGGAATTGCATTCCCTAATCTCCTCTATCTAACATTTTGTATATCATCCTTACCAACTTCAATCCTTGGAGGCTTGGAAGTCTCTCAACTAAACACAACCTAACTGTCACTGGCATGTGGGATCTTAATTTATACGACTAGAACACAACCACAAATTAATCAAGGACCCTGACAACGACTTTTTTCCGTTTCCAATTGTTTTAGATGAAGAAAGTTGAGGCTCCGACATAAAATCAATTTACAATATATATATATATATATATATATATATATATATATATAAAGTAGCTTAAGGTTTAGTAAACTTCCGATATGAGATATTTTTTCACATCCTCACACGCCCCCTCACTTTTTGCAAAATTTCAAGCCAAACAACACAATTGAGTGAAATGGAGCTCGTGGGGCCCTTAGGTGTCACACGCAAGTCAACTTGCTATCATATTAAAAGAAGGAAGTTGAGTTTTACTATAAAACTAATTATTGCCAATATAGGAAGTAACCTAACTAACATACAACAAGATTTGGTAAACTTCGGATCTATAACATTTCTTTACATCCTCGTATTAGACAGCAACTTTTGAGTTTCAATCGTTTGTTTTAATTGTGGCAAAAATGTTTTTTACATTATTTTCAACTCATAAAGAATACTGTTGTACATGTTAATTATGACGCAATTGCTTTATTGCGCATAGATTGAAATATGCTTTAAATTTAACACCTTTCACTTAGTTCTTAGGGAATTTTAACGAAAAGTTTTCGATATTGTTCACTTTAACGAAAAACTACATTTTTACAATAAAAAGTAAATTCTGGTACTATTCACTTTACCTTTTATTTTGTCCTTATCGTTAAAACTCAAAGTTTTCAAATCTTTTTAATTAGTTTTTCCTTAATTTTTATCCATCGAATAACAATGTCATTTGAGCTAGAACTTAATTACAAATGTAATTATTGTACATCTACAGTGACAAATCACATGAACTCCCCATCATGAAATATTAATTTATAATACCAATTACCTTTTTAGTGAATTATAAACAGTGAGAGCTTCATAGAGAGAGACTTCAAACAGTACACTAGCATTGCAATATATAGTTTCTTTAGTGTCGACTGTCGAGCATCTCACATTCCACAAGGAATCTTTCTTGATTTTTGGGCTCTGTTTTCTTATTTCTTTTTTTTTTCTTCTAGGGTTTGTTTCACTATTCTTATATTAGTTTTTGGGTCCATTTCATTCCCTGCTTATTCAGTCTATAAATACCCGTGAAGGGAGGGATACTAATTATCTTTCTTAAGTCTCTCTCTCCCCCTCTCAAAGAGCTTGAGTTCATCACAGTAAATGTACGAGGCATTTACAAGCCTAAGATATATACTTTCTAGCTCGATCTAAATATGGCCAATGCTACTTGTACTTGCTTATTCTTTGTACTAATGTTTTTCTCTCATGAACTGATTTGTATTGATGGAAGGGATTTGAAAGTAAATAAGGACTTGAAGTGTGTGAAGTGCTTGAATCTAGATGCAAAAATCATGGCTGGAAAGAGTGCTGGAGATCAAAACACTACTCAGACCCAGAGCCCAACCCCTGGTCATGTAGAAGCTTTCCGACCCATAAACCCCTGGTCATAGTCCTGGAGTTGGTCATTCTATCTATAACTAGAATCATCAGAGCATTATCTTCAAACTTGTATTACTCTTTATAATATAGGGTTTTCAATTCTCAGATCACGAAAGAAAGAAAAAATGCATTTTTATTCACTCACTATGTTTGTGGCTTGTATATATGTAAGTTATATTTATTTAAACAGTCTGATTGGTTTCTATTGTATTAACCAGTTGTCTATTAATTCCAGACTTAGAATGCTCTCTCTCTCTCTCTTTCTCTCTCTCTCTCTCTCGTACGTAGTCATGAACTCATGATCTTGTCTAGGTTTTCAACTTTGACCTTTTAGGTTCGGGTTCTAACAGGATTTTGTGTGCATGGATGAATATATATTGACAGTTAACAGGACACGAAGACAAGCTCGTATGAATAGTGCATGGGATTCTAAAACCGCCACCCTTAGTGCATTCTTGCGGTTGAGAAAGTCATGGACGTAGAACGCATGTGATATTTGGCATATATTGCTTGATAAAGAATATTGTATATATACTAGAAATGTAACTTTCAAATTCCAACTTTCTAAAAAATCCACAAAGTCAATGGTCAAACTTTTGCACGAGGAATTGTTGAGGTTCTTAGGGCTCCTAATTTCTGTTTACCTTTTATTAAATTGAAACGTTTATTTTTAACCAGGTCATTAACCATTCTGAAAACGTCATACAGTTCTTAATTACAAAAGAAGCCACTAAGTGTGTCGCTCCGTTACATAATCAAGGAGCACATGAGAACTCGAATATTGATTCCAATTGCAAAACTAGATGTCCTATATTAGATAATACCATCTATGTTTGCACCAATCTGTCTATTTCCACGAAGCATCTGTTTTCTATTAAAAAACAGTGTGTATCTATGTGCATCCTATTAGTTATCTTGCAATTTCAATGCAGACACCAAACAATATTGACGGGTATAAAATCATCACACGAAACAACTGATTTTTTATCTTTCAATAAAAAATCACATTTTAAAGTACAAATCTATCAAAGTTCACGTAATGGGTTAGCGTTTTCGTTACTTTGAAGGGTTTATATCACAAATGGTCCCTGAAATTGACCCCATCAATCATGATGGTCCTTGAAATTGATAATCGATCAATGTAGTCCCTGAATTTTAACTCGCGAATCAATGTGGTCCTTCTGTTAGTGTTCCGTCCAAATTAACACTAAAAAAAGGTTAGAGAACCAATTTTTCATGGTAAAATGACCAAAAAAAAGTTAGAGAACCACTTTTTTTTGTTTTTATTTTAGTTTTAGCACCAAATCCATGAAAAAATGGAGAGAAAAGTGAAGATGAAAAAAAGAAAAGAGAGGTAGTAAGTAAAATTATAAGTAACAGGGTTATTTTTGATCATTTTACCATGAAAAATTGGTTCTCTAACCTTTTTTTAAAGTTAATTTGGGCAGAACACTAACAAAAGGACGACATTGATTCGCGAGTTAAAATTCAGGGACTACATTGATCGATTTTCAATTTTAGGGACCATCATGATTGATGGGGTCAATCTCAGGGACCATTTGTGATATAAACCCTTATTTTGAATTGTATGGATTGGTTTTGGGTTACGCTTAAATATAGTGATGTGGACTGCTTTAGTTATGTGGTTTTGCTCCGCATTTTCCTTTTGGGGTTATTACCCTTTTACTATTAATATCTTTGGTGTCTTGTTGATAGTATTTGATATGGTTGAAGTTTATCTAATGAATATTGTTTCTAAAAAAAAATCTACCAAAGCATAAAATATAAAAATCCAAGGAAAAACCCAAGCTAGACAGAAAAGAGGAACCCCTTGGTCTTTTCCCATGGCTCGTTGCTTCGACTCCCTTCTTCTCTCCTCCTGTCCCCTCTATATTCTCTTTCTCGTTCCTTCTAGTTTTGCCTAGCTCATTTTTATTTTATTTTCTGAAGTTTCTATTTTGCTTGGACGCAATGTTGGTATTGCGGTGCATTATTTTGGGTTGTAGCGATGTTCTCTACCTTAATGACAGTATCTCTCTCATGGTTGACAACGGTATCGACTAGTGGTTCAGGTATTCGCTGCAGTTTTGCTTCACATTCAACATCAAACTTTCACACTCAGAAAGAGAATTTGAATATGTTGTCAATGCACTTCATTAGATTTAGGTCACTTTTGCCAATGTCCCAATCAGATTGTTATGCAAAAATTAATAAATTGTAAATCAATCTGATAACTATTCAAGGATTGAACATAATTATTATTTAACAAATTAACAAATGCTTCTAACTCATTGATCAAGTGCGTCTTCATCTCCTTGGGGACGGCTCTCCAAGACTTCTACTCCACAAAACATTTTGTACGCACTAATGCCCCAATGTCGCACCTAAACCTGGAACGCATGTCCGACTCCCCATATCCCTTTAATTCTTCACACGTGATTCGGTAGCGGCAGCCACCAAAAGTATATCGGACCCCAGGCATAGCTCTCTTCTTTTTCTTGTCTAACAACAAATATAAATTTAAAATAGTCGAGCTAAATATATAATTAATTTATACAACACACAAAATTTAGTACATATTATCTTTTCCTGAACCTTCGCCCTTGACTCTCTTTGATGAACAAGCACCAGAGTTGACCATCGTATGAAAAATTCAAACAACAATTGGAATAATAATCCTGAAAAAGTAAGGAGTTTTCGGAACAAATTGTGAATAGGGAGAGCGAAATTGTAAATTTAAAGGAAACCTAGGGTCTTTTCCTTCATTGCGCAAAATCCTGTTTTAAATATGGCATTCATTACTTTGACTAAAAAAATTGACCGTCTGGTAAATGTTGACTCCACGTGCAACGAAGACTCGTCGCGCAAGTTTTTGATGTCAAATTACGGCCTTACGTGCGTTTTTCTGCGAAACTTTGTACAACGGAATCTTTTATTGTTGGGAAAAGGTTCTTTGCGCGGGACGAAATGTTGCATCGCGCAACTTGTTTGGTACTTTACTTCTTGTGCTACGAACTTACACGACGGAGGCTTAAATTTGTCGCTTACTAGTGAGCGTCTCTCTCATGGTTGACAAAGGCATCGACTCTTCGTGGCATTTTTGGTCTTAAGGCTAGGACTTTTGTTCTGGTGAGCCCAATTATTGTGGGCATAGTTTTTGGATTTATTGTGTTTTTATTTTGATTTTTACTTCGTCTTGATAACTCCAGCAGCTCGGTATGAGTTGATTGTGTTTTATAGTCTTTTTTAGGACAATTTCTTCAATGTGTTTTCGGTATGAATCAGTCGTATATATATTTGCGTTCAATCTTTACTTCTGGTATGTGTCATTTTTGCGGCATGGACTCTTTTTTGTTGTATGTGATTCTATTTAAATTATATATGTCAATTTTGGTTAAGAGTTTTTTACTCATATTTGCTCTTATTACTATGTTTCTTGAATTGAGTTGAAGAATCTTTTGTTTTTTAAATTGTAATATTTGAGCATTGTGATGTTTTTCTTTTCAACAATATTATATGTCTAATTTTAAATACATAAACAAATAAATGCGTTGTCACTTAATACTATGGTATGTTAGTTTTTATTCTATTTGTAAATAAAAAGTCTTAAATTCCTCTCATAAATCGATTTCAATACCAAATTATTATGGCTTTGTGTGGTTTAGCCCAAAACCCCCTTCCCGTGGCTTAATAGAAAAGACATCGTTGTAGTGAAAAAAAAAAAGAGAGAGAAGAAATTACTCAAATCTAGAGAACCTTGGTGATCTTGTGCTGTCATTAACTCCTTATAAGTCATCTTTGAGGTCGATCAAAACCTACAAGACTTAATCATATAGAACAAGATCAGCGCCATGCGTGAGTGGGTAGAGACTGGATGTTTATACGTACATGTACAGTGTTAGAACTCTTAAACATGGATTTACAAAAGGGTTTATATCACAAATGGTCCCTGAAATTGACCCCATCAATCATGATGGTCCCTGAAATTGAAAATCGATCAATGTAGTCCCTGAATTTTAACTCGCGAATCAATGTGGTCCTTCTGTTAGTGTTCAGTCCAAATTAACTTTAAAAAAAGGTTAGAGAACCAATTTTTCATGGTAAAATGATAAAAAAATAACCTTGTTACTTATAATTTTACTTACTACCTCTCTTTTTCTTTTTTCCATCTTCACTTTTCTCTCCATTTTTTCATGGATTTGGTGCTAAAACTAAAATAAAAACAAAAAAAAGTGGTTCTCTAACCTTTTTTTGGTCATTTTACCATGAAAAATTAGTTCTCTAACTTTTTTTAGTGTTAATTTGGACGGAACACTAACAGAAGGACCACATTGATTCGCGAGTTAAAATTCAGGGACTACATTGATCGATTTTCAATTTCAAGGACCATCATGATTGATGGGGTCAATTTCAGAGACCATTTGTGATATAAACTCTTTACAAAATAAACTCACTTTGTAATTTGTATAGAAATAGAACTATTTTCGATACGAAAAGACAAAATTAGCTAGACTTCACTTAGTTATTCCTCTAATTGCTGAAATGAACAATTTTTCAATATGTTGTTGATATTTAATTGACACGTCGTCAATGTTTAATTACTATTGTCAATAGTTAACCATTATATATGTCGTCAAGGAAAAACAAATTTGTTCTTCAAATAAAAAACATTAATAATGGTTGTCCACAATTATTATACGGATTTTGACAAGCATTAGATAATTACAATAAATTTTCTAAATTATGGAAAGTGGAATTCAAACTTGGATGCATAGGGTGGAGTACATTGTTCTTGTTAACTTGACTAAACTCATGTCTGTAAGGATTAATATGAGAAAAGTTAGGTTGGTCTTACCAAAAAAAAAAAAAAAAAAAAAAAAAAATTATAATTTGTTTGAATTCAACATTTTATATAAGCCGACCACAAACAAAAATCGCATAAAACCCATAAGCATGCGGTCGAGATCCATACACTTTCACAAATATGATAAACATTAATAATCCAACCTTTCAGCAATTGTCCAAATACCTATAAAACATTTTGTTATGGCTTGTTAGTGGATCATAGTTAGTGGGAAGGTTCGTATGTGTGAAATAGTAGTGGGAAGGACACCATTTCATTTTTTTATATAGCCTTTATATGCAGCTAGCCCTCTACAGTTGTTTGATAAGTAAAATTGAAAATCTCAACCTGTAAAGATCGTAGATCTCATGCAAGTTTATTGTAGGTTTAGCACTAGCCTTGCTCATAGCTAGTAACAGGGCCGGTCTAAAGTTTTTTGAGGCCCGGAGCGATGCCACAAAATGTGCCCTCATTTTATATAAGAAAATTATTTGTTTTCACACGTAAGACATCGATAAAATTATACTTAGAAAAACACTTCAAACTTATAATTTAGAAACACAGAAAAACTAATTTATTTTGTATCGTGAGAAGGAAACAAAAAAAAAAAACTCCGGGTTTACAAGTAGATAGATATGAGTTTTGTTTTCCATCTGAACTTTTAAAGTGTTTTTGTATGAATCGTGATGTGTTTTTTCTTATTTACTAACCTTGTCAATATGAGACTAAAAAAATAATGATATTTTTGAGTCTTTAGTTGATATGTATAAGTAATAAATGGGTACTAAATTAAACTTATATGACACAAATGTGGTCAACACATTACTCTTTGTAAAATATGAGACTAATTTATGACACGTCATATGATTTGTAAATTTGGTCAACACATTACTCTTTGTTGAAGATTAGATTGTTGAAGATTAGACTTGAATTGGAACAAATGTTTAAAAAATAACAACCCATATAGCTATTAGCTACTAATTAAAAATAAATTAACAACAAAAAAAAATCGTAAAAATTGTAAAGTAAATAAGCACACATGGTATTTTGAACCCAAGACCTCCTCATTAATTTTAAACAACAAAACCACCAGTTCTAGTTATATTTCTTTGTCATTGAACCAAATTTTATTAATTTATATTCTTATGAAAATATATATAAATATACCGTCTTAATAATTTTGGTGCCCTCAATTATTTTGGGCCCTGGACGGTCGCCCTTCCCGCACCGGGCCTGGGCCGGCCCTGGCTAGTAATTGAGTTGAAGGCCTATTAGCGTTATATTCTTTTAAGTCATGTCTACCTAACACTTTTCTAAGTATTTGAATTCGATTGTTTTTTCTATATTACACTTGGGATCGAAACCTGACCTGTCATAATCTCTAACTTATTAACTTCAAGAACTTTTTTTTTTAATGTAATAGGAAAGTGCTTAATTTAGGCCAAAAATGAGATTTTTTTTTCTTTCAAAGTTTCACATGGTTAACTCTTAAACACCAACTCCACGAAACCTGAATCTAAAATCATCAAAAGAAAAAAATAATATAATTTTACAAAGTGTAGCATGCGGATGCGCTTTTGCACTTGAAACTCTTTGTCCTGATAAATTTGAATTCAGATGGCTAAATCCGTCTATACATACAGTCGACATTTGTAATTAAAATTCTCCCATGATATATGCAGAGTTTTTTTTTAATTTTTATTTTTTATTTTTTTTTAATTAAACAAAATATATAGAAGGGTAGTTTTAGTTGAAATAAATAGAAGTGTAATTTTTGAACAAAATAAATTCTCCAATGGGGTCCGGCAAGCAGAATAAAGACAACTAACATGTAGCGGTGGTGCATAAATTTTTCTAATGAGAGGTTGGGCTTCACAGTTCATATAAACCGTTCACAGATCGAGTACTTTATATCTTTAGGGCACTTGCTTTTGGTGGGATCGATTTTATATCTCTCACAATCTGTCCTATGGAATCTTCCCGCTCCTGTGGCTATGGACCTGCACATGCCTTGCCTGCTCTCCAACCCCTAATTTAGATACTATTATAGTTGGACAATGAACACAGGCGGTTTAGTGCATGCCACTAGAGATATCCCTCTCTCTCTCTCCCTCCCTCCCCCCCTCCCAACGCCTTCATATAAATACCACAGTCGAGCAATAGGTTTGAACACACACACCAACAATCAAAACCCTATAGCACAAGATACCCTCTCTCTCTCTCTCTCTCTCTCTCTCTCTCTCTCTCTCTCTCTCATCGAACTAAACTTTCATAAGATGGCCAAGAGTACTAGGTTGACCACCGCCACTGTTTGTACTTGCCTGATCTTTTTGATATTTTGCCATGAAATGGTGCATGTCGAGGGAAGGCATTTGAAATGCAAGAAATGCTCATCAAGGCATAGTCATGAGACAACGAGTAATACTACTGCTCGTCTGAGTAATACTCGTGACCATCACCACAATACTGGTGGTGGTTTGGTCGGAGCTGATCATGATCGGACGAGTAAGAGAGAACATCTTGTTGATGATTTTCGACCCACTGCACCAGGTCACAGTCCCGGTGTTGGTCACTCCATCAAAAATTAATTTATTATATCCTATAGTCAATTATCACAATTGTTGTTTCAGTCAAATATGTTGGCTGTATCATGTGTTTACTATTGATCATTCTCCAGTGTATATAAATTTTATTCATGATGACCCCTTTCTTTCTCCACATTATAATTCAAGTTTTAAAATTAAGAGCTGGTTTAATAATCATTTCAGTTGTTAACCTATATATTTTGAAAAGTCAAAATTGAGTCAATTGACAGTTATAAATTACAAGTTTTGAGTTTTTAATTTAGAAATAAAATGAACAAGTATAAATTAAAAATGAAATAGTTATCAATCATCATCAAAATACATGAAAGAATCAGTATTTGATAGTTTTCGAGTTTTATATTTAAAAACTATATAGTCAGGCATTACTATAAGTTTATTTAACCTATATCCTAGATTTTGAATTACATAAATTGAAACCTCAAATTGTAGCAATAACCTAATGTACGTCAGAGACAGATCCTATTTGCGAAATGCATATATACGAGTACAATTGTGAAAAAAGTGAGTGTAATCTACTAAAAACTTGAAAGACAAAAGAAGGGTTTAAATTCTTTTAGTAGAAATGAAAAGTGAGTTTAAAGAATTAATTCAAAATAAGCGTGGGTTTTGCTTGGTCCCATGTGCAATTAGAAACCAGTAAGGTTGGTTAAGTTAGTTTAAGCACCGGTAAAGCTTCTTTTTTTTTTTTTTTCCTTTTTTTTTTTGTTGTGTCGGACCAGTAAAGCTTTAGCACTGTCGAGAAATTGACCAAAAACAAAAAAAACAAAATAAATAACCAAAAGGCTGCTAAAGTTCAGATTGGTACGTTTCCCAAAATGATTGATTAGTTTTTCTATTTCTATTTTGGGCTTGATCTCAGTAGCTAAGAGACAATGCCCTCGTGGGTTCCATTAGAAAATTAGCAAGTTGGAGCATGAGCTGTGTAAGCCATTTTGATTCTGTTTAATTCTACTTAACTAATAGCCACTTAATTAAGAGATTTCACTTTGCCCTTTCTTAACTAAAAAGGTGAAATTTTAGTTGATCACTTTATGAGATTCCTAGCTTAAAATAATATCTTTGTACCCTTCTTGTTTAACACATAGTTATATTTTAGACTAACAAACAAAGGGAATGTCGAAGATTAGGTGAAGCTAACTACTTATGAGGTTTGGTTGTCAAATTACTATTGTAATCTTACTGTCTTACGTGCAAGAGTGTCAGAAAGAACCAAGGTCGTGGGATAATAGCTATTAACTACAAGTTTACTTTCTTCTTACTTAGAACGACTAGAAAGAACTAATTCGGCGATAAAACAACTATATACGTCCCATCAAACTCATTTATAGTTTAATTTAAGAATTGCAATATTCAAACAAGTAAATCAAAAATGAAATCTCGTGGTTCCTTGTAATAGAATTGTTAAACTGTGAATATTATCGATAGCAGAAGGTGTGTGGTACTTGTCTTACAAGAGACAATAACTTAGCGTACAAGAAAGTGTCACCTTTAACACTTGAACCAGGTGTTGACAGTGCCGTTCTGAATTCCATATATAACCTACATGCATACAAAATTTAAAAGAGTAATTAAGATCCTCAGCATATATAGTCACTTATCACCCCATACATACATTATCAAATAATCCGAATTTTCTGTTAATTTTCCAGAATTTGCTGGTTTGGGTTGTACATTATCAAATTATTCGAATTTTCTGTTAATTTTCCAGTTCATCTGCCTTTCTTCTTTTTCATTCTTGTTTAATTTGAACAAAGGTTTTTCTGATTTGCTCGAATAGATAAGTTATATCAGCAACCACTACAAATATATAATTTTCCAGGTCAGAGAGTACAATCTAGTTAATAAAAAATTTCTCAACCAACTAAAAATTTGATAAATCCTAGAAAACACTGCAAATTATATGGTTTCACATATATTTGGGAAAATTTGCTTTACAATCTGTTGATTTTGTCCCTTGGGTGGAGCAGGAGTCACCATGGCTCTCCCCTCTCCCAGTGCTGATGTAGCAGAGGTTTAAGTAGTATCAATGCATTTGCTTTTCATCAAAAAAAAAAAAAAAAATGATCCCCCCGGAGGGCAAACCATTTTTTCAAGCATATCTACGAGACTAGCTACTCTAACGTATTGAGAATCTGCTAGTGTTTGTTGAAAGTTATAGTGGCCTGAATAGTATACGACTAGTCCATGATCAACAAAGTAATGAAAAAGAAGTATAAAACTAATCATTTATCATCCAAAATTTAATTAGCAAAGTAATCTCACCTAATCTTATCAAATCTTTAAGTTGATGATGATCCTATTTCTAGCTATTTTCTTACTCTAGAATATGATGATCAATACATTATTCAATTTTCTTTTGCATCACTCCAATCAAATATCTATCCATAATAGTATAAACTGATATTCCAGAAACTTCTATGTTAATATGAATTTGTTACGTTCCACTATCCCGGATCAGGTAATTTTGCGTGCTATCTAAGGCGAGCACGGTGTTCTCGTTGAGTTCATGCCCAGTTTCTCTAGGATATAAAAGTTGAGGAATATCATGATCGAGACAAAGCCTACCAGTTCCCAAGATCTTGACTATTGCATTGATTAACGCAAACCTTGTCTTCAACCCGAAGAATCCAAGGCCGAGAGATGTTCCTTCCTTGGTTGTAATCTAAGTTAAAGTCTAGATAGCTCAACACACACCACATCAAACTATATCCTTTGGCATTTCTCATGTGTATTGGAACACCCGCAATTTCAAGATTGGAAGGACATAGCTTACGACCTATATTTAACGCCGCAGGCCAAGTATGACTTTGGTCGTAATATTTTGACACGCCCAGTAGGACATCATGTAATCAATCAAGGTGATCAATGAAGAAGATGATTTTGACTGGACCCTAAATGAGCGCATAAGGTCAAACACGATCGAATACAGAAAGTCGAATATTTTTTCGAATAATGTCTTACAGAAGACGTAGTAACATTCCTTCCCAAACTTTTCTTCATTGACTAGACCAGGTGGCAAATCCAAGATTCTAACTTGGAGGGTCCAGTGTAAGACATCCAAGTTTTATTAGACGATTCATCTTGCACATCATTCTTTTTCTCAAAATTTTACACATCCTTCTCAAAGAACCTTTTATTCCTCTATTTCTATGTATTTATTTTAGAAATACTAAATGCTAATTTTATTTTATAATTGGAGTTAACCAGTTCAATCACAAAAGCAGAAGCCAAAACATTTTGTATAACAAACCTGTTTAATATATTTCTCTTTCTCCAACCATAATTTACAAGGTTTATCCCAAGTACCAAAATTTCTTACATTCTTTTTGCTTTTCCATTTCTGGTTCTCACAGTAAACCAAAACGGAAAGGGAGTTCACAGAAAAGAATCGGGTCGGGGCAACTTAAAAGCAGTAATAAGCTTTGTATTTACTAGCGGTAGCGTCTACTATGGATGTCAACTGTAATTTTAACAAACCTATCTTAGCCAAACTCAGCTCGACTGCTCTTCACATATAAATAGCCTGCGGGATGATCCCAGAGCGCATATGGATGGAAAGCGTCTATTTTTTCTGCTTTTCGTTGAATTCCTGTGTGCTCTAGCAAAAACTTTTAATTCAAACTGAAGAAGCACGAGCAGTTATGACGCCATTTTCATCTGTATTTGCCGATGGACATGTACCAGAAACTCAACATAGGAGGGGCCATTCGGACTCTGGTCTTCGACCATCCATGAGAAAAACAGTGCTCCTGCAAGGAAAGACAACACAATGCCTGATAAAAACCAATTGATAATCTTTCTTTATTTTAATGCCTTTATAGTGATAAAACTATGATAAATAGCTAAAATTAAGCAATAGTATCTTAGTCCTTGGATCAGATATATTCGGCCAGGTTCTCACCTGACGGATCTCCTTTCTTGCACAACTTTAAGCTGCACAAAAATAAGACAAATTTAGAAATCATTGCTGCAATTCATTTCTTCCTAACAAGTAAGGAACCACTAATGAAAAATAACATCATACCGAAGGTAGGAACATCTTTGGCGCTGTATTTCATTTACCACACCATTCAGCTTCTTCGATAACGGATTATCATACTGCTGCAGCACAAACTGGGCAAAGAGCTTACAAGTTAAACAATGATAACTTGCAAAGCGAGAAAGGATTCAAGAAAATGAATTCAACTCATGCACCCTCATTTATCAAAATCTTGACAATCATATAATATTATATAAAAATATGAAAACAAGAAAAATTGATAAATAATGAATTAAGCCTCGTTTAAAACAATTCAATTAAGCACCCAGCCCCCTCATTCTAGTGAACTGAAACAGGTCCCGAGAAATCAAGTTCAGATACTCGATGCCTGAGGCTTGAGGCTAATTGTAGTTTACAATTATGTCAGGCAGAAGATGAGTAACCAAAGAGATAAACGATAAGGCTACCTGAGTAGGAAGTCCATCAGCAGAGGTGATTCCAAACAGTTGATGCAAAATTCCAGGATCCACCAAGTTCCCAATATATATTAAACAGTCCTCACCATTCTCTAGAAGATAAATTCCCTTGTCACTCACGTGTTCGCTAGAAAGTGGAATCACCGGAGGAATTAGAGATTCGTCACCCTCCTGTCAATTAACAGATGACACCGGTGATATAAAATGCATATCTCAAAGAGTTGAACAAGAAGCTAAATGACACACCTTTTTGGATTCAAGATCATGAATAGCCACCATTCTGGGTTACACCAGTGGAACTGCCAAAGGAACAGAAAGGGAAGACACATGATTGATCCAGAAGGACCGCTCATCTATTTTTCCATCACTTCGTAGCCCCCCACTTTTGATTAATGCTGAAAATGGAAAACAAGCACAGATATAACAATATACTAAGAAGCTGAATGATAATTCTGTGCAATATGTTTCCACAATGGAAGAGGCATGTTTTTCTTTAACATTCTATCAAACAGAACAGAAATTGTTTTCTGGGTGATAAGCAGTCCCTTTCTGTGTGGCAGCCAGAAAAATGTTATGGAGAAGTCTAGTGTTCCTGCTAAGGTTTGTCTTTCGGCTTGGATCATATCTCATGGTCATAGGAATGAGCTCTTGGAGGAAAGAAAGGTTCTGGCATCGTTATGGGCTTCTGTGTCTCCAGCCTTAGGGATTTTCACTTCTGAAAATTAATTAGAGACATTAGACTGGGGAACTGCCGTAGGGTGCTTTTTCGAGTTTTGACTTGCAACGTTAGAGGTGTAATATGGTTTTGTCTGTTGAGAGTTGTATCAAATTGTTGTCGACCTCTTTTTCACTAAGTTTTTGTACTATGCTCTATGATTGTTTTTCATACAATTATGTTTATCATGAAAACAGAAATAAAAACATTTGAACAGGAAACAACACCAACCACAAAGAAAAAAAAAACAAAAACAAAAACTAGTAATGAATGTTTAAAGTAGATAATAATATACCAAGGGTGTATAGAGGCAGGAGCTTCAGTGCCTCCGGAAGAATAAGCTGTCCAGAAGATGATACAGTAGCACAAAATTTACGATATGAAAGCAGACTACTGATGCACAGATTTGTCACTTGTTCCCGTACACGCAAGAGAGCACTTGAAGGAATTTCGTTTGCCGCTATACACAATATTTAAAAAGGACTTACAGTCAGAATTCGTCCAAAGGAAATTAGACAGAATGTCACAACAAACTGCTATCCTACAACAATAGCAAATCCTTATCCCACTCTATCCTAAGAATAAAAAAAATTGGCAAGATGCAGCAAGTGATTGAAAAGGAATACATAGAAAGAGAATTTACATCATCATTTCAATCCATCAGAGGTGAATGATGAAAGAGATTTTAAGGACAGTGATTTCATAAATTAATTCACAGATTGAAGCACCGGGTTTTAACTGAGGACAAGCATTACATAATGGGAAAAATGAGGATAACAAATTGAAAGCAACAAAAAAGAACAGCATATAATAGCATACCTTGCTTCATGAAACACGCAAACTGAGTGTCCAAATCAGCAGCACGAAACAGATTACTTAGCATACTCGTGCATGGCAGAGACAAAGTTGTAACTCGAATTCTCCGTTGATGATACACAGTTGTGTATAAAAGGGCACACTGGATAATGAAAAATATCAAAATATTGTGAAACATTCCTAATCGAAGTATGATTGTGTAAATCCTAGGTTATATTAGATTAGGGTTTATCCTTTCCTATTGTAACTTATCATCTTATTATTATAAATAAAGGTTCAATGTAGGAGGGATAAACACACAATTCCCCTACAATTCTACAAACACATATCTCTCTTTTCTCTCTTTCTCTGCCGCCGGCCCTCTCTCCCTTTGTCAGATAAAATAGTCCACAACGCGTTATCAGCACGCTCCTACCGCTGCGCTTAGGAATCTGACGTTGGAGAATTTTTCTGCATCAAACCAGTTCATCCATATCATTACGCAATCAGGTTCTTTCAAAACAACGGCTTTTAACTCGATATTTTGCAAGCCCTGATAGCATGAACATTCACCATGATGCATGACCCAACTTTACGTTTTACGTATTTTAGATTCTACATAAATTGTGTATGCCTCATAACCATAATTACTGAAATTATGTGAATTTGATATTGGTTATGAATTGAATCTTACATATGTACATGCATTGAAAATATTATTTTGCATATGCACCACTGTAAATCTGTGATTCATTGAAATATATATTGAATTGAATTTTATATGCCTATAATTGAATTATATATGAAAAATTGGAATCGGGAAACATCTGGGTTCTTCGAACCTATGCCTTTGCATCCTGCAAGGCCGCAAGCCGAGAGCCTGCAGCTCTCCCTTTTCTCTCCAGAAAACCCACGGAGCCAGAAGCTCCGATGCTCCAAAACCAACCAAAGCCGACACCTTTCACGGTGTCCTCGACCTAGACATGGCCTACAGCCATTGCCTCAAACTTTTGGTTCATGTCGCCGACGACCAGAAGTAGTCCCACATCTCAAATTGAAATGAGATTCACCGGAATCTCATCGAAATTTTCTCGAAAATTCGATTTCAATTTTTTTAGGGTTTGGTTATTAAAATATTGCGATTTTAATATCTCCATGTTGTAATAATCGTCGAAACACCCTAGAAGAGAACCCCCGAGTCTTCCCATCCAATTTTTAGCCACTTGTAGTGGCGCCGAGGCTCAAAATCCGGCCTTCTTCCCCGGCCAAGCACACCCAGCGCCGCTGGGTCGTCTTGCTTCTATCAAACCCGAGCCCTATGGGCTCCAGCTCCTCGGCCCAACGAAAAAACAAAACAATTTTTTTTGGTCTGCCTGCAGCAGCCCCACACAAAACCCTAGCCCAAATTTGAGCCTAGGTCACACGGACCAAAAATTTTTCAAGCCACCCGTGGCTTAGTTTTTTTATTTGGGCCCCGAATTTTATTCGCCTAATTATTTTTAGGCCCAAATGGGTTTTTATATTTTTACCCACACTTTAATTTGGCCCGAAGTCCAAATAAATTAATTCAATTATAATACTAAACCTAAAGCTATATTTTTGCATATACTTGTTGCATATTTGTTTGCATATATATTTGTGTTTGCCTGCAGGAATATATGAACCTGAAGTTCATAATTATTTTTGAAACCTGAAGTTTCTTCTTATAAACATGCCTTGTTTGAAAACCTGAAGTTTTCACTTAAACAACTCACCCATGAAAACCCGCAATTTTTCATGCAAAATTAAACCAATACATGTCGATTAGAACCTGTATGTTCTACTCCTACGTGAATGGATCGATTTTTCTTCTCCATTACACTAACCACATCTTGTCCATCTATTTGTGATAGGAACATGTCAAATTTGAACAAACTTGACTTCACCGCTTTGGAGGTTTCTGGAAGGAACTACCTCAAGTGGGTTCAAGATGTGAAGCTCCACCTTGTGGATGCAAATTTTCTCCTCTTCGATCTTGGACGAATTTGCACCTACAAAACAAGTAGCACCTTAGGTTAAGGCCAAGAGCCTCACGCGCCCACGATGAATGGGGGGGGCTTTGGCCGAAGAACCTCCGATGCCAAAGTTAGAATTTTAGAGAGAAAAGTGTTTAGTGAATTTGGGATTTTTTGCAAGAGACTTCGAATTGGTTTTTTGGTGAGAATAGGCCTCTATTTATAGGGATAGGAGGTGGCCGGTTTTGGTAGGGCTTTTTGGGTTTAATTAGCCAATTAATTTGGCTAATTAAACATGAAATGAATATTTTGGTGGTTTTATAGGATTAATTGGCTATTTAATTAGGGTAATTAAAAAGGGAAAATGGTGGAAAAGGTGGAGAAAAGAGATGGATTATTTTTGAGGGAATTGGCCGGCCACTAATGTGGTTTTGGGTTAAATTGTATAATTTCAATAGGTGGTTAATGGATTAATTGGTTAATTAATCCATTAATTAACCAAATAATATTATTTTGGAGGTTACTTTGCAAGATAAGGATTTGATGAGATGGATTTAATTTGATTACCTCTCTTTAGAGCGTTTTTGAGTTTTGTTGAAAGATGATTATCTGCTGCTCGCGTGTAGAAATCCCGGTGTACCTCAGGGGTAGTTTGGTCCTTTTTGCTAAAATGTCCACGTGTCGCCTTGTGATTATTTTTGGCTCCACACACCTCACTGCAAAGAACTTGCGTCCGGCTATTGAAGAAGCAACAGATAAACCTGTTGGCGAAGCTGAAAAAGCCACTGCTATGATCTTCATCCGAAGACATATCCATGACGCTCTACAAACTGAGTATCTTGCTGAAGAGGATCCACGTGCATTATGGGTCGCTTTGGCTGATCGCTTTGATCACCAAAATGACATATTATTGCCTGAAGCAAGACACGACTGGCAGCACTTGCGCTTCCAAGACTTTAAGTCTGTGAATGAATATAATTCTGAAGTTTGTCGAATCCGATCACTTCTCAAGTTTTGCAATGAAACTTTGACTGAAGAGGATCTCCTGGAGAAGACCTATTCGACCTTCTCTGCTTCTAATATTGTCATGCAGCAACAGTATAGAGCTCAGAAGTTCACTAAGTTCTCGGACTTGATCTCTGTTTTACTTCTTGCTGAAAAGCAGAACCAGCTGTTGATGAAGAATCATCAAGCTCGACCTACTGGGGCTACTGTTGTGCCTGAAGCACATTATAGCACTAACCAGCACCCACAACGCCAAAAGAGGCGAGGTAGGGGCGGCCAGAAGCCATCCCACCAAGGTCAACAGAGCCAAGGCCCATCCAAAGGAGGAAACAAAGCCCAGAAGCGCTCAAACCTCGCTCCCCAGGCCCCGAACTTCAAGAATAAAGGCAAAGCACCTAAAACCATGGATGACGATATGTGCTATCGCTGTGGTTCAAAGGACCATTGGTCTCGTGTTTGCCGTGCTCCCAAGAAGGTTGTAGATGAATATCATTCTCGTCGTAAGAAATTTGAATCAAACTTCATGCAAGTGGACGAACCAGGAGACTACAAAGATGGAGGTTTCTGATTTTCAGGAGGATACCACCCCTATGGAAGATTAGACTCTTAGACATAGACTTATTTTTAGTTAAAATAAGACAAATGGGGCCGACTTCCACCTAGTGGCCGAACCCCCCTTGTTTTTGGTTGATTTTTGAACAATTTTCCTTTATGTTTTGGATTATTAGTTGGTGATTTATTTTGGATATTCAATTTTAATCCTTGAATAAATTAAATTATTTTGAATTGATAATTGTTTTATAAACTTTTATGCATGTGACCGATTCAAATTAATTTTTCATTCTAGGTATGACTAGTGGGAAAGTTAGTTGTCTGACAAATAGTGCAACCGCGCACACAGTTTTGCGTGAACGCATCTATTTCACTAACTTCATACCTAAGAATGCACATCTGACAACCCTCTCAGGCCCATCCAACCTGATCGAAGGATACGGTAAGGCACGTATAATGTTGTCCAATGGTACAATCTTGACCATTGCTGAGGCACTCTATTCTCCACGTTCCGGAAGAACGTTGCTAAGTTTCAAGGATATTAGAGATAACAATTACCACGCTGAAACCTACGTAGAAAATGGAGTTGAATTTCTGTGCATAACTTCCTACAAATATGGCCAGCAGCGTATTCTAGAGAAGATGGAGCGTACCCCGAGTGGTCTGTATACTACGACCATACGCCCCATAGAATGCCACTATGTGGCCGGCCCTACTACTGAGACCGCGCACGAAATTACACTTTGGCATGATCGTTTGGGACATCCTGGATGAATAGCGATGCGCCGTATCCTCAAAACTTCACACGGGCATCCACTAACCCGCAGTTTAGGTTCGATCCAAGGAATCGCATGTCAAACATGTTCAATGGGAAAGCTTATCACTAAGCCTTCTTATGACAAGATTCGTTCGAATCCTCCCATTTTTCTACAACGGATTCAGGGGGACATTTGTGGACCGATTCACCCTCCATGCGGACCATTTAGATACTTTATGGTTTTGGTTGACGTTTCCACACGTTGGTCACACGTGTGCTTGTTGTCCACAAGGAACGCTGCATTCTCCAAACTGTTGGCTCAGGTTATCAAGCTCAGGGCTCACCACCCTGATTATCCGATCAAATCTATTCGATTGGATAATGCTGGAGAATTCACATCTAAAACTTTTGATGACTATTGCATGTCGGTTGGGGTTGAAGTTGAACATCCTGTACCCCATGTTCACACCCAGAACGGCCTGGCAGAGGCTTTCATTAAGCGCTTACAAATGATTGCTCGATCATTGGTCATACGTACCAAGCTCCCGATCGCTGCTTGGGGCCATGCAATATTGCATGCAGCAAAGTTGGTTCGCCTGAGGCCTGTTGCGACCCAACCATTTAGTGCCTTTCAGTTGGTTACTGGATACAAACCCGACATATCGCATCTACGCGTTTTTGGTTGTGCGGTATATGTGCCGATCTCGCCGCCTTTACGTACAAAAATAGGGCCTCAGCGAAGGATGGGAATCTATGTCGGATATGATTCTCCTTCGATTATTCGTTACTTAGAACCTTTGACAGGCGATCTGTTTACCGCTCGTTTTGCGGATTGTCACTTCTATGAGACAGTCTTCCCTTTGTTAGAGGGAGATAAGAACGTCAACGTTCCCGAAGAACGACGCGAATTATCGTGGACGACTCCCACTTTGTCTCATTTAGATCCCCGCACCGCTCAGTCTGAAACTGAAGTGCAGCGCATATTAGATCTTCAGAGCATAGCTCAGAGCATACCAGATGCTTTCACCGATCTAGCGCGCGTGACAAGATCACACATTCCAGCTGCGAATACGCCTGCAAAGATAAATGTACCAAATGTACGACGGACTACCCTCCTGGAAGCCCGGGACACCAATTCTGGTGATCCACGTACATTAGCGGCTAGCCAATCATCTGCCCCTACACAAAAGCGTGGCAGACCCCTTGGTTCAAAGGATTCACACCCCCGGAAGAGGAAAACCACGGCACAAGGTCCTGAAGAACCTACTGTGAATCCGACTATTGCTTACTCATTCTACCCAACTCATGAGGAAATTCTAGATTATGGAAGCGTCCTTGAAGAGACGAATCCTCCTCCCGAGAATCGTGAGATTTCGGTCTATTATGCTAGCTTAGATGATGTGTGGCGTAGAAATGAGATGATTGTTGACGATGCATTAGCATTTGCAGTAGCTACTGAGATCATGTTGAGCGATGACATTGAACCGCGTTCCGTTGATGAATGTCGACGTAGAGCTGATTGGTCAAACTGGAAACAAGCAATCCAAGTTGAAGTCGATTCTCTTGCGAAACGTAAGGTGTTTGGACCTGTAGTTCCTACTCCTCCACATGTGAAGCCCGTTGGCTACAAGTGGGTTTTCGTTCGGAAGCGTAATGAGAAGAACGAAATTGTGCGTTACAAAGTTCGTCTTGTTGCACAAGGTTTCTCACAACGCCCCGAGATTGACTATGACGAAACTTATTCACCCGTTATGGATGTGATTACTTTTCGCTACCTTATCAGTTTGGTAGTTTCCAAAAAACTGGATATGCAGCTGATGAACGTAGTAACCGCATATCTCTATGGGGATCTTGATACGGAAATTTACATGAAAGTTCCTGAAGGACTTACATTGACTGGTTCAAATATTTCCAAACCTCGGAACACGCTCTCAATTCGGCTGAGGCGTTCACTCTACGGCTTGAAAAATCCGGAAGAATGTGGTATAACCGTCTGAGTGAGTATTTGACTAGCCAGGGATATGTGAACAACGAATTATGCCCTTGTGTGTTCATTAAGAAGTCACATTCCGGATTTACGATTGTTGCAGTATATGTCGATGACATGAATCTCATCGGAACTCCTGAAGAGCTCGCGAGAACTGCCGCGCACCTGAAGTCGGAATTTGAGATGAAAGATCTAGGTAAAACTCGATACTGTCTCGGTCTCGAGGTAGAGCATTGTTCGGATGGAATCCTAGTACATCAATCGAACTACACCCAGAAGGTGTTGCGCCGCTTTAATGAGGATAAAGCGAAGTCTTCGAGTATTCCTATGGTCGTTCGTACACTAGATGCAAAACGAGATCCTTTCCGTCCGAAGGAGGATGATGAAGAGATTTTGGAGCCTGAAGTTCCTTATCTAAGTGCAATAGGCGCTTTATTGTACTTAGCTCAATGCACTAGACCCGACATCTCCTTCACTGTTAATCTTTTGGCAAGATACAGTAATGCACCTACACACAGACACTGGACTGGCGTAAAAGACATCTTCCGTTACCTTAAGGGTACTACGGATTTGGGCTTGTTCTATCCCTAGGATCCTCGAATGGTGTCGCACAATGTACTCCTCGAGTTGATTCTCGCCTTGTTGGTTATGCCGACGCAGGATATTTATCTGATCCGCACAAGGCGCGCTCTCAAACGGGTTATGTCTTTACCGTTGGAGGCACCGCAATATCTTGGAGGTCGACTAAACAGACCTTAGTTGCCACTTCGTCTAACCATGCTGAAATCATCGCCTTACATGAAGCAACTCGGGAATGCTTTTGGTTGAGAGCAGTAGTGGGCCATATTCGAAGCTCCTGCGATCTTCACCCCGCCATTGATGTCTCGACGACGATTTTTGAAGACAACGCAGCTTGCATCGAACAACTCAAGAAGGGTTACATCAAAGGAGACAACACCAAGCATATTGCGCCAAAGTTTTTCTTTTCACATCAACAACAAGAGCAGCAGAAGATTGAAGTCACGCAAATCCGTTCGCAAGACAATCTAGCTGACCTCTTCACCAAATCACTACCGAAGACGACATTTCAGAAGCTTGTTCATGGAATCGGTATGCGTAAACTTTCTGAGTTGTAACTTTGCTATTTCTCTTTGGAATTATGTCAAACTCAGGGGGAGTATCCTGTAGATACTTGCTTGATCTTAATGTACTCTTTTTCCCTACGATTAGGAGCATTTTTCCCACTGGGTTTTTGCTACCTAACTAGGTTTTAACGAGGCACCCACCTTGGGCTGGTCATATCCCTGATGACGTCATTTAGACGTTTCTTTTGACTTTGCATTTTCTCACGCATTTTTCCTTAGACTATGGATTTTGTCCCTACTCGGGTTTTTGCCATAGCCTTAGGGTTTTTAAGTGAGACTTACTACTTATGCAAGTTCCTACCTTATTGAGAATAAGCATTGTTCCTTGGAATCAACACTGACGAGTCGACTTCCTCAACTTCTGCATGATGCTAAATCTACCTTGAGTATTTACACACTCAAGGGGGAGTGTTGTGAAACATTCCTAATCGAAGTATGATTGTGTAAATCCTAGGTTAGATTAGATTAGGGTTTATCCTTTCCTATTGTAACTGATATTCCTTGCCTATCATCTTATTATTATAAATAAAGGTTCAATGTAGGAGGGATAAACACACAATTCCCCTACAATTCTACAAACACATATCTCTCTTTTCTCTCTTTCTCTGCCGCCGGCCCTCTCTCCCTTTGTCAGATAAAATAGTCCACAACACAAAACACATTAATAATGAAATATATAAATATGACTAAACATTGAAACAGTTAGTTGCAGAGATGGGTGATTTCATAAAATTAGTAGTGAAACATACAAGAAAAAGCTCAGAAAATATTATATCAGAATTACTGAATTAGAAACCTTAGGCAGAAAACAGAGAAATTAAAATTTACCTGGAAACCACATTCTGAGCCATCCTGTAATTTATCATCATGTTTTAAGGTCACCATAACCGTTTTATCGCAGTCAATCTGCATGATAGAAGTGACTGGTTATGACCAGTATAAGAGCCAATAGCACTCTCTCCAAGGCAAAACAACAAAATGAGAGAGAGAGAGAGAGAATAAGGACAATGAAACCACAAAGCAGAAAGCTAGATAAACGGGGCAGCAAGAGCTAATTTATTTTCAAACTGCAAAATCTTGCTTTTACTGTCACTGTGTCCCCGCTCGCGGGGGGGGGTGGTTGGGGGACCAGCTGGTTGGGCGAATTTACTTCCATGGAAGATGAATGATAACTAAGAAACATAGTCTGATGTAGTGGTAATCAGGGATATTATATGTACGAACCCCAGGTACGTCAACATCTGTAGAGATACGTTTGCAAAAGCTCCCATGGTACTCTTGAACTTGAATACCCTGCAAATGATGAAAACAAACTTATCTTGCTAGAATACTTAATATATATATATATAAAGTTAAAAACGATCCAGAATCATCATAGTTAAGTGGAGAAAGAGGTTCAAAAACTTGCCTGGCTACATCTTACACGCATCACCCCCTCAAGACCTTGAGGTCTTGTGACATTCCATCTAAGATCATTGTAGAGCTTTGCAGGATCAGAGACAGCTGAGAAGGGGTAATAATAGTAAACCTGGAAGATTGAGGAAATACAAAAAGCTGAATATTAATACAAGAGGGTAACTCACACAGTTACACTTGTGTATGTGTGAATGATCTATAGTTACAAGTGGCAGATGCTTCTCCAATCTAATTTCACAGATTTATTGAACAAAACAAAAATATAAATAAACTAGAAAAGTCAATTAGAGAAAACCCTCACAATCATAACAGGTAGAAATTTGATGCCAGATGTTCTTGGGATGACGGAGATAGAAGCAATGTCCATGTATGACTGGGTAGTGATAAATAAGTTGACACACACCTGGAACATTCCATGAAAAAAAAAGAAATAGTCCAAATAAATTATGCTCAAGAATTTGTCAATTACCACTAAAACTCTCACTCAGTATAGAATTTGCATCAACATGTTAACTGATCATCTAGGGGAAAGAAATTAGTCAAAGGTTTACCTGAAATTCAGCTAATTCAATTGCCATCGTCTTTAATGTTTTGTCTGATGGTTGGAGTAATTTATGGGCCTCCTGAAATGCAGTTAAACAAAGAAAACATAATGCCAAGACTACCAGACAATGAATTGAACAGACTGCTCAACAGGTGTAAAAGGGATGATAGTTATGGCCACATAGCACATGCAAATGCAGCAAATGGACTCTCCAATGTTGGATGATATGATTCGTAGGATACAAAGACCCAATATGTCAATCTATTCTGCAATAATCATCCCAACAAGTCCATCTAAATGGCCACCTAATTCACCAAATCTTCAAGTGGGTTCAGGAATTCGAGAAAAGCTCTTTCACAAGGTATGTAATTCATCTTAACAGAAGTTACAGAACATATGCAATTGAAAAGCAAGATCTTATAAGTAGGAACAGGGTCCAGAGAAAGCGAGTCCTAAGGAAAAAGTTATACATGAGGGCCTCCTGATTTTAATGTCGACATAAATTACAAAAAAGAAAAAGAAAAAAAAAAAGTTGTTTATTATTCTTCTCGTCTTTTGTGATGTAGCATTAATACTTAAATTTTCCATTTAATTATGTTAACATATATTTTCCAAATGGGAGATAATGGAGCAAGAATTTTGGTTTTATGTGTCCAACATTAACCAATAAAGCAAGAATGTAATGGGCTGTTTGGCTATTGGGGTATTCCTAACCACAAGTTCAATTTCAATCTAATATAAGTTCATGTTTGGGCCTCAAGCAAGAATTTAATGGCTGTTTTGCTTAATAGTAACTGGGTTACGGGACGACTGCTATAAAGCGCACAGATGGCATACAAGAACACATATAAAGGGTATTACCTTCTCAGCTGAAGATATATTAGCTCTTCCTTCGGCCTCTCTAGCAGAGAGGGCTCCAATTCCAGTTGATGCCAGCACTGCAGAAGCATAAATCATTAGTATTCTCCGAGATGCCAATAAATCCGGTAAAAGAGATCGACGATGCTGAATGCTATGAAGCACGGATACTTTAGTTTGGTCACATATCCCATATCCGATACTTCATGATACTCGTTTGATACTCCCGAATACAAGTATTCGGCTTTTAAGATACCGTTACACTTTCAAATGAGAAATTCTGAGGAGAAAATTAATAGGAACAAAGATTTAGTTGAAATTTGATGAATACAAAGAGCTGGCCCTCTAATTGAAAAAGAAAAAAAAAAAAAAAAAAAAAAAAAAAAAAAAGAAGTAATATAACTCTCACACTTGAATGAACTTGAATTTGGAAGTTTTCATGTTAAAATATATTTTAAATTATATATTTTTATTGTTGTAACCATAACATATCGTATCCTAGTTTTTAGAGATTTCATGAACTGCTGTGTTGTGTCGTATAGTATAACCGTAACCGTATCCGTATCCATGCTTCAAAGGCTGAATGTAATGAATATGCGTGCAAATTCTCTAATTGGTCTGTAGAAGTATACAGGTGTAACGGGACAAATAATGATCCAAGTGAAAATATCTCCAAATCATTTAGCTGTAATTCAAGTTGACTGACTACAAGTTAATGGTGAGAATTCACAAATTCTAAAGAGAGGGAAAGCTTCCGTGACAACTGCAACCATCAACAACTTCGAAATATGTTTTCTAGGTTGGGTTTTTTTTCAGCTCTTTGTTGTCTCTAAACTATGAAGGAACTGCAACCCCAAGCATGTTGTTTTTCATTCTATGCTTGCAAGGATATATAAACTTGTTTAAAAAGGGGGAGAAAACATAAAGGAGCATCATAAGTACCAGGGCCGGCCCTGAGGGTAGCCGGAGTAGGCGGTCGCCTAGAGCCCCCAAGTTCGGGGGGCCCCCCAATTTTTTTTATACATCCTGTATATAACATATAAATATAGAAAACGTAAAACGCATCATAATGACCTTGTTGGTGCAGTGGAAACGGTGCCACTACGTTTTCTTTGGGGTGGGCAGTTCGAAGCTTCTTGTAGGCATTAGGTTTTGCTTTTTTTTTTCTTTTTTTTTTTTTTTTTCAAATCTATGAAATTAATGGTCCCAATCGGCCAAATCCATTTTTTTTCCTTTTGCTTTTGAAAGTAACCTCCAAAAACAAACATAGGGTGAGATTTATTTACTCCGTACATATATGGGTTTATATCACAAATTGTCCCTGAAATTGACCCCATCATTCATGATGGTCCCTGAAATTGAAAATCGATCAATGTAATCCCTGAATTTTAACTCGCGAACCAATGTGGTCCTTCTGTTAGTGTTCCGTCCAAATTAACTTTAAAAAAAGGTTAGAGAACCAATTTTTCATGGTAAAATGATCAAAAATAATCATGCTACTTATAATTTTACTTACTACCTCTCTTTTCTTTTTTCCATCTTCACTTTTCTCTTCATTTTTTCATGGATTTGGTGCTAAAACTAAAATAAAAACAAAAAAAAGTGGTTCTCTAACCTTTTTTTGGTCATTTTACCATGAAAAATTGGTTCTCTAACCTTTTTTTAGTGTTAATTTGGACGGAACACTAACAGAAGGACCACATTGATTCGCGAGTTAAAATTCAGGGACTACATTGATCGATTTTCAATTTCAGGGACCATCATGATTGATTGGGTCAATTTCAGGACCATTTGATATATATATATATATATATATATATATATATATATATATATATATAGGGAACACCCGAAAATAGTGAAACATTTAAAATATCATAAATTGCCCCTTAAAAATTTTAAAATTACAAGAATTAAAAGGAGTTAAAATAATTCAACAAATATTAATTTTGAATGAATTTAAGATTTTCAACTTTAGGAAAAAAAAAAAAAAAAAACTTCATGTTAGTGGGTGGGTTATGTTAAACTTCTTATCTATTTTCAAAAATATTTTAAATAAAATTGTATAAATAGAAAAAACTTGAGTTTCTTAAATAAAAAACATACAAATGCCAATTGTCACACACCTACGTGTGTGACAAGAGGCTAGTGAAATTAATAGCCCCAATCTGTCCAAATGCATTTTTTCTTTTCTTTTGCTTTTGAAAATAACCTAAAAATGACAAAAACCAGAATAATCATACCTTTGTAATCCTTTTTCTTTCAACTTCCCAATTCTTTCCATTTCTATTGAATGTTTAAGCAACTATCACTTGGTCCTAAAAATTGTAATTTGAGGTAATCAAAACTTTGAAGCTAAATTTTCTTTTTCAATAATTTATTGTTAAACTAGGTTATTCTAAAATTTGATTCGCTAGTGTGATGTTGATTTTAGAAAGAACACAAGAGAACCACTTGGCGTTGTTGAATTATTATATTCGTCAATCAAGTTTTATTGTTTTTTACTCTCTTGATCATCAAGTTTTATTGCTCTTCACTCTCAATCTTAGACTCTTGACTACAAACACTTAGTGCATTTGCGTCTAAAGACATGTGACATGTAATATTTAAGTAATATTAGTATATCTGTTTCATTTTGATATTAATTTTTAATAATATTCGATGAAGAAATAGACTTTTTATGTAATTAGTGAATTCTTTTTACTACATACCAATATACAAAAAGTTGAAGGTCCGAGAACTTTAGGGCCCTACTTTGAAGGCTCGCCTAGGGCCCCCAAATTCTCAGGGCCGGCCCTGATAAGTAGATATATGGTGGATACAAGCTTGCCTGATTGAAAACACCAAAAGTTTCTCTCCAGTACTCTTCATTGCCAAGAAAGCAGCCTACGCAAGGGGAAAAAATGAAATTAGACTAAAAGTACTCATAATAAAGCGACTCTAAATGCATTCTGCACATCAAAACAATGTTGGGAAACCTGGCTGGATATAAGCCAATGATAGGGCTTATTTACTGGAATGGTTGAACTACCAAAGCAGTGTTAGATGTTTGGTCATCTATTTTATAATCATGAAATTAGTTTGAAAATTATTGGGAATTGGATTAAATTATAATCCAATTCTATTATATACAATTAACAATATAAACGTACAGATAATATTATACAACCGTGTTAGAAATCACAGAATATATGGGTTTGATGCATTTTAATCATAAAGTGGTAGTTAGAAGAGAAAAGCTGAGAGTTCTGACTGTCTAGATGGAATGCAGCGTGGCAGATTAACACTACGGGCTCGTTTAACAGCTCAAATAATGGGTTAACTCCACGTGTTGGTTTGACAACTAGTGTCCAAAGACTCCAAACCGGGTTTTGACTGAAATCAACCTAAGAAAGGTGTTCAGACAGGAAGTAAAAGCCAGTTGGCAGCCAAACAAGCCAGATATGATACACACATGACAACAGCTCCATTCATCTCTCCTCAAATCTTGTCATGCATTATCAAATATTGAGGCATGTCCACCACAAAAGGAGGAAAAATAAGAAAGCTGATCAGTATCTTGCCAAGAACTAAACTCTGATCCAATCAGCTTTCAGGTTTATGCAAATATATACACCTGTAGGATTTTCAATTTCCTGTATCTAACTAATTATTCCAAAAATTTCTTACACTTAGCATGTGAAGGAATGATTTTAGATTAGTCGTCTGCATTGTTTAGCCCATCATTTTAATACTTACGTTTATTTTTGCCTTAAGCTATTCAACTAAAATTAAATATCATGAGCATCAGTTATCTTATGGTCATTCTGATTATACTCTGCTTTGGACAAAAGAACCTCAAAGAAATAAACAAAAGTGTCATTCCCAAGCACAGCCAACACATAGGAGTTATGAAGCTTCATAGTGTCAACAATATCAACGATATTATGTACATCACATCTGCTTGAAGCGTGTTTTCATGAATTTATTGTCGAGTAAATTGTAGCAATGGTCCCTCAACTTTAATCAAATTGGAGCAATGGTCCCTCAACTAAAAATCCATTACCATTGGTCCCTCAACTTATCAAAATGTGTAGCTATAGTCATTTTCATCAATTTTGTCAAAATAAGTTATATTGGAATAACCATTTATATAATTAGGGTCCCTCAACTCATCAAAGTGTGTAATTATGATCATTTTCGTCAACTACGTCAAAAATTTTGTCAAAACGAGTTATGTTGGAAGGACCATTGCTACAATTTGGTTAAAATTAATGGACCATTTCTCCAGTTGAATTAAAGTTGAGGGACCATAGCTGTACGTTTTGATGAGTTGAGGGACCAATGGTAATGAATTTTTAGTTGAGGGACCATTGCTCCAATTGAGTTAAAATTCAGGGACCATAATTACAATTTACTCATTTGTTGTCATATCCATTTTCACTCCCGATGTTCTGTATGTTGAAATGGAATCGCAAACCCCAGGCACCATAAGTAGTTCAGTACATACAACAGTGTTGCACTATACGACATACCTTGATTGCTGCACCAAAGGCTGATTCAGCAGTTTTACTGTTTTGAAACATGGTGGGAATACTTTCCAACTATGAAGCATGGATACGGATACGGATACGCCGATACGACACGACACGACACGGCGATACGGAAAATCTTTAAAAATTAAGATACGATACGCTATGGATACGGCAAATAAAAATGTATATAGCAACAAAACTATACATTTAAAACATAATTCATCATTCAAATTCAAGTACATTGAGTTGTTAGAAAAGAAAAGTTTGAAATCTAATCCTCTTTATACAGTAGAAGAAGTGTGAAAGTCATGTTCATGGTTTGAATCAGAGGGAAGCTCTTTGTATTCATCACATTTCAATTATAGATGTCTCATATTAATTTTCTCCTCCTCATTACCTTTTTTTGAATGTGTACATGTATCCTAAATGCCGGATACGTGTATATTAAATGTAGGATACGAGTATCTATCAAGTCAAATTCGTGTCCATCAATCAGGATACGTGTCGGAAGAGTATCCGAGAGTATCGGGCAAGTATCGTATCCGATCAAGTATCGGATACGGGATACGGGACCAAACAGAAGTATCCATGCATCATAGCTTTCCAACAATTGCTCCAAATGTTGATGGCACTAAAAATCCATAAAATAAAATAAAAATCTGAATTTAATAAGAGACGTGGAAATTTAATAAATAAGATGACAGACTGACTTGTGAATGATTGTTGTTAAATCAATACTAGTACTTAAAACACATTTCATGAAGGGACGACAGCAGCTACTGACCTCTGAAAGCTGAACAATTACATCAGTTTCCAGAGGAGTATAAACATCTTGCACATCAGGAACAATAAGCATCAAAGGCTGAAAACATATATTTAATCTCAGTGAGAAAGCATATAAAATAATTGTTAGGTAAGAAATTATAGAAACCAAAACTTCTAGACCAGAAAGAATACCACTAAAAAATTAAATTCAGATGGTCAAAGAAAGAAGAAGAGAAGAAATTTTAGCTGCAAATTTGATTGTCAGAAATGAAAAAATTACTACAAAAATTTGCTTATCAGAATAGAAGCAGAAGCCATAAAATATTACTGGTTCTATATATCACTCACAAAAAATGAATCACACAATATTTAGAAACACAAAGACAACAATGCTCTTCAACTTTACTAATGAGGTTTTCTATTTTGGGAAAAAGAGAACTCATTTGACCTGCTGCAGTGCACGTTTCAAATTGTAAAAGTGGACTGTTGCGTCAAATGTTGCAATTCCCACCATTGTCCGAGGACCTTGCTGCAATAATAAATATATCAATACGTGAGTCAGCTAAACTCTAACTGTTGTCGTTTCATTTACTATTGACTACAGGCTTTGGGAAAATGAACCAAGCAAATATGTATTACACACATTCTCATAAAAAAAGAACATACACATACATGCACACACGCATACAGATACATAGATAGAGACATATATGTTGAAAATGAAATATAAAGACAGAAGATGTGTATGCAATGCAAATGAGTACATAGGAAAATTGACTCTTTTGGCCACAACGAAAAAAAAAAAAAGGGCAAATGAATCCTAGCTAATAATTATTCATCACATCACCATTATAATTCTTGCCTTCTCCCCTAGTCTAATGAGATTGGTTTTGAATCATGTTGTTTCTATGTTTACTTGAATGGCATTTTGATCGACTGGATGATGCAGTAAATAAGTAGATATTGGAGTTTACCTTAATAGTTTTTTGGAGTTTCCAACAAAAACAGATGAGATACAGTGCTCATACTAAATTCTTGCGCTCTTTATCAGGCATGCTTTGAAATGTGTCTGATAAATGATCTGCTTACTTTTAGGGGATAATTATTCGAGGGAAAAAAAATTATAACCAAACTAAGGAGATTAGAGACAATGCAGTACATTTCCAACTCCAAGCTGCACTTATAGATTTCATCTTTGATTTCACCAAACAAACAAAAAGGGATTGAATGGGCCTCAAAGAAAATAGCACTACAATTAGCAAGGATTTATGTTTTCCATCAGACTCATCAACATTTTGTATACTCTCAAGTCATCCTTAATCCCAAATGCCTTGGGGTTGGACTCATAAAATTAACAAATCTCTATTAAAAGAGGAGGGGGGGTAAAAAGGTAAATCCAAGTGAAGTTCATTATATTTATGTCTAAGCCTTATGAACAATAAATGCAGAGATACAGAACCATCAGGACAATGTAACATCGTGGACAGTACAACAATCACATTCTGTATAACAAAAGTAAAATTGGAACATTATGCATACAGACAAAATAACTCACAGGAAGATCAGCAATAACTTGACTGATTGCACTGCAAGCTGCAGCAGTTGCACCAGTTTGAATGGCATTCATGGACACATCAATGAGAAAGAAGTACACAGCTGGCATGGGATCACGCACCTGAATTATAAAAGCCAAATAATAAAAAATGAGATGATCAAGAGATGACAGATAAAAGAATAGTAAGTCTAGTGAATTATGAAAAAATTAGTTCAGTTATAACTGCATAGCATAGTCAACAAACCATGTATTCTTTTGAAGCAACAAATTCAACTGTTCCTCTACATAGCTCAGGTCTTTCATCAGCATCTCTACGTCTACCATCTGGCCCAAGATTGCAGTGGTAGTCACGGGGAGTCTCATCAGTAAATCTTGCAGAAGAAAGGGCAAACGTAGTAGGGTCACCTCGTTTGCATAAATAGAAACAGTGCATACCACACACTAATCCACAGTCCAAAGTAGAGACCTTCAAGATGCCAAGAGCAAAACTAGAATGGTAAACAACATACACTTGAGAAGGATTTACATTTAACTAATGGGCTTCTAAAATATTTGAAAAGATTGCTTGAGAAACTGAAATGTTGTCCCAACACGTTTATGATACAGATAAAAGTTCAATTAAACCTACAAACAAACACAAAAAAAGAACAAAAAAAAGAGTATAGACACTGCCATGAAGAAGTTTCGGGACCACAAATTTGTCCTGTTACTTAAACTGAAAGATTACACAAACAACACAATACAAAAGGAAATCTTCCTCACCACACAGGTTACAAATGAATTTCCTGCCCTGGTCAACGAACTTCATGAAAGGATTAATGTAGCCTTTGCAATGAGAGCATCGAACAGGACCACTGTCACCAAAATCCACAACCTATAACAAAACGATTGAGTACTAACATAATAGTTCGATGCAAATGTTGATTGTTCAATTATTCAGAATTTGGTCAGTTCCACGTCTTTTGTATCATAGCAAGAACCATATATCCCCACACAACTTTAGCCTTTTTGCTCTGGGTCGTCTTGTTGGAAAGAAATTGAAAGGTATTTGAAGATTATGTTCGATCGGATGTTGAGGACAGTTAAAGTACGAAGTTCAGTTTTGGCTGCTCTCTGGACTTCTATCTCCACAGAGTTTAGACATACTTCTTTTCAAGTATTGGGCTAGAATGTAAGGCTGTGGTGCTTAGGTTCTGCTTGGGAGTCACATGATTTTATTAGGCTTTTATTGGTTTTTTATTTCTTCTCTCTTCCCAGTGGCCTTCTTGACCACTTATGTTGCTCTTTGTTGTTTTATTGTCTAATTTCATTAAAATAGTCTCTCAAAATATATATCTGCAAGGAACAGTAATGTTATAAACATGTTACTTGGATTGGTTCTTCATCTGGATGAGGAAGAGCAAATGGTTCAACCAACAAAGCTAACGGCATCCCTGATGTTGTCAAAAGATCAGCCGTACATGGTATCTGGTAAATTGACAAAACATAATAACATTACTAGACTTTTATTAGAAAAGAAAACAACAAACCAAAACTGCTCCATTGAAATTGAGATAAAAAAATGTTTAACTACAATAATAAACAGGCAATCCATGAAAGTTAGAACCCAACCTAATTGATGGTGCACCTCATGTAACGTGGACTGCAATTCCCATTGTCTCTGACAATGTAATCATTTGTAGCAGGCTTCAAAATAATAAAAGCAATCAAAAGGATGTAAATGAAAGACAATATCTAGTTTTTCACCATGCTTAAATACACTTTGCAGCATGAATATGTACAATGAAAATAGAAGTAAAATTATACGTGTAGAAAAAGGAGAGAGTAGGGAAGTCAAAAAGTATCAGGAAATACAGCTAAAGCAACTATTGAAATCATTGTTTTTTCTTGAAATTTATGGATGAATAAATACCGGAGGTGGATTTGCCTGATTGCCCTGACGAGTTTCATGAATGAGCACTGATGAACCTGGTGCAGGCCGAGGAATTTGATTGGGATCTATCTCCTCCTTCTCGAAGAAACTGAGTGATGAATGTCAGGGGGAGTTTTTCAGTGACATGTTTCCCTTGCCTAGTGTCCCTTACTACCACGAAAACTCCACATCATATGATACTTCAACCTTGTCCTTAGAGGCATCACCACCTTCAGAGCTATCATCTTCTCAAGCCACAGGCTGTGAATCCCAAGTCCAAATTCGATGAAACCCTTCTAGGGTTCGACAGCCTCCACTTCGACTACATGATTATGTCACTTATGCTTCTAGTTATCCTCTCACAGATTTTGTGTCTTATAAGCAGTTTTCATCAGCTCATACTTCCTTTCTTCGTACCTTGGATAGTACTCTTGAACCACAAACATTTCAAGAAGCCAATGAAATTGACATTTGGCTAAATGCAATGAGAGATGAATTGCAAGCTCTTCATGATAATACAACATGAGTATAGTTAAACTTCCCAAAGGGAAGAAAGCAGTGGGCAGTCGTTGGGTATACAAAACAAAGTTCAACATATATGGGACTATTGAAAGACACAAGGCTCGTTTGGTGGCTCGGGGTTTCACTCAGACCTATGGCTTAGATTACAAGGAAACCTTTGCTCCAGTGGCCAAAATGAACACTGTAAGGGTTCTATTATCAGTTGCTGTGAATCAGTCTTGGACTCTACATCAAATGGATGTGAAGAATGCTTTTTACATGGTGAACTGGAGGAAGAAGTGTACATGAAACTTCCACCAGGCCACCCTCAATCTAGTGACTCTGACATGGTCTGTAAACTGCACAAATCCATTTATGGATTGAAACAGTCTCCACGCGCATGGTATGCAAAACTGAGCTCGATACTTAAAGATTTTAGCTTTCAGAGAAGCAGTGCTGACTCCTCTCTCTTTGTTCGTAGTGGTTCAGTTGGGAAGTTAATTGTTTTAATCTATGTTGATGATCTCATAGTGACTGGTGACAACATGGAAGAAGTATACTCTCTCAAGCTTGCTCTTCGTAGCAAGTTTGCACTCAAGGACCTGGGACATCTCAAATATTTTCTCGGTATTGAGCTTGCCACATCACAGAAATGTCTCTTTCTCAATCAAAGGAAGTACACCCTTGACCTCTTGAAGGAATTTGGTTTAGTGGATTGCAAACCTGCTCGCACTCCTCTGGATAGTAAGTTACAACTCAATGCTCATGGGGAAGTGCTTCCTGAGGTCATTGAGTATCAAAGGTTGGTAGGCAAGCTTATTTACCTCACAATCACGCGCCCTGATATCTCATATGCTGTGAGCATCGTGAGCCAATTTATGCATGCACCTACATCAGTTCATATGCACATTGTGAAGAGAATTCTTCGCTATCTCAAAGGGTCTATTGGTCGAGGACTCCTAATGCAGAAGAATGACAACGTTGCCATCATGGGTTACACTGATGCTGATTGGGCAGGCAACTGTCTTGATCGCAAGTCCACTACAGGTTTTTGCACCTTTATAGGTGGAAATCTGGTCACATGGTGAAGCAAAAAACAAAGTGTTGTAGCTCGATCCAGCGCTGAGGCTGTGTATCGAGCTATGGCCTCCACTGCATATGAACTAATCTGGTTGAAAAGTCTTCTATTTGATCTAGGGTTTCCCAGCAATGAACCGATGTCTATGTTCTGCGACAATCAAGCTGCCATGCATATTGCCTCCAACCTTGTCTTCCACGAGAGAACGAAGCATATTGAAGTGGATTGTCACTATGTTCGAACTCAAGTTCAATCCAAAGTTATACGCACCCATTACACTCGCAGTCATAATCAATTGGCTGATGTGTTTACCAAGTCTCTTCCTACCACTCAGTTCCTGCGCATTCTATCCAAGCTTGGCTCCAGGAATCCCCTAGATCCAGCTTGAGGGGGAGTGTTGGAAGATTGGAGGCTATCGGGAATCCTATTAACACAAGTCTAATCCTATAGTCAACTAGGGTTTAGGTTTTTATTCAAAGTGTAATACGCAGCTAGGGTTTTGTCCTCACAGCTAGGGTTTCTGTCCTTTGTCCAATGTGCTTTCTTGTGTTATAATTAACCTTGTTATTGTAAATAGATTATGAGTGATTTGAGGGTTGAGTGTTGTCCTCTCTAATCCTTTTGTCTATAAGTTGGCTGCTGTAATCAGTTTCTCTCTATGAAATACACATCAAAATTCATGATGGTATCAGAGCAGGAATCCTAAACTCCTGCCTCTGTTGTTTGTTTCCACTGAGTTTTTTTGTTCTTACTCTAAGCAAGGATGGCTGAAGAAAACTCCTCTGAAGCTGAAAGCTCATTGGCTCATTCAGTTCTACCCGACGTTGATATCAACCCTAATCAACGTCTTAGTTCAGTTTTGTTGAATGAATTCAACTATCTTCCCTGGACTCGTGCTGTTTCACTTGCACTTGGAGGGAGATCCAAGCTCGGCTATGTCAATGGTGCCATTGAGGTTCATGCAGTGTTGGTTGTTGAAGAAAGGGTCCAAAAAGTTGAATTTGACCCTAAGTGTTGCATGAATCTTCCCTTGTGTTTAAAAGTTGATTTCTGCATACTAAAATGAATTCTAAGTGTCAATTTCATTACTTTGCTTACTATTGCTTAAAGAACGTTTGTTTATCCTTACCCTTCTTTGTTAGCCAATACCCTAGCCCCGTTACAACCCTTAAACTTCGATCTTGGATGTTGTGTGTTTCAATTTGTGGAGTTTGGGATTGGTATGAGCATATGGTGTCCCTGGTTCTCGCATCTAAGTAGTAGCATTCCGTTCATGAGATCATATCTAAACATGCTTAATAACTCCAGAAAATGCGTTCTTTCTTACAAACATATGTGAGTGCTAGTCTACATGTTTACATCAATCTTCTCACATATACCTAGTGTAGGGTCTGTAGTAAGAAAATCTATGTGAAAAAAGAGAGTATCTTGTAAGGAATTGGGTGAATTCTCTAAGGCATGTTACTACATTCAAATCATTGTTTTAATTGATTAAATGCGAGCTAGTAAGTGGCGACTGTGATTAAGTATGTGCTCGAGTGTAAGGATGACTAAAATCTGTGGGAATGATGATCTTTGATATGTCATGTTGCTTGGAAATCCCTGAGGCAAATGTTGGAAGGTTTAGATTGTGTTTTGTTTGTTTTGTTTTGTTTGTTTCGTTTTGCTCGAGGACTAGCAAAAGCTAAGTGTGGGGGAATTTGATAGGAGCATATTTATGTGACTTAGTTAGCTTGTTTTCGTGCATTTATGTTGATTGTTCGTAGTTAATTTAGTATTTTAAGCTATTTTCGTGTGTTTGTAGGTCCAAAGGGTTAAAGTAGCAAGAAAATGCATTTTGGAGCCTTTTGGAGCAGTTTTGGGCATGTTTTGGATAGCATATGCTTGGAGCAAAGTAAATGGACGAAATTGAAGACCAAAGCATGCTAGGAATCTGCCAAAGAGAAGAGGAAAAATTAATTCAAGTCAAGGAAGGAAAAGGAATCCAAGAAGAAGAAGAGTTGACCAAGTCAAAGTTTTCTAATCCTAATGTACAAAGGTTTCAGCTACAAAAGAGGAGTCCTAAACACTTTGGGACACCTAAATCCCAATTCTAGAAGGACAAGACCCATTCAAACAAGGGAGCCGCACCTTTCCCTTCATGTCCTCTTCCTTGCCGCACAAGGGTCCCTTTCCCCTTTCAATTTAAGACACAAAGACACCCAAATCAGCAAGGAAACCTCTTTACCTTGCCTTGCAAGGTCTTTTAAGTGTCTGCCGCACCTTATTACCTTTTCCTTTTGGGATTTTGGTTTTAATTCCTATTTCCCTTAAGTTTTGAAATAAATTAGGTTACCTAAAACCATTCCAGCCGTGCCCTTACCTTCTCCCTATATATTCAAGCCTTGCCGCACCCTTTAGGGCTCTCATTCACCAATCCGCACAACCTTACACCATTCCACATAATTCCAGCCATCTCTACACCCTTGCCGCAGCCCCATTCAACCTTAAACACATCCCTGACCCCAAAACACATCTCATACACTTCATCCACCTTTGTGCCGCAGCAAGAAGAAAGAAGGGAGGACTCTTGGATGTTCGAGCTTGATTGTTGGAGCATTCTAGGTGTAATTCGTTCTATGTTTACAATGTTTAATTTCTTTTTCTTTCGTTTTGCTGTGAACATGAGTGGCTAAACCCTGTGAACATGAGTGGCTAAACCCTTATTGGCTAAGGGTGATTTCAAAGCCATGATTATGTGTGCAATATGAGTTGATAAACTCCAGTTATGAATTCTTGAATCGTGAATGTAATTGGCTTAACTGTTTGATTGATAACTTATTTGTGTTTGTTGATTGAGGGTCGACACTTATTTGGCATGCATAAATCTGATGCTAGAGTATAAGGGAGTTTCACATAATCGTTACAAACTTATATTCATATGTAGTGAAGGTCGCTGGTCACGATCGCGTTAAGTTTAATTCCTAGCATGAGTGACATGATGTCATAGTTGCAAGTGCTTTGTCAATGCTTATGATTTTCATTGAACGTAATGATCTTTGATTGTATCTCTATTATGATGTCATGTAGGGAACTTTTGAAGAATGCTTTGGGTTGTCGAATGATGTCATCTAGTCTAATAACACAAGGAAAATCTGAGGGTTAACTAGTGATGTCACGGTTAATTTGGGGCATTGTCATTCATAATTCAATGAAGGAGTCACTGGAAATCGATTCGTTTGCATACATGTCATGTGTGGAGAAAGAGCCTCTAGCTAGCCCATCATCCATTCAATTTTCCAAAATCGTTTTCAAATCTGTTTTTAAGTTACAATCTGTTTTGTTATTTTAAATTCGTCCAAAACAAACCCCCCCCCCTTTACTTTCTTGTTTCAAATTGTTTTAAACTTGTTTTGTTTGTGTTTTTAAGTGTTTTGAGTAAAGCCCAAACCTTATTTTTGTCCAAAATTGTGTTTAGTGTCAGAAACTGCCTAGTTGGTGTTTTTAGGCAGTTTTGAGTGTTTTTAGCTTATTTTGAGTCTTGTGAACTTGTTTTGAGTCTTTTGAGTCTATCCAAACGTTTTTAAGTTTGTTTTTGTGTCTTTGAGTCATTTTAGAGTCGATTAGCAATCCCTCCTAATCCCCGGCCTAAAACGATCCCTACTTGCATCTATACTACAATTCACAACAAGAGGGTTTAATTTGAGTGCTTAACTTATATCACATCATTGGCCAAGTTCCAACGCCCATTTCATTACTCGTTGAGAATCATCTAGACCATGTAAGATTAATCGTAGAGGATATTGAGTCATGATGATGATTGTATGAGCTTGAAAATATGGTCTGAGCTTCCAAGCCGCAACAACTAGCGCCAATTTCTCGATGTTTGGATATCTAGTTTTTGCATCGAGAAAAACTTTAGAAGTGTAGAATACCGGTAGTTGGGCCTCTAGCACTTCTTGTATGAGCTACTTCCGAGACTACAAGGTAAATGTATAAATCATCCACTGCTTCCGACTTAGATAGTAAGGGAGGTGATGTGAGATACTTCTTCAGGTCTTGGAAAGCTATTTCGCACTCATTATCCCATTTGTCTCGTTATGCCATCTTGATAGCTTTGAAAAAAGGCTTGAATCGATCAGTGGACCCCGAGAAGAAGCGGTTGCGTGCGGCTGCTCGTCCGGTTGAGCAAAGATCTCATTGAAGGTAGTTAGAGATTTCATCTCTAGGATTGCTCGGATTTGCTTAGGATGTGCTTCGATTCTTCGCTGGGTTACTAGGTACCCTAAGAATCTGCCTGAAGATACTCCAAATGTGCAATTGGCGGGATTGAGCTTTATCTTGTACTTTCTAAGGATGTTGAAAGTTTCCGCCAAGTTGCTGATGTGGTCTGATCTCTGCTTGCCCTTCACCATGATGTCGTTGACGTATACCCCCATGGTTACTCCAATTTGCTTCTTGAACATCATGTTTACCTGTCGTTGGTAAGTGGCTCCCGCGTTCTTGAGGCCAAAAGGCATGATCTTGTAGCAGTAGGTGCCTCGCTCGATCACAAACGCAGTTTTCTCCTTAACGGGCTCGTGCATGGCTATTTGATTGTAGCCAGAGTATGCATCCAAGAAACTGAGCAGTTGGTTCCCATAAGTTGAATCTACTAGTAGATCAATTCGGAGAACTGGATAAAGATCTTTCGGGCAAGCTTTGTTGAGGTCGGTGTAGTCTACGTAAACCTTCCATTTTCCCTTCTCTTTCTTCATTACTAGCACGATGTTGGCAAGCCATACTGAGTGTGCTACATTTTCTATAAATCCGGCCTCCAATAGCTTGTCGATTTCTGCTTCGATGATCGCCACTCGTTCGGGTGCAAAATGTCTTCTTTTTTGGATTATTGGTTTGGCAGCAAGGTCAACGTGCAGCTTATGGCAAGCTATCTTGAGGTTGATGTCGGGCATGTCAGAAGGTGACCACGCGAAGACGTCATGATTTTCCCTAAGGAAAGTCGTGAGTTCCTTTTTTTTCCTTCGAGCTCAGACGTGAGCCAATTCTAGCAGTCTTATTTGGTTGATGAAATCAAGAATGATGTGTTCGGCGTCCTCTTCGGGTTTTCATCCCATCTCGTCTGCTGGTGCGTTGATTTACACATCATCTTCTTAATCTGTCTGTTGTGATTGCTATTTGGTAACTTCTTTGTCCTTTTGGACCTTGGTAGCCTCTACGGGGTAAAGGTCTTTTTTTTTACTCATTCAGTACTTGCATAGTGCATCATCGAGATGTGGCCTGGTCAAACTTAATTACTCGGACTCCTCATCCCGGGATACGAAATCAGATTTTTTTATGGGAGATTACGACATCCAGCTTTATCAGCCAAAGTCGCCCTAGAATCTTACTGTAGGGAGATGGGTTGCTTACTATCATGAACATCCGCTTTTAGACAACTGGCAGTGTTCTCACATCAAGTGTGATGTTGTCGATGGCAGTCAAGGTGTGTCCGTTGAATCCGGTGAGTACCTCCGCTCGTTGTATGATTGTGATTTCCAGGCTCATCTTCTGAGTTACAGAGAGCTAAAGTAGGTTGACCGCACTTTCGTTGTCAACCATCATTTTGTCGACTATAACGTGGGCTAATTGGACAGATACCACTAATGTGTCCTCATGTGGAAAGTCGAAGCCTTTGGCATCTTGCTCAATGAAGCCAACAATTAGTCCAGGTTAGGTGTTGACTGCATAGACCTGTGAGACTAGTAGAGCTTGCTGGATCTTCCTTTTGTTGGAGTTGTTAGTGGCCCTCAAGTGCTCGAATTCGACGAAGATGCCATTGATCTGAATCGTCTTGGTTGGTGGCTCTTTGTCGGTGTCCGCATTTCTCCTAGGATGTGCAACTGCCTGGTCTAATTATCTATATACCTTGCCTTCTTTCACCAACTTCTTTAGGTAATTCTTCCAAGTGTAGCAGTCATCAGTTGTGTGACCGGGACCTCAATGGAATGCGCAGTACTTGGTGTGGTCCAACGTGGAAGTGTATCCCTTTGATTGCTTTGGCAGCTTGAACCATGGTTCACTCTTGATGTCGCTGAGGATTTGGTGGATCGAGATCGAGAACTTAGAGTAGTTCCTGGGCGTCGACCTTTTTTAATCGCGGGTCAATCCCTATGCTTGGCATTGCCTTTGTTGTTGTACTGCTTCCCGTCCTCATTATTTTGAGCTACTGCCGATTCTTTTCGAGGCTGCTCGGGCGCCTTGTCTACTCGCCGACCTTCGTACCAAAGTGCATGCTTCTCTGCCAGAGCAAAAGAATCTGCCAGAGTTAGATATTCCTTCATTCATGATCAATTCTCCGAACAGCGGGTAGTCTGCTGTGAATCCTTTTTGGAAGCATGCATTAGTTATCGAGTCGTCACATCCGACTATCTTTGCCTTCTCTGATTTAAACCTCTTCACATAGTCGCGAAGCGACTCCTTTGGATTTTTCTTCATATTGAACAAGTAGTCAGACTTCTTCTTGATCGAGCAGTATGGATGAATACTCTTTAGTGAAAACCAAAGAAAGCTCATTGAAACTCCGGATGGATTGTGGTGGCAAGGTGTGGAACCAATCTTGCGCCTCGCCTTGTAAAATTTTGGCTAATATCTTGCACATAAGAGCATCATTGTTCCGATAAATGACCATTGTGCTTCAGTAGTGCTTCAAGTATCTCTCCGGATCTCCATCTCCTTTGAAAGATGTGAAGTGTGGCGGCTTTGCACGCTCGATCTCGTCCGTGAAGGATGACCTGCTCATGTTGGTTATGTCCCGTCGTAACGCATCATCGGGGACCTCGTTGCGTTGGAAATCACACAATCACTCAGTAAAGAGCCTCTCTACTTCTTCTTAAATTTGCGTTTGTTGGGGGTAGCGGAGCTTTCGGCTGCCCTCGGTTAGGGATGGCAACGGATCGATTTGGGGACGAAAATGTTATATCCATCTTCATAACCACGAAAATTAATCATATCCATAACCACAAATTAACCATCGAGTATTATCCACAACCATACCTACCGGATAATGGATTTCCCAACGGTTAACGGTTATGTCCATCTTCGTTAATACAAAAAATATATTCGCCCAATTGACGCATGATAATTTAGTAAATATTAATTTCGTCATTAAATATTTGATGTATAAAATGATTTAATTAATGGATCTTATAGAATATAAAAATTAAAGCTAAACATTGATAATGTTGGTTGATATTTGATATCTCGCATAAATACTATTAAATTCTCATAGATTTTGATTCATATCAAAACTTTTGAACTTTGCCACAAAATGCAACTCACACAATGCAATTTTTGTATTCCCAAGGTAATGGATTCGGTGAATAATGAATATACATATATATACATATAATTATATTATATATTATTCGTTTCGGATTCGGGTACAGATATGGATTGAGGACCCCTATAACCATATCCAAAACCATAACCGAATAATATTCACGATTTTTCGCCATACCCAAAATATACCCGAATTTTCATACTGAAATCCAATTTATTTGGGCGGTTATCCACGATTATCAGGTTTAACGGTTAGAATTGTCATCCCTACCCCCGATCTTGACCTGCTGGTCTAGGTTGCTCTTCTATGTGTTCTGCTCGTCTATGTCGCGGCTGCAGTGCATGTGGTACGTTCCTAGCAAGCAAGCGACTTCCTCGCATGCTGCCGGTTGAACTTGAGCCGGATTGAGTGACTACTGCTCTTCGTCTGTTGTGTTACCTACTCCGATGTGAGGTGGATGATGCTTCTTATGGGCTTAGCTGCGAATGAACACTTCGCCTGGAAGGTTGCTCATGTTGATTATCGAAGTGTGGCCCCAACCGTAAGTGTATGCTCGTCCGTAGGCCTAGCCGAGAGTGCACGCTCCTTCGCGCGCTAAGACGAAAGTATACGTTATCTCGGAGGCCCAGTTGGGAGTGTACACTGCCAGAACACTCGGTTCGTGACTGGTCGAGTGGCTACTTGCCAGGACGCTGCTGGAAAGGTTCGTCTTCTACCCTTGTCCTACATCGGGACACCTCGTCTAGGGCACGTTGCATCTCGGTCCGCTCCAAGAGCCGATTCACCAAGGTCGTCTACTGTGTGAGGGCGCTTGTCAACTCTATGACTTGTCGAGACAAGTGTGGTTTGCCATTTGGGTTGGAAGAGCTTGGACGGTATACGTCACCTTGAGTAGTGGAAGTGTAATGGACTCTGAACGCAAGATTTTAGTTGGGAAATGTCAAATCTGTAGAGAAATAGGGTGAAAATACCTCTGGTTCAATCGTCGGTCCAGAAATCTGAAGCTGGTACGGTTGAACCGGTCTTGGATCGGTTTGGGCTGCTATGAGGGCCACGGAAGTGGCTACTCCGTATGCAGCGCACGTGGGTAATGGGCCTAGGCTCGGCTCGGGAACGCGTTGGACTCGCGTAGGGTCGCGACTCGGGCCGGCTCGTCTTGGGCTTGGGCCCGTGTGGGCTAAAGTGACGCGGCTTGGGCATCTGGTCTTAGGCTCGGCCTTGGAGCTCACTGGACTCGCGCTGGCCTCGGGCCCGCGAGGTCTGGGCTGCTCCAATTGCCGCAGCTGCTTGGGCTCGTTGAATTTGGGTTGGCTGTCTTGTGTCACGGGCTTAGGCATGCTCACCGTGGGCAGTAGGTTCGCCAAGGGTCGCTGCCGTGGTTGCTACTATAGTGGCTGCCACAGTGGTGCCTCGTGGGGGTGTGTCGCTCCACTCGTCGTTGCGTTAAGCCTCTTGGATCGCCGTGGTCCAAATCCTTAAACGTATGAAGTTCCGTTTGTTGTGGTTTCTGAATTTCTAGCCATTGTACTTTTCTTTTACGTTTTATCTAAGAAATTTTATAAAAAAAAATTAAGAATAAGAACGTACGAAAAATCTACAAATGAACAAGAAATGAGAATTTTTGAATGCGAAAGTCTTCTTCGAGCGTGTGAATCAAGACTCTCAATGAAAGCACCAATTTGTGGATGCAAATTTCCGTCGTCTTCTCCTTTGACGAAAATGCACCTGCAAAATAATAACTCCTAAGATTACAGCCAAGAGCCTCACGCGCCCAAGATGAATGGGGGCTTTGGCCGAAGAATCTCCGATGCCAAAGTTAGAATTTTAAAGAGACAGTGTTTAGGGGATTTTTGGGAGAGATTGAACGTAGCATTTTGGTGGAGAAATGGGACTATATATAGAGGTGTGGCCGGCCCTATTTGGAGAATAGGGACCGGCCACTTAATTTGGTAATTAAGTGAAATAATATCTTGCAATTAATTTGGTGAAATAATATCTTGCAATTAATTTGGTAATTAATCCTAAATTGAATAGGAAAATTGGGAGAGTGAGGATTTGATGAGGAATTATGAGATGGATTTGAATAATATCATCTTTGACTCTTTCTTGATTGAGCCGTTATTATCTGTTGCATGTGTGTGACAATCCCGGTGTGTCTCGAGGGTAATTTTGTCCTTTTAACCCCAAAAGTCCACGTGTCGCCTTTATTTTTAGTTCTTGATTATTTTAGCTCTACAATTCTTATTTAATATTTTTTGCAGAGGATGTGAACATTTCGATAAGATTATAGTAAATTCATCTTTTGGCAAAAAAAAAAAAAAAAAAAAAAAAAAAAAAAAAAAACTAGCTTATCTTGAAATGAATAAATGGCACGTTTTAAACCACATGAATTACAAACGCTTGAAATAAGTCGTGACTACTGCGTTGCCTCCAAAAAAACTTCCGTACAACATGATTACAAACTAAATTTGTTTAGCAAATGAAGCACTCATTTGGTTTTCTTATTTTTATTTTTATTTTGAGTAAATTAATTAATATTTATAATTATATTGGTTAATCTTAGAAGAACAAATTACATGGTACGACACCACCGCAAAGTGTCACATACCGGCCCAGGGTCCACCACATCCCGGGCCTGCTCCACCACTGTAGCACGATATTGTCCGCTTTGGGCCCCGACTACGCCCTCACGGTTTTGTTTCTGAGAACTCACACTAGAACTTCCCAGTGGGCCACCCATCATGGGAGTGACCTTGCGCGCTACTCACTTAACTTCGGAGTTCCCATGGAACTCGAAGCCAGTGAACTCCCAAAATGCCTCGCGCTAATTGGAGGTGGGCATGTACATATAAGGTATAGAGGATCCACTCCCCTGGGCGATGTGGGATCTCACACAAAGCGTCTTGTGTCAATGAAATAAAAATATTTAAACAAAAATATATATGTTGTAATTGGAATCAAGAAATACTGTCAGATTAAAGTGAATCGAGTAACAGATCGTTCCTACGTTTCAATTATGAAGTCTTATTCGAAACTTTATACAAAGGTGTTGTTGAGATATTGAGCTTATGGCATCTCGTATACATTCCAACGATTGGCCGAGCGAATAAATCAACTTCAAAGTGGATTTGTATGTGAAGAGTGCTTTATGACCAGTGACCGCCTGAGATGAGCTTGCGAATCTGAAATGTTGTGGAGAATGCATTTCAAAGGTAGAGCAAATAACTATAACTACCATAACTACGTATGTTTTTATTTTCTCAACACGAAATGTCACATATACTAGTGTTCTATAAGTCCTCTAAAGCATCGAATGAAGTGTACAATAACTATACCAAAGCAAAAGAAAATCACCTACATTAACAACACCAGACTCGTTTAGGAAATGTTTTTAAATGATTAAGACGCTATTAGAGATAATATTTTTAGGTTTTAAAAATACTTAAAGTTTCTGCAAGAACAAACACTTCAAGTATTTTTTTCCAAAATTAATTTACATTTTACTAAAAATTAAATCCGAAAAGATTGTATCTAAAAACACGTTAAGTCATTCAAAAACACGTTTAGCCAATCAAAAGCACATTCCAAACAAGTTAGGGCTCGTTTGGATGTGCTTTTAAAATGATTGAAAGCACTTTTAGATAAAATATTGTTGGGTTCCAAAAGCACTTTAAGTGCTTTCTGCAAGAAACACCAGTTATGTGCTTCTTCCAAGAAGCACTTTAAGTGTTTTTTCATGATTTATTTGCATTTTTACTAAGGATTGGTTCCAAAAATATTTCAGCAAAAACGCTTTCAATCATTTTAAAAGTAGATCCAAACGAGCTCTTAATGAGTTATTATCTTAAAAGGCAGCTGCAGCCAATTGGTCCCACACTACAAGTCAATCTGTGGCCATAAAGCCACCCACCATATTCCGAATCTTGCGCCTCATTCTGTACCGTCAATATATCCCCACGTCAAGACCCTTGGTATGTCTCGTGCCATGACAAAACCCATCGGGCCCCCTTTACACGTGGATCCAACGGCTGCAGAATGCCAATGTTGAAACGACGGCGCAGATTTGACAACAATTAAGGGGAATATGAGGTGAGTGTGACACCGCCGCCAAGCTGTCGCTTGTTGCTTTGGTCTTTTGCGCCCTGGAAGGCCCTCACGAGTAGTACGTATAGGCGCGACTGTCCCTGGCTTCTTGATACCATCACTATTTGGAAGTTTATACTCGCCTACGCGCACATGAAGTCAATGGTCTTAGAGAGTGGGGCACACGAATCGGGAAAGCTCGGGAAAGCTCATAAAAAAATATGAAAAAAACAAATAAGATTTTAAAGCAAATATTAGTGGAAAATTGGATTCTTTTTTACTTTTCATGTGTTCGAGACGATGTGGTTTAGTCGTGTACAGAAAAATACGTTATTAGTTAGCACCTGCCTTCACAAAAAAGAAAAAAAAAAGGATCAAAGATAGATAACTAGTAAATAACAAATTGTCTTAAAAGAATGTAGTTAATTTGGTACCTACTAAGATCTTCATCATAAAAATTTTATATTCGAAACCATTCAACTTCTTAATTTTCATTTAAAAATCATCTCTACCAAAAATTATTCGAAATCGACTACTGTTTAGTCATCAAAATGTATCAAAATGAATCAACGGTATAGGTACCGAAAAGTATATTCATGATGAACCTTTGGTTTGTTTGTTACATTTGGATGACTAAACGATTTTCGATTCGAATGATTTTTTTTGTATAAATGATCTTTAAATGAAGATTAAGAGAATTAACAGTTCCAATTTTAAAAAATTTTACGATGAATATATGTTATTTGCAAGGGGAATTAGAGCATTATGTGGCGACCCATCCGGATTTATCGTATATATTTTCTCCCCGAGTGTGTTAAATGACGAATATGTCCTCGTTGGCTAAGTGACGTGGATGGGTATATATAGTTTTAAATTATTTTTCTCGCTATTGTAATTAAATCGCACTCGACATTACGAGCGCATTGACGTGAGTTTGGGTCGAATTAGTTTTCTAACAAAAATGTTACGACGATTAAAGAATGAGAATGGGTAGAGATATATTTTAGGGTGCTTTATATCTATTTTGTCCACCAATCACCTTAATTCCTACCTTATTGGACCCAATCAGATTTTGGATTTGATTTTATTCTTTTTGGGCCACTTGCCATAACACTCTCTCTCTCTTCCTCACGGCAGCCCAATCAGGGCTTATTATTATTTTCTTCTAACCAATCCCGTGCACACACACATACACCATCACACACACGTACCACCCTTCTTCCCTTCCCTCTTTCTCAATCTTTCTATCTGCCCGTACACCCGAGACCCCCCACACTCTCAATCATCACAAAAATGTCACAGATCGAGCTTTTGGAAATCACCATCACCCTCCTCTCAAGCTCACGAACCTAACCATACCCATAGGTTCTAGTTTTGGTGAGTTTTAGCCGTTGACTCACGAGCTTTGACACAGTGGGATTTTGGAACGACGTGATCATGACGATTTACAAGGTTTTAAGGCTTGAGGCAGCTTTTATTCAACTTCTTAGAGACCCTAGAGTAAGTTTAGAGTGAAGTTAACGCTGGAACAAGTGAGTTCGAGAAGTTTCAGTTTTGGCCAAAATTTTCGAGGGATTTTCAGGCCTATTTTAGTTTAATTTTGGACTTTTAAGAGGTACGATCTTGTTCTACTCCTCAAGAGCTTCAAATCCATATGAAATTCGTGAATTTTGGTTGAGAAATGAATGAGATATTGAAGTTTGAAGTTTTTCCAAAAACCAAAGAAGCAACAGGCGGCGGATTTCGGCAAATCACGGGAGAAGACAGAGAATATATATATTGATGGCGTCAGGTAATTTTGTTAGTTTTTAAAAAGGAATATTCCCTAAAGCCGTTAGGGATTCCGTCAGTGTGCCAGGCACGTGCCTGCGTGTGGCTGGCCCGTGTGGCCGTGCCTTGGCCGGCGCGTGAGGGCGTGTGGGACATCAGAAAATTTTTCTAAAAATATGGGGGTGTTCATGGTGTTGAGTAGGTCACGTTGGTATATTCAAACACCCCATTTGAGCAACGTATGAGGAATTAATCCTAGATTTTGTTTAGGTGCTATCGAATTAACGTTAAATTAGTTATTTCGCATATAGGTGAGATGTACCCTGAGGACGAGCGTGGTCAGGCGAGACTTGGGGCCTACGACCCTGCTACTTACCAGTGAGTGGGCTTTTGTTTTCTATATATACGTATATATGCTTACGATTCCCAAAAATTATTTTAAATGAATGTATGTTTTAAATGCCATGTCATATGTACATTACGTTTTAGTATTGCATTAGTATAGTTATGCATAGTATTGGATGAGGCTGCGAAGGCCAGGTAAGCTTCAGGTAAGTACATCATGATGGTAATAGTTGCATTTGTGTATGATTATGCGTAGATGCATTTAGAGCTCATTATCCTGCACCCCGGTGTTAGTGCTTCCGCCTGTGGCCAGGGCACAGTCCTTCACGTGATGTTCACCTCCCACACCGCAGGCTCACCTTGGATCCAAGTTTAGTACACAGTCATGTCGTACAAACCACAATAGGTGGTTCCGACTTATAAGTGACCTACGATTATTCGCACAGCCTTCACGTGATCGTAGCATTTGAGTGTACTTATTTACACATAACCATGTCGTACATACCACAATAGGTGGTTCCGACTCGTGTGCAGGTGTACTTGATGAGCTATAGATTCAGCCGTACAGGTCACATTAGGTGACTCCGGCTGGCATACTATTTTTACATTGATTCGTATCACCTGGCTTACACATGTTATTGTTGAACCTCTTGACATGGCATACCTCTGTTTTCGCTGCTTTTAAGCATTGTTTTTATGTACGTACGTGCTATTATTTTCTGGGAAATTATACCGGTTTTACAGTGAGGGGTTAGTATGTTCATAAAGACAACTGTGTTTTCAAAAGCTTTGTTTTGCCCACTCACTTTTTCTGTTTTGCGCCCCTCCAGATTCTAGGCAGTTGAAAGTCTTGGTGGCTTACGAGGACTTCCAGGCAGTTCTGACAATCTCTTAAATAAGTGTAGGGATCTTCTCCCTGTTATGTATAATTAGTACTGGTTCAGTTTGACTGCACTGTTGGATTGCCTATGCTCTTAATGCTTGCATGTAGTACTTGATCACTTTCACACACTTACTTATCTTCACTAGTTAAATAAGTTTAGGTTGACTTTTATTTATTCACATTTGCATGTTATAATCCTCACTTCCGTTGCGCACTTGGCTACGTCACCCTCACGTGACGGCAAGCACTTCTCGACTTCGATCGGGGTGTGTCACATTCTCCAAGGAAGAATGCAAGCATTATCCTTTAAATTGTGAAGTAAAAATTTGATAAACCAAAAAGGTATATCTGAGAAAACACAAGACTTTTTTTAAACAATTATATCGAATTCTTTATTTACGAGTTTTCTTCACTTATAAGTAAAAAAACGAGAGTGTTTATATAATACTTACATATAACTCTCATTTTTACCACAGATCACGTGATTAGTACAATGAGATTAAACGCTTTGAATAATTGTTATATATAGTCGTTGAATGCAATTTCTTTTCACGTAACAACAATTTAATGCTAGGTACATCTTGACACGTTATACACATGCAGTAGTGAAAATCTAGACACGTTATGCACATGCATTAGTGAAAATCTAAATCTAGACACGTTATACACATGCATTAGTGAAAATCTAAATCTAGACACGTAATGCTCATACGGTGTCGACTATAATGTAAAAGCCTGAAATCCGATATAGTAATACCACACAAGTAACGCGCATGCAATATTGTGAAAGCTAAAACTAGATGCATCTTGTGTACTAAGATAATCAAAGTGCCATAGAATGGGGCAAGGCCATACAAATAAGTTAAAGTCAAGCAAGTTAGGGTAATTGCCATTTTATTCATAAATTTTGAACCTATCTCTATGTCTACAAAATATCGAAGGTGTTATGTAAAATTCACATGATTATCAAATAAAGTTTTCTCTACCAGAAAAATATTATACGATTGTCAATTTAAATAAAACATACAAACTTATTCAGCCGTGAAACTAACAGTCTAACAACATAACATATGTTATAACCCAATAGTTAACATGTAAGCGAAAATTACAATTCACACCCTAATCTTTACAATCTTTTCATTATAATTACTAAAATTACCATTTTGTCAGGGTTACACAAAAAGAGCAAAAGTATAAATGGTGCCGCACACGAGGACAAGGTCGAGTGCGTGCAGCGTCCCAGTCCTAAAAGGGCGAGCTGGCGGTGCGGTAAGGCTCGGAACACAACGCGCCAAGCTGCCATCTTTTCGCGCCCTCAGATTCTAGCTGGAAGATATTTCCCAGGACCACATAAACTGTGTCAAGGGTGCAAACGTCATTTCACCACTTAAATTAAAAACTTGAAGTTCATCACCACTACAGTTCCAACTTCCATTCAACTCATATATTGATTTTCCATTAATACCCTCATAGCGTCAAGTTTACGACTAAATTGATAGTTATTTCAATATTTCAAAAAATAGTCTTAGTTTTGAAAACTGAACATAATTACTTTTTTTTGGGACCAACTTTGAATAATTTATAGTAAATTCATATAATTGAAGAAATCGGAGAGAGTTTGAACTCAAAATAGATGAAAAGAAGAAAACCGTATTTACTAAGACAATTCATGCAATAAATTTTTAGTTTACAAGTTTTAAATAAAATGAAAACAAAAACTAAAAATGAAATGTTGAAAATGACCATTTAATCTAACTACTAAAATAAAACAAGACTGAGACTATAATAAGCTGAAAAAAGGGAAAGTGTTATTAGCATACCTATTTTCACCTTTTACACTATTGTTACTTTTTAATCATTGTTATTCTTCAATTTATCCGATCACATTACCGACAATTAAAAAAAAATATGTGAAAAGCAAAATGAGCGTTTGGATAGCAATATTCAATAAAGAGTGCACACTTACTGAGAATTTATAAATAATTTGAACATGCACATGTTATATTGTAATTTGCCTACAACAAAAATAATCAAACTATAAGGAGCCGAGTAATTTTCCGTCAAAGAAAAACGTCACAGTGGACCCACGTGGGCACTTTGGTAAATCCATCCCGTCCAGCGCCTGAAAGCTGTGGTTTTGTTGGTCTCAGTGGACTCTGTGGCCAGTCATCGCTCATATCAGGTGGTCTTGTGCCGCTGCTCCTCCGAACAACCAAAACCCCCAATAAAAAATTCTGCTGACAAACCTTTACATGTTCTTCTTCCGCTCTCCTGCTCAGCCATGGAGTCCAAAACCCTAGCGGTCACGGCTCAAAGCCGCCAGCTCGCCGTCGTTAACCTCCGGTAAAAACACTCTTCCACCATTTCTTTTCGCTTTCGATGTTTACAATAAGCGTGTTTTCAGAAAAAAAAAATCTAAATTTATTTTATGTTTTGAATTTTCTGCTTTACTTTCTCGTCATCGCCTGTCTTTTCCTTCTCGGATTCTGGATTGTTGAAAAATTTACACCTTTTTGGCCTTTCTGGAACTCCGATAGTGTGATAAATGACTCTCGGGTTTCCATTTCCGACGTCGTTTGGTTCCGATTGTTTTGCTTTTTTCTTCTTTCCTGTTCCGTCCGAGTCGTGGTTTCGTATGGTCTGATAAATAATTTTTTGTTAATTTTTAATCTTTTATATTTTGACCTGGGTCGTAGTTTCGATTAGTTTATCGGATTAAATTTTTTCTCTAAGTGGTATTAGAGCGATGGCGGTTTTCGGGATTTCGATGATCGCCTGTGTTTCGTTGTTAATTTGGAAAGCTTTAGCTATTAATGGTGAAGTTTAAAAATTTCCAAACTTATTGGAGCTATTAAGTTTTCTGCAAAATGTAGTGACTGCCCCCTTTGCTTCTGTGTACATAAATGGGTAATAATTATTTGGAGCTTTAAAAGGGTGGTGAAGTTTAGAAATTTCCAAACTTGTTGTAAAAGGATGGATTTTTGGTTTTATTAACTTAAATTCAATAGGGGACCTACTTTCTATTTTCTCATATTTTTCTCTGCTTGGTTTGTAATTTGTTTCAAAAACACAGAAAGAAATTTGGCCCTAGCAGGTTTGTATGACTTTTGACTCCGTTTGGCTGCTCAGAAAACATGTTTGTATAACTTTGACTCCGTTTGGCTGCTGAGAAAATGTAGGTAATCAAATGTTAAAAACGTAAAGTAAATGATGATTTGCTTGGCCCACCTGCATTTCGTAATTGTCTTAGTGGTTCGGTTATCTCTGTTTTATTATTTGCGATGGAAAATTTTAGCGGTTAAAGGCCTCGTTGCATACAAAGTTATCAAGTTCTGTAAATATTTTTCGTACATGTTAAATTGTAATTTTGTGATGTTATCTGTGTTGCTCAATGGTCAGGGGATTGTCGCATGCAACCAAAGCATTCCGTTTACTTATGGTTTTAGCATGCACCTACCTCACTACATGTGGACAATGCTCTGGGAATGGTGAGATATTATCGGAATATGATTCTTGTGGATCATATGGAGATAATTTGAATGTGGCTTTTGCGGATAATTTTCTCGGTGACACCAGTTTGGGCTGTGGAGTTCCAAGAACCCACTTCAATCTTGATAAGATTTGTACTAGCTCCCGTTTATTATGCTTTCCGTCAACATTACCTGGTTTCTTGGAGCATAAACTCAAAGTGGCTGATTTTGGAGTTTCAGGGGATCAGTCTGATGATATATCATCCATAGGATCAACTGAAGATAGCAAGTTGGCAAATAACAAAAGTTGGTCATCAGACAATGGCGTGTTTAAATTATTTAATGGAGGGATTGTTTCTTGTTCTTTGAACTCCAAGGAGGCAACTAATGAGTTGTCATCCATTCAAGCTGATAGCTCTAATCAAAACGATCTTTCTTCTTGTAGCGGACCTTTACTTTATCAGAAGAGCACAAATTTTAGGCCAAACAAGAACACTGAGATGACCAAATTTAGTTCTTTCACTGGTGCCCCCTCACCCCATGTAGAAATTAGCCCTGCAGTATTGGATTGGGGACACAAGTATATGAATTTTCCATCGTTAGCTTTCTTAACTGTGGCAAATACATGCAATGACACCATTTTACATGTTTATGAACCATTCAGTACTGACATGCAGTTCTATCCTTGCAACTTTAGCGAGACTAAGTTAGGACCTGGTGAAACAGCTTCAATTTGTTTTGTATTTTTACCTAGATGGTTGGGCTTGTCCTCTGCTCGTCTAATTTTGCAGACAAGCTCAGGTGGTTTCTTGGTTCAGGCGAAAGGTTTTGCCATAGAATCGCCTTATGGGATTCATCCTTTATTGGACATGGATGTTTCTTCCAGGGGAAGGTGGAGTAAGAATAATTTGTCGTTGTTTAACTCCTTTGATCAAATTTTCAACGTGAAGGAAGTTACAGCATGGATATCAGTGTCTTTGGAGCATACTTCCCATCATGTAGAGGCAATATGTAGTACTGAGAAACTTCAAGGTTCTGATGAACTTGGGTTGCTGAGTGTTAAAGAACGTCTGGTTGTGAGTACTGGACAAGTTGGTTTGCCTCTTCTGGCCATGAGGCCCCTTATGAACTGGGAGATTGGTCCACACAGCAGTGAAACTATCATAGAAATAGACTTCTCAACTGAATCGAAAGGAAGAATTTATGGTGCAATTTGTATGCAGTTGCTAAGGCCTTCTGAGGACAAGTCTGATACTGTTATGCTTCCTTTTGAGGCTGAAGTGGATGGAACAGCAATGAATGATGATCTTGAAGTACCTATCTCCGCATCTCTTGAGGTTTTGGTCCCCTATTCTGCCAATGAGACTGCTGTTGCTATATCTCTGAAGAATTCTGCTCCTTACCTTTTGAGACTTCTTGAGATTACTGAAGTTGTGGATAGTAGAACCTTGCAGATTAAGTACACTGAAGGCTTACTACTTTTCCCTGGCAGCGACACATATGTTGCTGTTGTTGCTTGTACCGAGCCACTTGTCAAATTAGATGGACAATGTAAGTTACTTATACAGACAAATGACTCAAGTAGCTCTCAGATTGAAATTCCTTGCCAGGATTTTATTCATATTTGTACAAGACATTGGAATGATTCCACCATTGAATATGAACATCAGTCTGAAAGGAGTGAATCGGGTGATATGCAGACAGAGTTCTCTGAAAGTGGCAAGCAGTTGCCATTACCGATCATGGTAGGCAGATTTTACCTCTCTCTATGTATGTTTGTGTGTGTGTGTATTCTCATTTTTGTTTGAAACTGGATTAGCTTTCGAAGTTTGATTGCTGTATACTGCTTGCCGTGCCTTTATTTGTTGTCTCTTTGTCTTTTGACTAAGTGATCAAGAACATAACCCTTTCATTTATGTTTTCCTTTGTGGGAGTTTTAACGAAAAGCCCATGGTACTGTTCACTTTAACGAAAAACCACATTTTTACACTAAAAAGTCAAACCTGGTACTATTCACTTTACCCTTTATTTTGTCCTTATTGTTAAAACTCAAAGTTTTCAAGCCCTTTTCATTAGTTTTCCTTTCATTGGTATCAAACATGCATGCTCTTTAGTTATTTGCAAAAAAGTATCATTCTTTCAAGGTTCCTCATCTTCAAGGCACTGGTCAGCAGGTGTCCACTCCATTGATCAAATCGCTTTAAAAGAGTTATAAAAGATTGCATGCCTGTCTCTACAATTTTATTGACTATTAAGGTAGAGCATGCTTGTTACTATGGCTGTTATTGTGCTGTATATTTCTGAATCAGTTTAACTATTTTTTGTGGTGTTCGAGGTTATTTAGCCATGAACTATCCATAACCGATTAACTCTTTTTTGTGTTGCTTGTTCGAGATTATTTAGACATGAACTATCCATAACCAATTATATAACGTGTTTTTTTTTTACCCACAAACATGAACATCCATAGTAACCAAAATGTTATTGTGAACCTATACATGAAGGCAATGGAGACCACAGAGGCAGATGAGTTGGTGCTACGAAAATGGAAATCTCAAGATACCAGAAGTGGTATGTCTGTGCTCACTGATCATGAGGTATTCTTCCCAATGCTTCAGGTAGGAAGTCGTAACTCTAAATGGATCACTGTAAAGAATCCTAGCCAAACACCGGTAGTGATGCAGCTTATACTGAACTCAGGGGAGATTATTGACCGATGTAAGAGTGTGGATGGTCTTACACAGCCTCCTTCATCGGGTAGTGTGGTTTGTAATGAATCCACTTCTCCAAGTAGGTATGGGTTCTCAATAGCAGAAAATGCACAAACAGAGGCTTATGTTCAACCCAATGGTAGAGCATCTCTTGGACCAGTATTGTTTCACCCTTCAAATCGATGTGAGTGGAGAAGTTCGGCCTTGATAAGAAACAATCTATCTGGTGTGGAGTGGTTATCTCTGAGGGGATCTGGAGGGTCGCTATCCTTGCTTCTTCTTGAAGAGTCTGAGCCTGTTCAGAGTGTAGAATTCAACCTCAGCTTACAAATTCCTCTTGACTTTTCTCCTCCAGACATGTTTCGCATGGAAGACGTCACTTATTCTTGTTTACATCCATTATCAAGGCAGCTCTATGCTAAGAATACAGGAGACTTGCCTCTGGAGATTAGAAGAATCACAGTTTCTGGAAAAGAGTGCGGGATGGATGGGTTTATGGTACAAACTTGCAAAGGTTTTGCTCTGGAACCTGGAGAATCAGCAAAACTTCTGATATCGTACCAGACTGATTTTTCTGCAGCCTTGGTACAACGGGATCTTGAGCTGGCCGTGAATTCTGGTATTCTGGTGATACCCATGAAGGCAAGCATTCCTTTGCATATGATCAATATATGCAAGAAATCAGTGGTCTGGATGCGTGTCAAAAAATACTCTTCAGCAGTATTTCTTGTTGTCTCCTTGATGTTTCTAGTATTTTGGTATATATTGCCCCAGGTGCCTGCCTTTTGCTCCGATGATTGTTTGTGCACGAGCGGAAAAAGTTCCTTGGTTACTTCTAAAAGTAGTTCAGGAAAATCATCTCATGCGCATAATTATAGAGACAGTAGATTTTCTGAGTCTGGTGAGATAAACAGTTTGCTAAGATCAGTTCGGGAAGATAAAACCTCAATGCAGGCATCATCAGTTGGTAGATATCCCGATGACCAGGCTGGGGCCTCAGAGCGGGAAAAATTTGCTCAACATGCAGATCAAACGCTACAGGGTCATGAACAAACTAATTATTTGTCAGATACGACAAAGAACAAAGCCATGGCTTTCTCATTGACTTCTAAATCTGTGTCAGTTGAGAATCCCGATGAACTAGAAGCATCCCAACCTGGTAACCTCACAGTCAAAACTGGACAGGAAAAGGGTAGAAGGCGTAAGAAGAGAAAGGGTGCTGGTGCTAAATTCACAGGACTTCTTGAAGTTTCAAGTAGTCAAAGTGGAAATTCTACACCTTCATCACCCTTGTCTCCAGTCACATCTGTAATACAAAAACAGACGTGGCCGCTATCCCCTGATGTGGGCCAAGCTGTTGAGGCCAGAAATCCATTTACTCAAGTGGCTCAAGAACACTTCCGGAAGAGTCAGGTCTTTAAATCTGCTTCTAAGGCAAACTTATCACAGCCGGAGGTTTCTATAAAATATTGCAATAACCACCCAACTTTTGCTTCTCAAGTGCAGCCACCAGCACCAAGAAAACCTGCGGCCAGAACTGTTTTGTTGCCTTCTGCCACCTTTCCTGGTTCCAGTAGGCCTGCACCTAATTTGGTATGCTCAACCTCTTATCTGGCTTCAACATCACCTATTTCTCCGCATGTTAGAGCCCCTGGGTCCAAACTCTGTGATCGGAAAAGTGCTGAAGAAGAAAAGGCTCGGCTTGGGGATGAATATACATATGATATCTGGGGTGATCACTTTCCTAGGCTTAAGTTGACGGGTAGGTCAAAGGATGTCGCTTCTATGACCTCCAGCACTACAGAAAGCGACTCCAATAGCTTCTTTGTAAAGGGTCCACAAACCCTCATGGCAAAGTCTCCACCGAGATCTGTAAGTTTTTTCCATCAAGATGGTTAATGACCAAAAAAAAAAAAAAAAAAAAAAAAAAAAAAAAAAAAAATCCAAATAAGTTCTCATGTTTCTCTGCTTTGGGATCTCTCTTTAGGTCTGCTTGTCTGTAGTTTTCTTCAGTCATAAGCAACACAGGAGTCCGCACTGTTGTCATATGTTAATATGAAACTGAAAAAAGTAGCCTATGCTGTAAACAATGAATAGTTTAACATGGCCTAGGAATTACAACGACCACCGTTAGCTGTTATACACTGAACTTATCAAAATGTAGAAAAAGTAAAGATGAAAATATACATTCAACACTACCAATGAGGTAAAAAGATGAAAAGGGATCAACGGGTCACTCTGAACAATGAGCTTTATGTAACATGTACAGTATGCAAAGGATGTGTTGCAGAAACTTCATCGAGTTTGTTTTTAGGAAACAGGAATTTGCTAGTAGGATATGTAAACGTTTTCGAGTCTCTCACTATTAATGACACACAGGCATGGGTTTGCAGAAACTTTCTCGAGTACTACTCTTGAATATGTTACTCTGTTAACAGTTTGCTAAATGACTACTCCTTGTTTATATGAACTTGATTGTAATATTCAGAAAGATTAATGCAAGAAGAATGTGAACTTCTGCGGTGTATCAGTTCGTGAAATTACTCAAATTAGTACCTTTTTCGGTAGACGATTTGTGAAATATTCAATTACTTGGATATACAGCAACATTTTGAGCCTTTGAGGATCGAGAGAATAGAATAGTTGTCAACCATATGAATCTCAGATCATATTCTTACATTTATGTGTGTCACAAATACTTATCGACCGGGCTTTACTTCACTGAAGTAAATGTGTTTTAAGTGAAGCGAAGCCCGTTAAATAAATATTTTCTATGGGATTGGAATATCTCTATTCTGTGATGTTGGGCGTTGGATTCTATACTATCAAACAGAAAGCCTAAGCCAAAATTTGATTTCATCTTAGCTCTGATATTGCAACAAAGAAAAATAATAGTTTAAATATCCTAACTTCATTGAGCTTGTCTCAGATTTGGGTTTAATGCCCCTTATCCTGTGTTTTTTGCTTGCTTTTACTGCCTTTTGTCTTTTAATTTTCCCTCCTCCCTCCTCCCTAGTTGTGATAGTTCATCCTCATGCCACCATGTGCTCGGATTTGCAGGTTCTGATCAGAAATTGGATATCAGATCCACTTCTCTCCCTCACTTTCCCTCCCCCAACCGGCATGCCGGACTCCCATCGAGCCCAAGTGTTGTGTTGGGTATTTTATATACCCCTAGCCTCACTCTACACCCATAAGATACTATGTATATATTTGCAGGGGTTCATGAAGGGGACTTGGATCTAATGTGTACTTTCTCAATTCGGAGTTTGGCTTTCTCCGAGGATCTGACGGCGGCAACGGTGTGGTTTTTGTTGCTGGAGATTAGGTTTTTTGTTGTTTGTTTTTGCAGCCTTCGTGTCTTAAGCTTGTGCGGGCCTCCAGTTGTATCTTGAGTTGTCGCTCTCATTTTGCTTGGACCTTTTACTTTAACTGTAGTTTATCTGGTTCATTTTGGGCATTGTACTAGTTTTTAATGTAATGAAAGATATCTTACTTGACTAAAAAAAATAAAAAAAATTCTGACCCCACTTTAACTGAGGCCATGGGACTGTGCAGGTTGTAATTAACAAGTTGGGGACAATACTGGTGTTATTAGAAGTGAGCCTTTGGTCCGTCTCTCTGATAATTTGACGTGGTATTGGAGTTAGGGAGGGGGTTTGTACTACCACATGATGGGTGGGTCCCTTGGCCTTGCATGTTGGGTGACTCCACGTGGTTGTCAATGTGTGGATCTCTGACATGTGATTGGGTTCCACGTTAGGAAGTGTGTTAGAGAAAAAGAAAGAGTTTAAATATCATAAACCCACTATAACTAATATTAAGGGTTTTTGTGATAAAAATCAACTCCTGTCAAACTGTGCAATTGGTAAATAACAAGTTTGAGACAATATTAGTCTTATTAAAAGTGGACTTTTGGCCGTCTCTTTGATAGTTTGACAATTAGTACTTGGTAGTGTAGAAGATGATGTCTCGGTGGTTGGAGTGATATATCAAATATGCTCGTTTTTTCGTTGGTTTAGCACACCCATAAAATCCTACTAGCAAATTCCTTTTTCTTCTGTCCTCTCCTACCATTATTGTGACATTGACAAACAGGTTTTTACCTTCTGTAATATTCACTCTGGTGTTTGCGTTTTCCCGTGGATGTCCTCGATCGAACAGTCTAGTCACTTGTCCGTGCATGCCCAATACACAGGCACAGGCATGTAGTTGCTTTGGCAGACATTTCGGTATGAAGATTGCAACTTTACATTCACAGTATTCAGTGCATGCAACTACGTGCTGTTCCTACGCGTCTCCTGCAACAACTGCTGTAATTTTCACATTATAGTGGCTGCCTAATCAGGGTAGTGCATGCAACTACTGTTCCTACATCGTCATTAAAATTAGAGGATGGATACAGGTAAGACGGACTTCCAGTCGAGCGGTAGCTCGTGCATGCCTGCCAGCAACGAAGATAAAGCTACACAATCGATCTGTTTGCATAAACTGATCCATGGAAAAGGACTTCTTGGGGACCATTTGGTCGCAGAGCTGGCATCGTAGTAGTAGTATGTTTACCACGAGAGCTGCCATAACTACATACTGCACCTAAACAGTGACCCTGCTGATGAGTTGCCAAGCCAACCAAATCTTCAACATGCCCGGCGGTAAGGTTAGGATGGGCGTAAAACCACTCAAATCTTAATTCATGCGTGGTTTGTAATAGTAGTGTGACACGCGTGGTTTGTAAGTGATTGGGCAATCCTTAATTCATCTTATGATAGTTGTCCAATGAGAGAGCACTTATTTGCGATTGCTTTTAAAAGGGTTAAAAGCAGCTTATGAGTTATGATAGTTGATGAGTCAATTTTATGCTATATATTATTTTCTATTCTTGGTATATTCTGGTTATTATTTTGATGAGATTTTGATGCTTTGTTATGCATTTTTAATGTAGGATATACGAACTTGTTTTGAGCATAAAGTAATCAAACGGTGGAATTTTTGATGATTCCCATTGGAGCAGGTTCGTGAATCTGTCAAGAAGGTTGTATCAAAATTTCATAATTTTATCCTAAAGCATCTGATCGTGGCGAATTAATTTATGCCTAGCACGTAGTGTTGGCAGATTGGGCTGCAGGGCTTATTTGTGACTTTTGGGCTGGAAGATGATGGATTTTGGACTTGTGCTCTTCTTGGAACTTGAAGAGGAGGTCCTAATTTTTAATTCAAGTGGTTTTGGGCCTATTTTGGAGTTCTGAAGGTCCTAAAGCGTGGTTATTTCTTTGCTGGACAAATTTCCTAGTCAGAATAGGAATATAATTCCTAGTTATCCTTTTATTATTTTATTTCTGTTGTAGGCATAATTTACTGAACAATTATGGAGGCCAAAAAGAGAGAGAATGGGTGCGGCAATTGAGAGAGAAGAGAGAGATGTGTAATTGTGGGTGTGTGTTATCTCACCCCATTGTGCCTTTATTTATAGTAGTAGAAAGGGTAAATACCTTCCCCTTTAGGATTACAACATTTAATAGGTAATCTACTCCTAATAGGAATATAAGATACTTTCCCATATTCTCTAGGATTTACACAATCACATTCCTATTCCAATAAGACTTCAACACTCCCTCTTGAGTGTGTAAATACTCAAGTAAATGGCGCATTAGGTCTTCAGTGATGAAGCAAGTACAATTGATGAAGTTATCGGCACAACGGGTGATAGTCTCAAATTTACTTTGAAGTATGCATGTGTAAAAACTCACAAAAACCTTGCTATGGTAAAACCCAAGATATGGGGAAAACCCATAGACTAAGGGAAAAGTAAGAAAATATGCATAATGTCTAAAACAAACGTCAAATTGGACGAGTGTAGTGAGCTCAACGGAGTATGATCATCCCATGATGGGTGCCTCATTAAAACCTCGTTAGGTAGCAAAAACCCAGTGGGAAAAATGCTCATAATCGTAGGAAAAATAGTACATTAAGATCATGTGAGTATGCTTCTGGATACTCCCCCTGAGTTAGATATAACTTCTAAATAAGAGAACTACAAGCGATTCAATTCAGATAATTTGCGCATACCGATTCCTTGGACAAGCTTCTGGAAGGTTGACTTCAGCAGTGACGTGGTGTAGAGGTCGGCAAGGTTGTCTGGGATCGGCTTGCATGACTTCAAATCTCCTGATGCTTTGCTGATGTAGATGTAGATGCAATATGTCTTGGCGTTGGCTTCGTTGATGTATCATGGCTTGGTCGGGTTGATACATGCGGCATAGTCTTCATGGATCGTCGTTGGGACTCAACGATGGATGAAAACACAGCAAGTACTTCGAATATGCTCAACAAGAACTCCTAACCATGTCTCACTTGTGGCATAGTGAAGTGAAGTGAGTCTTGGAACGATTCGAAGATTTCGCAACTAAGGTCATATCGTGGACCTCCAAGATATTGCGATATCCCTAATGGTAAAGACATAAACATTCGGGGATTTTACCTTGTGCGGGTTTGATAAGTAACATGCGTCAACATAACAAACAAGGCAAACATCATTCCGAGGATCAGGGGGTTGGATCTGCTCGAGATGCGTTGGGATTTGATTTGCCCAAATTTGTAGTACCTTCAGGGAACGTCTTTAATACCAATTCAGTGGTTGCGTGTAGGCGCGGTGCTGCATCTTTACCAAGATCAACAGCGAAGGAGATGTCCTGTCTAAATACAATGAGCTAAGTTCAACGAAGCGCAAAGTTGAACTTAGATATTGAATTTCGGATTCCATAACCTCTTCAAGGGTCTCATTTGCATATAACATATGGACGATCAAAGGTATACTCAAAGGTAACACATTCGGGGTGTAGTTCGACTGGTAGACCAAAATACCATCAGAACAATGCTTCAACGAGTTTTCCTAAGATCCTTCATCTCAAATTCCATCTTCAGGTGCGAGGCAGTTTTCTCAAGCTCTTCCGGAGTCTTAGTGAGATTCGTGTTAACGACATAAACTGTAACTCTAGCAATTTGGAATAAGACTTCATAGTTTAACACGCAAGGGCATAATTCATATCCCCGACTGATCAAATAATCACGTAGACGGGGATACCACATCCGTCGAATTTTTCAATCCATAAGTGAACGCCTCAAAACGAGTTAAGAGGGTGTTTCGTGGTTTTGGAACTATTTGAACCAGTCCATGTAATTCTTCGGGAATTTACATGTCAATCTCCGTATCTATATCCCCATGGAGAAACACTAACCACATTTCATAATGCTGCTATCAATCACAGGACGTTTTTAAAGAAACCTTGCGCCCTAAGGCGTGCATCATATCACACTATTTCATTCATCTCATAACGTTTCCTTTCCCACTTGTAACATAACAGGGTTACCTTGGGCAGTGTAGGAACGACAGGTCCAATACACAATTTGGTAAGGAATTTGACCTGGATTGTAACTTTAGTTGTCCAATAAGTTCTATGTTGTCACTTAATCAATGGAACACGGTTCGATATCGTCGCTTTTCATTTATGTCGGTAGCTACCATATAAGTGAAAACATCATCGATGATAATCTTATTTCAATTCCATTTAGCTCACCCAAACTAGTATACTGGACCAAGAACTTCAAGTCTAAGGAGTAATCCGGATTAATCTCATGAGATGGAAATGATTTGAGATAGCGATCGAGTTCAGATTCATTGTTGTGTCGTGTCTTCCTCTTCTAGGGAAGTGAATCCTACAAACCGAATGATCTGTCGTGCTCCAGGCCAAAACAGATTGATTGGCTATCCGCTGGTGTACCGGACCGTCAAACAGGGGCGGCACATCCTCCAGGGATGTTGACTTGACGTCCGTAAGTACGTCTATCCTTGCAGGCATGTTTGCAGCCGGTATATGATCTCGTCACTTTAGCTAGATCAGAGGAATGCGTTTGGAGCAACATTCTGAAATCTAGAATTCATCGTACTTGCTTATCACACTTGTGCGGTATAGGGATCGAGATGAGACATAGTGGGTGACGTCCACGCAAATTCGCGTCATTCTACAGGAACGTTGACGTTCTTATCTCCCCATAACGACGGGAAGACTGTCTCATTAAAGTGACAACCCACAAATGAGCGGTAAAGAGATCACGTGCAAGGGCTCGAAGAGAGCTAGTGTGAAGGAGAATCATGATCGACAAAAGATACACATCCTTCTTTGAGGACCCATGGTGGTACGTTGCGACGACACAACTTGGCACATGGAATGCGCACCCAAATACGTAAATACGAAAATCGTCAGGTTCGTACCTAGTAACCAACTGTAACGTCATATAGGTTGGGTGGCAATGGGCCTCAAGGCGGACCAACATTACTGCGTACACGGATTGCATAGCCCTAGGCAGAAACCGAAAACTTGGTACGTCTACCAAAATTCGAGCGATCATTTAAATTGCGCTTTATGATCGCTAGGCGAGGCTATTTGGGGTGAACATGAGAATTCCATGTTCAATTAGAAACCCAAAACGACATGCAATACTTTATTGAAAACCGTCGATGTAAACTCTTCGGCATTATCTAGTCTCCCGGACCTTAAGGGATAAGTAGGGTGGTGAACCCTTAATCGGCCAAGAGGTTTAGCAGTAATGTGTGTGGACAAACATGTGACCTAGTTTGTCGATTCATCAACCAAAACCATAAGTCTTTATATGGTCCGCATTTTGGTTGGATTAGTCCACATATATTCCCTTGAATCCACTGTGAAAACAGAGTCGGTTCATATCTTTGCAAGGGATGATTTAGAAATTCAAATTTCACAAACGAGTAGACTTTGGCAAGTGTGCTTGTAGGCACAAGATCCTTACTTCGGGTAAGGAGATGCGTCGTAGCATCGTTGGTCGACCTAAGTGTCCCAAAAGGTCGTGCCAAAGCAAGTAAACTGCTCAATCACAAGGCTCCAGGCCGGCCACATGTGGTGTATTCCCAGTTAGGAGACAACCCATTGGTCCCAAATCAAAGCTTCATGCTCATTTTTGGAGGTGGTGCAAAGATATTTCACTCTATTTTCTTCAGTGGTTTCATTTATGATCATTGTCATCTCGAATATCCTTAAAAACTCATCGTCAGGGAGAATTTAAGGTCCCTTAAATGATGATGCAATACCATTCATACAACGAGGAGCGTGCCATTGCTCTTAATCAGGTTGGATAGACCTGAAGTTGTTGTTAGAGATGTGATTTAGGTGTAAAGTTAGTGTGCGTAGTACGCATTCATCCAGACAACTAACTTTCCCACATTCCAACCTAATCACGTGTTTAATTGAATCGGTCACATGTACTAAGAAACATGATTCAATTAACTCATATTCGAGGACAATATCAATAAGATTATCCATAAGTAAAACATACACCAAACTTGAATCCAAGAACATAGAAAGATGTTCACAAAGTAAGCAAAGTTACTAGGTGGATTTGGCCAACAAGGCCATCCATGTCAAAATTATGCTTTTCCAACGATGTGCGGTGGAGCAAAATTAGTCTCACATATTGACTACTAGAATGGTACTCCTCAACAACATTGGTAGGGGCACGAACAGGTGCATAACCAATGATCTATTCCATCAAGATGGAAGTAGATTCTGCAGGGTTGAGGTTAGGGAATACTATCACTTATTCTTGAAGTTTTAGGTCTTAGGTGCCAAAGATTATGCTTCGGGCATGATGCCACACCTTGGCAGGCCATGATTGTAAAAACAAACTCGAATTGGATTATGAGAGAGACAGACCCAAACTTGGGTTCAGTAGGCTTTGACCGAATTGGGTTGAGCCATTCGGTAGACTCTAGCTGAACTGAGTCTATACATTTCTCTCACGTTTGTGGTGTAATCAGATCCGAGAATTTGGTAAACTTCCGCTTTCTACACTGTTGTTTCAAGAGCGAGTTAGAAACATGGAAGGACGAGAAAAATATTCTCCAGTCAAAATTCGATCGGATTTATAAACTTCATAATTGTACTCATTCATGGACGTAATCATGGTGTGTTTCAGGCAATGTCTTTAATGATTAGACGGTCCGTAGGAGCGAGCCAAAGAGCCATGGAATCCTCGATCAGGAGGTATTTCCATTTGTAATGCTTCGGGCATAAGTCTTCGAATGAAGATCATGGTGGAGGCTTATTCAGCTCTTCCATGCCATTGTTGGCGTCAATGGTTTCGTAGCTTCTTGATAGTCAAGTATAGATTCACGTCTAGTACCCCACATTAAGTGGTTTCTATTAAAAACATCCAAATCAGGAAAATCGAACTTGTGACGGTTCGACAATCCACTGAATTGGAAGGAACAAGATTATGATTAGTGCTATGGGAATGAGACATCCATATGCATCATAGCTAGAACATTCGAGTTCTAAGACAAGGTTTTCATGAAAAACGTCGGTTTTCATGGGTGTATTGTTTTATGAAAACTTCAGGTTTCAAAGGCACTAAATTCGAAACTACAGGTTCGATTTAGTTTATGAATGTTTAGTTCATAAAATAGAGGTTTCTGCAAGAAACACATAATGCAATATACCAACTAAGTGTAGTGGATTTGGGGTTCTTCGGAAACTCAAGTGTGAGAGCTTCATTACTACGAAAGTATGTGATGGTTCAAAGTATAAAGATAAATTATTGAATCATTAATGTCCAAAAGTGATCTTCAGGTCAATAATTTTGGATTCATTATCAGATTAATGGACTGCAGGTCACTTTTAATTAATTCAATCAATCGGAACCAAACAGGGTCGATTGTAGAAGCAAAATAATATTAACAGAATATTATTGGATCGAAATTATAGCCCCAAAATAATTTTGGGCTTTGTGCCGTGGGATAAGGAAGGCACGGGGTGCCTTGAGTAAAAAACTCACAGCCCAAAAGGGCCTCGGGTTGTGGCTACAGGCCATGGGGAGGGAGAGAACCCCAGCTGCAGCTGGGTTCTGTTTTTAGGCTGAAGGGAGGGCATGGAGGAAGGCCCAGCAAAAGCTGGCCTTCGGTTTGGTGATGGGAGCCCAGCCGCATGGGCTGGCTATTTTGATGCGGGCCGAGACAAGCATAAGCCCAACAAGCAGAAAGGCTTACTGGCGTGGACCTAGAACAGGGGCTGCAGGCCCGTTGAGATGGACCCCAGGTCAAGGCCTGGTGAGAGTGAGCTGGGCTTCAGGCCAGCAGGCTTGCCAATAGTGGTGGTGCGGTGGGTGTGCCGCACCATACCCATTCCTTTTTTTTTCTTTTTTTTCAAATCCCTTAGGGTTTAGGAAACCCTAATTTGCTTCTAATTTTTTTTTTTTTTATACTTTGACTCACAAATTCCACATAACAATTTAATTGTGCGATGCATGAAACAAATATATATATATTGACAAATATATGAACATATACAATATATATATCGGAAGGAAAATATCTTACTTTATTTTAAGCGTACCTGATTGGCAGAAAACAACCAAAGCCTTTGAATTTGTAGAAGTTCCTTTGCAAAGCAAAAAGCCGGAATAGCATCTCCAATGCGTTGTATCATGTTCAACACAGAAAAATTAAATTGAATCCATAGCATGTAGATCAATTCAAAATAATAATAAATTAATCATGAAAAGAATGATTACAACGTAATACTCCCCTAATTGAAGATCAAACTCTCTTTAGCGCAGCGTCAAGAGCGTGATGATAACGTGTTGTAGGCATAATTTACTGAACAATTATGGAGGCCAAAAAGAGAGAGAAGGGGTGAGGCAATTGAGAGAGAAGAGAGAGATGTGTAATTGTGGGTGTGTGTTATCTCACCCCATTGTGCCTTTATTTATAGTAGTAGAAAAGGTAAATACCTTTCCCTTTAGGATTACAACATTTAATAGGTAATCTACTCCTAATAGGAATATAAGATACTTTCCCATATTCTCTAGTATTTACACAATCACATTCCTATTCCAATAGGACTGCAACAATTTCCTAATTTTTAGAAAACCTTTTCTATGAGGGTTTTAATTTGGAGTAGTATAAATAAGGCTTTTTAGCCATTAAGGTTCTCGACGCGACATTGAGAGAACTTAGCAAAGCTTTGGAGAATTTCAGACTTTTTACTTACAAGGTATTTTCAATTATTTTTCTAGTTAATGATATTTTCTTTGATTTTTATTATGAGTATGCGTAACTAATTTCTTTTGCTAGGGTTAGGTCATGAGCCTTAACATGAATATGTGATTTTATTAATTCGCTTATGAATGGATGCATGGTTGCTTTGAATTATTAATCACCGCAATTAAAACTATCTATATATTTTAATGATTGATCACCATTAGGATATTTAGACAAGTAATTTGATGCAAATGCTGTTGGAACATCACCTTGAAATTGAGAAGGGTTTCTAGTGATTAGTAATTGTAAGTTCACTTAAGGTGAACATCACGCTCTTAAGGGTTGCATAGTTTTTCAAAGGGTTTTCACAAAGCTTAATGAGTCTTGCATGTTTATATTTGATATGAACATCACAGACGAGTTGCATGTTAGATATACGTTTTTGCTTGAATATCACGAGGAAAATATGCATTATGAAAACCTAACCTTCAAAGCATGTATGTGGAAATTCATAAGTAATTGGTAGAATTGCATAGAATTGTACTGGTGAAGGCTAAACCCTAGTCTTTCCCTAAATTGATTTTAATTTAAAAACGTTTTCCTTCTTTGTTGCCATTATTTCCAAACTTCTTTTATTGTTAATTTAATCTTTTCAAATTCAAAAATCTCAAATCTTTGATAAAAGATTTGTTTTTATAATTAATTAAGAATTAATTTAATTACAAATTAGTCAAACAATATTTGTAGGCAACTTCCTTGCATGAGCGATTATACTACATTTACCTTGTATTCTTGCAAGTATTTTCAGTGATTTTAACCTTACTTGCGCAGGTACTAAAAATCCTATCAAGAAATTGGAGTTATGATAGCCAAAAGCGTTTCTGAATTTATCTTAGCTAAAATGTGTGCCAAAAATCGTTTGAAACAAAATATTATTTAAAATAAAACGAAACGAGACATTTGAAATAAAATGAAGCGAGAACAAGGAACAAAATTTTTTATAACAAACACTCAAAAGTATAGGGTGAATCACTTCAAAATCATATACTTCACAGACAGAGAAACATATTTTTATATTATAGTAAATTTTGTTTCGGTCAAATTATTATTTATTTCTTGAAGTGGTATTTCACTACACTTAGCCCCCTTCTAAAACCAACCATTAAAAAAAATTCAATGGTGAACGCGGTGGGATTATAAGATTTATATAATATTCAACCAAAACTAAGGGTGGGCGCTGTGCGGTTCGGTGCAGTTTCGAGTGAAACCGCAACCGAAATCGAAACTTTTTGCGGTGCGGTGCGGTGCGGTTTTGAAGCCAAAACCAAAATGAAACCAAACCGTTTGGTTCGGTTTGGTGCGGTTTTAAACGGTTTCGGTTTGGTTTTTGAGAAAAAATGTACAATTTAAAATATACACATATTTATGCATAAGACGGTCTTATTTTCCTTGTATATTAATTAATGAATATGTAGCAAAATTGCACCAAAACAGCAACAACAATGCAGCAAAAAACAGTAGCAAAACTGCCAAAAAAATGAAGCATAACTGCATAAAAAACGCAGAAAAACAACAGCAAAACAGCACCAAATATATCACTGCATAAATATAACAGTATGTGAAGGTTAATGGCATACTTGATCCTTCCATGACATGTACATGAAATACTAAATTTCATACCACTACATAATATATACCTCAAATTCTGTGGCATGCAACCTCCATTTTTAATCTGCATGATGTCATATTAGTTTCATTACATAATAAGTTTCTGTTAATAAATTTGTGTTGACATCATGCTCTGCGTGATTTCGTTCACGCTCTTCTCTTAAGGGTTGAAGCTGAGGAGCCCCCCACAGATATTCGAGGTGCCTATTCGGTTTCTATTGTGCCGTTTACTGCCTTTGCCAAGGTATGCTTATACGTGTTTTCTTGGTGGTTTTGATGTTCCCAGTGTGAATTTTTAATTAGGATTAGGTTGTTGGATATCAAATGGGAGAAAAGGGTTTTACATTTGGTTAATCAGGTTGTATGAATGTGGGGTATTCATGTGTTGCTACTGTTGAGTTGTTTTTGGTGGTATGTACAGTTTACAATTGTGTTAAGGGGTTATTGTTATTGTGAATTATATGATAATAGTGGCGGTATGATTTGTTTTTAATAAGAATTAAGTATTAATAGGCTCCGTTTATGATGCCAAACTCAACATTTGAGAGACGGTGGTAGAAGTTTAATTGCAAACCCAAAACCGCAAAACCAAACCTATAACCTAGTTGAACTAATTAAAAGTTTAAAATATAACATTTATTTATTATATGGTGCGGTTTCGGTTTCGGTGCGGTTTTGAAAACCCAAAACCGAAACCAAACCGTTTTCTTTGCCGCGGTTCGGTTTCGAAACCGAAACCGTTTCAAAACCGCAAAACCAAACCGTTCGGTGAGGTTTGATTCGATTCGTGTTTCGGTTTTCGGTTTCAAGTGCCCACCCCTAACCAAAACATTAAAAAGTTGGAAAATGTATAGCAAGAGATGTGCAAACTGCTGTGATTGCCGTCGTCCCACTAGAAGGTGGTTGAGCCACTGAACTCAAATGAGATGGTGTCCTTAATTGGTATATGTAGGAGTGGAGCCACGAAGAGACTAGAATGATCATGGGTTTACCTTGATATTTTTTTCATAGGAAAAAAAAATTATAGTTATCCTTCTAATATTCCAAAGAGTTTTTAGGGGATTATGGCCCAAACCAGAGGGAGATAGGAAGTAGGCAATAGAGCTAGTTCTCCTAGAGCTTAAGCCTTTTCACATGGTGCTGGTGGTTGTTCACAAGCTTGAATTATGCTTTTCATGTGCAATTTTCATGTTCTTGTTAGCCCTTTGTATTAGGTTGTTTTTTTTTTCCGCCAATTAACACGGCTCCTAACTGGTTGGAACCTATTGATGAAATGGAGTGGACTTGAAAATCAACACCATCATCACAGAGCAAACAAACATCAGAATTAGACCAAAAATCTAGAGTAGCATAGTAATGGATGAGACGATGACCAAATGATGGATGAGACGATGGTTGAGAGATGGATTCGCGAGTGGGAGAGGGATTCATGAGCATGGGAGAGGGATTCACGAGCGTTTTGCAGCGTTGTTGCAACGCTGGCATTGTTGATGTGTTGCAGCATTTTCTTTAGATTTATAAGAGGTCCCTCCTAACCCGTAATTCTAGCTCCGCCACTGAGTATATGTAATGTGGCCCTTCTCATTTGGGTTATTTCATTTTCTTTTCTTTTATGAGTTGTCTACATATATATGCATGGCTAGGATCCGGGGACACATATTTTGATACACAGTTTGTGAAGTCCAGTTCGTAATGTATTTTAATGATGCAATTGTATATCTTTTATGTCTCACCTCAAAGATAATATCTACCAAAAATCACTTAAATCCGAAATCATTGGATTAAATTTGGTGTTTCTTTTTGTAGAACCATATTCGTTTGTTTTCTTCACTACAAATGAATGCCTTAATGGTTTTAGATTTTTATTAATTTTTTGTAAGAAAAATCTATGAATGAAGTATTGAAATATAGACAATTTTAATCATTAAAATACATTACAAAATAGTGTCAAAAGCGTATGCACTCGAATTCTAACCCCATATTGTTGGATGATTAAGGCCTAAAATGTCATTTCATTATTTGTAGCAAGCTGCTAGTTTTTGAGTAATTAGGTTTGTTAGTGATCAAGGGCTGAGATTAGATCATTTTGTAGTAGGCTCAAATGTGAGCAAGTGTCAATATCTCATAGGGTCTTGTAATGAATGGTTGGATGAGCTCATAGGCTGTCCTAGATTCTCTCTCTCTCTAACGGTTTTGTAAATGCTGGTGTGATGAAATGAAAAGTCGCAGAAGAGCATTCTAGCTCTCTCTCTCTCTCTCTTTCTAAGTCTCTTTCTCTCTTTGCAAAATCGCTGCAAATTTCACAACCAAATTATTCAGATCCTAACATGGTATCTAGAGCCTAGGTTCGATTTCAGACTGGGTTGATTTCTGTGAAGTAGTGCGAGAGAATCCAACGAGAAAACTCTCGATTTCATTCCGATTCAAGCTCAAATGGCTGGGTCTGGAAGCAGTGATTTGCGAGCTCCCATTTTTTTTGGAACGGAGTTCGAATTCTGGAAAGTGAGAATGGTCACCAGTTTCAAGTCGTATGGGATCTGGAAACGGGTAGACAAAGGGATTGTTGCTCTAGAGTCGAAGAAAAAGAAAGAAAATGAGAAAACAAAGAAGGAGAAAGGTGAGGAAGAGTTGTCCTCATCAGACGATGATGAAGGAGACGACGATGCGTTTATTGCTTACATGGAGAACCAATACATGAAAGATGCTAAAGCACTGGGAATTATTCAGAGTGCAGTTTCCAAGGAGATTTTCCCTCGGATTGTGAATCAAGAGACATCCAAGGGTGTCTGGGATCTACTCCAAGAGGAATGGCAATGAACAAGCAAGGTCTATCAAACTTCAAAGCTTACCTTGTGAATTTGAGTATATGAGGATGAAAGAAAATGAATCTCTATCTGCCTATCTTACTAGACTGTTTGAACTAATTAATCAGATGAAATCTTATGGTGAGAATCTCACTCATCAAAGAGAAGTTCAAAAGGTTTTGATTAGTCTGTCTAGTAAATATGATCCAATCTGTGTTGTGAATGAAAGAACTTCTTATTTGAATACTGTGACTGTACAAGAGGTAGTTGGATCTCTTAAGAGTTATGAACTTAGGCTTAATAGGCATGATGATGATGATGTGAGCTCTGGGCATACATTCTCTAGCATGAGTCTTGGGTCAAAACCACAGAATAGACTATTAACTCAAGGAAATCACAGTAAGGGAAAGAAGAATTGGAAATCTAAGCCTAAGAAATGGGAAAACAAAACTCACCAGACTGAAAGAGTGGGTGAGATCACTGAGGGTATCAAACAAAAGTGCAAAATCTATGATAAAGCTCATCTTGGAGAGTGTTGGTTTAAGGGAAAACCTAAATGCCATAACTGCAACAGATTTGGACATGTAGTGAAGGATTGCCATCAGCCCAAGAACACTCATACTGCAAACTATTTGAATCATGTTCAGGACAATGCATTAATGTTCTATGCTTGTCATAAAGCCTCTGTACAAGAAAATAGTGGTGTTTGGTATCTAGACAGTGGTTGCAGTAACCACATGACTAGTACTGAATCACTACTTATCAACATTGATAGAAGCATAAGGTGCAAAGTGAAAATGGGCACAGGGGATCTAGTTGATTCAATAGGCAAAGGAACTCTAGTAGTGGAGACTAAGAGAGAAACAAGATTTATACCAGACGTCATGATTGTACCTGGTTTAGATGAGAATCTGCTTAGTGTGGGCCAAATGGTTGAACATGGGTATTGGTTGATATTTGGTGACTTCATGGCTTGCATATTTTGTGACAGAGAACTGCAAGATCATATTGCCACTGTGAAAATGAAGGGTAACAGATGCTTTCCTCTAAAGTTTGAATCTATTGATCACATTGCAGCAAATAGAGCAACAATTGAAAGAGATACATGGAAATGACACAGAATATTTGGGCATTTGAAATATGACAGTTTGAGATTGCTGCAAGAAAGGTGCATGGTGTATGGATTGCCCTATCTAAAGGAATACAACCAGGTGTGTGAAGGGTGTGTTACTGGAAAGGCTCACAGAGAGGCCTTTAACAAGGAACAGAGATGGAGGGCAACATTTCCACTAGAACTTGTACACACAGATGTGTGTGGCCCCATGAGTGAGACTCTTGGTGGCAACATATACTTTCTTACCTTCATTGATGACAAATCAAGAATGTGTTGGGTTTATTTCTTAAAAAATAAGTATGAGGTATTCAGAATTTTCAAAATGTTCAAGGCTATGGTTGAGCTACAAACTGGTTACAAATTGAAGAAGCTCATGAGTGACAGGGGAGGAGAGTATACTTCTCTGAAATTTGAGAAGTTCTGTGAAGATGTTGGTATTGAAAAACAACTCACTGTTGCTTACTCTCCCCAGCAAAATGGCATTGCTGAGAGAAAGAATCGTACCATTGTAGGGATGGCAAGAACCATGCTCTATGAAAAGAAGTTACCACTCAAGTTCTGGGGTGAAGCAGTTCACACTGTTGTCTACTTGTTTAATAGGTGTCATACTAAGGCACTGGAGAATAAGACTCCCTTTGAAGAGTTTTGTGGTAGAAAACCAGGAGTAAAACACTTGAGAATTTTTGGCTCTGTGTGCTACACTCATGTGCCAACTCAATTAAGGCAGAAACTAGATGAAACTGGACAGAAAAGTGTATTTGTTGGATATGGGACAAGAGAAAAGGGCTATAGAGTGTATGATTTGAAAAGCAACAAGATCATTGTTTCTAGAAGTGTCATTTTTTATGAAGACGTAGTGCTCAATTGGGAGAATATAGAGACAGTGCACATCTCTCTGCCTTACTCAGAAGCTAATGAAGGTGTAAGCACAACTGAGATTGAAAATGGTGTATGTGAGGAATCTAACATTGGTTCTTCTAAGTCAAATGATTTAATCACAGGTGAAGAGTGTATTACTGGTGTACACAATAGTGTCTCTGATACTATGAACATGGAAAGTGAGACTCAACTCACAGAAACTTATGACAATACACCAAAGAAGTGGAGAAATTTGAATGAAGTGTTTGCTCAGTGTAAACTTAGTGTCATTGATCCTGAAAACTATAATGAATCTTCTCAAGATCAAGCTTGGAAGAAAGCAATGGAGAATAAGATCTCCATGATTGAGAAAAATGAAACTTGGGAATTGGTTGATGATAGGAGCATATTTATGCGACTTAGTTAGCTTGTTTTCTTGCATTTAGTTAGCTAAACTATGTTAATTATAGTGTTTAAAGTCAGTTTCGTCCAATTTCAGGTTCTAAGTGTCAAAGTGGCAAAAAGAAGCAATTTGGAGCATTCTAGAGCATTTTTGGGCCAAGATTGGATAGTGCAAACATGGAGGCTTGAGGATGGACGAATTTGAAGAAAGGAAGGCTTGGAATCAGCCAAGAAAGATGGAGAATTAAATTCAAGTTCAGAAAGATAAGATAAAAGCAAGAAAAAAGGAGCATTATCTCTAACCTTATCACCTTATCTTATCTTATCCTTGCCTTATCTTATCTTTCCATACTTTTAGCCAAATAAGGGGGTTAATATCTGATTCTTATCTCCTAAAATTAGGGATTCTAGAAGCCTAAAAACCTGCTGAAACCTAAAATTAAACATGTGCTTCACATTCCCTAAAAACATGGCGCCTAGGCCATGTTTCTAGAAGCCTTTCATTCCAGCCGCACCCTTATCCCTTGTTCTTTGGAATTTCTGATTTCTGGAGGGGTTTAGAGTCCAAAACCTATGCAAATTATGTCCCAGCCGTGCCTTATTGTTCCCCTATAAATACATATGCTTGCAGCACTCATAAAACAACATTCACAGCCCCAAATTCACTCATACATATTCCTGCCGCAAATCCCTTAACTTTCAGCCTTCCATACACCTTCTACACCCTTTGCCGCATCCACCATCCATCCCTACCACCTTCACATATCCATACATAACCCCAGCCACCTGTGCCGCAGCAAAGTGGAGGAAAAGAAGAGCTTGGCGTTCCAAGGTTGCAGATTGAAGACATCTAGGTGTAATTCAATCTTGTTTTTAATGTCTACTTTCTTATTCTCTGATTTTGTTATAGTTATGAGTGGCTAAAACCCTAATTAGCTAGGGGGAAGTTTGAAGCCATGAACATGCTTGAGATATGAATTAATTCCTGCCAATTGCGATTTAATAAGTTGTGAATGCAATTCTATTAACTGTTTTATTCATAACTTGTTCTTGTTTGTTAATTAAGGATGCATACTTAGTTTTCATGCATGAACTTGATGCTAGAATATAAATAAGTTTCACCTAATCGTTACAAGTTTATACTCATGAGTAGTGAAGGTTGCTGTCACAATCGCGTTAATTGAATTCTTGACAAACGTATCATGCATTCATAGTTACGAATGTCTCGTCAACACTTATGATTTTCATTGAACGTAATGATCTTTAATTGTATCTCTATTATGCAGTCATGTAGGGAACTTGTGGAGAATGATTTGAGTTGTTGCATGCATTTCATCCAATTCAATGAGTAAAGGAAAATCTGAGGGTTAATTAGTGCAATTCACGGTTAATCTGGGGTGTTGAGCTTCATGATCTATTGAAAAGCAATTGGAAATTGATTCATGTACAAGTGTGTCATGTGTGGAGAATGGACCTCTAGCTAATCCATCAACCATCAAGGTTTTCAAATTCGTTTTACAAATCTGCCCAGTTTTACAATTTGTTTTGTTTTGTTTTAAATTCGTCCAAACCAAAACCCCCCCTTTTACTTTCTTGTTCCCAAGTGTTTAAATCTGTTTTGTGTCTGTTTTTAAGTACTTTGAGTCAAGCCAAAACCCTATTTTCGTCCAAAGTAGTGTTTAGAGTCAGAACTGCTCAATTTGTGTTTTTAAGGCAGTTTTGAGTGTTTTCAACCCATTCTGAGTCTTTTAAGTTTATTTTGAGGTCTTTGAGTCTATACAAACGTTTTTAACTTTGTTTTCATGTTTTTGAGTCAGTTTAGAGGTTATTAGCAAGCCCTCCTAATCCCCGGTCCAGAATGATCCCTACTTACATACTTACTACAATTGATAAAAAGAGGGTTTAATTTGTGTGCTTAACTAAATTCACATCAGTTGATAGACCAAGTGATAAACCCATTGTTGGAGTAAAATGGATCTTTAAGACCAAGCTAAATCTGGATGACACTATACAGAAACACAAGGCAAGATTAGTTGCCAAAGGGTACACTCAAAAGCCTGGAATCGATTTCAATGAAACTTTTTGCACCTGTGGCTAGACTGGACACTATAAGGATTCTCATTGCCTTGGCAGCACAGAAAGGGTGGAAACTGTTCCAGTTAGATGTGAAGTCTGCCTTTCTGAATGAGATCCTTGAAGAAGAAGTGTATGTAGATCAACCAGATGGGTATCTTGTCAAGGGAGAAGAACAAAAGGTATACAAGCTAAAGAAAGCCTTGTATGGACTGAAGCAATCTCCAAGAGCTTGGTATAGCAACATTGACACCTACTTGGTACAGTGTGGGTTTACAAAAAGTCCAAATGAAGCTACTCTATATGTGAAGCATAAGGAAGGACAGGGAACCTTAATTGTTTCAATATATGTGGATGACATTGTCTATACTGGGAGTTGTTCACAGATGATTGAAGATTTCAAATGTGACATGATGAGTAAGTATGAGATGACAGACTTAGGACTGTTGCACCATTTCCTAGGAATTGGAGTTATTCAACAAGAAGGGAGCATATTCATTCATCAAAAGAAATATGCATTGAGTTTGATTGACAAGTTTGGATTGAAGAATTGCAAATCTGTTTCAATTTCTCTACCTCCCACTGATAAGCTAAGTAGAGATGATGGGAATGAGGTTGCAGATAAGGAACTGTATAGAAGAATTGTTGGCAGCCTTCTGTATTTGACTGCAACAAGGCTTGATATCATGTACTCTGCCTGTGTTCTTGCTAGATACATGCACTGTCCTTCCACCAAGCATCTTGGCACTGCCAAGAGGATCCTGAGATATGTGCAAGGAACTGTGGATTATGGAATCATGTACAAGAAAGGAGATGCAGCCTTGCTTATAGGCTTCTGTGACAGTGACTGGAGTGGGGATGAAGATGACATGAAATCTACATCAGGCTATGCCTTTAGCTTCGGCAGTGGCACCTTCTCTTAGGCCTCTGTAAAGCAACAAAGTGTTGCACTCTCAAATGCAGAAGCCGAGTATATGAGTGCCTCTGAAGCTACTACTCAAGCCATATGGCTGAGATTTGTGCTGCATGACTTTGGAGAAGAATTGATTGAACCAACCCTTTTGATGTGTGACAACCCATCTGCAATTGCAATGTCAAAGAACCCTGTATTTCATCACAGGTCCAAGCATATCAAGAGGAAATTTCATTTCATCAAGGATGCAATTCAAGAAGGAATAATTGATTTACAATTCTGCAGGAGTGAGGAACAATTGGCAGACATTTTCACCGAGGCATTGGCCAAAGACAGATTCTGTGCCTTGAGGGACAAGCTCGGAGTAGTCTCAGTTAAGACCTTAGAAGGGAGTGTTGGATGATTAAAGCCTAAACTGTCATTTCATTATGTGTAGCAAGCTGCTAGTTTTTGAGTAATTAGGTTTGTTAGTGATCAAGGGCTGAGATTAGATCGTTTTGTAGTAGGCTCAAATGTGAGCAAGTGTCAAGATCTCATAGGGTCTTGTAATGAATGGTTGGATGAGCTCATAGGCTCTCCTAGATTCTCTCCCTCTCTAACGGTTTTGTAAATGCTGGTGTGATGAAATGAAAAGTCGCAGAAGAGCATTCTAGCTCTCTCTTTCTCTCTCTCTTTGCAAAATCGTTGCAAATTTCACTACCAAATTATTCAGATCCTAACACATATATCCTCAGAGTCAGTGAGTCCGTAGACCAAATCTAGAACTGAATCTCACCACTCAGTACTGAATGGAGGAGAAGGGATTAGAGAGAGTTTATTTGCATGTGCTGCATGCTTTTGGCTTCTTTTTTTTCCTCTGTCTGCATCAATATCTTCATCAGCAATGTTCCACTTCCTTCTTTTTTGTTTTTGCTATCGATCTCACCTCTCATTTTCACAGCCACACTACTACTACATACCGATGGGCTCAAAATTTTATGGTGTGGGTCTCGGCTACCCTTCTCCCTGTATGAATTTGGGACCACTAGTTAGCTCCTCAGATCAACCTCAAATACAAAAGAAGGGCCTCATTACATATATAGGACCATCTCGTGAAATTTAATGCTGGTTTAGAGTTTAGACTTTGGAGTAAGAATTGTACAAATGTCCAATTGCAAGAAGATCTTTTTCTATTGCAAGAGGCTAGTGGCGGATTCATGATTCTAACATCGGATGGTCCCAATGTAAAACATCCAAAAACACATTAAAGGAAAATTACATAAAAATCTAAATACTAATCCCTTCTTCTCTTACCTTGATATTCAGCGTCTTTCATCTACCTCGCCAGAAGGCTACTGCAGCCTGCAACTCCTTCACACCTCTTCCTTGGATGCACTAGGTTTTTATTGGACTATAACTTTATATCATTTGAATAAATAATTGCTTTGGCATAGCCTATATAGTCCTAGGAATAGATCTCTTCCCCTGCTGAAACATTTGGAGGGTCCTTGGAGATCTTCATGGGCGTTTTTCCTCCTAGGTGGTTCTAGGAGTTTGGGACCACCTGGTCCCTGTATGGATCTGCCCCTGCAAGAGACTTAGTCAAATTGGTTTCAGTAGTGCGTGGGCTCATATTTCACTCAAGTTTGAATTTATCTATTCTTAGTCTAGATTAATTTAGTGTAGGTGAATGCTAATCCTTGTAGCCTAAGACTTGTGATGTATATCTAAAAGAGGGTTACCCTATGAATGGAAATCAACCAATTCAGTTCAATATTTCTACAGTGTCGATCAATGTACTGTCACGTGTTTGCAAACCCTAAGTAACCATATGGAAACCCCTCCTACATGTTTAATTTAGACCTCCCTTTTCAGTTTATTTTCCTGTTCCTTCTACAGTAACATTTCCCCATTTTTATTTAAACTCTTAGCAAAGGAATATAGAAGTACCTACTAGCTTTGGTAGACTCTAATTTTAACTAGGTGCAGATATTAAACATGGAGCAGTCAGGGATCATGGCGTTTTAATGAATGATTTGGCAGATGTTTTAGACATTCCCTCTCTAATTGAACATGCATATGGTTACATGCCACCACATGCATGGTTACATTCCCTCTCTAAATGATATGTCTGAATTCTCTTGCTAAATAATATATACAAGATAATCTCAGGCACTACGACCTGTATTACCAAAAATTGGGAACATATAGGGCTACCCTAGCTCATGGGGCAATTTAGGGTTTTTCTTTGGGGATATACATTCGTTGCATATTAGCAAAAAGATTAAGCTTTAGTTGTTCACAGCCTTGACATGCCTGACATACCATTCAACATGTTCCACGTTTAGGACTCATCACTTCTTCAATTTATGATTACAAAAAATTTTGATACATCCATGACATCACAAATGTTGTTGCAATTCATTCAGTTAAGACACAAAAAAGTTTTCAATTTAATTAGACATAAAGTTGATCTGTTATGTAAGTTATAAAATGCTGATTACATGCACGAAAAGTAAAGTAAAACTAACATGTAGTTAAATGTGCAATATTGATGCTTCAATTAAGAAAATGATTCGATGATTAAGTTAAGATAAATTTCATGAGAGAGAGTTTTGCTTTTCGGCCGACCAAAGAGTTAAGGAATGATCATGTTGAATTAGTAATTGGCAGATCGATCGATTGGAGGTAGCGCATGAGACTGAGGACTGACTGAGAGAGAGTCACTGAGTGAGGGCATGCTTTGTTTCCAGAGATCAACCATGCATGCACGCACGCACATGTATAAATGTACACATGATATATTATATGAAAGGATGAAGTGCACACTCACGTGCTGCTGCACAAAAAAAAAAAAAAAAAAAAAAAAAAAAAGGGGGTGAAAATGCAAATAAATCATTAAGACCATGTACCTAATATTGTTCTTTTTTATCATGTCATGTATGTTTATTATTTATAAATTTAATGGAAGTGGTTTTATCTCATGCAATTATAGGGAAATGCTTTGATACAAGGTTGTGAAACGACGGATATTTTAATTTATTTTTTACAAGAAGCGATAATGATATACTTTATTAATGAACAAGAATAATTACATAATTAAGGTGTCACATTTGTACATCTTTTCAAGTGATATATTGACATAGAGATAAGTTCCAGAGCAAACATAGAAAGTAAAATTCCTACATGACTACCACAAGCACAAGCACTAGCACATCGTGTGAGATCCCACATCGACCAACGGAGATAGGGTGATGTGTCTTATATGTACATGCTCTCCTCCCATTAGCACGAGGCCTTTTGGGAACTCACTGGCTTTGGATTCCATCGGAACTCCGAAGTTAAGCGAGTTCGGGCGAGAGCATTCCTAGGATGGGTGACCCCCCTTGGAATGTTCTCGTGTGAGTTCCCAGAAACAAAACTGTGAGGGAATGGTAAGCCCAGAGCAGACGATATCGTGCTACGGCGGAGTCGAGCTGGGATGTGACAATTTGGTATCAGAGCCACTCTGCCGTTCGGTGTGGATGTGCCGGTGAGGACGTCGGGTTCCCCTTAAGTGGGGTGGATTGTGAGATCCCACATCAACCAACAAAGAGGGGGTGATGTGTCTTATATGTGAACTCACTGGCTTCGGACAATATCATGCAGGCGAATAATACTTGGATACTAAAGGATTGATAGAACTTTGTAAAGATTATTTTTGTAAAAAGTCAACAAAAACTGTCGTTTAGTTAATCAACTGTAGCAAATAGATACATCATTTAATATAAGACAAGTGGGTGCTGTATTTTTAGTTGAAAAATTACTAAAAAAATTAATATAGTGTTTCTCTAAAGATTTGGACTTGAAGTGTTTTTTTCTTCTTCTTCTAAAACGTAACATTATTAAGGAGTTATGCATGAAAAGAAAGAAAGACTAATTGGTTAAAATTATAGTCACACAGTTTAAGTTGATATGTCATTTTCTTCTATAACCAAGGGTCCAAGATATTAAGGATAGAATTGTAAATACACCTACAAAGGAAAATACTTAGAGGATAAGGAAACTTAGTTAGCTTGATTATTTTTGCCTTTTTGTTAGTTACAACAGTGTGTGTATAAATACCAAAATGTAATCTTTATTCAGTGTGAAATGAGAAATACTTTTCCTAATATGGTATCAACCGCCAATAGTCTCACGACCTCTTCTTTCCTTCTTCGATCCCTGTCTCTCGCTTCTCTCTGCACCGCCTGAACTCCTTCATCTTCTCCGATCAAATCGATCGATTTCTTGATCTTGATCGTGATTTTTTTTTTCCTGATTACTTGTGATTTCTTCCTCAAATCTTCAAGCTATGGTGGCCTCTGCCTCTGCCTCTTCGGAATCAGATTCTCCTGTTCTTCCATCTCCTGATGCAATCCCTAACCCTAATCCAGCGATTTCTTCAATTACGATCCAAAATATAGGATCTATGGTTCCAATCAAGCTGACCACCACCAATTACCTGACTTGGAGTGCCTTGTTTACTCCGATCTTCCGCCGCTACAACCTCACTGGCTTCATCGATGGAACTATGGTGGCGCCGCCCAAATATCTTCTCGATTCGTCAAGAAATCGAACTGCTACTATCAATCCAGCTTATGTCGCTTGGTTCGAGAATGATCAAAACATTCTTATCTGGATCAATTCCACTATCTCTGAGTCTCTCTTACACCGTTGGTGTGACATCCGCTCGCGAACTTTGGGCGAAGTTAGAATCTCGACTTGCTTCTGCATCGCAATCGCACATTCACGAGCTCCGATCTCGTCTTCGCAGTATTGTTAAAGGTGAATCCACTGCTGCTCAGTATCTCCAGAAGGTTGAAGAAATTGCAGATGCACTCGCCAGTGCTGGAGCTCCAGTTGCAGATTCAGAACTTATCTCAGTCACTCTTCATGGATTACCTCCTGAATTTGAGTCCTTTGTGGATGCCATTCAATTTCGACTTGGTTCTACGACTATTGATGAATTGGATGGCTTACTCTTGAGCAAAGAGATTCAACTCACAAATCGGAAGCAAACAGTTTCAGCTGCACCTTTTCAGGCTTATAACTCCTCGGCTGGTATTCTTCCCTTGCCTGCACCTCCTACCTCTCAAGCATTTGTTGCTCATCTTGCTTCTCAATTTCCAAATCAAGGTCGACCTACGGATCAGAATTATCAGAATCAAAATCGTGGAAATCATCAAGCTCGTGGCAACTACCGATTCAACAATAGTCGGATCAACACCCCCCGCAACAACACTCAACGATTCAATTGTGGAGCTCGACCTAATTACTCCTATTCCAAGAAGATTTCGTGCCAGATTTGTCGTCAATCCGATCATGAAGCATATGACTGTCCCCATCGCATGGATCAAAATTATGGCAGCAAATCTTCTCACTCTGCTATGGTTGCAAACACCTCCCATTCTACATCTCCCTGGATCGTAGACTCTGGAGCAAGCTCGCACATGACAAATTCTTATGCCAACCTTCAGAATCCAGAACCATATAATGGCCCTGAACAAGTGTATATTGGAGATGGCAAAGGTTTGCCCATTCTTCACCATGGTTCTTCTTCTTTACATACTTCACAAAATTCATTTACAATGAAACGTGTCTTACATGTGCCTGATCTAAAGCATAATCTTCTGTCTGCCAATCAATTTCTTCTTGATAATTGGTGTTTAATGCATCTTTATCCTTTTCACTTCACTGTGAAGGATTCTTCGGGGAGGATGCTTTTTAAAGGTTCGGTTCAACATGGCTTCTATTCTTTTCACTCATCATCTCCTGCAACTTCTCAAGCACTCACTGCATCTGTTAAAGCTCCGCAGCATCTCTGGCATCAAAGATTGGGTCATCCATCTGCCAAGATCATGAATAAATTGTCATCTAAGTCATGTATCTCTGTTTTCAAAAATTCAAATAAGCATTTTTGCTCAGATTATGCATTAGGGAAATGTTCTAAGCTTCCTTTTTCTAGCACAAAATGTACTACACATAAGCCCTTAGAACTCATTCACACAGATGTATGGGGACCATCATCCACAGTTTCTCATCATGGGTTTAGGTACTATGTCATATTTGTAGATGACTACACTCGCTACTGTTGGTTCTATCCCTTAAAGCACAAATCTGATGTACTCTCGACTTTTATCAAATGGAAATTACTTGTTGAAAAATCTCTGGGAACAAATGTTATTGCCTTAAGATCTGATTCTGGTGGTGAATATGTTAGTACTGCTTTCTCTCAGTTTCTTAGTACAAGTGGTATTCAGCACCAACTTACTTGTCCTCACACCCCTGAGCAAAATGGGTGCGCAGAACGCAAGCATAGACATATTGTCGAGACTGCTCAAACTCTCTTAACTGCATCTAAAGTTCCTTTTATGTATTGGGTAGAAGCTTTTGCTACAGCAGTTTATCTCATCAACAGGCTTCCCACTATATCAAGAAATTCTCATTGGCAGTCTCTTTTTCACAAAGCTCCAGATTACAAGTCTCTCAAGGTGTTTGGTTGTTGTTGCTTCCCATGGTTACAACCCTACACATCTTCCAAATTGGAGCCTAAGAGTAAGGCATGTGTTTTCTTGGGGTACAGTCTCAATCACAAGGGCTATCTTTGTCTTGATTCAACAACTCACAGAATCTATATTTCAAGACATGTTCTATTTGATGAGTTACAATTCCCCTACCACTCTCTGCACACCCTATCACCTTCACACCTTGTTACCCCTACAGTCTCTCAATCCACCATTCTATCATCTCTTACCTTTCATCATTTTTCTTCAAACCCTGTTCCTATATCCAATACAAACACATCAGTGCCTCTTACATCCACTTCATCCTCCAGTCATATCTCTCCCTCAGTTCCTATTACCATATCAAATCCTGCAAACCTATCATCCTCCTCTTCACAGCCCCATTTGCCCTTTAATAATCATCCTATGCAGACTCGATCGAAGTCTGGCATCTTTAAACCAAAAGCTTTAACTGCCACTAAGCATCCACTTCCCTCTAACCTTGCAGTTGATTATGTTCCTAAAACCTACCTTCAAGCTTCTAAACATCCTTATTGGTGCACAACAATGCAAGAAGAGTTCAATGCACTTCTCAAAACTGGGACTTGGTCCCTTGTACCCTCATCCTCATCTCAAAACCTTGTTGGATGCAAGTGGGTCTTTAGAATCAAGCGGAAACCAGATGGCTCCATTGATCGGTACAAAGCCCGCTTGGTAGCAAAGGGTTTTCACCAACAAGAAGGTTTAGGCTATACAGAAACATTCAGTCCAGTTGCCAAACCTGTGACAATTCGATTACTTCTTACCCTTGCAGCTCAATTTGATTGGTTTCTCAATTAGCTCGACGTCAGCAATGCCTTTCTACATGGCACACTCACTGAATCCGTGTTTATGCAACAACCTCCTGGCTTTGAAGATCCTACCAGACCAAACCATGTTTGTCACCTACACAAATCTCTCTATGGTTTAAAACAAGCTCCTCGAGCTTGGTATGACAAACTACATCATGCTTTATGTTCCCTTGGATTCACAGGTTCTCAAAGTGATCACTCCTTATTTGTGAAAAGATCTCCATCACTGGTTTTTATTCTAGTATATGTGGATGATATTTTGGTGACTGGTCCAGATTCTGCAGCATGTCAAGATGTTATTCATCATCTCAGTGCCTTATTTCCCATCAAGGATCTTGGTGCCCTTCACTACTTTCTTGGTATTGAAGTCAAAAGATCATCTTCTGGTTTCTTTATATCTCAGACCAAGTACATCCTTGATCTCTTAACAAAAGCCAAAATGGAAGGGGCCAAACCTTGTAGCACTCATCTGAGTATAACTAAACTTGATCACACTTCTCCTCTGCTTGATAATGCCTCTGTATATCGGTCTATCGTTGGAGCTCTACAATATTTAACCTGGACTCGACCTGATCTCAGTTTTGCAGTCAACTTGGTCTGTTAATTCATGCACAGTCCACGAGTTTCACATATGCAAGCAGTCAAACGTATTCTTAGATATCTAAAGGGTTCTATCAATCTAGGTTTGTGGTTTTCCAAGAGTTCTAGAGCTCAATTTCTTCGAGCATTCTCCGATGCAGATTGGGCAAGTTGTTCACTGGACAGAAAATCCACTGGTGGTCACTGCATTTTCTTTGGCAACTCTCTCATTAGTTGGAGCGCTAAAAAGCAACCTACTGTTGCTCGATCTTCAACAGAAGCTGAATATCGATCATTGGCCACCACAGCTGCTGAAATCACCTGGATATGTAAACTGCTCACTGATATTGCTTATCCTCTGTCTTCTCCTCCACAACTATGGTGTGATAATCTATCTGCCATATCTTTAGCCAAGAACCCTATCTTCCATGCTTGGACCAAACACATTGAAATCGATTATCACTACATCCGAGAAAAAGGTTTTGGCCAATCACATCTCTATTCACTTTGTGTGTTCCCAGGACCAGATTGCTGATATCTGTACAAAGTCACTCTCCAAACCCCGATTCATGTTTCTGCGAGACAAACTTCAACTGCAGGTTCCCCAGTTTCGTTTGAGGGGGGATATTAAGGATAGAATTGTAAATACACCTACAAAGGAAAATACTTAGAGGATAAGGAAACTTAGTTAGCTTGATTATTTTTGCCTTTCTGTTAGTTACAACAGTGTGTGTATAAATACCAAAATGTAATCTTTATTCAGTGTGAAATGAGAAATACTTTTCCTAATACAAGAGACCAACCATTTTCTTCCATCTTGACCTAAAAAACCATTTTCTTGTATCCCAATCGTATCCTCACACAATGAGTCCCTTGAATTTGAATCAAGATGAAATTCATAACAACATTTGGACTGGCGTCTAATAAATCGTCCAAATTTGTCCTGAAATTAGACATGGCGGGTAAATTACGCATTTCTACTTGATGTTAGCACTTTAACTATAAATTTATCATTCACCCGCAGTTTGTGGAGTACGTTGATGGTTATGTTTGATCCCTTGTCTATATGTACCCGATGCCTCTAACAAGCATTTCGATATTTAATCACATTGGATCGATATACATATTTTGTGTTTATATATATAAAAAGTCCATGGATGTGAAAATGCAAGTTATAAAGGTGACTATATTTACGCCCAAGCTCTGCTCTCAAATATTTAAATTAAGAGAAATTTTATTTAAACTCATTTAGTCTCTTTCTACACCCAACTATAATTTTAAATGTTAGTTGTCTATTTTATCCTATTACATAATTATTATTAAGTACAAAATGAAATTAATAATAAAACTCATATTTATCAATAAACCCAAACATTTATTGTGTAGATGGCAGCACTTTCTTAAGAAAAACAACTATTAATTTACAAGATTGGGGAGATATCAATAAACATGATTAATGTTTCTTCAATTACATGCAACCAATGATCACACATGTGTTTATATATATAGTTCCATTATATATATGTTAATGGCGGGGATCGGGGATCAGTGATCTGGATTATGCTTTGCAGTTTGGAGGGGTATAGTTGAACATACAAGAAATGTAATTGTTTCTAGTGAGGGAAGTTGCAGCCAGAAACAAGATGGAAAACAAACTCGAAACATTAGAAAGGGGTTGGAACTTTCAGTTCAAATCTAACTTCTTGTCCCACAATCGCTTTTTCTATTTCCCCTTTTTAAACATTTGGTGTGGATTACACACTCAGATTTCTATGTTGAAATCCTCCCACAAGTTACAACAACATTTTAATTTCATCTCGGAGCCAAAGTTGTTGAGGGTGTCGATGAGCTTAAAAGCTGTACCAGTCCCCCTGTAGAAAAATACCAAAAAAAGCTCACTCATCTCCTTCCTCTTTCTCATGACCCCATTTGTCTTTTTGTTAATCCTCTCTCTTTCTATATGTCCGTTCTAGGTGGCGTGTCAAGGCAGAGACCCTAAGAATAAGAAAAAGAAAGTGCTTCAATTAATATTAGAAGCCATGTTGAAATCGATTGATCGAAGGAGGAGTCCCTACGTAGCTCCTGCTCCAATTCAATGCTTCTTCCTGATTCATGTGCAGCGATCCGTCTCTACCACCACCACCACCACCACCACCTTCTCTCTCGTCCTTTCCATCTTTTGCACTATTTTTCTTTTTTCTGTAGCTGCCTGCAACTATGTGAAACCCTCCAATCATAAAAAAAAAAAAAAAAAAGCACTACTTCGATAAGACACAACCTAATCACCTCAAATCCTACCTAATTTATTAATTAACCAAAAATCATCATGAATAAATTTTAAGCTCATCAATTTATTCAAACTTCCAATCTCCTTTCATATATGGCCTTTTATCGAATTAAAAAATAAAAGGGAGGGACTTAAAGAGAAAAACAAAACCAGAACAATGCACCTATTGATCGATAATGCAAAGGGAGAGATGGTGATACATGGTATTTGTCAACATATATAGAAGTGTCAGTCTTATTGTCAGCCATGGCTGAATTCACACCTCAATTTTCAGTGTTCATTTGCGTAAAGATAGAGTTAAAAATCAAATGGGTGTAAAGAAAAATCTACATTTTGAATTGGGTTTATGAGGGGTATAATAGGTAATAAATTTGGGTTTAAAGATATATTAATAGTTTAGTTAAAAATCAAATGGGTGCAAAGAGTAAGTTGAGTGTAGAAATAGGTTACATGGGTTTAAATAAAATTTTTCTTTAATTAATAATCTACGATTATTTGACTAAAATAAAAAAATTCAGAAAGAAAATAAAAATCTAAATGAAATTTTCTGAACAATAAAGTGTCAAGATGTAGAATATTTTGATTAGGTAAGTTGATTTTAGGCATTGTCCATATCACTTTGCACCAGAGTTCGAATTTCTCATAGATTACAATAGTTTTTAAATCATCTTTGACAAAGATGCAGTAGTATAGATGAAGCAGTTGAGCAAATATCCCAGATCAAAAATCCCAAATTCTAATACAAATCCATCTAAATTGGCAACTAATTGTCTTTTTAAGACACGTGCCCAAGTGGGATAATTCATGCATGAATAATATTTTTCCACTAACCATGATCATCTGAAAATAATTATGGTTATTAAAAAGGCACTTACAATTGGGAGATAGGATATGGCAAACACTTGTAAGATATAAAGATGCATATTTACTATTTTGTGGGGTTCATTAGTTACTAATGATAACCACAAAATTATGGTATATGGTAGATTGGAATATAGTCGTTATCAACTTACATGGTAAATTATGAATAGACGACAAGTTTATATCTTATGGTCAGAGCCGGCGTTGGGGGAGTGCGAGCGGTTTCATTGCACAGGGTCCCAAAATTTTGGGAGCCCCCAAAAATATTTTTTATTAAATATAATAATATATATATAATAATCTCTACTAATTAATAGAACCCTCTTTGTCAACCAAAAGAGGATGAAAAGACAAATTAGTCTTCTATCACACAAAAAAATTGATGGGCAATAATGTAATTTCACATGTCCAAATTTTACAATTTTTTATGGAAGCCTCACCTACATGTGATGTTAAAATAACCTCCAATAATAAATAAAATAAAATAAAAATAAAAAAAAACAAAAACCTCCCACTCCCCCACGTTCTCTCTCTCCCTCTCTTCTTCTCATTTTCTAAAAATATGTCTTCATACACACAAAGTGTGTGCCCATATGCTAGTATCATATAAAAATAATATATAGAAATAATAATCAAATCAATATATATATATATATATATATATATATATATATATATATGTGATAGGCCCAAAAACCATCAGACTACTACCAAAATTGTACGAAATTATATAAAATAATAATTTACAAAGGGCAAAACTAATCAATTAAAGTGGAGAACCCCACTGACCGAGGCAAACAATTCAGAGACAGACTACTTCTCTCACGCCAAAGTCCCGCTTTCCAGTTTTCTTCTTTCACACCAGACTACCAGAGCACCAGAAGTCAGAATCCTAGACGCTGTGCCAGTGTCCCAGACTCCCAGTGTAATTCCCTTCTCTCTTCGTCGTATTGTTATATTTCCCACAAATTATTAAACCCTAATTTATAAATTTATGAAATTGAAGGGAAACTTCCAAACCATGAAGACAATTCAATTGATCAGAGTGATGTAGACTTCGATCAAAGTAATATATTTACTAATTTAAGTATATTAACTTGAAATTTGAAGATTTGGGTATTTCTGATCTATAATGATTTTTTTTCTTTTGTACTTTTCAGGACAAAATCAAGAGAAGAGCAGTCACAAAAAATTGCTAGACGCACACTTATTACGGACTATCAGGTTTCATTGTTCATACTTACTATAATTTTATTGTGATGTTGTTTGAGATATAAAAGATGGCACCTACCATGGTTATTTTGTAGCTTTCTTTACATTTAATAATATTTAGAAACATATGGTTAGTTAATTTTAAAGTTTATTTTGATATTGCTTTTTAGCATCAATACGTTGTTCAATTTTTTTTTTTTAAGATGTCTTATAAGAAAGATCTCTTTTATGAATTTCGCATGGGACCCCCGAAATCTCAGAGACGGCCCTACTTATGGTATAATATTAATAATCTATTCACATGTCATAACATAAATAAAATTTTTATACTACAACTATATTTCAGTATTACACAATAATTTTACATCTAAATCTTAAACAAATAATTATTAGGGAGTTGTCTACATTGTGATGACAACTACAACGTGAATGGTGCTTGCTGTATTCCATGAAAAATTCGTTTGCTACTTGGAGACATTCATAAACTTTTCTATAATTACGAGATTATTAGTTTTGTTCATGTTTATCGGGGAGGTCAATTTTGTAGCTGATAAATTAGCTGTTATAGGGCACTCTATTTCCTGAGATTGCGTTTGGCTTGATTTTATCCCTAGTAATTCAAGGAATGCCTTAAGCTTTGATAATTGTTGTAATGGTTGCCCATGGGGCTTTTGTGTTTCATTTAATTTGCTACTTTCAAAAAACTACAACATTACTAAACATCTGCAAGCGTAAGAGCCAAGTTACCAGCAGCTATGGGGACCAAAAGGTACTAATAAAGTTGTTGATGCACTTGGCCCATGTTTAGTGCTGTATCATATATTTCAGATGCTGAGTGATTTATTGATTAATTGTTTTGGTTTATGTACGGAAAGATTTATTGATTCCACAATAAATGGGCTTTAACTAAAGAATCCGGATTCTCGTCGGATCCTTTTTGTAAGGATTCTGAGGATCCTTGAATCGTGTCCGTTCATCGTATATTGTGCAGTAAAAAATCATTTAAATATTTTTATTTAATGTTAAACACAAATAACACCTGATAAAAACTGACCGCACGATATTTGATGAACGAATATGATTCACAAATCCTCAGAATTTTCACCAAAAGGATCTTGTTGGTTAACTAAATGCCTTTTTAAACAAGGAAAAGCCAACGTGCTAATTCATGATGGAGAAAGCCGGTTGTTAACTTTTTTTTTTTTGTTAAATAAAGAGTGATATGAACAGGGCAAAGCCCAAAGAGTACATGGAACAAGCAAGAGAAACTCTCAAAGCACCAACAAAGGGGAAACAACCCCAAAACAAAGCCTAACCCACGCAGGGGAAGACGACTAGAAAGCCTAGAGCCTAAGGAGCAACAACATTTCAATTATAGAGGACCGTCATGTTAAAGGTTGAGGGCTTAACATGTAAAGTACACAATCGACACCGGATTTTATTAGTGATCGACTGAAGAAGAGCAGCATGGGTTTTCCTACAAATGTTGAACATGCGGTTATTCCGTTCACATCAAGCCGGTTTTTAACTTTAGAGTATGTTCACCACACACTTCAAAGTTGGTCTAGTTGTGAATAACGTATCTTGAGCATATAAATTAACTCAACGAGGGGATGCACGCATCCCTCTATTTGTGAATAATGTATCTTGAACATATAAACTTTACGATTGGAACCCTTCAATTTATTAATCATCATTCAAAGATCACTTATACCAAAAATTATTCAAATAAAAAATTGTTTAATCATCCAAACATATCAAATAAATGAACGGTTCATCATGAATATGTTACTTGGTACCTACACCGTTGATTTGTTTTATACATTTCAATGACTGAATGATCTACAATTCAAATCATTTGTGTAGGAGTGATCTTCAAATAAAATTTTAAAAATTTAACAGTTTCGATAATGTAAGTATTTAGAGAGTTCATGAAAGGAATCCAAAGAGAGAAGATGAAAAAGGTAAAGAGAAGGGAATTAATGGTTGGTCATGAATTGTGATAAGTAGTAGTAGGAATAAAAAAAAAAAGATAAGAGTGGGAGAGTGATTTGTCCATGTTAATCCATGATGATAGATTGGGTTGTCACACACAAAAAAGCTAAAAGTTGCAAGTAGCACCACTCCATCACTTTCTTGTTCTTCTTGCCAGGTCACTCACTCTCTCTCTCCCCACAAGAATAAGAAGAAGCACTCAAAATTTTGATAGGGAGGAGTGTATGTTTTTAGTGCTTGTCTCTATCTCTCTCTAACTTTCATGTTTCTTAATTTAATGTTAAAGAAAGAAAAAAAAACCCTTACACCTTACACCTAATAATATAAACTTTGTTTACAATTTAAATTTCAAAAATTTAACCATGCACCAGAATAAAGAAATATTTAACGATGTGATGTGAGTTACATGTTAGAACAATAGATAGTTAAGAAAAATAATAAATACACCCTTTTAACTTTTTATATACTTTGTTTTTTTTTTTTTATTGTAATTTTGATTTGATCAATAATAAAATGAGCTATGTGAAAATGCTAAAAAATATGTGAAATCACCGTGGATAGTGGAAACAGATCATTTTCGAATCTCTTCCATCAAGATCATCCGATCAAATGATCCGAGTTTTTGAAATTTTATTTAATGATAAAAAATTATTATAACTTTTAAGAGATCAAAACAAATTTGAATGCTGGATAAAATTTCAAAAATTCGAATCACGTAATTCAATGATCTTGACGGAAAAGATCCGAAGAGAATCTCATTATGTGATAGTTAAATGTGAGGTCAAGAATCTAATGAACCTTGGCTAATGGCTTCAATTGTTGTTTGTAAAATAATATAATAATAGGAGCAGGCTGGTTGTCCCTCTGTTACGCTTTTCTTGGACGAAGCTTAACCAAATTCAAAGGTCTAAAACCTCGTCGTTTTCTGCTATTTCCTTCAGAGCTCTGTCATCTCTGGTCTTTTGCTGCTTTCTCACTTCACTCTGTTTGAGGGGAGAGAGAGAGAAGGTACAAACAACCATTTCTCTTTCAGGGTCTTCCCCACTTCAACTTTCGCGCTCTCTTAATCATATATGAAATATAATCTCTCTCTCCTCCTCTCTCTCTCTCTCTCTCTCTCTCTCTCTAGTTCTTTATTTACAGTTATGAAATTATGAGAGATTAAGTTGTCATCCCTCTTTTCATCTTTTCAGGATGCATTAAATTTGCATCATAGTTTCTCTCATTCTCCAGAAAAGAAAAAGAAGATGAATAACAGAGTACGCACTAATTTTCAGACCATGAAAGCTGCTGCTGCTATAAATCATGATATTAATAAAGTAAGTTGCTTTTCTTTTTTTCTTTATTTTTTTCTTTTTTTGGGTTGTAATTCTTCTTCTTTCATTAAAGCTGAGAGGTCATATCAGTAACAAATGTCGAGGTCAGTGTGTTTGTTTCTCGAGAAAAGTATTTCTGGGTTCTCTTCTTCTGGTCTTCTAGACCTTAACCTTTCTGAAAATGGAGTTTTTGGATATGGGCAATAGGCATCTAAATTGGGTTCTCAAATTTACTTGAAAAAGTAAAGGCTTTTATTTTACTTGTCCATTTTTTGCATGTAATTTCATAACTATTGAGACATTAAATATTCTTTACTTCCAAAATCATTCTTTCCAATTTTGTTTAATCTCCCACTGAGCTGTGAAAAGTGAGGCACTTTTGATCCTAAATCCAAATCCAAATTTGGGTTAGTTTTCTTTTGTTCCGTAGTGTTTCTTTTTCTTCTTCCATGTTACCGAAGAAAAGAATAGTTTTTGTTTCTCCCTTTGGTGTCCTTTTTCTCAGACACACTGATCCCATTTTCTTGCTTATGACATTGATATAATTTTGCTGTTGAATTTGTAAAGGAGAAGAAGATGGATTCTCAGAAGAGCAGAGCAATGGGCATTGAGAGAACTGCAATCAATCGGCGTAAATCGAACCGTGAAAGAAAAATGGCATTGCAGCAAGATGTAATCTTCCAACATTTTAATTGGGTTTCTTAATTTCTGCAAAAGAACTGTTCTTTTAATGTTGTTGCTGTTGTTGCTGTTGTTGTTGTTGTTGTCGTTGACTTATTGGTTTGGTTTGAAATTTGCAGGTTGATAAGCTGAAGAAGAAGCTCAGACATGAAGAGAATGTCCACAGAGCATTGGAGAGGGCTTTTACAAGACCATTGGGAGCTCTGCCTCGTCTTCCTCCTTTTCTCCCTCCACATGTTAGTACAATCATCTCTCTCTCTCTCTCTCTCTCTCTCAAAACCCAGAAGAACGCTTTTCCAAGATTAGAAATTGAGGAAGAATGCACTTCATTTGAATTGATACAATGTGTGATGTTTTTTGTTTCAGACATTAGAACTTCTAGCTGAAGTAGCCGTTTTAGAAGAGGAGGTTGTTCGGCTCGAAGAGCAGGTTGTGAATTTTAGACAAGGTCTCTATCAGCAAGCTGTGTATCTGTCCTCCAACAGGAGTGTCGAAACTTTGAATGATTCGATTGAGCAGACCCCGGATCGAGTCTCTAAGCATCAGAGGTCAAAATCTATGTCACATAATGAGTTCATGTCAGCCGCATCAGCCAGCAGGATTCCACCTTCGCTTGCTCGATGCGCTTCGAGCAGAAGGATGATGTCCACTGATTATATCGTCTCTGATCGAATAGGGAATTGTTCTAGTAGGCAAGTCAATGGAAAACAAACTCCCAGGAAACCCAATTCCATAACACCAATTGCAGAAGATGGTAGAGGAAAAGAGAATCGATTATGCTCTAATGCGGTGAAGGATAAGCAATCTCCTGGCAAGAAAACTTCTAAAATTGTAACCCCAGTAAAGAAAACACCTACAAAACATGAATCCGTGGCAAAGTGTTCGGACGTGTTGAAGTTAGAGGTAAGCAAGCACTGATGAAAGTTTCTAATTATTAGATTCAATCATTAACACGTTGTGGTTATTTAATTGCAAATTTGATTGTTCAGCTAGAATGCAGATTAGTAGACCAGGAAAGAGCACATGAGAGTTCATCTAGTTCTTCGGATGATAGGGTTCCGGATGCTGATATCACTCCTAATAAAGCGTCCGAGGATATTGTGAAGTGTTTGTCCAGCATTTTTGTGAGGATGAGCAGTTTGAAGGACAAGGGAGAGGAAGTGCAAAGTTCTAGATCAACATTATCTGCTCATGCAGCAAATGGAGAGATGGGATTTCAAGATCCTTATGGTATTTGTTTGGAATTCAGAAACATAGACGTTGGCCCCTATAAACATCTCCATTCGATTGATATTGGTTCAGTTGATCTCAACAGAACAAGCAGCGCGTTAATTCTGATGCAGAGATTAAAGTGAGCTTTTGGTTTGTCTAATCTTGATCCTCAGTTAATCATAGTGCTTTGGATTGTGTTTAATTAATTTCTCTTTTGAAAAATCACCAGGTTCCTACTTGGAAAGCTTGCCACTGTGAATCTAGAGGGTCTAAACCATCAGCAGAAGCTTGCATTTTGGATCAACACTTATAATTCCTGCATGATGAAGGTAATACCGCGTCTCTATCAAGAAACCGAAAATCGAAGATTTAAGATGTCCCAACTGCAAGTTTGATCAATTCTCTTTTTTTTTCAAGGACATTGGGACATTGTATCTTTGGAAAACACCTTTTCTTTTACCTGGTATATCTAAAACGAAAACAACACACTCAAAACTGTTTCTATTACCACTGTTGCAGGCATTTTTAGAGCATGGGATACCCGAGACTCCTGAAATGGTTGTAGGTCTAATGCAAAAGGTAAGATCAATTCATCCTTCATGTCAACCGATTCCATTGAACACAAACAAACACACGCACGAACAAGGATTGGATTCTTTAACTTTGTATACCCCAAATGCCATCATGCACAGTACTCCATTATGTAATGTTCTGTTTCTGTTGATATCAACTGTCATATAATCATTTTTCGTAAGCTGATTTTGGCTGTCTTTGCGTCAGGCAACAATAGGTGTCGGGGGACACTCGCTAAATGCAACTACAATCGAGCATTTCATTTTAAGACTGCCGTATCACTTAAAATTTGTAAGTATATACCCCCTAGTGCTAGGCAAGAATTACTGACTTCTGAGTGACTGAGTTAGTGTCATCTCATGCATATGAAATGCAAATTAAGGTTCACATTGTTTCTACTCTTACAACAGACATGTCCAAAAGCTGCGAAAAATGACGAGATGAAAGCTCGCAGCGTTTTCGGATTGGAGTGGTCGGAACCCTTGGTTACGTTTGCACTTTCGTGTGGAAGCTGGTCCTCCCCCACTGTAAGCTAATCTAAAATTTATTTTTTCATTCTAAATTAAGGCAAAGTTTCCCAATTAAATGGTGAATCTTGTGATACTCACACTCCCGGTTTCTCCTTCTCCGCTCCTCCTTTGTATTGTCTCACTCCCCTTTCGTTTACTCAAACCAAAGGCTAGAAAAAGAGGGAGGGGTGCATGAGAAGAAAAGGGGAGCCCGAAAATCAATTTCCTTATGTGAAATCATCTGTATAAACCTTTTCGGTTCATTCTGATATGCAAAAATTCTTGTGAAACAAAAGGTGAGAGTGTACTCAGCAGCCCATGTGGAAGAAGAATTGGAAGCAGCAAAAAGGGAGTACATACAGGCAGCAGTTGGCATTTCAAAGATAAACAAACTCATCATCCCCAAACTTTTGGATTGGTATTTACTCGATTTTGCAAAGGATTTGGAGTCATTGGTTGATTGGGTTTGCATGCAGCTACCAAATGAACTGAGAAATGAGGTAGTTCAATGCCTTGAAAGGAGGGGAAGGGAGGAGCCCTTTTCACAGATGGTGCAAATAATGCCATACAATTTCAGCTTCAGGCTGCTCTTACAGCGATGACAGGCGCATTTTGTTTCAAAAAAAAAATTTGGTCCAATTCTATAGTATACATAGTCTTTGTGCACATGGGTTATGGTGGTGGGTTTGTTGAGGGAAACTTGGTAGGCGTCCAACAGCTCTCACATTGGATAGAACTAGTACCTTGGTCGAGTGTGACCAAAATAAACGAGTTTTTCTTGGGTTTGTATATTGGTATAGTAAACAAGGTATGAAAAGTACATATAAAGTTGGGTTTGGAGAAGAGCGCAATTTTTTTTGAGTCATTTTTTGTGTATCTTTTCAAGATAGTGAATCGAACTATGAGTTAACACATGAATGCGGAAACAAGAACGTGTCACTTGTGTTTTTGCAAACATGTCAAATTTTGATTTGTCAGAAATGATGAATGACTCCGAGCATATAAAAAGCGGCAAGCTTTTTTCATTTAATAATAAGCTAAACAACCCCACATGACCAAGTAGTGTCTTTTTGTTTGATCTTTGGTACAATAATTTTGCACCTCTAAATGCAATTTGTGGGTGAAAATTAATCCCCAGCAGACAAAAACCATCGAGTAAACAAAATAATTCAATCCACTGAAAAAGGGGCCTCTAGGGTTGCAGCCTTTTAACTTTGGTTTAGGAAACAAAAATGTCCTTGCGTGACAAACTGGCAGTACAATTTAGCTTCCGAAGAAAAAATAAAGAGAAGTGGACAGAGGTATGCTTTTGGTTTTCCCTTTGGGCTTTTGAGGCGTAGGTGGGATAGAGCTTTGCTTTAGCATAGCGCTAAAAAGCAGCTCTATAAGCCGAATATAGTACTTGTAGCTAAAATTGCGCACAAGGCTTTTATTAGCCCTCCATGGTTGGAGATGGCCTAACTCAACAGTTTAAATTTTAGGTCTTCACTCAAACCGTTTTATCATCTAAGACGCAACAACAAAAACATTGTTTGTTAGATACAACTGAAATGAAAATTTGATAATTATTGTCGTTGCCAATTTCTGAATGAATAACTGAGGAAAGAGAACCTAAAAACTGTTCCGGTTGTCGGATTTACACCTCGGAACAATTGGATTGCAAATAGTAGTGCTGTAAAAAGGGATCCCCACTTGCCAAATTATGAAGCAGGCGAAGTGAAACAGTTGGAATCTAACTTTGTACCTTGCTTTGCTAAAGGAAAAAAAAATCTGGAAACACTGAAAAATTGCTCTGAGATGCACCAAGGGAAGAGGCCCCTCTTTTTAGCTTTTGTAACTTCAATTATTTTACTTTGAATCAAAAAGTAGAAAGATGGATGAACAGGACAAGATATTAAATGCTTAAATGAGAAGAAAAACTTGCATGCAGCGTGGTGAATAACCCTTTCTCTCTCCACGAGAGTAGAGAGACGCACAGGACATAAGTTGCTATTTCATGTGTCACTTGAGGAGAGAGAAACAGAGAGGCGTATCCACATCGCACGCAAATTTTAGTTCTAAATGATTAAAGCATCACGATTCACAGAGAGCAACATTGAGAAAGCACTGTTCAACTAAATTTTAGATATCAGAGGATCCAGTTCTTTACAAAGTCAGGGAAAGTAATCACAAAACTGGGAACATCACTGAATTGGATAATGACAATAAAAATGGGTGGGGTGGGGGTAAATACACGAGAGAAAATACAATAATAAGGGCATGACAACAAACTCAAACTCAAATACAAACATATAAACATGATACATTATATACCTAACAGGAAGTGGTACGATCTCTCCGGTGTGGGTAAAGCCTCCTCCGATCGATATGGCAACTACATTTGAGGTGAAAGATATGCTACAATGTTTGGGGCTAATTCCATCAAAGTTGGGCCTGTACGCGAGCACGTTGCGGAAATTTAGACCTCAACCAAACGGTGAAGGAACAGGCCCTGGCCCTGTGAGAGCGTCTGATCTTTTAATGCTTCCCATACCGCATATAATGCAACCGGGTGCTGAGAGAGCTGAAAATTTGGCCCCACAAAGATCACAAACGTCATATCCAATAGTTGACAGACGACTAAGTGTGGCGGCACAGAACTGGGAAGGATCTTCAAGTGGATCAATGGACTTGTTGGTCAGACCCCTTTGCACACACATGTCAACTAAGCTCCTCAACTCTTCCTGTTTACTTGGAGGTGCTTTGGATAGCAGGAGTTCAAGCATCTGCTTTGAATAAGCATAATTCTGCACCTCCATGTTCCGCTTAATCGCAGTTCGGATACAATTTATCCTGTGCTTTGCCAGAAGCGGCAACGAACCCAGGTGGCGTGAAAGTCTTGCCATCTCATCTTTTGCACTGATTGCACTAGGACCTTGAACTCTTTGCAGCCGCCCAATTTCCTGTGGATGAAAACCAAATTAGAGGTGAGTTATCTGCCATTATTTTGAAACACAAGATTTCAGATCAGTTTTTTACGGGATCTTACAATCAATAGAAATAATCAAATATGGAATATGATATTCCAACCCCCACAGGTGTTTTAGTTCCCCAGTGTCAATATATAGGCAAAAGGGTTGTATTATAATCCATAAGTCACTTAGCCTAAAGAGCACATTTCATATGTTTATTTTAACACTTGAATAATGATTATAACTACCCGAAGAAGAGTGACTGCTATCTTGTATTGCGCACAGATGGTCCCTTGCGCTTTAATATCAGCTCCACGAGACTGATCCTTAGCCAATGCAAGAAAAGCTTCGTCAAAGCAAGACAACGCATCTGAAAGTTGATTCTGCTCAAGGTGGGCAACTCCAGTCTTAAAACATACAGAAGATGCAGCACCACGGGGTACCTGTTATGAGGAAAACCAGGAAATAAAAGTGGATTAAATGGTGAGAATTTGAAGCTTGTGTCCACGTACATGTAAGTACTACCTGTCCAGGACGCACAGAAGATGGTGGAGGAGGCGGCTGCACTGAAGGTTTTCCAGAGTCAGTAGAATTTGGAACCCCAAGGACACTAAGATCAAGAGGTTGAGTAGAAACTGGAAACTGAGTTGATTGAATATGAGATTGTTGCTGCGCAGCAACCTGGCCTGAAGATGGTGGGACACCACCATCAGGAAGTCCAATGGGCTCGAATGGAGCAGCCAGTTGACTAGCTTGAGGGGGAACACCAGCATCAGGAAGACGAACATTGGCACTGGATGCATTGGCCTGGTTAAATGCTTCCTTGTTGCTTTCAAACCCTTGAGAAGCTTGATCCATTTTTGAAAGATAGGTCCCAGGAGGGGGCAGTGTGGCTGCAACCTGAAGGGATGGTATCGTATTCTGGAAAAAGTCCTCTGGAATAGGTGCAGCTCCAACCCCCTTAACTGTTGAGGTAGGAGCTTGATGTGATACTGTTGCAGGTTGTGTAAACGAGTCCATACCAAATAGATCACTAGGGGCAGAGCCTACACGAGGAGCCATTGACCCACTGTTAGCTGGAGGAGGTGGTTGGGATAACATCTGGCTAAGGTCCTGGGATCCCATAGTCAATGATTTGGTCCTGGTCATAGGTGGACCCAACCCTTCACCAAGTTTGAGCTGCTTCGTGGCTTCTTTGATTTTATCCACGTCCACTGCAGTAGAAGCAATGGGCTTGTCTCTTATTCGAATGTGTAACTTTTTAGCTTTTGAAGTTCCCTCTTCATCACTGCTGCTGCCCTCAGCTGCACCGTACAGCGTTTTCTTAAATTCTTCTTCAGCTTTAGCCTGTTCATCTGCTGCAGAGGAACCGGCAAATTGTTTGTTAAGTGTTTCCAGACCCATCAACGAACCACCACCAGGCACTCCCTTGGACACATTAAATGTGGATTTAGCCAACGGAAGACCATTTGGCTTGTTGTCACCACCTGCAGATATAAAAGCTTTGCCCAAGCTATCTTCCCTTACTTCTACAATGTTGCCTCTTCCTTTGATTGATCCCAAGTAAACACCAATATGATCAGCGATAATGGATGGGATGGTGCCATCGTCAGTCTTCATGTACGGCATCACCTCTGCAGCCAGTTCCCACTGAGGAACAGCCTTCATGTTTGTTGGGGTTTTGATCTCCCAGTTCCCACCACCCCATTCAGGACCTTTAGGGACCATACTCTCAGCAGCAAAGTTAGCGAAAATTCCTTGAGTCCATCCAGTAGAACGGACTCTTAAAATCCTTTCACAGTATCGTCTTAATTCTGAATCTGTGCCATCTTCTTCCAGTTTTTGAGCAAGAAGCCGCATGGCACTGGGGTTAAGGTGGCATATAAAGAGGTCTAGCATACTTTCATAATCAGCTATAACTTCAAAGGTTTCCTTTGCACTATCAAACTGCCCAAACCTGCAATTTTATCTTAAGTTATAAAACAAAAGTTGCTTCAATGAAGACAAAGTAACACGAGAACTATTTTTTTACAGAAAGTAACATGACAACCATCAATCCATCAGTTCTTCAGCAACGAGCTGGAACCCTGGATGGAGCAATCTAAATAAACAACAGAAAAGAAAAACCTTCAATGCGGCTTGACAAGCATAACTCAAGAAAAGGGATGTCAAATATAAGCTCAATATAAATTCAAGTACATAAGCATGCACTTGAAAAAGAATTTGATCCACCAGAACAACTTTTGTCAAGCAAGCATTATCACAGATTGAATAATTCCTCCAAGCATAGGCAGACCTATAATCCTTCATGCACAAGGTAAAGAAACTACGGATTCCTGTTTTAACCACTACAACAGAGTCAATCCCCTACCAAGTTTCTTTTTATGATTTATCTCCTGCCATGTTCCACATATTCCTTTCATAATCTTGTACAACATGCAAAGTACAGAAGACTCTCAAAGGTTAATTTTAAATTTTCTGATACCATTATTAGAAACCCTTTACTTCCCAAACTGCAACCCAACTACCCAAGTACCTCCCTAAGCATGTCTTACATACTATTTAGATATGTCAGAGTATGATATCAGAAAATTTAAAATTGAACAGCAGTCATTAAAGAAAAAGATACTGAATAAGTTCGCTGAAAAAAAAACTGTAAGAAATTTATAGAAACTGAAATTTGCGGGATAAAAATAAAAAGAAACACTTTGTCTTATCTGCATACTTGATACATGCATAACCCAACTGGCGGAACCGGTGGAACAAATGAGAGGTTGGAGGACATCTTGGATAATCTCTAGAGCGCAGAAATTCGTCTTTTAATACAGACAAAGCAGTCGTAAACCGGAGAGCTTTGATAGCATAGACACCCCTCAACACCTAAGTTATTTCAAAAGTTCAGTAAACAAAACAGACAGCTACCAAAATTTGTTAAACACCACTTTTTCTTACCTGAGTGAACTGTGGTCCTGCTTGAGATAGCGACACAGAAAGATCTCCACAAACAGGAGAGCCTATAGCAAGAATATTAAGAGACCTTGGAGTAATACGCAGGCTGTCAAACCTTCATTTAGAAAGCGCCATCAGCAATTATTCAAGAACCAATATTTATCAAGGTTTGGAAAAGAAGAAAATGACAGTACAATCCATACTGTTATACTGCTTTATGATGTAAGTAGCACAAAAATAATTTTGAAAACAGACAGCATGTGTATAAGATCACTGGAAAAAGAAAAACCTTGATGTTATTTGATATAATATCTCTGGAAGGTCAAGCTTCTGCTCAAATCTCTCTTGCATTGTGGCAAATCCAATAAGAAGAGGTTCAAGAAGCCCAACAAGACAGCTCTTAATCTCAACTCCCTTCTTTTGTCTGGGGTTTATTTCTGTTGGGGTAGCAAGCAACAACCGATCATTCAGCGCACCAACCAAAACTGCACAGAAATACATCATAATGAGTCACAAGGATAACAGCGGAGAGATACATACCCGTGTCAACATCAGCAGCCAATAAAGTTACACACCTGCATAAGGCATACTGATAGAGAGAATAGTCCTTACTCTACCGTCCCAGCCAAGAACGCTAATTGCAGTGGTAGTAGAAAAGAGAAGTGCAGGTCCAACCCATAAAAGAGATCTAAAGTGAATAGAGGTCAAGTGCTCAAACAAGTTGTAAAAGCCTCAATAATTCAGTCAAATGAATGATTACCAAACAAAAAAAATGTCAAAACTTATACACCAAAATGTTGTATAGGATATTGAAGGAAGTCCTCTATCAAATTTGGCGGAACTGCCTGCGAGTATATCTAGATCTGCCGAAACTATAAGCACCCTTTGTGTCGTTAATATTCCAGCTACATAGCCCCTAAGAGTTTCTTGCCAGTGAACCTGTCAAAGTAGAGTAGCTGGATCTTTGAAAGGGGCAGATTAAAAATGGTTTGCACATTCAAAAAATTAGGTACACACCAACGTAGTCTAAGAAGAATACAGTTCCAGAAGAATATAGTTGCATGTCTTGTGAGGTGTGTAAATGATGTCTCTATTTTAATTAGTAGTTGATACATATAGAAGAAATTTTGACCTATGTGTCGGATGCAACCATAGTGAGCAACAATCAAGTTCTCTCTATATTAGGATAATAAAGAAAATTTGCTCTATTTGATTTTTCACAGGAAAATTAGTCTGCTGGTAAAATACACAAACTTGAGATGTCCTTAGCTTGAACCAGAAACTTTCTTAGGCAATGTGAGAGAGGCAAAAAGGAGTGGAAATTTTTTACCCTCGCTTGGGTAGTTTCAAGTTTCAACTGAGGAAGTGTAAAGGGGAAGAAAGGTTTTGGCACTCAGCAGCACGTCCTAATTACTTTCAATTGTTCAACAATAAATTTTAAACCATAATGGTTATATGATCACCTGAAGTACAATCTCATTTAGTTTCAACTTAATTGACTTTTTCCCTTCACCCTTTGTTGCTATATAATGACCATCAGAATTAGAAAGCCGGGATCCTTGAATCAACTTTGCCAAGCCAATCTGATTCCCATGAGAAGCAAACATCAATGTTGACTCTACAATCACAGAATACTATGATTAGCACATACTATTGATGAAAACTTTTTTACAAATTAAACATGATAAATTCTTCCCTCCAGTACCTATTGGAGTCGAAAAAATTCGATCAACTTCACTTTCAAACATAAATTGCATTGGACCCTTGGGACCAGTGTCAGTATCCACAGGTTGGTGTTCTTCAGCCAATAGAATCTTCTCATTAGCTTCAGGAGAAGCCTTTTTAGGCAGAATATACAATACCAATCCAGTCTTATCATCATCAAGAATTGCAAACTGATTTTCATTGGGTCCAATAAATGCTGCATCACGACCTACAAAACTCAAAGATGAAATTTGTGAATAATTACTCGATCTCCTGCATGCATATGTAGACATCTGAATAAAGGCATCCAATAGGCAAACAAACCTTTTATAGTGGTACATTTGCTGTTTGCTGCCTGAGAATCGGTATTTTCAAAATAAAGCACCACTTCATTTGTAGCACCACTAAACTCATAGACAACAAGAAATAGGCCCTGTTTTTTACCATAGGCCATGTACTTTGGATGATATTCCACATTTCCAGGAACCTATGAAAGAGAGGAGAAAAGGATTTCACTACCATTAGCACCACCAAGTGGGAATCCTCATAAAAGCTATAGGGAAAATTACAAAGACGTCAGACTAATTCAAATGATAGCATATCATGTCAAAACATTACCGTCGTGTAAAGTTTTTTATAGATACTGTCCGCTCCAGAACAAATATTATATGCCATAAGGTGTAATCCATCAACAAAAAAGGCCCTGACAGGATAATGAAGAACCCGATTCTCTTTATTGAAGAAATTTAACTCCAGGTGAAAAGGCTGCAAATGAACCAAAGTTTTCATATACAAATTAAGGAAAAGTAACACAAGACACAATCAATCTATAGCTGAGAAAACTTACCTGAAATACAGGAACATCCTTCAGATGATGCTTAGTGTCTACAATAGTAATGAGGGGCAGCCGAGATATTGGGGCACTTTTAGCATGACCTTCCATAAAATGCTATAACAATAATGCAATGAATGAGTCAACAATAGACTGAATCATAACAAGTAACTTGAGAAGTCGGATTAGATCAGACTGGAAGTCCCCAAGAAGTGTTTTAATATAAAGGAGTGGGACGTGACAAAATAAGCTGGACTATGGTTTTTGAATTTTGCCTAAGCTACAATCAAGCCCCTTACAGTCACATAAAAACCTATCCATGATCCATCCTCATAACAGTACAAGTCAATAATAAAATAATTTTACATCACATCTTTAAGATAAAAGTGACATACGCTGTGGAGAAAAGCCTTCCGGGCAATATCTGATATTGTCAGCTGACTGTGGCTGCAATAAAAGAAAAATTATTAGACAATAGACAATACTAATAAACTTCATCACATTATTAATATAAAGCCGCAAACAAATCCAACGTATTTAACCCGACAAAGCCTTTAGTCCGATGATTAATTTAAGAGTGCAAGTCCAAACTTGAATAAAGAAAAGCAGTAATATGACACACACACACACATGTACACAAAATACAATTTAAATTGACAAAGCCTTTAATACCACGGTAAGCTTTATGAGTGAAAGTCCTTATTCTTTTTTGAACGAAAATGATTGAAAGGCTAAGACTTGAAGAAAAGCAGTAAAATTAAGTCAACAACTACAGCCTATGCCATAAGTAGTAACCCAAAAGAAGAAAAGGGTTAAAAGAGAACTTATTCCACCAGTAATGTCCAAAAAATACAACTAAGCCTTCTCAATTTTGACATCTGTTAGTTTATTGGTCCTATCCACACATCCCTTTTTACCCTCCACAACCCCTGTTAACTTCTGTCCTTACCCTTTTCAATTCATTCGATCCGATGGCCAGAAATTGAGAGGGGTGTGTGGATAGCACCACCCTGTTTTTTCAATGAACAATAAGCCGAAAATAGTAGACGAGGAAACTCTTTACAGATGTAAAGCATCCGAGGTCAAGACAGCTGACAAAAGGTGCTGAATACAACCTAACAAAATTGTAGGAAACATCACATGGTGGTTTTTAAGTTCTCTAAAGTTAAAAATCAAACTTCCGCTGATAACCAGGACAACAATTCTGGTTTACAAAAACTCTGATCTCACCCTTTCAGATGATGTTCTTGCAGTTGAGCTTGAAGTTGATGTTCGGCTAATATTCCAGATGAACCCAAAGCTGAAAGCTTTTCTTTCAAAACAGATGCTGCAAAGACCAGTACCATTAGCATATCTGGTCAATAAGTACAGCAGCAATAGAAATAACTCTACAAAGGTTCTATTCATAAAATTACAAGTTTTAAAAAAATAAATAAAATTTGCTATCTTAAAAAACAAAATATCAAAGGGGAAAAAGCCACGATATTAATGTGAAACAAACAAAATTATTCAGGAGAACACAAATCATGAAATGCTACTTCAATTATGTTTCTCATCACGGACACAAACGATACATATAATTACAGAACGTGTACCTGTAAAACTCAAAGACTAGCAAGCTTACACCCTAAAGATGTCTACATATTGATCAAGAAAATGCTCAATCATCGGCATATAAACGGAAATAATTTTCAACTTTGTATCCTAAGAAGTACATAATAAATATGACAGTTAAAGATTTTTCTTCTCCCCATTAAGTCCTTGTCAGATTTATCAATGGCACTAAAGAAGAGAAAAGACAAGAAAACGGGCAAAACTATTTAAGCATGCAGCAGAAAGTAAGGTGCCACTAATGATTAATGAACTCATTGATCTTCTCAACAAGCACTTAATTAGTAAACCTTCCACTCCCAGATGGATCTGAATCCTTTGCTTGCCTTGTTCCACTCTCAGGCAATGCCAAGACAAGTATACAGTCCATTCCAATTTAAATAAAACCATAATAGGAAGCATAGTAGAAAAAAAGAAAATAGTCACATCTTGATAACTTCTTCAAAGTAATTGAAGATCACCTGCTAATACATATGATCACAATAACCTCCAACATAAAGTGTATTATCTACCACCAGAACTTTAATTATCTTTAGACCAAACTATTAGTTAGATTCCTTAAACAAAGACCAATAATAAAGCATTTTCTTTAGACCAAATAATAAGTAGCATTTTCCTCAGGATGATGTGGAGTAAAACCGGGAAAAACTCGGGTGGACAATTCCGATAATAAAGCATTCAAAAACGTCACAACTCAAACAAAACAGAACAAATAAATACACAATATTGTGCAAATCTTATTTTTACCTGAAGACCCTCTTGCACCTTGCAAAACTGCAAACAGCTGTTTCCTTCCTTCCCTGGTGTATGCTGCCCTATTTTTCACATTGTCTCCACCTGTCATATTCTACAACAAAAATATAATATTAAAAATATGCACTTTTGGATATGGGTATAGTAAAATGTGTGTTATGTAAATGGTTGTGCTTAACTGCAAACAGAAGTGCTGCTAAATTTAATTTTGCGTGAACTTCTAGAGTTTTAATTCGCGGTAAAGGGTAAGCTGCTTCTCCACCCTGCTGAGAGAGGATGCGAGGGATATCAAGTGATTCAATTGCTGTGAAAAAAAAAAAAAAAAAAGGAAAACACTGTAGTCACTACAAGCTAGGAATATATCAAGTGATGGTAAAAAAAAAAAAAAAAAGATGGCCCCATTAGCGTCTATGCAAGCACACATGCCACATACAAGAATTTATAAATACTCCTTTATATTATAAGCAAACATCATATACATATCGCTAGTTTCCTCGCGGTGGTTTTTTTTTTTAACACTACTATATAAATAAATGCCAGAAAGAAAACGAAAGGAAGTCAATATGTTCAAAAGAAATATATCCTTCTCATGGTAAAGGAAAAGAGTAAACAATAATAACAACTAACCAGCAGGCTCAAAGAAATTTGCTTGCATTGGAGGTCTATTCGGATTAATTATAACCCGTGTTTTCCACACTTGAAGAGTTCCATCCTTGCACACAGTCACAAGTAACCGCAACAATGGGAGCCAAGAAACTGAAGCTATTGGTTGGGAACCCACTTGTGTACTGAATTGCAACAAATGGTCAAACTTAAAATGTTGATTAGAGCCAGCAAGAGATTGACAAAACAAGCAGATTTTTAAATAGGTGTGGCTCATATAGTATGACATGTCTGTTAAAAAATATTGGCAGCAAATTAGGCATGCCTCTTGTAACTGAAGATATGAAAACAATCTTTTTGAAGCAATCCTATTCTACAAAATGAGAATCTATTAGCCATTATAGCCACTCTAACTTGAAGTATCACAAACGAAGCATGCAGTCCTAGTCACAATGAAAATGATTATGGAAAATTATGCATTAGCAATGAATTAAACATGCCAATGAAGTATCAAAAACTACCACTTTCTTGATCAAAAGGGGCTTCTTTGATGGCCTGGAAACCTAAGAAGCTTCTAAATCCTTTATCATTTGTCTAAGTGATTAAGTTAAAGATATCCGTCCTCTTAGCTTTATGGAGGAGCTTCCAGATATTTTAGGTCAACTGGCCCTAAAGAAGTTTTAAGGCATATATTGTAATTTTTATGACAGCCGGCTGCCTGTGATAAGATTGTCCAGTAAGCAATTCATAAAATTTGCTACAAACTTCCCATTTTCCTTGAGATAAATAAATAAATTGGATTTATGAAACCTAAACTCAAGAAAACAAAACAAGAGCATTAATGAATCAGTCGAGAAAGGAACATGAGGCATTAATAGAGGAAAAAATTTCTAATCGCTATTGGCTTGTGTGCAACAAAGGTTTTTTTTTTTTTTTTTTCAATTCTTTGGTTTTAAAATTTTTTGGCCTTTATGGAACTTTATGTGTTCCATTTTATAATTTTTCTAGGATAACTACCATAAATGACTTACATTCCAATCATACTAGGTCTCTCAGTTGACACATCCCATGCGAGCAGAGTACCCCGTCGATCACCAACAAAGATCCACTCCAATGTTGGGTGAAAACCAAATGCACCAGCACCAATGAGCTTTATGGTGTTATCAACTGTATAACAAAAACAAAAGATGAAGAAACATATGAACCACTTAAAGAAGACTAAATTATTATTTATTAGTCTTGAGTCTCATACACTCAACAAGAAAGAATCAGACTCACTGTTTGCTCAAGATTTTTTTTTATTTAAAAAAAAAAAAAAAGAACAGAAAAAAAACGCTCTCAGCTTACTTTGTAAGGTGTAATGAACAGCATAGGTGTGAATGTTGTAGGCTCGAATCAAACCATCAGCATAAGCTACATACTGAAATGGGGAAAAAGAAAATGATTGCAATATCACAGAATAAAAGGACTACGCATATTAGACGTTTATCCAAAAGCCACAAATGTATTCTGACTACAAGGAAAAGTACGAAATTCGACAAAACAACTACATACCAGGACAGGGTGGCGAGGGTGGCATGCAAGATTGACAATAGGTTTCTTCAAATCTGCCTTTATTTTTGTAGGCGCTCTTCCTCCTTCAACAGTTCCAACAACTTCATGCATATTGAAGCAGTATCAAGAATTAGAGATAAACAGTCGGCATGAATGAACATGTAATACTACTACACTGTCATGTCACTGCATTTTTTGTGTGTGCGTTTGTTGGGGGCAGATAACCACTGAAAGAAAATGAAAACAATGGAGAAAACCTGTGACACTCATTTTCTTCTGGAAACCGAAAAACACTACAGGCTGGAGAGGCGTCAAAGCGAGATGGACTTCTGTATCAGAAGAAATTTGTTCTGTCTTCTTCTCAGGTGAATGCAAGACGCATGTTTGCTCAGCATCAAAATCACAAGAGCGAATGGTACAGTCCTACAAAATGAAGGGCGGGGAAGGATAAAGATAACACCAAATAAAATGTAATACTACATAAAGCAACAAAAGATTAACACAAAATAAATGAAGTAGAAAGGAAACCTACAAAATATATTAACCAATGAAAGAGACTACAAATTTACTCGTATTATATTCTGTGCTTTGATTAATCTCTTCAAGACTTGAATATTTAGAGAAAATGAAATTGCACCGGTTCATGCTAAAGCACACATCTTTTAACTAATAACCATTCTAATGCAATCTGAAAAGTGACCAAGTGAATACTCCAACAACAACATGCATAGCGTAATATTTGGCCCCTCAGTAAATTACATATCTTCTACCTGCCTCGCAATCAATAAGCACAATCTATTACAGTGACCAAAAGATGTAGTCACACTTTACAAAAAGAATAGGACACACATACTTAAAGCTTCTAAAAGTCTGTCATTGGCATGAATCCAGTGTTGAAGAACTGAAATTACAATTTAAAGTGGATAGTCTTCTTCTTCTTCTTCAAAGCCTTTACACAGGCGGAGTTGGAGAAGTGGATAGTGCAAGGAAAAAAAAAAAAAAAAACCCAACTTTTGGCAGTTATAATGTTAACAAAAAAAAAACGACTCTTCTAGTAAAGTTTGTTGGTTTGTTCCCAGTAACTTAAGCTACTATGAGACGAACCTACAATCACTAGAACAAAAACATGGAATTCAACATAAACCAGAGGGTTGTAATGACAAGGATTTGTACCCAAGAACTAAGATGTCTTCCTATGATACAATGATAAATAAGTAAATTATGTTCATTTAACTTTATTTCACAAATACTTGCTGTTAGAATATGAAGCAACAATTAGTCATAAGCACTAGCAGCTTACAGATGCATATGCATGTGGGATAAGTTATAGGAAGTTGCTGTAGAAAAGAAAAAAAATTAGGAGAGTATGTGAGAGCACTTGAATTGGAACTACCTTAATGCCCTCAGTTTAAAGAGCAATTATTAAAATTTGAAATTTCACCCTCTTTGGTTGACAAAGAGGGTTCTCTTAATAATAGTAGAGATATTCGAAAACTAAAACTCGGATATTAACAATAAGAAGAGATCCAATATCTATATCTGAAACCATCCAAACAGATAAGGGCTTATGGGCAACCAACCTCAAGGATCGCTACCACAGAATGCCCACTTGTGGGGCTATAGGACATGCGGACAACGGGGGTACCAATATCAATAGATGAAATCTTGCTTCCTGTCAATGCATCCATTTCTGTGCAAACAAAGACATTAAAAATAAAAAATAACCGGATGTGCAGACGGAGCAAAAAACATATTAAGGACAAACATGTTTGTATGGCATATGCACGAGAGCACATTCAATCTAGAAATTTTTATGCGGTATTTGGATTTCATGGAGTCACAGAGTACATCCATGTCGTCATTCCTAAAAATTTATAAGAAACTAAAAGTTTCCCAAGAAAGATAAACCGGTTTCAAGAACATCACATAAAACCTCAGTGCTTATCGAAGTTTATAACTTTACACTGATAATTGATTTAAGTATGTTAAATGCACTAGTTACAACACATCAAAGCACTTTACTACTCCCATGGCACACTCGCACGCCCAAACCCGAGCTCGAGTGATACAGTTTTCCAAAAGAAGGCCGAAAAGAAAAGTAGAGATTCTAATTCCAAACAATGTCACTAACTAGAATGATACACACACAGAAAGATATATAACATATTCAAAGTAGAAAATCACAGCTTTAGGTATAATCACAAACAAAAAAGAGGAAGTGGGGTAGTGTTTTACCAATGATGTAGTTTCCAATGGCAACGGCGACGAGGGCCTGATGGGGATGAAAGGCAGCAGCATGAGGCTGCAACGGCTTTGAGCTGCGTCCCACATGTCGTAGATCCAGATGCTGCACCGTCGTCCACTCCATCTTAGAGTCTCACCTGCAACTCCAGCATCAAAAACCTATACATACACACATATATATACATATATGTACATAAGAAAGAACATAGTGCTCCAAAAATCTCAATTTTTGTTCCGAATTTGGTAATTGTGATTAGATCGATGTAGAGAGAATATAGAGGGAGAGAGAGGAGTTGGATCTTACTTCAATTACCTGATCAATCGGAGATTCAGAGAATCAACTGAAATGGGAGCTCATTGATTTGACGAAGAAGAAGAAGAAGATCGACGACTGGAAATGGGAGCTCATTGATTTGACGAAGAAGAAGAAGAAGAAGAAGAAGAAGATCGACGACTGGGCTGATGAAATGGGAAAATTCCAGACAGGGAACACAGCAACAGAGAGAGGGGACAGAGAGATAGCGAGCGGGCTTTTGCATTAACCGAATCGCAAGGCCCAATTATTATGGGCCAAGACCCCCAATGTTCAATTCTGTTTGGGCCTTCTAACATTTTTGCAATTGGGGGTCATGGACCGAACTATTTGATATAACTAAAGGTCCGTTTGACTTACTCTATAAGAAGAAATTCTGCTTATAAGTGTTTTTATTGATCATTTAGTATTACAGTCTAGTGGTATTCCATTTCACTTGTGAGAGGTCTTACGTTCGATTCTTGCCAAAGGAGAATTTGAACCAAATTATTGCTAACTCATTGTGAGGCTAAGCCCCCTCCCCTTTAACCAAATTATTGCTAACTCATTGTGAGGCTATGCCCCTTCCCCTTTAGTGTAGTATATCGCTTGTTCAAAAAAAAAAAAGTGTTTTTATTGAAAACATGTGAAGTATTTTGAAAAACTGCTTCTCCAAAACAACTTATATAATCCCCCAAGTTTTTTTTTTCTTTTTCTAAACATAGTCGGGCGGTTATGATTGTCAAAAAGTTATTTTAACACTTGTTGAAGTAGTCAGAAACAATCCCTAATTGAACTGTGTCCTTCAGAATGTGGCATCTGCCTTCCCTTTGGGTACTAGGCCTTTGAGTCAGTTACGTATCAAGGTGTTCTTTGGGTCCATGATATGTCATGTCACTGTTTCATACACGGTCCAAAGTGGAAAGAACCTGGCTCTTCATATTCTTTCCTTGGGTGTCCATGCTACTGCAAAGTTATCAATCAAAGGCCTCTGGGACCACTCATAAGTTGCATGTGGAGACTGGTCTGCATCACACTAGCAGCACGTAGCGGTATGCCTAGTATGGCTTGTGGCCTCCCCTCCGCGAGGGTTCACTCCTATAAATAACCAAGTTCAACAGAGAAATCAATAATCGTCATTTACTACTCAATATGCTCTGTGCGTTTCTCTCAAACTGTCTCTTTGACTTAGACATTGGATACCCTTTTGGCGGACACACTGCCCACTTTTCTCATTTGTTCATCAATTAGGCTCACGGTGTTTCTTGTTTTATAGGTGGAGTTTGTCAATTCAACCTTGGACGAAATTTGCATCCACACTTACTTTTAAATATAACGTGTTGAGGAGGGTGCGGTCATAAATGATAACAAGGTCTTAGTTTAGTGGCGTTGGAAGCGATCCGAAGTTCGGAATTACAAAAGCACAGTATCTAGCAGAAATCTAATGGTAGACTACAGTAGATTGTACAAACAGTGGCCATTTGATTCCTAGCCATATGGTTATCTTCCATGTTTGGATTTTAATCTGCTACTTTCCCAATCAATGCTTTTGTCTCCATATATATTCCAGAAACACTTAAAGTGGTCCTTAATTGGACGAGTTGACGAAGAAAACGCATAAAGAAAAAAGCTTTCATGAATGAGAAATGGATTTGATGGGGTCGTGATGGATCGACGTAGATCCAATACTTCTTCAAGATTTGCATAAATCTAAATCTAATATGAGGCTCCCAAGGTCTCTAAAAAGAAGATGAAATGACACAAATGCTCCTCCTTCTCGAATACAAGAGAAATGCAAAGTTCTATTTTCTGGTCTTTTTATCTTGGTCCATTGAATAAGGTTTATTCTTCATTGTCCTTATTTTGCTACGACCCAATAAGAACTCAAGTTTTGACATTAGAGTGATGGTTAATAAGTCGAGGGAGTGAATAAGAGGAGCTAGAGTATGGCAAAAAATGGTAGTTTGATTGAAAACTCTAACGGCGCGTTTACGTAACGGTAATGAAAATAAGAGGAATTGAATTGAGTAGGAATTGAATTGAGGAGTTGGAATGAGGAGAAGTCAGAATCGGATTCCTGTTGAAGCTGTTTACTTAAATGTTCTGGAATCAGAATAGAATTCCATAAAATTGTTTACTAATTCAGCAGAATCAGAATATAAACTAGTATGATTACTAAAATGCCCTTTTCCCAAATCAAATATTTTATATACTTTAATGGGTTTATAAAGGATAGTCTTGGAAATAAAAAAAAAGTAAGTGAGGGCATAAAGGGAACAAAAGTGTCATTCTGATTGCCCAAACAAGCAGGAATTGGATTACCACCTATATCTAGGGAATTCAATTCCACCAAAACAAGGAATTGAATTCCAAAATTTGTGTGGGCCCTACTACTTTTTTGATTCCTCCATGTTTAATAAACATCAGAGTACTCCGTAATCGGAATTCAATTCCACATTCTCATTCCGATTACGGATACGTAAACGCACCCTAAAATTGTGGTAGTTCAAACTATTTCTCTTGTTTTCTCTATTAAAATATCAGTATCAGTAAAAATATTGAAGAAGTTGAGGTTCTACCATAAAATTAATTAGCATATGGAAAGTAACCCAACCTCTTATAAGCCTTTGCATGATTTGGTCTTTCACCAATGTGGGACTTTGTCCTCACATTCTCACACGCCCCCTCATGAGTGGCGAATTTTCAAGCCTAACACGTGGGCCACACAAACGGGGTGACGTGGAGCGCGTGGGGCCATTGGGCTTCACACATGGGACATTCTGCTACCATGAAGAAGTTGAGGTTCCACCATAAAACCAATGGGCATATAGGGAGTAGCTCAACCTCTTATAAGCCCTTGCATGAGTTGTTCCCTAACCAATGTGGGACTTTGTCCTCACATTCTCACAAATATCGATATGCAAACTTGTGAAGATATCGATAGATATATCGATTTCAATATCTGTTGCTTTCAATGGAAATGATGATAATTTAAAATGAAACTTCAGAGAATGTCAAACACTAGTTTATACTAAATATAAGAGTTTCTCCGATATTTAACCGATATGTCAAAAATATCGATGAAATCTGTAGATGAAATTTAGGAGTTTCTCCGATATAAGGTGAAGTTTATACTTCCCCCCCCCCCCCCTTTCCATATATTTTTCTGATTTTTCCTAATATCGACTGTATCGAAGAAATTTCAAACACTGATTTTCTCTACACCTTGACTGAAATAAACAACTCACTATACTCAAAATATATTGAAAGTAAAATTGAATGATTTTTCATTCTTATGGGATTAGACATGAAAAAAAACATATTCCTTCCATCCTATTATTTGAAGGGGATTAACTTTGTTTAACAAGTAATAAATCTTCCACTTCAAGTAGGACACAAATTTTTAATTTCTTCCTCCAATTAGGGCTTTAATTAGGGAGTTTTAACGAAACATTCATGGTACTATTCACTTTTAACCTAGTTAAATGAGCTTACCAAACCGAATATCACCGGATAATGGATTATTATGCCACTGGGAACTTTAGCCTAGTTATGAGGGGGGATAGAAAGATGGTTGGAATAAGCGAAGTCTAGCGTTTGAAACCCTCCAATATAACTAAAAAAAATAACAGTAGATTATGTTGAGAAATAATCTTTTCATTGATTTTGGAAATAATATTACACTGTCTATATATACAAGTATTACAACCAATGAGAAAATAGCACCACTACATTCTAACTAACAGAACTAAAATATCCAATATCTAAGTAGGATCTTTTACATCTGCATTTACATTTATACCCTTAATATCCCCTCAAACTGATCTGAGGCTGCCGAAGACCAAGTTTGTCCCTGAGAAAGAGAAATCGTGATTTGGACAGAGCTTTGGTACAAATGTCAGCCACTTGATCTTGGGAACAAACAAAATGCAGAGAAAGTTCATTTGCCAAAACTTTTTCCCGAATGTAGTGGTAGTCTAGTTCAACATGTTTAGTGCGAGCATGAAAGATAGGGTTCTTGGCTAGAGAGATGGCAGATATATTATCACACCACAACTTTGGTTTGCAAGATAAGTGAAAACCAATATCAACAAGAAGTTTGCAGATCCAAGTTAATTCTGCAGCAGTGTTAGCCAAGGACCTATATTCAGCTTCTGTGGAGGATCGGACCACTGTGGGTTGCTTTTTAGCACTCCAGCTGATAATCGAGCTACCCAGAAAAACACAAAAACCACCAGTGGATTTTCTATCAATAGAACATCCTGCCCAATCAGCATCGGAATAGGCGGTGATACACGAGGGTAAAGAACTTTTAGAGAACCAGAGACCACACTCAATTGAACCTTTAAGGTACCTGAGTATCCTTTTAACTGCTTGAAGATGAGAGACCCGAGGACAGTGCATAAACTGACAAACGAGGTTCACTGCAAATGAGAGATCTGGTCTGGTCCATGTGAGATATTGAAGTGCACCAACAAAAGATCTATATTCAGTGGGATCATCCAAGAGAGGAGATGAGTGATCAAGTTTGGATGTGCTCAGTGGGGTAACACAGGATTTAGCACCATCCATTTTGGCTTTGTGCAACAGATCCAAAATATACTTGGTTTGACAAATAAAAATGCCCTTGGAGGATCTCTTAACTTCGATTCCAAGAAAGTAATGCAGTGGACCAAGGTCTTTAATAGGAAAGAGAGCATTGAGTTCACTGATAACAGATTTGCAGGTTTGAGAAGAAGGACTTGTGACAAGAATGTCATCGACATAGATGAGGATAAGTACCAGGTGAGGATCTCTCTTGACAAATAGAGAGTGGTCAGATTGTGATCCAACAAATCCCAAGGAGAGTAGTGCACCATGTAGTTTTTCATACCAAGCTCTAAGAGCTTGTTTGAGACCATACAATGATTTATGGAGTCTGTAAACAGAAGTAGGTTGAGTAAAGTCCTGAAAACCTGGAGGTTGTTGCATAAAGACAGATTCTGTAAGAGTACCATGCAGAAAAGCGTTGCTGACATCTAGTTGGTTGAGAAACCAATCAAAATGAGTAACCAAGGTGAAGAAGATTGGAATTATGACAGGTTTGGCGACAGGACTGAAAGTTTCAGTGTAGTCTAACCCTTCCTGTTGATGAAATCCCTTTGCAACAAGGCGTGCCTTGTAGCGATCTATAGAACCATCAGGCTTGCGTTTAATGCGAAATACCCATTTGTAACCTACTAGGTTCTGTGAATGAGAAGGAGGAACTAAGGACCATGTACCATTATTTTGAAGAGCATTGAACTCTTCCTGCATTGCTTGCCTCCAGTGAGGATATTTAAAGGCCTGATGAGTAGTGGTAGGAACAAAATCAACACTGAGATAAGATGGGAGAGAATGTTTGGTGGTAAGGAAGGTTTTGGGTTTGAAAATGCCAGCTTTAGATCGAGTTTGCATTGGGTGAATATTTGTAGGTGAGGATGGCAGAGATGTATGTAGAGAGGGACAGGTATTCGTTGAAGGAGATATATGTGGAGAGTGAGATAGGTGTGGTGAAGTAAAGGTATTTGGTGAAGTATATGTAATGGTTGATAATGGCGGAGAAGGATGGACTGAAGTAAATGTGAGGTTAGATGGAATTGTATGTAATGGTGAGGAAGATAGATACTGTGAGGATAATGTAGATGATTGAAATGGGTGATGAAAAGGGAAATTATGCTCATCAAAGACAACATGCCGAGAAATGTAGATTCTGTGAGAGAGAGGATCCAGACATTTATACCCGTGATTTAAACTGTACCCCAGGAAAACACAGTGTTTGCTCTTTGGTTCTAACTTGGAAGTAGTGTAAGGCTTCAACCAAGGAAAGCAACTGCAACCAAAAACTTTGAGAAAATTATACTCTGGAGCTTTCTTGAATAAGAATTCCCAAGGAGACACAGTTGTTGCAGTAGGCATCCTGTTAATGAGGTAGATAGCTGTGGAGAATGCATGAACCCAATATGTATGTGGAACCTTGGAAACTGTTAATAGAGTACGAGCAGTTTCAACAAGGTGTCTGTGCTTGTGCTCGGCACACCCATTTTGCTCTGGAGTGTGAGGGCAGCTGAGTTGATGTGTAATACCATGAGCAGTTAAAAACTGAGAGAACTTGGAACTCAAGAATTAACCACCAGAGTCTGATCGAATAGAGATAACTTTGATACCCAACTTATTTTCAATAATAGGATGAAATTGCACAAATGTAGGGGAAACATCAGACTTAGACTGCAGAGGATAGAACCAAGAATACTTTGTATAGTCATCAACAATTATCAGATAGTATCTGAAACCATGTACAAAGGAAATAGGAGCTGGTCCCCAGACATCCATGTGAAGAAGCTCTAATGGCTTGCTTGTAGTACAAGAAACAGAAGCAAATGAAAACTTAGAGCTCTTGCTTATAGCACAATCTGAACATAAAGTATTATTCCTAGTAGGAGACACAGAAATACACGAATTTGAAACCATTTTATTTAACATTTTGGTAGAGGGATGGCCAAGTCTCTTGTGCCAGAAATCCCGAGAAGCCTTTGTAGTAGCTGCAAATAATTGTTGAGTACCAGCAACAGAAGATGATGCATGAAATGGGTAGAATCCATCACGAACTGGTCCACTAAAAAGCATCTTCCCCGAAGAAATATCCTTCACAGTGAAGTGAAAGGGATAAAGATGCATGGAACACCAGTTGTCAAGAGAAATTGATTTGCAGATAATAGATTTTGCTTTAAATCAGGCACATGAAGAACATTTTTCAATTGAAAAGAGTGAGTATTAGTATGTAAAGTAGATGAACCAGAGTGATGAATGGGCAAACCTTTGCCATCACCAATGTAGACTTGTTCAGGACCATGATAAGTCTCAGGATTTTGCAGAGTAGTGTAGTTATTAGTCATATGTGAACTTGCGCTAGAATCAACAAGCCAGGTGGGAGTAGGAAGTGCCAGTATAACTTGGATTCATTCGTTGTGGACAGTTGAATGCTTCATGATCATAGTAGTGACAGATTTGACAAGAATGTCGTTTGCCAGAGAAATGACGACCACCACGAGGAAAACGTTGATTGTTCTGCCGATAACTGTTGCGTTGAGAATTGCCCCTGAAATTACTCCTGCCTTGAAAATTTCTAGGGTTTGAAGAATTGCCACGATTGTGAGAGGAATGAGTAGAACGGCCTAGAGAGAAATTCTGAGATAAAGTAGTCTGAGCACTGTACGCATGAGAAGGTATAGGTGGGGTGGGAAGAATACCCGTAGAGGAATTGAATGCCTGAAAGGGGGCAGTAGAAGGCGATTTCTTGCGATTATTAAACTGAATTTCTTTGCTCAGAAGAAGGCCATGCAATTCATCAATCGTAGTTTATCCGATGCGAAATTGAACAGCGTCAACAAAGGAATCATACTCCGGGGGCAGTCCATGAAGTGTGACAGAAATGAGCTCGAAATCATCCACCGGAGCACCAGCACTCGCAAGAGCATCTGCGATTTCCTCAATTTGTTGGAGAAACTGAGCTGCTGTAGATTTGCCTTTGGTAAGGTTACGCAGGCGAGATCTGAGATCATGAATGTGAGATTGAGAAGCAGCAGCCAAACGGGATTCCAATTTCGCCCAAAGGTCGCGAGAGGAATTAACTCCAACAGTGTAAGGAATTAGGGTTTCAGACAATGTGGAATTGAGCCAGATGAGGATGTTTTGATCATTCTCATACCACGAAACATACTCAGGATTGATGCGCGAGGTGCGATTGCCAAGATCATCCTGTAGAAATTGAGGCGGCGGAGGTGTGGAGCCATCAACGATGCCGGTGAGATTGTAGCGACGAAAAATTGGAGCGAATAGAGCACTCCAGGTGAGGTAATTGGTAGTGGTGAGCTTAATCGGCACCGTTGATCCAATATTCTGAATAGTAATGGAGGAGGTCGCCGGAGGAGTGAGTATGACAGAAGAAGTCACCAGATGAGGTTGATGAACATGACCAGTAGAATCAGATGAGGAAGAAACAGGAGCCGCCATGGATGCGCGAGGCTAGGGTTTTGGAGAACACAATCGCGATCGCGATCGCAAGTAGGAGGAAGGAAGAGAAAAAAAAATTGCAGAAAATCGCAGGCGGTGGAGGTGTTTGGATCAAGTCGTGAGACAGAAGGCTCTGGATACCATGTTGAGAAATAATCTTTTCATTGATTTTGGAAATAATATTACACTGTCTATATATACAAGTATTACAACCAATGAGAAAATAGCACCACTACATTCTAACTAACAGAACTAAAATATCCAATATCTAAGTATGATCTTTTACATCTGCATTTACATTTATACCCTTAATAGATTATTCACTCTAATTCAATTCTAAATACCAAACTGAATGGCAATAGTATTTGACTTTGAATTACTACATATTGTAATTTCATCGAACTCCTGGTAGTTCTAAACTCTAACATATATCTCCACGGTCATTGCCGCTAAGACCAATGGCAACTCAATCAAACCACCAGCTCCACCACCGCCCTACCTGCTACCAAACATGTGAACTCATTTAAGATAGTAGATCAGCTTGTTTCCCTTCCTTCCAATCCAAATTTATCCACAAACTAGAGTATTATTTAATAGGAGCCATACAATACAAACTTGAAATTAGGGCAATATATATTAAAACTGTGCTTTGTCTTCATCTATATATACTCCAATGAGAATATTGATACTTGATAGAACGTGGAGAAAATGACAATACCTACACTGATATTATTTTGTTCGTAATTATTGCCCTATGGATTATGAAAATGACAATTTCCCTGCATATATATCTTGATGCCAAGTTGCTTCATGCTACTAAATTGCTAACACAGTGATGCCATGCTAGTAGTCTAGGAATCCAACCTCAGCGCGAAGGGGTGCCAATGCAGAGGCAGTCTTAGGGTTAGGGTTAAGGTTAGAATTAGGGTTAGCGTTAGGATTAGGTTAGGTTAGTTTACCCATGGAAGCTAAACTATTTAAAATTGTTTCTCTTTAAGTTTGCCTGCTTTTTGACCTTTAATTTATACCCATAAAGGGATAAACCATAGTAACATAACAAGATTGACATTGATGTTAGATCTAATTGGTATAAAGAAGCTAATTGGATGAGCTTTCTCTGCCAGATTAATTTTAGACTTGGAGTTCATATCATATATATCCTTGAAAGATCTCTAAACTTGGTACTCAGCTGAAAAGAAGATCAAAAACATATATGAGCTCAGTGAAGTTGATTAGAGGTTCAAAGCAGTGTGCATCACCCAAGTTCGAATTCTTCTTCGTACAATTAAAAAGTGTAATCAAGTTCGAATTCCCTCGTACCGTCCCCTTAGTTCATGATTGAATTTAAGATGGTATATTGATGTGGAAGTTTTTTGAAATGTCATTTATGAATATATACACTTTTTTTTTTCAATTTGTCATATGAACTAAAACTTTAAGCGATTTATCATACCAACTTTCAGAAATTATTTATTTGTCATCTCACCCTTACTCCATTAAGTTTTTTCATCCAAAATAAGTTGTGCTCAAGGTAATTTTGAACATTTCAACACCCCTTTTGATAAGTTCACTTTGGCAAAATAATTCTAGGTTTCTCAAAAGAAATACAAAAAAAAGGTTTGATCTAAACGATGTTATGAGTGTTCGACGTTCGAAAAAAGGAAAACGACCTGCATTTACTTCTCAGTGTTTCAAAGTGAAGATGGCTTAAAAATATAGTCATCCGGGACCTTCCAATCTATAGTAAAGTTGGATGATATTTTTTTTTTGTTGAGGTGTTCGAAATAACCCTAAACACAGTCATGTGCAAGTCACACGACTTATTTTGAACGAAAAACTTAATGGAGTTAGGGCGAGATGACAAATTAATAATTTTGGAAAGTTAGACTTGGGTATTTATAGGAGAGATTCCTCATAGCCAGTTGAGATGTGAGGCCTCAAGTCGTACTAGGTAGACTGTTATGTTCTGCTAGTGTAAAGTATACCAGTCTCCGCAGGTAGCTACATGAAGTCTCTAGAGGCCTCTGGAAGGTAGTGACGTTGGAGCGCGAAACCCAAGGGAGACTCCAAAGAATCGACCCTGACTCCTTGAGCCGGAAAATGCGTGGTGGCAGAAGCGAGATATCTTAGACTCGAAGGGCACCTTGATATATGTGTGGGCCCGAATGCCTAAGACCTATAGGGCATGCAGATGCTTATCCCTTTAAGTTTTGGTGTGGTTTGCTCACAACGTCAAGGGTAAAGCCGTCATATTGAGCTAAAATCCACATGTCGTTCTTCTATTGAATGTGGTTAATTTATATTTTCACAGGTCCCATTACCAAATTCAGAAAGATATCATTACTAAGGAGGTCCATATTTATCTCATACATGAACAATTTTTAAATATCATTTTCACATTATCTCATGTCATTACCATCTTAAAAATGTAAGTAAACATCCCCCAATGTTTATGTTTTATCAAGCATGAAATTAGCTTACCTCAATTTACTTGACTTGGTTCTAAGTTGGAACAAGTTATTGGCTCAAAATAAGTGGTCTTAGTTGTACAAGTACTATATTATGAAATTACTCACAGAGTTTGTTATGAGTTGAGCAAATAAACTACTAACAAAAATTATGAGTTGAGCAACTAAATCTAGTTAAGTATCAAAGGATTTGATTGACATCGATTTCTTCATTCAACGTATGCTGAATTTAGTAATTATCCACCTTAACTTTGTCCTACCACAACAGAGGTCTTAAGCTCAGCTTTCTTTTGAGTGTAGTGAGAGTGATTCTTATACAATAAATTATAAGAGAGATAAAAGAGGTAACTAATCACAAATAAAGAAAAAGAAAAAGTAGACAGATCCATATTTAATATATAAAATTCATAATACCAATAATGTAATACGAATCAAACTCACAGTGTCTAACGAACGAGGTTAGATTGACGATGTCATTTGCAAAATAAGAAACACTGTTAGCATAATTGACGAACACTTGATAAATAGGAGAAGGTGTCCTCAAAAAGGCATTCAATGCCTAAGTTAGAGAGAGAGTTTGAGAGAAACTAGAACATAAAGAATTCTGAATGATAAGAGAGATAATCGATTTCCCTATGTGACCTGGCTATTTATAGAACTGAACTCTCGCAAGCAACTGGGAGAGGATGTTGCAGGCCATACTATGCAAACCTCTACGTTCTGCATCCCAATCTTCGCAGGTAGCTCAAAATCAGTCCTCGTGGTCTCTGGTCGGTAGAACCATAAGAGGCACACATGTGAAACCATAAATGAACCCAGCCCAAAAGTCATATCCAGGGCCGGCCCTGAGAATTTGGGGGCCCTAGGCGAGCCTTCAAAGTGGGGCCCTAAAGTTCTCGGACCTTCAACTTTTTGTATATTGGTATGTAGTAAAAAGAATTCACTAATTACATAAAAAGTCTATTTCTTCATCGAATATTATTAAAAATTAATATCAAAATGAAACAGATATACTAATATTACTTAAATATTACATGTCACATGTCTTTAGACGCAAATGCACTAAGTGTTTGTAGTCAAGAGTCTAAGATTGAGAGTGAAGAGCAATAAAACTTGATGATCAAGAGAGTAAAAAGCAATAAAACTTGATTTACGAATATAATAATTCAACAACGCCAAGTGGTTCTCTTGTGTTCTTTCTAAAATCAACATCACACTAGCGAATCAAATTTTAGAATAACCTAGTTTAACAATAAATTATTGAAAAAGAAAATTTAACTTCAAAGTTTTGGTTACCTCAAATAACAATCTTTAGGACCAAGTGATAGTTGCTTAAACATTCAATAGAAATGGAAAGAATTGGGAAGTTGAAAGAAAAAGGATTACAAAGGTATGATTATTCTGGTTTTTGTCATTTTTAAGTTATTTTCAAAAGCAAAAGAAAAGAAAAAATGAATTTGGACAGATTGGGGCTATTAATTTCACTAGCCTCTTGTCACACGCGTAGGTGTGTGACAATTGGCCTTTGTATGTTTTTTATTTAAGAAACTCAAGTTTTTTCTATTTATACAATTTTATTTAAAATATTTTTGAAAATAGATAAGAAGTTAAACATAAACCACCCACTAACATGAAGTTTAAGGGGCAATTTATGATATTTTAAATGTTTCACTATTTTCGGGTGTTCCCTTTATATATATATATATAGATATGGAGTAAATAAATCTCACCCTTTCTATGATTTTTGTATGTTTGTTTTTGGAGGTTACTTTCAAAAGAAAAAGGAAAAAAATGGATTTGGCCGATTGGGACCATTAATTTCATAGATTTGAAAAAAAAAAAAAAAAAAAAGCAAAACCTAATGCCTACAAGAAGTTTCGAACTGCCCACCCCAAAGAAAACGTATTGGCACCGTTTCCACTGCACCAACAAGGTTATTGTGATGCTTTTTACGTTTTCTATATTTATATGTTATATACAGGATGTATAAAAAAAATTTGGGGGCCCTAGGCGACCGCCTACTCCGGCTACCCTCAGGGCCGGCCCTGGTCATATCTATGCTGACCATGCATGGATAGAAAGACAAAAATACCCACAAGGGGTCTGATGTACTCACTAGATCAACCACATGAAATCCAAGACATTGGATCTTACGTGGAATCTATGTAAGAAGCCTAATACATTGGAACTTGTGTAGCAACCCACGAGCAAGTGGTCAAAGCCACTATGAATAAACTAAGGCCCCGTTTGTTAGGCCTCCTTAGTGGGGACTGGCTTACCTGGGACAACAATCCCAGGTTTGGCGTAAGACGGGACTAGCATAAATGACGCTAGGTACTGTTTGGTACGCAGACGGGACGAGGCGGGACGAGACGGGACAGGACGGGACGGGACGGGACGGGACAGGATGGAACGGATGATGTAAATATTGAAAAAAATAAAGGGAAATTTTGTCGTAAAATGTTATAAATTTGTGTTCCACGGATGTGGAACGGGTCGTTCCAGGGGGGAGAGGTGGAACGAAAAATTAGCCAAATTTCGTCCCATGGGACAACCCGTTCCACGGTTTTTTGGCCTACCAAATGCGAGACGGAACGCCTCGTCCCGTTCCGTCCCACGTACCAAACGCACCCTAAAGGCTAAGAAGTAGCTCGTGACGAGAATGTTAGCTCCTGGCTCATTACGAGGCCAAGAAAGCCTCGCCAAGCAAGAGCACTGCTAAAGCCTGTTGAGCACATTGAACTTTCGTTGAGGATAAGTGATTAGCTGGACTTCCCCTGACCTTGTTAAAAGGCTAAAATTCGCAGGGCTCTACCACAACGCGGTGACACCAACAAAGAAGTGGGCTCACTCAGTACCTACAAACATGGAGTGCTTCTTAAAAAGGCTCAACGCATGCTACGTGTCATTTTCAACTGCTTTGCAGATCACATTTAGCCATCCTTTATAAGTAGCCACTTATGGCTCAAGGAATGGTAATCTCGAACTTATGCCAAACCGTACTCCCTAGGCAAAGTGTTTCACATGTAAGCTGAGCCCCTCAGTTTAAGTCGAAGAAAGAAGGTATAGTTTTTGCCCCCATTCTACTAGACCTTTCCATGCTACTATTTGCACTTTAAGTGTTGATTTAGTCGATAAACACTACTAATTTAGGCATTGGAGCCTCTTTGACGGACAGCACACCATTGTTCCCCTTAACTCCAACTTTGTGTTCCAAGTCTGCAAGTCTCAGGCAAGCAGGTTATAAGACTCAAACGAGCTGATTGCCTAGTGGCGAAAATATGCATTCACACTAAACACCTAAAAAAAGAGACTCTGAAGAGTCGGCTTTCTACCACCTTGGGCCGAGTATGGCTTGCTGGTAGGATACCATGTGCGATGTGCTTAAGGGGCTCCAATGCGACCCCGAAGGCCTTGTACCCATGAGGCAGGCAGATGCCACATCCCTTAAGTACTATGTGATCTGCTTATGACGTCAAGAGTAAATTCGTCATAAAGAGCTCATAGTCCAATATCATTCTCTTATTAATTTATTAATTTATGTCTCCACAGACTCAACTCATCCTAACCGAATAAGGCCTTAGGATTTTATTATTATTATTTTTAGGAAGACTTTGGATGCGGTTCGTAGCTATGAATATTATTTGACTGAAACCTTGTTGGTTTTTAATTTTTGATCGAAATCCTTGAAATTAATGTGATAATTTATTTCTATGTATGTTACTATATTTTTTAAATTAAAAATTAAAATTGATAGTTGTTTATATTAATGATATTTTAAATAAAAAACCATAATTTGTGGAATTAAAAATATTAAAATAAAAAATGCACATTACAGACGAAGGGTGGATGCTCGTTGGCGAATAAAGAGAGTGCAAGCTATGCAAAAACGGGGGGGATGCTCATGCCTTACCTTAAGTTTCTCATCAAGTGGAAGGGAAGGCTTAAAGACATTGGTATGCATATACACACACATGTACATTCATCAAAATTAACAAAAAAAATTATTGTACCAAAACATGGGTACATTCTTCAAAATCACAATATATATATATATATATATATATATATATATATATTATGCTTAATAACATTAGTAAATTTATTCAATTAAACTTGTCAGGGATACATTCTCAAATCAAAGAAAAAAAATGTACCTATATAAGTTTAAAAATGGAGTAGAAAAAAAATTGAGTAGATTTTATATAAAAAAAAATGGTACATTTTACATATAACAAATTAGTATATTTAAGAATGAGTACATTTTAAGATTAAAAATTTGAAAAAAATTACATGAATGGGTACATATAAGATTAAAAAATTGAATTTTTTTTTAAAAGCTAATGGGTACAAACTTATTCTTATTTATTTATTTATTTTGGAAATGTTTTGAATTAAAAATTAGTTAGGAGTTTAATAAAGGTGTGAGTATTAAAATTCTAAATCAATTATTAATTTTTATTTTAAAAAATTATGTAACTCACATGTAAATTCATTATTACACTAATACTAGAGACTTGAATCAAAATCTAAAAACTAATAAGTTTTCAATTAATGCAAGTGGCCCTTTACCACAGTGGTGGAAAGGTGTTGTGCCCTTACATGACGGCGTGAGTTCGAACCCCGTCAGTGGTTAATCTAACATTTAACTTACTAACGCTATCGTTTCACTAAAAAAAAAAAAAGTTTTCAATTAATGAACATTAGTAATTAGGGATCGAATACTAATTTTTTCTTATTTTAATTATTATTTTTAATTATATCAATTTTTTCTATGGTTGTAAATCGTTTGTGTATCACTTGAATGACCTAGAAGTAAAAGGGACAGATGTATCAAAAATGCTGCCGACCTGACACCGGATGGGAAGTGGAAGCAAGCTTTTTTTTCTTTTTTGGCAAATGAAGTGGAAGCAAGCTTTATACAGCTAGAACTACTATAAACGTGGCATACATGCCAAACACTAAAACCCTGGACATTCCTATAAATGATGCCTACGCTACAAGATAAGCAAAAGGTCATATAAAATTTCTATATTCGTTGTCTAAACATTTGGTAACCATAATTGAGACTCCGAAAATTTTGATGGAAACTGATTTTCAACCCTTTTCATTTATTATATTCGATTCAAGAAAGGAGATACATATAAATTTGGGAGGTTGTTATAATATTTCAACATCTACGTATTCACTGTTATCGTAATTTTTCAACAATATATAGTGTCGTGTGAAGAAAATTTACTCATAACAAATGCGCTATTAGACTAGAGCACTGCCTGCAAGTCATTCTCATGTATTTGACTTACAAAGTTGTGAACTTCTATGTGATTATACTAGAAAATGGTTAACAAATGTGTTGCTACTCCTCTTCCTAGATTCTTTAAGGCAGCTTGGTAACTGTTTGTATTTTTTGATAAATGCTAGAGTGAAACTACATTCGAATATAGCATATGATACTTTTCAAAGGAAAATTAATGAAAAGTTCAAAAAAAACTTCATTTTTAACGAAAAGTCATTTTTAAATGTATAGTGAATAGCGTCAGTTAAAGGTAAAAAAGTAATTTTTCGTTAAAAGTGAACAGTACCGAAACTTTTTCATTAAACCTTCCTATTTTCAAAGCGTCAACAACTCCCATAACATTTTAATATCCTTATTCGTGGCACAGGTATCATTATTTCTGGCACCGTTTCTAGTTTTATATCAATATTTTGCAGATATAAATCCTAAACATAATTAGCTTAGGCACAGAAGCCTAACTAAAAGCGTTAGGCTGCGGTTCTTAAATAACAGATCCGAAAACCCAGAAGCGAGAACCCTTTCAGACAGACACTTCCATCTGCAAGGCCAAAGGCAAGAACGATGCTGTGACTCTCACGAAGGAGGCAAGGACCGACGTATCACCGTAGCAGATCCTAGCCCAGCCAACCCACAACCCCTATTCATATTTCACCACCTACACAGTGAAAGATGAGGAGCATGGCAAGCTCAGCTCCTCAACGCGGTATAGCTGCCATCGTGGGCGTAGGGCCAAAGCTCGGCCGCTCCATAGCCCGCAAGTTCGCCCACGAAGGTTACACCGTCGCTATTCTCGCCCGCAATCTCGGGAGGCTCTCGAAATTCGCGGACGAGATTGCGAGGGAAGAGAAGGCCCAGGTTTTCGCCATTAGAATAGACTGCTCCGAGTCTAGAAGCGTTAGGGAGGCATTTGAAGGGGTTTTGTCTTTGGGTTTTGTAGAGGTGCTGGTCTACAATGCGTACCAGCAGCCGCCCAATTGGCACCCCACCAACTTCACCGACATCCGCCTCGACTCGTTTGAGAAGTCCCTCGCCGTTTCTTCTGTCGGAGCCTTTCACTGTGCTCAACAGGTAAGGGCTAGGAACTCTAATCAATGGTCTAAATTCAAAGTCGGACAATATAATTTGATAATATGAAAACCTAAATAGCTAGATCCATAGTTTTACGATACAAGTGATTTGCCATTTGCACCTGAATTTAGGTAACAGTTTGACAATAGATATTGTACGGAATACTGATACTTAATGTGTTTATAGTACATAAATTAATAGGATGTTAAACATGGTATTAGTTGGAGGTAAGAACAAGATTAATTAGTTGTTCAGATTAACGGTTTAACAATATATTTTGCATAGCAATATGCGTCTTAATGCGTGTTTGGTGTACTAATTTATATTTATGTTAAACATGGTATCAATTTAAGGTACTTCCGGGAATGGTGGAAAGAGGAAGGGGAACGATCTTGTTTACAGGATGTTCAGGTTCACTCAAGGGGACTGCTGGCTACTCTGAACTATGTAAGTACACTGTACAACTACTTTTAACATTGGTTTTCTTGGTTTAATTTATTATGGCACTTTCTAAAGGTGAAATTAATAGAGTTTTTTTCTGTCACGACAACAACATGTGATATTATCACCAGGTTGTGGAAAATTTGCACTGAGAGCACTATCACAATGCTTGTCAATGGAATTTCAACCGCATGGGATACACATAGCGCATGTGATCATTGACGGTGTGATTGGCCCATCTGAAGGGGGCCAATCATCATCAAGTACTTCACAGAGGACGACGATGATGTTAGGGGTTGACGGGGTAATGGATCCCGACGTGGTGGCTCAAACCTACTGGCAATTGCACGTCCAAGACCGGAGTGCTTGGACCCAAGAAATCGACCTTCGTCCATCTAACCCCACCAGATTCTGTTAGCCAATTAATGTCAAATATTTATCGGTTGGACTCCACATAATCATGTGATCATAATTACTTAATCATGATTAAGTTATAATTCTTTTTATTTCCTCAGCCTACTATTTTAAGAAAGAGTTTGAAGACACTGTGAAGTCAGTTTGCAGCAGGAGCTACTGGACCTAGCACGCCTGGAGAGAAGCTCTTGCTGGCAGAGGTCCTAATCTATCTCCAAGTGGTCTGGAAATTGTAGGGTCCAGCTTAAAGATAAGTGTGGGGATGCCCCATACTTCTGTAGTGTTCTAGACTTCTACTCAAAAGTACTACCATTCCTCCCCTCTTTTCACACCAAATCCCTAAATCCAAAATAAGAAAGCATAAATAAGACAATTTTCTGATGCTACGTTTGGTGTCTTAGATTGAATTATTTTCGTTGTATAAATTATAAAGTGTGTGACTTTTTTGTTTTTGAAATAAATATTTTAAAATAAATATGATTTATGAGATTATATATATGTGATTCTCTTTTTATTATTGAGAAATGATTAAGGGGACACATTCATTTTCATATTTCTCTATTGATGTTCCTTGTCAACTCCCACACTTAAGCCCAAGATAAGAAAGTGTAAACAAGACACCTTTCTTAGGTGACGTTTCGTGGTTATGATTGAATTGGTTGCATTTTGTATATAACGTCACCTTCTTTTGTCGTAATAATTGTTTGGAAAATTGACTGAAATGTGAAGAGCCGGTGCTTTGGTGGTAAGCGGCGGGGTAATGCTAAGCTTCAGGAAACTCAAATACGAGATCAAATCATCTGCACCTAAAATGGGTGTGGCCTCTCTGTGGCCCCAATAAGTGTTCGACACATATTAAATTTATGACAACAAAATTAAGAAAAGTTAAGATAATGAATACGTGTCAAACACTTATTGGGGCCATAGAGAGGCCACCCATTTTGGATGCAGAAGATTTGATCTCCTCAAATACTAGTCCGACTTCGTGCGTGCTCCGCATCAATGTTGCCGGAACTGCTAAGCTTTCAGTAAACTCAAATACTAGTACGATTTTGTGCGTGCTCCGCCACCAATGTCGTCAGAACGCGGTGTGAACCTTTGGTTTCAACAACAGAGGAATTATATACAAGGTCAGCACCATACCATTGACTCATGTGGACCTTAGATACCAAACGATAAAACCCTAACTTGTAAGAGGAAGAAAGTGCACATATTGCCCACATTGTGTTGAGAATGACTTTGGTAATATGAAGAATAATTCAACGTAGTTATAACTTATAAGCCTATGCAAAATTCCACTTTTCTCGATGTGGATTCATTGACAACAAAATGATCATTCCATATTGGTCAAAATCAAATGCTAACAAGATGCCAATCAAATGTTGAAAGCGATGCAAAAGCTATGGTGGATATGATAGTGAAAGGCACGAATTCGACATTGGTGGGTTCTAATATAGGAGATCAAATTTTCTGCATTCAAAATGGGGAGATCAAATCTTTAGGAGATCAAATCTTTTGCTACCTAACGAGGTTTTGACGAGGCACCCATCCTGGGATGATCATACTCCGTTGAGTTTACTACTTTCGTCTTGTTTGACGTTTGTTTTAGATATTATGCATACTTCTCACTTTTCTCACTACAAAAAAAGTAGTCACTACCGACGAAGAGTTTCCGAGGGCCCCAAAACACCGTCGTAAAAAGCACATTTTGCGACCATAAAATATGGGTCGTCCGTAATATGGCATGAAACAAGTTTTTATTACCAACGCACATAATGTCCTCGGAAACAGTCTCAAGTTTCGTCGGAAATGCATTTTTGTTTGGCGGGAAGAATTGGCGCCAGTTGTATTAACGACGTGTAAAGTTCTTATCGGAAGTAGAAACGTTATTTCCGAAGGTTTACTCATGTTGACGAAATTGATTTAGTATTTTCGAGGGAAAAAAAGTCCTCTCGGTAATGGTTTTACATTTTCGAGGGTGCTTAGTTGTTGTCGGAAGTAATCATATTTTTTTTGTCAAAATTTTTTTCTTCGTCAGAATAAATTTTTATGGCATGTGGTTTTGTTTGAATCAATTATTTACGGGGAATATTCTTGAAATAAGTTTGATGCTTAATTTAAATTCTACAATAAATAAATCATATAACTTAGAATACATATGAATAAGATTGGACCTTAAAATTAAAAATAAAACCGTTGAGCAAAAAGGTGTGTAACTTAATATAGTATTCTATGACAAAGAAATCATTTCCATGCCTTTGTTAACTCATAACATTTGTCATGGAGATTGAACATAACAATGGAACGGAAGAAAAAATTCAAGAACGTCCAGATGATGGAAGAAATACCTAGAGTACAGACGCCCGACGATGGAGTGGAGGGAGAAAGTCAACAATGCCCAAACCATACAACGGAGGAAGGAGTACAAATCTAAGAGTTGTTTATCCCAACTAAAATTATATGTACGAGCCGAACAATAAAACCGTATTTTAGACAAAAAAAAAACACAAAACCGTGGTAAAATAGTATTATCTATTAGTGCAAATATTAAATCATAAGTTTTCATTTATAACCGTCCAAATGTCTCGTCCCGTTACTTAATATCTGAATGTCTGTTTTTTGCAATTTTTTACGTATGTGATCTTGAAGCATATAGAAACAAGTTTGACGGTTGGATCGTTGAAACTAGTTTTGTAGACGATAGATTCAACAAACACTTTGAGTTTATTTTATACTTTCATTAAGTAGAACATAATAATTTATGGTATATACTAGTGCAAATATTTTAAATTGAAGATCAAATTCATTCAACATACTCTTATAAGGTTGAGGAGTGTATTTGTTAAAAATCATCAAAATCAGAGTTAAAATAACCGTTAAATCATGAGTTTCATTTATAACCGTCCAAATGTCTCGTCCCATTCCCTAATATCTGAATGTCTGTTTTTAGCAATTTTTTACGTATGTGATCTTGAAGCATATAGAAACAAGTTTGACGGTTTGATCGTTGAAACTAGTTTTGTAGATGATATATTCAACAAACATTTTGAGTTTATTTTATACTTTCATTAAGTAGAACATAATAATTTATGGTATACACTAGTGCAAATATTTTAAATTGAAGATCAAATTCATTCAACATACTCTTATAAGGTTGAGGAGTGTATTTGTTAAAAATCATCAAAATCAGAGTTAAAACAACCGTTAAATCATGAGTTTTCATTTATAACCGTCCAAATGTCTCGTCCCGTTACCTAATATCTGAATGTCTGTTTTTTGCAATTTTTTACGTATGTGATCTTGAAGCATATAGAGACAAGTTTGACGGTTGGATCGTTGAAACTAGTTTTTTGCAATTTTTTACGTATGTGATCTTGAAGCATATAGAAACAAGTTTGACGGTAGAGATCTCTTTAGTATATGGGTTTTCACCTGCCTCAGGTTTTACCATAGTGAGGTTTTGTGAGTTTTACTACCAATGCATATTTTCTTTTTAAATTTGAGACTCGCATTCACCCATTGTGTCGACGATTTCATCAACTGTTCTACCTTATATACTAAAGATCTGATGCGATGTTTTGTTTGAGTATGTACACACTCAAGGGGGAGTGTTGCAGTCCTATTAGATTAGGAATGTGATTGTGTAAATCCTAGCGTATCGAGGAGTGTCTTGTATATTCTATTTAGTAGTTTAATTCCTATTAGAGTTGTAATCCTAATAGGGTAAGAATTTAACCTTCCCTACTACTATAAATAAAGGCACACTGGGGTGATACAACACACATCTTAGAATTACATCTCTCTCTTCTCTCTCTGTTGCCACTGGCCTCTCTCCATCTCTGCCCTAAATACAGTTCAGTCAAATAGGCCTACAACATGTTATCAACATGCTCTTACCAGGTGGATGAGGCTTTCTTCTACAACATCAAAGGCTTTCATTCATTTTCTGCCAATCAGGTTCTTCTAAAATAAATTAAGATATTTGAAAAAACCTTTAAGCATGAAAACATTCCCCATGATGCATAATCCCCCTATATTTATATTTTCCTTTCAATTATATATATATATATATATATATATATATATATATATTGTATATATATTCATATATTTTGTCAATATACACACACACACACACACACACACACACACACACACACACACACACACACACACACACACACACACACTTGTTCATGCAATATGCAAAATTAATTTTGCACTTCTACATTTCAGAAGCAATCATTCCTATTGGCGAAGTTCTTCCAGAAATATGGCATCAAGCAGCACATGTCCACGCCAAGGTATGCCCAAGGCAATGGGCAGGTCGAAGCATCCAACAAGATGATTCTCGACTGCCTCAAGAAATCCTTCTCCGACAAGAAGGGAAAATGGCCAGACGAACTTCCTGGATGTTTATAGGCGGATCGCACAACCAAACAACGAGCAACCGGTGAGATTTCTTTCTCTTTGGCATTTCTTTCTCTTTGTCAATATATATACACACACACACACTTGTTCATGCAATACGCAAAATTAATTTTGCACTTCTACATTTCTAAAGCTCTTATCGATGCGGAAACTAGATATCCGAAGATCGAAAAATTAATTTTGGCGCTAGTTTTTGTGGCTTAGAAGCTTTGACCATATTTTCAAGCTCATACAGTCATCGTCATGACTCAGTATCCTCTATGATCAATCCTACCAGGTCCATATGCTTCTCAACGAGTAATGAAATGTGCGATGGAACTTGGCCAATACAACTTAGCTTTCCGACCCTGCACGGCGATAAAGGCTCAAGCCTTGGCAGACTTCATAACAGAATTCACGCCTAGCCTAGGTGACGCAACAGAGCGACCCAACGACGCCTTAGAGGCAACCGAGCACGCCCTAGCCACGCCTACTTCACCCAATGGAGACTTCTGGCATTTGCACGTATATGGCGCATCCAACTCCAAAGGTTTGGGAGCAAGTGTACTCCTTGTCACCCTAGACGGTTCAATGCTCGAGCAGACAATCACTCTAGGCTTCAAAGCATCCAACAACGAAGTAAAGTACGAAGCCCAACTAGCAGGCCTTCGAATGGCAAAAGACTTAGCGGTGAAAAAGGTTGCAATTCATTCTGATTCCCAACTAATCACTAGCCAGACTACTGGAGACTACACGGTAAAACATTCGAAGATGGCACAATACCTAGAGAAGGTACGAAAGCAACTTGAGGCATTTCAGACTTACACCCTCACTCAAGTTCAGCGGGCAGACAACGCCCACGCTAACATGCTAGCCAGCCTAGGCTCCGCCCTCGACCAACAATTCAAACGCTCTATTCCAATGGCATATCTAGACAAGCATAGCATAAAGGCGGAGCCAGCAGCCGAGGTGTCACAGGTTAGTATAACTCTAGACTGGCAATATTTCATTATAGACTGCCTGGTCAATGGCACACTCCCTATGGAAAAAATGGAGTCTAGAAAGCTCCAAACAAAGGCAGCACGTTACTACATGTGGAACGGCATTCTCGTCTGAAGATCTTACACTGGACCACATCTCTGTTGCCTAATATCTCCCGACGACCTAAAGGTTCTAAATTCAATCCATGAAGCGTTTGTGGAAATCACTCTGAGGGCGATCCTTAGAACATAAGGATATTAACGCAGGCTACTATTGGCCTATTATGCATCAAGACACTAAAGAGTTAGTATAAAAGTGCAACCGCTACTAATACAACAAGCTGGTACCAACACTGCCTGTTAGCGAACTACACTCGCAGACGAGTCCTTGGTTGTTCATGCAGTGTGCAATCAACTTGGTAGGGCCAATGTTTCCCGCTACTAGGGGCACAAGCATGATGATCGTGGCAACTGACTACTTCACCAAGTGGGTAGAAGCAGATCCCATGATAACCACGACTCAGACGAACATAGAACGCTTCATATGGAGGAACATCATTTGTCGATTTGGCATTCCTCAATCCATCATCACAGACAATGGAACGTAATTCGCAGGTAAATATTTGTCAAAAAGTTCTTCCAGAAATATGGCATCAAGCAGCACATGTCCACGCCAAGGTATCCCCAAGGCAATGGGCAGGTCGAAGCATCCAACAAGATGATTCTCGATTGCCTCAAGAAATCACTCTTCGACAAGAAGGGAAAATGACCAGACGAACTTCCTGGATGTCTATGAACGAATCACACAACCAAACAACGACCAACCGGTAAGATTTCTTTCTCTTTGGCATTGGGTTCAAAAGCAATCATTCTTCCTAAAGTCATCGTGCCAAGTATCAGCACTCTATTGCCAAGCATCGAGCATAACAGAAAAGAGATGGCCACAAACTTAGATCTGGCAGAAGAAAAACACGGAAGGTCATCACCCACATCGCAACCTACCAATAGCAACACCTCTCCAACTACAACAAAAGAGCCAAGATCCGGCAGTTCCAACCTCGAGATCTAGTTATAAGAAAAGCCTTCATCACTGCCCGCAGAAAAGGCTCTAAAAAGATGGATCATGTGACAACCAGTCCTTAATTTTACGATTTTATTAATTTTAAATTAGTGAATTGACGAAAATGCCTCTAGCTGTGAGATTGATGACTTTCCTTAACCATATTTTCGTGACGCATATGAGCTGTTATTTTACCATATTCTCTAAATACTCGATGGAATGAATGCGTAGGCGCAAACGGAATCGAATTTGAAGCTACGATGAAGATTGTATGAAACTACGAAGTAGAAAGGCATTTTAGTAAATGCATTATTTCAGATATTCACCCTTACTATTTTATTATTTTCTTATGGGATATCTGTGTCTGTGGGACCCACCCACGTGGGTCTCTTCTCCTCTTTGTCCCCGTGTCCTCTTCTTCCCATTATTCCCTTGCTCCCGTGTCCCCTTTCAGACCCTTGAGACATATCCCACCTCATCTTGTCTCTCTCGGCCATATCTTCCCTCAAACTCTTTCCTCCTCTCATCTTTTTCGGTTCTCTCTCACTCTAACTCTCCCTCTCTCCGTTGAACCTATGTCGTGAGATTGCACCACAACCTTCACTAACTTTTTCAAGCAATTGAGGTGGGACACATGAACCCAAGCGTAGACTGAGACCCTAGCTTACAAACTCAAACCGAAACCTCGATCTCCATGTTTTCTAGCAAGCTACACTTCCAACCACCGCGTCTCTCTCTTGTCACTCTCTCTATCTCAAATGTATGTCTTCTTTGTTCTTACTACACAGAAACACCGAGACCACCACCGATGTCAATTTTCTCGGCAAGACATCACTATTTTTTCGACCGAGGTAGGGGTTGGGACCACTCGATTTGTCTTTCCCATCTCATTTTGATGATGATTGATTCATTATACGTGTGTTTTGGATGACGTTTTGGTGCAAATCAATTCAGGGGGGAATCTCCCCAGTTTTTCGACGAATGACCCGTGAGTTGCAGGCGTCTTCCGGCCATTTTCCGGTAACGGCAGAGAACCAAAATGATGCAATTAATATCGGAGACTTCGGCTTCCTAGCTTGAACGGATGTGACATTGCAAGTAATTGTGAGTGGGTCCTTCTTTTATATAGTATATATATTTGTTAGTTTCCATTTATATATTTGATAAAGAATTTTCTACGTTACATCTAGATTAGGGTAACGTATATAAAATTACCGTATTGACAGAATTCATGCAATTATACTACGTCCTACGAGATGCACATGTATGCTTATCAGTATGGATGCTTTAATGGCATTTATGGTTATGAATAGTATTTCATTGATTAGGTTATTAAATTATCGAATTATCGATTTACCATTGCATGATCATATTTGTGTTATCTACTCATCATGTGTTGCACTGGTGTTTGTACTCGGTAGGGCCAGGGCAAGTCTTTCACGTGTATATTCACATAACACCGTACGTTCACTTTAGATCCATTGTAGGTGCTAGTCTTGTCCTAGATTGCTATAGGCAATTATGTCTCGTATGTGATGCGCCTAGCGTCTGTCTTCACGTGATTGTAGTACTAGAGCATAAATCATTATTACACCTAATCATGTTCATGTCAGAATACCTCTACATGAACTCGTGTGTCAGCATATGTCGATGAGCACTCGATGTTATAGGTGTAAAGTTAACAGCCAAGTGGTCACGCGGACTCGTCTGCTTCTGTAAGTAAGGCATTCGACTGCCGACCCTATGGTTAACAACTTTGCAAAAGTTCTACATTAACACATAAGGCTGCATAGGCTATGCGGGTCTATCTTCTTATAGAAAAGCAGCACGCTTGCCGCTGGTATAAAGGTCAAAGGTTGGGCGTAAACAAAAGAAGCAAAGATGAAGAAAAGAGAATGAAGCAAGTTTATTAAATTTTCTAGCAAAAGTGATAAACCAATAGCAAAGGCCGAAGGAGTTCAAGCAAAGCAAAAAGCAACAAGGAAAACAAAGAAAATCCTAAAGGCTACCTAGAAGACTATTGTTCAGCAGCTTGGACATCCCATGACTACTCAGTCGTCACACCTTCAGCAGTTGCGACGCTCTCAGCAGTGGCATCATCAAGCGCTTCACCCCCGGCTGCCACAACCTGGGCACCAACTTCTCCAACTACTTCACCAATGGAAGCCTTAAAAGTAAAGGCAAGAAAGTCTTTCGGAGAAATAGAGAAGGTCTCAAAGTCTTTCCCAGCAAACTCAAAGTCAAATGACCTACCAAAGAGATGATATACATAACCCAAATTGTAGAAATCGGCATAACTCTGAACAAGTGAAGCCTCTAGCCTAGCCTTTTCACCCTTTGCTGCTCGTTCTCCTCGAGCAGACCAACATGGATGCGCTTCAGCTTATCCACTTTCTTCTTCAAATTTTCGTTGATATTCAGTGCACCTTAGAGTTTCAATACTTGGGGTTCAAGGCTATCGACGACTTTCTTGAAGTAGATAATCACTTGATTATAAGCAGCAATCAACTATTTATCCTTTGCGTAAGTAGCAGAATGAAGCTCAGAAACGGCACGTTTAAGATCTTGAATCTGAGATATGTAACATCCAATCTCCTTCTTTGCACTTTCATACTTAACTTGGATCGCATCAAGCCTAGCCTTCAAGTCAACGATCTCCTGGCAAGCAATCTCAAGCTGCAGAGAAGTGGGGCAGAGATATTGGGCCCCTCAAAGTGACTAGCTCAGACTCCAACCTCTTGATTTTCTTAGCAGAAGAACAAACTTTAGCTGCCATAGTCTTTGTCATCTCTTTGATAGCCTTGGTATCCTTTTGGTCAATGAGCATAAACTTATCTACCAGAATCGCCATTTTTTACATCATAGTAAGCAAAAAAGTCCTTTTATATTGGGTCGTATGCTTCGCAAAGGAATTTGGGTAAATAACCCTTCTAATGCTGTTAACAAGCTTGGCACACGCATCCATGTCTTCAAGTAGATCTGGCTTCAAAAGCGCACAGATCTTAGCAGCCTTTTTAGAAACAGGCTTGGTGGATTTCTCACAACTGCCCACGCGAACAGTCTTCTCTTTCTCAACAGGCGAACCAATCTCAGCAGCAAGAAGAATAGGCCTTGGCGCCACTTTAGCAGTAGAGTCCACTTTATCGCTCTTCATAGTAGCAAGCCTCTGTGAAGGAGAACCAAACTTAGCTTTGAATGTACGTCTTGGCACAGATTTCGACACTAGGGGAACGACAGAACCTTTACGCTGAGCAATCCTATCAACAACTGTACTAGCTATCTTCAGCAAAGGATTCTCGCCGAATCCTTTTTTTTGGAATTCTAAGGATTCCGTAATCGGAATCATCCATCGTACATTGTGCGATCAGAAATTATTTTTAAATTTAAAATTAAATATAAATAGTAATTAACGAAAACTGATTGCACGATGTATGATGAATGATCGCGATCACGAAATCACTAGAATCTCTATAAAAAGAATCTGGCGATGATGCTTTTCCCACCATGTGATGCTAATGAAGTGACGGTTTTCTTTCTTTCTTTTTTTTTTTTTGGAGAAAACGGTTTTCTTTCTTGGTACAAATGAAACGATGGATTCCGATTGAAAGATTGATTGGATCCGTTGTCGACTAGATGCAAAACTATGCATTTTGTATGCGTGGCAAGGATATGATTCATATGAATGATCTAGTTGAAAAGGGCCGGAATTGGAAAAGGTTGGGGGGCCTACTAGGCCGCGAACCTGGTTGCACGGACAATATTGCGACGTCGTGTCCCAACTAGGGACACAAAAATTCTTGGATTTGCTTTTCCTAAAGTTTCTCGGTTGCTTTAGAAACGAAAAGAAATAGGAAGCAAACGGTGGTTTGATTCATGTATTTTGTAACGTACCACCGAATCTGGTGAGGTAAAATAAAAATGTTAGAGGTGGGGAAGGGTTCGGTTTACCGTATTTGAGTAGTTAAAAGTGAGTTTTAACGAAACATTTCCGGTACTGTTTACTTTTAACGAAAAATCACATTTTTACCTTTACTTGACACTAGTTACTATACCTTTAAAAAGAGCTTTTCGTTAAAAGGGAAGTTTTTTTTAACTTTTCATTAGTTTCTTTAATTATAAAATTGGCCTAACATTTCACTGACTAAACGGTCAATGTGAGTCGATTGCGGTGGGTGGTGGTGGCGGCATCACATAGCAGAAGATGGTTGAAGTGGGTGGGGCGGCATTTTGTAGGAGATCAGGTACTAAACTATAGTGGACCCAACAATGATATGGGGTCTCATCTTCATCTGGATGGGCCTCATCTTCGGACGAAAGTCTAGTGGACGATTCAGGAAAGCAATTTATATAAGCTGATTTACTGTTACGCAGTGTTTTAATTCAATAATAGAATGTTATGTATTGAGAAACTTACACATATCATTGTTATCGAATGGAGGCTACAATGATAATAAATTCATTTCATGTTAGTCTTTCTCAAAGAGAGAGTACAAAAAGTACTGATTTCTAATTATTGATGCATGTGAAGCTCCCGACACATTAACAGTCATGATTGGCTATACACGTTGAACCGCCACACTTCTATTGATGCAGTCGCTAATATACAAGTGAACGAGAGTTGTGTTACGAGCAGTTTGATTCATGATCGCTGATGCATGTCTGCCTGCAATACATTTACATTCATGATTTGTGACCGTTAATGCATGTAGAGTACACAATACATTAATGTCAGATATATTTCTTAGAATAGCAGTCATTTAGCAGGACCCGTGAGAAATTAATGCTAATTGGACGTGGCGCGACCAAGGTTAGAAAATATTAGTAATCAAGTTTACTTTAATGTTTGATTTTCTGAGCTTAGCCCGTTAGCATTAGAGTTTTAGTTTCGTAGGGTTAGGGTTGGTTTATTATAAATAGCATGCTTGTTATTTAGTCAAGAATAAGTTAGTCAGGATGTAGTTTCTTTGGATTTTGAAGCCGTTTCAGCATTCTTGATTGTTTAATAATATTAGCATTATTTTGTAGTCTTGTTCGTCGAGCACCATAATATTCAAATGTCTTCAGTTTCAAGCGCGTCAATTGAGCACTATCGTGACTCATGGTGGCAGCACACCAGACATGCCTTGTTAGTCAACACCTTCCTATCCTCTCACCGTTGTCTTCCGTTAATTCATATTCAGCGAAAGATAAACATCATGCTTTATGAACACTTATCTAGCAACAGTTAAAATAACAACCAACCAACCACAATTGTAAAGAAGATTTTCAATCTAGCAATAGTGACTCTCACAACTATAATTAAGAAAAGTTTTGTTCAAAACCACGAAGCAGTTGGTTCAAGACTATGGGAATGAAGAAACATAATGCTATATCAACTTCTAAGGAAACAAGCGTTAAATTTATCTCCTTAAGCCCATGCAGCAATCCCAGATATTACCATGCCATGGTTCGCTCTACAAACATTAGAATGTGGATTTTAAGGAACCCACAGCATGATGGAAACATAATACCTTACTCAAGTATATGGAATACAAGCGGCATGCATGACAATATATCATTTGGAACTGAGAAGAAAAGGAGAACAAAGAGTTCCCTTTCTTTTTTCTGAAAACGTTTAAGAAGAAAAGTTTTTGGATTTTTTGAGCGTGGTGGCGAAGGCAGTACTTTTGGTTCAAGTATAAAACTGAGCGCGTAGGTACATACATTCACGACACAAATGATACATCAATGAAAAACAGTCTAATAGTTATATGAAAACTATTATAGATTGAAGCTTGAGAAACATTCCTGACATGTATAAACAGTGACACATAATTATTATATCCACAAAAGGATGCAGCTGCAGTTTCAACTAGCAGAGTGATTATGAACAGATCATCATCAAAGGAAAATGAGATACCGAATGAAACGCTGCGAGTTGAAACTAATTCCATCAGTTGAGTACGTAGTAGGTGCATGTCATCTGTGCCCTGTCCTCTGGTATTAGTAACACTGCAAGAACAAATAAGGCAGCATACAGATCTTCACTAATAACATCCTAGTGTAGAATAGAGCAAACTCTATACCTCCATTGCCCCTATTCTCAGCTCCTGAAATATACAGACGAAATGGCCTGCCGACATTCACGCCAGATAAGTGATTCCAATTCTCGAGATTGTGTATGTAACCATGGAATCTATAATTGCTGTTATAAAACCTATGAAATTGTGAGGCAGGTTCAATAAATGCATCAAAATGAGTTGTCACAGGATATCTCAACATGGTTGAAATGGAGCCCATGACATGACAGAGAGACTGGAAAGGTGCGCTCCTGTGTTGAAATTCTAGAAGAGATTGGTGAGGAATTAGAAGGACAGCCTGAGAATGAAGAGCTGGATCTCTATCAATATTAGGGCGAGCTGATTTCTGATGCCTTGTAAAACATAGAGAGGCTTTACTTGTCATCTGTTTTGATGGAAGGCCTGCTTGATGTTGAGATAAACTATTATGCTTGGCAGATCCACGGGATCGGGATGTCCTTTGGAGTCTATCAAAATGCTTTCCCTTTTCTGATTCATTGTTCTTCTATTTTGGTTTGGTCTGGTAGATTTTTCTGACACTTCACACCTGATCATATAACATGACCACGGTGTAAGAATCTCCATCTAAAACAATGAAATACATAAACAATCCTTCACAGCTGGAGCAGGACAGGAGTAAGATTGAGGATGTAAAAGAAGTAGCATGCAAGAAAACCGCTTCCTTTCTTCCTAAATACCTCTATTTTCAGTCAATTTCCTTGATTTTTTCATTGCTCTAACCCGCCTTGCTGCTTCACCTCGTCTGTGGTTCTCAGCAAGCACTTCTTTACTCCAACGCTAAACGGTGGACAAGAAAAAATGCAACCAACCAATACCTTAATACTGCAGACCAGTTAATGCTAAATGAATAAATAAGACATCATATTACAGCTACCTGTCTAAACGTTCTCAATTTGTAGAGGTTAGGACCCTTCACAAGCAAAGGAAATAGTGGACACAGCTTCTTTATTCCCCTGATCCATAGCACTTCCACCTTGCACATCAGGAACATGGATCGGTTAAAACAGTCACAAATAGCTACACAGTACACTACGATATATGACAGGGTTATTAATTTAAAAGCAAATTATCACTTCTCACTGACCACCATTCTCTTAACTTTTATATATGAACCTCGAATATTGCCAACTTCCAACATGTATACTCAAAATCGACTTTAATTACGGCCAGAAGACAACCTTAAGCTTCAAGCCTCACCGTAAATGTATGTTGTTGTTTGTCAGCACCATAGCTTTCTTTGCCAGCAACAGTTATCTTCCCTAGAACCATTCCATGCCTTGTCACTTTGTCAAACCTGTTGGAAACCAAATGCTTGAATTACACCACCGAAAGAATTGATGAACGAGCATCACATGACAAAGCTTTCAAATTAAAAGAACCGGGACAAGTGGTTACTTCACACACACACACACACACACACACACACACACACACATATATATACACATACATATTTTCATAACTGTTTGGATAAAGTGTGCTTTTACATCATGTCTTGCTTCCACTTTATAAGTATTATTTAAGGATGTTGAGATTTATGAAATTATGATGTCACGATATACATATTTTTATCTGCTCATCATGCATGCTTACATCGGTAATTATAGTACTCGTTCGGGTCAAGACCAGTTTTACATGTATGTTCACATCGCACTGTTACGTTCAATATGAATTCATTGTAGGTGTCAACCTGTACTACGTTTGCAACAGGCAACTAGGACTTGTACATGATGCGCTTAGCCAGCTTTATGTGTATAGGTACTTGAGCGTAGATTATTAGAGCATCTCCAATGGAGACTTAAATGGAGTCTCTAAATATAGGGACAAAAAACTTCCAATGAGATTGGAATAGAAGTCTTTAAAGTATCTTAATATGTAGGGAGATAAATACCTCAAATAAATTCTCAAATATAAAGACCGTATATAGAGATTCTAAGAGTGGCCCCATGTTGTTTTTAAGTGGAAAATAAACACACTCACGTGGGAACCTTTTTTTTTTTCCTTGCTTTTTGAACCCACCCATGCCATGTGGGCATGCTGTTTCTCTTTCGGGTTTTTTGCAACTTCAACTTCCCAACGATAAATACAGGTTTTTGGTTTTGATCAACATCTAGAATACTCCAATGAAATTAACAATAATTTTTTAATACTGTAATCCCTATATTTAAGAATTATGTTATAATGATTCTCTTATTTGAAACACACAAAAATTCTTTTTAAATCCTTAAATGAGTCTTCAAAGATGATGGTCTCATTAGAGATGCTCTTACACTCAGCTTATTCCATATAGTTACTTTCTGCATGGGCTTGTTTGTCTGCATAACTATGATAAGCATACTATTTTGTATAGCAAAATACTATGATATGAGCAAAGCATACTATTCTGCATGGGCTTGTTTGTCTGCATAATTAGGATTCTACTGTAATTAACTATCATACTATTTATGATATGAGCAAAGCATGTTTATATTTTGTTGCTGATATATTGTGGTTTACCATATAATTGGAAATAATTGTTTTAAACGGTATTTGATTTTCATACTTAACCATAGTATGATTTGGAAACCATATATATGGGTTCACAACGAGGGGATATTATGTTGAGAAAAACAAAGTGTAGACATCGAAATTTCGTGAAATAAATGTTGACCAAAAATTAAAATTTCAACGCTCATGTATCACATAAATTTTATACATAGCATGTGAATCAACGAAAAATCAAAATAACTCAGAAAAGTCACTAAACAGGACACGTGTCAACGCCTGGCAGAAGTGACTTATTTCATCTGATTATTAAAACCCAAAAATCAAGTTTTGGAATTCTATAAATAGGAAGCCATTTCATTCATTTCAATACACCAATTCACATTACACAAAAGCGTTGAAGCTCTGAAACTCCAAACGCTCTCAAGCAAGCCCCAAGGCTCCTCGAAGTTCTGTCCGTTCTTCATCAAAGTTCAAAGCCCCAAGGCTCCTCGAAGTTCTGTCCGTTCTTCATCAAAGATCAAGCCCCAAGGCTCCTCGAAGTTCTGTCCGTTCTTCATCAAAGATCAAGCCCCAAGGCTCCTCGAAGTTCTGTACGTTCTTCATCAAAGCACAAGCCTCAAAAGCCCTTTGAAGATCCGTTCATCCACCTCGAAGATCAAGCCTCAAAAGCCCTTCGAAGCATCGTTCATCCATCCTCGAAGATCAAGCCCAAAAGCCCTTCGAAGATCCGTTCATCCACTTTCAAGATCAAGCCTCAAAAGCCCTTGAAGATCCGTTCATCCACCTCGAAGATCAAGCCTCAAAAGCCCTTCGAAGCATCGTTCATCCATCCTCGAAGATCAAGCCCAAAAGCCCTTCGAAGATCCGTTCACCACTTTCAAGATCAAGCCTCAAAAGCCCTCGAAGATCCGTTCATCCACTTTCAAGATCAAGCCTCAAAAGCCCTTGAAGATCCGTTCATCCACCTCGAAGATCAAGCCTCAAAAGCCCTTCGAAGCATCGTTCATCCATCCTCGAAGATCAAGCCCAAAAGCCCTTCGAAGATCCGTTCACCACTTTCAAGATCAAGCCTCAAAAGCCCTTGAAGATCCGTTCATCCACTTTCAAGATCAAGCCTCAAAAGCCCTTGAAGATCCGTTCATCCACCTCGAAGATCAAGCCTCAAAAGCCCTTCGAAGCATCGTTCATCCATCCTCGAAGATCAAGCCCAAAAGCCCTTCGAAGATCCGTTCACCACTTTCAAGATCAAGCCTCAAAAGCCCTTGAAGATCCGTTCATCCACTTTCAAGATCAAGCCTCAAAAGCCCTTGAAGATCCGTTCATCCACCTCGAAGATCAAGCCTCAAAAGCCCTTCGAAGCATCGTTCATCCATCCTCGAAGATCAAGCCCAAAAGCCCTTCGAAGATCCGTTCATCCACCTTCAAGATCAAGCCTCAAAAGCCCTTGAAGATCCGTTCATCCACCTCGAAGATCAAGCCTCAAAAGCCCTTGAAGATTTGTTCATCCATCTTCAAAGATCAAGCCCAAAAGCCCTTTGAAGATCCGTTCAACAAATCCACACATCCTCGTTCATCAAGATCAAGCCCTCCAAAGGCCCTTGAAGAACTGTTCATCCAAAGATCAAGCCCCGACGGCCCTTCGGATCAACAACCAATCCACCAAATCAACACCTTACGGAGATCGAATCAGAGGATCAAGCTAAAAAGAGATTGTAACCCAAAAACAAATCAAAAAAATACAAATATTACTTTGTACACGTTGGTTCTTGTCGCGTTTCGTTTCAGGAAATTTTCGTGTTTACAAATTTGGCACGCCCAGTGGGACAATCTCTACCTCTCATCTCTTTCTCCATTCAAGAAAATCAAATCACACTCCAAAAGCAATGGCATCAAAGGAAGGCCAAGCCGTTCTTACAACCATCGAAGCTTCCTCCATTGAACAAAAGCTGGCTCAAATGAGAGAAACAGTTGCAAGGCTCACAAAGAAAGCAGAAGAGCAAAACTTGCAAGTCACCGTTCTCGCAACCGCCGAAGGAAGGAATTTGAGCACTTCCGCCACGAACGGAGCATCCATTGGCGCCACAATCACTCCTCAACATGCCGCTACAAAGTTTGTGCCGTCAAGGGAGCAAGGTGAACATCACAAACGTGAGCCTACCATCAACCTAACCTCGCTAAGGGCACCTAAGCATGCTGCTGAAGGAAAGCCACGTATGTTGGTTGCACAAGTCATGACCATCGGCGTGATTTCAGTTGAAGAGCAGTTGGCCCAGATGAACGAAACGATCGCAAAGCTCACACGTACCGTGGAAGAGAAAGACTTGCAGATCACCGCACTCACCAACAGATTGGGAGCAAAACACGAGGAAGGAGACGGCTCTGGCATAAAGAAAGAGGCCGACGAAGAAGAAGAAGAGCCTCCGGTGGAGAAGCCTGAAGAGAAGCAAGAGCCAGACCAGTCGGCGGCACTTCTGGGAGCTCTTTCTATCCCGCAGCTGCAGGAGATGATCGCCAACACCATCAAGGCGCAGTACGAAGGGAGCTCCTATACCTCCATGTTGTACTCAAAGCCTTACTCCAAGACGATCGACGCCTTGAGGATGCCAAGGGGCTACCAACCGCCAAAGTTCATGCAGTTCGATGGCAAAGGCAACCCGAAGCAACACGTCGCCCATTTCGTGGAAACTTGCAACAACGCAGGAACGGAAGGTGACTACCTCGCCAAGCAGTTTGTGCGCTCACTGAAAGGGAATGCATTCGAGTGGTACACAGACCTGGAGCCTGAATCCATCAACAGCTGGGAGCAATTGGAGAAGGAATTCCTCAACCGCTTCTACAGCACCCGCCGCACCGTGAGCATGCTGGAGCTGACGAACACAAAGCAATGGAGGGACGAGCCGGTGATGGACTACATCAACCGATGGCGCAACCTTAGCCTCGACTGCAAAGACAGGCTCTCGGAGATTTCGGCAATCGAGATGTGCGTCCAGGGCATGCATTGGAGTTTGCACTACATCCTTCAAGGCATCAAACCACGTTCCTTCGAAGAGCTGGCCACCCGTGCCCACGACTTGGAGCTAAGCATCGCCCACCATGGGAAGAAGGAGCCGATCACTGATTTCAAGGTGTTCACCCCAAAGGTAGACAAGACTGGGAAAGAGCCCGCCAAAGAAGCTCTTACCATCAACACTACCCCCATCAAAACCTCTTCTGCTCCCGTCAAAATCTCTACACGAGGCAAGGCGATTCAAACCGAAGCTTTTCGTAATCAAGAGATGCGTAGACGCACTTGGAAGGAGCTTGAGGAGAAAACTTACCCTTTTCCTGACTCGGATATGGCAGCAATGTTAGACGACTTGCTAGAAAAGGAGGTGATTGAGCTGCCAGAATGCAAGCGCCCTGAGGAGATGCACCGCGTGAACGACCCGAAGTACTGCAAGTATCATCGAATCGTAGGTCATCCCGTCGGAAAATGCTTCATCCTCAAAGAGCTCATCATGAGGTTGGCACAACAAGGGCGGATCGAACTCGATCTAGAAGACACGGCCGCAACTCATACCACTACGATCATGTTTGGATCCTTCGATCCTGTTCCCCTCCAAAGGACTCGTGATCGTTCTTGCCAAAGCTCAAGTCACACGACACCTTCTGCGCAACCACCGCCGGGGGCAAGCGACCAAGACGCACCTATCAATGAGGAAGAAGGGTGGACATCGGTGACCTGCAAAAGGATAAGGAAGCCAAGACCACAAGCCGTAAAATCAAAGGCGGAACAAGGAAGAAAACACCGCCGCCGCAACAAAAGAAAGCCCAAAGGAAGCTCAAAAGCTGCTAAACCAATATACGGTGGGGAACTCATGGAGCAAGAGCCGCGAATTCCCGTCTCCTTGCACGAGTACTTCCCGAATGACTTCTTCCGACAGTGCACTACCACCTCCTGTCACATGGTCGAAGTAAAGGTAGAAGGGCCCTCAAAAGGCAAAGCTATCGCCACTAAGGAAGGAGAAACCCTTATGCCCGAAGAAGGTCTGCCAACACACTATAGCATCAAACAAAATCGAGAGGAGCCTAAACCCGCCCCTCGAAGGTCAGTCTTCAAAAGGATAAATCATTCAAGGCCCAGAAACTTCGACACTTGATCGCATTGGTAGTCAAGACCGAACTTCCGTCTTCAAGCGGCTTAGCACGCCAACACCTCAAAGCTCTGTCTTCGAAAGGTTATCAAAACCTAAGAAACAAAGCGGCACAGCTAGCTCTCCTCCGCGACGGTCGGCTTTGGACAGACTTAAAGAAACCAAGAAAACTTCTAGGAAGAGGAAGACAACGCCAGAGGAAGAAAAGTTCGACGGGCTAGCAGAAAAATGCAATGTTCGAAGCTTGATTCCTTCAAGGATGAAGCGCCAAGTAATCTTGGAGGTGGACACAAATGGGCCACTGAAAGTAAGAAAGCACACCATCGTCCACACTGGCCAATCTTCACGCCAACAAGCCCAAAAGGACGGCACTGAAGAGGAGGTCAAAGACGTCTTCCCCATCATCATCCAAGAAGACAAAGAAGATGTCACTTTTGGCTCTTTCAACTCAAAGTCTTCACCTCAACCATTGGGGGCATGCTCCAAGTCAAGTGAAGTTGAAGGATGGACTCATGTCACTCCGAAGAAACTGCACGAGAAGCATACGTCTTCTCCACAAGTGCACCAATCGGAAATGGGGCAAAGCAGCTTTCGCCAACCTCCAAAGCAATGTGAAAGTGTTGAAGATAAAGAAATTTCGACACAAAGATCATACATGCGCCATCTGTTCTTCCTCGAAAACTTATTCAAATACTCGGTCAAGGCTCCTTGCTATGAAGATTGTGAGGAACGCCTCTCCAAGATCGGTTCAAAGAAATTGGACAAGAAACATACATCTCATCCGCAAGATCGCCAATTGGAAAGGGGGCAAAGCAGCTCTGGTCAACCTCCAGAGAAAAGTGAAAGCGTTGGAGATAATGAAACTTCGACACAAAGATTGTCCATCCCCGTCACAATGGGCGACCTCTTCCCCGAAGACTTCTTCAATCACTCGGTCAAGGCTCCTTGCTATGAAGATTGCGAAGATCGCCTTTCCTACACCACTTGACAAATCAACCAAAAAATGCTCCTCGTTCGCACGAGCCTAAAAGGCGACAACCAACGCTCCTGGTCTGCACGAGCATAAAAGGCAACACACCAATGCTCCTTGCCTGCATGAGTTGAAACTGCACATGACCACCAAAATGCTCCTCGTTCGCACGAGCCTAAAAGGCGACACCAACGCTCCTTGCCTGCACGAGCTGAAACTGCAAACGGCACCAAAAAATATATGTATTTGAACTACGTTTTGACTTGATCTCTTCTTTTGGAAGGGTACGTAGGCAGCTCGAACATTCAACTTTGAGTTCAGTCACATCAAAATAAAAATTAAGGTTTTATTAAAACATTTGACTATTAAGAGTCAATTCTGTTACAAATACAAGCAGAATAAAATCGTCGAAATCAAGCATGCCTCCCCCACAGCAACCTATGAGCCTTGTGGCGATAAGCAACGGTAAGAGGGACGGAGACGTCATCGCCGAGGACAGTTGTGAACAAAGCACAACCGCGCACGATCAAGTGACGCCCTTCGGCAAGCAGCGGCAAGAAGGACAACAAGTCATCACACTTGATCAAAATCGGCGAAGAACTTCAAGTGACCGCCGTCAAACGACTAGCCGGTCACCAAGCTTGACTCCAGCTCTCTGTTTCTTCCTCATCCAGACGGCAATATCAAAGTCGGCGAAAAACTTCAAGTGACCGCCGTCAAACGACTAGCCGGTCACCAAGCTTGACTCCAACTCTCTATTTGCCCTTCGACAAAGCTCCAAGAAACGGCAAGGGGCATGAGGAGGTCACCATTGAGGGAAAATTGTGAACAAAAGACATACACAGCATTAACTCGCTGCAGTCTTTGCACAACCCCACAAGGTGAAAGTGATGCGCTGCAACAAGCTCAAAGAAGCGGCAAGGGGCACGACGAGGTCACCAACTGAGGAAAATTGTGAACAAAAGACATACACAGCATAAACTCGCTGCAGTCTTTGCACAACCCCACAAGGTGAAAGTGATGCGCTGCAACAAGCTCAAAGAAGCGGCAAGGGGCACGACGAGGTCACCACTGAGGAAAATTGTGAACAAAAGACATACACAGCGTAAACTCGCTGCAGTCTTTGCACAACCCCACAAGGTGAAAGTGATGCGCTGCAACAAGCTCCAAATAGCGGCAAGAAGGACGGCAATGTCACCACCTTGATCAAAGTCGACGAAGAACTTCAAGTGACCGCCGTCAAACGACTAGCCGGTCACCAAGCTTGACTTCAAACTCTCCGTTTCTTCTTCATCTTTCCATGCAAGGGAGAGTTCCTAAAAAAAAAAGAGAAGAGAAAAAGAAAAAATATATATACGCATGTATGTATGTATGCACGTATGTATGTATGTATGTATGTATGTATATGTGTGCTAAAAAAAACAAGAATCAATCATCATAAAAAAAAAAAGGGAAAGGAAGCAAAGGAAAAGAGATGCACGGCACCAAAAAAGCAAAAGAAAAGAGATGGGCGGAAAGTAGAAAAAAAAAAAAGAAAGAAAAAAAAAAAACACAATGATGATGCATTTGGCACCATCTGGAAGAAAAGAAAATAAAAAATAAAAAAAATAAAAAAAACAAAAGAAAATGATGGTGTCTGTGCCACTTACAGAAAAAACAAAGCAAAAAAAAAGAATGATGGGTGCGTGGGCACCAACCAGCAGAAAAAAAAAAAAAAAAAAAAAAAAAAAAATGATGATGACAGTTTTTTTTGAGTGTTGGATGTCGGCAATGCATATATGAATAAATAAAAAAAATAAAATATGCATGAATAAGGTTTGTGTTTGGTGTGTATATGCATGCATGTATACTTATATATGTGTATATATAGACATCGAATGAAATAAAATAAATCTTATTGACATCTCTGAAAATTTACATTTTTTTTACATGAGAAGAAAAAAAAAAAAAAAGAATGTGCAAACAAGCCTTCATTGGCCAGGTGGCGCCTCATTACTCGGCGGAACCCCAGGAGGCGCTGGAAGTTGATTATTTTGAGCCTCAACACTCGGCGAAGCTCCAGAAGACGAAGGCCTTAAATGCCTTTGAAACAAACCCACAAACCTCTGATGATCACTTAAAGACTGACCATCGGAGTCCTGCAGCTTGTCAAGTTTTCTCTTCATGTTTGTAGAATAATTATGTGCAAGTCGGTGCAACTGTCTATTCTCATGCCTGAGCCCTCTGATCTCTTGTTGGAGACTTATCACTTCAGCCGCCAATGATTCAACTTGGCGGGTTCGAGCAAATAGGCGCTGGGCCATATTGGAAACAGAAGCCGCGCACTGGACACTGAAAGCCAGAGAATCCTTAACGGCCAACTCATCAGACCGCCCGGCGAGTAATCTGTTATCTTTGGGAGTGGACATATTCCTGGCCACCACCGCAGCAGTCATATCATTCTTCATTACAGAGTCCCCAATGGTGAGAGGACCAGAAGGGGATAAGAGAAATGGACGCCATATATTGTCTTGAGGAGACGCAGATGCCTCTCCACTAATATTCAAGTCAAGACGATGATCAGATGGGCAAGCCATTTGTGAAAATAATGAAGGAAGGAGAGGTCGGGTGAAATCAAATTCTCAGAGATACAAAAGAGGGGAATTCTTTACAAGCAACCAACTCTCTGAACATGCTTTTGGCGCACCATCGACGCCTCCATAAAAGAAGAAGCAACAGAGGCGCCGGTTCAAAAATCGAAGAGGCACCTCTCCCCGAATATCAAAAGTCGGGCCGTTTGTTCAAAAAATCGAAGAGGCACCACTCTCTGAGATTTTAAAAGCCGGATTTTCCGGATCAAATCTGTCGCCACTCTCCTGATCTCGAGAGCCAGACCGCCAGCACGACGCCTTTCTCAGAAATCGAAGAGGCACACTGCTTTTCAAACCTCGAGAGTCGGATTCAGCACCAGCTTTCCGGAAATCACGGACCACTTTGTCAAAAGCCTCTGACAAAGTTAAAACACGTGAACCCCGCCACTCTCACTACATCGCTGTGACCGAGAAGGGTAAAAGAACAGCATTACCACTTGTCGATAAAAATTCTACATATGTCGACCTTCATCCTCCACAGACGGGCAGACCTGCAAAAAATGCTCAACCCTTCCTCACTTCCGAGGGTAACGCTCCCAGCAAAACCCCAACAAAGCTTTCTCAAAATGCTTGGCTCTCTTCCTCCCGAGAATACCTCTGCAAACAAATCAAACCAGAGCAAAAGTATCTCATATCAGCAGGGTCGAAAGCAAGAGTATCTCATATCATGCTTTCTCCCATCCTTTTTCTTTGTCCTCCCTCTTCACTACAGGACAAAGAGAAGGAGAGCAATCGGGCGGCGCTAGGAACCAAGTTTTTGGTCAGGAACGGACTGCCTAGAAATCCGTCCCTGATTGCTTACTTAGCTTTGCTCCCGAGTACTCATCCACATCGGCTTGGGGAACAGACAAGGCGAGCGACAATGAAGCATCAACCTTGGTGATTCATCCCCTAACTACAGGATAAGGAGAAGCAAAGTGATCAGCCGGCGTTTACCTTCCCAGTTGGAACGGATTGTTGAGAAATCCTTCCCTGATTACTTACCTGGCCTTGCTCTCGAGTACTCATCTGCCTGGAGAACAGATAAGACGAGCGACAATGAAGCATCAATCTTGGGGATCATCAGTAAGCGCAACAACTGCACGTGCTGATTCATCCTCTAACCCTCTTCAACATGAATTGGGGAGATCGAACAAAGAAACAGACCATTACCTCCATCTCGTGTCTGCTTGCCGGATGCCCAAATCCTGAAGCCGCTCGTGGTCCCGTTTCCATTCATCAAGATCAAGCCTCAACGGCCCTTGAAGAAATCACAAGCCCAATTCAAGATCAAGTGTCCACCACCCTTGAATCGAGCCCAACTCCAGGTAAAAGGAGTAAATTCAGACATTTGTAGCAAGTCTACCAGAAGAAGCCTCCTAGCCCAGTTCAAGATTAAATCTGTGGAAAACGACTTCTTCGAAAGCAAAGGTATCTCATATCATCAGGGTTGAAAGCAAAGCTATCTCATAGCATGCAATCTCCCTGTCCTTTCCTTTGTCCCTACTCTTATCTGCAAGACAAGGATAAAGAAAAGCAATATGTCGAAACCTCCACTCAAACCTCCAGGAAGATACCACATCTGCCTGAAGAACAGATAAGGCAGACAGGTGAAGCTAGTACATTGAAGCATGTGGAGACAAGCGCAACCAATATATATGTGTTGGTTCATCCGTTACTGCTTCAAAAGCAAACGTATCTCATATCATCAAGGTCGAAAGCAAAGGTATTTCATATCATGCTTTTCCCTTTTCTTTCCTTTACCCTTGCTCTTACCTGCAAGATATGGAGAAAGAAAGCAATCAGTCAGAACCTGAAATCAAACGTCCGATCTGGAACTGATTGCCCGGAACCTTTGCCTGGTTGCTTACCGAGCCTTGCTCTCAAGTACTCATCTTCAAGTGCTCTGAAGGACCATTTAAAAGCAAAAGGATGCGCACCACTTCTGCCAGGCAAAAGAAACAAGCAGAGAGGAATGTAACATAGTGAGCTGGAACAGATCACTATAGCATGACGCCCTCGTCTGCAGAATCGCATGATCCATCCGGAGGAAACCAGAAAATCCTTCAAACCCAGTTCAAGATCAAAGCTGTGGAAAGTCAACAAGCACAACAAAGCACGTGTCGATTCGTCGGCCACTTCGTTGAAAGCAAGAGTATCTCATATCGTCTCTCTTCCCTCTCCTTTTCTTTGTCCTCGTTGCTAAATGAGAGACAAGTAGAAGGAGAATGATCAACCGGAACCCGAGATCTCCTAGCTCGGCGACTTGAGGAACTCCTACTATATGGTTTGCGTAGTACCTGACCAAGCCCGAAACCACAAAAATTTGCAGTTCATTCGAGATTCACGCCTCTACGGCCCTTGAAGAAACTTGCAACACAAAAAAATCAAGATTCACGCCTCTACGGCCCTTGAAGAAATTTGCAGTCCAAGGTCAAGCCCTCAGGCCCCTTGGAGAAATTTGCAGCACAAAAATCAAGATTCAAGCCTCTACGGCCCTTGAAGAAATTTCCAGTCCAATTCAAGATCAAGCCCCGACGGCCCTTGGATTGACATCTACATTAAGAAACTTCAAAACACATCGCCTACAAGTGACAAGCACAAGTATGCGACGCGCCTTGAAGTGGGGGCATTTGTAGACATCGAAATTTCGTGAAATAAATGTTGACCAAAAATTAAAATTTCAACGCTCATGTATCACATAAATTTTATACATAGCATGTGAATCAACGAAAAATCAAAATAACTCAGAAAAGTCACTAAACAGGACACGTGTCAACGCCTGGCAGAAGTGACTTATTTCATCTGATTATTAAAACCCAAAAATCAAGTTTTGGAATTCTATAAATAGGAAGCCATTTCATTCATTTCAATACACCAATTCACATTACACAAAAGCGTTGAAGCTCTGAAACTCCAAACGCTCTCAAGCAAGCCCCAAGGCTCCTCGAAGTTCTGTCCGTTCTTCATCAAAGTTCAAAGCCCCAAGGCTCCTCGAAGTTCTGTCCGTTCTTCATCAAAGATCAAGCCCCAAGGCTCCTCGAAGTTCTGTCCGTTCTTCATCAAAGATCAAGCCCCAAGGCTCCTCGAAGTTCTGTACGTTCTTCATCAAAGCACAAGCCTCAAAAGCCCTTTGAAGATCCGTTCATCCACCTCGAAGATCAAGCCTCAAAAGCCCTTCGAAGCATCGTTCATCCATCCTCGAAGATCAAGCCCAAAAGCCCTTCGAAGATCCGTTCATCCACTTTCAAGATCAAGCCTCAAAAGCCCTTGAAGATCCGTTCATCCACCTCGAAGATCAAGCCTCAAAAGCCCTTCGAAGCATCGTTCATCCATCCTCGAAGATCAAGCCCAAAAGCCCTTCGAAGATCCGTTCACCACTTTCAAGATCAAGCCTCAAAAGCCCTCGAAGATCCGTTCATCCACTTTCAAGATCAAGCCTCAAAAGCCCTTGAAGATCCGTTCATCCACCTCGAAGATCAAGCCTCAAAAGCCCTTCGAAGCATCGTTCATCCATCCTCGAAGATCAAGCCCAAAAGCCCTTCGAAGATCCGTTCACCACTTTCAAGATCAAGCCTCAAAAGCCCTTGAAGATCCGTTCATCCACTTTCAAGATCAAGCCTCAAAAGCCCTTGAAGATCCGTTCATCCACCTCGAAGATCAAGCCTCAAAAGCCCTTCGAAGCATCGTTCATCCATCCTCGAAGATCAAGCCCAAAAGCCCTTCGAAGATCCGTTCACCACTTTCAAGATCAAGCCTCAAAAGCCCTTGAAGATCCGTTCATCCACTTTCAAGATCAAGCCTCAAAAGCCCTTGAAGATCCGTTCATCCACCTCGAAGATCAAGCCTCAAAAGCCCTTCGAAGCATCGTTCATCCATCCTCGAAGATCAAGCCCAAAAGCCCTTCGAAGATCCGTTCATCCACCTTCAAGATCAAGCCTCAAAAGCCCTTGAAGATCCGTTCATCCACCTCGAAGATCAAGCCTCAAAAGCCCTTGAAGATTTGTTCATCCATCTTCAAAGATCAAGCCCAAAAGCCCTTTGAAGATCCGTTCAACAAATCCACACATCCTCGTTCATCAAGATCAAGCCCTCCAAAGGCCCTTGAAGAACTGTTCATCCAAAGATCAAGCCCCGACGGCCCTTCGGATCAACAACCAATCCACCAAATCAACACCTTACGGAGATCGAATCAGAGGATCAAGCTAAAAAGAGATTGTAACCCAAAAACAAATCAAAAAAATACAAATATTACTTTGTACACGTTGGTTCTTGTCGCGTTTCGTTTCAGGAAATTTTCGTGTTTACACAAAGGTTTAAAAAATTAAAAGAAAAACTAACGAAAAGTCCAAAAAAACTTCTCTTTTAACGAAAAGTTTTTTTAAAGGTATAGTGAATAGTACCAGATGAAGGTAAAAATGTGGTTTTTCATTAAAAGTGAACAGTACCGGAAATGTTTCGTTAAAACTCCCTTTATTAAACCTTTATTTGCATATGATCCAATATCTTAGTAGATAGGGTGTTGGGTTTTTATCCGTATATGGGTTCGAAACTTCCTCCTCCCCTTAATTATTGTACCCTCCCCCATCACCTTCAAATAATAAAATTTAAAAATAAAAAAAATATAAAAACTTATTCTTGCCCACTCATACTTTCTGTTTCGCACACCTCCAGGACTTAATAGTTGGACTTCTATGACGAGCGAGGGATCTTCAGTGGTTCTGGCATCCATTCCAGTAAATGTAGGAATTTAATTCTAGTAGCTGTGTAATATCCATCCTACCTTGGATGGCACTATTTAGCTATTGTCTAACAGTTACATACTTTATAATATGGGTATATCCCATACTGCGCATTCTCACCTTTAGTTTAAATATTTCTAGTTTCGGTTTTAATTTGTTCACACTTTCACTTAACTATTTCATAATATGGTTTCATTACCTTTCAGGTGTCGGGCAGCACGCCTTGATTCCGGTGTCCACCAAAATATCCGGGTCGGGATGTGTAAGTTGATGCAAGCGAATCTTGCACTACCACACATATAAAAAATAAAAAAAAATTACGATCACTCACTCATGCATAGAAAACTGTCACCGCTTAGTACATCTCATTGATTTTGGACTTATTTGAAAATGCTTTTAAAATATTTGAAAACGCTTTCAAATCACCAAAAGCACTTTTGCCCATGTTTGATAAAAAAAGAAGTTGGAAGTGCTTTTTAAATGGAAGGCATCTATTGTATGCTTCTGTCACGAAGCACTTCAAGCGTTGTTCCGAAAGCATCTGAAATTTTTTTATTAAAAAATCTCAATACTTTTACTACAAGTATTTTGAACATCAATGCTTTTTAAGATGCAATTCTAAACGAGCTCGTTATGTCAAATTGAAAAAGAAATTGGCAAGTTATACAAAAAGATATGATGCTCGTTAAATACTAGTATTAAGAGGAGAGATGCTACAACATAATTGAGGGCATGTCCCGCCAGTCTAATGTCAGAAACATGGAAGTGTGATCGTTTTAGTAAACAAGTTGAGAACTATTCTAATCTGCAACTGAACACACTATACTAATACTACAGATTTACAGTGGAAAAACACGACTGAATGCTTCATCTAGCGAACGCAAAGGTGTCATATCTCTCCAGTCCCAAGTGTACACACAATGCCGAAGCTTCATCAAACGATGATTCGCTTCGGCTATATATTGCAGCTGCAAAATATAGAGTACTTGCATCCAAAAAATTTCTCAACCACCTCCAAGACAATTGTTTTATCAATCACGAGTCAAGACAGCACCGGCAAATCTATACTTCATGGATCTTATCAAAACTTTTATTGAGCTTTTGGTACAGCCCGGCTAGAAACTCCATGCAACAATTTGACAAATCCAAGGAAACTTAGCTTTCCATCAGTGTGCCTAATCCAATCATGAAGAACCGCATGAACTGGGACGGAAGGGCTGAGGCCAAGTTCCTAAAACACGTGCGCATAATGCCCCATATCAGTATATGCATATCAGTGGACAGAAAATTTTATACTAAGACGAAGAATTTAATGTTTTTTAAGGGGAGAAGTGAATCAGTGGATACAGAAAGCAATTTGATGGTAGGAACAATCAGTCAACAAAAGATTGAAGAAAGGCACAATTATCATGCATCCACACATACCGAAGCCAGTTCCTCAATAACAATAGCCCTGTTGCCATCCTTCTCAAAAATTTCGTAGGCACAACGAGCATGTTGCTCCCACCGATCAACAGCCTCAAGTTGGTGCACACTGAGTGCAGCTGCACAAAATTCCTCAAAATCCATCCTTCTGTATTGCAACGCATTAAGCTGCCAAAGAGAAGAAATATAACATTCTAATCAGAATTAAGAATGTACCAAATGCAATAACCTTCCACATCCATTACAAGCGTTGAGGCACCTACCGATGCTAGAAAATCAGCAATTCGCGCCTCCTTCATTGCATCAGTTGCATTTTTCATCAATGCCTGACAACATTAAAAAGTTCAGGAACATGATTAACCATAGGTTGAGTCTAAAGAGTAAATAATTTTGAAGGAAACCCACCGTTTTAATATTTTCTAAGCTTATTGTGCCATTTTTGTTTGGTTCCAACAGCGCAAACTGCTCCTTCAAATAAGAAAGCTCATCCACAGTCAATGTCTTGGAAAGAGCCTGCCAAAATGCCAATGTTGAGGGAACCAAACTACTAGAAATTAGTAAACAAAGAGGAAATACAAAAATAAACAAGCAACCAATGCAAAAAAAAAGGGTGGCAAGAAAAAATGTGAAGGAATAATAGCCTCTGCTAGTCACCAGAACAATATTAGTACATATTCTCAATTGAAAATGGTACCATAGACACACCCTTAAAGCAGCTTTTCGGAGAGGTGATGAACGCATATAGACCTTCATGAGTTTGAATATTAATATATCCAGAGGAACTTTAATATCATTAGAATTTTTAAGCCATGGATGACCTGCAAGAGAAAATAGTGAGTGAAAAATTTGAGAAGTAACCATGATCAAGCAATTTTCAGAGTGAATAAGGCACTTACATAGGGCTTGAGCAGCAGTCATTCTTTTCCGTGGATCTTTATTCAATAGGCGTTTGACAAAATCTCTTGCCTCTGTGGACAGAGATGGCCAAGGTAGTTCGTCAAAACTTGGATCAGCTTTTAGAACAGCCCGAAAAATGCCAGACTCAGTTCGAGCCCAAAATGGACGGCTTCCACACAAAAGAATGTATGCAATCACGCCTACGCTCCAGACATCAGCCTCTGTAGCGTAAGACCTATGTAGAACTTCAGGGGCTACATAGTACGCACTACCAACAATGTCATTAAGCCTCTCGTCTGCAATGATATTCAACAATATGAAACTATTGGACAAAGTTTTAGAGCTATAAAAACACAAGTAGTACAGTACAGATTATGTTTATGTTGTAGAACTGTCAACCAACCTGGTTTGACAAAATCTGACAATCCAAAGTCTATAGCCTTCAACCGTGAATCTTCATCCTTTGACGTAAACAGAAAATTCTGATCCAGAAATTATGTACTTAGATAAGTATACATAAATGAAAAGATAGCAAAGTTACAACACCCAAATGCTGGACCAAAAAAATGCAGTTATGCTTTTTCCTAGAGATAGCAATGAAGATAAAATGAACAAAAGGGAGTTTGCCCAAAAAAAATATGAACAAAAGGGAAGGCAACTGCATGAAATGACATCTTCTCCCTTTAAAAAAAAAATGTAAACATCTACCACATATTAGTGACTTTTCGTTAGTGATGGATCGCATCAACTTTAATTCAATCCCGAGGACAACATATATCCTACCTCAGGTTTAAGATCCCGATGCACCACACCTTGGAGGTGGCAAAACGCAACCACATTTAATATCTGTGTCATAACGGTCCTTGCATCATCTTCTGTGTATTTCCCACCCCTGCAGAAAGGAATAAGAATATACTTACTATGGCAGCAGTTGTTGTCGAACTAATTCCCAGTCCATCAAGAACAACCAAAACATAACGCATTCAAGATATTCGCGCTGAAATCTTACAGGCACCAGAAGAAATACCTGGCAAGTATCCTATCCAGGAGCTCCCCTCCTTCACATAATCTAAAAAACACGGCAATTGAACAAAAGAAGTCCGTAAGAAAGAAGTTAAGAAAATCTTACAGAAGAACACAAGAAAAATGCAGGGATCAGGACTTACTCCATTACAATGTAGACATTTTCCTGGTCTTCATACGCATCATAAAATTTCACTAGATTGTCATGTCCGCTTAAAGCTCTCAATATCTTCACTTCCCTTCTCACATCCTCAATGGCAATGGCAGTAGTCATCTACAACAAAAACAAAAAACAGAATCAGCAAATACGATGAGAATACAATCCAAAAATACAAAACCCATCAAACAAAGCATAGAAAGGTACTAGAATAAACTCAACTGCCAAAGTCCAAAGCAACATAAGTTGCTTCCAGAAGAAGGTAAAACTAGCAATCCAGAGACAAACTAAATCATTTCACCAATTCATAGTTAGACTGCAATCGAAAGTAGAAGGACTAAATGTCAACCTACTCATCAACAAAAGACTATTCTTGCAAATCAATATGCATCTCTCTTCTCTAGAAAGCATAACAATTACGCAACCGAATCGCTTCTTTGTTTCCTTTAATTTAAGTGTCTGCCTACAGATCCAATTCAAACAATGACAACGTAAAGTGTGAAGGGCCCGTATCGATCACAAACACCACTGATCATCAAATCCCATACAACCCACTAAAATTCACAGCTCAATTGGTCAGTAAATCCATTCAAACTAAGAAATTGCAAACCTTGGCTTTGGGGATGACTTTAACAGCGGCCTGTTGGCCCTTGAGCTCGCCCTTCTTGAACGTAGCTTTGCAAGTGTACCCAAAATGCCCTCGCCCAACCTCTTCTCCCATCTCATACTTGTTCCCAAAATGCTTGGAGAATCCGAAGCTCTTATCCAGGCCAGTGACGCCCTCCGCCTCGCCGCCCTCCGGTATCGCCGCCTCGTTTGGCTTCACAGACCCGTGCCTCCTAGCCAAAACCGCCCTTATATGCTTCGCCGGGGACGGCGGCGGGAAAGGCCTCTTGAAGAACCGCTTCGGGGTTGAGTTCGAGCTCACATTCGCCGGAGATCTCGCCGGAGACTTCTTGGAGAAGAAGTAGTGTGCCGGGCTGGGGCTGTAGAATGGGAAAAACGGAGACTTCTTGACGTTCTCCTCCTCAGCCTTCTCACCTCTACGGTTTTCTCCATTTCCGGCGGCGTTCGGCGGCAGAACGGAGCTCTCCTTGGTTGGTGGGGAATCGGATTGCGGCGAGAAAGTGTGAGAGTTTAGGGAGGGTTTGGAGGTGCAGAGACCCATTTGGTAATCGGAGATTCCTCCCCAAACAGACCGAGCCTGGGGATTTCAATTCCCGATTCCGGAGGTCAGAGCATCGCGTTTGGGTATCGGATTTCCGGATCAAAATTTTCACCGAAATTCTCAAGAATTTATATGCAAAAAGAAAATCGTTTTTTTTCTTTAAATCTTTTTCTTGTTTTTGAAAGGATTCGGAATTTTAAATTTGAATTTCTGGGAATTGGGATTTGTCTCCGGCAATTGAGAAGAAGAAGAGAGGTGGATAGGAATCCATAGACAAAGCGATAAAAGGGAAAACGACGATGCGTTCGCTTTTATTTTATAATTTGTATTCAACTACTCAAATTTATTAATTGAGCAAGTTAGTTCTTCCGGTATTCATTTAATAGTACAGAGTTTTAGATTCGATTTTATCAAATTTAAATCATATTTTTATTAATTTACTGTAAAGTTTAACATATTCTTGCATTCTTTTAATGTAAATAATATTATTTCGTTCAAGAATATATTATACAGGTAAATTTTTCTTCATATATAAACACATTATTAGACCAAAATGCTAGCAGCAATAACTGATTTCATGTAAATCTTACTTATAAACAGAAGTTTTCTTTTTAAGCAACTTCCCACCTGTCTCTCTCAACATAATGAAAAAAATAAAAAATAAATATTTTAAATGAAATCGGTTATTTAACTAATTAATTAATTACGGATTAAGCTTCGTTTAAATTGTTGTTAGCTTCTGTTGGAGTAAAAACAAGTGGAGTGCTCCAGCCTGTGGGGCGAACGGAACACGTGGCGTGCGATGGGAGGGTTGTTGGATTAGTGATTAAATAGTGGTCAATTCAATAGTTAATTACGATTTTGCGGTGCCGTTTATTGGGGCAGCGACGGAAATGAGTGCGAAGTTTCTTGATTTACTCTATCCGAAAGGCAAAAGACGAAATGGACGTTTGGATCCGGGCGGGCGCCGTTCCGCGGTCCGAAACAGAAACGCCCTCCAAAGTCAAAACTGCTTCGTTTTTTTGGTTGCCTTTCTTCTTGGACAAGATAATTAGGGATGGACATCGGTGGATTGGTCGTATTAGACTTCAATTAGTTGCCCAATCTAACCCATCCAAATCATTCTTGGGCAGTATGGATTGGGTGGGCTCCACGGGTTAAGTTTGATTGGTTTTTTGCTTATTCCTAATGTAAGCATGAGAGACCAATCATCAATCCTTACATCAAACTACGCCTAATTCATGTAAATTTTTTAAACAAACGATATTATCTATATTAAAAGGGTAGTGGGTTCGTTAAACCTCATAATGGGCTAGCAATAATGTGGTTCAAATTCGCCCTTGACGAGAATCAAACCTAAGACATCTCACTTGCAAGTAAAGAGGAATACTACCGCAAAACTAAGTGGTCGAATTCATGTGAATATGATGTTGTTATATCACTACATGTTACTAATATATAAATTTCACTATTTAAATCAAGCATTAATAGACAAGTACGTATAAAAGTTACTACATTCATGTATAAATTTATTCAATGTACATATATTTTTAAGAATTATTGTTATTTGGGTGGGTTGGTTTCAATGAGTTTAATAATACTTCAACCCAATTCAACCCCCTATTGAACAAATGGTTTGGTTTTTACTCAAAAATAAAGTTTTAATGTTTAGAACCCAACTCAACCCATATTGGATAGGTTGGTCAGGTTGGACGTTAGATCCAGTAAAATGCCCACCCTTATTAGGTTTACATTTTGGCCAAACAGTACCTTTAGAGCAACTCCACCCTTGGAGCCCTCCCCCCTGGCAATCCACGATTCAATCCACCTAGTGAACAGTAACTGCCCTTAATGAACAGTAATTGACATTTGCATCTCTAGGGGTGGTTCGGTATGGGATCCCATACCGAAACCCTTGTCCTAATTCCCAAACCGAAATTTTCAGGAATCCTAATTTCAATACCGATCCCAAACCAAATTTTCGGGAATCCCGAAATAGTTTCGGGATTTCGGGACAAATCGGGAATCCCGAAATGCTTTTGGGCTTTTGGGCTTTTGGACTAAAATTTGACATATTATGTTTTTGGGCTAAAATTTGACATATTAGTTTTTGGGCCCATTCTGCCAAGTTTCTACTAATCATATACTGGTGAATAATGGAAAAAATGTAGCAGGTTTTCAAGCTCAATCATGCAGGTTGAAATGAAGATCGTGTATTAAGTATATAAGCCAATACATAGTTGTTATTCTCATCAACTTTTATGTCCAACCCCAACACCAATTACCACTAAAAATTGCAGCTTCTTACCCCCTGGATTTAAAGCCACTGCAGCGTTCTTCAATGCAGCTAAACCGGTGAAGCGTGCTATAGTACCAGGAAGAGCTAATGATGATGTAGAAAATATTATTGGCATAAATCAAATGCAATGCAATGAACTGTTCAAATAATTTTCTTATAATTAAAAAATAATATATATATATATATTTTTTTTTTTCGGTTCGGTATGGGAATACCAAAAAAATGAAATGCAAAGCCGAATCTCGTACCCAAACTTTCGGTTTGGTTTGGGATTACATCCCGAAAATTTCGGGAATTTTGGTTTGGGATGTTTTTGGTTTGGGATTGGGATTTTTTCGGTTTGGTTTGGGATTTTTGGGATTTTTTTTCCAGCCCTATGCATCTCCATCCTTGGAACCCCCTGGCAATTAGTAATAAAATATTAATATTTTTTTTCTCACCCAATCCATAAAATATTAATATTTTTCTTTAATTTGACCGGTCCCTCTCTCTCTCTCTAGATAATTAATTAATTGAGATGGCTGAGGAGCACCAGAAGACTGAGGTTGCAGCTGCGCCAGAAGCACCACCATTCGAGGAAGTTGTGGTGGTGGCTGATGCGCCGCCTGCCGATAAGTCTGTGACATAGAAAGAAGCGACTCCAGTTCCAGAGCCGGTGGCCGAGGCAGAGAAGCCGGCTGTGACGACGACTGAGGAGGTGGAGGACAAGGCTACTCCATCGCAGAGGCCAACGAGAGGGGAAGGAGGACGCAGAGAACGCACCGACGCACATCAGCCATACGTCACACAGCCCTCAGGCTCTCGGGCTGGCAATCCCCGCCGGGCCTGTCGTTCGGGCCTGGCCTGTCCCTCGAGCTCGCATACGCTGGAGCCCCATCCCCCGCCCGTCTGGCCCTTTCTCCTCGCATGTCCCCCGAGCAACCAGCAACGCTGAAGTTGCTCTTATGGGGACCATTTTTAGAAGAAAAAAATAAGGGTTAGTTATAAGATGTCACATCCCGGCCCGGGTCCCCACCATATCCCGAGCTTGATTTCGCCGTAGCATGATATTGTCCGTTTTAGGCCCCAACCATGCCCTCAGAGTCAATCCCTGGCCGGAAGTGTGCCAACGAGGACGTCGGGCCCCTAAAGGGGGTGGATTGTGAGATCCCACATCGTCCATGGGAGTGGATCTTGTAAGCCTTATATGTATATTCTCATCTCTACCTAGCATGAGACCTTTTGGGAGCTCACTGGCTTCGGATTCCATCGGAACTCCGAAGTTAAGCGAGTTCGCGCGAGAGCAATCCCATGATGGGTGGCCCACTGGGAAGTTATCGTGTGAGTTCCCAGAAACAAAACCGTGAGGGCATGGTCAGGGCCCAAAGCGGTCAATATCGTGTTATGGTAGAGTCGAGCCCGGGATGTGGTGGGGGCTCGAGCCAGGATGTGACACAAGATCTATTCTATATCGGATTTCAACAATCCGAACAATCTATGTTGTAATTCTCTATTGATAGATCATTCTTGCAAAAATAAATTCAATTTGAAACCATTTGCCCGTTCAATTGTCATGATGAAATTTCAATGTTTCTTAGACTATAATTTTTGTCAATTTCTTTGACCTCAATTAGATGCCTCAAATATTTTCGATTTGGCTAATATTTTGTAAGGATGATCCATGAGGTGCAATTTGAAAAATAATCAGTTTGGATAGTTGAAGTTCGATGTCGTTTTCACCCCATAACTAATCCTAATTTTTTTAAAAAAATGGGGATCCACTAATTGGCCAAATATTCGCTTCCCATGAGAAATATATTTTTCCACATAACAAAATACACCAATAGAAAAACAAAAAAGAGTATGTGTGTGTGTGTGTATATATATTTGGAAAATTTATTTTCACAAGTTCCTTTTAATTTTTGTGTCACATCCCGACCCGGGGTCCACCATCCCGGGCCGTAGCACGATATTGTCCGCTTTGGGCCCCGACTACGCCCTCACGGTTTTGTTTCTGGGAACTCACACGAGAACTTCCCAGTGGGTCACCCATCATGGGAGTGCTCTCGCACGCTACTCGCTTAACTTCGAAGTTCCCATGGAACCCGAAGCCAGTGAGCTTCCAAAAGGCCTCACGCTAGGTAGGGATGTGAATATACATATAAGGATCACTCCCCTGGGCAATGTGGGATTTCACAATCCACCCTCCTTAGGGGCCCGACGTCCTCGTCGGCACACCACGGCCAAGGTTAGGCTCTGATACCAAATTGTCACATCCCGACCCGGGGTCCACCACATCCCGGGCCCGCTCCACCACCGTAGCACGATATTGTCCGCTTTGGGCCCCAACTATTTGAAGTAACTCACCGGAAAAATCAAGGAATTTGGCCTTGAAATTGGATGAAACTGTGCGGTGTGTGCGGTGTGTGCGGTGAGTTAATGTACAAATTCTTCAAATCTTGAAATGTTTTCTTTCAATTAGTAACAACCATAGCATCTCCTTAGGACCTGGAACAAAGCCCAAGCATTAGTTGGAGCATCGGAGTGGTTTTGGAGGTCGAATTGAAAACACCCAATTCTAGGGTTCTTCACGGTTTTGATGAAATTGAGGTGTCTCCAAGCCAAATTGGCCTTGGCCGAAGGTATGAAAGTTGTTCCTCTCTTTGAGATCTTCAATTCTGCAATTTTTGAGAATTTTTAAAAATAGGAATTTTCCGGCGAGTCGGGACGGTCGACCACCACTCGCGGCGGCCCGTGCGGCGGCGGGTGGCCAGTGGGCCGCCAATGTCATTCTTAGGCTGTGTTTAACATCCTAGGTTCAGTTTTGATAATTGGTTAGCGTAGATTGGTTGTTTGAACTTAAGTTCGTTATGATTCGTGGTTAAGTGAAAATATGAATCGACGATCCGACCGTTGGATCGTCACCAAACTTTGGTATGTGGTAGTACGTAATATTTGAAGAAATTAGGAACTTACGGATCAGAAATCTGTCATACGGATCTTCCCGAATTGAGTTTGTAAGTTCATAAAATAAAATGTGAACCACTACTTGGTTTTGGCAATTGGCGGAGATCTGACCGTTGGATCGTAACAAAATTTTAGTATGTTGCTCTAGAAGCATAATGTGCATCTTGGAAAGTTACGGATCAGAGATTTGAGTTATGAATCTTCCGGATCAAGTAAGTGGGGCTGTGGACCCTACCGTCGATCGTTGATCGACGGTTGACTTTTGATTAAGGGTCTTAAATGATTCTAGAATATCCTTGAGGATATGTTTTACGTGAATTACGAATTATGTGGTTAAGAGTTCTAAATTGTAGTTTGATAATTGTTTTAGGCGCCGAACGTTTTGGGATGCCTCGAAGTTTACGTTAGGGAGCCATAGTGCGGACTCCAGGTAAGTGGGCTTTTGTTTTCCGTATATACCTATATACTACGTGTTTTTCCCAGAAAGTGCATTCAAAATGCTTTTACAAAGGAAATGCCATGCTGATGCATACATACCTTCGTTTATGCATCATGAACTGTTATTGCATTATGAATTGTATGCGCATGATTGTTGGTGCTGTGGATGCTCAGGTAAGTTCAGGTAAGACTATGTGTGTGTTTAAATAAAAGTTGAGTTATGATGAGATTGTTGAGATACATCGAAAGCTCATAAACCTGCACCCCGGTGTTAGTGCTCCCGCCCAGAGTTAGGGGCCAGTCTTTCACGTGATGTTCACCTCCCGCACCATACGCTCATCTTGGATCCAAGTTAGGTGCACAGTCTTGTCGTATAGACCACTTTCAGTGGGTTCGACTCGTAGGTGACCCGCGATAATTCGCATAGTCTTCACGTGATTGTAGCACTAGAGCGTATTATATTACACCCAGTCTTGTCGTATAGACCACCTTGAGTGGGCTCGACTCATGTGCATGATATATATATTATGATGAGATATGTTGAGATTGATTATGAGCTATAGTTCCAGCCGTGCTGATCACACGGTGGACATGTTATTATCTATGATGAGTTTATTTCACCTGATTTACTTACCTGATGAGTTAGTGGCATGGCATGGCATACTCTTGATTTGTTGACATATTCATGATTCGATTCGTATTATGAGAATGATGATGATTTTCAGATGAGATAAGTATATGTTTATACTATTTTCTGGGAAAGTATACAAGTTTTACTGCAAGGGGTTATAAATGCAATTTGTTGGTGGCTCACGAGGATACAACGGAGGTTTTGATAGACCATCACAAATGTAGGACCACCTTTGGGTGTTGATTAAATTGCATTGACTGCACCTAGACTTTATGCTCTGAATGTGTATTAACACTTCTTGTTTTCGATTTTTATTTACTCGTATTTCTTCTTATTTTAATGCTTCTGCACTGTGCACATGGCTACGTCACCCTCACGTGACGGCCAGCATGCCTCGATCTCGGTCGGGGTGTGTCATTTTGTCAATCATTTGTTGTTTATTTATTTGATCTAATGGTTAGAAATAAAATAAAAATAAAAATAAAAGTGTGTAGCATAAGAGTGAGGTGTGAAAATCAGCCCGCTCTATTTTGTTTTATTTTTTCTCTTAAAAAGAATAAAGCATATACGTATTGAATTAATTTTTCTTTAAGAAACAAAACAAGCACGCATAGACTATCTCGAACCAACGTGTTCAAGAAATTGCTACACAAAATATATCCATGTGTTGTGCATGTTTTCAATCTAAAACGTGTTTACAAGAATTATTATTAATTTTTCTACAAGTTAATGCTTTTCTTTGAATTTTTTTTGTTGTTGTCATTTTATGTAAGATCTTACATCGCCCAGGAGTATGGATTCTGTAAGCCTTATATGTATATTCTCATCTCTACCTAGCACGAGGCCTTTTGGGAGCTCACTAGCTTCGGGTTCCGTAGGAACTCCGAAGTTAAGTGAGAATGGACCAGAGCATTCCCAGGATGGGTGACCCACTGAGAAGTTCTGCTCGCATGAGTTCCCAGAAACAAAACCGTGAGGGCGTGGTCGGGGCCCAAAGCGGACAATATCGTGCTACGACGGAGTCGAGCCCGGAATGTGATGGAGGCCCGGGTCGGGATGTGACATTTTATGTTACCAACTAACGGGGGTGAGGACAAATAATTATATTTAAAAAATGAACAATTAGGGATCTCGATTCTGATAATTAGTAGAATTATGTCAAAAATGTTGTCCTCATTGATGATAATCTAGCATCTAACCTCTCAATTCTTCTCGAATTACAGAATAAGTTTTGATGCGTCTAACAGATTGGATAACTTATTTTTTTAACAATGGAAGGTGAGAGATACTAATTTAGTACCTCTTAACATATTTTTTTTATTTTGGTCAAACGATAACATTTCAATGTTGTTAGAAGTAGTATAAGTTATCGTATTAGTGAAAACTTTCATGAAAAGTAGTCTCATTAACGGACATTGTAGACGTACCAAAAATTGTTTGGTAGGTACCTAATAACAAGGACTATTCCAAAGTAAGGATTCAAATGTTTGACAAGCTGCACAATCTTAGGTATACTGATTGTGTATCACCAACTTGCTATAGAGTGACAACTAGCAGGAATGCCTGCGCTCTGTTGTGGGACTTGAAACCCAATCCCAACGGTCCATTTAACACCTCCCAATATTAATTCCTAACAACAAAATAAATACAAAACCAAAATCAGCAGCACTTTCAAATCTTTCTAAAGGAACAGTGGGAAACTATTATTAAGAAAGATGCAAACGAAATGTATTCATCCCTGATATTGAAGAGAAAACAAAGTGTGTTTAGTGTATTTATCTTCCTCATTTCTTGTATAGTTGAGGAATTTTTGCTTACCATCCGAATGAAAAGTAAAATGACTCTAACACACTCAATTACAGTACAAAGAAGCTCGCAAACAAATTATTATTTCCAAACCCATGAGAGATTACTAATCAATCTATTAGAAGTTGAAATTCTAACCCAAAATAAATATTTGGTACATCATAAAAAACCAGCAGCACAACAACTCTATTCAAAATGCATATTTCACAAAACATTTAATCATATTACAATCACAGAAGTAAGGATTTCCAAATGTCACAATATTTAACTAGGCTCCATTTAACTATTATGCATAGTTCTTCAAAACAAAAAAAAGAAGGAAGATTTCTTAATTTCAAATTAAATTGAATCACAAACTGAAACAAAATAAAAGGAAGATGATTGACTGAGAGGAGAGAAGACCGATAGAAGAAGAAAACGTTGACAATTCCCACAGAAATTCCATTTCGTACAACCTTAAATCACCATCGCGAAGACGAATCTTAAAACATGCAACACGGAAACAAATCAATTCCCTAAAATTTCAAAATTCGGGATAATTCGACCAAAACCTAGAATAGCTTACCTTCATGTGTGTATCTCGTGACCAAGAATTTGTAGGTGAAAAATAGAATCAAGTTTGGAGTAGTTTATTGAGATATAAGAATTTGAAGTGTAGAGTTGTTGTATGAAGAAAAAGATAGAAGAAGAGGAAGACTGAGTTGTACGAAGAAGACGATGACCTAGGGGCAGACACGAAATAACATTAACTAAGCGGGGGCAAATCGTCACGCCACTGTATTTATAAATAGCGAATCAATTGATTTTTAGTTTTAGTATATTTTAAATTTCTATACACCCTTTATATTGCATAACAAGCTAAGGTGCATGCATGATAGTCCTAATTTTCATTAGATGATGCATTAATATACAAAATGACATTTTCAATTGCACATAAATCAGTTCTTGATTACTAAGAAATGCTTCATCACTTACCATTAGATTTAATATCAAAAGCCGAGAATAAATATGTGTTTTTAGTATTTTAATCTCAAAACGTTGATATCGAATATGACTGTGAGTGACCATAAATTCGTTGATCATCAGGTGAGAATGAATTTTTAGTCATTAAACAATGAATTCTTAGTAACCAGGTGATAAGAGAGCGAGAGGTTTCCGAGATGAACGGATGGGCAAGCTATGGGACTAGTACAATAAGAAGCTTGCCATCCAAGAAAAGGAATAGTAGTGGAGCCCTAGTGGATTTCTCCTCTCTCGCTTTAGCTGGTAAGTGTTGAATTTGGACTTTGGGGCGGTTTCGAATTCACGTGAATCGGCAGCAATAATTAATGATGCTTTCATGTTATATATGATCACTTCCAACGTAAATAAATTTAATTATCCCAAAATAATTTTTTGGACGTACGCTAAAATGGTCTATGCTAAAATTTATTTAAACTACAAAAACTGAGATTCAAACAAGAAATTTCGGATGGAAGAATGAATATTCTTAAGCACCTAATTAAACTACAACAGTTTCTCAAATTTTAATTTAATAATTTAATAAACTTGTAAAACTCTTAGGGGCCAATTGCCCCCCACTTACAATGTCAGACCTAATTCCAAAATCTAACAACATTCATGCTTCATGATATTGCTACGCACCAAACACTCCGGTCATGATTCAGCCCCCCACTAAAATATATATATAAGTTACAACATTGCATTTTGTCAAAATATATTAGGATGTGAAAAGCAAAATCTTGCAACGGCTTATGACAGTAGATTCTTTCTCATATTGTTAATAACCTCAACTTTCTTCAACATTTTTTGTTTATTGGTATAAACAATATCAAAGAAGGATAAATCGAACACAGAACTTCGAGTGAGACTAAGTGCTCTTATATATCTCTCCCACTACTTCCTTTCCGCAATTTTCCCTTATTTCTCCAGCAATAAGATCATCCACGCGTGTGGAATTATGACTAGGATTTACGAATCACTTAAACCTGCAATCTCAATGCATGAAGCCATGAACCAGCTGCCTCTCATTGGATTGGCGCCAAATGACAGGGGATGCATGCATGGCTGGCTCATGCATCCAATTTTTCCAATGGGCATATACATACACTGTACCATGTTTTAGGCTGCCAATAATAATATCCATTTTTTGGTTTAAGTTTACCATGTGGATGTGGGTGGTGGCCGGTGGGTGGTGCCGGACTCGTTGGACAAAACATTAAAAAAAATCACTAAAAACCTGAGAACATGATGCATGTAAGAGTAAATTAATAAAAAATTATTTTAAGGGTTGACCATCACAATGTATCATCATTCATATAATCAATGATGTTGGCACTTTGGGTAAAGTCGGAAATCGATCTTGTAGTTTATGCAGAAGTCAAAAAGAAAAGGAAAGCGAAACTGTGGGGTGTTTGATTAATCGGATTAAGACTGGCTTAAACTACTTAACACTAATATTAGTCTATATTAGGTTGATTAATAACGGAATAAGTTAACATTATATACTTTCTTTGTTGACTTGTTTTACGCAATTTAAAAATGAGAGGCCGGAAAAAAACCAACCTAATTTAAAACGAGAGGCTTGAATAAACCCAAGCTAAAACCAAAGCGAACCAATTCAAAATCAAACCAAACCAAATCAATCATATGTATCAAACAGTGGTATATGAGGAAGCCCCACGCAACGCATGGCGCGCATGCTTACCTTGCCAATGAAATTATAAGCATAAGAAAACATAGAAAATTATCATTGCTATTGAATCATTTTCCATCCATCTTTTCTTGTGGTCAATGTGTTCCATCATGATGCTTTCAGATTCGGATGTTCTTTTTCTATGTATAATCAAATTATGTTTATGGTCAAAATCATGTCGGTTTAGGTATATGTTTGTTGAGAATGTGAATCTTACATCCGAGAATTCTAACTTTTTTGTAATATTGAATAATGTCCTTTCTATTTGCAATTAATATCCATTGTTTATGAACTAACACATGAATACTGGCATATGCTATTGGCACCGTTCTAAAAAATTTCACCTAGCTCTGCCTAGGCGCTAGGTAGTTGGCCACCGTCCTGATTAATCCCTAGGCATTTGAATATTAAGAAAGTAAACCTAGACCTGCTTAGACATCTGCCTAGCCCGCCTAAACCTGCCTAGGCACCCGTCTAGGTTGCGACTCTCATTTAGACAGAAAATTGATAACTTTCATTTTGCATTTTATTTTGTCAATAAAATGTAAGAGACTTTTTAAATACTTGGATGAACACTCATTACATGCTTGTTCCCCATGTTTTCAATACGTTATAACACTTTATAATCTATATGTCATTTTATTATTCAATTGATATATCACATACAATTATATGTTTTTGAAGTATAAATAGACACTTATTTACACAATGTATAATAAATTTACTTAAATCAACTTTGTCCGCCTAGGCCCCAGTTCACCGTTCGACTAGTGTTTAGCTTCTTTTAGAACCTTGGCTACATGTGGATTGTCTTGATGATTTGGGTATCTCTCTTCAACTCACTACGTCTTGGTTTCGAATCTCCTCCCTCCCCTTAGTGTAGAATATCGTTTGTACTAGTCCAAAAGAAGAAAACAAATTATAGTTTTAACTTTTGTTTAAGTTTCAAATTTAATGCTGAGAAAAACAAATTTGTAAATCCCGCCTTACGGCTCATTTTATAATCATTTAGCTTTTATATTTTATTTTTTTATTCTTGTTTCTTAGAGATGAAAAGAAAATACATGCATGAAATGAGGAATAAAGAAGGGTGGAAGACTGACGGTGGGAGACGAGTGAAAAATGAAGGAGAATGTACCACTCCATATACATTTCTTCTACTTCACTCTCATTACCATTTTTCTATGTATTCTCTCGTTCATCCTTCTCCCATATAATTGCCTCATTTCTAGCACAAAAACAAACATAAAATGGTCTTCAAACGAAACCTTTAATTAACGTAACCATATGTTTGCAGACTCCAGAGGTTCAGGTTGGATAATAATTTCAGGTCCTTCGGCCATTTTAAGTTGAACCCGGCAATCTTTAAGACTTTACCTGGGTCCTCCTATATTTTGATGGTCATGACTCATTAAGGTTTGCATGCCTCTTCTCAATAGTCGGTCAGAAAACGTTGTAAATGATCTCCTTGGCCAGTGACAACCACCTTACACCAACTTCACATTTCCATAAACCCAGCAATAAATTACACAAAACTAACAGCCCAAAGCAATTATAACGAGAGCTACAGCCTACCGCAGCTTCTATTCCAATAAGCACAAGCACCCAAAGGAATTTTGCACCTCAGAACAAGACTTCATTTTCAATTGTTAGATCTTTGGTAAAAAAACCAAAAACCAAGGCCCAAGTGTTAAAAACCCCGATTTTCGTTGATGTTGGAATGCATTCTACACCGGGATTCTTGGCTTTAGATACCTAGTCGATGATCAATGACCAAGATATCACCAAAAATTCCCGTGTATAATGCACCGAGGCATAATAGAATTTTCGACGCAGTGGTTATATGAATCACAACCTCCGTGCCATATCTTACGCTTGGACTTCTTCCAATCCAAGAAAGGTGGTATTGAGTGGTAGGTGCTGGCGTCGCTGGGTCAGCAATGTTCAACTTGTATTTTTTTTGGAGCATCATGCATGTGGTAGGTCTGGTCAAGGATTCTACAACTTGCGTTCTGCTTGTGATTTGTGAAAGTTGGCAAGTTAAATGAAGATGCAAGCAATGTGCAACATAGCCAAGAATCATATCAATCAATTCAATACAACATATTGTTATCGTTCGATTGTAAAAACATACTAGCGGCTTTAATCTACGATTATTCAGCACCAGCTAAACGAAATTGTTACTGAATTGTGACTAGGTGGTTTTTATTTTTATTTTTTTTTTTGGGTCAAGGAAACTTTATTAACAACAAAACATAATTACAAACGAAAGGCCCAGAAACAGAAAAACATAAACAAGCAAAAAGACAGGCCAAACACCAAACAAACAAGAGCCCAACCAAATAGTTGAGGCCGAAAAACAAAAAAACCGAGAAGTCCATTGCTACCATCTCCGCCAGAACAGTGCATCTCGACCTGCAAATCCATGCTCACCACCAAACATCACCACACCGATCCCATCATCCCACACCGATCTGCTCCGATCTGCTCCCCGAGCATAGCCATTGAGTAAAGATAACCAAATACTGAAAAATATCAGTTGGCTATCAATGGAAAGAAGCCCATGGAAAACCACGAGCAACACTGCCACACACAACAGACAACATAGAGAAGGTGGTGGATAGTGACTAGGTAGTTGTAGCATTCAATTGATTACTACAGAATGCGAGAGCACCTGAAACACGGACCTAACTAGAAAATCTGTTTGGTTAAGATGATTAACATCACCCGAGGATTTTACGGCCCATTTGTAGTCATCGTACAAGTGAAATATGTGGATCAATGTATTGGCTACTTTGCCTATAGAATTGCCATGAAAAAACACTAGAGTCTGTAGATATAGATTATCAATTAGACATCTATTGCATGATTACGCAAGAAAGAACAATACTAATACCACAATCTTATATCTTATGAGTACCCTCTTTCTCCAACCCAAACCAGAGACTAGAACATCACCCTCAGTCGGGTGTGAAGACGGGCAGTACCAAGATTTCAGAACGACAGTAAAAAATCTACAACTTCAGCTGCAATAGACTAGCAGTAGTGGGAAGGACTTGCCCCGTATATGCCTACATAGAATGAGCTAGGCTACACACAGACCAATTCCATAAATCTCTCATTGGAGTACTTTTGTAATGCGGATGTTAGATTACTTACAAAATTCAAACAAGTACCAACTGTTATATACTTAGGCCCAAAGTACAAGAAGATTGCTTACTGGGATCTCTTGACATGTCTCACGAGATAAAAGGGCCTGGTGAGCCTGAGGTTTAAGTTTGGCAAGTTCATGGTAAACAAGTCCTTGAAGATCACCTAAATGCCTTTCTCGTAAATCAGCATCTGTTACAACCTGAAATTTTGGGATCCTTGGATAATCTATTACCCACCTTCAGGGTGCAAACAAAAACTTTGTCAGAGATTAACAAGTAAAACGTATGGCTTAAAACCGTCGTGTGTGTTCCTCAAAAAATGGGGATCCCTTCCCTTAAAGATTCTGTGTGTATATACAATATATATAGTTCGTAACTTACCTCAGCTGCTTGCTGCCTCCCGGCATCGTTTAACTCAACATCCAAATGACCCTGCCCAACATGAATTTAGTTTTTAGAAAAGAAGGGTAAAACACACTAATGATCCAGGAAATTTACCCATGTCTCACTTTGGTCATCCAATTCAGATCACAATGTCCCTGAACTTCATTTGATATCTCCAAATGACACTTGGCATAATTGCTGTTACCTTTCCCATATAAAACAAAGACGTTACAGGCATCTGGCCATTTTTAAGGGGTATTTCTGTTTTCTACAGGAACCATGAGAAGAAAATAATAATAAAAAAGAATTGGAGGTTCTTAGAATTGCCGGCCACTCTTTCTAGGGAATTTCTTTTAGCTACTGTAGCATCCCAAGCTTGGCTGCTGCCGTGGCAGCCACCCAAAGTCAGTTTTCACTGATCGACCCACACTTGATTTATTTATTTCTCTTAAAAAGAGCAAAATAGTGTCTTCCATAGGCAACCATCTAAAGCACCTCATTCTCTTTTCTCCTGCAGTTCCTTCGGTGTGACATAAATGCCTCTAAGAAAGAGCAGTGCATGTGATGCGTGACCATTTTTGACAGGAAAGATAACGGATGTCATGCCAAGGGACACTTTAAATCATTTTACTGAAGTTCAACGGAATTAAGCGACCCATTTCGAAATTTTATGAACTAAACACAAACATCGGTCAAAGTTCAGAGGAAAATGTTCATTAACCGCGAGGTCAATTACATAGTCACGAAGCAGCGGAAAATGTTTGCTGGGGATAAAACAACAACACTATGATCCCATAACAATTTCCGATAGAATACTACACAATGCATCACTTGTAACCTTACATACCATTTTCATTCTCTTAAGAACTACTTGCTTAACAAGTTCAATATTATCGCAGATTCGCAGAGTAAACAAGCAGCGAAATTTGGAATATTAACATAAAATTTTAGATTGTGCTATGAGCTGACCTAAATCATGCACCTCTACTCATCAAACAACTAACAAAACGACGTAGTTTAAGTGAAAAAGAGGACCTGTATTGTACGGTCAGCGTTCCAGGCCGTTTCGCCGTGGCGAACTACGATGATCTCCGCGTAATCCGAACTCAAACAGCTGCATTGAATTCACAGGATTAAGAATAAAGAAAATTGAATCCAAAGCTTTCATTTTTCAACTTATTACTTTTTCCAGCAATCGAAGATTCGATATACAAACCCTAATTGACGAACCATGCGATTGGAAGGAAACGGAGGATAGAGGTGCAAGGAGAATGAGAGGGAGATCGGACCTGGAATCAGCGTCCGCCATGGATGAATCGGGAACTGACACCGCCGCCGTGGATGAGCCAATGCTGAGCTGCGAGCTCCGTGAGGCGCGAGGGGGTTGAGTGAGAGTGCTCATTTCATCCATTAATTTTCAGGATCCGAAAAGAATGAAAATGAATCTTATTCTTTCTGAAAATAGTGGAATCTAAATCGTTGGTAAAAAGACAAGGAATCTAATTTTTGTCGCAGGCCTTGATTTTGCCCACCAAATAATGTTTTGCCCGCCAAGTGATATTTATAAATGGGCTAAGCCCAAAACGGAGACGCTACGATATGAACAGAAATGGGTTTTATTGGGCTAAACTATGTTTTGGTCCTTGTATAAATGAATTTCGGCTTTCATTTTATTTGTTTCTTTATAGTGAAATTTCACTTTGATTTATGTCAAAATCATTTCGTTTTTAGTTTTGTTTGTAGCTTTTTTGAAAACTGAAAATTTGTTAAGTATGAAAACTAAAACTAAGAAATTAAAAACTACTTTTTCAAGTTTTTAACTTTTGATGGTTTTTATTTTTTACTTTTCATTTTTTTAAAGAAATAAAAACATAAAACTGAAATAGTTATCAAACAAGACATCACTGTTAAAAATGACACATGAGTGAGGATATATGAAATGATAATAGATAAACAGTTTTTAGGAATTAGTTTTCATATATATTATCATTTCATGTATAAAAGTATATTTATTTGTAAGATTTGCTTTTGGCTCTCCGAAAATAGTTTTGCACTTTTCCATCCGTATTCCGTAAGGGGGCGGATTATGACATTTTTTGTTTGTTTTGGGGGGAGGGGAGGGAAGGACAATACTTCCCTCATTCCAATTAGAGAAACAATTCCAGCTCATACGATAGTGTCCTAATTGATGTTGGAACGTTCCAACTCATCCTATGTACTGAGGTTTTTGGCCGTTAGAAATCCAATGATAAAAAATTAAGAGTACTGTTAAGCCCACCCTAGTGTCTTATTTCCCCACCCACTATAAAATGATACTCTTATTGACAAATTTATCCTATTATAAAATGACCTTTAAAGACCTAAAAATCAACCAATTATGTCTTGCCACATAATTATTAGTTATATTGATTCTTTTTAATCAAATTATTAGTTATACTGATAAAAAAATATAAATAAATAAAATAAATAAATAAACCTAAAATATAATCAATAAGAATAAGAAAAAAAATATCATGAATCCCACAAACTTTCCTAGGAAAGGAAGTTCAGAAATTAAACTTATCAGGAAGAGGGGGAATTCGGACTAGACAAAGCAAAGCCTCGAGGCTTGCAATATAGCACATGTTTGTGGAAGATGTGATCAAGTTTCACTAGAGAGTAGAGCAAGTTAGTCTTCAAGACTATTATAATATTGAGATAGATGAGGAGAGAAGCTCATAGTCCAGATTACATGAGAGGACTCACGGATCCGGCACTCATTGAACCCTGATCATGTTTGGTGTTTTGGAACAATTTGGATACATACCATATACTGAATTTGGAGGAATTTGATGTTAGAGAAAGCTAGTGCAACACCAAACTATGAGCGAAGCTCTTCCAATTTAATCACACTCTCTCTTGCATGGTCTGAATTCAAATTGGAAGCAATGAAATTGGGTACTGGAGTGGCTTTCGAGACGTGGTGGTGCTGCGATGGTTGGCGATCGAGGATGGGCGCTGGGTGTTGGGGATTTGGGGAGTTGGTAGTGACGGTTTTTTTGGAGAGAGGGCTACTGCGTGATGGTGATATTTGGAGTTCTAGGGTATTTTCATTTAGTGACAAGCTTTTTAAAATATGTAATAATTTTTTTAAAAGCAAGAAAAAAAATTGAAAAAGAAATATGTAGGGTTATTTTAGAAATAATGGTGGGTGGGAAAAGAGTTGTATTTTTTCACTTTTTTATGATGGGTGTAAATATAAGGTGGGTGGAGAAATAAGACATTTGAGTGGGCATATCACCATTCAAAACTAATGGCAAAAATCGGAGTGTATAAAATGCTCCAAAACATGGTAGAATTTTTGGATAGACTGCATTTTTTAAATGATAAATTATCTTATGCATGAACTTGTTCCAATTCATGAATCATATCAATCAACACAAACATATTATTATCATTCGATTGTAAAAACATATCGCCGGCGTTAATTTACGCCGCCTTAAAGAGATGATTCAGTATCACCTAAATCAAATTGTTACTGAATAGTGACTAGGCAATTCCAGTACTCAATTCATTATTACAAATTGCGAGAGAACCCGAAACACGGTCGAACCAGATTTTTCGTCCCCACAGAGAGCTATTACAGAAAATCTGTTTGGTTGAGGTGACTAACATCACCCAAGGATTTTACGGTCCATTTTTCGTCATCGTACAAGTGAAATATGTGGATCGATGCATTGGCCACTTTGCCTATAAAATCGCCATTTGGGTAACCCTTCCTGAGGAGTGTTTCTATGACTCCCCCATGAGTGACCGCAACTACTCGCTCTCCTGCAATTGTAACAAGCCGGGATCTAAACATTCAGATTGTCATTTGTGTCGCCATTGATCTAAATTGGCATTTGTTATCGCGGCTTAGTTATGACATGTGTTGCATTCGACAAAGAACCGGTCAGTTTTGTTATGTACTCATGTAATCTCAAAGAAAAAGTTTACAAATTCCATAGCAGTATAAATACAAATGAGACATCCGCCCGTGAAAATATACCTTTGTGTTTGTCGCCAATCCGCTGCAACGAAGATGTGCAGCGTTGATGATGTTGATCAAGACTTTCTTCAGCACCCTGCATGCGTAGAATAATGGAATAAACATAAATGTGTATTGTATGATTTGGCAAGAAAGAACAATACTAATATTACAATCTTATATGCTATGAGTCGTCTCTCTTTGAGTGCGAAGACAGGCAGTACCAAGATTTCAGAAGACAGTCCAAAATCAAGGCGCACGGATCAATTCCATAAAATCTCTCATTGAAGTACTTTTATAATCCGGATGTTAGATCTACTTACAAAATTCAAACAAGTACCAACTGTTATATGCTTAAACTCAAAGTACAAGAAAATTGCTTACCGGGAAATCATTACTCGTGTCACCGGATAAAAAGGCCTGGTGAGCCTCAGGATAAAGTTTGGGAATTTCATGGTATACAAGTCCTTGAAGAACACCTTTATGCCTTTCTCGTAGATCAGGATCAGTTACAACCTGAAATTTAACCCAAAAGTCCTTTTACATTTGGCTTCATATTAAAATTTGATTTGAGCCAGTACCAATTTTCTGTAGCATGTATTTAGCTGAGTTGACTCCATGTACTTATTAGCGAACCGCGGTAAACTTATACACGCAGATTCCAATTTCATGTCTGTCTATTTTTCTAGATTAGAGCATCAAGAAAGCACTTGCAGTACTACATACAGTAATTTTAATGAAATCAGCTACTACCATTTACGGAATCTGCTTTCCTTTAGTAGATGCAACAAGGAGGTACAAAAAAAAAAATTACCTACCTTTAGCCCACCACACCTAGAGGCAATTATCTGTGCAGTCTCATAAGCTCGACTCAGGTCGGAAGAATATACGAGGGAGATTTTGGGATCCTTGGATAATCTACCACCCAGCTTCAGGGCATAAACGAAAAATTTATCAGACATTAACAAGCAAAGCGTAAGACTCAAAACTGTCATATGTGCTCCTCAAATAGCATGTATATATACAGTTTGTAACTTACTGCAGCTGCTTGCTGCCTCCCAGCGTCATTTAATTCAACATCCAAATTCCCCTGCCAAACATAAATTTACTTTTTTTAGAAATGAAGGGTTGCACTAATGATCCAGAAAATCTACTCATGCTTGGTGCCTGTCGTGGCAGCGCCACCTCGATGCACACTTAATGTTTTTCTCTTACTTTAAATGAGCAATATAGTGTTCTTCGTAGGCAGACATCAAAACCTCCTCATTTTCTTTTCTCCTGCGGTTCTTTTGGAGTGACAAAATGCCCCTAAGAAAGCGTGGCGTGTGTGATGCATGATCATTTTTGACAGGAAAGATAACAGATGTCCACTTTAAATCATTGAATTGAAGTTAAAGAGGGCAAAGTGACCTATTCCAAAATTCACGTACTAAACACAAACATCAGTCAAAGTACAGACTACAGAGGACATTCCTCTAATTTACTGTAAACAAAGAAACCAGAAAAGCCTTAATCAGCGATTCAAAGCCAGTAGAAAGGTATGCAGATATATAAATGACGAACAAAAAATATGTTACCCTACCAGCAATGCCAATGACAGTCACATAATAGCGAAAAATGTCCGTTGGGAATAAAAACAACATTATGATTCCATAAGGATTTCTGATAGAACCAACATCTATACATAGCGTTATTTGTACTCTAAAATACCATTTTCATTGTCTTCATGATTACTTGCTAAACAAGTTTGATATTATCGCGGAGTAAACAAGCCACGGAATTTAGATTAGAACATCATAAGATTTAGATTGTGCTATCAGCGTATCAGCCAACTCAAAACTTACACCCCTACTCATCAAACAACTAACAAACCTACGTAGTTTAAGTGAAAAAGAGGACCTGGATTCTACCCTCAGCATTCCAGACCGTTTCGCCGTGACGCACTACAATGATCTCCGCGTAATCCGAGTCAACACTGCTGCATTGAATCCACAAGATTAAAAATAATTTAAAGATTCATTTTTTAAAATTTAATGACGAAGTGCGACTGGAAGGAAACGGAGAATTGAGGTACAAGGAGAATGAGAGGGAGATCGGACCTGGAATCGGCCTCCGCCATGGATGAATCGAGAACTGACGACACGGCGGTACCGAGTCAACGCTGGCCTGCGAGCTCCGTGCTGTTTGAAGGGGTTGAGTGAAAGTGAGAGGATTAAGAGTGCGCGTTGCAATCATTGTTAATTAAATAGAAGAGTCTATTGTTTGTGAAAAGACATGGAAATTGCCTGGATTCTAATCTTTGTTGCAAGCGTTTACTTTCCCACCAATTAGGGAAAATTGTCACAGTTTTTGTCTTTTATTTGTGCATAAAAAATGACGGTTTGAAATCACGTGATTTTGCTCTCTAAATGCTACAATTCCATTAAGAGTAAATTGTAGTAATGATCCATTAACTTTAACTCAATTAGAACAATGATCCATCAACTAAAAATCTATTATCATTAGTCTCTTAACTTATCAAAACGTACAGTTATGTCCCTTAACTAAAAATTCATTACCATTGGTTTCTCAATTTTAATCAAACCGGAGAAATGGTCCCGTAACTTTAATCTAATTGAATCAATGGTCCTCAACTTTAACCTAATTATAGCAATTGTCCTTCCAACATAACTCATTTTGACAAAATTCTGACGAAGTTGACGAAAATGACCATAGCTACACGTTTTGATGAGTTGTAGGACCTCAATTATAGCAATGGTCCTTCCAACATAACTTATTTTGACAAAATTCTAACGAAGTTGACGAAAATGACCATAGCTACACATTTTGATGAGTAGAGGGACCAATAGTAATGAAGTTTTAGTTGATGGACCATTGCTCCAATTTGATTAAAGTTGAAATACCGTTGTTACAATTTACTCTTCTTTTAAACCTTCATGAGATGTTATTACTTCTGATTCTCTATGAAGTGTTTATTTTTCTCAGCGACTTCAATTCTATGATCATTTATACTCTTCTTCTTACAAGTAATCTTCTATATGAAAAATTTATCAGTTTGACCGGAACACGAGGTGGTACACTACGTGGCATTATACAAATTGTGGGATATAAAATTTCTCACCATTTATATAAAAACATGTGATGTACCACCGCGTTCTGGTCAGAACGAAAAATTTCTCCTTCTGTATGGCCTAGTAATAAATCTATCTAAAGCTTCGTAATCTGAGTCAACACAGCTGCATTGAATTCTCAAGATTAAAAGAACCATTGAATTTAAGGAAAACTAATGAAAATAACTTGAAAATTTTGAGTTTTAACGATAATGACAAAATAAAGATTAAAGTGATTATCAGGATTAACTTTTTAGTGTAAAAATGTAATTTTTCGTTAAAATGAACAATACTGAAAGTTTTTCGTTAAAGGTTCATTGAAATTAAAACTTCGTTTTTTTGTTTTTGTTTTTTGTTTTTTTTCTTTTCAGTTTATTGACGAAGTATGCCATTGGAAGGAAACGGATTACAAAGAGAATGAATCGGGAACTGACGAAGCCGCCTTACGAGTCAACGCTGAGCCGCAAGCTACGTGCGGCGCGAGGGTTGGGTGAAAGCGAGAGGAGAGGACGTCGACTGCGCGTTGCAGTCATTGTTAATTAAATAGACGAAGAATCTGATTGTTTGTGAAAAGACATGGAAATTGCCTGGAATTCTAGTTCTTTTGGCCGTTTGCTTTCTCACCAAATAATGTATGTCAAATTTTAGAAACTGAAAATTTCTATGATATAATACTGAAAATAAAAAATTAAAACTATTTTTTTTTTATAGTTTTTATAATAGGTCAGATTAAAATCTATAACTTGCCTGGAATTCTAGTTCTTTTGGCCGTTGCAATCATTGATAAATATGACATTTAGACTAAAACTAATCTAATTTTAGTCCCTTGATACATTAATCACCTCATTTATTAATTAATTTTGATGTTTTAATTATTTCTCTTTTTCTTTCTAATTTTAATGTATTAATTATATTTCATTATAATTATAATTTTTATTTCATTCATGGTAATATATTTTGTTGTACCTTAGATAAACTAATTTTTGTTATACAATATATTTCGATATACTTTGTCTTCTTCATTTAGGTACATTAAATTCATTATAATACATTTTGTTGCATATATTTAGGCACACACATTTTAGTACATAAATTTTGATACAAACATTTGGTACATTAATTCAATATAACACATTTCGGTACTAACATTTAGGTACATTAATTGAGTCTTTCAAGTTTGAAGAATGCTAAATAAAACTAATAAATTTAAAAAACCTTTTTTTGGTCAAAAAATAAAATAAAATATGTTTATTAATAAATTTAAATATTTAATGGGAGACATTGAATAAAATACACATTAGTTAATTTGAATTAACTATAATCAATATGTAATCTAAGGCCAAGTTTTTATTAAATCTCAATCTTCTTCAAGGGTTGTTTTATTGGCACCCCATATACTTAAAACATCCTACACTTACTTTTTCTTTTTAAACAAACGATATTATCTACACTAAGGGAAATGGTGCTAATAGAAAAGTTCTTTTATAATTTGGCTTGGTTTTGATCTTTATGTCGCATTGTTTTCACGCCCCGATCCTGAGATACGTCAAGATCAATATGTGACATCACCAAGTACCTGTACGTCTCTCATGTCTCACCTCCGAGGCATGACCTAAGACCCAATCAATGTAAGATCCCACATCGCCCAGGGGTGTGGATCCTGGAAGCCTTATATGTATATTCTCATCTCTACCTAGCACGAGGCCTTTTGGGAGCTCACTGGCTTTGGGTTCCGTAGGAACTCCGAAGTTAAGCGAGATTGGGCCAGAGCATTCCCAGGATGGGTGACCTACTGGGAAGTTCTGCTCGCGTGAGTTCTCAGAAACAAAACCGTGAGGGCGTGGTCGGGGCCCAAAGCGGACAATATCGTGCTATGGCGGAGTCGAGCCCGAGATGTGGTCAGGGCCCGGACCGGGATGTGATAATTTGGTATCAGAGCCAATCCTTGGCCGGAAGTGTGCCGACGAGGACGTCGGCCCCCTAAGGGGGGTGGATTGTAAGATCCCACATCGTCCAGGGGTGTGGATCCTGTAAGCTTTATATGTATATTCCCATCTCTACCAAGCACGAGGCATTTTGGGAGCTCATTGGCTTCGGGTTCCGCAGGAACTCACAAGTTAAGCGAGATTAGGCCAGAGCATTCCCAGGATGGGTGACCCACTGGGAAGTTCTACTCGCGTGAGTTCCCAGAAACAAAACTGTGAGGGCGTGGTCGGGGCCCAAAGCGGACAATATCGTGCTACGGCGAAGTCGAGCCCGGGATGTGGTCGGGGCCCAGGCCGGGATGTGACAATCAATGGTTCCACTACGCAGTAATTTTTCTATTCTATGGCTGCATCTAACTTGTGTTAGATTGGCTACATACCTTACAACTGAATAAAGCCATTCACAATTCACCATTATTAACCCCGACGTTTCTCATGGCATCTCTTAGCAAGAAAATAACATAAAATTCCAGAATCACTCCATGGAACTCAACGAGTATAATTCACTAGATTATAGACTACTTAACAAAATCATATATAATAACCAAGAATTCCATTTCATCCATCACATACCTCACACTATTTTCCAACGACAAGTCAACAATCACGAGAAAATAATTGATCCAATGAATCTGTTTCCTCTAACCCAGTAAATCTGTTTCCTCCATCGCAATTGCTTTCCTCCGTCAGCAATTGTTTTCCTTCCTCTAATCCAGCTTTCGCCTGCAAAATCTGATCGTCTAATCACCGCCATAGTCGGCGAGCTCCAAAGAGTACCGACATTTCATGTCGGACACACTCATACTGTCTCGGGCCCGGCCTAGGCATCTCGGAAGAGCAGCAAGAGCATGAGGGAAATAATCCCAAGGAGGAAGAGAAATAACGGGTTTTGGTGGGAGGATAAATTAGTCTAGGGACTCTAGAAACCTACATGGATTGGAGTGATGGCTTAGTTGTGCTTTAATCTCTCATTTCTTTCTGGATTGTGCAATGGGATGAGACAGTTTTTTGCTGGGTAGTACATGAGGAGAGATGATGGGTAGCTTTCCCATGCTTTTGTCTTCCCCCAATAATTTAGAAAGTTTACCATAGTTTTGATGTTCATTCTTGTCCTTTGGGTGTGTTGGGGGTCACCCTCTTGGGAAAAAAAGCAGAGAGAGAGAGTTGCAGAGCCAGTTGCTTAGAGCTCCGGATCTTTGGCTCGACCTAATTGCTTGGAGCTCCAGATCTTCGCAACAATGGTTGCAGAGCCTTGGATTTTGAAAATGGGTAACTAGGTAAGCTCCAGTCTCAAGCACGCTCTTCTTTTTCCTCAACTTTCGAAGAAATCATCAGTTTCCAAATCCCAACCAGCTGCCAAAACCCAGAAGCAGACTATCAACATTCTCTACTTTGAGGTTGCCAGTGTCATGTCTAAGACCGTCCACCTCCACAAGTCCCTCATCGACTCCGAGATCTGAAGCTCAAAAACGAGATCTTGAAGTTGAGGAAGAAGATTGCAGGAAATGGAGTGGTAGTTCAACCTTTTCTATCCTCTCAAGATCTCACTTGGAATTGGGGTTTAGGGATTTGGGGTTTTGACTTCTGGCGAACTTGACGGTGGTGGGGGAAATCAAGTTGTTGGGTGTGATCTTTATGTATATGAAAATGCAGGTGAGGGAATTCAAAGAACAAGGGAAAAGAAAAATGTATTTAATTTTTTGGGGACGAAGGTGAAGGCTAGAGAAATCCTGCTCATCTCTTCACTCCACGGCCAAATCCCACTCATTGGGTTTTCATCTCTTGTTCTATAATCCGAGCTGTGGCGGAGCTGGGCAAAGCCGAAGGCACCTCCGTCACACCTAGATCTATAGAAGAAATAATTGCAGAAGAGAGAAAAAAGGACGGGGAGAGGAAACAATTATACCCACCTTTTTCTATTTTTTTTAATTTATTAATTTTTTTAGTTTTTAAATTTTGAATTTTTAAGAATTATTTTGGCTCTCTAAAAATAATTTTACACTTGTTAATCTTTTTTTTCCATCCGTAAGGGGTGGATTATGACTTTTTTGGAAGGACAATACTTCCCTCATTCCAATTAGAGAAACGATTCCAGCTCACATGATAATGTCCTAATTAATGTTGGAATACAATGATGCGGCATTAATGCTCCGACGCATCCTATACACCGAGGTTTTAGGCCGTCAAAAATCTAAGACCAAGAATTAATTGCCAAAACCTCAGTGCATAAGATACTTCGGAGCATATATAGTAGAATTTTTTAACAGATTGCATGTGTTAAATGATAAATTATCTTATGCTTGAACTTCTTCCAATCCAAGAACCATATCAAGCAATACAACATATTATTCTCATTCGATTGTAAGAACATAGGCCACCTTAATGTGATAATCCAGCATCAGCTAAATGACATTGTTACTGAATAGTCACTAGGCAGTTCCGGCATTCAATTCATTACTACAAATTGCGAGAGAACCCGACACACGGACTAACCAGATTTTTCGTCCCAACCGAGAGCAGATTACAGAAAATCAGTTTGGTTGAGGTGACTAATATCACCCAAGGATTTTACGGTCCATTTTTCGTCATCGTACAAGTGAAATACGTGGATCGATGTATTGGGTATAATTTTACCAATAAAATCGCCATTTGGGTAACCCTTCCTGAGGAGTGTATGTATGACCCCCCCATGAGTGACCGCAACTACTCGCTCTCCTGCAGTTGTAACAAGCCGGATATAAACATTCAGATTGTAATATTTGTCGCCACTGATCTTAATTGGCATTTGTTATTGCGGCTTAGTTATGATATGTGTTACATTCGACAAAGAACCAGTTAGTTTTCTTAAGTACTCATGTAATCTCAAAGAATTTTTTTACGAATTCCGTAGCAGTAAAAATACAAATGAGACATCCGCCCGTGATAACATACCTTTGTGTTTATTGCCAATTCGCTGCAACGAAGATGTGCAGCGTTGATAATGTTGATCAAGACTTTCTTCAGCACCCTGCATGTGTAGAATAATGGAATAGACATAAATTTGTATTTTATGATTAGGCAAGAAAGAACCATACTAATATTACAATCTTATATGCTATGAATCCTCTCTCTCCGACTGTGAAGACAGGCAGTACCAAGATTTCAGAAAGACAGTGCAAAATCAAGGTGCACACAGTGGTGAAGCCATGATTTGCCGAGGGGAAGGGCGAAATTCAAAAGAGTGCAAGGTTCAATTGAAGCGGTTGCTTTCACATTAGAGAGTGCAAAGTTTTGAGTCAATATTCATACTAGAAAATAGTCTCTCCACCAAAACAGTTGTGAGCAATAGTATCAAAGCCAATGTAAGAAGCTTAAATTGATTAGGATTAGATTCTAAAAAATGTTAGGCGCTAGTCAAACAGTGGACTGGGAACTAGCAGCTAGGTATCTAGGCGAGATCTAGGTAGGAGCCTAGATGGATTTAAATTATCATAAAATAAGCATTAAACAATATTAACATTGTTTTTAAAAAGTAATACGATATTTATAAATAATGTGAAAGTTTAAGATAAATACGGTGAGAATCTTAAAAGAAAAAATAAAAATACATACAAGAATAAAAAAGAGAGGAGAGAAATGAGTTAATAAACCACAAAAAAGATGGCGTCAGAAGAGAAAAAAAGAGGAGGAAATGGGTAAACAAACAAGTGGGGTAGAAAGATAAAGACCGGAAGAGAAGTGGTGGTTAGCACAATATTTTAAGAGAGAAAAAATAAATAAATAAACGGTCAGCATGATAATACTGGGATAAGGTGTCAGTACCCAATTTTTACTGACTTAGGTGGCCCAATAATTGTCCAACATCTATTGTAAAACCCCACCCTCAAATAATTTGTAATTTTAGATATTTGTCCCTAAGTTAACGAATTTAACAATTTAGTCATTTGAACACTTGCCAATCCAGATAGGATTTCCTAACCCTTATCCTCCAATCACGAATTGCCACGTGGGAAGTCCCCATCTATTTTCCTCTTCTCCTTTCCTGAGCGTCCCCCTGTCAGCTCACTCTTATCTCTCTCACAGATCTCACTCACCTCTCCCTCTCTCTCTCGCACTCTCCCTCTCCGTTTGAACCCAGACCCACGCCGAGGCACCGTCGCCACCCCGACGTCGACAACATCACCACCATCACCTCGTCAACTATCTCCCTCTCTCCCTCACGTGGCTTCGCCACTGCCGACCGATTCCATAAAATATCTCATTGGAGTACTTTTATAATGTGGATGTTAGATCTACTTACAAAATTCAAACGAGGAGCAACTGCTGTATGCTTAAAACCAAAGTAAAAGAAGATTGCTTACAGGGAAATCTTTACTTGTGTCGCCAGATAAAAAGGCCTGGTGAGCCTCAGGATAAAGTTTGGGAATTTCATGGTATGCAAGTCCTTGAAGAACACCTTTATGCCTTTCTCGTAGATCAGGATCGGTTACAACCTGAATTTAACCCAAAAGTTTTATACATTTGGCTTCAGAATAAAATTAGTTTTTATCCAGCACCAATTTTCTGTAGCATGTATTTAGCTGAGTTGACTCCATGTTTTTGGTGTACTTCTTACCAAAACGCGGTAAATTTATACACGCAGCTTCCAATTTCATTTCTGTCTAAATTTCTAGATCAGAGCATGAAGAAAGCACTTGCGTTACTATCGTCATTATTTGTTTTTGTAATGAAAACCGCTACTACCAACTGCTATGCTTTAGTTGATGCAACAATTAGGTACAAAAGAAATTACCTACCTTTAGCCCACCACACCTGGATGCAATTATCCGTGCACTCTCATAAGCTCGACTCAGGTCGGAAGAATATACGAGGGAGATTTTGGGATCCTTGGATAATCTATCACCCAGCTTCAGGGCGTAAACGAAAAATTTGTCAGATATTAATTAACAAGCAAAGGGTAAGACTCAAATCTGTCATATGAGTTCCTCAAATAGCACGTATATATACAGTTTGTAACTTACTGCAGCTGCTTGCTGCCTCCCAGCCTCATTTAATTCGACATCCAAAGTTCCCTGCCCAACATAGGTTTAATTTTTTTTTAGAAAAGAAGGGTACGGTATTCCTCTAGTTTACCGAAAACAAAGAAACCAGAAAGGCCTTAAATTTTGAAGTACTGCAGGGGGTATTCCTCTATCAGCGTATCAGCTAACTCAAAACGTACACCTCTACTCATCAAACAATTGACAACACGACGTAGTTTAACTGAAAAAGAGGACCTGGATTCTGCCGTCAGCATTCCAGACCGTTTCGCCGTGACGCACTACAATGATCTCCGCGTAATCCGAGTCAACACTGCTGCATTGAATCCACAAGATTAAAAAAAGATTGAATTTATAGCTTCATTGTTTTCATATATTGACCAAGTATGCGATTGCAAGGAAACGGAGGATTGAGGTACAAGGAGAATGAGAGGGAGATCGGACCTGGAATCGGCCTCCGCCATGGATGAATCGGGAACTGACGACGCGAAGGGGTTGAGTGAAAGTGAGAGAGTTAAGAGTGCATTGCAATCCTTGTTAATTAAATAGAAGAAGAATCTGATTGTTTGTGAAAAGACATGGAAATTGCCTGGAATCTAATTCTTTGTTGCAGGCGTTTACTTTTCCACCGAATATGATCCCCCGACGTTAATTCAAAGAAAATTATGACAGTGTTTACCCAAAAAAAAAAAGAAAGAAAATTACGACTGTTTGCTGACGTTAGTTCAAAGAAAATTGTTCCAGTGGTTTATGTCTCAGATTTGTGCATAAAAAAAAAAAAAGAATGGTTTGGGATTAAGTTATTTTTGCTCTCTAAATATTAGAGTTCTCTCAACCTTAGATGAGTTATTTTTTATTTTTTATTTTTTTACGTTTTTTGGGTGAACAAATAATAATATCTACATTAAGGTGTGAAGTGGTAGTTGCTGCTAATGATGAGGAAAATGATGTGTTAATTTGGGACGCTTCTGCATTTGGAGTTTTTCATTTTCTGATGGCTATGAAACTGTCCGTCATCGGTTTTCTGTTAAAAGTTAGTCTTCCATTATTTGGCGTCCTTTCATTCCAGCTCACTACTTTATTTTAGTTTGGATGATTCTTTTTAACAAACTGCCAAAAGAGGAGGATCAACATTAGGGACGAGACATTCCTCTAGTTCCAACATGCTAGCTATGTTACTATAATTCTGAATCTATTGAGTACTTATTTTTTAGTTGTGAATTTGCACAACATTCTTGGTTTTAGAACTAAATTCGCGCACTACCGTAAAGGGTGAGGATGCACAAACTCGACTACCTATAAAATAACAAATAACCGTAAGCAACCTAAGAATCGGTATAGTACCGATCAAAGGCTCTCCAATAGTCAAGTTAGTGAGCATTATATAGGACTCAAGTAGTAGGCAAGATAATAATTGTGTGATAATTGCATTACCAGAGATGAACCCTAGAAGTGTGTATTTATACTAGTCGAGATAGAATCATTTTATGATATAAAATTCGTATTAAACCATGAGAATCCCATAGGATATCTAAGTATTCATATTTTGATCTGCCTTACTCCAATTTTAGAAAATCATGGTCCCACACTTAGTTTTGGCTTGCTACTCAATTTGGCATTATTTTTGGCTTGCTACTCAATTTGGCATTATTTTTCTGCTTTTGTGTCAAAGCTGATTTCTCCACAACATCGCAATGTCTGGCTAGCATGATGATTTTACTTATTAATGGCTATTTGGAAGATGCGCAATAAAGTTAAGTTTGAAAGTAGGCTCCTTCCTTTTATGGATTTGTCGTTCTACTTTGGCCTGGATTAGGCAGGTTAGAGTTTTCACTCATGGCCATCTACTCTTAGAATCTCGGTTAAGTCCTGTTAGCTCCTTTTAGATTTCATGTTCTTTGTCATGCCCCTCCATTTCTATGTATCAAAGTGAACAAGGATGGCCTTACTAAAGGTAACACGGAGCGGCTTATATATGTTGGGGTTTTCCGAGATTCTATAGGTTATTTTCTTGGTGGTTTCTCCCTGAGGGTGGGGCATCATACTTTTTTCTATGCGAAGCTTCTTGTTGACATCCATGCTGTAAAGTTGGCTTGTGCGTAAGGATGGCAAAGGTTCGGTTTGAGGAGGAAAATCCTATATCCATCTCCATAACCACGAAAATTAACCATATACATAACCGCAAATTAACCATCAAGTATTATCCATAACCATACCTATCGGGTAACGGATTCCCCATCGGTTAAGGTTATATCCATCTGGGTTAATACAAAAAATATATTCGTTCAATTGACACATTATAATTTAGTAGATATTAATTTCATCATTAAACATTTGATATATAAAATGATTCAATGAACGAATCTTCTTTGAGTATAAAAGTTAAACATTGATGATGTTGGCTTGTCTTTGATATCTCCAGTAAACACCATTGAATTCTCCCTCTATTTTATGATGCAAGTTTAGGTTTCCCACCATCAAATTCAAAAACTTGGGTTTCCCACCATCTGTTTTTTTATTTTAAACCCACCGCATAACAAAATTATGCCCACTAACTTATATAATAATAATTAAAAAATAGTTGCTATAATAAAGGGTAAGAATCTGGGAAGCTTCCATTCTACCCTTTCTCCCACTTTCATCAGACAAAGAAGTGGCAATCCCTAATTCTATCTGTCAGTCTGTCTCACCATCACTCTCCAAAAATTCGAACAACGCTCCTGCCCGCTCCTCCGTCGATTCCATCCACTTCAACGCTACTCCTCTGTCCAGTTCAAAGGCACTCCTCCGACGACACATACAGAGACATAGGAGGCCCAAAATATAGGTAAGGTTTTTGAATTTCAATTTTTCAATGGGTTTTTGTTCTTTAAGGTTTAGGGTCAAATTGGATGTTTATTTTGTCGAATATGGTTTATGGTTTGAGGACAGTGGGTTTTCGGAAGACAGTGGGTTTAGGATTAGGAAGCTAGGATAGGTGCAAGTCTTTTGGATTGGAAGGGTTTCAAGTTGGGTGTGCTCTGGTTTAGGGTGGGTGCAGGACCTGCATGTTATTGGGTGGGTGGGTGCAGTGGTTGCAGCCGTGTGCCATGTAGGGCAGTGGTGACTGGTGGATGCACTATGCACGAATTAGGATTAGATTAGGCTGGGGAATTAGATTAGGATGGGGAATAGGATTGGGAAATAGATAAATAATTAAATTGATAATTAGATTAGGATGGGGAAATCCTAAATAGGACATTTGACAAGTAGAACTAGGGTTGATTATGTTTATGCTTATGAAATTGTAGTGTTGATTATGTTTATGTGAAATTGACAAATAGGATTGATTATGTAGTGATTAATATATGCTCAATTTCTCATTGCTCAGTGATTAATATATGCTCAGTGATTATATGAAATATTGTTGTGATTAATGGGCTGCTTAGTGAAATTATGAGATGAGATTATGGTGAACTTTAAATGAATTGAAATTAAGAGATGTGATTATGAAATTATGAGATGAGATTGTGGTGAACTTTAAATGAATTGAAATTAAGAGATGTGATTGTGGTGAACTTGTTGAAAAGATATTTAGATGATAGGATGATTGCAACAAGAACTTTAGGCCGAGACATCTAAAAACACAAAAGCAACTTGCATAGAACGTTTATTTGATTGCTAGTTGTGATGAGTTGAATATCTCTTACTGTTACATTATTTTATTGTCTTTTTCTTTGGGTAAATTACATAGTAGCCCCTCATGTTTGAGGTCTATTACAACCTCATACAACATCTTTAAAACATTTCATTTTCATACCTCAAGTTCTATTTTATTTCAATATAGGGTAAATTACACAAAACTACCTCAACTATTGGTCTCACGACACTTTCATACCTCATCTTTAGAATTTGGTCCAATATTATACCTTCCGTTAGCTTGGCCGTTATTTTGTCAGTTAAATGCTGACGTGACTTGATTCAGAGCCCACTTTATATTAAAAAATAAAAAAAATCATTTAATATTAAAATAACAAAGGAAAGTAAAAAAAAAACAAAAAAAAAAAACAAAAAAGTCAAAACCTCATTCGTGGAAGGTGGGGGTTTGATGGGTTTTTTGATGGGAGGAGAGGTGAAGAGAGTGGAGGAGAGGGAGGTGGGTCGGGGGGGGGGGGGGAAGGGTAAGGTTTCTGGGTTTGTTTGTAGGGGTGGGGGGGGTTGCGGAAGGTGGGTTTCAGTTTTTTTATTTTTAAAGATTCAGGTGTTTTTTTTAATTAAAAAATTATTTTTTTGCCACGTGGTGCGCCATGTTGGTAGCCACGTCAGCACTTAACAGATTAATGGATGGAAAATGTAACAGATGTATTATTTTGAAATAAAATAGTACGTGAGGTATGAAAGTGAAATGTTTTAAAGATGTTGTATGAGATTGTAATAGACCTCAAACCTGAGGGGATACTATGTAATTTACCCTTTTTCTTTCTATCAAAATCTTTTACAGGCAACCTAATTTTAACAAAACCTTAATACCAAGTCTTGCATAGACTATAGTTCTTGGTCTTGGGTTATGTCTTTCTGATTTTGCTACGATACAACCATCGATCTGACTTTCATTTCAAGCCTTGTTGGTATTCTTGATGTTTCCTTGTTTGTCAAACAAATATTCATGTGTTTGGATCTTTGGATTGTTATTTTGGAGGTATTTGAATTGCTTGCTTGGTACAAATACATATAATTCCAATATTTGGTTGTTTTTAACTTTGAATGTCAAATCTTTTTTCCTTTTGAAATATTTTAAGCTGACATGTGCTGAGTCATGAACTTTAAACAGGCAATAATTCTTGTTGATTGTATATATTCATTGGTGTAAATGAATAGTTGTCTAGTGTTAACTGTATATTCATTGGTGTAAATGAATAGTTCTTGTTGATTACACTTCATTTGCAATTTGCAATGTAGATGGCTAATCTGATACTTGATGATGATGCATTTTTGGCATATGTGGAAACTCAACCACACTCCCAATTTGGTGTAGTCGCTCCAAATGAATCATTTGTAACCTACCAACCCCATGAGACGTAGTGGATATACGCAATCAAGTGGCTCAACTTCTTTGTCAGCCACAACTCGAAAGAGGAATAAGGATTCAACAGAATAAGGTGGGGCAGGAGGAGGCACGAAAAACTGAACTTCAACAGATTCGGTCAAGCTATTTCTCCTCGTGACAATATGGCCAGATTTGGCCGCTACATAGCCATGTTGGCTCTTGATAGTGGATTGATCCCAATTGATTCACCGATTGGCGCTAAATAGATTCTTTGAAACTTGATCAAGTGTGGTCGATGGTCTAGGTATTGATGCAATAGATACTGCAAATTTGTAAAATTTGACTTGTTGGATGCTTACAATTTTCTGTGACAGCTTAATTGTTGTTTAGGGTAAATTAAACAGAACTACCTCAACTATTGGGTCATTAACAGTTTCATACATCGTCTTTAAAAAGTTTCAATGTCATACCTCATCTACGAATTTGTTTCAATTTCATACATTCCATCAGTTGTCTGTAAATTCCTCCGTTAAATTGCTGACGTGGCAAGTGACGGGACCCATTTTCTATTAAAAATTAATTAAATATAAAAAATAAAAAAAAACCCAAACCCAGGTCCCATTCCCACCCATCCCCTCATCCCATCTTCCCCATCCGCCCCTCCTTTCAAACCTAGATCTCATCCCCCTATCTCCCCTCCCCTGCAACCCGTCTCTCTCCCTCTCCCTCTCTCCTCACACATATTCTCACACATTTTATTTCCCAAAAACAAATCCCAAATCATGCAGTAAATGGAGAAAGGGAGAGCGCAGTGAAAGCGAGCTTGGCGAGCGCCAAACCCCGGTGGCACCGACCAGAGGAACTGGAACTTGTTGCTGCCCTAGGCTGCTCATGGTGGCCTGGTTGAGCTTGGCGATCTGGGCATGCGAGTGGAAGGAGGGGGATCACGAGTGCATGGGGGTGAAGGCTGGGTGGGGTGCGGCGGCAGCGACGGATGAAAAACGGGATTTCTTCTTCCGGGAGAAGAGGGATTTGAGTTTGAAAATTGGGGGAATTTGGGATTTGTTTTTGGTTTTGGGGATCTGGTGGGGTGGATGGGGTGGGGGTTAGGGAGGATTCTGGTTTTGGGTGTGGGTTGGGGGAAGATGGGAGGAAGGAAGAAGAAGGCTGAGTTTTTTTTTTTTTTTTTTTAATATTTAATTAATTTTTAATAGAAAATGGGTCCCATCACTTGCCACGTCAGCATTTTAATGGAGGAATTGACAGACAACTGACGGAAGGTATGAAATTGAAACAAATTCGTAGATGAGGTATGGCATTGAAACTTTTTAAAAACGAGGTATGAAACTGTTAATGACCCAATAGTTGAGGTAGTTCTTTTTATTTACCCTATTGTTTATGTAGGTCACTATAGACTGGACAAATCCAAGAGCTGCTGGCAAGGAGGAGAAAGTCAGGGGTATTGTGGAAACAAAATTACATGATTGTTTCAGGACAAGGAGGGCTAAACTCCGTAAGTTGCATTATGTTCCCTTTGAGAACTCCGACCAGAGGAAGCACTGTAATGATGCTAGGGTAATCCAGACATAATGGAAAAACTTGGTAACTTATTGGGATAAAATTGACAGTAAGGTTTGTAAAACTTTTCAACAGTATAGTTACTATACTTCATTAGACCTTATTTGAAACGAAACTTAAGGTTCAATAAAATGATTATTTTCCTTTGTGGTGTTCTTTATTTGTTGTGAACCAGCAGAGATGTGCAACTAATGCCAAGAATAAAAAAATGTTAAAGATGAGTCACACAACTGGGACAACAACTTTTGCTCAAATACAGAATGATTATGTGAGTGGATTTTTTTACTATTATAATTTGATGTTGCCATGAGTACTTGTTTTAGATAGTACTTAAGATAGTCAATATATCTTATGATTTTTTGGACCTGCCTCAAATTGATAATGCATTATCCAGAAAGTAATATTCCTCATATAGATCTGTGGTCAACATTCTGCTTTCAAAGGAGTTATGTTGTGGCTAACTATTTTTTGTTATTCTTAATTTTAGATTTTGTGAAATTGATTGAGCAATTATCTTTTTAACATCAATAGCACCTCTTGTAACACCCATGACTTGATTCATTACTGGTATTGCATCTGGTACATAGTTTAAATCAATAGGCGTTAACTAATATCTACAAGCATAACAACCATAGAAGATAAAGTTGATTGCAGTATTTTGAATAGTATCTCTACTTCAAAAGATGCATAACTACTTGCGTGATTTAAACAATCATCTAACATCAAACATTTCAATACTAAATTACATGGATTAAGACACGCTTGCAAAAACAGAGTGTACAAGTTTTCAGAAATTACATGCAATTCTAGTCTACCTATTTGATCAATGTTGATTTTCTAAGACAACTCTAGGGCCGGTCCAATGCATATCTAATTCAGAATCTCACTGGACCCTTATTTTTTTCCACCTATGCAGCTTTAAGGGCCAGAATGTTGTTGGCGGTTGGATCTGCTAATATTTCAATACTTTTGTTTTCAACTGCCGACTTGCTTAGTGCTCTGTACAATCTTACAACATCAACACATCGACATAAAAGCAAGGACACGTCACTAGATACAATCTTATTGTTGGGTCATAGTGTAGGTCTGCATGTTTATAGGTTATGACTAAGGTTTTAAAACATAAAAGCCATCTCCAAACTCATAATTTTGAACCTAACCCTCATATTAAGGGCTTTAAAAGTAGTTGCAGATAATTTGCACGTGATATAACCTGCATTTCTCCTGGAGTTTGTATTTTGATTGGTACAAGGATTAGCTAGTCCAGGACAACCTAAAATATGCCAGTTGCCTTGTTAAGGCCTAAGGGATTCTTGTTTTAAAAGAACTACTATTATAACATAAGACATGATAACTGAAGGGCATATTTAGAGGAAAACATATGTGTCGTATTCTATCTGCCAAATAATGTTTTTGTTTATATATAGTGCACTATATTTTCAGTCATTGTAACTGTGATTGTTTAATGATTGTGGTTGTTTTCGGGATCTTTTTTTGTGTCTTAGGCTGAAGAACATGATGGAAGTGAACCTGATCGTGTGACTTTTTTCACTATGACACACCTAGGAGGACCTAAGCAACTCCCAGTTGATGCTGAATCTGCCAGAATGATGGTAATTTGTACATTTTCACTTGACCAAATTTATTTCCAGCAACCTTTAATGAAATTTTATGCATTTACGAATGATTAAGCCTTTTTCAAACAATTGGCGTTTGAAAGTCTGGAAGTGGAGGTTCGTGAGCGTGGTGAAAAGGTAACAACAGAGGTTCGCAATAGGATTTATGCAAAAGTGGTGGGGCCAGAAAAGCAAGATCAAGTGCGCAGCTTTGGCCTTGGAGTTGCTTGGGCAGATCTACCAGGAATTGTTATTGAGCAGCGAGGTATTTCTAGGGAAGTGAAGTATCTTCGGGAAGCTTATGAAGCTCAGAAACAAGCCACTGCTGTTGCGGAAGAAAAAATGACGCGTATGATGCATAAGGCAAATGAGAAAGCGAAAAAGATGAAAAAAGAGGAAGAAGAAAGCATACAAAGGCTTAGGGCCGAACAAGAGGAGAATTTAAGGTTTGCAAAGGTGCAATGACTGAGCAATTGAAAGCCATGTTGGCACATATGGGCATCAACATTGGTTCATTTGGAGTGGGTGTTCTACAAAGTACTTCAACTCAGCAGCAAGGGTGTGGAAGCTCACATGCTCAGATTTCAACGTTTTTCGAAGGGGAAATGACAAGAATGTGCACTGTGGACCTCCCGTTTCTAATGCTATGATGCATGAGGACTGGCAAAGTGAAAATGCTGGTTAGTTGTCATCAAGCAGCCCTTGTAGATATGTATTTTGTTTATATATTGCTGGTTTAACCATTAGTAAGTTTGAATTGGGGATACAAGCTTGGATATGTTATATTTTGTTGTATATAGAGAATCCCGGGTATGTCAAGCATAGGATAACATGTATTTTTTTGTTTAACATTTAGATGGGTTGTATTGTTAGGTTGCATGAATCGGTCTTAGCCAATAACATGGGTTATGTAATATATTAACTTCACTATTTTAGTGCTAATGTTGATGAAGCTAATGTTGATTTATGTTTAGTTTATAATGGATGATTTGTAAGTTCCTCAAATTTGGTGGAACTTAGGTCATGTGAGCAAGCGAGGATTGATGATTTCTATATTTAAATATAAAAAAAATCCAATTGTGGCACACTTTTACAGTCGTGCTAAAGCTTTATTGTATTTATTAAAATCTAATAAAGTGGCACAATTTTAAAGTTGTGGTGCCTTTGCTTTAACATTTATACAGCAATCCAAGCCTTTAAACTAATAGTTGTGCCCATCTTACACCATACACAAAAAGGGTTGTATTTGTGCTTAGCCTTTGGGCACAAAACATCCTATTGTGTGCTATCATCAAAGGCAACACCTATATAGGGCACAAATAGAAATATAGTTGATGAACTGTTGCTATTGATCCATGGGCACAATTGTTGTTGCTTTTTGGCCTCAAAGGGCATAGATAATTTATTGTGCGCAGTGCTCATCATATTTTTTGTAGTGTTTGGTCATATATCTCCCCTCTTTTTATTGTATTTCTTTTTAACAGAGGTAAGGTTTATGCCCTCTCTTTTCTTGTATTTTCTTTTTCAAGAAGGTAATGTTTATATCCCTTTTTTTTTTTTGTACTTCGGTTTTCTTGCTTTATAAGGAGTAAGATCTATGTCATTCTGACTAAGTGTAATTTTTTTTTAAGTCAATAAATTTTTTTCGTACCATCGATGCTTTCCAAAAATAAAAAAAATTGAAAATTGAAAACTTTTATGGTATAAAAATTGAAAATAAAAAAACTAAAAGCTACTTTTCTTTAGTTTTATAATTTGGCTTGATTTTGATTTTCATGCATCATGACACACCCCGACCCGGAACGTCCACTAGGACTCCGAATCAAGCTGTGTTGGCCGACACCTGGAAGGTGACGAAGCCATAAAGTGTGATGATGTGTAAAATGTGAATAAATTTAAACCTAAAATGTCTAAAAGCAAAAGTGTGCGGTGAGCGGGATTGAGCCCATTTCACACGCGATGTCAGAGCATAAGTAAAGTACAGTAGCATAGGTAAGAATCATACCCTCAAAGGCAGCCACCTATACTGAGATTCGCCAAGAATCCTCGTCGATACGAACCTTAGAAATTTATACCCTGGAGGGGCGCAAAACAAGAAAATGTGAGTGGGCAAAAACAAAGCTTTTTGAAAACATTTCTTTTTCCAAAAGTAATAACCCATCGCCGTAAAACCCGTATAATTTCCCAGAAAATAGGATATATATATATACACCTCAAAAATCATCTCCAAGGTCCAAAAACCCACACATGTATGCCGTGTCAATATCACAAGAATAAATAAGCAAACAAGGTGAAGTAAATCAATGAAATAATATGTCAGCCGGATCCACTCAGGGTGGCCTATACGGCTGAATCTATAGCTCATCAAGTATGCCTGCACACGAGTCGGAACCACCTATTGTGGTCTGTACGACAGGGCTAGGTGTAATAAGTACGCTCAAGTACTACTATCACGTGAAGACTGTGCGATAAATCACGAGTCACCTACGAGTCGGAACCACCTATAGTGGTCTGTACGACAGAACTGTGCACCTAACTTGGATCCGAGGTAAGCGTATGGTGCGGGAGATGAACATCACGTGAAGGACTGTGCCCTAGCCACGGGCAGGAGCACTAACACCGGGGTGCAGGTTTATGAGCTCTAAAAGCATCTAACTATAACCATAATCATGCAACTTACCATCATCAATATATAAACTTACCTGAGCGTCCGCGACATCAACCATAACACATACCACTACTAAATGCATATTCTAAAATATAAACATTTGGCATGGCATTTCCAAAGTATAAAACCATTTAAAGGAGTTTTCTGGGGAAAATGCAAAGCATATATACATATATAGAAAACCAAAATGCCCACTCATCTGGAGTCGTCGCTATGATTCCCAAGTACAAATTGAGGCGTCCCGAACGATCAGCGCCTAGAACAATTATCAAGTCACATCTCAGAACCCTTATCAATAGAATACACAACTCACATAAAACACATCCTTAAGGACACTTTAGAATGGTTTGAGACCCATTGACCAAATTTCAAACGTCGATTAAAGTTCGACGGTAGGGTCACAACCCTATATAACTCGATCCGGAAGATCTGCATCTCAGATTTCCAATCCGTAACTTTCAGAGATCCACATTATACTTCTAGAATAACATACTCAAGTTTCGTTACGATCCAACGGTTGGATCTCCGCCAATTTCCAAAACCAAGTAACGGTTAACGTTTTATTTTTTGAAATTGAAAGTAATTACTAAACAAGCTTTTAGTTCAAAATAAAAAATAGAATGGTTATCAAATGAGCATTTAATTGAATTTATTGATTTCAACAAAAATGGCACATGAGTGACAATATATGAGGTCATTAATTTTTTAGCAGTGTTTGGTGACTCTTAAGGCCTAGACCTTGGTTTGGTGACTCTTAAATAGCGATTGATAAACATTTTACTAATTATTTTTAGTTTTCAAGCTTTGCTCGGTAATGCTTTTCTAGTTTTTAATAATACCAAAATATGAAAATAAAAAATCAAAATCAAATAAAGGCATTTGCCTTAACCATTTTATTTAAGGAAAACTAATGAAAATAGATTGAAACTTTGAGTTTTAACGATAAGGACAAAATAAAGGGTAAAGTGAATAGTACCAGGTTTGACTTTTTAGTGTAAAAATGTGGTTTTTCGTTAAAGTGAACAGTATCGCGGGCTTTTCGTTAAAACTCCCTTTTATTTATACTAGTAAGGCAGAAGAACTCATGGTTAAACATTCATATAATGATCGAATTATTGATTTAATTATAGGTTAAGAAAAAAAAAAGTAAGGACAAAATGGTAAAAATGTGCAAATGAGCGGTAGATAGAGAAAAGTGAGGGGCGTGCAAGAGGAGAAATATTTAGTGTGATGGGAATATAGCCCAATACATTAATAGCACGTTTACTAATCCGTAATCAAATTGAGAGGAATTGAATTGAGGAGGAATTAGACTGAGGAGGAATTGAAATGAGGTGGAATCAGAATCAGATTCCTGTTGAAGTTGTTTTACTAAAACTATCCGGAATTGGAATACAATTTCATAAAGCTGTTTACTAATTCAGCAGAATCAGAATATAAATCAGTATGATTACTAAAATGTCCTTGTCTCAAATAAAATATTTTGTATATTTTTTTTAATAAAATTTGATATAGTATATAATAGTAAGAAAAAATTAAATTGTTTTTTTTTATTTCATAGACATACTAAAATGATTTTGTTTATTTTTTTATAAATTTACGTATTGACCTTAATATCTAAATTTTCTCGCTCAAGTTGTAGTTTTTTCTCTTCGGCATATGTATGGAGTTGTGCATAATGTGAATGAGTATAGAATTATGCTTAATGAGCTAGAAGGACATGGAAAGAAATTGTTAGGAGCATTTTCAGTCTTAACTCTTCAAGGAAAAGAAAAATAAGTCTAGGGTTAAAAGGATAATCTTGGAAATAATGAAAGTAAGTGAGGGCATAAAGGGAAAAAAATTATCATTCCGATTGCCCAAGGAACCCGGAATCCAAATACCTTGTATATGTTGGGAATCCAAATCTTCCAATTTCAAGAATTGGATTCCATTTTTTGTGTGGGCCCCACTCACTTTTGATTCCTCCCAATTCTAGTAAACGCAGGTATAATCCGTAATCAGAATCGGATTCCTTATTTTCATTCCGATTACTGGTTAGTAAACGCGCTATAAATGTTATAATACAATTGTTTGAAAGTTTAGATTTTTTTTAACTAATTGCTTAGGCCCATTGGTAGGAAAACTAACGAAAAGTCCAAAAAAACTTCTCTTTTAATGAAAAGTCTTTTTTAAAGGTATAATGAATAGTGATAGTTAAAGGTAAAAAAGTGATTTTTGGTTAAAAGTGAACAGTACCGGGGGTGTTTTATTAAAACTCCCTTAATTAAATGGTTTTCCTGGTCATTTTCTATTAGTGTCTTCCACAACCTTTAACCAAAGTTCTTGACTGGCAGCGACCAACCTTTATTTAATTAAATGCTTTACCTGGTCATTTTTTAGTAGTATCTCCCCCAACCTTAACCTAAGTTGTTCACTGGCGGCCACCTAATTTCGTCTTACGGTTGGCAGTGTCCAACTCTTTTCTTTTGTTTGGGGAACAATTTCTATTATTATTTTTTAATCTTAAATAATTGAAACCTTTAACATTATTGGTTTAATCTCTAATAACAATAGCAATAGTTTATTCACATAAGGAAAAAGTTTTGTACCTGGGATCAAATTCTATAGTTAAACTACGTTTTTTTATACGAGCGATAGTTGGAGAAAAAGATTTGAACACAAATCTTAAATTTGTGAGTTATCCAATCTGTTCCTGAGCATCAAATGTGGCCTAAATGACCAAGTTTGTTCTAATTAAGAGGAGGGCATCGGAGAATTGGCAAAGACTAGAGGATGTATCCGTGTTTCAGGTTTCTCGGGTTGCCCAAATTATTGTACATTGAACGTGTGGATGAAAAATAACAATTTCATTAGATAAAGTGATAACTTCAATAGTATAACTAAAACATCAACGAGTCGTTCAACGCACAAAACCTAAAAGAGCAACAAAATCAACAAGTCTCAAGAATCAAAACTAAAGCGGACAAAAACAACTAAATAACTGACATTACTAAGGAGTTTAGGTTAAAAATTGCCAACGTAATATTAAATACTACGGGAAATAGATTGTTTGGATTGAGAGCTAAATATCTAAAACGGTTATAAAAAATGGTGAAGGTTGAAAGGAAATAAACTAGTTAACTTGCTAATAGCAATCAAATGTAGGATCGACTCGCTCTATCCTTTGTTTTTCTGCTTCTCTTTTGCCATTTTTCACAGTGCCTCTCCCTCTCTCCATCCAATTTCCAACTTCGAAGGAAACAGAGAGATGCCGCAAGGGATAGAGAGATGGAGAAATACATGAAGAATCGAGAATTTCAGGCCACATGGCTGTGATGGAGGTTTCCATTTCGCTGCGGTCAAGGAGCCCATTCGGCAGAAAATACTATATTTTTGTATCACATTGAGGTATTATATATTGATAAATTATTTGATGTAACAAATGATGTATACATGCAACTACAATTAATAAAAGTCTATTTTTTCTCAATAATAATAATAATAATGGGACCAATCAAAACTGGTTACCTCCTACAATTGTTTCTCAGCCTGACAAATTAATTGAAAAAAAAAAAAAAAAAGAAAAGGATCTAGTGCTATGTAGTATTAAAGTTGGACTTCCCAAAATTTGATGCATCAATAATAACACAATTTGTGCTTGAGTTGAGCCTTTTTAATGTTATTTCAAACCCACATATTTAACCAGAACAATGCCTTCAACAAAACCAATGCACAAATATGAATCAATAACATAAACCATCATTTAGATTTTAAATTTAAAAAAAAATATATGAAGGCGATATAATCAAAGTAAAGGCGCCATACACATTGGTTCACCTGCAAGAGAAGCTTTCTAGATGCCGATTTGAATGTGAACTAATTCAATGATAACAGCGATATTCAACTAAATAAATATGATAAATATATAACAAAGCGATCACTTTGAATTATTAGCAATAGCTTACTCAAAAATATAATCCCCCAACCAGAAATACTGTTCCACCATTATTAAATTAATATACATTTTAGCATGACCTTCACATGCATGCTTGATCATATTCATCTTCTCTAGTCTTCTAGTTCTAGATATAGTCGGTCGTTTTACCATTATTAATTATTAAGAAAACAAAAATCTGGCTTTATATATATGTCATATTTATAAAAACATATGTCATATGTGGTGGTTAATTAGGCACAAACTTTCTGAGAAGAAGAGACTGTTGCTTTTAACGTCTTGCTCCAACGAATTGATACCATTTTTTCATGACTAATGTTTTCTCACCAGAATCAAGAGCTTTAAAATTTTACCAAAAATAATCTGAACAGTAGTCGTTATGGAAAATAATAATTACATACTATTTTTCCTCCTAAACGTTTTTATTTTATTTTATCCATTGTTTCATTGAATAATTCAATTTAATAGTCAAAATTTAAAATAAATTGTATGGAAAAAATAGGATGCGCTTATCATTTGAGTGAGACCGCCGTGTTTTGGATGATAATAGATAACATTCCTGCACGAACTGCAACATGACAAATGAACATAGGAACTTGGAACTTTATGAGGTAGACGACAAATACATAAACTAGCATTAATAAGTATTAAGATCTTAATCCCCATGCAAATAAATGAATTATACGTACGGTAATTGAAGACTTTTGACCAAACCCCGTTCAACTATTGAAGGTGTGAGCGTATAGCCGCCTAAGAGTACCCACACAGACACGGTCAGTATGGGCCGCCATGGCTGCTACCTGTAAGAATAATATGTGGGTTCTTGCTATAAATAGCATACTTAGTCTGCGTATGCTTCACAACAAGCTTCTTCACAATCACAACTGCTCATATCAAGTGACTGATTTTTTTTCGAACAAATTTTTCGATTTCGACAAGGTCTTTTTAATTTGGGTTATAACAATGTCGACTGGTTTGACAAAGAGAAGGATGGTGACAGTACTAAGCATTGATGGAGGTGGCATTAGAGGCATAATTCCCAGCACCCTCCTCGCCTTTCTTGAATCCAAGCTTCAGGTACCTTAAGAGCTGGTTGATAACCATTTCAGTTTTCAATTTTTAGTTTTTAGTTACGTGCTTATAATTTTGTGAACGTTATTAATGTGTGCATGTGTTATAGGAATTGGATGGACCTGATGCAAGAATCGCAGATTATTTCGACATAATTGCCGGAACTAGCACCGGTGGTCTTGTCACCACCATGCTTGCAGCTCCCAACAAAGACAACAGACCCATGTTCGAAGCAAAGGATATCAACAACTTCTATTTGGATCACACCCCTAAGATTTTCCCTCAGAATAGGTTAGTCATTTTCATTTATAACAACTTAAGAAAAAAATTGTTTCGTATCAGGATATCAAGTTACAGTACTATTACTACGTACAAGTTTGGTAATGTCACAAAACATGATCAACCGACAATACACTAAGTACTGTAAGTTGGTACCCCATATCCGAACAAAATCAATCAGCTCACTCAAATCGGCTTACTATTAATGTGTTTGTGTGTGTGTGTGTGTGTGTGTGTGTGTGTGTGTGTGTGTGTAGGTTAACTAGTCCTAATGTTAATTTGTTTGAAATTTTGCAGTCGTAATAACTTCTTGACATCACTAACAAGTATGGTTGGTGCTGTCATGGGACCAAAATATGATGGAAAGTACCTGCGAACATTGACGAACGAGCTGCTTGGTGATCTCACTCTTAAACAAACCCTAACCACTGTGCTTATTCCAACTTTTGATATTAAGCACCTTCAGCCTGTGATCTTCTCAACCATCGATGTAACTAGACAAGCAACAATATACAAGCTCTAATATTTACTCAATTTTTTGGGATTGTTGTTGCTACTTTGTACGTATTCTTATATAGTTTTAAATCTATGGCACAGGCAAAAGAAATTCCATTGAAAAATGCTAAGCTTTCGGATATCTGCATTAGTACCAATGCTGCTCCCACTTATCTCCCCGCTCATTACTTCGAGGTCAAAGATAACGAGGGAAGAGCCCGAACTTTTGATCTCGTCGATGGTGGGGTAGCTGCAAACAATCCTGTAAGTAATCAATTTGACAATATACTTTCAATAGATACGCATTTTAATCATAAGTTAGGAAAATAACATGTTAGACTCTCAAACAAAAAGTTAGAAACTAATTAATGCACTAAGGAAATTAATTGAATCTACGATCATGTGCAGACTATGACGGCCATAAGCCACATAAACAGAGAGATATTGAAGCATGACTCAGAGCCGATGGATGCGACAAGGTTGCTAGTGCTATCATTGGGCACAGGCGCAGCCAAGCATGAAGAGAAGTATAATGCAGCCACGGCCTCCAACTGGGGTTTGATCAATTGGTTCTTTGACAATGGGAGCACACCTTTGGTAGACATTTTCGGCGATGCAAGTTCCGATATGGTTGACCTTCATGTCTCCACCCTCTTCCAATCCGTCCACGCCAAGGACAACTACCTCCGTATTCAGGTACATTTTATAAGTGGTCTACCTTCATCAAACATGTACATGTGGTCAGTAAATATTGTATAAATGCAGCATTTTAATTTTATGGTTGCAAGCATGATCATGCTAATTGCTCCCTAATGTGGAAAAATAATAGGATGACACGTTGATCGGCGAGGAGGCATCATTGGACATTGCAACGGAGAAAAATTTGAAAAGGCTTGTTGAGATCGGGAATGCATTGTTGAAGAAGCCGGTTTCACGGGTGAATTTGGATACCGGAAAGTATGAGGTATCCAAGGAAGAAGGTACCTATGAAGAAGCACTGATTGATTTTGCCAAAAGGCTCTCGGAGGGAAAGAAGCTTATAGACAAAACAATTAACTGAAAGTGCAATAGAAAATCTTGATTAAATTTTTTGTTTAATTAGTATGTGATTACGTTAATCAATTCCATTGTGAATCTTGATTAAAAAATAAAGAATATTGAATAAGGTTAGAGTTTTGGGATCACATCTGTTGATGGTTATGAATGGGATGATCTGTCTAACTTGTCTTTGTTTGGAGCATCCAACCCATGCAAAATAGAAAAGGCATGTATATTTATCAATTCCATTGTGAATTTATAAGTATTTTAGTCATCCAACCCATGCGACATTTTAATCTTATGGTTGCAAGCATGATTTTGCTAATTGTTTCCAACCCTTTCAATATACTTTGGGTGAGGACCAGAACCTCACCTTCTCCTATGTAACATCATAGTGCCAACTACCACTAGGCACTACATGTATGGGCTGTGGACAAATACGTTTCTGAATATTTTCTTATATATGAAATGGCTAACAAATCTTCTTGCACTACAAGAAAAAAGGCCAATCCACACAATAAGTTAAGAGCATCTCAAAATGAGATGTCAAAATATCCAAATCGGCAATAACAGTACAAAAAAAAAAGACAGCTGCAATATTTTCCTACCGAGAAATCAAATCTAATGTGGCATGACATGGAATAGCAGCTCTCCCCTTACCGTCAAATTTGACAGCGGCGTCAAATATTTTTTTTTATCAGATCTGCGTCTTTTAATCAGGACAAGATAGAAATAGAGGTCCCGGAGGTGTTGTACGGGATGAAGAGGCAGCCGCAAGGGCCGACGAAGCAAGAAATTACAGCCACCGATTCAATTAAGTTCGAATCCAGAGAAACCAACAACAAATTTACCAGCGACGCCAAATCTAGAGTTTCGTCGCCGATCTCGAACTCGCCTTGTGTGGTTCCTCAGCTGACGTCGCCTTTCCCTCAGAATTTTTGCTCCTCCGTCACTTCCATGTCCGCCGCCGGTGGGTACTATAAGCTCACTGAACTCTCGGTTTTGTTCATTTCTTTCTGGGTACCCCAAATGCTCCGTTTGGTTGCTGAGAGACTGAGAAAAGGGATTGAATCAGTTTTTCGGTGAGCAAACAGAGCTGAGTTCTTTGTGTTTTTATGGTGTGATGAAATTTAGTGTCTTGGTTTCAGTCCGCAGCACCCAAGAGGAAAAGACCGCGATCCGTGAAGTATGAAGACGAGAACCCATCAATTTTTGCAGTTCAAAACAGTTCCATTTCGTCTACGGCCAAAGTGGTGGCTGATCAGCCTTCAAGGTTGAGACCCAGAAAATAATAGTTTAATAAAATAAAAAGAAAAGAAAATAGTGTAATAAAATATATTTAATTTGACATACCGGATGTAAAGCAAAATTTTGAAAGATGTAAAAATGCCACATAAGCTATCAAATTCAAATTTTATGTTTAAAATTTGACACCTTCTTTGGAGATGCTCTAAATGTGCCTATTGAGGTTTAGAGTATCTCCAAATGAGATGTCAAAATTGCAACGTAGGCATACAACAGTAAAAAATGGCAACAAACTCTCTCCAACCGAGCCTTCAATTTCTTAGATGGCATTGAGTCATTTGAAGGCAAAGCCTTTTCCTTTCAAATTTAACAGCAGATGCCAAATTTATTAAATGATATTTTAATAGATTAATATAATATATAATCAGTGTTGTTATGTTTTTGAAATATTTGATTGGTTGCCTTAACCATTGGACTCCACAAAAAAAAAAAAAATAAATATATATATATATATATATATATATCAAATGACATTATTATTTAGGGCAAAAGACTGTTTACTACCCTTAAGTTTCGTGGTTTTCAACATTTAGTACATCAAGTTTTTTTCGTTCCAGAATCATACCTAAAGTGTTAATTTTGCGACAGTCTCATACATCCGTTAGTCAAACTGTTAAGTCTGCCGTTAAGTGATGACATGGCGCCCATGTGGACAATGACTGGGCACCACGTGTTATTATAAATATTAAAATATTTATAAAAAAAAAAAAACCAGCTTCTTCTTTTTCTTTTTTTTTTCTTCTTCTTTTTCCTTTCCCTGCAACCTGCACCCTCCAGGCTTCTTCTTCGTCTTCTTCTTCCTGCAACCCACACCCTCCAGCTTTTTTTTTTTTTTCTTCTTCTTCTTCTTCTTCCACGCAGACCCTTTTTTTTTTTTTTTTTTTTTTCTTCTTCCTCTTCTTCCTACCTCGCCGACCCGTTTTTCTTCTTCTTCTTCTACTTCTTCCTTCCTTCCTTCCTACCTCGCCGACCAGTTTTTTTTTTTTTTTTTTTTTTCTTCCTCTTCTTCCTTCCTCGCCGACCCAACCCGTTTTTTTTTTTTTTCTTCTTCTTCCTCTTCGGGATTGGTTTCTTCTTCTGGGTCGGCAGGACTGGTTTTTTTTTTTTCTCTTCTTCTTCTTCTTCTTCTTCTTCTTCCTCTTTCCTCTTCCTCTTTTTCCTTCCTCGCCGACCCAACCCGTTTTTTTTTTTCTTCTTCTTCTGGGTTGGGTGCGGGGAGGAGAAGGGATGGGTTTTTTTTTTTATAAATATTTTAATACTTTTTAAATATTTTTAATTATTTTAATATTTTTATGACACGTGGCGCCCAGTCATTGTCCACATAGGCACCACGTCATCACTTAATGGAAGACTTAACAGTTTGACTAACGGATGTATGAAATTGTCCCAAAATTAACACTTTAGGTATGACTTTGGGACGAAAAAAACTTGATGTACTAAATGTTGAAAACCACGAAACATGAGGGTAGTAAACAGTCTTTTGCCCTATTATTTAACATATTGGATGAAGTAAAATATTGTACAAAATGTCAAATTGCCACATAAGCTATCAACTATTATTTTGATGTTTAAAATTTGACATCTCCTTTAGAGATGCTCTAAGGACACCAATATATGTACCCTTTGACGATAGCAACGATGCAGCAACCAAAATTGTATATGTGCCCTCTATGACTGTGGCCTTTGGTCAAATGGCACAATAAGACGGTTAGTGCTCAAAGAGTTGAGCACAAACAATGGTTTATTTGTGCCTCTATCCTGACAAGATCGTCAGACGGCAGTCCTATCCATCTTACCACAAATTTTGTAATTGTGCCCAATCGATTGAATATTAAAAAAAATAAAAATTAAAAACGAAACACCCTACAAACTGAAAACAAACATTTTACAAGTTTTATCCCTAAATTTAAACAGTCCAAAATAATCGTTACTGCACAATTGCATCTTCCTCAGAAAGCTTTGTTCATCCCATCTTCGTTGCTCCACAACTAAAACATCATTCCCACAAGCAGAGTTCCATCAAGCTTGTACTCCCAAAGTATAGCTCAAACTTATGAATTTATGTGCATAAATATACAAAGAATTTCAAACAAAAAAACAGAAACTCTTAACTGAGGAGACCTCGAGTTTCCTGCGGGACCAAATACAAAAAACATTGTTCAAAAATTACACAAAAAAAAAAAAATAATAAACAAAGGAAATGCCCAGACTAATTGTGTTCGTTTTGGGTCAATTCTCAACCAAACACAACATTCTAGTAGTTGAAATGAAGCTGGAAAGACAAGGATTCAAAATATACCATTTTGCTTCCCAGCCGTGGCCAGAGTTGGCGGGAAACGGTCACGGGTTTCGCCGGAAATACTAGGGAAATGCTTCCCGCGTTGGATCTGCACCAAAACTCTACCAATCATGCATGCAGACTCTGGAATTGCACCAAAACATCAAAAGGAAGAGAAACAAGGTTTGGCCGTGTATGGCGGAATTTCGCAGGAAAACCTCTGAGTTCGAACGGGTTAAGTTCCAAACCGCTTTCTGTCCTCGTCTCAGGGTCTGGAAGACACGTAGGGACGAAATTAAGCAGTTGGTGGTGGTGGCGGCGTGATTAAAGTGGTTGAATCTGAAATGGTTTTCTAAGAAAACAAGTTGAAATGGTAGAGAGTGAGAGTGATTAAAGTGGGAGTTTTAATGGGGAGAGGAAAAGACGGCACGGAGAACGAAAGAAAAGTAAATAAAAATATAAAGGGATGACAAAACCAAGATGAAGGCACGGTTTAAGAGTGGAAAATTAAATAAAATATTAAAATGATTGATAAAATCAAGAATAGCTTTACAGATTATAGTTTTTTTTAATAATAAAAGGTTTTTTTAATCAAAATGGTCTCTGAGATTTGCATAATTCATCACTTTGATCATGAGATTTGAAATCAATAGAAGTGATCTCTAAGCACCAAAATGACAAAACTACCCTCAATTTAAATAAGGATCAAAATGACAAAAATTATATTAAATAAGGACTAAAATGACAAAATAACAAAATATCCTCAATTTTTGTCGTCACGGCCGGTCCAGAGATTTTTGAGGCCTGGGGCGACGTAAAAAAATGTGTCCTCATTTCATATAAAAAAAAATATTTGTTTTCACACGTAAGACATCGATAAAATTATACTTAGAAAAACACTTCAAACTCAATAAGTTAGAAACATGAAATAATTAATTTATTTTGTATTAAGAGAAGGAAACTAAAAAACTTCGGGCTTACAAATAGATAGATTATGAGTTTTGTTTTCTATCTGAACTTTTAAAGTGTTTTTGTATAAATCGTGAGTTATTTTTTCTTATTTACTAACCTCGTCAATATAAGACTAAAAAAATATTAATGTTTTTGAGTCTTTAAGGATATGTATAAGTAATGAATGAACACCTAAATTAAACCTTTTGATGACATGTAATATTATTTGCAAATTGGGTCTAAAAATTTAGTCTACGCATTACTCTTTGCTGAAGATAAGATTTGAATTGGAATGGATATTTAAAAATAGCAACCCACATAGTTACTAGCTAGTAAATAAATTAACAACCAAACAAAAATTTGTAAAAATTGAAAAAAAATAAACGTGCACATAGCATTTCAAACTTAGGATCTCTCGTTAATTTTAAACAACAAAAACCATTCCTTCTAATTAAACTTCTTAATCATTTAGCCAAATTTTATAAATTTATACTGCTATGAAAAGAAATTTGTAAAAATTGGAATGTAAATAAGCACACATGGTGTTTTGAACCTAAGACCTCCTCATTCATTTTAAACAACAAAACCACCAGTTCTAGTTAAATTTCTTTGTCACTAAACCAAATTTTATAGATTTATACTCTTATAAAAACATATATAAATATATCACCCTAATAATTTTGGTGCCCCTAATTTTTTTGGGCCCCGGAAGGTCACTCTGCCCACACTGGGCATGGGCCGGGCCTGTTTGTCATTTTAGCCTTATCTAATGGAGATTTTTATGAAAGGAGCAAAATAATTGATGCTGGACAAATTTAGGGACTACTTCTATTGATTTCAAATCTCATAAATCAAAGTGAAGAGTTATGCAAATCTTTAGGATCATTTTAGGTACCATTCTCTTCGTCTCGTCGATAAGTATGATTTTCGTTTTTGAACCACTCGATTTCGTTGAGTATTGAAGAAGTTATGAACGTTTAAAGTTTACCCAGTTTCAGGCGAGTTTTCTAGTTTTCCCGCGGACAAGTCACATTTGAGGTTATTTTCCGACCATCTCCGGCAACCATTGGGCTTCTAAATAGGTATAATCTTGTTCTACACTTTCCTATCTTCATTTTGATACATTATGGGTCGAATTTGGTTAAGAAAAGATTGAGTTACGAAGCTTTGAAAATTACCCAAACTTCCGGCCAAGAACTCCTGGACACTTAAAAGAGTTTTAACAGAATGACTAAAATGATGGATGGTGGACAATCTCAGGGACCATTTCTATTGATTTTCAATCTCAATGACCAAAGTGATGTGTTATGCAAATCTCATGGACCATTTTGGCTATTTAGCCTACAATATATAATAATTTGGATAGTTTATGTCGAAAGAATTTTTCACAACAAATACAATATATATCAAATACGTACAATTAATGAAATTGCATGTAAAATCACAAATCACTGACCAAGAGTCCCAAAGCCCATTTTTGACATTTAATATATACACTCAAACCCTCCAAGTCTAAGGCCTAAGGTCCATGGCTTTGGCCCAATTTCTTTCAAACCATAAGTGAGGGAACACACTTATAAATAGGAGTTGTTTAGGTGAAATGGGCGATGTGGGACTTGAAAAGTCTCCTTGAAGTTCACAAGTTCTAACAATATCTTGACCAATAAAAATAGGGAAGTGTTATTGGCACTCCAAAAATCTCATTCTACACTCCTTACAAGTTTATTTTTCTATTCTAAAAATCTCATTCTACACTCCAAAAATCTCATTCGTTTCGGGATGAGCCATTGCAGACAATACCATTTTAGCTTCAAAGATTGCCACTTTTCTACATAAGCGAAGAATGGGGAAGAAGGGATTTTTTGCGCTTAAGCTTGATATGAGCAAAGCATATGATATAATAGAATTGAGCTATCTAGAGCATGTGATGACTAAACTGGGCTTCAGTTTGAAGTGGATTAACCTGATTTTGATGTGCGTTTCCACAGTTTCGTATTCTTTCCTGGTGAACATCCCCTAGAGGATATGTGTTGCCGTCTAGAGGATTACGACAGGGTGATCCTATATCCCCTTATCTATTTCTCTGCTATGCAGAAGGCCTATCTAGTCTGATTGCAAAGAATGAACACGCCAATTCGATTCAAGGCATTTCGATTTGCCCGCTAGCCCCTCCTATTAATCACTTTCTCTTCGCTAATGATTCATTCATCTTCTCTAGAGCCAAACAGGCAGATTGTAATGTGGTGAAAGATACCTTGGCGTGCTGTGAGAAAGCATCCAGACAACAAATTAATCTAGCCAATAGTGCAGTCTGCTTTAGTAGGAATGTCAGGAGGAATGAACAAGACCTCTTGGCAGGCCTACTGGGAGTGGTAAGAGTCGAGAGGCATGAGAAATACTTGGGTCTCCTAACCTTCGTGGGGAGAAATCGTGGAACCTGTTTTAACCATATTAAATAGAAGCTGTGGAAAAAACTTCAGGGATGGAAAGGTAAAATTCTCAGTGCCGCGAGGAAGGAACTATTGATAAAGGTGGTAGCCTAAGCCATTCCACTGTACTCTATGTACTACTTTCTCCTTCCAAAGTACTTCTGTGATGAATTGAACTGGTTAGTAGCCTCGTACTGGTGGAATGAGTCGGCCAACGAAAGGATGATTCATTGATGGCATGGGAGAAGCTTTTTCTCCCCAAAATCAGAGGGTGGTCTTGGGTTTCGGAACTTATATGCTTTTAATCTTGCCCTGCTCACTAAACAAGGGTGGTGAATCATCTCTGAAACTACATCTTTAGTTGCACGAACTCTGAAGGCTAAGTACTTCCCCAATTCCTCCTTCATGGATGCGGTGGTCCGCTCTAATGCGTCTTATGTATGGAGAAGTATATGCGCTGCTAGAAAAATTATCAAACGGGGTTCTAGGTGGCAAATTGGAGATGGACGCACTGTCAAGGTATGGGGAGACCGTTGGATTCCTAGACCTTCTACATTTCAGTCAACTTCCACTAGGCCGGTGGACTCCACCATCACTTTTGTAAGTGACCTTATCACAGATGATACAAGATGGAATATGGATATGCTAACTTTGGTATTACCCAAGGAAGAGGTTGATGTGATTCGTACTATCCCATTGAGTGCTCGAGCAACATGCGATAACCTCATATGGCACTTTGATAAGAAGGGCAAATTTACTGTGAAAAGTGCCTATCATGTGGCTCGGTTATGGGTCATTTCTCCAGCCCTCTCGGCATCTTCCTCAGCCTCTACTAGCCCATTTTCTACTCTTTGGAATAATTTATGGCAGGCCCCTGTTCCTCCCAAAGTGAAGATGATGGCATGGAGACTTATTTCGGATATCGTACCAACGGCTGACAATCTCCGTAAGCAGAGAGTTCCATTGGGTCAATTGTGTATTCTATGTGATTCTGCACCGAAATCGACTCACTATATTATGATGGAGTGTCCTTTTGCTGTTGGGGTGTGGCGAGCTGCACCATTATCTTGCCGGCTTCCACACCTGAATTGTGGCTCCTTCAAGGAATGGGTTTTAACTGTAATGCAGAATTCTAAACGAGTAAATTTTGAATGTGTCCTGATGCTACTTTGGGCTATTTGGACTGCAAGAAATTCAAAAATGTGGGGCGGGACTCCGAGCCCGAACCCTCAAACTGTTACGAGTTGAGCAGTGGATTGGTGGCAAGACTTCTTACAGGTGAATTGCTCTCCCCCCCCCCCCAACCAAGCAACCTGGGGACTCCCCCTCGGTGGTCACGTCCTCCATCAGGTCGAATGAAACTAAATGTTGATGGAGCTTGGGACAATGAGCAATGCATTGGTGGTGTAGGGATAATCATCAGAAATGCTGAAGGAATTTGTGTTGGCGCGGCTACTCGAGTGATTAGGGAAATGTTTGCTCCAGCACAAATCAAAGCCTTGGCATTGAGAATGGGGCTTGAACTGGTGGTTGAAAGGGGTTTAATCAAGATGGATATTGAGAGTGATGCGCTTCAGATCGTTTTGGCAGTATTGGACTCCTCGGTGAACATGTATCCCATGGGTCCTATCATTGAAGACATTAAGTTCTTGCTGACTCTGGTCGCTGAAGCTTCTGTTACCCACATCTGCCGTCAAGCAAATTCGGTAGCACATCGACTGGCTCGCTATGCCCTCCATACTGGAAGAAATTGTACTTGGTTCGATGAACACCTCTTATCATTTGTGATCTTCTTTTTGAGGATGTTTCCCTACCTTATACTAATTAGCCTGATGGTTTATGAAATATATCGTCCTTCTTCAAAAAATAAAAAGTTTGGAGTGTAGGATGAGATTTTTTGAGTGCTAATAACAATTTCCTAAAAAAAATATTAAAATAAATTTTGGCCTCCAGATTGTTGAAGTAAGACACGACAATTGTGTCTATACAACTAAAATATTCAAATCAGATGGCACAATAAGGCTATTTGTGTGTATGTAGATTAATAAAAAAAAAAAGTATAATTACTTATATTTATAAATAGAGAAAAAAAAACTGTGCACAAATTTTAATAGGCACAATGAAGCTCTTTTTGGACACCTAACGAATGTGCCTTGTATTTAGAGGGCACATTAAAGATATTTTGGTGCTCAGTGACGTTTAAAAAGCACAATTATGTATTTGTGTACAACGAAAATAAAAAAGGGCACATATCTTTTGTGTTCTTAGCCCCCTTTTTTTTGGTAGTGTTGCCTGATGAGTGATGCTGATCATTACACATAGAATTTGAAAATATACAATACTCGATCGGTAGATGTTTAAGATTATATTTTTATTTTGGATTTTTGGATAGGGGAAGATGCTTCAGTTGGAACATTTAGAGTAGAGAGATTACAATATAGGGAGTTGCTCAATGCCTTTGTAAGGTTCTGCGTTATCTAATTCGTACTTTTAACACGTTTCTACGTATAAGTGATATGAGATCACGTGCGCATGTGAGCTGTTGGGCTCGATTTGATTTGATATGATACCATGCAAATTGGAATGAGCATATAACCTAAACCAATTATCAATAAGAAAGTAGTAAGCTTTTTGCAAAGTTTCTTAATTTGTCGATAGGGAATTCGCACTCGTATCATGACCAACTAGTGCATGCCATAGTTAATCGAGTTGGTTCTAGCTATGTGATTAACCATCCTCATAATGGTCTAAGTTCATTCCTAGTTATGTGACTATGATTTTTGTTCCAATATTAGGTTAAGGCTACACTAAGTTAAGGGGTTGTGGGAAAACAAACTCAAATGTAAAGAAACTAATTTAAAATATCCGAATACTAAATACCGCAAGTGACCACCTATGAACCCAAAATCAATTTCATACTCTTTTCAAAACCCAAAACCTAGTTCTACATATGGATGACAAGCTTACTCCGGCAATGTCACTGATTTTGCTTGACGATTTTTAGATAAAAAGAGTGAGAAACTAAACCCTTACGAAAAAGCTATACAAATAGAAGAAAAGTCAATAAACATACATTTTGCTAAAATTCAATAAACGTGGTTAAAAATATTTTAAAATTTACACACTATGTTTCATTTTAAGGTTATAGGCATGATGATGCTAATAATATCCTAGTGGTGCAAAAATTATAGGATCACTGGTTGACCAGTGATGAAGCATCAGTGGATATAACAACGGAGAAGAATTTTATGAGACTTATAGAGATCGGGAATGCATTGTCGAAGATAAAACATCTTTCAACAAATGGTATTAATATAAAACATACATTAAATTTAAACCCTCTACTACATATTTAGAAATAAATTTATAAATATTAGAAGATTTTGCAGTCATGCTAAAAAAACTTAAACCTCATAACATATGTAGCTTCAACCAGCTTGCACGGAAAAGAATAAATAAAGACTTAAGAAAGGGGCATCAACTTGCATTGTCCATTCAAGAATATATAATGCATATCCATTATAAAAAGGCAAGTATGTGAGAGAGTGGTTTCTTGGAAGCTTACATATTCACACGGCTCCAGTTGTGCTGTCCCGAAAATAGTGTCTCTTTTATGTCTCCTTATTCATTTTTTTGACATTTGTCATACTACTTAACTCTAACTTAACTCCGTTATTTTTTAATAAATAAAATAAATAAATATTAAAAACTAAAAAATCCTTAAGGCGTAGAGTCCTCCAGACCCTGCAAAACACAAAGCATTGTACCCCGATCATCATCTGACAGAAAACCTTAGGGCGTTTGCAGGAGGAGATGCATCGGGGCAACGGTGGCAAATCCGGCGGTGGCGGTTTCCCACTCCCACTTCCAGATTCACGAGTAAGGTAGGGGGTGGGGACTGGGGAATTTTGTTTCTTCTTCTTCCTGTCAACCTTTTCCAGATTCACGAAATCCCTCTCAGTTATTCTGGGTTGCCGATGGTCCCAGGATCGAACTGGTTGCTCCGATTCATGTCCTTCTCCGTTTTCCAGATTCACTCACTGGCCTGCTTAATTTCTCTCAGTTTTCATTTTTGTTTTAAGTATTATATTGTATTTCTCCAGATTGGGTTGTGCTGCCATCGATTCATGGTGGTGATGGGTTGGAGAAAAGACAAAGGAGGGTGAGAGAAGCAAACCATGGGCGTCGAAGAGGTCTCCAAGACCCTTCGGTTCCTGTTTTAAACTTCTTCTTTTTTTAACTTTTAAATGTTAAATAAAAAACTTAACAGAGTCATTTATCAGTTAAGGTAGAAGACATGTGTCAAAATATTAAGAAAGAGACAAATGAGACACAGAAAATGAGACAGCAAACCTGGAGCCTATTCACACGACCTGCCAATGCTGCATTAGGAACAGTTTTTCTCTCCGTGTGAGAGTCCTTCTCTCTTCTTGGGAGTCTTTTCTACCATTTGTGTGAGTGAACTCACCACCGTATAAAATCGTTGCCCACGGCCCTTGCTTTGGCAAGGGTTGGAGGAAAGCTTTTCTTTTTGCTCTTTGTTTCTCAATTTTTTGGTTAACTTTCCCCCCAGTTCTTCCTGATTCACCCAAACTGTCTCTCCTCGACGTCTGTCTTCCCAATACTTTCACTTTGATATTCAGTCAAATTTCAACGCAAATTTTTGCAATCATTTGAGAGGGTGCATAGAGCTCAGGTTGACAATAGGCTCGGGTGTTTAATACACCACCTCCTTCTCCCTTGTCTGCCTTCGTTGACAGTGTCGTTCGGGGTATTCCCACAGACTTCTTCCACTTTCTGGCTGAGATCGGGGCGATCAAGACGGTTTTCGTGGCTGGGTTCTGCAGAGCTGCTTGATTAGATTTGGTGTTGGCTGGAGGATTTGTTTTGGGTTGATCGAAAAAACTTTACGGCGATGGATGCTGGGGTCGAGAAACTTCTTTTGTTTTGTCCATAGTGCTGGACTCTTTTTTTAGCTTTGTTGGGTTAGTTGGGAGGTCCAATTGTGTGTCTAGTACTGTTTTGTATGTGGGCCTCTGTTTATAATCTAGTGTTTGAAATAAAATTGTCTCATTTCTTCAGAAAGGTTTTACCCAAAAAAAAAAAAAAACTCAAGGGTAAATTTTTCATGTCCCAATGACGTCATATGATATTATCATCAATCCATTCATGCCATAAGACTATCTTCAACCGAAATGGCTAAATATAGTTCCGTCCAAAATTATAGCCTTGCAAAAAAATTATTTTTAAATGAATAATGTTATGCCATACTCATATATCATCTTCAACCGAATGGGCTAAACATAGTCCCCTCAATAATTTGTTAATTTTAAGTTTATACTTTCAATTTATTGGTTAATTTAATTAAACTACATTTGGATGTTTTTAAATCTAATTGTTCAATTTGAATCAATTATTGCAACTGATGAGCTAACCCCCAAAAAAAGGGCTAAGAGGGGGCTACATTTGGCCAACTTGATGCCCCTTTGGCCAAATGTAACCTAGAATTTAGGAGGATTTAAAAAGACTTTAAAAGTAATAGATTCGATGGTTTTTGAAAACTCTTACAATTTCATATGGATTTTTTAGGATTTTTAGATAGATTTTTAAGGATTTCTGTTAATTTGGTTTATGTTTTTGGTGGATTTTAAGACAATGGAGATGGTAACCCAACAGACAGCCGTCACCACTTCTACACTCCAATCACTATTGTCACCCATGGGAAATTCATCATTACCCATCAAGTCTTTGTTCGGATTTTCGATAAAAAAATTGCAAAATAAATATTACAAACAGTGAAATCAACTCCATCATTCCATGAAATTAGAAAAACAAACTCAGAAAAATCCCCAAAAATCAGTGGAAAAATGATAAAGAACAAGAATTGGTCGTCGAGCATGAAAAAAATATGAGATGTGAAAATTGGGACCCAGCAACACTAGATATGAGAAATGATGTTACCCAATATCATCTTTATTTGACATCCGATAAAATTGGAATGATACAGAGAAGATTAGCATGGCCCCTGCGCAAGGATGACACGCATTAATCGAGAAATGGTCCAAATTTTTTAAACAGTTGCGACTCGCTCAATGCATAAAAGAGAGTACTAGTCGATATACCCTGTTGTCTCCAGCCGCTGCCCTCCTTCTTGCCCAAAACCCTAGATCTGCAACCTCCTTAGCCGCCGGTCCCTTCTCTCCTCCCTTCTAGCTCCTCTTTCCTTCTCGTCCTCCCCTAGGCTTCACTCCCTGCCATTCCGTTTTCTCCCTCTCCACGATTTCTTTTCTCCTTTCCTCCCCACTCTTTTTTTCTTTTTTTCTTCTTTTTTCCTTCTTTTTTCTTCCCTTCACTTCACAGGTTCTCCCCCCCCCCCCCCCCCCCCCGGGGAGCGGCCATTTTGTGGGTTGCCATGGTCATGGCTTTGGTGCCTCCCGCCCAGATTCGGTCCCTTGCCTCCTCCCTAGGTCTTTTACTTATTTGGAGTCATGTTTCGGTTTTTTTTTTTGGGTTGGATTTGTGGTTGTTGGTGGGTTGGATCTACTTCATTTGCCTGATTTCATGGTGGTGACACTCTCATGTGGCTGCTCTGCCTCCAGTGCCCGGATTTGTGGCAGATATGTCTCTTGCCTCGTGGTTGCTACGAATCTGCTTGTGTGGTGAAGTTGCATGTGGTCTTCCTTGGTGTGTCTTTGTCCTCCACTGAGATTAAGGCCCGGTGGATTCTATTATCGGAGTAGTGTAGATTTTTTTTGTGCCGCGCTTGGCGGGGTTTGTGGTCTGGCCTATAAGTGCCGGCCTGATATGGTGTCGTCTCGGTGCGATTATTACGTGGTCTCGCCTTTCAGCGGTGACTTTTTGTGGTCTCGTTCTCCTACGATGCCTTATTGTGGTCTCACTTGTGATGACTCTACGTGACCTCGCCTTTATGCGATGATCAATGTGTTTTTCCAGTTGTTAATTTGTTGCTTATATCGTGTTCTTGTGACAAATTTGTACTGGAGACATATTGTTTAGTAGGACAGTGCTTGTGGTGCCGTTTAGGGGTTTTATTGTTGTTTGTTTACTTGCGCAAATTTACTTCAAATCAATTTCTTGATCACTGGAGCTTATGTACCCAATTGGCTACCCTTGTAATTGTTTTTGAAGTTCAATGAAATACCACTATATCGTTGCTTGTCAAAAAAAAAAATGCAACCCATCAACGAAAATTGAAGGAAAATTGCAAAGGCGCGAAAGGAAGATGATAAAGAAAACAAAGTGGTTGGCAGGCAGTGAGAGGAAGAGAGAGTCAGAGGTCGCTAGATGTGAAATCCTACGGGGTAAGGTGGGATTCTGTTTGGTCTTAATTATACATACTTCTTGTTCTCAAATTTCACAAAATCAACAACTTAACGAAATCTTATAAAATCTTTAATTTTTTAATACACCTGAATTTGGATGGACTGTAAAAATGTCTATTAAAATCTCAATTGACTACACAATGATTTTAAAGTCTTGTAAAAAAATTTAGTTGACTACACTAGGATTTGCATAAGTTCTAAAAATACTTTAAAATCATTTAATTGACTACACTAAGATTTTAAGGGGGAGGTATTCAATTGAGACTTTGAGAGATTTTAATTCTTTTAATGAATCTGAAAGTATTCAATCAGGATTTTAAGTGATTATCTGAAATTCAAGGTGTATTCAATTAGAATTTTAAGATAGTTTATTAAAATCCTTAGAAATCTAGGTGTATTCAATTAGGATTTTAAAGAAGTTTATAACATTCCAAGTGTATTCAATTAGACATTGATTTTAAAGAATTTGAGAAAGTTGAGGAATTAGATAGAATTGGAGAGATTTCGTAGTGTATTTTAAGCATCCACAAATCTCACATCTCCCATGAGATTTCGTGGGAATTGAATCAAAATTTTATATGGAATCTCTACAAATCAATTAAACTCCATAAAAATCTATGAATTTATAAATCCATTAAAGTCTCAAATTCTCAATTGAATACACCCTCTAAATTTTTTTAAAATTCTCTCAAATCCAAGTTTGATTAACCCTAAATTACAAATTGTGGACTTGCCAAATTAAAGAAGTGTTAAGTTCCAGATAAAAGGAAGATAAGAAACGTCCCCACCATTTGCAATTATCACCTAATTGGTACAGGATGCGAAATTATCATAAAGTGTCTTTCCCGCATCCTCAAATAATAGATAGCGAAGGATGGTGATCTTTCTTAACACCACTACGTAAAGTCATATACGGAAGGTTCAAAGTTCACAGAGAGAAGAAAGTAAGTTTACTGATAAGATATCCAAATTAATTGAGATAAGTGCTCACATGAAGCCACAGTTCTTATCTAAATTCATGTGGACTATGTAAATTTGGACCCCATGAATTCGAACATAGGCCGAGTAACAAATGCAAGGAATCCAACGGCCTGACAGAGGCACACCGGTTTAAAATGGTTTAAAGTAAAGTGTGAAGGCAGCGTGGACGCAAATCACTTCAAATACTTTAGACGTGAACCGGAACGAAGTCGGAAATCTGTATGGATGGGAGCATTGTTAAGCAACAAAGTCATAAAATAAAAAACTAAAGAATTTACTAAACAAATACTTATATATTAATCCATAAGATTTTTCATACGAAATATAATACCCCTTGAGGCATGTTCATGATTTGAAAGCATTGCATGACAACTTCATTACTAATACCATCAAATATCTCTTTTATATAAAATAACCATGTTACCATCCATCTATTGATATCCCGTCTAATTTCTTAATCGATTCTTCAGAAATTTCATGGCAAAAAATGCTCTTTCAACTTTGGCAATTGCAACTGAAAGAGTTAATGCTAATGTCATAAGCAAGTAAATAAGTTATACACCTTACTAACGTCACAAGCATGTGCATTTTTTTGTTTGCCAAAAAAAAAACTGAGTGGGCGCATCCGCCCCCTTTGAGCCCAAGGTAGGTGCGCCATGTCAAAGCAAAAAGTTCAATGGACTTCCTAGTTTAAAAGCGTTTGGACTCGTGCCATGTCAAATTTCAAATGGCACAAAGCCACATCAAGTCTCAAGTGGCACAAAGTCACGTCAAAATCAAAAATGGCACGAAGTCACGTCAAATCTCAAATGGCACAAATCCACATCAAGTCTAAAATGGCACGAAGCCGCGTCAAATTCCAAATGGCACAAAGCCGCGTCAAGTCTCAAATGGTACGAAGCCCCGTCAAGTCTTCGAGTCTCAAATGGTACGAAGCCCCGTCAAGTCTCAAATGGTACGAAGCCCCGTCAAGTCTTAAATGGCACGAAGCCACGTCAAGTCTCAAATGACATGATACCACGTCAAGTCTCAAATGGCACGAAGCCACGTCAAGTCTCAAATGGCACGAAGCCACGTCAAGTCTCAAATGGCACAAAGCCGCTTCAAAATTCGAAAGGCACAAAGCCGTACCAAATCTCAAAAATTATACAAAATCATTCAAATTTCAAAATGGTGCAAAGCCTATTCTAAATCCAGCACAAAGCCATTTCAAAGTCCAAAACACGACATAGCCATACCAAAATCATTTGTAAATTATGCCGGTTTGATTTTGGCAAGGATACGTAGCAGTCTAGTTCATATTCCAGACGTAACCGCAAAGTCCCAAACACAAAATCTTTCCTTTTTAGTGGTCATTCAGTCGCTAAAAATCCAAATCCATTCTGAACTACATCAGGTTTGATCATGCCAAGGAGATGTAGGCAACCTAGAGATTCAATCTAGATGCAACTGCGCAAATTCAAAAATACCAAATCGAATCCCTGGTTCACTTCAACCAAATTCACAATCAAATCTAAATCGAATCCCTGGTTCAACTCAACCAAATTCACACAAAATCCTAAACTAAATCCCTTAGTCATTCAACCAAATTCACCACAAATCCAAATCGAATCCCTGGTTCATTCAATCAAATTCACCACAAATCTAATTAATTTATTGACCACATCTCTAACAAAGGTAAAGCATTTACTGTAGTTATTAAAATGACCAGTAAATTTGGTACGGGTAACATTATTTTAATTGTGTTTATTGTCAAAATTATAGGATGACTCGTTGAGTGGCGAGTCTGGCGACGACGCATTGGTCGATATAGCGACGGAGAAGAATCTAAAGAGGCTTGTGGAGATTGGGGAGGCACTATTGAAGAAGCCAGCACTGGTCGATTTTGCTAAAAACCCTCTCAGAGGGAAGGAAGGTGAGATAAAACAATTCAACGCCCAATAGAGACAGCAATATTTTAATTTATTTAATTTTTTTAATATTTCATGTTCATGATTCAATTTCAAATTTTAGTCGAAAATAAAGAATTACATGATGTACGTACAGGAAATTCGATAAAATTTGTGACACTATGTCATGTAGTTTGGCTTATTTGTAGTGTCAATTGATATGTGGTGAGGAATAAAATCAAACTCAAGATTTAGGTGTGGAAAGAAATGCTAACCACCAGAACTTTTCCTGCTTGGCTTTGTATCTTCTATTTAGTACATCCACAAGGAAGACCTAGCTTGCATACGACTGGGCGCATGCAACAACAGGATCATGCTTGTGTTACCGGCCACATGAACACGTGGTCTGGCGGTCGTGCACTAGATTTTTTTCCAACAGACGACATCAGACAAAGATAATATATAGGACATTTCTTCAGACAAAGATCCGGTGACAACAAAGTACAGCTTGGAACATCAATTTTGAAACATGTGTTGATTGGAATTCCCGCCAAACAAAAACATTCACAACTTCAAACAAAGGCAGAAGCAACAGATCACAAACAACAAAACCAGGAAAAGGTTGCTCTATAAGTAAACAATGAAGGCAAATGATCAGGCAGGGGTTCCCCAACACCCAAGTGCGAAGAGCGTATGGAGCTGTACGACAAGCAAAGAGCGCAAAGCTACTCCTGCAAATCCAAAGAGTGGGACGAAAGCCAAGACAAAGTGGGGTCTAAGATGGCGGAACTGATAAAGACCAACGAAGAGATCAAGAAAGCTAAAGAGAGCACCATGCAGGCGTGGATAGACTCCAGGCCTCTCATTGATGAGCTTCCACTGCTGAAATGCGGCCTTGCAAGTGCTGAGAACCGATGTGACACACCCAGTATCATCTCGGACCTTGAAGCACAGCTTGAGACGACAAACAAGAGCATCAGATCCAAAATCAAACGCGTCGAGAGACGGAAAGGTTTATGTGCGATGCAGATGAAGAATTACAAGCAAGATCAACACTGAAGCAAGGCCTTATGAGGAGACAGACTCTGCGAACACTGCAACTTGGACTTGAAGCTGTACAAATAGAAAAAGAAGCGCTTGTTGCATCGGAAGAAGAAGCACTTAAATACATAAACTGTTCACAGATGGAGAAAACCACCATCCGTCTCACTCAGGAAGTGTACCATGCCTTGGCAAAAAGAGCTCAAGATGAAAATTTTCTTTCAGACTGGCGTGTTTTGGTTGCATCAGAACAGAAGCTCGCAACGGAGGCAAGCAGAAACAAAGCTTTGGAAAAGTTGAACAGATTACTCTCTGAGAAAATATTAAGAGAAGGGGAGATAAAAGAAGAAAGTATAAGTGGAGACGGACACAATGGAGATCCAAGAAACAGGACGGGAGGCCAAAACACTAGAGATTGTATGCTCCCTCAAACTCGGAACAAGGCAATTGCCAAGACAAATCAGAGAAACCCAAGATCAAGAAGCAACAACAATAAGTTGTCTGCAAAGAAAAAACCATCTGTAGTGCAAAAAATAAGACAATATTTTGTAAGAAAGATAAAAGGGCTGTTCGGATGATTTCATACAAATTCAGAACGTAGCAATCAAGTTTTGAACAGCTACAAAGTCATATGTGCTAGTCTAACAGAAGGCGAATGCACTCGGAACAAAATTTGATTTAAGCTAGAGTATTCTGACTTTCCCTCAAGTCTTCTGCTAGTTGTCTTGCCCTTCCTACAAAGCCTGAAAAACGAGCAAGCTCCATCATAAATCGAGCAAAGATATTAACCTATTTCAAAACTGGGTTTAATCTTTACTGCGACGACTATAAGGAAACCAACAAATGATCAGATCGATAAGATCAGGAAAGAAAGTTAATAATCTTGCAGAAGGCAAAGGTATCCTATCTGGAATCTCACAAACATTAAGGGTTGCATACAAGAGCCTGACCATTTGCAAAATGACAAAGGGGTAAAAGTTTGATACCTGATATATCCTAGGGGAAAACTAAGACTTTTAACAGAATATTTGAACCAGTTGACATTGCCGAAGGAATCAAAATTTATCCATACTATGTGCAGCCTCTGCATAGCATAAACAAAAAACTCAGCCCCAAAATTGGTTGATAACAAAGCAATACTGATAGAAACAAACTTACCATGTGACTGCGTAATCAGTGAAACATTCTTGAATATGCTTTTTTTTCTTTCTCAGACCTATTAGCAACCTGTGGAAATTTTTTTACTTTCAAATCTTATAGGAAAGGAAAGGAAACAGAGCAGCATCCATCGTTTGGCGAGAAAATCAAAAACGAAAAAAGCTCACTAACCTTCTTCTTGGCAACCAGAAGCTCTTTCTTAATTCCTCCTGAAAAATAGAAAACATCATGAAAGGTCAGGAATCTATCATTGATAATATAATGTATAGTTGGTCTTGGTCATCCACTCTGAAAGCTTAGGGGTTTAATTATCTAGTTATAAGGTATATGAGCAAATATTTGAAAAAACAACCACTCAAGTTAATGTCCATTGAGGTTCCCACAAATCTGGTTTGCCGTTGGGAAAAATGTGCAAATATATCGTAACTAAAATTCTGGAAGGAAAAAACATATAAAGCATTTGAAAGATTGGCATAACAATCCTGTAACAGCTCTCTGATCTCAAGAATCCGAACCTTGGCAAACTTTAACGATTACAAGAAAGAATAACCTAGTTGGCTAGTTCATAAAAGAACCTACTTTTCGGTATGAAGTTAGGCAAATAATGTAACACTACTGACCATCATTTGGTTCCAACTCCAGTGCCTTCTTGAAGCTTTCAACTGCAGCGTCAATGTCATTGAGTGCCATATAGGTCTGCAGCCAGCAAGATGCATAAAAGTCAGATCATAAACAGCAGCCAGAAAGCATTATAAATTCTTTTCTTGCCAATTAAAGATTATTACCTGGCCTTGGCGAAACAAAGCCTTCACATTGTCTTCCCAGTCACGCAATGCAAAGTCAGTGTCCAACAATGCTCCGTCTAGGTCTCCTAATTTCAACCTACAAGCCTGAACAGAAAACTCACATATCAATCAATTAGATAAGGGGAAATGCCATTCTTTTTAGTTGATAACAGTGAAATCAAAGTACCACAAAAGAATATACAATACTCCTGAACATAATCAAGCTAGCCTTTGGAGAAGTATTCATAGTTATCTTCTAGGTATCACAGAAACTCAAAAGCGATGGTACTTTTCATTTTGTCCAGCAGGTTAATTTGAATGTGATTAAGTTATTGTAATACAATTTCGATGTCTATCACTACCACTCATAAATGTACAATTTCTGCAATACAGATAGCTCAGCAAATTGTTATTTACATTTTACACTACTGAGCAGAAGATATTGGTTTACTTATCCATACATGTAATTTTGTTTTCATTTCAAGAAGGTTTCTTAGAGAATTCATTTAACATCAAGTGCTTTCAAATTTGATACATGAAAATTCTTACTGAGCTATTAGTAAATATCTGAGACTTTGTCTTCCGCAAAGAGGAGCTCGTTTCTGTCCAATAAAAAAGATAAAGTCATAAGATGATGAAACAAAGTAAGGGACACTCTATAGTGCAGAGCAAATGGTATACCTTCATCAATATCTTCCAGCTCCCAGCATATATCCACGTAGCGCAAAGCCTTGCGATACTTTCTAAGGGCCATCTTATAGTCTTGCTTCTGTATAAAGATCAGAAATCATACTATTGGGTATTAGTGAATGAAATGTATGACATAATTTACCATAGTTGTGATATTAAATGCAATTTCTCATTACCTTGAACTGTTCGTTTCCAATGGCCTTAATAGCATCCACAGCCGTGACCCACCAAGAAATGTCCTCTGGTTTTGTATCAAGATCAGCAGGCCAATCAGGATAAACATCACCATCTTTGAAGAAGTTACACACCCCATCATCTGCTCCCTCAGGAAGCTGCCCACAATCCGAAATAACGACTTCTTCGGTAGGCAAGTCGCCGTCTTTTGTGTTCAAATGTTCAACCGAACGAACCACGCCCATGCCCTTGATCACCTTCCCAAACGCAACATGTTTCCCATCAAGATGGGAAGTCCGAGTGGTGGTAATGAAAAACTGAGAGCCATTGGTGTCAGGGCCCTTATTAGCCATGGACAGCATCCCTTTTCTCTCATGCTTTATGTCAAAGTTTTCATCTTCAAACTTCAACCCATAAATCGACTCTCCCCCGCTGCCATTTCCTGCCGAAATGTCTCCACCTTGTATCATAAAACCTTTGATAACGCGGTGGAAACAAACACCCTGCAACAAGATGCAATGCAATTCTTATTGCAACTCCACCCCATTAACAAAATTACGAATTCTTGCACACACACACACAGAAATTAAACAAAAACCTACCAATGTAAAAAACAAAAGAATAAAAACCCACCAATTTAACAATAGAAAAACAAGACCCCACCCGTGTTACAATGCAAAAACCAAAACCCAACAATGCAACAATCAAAAGACAAACCCAGAAATAAAAATTGAATCTTTTGACGAGAGAGAGAGAGAGAGAGAGAGAGAGGACCTTGTAATGCAGAGGAGCATTGGTGTGGGGGCCAATGCCCCTCTCACCAGTGCAGAGAGCTCGGAAATTCTCAGCTGTTTTGGGGACAATGTCATTGTAGAGTTCCACTACTACTCTTCCTTCTAGCTCTCCTCCAATGGTTATGTCCAAGTAGCACCTTGGCCTCCCCATTTGTGAATAACCCAGAAGAAACTTAACTAAAATAAAAAATTGGAAAAGGGGAAAACTTAAAACCCTAATCCCGCTTTTATAAATTTGAACTGGTTCGAGTTCGCCGCGAGACTCGGTGACTCAGTGAGACCAGGTCGCCTTCACAGTTCATTCTTGAATTCTTCTATACTGTGCCTATGAAATATCCGTCTCGTTGAGTCACCAGAGGCTGGTGGGGACACATAATTTTATGATCTAGTAGTATTTTTTAAGTCTTGTATTTGATTTTTGTTCAAAAAAATTTTAAGGGCCATTTTGATTTAGATGCCTCACATTTGAATTTTTTTTAATCAAACATCGATAACTTTTAAATTTTTGATCAAACATTCTTTTACTAATTTTTAATTAAAAATTATGATTTTTATTGTATTTAATAAACCAACTAGTTCAGAAAATAATATCACAAATATCCTAAAATCACCACAAACATCCTATCTTATCATATCATAATTCGTTCAAAATGAATTTTTCTTATTCAAATAATTTTTTGTTTTGAATTCTAAAAACACATAAATGGTCCCTGACATTGATCAAACACATCATTTTGGTCCCTGACATTGAAAATCAATAGAAATGGTGCCTGAGCTTGATCAAACACATCACAAATGGTCCTTCCGTTAAAAACTCTTTGGGCAATTTTCAAAGCTTGGTAACTCAATCGTTTCTTAACCAAATTCGACTCATAATATATCAAAATGAAGATAGGAAAGTGTAGAACAAGATTATACCTATTTTGAAGCCCAATGGTTGCCGGAGATGGCCGGAAAATAGCCTCAAATGTGACTAGTCCGCAGAAAAACTAGAAAACTCACCGGAAACTGGGTAAACTTTAAACGTTCATAACTTCTTCAATAATCAACAAAATCGAGTGATTCAAAAACGAAAATCATACTTCTCGATGAGATGAAGAGAATGGTATCTTTCTTGATGGTTAACTCGCCGTAGTTTTGCCAGAAAACGGGTCGAAATTGGCTAACTCGAAAATGGTTATCCAATTTTGAGCCGTTTTCCGGCCAAACCACGGTGAATTAGCAGTCAATAAAGGTAACATTCTATCTGTCTCGTCGAGAAGTATGCTTTTTATTTTTGAATCACTCAATTTCGTTAGTATTGAAGAAGTTATGAACGTTTAAAGTTTACCCAGTTTCCGGCAAGTTTTCCAGTTTTTCCGCGGACCAATCACATTTGAGCTATTTTTCGGTCATCTCCGGCAACTATTGGGCTTCCAAATAGATATAATCTTGTTCTACACTTTCCTATCTTCATTTTGATATATTATGGGTCGAATTTGGTTAAGAAACGATTGAGTTACGAAGCTTTGAAAATTGCCTAAAGAGTTTTTAAAAGAAGGACCATTTGTGATGTGTTTGATCGATCTCAGGGACCATTTCTATTGATTTTCAATGTCAGAGACCAAAATGATGCATTTGATTAATGTCAGAGACCATTTGTGATAAAAACCCTAAATTTAATGCGTAAGTATTAGTATTTTGGTACGTTATAAAATATTGCTTTTTGTACGTTATACAATTCTTTATTTAGTACGTTGTACGTTATGTGTAAGTTGTGTAATCCAAAAAAATATAACTTTTCACATTAAAACATTGCACTAAAAAATATTTTGTCAACTCTTAATAATTAATTATTGGAATAAGGACTCATTTTAAATAAAATAAAAAATGTGAAAACTCTTAGTTCACGTTTCTACTATAAATAGTTGTTAAAAAATTCAAATTTTTTTTCAGTTGCATGAAATTAGGCAGTCAGTCTACATCTCAATTTTAATTATAAACGAACTCTTTTTTTTTTATAATCTATATAAAATGTTGAGTTGGAAATTGGAAAAACTATATTTCATCCAATTAATCTTAAACCCCACTAGATATAATTGAATCCTTAAATTGAGGAAGTGATGAGATTCCATAAAAATAGCAATAGATTAATGAATATTATTGAGTGCATTTTTTTACATAGAAATGGATTTAAAAAAATTTATAAAATACTTAAACTAAGAATATACCTGGAATATAAAATTTAATTAAAAATAAAAGCACTTTAATCAAAAGTTAAAAAATAACAGATGTTTAATTTAGAAAAAATTTAAAATGAAGCATCTAATTTTAATTTATCCAAATTTTAAATTACATTATTGATAGATACTATCAGACGTGAGATGTAGCCTACCCTCTTCTACAAGAAGATGTGGCCGGACACTGACCCTATAGGGGCAGGACACTGCAGGGTATTTTGGTTGCTGAAGAGAGGTCAGTGGAGACGGGTATTGTTGGAAAGTAGCGAGATTTGACTGAAGATATTTGGGTGCAACTCACTGTACAGAACTGTGTGTGCGCTTCTTCGGGTGGCTTGGATCGTGCTCGGGTTTAATCGTATCGTGTTTGTGCTTTAACGTTTATCGTGTTTGTGCTGCCTCTTGAGTTGACATTTATCTACAAATTAATATAAAAAATTGTGTCAAAAACAGTGAAAAAACTATTCAGTCTTCTATTATAATATTAGGCCTCGTTTGGCAGCTCGGACTGTACTGACTATTTCAGTCGGATAGGATAAATAGTCATCGGATAGTACTGACTAAATTAGACGGGCGTTTGGTGCTATGTCGGATTAATCTGTGCATTGGATAATACATCGGACTATAATAAAAAAAAATAAACATTTTTTAACAAAATGATGTTAAAATTAAAAGGAGAATACTAAAGAAAAATAGAAGAAAAAAAAAAGAATAATCTGTGCACCGACAAAAAAAAAAAAAAGAACAAAGGAAGGAAGATAAAAAAAATCCCCAGGTCGTCTTCCTTTCTTCATCGTCTTTCCCACCTGCAGTAAACCCTGTTGATGAACCTTCCAATCCAGTAACCCGACTTTTTTAATTTCTCATACCAGTCGACAAAACCTAGGTTAAAAGCTCCACAATGGTCAAATAAAAGAAAATTAAGATCAAATCTGATCAAATAAAAGAAAATTAAGATCAAATCTGATGAAGATGTACACTTTGATTAAAACCCTCAACTCAGAAGAACAAAATGCTCAGATGCACATGAAAACAAAAAAAAAGCAAAAGCTTTGTATTGAAATTGGTGTCTGCAATAAAAAGACCTAAGTTCTTGGTGATGAAGAAAACCCAGAAAACCCTAATGGCTGACAAATTAGAAATTAATCCAAGAAAAGGAAGAAGACAATGATAAGCCTACTGAACATTAGTAGCAAGAAGATAAGTGTTCGCACTTTGTGGGTTGCATAGAAGCAAATTTGCAAGCAGATTCGCCAGAGAAGGAATCGAGAAAGAACAAGTGTCGTGAAGCCGACTAATAATACCGACGTTTTGGAGCGGACAAGTTAGCGGGTGTCCACCGTATTATTTAGGTGGGGTCAGACTATTAGTACGGTGACTATTTATCCGGTAAGAGCACCAAACAACCGGTTCCGTATTAGTAATCCTATCCGGTGCTTTATACGGTGTGCCAAACAAAGCCTTAAAGTTATGGACAGTAATGTAAATTTATAAAATAAAATTTGTGTTTTTTTTGTTTAAGCATCACTTACAATTGATTTTAAAATCTCTAATTAAAAAAATAAAATTAAACATATTTCCCTCTTTTCACTCCCACGTTCTCTCTCCCTCTCTTCTTCAATTTTAAAACAAAAATAAAACATTACACATATACTTTGTGTGTATATATACTAGTTTTTATTTAAAAGTGATGTATATCATTTCTCATAAATAATAACTTATATTCTTCATCAAAATAATGAGAAAAATTATCATTTTATTGATACGAATGAAGATCCTTTCCGGATCCTCTTTGTGAGGATTTAGGGAATCTTCAAATCACATATGTTCATCGTACATCGTACGGTCAGTTTTTGTCAGGTACTGTTTATATTTGATTTTAAATAAAAAGATTTACAATGATTTTTTACCGCACGATATACGATGAACGGATGTGATTAGAGGATCTGGAAAGGATCCTCATTCTATTTATACAATACTAGCATTTGCCTACATACTTTGTGTGCATGAACAATATGAATATATTTTTTTAGAAAAATGAGAAGAGGGAGAGAGAGAACGTGGGGGAGGGGAGTGGGAGGTTTTTGTTTTTGGTTTTTTTTTTTTTAATTTTAAATATTGGAGATATTTAAACACCATATGTATGTGAGGTTTCAATAAAAAACAGTAAAATTTGGACCTGTGAAATTACATTAATGCCCATCATTTTTTTGTATGATAGAAGACTAAATAGTCTTTTCACCATTTTTTGGTTGACAAAGAGGATTTCATTAATTAATAGAGATTAAGTTAATGCTAATCGTGTTTTAATTATGTACACTTCAAGTCATGTATTCATCTTGATATTGAGTGCCGTTTCAAAAATTATCACCTTCACGTGATGATCATATAAACACATAGTAGCATGTAGCCGATGATAGGAAAATGTTTCTCAAAGAGAATTGTTTGGGCCCAAAATGACTTTGGGCCGAGCGCGGACTATCCTCGGCCCAAGACCTGCGCGAAGGTAGTGGGTCGGCGCTATGGGCCGTGGGCTAGGAAGAATCCTATCTAGAGAGGAATCGGAACAGCTGGGCTGACAGAAGCCGAGACCTATTCGAAAAAGGAGTCTGGAGGCAGGATCAGAGTCCTAGTTGAATTGGGATCGGCAGAAGTAGAGTCGGACTAGGAGTCGGATTCCTATCTGGGGACGGTTGAAGGGTTTGCACTATAAATAGGGAGAGAGAGCATAACGTTAAGCCTCTCCAATTCAACACACAAATCTGCCCTGCGCAAACTCTCTCAACCTTTTGAGATTTTTTATTTTCCTTTTTCGCCAACACATCTTCAGTTTGGATAAACATCACTGTGAAGGCAACCGGTGATATCTTCAGTTTGGATAAACAGCACTGCGTCGAGGCCGGTTGGTTATCTATCCAAGTCTCGGTCGAGAAGGGTTTTCGAATCCTTATTGGCAGAGGTCATCTTACCAGCCTTCTCGGCGAAGTAATGTGTTACAGGTTACAAGGCTCGGCACGTCGAACGCCGTTTTATGATCGGATACTCGCAGGTTGGTTTCAGAGTTCGGCATTTAGACGGCCGAACAACTTTTACTGTCAAGACCTATATCTGTTTCGAGTACTTGTGTCCCTATACATTGGTGTCGATTCGGCGTGCTTATACTTTCACAAATATAATCACGGTAGCCGAAGCCGACGATTCGTGAACTTCGCAGAACTAGCAGCCTTGTCTTCAGGCTTTAGAATCCAAAGGTCGAGGCACGTTCCTTCCTCGGCCGCAGTCGCAAGATCAAGAAGTCAGCCGCGCAACACAACGCAACATCCATATTTTACTCATCGGCCGAGCTCGGCCGTCGAGTTGGCACGCCCCGCATTCAACCGAATGAGCTCATAGATTACTCGGCCTGCGCGCCACGTAGGCTTTGTAGTTTTTAGGGTCAACAAGAATATTCACACATATTTTGGATGAGGTTTGGCCCAATTCTTTTTTCTTTTTCTTTTTTTTTTATTTTTTATTTTCACAAATGAAGCATTAGTTGTTAAAATGTTACTACTAGATGGAAGAGGATCGAACCCGCACCAAGTGCATGTGCATGTGATTGCTTTCCACTACTATCGTAAAGCGCCATATGCAATATGGCCCAATTCCTTTGATTAGTCTCTTTTTATTCATACCATAGCTTCGAATATAACGTGATTTCCCCACAATTTTCTTTTCTCTATATAGATGCTGACTTATTTTTTATTTCTCATTATAAAAGGATGAATAAAAACTCAGAATGACATAAATAAGTCGAGTGTGCATAATTCATTTCCTTGTGCTATTTGCATTTTTTCAATAAGAACATGGCCAATTTCAGTTTGACACAACCCATATAAATTCTAAATCTTTTTAGAGCGTGAATAACAACTTCTTTTAAAATTTATACCCTTATAGTTTTCTGAAAAACATAAATATATCTTTTACTAGTTGGCAAAAACACAAGTTACAAATTGTTGCATCGTTAATCCTTTTATCCGTCTAACCATTAAGCATAACTTTTGCTTACCAACAAGTATATATATAAGCCATAGGATTCTCACTAGAAACTCCAAAACATAGTTTTATGACATTTTTCAACATCATACATTTAACACAAACACACTAACATCAATAATGCAGTATAACCTACTTCTTATTCACCACCCTACAATTCTTCCTGATTTCTCCATTGCTTCCTGTGAGTACACCAAGATTGGCCATCTTCACCATCGATGCTCCAAAGTCGTTGTTAAACAGAAACGGAAACTTGCTGTAGCTAAGAACCATGGAAGCAGTTCTATTATCCCCCATAAGCACTTGGTCTGATTGGAGAAGTCCAGAATTGTTGACTAGGGTTTTGTAGTAGATGTTGTCAAACTTGGCTGAAGTGACTGGATCAAAAGGAACCAGATTGGTATCGGAGTCGGCTTGATTAGGGCACACGCTTTGCAGGTTTTGTAAACGTGAAGTGTCCAGTGTTGGGTCAGGCTTGCCAGAGTCATCAAAGTTGAAGAGTCTAGTCTTGAAAGTGAAGCATTGAGCAAACCCAATTGTATGTGCACCTGCATGGAGAAAAAAAAAAAGGTTTATTAAGCTTTGTAGTCATCCAAAATTTTATATATAAAAACGGCCACTATAACAGGGCTGGTCCTAAGATTCCTATGAGCATGAGTGCGACAACAAAGAAAACCCTTAACGTAGGGCAAAATTTTGAGTTTAACCGTGGATCCCTATATATAACACACGATCAAGTGATCACGTGTTGAGTGTTATATGGTGATGATCACTTGTTGAGTGTTATATGGTGATGAGAACATATCTCCATGATGTATAAGAATATCTTTCAGTAGTAGAGATGACATGGGAAGCAAACCTGAGAGCACAACTACATCCTTTAAGTCAAGGCCTTTGGCTGTGAACTTTGCAGTGATGTTTTCCAAGGGCTCAAAGGGTGATGGCAATTGTTTATTAGCTGCATCTTCACTTGCTGTTGTGCCATCTCTACGACCCAAGGGTACTGGCCAATATGGCCCTCCACTCTAACAAAAAAAAAATATATGAGTGCTAGAATCAGTCACTTACACATACATGAGTTAATCTTGACTGTTCATGAGCAACTGATTGTACCATTTTTCAAGAAACAATAGAAAAGATAAACCATGTGGAAATTTTATCTAGTTGGAGTTGTTAAATGAAGGAGGTGCTTACAAAATAAACGGCTGCTCTTGATACAAGAGTGATTATGTCAGTGCAAGAAACAGTGGATGGGCAAGCTTCCTCCACCTTTGACTTGATTGTGTCAATCACCTCAAAACCTCTGGCTGAATTTTTGTTGGGTGCAGCATTTTTCTCCCCTTTAAAACTGCTGGTATCATCAAGTAGCAATGATGCATCACATCCCTACCTCCAACAAAATGGAACAAAATCAGGTTTCTAGTCAATTTAATTTGGCTCATATAATAACCACAACTAGTAATCAGGTCATGCTTATACTTAATTAGACCAGTTCTTCTCTAGACAAGACGTATGTTTTTTATTAAAGAATGCACCGACAATGTGGTGCCAATAAGTGGTTGATATTAATAGTAGATAACATATCAATAGCAAAACTTATTAATGTAATACTTATACATTACTTGCATTACATATCGCTACGAAACTGTTCTTAAACAATAACAAAACAAAAAAAAAAAAAAAAACGTGTTGCATAGAGAAATATTATAATGCTTAAACAAACATAATCTTGCACTTTAAATTATATAAAAAAATGAATAAAAAGAAGTGTAGAATAATATTTTTAGAGTGTCAATAATAATACCTAGACTTAGACGTAAACAATAAGAAATGAGTGAAGCCAAATTAATTACATTAACAAAGCAATCATGGAAGTGAAGCCTCAAAAGTGAGGCCGCAATTCTAGTATCATTTGCAATAGCTGACCAAACTCCAGACTGAACAATCTTGGTCAGGTTGGGACAAGTTGAATCATAGAATTTAAAATCAAGCTGACAGAACACAAGATTAGGGCTTAGGAACAAGAGGCAAAGCAAGGTATTAAGAAAGGAAAGTTTGTGATCCATTTTCTGGAATACGAATATATAAATTCTCTAATTAAGTTGTCACTAATACTTTGTGACAGTTCAAATGGTACTGAGTAGTGAGCGCTTGAGGTATATTTATATAGAGAGTGAGAGTGTCAAAGACAAAGGAAAAGTGCATGAAATTGTGCAGATCAGTTGATTATGTTATCTGCGGAGAGTGGCAGAGGCACTAGATTGTCTTTTTATACAGTTGAGTTTGGTAGAACTGCATTTGTCTTATTAATGGGATTAAGAAGGCGGCTAGAGTAGGACTATTTATATTGCTCTAAGTGGTAGGATACTAGGATGATGTATTCTAGTCCTGGAAAAAAAAATAGAGCATTAGTTCATACTCAAGTTGACTTAAATTTCGTAATATCTTTTTTCTCAATAAATAATCGGATATTTAGAAAGATATTTTTATAGCAGAATAAATATACACTCAACAAAATTTGTCATTGCAAAGAAGTACTGAATTCATGATTTAACATATATTGTACTTAATGTATGTGGGTTAAGCCTGAAATATCCTTCAATAAATTGAAGACAACTATCACTAAACCAAAGGTTAATTAGTAATAACAATGAAAACTGGGGGCTTCATGAAAGCCGAAAGGCATTAGGCATGTTGTGACTCACTGTTTGGCCTGGATAATCTTTGGTCTAATTGTTGGCTATATGGACTTGAAGGGTTGGAGACCCTGTTCTACAAATTCCTGCCTAACGCCGCCTATTATATGTACTTGGAGGGTTGGAGATGTTATTCCAAAGGTCCTAGGTGGTTGGCCACCGCCTCGATTAGTCCCCAAATGTTTGAAAATTAAGAAAGTGCGCCTAGACCCGCCTAGATGCCCACCTAGCCCTCCTAAACCCACCTAGGCACTCGACTACGTCGCGACTCTCACGTAAACAGAAAATCAATAACTTTCATTTTGCATTTTATTCTTGTTATAAAATGTAAAAGACATGTTGAATACTTGGATGAACACTCATTATATGCTTGTTCCCCATGTTTTCAATATATTTTAATACTTTATAATCTACATATCATTTTATTTTGCAATTTATGTATCCCAATACGACTATGTGTTTTTTAAGTATAAATAGGCACTTATTTATACAATATATAATAAATTTACTTAAATCCGCCTATACCGCCTAGACTACCTCCAATATCCCGCTTAGCCGCCTAGACATTAGACCTCAGTCTGCCGCTCGACTGGCGCCTAATATTTTTTAGAACCTTGCTATCAACTAGTGGAAATAAGCATAAGCACAGAGAGTGGGATGGGGGCCATAGTGAAATGGATCTTTGGAAGCTGCCAGAAGGAATAAAAGGGGATTGAAATTTGAAGAGCAAGTATGACCACCCATAATGCAAGTGAGAATTTGGATTATCACTTAAGTATTGATTAACATGTTTATTTTTTATTATGACACATCATTTGATTTAGAAATTTGGTTTCCTTAACATTATACTTACAAATAACCAAAGACTTTTGTCAACGTAAATTTAGATTACAATATTAATTCTCTGCAAATAGTGCAACGTAGATCTAGATGTTGACAATAGTGCAGAGAATTATCCGAATTCCACAAACACAGACCAAGAACACCAACTACCGTAGATTGCCAATATAGGATAATGTAATAGCACTAAATTACTAATACAACATAATTAAGTTAAAGTCTTAATTTAATCTCTCATGATTCATCTAACAGAGATTACAGAATAAGTAATCAAAGCAGGTCTCTGTGCAATCATAAAAGCAGGAACAGCTGCATCCAAACACAAAATTACATAAAAAGTACAAATTACAAGCTAATTAAACCATAAAAGAAGATAAATAATTAACAAGAAATTAATTAGATAATTACCATTCATTGATGACTTTGTCCTGCTCATCTTCTTCTATCTCGAAATTCTTGGTGGAAGCATCTATGGCTTGTGCTGGTGGAGGCTCCATATCTGATCTTCTCCTATCTTCTGAAATACTCTCCAGGGAGAGAAAGAGAGGTGGAATAAAAGAAAATGAAATAGAAAATAACATATATGATGCACAACGGATTCGTCTTTTTCCTAAATTTTGTAATAAATATTCTTTCTTTATTTTGATTACCAAATGAAAGGAAGAGAGAGAACCCATATCCTAATTTTAAAGGGCACTACCATCCATGACTTGTATGTTTCATAATGCTTTTATTGATTTTGCTTATTTGCTTTTATATTTTATTAATTTTTTGCAAAAATATCTTTTAAGTAACTATAATATAAACGGTTACGATAAGTATAAAGTTTTGTGGATGGATCACGAAGTGTTGAGCCAGACACTGTATCTAGAGAAATGCAAAAATTAAACAGAAAAGTAAATGGTTTTGGAGAGTTGAAGTGGACCACTGCAGAAACTGATAAGGCCATTTATCTGTGAAATTAATGGTGATTCTGTGCATGCGTCTACTTGCACTAACAAAATGTATTTCAAAGGTTTACCCTTTTGAGCTATTTTAGTTACAAGTCGTTTTCATTGATTGATGACTTCATTTTCTTTGTGAATAATGTCTTCAGTTTATTTTTTTACACTATATATGCATTTTACCAAAATAATGTAATTTTAGGATATTTCGGGGTGTTATATATTCTGAAGTTTTTAGTCGTTAAATCTTTTGTCAAAGATATATAAGGTACCAAATAAATTAATTTAAGATCTTCTGGGGTATTATATATTTTGAAGTTTTTAATCGTTAAATCTTTTTGTCAAAGATACATCGATCAACATTTAACGCGTAATATTCTCATAGTATAAAATACTTTAGAGCACCATAAAATCTTTTTTACTTGAAATTGTTTTGGAGATTTTCCATTTGGGAGTGGTTTATGTAGGAAGGACAATATTTCCCTGCTTCCCAGTAACATGCCATCATTTCAATATGCAAACGTCATATTTGGAAACTGTTTAGTCGTACATATGAATGACATGAATTAACAATTCATAATGAGGATGTTACTTGTTACCATAATCATCGATTTGTTTGACACATGAATGATTAAACATCTCTGAGTCAATAAATTTTTCTAAATATGAACTTTAGACGATGATAAAGAGAAAAAACAATTATGATTATGACATTGTCCTATAAAATAATGTCATGTTAAATGAGAAGGAGGAAGTATTATCTTAGAATCCAAGAATTTAGAAGAATTATAGCATATATTTTTTTGTTAAAATCCAAGAATTTTTTGGTGGTTATTAGGATCTTCTTCTTTAATCCACTGTGTTCGGGTTCAACCAGCACCCTTCTCTAGTGTAAATTAACATAGGGATATTGCTTGTATTAACATAGTGCATGTGGAAGCATATTTCATGAGGAGTTGATTCAAGGTGCAGATGTATCTGTAACTCAGAAGTGCTTATGAACTTTCTTCTCTGCCAACTATAGCCAAAAATGCTTTATTAGAAAAAAAAAAAACACTTCTAACGTTTCTAAACAAACCAAAAGTATAAAATGAAATTTGAAACAAATTTGCAAAATCAGATACCTTGGAGTGCAAACAAAAGCACCAAGTGCAAAAATAATTTGAGCCCTTTGATATATAGACATGTCATTTTTTGAGTCCACCAAATTATACATGAAGACGAAATCATCCTTCAGAAGGCCTTGTTAAAAGACTTCTGCTGAAGCTCTAAATTAGTTACTGGTATACAAAAACTGCTTCTAAATTCCCAGGGCAAGATAAACTTCCACCATCGAAAAGGATGGAAGAAAGAACCTACAAAACACTCAATGGCTGCGAGTCACCTACCAGAGTCTCATCCAGCACACCTACAAGTCAAGAGCCGCTTCTAAGCAGAACTATGGGCAGAAAGGCAGCTAAGTCATCTGAAAATGCTATATGTTTCAGCATTGCGGTTGGCACAACGCAGAGCATCTGCAGGAGGGATGTGGTATTTGAATTGCAAACTGTGCTGGAGGAGTTAATCCGGGAAGGGCCTCATGGTTAACTTTCACATGAAAATGTTGGCCAGTTCCACTGGAGAAAAGGCTGGACCCGTCAAGCTTGGCAATCACCAAATTGGGAATGCACTGCTCTGTGATCCAATTATGGCAGGAATCATCAGCGACTGATCAAATTTTCTTTCAAGTTCGATTGGACTATGGGATTTATCCTGTAAAAAGAATATATAAACTTTAACAAAACAAGTGGCATGGCATTTGTACTTACCGCGTAATTCATCCCATTAGATGCCTGAGTGCCAGGCGGGACATCCTGCTGCTGCGAGTTTTTTAAGAATCGATGTTCTAATAACATGGCAGCAGTTGGCCTCTCAGCGGGATTTCTTTGGAAGCAGCAGCATAGGAAATCCTTACCCTCAGGTGACAATGTTTCCGGAATTGGTGGTGCATCCTTCATAACTTTAAACATGGCCGCAGCCTGAATTAATAGACAAGAGTTTAGAAAACTGACAGAGGGCTTAAATGCAGAAAGTTATGTATGAAACTCGAACCCAATTATATATTCACAATGTCAACTCTCGAGAGGCAGATGAGCAAAGCTACAGGGCAACGAAGAAGCTAAAAAGAAGTTTATGATTTTATCGCACTGTGCGCGAATAGGTAAAAGCATGCAGAAATTAGCGATTTTGACATAAACAATGGAGTAGACCCCTTCAAAGCACAAATTGAAACAATTTCATGGTTAAATACAGAAGATACGAGCTTACCCCTTCATACTCACTCCAAGGAGGTTTTCCGGTGAACATTTCAATAATTGTGCAACCCAAGCTCCATATATCGACAGCAAGAGCCAGATCAGAGCTGCTATCTTTATGCATCTCAGCTTGCATCAGCTGCAGGAAGAAATTGTAGCAGTATTAGGGCAGCGCATAACCATAGGCTGCCGCATACTAGTTAGCAAAAGATTACCTCTGGAGCCATCCAGTATGGGCTCCCCTTTAGAGAAAGATTTCCTACGTGACCTGAAAGCTACAAAACAAACAAGTTTAAACTATGTCAGACCAAACTTAGATGGTAAAGAATAAATCCCAGAAAGTGATCTGAAACTATAACAATGTGATGACTGTAATGATAGCCTCATGAAACGGTGTGTAGAAGCGCCAGATGATTAGATTGAGGAAACCAGCTCAAAATCTTAAAATAACTTAGCCCATTACCCTGCCAAGAGCAAAAAAAGCTACTAGCACTCACATGTTTTGCCATTCCAAAGTCAGCTAGCTTGACAACTCCACATGAATCGACAAGCAAATTAGCCCCTTTGATGTCCCTATCAACAGAACACAAAATAATATGCAGCCTAATTAACCCCAATCACAATGCTATAGGCCCTTACACCAAAAACAATTCTTCGACATTCGACAATGATAAAATTCGCATAGTCAGAACTCATTCTTATTTGCTACTCGAATTTAGTCTCACATTCCGTTTTTGTAAGGCAGACTTTATACTGATAATCATACATTTGATTAAGAATGTGATGATACCTGTGTATTGTCTTTGTGCTGTGCAAGTAAGCCAACCCAGAGAGTATATGGCGAGTAAAATTGCGAACAACAGCTTCTGTTATGGCTCCACAATGTTCATGGACATATTTGTTAATAGAACCAGGATGGACAAACTCCAGATATATATAAAATCGATCATCAACCTGCATATACATGAAAGTATGGTGTGATTTGTTTTAGGCATCTCCAATGGACAAACATGAGCCTGGATGCCTAAACATGCATGTAACACATTACTCACTATTTCGCTTCCATAATACTGCACAATATTAGGATGCTTCAGCTGGCTGAGAACTTTGATTTCCTGATTAAAAAAAAAAGGTTTACAGAAAATGAGTAAGAAACACTGACATTGTAACATAATACATCGCTCAATACACCTGAAGAACCAGAACATCACAGTCCACCAAAATATATTACATGAAAAATTATTTTGCCCCGATCTCAGTCCACAATGTACTTTTAAATTTTCGTGTTTCTATGAGAGATCAAAAAGCTGAAAGCTGCCATACTGGACGCTGAATCGCTGATGCAGTGATACTCCAGAGGTTCAACAGGTAAATTAGGAAAAAGCCTATGTGATGTGTTACATTCGTAGAACAAAGTGAGAGTGATGATAACCTGCTGTAGCTGCTTTATACACTCTGCAGATTTTGGGTCCTCAGGAAATAACTCGACTTCCTTCATTGCACATAAAGCTCCAGTTTCTCTGTTACAAACGAAAAACCTTCATCAGCATTTAGCAAAGCAAATTGAAACTACGATCAGCTGTTCATGGAACTGTATATACCTATTGGTAGCAACATAAACACTTCCAAACGTGCCACGCCCAATAAGCTTTCCCTTTTGCCATTGTCCTTTCACTGGCTGGGACTCCGGTTTAGGTGTGAGTATAGCGTGTGGTGAAGGTAGGCTAAGACTTGCTCCAGGAGGCAGAGGCAATGGATGGACTTCAGCATAACCATTAACCTCACGCCGCGCAGTGGAGACTTCAATTGTTAATCTGGGAGGCAATGGCGATGTTGAGCCTGGTGGGATTTTGACATTTCGGCAGGGACTTCTATTTGATGGACTTTGTATAGGGGAATTATCATTACTCTGGGTGGAGTATTCCGACAAGGAAGGGGGAGGGAGCGCAGAAGTCATATCACAAGTGGGCATCTCGGGCGCAGACCAGCCTTGATTTCCCACAGGACCAAGGTGTGGGAGAAGATCACTAGCACTGGGACTGTGTGGGCTAAATGTAGGACTCGAAAAAGGGCTAGCAGGTGCGCTCCAAATACGATTTGGAACTTCAAGCCCGAAGTCAGTATGATAGCTCTCTAAACCATTCCTACCTTGATTCCTCCTCGTAGACCTTGACCTTGATTCAAAACAATTCTCGTTATTTTTTCGCGCTTCCCGGCTACCAAACACACTGAAAATGCAAGACATGTACGTCAATAAACAATGCATATGTGCAAATGGAGGAATTCAAAGGCCAAATCTGCAACAAACAATGCAAAATCTGACAAACATGGAAATGTTGGTGCAATCAAAATCACAAACCCCTATCTATTTCGATTCTTAATTTGAGCATGTAATTAACATCCATTAATCGTTTTGGTTTTCCAAATCCAGTAATAGTATCATATTTTTTTCTTTTCAATTTTTTGTTTTCTCTAGAACCAAACAATATGAAAAGAAATTATAAATTTTTCTTGTCAAGAAAAAACAAATTATACGCAAAATGAATCAAAGAGACGGCAATCTACAATCGCCGGAACTGCATCCGGAGCACCTCTCTCTTCGGCACCTCTCTTCCATCGCGAATCCGCTGCCAATTCCGGCAATGGCAGCGGCTGAGGAGTCCCGGCCCGCAGAGGTGGTTTCCGGAAGCGACGAACTCGAACCCGAGCATTTATGATTATTCACGGCTCCACCTCCCCCGTCCTGGTCTCCGCCGCCAGTACAGATCAAAAGCTGCTTCCTCTGTCGGGTGAGCTTCCTCCTCGACCGGAAAATCCACCCTCTCCCGTCATCGCTGGCCTTCTTTTTAGGCGACTCCCCGTTTGCCGATCTGAACGGCGACGACGACGACGACGACGGAGGAAGAAGAAGAGAAGGTAAGGTTAGACAGCCAACCCATGGTGGAAACCATTCATGATCGTCGCAATCGCACAAACCCTAACAAATTTGGATATCGATTGCGGGAAGGCCTAGGAGGTCCAGGAGAACAAGATCCATGAGCGGCCTGGATCTTCGTCGAGAGACCTGCAGGCCATGAATGAATTCCCCGAGACGGTGTCGTTAACTCGGTTATTTTCTTTTCACAACGCGGTTTAGAAAATGGGTACGGCTCTCGCCAATTTTCAGAAATTGAGAGGTCCATATTATTGTGCTCCGTTTTCTCTCTAACCATGTTTGAACAACGCGCCCGCGCGCTTGGTTTTTCGTTTTTCTTGTGTCCCGGCCGTTAATTCTGTTATTTTTATTTCAAATTTATACATCTATTTTTTTTTTTTTGATGATAAGTATGGATAACTACCCAACCTTTGACTCTAAATTACTCTTAACATTTTAACCATACTATGGAAATACCTAAGGTTTTGTAAATCAGATATCCGTTGGATCTCCAATATTAAGTAATGATATTTCAACGTTAAGAGATGATATAGACTTATATATTGAAAATTCGAGCGTCCAGTTCAATATATTTGTCAATGTCATTAATTCACGGCTCTAGTGACCTAACATATGTCCATTAAGTAGTTTGGTTAAAATGTTTTGAAAGGTTTAGACTAAGGGCTCGTTTGGATGTGCTTTTAAAATGATTAAATGTGCTTTTAGAGAATATTTTTTGGTTTCAAAAGCATTTTAAGTGCTTTCTGCAAGAAGCACCAGTTATGTGCTTTTTCCAAGAAGCATTTTAAGTGCTTTTTCCAGGATTTACTTGTATCTTTACTAATGATTGGTTCTAAAAACACCAAAAGCGCTTTCAGTCGTTTCAAAAGCACATCCAAACGAGCTATAATTTAGAATCACCCTATAAGGTTGGGTGTAGGGAGAGTCCAACAAATGTGGGTGAGCGATCCATATTCTGCGATTTACGTAACTGATACCACAGAGAAAATTAAGAACAAGGTATATATGAATTTTCTGTTGCTAAGTTTCCGTAGGTTTATAAGTTTGTACAACATTTCTATTTACCCAAGACTCTCTCTTCAAATTGCTGCATGTCTTCATTTTACGTGCAGATAAACAGGCATGCCGCATGCATTATCTGGTGGACAAAAATTTCCAGAGGATCAGAAAAAGTTTGGAGCAAATCGGGGGGTATTTGGAGCAAGAAAATCTTAATCTACTCATCCGTCTGCAGTTGCATGGAAATTTGATGTTTCATGTCTTGTAAGATTTGTTTGTCAGTAGTTGGTGCCTTGTAACTCAAGGAATAATTGTACCTCGTGGACAATACATTGTGCAGGTAGATATGTACCATTCAAATATATCAAATATATCAGTTTCTTCCTAGAGGACGATGCTAATTAAACTCGAAGTTATGCGAAAGGTGAGACGGTTGATATATTTTTTTATTAGCAGTACAATTTATGCCTGTGTTACGTTGTTTGCTAATTCGCTTCGGGTGGAACAGAAAATGGTTCAGATTCAGAAGGCATGACGAGTGGTGATGTTAAGGAGCTGCTTAGTGAAGTTTTGACGGAAATAGTAGGAAGACATCGTTGGGCTGAGGAGATGGTGGATGCTTTTAAGGCAGTGAGGCCGTTCCCGGAAATGTTCGACTAAAGTGATGAGGCTGTAGTCTGCAGGCACATCCATGAATATCATCACTTACTAGTTTAATTGAAGGCTTGTATAACATTGACAACTTACTTAGATGGAGCTAATTACAAATTTGTTACGGTGTTAACTACGACGAGATCGACATGTATCCGACAATTATAATGTAATCTTTGGTTAAGATCAGGCATGTTCGGATAACCATTATAATAAAAGCACAGATGTAACAAAAACACGGATCATATTAAGAGTGCTACAACAAAATCCAGCTGATTATGATCTAAACAATCACGATTGTTTTACAACTTGAGAATCACACAGCATATGGCGGCGGGCAAATCTGTAGCTTAGGATAAATCAAAGACTTATTAAACTTCTTGCTTCTACTCGTGATTCATGCCAATGCAGGAAAGCCGTAAACCTGTGCTTTGGGGACTAAACTCCTGCAGATTCTGGCTTCTCCAAATTTGTTGCGACTATCTTACATATGGGCATGGTTTCGTTCTTACTTAGAAGCTTCATGGAAGGATGAACCTCAACATCCGGAATGAACACCCTATCTCCTACATCTAGATCGCCGACATCCACCTCAATCTTTGTAGGAATGTGCTCAGCTGGTCCCAGGTACTTTAGGCTAGTTCTAATTTTGTTCAGATGGCCACCTGTTTTGGCACGAACAAGTCATAATCAGTGCGCTGTCACATAACCTCATACTTAACCAACACAAATCAGTCTTTAAAGAACGCATGAAAACAACATGATACATCAAATAGGGACTCCGATTGTAACAAGCTTTTAAACATTTTACATGCACCGTTGTATATATATAAGAATGTGAGCATCCAACCCAATAAAAAACTGCGAAAGAGTGGAGCGGCCCAAGATCATTTAAACTATCACACAACGCGTACAACAACAACATAAGCAGCTGCAATTCTGTTTTCAATACGTAACCGCTATAGTATAGATGCACAGAGGATAGAAAGAACGGCTTTAAAGCAGAGCAATGTACCACATCCATAGCCGAAACTTTCTCTCTTCCTAAACATCCAACTTCGATGTTACGGTTTACGGATCGAACACGCAAGCTTCTGTTTACCAAAGATATGAAACAAACCTAACAATGTGCAACCAAGAAAATCAAATTACCTTTCTTGAGACCAGGACAAACATCTTCACCTTTGAAAACAACAGGGACGTCAACTTTCAGCTCCGAGCCCTCATCCGCCCAAACAAACACCAAATTCAGAATCTTCCCACTCTCTTCGTCCCTATGAATCTACACAAAATCACAAAAACCCAAATTTTTAAATAACTCAGAAATTTTCAATTTTTTATATTATTGGAAATTGTATCAAATTATAATGGATGAAGAAAAATGAGAAATTGCCTTGATGGGTATGACATTTCCGGATTCGAGCAAATCCGATGACCCGGACCCGGCTCGGATCTGGAGGGGGAACCGAGTGGAGCAGAAAAATGGGAGTTCTACGGACTTGAGAATGGCCTGAATCTGCTTCCTTTCGGTGGTCAGAAGGTGCTTCCTGGACACCGGACGAGCGGCGGCGCTGGTAGGATTTAGCTGCTGAGAGAACACGACGGCTGGGATTCGACCTTGAGCTCTGTCTTTGACGGAGACTCTGTTTCCAGTGACTTCTCGAGGGATGGCTTGGATCGTGTGGTACATAGCCGCGAAGGATGAGAATGGAGGTTGGGGTCCGGAGCTGGGGTTTTGCAGAACCGCGCGGAGGTTGCTGCCGGCTGCGCGCCACCGATTGGCCATCTTTTCGGGTGGTTATTTTTGGTCCTCGGATTTTTCCGCCGAGGGTTTTGTATGTTGTTTTGGGGTTTAAGGGTCTGGGCCTCTGGGGGGAGGTGAACTTTGACTTATCAGAGTAATGGACTAGGCCTTTAACTTCCCTATTTGTTCTTTGGTCAAGCCCAATGTTCAAAGGTAATTTTCTTAGACCATATGATCATTTACTCTTTTATATAAAAGTTATCTAGTCAATATATACTTACCACTTCTTTGATAGAGGAAAATGGTTTTAGTTTAACTGTCGCACCGACACATGTTGTTATCAATTTATATGTTATAATATAACTAGAGATACTTTCTTAATCTAAGGCATATTAATATTAAATATATAATATGTGTAGAACTAATTATGGTGAGAGACATATGAGTAATGACATCATTGAGCAAGGACTAGGAGTTTAGTTCACACACCAATTTTAGACTCTCGCACACACCTTATTGTTTCTGGCTATCAAATCAAACGAAAACAACAAACATAATTAAACAGAAGTGCGTATAAGGAGAAAAGAGTATGTGTTTATCAATTCCCTAAGGATTATAGATTCAAAATTCAATTCCCTTTACCTAATCCGTCTCTACAAAATAAATAAATAATTGCTTCGTGAGATAGTTTAGTAATTAAATGTCGTCCAAATAACAACACTCTACCAAAAACACAATAGAGCTTCATTAGTATGCATAAGGTAACACCGTAAGAATACAATATAGATTAGGCTCGCAAAAGACTTTGGATGCAATGCTTTCATTGGCGCCCATCTGTCTTGTTGTATCTCTCATCACGTGAGCAAAGAGAGAGGAAGCAGTGAACCCTTGGCAAACAACTTAATTTTAGTCCTAAATTAATGCTAGTGTTATTCCCATGTTGCTAGTATGAGAGGACTCAAATTTGGAATCTCTTGGGACCATGTGGATACAGTGGGGATAAGTTCTAATTCAACCAAAAGCTAGCTAGCTAGCTATTTCAAATTGCTGACTATGTCTCATTGTCTCAAGAACATTTGAATAAGCACCCACCATAACACTTTCGAAATTCCCTGCAAACCTATTCCTTTAATACCAGATGCTGCAATGGCAACGCAGCAGCTAACTTTTGTTTTTAGTCGAACCCTCGATCACCAGTCTTTTCCATATGTGGAAAACATTGCTCTTTCACACTCATGCCAATCGAACGAACCTTGTTAATTTAAGTCCTCAACCTTTTCGTATATACAATAATAAACTACTACTTTTCCTCTTATATTTTAGCCTGGTAAACTCACTAAATTGAATCGAGAAAAAGGAGAAAACCCATTATTTTAGAGTACAATATACATTGAGGTTTGTTTTCAGTAGTCCTAGCCTACAAAATAATTCAACTATTAAACGATATTCAGTATTTGATTTCTTAAAGTCAATCATCATCATTTATTTTTTGAACTACTTAGTAGTCTAATCCGGTACTGTCGAACAAAAATTATTATTCGTCGATATATATAATAAAAAAGATTTGGCATTAAGTTTGGTGAACGGTGACATAAGAATATTCACACATATCTGGTAATGTGTTGCATACTAAAACCTAAATAAAAAGTGATTGGCATTTCTTGTCAAATCCGTGCACGTGATAAAGCTCTCACCTTGGGCCCTGGGCCACCGGCCCAAAACCATATAAAAGTCAACAGCAAAAAGGCGGGGCACAGCAAAAGAGATTGGGAAGAAGAAGCAATCAAAAATTGTAAATGAAATTCCGTAAAGCATGAGACAAATTGGATGATACGGATGCAGGGCTGATCTGGCCATCGCACAAAGTCCACCCTCTCCTACTATTCTATACAAATTCAGGTGCGCGTGTGTGATCCTGACGTAGGATTTACATAAAACGAATTCATTATTTTGTTGTATTTTTATTTAATAATGCATTGTAAATTTAAATTTTTCTCGATACAATACAATAATATATTATTAAATAGAGATATTACCACCTGCTAAATTTGTTCAGTGTAAGTTGTTTTCGTGATCTCAATTCTTGAGAGATGGGACCTCCAACTTGTGCGTGTCTGTATTTATATATCCCCCCACCACACGCACGTCCCTTTTTCTCTTTTCTATTTTTGGAATTTTCTGTCTTTTGAAATCCTTTTTTCATATTCCAGATTGCAAATCATTCCGTGGACTCATGGACCAAAACAAAGTTTTTGTGATGGGATGATATATGCTTAGCCACATCCGATGGTTTTGTTTTTTAACTAACTATATAATTATTACGCTAAATTTATCGAAATTATGCGGAAGTATTCAAATTTGATGCACAAGAATACATCATTTTAGCCAACTTAATTAAATTCATATTTTTAATGAGTTTCCTTTGTTTACTTTCGTAGATTACGCAGCTAAGGATCATCTTATTTTGCTATCAAATTATAAATACGACCGACTTGATTAATTTTTTTTGTTATTAACGATAGATGTGAAAGCATAACATATTCAGTAAAAGAATTCATAAATTACATGTTATCAATGTGAGGCCTAGCAAAACAAAATAGTGAGTAGCACCATACTCTTGACTACCATTACAACAACTTCGAAGAAAAACTTTTCATTTTTTTTGTTGTCTACAACTATGGATTTTTTTTTAATGTTAAAAGAAAACTACACTTGCAACACCAAATACAAAAATTAGACTTGGACTAATTTAAATTTGCTAGAGGATCAACTGACATATTTTATTCTTGAAAAACATGTCAAGCAATGATCCTCCATAGGTTCACATTTTGAGAACCTGTGAGGACCTTTTCATATAAATCCTTCTATCAATTCGGATTGTTGGCTTGTAATAACTAGATTCATATCTACTGGATTGTTGGCTCGTACTCATATATTAAATTTAGTAGCAATCCATCTCGTGTTCCTCCACTTCAAACAGAAGAATCAAGTCGGTTCATATGTTATTTGTTGGAATATGATTATGATAACATGTTCTCTGACGACAACGCGTTAGAGAGTTTTTGAAAGCTCATGAATTACTTTGTTAATTAGACAATGATCGTTAGAGAGTTTTTGTATTGAAGAAATGGCATGGCATCATTTTCATCTAGATGTGTTGATGTGATAACACAATAGTTAACAAATGCATGTGCAGCTTGTGGTTGCAAATTTATGCCTCCTTCTTCTTGGACAAAATTGCACCTACAAAACAATTAACACCTTAGGGTCAAGGCCAAGAACCTCACGCGCCCACGATGAATGGGGGGGGGGGGGCTTTGGCCGAAGAACCTCCTATGCCAAAGTTAGAATTTAGAGAGAAAAGTGTTTAGAGAGCTTTTGGAGTTTTGCAAGAGTGTGGACTTAGATTTTTAGAGAAAATAGGGTTCAATATATAGAGAGTGGCAGGACCCCTTTGGAGAAAAGGTGGCCGGCCTTTGGGATGTTTTTGGGTGTATTTTGTGGTTTCATGGGTGATTTATTTGGCAATTAATGGATTAATGAGGAATAAATCCATTAATTAGCCAATTAACTCAATTTATGTGGAATATTTTGTAGGGTATGGAATGATAGCCAATTGATTAGCTAAAAGAGGAAAAAAGAGGTAAAAAAATATATGGAATGAAATGGGTTTTGGGAGTTACCTTGTAAAAGGGATTTGATGAGATGGATTTTGACTTTGTTACCTATTTTGGACACTTTTGACTTGGTTGAGGGATGATTGCCCGCTGCTTGCTTAGGAATCCTGATATGCCTCAAGGGTATTTTTGTCCTCTTTTATCCAAAGATCCACGTGTCACCTTGTGGTTATTTTTTGGCTCCACAAATGCCCCCACACCTGATGGGCTGCTCGCAGGAAAGGGCAGCAGGTGTAGAGATCTCCAACTTTGATGCAAATTCTCTCTTGGACTTGGAATTAGATTCTTCTAGGAAAGGGAAATAAATTGTCTCCAAAGCCTATTTAAGCCTACTTTAAGTAGGGGATTAAATCAACTTCGGAAGACAATTATTTATCCCTACAAGAAAGAGATAAAGCTAAAGGATATTTGTTCCCCATCCCATAACACTCTTCTTCGCTTGCCCGTGCAAAGAACCGTCTTCCGTTGATTTCTTTGTCTTCTTCACGCCGCACCGATGTAAGAAAAACTTAATTTTCCTTGTCTTCTTCTTGGGAGGTACTGCTGCAGAGCAGCCGTCGGGGCGGTTTGGTACGTTGGCTGGCAGGGGCCATTGCTTGTGCTGTTGGCTTGACTGAAGCCAAGGACTGGCTCGGCATGGGCCGAGGAAGTGGCGTGGCATGGGTTATGGTTTGGGCTGCTTTCCAAAAATAAGGAAACTGCTTGAGTTTGATTTCTCAGCTGCCATAGATAGAGCAGTCAAGGATGAAGCTGCCGAGATTGGAGTAGTGGCTGCTGCCCCCTGACCATTCGCTGCCTAGTTGGTCTTCAAGCATTCGATCTTTTGAATTATGTGGTCTTCTCGCACTGTAGATCTTACCCAAATGAGTGTCGGGGAATTAGTTTACCCTCTCGCGCTGAAGAGCAGTCCCATATGGGTGTCGGGGAATTGGTTTACCCTCTCGTGTTGGAGAACAATTAGTTTATCTTCTCGCATTGGAAAGTAGACCCATATGGGTGTCGGGGAATTTGTTTACCCTTTCGCACTGGAAAGTTTATCCTTTCGCACTGGAGAGCAGACCCAGAAAGGGTTTTGAGCAGTTGTTGTGGACAGCAGTTAAGCCAGGCTTATGAATAACTTCTTGAATCTTTATTGAGAATAACGAAATAAATCAACTGTGCTGGAAAGTAAAAATTGCATAACAAACTGGATAATCTTCGACTTGCGAGGCCTTGTTCGTCGAGCTGCTAGAGACTTCGAACTTATTTGGAAAAGCCCAAACGGGGTTCAGGGGGTGATAGAGACTTCTCCTGCTTGTGTAGGCCGTTTCGTTGATCCGTCAAGATACTCGTCGCATCGGCCCTCATTTGGCAGCTTCTCAAGGTATTGCTTCCACTTTAGGCAGCCGTTGGTAGTGTGGCCCGGTCCTTGATGGAATGCGCAATACTTTGTAAGATCCAGCCTGGTAAGATCGCCTTTCATGGGTGGCGACAGTTCGAACCAAGGTTCATTCTTGAGCTTGCGGAGAATTTGGCCGATTGAAACTGTGAACTTGGTGAATGTTTCATGTGCTGAGTCTTCTATGGTCGGGAAACATTTCATGTGCTTCTTTTTCGACTCGTTTTTGTTAGATTGCTTGGCTTCGTCCCATAGTGCATGCTTTTCTGCCAAAGCATACGAAGCTGCTAGGGTCAGTTCTTCTCCCATGATCAGTTTTCCGAATAAAGGGTGTTCGGTGGGAAGCCCATTTCTGAACGCTGCCGTTGCTATATCCTCGTTGCAGCCAACAATCTTGGCCTTCTCTACTTTGAATCTCTTGACATAGTCGCGAATTGTCTCCCAAGGGTCTTTTACGATGTTGAAGAGATGGTCGGATGTCTTTTTGATTGAGCGGTTAAACAAATACTCCTTAGTGAAAACAAAGGAACGTTCGTTGAAACTTCAAATCAACTGAAGTGGTAGAGTGTGAAACCAGGCTTGCGCCTCGCCTTGCAAAGTTGTGGCAAAAATTTTGCACATAAGCGAGTCGTTGTTCCTGTAGATGATCATGGTACTATGGTAGTGCTTGAGATTTCGATCCAGATCTTTGCCCCCGTTGTACTGAGTGAAGTGAGGCATAGTGAACCCGCGATGTGGATCTGTTCGCTCGATCTCATTCGTGAATGGCGAAATGCTTATGTGGGTCATGTTTCGTCGAAGCGCATCATCAGCAACCCCGTTACATTGGAAATTGTGCAATCGTTCGGTCAGGAGCCTCTCAACTTCTTTTTGAATTTGCATCTGCTGGGGCAGTGGAACTTTCGGCTGCCCCCAGTCGTGACTTATGGGTCTGGGCCTCTCTTCCCTATGCTCGACTCGTCTATGTCGCGGCTGCGGTGCATGTGGCATGTACCTAGCAGGCGAACGGGCTGCTTGTTGAGTCGGATTGAGTTACTGTTTCTCTCATTCTGCCGTGCTGCCAACTCCAATATAAGGTGGAGAATACTCTTTGCGAGCTTAGTTGTGAATGAACACTTCGCTTGGAAGATTGTCCATGTTGATAATCGGAGTGTGACCTCAACCGTGAATGTATGCTCGTTTGTGGGCTAAATCGGGAATGCACGCTCCTCCGCGCGCTGAGACGGGAGTATACGCTATCCCAAAAACCCAGGTGGGAGCGTAAACTGCTAGAACGCTCGGATCGTGGCTGGTTGACGGGCTGCTTGCCATGGCGCTAATGGAGAGGTTCGTCTGCCTTTGTTCTACTTCGGGACAACTCGTCCGGGGCACGTTGAATCTCGGTGCGCTGCAAGAGTTGATTCACCAAGGTTGTCTGTTGTGCAAGGGTGCTTGTCAACTCTATGACTTGTCGAGACAAGTGTTGTTCGCCATTTGGATTGGAAGAGCTTGGAAGAAATGTGCCTACTTGAGCAGTGGAAGGGTGGTTGACTTCGGGCTCGAAACTTGAGTTGGGAAAAGTCAAATCCGCGAAGAAATGTGGTGAAAATGCCCCTAACTCAATGGTTGGCCAGGATGGTTGAGATAGTCTTGGGCTGACTTGGGCTGCTTGAAAGGCCACGGGAGCAGGATAGGCCATAGGAGCAGGCTGCCCGGCGGCAGCAGGCTGGGCCACGTGAGTGGGCTGCTTGGTGGGAGCAGGCTGGGCCACGAGGATGGGCTGCTCGGCGGGAGCAGGCTGGGCCACGAGAGTGGGTTCCTCGGCGTGTGGCACACGTGGGTGTGAGGCTTAGGCTCGGCTCGGCAACGCATTAGGCTCATGTTGGCCTTGAAGTGACATGGCTTGGGCCGTGGCCTTGGTACCGTGGGCCTTGGATGGCACGGCTCGAGCCGTGGTGATGGCACCATGGACCTCGCCGTGGGTAGCTACCGTGGTACCCACTGCAGTGGTTGCCATGGTGGAGCCTCGTGGTGGTGGTGCCGCTCCACTTATTGTCATGTTTAGCCTCATGGATTGTCGCGGTCTCATCTCTTGAATATTGGAATTTTCACTTGTTGAATTTTCTAAATTTCTAGCCATTATATTTTTCTTTTACGTTTTATCAAAGAATCTTTGCAAATAAAAATTCTAATAATAAGAATGTACGAAAAAATACAAGTGGACTAGAAAATAGAGAAAAACCTTTTTTTTTTATGCGAGAGTCTTCTACGAGTATGGATTTCAACTCTCAATCCTCCTTCTTCTTGGACAAAATTGCACCTACAAAACAATTAACACCTTAGGGTCAAGGCCAAGAGCCTCACGCGCTCACGATGAATGGGAAGGGGGGCTTTGGGCGAAGAACCTCCGCTGCCAAAGTTAGAATTTAGAGAGAAAAGTGTTTAGAGAGCTTTTGGAGTTTTGCAAGAGTGTGGACTTAAGTTTTTAGAGAAAATGAGGTGCAATATATAGAGAGTGGCCGGTCCCCTTTGGAGAAAAGGTGGCTGGCCTTTGGGATTTTTTTGGATGTATTTTGTGGTTTAATGGGTGATTTATTTGGCAATTAATGGATTAATGAGGAATAAATCCATTAATTAGTCAATTAACTCAATTTATGTGGAATATTTAGTAGGTTATGGAATGATAGCTAATTGATTAGCTAAAAGAGGAAAAAAGAGGTAAAAAATATATGGAATGAAATGGATTTTGGGACTTACCTTGTAAAAGGGATTTGATGAGATGAATTTTGACTTTGTTACCTATTTTGGGAACTTTTGACTTGGTTGAGGGATGATTGTTCGCTGCTTACGCGTATGAATCCCGATATGCCTCAAGGGTATGTGCTTCGTGCAAGAACCAATTCAACTGCTTTTTAGAATTCCCTTTCATTTTTACTAAATATTAGTTTAAAAAACAATTGTTTAAAAACGCTTTTAATTATTATAGAAGTATTTCTAAACAAACCCTATATGTCTGTAAAGATCCCTGGAAGATCATTGCTCTAATTCTCCTTTTGTCAAAAGGAAGAAAAAAATTTGATTGTGAGAAAATCAAATTTTGGATCCGGATATGATGTCATACAGCGATCATCACTACGAGCGAAGCGTACACATAACAAATCAGAAAGATACAAAGACAATATATGTAATGTTAGACTCAATGGCTAAGCTTTGGTAATCTACAAATAAATTAATATTTTGGTTATGCTTTCATTCCACACGAAAAGGATTTGGAAGAATTAGAAAAGATTTGATTTGTCGTTTAAGAAAAATTAAAAAGATGAAAAGTAAGAAATAAAAGACAAAAATAGAGAAAATCCAATCACTTATTTTATAAAAGAAATGAATTAGAATAATACAGATAGAGAAACGTTGGATGAAGTATGAAGGGTATGTGAGCACGCAATTGTTCAACGAGACAATAAATCATGATTTACAGAACAAAAATACAATATATGACGTTTCATGTTAATAAAATAAACATTAGCATAGCATTGTACCGTATACCTCACTCATGAGGTTCAAGGTTCAGTGGTACGTACGTACTGGTCGCACCATCACCACCACCTCTCCTCTTCTTCCCTCCCTCCCTCCCTTTTGTCTCCCTCTTGGTGGGCCCCACTCATTAATCTTCTCGTCACGTTTACTTAACTTCTGATGTCCTTTGTAGTTCATTTTTCCACGTTGATGAAAATCCATTACCAATTTCTCTATATATTTAGTTTGAGTTTTAAAATATTTCATGTATAAATACACGAATTGTAACAATTATTTGACTATATATATAAATATTTACATGAATTCCTCATTGCATGCTTAAAATTACAGTTCGTATAAATCACTAGCATTTGGTCGAGCATTAACTGTTTATTGAATTGAATGAGTTTTGATACTTGATTATTGTTGTTGTTTTAACACCCCTAATTTAATGTTGACATGCCTTATAATAGTATCTTTCTAGCTTTTCTAAATAATAATGTTTTTAAAAATACAGTCTAAATGGTTCTTTCTCTTTTCCTTCGTGCTCAAGAAAGCTTCACAATCGTAAGCAACGCTGGTGCTTACGCGCTACTAAATCCAATATAAAACATAGGGAAAAAGGTTGGGATTTTGCGACCAATTTCGGTATAGAACTGTGAAATGGCAAGAATATACGTAAAATAGTCAATATTCGTCACATGTCATTCAAGAGAAAATAAAGTAGATGAAAGTGAACACAGTTGTCAATTTATCACACGTGTGAAGTTCAAATAATCGGTTGCATATATATATTTTTTTACAGCATATGGTAATTTTACAAAGCTTGTGTTTTACAATTTTTACCAAATTAAGAAGCAAATACTCATCCACGGCTAACTTTGAGGAGCAATTTTTACCCTTGTACCAGCTCACAAACAGCTACTTGAGAAGTCACACCTGGCGCCATGTTTTGACGCAAATAAGGACACCAGGTTATAGTACTGGGGTCCGTCACATGCTGACTCGAATAGACTCGTACACACTCGAAGTTTTCTTAACCCTTTATAGCCTCGAAATACAAAAGCATAATTACTACTAATTTAATAAATTAATTAATAATTAAAATACATTAATTGACCAGCTGATCGGTCAAAGGGAGCGACGTGATTAGCCGGTAGCGGTGACAGTCCCTGACGGCTGAGGACGCAACCACCCATCAGTTCTCGGGATGAAGCTTAAGGTTTGGTCACGTCGAAATGAATGGAAAAGGCAATCAAAACGCCTGTGCTTTGGCCTCCCTCTGACCCTACTGAGGAGGACTGATGTCTGACCGGCAATAGCAGGTCATCCCTTCCATCCCACCCATTTGTCTCTCTCGTAACTCGTGCTCGCTGCTGATGCCTGCAAGGAAGGTTGAAGGAGTATGAGTAGGTGAATCGAGAAACGATGTGCAGGGGAATGTGGGTTTACCATTTTGCCCCGGTGTCCGGCTGAGAGTGACAACTGTCAATTTAGTAAGGTGCAGTAGTGTAGTGTGTGGGGACAGTGAAGAGTGGTAATTTGTTAAATTTACTGGTTGAATAATGTTAGGGATATTGAATTTCTAAAATAAATTTTGTAAACTAAATGACGTGATGTTATGGTTGAATTATTAACGTGCTTATTTTATATTGATGACATATATTTTAGTTTGAAATTTAGTCTTCTTAGCATTACCCTAGCTGGGTAAGGTTAACGTGCATGGTATCCGAACGTGCTCCTACTGGAAAATGAATATTTATGCCACAAACCAGCAAGGTCTAGCGTGTAATTACATAATACTTATATGCGCATTGGCATTTCGTTTCAAACTTTTAAGCTTGTGATCCATTAGGCACTATTTAGTAGGCTGGATGAGATAGATTGTGATCAATTAAAATTTCTTGAGTCCAATCGGTTGTTTGGTGTGTTAAATGTGAGATTGATAGGATTTGACATGATCGATTATGAGTAGGGGTGCAACTTGGGTTGGGCCAATCCGAACTTGCCCATGTCCAACTTGACTTTAAACCCGAACAAGTGGTTTTTTGTAGTTATAACCCGCCCAAACCTAACCCAATTTCAACCCGTTCATTGATTGGGTTGATCATTTCCCCGTCTATCCCAACCCAACCCAACTCGACTAACCAAACCCAATCTAACCAGATTGTAACTCATATCAATTAATGCACATACTACACCCAAGTGAGCCAAGTCCAAAACCATGGTATTAAATATCGATAATATCGGCGAAATATCGCCGATATTATCGTTTTTTGGCAACAACGATATTTTCAGAGTATTCCAATTGATATCGTGATAATATCGCGATATTATCGATAATATCGCGATATTAGCGATATTATCGATAATATCGCGATATTAGCGATATTATCGATAATATCGCGACTCTCTCCGCTCTCTGCCAAGATCTGCGCCGGTGGTGATGGTCGCAGGCCAAGATCTGCCAAGATCTGCGCCGGTGGTGATGGTCGCAGGCCAAGATCTGCCAAGATCCTCGTCGTAGGCCACCGCCTGGAGGTGTGCGCGTGTGTGCATGTGTGCGTGTGTGCGTGTGTGGTGTGTGCGTGTGTGCATGTGTGCGTGTTGCAGAGAAGAGATGGGGGGAGAAGGAAGAAGAAACAAGGAGACTGGGAGAAGGATCGAGAGAGCCCTGTGTGCGTGTGTGGTATGCGTGTTGCAGAGAAGAGATGGGGGGAGGAGAAGAGATGGGGGGGAGAAGGAAGAAGAAACAAGGAGACTGGGAGAAGGATTGAGAGAGCCCTGTGTGCGTGTGTGGTCTGCGTGTTGCAGAGAAAAGATGGGGGCAGAAGGAAGAAGAAACAAGGAGACTAGGAGAAGGATCGAGAGAGCCTGCACGAATCCCTTTACGTTTCTAAAAGATAATTAAAATCCTAACTATGATAAAACTATCAATTCTTCACATGTGGCTAGAAATGCCGTGTGAAACTTTCCATATGGCTAGAAGTGCCGTGTGAAAGTTTCCATATGGCACACATATATATATATATATATATATATATATATATATATATATATATATATATATATTATTGTCAGTTTTCTTACTTTTCAAATTGTTGTTCCACATCTGTTAATTTCAGTATATATAAATGATTTTGGTGTGTTTAAATTCTTTTCATTAATTACTACATATTTTCTACATTCACAATATTTGCCAGCTCGCTATATAATCAACTTAAATCGGTTAAATCCATCATGCAATGCATTTCCTTTCAATGTTTTGTGATAAACTAATAGATAATTGACTAAATAAACATCCTGCAAAGTTTCAATAAAAATTTCCAAGTTTTTCTTACAATTTCCGTGGTTTCCATATAATTTTTATCGATATCGATATTATCCCGATATTTCCATCGATATTTCCGTGTTTTCGGACTACCGATATTTCCGATATTACCGATATTTAATACCTTGTCCAAAACCAACACCCTTGCTAATATTTTTTTAATAAATTACCCTTTATAGTTACTTAAACTTTTAGGGAATAAGAGGATTTGATTAGTCAGCCCATATTCGTAGTCTTTAAATCCCAAAGCTTTATGTTAGATTGATTTATGAAATTAAAGTTAGCTAGCTTACTTGACTTAATTTTTTTAGGAATTCTTGAAAACTAAGTTGTGACAAGATTAAACTTGAAAAAGTTGGGCAACTCGAACCTAACCCAAGTAAACCCTAACCCAATTAAACTTGAGCCCAAATGAACCTGAATGAAACCCAACCCGAACTTTAAAAGTTGGGTTAGGATTGGGTTAACCTTCCAACCCGCCCAACCCGCGCCCGAGTTGCACCCCTAGTTATGAGTGCACAATAGAATAAGTTATCTAATCAATCTTTATACATGAGTTACAAGTCCTAACCAATCCAATCCTATCCCTAAAGCCCACCGAATCAGCTCTTAGTACACATCAATCTTACGCAGTTCCAAAACGATATGTACTATGAAATATGGATACTTGGTTATTAGTCTCCCCGCATACGATAAAATTTTGATGATCAATGTTAATTTCTGATAAAGTTTTTATTTTCTGTAATTTCGCTGTGTGTTTTCATGTCATTATTTCGTTTTTGCTTATTAGTGTTGCTTTGTATGCCTGCGAATAGACTTTTTGTACCAGACAGTAATTTTTAACAATATTAATTATCAAGTACTTTTTGAGAAATACTGTAAAATTAAACCATACAAGTAGTCTTATTAAACTTGTGTTCACTATTCTTTTAGAAAATTTATTATAATTGACAAATATTTGGCATATCAAGCCGAATATCAACCAACTGACCAAGTGATATTCTCCAACCCAAAAAAAAAAAGAAAAAAAAAGATGATAATGGTAGATAATAAACTAAGCAGATACGGTTATTTGAAATTCAAAGTTTGCATACCTTATCCAGCTATTAGTATCGGTTGCAATTTAGTTTAGCGTCCAGTCTGTACAATTAATTTATTAATTTGGGATTAGTGACAACATAGTATTTATTCATGACTTTTACCAGGAATGATTATTAAATTTTGTTTTATCATTTATGGAACCTAATTAACAACATTTCCATTAAGACTAGATTACCTTCTAATGATAAGAAATAATCAATTTTTCTTGTACTAGAGAAATTCTAATTAACTTCAAGTTACGTGGGTGCACAAGCCGGACGACGCAATTTGAATTTGCGTACGAAAGGGGGCACTTCTAGCCAAATAAATTACGTGAGAGTGCGAAAAGTTTTAGAATTCGAACTGAAGTATCAAAAGGAGCACACTGCTTAATCAGCTTGGTTATACCCCAAGTCGGTAAACTATCTTTATATATATTTTTTTCTTACTTCAAATTTTTATTTAATAAGAACCACCTAATAATACAATTTCATGATAGAGCTTTAGTCAAGTGTAAATGAATCAAGAGGGAAATGACAAAAGAGAGATACATAAGGGTATTTAGGTAATTAGGAGGCTTGCATTGAAAACCAAGGCAAGCAAAGCGTCCAAACAGGGGTAGTATCGACAATTGAGGCATACAGTACAGGGACAAAGAGGAAACTCAGAAGGCACTAAATGGTCGCTCAGAATAACATGTCCTTCCTTATAAAGGTCAGTAATGGTATACCATATAAAAAACCAAAAAACACCCCGAAACCCAATCCAACGGTCACATAACGCCTATAAAAATAAAAATAAAATTTGGCGTCGACGCCGTGGAAACGCCCCCTCGCTCTCTCTCCTCTCTCTCATCATTTTTCTTTTTATATAATCTTAATTTCATTTTTTTTTTCTCATATCTTCGAAATAATAAAAATTTGTGTTTTTCCATTCTCTCTGCTTCTTCTGTTTGGGATCCTGCGAAGATCGGATCGAGCGCTCTCTCGCTCTCACAGGTCTCTCCTTCTTGTTCTTCCTCCCTTCATCTCTATCTCCATTTTCCCTATCGGTGAAACGCCGTCCTTCAAAGATTTCAGTGTTTGTTTCTGGTTCTGTGTCGTATCGCAGGTGTTTGATGGACTTTGACGGCTTGGGGAGAGAGAGAGTGCGGAGCCGTCGACTGTGATCGGAGCAATCTCTGCTAATTAAGTTAAAAATCGAAGGTAAAAAATAAAGGTTAGATTCACAGATTTTGAGGTTTTTATCGCCGTTTCTTCCGATTCGGTTTTTGCAGATTGATTGTCGTTTACGCGGATCTGAGATTTCCTTGCATTTCCTTACCTATGAAGTAGAGAGAGAGTGTGTGTGTGTGTGTGATGCACAAACGCAAACACACATAAACACAGCGGAGTGTTTTCTTAGAGAGAGAGACCTTCTTCTCGACGACGCCGTTTGGCTGTTTTCCTTTACATTTCTGGTAAAATTGATAGCAAATTAGGTCTCGTTTCATTGTTTACCGTTCCACTGTCGCTCTCTCTCTCTCTCTCTCCCCTTTTCTCTCACTCTATCTCTCTGTGAGTGCAGTGTGTAAAGGAAGCCATTGTTGTTGAAGCTTTTTTTTTTTTTTTTTTTTTTTCCTGACAGTATCTGCAATTTTTGAAGCTTCAACACTCGATGATCATCAGATACTCCAAAACGATTCGTTTCGTTTCGTTTTTGTTTTCTTCTGAAAAAATAAAATAAAATCATATTTCTTAATAATATTATCGCTTTGCTTTGGTTAGAAGAAACTGTTTGATTATATGGTACCATGTCGGCTTTCTAAAATCTGTGAAGCTTCCCTGAAAAATCCCCTTTCCATTTCCCTCTGATTTTCTCACATTTCAATGCTTATTTTACACAAGATAAATCTCTCTCTCCCTCTCTCTCCCTCTCTCTCTCTCGTTTTGTCCTTGGTGGAAAGTCCATTTGTCTTTCCTGCATTGTATCAAATTATCGAATATTGACTTGTTGGGAAAGATTTCTAATACAACAACAACAAAGCATTTTCTCACTAAGTGGGGTCGGCAAGGTCTTTGTTGGGAAAGATTTCTAATAATTTAATTTAATCGTTTTGGGTTTCTGAGTTTTTTTTTTTTTTTTTGTATTGCAGGTGGTTAATTTTTTATTAAAATAATGTCGTCGTCGTCAAACTCTCCTTGCGCGGCGTGCAAATTTCTACGGCGGAAGTGCACGCAGGAGTGCGTCTTCGCGCCTTACTTCCCACCTGACAACCCCCATAAGTTTTCCAAAGTCCACAAGGTCTTCGGTGCCAGCAATGTCGCCAAGATCCTCAACGAGCTCAGCGCTTCTCAGCGCGATGACGCCGTCAACTCTCTGGCCTATGAGGCGGAGGCCCGCCTTCGCGACCCCGTCTACGGCTGCGTTGGACTCATTTCCGTACTCCAGCAGCGGCTCAAGGAAGTCCAGGCCGACCTTTTCAATGCCAAGAAGGAGCTCGCCACTTATATGGGCCCACAAGCTTTGCTCTCCATCCTCCAGCCGCCAACTTACATGGCTCAGCAGCTCCAAGGAAACGCTTCTTCCGCCGTTTCGCCGTGCATGTCTCCGATGATTGGCATTCCAACCGGGGCTGCTTCCGGCCAGTTGATGATTCGAGAGCCACAGCAGCAGCAGATTTTTGAGGCGCAGCAGTTGGCGGCGGCCGTGGCAGCGAGGGAGCAGCAGGAGACGTTCAGGAGTTTTGATCAGAGAAAACAGGCAATGCAGCAGCAGGCGCAGGACCATATGAGATTCAACAGTGGGTTTGACTCGTCCCCTGGCTCGGTCACTGTGGGTGGCTTCACTCAGATGGCCGGAGCGGTGGGCAACGCCGTTTTGCCGTCTTTGGCTCTGGGGTTTGATAACGGTCCGTACCACCAGATTCAGCAGCAGCAGCCTCACCATAATCCCCACCTCCACCTGCAGCTTCAGTCTCAGTTGTTGCTCCAAACCCAACAGCCGCAAGGGCAGCATCAAGCTCAGCAGTCCCAGCAACCCCAGCTGCAGGCAAAATCCGATCCGGGCGAGGAAGGCGGTGGTAGGAGTGTGGGTCCCTCTTGTTGATGGGTTTTTCTTCAGCTCTTCCCTGCCTTCCCCGCTTTTTCATTTAACTAATTTTCATTCTAGGTATGTGTCCTCCTCCTTCCTTTGCTTGTTCCTTTTTTTTTTTTTTTTTTTTTTTTTTTTTTCTGAGATGAAAATCCATACATTTCAATTTCGTTAAATTCTTGTTCTAATTGTTGTTGGTGTATGGTCTTCAACACAACTTACACCTCAAATTTCACGGCAGTTTAAGTCAATAACACTCTTTATGTTTAAAAAAATTCCAAAATATATTAGTGCGGGAATGATTTGAAATACCATTATATTGACATCCTAAGTGTAGATAAGTATCCCTACTTGCACATGAGGGTTTGTTGAGTTTTGCATAATTATGAATTTATGGTCTTGCATGTGGCGGTATTTTAAACTAATAATGCACTAATACGTGGAATAACTAAACATATTTCAATTCGTACGTTGTTTAAAATACCACCACAATGCCATTTATCTAGATATAGATAAGTTTCCTTCCTTGTACATTAGGGTTTGGCATTTATGAATGTTATGATGATTTGATTTTTACTAACCAATAGCGTTGAATTAGTTTAAAATACCGTCACACTAATATTCTAGTTGGGGTATAAATGAGTTTAATTTTCCTTGTACGCATTAGGGTTTTGCATTTATGAATGTTGTGATGGTTTTGATTTGTGTGGACATAGGATTTGGGGTATGTTTTTCATGAAAAGGGCAAGATAGTGGAAAAGCCAAAATAACTCTTTATTGCATAGAGATAGATGATAGGGCGGTAGACTCAGAATAAAGGGGTTTAGTTAGGTTAGGTTTGAGGGAATTATTGTCTTTTCACAGCCAGGGAGGGATGTACCCCTCTTGACCGTCATCAATAACATCTGAGGTTTCAATTCCCCCACCATTGTGACATCCCTCTCCTTCATCATGCATCAATACATTTTATTTCCTTTTTTTTTTTTTGGGTTAATTATGCTTTGTCAGAAAATAAAAATAAAGAAATATATGCTCGCAGTTGATGGCGATGCTTGCTTGAGCTAATTTGGTGCACGCATTGATTGTATGGTGTTGTTTTGATGGCCCAAATTGTGAAAGAGAGAAATTTAAAAACAGGATTATGTAGGCCGTCTTCTTCTCCTTCGTTTTAATGAGTGGGTTTTTCAAGGCATTTTCCGCTGACAGTCACAGCACTATTTATGATCTTCACTATATGCTTCGATTGTTCTTCCCTCTTTGTGCGAAATGACCAAAGTACCCTTGTCCTTGTCTCTCTCCACCTAGTTAGCTACCGAAGAGTGTTTCCATTTTGGCATGTGTGGAAAATGGTGATCCAAAAGTCCAAGTGTTTGATTCTCAACAGTTGATAAGCAAACGTGAAACTCGTTATATATTGGTCCGAGCTCTGATGTATGACGTAGAATTTTTGCTTATTTTGTTGTAATTGTCAGACTACATGCAAGCACGTATATATGGGATTTAAGTTATAAGGTGCCCTCCTAATTTTATATTTTGTTTTGGTGCAGTTCATATCGTCTGCATGCATACACAGCTGGAGATCCTAATGTTATCAATTTTGAGTTTTGAAGAGAGAGAGAGAGAGTAGTTTTGATTGGAGAGGGCAGGCGAGCAGAGACATATTTCCAAAGAGTAGTAGAGATGTTGGAGTAGAGTTTAATTAATTTTATCTTCTATTTAATTAGCATTTAGTAGTGATCCAGGACAATTTATATTCATCCATCCTTATATTACTCTATTTGTTCCATCATCTATGGGTCTACTGGAGCTCCTCTCTTAAGATCCCCATTTTGAGGACCTGTGAGGACCAAAAGTATATTAGCCATAACATTTACTAGTTTAGATCCAAATGCTTAAAAAGTTAATAAACCAAAAAAACTTAAAATTCATAGAAAACTCATTTTCTTGTTTTGGTTTTTTAAGTTGTCAAATATTTTAAGTCTTTGAATCTAAACTAATATAATCTTGTGGTTAATATACATTTGGCCCTCACAGATCCTCAAAACGAGGACCTTAGTAGAGCATAACTCTATTATGTTACTATGGTTCTATCGTAAGGTCGTTGTTTTGAGGACTTGTGAGGACTAGGGATGGGCAAAATACCTGAGGTTACCAGGCCATTTAAATTTCACAGTTACGGTTATGGGTAACCGTTTAGATAAACAAACGGTTATGGGTATAACCGTTTAACCGTGAAATTTAAATGAGTGGTTATGGGTATTAACCGCAGTTATAAAGGGTAACTGTTTACCCGTTTATTTTATATACGTGAAATTAACACAAACCATGTTCTCTATCGGACAAAAATTAGATCAACGCTATTGACTATAGTGCATGGTTTCTGTAGCTAATTATATATATTATGTTAGTAGTTTACATTCTGGGTTATATAACCCAAGAATACTGTCTTCTAAACAGTTGTCGTAAACCAAGAATACTGTCTTCTAAATAGTTTTCGTAACCCAAGAATACTTAGCAAATATTATATCTCCTTCATTGGTAATAGTTAAAAATATCGTCTGTAAATTATTATTTCAATTATTGAAATGGTATAAAGACTTAAAAAATTAAAATACAAAAATGTATGATGAATGTACCTATTACAATGTTTAATTGTAAAAAAAAAAAAAAAGAAGAGAAAATTATGACATTTATTTTTTTTTTAATTTTCAAGTTGTTAAAAAATATGTAGACTGGTGAAAAATGGGTAAATGGTAAAAATAAAAAAAAGGATAAACGGCTTAAAAATGGTAAATGGGTAAACGGGTACTAAACCGTTACGGTTAAATGGGTACACGATTATAGGTATATATAATTGTATATTTTTGTTTCTTAGTATTATTATTGCAATCATCCATCATTATAATTATGACCAATACTATTATATATACAATAACATAAAAGAGAAGTGTTCATACTTGTACATGTGCATATTATAGCACAATTGTTTAACTCTTACAAAACTATTTATTCCTTTTGATATAGTGGCAAAATTTTTATAGCATGGCTAAGCGAGATGAGATCTTCTGCACCCATTTTTGCCTGTGGCCTCCCTGTGCCTTTGTTAATTGGCTGAGAATTTAGTTTATTTTTTATTATTTTAATTATTGTCAAGTTAACATTAATTATGTTTAGTTCAATTAACAAAGGCACAGGGAGGCCACATGCAAAAATGGGTGCAGAAGATCTCATCTCTGGCTAAGCGTTGATCTTTCCATAATTAAATGTTCCATGTGCACATGTGGGTTTTTTAATTACACGCCCTTTTTTTTTTGCAAAAACGACAACGGTTCCATTATAATGTTAAAATCCTGATACAAATGTCAATGAGGGCATTCGAGAGAACATCCAAGAGGTTCTTAGTCCAAATAAATTTTAGGTCATCACCAATCGAAATGGCTAAATATAGTCTTGTTCAGAATTATAACCCTACAAAAAATTATTTTTAAGTTTATACTTTAAATTGATTGGTTAATTAAACATAGCACCCTCAATATTTTATTGATTCTAAGTTTATACTTTAATGTTATTGGTTAATTTAATTAAACTAACGTGGATGTTTCAAAATCTAGCAATTGAATTTGAATCAATTATTGAAAGTGAGAAGCTGGGCCCAATAATGTCCCTTTGGCCAAATAATGGCCTAATAGGCTCCATAGAATTATAGCCAGTCATCGGTTGGAGATGAATTTTTAAACAAATCGGGATATTTTTTGGCTTTTGGACCTTTAGCCCTCTCCATTGTAGATGGCCTTAACAAAACATAAAACGCCAACTCGGTCAAATTAAGTGCCACAATATTTGTGGAATTGAGGCAACACACTCGAGAAGAAGCAAAAGAACACATCCAACCCTAGAAATCATTCATACCCAAACTCAGGACTGAGATATCACTTCAAAGCCAAGGAAACTTTATTCTCATGAAAAGGAAGAGCACTCTGCGAATTAGCATATGAGAGCTTCTACTCACAAAACCTTGAATTAATATAACGAATATGAGGACGTCTTTGACAATGAGCAATGCCAAATCCAAAAAAAAAGGGACAACAAACCAACTAGTATTCGTACTAGTATGAACTTTGTGTGCAATACCATCAGCAAAATAATCTATTTCAAATGTTTCATGGGTATCTGAATCCAACTTAGTTATCTTCAAGTAGTCAAATTAGAGTTTCCCATATTATCACAAGGATTAATATATTTTAACGTATTAAAAAGAGACTTCAAGCTCAAACTATTCATTTTGCACTCACCCTTGACCTTTCCCTAATTTCCTGATGCAGCTGCTATTTGCACTATAAAAATATCATCAACACTCTCTGATATTAAAAATAAAGAAGAGAGAAGGGGAATAGACAATTGGAACTCCCTTTTTAAAGAAATGATTTCAAGCTCTGATTTTTTTTTCTCCTTGAAGTTATTTAATTCAAAATTTTAAATAAATTGAAATTTACAGAGAGAAAAAAGAAACGAAAACCCACTTCGGTTATATTTTCCTACTAATTGAAAAGAAAAAAGATTATATCTGCCGACTACGACTAATCATCTCTAATTGTATAACCAGTCAAAGCAGGTGAAGTTGTAAATTCAATTGCCTATATTGTCAGAGCTGAATTTTATATACTTAACTCATCATTTGCTTGATGCCTCTAATAATAGCCATATGGTTTCTGTATCCAGGAAAGAAAAGTTGAGGTCAACCGAAGAGATGTATCATATGGGGATTAGTGCTGGCTTTTTACGAATTAACACGTCCATCACAACTCTTTTTGCATAATAAAATAAGGAACTGATTGAAGATATAGACAAAAAAAAAAAATGAAAAAAAACTCTGCGGTGGGTCACCCTGAAGTTCCTCCAGTTGTTGATTGATCACAACCGCTTGATATTGACTTGCTAAAACGCGATCAAACAAAGATGATTGGTAGCATTGACGACCTTTAAAATAATAATAATAATAATAAGGGTTTTTATCACAAATGGTCCCTAAAATTAACATATCCCATCAAGATGGTCCCTGAAATTGAAAATCAATCAATGTAGTCCCTGAAATTGGATGTCTCAAATCAATGTGGTCCTTCCGTCATTATTCCGTTAAAAATTCTGTTATGTGTTGATGTGGCATATAACTGGATCCCACTAATCTAATTAAATATTACTATGTGATTATAAAAATATTTAAATAATAGAAAACAAGTTTTTAGTGTTATATAATTAAAATTTTAAAAATGAAAAAGAAAAAAGAAGAAGAAGATGATGAAGTAGATGAATAAATTGGGATTCAAGCTTCAAGCTTGTAGCTTTCTGACTTGTTGTTCGTGCTGGATTCGACTGAAATGGAAAAATATTATTTATTTATTTAATTTTTTATATTTTCTAATCGTGTTGAATTGTGTGGCTTCAAATTGGCTCGGTTTTGAGTCGTTCGCTGGTATGGGATTGGGTTTATGGAATCCCAAGTTTTCCAAGACTGTTTTTCCTTCTTCATTCTTTCTTTCTGTTTATGTTTTTTTTTTTACTCGAAGATCTGCGGAGAGCTTTGCCTGTTGGATTGGCCAATCATTTGATGAACAAGCAGAATCTTATCGCAATATAACAATGGCTTATTTTACTTTAGCTTGTTTTCAGACTTCGACTCAGAAAGTGACGACGATTCGCACCTCCTCGTCGCCTTCCTGAAATCCATTCTCAAATCGCTCCAGGACGTGGACTCGACCTTAGCCCGATCAGACCCGGACCCGGTTCCATCTCGACCACACTGGCACCTACATGGAAATTGTCCACTGCGATTATATGTGCGACGGGACGGGGTGGGGTGGGGTGGGGTGGGACTCTAGTGATTGCTCGAGTGCTGGGAAGAAGAAGATTTGTTCATCTTCTTCTTCTTTTTTTCTTTTTCATTTTTAAATTTTTATTTATATAAAACTAAAACTTGTTTTCTATTATTTAAATATTTTTATATTCACATAGTAATATTTAATTAGATTTGTGAGATCCAATTATGTGACACATCAGCACATAACAGAATTTTTAACGGAATTGTGACGGAAGGACCACATTGATTTGAGACACTCAATTTCAGAGACTACATTGATTGATTTTCAATTTCAAGGACCATCTTGATGAGATAGGTTAATTTCAGGGACTATTTGTGATAAAAACCCTAATAATAATAATTGGGTGCATGAAAGTGCATGCCATTGCCATGCATTTTGGACAAGACAGGCAAACAGAAACAGTTACCCTGTAAAGTTCATCTTTTTATTTTTTGGTCAAAGTGTAAAGTTCATCTGGTAGCTCTGGTAAATGTCTCTAACTTGCACATGTGCCAAATTTTTTTTTTTTTTTTTTTTTTTTTTCCAAAGATAGAATAGATTAGATACGAATGAAAATGTTTACATCCTGAGTTAGAGTGTTAAAAAGGAACTCAGGTCCAATACAGTCTCAAATAAAAACTTGATCCTTCTTAAAAACAAACTTAGTAACAGAGTGGGCAGCAAGGTTGCACTTCCTAGGCACAAATTCGAACGAAACAGACGTTAAATTGCGAGCTAGGACTTCAATGTCGCCAAGGATGCATTCAAGGCTAAAATCAATGGGAGCTTCCTTCCTGAGCATCTGAATGATAAGCTTTGCATCGGATTCAATAATAACATTATCAAACCCGTGAGAGGCGCAAACCGATATGGCTTCGCGGATAGCCCAGGCCTCGGCAGCAGCAGCAGAATGGCAGAGCCCAGAACCTGATCCCCCCGCAGCATGGAGAACCCCCGCAAAATCCCGGCACACCCAGCCCACACCCATATGGAAAGAAGTTTTACATCAGGCAGCATCAGTATTAATTTTAAAAGTCCCAAAACCTGGCTTCCTCCACCAGACCTCCTCGCTTAAACCGGTAGGTGTAGTGGTCGTGCGAATTTCAAACGAGAATTAAATTGTAGATGAAATATAAAATTAAATAATGTGTTATTAATAAAAAAATGAGCCTTTAATTTTTTTTTTTAAGTTTAAGTAATAATTCAATTATTAACTTTCATGTCATTTAGTAATTGTACTCTGTTACATGGATACGGAATTTTTAATTTTGTATATAAGTTGTGCATAATAGTAATTGTACCCTCTTACATTGACAAGGAAATTTTTTAATCTATGATATAGATTACAGATTTTTATTTTTTATTTTTTATTAACAAAGGCAAAACCCCAAGTCCAAAACAAAAGAGAAAAAAAAAAAAAAAACCTAATCAAAACAACTCAGCGCCTAGCAGCAATAAAAATAACATGGAAAATAAGGTTGGCACACAAATTTGATAAACAATAGTATAATTTACAATAAATTCATTTAAATTATGAGGAGGGGGAACTTCGATGCTAAAAATGAATGATTTTAACCAACGAGTTACAAGTTACTTGCAAAAATGGATGATTATTAAAGAAATGCAACCCTATTTATTATGGAAAATTTATATATTGACTGTATAGTATATAAAGAAAAATTGGTTTCACACACAATATTATCTCAAATTTTTTATTGAACATTATACTACATATCTCTTGCATGAAAATCAATAATGATAGTAGCAAATGATGGATGCCTAGGTGGTTAACGCATATTTTTCAATTCATTGCGTTCCGAGTTTAAACTCTTTTTTTAGTATAACTTTATTGTATGTGTCTGAATTGTTATGATTTGTGAGAAACCAATTACCCTCCCTATAAAATGACAATGATATAGAACCAAATGTTCAAAATTATAATAGCCGAGAACCAGATCATGAACCAAAAGGTGCTAGATTTGAAAATGATCTGATTTAGTCGGCTAACTGGTTTAAAATAATTGGAAAGGATGAATTTATATTCCATCGATCAATTCATTTTGCGTTTTTATTTGACAGTATAGAATTATATTAAGACTCTAAGTTGATTGATTGAAACGTCGTATGTCATGATGGTGCGGTGTCGTTTTACATGAATATGAATTATGAATTTATATTTATTTGATAGAGCAGGTGCACCTGGTATGGTATTTCTTGGAATTGCATGACCAGACTAAGTTTATATATGGGTTTCGCAGGCAGAGCCATATTTTATGAACAGTAGAGCCCAGGAACCTCTACAAGAAACGGTAGAGGGGTTGGTCCCTTCAAAGCTTGGAGCTCATTTGGTAGGCTGGTTACGACATGTTATTTTCATTTAGAGTGGACTTTAACCCAACTCATGTTACAAAACTAGCCGTTAGCAATGGAGAGAATCTAGGAGAGCATATGAGCTCATCTCACCCTTGATTGCAAGACCCTATGAGATCCTGCCACTTGCTCACTTTTGAGCCTAGCACATTTAGAGCTAATCTCAACCATTCATTCCTAACAACTTATTTTCACAAAGACTAACAGCTTGATAAAATAAAGGAAATGACAGTTTAGACCTTAATCAACCAACACATTAGAACCCTAATTATAAAGCAATTATCAAAGCATGAAATAATCCTAAAAAGTACCTCAGAGAGAGAGGGCTGTTGGAGGAGGAAGAGAGAGTGCGAGGAAGCGAGAGGGCATGAGGGTGAGAGGCCAAGAGGGAGGGTGAAAAAGATTTAGTGAGAGAGAGGGCTGTAGGAGGGAGATAGTTTACAAAGAGGAAGAGCTAAGGGGAAAGTGTTTGCGAATTCAGTTAAATCCCGAGGTTCTTGCGCGACGAATAGAAGATATTTGTCTTGCAAAAAATTCAAATTTTCATGAAATTATTTTCGTGCTTGCCTAGAAAGTCAAATTTTCACCTCTTTGGGCGACGAAAAGGAATGTAGTCGTCACGCAAAGAACATATGCGCGACGAATACCTTTATATTCGTTGCGCAATATGCTGAAAATTTAATTTCTCCAGGTCAAAAATTTTTTTAATTAAAATTTATTCAAACAAAAATAATTTATTTATAACATAAGATAAATAAATCACAAAAATATCATTTAATATGTTTTACAAAGCAAGTCACAAATAAATTGCATTATTCATCATGCGAGCTATAATAACTTTCACTATTGTCGATATCATCATTTTCATCTCCCATTCCCCCTCCTCAATAACTACGTCACCATCGTCGTTTGGGCCCACTACATCATCATATCGCAGAAGATTACCGAGGTCAATTGTAATTAACTGAATCAGTATTTTGATTGAAGCCACTCCTTGTATCTGAAACAGTTCTTGGATAAGATTTGTATCTTGAAGTGTTTCCGCATAATTTTCTATTGAAGATTTTAAACGTTGGTTAGCGACGTTGTCGACGTCGTCGTCAGTAGGGTCTTGTTCTAGTATAGCATACACATTCATCTGATCCATCTTCTGAACAACTTTCCAACCTCTCCCGGCTTTAGGGTCATCTAGATACACAATCTGTTTTGCCATGTTTGCCAAAATGTAAGGGTCGTCATCGTACCAAGTTCTGTTAGTGTTCACATATAGTAAGCAATGGTCGATTTTAACACTTCCCTGCCTATTTGGGTTTGTATTAAACCATGGGTTTGTATTAAACGATCGACACTTAAACATGATCACTTGGCATCGGTCTTTGTAAAGCAATTGCACGACACTTGTTAGTTTGCCATAGAAATCAATAGAAATCAATGTTCGTACTTTTGCCTCCACCTGGGACATGGACACCACTATTTTGCGTACACAACTTGTCATCTCATGCAGCCCCCAAAAACTTGACTCCGTTAACATGGCAACCCAAGAACAATTCAGCATAAATCGGTCTGAACGCCAAGTTATATAACTCTTCACTGTAAGTGGGGGAATTCAATGCTTTCAATTTATTCACCTAACATTATACAGAAACATACACTTCAGTTTGAGAAAATTAAATACTACAATATATATGTCAAATACAAAACACTTATAACTTACATATTCGAGAAACCACTGTGGAAACAATTCACGGTGTTTCTTGGCATACAAATGTGATGGATATTCTCACTTCATCATCTCTTCATGCTCATGTAGGTATGCCATTGTCTCGTCACAATTGTTCAGTACGAACCAATGCGCTACCTCCATGTCATTCTTGGAAAACAACTCGCCTCGTACAGGATCTCCAAAGAGTCATGCGCATTGGGCAAAAACAAAAAAATTCTCATTTCTCACACCCCTGTCATCATTGCGCTGAGGATGATTGAAAGTTGTCTCCACATCTTTTAAATACATTCCACAAAATGTAAGTGACTCATATTTAACCTAAGCCTCTATAATTGATCCTTCAGGCTTCACCCTGTTGCGTACACTTTTTTTAACTCCCCGAGGAGCCTGCCAAAATAAAACGATACGATACAAATTAGTAAGCGTCAGTTAATGATGAATAAACAAATGATGAGAATTATATACCTTTCTATTGGATACATCCAGTGATAGTTGACATGACTAGCAAGCAATGCCTCTTCCGGCAAGTGAACCATCACGTGGATTATACTTGTGAAGAAAGCTGGAGGAAATATCATCTCAAACTTGCATAAGACTTGGACAATGTCATGGCGCAACTGATTAACGTCCATCTTTCGTAATGTTCTTGCCTTTAGTTGGAAAAAATTTTGGATAACAACATGATTAGCTTCACTACATCTTCCGGCAATAGGTGTCAAATACCCACAGGAAGTAGGCGTTGCATAACCACATGGCAGTCATGACTCTTTAGTCTAGCAAATTTACCCTAGTCAACATCACGCAACGCGTGATATTAGAAGCATACCCATTGGAAAACTTTACAAATGATAAAAACTATAAAACTCTTTTTTGTCATTCGGTTCATGGAAAAAAAATGCAAGATCCCTTATGGCTTCATCATTGTCCCTATTCATCCATAAACCCTTTCGTATTCCCATTATTTCCAAATCAAGATGAGCCTTGATCATGTCCTTTGTCTTGCCCTCAATATCTAGAATGGTGCCCACCAATGCGTCAAATACATTTTTCTCAACATGCATAACGTCGATGTTGTGTCTCAATTTTAGTTTCGACACTTATGGGAGCTCAAAAAACTTAGATTTGTGCGTTCAATTCATATGTGTAGAAGGTTTGGTCCTACTCACTGTTTTCCTGAACGGAGCAAAATCCAAACGATTAAACTATTCCAAAATCTGATCACCGGAACATTCTCTAGGTCTGAGGTGATGCTCTATTTTCCTGTCAAACTTTTTATCCTTTTTCTGCCACTCATGGTCCCATGGCAACCATTTCCGAGGACCAAGGTATCAAACTTTTCCAGGTTGCCAACTAGATGTTACATCATCCTTGCATACATGGCATGCCATATAACCCCTAGTGCTCCACCCAGAAACCATTGCCTATGCGAGAAAAATCGTTCACAGTCCACATAACTGCTGCTCGCAAAGTGAACATCTTCCCAGTACACTTATCGTGCGTGCGCACACTGTTTCTCCATAAATCCTTTAGCTCATCAATCAACAGCCTTGAGTAAACATCGATTGACATACCAAGATCCTCAGTTATCAAAAGAGTCATCATCATGTATTCTTTTTTCATGCGTTTCCAAGGCGGCAAATTATATGGAAATACGAAAATCGGCCCAGTTCTGTGTTGTTGGTTTAGAACCCCGAATGGATTGAATCCGTCAGTGGTAAGTCCCAATCTAACATTCCGGGGATTAGCAGCAAACTAAGGGGTTCTATCAAACTCTTTCCATGGCTCCCCATCTACATGATGCCTCATCACATCGTCGCCTACCTGTTTTTCCTTATGCCATCTCATGTCGGTGGCAGTATGCGTCGATATATACAATCGTTGCAACCTAGGTTTCAAAGGTAGATAACGCATGACCTTTTATGGGATCTTAGTCGTTCTATTCTGAGATGTCATTTTGAACCTCAACTCATTGCATACTGGGCATTTATCTAATGCTTTATTCTCTTTGTAGAATAAAATACAATTATTTTTGCAAGCGTGAATTTTTTTCATAACCCAATCCGAGACCATTCAACACCTTTTGCGCATATCTATGGTCTTTCGGCAAACAATTGTCCTTTGGAAGCATTCTCTTGAAAACCCCCAAAAAGTAATCGAAACACTAGTTCGACATACGATACTTCATTTTTCCGAGCATTAGTTCCACAATGGCCGTGAGAATCGAAAAGCTCTCGCACCCCAGGTATAACTCTTGGTTGGTATTTTTTAATAGTTTTTCATATTGTTTGAACTCTTCACATAGGATCCAGATTAGGTTCAACATTGCCCACTCTTGTGGCGTTTAAAGACGAAACATTGTCTAATTGTTCCCCATGATGGTTCCAAGTATTATAGGTCTCTACCATTTCATTCCTTACTAAATGAAATTGAACATTTTCAATTGTCCTTAATGTGTTGTTATAGCTCCCACATGGACACTGGATTCTAGTTGCACCCGGGTTGTGTGTACGTGAAAATTCAATAAAATCCTCAATTCCATCCAAGTATTTGTCCGCGCATCTATTTGGGTTATGCATCCACGTTCTGTCCATAAGTCCTGCAACCACAATAACAATACAACAATCACAACAACCTCATACAAATGATATTGTCACCTTATGCGTACGGTAAGGGCCTTATCCCATTCGGGAATGCAAAGTTATGTCACGTAATTTACGGCTACATCATATTAGATTTCAACGTGGAGGAATTTCGGCAGCATCTCACTACAGTTCTTTAGATGAACAACATAGATATGAAATACCTATGTGCCACTCGAAGAACCTATAGAGATGACACCGAAATCCTAGGGAAGGCAACGGTTTAGTTTGGGGACAAAAATGCTATATCCATCCCAATAACCACCAAAATTAACCATATCCATAACTGCTAATTAACCATCAGGTATTGTTCATAACCATACCCACTGGGTAACAGATTCCCCATTGGTTAACGGTTATACCCATATTCATCAATACAAAAAATATATTCATTCAATTGACGCATGATAATTTAGTAAATATTAATTTCGTCGTTAAATATTTGATGTATAAACTGATTTAATGAATGGATCTTGTGGAGCATAAAAATTAAAGCTAAACATTGATAATGTTGGCTGATCTTTGATATCTCCTATAAGTACTATTAGTTTAGATTCTCATAGATTTTGATTTATATCAAAACTTTTTAACTTGCCCTCAAAATGCAACTCACGCAGTGCAACTTTTGTACTCTCAAGATAATGGATTTAGTGAATCATTTATATATATATATATATATATATATATATATATATATATATTGTATAATACAATAATATTATATGTAATTATATATAAATACTATTAATTATATATAATTATAATATATATAATTCGGTTCATATTCGGGGACGGATACGGATTACAGACCCCTATAACCATATCTAAAACCAAAATTAAATATTATTCACAGCATTTCCCCATATCCAAAATATACCCGAATTGTCATCCCTACGAAATCCCCATAACTGAAACCTAATCCTTCAACCATAAACTACGTGCCATAACTGTGCATTCCCAAACTGTCCATATAATGAGACAATTCAAGAATCAATTGGACCGCAGTCATGCTTTCGCATCTATGTGCGAAATCCAACTAATCTTTGAACGTGAAACTAAGTTCTACTAAAAAAAAAACAAGCACAATACGAAGTTAATTACAATTAACTTCATACATCACAACACATATTTGTACGTCACGTACAAATTTAACAACATAAAATAAATATAATTTCACAACATAATATAAACATAACAACATAATTTCAGCATAATTTAATTAATTTTTTATTTTAAAAAAATAAAACGAAGAAAATACCTTCTAAATTGTTCTCCACCAATCGCTAATCACACACAATATCCCTATAGACAACGAATTTCATGGCGTTAGTATGAATTTACATTAATATTTATACCCTAACAAAAAAAAAGGCTTACCAGACACACCGAGATAGCTCGATCAACCTAGAGAAGTAGATGAAGGAAGTATTAGATGATGAAATTGGGAGTAAATGGAAGTGACACGGATGCCAGATTGAAGAAAAACGAAGGGGGATGAGGTGCAGAGGCGGATTCTGCAGTTTTATTGCAGTTTCTGCCTCTGCAGCTGAATCCAGATTATAAAGATTACTTTTGGACGAATAATTTTGCACTTCGAATACGGTGTTCGTCCTGCAAAGCATATTTGCGCAACTACTGTATCATTCATCGCTCAAGTCTACATATTTTTTATTTTTTTTCGTTTGCTTTATAATGTATTAATGTAAACAAGTTGCGCGACGAATACTCTGTTGGTGGCGCAAAATGCATATTTTTAAATTTTTTTCATTTTTTTCGTTTTCTTTTTAACTAATGTAAATTTTTATTTTAATCTAAATAAAAAACTCAAACCTAATTAAACATTACCAAAATAATTAATAAAACTAATTTATTATCTCAAATACATATTATAACTAATGTAAATGTTAATAGCCATCCATATAATATAAATTTATTAATTAAGTCAAATATAACGTCCAAATGAATCTTATTTGATAAAAAAAACAAATAAACTTCAATCCTTCTCCTCCGGGGCATCAGGAACTTACCCACGCTCCGCATCCCGCAGCACATTGAACTTCCATTGCTGAAAATGCATCTTGAAAAGGTCATCCAGATACTTCCGCTGCTTCTCATCGGTTTCATCAACATCCCAATGAACCAATATTAATGTCAATAACAATAAATCAGTAATTTAAAAAAATACTACTTTTTAACAAAAATAATTGTACATTCTTTAATACAAACTTACCGATAACTGCCCTGCCATGGACTTCTTCAACTCCTCAGGCACCATTTTCCAAGACTCAAACTCGGCAGAACATTGGCGCTGCACCAAACCCAATATCAAACCTAAGTTTGGCGTACGCATCAGTCCTACTTTTGTCTTCATAGTAGGGCACTTGCTTACGACGGTACCTCTCTATTCACAACATACCTTTCCTTTTGTGAGAGTCTTCTCCCGAATTGGTCATTGCCTTTGAAACAAAACCTTTGAAAACTAGGGTTCTGAAATTGTGTTTATATAGAACCCGTAACACTTTGCTCAACGAACCACTTTATCGCGCAAAATGAGTTGTTCGTCACGCAAAATGCATTATAAATGCGCACTAAATAGAAGTGGTTGAAGGGTATTTGACTGTTTTAATGAAACTTTACGCGACAAATATATGCAAACTTTTGTCGCGCAAACATTTGGAGGCAAAATCTTTTTTCCCCTTTTTTCTTACGCAACGACCACATGTGTTTGTGGCGAGAAGTATTCTTACGTGACGAATATTTTCGTTGCATAAATTTTTATTTCTATCTTGCCATTTTTGCGCGACGAATATATTTTTTCATTGCGCAAGTGCCACTTAGGCGATGAAATTTGTTTCGTCGCGCAAGCTGTTTTTTTTACTAATAGGTGCAAAAGTCTCATTAAAATCAACTTTAGGCTTTTGAGTTTATTCTTTGGCAACAAGTCTTGCCTTATGTTTCTGTATAGTGCCATCCAGATTCAATTTGGTCTTTTTATTCCAACAATGGGTGTGTCACTTGGTCTTTTAACCAATTCCCAGGTGCCATTCTTCTCAATCATAGAGATCTCATCCTCCATTGTTTTCTTCCAAGCTTGATCTTAAAAAGCTTCATTGTAGTTTTCTGGATCAATGACACTAAGTTTACACTGAGCAAACACCTCAATCAGATTCCTTCGCTCTTTGGTGTGTTATCATATGTCTCAGTGATTTGAATTCCACCATCTCCATTCACAATTCTAGGGTCAACTCTGTGTACATCAGTGGCATTGTCAACACATGTCCTTGGTGATTTCAACTCAAAGGCACTAATGTTTGATTCTTCATAAGAGCCATTTCCAATCACAGTTATGCTTATACATTTATTTGCATTTGAGTAGGGCAAAGGGATATGAACTGTCTCCATATTCTCCCAATTGAGCACAACACCTTAATCAAAGATAACACTTCTAGAAACAATGATTTGGTTGCTTTTCAGATCAAATACCATGCATCCCTTATCTCTCGTCTTTCCCATATCTAACAAATACACCTTTCTGGCCTATTTCATATAGTTTTTGCCTTAATTGAGTTGGAACATGAGTGAAACACATAGAAACAAAGATTATCAAATGTTTTACCCCTGGTTTTCTACCACTGAACTCTTCCAAAGGAGTTTTGTTCTCTATCACTTTGGTAGGACATTTATTCAAAAGATAGACAACAGTGTGAACTGCTTTACCCAAGAATTTGAAAGGTAGCTTCTTTTCATAGAGCATGGTTCTTGCTATCTCTATAATGGTACGATTCTTCCTCTTAGCAATGCCATTTTTCTGGGGAGAATAAGCAACAGTTAGCTGCTTTTCAATACCAACATCTTCACAAAATTTCTCAAACTCCAATGATATGTACTCCCCTTCTCTGTCACTTCTGAGTTTCTTTAACTTGAAACTAGTTTGTAGTTCAACCATAGCCTTGAATATTTTGAAAATTCTGAACACCTCAAACTTGTTCTTCTAGAAATAAACCCAACACATTCTAGACTTGTCATCAATAAAGGTGAGGAAATATCTGCGGCCACCAAATAGGTCCATAGACATCTAAATGAACAAGCTCAAGTGGAAAATATGCTCTCCATTTCTGTTCTTTGTCAAAAGCTTCTCTATGAGCTTTCCCAGTAGCATATTCTTCACACACTTGATTGTAGTCTTTGAGATATGGCAAACCATACATCGTGCATTTTTCCTGGAACATTCTCAAGCTATGATAATTCAAATGCTCAAATCTTCTATGCCATTTCCACGAGTTGTCTTCAGTAGATGCCTATTTTCCATAATTTATCCACATATTCAAATATCAAAAGGAAGCATCTATTCACCTTCATTTGCATAGTAGCAACATGGTCTTGTAACTCTCTGTCACCAAAGATACAAGCCATAAAGTCACCAAATACAAGCCAGTAGCCATGTTCAACCATTTGACCCACACTAAGTAGATTCTCATCTAGACCAGGTATAATCATAACTTCTGGTACCTTGTTCCCCTCATAGTCTCCACCACCAGAATTAATTTGCCAATTGAATCAACTAGGTCGTATGTGCTCATTTTCACCTTGCACTTCTGTCAATATTGATAAATAGTGATTCAATACTAGTCATGTGGTTACTACAAACACTGTCTAGGCACCAAACTCCACTATTACCTTGCACAGAGGCCTTATGGCATAAATAGAACATCACTGCATTATCCTGGACATGGTTCAAATAGTTGACAGCTTGAGTTTTTTTTTTTTTTTGTTGATTGCAATTCTTCACCATATGTTCAAACCTATTGCAATTGTGACATTTGGGTTTCCCCTTGAACCAGCACTCTCCATAGTGAGCCTTATCACAAATCTTGCATTTCTGTTTACTACCATCAGTAATCTCACCCTGTCTCTCGGGCTGATGAGTTTTGTTTTCCCACTTCTTGGGTTTAGACTTCCAATTTTTCTTCCCCTTATATGATTTCCCTGTACAAATGGTCTATTTTGTGTATTTGACGCAAGACTCATACTAGAAAATGCATGCTTTGAGCTTGTAGGATCATCTCCATGCCTACTTAACCTAAGTTTATAGCTCTTAAGAGATCCAACCACCTCTTGCATAGTCACAATATTAAAATCAGAAGTTCTTTCAATCGCAACACAAATTGGATCATACTTACTAGATAGGATAATCAAAACCTTTTGAACCTCTCTTTGGTGAGTGAGGATCTCACCATAAGATTTCTTTTGATTAATTAGTTCGAATAATCTAGTAAGATAGGCATATAATGATTCATTTTCTTTCATCCTCATGTATTCAAATTCACGACGCAAACTTTGAAGTTTGACAGACCTTGCCTGTTCATCGCTGTGAAATTCTTCTTGAAGTAGATCTCAGACTCCCTTGGATATTTTTTGATTCATGATCTGAGAGAAGATCTCTTCAGACACAACGCTTTGAATGATTCTCAATGCTTTAGCATCTTTCATGAGTTGATCCTCCGTGTGAGTATCAAACTCATCGTCGTTTTCTTCATCATCATCCAATGAGGGTGAGTCTTCCTCCTTCTTTGTTTTTCCTCTTTCCTTCTTCTTCTTCGATTCTGCAGTAACAATTCATTTGTCAACAAGTTTCCAAATCCCATGCAATTTGAAAATGGTGACCATTCTCACTTTCCAAAATTCGAACTTCGTTCCATAAAAAACGGGAGCTCGTAGGTCGCTGCTTCCAGACCTAGCCATTGTAGCTTGCATCGGGATGAAATCGAGAGATTTCATGTCAGATTCTCTCGCAAAATTTCACAGAAATCGACACCCAGTCCGAAATTGAACCTAGGCTCTTGATACCATGTTAGAATCTGTAAAAGTTTTGGTAGTATTGCAGCAATTCAAATAAAAGAGTAAGAACTTAGAGATAAGGAAAATGAAGAAATTGAAGAATTGTGATCAAAATCTCACAGACAGCCAATGTGCTCTTCTGTGTGTGTATTTCCATTCATTCGCAAGAGTACAAAAATAGCCGTTAGCAATGGAGAGAATCTAGGAGAGCCTATGAGCTCATCTCGCCCTTGATTACAAGACCCTATGAGATCCTGCCACTTGCTCACTTCTGAGCCTAACACATTTAGAGCTAATCTCAACCACTGATTCCTAACAACTTATTTTCACAAAGAATACGAGCTTGAAAAAATAAAGTAAATGGCAGTTTAGACCTTAATCAACCAAAAGTTTCGCAGGACGTTATCTCATCTCATTTCTTCTGGTGAATCGGAGATTTGGTCTTTCCGGTGTGGGTCGCGTGTTATGAGCAGTTTGAGGGGTTCGCGAATGCTATTGCGGCTCTCGAGCAGCGTCTTCGCTAGTTAATTGTTGGGTCTGGGTAGGTTGCTGGGTTGTTGTAGAGAGAGACCAGCCTTTGTGCCTCTTCCTTGTTTTTATCTTTTTATTTTTTTTATTTGGCTTTGTTAATTTATTTTTCTTGTTTTTTTGATAAGATTTATTATTTGAATTAGTTTTTTTTTATTTTTTTATTTTTTTTATTTTAAGTTTTGTCTTATATTGAAAGCTTAAAAAAATTGAAAGTTTATTTACTTCTTAAATAATAACCACAGCCAGTCCAGCCTTGTCGGCTTAGAGAGTACCAAACAACAGACATAAATCCAGTTAAGTCCCATCCCATCTAGTCCAATACTACAAGTTATATTCCTGCCAATCCGTGCCAGTCCACCAAGCATGAGGTGTATTACCAATTTATCACAGTAGAATTATTACTTGTAGCATAACTCTAGTAGTAGCAGAGGCTTATATATGTAAATTATAATTTTGATGTTCATCATAATTCAACATAAAATTTTGGTTTTTATGACAATTTAACTTGATTTCCATTTCTCGATATTCATCCGTTCAATAATAATTCAGTACTTTTAGATTTTGAATTCTCATTTGAATTGGATCATCATTTCTATACAACCACAACAATCAAAGACAGCTAAAAATGATGAGTAGAAATCAAATCTGAATTGCTAAGCTGATCAAAATTAAATATCAATGACATATTGAAAGAGCTTATCATTTTGGCAAATTGAGGTTTTAAAAATAATTATTTTGACTAATTTCCCCCAAAAAATATTTTCGGGTCCTCAATTGATTAAAAGTAGTATTGACAAATATTTTCAAACAAGCAATTGGCTTCATTTCAAAGAATTGAAAGAGAAACACCAAGTTTTGTCAATTCTTAAATTTAATTATATAGTTTTAGATAATGCAATCTTCTCTCTTTCCTAAACCTCAACAATAGAATTTCAACTACTATTTGTGACAAGGCGATAATCTATACTAAACTATTCAGATGAGAAAGATTCAAACTTGAGTGCAAGAAAGCTGACCAAAAAGCAAAGTTGGCTTGACGAGCGCAGATGTGAGGAGCAATAAAACCAAAAATCTTTTTCTTGTCCTTCTACTTAAGGGACAAAGAGAAGCGCTTTTGCTTGTTGATTATACTGATTGTTGGTCGACTGTTCCCTGGACAAAAAAGACGAAAAGGGCCTAAGAGCATCTCCAATGGATATGTCAAAAGATAAATGTCAAATGTTAATTTGATGGCTGACGTGGCAATGTCAGATTTTCTCTTTTTCCAACCGATATGTTTTTTTTTGTTATAAATGATACTTATAGGACCAATTTTACAAATAAATCAATTAAAATAAATTTTCAAGATCTATAATGGTGCATTAATGGGACCCACATAATAAAATAATTAAAAATTATTTGACATCACCTTTTCTCATATGTCAATCCACATAAGATTGGTATATCGGTTGGAGCTTGCTCCTACCTTCAACTTTGATTACATGATATTCCACTTAGGATTTGACATCTCCTTTGCAGTGACAACAATAGTGACGTCTATTACCTTCAAGATCTCAACCTCAACTTCTTTAAGGCTACAGCATATTGCGGTCCACAGGTGTATGGAATTTGGCTACGATCGAAAAGCTAAAGACTACAAAGTTGTTAGAATCGTAATGCACTTCTGAGTGTTTTTGGATATTTTTTCACCCTCTCACGGCAGAGGTGTATATTACGAGTTCAAACTCCAGGAGAGAGATCAAAGTTGATATGCCTAGTACTGTGGTTTGGTCTCCTTCTTCCCAAATGTACTTCAAGGGTTTTTACAATTGGTTTGCCCTAGAGCTAGACAAGCAAACCCTAGATGAAAACAAGAAAGTCATCCTTTCGTTCGACATGGATGACGAATTATTTTATGACATATTCGTGACAGATAGTTTACAAGATAGAAAAGAATGTTATGGAATCCTTACAAAATGAGGAATGAATCTGCTTCTTATGGTTGCCACAGTTGAACGTGTAGTTTTAGACAATACCAAAATGCTTAAAGAACATATTCGTGGTGTGCGTTTAGAAAGTTTTCAAGCTTTTGTTTATATGTATAGTCTCATTTCAGTGAAATGAGAGAAAAGACTAAGGTTGAGTTTGTTACACCTCCTTAGGAGGACTAGCTTGGACTGGCTTAAGTGGGATTCTAATTCTATGTTTGGTATGGTATTGGACTACAATAAATGAGACTTGCCTCGACTAGGTGGCGCTGTCTCCTTCGCTAAACCACGTTATCTAGTCCCGTGCTTTCCCTTGGTATGAAGGGGGACTAAAAAGGAGACGAGGCCGAGATCCAGACCCAAGCTTTCTTGCTAAAGCCCAACACTAATCCCTGGGCTTCGCCTTCTTCTTCTCCGGCGTTACCGTGGCCAGGCAATCGGCGGTGCTTGTTCTTCCTTTTCCCCAAAAAATTCCGAGACAGCTAGCTTTAGGAACGAACAGAAAATTCCCAGAAAATCCATGAGTTTTGCCTTCTTCTCTACCCATCTCTAAAGAACTCTTTGTTTCAGATGAAGCGCAAAGTTTCCTTCTTTTTGATCGATACTTTGACCAAATGGCCAGAAAAAAAAAAAATACCCAATCAATGGAGTCAAATTATTGATAGAGATGATGGTTGTATAGATTACAGAGGTCAAAGGAAGAGATGGGAAGGATCTGCGCTCTGCAGGAATAAAAGGTAGAAAATGAAGCGAATGGGGACGGAACCAAAAGAGGGAGACAAGGAGGAAGGCATTTTTTTTTATTAATTATTTTCAAGTCAGAAGTAGAATAGGAGAGAAGTTTCCAAGAACGTTAGGGTTGTTTGGGGAAAAAAAATGAAAAATGTTGAATGCATAGTAAAATATTATTGGACAAGCATTAAATAATATAATATTGTATTTGTTAATTATCCTGCTTTTTAGTCCGACACTGCTCCAAACGCTTCATTAGGTCAGTCCAGCTTAGTCTAGTCTAAGTCAGTCCAGCTTATAGTCCAGTCCGAGATAATCTGGTGCAACAAACACACCCTAATAGTAGAGCTAAATAGCAGTATAACTATTTCTCACATATCAATTCTAATGCAGAAAACAAAACCACTTAATATTGACAAACATATCGATTGTTAACTTATTGTTTGCTGATGCTATAGAACTTCAGCTACATAACTGTCGATATTGTGTCCATATACTTGTCCGTGACAAATGAAATTATATATGGAAAGAAAATGTCGATGTGACAATATCTTAGTATTCATTCAAACAAGATACATGATATATTGGCCCAAAATTGTTGGAGAGTTTCCATTATATCCACATGATTTTTGAACCGAACGTAAAACTACTAAGAGCTTACATAGGCACACAAATCTTCCCTTATATTGGAGCAGAAAACAAGACAATATGAAAGCTTAACTCAAAAAAATCTAGCAGCATAGAAATCCATGCATGCCTCTTTGGTCTCTCATCCTCTACCAGTTTGTCTTGTATTCCGAGTTTCGATTATATATCTTTGTCTTTCACAAAAATTTACAGCTTGTACAGCTCTTGCGCTCTTTTTTCCAGATCCAGCCATGTCAAACTCATTCTTTCCGCACTTCCACGCATCTCCACCTGCGTAAAACCGCGGTTAGTAATTGCTTTCCCAATGTCTGCTCATACATCATTATCATCATAACTTGGTCAAAATCATATAGATTGGTTGGCTTTTGTTTCTTTTTTTCGATTATAGTAACTAAACGAATATTAGCAAAGACTAGAGCCCCGAAAGATAACCCACAGAGCAAGAGGGACTTGCCTCTTCCAATTCATACTTTGCAAAGTCCCAACTTCTAACTAACTCCGCCACAGGTGCTCCTCTGGCAGTCCCACAGCTACGAAGGCCACCCAATTTATTCTCCAAAAATGTCAAGACGGCATTGCTAGACGGTAGTCTAGCTGCCATAGGGATGGAATGGACATCTAGTGATCCCCCTTGATGGGGAACCAACAATTGGCTTGCTCAAAAGTTCACCATGTTGGCTAACAAGGTTGCCAAAGATTGAAGGAAAAGGCAAGGTATTGGAAGAGGACATTGAGCCACTGACAGATGGCAGAACATAGGCCTTGCCATGGACTGTCATGGATTCTACTGATTATAAGTCCTCGACATCTTCTGCTATCTCTGGTGTCAATGGCTGCAAATTCCCTGTTATATTTTGACCAACCCGATTCCCTGTTGGAAATGAGAAATAATTAACCAAAATCACTGCTAACAACTGAGGGTCTGATACGAAAACCGATTGAAGTAAATACCAGTTAAACAAATGGTGGCATTGCAGCATCCAGAATGGCAACCATATTCTACCTAGCTTGCCCTGATAGGATTTGCACAACCTCACTAATAGTCACAACTCACAACCCCAGCTTCCTTTGAGACGTATTCTTGATAATTTCAATCCCCAAAACATAATGAGCTTGTCCCATATCATTCATATCAAAATGACTAGACAACAGCTTCTTGGTTTCATTAAAAAATTAACACTGGTACTAGCTAACAAAATGTCATCCACATACGAAACTAGAAAAATGAAGTTGGACTTCAAAATTTTCATATAGATGCTATTGTCAATTTTATTTTCTGCAAAACCAGAAGCTATTACAACTTGATCAAACTTCTTGTACCATTGTCTCCAAGCTTGTTTCAAACCATAAATCGATTTGTTCAACTTACAGACCCAATTCTCTATTAAGAAATGAATCCAAGTGGTTGTTTCATATAAATGTTCTCTTCCAATTCTCCATTAAGAAATGCAATTTTTACATCCATCTGATGTAATTCAAGATTGAAATGTGCAGCGAGTGTCATAATAACTCTAAAAGAGTCTTTGGTAGATACTGCAGAGAATGTTTCATTATAATCCACTCCTTCTCTCTGAGTGAATTCTTTTATCACCAAACTTGCCTCAAACCTTTCAACATTTCCTTTCACTTTTTGTCTTGAAAATCCATTTGCAACCTATGGATTTCAAGTTTTCTGCATCTTCAACTAAAGTTCAAACTGTGTTTTTGTGCATTGAAACCAATTCTTCTTCCATTGCAACTTTCTATAAACTAGAATTAGTACTTTCCATAGCCTCTTTAAAACTTGTAGCATCATTTTCATCACCAATATCATATTCTATTTCCTACAAATAAACCACGTAAATCTTGTGGATTTTCTCAGGGTCGGCCCTGAGAATTTGGGGGCCCTAGGTGAGCCTTCGAAGTGGGACCCTAAAATTCTCTGATCTTTAGTTCTTTGTATATTGATTTGTATTAAAAAAAAAATCGCTAAATACATAAAAAGTTCTATTTTCAAATCAAATATCATTAAAAATTAATATCAAAAGAAGATAAATATACAAATATTAGTTAAACATTACACGATTCACGTTTTTAGACACAAGTGTACTAAATGTTTGCAGTCAAGAGTCTAAGATTGAGAGTGAAGAACAATAAAACTTGATGATCAAGAGAGTAAAGAACAATAAAACTTGATTGACGAGTATAATAAATTCAACGCCAATTGTTTCTCTTGTGTTTTTTTTTCTTCTAAAATCAACATCACACTAACAAATTGAATATTAAAATAATCCATTGAATAAAAAGTTGTTGAAAAGAAAAATATAAATTCAAAGTCTTGATTACCTTAAAGTACAATCTTTAAGACCATATGATAGTTGGTTTTGAACATTCAATAGAAATTGAGAGAATGGGAAGTTGATTTAAACATTCGATAGAAATAGAGAGAATGAGGAGTTGAAAGAAAAAAGATTGCAAAGAGACTTGAGTTTTATAACTTTATATGCAGTTGGACAGATGAATTGGGAGTTAGACATATGGATTGGCAGTAAATTTGAAAAACAAGAAAAATCTAGTGAGTTGGCAGCTTCGTGTTTTGAACTCAACAACCCAAAGAAAAATGAAACCAACATTTCCACTGCACTAACAAAAGAATTATGATATTACTTACTTTTTTTTTGTATTTATATGTTAATTACAGGATATAAATTTTTTTTGGAGGCCCTTCCGAAGTGGGGGCCCTAGGCGGGCGCCTACTTGGGCTACCCTCAGGGTCGGCCCTGGATTTTCTCACAACCTGTGAAGGCTCATGCATACTTGGTAATTGCTGATCATGAAGTGTTGCTTGAGAGGGCAATATACTGTCTTGAATTATAGTTGTTGGTGATGGAAAAGACAGTGCTGAAGGAATAATTTGTGAAAACAAGTTCATTTGAGCAACATCTATGCATGCAATTAACAATTACAGGAGGAATCATGCTTGTATGCACTCAAAAATAAAACTTTACCCATGAAATTCAAGGCCTAGTAATTGTGGTGAACAAGACTCAACTCAAATCTTAAAGAAAAGAGTTGAGAAACTTTTATACCTTTGAAGCACCTTTTTGCTTAGCAAAGGATATTCACCCATGTGAGGGCCTTCTTTCCTTAGTCTCCTTGCTCCTTGGCTCCATGGATGTGGATGGAGGAACTTTGCTTCTTGGCTCCACGACTTCTTGGATATGAATAAAGGAATGGATTCTCCAAGTTCCCAAGAAAGGGAACCTCTAAGTTTCCACACCAAGGAGAGCATTGAGGAAGAGATGAGTGACCTAGGAAGAAATGGATGCTAGTCCATTCTTCCTAGGGTGGCCGGCCTCCTAAGAGAAGAGATAGCTTTTGTGTTTTTCTCTTTTCTCTCTAGAAAACCCCTTACGAGGGAATAAGTTATAATTTCATTTCTATAGCCACTTACATTGAGTGGCATAATTGAAATTAAAACCAATTCTCACTCACACTCTCTATGCCCGGCCATGTGGGTTCATTGGGCTTTCATGCCCTTTGTGTTTTCAACTTGTCATACAACTTGAGTTATTATTAGACTTGACATTCGAAACCCATTCGGCCTTGAGGCCCAAAACTAACTCGAGGTCTAAAACGAACTTATTCATTTGATTAATTAACATATTAATTAATCCTAGCCATAAATAATTAAACCATTTAATTATCCTTATTCATCTCCGTTGTTTCTTCAATCTTTACCTTACACGGTGTACGATCCATTAGGTTCCTTTTAGCGAGGCAGTGGGCGATTAGAACTCTTCAAATCGATTGTGATTGAAACTTACTTTTCAATTCTTCCTTTAGTGATTATACACCTTTAGGCAGACCTGTAAACGGGTCATTTTATTGGGTTTGGGTCGGGTGCAACCCGACAGTTAATTTAACGGGTCATCCAAATCCAACCCGAGCTAACGGGTCACCCGAACCCAACCCGTTAAGCTAAAGGTCACCCGAATCCAACCCGTTTCACCCGTTAACTCTTATATATATATATATATATATATATATTTTTTTTTTTTTTTACATTTCATCTAAATCAACTATCTTCTCAACCTGGTCCTCTGCCTTGGCCTCGACCAAGACAACTATCTTTTCAACCTGGTCCTCTGCTTTGGCTTCGATTTCGGCCACACCGCTTACTCACTCCACATCTTTCGCCAAACCACGCAGCCCAACATCTTCCTCTGGAACACCATGATCCGCGGCTTGGTTGCCAACTATTACTTTGACGACATGATGCGGAAAGATGGATTCTTACCAAATAGCTTTACATACCTTTTTGTTCTGATACATACTTGTAGGAATCCCGACTCGTTAACCTCTAAAATCTGTGTGCGAGGCGATCAGACTTCCAATTGGGGCTGAACATTCATACCTTAGACCTGAGGGTGCGTTTGGTACGTGGGATGGGACGGGACGGAACGGGACGAGGCGTTCCGTCCTGCGTTTGGTATGCCAAAAATGGGTGGAACGCGCTGTTCCACGGGACAGAAATTGAGTGATTTTGCGTCCCGCCTCCCCCCTGGAACGGGTTGTTCCACGTATGTGGAACACAATAATTCCACTGTCTACCCTCCCTCTCTCTCCCGCAGGCTGCCTCTCTCTCCCGCAGCCTGCCTCTCTCGTAACTTCGTTACCCTCCCTCTCTCCTGTAGCCTCCTCCTCCACCACAAACCCAACAACCCAAATGGAGCACCGGCGGCGACGGACGCAGCAGCGGCAGTAGCGGCGGCTTTGGCTGAGAAATACCCAGCAGAGTGTAACGCTTGGACTGTACTAGGACTTGGGTTTTTCCTCAACAGATCTAGGATTATTGCTATTCTCGCCATTATTATACCTTCTGAAGCAAAAACCAATCTGACCCCACCCTCAAACCAAAACTATCAAAATAAATCCAAACACGGGGTTTTACACTTTCTGGCTCTAATTTTCCTGAAAAAATTATTGGGTTATATAACGCACGAGATTAAGAAACCCAAAAGATGGGATTTTAACATAGCAGAGAAGGTGATAGAGAGAAGAGGGAAAGAGACAGACAGTGTTTGGAGCAGAGAGAGAGACCACGGCCGCCGGTTCAGTCCATCCGCGCTCCACCTTCTTCTCCGATGCTCCGACGCTCCGACGAAGCTTCTGTAAATTGAAAAAAAAAATACAATTTGGGATTTTTCTGTGTTTGGTTTGAAGAGAAAGAAATTAAAAGGAGAAATATGGGTTTGAATTGAAGAGAAATATGGGTTTGAATTGAAGAGAAAGTATGGGTTTGATTTTGCTGAGTTTGATTTTTACTGGGATCTATCTGAGCATGAGGGAGAGAGAGAGAGAGTCAAATAAAAAGGGTAAGTTAGTCATTTAATCCAGTTTCGTTCTGCTCCATCTTGCCAGTACCAAACATGACATGAATCTTTGTTCCGTTCCGTCCCATCCCGTCTCGTCCCGTCTACGTACCAAACGCTACCTGAGGGTTTTCTATTATGACTATTGAAATTACACAAATGTCCTCAATAATGGGTGTTAACGGGTTTCGCGGGTTCACCCAAAATGAACCGTTATTTAACGGGTTGACCCGTTAACCACCTGATCCGTTTATCACTCACCTGAATGCTAATTTTAACGGGTCAGATCAGGTCGGGTTGAAAATGCCAGGTCCACCTTTAGGGCTTCCACAAACCATAGGTGACACCTAGCAGTATGTCATGGCTACCCAAGCTAATCAAAAGAGGTGAAGAACCTATTCAGTTTGGGATTACAATGCAATACGGTCTTTCTCTAATACAATACTCTTGACCACATTGTTTGATTTGAGAGTTTATTCATGTCTACTATCCCATATGATTCTCTTACTTATATGATTACCTTGAATGTGATTTGGAACAAATTCCTAAATCTCATTCATACTCTGGCCAGAGATTCTTAATCATATCATAAAGTATTCTCCCTCAAACGGTTTGAAGGTTAAAGATCCCTTGTTATGCATTCACTTGCCTCCATGGCTAAGTGGCTTAACCCTAATTATGTTATGGACACCCTTTGACGGAGTGACTTTGACATAATCAAAGATCAAGGGCCTAACTATAAGACAACAATGACGCCTCAAGTCAAATGACTACTTTGCATTATCCCAACTATGAGTTTTCATGTGACATGAGTATGAGAACTCCTTGTTGATCGTGTTTAGTGGACTCATTCTTTATTGAGCACCTACATGTTTGTCTTTGTGTCAGTCACACCAATGACTCGAGACCAGTCACTCTCTCTAAGAGAAAACATAGTACGTACTGATCTTAACGGACTATCAATGCCCAATTGACAATTCTATGATCAGGAACGTTTAGGATATGTATACGAAAGAGAATGGTCTCATGAATCTAACTTTTTTAGATCACATTCTCCCAATTACATATTCCCTGGACTTATCGTTTAAGCATATAACATTTATATAAGACGACTTTAAACAATAATCTTTGCCCTTTATATTAAACTAGATTAGTTTAACATATGAAATGTCCGTAAAGTATCATCATATGATTGGCTTTAGGGCACATTTCCAACAAGCGCAGGTTCTTGCAAGTTGGTACAAGCTCCCACATTTCCACTTATATGTTATGCGGTAACTGTTGTAGTTGAAATTGACTTGGTCCACTTTGTGCAGGAGCCAATGGTAACAAAATGGACTGATTCATCTAAGAAACATTCCTAATTTCTTATGCATCTTCATTTCTTTCTTCAAAAAGATAGGATCTATTACTTGATACACAAGTTTCCTCATAATTTTCAATGTATGGTATTGTGACTTTCTGCAATTCTGGTATAATGATGAGGACAATAAAATTGAAAACCTTTTGACTCCTGTGCATATCCAACAAAGTAACAACTGGTTGTTTTCAAATCCAATTTCATTTCATTTAGATTGTAGAGTCGGGCTTCACATTGATACCCTCATGTATGAAAGTGTGACAAGCTTGGTTATCTACCTGTCCAAGCTTCAATAGAAGTGACCTTAACAGCTTTTGTAGGCACTTGATTCAATATATAATTTGCAGTTTTAATGACTTCTCCCCATAAGAACTCAGGCAAATGGGAATGTGACATCATACTCCTCACCATACTTTTGAGGGTTCTATTTCTCCTCTCAGAAGCAGCATTTTGAGATGGTGTCCCTAGGGTTGTGTATTAAGCTGCAATCCCATTTTGTTAGAGATATAAGGCAAATGGTCCTTCTAATTATTTTTCAACCTCAACTTTGAAAATTTTAAAACAATTTAAAACTTGAGAATTTTTCAGAAATCAAATACAAATAAGTGTATCTTGAGAAATCATCAATGAAGAGGACAAAATGTGAGTTTCCACAGACGATTCTAGTTGGAAATGGACCACATACATCAGTGTGAATGATCTCTAAGAGATCATTACTTCTTGTGGCCTGAGTTTTGTTACTATGATTGGTAGTCTTGCCTTATAGCAGTCTGTACATTCCTGAAAACCATATGGTGAGTTATATTTGATGAAAGATATAATGAACGCGTAAAGTGATGATGTGATTATAAATTATGTGGCTAAAGCTTTGATATTATTCTCATATTTTCTAGCGTGTTTAAAACGACATTGCTTAGCTGGCATATTACATGTTCTACTCACTGAGAAACGGTGGTTGTTGCTCACCGCTCACCCTTTTATTTACAGATGAGTTATTTGACAAGATAGGTGCTAGACGAGCTGAAATTGTGTTAGATGAAAGATTTAAAGGTTATATATATATATATATATATATATTGGTACAATTGTAAGGTTTTTTCGGATTAGTGGAATAAACAGAAGTTTGTTTTTCATTTTATTTTGCTAGTATTCCTCATGTATATATACTTACTTAGCCATTAAAGTTACAAGCTATTTAGGTATATTTATCATACTGGCTTAGCATGAGGTGTTAGTAAGAGGAGTAGTGCGGTAGAGCTGTCTATAGGTGGTCGCATTCTTACTATCTAAGATTTCATTTGTTTTAGCTTGAGGTGGCAAGTATGTATGTGAATAGGTGTCCTATGCATATAGTTCAAACTAATTGTGGCACACGCAGAAGCAAGAGATGCGTGTGATTCATGTTTTTAGAAGCAGGACCTGTCGACATAAGGAAAAGAGTTATCCTCCTTTGGTTTGAGAACAAATCTGAAGCACCTATATATCTACTCATATTATATTAAAAGGGTTTATATCACAAATGGTTCCTGAAATTGACCCCATCAATCATGATGGTCCCTGAAATTGAAAATCGATCAATGTAGTCCCTGAATTTTAACTCGCGAATCAATGTGGTCCTTCTGTTAGTGTTCCGTCCAAATTAACACTAAAAAAAGGTTAGAGAACCAATTTTTCATGGTAAAATGACCAAAAAAGGTTAGAGAACCACTTTTTTTTGTTTTTATTTTAGTTTTAGCACCAAATCCATGAAAAATGGAGAGAAGAGTGAAGATGGAAAAAAGAAAAGAGAGGTAGTAAGTAAAATTATAAGTAACAGTGTTATTTTTGATCATTTTACAATGAAAATTTAGTTCTCTAACCTTTTTTTAGTGTTAATTTGGACGGAACACTAACAGAAGGACCACATTGATTCGCGAGTTAAAATTCAGGGACTACATTGATCGATTTTCAATTTCAGGGACCATCATGATTGATGGGGTCAATTTCAGGGACTATTTGTGATATAAACCCATATTAAAATTATTACTTATTCCCTAAGTGTTGGAGCGACCTTTTCTACTATAAATAGGTACTACCGTTTGGTTTTCAAATGTGAACTTAATGGTTTCATATTAAAATTATTACTTAGTCTCTAAGGGCTGGAGCCGACCTTTTCCAATATAAATAGGCGGACCGTTTGGCTTCCAAATGTGAACTTAATGGTTTCATATTGATATTATTACTTAGTCTCTAAGTGTTGGAGCCGATATTTTCTACTATAAATAGGTAGTACCTTTGGGTTTCCAAATGTTAACTTAATGGTTTCATATAGAATATGCATGCAGCATGCCAATGGTTATATATATATATATGTGCGCGCGCGCGCGCAGTGCCGAAGCCACGTGAGGGCGAGGAGTGGAGGCCGCCACTCCCCTTGCCGGGAAACAACACTAGAGAGCTGGGTTCGCCACTCCCCTCGCACCTCGCCGGAAAAAATGGTTCATCTTCTCCTCTGTTTTTGCTGGGCAGTCTGTGTGCGCAGCATTGCTGTTTTTTTTTTCAAAACCCAGGCCAAAACGACGTCGTTTTGGACTTGGTAAAAAAAAATTAAAAATTTTATAACAAAACGGCGCCGTTTTGTATTTCTGAATTAAATAACCACCAGTTCTTCTCCCTCTCTCTCCTCTCTTCCCCTTTCGCAATCCCCAAATCCCACTCCCCGACTCTCCGAACTCATTCCCTTTCCCTCCACGCTTGTCTTCACTCCCTTCCTCGCTTCGTTTCCCGCCTCTCCGCCAATGAATTCCATACATCCTCCGTAGCAAATGACCAACTACAAGAAGAAGAAGACGGAGAAGAAGAGGGGGAGCTCGTGGATGAGTCCGACGGCGGCGGCGATTTATTGAGGGTCGACGTTGATGACCTCGAAGAAGAGGCTCGTTATGTAGTTGAAGAGTTCTACGCCCCTTCGTTTTGTCTGTCCTCCCCCCCCCCCCCCCCCCCCCCACGTTCACCAATCAACACACAGAGAGAGCAAAGCTCCGCCAAATCCCAGCACCCAAGCCAACGCCTTTAATTTCTGCCGCTCTCCAGCTTGAGCCGTCGGCTTCCACCATTTAAAGGTAAATTTTGTAATTCCTAAATGTATAATCCCTAATCCTAATTCATTATTTAAAACAAATTTCGTTTCATTAGTATAGAATCGTATTGTAATGCACTAGTATGGTTATTGGTTATTGATTATTGATGTGAATCATATGCTTAAGATTATTGATATGAAATTATGAAATTATTTTTTACGGTGAAAATTAAAATTTGAATTCTTGAATCTTGATGATTAGTTGAATTGATTAGTTGTATTCATATGAATTGTTGGTTGGTTGGATTAGTTACTATACATACTATAGTATAGTCTAGTTTAGGATTAAGAGAGTTTTTTCTGCTATGAAGATTGTGAAAACACCATTGCGTAACAAAATGGGAGATCAATGGTTGAGTGATAGCATGCTTGTTTACATTGAGAAAGATGTATTTGCTTTTATTGATAATGAGTCTATCATGTGACGTTTTCATGACATGAAACCTCACCGGCAACAATTGTAATTTGTTTGTATTGATTAATTATGGAAGACATTACTATATAAAAAGATTCAGTTGTTGCCAGTTTTCTTTAACCTTGCATTCTTTTAAGTTCGCCCCTCCCCCCGAGAAATCCTGGCTTCGCCACTGTGTGTGTGTACATGTGTGTGTGTGTGTGTGTATTACACAGAGAGAGAGAGATAACAGAAAGAGAGGAGAAGAGAGGAGAAGAGAGGAGAAAGAGAGCTAGGGTTATTAAGTTGGATTCGTGGGGATCCGTAGATGGGTTGTCTTGCCAAGGTTTTAGCTATTGATTGAGGTGAGTGGTTTATGTAAGGCGTTCAAAAGATTCTTATTCTTTAATTACTAAAAACCATGAGTTATCATGTGATTTTACTCTATTTACAAATATCTCTCTATATCAAGTCAAGCAAGTTGGATTTGGTGACATGCATATTCGAAGTTATTATATATAGTGATATGTGGATATTTGGAAATATTATTGAAGCATGAGAACTTTAGTGTGTGATTATCAGAGGGATAAATAAAGGCACAATTGGGTGGAATAGAACACACCTCATAATTACACATTTATCTCTTTCTCTCTACTATTGCCGCACCCCCTCTATCTATGTCCTTTATATAAATTAAGTAAATTAGACATACAACACGTTATCAGCACACTCTTGACCCTGCGCTAAAGAGAGTTTGATCTACAATCAGGGGAGTATTACATTTTAATCATTCTTTTATGATTAATTTATTATTTTATTGAATTGATCTACATGCTATTGATTCAATTTAATTTTTTTGTGTTGAATGTGATACAACGCATTTGAGATACAATTCCGGCTTTCCGAAAAGGATCTTTTACAAATTCAAAGGCTCAGTTGTTTTCTGCCAATCAGGTTCTTTTAAATAAATTAAGATATTTGAAACGATCATGAAGCATGAAAACATTCCCCATGATGCATGAACCCCCTACATTTATATTTACCTTCCGATATATATATTGTATATGTTTCATATATTTATCAATATATATATATATATATATATGTTTCATGCATTAGGCATTTTTTGCTATGTGGAATTTGTGAGTCAAAGAATCGAAAGAAATTAGAAGCAATTAGGGTTTTTTTCAAAACCTAGAAATTTCAAAAAAGAACTTAAAAATTTATGGGAATTTTTTTTTGGCTAAGGTCACGGCTTGGGTTTTTGACTGTTGCTGGACCCGCATGCTTGAATTCCACACGATTGGGCCTGCAACCTCAATTCGTGCCTCAACCCATCTCACTATAAGCTAGTCTTGCTGAGCTTATTGGCCCAATACTTGAAGCCAACGTTGGTGGGCTTCATCCATGCCAAGCCAGAAGCTTGTGTCAGCGTCACATACTGGGTTTGTGAAAGTTGCTGGGCCAACAACCCTTTCCAACAATACACCAGCATTTGTTCGTTGGGCTTTCTCATGGTCCAGCCCGCGCCAGACCAAGCCAGCACGTGCAAGGCTCTTCCCATCCCTCGGCCCAATCTGTCTGCAGCAAGCCTATAGCTTGCACTGCAACGAACAGGGCTGCAGCCATTTCCCCGAGGCCCAACAGGCCAGCATCCTTGTCCCATGTACTACAACCTTGTCCCATGTACTGTAGCCAGCCTAAGTATGCTGCCCTGCGTCATTTTTTCAACCTGATGCCATATTTTTGCATCCCGTACTTCTTAACCATACCCAAACATTTTTGGAACGTTTTTGGTTAATGCTAATTAAGCTATAATTCACTTGTCACTTGACCCGCCGCCAATTGAAGCTAATAAGACTCGCATGTCTTTATTTTGCTTCCACAATCGACCCCGTATGGTCCCGATCTATTGAATTAATTAAAACGACCAGCAGTCCATTAATTTGACAATTAATCCAAAATTATTGACCTAAAGATCACTTTGGACATTAACAATTAAATATTTTATTTATTTTCTTTGAACCGTTGACTCACTTTCGTAGTCCTGAAGCACTCACACTTGAGTTCCTGAAGCAACCGAAATCCACTACACTTAGTTGTATATTGTATTATGTGTTTTTACATGTACCTCATTTTATGAACCAGAAGTTCATAACTAAATTGAACCTGTAGATTCAAATTTAGTGCATTTGAAACCCAAAGTTTTCTTAAAACAATACACCCATGAAAACCCGACGTTTTTCATGGAAACCATGTCTTGGAACTAGAATGTTCTAACTTTGATGCTTATGGATGATTCATTCCCCTAACATCAATCACAATCTTGTTCCCTCCAATTTAGTGGATTGTCGAACTGTCGCAAGTTCGATTTTCCTGACTTGGACGTTTATAATAGAAACCACTTTATGTGAGGCATAAGACGTGAATCTCGACTTGACTATTAAGAAGCTGAGAAACCATTGAAGCCAACAATGACATGGAAGCGCTGAATAAGCCTCCACTATGATCTTTATTCGAAGACTTATGCCCGAAGCATTACAAACGGAAATACCTCCCGAACAAGGATTCCATGGCTATTTGGCTCACTCCTATAGACCGTGTAATCATGAAAGACATTGCCTGAAGCAGACCATGATTACGTCCATGAATGAGTACGATTCTGAAGTTTATAAATCCAATTGAATTTTGACTGAAGAATACTTTTCTCGTCCTTCCAAGTTTCTAACTCGCTCATGAAGCAGCAGTGTAGAAAGTAGTAGTTTACCAAATTCTCGGATCTGATTACTACCACGAACGTGAGATAAATGTATAGACCTAGCTTCGGCTGGAGTCTACTGAATGGCTTAATCTAGTTCGATCAAAGCCTACCGAATGGTGGTGTCCTGTTTCGACAGAGATGCACCAAAGGGCATACTCTGCTTCGGCAAAGGTGCACTGAACGGTACTGCTTTGCTTCGGTAGAAGCCTACCGAACAAACCCCGCAACTTCGACTGGAGCCTACCTAATCCAATTTCGGGTCTGTCTCTCTCACGATCCAATTTCGAGTTTGTTTTTTTACCACATATGGTAGAATCAAGGCTTGCCAAGGTATGGCATCATGCCCGAAGCATGATCCTTGGTACCTAAGACCTAAAACTTCAAGAATAAGGGAAAATATTTCCCGAACCTTAACCATGCATAATCTACTTCCGTCTCAATGGCATAGATCATTGGTTATGCACTTGTTCGTGCCCCTACCAATGTCGTTGAAGAGTACCATTCTCGTGGTCAATATGTGAGACTAATTTTGCTCCACCGAACACCGTTGGAAGAGCAGACTTTTGACATGGATGGCTAACTATTGGTATGCCTAACTATTTGTATGCAAATACTTGTAGTTCTCCTTTGGAAGTTCTGTCAAACTCAGGAGGAGTATCCAGAAGTATACTTACTTGATCTTAATGTACTTTTTTTTCCTTACGATTAGGAGCATTTTCCCACTGGGTTTTTGCTACCTTACTAGGTCTTGATGAGGCACTCATTCTGGGCTGATCATACCCTTGTGAGCTCTTATACTTGCGTCCAGAAGACGTATAGTTTTGACTTAATGCAATTTCTCACTTTTCTCCTTAGTCTATGATTTTTTCTGCCACCTTGGGTTTTACCATAGCAAGGTTTTGTGAGTTTTACCTTCTTATGCATTCTTCCGTTGATTTGAGACTCGCATTTGCTTATTGTGCCGATGACTTCATCAACTGTACTTACTTCATCGGTAAAGACCTGATGCGCCATTTGTTTGAGTATTTACACACTCAAGGGGGAGTCTTGCAGTCCTATTAGATTAGAAATGTGATTGTGTAAACCCTAACATATCTAGGATATCCTTTTGGGATTCTATACCATATCTCTTAGACTATATATTAACATTCCCTACTACTATAAATAAAGGCACAATGGGGTGGAATAGAACACACCTCACAATTACACATCTATCTCTTTCTCTCTACTATTGTCGCACCCCTCTCTTTATCCTTTATATAGTTCAGTAAATTAAGCCTACAACAGGATTAAAAATTTAGCCATAAATATAAATATACCATATGTAATATTTCTAACAATAATGAATATTTTTAGAAATAAAAAATATTTATTATTGAAATAATTAATGACGTTTATTAAAACCTAAGGACCTTAATCAAAAATTGAAAAAGAATAAGGTTTTAATCAATGGAGTAGCTAAAAGAGGGATTGCAACCTAATTTCTCCAAATTATACTATCATACAGTATGCGTAAAACATCACACTTGACTACATATTACATATCCTACTCGTTGGGCAACGATGGTTGTTGCTCACCCCTCACCCTTTTATTTTACATATGAGCTATTTGGCAAGACAGATGCTAGACGAGCTAAGGTTGTGTTAGAGGAGAGATTTAAGAGAGAAGTTCGTATTTTGGAGTTATTTTTTTATGAGAGAAGTTCGTATTTTGTTTTATTTTTACTTTTACTTGCACGCCGGACGCGGGATTTTTTTTTTCTGCTGATATCGACTCCTGAGCATGACAAACAGACCTGGACGCTCAGAATGCGCAGATTGCAAACTTGACCACATGGTATCTCTCTCAAGTTCTCTCTTTCTGAGAGCCTTTCTCTCTTCTGAGAGTTTTTCTCACCTCTCTGTGTGAGTTTTTCATTGTCGGTCTTTCTCCCTCGCCACCGGCCAGAGCTCCGGCGAGGGTCGGTGGCAGTCCTCTGTTTCTTTCCTTGTTTTTCTTCATTCTTCTTCCCTTCTTCCGCTTCTCTCTTCACTCCCCTCAGATTTCCTTCCACTTCCATGTCTCCTCTTTCTCTGTTTTCCCTATTCCTTCAAGTCTCACTTCGGGTTGGATTCTTCCTTCCTTGTTGCTTTCTCTTTTCCGATCTGTAACCTTTTCTCTTCACAACTCTTGGTTGTGTTGTCTTTGGAAGGTGTGTAGAGGTTTTCCTCGGGTGTTCACACCACCACCTTCCATTTACTTGCCTTTGTTGGCACTGTCGTCGGTGGATTCTCCACCGGCTTCTTTCTTTGATTGGTTGCGATCGGCCTGTGGGTTGTTGCAGGTTGGAGGAATTTGGATGCTCGTTAGCGGTCCGGGGTGTTGGTTTGTGATGGCATGGATGCTTTGCGCTGATGGAGTACTGGTTTTCTTCAAGCATGGGGTTTTGGTTGGTCAGCGTGATGGATGACTGGCGAACGTTTCCGACATCGGAGGGGACTGCAAGGTTCTAGGATGTTCTGTGACTTTGGCTGTTTGTGTCCGAGGGCCAAAACTTTGTTTTGGGCTCTTTTGTGTGTACTATTCAGGTCCAATGTTTTGTTTTGTATTTAAGTAGTTTGTGGACCTCTTGGTATGTATGTTAGGCCTTGGGCCCTGGAATATAATATCCAGTTTTCCAAAAAAAAAAAAAAAAAAAAAAAATTGACCAATTTGGGGAGCTTCAGGAGATGTTGCTTCAAGCAATCAATCATGCCAAATAACGGGAGTACTGCCGGAGGCAATGATCATGGAGATCAGAGGACTCGTGTTCACGAAAGTGAATCAGAGTCCGAACCAAAGCTGTACAAATCATGAACTCATCCTTCCAATTATAAACTCATAGTGTACAAATCATGAACCAAAGCTGTTTCGCAATCTATATATGTCAATACATGATTTTTACCAAAACCATACAAAATTTACCCCTTCTTCTAAAAGAGCTACCATTTTTTATTTAGAAAAGTTACAATAAATTAAACCGAAAGTCCTACACGGTAACTCTACAAACATGCACATACGTTTGATAATTATTTAATTTTTGAATTCTGAATTTTTATATAATTTAAAAGCTAAAAGTTATGAAAATAAATAAAAAAATAAATAAAGCAAAACAAAACAAAGTCGTGCAAACCATCAAACCAAGTCCAGACGCGCCTCATGAGGCCACACGCAGCTCTAGAACCACACCGACTTTTATGTTATGAAATAGGATCAGTTTTGAAAATTCCGTGTCTCATCTCGCCTCCTAATAGCCTAACTCGTTTTTTTCCCAAAAAAAAAAAAACAAAAAAAAAAAACCCTAACGCGTTCGTGTTTTTTATTCGGTCAACACGTTCGTTGAGTTGTATATATGTGTGCTGAAACTCCGAGTCGCGAACAAACAACTTACATAACATCCTCAGTTTCTCATCAAGCTAAATTATTTTACTCTCTCTCCGTAAATCCATTGGAATTTTTGTTCTTCTTTCATCAGCCAAGAACAGATTATGTAAGAGAATTGAGTTTTGAGTCTCTTTGTTTTCGTAATCATGTATGTGACTTCGGTCACGGCATTTTAAATGCGGTTTGTGCTGTAAAATCAGTTGAGGAGGAGAATACAATGTTCGAACACCTCGTGAGAGACATCAAATCCACGCTGAACTCTCTACAACCACTCATCAAAAAATATAACACGAAAGAGGGACTGGAAATTTTTTCAATACAGATGGAGGAGGGAGCAAATCTTGTTCAAAAGTGCAGCAAAGTTGGCGTGTGGACTTTTGAACAAGATTTGCTCCCTCCTCTGTCTGTATTGAAAGATTTTCCAGTCCCTCTTTCGTGTTATATTTTTTGATGAGTGGTTGTAGAGAGTCCAGCGTGGATTTGATGTCTCTCAGGAGGTGTTGGAACACTGTACTCTCCTCCTGCACTGATTTTACAGCATCAACCAGCATTTGAAAGTTGAAATGCCGTTCTCAGAGCACCCATTCCGACTGAATCCACATACATATTTACGGAAACTTTGATTCTCTCTCGAATAGAAGTGAGTTTGGTGATGAAAACTAATCTAATCAGCCACAAAAGGTGACGTGTTCGTCTGGTGCCTGAACCGCCGTCGGTTACAGTCGGGTTGGATTTGCCGTTGAAGGAGTTGAAGATGAAGCTCCTTAAGGATGAAAAGGTGTCTATGCTTGTGCTGACTGCTGCTGGAGGATGTGGGAAAACCACCTTGGCTAAAATGTTTTGTCAGGATTAAGAAGTCAAAGGAAGGGGTCCGAGCTGCCTGGTTTCCAAAACGAAGTCATGGCAGTTAATTGGCTGCAACAATTTTTGAACGAATCAAGACAATATCCTCTACTGCACTTTGTCCTGTATGATGTTTTATCATGATCATAGTCCCTTCTTGAGAAGTTTGATTTCCTAAGACTTTTTGTTTTCTCTTTACTTTTGTTTTAATTTCCTATGACTTTTTTGTTTTCTCTTTACTATGTATCCGGGAAATGGAATCATGAAAATAAAAAAGACCAAAGGTTTGTTTGTTGAGGTCGCCTACTACGCCTTCATTATTATTATTATTTGGTAGTTGTTGTTGTTGTAGTAAGAAGACCTTTCAAATACATTTTTATTTAGAGAGTATTTTTGCTCATCATCTTAACTTTATCATAAATTTGATTATCTACTGTCTCATTTTATTTATTTTTTTAAATTGAAAAAATAACACATAATGTGAAAGTTCACTATAATTAAATGAAATGACACATGACAAATAATTAACTGTATAACAACATTCACCATATTTATAATGGTGGGCAAAAATGCTCCATTTTATTTATTTACTCCGCCCTGTTGGTTGGCTCAGATTGCAGGACGTTTCCAAGAAGAAACGAACTATCCAATATTTGGAGTGTCGGTTATTATACGAATAATTGGAATGAGTTTATAATTCCATCGATCGATTTCACATTGCTTTTTTATTTGACCACGACGGAATTATATTAAGAATCTATGTGATTAGTTGACTGATTCAAACGTCGCATGTCATGATGATGCGGTGTAAATGAATTATGAATTTATATTTAAAAAAATAAGATTAATTTTAGTTTATTACGTTTTTTGGTTTTCAACATAAGGTTTTTTATCCTAAATCGGTACCTAAATTTAAAATTTTGGGACAGCTTCATACATTTGTTAAAATTGCTGTTAAATCAACTGTTAATTGATGACGTGGTGCCCACCTGGACAATGACTAGATATCACGTATCTATTTGAACCCACATGAATATTAAAAAGGGTAAATTACATAGTAGCCTCTCAGGTTTGAGGTCTATTACAACCTCATACAACATCTTTAAAACATTTAACTTTCATACATTACTTATCATTTTAAAACATTTAACTTTCATGATTAATTCTTCAATGTGAAGAAGCTTCGTGCATAATTTTTTTTTATCAGAGCTTCGTAAATATTTAAATACGAAGTCCAATGTAGATTACAAAATGTTATTTTAGCATAACGCACCTGTCAGAGTTCTACCAGTAGTGGCCATTCTAACCTGTAACAAAACCAATTAATCGATAAAAAAATCACCCTAAAAAAACAGAACCTACATTCCACAATAAGCAAAAATGAGAGAAAAAGAGTGGATTCAAACCAACTAAATGAAAAGACCATGGCTAACTAATGCCTTAGGAAGCTACAAACTTAAGCATCAGACCAATTAAATGAAAAGACCTCGGACCACCTCCAACTCTTCCACTATTTTGCACTTTGAAAGTGGAAGGGCAGTATGGCATGCACCTAGCTATATAGATTAAGGGGTTAAACTCTGTTTACTACTCTCATATTTCGTGGTTTTCAATATTTAGTACATCAAGTTTTTTTCGTCCCAGAGTCATACCTAAAGTGTTAATTTTGGGACAGTCTCATACATCCATTAGTTAAACTGTTAACTTTGCCGTTAACTGATGATGTGGCACCTATGTGGACAATGACTGGACGCCACGTGTCATTAAGGGGTCCACATGGTCGTCTTCCCCAATCCCCCCGTGCCCACCATCCCACCCACACCCAGATCTTCCCGTCGACCCATGTGCCCCCCCCAACCCAAACCTTCCTTCACCACCTCACCCACACCCAGATCTTCCCCATCGACCGTTCCCCCTTTTTCTCTTCCACTCTCCTCTGTCCTCCGCTGAAGCTTTCCCCCTTGTCCACCACCGTCAATTTACCCTGTGTTTTCCTCCAACTTCTCTTCTCCGTCAGCCCAACCCTCGTTCCTTTGTCAACCTCACAGTCGTTCCTCTGTTGACCCTACTTCCGTCTCCTCCAACATCTCTCATTCGTAGTTCCGTATCAGGCTGTGCTTTGATTGAGGCTGGAGCCGGATCTGAAATCGGGGCCCGAATCTTAAATCGAGGCATCTGGAGTACGGAGTTATGGATCCAAAGCTTGAAGAAGCTCATGAGCCGAAAAGATGCAGCACTGAGGTGGAGTCGGAGAGATTCAGTGAAGAAAAAAAGGGCGTTGCGTCTACCGTTGTCCCTTTTCCAGATCGGATCGAGTTATCGATCTCCTCCTTGAAGCACCTGACGTCAATCCACTGCAATTCCTCCTCTTTTGTAATTTCCAATTTCCTCTACAATATCTCAAATATTTATCAGAAAACTTTGTTTTTAAGCTCCAATTATCCTCTAAAGAAAAAATAATTGGAATTGGGGTGCTAATTAAAGCTTAATTTTGAGTTTTGAGGCTCAAATTTGTTTATGGTATTTGCTTTGAGAATTTTTTTTATTGATCCCGATTCGAGAGGGAGGAGATGAATCGACAGGAGAGAGAGAGAGAGAGAGAGAGAGAGAGAGAGAGAGAGAGAGTCCCGACCCTCTGCGTCACCTGCGACCGCGAGAGTGGGGTGGTGAAGGAAGGTTTGGGTTGGGGGGTGGGCACGGGTCGACAGGAAGATCTGGGTGCGGGTGGGAGGGTGGGCACGGGGGATTTGGGGAAGACAACCTGGGTTTTTTTTTTTATTTTTTTTTATAACTTTTCTTTAAATAATTATTATTTTTTGAATTTTTAATTTCCATGTGGACCCCTTAATGAAACGTGGCGTCCAATCATTGTCCACATAGGCGCCACATCATCAGTTAACGACAAAGTTAACATTTTGACTAACGGATGTATGAGACTACCCCAAAATTAACACTTTAGGTATGACTCTGGGACGAAAAAAACTTGATGTACCAAATGTTGAAAACCACGAAACATGAGGGTAGTAAACAGAGTTTAACCCTAGATTAAGAGTTGTACATACAAATGCTTCTTCGCCTCCTCTTTCCCCTGCTTTCATTTTTTATATTTTGATACACGTACTTTGAAACAACAAAACACATGCCAGTAATTCCCATTAAAAAAAATGGAAAAAACATTGTTTATATGTAACTATCTGTAAAAATTAAGATAAGAGTTTTTCTTAAGAGAGTAATTTTTTTTACGGACATTTTAAAAAACACCAGCCCAGATTAGGAAAAAAAAAAAACAATAATCGCAAATATTTAACAAATAGAACTCAAAAAAATTAACAACGAAGACAAAAGGTTCAAAATTTACTCAAACCAACAAAATTAAAGTTAATTATTTATATGTAAAAGGCTTTACATCTATATCAACGAAACGTAATAGACTGTCCTTAATGGGATTTTGATTGGTAAATTAGAGTGTTTGGTTACATCTATGTCAACGAAATGTGAATAAGTTGTGATTGTTTATGCAAGACAAGATAGATGATAAGATTTTGATTGATGATATAAAAAGTTGTTTGACTGAGGCACCTAACGCATCCTAATCCGTCCCAACCAAGGAACAAAATATCGATAATATCGCCGATATATCGGCGATATTATCTTTTTTTTGGGGTCCCGATATTTTTTTAACTATCCAAAAGGTTTTCGTGATAATATCGCTATAATATCGCTAATATCGCGATATTAACGATATTACTTCAGAACGACCACGTGTCAAATATGAAAATGATAAAAAAATACTTCACTTGATCTCAGCCAAAAGGCCAAGAAAGGAATGATATTTTCTGCTTTGGAACGTGGCTTTTATAGGCCTGTTTGCTTGCTCACATAGCTTGCGCGGCCGATGTGGGATTGCTTACAAGTTACAAACCAAAATGTTTTGCCTGACCAGAAACGTCTACAACGCACACACACACATATATACCAAACATTACTCTATCTCTCTCTCTCTCTCTCTCTCTCTCTCTCTCTCTCTTTCTCTCTCTCTATATATATATATACGTACACACACACACATACACACACATATTGCAACTGGGAATATTCACTTGGTGTCGTGAACTTCGTCCATATATTTTAGTAGCTTCAAATCTTTTACTGTCTTGTCTGTAACCCCTTTGACAGATAAACAATGCTGGTGCTAATAAAGGATTTAGACCATTGCTTCAGTTTACAGACGAAGACATTAAGCAGGTAGGTGCGAAAAAATGGCTCTCTGTTGTTGTTATGTGGAGAGTGAAATGAACCACTTCAAATTGGTTCACTAATTTAGCTTAAACCTTCCAATTTTATGTCAGATTGTCTCGACAAACCTGGTTGGTTCTATACTCTGCACTAGAGAAGCGATGCATATAATGATGAATCAGCCTAAAGGTGGGCACATATTTAACATGGATGGAGCAGGCTCTGGGGGATCAAGTACCCCTTTGACAGCTGTGTGAGTGCCCTGCCTTGTTCATGGAAAATAGCCTTTCTTTTGTGGAACGAGACCGAACTTTCACCCATTATTTTGCAATTAAGATCTCTGATCGGAGACAATTATACATTGATACTTATGCTATTTCATCTCCTCAACCTTTAGCTATGGATCGACAAAGTGTGGTCTTAGACAACTTCAATCATCACTTTTAAAGGAGTGCAAGCGGTCCAAAGTTGGAGTACACACAGCATCTCCTAGCATGGTTCTTACCGATCTTCTTCTGAGGTACACTTAATGAATTATCATTCGTGATGCATATCTTGTTTCAATGCATGGATTTTCTGCGCTTATTGTTAAACATGATTGTTCACCCTCAAATCTTTCCATGCACCAGCCCATCGTTAATTGAGTTTGCCCCTGCAGATCGTATTGCATGCTCTGTAAATGCTTTGATTCATACTGTGTAATTGAGTTTGTCTATGGCTTGTTTGCAGTGGTTCTTCCTTGAAGAATAAACAAATGTTTAACTTCATATTATATCCACCATGCTGGCGTGCTTCTTTGTGGTGCGACAACTCTTCCATGTGAAAAAGTATCCAGATGTTCTGTGCAGAGAAATGTGAGTAAAAATGTTAAATTTGGTGTGCGTGTTTGCTGAATAATAAAACTTTGAAGCAATGGTAGAACGATTATAAAGTAAATTTGGTTGGTGAAAGTGTGATCCAGTTGATAGGTATTTATAGATGCGAATGTCTTGTGATTTTGGTATGATACGTGGTCGCATAACATGAAAGGAAGTGAGCTTCCAAGCAGTTGCCTTGCCCAGGTGCATGCTCGCAATATTATCTTCGTTTCTATTTGTTGAAGGATCTAAAACAAAATAATTAAAATTAAATTGAAACATAAAAAATTGGAGATGAAAGTTCAGGCAATCTATAATGAATAAAAAGAATGACAAGTATTGGAGGAATATTTTAAGCCAAAATCTGTGATGACTGATGCAGTTAACCCAAGTAATTAAGCCAAAATCTATTAGTTGTATTGATCTTCAAATTGTATACATGGTTATTTTATGTGGCATGTTCTACTTGCAGACACCATAATACTTGAAAAATGCTGAAAAGTCTCAATCTTGAGCATAGAGAGATTCGAACCCCTCCCTTTGTCAACCATGCACCTGGGCCTTATCCAACTTGCTACAGATGTGTTTGTGATTACATATTCAGCCTGTAATATTTATATGGTCGTTAAGATGTCTGCAAGGCTTGCAAGCTAATATTTACTAAGTCACTCATGTATCTTACCATGCAATGTATAAAGTATAAACTATTGTACTAATTCATTATATATAAATGATTATGGTGTGTTTAAACTTCTTTCATTAATTACTACATATTTTCTACACTCACAATGTTTGCCAGCTCGCTATATAATCAACTTAAATCAGTTAAATCCATCATGCAATGCATTTCCTTCCAATTTTTTGTGATAAACTAATAGATAATTGACTAAATAAACATCCTGCAAAGTTTCAATAAAAATTTCCAAGTTTTTCTTACAATTTCCGTGGTTTCCATGAAAATTTTATCGATATCGATATTATCCCGATATTTCCATCGATATTTCCGTGTTTTCGGACTACCGATATTTCCGATATTACCGATATTTAATACCTTGGTCCCAACCTACGCACAAAATCACCCTCCTAATTTTTAATAATTGCCATCCAACCCAGCCACTGATTAAATGGCAGTGGTGTAAATAAAGCAAAATCAAGTGAAAAACAAATTGATTGTATCCCTCCTCAAGATAATGTATGTGGCTTCAGTCGAAATGGATGCTGCATTTCAAATGTTGTTTGTCACTGTAAAATCAGTTAAGAAGAATACAATGTTCGAACACCTCCGCAGACAATGGCGGAGTTAGGAATTATTTGGTGGGTGGGCTAAACTAAAAGTATTACTACGAAATCAAATGGTTAAATTTTTTTTGTTACTTACATAAAGTTACACAATAATAAGTCTAAAAACAATAATTTGAAGTAAGAAATTTAACTTTGAATAAATCAAGTTTCAACTAGATTTAACAAAAAAAAACATTTAAAGTTGTAACTTATAATAGAAAGAAACATACATCATCAATCTTGTCATAACAACCTAACAAATAAAAAGAAAAAAAAATACATATTCAAGTTGTGCCCTTTGATCCTTAATGGAATTGAAATCCTTTGTTATTTCATCTGAATCAATCTTTTCGGCAAGCTCTTTTTCAATGTAAACAACCATTGAATCTGCTAGAAATTCACTTTCCATCTTGTTGCGAAGTCTTGTTTTAATAAGATTCATTGCTGATTTTAAAACCGTGTGACATTTGAAATCATCGGTGGGTCTTTTTAATGACAAATTGCTTGATTTGACTGGTTTAAAAGCAAAAATCAGTACATTGGGTCCTCCCCGGTGAGGACCCAAGTATTGTCCTTTTAAAATCGTGTGACCACTCCCTAGAAAATCTAAAAATAATAAAATATTAAAACCTATAGACTACTCCCTAGAAAAATTAAGAAACATGTTCAGAACTTTCACTAAAGCAAACAATTTATTTAATATTTTTTTAACTTTTTCTTTTTCTAAAAGTAATCTGAGTGTCAGAACTTTTACTTATTCGATGGATTATAATGATTAAAAATAATAAAATAGTCTAAATTGTTAGTATTTTTAAGCCCAAACAACTAAAATTCTCCTAATACTAGAGGGACAATACTTGGGTCCTCACCGGAGAGGACCCAATGTACTGATTTTTGCTTTTAAACCAATCAAATCAAGCCATTTGTCATTAAAAGGACCCACCGATATCTGAAATAAAATAAAAAATATCTGAAAAAGACAAGTGTCACTTTTTCATTGGGGGTCAGTGTATATTGGGTCCTCCTCGGTGAGGACCCAAGTATTGTCCATACTAGAGCACACCCTAGCTTTGTTACTGCCTCCGCCGTCGGTCGCTCTCTACATCAAATCTACACTAGACTCTCTACAACCCCTCATCAAACAATATAAAGAGGGACTGGAAAACTTTGCAATACAGAAGAGGGAGCAAATCTTGTTCAAAAGTGCAGCAAAGTTGGCGTGTGGACTTTTGAACAAGATTTGCTCCCTCCTCGGTATGTATTGCAAAATATTCCAATCCCTCCTTCGGGTTATATTTTTTTACGAGAGGTTGGAGAGAGTCCAGTGTTGATTTGATGTCTCTGAGGAGGTGTTGGAACATTTTATTCTCCTTGTGATCTGATTTTACAGCATCAAATAGCATTTGAAATGCGGTTTTGAGAGCACCCATTGCGCCTGAAGCCAGAGACATATTTAGCAAAACAAAGAGACTCAAAATACAGTCAATTATGTAATCTGTTCTTGGCTGAAGAAAGAAGAAGAGAAATTGGAAAAGATATACGGAGAGAATGTAAAATAATATAGTTTGATGAGAAACTGAGAATGTTATGTAAGCTGTTGTTGGTTTCAGCACACATATATATACACAACATAACCAACAGATTCTAGGAAATTCACCAAAGAAGCTAGGAAAGACATTTGCAGGAGGCGAGAAGAGATGCCGAATTTTCTACCACATAAGATTTGGTATTGCACTGCATTTTAATTTCTGTAGTAAAAAATTGAACTTTTCAATTTTCATCCGATTAATTACTTTTTTTTTTTTCAATTTTCTAAGACTTTTTGTTTTCTCTTTACTATTTCTTCGAACTTGGGTAATGGAATCATCAAAAGAAAAAAGGCCAAACGGTTTGTTTGTTGAGGTCGCCCATTGTCATCATCGTCGCCGCCGTCGTCAGGGACGTTTCAAATACGCTTTTATTTACTTTACTCCGCCATGTCGGTTTGCTCGGATTGCAGGACTTTCCAAGAAACGATACTATCCAAAAGTTGAAGTGTGGGTTACTGTAATTTTGGAATAATTGGAAGGATGAGTTTCTAATTCTAACGGTCGATTGCATTTTGCATTTTTATTTGACCAGGATAAAATTATATTGAGAATCCAAGTTGACTGATTGAAACGGTGCAAGTCACGATGATGCGGTGTCGTTTTACATGAACATGAATTACGAATTTATATTTGTTACTTGATAGAGTAGTTGCACTTGCACCTGGTCTGGTATATGCTCCAATTTATACAATTTTTTTTAAACGATGTTATCTACACTAAATGGAAGAGAGTGAGTTTAGCTTCACAATGGGCTACCAATAATGTGATTCAAATTCTTCTTTGGCGAGAATCGAATCTAAAACCTCTCACTTACAAGTGAAGATGAATACCACTAGACCACAGTACTAAATAACAATATTTTGGAGGTCAATGTATTACCAATTCAACACATTAGAATTATGACTTGTTGCATTACTCTAGCAGTAGCAGAGGCTTATATACATCAACATAAAATTTTGGTTTATATGATAATTTAACTTGATCTCCATTTCTCATTTTAGGTTTTGGATTCGCATTTGAATTGGACCATCGTTTCTATACAACGACAACAATCTAGGGAAGTTGGATAAAATGATTAGAAATTATATCTCAATTTCTAAATTGAACAAAATTAAATATCGACGACATATTGAAAGATTGATCAATTTAGCAAATTAAGGTTTTAAAAATAATTATTTTGATCAATTTCCCCCCCAAAAAAATATTTTCAAGGTCCTCAAATGATTAAAAGTACTATTAACAAATAGAGTGGTGCTATCCACACACCAACTTTACCCCTCACACACCCCTCTCAATGTCTGGCCGTCGGATCGAATGAACTGAAGAAGATCAATGGACAAAAATTAACAAGAATGTGTTGAAAGTAAAAAAAGGATATGTGAATAGCAATCCTCTAACAAATGTTTTCAAACAAGCAATTGGCTTCATTTCAAAGCATTGAAAGAGAAATGCCAGTTTTTGTCAATTCTTAAATTTAATTATATAGTTTCAGAGAATGCAATCACCTCTCTTCCTTGAACCTCAACAATAGAATTTCAACTACTATTTGTGACAAGGTAATAATCTATACTAAACTAATTTGAGGAGAAAAATTCAAACTTAAGTGTAATGAAGCAGACATAGTGCCTTGAATTTTTAAGAAACAATAAAGGGTAACCACTGTTTTCTTCTAAATTTTTGGATCTTTTTTTTGTTTTTGGTATACGTTTCATTTGCAGTATGTCCATGTGATGTTATGATCCATTTGTTCATTTCTCAGAAAATGCCGTACTTTTGCAAAATGCCGGAAGAAATGGTGCTGCAAGTCTTTTCATGGCCTCCTCCGAAATCTCCATTGCAATTCAGATGTGTTCGTAAATCGGGTTACAAATTCATCAGTAACCCATGTGCACCTCTCCAAAATTCATTGGCAAACAAATTTTCATACACAACATGCATCCTTTTCAAGCGTTCCATCCTCAACGACACCAACGATGACTCAAATGAAAATTTTGTTGTCACTTGTATATCTTTGCAATGACAACAATAGTAATGTCTATTACCTTCAAGATCTCAACCTCAATGTTCCTGCTTCTTTAGGGCTACGGCATGAGTATTTGGACATTGACTATGGTCATGGAACTATTTGCCTAACGGATTACTCAGAATATGCTTTTCTATGCAATCCAACGCTAAAGGAATCCAAGCTTCTTCCAAAGTTGTGCCTAATAACTGAAATGTAATAGAACTACAGGTGGCAATTATTGATTGGTTAAGATGTAGAGGATTGCCACATAAGCAAGTTAGTTAGAATTGTTGTGATATAAACTGGTGTAATCTGTTGTAAACATTCATCCAATACATTTAGTCTTTTCTTCTTCTGCTGCTAAGATCAATACTCTCTCAGTTTTCTTGCTTTCTTCGATCTCCATTTCTGGGATTTCTTTCATTCATTCAGTTTAGTTATCATGGTATCGACTATCGAGCCTACGATCTTCTGTGGGTTGCGATTAAGCTCATCGGAATTTTTTTATTTTTTGGAATACGATCTTGGCGACTGGGAATTTTCTTGCAACGTTTCCTGCGATTGGGATGGCAATTTCATCGATTTCAGCAACTGCGGCGATCATCTCTCTCATGCAACTAAAGTGGAATCAGAAGCAATTTCAGGTTGTATGTTTGAGGTTCTGCAGTATATCATATTTTCTTGAAATTTTGATGCAATTGAGTAGTTTGTGTTCTGCATTCTTGATTTCTTTGCTGAGATAGTGTAGATTTGATAGATTTGTATATGAAATTGGGGAAGGCCAATGTCATTTCTAGTATTCTTAAAAGAGTTAATTTGCACTTAGTAGTTTGAGAAGGCCAAAGCCATTTACTTTGTGCTCAATAAGAATCCAAAGGCCAATGCCAGTGATTCATGAAGCCTTTCATTTGAAGATTTGTTAAAAGTTAGTTTCTTTTTCGAAGAATGTTCAAAGATTGGTTCTTAGAGTTTATCAGACATGGCTTCTTCATCTGTGAAAATTGAGGGTTTACTTGGAATGTTGACTATTAAGCCGAGTGATCACAATTACACCAAATGGTATTTTCAATTCAAGTTAGTGCTTAAAGGGTATAAACTATTTGATCATTTTGATGGTTCTGCTATCTGTCCACCCAAGTTTGTGTCAAGTGCTGAAACTGAAGTTACCAAAGAAGTGACTGTTGCTTTTTAAGAATGGGAAACTACAGATTTGTCTTCGTTGAGTTTGTTAATAGCTACATTAACTGATGATGCTATTGAACATGTTATTGGATGCAAGGTTCTAAAAAGAAACTAACTTGTTTACATGTTGTGTATTTGATCAACAAGATGGTTTGCAAGGCATTACAGATGAATTCACTTTTGTCTTTATGATAAACATCCATCACTGCAAGATTTGAAAGTATATGGTTCTGCAGTCTATCCATATTTGATGCATTATAATGACAGCAAATACCAATCAAGAACTTCAGTTTGTGTGTTTTTAGGATATGCCTCATGTTATAAAGAAGCTATATGTTATAACTTGCAGACCAAGAAATTGATTCTATCTAGACATGTTCTTCATGATGAGTCTCTGTTTCCAGTAAAATGTCAACCTGCAGTGATTTCGAGTAATAATCATGTACAGAATTCAGTACATTCAGCTCCAATTATTGTTCAGTTAAGAGTTCAAAGTATGCAAGAAACAGTTTAGTCAATATCTGATGATACTTCACTACTGGATTCAGTACATTCAGCTCCAATTATTGTTCAGGTTGCTGATGTACTCACTAAAGGCTCGCATAGTCAATTATTGATTGGTTAAAGTGTAATCAGGAGAGATGTAGAGGATTGCTGCAAGTTAGTTAGAATTGTTGTGATATAAACTGGTGTAATCTGTTGTAAACATTCATTCAATACAGTTAGTATTTTCTTCTTTCGCTGCTAATATCAATACTCTCAGTTTTCGTGCTTTCTTCGATCTCCATTTCTGAGATTTCTTTCATTCTTTCAGTTTAGTTATCAGTGCCTTCGTCTCCTCCCCGAAAGAAATAAACATATTGCAGTCCACAAGAGTAGCTGTGGGATTTGGTTACGATTGAAAATCGATTGCAAAGTTGTTAGATCGTAATGCATTTCGATGGTTTTTGGATTTTGTTTCACACTCACACGGCAGAGGTGTATACTGTGAGTTCAAACTCTTGGAGAGAGGTCAAAGTTGATATGCCTAGTACTGTGGTTTGGTCTCCTTCCCAAATGTACCTCAAGGGTTTTTACAATTGGTTTGCCCCAGTGCTAGACAAGCAAACCCTAGATGAAAACAAGAAAGTCATCCTGTCGTTCGACATGGATGACGAATTATTTTCTGATATATTCGTGCCAGATAGTTGACAACATACAAAAGAATGTTATGGAAGCCTTACAAAATGAGGAATGAATCAATTTCGATACCAGAATGCTTAAAGAACTTCATAATCTTGGTGTGCTTGTAGAACGTTTTCAAGCTTTTGTTTATATGTATAGTCTCATTTCAGTTAAATGTGAGAATAGACTGATGGTAGAGCTAATTCTAGTAAATAGCAGTATAACTAATTTCACACATCAATTTTAATGCGGTAAACAAAACCACTTAATATCAACAAACATATCAATTGTTAACATGTTAGTTTATTAATGGTATAGAATTGTCGATATTATGTCCATATACCTGTTCATTAAAATGAAATTTTATACAAGGAAAGAAAACGTTGATGCGACATCTTAGTATTTAGTCGGACAAGATACATAATATATTGGCCCAAAACTGTTGGAGAGTTTCCTCATTATATCCACATCATATTAGAACCGAACGTAAAAACTACAAGATTTTACATAGGCACACAAATCTCTCCATACATAGTGGACCGGAAAACAAGACTGAAAGCTTAACTCAAAATCCATGCCTCTTTGGTCTCTCATCCTTGACCGGTTTGCCTTGTTTCCGAGCTTTTGAATATATATCTTCGACCTTCACCACAAATTTACAGCTTGTACAGCGCCTAAACTCATTCTTTCCCCACTTCCATGTATCTCCACCTGTGTAAAACCGCGCGTTAGTATTTGCTTTCCCAATGAAAAGAAAAGGGACTATTCAATCCTACTTAATATGTTGAACCATGTCCATACATCATTATCATTATAACTTGGTCAAATTTTCATATACATATGGTTGGTCGTCCTTTCTTTCTTTTTTTGATTATAGTAACTAAACGAATATTAGCAAAGACTAGGGCCCCGAAAGATAACCAACAGAGCAAGAGGGACTTTCCCTTTTTAATCACAATCTAGTGAACAAAACTAGGAGGTAAAGGAAATCCACTTAAGTAAAGGTCAAGGACTCAAGAGGTTCTATGAGACCAACTACTGTCACTTATATAATATACAGAGAACAAATGGAAAGAGAAAGGCATAGAGACACCAACCGGAATATTAATCTGAATCAGAGGACATTTGAGAACTTGGATCCAGTGTTGCAATCATTTTCGACAGCATCTCACCCACATCTTCCAATTCATCCTTTGCAAAGCCCCAACTTCTAACTAGCTCCGCCCCAGGTGCTCCTCTAGCAATCCCACTGCTACGGAGGCCGCTCAATCTACTCTGTAAAAATGGCAAGACGGCACTGCTAGACCGTAATCTAGCTGCCATGGGGATGGAATGGACATCAAGTGATCCCCTTGATGGGGAACCAACAATTGGCGTGCTCAAAAGTTCACCATGTTGGCCAACAAGGTTGCCAAAGATTGAAGGAAAAGGCAAAGGTATTGGAAGAGGACATTGAGCCACTGACAGATGGCAGAACATAGGCCTTGATATTGCATGCTCATAGGCAGCAAAGACGGTGTCCTTAACTTCAGAAATTGATGCTCGATGACCTCCTGTTGAACAGAAACAATGAATTAAAATATAATAAGCATCCGGTCCACACAAGGTCCAAAAGTACATTTCATACTTTGATTCCTTCCCAAACTCATCATTAATTCTCAAACTAATTTATTCGGATACCATGTCAAAAGAGTGGAAATTTTAAGTTTCACCAATGAAAGGCAATTCCACAAGCACAAAACTAACATTTCCTCTAAAGTAACAAATGAGCTATACCATATACATCAATGAAATGCAGTACAGGTTCAGAGTGTAATCAATAACAGTGAACGTGATAACAAGAATAAGATGGAAGAAGAGCACAGTTATCACAAGAGCGACATTTTTGGAGATATTTTTGCAAAGAAATATAGATGGATTTAAGTCTCTCCTGAGTTATCTTGTAACCTCTGATAGATGGTTTTAAGTCTCTCCCAAGTTCCAGTTAACAGATACCACCAGATTTGATTTCTAGTGAATAAAATGTCATGACCAAACAAAAAATAGAAGGCTTATCACCTTAAGATTTTAGATCTATTTAATGCCAACGCTCAAAGTTGCAATGCTCTAGCCAGTAGCCACTAAGGCAACCAGGCGTTCATTAAATTTCATATTCAGAAAATATAATCAGTGCCAAAAGTGCACAGTATGAAGTATCCTGAATAAGCATGTTTAACGTTCTATAAGTACTAAAGAAAAAATAATAAAGAAAAACCGGTGCTTCACTGATCTAGAAAAGTACCTGATCCTAGGGCCCCATGGACTATCATGGATTCTACCGACTAAATCCTCGACATCTTCTGCTACCTCTGGTGTCAATGGCCGCAAATTCCCTGTTAAATTTTGACCAATCCGATTCCCTGTTGGAATGACAATAATTAACCAAAATCACTGCTAACAACTAAGGGTCTGATACAAGAATCGATTGAAGTAAATACCAGCTAAAGAAGGGGATGGCATTGCAGCATCCAGAATGGCAACCATATTCTGCCTAGCTTGCCCTTATAGGATTTGCACAACCTCACTAACAGTCACAGCACCAGAAGCATAAGATGAGTCTGCAGTGGGCCCGAGTGGTTCCATTCGGAACGGAAGACTAATAGAATGTAGGGTAGCAGCATAAGCTGCACTGCAGTGATAAGGATTTTCATCATTGATGCTGAAAAATCTTGAAGCTTTACCTTTCAAATCAAGTGAAGAGAAGATTATTCCACAAGAAAGTATAACTTATTCGGAAAAGAGAAACCAAGAGAGTATCTACACTCTCATAGAAACTGAATAGCAAACCACTGGTTCAAATGAAGCTTTTAGACCTAGCCTCCATATCAATTATGCCAATACTCCTTTTGGTGGGCCATTTAACAACCTAAGCAGAGTATTGTTACTCATTTTATCCTGACAAATAGGATGACACCAGATATCCAAGGGGAAAAAGGGCTCTAAAATCACAACGTTGGACCAACATGTAAAATGAATCTGAAAAGACTTGAAAATCAATTGAATGAATAATGCATTCAATAAGTGCAAGATTTCTTACTTGTACTCAATGAGGGTAACCCGACTGGAACAATCAATTTGCATAAGGATGATAGCTTTGAAAATGAAACTGCATCGTGAAGCTTCCTACTAACTCTCTGCTTCTGGCTTCTGGGATCCATGGAAGAACCAGGACCATGCACAGCATAGATCAACACTGGAGCATTTGTGTATTCATCTGCAATACTCTCCAGAACATCCACAGCTAGAGGAGAGAAACCTCCCGAGTCATCAAAGATTAATTGAAAACCCTGCCAAAACACAAGACTCAAGTTTATACATTAAAAAATTCATGTTGAACACCAACATTAAGAGGCTTACGCAAAAAAGGAGTGCTGAAAATTCATTCAGAAGGCTACCAAAGATAAACTTACCAAAGTCAGTATTAGCCTTCTGCAGCGTTCAGTCTCTAAACAATTGTCCATGTAAACACAGCTCATGTAGTTTGGACAGTGAACACAATTGTCCATAACTAGAAAGACACTATTTATACATGATCAATAGAAAGTACACGTAGAGTACATTTGACAGCAAAAGATGGTTTGTATTGCAGATGAATAATTAATAAAACCACAACAAAGCCTTATCCCACTAAGTGGAGTAATTAATGAAGACCAAAAAAGGAGAGTAATTTCAGAAATATGTCAAGATCTTTACCACCATAACTTGAATGAAAATTTTAGAAGGATAACAAATTCACTCTTTGAATACAGTCAGCCCTTCCAACTTCAGTATCTACATATGTGAAATATGCATGTATAACAGAAAATGGGGTTGGTGTAGTAGCTGCTATACCAAAGTAGGCATCACACACTCCTTAGTACCTCACTTAACTAGCACTAACCGATAGCTTTAGAGCGAAACTCAACCCTCCCCAAAACCATAGATCGTAAAGGAGAATGGTTTGTACGACAAAATATACCTGAATATGGTCGCACTCTTCTACGAAAACGCGAAGCCTCTCACTAACTTCTTCTCCCTGTAAACCTGCTGATAAGGATTCTCTTCCAATCCCGTGATTGTCAAATTTCTGAGGATCCACCCACAATCCACTCAATTCATATAAACTCTTGGGGTGATAGTGAACTTTTGAAAAGTCAGTCCAGTACTGGACCCCATTTTCTAAACTCTCCACTTTGTCACTGTCATGAATTTCTCTTCGACAACTCTTCTCCCCAGCACTGACACCATTTCCAAGAGTCAAAAGATTCACCTGCTCTTCCTCATACAAACATTGGTTCAGGGGATACTAAATTCATATATACAACAATAGAGAGAGCATATATGGTAACATATTCAAATTCACAATTTTTTAAAGCCCCAATAAAAAAAGGGTCTGACCATGTGTAAATGTTTGATGATGCAGATGAACTCTCATCATACAACGTGCCACGTGTACTCATAGACCCAAGGGAACCTGCAACAGGCAAAAAGAATGAAAATTTACGACTACCATACATTCTAGGGCTCGTTTGGAAGTGACTGAAGCGCTTATAAAGAAAATATTTTTGGTTCCGAAAGCACTTTAAGTCATTTTTTCAGGATTCACTTGTGTTTTTATTAAGGATTGGTTCCAAAAACATTTTCACCAAAAGAGCTTTCAATCTTTTCAAAAGCACGAGCTCCTAGGCCACCAAATACACAAACCCAATTGAAGTTTTAAAAGTACCTTGAAGATCAACCGAAACGAGGCGGGGAGTGTAAGTCACAGTGCCCTGTTCATGTCAAAACTCACGAGTCTCGTAAAGAAAGTGAACCATAAGCAAAACAATTGGTTTAAACTGTCTAAATTGTACAAATTGAAAAAGTAAAAAATCTGCAAACCTGGTGCGTCTCACCAGAGCGGTAGAGCACGTCCATGTTCAAAGACTGATTCTTGAATACCCGGTCGGAGTAAGGGTCCTCGGCCAACCCAAGTAGTTCATCCTTCAAACATATATGAATATGTTAAGAAATTTGCAGAAAGAATCAGTTTATGGGTTTTTGAGTAAAGCTGTACAAGTACCTGGAAGTTCCAGAAATGGGAGCCCACGAAATCTGCAAAGCTTCCAACTTGGAGAGTGACGAGTTCTCTCATAGTTCCGGAACTAGAGCTGAGAAGGGGTCGGAGGGACGGAAGGAATTTGGAGGCAACCGTCGGTGAGTCGGTTGGTAGGCCACGCAGTTTTAAACTTGGACTATTTAAGTACTCAATTAACTGTAATTAATTCCTGAAAATTTAGAATGGGCCAACGACATTTTACACTTTGAGGTGATATTTAAATTGAGTAAGCAAGCATCAATTTTCTCACGTTGTCTCTTAAAATTTTGAAATTATATCATTGTTTTTTTTTAAATTATATCATTATTGTAGCCTATTTTGTCTGACAAGGTTAAGGGGGCTAGCGGCAAGGAGAAGAGAGAGTGAGAGAGATGTGTTTGTAGAATTGTAGGGAAATATGTGTGTTATATCTCCTACATAGTACCTTTATTTATAATAGTAAAATGGGAGAAGATATTATTTCATCCCGAAGGAATACAAGATGTAATAGGAAATGATAACTAGAATCAAATCTAATATAGGATTTACACAATCACACTTAAACTAGGAATGTTTACAACACTTCCCCTTAAGTGTGTAAATACTCAAGGTAGATTTAGCATCATGCAGAAGTTGAGGAAGACGACTTGTCGACACTGATTCTAAGGAACAACGCTTATTCTCAATAAGGTAGAAACTTGCACAAGTAAATGAGTCTCACTAAAAAACCCGAAGAATATAACAAAAAACCCTAGTAGGGACAAAATCCATAGTCTAAGGAAAAATGAGTGAGAAATGCAAAGTAAAAAAAAACATCTACGGGACGTCATCAGGGATATGACCAGCCCAAGGTGGGTGCCTCGTTAAAACCTAGTTAGGTAGCAAAAATCCCGTGGGAAAAATGCTCCTAATAGTAGGGGAAAAGAGTACATTAAGATCAAGCAAATATCTTTAGGATACTCCCCCTGAGTTTGACACAATTCCAAAGAGAAATAGCAATGTTACAACTCAGAAAGTTTATGCATACCAATTCCATGAACAAGCTTCTGAAACGTCATCTTCGGCAGTGATTTGGTGAAGAGGTCGGCCAGATTGTCTTGTAAACGGATTTGCGTGACTTCAATCTTCTGATGCTCTTGTTGTTGATGTGAAAAGAAGAATTTCGGCGCAATGTGCTTGGTGTTGTCTCCTTTGATGTAACCCTTCTTAAGTTGTTCGGTGCAGGCTGCGTTGTCTTCAAAGATCGTTGTCGGGACATCAACGGCGGGATAAAGATCGTAGGAGCTTCAAATATGACCCACAACTGCTCTCAACCAAAAGCATTCCCGAGTTGGTTCATGTAAGGCGAGAATTTCAGCATGGTTAGACGAAGTGGCAACTAAGGTTTGTTTAGTTGACCTCTAAGAGATTGCGATGCCTCTAATGGTTTAGACATAACCCGTTTGAGAACGCGCCTTGTGCGAATCAGATAAGTATCATGCGTCGACATAACCAACAAGGCGAGAATCAACTCGAGAAGCAAAGGGTGCATAATCACTCGAGGACCCATAGGGATAGAACAAGCCCAAATCCGTAGTACCCTTAAGGTAACGGAAGATGTCTTTCACGCCAGTTCAGTGTCTGCATGTTGGTGCATTACTGTTTCTTACCAAAAGATTAACAACGAAGGAGATGTCGGGTCTAGTGCATTGAGCTAAGTACAATAAAGCACCTATCGCACTTAGATAAGGAACTTCAGGCTCCAAAATCTCTTCATCATCCTTCTTCAGACGGAAGGGATCTCGTTTTGCATCTAGCAATCGAACGACCATAGGAGTACTCGAAGGCTTGGCTTTATCCTCGTTAAAGCGGGGCAACACCTTATGGGTGTAGTTCGATTGATGTACTAGAATTTCATCCGAACAATGCTCTATCTCGAGACCGAGACAGTACAGAGTCTTACCTAGATCTTTCATCTCAAATTCTGACTTTAGGTGTGCGACAGTTCTCGCGAGCTCTTCAGGAGTTCCAACGAGGTTCATGTTATCGACATATATTGTAACAATCACAAATCCGGAATATAACTCCTTAATGAACACACAAGGGCATAGTTCGTTGTTCACATATCCCTAACTAGTCAAATACTCACTCAGACGGTTATATACCACATTCTTCCAAATTGTTTTAAACCGTAGAGTGAACAACTCAGCCGAATTGAGAGCATGTTCCGGGTTTGGAAATATTTGAACCAGTCAATGTAAGTCCTTCGGGAACTTTCATATAAATTTTCGTATCAAGATCCCCATAGAGATACGTAGTTACTACGTTCATCAGCTACATACTCAGTTTTTTCGAAAACTACCAAACTGATTAGGTAGCGAAAAGTAATCACATCCATAACGGGTGAGTAAGTTTTGTCATAGTCAATCCCAAGGCGTTGTGAGAAGCCTTGTGCAACAAGACAAGCTTTGTAATGCACAATTTTGTTCTTCTCATTACGTTTCCGAACGAAAACCCACTTGTAGCCAATGGGCTTCACATGTGGAGGAGTAGGAGCTACAAGCGAATCGAGTTCAACTTGGATTACTTGTTTCTAGTTTGACCAATCAGCTCTACGTCGACATTCATCAACGAAACGTGATTCAATGTCATCGCTCAACTTGATCTTAGTAGCTACTGCATATGCTAATGCATCGTTGGCAATCATCTCATTTCTACACCACACATCATCTAAACTAGCATAATATACTGAAATCTCAAGATTCTCAAGAAGAGGATTCGTCTCTTCAAGGACGCTTCCATAATCTAGAATTTCCTCATGAGTTGGAAATAATGAGTAAGTGATAGTTAGATTCATCGTAGGTTCTCCAGGAGCTTTTGTTGTGGTTTTCCTTTTCTGGGGATGTGAATCCTTTGAACCAAGGGGTCTGCCACGCTTTTGTGTAGGGGCAGATGATTGGCTAGCCACTAATGTACGTGGATCACCAAGATTGGAGTCCCGGGCCTCCAGAAGGAAAGTCCATCGTACATTTGGTACATCCATCTTTGCAGGCGTATTCGCAGCTGGAATATGTGATCTTGTCACGCGCGCTAGATCGGTGGAAGCATCTGGCATGCTTTGAGCTATGCTCTAGAGATTTAATATACGCTGCACTTCAGTTTCAGACTGAGCGGTGCGGGGATCTAAATGAGACACAGTGGGAGTCGTCCACGATAATTTGCGTCGTTCTTCAGGAACGTTGACGTTCTTATCTCCCCCTAACGATGGGAAGACTGTCTCATAAAAGTGACAATCCGCGAAACGAGAGGTATACAGATCACCTGCCAAAGGTTCTAAGTAACAAATAATTGAAGGAGAATCATATCTGACATAGATTTTCATCCTTCGTTGAGGCCCTCATTTTTGTACATAAGGGCGGCGAGATCGGCACATATACCGCACAACCAAAAATGTGCAGATGCGATATGTCAAGTTCGTATCCGGTAACCAACTGAAGGGCACTAAATGGTTGTGTTGCAACAGGCCTCAGGGGGACCAACTTTGCTGAGTGCAATATTGCAGGATCCTAAGCAGCGATCGGGAGCTTGGTACGTATGATCAACGATCAAGTAATCATTTATAAGCGCTTAATGAATGCCTCTGCCAGGCCGTTCTGGGTGTGAACATAGGGTACATGATGTTCAAGTTCAACCCTAACCGACATGCAATAGTCATCAAAAGTTTTAGATGTGAATTCTCCAACATTATCCAATCGAATAGATTTGATCGGATAATCATGGTGGTGAGCCCTGAGCTTGATAACCTGAGCCAACAGTTAGGAGAATGCAGTGTTCCTTGTGGACAATAAGCACACGTGTGACTAACGTGTGGAAGCATCAACCAAAACCATAAAGTATCTAAATGGTCTGCAGAGAGGGTGAATCGGTCCACAAATGTCCCCCTGAATCCGTTGTAGAAAAATGGGAGGATTCGAGCGAATCTTGTCATAAGAAGGCTTAGTAATAAGCTTTCCCATAGAATATGTTTGACATGCGATTCCTTGGATCGAACCTAAACTTCGGGTTAGTGGATGCCCGTGTGATGATTGGAGGATACTACGCATCGCTATTCGTCCAGGATGTCCCAAATAATTATGCCAAAGTGTAATTTCGTGCGCAGTCCCAGTAGTAGGGTCAGCCACATAGTGGCATTCTATGGGGCGTATGGTTGTAGTATATAGACCACTCGGGATACACTCCATCTTCTCTAGAATATGTTTTTGGCCATATTCGTAGGAAGTTATGCACATAAATTCAACTTCGTTTTCTACGTGGGTTTTAGCATGGTAATTGTAATCTCTAATGTCCTTGAAACTCAACAACGTTCTTCCGAAAAGTGGAGAATATAGTTTCTCAGCAATGGTCAAGATTGTACCATTGGACAACATTATACGTGCCTTACCATACCCTTCTATCAAGTTGGATGGGCTTGAGAGGGTTGTTAGTGGTGCATTCTTAGGTATGAAGTTAGTGAAATAGATGCGTTCACACAAAACGATGTGCGTGGTTGTACTATCTGCCAGACAACTAACTTCCCCCACTAGTCATACCTATAATGAAAAATTAATTTGAATAGGTCACATGCATAAAAGTTCGAAAAACAAATATCAATTCAAAATAATTTCATTTATTCAAGGATGGTAATTAATTAAAACTTAATATCCAAAAAACAAATCACCAACAAATAATTCAAACATAAAGGAAAATTGTTCAAAAATCAACCAAAAACAAAGGAGGGGTTCGGCCACTAGGTGGAATTCGGCCCCTTGTCTTATTTCAACTAAAAACTAAGTCTATGTCTAAGATTCTAATTTTCCATAGGGGTGATATCCTCTTGAAATTCAGAAACCTCAATCTTTGTAGTCTCCGGTTCGTCCACTTGCACAAAGTTTGATTCAAACTTCTTACGACGAGAATGATATTCAGCTACAACCTTCTTGGGAGCTCGGCAAACACGGGACCAATGGTCATTTGAACCACAGCGATAACACATATCCGCATCCATGGTTTCAGGTGTTTTACCCTTATTCTTGAAGTTCGGGGCCATAGGAGCGAGGTTTGGGCGCTTTTAGGCTTTGTTTCCTCCTTTGGATGGGCCTTGACTCTGTTGACCTTGGTGGGATGGCTTCTGGCCACCCCTACCACGCCTCTTTTGGCGTTTTGGGCGGTTTGTGCTATAATGTACTTTAGGCACAGCAGTCGCCCCAGTAGGCCGAGCTTGATGATTCTTCATCAACAATTGGTTCTGCTTTTCAGCGATAAGTAAAATAGAGATCACAACGGGCTTAAGACCGTGGGTAGCAGCTGTTGAAACTGTATTCATAGGCAGCAACGCCAGATAAGTACTTCGCTAACCGCAGATAAGGACTTCTTCACAAAGTGGCACAAGTGCTCATAGAATGGCTTTACCTGTCTGAGATATCCTTTGATTCACCTACTTCAATCAGATCTGGCAAAAGCAGCTACAAGATAGAAGGAGTTAGAAGGTTTGGATTGATCAGAAGATTAGGGAGTAACTCACTTAGTGCTTATGCCAATGAGTCCCTTCTAGTACATATCTCTTCCAAACCTTGATACGAAATAGCCCCCTCTTCTCTAACAAGTCTTTTTCGGGAGAACTGCATGCTCCACGAAGGGCGTAGACCGACCGATCAGTTGAATCAAAGTAATGCTTTCACCTTGCAGTCCCTGCGGTTCCACCACGGCATTCTGATTGGTAAGTTAAGTACGGTTCTGATCGGTGCATGTGAATAACCCTTTATTATTGAAAGTGGCATTTATTGAGTGCTTAGAAATAGAAAAAATGCCTATTTCTGATGCCCACTTTCTGGTGACCTGAGCTTGCCTTGAGCCTTTACTTGCTTCTGAAGCAACCCCGCTGCTTGATCCGGTTGAGAGACATATAGTATAGTTCCACGATGCACATTGACTTGTTTAGCTCTCTTTTGTAACAACAGGGAATTCCCTCGCTTGCTTCTTGGAAAATAGACGTTTATGTCTTCCACCGGCCCATTATAAAGCTGGGGGTGAGTGGTTTACTTCTTCTGGCTACTTCTGCCACTTTTAGGGCTCATTTGGGATACCTCAACTAAAGATATGTATCTCCGAAACAAGAAAAGAAAATTCATTCTTAGAGAACACCAAGCCTCCATATCCTCAACGGTTGGTTGCGCCCAAGAAAGACACACTAATTACAATGAAATCATGGAGACGTTTAAGAAAGTCCAAATAAATCTCCCATTACTTGATGCTATCAAGCAAATTCCTTAAATCCGCTCTTAGAGTTCGAGAAAAAAGCGCAAGCAAGTCAGCTAGCGGGGCAAAGAAAGGGTAAAAAGCCAGTTCCGTGCCTATAGTCATTCATTTCTCTGGTAACAATCCAGTCTTCAGTCGGTGGTAATAAAGGAAGGCTTTCTGTCCAATCAGCGCTGGCAAGCAAGTAGGAGTCCCAATGCTTTCGTCTCAGGCTAGAAACTATAGATTCTCATACGCTTGAACGAGATGAGTTTCAGTTTCCTTTTCTTACTTTAGTATTCGTTTCATCTTGACTTAGGATCATGGATTTGACCTCGAGCCGCTCTATTAGAATGGAATTCCAGGGTGCTTATCAACCGTATTTCTTCTATATTGTATACCTGAGTGACTTCTCGACCTTGTGTAAAAGAGGTCAGTCTTCCTCGCCAATGAATGACTTCTTTTAAGCTAACCTTCCTTCTTCACCAATTAGTTACTTAATATTCTAGAAGTGGAGCACCTTGTATTTACTTAAAAGCTTGCCGGACTCAATCTATATCTATAGCACTAGCTAGCCTGCTTCCTTAAATCATGACGGTGGAGTGCCCGATGTGAGTCAAAGAGAGTGGTACAATCACTACAAGTTGTTAGCTGTCCCCAGTGTGTGCCAGCTTCCCTAATCAGAATTCATCCCAATCTTTCAGAAGGAAGTGTTCGAGTGGCGAAAGCTGAAAGATAAACTTTGAAAAGTACGATCTCTCTCTGGTATCCCACCTCTATCTGTCCCTAGTTGTTCGCAGGTGAATGAGAAACTGGTAATCCAAGTTGGAAGTCCTCAACAAGCAACGGTCCTCACCTCATCACTAAATATAGATTCTGCGGTGAGCGAATTAAGTCATTTTAGAACGACTCTGGCGAATAAAATGCGATTTCAGTAATGCCAATATAATTCATTTTGTTCAATCGGCAAGTCAATTCCTTCTTGCTTGTTTTGTCTCTGCTTGAAAGCTTCCGTGTTCAAGTGAACGGTCAGGGATTGAAAAGTCAAAGTCAACAAAGTGGAATGCATCATCCGAATTGAGGCAGAAGGCGTGGGGAAAGAAAGAGGTAATTGCTTGTCGTTTTCAACTCCCTTATGAACTTCAGGTTCATGTATTCCTGCTGGCAAACACAAATATATGCACAGAAATATGCAACAAGAATATGCAAAAATAGAACTTTAGGTCTATAATTATAATTGAATTAATTATTTGGGCTTCGGGCCAAATTTAAAGTGTGGGTGAAAAAATATAAAACCCATTAGGCCTAAAATAATTAGGCAAATAAACTCAGGGCCTAAAAGAAGGCCTAAGTCCACAAGGTGGGCTAAAAAATATCGGACCATGTAGGCCAGGCCCAAAAATTGGGTTGAGGTGTCTCGGGTGGGACTACAGGCCCACGGGGAGGACAGGCTAGGGAAATAGGCTGCTGCAGGCAAACCCAAAAACAAAACAAATTTTTTCATATGGGCCGTTTCAGGCGAGCCCAATTTGTTTTTTTTTTCTTTTCTTTTGCAGGCTAAGGGAAAACGGTTAGGCCAAAAAAAGCTGTTTTGAGCTGCAGCATGTAAGCCCAAAACCGATGCTAGGTTTTAGGTTTAGGCCGAGAAGGGGCCCAAAGGGCCACGGGTCACAAGTCCCAGCCGTGCTTGGTGTGCGCGTCAAAGAAGATGCCCGGTGCTGGCGCTTCTGGCAACCGTGTTTGGGTTGTTGGGACTCGGGGCGAGTTACGATACTCATGGACAACCACAAAGATGGTTTAATCTCAATGTTTCAACAACCAAAAACCTTAGAAAATTTGAATCGAATTTTCGAAAAAATTTCGACGAGATTCAAGTGAATCTCGGTCCAATTTCCGACGTGGGATGACTTCTGGTTGTCTGCGACATGAACCAACCGTTCAAGGCAGTGGTTGCAGGCCACGCTTGTGGTCGATGTGGACAGGGACACTATCAATGGTGCCGGGTATTCTGGGTTTTGAAGCTAAGCTCCATGGTTTGGTGGTTCTCGGCTTGGCGTGGGGAGCCTAGCAACATGGGGTCATGCAAGAAGCCGATGGCTCCGACGGTGGCTCGGCGCAACTCAGCCCGCAGACTGCAGGCCTGGGCGAGGTCGGGGGTTCGAAGAACCCTAGTGCGATTCTTGTTTTCCCTTTTTCCAATTCTTTTCTTTTTTTTCAATTCAATTCATATACAATTTAATTTGATGCATATGCAATTCAATATTTTAGTGCATGTACATATATTTGATGCAATTCATGGCAAATATCAAATTCACATAATTCAATAATTATGAATATAATGCATACACAATTTATGTAGAATCTAAAATTCGAAAAACGTAAAGTTGGGTCATGCATGATGGTGAATGTTCATGCTATCAGGACTGCAAAAATATCGAGATAAAAACCGTTGTTTTGAAAGAACCTGATTGCGTGATGATATGGATGAACTGGCTTGATGTAGAAAAATTCTTCAACGTCATATTCTTAAGCGCAGCGGTAGGAGCGTGCTGATAATGTGTTGTAGCCTATTTTATCTGACAGGGTTAAGGGGTCCGGCGGCAAGGAAAAGAGAGAATGAGAGATATGTGTTTGTAGAATTGTAGGGGAATGTGTGTGTTATCCCTCATACATAGTGCCTTTATTTATAGTAGTAAAATGAAGAATATATTCCTTCATCCCCAAGGAATACAAGATGTAATAGGAAAAAATAACTAGAATCAAATCTAATCTAGGATTTACACAATCACACTTAAACTATGAATGTTTACAACAATTATGCATTTTTTGTATAAGTAATGTTATTCATACCATGTTTTTGTACCATATTTGCATACCACCTTAGGTGGCATCTGATGTAGACAACCACATCATTTGAAAAATTTGCAAAACCCAAGGAAATGAAGGAGAAAGACTCCTCGTATACCACAATCATCATTTAATTAACTAGTTTTTCTTAATTATTAGTTTATTACATAATGAACTAAATTTAAAAATCTGATTAGTTCAAATGATGTGGCTGTCCACATCAAATGCCACCTAAGATGGTAAGAAAATGTGGTACAAAAATATGGTATGAATAGCATTCCTCTTTTTGTATATTTATCCATTAAATTGATGATATTTTTAAGCTATATAGTGCAAATATAGCTTACATGTCAACTGAGTTACAAGTTTCATGATTACCATGTCATCACTTTAATGAACATTTAAATAATTCATTAGATAAAATGTGTAAATAGATACAATTTCAAAACCTTATTGGAAATATAAGAAAATTAAAATCTTGTGGCTTATATTAAAAATATCCAAAATATGAAATGTGCCAGGTGTAGTTAGCCCATTCCTTAAAATAATGAGTAAAAACCCTAAAATAAAAATTCTAATTTATTCATGTAGGCATTTTAACAAACAGGTTGTATGCATACTTAAACAACTATTTTCATAGCTTTAGGTTAAAAGGTTTTCAATTCAACCAGTACAAATCAATATAGGAGATGTCCATGGAAGGAAGAGAGAATAAAACAAATTAAATAAAGGTTGTAATTTAGAAACAAAAAGATGAATAAAGATTAAAGAACAGATTAACCCACCAAGAAAGTACGTAAAAATCAGAGAATAAGTAGAAAGTCAAGAGATCACTCAGTACTATGGTCTAGTGGTATTCCTCTTCAATTGTAAGTGAGAGGTCTTAGGTTCGATTCTCGCCAAATGCGAATTTAGACCACATTATTGCTACCCATTGTGAGGCCTTAGCACACTCATCCACTCTATAGTATAGATAATATTATTTGTTAAAAAAAAAGTAGTAAGTCAAGAGAGGATGAGGGAAAAGGGAGAGGGAGGGGTTTAGGGTGTGCATTGAGTGGGTTAGCTGAGTTGGATTTCAACTCGTAAGCTAATCTAATAGATCCGGGTTGCTATTATTGAAACAAATTTCCACCCAAAATAATGGGCAAACCTAACTCACCCAAACCACTCTAAGGCGGGTTATGTTGGGCAAGTTCTACGTGTTGGGATTATTGATATTCGCATTAATTGGTTTTAATCTTGTTAATAATACTTACAACGCACCTATTAAACGAGTAATCGAGTTTTCACCCAAAGTAAAATGTTAAAATTTACAACTCAACCCAACTAAATTAGCATAGCTTGCTTGTATTATTATTTCGGTCTCGCTTTGTCCCTCCAAAACCCCTTAGGCCATCTTCAATCGAAGGGTCCAGAAGGCCAGAGGGCCGAAAATCGTCTCCAACCGAGGGCTAGGCCAGAGGGCTCGTGGGCCCCACGGAATCTGAAAGGGCCAAAGGGCTGGCCCAATCCAGCTAGCCAGTCAGCTAACCGTTATTTTTTTTATATATATTTTTTACATTTTTTTTTTTACAAAATTGTTTTTTTTAAATTATTTTTTTTAAGTAACATGAAACAACATTAAGCAATATGAAACAACATTAAGCAACATTAAATTTAAATAATAAATTATGTTTGGCCTTTTGGCCCTCGGTTGGAGATGGAAGCAAATACAGTCATGTACTGTTCATTAAAATATTAATTTCTTGGAGGGCCAGAGGGCTAAAACGAGCCCTATGACCAACCTTCGATTGGAGATGGCCTTACCACTTGTGACTTGTAATCAAAAGTGTGTAGCTCTCAGTTGAACCTTCCAAAGGCCTCAATGCAAGGTCTAACATCATTTGAAAGAATTAATTGATTAGAAACTAAAGTGCTTAAAAAATTATATATATTTAGTGCCAATCTAACACAAGTCATTAGGCCATCTCCAATCGAGGGCTGGTCAGAGGGCTCGTTTTAGCCCTCTGGCCCTCCAAGATATTAATATTTTAATAAACAGTACATGGCCATATTTGCCTCCGTCTCCAACCGAGGGCCAAAGGGCCACAGGGCTCGTTTTAGCCCTATCACAAAAAAACAGTCTCCAACCGAGGGCCATAGGACCAAACATAATTTATTATTTAAAAACTACAACTTAAATTCAAATCCAACGGCTAAGTGACGTCAGCTAGCCGTTGGATTTGAATTTTATTTTACTATAAATAGGGTGGATATTGGGCTATAATTCACATAACTTTGAATTCAATGTATTTCAGTTCAACCTATTTCAATTCAATCTTTTTCAATTCAAGTTTGCAATGAATTCCAACTTTGGATCTTCTTCGGATTCCAACTGGGGGTCCTCATCCAATTCCAAATTGGAAGCAAAATGGGCACAAATAAGACAAGAAGATGAGGAGTCTGATGAAGAAGTTCAAGTAAGGCGCAACAAACAAAACAGAGCATCAGCCATGGTTGCAGCCATGGTGTGTCAGCCAACTAAGGAACAACCTCAATGGGGTGGCTCTGTTGCTGGTTGGTTTTAAAAACCACGAAACAGAGCGATGGCGCATGCCAATCTGATGAACAACTATTTCAACCCCAACTCGGTGTACATAAAAGAGGATTTCAGACGTCGTTTCCGGATGAGGCGTCATGTCTTCGAGCGTTTACTTTGTGATGTCCAGCAGGTCAATCTATACTTTCGACAAAAGCGGAACATAGCAGGCTGCCCTAGTTTCTCACCTCATCAGAAGGTTATTGTTGCACTTCGAATGATGGCCTATGGCTCCCCAGCTGATTCGATGGATGAAACCCATGGTACGTCTGAGTCTACATGCCTTGATACTCTTGAACAATTATGTGACACAATTGTTCAGGTTTACAAAGACGAGTACCTCCGCGAGCCAAATCAAGAAGATCTGAATTGGCTCATTTGCAAAACTGAAGACCGTGGGTTTCCAGTCATGATAGGGTCATTAGACTGCATGCATTGGGATTGGAAGAACTGTCCCACCTGATGGAAATGAGGCTTTAGCGGAAGGTCAAGAAAGCCAACTATTGTGTTAGAGGCGATTGCCTCATATAACATATGGATCTGGCATGCTTTCTTTGGAGTCCCTGGATCCCAAAATGACATTACAGTTCTTGGGCGTTCACCCCTCTTCAATAACTTGACGGAAGGTAAAACACCTCAACTGGACTACTACATCAATAGCCGTCAATACAATATGAGGTATTACTTGGTAGATGGCATCTACCCAAAGTGGGCGACACTTGTTCAAGCAATTCCAAACCGCAGAAAAGTTGTTTACCTTACACCAAGAGGCATACCGAAAATGTAAGATCCCACATCGCCTAGGGGTGTGGATCCTATAAGCCTTATATGTGTATTCCCATCTCTACCTAGCACGAGGCCTTTTGGGAGCTCACTGGCTTTGGATTCCATCGGAACTTCGAAGTTAAGCGAGTTCGCGCGAGAGCAATCTCATGATGGGTGACCCACTAGGAAGTTCTCATGTGAGTTCCCAAAAACAAAACCGTGAGGGCGTGGCCGGGGCCCAAAGCAGACAATATCGTGCTACGACGGAGTCAAGCCCGGGATGTGGTGGGGGCCCGGGCCGGGATGTGACAAATCTGGTATCAGAGCCAATCCCTAGGGGGGTCGGGGCCCTAAGGGGGGTGGATTGTAAGATCCCACATCGCCCAGGGGTGTGGATCTTGTAAGCCTTATATGTGTATTCTCATCTCTACCTAGCACAAGGCCTTTTGGGAGCTCACTGGCTTCGGATTCCATCGGAACTCCGAAGTTAAACGAGTTCGCGCGAGAGCAATCCCATGATGGGTGACTCACTGGGAAGTTCTCGTGTGAGTTCCCAAAAACAAAACTGTGAGGGCGTGGTCAGGGCCCAAAGCGGACAATATCGTGCTACGGCGGAGCCGAGCCCGGGATGTGGTGGGGGCCCGGACCGGGATGTGACAGGAAAGATGTTGAGAGAGCTTTTGGTATTCTACAAGCACGGTGGAAGATCATCAGCGAATTGGCAAGAGGGTGGAGTTGATAAAATTTGGACTCCATCATGACGTCTTGCATCATATTACACAATATGATAGTGGAGGATGAGCGAGATGGGTGTATTGATGGAGAGTCCGATGACGACCAAGAAGATCCAAATAGGCCAAGAAGGGCTTGTGCAAAAATATATGATGGGCCTAATTTGCCTTTCAATCCAAGAACTGGTAGTATCTCTATAAATGAGTACATGAGGCGCTATAGAATGATACGTTCTTGTGCCACAAACAAGTACCTACAACAGGATCTTCTTGCACATTTTTGGGCCAAAAGAAGCATGGAGTAGGCGTTTAAGTTTTATGTTGTTAAATGTTTTTAAAAATGTTGTTTAAGTTTCATGTTGTTAAATTTTTTTTTTATGTTGTATAATTTGTATGTTGGTGAATGTTATTTAATGTTGATTCATATTGTTTAATGTTGTTTCATGTTACTTAATTTAATTTAATGTTGTATAACGGCTTAGGAAGTTATAGGAAAAAAATATAATTTAAAAAATATATGAAACAAATTTTGCAAAATAGAAGTTATAGGAAAAAAAAATATAATTTTAAAAAAATATGAAACAAATTTTGTAAAATATAAGTTATAGGAAAAAAAAATAGAATTTATAAAAAAAATATGAAACAAATTTTGTGAAATAGAAGTTATAGGAAAAAAATAGAATTTAAAATAAAATAAAACAAATTTTGTGAAATAGAATTATAGGAAAAAATGGAATTAAAAAAATATATGAAACAAATTTTGTAAAATAAAAGTTATTGGAAAAAAAATAGAATTTAAAAAAAAATATGAAAAATAGAAGTTATAGGAAAACTTTTGTAAATAAATAATAATAATAAAACTGTAAAAATAAATAAATCAAATGCAACGGCTAGTTGACGTCAGCTAGCCATTGCATTTGAATTTTAGCTTAAGCATTCCTCGGTTATAATCGACAGGATTATTGTTTTTTCTGGCCAGCCCTTTAGCCCTTTCAGATTTCGTGGGGCCCTCTTAGATTCTACATGCCCTCTGGCCTAGCCCTCAGTTGGAGATGGTTTTCGAGTTATTTTTAGCCTTCTGGACCCTTCGGTTGAAGATGACCTTAGCGACCAAGAATGACTTATATGAAATATGTACATTGTCATCATTGTAGGACATTATGGTGATGGTATATTCGTTTTACAAACAAATTTCACTCTCCATTTAACCCAAATTAAAATACTTCACTCAAAAAATAATCGTTTGAAATATTTAAGGCCTGTTTAGTATCCTATTTGAAATTTTTTATTATTTCTCAAAACATTTCTTAAGAACATTTCTTGAAAACAATTTTCTTTAAGACTCAAAACCTTGATTAGTTTGCGATTTAAAATTTTTAAATCTTACGACTTAAACTAGACAAAGAGATCTAAAAAGAGGGGGTCACAGGAGAAAGAGAAAGAGGAAAGAAGAGGAAAGAAAGTAAGAGATGATTGAAAGAAAGAGAAAGAAAGATAAAGAAGAGAAAGGATCAGACGAGATAGAGAGAAAGAAGAGTGGGAGAAAGAATCAAGAAAATGAAGAGAGCGAATTGGAGGAGAGATTGAAGAAAAGAGAGAGATAGATTTGGAGTGAGAGAGGAGGAGAGAGATAAAAGAAAGGAGTGAGTTTAAGTTTAAAAACTCTAAAAACTCACTTTTTATATTTTTAGATAATAGATTATATTTTTGAGTTAGTCTTGAGTTCAGTTTTTTAAAATTGTTTTTGAGTTTAAAAAGTTGGATTCAAGTAGAGTACCAAACAACCTCTCAATTTTCTAAGCATAAGATTCTTGGAGGCTCACTCTCTTATCAACTCTTTTGAGAATATATATACAATTCCTATATCAGGTTGCTTAAGGAGAGGGATCCCCATTTTTTTTAAATGGGGATTAGGTGTGGGGCCCACTCCACATCGAATTTCAACGATCTGAACCGTCTAGTTTTCAAGTTACACCTCATAGATCATCCTTGCAAAAATTCAATTCAATCCGAAACCATATGCCTATTTAATTATCAAGATAAAATTTCATTGTTTTTTATATAACAAAGTATTCGTTAATATTTTTGAACCCAAGTCTTAAATATTTCAGATTTGGCTAATATTTTGCAAGAATGATATATGAGGTGTAACTTGAAAAATAGACGGTTCGGATCGTTGAAATTCGATGTGGAGTGGGCCCCACACCTGATCCTCATTCCCTCTCCTTAAGGCAATTCCTATATATATATATATATATATATATATATATATATATATATATATATATATATATATATATATATATATATATTTTTATTTTTTTTCTTTTGCGATCTTGAAGGTGACTGCTTTGTCTTTACATAGTCCTAGCTGTAAGATGAGGATTATTCAGATGTTAATGTAAGTGGATAACATTAAGTAATGTAACCCATTAATTAGTATGAGAGTAGAAATCGATTATATGATTAGTTAGGTCTCCAGATTTCATTTGACAGTGACTCTGAGGAATTGACAAATACCTAACCATGTACATGACCAGAAACGAAGCTATTGCTTCAGTGAATACCATGCCGTTTTGTTTGGAGAGATAGAGAGAGGGACAAGATAAGCATTATTTAATCTGAGGCAATCCATTAAGATTGAAAATAATACGTATAGTAGCGTGACATTGGTTTTGCAAGTTGCAACAGAGAAAATGCTAGGATCAATCTCTAACACGCGTCAATTACTTCTAACTGTGAATACATTTTGGCCTCCACATGCATAATGGTCGGGATCAGTCGGTGGACGTGTGCCACTGACCCTAGAAATGATCTTGCGGCGGAAAATAAAAGTTTGGTGATGCGAGAGAGAGAGAGAGAGAGAGAGAGAGAGAGAAGCCGGCATGCTACTAAGAATTCAAGGACAATGCAGGTGCAAAGGTTAACTGGCAAATGGACGAGATTTTTAGAATTCAGTTCAGTTGGACAAAATTTTGATCTCAGAGCTTGATGACAAGCATTAATACAAGAAGCAAGGCAAGCCCTCTATTTTGGACATGGAAAGGGGAATTGCCTGCAGGTATACCTATTCTCCGTTCAGGATGGACTCAGGTTTTCATGTCGAATCATACGATGAAGGGGTTCGATCTCTTCCAAGTTCAGAACTGTCATATCCGCGACCGCAATGTATTTCCGAAGGAAAACAGTATGTAGCAGATTTCTTCTAGTCCATAGATCTCAATTTGAACCTTCAGTTCATATATTAGAGCATAATTAAGCTAATGCAACAGAGAAACTAAGGCATAGGAAAGGAACAAATTAAACTGAATAACGTGATGTTGGGAAACATTAACATGTTACTTCCTACATTAATCAAGGGCACATTACATAATAATAAACCTGTATAAAAGAACCAAAGGAAGAAACTTGCTCTACAATGGCAAATTCTCCGCTTATTACTACTATACGCTCATAATTCCCTAATCCAGAGACTTTATTTTTCCCCATGGATATTTGTATCTGCAAAACTCATGCGGGATGATGATTGTATGAGACTCTATACATCTCCAGCTCCTTGGTGGTGGTGGTGGTTGTGATTCCCACAAGTCCAACTCTGTCCATCCGATTTCTCATCCTCTTCACCTTCCCTGCTGTCGCCCGACTCGCCTCCAGTTGTGGATCGACCTTTGGCAAACCCTCCTGCGAGGAGAGGACCCTGTGGAGAACCAGATTGTACGTTGTTTGCCTTAGTATGCTCTCCACTGTGATCCAAGGGCACGAGTAAGTCATTGCCTTGGCCAGCAGCCGAAGAAGGCGGGAGCTTTCGGATGTGAAGGCGGTATTTCTGCACAGAAATCAGACAAAAATATGAGCAAACAATCATCCAGTACAGTCAGAAAAAGAAAATTGTGATTACAGATAAGAGAAACTTAAGTAATTAACCAACCTGCAAGTGGCTTTTAACTTCATCATTGGTGAGACCCTCCACCTGCATAAGTTCTCTTATCTGCTTAGGAGTGGCTACTACAAAAAAAAGATTACACAAATTAGAAACAAGCAGATAAAATCTAAACATAAAGGAGAATTCGATTTGAATAATTCGAAAAAAAGGACTAAATTCAAGTAGTTTGGCAGCATAAAGATCAAACATTTTCTCAAAAAACCAACAATAAATCTTGAAACTTATCAATTTTTCCAATTCTTAGTCCGAGAATTAATGTCAATTTTTTTCAATTAGCACAATTCAAATATTTTCTGGTCATAAAGCTCCAACCTTGTGTTCCTCCAAGCTGCTGAAGGGCATCAACAAAGCGGCGGTGGAGCTCCGGCGACCAGCACCGCCTTTGTTTCCTAAAGGGTTGCTGCTGCAGCTGCTGCTGTGGCTGCCGTTGGGGTTTGTTCTGTAATTTCAATTGTCCTGCCATACCAGAACCGGAACCGCCAGCTCTGCAGCCATGGTTGGTCTTAGAGTTTGCATTTGCAGAACCAGCCAGTGCTTCAGACATCAATGGAGTCATAAGACAAAGGTTTGGAACCACGGCAACCTCCTTGTCTCCCTTCAAACATGGGTTTGCAAAACCAGACAACTCATTCTGACCCTTGAATGCCAGTAATGTCCCTCCCACGCCTTTCTTATTACTCAGCTCAATTGGGTTCTCAGCCGCCGACCGATCATCTTCCTCATTCCCCTGTAAAAAAATAAAAAATAAAAAAAAAATAAATAAATCCAAGGAAATATGAAATTTCAGAAAACCCCCAATAAATTTTCAGTCTTTAAAAAAAAAATATGGGTAGATTTAGAAATTAACCAGTTTAAGTTCAGAGTCGTGTTTGGTGTAATCGAAAACATTGGTGCTTGTGCTCCATAGCTGCGCAGAGCTCATCCAGTTCTTCTTGTCAATATTTTCCTTTCCCGAAACTACCCATCCGTCCTCCTCAGAATTACCCCTGAACGGTATGAACTCCTCCATCACCGGCCGCTCTTCCATTCGCCTCCACCGCATTCCTTCCTCCTTCAACCGCTCAATCACTGCATACCCATCAAACCAAATCAAAAACCCATCTCAAAAATATGATCAAAAACCAAATCCTAGAGAGAGAGTTTAGAGAGAAAGAGTCTAGAGAGAGAACAAAAACCCACCATCCTTCAGGAGAAGCATGCAGAAAGGAAGCTCCCGCTTGAAAACTTCAATCTTTCTGAGTTCGTCTTCCAGTCTCTTCACGTACCCATCGAGCTCTGAAAACCTCTGAGAGCCGTCTTTAATGGCGGCGAGCTGAGCGAGAAAGTCGGTGATTGTTTTCGGGACGAACAGAGGACTGAAGTCCAAGCTAAGCAGCTCCATTCTCTCTCTTCGTTGATGTTAATTTTCTCTCTCTATCTCGATTTCGAGCATTGCCCTGATAAAAACCTGATAAGGAACAGAGTGGCCCGAATTTATATGGAATTTGAGATTCAGGACACACTAAGATTCAGTGGTTCGCATAAGCGGGTCCTCGCGTCTCTGGGTCAACTCGGTGACTCAGTTCCTTAACTCGGGAACGAGTTTTCACGGTAAGTAAGGGAATCTTTGGAATCCGTACTCACGCGGCGAAAATGTAATTATGAATTAGTATTTATTATTTTCCTTTTTCTTTTACTTTGGGTTGGTATTTTGTGGGGTGCTTCTTCGAGATTCTTTGTTACGTGGGTTAATATGAATCGTTGACCTTGTTGTTTTAATGCGAGAAGACTAAGGGCAATCCAGTCATCTTCTGACATTTTTGTTTTTATTTTTCGACAAAAGAATACATCTGAATTTCATCTAAATTGCAGAGAATGAAAAAGATTTGAATCTAGTTTAGGAAGACGCTAACCACTAACGCAATTTACTGTTAATTTGCTCAAACACTTTTAAAAACATTATCAAAAGAAAAAGCAAATTGTAAGTGGTCATATACCATAGTAGTGGGAAGGTGTTGTGCTCTTACATGATGGCGTGAGTTCGAACTCCATCGGTAATTAATTTAACACGTTAACGCTCCTGCTCAACTCAAAAAAAAAAAAAAAGACCAAACCAAACCACCTGTGAGAAAAAAAATTGTAACTTCTATTTTTAATATCAAACAAAAATTACACAAATACCTCACTTCCCCTATTTGTACAACATTGTAAATGAAATAAATCAATGCTTCAAAATTTACACAATACATGAATATGTAAAATATTATAAAGGAAAAAAATAGCATGAATTAGAGGAAAATGGGCACCCACGTATAAGAGCATCTCTAATAGACTCTCTAAATGAGATCTTAACCAAATATAAGAAGACAGAGCTGCTCTTTTAAGGTCCTTATTTGAGGACATGTGAGGTTTTTTTTGTAAGATCCCACAACACTCATGGGTGTGAATCCTATAAGCCTTATATGTATATTATCATCTGATAGGAGTATATTTATGCGACTTAGTTAGCTTGTTTTCGTGCATTTATGTTATTAGTTCTTAGTTAATTTTGTATTTTAAGCTATTTTCGTGTGTTTGTAGGTTCTAAGTGTCAAAGTGGCAAAAAGAAGCAATTTGGAGCATTCTAGAGCATTTTCGGGCCAAGATTGGATAGTGCAAGCATGGAGGCAAGTTGATGGACGAATTTGAAGATTAGAAGGCTATAAATCAGCTAAAAAGATGGAGAAAAGAAGTCAAAGACAAAGAAGATAAGAAGTTAGCAAGAAATAAGGAACCTTATCCAAAGCCTTATCCAAAACATTATCCTAACAACCTTATCTTATCCTTGTCTTATCTTTCCATATTTTCAGCCACAAAAAGGGATTCATATCTGATTTTATCACCTAAATTTGGGGGTTCTAGAAGCCTAAGATCATGCTAACATAGTCCCAATTTGATTCCCTAGGCTATGCCGCACCCTTCCATCTAGAACTTGTTTCTAGAAGTCCTTCCCTATTTCCTAATTTTCTGGCGCACCAAAGGCATTCTAGAATCACTAAATTCTGTTCTAATTCTTTCTTGTCGTGCAAGGATTCCTAATTCCCTACCCTAATTGCTTGCCGCACCTAATTCCCATTTCTGGAGGGATTTGGGCCATTTAATTATCCTAATCTGATTTCTAGAGGGATTTGGGAGCCCAAAACCTAAGTAAAAGGCCTTCTCAGCCGTGCCCTACCCTCCTCATATATATTAATAATTGTGCCGCAAACCCTAGCCTCTCTACACACGTTACAGAGAATTCTCCAAATCTGCAGCAGCCTTCTCCCCATTCCCTGCCATTCCATACACATCTCCCTGCCTTTGCCGCACCCACCACCCATCCACACCACTTCCATACACCTTAACCACCACCATACACTTGTGCCGCACCCTAGCAAGGAGGAAGGAGAGGAGAAACAGCCTTGGACAGCGTTGCACCCAATCTGGATTGCTGGGCGTTCTTAGGTGTATTCTACTTTATGTTTTCGATGTTTAAATTAATTTTCCTTGCTCTTGCTGTAATCATGAGAGGCTAAACTCGTTTTTAGCTAGAGGCTACTTTGAAACCATGATTTTATGTGCATTATGAGTTGATAAATTTTAGTTACAGATTCTTGAGTTATGAATGCAATTGGCTTAACTGTTTGAATTAGAACTTATTTGTGTTTGTTGATTGAGGGTCGACACTTAATTGGCATGCATAAATCTGATGCTAGGATATAAGTGAGTTTCACATAATCGTTACAAACTTATGTTCACAAGTAGTAAAGGTTGCTGGAACAATCGTGTTAAGTTCAATTCTTGGTGTGAGTAACATGATGTCATAGTTATGAATGCCTCGTCAATGCTTATGATTCTCATTGAACGTAATGATCTCTGATTGTGTCTCTATTATGATGTCATGTAGGGAAATTGATGAGAATAATTTGGTTGTAGATGAGTTGTCCGTCCAATTAAATGAAATTAGGAGAATCTGAGGGTTAATTAGTGATTGACACGGTTAATCTGGGGTGTTGTCATTCGTAATTCAATGAAAACGTAACTGGAAGTTGATTCATATGCATATAAATCATGTGTGGATAAGGAAACCTCTAGCTAGTCCCCCATTCATCCCAAAAACCCAAATTCGTTCAAATCTGCCTAGTTTTAAGTTTCTGTTCGTTTTAGTTCAATTTCACCCTAAAACCAATCCCCTTTTACTTGTTTGAGTCAAATTAGTTAGAATCTGTCTTAGTTTGTGTTTGTGTGTGTTTTGAGTCAAGTCAAAACCAATTTTCGTCCAAAGTTGTGTCTAGAGTCTAGAATCTGTCCAACTGGTGTTTTTAAGCAGTTTTGAGTGTTTTGAACCTGTTTTGAGTCATACTAGTTTGTTTAGAGTCTTTTGAGTCTTGTTTTGCTTATTTGAGTCTAGTTAGGTGTTTTAAAGTTTGTTTTGATAATTTAGAGTCAGTTTCTATTAGATTAGCAATCCCTCCTAATCCCCGGCCTAGAACGGTCCCTACTTATACATATACTACAATTGATAAAAAGAGGGTTTAATTTGTGTGCTTAACTTTAATCACATCAAATTTTTGGCGCCGTTGCCGAGGATTAGCAACTTTGCTAATCCCCCGTTGTTTCTTTTTGTTTATTTTCGTGTGTTTTAGTTTAGTTTCTGATTCTAGTTTGTTTTCTTTGTTTTTCAGGTACTAGTGTATGACTCGAAGTTCTTAAGCTGTTCGTGAGAATATCTTGGACTTCGACGACGGTTTTGAGCGAACTTTGAGAAGGAAAAGGAAGAACTCAGAACTTGTGCAATCTAGTTCAAGTTCTGAAGCCGAGGTTGAGGAACAAGAAGAGGCCGAATCTGAGGAGATAGAGGAGGCTGAGGTTGAAGAGGTTATGGTTGCAGATAATCGAACCATTAAGGAGCTTTCGGCCTCGGGATTGGATAATGCAGTACCTCTATGCATCCAATATCCTAGGGTAGCTCCAGATAAGACCGCCAAGTTCGAATTGAAGTCTAGCTTGTTGCATCACATTCCCAAATACCATGGGCTGTCCATGGAGGATCCAAACAAGCATTTGAAGGAATTTGAAGTGGTTTGCTCGAGTATGACACCAGTTAATGTCGATGGGAACATTTTGAAGATGAAAGCCTTTCCATTCTCATTGTTGGAGAAGGTTAAAGATTGGTTGTACGAATTGGCGCCCGGAACTGTCACATCTTGGGAAAGTATGAAACGAGCATTCTTGGAGAAGTTTTTCCCAACTTCAAGAGTCATTCTCTTGAGGAAACGGATTAGTGGTATTCAGCGAAATCAAGGAGAGTCTTTCCCTGCATATTATGAGCGTTTTAAGGGCCTTGTAGCATCCTGTCCACAACACCAAATGAAGGAGGAGCTGCTCATTCAATACTTCTACGAATGACTCCTCCTCATTGAATGCCAAATGTTAGATGCATCAGCGGGTGATGCATTGGTTGATAAGACTCCGGTGGCTGCCAAGATTTTGATTGCGAACCGAGCCCTCAATGCACAACAATATGAAGGTGTTGGACAAAGAGAGAGCATACGGCAGCAACATTTCAATGAGGTAAGTGCAATTTCTGAAATTCAATCACAATTGGCTAATCTCACTCTCCTTGTGTCTCAGGTCGTCGAATGACCCAAATCACAACCACCCCCAATCTGTGGCGTGTGCACCATACAAGGGCATGCCTCTGAAACATGCCCTCAATTGATAGAGAATGGAGGATGGGAGAGTGCCAACGTTGTTGGGTTCTAAAACCAAAATCAGCCCAGATATGATCCATATGCAAATACCTACAATCCGGGTTGGAGAGATCATCCAAATATGAGGTGGAGGGAGCCCCAACAACCTCAACAACAAGGAGAATTCCGCCAGCCACCCCCTGGGATGTTTCCAAAGCCATATGCACCAATGCAATCCCAACCACAATCTACCCAAAATAACTCAGGTTCATCTTTTGGTAATGAAAAGGTTATTCAATTACTAACCTCTTTGTCGCAGAGAGTGCAAAATCAAGCTAAGGAGGTGGATGAATTGAAGAAACAAATTGGACAAATGGCTGGGTTCATGGGGCAGTTTCGAGAGCATGGCAAACTTCCTAGTTCAACCATTGTAAATCCAAATGGAGGATTCGAATCTGCCAAAGCCATTACCCTAAGAAGTGGCAAAGAAGTTGGGACCGATCCAAAGACGTTTAAATTTGCCCAAAAGGAGGACGAAAAGTTGTTACAAAAAGAGGCAGAAAAAGAGAAAGCCACGACAAAGGATGATACACCTTTGCCGCAGCCTTCTAGTGCACTTACACCTTCTAAAACGTCCAACACAGGTAAGTTGGGTCCAAATTCGATTAATTCTAACCCTATTCCACCCAATGCACCCTTTCCTCGCAGATTCATGCAATCAAAGAAGGAGGAAACCGAAAAGGACATTCTGGACACATTTAGGAAGGTGCAAGTTAATATTCCACTCTTGGATGCAATCAAACAAGTTCCCGAATATGCCAAATTCTTGAAGGAGTTGTGCACAACCAAGAGGAGATTTTCGAACAAGGAGGTGGTAAGGGTAAGTGAAAATGTTTCAGCGATTTTGCAACGCAAACTACCTCCTAAATGCAAAGACCCAGGTAGCTTTACTATCCCTTGTGTAATTGGCAATATGAGGTTCGAACATGCCATGTTAGACTTAGGTGCATCCATAAACGCCATGCCATATTCAATTTATGCATCAATGAACCTAGGTGAGCTTAAAAATGATGGGGTTATTATTCAATTGGCCGATCGTTCTAACGCTTATCCAAATGGAGTTTTGGAGGATGTTTTAGTGCAGGTTAATCATCTCATCTTCCCGGCTGATTTCTATGTACTTGAGATGGAAGATTCGGCCCATTCCACCCCATTGCCAATTCTACTTGGAAGGCCGTTCATGAAAACAGCCCGCACAAAGATTGATGACCTTGACGATGGAGTTTGATGGGGATATTATTGATTTTAAAATTTCTAAAGCTGTGAAATATCCTAATGATGATCACTCTTGTTTTGCAATTGATATTATTGATTCAATGGCGCAGGAACATTTTGAACAATTGCATGACGATGAGCTTGAAACGGTTCTTACAAACGGAATTGGATGCAAGGACCAAGGGGGAGAACCAAGTGCAACCCACGGCACCATTGAAGAACACCATGCCGTGCCCCCTAGTGATGATGTAGCTGAGATGGTGGCTGCCCTAGAATCGTTGCCAAAACAATATGGTAAGCCCCCAATCCCAATTTCAGATTCGATTTCGACTGATAAGTTGCTTCCTTCAGTGATACAGCCACCTACCCTTGAACTCAAACCGTTACCAAGTCACTTGAAGCATGTTTTCTTGGGAGATCATGAGACATTGCCAGTCATAATCTCATCCGCACTCACGACACAAGAGGAGGACAGATTGGTACGTGTTTTGACAGAGCACAATACGGCCATTGGATGGACCTTGGCCGACATTAAGGGAATCAGCCCCACCACTTGCATGCATCGCATACTTTTGGAGGAGGGGGCTAAACCATCTAGAGAGGCTCAACGCCGACTCAACCCTCCGATGATGGAAGTTGTGAAGAAGGAAATCATCAAGCTACTTGATTGTGGAGTGATCTACCCAATTTCAGATAGTCGTTGGGTTTCGCCGGTCCAAGTAGTTCCAAAGAAATCCGGAGTAACTGTGGTGAAGAATGAAGAGAACGAGTTGTGCCCACCCGTATCCAAACCGGTTGGCGAGTTTGCATTGATTATAGGAAGCTCAACGCCACCACAAGAAAGGATCACTTCCCTTTGCCTTTCATTGATCAAATGCTTGAACGGTTAGCTGGTCATGCTTTTTATTGTTTTCTTGATGGCTATTCAGGTTACAATCAGATTGTTATAGCCCCAGATGACCAAGAGAAGACCACTTTCACGTGCCCCTTTGGTACCTTTGCTTATAGACGAATGCCATTTGGTTTGTGCAATGCACCAGCCACGTTTCAAAGGTGTATGGTAAGTATTTTCTTAGATTTTGTGGAAAAGATCATTGAGGTATTTATGGATGATTTTAGTGTCTTTGGTGATTCATTTGATGGATGCTTGGATAATCTCACTTTGATCTTACAACGATGCATAGAAACTAACCTTGTGTTGAATTGGGAAAAGTGTCATTTTATGGTCAAACAAGGTATAGTTTTGGGGCATATCATATCTGAAAAAGGAATTAAGGTTGATAAGTCCAAAATAGATCTTGTACGTCACTTACCCTCTCCCACTTCGGTGAGAGAGGTTCGTTCTTTTCTTGGCCACGCAGGATTCTATAGGCGATTTATCAAGGACTTCTCCAAAATTGCACAGCCCCTTTGCCGTCTCCTTCAAAAAGAGGTGTCATTTGAGTTCAACGCAGAGTGTGAGACGGCCTTTAAACATCTCAAGGAGCTGCTCACTTCGGCTCTCATCATCACTCCACTAGATTGGAGCCTTCCTTTTGAGCTAATGTGTGATGCATCCGATTATGCAATTAGAGCTGTTTTAGGCCAGAGGAAGAACAAACAGCCCCATGTCATCTATTACGCTTTTCGGACCCTAAACGATGCTCAATTGAATTATTCTACCACTGAGAAAGAACTTCTTGTAGTTGTTTTTGCTTTAGATAAATTTCGTTCATATTTACTTGGCACTAAAGTAATTGTATATTCTGACCATGCAGCATTGAAGTATCTTCTCACCAAGAAAGAGGCCAAACCGCGGCTGATTCGTTGGATGCTCTTACTCCAAGAGTTCGACATTGAGATTAGGGACAAGAAAGGGAGTGAAAACGTGGTGGCTGACCACCTAAGCCGATTGGTGCACAATGAGGAACCCCTCCCCATTCCAGAAACGTTCCCAGATGAGCAATTGTTGTCCATAGAGGTAAGCGAGCCTTGGTATGCTGATTTGGTGAATTATTTGGTCACAAAACATGTTCCCAGCACCCTAGACAAATATAAACGTGATAAACTCAAAAAGGATGCAAGATTTTATGTTTGGGACGATCCATACTTGTGGAAATATTGCCCGGATCAGATTATTCGAAGATGTGTGCATAATTCTGAGTTTAATTCAATTCTTACTTTCTGTCATACTTATGCATGTGGGGGTCATTTTGGCACCCAAAGAACATCACTCAAGGTGTTAGAATGTGGTTTTTATTGGCCTACATTGTTTAAAGATGCTCGAACTTTCTGCATAACGTGTGATAGATGTCAAAGAACAGGTAGCATAGGTGCCAGGTACCAAATGCCGCAGACCCCTTATCTTTAATGTCGAATTTTTTGATGTTTGGGGTATCGATTTCATGGGTCCTTTCCCTTCTTTGTATGGTTTCATGTATATTTTGCTTGCGGTTGATTATGTTTCGAAATGGGTGGAAGCAAAAGCCACCCGTACTAATGATTCTCGAGTGGTTGCAGATTTCATCAAATCTAACATATTCTCCAGATTTGGGATGCCTATAGTGTTTATAAGTGATGGAGGGTCCCATTTTTGCAATCGGACCATTGAGGCGCTGTTTAGGAAGTATAACGTCAAGCATAAGGTTGCAACACCTTATCACCCTTAAACAAGTGGCCAAGCTGAGGTTTCGAATAGGGAAATCAAGCAAATTTTGGAGAAGACTGTTGGGCCAACCCGGAAGGATTGGAGCTTGCGCTTAGATGATGCGATGTGGGCATATCGTACGGCCTACAAAACACCTCTTGGGATGTCTCCATTTCGGCTAATCTATGGTAAGCCGTGTCACCTACCTGTGGAACTAGAGCACAAGGAGCATTGGGCTGTGAAAACATTCAATTTGGACATAGATGCTGCTGGAATGCATAGAAAGCTCCAATTGAATGAACTTGAGGAGATAAGGAACGAAGCATATGAGAATGCCCGAATTTACAAGGAGAAAACAAAGGCGTTTCATGACAAGATGATTCGGGGCAAAACATTCTCAGTTGGGCAGAAAGTGTTGCTTTTCAACTCCCGTTTACGTTTGTTCCCTGGTAAGTTACGTTCTAAGTGGATTGGACCTTTTGTTGTTACTAATGTTTTTCCATATGGTGCAGTCCAAATCCAAAGCTTAAGGAACGGGCAAGAATTAAAGGTGAACGGGCATCGTTTGAAGCCATACTACGAGAACATTGTGGGGCAGGTTATGGAAGAAGTTCCCTTCCATGCCGTGGGCACCAATGGAGCTTAAACCGAGGACTCGTCCGGCTGCAAGACGTTAAAGCAAGCGCTTCTTGGGAGGTAACCCATGCATTCGAATAAAGAAGACCTAGGAACAACCGGCTCAAACCCAGATTTGCGTTCCTAACTCTACGCCTTATTGCATTTACTTTGCCCTATTAGTGTCATGTTAGTTAGTGTGTTGTTTGCTGTTTGTTTGTGTGAATTTTTGTTTGAAACATTGAGGACAATGTTTGGTTTAAGTGTGGGAGGGGGGGGTAAACAAGTTGTTTGCATGATTTTCGTGGGATTTTATCACCTATCACTTCGAATGTTGTTTTTCACTGTTCTAAGTGTTTTTAGTGTGTTTTGAAGCATTTGAGTGTGTTTTGAAGTAAAAATCCGAAAATTTGATAAAATTTTGAAAAATTGTTTTGAAAAACCCAAAAAGAGTTGTTTTTGTGTGTTTGTTTGTGTCTTAGGGTACCTTCCAACACAATGATGAGGATTTGGTTTTTAATTGCATGACTGTTAAAGGGACTTACAAACATGGATGGAAGTCTGAATTGCTCTCTGGTTTATGCTTGATTGTGGTCATAATTCGTGAATTCATGTTTAATCAAAAAGGAAAAAAATCAGTTTTTGTAACATGCTTGAAGGAAGAAACTCAAACTAACGCTACAACCCTGAGAGACTTGAGCCTAAAATGTTTTTTGGAGAGTTATTAATCTGTGATTTCTTGTTTTCTAAAGTCGTTGCATGATCTCATTACTCTTTGCTTGGTTGCTACTTAGAAGGCGTTTCATCATTAGTTCCAAATACTAGAACTCATATCCGTTTCATTCAAAGCATGACATTGAATTGCACAACACATAAACAAGATGAAGTTGTGTAGTGAACCAGTGCCAAAAAGCCTACCCCTGTGCATTGTGTTTAGGTTTAACCCTGTTGAGCCTTGTTTAGCCATTTTTCTTTGTTTACCCACATATTCCCTACCTAGCCTAGAATAAGACCACCCTTACCCTTGTTCTTAAGGCGTAGTGAAGCATGACCTAGAGTGAATTCCTTTTCATTGGGCAGCAAAATAAGTGTGGGGGAAGGGTTACAAAATATATGAGTGTGCCTAGCAAAACAAAGGGCACGGATTGTTTGAGAAAAGAAAAAAAAGAAAAAAAAAAGAGAAAAATCGTGAGAAAAAGAAAAGAAAAAGAAAAGTTTGTGAAAAAGTGTGAAAAGTGTTCAAAATAAGTGAGAATAAGCTCACAAGTGTTGTTTGTTGAAGAAAGGGTCCAAAAAGTTGAATTTGGCCCTAAGTATGTGTGATTCTTCCCTTTGTGTATCAAAGTTTGTGGCTGCATTCAAAAAGGAATTCTAGAGTGTCAAATTCATTACTTTGCTTGCTATTGCTTTAAGAACGTCTGTTTTCCTTACCTTTCTTTGTTAGCCAATACCCTAGCCCCGTTACAACCCTTAACTTCTATCTTGGGTGTTGTGTGATCAATAATGTGGAGTTTGGGATTGGTATGAGCATATGGTGTCCCTGGTTCTCGCATTGAAGTAGTGGCATTCCATTCATGAGATCATATCTATACATGCTTAATAACTCCAGAAATTGCTTTCTTTGCTATAAACATATGTGAGTGTTCGTTTTCATGTTTACATCAATCTTCTCACATATACCTAGTATAGGGTGTGTAGTTAGAAAATCTGAGTGAAAATAAGAGTGAAACCGGTAAGGAATTGAGTGAATTCTCTAAGGCATGTTGCTACGTTCAAAACATTGTTTTAATTGGTTAGATGCGAGCTAATAAATGGTGACTGTGATTAAGTATGTGCTCGAGGGTGGGGATGACTAAAATCTATGGTTGTGATGATCTTTAATATGTCATGTGCATTGGAAATCCCTGAGATAAATGTTGGAAGGTTTAGATTGTTTTGTGTTTTGTTTATTTCGTTTTGCTCGAGGACTAGCAAAAGCTAAGTGTGGGGGAATTTGATAGGAGCATATTTATGCGACTTAGTTAGCTTGTTTTCGTGCATTTATGTTATTAGTTCTTAGTTAATTTTGTATTTTAAGCTATTTTCGTGTGTTTGTAGGTTCTAAGTGTCAAAGTGGCAAAAAGAAGCAATTTGGAGCATTCTAGAGCATTTTTGGGCCAAGATTGGATAGTGCAAGCATGGAGGCAAGTTGATGGACGAATTTGAAGATTAGAAGGCTAGAAATCAGCTCAAAAGATGGAGAAAAGAAGTCAAAGACAAAGAAGATAAGAAGTTAGCAAGAAATAAGGAACCTTATCCAAAGCCTTATCCAAAACATTATCCTAACAACCTTATCTTATCCTTGTCTTATCTTTCCATATTTTCAGCCACAAAAGGGGATTCATATCTGATTTTATCACCTAAATTTGGGGGTTCTAGAAGCCTAAGATCATGCTAACATAGTCCCAATCTGATTCCCTAGGCTATGCCGCACCCTTCCATCTAGAACTTGTTTCTAGAAGTCCTTCCCTATTTCCTAATATTTTGGCGCACCAAAGGCATTCTAGAATCACTAAATTCTGTTCTAATTCTTTCTTGCCGTGCAAGGATTCCTAATTCCCTACCTTAATTGCTTGCCGCACCTAATTCCCTTTTCTGGAGGGATTTGGGCCATTTAATTATCCTAATCTGATTTCTAGAGGGATTTGGGAGCCCAAAACCTAAGTAAAAGGCCTTCTCAGCCGTGCCCTACCCTCCTCATATATATACATAATTGTGCCGCAAACCCTAGCCTCTCTACACACGTTACAGAGAATTCTCCAAATCTGCAGCAGCCTTCTCCCCATTCCCTGCCATTCCATACACATCTCCCTGCCTTTGCCGCACCCACCACCCATCCACACCACTTCCATACACCCTTAACCACCACCATACACTTGTGCCGCACCCTAGCAAGGAGGAAGGAGAGGAGAAACAGCCTTGGACAGCGTTGCACCCAATCTGGATTGCTGGGCGTTCTTAGGTGTATTCTACTTTATGTTTTCGATGTTTAAATTAATTTTCCTTGCTCTTGCTGTAATCATGAGAGGCTAAACTCGTTTTTAGCTAGAGGCTACTTTGAAACCATGATTTTATGTGCATTATGAGTTGATAAATTTTAGTTACAGATTCTTGAGTTATGAATGCAATTGGCTTAACTGTTTGAATTAGAACTTATTTGTGTTTGTTGATTGAGGGTCGACACTTAATTGGCATGCATAAATCTGATGCTAGGATATAAGTGAGTTTCACATAATCGTTACAAACTTATGTTCACAAGTAGTAAAGGTTGCTGGAACAATCGTGTTAAGTTCAATTCTTGGTGTGAGTAACATGATGTCATAGTTATGAATGCCTCGTCAATGCTTATGATTCTCATTGAACGTAATGATCTCTGATTGTGTCTCTATTATGATGTCATGTAGGGAAATTGATGAGAATAATTTGGTTGTAGATGAGTTGTCCGTCCAATTAAATGAAATTAGGAGAATCTGAGGGTTAATTAGTGATTGACACGGTTAATCTGGGGTGTTGTCATTCGTAATTCAATGAAAACGTAACTGGAAGTTGATTCATATGCATATAAATCATGTGTGGATAAGGAAACCTCTAGCTAGTCCCCCATTCATCCCAAAAACCCAAATTCGTTCAAATCTGCCTAGTTTTAAGTTTCTGTTCGTTTTAGTTCAATTTCACCCTAAAACCAATCCCCTTTTACTTGTTTGAGTCAAATTAGTTAGAATCTGTCTTAGTTTGTGTTTGTGTGTGTTTTGAGTCAAGTCAAAACCAATTTTCGTCCAAAGTTGTGTCTAGTGTCTAGAATCTGTCCAATTGGTGTTTTTAAGCAGTTTTGAGTGTTTTGAACCTGTTTTGAGTCATACTAGTTTGTTTAGAGTCTTTTGAGTCTTGTTTTGCTTATTTGAGTCTAGTTAGGTGTTTTAAAGTTTGTTTTGATAATTTAGAGTCAGTTTCTATTAGATTAGCAATCCCTCCTAATCCCCGGCCTAGAACGATCCCTACTTATACATATACTACAATTGATAAAAAGAGGGTTTAATTTGTGTGCTTAACTTTAATCACATCATCATCTCTACCTAGCACGAGGCCTTTTGGGAGCTCACTGGCTTCGGGTTCCGTAGGAACTCCGAAGTTAAGCGAGAATGGACCAAAGTAACCCCATGATGGGTGACTCACTGGGAAGTTCTCGTGTGAGTTCCCAGAAACAAAACCGTGAGGGCGTGGCCAGGGCCCAAAGCAGACAATATTGTGCTAAGGTGGAATCGAGCCCGGGATGTGGTGGGGGTCCGGGCCGGGATGTGACATTTTTCATATGAGTCCTCAGTTTAATCTTAAGTAGATTAAGCTATCAACTTAAATAATTCATGTTACACCGAAACAAAAATACTAATTGATAAAACAAAAATAAAATAAGAAGAAAGAAGAAGGATTCACGTCATGTCTAATCCTTTCCTATGCAAAACCTAGTATCCCCATTGAATATATCTAAACCTAAAAAAATCCAATTGCATAAAACCCTAATAACTTTACAAGTCCAATTTCATCTAATCTTTTATCAATAATATTCAAACCCAGTTACAAGGAACCAAAAAAAAAATTGAGATTTTGCGGTTTTGAAAATTGGGATCCCTTTCTTCTTGAACGCATGAACCCTTTTTTCATATGAACATCTTCGAAGATGGTGAAAATTTTGAAACAAGTCCCTCTCCCTTTTTCATGCATAAAAAAGGGGGGAAAACAACTCAAGAAGAGAGAAGGGAACTGAACAATCAAGAGAGAGATGGAGAGAGGAAGAGGATGTGGAGGAGAGAGACGGTTGGGGAAAAAGAAGGTAGGTTTCACGCAAGATATTTTTTTTAATTTATTAACTTTTTAGAATTATTGTGTTTCGGTGTGATATAGATTATTTATGTTGATAGTTTAATCTACCATAAAATTAATATGAGAGCTCATATAAAAAAATGACCTCACATGTCCTCAAAATGCGGAACTTAGGAGAGCAATTCTGTATAAGGCCATCTCCAACCGAGGGCTGGCCAGAGGGCTCGTTTGAGCCCTCTAGCCCTCCAAGATTCTCCAAGATATTAATATTTTAATGAACAGTACAGGGCCATATTTGCCTCCGTCTCCAACCGAGGGCCAGAGGGCCAGAGGGCTCGTTTTAGCCCTGTCACAAAAAACCGTCTCCAACCGAGGGCCAAAGGGCCATAGGGCCAAACATAATTTATTATTTTAAAGCTACAATTTAAATTCAAATCCAACGGCTAAGTGACGTCAGCATGACGTCAACTAGCCGTTGGTAGCTGACATCATGCTGAGGTCAGCTAGCCGTTGGATTTGAATTTTTTTTTGCTATAAATAGGGTGGATATTGGGCTATAATTCACACAACTTTGATTTCAATCTATTTCAATTCAATCTCTTTCAATTCAAGTTTGCAATGAAAAAAAAAAAAAAAAAAGGTTTAAATTAAAGTTATAGAAAAAAATAAGGTTTAAATTGAAGTTATAGAAAAAAAAAAAGAAAAAAAAAAGGTTTAAATTGAAGTTATAGAAAGAAAAAAAAGGTTTAAATTCATAAAAAATTTAAAAAAAAAAAAAAAAAAAAAAAAAGAGGGAAGCAACGGCTAGTGGCTCGCTAGCCGTTGCAAATTTCAAATTCAAATTCTTATTTCTGTCGGTTATAACCGACAGAAATAATATATATTATACTATTTCTGTCGGTTATATCCGACAGAAATAAGAAAGATTAAAAAAAAAAATAGCCAGCCCCGGGCTGGCTGGCTGGCCGAACACAGCCAGCCCTCCAGCCCTCCAGCCCTCTCCGATTCCGTGGGGCCCTCCCAGATTCGAGAGCCCTCTGGCCTAGCCCTCGGTTGGAGACGGTTTTAGGGCCATTTTCGGCCCTCTAGCCCTCTGGCCGGATCGGTTGGAGATGGCCTAAGGAGTAGAGAAGTTGAAAAATATCTTCTTTGATCACACTCCCTATTATGCTCCTAAGATAGCAAAACCTATAGGAGCTTCTAAATCTAGGGAGTGCGAAAGGAGCTTATAGCATTAACTATTATAATTTCAATAATATTTTAAGTAAAAAATTAATTCCTTGGTTCACAATTATTATGACTCCCTAAAATAGAGAGTGTGATTGAAGTTCAAATTTTATAATGGTCCCCTAAATTAACTTTATAGTCCTTTTAGCTAAAATTTGACTTGAAAATAGAGAGCATGAAATTGGAGATGCTTTTAGTGAGTAGAGCGCGTACATCCTACACAATTTCCGTGTGCACGTAGGAAGTTGTCCAACTACATGACTAGTATGTTTAACCAATTCGGGATCTTCATCAACCAATGGCCGATGATTGTTTATGAAAGAGAGCTGAGTGGAACGAATCTCGAATAGCAAACTGCTGTAATAGACTTGCGATCATTATGATGTTGCCAAAGTTGTCCAAAAAATCAGAATTTATAACAGCGAAAATGACAAACCCTTAGTTGTCAACTAGGTTAGTGCAAGAACAATCAAATTGACGACCAAAAATTTGTTATTTTCATAGTTATAAATTCCGACTTTTTTGACAAATTTGACACGCTGTCGTTTTAAATCTATAGAATGATGGATGACTCGAGTAATGTAGTACATTTCTTTGATAAACTGAGGATAGAAAAGGATGTGAGAAAGTAACTAGTATTTCTTATTTTTTGAAGAAATCATATTCTGATAGCCAACGATGCCCTTGCCGCTAACATGAATTGAATTATTTATCTTCTTTTGGTCAAATGACCTTTTGACAAAATTAAAAGTAATTTTATTGGGCAAGTTCTTTCTATGAGATTTTTTACGGTGCCCTTATTGATAGTTTGATTGATTTTTCTTGTTGAAGGAAGGCGTCTTCCGTAATTTTACACATTTTTTTTTTCATATTTTACATACGACTCTTGATTTTTTAATAAACGAATTGAACGACTTAAAAAAATTAAGAATCATAATTATTAAATAAATAAATAAACGCGAAATAAAAAAAAATGTGTAAAAATCAATCTCCAAACACAATAGAGAGCCTCATGTTTAACAGGAAATGAAAAACCAAAGCAGCCAAAACTGTCATGTGAATGGATTGTTTTTTTTTTTTTTTCTCTTTAAGCGAAGCACCTTTTTCTACACTGTTTATGGCACCTCTAAAATCACCAAAAAAAAAAAAAAAAAACTCTCACCACCAACCACGTACGGACATGTGGTGCACGATCCTTGTATCCAGAGCGGTGAGATTCTTCGGTGCGCTCTCGTCCATTAGTACATAATCGTTTCTAGAATATCATGGCTCGGCGCACAATCGCCAGGTAATTTTCGATTCCTGTCATAAGATTCCTCACCGTGTATCGAAACGTGCCCAGAGCATCCGGTTTTTGTACATTGCGAGGAGTCTGGATTCCTGCCGGATCCTTTTTGTGAGGATCTTGGGAATCTGTAAATTGTGTCCGTTCATCATACATTATGCGTTCGAAAATCATTTTAAATATTTTTATTTAAAAATAAACATAAACAGTACTTAACAAAAATTGATCGCATGATGTACGATGAACAAACATAATTTACAAATCTCCAGGATCCTCACCAAAAGGATTCGGAGAGGATCATGTTGGCATGGTGAGAAGAGATTTTATAGTGTGTCGAGAACAGTGTTCCAATACATTAAATCATAGTACAAGTGAATGAATATTTAAAAATATATATAACACTTATATTATAACACGTGGTATACTAAATTCTATTTTTGGAGCACTAAAGAAATTTTTTTGGGTTTTTTTTCGTGGGGACCTATTGTATTTTTAGCTTTTCCGTTAAGGGATAAGGATTCTTTTGGGACGATGGGCTTTTCGATGGTTTTCTTTGAGGACAAAAAAAATGAAAAATGATGCTCACCTCTCATTTAACGTGACAACTATATTTGGAACCATCCATGGTGTTTTAATTTTTGTCAATTGTTTTTATAATTTCTTTTCTGCTGTCTAAAGTGAAAAATGACGAATCCCTTGACTTATTTTTATGTAAATCGAACTTTTGGATCTTTATCAAGTATAAAAGTAATGCTAGAGATATTAAATTTTGTTAACTAAATAATGAGATTTTAATGATTGAATTATTATTCAAGTGTTGATTAACATGCTTATTTTTTATTGATGACACGGTTTGTCAACTTAATTTAAATTTTTGGCGTCCCTACCTAATTTAAATTTTTGGCGTCCCTAGCCTTATTTAAGTATAAATAACAAGCTTTCAAAAGTATTTTTTTTTAACAAACAATATTATCTACACTAAGGAGGTGGGTGAGTGGGCTAAGCCTCACAACGGGCTAGCAATAATGTGGTTCAAATTTGCCTTTGGTGAGAATTGAACCTAAGACTTCTCAGTGACTAGTGAAGAGGAATACCATAAGTGGCTTCAAAAAATGAAGATTAGTTGTGGGACCCACTTTGCATCAAATCAACGATATGAAAGTCTATTTCGTAAGTCTCGATTCGTAGATCATTCTTGCAAAAATTTAACTCAATCTAAAACTATTTGTCTATTTAATTATCATAAGGAAATTTCATTGTTTCTTATAGAACAAAGTGTTCGTCGATTTCTTTGAACTCAATTAGATGTTTCAAATATTTCAGATTGTTGAAATTCGATATACTGTGGATCCCACAACTAATTTCCATTTAAAAAAAAAAAGGAGATTTCCTTTCCTTAAATGCCTCCTATTTTATCCCTTAATTTCAGAAATGTGCTCCTGGTTGGCAGTGCTTAAAAAATGTATCACCTTCGTATATTATATGAAAAATAAAAATAAATAAGAGCAACTCCACCCATGGAGCCTTCCTCCCTGGCAATCCACTATTCAATCCACCCTATTGAACAGTAATTGCCTTAAATGAATAGTAATTGCCATTAATGAACAGTAATTGCCATTTACATCTCCACCCTTGGAGCCCTCCCCCCTGGCAATAGGCAATTAAAATATTAGTTTATTTTGTTTGTTTAAATAATACAAAATAAAATTATTTGTAATTTCGGATAAGAATTTTTAAATCGTTCTCGTTGCGCCACGTGTCATTTTATCCAAAAAAACAATTACTTAGCTAAGGATTTCGATAAGATTTTTATCCAATGTCATCGTGCCACGTGTCGTTATCTTTTCAGAATCTTTGACGATAGATTTCGATCAGATTTTAACTCGTTCGAAATTGCGCCACGTGTCATTATCCGAAAAGATAATAATTGGAGATCGATTTCGATAAGATTTTTATCCAATATGATCGTGCCACGTATCGTTATCTTTTCAGAATCTTTGAGGATAGATTTCGATCAGATTTTTAACGAATGACGGCATGCCACGTGGCCCTATCTACAATCCAATCCTCACAAATCGTCCATATAATCCACCCTTCGCACCTGCATCAGTAGTCATTTTGTGGAAAAAAATTGGATTGAAACTTTGAGAGAAAGATAGGAATTTGATTGAAAGTAGTTGAGAAAATATGAAATTGTGGTGTAAGGTAGATGGAGAAGAAGTGGTATTTATAGAAAAGTAAAAAGAATTTTTTACAAAATTTTTCAAAATTTTTTGCAGATTTTTTACAATTTTTTTTCGGATTTTTTTACATTTTTTTTAAATTTTTATTCAAATAATTAATCTCTGCCGTTGGATTTAAAAAAATTTGAATTCCAACACTCCAGATTGTGCCACGTGTCAGAACAGTAACTTTTCTTAATTATTAAACTGTTTTTTTTTATTTTTTTTATTTCAAATCAGATTTTTTTTTTTGGATCGGACGGCTGGTATTTAAACTCATTTTGATCGAACGGACCATGGGAAGCCACGTGGCTTCCCAACTGTCACTGACGAGACGCAACAGGACCTGCAGTTTCCTCTGATTTCCGGTCGGGCGACGCGCCCCCACTCGCGAGTGAGGGGCACGTGCCTGACACAAAAAAAATAAAAAATTCAAGGGCCCTCGGGCCACAGGCCCGTCGATTCCCCACCGGCCCTTCGCTCGGCCTCCCACCTTCACTCGGGCTCCACACGGCTGGAGCACAGTCCACCGGGCCTCAGGCCTTTTCCTCTCCCCTGTCCCCCGAGCACTCCACACGGCTAGAGTTGCTCTAAATTATGCTTTTAACGTTTTAATCTGGGCCTTTAATATCAAATCTGATGATATTTTTTATCATGAATCCATAGTCGCAAAGTGACAAAAGAGACGTGACTCCATTTTTTATTTAGTGTCCATAATTTTCAATGGTAGGCCCTCGTTTCACAATGTGGTTGTGGATAGAGAATATGAATATATATGGATGATTTGCATGGGTTTAATTTTTTAGAATCTATATATGTCACATCCCGGCTTGAGCTCTCATCACATCTCGGGCTCGACTCCACCATAGCACGATATTGTCTGCTTTGGGCTCCGACTACGCCCTCACAGTTTTTTTTCTGGGAAATCACACGAGAACTTCCCAGTGAGTCACCTATCATGGGATTGCTCTCGTGCGAACTCGCTTAACTTCGGAGTTCATACGGAACCCGAAACCAATGAGCTCCCAAAGGACTTCGTGCTAGGTAGAGATAAGAATATACATATAAGGTTTACAGGATCCATACCCCTGAACGATGTGGAATCTTACAATATATCTACTTAAATGCATGTTGTACGGTGAAGGAATATGGTTCTCACGTAGACATGCATTTGTGGATCTGTCTATGTTTAAAACAGTAGTTGGGTTTCTCTTAGATGAATTTCGAGTCGGATACTAACGTGACACAAATTATGAGAAGAGTGGCAATTTATTAATAAAGGAAAAGGAATAAAAAAATTCATCCTCCAACAAGGATTGTATTGCCACTTAGTATTACGGTCTAGTGATATTCCTTATCTAAAAATCTTAGGTTTGATTCTCGCCAAAAACTAATTTGAACCACATTATTGCTAGTAAATTTTGAGGCTAAGCCCACCTCCTTATTTTTTTAGTGTAGATAATATCGTTCGTTAAAAAAAATAAAATAAAACAAGAATCGTATTAGTGAATTAATTAGCACTCATAACTACACAACATTACACTGAGTGCCCCTTTGCTATCAAGTCAACTACTATTTTCGTGCACCTTTTGTTTGTTGAGCTATCAAGTCAACTACTATTTTTTCATGGGACAATCAATGTGTTCATTATGTACTTACATAACACTATATTCCCTAAATAAAGTACATAACAACTTCTTGTAAGTCATAAAAAATGACTCACGTGACACCAATCTAACATTCATGTAAACATACAATAACTTTATCACACCAAAACGTAGTAGTTAACTCGTTAGTTTGGACGGAGTAGGAGCCAATATTGTAACATTAAGAGTTTCTATTTACCATGCATATATAGTTACCTATGTATACTATTCTAATTGCAACGTAGGTCTCTCTCCTAATCCCTCGTAGGTCTTATCTTTTAACTATAACCATGCTAATTATTCTCATATTCTGTTTGCGCATGCAAATGTAGCTTGCTTGATCGAGCCCAGATGTTTGAGGCATGAAAGCAGCTGTTGCTCAACGGTCTCAGTTGGAATTTAGTAAGTCGATAATGATGTGTTTAAATTGGAACATTATGTGTGGTCCACTTACGTTTGTTTCTGGTTTTTATATTGCTGCTAGCTAGCTGAATGCAAATTTAGATTCATCGAGTGCTTATCCATTTAAGGATGTTTGACTTGTGTGCTACGACATATGGCACAATTTGATCCTTACAATCGATTACGAGCTAGGACGATCCTTATCAAATTTGGGACAATATTATTCGGTTAATTAGGTAGGAATAGAGTACTTAAGTCCAGTTTAACACTATCGGATTAGTTGCAGCGGCGGATTCATGAAATATTATTCGGATGGTCAATCAGAATAGTAGCCGTAGCATACAAAACTTTTTGGATGTTATATCATAAAAATTGGTATTTTATCTAGCCTTGGTAGGCCTCAGGTAATTTGCTAAGTCATATTGCATGTCTGTTGACATGTGCCAACAAGAGCATGTTGACAATAGATTTTGAGCGAGCATGCCGACAGATGCCAACATATGTCGAATAAGCCTATCGAAAGATGCCCGTAACAAAGCATACAAAGGCATGATGCTAGCAGCTATCCTATCTAGTGCCCCTAGAGGCAATTCTTCTGAAAGTTGGAGGGCAACTTTCAAGGGTAGATCAAATTTTCAAAGGGCAGCACCCAATTTTTCCATGAAGAATATATGAGTTTGGGGGTCAGCCGACCCACCTTGTCTCAAGGTTGGCCCGCCTCTGATTAGCTGTACATTATCCAATCTTAGTGGATAGGTGTTGAGTTTCTATTCATGCGTCAATTCACTTTCTAGGACTCGCTAGAATCAATTTGTATAAAGACAAAAAAGGCTTGTTTTTTTGGTAGTGGTGTTGGTTAGGTCATGACGAGAAAGGGAGAAGTTGATTTCGGGTTTGATTTTGGCATGGGTTGTTGAAGATTTGAATTGAAAATTGATTGCTGAAATCTATATTGGCATTAAATGGAGAGGGATGAAGGATAATAAGTTCATATTTGTTGGGCAACCCCCCAAAGTGGTAAATATTGCATTTTAATAATGGCAAAAATATTCTTCCACAAGGGCACGTGACATGTTTTAACAGTAAACTGGATTAAAAGTAACGTAGGTGGTAGGACCTAACAATTAACAGAATCCGTGTGGTAAAAAATAAAACTTGAAAATTTAGGTGGTACTATCGTACATACTTACAAATTCAGGTAATACTTGCGCAAAGTTCTCTAAAAAAAATTGAAATTTGCAAAAACCAACAGCCCAAACCCACCGCAGAGAAAGTCACCATTGTATACGGTCAACAATTTTCGACACTGGTGGAGTGATGTAGGAAGCTGTGAGGGATGGTGTTTGATATTGGTGGGGTTGTTGTGGAATCATCGCACCAAGTTTACCGCCCAACGCAGTGTCTGAATCCAATGTAAAAAATAAAACCAAGAAACGAACAATGTATTGCAGCGTTTGAATCCAAATAGAAAAATCAGAAGTCACACAAGGTGTGAAATATTTGAAGCGTGTTAGTGATGAAAACATGAAACAAAAAAAAAATACATTGTAATGCAACATCTAAATCAAAAGAGCAGAATCACAAAAGAAAAATGTTGATTAACTAACAATGAGGATCCTTTTTGTGAGGATCTTGGGAATCCTCCAATCACGTCTATTTATAGTACATTGTGCGATTATAAGTTATTATAAATTTTTTATTTAAAATTGAATATAAATAATACTTGATAAAAATTAACCGTACGATATACAACGAAGGTGATTTGAGGATTAGAAGAGGATCCTCATTCCAAACTACCTAATGTTTGAACCTTTTTGGTCAGTGTGGTTTGATTTGTTGATTGATGTCGACGATGACATTTGCTACGCGTACTGAAAAAGAAAAGAAAAAGGGAGTAAAAAAGGATAATGGAAACTGAGGGACCTATCAGATGAAGCGGTTCGCCGCATACGAACTGAGCTACTTACATGTGTCCGTCCCATCATCCCTAAAAGCATATATATGTATATATATATATATACCCATCATCCCTAAAAGCATATATATATATATATATATATATACAGGAACCTTATGCAAAGGGATCCTCATTTTTAGAAAAAAATGGGGATTAGGTGTGGGGGCCACTCCACATCGAATTTCAACGATCCGAACCGTCTATTTTTCAAGTTCCACCTCATAGATCATCCTTGCAAAATATTAGGCAAATCGGAAATGTTTAAGGCATCTAATTGGGTTCAAAGAAATTAACGAATACTTTGTTATATAAGAAACAATGAAATTTTATCGTGATAATTAAATAGGCAAATGGTTTCGGATTGAATTGAATTTTTGCAAGGATGATCTATGAGGTGTAACTTGAAAAATAGACGGTTCGGATCGTTGAAATTCGATGTGGAGTGGGCCCCCACACCTAATCCCCATTTTTTTCTAAAAATGGGGATCCCTTTGCATAAGGTCTTCCTATATATATATATATATATATATATATATATATATCTCTCTCTCTCTCTCTCTCCCCCCTTTCTTCTAGTGTGTAGTCACTGGCGAAGCTACGTGAGGGCGAGGAGTAGCGGCCGCCACTCCCCTCGCCGGAAATCAAGCCCAGGAGCGGCGATTCCGCCCCTTCGGTCTCGTCGGAAGATGAAATTTTGTCTGGTTTTCGGGTTTCCCTACCTTATAGCAGCACAGGCTGATCACGGCTCTCTTTTTTTTTTCAAAAAAAAAAAAAAACCTAGGCCAAAGAAAGGATGAACATAGATCTGCATTTTGCAACTTCTGGATATTGGGATGTTCTGTTTGGTTCTATCGAAGAAAGGAGAAAGGAAGAAGAGAGACTTTCTCTCTCTCCCATCCCACCCCACGTGACCTTTACAGTTTGTTTGTTTGTTTGTTTTTTTTTTTTTTTTTTTTTAATATTGGCTAATCAATTTGCACCACCTAACCTGCTTTTGCTGATTTATATTGAAATTTATTTCATTTTTTAATTATTGTCCAATTAATTTGACTACTCTTCTAAAAAAATTTAAGCCACTTGTTTGACAATGTTATCTATCTTAAATTTCATTATAAATTTATATGAACTTCAAAAAATAATTTGTAAAATATTACAAACTTGTAATTATTTGTTTTTTTTTTCTCTTACCATCAAATTCAACAAAGTAATAAAGAAAATTTGTCAATATTTTTATATATTATATGTTTTATAATCAATGTTCTTTTGGATATTATAAACTATATAATAAATAGACAATTATTTATACAGTGTATAACAAATTTATTCAAATTTGCCTAGGTCCTCCCCTAAGTGTAAAGTCGTCCATCGTCTGACTAGAGCTTAGCATCTTTTACAACTTTGCTAATTATACAGTTAAATAATAGGACGATACAACAAGAAACGGTGCTAAATCATCCTTCAAATAATATTGTTGTTCAAACCCTCCTTCGACTATTTTGAATAGTCCAAATCCTCTTTTGAATATTTTGGTTAGTGCAAATTCTCATATGAATATTACGGGCAGTTCAAATAATCTTCTTGCAAATCCTGGACTTAAACCTCGAATGAATGTTCACATTTTTTCGGGACCCTAAATTTTTTAAATTTCGCCCCTCCCCCCGAAAATTCCTGCCTTCGCCACTGTGTGTAGTGTGTTGATGCTTTTTAATGGTTGATGTACGTGTTTCCCACTGGGGTTTGTTCTCCACTATTTCTCAGTCGTACTCTTACGCTAGTTCGTACTTGGTCTAGGGCAAAATGACAAAAAAATTAAAAAATAAATGACAGTACAAAACTAAGAATAATACGCCGTCTGTGGGAATCGAACCCACGACCACGTGGTTAAAAGCCACGCGCTCTACCAGCTGAGCTAAGACGGCTCACCCGTCGGGTTTTCCTCTCTTTCTTTGTATAACAAGTGGGGCAAGGAAGGGATTCTTCTACACTTCAGTACGCATATGTTTGTTGGGCCTAGACTTCTGATCCAGGTCTATTCATAATCTGGCGGGTCTCAACTCTGAAGCCCAGCTCTCATCTTGTTATGGCTTCAACTTTGCGTAGTGTTTGCAGTATTTCTTCAAGTCAAGGCCTAGCTTGTGAGAGAGATGTAACTAGTGCTGTTGTCGTCAGTCCATCTAGTAAGTTAGTAACAACCAATGAGAAAAGAAAAGCCCACTATATATATAAACGTTTTTATTTTTGCAGTCCATTCAACTATCCTAAACTCTATGCAAGTGATCATTTATCACAGTGGTATAAAAGGTGTTCAGCCATTACATGACGGTATGGGTTCCAATGTGTCGGTGACTAATTTAACAAAATCTATCGTTTGACAAAAAAACACCCTAAACTCTAAACTTACATACCACAAGTGTACTTCTATCTAACTTTTGTATCAATGATAAAACGTTACAGTAAAAAATGTTTGACATATATAATTGTATTACTAGTGCAGGACAATACAATAACAATGTAACAATGACATGTAAATCCTTCTCCACACATACTTGTCATGAATTCACATGAATTCACATGCATGCAACATAATTTATTATATATCGTTTTCAACATTCAATATCTTAGCAAAAAATAAAACTAAAATCAACGTCTCACTCATTGCAATTGCCCACAAACGATTATCCCTTTGGTTACGGGGTTTTTTCAACTTAAGTGCTAATCTTGGCCAACCGTCCAAAAGCGATCAACAGAGACAAAAGGCTTAAAGTAAAGTAAAAGCCTTTTGAAAGTGAAAGATAAGTACTTGAATCAGAATAAAGGTTCCTTGAATCGAATAATTCTAGAATGCATGAATTTTAATTAATTAAAACCTCACTCACATTAAACCAAATTAAAATAATTTCTCAGCTTAATTACTCACTAGCCTTTACGCGCTAGCATTTTTTGAATCACGGTGTGCTACGAGCGATTTACATGTTTTAAATTTATTTATATGCGTAAATTGACACAAGGAAAGTCGAATATTTGAAGTAAATAAATAATCTTAGATCATGCTAGAACAAACCCCTAGTAAATCTATTAAAACAGTTGAATCCACATAATAAAATCATTCTCTATATAATTTACAGTAAGAATAGAGAAAATAATATTTAATAAACAATTGATTGAATCACATTATTGCTAGCCCATTGTGAGGCTAAGCCCACCCCTCCCCCTTAGTGTAGAGAATATCGTTTGTTTAAAAAAAAAATCATTTGACAACAAATTTAATCACATTAATATCTGTGTGCGAAAGACCTTTGTTATAACCGGCATTACATGTCTTTTAAGATGTTTTGAACGTATTTAAAAATAGAGAAAATAATATTTAATAAACAACTGATTGAATCATATTATTGCTAGCTCATTGTGAGGCTAAGTCCACCCCTCCCCCTTAGTGTAGATAATATCATTTGTTTAAAAAAAAAAACAATCATTTGACAACTAATCTAATCACATTATTATCCGCATGCGAAAGACTTTTTTTTATAACCATCATTACACGCCTCTTAAGATGTTTTGAAGGTGTTTTAAAATAGAGAAATTAAATCACATTATTGCTAGGCTATTGTGAGGTACTAATTTTAAAAAAAAACACAAAAAAACTAATTAAAATTACGAAGGCATTTTTTAAATCACGGCGTGCTACGCGCAATTTACATGTTTTAAATGTATTTATATGCGTAAATTGACAAAAGGAAAGTCAAATATTTGAAGTAAATGAATAATCTTATATCATGCTAGAAGAAATCCCTCATAAATCAATTAAAGCAGCTAAATTCACATAATAAAATCGGTCTCTATAGAATTTACATTAAGAATAGAGAAAATAATATTTAATAAACAATTGATTGAATCACATTATTGCTAGCCAATTGTGAGGCTAAGCCTACCCCCCTCCTTCCTAGTGTAGATAATATCGTTTGTTAAAAAAAAAAATATCATATGATAACTAATTTAATCACATTATTATCTGCGTGCGAAAAACATTTTTTATAACCGGCATGACACATCTCTTAAGATGTTTTGAACATGTTTAAAAATAGAAAAAATAATATTTAATAAACAACTGATTGAGTCACATTATTGCTAGCCTATTGTAAGTCTAAGCCCACCCCCTCCCCCTTAGTGTAGATAATATCATTCGTTAAAAAAAAAAAACAATCATTTGACAACTAATTTAATATAATTTAATTACATTATTATCCGCGTGCGAAAGAATTTTTTTTTTTATAACCAGCATTACACGCCTCTTAAGATGTTTTGAACATGTTTAAAAATAGAGAAAATAATATTTAATAAACAACTAATTGAATCACATTATTGCTAGTCCATTGTGAGGCTAAGCCCACCTCTCCCCTTTAGTGTAGATAATATTGTTTGTTAAAAAAAATACAATCATTTGACAACTAATTTAATCACATTATTATCCGCATGCGAAATACTTTTTTTTATAACTGGCATTACACGCCTCTTAAGATGTTTTGAATGCGTTTAAAAATAGAGAAAATAATATTTAATAAACAAGATTGAATCATATTATTGCTAGCCCATTGTGAGGCTAAGGCCACCCCTCCCTTTTAGTGTAGATAATATCGTTTGTTAAAAAAAAAAATCATTTGACAACTAATCTAACCACATTATTATCCGCATGCGAAAGACTTTTTATAACCGGCATTACACGCCTCTTAAGATGTTTTGAACGTGTTTTAAAATAGAGAAATTGAATCACATTATTGCTAGCCTATTGTCAGGTACTAATTAAAAAAAAAACAGCACAAAAAAAAAACTAATTAAAATTACGAAGGCATTTTTTCAATGGAGTTTTAACAAAACACTCATGGTACTGTTTACTTTTAACGAAAAACCATATTTTTACCTTTAACTGGTACTATTCACTATACCTTTAAAAATGACTTTTCATTAAAAGAGAAGTTTTTTTGGACTTTTCGTTAGTTTTCTTTTTTTTGAATCACGGCGTGCTACGCTCGACTTACATGTTTTAAATGAATTTGTATGCGTAAATTGCCAAAAGAAAAGTGAAATATTTGAAGTAAATGAATTATCTTAGATCATGCTAGAAGAAACCCCTCATAAATTAATTAAAGCAACTGAATTCACATAATAAAATCAGTCTCTATAGAATTTACATTAAGAATATAGAAAAAAATATTTAATAAACAATTGATTGAATCACATTATTGCTAGCCCATTTTGAGGCTAAGCCCACCCCCTCCCTCTTAGTGTAGATAATATCGATTGTTAAAAAAAAAAACAATAATTTGACAACTAATTTAATCACATTATTATTCGCATGCGAAAAATATTTTTTTATAACTGGCATTATACGCCTCTTAAGATGTTCGTGTTTAAAAATAGAGAAAATAATATTTAATAAACAACTAAATGAATCACATTATTGCTAGCCTACTGTGAGACTAAGCCCACTCCCTCCCCCTTAGTGTAGATCATATCATTTGCTAAAAAAAAAACAATCATTTGACAACTAATTTAATATAATTTAATCACATTATTATCCACGTGCGAAAGACATAGCCCACCCCCTCATTAATGTAGATAATATCATTTGTTAAAAAAAAAAATTTGACAGCTAATTTAATCACATTATTATCTGTGTGCGAAAGAATTTTTTTATAACCGGCATTATACGCCTCTTAAGATGTTTTGAACATGTTTAAAATAGAGAAAATAGTACTTAATTGTCACATCCTGGCCTGAGCCCCCACCACATCCCGGGCGCGACTCCACCGTAGCACGATGTTGTCCGCTTTGGGCCCCAACCAAGCCCTCACGGTTTTGTTTCTGGGAACTCACGCGAGAACTTCCCAGTGGGTCACTTATCCTAGGAATGCTCTGGCCCCGTACTCGCTTAACTTCGGAGTTCCTATGGAACCCGAAGCCAGTGAGCTCTCAAAAGGCCTCGTGCTAGGTAGAGATGAGAATATACATATAACGCTTACAGAATCCACACCCCTGGCCGATGTGGGATCTTACAATCCACCCCCTTAGGGGCCCGACGTCATCGTCGGCACACTTCCGGCCAGGGATTGGCTCTGATACCAAATTGTCACATCCCGACCAGGGCTCCACCACACCCCGGGCGTGACTCCAACGTAGCACGATATTGTCCGCTTTGGGCCCTGACCACGCCCTCACGGTTTTGTTTCTGGGAACTCACGCGAGAACTTCCCAGTGGGTCACCCATCCTGGGAATGCTCTGGCCCCGTACTCGCTTAACTTCGGAGTTCCTCGGAACCCGAAGCCAGTGAGCTCCCAAAAGGCCTCGTGCTAGGTAGAAATGAGAATATACATATAAGGCTTACAGGATCCACACCCCTGGCCAATGTGGAATCTTACATTAATAGACAACTGATTGAATCACATTATTGCTAGCCCATTATAGGGCTAAGCTTACTCCCTCCCCCCATAGTGTAGATAATATCGTTTGTCAAAAAAAAAAAAAAATCATTTGACAACTAATTTAATCACATTATTATCCGCATGCGAATGACTTTTTTTTATAACTGGCATTACACACCTCTTAAGATGTTTTAAACGTGTTTAAAAATACAGAAATTGAATCACATTATTGCTAGCCTATTGTGAGGTACTAATAAATAAAAAAAACCCAAAAAAATTAATTATTAAAAAAATACTGTTAAAATGATGAAAATGCCCCTGCCTTATTTGACGCATTATTTTGGAATGCCTTTGAAGTGTTTTGTCTTAGAGGCATTTTTGTCCAAATATTTTTGTTGAAACTTGATGACACCAAAATCACTATTCACTTTTCCTTTGGTTTTATATAGAAGATTTACCCTTGTAAATGTTTTTGACTCCCACTTTTCGTCCTGAAAGTTGCTTTGTCCCAACTTACACTCTAAATCATGTATTTGTGTCCCACATTACCACATGTTGTTAAGTCCGTTAATATTTTAGTGTGGCTAATTTTCTAGTCCAAGAGAGGAGGGTAGGCAAAAATATGGGTCTTGGTTCAAAATTAGTGTGCACGACAACTATGTATTACGTGGATTAAAGAGAATTTTTCAATGTGATTAGAATATGAGGTGGTAAACCACGTGTCACGATACAAATTGTGGAATATGTGTGTTAAAAAATCAATAACTTAAAAAATAAAGTTTTTTATCACTTGTATAAAAATACATGATATACCACTCGTGTTCCGGTCATAATGAAAAATTTCTTTGGATTAAGGGCAATACGAAATTTGAGCTTTCCATTTGATGACCGCGGGATTCTACGAGAAGTCAAGATTGTTGGGGCGATGATTAACAAAATGTGGCAGTTGACAGAAGTTGGTATTGACATTATTTCAGCTTGATTAAGTATTGTGGCCAGTACACTGTTTTGTCCAGTAAGTCTATCGCTCACTCTCTTGGCTTTAGAAATGAGCATTTTTCATGGTCCAAGGCCGCCGGACTTGCTTTTTACAAACATGTTCCATCCCAATATACCACTGCTAGTGCCTAGTGGTGTCTGTCGACAAGAGGCCTTTCACAGTACAATGCAACATCGTTTCAAATAATAGCTCGATGACGAATGTGGACTATATGTGTGCGTGACGAAATGCAAAGGCGAGGAATTGGCAGGGAAAGTTTATTCAGCCGTCACATGATTTGTCGTCCGTCTATGTTGAAGCAAATTTGACATGTTTCATTAATTTTGGATGGCTTAGGTCGGTCATTCCGTGCAGTTCAATCTCGTCAGTTGAGGTGCTTGGTGCATATGACATTGGAATATTATGCAGATAATTGAGTTCCACTTTGTCTTAGTCTCCACTCGCCAAAGCTTGCTTCACCATGCACATACAACAGCGATCGAGTTCCTCTTTGATTCCAACATATGACAAATTTGCGAAGCTGGCCATTGATGTTGGACTCTCTAGCTCTGTACATACTGAGTTGTTCACCAGCACCAACAGTGTAATTGTTAGAGATTTCAATAATAAATGTACAAATTTATTATATATATATATATATATGACTTGGTGCTGCATTGTGCAGCATGTGTGTGTATGATAAAGGGTGCTATGCACCAGTGTACATGCGGCATCCTTTATAAAAGGTTGTGTTTCATTCAACCTTTTACGGTTGTATATTTTGTTGAATGGTTGCAACTTTTGGTTAAAAGAGATGATGCTTACTCAAATTGTATAAGTATAATTAAAAGATGTAATTAGTCAATATTTATTTTCTGAAAATTCTAAATAGAAGACATATCTTTTGGGTCAACACTATTAAGAAGAGTTGTATATCTTCAACTAAATTGAAAGGACTCAATGAACGGGTGCTTTAATGCCTATAAATACCTATTGTGGCATAATGTTTCACACACAATTTTCAGAAATTTGTTTCTACATTCCTTGCTCTCTTCTTTCTCCATCACATTCATACAATTTATTTCTAGTTATTTCTAAGGGAATATAATTCGGTTTTGCTAATATAATATTCCATACATTGTTGTATCCTGGAAGTGATTTGCCAAGAACCCTTTAGCAAACTCATTCGAGTAGGGGCAAATAACACTTCAAGGAAACGATTCGAGTCATACATCAAAGTTATCATTCGGATCATTCTCTATATTTCTACATTTACTCTAACAATCTTAAAATGTTATTTTCGTCATGGAGAACAAGTATGATAACATGGCTTTGAAGATTATCAATCAAGATGTCTACAAGCTAGACAAATTTGATGGATCAAATTGAATCCGATGGAAGGACAAGATGTGTTTCATGTTTACTGTTCTAAATGTCATACATGTGTCGGACCCGAAATTGGAGCCTATTCGTGAACCAAGTGACAAAGACTCGGAAAAAATAGTTGCCGATCGAAAGAAGCGTGAACAAGATGAATTGGTATGTTGAGGACACATCTTGGGCACATTATCTGATCGCAAAGAGGTACCAATAAATTTTTAATGTTCAAATATTATGAGTTCACTATGTTTGATAACAAACCCATCTTAAACCAAGTTCATGAATTATTGGTCTTGGTCTCAAAGCTTCGTTAACTTAAAATAGTTATTTCGGATCCTATGATAGATGGAGCTATTATGGTAAAATTATCCCAAACATGGAATAACTATAGAAAGAAACTTCTACACATGGTGGAAGATATTAGCTTGGAGGATTTGCAAAAGGGTATTCAAATTGAAGAGGAAACTCGAAATCGTCATAAGAATTTTGCAAATCAAGATTCCTCTAAAGTTCACATTGTCGAAGGAAACAAATACAAAAACAATTTCAAAGTCAAAATTGACAAAGGGAAGTTTAAGAAGACCAATTCCAACAACAATCAAAAGACTGCAAATGGTGTCTGCTACCAATGTGGAAAGAAAGTCCATTACATTCGTGATTGTAGACACAGAAAAGCAAGTGAGGAATATGCCAGTAAGACCAATAGTGCAAATATGGTGGAAAACTCTAGTATTGACAACATTGTTGCAATGGTTGATATGATGCATATTGACATGATTACCGAACTAAACAAGACACAATTCAAGACATTTGAAGCATCAACAGACAATCAAGAGGTTTTAATGGAGAATCATAAATCCGCCAAAGTTCTAGGAAAAGGAACTGTTGAACTTCAGTTTACTTCCGGGAAGAAATTGACATTGCTTAATGTACTACACGTTCCATAAATTAGAAAGAATCTTGTGTCTGCAAATTTATTATGGAAGAATGGTATAAAGACTGTTCCAGAGTCCGACAAGTTAATAATGTCGAAAAATGGAATGTTTGTTGGGAAGGGATATTCTTGTGATGGGATGTTTAAACTAAATATTAATAATAAAATGAATTATTCTGCTTATATTGTTGAATCTTTCTCTCATTTATGACATTTACGTTTAGCTCATATAAATTTTAGATCTTTCAAATACATGCGCACACTTGGTTTAATTGCTTGCAATGATGATTATAATGATAAATGTGAAACATGTATTCAAGCGAAAATGACTAAGAAACCTTTTCCAAATGCCAGAAGAAATACAAATTTATTAGAATTAATACATTCTGACATATGTGAATTTAATGGTGTTTTAATAAAAGGAGGAAAAATATATTTTATCACATTTATAGATGATTGTTCTAAGTTCACTTATGTTTATTTATTGTCTAACAAAGATGAAGCTTTGAGTGTTTTAAGTAGGGGTGGGTTTGGTTCCGTTCCGTTCGGTTTTTGGCCGAAATTAAAAACCAAACCGAAATTACTGTTCGGTTTGGTTTTTTTTGTTTTGGTTTTTTTTCGGTTCAGTTTCAGCCCGGTTCGGTTTTTTCATGAAAATTGTTTTTTATTTTTTTTTAAATCTGGATGTTAGAGTCTCTGCAGGACTGAGGGCTTGCTCACCAGCATCAGGTTGTGAGAGTAGATTCTCAATGTTTACCCCTGATAGACAGAGCCAGTGTAGGATCAAGAGCGTGCTCAGCGTCAACAAAAATACATGTCCAATATCACAACAACAACCAATATAAAAATCACCAACATAAGATAAACCCAATGTCTTAAAAATCGATATTATCGGCGATATTTCGCCGATAATATCATTTTTTTCACCGAACGATATTTTTTTAACTTAAATTATAATATCTTGATAATATCGCGATAATATCGCTAATATCGATAATATCGCGATATTAGCGATATTATCGCGCCGGATCCGTCGTCGTCGTCGGAAATCCACGCTCAGACCCTGAAGAGGAGCAATCCCCGCTCGGATTTGATGGATCTGAATCATCTGAGAGCCTCGGATTTGATGGATCTGAATCATCTGAGAGACTGAGGACTGACTGAGGGATCGGAGAAGAAGGATCGAGACCACGGGTGCGCCGGAATTGGGTGCGCCTTCTCCCGAGTCGGATCCGTGCCAAAAACTTGAAGAAAAGAACGATATGAGCTTCTATCATCACAACCAAGCACACACTAGAGCAGGAGGAAGAGATTTCGAAGCTTACCCGTTCGGAAAACGCGAAGAGGTTCGCCGGAGAACCTTCCTGAGTTCGCTCCCTTTGCTGCGACGGTGCGACGGGAGAGAGAGATAGAGAAGGAGAGAGACGAAGCGAATGAGATGATGGCGCTGGTGTGCGTGGCCATGGGTGTGTATGTGTGTCTCGGCGCAAGAGAGAAGAAGAGAGGTGAGTTTCGAGAGTTACAGAGAAACAGAGAGAAGAAAGAGACTGAGGGGTCTCGGGTAGGGGTCAGCGACAGAGAAAAGAGAGAGAGTTGAGGTGCTGCCAAGTGGCAGTTTGGGGTCTAAAGAGAAAAACTGATGAACGGTCCAGATTAAAATAGATAGGAGGATTTAATTGATAGTTAATGGCTTGCGTCACCCTCCGTGTGTGTACTAAGTCACTCATGTATCTTACCATGCAATCTATAAAGTGTAAAATATTGTACTAATTCATTATATATAAATGATTTTGGTGTGTTTAAACTTCTTTCATTAATTACTACATATTTCTACACTCACAATGTTTGCCAGCTCGCTATATAATCAACTTAAATCAGTTAAATCCATCATGCAATGCATTTCCTTCCAATTTTTTGTGATAAACTAATAGATAATTGACTAAATAAACATCCTGCAAAGTTTCAATAAAAATTTCCAAGTTTTTCTTACAATTTCCGTGGTTTTTATTCAATTTTTATCGATATCGATAATATCCCGATATTTCCATCGATATTTCCGTGTTTTGGGACTACCGATATTTCCGATATTATCGATATTTAATACCTTGGATAAACCTACAAGTAATTGACATTAACAGATTACCCCGCACCAAAAGATGGTCTCAATCGGTTCTTCATGAGTAAATATTAAAACATGAAGAATTTACATTTTACACACCAGCCATAACCATTAAATGTGCACCAAACCAAATCCTTACATGCCCATTGTATAACATCGCTTCAACATTTCAAGCTAATAGATCACATAAATTTACTAATTTGACTAGACCAGCAAGAAAAAAAAAAGCATAGGTATCGTAGATGCAGGGGAAGAGGCACAGTGATAGATAGCACCGGAGCACTTACCTTGGCGAGTGAGTTCCGCTGATTTGACTCAAAAATTGAGGGGAGGTGGGAATTAGAGGTTGGGGAAGTGGGTGAGCTTGATTTCTGAGGTGGGATTTTTGGGTTTTGGTTAGAGGGAGAGAGGGAGAGAGGGAGAGAGGGAAAGAGAGAGAGAGAGAGATATAGAGAGAGAGAGAGAGAGGGAGAGAGAAAAGGATGATGAAAGATAGGAATTGGGAACGAAACGGCTAGGGTTAAAGAAAAGTTGGGATTGGGATGAAAGATGGGAATTGATAACCTATTAAACAATATGATCTAGTGTTTTTAAATATGCTACTCATAATGGTATTAACAAGGAAAGACTTGTTGTCAAAATGGTTTTAGGGAAATACACTCACCCAAGCGAGAATGGGTTCAAAACCCCTTGGCTACATTTTTTTGTGTTTTTTATTATTAAAATGTATTTCGGTTCGGTTTTTTTCGGTCTCGGTCCCCTTTTTTTCGGTTTTCAATTTTTCGAACCCACCCCTAGTTTTAAGCGCTATAAGGCTGAAGTTGAAAACCAAAAAGGAAGGAAAATTAAATGTCTTCGTAGTGATAGAGGTGGTGAATATTTTTCACATGAATTTGATATTTTTTTGTGAAGAGCATGATGTTATACATCAAAGAACTGCACCCTATACACCACAAAAAAAGGGTTTGGCAGAAAGAAAAAATAGGACAGTCACTGAAATGATTAATTCAATGATGATTAATGCTAATACTCCTAAACATTTATGGGGTGAAGCATTGTTTACTGCATGCCATATACACAATAGAATTACATCTACGAAGACGCAAGTGTCACCATATGAAATTTGGAAAGGAAGAAAACCAAATTTGTCATATTTGTGAGTATGGGGTTGTGTAGCCTTTTTATAAGGCACTGGACCTTAAGAGATCCAAGTTGGGTCCAAGAGGAATTAAAAGCATATTTGTAAGATATGCAAAAAATTCAAAGGCATATAGGTTGCTTAATTTAGACTCAAATACAGTAGTTGAGTCTAGAGATGTCGAATTTATAGAAAATAAATTTTATATCAACTACTCAATGTTTGGAAAAGAGAATGATCAAACACCTTTCTAATCCGGCTACTAGTCATTCTCAAGGTGAGAAAAGAAAACAGTCTGAAACTGTTAATGAACCAAGGAAAAGCCAAATGGTAAGAAAATAAAAGATTATAGGCTTTGATTTTATTTCGTCTCAATCTATTGTATTTTTAGTCGAAGGAAATAGAAAAAAGGTTCTTAAAAAAAATACCCATATTGTTGAATGTTGAGGATGATCCTAAAAGTTTAAGTGAAGCATTGACTTCAAGAGATGCATGCTTTTGGAAAGAGGCTATTGATGATGAATTTGAATAATTAATATCTAATCAGACATGAGTTTTAGTAGACTTGCCCCAATGATCAAAAGCAACAGGTTGTAAGTGAGTGTTTAGAAGAAAATACAATACAGACGGGTCTATTCAGACATTTAAAGCCAGGCTGGTTACCAAGGGTTTTAAGCAGAAAAAGGGAATAGACTATTTCGATACATATGCACCAGTAGGTAGGCTCACATCAATTAGAATATTGTTTGCATTAGCATCTTTATATAATTTGCATGTGCATCAAATGGATGTGAAAACGACTATTTTAAATGGTGATTTAGACGAAGAAGTTTATGGAACAACCAGAAGGGTTTGTTCTCCTTGGGAATGAAAAGAAAGTTTGTAAATTAGTCAAGTCGTTATATGGATTGAAGCAAGCACCAAAACAATGGCATGAAAAGTTTGATATTGTCATTTTATCATATGGATTTAGACATAATAGTGTTGATAAATGCATATACTCTAAATTCACAAATGTTTTGGTGTTGTTATATGTTTATATGTCGACGACTTGCTAATTTTTGGTACAAACATGAAAGGTGTATCTGAAACTAAAGAGTATCTAAATTCAAAATTCAAAATGAAGGACTTGAATAAAGTAGATACTAGCTTGAGAATTAAAGTAAAGAAGCATAATAGGGGTTACGCTTTGTGTCAGTCACATTATATAGAAAAATTGCTTCTTGAGTTTAAGCATCTACAAATAAAGGAAGCAAATACCCCTTATTACCCTAGTAAGACTTTGCTTAATAATTTTGGTAGGTCTGTTGCACAATTTGAGTATGCTAATGTAATCAGAAGTTTAATGTATGCCATACATTGTATCAGACCAGATATCGCATTTGCAGTAAGCAAACTTTCTAGATACACTAGTCACCCATGTACTGCTCATTGGAAAGCAATAAATAAAATTTTTGGTTATCTTAAAAGAACTATTAACCTGAGTTTAACTTACTCTGAGTTTCCAGCAGTACTTGAAGGATATTTAGATGCAAGTTGGATAACAAGTGCTAATGATAATAAGTATACATCAGGGTGGATTTTTACAATTGCCGGAGGAGTAATTTCTTGGGCTTCGAAGAAGCAAACATGTATAGCATATTCAACTATTGAACATGAATTTATAGCATTATTGGCAGCAGGTAAAGAAGCCGAATGGATTAGAAATTTGTTATTGGAAATAGAGTTGTGGGCACAACCAATGCCGTCCATTTCTTTATACCGTGATAGTGATGCTACTTTGTCTAGAGCATACAATAAGGTATACAATGGAAAGTCTAGACATATTAGCTTGAGACATGAATATGTCAAGCAATTAATAACTGATGGAGTTATTAATATTATTTATGTTAAATCAAGTAATAACTTGGCGGATCCGTTAACGAAAGCATTTTCAAGAGCTTTGGTAGTTAGTACATCTAGTGGAATGGGGCTAAAACCCTTTACTAAAAATTAGCCACCAATAATGGTAACCCGACTTTGTCTAGAACATCACTAGTTTAAAAGTTTAATGGGTAATAACAAGTTATTGATAAGTGGTTGTGAAAGCATTGAAAATTAATATATAGCTCATTTCAGGATGATCAGTGCAAGACTACTATGTTTAGGAGGATGAGTTTTATCTCTTAATGAGGTTATTTGTAGTTATGTCTATAGTAACAGGACCATGGGAAGGAACCTCACCTATATGAACATAAGAAGTGGTGCCGCTTATACCAAGAGTTGGGTTTTCTCTTGTAAATGTTCATGAAACCAGGAAGAAGCACAAGACCATAATAGTGCTTAATTAGTTCAAAAATTTCTTCAAGGAAATAAGAAATAGTCATGTGTGTACTGATTCTGGTTTTAACATAAGAATAGTTGGTTTAAACTCAGGTCACCATCGCATTCGTTATAACTTTGAATTACTTACACTAATTGAAGGTTTATTTCGAAAGAAACCTTTACTGTATGCATGATTATATCAGTATATTTGTGGTTAATTATAAAGAGAGAATTGTTATTATATTATTTATCATATTATTGAAATTGGGAAGGATTGTTAGAGATTTCAATAATATATATATATATATATATATATATATATATATATATATATATATATTTATGACTTGGTGCTGCATTGTGCAACATGTGTGTGTATAATAAAGGGTGATCCTTTATAAAAGGGTGGGTTTAATTCAACCTTTTACGGTTGTATATTTTGTTGAATGGTTACAACTTTTAGTTCAAAGACATGATGCTTACTCAAATTGTATGAGTAGAATTAAAAAATGTAATTAGTTAATATTTATTTTCTGAAAATTCTAAATAGAAGACATGTCTTTTGGGTCAACACTATTAAGAAAAGTTATATATCTTCAATTAAAATGAAAGGACTCGATGAACGGGTGCTTTAATGCATATAAATACCTATTGTGGCATAATGTTTCACACACAATTTTCAGAAATTTGTTTCTACATTTCTTGCTCTCTTCTTTCTCCATCACATTCATACAATTTCTTTCTAGTTATTTCTAAGGGAATATAATTTGGTTTTGCTAATCGAATATTCCATACTTTGTTGTATCTTGGAAGTGATTTGCCAAGAACCTTTTAGCAAACTCGTTTGAGTGGGGGTAAATAACACTTTAAAGGAAACGATTCAAGTCGTACCTCAAAGTCATCATTTGGATTATTCTCTATATTTCTACATTTACTCTAACAACAATTGTATATCAGATCGGTTCTTTAATGCTTCGTGCTTCATATGATTCTTTATGCTTGGGTGCAGCTAGCTCAGCATACTTTGTCCATGACTTCTTATTTGGGGTGCCACATTCTCTTTTGGAGCAGCTTTGGTCGTTCATGCTCATATTAAATATATGTAAGTATTGTAACTAAGTTTCACATGTTCACGAAGATATGTAAATAACACAAGGAAATGAAGGAAGCTAGGTGTCCGGTTCGGGTAGATTAGGCTACACAACATACTGATCTAATGTAAAATCATTCAAACTGATTAAAAATAAAATAAAATAAACTTTAGCGACTTGGTTTGGTTTAGGCGGTTTTAAAATAGGCTAAACTAAACCAAACTAATTGTAGTTCTAATAATTTGATTCAAAATACGGAAGCTTGTTTTATTAGACTGATTTGAACGGTTCAAGATGTTTCGCCTGTAAAATCAAACTTAACGTTACCAATTATTAGGGCTGGTTTGGGTCGGGATCCCGAACCGAAACCCCTAACCCGAATCCCAAACCAAAACATTTCGGGATGGGATTTTATATCCCGAAACCGAACCGAAACTATCCGAAATTCGGGATTCCCGAAAGTGTTCGGGATTTTTCGGGTCACTTCGGGATTGGGCCTTGAAGCCCAAAATGTTGGGCTTTTAAAACTTTTTACATTTTTAAGCTCTTTAACAAGTAAACCCACCCATTTTTCAGAAAAAAAAAAAAAGAAGAAAAAAAAAGGTTAACAATTGCAGGCTTGCAGCCCACTGCCTTTGCAGCCCACCTGTTTCAATTTCACAATACCACCTGTTTCAATTTTCATACCAAGGAAGTAACAACTAACAAGTCAAGCTTAAGTTCACAATTGTCTACCAAACTAGTTAATTAAAAGTGCATGCAACCAAAATGAAATAAGTTATGTTTTACAAACCAAACTTCCGAATGAATTTAAATTAAGTTACAAAGTTCATTCCTTTTTGCCCCTTCGGCCCCATCCCCTTGTTGATGAATCAACCACACTCTTTATTTTTCCCTTCTCTGTAAAATACAATTCTAAAACCGCCGCCGCCACCTTGTGCCTATTTGAACGATTGTACTTTGGATTCAAGTCATGGATCCAATCTCTAAAGTCCTCTTGATCAACCACCCTAAAAGGCATCTCCGCTTTTATTATCCACTTCACACATTTCATATCAAGTCTTTTTTGATTAAAAGAGTGAGCAACAACTTGACCCCCCATCACCCCTTGTGACAACAATGGTTGTTTCGAATCCGGGGTCCTAGGTGTACTAGTAGATTGTGATTGGCTACCACTACCACTACTAGACCCGTCCATCCTGACAATGCACAATAATATATCACAACACAGTTCAACATATATATAATATTCATATGAGATTAAAGCAAGTTAATTGATCCATAAACTGATCCATTCCATAATATATCACACACATTCCATAAACTGATTCATAAACACATATATTATATCAAAGTAAAACACATATGTATCTCAGAATATAAGAAAGTTACTGATAAAGTAAAATGATCGAATATAAAACACAAACAGAAAGGGAGCTGTTAGCATGCAAGTGTGTCTATTTCCCTCAGTCAAATGACATGATTTCATGACAAAGGATATTGACAGAGGTAAAAGAAAAGTAGTGTTCTCTGTACATCTCTTTTCTCCGGTCCCTTGCACGTTTCTATTTATTTGTGACATTTACAATTAAAGAAATCAAAAGAGAATCAACAGAGAAAAATAAACAAGGGCATGCATAATGAGAAAATGGGCATTGCGTTCCAATATGAACGGAGACAGAGAGAGTATACGACATTCAATGTTGGTGTTGCTTTAAATGGATCAATTATTAGTCGGACTAAACTAAAACATCTCCTACAGAAACGCATAAAAGTTCCCTAATTCGATGTTCCTGTTGATTTGGGGTCTTCTCCTCTGTTGAAGGATCAAATGCACATGAAAAGTTCCCTAATTCGAAACCCAGAGTCCTCAAGGCTCAAACCCTCACACATTCAACAAAATACTCACATAAATCAAGTTAATTAAAAATCAGAAACCCTAACCTGGATTTGGGACTCGATTTGTGTCGGATTCGAGTCTTCCTTCCTTCTTGCGTCTTCCTTCCTTCCTTCCTGAGTTAATGGACGACGAGGAGTGGCGTGGGTTCGACGGAGGAGTGGAACGGCGGGACTGTGACAGTGTGAGTGAGTGTGAGAGTGAGAGCGGTGAGAGCGAATGAGAGAGTGAGAGCGACTGAGAGAGTCCGAGAGATCTGAGACTAACCTGGATTTGGGACTCGATTTGTGTCTTCCTTCCTTCCTGCGTCTTCCTTCCTTCCTTCCTGCGTCTGCGTCCGTAGATGGAGAAGCGGCGGGACTGTCTGTGAGTCTGTGACAGTGTGAGTGTGAGTCTTCCTTCCTGAGTTAATGGACGACGAGGAGTGGCGTGGGTTCGACGGAGGAGTGGAGCTGCGGGACTGTGACAGACAGTGTGAGTGAGTGTGAGAGTGAGAGCGGTGAGAGCGACTGAGAGAGTGAGAGAGTGAGAGCGACTGAGAAAGTCCGAGAGATCTGAGACTAACCCTAACTAATGGACGGTTAGGATTAGATCTTAACAAATCCAACGGTTCAAGTAATTTCTAATTAAAAATTAAAAATAAATAAATAAATATATATATATAATATTCGGTTCGGTTCGGGATTACCGAAAGCTTTCAAAGCTGTGGTCAAATCCCAAACCGAAACTTTCGGGACGGATTCGGTTTCGGGTATCGAAGGTTTCGGGAAATTCGGTTCGGGAATTTTTCGGTCAAAATTCGGGACGGGATCGGGACGGTTCGGGATTTTCAGGAAAAAATTCCACCCCTACCAATTATAAGTATGAAGATATATAACTAAACAGTCACGTTTGGCACACCATATAAAGTATTGGATAATACTAATAATATGGAGTACGATGTTTGATGTTTGTTTGTATTGAATAGTCACCGGATTAAATAATTCGGGCCCACCAACTTTATCAGGTATACACCCGCTTGCTTATACCATCCAAAACCACGGTACAATTTAGTCCAGTTCTCTCCTTCTGCTCCAGACGCTCACTCTACCTTGCTCTCTCTACCTTGCTCTCTCCAGACACACGGTACAATTTAGTAGCCTTCTCATTTTTCTTCCGCCCCTTCCCCCTCCTTCTATTTTTCTTACAGTTTTATTTCAATTGATTGAATCTAGTTATTGTTTTCTGTCTAATTATATAATTGATTATGTAATTTTGTGTTTTAATTAGAATTTTCGAATTTTAAGTGTCTGATCGTTTTGTGATCAGTTGGTATCTATGACGACATCATCAGAAGCTGCCTTTCTAAATTGGGCAATTAGATTCCACCGAATATCCTCCACTCTTTGAATATGATTGGCGTGCTTTCACACGATTAGGCACCCCTTTCACTTGATTGACTCTCTTTGGGACAGACTAAACACCCGCCGTTCGATCACTATCCAAACTTTTCTTAACCCGTGCCGCGAAGCATCGGATCTTCACCGTTGGCAGAGTTATCCGAAACATGGGCATTTTGGTCATTCAGCCGAAGCCGGAGCCAATCACAATCGACAAAAGCAGACGAGCAAACCAACCAACCAACCAACCAGCCGCCAGGAAAGTGAGCGAACCCATGCGGCTAGGAAAGCAACTAAGCAACATCCACCCTCAAACGGCGTCGTATTTAAGAAGCCTAAATCACTTCACCCCTAAAAACGACGCCACTTCTCCTTTACCCTTTCCCTCGCTCCCAAGTCATCTCCACTGTTTCCTCATACAGCAATTCACCGTCGAACAGAAAACTCACTCGACGACGGCTCCGCCGAATCGCGACGGATCGTATTGAACTGAGCCACCGATCTGCTCGCTGAGTTCAGCTGTTGATTTCGGTTAACTAGAATCTGAATCTGAGAACGACGCCGTTTACTCTCCCGATTCTTCGCTCTCTAATGTGACCGGCTCTGGTCGAGGGGCAAACTCGTGATTTCATCGAAATGGATCGGCAGGCAATGACGGTTGGGGCGGCCATGGATATGCCGATCATGCACGACAGCGACCGGTATGATTTCGTCCGAGATATCGGGTCCGGAAACTTCGGGGTGGCCAGGCTGATGACGGACAGGCAGACCAGGGAGCTCGTCGCTGTCAAGTACATCGAGCGCGGCAACAAGGTCAGTTTTGGAATTCAGTTGTTTTTTTTTATCGGTGGTTTTAACTATTTTTTTTTATCGGATAGCTATTTTCAGGTTTTTAGTTTCAAAATTTAGTAATTTGATCGATTTTGATAAATTTTTGCCGCGGGTTTACCTTTTTTTTTCAAGTTTTTAGTTTCTAAATTTCGTAATCTAGTCTTGTAATTGATGTTGTTAGCATTAATTAATGAATGATTATTAAGTGTTTGAAAAGAAAAGGTGGTATTTTGATTAATTCAAATTAAAGCATGGAGAGTTGGGTTAAAAAAGATACTGAATTTTTTAGTGTGATTAAACTTGCAAGTTTGCTTCTAATGATTTATAGCTCTTTTGGTGATGATTGAGTGGTGAGATTTTGGAGCATCTGTTTCTCACCGTGGTTTTCGGTGTTGTAGATTGATGAAAATGTTCGAAGAGAGATAATAAATCATAGGTCTTTGAGGCACCCGAACATCATTAGATTCAAGGAGGTTAGTTTAGCCCTGTGTTGCCGATAAGATTTGGATTTCCGTCTTCCTAGTGATGTTAGGCTAATTGGTTGCTAATCTATTCTGGATGTTACTATGCATATAGGTCATTCTGACTCCTACCCATGTGGCCATTGTGATGGAATATGCTTCCGGAGGAGAAATGTTTGAGCGAATATGCAATGCAGGGCGGTTCAGTGAGGATGAGGTCCTCATTTCATTCTCTATACTTCCTCCCTATCTTTTGGTTTCTTTTACTGTTTTGCTTTACATGCTGAAGATGTGTTTTTCATTTTTGGTCCAGGCCCGCTTCTTTTTTCAACAACTTATATCTGGAGTTAGTTATTGCCATGCTATGGTATTCAAGTCTTTCTTTTCTGACTTTTTTAAGACTTCACTCCTGGATGCGGACTAGATAATTTATTTGAGTTATTACTTTCTCTGTTGAAGCAAGTATGTCACCGAGACTTGAAGTTGGAGAACACTTTGTTGGATGGCAGTCCAGCTCCTCGTTTGAAAATATGTGATTTTGGGTACTCAAAGGTGCTAGTAATGTTTCGCTTTCTTGCTTATTCGGATTATGTCAAGGCTAACTTGAAATGAACTTCTCATCTAGAGCTTTTGTTCAAAGATTGTTGCATATCTGTTTTCTTGAATTTTGACTTTATCTTAGGTGAGTTTGACCCAAGACCCAGGGTTTTTATTTTAGAAACTTGTTTATAGATAATTTAAGTAGGATTTTGATTTCATCAATGATATGGTTTCTAGTATAGTTATGTAGCCTAGTCAGTAGTAAGGTATTGGTCCTTTGACTCTGCTCGGATACCTGTATGAATGGTCAAGAGTCAATTCCTTTTAAGTTAATTGTATGCTATATTGGATCGTAACGGTTTATATCTGATTGTGGTTATTTATCAGTCTTCAGTGCTTCATTCACAACCAAAATCTACTGTGGGAACTCCTGCATACATTGCTCCAGAAGTATTACTGAGGCAAGAATATGACGGCAAGGTATAAGAATTCCTTAGTTTGGTTAATCATTTATCAAATTATGATGCCATTGGTTTTAATTTACTGAATATATATATCCCTGATTGTTTGGACGAAGAAGTTTTGTGTAATAATTGGTTAGCATTCTGTTCTCGAGTATTTCATGAAGCTGAATTATAGCAAATGTTATTGGCTAGTTCTATCTATGCTTTCCCTTTAAAGTTGTTTGAACTTTGATAAACTGTAATTTGAAAAGCCTCTCATATTTCTCTGTCTATTATATTCTCTCACCATTCAAGCTTTGCGTTTGAATTCCAAGTAACATTTTAGCACAATGAATAAGTTAATGCTTATTCATGGTCACTTCAAAATATGAAATACTTTTGCTGGCTCGTACAAGTTTGGACTGCAGCTAAACATTTGCTTGACCAAAAAAAGAAAATAAAAAAGAGCAATTACCTTGTAGCCCTAAGTTCCTAAAGTTAATTCTTTTTCCATGAACTGTTAGGTCTCAAGAATCAAAAGGTGTATCTGCTGCACTTGACAACCAGAGATTTACTATTGTAACGTCGCATGTGGATGTTAAAGTCCGTTTATTTTCTATGACAAGTAAATGACATGAGTTGGAACCCATTATCTCTTCATGTTGGATAATTATTCATGAATTTTTGATTTTTTGCTTTTATGTCTTTCAAGATAAACCGTGCGATAGTTACTGACTTCACTTTATGCCTGCCTATATGCATCAGCTAACTTCATTTTACGCCTGCTTATATGCATCAGCTAATTTTATGCGTATTGGCTTTACAGCTCATTCTGGACTTGGAGCATGAAACCGGACATACAAACACTTTTTCTTGCATTTAATATTTTTTAAACCAGTTTTTTCTTTCCTTTCCATATCATGAAGTTGAAGTTTTTATTAGTTTCAAATAATGTAAATCCTGTTTATTGAATTGAGAAGTTTGTATGTTGAAAGTGTGTTACAACATCAGATTGCAGATGTATGGTCGTGTGGGGTAACCTTATATGTGATGCTGGTGGGAGCATATCCTTTTGAGGATCCTGACGAACCAAAAGATTTTCGGAGGACTATACAAGTATGTCATTTATCCTTAACACAGCATAAAATTTGTTAATGTAAATTATTTCACCCGGGATTGTTATTATCTTCCTGCAGAGGATACTCAGCGTCCAGTATTCCATTCCAGATACTGTTCAAATATCTCATGAATGTCTAGAGCTGATATCGAGAATTTTTGTCCCAGATCCTGCTGCGGTTAGGTTCCTCTGAACTCTTGTTTCTTCTACACTATGGCTTGAGATATATGATTGCACTTTATTTGGTGCTTTTTTTTTCCCAGAAAAGAAAAAGAACTTGGGTGGTTACGGTTTTCAAAATTTTCTCGGTTACCGCAGCACACACACATAGATGTATTTCTTTTGACCTCTTTTTCTGTTACCGTGGTAAATACCCTTTGTTTTGTTCTTTGCATTTGTGTAAATGATTAGAGTTATTGGGGAATAATGCTTCTGTTAAGCCCACCAGGGAACTTAAATTGTTCAAATAGCACTCTCTTTTTTATAAGACTTGAGATACTTTTTTTAAGTTCAGAGACAGGAATAAGATTCATGGAAAGAGGAAAGTGGCCATAACCACCTGGAACATATGATTGAGGCTCCTTACTCTTATAATCTTTCAACATACTTGGACGACATTGAAGGGTAATTGTGTGAAAGAAAGCCAAATTAAATTACTTTTTATTTGTATTAATTAGAACCAGAGAGATTCCTTATTATAGTAAAACCAAGTATGATAATCTTATTCCCTCAACATTTTATTCCAAAAGGAAAAGTAATATACAAGTACTACTACTGATGTTCCTTGGAAACCCTAAAAAAAAGGGCATTTATATGTGTGTGTACGCGGGGGTTTGCTTGTATGCTTACTTGAATTTCTTGTTTTTTAGACGATTCCTTGAATTTCTTGTCGCTTCACTGCGTTTATTCAAGGGTGTTTTTGAGGCCTTTTGATTTTCATGGAAGTTTTCGACAGTTCTCCAATGTCAGAACTGGAGGAATAAATGGACTTTTTACATCTTGAAAGTTGTTACTTTTTAGGGGGATTCTATTTGTCGAGAACATAAGAATCTAGCTTTTTTCTTTTACTTTATTTGTTGTTGTTGTTTTGTTGTGCGGGTGCTTACGGATGTGCATGCGTGTAACAGAGAATTAGCATTCCTGAGATAAAGAACCACTCGTGGTTCTTGAAGAGTCTGCCTGCTGATTTGATGGACGAGAGCAGCCAGTTTGAAGAGCCAGATCAACCAATGCAAAGCCTTGACGCAATCATGCATATAATTGAGGAGGCTACCATACCAGCAGCCGGAACCCTTGGTCTGAGCTCTTACACGGCAGACAACCTTGACATGGACGATGATATGGATGACTTAGACTCAGAGTCTGAACTTGATGTTGATAGCAGCGGGGAAATAGTGTACGCAATTTAATTGGAGTACGTGATGTGGCAATTGTTAGTGGGCGAGAGTTTTTAGTGTTGGTGAAAAACTAGCAAAAAACAGAGAGAATGTACAATAGAGTGTGTGATAGATTATTTAGAAAACTTCATTTTAATCCTTAAAAAATATGAGTTTTGGACGCTAACTTTGTGTAAGATTAAAATCCAATTTTAGTCCCTAGCACATTTAATCATATCATTTATTAGTTATATTTTGATATTCTATTTATAGAAAACTTCATTTTAATCCTTAAAAAAGATGAGTTTTATATTATAACCTTGTGTAAGATTAAAATCCAATTTTAGTCCTAGTACATTTAATCATATCGTTTATTAGTTATATTTTGGTGTTTTATTTATTTATTTATTTTAATGTATTAATTACATTTAAATTTAATTTTTATATTATTCATCATAATATATTTTAATGTTTACATTTAGGCAACTAATTTTTTTATAATATATGTTCTGATACCAATTTTGTATGTTCCTCATTTAGGTGTAATGACCCGTTCGCAATTTTACGGTTTCTATAATTTTAATAAGTGAATTTACAAAAATGCCTTTCGAGGCAAATGCGTTGACTTTTGTTGACTGTTGTGTTGTGTCACGTAAGACTCATTTTCTTGGCGTATCCTCGTAGTACTCGTCGCTACGGACGCGTGGGCGCAAGCGGAATGTAATTTGGAGTTATAACGAATGTAATTTGTAATTTGCCATTTGAAACACATGTGGTATTTTGTCTGATCATTGGATGAGTGCCACGTGGGGCCACCCCCACTTTTCGGGAACACTCTCTCTTTCTTTTTCTTCTTCTTCCGGAGCTCTTCTCTCTCTAACTCTCTAACTCTCTAACTCTCTCTCGGCTCTCCTTTCTCCCGTGAAACAAACCACCATCATCACCAAAAATTTCGGCTTGTTGAACATTAAAAGCACCATTATCTGCATGTTTTCACCACCATAAACCCAGTTTTGAGTTTTGTTTCATTGAAAACGAATCCTAACCTCGAGTTCGAAGAACAAGGTTTTGGGCCGAGACTTCTAGGATTGATTTAGACAATTCCCAGCCATCTTTTGAACTCAAAACAGGTATAAATCGATTCCTCATGTTGTGTAGATGAATTTTCATGTTTGGATTGTGTGATTTGGTGGAGAAATGATAAAGTTATAACGATTTAAAGTTTGCCCAGTTTCTGGCAACCTCTGCCACTTTCAAGGCGTTTTCCGGCCAAATCACAGCTAGATAGCCATCGTGTAAGGTACCAATCTCTTTGTCTCGCCGAGAACTATGAATTTTCATTTTTGAATCACTTGATTTCATTGAGTATTGACAAAGTTATGGACGTTGAAAGGTTGCCTTGAAATTCTGGCGAATTTCCCTGTTTTCCCGCGGACAGCCGTCTTTCAGGCCATTTTCTGGCCATCTCTGGCGACCATTTGGGTATATTTTTAAATGCCATGTCAATTGCATTATATTTTAGTATATGCATTAGTATAGATATGCATATTATTGCTTGATGCTGCAGACGTTCAGGTAAGCTTCATGTGAGTATATATATTGATGGTAGTGATGGTAGTATGTATGATTATGATGAGTTTCATTTGGTGAGTAATATCCTGCACCCCGGTGTTAGTGCTCTGCCCGAGGCCAGGGCCTAGCCTTCAAATGATCGTTCACCTCCCGCACCACACGCTCACCTTGGATCCAAGGCAGGTGCCAGCCTGTCGTACAGACCACCTTAGGTAGTTCCGACTCGTAGGTGACTTGCGATACTTCGCACAGCCTTCATGTGATCGTAGCACTTGAGCGTATTTATTTACACCTAGCCTGTCGTACAGACCACATTCAGTGGTTCCGACTCATGTGCAGGATTTGATTGATGAGTTATAGATTCAGCCGTACAGGTCATGTTAGGTGACTCCAGCTGATATGTCATTTTATATTAGTTTATTTCACCTAGCTTACTTATTCATGGTTGAGATGATTGACATGGCATACACTTGGTTTTTGTTATTCTCGAGCATGGTTCTTATATACGTATGTAGTACTATTTTCTGGGAAATTATACGGGTTGTACGATGAGGAGTTATTATTTTTGGAAAGAGAAATGATTTTAAAAAGCTTTGTTTTTGCCCACTCACATTTTCTGTTTTGCGCCCCTCCAGGTTTTAATTGCTAAGGTTCGTATTGAAGAGGATTCTTGGCGAATCTTAGTATAGGTGGCTGCCTCTGAGGGTATGATTCTTACCCACACTACTGGTGAAATGGGTTCAATCCTGCTCACCGCGCATTTTTGTCCCTAGGCACCTTTAGGTTTAAATTTATTCACATTTTACAGATCATCACACTTTATGGCTTCGTCACCTTTAGGTTTAAATTTATTCACATTTTAGGTTTAAATTTATTCACATTTTACACATTAGCACAGCCCGATTCAGAGTCCTAATGGACATTCCGGGTCGGGATGTGTCATTAGGTACACTAATACATTTGAATATTTCGGTATATGCATCAGTACAAACATATAGGTACATTGACTCAATATAATGCATTTCGTTACGTACATTTTGGTACACACATTTGAGTATTGACTTTTAGGTATATTAATTCAATATATTCTATTTCGGTACATACATTTAGGTACGTACATTTTGGTACATACATTTCGGTATTGACATTTAGGTACATACATTTTGGTACATCCATTTTGGTATTGACATTTAGGTACATACATTTCGGTATTGACATTTAGGTACATTAATTCAATATAATACATTTCGATACATACATTTGGGTTCATTATAATATATTTCGCTACAATCATGTAGGTACAAATATTTCAGTACAAAAAATTAATTTTATAAATTTTGGCACAGTCATTTCTATACACTTATGTATTTTATATTTTTGTATCACAAATTTCTTTAATATTGTCTCATTTACGTGCATTTATAATTAAAAAACTATATATGTGCGTGTTAATAAAATTAAAATTTAAAGTGGAGAGATTAATAAAAAATAAACATTAAATAACAAATATTGAATGTAAATTTTGATAAAAGTACACTTTAAGGGATTAAATTGAATATGTAATCTACACCAAGTTTTTTTTTAATTTTAATCTTTTGCAAGGATTAATGTTCAAAAACCCCTATTATTTATCTTTTTATTTTTATTTTAATGTATTAATTACATTTAAATTTAATTTTTATTTCATTCATCATAATATATTTTAATGTCAACATTTAGGGAACTAATTTTTTTATAATATATATTTCGATAACAATTTTGTATGTTCTTCATTTAGATACATTAATACATTTGAATATTTTGGTATATCTATCGGTACAAACATATAGTTACATTGATTCAATATAATGCATTTCAGTCAAAATAATGCATTTAGTTACATACATTTCGGTATTGACATTTAGGTTACATATTGGTACGTACATTTTAGTACATACATTTTGGTATTGACATTTAGGTACATTAATTCAATATAATACATTTAGGTTCATTATAATATATTTCGGTACAATCATGTATGTACAAATATTTCGGTACAAAAAAGTCAATTTTATATATTTTGGCACAGTCATTTCTGTACACTTATGTATTTATATATTTTTGTATCACAAATTTCTTTTAATATTTTCTCATTTACATTCATTTATAATTAAAAAACTAAATATGTGCATATTAATAAAATTTAAATTTAATGCGGAGAGATTAAATAAAAATACACATTAAATAACAAAAATTGAATGTAAATTTTGATAAAAGTACACTTCAAGGGATTAAATTGAATATATAATCTAGCACCAGATTTTTTAAATTTTAATCTTTTACAAGTACTAATGTTCAAAAACCCTATTATTATTTAGATTATTAGCATAGAAAAGCAGATAGGGGGATTGAAGGCGCCATATGCTATATTATCTCATATAGTCTCCATCGAGGTTATAGTTAGATTCATATATTTTATAAACGTGGTTGTATATTTTTACCGTGGAGTTAAACCGCTATACTAAGAGGTAGGGAAGTAGGTTAAGGCTCACAATGGACGAGCTATAATAATGTGGTTTAAATTCGCCTTTAGCGAAAATAGAATCTAAGATCTCTCACTTACAAATGAAGATGAATATTACTAGACCGTAGTAGTAATTGGCTGTAGTTAAAGCTTTTTTTTTTTATATACTTTTATCTATTTATTGGTTTTGCATTGGTCCTGAAATTTCCTTCTCTTTTCGCTCGACCATTCGATACTGTGCAACTTTTTATACCTTCCAATCTTTCAAAATGTGGGTTAGGCTTTGACAACGCTTCATCAACAAAATGGCACATTGTTAGTAACGATGATCCCAGAGCTTCCTCTTCCACCAAAGATGCCACTGCCGTAATCATACAAACAAATTAACACCAACAATACATCAGAAAAAATTACACTGCTTTCTTGTATTTTGTTTCCTTGTGGAACTTCTAAACCAGGTTTTTGTTTAAAGAAAAAATTATACTTATAACTATATTACCTCAAAACAAACTATATATGTAAGATAAATAGAAAAATTCAATTTAATCTTTGAAAAAAAGTGACTTTTAGACTAAGATTAAAATTGTTGCAGTCATATTTAGAATAAGAATGTGATTGTGTAAATGCTAGTAGATCTAGGAATCTCTCTTATATTCCTATTAGGTGTTTATTACCTATTAAGAGTTGTAATCCTAAAAGGGTTTTATTTATCCTACTACTATAAATAAAGGCACAATGGGGTGATACAACACACACCTCACAATTAAATCTCTCTCTTCTACCGCCGGCTCCCTCTCTCTCTAATTCCTTAGATAGCTCAGTTAAATAGGTCTACAACATATTATCAGCACACTCTTGCCAGAAGCTGAGGAATTGACGGTTCGTAGGAGGAGGCTATCTTCCACAAAATTCAAAGCCTCTTCTTTGTTTTCTGCTAATCAGGTACGCTTAAAATAAAGGAAGATATTTGAAACATCCACGAAGCATGAAAACATTCCCCATGATGCATGAACCCCTCTATATTTATATTTTCCTTACGATATATTTATATTTTCCTTACGATATATATATATATATATATATATATATATATATTGTATATGTTTCATATAATTGTCAATATATATATATATATATATATATATATATATATATATATATATATGTTTCATGCATTACGCAATTAAATTGCTATGTGGAATTATGAGTCAAAACATATAAATAATTTAGAAGCAATTCTAGGTTTTTTGTTTTTAACCCTAATTATGTCAAAAAAAAAGAAGGGAATTTTTTTTGTGTTGGGCACTGTGTGGCACCACCACCGCACCCCCACCGTGGCACCATCGAACCATCATTGGCCTGAAGCCCAGTTGTACGGACCACACGACAGAAGCTTTTCAGCTTGCTGCACTGACCCAGACATCCCAAGGCCTTTGGCCTGATTAAACTAATGGGTCTGAAGTCCCTTAGCCCAACCAAAAGCTTGCAGGTTTTTTGCCTGATGTCCCGCGAGTCCCTAGCCCTCTAGGTTGTGCCATGAAGCCCCGACCTACTCGCCCGCGGCCTTTGCTGCTGGGCTTCGCTTGCCCAGACCCTGACCCAGCCTCGGCTAGGCTTCCTACGCCAACCCAAGGCCAGCATTCCAACCGAAAAGCCAGCTGCTGCTGCTGCTGGGCTCACCTGTCTCAGCCTGTGGCCTGTAGCCACATATGGGCTGCTTTTACAGCCAAACCGAAGCCCATTTCCTCCTAAGGCTTTGCCCTACTCTCGGCACCCTAGCCCAAACCCATTTTGGGCTATGCTTTTTTGACCCAATGCTAATTTTTGGCATTATTTTGCTTCCACGATCAACCATGTTTGGTCCGGATCTATTGAATTAATTAAAAGTGACCTGCAGTCCATTAATCTGATAATGAATCCAAAATTCTTGACCTGAAGATCACTTTTTGGACATTAAAGATTCAATAATTTATTTTTATACTTTGAACCGTTGACATATTTTCATAGTAACGAAGCTCTCACACTTGAGTTCCCGAAGAAACTCAAATCCACTACACTTAAATTAGCATATTGCATTCCGTGTTTCTAAATTGAACCTATAGTTTCATATTTAGTGCCTTTGAAACCTGAAGTTTTCATTCAAAACTTACCACATGAAACCTATAACTTTCATGCATAAATTAAACCAATACATGTCTATAGAACTCGAATGTTCTACAATGTATGTCTATGCATCACCATATGACTAACCACGTTTTTGTTGTACCCTCCGTTTTAGGGACATGTCGAACTTGAACAAGCTCGATTTTACCGCTCTGGAAGTATCTGGAAGAAACTACCTGAAGTGGGTTCAAGATGTGAAGCTCCATCTTACTGCAAAGGGTATTAGAGCCACCATTGAGGCATCTACTGACGACAAACCTGTCGACGAAGCTCAGAAAACAATTGTAATGATCTTCATTAGAAGACACATCTATGATGCTCTGCAAACCGAGTACCTCATTGAGGAGGACCCACACACCCTCTGGCTTGCTCTGGCCGACCGTTTCGATCACCAGAAAGACATATACTTGCCTGAAGCAAGACACGATTGACAACATCTTCGCCTCCAAGATTTTAAGTTCGTGAATGAATACAAATCTGAAGTTTGTAGAATTCGATCACTACTGAAGTTCTGTAAAGTGGAACTAACCGAATCAGATCTCCTGAAGAATACCTATTCGACCTTCCGTGCCACCAATATTGTCATGCAGCAACAATATAGGGCATAGAAATTCACCAATTTTTTTAATTTGATCTCTGTACTACTTGTCACTGAAAAGTAGAACCAGTTTTTTATGAAGAATCATCAAGCTCGATCGACTGGCGCATGCAACCAATTTTAGCAGTCACAAACTAAGAAAGAATCGTTGTGGCCGTGGCAATGGGCGGCAAGCCCCACCACGGGTCCACGGTTCACAGAATCAAGGCCCACCCAAGGGAGGATATGTGACCCAACATCGTCCACCCTTTGCCACTAAGGCCCCGAATTTCAAGAATAAGGGCAAAGCTCTCGTTCAATCGGCTTCCACTGAAATGAACACGTGCTACCGCTATGGATCAAAGGATCATTGGTCATGCATTTACCGAGCAAACCCCGAGGCTATCGCCAAGTATCATTCCCGTCGTGAGTCTAACTTTGCACATGTGGATCATCCAGAAGATGCTACTACATCCATGGAGATATCGGATTTTCAGGAGGCGTCAGCGCCTATGGACAAATACATTAGACATGTTTATAGGGTGTTTTACCCCTAGTGGCCGAACCCACTGGGAGTGGTCGGCCCCTCTCTCCTATTTTTCTAGGTTTATGGTTTAATTTTGAACAATTTTTCTAAGTCTTTGGAATAATTTGTTTGGCTTTCGTTTGTTTTGAATTATGGATTGTTATTTGATGGATATTATTTCTTGAATTGCTTAATTGAATGAATGAAATTATATTTATGCATGTGACCAATTCAATTAGTTTATTTCTAGGTATGTCTAGTGGGGAAGTTAATTGTCTGGCTAATAGTTCTACCACGTACACCATCTTGCGTGAGCGACACTATTTTACTAACTTTATACCCAAGAAAGCACCTCTGACAACTCTTTCATGCCCATCAAACCTGATTGAAGGATATGGAAAGGCTCATATCATGTTGTCCAATGGTACAATCTTAACCATTAAAGATTCACTCTATTCTCCATGTTGCGGAAGAATGTTGCTGAGTTTTAGAGATATTCGAGATAATCAATATCATGTTGAAACCACTGAAGATAATGGTTCTGAATTTGTTTGTATCACTTCGTACGAATATGGCTAGAAGCGTATTCACGAGAAGTTGGAACGTCTCTCGAGTGGATTGTACATAACAATCATTCGCGGCATAGAAACCCACCATGTGGCCAGCCTTATGCCTGAGTTCCAGAGCATTTTGCTGCTTTGGCATGCCCATTTGGGACATCCTGGACGTGACATGATGTGCTGTATTCTCAAAACATCTCGTGGGCATTGGTTACTTCCCTATGTTGGATTCTCGCCATGCAAAGCATGTTCTTTAGGGAAGTTGAATACTCAACCCTCGATTACAAAGATTATTCACAACCGCCCTAAGTTTCTTAAAAGGATTCAAGGGGATATTTGTGGACTTATCCAACCAACTTGCGAACCATTTAGATATTTTATGGTGTTAGTTGATGCATCGACACGATGGTCACATGTTTGCCTGTTGTCCACAAGCAATGCGTATTTACGAAACTCCTAGCACAAATTATTAAGCTAAGGGCTCTCCACTCTGATTATCCGATTAAGTCGATTCGACTGGATAACGCTGGAGAGTTTACGTCATAGACTTTTGACGATTATTGCATGTCAGTAGGGATTGATGTGGAACATCCTGTACCCCATGTTCACACCCAAAACGGCCAGGAAAAAGTTTTCATAAAGTGCCTTCAATTGATAGCTTGGACTTTGGTTATGCGAACCAAACTGTCGGTATCTGCCTGAAGCTATGCAATATTTCACGCATTATGCTGGTCCGCCTGAGGCCCATCGCTACCCAACCTCATTCACCGTTACATTTGGTCACTGGATACAAGCCTGATGTCTCACATTTACGTGTGTTTGTGTGCGCAGTTTATGTGCCAATAGCGCCGCCACTACGTACCAAAATGGGTCCTCAGAGCAAAATAGGAATCTATGTCGATTATGATTCGCCATCAATTGTTCACTACTTAGAACCCTTGATAGGAGATTTCTTTACCGCACATTTTACGGATTGTCACTTTGATGATATAGTATTCCCGTCGTTAGGGGAGATAAGCATGCTAACGTTCCTGGAGAACGCCGTGAATTATCGTGGTATGCTTCCACTATGTCTCATTTAGATCCTCGAGTTATCCAGTCTGAAACTGAGGTGCGAAAAATTATAGATCTTCAGAGCATTGCTCAGAGCATGCCAGATGCTTTTAATGATTTAGCTAAGGTCACATATATCCGATGCAAACACACATGCAAGGATAGATGTACCCCGTGTATGTCACCTGGGAAGGCCGGACCGTCTCCCAAGGTGGGGAGGCCACACCTTCCACGTGGCCCGGTACATTGACGGCTAGCTAATCATCTGCTTCGACCCTAAAGTGTGGCAGACATCTTGGTTCAAAGGATTCACAACCCCGGAAGAGGAAATCGGCACTAACTAGTGACCCTAGTTTAAATCCGACCATTGCTTACTCATCTGTTCCAACACATGAGGTTATTCTAGATTATGATGATGTCTTAGACGAGAAGAACCGACCTTTTAAGAATCGCAAGATTTTGGTCCACTACGTAGTATTGGATAAGGTTTGGAATCAGAATGAGATGATCGTCGACGATGCATTTACGTACACAGTAGCTACTGACATCATGCTTAGCCATGACATTGAACCACGTTCTGTTGATGAATGCCGACGTAGAATGAATTGGTTAAACTGGAAACAAACAATCCAGGTCGAAATCGATTCGCTCGCCAAACATAAAGTGTTTGGACCTATTGTTCTTACACTACCACGCATGAAGCCTGTTGGCTACAAATGAGTTTTCGTGAGGAATCATAATGAGAAGAATGAAATAGTGCAATACAAAGCACACCTCGTAGCGCAAGGCTTCTCTCAACGTCCTGGGATTGATTACAAGAAGATGTATTCCCCCGTAATGAACGTTATAACGTTCCACTACCTAATCAGTTTGGTAGTTTCCAAAAAATTGAATATGTAGCTTATGGACATGGTAACTGCGTATCTCTATGAGGATCTAGATAAGGAAATATACATGAAAGTTCCAGAAGGACTTCCATTAACTGGTTCACATAGTTCTAGACCACGGAACACTCTCTTAATTAGGTTGATGAGGTCATTTTACGGATTGAAATAATCCGGGCGGATGTGGTATAACCGTTTTAGTGAATATTTGACAAGTCAGGGTTATGTGAACAATGAATTATACCCATGCGTGTTCATAAAGAAGTCACATTCTAGATTTGCAATCGTTGCAGTTTATGTCAACGACATGAACCTCATTGGAACTCTCACAAAGCTTGAGAAAATTGCTGCTCACTTGAAATCGGAATTTGAGATGAAAGATCTTGGGAAAATTTGATATTGTCTTGGCCTGGAGATCGAGCATTGTTTGGAGGGAATCCTAGTACATCAATCGAACTACACCCAAAAGGTGTTGCGACGTTTTAATAAGGATAAAGAAAAGCCTACGAGTACACCTATGGTCGTTCGGACTCTAGATGCTAAACAAATATCATTTCCGTCCAAATGAGGATAAGGAAGAGATTTTGGAACTCGAATTTCCATACCTAAGTGCAATTGGAGCTTTATTGTACTTGGCTCAATGCACTAGACCCGACATCTCATTCGCTGTTAATCTATTGGCTAGATACAGCAATGCGCCCACATACAGACACTGGAATAGTGTTAAAGACATTTTTCGCTACCTCAAGGGTAAGATGGATTTGGGCTTGTTCTATACCCATGAATCTTCGAGTGTTGCCGCCCCCCCTCTGTTCTTGGGTTGATTATTGCCTTGTTGATTATGCAGATGTTGGATATCTGTCGAACCCATATAGGGTACGTTCTCAAACGGGATATGTCTTTACCGTTGGAGACACCGCTATTTCTTGGAGTTCTACTAAGCAAATTCTAGTTGTGACTTCTTTGAACCATGCTGAGATTCTCGCCCTGTATGAAGCATCGCATGAGTGCTTTTGGTTAAGAGCAGTTATGAAACATATTTGAAGCACCATGTTGACATTCCTACGACGATCTTTGAAGATAATGCAACATGTATCGAACAATTAAAGAAGGGATACATCAAGGGAGACAACACTAAGCACATAGCGCCGAAGTTCTTTTACTCTCACCAGCAACAACAACATCAGAACATTGAAGTCAAGCAAATCTGTTCTCATGACAACCTGGTTGATCTTTTTACAAGAATCCATAACTTTAGTGGCAAGAAAAGCATCAATTGAGGAAGAATATGGATATGGCATAAAAGGTTTGGTAATCTAAAAAAGGATTCAAAGAGAGGAAATGTTGCTTGGTCTACCTGAACTGTACTGATGTGTGTGGAGAGCAAGTCATCCACTAGAGCATATGCACACAGATGTGTATGGACCAATGCTGAATGAATCTATTGGTGACAATAGGTATTTCATCACATTCATTGATGATTTTTCAAGAATGTGTAGGGTGTACTTTCTTAGAAACAAGTGTTCAATGTGTTTAAAAAATTTAAAGCTTTTGTGGGGTTGCAAAGTGGGTTCAATCTATAGAAACTGAGAAGTGACAGAGGAAGTGAATACACTTATCATGAGTTTTTAGATTTCTGTTCTAACATAGGAATGGAGAGGCAATTAACTTTTGCCTACTCACCTGAGTAGAATGGAGTTGTTAAGAGAAGAAATAGAACCATTAGAGAAATGGCAAGGTCAATGATGGATGAGAAGAACATTCCTGTGAGATTTTGGGCTGAAGCAGTTAGGACTGCAGTGTATTTGCAGAATAGATGTCTTTCAACTGCAGCGAAAGACAAAATCCCATTTGAAGCTTTCACAGGTAGAAAACCTGGCATAAAGCATTTGAAAGTGTTTGGTTGCATATGTTACACATATATTGTTACATCCCGACCCGGGCTCCACCACACCCCGGGTTCGACTTTGTCGTAGCATGATATTGTCCGCTTTAGGCCCCGATCACGCCCTCGTGGTTTTGTTTCTGGGAACTCTCACGAGCAGAACTTCCCAGTGGGTCACCCATCTTAGGAATGCTCTGGCCCATTCTCGTTTAACTTCGGAGTTCCTACGGAACCCAAATCCAATGAGCTCCCAAAAGGCCTCGTGCTAAATGGAGGTGGGTATGTACATATAAGGCATAGAGGATCCAGTCCCCTGGGCGATGTGGGATCTAACAATCCACTCCCCTTAGAGACCCGACGTCCTCGTAGGCACACTTCCGGCCAGGGATTGGCTCTGATACCAAACTGTTACATCCCGACCCGGGCTCCACCACACCCTGGGCTCGACTCTGTCGTAGCACGATATTGTTTGCTTTGGGCCCCGACCACACCCTCACGGTTTTGTTTCTGGGAACTCACGCGAGCAGAACTTCCCAGTAGGTCACCCATCCTGGGAATGCTCTAGCATATTCTTGCTTAATTTCGAAGTTCCTAAGGAACCCGAAGCCAGTGAGCTGCAAAAGGCCTCGTGCTAAATAGAGGTGGGCATGTACATATAAGGCATAGAGGATCCACTCCCCTGGTGGGATCTAACATATATTCCATCACAACTAAGGTATAAATTTGATGAAAGGGCAAGCAACGACATTTTCATGGGATATGGCAGTTGTGAGAAAGGCTATAGAGTTTATGACTTTCAATCCAAGAAAATTATCCTCTTTAGAAGTGTGGTGTTCAATGAAGATCAGTCTTGGAATTGGGAATGCAGGAAAGTTGAAAAGCTCTCAATACCTTTTAGCCTGGGAAATGATGTGTATGGTAATGATATGCAGGAAAATTCAAATTCTGAAAATCAAGTTGAAACTGCTCAGAGTCCCCAACAAATTTCAAGTTATGCCAGTTCATCCACTAGCAGGAGTGAAACTCAAAGTCAAAATTCAACTCCTAGTTCAACACATGTGAAGATGAGAAGCTTGGATGAAATATATACAAGATGTCACATGCGCGTTGTTGAACCAAAAAACTATCAAAAAGCAGTACATGATCAAGTTTGGCAAGAGGCTTTGAATGCTGAGATTGAAATGATTGAGAAAAATGACACATGGTAGCTAATAGATAAACCCGTTGATAAGGCTGTCATATGAGTGAAATGGGTGTTTAAAACCAAGTTGAATTTGGATGGAACTGTCTAAAAGCACAAGGCTAGACTTGTTGCAAAAGGTTATGCTCAAAAGCCTGGTATTGACTATAATGAAACCTTTGCCCCAGTGACAAGGTTAGACACAGTTCGAACTCTCATTGCCTTTGCAGCACAAAAATGGTGGAAGTTATTTTAGTTAGATGTCAAATTAGCATTCCTAAATGGAGTGCTTGAAGAAGAAGTGTACACTGAGCAACCTGAAGGCTTTGAATTAAAGAATGCTAGACACAAGATTTACAAGCTAAGGAAGGCATTATATGGTTTAAAACAGGCTCTCAAAGCCTGGTATAGTGAGATTGATACTTACTTGATTAATTGTAAGTTCAAGAGAAGCAGTAGTGAGGCTACATTATATACAAGATTTGATGAAGAATGAGGATTGCTCATTGCGTCATTGTATGTTGATGATATTGTATACATTAGAAGTAGTGAGAGATTACTCAGTGAGTTCAAAAGAGAAATGATGCAGAGATATGCGATGTCTGATTTGGGGCCGCTTGACCATTTATTGGGAATGGGAATACTACAAACTGATAAGGGTGTATTCATTCATCAAAGTAAGTATGCAAAGTCACTCCTAGTGAAATTTGGTCTTGAAGACTGCAAGCTTGTGTCAATTCCATTACCCACAGGAGAAAAACTCAAGAAGGTGGATGGAAGTGAGTTGGCAAATGAAAGCATGTATAGAAAGATTTGTAGGTAGCTTGTTGTATTTGACAACAACTAGACCAGATTTGATGTATGCTGCTAGTCTACTAGCAAGGTTTATGAACAGTCCTACAAAGAAGCATTTTGGAGTAGCAAAGAGAGTCTTGAGATATGTGCAGGGTACATTAAATTATGGAATTGAATATGTGAAAGACAAGACAACAATTCTTGTTGGTTTTTGTTATGTTGATTGGGCAAGAAGTGAAGATGATAGCAGGAGCACCTATGGATATGCATTTAGCTTTGGGAGTGGTGTGTTTTCATGGGCCTCAGTGAAGCAAAACACAGTTGCTTTATCAACTGCTGAAGCTAAGTATGTATAAGCAACAGAAGCAATTGCTCAATCAATTTGGCTGAGATTTCTTCTTGATGATTTTGGGGAAATGCAAACTGATGCAACACCTTTATTTTGTGATAACATGTCTACAATTTCTATAGTGAAGAACCCTGTTTTCAACCAAAAAACTAGACACATAAATAGGAAGTTTCACTTCATAAGAGAAGCATTACAAGAAGGGGTGATTGATGTGAAGTTTTGCAGAAGTGAGGAACAACTCGCAAATATTTTTACTAAGGCACTGCCTAGAGAAGATTTAATTACTTAAGGCACAAGCTTGGAATGAAGCCAGTGAGCAGCTTAGGAGAGGCTGTTGAGAATTAAGCTTCTCACAGACTTGAAATCAACCTACAGATGACAAATCCTGCAGATGAACTTGAAGAAATCGAAGATGATGGAAGTTTCTATTTTTAGTATTAGCCGTTATGTTTAAATGTCCAACGGCTAGTAGAGTTACTATTTCGTGAAAGATGAACAGCTGTGTTTGTTCTCATCCCTTGAATGTATTGTGTTGCTGGATCCATTCCCAAGTGAAAGGATCACAACTCCTCATGCTCTAGAGGACTGAGATTGATCCTTGAAAAATAGGACCACTCCAAGCCTTCTATATGCTAGGGTTTTGGATGTATGAATTACAATGAAAAAAATTACTCTCTCACTTCTGCCTCTCTGCATTTCTTATTCTTCGAATCCCCAATTCTTGAAAGCTAAAACCTTTAAGAAATTAAACAAAAAGATCATGGTCTGGTACCATTTCAACAGTATATAGAGAAGAAAATCAGGGAAATCCAAGACAGTGGAATGATGCAATATCTCATACAAACACCAAATGAGAAACAGGGAAGAATAAGCTATACAAATCACACAGAGGACATTTTGCTCCAATACTTATCGTGTAAAGAGAGCTCTCAATTCTGAGGTCTGTGGAGCCAATTCAGGTTGAATTCTTCTTTAGCCACCGTTATTTTCTTGGGATTTGATAAGACAGATTTCCAGAAATCTCTGTTGTCTTCGTCACATGTCACTTTCTCTAATTGCTGATCAAGATCATACACTGACACAGGCAGTGCATTCAATCTTGAACATTGTGCCATGTTGATTTTTCTTAAACCATTCATCTTACCAATGCATTCGGGCAACTCCTTAATGCCGAAACAATTATTTATGTCAAGAGAGGACAACTTACTGAGTTTCTCAATCGAGCATGGAAGCTCTTCCAAGTCTGTGCAGGACCTTAGCCTCAACACTTCCAAATTCTCCAGATTTCCGATGTCTTCAGGCAAGACAGATAGGTTATGACAGTTGGTGATGCTGAGAACTTTTAGGAGTTTAAGATCACATAGCTTGGCAGGCAATTTCTTCAAATCGTCACAATAGTCGATGTGCAACTCCTCTAGGTGTGGGAATGTCTCAAAAATTTGGATGGAAGAGTTTCCAAATGCTTCTCTGACGTTACACATGAATAAAGATATCTTCTTTAGAATCTTCGATTGAATGCTCACCTTGCTTATCCAAGGAATCGAAATACGCTCTAGTCTTAGTCTCTTTAGACTAGATAAAGAACACAGCAGTTCAAAGTTGCTTAGCTCAGCAGGTGACAAGCCATCATTTGTGACTATTAGAACCTTCAACTTGCACATTTTCTTCATGAACTTGGGTAAGGCATAGTTCTTTGCTTGAAAATTCAAAACAAGAACCTCGCCTTTTGGTAGATCCATGTTGTGCCACTTTGTTGAAGACGATTCGCCTGCAAATAAACAATGTGCTATATGATGTGACTGGGGGGAGGAAATTAATGTGACATTACGATTGTGAGCTTGTAGTACATGATTGTAAATATGTATGTATCTATTTTCTAAAGAGAGAGTTCAGAGATGCCAACCAGTTGAGACAGATACTAAGCGAGCCTTCTTCGTTTTCTGCTTCTTCTCTGTCCACCATGGTGGAAGCTCATCTCCACGTATGTCTACAATCAGTCTATGTCCTATTGGGTCTTCATGAATCGCAAGGATTGATAGCAATTTAAGCATATCATGTTGGATAACAAAGTGTTCACCATAGTAGTCATCCATACCATTATTCCTGGTGGTGATCAAAATTTAGTTTCACAGAAGAAATTTCTGAAACGTGCAGATCACAATAGTGAATTGGTTATCAAAGTAAAGTTTGAATACCTTGTGATTACAATACTGGCCAAATTGCGGATGGTGAGATAGTGGAGGTTCACCATTGACATGTCATTCACCATTGACATGTTATCACTTGATCCCTGACGTAACTCTGCCCACATATCAAGGAGGGCAGCAACGGGGATTCTTTGGTTTTTGGGAAATAAACCAAGGTCTTTGAAACAATCCTTGGCAGTAGCCATTTCGTTATTAAAGTCATCTAAGCAACTTTGGAGGACTAGACGCAAACTTTCCTCTGACTCAAGAATAGAACCTTGAGATAATTCTGTGCATTTGAGTCTCCATTTCTCTATAGGCTGATTACAAAGTGACCCTCCTATCGTTGTAATGGCAAGTGGAAATTTCTTACAGTGGTTTACTATCTGCAGCCCAATTTTCCCAAATAAGGTGAATAACTATTTACAGATATGGTAAACTCTACGGGTTCACTTGCGTGCATGGGTGATTTGTGTAATAAGTTATATTTTTGATAAGCAAGAATGTATAAATAAGCATGTATGCATGTATGTTAGAAATTCAAACTAATAAATCACCTTGTTCAACTCTTCCTCAAAATCACCTTCGCGGAGGCTCGTATTCCGGAATGCTGAACGACGAAAAAGAGTCTCTGCGTCGTGATTATTCAATGGTTGTACTTCATGTGGAGACCCCAAGCTGGGAAACTGGTATCTTGATGTCACCAAAATCTTGGAAGCTGAAATGTTGATTTTATTAAACTTGAGAAGAAGGGATTCTGATGTAGACGGAACATCATCCAAGACTAATAGGAAAGGATTTTGCCCGGCATGTTGGAAGAATTCTTGGACATCAATGTTGGGGTTTTCGGAAACCGTGGTAAAGAAGATATTGTTGTTGAATTTAGCTGGCCAGGAAAACACGTAGGAATGTAACATTGCTAATTAGAAGAAGAAAAAGATAGAAAAGAAGTGATATCATTAGTATATAGGTAGCAGTCGTTGTACGTTGTGAGTATATGTTCTTGCGGGGGACAAACTATGACCACGCATTGACAATTGTAAGTGCGCATTATCAATTATATCATCGAGTATGCGCATCTAAAAATGTTAGCCGCAACGCATAAAAACTTTATACACATACCTTTGACATGATCATGACAAAGCATTTTTGCCAAATAGGTTTTCCCACATCCTGGCGGAGCAGTGAGCACAAGCATTGACGGCGCGTTGTCCGCAAAGAGTTTCCTCTTGATCTCAGCCAATTGTGCATCCAGCACAAGTGTATCGTTTGGAAGGTCAGGAACTGCATACCTAGTTGTAATACGGTTTTGGATTTGATTTGGAGGAATCAGCTGAGGCACGAGTATTTGATAAGATTTCTCCCATTCCATAATTTTATTCGCATATTTATGCCGTTCCCACATGTTCCACATCCCGTGGGAAACCTTGTTGCACCTTTCCAACAGCTTCTTGCCATCCGCCATAGTCTTTGTAAACGTTTCATGAACCAAATTGGTTCCGGTTTGGTTTATCCGTGCGATCATTGGTCTCCGAGACTCTAGAGACTTTAGCATCGAACTGAGCTTGTTGTGGAGTTCTGCAAACATCTTAGCCGTCTTATGCGCTTTTCCGGCGGCACCAAACAGGAATCCAAATGCTTTTTTTGCAGCAGGCACTATAATTGACTCAAAGACCGCCGCTTCCATAATTACAACGACAACAGCAATCACCCAGCTCTGAAATCTAAATTCTAAAACAAGAGAGCAATTCTTTGGATCACAGATTCATGAATGCATTTGAACCAAGGGAGAGACTGCTTTCTTTTTATGCAAGCGCTAATTTGCCCTAAACTAATCTAAACTGCGCGGAGAGGGATTCGAGCTCTGGTGAATAGGCAAGGCTACTCTCAAGTGTTAAGTTGGAAGCCAAGAAGAAAACAATGTATCAAGAAAATCAAAACCAAACGCAATGCAAAATGATTCAACTTGAAGAGAAGATAGGCAAGAATACATATGTTTACATATTCATAGTCAATGAAAAAAGAATATTTTATTTGCAAAACTTGGTTCGTGTATAATATGAACGAACACGATTGATTGATCCCAGATTCCCATAAAGAGGATCCGGATCCTGGTCCAATTTGGAGAGCCCATTGAAACAAACTAGCAGGGCCACATTAACGAATTTATTACATCACACTGCCGACGTAAACAAGCAAAAGCATCTAAGAAAAAGAAAAAGAAAAAGAAAAAGAAGGAAACAAACAGCAACTAAAGGCATATGACATGCAATTTCCAGGAAACATGCATTGTGGAAAAATCACCCACAAAACAATTGAAAGGCTTAGTAAACAAGCAAAAGCATCAAAGAAAAAGAAAAAGAAGGAAACAATAATTCTACAGTGCTGCGACGTTATTTACAAACACATAGAAGAAAATTACGAAGGAAAAAAGAAAAAATCAAACATGAGACATTGCATACATTGCACCAACACTCATTGATGAAGGATCATGGCCTTAAGAGGAAACATTCCTTGATGATGACCTTTTCTTTATCCAAGGCATCTAAGCTGCTTTGGAGGCAAGCAAGCAAATCCTTGTCAGAATCAAGACTAGATGAACCTTTGCACCATTCCACTACTCTTTTCTGCCAGATTTCTAATGGCTGACTGCGAAGTGATCTCCCGACCAATGCAATGGCAAGTGAGCATCCCTTACAGCGCTTGATAATCCGCAATTTAATTATCCAAATTGAATTCAATCATTATTATTTGATTAATTGTTGAAAATCAACTAAATGGTTTCATGAAGATGATAAGATTGTAAACTGTCTACCCTTTCAATCTTCTTACTTCATTCTTCACAGTTTGTTAATGCGTGTGGATGCTCAAACGTTATTTCTTTACCCTCTTCTGAGGCATAAATAAGCATATACATACGTGCATTGCCAACTAAGGAATCACCTTTCTGGAACGATCTTCCTAAGTACAAGAGCTCCTACCTTTGATCAGCCGGCACTTGGGGAAGGTTCACTTTTCTGAAGCTGCTCCGATGTTTTTACCACATCGTTCATGTTTGGCCTAGACTTGGGGTCTGCTGCTAAGCATCGAATTGCTAGTTAAACTACTTTGCGAGCGTCACTCGAAGGGTACTGTCCTTCAATACGAGCATAAAAAATTTTGAAAACTTTGCGTTTGCTGGCAAGGTAAGGCTTGGCCCATTCAACTAAATTGCGTTCTCCAGATGGCCGGTTCTTGTCCACAACTGGTCTGCCAGACAACAATTCAAGCAGAACAACCCCAAAACTATACACATTACTTTTGGCAGTTAATTGACCTTAAAAAAACAAAAACACAGAAGAAAAAAAAATAAAAAATAAAAAAAAAGGATCAGAAGGGTGCGATCATGCATTGTAGATCAAATCTAAGATAAAAATAATGCATTGTGGTAGCTGCAACACTGGTGAAGGTGAAGAGCGGTGGAGACGAAGCCTCTTATAAGTATAATCTAAGAACAATTTGTTCCTACACGACAGTGACTAGAAAATGAACTACAAAACGAATACAAAAGAAAAGCTGGTCATTCCTTGAGGACTTTAGATGCTTCAACTGCACTAGGTATTGAGCAGAAATGAAGTAACGGAAAACGACACTAATCTGTAATGCATATTAAGAATGGAGAATGTCCTAATCCATGAAGTAATCACCATTTTATTCTAAAGATGATAGAAGAATAGCTCTGGTTTTCAGCTGCAAATATTTGGGTTATTTTAAGTGATCAAATTGAAATGAAGTATTAATAATAGATGAAGTTGATGGCCCAAACACAAAATATTGCAAGAAACAGAACATGGCCATTCATTTTGGGGTAGTTTTCTTTTGTAAGTGAACTCAGTACTGTAAACTAAAGTACCTGTGGCTACATACTCAGGAGCTGCATACCCATACATCCCCGCAAGCCTTGTTGGGACATGGATTCTATCATCGCCTGGCCAACCCTCGACCAGACAAAATCCAGAGAGTTTAGCATTGTACGTCTGTTGTTTTTCAATAAAATTTGATGTGTGAGCAAGTCAACAATAACTCTTTCAGAAAACGAAACAAGAAAAAAAAATCAATAATTAAAGGGATTTTATCATGTCTAGTCCCAGAAATTGGACATTTCAATCAAAATGGTCCCTGAAAATAGATCCCCAAATCAATTTAGTCCTTCCGTTGTTCAATTTTTCTGTTACTGTAGTAATGTGGCACCAAGTAGGACATATCCAATCATATGACGTCATGTGATTAAACTATAAAAAAACTATTTATTAAAAGAGTTTATTTTTTGTTGAGCTAAAAGAGTTAGAAAATAAAAATAAAAAGAAGCAGAACATTGTCGTCTTCATCTCCCACCCAGGTGGAGAATTGGAGATCTTTTTTAAGCAATTCCAATTAATTAGATTTTAACAGCAACCAAACAGGTAACATGCTTGGGATCTCAAATTCATCGGCTAGGAGATTGAGCTCAAGTTTGTCGATGACGGATTGTATATGAGCAGTGGAAGCGTCGGCGTCATCGTTGAATCAGAAGAGCAGAGAAAGCAGCGATAGAGCGAGAAAAAAGCCTAATCTCGTCGCCGTCGTGGTGGTTCACAATCTTCTCCTCCTCATGGTGAATCTGCATCAACTTCACGTCCGGCATTGTAATCTTAACAGTGCAAGCACTCCATCTTCGTGCATTCTCCCTCCTCTTGTCCAGTCCAGTCAGCTATTTTGGCTTTCCCACCACCACGGTTTTGAAATGGGAGACTGCGTGTATCTCCTTAGAGCACTTCCACCCCTAAGACTGGGTGCCAGCACCCAGCGCATTTATCCACTCAAATGAACAGTAATATACCACAATGAACAGTAATAGACTAAAGCATCTCCACCCCTAACAAAAAATTGCCCAGTCAAATTTATTAAAATATCACTATACCTTTAAATATTATTATTAAATTTATTAAAATATTATTATTTTGGCCTGATCTGGTTTTTCTTCACCCTCTGGCTCTCCAAATCCCCAAAATCCATGGCCGAGAGAAGAACCAGCTCCACCGTCGAACCCACCCTTCTTCTTCCCCCTTTTTTCTTCTCTCTGTACACCACGCCGTCGAACCCAAAGGGAAAGGGGGCCTTGGTGTTGAATATATGGATTTATCAGGGTAAGGGGGTTGATGGGGTTCTAGGGATCGGGATGGGTTCCAGGGATCGGGATGGCTTCCAGATGAGGAGACGGTAGCCATGACGTTAGCATGGCGTCAGATGAGCCGTCTCATTCCTCTGTCGATTTTAGGCCGGTCTCTTGCCTGGCTTGGCTGGGTGTCGATCAAAATGCGCCGCTGGAGTGGATAGACTGGGTGCCGGGATGGTTTTTTGCCTGGGTGCTGGGCTATTCCACCTCCGGTGGAACTGCTCTTAAAGAAGATGATGTTTCAGTTTTTGCTTTTGCTTTTGTTTTTCGTTTCTATTTTTCGTTTTGGTTTTTAATCTTTTAAAAATTTGGTATTTATGATTAATCTACATGGCGTCATATGATTGGATTCATGAGACTCACTGGTGTGCCACATAACAGAATGACCACATTAATTTGCAAACCCATTTTTAGGGACTAAATTGATGATTTTCTATTTCAAGGACGATTTTAATTGGAATGTCCAATTCTAGAGACCAACGTGATAAAAACCCATCGTTAAAAGTTTCACTTACTGAATCCAGCAGGATATTAGAACTTTTAAAGTCGTGATATATCACTTGTGCCTCACCACTGTGAAGAAATGGTAGACCCTTAGCAGCACCAAGAGCAATCCTCATACGAAGGTTCCACGAAAGTGGTGAAAAGTTAGAAGACCCTGTTCCACCAACAACATTTCAGTATCTAAATTATACTTTGTAGTGAAACAGTTGATCTCCTTATCAATGGTACTGCTGACTTTAAAGATCAAATGGCTAGAGAGTGAAGGAAGTTCATAACTCACTTCTAAATAGCAGTGAATCCAAGTTCCCGCGAGGCATAAATTCATACACCAAAAGTCGGTGGTCATCCTCTAAGCAGTAACCAATCAACCTCACAGTATTTTCATGATGCAGCTACCAAAGGTAGTTGATTTCTGCCTGTTGTTCAAGAGGCACTACAAAATTAATAAATGATTCTCTAAAAATGTTACATGTAAGACTATCTATTTTAACAACTATTAAGAAGCAAGATGTAAGAATACTCTGACCTTTAAAAATCAAAGAAGATGAAGTCATAGCGGACTTCAATAGTCAGCTTCTCATCTCTTGCAAAAACAATATGCTCGACTTACAATAGGTCTAAGTCCAATTATGAGCCAGTTTTTCTCTGAGAGCAGTGGCCACTATTTATATAGATAAACAATCTCTACAATTCTCCTATTAGAATCCTTGTAGAAAACCAACATTGTCTCCCAGTTATAATGTTAGTGAGTAGTTTATTATCAATACCCAGTCTCAATCCTTTATAAACTACGACAACCAAACCTCTTCTAATAAGACTTTTAAAAACCAATTCAAACTCATATATCCGGCCAAAATACACCTACAGTTACGCTCATCTTCTAACACAAGATTCATCAAGATTGTTTCAATATATTAGCCTTCCAAACTAAACTCGACTATTCATCAGCGGGGTACTCTGAGCAAAAACAAATCAACAAGGTATTAGGAGGGTGCATTAGGCCATCGAATGATAGAAGTGATACTCACCAACCCCTGCTGATCTTCTTGGTGAAGTGTTTTCACAGCAATAACCATCCCAGTACCAGGCTTGGCAGCTGTTAGTGAATTCTCGTCAAACCACCCCTTAAAGAATCTATAACATCAGAATACCATAATAGTATGGCTATCTTAGAATGGAGGTTCATGTACTGCAGTACCTTCAATTTCGCTTTGGTTCTGTACCACACCACTCCCTTCAATTTTCTAGGCAACTGCTTTTTTATTCCTGACAGAAAGCAATGACTCCTTCACATCCCTTGTTCCCTGCACATTCAGCATATCTAATCCAACTGTACCTCTGGTTTGAATTTGATCTTGAAGCACACCACTTTCTTCAATTTGCTTGATCACCGCCTCCACATGTTGCACTGAAGCACAAGTCTGCTTCACATCTCTTGCTATTTTCACTTTCAGTATATTTAACAGTATTTGCAGCAATTCATCCAATCTGAGAAGCTTGTCAGTGTATTTATAGTGTTTGCAGCTGGCCCACAAATGATCCTTGGAGCACTTGCCGATGAGCTCTACACCGTTCTCCATTTGTATTCTAAAATCTTCGAGTTGCTCCTCTGCATGATCTAATACCTTGTTATGTTTTGTTATCTCTTCAATCAATGGTTTTACAGATTCTAGGGTGGCTACAAGATTTTCTAATAGTGATTTAAACATCACAGTCTTGTCCTTTGCTTCTATAACGGCGTCAAACAAAGCCAAAAACACTGCTTCAAGAGAAGCTTCTCCGTCGAATGATGTCACTGCATAATGACAACACCAACAAAATCAGAAAACTCGTAATTGTTTCAATCAGACGCCTGACAAATTTGGAATTCAATATAAAAAAATTCATTTGTAACACAAGAACATAATCAAGTCAATATTAACTTTGTACGTTAATAAAATCTACGTAGAAATCTGATCATATGAGAAGGGATGGAAATAGAGAGAAATTCAAATATAGAGATGACTGCTCTATTATCTTTTCCATTAATAACTGGTAAAGAACAGAACTGAAAAGAAAGAACTGTAAAGTTGTAAACATAGAGTTTACATCTCTATTCAAATAAAGAAAATATGGAATCTCTTTTTATGTTATCTTTTCAACACTTGATACCAGAAATAAATCCAAACAAAAGCCATTTAGAACCCCAGAAAACAATATACCAAGAGGCTCGAAGCCAATCAATACAAACGAACTAACGTATATAAAAAGAATCTGTTCAAAGAAGGGTGTTAAGCTCTTGTTAGCCGTAGGCATCAATATCCAAAGAAAACAAAATCTACATCAGATGTTCGGGTTTAATTACCATTTGTCTGATCCAAAATTAGCTAAATATTGAGTAATGCTTATTGCTACAACAAAAGCTATATTCCAAAAACGGCAAAAGAAAATCTACACCAACCATGTCTACAAATTTAGTTCCAATCAACGCACCTTGTTCCCCACTATTCCATTGAGTTTGCTCCCGTGGAGCGGTTTCTGTACTACTTCCCGAAACCAAATTCTCCAAGCCATTCCCTCCTTCCCCAGCTCTCTGCTGCAGTAATTTGTGTATATCCAACAGTCTTCTGTTCACTTCACCAATTTATCTCGGTTTTGCCTCGACAACGATAAAACCTCTTTCACATCCCTTGCTTCCTGCATCTTCAATTTTTGCAGCAATCTTTTGAGAGCCCTATCCAACTCAACAATTTGGTCAGTATAATCATACAAAAAGCAATAGTTCCACATTCGAAAATTCGATAACTTTACAACCAGCTTTACGCCTTCCTCCATCTGCATTTTAAGACTTTCGATTTCGTCGTTGGGGAGACCCAATTCCACATTATGCTCTTCAATTTGTTGGATATCTCTCGGTACTAGGGGGTCTAGTGTAGATTTGAGGTCTCCCAGAAGGGATTTAAAGGTGCTGCTCTTGCTCATCGCTTGCTTAACGCCGTCGTAGAGCAGCGTAAACAGTGTTCCGCCAATAAATTCTAGTGCCATAGTTACCAAAGCACTCCCATTACAGCAAAATTAGAAATATTTGTGTTTGATTGCAACCTAAAATTTGGCCAACCTTATTCAATACGGTGGCGAATTGGGTGGCTCCGCTTGCTAATGGAGGAGGATGCGCCATGAAAGGGGGAAGATACGAGACCCCCATCCTCCTTCCTTCATCTCTTGGTCCCTGGAGGCTGCCATCAGAGGTTAACGGACGAAGCTGGAGCTGAAGAGCCAAGTAAACTGGCCTCTCTCTTGAAGCCAAACCAACTGAAAATTCCAATTTCTCTCCTCCGTGAGAGCTCTTTCCTCCGTCTGTGGGGGTCTCTCTCTCCTTTTGTGAAAGAATTTTGACAGTTTCAATTTCTCACCATCCCTCCTGTTTCTTCTTGCCCTTTCTTCGTTTTCCCCATCCGATTGCCGTTTTGAGAGTCAGCGGCTTGGATTTTTTCTTTTTACCATCCGTGTGCTTTTCATACCTTAGTCCCCATCTTGCAGCCCCTTTTCCTCAACCTCACCCCATCTATATTTCCATCACCAACCTGCACATCAGTCCATTTCAACCATGTTTTTCCCCACCATCTTCCTTCTTCCTTACCGAAAAATTAGATCTTAAAGTTTTGGATGCCTATACTTTAAGCTTTGATTTTTGCTTTGGGTTTGCTTGCCATTTTTGGGTTGATTTTGCTGTGCCTTGGTCTTTGCAGACCATCTCTGGTTTTGGATCCTCCATGGCGGCTATTTTGGTGGTTGCTGGCCACATACAGAAGGCGTGGGACTGTTTCTATTTATTGGGGATTAAGGTTTTGTCGGATGTTTTTATTTTGGGCTTATTGCTTTTGATATTTTCTTGTTTTCGTTTGCTACTGTGACCCTCGTAGTCCTTCCCACGTTTATGAATTTCACGTCTGCAGTGATGGGTCGGATCTTTTGAGAGTCATGTTTGACTCATCCTTTGATCACGTGAAGATGACGCATGTTGCTAGTTCTGGTTGGATGCTACAATACCATCTTCTACATATCTCATGTCGAAGCTTCGGTTTCTTCTTTGTTTCACTGGTTTCTGGTAGCGGCGGTTGTAGGAAGATTGAAAAAGTTCTTTGTCTTTGTTTTTCTTGTTGTGTGTTCCAATTTCTGTTTTGGCCCAATCTTTTGTTTAGAAGGTCTTTTCTTTTTTGCTGTGCTTGCTTTTGTTTTTGAGCTTCCTTTCGTGTAATCTTGCTTTGTTGGTAATGAAATTACCTTGTTATAAAAAATAAAAAATAAAAACTGGCCTCTCTTTTGGTATTTTGTTGTATTTCTTTCGCGTCTTTTAGTTTGGTTTTTCTGTTGGGCCTCTGCTCTCTTTCAGATTTTTATGAGGGATCATTGTTTGATTTTTTTTTCCGTGTTGTGTGCGACTATCCTATCGTTTTATTCTTTTTTGGAGAAAGCAACTATCCTATCTTTCGTCAACACAAAAAACGTTATCAGAAGGTCTAAATCATAAGACAGGAAAGGTTCACAATGATTTAGAGAGAGGATTTTCGACTCAAAATACATGGGTAAAAACATTAGATCACATGCATTGAGGCATTTTTTTGGACCACAAACATTCCAACAGAGGAATTTGGAAATGTAAAATATATGCCACCAGACGTGGATTTTGTGTCTTCATGACATATTGATAAAAAGTTTACCACATGTGAAAAAGAGTTTAAAACACCTATAAAATACTTGTAAGAGAATAAAGCAATTGTAGTATATACAACTAAAGCAATGTTGGTCTCCACAATGATTGATATGAATAACTTGTATATAAAACCAATTCTTAGTTAACTTTTCAACACCATATTTGGAAAAGATTTGAGGTTGTGAAATAAAACAAAGATTCTTTGAAAAAAAAAAAAACAAAGATTGTAAGAAAATAAAATTAACTAAACTGACCGAATTAAAATTGCCATTAAGGAAAACAAAGGTTTGAAAGAAATTGCTATTAACATTCTTTTGTAGTTATATCAATTGCTTATTGGTTAACCCATGCAACTTTAAATGTTAGGTTTTCTTAATGCATATACTATTGATGACATTCAAGTTAGAACGTATATCTAACATGCTATCGGTCTGTGGCATTTAGATCAAGTCTAAAAACACAAGACCCATTAAGCTTAGTAAAAACCTTTTGAAAAATCATGCAATCCTTAAGACATGAGATTCGCCTTAAGTGAAATTACAATTATCAATTACAAGAAACATGAATCAATTTCAGAGGGTATTCCAACATAAATTGCATCCAATTACTTGTCTAAACATCCTAATGATAGCTAAGCATTAAGACATATAGATGGTTTAAACACAGTGTTCTATAATTCAAAGTAAGCATGCATAACTTCATAAGCAATTAAAAAGAAACTATATATTCATGCTAAGGCTCGTAATTTTGCCCTAGCAAAAGAAAGTTAGTTACACATATTCATGATTGAAATCTTAGTAAAATATTATTAAGATTGAAAGATAGAAAAACACCCTTGTAGTCTGAAGTACAAGTGCAAAAGTTGTAGCCAAAAATTCTCCAAGTGATGCGTAGAAAAGCCTAATGCACGGCTAAGCCTATTTATGTTACTACAATTAAATTCTTTCTAGAAAAGTTTTAAAATAAAACTAGAAAAATAAATAATTAGGATAACTGAGGAAAATACATTCTTATTCAATCATGGAGAATTTGCCCAGTCAAAGATGCTCCACATTTTTGGACCAAATTAGCTCCAAATCAAGCCCAAAAAGATGGGTTGGAAAATTATAACGTCCCCAGAAACTTCCAATGGACCAACTTCAGAAAACGTTATCTTCGTAATCAAAAAGCTAAATTAAGCCCAAAAGGTTAATTTGTCAGCATTGCGCACTAGACCTTAATTAATGAGATGTGATATTCGCACATCCATTTTTACTTCTCACACACTTTTTTAATTTTCGGTTATCGGATCAGATGAATTGAAGAAGATCAAATGACAGAATTTAACAAGAGGATATGAGAAGTAAAAAAGGATGTGTGGATAGCACTCCTAATTAATTCGCTATGGTCCAACGGCTTGGCTTAATATTCTGGAACTTTGACACAACCAATTTAAAAGACTTGTGAACCCGCTTCAACTAGAAATACTCCGAAACTCACTTTCATTGCTTTTTACTTAAAGTAGATTCACATGTCGTACAATTGAAATATAAACCAAATTCCCACAAAATAATAAATTATACCTATACTAAAACCCAGTTTTCGGTTACTGTTTTGCACTGTTAATGAACAGTGAAATGACGAAAATGCCCTCCTTTTCATCTCTGTTCCCCGTTCTCTCGCGTCCTTGGTACAGCGAAATGGCCGTTTTGTCCTTCTCGGCCACGCGTCTTTCATCGTTTCTTTCTCTGCTTTGACCTCATCGTTTTCACTTTACCTTTTCCCTTTGTTTGTCGTCTTCGTTGCTCTGCGATTTTCTCCTTCTTCATCGCTCCCTCTTTTGCTACCAAATATTTGCTCTTTCTTCGCAAAATAGTCTCAAAAGAGATCCTGACTTTAATTTTATTGGGTGTTTGGTTTCCGATCTTCTCCGGTGTCGGACTCTTCCACGCCGGTGTTGTTCTTGGTGTCCACCCTTTGCAACTTTCTCCGTCCGATTATTCACCTTCGTTTTTCTTCTGAAAAATTGCTCGATTCGTGAACGGTGGAGGGGCTACATATTTCTGCCTTTTTCAATTCGATTGAAATCCGTTTTTTGCTTGCGTAGTCTAACATGTTGGGTGATTTTTGCATTTTTCAGCGTACGTGATTTTGTTTTTTAGGTGGTTCTCAATTGGATTCCACAGTAAAAGCCATAAACTTAGAGGTATGAAAATTTCAATTTTTTTGGATTCTTAATTTATTTTTAGTGTTAATTTCTGATTTATTTTCAGTATTAATTTCTGAATAAATTATTATTTTTGATAAACCCACTTAGAATCTGATCTGGGTTTTGCTTCGATTCCATAGTAAAAACCTTGAAACTTAAAGGCAGAAGGCACCTCCACGCCTCCCAATCTGCCGACTTTAGAGCGCTCACCACATGTTCGTCATTAATCCTCAAACAATCGAACCCACTTCTCTCTCCCTCTCTGTCTCCGTATGCGTTTGCACTGTCGCACAATCTGCATGTCGTTAGAAACTACTTGAACAGCCGCGATCTCAGGTAATCTTACTCTTTTGTGTGTATTGGGTTGATGAGTTATTGATAAAATCGGAAATGACTTGAAAATTTGATTTGGGTTTTGCATGTTTGTAGTTTTTAAAATTATGGTTTGTTTTGGGACTGGAATTTGGATTATACATCATTTAAAGAAAATTCATATATATATGATTTGAGTTTAATTCAGGAAAATTATTATCTATGTTGTATATTTCCAAGCTCAGTTATTGGTTGAATATACTCATTGGGTGAAGCCTGAAAGTAAAAGACTGCTCCAAGGCAAGGGAGAAGTGTTGCTTCATCAGTATTGGGAAGCTTTCTTGAAATAACGATGTCAATGACCCTGAGTTGGTCTGTTTTGGTTTTGGTTATTTTTTTTCAATTGGTTTGGGATTTTTTTATGTTTGGAGTTCTTTTGCTGTAATATTGTTTTCAATTCATCTGGAATTCAGTTTATGTTATGGGATGTCATGTTTCTGCGTTTAATTTGGTGTTTGGATGTTTATGTTACAGTTGTCATCGATTTTCTTAAAGAATTAATCCAAGTGATGATGCCATTTTTGATATATGTTTAAATGTTAACACTTTACAGATTTTCAGTTTCTAAACAATGAGATGATGCGACTGTTCAAAGTGCTTTATCATTAAGGTGAGTGATTTTTGTTTTTTGCTTTTAGCCTTTTGTGATTAAGAAAGTTTAGTTATTTGTTTACTGACTTATTGATTGGTGAGAAGATGAAACGTTCTTTTGCTGCTGGTTGCTAACAAAGTAATACAATCTCACAAAAGAGTTTTCGTTTTTTTTCTTTGTTTGCTTTAATTATGTATCGTTTTTTATAAAAAAAAATTCGTATATAGTTTTGGAAATTTTTATTTGGTTAGAGAAAGAGGAAGAATATAGGAAGAGGAGAATTACATGCTTTAATAAAAATGCTGCATTCTTATTTGTGTAACTGGTTACAGGGTTGAAAAAGGAGTTGAGTGCTGTTGTTTGTATCTTCATAGTTTCGTCAAGATTTGAAAAACAGTGAAAAAAAATATTAAACTTATGGATGGAAGTAAAGCAAACAAAATTTTAACAAAAAATGCGATTGGGATGAAAGGGTATTATCAGAGTTCATTATGGTAAAATATAGTCGTGCATGACAATATTAATAATCAGTTTGATAAATTAAAATGGTGTGATTAAATAATATTATATGTTGGGTGTACCTATATATGCTTAATAAAATTGTTAATGAGTTTTCAATTTCATGTTATTATTTGCTCTGATGATTTTGTTTCGCTTTTGTACGTTTAAAATTGTCATGCTCTGTGTATTTGAGATTGTTTTTATTTTATTTTAAATTTTTGTTTCTGTGTATGGTCCAGTAAACTTCTGGTTCCCTAATCATTTGACTTAATTTTGTTTCCACTTTTAAAAGTTTTTCCTGTAATTTTATGTAATAAAAGGATTGTTTTGTCGCAAAAAGCTAGGCCAATTTGTTTAGGGCTTGAAGATTTCTACATTCACCAGGTTTATCTTCGACTTCAACTTTGTTCCATTAACAACTTAAAGTCAGCTGCAACCACAGAGTTTGGTTATGATTGGGTAAAATAAGCTGATTATCTGCATATTTCATGAGGATATCAATAGGGACTATCTACCCAATCTTTTGTGTGTAAATAGTATGTAAATACACATCAAATATTATCTTTTGTATGTAAATAATACTATATACAAAAAATTTCCTACGATTAAGGACAGCTAGGAGTTCAATTTGTAAAAGATGTGAATATTAGAACAATGGCAATAGAACTGCCAATCCATATCGTTGTAAATAGATTTCTATATGTATGTAAATGGTATTGCATACCGTGTGTGTTTAGAATTTTTTGCATGTTTTATACAGTTTTAAAATCCGCAGCATCGCGCGGGCATTATTGCTAGTTAATGCTAAAAATAGGATAAAAATATAAATTAATATCCACTCATCACATATCATATCTTGTAAGTGGTAACTGCTCGAGATCTAAAAGAAACATGCACACCTTCTCACAACAAGATTAGTCAGACTTCGCTTGGTGAGCTCTTCGAGGTTTGTGATGCACTCGATGTTTTCGTTGAGATCATGTAACTCTGCCAACATATCAATGAGGGCAGCAGCAGGGATTCTTTGGTCTTCAAGAAATGGACCTAGGTCTAAGAAGCATTCAGTCTCAGAATGTTTACACCATTTAAACAGTCTTTGATGCCAGATCTCTATAGGCTGCCCACAAAGTGATCCCGCAACCACTGTAATTGCTAGCGGAACCCCCTACATCGCTCGACTATCTATTGCTGGTCATTAAATATCTGAAATGAAGTCAATTACCATTTGAAGGTGAAGATAAGAAAATGGATAAGCAACTAATCTGCTTTTAGTTGTTACAAGCATGAACACCCGCGCTTTGCTGTGGGTTTTAAGAACACCGTTTATGACAATACTATTTAACATAAAATAAGTTTTATATATCAATATTTACATGTTTGTTGTTTGAGAAAGTAAAATAGCAACATATTACCGTGATCAAAAAAATAACATCATTAAACTACTCACTATTCAATATATTTTGATAGACTATGAACATGTTACTGAATCTAGATTTTCCTACTTCCCTGTTTCCGGCTCATCTTCATCTTCATTATGTTGAGGTTTAAGGTTTCAGCTAGTTCCTACAAATTTTGAAAAAAAAGAGTTGTTACTTCGTACATATAAGAAAACAAAAAGGGGACATATAAGTAAAATTGAGATAGAGTTTATTTGTGATCCTGAAGGTACAAATGAGATCTTTGTTTCCCTCTATTTTCATCTGCTCTATTCAAGGTTCTAAAAAACGCTAGGCGCTAGTCGGGCGGCGGGCTAGCGCCTAGCGCCTAGGCGGCTAGGCGGGGTTTAGGCGGACGCCTAGGCGGTCTAGGCGGATTTAGGTAAATTTCTTATATATTTTATGAATTAATTAAATTTACTATATCAAATGTAAATAATTATTGACTAATATACTATTTCTTATAGAAGAACATACATATGTGAATGTTTGATGCACATATATGATATGCTTGCCTAGGAAAAAAAACAAAATGTTATCTAAATAATTTATAATTTATATAAGATTTAGACACACACACAAAATATCTCAAACTATTAAAAATATAAAAAATCCACCCACTCAATCCGTCCAACTCACCTTAGCTATTTCACATCACCCTAATCTATACAAGATTCACACACACACACACACACACAATAAATATACCAAATTTTTAAAAATATAAAAACCCACCCACTTAAATTGTCCACCTCACAGGCTCTTTCACATCACCCGTCCACTTGGGTGGTTTCCATAATTAAAACCATCCTAGACCATGGTTTTCGTATTTAAAACCATCTGCTTTTGGACATTGGGTTTGAGACCACACTTCACTGCTGCAAACGTGTTGCAGATGCTTTCTTTAATTAAAAACGTCTGAAATGTTGAACTCTCTCTCTCTCTTTCTCTTCGCGCTCCCTCTTCTCTCTTCTTCACAGAAGAGCTGCAGTTCGCTGGCAGCAATTTTTCTTCCCTCATCTTCAGACGAGCTGCAAAAATTCGCCTACAGTCTCTCTCTCTCTCTCTCTCTCTCTCTCTCTCTCTCTCTCTCTCTCTGCACTCTCTCTTCCCTCATCTTCACAGAGACGAGCAACAGAAATTTTTCGGGGTTCTGTTGCTACATACGAGATCGGAAGTTGTAGATTCAAACCGCCTAGACTGCCGCCTAGCCCGCCGCCTAGCCCCGCCTAGCCCGCCTCAGGCGCCTAATGAGCGCCTAGGCGGCCGCCTATGTCCTCCCTGCCTAATTGAACGTTTTGGTCTAAATCGGATCGGAGCTCCGCCGCCCAGCGCCTAGGCGTCGCCTAGGCCGATTTTTAGAACACTGGCTCTATTAGATGCAAAAAGACTAAAATGAGTGCATTCAAACCAGCCCATTTTTCGCACTTCAGTCCTATATCAAATGTATCTCAGTGATACTGATTAGACAGAGTCGGGGAGTTCAAATAAATCACTTATAGCAACAAAAACAGTCAAAAAACAAATGTGTATGTATAAATTCAAATAGTAAAGAATATATCTTTATGACGAATAATCTGTTGTGATTAATTTCACAAAGAAACCATATATAAAGGAATCCTGTGCAAACAATGCAACATTAGTGTTAAAAAGCGAATGAGGATTATATGAAGTCTGAGAGCAACAACATATAAATGAGTAACATGTAAAGTTAAAATAGAGAAGACATTGATGTACAATGTACTCATACATATGTAGAATAATATATAAAGTAAGCTGGAAATGGAATTTGCTATTCTAGAAAAAAAAAATGGATTTTGCAATTTTCTCTTATGGATTTTCTCTGTATGGAGCTCTTAGTGTGGATGGTTTGTTAATTTTAACTCAAAACAGTAGAGCATATAAGTAAACAAAGGGAGACATATAACCAAAAGCTAAGACAAAGTTTTCTTATGATAATGAGGGAGCGCATATATAATCCGTGTTTCGCTTTTTTTTCATCTGCTCTATCAAATACAATGTGTGACAAAAAGAGTCCATTTAAATTAGAAGGAGTTGCGTTAAGCATAATTGGACAAAAAAAACTCTTTATAGCAACAAAAACATAAAACTGCTTTATAATTGGACAAAGAAAGAGGAAGATAAGAAGAAACAAAGAAAAGGCCCTTAAAAACTTGGCAAGGACATTTTCAGCAAGTGAACAAAAAAAAAAAAAAAACAGAGGCATTTCCAAACAGAAACTCAATATCAATATGCAGGAAAAAAAATAATGCCTGAGCAAGGAAAAAAAAAACCTGAGCATAATTCATATGAATGCAGTACTTTCCCTTCAAATGAAAACTTGTAGGAAAATCAAAAATCGAATGAAATAGCATGGCAGAAAAATTAAGGGGGGAAATAAATTAAAAAAGAAAAAAGAAAAAAAGAGGACGAATGACGTTGTCCAATGTACTTAATTTCTCTTGAGTATAATAACATCATATATATTTCTTGACCATATGAGATCAGTAGTTGATATAATTAGTCCAGCCGCAAAGGAACCCAATTCAACGCGCTTAAGCCTAGCTTATCACAGCATTGAAATGACAAAGAAAATGCATTTTATATCCATCCTTTCAGTCATTCATTAGATAGATGTGTTTGAATGCCACTGATATCAATGATAAATTTCATTACTCTGCACATATAAATTGTTCAGCCAAAACAATTGTTCATAAAAATTTAAAGCATCCAAGTGCATTAAATGAATATATATCTATCTCTAAAGAGGAAGGCTTTAGATATTATACCCATGTAAAAGCTAATCATCAAAATTTTTTACTTCCTATGTTCTTGGGGATCATTACAATTTTTCTTGTCCTGAATTTGAACACACTTGAAACTGAATTTCAAAACTACAAACTTAAATCAACACTCTTACTTTTAATCAAAAAATACTTAACAACAAAATAAAATCACACCTCAAGCTGCAAGTTGAATCAAAACCGTGGAATTTCAAAAGCACCCAACTCAAACACAGAGGTCTTCGCAGGCTTCAAAGAAAAGCCACAAATTCAAAAAACCTGATCTCCTGAAACCGAAAACAAAACCAAATTAACCATCATCACCCAAAATCCGAAGCTACAAACAAAATCACCTAAATCACAACCAAAAAATTTGAACAAAAAACCCATTTATAAATCCAAATTTACACTGCCAAGCATAACATTCAAACCAAAGAATTACCCATTTAGAAATCCTATCTCATATGTATTAAAACGATGAACAATTCTGAGTGAATCGTCACAAAATAGGTATAAAAACTAACCATGTTTCTTAATTTTAAAAATGGGAAACTTAGAGAAAGAGTACTGAGTTTTCAGTTCTTACAACAACGAAAATAACCATATCTTTTCATTTTGAACTGGGATTGATTTCTGTCATCAACATTAACAAAACCTGTAATTTTAGCATGTAATTAAATTCTAGCTGACCAACTTCCAATTCAACCAAACAAAAAAAAGCAATTACAATCAAACTAACCTTTTTTTCCTCTGAGAAAGAGAGTGTAATCAAAAAGCAAGCAGGAAAAAAATAAATTACACATTACTAAATTTCTTGTTGGGGTTTATCAGAAATTTTTCAATAAAAATCAAATTCCAAAACAAACTTAAAAGCCAAAATTTGATAATAAATGAACCTCTTCAACAATTCGGATTAGCCAAAACTCTAGCTAGAAGTCAAAATCTGTCTACAAAACCTCGACCTCAAGTGGGCAAACTCCCAAAATAATATGAAAATTACCCAAATCCATACACCCTTCCAAAACCCTAGCAATCGATATAAATTTGAAACCAAAAATAATTTTAGGGAAATTAATAGATAATAAAAAAAATGGAAACTTTACAAATGGCAACACCAATACAACCCCAACGTTGTAGATCCGCTGCGCTATTTGGCTGCAACGTCTTGCATCCATCCTGCAGAAAATAAATTGGAAAAATATGTCAGGGCTGTGAATTTGATGCGCATGCTTATGATCAAGCTGATATAAATGACTCTCACCACCGCAAATATGCATTCCAAACTTAAATCTGCAAGTACATATATGTTTTAGTTGTGTAAACTATTTGATATTGTTTTGCTAGGGTTGTATCGGTGTTGCCGTTTGTAAAGTTTGCACTCCCTACTCTGTTTTGCTGGGGTTGTGTAAACTATTTAATTCATCCTTCTGGTTTGCACTCTCTACTTTTTTGGTAGACTATCTCATCCACAAACAGGTGGTATAAGATAAACCATTCATAAAAGAATTGAATTGAAGGATTTCATTACAACTTATCAGAACTCCTAAAAAAACTGATTTGATCATTACGACTGAATTCTTTTAGTTTCTGAGCTTACCCAAAACCCCAAATACAAAGTAACTAAAAACCCCCAAAAACTTGCACATAGATTCATCAAACTGTCAAAAAATAAAAAACCCAGAAGCTAAAAGCAATAACCCAGAACTCACCAAAATCAAAACGACGTCTGAAGACGCCAAAAAAAACCAAATTGGGAAAGAATCAACGAAGAACTCACCAAAATCAAATCGAATCGAATGGAGAGAATGAACCATCAAGATATGAGGAATGCGGCAAGCCAGGGGCTACTATGACTGAGTTTTGGATTGTGGAATTTAGATTTCTCGTTCGGGGAAAGGAAGAGGATTCTAAGTTGGGGAAAGCAAGGAGTAGGGAGAAAAATGAGGATGCCCAAAAAAGTAAAACGATTTCTAGGGTTTGATGGAGTTTGCAGCCAGTTGGGGGAAGATTGAAGTGGTGGAAAAGAAACAATGAAACCGTGAGAGAAGAAAATTAAAAGGGAATGAAACCGTGACAGCAAGATTGAAGCGGCGGAAAAGAGGATGAAAAATGAGTCGAGGAGAGAGGGAAGAAGCAGCAAAAACCCACGCATTCCATTTTGTTCTCCGTTTGACAACAAAGCAAACTGGCAAAATTAAGATAACAGCAAAATAGGCGGGGGTAAAATAGGAAATACACTGTAGAATGAACAGTGTTTTAGGGTTTTTTTTCTCTTTTAGTATATACTAGAAATTACTACTCGCGCGTTGCTGCGGGATTAGAAATTGTATGAAAGATTATATTCGAAATATATAAAAAGATTGTGTTATAGAAAATTGTTTCAATCTTAGGTACAATGAAATGAAAGTTTACCCAATGTTGTGAGAATAAGGCTTTTGGCTGGAAGTTATGTTTGTTCCTTGCCACCATGACAATTCCTGCTAGAATAACAACAAATTCACAAAACATACAAAAAGTTATTGTTATTCTGATATATACAGAACTTAGACCCGAAAATACTAAAAACACAACCCCTGAAATTTATATTGAGTAGTTAAATGTAAAACAAAATATAAGATTCTTCTTTACCAAACCAGGGAGTAGAAACATGAGACGCATATAATCTCCAACCCAACAATTGTTATACGCCTGGATTGTTGAATGAAAAACTAAGAGATGTTTGTTAAATGCTTGTCACTGCTTCTTTCATCAACTCTTCGTGATCTTTAACTTTGAGTTGTGGTAGATTAGTTTGCATATGGATTTTCCTTTGTAAACTACATTTCAAAACGAAGAATGAAACACATTTATTCAAAAAAAGGAATGTTGTGTTAGAAACATGGGTAATTAAACAATCAAAATAGTAACCTCAAAATTCATATGATATGGCTTAAACTAATTAAAATGATTTGCTTATTTTGGTAAAGGATTAATAGATGGATAAGACACTTTAAACAACTATAAGTTTTATAGAAAAGCTTTCCAAGAGCTTAGTTGGAGTAGACAGTATCTAAAATACATCACTCAAAAGAAAAAGATAACTGAAAGTTACAATGCTTAATTCTATATACTAAATATTATAATGCAATGTGAAAAAGCTCACCACATTGTTGAATAATATTATCAAATTCAGCAGATCCACTGATCTTATACATAATTTGATGATTCAGAACATCACAATAATAGTTTAAAGAGTAGAATATTACAAAGACTGGAACATTACTTATAGAAAGCGATTCGGAATGTCGACCACTTGTGTGGGCAATAAAGGGCAGGGTCAATGAGATAATCAACAACTTTTCCACACTGCAAATAAATAAATTAAAAACAACAATGCTTAGGAAATCATTTTTTAATAAGTTAACAAAGAAAGAGAAGACTACCTTTGTTGGGTGTCATAGTTGGAAACTCCGTTGTTTTTTTTTTTTTTTTTTTTTTGTTGTTGCTGCATAAATATGCCTTTTGAATAATGTGAAGTTGGAATAAGCGAAAATTGAAAACGATCAGAGATTCATGGTTCTTACCTAAATTTGAGCTTACCTACAACAAATTTAGTTTGTATAACCTCAATTGACCATCATGAACTTAATTCGTCCCCTGTGTCACTGCAAATACATGTAAAAATCCGAGAAAATCAAATGCTATAAACACCAAATTCCAAATTTGCAGTCAAAACTAAATTCCAAACAATGATTGTATGCATATCCGAGCCATAAGGGAACCAAATTTAAAGAATTATTTGGAGATGAAAAGCCTAATGTAAACCCTAATAAAGTTTATCAATTTTATAATAATCCTCCGATGTGGGGCAACATGAAGACCCTATTGTCGAGTTGTGTTTGTATTCCGTTCCAAGGACTGCGTAACTAACAAATCAGGGCTCAAAAATTCAGATTTATCTTTCAGAGGAAGAGAGAGAGTGTTACAGTGACAATGGCAGTGAGAGCTAAGAAATAGGAATCCATGACTCTTCCCATGGAAATTGTTTTGGGTTCTTGCTCCAGAATAAAAAAAATAAAAAAATAAAAAAATAAAAAAAACTCTCTGCTTTGCTTGTAGCTGCTGAGTTATCAAAAGTGGAAAGGAAGCCCTTCGAAAATTCAATACAACACGAAAAATTTATTTGCTGAAGTTTTAACATCGTCAGATTCCAAGGTCTTTCTGGTTCTACACATAAAGATCAAATAGAACTCCTGATTACCTGCGGTTGGAAACAAATAAAAAATATATGGAGAATTTTATACAAAATCACAAAATAATTCAATTGCAAGCAATTTAATCAAAGAGGTATTTATCAATTCCCCCCCTAAACTTGTGACCATTGGCCAATTTTCCTCCTCAACTTTAATTTGGCCAATTTCCTCCGTCAACTCTCATAATTAGTCAATTTGCACCCTACTGTTAATTTTTTTTTTTTAATTTTCCATCTATTTTTTATTTATTTTTTATCATTCTTTCTAATAGCTTCTAACAAAATGCTAAAATTAACATAAACTCACCTGCATAATATAGGGTAAAATGTACAAAAGCATAATACAATTAGTATGTGATATGGGCTGATTATAAGAAAAAGTTATGAATCGGGTTTAAAGCATGTAAAAGAAGAAATAATAACAAAAAGAAATAATAATCCTAAACTCATGAATCAGACTTTGAGTTATTCTTAATAAGGAGTTGAAAATTATGAATTGACTAGCCATTTTTACACCAAAGCTTGATTCTCCGCAATTTACTTGAACTTAGCTTTCATTTTTATAAAGAAAAATGTATTCACATACAAAAATTTACACATCAATCCTTTTCGTTATCAATTTTGTATAGTCAAAAATCAAATAAAATTACTCCATACTGATTTATTATGACTAATAATACTATCTATGATAAATTGTAAAATTCTAAATTTTAATCTATTTGTAATAGGATAAAGATATAGGAAAATGATTAACATACATCTTATTTAGTTTCTTACACACACCTATTTAATTATGACCAAATTAAAAAATTAACAGTAGGGTGCAAATTGACTAATTATGAGAGTTGAGGGGGAAATTGGCCAAATTAAAGTTGAGGGGGGAAATTGGCTAATGGTCATAAGTTCAGGGGGGAATTGATGAATACCTCTTAATCAAAATTGCAAAGCAGAAACCATAGAAACAACAGAAAGAAAAACTTCAAATCTTAGTAAAATTAAGAACACAAATCACTAATCACACAACCAAAATGAACAAAAGTAAAAAATCAGTACTCAAGAAAGACCAAAATAATCGTTGAGGGGGAAGAAATTGATGAAACATTGAACCTTGAGAACTTGATCTTCTGGGCAGCGAGTCGAGGAGCTGAAGTAGCCTTGAAGGAAGTGAGTTCGACTGGAGTCTAGCGTTTGAGAGCAGTGGAAAATATTTTACCTGATTTAATTTTTAAAATTAAAAATTAAAAAGAACTAAATGCAAATATTTGGAAAAAAATGGAATGTTTCCATATGTAAATCTCACCCTCAACAGTTTTAAAACGCAGTCATCCCAGTGCAAATAGAAGGTGGAAAATGTTGTCCCAGCACAAACACAACCTGCAAAACAAACAAACCAACACACAAAAAAAACCAAATGATCAACAATAAAATTTAGAAACCCCACCACACAAAATCGCGAGAACAACATAAAAAATTACCAATAAAAGTTAGCAAAAACACACACACGGTCTGACAATAAACGCCTTAACGCCAATGATGGCCTCAAACCCAAACAAAATCCCAAATCAGTTAAAAAAATAGTGAAAATGAACTGAACCCATTCTTCTGTCATATTCTTTTCCTCTGTTTCCCTATCCTTAATCCCAAATCTCTCTTTCATGCTTTCTCCGCCGTTTTTCCCTCACCCTCAATCCCATTTTCTTCCAAGTCTATAATAAAAACCACATGCATAAACAAGCTAGAAATTTGCCAAAACGCACAACATAGCCTAACTAAAAATCTCACTAATTAAAACTTTCACCCAAAAAAACAGTCTATCTCCTTGATCAAACGAAAACTCCAAAACCAATTCAATGGTTGATTAACAACCCATAACAGAATCTGATTTAAAATTGAACCCATAAAAATTAAAAGTTTTTAACATTTAAAATATAATATAAGAACGATTGAATACATTTTGAGTTACAGTGTTACAGAGGTTTGTGAAGAAAACACCATACATTAATGCCTACGAATCGACTTGTTATACACCTAAACAATGAGAGTGCAGCTTCTATAAGTGAATCCACAATGTAAAACATCTTAACAGTTCAAATTAAATAGAAAAAAATTAAAAAATTGAAAGAACTTGAGCATCATACTTTCTTACTCACGCTATGTGAATCGCATGCACCCAACAAAAAGCAAACAATCAGAGGCGCAACCAACTGCAGAGCAATCAGATTCCCTTCCATCAAACCCATTTCATAAACCCTAGAAAAAATGGTAAGCAGATAAAATTTCAACTGTTACATATCACAGCCCCCTTTCATACCACCAAGCTCAGTAAATTTGAGGCCTTTCACTTCAGATCGTCGCCCCAACGCAACAACAAGGAAGTTGTAAGCAAAGATGACAGCTGCTTTAGAACACCCATTTCAGAAAAGACTCAGTCAGAGGCCATAGAGATTCAGCGGAACAGAGAGAAAAAGATAATCCCAAACAAAATTCTAGAGAGAGAAGATTTACCCTGAAATCAAAGCCAGTTGAAGAATTTTCTTCGAATCAGGAGAACCGGGACGGGATTCACGTTGTGCTCCCAGAAAACTGTCGAGAGAGAATTGGGGGTGGGTTGGAAGAACGTATTGGAAGCAAAAGGAAGAGCCCAATTTCGCTTAACTAAGAAACCCAATTCAATCCTTGATCAGAACACATAACATAGGCTAATAAAATATCTCACCAAAGCACAAAACGCAAAACAATCGAACGGAAGTTAGTGGAGAAAGAGTGAAAAGCAACAGAAGCAAAAAGAGTGAAAAGAAAAGGGAAGAAGATAGAAGATGCAGCGATGGTCGACAGGTGGAGCGGAATGGCATAACCGCATTTTCATTGTAGAAAAGCTGAAATAAAGCACAGCCAAATAAAAATTTAGAGGGCATTTTCGTCACTTTACTGTTAATGAACATTAACATTTTTTTTTTTGTTTTAGTATATATAAATAAATATAATGTTTTAGATCGAGTTCATAATTGACATACAGAAGCATAACCGTTGAGTACATTTGCAGACTCAGAATTACCTCTCTTGCAAGACCTTCTGGAGCGCTACTATCTCCCAGAGAAAGGCGGAACAATTCCACTGCACGTACTACTATCTTTTAAATATTTATAGGGTAAATTACAAAAAACTACCTCAACTATTGGGTCATTAACAGTTTCATACCTCGTCTTTAAAAAATTTCAATGTTATACCTTATCTTCGAATTTGTACCTTCCGTCAGTTGTCTTTTAATTATTCTGTTAAATGTTATATTAAAAAATTATTAAAATATTATTAAAAACTAAAAAAAAATTATTTATTTATTTTTTCTTTTTTTTTTTCTCTCTTCTTTTTTTTTTTTTTTTTCCTCTCTCTTCTTCTTCTTCTTCTTCTCCTTCTCCTTCTTTCTTTCTGGGTTCCAAGGGGCGGGGGGGTTTTTTTTTTTTTTCTTCTTCTTCTTCTTCTCCTCATTCTCATTCTCATTCTCATTCCCCTCCTTCTTTCTTCCTAGGTTGTCGCAGGGGGGGAACCGATTTTTTTTTCTTTTCTCTTCTTCCTTCTTCTTCCTTCTCCTTCTTTATGGGTTGCAGGGGCTTGGTTTCCCGGGGGGAGGGGGGTCAAACTGGGTTGGGTTTTTTTTTTTTTCTTTTTTTTTTCCCTCCTTCCTCCTTCTTCCTTCTTCTTCCTCTTCCTCCTCTTCCTCATTCTTCTTCTTCTTCCTCCTTTTTTTTTCTTTTTTTTCTTTTTTTTTTCTTCTCTGTCTCTTTCTTTCTTCTTCTTCTTCTTCTTCTTCTTCTTCTTGGCAGGTTTTGGGGGGGAGGGCCGAAACTGGTTTTTTTTTTTTCCTCTCTCTCTCTCTCTTCTTCTTCTTCTTCTTCTTTTGGGTTGGGGGATGGGTTTTGGGGTGGGGGGGGGGTGGTCTTCTTCTTCTTCTCTAGTTTTTTTTTATTTTTTTATTTTTTCCCTCCTCCTTCTTTCTGGGTTGCAGAGGGTTGGGTTTTTTCGTGGGGGGGGGGGGGGGACGGATGAACTGGTTTTTTTTTTTTTTTTTTGTTCTTCTTCCTCTTCCTCCTTCTTCTTCTTTCTGGGTTTGCAGGGGATTGGGATGGGGGGGGACGGACGAAGAAGAAGAAGCATGAGGAGGAGAGAGAAGAAGAGAAAAAAAAGAGAGAGAAGGAAAAAAAAATTAAAATTTTTAAAATTTAATTAATTTTTTTTTTAGTTTTTAATAATATTTTATTAATTTTTTAATATAAAGTGTGCCACGTGGCATGCCACGTCAGCATTTAACAGAAGAATTGACAGACAACTGACGGAATGTATGACATTGCAACAAATTCGAAAATAAGGTATAACATTGAAATTTTTTAAAGACGAGGTATGAAACTGTTAATGACCCAATAGTTGAGGTAGTTTTTTGTAATTTACCCATATTTATAATGGAAGGAATATGGACAGTCAAGTCCTGGAAGTACAGATCTTGAAGTTACCAAAATCTTGTAGTTTGGCCTTTTGATTTCGTCTAATTTCTGAAGAATGGATTCTTATCCAGGCCAAACATCATCGAGAACCAATAGTAGAGGATTTTCTCGTTTGACATTGATAAAATGTTGCAACCACTTAATTACAGTTTCTTCATTTTGGATAATAGGTACCTAGGAACCCTTGCATAGATGTAGTTCTTGTACAATACGTTCCAAGTTGGGTGTTTTTTCGAAACAATGACAAAGTAGATATTGTTCTTGAAAAGACCTATCCAAATACAAGTAAGCTATCACCAAGCGGGCATTTAAGTACGCAGATATACGATTACGCAAACATAAAACAGACAAGATGGTGATGTTGAGGTCTTACAAATGAATCATTCCTTTAACATTCTTCAGAGTCTTTGTACTGGGAAGGTTGTTCACAGAATTTTTCCACAAGGAGACTAACTATCAAGTTACAGTCTAGTGGCTTGAATCTATCAAGTTATAGCTAGTCTAGTGGTGGATAAGGTTTGGGCATGGTTAGCAGTAACTCTCATAAGAACGACAATGATATTCTTAAGATTAGTCCAGTTGTAAAACAAACATTCCTTTACGCGCTGCAGCAGAAAGAACTTCTATATATATATACCATAATAAGAAGTTAACTTTCAGACTAAAGTACTACAGAAGTTTGCGATTCAGAAGTAGGACGGTAACAAGAATAAAAAGATAAAATGATGATACACGTGTGATCGCACGCACACAACATACCTTTGATTTCTTGATCTTGACAAAACTTCGTCGCCAAAGTGGTTTTCCCCAATCCAGGAGAAATCAGCATCAACATCAACACCTTTTCATTGTTCAATAACATCATCTTCAACTCCTTCAAAGGCACATCCAACCCAACTAAAACGGTGGAACGTGAGGTACTGCATGCCAAGCATCAATCTCATATTCAATTTGTAGAGATTTGTCCAAATCCAGAAGTTCCTTTGAGTGTCTATAGTTTTTGTAGCCTTTCCAAGGACTAAGCTTGGTGCGTTTCTGAACAAGCGCCGCCCCATTCTTCATTTGATTTTCGAAATGTTGTTCTTCATCTTTTGGACGATCCAACACCTTCTTGTACTTTTCTATCGCTTCAATCAGTGGTTCTAAAGGGTCGAGCGTGGATTTTATGTCTTCAAGCAGAGGGTTAAAGAGCGTGGTCTTTTCCTTCACATTCATAAGGACATCAAACAACACTTTGAATGCTGCCCCAAGAGTGTGCCCTGCGATTAACGAGGTCTCTGTCATAATTACACCACCATACATTGTCAATGGATTATATTGGTATCTACCATACATCTTTAAATTAACAATTCTATATGTAAACCAAGTAGTTCTATGTATACCTTGTACCACACTTTTCTCTTCAACTGGTTCGAGTTCCGTCTCTGTATTGCTTATTGAAACCACGGCCTCCATGATTTCACTTGCTTCCAGCTGCACCTGCAGAGCAGTATCTAGCAGTCTTAAAAACGACCCATGGAGTTCAACAATTTGTTCACTTTAGGCCTTCCTATGTGCAAGGTCTCTGCTTCCTCAGGCACCTCCAAGTACACTTTTCGGGATGGTCTTCTAGCAGTAGCAGCCCCTGCTTCCAATTAGGTAAGTGCTTCGCCATTTTGCTTAATATGTCATTCTTCTTGACGCAATCATGCAAATAATTGCCGAGACTGAACTTGATGCTGATAGCAGCAGGGAAATAATGTACGCAATTTAATTGGAGGTTAGTGGGAAAGATTTTTTGATGTTGGTGAAAAACTAGTAAAAAAAGAGAGAATGTGCAATAGATTATTAGCAAAGAAAATCAGATAGGTAGATTGAAGGCTCTATGCTATATCATCCCGTATACTATCCTTGGAGGTTGGAGTCTGTCTGTCTCTGTCATGTATTTTTCAAACCTAGTTGTATATTTTTACTGTGGATTAAATTTGATTTTAATTGTTAATCTGACAACCTTTGTACCTGACATAGCCGCCAGTTTACATGCGGGGTTGAGTAGTAGGCCATATCTGCTACATCGATAGAGCAACCACAAATACGAAGGCTCTGATCAAGTAGTAGGCCATATCTGCTACGTCGGTAGATTGACCAGAAATACAAAGGCTCTAATCGACAAAGCGATAGAGAGACCACACCCATTAGCCAGTAGATAGATGGTTAATAGATGTGAGAAGCTTGGAGGGGATGAGAGGGAAGTGATGAAAAAAGGTAGGCATTAGAGGGTTTTTCCTGCCTGTCCTAGGAGGAAGAAAAAAAAAATCAAAAATTCATCAAATCTTAATCAGTATATAGAGAAGAAAACCAGGGAAATCCAAGCCAGTGGAACGATGCAATATCTCATACAAACACTAAATGAGAAATAGGAAAAAATAAACTAGAATACAAATCACACAGGCCATTTGCTCCAATACTTATCGTGGAAAGATGGCTCTCAAATCTGAAGTCTGTGGAGCCAATTCAGGTTGAACTCTTCTTTAGCCACCGTTATTTTGTCGGGATTTGATAAGACAGATTCCCAAAAATTTCTTGCGTCTTCGTCACATACCACTTTCTCTAACTGCTGACCAAGATCATACACCGACACAGGAACATTCAATCTTGAACATTGTGCCATGTTGATTTTTCTTAAACCAGTATGACAATATAGGGCTTATTACTTAACAGTAACGAGAACTATGAAGGAATCAGATAGATTTGAAATATAACAAGGAAATGGAATCGAATCAACTAGCCTCCTAGTTGATTTAATTCTATTAGGTCTTTGATTACAGAGTTCAAGAAAGAAAGAAACTCACACTTTCCCGATTATCTATTAGTAAACACACAAAAAGTTACAAAGTGCAATAATTCTTACTCAAAGATTCATAAATAGAGGTAAATGTAGAAAACTCAAGAAATTGGTTTTACAAAACTATCTACTGTTTTCCAAACTTTCAAAATAACGGTTCCGTAAAGATTCTGCTGGTAGGAGTAATTTGAAGATTTGGTAGAATGGAGGCAAAAATTACTCCCACTTCATGTCAGACCGGTTTCAAAGGATCAGCCGCACTAGGGGAAGGTTCGCTTTTCCGAAGCTGCTCCAATGTTTTTACCACGTCGTTCATGTTTGGCCTAGACTTGGGATCGTCTGCTAAGCATCGAATTGCTAGTTTAACTACTTTGCGAGCGTCACTAGAAGGGTACTGGCCTTCAAAACGAGCATCCAAAATTTTGAAAACTTTGCGTTTGCTGGCAAGGTAAGGCTTGGCCCATTTAACTAAATTGTGTTCTTTGGATGACGGATTCTTGTCCACAACTGGTCTGCCAGACAACATTTCGAGCAGAACAACCCCAAAACTATACACATCACTTTTGGCACTTAAATGACCTAAAAAAACAAACATACAGAAGAAAATAAAAAAGGATCAGAAGGGAGTGATCATGCATCGTAGATCAAATCTAAGATAAAAATAATGCATTGCGGTAGCTGCAACACTGGTGAAGGTGAAGAGTGGTGGAGACGAAGCCTCTTACAAGTATAATCTTAAGTAGAACACAATTTTAACCTACAACACTTACATGTAATGCATATAAAGGATGGAGAATGTCCTAATCCATGAAACAATCACCTTTTATTCTAAAGATGATAGAAGCGTAGCTCTAGTTTTCAGCTGCAAATATTTTGGATGTTGTTTTAAGTGGTCAAATTGAACTGAACTGATTAATAATACATGAAGTTGATGGCGCAAACACAAAATATTGCAAGAAACAGAACATGGCCATTCAAAACGTACACATGTTTTTCCCCTTTTCGGGGTATTTTGCTTTTGTAAGTGAACTCAATACTGTAAACTAAAGTACCTGTGGCTATATACTCAGGAGCTGCATACCCATATGTCTCTATGAACCTTGTTGAGACATGGGTTTTATCACCGGCTGGCCAACCCCTGGCCAGACCAAAATCTGTAAGTTTAGCATTGTTCATCTGTTGTTTTTCAATAAATATTTCATGTGTGAGCAAATCTACAATAACTCTTCCAGGAAAAAGAAAAAAGAAAAAAAAAAAAAAACAATAGTTAAAGGGTTTTTATCACGGTTGGTTCCCAAAAATTGGACATTTCAATAAATTTAGTCCCTAAAAATAGATCTCCCAAATCAATTTAGTCATTCCGTCAATTTTTCTGTTAGTGAGGTTTTTTTTGTTGAACTAAAAGTGTTAAAAAAAATAAAAAGAAAAAGAACAACATTGTTGTCTTCATCTCTCACTCAGGTGGAGAATTGGAGATCTTTTTCAAGCAATTCCAATCAATTAGATTTTCCCAGCAACCAAACAACAGGTAACAAGCTTGGGATCTCAAATTCATCGGCTAGGAGATTGGGCTCAGCTTCATCGAGAGAGAGGAAAAAAAAAAAGCCATGTCTCGACGCTGTCGTGGTAGTTCACAATCTTCTCCTCATGTTGAATCTGCATCGACTTCATGTCCTCCCTTCTCTTGTCCGGTCCAATCGGCTATTACGGCTTTCTCACTACCTGATCTTGGCAACGGACGGCGGAGATGAATTGGGAGGCTGCGTGTGTCAAAATGAAGAAGACGATGTTTCTTTTTTTGTTTGTTTGTTTTTTTTTTTTTTTTTTTTAGTTTTAGATTTTAATCTTTTAAAAAATTGGTTTTTATGATTGATTTACATGGCGCCATATGATTGTTTGGGTAAGACCCACACTAATAGAAACTTTGACAGAAACACAACGGAATGACCAAATTGAATTGCAAAACCCATTTTCAAGGACTAAATTGAATTTTCTATTTCATAAATCATTTTGATTGAAAGGTCTAATTTCAGAGACAACCGTGCTAAAAGTTTCACTTACCGAATCCAGCAGGATATCAGAAGTTTTGAAGTGACGATAGATCACTTGCGTCTCAGCACTGTGAAGAAATGCTAGACCCTTAGCAGCACCAAGGGCAATCCTCATACGAAGGTTCCACGGAAGTGGCCGAGAGGAAGAAGACTCTGTTCCACCAACAACATTTAAGTATCTAAATTATACTCTGTAGTGAAACAGTTGATCGCCTTAGCAACGGTAATGCTGATTTTAAAGATCAAATGGCTAAAGAGTGACGGAAGTTCATAACTCACTGCTAAATAGATGTCTATCCAAGCTTCCGCGAGGTATATATTCATACACTAAAAGTCGGTGGTCATCCTCTAAGCAGTAACCAATCAACCTCACAAGATTTTCATGATGCAGCTGCCCAAAGTAGTTGATGTCCGCCTATTGTTCAAGAGGCTCCACAAAATTAATAAATGATTCTCTAAAAATGTTACGTGTAAAACTATCTATTTGTAACAACTATTAAGGAGCAAAATGCAAGAATAATCTGACCTTTAAAGATCAAAGAAGGTGAAGTCATAGCTGACTTCAATAGTAAGCTTCTTCTCTCTTGCAAAAACAACATGCTCGACTCACAATAGGTCTAAGTCCAATTATGAGCCAGTTTTACTCTGAGAGCAGTGACCTCTATTACATAGACATACAATCTGTACGATTCTCCAATTAGAATTCTTGTAGGAAACCAACATTGTCTCCCAATTTTAATATAAGTGAGTAATTTATGACCTATTCCCGGTCTCAATCCTTTATAAACTAGGACAACCAAACATCTTCTAATAAGACTCAAACCAATTTGAGCACAAATATCTGGCCAAAGTACTCCTACAAATGTGCTCATATTCTAACAAAAGATTCATCAAGACTGTTTAAATATATTAGTCTTTCTAACTAAACTTGACAATTCATCCACAGGGGACTTTGAGCAAAAACAAATCAACAAGGTATTAGGAAAGTGCATTTAGGCCATCGAATGATAGAAGTGATACTCACCAACCATTCTTTGTGACCTGGCAGATCTTCATGGTTAAGCCTTTTCACAGCAACAACCATGCCAGTACCAGCCTTGGCAGCTGTTAGTGAATTCTCATCAACCCACCCCTTAAAGACAGAACCTAAATGTCCTTCACCCACAATACAATCAGAACGGAAGTTCCTGGTGGCTGTTTTCAGTTCACCAAATCTGAATGCCTTCAGATTGGAGGACTGCACGATCTCACCCTCTGTCCGAAAAGTTGAAGGCACTGAGATAGTCGACAGTTTGCTACTTGGACGCAATCCTAGACATGACAAATCTCATATAAATTGTTAATAAAGCTCAAAATTCAGTTATATGACAAAATAAGTTCTAAAAAGAATCCATAACATCAAAATACCAGAATACCATGGCTATGTTGGTTTGACTCCTATATCAAATCCAACCGTAAGAATGGAGGTTCATGTACTGCAGTACCTTCAATTTCACTTTGGTTCTGTACCACACCACTCCCTTCAATTTTCTCAGCAACCGGTTTTTTATCCCTGACAGAAAGCGATGCCTCCTTCACATCCCTTGTTCCCTGCACATTCAGCATATCTAATCCAACTGTAGGTGATAAAGATTCAGGTAATACATTCCGACCTCTAGTTTGAATTTGATCTTGAAGCACACCACTTTCTTCAATTTGCTTGATCACAGCCTCTATACGTTGCACTGAAGCAAAGGTCTGCTTCACATCTCTTGCTACCTGCACTTTCAGTATATTTAACAGTATTTGAAGAGATTCGTCCAATCTGAGAAGCCTGTCAGTGTATTTATACTGTTTGCAGCTGGCCCACAAGTGATCCTTGGCGCACTTGTCTATGAGCTCTACACCATTCTCCATTTGTATTCTAAAATCTTCGAGTCGCTCCTCTGCGCAATCTAATATCTTCTTATGTTTTGTTACCTCTTCAATCAATGGTTTTAAAGATTCTAGGGTGGATATAAGATTTTCAAATAGTGGTTTAAACATCACAGTCTTGTCCTTTGCTCCTATAACAGCGTCAAACAAAGCCAAAAACACTGCTTCTAGAGAAGCTCCTCCATCAAAAGATGTCACTGCATAATTACAACACCAACAAAATAAGAAAACTAGTAATTGTTTCAATCAAAAGTTCAGGATATGTGAAAAGAAAGAAAGTTCTGCCAAACCAGTATATATCTTGTGTGTTTCTAGTTATTCTCTATTTGCAAGTTTAGTCTATCATCGGGCACATCAACGAACAAGTTTCATAAGGGAGTCGAAAATCTTACATGCTACTATCAAAGAAGGGTCTTAAGCTCTTGCTAGCCATGGGCGTCAATATTCAATGAAAGAAAAATCAATATCAGATGATCGGGTTTAATTACCAAATGTCTGATCTAAAATTAGCTAAATGTTAAGTAATGCTTATTGCTACAACAAAAGCTATATTCCAAAAAATGCAAAAGAAAATCGACACCAAGCATGTCTATAAATTTAGTTCCAATCAACTCACCTTGTTCCCCACCATTCCCTTGAGTTTGCTCTGGCGGAGCGGTTTCTGTACTACTTCCGGAAACCAAATTCTCCAAGCCACTCCCTCCTTCCCCAGCTCTCTGCTGCAGTAATTTCTGTATATCCAACAGGCTTCTGTTCACTTCATCCAATTTATCTCGGTTTTGCCTCGACAACAATAAAACCTCTTTCACATCCCTTGCTTCCTGCATCTTCAATTTTTGCAGCAATCTTTTGAGAGCCCTATCCAACTCAACAATTTGGTCAGTATAATCATACAAACAGCAATAGTTCCACATTCGAAAATTAGATAACTTTACAACCAGCTTTACGCCTTCCTCCATCTGCAATTTAAGACTTTCGATTTCGTCGTTGGGGAGACCCAATTCCACATTATGTTCTTCAATTTGTTGGATGTCTCTCGGTACTAGGGAGTCTAGTGTAGATTTGAGGTCTCCCAGAAGGGATTTAAAGGTGCTGCTCTTGCTCATCGCTTGCTTGACGCCGTCGTAGAGCAGCGTAAACAGTGTTCCGCCAATAAATTCTAGTGCCATAGTTACCACAGCACTCTCAATACAGCAAAATTAGTAATATTTGTGTTTGATTGCAACCTAAAAGTTGGCCAACCTTATTCAATACGGTGGCAAATTGGGTGGCTCCGCTTGCTAATGGAGGAGGATGCGCCATGAACGGTGGAAGAGACGAGACCACCATCCTCCTTCCTTCATCTCTTGGTCCCTGGAGGCTGCCACCAGAGGTCAACGGACGAAGCTGGAGCTGAAGAGCCAAGTAAACTGGCCTCTCTTTTGGTATTTGTTGTATTTCTTTCGCTTCTTTTAGTACCATTTTCATAGCAGAGCTATATGGCTAGAGCTGTGCTCCCTCAAGTTTGAATTTTTTTACGTGTCGTGTGTGACTATCCCATCTTTCGTCAACACAAAAAACGTTCAGTGGAAATGATCCTTTCTAGATCCCTTTTAACAAATTTACCAAATCATCTAATTCAGACTTTTCAAATTTAATCAAACGGTTAAAATTACTATTTTAAAGGTGCTCTTGTTTGCAATCGTTAAATCAAATTTCAAGAACCCGAATTGATTGATTGAGTAAATTTGATGAAAGGGATCCGGTACTCCAGAGAATCCCTTTCCACTATCAGTAGGTCTAAATGATAAGACAGGAAGGTTTACAATGATTTAGAGTGAGGATTTTCGGACTCAAAATACATGTGTAAAAACATTATCACATGCAGGGAGGCATTTATTGGACCACAAACATTCCAACAAAGGAATTTGGAAATGTAAAATATTACATCATCAGATGCGAATTTTGTGTCTTCATGACATGTTCATAGGATTTTTACCATATGTGAAAAAGAGTTTAAAACATCTATAAAATACTTGAAAGAGAATAAGATAATTGTTGTATACACGACTCAAGCAAAGTCGATCTCTACAATAACTAATATGAATAACTTGTATATAAAATCAATTCTTAGTTTACTATTCAACACAATATTTGGAAAATATTTGAAATTGTGAAATAAAACAAAGATTCTTTGACCAAAAAAAAAATACAAAGATTGCAAGAAAATAAAATAAACTAAACTGACAGAATTAAAATTGCCAATAAGGAAAACAATGGTTTTAAAGAATTTGCCATTAACATTCTTATGTAGTTATATCAATTGCTTATTAGTTAATACATGCAACTTTGAAGGTTAGATTTTTTTAATGCATATACTACTTATGGCATTCAAGTCAGAACATATATCTAACATGCAATCAGTCTGTAACACTCTGATCAAGTCTAAAAATATAAGACTCATTAAGATTTGTGAAAACCTTTTGAAAAACCATGAAATCCTTAAGACATGGGAATTCACCTTAAGTGAAATTACAGTTATCAATTACAAGAAGCATTAATCAATTTCAAAGGGCATTTCAACAGAAATTGCATTCAATCACTTGTTTTAACATTCTAATGGTAGCTAAGCATTAAGACGTATAGATGGTTTAAACACAGTGTTCTATAATTCATAGTATGCATACATAACTTCATAAAAAAAAAATTAAAAAAAAAAAACTACATAGTCGTTCTAAGGCTCTTAATTTGTCCTAGCAAAAGAAAGTTATTTACGCATATTCATGATTGAAATTCAAATAAAATATCATTAAGATTGAAAGATAGAAAAACACCCTTGTAGTCTGAAGTACAAATGCAAAAGTTGTAGCCAAAATTTCTCCAAGTGATGCGTAGAAAAGCCTAATGCACGGCTAAGGCTATTAATATTACTACAATTAAATCCTTTGTGGAAAATACATTCTTATTCAATCATGGAGAATCTACCCAGTCAAAGATGGTCCACATTTTCGGACCAAATCAGCTCCAAATCAAGCCGGGTTGGAAAAATTATTACGTCCCTAGAAACTTCCAAGGGACCAACTTCAGAAACCGTTATCTTCATAATCAAAAAGCTAAATTAAGCCCAAAAGATCAATTTGCCAGCATTGCGCAGTAGACCTTAATTAATGGAGTGTGATATCCACACATCATTTTTTACTTCTTATACACCCATCTAATTTTCGATCATCAGATCAGATGAATTGAAGAATATCAAATTACAAAATTTAATAAGCAGATATGAGAAGTAAAAAGAGATGTGTGGATATCATCCCTAATTAATTCGCCATGGTCCAAGAGCTTGGCTTAAAATTCTGGAACTTTGACACGAGCAATTTAAAAGAGGTGTGAACCTACATCAACTAGAAATACTCCGAAACTTCTTGGGGTCGATTTCAATTCATTACAACATCTTTAAAACATTTCAATTTCATACCTCAAGTACTATTTTATTTCAATATAATACATCCGTTACATTTTCCATCTATTGATTCTTTAAGAGTTGACGTGGCTGCCACATTTGTGCCACGTGGCTGCCACATTTATGTCACGTGGCAAAAAAAAAAAATTTAATTAAAAAAAAAACTTGAATCTTCTCAAATACATCGTCTCTTCCCTTCTCTCTCTGGCTTTTCAATTCCAGAAAATCCATTCCATAAATCAGAGGGCAATGGAATCAAAAACAAAAACCCACAAAAGTGCAAGAAACCTAGAAGAAAGAATGGTCTTTGCGGGACTTTGAGATCAGAAAACCTATCTCCTCCACTCTCTTCGTCTTCCGCTCGACCCACCTGGCGATGCTGCAAAGAGGCCCGTCTCAAATTCAACTTTCCACGGCAAAGTCGACAGCGAGGAACAAAGTTTTGTCGATGGGGATACAGGTGGAAGATCCGAGACCAAAATGTGGCGGCGATGAGGCGGTGGGTTTGCGGGGATGGAGACATCGGTGGTGAGGATGGAAGAGTAAGGGGTTGGCGGGTTGGAGAAGAAGGAGAGAGATGGGGGAGGTGGGGGTTGGGTTCTGTGTTTTCAATTTGTTTTTGTTTTTTTGTTTTTTTGTTCTTTTTTTTAGAAGATTAAGGTTTTTTTTAAAAAATTATTAAAAAATTATTTTTATGCCACGTCGCATAAATATGGTTGTCGCCTGGCACAAATATGGCAGTCACGTCAGCTCTTAACGGATCAATGGATGGAAAATGTAACGGATGTGTCACATCCCGGCCCGGGTCCCACCACACCCCGGGCTCGACTCCGCCGTAGCATGATATTGTCCTTTTTGGACCCCGGCCACGCCCTCACGGTTTTGTTTCTGATAACTCACACGAGAACTTCCCAATGGGTCACCCATCATGGGATTGCTCTCGCGCGAACTCGCTTAACTTCGGAGTTCCGATGGAATCCGAAGCCATTGAGCTCCCAAACGAAGGAACCAGGTCACCGTATCAACCCATCTCTCTACTGGAAGATTTCCTTGTCGTTCCATGATTTGAAAAGTTTTCTCGACATGATCGAACCATATCTCTGATTTCTCCGCTCCCTCATTTCCAAAGAATTCATTAATCTTCAGGCGAGATACAATATCCAACGTATTCCTCGGAGCAGGACGGAGTGCAGACTGAATAGCATTGGCGATAGCCTCACCAAACTGCCCCAAGTCTGGAAAATTATTCTCAGCTGAAGTATGTGGCTCTCTACGATGTGGCATGGTTCTGACATAAGAAAACAAGAGTTAAACACACACTAAGAAGTGCAGGACTGTCTAAACCTATGCTCTTATGCCAAGCTGACACACCCCGACCTAGGAAGGTCGAAGCATGCTGGCCATCACCGAGAGGTGACGTAACCATAAGGATAAGTGATGTGAAAAGTGAGTAAATTTAAATCTAAAACTAATTAGAACTAATAATACTAAGTAGTGGTAGAGTGCGCAATCGTGGGAATAACCCACTATAAATATTCAGAGCATTAAGATAGGAAGACTACAGTAGAGTAGTCAAAGTACTAAAGTACACTTATTACATAATAGTGATAAGTTCGTACGTCTAATACAGAGGAGAATGTCAGAACTGCCGAAATTCCTCGAGTGCCACAAAGAGTACAACTATCTAGGTCCTGGAGTGCCTAAAAAAATAAAGTTGAGTGGGTTAGCAAAACAATGCATATAAGAAAAACCTTTGGTTTCGAAAGTACTAACCCCTCGCCGTAAAACAAGTATAGTTTCCTTAAAAACCAAACATACTATAATATAAGTATGGAAAATCAGGTGCATGTCAACAACATATAATTATATCTCAGAGATGTACCATAACATGAATAATTCAGTCACAATGGAAAAGAAGGCATGTTATTGACAATATACTAACATGCAAATAAATACTAACATCAATCTGTACTAACACACGAGTCGAAATCACCTAATGTGACATGTACGACAAGCTAGGCTCGAGGGCTACGACCCAGCGACGTACTTGTGAGTGGGCAATTTATTTCTATATATATATATGGTTTATAGTTTCCACAAAATACATTTAAATGAATTATGCCTATTATGTCAATTATAGTTTATTTTGGTAAATGTGCTTGATAGAATTATATAATGGCTATGGCATGTTTATACATATATTCACCTGCTTATAATTATGGTACTGTGATAGAATATTAAAATGATCCTACAGGACGCACAAGTGAATTCAGGTGAGTTTAGTCTATTGATTTGAATTGTGCAGCCTACATATATTCATATAGTTAGCTTAGCATTACTACACCCAGGTGTTAGTGCTCCCGCCCATGACGACCCGTCCCTAATTTTCCTATGTAAATTCTCCTCGATTATGTGAAATGACTATTATGCCCTTATCGGCGAATGACGTGTATACGTTTATATCATTCTTATTTTGTTCACACTTCCGAATTTAATTTATACACGTCGTTACGAGTACACGTGAGTTTTTATCAGTAGGAAATCACTATTTCAGATAGTGTTAGATTTCCTTTTCTGTATGAAATCCAAAAAGTGAAACAAAAACCCTATCCCTAGTTTTCTTTAAAGTCCTACATGTGCACCCCCATTATTTCACACCCTCAAATCATACCAACCAATCCCTTTCAGTCCTACACCCTAGCACCCAATCAAAAAATCCCAAAAGATTTTCTTTCTCTCTCATCTCTCTTCTCTCTCCCGTATACTCTCTATCTTTGCAACCTCCATAAACGACCTCAAATCTTCACAGATCGAGCTCGAAAACCACTCCATTGAACCCATCTCATCCTAACGAACATAACCATACCCTCAGAATTCGAAATGGACGAGTTTCGACTCGTTAACTCGGAAGGTCCAAACTCGGTCAAGTTGAATTCGACGTGATTTTGAATGAGTTAGGGAGTTTTGAAGCTTGAGGGTTCTAGAGGCCCATACAACAATTTGGAAGAAGTTTGGAGGTGAAACAACTCGGGTTCGACGAATTCACTTTTGGCCAGATCTTTCGAGACTTTTTTCGGTCACCTCCGTCCACTTTTTGGACCCCAAACAGGTATAACGTGATTCTACTCTTCATAAGCTTCAAATCCATATAAAGTACGTCGAAAATGGTTGAGAAATGAAGGAGAATAGTGAATTTGAAAATTTTCCAGAAAACCGGCGAAAATCAAGTTGCAGACGACGACGACGGCGACGGCGAGGCTCACCCGAGAAAGAGACGGAATATTCTGTCAGAGTTGACGGAATATTCTAGCGGCGTTAGGTAACGCCGTTAACTTCTGTTAAGGTTTTAAAGGAATATTCTGTGGAATATTCCTAACGGCGTCAGGCTAGCTGACGGCACTGGCCTGCGCGTGGGAGCGCGTCTGGCCGTGCCATTGCCAGTGCGTGCGGCGTCCAAAAATTATTTTAAAAATTTGGGGTTGTTCATGACGTCGAGTAGATCAATTTCATGTATTCAAACCCTAGGTTTGAGCAAACTATGGGGGTTTTATTTAGGTTTCCGTATATGTGCTTTAATTAATTATATTTTAGTTATTTCGCATATAGGGGAAACGTATCCCGAGGACGTACGAGGCCTTTTGGGAGCTCATTGGCTTTGGATTCCATCGGAATTCCGAAGTTAAGCGAGCTTGGGCGAGAGCATTCCTAGGATGGGTGACCCCCTGGGAAGTTGCTCATGAGTTCCCATAAACAAAACAGTGAGGGAATGGTAATCCCAAAGCGAACAATATCGTGCTACGGCGGAGTCGAGACTGGGATGTGATAGGATGTATTATATTGAAATAAAATAGTACTTGAAGTATGAAATTGAAATGTTTTAAAGATGTTGTAAGGAATTGAAATCGACCCCAAACCTGAGGTGGTAAAGTGTAATTTACCCTTAAAATATATACCAAATTCCCACAAAATAATAAATTAATGCTAAAAATAGGATAAAATTATAGATTAATATCCACTCATCACATATCATATCTTGTAAGTGGTAACTACTCGAGATCTAAAAGAGGCATGCACACCCTCTCACAATCTTTGTTTTCGTTGAGATCATGGAACTCTGCCAATATATCGATGAGGGCAGCAGCAAGGATTCTTTGGTCTTCAAGAAATTGACCTAGGTCTAAGAATCATTCAGTCTCAGAATATTTACACCATTTAAAAAGTCTTTGGTGCCAGATCTCTATAGACTGCCCACAGAGAGATCCCGCAACCATTGTAATTGCTAGTGGAACCTCCTACATCGCTCGACTATCTGTTGCTGGTCATTAAATATCTAAAATGAAGTCAATTACTATTTGAAGTTTGAGATAAGAAAATGGATAAGCAACTAATTTGCCTTTAGTTGTTATTGTTTTAGATCGAGTTCATAATTGACATACAGAAGCATACATTTGCAGACTCAGAATTACCTCTCTTGCAAGACCTTCTGGAAAGCTACTATCTCCCAGAGAAAGGCGGAACAATTCCACTGCACTACTATCTGCTAAATATTTATAATGGAAGGAATATGGACGATCAAGTCCTGAAAGTTCAGATCTTGAAGTTATCAAAATCTTGTAGTTTGGCCTTTTGATTTCGTCTAATTTCTGAAGAATGGATTCTTATCCAGGCCAAACATCATCGAGAACCAATAGTAGAGGATTTTCTCGTTTGGCATTGACAAAATGTTGCAACCACTTAATTACAGTTTCTTCGTTTTGGATAGTAAGTACCTGGGAACCCTTGCATTGATGTAGTTCTTGGACAATACATTCCAAGTTGGGTGTTTTTTCGAAACAATGACAAAATAGATATTGTTCTTGAAAAGACCTATCCAAATACAAGCTATCACCAAGCAGACATTTAAGTACGCAAATATACAAGATGGTGATGTTGAGGTCTTACAAATGAATCATTCCTTGAACATTCTTCAGAATCTTTGTACTGGGAAGGTTGTTCACAGAATTTTTCCACAAGGAGACTAACTATCCAGTTTTAGTGGCTTGAATCTATCAAGTTATAGCTAGTCTAGTGGTGGATAAGGTTTGGGCATAGTTAACAGCAACTCTCATAAGAACGACAATGATATTCTTAAGATTAGTCCAGTTGCAAAACAGACATTCCTTGACGCGCTGCAGCAGAAAGAACTTCTATATATACCATAATAAGAAGTTAACTTTTAGACTAAAGCACTACAGAAGTTTGAAATTCAGAAGTAGGACTGTCACAAGAATAAAAAGATAAAATGATGATACACGTGTGATCGCAAGCACACAACATACCTTTGATTTCTTGATCTTGTCAAAACTTTGTTGCCAAAGCAGTTTTCCCCAATCCTCCAGGAGAAATTAGCATCAACATTAACACCTTTTCATTGTTCAATAACATCATCTTCAACTCCTTCAAAGGCAAATCCAACCAAACTAAAACAGTGGAACGTGAGGCACTGCATGCCAAGCATCAATCTCATATTCAATTTGGCTGACCTCCATTGATATATTCCTTACTGTCTCCGTATTTCCTATTTCTGGTGCTCTAAATATAGCTAACAGTCTTTGTAGAGATTTGTCCAAATCCAGAAGTTCCTTGGAGTGTCTACACTTTTTGTAGCCTTTCCAAGGACTAAGCTTGGTGCATTTCTGAACAAGCGCCGCCCCATTCTTCATTTGATTTTCAAAATGTTGTAGTTACTCTTTTGGACGATCCAACACCTTCTTGTACTTTTTTATCTCTTCAACCAGTGGTTCTAAAGAGTGGAGCATGGATTTTATGTCTTCAAGCACAGGTTTAAAGAGCGTGGTCTTTTCCTTCACATTCATAAAGACATCAAACAACACTTTGAATGCTGCTCCAAGAGTATGCCCTGCGATTAACGAGGTCTCTGTCGTAATTACACCACCACCATACATTGTCAATTGATTATATTGGTATCTACTATACATCTTTAAATTAACAATTCTATATGTAAACCAAGTAGTTCTATGTATACCTTGTACCCCACTCTTCTCTTCAATTGGTTTGAGTTCCGTCTCTGTATTGCTTATTGAAACCACGGCCTCCATGATTTCACTTGTTTCCTGCTGCACCTCCAGAGTAGTATCTACTGGTCTTAAAAGCGACCCATGGAGTTCAACAATTTGTTCACTTTAGGCCTTCCTAGTGCAAGGTCTCTGCTTCCTCAGGCACCTCCAAATACACTTTTCGGGATGGTCTTTTAGCAGTACCAGCCCTTGCTTCCAATCGGGCAAGTGCTTTGCCATTTTGCTTAATATGTCATTCTTTTTGACGCAATCATGCAAATAATTGCCGAGGCTACTATACCAGCAGACGGAACTGAACTTGATGCTAATAGCAACGGTGAAATAGTGTACGCAATTTAATTGGAGGTTAGTGGGAAATAGTTTTTGATGTTGGCGAAAAACTAGTAAAAGAAAAAAAAAGAAAAAAAAGAAAAAAAAGAGAATGTGCAATAGATCATTAGCAAAGAAAATCAGATAGGTAGATTGAAGGCTCTATATGCTATATCATCTCGTATACCATCCTTGGAGGTTGGAGTCTGTCTGTCTGGTCTCTGTCACGTATTTTACAAACCTAGTTGTATATTTTTACTGTGGATTAAATTTGATTTTAGGGTTAATCTCAGTTTACGACCTTGAAATTTCTTGGTTTTCAACATGTAATACATGAAGTTTTTTCCATCCTAGAGTGGTACATAAAGTAATAATTTTGGGACACTTTCATACATCCGTTAAGTTTGCTATTAAATCAGTCGTTAACTGATGATGTGGCACTCACGTGGACAGTGAATAGATGCCACGTGTCATAGGGGCCTACATAAATATTAAAAAAAAAAAAAATTTGGCCTTCGTTCCCTACCTCAACCACCGACCCTCTCCCTTCCTTCTCTCATCGCTCAGCTCCAAGTACCTTTCCCCCCACGCCTCGATCATCACCGCCGTCGCCCCTTCGCTCGAGCAATCTTCCCTTCCTCCGCCGCTGCTCCGCCCTTGCTGCTTACCCAACGACGGGAGAGCTAGGGTTAGGGTTTTGTTCCGAGTCGGCGTCGGTGCTGGAATCTGCACCGGCAGCATCGCCACTATCACCGTAATTCGACCGTTATGCCTCCGTGACGCCGGAGATCAGCTTCCTCCAGACGACGGTGACAGGATCTCGTCATCCTTTTCCATCGATGCAACTGTTATCCCCCGCCGATCTAGATCCAAGACTCTGCAGAGGTGCGTCGAATATCACCGATCTGGGAGCTAGGACTGGTTCAAAGGGATTGAGAGCAAGGATTATGGTGGGTGCTACCGTGCACCGGAACGGAAGAGAGAAAAGAAGGGAGGGAAGAAGGCAGGGAGGTAGGGGTCGGAGCCCATAAACTTTTTTTTTTAATTTTTAATTTTTTAATATTTATGTGGGCCTCTATGACGTGACACCTAGACACTGTCCACGTGAGTGCCACATCATCAGTTAACAGCTGATTTAACAGCAAACTTAACGGATGTATGAAAGTGTCCCAAAATTATGACTTTATGTACCACTCTGAGATGAAAAAAACTTCATGTATTAAATGTTGAAAACCAAGAAACTTCAGGGTAGTAAACTGAGAGTAACCCCTGATTTTAATTGTTAATCTGACAACCTTTATACCTGACATAGTCGCCAGTTTACATGCTGGGTTGTGTAGTAGAACAAATATGAAGGCTCTGATCGAGTAGTAGGCCATATCTGCTACATTGGTAGAGTGACCACAAATATAAAGGCTCTAATCGACAAAGCGATAGAGAGATCACACTCATTAGCCGGTAGATAAATGGTTAAAAATGTGAGAAGCATGGAGGGGATGAGAGGGAAGTGATGAAAAAAGGTAGGCATTAAAGGGTTATTCATGTCTATCCTGGGAAAAAGAAAAGAAAAAAAATCAAATATTCATGAAATCTTAATCAGTATATAGAGAAGAAAACCAGGGAAATCCAACCCAGTGGAATGATGCAAAATCTCATACAAACACCAAATCAGAAATAAGAAAAAGAAAAAAAAATGGAATAAAAATCACACAGGCCAATTGCTCCAATACTTATCTTGGAAAAATAGCGCTCAAATCTATCTGTGGAGCCAAGCCACCGTTATTTTGTCGAGATTTGGTAAGCCATGTTCCCATAACTTTCTTTTGTCTTCGTCACATATCACTCTGTCTAATTACTGATAAAGATTATACAATGACTCAGGCAACTCTTCCAAATTTAAACATTGTGCCATGTTGATTTTTCTTAAACCATTCATCTTACCAATGCATTCGGGCAACTCCTTAATGCCGGAACAATTATATATATCAAGAAAGCACAACTTACTAAGTTTCTCGGTCGAGCCTGGAAGCTTTTCCAAGCCTATGCAAAACCTTAGCTTCAACACTTTTGTTAGGGCGAACATTTCTCCGGAGAGGGGTCATCAGTCCTCAGCACAGCTCCCAAAGGGATTGGCACTTTAGATGTGTGGTCGGGCTCTTACTTGTTGAGATGCTACAAGATGATGACAGAGTTAGTTCTGAAAGGTGCCTTTGTGGGGCCTTATGTGTAGACCTTGAGGCTCGTAATCAAAACTAACCAAGTGCTAGGCATGCCACTGCTATCTCAGTATAGCAGATGTAGAACAAGAGTGTTTCAGTCGATTACTTGCGCCCCAAGTTACTCGGACTTCTTGTTATCAAAGGATTGTCGTGGATGGGTTAAGTCCACATTAAGTTCTTTTTCTTGCCTTGCGAACAAGAACTTTCAGTTCATACTCTTGTATGTTCGAATGAGAGGAGTCCAGATCCCTTAAGTCATTTATTTGGTTCTTGATTGGTTTTAAATGAAAGCATATCCATTAGATTGACCAGATCTAGGTACAAATAAGACTTTAAAACTAGGAGAACAGGCGGATATGACTTGAACACATACTGGAGAATACATTAAGTAATAGATCTTCAAATTCATAAAGTAGACAAAGAACTGTGGGAAAGATTTCACCTTGTCTGGCAAGGTTGAACTTCTTGCAACCACTTCTCTTTGAGTTTACAAAGGTTTTTACGCTAAAAATGGATGGATGGTAAACAAGTTTACATAGGGGAATCGATACTACGCCATTAGGGGTGATAGCAGAGATTCTAAACAAGACAAAAGATGGCTTTTGTAGGGAAATATCCTGAAAAATGACTGGGATCTGGGCTGATTACATCTTTTAGATGCAAATATAGCTTGAGAGCAGAGTTTGTTTGTTTGTTTGTTTGTTTGTTTGGTTTAGCGTCCTTGTCTCTGGGGCATCTTCTTCCTTTTATTGACCAATTAGCCCAACTGCTGTGACTTTGTTCTTGCGCGAAAGCAATTGGAGGGTAGTGAGTCATCATCTTTTTACATGTATTGCCACTGAAAAGTGTTTTTTGGCTGATTATGAGTTAGTCTCCATCACTTGACATTTAAATCATAGGCATATGGCATATGCATTAATAGGAAGGCACCAATTTGTCTTTGAGCTTGATGCTGGGCTTCGGGCAAGTCTCTTTTAATTGGCATCTTGAGGCATCCACATACTTGCAACCCAATATTCAAATATTAACCCAAACAATGCCCTTTTTAATCATTGTTGAGGCTGCACTCCTAGGCGCTAATAATGATTAAATAGTCGTCCCACATTAACAACTGTTTCACACCTTCACTCAAGACTGGCACCATTTAAAGCAAATGTTGGTTAAAACGACCTTTGCACTAACCCACGAATTCCGTCACTAAGTAACTGATCCCTATATAATTCTCACTTAAACCTATCGGCAAAGCACCATAGCCATCTTAATCCTTCAAATTTCCAGAAATTATAGTACACCCTTGCCTTCTCAGTTCTTCAATTCCCTCCCTCTAATTCCAACTTTCTTCCCATATTCTCTTAAAAATCACCCAATGGCACCCAAAGTTGCTCAAACTCAATCTTCCTGCCAGACTGGTGAAGGCATTTCCATCATGCGCTGCTTGCTCAACGGCCTTCATTGCCCTTGGCCAGGCCTGCATACTGAACTCTTCTTCGAGGAGGGAGGAATGCTATGAGATCCCACATCGCCCAGGGGAGTGATCCTTATATGTATATTCCCATCTCTACCTAGCGCGAGGCCTTTTGGGAGCTCACTGGCTTCGGGTTCCATGGGAACTCCGAAGTTAAGCGAGTAGCACGCGAGAGCACTCCCATGATGGGTAACCCACTGGGAAGTTCTCGTGTGAGTTCCCAGAAACAAAACCGTGAAGGCGTAGTCGGGGCCCAAAGCGGACAATATCGTGCTACGGTGGTAGAGCGGACCCGGGATGTGGTGGACCCCGGGTCGGGATGTGACAAATGCACTCATTGGGATCTGCATGGACTTCTCAGGTTTATGTTGTTGTTGAAGATAACATGCCCAAGGAGAAATGGTTTATTCCTAACCCATTTCAGGCTAAATCGGGCATTTCGTCCTCCAAATTGTCAAACCATTGTCGTGGCTTCCCATTCATGAAGGATGACGCATGGACGCAATGGATAAAAGAACTCGAGCCCACATTTAAGCAGAAGTGGATGAACAACGGAATTTATGAGCTGATAATGCTCTCTAAGACCACTGTGATCGTTAAGCCCGAGCTTCTAGCTACAGCTCTTATCTTTTGGAACTCGGGCACTAATACCTTTGACTTCAGGACGGATCCAATATCCCCGACTATTCGGGATATGGCACAGGTCTTCGGGTTAAGGCCTTCAGGTAGAATTATGGACGTTACCCACGACTGGGCTCTTCCTTCTCGTCCAACCGCTAAGAGCTCAGGCAGCTCTGGTCCCCTGATTCAATTGGAGTACAACTCTGCGACTTTCAAGAGTTATGAGACTTCCTTCACGGGTTTTATCCAGTTTGCCAAGAAGGAATTTGGCCCATCTTCCTCGAAAACCAACAGAGATCAGAACCACATGTATTTCCTCCTCTACTGGCTCAACAAACATGTCTTCCCTAATAAGTCCAAGGGAGTGAAGGTCGAGTGGATCCCTCTGGTGGAAGCTCTTCACAACTTTAACGATGTAGCCACGGGCCCCTTCTTCCTTGCTCATCTCTATCATCTTCTATATGAGATTACAGAGGGTGAACCATTTGAAACCAACCTAAATGGTCCAACTTGGATGATCCAGCTTTGGCTTCAATGGTATTTCCCTGAGCTTTGGTCTCCCAACCTAGAATTACCAGAAGGTGGCCCCTGCTCGAATCATTGCTGAAGCATTTCCCACCAATCACTCTACGTTCTGCTGTCTATCCTTCTTCAGAGTTTGTAGGACTCAGGAAGATCTGGAATAGGGCGCTTCAGTGCTTAGGAGATACCCATGGTTTAGTGACCAAGCTTTTCAAGATGCTTTTGGAGAGGATGCTAAACCCTTCTGCAGAGAGAGATTTATCAGTTGTATTTAACCAAGGGACCTAGCTTGGGGAGTGAGAAATGACCGCTGCGAGCGTGGGCTAGAAGTCTATCACCCCTACTTCTACAACAGGCAGTTAGGTTTTAGACAAATTATTTTGGTGCCCTTCTTTAACTCTGTTCAATGTGGCACCTCCTACCACCCTCACTCTGCACCAGAAGATACTTTTCAAGCCGCCTGATGCAGTCTTGAGGTTATGAGCTCACCCAAAAGCCTATGACTCTGAACTTCGAATGTACTCCAAGCTTTTCTTCTTGGTGGGAAGCAAAATGGACTAAGAAGTATGGAGGAGACCTACGCGAAGCTCACGACCGCCTCTTCAAGCACCTATCCATCAAGTCCTACCCTAACCCGAATAAACTTGAGAACTGTAAGGAAATGGTTTACCAGAAGAACCAGCTTCTCCTGATAGGTACCTCTTACTTCTTTAACTTGTAATTTTATGAATCTGCCTTCTTCTAATACTTTTCTTGGTTTCCCTACACTTGTAACTCAATAGAACCCTGCCGAGATGGATGTCGGGCAAGATGAAGAGGCTGGGGACACCTTTCTGCTTCAAGAAGCTGCAGTTGAAGCAAATAGGCAAGGTGCTAGAGCAGGTGGGGATGTTTTCGAGTTACTTGAAGACTCTGAGGGCGAGGCAGAACCTGTTGTGGAGCCTCGGGAAATGCGTTGGACTCGGGCAACAGTAATAAAGACTTCTGAGTCTGAGCCCAAAGCGCGACCCCGACCTTAACCTTCCATCCATGGTCTGCGGGCAACCTTCACCAAGAAAAAAAAACAAGGGCCCAGGCTTCAAAATCCTCCAAGTCTTCCGCTTCTATAATTGAGGCGGGAGTGGGCAGGAAGAAACAGAAAGCTTCCAGTAAGTGAATTTTGTTTCAACCTTCCCTTTTTACTTGCATTTTGCGTTTAAGAACTAACAACTTCATTTCATTTGGGTTTAGGGCCCCGAGTAACCAAGAAGCCTATTATTGCTTCAAGGGAGGACCCATTGAGGGCTGAGATGTATCAAAAGGCCTAGGATCTGCAGGATTCCACTCTTGAGGCTCTGGAGGTTTAGCTTGCATCTTAAGTTTTTTCTCCTTTAAGTCCTTGCCTTTTCTTCTTTTCTACTCTCTTCTTGACTCTCCATCTGATCTCTGAAACAGGCCATAAGGGCAGAAAAGATCCTTCCGCCCGAGGCCTCTCCACCTTCAACCCGAATGGTGCAAACTTCCCCTCCATAAGCTAAGTCTTCAAAGGTACGTCTCTTTTTTATTCCTTTGACTTGTATCTGTACCAATCTTAGAGCTTTAACACTTGTCTATTATTTTTGTAGGTTAAGGTTGGGAAACCCATGTTGGCGGTAACTCCAACCTCCCAATTCAATCCAGAGACAAAGGAAATATTGCATTTTGTGGATGAAGATACTAACATGGTCGGTATCAGTTATTTTAGCCCTTTTATGTTTGAAGCCTCCCTCCTTTTATACTTATTTTCTTTTACTCTTTTCAGTTTTCCCATGCACCAACCTTTCATCAATCAGCAACATTTGCATTTGGGGAGCCCGTGGTCCCTGAGATTCCTGTGGTCTTAGAGGTCACAAACCCGCAGGATTCTCAAGCTGCAGATCGGGCTAGCTCGCCCGCTTCTTCTCAGGATCCTGCTAAGGTATGTAGGCTTTTCTTATTCTGTTTTCCTTTTCTGCATCAGTTAGTTTGTTGACACTTATCTTTTCTTTTTTTAATTTCATAGGCCTCTGGTGAAGGTTCGGGCATCATTTCTCCTCCTCCAGTTAGCAAATGTGATATTTCTCAGCAATCCAATATCACAACTCATTCTTCCAATGCCTTGGGCTCCATTCAGGTATATTAACTCCTCTCATCTTGCCTTTTTGTATTCTAAATTATAGTCTATCTCCTAACTTTGTTTTTCTTGGTTTTGTAACAAGGCCCTAGGGAGGACTCGGGCCAATCTTCTTCACGCCTGGTGCTCAAAACAGAACTTCCTCGTCCCCTTCTAGCTTTTGGGGTCACAGGGACTCCTATCCCTAGGCCCAAGAAAAAGATTAAGACCTCTACTGTTTCTACGACCCCAACTGCCCCTATCTACCGAGCGTCTTCTTCGGTTGAAACTTTCCTGCTGCTGTGTCTTCTGAAGGAGCTGGAACACTACCTTCATCTCATGTACCTACCTCTACAATAACATCTTTGTCCAAGCTTGTTAAAGAATTCAGGCAACTCAAGACAAAGCTAAAATCTTCAAGGCATTCCTCTGAATCTTCTAGTTTTTAAGAGCAACGCCGAATCTTTCAAGAGTGGGTAAAGAGGGACATTTCAGCTTCCTTTAGCCTCAAGGCCCTTCATGACGTAGAGAAGGCCATAACAGATTTGTTCAAGGCTGATCAACTATCAAGAGTCCAACATGAGTCATTCCTATCGTATTTTGAGAACTTGAGGGCTCTTATGGATCATCATCTGAGGGCTGAGAGGTAAGCCAATCGAGTGAGGTGTTTTAAGGAGAAACAATCCAGTACTTTTACTCAAATTCAACAGCTGATAGATAAAGGTTCAACAACTGAGGAGAAGCTCAAGGTGGTGACCTCTGATATCCAGAAATTAGAGGAGAAACTTGCTGTGCTAAAGGCAGAACAAGCGACTCTCCTTGGTAAACTTCAGCAGCAAATTGAAGGAGTGAAGAAGGAAAATATGGAGCTGGAAGATGCTGATTCTCAACTTGTCAATAGTAGTACCGTACTGGCCGAGCCTACCAGAATTTTCACACTTATGCAGACTTACTATTCCAAAATAATTTCTTTGGGTGAAGATGTGCACCTGTTAGGCTAGGATCAATTGTAACCCTCATAAAATATATTTCTTCTTTAACTTATCTTGTCTCAATTCTTGCCTTATATTGAAGTTTTACTTATAGTATTCTAACTTCAACCCTTCTCAATTTGCTTAGGCCTCCTTAAAATAACAATCTCTTACATCCCATAAAGTTGGATGATATTTCCTTAAAATTTAGCACTAGCTGAATGCCTTTGCAAGTTTTCCTCCAAATCCGTCAAGTAATATCCACCTTTATTCAGTGCTTGGTAAATAACAAAAGGTATTTTCCTAAGTAGGACTTCATTTCCCAACAGTCTTTTGATTAAGGACCTAACTGCAATTACTTGGTCATTCCTTATTTGTTCTGACATTACTAGTGTTGGGGAGTTGGGAAAATATAGGGCCTATCCTATTCTTCCTTGGTAAGGAATAACCCTTGTTCCAGAAACTTTTGGGTCGTCACCTTAGTCGGGCAGCCGTTCTCATCAGCTCCTAAGCACTAGAGAATCCCAATACTACGATTGTAAAAGCTGGCTTCTACAACATTAGTTGTGGGGAGAAATGGCCATGACTCGGCCTCCACCATTTCCCAAAATCCTGGCCTCATAGCTCATTCCTCATGGTAAACTGCTACTTGTTGATGTAGGGTAGAAGGCACCGAGTAACTCTGATGAATCCAATCTCGGCCAGTAAAGCTCCATATGTGGAATTACTATCCACAACGAAGAAGGCTAGCATGTCCCAAGTCAACCTCCAGTGGCAATATCCCATGGGTTTTAGTAATGGCTCCAAAGAAACTAGAAATTGTTAAGTTTGTGAGGATGATTTATCCTCACTTCTACATACCCTCTTCATCTGCTTGTATGGCAACACATTGACCGCCACACCTCCATCAATCAAAACCCTCTTGAAAGGCATTCTCTCCAGATGTACAATTACATAAATAGGCTTAAGATGGTTGGCTATTGTCAAACTTGGGCGGCTGAAAACCATTTTGTCTGAGTATATTCTCTCGGGCTCTTTCTTTGTGAGCTCGGGTAATCCATTCTATCTAACTTTTCTTTTCCCGTTTCTTCAACACTAACATGTGTCACCATAGGTTCTGTTGCCAAGTAATCACATTTCATTGTGGCAAGTTGATCATGCTCAGCGCAAAACATGGCAGATAAAACATATGTCATGTTTACGTGGAATTTGCTACGTCTAGGTAAATCCTCATTCTTCCCCCCCCCCCAATGTGTTCCATGAACTCATCTAACCACATTTTTGCTTCTTCTAGCAATATCAGCTCGGGAAACCTCTCTTCCCAAGTTATGCCAAAGTTTGGCATTTGTTTTGGAACCTTGCACAGTGTATCGACCAAGAATGGTGCGGGCAACCCCCTCTCAGGTGAGATAGTTCCAAAGCATATTGGTTCTGGGCTCCATCTCGGGGTTGACATCATCACCATATTCTATTGAGCTCTCTTTTAAGATTCTGTACTTCTCAGGATGAGGGTTCTGCGGCATATGGTCATTTTCCTCTTTGTTCTTGTTGTTTGCCTTTTCTACCTCATTCCTCTTCCACTGAAGTTGATTTCTTCCCCCATGAGGTACTCTCTCAAACTTCATATTCTCCGAGGTTTCAAAGGTGGTGGAGACTTTCAATGAGTTCATATGGGCTTTGTGCTGCCACTGGACTTTTCTGATCATGGAAGCTATTATTTCCTTGACAGGCCTCCTATCCTTTCCAACCACATACCATTTCCACCCGAGTCGGGCATGATTCTTCTTCGTGACTGGATTCACTATCATTTCCCTTCTTCTGACACCTCCACCGACATAGCTTGGCTGGGGTGGCCTCACATCCACCCATCTTGATATCTTGGCTTTTTTGTCCTCTGCCTCTTTAGAAGCTTCGTAATTTTTGAACACTTCTGACAAGCCCTTTGGTTGAAAGTCCTCTCCCAACCTTTGGAAAACATTTTTGGATGTCTTTTTCTCCAATGCCTGCATGATACTTCTACGGGCTTCTTGCTCTTCTTTCTAATCAACTCCTGATCAATAATTGCTCCTGACACTGATACTTCCAATTCACACTCACATTGGCATTTACTACACAACACTACTCCTTTGATTATGCCTACTTTGGTCTTCTCGGACAATTTGATAGCTCATTCAGTTGGCCTATCAACTTGCCTCTTTTCTGCCTTCACTTCCCAAGTGGTTTTCCATTTCCCTTTCTCAACCCATGTCAAGTTGATCATGTTTATTGGGGCTTCTGGGAAGGGATCCGTGTCAATTATCATGTTGGCTTGAGGTTTCTCCAACAATAACTTTCCCTTCACTATAAGGTCTTATATCCAATCACTGAACTGGACACAGTTGGTTATGGAGTGGTTGAAAGTATAGTGCAACTTGCAGTACTTCTTCTCTTTTAACTATTCCGTCTTAGGCATCTTTTTGGTGCTGTCGGGCACAATCACTCTTGCCTACACCAACTCTTCATAGATTTCCGAGGCTTTGGTCAAATCAAATGAGTAGCTCTGGTATTTAGGGGGCTTCATGGGGAAAAATCCCTCATCATTCATTACCACTTTTTGGTCCTTAACTGGCTGTACTAAACCCTTCACAATTAAAGGTTTGAAGGGGGTAGTCATCTCTGCCGCACAAATGTCTATCACCTCTCTTCCATGGCCATCACTCTCTTCTGCTTCTGCCTTTTCAAACTCCACTTGGTGAATGACAACTTTACTCTTGTAGAAATGATGCACCTTGGATGAGTGTTTCACTTATTGTTCTTCAAGCAACAACTTCTCATACTTTGTGGCAACAATCACCAACTCTTGCAACTCATGGAACTGGACATCATAAAACTTCTTCCTCAAAGGCAGTCTCAAAGCCTTTTGAGCAATGGATATGAGTTGGGCATGATTGATAATGTAACATCCCACATCGCCCAGAGGTGTGGATCCTGTAAGCCTTATATGTATATTCCCATCTCCAATTAGCACGAGGCCTTTTGGGAGCTCACTGGTTTCGGGTTCCGTAGGAACTTCGAAGTTAAGCGAGCATGGGCCAGAGCATTCCCAGGATGGGTGACCCACTGGGAAGTTCTGCTCGTGTGAGTTCCCAGAAACAAAACCGTGAGGGCGTGGTCGGGGCCCAAATCTAACAATATCGTTCTACGACGGAGTCAAGCCCGGGATGTGGTGGGGGTCCGGGCTGGGATGTGACAAATAAGGAATTGGCACCTCATCCTTGTCCTTCTAAACCTCATCATGAAGTCTTTTGTAGACTCATGTTCATACTGTTTCACCTCCACCAAGTCATTAATAGACATCTCGGGCTCCATCCTATAGAACTGCTCATGGAAGGCCATCTTCATTTGCCCCCAGTTAACAATAAAATTAGGGGGCAACAAAGAATATCATTGGGATGCCAGGCCAACCAACGAGTTCCCAAACAACCTTAACTTATAGTTAGGATTGTCTTCAAATGCCACACAATGGTTGGAGAACTTGAATATGTGATCTCTAGAGGATACATTACTGTCATCCCCACTAAAAGTGGGAAACGAGAGCATCTTGAAGTTGAGTTGAAAAAGATTATGCTCATCAATATTCTCCGGGTATGGCTTCTGGTAGGTGATCCTGAATAGCGGCGAGCTTGGGGTTGGGCATTCTAGGCCATCATCCTCTTCAACTCGGCTAGCTCATCTCTTAGCAGCTGGTTAGACGCATTGTTGTATGGGGTATGTGGGGCTTCCCACTTCGGGCTTCGGTCGTTGCCCGAGAAGCTCTTCTTCCTTGGTTCGGGTTTTTTCCACTTGGCATCCCCTCCCTTACTGGCCAATGGTGGGGGCCTATAAGGAGGAGGCTTGTCTGCCTTGGTAGGCTCGCATTTTCCACTGGATTCTTCGAGTAGTTAGGGTATTACATACTCCATTCTTTCTTTCTCACTCTGCCCCCTACTACCTAGTGAAAATAATAAGGGGTCGAGCAACTCCACTTCTAGGATCCTTTTCAACACTGGCTGACTAGATCCAGATCTTTCCTTGTTCTTTCCTTTTATCCCTCTTTTCCTTGAGCAAATGAAATTGGGGAATAACTGGCTCTTTCTCAAGACTAGCTTCTCTTACTTCCCTGGCATGGCTATCTTTCGGGGTAAAGTACTCCAGATCTAATCTTCTTTGCAAACTCCCTGTCAAATAACAGAGTCTGCTTACTTCTCATCTGGTTTCCAGAGTGATACTCTCTATAGTTCTCAGCACTTGCATCATAGTGGCTTGCAAGTCCTCATTGGTTACCTTCCCTCCTGACTTCTCATATGAAGTCAGGCTTCCTAGAATAACTAGTCCTTGCGGGGGAAAGAAAATCTTATGGATGGCTTGTCATGCTTGATTTTGGTAAACACTGGGGCGGCCCGTATTCTGTGCTCATCCTAAAGGTTTTCTCCTTCCTTCTTCTTCTTGGCATACAAGACTAAATGTATCCCACCGGGCGTGCCAAAACTATGTTCGAGCAAAGATTTCTCCAGAGAGGGGTCTTCGGTCCTCAGCACAGCTCCCAAAGGGATTGGCACTTTGGATGTGTGATCGGGCTCGTGCTTGTTGAGATGCTACAAGAAGAGGATAGAGTTAGTTCTGAAAGGTGCCTTTGTGGGGCCTTATGTGTAGGCCTTGAGGCTCGCAATCAAAACTAACCAAGTGCTAGGCGTGCCACTGCTATCTCAGTATAGCAAATGTAGAACAAGAGTGTTTCAGTCGATTACTTGCACCCCAAGTTACTCAGACTTCTTGTTATCAAAGGATTGTCATGGATGGGTTAAGTCCACATTAAGTTCTTTTTCTTGCCTTGCGAACAAGGACTTTCAGTTCATAGTCTTGTATGTTCAAATGAGGGGAGTCCATATCCTTTAAGTCATTTATTTGGTTCATGATTGGTTTTAAATGAAAGCACATCCATTAGACTAACCAGATCTAGATACAAATAAGACTTTTAAAGTATAAGAACACAAGTGGATATGACTTAAACACATACTGGAGATTACATTAGGTAATAGATCTACAAATTCAGAAAGCAGACAAAGAGTTACGGGCAAGATTTCACCTTGTCTGGCAAGGTTGAACTTCTTGCAACCACTTCTCTTTGAGTTTACAGAGGTTTCTAAGCTAAAAATGGATGGATGGTAAACAAATTTACATAAGGGAATCGATATTACGCTACTAGGGGTGATAGCAGAGCTTCTAAACAAGACAAAAGATGGCTTTTGTAGGGAAATATCCTAAAAATGACTGGGATTTGGGCTGATTACAGCTTTTAGATGCAAATTTGGCTTGAGAGCAAATTTTGTATGTTTGTTTGTTTGATTGGTTGAGTGTCCTTGTCTCTAGGGCCTCTTCTTCCTTTTATAGACCAATTAGCCTGACTGTTGTGACTTTGTTCTTACCCGAAAGCAATTGGGAGGGTAGTGAGTCATCATCTTTTTACTTGTATTGCCACTGAAAAGTGTTTTTTGGCTGATTGTGAGTTAGTCTCCATCACTTGACATTTAAATCATGGGCATATGGCCTATGCATTAATAGGAAGACGCCGATTTGTCTCTGGGCTTGATCCTGGGCTTTGGGCAAGTCTCTTTTAATTGACATCTATGGGTTTCCACATACTTGCAGCCCAATGTTCAAATATTAACCCAAACAACTTCTAAGTTCTCTAACTTTCTGATATCTTCAGACAAGATAGATAGCACAGCCTATGAGGGGCAAGAAGGATCAGATGAAGTATTGTGTCTTTCACAAGGCTACCGCCCACCTGACATGCGAATGTACAGACTGGGAGAACTGTCTCCAAGAGTTGGTTAAGTAGCGAAGATGTAGAAAGTTTTTCACAGACTAGGCGAAGTCGCAGACCAAGGATGCAGATGCACCAGGCGATGTGGCACAGAAAGTCATCCGGATTAATTTGATCATCGCCAAATTTGAGCACCTTGGCTATATTGCCAATAAGAAAATGAGAAAGATCCACCAAGCTACAATGGTGTCTAAGTGTAGGCTAGTGATTTGGAAAACGACCAACTCATTAGATTTTCCAAGAAGATCTCGTTGGAGTCGACCAGCCTCACAACGATGCATTCATCATCAGTATGCAGATTGTTTATGCAAAAGTAGATCGCATACATGCTGACAAAGGAAATGTTGCCAAATTCTTTCAACTCTTAGTCGTCACGAAACTTGGCATGAAGAAGCTTATCACTAAGAAGTCTAGCATGTTATCTAGTTGTAATGGTGCCACCTCTACCACCGTTGATAAAAAAAAATTAAGTGTTACATAACATAAAGTACACACAGGTTTTTGGTTGAATGTTTTGGATAATCTACATTGATCTGAGTATATGGTATTTATACAATTTCACAGAGACTTTACAGGCGTTGACAATCTGTACAAGGAAAGATTTTACAATTGAATATGTGCATACAATTAGGAAGCTTAATAAGGTAAATGAATGTTATCATGAAATCCTCTTTTGGATAGATGATTTCATGGGCTAATGAGCTTGATTCCCTCCATCTTGTCTATCACACCCCCGCAAGCTGATGTGGCGAAGAAACGTTGGAAGCTTGGACAAGAGATAGCGAAATTGAGTAGCAGACATGCCCTTTGTAAAGATGTCAGCAATCTGATCATGTGTAGAAATATAAAGGACTTGAAGCTCGTTACGAACTACCTTTTCACAAACGTAGTGATAATCCACCTCAACATGACAAGTGCGGGCATGAAAAACAGGATTTGAGGCTAAGGATATGGCGCTAATATTATCACAATGGACTATTGGACAATACAACGGAAGACGAAGATCACGAAAAAGCTTACGGAACCATGAAATCGCAACAGCAATGTAGGCGAGCTAGCGGTACTCCGCTTCGGTACTCGAACGGGAAACCCCACCTTGTTTCTTGGAGCTCCAAGTGACAAGGTTTAAACCAATATAAATGCAATATCCACCCGTGGAACGCCGATCATCAGGATCACCGACATAATCGGCATCAGAATAGGCAGTGAGAATAATGGAGCCAGGTTTATATGTAATACCATGAGAAGGAGTACCAACCAGATATCGTAGGATACGTTTGACAGCCAACCAATGGATAAAAGTGGGTTGATACATAAACTGACAGACTTGGTTGATCGTAAATGCAATGCCAGGACGAGTGAGAGTAAGGTATTGGAGAGCACTTACAACACTTCGGTATTCTGTCAGATCAGGAAGAGGGTCTCCATGTTGAATACTGAGCCTGCACCCGCTGACAGCGGGGGTATGAACAGGTTTAGCTGCTGCCATTTTGGTACGTAATAGAAGATCTTGTACATATTTATGTTGAGAAAGAAATAAGCCATCTGATGTTTGGACAATCTCCATGCTGAGAAAATAATTAGCACGGCCCAAATCTTTCATAGCGAAGCGACGTCCTAAGTCAGCAATCAATCGAGCAATATGAGACATATCATTCCCTTTGACCAAAATATCATCGACATAGATATGCAAATAAATGCGTTTGGAGCCATTAAGATAAATGAAAAGAGATGTGTCAGCCTGAGATGGCATGAAACCCAAATCTTCCAAGTGCGAAGAGAAACATTGAAACCACGCCCGAGGAGCTTGTTTGAGGCCATAAAGTGATCGCTGAAGTTTACAAACATGATAAGGGAATTGGGAATCCAAAAATCACTTGGCTGGCGCATATAGACTTCTTCAGATAAAAAACCATGTAAAAATGCATTTTGAACGTCAAGTTGACGGACGGGCCACAGAAACTGAACTAAAAGTGCAAGGATGAGACGAATGGTGGAATGGTTGACCACGAGGCTGAAGGTTTCACCATAATCGAGTCCAGGCTGCTGATGGAATCCATTTGCAACAAGGCGGGCTTTGAAACGTTGGATAGAGCCATCAAAGTTCTTCTTGATACGAAAGACCCATTTGTTTGGCAAAATGTTCATTGAATGAGTACGAGGAACAAGGACCCAGGTACGAGCTTGTTGAAGAGCATTGAATTCATCGGCCATGGCCTAACACCACTCAAGAAATTTGTTTGCTTGACTGAAACAAGTAGGCTCAATGAAAGTATTAGCAGGTACATAATAATCCGCATAATGAGCACATTTGGAATTAGACTTAAGATTACCAGCTTTACTCCGAGTCATCATGGGGTGAGCATTCGTCTCTCTTATCGAAGACGTGGCGGGGGTAGGTGGTTGTCTTGAGGAACTTGGAGAAATAGGTTTGGAATGTGTAATTAAATCAGTAACGGGAAATGGTGTAAGGCCTGTAGGACGATGGGTTTTACGGTGATTAACTTGTAAAGGAGTAGGTGCATTTGGTTTCGGGATAGGAGGTGAGGATTGGGTTGTTGAATTATCAGGAGGTGCGGCTGGGTTGGTGGAAAGGACGACAGGGGAAGAATTTGGCATTTGGCTAGTGGGATTAGGAAGGGGTAGGGTCAGATGAGTTGGATTGGGAGGCACCGATTCAGATATGGATGGCATTTGGCTAGTGGAATTAGGAAGGGGTCATGTTTGATTGGTTGGATTTGTAGGCACGGTGGATGGCATTTGGCTAGTGAAATTAGGAAGGGGTGATGTTTGATTTGTGGATGTAGGCAGATGTGGTTGATGGATTGTGGGTGTACACATGGCAATGGCCCAATAATTTCAAGCGCAAGATCCGGGGACGAACTTAAAAAATTAAGTGCTACAGAACATAAAGTACACACAGGTTTTGGTTGAATATTTTGGATAATCTCCATTGATCTGAGTATATGGTATTTATACAATTTCACAGACTTAACAGGCTTTGACAATCTGTACAAGGAAAGATTTTACAATTGAATATGTGCATACAATTAGGAAGCTTAATAAGGTAAATGAATGTTATCATGAAATCCTCTTTTGGACAAATGATTTCATGGGCTGATGAGCTTGATTCCCTCCATCTTGTCTATCAGTTGACACCATTGAACTCGACGTCTACACACCTCTTACCGTCAGCTTTCAGAAGTTTGCAATCATCGATGGACCATCGCTCTATAATAACATCTGGAGCAGGCCACAGATGTACAAGATCACCACCCAGACTTTAAGCAAATGTCAGAAGATTCGACTTCCCATCCTCAGCGGTGGAGTAGGTGAGATCCGGTCTGATCAAGCCATGATCAAGAAGTGCAGAGTCCAAGGACTCGAGGAGAAAGGAGGAGGAGTTCACCCAACCAACATAAATAGAGGACAACATGAAGACTCTAGACAACTCTAACCATGATCAAGCAAGCGAGCTCCCACCAGACTTCATGGCAGAGGAATAAGGATGGAAGCTGGAAGACTATGATATACATGTCATACTTGATCCAGATCGCCCCAAAGGGAAGGCGAGGATAAGGAGGCTCAGTACATGGATGAATAACGAACTCACCGCATTTCTTTAGGAAAACAAAGACGTGTTCACATGGTCCTCTTTAAACATCTGCTACAAGTTGCACGTAGATCCAAACTTCAAGCCCGTGGCTCGGATGTACAAAATAAAGTTGTATCTCACCAATAGTACATTCAGCAGAGTCTCCTCTGACAGATTTCTTGGCTACTTAGTCACCCAACGAGGAATAGAAACTCATCTGAAGTAAATCAAAGCCATCCAAAGAGTTGCAGCCTTAAACCGCTTTCTATCCAAGTCTACCGAGGAGATTCATAGCCTTACTAGTAGAGCGGTCATCCTAAATCATTTTCTATCTAGGTAAACCGATCGCTGCAGACCATTTTTAGGCCTCTCAAGAATGGACGAACATAAATGAGATGAGAAGTGCGAACGGGCTTTCTAAGACATGAAAAACTACTTGTCGCAACCTCCTCTCATTTCCAAGCTGCATATAAACGAATATCTTTATGTATACTTAGCTGTTTCAGATTCAGCAGTCATCTCTACTATAACGCCCCAGAAAAATTTCGGGTTTTGGGGTGCTATCAATCTTTGTAGGTCAATGACTCAAAGTCTTCACGTGCAATGCTAATTAGGAAAACCCATTGACACTATCTCATAGGACCACATTGACAAATTTAATACATAATACGGTCTAGTGGTATTCATGTTCAGTTGTGAGTGAGAGTTTAAGTTCAATTCTCGCGCGAATTTGAAACCGCATTATATTGCTAGCTCATTGTGAAGCTTATCTCAATCTTCTGCCCTTTAATGTAGATAATATCGCTTGTTAAAAAAATAGTAAAATAAAATATTGCTGACGTAAAATAGCAAAAGCATGAAGAAAAAGAAGGAAACAAACAGTAAAGCCAAATGATTTACCGCATATTACATAGAAAGGCATAGAAATCCCACGTATTACATAGATTAATACACTTTCCATCCACTTCACACTCGAGTTGAACAAAGAGGAGTGCAAAAGCGGACAGGGAGTGTGAAAGTCAATACCCATTGTGAACAATTACAATAATTCTACAGTGCTGCCATGTTATTTAAAAACACATAAAATAGAAGTAAATTACGTAAGAAAGAAAGAAAGAAAGAAAAACAACCACGCTGAATACTTTGCACAAGCACTCATTGATGAAGCACCATGGCCTTAGGTTGGAAGGTTTTTGAGCCAATTCAGGTTGATATCTTCTTTGATCACCCTTATGTGTACGTTTGTGAGAAATGGTAAGAAGGGTTCCCATAAAGTTTTTGTCACTTCATCGCATATCACTTCTTTCAACTGCTCAAGATCCGTAACAGACTCAGGCAGCTCTTTCAGTCTTAAACACTGGCTCATGTTGATCTTTACCATGCTGCACATTGCACTAATGTCCTTGGGCAACTCCTTCACGCTAAAGCAATCGGATATGTCGAGAAATTTCAAAACTTTAAGGTTCCTAATCGAGCCTGGCAACTCTAATAACTCTGCACATGACCTAAGCCTCAACACTTCAAGATTGACTAGCTTTTCGATGTCTGCAGGCAAGGCAGATAGCTTATGACAGTTGGTGATGCTGAGAACTTTTAGGCGGATAAGATCACATAGCTTGGCAGGCAATCTCTCCAAATCGCTACAATAGTCAATGTGCAACTCCTCTAGGTATGGGAATGTCTCAAAAATTTGGATGGAAGAGTTTCCAAATGCTTCTCTGACCTTACACATGAATAAAGATATCTTCTTTAGACTCTTCGATTGAATGCTCTCCTGGCTTATCAAAGGAATCAAAATACGCTCTAATCTTAGTCTCTTTATATTTGACAAAGAACACAGCAGTTCAAAGTCGCTTAGCTCAGCAGGTGAGAAGCCATCATTTGTGACTATTAAAACCTTCAACTTGCACATTTTCTTCATAAACTTGGGTAAGGCATAGTTCTTTGCTTGAAAATTCAAAACTAGAATCTCGCCTTTTGGTAGATCCATGTTGTGCCATTCTGTTGAAGACGATTCGCCTGCAAATAAACAATGTGCTATATGATGTGACTGTGGGGAGAAATTAATGTGAAATTACGTTTGTGAGCTTGTATGTTCGTGATTGTACATATGTATGTATCTATTTTCTAAAGAAAGAGCTCAGAGATGCCAACCAGTTGAGACAGATACTAAACGAGCCTTCTTCATTTTCTGCTTCTTCTCTGTCCACCATGTTGGAGGAAGCCCATCTTCACGTATGTCTATAATCAGTCTATGTCCTCTCGGGTCTTCACCACTCTCATGGCTTGATAGCAATTTAAGCATATCATGTTGGATAACAAAGTGTTCACCATAGTAGCCATCCATATCCTTATTCCTGGTGGTGATCAAAATTTAGTTTCACAGAAGAAATTTCCGAAACGTGCATATCACAGTAGTAAATTGGTAAAAAAAAAAGTAAAGTTCGAATACCTTGTGACTACAAGACAGGCCAAATTGCGGTAGGTGAGCTCGTATAGGTTCACCATTGACACGTTATCATTTGATCCCTCATATAACTCTTCCCACATATCAAGAAGGGCAGTAACAGGAATTCTTTGGCCTTCGGGAAATAAAGCAAGGTCTATGATACAATCCTTGACAGGAGCCATTTTTTTATTCAAGTCATCTAAGCAACTTTTGAGGAGTGCAAGCAAATTTTTCTCTGAATCAAGAATAGAAGAACCTGCAGATAATTCTGCGAGTTTGATTCTCCATTTCTCTATAGGCCGATTGCGAAGTGACACCCCTACAGTTTTAATGGCAATCGGAAATCTCTTGCAGTGGTTTATTATCTGCAGTCCAATTGTCCCAAATAAGGTGAATAACTATTTACAGATATGGAAAAATCTACAGGTTCACTTGCGTGCATGGGTGATTTGTGTAGTAAGTGACATTTTCTATAAGCAGGAATACATAAATAAGGGTATATACGTTAGAAACTCAAACTAATAAATCACCTCTTTCTGAAGATCATATGGAATGTCACAGCTCGTATTTGGCAGGGATGCTGAATGAAGAAAAAGAGTCAGTGCATCTTCATCCGTCAATGGTTGTAAATTATTTGGAGGCCCGAATTTCGGAAAATGGTATCTTGATGTCACCAAAATCTTGTAATCTGGAATTTTTATTTCAACAAACTTGTCAAGAAGGGATTCTGATGCAGAAGGAACATCATCCAAGATTAACAGCAAAGGACTTTTCCCTGCTTCCGTCAAAAATTGCGGCAGCCAGCTAAATGCAATTTCTTCATTTACTAAAGCAGGTATGCTCAATCCGGCATGTTGACACAATTCTTTGACAACGATGTAGCTGGGCTTATTGGAAACCTTGGCAAAGAAGATATTGTGCTTGAATTTATCTAGCCAAGAAAACACATAGGAATGTAACATTACCAATTAGAAGAAAAAAGAGAGAAGAAATGATATCATTAGTCTACAGGTAGCAGTCATTCTACGTTTTGATTAACTGTCCTTGTGGACTAACTATCGACCACACATTGACAATTGTAAGTGTGCTATATCAACAATATCGAGTGTGCGTATCTGAAAAATGTTTGCCGCATCGTACAAAAACTTTATAGATAGATACCTCTGACTTCTCGATCATGACACAACATAGCTGCCAAAGTGGTTTTCCCACATCCTCCCGGAGCAGTGAGCACAAGCACTGACGGCGCGTCACTAAGGAGTTTCAGCTTCATCTCCTCCAAAGGCGCACCCAGTATAGGTGCATTCTCTGGAAGGTGCGGAACTGCACACCAAGTTGTAACAATGCCTCGGTTAAGCACCACCTCGTTATCAACTATTAACTGCACAGTCGGCATCCACAAGTGTTGAAGAGATTTGTTCCATTTAACAATTTTTTTAGCATATTTAGCCTTTTCAAAGAAGTTGAGCTTCCCCTCTTTGCACCCTTTGGCCAGCTCCTTGCCATCCTCCATTGTTCTTGTTAAACTTTCAGAAACCGCAATGGTTCCGGGGTGGTTTCTCTGTTCGATCAGTCGTTCCAAAGACTCTAGCTTTGAAGTGAAATCGCTGTGGAGAGTTGGAAACTTCTTAGCCCTCTTGCACGCTTTTTTGGCGGCACCAAACAGCCATCCACATGGTGCCTCTACAACAGATGCTAGAATTGACGTAATCATAATTACAACAACAACAACCACCACCCAGCTCTGAAAATCTGAAATCTAAAACAAGAGAGCAATTGCTTTGGATCACAGATTTATAAATGCATTTGAAACAAGGGAGAGGCTGCTTTCTTTTAAACTAATCTAAACTGAGGAGAGAGGGATTTGAGCTCGGCTGAATAGGGAAAGACTCCTCTCAAGTGTTAAGATAAGTTTGGAAGCCAAGAAGCAGTGTTCTGAAAATCGGCCTAGCGCCGCCGGGATTAATCGGGACAGAAAACGGGAAAAGAATTAGGCGGACGACTGGGCGGCTTAGGCGGGCGTTGGGCGGTAAGTGAAACTCAGACTTACTCCCAACTCAGTTCCTCTCTCGGCGACAGAAAGAATTGAGAACAAATCGAAAAGCTTGATGACTAATCGAAGAACCCATCTAAAATAGGAGGTTAAAGAAAGAAAGTCAATGCGGAGGAGATGTGGTGGGTCGCGGATCGGAAGACTGAACCCATAAATACATACATACATATATAAGGTAAATTGTAGTAATGGTTACTCAATTTTAATCAAATTGGAGCACTGATCCATTAACTCATCAAAATGTTTAGCTATGGTCTTTTTCATCAACTTTGTTAGATAGAATTTTGCCAAAATAAGTTATGTTTGAAAAACCATTGCTACAATTGGAGTCCCTCAACTCATCAAAACATGTAGTTATGATCATTTTCATCAACTTTGTCAAAATGAGTTATGTTGGAATGATCATTACTACAATTGGGTTAAAGTTAAAGGATCATTGATTCAATTGGATTAAAGTTGAGGGACCATTTCTCTAGTTGGATTAAAGTTGAGGGACCAATGGTAATGAATTTTTAGTTGAGAGATCAATGGTAATAGATTTTTAGTTGAATGATCATTGCTCTAATTGAGTTAAAGTTATAGAATCATTGCTACAATTTACTCTATATATAAATAAATATATGTACATTCATAGTCAATGAGAAAAGAATATTTTATTTGCAAAACTTGGTTGGTGCATAATTTGGAAAGCCCATTGAAACAACCTAATAGGGCCACATTGATAATATATATATATATATATATATATATATATATATATATATATATATATTAGTTGTGACGGCAATCCAAGTGGTACACTAAGTGTTTTAATGGAAATGGTAGAAAAATTTATTTTTTAAGTTATTAATTTTTTAGCACACATATCTCACCATTTGTATAGTGACACGTAGTGTACCATCCCGTGTACATATCACATTGAAAAATCTCACCACATTGACAAATTTATTACATCATATTGCCGACGTAAACAAGCGAAAGCATCCAAGAAAAAGAAGGAAACAAACAACAACTAAAGCTAAATGATTTGCAATTTCTAGGAAACTGGCATTGCGGAAAAATCACCCAAAAACAATAGAAAGGCTCAGAAATCCCAGAATATTTTATTTGCAACTTGGTTAGTGCATAATTTGGAAAGCCCATTGAAACAATCTAATAGGGCCACATTGATAAAAAAAAAATAAAAAATAAAAATAAAATAAAATAAAATAAATTAGTTCTGACGGCAACACAAGTGGTACATTACGTGTTTTAATGGAAATGGTGGAAAATTTTATTTTTTAAGTTATTAAGTTTTTAGCACACATATCTCACCATTTGTGTAGTGACACGTGGTGTTCACATTGAAAAATCTCACCACATTGACAAATTTATTGAAAATATGACTTTAACCCCTAAAATTGAATTTTTTCCATATAAAACCCGACATAAGTTTTTTACTTGAATAAAACTCATTTACTACATTCCACATCAACAAATTCATTAATTATGTTTGACTTAACACATTTAAATATTTTTTTGGATGCCTAAAATACCCCTATTTGAATGTTTGATATACATAATTAATGCCATGCGAATTATAAGATAGAATTAATGATTTTACAAAAATAAAAACATTGATGTTATAAATTCATTGCCTAATATATAATAACAATAAAAATGTCTAATATATTACATGCTTAATTAAGTCACTAAAATTATATTTTACATATTAATGTAGGTAAATTATTTCACACATATATGTAAAAATTCATGTAAAATAATTTACCTAAAAAATAATGTTAGATTCAAATAGTGCACTATTAAAATTTTAAAATGTTAGATTGCTCAAAATAATTTACCCTATATATTGAATATACATGAAAAATAATTTACCTGCATAATAAACAAACCCAATATATGCAAAATAATTTACCTAAATAATATTATTAATTTACCTACAAAATATATTATTTGCTAATCATAAATTTACATATAGGTAAATTACTTGCATATAATAATTGTTTAACATATATGTTAGTAGTGCGCATATATATATATATATATATATATATATATATATATAGTATATATATATATATATATATATATATATATATATGCGAACGTATAGTAGTACTATATACATATAGGTAAATTATATATATATATATATATATATATAATATAAACACACATGTATGTTGAATTTTTAGTAGTAAGATATACTTTTGAACGTATTTATATATGTGTGTGTGTTGGGGGTAATATTATGTGCAATGATTATTTGTTCATTATAATTAAGGTAAGTAATAATATTTATTGATTTGATTTGAATATTATGACATTAAGAGTTACAAGGGTTTATATCTAAAGAACTCAATATATTACATCATATTGCCGACGTAAACAAGCGAAAGCATCAAAGAAAAAGAAGGAAACAAACAGCAACTAAAGCTAAATGATTTGCAATTTCCAGGAAACTGGCATTGCGGAAAAATCACGCAAAAAACAATAGAAGGGCTCAGAAATCCCAGAATATTTTTGTAGACATCGAAATTTCGTGAAATAAATGTTGACCAAAAATTAAAATTTCAACGCTCATGTATCACATAAATTTTATACATAGCGTACGGATGAACGAAAAATCAAAATAACTCAGAAAAGTCATCAAACAGGACACATGTCAACGCCTGACAGAAGCGACTTATTTCATCTGATTATTAAAACCCAAAAATCAAGTTTTAGAATTCTATAAATAGAAGGCTAAATTCATTCATTTCACACACCAAAAACATAGCAAAGAAGCCTTGAAGCTTTGAAGTTCCAAACGCTCTCAAGCAAATCCCGAAGAATCAAGGAAACTCTCTTCGTTCTTCGCCAAATCCGCCTTCAAGATCAAGCCCCGACGGCCCTTGAAGACCTTCCGCCAAATCAAGCACAAGCCCCAAGGCTCCTCGAAGTTCTGCCCGTTCTTCATCAAAGATCAAGCCCCAAGGCTCCTCGAAGTTCTGTCCGTTCTTCATCAAAGATCAAGCCCCTCGAGCCCGTTCTTCATCAAAGTTCAAGCCCCAAGGCTCCTCGAAGTTCTGTCCGTTCTTCATCAAAGATCAAGCCCCAAGGCTCCTCGAAGTTCTGCCCGTTCTTCATCAAAGTTCAAGCCCCATCGAAGTTCTGTCCGTTCTTCATCAAAGTTCAAGCCCCAAGGCTCCTCGAAGTTCTGTCCGTTCTTCATCAAAAATCAAGCCCCAAGGCTCCTCGAAGATCAAGCCTCAAAAGCCCTTCGAAGCATCATTCATCAACCTTCAAGATCAAGCCTCAAAAGCCCTTGAAGATCCGTTCATCCACCTCGAAGATCAAGCCTCAAAAGCCCTTCGAAGCATCGTTCATCAACCTTCAAGATCAAGCCTCAAAAGCCCTTCGAAGCATCGTTCATCAACCTTCAAGATCAAGCCTCAAAAGCCCTTGAAGATCCGTTCATCCACCTTCAAAGATCAAGCCTCAAAAGCCCTTCGAAGCATCGTTCATCAACCTTCAAGATCAAGCCTCAAAAGCCCTTGAAGATCCGTTCATCCACCTCGAAGATCAAGCCTCAAAAGCCCTTCGAAGCATCGTTCATCAACCTTCAAGATCAAGCCTCAAAAGCCCTTGAAGAACAGTTCATCGTTCATCGTTCATCGTTCATCCACCTTCGAAGATCAAAGCCCAACGGCCCTTCGAAGATCCACACATCCTCGTTCATCAAGATCAAGCCCTCTAAAGGCCCTTGAAGAACTATTCATCCAAGATCAAGCCTCGACTGCCCCTTGGATCAATCACACATCAACAAATCAACATCTTACGGAGATTGAATCAGAGGCAAAATTATAAAAGAGATTGTAACCCTAAACAAAATCAAATTAAAACACAAATATCACTTTGTACCACGTTGTTTCTTGTCTCTTCTGTTTCAGGAAATTTTCGTGTTCACAAATTTGGCACGCCCAGTGGGACAATCTCTACCTCTCATCTCTTTCTTCGTTCAAGAAATCCAAAAAAAAAAACACACCCCAAAATCAATGGCATCAAAGGAAGGCCAAGCCATTCTTACAGCCATCGAAGCTTCCTCCATTCAACAAAGGTTGGCTCAAATGATGGAAAAAGTTGCAAGGCTCACAAAGAAAGCAGAAAAGCAAAACTTGCAAGTCACCGCCCTCGCAACCACCATGGAAGGAAGGAATTTGAGCACTTCCGCCACAAACGGAGCATCCATTGGCGCCGCAATCACTCCTCAACATGCCGCTACAAGGTTTGTGCCGTTAAGGAAGCATGAGGAACATCAAAAATGCGAACCTGTCATCAACCTGACCTCGCTAAGGGCACCTAAGCATGCTGCTGAAGGAAAGCCACGTATGTTGGTTGCACAAGTCATGACCATCGGCGTGATTTCAGTCGAAGAGCAGCTGGCCCAAATGAAGGAAACAATCGCAAGGCTCACAAAAACCGCAGAGGAAAAGGACTTGCAGATCACCTCACTCACCAACAGATTGGGAGCGCAACACGAGGAAGGAGACAACTCTGGCATAAAGAAAGAGGCCGACGAAGAAGAGGAGCCTCCGGTGGAGAAGCCTGAAGAGAAGCAAGAGCCAGACCAACCGGCGGCACTTTTGGGATCTCTTTCTATCCAGCAGCTACAAGAGATGATCGCCAACACCATCAAGGCGCAGTACGAAGGGAGCTCCTATACCTCCATGCTGTACTCAAAGCCTTGCTCCAAGACGGTCGACACGTTGAGGATGCCAAAGGACTACCAACCGCCGAAGTTCATGCAGTTTGATGGCAAAAGCAACCCGAAGCAACACGACAAGCGGCTAAGCATCACCCACCATGGGAAGAAGGAGTCGATCACCGATTTCAAGGTGTTCACCCCAAAGGTAGACAAGACTGGGAAAGAGCCTGCCAAAGAAGCTCCTACCATCAGCACTACCCCGGTCAAAACCTCATATGCGCCTGTCAACACCTCCTCCAAAAACAAAGTGAAGGAGATGAAGAAAGACGAACCTTTCCGCACCCAAGACAGGAACAGAAACACCTTGAGGGAGTTGGAGCAAAAGACGTACCCTTTTCCTGACTCGGATATGGCAGCAATGCTAGACGACCTGCTGGAAAAGAAGGTGATCGAGCTACCGGAGTGCAAGCGCCCTAGAGAGATGCACCGCGTCAACGATCCAGAGTACTGCAAGTACCATCGTATCGTAGGCCATCCCGTCGATAAATGCTTCACCCTCAAAACACTCATCATGGAGCTGGCACAACAAGGGCGGATTGAACTCGATCTAGAGGACACGACCGCAATGCATACCGCTACGATCGTGTTTGGATCCTTCGGTCCTGTTCCCCTCCAAATGATTCATGATCATTCCCGCCAAAGCTCAAGTCACAAGGCACCTTCTGCACAAGACATTGGTAACCTACAAAGAAAAGAGGAAACCAAGACCGCAAGCCGCAAGACACACCGCTACGATCATGTTTGGATCCTTCAAATCCGTTCCCCTCCAAAGGACTCACGATCGTTCCTGCCAAAGCTCAAGTCACAAGGCACCTTCTGCACAACCACCGATGGGGGCAAGCGACCAAGACGCACCTACCAACGAGGAAGAAGGGTGGACATTGGCGACCTGCAAAAGGACAAGGAAGCCAAGACCACAAGCCACAAAGCCAAAGGCGGAGCAAGGGAGAGAACACCACCGCCGCAACAAAAGAAAGTCCAAGAGAAGCGCAAAAGCCGCTAAACCAAGATACAGTGGGGAACTCATGGAGCAAAAGCCACGCATTCCTGTCTCCTTACACGAGTATTTCCCCGAAGACTTCTTCAATCACTCGGTCAAGGCTCCTTGCTATAAAGATTGCGAGGATCGCCTTTCCTACACCACTTGACAAATCAACACGCTCCTGGTCCGCACGAGCATAAAAGGCGACAACCAACGCTCCTTGCTTGCACGAGCCTAAACTGCATCATGGCACCAACGCTCCTTGCCTGCATGAGCTGAAACTGCATCATGGCACCAAAACGCTCCTTGCCTGCACGAGCTGAAACTGCATCATGGAACCAAAACGCTCCTGGTCCGCACGAGCATAAAAGGCGACACACAACGCTCCTTGCCTGCACGAGCTGAAACTGCAAAACGGCAACAAAATGCTCCTGGCCCGCAAGAGTATAAACTGCGGACAACACACAAAAAAAGATACGTATTTGAACTACGTTTTGACTTGATCTCTTCTTTGGAAGGGTACGTAGGCAGCTCGAACATTCAACTTTGAGTTCAGTCACATCAAAATAAAAATTAAGGTTTTATTAAACATTTGACTATTAAGAGTCAATTCTGTTACAAATACAAGCAGAATAAAATCAAGCATGCCTCCCCCACAGCAACCTGTGAGCCTTGTGACGATAAGCAACGGTAAGAGGGACGGAGACGTCACTGCCGAGGACAGTTGTGAACAAAGCACAACAGCGCACGATCAAGTGACGCCCTTCGACAAAGCTCCAAGAAACGGCAAGGGGCATGAGGAGGTCACCATTGAGGGAAAATTGTGAACAAAAGACATACACAGCATTAATTCGCTGCAGTCTTTTGCACAAGCTCCAAATAGCGGCAAGGGGCACGACGGAGTCACCACCGAGGAAAATCGTGACCAAAAGACATACACAGCATTAATTCGCTGCAGTCTTTTGCACAAGCTCCAAAAAGCGGCAAGAAGGAGGGCAATGTCACCACCTCAAAATCGGCGAAGAACTTCAGTGACCGCCGTCAAACGACTAGCCGGTCACCAAGCTTGACTGCAGCTCTCTGTTTCTTCTTCATCTAGAGGGCAATATCAAGGTCGGCGAAGAACTTCAAGTGACCGCCGTCAAACGACTAGCCGGTCACCAAAGCTTGATTTCAAAACTCTCCGTATCTTCTTCATCTTTCCATGCAAGGAAGAGTTCCTAAAAAAAAAAAAAAAAAAAGAAAAAAAAAAAAATGTATATATATACACATATGTTATACGCATGTATATATGCACGTATGTATGTATGTATATGTACAAAAAAAAAAAAAAAAAAAAAAAAAAAAAAAAAAAAAAAAAAAAAAAAAAAAAAAGGAGTTGCTGCAATCCAGCCCAAGCCCAGCCGTGCACACACCCAGGCCCAAATCATGCCAAGGCCCAACTCCCGTGAAACTCTCACAAGCTTCACCGTGGATCTGCACAAAATCGACTCTCCCTCCCTCACTAGCTCCGAGCCCAGGCTCAGTCTCCTTCTTCCTCGCCCCAAATCCACCCTCTCAACCTCCAGAACCTTAAAGAAGCTGGTGCTGTCCTTCGAGCGGCGTCCCGAGCACAACATCGGAGCCAGATTCAAGTACCTGGACCAACCCGACCGCTTCGCCGACTCCGAGGTCGAACTCCACGACGGACTCCAGAAGCTCAAGGTCCTCGCCGGAGCTCCGGAACTCTACCCAGAACTCGTCTCCCTCAAGACGGGGATCGCCACAGCGAAAGAAAACGCCGCCTGCGCTCTGCTCCGCCTCTCGCAAATCAAAGAGAACAAAGCCACAATCGGACGGTCGGGAGGAATTCCGCTTCTGGTAAACCTTTTGGAGTGTGGAGCCTTTCGTGGGAAGAAGGATGCGTCGACGGCTTTGTACTCGCTGTGCTCGATCAAACAGAACAAGATTAGAGCCATCGAGTCGGAAATCATGAAGCCGCTGGTGGAATTGATGGCGGACTTTGAGTCGAACATGGTGGACAAGACGGCGTACGTGCTGAGTGTCCTCGTGTCGGTGCCGGAGGCGAGCGCAGCATTCTGTGGATTCAATGGCGGAGCGGAGGTTTGGTATAGGCTATGCTTTGGCACCCAAGAAGCAGCAAAGCTTCATCCAAGAGTCGCTGGTCGACCTAACCAGATCGCGGGGCATCGATCTCGTTCGAATCAACACTGAGCGCTCGCTGACAGATTAGGTGTCGTTCGACTGCGTGCTGCACAAGCTCTACGGAGACAATTGGAAGCAGGAGCTGGCGGAGTTCAGGGTCAAGAACCCTGACGGGGTTATAATCGACGTGCCAGAGGCGATCGAGCGCCTGCACAATCGGATTTCCATGTTGCAGGTGGTTTTGGAGCTGAGAATCGAGCACGAGAGCGACACGTTTGGGATTCCAAAGCAGATTGTAATATACGACAAGGAAACGTTGTTTGATCGCCAGGCGTGGGAGGGTCTAAAAATTTCCGGTAATCATGAAGCCGCTGGTTGCCGACGGCAGCGCCAAGTCGCACAAAATAGTGCTGGTTTTCAACCACGATGGTCTCGACAACCTCAAACCCCCAATTCTGCTTCAAGAGTTTGTGAACCATGGTTGACAAAGCGAAGTCTGGTGGATGTGTTCAGCGCCAGTGCTCAGTAGCTGTGCTTGGCTGTGCTCTGTGTCTATGCTCAGTAGCTGTGCTATGTGGTTGTGCTCGGTGGCAGTGCTCAGTAGCGGTGCTCCGGGGCTGTGCTTGATGGTTGTGTTCAGTGCCAGTGCTCAGTAGCTGTGCTTGGCTGTGCTCTGTGTCTATGCTCAGTAGCTGTGCTATGTGGCTGTGCTCGGTGGCAGTGCTCAGTAGCGGTGCTCCGGGGCTGTGCTTGATGGTTGTGTTCAGTGCCAGTGCTCAGTAGCTGTGCTTGGCTGTGCTCTGTGTCTATGCTCAGTAGCTGTGCAGTGGCTGTGCTCAGTGGCAGTGCTCAGTAGCGGTGCAGTGGCTGTGCTCAGTGGCAGTGCTCAGTAGCGGTGCTCCGGGGCTGTGCTCGGTGGCAGTGCTCAGTAGCGGTGCTCCGGGGCTGTGCTTGATAGGTTGCGCTCAGCAGCTGTGCTCAGTGACCGCTGTCAAACGACTAGCCGGTCAACTCCAGCAACTTCAGCAGCACATGCAGCTCCTCTTCATTCGTCTTCTCTCGGACTCGACCTGGGTTTTCACCCACGAACCCAGCCTTGCAGAGCACCACATATAAAAGAAAAAGAAAATGGTGGAATCTTGGTGGACACCAACCAGAAAGAAAAAAAAAATATATAATATTATAATAAAATATATGAATGGGTGCCGAGTGTGTATGCATGAATGGTGGGTGAGTGTGTGCCGAGTGTGTATACATGAATAGTGAGTGAGTGTGAAAATCATGCACAGAAAAGTAAAAGAAAAAAAAAAAAAAAAGAAAAAATTATTAGGATGGTGCCATCTGCACCGAAAAAAAAAAAAAAAAAAAAAATATATATATATATATATATATATATATATATATATTATAACAAAAAGAGAGATATGCAATAAAATGAAGCTCATTTATTAAATTCTCTGAAAATTTACAGGATGTACATTTGCGTTAAAAAAAAAAAAAAAAAAAAAAAAAAAAAATTTACAGCAATGTGCAAACAAACAGGAGGAAGCCTTCATTGACCAGGTGGTGCCTCATTACTCGGCGGAACCCCAGGAAGAAAAGGCGCTGGAAGTTGATTGTTTGGAGCCTCAACACTCGGCGAAGCTCCAGAAGACGAAGGCCTTAAATGCCTTTGAAACAAACCCACAAACCTCTGATGATCATTTAAAGACTGACCATCAGAGTCTTGCAGCTTGTCAAGTTTTCTCTTCATGCTTGTAGCATAATTATGTGCAAGCCGGTGCAGCTGTTTATTCTCATGCCGGAGCCCTCTGATCTCTTCCTTGAGACTTTTCACTTCAGCCGCCAACGATTCAACTTGGCGGGTTCGAGCAAATAGGCGCTGGGCCATATTGGAAACAGAAGCAGCACACTGGACACTGAAAGCCAGAGAATCCTTAACAGCCAGTTCATCGGACCGTCTGGCAAGTAATCTGTTGTCTCTGGGAGTGAGCATATTCCTGGCCACCACCGCAGCAGTCATGTCACTCTTCATTACAGAGTCCCCAATGGTAAGAGGACCAGAAGGGGATAAGAGAGATGGACGCCATATATTGTCTTGAGGAGACACAGATGCCTCTTCATTAACATTCAAGTCAAGACGATGATCAGATGGGCAAGCCATTTGTGAAAATAATGAAGGAAGGAGAGGTCGGGTGAAATCAAATTCTCAGAAATACAAAAGAGGGGATTCTTTGCAAGCAACCAACTCTCTGAGCATGCTTTTGGCGCACCATCGACGCCTCCATAAAAGAAAAGGCAACAAGGCCGTCGGTTCGGAAATCGAAGAGGCGCCGCTCCACGCATCTCAAAATATCAGCTTTTCCAAAAGTTGTCGGCACATTTCACACGCAACCTCGGCTTTGCGTAAATCACGGGCAACTTTGTCAAAAGATTTCTGACAAAAGGAAAACACGTGGTTCTTACTGTTCCAATTACCCAACAGTTACCGACAAAGGTAAAGGAGCAGCACCACTGCTTGATGACTGGGAAAGCTCTGGCGTGTCAACTTCCATGCCGCGTGGCAAAGTAAAAGGCCCAACCTTTCCTCACATCCGAGAAAGTATCACCAGCAGGATTACTTTCTCAAAGATCGAAGAGGCGTCGCTCTCCTAACCTCGAGAGCCAGACGACTTTCTCAAAAATCGACGTGAGCCAGACGAGTGCTTTCTCAAGGATCGAAGAAGTAAAAGGCCCAACCTTTCCTCACATCCGAGAAAGTATCACCAGCAGGATTACTTTCTCAAGGATCGAAGAAGCGCCGCTCTCCTAAACTCGAGAGCCAGACGAGTGCTTTCTCAAATATCGAAGAGGCGTCGCTCTCTTAACCTCGAGAGCCAGACGACTTTCTCAAAAATCGAAGAGGCACGCTGCTTTTCAAACCTCGAGAGTCGGATTCAGCATCAGCTTTCCATAAATCACGGACCACTTTGTCAAAAGCCTCTGACAAAGTTAAAACGCGTGAACCCCGTTACTCTCACTACGTCGCTGTGACCGAGAAGGGTAAAAGAACAGCATTACCACTTGTCGATAAAAATATTCTACATATATCGACCTTCATCCTCCACAGACGGGCAAACCTGCAAAAAAATGCTCAACCCTTCCTCACTTCCGAGGGTAACACTCCCAGCAAAACCCCAACAAAGCTTTCTCAAAATGCTTGGCTCTCTTCCTCCCGAGAATACCTCTGCAAACAAATCAAACCAGAGCAAAAGTATCTCATATCAGCAGGGTCGAAAGCAAGAGTATCTCATATCATGCTTTCCTCCATCCTTTTCTTTGTCCTCCCTCTTCACTACAGGATAAGGAGAAGCAAAGTGATCAGTCGGTGTTTACCTTCCGAGTTGGAACGGATTGCTGAGAAATCCTTCCCTTGCTCTCGAGTACTCATCTGCCTGGAGAACAGACAAGACGAGCGACAATGAAGCATCAATCTTGAAGACTCATCTCCTGACCCTCTTCAATATGAATTGGGGAGATTGAACAAAGAAACAGGCCATCATTTCCACCTCGCGTCTGCTTGCCGGGATCCTGAAGCCGCTCGTGGTCCCGTTTCCATTCATCAAGATCAAGCCTCAACGGCCCTTGAAGAAATCACAAGCCCGATTCAAGATCAAGTGTCCACCACCCTTGAATCGAGCCCAACTCCAGGTAAAAGGAGTAAATTCAGACGTTTGTAGCAAGTCTAGCAGAAGAAGCCTCCCAGCCCAGTTCAAGATTAAACCTGTGGAAAACGACTTCTTCAAAAGCAAAGGTATCTCATATCATCAGGGTTGAAAGCAAAGCTATCTCATAGCATGCAATCTCCCTGTCCTTTCCTTTGTCCCTACTCTTACCTGCAAGACAGGGATAAAGAAAAGCAATATGTCGGAACCTCCACTCAAACCTCCAGGAAGATACCACATCTGCCTGAAGAACAGATAAGGCAGACAGGTGAAGCTAGTACATCGAAGCATGTGGAGACAAACACAACCAATATATATGTGCTGGTTCATCCGTTACTGCTTCAAAAGCAAACGTATCTCATATCATCAGGGTCGAAAGCAAAGGTATTTCATATCATGCTTTTCCCTTATCTTTCCCTTTGCCCTTGCTCTTACCTGCAAGACAGGGAGAAAGAAAGCAATCAGTCAGAACCTGAAATCAAACGTCCGATCTGGAACTGATTGCCCGGAACCTTTGCCTGGTTGCTTACCGAGCCTTGCTCTCAAGTACTCATCTTCAAGTGCTCTGAAGGACCATTTAAAAGCAAAAGGATGCGCACCACTTCTGCCAGGCAAAAGAAACAAGCAGAGAGGAATGTAACATAGTGAGCTGGAACAGATCACTATAGCATGACGCCCTTGCCTGCAGAACCGCATGATCCATCCGGAGGAAACCAGAAAATCCTTCAACCCAGTTCAAGATCAAAGTTGTGGAAAGTCAACAAGCACAACAAAGCACGTGTCGATTCGTCGGCCACTTCGTTGAAAGCAAGAGTATCTCATATCATCTCTTCTCCCTTTCCTTTTCTTTGTCCTCGTTGCTAAATGAGAAACAAGTAGAAGGAGAATGATCAACCGGAACCCGAGGTCAAAACGTCTAAACTAAGACTGAATACCCAAGACTCTGATTGCTTACCTTGTCTGTCAACTCCTTCGGCAAATCTCCTAGCTCGGCGACTTGAGGGACTCCTACTATATGGTTTGCGTAGTACCTGACCAAGCCCGAAACCACAAGTAAGCTTTAAGTGAAATTGATACATTACCTTCTGCATTAAACATCAGAAATTTGCAGTTCATTCGAGATTCACGCCTCTACGGCCCTTGAAGAAACTTGCAACACAAAAAATCAAGATTCACGCCCCTACGGCCCTTGAAGAAATTTGCAGTTCATTCGAGATTCACGCCTCTACGGCCCTTGAAGAAACTTGCAACACAAAAAAATCAAGATTCACGCCTCTACGGCCCTTGAAGAAATTTGCAGTTCATTCGAGATTCACGCCTCTACGGCCCTTGAAGAAACTTGCAACACAAAAAAATCAAGATTCACGCCTCTACGGCCCTTGAAGAAATTTGCAGTTCATTCGAGATTCACGCCTCTACGGCCCTTGAAGAAACTTGCAGCACAAAATTCAAGGTCAAGCCCTCAGGCCCCTTGAAGAAGTTCAATCCATTTCAAGATCAAGCCCCTACGGCCCTTGAAGAAATTTGCAGTCCAAGGTCAAGCCCTCAGGCCCCTTGGAGAAATTTGCAGCACAAAAATCAAGATTCAAGCCTCTACGGCCCTTGAAGAAATTTCCAATCCAATTCAAGATCAAGCCCCGACGGCCCTTGGATTGACATCTACATTGAGAAACTTCAAAACACATCGCCTACAAGTGACAAGCACAAGTATGCGACGCGCCTTGAAGTGGGGGCATTTGTAGACATCGAAATTTCGTGAAATAAATGTTGACCAAAAATTAAAATTTCAACGCTCATGTATCACATAAATTTTATACATAGCGTATGGATGAACGAAAAATCAAAATAACTCAGAAAAGTCATCAAACAGGACACATGTCAACGCCTGACAGAAGCGACTTATTTCATCTGATTATTAAAACCCAAAAATCAAGTTTTAGAATTCTATAAATAGAAGGCTAAATTCATTCATTTCACACACCAAAAACATAGCAAAGAAGCCTTGAAGCTTTGAAGTTCCAAACGCTCTCAAGCAAATCCCGAAGAATCAAGGAAACTCTCTTCGTTCTTCGCCAAATCCGCCTTCAAGATCAAGCCCCGACGGCCCTTGAAGACCTTCCGCCAAATCAAGCACAAGCCCCAAGGCTCCTCGAAGTTCTGTCCGTTCTTCATCAAAGATCAAGCCCCAAGGCTCCTCGAAGTTCTGCCCGTTCTTCATCAAAGTTCAAGCCCCAAGGCTCCTCGAAGTTCTGTCAAGCCCCAAGGCTCCTCGAAGTTCTGTCCGTTCTTCATCAAAGTTCAAGCCCCAAGGCTCCTCGAAGTTCTGTCCGTTCTTCATCAAAAATCAAGCCCCAAGGCTCCTCGAAGATCAAGCCTCAAAAGCCCTTGAAGATCCGTTCATCCACCTTCAAAGATCAAGCCTCAAAAGCCCTTCGAAGCATCGTTCATCAACCTTCAAGATCAAGCCTCAAAAGCCCTTGAAGATCCGTTCATCCACCTCGAAGATCAAGCCTCAAAAGCCCTTCGAAGCATCGTTCATCAACCTTCAAGATCAAGCCTCAAAAGCCCTTGAAGAACAGTTCATCGTTCATCGTTCATCGTTCATCGTTCATCCACCTTCGAAGATCAAAGCCCAACGGCCCTTCGAAGATCCACACATCCTCGTTCATCAAGATCAAGCCCTCTAAAGGCCCTTGAAGAACTGTTCATCCAAGATCAAGCCTCGACGGCCCCTTGGATCAATCACACATCAACAAATCAACATCTTACGGAGATTGAATCAGAGGCAAAATTATAAAAGAGATTGTAACCCTAAACAAAATCAAATTAAAACACAAATATCACTTTGTACCACGTTGTTTCTTGTCTCTTCTGTTTCAGGAAATTTTCGTGTTCACAATTTTATTTGCAACTTGGTTAGTGCATAATTTGGAAAGCCCATTGAAACAACCTAATAGGGCCACATTGATAAAAAAAAAAAAAAAAAAAAAAAAAAAAAAATTAGTTGTAACGGCAACACAAGTGGTACACTACGTGTTTTAATGAAAATGGTGGAAATTTTTATTTTTTAAGTTATTAATATTTTAGCACACATATCTCACCATTTGTATAGTGACACGTGATGTACCATCCCGTGTACATGTCACACTAAAAAATCTCACCACATTGACAAATTTATTACATCATATTGCCGACGAAACAAGCGAAAGCATCAAGGAAAAAGAAGGAAACAAACATCAACTAAAGCTAAATGATTTGGATGGGGATTGTCTGCCCTCCCACTTCCCATCCTCTTTCATCTCCTCCTATTTGAGTGGTCACGGTTAAGTCACGTCAACATTTTATATTCCTATTCTTTTTTGTCTTATTATCTCTATAAAAAAAATCAATATAACACGTGGACTCGGCCTAACCGTGACCGCTCAAATAGAATGAGATGAGAAGGGGTGGGAAGTGGGAGGGCTGACAATCCCCATCCAAATGATTTGCAATTTCCAGGAAACTGGCATTGCGGAAAAATCACCTACAAAACAATAGAAAGGCTCAGAAATCCCAGAATATTTTATTTGCAACTTGGCTGGTGCATAATTTGGAAAGCCCATTGAAACAACCTCGTAGGGCCACATGGAGAATGTCCTAATCCATGAAGTAATCACCGTTTCATTCTAAAGATGATAGAAGCGTAGCTCTGGTTTTCAGCTGCAAATATTTGGGTTATTTTAAGTGATCAAATTGAACTCAACTGATTAATAATAGATGAAGTTGATGGCCCAAACACAAAAATATTGCAAGAAACAGAACATGGCCATTCAAGACGTAAACATGTTTTCCCCCTTTTTGGGGTAGTTTGCTTTTGTAAGTGAACTCAGTACTGTAAACTAAAAAAAAAAAAAAAACAAAAAAAAAGTACCTGTGGCTACATACTCAGGAGCTGTATATCCATACGCCCCGCAAGCCTTGTTGGGACATGGATTCTATCCCCGCCTGGCCAACCCTCGACCAGACAAAATCTAGAGTTTTTAGCATTGTACGTCTGTTGTTTTTCAATAAAATTTGATGTGTGAGCAAGTCAACAATAACTCTTCCAGAAAACGAACTAACAAAAAAAAAATCAATAATTAAAGGGTTTTTATCATGTCTAGTCCCATAAATTGGACATTTCAAAATGGTCCCTGAAAATAGATTCCCAAATCAATTTAGTCCTTTTGTTGTTCAATTTTTCTGTTACTGTAGTAATGTGGCGCTGAGTGGGACATATCCAATCATATGACGCCACATAATTAAACTATAAAAAACTATTTATTAAAAGAGTTTATTTTGTTGAGCAAAAAGAGTTGGAAAATAAAAATAAAAAGAAGCAGAACATTGTTCATCTCCCACCCAGGTGGAGAATTGGAGATCTTTTTCAAGCAATTCCAATTAATTAGATATTAACAGCAACCAAACGACAGGTAACATGCTTGGGATCTCAAATTCATCGGCTAGGAGATTGGGCTCAAGTTTGTCGACGATGGCTTGTATATGAGCAGTGGAAGCGCAGAGAAAGCAGCGATAGAGCGAGAAAAAAGCCTAGTCTCGTTGCGTCGTGGTGGTCCACAATCTTCTCCTCATGGTGAATCTGTATATTGGCTTTCCCACCGCCACGGTTCGTCATCACAGGATCAACCTTGGCAACGGTCCGCGGAGATGAAATGGGAGACGGCTTGTATCTCCTTAGACCATCTCCAATGGTTAGGTTAAAAGCTAAACATTTTAGCTCGGAAAATTTAGCTTTATCCCAGAAACAGTTTTTCTATTCCAACTCATTATACCCTAAAATTTTAGCCCGGGATTATTAAAGAATAAACTTAGGCTTTTTTTTTCCTTAAATTAATTTAAAAAAAAAATAAATATGTAGACTATCGTAAATTAATTTTATGAACATTTTAATCTAAAAAAATTTAAATTCCGATAAATATTTTCACTCGGTTCGGTGGAGCCCACACCGATTTCTGGGCTAAATTCTGGGAGGAATCTGGCATTAGTTTAGCATTTAGCATTTAGCCCAAATTTTCCCCTTGTGTTGGAGTGAGTTTGGGGGGAAATTTTGGGGGATAATTTGACTTTTAGCCCACCATTGGAGATGGTCTTAAAGATGTTTCATTTTTTGCTTTTGTTTTTAGTTTTAGTTTTTAATCTTTTAAAAATTTGGTATTTATGATTATATATGGCGCCGTATGATTGGATTCGTGAGACTCACTCGTGTGCTACATGACAAAATGACAAAATTGATTTGCAAACCCATTTTCAAGGACTAAATTGATGAATTTTCTATTTCAAGGACGATTTTAATTGTAAGGTCTAATTCTAGAGACCAACGTGATAAAAACCCACCATTAGAAGTTTCACTTACTGAATCCAGTAGGATATTAGAACTTTTAAAGTCGTGATATATCACTTGTGCCTCACCACTGTGAAGAATTGTACATCATGCGGTGGAGAATTAATTGATTTCCAATTAATTGATTGATTTGGAGGATAAATCAATCGTGTTCTTATATCGTACATCATGCGGTTAGAAATTATTTTAAATTTTTTTATCTAAAATTGAATATAAATAGTACTTAACAAAAATTAACTGTACGATTAGAATGAACGAACACGATTGATTGATCCTCAAAATTCTATAAAGAGGATCCTGGTCCAATTTGGAGAGCCCATTGAAACAACCTAGTAGGGCCACATTGACGAATTTATTACATCACATTGCCGACGTAAACAAGCAAAAGCATCAAAGAAAAAGAAAAAGAAGGAAACAAACAACAACTAAAGGCAAATGACATGCAATTTCCAGGAAACATGCATTGTGGAAAAATCACCCACAAAACAATTGAAAGGCTTAGTAAACAAGCAAAAGCAACTAAAGGCAAATGACATGCAATTTCCAAGAAACTTGCAGTGTGGAAAAATCACCCACAAAACAATTGAAAGGCTTAGTAAACAAGCAAAAGCATCAAAGAAAAAGAAAAAGAAGGAAACAAACAGCAACTAAAGCCAAATGATATGCAATTTCCAGGAAACTTGCATTGCGGAAAAATCACCCACAAAACAATTGAAAGGCTTAGAAATCCCTCATATTACATAAATTAACACACTTTTTTCTCTCCACAAAAAATAGTGATTTTCAAACTCTTTTTTTTTTCCATGCACTTATCTCTGTTTCTCTAGCCGTTCGATTGATAAATCAAAGGAGAATCAACCAAGAGTTGAACAATGGGGAGTGCAGAAGAGAACAGGGGGTGTGAAAGTCACTATCCAGTGTGAATAGTTACAATAATTCTACAGTGCTGCGACGTTATTTACAAATACATAGAAGTAAATTACGAAGGAAAAAAGAAAAAATCAAACATGAGACATTGCATACATTGCACCAACACTCATTGATGAAGGATCATGGCCTTAAGAGGAAACATTCCTTGATGATGACCTTTTCTTTATCCAAGGCATCTAAAGCTGCTTTGGAGGCAAGTGATAGGATTTTTACCACCTGCGCAAAAAGGGTTAAAAACACCTAAAATACTTGCAAGAGAAACAAGATTGTTGTAGTATAGTTGCTTTGCAAGGTCGTTCTCTACAAGGATTAAATTAAAAAGATTAAAGCGAAATCAATTCTCAACTAATTAATTAAAACAAAGATTTTGAGAAAGGTGATTTAATGACCTAAAGTAATTAAAACGAATTTAATTAAAAGGATTACTTAAAAACTGCAATTGTAAAGAAAAAGAAAGAAATAATTTTATAGAATTCAAGACGAGAAAGTACTAGGGTTCTGCCGTCACCCTAACAATCCTATGCAACTCTCCTAATTCCCCATGAATTACACATGCATGTTTTGAAGGTTCAATTTTCCTAAAGTATGCCCTACTTGGGACCCCAACATAGAACGTATATCTAACATGCAACCCGTCCGTGGCGTCCAGATCGAATGTGAACATGCAAGACTCATTAAGTTTTGTGAAAACCCTTTTGAAAAACCATATAACTCCTAAGACGTGTCGTCCATCCTAAGTAGTTACACATGTTAACCACAAGAAGCCTTAGCCAGTTTTAGGGACAGCCCTCCGCCAAAATTGCATCCAATTACTTTTCTAAATATCCTAATGGTCGCGAATCACTAAGACAAATAGATAGTTTAAAGCACAGGGATTAACAATCCAAAACTCGCATGCATAAATTCATAAGGAAATTAGAAAGAGACTACATATTCTTGCTAGGGATCATGGCCTCACCCTAGCAAGGGAAAATTAGTTACGCATATTCATAATTAAAATCAACATAATTATATTGAATGAATAAGAATGAAAACACCTTGAATTAGAAGATCCAAAGCCTTGAAAACCCTTGAATTTCCTAGCTCCAAAGTTGTAAAAGAAATAATAGTCGAAAAGTCCCCTAAAAACTCACGGCCCCAGCAATTTATACTTGCTGAGCCTTTTCAAACAAAACCCTAGAACCCTAGGAGACTTAGTCAAACTAGGAAACTAATTAAATAATAATAATATATCTTAGACCTAATCAGACTAGGAAAACCTGCACCTAAACTGTACAGTCACGTTCTGGACCTAATTCAGCTCCAAAACTGGCCCAAAATAGCTGGATTTAAAGTTTGAACTATTCTGAACACTTCTCCAGAAGGCCACGAACCCATCTGAGGTCCTCTTGGGCTCCAAAAACGCAGTTTAAGCCCAGAAACGTCATTAAACTGCAACGCGCACTGCTTCTTCAATAAATCGTCAGAAAATAATCGCCTGGTAGAAAAATCCCAAATTTTGACACGAACAATCCAAGAGACACACGAACGTTCTCCAATTTGAATTACTCCAAAATTCGTCCGTTTGATCATGTTTTTCTCCAGAGGAAGTCGAATGTCCTATATTAGAAATATAAAGCAAAGTATCAAAATTCTACCAAAATAATCACCAAATTATACTAAGAAAAAGGAAAAAGAAAAAGTTAGAAAATTGGGTTGCCTCCCAATAAGCGCTTTATTTAACGTCTGTAGCTAGACTGAACAAGGGCCCAGTGATTAAGTTGCTGGATACTTCAGAGTCATTGACTCGCATGCACTGTCGAAAGGTGACTCCAAGTATGGTTTTAACCTGTGACCATTCACTTTGAATGTGTTGCCATTGAGCTCATTTGTAATGTCCACAGCCCCATGGGGATAAACCTTAAGAACTGAGTAAGGCCCATTCCAACGAGATTTCAATTTCCCAGGAAATAACTTTAATCTTGAACTGAATAACAACACTTTCTGCCCTGGCTGGAAGTCTTTTCTGAGAATTTGTTTGTCATGAAAGGTTTTTGTTTTGTCTTTGTATATGTGTGCACTATCATAAGCATCATTACGAATTTCCTCAAGCTCATTTAGTTGTAGCTTACGTTTTGCCCCTGCTGCATCGTAAGCAAAATTCAATTCTTTAATAGCCCAAAAGGCCTTATGCTCTAGCTCTATAGGCAAATGACAAGCCTTTCCATACACAAGCCGAAATGGGGACATCCCAATTGGCGTTTTAAAAGCTGTTTTGTAGGCCCAAAGTGCATCATTTAATTTCAAGCTCCAATCTCTGCGAGTGGAGCCAACTGTTTTCTCCAAAATAGGCTTGATCTCCCTGTTTGACACTTCCACTTGCCCTGATGTTTGTGGATGGTAAGGGGTGGCCACATGATGAGTTATCCCATATTTTGCAAGCAATGCAGCAAACTGTTTATTAATAAAATGCTTTCCCCCATCACTAAGTATAACTCGCGGGATTCCAAACCGTGAAAAAATGACCCCCTGGAGGAATTTCAGAACCACTGATCCCTGATTAGTTGGTACTACAATCGCCTCGACCCACTTAGAAACATACTCAACGGCTAGCAGAATATATTGGTTGCCATGTGATGATGGGAACGGTCCCATAAAGTCAATCCCCCAAACATCAAATAATTCAACAACCAAAATTCCATGTTGTGGCATCTCATTCCGCTTGGATTGATTTTCCACTCGTTGACACTTATCACAAGCCTTGCACCAATTGTTTGAATCTTTGAAAAGTGATGTCCAAAACAGCCCACTTTGTAGAATTTTAGCTGCTGTCCTTTTAGGCCCAAAATATCCACCACATGCATAGTGATGAGCAAACTTTAATACACTGTGATGTTCCTCCTCTGGAATACATCTGCGAATAATCTGGTCTGGGCAGCTCATCCCAAAAATAAAATTTTGCATCTGCCAAAAATTTCTTTTTCTGTTGATAACTAAAATCTAGATGAATAACTCCCCTGGCTAAATAATTAACCAAATCTGCAAACCATGGTGTATTATGCTGGACAACCAACAGCTGTTCATCTGGAAAACTTTCATTAAGAGGCAAGGTGTCCTCTTCGGCAGTAGCAGGATTAATTAATCTGGATAAGTGATCAGCCACCACATTTTCACTGCCCTTCTTGTCCCTAATTTCCAAATCAAACTCCTGAAGTAAAAGAATCCATCGAATAAGTCGAGGTTTAGCATCCTTTTTAGATAACAAATACTTCAAAGCAGCATGATCTATGTAAATAATAACTTTGGCACCAATTAAATAAGAGCGGAATTTCTCTAAGGCAAACACAACTGCCAATAATTCTTTCTCAGTGGTTACATAGTTCAGCTGTGCATCATTGAGAGTTCTGCTGGCATAATAAATGACTTGAGGAATCTTGTCTTTTCGCTGTCCTAAAACTGCCCCAATTGCATAATCTGAAGCATCACACATCAACTCAAACGGTAAGCTCCAATCTGGGGCTGCAATAATAGGGGCTGAAGTTAGGAAGGTCTTTAGCTTAGCAAATGCTGCCAAACAATCTGAATCAAAGTCAAAAGCCGCATCCTTAACCAATAAATTACACAAGGGACGGCTAATCTTGGATAAATCCTTGATGAACCGTCGATAAAAACCTACATGCCCAAGAAATGATCTCATACTCTTTACTGTAGTAGGAGGTGGCAGTTTGGCAATAACGTCAATCTTGGCCTTGTCAACTTCAATTCCCTTGCTGGAAACTAAGTGGCCTAGGACAATACCTTGCTTAACCATGAAGTGGCATTTTTCCCAGTTTAAAACCAAATTCGTCTCTTGACACCTCTGTAAGACCAAAGACAAATTCTGCAAACAATGATTAAAGGAATCCCCAAAAACAGAGAAATCATCCATAAATACCTCGACAACTCGTTCAACCAATCCTGAAAATATGTTCATCATGCAACATTGGAATGTTGCAGGTGCATTGCATAATCCAAAAGGCATTATTCTATAAGCAAACGTACCAAAAGGGCAGGTGAAGGTGGTCTTTTCCTGATCTTCTGGTGCTACTGGAATTTGATTGTAGCCTGAATACCCATCTAAAAAATAATAGAAAGCCCGACCAGCCAGTCTCTCCAACATTTGATCAGTAAATGGTAATGGAAAGTGATCCTTTCTAGTACATGTATTGATCTTCTTGTAGTCAACGCACATTCGCCACCCAGTTGTCAAACGTGTGGGCACAAGCTCGTTGTTGTCATTTTTCACCACTGTAATTCCAGTGCGTTTAGGTACCACCTGTGTAGGACTAACCCATTTACTGTCTGAAATTGGATAAATCATTCTAGCTTCTAAAAGCTTCATAACCTCATTTCGAACAACTTCCTTCATAATTGGATTCAAACTGTGTTGGGCATCAATGGTGGGTTTTACACCCTCCTCCATCAAAATTCTATGCATACAGAGTGTTGGGCTGATTCCTTTAATATCTGCAATTGTCCATCCAATGGCATCTTGATAATCTCTCAAAACACGTAGCAATTTGTCTTCCTCTGTTGAAGATAAATCTGCAGAAACAATAACTGGCAGCGATGAATCAGCACCCAAATAAGCATATTTTAAGTGTTCAGGTAATGGCTTCAATTCTAGCTTAGGTGGTTGTATTTTTTAAAGCTGTAATGGTGTTTTTGGGTCCCCCAAACTCTAAAAAATGTGCCTCCATTTGGGCTGGTGTAAAGGGATACTTTCCAAAGCTGTAACATACTCAAAAGCCTCTTCATCTTCAGTTTTTGTGTCTTCAAAACCATGTAAAACATTTAATAATGGATCTGCTGTAACACGGGGCAGAATATCTGCATGCATTATGCCTTCTAGCACATCAATTCTCATACAATCTTGCATATCATTGGGCTTCTTAGTTGCTTCAAATAAATTAAACACAACAGATTGTTCTTGTACTCTCAATGTCAATGTTCCAGCTTCCACATCTATCAAAGTTCTAGCGGTTGCCATGAATGGGCGCCCCAAAATGATAGGTGTTTGTACATCTTCATCCATATCCAAAACCACAAAATCTGCTGGAAGGTAGAGATTGTCCACTTTGATAATGAGATCTTCAATAATACCCCTAGGATAAGCCACTGAACGATCAGCCAGCTGTAAAATAACTGATGTTGGTTTGATTTCACCTTGTCCTAGCCGCTGAAAAACAGAAAAAGGCATTAGGTTAATACTAGCACCCAAATCAATTAAAGCTCGCTTAAAATCAGAATTTCCAATTATGCATGAAATTGTAAAACTCCCTGGATCTTTTTTCTTTGGTGCCAGTTTCTGTAACAAAACTGCACTGCATTGTTCTGTGAGAATCACTTTTTCGAAGTCCACAACTTCTTTTTCTTTGTGCACACATCTTTCTGAAATTTGGCATATGAGGGAATGTTCTTGATGGCTTCAATTAATGGTAGATTAATCTGCACTTTAGCCAATGTCTTCATGAAATCTGTTAATTGTTGATCTTTTGCATGTGGTTTCAATCTTTCGGGATGGCATCGGTGGAACATAAACACGTTCAGACTTTTCTGCAGTTTCTGCAATATGTACTGCAGTATTTTCAGGTCTGTCCAGTGGCTGGGCAGATTCTACAGAAATTTCTGAATCTGTTTGTGGCTGCACAGTTGCTATCCGTGAAGTTCTAGCCCTGTTTTCTGCATTATCTGCACTGTTTTCTGCATTTTCTGCACTGTTTTCTGCATAATCTGCACTCCTATTGTCATAATTTTTACCACAACGCAATATTCTGACTGCATTACAATCTGCATTTCCACGTGGATTGGGGACAGTTTGGCTGGGAAATTTTCCTGGTTCTCTGCCTGAAAACTTGAGGGAAAGCTGTCCCATTTGCTGCTGTAAATCTTTCATGGTTGCTTGTATGTTCTGAATGTTCTGATTGGTTTTCTGAATTTCTTGTTTTGTTGCATCAAAACTTGCATTAGTATGATCTGCCAATTTTTCAATTGCAACTTCCCAAGAAGGTTTAACCTGAGCAGCAGGTTGTTGTACTTGTTGAAACTGTGGTTTAACCTGTTGATCTCTATCCCACTTGAAATTAGGGTGATCTCTCCACCCTGGGTTATAAAAATTTGAGTAGGGATCATTCCTGGGTCTTTGATAATTGTTGAATGCATTAATCTGTTCTGTTGCATGCTCTGGATATGCTTCTCTATGCGGGCAGCCCTTAAATTCATGTGTTGTGATGCCACAAAGGGTACAAGCTGTTGCAGTAGGTTGCTGGACAGCAACCTGCTGCACAGGTACTGCCATTCTTTGTAAAAGCATGTCAAATTTTGCATCAAAATTTTCTAACTTTTTCTCCATCTTTTCTATTTGTGCAGATACATGAGGGGAACCACTGGACATCTCAAAAACACTCCTGCTCTGAGGTAGATCAACTGCCCATTGTTGAGATTCTGTCGCCATTTTCTCAAACAATTGATATGCTTGCAGTGCATTTTTGTCTGAATATGTTCCTCCACAAGAAGCATTAACCAAAGTTTTAGTTGTCAAATTCAACCCTCTGTAAAATAAATTCATTTGAGTGTCTCCATTAATGCCTGAATGTGGACATTTTCTGAGTAGATCCTTGTAACATTCCCATGCTTCATGAATAGCTTCATTAGGTTTCTGGGCAAATGTTAAAATCTGAGTGCTCAGATCAAGTGTTTTTGAAGCTGGGTAATATTTGCTTAAAAATGCAGCACTGAGTTGATTCCATGATGTAATGCTTCCAGATGGGAGAGTAAGTAACCATCTCCTTGCAGCATCCTTCAAAGTGTAAGGGAAAAGTCTGAGTTTAATAGATTCAGCCGGAAAACCTTTCACCAGAATATTTTTGCTCCCCATCAGAAATTCAGTTAGATGCATGTTAGGATCATCTGTTGTTAAACCATGGAAAGAAGGTAAAATCTCCAACATATGATGCCTAATCTCAAACGTAGACCCGTCTTCAACTTCAGGACAGGTAAAGCAACTCGGGACCTCTGTGGCATGAGCTGCTAATGATTCCCTCAGCGGCTGTCCCGCTGTTGGTAGAACAAACGCCATGCCCTCTTTGCTATCCAAATCCCCAGTAAATAGATTATGCAAAACAGTTCCCTGCAATGAGGGTTCCCACTGCAAATTCTGCTCTCTACGTCTCTGTCTTGCTGTTCGTTCAATTTCTAGATCAAAATCTGCAAGTTGCTGTTTTTGTGATCTGGTACAGACCATGCAGTGCACAATCTGCAGAAAATAAAAAAAACGAAATTAATTTTTTTTTTAATTTAATTTATATACGGGATTAATCAATTGAGAATATGATAAACAAAAATCAATTTAAATTCAATCCCTGGCAGCGGCGCCAATTTCTTGATCGGATTTTTACCACCTGCGCAAAAAGGGTTAAAAACACCTAAAATACTTGCAAGAGAAACAAGATTGTTGTAGTATAGTTGCTTTGCAAGGTCGTTCTCCACAAGGATTAAATTAAAAAGATTAAAGCGAAATCAATTCTCAACTAATTAATTAAAACAAAGATTTTGAGAAAGGTGATTTAATGACCTAAAGTAATTAAAAGGAATTTAATTAAAAGGATTACTTAAAAACTGTAATTGTAAAGAAAAAGAAAGAAATAATTTTATAGAATTCAAGACGAGAAAGTACTAGGGTTCTGCCGTCACCCTAACAATCCTATGCAACTCTCCTAATTCCCCATGAATTACACATGCATGTTTTGAAGGTTCGATTTTCCTAAAGTATGCGCTACTTGGGACCCCAACATAGAACGTATATCTAACATGCAACCCGTCCGTGGCGTCCATATCGAATGTGAACATGCAAGACTCATTAAGTTTTGTGAAAACCCTTTTGAAAAACCATATAACTCCTAAGACGTGTCGTCCATCCTAAGTAGTTACACATGCTAACCACAAGAAGCCTTAGCCAATTTTAGGGACAACCCTCCGCCAAAATTGCATCCAATTACTTTTCTAAATATCCTAATGGTCGCGAATCACTAAGACAAATAAATAGTTTAAAGCACAGGGATTAACAATCCAAAACTCGCATGCATAAATTCATAAGGAAATTAGAAAGGGACTACATATTCTTGCTAGGGATCATGGCCTCACCCTAGCAAGGGAAAATTAGTTACGCATATTCATAATTAAAATCAACATAATTATATTGAATGAATAAGAATGAAAACACCTTGAATTAGAAGATCCAAAGCCTTGAAAACCCTTGAATTTCCTAGCTCCAAAGTTGTAAAAGAAATAATAGTCGAAAAGTCCCCTAAAAACTCACGGCCCAGCAATTTATACTTGCTAAGCCTTTTCACACAAAACCCTAGAACCCTAGGAGACTTAGTCAAACTAGGAAACTAATTAAATAATAATAAAATATCTTAGACCTAATTAAACTAGGAAAAACTGCACCTAAACTGTACAGTCACGTTCTGGACCTAATTCAGCTCCAAAACTGGCCCAAAATAGCTGGATTTAAAGTTTGAACTATTCTGAACACTTCTCCAGAAAGGCCACAAACCCATCTGAGGTCATCTTGGGCTCCAAAAACGCAGTTTAAGCCCAGAAACGTCATTAAACTGCAACGCGCACTGCTTCTTCAATAAATCGTCAGAAAATAATCGCCAGGTAGAAAAATCCCAAATTTTGACACGAACAAGCCAATAGACACACAAACGTCCTCCAATTTGAATTACTCCAAAATTCGTCCGTTTGATCATGTTTTGCTCCAGAGGAAGTCGAATGTCCTATATTGGAAATATAAAGCAAAGTATCAAAATTCTACCAAAATAATCACCAAATTATACCAAGAAAAAAGAAAAATATATAATATAATATTGACTCATCAGCAAGCAAGCAAATCCTTGTCAGAATCAAGACTAGATGAACCTTTGCACCATTCCACTACTCTTTTCTGCCAGATTTCTAATGGCTGACTGCGAAGTGATCTCCCGACCAATGCAATGGCAAGTGAGCATCCCTTACAGCGCTTGATAATCCGCAATTTAATTATCCAAATTGAATTCAATCGTTATTATTTGATTAATTGTTGAAAATCAACTAAATGGTTTCATGAAGATGATAAGATTGTAAACTGTCTACCCTTTCAATCTTCTTACTTCATTCTTCACAGTTCGTTAATGCGTGTGGATGCTCAAACGTTATTTCTTTACCCTCTTCTGAGGCATAAATAAGCATATACATATGTGCATTGCCAACTAAGGAATCACCTTTCCCGAACGATCTTCCTAAGTACAAGAGCTCTTACCTTGATCAGCCGGCACTTGGGGAAGGTTCACTTTTCTGAAGCTGCTCCGATGTTTTTACCACGTCATTCATGTTTGGCCTAGACTTGGGGTCTGCTGCTAAGCATCGAATTGCTAGTTTAACTACTTTGCGAGCATCACTCGAAGGGTGCTGTCCTTCAATACGAGCATCAAAAATTTTGAAAACTCTGCGTTTGCTGGCAAGGTAAGGCTTGGCCCATTCAACTAAATTGCGTTCTCCGGATGGCCGGTTGTTGTCCACAACTGGTCTGCCAGACAACAATTCAAGCAGAACAACCCCAAAACTATACACATTACTTTTGGCAGTTAATTGACCTAAAAAAAATAATGCATTGTGGTAGCTGCAACACTGGTGAAGGTGAAGAGCGGTGGAGACGAAGCCTCTTATAAGCATAATCTAAGAACAATTTGTTCCTACACGACAGTGACTAGATAATGAACTACAAAACGAATACAAAAGAAAAGCTGGTCATTCCTTAAGGACTTTAGATGCTTGAACTGCACTAGGTATTGAGCAGAAATGAAGTAACGGAAAACGATACTAATCTGTAATGCATATTAAGAATGGAGAATGTCCTAATCCATGAAGTAATCACCATTTTATTCTAAAGATGATAGAAGCGTAGCTCTGGTTTTCAGCTGCAAATATTTGGGTTATTTTAAGTGATCAAATTGAACTCAACTGATTAATAATAGATGAAGTTGATGGCCCAAACACAAAATATTGCAAGAAACAGAACATGGCCATTCATTTTGGGGTAGTTTTCTTTTGTAAGTGAACTCAGTACTGTAAACTAAAGTACCTGTGACTACATACTCAGGAGCTGCATACCCATACGTCCCCGCAAGCCTTGTTGGGACATGGATTCTATCATCGCCTGGCCAACCCTCGACCAGACAAAATCCAGAGAGTTTAGCATTGTACGTCTGTTGTTTTTCAATAACTCTTTCAGAAAACGAAACAAGAAAAAAAATCAATAATTAAGGGGTTTTTATCATGTCTAGTCCCAGAAATTGGACATTTCAATCAAAATGGTCCCTGAAAATAGATCCCCAAATCAATTTAGTCCTTCCGTTGTTCAATTTTTCTGTTATGGTAGTAATGTGGCGCCAAGTAGGACATATCCAATCATATGACGTCACGTGATTAAACTATATAAAATAAAAAATAAAAAAAAACTATTTATTAAAAGAGTTTATTTTTTGTTGAGCTAAAAGAGTTAGAAAATAAAAATAAAAAGAAGCAGAACATCGGCGTCCTCATCTCCCACCCAGGTGGAGAGTTGGAGATCTTTTTTAAGCAATTCCAATTAATTAGATTTTAACAGCAACCAAACAACAGGTAACATGCTTGGGATCTCAAATTCATCGGCTAGGAGATTGGGCTCAAGTTTGTCGATGACGGATTGTATATGAGCAATGGAAGCGTCGGCGTCATCGTTGAATCAGAAGAGCAGAGAAGGCACCGATACAGCGAGAAAAAATCCTAGTCTCGTCGCCGTCGTGGTGGTTCACAATCTTCTCCTCCTCAACTTTAGAAGCGTCGGCGTCATGGTGAATCTGCATCAACTTCACGTCCGGCATTGTAATCTTAACAGTGCAAGCACTCCATCTTCGTGCATTCTCCCTCCTCTTGTCCGGTCCTGTCAGCTATTTTGGCTTTCCCACCACCACGGTTCGTCGTCAGGATCAACCTTGGCAACGGACCGCGGAGATGAAATGGGAGACTACGTGTATCTCCTTAAAGAAGATGATGTTTCAGTTTTTGCTTTTGCTTTTGTTTTTCGTTTTTATTTTTGGTTTTGGTTTTTAATCTTTTAAAAATTTGGTATTTATGATTAATCTACATGGCGCCATGTGATTGGATTCATGAGACTCATTGGTGTGCCACATAACAGAATGACCACATTCATGAGTAGAATGGAGTTGTTAAGAGAAGAAATAGAACCATTAGAGAAATGGCAAGGTCAATGATGGATGAGAAGAACATGCCTGTGAGCTTTTGGGCTGAAGCAGTTAGGACTGCAGTGTATTTGCAGAATAGATGTCTTTCAACTGCAGCAAAAGACAAAATCCCATTTGAAGCTTTCACAGGTAGAAAACCTGGCATAAAGCATTTGAAAATGTTTGGTTGCATATGTTACACATATATTGTTACATCTCGACCTGGGCTCCACCACACCCCAGGTTCGACTTTGTCGTAGCATGATATTGTCCGCTTTAGGCCCCGATCACGCCCTCGTGGTTTTGTTTCTGGGAACTCCCATGAGCAGAACTTCCCAGTGGGTCACCTATCTTAGGAATGCTCTGGCCCATTCTCGCTTAACTTCGGAGTTCCTACGCAACCCAAATCCAGTGAGCTCCCAAAAGGCCTCGTGCTAAATGGAGGTGGGTATGTACATATAAGGCATAGAGGATCCACTCCCCTGGGCGATGAGGGATCTAACAATCCACTCCCCTTAGGGACCCGACGTCCTCGTAAGCACACTTCCGGCTAGGGATTGGCTCTGATACCAAACTGTTACATCCCGACCCGGGCTTCACCACACCCTGGGCTCGACTCCGTCGTAGCACGATATTGTTTGCTTTGGGCCCCGACCACACCCTCACGGTTTTGTTTATGGGAACTCACGCAAGCAGAACTTCCCAGTAGGTCACCCATCGTGGGGATGCTCTAGCATATTCTTGCTTAATTTCGAAGTTCCTAAGGAACCCGAAGCCAATGAGCTGCAAAAGGCCTTGTGCTAAATAGAGGTGGGCATGTACATATAAGGCATAGAGGATCCATTCCCCTGGTGGGATCTAACATATATTCCATCACAACTAAGGTATAAATTTGATGAAAGGGCAAGCAACGACATCTTCATGGGATATGGCAGATGTGAGAAAGGCTATAGAGTTTATGACTTTCAATCCACGAAAATTGTCTTCTTTAGAAGTGTGGTGTTCAATGAAGATCGGTCTTGGAATTGGGAATGCAGGAAAGTTGAAAAGCTCTCAATACCTTTTAGCCTGGAAAATGATGTGTATGGTAATGATATGCAGGAAAATTCAAATTCTGAAACTCAAGTTGAAACTGCTCAGAGTCCCCAACAAATTTCAAGTTATGCCAGTTCATCCACTAGCAGGAGTGAAACTCAAAGTCAAAATTCAACTCCTAGTTCAACACATGTGAAGATGAGAAGCTTGGATGAAATATATACAAGATGTCGCATGCGCGTTGTTGAACAAAAAAACTATCAAAAAGCAGCACATGATCAAGTTTGGCAAGAGGCTTTGAATGCTGAGATTGAAATGATTGAGAAAAATGACACATGGTAGCTAATAGATAAACCCGCTGATAAGGCTGTCATATGAGTGAAACGGGTGTTTAAAACCAAGTTGAATTTGGATGGAACTGTCTAAAAGCACAAGGCTAGACTTGTTGCAAAAGGTTATGCTCAAAAGCCTGGTATTGACTATAATGAAACCTTTGCCCCAGTGACAAGGTTAGACACAGTTCGAACTCTCATTGCCTTTGCAGCACAAAAATGGTGGAAGTTATTTCAGTTAGATGTCAAATTAGCATTCCTAAATGGAGTGATTGAAGAAGAAGTGTACACTGAGCAACCTGAAGGCTTTGAATTAAAGAATGCTAGACACAAGATTTACAAGCTAAGGAAGGCATTATATGGTTTAAAACAGGCTCCCAAAGCCTGGTATAGTGAGATTGATACTTACTTGATTAATTGTAAGTTCAAGAGAAGCAGTAGTGAGGCTACATTATATACAAGATTTGATGAAGAATGAGGATTGCTCATTGCCTCATTGTATGTTGATGATATTGTATACACTAGAAGTAGTGAGAGATTACTCAGTGAGTTCAAAAGAGAAATGATGCAGAGATATGCGATGTCTGATTTGGGGCCGCTTGACCATTTATTGGGAATGGGAATACTACAAACTGATAAGGGTGTATTCATTCATCAAAGTAAGTATGCAAAGTCACTCCTAGTGAAATTTGGTCTTGAAGACTGCAAGCTTGTGTCAATTCCATTACCCACAGGAGAAAAACTCAAGAAGGTGGATGGAAGTGAGTTGGCAAATGAAAGCATGTATAGAAAGATTGTAGGTAGCTTGTTGTATTTGACAACAACTAGACCAGATTTGATGTATGCTGCTAGTCTACTAGCAAGGTTTATGAACAGTCCTACAAAGAAGCATTTTGGAGTAGCAAAGAGAGTCTTGAGATATGTGCAGGGTACATTAAATTATGGAATTGAATATGTGAAAGACAAGACAACAATTCTTGTTGGTTTTTGTTATGTTGATTGGGCAAGAAGTGAAGATGATAGCAGGAGCACCTATGGATATGCATTTAGCTTTGGGAGTGGTGTGTTTTCATGGGCATCAGTGAAGCAAAACACAGTTGCTTTATCAACTGCTGAAGCTAAGTATGTATAAGCAACAGAAGCAATTGCTCAATCAATTTGGCTGAGATTTCTTCTTGATGATTTTGGGGAAATGCAAACTGATGCAACACCTTTATTTTGTGATAACATGTCTACAATTTCTATAGTGAAGAACCCTGTTTTCAACCAAAAAACTAGACACATAAATAGGAAGTTTCACTTCATAAGAGAAGCATTACAAGAAGGGGTGATTGATGTGAAGTTTTGCAGAAGTGAGGAACAACTCGCAAATATTTTTACTAAGGCACTGCCTAGAGAAGATTTAATTACTTAAGGCACAAGCTTGGAATGAAGCCAGTGAGCAGCTTAGGAGAGGCTGTTAAGAATTAAGCTTCTCACAGACTTGAAATCAACCTACAGATGACAAATCCTGCAGATGAACTTGAAGAAATCGAAGATGATGGAAGTTTCTATTTTTAGTATTAGCCGTTATGTTTAAATGTCCAACGGCTAGTAGAGTTACTATTTCGTGAAAGATGAACAGTTGTGTTTGTTCTCATCCCTTGAATGTATTGTGTTGCTGGATCCATTCCCAAGTGAAAGGATCACAACTCCTGATGCTCTAGAGGACTGAGATTGATCCTTGAAAAATAGGACCACTCCAAGCCTTCTATATGCTAGGGTTTTGGATGTATGAATTACAATGAAAAAAATTACTCTCACTTCTGCCTCTTTGCATTTCTTATTCTTCGAAATCCCCAATTCTTGAAAGCTAAAACCTTTAAGAAATTAAACAAAAAGATCATGGTCTGGTACCATTTCAACAGTATATAGAGAAGAAAATCAGGGAAATCCAAGACAGTGGAATGATGCAATATCTCATACAAACACCAAATGAGAAACAGGGAAGAATAAGCTATACAAATCACACACAGGACATTTTGCTCCAATACTTATCGTGTAAAGATAGCTCTCAATTCTGAGGTCTGTGGAGCCAATTCAGGTTGAATTCTTCTTTAGCCACCGTTATTTTCTTGGGATTTGATAAGACAGATTTCCAGAAATCTCTGTTGTCTTCGTCACATGTCACTTTCTCTAATCGCTGATCAAGATCATACACTGACACAGGCAGTGCATTCAATCTTGAACATTGTGCCATGTTGATTTTTCTTAAACCATTCATCTTACCAATGCATTCGGGCAACTCCTTAATGCCGAAACAATTATTTATGTCAAGAGAGGACAACTTACTGAGTTTCTCAATCGAGCATGGAAGCTCTTCCAAGTCTGTGCAGGACCTTAGCCTCAACACTTCCAAATTCTCCAGATTTCCGATGTCTTCAGGCAAGACAGATAGGTTATGACAGTTGGTGATGCTGAGAACTTTTAGGAGTTTAAGATCACATAGCTTGGCAGGCAATTTCTTCAAATCGTCACAATAGTCGATGTGCAACTCCTCTAGGTGTGGGAATGTCTCAAAAATTTGGATGGAAGAGTTTCCAAATGCTTCTCTGACGTTACACATGAATAAAGATATCTTCTTTAGAATCTTCGATTGAATGCTCACCTTGCTTATCCAAGGAATCGAAATACGCTCTAGTCTTAGTCTCTTTAGACTAGATAAAGAACACAGCAGTTCAAAGTTGCTTAGCTCAGCAGGTGACAAGCCATCATTTGTGACTATTAGAACCTTCAACTTGCACATTTTCTTCATGAACTTGGGTAAGGCATAGTTCTTTGCTTGAAAATTCAAAACAAGAACCTCGCCTTTTGGTAGATCCATGTTGTGCCACTTTGTTGAAGACGATTCGCCTGCAAATAAACAATGTGCTATATGATGTGACTAGGGGGAGGAAATTAATGTGAAATTACGTTTGTGAGCTTGTAGTACATGATTGTATATATGTATGTATCTATTTTCTAAAGAAAGAGTTCAGAGATGCCAACCAGTTGAGACAGATACTAAGCGAGCCTTCTTCGTTTTCTGCTTCTTCTCTGTCCACCATGGTGGAAGCTCATCTCCACGTATGTCTACAATCAGTCTATGTCCTATTGGGTCTTCATGACTCGCATGGATTGATAGCAATTTAAGCATATCATGTTGGATAACAAAGTGTTCACCATAGTAGTCATCCATACCATTATTCCTGGTGGTGATCAAAATTTAGTTTCACAGAAGAAATTTCTGAAACGTGCAGATCACAATAGTGAATTGGTTATCAAAGTAAAGTTTGAATACCTTGTGATTACAATACTGGCCAAATTGCGGATGGTGAGATAGTGGAGGTTCACCATTGACATGTCATTCACCATTGACATGTTATCACTTGATCCCTGACGTAACTCTGCCCACATATCAAGGAGGGCAGCAACGGGGATTCTTTGGTTTTTGGGAAATAAACCAAGGTCTTTGAAACAATCCTTGGCAGTAGCCATTTCGTTATTAAAGTCATCTAAGCAACTTTGGAGGACTAGACGCAAACTTTCCTCTGACTCAAGAATAGAACCTTGAGATAATTCTGTGCATTTGAGTCTCCATTTCTCTATAGGCTGATTACAAAGTGACCCTCCTATCGTTGTAATGGCAAGTGGAAATTTCTTACAGTGGTTTACTATCTGCAGCCCAATTTTCCCAAATAAGGTGAATAACTATTTACAGATATGGTAAACTCTACGGGTTCACTTGCGTGCATGGGTGATTTGTGTAATAAGTTATATTTTTGATAAGCAAGAATGTATAAATAAGCATGTACGCATGTATGTTAGAAATTCAAACTAATAAATCACCTTGTTCAACTCTTCCTCAAAATCACCTTCGCGGAGGCTCGTATTCCGGAATGCTGAACGACGAAAAAGAGTCTCTGCGTCGTGATTATTCAATGGTTGTACTTCATGTGGAGACCCCAAGCTGGGAAACTGGTATCTTGATGTCACCAAAATCTTGGAAGCTGAAATGTTGATTTTATTAAACTTGAGAAGAAGGGATTCTGATGTAGACGGAACATCATCCAAGACTAATAGGAAAGGATTTTGCCCGGCATGTTGGAAGAATTCTTGGACATCAATGTTGGGGTTTTCGGAAACCGTGGTAAAGAAGATATTGTTGTTGAATTTAGCTGGCCAGGAAAACACGTAGGAATGTAACATTGCTAATTAGAAGAAGAAAAAGATAGAAAAGAAGTGATATCATTAGTATATAGGTAGCAGTCGTTGTACGTTGTGAGTATATGTTCTTGCGGGGGACAAACTATGACCACGCATTGACAATTGTAAGTGCGCATTATCAATTATATCATCGAGTATGCGCATCTAAAAATGTTAGCCGCAACGCATAAAAACTTTATAGACATACCTTTGACATGTTTATCATGACAAAACATTTTTGCCAAATAGGTTTTCCCACATCCTGGCGGAGCAGTGAGCACAAGCATTGACGGCGCGTTGTCCGTAAACAGTTTCCTCTTGATCTCAGCCAATTGTGCATCCAGCACAAGTGTATCGTTTGGAAGGTAAGGAACTGCATACCTAGTTGTAATACGGTTTTGGATTTGATTTGGAGGAATCAGCTGAGGCACGAGTATTTGATAAGATTTCTCCCATTCCATAATTTTATTCGCATATTTGTGCTGTTCCCACATGTTCCACATCCCGTGGGAAACCTTGTTGCACCTTTCCAACAGCTTCTTGCCATCCGCCATAGTCTTTGTAAACGTTTCATGAACCAAATTGGTTCCGGTTTGGTTTATCCGTGCGATCATTGGTCTCCGAGACTCTAGAGACTTTAGCATCGAACTGAGCTTGTTGTGGAGTTCTGCAAACATCTTAGCCGTCTTAAGCGCTTTTCCGGCGGCACCAAACAGGAATCCAAATGCTTTTTTTGCAGCAGGCACTATAATTGACGTAAAGACCACCTCTTCCATAATTACAACGACAACAGCAATCACCCAGCTCTGAAATCTAAATTCTAAAACAAGAGAGCAATTCTTTCGATCACAGATTCATGAATGCATTTGAAACAAGGGAGAGACTGCTTTCTTTTTATGCAAGCGTTAATTTGCCCTAAACTAATCTAAACTGCGCGGAGAGGGATTCGAGCTCTGGTGAATAGGGATTCGAGCTCTGGTTAAGTTGGAAGCCAAGAAGAAAACAATGTATCAAGAAAATCAAAACCAAACGCAATGCAAAATGATTCAACTTGAAGAGAAGATAAGCAAGAATACATATGTTTACATATTCATAGTCAATGAAAAAAGAATATTTTATTTGCAAAACTTGGTTCGTGTATAATATGAACGAACACGATTGATTGATCCCAGATTCCCATAAAGAGGATCCGGATCCTGGTCCAATTTGGAGAGCCCATTGAAACAACCTAGTAGGGCCACATTGACGAATTTATTACATCACATTGCCGACATAAACAAGCAAAAGCATCAAAGAAAAAGAAAAAGAAAAAGAAGGAACAAACAGCAACTAAAGGCAAATGACATGCAATTTCCAGGAAACTTGCATTGTGGAAAAATCACCCACAAAACAATTGAAAGGCTTAGTAAACAAGCAAAAGCATCAAAGAAAAAGAAAAAGAAGGAAACAATAATTCTACAGTGCTGCGACGTTATTTACAAACACATAGAAGAGAACAGGGGAATCAAAGGAGAATCAATAAAGAGTTGAACAATGGGGAGTGCAGAAGAGAACATGGGATGTGAAAGTCACTATCCAGTGTGAATAGTTACAATAATTCTACAGTGCTGCGACGTTATTTACAAACACATAGAAGTAAATTACGAAGGAAAAAAGAAAAAAGAAAAAATCAAACATGAGACATTGCATACATTGCACCAACACTCATTGATGAAGGATCATGGCCTTAAGAGGAAACATTCCTTGATGATGACCTTTTCTTTATCCAAGGCATCTAAAGCTGCTTTGGAGGCAAGCAAGCAAATCCTTGTCAGACAGAATCAAGACTAGATGAACCTTTGCACCATTCCACTACTCTTTTCTACCAGATTTCTAATGGCTGACTGCGAAGTGATCTCCCGACCAATGCAATGGCAAGTGAGCATCCCTTACAGCGCTTGATATCAGCAATTTAATTATCCAAATTGAATTCAATCGTTATTATTTGATTAATTGTTGAAAATCAACTAAATGGTTTCATGAAGATGATAAGATTGTAAACTGTCTACCCTTTCAATCTTCTTACTTCATTCTTCACAGTTCGTTAATGCGTGTGGATGCTCAAACGTTATTTCTTTACCCTCTTCTGAGGCATAAATAAGCATATACATATGTGCATTGCCAACTAAGGAATCACCTTTCTCGAACGATCTTCCTAAGTACAAGAGCTCTTACCTTTGATCAGCCGGCACTTGGGGAAGGTTCACTTTTCTGAAGCTGCTCCGATGTTTTTACCACGTCGTTCATGTTTGGCCTAGACTTGGGGTCTGCTGCTAAGCATCGAATTGCTAGTTTAACTACTTTGCGAGCGTCACTCGAAGGGTACTGTCCTTCAATACGAGCATCAAAAATTTTCAAAACTTTGCGTTTGCTGGCAAGGTAAGGCTTGGCCCATTCAACTAAATTGCGTTCTCCAGATGGCCGGTTCTTGTCCACAACTGGTCTGCCAGACAACAATTCAAGCAGAACAACCCCAAAACTATACACATTACTTTTGGCAGTTAATTGACCTAAAAAAAAACAAAAACACAGAAGAAAAATAAAAAATAAATAAATAAAAAAGGATCAGAAGGGTGCTTAAGGTGAAGAGCGGTGGAGACGAAGCCTCTTATAAGTATAATCTAAGAACAATTTGTTCCTACACGACAGTGACTAGAAAATGAACTACAAAACGAATACAAAAGAAAAGCTGGTCATTCCTTAAGGACTTTAGAAGCTTCAACTGCACTAGGTATTGAGCAGAAATGAAGTAACGGAAAACGACACTAATCTGTAATGCATATTAAGAATGGAGAATGTCCTAATCCATGAAGTAATCACCATTTTATTCTAAAGATGATAGAAGCGTAGCTCTGGTTTTCAGCTGCAAATATTTGGGTTATTTTAAGTGATCAAATTGAAATGAACTATTAATAATAGATGAAGTTGATGGCCCAAACACAAAATATTGCAAGAAACAGAACATGGCCATTCAAAACGTAAACATGTTTTCCCCCATTTTGGGGTAGTTTTCTTTTGTAAGTGAACTCAGTACTGTAAACTAAAGTACCTGTGGCTACATACTCAGGAGCTGCATACCCATACATCCCCGCAAGCCTTGTTGGGACATGGATTCTATCATCGCCTGGCCAACCCTCGACCAGACAAAATCCAGAGAGTTTAGCATTGTACGTCTGTTGTTTTTCAATAAAATTTGATGTGTGAGCAAGTCAACAATAACTCTTTCAGAAAACGAAACAAGAAAAAAAATCAATAATTAAAGGGTTTTTATCATGTCTAGTCCCAGAAATTGGACATTTCAATCAAAATAGTCCCTGAAAATAGATCCCCAAATCAATTTAGTCCTTCCGTTGTTCAATTTTTCTGTTACTGTAGTAATGTGGCGCCAAGTAGGACATATCCAATCATATGACTGTCACGTGATTAAACTATAAAAAAACTATTTATTAAAAGAGTTTATTTTTTGTTGAGCTAAAAGAGTTCGAAAATAAAAATAAAAAGAAGCAGAACATTGTCGTCTTCATCTCCCACCCAGGTGGAGAATTCGAGATCTTTTTTAAGCAATTCCAATTAATTAGATTTTAACAGCAACCAAACAACAGGTAACATGCTTGGGATCTCAAATTCATCGGCTAGGAGATTGGGCTCAAGTTTGTCGATGACGGATTGTATATGAGCAATGGAAGCGTCGGCGTCATCGTTGAATCAGAAGAGCAGAGAAGGCACCGATAGAGCGAGAAAAAATCCTAGTCTCGTCGCCGTCGTGGTGGTTCACAATCTTCTCCTCCTCAACTTTAGAAGCGTCGGCGTCATGGTGAATCTGCATCAACTTCACGTCCGGCATTGTAATCTTAACAGTGCAAGCACTCCATCTTCGTGCATTCTCCCTCCTCTTGTCCGGTCCAGTCAGCTATTTTGGCTTTCCCACCACCACGGTTCGTCGTCAGGATCAACCTTGGCAACGGACCGCGGAGATGAAATGGGAGACTACGTGTATCTCCTTAAAGAAGATGATGTTTCAGTTTTTGCTTTTGCTTTTGTTTTTCGTTTTGGTTTTTAATCTTTTAAAAATTTGGTATTTATGATTAATCTACATGGCGCCATATGATTGGATTCATGAGACTCATTGGTGTGCCACATAACAGAATGACCACATTAATTTGCAAACTCATTTTTAGGGATTAAATTGATGAATTTTCTATTTCAAGGACGATTTTAATTGGAATGTCCAATTCTAGAGACCAACATGATAAAAACCCATCGTTAAAACTTTTAAAGTCGTGATATATCACTTGTGCCTCACCACTTTGAAGAAATGCTAGACCCTTAGCAGCACCAAGAGCAATCCTCATACGAAGGTTCCACGAAAGTGGTGAAAAGTTAGAAGACCCTGTTCCACCAACAACATTTCAGTATCTAAATTATACTTTGTAGTGAAACAGTTGATCTCCTTATCAATGGTACTGCTGACTTTAAAGATCAAATGGCTAGAGAGTGAAGGAAGTTCATAACTCACTTCTAAATAGCAGTGAATCCAAGTTCCCGCGAGGCATAAATTCATACACCAAAAGTCGGTGGTCATCCTCTAAGCAGTAACCAATCAACCTCATAGTATTTTCATGATGCAGCTACCAAAGGTAGTTGATTTCCGCCTGTTGTTCAAGAGGCACTACAAAATTAATAAATGATTCTCTAAAAATGTTACATGTAAGACTATCTACTTTAACAACTATTAAAAAGCAAGATGTATGAATACTCTGACCTTTAAAAATCAAAGAAGATGAAGTCATAGCGGACTTACACTAGGTCTAAGTCCAATTATGAGCCAGTTTTTTTCTGAGAGCAGTGGCCACTATTTATATAGATAAACAATCTCTACAATTCTCCTATTAGAATCCTTGTAGAAAACCAACATTGTCTCCTAGTTATAATATTAGTGAGTAGTTTATGATCAATACCCAGTCTCAATCCTTTATAAACTACGACAACCAAACCTCTTCTAATAAGACTTTTAAAAACCAATTCAAACTCATATATATCTGGCCAAAATACACCTACACTTATGCTCATCTTCTAACACAAGATTCATCAAGATTGTTTCAATAGATTAGCCTTCCAAACTAAACTCGACTATTCATCTGCAGGGTACTCTGAGCAAAAACAAATCAACAAGGTATTAGGAAGGTGCATTAGGCCATCAAATGATAGAAGTGATACTCACCAACCATTCTTTGTGACCCTGCTGATCTTCTTGGTGAAGCGTTTTCACAGCAATAACCATCCCAGTACCAGGCTTGGCAGCTGTTAGTGAATTCTCGTCAAACCACCCCTTAAAGAATCCATAACATCAGAATACCACAATAGTATGGCTATATTAGAATGGAGGTTCATGTACTGCAGTACCTTCAATTTCACTTTGGTTCTGTACCACACCACTCCCTTCAATTTTCTAGGCAACTGCTTTTTTATTCCTGATGGAAAACAATGACTCCTTCACATCCCTTGTTCCCTGCACATTCAGCATATCTAATCCAACTGTACCTCTGGTTTGAATTTGATCTTGAAGCACACCACTTTCTTCAATTTGCTTGATCACCGCCTCTACATGTTGCACTGAAGCAAAAGTCTGCTTCACATCTCTTGCTATTTTCACTTTCAGTATATTTAACAGTATTTGAAGCGATTCATCCAATCTGAGAAGCTTGTCAGTGTATTTATAGTGTTTGCAGCTGGCCCACAAATGATCCTTGGAGCACTTGCCGATGAGCTCTACACCGTTCTCCATTTGTATTCGAAAATCTTCGAGTTGCTCCTCTGCATGATCTAATACCTTGTTATGTTTTGTTATCTCTTCAATCAATGGTTTTACAGATTCTAGGGTGGCTATAAGATTTTCTAATAGTGATTTAAACATCACAGTCTTGTCGTTTGCTTCTATAACGGCGTCAAACAAAGCCAAAAACACTGCTTCAAGAGAAGCTTCTCCGTCGAATGATGTCACTGCATAATGACAACACCAACAAAATCAGAAAACTCGTAATTGTTTCAATCAGAAGCCTGACAAATTTGGAATTCAATATAAAAAAAATTCATTTGTAACACAAGAACATAATCAAGTCAATATTAACTTTGTACGTTAAAAAAATATACGTAGAAATCTGATCATATGAGAAGGGATGGGATGGAAATAGAGAGAAATTCAAATATAGAGATGACTGCTTTATTATCTTTTCCATTAATAACTGGTAAAGAACAGAACTGAAAAGAAAGAACTGTAAAGTTGTAAACATAGAGTTTACATCTCTATTCCAATAAAGAAAATATGGAATCTCTTTTTATGTTATCTTTTCAACACTTGATACCAGAAATAAATCCAAACAAAGGCCATTTAGAACCCCAGAAAACAATATACCAAGAGGCTCGAAGCCAATCAACACAAACGAACTAACGTGTTCTTACTTTGTTTGTGATCATACAAGAGAATATAAAAAGAATCTGTTCAAAGAAGGGTGTTAAGCTCTTGTTAGCCGTGGGCATCAATATCCAAAGAAAACAAAATCTATATCAGATGTTCGGGTTTAATTACCATTTGTCTGATCCAAAATTAGCTAAATATTGAGTAATGCTTATTGCTACAACAAACGCTATATTCCAAGAACGGCAAAAGAAAATCTACACCAAGCATGTCTATAAATTTAGTTCCAATCAACGCACCTTGTTCCCCACTATTCCATTGAGTTTGCTCCCGTGGAGCGGTTTCTGTACTACTTCCGGAAACCAAATTCTCCAAGCCATTCCCTCCTTCCCCAGCTCTCTGCTGCAGTAATTTCTGTATATCCAACAGTCTTCTGTTCACTTCATCCAATTTATCTCGGTTTTGCCTCGACAACGATAAAACCTCTTTCACATCCCTTGATTCCTGCATCTTCAATTTTTGCAGCAATCTTTTGAGAGCCCTATCCAACTCAACAATTTGGTCAGTATAATCAAACAAACAGCAATAGTTCCACATTCAAAAATTCGATAACTTTACAACCAGCTTTACGCCTTCCTCCATGTGTATTTTAAGACTTTCGATTTCGTCGTTGGGGAGACCCAATTCCACATTATGCTCTTCAATTTGTTGGATATCTCTCGGTACTAGGGAGTCTAGTGTAGATTTGAGGTCTCCCAGAAGGGATTTAAAGGTGCTGCTCTTGCTCATCGCTTGCTTAACGCCGTCGTAGAGCGGCGTAAACAGTGTTCCGCCAATAAATTCTAGTGCCATAGTTACCAAGGCACTCCCATTACAGCAAAATTAGAAATATTTGTGTTTGCTTGCAACCTAAAATTTGGCCAACCTTATTCAATACGGTGGCGAATTGGGTGGCTCCGCTTGCTAATGGAGGAGGATGAGCCATGAAAGGGGGAAGAGACGAGACCCCCATCCTCCTTCCTTCATCTCTTGGTCCCTGGAGGCTGCCATCAGAGGTCAACGGACGAAGCTGGAGCTGAAGAGCCAAGTAAACTGGCCTCTCTCTTGAAGCCAAACCAACTGAAAATTCCAATTTCTCTCCTCTGTGAGAGCTCTTTCCTCCGTCTGTGGGGGTCTGTTTCTTTGGGCCTAGAGAGAAAGGGGCCTCCTAGAGAGAAAGAGGCAAGGAAGGTAAAGAGAAGAGTTTTTGCCTGAGGTCCAGTGGCGAGCCCGCGCCAGATCCTCCAGGCAAGTTGACGGCCTCATTAATGCATAGGCCACAGGCCTACCGCTAGAAAAGACAAGTGATGGAGACCCACCAGCTGCCAGTTCAAAAAGTATTTAACAAGGCAGTGCTAGTAAATAATCAGCGGTTTGGTAACTTCCAGTGGCTTTCGGGTAAGGATCAAATCGCCAACAGTCAAGCCAGTTTATCTATAAAAGGGGAAGAAGACCCAGAGACAAAGACACTCAACCAATCAAACAAACATACAACTTGCCTCTCTCAGTCAAGCCAAAATACTCAGAAAGCTGCGCCTTGCCTAGACTTTATTCTTCTTGAAGCCTTAGAACTTCCAGACTAGGATAACTTCCTCCCGTGTAAAAGCTCTGCTACCTTTCCTCAAAATGTTGTAGTATCGATTCCCTCGTAGATCAGTTCACCTTTCATTCTCTTTAGCACTTAGAAACCTTTGCAATCATGAAAGAAGAGAAGCTGCTCAAGATTCAACCTTGCCCGACAAGGTTAAATCTTGCCCGACTCTCTTTGTGTTGTCTTTTAATCTGTAGATTCAGCATTATAATGTATTCCTCAGTATATATGCAAGTCATTCATACATTCTTATCTGTTCAAAGCATCATAGAACCTCAGATCTAAAGTCATTGTGATCATAAGAGAACAAAACGGACCAGAATCCATGATTTGATCAGATTTGATTACCATCCTTCGAGCATACAAGTTAGATAAAAGTCCTTGATCTCAAGGCATAAAAAAGAACTTAATGTAGACTTAACCCATCTACGACAATCTTTTGATAAACAAGAAGTTAAGATAACTTGGGGCGCAAGGAATCAACTTAAATCAACTTGTTCTACATCTGCCATATAAGAGATGAGAGTGGCACGCCTCCGCACATAGTTAGTATTGATTGTGATCCTCAAGGCCTATACCTAAGACCCCACAAAGGCACCTTTCAGAACTAACTATAAACTCTTGTTGAAGCCTCTTTTACGCAGGAGCCCGACAACCAACCCAAGTGCCAATCCCTCGGGGAGCTGTGTGCCCGAGCCAGAAACCTCCGCCACCCGAGATTTCCTGCCCGAACAGGGTCTCTCTCTCCTTTTGTGAGAGAATTTTGACAGTTTAATTTCTCACCATCCCTCCTGTTTCTTCCTACCCTTTCTTCGTTTTCCCCATCCGATTGTCGTTTTGAGAGTCGGCAACTTGGATTTTTTCTTTTTACTATCTGTGTGCTTTTCATACCTTAGTCCCCATCTTGCAGCCCCGTTTCCTCAACCTCACCCCATCTATATTTCCATCACCAACCTACACATCAGTCCATTTTAACCATGTTTTTCCCTACCATCTTCCTGCTTCCTTACCCAAAAATTAGATCTTAAAGTTTTGGACCCTTATACTTTAAGCTTTGATTTTTGCTTTGGGTTTGCTTGTCATTTTTGGGTTGATTTTGTTGTGCCTTGGTCTTTGCAGACCATCTCTGGTTTTGGATCCTCCATGGTGGCTATTTTGGTGGTTGCTAGCCAGAGACAAAAGGCGTGGGACTGTTTCTATTTGTTGGGGATTAAGGTTTTTTCGGATGTTTTTACTTTTGGGCTTATTTCTTTTGATGTTTTCTTGTTTTCGTTTGCTACTGGTGACCCTCTTAGTCCTTCCCACATTTGTGGATTTACGTCTGCGGTGATGGGTCGAACCTTTTGAAATGTAAAATATATGTCACCAGACGTGGATTTTGTGTGTTCATGACATATTGATAAAAAATTTACCACATGTGAAAAAGAGTTTAAAACACCTATAAAATACTTGTAAGAGAATAAAGCAATTGTAGTATATACAACTAAGCAATGTTGGTCTCCACAATGATTGATATGAATAACTTGCATATAAACCAATTCTTAGTTAACTTTTCAACACCATATTTGGAAAAGATTTGAAGTTGTGAAATAAAACAAAGATTCTTTGAAACAAAAAAAAACAAGGATTGTATAAGAAAATAAAATTAACTAAACTGACCGAATTAAAATTGCCATTAAGGAAAACAAAGGTTTTAAAGAAAATGCCATTAACATTCTTTTGTAGTTATATCAATTGCTTATTGGTTAACCCATGCAACTTTAAATGTTAGGTTTTCCTAATGCATATACTACTTATAGCATTCAAGTTAGAACGTATATCTAACATGCTATCGGTTTGTGGCATTTAGATCAAGTCTAAAAACATAAAACCCATTAAGCTTTTTAAAAACCTTTTGAAAAATCATGCAATCCTTAAGACATGGGATTCGCCTTAAGTGAAATTACAATTATCAATTACAAGAAGCATTAATCAATTTCAGAGGGCATTCCAACAGAAATTGTATCCAATTACTTGTCTAAACATCCTAATGATAGCTAAGCATTAAGACATATAGATGGTTTAAACACAGTGTTCTATAATTCAAAGTATGCATGCATAACTTCATAAGCAATTAAAAAGAAACTATATATTCATGCTAAGGCTCATAATTTTGCCCTAACAAAAGAAAGTTAGTTACACATATTCATGATTGAAATCCTAATAAAATATTATTAAGATTGAAAGATAGAAAAACACCCTTGTAGTATGAAGTACAAATGCAAAAGTTGTAGCCAAAAATTCTCCAAGTGATGCGTAGAAAAGCCTAATGCACGGCTAAGCCTATTTATATTACTACAATTAAATTCTTTCTAGAAAAGTTAAAAAATAACACTAGGAAAATAAATAATTAGGATAACTTAGGAAAATACATTCTTATTCAATCATGGAGAATTTGCCCAGTCAAAGATGCTCGACATTTTTGGACCAAATTAGCTCCAAATCAAGCCCAAAAAGATGGGTTGGAAAAATTATAACGTCCCCAGAAACTTCCAAGGGACCAACTTCAGAAAATGTTATCTTCATAATCAAAAAGCTAAATTAAGCCCAAAAGGTCAATCTGTCAGCATTGCGCACTAGACCTTAATTAATGAGATGTGATATTTGCACATCCATTTTTACTTCTCACACTCTTTTAATTTTCGATCATCGGATCAGATGAATTGAAGAAGAGCAAATGACAGAATTTAACAAGAGGATATGAGAAGTAAAAAACGATGTGTGGATAGCACTCCTAATTAATTCGCTATGGTCCAACGGCTTGGCTTAATATTCTGGAACTTTGACACAAACAATTTAAAAGACTTGTGAACCCGCTTCAACTAGAAATACTCCGAAACTCACTTTCATTGCTTTTTACTTAAAGTAGATTCACATGTCGTACAATTGAAATATAAACCAAATTCCCACAAAATAATAAATTAATGCTAAAAATAGGATAAACATATAAATTAATATCCACTCATCTGATATCATATCTTGTAAGTGGTAACTGCTCGAGATCTAAAAGAGACATGCACACCTTCTCACAACAAGATTAGTCAAACTTCGATTGGTGAGCTCTTCGAGGTTTGCGATGCACTCGATGTTTTCGTTGAGATCATGCAACTCTGCTAACATATCAATGAGGGCAGCAGCAGGGATTCTTTGTTCTTTAAGAAATGGACCTAGGTCTAAGAAGCATTCAGTCTCCGAATGTTTACACCATTTAAACAGTCTTTGATGTCAGATCTCTATAGGCTGCCCACAAAGTGATCCCGCAACCACTGTAATTGCTAGCGGAACCCCTACATCGCTCGACTATCTGTTGTTGGTCATTAAATATCTGAAATGAAGTCAATTACCATTTGAAGGTGAAGATAAGAAAACGGATAAGCAACTAATCTGCTTTTAGTTGTTACAAGCATGAACACCCGCGCTTTACTGCGGGTTTTAAGAACACCGTTTATGACAATACTATTTAACATAAAATAAGTTTTATAAAAAATCAATATTTACATGTCTATTGTTTGAGAAAGTAAATTAGCAACATATTACAGTGATAAAAAAAATAACATCATTAAACTGCTCATTATTCAAAATATTTTGATAGACTATGAACATGTTACTGAATCTAGATTTTCCTACTTCCCTGTTTCCGGCTCATCTTCATCTTCATTATGTTGAGGTTTAAGGTTTCAGCTAGTTCCTACAAATTTTGAAAAAAAAGGAGTTGTTAGTTCGTACATATAAGAAAACAAAAAGGGGACATATAAGTAAAACTGAGATAGAGTTTATTTGTGATCCTGAAGGTGCAAATGAGATCTTTGTTTCCCTCTATTTTCATCTGCTCTATTAGATGCAAAAAGACTAAAATGAGCATTCAAACCAACCCATTTTTCGCACTTCAGTCCTATATCAAATGTATCTCAGTGATACTGATTAGACAGAGTCGAGGAGTTCAAATAAATCACTTAGAGCAACAAAAACAGTCAAAAAACAAATGTGTATGTAGAAATTAAAATAGTAAAGAAGATATCTTTATGACGAAGATGTAATAATCTGTTGTGATTAATTTCACAAAGAAACCATATATAAAGGAATCTTGTGCAAACAATGCAACATTAGTGTTAAAAAGCGAATGAGGATTATATGAAGTCTGAGAGCAACAACATATAAATGAGTAACATGTAAAGTTCAAATAGAGAAGACATTGATGTACAATGTACTCATACATATGTAGAATAATATATAAAGTAAGTTGGAAATGGAATTTGCTATTGTAAAAAAAAATGGATTTTGCAATTTTCTCTTATGGATTTTCTCTGTATGGAGCTCTTAGTGTGGATGGTTTGTTAAATTTAACTCAAAACAATAGAACATATAAGTAAACAAAGGGAGACACATAACCAAAAGCTAAGACATAGTTTTCTTATGATAATGAGGGAGCATATATAATCCGTTTTTCGCTTTTTTTCATCTGCTCTATCAGATACAATGTGTGTCAAAAAGAGTCCATTTAAATTAGAAGGAGTTGCGTTAAGCATAATTGGACAAAGGAAGCTCTTTATAGCAACAAAAACGTAAAACTGCTTTATAATTGGACAAAGAAAGAGGAAGATAAGAAGAAACAAAGAAAATGCCCTTAAAAACTTGGCAAGGACATTTTCAGCAAGTGAACAAAAAGAAACAGAGGCATTTCCAAACAGAAACTCAATATCAATATGCAGCAAAAAGAAAATAATGCCTGAGCAAGGAAAAAAACAAAAAAAAAAGGGTAAATTACCAAAAACTACCTCAACTATTGGGTCATTAACAGTTTCATACCTCGTTTTTAAAAAATTTCAATGTTATACCTTATCTTCGAATTTGTTGCAATGTCATACCTCCCGTCAGTTGTCTGTCAATTATTCTGTTAAAATGCTGACGTGGCATGCCACGTGGCACATTTTATATTAAAAAATTATTAAAAACTAAAAAAAAATTAATTAAATATTAAAAAATTAATTAAATATTAAAAAAATAATTTTTTTTTTTCTTTCCTCTTCTTCTCTCTTCTTCTTCTTCTTCTTCTTCTTCTTCTTCTTCTGGGCACGGGTTCGGCCCTTTTTTTTTTTTTTCTTTTTCTCTTCTTCTTCTTCTGGTTCTGGGCCCGGGTTCGGCCCTTTTTTTTTTCTTCTTCTCTTCTTCTTCTCTCTCCTTCTTCTTCTCCTCCTTCTTCTTCTTCTTGGCACGGGTTCGGGTTTTCTTTTTTTTTTTTTTTTTTTCTTCTTCTTCTTCTTCCTCTTCCTCCTTCTTCTTCTTTCTGGATTTGCAGGGGATTGGGATGGGGGGGGGGGGGGGGACGGACGAAGAAGAAGAAGCAGCTTCTTCTTCTTCTGGGCACGGGTTCGGGTTTTCTTTTTTTTTTTTTTTTTTTTTTTTTCTTCTTCTTCTTCCTCTTCCTCCTTCTTCTTCTTTCTGGGTTTGCAGGGGATTGGGATGGAGGGGGGGACGGACGAAGAAGAAGAAGCAGCAGGAGGAGAAGGAGGAGCAGGCGGAGAAGGAGGAAAAGGAGGAGAGAGAACAAGAGAAAAAAAAAGAGAGAGAGAAGGAAAAAAAAATTAATTTTTTTAATATTTAATTAATTTTTTTTTTGTTTTTAATATTTTTTTATTAATTTTTTAATATAAAATTTGCCACGTGGCAGGCCACGTCAGCAGTAACGGATGAATTGACGGAAGGCTGACGGAAGGTATGACATTGCAACAAATTCGAAGATAAGGTATAACATTGAAATTTTTTAAAGACGAGGTATGAAAATGTTCAGACCCAATAGTTGAGGTAGTTTTTGGTAATTTACCCAAAAAAAAATTATAAACCTGAGCATAATTCATATGAATGCAGTACTTTCCCTTCAAATGAAAACCTGTAGGAAAATAAAAAGCCGAATGAAATAGCATGGCAGAAAAATTGAGGGGGGAAATAAATTAAAAATAAATATAAAAAAACAAAGAGGACGAATGACTTTGTCCAATGTACTTAATTTCTCTTGAGTATAATGATAGCATATATATATTTCTTGACCATATGAGATCAGTAGTTGATATAATTAGTCTAGCCGCAAAGGAACCCAATTCAACGCGCTTAAGCCTAGCTTATCACAGCATTGAAATGACAAAGAAAATGCATATTATATCCATCCTTTCAGTCATTCATTAGATAGATGTGTTTGAATGCCACTGATACCAATGATAAATTTCATTACTCTGCACATATGAATTGTTCAGCCAAAACAATTGTTCATAAAAATTTAAAGCATCCAAATGCATTAAATGAATATCTACCTATCTCTAAAGAGGAAGGCTTAGATATTATACCCATGTAAAAGCTAATCATAAAAAAATTTTACTTCCTATGTTCTTGGGGATCATTACAATTTTTCTTGTCCTGAATTTGAACACACTTGAAACTGAATTTCAAAACTACAAACTTAAATCAGCACTCTTACTTTTAATCCAAAAATACTTAACAACAAAATAAAATCACACATCAGGCTGCAATTTGAATCAAAACCGTGGAATTTCAAAATCACCCAACTCAAACACAGAGGTCTTCGCAGGCTTCAAAGAAAAGTCACAGATTCAAAAAACATGATCTCCTGAAACCGAAAACAAAACCAAATTAACCATCATCACCCAAAATTTGAAGCTACAAACAAAATCACCTAAATCACAACCAAAAAATTTGAACAAAAAACTCATTTATAAATCCAAATTTACACTGCCAAGCATAACATTCAAACCAGAGAATTACCCATTTAGAAATCCTATCTCATATGTATTAAAACGATTAACAATTCTTAGTGAATCGTCACAAAATAGGTATATAAAACTAACCATGTTTCTTAATTTTAAAAGTGGGAAACTTAGAGAAAGAGTACTGAGTTTTCAGTTCTTACAACGACGAAAATAACCATATCTTTTCATTTTGAACTGGGATTGATTTCTGTCATCAACATTAACAAAACCTATAATTTTAGCATGTAATTAAATTCAAGCTGACCAACTTCCAATTCAACCAAACAAAAAAAGCAATTACAATCAAACTAACCTTTTTTTTCCTCTGAGAAAGAGAGTGTGATCAAAAAGCAAGCCGGAAAAAAAATATTACACATTACTAAATTTCTTGTTGGGGTTTATCAGAATTTTTTCAATAAAAATCAAATTCCAAAACAAACTTAAAAGCCAAAATTTGACAATAAATAAACCTCTTCAACAATTCGGATTAGCCAAAACTCTGGCTAGAAGTCAAAATCGGTCTACAAAACCTCTACCTCAAGTGGGCAAACTCCCAAAATAATATGAAAATTACCCAAATCCATACACCCTTCCAAAATAATATGAAATTTTACATTTACAAACGGCAACACCAATACAACCCCAACGTTGTAGATCCGCTGCGCTATTTGGTTGCAACGTCTTGCATCCATCCTGCAGAAAATAAATTGGAAAAATATGTCAGGGCTGTGAATTTGATGAACATGCTTGTGATCAAGCTGATATAAATGACTTTCACCATCGCAAATATGCATTCCAAACTTAAATCTGCAAGTACATATATGTTTTAGTTGTGTAAACTATTTGATATTGTTTTGCTAGGGTTGTATCGGTGTTGCCGTTTGTAAAGTTTCCACTCCTTACTATGGTTTGCACTCCCTACTCTGTTTTGCTGGGGTTGTGTAAACTATTTAATTCATCCTTCTGGTTTGCACTCCCTTCTATTTTGGTTGACTATCTCATCCACAAACAGGTGGTATAAGATAAACCCTTCATAAAAGAATTGAATTGAAAGAGTTCATTACAACTAATCAGAACTCCTAAAAAAACTGATTTGATCATTACGACTGAATTCTTTTAGTTTATGAGCTTACCCAAAACCCCAAATACAAAGTAACTAAAAAAACCCCCAGAACTCACCAAAATCAAAACGACGTCTGAAGACTCCCAAAAAACCAAATTGGGAAAGAATCAACGAAGAACTCACCAAAATCAAATCAAATCGAATGGAGAGAATGAACCATCAGGATATGAGGAATGCGGCAAGCCAGGGGCTACTATGACTGAGTTTTGGATTGTGGAATTTAGATTTCTCGTTCGGGGAAAGGAGGAGGATTCTAGGTTGGGGAAAGCAAGGAGCAGGGAGAAAAAGGAGGATGCCCAAAAAATTAAAACGATTTCTAGGGTTTGATGGAGTCTGCAGCTAGTTGGGGGAAGATTGAAGCGGTGGAAAGGAAACAATGAAACCGTGAGAGAAGAAAATTAAAAGGGAACGAAACCGTGACAGCAAGATTGAAGCGGCGGAAAGAAGGATGAACAACGAGTCGAGGAGAGAGGGAAGAAGCAGCAAAAACCCACGCGTTCCATTTTGTTCTCCTTTTGACAACAAAGCAAACTGGCAAAATTGAAATAACAGCAAAATAGGCGGGGGTAAAATCAGAAATACACTGTAGAATGAACAGTGTTTTAGGCTTTTTTTTCTCTTTTGGTATATACTAGAAATTACTACCCGCGCGTTGCTGCGGGATTAGAAATTGTATGAAAGATTATATTCGAAATATATAAAAAGATTGTGTTATAGAAAATTGTTTCAATTTAGGTACAATGAAATGAAAGTTTACCCAATGTTGTGAGAATAAGGCTTTTGGCTAGAAGTTATGTTTGTTCCCTGCCACCATGACAATTCCTGCTAGAATAACAACAAATTCACAAAACATACAAAAAGTTATTGTTATTCTGATATATACAGAACTTAGACCCGAAAATACTAAAAACACAACCCCTGAAATTTATACTGAGTAGTTAAATGTAAAACAAAATATAAGTTTCTTCTTTACCAAACCAGGGAGTAGAAACATGAGACGCATATAATCTCCAACCCAACAACTGTTATAACCTTGGATTGTTGAATGAAAACTAAGAGATGTTTGTAAAATGCTTGTCACTGCTTCTTTCATCAACTCTTCATGATCTTTAACTTTGAGTTGTGGTAGATTAGTTTGCATATGGATTTTCCTTTGTAAACTACATTTCAGAACGAAGAATGAAACACATTTATTAAAAAAAGGAATGTTGTGTTAGAAACATGGGTAATTAAACAATCAAAATAGTAACCTCAAAATTCATATGATATGGCTTAAACTAATTAAAATGATTTGCTTATTTTGGTAAAGGATTAATAGATGGATAAGACACTTTAAACAACTATAAGTTTTATAGAAAAGCTTTCCAAAAGCTTAGTTGGAGTAGACAGTATCTGAAATACATCACTCAAAAGAAAAAGATAACTGAAAGTTAAAATGCTTAATTCTATATACTAAATATTATAATGCAATGTGAAAAAGCTCACCACATTGTTGAATAATATTATCAAATTCAGCAGATCCACTGATCTTATACATAATTTGATGATTCAGAACATCACAATAATAGTTTAAAGAGTAGAATATTACAAAGACTGAAACATTACTTACAGAAAGTGATTCGGAATGTCGACCACTTGTGCGGGCAATAAAGGGTAGGGTCAATGAGATAATCAACAACTTTTTCGCACTGCAAATAAATAAATTAAACACAACAATGCTTAGAAAATCATTTTTTTTTAATAAGTTAACAAAGAAAGAGAAGACTACCTTTGTTGGGTGTCATAGTTGGAAACTCGTTTTTTTTTTTTTTTTTTTTTTTGCATAAATATGGCTTTTGAATAATGTGAAGCTGGAATAAGCAAAAATTGAAAATGATCAGAGATTCATGGTTCTTACCTAAATTTGAGTTTACCTACAACAAATTTAGTTTGTATAACCTCAATTGACCATCATGAACTTAATTCGTCACTTGTATCACTGCAAATACATGTAAAAATCCGAGAAAATCAAATGCTATAAACACCAAATTCCAAATTTGCAGTCAAAACCAAATTCCAAACAATGATTGTATGCATATCCGAGCCATAAGGGAACCAAATTTAAAGAATTATTTGGAGATGAAAAGCCTAATGTAAACCCTAATAAAGTTTATCAATTTTATAATAATCCTCCGATGTGGGACAACATGAAGACCCTATTGTCGAGTTGTGTTTGTATTCTGTTCCAAGGACTGCGTAACTAACAAATCAGGGCTCAAAAATTCAGATTTATCTTTCAGAGGAAGAGAGAGAGAGTGTTACAGTGACAATGGCAGTGAGAGCTAAGAAATAGGAATCCATGACTCTTCCCATGGAAATTGTTTTGGGTTCTTGCTCCTAAATATAAAAAAAAAAGAAAAAAAAAAGACTCCCCGCTTTGCTTGTAGATGCTGAATTATCAAAAGTGGAAAGGAAGCCATTCGAAAATTCAATACAACAGGAAAAATTTATTTGCTGAAGTTTTAACACCGTCGGATTCCAAGGTCTTTCTAGTTCTACACATAAAGATCAAATAGAACTCCTGATCACCTGCTGTTGGAAACAAATAAAAAATATATGGAGAATTTTATACAAAATCACAAAATAATTCAATTGCAAGCAATTTAATCAAAGAGGTATTTATCAATTTCCCCTTTAAACTTGTAACCATTGGCCAATTTCCCCCCTCAACTTTAATTTTAGCCAATTTGCCCCCTCAACTTTCATAATTAGCCAATTTCCCCCCTTAACTCTCATAATTAGTCAATTTGCACTCTACTGTTAATTTTTTTTTTAATTTTCCATCTATTTTTTTTATCATTCTTTCTAATAACTTCCAACAAAATACTAAAATTAACATAAACTCACCTGCATAATATAGGGTAAAATGTACAAAAACATAATACAATTAGTATGTGATATGGGCTGATTATAAGAAAAAGTTATGAATCGGGTTTAAAGCATGTAGAAGAATAAATAATAACAAAAAGAAATAATAATCCTAAACTCATGAATCAGACTTATTGTCACATCCCGACCCGGGGTCCACCACATCCCGGGCCCGCTCCACCACCGTAGCACGATATTGTCCGCTTTGGGCCCCGACTACGCCCTCACGGTTTTGTTTCTGGGAACTCACACGAGAACTTCCCAGTGGGTCACCCATCATGGGAGTGCTCTCGCGCGCTACTCGCTTAACTTCGGAGTTCCCATGGAACCCGAAGCCAGTGAGCTCCCAAAAGGCCTCGCGCTAGGTAGGGATGGGAATATACATATAAGGATCACTTCCCTGGGCGATGTGGGATCTCACAATCCACCCCCCTTAGGGGCCCGACGTCCTCGTCGGCACACCACGACCAGGGTTAGGCTCTGATACCAAATTGTCACATCCCGACCCGGGGTCCACCACATCCCGGGCCCGCTCCACCACCGTAGCACGATATTGTCCGCTTTGGGCCCCGACTACGCCCTCACGGTTTTGTTTCTGGGAACTCACACGAGAACTTCCCAGTGGGTCACCCATCATGGGAGTGCTCTCGCGCGCTACTCGCTTAACTTCGGAGTTCCCATGGAACCCGAAGCCAGTGAGCTCCCAAAAGGCCTCGCGCTAGGTAGGGATGGGAATATACATATAAGGATCACTTCCCTGGGCGATGTGGGATCTCACACTTATTCAATAAAATGAGTTATTCTTAATAAGGAGTTGAAAATTATGAATTGACTAGCCATTTTTACACCAAAGCTCGATTCTCCGCAATTTACTTGAACTTAACTTTCACTTTTAAAAAGAAAAATGTATTCACATACAAAAATTTACACATCAATCCTTTTCGTAATCAATTTTGTATAGTCAAAAATCAAATAAAATTATTTCATACTGATTTATTATGACTAATAATACTATCTATGATAAATTGTAAAATTCTAAATTTTAATCTATTTGTAATAGGAAAATGATTAACATACATCTTATTTAGTTTCTTACACACACCTATTTAATTATGACCAAATTAAAAAATTAACAGTAAGGTGCAAATTGACTAATTATGAGAGTTGAGAAGGGAAATTGGCCAAAATTAAAGTTGAGGGGAGAAATTGGCCAATGGTCACAATTTCAGGAGGGGAATTGATGAATACCTCTTAATCAAAATTGCAAAGCAGAAACCATAGAAACAATAGAAAGAAAAACTCCAAATCTTTGTAAAATTAAGAACACAAATCACTAATCACACAACCAAAATGAACAAAAATAAAAAATCAGTACTCAAGAAAGACCAAAATAATCGTTGAGGGGGAAGAAATTGATGAAACATCGAACCTTGAGAACTTGATCTTCTGGGCATTGAGTTGAGGAGCTGAAGTAGCCTTGAAGGAAGTGAGTTCGACTGGAGTCTAGCGTTTGAGAGCAGTGGAAAACATTTTACCTGATTTAATTTTTAAAATTAAAAATTAAAAAGAACTAAATGCAAATATTTGGAAAAAAATGGAATGTTTCCATATGTAAATCTCACCCTCAACAGTTTTAAAACGCAGTCATCCCAGTGCAAATAGAAGGTGGAAAATGTTGTCCCAGCAAAAACACAACCTACAAAACAAACAAACCAACACACACAAAAAACCAAATGATCAACAATAAAATTTAGAAACCCCACCACACAAAATCGCAAGAACAACATAAAAATTACCAATAAAAGTTAGCAAAAAACACACACGGTCTGATAATAAACGCCTTAACGCCAATGATGGCCTCAAACCCAAACAAAATCCCAAATCAGTTAAAAAAAATAGTGAAAATGAACTGAACCCATTCTTCTGTCATATTCTTTTCCTATGTTTCCCTATCCCTAATCCCAAATCTCTCTTTCATGCTTTCTCCGCCGTTTTTCCCTCACCCTCAATCCCATTTTCTTCCAAGTCTATAATAAAAACCACATGCATAAACACGCTAGAAATTTGCCAAAACCCACAACATAGGCTAACTAAAAATCTCAATGATTAAAACTTTCACCCAAAAAAACAGTCTATCTCCTTGATCAAACGAAAACTCCAAAACCAATTCAATGGTTGATTAACAACCCATAACAGAATCTGATTTAAAATTGAACCCAAAAAAATTAAAAGTTTTTAACATTTAAAATATAATATAAGAATGATTGAATACATAATGTGATCCAACTTTGTGTTACAGAGGTTTGTGAAGAAAACACCATACATTAATGCCTACGAATCGACTTATTATACACCTAAACAATGAGAGTGCAACTTCTATAAGTGAATCCACAATGTAAAACATCTTAACAGTTCAAATTAAATAGAAAAAAAATTAAAAATTTGAAAGAACTTGAGCATCATACTTTCTTACTTACCCTATGTGAATCGCATGCACCCAGCAGAAAGCAAACAATCAGAGGCGCAACCAACTGCAGAGCAATCAGATTCCCTTCCATCAAACCCATTTCATAAACCCTAGAAAAAATGGTAAGTAGATAAAATTTCAACTGTTACATATCACAACCCCCTTTCATACCACCAAGCTCAGTAAATTTGAGGCCTTTCACTTCATATGGTCGCCCCAACGCAGCTGTCACATCCCGGTCCGGGCCCCCACCACATCCCAGGCTCGACTCCGCCGTAGCACGATATTGTCCGCTTTAGGCCCCTACCACGCCATCACGGTGTTGTTTCTGGGAACTCACACGAGAACTTCCCAGTGGGTCACCCATCATGGGAGTGCTATCGCGCGCTACTCGCTTAACTTCAGAGTTCCTAAGGAACCCGAAGCCAGTGAGCTCCCAAAAGGCCTCGTGCTAGGTAGGGATGGGAATATACATATAAGGATTGCTCCCCTGGGCGATGTGGGATCTCACAATAGCAACAAGGAAGTTGTAAGCAAATATGGCAGCTGCTTTAGAACACCTATTTCAGAAAAGATTCAATCAGAGGCCATAGAGATTCAACGGAACAGAGAGAAAAAGATAATCCCAAACAAAATTCTACAGAGAGAAGAGTTACCTTGAAATCAAAGCCAGTTGAAGAGTTTTCTTCGAATCATAAGAACCGAGACGAGATTCAAGTTGTGCTCCTAGGAAAACTATCGAGAGAGAATTGGGGGTGGGTTGGAAGAACATATTGGAAGCAAAAGGAAGAGCCCAATTTCGCTTAACTAAGAAACCCAATTCAATCCTTGATCAGAACACATAACATAGGCTAATAAAATATCTCACAAAGCACAAAATGCAAAACAATCGAACGGAAGTTAGTGGAGAAAGAGTGAAAAACAACAGAAGCAAAAATAGTGAAAAGAAAAGGGAAGAAGCTAGAAGATGCAGCGATGGTCGATAGGAGGAGCGGAATGGCATAACCGCATTTCCACTGCCTACTCCAACAGAAGTTCATGAAGTCACCCCCACTCATATCAGCACTGAGAACTCTCAACCAACTGAGAGTGTACGTGATGTAGTGCCGAGCTCCTCTGGACCATCAGAAGCTCAAACAAATCAACAACCTATAAGTGCACCAAGAAGAAATCCTACACGAGATAGACATCCACCAGTGAGGTTACAAGAGTACGTTACTTACACTGCAAGCATCTTATCTCTGCAACCATTTCTTATCATAGATTCTCATCTTCTCATGCTTCCTTCCTTAACAAATTGTCCTACAATTTCGAACCAAGGAACTTTCATGAAGCCACATGCATGCCTGAGTGGCAAGATGTTATGACTAAAGAGCTCCAAGCTCTGAATGACAACCAGACATGGAGTATAGTGGATCTTCTAAATGGAAAGAAGGCAATGGGAAGTAGGTGGATATATAAGACCAAGTTCAATTCCAATGGAAGCATTGAGAGACACAAGGCATGGTTAGTAGCTCAAGGGTTTACACAAACCTATGGCATTGACTACAAGGAAACCTTTGCTCCAGTTGCCAAAATGAACATGTGAGGGTATTGTTGTCTGTGGCAGTCAATAATACATGGCCCTTATTCCAAATGGATGTGAAGAATGCATTTCTTCATGGGGATCTTGAAGAAGAAGTGTACATGAAGTTGCCCCCGGGGCATCCAAGAGAAAATGAATCCAACAAGGTCTGCAGACTTCACAAAGCCATATATGGTCTCAAACAGTCCCCTCGAGCTTGGTACTCGAAGCTTAGTTCAGTCCTTGAAGCTGCTGGATTCAAAAGGAGTCATGCTGACTCTTCTTTGTTTATTCGAAATGGTGTTGCTGGCAAATTAGTTGTGCTTATATATGTCGATGACCTAATTATTACAGGTGACAATATGAGTGAAATCAAGGCGCTTAAGATGTCACTCCAACAAAAATTTGCCATTAAAGACTTGGGCCCCTTAAAATACTTTCTTGGAATTGAGGTGGCTACTTCTTCAAAGGGATTATTCTTGAATAAAAAAAAGTATGTTCTCGATCTTCTAGATGAAGCTAACATGATGAAGTGCAAACCAGCTCGGACACCCCTCGCTAGCAAGCTTCAGTGGTATGAAAAAGGTGAACCTCTCTCGGACCTTAGTGTTTATCAGCGGATGGTTGGGAAACTTATCTATCTCACCATTACTAGGCCTGATATCTCATATTCAGTTAGCCTAGCTAGTCAGTTCATGCACTCTCCTACTTTAGTTCACTGGGAAATTGTCAAAAGAATACTTCGAGATCTCAAGTGCTCAGTAGGTAAGGGAATAGTTATGAAGAACAATGGATCAAATCACATTTTAGCCTACACAGATGCTGACTGGGCTGGAAATGCCATTGATTGAAAATCCACAACAGGTTTTTGCACATTTGTTGGAGGGAATCTTGTCACTTGGAAGAGCTAGAAACAAACTGTTATTGCTCGATCTAATGCCGAAGCTGAGTATAGGGCCATGGCAGCTATAACTTGTGAACTGATATGGTTGAAAGGTCTTATTTCCGAGCTCGGATTCACAAGCATGACCCCTATGTCACTGTATTGTGATAACCAAGCTGCCATGCATATTGCCACCAATCCAGTGTTCCATGAAAGGACCAAACATATTGAAGTTGACTGCCATTATATTCGTGCTCAAGTTCAATCCAAGGTGATAAACACATGTTCACACGCAGCCACGATCAACTTGCTGATTTATTCACAAAAGCACTAGACTCTACTCAGTTTCAGCGTTTCTTGTGCAAGCTTGGATCAATCAATCCTCTTGATCCAGCTTGAGGGGGTGTATTGAAACTGGTTTGTATAAGATCTCAAGGGATGGGTTGTATGTATGAGTTGTCATCCTCACTTTAGCTAAGTGATAGGCTAAAGTGATGGTCTTAACCCTACTTTCATAACTTACCATACCTTGTCATTCACCTTACCTCCTTCTTGTCAACCTTTCTTAGTTGCTTGTAGAAACTTCTTTCCTTGTAATTAGCTTTTGGCTTTTCCTCTAGTTAAGGCAGATTTTAGGGTTTATGTTGGAGTAGTTAACCTTCTTTTTCTTGTAGTTTTCTTTTTGGCTCTCTATAAGAGTTGCCTTCTTTTCCTTGTAACCTTCATAATGGAATATACAACAAATATTTGAAACCAAAATTCAACATATACCTTGTACCACTCTTCTCTTCAACTGGTTCGAGTTCCGTCTCTGTATTGCTTATTGAAACCATGGCCTCCATGACTTCACTTGCTTCCTGCTGCACCTCCAGAGCAGTATCTAGCGGTCTTAGAAACGACCCATGGAGTTCAACAATTTGTTCACTTTAGGCCTTCCTCTGTGCAAGGTCTCTGCTTCCTCAGGCACCTCCAAGTACACTTTTCGGGATGGTCTTCCAGCAGTAGCAACCCCTACTTCCAATTTAGCAAATGCTTAATGACTCGAGGAGACAAAAGGGAAGAAGTTCACCCAATCAACATAAATAGATGACAACAAGAAGACTCCATACAACTCTAACCATGATAAAGCAAGCGAACTCCTACGAGACTCCACAACAGATGAATAAGGATGAAAGCCAGAAGAGTATGCCATACATGTCATACTTGATCCAGGTCGCCTTTAAAGGAATGCGAGGATAGACATGCTTAATACATGGAAGAATAACGAACTCACCGCGTTTCTTTAGGAAAACAAAGACGTGTTTGCATGGTTCCCTTTAGACATCTACTACAAGATGCACGTAGATCCAAACTTTAAGCCCGTGGCTCAAATGCGTAACAAGGAGTTGTATTTCACTAATAGTACATTCAGAGTCTCCTCAGACAGATTTCTTGGCTACTTAGTCACCTAACGAGGATAGAAGCTTATCTGAAGTAAATGAAAGCCATCCACAAGCAGCAGCCCTAAATCGTTCTCTATCCAAGTCTACTGAGGAGATTCATAGCCTTACTGGTAGAGCGGTTTTCCTAAATCGTTTTCTATCTAGGGCTACTGATTGCTGCTGACCATTTTCAGGGCTTTCAAGAAGGGACAAACTGAAATGGGATGAGAAGTGCGAATAGGCATTCTAAGACATGAAAAAGTAGTTGTCACAACCTCCTCTCATTTCCAAGCCGCATACAAACAAATATCTTTATCTATTCTTAGCTGTTTCAGATTCAACAGTCAGCTCTACTGTAACGCCTTAGAAATTTTTTGGGCTTTAGGGTGCTATCAATCTTTGTAGGTCAATGACTCAAGGTCTTCGTGCGCAATGGTAATTTGGAAAGCCCATTGAAACTACCTAGTAGGACCACATTGACGAATTTACTAATACGGTCCAATAATATTCCTCTTCACTTGTAAGTGAGAGGTTTTATGTTTGATTCTCGCCAAATGTGACTTTGAACCACATTATTGCTAGCTTATTGTAAAGCTTAGCCCAATCCCCTGCCCTTTAATGTAGATAATATCGTTTATTAAAAAAAATGGTAAAATAAAATATTGCCGACGTAAAATAGCAAAAACATGAAGATAAAGAAAGAAACAAGCAGTAAAGTCAAATGATTTGTCGCATATTACATAGAAAGCATAGAAATCCCACATATTACACTTTCCATGCACTTCACACTCAAGAGTTGAACAAAGAGAAGTGCAGAAAAGAACACGAATTGTGAAAGTCAATAACCATTGTGAACAATTACAATAAGTCTACAGTGCTGACATGTTATTTAAACACACATAAAACATAAAATAGAAGTAGATTACGAAGGAAAAATAAAAAAAACACGACCATGCTAAATACTTTGTACAAGCACTCATTGATGAAGCACCATGGCCTTAGGTTGGAAGCTTGTTGAGCCAATTTAGGTTGATATTACATTAATACCCATGGTGAGAACTTACAATAATTCTACAGTACTGCCATGTTATTTAAAATCACATTACTTGAGTGGGGAGGACGACACTGTGCAATTTTTGGGCTGATTTCAGTTTATTTACGAAACTACCACTGAAGCTCTTTGCCCCCTGATTTAACGTAATTTGCAAAATTGCCACTGGGCTTCAGAAAGGGTTTTGGGTCTTTGGGCTGGAATTTTCGGTTGGGTAAATTACATAGAAACCCCTCAGGTTTGAGGTCTATTACAACCCCATACAACATCTTTCAAACATTTCACTTTCATACCTCACGTACTATTTTATTTCAAAATAATACTTCCGTTACATTTTTCATCCATTGATCCGTTAAGTACTGACGTGGCTGCCACATGGCAAAAAAAAATATTTTTTTAATTTTTTTTTAAACCTGAATTTTTAACCCCAAAATGAAAAGAAAAAGTTTGAAAACCCAAACCTATCACCCCATCCCACCCCCATACCTGAATCAATTCTTTTCAACGTTCCCCCCAGATCCCATGTTCCCCCCCCCCGGCGAAACCCAGATGCCGTGTTCCTCCCCCACCCACCCAAAAGCCCAGGTCCCGTAAAACCCCCTCCCCCCCCGCGCCGCCGCCGAAACCCAGGTCCCATGTCCCCCCTTCCCCCGCTGAAGTGGAGATCCCGCGACCCACCTGCTCCTTCGCACCCATTCTTCACCTCCTCCCCCATCTTCCCATCTTTCCCATTGACAGGCGTGAACAACATCACCATCAACGCCTCCGATTCGCACAAGAAGAACCGAATTCAGGTCTCAAATACCAAAAAGCCGCTCTTCTTCTATGTTAATCTTGCCAAGGTAAACTCTAATCCCTATGCTGTTCTGAATTTTCTGCCTATATATATGCTTTTGTATGCCTTATTTGGTTTCTGGTTTTCTTTTATTTGAAAAGAAAAAAAAAGCAGTGCATCCACCATCTTCTCGAAGCTGGAGCTGTCGACGGCAGCCTTCCCTCCTCCACTCCTTTAGGAACCGACGTTGACCCCAGTTTCGTCGACCGGGAGTTCATACTCAGCTAAGAATTCTTCTAATAGGATCCTCTGCGTCATCAATTTACTAAAATTTTAAGCTTTTTGGGATTTGAATTTCAAAATAGATGAAAAATTGTATTTTTCTTGCTCTGGGTTATGATTGATGTAGCAATCCCAATTATATCACACCGAAGAGGCGGTGAAGAGAGTGGGGAGAGAGAAGGGAGATGAGGTAGGGGTGTGGTGGGTTTTTGGATGGGAGGAGAGGTGAAGAGAATGGAGAGGGAGGTGGTCGGGGGAATGGGTACTGGGTTTTGAGTTTTTTTTTTTTTTTTAATAAGGTTAATATTATAATTTTTTTAATGTATAAAAAATTAATTTTTTTGCCACGTGACAGCCACATCAGCACAAATGTGGCAGCCACGTCAGCATTTAACAAATTAATGGATGAAAAATCTAACGGATGTATTATTTTGAAATAAAATGGTACGTGAGATATGAAAATGAAATGTTTTAAAGATGTTGTATGAGGTTGTAATAGATCTCAAACTTACTATATAATTTACCCTTTTCGGTTTTATAGGATCGCAGGCTGTGTGGGATTTGGTGAGGGGATGGGTTACGTGTCCATCATCGTAGAAAGGTCTGCTTCGATGACAACCTTTGCAATTTTCTTTCCGTTTGAACTCCTCTCTCACAAGCAGAAACATCCACCACCGCAAGACATCAAAATCTCCTCTGAAGACGACTCGGCCCCGACCACCGGGTCAACTCGCCCTTTCGACGATAACGGTTACCTGGGCTACGACCCCCTACTCTCCTCCCAGCTATTCGACTCCTTCGTCGACTCCGAGTCGTTCAAGGACTCCGCCACCGTTTCCCCAATCTTCCACGGCTCCGCCGTAAACGACGCTTTCGCCACGCAACCGGCGTCGGAGGCCTTCTCTCCTCCGTCGATCTACGCCGAATCGAACGGCCAGGGCTTTGATGGAGGGTTTGGCGGGTCGACGATCCGATTTTGCCGGCTCCGTCGGAGATGCTGCATGAGGAGGGCTTCGCTCTCAGAGAATGGAGGAGGTAGAGTCTCGAATTCTGATTGTTTTTGTCTGTTAGGATTCATGAGTTAGTGTCACTCCCTCTCTGTCGCTTCTCTGTTCCTCTTTGTTTTGGGGTCAAAATATGTTCGCTTTTACATAGAAATTTGAGTGTTTTATTTATTTATTTGGGTTTTTGTAGCTGATGCATATTAGGTTTTGTGTTTCTGGGTTTTATCACTAATTGTCAATTGGATTTTCTGGTTTCAGTAATAGGTGGAGTCATCGACTAATCAGCTGGCTGATCAGCAGATGCCAGTGTATAATCTTGCATTGAAGATTCTTTGTCGGGTTATCAATGTATCATTGAAGGTAGTGTGGTGGCTGATCTTATAAAGAAAACTAAGAATTCTGAATTTAATTGTTTAGCTGCTTCTTTTGTACTCAAGTTATTGGGCTTTGCGAGGGAATAATATGTTTCTTTCTGCTGAATTATAGGCTGAACCAGACATTGATGAAGTTTTTGCACAAGTCACTTTACTTCCCGAATCAAATGTAAGTTGTTGGCTTGAGGATTCTGATTTATTGTGGGCGGGTAAAACTGATTATGGGTTGAGATTCTGATGGTTTGATGTTATAAATTTTAGCAAGATGAGAATGCAGTGGAGAAGGAAATAACATAGGGCGCCTGTCCTTAAATGGGAAAAGACTTTGGTTAGGCAAAGCCAAATTAAGGAAGAGAATAGGTAGAGGCTAAAACATAATCAAGTGGAAATTTTAGGTACAAAATGTGCATTGAGTCAAGAAATTATACAATGGTGTCCAACTGCTTTCCACCACGGCCACTTTAAAAGGCTTAGTTCTTTTTCCAAGTGAAGAAATAAAATGGCACTTGAATCGTAGAAATATTAACATCTATACTCAAATGGAAAAAACTGCATATTTGAAAGGAAAAAAACACACCAGCACACACTTGGAAATAGCTGGAAATATTGCCAAACCTCACAATGTATATGCACGCTTTAGCGATATTTATAACGAGGATATCTATATTAGCAAACCTCACTTATGCCCTGTACACATTCTACTGTTTAAGTAATGAAGAAAACTATTCTCAATGTCTCTAGCTATTCATTTATTAGCTTCAATGATTTGGAAACCTGCTACTATAGTTTTTAGAATGGTTATGTCACACTCTGCTATTCTTCCTGTCAAAATGGGGAAGGTTTGCATCTTTTCAAATAATGACTTCTAAATTTTGTCTTCACAGAGAGGCTTGATTGATAGTGACGCTTTAACCCACAAGAGGAATGCTAAATCCACAACGCCGTTCAAGTTGGACCACTAAACTTTTGTGCTTAAATGGATTCATCAACTCAATTTTGTCGTTAATTTTTGTTTTGAGTCCATTTTCCTTGCTGCTGTTGTATTAGGATTTTAAGCTCAATCGTTCAGGCATGACACATTTTCAGTGGGAAGTCATAAGCATAATTCATTTTTCTTAAATTAGACTCAAGATTTTTATGTGCATTATTCTTCCTTTTTACGAATTTAATTTGCTAAGCCTTAATGATGTTGTTGATGAATCTTCACAAAAGTCCGTTTCTCTTTTAATCATTGGCTAATTTTTTCTTCAGTGGCAATCGAGGCAAAAGGTTCTTGCGATTTGAATCAAATGCAAACTGTGCAAGTATATGTGCTAATAAAATATATATACATGATTTCATGTGTTAAAGATTGTACATATTCTTAAATAAAGGTTTTGCTGACAAATAAGTTTAACAATATGATCTTAGAACTCATCTTTAAACTTTGTATAACTGAAATATTATTCATCAATTGTAACTTACCGTTTTGCTATTTGCTAATGACAGAGGCTATGAAGATTGTACTTATTCTCTTCGTAGATGCAAGGCTAGAAATTAAGTTTGTATGGGGTTAAATCAATTGATGCTATAGTATTTGTTAAAATTGTTAGATTTAGGGGTTTGGTAAATTGATTTTAGTAATGTTGTTTGTGGTTTGGGTTATCCTTTTGTTTTGGATAGATGGTGCTTTATTGTGGTTTAAGTTTTTTTTTATTATTATATTCCCTGCACTTTGCAAAATTCTGGTACTATATGTGGATTTTGGAGTTGAAAGTCTAGGGTTTAGGGGAATGAAAAGAAGGGATGTCTGCGTTTCGGAAATGTGTTTTTAAAGTACCTTTAACTCCTAATTGCCATTTGGCATTCAATATATACTCTATTGCTTGCTGGGGTTTACCCTTTTGAGCATTTTATTACGTTTCTTCTTGCTTTCTGACTGAAAATTTTAAATGCTATAGGTGAATGCAAACGCTGCAAAACCCGGCCTGAAAAACGGACGAAAGCAAACATTTCGACTTGCTGCTGCAGTACACTGGTGTGTTGAAAACTTTCCCAAATCCTCTCTGCTTACACAATTATACATGTGTGTATGTACAGCTTTATACATGCATTTGTGGAAATACGTACGTTTGAGCCTGGTTTTTGTTTTAGATTTATATGCTGGTTGTCAGGTTCTAGCTGTGTGAAGTTTATGTCTTTAATTTTAATTTTTTATGAAAGTAGCTCATGTTTGCTTACCCGGCGGTGCTTGTTCTGATTTAGTGGTTAAAAATGGAAATTTCACTCGCAGTAAGGGATTAATTGAGGTTCATGCATGCATCATAAGTGTAAATTTGAGAGATGGAATAATATGTGTGTGTAAAGTCCCTTCTTTTGGTTTTTTATTGCATTGTTTAGGTGGTGAATTGCGCGGAAAATGGGGGAAGAGGTGGGTACAATTTATTTAATTTGAGCAAAACAATGGCATTTAAGCTTAGTTGGTTAGTGAGGATTAGAGTCAATAAGGTGCCATCTGTCTTTATCTGAATCTGAATTCATTGAATGATGAATAATATCTAAAAGCTCATTATTGTCCTGGGAAACCTCGTAAATTATCGATTCCTTGCTTTCTACGTAAAATGTTTCATATTCTATTTTCTAATTTTCTGATTTTGGGGTGGAGGGAGTGCTAATATGGTTCTCTTCTTTGATGAGGTGTTGTCTCAAATTTCCTTTCCTAAACGATAATTAATAAAATAGAGGACCAAGTAAGTCTTTGAAAAACAAATTTCTTTGTCTACGTTGCTGCGTATTTGCAGCTTTCAACTTTCATTGGTTATTATATTTGATTGAGTTAAACTTGGATTTCTTGCAGAGTTGACTTCATTTCAGTCCATTAACTCTCTAAATAGGTCCAATAACTCACTAAATAGGTAAGTCGAGAAGAATTCAGCGTTGCATCTCTTTTTTAATCATGGCTCAGATGGTCAGATTTCTTATCTTTGGGCCCACTGTAAAAGAAAATTGTAACTGTTTGATATAGATGTAGTATAATATATTGATTTTCAGGGATTTTTGGTCTTTGCAGGGTTCTATCTGGCTGGGCAAATGCCTTTGCCTTCGCTCTGTAAGTATAATTTCTTTTAAGCAAGGCAATATAACCATGACATTCATAAAATGGTTGATGAGGCAACACTGTAACATCTTATTAGTTCCTTTATTAGTTTGATTCTAATTTAATAAATTTGTATAATGTAGAGTAGAAATCTCAAACTTCTTATATGAATGATGTTTGCGTGACGTAGAGAAGAGGTTGACCTTTGAATTGGGGCTGTTTGCTGGATCGGCAGGTAAAATTTGAAACTTCTATGAATGTGTGTTTATTTCATGCTTTCGTGTTCCTTATGTGTGCCTTTCTCTGCAATATGTCCACGAAGATTTATTGGGTGAGGGAGGTATGGGTATGGGTTTTTAGGGCCGGTTTCTAGGGAGGTGGTCTGTTGTCGGTGCCTTCGCAGGGTGGGCGCGTGATATGGGGGGAGAGAGGAGAGGGGGTTGGTTGCCGAGAGTGGGGGCGTGATTTGGGGTAGATAAGGGAGGGGTTGGTTGCAGAGAGAATTAGGGGGACAGAAAGAGAGTTGATTGGGTGCACGGTTTGAGGATAGGGTTGAGAGAACGAGTGTGTTGGCTGCAGAGAGAGGGTAGGGTTGAAGAAAATTTGATGATTGTTTCTTCATAAAATTTCGCTACTTTGGTGAAAAACCCATGATTCCTGTTTGTGTGTATTTATCAACTTTGACTGTTTTTTGTTGAAATCATGATGTTGAGCTTACATAAATACTTAAATTAAGAGACCAATGTTGGACTGTTAGTTCAAAATGTGTTTTGTTTTAATCTTTAGCATACGAAGATATATAACGGCTCATGTTATTTGGTTCGACAATTGGATTGTTATTAAGAATATCCTATGTTTTTCTAATTTTTTTTGTTTTTGGACATTCAGCGTTCGAATTTAATGTAAGAAAAATGATTTGCAAAATGCCCTTTGGGTCTATGTATCAGTTGGTTCTTGTCTGTCTGTCTAAGGTTGATTACTTTCATACTAACTGTCTGCGGAATTGTGTAATTGAACTGTAAGTCTAACTACAATTTTTGTGGGGGATAGACTGCCATTATACTATAAATTTTGTAAAGTAATAGGTAGCCAAACATTAGAAAGACTCAAAACTGGTGCAATGGGAAAAAGAGTGCCTTTTTCAAGAGATGCAATTTGTTAATTTGAAAATTAGGTTGGTAAAAGTTGCACGCCAATGGCCTTATTCCTAAGATTCTTGCTTTCTCTGCAAGCAAGGGCTTCTCCACAAAGACGTCCTTAATTGTTTTAACTATTTTAGTTTTTATTAGGCACTTATATGGTTATGCCTGTGTTCTCTACCTCCTCCTCTGACTCTTTTTTCTTTTTCTTATTCTTCTCTTTGTGCAACTTCCAAATATGGTGGAATCGGTGGAGCTCCCCACTCGCCTAGGCATCTTTCCTTTCTAAAACAAGGTCCTTCTACCCTGCGCCATCTTCGAATTCACTGCACTTCACCCGGCAGGTACCTTTGAGCCTTAAAATTTGCCTTTTGATTGATTGTTTTTTCTATTTGAATTCTGAGAAAACTTTTTGTGTACTTTAACTGGTAGCTGTTTTAGCTCAGCACAAACTTTATAGCTCTGCAATTACCATGCTTGCTTGGAAATCATGTTCCTTTTTATGCTCTTTGTTGCCCAAACTGTGTCGTTTACTTTTTGCTGCAAATTTTTTGCATATTTTGTTCTTCAATTTTGCCAGAGTTAATTTCAAATGCCAACTTTCCTTTTTCCTTTTTTAGGTAATTGATCGTTATGCGGTTTGTAAGTTTGGATTTTTCTAATTGGTGGATTATCGAATTGATAAAATTGAGGAATTTGATTAATGTAGTGTCAAATTGGTGGAGCATGAGTTATGGTAGTGGGAAGAGAAGGGGTTAATTGGTATTCTTCCCGTTCAAGATGTTGCCGAGGCAGCAACAGTGGACTCTGTGTTGTCTCAAGGTGATTTCTGCTTATTTCTCCATTTGTTACGGATGATTGGATGCCTATGATTAAGTGAAAGTGAAGTCTAAGAGGTTTTTTGTTGTTATTGTTGGGAATTTGCCTAATTTTAGGAATGGGAAGTGATTCTGGTGAACGAAGCTTTGGAGTTCAAGTTTGTACATCTGATTCTCACAGGCTAGATGGATGGAGAAAATCAGCTGGAACTTATTCACTGTCATACAAGGTATACTTGAATCCAAATCTATCTTGTTATGCATTGGAAAGTGTTTCTATTTTATGGGGCCACAACTTAACTTACAGATAACGCAGTGGTCCATCTAATCATGTCATGGGTTGTGATTATTTTTATTTCAATAAGTTTAACTGCCTTTTTAACCCGTGAATAAGCCATGTTCTGTTGAATGTATATCAAAGCCTAGCTGATTATCTTATCGACCTCATTTATTCATGTGTCTCTGTTCATTCATGATTGTGTTGAATTTATTCAGGTTAAATGTGTCTTATTCATGCAGTTACGTTTGAGACAGTTGGTTCCCGCTGCAACGTGAGGGCTTATTATCTAGTAAAACATAAAATTATATATATACTAAAAGAGAAAATGAACTGAAACACTGTTCATTCTACAATGGATTTCCGCTTTTGTCCTCGCCCATTTTTCTTTTATTTCAACTTTGCCCATATTGCTTTGCTGTCAAATGAATAACAATTTTGTGACGCGTGGGATCCTCGACTGCTTCTTCCTTCTTCCCCACTCCGTCCTCACCTCATCTGGCAAACCTTCTTCCCTCTTCATCTCATCCGTCGCTCACCTTTTCACCACAGAAAAACTTAAACCACATCCCTTTCAAGTTTCAATCACCGCTGCCACCAGTTCACCTAGACATCATCTCTCAGCTTTGTGATCTGTAGGCTGCTACAGAAGCATGATTTGTTCAAGTCGGCAATAATTGCAGCGGTAAGCTCTTTGATAAATCTTCTAATTCACTCTTTATTTCCACTGTTGACGATGCCGATCGAATCGAACTACAGAGCCTGCACCATCCCCTACAGATTCCCATCCGACAATCCCCGCAAGCCCACACCCACTGAGCTCTCCTGGATCGACCTCTTTCAACTCCACCCCCTCCTTCAAGTGATAATCCTCATCCTCTCCCCAACCTCCATCATAAACCTTAATTTATTCGGTTTTCGTTAATGGGTTTGATTGGATTTCGGCAGGAAACGAGCTGTGAGTCTGATGCTCTGGCCAGAGCTGTGAAATCTGCTCAAAGGTACACTTTACTGATTGTTTTGCGATGAGTGAATTGGGTTTTCGGAAATGTCTGCAATTTGTTTGTGTTTTTGCCTGAAAGGTACATTGAGATACCGGAGGACTTGAAGAAGGATCCTAAGAGTCACGGCGGCCCGTGGGATTGCATTGTAAGCTCAAAATTTTGATTTGAGTTGATTTTTCACTTTCTATTATGTTGTAGTCTATGATTTATCGCGGCATCGTTTTCTTAGCATTTAAGTTTTTTTTTTTTTTTCTTTTCTGCTTTGTTTGGGAAATCCAGCTTCTTTGCAGACTTCGGGAGCAAGTTCTTAGGGAGTTGGGATTCCAAGATATATTCAAGAAAGTCAACATGGGTACTTTTTATTGTTATTGGACGCTTTATTAGTCCATTGATGTAGATAATTGATTGACTTGGAGTTCGGAATTGTGATCATGATTAAACTCTTCGGGATGAAGAGAATGCCAAGGCAATATCTCTGTTTGAGAATGTAGTGGATCTTAATGATGCTATTGAAGTTTGTTCTAAAAAAAAAATGATGCTATTGAAGATGAAGTCAAGTGGGTAGAGAATCTGATTAGAGGAATATTTTCCGGAAATATAATTTGTATCAAACTCGCCATTTCATAAGACTCAAACCTCAGAGCTCTATGAAAAAGATTAAAACTGTACCATACCATTTTATTTATGTTTGATTACATTGGTTATTATTACTAATAGTTACATTTTGTGCATATTGTAGCTTTCATTTTAGGGAACTTATGGGATATGTTCTATTGTTTATTTATATCATTAAACTTTCCTCTACTTTCCCTTTCTTACAGGGTTTTATTGAAAACAAACTTATACATCCCAACGCAAAAGGAGAGGGGAGGCAAAGGTTGGCATTGTTGATAATGTGAGTAAATTTGTAAATAGGATTTCTAATAGTTTGCCTGCTGTAGAGTTATTTCTTCATCTCCCATAAGGTTCAACTTTTTATATACACATTCATGATTTCTCCATTTCTCTTTTGAACTATTGAAGCAAAGAGATAGTGTATGTCTACCAAATTCAGAAAATCAATAATATTTTACACAACTCTTTTAAACGGTTAATTGTTGTGCTATGCCAAATTAGTCAGAGTTGAAGATAGAAAATTTAATCATGTCAGTGATTCATCGTGTTCAATTTTCATGCTTTGCCATTCTTATCCACTTTATTACTTTTAATTTTTTTTTATTTTTTTTAATTTTTTTTAATTTTTTTTAATTTTTTTTATGCAACCTGAATTATACCACCATTTAAATGGGAAAGAGGAAGTTTGCTTTTCACATGGTTATAGCCGTAGAGGTAAATGATTTTTTTTTCTTTGATCAAGTATTTGGTACTTTACCTTATGTCTAATGGCTTTTGTTGCTGTTTGTGTTAACTAATATTTTTGAATCTCTGGTAGTATTTTTATACTCTTTTGGAAAGAAATAATTTATTTCTTCCTGTGTTTCTCTCAAATAAATCCATGATTTGTTAATTGTTATCTTTTCTTTGCTTACTAAAATAAGCCATCTTAATTAATTAAGGTCTCTTGCTGCTGTTTTTGTGATAATATTACTATCTTTATTTCATTCTCTTTTTCATTACACATTGACTTCATGTTACTTTTTACAATTGGTCCTTACTTGGCTGAGCCATAGTAAATTGTGATTAATTTTATTGAATTGTTTTTATTTAGTTTAATCTGTAATTTTTTTTAAATATCCAGGGGAGTTCAAAGTCAAGAGGAGGGGCGTAAGCACATATTAAGTTTTTGTATCTCAATCTAATTGTTTGATTTTGAATGTTGATTGTCTTTCTCTTTTCCTTTCCCTTTTGTTTATAAAGCTTCAAACTGTTTCCGTCGCTAACAGTGTGGATCAAGGTGTGGTAAAAAGGTTCTCCACTTATATGATGGTTTAATATATGAACAATTTAGATCTTCCATTAATTGACATTTCAATTGAATTTTACTTTCATATAATTTGGTTCAGGTGTAGATAATGTTAAGACTATTTTAATGGTTTGAATAGGATGATATAGAACAACTATATTCATTTTCTTGACTTTTTTTTTTTTTTTTTTTTTTTTTTTTCAGCTCATGATATACTTTTCTTGAGCCTTGATACTTAATCAATAAGAAAGTGAAATACAGAAGTTCTATATTACATGTTAGTTTTAATCCATTACGAAAAATCCTATTTTTTATTCCAGGAAATAAACTAAAAAAGTGTTGATTCCACTGCTACCCCACCCAACAAACCCAAGTGCTGAAATTTCAATTATTGTTCTTCGGGGAGGTAAAGTTGTTATCTTTCTATACAATATGTTGGATTTTTTATTTGCGGTTTCATTTTTATTTTTTTGTTTTCTTTTTTCTGTTGGAAATATTGGTATTTCTGTTAGTTGTTGATGGGTTGCTTGAATTTTGTTTCAAGTCGTAGTAATTTCCGTACAAGTTTACATTTTTGTGTGGAAATGGTGCAACTTTTGGTGTTTGTGTGGTGTTATTTTAATTGGTTGTTTGGCTGAAATTTGGTTCTTTTGATTTTGTTATGGAGAAATTGTTTCCCTCTCTTTGCTTGATAAAATCATGTGTTTTGGATTATGGTGCTTGTTTTGATTCTTATCTATGACTCTTGGTGATAGAATATTATAGGCTTTAGGTAGTAGGTTATGTATTCTTATTCCTCAAAGATAACTAAGTACATCCTAATAGCTTCATCCCTTGGTTTGTGATTTTGTTGCTCGATTACCGTGGTTTATTTTTCGGTGCTCTCTGCTTGGTTCTCACATTTAAGTCATCTCACCAAATCATAATCATTATATAGATTTCCTCTTGGAATTTTAGCTTTGGAATAGGTAGGTAGCATTCCTAAACCCTTTAAATTTAATATACTTTCTTAACTAAATTTAAGTTACGTGTTAGTAGTCCCATTGAAATTTATACTCTATTTGCCTTCTCCATAACAGGCCTTGGACATTGGTAAAGAACAAATGGTTGAATCACTAGAACTAAAGACAGTGTTGTATTATATTGTACAAACATGTATTTTTTGTTTTTTTGTTTTTTTATTGATCATAAAGATGTAAATATATTTTGATATAGAAGTAAATATATTTTATTATATTTCATACGCTTAACACAGTTTTAAGACCCCGCGGCATTGTGCGGGCTAAATTGCTTGTAGAAACAAATTACAACGGAAAAATAACATTACACACAATCACGATGCATACATTGTACCAACACTCATTGATGGAAGGACCATGGCCTTAGGAAGGAAGCTTGTTGAGCCAATTTAGGTTGATATCTTCTTTGATCACCTTTATGTGTGTGTTTGTGAGAAACGGTAAGAAGGGTTCCCACAAAGTTTTCGTATCCTCGTCGCATATCACTTCGTTCAACCGCTCAAGATCCACAACAGAAGCAGGCAGCTCTTTCAGTCTTGAACACTGGCTCACGTTGATCTTTTCCATGCTGCACATTGCACCAATGTCCTCGGGCAACTCCTTTACGCTAAAGCAATCGGATATGTCGAGAAATTTCAAAACTTTAAGGTTCCTAATCGAGCCTGGCAACTCTAACAAGTCTGCACATGACCTAAGCCTCAACAGTTCAAGATTGACTAACTTTCCGATGTCTGCAGGCAAGGCAGATAGCTTATGACAGTTGGTGATGCTAAGCTTCTTAAGGTGAACAAGGTCACAAAGGTTGTCAGGAAGTTGCACCAGATCATGGCAATAATCTATGTTCAATTCCACTAGATTTGGCAGTGCATCTAAGATTTGGCCCAAGCCTTGGCCGATATCACACATGAAAAAAGATATCTTTTGCAAGCTTTTCAACTGTTTAAGGACCTTGCTTATGGGAGGAATTGAAATACGTTCTAATCTAATTCTCTTAAGATTTGATAGCGAACCAAGTAGTTGAAGATTATCTAGTTCAGCAGGTAACACGCCGTCATTTTTTAGTATTAGAGCCTTTAGCTTATCCATTTTCTCCACAAACTCAGGTAAGGCATGCTTCTTTGTTTGAAAATTCAGCACTAGAACCTCTGCTTCGGGTACTTGCATGTTTGGCCATTTTGCCGAGAAGGCTCCATCTGCAAACAATTAAGCTTTAAGATGTTAGCGTGGGCTGAAGTTAAATGTGTGGAAGTCCGATTGAAGTGTTAGTACACACACACATGCTCAGTGTCCCGAGCGCACGTGTGTAAATATTTACTAAAGAGAGATTGATGGAACCTGTTGAGATAGATAATAGTCGAGCCTTGATCGCTTGAGACTTTTGTTCTGTCAACCACTTGGGAAGTTTGTCCCCACATATGTTTATAAATAGTCGTTCCCTATGTTCTATTGGGCCTTGACTCGCCTGATGGATCGCCAACTCTCTAAGCATGTCGTGCTGGGTGACGAAGTGTTCATTGTAATAGCCATCCGCCTCCCTCTCATGCCTGGATGATCAATACTAATTTCTTTACTGATTTGTTCAGCATACATATTGAAATAGAAAATTATGAGCAGCCTGCATACCTTGTGACAACAAGATTAGCTAAACTTCGGGCGGTGAGCTCGTGAAGGTTGGCAATGGTCAGAATTTCTTCATCCAGACCATATAACTCTGCCCACATATCAATGAGGGCGGCAACAGCAATTCTTTGGTCCTCCGGAAAAGAACCTAGATCGAGGAAACATTCCTTGATGATAGCTTTTTCCTTGTCCAAGGCATCTAAACTGCTTTGGAGGCAAGCAAGCAATTCCTTGTCGGAATCAAGAATGGATGAACCTTTGCACCATTCCACTACTCTTTTGTGCCAGATTTCTATAGGCTGGCCGCGAAGTGATCTCCCGACCAATGCAATGGCAAGTGGGCATCCCTTACAGCGCTTGATAATCTGCAATTTAATTATCCAAAATGAATTCAATTACTATTATTTGATTATATTGTTGAAAATCATCTAAATGGTTTCATAAAGATGATAAAATTGTAAATTGTCTACTCTTTCATTCTTCTTGCTTCATTCTTCACAGTTCATTAACGTGTGTGGATGCTCAGACAGAGACGTTATTTCTTTACCCTCTTGTGAGGCATAAATAAGCATAATATATATATATATATATATATATATATATATGTGCATAGTGGACTAAGAAATCACCTTTCTCGAAAGATCTTCGTAAGTATAAGAGCTCTTATCCTCCAAGGATGCCGAATAGTGAAAAAGGATCATTGCATCTTCATCACTCAATGATGCCAAACGATAAGGCGAACCGAATCTTGGAAATGCAAATCTAGATGTCACCAAAATCTTGTAATTTGAAAACTTTAATTGATCAAACTTCTCGAGAAGGGACTCTGATCCCGACCAAACATCATCCAGGACAAACAACAGAGGATTTTGTCTGGATTCCTTGAGAAATTGTTGCAAGCAGTTAGCTGCCATGACTTCGTTTTGGAAAGCAGGCAGCTTGGACCCCCCCTTCTGTTGATATAGTTCATGTACAATAAGGTCCAAGCTGGGCTTCTTCGAGACATTGACAAAGAAGATGTTGTTCTTGAATGTATCTATCCAAACAGAATGTAAGAAAGGTGTTAATATAATGTCTGCAATTCTCAGACCAAGAAAGTAATCAAGCAGGGGGGGGCTCATTGCAAAGATTTGTTAACTCTAAGAGGAAGGAATCAACTTATCACTAGGAAATAAAACTTGACCAAAAAAAAGTTGAAATCATAGATAGCATACCTTTGACTTCTTGATCCTGACAAAACTTTTTAGCCAAGGTGGTTTTTCCACAGCCTCCAGCAGCAGTCAGCACAAGCATAGACACCTTTTCATCCTTGAGGAGCTTCATCTTCAACTCCTTCAACGGCAAATCCAACCCGACTGTAACCGACGGCAGTTCAGGCACCGTAGACGAACATGTAACTATTTCAGGCTGATTATTTTTCATCTTCAAACTCTCTTCTACCCGAGAGAGCACCTTCTCGATAATCCTCAAAGAAACCAACGTCTCCCTCGCATCCCTCGTACCCTGCAGTTTAAGCACATCAAACACTCTTCGAAGAGATTTGTCCAGGTGACGGAGCTTGTTGGCGTGCTTGTATTTTATCAACAGGCCAGCTTTGCTGCACTTCTGAACAAGATTTGCCCCCTCCTCCATCTGTATTGCATAATTTTGCAGTCCCTCTTTGGGGTTAGATTTTTCCATGTCTATGATGAGTGGTTGTAGAGTGTCCAGTGTGGATTTGATGTCTCGGAGGCGGCGTTGGAACATTGTATTCTCCTCCTGCGCTGATTTTACAGCATCAAACAGCTTTTGAAATGACGTTCTGAGAGCACCCATTCCGACTGAAGCCAGAGACATATATAGCAAAACAAAGAGACTCGAAACTTAACTCAATTTGGTAATCTGTTCTTGGCTGAAGAAAGAAGAGAAATTGGAATGGATCTACGGAGACAATGTAAAATAATCTATTTCGATGAGTAACTGAGAACGTTATGTAAGCTGTTGCACATGTATATATATACAACTTAACGAACAGATGTCAGGAAAGTCACCCAATAAGATAGGAAAGACATTTGAAGGGGGCCAGAAGAGACGCCGAATTTTCCAGCCCATGGCTTGGTATTGCACGGCTTTTAAAAATGCTGTGCGGTCCAATAAATACTTTAAAATAAAGCGGTAAAAACTAAAAAAATGTTGTTCGATAATTTGTCATATAAAATGACAGTGACTAATAAATTATTAAAAAAATTGCGATGTTTGAATAAAAAATTAACTTACTTTTTTTTTTATATAATAATCTTATCTTCTTCATTTTTATTAATAGAAGAAATTCTAATAATTTTACCTTAAATCTTTCTGAGTCATATTAAATTAATTAAGCAAAATACCAAAACCACAAAAGGTCGATAATAAAAAACGAAGAAAAACATAAATTATTAAAAATAAAACTAAAGAAGTGTTATTGACATTTCAAAAATCTCATTCTACTTTTTTTTATTTTTAATATAGAAAGTTTAAAGGGTAGAATGAGAAATTTGAAATATCAATAACAATTGCAAAATAACATAAACAATAGAGATCGATTGATAAAAGGTCTCGGTTTCGACCCCCTTTTCCGCCGCCGCTGCCGCCGCCGCCGCGGCGACCTCCCAGCCCACGGCACAATCTAAACCACCCAAACTCTCTCTCTCTCTCTCTCTCTCTCTCTCTCTCTCTCATCCCGTTTCCCCATAGCCATTCCATATATTTCAATTTCTCATGGGATCTACAGCTCCAAATTATCGCAAGCTAGGAGCTCCAATGTCCGATCTCCATAACCCAGACGGATCAGCCCACAGCGACGCGAGTTGAAGTCCGAAACTTAATGGATTAGTTGCATGCAGTCTCACTCACCTCTCTTCCACACAAATTTCATTTTCCTTGTTCTTTCTTTCTATAAAACATCAATCTCTCTCTCTCTCTCTCTCTCTCTCTCTATGTTCCCATGTGAGCACTGTAAGATCAAGATTTAAAGAAAACTCAGCAGAAAACGATCAGAGCAACTCTAATTCATTGAAGGAATTATGGCTTATTGTTGATTTCTCCAGGTAATTGACGGTCGCCAACCTTCGATTTGAAGGACTATTAGGAGAGAGGGGAGAGGAGAAGCGAGGATACAGGCTGTAATAATTATAACTCCATAGCTAGGGTATTATTGTCATTATGTACATTTTGGGCATATATGGAAAATTTATTACGAAGGCAAAAGCCAATATCTCTACCAATCTCTACCAATTAATAAAATAATCATTGTCGACCAAAATTTTATGAAATTATCAGTTTAATCCTCTAATTAAAACAGAACATGAATAAGAAATATGGGGTTGAAATTTAATTTCACACAACCCAAATTTGTTTTTTTTTTTCAAAGCATCACCTACAAGTAATCATAACATATCTCTAATTAAAAACAAAAAAAAAAAATTAATTTCACACAACCAAAATTTGTTGTTTTTTTTTTCAAAACATCACCTACATGTAATCCTAACATTTAATATCACTATCTTCCTCTCTCATTCTATTTCAAAAACAAAAATAAAAATTTTTCTCACACACTTTGTGTGTGCCCATATGCTAGTACATAAAATAGAAAGCCGACAACAAGACTAACATAAAACATAACTAACAGACAAACATAGGAGGTTGTGAGGATACCATAATCTAGACGGCGGACAAGGCAAGCTGTTCTTGTCAAGAATTTTGAGAAGCATCTCCTCCTACCCGCTTCTACTTTTTTTTTTGGGGGTCGAGTTTGGAAAGAAATTAAAAGATATAGAATTTGATGGTTAGTTTATTATTAAGACGTTGATAAACGTGCTCATTTCTATTAGTAAGACATCTTTTTTTTTCTTTTTTTTTTTTTTCTAACAAATGATAATATCTACAGGGGTTTTTATTACAAATGGTCTCTGACATTGATCAAACACATAATTTTGGTCCCTGACATTGAAAATCAATAGAAATGGTCCCTGAGATTGATCAAACACATCACAAATGGTCATTTCGTTAAAAACTCTTTGGGCAATTTTCAAAGTTCGTAACTCAATCATTTCTTAACCAAATTCGACTCATAATATATCAAAATGAAGATAAGAAAGTGTAGAACAAGATTATACCTATTTTGAAGCCCAATGGTTGTCGGAGATGGCCCGAAAATAGCCTCAAATGTGACTGGTCCGCAGAAAAACTGGAAAACTTGCCGGAAACTGGGTAAACTTTAAACGTTCATAACTTCTTCAATAATCAACGGAATCGAGTAATTCAAAAATGAAAATCATACTTCTCGATGAGACTAAGAGAATGTTATCTTTCTTGATGGCTAACTCCCCGTAGTTTGGCCGAAAAAGGGCTCGAAATTGGCTAACTCGAAAAATGGTTATCCAATTTCGAGCCGTTTTCCGGCCAAACTATGGTGAATTAGCAGTCAATAAAGGTACCATTCTCTTTGTCTCGTCGAGAAGTATGATTTTCATTTTTGAATCACTCAATTTCGTTGAGTATTGAAGAAGTTATGAACGTTTAAAGTTTACCCAGTTTCCGACGAGTTTTCCAGTTTTTCCGCGGACCAGTCACATTTGAGCTATTTTCCGGCCATCTACGGCACCAATTGGGCTTCCAAATAGGTATAATCTTGTTATACACTTTCCTATCTTCATTTTGATATATTATGGGTCGAATTTGGTTAAGAAACGACTGAGTTACGAAGCTTTGAAAATTGCCCAAAGAGTTTTTAACAGAAGGACCATTTGTGATGTGTTTGATCAATCTCAGGGACCATTTCTATTGATTTTCAATGCCAGGGACCAAAATGATGCGTTTGATCAATGTCAGGGACCATTTGTGATAAAAACCCTATCTATAATAAGAGGATGGTGGACATAGCCTCACAATGGGCTAGCAATAATGTGGTTCAAATTTGTCTTTGGCAAGAATATAACCTAAGATTATTACAAGTGAAGAGGAATACCACTAGACTATAGTATTAAGTGGTTAGTGAGGCATCATTTACCTTTTTTCTTGATTTCTGATGTGAGTAACTGGTGATTTTAAAAAAAAAAAAAAAAAAAGGCAGGTTTCATTCATTTACCAAAACATCTAATAAGTTTTTTTTTTAAAATAATTTCAACAACCCCACCCCCAAAATGGTACTCAATTAGAGCATCTCTAATAAAAGATGCAGAATGTCCATAAATGCACTGTTCTAAAAATCGGCCTAGGAGGCCGCCTAGGCGCTAGGCGGTGGAGTCCCGTCCCGATTTTGGGTTAGACGTTGGGAAAAATCGGCCGGAAGCTAGGCGGCGCCTAGGCGGGCTAGGCGGAGAGCTAGGCGGCCCTAGGCAGTCCTAGACAGTTTTTTTTATATATTTTTTATTAATTGTGTGTTTTTTTTCTTTTTTGGTTTCATGGTGGTATACTTATGGAAATGGTGTACGTAATTTGCAAATTATGGATTTACTACAAGTTCATCCAATACTTATAGAAATGGTGTACCTAATTTGCATTTTATCATTATTTTATTATCCATACAAGTATAGTTTTTCTTTTTTTAAAGTGTAAATAGGCACTTATATACAAGATATATAATAAATTTACATAAATCTGCCTAGGCCACCTAGCCACCCGCCTAGGAGCCTAGGCGCTAGGCCTCTGCCCGCCGCCCAACTAGCGCCTAGCGATTTTTAGAACCTTGCATAAATGAACAATTTATATATTTTTTTTGTCGAAAGCTCTCTAATGATTAATGTAATACGTAAATAGAAATGTATAATTATATATTTAGGAGCTAGAATATGCTGATCAGAGAGAGGCCAAAAATGTAGGCACACATGTCAATTGCAGAGATATTCGGACAATAGAACAGACTGAGTGTAGGTTTTACATTCTAGTACTACATCACATGAGCTGCTATAATCGCATCATATACGAGTCCAATATCACACAAAAGGACAGGCTGGCACCAAAATTTTCAATCTCCAAAATTATAGCTTACAAGCCCTTGCTCCAGCATGTGGCCGCTTGCAGCCCTTCCCCCTTCTCCTAGTCTTACTATTTTTCTCTTCTCATGGTTTGTTGTAGATTTATTTTCGTTTTAGTTTTTCTGTCAATAAGAGGCTTCTTGGTGTGGATATTATGAGTCTCTCCTGGTGAGCATTTTTTAGCTTTTTATTGGTGTTATTGGCTCCTCTATGGTCTACTTTGTTGTTCTTGGTAGCTTTCGTGATGGTGTTAAGAACAAAATCCATATGGGCAGACACTAGTTGTTTCGTTACCAGTTCTTCTTCAAGTAAGCACTGCTTATTGTCGAATAGCATCTTCATGTTCGTTATATTGCAATTTTTGGCGTATAATTCGCGAAGTGTTTGACAATTTTATCATGAATGAAGTTTCTTTAGCTTTGGAGCTCCATCTCAATTTTTCGAGTTTGAGTCTGGATTACTTCAAGATTTGGATGCTTTTTTTTGCTTATTCTCATGTCTATTTCACTCTTAGATCCACCAATGTTGGGGCAACTAGTTTAGCCAAGTTAGCCTTTAAAAAATTTAGGAACTGTTTTCTAATCATTTCATTTTCAGTTTTTGTTTGCACTTATTGTGAGGCTAATTGAAAACTGAAGGCTACGAGGCCAATTGATTAATTGAAAGTTATGAGACTGATTACCATTTCACTGATTGATTACCATTTAATCTTCAATTTTTAGCTGTTTTTTTTGGTCGAATTTATACACAATTATCAAACATATTTAAAAATTTAAATCTTTTTCTGACTTTTAGCTTTTAAATTAAACTAAAATCCAGAATATAAAAAACTACAATAATTATCAAACATATTTTAATATTTCATGTCCAGTTTGTTGGAGTTACCGTGTCATTTGGTAGGACTTTCGGTTTAACGCGCACGGCGGGGTCAAGAAAATGGAAGGGTTATAATTGAAAGTTGTCGTGACAACGACGACGAAGACAATAACAACCACAAAATAATATTCATAACGAAAGCGTGTTGACGGTCCTGTAGTGGGTGACCTCAACAAACCTTTAACCTGTTCTCTTTTGATGATTCCATTCCCCACTTCGAAGAAATGGTAAAAGAAATCCAATTGTTGAACTACCATGCAACTACCTTTAGGTTCCTACAGTTGAATATTTCAATAATATTAATATATTCGTGTGGAAGAAGTTGGGTATTTACCCAACAGTTGCTCTTCACCATATTAGACCAAATTCAATCCTGAACTGAATGCTATTTTTTAGGTTTTATTCCCCCTTCAAACTCAACTCAACCCATGCTAAATGTGTGGGTTAAAAGCCAAACAAAAGCCAAATTCATTCTAGGATTTGGCCTAAAAAATGGTGTGGGAACCACCAGCGGGGCCCCACCCACATGGACATGTCTTCTATGATTTATTGAATTCAACGACTGATATCGAATATAATCAAATCTAACCGTAAAAAACAAAAACAAAAAAAAATCTAACGGCCCAAATTTAAATCCAATTGTTGAACCTGTTCTCTTTTGATGATTCCATTCCCCACTTCGAAGAAATGGTAAAAGAAATCCAATTGTTGAACTACCATGCAACTACCTTTAGGTTCCTACAGTTGAATATTTCAATAATATTAATATATTCGTGCGGAAGAAGTTGGGTATTTGCCCAACAGTTGCTCTTTACCATATTAGACCAAATCCAATCATGAACTAAATGCTATTTTTTAGGTTTTATTCCCCCTCTAAACTCAACTCAACCCATGCTAAATGTGTGGGCTAAAAAGCCAAACAAAAGCCAAATTCATTCCAAGATTTGGCCTAAAAAATGGTGTGGGCACCACCAGCGGGGCTCCACCCACATGGACATGTCTTCTATGATTTATTGAATTCAACGGCTGAGATCGAATATAATCAAATATAAAGGTAAAAAAAAAAAATAAATAAATAAAAAAAAATCTAACGGCCCAAATTTAAATCCAACAGCTAAAATAATTAAAAAAAAAATATTTAACTCAAAATTCACCCAAATTTAATGATTTTTCAATATTTATTGGAATTTAAACATTTTTAGGTTAAAATTTTCATAAAATTAAATTATGGTAGTGTACCTAATTTTTTTTTAAAGGGTTTATATCACAAATGGTCCATGAAATTGACCCCATCAATCATGATGGTCCCTGAAATTGAAAATCGATCAATGTAGTCCTTGAATTTTAACTCGCGAATCAATGTGGTCCTTCTGTTAGTGTTCCGTCCAAATTAACTTTAAAAAAAGGTTAGAGAACCAATTTTTCATGGTAAAATGATAAAAAATAACCCTGTTACTTATAATTTTACTTACTACCTCTCTTTTCTTTTTTCCATCTTCACTTTTCTCTCCATTTTTTCATGGATTTGGTGCTAAAACTAAAATAAAAACAAAAAAGAGTGGTTCTCTAACCTTTTTTTGGTCATTTTACCATGAAAATTTGGTTCTCTAACCTTTTTTTTAGTGTTAATTTGGACGGAACACTAACAGAAGGACCACATTGATTCGCGAGTTAAAATTCAGGGACTACATTGATCGATTTTCAATTTCAGGGACCATCATGATTGATGGGGTCAATTTCAGGGACCATTTGTGATATAAACCCTTTTTTAAAAGACATGTGACTTTTCCAACTTTTGCTAAAAGACATGATCCATGTTTAACTAGTGCATGGTTTACTAACAGACATAACCTTTCGTAATTGATGCTTTGCATCAGACATGCGTATTGGGCATATTTCTGTAATATTAATTTAGTTGTATCCCATGCTGTGAAGGCATACCCAAAACAAAAGGATATGTTTAACGGGTGCAATCTCCCCTATATATTGGTAAATTGGTAGAAGAGAAATTCATTGAGAAATTTGTTGTCTACACAATTTCCTTGTTCTCTATTTTCTCCATCACATTCATACAATTTCTTTCTAGTTATTTCTAAGGGAATACAATTCGGTTTTGCTAATCGAATATTCCGTACTTTGTTGTATCCTGAAAGTGATTTGCCAAGAACCCTTTAGCACTCATTTGAATGGGGGCAAATAACACTTTAAGGAAACGATTCACGTTGTACCTCAAAGTCATTGTTCAATTTATTCTCTTTATTTCTACATTTACTCTAACACTTACCTATTTCAATAATTTCAATTAATTATTCAACGCGGTGTTTTGATTTTTGAAAGGAATTAAATATTTATTCTAGCCAATATGATTACGCCGGTATATTTTTTATTTTATTGTGAGTTGATGTATTGTATTATTAGATCTTCTTCAAATCTTGCGTTAAAAAAAATTTAGGTTTTAACTCAAAAATAGTACTAGAAGATGCAAAAATATTATACTTATGTACATAAAAAATATTATTTTTCAAAATAAAAATATGTGTGCATATGCTACGAAAACACTAGGAAATTGTATTCTTGAGCTTCATCATTTTCAATAAACTATGGATAGGTCTCGTTTACGTGTATTAAAATTTCATTGAAGAATTCATCGCCTTGAGCGTGTATCACAAGTTACAAAAAATGACAGAATTGAGAATTTCTTGTGAGATGCACAAAAATTTCATTGTTGACTAATAAACTTTTTTATGTCTTGTATAATTTTCTTTCCTAAAAAAATATAATTTTTCTTTATGTGTTTGTTGACCCTAAAAACTACCAAGATTATGTGGCGTGCAGGCCGAGTAACTAGTGTGCTAACTACGTCATTCGGTTATGTGAGGGGCGTGCCAACTCGTCGGCCGAGCTCAGCCGGAGAGTAAAATGTGTTGATGTTGCGTTGGGCGCGTTGCTGACTTCTTGATCTTGCGACTGCCGCCGAGGAAGGAACACGTCTTGACCTTCGGGTTCTAGAGCCTGAAGACAACGCTGCTAGTCTTGCGAAGTTCATGGAACGTTGGCGCCGGGCTCGGTCACAGTGATTATATTCGTAAGAGTATAAGCACACCAAACTGGCACCAAACTATATGGACACAAATACTCAAAAGAGATGTATGTCTTGATAGTAAATGTGGTTCGGCCGTCGGAATGCCGAACTCGAAAGCTTACTTGTGAGTATTCAATCATAAAACAAATCGACGTTCAATACGCCGAGCCCAATAATCTGTAACACCTCGCTTTGCCGAGAAGGCTAATGAGATGACCTCTGCCAATAAGGACTCGAAAATCCTTCCCGACCGAGACTTGGATAAGTAATCAGTCAGCCTCGACGCAGTGCTGTTTAACCAAACTGAAGGTGTTCGCCGGTTGCCTTCACAATGCTGTTTATCCAAACTGAAGATGTGTAGGCAGAAAAGAAAATAAAAATCTCAAGGTTGTTGAGAGGTTTCGCGTAGAGCGAGAGTTTGCGCAGGGCAGTTTGTGTGTTGAGTTGGAGAGAGCCTTCCGTTGCACATCGTCTCTGTATTTATAGAGCATCAATCCTACTCCAGATTGACCAGGAATTTCTCTTAAATTAGAACTCCTAAATCTAATCTGATTAGAATCCAGCCAGCCTTAGCCTTAATAGGTCTCTGAACCCAGCCCTATAGCGAGTCAGGTTCACTTCCGAGTCCTTGGTGACTTCACCCTTAACACTTCTTGTTTTTCCAGGATTAAACTTCTCTATGTTTATCCACATCACTTCTTCTTCCAATGGGACTCGGCCGACCTGATCAAATGGCCTACGGTAGCCGGTCAGCCCATGATATTTCTGGAAATGCACTGGGTTGAGAATAATCCTGAGCTCGGCCCAATATCATTTTGGGCCCAAACATTGGCCCCTCGCTTTTAAGGTCGTCGACTCACAATCCTTGGTCGAGTCTCGGCCTTGAAGAAGCGAAAACGACCTTCGACAACATATTAAATCATCTTGAAAACTCCAACCAAACATATTTATGAAACATGATCTCACACTTTTGCCCTTTCCCAATAACTCGCCACGTGTCGACCTCCGGTTAACCTAGCAGCCTTTAATCATGACCTTTGAGGCGTGCGATTGTCGAAACGCCTCTTTCCATCAAATCCGCCGCCACACGCAATCGTGTGCCCTCAAACTACGAGATCTTCGATCTTTTCACCTGGATCTCCCGAATATTCATAATGGCGCGTATGCTTACTGATTGGCTCGTTCCAAAATTTTGAAAATCAAACGATTTATCCTCCCCCGAAACGCCTATAAATATCCATTTCTTCTTTATTCAAACTCTACGCTTCCAAAATTCTTGAAATCCTTTTGCTCTTCTATCTCGAATTCCCAGAAAGACCCAGAAACTCAAACCAGAAACTCCTAGAGTGAAAACCCCCAACCTAGAAGCTCTCATCCCATAAATTCTTCGAACCTTCATCAATGGCTTCCAACACTTTTATCACCAAACTTTCTGAGGAATATGCCAAATGCAAAGATTTCATTGACCGAAACGATCAAAACCTTACGGTTTGAAGGCGATTCAACCGTTTCCCATCAGATCCTAGGGCCTCTGTTCAAGGACGCTGTTCCAAGCACCATCACCAAAATGCTCAAAGCTCACTGTATGAAACCCTTATTCAAAGGGCACGATTAGTCGAGGTGGGATTCGGCCAGACCACAAGGAGCCTGGCCCTCGATTCCTGCATCCTGGGCAGTCTGGGTCAAGAGTATGGAAAAATACTTCAGCACGGAATAGAAAACCCTTGGCCTTTACGAAGCCATCAAGCTGTCAACCATTGAGATCGTCATGGATCAAGAGCTTCTCATGGCGGCCCTGAGTTTTTGGTGCTCGGCCACCAACACAATGATACTCTCTCTCGACCTAATTGCCCCCACCGTGCTCGACATAACGGCCATCGTTGGCACTTCTCTATCTGGTCTCCCGGTTGATACCCTTTTTCCTGGGTATCAATTCGACTTAGACCTCAAATCACTTTTCAACGAACGTGCTGTCGAAGTTTTAAAGAAGAAGAACCAAGAAGCCTCAAAAGAAGAAGTCCATAAACTGCACAAGAACTTCTTCAACTACAACACACTCATCCAGCACTTTGCTGGCCAAGGGGATGAAGAACTCCGAAAAGGGGAACATGAAACCTTCATTTTCTACTGGTATAACAAATTTATTGTTTGTACCAAGTCTAACAAATGTTTGGTAAAAAACATGCCCTTAGCCGAAGCCTTTGGCCAGTGGTCACACCCTAGCTCTCAGCCCGACCATCTTTGCCAACCTCACCCGTTTCCTGGCCGAAGCGACCATTAGCATGATCGACCCGCATCAAAACGGCCCACTCTGGGTTTTCCAGCTTTGGTTGCAAGTATATTTTGCCACTTTGAGGCCAGAGATTCCCAACCTCAAGACTACTGAAATGCTAAGTCTCCAATTGGCCTTCCGACCGGCCCCTCCTCACTCGGCCGAAGAAGTTTTCAAGTACTTCTTTAGCCTGGACGATATTTCCGACACCGAGTTCCTGATCTACCGTCGCCAAAAGTATCCCTCTTCCATCCGACTTCCAAGCTCGGCATAGGATGAAGCGGAAGACGCAGATCTTCGACAAAACTGGGGAGCGTTCGTGCTGACACGCGACCTTCATATTGGCTGTGATGCTCGACGTTCTAGTTGGGAAGTCTACCACCCCCTACTTCACCGCTCGACAACTCGGCTACCTCCAGGGATGCCCTGTGCCTCTACTCACCTCCCAATCTCTTATGATTCGAGAACGCCTATCTGGTTCATCAGAAAGGGAGTGCAAAAAAGACGAGCGGGAATTTCAAGAGAGGTGCACGCAATTCCGACTTCTGCTGAACGTCCCGAAAACTCTTGGTACTAACACTTTCACCGACTGGTGGGACAAATATACCCAAGAATTCTTCGGCACACCGGTTGGGGATGTTGTTAAAAAGATTTTCTGCGGTTGTTCAAAGAAAACATTTGCCCCAAAATCTAAAGAAATGGCCCAAGGTATAACCTCTTTCCCTTTTATTTGCCTATTTTCTTTTGACCTTTATCCTGACTCGGATTCAATGTTCTCAGGTGGCCAGCGGCTGTGACTAAGAAGAAGGTTGCCCCTACTGCAAAAAGGGTGACAGTTGTGCCAGATCTGCATAGCAAACGCACCCATCCGGAGACGAAGACGGCAAGAGACGCTCTCCGCCCTAAAAAACGCATCAAGAAGTTGGCTAAAAAATGGGAGTGGGAGATTCATGTCATCTCCAGCCGATCTACGAGAGCATCTACTCCTAGTGCCCTAACTCCAACTCCCGTCGTCCAGGCCTCAACGGCTGTGCAACTAACTCCTTCAACTGACCGAGTATCCGAAGTTCGACCCGACCCTCAAGTTGTGGTCGAACCAGTCATTGCTCAACTGGGCGAGGAACCCGCAGCTCCGAAACTGGCCGTTGCCCCAACGACCGTCTTAGAGGAAGAGGTATGGTTGTGCTTGTTTATCTCATTTCTTCTAACTGGGTCCCAAGATACTAAATACAACCTTATCTCAGGACGACGTGGATGAAGACGTTCCGCTGATTCGCCGTCCCCGATGGGCCAAGCCCCCATTTACCTATCCTCAACCAGCGGTCGAGGCGACTCGTCAGGTTGATCCCCCTACAACTGCGACCTGTGGAAAGATGCCTCTCGCCGAGCCCGAAGCGACGACAGAATCTCCAGGGCATCCGCAGGATCTCAACCTCGGCATCACCCCCAAGAGGTCACTTCGGCATTTGTAAGGCTCGCTTATTTTCTTATGTTTTACCCTTTTCCAGTAACCAATCTAAATCTAGAAACATATCAAATGTCAGGTGCCTGATTATTCATTTCATCGAAAATTATACTCGCCAAAGGGTGTTATCTATATCTCCTGGCCACCTCAGTGGCCGTCGAATGTAGATAACCTTTAAGTTCTCTAGGCTCGAGCAACAAACCAAGGGACATGGCCGAAGTTTCCTCTCGGCAGGTCTAAAACAAATCTTTTCTGCTATTTCCTTTAAGACCCCCGTATTTTCCTATACTTCTTTTCATGTGCAGCCTTCGTGGGAAGTCGAACTTAAAGCCCTCATTTACCGCTCTTCAAGGGTGGCCGGCTCCTCTACAGCAAAGTCTCCTACACCGGTAGCCCAATCAGATGCTCTTGCTAGGCTGCAGGAATTTTTGTCTTTTTCGGCTTTTTAGATCTTTGAGCGTAAGGGGCTCGACTCTGTGGGAGAATGTCTGAACGACCTTGCAGTTGACGGCCAATTGAGCAATGATACTATCACTCGTCTGTCCTCCCTCCTAGAACGAACTCGAGAATATTTTGGTATTTTGGAAAGAGCTCTCCGGGCAGAAGAGGATTTCAAGGCTGCATTGGTCGCTCAAGAAGCTCTTCGTCCCAAGGTCGAAGAAATAAAAGCGAAGGCCGATACGTTAGCCGACCTCGACCGACAAATTGCCGAACTCCAACTTTGAAGGTCGGCTATCTCTTCTGACCTCGCGAAGGATTTTGAGTCGAGCAAAACTTGTTTGGAAGAGCACGCAGCTGGCATGAAGCGCATTGAGCAACTGAAAATGGACAAGAGGAACTGGCAGGCTAAGATTACTATGGGCGAAGTAAGATGGTTAGAATTGAAAGCTGCCCTCGAGGCTTACCTTTTTTCAACCCCTTAGAATTTTCTTTGTACATTGGTCGATCGGCCTTAATATGTACGCCCCTTTTTGCGAATATTAATGAAATGAACTTTTATTCTTGCATCTCCCATATGATTGGATAATACTTCTTTAGAAATTTCCCGTTGATTGGCAGTTTATGAATTAGAACGGTTCAGTCTCTAAGATGATATGCCCCTTTACTGAGAACTTTGTGGACGACGAATGGTCCCTCCCAAAACCGATGAAATGCCATATACCGGGTTTTTCTGCTATCATTTTTTTAAGGATGCCGATCAAAACTTTATTACTTGCCTCGGCCTGCCCATTTGCTTGTGGGTAATACAGCGTTGATTGTTCGAGTCGGATTTTCAAGTTTGCTGTATATTCTTTGAATCTCTCGGCTGTAAAGATTGTGCCGTTGTCAGTGATGATTGTTTCTGGTACGCCGAATCTGGTCACGATGTTTTCTTCTACAAAATTGCAAACTTCCTTTGACATTAACTCGGCGTATGACTTTGACTCGACCCACTTAGTGAAGTAGTCAGTTGCCACTAAAATCCATGCATGCTTTGCTGCTCCAGAAGATGGCGTTATTTTACCGATTACATCCATGGCCCATCCTCTGAACGACTATGGCTTGGTTACCGGGTGGAGTAATTCGGCTGGGATCCTCTATATAGGCTTGTGAATTTGACATTGAACACATTCCCGCGTGCACTCGATACAATCTTTCAATATACTCGGCCAAAAGTAGCCATGTCGACGGAGTAACCAGCGTATTTTGCGCCCAGATTGATGAGCTTCGTAGATTCCTTCGTGCACTTCGGCTATGCGAGAACTTGATAGTCAACCAAAGCTGGGTATGGTCGTCGTACTACTTCTATTGTTCGACCTAGTTTGCCCCCCATGAGTTGTGCTCCGGAGGCTATTTGTGCTAGTTCGTCCACATCAGTGTTTCAAATACACGAGATGTGTTCGAATGTAATCCCTTCAAACGACTCGGCCAAATAGTTGGCGACCATGTGATAAGGCGTCAAAGTGCAACTCATGCAACGAAAAGTACCATTAAGTTGGTTGATCACAAGTTCCAAATCACCCAAGATGAGGACGCGGGTTGCTCTTAAGTCATGAAGGACATTGAGACCGACGATAAGGGCTTCATACTCGGCCTGGTTATTTGTACAATGGAAATCGAGTTTGAGAGAGAAATACCAGCGGTTGTAATCTGGGGATTGGATGACGATGCCAACACCAGCCGAGGCCGAGGTACTTGAACCATCGAAATACATTGTCCAGTAATTATCACGCGTTTCTACCATGCCGATTTCAATGTCATTGCCCCCAAAACCATATGGAGAAGGGTGTTGGGCCAAAAAATCGACTAGTGCTTGCCCCTTGATGGCTTTTTGGGGTACGTATTGCAGGCTGAACTTGGACAATGCCATTGTCCACTTCCCAATTCGCACTTTTACTATAGGCCGAGTGAGCATGTAACGAATGACATCTGTCTGGGCGATGACCTGCGTAACTGAGGAGAGCATGTAATGTCGAAGTTTGGACGTGGCGAAAAATAGGGCTAAGAAAAGCTTATCGACTGGTGAATAATTGATCTCTGGTAAATTTAAATTTCGGCTGAGATAGAAGATAGCCTGTTCACGCCCGACAACATTGTCCTGTGCAAGGTGTCAACCGATGGACTCTTCAGCCGCCGAAAGGTAAAGTTTCAGTGGTTTGTCACGCCGAGGTGGTACAAGGATGGGTGGGGTTGTAAGGGAAACCTTGATTTGCGTGAAAGCCGGTCGATGCTCTTCGTGCCACTCGAACTTGTCTAAATCCTTAAGTTTCAAAAGCGTAGAAAACACCTTCATTTTTCCTGCCGAATTGGCTATGAAACGACGGAGAAAACGCCTTCATTTTTCTTGCTTTTTGGTTGTTGGTGGTGGAGTGTCAATGATCGTGAGAGCTTTATTCGCATCCACCTCGATCCACCTCGATCCCACGATGATGGACGAGAAAACCCAAGAAATTGCCGGTCGAAACACCGAAAGCACATTTGGCCAGGTTCATTTTGAGATTATGTCGACGCATACGAAGGAAAGCTTGCCGAAGATTATCCAGATGCGTTCGGCGACTCTTGGACTTAACCACCACGTCGTCGATATATACTTCTATGACCGTGCCAATTAAGTCATGAAATATGGCGTTCATGGAACGTTGGTATGTGGCACCAGCATTTTTAAGGCCGAATGGCATGACTACCCATTCGTAAGTTCCGAGTGCCCCCGGGCAACGAAAGGCAGATTTATGAACATCGGCTTCGGCAATAAAAATTTGGTTGTAGCCAGCATGGCCGTCCATGAAGGACAACATTTCGTGATTAGCAAGTTCGAGATTGGCATCGGATATTCAGCTTTGGGAGTTGCCAAATTCAGATTACAGAAATCGATGCAAACGCGTAGAGCATCATTTTTCTTTAGCACCGGCACGATATTTGCCAACCATTCGACGTATCGAGCGTTGTCGGCTGTTCTAACATTGATCTCCTCTAGTGGGTCTTTGACTTGGGGCCGACTGTCTTCAAGCTCGGCTGGGGCAGCTTGCACTTTTTCAAGAGACAGGATAGGGCCATTATCTCATTCGGTGAGGAACTCCACGAGGTTGACGCCTGAATTTGGTTGTTTGGAAATAACATACCAGTGAGCCAACAGTTGTTCCATGGTAGATGAAACTGCAGCCCGGCGTTCGGTCTGACTGGTGTCAGACATCAGGATCTGAAATGAAGTCAACCAACCCGAGTCTCGCTGAATCCTAGAGAACAGTTTCGGCGCCAACCTCGATGGTTTTCTGAACTGAAATCCGAGTCGACCGTCCTTCATCATTGAAACCTTGCAAGGTGATGTAGCCGACGTGGTCGTCATAGTGTCGTGCCTGGATCATGTTAGCTTCGAAGGGTTGATTGTCGGCCGGATGTACCACAACCGATTTGCCGTCCCAAAAGATAAGAACTTGATATAGCGATGAAGGTATACAATTTGTTTGATGAATCCAATCTCGGCCGAGCAATGCATTGTACTCGGTCTTGGAGTCGACTATGAAGAAGGCAGCAATGTGATTGCGACACGCGATGTTCACTTCTAATGGAAGTACCCATTTTGTCTGGGATTTGTTACCAACAAAGCTACTCATGGTGATCCTTGATGGGATCAGTTCGTCGTTAGAGCGACGTAGCGCCTTCATGATTGCTACAGGCATGATATTGACAGTTGCTCCACAATCAATGAAAATTTTGGAGACTGGGTACCCTTCAATATGAGCCGTAATATACAACGGCTTCAGATGATGGAGATTGATCGATGACGAACGGGGAAATAATTCAGCGAAAGCGGCCTTGAGGTTATCTTCTTTCATTGTTGACTTAATCTCTGCAGTATTTATGAAGTTGACTTGCGTGTCTTCCTCGACGACTACGTCTCCGACCAGGAAATTCAATTAGGACGCGTTTGGCTAAAAATCGGTATACAAGACATGGACCATACTGATTTCCATGTTGTCAAAGACCGAATGATCGAAAGACCCATCGGGTTACGATCTCCCTCTTCTTCTGGATCTTCTTCTGGACCCTCTTCTTTCGGATTCGGGTGGAGAGCAACCGCCTTGTCTGCCTCAACTATTGCCGGAGTATGCTCCGACGATATGTCCTCAAGAGCCTCCTCATAATGTGTGTTGACCTCGGCAGGGTCTGGGACTTGTGTCACGCCACGAGTTTGCTCCTGATATATGATACGAGCATTCTTGGTGTCAAGGTAAACGTCTAATCATGCAACACGTTCTGTCTCATTAGCTGTAAGGCCGAATAAGGAGACAGCAGAAAAGACCTCGAAATGGTGCCGCAAATATTGAAGGTCTTCGAGTGAGAATGAAAGTTTAGCTGCGTCGATATCTGTATACGGATCGACATCAAAGCCGAGGACTCGAGCCTCGCATACATGCTGGAACCTAGCTTTCAATCCGGAATATGAGTCATTTTGGATGATTCGTTCAGCATCTGGACAAGTGAGAATAAGGTCGATGGTATCTTGACAATGTTTTGGCAGACCATACAAGTCATTGGCCGAATGCTTTTTGTGAAATTCTCGCATGTATTCTAACGCCTCACCGATGAACGGTGGGTGTAGATTTTGTCTAACTTTGATTAACGGTTCTTGTACGGGGTAACGGGGAAAGTTTTCTTTCGGCTTCCTTCCTGAATTATTCAAGGCGTGCTTTTATCTCCCCGGGCTGAAGAAGGAGTTTAATTCGTTTTTCGGATTCCTCAATTGTGGTTTCGAAGTTAGGGTCTACTGCCTGTTTTCCATGGAGAAATTCTGTCATAATGGTCGGAGGTTGTCGTTCATCATCGTTATTGGTTTTTTCCTTCGGCTGCCACTTGGGGGCCGAAGTTTCTTGGGCTGCTTGTCGACGGGCCATGCAATCTATTCTTTGGCGTCGATGCTTCTGGGACTTGGGCAGTGTAGTGTACACACCTTTGGGGGAATGATAGGTATACCAGCGCTGATCTCATGGTTCAAGGGGTTTGAAGGTGTGCTGGTGTACAGGTGAGCTTGAACTACCAGAACTGCGTGCATAATAGTCTTCATTATAGAATGGTGTGTCGAAATCAAGGCATTGTCTAGCTGAAGACGGCTTGGTATCTTGTGCTTGAGGACCAAGCCGGTTGAAGATTGTATTACGTTGGCCTGTTCCCAGCGTTTTTTGGTGTGTCATCATTCGTCGTGGCCAAACCTCGCGATGCCTCCATTCATCGTGGCTTTTCTTTTGGTTCAATTAAGACAACGTCTGCTTTGCAACGACTACACATGACCATGGGTCCGTTGGTTTCCTCGGCGCTAGAGCTTGTCATGGATTCGACAACGGCTGGCCCGACTGAATCTTAGGGTGGTCCGTTTGAGAACAAATCAATTTTTAGTCGTGGCTAAGAATTCTATTTTGTGACGCCAATTTAAGGTTGAAGAACAATGTTTAGTGAGGAAACACAGGTATTAGAACTAAGTCATGTGAAGCCAATTTAAGTTGATATATATATATATTTTTTTTTTTTTGCCATAATTATCCTTACGTTGTTGAGAAACGAGAAAGATTTCCCCCAACCACATTTACTATCCGCTCAAGATCCATGACTGATGGGGCATCTCTTGCAACCTTGAGCATTGTCGCATCTTGATCTTTTTTATTTTATTTTTAACAAACAATAGTATTTACATTACGAGGGTGAGAGATTGATCTAAGCTTTACAATGGACTTGTCATAGTAATGTGGTTTAATTTCGCATTTGACGAGAATCGAACCTAAGACCTCTCACTTACAAGTGAATACGAATACCACTAGACTGTAGTACTAAGTGGCTAATATATTTTTTAAACTACTCATTTCGCGAATGCCTTGGGGCAACATCTTAATGCTAAAGCAATAATATATCTTTTCTAACAAATATGATGATGCCGGCATTTTTTAATTTTATTGTGAGTGGATTTATGGGCATGAATAAATATTGCGAAGGTGCTACTTTTTGATTTTTTTTTTTTTTAGTTTCGTAAATATGCACAAAACTTATAATAGAAGATGAAAAAGTATTATAATTATATATGTTGATGCACAAAATTAGTGAGACTTTAGAACGACGTAAAGTGTCAAGTTTGTGACCTTCGCTCGGTTGCTCTGATCACCTGGTGTGGAAAATATGTAACTAAATAGAGATAGGGAAGCAAACACAAGATGTACGTGGTTCACCCTAAGTCTAGCTACGTCCACAGAGTAGAGGAGTTTTCATTAATAGTGAAGGGTTTACACAAATACATAAGTTTAAGCATAATTATCATCAGTGGGTTTTAATGACTATTTTAAGTACAATAATAACATTAGGGATTAATTGTAGGAGAATAGTCTCCTTTTATAGTTAAGGAGAGTCTTTAGCTTTTGTCCTCGATCGATGTGGGACTCTATGAGTTTTATTCTAACGTTGACATGTGTCGTGTTGTGATTGACCTCCTGGTTGGAGGGAAATTCTCATGCTTCGGCATGGGTGCCTCAGCATGGACCCCTCAGTGCGGGATTGGTCAAATAAGGTACAAACAGTGCTCCCCTAAGTTCCCGAGTGATGAAAGCTTCTCTGTTGGGGACTTGACAAATCCAAGTCACTGAGTAATCATGAAACTTCTGAGTACCGAGGTGTAGTAGCCAAGTTGTCAAAATAACAAAGCTTCATCCTTTTCTTTTCTAAGTGGCAGTCCAAAACTCCTTTCTCATATTTTTTTTATTGAAGGTTGTTAGGCCAAAAAATAGGAGGCCCACGCCCATTTTCCTTGTTGGCAGCCTTTCTCTTCTTTTTTTTTTCGGTTTTATTTTTGTGTGTGTAGGTTTATTGTAGATTTGTTTGGGCGCATAGCTTGAATAGTATAAGTTATTTCTAGGACATCATAAATTTATTTTGCTTCACACTATCTTGATCAAGAGTGTGTGAAACTTTCTACATGTTATTGTGTTGAAGCCTTTTTGGTTAAAGCTTTGTTGGTGAAGCTTTGTAGGTGAAGCTTTGTAGGTGAATCTTTTAGGTTGAAGCTTTGTAGGTGAAGCTTTTTGGTTGAAGCTTTGTAGTTGAAGCTTTGTGGGTGAAGCTTTTTGGTTGAAGTTTTGTAGGTGAAGCTTTTAGGTTGAAGCTTAGGTGAAGCTTTTAGGTTAAAGCTTTGTAGGTGTATGTTGAAGCTTTCTAGGTGAAGCTTTTAGGTTGAAGTTTTGTAGGTGAAGCTTTTAGGTTGAAGCTTTGTAGGTGAAACTTGTATGTTGAAGCTTTGTAGGTGAAACTTGTATGTTGAAGCTTTGTAGGTGAAGCTTTTAGGTTGAACCTTTGTACGTGAAGCTTTGTAGGTGAAACTTTTAGGTTGAACCTTTGTAGGTGAAGCTTTTTGGTTAGACACATAGCTTGAATAGTTGAAGCTAATCGTTGGGCACCATAAATTGAATTTGCTTCACTATCTTGATCAATAGTGTGTGAAGCCTTTTACATTTGAGTTGCCTCCTATGTGTTGAAGCTTTGTTGGCCTTCTCCACATGTCATAATTAATTAAGTAATTAATAATTAACAATTAATTAAATAATTAATAATTATAAAAAAAATAATTAATATATTTTTTTTGAACTAGGGACAAGAAAATGTGGGAGAGACAACATATATAGATTTTGCTTCCACACTCTAGAGCAAGAGTGTCCAAGGCAAGCCACACATTGTAGTAGTTGAAGGTTTGGAGGAACCATATAAATTGATTTTGCTTCGCACAGTCTTGATCAAGAGTGTGCGAAGCTTTCTACGAGTTATAGCGTTTGCATTGTTACCGAAGGGAAATGTCTGGAGCAGATGCAAGAGGGCTAAAGAGCTTGATCTTTGTATACCATGTATTGAAGCCTTTGTTGGCTTGTAATAAGACTTTGTTGGTGACTATAGCCCTTGTTGGTCATAAGTGCTCCCCTAGTTGGGTTGAGTTAAGCTTGCTTATCCCCTTTTTTAGTTGTAAGGCTTGAGGGTTTTTGATTATTTGTGAATGCTAAGAGTTCACATGTAAAAGTTGTACCACTCCTCACCTAGTTGGTGGGAAGAATGGTGAGTTGCTGAGGCAAAAATGTTTATGAATAGTACTAGTTGTACTCTTTGTCGCCTGGTTGGTGATACGAAGGTGAGTTCCTTCATCACCTAGATGGTGATAAGAGTGGCAAGTTGCCGAATGATATTAGAGTACGGGTTGTACCTTTCATCACTTGGTTGGTGATACAAAGGTGAGTTCCTTCATCACCTGGTTGGTGAGAATAAAAGCAAGGTGTCGAGGCACATTGTAGCAAGTGCCGAAGGACAAAAGGTATGTTGACACCCTTTCGAAGCTCAGTTGGCTTATGTATGAATGTGTTGAAATGTATGATGTTTATGTCTATTGACATGAGTGATGCTTATGAATGTTTTGCTATGCATGAAGGAATCCATGCTTTCGATATGTGAATCATGTTGGTTGTAACACTTAGTTTCATTTACTTTGTGACAAAGCATGTTGAAGCTCTGAGTTAGAGTATAGAGGTAGGTCAACGTAGACCAAGTGTTCTAGTACTAGGAATGTAAAAGACTTAGACGAAGTTGTTTGAATTCCCTATTAATTAAATATTTGCCGAATGGCTTGTGTTACAAAAGATCTCAAACGGTTGAGGGTCAAAACATTTGTAATGTGTATGCCTTCTTATAATAGCATTTCCTTCAACACATAGTCGCCCAACTTTGAAAGAGGAGGCTTGACCCAATGGTCATAATAGTTAAAGGTATGTTCACCCCTGGTTGTCTTGATACGAACCTTTATCCCTCTTGTTGTAATCAGCTTGCTGAGAGTACAAATCATTCATCTTACCAAGAGACAAATACGTTTGGTGACTTAACAAGTAGTTAAATGAGGCAGGAGATGATGCAAGGGGTATCTGAATAGCCAAAACCTCCCCACTTGGTAGAACTTGACTTCCACTCCCCACTTGTTGATAAGGGTTAACCATATGAGGGTTCCCTTGGTATGTCATTGCCTCAGCAAATGCATGATTGTAAGCTTGCATCATTACCTTACAGTAAATATTCCAAGTGTTAACATTGATCATGTACTTGAAGAAGCATTCACGCATGCCTACTGTGAAGGCCATGAGTGCTATTTTATCATCTGCCTCAGCGCAATGAGAGTACTCGTGGCTAAAGCGACCAGCATTTTCACGCAATGACTCGTCCGATTTCTGACGAATGGTGTATAACTTATCAGCGAGTGTGAGCGATCATCTTGGAAGATGTGTTGAGCCACGAAGAGTCTTCTTAGCTCAGCGAAGGAATCCACAGTATTAGGTTGAAGGCGACAATACCAATTAAGAGCGCCACCAGAGATAATTGAGGGGAATATGAGACATCGTTCCTAATCATTGTGTCTTCAGTATGCCATGGTAGATTCGAAGACGTGGATATGCTCAATTGGATTTTCCCTCCCAATATATGATTGTAAGCCAAGTTTTTGTTTAGTTTTTCCTTGTAGAGGGGTGCAAAAGATCCTTCTTATTAGAGGGCCCTGACCTTGGCTGATTCCAGTCAGGTATTTTGGCATGACGCTCAGCCTTTAGCTTGTTCACTTCTTCAATGAACTGCAAGATAAGGGGGTCTTGAGTGGAGTCAGGCACCATTAGAACTTTTCTTTGTAAGTCTCCCTCATTCTTTGGAAGTATGAAAGTTTGGTCAAAGGCATGTGGCATTTCCTTGGATTCACCGCCCTCGTTTTTGGGACGTGTTCGTTGGAAGTCTCCTAAGTCTCATACACCTTTTTGTCCCTCAAAGACTTGTCATTCCTTTCCTGGATTGGGGACTGGCCTACGTTGTGGTAGGGGACTGAGCCCTTTGATGACCTTTAGGTCTTTGATTCTTAAGCTTAAGTCGATGGGGTTTTCTCGACACTGCCTCAAGAAGTCTCGATAGTCGCAATAAACAGCCTTTGATCCTTCCACTCCTTCTGCAAGGAGATGCCTCCCTCCACTTCTCCTACTTCAGGTTGAAGCAGCTGGGTTGAGAGAAGTCTCGTGTTGACCAACACATTGATGGGTAGTTCGCTGCTCATTAAGAGCATCCATGTTGAAGGCCAGTGACCCTTTCATGTTGGGGGGCACCCAGGTAATGGTTAACATCCACAAGGGCGATGGGCTAGTGAGATTGAGTCTGCCTACCCTCGTGGAGCATCTTAAAGAGTTTCTCATACTGTTCTTGGAAGATCTCATTCTTCATTGATATCTTGTTGTTTTGAGCCTCAAGCTCTTCGACCTTAGCCTGAAGAGCAAACTTTTTTCTTTCTTTCCTTCACTATCTCACACTAGGCACAAGGGGGGTGTCGTTCTGCGTGTTGTAGGTTCCTTCGCTTCCCATGTTAGAGATGGATGCATGATCAAAAGAGAGTATGAACGATGGAAACCAGCTTGACAAAGCTGGAGAAAGTAAGAATAAGTGTCGTTCTGCGTGTTGTAGCTTCCTTCGCTTCCCATGTTAGAAATGGATGCCTGATCAAAAGAGAGTGTATGAATGATGGAAAACAGCTTGACAAAGCTGGAGAGAGTAAGAATAAGTGTCGTTCTCACAGACTGTGCCAAATGTTGATGCACAAAATCAGTGAGACTTTGGAACAACATAAAGTGTCAAGTTTGTGACCTTCGCTCTGTTGCTCTGGTCACCTGGTGTGGATAATATGTAAACAGATAGAGATATGGAAGCAAACACAAGATGTACGTGGTTCACCCTAAGTCTGCCTACGTCCACGTAGTAGAGGAGTTCTCATTAATAGTGAAGGGTTTACACAAATACATAAGTTTAAGCATAATTATCATCAGTGGGTTCTAATGACTAGTTTAAGTACAATAATGACATTAGGGATTAATTGTAGGATAATGGTCTCCTTTTATAGTTGAGGAGAGTCTTTAACTTTTGTCCGTGATCGATGTGAGACTCTTTGAGCTTTATTCTAACGTTGACAGTGTGTCATGCTGTGATTGGTCTCTTGGTTGGAGGGAAACACTTGTGCTTCGGCATAGGTGCCTTAGCATGGACCCCTCAGTGGGTCCTTGAAGGTATGACGTTGACCAGTACTCGGTAGTTTTGGGATTGGTCAAGTATGGTACAAACAATATACATAAAAATAAACTTATTCATCAACATGAAAGTTTTTGTGCATATGTTATGAAAATATAAGAAATTGTATTCTGACCTGCTCACATAGCTTCTTCATTTTCAAACATAAGTTTCATATTCAATTTTGTTTTTCGTATTGAAAAAGTAATGACAATGAGAGGTGTTAAGCTTTTTATCATCCTAGCGTCAAGCTATTTTTCCGCAAGACCTCTTCTACAGTATCGTCACTGGATAGGTTACTTCAGCGTTGTGGCACCTATTGACACTACTCACGTGAGAGGTTATTTCTTGGTTTTGTCGAGTCATTAATAACTTGATTAGTTTTAGATAATAGTAAATAGAAACTACGCTCGTAAAGAGCCCTATTGAAACCAAGAAATATAGGCCTGCTTGCCATCCTCACCAGAATAAATGAAGTTTTCCGAAAAACTCGCTAGTGGATGAAGACCTCCTAAGGATAAGAGACATAGGCTAAAGAGAAGGCAAAAAAAAAGGATCCATTATGTATAATCTTGCATAATCTCGAAGGTTATCAGTTCCAGTACGTTGACCAAATGTCACAATGCAGACAAAGGTTCCTAAATTCATGGAGATAGATATAGGACAACATAAAAGTTATCATGCTTGCATATCCACCATTTGAGTCCCTAACAATTATTCCAATAATTACATATCCAATTTGACCTATGGACAAAAACGCAAGCATACATTTCATGCTTGTTTGAGTAATAGCAATAAGATTCCCCAATATCATGCTAAGGAATCTACGATTTTCAGAAGATGTCATTCTTTTGATGATAAATAAAAAGGAATATAAAAAATTTGAGTGGCTGAAGCTGAAGCAGCTACTTTCGATGGATCTCATTTACGTATATCAAAAGTTCATTGAAGAATTCAACTATTTAGCGTTTATCACAAGTTCACAAAAATTGACAAAGCTAATAATTTCATGTGGGAGACTTTGGTAAAATCTCATCATGTTTTCATGGAATATGCACAATAGTTTCAATGTTGATTAATTTATTTCCTCAAAAAAGTATAAATTTATTTCATGGAATTGACAAAGCTAATAATTTTGTATGTTTTGTAAGTATGAATTTATTTCCTAAAAAAAGTATAATTTTTATGAGTTTTAAATTTAATTGTTCAGTGACTTTATTTTTCATGCAATCAAATATATAGTTTTTGAAGGGAAAAAAAAACAAAAAAATTGTTACTAGCAATAAAAGAAAGTCACTTTACCCTCATTTTGACCTTTCTTTTTATTTCATTAGAGAGTAGTGTAAAATGATTTTTTTTTGTTTTTTTTGTTTCGGTTTAAATTTTGTTGCGAATGAATTCATAGGCTTAGTGTAAGTTAGAGATTTCATTGTGAAAGATGCTACTATATGGTTTCCTTTTGGTATACTAGAAGATGTGAAAACATGCTTATATACATATAAAATTTTCAAAAACATTAAAAAAATTTGTGCACATGCGATGAAAAACACAAGGAAATTATATTCGTCTCTTCTCACATGAGGTGTCATATTCAATGCACTTATAAATTGATCTCATTTATGTGTACCATATGTCTTTTGATAAATTAATCCCGTTTGCATAAATTACAGGTTAACGAAAAATGATAGAACTGGAAATTTCTTGAGAGGAGACCATAGTATAATTTTATTATATTTTCATATAGTATGCACAAATTGGGTGTTAGAGAAAGTATATTTGTTATAGCTAATATAATTACGCCTATATTTACCATGCAATGTTTTTTATTTTATTTTGAGTGAATTCATAGGCTTAAGTTTATCTATTTATTTATTTTTGAGAAAATAGTGCTTAGATGCTGATTTTTTTTATTTAGTTTCGGTTTTGTAGAATATCCACAAAAGAAAATTATACTTATATACATAAAAAAAAAAAGACACCTTAGAATACGTCATATTTTGACACTGAAAAATCTCTCGCAGAGGTCTTTAATCTAAACCCTAAACCCTAAACCCTTTCGATCATTAGTCTGTCTGCCAGTTTCGATCCCAAGACCTATCAGATTTGAACCTCGCTCAAATAGAGATGGTTTGTCTAAAGGAATCTTGGTCTTGCTGCATGTGGAGGAGTTTTCAAGGATTGTCATGGTCAGTTTATTGGTGGTTTTTGCCAATGGATTGGTCATCGCAACTCCTTTTTTACAAAATTATCAGCAATTATTATTGGTGTTGAGTTTGCATATTAGCTGGGTTGGCATTGCTTTTGGTTGGAAAGTGACTCTGCTAGTGTTATTTCTACTCTCCAATCAACAGATTTTATCCTCCTTGACCTCTTCCTACACAATGGTCCATTTGTCTGGACCGCATTCGGAATATGACCTTCTACGCCTCTCACATATATCGTGAAGCAAATGTTGTTGCAGATAAATTTGCTAACATGAGCTTGTCTTCTACAACTTTGGTGTGGCATGACTCCCCTCCGCCACCGGCTCGTGTTGCTTTATTTTCAGACTATGCAGACTTGTCTGGCTTCTGCTTCTCAAACTAATGTGCATCTCGCCATTTATTGACAAATTGATTCTGTTTGCGTGAATTTCCTTATGTTTCATAGAATATACGTAAAAACTTCAATGTTGATTAATAAAAATCAGCTTTTATTTATTTATTTATTTATTTATTGTGAAATATCAGCTACATATCTTTTTAATGTACAATTATTTGTTTTAAACTATAAATTTTATATAACAATACTTCAAGAGCTCAACTAGAGGGAGGGAAAAAAAAAAAAAAAAAAAAAACCTCATCTATCTAATTGTCGCGTTCTGATTGATTTTTAGAAATTTCTTGTGCCCTCCTCCAAATGTTGTATTAAGTTTTCTAGTTCCACATCCGGAAGATCCAATATCTTGTTGGATTTTTCTATATCTAACAACTATGGTTGCAAAGAGTTCGACAAAAATAAAAAATAAAAAAACAACTACGGTTGCAAATAGTCTAACCTGGATTTGATGTCTTTGAGGAGGGGCTTAAACATTACATTCTTGGTGGTCAGCTCCTTCACGACGTCATACAGCACGTTGAATACTGTTCCGAGACCAGCCCCTCCGTAAAGGTCGTCTGCTCCACCACCCATTCCTTGATTCTTAACAAAAAAACCCAACACCAAAATCAGAAAAACTCACAAGAAGTCTCAATCTAGAATTTGTTACAACAGAAAAAACTATGGAAATTGGCCGAAATGATCATTTTTCACCCAAATTGCCACAATGAATTGATCAATTTTTCAGTATGTCATGACTATTATTAGATTTTGATCAATTCAGCAATTGCGATTGATTTCGGACCATTTTGCCACTTTCCGAAAACAACAACAGAATAGAAACAGTGGAAGCTGTGAAAAAGTGAGACACTCTAGAATATGCAACTCAAGAAATACAAAGTTCAATTTTCTCTTACGTTGTTTGTGGTCATGCAAGACAGGATAAACAAAAATATATTTTCCTCACCGAACTATCTGGGTTTTAGCATAGAAATACTTACTATTGAAGCTCGATACAAATTTCGGAGTTGGAGCGCGTTGACTATAACAATAGCTGGTTGAGTGTGGTGGGAGACTTGGAAATTAACAAGGAAACTGCATCACCATTTCTGGGAAGCTTTCATGTTGACACAGAGAACCCACCAACCGTACTGCAGGTATAGGCTGACCACAATTGCAATTTGTCAGAAAAATATTGTTCCTTATCCCATTAAATTGTGAAGGCTAAGCTTCGAAAGGAGACAACAGTATAAAGAAAGGCACAAAAGTTTTGAACCGATGATCAATAAATGATTAATAAATCATTGCTTTTTAACAACGGTCGAGCACTATTGATGATCATAATTTTACAATGAGAAATGCCAAGGAGATTTCCTCTCAAAGTGTAATTCTTCATGAATCTTCTACCACCTTATGTATTTTGCATAATGTTACATACTATTGGCATGAGAATGCCAAAAAAATAAGCTGATGGAGAATCTATTTAAAATCTTAGTTTTGAGAAGATCTTCTTAACATTTATCTTTTACAATTTTAACTTTGTAATATCGAGAATATCAACAATAACAAAGGCATATAAATTGGCATTTATTGTATGTCTGCATTATACAGTAAACCTTAACTTAGGATGTCTCAATATATAATCCTCTATACCATAGTAAGCAACAAAAGAAAACTTGTAGATACATACATATTAGGTGTAGTAAAAACACATTTTTTGTACAAACCAAGAAATTATAATACGCATTATTTATTTGTATAAAACAATAACATGACAATTATACAGGAAAAAATAACACATAATTTCTAATGACTCAAGGGAGTTTGATATAACTAGTATTAAAAATTGATGTGATGAAACTTAGAAATTAGACAGAACCAAAAACGAAATCAAACAAGAAAAATTCAACAAGATGATGAAAATTAAAGGCAACAATGCAACACAAATAAAAAAAGCGTTGGTCCAACATTTATTGAGGAAAGACGATCTCATAATTGAAAATGAAAATTTTGGTTAGTGATATGTTGGGAGGGAGTAGCGGGCATTTTTAGGCCCCATAATCCTCTATGTAGTGTGTTACTTTTTTACTAGGATGTAAAACTTCACCAAAATAATAGTTGAAATGATAGAGAGCATACCTTTGACTTGTTGGTCTTGACAAAACTTTTTAGGTAAGGTGGTTTTACCACATCCTCCAGCAGCAGTCGGCACAAGCATGGACACCCGACTGTAACCGACCGCGGTTCAGGCACCACAGGCGAACACTTAACATTTTCAGGCTGATTATTTTTCATCACAAATTCTCTTGTATTCGAGAGACCTTGATATTCCTCAAAGAAACCAACGTCTCCCTCGCATCCCTCATACCCAGCAGTTTAAGCGCATCAACACTCTTCGAAGAGATTTGTCCAGTTGATGAAGCTGGTTGGCGTACTTGTATTTTCTCCACAGGCCAACTTTGCTGCAATTCTGAACAAGATTTGCTCCCTCCTCCATCTGTAGTGCAAAATTTTGCAGTCCCTCTTTCGTGTTATACTTTTCCATGTCTTTGATGAGTGGTTTTAGAGAGTCCATTGTGGATTGATGTCTCGGAGGGAGGTGTTGGAACATTTTTTCTCCTCCTGCGCTGATTTTATAGCATCAAACGGCATTTGAAATGGCGTTCTGAGAGCACCCATTCCGACTGAAGCCAGAGATATATTTAGCAAAACAAAGAGACTCAAAACTGAGAATGTAAAATAATCTAGTTTAATGAGAAACTCAGAATGTTATGTAAGCTGTTTGTCGGTTTCAGCTTAACGAACGAGCAAGGAATTTCACCCAAAAGAAAACGAACGAGCTGGGAAAGACATTTGACGCGCTATTAGGAGGCGAGAAGGGACGCAGAATTTTCTAGCACATATGATTTGGTATTGCACTGCTTTTAAAAAGTGTTCTGCTGTGGCATAAATAGTTTAAGATAAAATTGTAAAAAAATGTCGTGCTTTAGAATAAATAGTTTAAAATCTTGTTCAACAAATAGTTTTAAAATAAGAGGTAATGCTAGGAAGACAAAATTTATAAACCAAATGATATGTCATCAATCAGAATAAGCACGTTTATCAACGCTTAAGTCATAATCCAATCATCAACTTTAATATCACTTAGTTTGTAAAATTTTGTCAACAAATTTAATCTTTTTAGCATTACCCTCAAAATAAAACAATAATGTTTAGGCCTAGGGGACAGAGAGGTGCGACAAGAGAGATAAGAGTTTTAACGAAACATTCCCGGTACTGTTCATTTTTAACGAAAACTCACATCTTTACCTTTACCTGACACTATTCACTATACCTTTAAAAAAAAAATTTCGTTAAAAAGAAATTTTTTTTTAACTTTTCATTAGTTTTTCTATAGATTAATACATTGCACCAAAACTCATTGATTGGATAAATCAAAGGGCTTCTTTTTTGAACTCTTATTTTCCTTCCATGCCTTTCTACCTACATACATTGCACCAACACCTATTGATTGGATAAATTAAAGGAGAATCAATGAAGAGTTGAACAATGAGGAGTGCAGACATGTTATTACAATAATACCCGAACTTCTCAAGAAGGGACTCTGATCCTGACCAAACATCATCCAGGACAAACAGTAGAGGATTTTGTCTTGATTCCTTCAGAAATTGTTGCAACCAGTTAGCTGCCATGACTTCGTTTTCGAAAGCAGGCAGCTCGGACCCCTTCCGTTGATATAGTTGGTGTACAATGAGGTCCAAGTTCGGCTTTTTCGAGACATTGACAAAGAAGATGTTGTTCTTGAATGTATCTACTCTAACAGAATGTAGGAAAGGTGTTAATAAAAGTTTGACTAGATATGTCTGCAATTCTCAGATCAAGTAAGTAATCAAGCAGTAGCTCATTGCAAGACTTGTTAACTCTAAGAGGAAGGCATCAGCTTAACTTACATTTAGTACAAAGAAAATCATGTCAAGTTCATATCACTACTACTTGTTATTTGTTGGGCATGCCTATATAGTTCTTTCTAATCTTTCTTATATTCCTTTCGTGCGCTTTAGTTTCATTTCCCCTTCGTTGTTTTTCTTTAACAAATTTTGGTTACTGTGTATGTTTGGAGGGAGTATAGCGGACATTTTATAGGCCCTAGCACGTAGTTCTACTTGCATAATCCTCTACCCAGTGTATTACTTTTTAACTAGCATACCTTTGACTTCTTGATCTTGACAAAACATTTTAGCCAAGGTGGTTTTCCCGCATCCTCCAGCAGCGGTCAGCACAAGCATAGACACCTTTCCATCTTCAACTCCTTCAACGGCAAATCCAACCCGACTGTAACCGATGGCGCTTCAGGCACCACAGACGAACATTTAACCATTTCAGGCTGATTATTTTTTATCTTCAATCTCTCTTCTATTCGAGAGAGCACCGTCTCGATATTCCTCAAAGAAACCAACGTCTCCCTCGCATCCCTCATACCCTGCAGTTTAAGCACGTCAAACACTCTTCGAAGAGATTTGTCGAGTTGATTAAGCTTCTTGGTGTATGTGTGTTTTCTCCACACGGCGACTTTGCTGCACTTTTGAACAAGCTTTGCTCCTTCCTCCATCTGTATTGCATAATTTTCCAGTCCCTCCTTGGAGTTATACTTTTCGATGTCTTTGATGAGTGGTTGTAGAGAGTCCAGTGTGGATTTGATGTCTCCGAGGAGGTGTTGGAACATTGTATTCTCCTTCTGCGCTGATTTTACCGCATCAAACAGCATTTGAAATGACGTTCTCAGAGCACCCATTCCGACTGAAGCCACAGACATAATTACGGAAACACTCAAAACTTAATTCAATTACCTAATCTGTTCTTGGGTGATGAAAGAACAACCGAAATTCCAACGGTTTACACAGAGAATGTAAAATAATCTAGTTTGATGAGAAACTATGAATGTTACGTGCGTTGTTTGTTTTCGATTCTGTTTTTCAGCACACATATATAGGTAGAACGAGTTGGGAAGCGAGACGAGACACGGAATTTTCTGGCCGCCTGTTTTGGTCTTACCGTGCGTTCCAGAAATTGACGCACTAAACAAGGTGATTTTGAAATTAAAAATCAATCAACGTTATTTTTGAATTGGACATTGCAAAATAACTTTACCGGTGCATTTTTGTTAAATTTTATATTTTCGTCAAAACTTTTGTTAGTGTGTTGATGTAACACACATGTGGATCCACAAAGTTTAATAACAATAAAATAAAAAGAAAATTAACAATAAAAAATAGAAAAAGTTTCGTAAGATGCTGAAAGCACCCATCCCAACCACCAAGCCACCATCTTCACCACTGCTCCGAAAAGGGTTACGACCCGAAAACGATCGACTCTGATCCGAGCACCTCAGGTAAGTTTTTTTCTAAATTTTTTAAAATAATCAACACTCTATAATACAAAACAAAATAAAATGAAATTGTTCACAAAGTATGTGAGGCAACTAATTAAAATAGATTTTAGTCTAGTTTGTTGTTTGCTGCGTTTGTTTGTTGTGTCAAAATGTAAGGTGGACAGAACATGATGAGTTATGAATTTAGTTCGTTTTCTAACCTATTTTTATGTATAAGTTACAAGTTTTGTCTTTCAAATTCTTGCTAATCCAATTTTATCTTTAAGGATGAATCTCTTTCACCCCGTCAAAATATCATAAGGTTGGATGATAATTTATCAAACTTTTTTTTAAGAATCTTATCTTCCCCATTTTTCCTTCAATGTTTATCTTCTTCAATGTTTGTCTTCTGCGTCTTCACATTACATAAAAGTAATGACCATCAAATAGTTTAACTGAAAATTTTCTAATAATTTTACTTAAATCCAAGTCATATTGAAACACCAGCCCATGGTTTAATACAACAAACACTAGCCCATATATTAATTATACAGATACCAGCCCATAGATTAATTAAACAAATACCAGCCCATAGATTTATTGAACAAATACCAGCCCACGGTTTTACCTATAATCTAGGTCTGGGTTCCTTCCGCCGCCGCCGCGGCGACCTCCCAGCCCACGGCACAATCCTAATCACCTAATCTCTGTGTCATCCCGTTTTCCCATGAGTACTCTTTCGCCATAGCCATTCCAAATATTTTCAATTTCTCACCGGATCTACAGCTCCAAATTATCGCTAGTTAGGAGCTTCAATGGCCGATCTCCATAACCCGGACGGATCAGTCCACAACGACCATTTGAAGTTAGAAACCTAATGGATTCGTTGCATGCAGTCTCACTCACGTCTCCCCTACACAATTCCTTGTTCTTTCTTTCTATAAAACCTTCAATCTCTCTCTCTCTCTCTCTCTCTCTCTCTCTCTCTCTCTTTCTCTCTCTCTCTCTCTGTTCCCATGTCAGAACCGTAAGCTCAAATTTTAAGAAAAGTCAGCAGAAGACGAGCAGAACATCATCTAATTGAAGGAATTATGGCTTATTGTTGATTTCTCCAGGTAATTGAAGGTCGCCAGCCTTCGACTTGAAGGACAACAAGGAGAAAGGGAGAAGCGAGGATACTGGCTAGTCCAGGGCCGGCCCTGGGAATTTGGGGCCTAGGCGAGCCTTCGAGATAGGCCTAAAGTTATCTGGTTTTCGACTCTTTGTACATTGATACGTATAAAAAAGTTCGCCAAATTATATAAAAAAGTATATTTCTATGATAAATATCATTAAAATTAACGTCAAAATAAAAAAGATATACAAACTTTATTTAAATATTACACCTTTTACGTTTTAGATGTAAATGTACTTAGTGTTTGCAGTCAAGAGTCTAAGATTGAGAGTAAAAAGTAATAAAACTTGATGATCAAGAGAGTAAAGAACAATAAACTTGATTGATGAATATAATAAATTCAACAAGACAAATTGATTCTCTTATTTTCTTTTTAAAATCAATATCACAATGACGAATCAAATATTAGAATAATCTAGTTGAATAATAAATTATTGAAAAACAAAATCTAAATTCAAAATTTTAGTTACCTCAAATTACAATATTCAAGACCATGTGATAGTTGATTTAAACATTCAATAGAAATAAAAAATCTGGAAAATTGAAAAAAAAAACAAGGATTGCAAAGGGAGTTCGGTTTTATAACTTTTCATGTTGAAGAAAAACCCAAAATTTGTACTGAACCTTTTTATGTTTTTTTTTTGGTTTTTTATGATTTGTTTTTGGAGGTTGCTTTCAAAAGCAAAAGGGAAAAATGCATTTAGAGGTTACTTACAAAAGAAAAAAGTTGCATTTGGAGGGCACGATGGTTCGAACTGCCCGCCCCCACCTTTCACGTTTTAGATGTAAATGTACTTAGTGTTTGCAGTCAAGAGTCTAAGATTGAGAGTAAGGAGCAATAAAACTTGATGATCAAGAGAGTAAAGAACAATAAACTTGATTGATGAATATAATAAATTCAACAAGACAAATTGATTCTCTTATGTTCTTTCTAAAATCAATATCACAATGACGAATCAAATATTAGAATAATCTAGTTGAATAATAAATTATTGAAAAACAAAATCTAAATTCAAAATTTTAGTTACCTCAAATTACAATATTCAAGACCATGTGATAGTTGATTTAAACATTCAATAGAAATAAAAAAATCTGGAAAAAGAAGAAAGTTGCATTTGGAGGGCACGGTGGTTCGAACTGCCCGCCCCCAAAGGAAAAAGAAGAGGACCAATCCCACTGCACTAACAACTCACTTGCGATAGTTCTTAACATTTTATATATTTATATGTTATATACAGGATGTATAAAAAAATTTGGGGCCCCCAAGGCGACCGCCTTCCCCGGTTACCCTCAGGGCCGGCCCTGGGCTTGACCTGGCATTCGTGTCGTGTTTTCCGTGTTCATATCATTTTGGTGTCATACCCGATATCTTAACGGGTCGTGTCGTGTAATACCCATTAAAATAAACGGGTAAAATGACCCGACCCGAAATCGACCCGATAATATTAACATGTAATATGACCCGACCCGTTACCCGTTAAGGAAAATATATATTTTAACCAATAAATAATCAAATGAAAAACAGAATACTAAATAAGTATATACATACCATATTGTCACATCCAAAACATAAATATTTTTGCTTACCTAAATTGATCAAGTGGTAAAATTGGAAAATACTAGAATAGAGAAGGGTTTTTTCGTCCAAAAAAGTTCTAATAATACAAGTGAAATAGAATCCAACAGTACAGATTTACTCTCATTTATCTTACGGCTGTTATTTAAGTAAAGTTTTTAATAGTTTTTTAATTAATGTAGAAGTGTAAAAAATATAAAAAAATATATATAAACGCTCGTAATGACAAGTTTTACAACTTTCATGAAGAGCTTAACTTCGAAATTCGCCACTATAATCATATAAATCATAGATCAAAATTTAACCGTTGATTGTTGTTTACATTTACGCTTCATTTTTCTCATGTAAATCATATAAATCATCGACTCATATTTCAGTTAACAGTAAATATTGAAATGTGATATCAAAGATCTGAACCGTTCATCTTCTTACATCTGGCAGATGATCATGTTTTCAAAAAAGAAAATTTAAAAAATGAAATTCAGTAAGAAGAATAAAGCGTAAATGACAATCGACGGTTAAATATAAATTTAAGGTTTATGGATTATAGTGTTGGATTTCGAAGCTTACACATTCATGAAAGTTGTAAAGCTTATCACTATGAGTGATTGTATATATATATTTTTTTACATTTTTTACACTTCTACAATAATTATTATTAATTTTATTAATTTTGCCCTCAAATAAAAATATTATTCATGAGGGTTTGGAGGATTTTAAAAATTTAAACGATAATGTAAGTGTAACCATTATCTTCTCGTGGAGGAATAATGATGAATCACGAGTGTTTATATATTCTTTCACATTTTTCATACTTGTATGTATGTCTTCTTAGTTCTTGCCCTATACAAATACTATACTAGTTTATTTTAATTTTGGACAACAACATGTTAAGTAAAATTTATCCTATAATGATAATAAGGAACTCTCATAATAAAAATAAATAATGACTAAAACTTTTTTTTTAACTTATATAGAATAATAATACAAAACTATATATTTAATATAGAATATATTGTATATATTAATATGATTATTGTATTTTATAATAAATCTTTTAGTAATTAAACTTTAAAATTATCAAAATAATTTTTTTTTAACGGGTCGAAACGGGTTACCCGCGTGTATACCCGTTAAGAACCCGTTATTAACGGGTTCTTAACGGGTCACCCGATAATGACCCGATTAGTTATCGTGTTGACCCGAAACCCGTTATTTTCGTGTCGTGTCAGAAACTGCAGGGATCTAATACTGGCTGTAGTAATTAAAAACCCAGGGTATTATTGTCATTATAAAATTTTCATTCAACATTAGTAAAAGTCAAAAGCACGGATTCTTGGAATGCTAATAGGTAAGAAACTACTGCTAGCGGCTCTCTCATTTCCTCTACCAACATCTTATATTTATAAAATTCATGGCTCTCGACCCCTTCAGCCCATCCCTGTTCTCCTAGCTTTACTATTTTTCTCTTCTCATGGATTGTAGAATATTTATTTTTTGTTTTAGTATTTCCGTCAATAAGAGACTTCTTGATGAGGTTATTCGTAAGTCTCTCTTAATGAGTATTTTAATTTTGTGTTAGTGTGTTATTGGCTCCTCTTAGGTCTACTTCGATGTTCTTGGTGGCTTAGTCATTTCCAGTAAACTTAAGAATGGATTTCATTTACGTATATCAGCAGTTCAAGAATTCACACATTTACCGTGTATCACAAGTTCACGAAAATTGACAGATCTAAAAATTTCATGTGGGAGACTATATTATAATCTCATTATGCTTTCATGGAATATGCACAATTGTTTCAATGTTGATTAGTAAAATTTGTATGTCTTTGTAGGAATAAATATATTTCCTAAAATATTATAAATTTCTTTATGAGTTTTAACTTAAATATAAATTATACAATGACTTTATTGTTTATGCAATCAAATATATAATTTTTCAAAAAACTATTATTAGGCCACTTAGTACTACAGTCTAGTGGTATTTCTCTTCACTTGTAAGTGAGAAGTCTTAGATTCGATTCTCACAAAAGACGAATTTGAACCATATTATTGCTAGCTATTGTGAGACTTAGCCTACTCCCCCACCCTCTTAGGGTAGATAATATCATTTATTAAAAAAAAAAACTATTATTAGTACTAAAAGTAAGTCACTTAGCCCTCCTTTTGACATTTCTTATTTCATTAGAGAATAGTGTAAGATGACTTTTTTTTTTTCAATTCAAATTTTATTGCGAGTGAATTCATAAGCCTGGTGTAAGTTAGTTAGAGAGTTTATTTTGAAGATGCTGCTATCTGCTCCTTTTAACATACAACAAGATGAGAAAATATGCTTATACACATTATAAAATTTTCAACACCAATAAAACTTTTTGTGCACATGCCATGAAAACATAAGAAACTTATATGCTTCTTTATTCCCATTCACATGATATGTCATGTTCAATGCACTTATAAATTGACCTCATTTACGTGTATCATACGTCCTTTGATACATTGATCTCGTTTGCATGAATTATAAGTTAACAAAAAATGATAGAGTTGGGAATTTCTTGGAATTTTTGAGATGAGACCATGATATAATTTCCTTATATTTTCATAGAATATTTGCGAAATTTAGTGTGGAAAAGTATAGGGTTTATATCACAAATGGTCCCTGAAATTGACCCCATCAATCATGATGGTCCCTGAAATTGAAAATCGATCAATGTAGTCCCTGAATTTTAACTCGCGAATCAATGTGGTCCTTCTGTTAGTGTTCCGTCCAAATTAACTTTAAAAAAAGGTTAGAGAACCAATTTTTCATGGTAAAATGATCAAAAATAACCCTGTTACTTATAATTTTACTTACTACCTCTCTTTTCTTTTTTCCATGTTCACTTTTCTCTCCATTTTTTCATGGATTTGGTGCTAAAACTAAAATAAAAACAAAAAAAAAGTGGTTCTCTAACCTTTTTTTGGTCATTTTACCATGAAAAATTGGTTCTCTAACCTTTTTTTTAGTGTTAATTTGGAAGGAACACAAACAGAAGGACCACATTGATTCGCGAGTTAAAATTCAGGGACTACATTGATCGATTTTCAATTTCAGGGACCATCATGATTGATGGGGTCAATTTCAGGGACCATTTGTGATATAAACCCAAAAGTATATTTGTCTACCGAGCAATTTTTTATTTTTATTTTTGAGAATTTCATTGAAGAATTCATCCCCTTTAGCGTGTATCACAAGTTCACGAAAAATGAAAGAGTTGAGAATTTCTTGTGAGGAGACCATAGTATAATTTCCTTATGCTTTCATAGAATATGCACAAAAGTTTCAATGTTGATTAATAAACGTTTTATGCCTTGTATTATTTTGTTTTGATTTTTAAATTTAAATTGTACAATTACTTTATTGTTCATACAATCAAATATATAGTTTCTAAAAGAGTATCAGCGCTAAAAGAAAACCACTTTGTCCTCCGTTTGACCTTGTTTACTTTATTAGGAAGCAGTGCCTAATAATTTTTGCAAAAAAAAAATGTTACTAGAGATGATACTCACATGTGATGGTGGGCCCTACCTCTATTAAAAAGATGAGACCCACATTTTTTTAATAGGCAAAAACTTCAATGTTAATTAATAAAAATCAGCTCTCTTTTCAGTGAAAATATGAGCTATCGTTTTCTAATGTACAATTATTTGTTTCAAAACTATATGTTTTCTATAAAAATACTTCAAGAGTTCATTTGAAGAAAAGAACTCCCTCATCTACCTAATTGTCATGAACTAATTAATTTTTAGTTGTGAAATTTCTTTGTACCCTTCCCATTACAAAGCCAAGTCGGCTTTTTAAGTATTGACATGCTCTAATCGATTCTTAGTTGTGAAATTTCTATTGTGCCCTTCTCTCAGAATATTAAATTTGTTTATTTTCATTTAAAGTATATGGATCTAATTAATGTATTGAATTTGTGCATTTTGATCCAAATTACAATGTTATTCATTATCTACTTTGTCAATGATTGACACACCCCGACCCAGAATGCCCACCTGGGCTCCAAATCGAGTTGTGCTGACCAACACCAGGAGGGTGATGAAGCCATTAAGTGTAGTGATGTAGAAAATGTGAGTAAGTTTGAACCTAAAAGTGCCTAAGTATAAGAGTGCGCTAGTGAGTGGGAATGAACCCATTTCACACGTGATGTCAGAGTATAAGTAAAGTACAGTGAAGGTAAAAGAGGAATTATACCGTCGGTAGTATTTCCACAACAACATTTTGCCAGAAATCCTCGTCAACACGAAGGCTCAGCCACTAAAACCTGGAAGGGTGAAAAACAAGGGTGAGTAGGCCTGAAAATAAAGTTTTGTAAAAACCTTTTTGAAAACATAATAACCCATCATCGTAAAACAAGTATAGTTTCCAAAATATACATACTACGTATAGTGTGAAAATACTTACCAAAGCCAGCTATATTTCAAGAATGCAATACGTCTCAAACTTTTGTAAATAAACACATGACGTCCATAAGCACATATTCTCGCATAAATAAACATATCATATTGAGTGCTCATCGACATGTGCTGACACACGAGTTCATGCAAAGGTATTCTGACATGAACAAGATTGGGTGAAATAATGATTTACGCTCTAGTACTACAATCACGTGAAGACTGGCGCTATGCACATCACATACAAGTCCTAATTGCCTATAGCAATCTAGGATAGGATTGGCACCTACAATGGATCCAAAGTGAGCGTACAGTGCAATGTGAACATACACGTGAAAGACTGGCCCTAGTTCGGGCTAGTACAACACCAGTGTAGCACACGATGAGCAAATAATATATTTATGATCATATAATGGTAAATCGATAATTCTAATCAACCATAACCTTATTCATGGCTGCAAATATAATTAAAGGATCCCACGCATACCTGGGCATCCCGCATGATTCAGAATAATTTCGTAAATTCCGTCATTTCGCTAATTCTTATAAACTTTAGTCTAGTTTAGGCATACGTAGGAAATTCTTTTTCAAACGTATAAATGGAAACTAAATAAATATATAATATTTAAAAGCAAAGATCCATTCACAAATACTTGGGAGGTCGCAGCCGTTTGAACTATGATAGTTGGAGTCTCCGATAGTAATCGCACCTCAGCATAATATTAGGTCTCATAAGTAAAAATCCACTAAGACAATTAAATTTGGAAAAACGGAGTGCGGATTTGGAATTAGGGCATCAAAATACACTAAGGAGAGTTCCCAGCATATTTTACAAAAAGTCAATGGTCAACCCTAAAAGGTCAACTGAGCCGCCCCGGCAGTCAACTACGTTAAAACTTTAGAATTACACTAAGTGGATGTCAAAAAGGGACTCGGGGCGTGAAAATTAGCCTAGGAGGGTATCCGAGAAAATTTCGAAAAAGTCAACAAAGTCAACCAACAGTCAACAGTTAACTTTAACGGAATATTCTCTCCTCAAAAGGAATATTCTGTTAAAGTTAACTGAAAGGTTAACGGAATATTCCCTCCAAATCTGAAATGGATCTGGGTTTGGGCTGGGTCGGATCTAGCCCATGAATCCGGAATGGCCTTTTTTTGTACCAGGTCGAGGGGACCCGTTTGGACTCGCGGGTCGCCGGACCCAACGAAGAAAAAGGCCTGAAGTCTTCGGCTCCGATTAACCACAAAACTTTACTAAACCTAGTCATGTAATATACCAAAACGAAGATCAGGGAACAAGGATTCGAATAATACCATTTGTTTCCTCGGCCGTGGTCCAATTTCGCCGAAAAACGGCTCAAAAGTTGTTAGGTTCTCACCGGAAAAACTTGGTTTGAGTTCTAGGTGTTTTTCTTACACTAACTGTCACCAAATTTCTCGTGTAAGCTCAAAATTAAGCTAGAGATCGGAAACTAAAACGATGGGGAAGAGTGTGAGTCCTTACCGAGTCGAGAATGGGAGGAATCGTAAGGTTTTACTCCGGTGTTCATGTGTAGCGAGCACAGAGGGAGAAAGAACATGATGAGGGTTTGCGACAAGGGGAAATGGGAGGTGTTGGGTCGATGATGATGGTTGTTGGTGGCGGTGAAGCTTGCCGAAGCGGCAAGGTGTGGGAGGATAAAATCCAGTTTCGACTCATGGGCCAATGCCGATTATCCAAGGAGAAAGTGTTGTGCAAGAGAAAAAGCCCACAAGAAATATACGGACGTAAGGGAAACGGGTCTAGATAACTTCCCCTACAGACGCAAGGGGAACGTGTCTAGAAACCTAACCCACTACGGAGGAGAAGTGGGAGAGGCCACTACGGAGGAGAAGTGGGAGAAGAGGACGTGATACTTGTTCCCAAAGCATGCAGTCATATGTCGGACGACCACTAAGGAAGTGGGAAAGAAGAACTGATCGTGGTACTTGATCCTCAAGCATGCAATCCTATAAATGGGGAAAGAAGCTAAAGAGCCAGGTACGTGGAAATAACCCAAGAGAATCCAGAGAAAGAATCAATATTGACTTGAGCGTCGGAGCATCTCTTGCAGGTACTCGCCCGGGCAAGCTACAGGAAGACTGTTCGGAGATACTTACAACGTAGGATTCGGCGACGTAAGGATTGCGGTCAACAAATCTGTGGAGGTATTTCTTCTTGTGGGAAATTTCACTCCAACACAAGGGCATGCCTGTTAGCTGAGGGAATTGAGAGGGAGACATGATGAGGTGGCAGCACAAGAGAGGGTGAGGGAAGAGAAGGAGATCTGGGAATGTGGGAAGAAAAGAGACACATGGCTGAAGTGGGTTGTGGGCCCCACGTGGCTCACAAAATAAGCCACAAAATATGGATTGATTGTGGTGTTGAATTATACATACAGATTTTCAAACCAAAAGGTTAAGAAAATGTGTATAGAGATTGATTGTGAAACTATGTTAGAGTAGAGTTTAAAAAGTCCCATTAAAAACACAAACCACATTTTCCTTTTGATAAAACAACTTTCACATTAAACTTATTGCTTAGATATTAAATTTCCCTTCAAATTTCACAAGTTCAGATAATATCTTAAGGTTGTCAAAATAGTGCTCATTTAACGAAAAATGGTTATATCTTGCAATATCCCACACTACTATTTACGAAACGAAGGGCGTAAACTGAAAAGGAGATGGGAAAAAGCCTAAAATAGGAGGACAATGAAACACAAGTCACAGAGGTTGAAGAGCAACGTTCACTAAGGAAACACAGGAATCAGAACTGAGTCTTGTGGATCCAATCTAGGTTGATATTCTCTTTGGCCACAATTATCCTTACATTGTTGAGACACAACGAGATATATTCCCATAAGTATTTTATTTCTTCATCACAGACAACTTCCTTTGACTGCTTAAGATCCATGACTGATGGAGGCAGCTCTTGCAACCTTGAGCATGTCTCATGTTGATCTTTCTTAAACTACTCATTTCACCTATGTCTTTCGGCAACATCTTGATGCTGAAGCAAACAGATATGTCGAGAAAGTTAACTTTTCCAAGGTTCTTCATCGTGGTTGGAAGCTTTGATAGTTCTTTGCAGGATTTTAGCCTCAACATTTCTAAATTTTCCGACTTTCCAATCCCTTCAGGTAAGGCAGTAGCTTATGACAGTTAGTGACACCGAGCTTCTTTAGTTTACTAAGATCACAAATCTCGGCAGGCAACTCTATTAAATCACTGCAATAGTCGATGTACATTTCTTCTAGATTCGGGAATGCTAATGAGATTATGTAACAGTTGTTGAAAGCTTGCTCCCTCCTCCATTTGTATTGCAAAATTCTACAATCCCTCTTTCGTGCTATACTTTTCTCGATGTTTTTTATGAGTGGTTGTACAGAGTCGAGTGTGTACTTGATGTCGCGGGAGAGGTGTTAGAACATTTTATTCTCCTTTTGAGCTAATTTTACAACATCAAACAGCATTTCAAATGCCGTTCTGAGAGCACCCATTCCTACTGTAGCCAGAGATATATTTACCAAAACAAAGAGACTCCAAACAGCAGCTTTTAAAAGCAGCATGCAAGTTGCTTTTAAAAGCTGCTTTAATAAAAAACATAGTTGGGTCTATAATAATTGTTTTCAATTGCTGTAATACCTTCATAATTTTTTTTTAAATGACATTGTTTAGCCTTCCACACACATTCTATTCCTTAGAGAATAAAGTAAACGCTACCACCTTCCACTACATATACTAACCTAACACCATCACCGCCATTACAACCACCATTTTTGTCACCACCACTTCCATAACCACAACCTCCACCACTATCATCACTATCATCATTGTCACCACTCACCACCATCACTACTACCACTGCCGCCGCTGCCATTGCCACTGCCACTACTACCACCATCAATGCTGCCATCGCCAACACCATCACCACCACCATTACTAGAATTGCCACCATTGCCACCACAACCACAACTGTCATTACCACCATCATTGCCACCACCACCGACACCACCATAACCGCAATCGCCACCACTGCCACCACCTTACCACCAGTGTTACCTTTCCGTCTCAACCAACACATCACACTATTAGCACCACCACCACCACCACCGCAACCACCACCACCATTACCACCACTACTGTCGTTGCCTCCACTCCTAATACTATGTCCATCTACCATTGTATACAATTATATCACTTTTACATTAAATTTTACCAAACGCTTTTGCGCTGCTTCTCATATTCACAGCACTTTTAAAATTCCGTTAACTAAACGCTCATCATCTTTATTTTACAGCTGAATATTCTTAAAGCATAACATAATTAGTTTTTTTAAAAAACATAGCAATCCCAAACTGGCCCTTAATCCTCTTCATTAATCTAGTTTGATGAGAAAGTGAGAATGTTATGTAAGCTGTTTGTTGGTTTAAGCACACATATATACAACTTAACGAACGAGCAATGAATTTCACCCAAAGAAAACGAACGAGCTGGGAAAGACATTTGACGCCCTATTAGGAGGCGAGAAGATACATAATTTTCTAGTACATATGATTTGGTATTGCACAGCTTTTAAAATGTTATGTTCTAGCATAAATAGTTTAAAATAAAATAGTAAAAAAAATGTTGTGCTCTTGAATAAATAGTTTAAAATATGAGTAATGTTAAGGGCACAAAATTTGTAAACTAAATAATATGTCAATAATAGGATTAAGCACGTTTATCTACGCTTAAGTTATAATCCAATCATTAACTTCTATGTCACTTAGTTTGCAAAATTTTGTCTACAAATTTAATGTCCTTAGCATTACTCTTAAAATAAAACTGTAATATTATGACCTATTTAACTGATAGGGGATAAAGAGGTGCAGCAAGAGAGAGAGAGAGTGGAGAAACAACCAATAAGAGTTAATACATTGCACCAACACTCATTGATTGGATAATCAAAGGGTAGTTATTTTTTAACTCTTATTTTCTTTCCATGCACTTACCCCTGCATACATTGCACTAGACCCGACAGTTTCTGACACGAAACGGTGACATGACACGAAAATAACGGGTTTCAGGTCAACACGATAACTTATCGGGTCATTATCGGGTGACCCGTTAAGAACCTGTTAATAACGGGTTCTTAATGGGTATACACGCGGGTAACACGTGGGTAACCCATTTCGACCCGTTAAGAAAAAAAATTATTTTGATAATTTTAAAGTTTAATTACTAAAAAATTTATTATAAAATACAATAGCCATATTAATATATACAGTATGTTCTATATTAAATATATAGTTTTGCATTATTATTCTATATAAGTTAAAAAAAAAAGTTTTAATCATTATTTATTTTTATTATGAGAGTTCCTTATTATCATTACTAGGATAAATTTTACTTAACATGTTGTTGTCCAAAATTAAAATAAACTAGTATAGTATTGTATAGGCAAGAACTAAGAAGACATACATACAAGTATGAATAAATTTTACTTAACATGTTGTTGTCCAAAATTAAAATAAACTAGTATAGTATTGTATAGGCAAGAACTAAGAAGACATACATACAAGTATGAAAAATGTGAAAGAATATATAAACACTCGTGATTCATCATTATTCCTCCACGAGTAGATAATGGTACACTTATATTATCGTTTAGATTTTTAAAATCCTCCAAACCCTCATGAACAATGTTTTTTATTTGAGGGCAAAATTAATAATAATTATTGTAGAAGTGTAAAAAATGTAAGAAAAATATACAATCACTCATAGTGACAAGCTTTACAACTTTCATGAATGGGTCAACTTCGAAATCCAACACTATAATCCATAAACCTTAAATTTATATTTAACCGTCGATTGTCATTTGCGCTTTATTCTTCTTACTAAATTTCATTTTTTAAATTTTCTTTTTTGAAAACATGATCATCTGGCGGATGTAAGAAGATGAACGGTTCAGATCTTTGATATCACGTTTCGATATTTACGGTTAACTAAAATATGAGTTGATATCATATAGTTTGTAGAAACTTTATAAACATCAACCAATATTTTCACTAACCGTAAAACTCTGAATATAATATCAACGATCCAAACCGTTCATCTTCCTGCATCCTCTAATAGATCATGTTTTCAAAAAAGAAAATCTGAAAAAAAAAAAAAAAAAAAAAAATTTGATGAGAATAATGAAGCGTAAATGTAAACAACAATCAACGGTTAATTTTGATCTATGATTTATATGATTATAGTGGCGAATTTTGAAGCTAAGCTCTTCATGAAAGTTGTAAAGCTTGTCATTAGGATCGTTTATATATTTTTTCTATATTTTTTTACACTTATACATAAATTAAAAAACTATTAAAGACTTTAGGTAAGCGAAAATATACTTAAAAGAAAAATGCGTTTTTATGTTTTGGATGTGACAATATATTATGTATATACTTATTTAGTATTATGTTTTTCATTTGATTATTTATTGGTTTAAAATATATTTTCCTTAACGGGTAACGGGTCGGGTCATATTACCTGTTAATATTATTGGGTCGATTTCGGGTCGGGTCATTTTACCCGTTTATTTTAAAGGAAAACTAATGAAAAGGGCTTGAAAACTTTGAGTTCTAACAATAAGAACAAAATAAAGGGTAAAATGAATAGTACCAGGTTTGACTTTTTAGTGTAAAAATGTGGTTTTTCGTTAAAGTGAACAGTACCGCGGGCCTTTCGTTAAAACTCCCTTATTTTAAAGGGTGTTACACGACACGACCCGTTAAGATATCGGGTATGACACGAAAACGACACGAACATGAAAAACACGACACGAATGCTAGTTCTACATTGCACAAACACCTATTTATTGGATAAATCAAAGAGAATCAATGAAGAGTTAGTGCAAACATGTTATTTACAATAATAGCCATGGTGAATAATTACAATAATTTACAGTGCTGCCATGCTATTTAAAAGCACATAAAACATCAAATAGAAGTAAATTACAAGGGAAAAATAACATTTAACACAATCATACTGCATACATTGCACCAACGCTCATTGATGGAAGGACCATAGCCTTAGGGTGGAAGCTTGTTGAGCCAATTTAGGTTGATATCTTCTTTGATCACCTTTATGCGCATGTTTGTGAGAAATGGTAAGAAGGATTCCCATAAAGTTTTCGTCTCCTCGTCGCATATCACTTCTTTCAACTGCTTAAGATCCATAACAGAAGCAGGCAGCTCTTTCAGTCTTGAACACTGTCTCACGTTGATCTTTTCCATGCTGCACATTGCACCAATGTCCTCGGGCAACTCCTTTATGCTAAAGCAATCGGATATGTCGAGAAATTTTAGAACTTTAAGGTTCCTAATCGAGCCTGGCAACTCTAACAAGTCTGCACATGACCTAAGCCTCAACACTTCTAGATTGACTAGCTTTTTGATATCTGCAGGCAAGGCAGATAGCTTATGACAGTTAGTGATGCTAAGCTTCTTAAGGTGAACAACGTCACAAAGGTTGGTAGGAAGTTGCACCAGATCATGGCAATAAACAATGTTCAATTCCACTAGATTTGGCATGCATCTAAAATTTGGACGAAACCTTGGCCGAATATCACACATGAAAAAATATATCTTTTTCAAACTTTTCAATTGTTTGAGGACCTTGCTTCTGGAAGGAACTGAAATACGTTCTAATCTAATTCTCTTAAGATTTGATAGCGAACCAAGTAGTTCAAAATTATCTAGTTCAGCAGGTAACAAACCGTAACTATTTAGTATTAGAGCTTTTAGTTTATCCATTTTCTCCACAAACTCAGGTAAGGCATAGTTCTTTGTTTGAAAATTCAGAACCAGAACCTCTGCTTCGGGTACTTGCATGTTTGGCCATTTTGCTGAGAAGGCTCCATCTGCAAACAATAAGCTTCAAGATATTAGCCTAAATGTGTGGAAGTCCTATTGGTCTTAGTTGTTAGTATGTAAATTGTGATCTGATGTGGCAGTGTAATTCTAGCTCATATTGCTAGGATGATTAGCTAAAATTGTGTGTATGCCTTCTTATTTAAGTCTCATAGGTCTTAAGTAAGTGAGTGTACATGTGTCTTCATCTCATAGGGTGTAAGATGGATGGCTAGGATTGCTTGGATGTAATTCATCTCATAGGGTGTAAGATGGATGGCTAGGATTGCTTGGATGTAATTTTGAATACTGCCAAAGATGTAAAAACAGTTAAGAGGAGAGAGACATTTCTCTCTCACTCTCAGATGAATGAAACAGTGAGTGAAGAATTTGCAGAGTTATATTCTCTGCTTTTCATTCTCTCTCTCTCTCTCTCTCTCTCTCTCTCTCTCTCTCTCTCTCTCTCTCTCTCTCTCTCTCTATTGCATCATCTCTTCTATTCTCAGTAAGAATCCATGAGTCACAACCATAGTTGCCAGATACGGATACGGTTCGAGTTCGTGATTCGGTTCGGGTACGGAATTCGGTGGTAACCGAAAGTATCATTCGTTAGAGAGTACACATAGACAGTACGATATTCAGTTCGATTCGTTCTTAATTCGTTAAAAATATTTATAATATATATTTTACAATAATATTTATAGTTATTGTAAACAATTATTTTTGTTTAAATTGATTAGTTTGTAAGCAATTATTTATTTACAAATAAAAAATTTAATTCACTTAATTGTCTAATTAGAATAATATAAATATTCAATTAATATGGAACTTGGGAAATGCTATCAGCCTCCCACTCTTTACTTCCCCTAAAAAAAAATCAACACTCCAGATGAGTCCCCCACTAACACAATAAAAAAAGTTTAAAATTACAATTAAACTTAACATTTTCTCTCTCTTCCGCTCCCTCTTTGTCTGCCCTCTACCTGATGAAAACCAGAGGCACAGAGCTTCCCAAAATTCCAGTTGTTTCCATCATCTCTTCCCAAAAATTCCAGTTTTTTCTTTTCTGTATTCCGGCAACTATGGTCACAACTCACATAGAGTACAATTTCTTCTTACTCTAACATGGTATCAGAGCTAGGTTGGGTCTGAATCTTTGGGCGTCGATTCTGTGAGAGATAGCGAACGAGTGTTTGCAACACATCGTTGCAAACAAATATTAGAGAGAGGTGTGATCTAAGTCTAACATGGCTGGATCTGGTGGAGGGGAGCTTCGAATTCCGGTATTCAACGGAGAAAACTTCGATTTCTGGTAGATTCGAATGAAAACAATTTTCCGATCTCACAAGCTATGGAGCATTGTTGAGCTGGGTTTTCCTGATTCAGCAAAGGCGGAAGGAGAGCTCACTGAGGCGGAGAAGAAGCTGCGTAGTGAAAATCTAGTCAAGGATGCAAGGGCTTTTGGCATCATTCAGGGAGCTGTATCGGATCAAATTTTTTCACGCATCGCAACTTTGGAAACTGCGAAAACAGCGAAAACAGCCTGGGATATTCTGAAGCAAGGGTATGTAGGGGACAAACAGGTACGATCTGTGAAATTACAAGGTATGCGTCGTGATTTTGAGTATACCCGTATGCGTGAAAGTGAATCTCTAGCTGCATATTTAGCTAGGTTGTTCGATTTGATAAATCAGATGCGAAGTTATGGAGAAGACCTTAGTAATCAGAGAACTGTGCAAAAGTTGTTGATTAGTTTACCCAAAACATATGATAGTATTGCTTCTGTTATAGAGAATACTAAAGATATTGATGTCATTGATGCACAAGATATGGTTGCCATATTGAAGGGGTATGAACTGAGATTAACCAGACATGAAGAAAGTAGCACTGAACGTGCATTTGCTAGCTTAGATATTTCATCTAAGAACAGTAAATTTGGTAATCAACATACCAATACTGGTGGATCAAAATCTCAGAAGAACTTCAAGTTCAAGGGGAAACAGTGGACTAACAGGTTCACTCCAGGTGTAAGGAATGAAGTTAATAACACTGGAGGTGCTTGTAAATACTGTGATAAACTTCACTATGAAGAATGTTGGTTGAAAGGGAAGATTAAATGTCATAAGTGTGGAAAACTTGGTCACATTGCCAGGGTTTGCAATCTTAACAAGAATGTTCAGCAAGGAAATTTCGCAAACAAAGTGGGATACCAAAGGAACTTTGCAAACAAGGTGGGAGAACCTGGAAATCTCTTCATGGTTAAACAAACAACTGAAGTGAAAACTGTGAGTGATGTCTGGTATATAGACAGTGGGTGCAGTAATCATATGACCTCCATAGATTATTTACTTGTAGACATTGATAGAAGTGTTAAGGCAAAAGTGCAAGTTGGCACATGGGTTCTGGTTGATGTGGAAGGTAAAGGAACTTTGGTTATTGATACTGATATGGGAAATAGGTACATAAGAGAAGTTATGTTAGTACTTGGACTTGCAAAGAACCTACTCAGTGTTGGACAGATGACTGAACATAGGTATTTTCTGGTGTTTGGTGATTATAAAGTGGATATTTTTTATGACAGAACTCTGACAAATTTAGTGGTTAGTGTGAAGCAAAAAGGGAAGCTTTCCACTTGTGTTCAAATCAAATGATCAATTGGTACTGAAAACTGATGTGCATCAGTGTAGTGCAATGTGGCATAAAAGGTTTGGTCACCTGAATTATAGGAGTCTGAAACAATTGCAGGAGCATGATATGGTTCTTAGATTACCTGCAATGCATGACAGTGAAGGTGTGTGTCAGGGATGTGCATTTGGAAAGAATCACATGGAGTCTTTTCCAAAGGAATCAGTTTGGAAAGCAAGTATGCCATTGGAGCTCATACACTCAGATGTGTGTGGCACTATACAAACACCAACAATGAGTGGAAATAGATACTTTGTTACATTCATTGATGACTACTCAAGGATGTGCTGGATATATTGTTGCGTAAATTAGATAACCGAAATTAGACTCATTAAGTCCCAAATTTTAGTGCTCGCAAGTATACGAATCGAATGACAGTATAGCATATAAGCACGAATATCGTCCCACAGAGATCAAATTGATTCTAGAAATCTTACTAATTAAATCGAAACAAATTATAGTGGAGAAGCTTTCACTGAAAAGATAGAAATTTTGAATTAAGCTAAAAATGAAACATGACTAATAAAATGCATGAAATAATAAAATAAAAACATGAGAAAATAAAACCTAGGGCATCCGAATTCACCGTAACCAATTCTACTTAATTCCCTTAATATGTTATGCTCAAGTAGTTCCCCAATATTGATGATCGATTTTCCCTAAATTATTCGACGGCCATAGCATCTGGTTACATCAAAAGTATCCTTACATGTTAACCCTCTATGGCATCTAGATGGATTTAAACAAGTAAGAACCCATTAAGCTCTATGGAAATCGTTGGAAAATCACACAAACCCTAATTGTATGGCATCTACAAATAGGTGGTTATGGTATCAATTGCAATAAGCTAAACCCAAGTTAAGTATGGCATCTACTCTAACTTGCATCAAATCAACCTAATTTAAACCTAGATGGTGATCAAGCATCTAAATAAAAATCAAGCGCATTACGAATAGCGAAAGATACTCAATAAAGAAGAAAAACATGATAATAACAATGCCACAAGGCAATTAAGTATTCATGATTAGGCTACATCGTAGCCCTAGCAAAGAAGAATTCCAATGTAGCTCTCCTCTTTGCCGTTCCTTGCCGCAGCCCTCCTTTGGAATATGAATTGTTCTATTTGTTTTGGTGGCTTCCCCCCTTCCAATTAAGGAGAAGGAATCCTCCTTATAAAACCCACGGCAAAAGAAAGACCAAGAAAGAAAAATAACAATTAAAACCCTACTAAAATCCTATCACTAATGGACTTTAAGTCCTTATTAAATAAAAAGAAAATAAACGGAAATAATAAAAGCAAATAATTATGTCTCTTCTTAAATCTATTGAATAGCACTTCCATGTCCATTTGATTTCCAAAACCGCTCGATTTCATCTTCTTGTTGTAACGGATATGCCTTGATGCAGTTAGTTAGCCTCGTGCTCCACTGGAATTACTGTAGACACCCAAAATCTCCATTTTCCACTTCTTTTTCACGTAACTCCCATATTGAATGCCTAAAAATAAAACAATATAATTTAGTGCATTTAACCCATTTGAATATACAAAATCCAAAGGAAATATATGATAAAAATATATGAAAATATGCACCCATCATATATCTTTTGAGACACAAGTCAGATGTCTTCCATTTGTTTAAGAAATTCAAGGCTATGGTGGAACTTCAAAGTGGCTACTCTATGAATAAATTAAGAACAGATAAAGGAGGGGAGTTCATCTCAAATGAGTTTGAAAAGTTCTGTGAAGCTATGGGTTTGGAGAGGCAACTCACTGTTGCATATTCTCCACAATAGAATGGAGTTGCAGAGAGGAAAAACAGAACTATAGTTGAGATGGCTAAATGCATGCTTCATGAGAAAGGTCTGCCTTACAACCTTTGGGGTGAAGCTGTGATTACATCTGTCTATTTACTTAATCGATGCCCTACAAAAGCATTGAAGAATGTGACACTTTTTGAGAACTTCAGTGGAAGGAAACCTGGAATTAAACACTTGAGAGTGTTTGGTTCAGTGTGTTACTCACTTATTCCAGGAAATCTGAGACATAAATTGGAAGAGACGAGTGTCATTGGTATCTTTATCGGGTATGGCACCTGTGAGAAAGGGTATAGATTGTTTAATCCTGAAACTCAGAAGGTGATACTATCAAGAGATGTGATTTTTGATGAGAATGGTAAATGAGATTAGGAGAAACATAAGGTCAAGGAAGTGTGCATTCCATTTTTTGCAAGTGGATCTCCAGAAATGAAAGAAGTTGATGAGGGTTTGGATTCCATGGAACAATTTATTTTTGAAGGTTCTCAGATTCAAATTGCAGACTCTCCATCTATTGTCTCTGGAAGTTCAAGCAACTCAATTTCTACACCTCAGTTTGATAATAGTCCTCTGAGATATAGAAATTTGAGTGAAATTTATGAAAGATGTCAAGTGTATGTATCATTGAACCAGAGTGCTATAATGAAGCTGCACATGATAAAGCATGGAAGAAAGCAATGGAAGATGAAATTGGCATGATTGAGAAGAATCAGACTTGGGAACTAGTGAAAAGACCATCTGATGAACCTTGATTGGGGTGAAATGGGTGTACAAAACTAAATTGAACCTGGATGGGTTAGTTCAAAAGAACAAGGCTAGACTTGTTGCAAAAGGATATGCACAAAAGCCCGGAATTGACTATAATGAAACCTTTACACCTGTTGTAAGGATAGACACAATTAGAACACTGACTGCACTGGCTGCAAAGAACAAATGGAGGCTGTTTCGACTGGATGTGAAGTCAGCATTCTTGAATGGTGTACTAGAAGATGAAGTGTATATTGATCAGCCATATGGGTTCATTGTGCAAGGAGAGGAAGAAAAGGTTTACAGACTACATAAAGCATTGTATGGTCTAAAACAGGTGCCTAGGGCCTAGTATAGTGAGATAGATTCATATCTTACACTCTGTGGGTTTAAGAAAATCACTAGTGAGGCAACCCTTTATACCAAGTGTAAGAGAGACTTAGAATTGATTATAGTATCAATTTATGTTGATGATATAATATATATTGGAAGTTGTCAGGAGTTATTGGATGATTTTAAATCAGATATGATACACAAATATGAGATGACTGATCTGGGACTCTTACATCATTTCCTTGGTATGGGAGTTATGCAAACTGAGTATGCTTCATCTTTACTTAAGAAATTTGGACTCTAGGATTGTAAATTTGTGAGTACTCCGTTGGTTCCAGGTGATAAACGAAGAAAAGAAGATGGAAGTGGAGCTGCAGATGAAGCTCAGTATAGACAAATTGTAGGCAGTTTGCTGTATCTCACATTAACTAGACCTGACATAATTTATGATGCATGTCTGTTATCATGGTTCATGCATTGCCCTACTAACAAGCATTATGGGACAACAAAGATAGTACTAAGATATATCAGTGCAACTGAAGCAACAGCACAGGCTACTTGGTTGAGATTTGTCCTGGAGGACTTTGGTGAAATGCAAACTGTCGCAACACCAATGAATTGTGACAATACTTCAGCCATAGTTATCACTAAGAATCCTATTTTTCATCAGAAGACCAAACACATAAACAGAAGATACCATTTCATAAAAGAATCATTGCAGCAAGGAGTAATTGATTTGGTTCACAGTCCTACAAAGGAGCAAGTTGCTGATATTTTTACAAAGGCATTGACAAGGGAGCAATTCACTCATCTTAGAGAACTTCTTGGAGTTAAATCAGTTCACAATTTAAAGGGGGCTGTTAGTGTGTAAATTGTGATCTGATGTGGCAGTGTATTTCTAGCTCATATTGCTAGGATGATTAGCTAAAATTGTGTGTATGCCTTCTTATTTAAGTCTCATAGGTCTTAAGTAAGTGAGTGTACATGTGTCTTCATCTCATAGCGTGTAAGATGGATGGCTAGGATTGCTTGGATGTAATTTTGAATACTGCCAAAGATGTAAAAACAGTTAAGAGGAGAGAGACATTTCTCTCTCACTCTCAGATGAATGAAACAGTGTGTGAAGAATTTGCAGAGTTATATTCTCTGCTTTTCATTCTCTCTCTCTCTCGCTCTATTGCATCATCTCTTCTATTCTCAGTAAGAATCTCTGAGTCACAACTCACAGAGAGTACAATTTCTTCTTACTCTAACATGAGTATGAATGAGCATGTGTGTGTGTGCACCCGTGTGTCCCGAGCGCACATGTATAAGTATTTACTAAAGAGAGATTGATGGAACCTGTTGAGATAGATAACAGTCGAGCCTTGATCGCTTGATACTTTTGTTCTGTCAACCACTTAGGAAGTTTGTCCCCGCATATGTTTATAAATAGTCGTTTCCTATGTTCTATTGGGTCTTGACTCGCCTGATGGATCGCCAGCTCTCTAAGCATGTCGTGCTGGGTGACAAAGTGTTCAGTGTAGTTGCCATCAGCCTCCCTCTCATGCCTGGATGATCAATACTAAATTCTTTAATGATTTGTTCGGCATACATAATGAAAAGAAAATTATGAGCAGCCCGCATACCTTGTGACAACAAGATTAGCTAAACTTCGGACGGTGAGCTCGTGAAGGTTGGCAATGGTCAGAATTTCTTCATCTAGACCATATAACTCCGCCCACATATAATGAGGGCGGCAGCAGCAATTCTTTGGTCCTCCGGAAAAGAACCTAGATCGAGGAAACATTCCTTGATGATAGCCTTCTCTTTATCCAAGGCATCTAAGCTGCTTTGGAGGCAAGCAAGTAAATTCCTGTCAGAATCAAGAATAGATGAACCTTTGCACCATTCCTCTACTCTTTTCTGCCAGATTTCTATAGGCTGGCCACGAAGTGATCTCCCAACCGATGCAATGGCAAGTGGGCATCCCTTACAGCGCTTGATAATATGCAATTTAATTATCCAAAATGAATTCAATTACTATTATTTGATTAAATTGTTGAAAATCATCTAAATGGTTTCATAGAGATGATAAAATTGTAAACTGTCTACTCTTTCATTCTTCACAGTTCATTAACGTGTGTGGATGCTCAAACGTTATTTCTTTACCCTCTTATGAGGCATAAATAAGCATATATATATATATATATATATATATATATATATATAAGTGTGTGTGTGTGTGTGTATTGTGGACTAAGAAATCACCTTTCTCGAAAGATCTTCGTAAGTAGAAGAGCTTTTATCCTCCAAGGATGCAGAATAGTGAAAAAGAGCCATTGCATCTTCATCATTCAATGGTGCCAAATGATAAGGACAACCGAATCTTGGAAATGCAAATCTTGAAGTGACCAAAATCTTGCAATTTGAAAACTTGAATTGATCAAACTTCTCAAGAAGGGACTCTGATCCTGACCAAACATCATCCAGGACAAACAGTAGAGGACTTTGTCTTGATTCCTTCAGAAATTGTTGCAACCAGTTAGTTGCCATGACTTCGTTTTCGAAAGCAGGCAGCTCGGACCCCTTCCGTTGATATACTTCGTGTACAATAAGGTCCAAGTTGGGCTTTTTCGAGACATTGACAAAGAAGATGTTGTTCTTGAATGTATCTACTCAAACAGAATGTAGGAATGGTGTTAATAAAAGCTTGACTAGATATGTCTGCAATTCTCAGATCAAGTAAGTAATCAAGCAGTACCTCATTGCAAGACTTGTTAAGTTCATATTACTACCACTTGTTATTTGTTGGGCATGCCCATTTAGGTCTTTCTAATCTTTCTTATATTCCTTTCGTGCGCTTTAGTTTCATGTCCCCTTCGTTGTTTTACTTTAACAAATTTTAGTTACTGTGTATGTTTGGAGGGAGTATAGCGGACATTTTATAGGCCCTAGCGCGTAGTTCTACTAGCATAATTCTCTTCACGGTGTATTACTTTTTAACTAGGATCTAAAACTTTACCTAAAAAAAGTTGAAATCATAAATAGCATACCTTTGACTTCTTGATCCTGACAAAACATTTTAGCCAAGGTGGTTTTCCCACATCCTCCAGCAGCAGTCAGCACAAGCATAGACACCTGTTCATCCTTAAGGAGCTTCATCTTCAACTCCTTCAACGGCACATCCAACCCGACTGTAACCGATGGCGGTTCAGGCACCGCAGAGGAACATTTAACCATTTCAGGCGGATTATTTTTCATCTTCAAACTCTCTTCTATTCGAGAGAGCACCATCTGGATACTCCTTAAAGAAACCAACGTCTCCCTCGCATCCCTCATACCCTGCAGTTTAAGCACATCAAACACACTTCGGAGAGATTTGTCCAGTTGACTAAGCTTCTTGGTGTATGTGTGTTTTCTCCACACGCCAACTTTGCTGCACTTCTGAACAAGCTTTGCTCCTTCCTCCATCTGTATTGCATAATTTTCCGGTCCGTCCTTGGAGTTATACTTTTCTATGTCTTTGATGAGTGGTTGTAGAGAGTCCAGTGTGGATTTGATGTCTCCGAGGAGGTGTTGGAACATTAGGCCATCTCGCTGGCCAGAGGGCTGCCTTCAAAGATTCTCCAAAATATTAATATTTTAATGAACAGTACAGGGCCATATTTGCCTCCGTCTCCAACCGAGGGCCAGAGGGCTCGTTTTAGCCCTGTCACAAAAAACCGCCTCCAACCGAGGGCCAAAGGGCCATAGGGCCAAACATAATTTATTATTTTAAAGCTACAATTTAAAGCTACAATTTAATGTTGTTTCATATTGTTTAATGTTGTTTCATGTTACTTAATTTAATTTAATGTTGTATAATGGCCTAGGAAGTTATAGGAAAAAAATAGAATTAAAAAAAATTGAAACAAATTTTGTAAAATAGAAGTTATAGGAAGTTATAGAAAAAAAAAAGAAAAAAATAAGGTTTAAATTCATAAAAAATAAAAAAAAAAAAAAAAAAAAAGGTGAAGCAACGGCTAGTGACTCAACTAGGCGTTAGAGTTAAAAAAAATTCAAACTATTGTTGTCGGTTGTAACCGACAGCAATACTAAATAAATAAACAAAAAAACTGTTATTACTTAATGTTGTCGGTTTTAACCGACAGCAATGAAAAACCTTAAAAAAAAAAGAGCCAGCCCCGGGCTAGCTGGCTGGCCGAAAGCAGCCAGCCCTCCAGCCCTCCAGCCCTCTCCGATTCCGTGGGGCCCTCCCAGATTCCAGAGCCCTCTGGCCTAGCCCTCGGTTGGAGACGGTTTTAGGGCCATTTTCAGCCCTCTGGCCCTCTGGCCCCTTCGGTTGGAGATGGCCTTATATTCTCCTCTTGCACTGATTTTACAGCATCAAACAGCATTTGAAATGACGTTCTCAGAGCACCCATTCCGACTGAAGCCAGAGACATAATTACAGAAACACTCAAAACTTAATTCAATTACGGGATATTTTAGATGCGGTCCCTAATTCTTAACATTCTTTGATTAAAACTTTAACAATATTCAAAATTTGATCAAAGTCCTTTGACTTTGTACACCTCATTACATTACTATTAATATTTATATTTTTTATAGTTTTGACATTAATTATTTGATATTTTATGAGATTTATAATCCTATAAATTTAAAATCCCTTGTTATAATACTAATAGAAACGGTTACAATAAAAAAATTCAAACATTTTGATTGAATAAATGGATAAAAATTATGTAAAAATAAGAAATAATAAATGGCAAAAGAATGTATCCATAGTGTTAAAAAAAATTGGTACATTTTACAAAAAATTTGGTACATTTCACATATAACAAAGTGGTACATTAATAAAGAAGAATGGGTACATTATAAATAAATTAGGGTACATATAAAAGATTAAAAAATTATGAGTACAAATGAATTTTTAAAAAAATATAGGCGCTAAAAGAAATTAATACATGGGTACAAAATAAAACTAAAAAGAAAATACTACAAATTTTAAAAAAAAAATATGTTGCGAATTAAAAGTGGGTACAAACTAAAAATATAAATATATGATACAAAGTTTAGGCATAAAACATAAATATACCATATGTAATTTTTATATCATTGATTAAATATACAATGTCATGTGACGGTATACACATGGGTACAAACACAAAAAAAACATTAAAAAATATGGGCACAAAAAGAAACTAATATATGGGTATAAATTAAAAATGAAAAGAAAATTGGTACAAATTAAAAAATATTTGTAAATTAAAAATTGGTACCACTTTGTTATATGTGAAATGTACCAATTTTTTTAACACTATGGATACATTCTTTTGCCATTTATTATTTCTTATTTTTACGTAGTTTTTATCAATTTATTCAATCAAAATGTTTGAATTTTTTTATTGTAACCGTTTCTATTAGTATTATAACGAGGGATTTTAAATTTATAGGATTATAAATCTCATAAAATATCAAACAATTAATGTCAAAACTATAAAAATAAAAATATTAATAGTAATATAATGAGGTGTACAAAGTCAAGGGAACTTGATCAAACTTTGAATACTATTAAGGTTTTAATCAAAGAATGTTAAGGATTATGGACCGCATCCAAAATATCCCATTACCTAATCTGTTATTGGGTGATGAAAGAACAACCAAAATTCCAACGGTTTACAGAGAGGATGTAAAATAATCTAGTTTGATGAGAAATTGAGAATGTTACGTGCGTTGTTTGTTTTCGACTCTGTGTTTCAGCACACATATATAGGTCGAACGAGTTGGGAAGGCGAGACAACGAATTTTCTGGCTACTTGTTTTTTTTTTTGGGGTCAAGTTCTGGCTACATGTTTTGGTCTTACCGTGTTTTATCGTGCGTTCAAATCAACAAACCACACGTTCAAAGTAGTAGATTTCTTTAAAAAATGTCTTTTAACACAAATAGTGCAGAAATTGACGCACTAATTAAGGTGGCTTTGAAAGTAAAAATCGATCAATGTTGCTTTTGAATTGAGTGCTGCAAAACAATTTTACTGTTATATTTCTGTCAAAACTTTTGTTAGTATTTTAACGTGACACACCCTTAGCCCAGTTCGTTGTTTGCTATGTCAAAATGTAAAGTGGACAAGACATAATGAGTTATGAATTCAGTGCATTATCTAACCTAACTTTATACATGGATTACAAGTTTTATCTTTCAAATTCCTGCCAATCTAATCTTATCTCGAAGGACGAATCTATTTCACCCCGTCAAACAAGCCCATATAGAAATGACTAAACATATCATAAGGTTGGATCTAACTTTTTTATTTTAAGAATCTTATCTTCCCCATTTTTTATTCAATGTTTATCTTCTGCATCTTCACATTATGTAAAATTAATGACCATCAAATAGTTTAGGGAATTATTATTAGGAATTATTATTAGGACTCCAAAAATCTCATTTTACACTTCAAACTTTCTATATTATGAAGGAAAAATACATTTGTGAGGAGTGTAGAATGAGATTTTGAAGTGCCAATAACACTTCCCACAGTTTAATAGAATTTTTTTTAATAATTTTACCTTAAATTACTTCATCCATGTGGTGTAGTCGTTGGTTGTGTGTCCCGAACCTATATGGAATGAGCAGTATTTTGTCTGGTCCATCTTGGAGGTGTCCCCTCTCATGGGTGGCGGCATCTTGAACCACGACTTGTCATTAAGGTCGCGAAAGATCTTGTTGATCGAGACTGAGAACTTGGTGTACGTCTTAGGCGTCGCGCCTCCTTTCGACAAGGATCGGTCCATGCGTCTGCTTCCTGGCTTGTTTTTGTCATTAAGCGGTTTATCGTTCACCTTCTTCTGAGTCGGATCTACGTCTTTGCATGGCAGCTCAGGTGGCTTCTGGGAGCCCCTACAGGAGTGCTTTTCTGCCAAAGCATAAGAGTCTGCCAGGGTCAAGTTCTCGCCCATGATTTGTTCTCCAAAATGTGGGTGATTTGTAGGGAGCCCCTATGGGAAGGTTGAGCATGCAATGCTATCATCGCATCTGACGATCTTCACCTTCCCTACCTTGAACCTCTTGTTGTATGTGCGGAGTGACTCCTTCAAGTCTTTCTTCATGTTGAAGAGGTGGTCAGACTTCTTCTTGATTGAGCGGTAGGATGAATATTCCTTAGTGAAAACAAAGGAAAATTCGCTAAAGTTCTGGATTGAACGTGGTGGTAGGGTGTGGAACTAGTCTTGCGCATCGTCTTGGAGCGTCGTGGCAAAGATTTTGCACATGAGAGCATCATTGTTCGCATAGAGGGTCATGGCCCTTCGGTAGTGCATCAAATGTCTATCCGAATCTTCATCTCCTTTGAACAAGGTGATATGCGGTAGGCTGAACTTCAACAGTGGCTCCGTCTGCTCGATCTCTTTTGTAAACGGTGACTAGCTCATGTTGGCCATGTCTATACGAATGGCATCGTCGGTAGTGTCAATGCGCTGAAATCCGCGCAGCTGCTCTGCTACGAGCCTTTGTACTTCCTCCTAGATTTGCACCTGGTGGGGCAGTGAAGCCTCCAGCTACCCCCGGTGATGACCTGCTGGTCCACGTTGCTCTTCAGCATGTCCTACTCGTCTGTGTCGCAGTCGCTGTGCACGTGGTTCATTCTGTGCTGCTTGTCGTCACGCTTGGCAGAGGCTACCAATGGAACTTAAGCTGGACTGCTCTTATGCTTTCCTCGGTTCACCATGTGGCTGTCTACTTTGGTACCTAGTAGGATGATCTCCTTATGGGCTTAGCCTCGTGTAGACGCTTTACCTAGAATGTCCTGAGTGCTCATCAAAGTGTGGACCCAACCTTGAATGCACACTAACTAATGAACCGAGTCGAGAATGACGTTTCCCTGAGGGCCCAAACGAAAGTGCACACTACCCAAACACACGATTCGTGGTGGGCTGAGCAACTCTTTGCTAGGACATTGCTGGAATGAGTCACGTTCTTCCGCCCTTGTCCTGCTTCGGGACACCTCGTCTGGGGCGCGCTGCGTCTCAATGCGCTCGACGAGTTGGCTGGCAACATGCTGGGGTAGGTCATGCTTGCCATTTCGATTGGAAGAATCTGGATGATGGGCGTCTCCGTGTGTGGTGGAAGTGTAGTGGAATGCTGGTACAAAGCTTGAGCCCAGAGTGGGCATTCAAGCAAAAAAAAAAAAAAAATTGGGTGAAAATAACCCTGAGTCGATCACAGGACTGGTGGTCAAAAAGCACCAATTTGTCGATGCAAATTTTCACTGTCTTCAGTCTTGACAAAAATGCACCTGCAAAACAATCAACACCTTTAATCAAAGACCTAAACCTCACGCGCCCACGAGGTGGGAAGGGATGAGGGTTACACTAGTAGAAAAACCTGTTTGCGCGACGGAATCTTGCGCGACGGACTAAATTTCGTCGCGCAAACATGGTTTGCGCTACCCAAAACATCAAACGTCGCGCAAAGTGACTTTGCGTGACGTAACTTTGCGCGACGAGGTCCTGCGTCGCGCAAAGGCACTTTGCGCGACGTAACTTTTACTACGTCACGCAAAGGCACTTTGCGCGACGTTTTGGCGCCAAACAAAGACTATTTTACCGCTTTTTCCACCTTTGCGCGACGCACGATTACATACGTCGCGCAAAGAAGCTTTGCGCGACGCCACCTTCGTCGCGCAAAGTCAACGATTTTTTCTGCTCCACTTAATCAGATTGGGAGGCAGAAACTGGAGTTCCCGAATTCGAAATATCAATTGACCTTGGTGATCTACCTCAATACAACGCACCGGAAGAGGCAAACGAAGATGAAGACGAATGGGAATCCGGAAATGATAGTAGTGAGGATAGCGAGAGTTATTATTGTAGTTCGGATGAGGATTAATATAAACTTGTAAAGGAATATGTTGAAATCAGTTTTTGTATTACCATCCGGAAATCATACCATGTACTTGTTTATTTTTTGTGAATTTTTGCATATGCGATCTCGAAGTGTATACAAACAAGTTTGACGGTTAGATCATTCAAATTAGCTTCGTACAATGCGTATCCCATCAACTTCAATGGTATATATATTTACTAAGTAGATTTTAATTTATTTATTGTGTACTTATAACACTTAAGAAATTGAATAATATATATGTAAAAAAAATTAGTTGTTGAGAATTCAATATTTTTTTCTTCTTTAGAAACGTGAATTGAATACTTTTGATGGCTTATATATATAAAGTTTCAATCATTTGTTTTGAATGTTTATTGTATAACGGTATAGAATCAGTTGAATTTGATGAGAGAATGCTTGTTATTTGTTGAAGCTTTACATTTATTTATTTCCTAAACCATAAGATAAAAAAAAATAAAAATAAAAAAACTACTTTGCGCGACGCAGGTACTCCTAGGTCGCGCAAAGCTGTTTTGCGCGACGTAAGAAAACCTGCGTCGCGCAAAGTAGTTTTTTTTTTTTTTTTTTTTTTTTTTTCCTTCTCTTATTTTGGTTTTCTTTTGGGGTTCTTGCATTACCTTTTTCATTTGTGGTATCCACTTATGTAAAGGTGTTAAATTTACGATCGAATTGATTCATTGTATTCATACAGGGTTAAAGAGTGTATCTGTAAAAAATCATCAAAATCGGACTTAAAATAACCGTTAAATTGGTGATTTTTCGTTTATAGCCGTCCAAAAAGTTGGTCCCGTTACTTGATCTCTGAATGTTTGTTTTTTACGATTTTTGGCGTATGCGATCTCGAAGCATATACAAACAAATTTGACGGTTGGATCGTTGAAACTACTTTCGTACAATGCGTATCCCATCAAAACATTAGTGGTATATATATATATATATATATACTAAGTAGATTTTAATTTATTTATTTTGTACTTATACTTAAGAAATTGAATGATATATATGTAAAAGAATTATTGTCGATTTTTGTTAGAAAAATATATTATTGTGGGGTTTATGTATAAAAAAAATTGAATATGAAAAGAGAAAAATGTTTTATAATAATTTTTTTTTTTAAAAAAAAAACACTTTGCGCGACGCGGTCCTGCGTCGCGCAAAGAGACTTTGCGCGACGTATCAAAAATAGGTCGCGCAAAGTGGCTTTGCGCAACGCAGGACCGCGTCGTGCAAAGTTTTGGCGCCAAACAAGGATTATTTTACCACTTCTCCAATCCCTGATCTCAAGCTCCGTGAGGTCCTTCTCGCGTTCACACCTTCTCCATAAATCTTTTGGATATCATAGTGAGTCAAATTTCACCCTTTTTTTAATTTAATTTTACCTTGTTTTTAGATTTTTTTAATATTAATTTCACCCTTAATTTAATTTATTTTTATTTTAATTTTAATTTTACTTTGTTTTTCAATATTTTTTTTCTTCTTTAGAAACGTGAATTGAATACTTTTGATGGCTTACATATATATAAAGTATAAGATAAAAAATAAAAAAAACTACCTTGTTTTTCAATATATAAAGTATAATATTTTTTTTCTTCTTTAATTTTACCTTGTTTTTCAATATTTATTTCCTAAACCATAAGATAAAAAAATAAAAAAAATATAAAAAAAAACTACTTTGCGCGACGCAGGTGCTCCTAGGTCGCGCAAAGCTGTTTTGCGCGACGTAAGAGAACCTGCGTCGCGCAAAGTAGGTTTTTTTTTTTTTTTTTTTTTTTTCCTTCTCTTATTTTGGTTTTCTTTTGGGGTTCTTGCATTACCTTTTTCATTTGTGGTATCCACTTATGTAAATGTGTTAAATTTACGATCGAATTGGTTCATTGTATTCATAGAGGGATTAAGAGTGTATCTGTAAAAAATCATCAAAATCGGAGTTAAAATAACCGTTAAATTAGTGATTTTTCATTTATAGCCGTCCAAAAAGTTGGTCTCGTTACTTGATCTCTGAATGTTTTTTTTCTTCTGATTTTTGGCGTATGCGATCTCGAAGCATATACAAACAAATTTGACGGTTGGATCGTTGAAACTAGTTTCGTACAATGCGTATCCCGTCAAAACAGTAGATTCACCAACACTTGGAATTTATTTATACTTTCATTAAGTATAACATAAGATTTTGTGGTATCCACTTATGTAAATGGGTTAAATTTACGATCGAATTGGTTCATTGTATTCATACAGGGTTAAAGAGTGTGTATGTAAAAAATCATCAAAATCGGAGTTAAAATAACCGTTAAATTGGTGATTTTTCGTTTATAGCCGTCGAAACGTTTTGTCCCGTTACTTGATCTCTGAATATTTTTTTTTTTTTTTTTGGCGTATGCGATCTCAAGGCATATACAAACAAATTTGACGGTTGGATCGTTGAAACTAGTTTCGTACAATGCGTATCCCATCAAAACATTAGATTCACCAACACTTGGAATTTATTTATACTTTCATTAAGTATAACATAAGATTTTGTGGTATCCACTTATGTAAATGGGTTAAATTTACGATCGAATTGGTTCATTGTATTCATACAGGGTTAAAGAGTGTGTATGTAAAAAATCATCAAAATCGGAGTTAAAATAACCGTTAAATTGGTGATTTTTCATTTATAGCCGTCCAAAAAGTTGGTCTCGTTACTTGATCTATGAATGTTCGTTTTTTCCGATTTTTGGCATATGCGATCTCGAAGCATATACAAACAAATTTGACGGTTGGATCGTTGAGACTAGCTTCGTACAATGCGTATCCCATCAACTTCAATGGTATATATATTTACTAAGTAGATTTTAATTTATTTATTTTGTACTTATAACAGTTAAGAAATTGAATAATATATATGTAAAAAAAATTACTTGTTGAGAATTCAATATTTTTTTCTTCTTTAGAAACGTGAATTGAATACTTTTGATGGCTTATATATATAAAGTTTCAATCATTTGTTTTGAATGTTTATTGTATAACGGTATATAATCAGTTGAATTTGATGAGAGAATGCTTGTTATTTGTTGAAGCTTTACATTTATTTATTTCCTAAACCATAAGATAAAAAAATAAAATAAAAAAAATAAAAAATAAAAAAAAAACTACTTTGCGCGACGCAGGTGCTCCTAGGTCACGCAAAACTACTTTGCGCGACGTCAAATTGTATATATAGGTCGCGCATGCTCAAATAATTTGGCAAAAAAGGGCGCGTGCTCAAATAATTTGGAACCCTTCTTTCTTTCCCTCTTTCCCTCTTTATTTCTGAAACCCTCCAAAATTTTTTTTCCCCAAATCTTCGAACCCTTCCTTCTTTTTTCCCCAAATCTTCAAAATCCTTTGAGATTTGATAAATTCAAATTCATGCAAATCTTCGAACCCTAACCTCCAAATCTTCGAACCCTAACCTCCAAGTCTTTTTTCCAAATTCATGCCCTCTCTCCCTCCAAGTCTTTTTTCCCCAAATCCCCAAATCTTTATTTCTGAAACCCTAACCTCCAAATCTTCGAACCCAAATCCACCCCCAAATCTTCGAACCCAAATCCACCCCCAAATCTTCGAACCCCAATCTTCAACCCCCAAATCTCCCTCTCTATTTCTCGTTCCCTCCACGCTCTCACTCTGAAGCCAGTAGGGACGGACGGTAATATATGCTTTAGTGTTGATTTTGTTGATTTTTGTTAATTTTTCTGTTTTAGGGAGCCACAAGCAGGGCTTGTGATGAGTCCATATTTTACTATATATTTTACCCTAATCTTAGTTATAATTTATTGGTTATTTTGGTAGAATTTTGATACTTTGTTATATATTTCCAATATAGGACATTCGACTTCCTCTGGAGCAAAAAGTGATCAAACGGACGAATTTTGGAGTGATTCCAATTGGAGGATGTTCGTGAGTCTTTGAAGATGATTGTGTCAAAATTCCAGATTTTTCTACCGAGCCGTTTGACCGTGGCGATGTAATTAAGACCCAGCGCACAGCTTTCCCAGATTGACGTTTTTGGACGTTTTGGGTATTTTTTAGTTCAAGATGGCATATTTTGAGGAAGATTCCTTCTGAGGATTTGTAGGGGACGTCTTCAGCTTTCAAAAGAGACCTTTTGGGACCAAATCGGAGTTGATTTGGTCGGTCAAAATTGTGATTTTCTGAGAAGTCCGAATTCTAGTTCAAATAGGAAACCTTTTATTTTCTGTTTTATTATTTTATTAGGTTTCCTAGTTTCATTCTAAGACCTTTTACTAAGAGGATTTTAATTATAGTAGTATAAATAAGGCTTTTTAGCCATTAGGAAGGTATGTAACTTTTGGAGAAGCTTTTGTGCAAAGCTTAGAGATTTTCAGACTTTATTCTACAAGGTGTTTTCTATCCTTTTTCTATTTCAATAAAATTTCTTTTGTTTTATGGTTGTTCGTAACTAATTTTCGTTTGCTAGGGCGATGCCTTGAGCCTTAGCATGAATATGTAGTCTTTATTTAATTGCTTATGATATTATACATGCATGCTTTGAATTATTATCACTGTGCTTTAAACTGTCTCTATAACTTAATGCTTAGCTACCATTAGGATGTTTAGATAAGTAATCGGATGCAATTCGATCGGAATGCCACCGGGGGATTGAGTATTGCTTCTTGTGATTGATGGTTGTAATTTCACCTAGGGCGAATGCCACGTCTTAGGGGTTGCATGGTTTTTCAAAGGGTTTTCACAAAGCGTAATGAGTCATGCATGTTTATATTTGATCTGAATGCCACAGACGGATTGCATGTTTGATATACGTTCTAGCTTGAATGCCACAAGTAGAATATGCATTAGGAAAACCCAACCTTCAGAGTTGCATGGGTAATTCATAAGTAATTGGTAAATCTACATAGGATTGTTAAGGGGACGGCGGAACCCTAGGCTTTTACAAATTTGGTTTTCAAAACTCTTGTCTTTTGTTTTCTTTACTTTGTCAATTTATTTAATTGTTTTTAATTAAATTCGTTTTTAATATTTTAGGTCATTAAATCAATCTCTTCCCAATTTTGCTTTTAAATAATTAATTAAAATTTGGTTTTAACATAGATTATTCATTCAATCCCTGTGGAAAACGACCTTGCTTGAGCTGCTATACTACGACAACCTTGTACTCTTGCAAGTATTTTTTATGTGTTTTTATCCCTACTTTTGCAGGTGGTAAAAACCCTATCAGCTTGCACCCAATTCAAGTAATATATGCTTCCTTTCTTTTTGCTCCCTGTCTCCGTAATAACTTTTAAGTTAATCAGAATGATACTGCATACATTACCTAGTTTAGCCTGTAGGATCTCTTGTTTCATTAAGTACAAAGGTCTACTTCCATTCCCAGTTAACTCTCTCATACTCATATCAGTTGCACTACTGTTTTTTCTATTTATTTTCTTGGAGGTGATGAATACAGATCAAGGGTACTCGTGCAATCCAGAAAGAAAGGGATATAATGATCTTTATGATTATGTTGCTTGAATCGAATTACACACACATGTATATATATTATATACACATACAATGTAATCAATTTTTTTTTTTGTTTCTGCAAGTTGGTTTTTTTGGGAGAACTCCTTTCTGATCTTAAAGTAAAAGATTTCTTATTAATGCTATCTGAATGGGTTTCTAATAGTTTTACAACTTCTACTTTTTAGTTGTTACTGTTGATTAGTATTTAATTGTGGAATATTCTCTGAATTTCTTGAATGCTTTGTTTTTGGAAGACAAATGAGCAAAAGATCCTTGTGGACAAGTGTGGTGAACAGGTGATAGAGATAAAGTCTCTTAAGGCATTGGTGAGAGTCTTGATACCGTTGCCTTCACTTCTATTGGATCCATGTTATTTGATTTTTTGACCATTTATATATAGGATTTTTTTTTTTTTTTTTTTCAGCTTCATCAATGTTTTTGATATACATTTCTAGTTTCAGTTTATATCAACTCCTCTACATGTAGGTCCTTTGTATATCTGTGCCTGCTGTTTGATTTTAATTCTATCCAATTTGAGAATTTAAGATTCACTTTGACTGTATGAACCTGATAAATTACCCTGTAAAGTGTTTCTCAGTCAAATAAAGTTTGTTTATTAATTTTTGGCGGTTAAGAATTTTTATTTATTTTTTGCCTCATGAATGTTTTTGGAACTTTCAATTTAATTCTTCGGTTTGATCTTTAAGGCAATAATGCTGTGGTGGAATTATTTGTTTATATCCTTGTGGTGGTGTTGTCCAATTTGTTTTTGGAATTACTGTTTTTTTTTTTTATTTATTTTTAATTTTTTTTAATTTTTTATTTTTTTTTCAGTTCTATCAATGAATTACGTATTTAAAAGGTCATAAATGTTATAAACAAATATGTATGTAATTATGACCTAACAAGAAAATAGTTAGCAAAGAAAATATGTAGATATCGGTAACCATTTAGTAAGTTAAGAATAACATTTAAGTTCGAACACACATGGACTGTACTATAACCGAGCTCATGCCAGTAATTGATGAAGATGTACTTATTGCAGATTGAGAAGTTGCAGAAAGAAAAACTGGAACTGCAGATCTTCTTAGACGTGTATGCACAGGAAAGCTATGAAAACAGGTAAACATTTTTTCCTGAGTGCTACATGGGGGCAATGTAGGGATTTTGTATAAAAGCATAAGCTTGTATATGTACATTTATTTGTTTTTCTTGTTCTCATACATTTTGGAGAGTTTATATTGTTTTCTTTTGGGGTAGACATAGAATGCAGTAGTTTCTTCATTATATGATTCGTGGATTCGACTAGTTCGTTTGACAGTTTTATTTGGAACTAATTCGTTTGGTAGTAGTATGTTATTCTATTTCTAGATGCAGTGTTTTCACCGGACATTTGGCATAATTTGGAAAACATTACTAAAAATTTGTCTGTAGGTTAATTAATCTAAACGACCAGTAATTTCTTGCCATGTGTAAATTAGATGAGCTTTTGTTAGCCGATATATGTAGCATAGGAATGTTGAGATGACACACTGAGCTCAGTTGAACTGTGTATGTATTTAACTACCACTGAAGATGAAATTGGTTAATCAAGGCAAACTTGGGTGCTTTTGGTTTTGAAATTTAGGGTCCATATGGGACTGCTTTTGTAGGAAGGACTTTTGCTCATAAGTGCTTTTGCAAGAAGAGCTTTTATTAGAAGCATGTCGAAATTTTTATCAAAAAACCATACAGGCCCATAGTAGATGACACAGTAGAGGTAGGATTATGTTATTCTATATTTATATTCAGTGTCCTTCTTGCCCCCTGTTACCAACAACATTATGGACATGTGTTTCCTCTCTTTAGTAGCACACGGATCTCATTCAATTTCGCTTAGTAATATTTGTTTCTTTTGATTAAAGTACACGGATCTCATCATAATTTTGTCGGTATATGCTTGAAACGCAGTGAGATATGTGCCATGATCTTCTTATTCTTGGTCTTTTTACAACATTAAGCATAAGATGAGCCTGCAATCCCTTTTCCATTGCAGTATGAATGTGTTGTCTTAAATCCTTTGCAGGGCTTTCTTTGGATCATTGTACAGATGCTTAGCAAGGGGTGCAAGAGCAGTGTTTCAACTTTATCCTGAAAACCTGGACCAGCGCGAGTTGATTTTGAGTTCTGCTATGCGTGCTGGATTTGCGGGGGGTGTTGTTGTTGATTATCCCAACAGGTATGCAAGAAACCAATTATGCAATCTTGTGTCATAGGCTGTTAGCTCTCTCTTTTATGGTACAACGCTTTTATACATTTTCTTGCATTTGCCATTGTTCTTGTTCTTGTTCTTGTTTATGTGCTTTCATCATTCAATGTCTGATATCCACTTTTTAATCTTTGGTTAATGTTTGTTCAGTTTTCTTTACTTTTTTCACACATGGTTATTTATTCAGTTTTCTTTGCTTTTTTCTTCTAGTTTCAAATGCAAGAAATGATTAGTTTGTAATGTTGTATTTTTATGGTTCAAACAGTGTATAGATGTCGCATTTGATCACTCGTCGTCGGAGTGTGACCAATGCGCCTCCCACATTATCAGCATCTACTCCTTCAGCCGTGAGTGCTCCATTGATTGGGGAGCCTACACCCATTGCTGAGGCCACTCCTACGACGTCCCAGGTGCCCATCTCATCGACGTCATCAGTGTCGGTTGAGCAACTCAATGCACGGCGGCCTCATCGGCGCCGTCGTGAGCCGGAGCCTTCTGATCACACTTCCTCGGCATCCAGAGTCGAGGGTGAGGCCTCCCATCCAGGTAGTTTTTTCTAATTCTCACTACGTTTGTATTATTTTTTTTCATTTTAAAACTAATTTTTTTTATGATGGTGAAAATTTGCTGGATTGTGAAAATGTGTTATTGGTTGTGAATTAATGTTATTAAGGTTTTGGGAAATGCTATACTATTAGGGGAGGTTATGTCGATTTTTTTTTTTTACAAATTTAAGCTTTGGGTTTTCACCATTTAAGTATTTTTGGCCAGCTAAAAAAACCACTAGGGGGCCTAGTCGAATGGTGAAGCAGGCAGAGAGCGCACGACAGAACTCCGCCAAGATCAAGATTGTGTATGACCCACGACATCAGAGAGCGGCTACCTCACAACAACATAGCTTCGTTGCTGGTAGTTGTGGTGTTGTTATTCGAGACCATTGTCCTTTTCAGTGGGAGTGTTGGGCAGACATTCCCGAGGAGACGAAGAAACTGGTGCGAGAAGCGTTGTCGGTTAGTATATTAATTTTTAGCCTTTATCATTTTTTTAATTTTGTTTACAAATATTAAAAACCAAAATATATTATCCTAATATTAATAAATTTCTTACTAGTATTTTATTGTTTTTCATATTCGTAGTTCATTTATGATCTTGAGGACATATCCTCCGAGGTCAATGCCTACTTAGAGTACACCTTAGCGACTCGGTACAAAAATTGGAAGAGCAATTTTCACACATATTTTAAGAATTGGGATGATCCGGAGATTGCTTGCCTACACGTTCCAGGTGAGTTGAAGAACCGGCCAGAGGATTGGGAGTGGCTTTGTAAACATTTTACGGACCCAAAATTTGTGGTATGTACATAATATTTTAATAATAATTTATTATTGTTTTAGTTATTTTTTAAGCTTTTTTTAATTAATTTATTTCAAATAATTGCACTAACATCTATATTGTGTGTTTAACAGAAGAAATCTATTGCCGCCCAAAAAGCTCGTGAGTCAAAGACACTTCTCCACCATTCCGGCTCGAAGCCCTTTTCGTATAGGGTTGAGGCACGGCGTGAGGTAAATGTATATTAACTTTGAAATTTTATACAATTTATTTATTATTATTGATTCATAAAATTTTCTTAATGTTTTTTTCCTTCAGGAGGGTTCTAAGTTCCTAGTGATCGACATGTTCAAGGACGTTTATGTTCGACCTGGTAAAGAGATCCCTGAGCAGTTATATGTAAGTATATGTAATTATTATTATTCTTATATGAATGAATCGTTCAAATATTATTTATATTTTGTTATTAAACATTATATGTTTTTTCTTTACTATTAGGCTACTATGGTGGAAAAGAGCAGTGTTGTTCTCCAAGAAGCAACATCGCAGCTTCCCCCGGAGACTCCGATTGAGGACGTCACGGTACCCGATGATGTAGATTTTCAGATCATGACTGATGTCCTGGATCAGAACTTAGGTCGTCGTCATGGCAAGGTTGCTCGGGGTATGGGGAAAGCGCGAATTCGTGAGACGGGTGCCTCTTCTTCCAGGTTGAACACAGTAGAGGTTGATGCATTGAAGGAAGAAGTGACAACCCTAAAGGCCCAAGGCGAGCAGATGAGGGCGCAGCTGACGGCCCAGGGCGAGGAGCTGAAGAGCTATGTTGGAACGATGAGAGACCTTATGCAAGCTATACAGACGTCTGGCCTCCAAATCTCACTACCATCACCTCATTTTGCTCCACCTTCGACCTCGGAGCCACCTCGCCCTGCCGATACCCAGTAACTTGATGTATTAAACCTAGTTTACTTGTAGTTTTTTCTTTTTTGTTTGGATATCTTGCACATACATTTCTATATATTTTATATAATTAAATACTTTTTCTTGATCAATTAATTATTTTTTTGAATTTAATTACAATATTTATCAAAAATTAAAACAAATAAATATTGAACCCCCACTTAGAACGCGTGTCGTGCAAAGTGTTGCGCGACCCACTACCTACGTTGTGCAAAACGTTGCGCGACGAACCACCTAAGTCGCGCAAAAAGGGTTTGCGCGACTCACATTGGGTCGCGCAAAGATGGTTTGCGCGACCCATCATGCGTCGCGCAAACCCTCTTTGTGCGACTCATCCTCCGTCGCGCAAACCCTCTTTGCGCGACGCAGGTGTTCCTGAGTCGCGCAAACTCTACCGTGACATACTTAGCGCGACGGTTAGCGCGCGACGAAGGTTGCGTCGCGCAAACCCTTAGGCAACGATTTTTGACTTTGCGCGACCCAGGTAACTACGTCGCGCAAAGTGTTTTTTGTACTAGTGTTAGGCCGATAGATCTCCGATGCCTAAGTCAGTTTCTCTGAGAGTAAAGTGATTAGGGCTTTTTTAGGGTAGCAAAAGCTTCTGAAATTTGGTAGAATATGGGGTATATATAAGGGAGAGGGCTGGCCACAATGTTAGGGTTTTACCCTACACATGACGGCATCCTATTGGCCAATGTTTATGGAGAAATATTCTCAAGATATTAAATAGGAAATAATATCTTGAGATAATGGAGTAATTATCCCTAATTGATTTAAATTGGGATTACTTACTTGATTGGAGTCAATCTTCAATTCAGAATGTATTAAAGATAGGATTTGAGTAATTGATCCTTATCTTTAATGCTTTGACTTTTCCTTGCCAAGGGCAGGTGAGCTGTGGGTAGTCGCATTTAGTTACTGAGACTTTCAGGGGTGTGACCTGCGAGTGGAAGTATCTGAGGAGCTTGTCCATTTATTGAGGGAAATCTTGTCTTTCTTGAACAAAAGTCCACACGTTGCTTCTAGAATTTTTGTGATTATTTTAGGCTCCACACAGTTCATTGAAGAATTCACACATTTACCGTGTATCACAAGTTCACGAAAATTGCAGATCTGAAAATTTCATGTGGGGGACTATTTTATAATCTCATTATGCTTTCATGGAATATGCACAATTGTTTCAATGTTGATTAGTAAAATTTGTATGTCTTTGTAAGTATATATATATTTCCTAAAATATTATTGTGAAACCCCATCCTCGGATGTCACTGTTTAAAATTAGGTATTTTGTATTCTTAATTTTGATGCATTTATATTGGCGGTGTTTATTTTTTATTTTTTATTTTTTTGAAATTGTTAAAAGATGAAGACGCCCCTCTTGTGCTAAACAGGATTTTACATGGACGTATTTGATCCTTTCATATTTTTCTACTGTTCTTGGGATATTTAGATAATACGTGTTGCTATGAACGCGTAAGCGCAAATAGATTGGAGTTTGAAATTCGAACGAGAAAGTTACGAATTTTCTAAATAAAAGGGGATTTTGGTAAATTCGAACTGCGTGTAAAATTGGGAAAAACTGTTCTTGATTTTTTTTCTCTTCTCCATTTGGGTGGCTCCCCTAACTTCAAATCTTCACATCTTTTTCATTCGGTTATCGTTTTCGACAAATCTTATATCAAAATCTAAGCCTCAATAACCCTAACACATTTACCACCTCGATTTTCCCTCAAAATGACCACGCAGGGCAGAACAAGGGCAAGAAAATAAGCAAATCCCGTCGGACAGTGGTGAAGCCAGGAATCATCAGGAGGAGAGGCGAAACTTAAAAGGGTAAAATATCTCAAAAATGTAGACAACCAAATTCGAGTAGACAATAATAACGTCATTCATAGTTTATCAATACAAACTAATGTTCTAAAAGACGCTAGGCACTAGCCGGGCGGCAGGCTGGGACCTAATCTAGGCTTAGGCAGATTTACATAAATTTATTATATATCATATAAATAAGAACCTATTGCACTTAATAAATGTACTATATTCTATAAATAAACATTGAACAATACTTATGTTATTTTTAAAAAAAGGATAACAAAATGTTTACACATTATTTCGTTTTTTTTATATTATTATTATTATTATTAACGAACGATATTATTTATCTTAAGGGGGAATGAGTTAAACTTCATACTAGGCTAGCCACAATAAAATGGTTCAGATTACAATAAAATGGTTCAGATTCGCCTTTAACGACAATCAAACTTAAGACCTTTTTACTTACAAGTAAAAGAAATATCACTAGACTGCAGCACCTAGTGATCTCCTATTTAGAAGTTTTAGGTAAATATTTTTATATGGAATACATGTCACATCCCGGTCCGGGCCCCCACCACATCTCGGGCTCGACTCCGCATATTTTCCGCTTTGGGCTCGACCACGCCCTCACGGTTTTGTGTCTAGGAACTCACGTGAGCAAAACTTCCCAGTGGGTCACCCATCCTAGGAATGCTCTGGCCCATTCTCGCTTAACTTCGGAGTTCCTATGGAACCCGAAGCCAATGAGCTCCCAAAAGGCCTCGTGCTAGGTAGAGATGGGAATATACATATAAGGCTTACAAGATCCACTCCCTTGTGCGATGTGGGATCTAACAATCCACCCCCTTAGGGGCCCGACGTCCTCGTCGGCACACTTCCGGCCAGGGATTGGCTCTGATACCATATTGTCACATCTCGGCCCTGGCCCCACCACATCCCGGGCTCGACTCCTCCGTAACACGATATTGTCCGCTTTTGGGGCCCGACCACGCCCTCACGGTTTTGTTTCTGGGAACTCACGCGAGCAGAACTTCCCTGTGGGTCACCCATCCTGGGAATGCTTTGGCTCATTCTCGCTTAACTTCGGAGTTCCTACGGAACCCGAAGCCAGTGAGCTCCCAAAAGGCCTCGTGCTAGGTAGAGATGAGAATATACATATAAGGCTTACAGGATCCACTCTCCTGGGTGATGTGGGATCTAACAATACAATTGAGAAAGAGTATTAAAACCTAAAAAAAAAAAATACAAACAAAAAGTCGGCAAAAGAGAAGATGGTGGAGTTAAAACCGAAATGTGGCGAGCCCAAATTAAAGAGGAAAAGAGGGGGTATGAGTGACGACTGGTCCCTGCTTAAATAAATTTTTTTTTAAACTGAACAACAGAACGACATCGTCCCACTGAAGGAAGGATTTTTTTTAAAAAAGAATCAATCAGGACCAAAACACCGTCGTTTTGGCCTGGTTTTTTCAAAAAGAATTATAACCCTGCTCGTAGTAGCAGGGAAAACGCAAAAATAGATAGCATTTCTTCACTTCCGGCGGGACCAGAGGGGCGAAACCACAGCTTCAAGGCTAGATTTCCGGCGAGGGGAGGGGCGGACGGCCCCTCCTTACGCCTTTGTAGCTTCGCCCTTGTCGCTGGAGAAACAAAACTTTTTGACCAATTCATCGGAATCTGACTTTAAGCCAAGGGAGAAGTTTAATTCTCTTCTCATGGGATTCCTTTCTATGTAAGTGGTTTCCTATATTTTTTTAATTGGGTTATGGATGCACATTTGCTTATTTACTTTAATGATTTCCTTCTTTCAATGTTTTTGGATGTGATCTACTTTGTAAGAGAATCTTCAAAGGAGATGTCAAATTTTAAACGTCAAAATGATAGTTGATAGTTTATGTGGCAATTTGACATTTTGTACAATATTTTGCTTCACCCGATATGTTAAATAATAATGTCATTTAATAAATATTTTATCTTTTTGTGGAGTCCAATGATTAAGGCAACCAATCAAATATTTCAAAAACATAACAACAAAAGGCTTTGCCTTCAAATGACTCAGCGCCACGTAAGAAATTGAATGCTCGGTTGGAGAGAGTTTGGTACCATTTTTTACTGTTGTATGCCTACGTGGCAATTTTGACATCTCCTTTGGAGATGCTCTAATCCCTAGTACATTTAATAATTTTTTGATGTTTTATTTATCTTTTTATTTTATTTTTAATGTATTAATTACATTTAAATTTAATTTTTATTTCATTCATCATAATATATTTTAATGTCTACATTTAGGCAACTAATTTTTTTATAATATATATTCCGATAACAATTTTGTATGTTCTTCATTTAGGTACATTAATACATTTGAATATTTCAGTGTATTCATCGATACAAACATATAGGTACATTAATTCAATATAATACATTTCGGTACTTACATTTTAGTACACACATTTGAGTATTGACTTTTAGGTACATTAATTTAATATACTATATTTTGGTACATACATTTTGGGATTGACATTTAGGTACATTAATTCTATATAATTCATTTTGGTACATACATTAAGATTCATTATAATATATTTCGGTACAATCATGCAGGTACAAATATTTCGGTACAAAAAAAAGAAGTTAATTTTATATATTTCGGCACAGTCATTTATGTTCACTTATGTATTTATATATTTTTGTATCGCAATTTTTTTTTAATATTTTCCCATTTATTTTCATTTATAATTAAAGAACTAAATATGTGCATATTAATAAAATTAAAATTTAATGTAGAGAGATTAAATAAAAATACACAATAAATAATAAAAATTGAATATAAATTTTGATAAAAGTACACTTCAAGAGATTAAATTGAATATGTAATCTAGCATCAGTTTATTTATTTATTTTTTATTTTTATATTTTTATTCTTTTGCAATGACTAATGTTCTAATATCATGTGGTATCAATGATTACCCTAAAAATTTCCTTGCTAGTATATTTAATGGATATGGCATGGTTTTACAAATGTGTTTTATATTAAAATATTACTTTTCTATCATCTATCTATTGTATGAAATATGAGTTGTAACCTCGTTAGAATTATTCCGTAGAACTCATTTGTCTGGATGATTGGAGATTGGTTAGTTAAGTGGAATTGATAGCATGTACATTTGAAATTGTGATTCATGATGAATTGACACATGTTATAGAATGTGTATGATGTGATTCAATGATCGTTGTCTTGTCGGAATGTTGGTGTGTATGCTAGGAATTATGATTCATATTAATTTGGTGCTTGTTGTGTATTGATGTGACTGCACCATGTAGCAGTGGTTAGGATGGTCCTGCTTGGTATATCCACAATAGGGGACCATACATATTTCAGGGGTGATCATGCCTGCTATATCTGTGATGGGGGATTACCACCTGCACGATTAGACTATGCTTATGGTTCTGCTTGGTTTATCCGCAATGGGGGACCATATGCATTCTAGGAGCGATCATGCTTGGTATATCCGCGATGGGTGATCACTGCCAACATTATTAGACTATGCATATGGTTCTGCTTGGTTTATCCACAATGGGGATACCATACACATTCTAGGTGTGACCATGCTTGGTATATCTGCGATGGGTGATCATTACCTAGAGCTATAAGATACGGTCCTGCTTGTTATATCCGCGATGGGGGACCATAGGTATTTCAAATTATCATGCTTGGTATATCCGCGATAGGTGATCACTGCCTACATGCTTAGATTATGCCTATGGTTCTGCTTAGTATATCCACAATGGGGGACCATACGCATTCCAGGGGTGATGAGGATTAGTTGTACTTTGTACAGTTCGATAGGCAACCATAATTTAGTTGGATTCCGGTGAGTTTCCGGAATCCCTATTCTTGCTCATTTCCATAAAGTTAGTATGGCCCCTAGATTCGAGTGAATAAGAATTGCTCACATTAGACATGGTGTTTATAAATTAGATTTATCATGTTATTACTTGGAATCCGGGTAGGAAATTATGTAGGATTCCTTTATTAAATTTTGTGAATTAATATATGATCTTATTGATTGATGAACGTAGTTAAATGTTAATATTGTGCTTCTTTGATTCATGGAATTGATTAATTGGAGTGATTGTGGAACGATGTTGGATATGATTGTTATTATTATGATTAGACTCGTTGACCAATGTGGCTAGAGAAAAATATTGCGCTTCGTTGATTGTTCTTTGAGATGTTGCATGCTATGAATTGCAGTATTATGTTGAAACATAGTGATTTATATGATGGACGAAGTGGAAATCTTGATTGTCATGTGGGTTTACTATGTAGCCCTGAATCTAGTAATTTCATACTTGTCAAGTTCTAATAATTGATTGAGGATGCTATGCATTTCTGTTAGAACGTAATGTGACAAATGTCGGAGTGTAGTGAATGGTGAACTACGAATATCTTGATCCCTATTTAGGGTACGTAGGCAATCTAACGCAAAGGTTAGATTCAGCCATGAAATAAAGAAAAGTCACTGCTTGGTTGAATCATTGATTGCGTTTTGGACTTGTCTCGGAGACGAGACATGATAAATAAACAGGGATGAGCTGACATCACGTGTCGATCTTGGACGTATGTCGGGATCGGGGCATGACAATTATAATTTTATTTATGAGTTTTAATTTAAATATAAACTATACAATGAATTTATTGTTTATGCAATCAAATATATAGTTTTTCAAAGAACTATTATTAGGCCACTTAGTACTACGGTCTAGTGGTGTTTCTCTTCACTTGTAAGTGAGAGGTCTTATGTTCGATTTCCACAAAAGACAAATTTGAACCACATTGAACAACTTTGAACCACATTGAACCACATTATTGCTAGCCATTGTGAGGCTTAGCCCACTCCCCACCCTCTTAGGGTAGATAATATCGTTTATTCAAAAAAAAAAAAAAAAAAAAAAAACTATTATTAGTGCTAAAAGAAAGTCACTTTGCCCTCCTTTTGACCTTTCTTATTTCATTATAGAATAGTGTAAGATGAATTTTTTTTTTCAGTTCAAATTTTGTTGCGAGTGAATTCATAAGCTTGGTGTAAGTTAGTTAGAGAATTTATTATGAAGATACTGTTATATGCTCCCTTTAGCATACTACAAGATGAGAAAATATGCTGATATACATACAAAATTTTCAACACCAATAAAACTTTTTGTGCACATGCCATGAAAACATAAGAAACTTATATGCTTCTCTATTCCCATTCACATGATATGTCAGGTTCAATGCACTTATGAATTGACCTCATTTACGTGTATCATACGTCCTTTGATAAATTGATCCCGTTTGCATGAATTATAAGTTGACGAAAAATGATAGAGCTGGTAATTTTTTGGAAATTTTTGAGATGAGACCATAGTATAATTTCCTTATATTTTCAAATAATATTTGCGAAATTTAGTGTGGAAAAGTATATTTGTTTACCACGCAAATTTTAATTTTTTTTTTTGAAAAAATATTGCTAAGATGTTGATTTTTAATTTATTTTTGGGTTTGTACAATATGCACAAAACTTGTACCAGAAGATGAGAAAATATTATACTTCTATACATCAAAAATAAAACTTATTTTTCAACATTATATTTTGTGTGCATATGCTATGAAAACACAAGGAAATTGTATTATGGGCCGGCGTACTCATATGCGCTTCATTATTTTCAATAAACTTACGAATAGGTCTCATTTTTACGTGTATCAAAAATTTATTGAAGAATTCATCCCCTTTAGCGTGTATTACAAGTTCCAGAAAAATGAAAGAGTTGAGAATTTCTTGTGAGGAGACCATAGTATAATTTCCTTATGTTTTCATAGAATATGCACAAAAGTTTCAATGTTGATTAATAAACTTTTTATGCCTTGTATAATTTTCTTTATGAGTTTAAATTTAAATTGTACAATGACTTTATTGTTCATACAATCAAATATATAGTTTCTAAAAGAGTATTAGCGCTATAAGAAAACCACTTTGTCCTCCTTTTGACCTTGTTTACTTTATTAGGAAGCAGTGCCTAATAATTTTTGCAAAAAAATGTTATTAAAGATGAGACTCACATATGTTGGTAGGCCCTACCTCTATTAAAAAGATGAGACCCACATCTTTTTAATAGGCAAAAGCTTCAATGTTAACTAATAAAAATCAGCTCTAGTGAAAATATGAGCTATCTTTTTCTAATGTACAATTATTTGTTTCAAAACTATAAGTTTTCTATAAAAATACTTCAAGAGTTCATTTGGAGAAAAGAACCCCCTCATCTACCTAATTGTCATGATCTAATTAAGTTTTAGTTGTGAAATTTCTTTGTACCCTTCCCATTACAAAGCCAAGTCGGCTTTTTAAGTATTGGCATGCTATAATCAATTCTTAGTTGTGAAATTTCTATTGTGCCATTCTCTAAGAATATTAAATTTGTTTATTTTCATTTAAAGTATATAAATCTAATTAAAGTATTGAATTTGTGTATTTTCATCCAAATTACAATGTTTATTCATTATCTACTTTGTCAATGATCACTTCTATGTGAACAACTTTTAAAAGAAAGAAAATATGGCCCGTTCTTTTTTAGTTTAACTATTAGAAGTTAGGAAAACTAATGAAAATGGCTTGAAAAGTTTTAGTTTTAATAAAAAAAAAACCATGTTATAAGTTTTGTTTAATGATTAGTACAAGGTCCACATTAAAGTAGTCCAACTAAAAATGGCCCAATTATAATAAATTATGATTTTTCGATTTTACCCCTAACTTGTTTAGGTTGAGTTTCAGATTTTCATCGTTAATGGAGTTCATCATTGTTTTGCAGACTTTCTTCTTTTTCTTTGAAACAAAAATATAGATCCTCATACTATTTAATTTATATTTTATATTATTTCGTTGAAATGTGATCGTCGTTATTATTCATTGTGTATTCGAGGTACAATTTTTCAATTTTTCTTCATCAGTGGAGTTCATCGTTTGTTTCTTCAGAAAATAAATTTGAGATATGCGTGCTATTCAATAATAACGACGGGTCACTGTTTCTGGAGTGTAAAAATAAACTGTTTCTAGATTTCACTATTTCTGGAATGTAAAACTAAACTGTTTCTGGATTTTAAGTAACACTGTTTCTAGATCCAAATGAAATAGACACACTATTTCTTAAATGTAAGTTAGAAAAGATATTGTAAAATTCACTGTATTTGGATTCAAAGCAAAATAGCATCATGTTTCTTAAATATAATCAACTGATGCATGAAAGAAAAGAAACAGTCAAAGGTTAAACATAGACTGTTTCTGGAATTTAAGTCACTGTTTCTGGAATCTAAGTCACTGTTTCTGGAATATAAGTCACTGTTTCTGGAATTTAAGTAACTGTTTCTGGATTTTGGTTCTTTTCTTTCCAGATACAGTGTTTGGCATAACGATGAGGTCAAAGAATACAATTTGATTCCACAAACAGTTTCTGCAATGCATCTCTCCTTAGCATCATAATTCAACTGCAAATGCCATATGGCTAGTTTGAAACATTATTCCAATTTTTGTCCTATAGAGTTTTCATTTTTGCATTGATCAAAGAACTTCTTGTGTCGAATTACTCAACTTTGATTCTCTCAATTCTGCAGGTAACTAATTATTGTCGTGAACGCCTGCACTCTGCACTGGCCGAAGAGCTAGAAATTGCGAAAACAGGCTTACGTGACAGAAGCAATGCGGGGGAGGGTTGGCAAGAGATGTGGAATGAGGCCTTCTCCAATAGTTTCTTTAAAGTGGATGCGGGGGAGGGTTGGCAGGAGATGTGAAAGTTAGAGAGAGATAGAGAGTGGGAGATCGCAAGAGGAACTCTTGGGATTTATGGGTTGTTGGCGGTGAATATAAAGAAAGGAAAAATAATCTTATTTTTGGATGGTTTTTTATTAAACTTTGAGCTCTTTTGGTTAAATAACATTTTGAGATGGTTTTTAGTTAAATATTTGTTGACCTAAGCCCTTTTCATTAAAGCTCCCTTCTTTTGAATAAGAAAAATAAGTTTAAGCTGATCACGAGTCTAATCAAACAATATTTTTTTTATTTAAAAAATAAAAATAAAAAAAGCTGATCAATATGTGTTGGTTGGAAAACATAGTTTGAGACCAATCCATCGCAATAGTCAATAACAATCAATTCCTCTAGATTTGATAATGAATCCAGATTAATTATATGTGAACACAGTTCTGGAAACTTGACCAACAGATGTGAGTATAGATACTAGAAAAACTTATTGATGACGAGATTAACACATGACCCCGTGGCATAACAGTTCTTGTCATATGGAGAATCTTCAACCTTTTCTTTTTGGTTCTTTTTACTTATAAAATTTATTTTGGAGAGCATGAATCAGAAGGTGTTGTTGAATTATACATACAGATTTTCAAACCAAAAGGTTAAGAAACTGTGTACAGGGATTGATTGTGAAACTATGTTAGAGTAGAGTTTAAAAAATCCCATTAAAAACACAAACTACATTTTCCCTCTAATAAAACAACTTTCACATTAAACTTATTGCTTAGATATTAAATTTCTCTTCACATTTCACAAGTTTAGAAAATTTCTTAAGGTTGTCAAAATAACGCTCATTTAACGACAAATGATTATACCTTGCAATATCCCACACTACTATTTACGAAACGAAGGTCGTAAACTGAAGAAGAGATGGGAAATAGCCTAAAATAGGAAGACAATGAAACACAAGTCAAGAGAGGTTGAAGAGCAACGTTCACTGAGGAAACACAGGTATCAGAACTGAGTCTTGTGGATCCAATTTAGGTTGATATTCTATTTGGCCACAATTATCCTTATGTTATTGAGACACAACGAGAAAGATTCCCATAAGTATTTTGTCTCTTCATCACAGACAACATCCTTTAACTGCTTAAGATATGTGATTGATGGAGGCAGCTCTTGCAACCTTGAGCATTGTCTCATGTTGATCTTCTTTAAACTACTCATTTCACCTATGTCTTTGGGCAACATCTTGATGCTGAAGCAAACAGATATGTCTGAGAAATTTTACATTTCCAAGGTTCTTCATCGTGGTTGGAAGCTTTGACAGTTCTGTGCAGGATCTTAGCCTCAACATTTCTAAATTTTCTAACTTTCCAATCCTTTCAGGTAAGGCATATAGCTTATGATAGATAGTGACACTGAGCTTCTTTAGTTTACTAAGATCACAAATCTCTGCAGGCAACTCTATTAAAACACTACAATAGTTGATGTACGTTTCTTCTAGATTCGGGAATGCCACTGAGATTATGTAACAATTGTTGAAAGCTTGCTCCCTCCTCCATCTGTATTGCAAAATTTTGCAGTCCTTCTTTCGAGTTATACTTTTCTCGATGTCTTTGATGAGTGGTTGTACAGAGTCGAGTGTGGACTTGATGTCTCGGGAGAGGTGTTGGAACATTTTATTCTCCTCCTGTGCTAATTTTATAGCATCAAACAACATTTCAAATGTCGTTCTGAGAGCACCCATTCCGACTGAAGCTAGAGACATATTTACCAAAACAAAGAGACTCCAAACAATGAACTTCAGACAGCAGCGTTTAAAAGCAGTTTGCAAGTTGCTTTTAAAAGCTGCTTTAATACAAAGCAAGGTCTATAATAATTATTTTCAATTGCTATAATACCTTCATTATTTTTTTTAAATGACATTGTTTAGCCTTCCACACACATTCTATTCCTTAGAAAATAAAGTAAACGCTCCCACCTACCACTACAAATACTAACCTTATACCATCATCGCCATTACAACCACCATTTTTGTCACCACCACCATCATAACCACAACCTCCACCACTGTCATTACTACCATCATTGTCACCACCATCACTACCATCACAGTGTCGCCGCCATTGCCACCACCACAACTACCACCATTTATGCTGCTATCACCAACACCATCACCACCACCATTGCCATCACAATCACAACTGTCACTACCACCATCATTGCGGCCACTACCAACACCAACATAACCGCAACCGCCACCACTGCCACCGTCTTACAACTAGTGTTACATTTCCACCTCAACCAACACATCCCACTATTAGCACCACCACGCCTTACCACCAATGTTACCTTTCCACCTTAACCAACACATCCCACTATTAGCACCACCACCACCACCTCCACTGCAACCACCACTTCCACCACAACCACCACCACCATTACCACCACTGCAGTCGTTGCCCCCACTCCTACTACTATGTCCATCTATCATTGTATACAGTTATATCACTTTTACATTAAATTTTACCAAACGCTTTTGCGCTACTTTTCATATTCATAGCACATTTAAAATTCAATTAACCAAACAGTCATCAGCTTTATTTTATAGTTGATTATTCTTAAAGCATAACATAATTAATTTTTTTTTTTTAAACACAGCAATCCCAAACTGGCCCTTAATCCTCTTCGTTAATCTAGTTTGATGAGAAAGTGAGAATGATATGTAAGCTGTTTGTTGGTTTCAGCACACATACATACAACTTAAGGAACGAGCAATGAATTTCACCCAAAGAAAACGAACAAGCTAGGAAAGACATTTGACGCGCGATTAGGAGGCGAGGAGATACATAATTTTCTAGTACATATGATTTGGTATTGAACTGCTTTTAAAATGTTGTGCTGTAGCAAAAATAGTTTAAAATAAAATAGTAAAAATATGTTGTGCTCTTGAATAAATAGTTTTAAATACGAGTAATGTTATGGAGACAAAATTTGCAAACTAAATGATATGTTACCAATATGATTAAGCACGTTTATCTACGCTTAAGCCATAATCTAATTATTAACTTCTATGTCACTTAGTTTGCTTAAATTTTGTCTACAAATTTAATGTCCTTAGCATTACCCTTAAAATAAAACAGTAATGTTATGGCCTATTTAACTGAAAGGGGATGAAGAGGTTCAACAAGAGAGAGAGTGGAGAAACAACCAATAGAGTTAATACATTGCACCAACACTCATTGATTGGATAAATCAAAAGGTAGTTAACTTTTAACTCTTATTTTAAAGGGAACTTTAACGAAAAGTTTCCGTTAATGTTCACTTTAACGAAAAACCATATTTGTACACTAAAAAGTCAATCCTGGTACTATTTAATTGACCCTTTATTTTGTCATTTTCGTTAAAACTCAAAGTTTTCAAGCATTTTTCATTAATTTTCCTTATTTTCTTTCCATGCCCTTATCCGTGCATACATTGCATAAACACCCATTGATTAGATAAATCAAAGAAAATCAATGAAGAGTTGAACAATGATGAGTGCAAACATGTTATTTACAATAATAGCCATGGTGAATAATTACAATAATTTACAGTGCTGCCATGTTATATAAAAACACATAAAACATAAAATAGAAGTAAATTACAGTGCATACATTGCACCAACACTCATTGATGGAAGGACCATAGTCTTAGGGTGGAAGCTTGTTGAGCCAATTTAGGTTGATGTCTTCTTTGATCACCTTTATGCTCATGTTTGTGAGAAATGGCAAGAAGGGTTCCCATAAAGTTTTCGTCTCCTCGTCGCATATCACTTCGTTCAACTGCTCAAGATATATAACAGAAGCAGGCAGCTCTTTCAGTCTTGAACACTGGCTCACGTTGATCTTTTCCATGCTGCACATTGCACCAATGTCCTCGGGCAACTCCTTTATGCTAAAGCAATCGGATATGTCGAGAAATTTCAAAACTTTAAGGTTCCTAATCGAGCCTGGCAACTCTAACAAGTCTGCACATGACCTAAGCCTCAACAATTCTAGATTGACTAGCTTTCCGATGTCTGCGGGCAACGCAGATAGCTTATGACAGTTGGTGATGCTAAGCTTCATAAGGTGAACAAGGTCACAAAGGTTGGCAGGAAGTTGCACCAGATCATGGCAATAATCAATGTTCAATTCCACTAGATTTGGCAGTGCCTCTAAAATTTGGACGAAACCTTGGCCGATATCACACATGAAAAAAGATATCTTTTGCAAACTTTTCAACTGTTTGAGGACCTTGCTTATGGAAGGAACTGAAATACGTTCTAACCTAATTCTCTTAAGATTTGATAGCGAACTAAGCAGTTCAAAATTATCTAGTTCAGCAGGTAACAAACCGTAATTATTTAGTATTAGAACATTTAGTTTATCCATTTTCTCCACAAACTCAGGTAAGGCATAGTTCTTTGTTTGAAAATTCAGAACTAGAACATCTGCTTCGGGTACTTGCATGTTTGGCCATTTTGCTGAGAAGGCTCCATCTGCAAACAATAAGCTTCAAGATATTAGCCTAAATGTGTGGAAGTCCTATTGAAGTCTTAGTATGAATGAGCATGTGTGTGTGCGCACACGTGTGTCCCGAGCGCACATGTACAAGTATTTACTAAAGAGAGATTGATGGAACCTGTTGAGATAGATAATAATCGAGCCTTGATCACTTGATACTTTTGTTCTGTCAACCACTTAGGAAGTTTGTCCCCACATATGTTTATAAATAGTCGTTTCCTATGTTCTATTGGGTCTTGACTCGCCTGATGGATCGCCAACTCTCTAAGCATGTCGTGCTGGGTGACAAAGTGTTCAGTGTAATAGCCATCTGTCTCCCTCTCATGTCTGGATGATCAATACTAATTTCTTTAATGATTTGTTCGGCATACATAATGAAATAGAAAAAATTATGAGCAGCCTGCATACCTTGTATCAACAAGATTAGCTAAACTTCGGGCGGTGAGCTCGTGAAGGTTGGCAATGGTCAGAATTTCTTCATCTAGACCATATAACTCCGCCCACATATCAATGAGGGCGGCAGCAGCAATTCTTTGGTCCCCCGGAAAAGAACCTAGATCGAGGAAACATTCCTTGATGATAACCTTCTCTTTATCCAAGGCATCTAAGCTGCATTGGAGGCAAGCAAGTAAATCCTTGTCAGAATCAAGAATAGATGAACCCTTGCACCATTCCACTATTCTTTTCTGCCAGAATTCTATAGGCTGGCCGCGAAGTGATCTCCCAACCAATGCAATGGCAAGTGGGCATCCCTTACAGCGCTTGATAATCTGCAATATCATTATCCAAAATGAATTCAATTACTATTATTTGATTAAATTGTTGAAAATCATCTAAATGGTTTCATAAACGTGTGTCGATGCTCAAATGTTATTTCTTTACCTTCTTCTGAGGCATAAATAAGCATATATATATATGTGTGTGTGTGTGTGTGTGAGTGTGTGTTTTGGACTAAGAAATCACCTTTCTCGAAAGATCTTCGTAAGTATAAGAGCTCTTATCCTCCAAGGATGCAGAATAGTGAAAAAGAGCCATTGCATCTTCATCATTCAATGGTGCCAAATGATACGGAGAACCGAATCTTGGAAATGCAAATCTTGATGTGACCAAAATCTTGTAATTTGAAAACTTGAATTGATCAAACTTCTCAAGAAGGGACTCTGATCCTGACCAAACATCATCCAGGACAAACAGTAGAGGATCTCGTCTTGATTCCTTGAGAAATTGTTGCAACCAGTTAGCAGCCATGACTTCGTTTTCGAAAGCAGGCAGCTCGGACCCCTTCCGTTGATATAGTTGGTGTACAATAAGGTCCAAGTTGGGCTTTTTCGAGACATTGACAAAGAAGATGTTGTTCTTGAATGTATCTATTCAAACAGAATGTAGGAAAGGTGTTAATAAAAGCTTGACAAGATTTGTCTGCAATTCTCAGATCAAGTAAGTAATCAAGCAGTAGCTCATTGCAAGACTTGTTAACTCTAAGAGGAAGGCATCAGCTTAACTTACATTTAGTACAAAGAAAATCATGTCAAGTTCATATCACTACTACTTGTTATTTGTTGGGCATGCCTATATAGTTCTTTCTAATCTTTCTTATATTCCTTTCGTGCGCTTTAGTTTCATGTCCCCTTCGTTGTTTTTCTTTAACAAATTTTAGTTACTGTGTACGTTTGGAGGGAGTATAGCGGACATTTTATAGGCCCTAGCGTGTAGTTCTACTTGCATAATCCTCTACACGGTGTATTACTTTTTAACTAGGATCTAAAACTTTACCTAAAAAAAGTTGAAATCATAAATAGCATACCTTTGACTTCTTGATCCTGACAAAACATTTTAGCCAAGGTGGTTTTCCCGCATCCTCCAGCAGCAGTCAGCACAAGCATAGACACCTTTTCATCCTTAAGGAGCTTCATCTTCAACTGCTTCAACGGCAAATCCAACCCGACTGTAACCGATGGCGCTTCAGGCGCCGCAGACGAACATGTAACCATTTCAGGCTGATTATTTTTTATCTTCAATCTCTCTTCTATTCGAGAGAGCACCGTCTCGATATTCCTCAAAGAAACCAACGTCTCCCTCGCATCCCTCATACCCTGCAGTTTAAGCACATCAAACACTCTTCGGAGAGATTCGTCCAGTTGATTAAGCTTCTTGGTGTATGTGTGTTTTCTCCAGACGCCAACTTTGCTGCACTTTTGAACAAGCTTTGCTCCTTCCTCCATCTGTATTGCATAATTTTCCCGCCCCTCCTTGGAGTTATACTTTTCGATGTCTTTGATGAGTGGTTGTAGAGATTCCAGTGTGGATTTGATGTCTCCGAGGAGGTGTTGGAACATTGTATTCTCCTCCTGCGCTGATTTTACCGCATCAAACAGCATTTGAAATGACGTTCTCAGAGCACCCATTCCGACCGAAACCACAGACATAATTTACGGAAACAAAGAGACTCAAAACTTAATTCAATTACGTAATCTGTTCTTGGGTGATGAAAGAAGAACAGAAATTCCAAAACTTTACACACAGAACGTAAAATAATCTAGTTTGATGAGAAACTGAGAATGTTGTGCGTTGTTTGTTTTCGACTCTTGTGTTTCAGCACACATATATAGGTTAGCGAACGAGTTGAAGCAAGACGAGATACGGAATTTTCTAGCCAGATGTTTTGGTATTACCGTGCTTTACGGTGCGTTCAAATCACCACCCCACACGTTGTGTCGTAGATTTTTCTAAAATGTGTCTTCAACGCAAATAGTCGGAAATTGACGCACTAATCAAGGTGATTTTTGAAATTGAAATCGATCAATGTAACCTTTCAATTGGATGCTACAAATCAATTTGCCATTATATTTTCGTCAAGACTTCTGTTAGAAAGTTAACGTGACACACATGTGGATCCCACAAAATTTAATAACAAACAAATAAAAAGAAAATTAACAATAAAAAAATAAAAAAAATAGAAAAGTAGAAAAAGCTTCATAAGAGGCTGAGATCACCCAACCCAACTACCAAGCCACCATCTTCCCCACTGCTCCGAAAAGGGTTACGACTCGAAAACGATCAACTCTGATCCGAGCACCTCATGTAAGCTTTTTCGAGAATTTTTAAAATAATCAACGCTTTATAATACAAAACAAAATAATATGAAATTGTTCACACAATAGGTGTAAGCATGTAGTAGTTAAAATAGACTTTAATCTACTTCGTTGTTTGTTGTGTTAGAAAAGTAAAGTGAACAGGACATGTTGAGTTATGAATTCACAATAAAATGTGTTATCTAATTTATCTTTATACATAGATTACAAGTTTTATCTTTCGAGTCCCTACTAATCTAATTTTCTCTCTAAGGTCCAATATCTTTCAGACCGTCAAACAAGCCCATATAGAGATGACTAAAAATATCATATGGTTGGACGATAATTTATCTAACATTTTTTTTTAATAATCTTATCTTCCCCATTTTTCCTTCGATGTTTATCTTCTGCGTCTTCACTTACGTACAAGTAATAACCATCAAATAGTTTAACAGAAATTTTCTAATAATTTCACCTTAAATCCAAGTCATATTGAAACACCAGCCCATGGATTAATTAAACAGATACCAGCCCATAGATTAATTGAACAGGTACCAGCCCATAAAGTTCTAAATATTTCTAATACATACACGGTTTTACCTATAGGTCTGGGTTCCTTCCGCCGCCGCGGCGACCTCCCAGCCCACAGCACAATCCTAATCACCCAATCTCTCTGTGTCATCCCGTTTCCCCATAGCCATTCCAAATATTTTGAATTTCTCATCGGATCTACAGCTCCAAATTATCGCTAGTTAGGAGCTCCAATGTCCGATCTCCATAACTCGGACGGATCAGACCACAACGGCGCCATTTGAAGTCAGAAACCTAACGGATTCGTCGCATGCAGTCTCACTCACCTGCTCTATCCTACACAAGGCTCAAATTTCTTTCCTTCCATAAAAACTTCAATCTCTCTCTCTCTCTCTCTCTCTCTCTCTCTCTCTCTCTATGTTCCCATGTGAGCACTGTAAGCTCAAAATTTAAAGAAAAGTCAGCAGAAGACGATCAGAGCATCCTCTAATTGAAGGAATTATGGCTTATTGTTGATTTCTCCAGGTAATTGAAGGTCGCCAACCTTCGATTTGAAGGACGACATGGAGAAAAGGGAAGAGGAGAAGCGAAGATACTGGCTCTAATTTTAATTAAAAACCCAGGGTATAATTGTCCTCATAAAATTTTCATTAAACTTTACTGTTCACCATTCACCAGATTTTTTAATAAATTGCTTTTTAAATTTAATAAATTGGACTTTTAACTCAATTAGAACAATGATCCCTAACTAAAAATGCATTAGCATTGGTCTCTCAACTCATCAAAACACGCAGTTATAGTCTCTTAACTAAAAATTCATTACCAATGGTCCCTCAACTCTAATTTAATTGAATAAATGGTCCCTCAATTTTAACCCAATTGGAGAATGGTCCCTCAACTTTAATCTAATTGTAGCAATGGTCCTTCTAAAATAATTCATTTTGACAAAATTTTGACAAAGTTGACAAAAATGACCAAAACTACACGTTTTGATGAGTTGAAGGACCAATGATAATAGGTTTTTAGTTGATAAATCATTACTCCAATTTCATTAAAATTGAGGTACCATTATTACAGTTTACTCTTTTAAATAATTCCAACAACCCTTTGACACAAAAAAAAAAAAAAAACATTTAGTTTCAACAACCCCAAATTGGTACTCCACCAGCATATCTGATAAGAGATATTTTTCAGTGCACGAAACACAAAGTAATATAACAAGTATCGTTATACAAATAGAATAACCCTTGAAAAATAATATTTTTTTTTCAATTATATAATAGCATGTGATGTATTACCTCGTACCAGGCACACTGAAAAATTTATCTTCTAATAAAAGATGCAAAATGTCTAGAAATATACAATTTAAATCTTTTTGGTTGGAAAGCTCTCAAAGGATTAGTGTAAACTTGTGAATAAAATGTATATTTACATTTTTAAGAGGTGGACTAAAAAAATGGGAGTTTTAATGAAAAGCCCGCGGTACTGTTCACTTTAACGAAAAACCACATTTTTACACTAAAAAGTCAAACATGGTACTATTCACTTTACCCTTTATTTTGTCCTTATCGTTAAAACTCAAAGTTTTCAAGCCCTTTTCATTAGTTTTCCTTAAAAAAATATGTATATCCACAAGGGTTGAGCTACATTGTTCTTAAGGGTGGTGGACGCCCCCACTGAGATTTAAAAAAAAATAAAAAATCGTATGCCATTCCAATTCCCTATGAGTGCTTTTAGCAATGCAAGGATTAATTTTAAAAATTGTATGCATTTCAATTCCCTATGAATGATTTTAACAATGCAAGGATTATAACAGATAACAAATGATTTTTCGTATGTGATATGGTAGCATGGATCACTTCAATATTTCGTGAAAATTAATACAACTGATAGAGACCAGTTCATGGGAGATTTAAAGAAAACAATATAAATATGTCCATGAAAATTTTGAAGTTGTAGCATTTATTTGTCTTTTCTCTTGATTTCACTCAATCCAAAGTTCCAAACATAGCATCACTCATAAGCAAGGTCTAAAATATCCATAATATTTCCGATATTTCCATCGAAATTTCCGTGTTTTTGGACTACCGATATTTCGGATATCATCGATATATCGATATTTTAGACCTTGGTCTCAATCTTGCGCATAGAGGGATTCGAACCCCTCCCTTTGTCAACCACGCACCTAGGCCTTATCCAACTCGCTACAGATATGTTTGTGATTACATATTCAACCTGTAATATTTATATGGTCGTTAAGATGTCTGCAAGGCTTGCAAGCTAATATTTATTATCTAGGATAAATTTCTATATTTAAAAAAACACCAAGGGGATTCGAACCCCTCCCATTTTACTCCTTCAACACCTTGACCACCATATCACTTATGTTTTTGTGAAAATATGCTAAAATATTTATATATATGGTTTTGTTTTGAATTCTTTTTGCAAGAAACAAATTTGCACATGACAATGAATCTTTGACAATTGGTGCCATAGGGAAGGACTATACTCGTAGAGAAAGAGGCAAGGGGACTTTGTCAAGTCAAGAAGATGACTCGTTATCTATAACTTCGGACTCTGTTGGAGTGGGAAGTAGTAACTATGGTTATACTCATAACCAACCATTTCCCTACCCTTCATATCCCATTCCTGTTGGGATGGAATCGAGCGACTCATGGAAAGAATCCGAGACTCAATCTTCAAATGATTTTGCTTATGGACAACGTCAACCAATCTCGGATCCATATGGGTGGCATGTTAACAATTACATGCAAAACTATTTTGGGGATTTATCATTTGATGACTACTCTTCACAATACACGTACTCTACACATAGAGATGATGAAGATAGTGAAAATTTTGAACCTCATAGGAACTCTATGTGGTACTAAGTCACTCATGTATCTTACCATGCAATGTATAAAGTGTAAAATATTGTACTAATTCATTATATATAAATGATTATGGTGTGTTTAAACTTCTTTCATTAATTACTACATATTTTCTACACTCACAATGTTTGCCAGCTCGCTATATAATCAACTTAAATCAGTTAAATCCATCATGTAATGCATTTCCTTCTATTTTTTTGTGATAAACTACTAGATAATTGACTAAATAAACATCCTGCAAAGTTTCAATAAAAATTTCCAAGTTTTTCTTACAATTTCCGTGGTTTTTATTCAATTTTTATCGATATCGATAATATCCCGATATTTCCATCGAAATTTCCGTGTTTTTGGACTACCGATATTTCCGATAACATCGATATTTTAGACCTTGCTCATAAGTAAATGTAATAAAGGATAAATTTCACTGTGGTTTATGGTTCCTGGAATATTAGTACTATTCACACATGCAAATTTATTTATTTTCCATATTGGCAGCAATTATCTCTTAATTCGTCAATATTTCCTGTCAACATGAGCCACATGGCTAAGTAATACAACCTAATTAAAACCACTTCAATGAAATAACATAATCTTGTTAATATTGACAACACTCCACCCAAGATTAATGACTACCCCAATTACAAAGACCGAAATAAATTATAGAATGGTTGTAAAATCAGATGGGAGATCAAATGTGAATGATAACATATTGCATACAAAGCTAAGGTAACCAATAACCATATTTGATAATATTGATGAGTTGTCTTTAGTAGTCCAATAGTCTGATTTGAACCATATTTGTGAACTTAATGTTACTTTATTGCTTCAAGATGCCCTCATTCAACATATTTTCTGGCTTCGTCCCTGTATATCCATTTTCACTGGTTAAAAGAGACCACAAATAAATGAGCTCCCAATTTTACATCTTTCTTATTAGCGTAAAATACTTATTTACACTTTCCGATAATACTCTTATTAAAATGGTACTAAGAAATACATTAATAAAAGTCAAAAGGATGGATTCTTGGAATGCTAATATATAAGAAACTACTGCTAGCGGCTCTCTCCTTTCCTCTACCAAAATCTTATATTTATAAAATTCACAGCTTCGACCCCTTTCTTCAGCTTGTGGCCAATGGCAGCCCATCTCCGTTCTCCTAGCCTTACTATTTTCTTCATGAGGTTATTTGTGAGTCTCTCGTAGTGAGTATTTAAGTTTTGTGTTGGTGCGTTATTGGCTCCTCCTGGGTCTACTTCGTTGTTCTTGGTTGCTTCGTCATTTCCAGTTTAAACTTAAGAATGGATTTCATTTACATGTATCAGAAGTCCATTGAAGAATTCACACATTTACCGTGTATCACAAGTTCACGAAAATTAATAGATATGAGAATTTCATGTGAGAGACTATATTATAATCTCATCATTATGCTTTCATGGAATATGCACAATTGTTTCAATATTGATTAATAAAATTTGTATATCTTTGTAAATATAATTTTATTTCCTAGATAATTTTCTTTATGAGTTTTAAATATAAATTATACAATGATTTTATTGTTAATGCAATCAAATATATAGTTTTTAAAAGAACTATTATTAGGCAACTTAGTACTACAGTCTAGTGGTAGTCCTCTTCACTTTCTCACCAAAGGAGAATTTTTTGAACCATATTATTGTTAGCCATTATGAGGCTTATCCCACATTCCTCACCTCCTTAGTGTGGATTATATTGTTAGTTAAAAAATAAAAAATAAAAAAAACCAATTGTTATTAGTGCTAAAAGAAAGTCACTTTGCCCTCCTTTTGACCTTTCTTATTTCATTGGAGAATAGTGTAAGATGAATTTTTTTCCTCAGTTCAAATTTTGTTCCGAGTGAATTCATAGGCCTGATGTAAGTTAGTTAGAGAATTTATTATGAAGATGCTACTATTTGGTTTCCTTTTAGCATACTACAAGATGAGAAAATATGCTTATATACATATAAAAATTTCAACACCAATAAAACTTTTTGTGCACATGCCATGAAAACATAAGAAAATTATATGCTTCTCTATTCACATAATATGTCATGTTCAATGTACTTATGAATTGATCTTATTTACGTGTATCATACGTCCTTTGATAAATTGATCCCATGAATTATAAGTTAACGAAAAATAATGGAGCTGGGAATTTCTTGAAATTTCTTGAGAGGAGACCATAGTGTAATTTTCTTATATTTTCATAAAATATTTACGAAATTTAGTGTGAGGGAAAAGTATATTCGTTTACTACGCAATGTTTTTTTATTTTTGAGAAAATATTGCTAAGATGTTGAGTTTTAATTTGTTTTTGGTTTTGTAGAATATGCACAAAACTTGTACTAGAAGATGAGAAAATGTTATACTTATAATTATGTACATAAAATATAAAACTTATTTTGCAACATTATATTTTGTGTGCATATGCTATGAAAACACAAGGAAATTGTTGTATTCTGGGCTACTCATATGAGCTTTACTATTTTCAATAAACTTACAAATAGGTCTCATTTTTACCTGTCAAAATTTCATTGAAGAATTCATCCCCTTTAGCGCGTATCACAAGTTCACAAAAAATGAAAGAGTTGAGAATTTCTTGTGAGGAAACCATTGTATAATTTCCTTATGTTTTCATAGAATGTGCACAATAGGTTCAATGTTGATTAATAAACTTTTTATGCCTTGTATAATTTTCTTTATGAGCTTTGAATTTAAATTGTACAATGACTTTATTGTTCATACAATCAAATATATAGTTTCTAAAAGAATTGTATTAGCGCTAAAAGAAACCCACTTTGTCCTCCTTTTGACCTTGTTTACTTTATTAAGAAGCAGTGCATAATAACTTTTTTGTAGAAAAAAATATTATTCTTATCATTTATTTGTAACCATCATTTGTATCATCTCTTTAATAGAGATGAAACTCACATGTATTGATTGAAATATGGGACCCACATCTCTTTAATAGGCAAAAACTTCAGTGTTAATTAATAAAAATCAGCTCTCTTTTTTAGTGAAAGTATAAGCTATCTTTTCTATTGTGAAATTATTTGTTTCAAAACTATAAGTTTTATATAAAAATACTTAAAGAGTTCATTTGGAGAAAAGAATCCCCTCATTTACCTCATTGTCATGATCTAATTAATTTTTCGCTGTGAAATTTCTTTGTACCATTCCCATTACAAAGCCAAGTCGGCTTTTTAAGTATTGGCATGCTCTAATCGGTTCTCAATTGTGAAATTTTTATTGTGTCATTCTCTAAGAATATTAGATTTATTTATTTTCATTTAAAGTATAATGCATCTAATTAAAGTATTGGATTTGTGTATTTTCATCCAAATTACAGTGTTATTCATCATCTACTTTGTCAATGTCCACTTCTATGTGAACAACTTTTAAAAGAAAGATAATATGGCCCATTCTTTCTTATAACTATTAAAATTTTGAACAAGAAAAGTAAATTTAAGTGGATCACGTAATGGTATTGAACAAGACTAATCAAACAGTGTTTCTTTTTAAACTGATCAAACTGTGTTGGTTGGAAAACATTTGAGACCAATTCATCGCAATAGTCAATAACAATCAATTCCTCTACATCTGGCAATGAATTCAGATTATATGTGAACACAATTCTAAAAACTTGACCAGCAAATGTGAATATAGATACTTGAGAAACTTACCGACGACGAGATTAATACCTGACCTTGTGACATAAAAGTTCTTGTCTTATGGAGACTCTTCAACCTTTTCTTTTTGGTTCCTTTTACTTATACGACTTATTTTGGAAGAGCATAATCACATTGTGCTGTTGAACTATACATACAGATTTTCAAAACAAAAGGTTAAGAAACTGTGTATAGGGATTGATTGTGAAACTATGTGTATAGGGATTGATTGTGAAACTATGTTAGAGTAGAGTTTAAGAAGTCCCATTAAAAACACAAACCACATTTTTCCTCATATAAAACAACTTTCACATTAAACTTATTGCTCAGATATTAAATTTCCCTTCACATTTCACAAGTTTAGAAAATTTCTTAAGGTTGTCAAAATAGTGCTCATTTAACAACAAATGATTATACCTTGCAATATCCCACACTACTATTTACGAAACGAAGGTCGTAACCGAAAAGGAGATGGGAAATAGCCTAAAATAGGAAGACAATGAAACACATGTATCAGAACTGAGTCTTGTGGATCCAATTTAGGTTGATATTCTCTTTGGCCACAATTATCCTTACGTTGTTGAGACACAACGAGAAAGATTCCCAAAAGTATTTTGTCTCTTCATCACAGACAACTTCCTTTAACTGCTTAAGATCCATGACTGATGGAGGCAGCTCTCGTAACCTTGAGCATTGTCTCATGTTGATCTTCTTTAAACTACTCATTTCACCTATGTCTTTGGGCAACATATTAATGCTGAAGCAAATAGATATGTCGAGAAATTTTACCTTTCCAAGGTTCTTCATCGTGGTTGGAAGCTTTGACAGTTGTGTGCAAGATCTTAGCCTCAACATTTCTAAATTTTCCGACTTTCCAATCTCTTCAGTTAAGGCAGATATCTTATGACAGTTAGTGACACTAAGCTTCTTTAGTTTACTAAGATCACAAATCCCGGCAGGCAACTCTATTAAATCACGGCAATAGTTGATGTACATTTCTTCTAGATTCGGGAATGCCACTGAGATTATGTAACAGTTGTTGAAAGCTTGCTTCATCCTCCCTCTGTATTGCAAAATTTTGCAGTCCTTCTTTCGAGTTATAATTTTCTCGATGTCTTTGATGAGTGGTTGTACAGAGTCGTGTGTGGACTTGATGTCTCGGGAGAGGTGTTGGAACATTTTATTCTCCTCCTGCGCTAACATTTCAAATGTCATTCTGAGAGCACCCATTCCGACTGAAGCCAGAGACATATTTACCAAAACAAAGAGACTCCAAACAATGAACTCCAGACATCAGCTTTTAAAAGCAGTCTGCAAGTTGCTTTTAAAAGCTTCTTTAATAAAAAGCAGGGTCTATAATAATTATTTTCAATTGTTATAATACCTTTATTAATTTTTTGTAAATGACATTGTTTAGCCTTCCACACACATTCTATTCCTTAGAAAATAAAGTAAAAGCTACCACCTACCACTACAAATACTAACCTTATACCATCATCGCCATTACAACCACCATTTTTGTTACCACCATCGTCATAACCACAACCTCCACCATTGTCATCACTACCATCATTGTCACCACCATCACTACCATCACCGCGCTGCCGCTATTGCCACCACCACTACTACAACCATCGATGCTGCTATCGCCAACACCATCACCACCACCATTACCGCAACTGCCACCATTGCCATCACAACCACAACTGTCATTACCACCATCATTGCCGCCACTGCCGACACCAACATAACTGCAACCGCCACCACTGCCACCGGCTTACCACTAGTGTTACCTTTCCATCTCAACCAACACATCCCACTATTAGCACCACCACGCCTTACCACTAGTGTTACCTTTCCACCTCAACCAACACATCCCACTACTAGCACCACCACCACCATTACCACCACTATTGTCGTTGCCCCCACTCCTACTACTATGTCCATCTATCATTGTATACAATTATATCACTTTTACATTAAATTTTACCAAACGCTTTTGCATTGCTTTTCATATTCACAGCATTTTTAAAATTCAATTAACCAAACGGTCATCAGCTTTATTTTACAGCTGATTATTCTTAAAGCATAACATAATTAGGTTTTTTTTTTTTTTTTTTTTTTTTTTAACACAGCAATCCTAAACTGGCCCTTAATCCTCTTCGTTAATCTAGTTTGATGAGAAAGTGAGAATGATATGTAAGCTGTTTGTTGGTTTCAGCACACATACATACAACTTAACGAATGAGCAATGAATTTCACCCAAAGAAAACGAACGAGCTGGGAAAGACATTTGACGCTCTATTAGAAGGCAAGGAGATACATAATTTTCAAGTACATATGATTTGGTATTGAACTGCTTTTAAAATGTTGTGTTGTAGCATAAATAGTTTAAAATAAAATAGTAAAAAAATGTTGTGCTCTTGAATAAATAGTTTTAAATACGAGTAATGTTATGGGGACAAAATTTGCAAACTAAATTATATTTTACCAATAGGATTAAGCACGTTTATCTATGCTTAAGCCATAATCTAATTATCAACTTCTATGTCACTTAGTTTGCTTAAATTTTGCCTACAAATTTAATGTCCTTAGCATTACCCTTAAAATAAAACAGTAATGTTATGGCTATTTAACTGAAAGGGGATGAAGAGGTTCAGCAAGAGAGAGAGTGGAGAAACAACCAATAGAGTTAATACATTGCACCAACACTCATTGATTGGATAAATCAAAAGGTAGTTATTTTTTAACGCTCATTTTAAAGGGAACTTTGACGAAAAACTTCTGGTACTATTCACATTAACGAAAAACCATATTTGTACACTAAAAAGTCAATCCTGGTAGTATTCAATTTACCCTTTATTTTATCATTTTCGTTAAAACTCAAAGTTTTCAAACATTTTTCATTAATTTTTCTTATTTTCTTTCCATGTCCTTATCCCTGCATACATTGCACAAATACCCATTGATTGGATAAATCAAAGAAAATCAATGAAGAGTTGAACAATGATGAGTGCAAACATATTATTTACAATAATAGCCATGGTGAATATTTACAATAATTTACAGTGCTGCCATGTTATTTAAAAACACATAAAACATAACATAGAAGTAAATTACAAAGGAAAAATAACATTAAACACAATCATAATGCATACATTGCACCAACACTCATTGATGGAAGGACCATAGCCTTAGGGTGGAAGCTTGTTGAGCCAATTTAGGTTGATATCTTCTTTGATCACCTTTATGCTCATGTTTGTGAGAAATGGCAAGAAGGGTTCCCATAAAGTTTTCGTCTCCTCGTCGCATATCACTTGGTTCAACCGCTCAAGATCCATAACAGAAGCAGGCAGCTCTTTCAGTCTTGAACACAGGCTCACGTTGATCTTTTCCATGCTGCACATTGCACCAATGTCCTCGGGCAACTCCTTTATGCTAAAGCAATCGGATATGTCGAGAAATTTCAAAACTTTAAGGTTCCTAATCGAGCCTGGCAACCCTAACAAGTCTGCACATGACCTAAGCCTCAACACTTCTAGATTGACTAGCTTTCCGATGTCTACAGGCAAGGCAGATAGCTTATGACAGCTGGTGATGCTAAGCTTCTTAAGGTGAACAAGGTCACATAGGTTGGCAGGAAGTTGCACCAGATCATGGCAATAATCAATGTTCAATTCCACTAGATTTGGCAGTGCATCTAAAATTTGGACGAAACCTTGGCCGAGATCACACATGAAAAAAGAAATCTTTTGCAAACTTTTCAACTGTTTGAGGACCTTGCTTATGGAAGGAACTGAAATACGTTCTAATCTAATTCTCTTAAGATTTGATAGTGAACCAAGTAGTTCAAAATTATCTAGTTCACCAGGTAACAAACCGTAATTATTTAGTATGAGAACATTTAGTTTATCCATTTTCTCCACAAACTCAGGTAAGGCATAGTTCTTTGTTTGAAAATTCAGAACTAGAACCTCTGCTTCGGGTACGTGCATGTTTGGCCATTTTGCTGAGAAGGTTCCATCTGCAAACAATAAGCTTCAAGATATTAGCCTAAATGTGTGGAAGTCCTATTGAAGTCTTAGTATGAATGAGCATGTGTGTGTGCGCACACGTGTGTCCCGAGCGCACATGTACAAGTATTTACTAAAGAGAGATTGATGGAACCTGTTGAGATAGATAATAATCGAGCCTTGATCACTTGATACTTTTGTTCTGTCAACCACTTAGGAAGTTTGTCCCCACATATGTTTATAAATAGTCGTTTCCTATGTTCTATTGGGTCTTGACTCGCCTGATGGATCGCCAACTCTCTAAGCATGTCGTGCTGGGTGACAAAGTGTTCAGTGTAATAGCCATCTGTCTCCCTCTCATGTCTGGATGATCAATACTAATTTCTTTAATGATTTGTTCGGCATACATAATGAAATAGAAAAAATTATGAGCAGCCTGCATACCTTGTATCAACAAGATTAGCTAAACTTCGGGCGGTGAGCTCGTGAAGGTTGGCAATGGTCAGAATTTCTTCATCTAGACCATATAACTCCGCCCACATATCAATGAGGGCGGCAGCAGCAATTCTTTGGTCCCCCGGAAAAGAACCTAGATCGAGGAAACATTCCTTGATGATAACCTTCTCTTTATCCAAGGCATCTAAGCTGCATTGGAGGCAAGCAAGTAAATCCTTGTCAGAATCAAGAATAGATGAACCCTTGCACCATTCCACTATTCTTTTCTGCCAGAATTCTATAGGCTGGCCGCGAAGTGATCTCCCAACCAATGCAATGGCAAGTGGGCATCCCTTACAGCGCTTGATAATCTGCAATATCATTATCCAAAATGAATTCAATTACTATTATTTGATTAAATTGTTGAAAATCATCTAAATGGTTTCATAAACGTGTGTCGATGCTCAAATGTTATTTCTTTACCTTCTTCTGAGGCATAAATAAGCATATATATATATGTGTGTGTGTGTGTGTGTGAGTGTGTGTTTTGGACTAAGAAATCACCTTTCTCGAAAGATCTTCGTAAGTATAAGAGCTCTTATCCTCCAAGGATGCAGAATAGTGAAAAAGAGCCATTGCATCTTCATCATTCAATGGTGCCAAATGATACGGAGAACCGAATCTTGGAAATGCAAATCTTGATGTGACCAAAATCTTGTAATTTGAAAACTTGAATTGATCAAACTTCTCAAGAAGGGACTCTGATCCTGACCAAACATCATCCAGGACAAACAGTAGAGGATCTCGTCTTGATTCCTTGAGAAATTGTTGCAACCAGTTAGCAGCCATGACTTCGTTTTCGAAAGCAGGCAGCTCGGACCCCTTCCGTTGATATAGTTGGTGTACAATAAGGTCCAAGTTGGGCTTTTTCGAGACATTGACAAAGAAGATGTTGTTCTTGAATGTATCTATTCAAACAGAATGTAGGAAAGGTGTTAATAAAAGCTTGACAAGATTTGTCTGCAATTCTCAGATCAAGTAAGTAATCAAGCAGTAGCTCATTGCAAGACTTGTTAACTCTAAGAGGAAGGCATCAGCTTAACTTACATTTAGTACAAAGAAAATCATGTCAAGTTCATATCACTACTACTTGTTATTTGTTGGGCATGCCTATATAGTTCTTTCTAATCTTTCTTATATTCCTTTCGTGCGCTTTAGTTTCATGTCCCCTTCGTTGTTTTTCTTTAACAAATTTTAGTTACTGTGTACGTTTGGAGGGAGTATAGCGGACATTTTATAGGCCCTAGCGTGTAGTTCTACTTGCATAATCCTCTACACGGTGTATTACTTTTTAACTAGGATCTAAAACTTTACCTAAAAAAAGTTGAAATCATAAATAGCATACCTTTGACTTCTTGATCCTGACAAAACATTTTAGCCAAGGTGGTTTTCCCGCATCCTCCAGCTGCAGTCAGCACAAGCATAGACACCTTTTCATCCTTAAGGAGCTTCATCTTCAACTGCTTCAACGGCAAATCCAACCCGACTGTAACCGATGGCGCTTCAGGCGCCGCAGACGAACATTTAACCATTTCAGGCTGATTATTTTTTATCTTCAATCTCTCTTCTATTCGAGAGAGCACCGTCTCGATATTCCTCAAAGAAACCAACGTCTCCCTCGCATCCCTCATACCCTGCAGTTTAAGCACATCAAACACTCTTCGGAGAGATTCGTCCAGTTGATTAAGCTTCTTGGTGTATGTGTGTTTTCTCCAGACGCCAACTTTGCTGCACTTTTGAACAAGCTTTGCTCCTTCCTCCATCTGTATTGCATAATTTTCCCGCCCCTCCTTGGAGTTATACTTTTCGATGTCTTTGATGAGTGGTTGTAGAGATTCCAGTGTGGATTTGATGTCTCCGAGGAGGTGTTGGAACATTGTATTCTCCTCCTGCGCTGATTTTACCGCATCAAACAGCATTTGAAATGACGTTCTCAGAGCACCCATTCCGACCGAAACCACAGACATAATTTACGGAAACAAAGAGACTCAAAACTTAATTCAATTACGTAATCTGTTCTTGGGTGATGAAAGAAGAACAGAAATTCCAAAACTTTACACACAGAACGTAAAATAATCTAGTTTGATGAGAAACTGAGAATGTTGTGCGTTGTTTGTTTTCGACTCTTGTGTTTCAGCACACATATATAGGTTAGCGAACGAGTTGAAGCAAGACGAGATACGGAATTTTCTAGCCAGATGTTTTGGTATTACCGTGCTTTACGGTGCGTTCAAATCACCACCCCACACGTTGTGTCGTAGATTTTTCTAAAATGTGTCTTCAACGCAAATAGTCGGAAATTGACGCACTAATCAAGGTGATTTTTGAAATTGAAATCGATCAATGTAACCTTTCAATTGGATGCTACAAATCAATTTGCCATTATATTTTCGTCAAGACTTCTGTTAGAAAGTTAACGTGACACACATGTGGATCCCACAAAATTTAATAACAAACAAATAAAAAGAAAATTAACAATAAAAAAATAAAAAAAATAGAAAAGTAGAAAAAGCTTCATAAGAGGCTGAGATCACCCAACCCAACTACCAAGCCACCATCTTCCCCACTGCTCCGAAAAGGGTTACGACTCGAAAACGATCAACTCTGATCCGAGCACCTCATGTAAGCTTTTTCGAGAATTTTTAAAATAATCAACACTTTATAATACAAAACAAAATAATATGAAATTGTTCACACAATATGTGTAAGCATGTAGTAGTTAAAATAGACTTTAATCTACTTCGTTGTTTGTTGTGTTAGAAAAGTAAAGTGAACAGGACATGTTGAGTTATGAATTCACAATAAAATGTGTTATCTAATTTATCTTTATACATGGATTACAAGTTTTATCTTTCGAGTCCCTACTAATCTAATTTTCTCTCTAAGGTCCAATATCTTTCAGACCGTCAAACAAGCCCATATAGAGATGACTAAAAATATCATATGGTTGGACGATAATTTATCTAACATTTTTTTTTAATAATCTTATCTTCCCCATTTTTCCTTCGATGTTTATCTTCTGCGTCTTCACTTACGTACAAGTAATAACCATCAAATAGTTTAACAGAAATTTTCTAATAATTTCACCTTAAATCCAAGTCATATTGAAACACCAGCCCATGGATTAATTAAACAGATACCAGCCCATAGATTAATTGAACAGGTACCAGCCCATAAAGTTCTAAATATTTCTAATACATACACGGTTTTACCTATAGGTCTGGGTTCCTTCCGCCGCCGCGGCGACCTCCCAGCCCACAGCACAATCCTAATCACCCAATCTCTCTGTGTCATCCCGTTTCCCCATAGCCATTCCAAATATTTTGAATTTCTCATCGGATCTACAGCTCCAAATTATCGCTAGTTAGGAGCTCCAATGTCCGATCTCCATAACTCGGACGGATCAGACCACAACGGCGCCATTTGAAGTCAGAAACCTAACGGATTCGTCGCATGCAGTCTCACTCACCTGCTCTATCCTACACAAGGCTCAAATTTCTTTCCTTCCATAAAAACTTCAATCTCTCTCTCTCTCTCTCTCTCTCTCTCTCTCTATGTTCCCATGTGAGCACTGTAAGCTCAAAATTTAAAGAAAAGTCAGCAGAAGACGATCAGAGCATCCTCTAATTGAAGGAATTATGGCTTATTGTTGATTTCTCCAGGTAATTGAAGGTCGCCAACCTTCGATTTGAAGGACGACATGGAGAAAAGGGAAGAGGAGAAGCGAAGATACTGGCTCTAATTTTAATTAAAAACCCAGGGTATAATTGTCCTCATAAAATTTTCATTAAACTTTACTGTTCACCATTACCAGATTTTTTAATAAATTGCTTTTTAAATTTAATAAATTGGACTTTTAACTCAATTAGAACAATGATCCCTAACTAAAAATGCATTAGCATTGGTCTCTCAACTCATCAAAACACGCAGTTATAGTCTCTTAACTAAAAATTCATTACCAATGGTCCCTCAACTCTAATTTAATTGAATAAATGGTCCCTCAATTTTAACCCAATTGGAGAATGGTCCCTCAACTTTAATCTAATTGTAGCAACGGTCCTTCTAAAATAATTCATTTTGACAAAATTTTGACAAAGTTGACAAAAATGACCAAAACTACACGTTTTGATGAGTTGAAGGACCAATGATAATAGGTTTTTAGTTGATAAATCATTACTCCAATTTCATTAAAATTGAGGTACCATTATTACAGTTTACTCTTTTAAATAATTCCAACAACCCTTTGACACAAAAAAAAAAAAAAACATTTAGTTTCAACAACCCCAAATTGGTACTCCACCAGCATATCTGATAAGAGATATTTTTCAGTGCACGAAACACAAAGTAATATAACAAGTATCGTTATACAAATAGAATAACCCTTGAAAAATAATATTTTTTTTTCAATTATATAATAGCATGTGATGTATTACCTCGTACCAGGCACACTGAAAAATTTATCTTCTAATAAAAGATGCAAAATGTCTAGAAATATACAATTTAAATCTTTTTGGTTGGAAAGCTCTCAAAGGATTAGTGTAAACTTGTGAATAAAATGTATATTTACATTTTTAAGAGGTGGACTAAAAAAATGGGAGTTTTAATGAAAAGCCCGCGGTACTGTTCACTTTAACGAAAAACCACATTTTTACACTAAAAAGTCAAACATGGTACTATTCACTTTACCCTTTATTTTGTCCTTATCGTTAAAACTCAAAGTTTTCAAGCCCTTTTCATTAGTTTTCCTTAAAAAAATATGTATATCCACAAAGGTTGAGCTACATTGTTCTTAAGGGTGGTGGACGCCCCCACTGAGATTTAAAAAAAAATAAAAAATCGTATGCCATTCCAATTCCCTATGAGTGCTTTTAGCAATGCAAGGATTAATTTTAAAAATTGTATGCATTTCAATTCCCTATGAATGATTTTAACAATGCAAGGATTATAACAGATAACAAATGATTTTTCGTATGTGATATGGTAGCATGGATCACTTCAATATTTCGTGAAAATTAATACAACTGATAGAGACCAGTTCATGGGAGATTTAAAGAAAACAATATAAATATGTCCATGAAAATTTTGAAGTTGTAGCATTTATTTGTCTTTTCTCTTGATTTCACTCAATCCAAAGTTCCAAACATAGCATCACTCATAAGCAAGGTCTAAAATATCCATAATATTTCCGATATTTCCATCGAAATTTCCGTGTTTTTGGACTACCGATATTTCGGATATCATCGATATATCGATATTTTAGACCTTGGTCTCAATCTTGCGCATAGAGGGATTCGAACCCCTCCCTTTGTCAACCACGCACCTAGGCCTTATCCAACTCGCTACAGATATGTTTGTGATTACATATTCAACCTGTAATATTTATATGGTCGTTAAGATGTCTGCAAGGCTTGCAAGCTAATATTTATTATCTAGGATAAATTTCTATATTTAAAAAAACACCAAGGGGATTCGAACCCCTCCCATTTTACTCCTTCAACACCTTGACCACCATATCACTTATGTTTTTGTGAAAATATGCTAAAATATTTATATATATGGTTTTGTTTTGAATTCTTTTTGCAAGAAACAAATTTGCACATGACAATGAATCTTTGACAATTGGTGCCATAGGGAAGGACTATACTCGTAGAGAAAGAGGCAAGGGGACTTTGTCAAGTCAAGAAGATGACTCGTTATCTATAACTTCGGACTCTGTTGGAGTGGGAAGTAGTAACTATGGTTATACTCATAACCAACCATTTCCCTACCCTTCATATCCCATTCCTGTTGGGATGGAATCGAGCGACTCATGGAAAGAATCCGAGACTCAATCTTCAAATGATTTTGCTTATGGACAACGTCAACCAATCTCGGATCCATATGGGTGGCATGTTAACAATTACATGCAAAACTATTTTGGGGATTTATCATTTGATGACTACTCTTCACAATACACGTACTCTACACATAGAGATGATGAAGATAGTGAAAATTTTGAACCTCATAGGAACTCTATGTGGTACTAAGTCACTCATGTATCTTACCATGCAATGTATAAAGTGTAAAATATTGTACTAATTCATTATATATAAATGATTATGGTGTGTTTAAACTTCTTTCATTAATTACTACATATTTTCTACACTCACAATGTTTGCCAGCTCGCTATATAATCAACTTAAATCAGTTAAATCCATCATGTAATGCATTTCCTTCTATTTTTTTGTGATAAACTAATAGATAATTGACTAAATAAACATCCTGCAAAGTTTCAATAAAAATTTCCAAGTTTTTCTTACAATTTCCGTGGTTTTTATTCAATTTTTATCGATATCGATAATATCCCGATATTTCCATCGAAATTTCCGTGTTTTTGGACTACCGATATTTCCGATAACATCGATATTTTAGACCTTGCTCATAAGTAAATGTAATAAAGGATAAATTTCACTGTGGTTTATGGTTCCTGGAATATTAGTACTATTCACACATGCAAATTTATTTATTTTCCATATTGGCAGCAATTATCTCTTAATTCGTCAATATTTCCTGTCAACATGAGCCACATGGCTAAGTAATACAACCTAATTAAAACCACTTCAATGAAATAACATAATCTTGTTAATATTGACAACACTCCACCCAAGATTAATGACTACCCCAATTACAAAGACCGAAATAAATTATAGAATGGTTGTAAAATCAGATGGGAGATCAAATGTGAATGATAACATATTGCATACAAAGCTAAGGTAACCAATAACCATATTTGATAATATTGATGAGTTGTCTTTAGTAGTCCAATAGTCTGATTTGAACCATATTTGTGAACTTAATGTTACTTTATTGCTTCAAGATGCCCTCATTCAACATATTTTCTGGCTTCGTCCCTGTATATCCATTTTCATTGGTTAAAAGAGACCACAAATAAATGAGCTCCCAATTTTACATCTTTCTTATTAGCGTAAAATACTTATTTACACTTTCCGATAATACTCTTATTAAAATGGTACTAAGAAATACATTAATAAAAGTCAAAAGGATGGATTCTTGGAATGCTAATATATAAGAAACTACTGCTAGCGGCTCTCTCCTTTCCTCTACCAAAATCTTATATTTATAAAATTCACAGCTTCGACCCCTTTCTTCAGCTTGTGGCCAATGGCAGCCCATCTCCGTTCTCCTAGCCTTACTATTTTCTTCATGAGGTTATTTGTGAGTCTCTCGTAGTGAGTATTTAAGTTTTGTGTTGGTGCGTTATTGGCTCCTCCTGGGTCTACTTCGTTGTTCTTGGTTGCTTCGTCATTTCCAGTTTAAACTTAAGAATGGATTTCATTTACATGTATCAGAAGTCCATTGAAGAATTCACACATTTACCGTGTATCACAAGTTCACGAAAATTAATAGATATGAGAATTTCATGTGAGAGACTATATTATAATCTCATCATTATGCTTTCATGGAATATGCACAATTGTTTCAATATTGATTAATAAAATTTGTATATCTTTGTAAATATAATTTTATTTCCTAGATAATTTTCTTTATGAGTTTTAAATATAAATTATACAATGATTTTATTGTTAATGCAATCAAATATATAGTTTTTAAAAGAACTATTATTAGGCAACTTAGTACTACAGTCTAGTGGTAGTCCTCTTCACTTTCTCACCAAAGGAGAATTTTTTGAACCATATTATTGTTAGCCATTATGAGGCTTATCCCACATTCCTCACCTCCTTAGTGTGGATTATATTGTTAGTTAAAAAATAAAAAATAAAAAAAACCAATTGTTATTAGTGCTAAAAGAAAGTCACTTTGCCCTCCTTTTGACCTTTCTTATTTCATTGGAGAATAGTGTAAGATGAATTTTTTTCCTCAGTTCAAATTTTGTTCCGAGTGAATTCATAGGCCTGATGTAAGTTAGTTAGAGAATTTATTATGAAGATGCTACTATTTGGTTTCCTTTTAGCATACTACAAGATGAGAAAATATGCTTATATACATATAAAAATTTCAACACCAATAAAACTTTTTGTGCACATGCCATGAAAACATAAGAAAATTATATGCTTCTCTATTCACATAATATGTCATGTTCAATGTACTTATGAATTGATCTTATTTACGTGTATCATACGTCCTTTGATAAATTGATCCCATGAATTATAAGTTAACGAAAAATAATGGAGCTGGGAATTTCTTGAAATTTCTTGAGAGGAGACCATAGTGTAATTTTCTTATATTTTCATAAAATATTTACGAAATTTAGTGTGAGGGAAAAGTATATTCGTTTACTACGCAATGTTTTTTTATTTTTGAGAAAATATTGCTAAGATGTTGAGTTTTAATTTGTTTTTGGTTTTGTAGAATATGCACAAAACTTGTACTAGAAGATGAGAAAATGTTATACTTATAATTATGTACATAAAATATAAAACTTATTTTGCAACATTATATTTTGTGTGCATATGCTATGAAAACACAAGGAAATTGTTGTATTCTGGGCTACTCATATGAGCTTTACTATTTTCAATAAACTTACAAATAGGTCTCATTTTTACCTGTCAAAATTTCATTGAAGAATTCATCCCCTTTAGCGCGTATCACAAGTTCACAAAAAATGAAAGAGTTGAGAATTTCTTGTGAGGAAACCATTGTATAATTTCCTTATGTTTTCATAGAATGTGCACAATAGGTTCAATGTTGATTAATAAACTTTTTATGCCTTGTATAATTTTCTTTATGAGCTTTGAATTTAAATTGTACAATGACTTTATTGTTCATACAATCAAATATATAGTTTCTAAAAGAATTGTATTAGCGCTAAAAGAAACCCACTTTGTCCTCCTTTTGACCTTGTTTACTTTATTAAGAAGCAGTGCATAATAACTTTTTTGTAGAAAAAAATATTATTCTTATCATTTATTTGTAACCATCATTTGTATCATCTCTTTAATAGAGATGAAACTCACATGTATTGATTGAAATATGGGACCCACATCTCTTTAATAGGCAAAAACTTCAGTGTTAATTAATAAAAATCAGCTCTCTTTTTTAGTGAAAGTATAAGCTATCTTTTCTATTGTGAAATTATTTGTTTCAAAACTATAAGTTTTATATAAAAATACTTAAAGAGTTCATTTGGAGAAAAGAATCCCCTCATTTACCTCATTGTCATGATCTAATTAATTTTTCGCTGTGAAATTTCTTTGTACCATTCCCATTACAAAGCCAAGTCGGCTTTTTAAGTATTGGCATGCTCTAATCGGTTCTCAATTGTGAAATTTTTATTGTGTCATTCTCTAAGAATATTAGATTTATTTATTTTCATTTAAAGTATAATGCATCTAATTAAAGTATTGGATTTGTGTATTTTCATCCAAATTACAGTGTTATTCATCATCTACTTTGTCAATGTCCACTTCTATGTGAACAACTTTTAAAAGAAAGATAATATGGCCCATTCTTTCTTATAACTATTAAAATTTTGAACAAGAAAAGTAAATTTAAGTGGATCACGTAATGGTATTGAACAAGACTAATCAAACAGTGTTTCTTTTTAAACTGATCAAACTGTGTTGGTTGGAAAACATTTGAGACCAATTCATCGCAATAGTCAATAACAATCAATTCCTCTACATCTGGCAATGAATTCAGATTATATGTGAACACAATTCTAAAAACTTGACCAGCAAATGTGAATATAGATACTTGAGAAACTTACCGACGACGAGATTAATACCTGACCTTGTGACATAAAAGTTCTTGTCTTATGGAGACTCTTCAACCTTTTCTTTTTGGTTCCTTTTACTTATACGACTTATTTTGGAAGAGCATAATCACATTGTGCTGTTGAACTATACATACAGATTTTCAAAACAAAAGGTTAAGAAACTGTGTATAGGGATTGATTGTGAAACTATGTGTATAGGGATTGATTGTGAAACTATGTTAGAGTAGAGTTTAAGAAGTCCCATTAAAAACACAAACCACATTTTTCCTCATATAAAACAACTTTCACATTAAACTTATTGCTCAGATATTAAATTTCCCTTCACATTTCACAAGTTTAGAAAATTTCTTAAGGTTGTCAAAATAGTGCTCATTTAACAACAAATGATTATACCTTGCAATATCCCACACTACTATTTACGAAACGAAGGTCGTAACCGAAAAGGAGATGGGAAATAGCCTAAAATAGGAAGACAATGAAACACATGTATCAGAACTGAGTCTTGTGGATCCAATTTAGGTTGATATTCTCTTTGGCCACAATTATCCTTACGTTGTTGAGACACAACGAGAAAGATTCCCAAAAGTATTTTGTCTCTTCATCACAGACAACTTCCTTTAACTGCTTAAGATCCATGACTGATGGAGGCAGCTCTCGTAACCTTGAGCATTGTCTCATGTTGATCTTCTTTAAACTACTCATTTCACCTATGTCTTTGGGCAACATATTAATGCTGAAGCAAATAGATATGTCGAGAAATTTTACCTTTCCAAGGTTCTTCATCGTGGTTGGAAGCTTTGACAGTTGTGTGCAAGATCTTAGCCTCAACATTTCTAAATTTTCCGACTTTCCAATCTCTTCAGTTAAGGCAGATATCTTATGACAGTTAGTGACACTAAGCTTCTTTAGTTTACTAAGATCACAAATCCCGGCAGGCAACTCTATTAAATCACGGCAATAGTTGATGTACATTTCTTCTAGATTCGGGAATGCCACTGAGATTATGTAACAGTTGTTGAAAGCTTGCTTCATCCTCCCTCTGTATTGCAAAATTTTGCAGTCCTTCTTTCGAGTTATAATTTTCTCGATGTCTTTGATGAGTGGTTGTACAGAGTCGTGTGTGGACTTGATGTCTCGGGAGAGGTGTTGGAACATTTTATTCTCCTCCTGCGCTAACATTTCAAATGTCATTCTGAGAGCACCCATTCCGACTGAAGCCAGAGACATATTTACCAAAACAAAGAGACTCCAAACAATGAACTCCAGACATCAGCTTTTAAAAGCAGTCTGCAAGTTGCTTTTAAAAGCTTCTTTAATAAAAAGCAGGGTCTATAATAATTATTTTCAATTGTTATAATACCTTTATTAATTTTTTGTAAATGACATTGTTTAGCCTTCCACACACATTCTATTCCTTAGAAAATAAAGTAAAAGCTACCACCTACCACTACAAATACTAACCTTATACCATCATCGCCATTACAACCACCATTTTTGTTACCACCATCGTCATAACCACAACCTCCACCATTGTCATCACTACCATCATTGTCACCACCATCACTACCATCACCGCGCTGCCGCTATTGCCACCACCACTACTACAACCATCGATGCTGCTATCGCCAACACCATCACCACCACCATTACCGCAACTGCCACCATTGCCATCACAACCACAACTGTCATTACCACCATCATTGCCGCCACTGCCGACACCAACATAACTGCAACCGCCACCACTGCCACCGGCTTACCACTAGTGTTACCTTTCCATCTCAACCAACACATCCCACTATTAGCACCACCACGCCTTACCACTAGTGTTACCTTTCCACCTCAACCAACACATCCCACTACTAGCACCACCACCACCATTACCACCACTATTGTCGTTGCCCCCACTCCTACTACTATGTCCATCTATCATTGTATACAATTATATCACTTTTACATTAAATTTTACCAAACGCTTTTGCATTGCTTTTCATATTCACAGCATTTTTAAAATTCAATTAACCAAACGGTCATCAGCTTTATTTTACAGCTGATTATTCTTAAAGCATAACATAATTAGGTTTTTTTTTTTTTTTTTTTTTTTTTTAACACAGCAATCCTAAACTGGCCCTTAATCCTCTTCGTTAATCTAGTTTGATGAGAAAGTGAGAATGATATGTAAGCTGTTTGTTGGTTTCAGCACACATACATACAACTTAACGAATGAGCAATGAATTTCACCCAAAGAAAACGAACGAGCTGGGAAAGACATTTGACGCTCTATTAGAAGGCAAGGAGATACATAATTTTCAAGTACATATGATTTGGTATTGAACTGCTTTTAAAATGTTGTGTTGTAGCATAAATAGTTTAAAATAAAATAGTAAAAAAATGTTGTGCTCTTGAATAAATAGTTTTAAATACGAGTAATGTTATGGGGACAAAATTTGCAAACTAAATTATATTTTACCAATAGGATTAAGCACGTTTATCTATGCTTAAGCCATAATCTAATTATCAACTTCTATGTCACTTAGTTTGCTTAAATTTTGCCTACAAATTTAATGTCCTTAGCATTACCCTTAAAATAAAACAGTAATGTTATGGCTATTTAACTGAAAGGGGATGAAGAGGTTCAGCAAGAGAGAGAGTGGAGAAACAACCAATAGAGTTAATACATTGCACCAACACTCATTGATTGGATAAATCAAAAGGTAGTTATTTTTTAACGCTCATTTTAAAGGGAACTTTGACGAAAAACTTCTGGTACTATTCACATTAACGAAAAACCATATTTGTACACTAAAAAGTCAATCCTGGTAGTATTCAATTTACCCTTTATTTTATCATTTTCGTTAAAACTCAAAGTTTTCAAACATTTTTCATTAATTTTTCTTATTTTCTTTCCATGTCCTTATCCCTGCATACATTGCACAAATACCCATTGATTGGATAAATCAAAGAAAATCAATGAAGAGTTGAACAATGATGAGTGCAAACATATTATTTACAATAATAGCCATGGTGAATATTTACAATAATTTACAGTGCTGCCATGTTATTTAAAAACACATAAAACATAACATAGAAGTAAATTACAAAGGAAAAATAACATTAAACACAATCATAATGCATACATTGCACCAACACTCATTGATGGAAGGACCATAGCCTTAGGGTGGAAGCTTGTTGAGCCAATTTAGGTTGATATCTTCTTTGATCACCTTTATGCTCATGTTTGTGAGAAATGGCAAGAAGGGTTCCCATAAAGTTTTCGTCTCCTCGTCGCATATCACTTGGTTCAACCGCTCAAGATCCATAACAGAAGCAGGCAGCTCTTTCAGTCTTGAACACAGGCTCACGTTGATCTTTTCCATGCTGCACATTGCACCAATGTCCTCGGGCAACTCCTTTATGCTAAAGCAATCGGATATGTCGAGAAATTTCAAAACTTTAAGGTTCCTAATCGAGCCTGGCAACCCTAACAAGTCTGCACATGACCTAAGCCTCAACACTTCTAGATTGACTAGCTTTCCGATGTCTACAGGCAAGGCAGATAGCTTATGACAGCTGGTGATGCTAAGCTTCTTAAGGTGAACAAGGTCACATAGGTTGGCAGGAAGTTGCACCAGATCATGGCAATAATCAATGTTCAATTCCACTAGATTTGGCAGTGCATCTAAAATTTGGACGAAACCTTGGCCGAGATCACACATGAAAAAAGAAATCTTTTGCAAACTTTTCAACTGTTTGAGGACCTTGCTTATGGAAGGAACTGAAATACGTTCTAATCTAATTCTCTTAAGATTTGATAGTGAACCAAGTAGTTCAAAATTATCTAGTTCACCAGGTAACAAACCGTAATTATTTAGTATGAGAACATTTAGTTTATCCATTTTCTCCACAAACTCAGGTAAGGCATAGTTCTTTGTTTGAAAATTCAGAACTAGAACCTCTGCTTCGGGTACGTGCATGTTTGGCCATTTTGCTGAGAAGGTTCCATCTGCAAACAATAAGCTTCAAGATATTAGCCTAAATGTGTGGAAGTCCTATTGAAGTCTTAGTATGAATGAGCATGTGTGTGTGCGCACACGTGTGTCCCGAGCGCACATGTACAAGTATTTACTAAAGAGAGATTGATGGAACCTGTTGAGATAGATAATAATCGAGCCTTGATCACTTGATACTTTTGTTCTGTCAACCACTTAGGAAGTTTGTCCCCACATATGTTTATAAATAGTCGTTTCCTATGTTCTATTGGGTCTTGACTCGCCTGATGGATCGCCAACTCTCTAAGCATGTCGTGCTGGGTGACAAAGTGTTCAGTGTAATAGCCATCTGTCTCCCTCTCATGTCTGGATGATCAATACTAATTTCTTTAATGATTTGTTCGGCATACATAATGAAATAGAAAAAATTATGAGCAGCCTGCATACCTTGTATCAACAAGATTAGCTAAACTTCGGGCGGTGAGCTCGTGAAGGTTGGCAATGGTCAGAATTTCTTCATCTAGACCATATAACTCCGCCCACATATCAATGAGGGCGGCAGCAGCAATTCTTTGGTCCCCCGGAAAAGAACCTAGATCGAGGAAACATTCCTTGATGATAACCTTCTCTTTATCCAAGGCATCTAAGCTGCATTGGAGGCAAGCAAGTAAATCCTTGTCAGAATCAAGAATAGATGAACCCTTGCACCATTCCACTATTCTTTTCTGCCAGAATTCTATAGGCTGGCCGCGAAGTGATCTCCCAACCAATGCAATGGCAAGTGGGCATCCCTTACAGCGCTTGATAATCTGCAATATCATTATCCAAAATGAATTCAATTACTATTATTTGATTAAATTGTTGAAAATCATCTAAATGGTTTCATAAACGTGTGTCGATGCTCAAATGTTATTTCTTTACCTTCTTCTGAGGCATAAATAAGCATATATATATATGTGTGTGTGTGTGTGTGTGAGTGTGTGTTTTGGACTAAGAAATCACCTTTCTCGAAAGATCTTCGTAAGTATAAGAGCTCTTATCCTCCAAGGATGCAGAATAGTGAAAAAGAGCCATTGCATCTTCATCATTCAATGGTGCCAAATGATACGGAGAACCGAATCTTGGAAATGCAAATCTTGATGTGACCAAAATCTTGTAATTTGAAAACTTGAATTGATCAAACTTCTCAAGAAGGGACTCTGATCCTGACCAAACATCATCCAGGACAAACAGTAGAGGATCTCGTCTTGATTCCTTGAGAAATTGTTGCAACCAGTTAGCAGCCATGACTTCGTTTTCGAAAGCAGGCAGCTCGGACCCCTTCCGTTGATATAGTTGGTGTACAATAAGGTCCAAGTTGGGCTTTTTCGAGACATTGACAAAGAAGATGTTGTTCTTGAATGTATCTATTCAAACAGAATGTAGGAAAGGTGTTAATAAAAGCTTGACAAGATTTGTCTGCAATTCTCAGATCAAGTAAGTAATCAAGCAGTAGCTCATTGCAAGACTTGTTAACTCTAAGAGGAAGGCATCAGCTTAACTTACATTTGGTACAAAGAAAATCATGTCAAGTTCATATCACTACTACTTGTTATTTGTTGGGCATGCCTATATAGTTCTTTCTAATCTTTCTTATATTCCTTTCGTGCGCTTTAGTTTCATGTCCCCTTCGTTGTTTTTCTTTAACAAATTTTAGTTACTGTGTACGTTTGGAGGGAGTATAGCGGACATTTTATAGGCCCTAGCGTGTAGTTCTACTTGCATAATCCTCTACACGGTGTATTACTTTTTAACTAGGATCTAAAACTTTACCTAAAAAAAGTTGAAATCATAAATAGCATACCTTTGACTTCTTGATCCTGACAAAACATTTTAGCCAAGGTGGTTTTCCCGCATCCTCCAGCTGCAGTCAGCACAAGCATAGACACCTTTTCATCCTTAAGGAGCTTCATCTTCAACTGCTTCAACGGCAAATCCAACCCGACTGTAACCGATGGCGCTTCAGGCGCCGCAGACGAACATTTAACCATTTCAGGCTGATTATTTTTTATCTTCAATCTCTCTTCTATTCGAGAGAGCACCGTCTCGATATTCCTCAAAGAAACCAACGTCTCCCTCGCATCCCTCATACCCTGCAGTTTAAGCACATCAAACACTCTTCGGAGAGATTCGTCCAGTTGATTAAGCTTCTTGGTGTATGTGTGTTTTCTCCAGACGCCAACTTTGCTGCACTTTTGAACAAGCTTTGCTCCTTCCTCCATCTGTATTGCATAATTTTCCCGCCCCTCCTTGGAGTTATACTTTTCGATGTCTTTGATGAGTGGTTGTAGAGATTCCAGTGTGGATTTGATGTCTCCGAGGAGGTGTTGGAACATTGTATTCTCCTCCTGCGCTGATTTTACCGCATCAAACAGCATTTGAAATGACGTTCTCAGAGCACCCATTCCGACCGAAACCACAGACATAATTTACGGAAACAAAGAGACTCAAAACTTAATTCAATTACGTAATCTGTTCTTGGGTGATGAAAGAAGAACAGAAATTCCAAAACTTTACACACAGAACGTAAAATAATCTAGTTTGATGAGAAACTGAGAATGTTGTGCGTTGTTTGTTTTCGACTCTTGTGTTTCAGCACACATATATAGGTTAGCGAACGAGTTGAAGCAAGACGAGATACGGAATTTTCTAGCCAGATGTTTTGGTATTACCGTGCTTTACGGTGCGTTCAAATCACCACCCCACACGTTGTGTCGTAGATTTTTCTAAAATGTGTCTTCAACGCAAATAGTCGGAAATTGACGCACTAATCAAGGTGATTTTTGAAATTGAAATCGATCAATGTAACCTTTCAATTGGATGCTACAAATCAATTTGCCATTATATTTTCGTCAAGACTTCTGTTAGAAAGTTAACGTGACACACATGTGGATCCCACAAAATTTAATAACAAACAAATAAAAAGAAAATTAACAATAAAAAAATAAAAAAAATAGAAAAGTAGAAAAAGCTTCATAAGAGGCTGAGATCACCCAACCCAACTACCAAGCCACCATCTTCCCCACTGCTCCGAAAAGGGTTACGACTCGAAAACGATCAACTCTGATCCGAGCACCTCATGTAAGCTTTTTCGAGAATTTTTAAAATAATCAACACTTTATAATACAAAACAAAATAATATGAAATTGTTCACACAATAGGTGTAAGCATGTAGTAGTTAAAATAGACTTTAATCTACTTCGTTGTTTGTTGTGTTAGAAAAGTAAAGTGAACAGGACATGTTGAGTTATGAATTCACAATAAAATGTGTTATCTAATTTATCTTTATACATGGATTACAAGTTTTATCTTTCGAGTCCCTACTAATCTAATTTTCTCTCTAAGGTCCAATATCTTTCAGACCGTCAAACAAGCCCATATAGAGATGACTAAAAATATCATATGGTTGGACGATAATTTATCTAACATTTTTTTTTAATAATCTTATCTTCCCCATTTTTCCTTCGATGTTTATCTTCTGCGTCTTCACTTACGTACAAGTAATAACCATCAAATAGTTTAACAGAAATTTTCTAATAATTTCACCTTAAATCCAAGTCATATTGAAACACCAGCCCATGGATTAATTAAACAGATACCAGCCCATAGATTAATTGAACAGGTACCAGCCCATAAAGTTCTAAATATTTCTAATACATACACGGTTTTACCTATAGGTCTGGGTTCCTTCCGCCGCCGCGGCGACCTCCCAGCCCACAGCACAATCCTAATCACCCAATCTCTCTGTGTCATCCCGTTTCCCCATAGCCATTCCAAATATTTTGAATTTCTCATCGGATCTACAGCTCCAAATTATCGCTAGTTAGGAGCTCCAATGTCCGATCTCCATAACTCGGACGGATCAGACCACAACGGCGCCATTTGAAGTCAGAAACCTAACGGATTCGTCGCATGCAGTCTCACTCACCTGCTCTATCCTACACAAGGCTCAAATTTCTTTCCTTCCATAAAAACTTCAATCTCTCTCTCTCTCTCTCTCTCTCTCTCTCTCTCTATGTTCCCATGTGAGCACTGTAAGCTCAAAATTTAAAGAAAAGTCAGCAGAAGACGATCAGAGCATCCTCTAATTGAAGGAATTATGGCTTATTGTTGATTTCTCCAGGTAATTGAAGGTCGCCAACCTTCGATTTGAAGGACGACATGGAGAAAAGGGAAGAGGAGAAGCGAAGATACTGGCTCTAATTTTAATTAAAAACCCAGGGTATAATTGTCCTCATAAAATTTTCATTAAACTTTACTGTTCACCATTACCAGATTTTTTAATAAATTGCTTTTTAAATTTAATAAATTGGACTTTTAACTCAATTAGAACAATGATCCCTAACTAAAAATGCATTAGCATTGGTCTCTCAACTCATCAAAACACGCAGTTATAGTCTCTTAACTAAAAATTCATTACCAATGGTCCCTCAACTCTAATTTAATTGAATAAATGGTCCCTCAATTTTAACCCAATTGGAGAATGGTCCCTCAACTTTAATCTAATTGTAGCAACGGTCCTTCTAAAATAATTCATTTTGACAAAATTTTGACAAAGTTGACAAAAATGACCAAAACTACACGTTTTGATGAGTTGAAGGACCAATGATAATAGGTTTTTAGTTGATAAATCATTACTCCAATTTCATTAAAATTGAGGTACCATTATTACAGTTTACTCTTTTAAATAATTCCAACAACCCTTTGACACAAAAAAAAAAAAAAACATTTAGTTTCAACAACCCCAAATTGGTACTCCACCAGCATATCTGATAAGAGATATTTTTCAGTGCACGAAACACAAAGTAATATAACAAGTATCGTTATACAAATAGAATAACCCTTGAAAAATAATATTTTTTTTTCAATTATATAATAGCATGTGATGTATTACCTCGTACCAGGCACACTGAAAAATTTATCTTCTAATAAAAGATGCAAAATGTCTAGAAATATACAATTTAAATCTTTTTGGTTGGAAAGCTCTCAAAGGATTAGTGTAAACTTGTGAATAAAATGTATATTTACATTTTTAAGAGGTGGACTAAAAAAATGGGAGTTTTAATGAAAAGCCCGCGGTACTGTTCACTTTAACGAAAAACCACATTTTTACACTAAAAAGTCAAACATGGTACTATTCACTTTACCCTTTATTTTGTCCTTATCGTTAAAACTCAAAGTTTTCAAGCCCTTTTCATTAGTTTTCCTTAAAAAAATATGTATATC